>OX336393.1:435866134-440866134 GCA_946902985.2 Meconema thalassinum | reverse complement strand
GTGGTGGTTGAGAGAGACAATATGGCTGGGTGTGTGTGTGTTTCAACGAACCTGTCGCTGACCACGGTGGCTGTGTTCAATAGATCAATCGCTATTTCGACGGGTCGGTTTATGACAGAGCGAGCGTGCGTTTTTTCACACATTTTACCTTTAACGTGTAAACGGTAATGAGAACTTGGTTCTATGTTGGTCGAAGCGAGTACAGAAAACAAACTTGCCGAGGAGCAGGAGGTGAATGACAATTGAGCTTATTGGAAGGCATTGATCTGACTTGACAACAAGTGCAATGGAAAATGACAATGACGCTTGAAGTGAAATAATCTACCCATCGTGGTGGCAGGGGAGTGTGAAAGGCATGCACACACATTTGTGAAACCACATGTAGGCTAAACCAGTGACATCCTGTTTTGCTTCGTACGTGACAAAATGCAAGTTCATGTGAAATTTGATCTTCCACAGGTGTTCGCTTGGGTGTTATCTGTCCACGTGCGCGATAACTGTTAACAAGTCACATCCTGTTTTGCTTCGTACGTGACAAAATGCAAGTTGACGTGAAATTTGATCTGGCACAGGTGTTCACCTTGGACGTTAGCTGTCCACGTGCCTGATAACAGAATGTTCAAGGCGTGGGAAAAAAAAGATTATACATGCAACGTAGCATATATAAAGACATGTCGTTATCATTTCCACTCTCACTTGGGTGGACTACCTTTGAACACACTGCGTTGCATGAAACCCCTGGTCTTGTTTAACAGTTTTGGTGTTGGTGGAAAATACTTAACCTTGTTGTGGGGGGTAGGTATTTATTTATATATATTTATTGATTTTTATATAAATACATGCAATTATTTATTGATTAGGTAATTAATGATTTTATTTATTTATTTATTTGTTTGCAGATAACCGGCATACCTTACATGTCTGAGGGAGAAGAAACCATTGCACTTTTGAGCCCACTAGAAGGGAAGAGCAACAAGTCACTGCAAGTAAAGGTGAGATGATTTTTTTAAACTAACTTGTTTCATTTTTTTGTTTTATGTTTTATTTTATGAAATGTATGTATTAACCTGAATTTAGATATTTATAGCGGTTTATTTTATTTATTTTTTAGAAACTTGGAAAGAATAGCCTTACCGCCGTAGCAGTCGCTGAAAAAAAACAGAAACGCACTAAAGCGAAACCACTGCCAAAGAGTGAACTGTTTAAAACTCAGGTTAGTCCAACTTAAAAATGCTATTCCATTTTACCACTACTGAAAACTCGTAGACAAAAATAATTAATTACCTGTACATGACTGGGACAATGATTGCTTTCTTGATTAATGGCTATGTTGTTGTTGTTGACTGGGAAAAGTACAAGGCCATGTTGGATTTTCTAAATATAAAAATAATAAATTTAATTTATGGGTGGTTCCCTATGGACTCAACGAATATCCACAGGTTTGAACATGATAATGTGAACAAAATGACATGACATTCATTTTTGTTTTTATATTGGTTAAAGGGAGGGTGGGGGAATGTAATTGACTGTAGCTTTATAAAAAGAAAATAAGTACATGGGTTACTGTTAGTGCCAACATACAGTTTATTTTAATGGTGTTTTGATATATTAATGCCAATTAACGTTAACGTTTTATTTACAAGTATTGATTGATTGATTGATTGAGTGATGGGTTATTTTGTTTGCTTTTAGGTGTCGTCATCTGCCATTAACGTAATGAACAGACAGTGAACAAGCATGCATTATGCTTTAAAGTACTCTGTGCAATGTTAATAACTTACAATAAGAAAAAGTTTTATTATAACACATGGCGTTAGTACCAAATACAACAAGTGAGCAAGTTGGTTTACCACGTGGGTTAAATTTAAAATCAGAACATGATCGATGGTTAACATTTGAATCCTGGCCTGTAGGCTTTTTGTCGACGCATGAACTTGCAAAAGCCGGTTTTTTTTTACTTGAACCGAGGAGATGTGGTGCGCTGTGTGTTTTGTCGTATTGAACTTTCACACTGGGAAGAAGGGGATGATCCCTTTAGAGACCATTTGCGATGGTCTCCTCACTGTCCTTACATGCTTGGAAAGCAAGTGGGTAACCTACCCGTGCATTCATTTTACCGAACCACAAGGCCTATGGCCGCTACTTACGTTGCTGAATCACAAATAAATAATAATAATAATGATGTATTACCAGCCAACGGTAGTGTCGATATATGTGGTCCATATGCCATAGACAGTGTTGAATTGGCGTGTGCTTTTGAAAAATTGGGAGTTTGCAAGACTAAAGCACTAGCACACTCAGAGTACAGCTCTGTTGAAAAACGTTTCGAATCTTATAAAAATGTTTGGCCATTAATATTAAAACACCTTACCAAACAGCTAAGTGAAGCTGGATTTTTTTATACTGGTGAAGGGGATAAAACAATATGTTTTTATTGTGGATTTGCTTTAAAGGATTGGCAAATGACTGATGACCCTTTTGTGCAACACGCTCGTTGGTTACCAAACTGTAAATATATGGTGTTGCTTAAAGGTCAGGAATTTGTGAACACTATTCGTAAAGAAAAAGTGATTGCAGCACAAGACATAAAAGTGCCTTTAGAGTTAGAGCACGCGGAGCAAATACATAAGGCTGAAAGAAAAGACTTGTGTTACGAACAGATACAAAAGTGTGACCAACAATTATGTAAAATTTGTTATCAAGATGAACTAGGTGTTGTATTTTTACCCTGTGGACACATGATAGCCTGTGTCAAGTGTGCATTAGAACTTAACACTTGTGCTATATGCAGAAAAGTAGTATCTGCTACAGTTAGGACATTTCTTGCATAACTAGTATAATTTATTCGCCATGCATAGTGCAAAATCCCTAATTGCACAATATTATTAAAGTTGTTTTAGAGTGTAATAGATATGCTTTTGTTTTGTTTATAGACTACTACAATGAATGTTTTGAATGCTGTGGGACAATCATGTGGCTTAGAGACAAAGAAGCTCAGCGAATTGCCAACGCATATTCCATTCCGCATTATCAAGATTCGGAAATTGAAAACAGCATATGGTGATCGTGTACTTTGTGTATGTGAAAACTTTGAGACATTTCTGCCTATACGGTTTAATGATATGTCGGAAAGTGTTTATGATGAAGTCAATAATGCTGTGCAACCTGTACACTTAATTTATGAAGGTTTTAAAAACAATAGGTGCATGGTTCGTTTTAATTAAATAAATTTAAAAAATGTGAAATAATAATGGAAAATATAAGTAATGACAATATACTGAAAAAGAAAGAAAATATGTGTATAGAATAGTAATGTTTTAGTGTTTAGTGTTGTCTTTAAAAATATTATGATGAAACAAAAAAAATGTATATAAAGTTTGTAAATAAATGCAAAATCATGTTACAATGCTGTTTTATTTTATACAAAGTTAATATATTTAACATTGCAGAGTATACATGATTATGACAATAAATGCACACTGAATACAAGCCTTTCTCACTTTACAATAGTCTGTTATAGTTTTAAACACAAGGCTTGTTGTAGATCATTTTCTAGCAATGTCCATTCAATGTTGTTTTCGAAAAGTGGGGAAGCCGCAATGGTTGTATTGACATAAAAACCTTATGGTTATTACTATTTAGTCACTTTGATCCCCTTGCAGATCAAGAGCAGATGACCTAGTTGTTCCACTCTTTAAAACGACGACAACAACAACACTACCTCTTGCATAGTTTGTGATGTTGATGGCTCTTGCGACGTGGAAGATGGATTAAAAATAACTTTGAGAACAGGGGTTAAACGTTGATCATTAAACAATGCACTATTTTGAGTAGCAATATGGTTTTCTTAATTTTTTGTCGACGGCAACTGTGTTTCATGCAGCACATTACATTGATGATCACTGACACTTAAATCCTCACTATTTTTACTTTTTAGGTCACCACGACAATGTTTGGAACGTTGCTTTGAACAACGCCAGATAACAGTTCCATTTTTATTGGTTCGTTTCACAATATATGAATATCCTTTATAGTATGCGTAAGGCTTACCATACCTAGTCACTGATACTTCCATATCAACTGTCAAGCATAGACTAAGCTCTAGTAAAGTCAACTTGGTAATAAGAATACTAGTTTAGTGTGAGAGCAAATATGGATCCAAAGAGTTCAGGTAAAAGTGAAAGCAAATAAGCAAATATAAGAAACAAGAGTGGGGGGTAAATGTGGTCGCAAAGTGGCAGACTCATTACACAATAATTTCAGCACGACGAAGCTCTTGTTCAATTTCTTTGATTTCCCAATCGTGACCGATATGCCCAGCTTGTCGTAAAGCATGCAATTGTCGAAGCCGTTGAATTAGCTTACTGGGTTTGTTCCAGTATACAAATTTAACAAATGGATTTTTAGGTGTAAACAAAGCATTACCATTATCATGATCATTATCATCATCGTCATCATCATTATCATTATCATGATCACCATTATCATCATGACCATCATCACTGTTACTATATAGTCCTTTTTGATCCTCTTGCAATACCACTTTATTTATAGTCTGAGTTGATTTTGATAGTGTTGAAGGTTTCTTGGACGTTGACAACTGTCCTAACATGACGTTTTGAGGACATGATAAGTCCTATTGAACAAACACTGCACTATCTTTAGCCGCAATATCGTTTTCTTGAACTTGCTTTTTAGCATTTTGATAATTGTTTGTAAACAGTAAGCGTGGTTCGTTTCGAGCACTACATTGATGAACACTCACACTTAAAACCTTTCCATTTTTACTTTTCAGATTGCCTCGACATTTTGTTGACCTCTCTTTTGAGCATCGCCAGAATATTATTCCATTCACATTCTGGCGATTATAGTTATAGGAGTAGCCTTGATAGAGTGCACGTAGCCTACCTTTGTTGGTTGTAATAAGTTCCATACTAGTAACTGATCTGTCAGTACGATGTTCACACTACAAAGGTTGCAATTGTTTTGCTGATGGAGTGACCTACCATAAGCTCATATATTGGCTTGTGTTGGCTTTTTGTGTTGGCTTTTCGTGTTGGCTTTTTTGTTGGCTTATGTGTTGGCTTTTTGTATTGGCTTTTCGTGTTGGCATTTTGTGTTGGCTTTTCGTGTTGGCTTTTCGTGTTGGCTTTTCGTGTTGGCATTTCGTGTTGGTTTTTCGTGTTGGCTTTTCGTGTTGGCTTTTTTGTATTGGCCTTTCATGTTGACTTTTTGTATTGGCTTTTCGTGTTGGCTTTTGTTGGCATTTCGTGTTGGCTTTTCGTGTTGGCTTTTTTGTATTGGCCTTTCATGTTGGCTTTTTGTATTGGCTTTTCGTGTTGGCTTTTTGTGTGGGCTTTTTGTGTTGGCTTTAGTATTGGTTTTTGTATTGGCTTATTTGACAAGTTATTTGTGTCAATGTATTAGTGGATTTTTTTCTTGGTGTTGGAAAGTAGTTGAAAGAGAGGGAATATTTAAAGACATAACCTCAGCTCACTAACCTAACCTAACCTAACTTTATCTAACCTAGCCTTTCAACTCTCAGATGTTAATTAAATTCTGTGCATAGTCGAGTTGGAACCCAAGACCTCAGGGGTAAAAAACAATTATTTTTGACGGCTTATTTTGGTAACTTATTTTAATGGCTAACCTAACTTTACCTAACCTAACCTAACCTCAGCTCACTTTGGATATTACTAGTAAGTGTTCATATCCTTTGCTAGGTAGCATGCTTGTAGTACAGGTAGTGCTCATATTTACCGCTAGGTAGCCGAAACATACTTTGCATGTTGCATGTGACACTTGTGAAGTTTAACCACATGCAAGACGTGCTTGTATAAGTTCTCTATTTAAACTCAATATACAATTAACCACTAAATGTTCAGAACTAACATGTATAGCCATGTTTAGGGTATATAGGAGACCCTTAGCAAGAAAGGCTGTCTAACCCACGAGTGTATAGCCTTGTCATACGCAGTAAGCACCTGTTGGCAGAAAACAACAACAACAACAATTTGAGAAAGCCAACAACATATCCATTAATGTATTTAAAGGAAACAGTTTTTTGTTGGCTTTCTCAAATTGTTGTTGTTGTTGTTTTCTGCCAACAGGTGCTTACTGCGTATGACAAGGCTATACACTCGTGGGTTAGACAGCCTTTCTTGCTAAGGGTCTCCTATATACCCTAAACATGGCTATACATGTTAGTTCTGAACATTTAGTGGTTAATTGTATATTGAGTTTAAATAGAGAACTTATACAAGCACGTCTTGCATGTGGTTAAACTTCACAAGTGTCACATGCAACATGCAAAGTATGTTTCCGCTACCTAGCGGTAAATATGAGCACTACCTGTACTACAAGCATGCTACCTAGCAGAGGATATGAACACTTACTAGTAATATCCAAAGTGAGCTGAGGTTAGGTTAGGTTAGGTAAAGTTAGGTTAGCCATTAAAATAAGTTACCAAAATAAGCCGTCAAAAATAATTGTTTTTTACCCCTGAGGTCTTGGGTTCCAACTCGACTATGCACAGAATTTAATTAACATCTGAGAGTTGAAAGGCTAGGTTAGATAAAGTTAGGTTAGGTTAGGTTAGTGAGCTGAGGTTAAGTCTTTAAATATTCCCTCTCTTTCAACTACTTTCCAACACCAAGAAAAAAATCCACAAATACATTGACACAAATAACTTGTCAAATAAGCCAATACAAAAACCAATACTAAAGCCAACACAAAAAGCCCACACAAAAAGCCAACACGAAAAGCCAATACAAAAAGCCAACATGAAAGGCCAATACAAAAAAGCCAACACGAAAAGCCAACACGAAATGCCAATACAAAAAGTCAACATGAAAGGCCAATACAAAAAAGCCAACACGAAAAGCCAACACGAAAAGCCAACACGAAAAGCCAACACGAAAAGCCAACACAAAAAGCCAACACGAAAAGCCAACACAAAAAGCCAACACATAAGCCAACACAAAAGCCAACACGAAAAGCCAACACAAAAAGCCAACACATAAGCCAATATATGAGCTTATGGTAAGTCACTCCATCAGCAAAACAATTGCAACCTTTGTAGTGTGAACATCGTACTGACAGATCAGTTACTAGTATGGAACTTATTACAACCAACAAAGGTAGGCTACGTGCACTCTATCAAGGCTACTCCTATAACTATAATCGCCAGAATGTGAATGGAATAATATTCTGGCGATGCTCAAAAGAGAGGTCAACAAAATGTCGAGGCAATCTGAAAAGTAAAAATGGAAAGGTTTTAAGTGTGAGTGTTCATCAATGTAGTGCTCGAAACGAACCACGCTTACTGTTTACAAACAATTATCAAAATGCTAAAAAGCAAGTTCAAGAAAACGATATTGCGGCTAAAGATAGTGCAGTGTTTGTTCAAAAGGACTTATCATGTCCTCAAAACGTCATGTTAGGACAGTTGTCAACGTCCAAGAAACCTTCAACACTATCAAAATCAACTCAGACTATAAATAAAGTGGTATTGCAAGAGGATCAAAAAGGACTATATAGTAACAGTGATGATGGTCATGATGATAATGGTGATCATGATAATGATAATGATGATGACGATGATGATAATGATCATGATAATGGTAATGCTTTGTTTACACCTAAAAATCCATTTGTTAAATTTGTATACTGGAACAAACCCAGTAAGCTAATTCAACGGCTTCGACAATTGCATGCTTTACGACAAGCTGGGCATATCGGTCACGATTGGGAAATCAAAGAAATTGAACAAGAGCTTCGTCGTGCTGAAATTATTGTGTAATGAGTCTGCCACTTTGCGACCACTTTTACCCCCCACTCTTGTTTCTTATATTTGCTTATTTGCTTTCACTTTTACCTGAACTCTTTGGATCCATATTTGCTCTCACACTAAACTAG
Source organism: Meconema thalassinum (assembly GCA_946902985.2). Taxonomy (NCBI): domain Eukaryota; kingdom Metazoa; phylum Arthropoda; class Insecta; order Orthoptera; family Tettigoniidae; genus Meconema; species Meconema thalassinum. The sequence goes on along the minus strand of OX336393.1, from coordinate 440,858,217 downwards.
TATTCTTATTACCAAGTTGACTTTACTAGAGCTTAGTCTATTCTTGACAGTTGATATGGAAGTATCAGTGACTAGGTATGGTAAGCCTTACGCATACTATAAAGGATATTCATATATTGTGAAACGAACCAATAAAAATGGAACTGTTATCTGGCGTTGTTCAAAGCAACGTTCCAAACATTGTCGTGGTGACCTAAAAAGTAAAAATAGTGAGGATTTAAGTGTCAGTGATCATCAATGTAATGTGCTGCATGAAACACAGTTGCCGTCGACAAAAAATCAAGAAAACCATATTGCTACTCAAAATAGTGCATTGTTTAATGATCAACGTTTAACCCCTGTTCTCAAAGTTATTTTTAATCCATCTTCCACGTCGCAAGAGCCATCAACATCACAAACTATGCAAGAGGTAGTGTTGTTGTTGTCGTTTTAAAGAGTGGAACAACTAGGTCATCTGCTCTTGATCTACAAGGGGATCAAAGTGACTAAATAGTAATAACCATAAGGTTTTTATGTCAATACAACCATTGCGGCTTCCCCACTTTTCGAAAACAACATTGAATGGACATTGCTAGAAAATGATCTACAACAAGCCTTGTGTTTAAAACTATAACAGACTATTGTAAAGTGAGAAAGGCTTGTATTCAGTGTGCATTTATTGTCATAATCATGTATACTCTGCAATGTTAAATATATTAACTTTGTATAAAATAAAACAGCATTGTAACATGATTTTGCATTTATTTACAAACTTTATATACATTTTTTTTGTTTCATCATAATATTTTTAAAGACAACACTAAACACTAAAACATTACTATTCTATACACATATTTTCTTTCTTTTTCAGTATATTGTCATTACTTATATTTTCCATTATTATTTCACATTTTTTAAATTTATTTAATTAAAACGAACCATGCACCTATTGTTTTTAAAACCTTCATAAATTAAGTGTACAGGTTGCACAGCATTATTGACTTCATCATAAACACTTTCCGACATATCATTAAACCGTATAGGCAGAAATGTCTCAAAGTTTTCACATACACAAAGTACACGATCACCATATGCTGTTTTCAATTTCCGAATCTTGATAATGCGGAATGGAATATGCGTTGGCAATTCGCTGAGCTTCTTTGTCTCTAAGCCACATGATTGTCCCACAGCATTCAAAACATTCATTGTAGTAGTCTATAAACAAAACAAAAGCATATCTATTACACTCTAAAACAGCTTTAATAATATTGTGCAATTAGGGATTTTGCACTATGCATGGCGAATAAATTATACTAGTTATGCAAGAAATGTCCTAACTGTAGCAGATACTACTTTTCTGCATATAGCACAAGTGTTAAGTTCTAATGCACACTTGACACAGGCTATCATGTGTCCACAGGGTAAAAATACAACACCTAGTTCATCTTGATAACAAATTTTACATAATTGTTGGTCACACTTTTGTATCTGTTCGTAACACAAGTCTTTTCTTTCAGCCTTATGTATTTGCTCCGCGTGCTCTAACTCTAAAGGCACTTTTATGTCTTGTGCTGCAATCACTTTTTCTTTACGAATAGTGTTCACAAATTCCTGACCTTTAAGCAACACCATATATTTACAGTTTGGTAACCAACGAGCGTGTTGCACAAAAGGGTCATCAGTCATTTGCCAATCCTTTAAAGCAAATCCACAATAAAAACATATTGTTTTATCCCCTTCACCAGTACAAAAAAATCCAGCTTCACTTAGCTGTTTGGTAAGGTTTTTTAATATTAATGGCCAAACATTTTTATAAGATTCGAAACGTTTTTCAACAGAGCTGTACTCTGAGTGTGCTAGTGCTTTAGTCTTGCAAACTCCCAATTTTTCAAAAGCACACGCCAATTCAACACTGTCTATGGCATATGGACCACATATATCGACACTACCGTTGGCTGGTAATACATCATTATTATTATTATTTATTTGTGATTCAGCAACGTAAGTAGCGGCCATAGGCCTTGTGGTTCGGTAAAATGAATGCACGGGTAGGTTACCCACTTGTTTTCCAAGCATGTAAGGACAGTGAGGAGACCATCGCAAATGGTCTCTAAAGGGATCATCCCCTTCTTCCCAGTGTGAAAGTTCAATACGACAAAACACACAGCGCACCACATCTCCTCGGTTCAAGTAAAAAAAAACCGGATTTTGCAAGTTCATGCGTCGACAAAAAGCCTACAGGCCAGGATTCAAATGTTAACCATCGATCATGTTCTGATTTTAAATTTAACCCACGTGGTAAACCAACTTGCTCACTTGTTGTATTTGGTACTAACGCCATGTGTTATAATAAAACTTTTTCTTATTGTAAGTTATTAACAATGCTCAGAGTACTTTAAAGCATAATGCATGCTTGTTCACTGTCTGTTCATTACGTTAATGGCACATGACGACACCTAAAAGCAAACAAAATAACCCATCACTCAATCAATCAATCAATCAATACTTGTAAATAAAACGATAACGTTAATTGGCATTAATATATCAAAACACCATTAAAATAAACTGTATGTTGGCACTAACAGTAACCCATGTACTTATTTTCTTTTTTATAAAGCTACAGTCATTTACATTCCCCCACCCTCCTTTTAACCAATATAAAAACAAAAATGAATGTCATGTCATTTTGTTCACATTATCATGTTCAAACCTGTGGATATTCGTTGAGTCCATAGGGAACCACCCATAAATTAAATTTATTATTTTTATTTTTAGAAAATCCAACATGGCCTTGTACTTTTCCCAGTCAACAACAACAACATAGCCATTAATCAAGAAAGCAACCATTGTCCCAGTCATGTACAGGTAATTAATTTTTTTTTGTCTACGAGTTTTCAGTAGTGGTAAAATGGAATAGCATTTTTAAGTTGGACTTACCTGAGTTTTAAACAGTTCACTCTTTGGCAGTGGTTTCGCTTTAGTGCGTTTCTGTTTTTTTTCAGCGACTGCTACGGCGGTAAGGCTATTCTTTCCAAGTTTCTAAAAAATAAATAAAATAAACCGCTATAAATACCTAAATTCAGGTTAATACATACATTTCATAAAATAAAACATAAAACAAAAAAATGAAACAAGTTAGTTTAAAAAAATCATCTCACCTTTACTTGCAGTGACTTGTTGCTCTTCCCTTCTAGTGGGCTCAAAAGTGCAATGGTTTCTTCTCCCTCAGACATGTAAGGTATGCCGGTTATCTGCAAACAAATAAATAAATAAAATCATTAATTACCTAATCAATAAATAATTGCATGTATTTATATAAAAATCAATAAATATATATAAATAAATACCTACCCCCCACAACAAGGTTAAGTATTTTCCACCAACACCAAAACTGTTAAACAAGACCAGGGGTTTCATGCAACGCAGTGTGTTCAAAGGTAGTCCACCCAAGTGAGAGTGGAAATGATAACGACATGTCTTTATATATGCTACGTTGCATGTATAATCTTTTTTTCCCCACGCCTTGAACATTCTGTTATCAGGCACGTGGACAGCTAACGCCCAAGGTGAACACCTGTGCCAGATCAAATTTCACGTCAACTTGCATTTTGTCACGTACGAAGCAAAACAGGATGTGACTTGTTAACAGTTATCGCGCACGTGGACAGATAACACCCAAGCGAACACCTGTGGAAGATCAAATTTCACATGAACTTGCATTTTGTCACGTACGAAGCAAAACAGGATGTCACTGGTTTAGCCTGCATGTGGTTTCACAAATGTGTGTGCATGCCTTTCACACTCCCCTGCCACCACGATGGGTAGATTATTTCACCTTCAAGCGTCATTGTCATTTTCCATTGCACTTGTTGTCAAGTCAGATCAATGCCTTCCAATAAGCTCAATTGTCATTGACCTCCTGCTCCTCGGCAAGTTTGTTTTCTGTACTCGCTTCGACCAACATAGAACCAAGTTCTCATTACCGTTTACACGTTAAAGGTAAAATGTGTGAAAAAACGCACGCTCGCTCTGTCATAAACCGACCCGTCGAAATAGCGATTGATCTATTGAACACAGCCACCGTGGTCAGCGACAGGTTCGTTGAAACATACACACACCCAGCCATATTGTCTCTCTCAACCACCACGCTTCATGGACATTATAAACAAGTAAAGAAAAAGAAAACGTTTTTTCAACATGTATGGCGTTAGGCCCTTTGTGAATTATTTTGTGGAAAAAAATATCTACCACATTTGAAAGGGGGCGTTAGCCCGAGTCCTAGGACACCTCGTACACGTCTCTAGCGTTATTGGTTTGTGAGATATCGACAAAAATCACAAAAAACACGTGTTTACCTCAAAATCGAGTTTCCAAATTTTTTTTAAAAATATAACGAGTGGTCCACAGCTCAGAGGACGTCAGCCCGAGTCCTTGGACCCGTCGTACACGCCTCTAGCATACTTGGTTCGCGAAATATAGCAAAAAGTCTAAAATCACGTTTTTACCCCAAAAAGACCGTGTTTCCAGCATTTCACCTTTTCGACACCTACATTCCCGTAAAGAGCACGACGAGACGAAAAAAACGAATCCAAGCACGCCCTCCTAGCATGGCTCCTTCCATTCCAAGGTCGCAGGGGCTCACCATTTGCTTTTGTAAGCAGCTCCCGTGTTACCCCACTACTACAGGTTTTCATTCTAGAGACTTGAAATTTATTTTGGGGGTATAGGGGGTAGGGACCATTGATTTAAGCCAAACAATTTTTTTTGTAGAGTTCCTAGTTTCCAAAATATAGGATTTTCAAAATTCGAGTGTTTTCAAAAAAACATAAAAAGTAAAAAAGTTTTATTATAGAAAATAAAGATCATAAAGACCATTCGTTTGAGCCATGGCACAACGTTCTATCATTTTTGGTTTTCAAGCTATAGCCTATTTTCAAAAACGAAAAATTTTAAAAAATTTTTGAAAAATATAATACATGGTCCATAGGAAAGAGGACGTCAGCCCGAGTCCTAGGACACCACATTTGTCAACATCCGACCATGCGTTTGAGAGATATTAATTATTTTAACTTGTACAGTCTGGTACAAATAAAATGGGTGGGTTAGAATCGGCATTACCCCCCTACTAGAGGGCACTTTGTCTTCTAGCGGGATGGTTTTCCCAGGAAACTCTTTGGTCTCAGTGTCCTGCTGAGGACTGATTGGACTTCTTCTTTCTCCTCCTATTATGTAAAAAGTGTTTAATATCGACGGAAACTTCTTGGAAGTCATAGGTGACTGAGCTCAGTGGAAAGTGGCCAGTATTTGCGCCTTTTCTCTGCCACTGTGTCCTGTAGGTTTTCATCGAGTGGAACGGCAACATAGACAATGGTTGCCTTATGTGCATTTTCTGGCCATGTCTAAAGAATCGTAGAAAATTGCAAGATCGTCTGCAAAAGCTAGGCAATGAATAGAAGGGTTCATTTCTTGTAACCCAGTCTTACTCCTTTATTATTTTTCATTCATTCAATTACGCTAATCGGCCAACTGGGGCCCACGATAAGCCTCATTTTACATTCAGGCATTTGTTAATTTTTGCTTGGTCCACATTGTCTTCATGATCTCACTGTGTTTAGCACGACGTTCTTCTGTCCATTTCGCACCAGTTGTCCGTTTATCGTCCCGGAAGGTCCCAAACGTCTTGATGGCTGCTCTATAAAGATTTCGGTCTTGTGCATCTTCTACTCGTATCCCCATTTATTTAAGATCTTTCTGGACGTTAACGTATCATGGCATTGTCGTTTTTGGTTTTGAGTCAAAGATACTGAAAATACGTTTCGTCCATCAGGAGTCGATCATTCGTCGTATATGACCGTAGAAGCAAACTCTGCGTTTTCGCATTGTGTCTGTGATCTTCTCTATCTTAGAGTTTATTTCTTGCCAGCATTTTCTGATGTAGATGCCATTTTTGTAGTCCGGGCCAAGTATGATGTGTAGGATCTTTCTTTCTATTCTCTCTAAATTCGCGAGCAAACATTTCTCGGATACGATAAGGCATTCAGATGCATATAGCGGTACTGGTTTGATGACAGTGTTGTAGTGACGAATTTTTGTGTTCATAGAAAAGCACTTTTTGTTATATATGTTGCGGGGGGTTTGGAAAGCGACTTCAATTTTCTTGAAACTTGATTCTCGCTTCTATAGCTTCCTTGTCTAGTCCATTTTGCTGGATTCATTCCCCAATATATTTAAATTTATTAACACGGTTTATCGTTCTATATTTGGTGTTTAGTTGTGCCATATTCGACATCTTTTAATCTGTCTTTATTATTATTATTATTATTATTATTGTAATTTTGTTGTTGTTGTTGTGGTTGTTGTTGCTCGGTTGAGGGCATTATATGGAAATCGATTGTTTTCGTCCGCCATGGATGAATCTTGTAAACAACATTAACTGGTATCGATTTGTTGACCCAGAAGGCTCCTTGTCCGGAAAGTTGGATATCGTGGTGCGTTGTCATTGTCAGACAAAAGGTAAGGTATGTTAGTAGTCTACATTTCACGCTTATGTCGTGACATCATTCGTCTGCTTTCAGTAATTGCTTTCATGTGTCAGACACTTAAATATGGAATAACCGTCCTCGTGACGTTATAAATGTTACCTCACTAACCACAAATGTTCGTATAAATATTTTATCTTGAATTTGTAGCGGCATATAACAATATTATGTGTGAATGTATTTAGTAACAAAACAAGTAGTCCCGTAAAGAATTAAAGGTCTAATTTCACATATCCTACTTATGTTAATAGCTATCAACAAACAGATTTTCACTTTGATCGCTGTAATATATTCATAGATATTGAGAACCATCTAAATATTTCGGATGGTCGTCCTGTTGGGATTTTAATATAGGCTATGTAGGCCACAGAGTTATGTAAATTAGATGAAAATTATTGCGTAGGTTTATTATTCAATCTTAAATCGCATTATTAGGAAACATGAAATAAAAAGGAGATTTTAAAAAATTGCGCACAGCCGCCATCTCGAAGTTATGAAAACAATTGAAATAAATTAGATGTCAGTGGATTAAAATTTGTATAAGCATTTACCGTACCAAATTTCACTGCGCATGGATGGTTAAATCGTGAGAAATGTCCATTTAAATATTTAAATTTCGCGTCGCTGCCATGTTGGATTTGTGCTGACAGGGTTATTGAAAGACCAACGGGTGAATTTAATACTCAATAAATTGTTAATATACAAATGTTATATAGATTATAACAAACACATCAGATTTAGGTACAGTATAAGGCCTGTTTAGACCTTGTATGCTGGGGCATTATTCGTAACAAGTTTCATTGTATGTGGTTGTATAAGAGAGGGCAGAGACCCCTAACGCCACCACATTAAAGCAATAATAATAATCATAATAATAATATTGCCCATGAAAGACTTAACAAAATCTCAGCAAAGATGATGATAATTGTTGTTTTAAGGGGCCTAACATCTAGGTTATCGTCCCCTAATGGATTGGGTGATGGTGAAAGATGAGATGAGAAAGAAAACTATAACTAATACAAACTACAGTCTTACATACTAGAAGAAGAAATGGTAAACAAGTAAACGATAAGGCAAATAAAGGACAGGAAGAAAAGAAATGCCCTCAACCCTCGAAGAATGAGGATTGAGGGACTTGGAAGGAGATCCATGAAAGGCAGTTAGGAAAGGGAAAGAGGAGAGGGACTGCCCCCAAGTCATAGGAGAAAGGGGGAAAAACGGACTCAGCTTAGGAATCCTTCGGCATCACCAGCCGTGAGCCCTGGAGGGTGTAGCACTATCAAGGGTGCACCAGAAGTGGTGGGGCCACACACACCCTGCCTCCTTGAGGACCTTGAGCGGAAGACAGGAGATATCATGAAAAGAAAGAGAAGGCTGACCCCTCGAAGAATCAGGGTATCAGGAAAGATGGGTCACGGGCCGATTAAGGCGGGAAGTGAAAAACTCCCTAGGCCTCTGATACCCTAATTCCGTCGGGGTCGGAAGAGAACAAGAGTTGACCAAGGGAGGTCGACAGGAAAGAAGACGGAGAGGAGCACGCACAAGTAAGTGGAAGGAATGCCGGACTCAGCTCGTGTCCCGTGGTCGCCAACCCACGTCCCACTAGATGTGAGCCCTTGGGGGTGGTCTCAGCAAAGACTGGGGTCCAAATATAAAGGGTGAAAAAAACGATTCCGTTTGAGGGCGTTGCTGTGGAGTGTGTGCAACGTTTTTTGATACCCCGGGCGTAGAATGCCAAACAAAAAGCACACCGGATGGTTGTTTGCCTGCAGCACCTCGTACGTTTCAATGCTAAAGGTAACACGTTCCTGGAGCACATTAATGCAGGTGACGAAAGCTGGTGCCACTACTGGGAACCAGAATCAAAAGCGCCGACGATGCAGTGACGTCATCCATCGTTCCCTCATCCTAAGAGCCAACCACCCAGTGGAAATGTGAGGGACATTGATTATCGAGGTCCATTGATTATTGATTTCAAGGATCCTGGTATCTCCATCACTGGAGAACGGTACTGTGCAACAATGGAGAAATTACGCTGTGCAATTAAGGCGAAACGTCCGGAAAAACTGCAACCAAGGGTGCTGTTGGTTCATGATAGCGCACGTCCCCATACTGTAAAGCAGTGGTTCTGAACCCGTAGAAGTCTGCGGACCACTCAGCCTACAATTGAATCATGTACGGACCACCCTTTCCCCCAACACACCTTATAAATTGTTTTTTGTTTGTTTCATATTGCCCCGGGTGCCAGGTGCAAGCTTTGTAATTTTACACCCAGAGGGTCGCTTGCATGTCGAATTTCGTTGTTCCTTGAATCGCTATTGTACCGATTTTAAGAATCGTTACATGAGGTTCACTTTGGTTCCAACCACGGTGTGTGAAAATTCAAGATAACTTATCGCCAGAAAGACAAGCAACATATTTCATTTCGAACACCTGCCACTCATATTTAGCAAAAGACACTTGTTCTGCAAATTGTTCCAAGAACTCTTCAAGCCGCATTAGCTCCTCTGAGAAAGGATTGACGTTCCTACCCTGGGAAAATTCCTACCTAACATTTCTGGAATCCTGTGTTCTCAGAAAACGCCTACGATTTGGGTCGTGGCGAGAATACCTGTACCAACTGCACATAGGGACTCTGACCTTGTTTAGAACATTTTTATCCCCATGTTATGTTGGCACTACTGTATCTGGGAGGGAGGAGAGGGGATGCTTCCCTCTCACTGAACGTGTTACCAGGAGTGTGACTCGATGACTTCTAAACTGAGACTGGAAGAGGGTTGAAGTGTAGAGAACCGGGTCGCGTGGGGGACTTTCCTCCGGGACAGGTTTGCATCCAGGAAGTATCAAAATACATTTGTTTTGGGGATAACTGACGAACCTTATTTACTGACACTTTAATTAACTCATTCTGGACTGACTTTCAATATTGTGAAAATTACATGCCATGTGTCGAATGGCGTTCTGAACTGTTATTTCTAGATTTATGATTGTTAGTTAATAAACATATTTGCTAAGTTTTGGATATGTAGATGCGTTTGCCTTGTAGTAGATTCAGGCAGGGATTTTAATTGTTTAACTTCATCTTGTTTTATGGGTGGGAAATGGTTTTAATTTTGGTCAGAATGGCTGCTGAAGACGGTAAGTCAAAGCAGGCATTCGGACCGTCCTAGTCGTGTTAAACGGCTCTTAGTTGCTTTATGCAACATTGTTTTTTGAAGTGGCATCGGGCCTACCTTCATGTTGTTATTCCTTTAGTTTTGTCTTCAGGGGAATTAGACTTGTGAAATTCTTGTAAAACCGTAAAATGCATTTATGCGTAATCTTGCCAAGCGGGCAAGTGCCTGGTTTATTTCGTGCTTTGTTCCGGGGAATTGTTTATATTTTAGTCTTACATGTCAGGTTAAGTCATCCATTTGTGTTTTGTTAGACCATATCTGTCTGTTAGTCAATTAAGTGGTGGAAGGGTTTCTATTGTAATTGTATTACCTTAATTTTTCAATACATGTTAGCTTATTTACTTTGGTGTCGTTATTTATTGCATGAAGTCACTAGGAGGATTATTCCTTACTTCCTTTTCCATCTTCGGGCAGGGTTAATTTTATTCGGCTTACTGGGTGCGCCCAGGCCTTCCTCTCAACAAGCTTGTCTTGACCTAAGCTATGTCCCGCCTATTCTCTTTAATCAAATTAGATCAGGGTGTTCCTGAATGCTATGAACGTAGGAACATTCTCTCCCTAGGTTTTCGCGGTGAATTCGGCTGACCTAGCGAGTAAAATTAATTAGGCCTGTTTCTGTGTGTTATAAATTATTAATTTCTTTTATGCTAATTTCATGCATATTATGGGGTGAGGCGGGGTAGCGCCTATACAACTATGAAAGTCAAGGAGGTTAGATATATAAGCTCCTTGAACACTATAGCACTTTCTAGTAGAGAATTGAGGAACTTTGTGTTGGTGGAAATTTCCGAGATTACTTCGCCATTATGAGCACGGCCTACTGAATTCAAATGGGATCTTTGACATGCCAACATCGTATGACATGCGTGTCGTATTTCTGCCTCCTTTAATAAATCACTCACCACGGCCAGGAGCGAACCTGAAAAATTGAGGTGAGTAGACCGACACGCTATCCACTCACCCACCGTGGCAAGCTACCTTATTAGCCCAGATTATATGCAAAAAATACGGCTAACCTAAAAAAAATGTAAAGCTGAAATTTGGCATGGATGTTCCCTATTACCCTAGAAACAAATCCTGAAAAGTCCCCATCTCTGCGGTGTCCGCGTCATAGTTTTTGGAGGGTTCAAAAGGGCTTAAATGGTGCCTAAGTGCCAAAAACAGCATTTTTGCTTCCTGCGTTCAAAATATTCATCCAAATTTAGTACTCGCGAGCTTTAGCAATTAATAACAAGTAGTTACGTGAAGAACTATACAGCCTATTTTCATATATCCTACTTATGTTAATTGCCACTATCAGCATACAAAATTTCAGTTTGATTGCTGTAATAGATTCGTAGATATTGAGAACCGACTAAATATTTCGGATGGTCGCCATGTTGGACTTTATATATGTAGGTCCTTAGTTATGTACTGTTACATTAAGATTATTGTGTATTGTAGCATTCAAACTTCAATCGCATGATTAGGACACAAGAATTAACAACAAGATTTTAAAATTTCGCACAGCTGCCATCTTTATGGTATAGAAAGAATTGAAATAAATTAGATGCCAGTGGATTAACATTCGTATCAGGATTTACTGTGCCAAGTTTCACTGCACTCGGATGGTTAAATTGCGAGAAACGTCCATGTGAATATTCATAATTCGCGTCGCCGCCATGTTGGATTTGTGGTCACCAGGTTATTGAAAGTCTTATAGGTGAACTTATGTTCATAGCCCCTATGAACATAAAAATATTCTGTTAGATTGCTATAATAGATTCATAGATCTTCAGAACCGTCTAAATATTTCGGATGGTCGCCATGTTGGATTGTTAAATGTATAGGCCTTAGAGTCATGTACCATTAAAGGAAAATTATTGCGTAGGTTCACTATTCAAACTTTCACTTCGATCGCATGATTACGACACAAGAAATAAAAACTCAATTTTAAAATTCGCACAGCCGCCATCTTGAGGTTATGTAAGCAATTGAAATAAATTACATACCAGTGCATTACAAAGTGTATAAACATTTCCTGTACCAAGTTTCATTGCGTTTGGAACATTAAATCGTGAGAAAGTTCTAATTAAATTTTCAAATTCGCTTAGCCGCCATGTTCGTTTTGTAAATAACCGGTTTTTGAAAATCTTATAGATGAATTTCTAGTAGTGCCCTTTATCTCCGTACAAAATTCCAGGGTAATACCCATACTAGTTTCAGAGATATAGAATGCCGGTGAAATATGTCGCACAGCCGCCATCTTGTGGTTATGTCAACAATTGAACGAAGTTAGATGTCGGTGCATTAAAATGTGTATAAACATATACTGTACCAAGTTTTATTGCGTTTGGTTGGTTAAATCGCGAGAAACGTCTATTTGAATGTTGCAACTTCGCTTGGCCGCCATGTTGGTTTTGTAGTTACCATTTTTTCAAGAGTCACATAGGTGAACTTCTAGTAGTTCCCTTTATCACCGTAAAAAAATCCAGGGTGGTATCAGTAATTGTTTCGGAGATATTGAATGCTGGTGAAATATTTCGCATAGCCGTCATGTTGGATTGGTGAGACGTAACAAAATTTGAACGGCACGGTCGGGGTCGCCGGGAGTAGTGCTATCAACTTATCGAGTTTCATTGAAATCTCTCCTGCCGTTTAAAAGTTATTAGGGGGACACACACACACACACCTCACACACACCCACACACACACATACGCACACACACACGGACAAAAGGTGATCTCATAAGCCTATTTTTCAAAATTGAAAATAGGCTAAAACTGAACTAGTAGGATAACGGACTTATCAGTCCTAATTATTGCTATTGATGAAGGAAGAAAACGACTATTTCAACATTTTTAGCACAACTTTTCCACGAAAATTTGGTTAATTTGTCATTAGAAGGTCATTATTTTTTAAACAACTGCTGATATTGACTAATGAGCCAGAATGAAAGTTATAAAGCATACATTTAGCTTTACATTGCTACATTACCCATGTCTATGCGGGAAACGGTTACCGATTTACGGTCCCAAAGCATAACCGCTGTTGAAAAGGCACCCGATCGCGTTTCTAGGTGACAGCGCTCAGCCTGTCGGAGCAGGTCAACAATACTCGAAACAATTAATTCACCTTCTAATCAGTCTTGGATTTTCAGTAAATGTGGCGGAAATCCACAGGTACGAAGTTTCAGCACTTCGCGAAGAACGTCCAATCCCGAATGCTGGATCGTTCACGCAGTTTTGCTTTGACAACGCTGACTTTAACATAAGGACATTGGACGGGCGAAACACATGTCACTGCATGGGAGGCATCAAGTGCACAGGTCCAGCGCTTGACAGTGAAATATCTCCACTCCCATGGACACGATAAGTTCCTAATTCTGGTGTGATTGCGGCGATGGGAAAGTTCAACATTTCGTGGTATCGGAAGCCCTCTTCTCCTGGTTCAAAGGACGTCAAGATTAAGGAGTTAACTGTGGAAGCCCCAAACTCTGTGGCTATTGCGTCGATGATGGACTCCTTTGTAGTTATCTGGACGGTGGTCAGGTATTAATTTACCCGCTTCGTGGAACGGCTTTATGAAGACGTCACTGTCTGCTCATGCTCAACCAGCTCCCCAGACGACGTCAGTTGATGCACTGCCGTTCATTAACTTGGAACCGAGCAATCCATCAACTATATATTCCACGTTGAAGTTTGCCGCAAGAGAGTACGCGGAACTGAAACAAAGCATTTGTTTTGCAATCTTTGACCAGCCCCTATACGCGAAAGCTGCAGAGATAGTCGCATCGGACACTTCAGAGGAACTCAAATAAGTGGTTGTTCGTCTAGGCGGATTTCACCTTCTAATGCCGTTTCTTGGGAAATATACGCTAAATCGTCAGTGACTCACATGATGCCTGGACACGCATATTCAAGGTAGGCTTGCAATTAGCTCGCTCTTAAAAATGATAACGTTATACCTTCAATTTTATCAATAACGCGAAACTGTGCATGTTCTAGGGCCCTCAGAGCGCAGGTTTTGGCACTTAGGCCCCATTTAAACCCTTTTGAACTCTCCAAAAACTTTGACGCGGACGCCGCAGAGATGGGGACTTTTCAGGATTTGTTACTAGGGTACTAGGGAACATCTATGCCAAATTTCAGCTTTACATTATTTTTTGAGGTTAAAACTTAATATGCCTGGGCTATATCAGTTGTAACCCTAGTCAATAACACTTATTTTAAAGATATTTCAATTCAACACCTGATAGTCATCGCCACGAATACATTCGGACGATTCTCGTTCAACGCACATCGTTTCCGAAATCTCCATTTATTAGCCACTTTTATATACGTGCTGGTGGACTCCCTAGGCACTCGCGGACCACCGCTTAAGAACTACTGCTGTAAAGCGTTGATCACTTCCTACCAGTTTTCTTTTTAGGTTCATCCATGAATTTGTGCTTGCGTACTATTGTACTAAACGCTACACGATTTTCCGTGATGTCGTTTGTGATATTTATTTTTTGGAGGTCCACATTAGTTTCTCCTAGCCAATTAATTTGACCTTCTTTGAGTTGATTACTTTAAATAAACTTTTGGTTAGTCTGTCGCTGTCCATTCTATAGATATGGCCAAAGAATTTCAGACGTCTTTTGCGTACGCCATCAGTGAACTTGTTAGTTAAGGAGTAAAAGTCTGATGTCTCTTCTTAATTCCACATTCCATTTTCTGGGACATTATTATTATTATAGCTTGCCACGGAGGGTGAGTGGATAGCGTGCCGGTCTACTAACCCTAAGATTGCAGGTTCGCTCCTGGCCGTGGTAAATAATTTTTTAAGGCGGCAAAAATACGACACGCATGTCATACGATGTTGGCATGTCAAAGAACCCATTTGAATTCAGTAGGCCGTGTTCATAATGGCAAAATTAATCTCGGGAGTTTCCGCCAACACAAAGTTCCTAATTTCTCTACTAGAAAGCGCTATAGTGTTCAAGGAGCTTATATATCTAACCTCCTTGACTTTCATAGTGATTCAAGGAACAACGAAATTCGACATGGAAGCTAGTAGGGGAGCAGTAGGAGTTCTATTACACTTGGCGTGGCTGTGCCCAATAAACCAACATGGCGGCCAAACGTAGGTAAAACATTTAAATAATTAATATCTCTCGAACTCATGGTTTGAGTTTGACATGCGACATGTCGTTGGACTTGGGTTGACGCCCTCTTTCCTATGGACCACTCGTTATATTTTTGGAAAAAGAAATTGAAAATTTTTGTTTTCGAAAGTAGGTGATAGTTTGAAAACCACGTATGATAAAATGTTGTGCAATGGCTCAAACGAACGGTCTCCATGATCTTTATTTTTACAATGAAACTTTATTTATATATTTTTTTAAACAGTCCAATTTTGAAATTCCTATATTTCGGAAACTAGGAATTCTACAAAAATGTTTATTTGACATAAATGAATGGCCCTGACCCTCTCTACAGCTATAATAAATTTCAAGTCTCTAGGACATAACCTGTGCAGTAGGGGAGCAGTGGTGCTTTTAAGCCCTAGCGTCAGCAGTTTTTAATGCGAGCCGATATCTCCGTAACCCATGGTCGGAGATTCACGAATGAGGTGTCGCTGTACTCGAGCTGATGGGGGTTTTGCTATGGACCACTCATTATATTTAAAAACAATTCGGAAACTCAATTTTGGGGTAAACAAGTGTTTTCTATGATTTTTGCTGATATCTCACCAATCAATAAGGTTCGAGACTTGTACGAGGTGTCATTTTTAGCCTATTTTCAATTTTGAAAAAATAGGCTTATGAGATCACCTTTTGTCCGTGTGTGTGTGCGTGTGTGTGTGTGTGTGTGTGTGTGTGTGATTCGTGTGTGTGTCCCCCCCTAATAAAATCTAAACGGCTGGAGCGATTTCAATGAAACTCGGAAAGTTCATAGCACTATTCCCGGTGACCTCGACCGTGTCCTTCAAATTTTGTTACGACTCACCAATCCAACATGGCGGCTGTGCGAAATATTTCACCAGCATTCAATATCTCCGAAACTATTACCGATATTACCCTGACATTTTCTATGGTGATAGAGGGAACTACTGTAAGTTCACTTATGTGACTTTTGAAAACCTGGTAACTACAAAACCAACATGGCGGCCAAGCGAATTTGAAAATTTTAAATAGACCTTTCTCGCGATTTAATGTTCCAAGCGCACTGAAACCTGGCACAGGAAATATTTATACACATTGTAATCGACTGGTATCTAATTTAGTTCAATTGTTTACACAACCTCAAGATGGCGGCAGTGCGAATTTTAAAATTAAGTTTTTATTTCTTGTGATGTAGTCATGCGATCGAAGTGAAAATTTGAATAATGAACCTACGCAATAATTTTCCTTTAATGGTACATGACTCTATGGCCTATACATTTAACAATCCAACATGGCGACCATCCGAAATATTTAGAAGATACTGAATATCTACGAATCTATTTTAGCAATCAAACTGCATTTTTTAATGTTCATAGGGGCTATGAACTTAAGTTCACCTATAGGACTTTAAATAACCTGGTGATCACAAATCCAACATGGCGGTGACGCGAATTATAAATATTCACATGGACGTTTCTCGCAATTTAACCATCCGAGTGCAGTAAAACGTAGTACAGTAAATCCTTATACGAATGTTAATCCACTGGCATCTAATTTATTTCAATTGTTTCCATAACCTCAAGATGGCAGCTGTGAAAAATTTTAAAATCTCCTTGTTTTTTTTCTTGTGTCCTAATTATGCGATTGAAGTTTGAATACTACACGTTCACAATAATCTGCATGTAACAGTACATAACTCTAGGACCTACATATATAAAATCCAACATGGCGACCATCCGAAATATTTAGTCGGTTCTCAATATCTACGAATCTATTACAGCAATCAAACTGAAATTGTGTATGTTGATAGTGGCAATTAACATAAGTAGGATATATGAAAATTGGCTGTATAGTTCTTCACGGAACTACTTGTTTTCGTTGCGTTGCTCTCTTGCCGAGAATGTTAGTGTTGAGTAGGAATGAAAAACCATTTTGGGGTAAAAATGTGATTTTAGACTTTTTGTTATGAATTGAGAAGTAAGATGGTGCTTGTGAAGCAAAGAAAATGGTCCCATACTGAAGTAAAACGAAAGTGGTCCCGGGATGGGTTTTGTCAAGAGGACAGTGTGTGGTTTTTTAGTGGGTGAGAATCCCTCACTCTTGAGGAGTGCGAACCCTTCTCTAGGTCTTATGCAAGATTTTTACACTTTCTTCCTAAAAAAACATAATAAAAAAATTATATATATTATTATTATTACCGTTTCGGTCGTCAAGGGACAATAAGCCAATTTCAATGCTTTGCTCTTTGCTGTTCCTTCTACTTCCTCCAGCTTTCCTTCACTATCTCACTATGTTTCTTCTACCCTTCCCCCGACCATTTCGAGCCGGTTTTCTTTCCCTTCCTCCCTTGGAATCCTACCATTTTTAGCACTTTTTGCCTAAAATATCTCTCTGTGGTGTATCTTCTTCTCTGATATTGTTTCTTTCCAAATCCCTTATGACTTATTGGACATTATTATTTTTATTATTATTGTTTTAGCGATTACCAAATTAAACTTCAACATACTGTAGGGCCATGGGTCGCGCAAGTTTATCGCTCTGTCAGCTTAGGGTCTTGGCCAAGAAATAAACTAAACTGTTAAGTACCCCTGTTATTGTACCATTCACAGGAACATATGAGGAGAGGAGGCGCTACTGGCCCCGATGTTAAAGCTATCACTTCCGATCCTGTCCCGTACGCTTAACGATCAATGTGGCGCAGCGATACGGCATTCTAACTAAGAATTTCGAGCTCCGTTCATTGTTGGACGAACAATTACTCTCGAGTTTGATCCGCCTCTTGCCGTGGAAACCATCCCTCTTTCGTCCTCAAGCTGCAGCTCCCTTTCCATTGTGTTGTCTCCAGGTTCCCATATTATTGACCATTACGTTTTGTAATAAGTTGCTTTCGGCGATTTATGTTCCACATACACTCTCACAAATTGGTGCGTTAGTTATTTTAAGTGCTCTTCGCTGCGCCGATCAGATATAAAATAAAATATCTGGGTCTCTGCATTCTACGAATTGTTTGCAATATGAAAGAAATTTGGAAAACTTATCAGTCCGTAGGCAGTTTGGATCCTCAGAGAGCACCGCCAAACCTTAATTGTTGTTTCCTTTTGGAGCTGAGAGATCGTGGTCATTTCAATCACAGAGTGACTGCGTCATTTTGGGTAGGCATTGGTCATGCAAGATCCACCCACTAGTACCTAAATACAGGACCATTATCTACGTGCGCCCCGATAAGCACGGCAAACTAAGCCGGCATTGACTGACGCAGTTCGCGAGCGCGCGTACATGATTCAGCCGGTGTGGTGGCGTGCTCCGCTTACTCATATCGTTAGTTCACTCGTGTTTTGTCGTTCATATGGACGTGTATCTGCTAAGCTTAGACGTTAGTGTTGCACGTTTAGTAAGTATTGTGATTACTGTGATTGTTGGTCATGCCAAGACAACAATTCACCATTATTCGTATATGAAAAGCAGAAAGTCTTGTTCTGAAACTAGACGAACATTTCGAATGAAGTTTCCAAGAAGACCTGTTCCACCCCACACACACACTTTTTACCTGTAGAGCCGTATTCACCATGGCCCACATTTTAACCGAGTGTGTGGATCTCGCTTATCTACGAAGATGAATTGATTTGCAGAATACACTCGATCTTATGAAAATTTTGAAACCATTCTTTCATTGTTGCCTATACGAACTGTCAGATGTAAATTAGCACAGTACAGCTGCACAGAAGAAACCACTCTTGTTCCAAAAACCGTGCTATGGTTGGCTTTTAGTAAATCTTTAGAAAAGCACAAGAAAAGCACCGTTCCAAAGTTACAGTCAGCAGAAGTGTGAAAATTGTCCGACACCGGTCCTGTTCTAAACTATGCCCACCGCTCTCTCCGCAGTAACAATAGTAGCCTTGACTACGCAGCGTTGCATTTGCTGCGCTATAACTTTGGAACGGTAAGTCGGAGGAAACAAACGTTTAAATAAATGTTTCAGACAATTTTTAGAGGAACAAATTTCTGATTCACTCTTTTGAGGAAAAAAAAATTCTTCTAGGACAAAAAGTGAAAAAAAAAACACTCTTTTGGAAACTTTGGCGCCACCTAGCTTCTGCATTTCAAAACGTATGATATGACCTCAATGAGACAAATTGTAGGTGACAATGTTCTCTACATTTTTTGTTTAAACAATTCTTTAAAATGCGTAGATTCAGAACAAAGCGCTTTTCATTTTTTTTTGAGTTTTCCGACATGATACTACAAATTATTCCGAAATTTAGAGGAAAGCTTTTTTGTGCTTTTCTAACGATTTACAAAAAGCCAACCATAGCACTTTTTTGGAACAAAACCATTCCAGCTGTATTGTACTAAATCTTCAGTCGGTAAACACGAATTTGCCCAGGGACTGGGCGGGATACAATGTACTTAATATATGAACAATGAGTAAATGACACTCCTGGAGAAAGTTCCATGTATATAATGCCCCATTATAATAGTGATCGCAACTAATAAACTACATGTAATTTTTTTCCATAAGTATTATTAACTTATTATTGTAGCATGCTGAGTTTCTATGACTAGATCGCGGGTTCAAACCCGGTCGAAGTCGTCGGATTATTTAAGAGCGTTAAAGTCCCTCAGTATGCCTTCCTTCGGAGAGGAAGTAAAGACGGCGAGCCCATGTCATAGATTTATGCCATATAAAGGAACCTTCCACTGACTACAATTGTGTGAAGCTAAATTAACACACTATTGAGTTCCAACGTTCATCACCAGGTGCCGGTTGCGCTGGCATCTAGTATCCAAGATCATAGCTAGGTGTCATTGACGGTAGCATTTGGTAGGAACTACTTGAAATTGATCGTCTGCAGTCGTTACCTGAATTACAGATATCACACACTAATACAGCCATCACAATTAACACCGGGTATCAGACAGATTCTACACACACCCAAAGTACACGGGGCTAAATGACTGAGTTTTCGCAGTCCCTAAACTGAGGAACCAACCTTCATTGGGCTAATTCGCGTTGACCGACTGAAGAGTTAAAACTTACACTCAATCTTATAATAGCCGATGACGCACAGTGCGTCGAATACCATATCTTTTTTGAAAAAAAAAAATCACTGTCGCAAATGAAAGCGAAAACTGGCTCATTCGAGAGTGAACAAACCAGATGGTGACCTTCGGTCTTCCCTTCCGCTCTCTGGTGCGTAGGAGGGAGGTTATAGGTGCTGAAACGTCTTCCTGGCAGTTATCAGGTCATTTGATAGGAGGTGTCGGAGTGAACCAAACGTTGTGATTCTAGTGAGTTCAACGAGGTGCTGTCTTCTGCGGCTCATGGAATAGTGAAAAGAGGTAGGCCAATGTGTTCGCACTTTTATGCGTAATACAAGCTTTCTGCACTAAATACATCATTTACTTTATGAGTGCCTCATAGTGTCACCAGGGCGAAGAGAGTAATACGTGAAGGAACTCCGGTAGTTGACCGTTTCCGCCGCTAGGTGGTACTAGTGTAACTTGGCCTCCGCGTTCCAGTCTGGCTCGTCTCTACTTAGTATAAAACAAAGTCCCCGATTATTGGATGTCACGGGTAATCTCGAGAACCACTGGATGGATTTTGATGCGCCTTTCACCATTCTGTAAAGGTAATCTCGGGGAAGATTTCTGTGGAAAATAATTTATTTATGATCAAAGGGCGCCAAGCAGTAACGATTTCGGATTTCAGTGAAAAGGTCCTGGCGTCCGTGCGCTTTTTAAGCTTAGCTTCCACTCAGAAGCGCTCTCGCCTCATCACCAGGCTGATAGGCACCTCTTGGGGACTACATGCCTCAACGTTGTTCTACACGTACAAGTCCCTCATCCGCTCTTATGTCACATATGGGCATGTGGTCTGGGCCGGTTGCGCCGCCAGCTACTTGCGCCCCCTGATAACTATGGCACGGCGAATAGCCCGCATAGCCCTTCGCCTCTCCCCCAATACACTCTAGCGAAGACCTGCACCGCCTAATGCCATTACCCCCGGTTAGGACCTACATCCACCTTCTTCAGCTACGCTACCTGAAGCGCGCTAGAAGAACGCAGAATCCAATCGTACGGCAACTCTAGGCACTCCAGCTACGCAACCCCGTCTACTCTTAACTAGGCCTAATTCACCTCAAGAGCCTCACCCCTGCCCCGGACTAAAAGTCCCTAACATAATAAAACTCAACATCACCTCACCATCATCACATTCATACATACTCACGTCTTCATCAAACAGCTTTTATTTCTTTTCTTTCTCTTTTCTTTTCCTTTCTTTTCTCTTCTCTCTCTTTCTCTTCTACAACACCGCTCCACTTCTCATCTCCACCAACGTCATCCATCACCTCCAACTCAACAAACAATATCATTCATTTCAAAATCATTAAAACATCAAATACCAAATCTCATCACCACACTCCCCTCAAACACACCTTCTCATCCCATCACATACCATCTTCAAGTACCATCACATACTGTACATACGATCAACTCATCGCTAACGCCATTCTTTCTCCACTTTCTCTCACCCCCGCTTCTCATCTCCACAATCACCACTAATTACTCCCATTTCATAATACGTAACCATCCACTTCTCAACAAAAAAAAACTCTTGATCTCTCCAACTCTAGCACCGCACAACCCCCTCAAACTTCCAAACTTATCAAATCACAAAAATTTTCAAATTTCTTACAAAAAATAAGAAAATTAATATCTCACATTTTCAAAACTCTAACGCCACCAACTAGAATAGTTCAATGCATTAAAGAGCAATTTTTCTCGCAACGTAAAAAAATTCAAACCTTTAATCTTAGCCAAGAGGTCATACCATTTCTCCTTCTCCAACTTACACAATTCACCACCACCCTTCTCCTATAACTCTCAACCTTCCAACCAATCCTCTCCTCTGGCCCAAGAGATGGTGCGGCCATCTATAGGGGACCGCCCACCCTCGTTGGGTGGGAATGAAATGACCCTTTATTATTATTATTATTATTATTATTATTATTATTTGAGCTTACGCTGGGCAAACCATTAAAAATATAAATATACTAAGAGTGTAAGAATTGTTCAGCATGAAAAATTCTCCAAAAAAATCCGCGAGAGCATATCTCTATCTTCGATACTTCGCCCAATATAAGTGTTTTTAGTTTGGACGGAACGGGGTTTTGTGTCTCATGCACCTCGCCATTCTTAAATTACGTCTGACAGGAATTCCTTGCACATTCATAACTGTTCCCGGGCGAAGCCGGGGCGGGTTGCTAGTTGTTTATTTAAAGAAGTATTGCACTAAATACTAAGCAAGTTGTGAATAACAGAAACAAATCTTCAAGGGAATACGAACATATTAAAATACTATCCAGAACATACTAAAATAAATTTCTAAGAAGAGAAGAGCTTAACTTACCTCTAAACAGAAGAGACCTTCATTATTTTTCTGGCTGATTTTTAAGACGATCTGGATATCAGTTCCGTGGACATTTCTTTCGCCCGGAAAATGAACCGGCATTTAATGTAATGAAACACTATCCTAGGGAAATATAGTAACAGATGATCCCCTGAGCACCGGCCCTGTGGTGTTGGAGTAGCGCGCCTGCCTCTCATCCGGAGGCCCCGGGTTCGATTCTCGGCTCCGTCAGGGATTTTAGAAACTGACGTGAGGGCTGGAACGGGGTGCACTTAGCCTCGTGAGGACAATTGAGTAGCTGTGTGACAGTGAGACAGCATCCCGGTCACGAAAACCAAGATTAACGTCCGACGGGACCCGATGCGCTGACCACGCGTCACCCCAATATCTGCAGGCCAAATGGCTGGGCAGCGGTCGCTTGGTAAGCCTCTTCAAGGGCTGTAGTGCCAGGGATTGTTATTTTGATCCTCTGAGCAGCACACATTTCGGAACACAGGAAGTTCACAGATTATATCCATACAATCTGAAAAGATATCGCCCCACAACGCGCCTTCTTGCTCCAACTTTGCCTCCACTACTGCATCTACACGTTTCATTACACGTTTTATCACGTGAAATGTCCGGCTCCGAGGCTAAATGGTTAGCGCGCTAGACTTTGGTCCGCCGTGTCCCGGGTTCGATTCCTGACCGGGCCATTGGGGATTTTAATGTCTTGGGGTTAATTCCCGTGGCTTTTATTTATTGCACAGGAGAACTGCGTATGTTTAGGAGTTCTCCTGACCGCATACGCAATTTGCCTAACAGTGGTGGCCAAACGGTAGGATATCTTACAGGGGAGTCTTCACTCTCGTTTACGGTCGGCGACAAACTTCTATGAAGAAGGTATCCAAAAAACTTATGCCACGCTATGACAAATGCCTGCAAAAGTTCGGCAGTTATGTGGAAAAGTAGTTTAAGAGGTGTAGGATGTTGTGCAATAAATATTTTTTCTGTATCTGTACACAATTTAATTGTATTACCAAACGGAACAACTTTCTGGACGTGCCTCGTACATCACTAACAGCATTAAATGTTTCGGAATCACTTTCCAATGACCAAATGCAGGAAGTACATATCACAATCTTCGTTGCTGCTGTGTGAAACAGGTAACCACTCAAATAATAAACAACGTTATCGCCTGCTCTCTCAGAACTCGCATCATTAACTGACAGGATTATAGGGTTCAATTTCTGTCAGTGTAATAGTTTCTTTAATTTGCTGACAATTGTTATCCTTCACCTCTCTGCTCGTATGTATTTCATTTCTCGCCATTGACCGTATTCATTAAGAGAAGAAAGCTAATTGTCTATATTGTGGTGTTTGAAGCCATATTTTCAGTGTTGCCTTAGTAAACAAGAGTTTAGGGCTTTTCAGTCGGTCAACACGAATGTACCCAAAAGAGATGGGTAATACCCTAATCCTGAAATAAATTACATGAGATTAATAAAACACTAGGATGACCAGTTTCGATCGTCAAGCGATCATCATCAGATCCATTACACTTAGGCTACAAAATCTATGTTTGAAATACAGGTGAAAATATTTACAATATGTACAATTATTTAGTTGCAGTATTGGTACTGCAACTGTCAGTGTATGCTAAATGCAGTATATATGTTAGGTGAAATGCTAAATGGTGATAGCTATCCGTAGATTGTACTTTAGAGAGATTATATGGTTGTAAACTATGGTTAAACTATAAAATTTTAGGCTAACTACTTATTTGATTGTCTTCCGTACTACAGCTACTCGCAGTTTTCGTGCTCACTGGAACTCACTGTGAGGTCGACTGCGGTGGTTATCTTAACGACTGGTTTTTCCCTGCCTTCTCCCCCCTGTTCCTACGTGCTGTGGGGAGTGATAGCGATGTGTTTATGTGAGGTGTTGCCAACCTAGATAAGATGTATGTTATTGAATGAGGTGGGTCTACAACTATTAAAGATCGTGGATTTGCCCTCGCCACGCGTGGAGCATAACCCATTCGAACTAAGCGTTGACGGTCTTATGAGGACGTCCCGGCACCTTTAATACTGCCGCGAATATGGGCCTTGGTTTATTGTAGAAGAAAAGTACATCGTACACCTGATCCAGATAACATTTACCTATTAAAAAACCCCTAATTTTCCCCCTTTTTTATCTAGCTTGGCTGTGTCGCTAAATTGTGTTTTGTTTCCGACAGGGTGTGTTTTTTAGTAGCGTGAAGAGGGGTGAGCTCTCCATGAACGTGTGTTCATTTAGATTGTTGGGATTGTTTCGTTTGGCTAGGTGTATCTCGATTGCTTCCTTTATGTCAAGAGCTCTGCCTTTCGATTCGTGATGGATTATTTTAAGGTCCGACTCTATGTTGGTAAAGCTGTGCCCTGCGTCACACATATGTTCGCACACGGCTGAATGTGTTCCGTATCTTATCGCATTCCTATGTTCATTATAACGTGTGTCTACTCGCCTTCCACTCTGCCCGATGTAATTAGCTTGACAATCGGTGTCTTGGCACGTTATATAATATACCCCTGACCTTGAATACGGGTCACGTTTATTTAGATTACTATTTAGGAGGTGCCTAGCGGTTGTTTTTTTCGTCGTGAAAGCTATCTTTATGCCTTGCTTTTTGAATAGGTTAGTGATTTTATATGTATTCGCATTCACATAGTTGAAACGCGCAAAAAAAAATAATATAGTTTAACCATAGTTTACAACCATATAATCTCTCTAAAGTACAATCTACGGATAGCTATCACCATTTGGCATTTCACCTAACATATATACTGCATTTAGCATACACTGACAGTTGCAGTACCAATACTGCAACTAAATAATTGTACATATTGTAAATATTTGCACCTGTATTTCAAACATAGATTTTGTAGCCTAAGTGTAATGGATCTGATGATGATCGCTTGACGATCGAAACTGGTCATCCTAGTGTTTTATTAATCTCATGTAATTTATTTCAGGATTAGGGTATAACCCATCTCTTTTGGGTAAATTCGTGTTTACCGACTGAAAAGCACTAAACTCTTGCTAATTGTCTATAACGTCCTCTTAATTAGCTTGTGAAGAAAGGACCTCTTTCCCTGGTAGGCTTATGCATAATGATAACTGAAGTTTAAAACAAGCATAGAAATAAAATGTAAGTACAATTTGCGCGCGGTAATGTATCACGGCTTGACTGCCGTCCCGTCATGTGCTTTACTGAAGACCATATGCTCAGCGCGGCGCCTGATGTTGAAATTTAGAACTACTTCATCTTAACCATTGACTCATACGGAAGTTCCTCAACTTATTACTCTATTCGCCCTGGTGCCACTTTACTTTAAACGACATTCGATAAGAAATTTAATGTAGATTCAGGATCTGTAGTGGTTTGGTTGTGCACGAATGTGCATGATGGTTTATTTTCTTATTTTCAGTGACTATGTGGGCATTACCGCGAGAAGAATTTTTCAACGCGTGCCGTTCGTGTCGTAAATAGGGGCGTACAGACGTCAAATTTCAATATGTTATGAATAAATTTGATCCTACAAATCTTACTGACACTCAGGTGCAGGAGCTAAGAAACAAAATTAAGTTGATATCCCATAATATTAACAAAAACAAGATGTTCAGTAAAGAACATATAGCCTACTTTCTCCTAATTGTATGGGTATTGTTATAACTCTTTGTCCTTTTCAAGGAATATGATTGAATGTTGGTTGTAGTAGCTTGTTGAAATACAACGTGCTATAGGGATATTAAACATGAATATGAGGTGCCCTTTGCTAATGCTACCTCTGTACCATATTTAGTTCAATTCGGTTTCGCCGTGTTTGAATTGATAGGGGGAATCGATTTGCACACATACTTGGCCACCATCTGCAAACTATTGGGCTGATGTTCTTGCAGTTTGGTCAGAATATGTTTCCCACATAAAGATATGGTGTTGCAAAATTTGGTAGAGACTAGATTATTAGGTTGGTCGTAATTACATTTTAGCTTTTAACATTTGGGTGGCCGCGATTACGTTTCCGTCAAGATAGCGGTGATATAAAACATGACACTGAGGTGCCTCTTGCTAGTGCTACCTCTGTACCAAATTTCGTTCATTCGGTTCCACCGTGTTCGAATTAATAGGGGGAATCAATTTTGACATAAAGATGGCCGCCATCCGCAAACTATTAGGCTAATGACCTATTAGATTGGTCAAAGGATGCTCCCTCCATAAAGGTATGTTGTTGCAAAGTTTGGTAGAGATCGAATGGTTATGTTAGTCGTAATTTGATTTAAGCTTTGAACATTCGTGTGGCCGCCATTACGTTTCAGTCAAGACGACAGCGATATAAAACATGACACTGAGGTGCCCTTTGCTAGTGCTACCTCTGTACCAAATTTCGTTCCATTAGGTTCCTCCGTGTTCGAATTAATAGGGGGAATCAATTTTGACATAAAGATGGCCGCCATCCGCAAACTATTAGGCTAATAACCTATTAGATTGGTCAAAGGATGCTCCCTCCAAAAAGGTATGTTGTTGCAAAATTTGGTAGAGATCGGATGATTAGGTTAATCGTAATTTGATTTAAGCTTTGAACATTTGTGTGGCAGCCATTACGTTTCCGTCAAGATGGCGGCGATATAAAACATGACACTGCGGTGCCTTTTGTTAGTACTACCTCTGTACCAAATTTCGTTCCATTCGGTTGCACCGTGTTCGAATTAATAGGGGGAATCGATTTTCACACAAAGATGGCCGCCATCCGCAAACTATTACTCTGATGACCTATTAGTTTGGTCAAAGGATGCTCCCCCATAAAGGTATGTTGTTGCAAAATTTGGTAGAGATCGGATGATTAGGTTAGTCGTAATTTGATTTAAGCTTTGAACATTTGTGTGGCCGCCATTACGTTCCCGTCAAGATGGCGGCGATATAAAACATGACACTGAGGTGCCTTTTGTTAGTACTACTTCCGTACCAAATTTCGTTCCATTCGGTTGCACCGTGTTCGAATTAATAGGGGGAATCGATTTTCACTCAAAGATGGCCGCCATCCGTAAACTATTACGCTGATGACCTATTGATTTGGTCAAAGGATGCTCCCCCCATAAAGGTATGTTGTTGCAAAATTTGGTAGAGATCGGATGATTAGGTTAGTCGTAATTTGATTTAAGCTTTGAACATTTGTGAGGCCGCCATTACGTTTCCGTCAAGATGGCGGCGATATAAAACATGACACTGAGGTGTCCTTTGCTAGTGCTACCTTTGTACCAAATTTCGTTCAATTCGCATTCACCGTGTTCGAATTGATAGGGGGGGACAGACATTCAGAGTACACACACTCACACACACACAGACACACACACACACAGACACACACACAGACTCACACACACACATACACACACACAGACAGACACACTTTTTTCGCCCTGTGTTGATCTCATAAGTCTACTTTCATTTTTTGCAAAAATCGAAAGTTGGCTAAAATGGGAGAGTGCAGGTAGAACAATGCCACGTACATAGGTAATCTACCTATAGAAGCTATTGAATTACTTAATGATCCCCAAGGAACTTTGACATCAAATGATGAAGACCAGTATAGCAATGACTACGATGCTCTAGTCTCTACAGAAGAATCAGGTGACGAATGAACATTAGACATTTTGTTATTATTAAGGGGAGTGAGATTAATGAGAACATTACTTGACGAATGGACGTTTTATTTTTATTTTCGTGTGTGAAGTGTGTTTACTAAAACTACATCATTAACAGGACTGTAAAATGACATTTTGTTATAATGGAATTGTTTGTATGATTTTTACGAATATTTTTTTATTTTTAGAAAATAAGTGTTATTTTTTGTGCATATTTGGTTGTTCTATGTTTAATAGCAATTTAATATACGTTTTTAATATGGATAATTTTACATAAAGTGACTTCGTCTATTCCCTCAAATAAGGTGTAACCAGAATACTTGACTGAAAGTCCCATTGTTATTCATATTTTATCCAGTTGTAAATAGTATGTTTACCACTGTCATAAACTATCATATACACATCTAAATCGTGATTTTTACTACCAAAAATGAATGATTCTTGTGTTGTTTTCGGACATTTTGTACACCTCACCTTACCCCTCACCCTTATATATTTAGCCCCGAAGATCGTACCCTTTAGACGATGCCAGAAATGAATTCAGCGACCTCGAAAACGGTATATTGCCAACTCTTAATAGAATCCCAGCACCAATAACGAAGTTATTAATTTTTTCCTCCTAGAATTGGGATTCGACGCACTGTGTGACGTGGTGGCTGCTGATCTCGCCATCCGCTTTATAAGTGAGAGTGGGATAGGGCCAGCAATCTAAATTCTCACGTGTGTACTCAAAACATTAGTTCTGTTTTGAAATTCTTTTTTCTGTTTTCTTTTTCAGTTTATTTTGTTCATTATTATTAGTTTTTATTTTTAATTCTTTGTATTATTATTGTTAGGCTTCTTTCAACTCTAAGTTTAATGAAACCCAAATTTGTTTAATTTTATCTGTGTTTAGAGGGGCAGATGACCTAGTTGTTCCGCCCCTTAAAACAATAACCAACATTTCAGTCATGTGTGCTTTGGGTGAATGCATAGAATTTGTCTGATAATTAATCTGTGTTTTTGTTATGTCTGTAGTAGTGTATGTAATTGAGACAAGGATTGGCAAGGAGGTGGCTGCGACCTTAATTAAGGAGCCATCACGGCATTTGCCTGGAGTAGAAGTGCGAAACTACAGAAAATCATTTGTAGAATGGTTAAGGTAGGAATATGATTCTTTCACCAAAGAAATCTTATATATAAAAGTGAAAGTCTGTATGTATGTATGTGGGTGGGTGGGTTGGTTCCGTATACAAATCTACACCGTTCTACCTATCTCAACCAAATTTTGCACACACATAGATTAGGACCCAGAAGGAACCGCTGGCTACATGAATTTTCGATAGTCTTTCTCATTCTTCTGATTTCGGCCCTTTTGCACTCAAGCACAGGCTAATCAAATCATAAAATATACTCATGAAGGAATGGCAAGGCAGATAGTTTCCATGGCAACAAAGCTCAAGTCGAGACACGGCCGACTGGATGACATTTGCGCTCTGCACTACTGGTATAGAAAATGAGGATCTTTATTTGAAATCCCGTTAGTTACTCAACGGCTCACACAGCACTGTCAACCGAGTTTAGCATAACGACTTGACACTATTTGTCAAATACCACTCATTCACTCACTCACTCATTCATCACGAAATCTCAGAAACCACCGAACGGATTGGAATGAAATTTGGTATGCAGCTTCCTCAAGGGCCGCAAATGAACACTAAGCAAGGATTTTTGAATATTCAGGTTCTAACCGGGTGTTAAGGGGGTAGACCTGCATTTCATTGAATAGCAATATCTCCAGATTGGTTTCATTGGGGGATGTGATACACGGGATATAAACTCATCATTAAAAATACGAAGACACGTGTCTGAGGGTTTTTCGATGTGGTGTATATTATGAGGTGAAAGGGTGGAAAAGTGGGGATTGAAAGATTCATAACGGAGCGTGTATCTCTTAAACGACATAGGCGAGGAGTTTGAAACTCAGCGAAAAAAAATCAACATAAAAAAGAAGTAAATGTGTTTGACCGTTTATTAATAAATCCATTTTAAGGGGCCCATGGGGAGGGGTGAAATTCTGGGGGGGGGGGGGGGAACAGGAAATAAAGTGTCCTAACTGATTGACTAACTGACTCACTCATCCAACTCAGGGGAAAGAACAGCTTTAAAGTAAGTAACTAGATTTTAGACAGTTTTTTGATCAATCAAATTGAAGGGGTTCTTCGGGAGGGGTGAAATTCTGAAGAAAAAAAAATTGAAAGAAAATGTCCTGACTCATTCACTCACTCATCATCGCCCAGCCAAAAAAATGTTGGAAACATGCCATTTCGGGATATGTTCGTTGTATGTCAAAACCGTACACTAAGGGAGGATTTTTGGATATTCAGGTTCTAAAGGGGTCTTAAGGGGGTTAAACCTGCATTTCATTGAATAACAATATCTCACGAGTGGTTTCATTTGTGGATGTGATACTCGACATATAAACTAATCATTAAAAATAAGCAGACATGAGTCTAAGGGTTTTTCGATGTGGTGTATTATTATGAGGTGAAAGGGGTGAAAAGTGGGGGTTGAAGGATTCCTATCGGAGCGTGTAGGCCTATCTCTTAAACGCCATAGGCGAGAAATTTGAAACTCGGCGAAAAAGAAATCACCTTAAAAAGTAAGTAAATCGGTGTTCGACCGTTTTTTTTTCCATAAATTAATTTAAGGGGCCAATGGGGTGGGGTGAAATTCTGGGGGGGAAAGGAGAGAAAGTGTCCTAACTGACTTACTAAATCACTCACTCATCAAACTCAGGGGAAAAAGAGAGCTTAAAAATAAGTGAATAGGTGTTCAAGCGTTTTTTCATCAATCCAATTTAAGGGGCCCATAGAGAGGGGTGAAATTCTGGTACAAATAATTGAAAGAAAATGTCCTGTCTGACTCACTCACTCATCACGCCCAGCGAAAACTATTAAAGTTGGAAACATGAAATTTTGGAAATATGTTCGCTGTATGTCGAAAACGTCAACTAAGGAATGATTTTTGTTTATTCGGGTTTTAAAAAGGTGTTAAGGGGATAAACGTGCATTTCATTGAATAACGATATCTCATGAGTTGTTTGTTTGGGGATGTGATATTCGGTATATAAACTAATCATTAAAAATAATCAGACATATGACTAAGGGTTTATCGATGTGGTGTATATTATGTGGTGAAAGGGGTAAAAATTGGGGGTTGAGGGATTCTTAACGGAGCGTGTATCTCTGAAACGACATAGGCGAGAAGTTTGAAATTCGGTGGGAAAAAACAGCTTAAAATAGAAGTATTAGGTGTTCGACCGTTTTTTCATAAATCCCTTTTAAGGGGCCCTTGGAGAGGGATAAAATTCTGAAAAAAAAACAGGAAATTAAGTGTCCTAACTGAATGATTCACTTACTCACTCATAAAACTCAGGGGGGAAACAGCTTTAAATAAGTAACTAGTTGAAACCCGTCAAAACATGACGGTCATTGGGAAAATATTTACGGAAGGATTTTCTTATATGCATTCTTTGTATGATTACAGAGAAAGACGACTTTGCAACATATAACTGCCCATGACTGAAAACTTGATGAGGCAAATAGTGACCTACACGTTCCATAGCTTCCCCTTGAGCTTTATTGATTGTGATAAGCGATTGGAAATTGGTGGCTCTTAAGAGAAAGGAAGGAAGGAAGGAAGCTTGTTGTTTAACGTGACCGTAAATCTTGAGATCATGAGCCACGGTACCTCCTTTTTACGTGGAATCCGAACCACAGGACATGGCATTTCACTTCGAAAATCTCACATGCATTGACCGGGAATCGAACCCGGACCGCCTTGGTGAAAGGCATACAGCTAGACCGCTGAGCCACCACGCCCCCCATCTCTTAAGAGAAAATGGGAGTATTTTTATGGCATATTTATATTGGATTCTTAAAGTGGCTTCGTATTTTGTCCGATTTCTCACTTTATTGCGTCAATTTGCAGTTAACATACGACCGGACAATGTTCCTTTTCGTCGAACGGGGTTTTATAGTAGTATTTCTCCCAAAATTAACGTCTTATTCGATAACACTATAGTGCCCTGCATCAATGGAGCCGCTAAATATTAAATGCCAAATAATACTCCCCTTGCAAAAACAACAGTGTGGTTAGACTCATTGTTATGTACTCTAAACAAATAAAATCAATGAACAATTGGCTTATACAATGAAGTTCAACATGATCAGTGTATTCACCGTTCAGAGACTTTCATACTAAGTTGGTTGCTGAGGAGAACGCGATGAGGCTGATCGCCAATAATAAAATCCTTAAAATTATCCTTGTCAGCAACAATGTTTGCAATAGTTTGCAAATGAAGCTCAGGGCGATGTTCTTCATTTTGATATAAACAGCACGAAACTTTTCGAAATAAGCAATTTCTATCGCCTGTTATAGGTTCAATCCTTTGGGTTTCTTTAACAGCAAACTATGCAGGGGAGCATAGAATCACTTCACCAATTACAGGATGAGCACTGACTCTTTGCCAGCCACCGTAAAGGAGGCAGTTTTAGAATTATATGTCCAGTGCATGTCAAAAAACGCATTAACATAGGGAAGCCCACTATTAAGTATATTCTTGGCCATCGCCCCAGAGATCCGGATTCATTTCCCTTCTCTGCCAAGAAATTTAATTCTGGCCTGAGGGCTGGAACGGGACGCACTCAGTCTCGTGAGGTAAAACTGAGGAGAGGTAGGATCGATTCCAACCTTAACTATCTTGGATGTGTTTCTCTTCGGTTTCCCACTTCCACTCCAGGCAAATACCGGGATGGTTCCTTACGTAAGGCCTCGGCGTTCGCCTTCCTAATCCTCACTTTAGTTACAGATACACACATTATTACAACCATCACAATAACACAGGTCGGTAACATATTTTTTTTCTCTTAAAGACACTCTGCAAATCTACAGGCCAAAAGCTTTTGTCAGAGTGCTTTACGAAGTCGAAAAATGATGGTCAATGGTAAAATAATTACCGAAGGATTTCCTTATATACGACATTCTTTGTACGACTACTTTTTGGCACTATTGAAACTTTAAGGGCGTCGAAAGATCGCACTCTTGACATTGCAACATATAACTGGCCATGACTGAAAACTTGCTGAGGTAAATAGAGACCTACACGTTCGAGAGTTTCCCCTTGAGCTTTATTAATTGTGATACAGAATGCCAAGCGAATTGGAAATTGACGTCTCTTAAAAGAAAATGGAAGGGTTTTGTCGGATGGTGTTAAATCAACTCGAGGGATTAGAGCTCTCTGCCCAATTTTATCTCCGCTGATTATTTCCAAATCCAAGCAATTTTCATACATATTCTTTACAAATAATCTGGTTCCGTTCAGGAGCCCTTGGGAAACGTTCAGATTTCTGAGGAGCATAACTATGTCTCCAACTTTTAGAGTAAGAATATGTGGAGGCAAACCACTTAATTCCAAGGAATTCAAGAATTCTGTAGTAAATTGAAGTAGCTGGCTTTCATCTTCAGTAATTAATCTGTTAACGCTGGTGTATGTTTTTGAACTACCGGGTATAAGTTCGATGACTTTCAAATTAATTTCATTACAGTGTTCATTTTTTGGTGTTAGAATGCATACTTTCGAGAAATTGATTATATCTTTCGTTGAAATGAATGTTTCGCCGTAAATCTCAGTCACGATGTCATCATGCGCTAAAATTCTGGGTGGTTGTTCAATAACATTTGATTCCTCACCATCTACAGAGGGGTAGTCACCGTTACCAATTTGTAACAAAAAATCAGAAAATTCAATTTCTTCTGGTTTCAACCGCATGTTTTTATATAAGCAGCGTATTTTGAAGAAGGGCCAGAGAGGAGAGTATTTAATACAGTTTTGAATAATTGTTTGGCGAGTAGCGTGCGGAACAACAGGCAAAACCTGCCTAAAGTCTCCTCCAAGAACAGTAATTTTCCCACCAAATGGAATGTCATTACCCATAATATCTTTTAGAAGACGATTCACACACATTAATGAATGAATATTTGCCATTGGGGCTTCATCCCATATTATGAGCCATGCTAATCGAATATCGTCAGCTGCTTTGGAATTTAATTTTAATCCAGACAATGAACTCTCATTTAAATTTAGAGGAATTTTGAATGTACTGTGTACTGTTCGACCGTTGGGTAGCAAAACAGCGGCTATTCCGGTCCATGCTACTGATATAACATGAAGCCCTAAACTCCAGAACTTTTGTATTAAGCATCGGTAAATAAATGTTTTTCCTGTGCCCCCAGCACCGTCAATAAAGAATGCGTTCGTGACAGTTGTGTTGTTATTTTGAAGAACGCTAGTGATTTCATTAATAATTAAAAGTTGTTCCTGGTTTGCTAAGGACATCTGGTCAGCCAAATCAAAAGGGAACACTGGCTCATTAGTAGTTTGATCGTTTGAGTGTGTGTCAGTACCAACAGGCAAGTTAAATGTTGGCAGAGAGAAACCATGCAATTGCAGAGTTTTATTAATATCTCTGAGAGATAGTTGATAAGCTGTATTTAAAGGGTTGAAACCTCCTGCGGGAGGACAACCTCGAATCGACAGCCTATACAAAATATATTCACGCATTGTCATATTTTGCCTAACGTTCGTCTTACGGTTCCCTCCTGTTGGCAGTGAAATATGCCACCCTGTTTCTCCGCAAGGCCAGATTAAAACGTAAGTTAATGAATCACAATGCATGCTGACAACATCAATTTCCTTTAAAACTCCCTGATTAGAAAATACGGCTATGTGGCGGTGTGAAGCCGGAGCGCCGTCAGTTGTTTCAAAAATAGCTGCAATCTCTGAGGAAGCTGGGTTATTGTAACGTCTAGGATCTTCTTGAGGTTCATGATAAAAGCGCATGACCAAATCTAACGGTTGACGTTTTTCTCTTAAAGCCAGTTCATTTTCTTCGCATATTTTTGAATGCATTGTCTTATACAGTTGAATGTAAGGGTTATGCTCTTGCAAAATATTATTTAGAATATGAAGTGTACCCTCCCTGATGCAAGAATTCGCTCGATTTGCTAATCTGATTTGATTAGCTTCTGAGCAGTCTAATACATACAATTGGCCGTAACAACTGTCGCTTATATTTTTTGGAATATATGGAAGAAATGCGATGATGTACAATTCCTGAAATTTTAAAAACAATATGGACCGTGTTCAGGTGGTACGGTAACATTGGCACCAAAGGAAACGAAGGACATAGAATTGTTGTACTGCCGAATATTCTCTCTGAAGTTCCTTGAGGTATCATCATTTCCAGTGAAAAATGGTTTAAG
Source organism: Meconema thalassinum (assembly GCA_946902985.2). Taxonomy (NCBI): domain Eukaryota; kingdom Metazoa; phylum Arthropoda; class Insecta; order Orthoptera; family Tettigoniidae; genus Meconema; species Meconema thalassinum. Next base: position 440,823,014 of record OX336393.1, on the reverse strand, counting down.
CCTGTCAAGTAGTTTATATTCCGGCAGATTAATTTTACCATTGCAACAGCAAAGGCCGAAGTAACCAAGCGTAGTTTTTTCGCAAGAGAAGAACAATGCAGAACAATGTTTACAATCGTTCGTCAAGGACCCAACGCTGTACGGCATAATATCTGGCATTGTTTCTGAAATGGCAGATTTATATTTTATATTAAAAGTGGTTTCGCCTTTTCTCCGATTTCTCATTGTTTTGCGTCTATTTGTAGTTTCCACACGACCGGTTAATGTTCTTTTTCGTCGAATGCGTCTATTTACAGTAGGATTTATCCCCAAATTAATGTCGTATTCGATCACACTATAGTGTCCTGCATCAACGGAGCCGCTAAACAATAAATGACAAATAACACTTCCATTGCCATAATCTACAACGTGGTTAGTCTCATCGTTATGGACTCTAAACAAATAATCATTAAACAATTGGCTTATACCATGGAGTTCAAAATGACCAGCATATTCACCGTTCCGAGACATAAGATTTTCATACTCAAGTTGGTTGTTGAGGGGAAGGCGATAAGACTCATCGCCAATAATAAAATCCTTATAAATATTCCAGTCAGCAACAATTTTTGTAACAGTTTGCAAACGCAACTCGCTATGACGTTCTTCGTTTCGATACAAACAGTACGAAACTGCTCTAAATAAGCAATTTCCGTCACCTGTTATTGGTACAATTCTTCGGATATCCATGACAGTAAATTATGAAGAGGAGCATAGAACCACTTCGCCAGTCACCTTAATAATGGAGCCAGTTTTACAATTTTATTTCCTGTACGTGTCAAGAGTCGTATTTACACAGGAAAGCCCACTCTTAAAGCTGGCAATGAATTATCGAGACAAACCGGCCCAGTAATTCTGCGTAGTCACTTTCTAGTATGCCGTAGTTATGGTATATACAATGAAAGGTTTAACAATTCGTAGAAGCTGCGATATGTATTCTCGACAGAAAACGACTCACCAACAAAGAATATAACAGACCACCAAAGACTATATAACAGAAAGATCGGAAACACAATACAAATGGCGGTCCCAACATTCGACTGCAGCGGCATCTGCTACTGAAATATAGAAGTTAATTTGGGTAACAATCTAATCAAAAGTAGGCCTACATTTTGTAATACCGGTATCAGAATTTCAACTTAGGCCTACTGTATTATTGCCGTATAACTGGTAAAGGTACAATTCATTAGTGGAATTTCATGTAACAACATTTTGGACATGCCTTGTATGTTTATAAGGCAAAGAAAGAACTGAGGAAAACAAATGAGTTACGTAGCACATGGCTCGATTTGAAGACACTCGGGTGGATTCACTGCATATATTCTTCGTAATGTGTTGGAATTCGTACAATCCTTGATTCACAGTTCCTATCCCATGTGCAAAAATATGCCAAAACTTCTGTAGCAATAAAGATATATAGCCTACCGTTATTGCAAATGTAATCTGTCGAATGTTGGAACTTATAAAGCTATTCAATGAAATTACCATAGCGTTTTAAGTTAAATTGAGATGGGAACGTAGAATTCCTTAGTTACGGGAATGCCAAGAGTTAAATATGTTTTGGCAATATAATAGCAATTGCAAGAAAGGAAAATACGGAAATAAAAAAACATGCCGGAGGGGGGATTCGAACCCCTTACATTGGGTGATGCATAAATTAAGAGAGTACGGCGTAACCACCTGAGCTACCGAACCACTGGCAACGATGCGCAATATTAAGGGAATTAAACATCAAGCACACTCAAAATTTGATGTCAGTTTACGTTTTTCAGCATTTTCTGTCTGGTAATTCCAGTGTATGTCATTAAAACGTAATAAGCAATGTTCCCTTCCATTATAATTCTTATACATAAACATGAAATTATAACGCGATGGACTTGTAACCGCCATGACTGTCATAAGGCAAGGCGATTGTGCGCATGCGTGATAGGCAAGATTTCTGAATTTTTGTTTATTAATTTAAAAATATTCTGTAACATATGGGAATGCCAAGAGTTAAATATGTTTTGCCAATATAATAGCAATTGCAAGAAAGGAAAATACGGAAATAAAAAAATATGCCGGAGGGGGGATTCGAACCCCTTACATTGGGTAATGCATAAATTAAGAGAGTACGGCGTAACCACCTGAGCTACCGAACCACTGGTAATAACGCGCAATATTAAGGGAGTTAAACATCAAGTACACTCAAAATTTGATGTCAGTTTACGTTTTTCAGCATTTTCTCTCTGGTAATTCCAGTGTATGTCATGAAAACGTAATAAGCAATGTTCCCTTCCATTATAATTCTTATACATAAACATGAAATTAAAACGCGATGGACTTGTAACCGCCATGACTGTCATAAGGCAAGGCGATTGTGCGCATGCGTGATAGGCAAGATTTCTGAATTTTTGTTTATTAATTTAAAAATATTCTGTAACATATTTGTTTATTTTAAAGACACTCTGCAAATCTACATGCCAAGAGCTCTCGTTAGAATGCATTACGAAGTCAATCGGTTGAGACGTTATCTCATTCTCGATGTAACAAAAATCGCCTTAGTGTTTTAAATATATAGAAGATTAGGTGTTCGACCGTTTGTTTCATAAATCCAATTTAAGGGGTTCATGGGGAGGGGTAAAATCATCAAAAATGAATTAAAGAAAATGTCCTGACTGACTCACTCACTCATCATCGCCCAGCCAAAATTATTGAAATTAGAAACATGAAATTTTGGGGATATGTTCGTTGTACGTCGTAAACGTCCACTAAGGAAAGACTTTTGGATATTCAGGTTCTAAAGAGGTGTTAAGGGGGTAAACGTGCTTTTCATTGAATAACAATATCTCACGAGTGGTTTCATTCGGGGATGTGATACTTGGCATATATACTAATCATTAAAAATAAGCTGACACATGTCTAATGGTTTTTTGATGTAGTGTATATTATGAGGTGAAAGGGATGAAAAGTGGGGGTTGAAAGATTCCTAACGGAGAGTGTATCTCTTAAACGACATGGGCGAGAAGTTTGAAACTTGGAGGAAATCAGTCAGCTTAAAAATAAATAAATAAATAAATAAATAAATAAATAAATAAATAAATAAATAAATAAATAAATAAATAAATAAATAAATAAATAAATAAATAAATAAATAAATAAATAAATAAATAAATAAATAAATAAATAAATAAATAAATAAATAAATAAATAAATAAATAAATAAATAAATAAATAAATAAATAAATAAATAAATAAATAAATAAATAGGTGTTCGAGCGTTTTTTAATAAATGCAATTTAAGGGGCCTATGGGGAGGGGTGAATTTCTGGGAGAAAAACGTCCACTAAGGAAGGATTTTTGGATGTTCACTCCCATCGACCAACCAAAACTATTGAAGTTAGAAGAATGATATTTGGGGATATGTTTGTTGTGTGTCGAAAACGTCTATTAAGGAGGGATTTTTGGATATTCAGGTTCCAAAGGGGAGTTAACGGTGTTAAACCTGCATTTCATTGAATAACAATATGACACGACTATGATGCGAGCGAAGCAAGGCAAAAAAATGAGATGGTGTGTGTCTGTGTATTACTCAAACACGTAAGTACCACTGGTTCGATTTACATGAATTTTACATGGAAGTAGCTGATTTACCTGGTTAACATATAGGTTAGTTTTGATTTCAATACTTTGCACTTTTTAAAGATGGCAACCATTTTAGTGACGTCACTACACCCTTTGGTTTCAAACTTTCATTTTCAATTTCCAATAAAAAGAAAACGCTAAGAAATAACAAACTTTTGATGGCATATACGAGAAATTACATTTTCTCTCCGAAAGGTATATCCAACGGTTAGCGAGTAAAACCTAAATTTGTGCTATAAAACACGGTCAACGCCGAGCGGTGTAGTTGGACAAAATGTTCCATCCTTAAACTCCTTCTGCGCAGCACCTCGCCTATCCCCTGTTTTAACTGTCACCTTCACATTTTAATTTATTTATGACGCGTAGCGAAGCACGGGTACTTCAGCTAGTAGTATATAAAACTGAAGTTGCTGAGAGAATGTGTGGTGTTTTACCACACAAGGCTGCCGAACTGTCCTAACTAAATAAAATGGGAAGATTAAACGAGAATATAAAAATCAACAAGTAGTTCCGTGAAGAACTATACAGCCTATTTTCATATAGCCCACTTATTGCAACTATCAACATACACAATTTAAGTTTGATTGCTGTAATAGATTCGTAGATATTGAGAACCGACTAAATAATTCGGATGGTCGCCAAGTTGGATTTTATATATGTAGGTCCTATAGTTATTTACTGTTACATGCAGATTATTGTGTACGTGTAGTATTCAAACTTCAATCGCATAATTAGGACACTAGAAGTTACAAGGAGATTTTAAAATTTCGCACAGCTGCCATCTTTAGGTTATGGAAGCAATTGAAATAAATTAGATGCTAGTGGATTACCATTCGTATAAGGATTTACTGTTCAAAGTTTCACTGCTCTCGGATGGTTAAATTGCGATAAACGTCCATGTGATTATTTATATTTCGCGTCGCCGCCATGTTGGATTTGTGATCACCAGGTTATTTAAAGTCCTATAAGTGAACTTGAGTTCATAGCTACTATGAACAATAAAAAATTCAGTTTGATTGCTACAATAGATTCGTAGATATTGAGAGCCGTCTAAATATTTCGGATGGTCGCCATGTTGGATTGTTAAATATATAGGCCATAGAGTCATGTACCATTATAGGAAAATTATTGGGTAGGTTCATTATTCAAACTTTCACTTCGATCGCATGACTACATCACAAGAAATAAAAACTTAATTTTAAAATTCGCACAGCCGCCATCTTGAGGTTATGTAATCAATTGAACTAAATTAGATACCAGTGCATTACAATGTGTATAAATATTTCCTGTACCAGATTTCAGTGCGTTTGGAGCATTAAATCGCGAGAAAGGTCTATTTCAAATTTTCAAATTCGCTTGGCCGCCATGTTTGTTTTGTATATAACCGGTTTTTGAAAATCTTATAAATGGACTTCCAGTAGTGCCCTTTATCTTCGTACAAAACTTCAGGGAGATACCGCTAATAGTTTCAGAGATACAGAATGCCGGTGAAATATTTCGCACATCCGCCATCTTGTGGTTATGTAAACAAATGAACAAAGTTATGTGTGGGTGCATTACAATGTATATAAACATATACTGTACCAAGTTTCATTGCGTTTGGTTGGATAAATCGCGAGAAACGTCTATTTAAAGTCGCAACTTCGCTTGGCCGCCATGTTGGTTTTGTAGCTACCAGGTTTTCAAAGATCACATAAGTGAACTTATAGTAGTTCCCTTTATCACTATACATGATGTCAGGGTAATATCGGTAATCGTTTCGGAGATATTGAATGCTAGTGAAATATTTCGCACAGCCGCCATGTTGGATTGGTGAGTCGTAACAAAATTTGAAGGGCACGATCGAGGTCGCCCGGAATAGTGCTATGAACTTACCGAGTTTCATTGAAATCGCTCCAGCCGTTTAGATTTTATTAGGGGGGGACACACACACGAATCACACACACACACGCACACACACACACGGACAGAAGGTGATCTCATAAGCCTATTTTTTTTTCAAAATTGAAAATAGGCTAAAAATAGCATCATGAACGTACACAATCATAGATTCATCATTTCTACATTCTTATAATAATCATAGCATGTATCTGTTGTGCATATCCTGATGCACTTGACTTCTTCAACCAAATACATTACACAGGAAGCTTATTTCACTCTCCAGTTCCTTGTTTGTTGTGTTGAAATGTCTGGTTCTTACACCAGACGAAGCAAGATCTCCTTTCCTGTCAGAATCAATCTGTAGCTCGTTTTGGCCCAGAAGTAGAGGTTCCCTGTTCTTTCATCAAACCTTTCGATTTTAGTTGCTGCTAGAACCAATCCATAGCTGCATCCTGTAGGCCACCTGGGAATGAAATAATTATCCCTTTAGGAATTTCTTCAACAGCCCAAACAGCTGAATGTCGTCAGACGCAGCAAATCTGTCGTTTCCTCGCGATAATTGTAGAACATTGGCGACCACTCTTGAACAGTTACCATTGACAAGTACTTTTCGTCGTATAAAGTAACCATCCTTCCATCAGTCTCCACTGGCTTGCGACCCGCTGCCGTGAAATCTCTATTGCTGTTCGTTGGTTTTGTTTGGACGGGTTCTGAATCGTACCAACCATCTTGATGTAACGCAAAGTGTTTACAAACAAAGAAAAGTGCAAGTATCCGACTACAGCGCATAAGCCGTACGCCAAACTCTACTTGAGCATTTCCAACCTCAAGCAACAACTCACCACATAGCTGGTTTTTATTGTACATACCTCGTTTGTTCATGAAATGTGCGTGTCTTTATATGTTTTCTCTTCGCCCATATTAATGGCAATTCATATTTTGATTTAACGTTATAAGAATGAAGTACAGTACTGTCTACCGACATTTAACTTTCGTATCTTTCGCTGATGCCAGTGCTTTTGGCCATAAAATGGACGCTTTCAACTTTATGGCCAAGTTTGAATGAATCATAAAGAACTGATCAAACTTTCTACAAACATCGTTCGCAAAAAGTACTTCCGAAATACTTGATTTCTCTACTATAACACGGATGAGATCGTACTAACTTTATGGTTACCCTCGGAATAGCTCGTAAATGGCTGATCTAAATCCTACCTATCTTTGTGCCAAGACTGAACTCAAGACCGTCATCTACGGCCTCGTTCAGATTGCAGGGACGCTGGAGTCGTCAGTTGAAGAGGATACTCACGGATATTTCCTGACCTACAGTCAGCAAATTCTTCGACTGGAGAATAATGTCTGACATAAATGAACCGGTCGGAGCTGAAAAGCATTAAGTCAAAAATGGTTATATAAATACAAAATAGTATTCTGAAGTATTGACCCAAGGGCCTTGGAACGGCGTAGGAAAGAATTGAGTCAGCCTTCTGTTTAAGCCAGAAACCACTGCTACATGAAGTGCGATCAGAGGAGGAAAGCATTAAGCCAATGACTTGCTGCCTTTCAGCGCCGTATTCCGTACTTAATGTTGGCCGCACTGCGAGATTCCCGCGTGTTACAGTGCTATTGTAAATTACATTTGTACTGGGTTTAAGTAGTTGTTATGTTACAAATCCATTTTTAAATAAACTATCATGTGAAATATTCATTCTGGATGGCTTTATGCCGCACTAAACTGACCACGGAGCTGAAAAGCATTGTCACGTTTCAAAAATTGATGTGAAAAATAATATCTATCTATCTATCTATATATATAAAAATCAATGTAACGTGATAGTTTGTCTGTGGGTGTGTATGTCTCCTATGCGTTCATATACCATTCGTCCGATTGCGATGAAACTTGGGTGAGATGTTGAGTACATTCCAAGGAAGGTTTCTGACTTAGTGAATCCATTTTACAATAGGTAGCGCACGCGTAGATTCAACAAATGAGCGACGATGCGCGAAGCATTTCAACAAAGTCCCGTATGTGTTCATATACCATTCGTCCGATTGCGATGAAACTTGGGTGAGATGTTGAGTACACTCCAAGGATGGTTTCTGACTTAGTAAATCCATATTACAATAGGTAGCGCACGCGTAGATTCAACAAATGAGCGACGATGCGCGAAGCATTTCAACAAAGTCCCGTATGTGTTCATATACCATTCGTCCGATAGCGATGAAACTTGGGTGAGATGTTGAGTACACTCCAAGGAAGGTTTCTGACTTAGTAAATCCATTTTACAATAGGTAGCGCACGCGTAGATTCAACAAATAAGCGACGATGCGCGAAGCATTTCAACAAAGTCCCGTATGTGTTCATATACCATTCGTCCGATTGCGATGAAACTTGGGTGAGATGTTGAGTACACTCCAAGGATGGTTTCTGACTTAGTAAATCCATTTTACAATAGGTAGCGCACGCGTAGATTCAACAAATGAGCGACGATGCGCGAAGCATTTCAACAAAGTCCCGTATGTGTTCATATACCATTCGTCCGATTGCGATGAAACTTGGGTGAGATGTTGTGTACACTTACGTGAAGGTTTCAAAATTAGTGAATACATTTCACAGTAGATAGCGCACGAGTAGATTCAACAAATGAGCGACGACACGCAAAGCGTTTCAACAAAGTCCCGTATGCATTCATATACCATTCGTCCGATAGCTATGAAACTTGCGTAAAATGTAGTGTACACTGCAGGGAAAAGCGGCTTCGGTGGCGTAGTTGGTAGCATGCTGAGCTTCTATGCCCAAGATAGCGGGTTCAAACCCGGCCGAAGCCGTCGGATTTTTTAAGAGCGTTAAAAATCCCTCAGTATGCCTTCCTTCGGAGGGGAAGTAAAGCCGGCGGTCCCATGTCATAGATTTATGGCATGTTAAAGATCCTTCCACTAATTGCACCTGTGTGAAGCTAAATTGGATAGGTTAAGAATGTAAACAACGCTCTTAGGTTTCTACGTTCGTTGCCAAGCGCTGACTGCGGTGGCGTCTAGTAGCTAAGTTCTGAATTAGACCTAGTAGTCGTTGACGGTGGCGCTTGGCGGCAAAAGTAGGAACTATTTGAAAAATTATAAGTTGCAGTACTTAAAATTAAAAAACAGATACACACACTAATACAGTCATCACAATTAACACCGGTTATCAGACAGATTCTACACACACCCAAAGTACACGGGGCTACATGACCGCGTTGTCGCAGCCCCTAAACTTAAGAACCAACCAACCAACCTGCAGGGAAAATTTCTGGCTTAGTACATCCACTTTACAATAGGCAGCGCACGAGAAGATTCAACAAATGAGCTACGACGCGCGAAGCATTTCAGCAAAGTCACGTTTGCGTTCATATACCATTCGTCCGATAGCGATGAAACTGGGGTGAGATGTTGTGTACACACCAGGGAAGGTTTCTGGCTTAGTACATACATTTTACAATAGGTAGCGCGCCAGTAGATTCAACAAATGAGCGATGACACGCGAAGCGTTTCAACAAAGTCCCGTATAAAGTCATATACCATTCGTCTGATAGTGATAAATGTTTGGTGAATTGCTGTGTACACTCCAGGAAAGGTTTCTGGCTAAGTAAATCCATTTTACAATACGAAGCGCACGTTTATGTTCAACAAATGAGTGACTACGCGCGAAGCGTTTCGACAACGTCCCGTATACGTTCACATACCATTCATCTGATTGCGATGAAACTTGGGTGAGATGTTGTGTACACTCCAGGGAAGGTTTCTGGCTGAGTACATCCATATTACAATATGTAGCGCAAGAGTAGAATCAACAAATGAGCGACGACACGCGAAGCGTTTCAACCAAGTCCCGTATGCATGCATGTACCATTCGTCCGTAGCTATGAAACTTGGGTGAGATGTTGTGTACACGTCATGGAAAATTTCTGGCTTAGTAAATCCCCTATACAATATGCAGCGCACAAGTTGATTCAACAAATGAGGGCCGACGCGCGAAGCGTTTCAACAAAGTCCCGTATAAGGTCATATACCATTCTGCCGTTAGCGGTGAAACTTGGGTGAAATATGGTGGACACTCCAAGGAAGGTTTCTGGCTTAGTAAATACATTTCACAGTAGGTAGCACACGAGTAGATTCGACAAATGAACGACGACACGCGGAGCGTTTCAATACAGTCCCCTATGTCTTCATATCCCATTAGTCCGATAGCGTTGAAACTTGGGTGAGATGTTGTGGACACTTACGTGACGGTTTCTAACTTAGTAAATATATTTTACAGTAGGTAGCGCACGAGTAGATTCAACAAATGAGTGACGGAGCGCGAATCGTTTATACAAAATCAGGTATGCGTTCATATACTATTCATCCGATTGCGATGAAACATTGATCAGTTATTGTGTACCCGCCAGGGAAGGGGACTTAGTAAATCCATTTCACAATAAGTAGCGCAAGAGTAGATGCAACAAATTGGTGACGACGCGCGAAGTGTTTCAACAAAATCCCCTATTGTGTTCATATAACATTCATCGATTGCGATGAAACCTTGATGAGTTATTGTGTACACGCCAGGGAAGGGCTTCGACTTAGTAATACATTTCTCAATAGGTAGCGCACGAGTAGATTCAACAAATGAGTGACAGCGCACGAATCGTTTAAACAAAAAAACCTATACATGCATATACCATTCATCCGATTGCGATGAATCATTGATGAGTTATTGTGAACACGCCACGGAAGGGTTTCGACTTAGTAAATCCATTTCACAATAGGGAGCGTACGAGTAGATTAAACAAATGAGTGACAGCGATGAAACTTTTGAAAGTTGTAGTGCACGCTCCCACGAATGGTTCTAAATTAGAAAATACATTTTAGGATAGCTTAGAGGCAGTTAACATGTTGTGTATCCAAAAGCACTTCAAGAAACAGAATTTCAACGCCAACACTTTCTTTGATTGGCATTGCAACGCATGCCGGGTACAGCTTGTCTATGTATATAAAAATCAATGTTACGTGATAGTTTGTATGTCTGTGGGTATGTCTCCTATGCGTTCATATACCACTCATCCGATTGCACTGAAACTTGGGTGAAATGTTGAGTACACTCCAAGGATGGTTTCTGGCTTAGTAAATCCATTTTACAATAGGTAGCGCAGGAGTAGATTCAACAAATGAACGACGACGCGCGAAGCATTTCAAAAAAGTCCCGTATGTGTTCATATACCATTCGTCCGATAGCGATAAAACTTGGGTGAGACGTTGTGTACAGTTATGTGAAGCTTTCTAACTTAGTAAATACATTCCACAGTAGATGGCGCACGAGTAGATTCAACAAATGAGTGACGACACGCAAAGCGTTAACAAAGTCCCGTGTGCATTCATATACCATTCGTCCGATAGCGATGAAACTTGGGTGAAATGTTGTGTACACTCCATGGAAGGTTTCTGGCTTAGTAAATCCATTTTACAATTGATAGCGCGCGAGTAGATTCAACAAATGAGTGACGACGCCCGAAGCGTTTCAACCAAGTCCCGTATGCGTTCATATACAATTCATCCAATTGCGATGAAACTTGGGTGAGTTTTTTGTGCACACAGCAGGGAAGGTTTTTGACTTAGTGAATCCATTGTACAATAGGTAGCGCACGGGTAGATTAAACAAATGTGTGACGGCGCTCAAATCGTGTAAATAAAATCCCTTATGCGTTCATATACCATTCATCCGAATGCGATGAAACTTGAGTAAATTATTGTGTACATTGCAGGGAACGTTTCTAATTTAGTAAGTCCATTGTATAACAGGTAGCACACGAGTAGTTTCAACAAATTAGTGACGGCGCGCGAATCATTTCAACAAAGTTCTATCTGCGCTCATATACAATTCATCCGATTGTGATGAAACTAGGGTGAGTTGTTGTGCACACTACAGGTAAGGGGTCTGAATTAGTAAATGCATTGTACAATAGGTAGCGCACGAGTTGATTCAACAAATGAGTGACGGCGCGCGAATCGTTTAAACAAAATCCCGTATGCGTGCATATGCCATTCATCCGATTGCGATGAAACATTGATGATTTGTTGTGTGTACGCCAAGGAAGGTTTTCGACTTAGTAAATACATTTTACAATAGGTAGCACACGAGTAGATGCAACAAATGAGTGACGACACGCGAAGCGTTTCAACAAAGTTCCTTCTGAGTTCTTATACAATGTATCCGATTGCGATGAAACTTTGGTGAGTTGTTGCGTACGCTCTCACAAATATGTAAATTAGTAAATCCATTTTACGATAGTTTAGAGGCAGTAAACGGAAATTGAAGAAAATATTGTGTATCCAAAAGCACCTCAAGAATCAAAATTACAACGTCAACACTTCTTTTGATTGGCATTGCAACGCATGCCGGGTACAGCTTGTATATATATATATATATAAATCAATGTTACGTGATAGTTTGTCTGTCTGTGGGTCTGTGGGTATGTCTCCTATGCGTTCATATACCATTCGTCCGATTGCGATGAAACTTGGGTGGGATGTTGAGTACACTCCAAGGAAGGTTTCTGACTTAGTAAATCCATTTTACAATAGGTAGCGCACGCGTAGATTCAACAAATGAGCGACGATGCGCGAAGCATTTCAACAAAGTCCCGTATGTGTTCATATACCATTCGTCCGATAGCGATGCAACTTGGGTGCGATGTTGTGTACACTTACGTGAAGGTTTCAAAATTAGTGAATACATTTCACAGTAGATAGCGCACGAGTAGATTCAACAAATGAGCGACGACACGCACAGCGTTTCAACAAAGTCCCGTATGCATTCATATACCATTCGTCCGATAGCTACTATGAAACTTGCGTAAAATGTTGTGTACACTGCAGGGAAATTTTCTGGCTTAGTACATCCACTTTACAATAGGCAGCGCACGAGTATATTCAACAAATGAGCCACGACGCGCGAAGCATTTCAACAAAGTCACGTTTGCGTTCATATACCATTCGTCCGATAGCGATGAAACTAGGCTGAGATTTTGTGTGCACACCAGGGAAGGTTTCCAGCTTAGTAAATCCCTTTAAAAATAGGTAGAGCACGAGTAGAATCAACAAATGAGCGACGACGCGCGAAGCGTTTCAACAAAGTCCCATATAATTTCATATACCATTCATCCGATAGCGATGAAACTTGGGTGAGATGTTGTGTACACTCCAGGGAAGGTTTCTGTCTTAGTACATACATTTTACAATAGGTAGCGCACCAGTAGATTCAACAAATGAGCGATGACACGCGAAGCGTTTCAATAAAGTCCCGTATAAAGTCATATACCATTCGTCTGATAGTGATAAATGTTTGGTGAATTGTTGTGTACACTCCAGGAAAGGTTTCTGGCTAAGTAAATCCATTTTACAATACGAAGCGCACGTTTATGTTCAACAAATGAGTGACTACGCGCGAAGCGTTTCGACAACGTCCCGTATACGTTCGCATACCATTCATCCGATTGCGATGAAACTTGGGTGAGATGTTGTGTACACTCCAGGGAAGGTTTCTGGCTGAGTACATCCATATTACAATATGTAGCGCAAGAGTAGAATCAACAAATGAGCGACGACACGCGAAGCGTTTCAACCAAGTCCCGTATGAATACATGTACCATTCGTCCGTAGCTATGAAACTGGGGTGAGATGTTGTGTACACGTCATGGAAAATTTCTGGCTTAGTAAATCCCCCATACAATATGCAGCGCACAAGTTGATTCACCAAATGAGGGACGACGCGCCAAGCGTTTCAACAAAGTCCCGTATAAGTCATATACCATTCTGCCGTTAGCGGTGAAACTTGGGTGAAATATGGTGGACACTCCAAGGAAGGTTTCTGGCTTAGTAAATACATTTCACAGTAGGTAGCACACGAGTAGATTCGGCAAATGAACGACGACACGCGGAGCGTTTCAATACAGTCCCCTATGTCTTCATATCCCATTAGTCCGATAGCGATGAAACTTGGGTGAGATGTTGTGGACACTTACGTGACGGTTTCTAACTTAGTAAATACATTTTACAGTAGGTAGCGCACGAGTAGATTCAACAAATGAGTGACGGAGCGCGAATCGTTTAAACAAAATCAGGTATGCGTTCATATACTATTCATCCGATTGCGATGAAACATTGAATAGTTATTGTGTACCCGCCAGGGAAGGGGACTTAGTAAATCCATTTCACAATAAGTAGCGCAAGAGTAGATGCAACAAATGGGTGACGACGCGCGAAGTGTTTCAACAAAATCCCCTATTGCGTTCATATAACATTCTTCGATTGGGATGAAACCTTGATGAGTTATTGTGTACACGCCAGGGAAGGGCTTCGACTTAGTAATACATTTCTCAATAGGTAGCGCACGAGTGGATTCAACAAATGAGTGAGAGCGCACGAATCGTTTAAACAAAACCCCCTATACGTCCATATACCATTCATCCGATTGCGATGAATCATTGATGAGTTATTGTGTACACGCCAGGGAAGGGTTTCGACTTAGTAAATCCATTTCACAGTAGGTAGCGTACGAGTAGATTCAACAAGTACATGGGGATAAATGACCACAATGTTCAAGCCCTTCAATTAATAACAACAACGACAACAGCAAGTAGACAACAGTTTCCTTCAACACTCAACTAAGCTGCAGTTGTTTTCCGTTTCATTTAGGTGTTTGGGAGATGTTGGTCCTCAACCTCGTGTACTTAGGTGTGTATTCAATCTGTATGATAACCTGCGTTTGTTTGGTGCATTTATTGGTGTGTGTAACTGTACTGCGCCACGGGGCATTGAACTAAGCATCTGTGCAAATAACTAAAAATGAGAATATTTTGCGAGTAGAGTTTCAAGTTTCCCGCTTAACCCCTAAACTTTCAAGGTAACCCCGTTCATGTCAAAACTGTTAAGGTAGTAGCCAGCCATCGTCACTACTGATCAGTTGAAATTAATTTCAAATTAAGCGGAACGTCACCGAGATACAGAGATTTTTTATTTTTAGTGGAAACAGAAAAACGTCCCATATCCTCTCGCTTTTTCATAATTTAACTTTATTTGTTATTTGCTTTACATGTCTTCCTCTATTAGAAATAAATTTGGCTGAGCATCTATGCCCAAGATAGCGGGTTCAAACCCGGCCGAAGCCGTCGGATTTTTAAGAGTGTTAAAAATCCCTCAGTATGCCTTCCTTTGGAGGGGAAGTAAAGCCGGCGGTCCCATGTCATAGATTAATGGCATGTTAAAGAACCTTCCACTAATTGCACCTGTGTGAAGCTAAATTGGATAGGTTAAGAATGTAAACAACGCTCTTAGGTTTCTACGTTCGTTGCCAAGAGCCGACTGCGGTGGCGTCTAGTAGCTAAGTTATGAACTTGGCCTAGTAGTCGTTGACGGTGGTGCTTGGTGGCAAAAGTAGGAGCTCTTTGAAAAATTCTAAGTTGCAGTACTTAAATTAAAAAACAGATAACACACACTAATACAGTCATCACAATTAACACCGGTTATCAGACAGATTCTACACACACCCAAAGTACACGGGGCTACATGACCGAGTTGTCGTAACCCCTAAACTTAAGAACCAACCAACCAAATTTGGCAACAAAAAACTACAGACTATTGCTTACCCTCAATTGGGATGTTTTAAGTATTTCTTTTTAGAGTTGAAAGTTTAAATTCGCTCTCCTGAAATATTTACAGATTGTGACTTACCCCATTTTTCCGTGGAGTCTTCATTTGTTGAGCGACTGAAAGTTATGAATTGCCCTCATTGTTATTTTGACATCACTGAAAAGTAGCTTCAAAACTTTTTATGACACACTTTATCGGAAAATTACGATATTAATAGACTGCCGTGTAATATTGCAATGTATTGGAACCGTTATTGCTAGAGAAGTGATATTGTCCTAGATAGTTCTAGTTTTTATTAAATTTAATGAATTCTGTCTTGGTTACGTTTCGATCACTTATGGTAGACCTCGAATTTAAAATAAACATCCTCTCCCTACGTGGTCCCAACATTTCTCCAGCACACATGTGTATAAAATATGTTGCATTATTTTAGCTGAATGGAAACCACGGCGATACCGTCCTATCGATGGTGGCCATCCATTGAGGAAATTTGTTCTTATTTATAGTATGTGAAATCATACATTCGCTAACGTGCGCAATTACTTGTAGATGTAGGTATTCAGTAAGAGCTTCTGCAAGAGGCAATGTGGGTCACATGGAGAAAGAAGCTCTTCTACACTTTCACTCACTTCCTCAGTGCTGCGACGTACAGTTCACCCCAAAGGTGACTTGGCCTATTAATCGCCGAAACTGTGCACCTGCTGCATATGTGAGGAACATCTGGAAAACTTCCTGCCCCACAGTCTACCTCGCCGATAACAATTAAAATAAAATAAAAACAAAAGAAAGTGTAAAGCACAAAAAAACACACAAAACACAAAAAGAATAACAATTGCCTGGTTGCGTGGCTCAGCGGTTACGTTCTTGCCTGCTGTTCCCAAGATTGCTGGATCGAATCCTGGTGCAGCCAGCTGTCATTTGAGGGTGCGCAAATGTGAGGGAGCCGTGTCAGTAAATTTACTGGCACGTTAAAGATCCCCTACGGGACAAAATTCTGGCACCACGGCGTCTCTGAAAGCCGCAGTAGATAACAGGGACGTAGAGCTAATAACATCATCATCACAAAAACACGCAAATAAAACACAAAAAACAAACAACTCAAAAACCCTATTAAATTAAAAAAGTAAAACTCAAACAAATTCAGGAACTCAAAATATTCACAATAACTCAAATAATCTCAAAACGCTCAAACTCTCAAAACACTCAAAACTAAAAGAAAAAAAACTAAAAAAAAACAAAAAACAACAAAAAAAGAACAACAAAAACTGCTAGGTATTTTATAGATTGTACGCGGTTGATATTTTTGCAGTTGCAACTTGTGTTATAGATTTCACGATGTACTTTAAGCTTGCTGTAGTAGAACGCAAATATATTTGCCATTGATAGTACGAATGTTTGTAGATATCAGTATTGATAGATGAGTTCAAAGTTTAAAATTTAAAATTTAAACTTTGAATTCGCTGTAGTAGTTCACGGAATCCTATAATTGGGGTATAGTTAATGAGGTAGCTCAGATAAATAATCAAAAATAGAAAATTATTGAAATAAATTAATGAAACGAAACGTGACAATCATTAGATTTAACGTATTGAATACTTTTCCAATGTACATTTTTGGCGGAAACTCTGAATGTATCCCGGATGAGGTTTACTCTTTTTGTTCTAATTATTGGCGTCTTCCTGGGCCTACACTGTCACCAGTACAACGAGTCTTCCAACAGCAGAGCAAGTTGAAGCAGCTGAAATAATTATCCCGTTCTATCTGCTCTTTTGGCCTTCGTCAGCTCTGTGATTTATTTATAGACCTCTCGTTACGGTAATTGCAGAGATAATGAAAGGTACATCAGAGCTGCTCATCAAGAAAATATTAACACAGTTAGCCCATTACACTTGTAAACGAAGAGTGCTTTCTTCTGTCGTGTTTGTATTAACACCTTTACAATTGACTTGGCTCGCTGGACATTGTCTCGCATTCTACAGTAGTCTATTCTACAGTAAAGGTGAATTATTACGAAACGGCAAATGGTGTGCTCTAGAACCGGTGGGCCGCGAGCCGGTAGCGGGCCCTAAGGTGAATTCTATCAAACCCTAAGGTGAATTCTACTAGACGTTA
The DNA here is from genome assembly GCA_946902985.2 of Meconema thalassinum. Taxonomy (NCBI): domain Eukaryota; kingdom Metazoa; phylum Arthropoda; class Insecta; order Orthoptera; family Tettigoniidae; genus Meconema; species Meconema thalassinum. The sequence goes on along the minus strand of OX336393.1, from coordinate 440,805,695 downwards.
AGGTGAATTCTATCAGACGTTAAGGTGTATTCTACCAGACCCTAAGCTGAATTCTATCAGACTGTAAGGTGAATTATACCAGACCCTAAGGTGAATTATACTGGACGTTAAGGTGTATTCTACCAGACCCTAAGCTGAATTCTATCCGACCCTAAGGTGAATTCTACTAGACGTTAAGGTGTATTCTACCAGACCCTAAGCTGAATTCTATCAGACTGTAAGGTGAATTATAACAGACCCTAAGGTGAATTATACTAGACGTTAAGGTGTATTCTACCGGACCCTAGAGTGAATTCTAGTAGACGTTAAGGTTTATTCTACCAGACCCTAAGGTGAATTCTGTCAAACCTTAAGATGAATTCTACCAGATCCTAAGGCGAATTATATCAGACCTTAAGGTGTATTCTACCAGACCCTAAGGTGAATTCTATCAGGCCATAAGGTGAATTCTATCAGACCCTAAGGTGAATTATACTAGACGTTAAGGTGTATTCTACCAGACCCTAGGTGAATCCAACCAGACTTTAAGGCAGACCCTAAAGTGAATCTTACCAGACCTTAGGTGTATTCTACCAGGCCCTAAATTAAATTCTATCACACCCTATCCCAAATTCACAAATTCACACAGGCTGTCACACAAATCCCATGGACAGTGCACACCCAGAGATACGCGGCTATATGATCACGATGTCGCAGCAAATAAGCAACAGCAACACGTTTTGAACAAAAGGGGCTGGGGAGAATGACATATTTCTTTCGTCAAGTGAACATCATCACATCCAGGTTCATTTTAACTTAGATGATATTGATTTATACGTTTGACGTGCTTAATAGGCAAACGTAAGTCAAAGGTATAAAACATAACAGACTCTCATAAAAGGGACTGGCTTCTTGGCACCGCACTGCGGTAACGTTCTCGCCTGATGTGCCCAAGGTTGCAGGATGGAATCCTGGCGCTGTCGACATTTGAGTGTGTGCAAATGCGCAACATTCTGGCACGTTAAAGATCCCCTTAAGGGAAAAATATGGCACCATGGTTGCAGGTTCTTCCACACAGCAGCTACAGGTATCTGATTTGAAGGTAGCACGAATGATTGCCGGGACGAATCGATGGGAGCAATGGCAGGAGTTACTCGAACTGAGATGGCGCTATGTGATGAGAATGGGGAAAGAGAGGCAACATAAAACGTTACCAACAAATCCAATAAAAATATCCAAACAAACATCGAGAACAGTGATGAAACCATTCAACAGTGCAGTCACTTCTACTACTTAGGAAGCATTGTCACTGACGAAAATAGCTGCACCACTGGCCTTCAGCAATAAGAGACAGCTTCTGACAAGCAGGCACATTAGTATTAAATCTAGAAAATCGTTTATCAAAACATTTGTCTGGAGTGTTTTGTTATACGGTGCGTAACTTGGATTCTAAGGAAACAGGACATACAACGCTTGGAAGCAGCGGAAATGAGGATGTGGAGAAGGACGCTGAAATTAAACTGGACGGAGAAAAGGACTAACGAATGGGTCCTCAAGGAAGTAGACGAAACAAGAAAATTGATCACTACTATAGAAAAGAGGAAAGCAAAATTCGTTAGCCACACCTACGTCATAATGAGTTCCTGGCCACCATACTGGAAGGAAAAGTTCTGGGGAAGAAAGGAAGAGGAAGACCGCGGAAGGCTCATCTGGATTCTGTGATGCATGGACTACAATTTAAACATCATGCTGACTTAAAACACTCAGCAAGTGAGAGACAAATTTGGTTGTAGCGACACGGCCTGGCCTTTAGATGATGAGATCGACTATGGATGAGAGTAAGATAAGCAAAGGTATGCAGATCTAGGAGGCGATGGTTAGATGCTGTGTGAAACAATTTCGAAGTGAGAGGTGTAGAAGCAAAGGAGGCCGCAGTGCTAACTGATAATAGGGGATCATGCAGACGAATATTTCGCAAATATAGGCTTAGGGACTAACCTGGACGTTGAAAGGTGACACGGTTTCAAATGAAAACACCCGCAGGGGCTCACATCTTCTGGGACGTGGGTAGGCAACCACGGGACCCCAGCTGAGTCTGGCATTGCTTCCTGCTACTTGTGCCAGGATCCTCTCCGTCTTCTTTCCTGTCGACCTCCCATGGTCACTACTTGTTCTTTTACGTCCCCGACGGTGTTATTAGGATATACGAAGCCTAGGGACTCATTCACTTTCCCCCCTTAATTGGCCCTTGTCTCATCGTTCCTGACCCCTCATTCTTCGAGGGGACTTACCTCTTGTTTTCTTTTCTATCTATTTCCTTGCCTCTTTAAGATTCCCGCTTTTTTGTTGTGAATTGGCTCCCCGTGTATCTAAATTACCTTTAGCGAATGTTGTGAATCTACACTACATTTTGTAGGTATTTTCGATCTAAATTGCATTTGGCGAGTATTTTCAACCTCAATTGCATTTTGTTAGGATTGCCAATCTAAATTGCTTATTAGTAAGTCTTTGAATGTAGGTGAAAGCACTTTTGTGATTATTTTGAATTTCAATTGCATTTTGTAAGTAATTTCAACCTAAACCGCATTTTGCAAGTATTTTCAATCTAAATTGCAATTTGTGTGGTGGGCGTTTTGTAGTATTTTGATACTCAATTGCATTTTGTAAGTATTTTGATTCTCAATTGCATTTTGTGAGTATTTTCAATCTAAATTGTGTTTCGTAAGTATTGTCAATCCAAATGAGTATTTTGAATATACCATACATTTTGTAAGCATTTTCAATTTCAATTGCATCTTGTAAGCATTTTGAATTTCAATTGCACTTTATAAGTATTTTGAATCTGAATTGGCCGGTTTGAATCTAAATCACGTTGTGTATTTTGAACCTCAATTGCATTTTGTACGTATTTTCAATCTCATTTGCATTTTGTAAGTATTTCAAATCTACATTGCATTTTGTACGTATTTTGAACCTAAACTACATTTTATGCGTATTTCTCAATCTATTCCTTTTGTGAGTATTTCCCTTCTAAATTACATTTTGCAAGTATTTCCATTCTTCATTTTGTGAGCCATTTCAATATGAGTTCCATTTTGTAAGTATTTTCAGTCTCACTTAATTTTCGTTATGGTTTCATTTCATTATCATTTTCACTATCACCCAGACCATTAGGGGCCGATAACCTAGATGTTAGGCGCCTTAAAGCAACAATTATCATCATCACATCAAATGCTTGCCACGGTGGATGAGTGGTTAACCTGTCGGTCTACTAACCCCAAGCTTGCAGTTTCACTCTTGGCCATGGTAAGTGATCTTTGAAAGGCGGCAAAAATTACGATATTCTTGTCATACGATGTTGGCATGTCAAAGAACCCATCTGAATTCAGTAGGCCGTGTTCATAATGGCAAAATTAATCTCAGGAGTTTCCGCCAACACAAAGTTCCTCATTTCTCTACTAGAAAGCGCTATAGTGTTCAAGGAGCTTAGATATCTAACCTCCTTGACTCTCATATTGCTTCAAGGAACAACTAAACTCGACATGCAAGCTACCCTCTGGGTGACAAATAACAAAGCTTGCACCCGGCACCCGAAACCATACGATATTATGATATTATTGTTATTATCATTGTTATTATTATTATTATTATTATTATCTCATCAAATGACAATGAACGCTGAATACCAATACAATACATAGAAAGGAGGTAGGAGTCAATTTGTGAGTGGTGATCATTTAGTTTTGACCAACATTGCCTGTGTTGCATGACATTTTTAAAAGGTTTCTATTTTGGTGAATTATTTTTTGACGGATTATGTGAATAAGTATTTGTTTAATCAGTTGTAATGTGGCAAATGTTCGGTTTGTGGTTAGGTGAACACGTTTAGCTCCCTGTATCGTACGTCATTCGGGCGTGTTTCTGATGGAAACTAATCAGAATTAATATACATATTCAAACGCTGGAGGACCATAAAGGACAGGGATATTCAGTCATGATAACCCAATCGTCAAGAGCATAACTACGATGTGGAATCTAACACCGCCCGTAATGCCAATTGCTTTCTGGAATTCCCTCCAGGATTATCATCACGGAACTTTTACAGAAATCGGATAATGTTTCGCTTTGTATACACGCAATAACCACCAGCACTACGGTGCTATTAGCCTGTTAATAGTTTGCATAAAACATCAGCGTAATCTCTGCAAACAAAGTAAGCTTCCTCTCTGAACATTCTGAATTTATTCCGGATGTTGTGTGTAATCACTAGGGCTACGACTTTTATGTAAACAGTTATTCTTTCCCTTTGCTTTTACATAACTGTATGTATGTCTACCCCTTATTATTCCCGTTTTTCCAACGGGGTCGGGGATAAGATGCGATGGAAGTCTTTGTGGCGGATGGTTTTTACGGCCGGATGCCTTTCCTGACGCCAACCTCATGAGAGGAGTTAATGAGAGATGAAATGAATGGCGGTGAAGGAAACTGGGTAAGGATATGGAAGGGAGTGGCCGTGGCCTGTCAGAAGGTACCGTCCCAGCATTTGCCTGGAGCTGAACATTGGACGGCCAACGGTGGGGCGCAAACCAACGCGTCATGCGAGTCAGCAGAGAGCTTGGCCCAATGACCTAACGCTGCGCTTTAGCGAGGGTAGCAACCACTGTCGGTTGCTTATACATAACTAAAAATGATAAATGTCCATCAATTAGGTTGGTTGGTTCCTCTGTTTAGGGGCTATGGCAACGTTGTCATGTAGCCCCGTGTACTTTGGATGTGGGTAGAATCTGTCTGATAACCGGTGTTAATTGTGATGGCTGTATTAGTGTGTGTTATCTGTAATTCAGGTAAGGACTGCAGACGATCAATTTCAAGTAGTTCCTACTTTTGCTACCAAATGCTACCGTCAACGACACCAAGCTACGAACATGGCTACTAGATGCCACCTCAACCATAACCTGGCGTTGAACGTTGGAACCTAATAGAACGTTAATCGAATTTAACCTGCAAATTTAGCTCAAACAAATTTGCTTAGTGGAAGGTTCTTTTACATGTCATAAATCTATGGCCAGCTTTGCTTCCCCTCCGAAGGAAGGCACACTGAGGGGTTTTTAACGCTCTTAAAAATCCGATGTTTTGGCCAGGCTTGAACTCTGCATACTACCGACTATGCCACCGCAGCCGCTCCATGAATTAGAACCTTAGCTATCATATATGAGGGGGGCTCAAAAAGTCTTTGCGCCTATTTTTTTTCGACAAAAAATACATACGGCAATTACAAATATACACATATCAGCCGGCTGAGTTCCACCACAGGGGCATCTGTAATTTAGTGCTGAGACTATGGTGACTCGTCCAGCTGCAAAACTCATTTAATCCACTTGTGAATAAGGATCATGTCGTAAAATTATATATTTAATTATTTTATTTTACTTAATTTTATTTTATTTTACTTTATTTTATTTTGTTTTATTTTGTTTCGTTTATTTTTTCTTTATTTTATTTTGATTTTGTTGTGTTTATTTTGTTTTGTTGTATTTAATTTCGTTATATTTTGTTTAAAATTGTTTTGTTTTATTTTGTTTTGTTTTATTTTGATTGCTTTTTTTGTTTATTTTGTATTATTTTATTTTGTTTTATTTTGATTTTCCAGAAAACAAACACAAAACCAAAAAACACAAAACACGACGCAAAAACAAAATTCAAAACAAAAGCAAAAGCAGAAAACAAAAAAGAAACACAAAGCAAAAAGCAGAATTTAAAAAAACAAAAGCAGAAAACAATCACAAAACCAAAACCAAGAAACAAAAGCAAAAAGTAAAATTCGAAAGCATAAGCACAAAGCAAACACAAAACCAAAATCCAAAAACACAAAGCAAAACGTAGAACACAACAAAAACAAAATATACGTGAGGCAAAGTCCAGAGAAACGTTTCTCAGGAAAATGATTCTTATTCACAAGTCGATTAAACGAGTTTTGCAACTGGACGACTCATGTGGAAAAATAGTGTTCCGTTAAGTACGTAGAATGTACGGTACGTATTTGTTTGGAACCTTCTGCTGTTAAAAACAGTTCATAAAATTCATTCTTTATAACTTTAGAGACTTAGTTTCCTAATGTTGTGGCAAGAACAATTAATTCATTATAAATTATAATATTAATACACACCTATGAAATAGGGTTAAAATATTTGGATATTTAATAAATAAATACTCATGTTTTTCTTAGCTTATCGCTTTTAGTGCCGGGAGTGTCCGAAGACATGTTCAGCTCGCCAGAGTTTGTAGCTGTTTCTATGCGGACACCCATGGGGTGAGCTACAAGTACCATCATGTGTGTGTGTGTGTGTGTGTGCGTGTGTGTGTGTGTGGAGTGTTTTCTGGGGAGGAAAGTGTGATTGTAAGGACGTGGAATTGGAAGGTAGCGGCTGTGGCCTATAGTTGGGGACCAACCCCGGCATTTGCCTGGAAGGAAGATGGGAAACCACAGAAGACCTTCTTCAAGGTTGCCGGCGGGGGGATTCGAACCTCCTCGCCTCCTGGATGTGAGCGACTGCCTACAGCACGCCGCGCCGTAACGATCATGGCTAACTCCCCCGCTAATACTTATTGTTACGTGCCACCCCCTAGTGGCACTTCCGTTAACTGGATTACTGTGGGTGGAAGCACAACACAGATTGTTCCTTTAATGAAACGTATTAGCTTTATTGCTGGCCAGAAAGATACACCACACAAATAGCAAATACAAGCAATTAGTACCTCACTCTAGTTTCCTCTTGTAGGGAACACTTGCCTTTCACTTATCAATAAGCCACAGAAGTCAATCCCTCTTAATGGGACCGATGGCCTCGGTAGAACTACCTGCAACACATCCTTGAATACACCAGCTACAGTTATTTACGATAGCCAGTCACTCACCACTACACTCTGCTTCGCTGTCAAGAGAATCAGCTTCACTAGGGTTTCGCAAGTCACGTCACCAACAACTGTCGCTCAGGTAAAGAACGCACTGGCTCAAAAAAACACTGTCCTCCTCGTTGGCCAGGTCGTTCTTATATAGCAGGCTGGTGACTGAATGCTTCTAGACCCGTCCAGGATTCACGGCTTCTCGAGATTTCCATCACTGGCTGGGTCACGAATATTCTGGACCATCCCTTTGTCCTTGCAGCCCGTTGCGTAAGGCGGAGGTAATACACTGAGGCGGAGCACAGCCCGGGGCAGCCGTGACTCACGTGGCGAGGCGACGAAACAAACCCACAGCCGTAACATTATGTTAATGAATGGTACAGCAAAAAACTGTGACCAAAGACAACACTAAAACATTCCAAGCCAGAGTCGACACCAGAAAACCGATGCAGATATCAGAAGAGGAAAGGAAGGGGAGATCAGACAGAATGAAGAAGTATTGGGAGAAAAGGAGACAACAGGCATCTATGAAGTGATCTGACGTACCCCAAACTGGGTGAATCGAAAAGAAGAATAACTAAATAAATAAATAAATTAGTTATACTTTGTCCTTGTGGCAGCCCTAGAATGAAGGATATTTGGTGCACATTATTGGTCCAAATGGAAGTAGTGCCGTATGGGTGCGATAGTCACCCAATAGTATATCCAGTCTTATCTGAATGCCAGCACAGCTAAAAATCAATCCCTTGTTCACGGGATATTTCATTATCCCAGATTTAAATCCAAGCGCTCCTGAAATACAGTTGAAAATACCTGGAATGGTAATATGATTGAAAAAAGTAAGACAGTAATGTAAAAAAAGAGAGAGAGGGGCATTAAGTGTACATGGCTTGTACTAATCGTTCTGTAGGAAGCTCTCATTGGCCATCTACACGGCCGTGAAAATTCCAATCTTAGAAAGAAAGGGGACTTTGACGGGCAAGGGCTAACTGATCCGCTTCAATTTCATGCCCTCATATTTTTAGCCTATTTTCAATTTTGAAAAAATAGGCTTATGAGATCACCTTTTGTCCGTGTGTGTGTGCGTGTGTGTGTGATTCGTGTGTGTGTCTCCCCCTAATAAAATCGAAACGGCTGGAGCGATTTCAATGAAACTCGGGAAGTTCATAGCACTATTCCCGGCGACCTCGACCGTGCCCTTCAAATTTTGTTACGTCTCTCCAATCCAACATGGCGGCTGTGCGAAATATTTCACTAGCATTCAATATCTCCGAAACTATTACCGATATCGCCCTGAAATTGTGTGCGGTGATAAAGGGCACTACTAGAAGTTCACCTATGAGACTTTCAAAAACCTGGTGACTACAAAACAAACATGGCGGCCAAGCGAAGTTGAGACATTTAAATAGACTTTTCTCGCGATTTAACTATCTAAATGTAATGAAACTTGGTACAGCAAATGTTTATACACATTGTAATGCACTGGAGTCTAATTTAGTTCAATTGTTTACAGGACCTCAAAATGGCGGCTGTGCGAAATATTTCACTGACATTCTATATCTCCGAAACTATTACAGATATCACCCTGCAATTTTGTACAGTGATAAAGGGTACTGATACAGGTATACCTATGTATATTTCATAAACCCGTAAAGTACGAAACGAACATGGCGACCAAGCGAATTTTAAATATTTTAATAGACTTTTCTCGTGATTTAACTCTCTGAGCGCAGTGAAATGTGGTACAGTAATTGATTTTTCAGATTGTAATGCACTGCCATCTAATTTAATTCAATTGCTTACATAACCTCAAGATGGCGGCTGTGCGAAATTTTAAAATTAAGTTTTAATTTCTTGTGTCGTAATCATGCGATCGAAGTGAAAGTTTTAATAATGAACCTATGCAATAATTGTCCTTGAATGGTACATATAGTCCAGTAAAATTAGGATTTTTTGCTGCATTAAATCATGTAGTTCCATTTTTTTCTGGAATGTGTAGAGGAAGGTCCCCTGAACAACGCCTAATAAAGTCCCGTCGATTTCAGGTGCTGCGGGGGGCAGGAGGGGGGCCCGAATGCCCCCTTTTTCGTTTTTGGCGCATAACTTTCAAACGGTGCATCTTACAGAAATGTTTATACTTTCCTAACTAAAAGGTAACTAAATGCCCTACAAAATAGTATATTCATTTTTACACCCGTGTGTTGCCTTCTTCGAGATATGAGCTGGTGAACATGGAAAATTTGCAGAAAAATATGTAGCGCCTCACGTTTCTCTTCAAACTTGCCCTTCCAATCCGTTTGCCTTCCATTTTACAGGAAAGTCGTCAGGAAGGAAGTTGTAGAGCACGAAGTTGCCTTCAAGAATATATGTACTTATGCTAATTTTTCTTTATATCTTTAAACGTTATAGCGTTTTGACGTATCGGGGTCGGTTTCGATATTTCGCTAGTTATTTTACTTATGTTTTCAACGGCTTTAACACTCTGTAACTCGTTATTTATTGATTATGTAAACATAAATGGTATTTATTACCCATATAAATAATGATATATACCTAGAATGTATAAATATATATGAACGCAGTGGCGTATATATGATTGTTTTGGGGGAGCCCAATATTTCGGAATACAATATCGTTTTTATGGGAATGAAAACATGATCAAAATCTAATAGTTTGCAGTCCAGCCCATCGGAGTACACCGGTATATATATATGTTCTGAAGAGTTCGCTATTTTTCGTTGTATATATTCTTTAAAAAATAAGTTATAAATGCCTCTTTTATAGTTAACGCCACTGCTACCCTCTTATAATAAAAATAAATTTACTTGTTGGACGAAACTTCTGCGATGCTTTTGGTTTCGTTAGGATACCGCTCGAAACATTTGATTATGGCTGCTTTACTTCTCCCAAAAATGGCAGAAGTGGTATCACATCCAGTGAAGCCATGGATAAATAGAATGTACTGGCAGAATGGCAAGGTCTGAAGTTGTTGGGAGGAGTACAGTCTGTATTCTGTGTTGCCTCGTCCAGGCTTCATGAAAAGCACATTCGTGTCTCATGGTGTGAGTGCCACGAGTAAGACGAGCAGGTCTACGTCCTTGCCAATTACCACCACAGTCGAATGAGGGGTGTGTTGAAATCCATACCTGACAATGCTGCAGTAAGCGTCTGCTTTGCCTATAGTGAACTGTATACCTTTTGCATCCAAAGCCTGCGCTAACATACTAATCAGCTTAATTTTGTTTCTTTCGTTGGAAAGGAAGTTTTCCTGCTGAGCAGAAGCCACCATGTTCTCATCGAAGTCTATATCCACTGATGTTTTACTTGATGCTCTCCGACGTTGTTCGCCTCTTTTCGTGGAACTCGTGTCTTCGTAACTCTCAAACACAACAGCAGAGTTGTGGCCGTAATGGTTGATAACGTAGGACACATATTGATCGCAGATGGAGGCGAACTTAGTGTTGTTGTTCCACTTGACTCTATGAAGAAGAAAGCCGCCATCGATTACCGTGAAACAGTTCTTCAGGTTGATTATTTGACTGCATGAATGAAAGGCATCGTAGAAAGCGGACTTTTTGGTTTTCCGCATCATCCGTTCATCAAAAAGAGTCATGGGATATGGGGCTAACTCACATTTCAACAGTTCCTCTACATCCCCTTCAGTTCTCTTGCTTATAATGGTTTTCTGGAAAATCATTAAAGGCTCGACCACTTCGTTGTCCAGTTCGATAGTGTTGCTCATAGCAGCCAAAGGGACTACTGCGTTCTTCTTACATAGCCTAATTTCTGAAAAGTTCATTCCAACAAAAGGCCCATTGTATCGGTTCCGATTTCCAATGCTTGGTAACAGTTGATGTTGCTGGTTCCTATTAAACCGGTTGAAAGGGACATCAAAGAATCACGCACAGCAAAAGGCGGGTGATTAGTCAACCACTGTGCAAGCTTTCTTCTGTCTTGAGGATCCAACCGGCCTTCTGGCTGACAACAACAGACAGTATATTTTATTAGTTATATGTGTTAAATACGATTTCTTTGCATAATGAAAATAAATAACGTGATACTGTACCCATGTGAGTAATCTCGTTGAATAATATGCATCTGCCTCCAACTAGCATCAGCTCTCAGGCGTGTACGGTAACCCCAATTTTGCAGTGCATATTTTGGATTTGAGGCTAACAGGTATCAACTCTACAATGATAAGGCACAACTCTATTCTAAAACTTTAATTCATTTATAAATCATGGCTTCAAACACAAAACAATACCCAAAAAGCATAAAATAAAAGCAAACAAAATTTTTACTTCCACAATCCATAAGTAAACAAATATAAAATCACAACAAAGTCATATCTAGCCATAATGCTTTACCCTTCTGTGAACTTCACAAGGATATACTAGTGCGCTGATGCACCTACGACTTCAAAACAAATGTACATTAACATAACAGTCATACAATGTGACTTCTTTAATATTACAACAAGGATTATTCCTTAAATCTCTTTATGTTAAACAATTATGTGTGCCGTGCGTGTTTTAATATTTTTCTTCTCACCAATGAAATGCTTTGCATGCATTTACCTATTTGGACGTTGCACCAAAATCAACGTGCAACTCCATAATTATGTAAGCTACCCCCTACATCCTCCAATTATATGGTTTCACCGCATGCTGTCTGTGATTCCTAGATAAAACGTTACGTTATAGCTTATGTCGGATTGTACGATAGACTACCTCGCGCTCATGGCGATTGGCATCTAGTAACCAACTACATGACTTGGCTCCAGTGACAGTACAAATATATCATGTAACTATTCGTCAGATAGCTAAATTAATGAACCATCAGGATTAACTATAATTATCCATGTGTTCACAAACCACATGGCTATAATACTCAACATAACAATCTTGCATTATATGTCATTTTAACAAGGTCTAGAATCTCTTCCCTCTTTTACTTGCCTGAGCGGTCCGGGTGGTTGGCACCGACCCTCGGCTAAAGGAAATCGCTACACAATAGAAAGTGGGATGGGTCGTTCCACCAATTATCTCGACCTTTCTAAAAGTTTGAAAGCTTCCCTCTCTCTAAGCAGTGGAGATTTACAAGACAAATACTGTGTCCTAACCGACACACATGTTCCCAAAGGATCTTAATTGACTATTCTGCCAACAGGTATTGAATGAGCTCTTGTAATTATTCCTACGTCGAGGATAATGATTAATTAATGGCCTCACATGGGTCCATTCAACATGAAGGTTCGGGGTTCGTAATGCATGAGCCTGGCGGTGACCGATGTCTCAAGTATAATATAGGCGCACAAAACCACTGTCGCCCTGAGTTTTCGCTGCCCACGAGCGTAAATAACTCATCATAAGTTCTCGGGAAATCATAGAGCTGCGAGGTGTCCTTGTTATCCTCGACTCTATCATAGGATTCCAATCCGGAACACATTCCAATCCTTTCTTCAGAGTTAGGGTCCATTCACTAAAACTCTGGCATAAATAATATCTCCAACAATGTCCACGACATAGGAGAATTCATACGTAGAATAGACTATCTGGCCCCTAATGCTCCATGCTACGACATTCCGACCTCTAATATTAAGAGAAATCTAACATTTACTCTATAAGCTTCTCAATTAAGCTGCAAATTCAATTCATTAAAAGCTCTTTCATTACTGGTATCATTACTGAATATATGCAATATTCTGATATAAAGCTTCTTTCCATAATTACTGAAATGTAATCTCACTGTAACATCTTCCTGCTTAGATTGATAAGCCTTGCACTTAGCGTTAATAATTCTCGCTTACACCATTTATTTGTTTCCTGATGTGTTCATTCATACACTTAATAACCATTATTATTATTATCATCATTTCTCACTGACATAAATGACCAAAATCATCCTTGATTATTATTATGAATCTCATTGACATAAATGACCAAAATCATTATTTATTATTATTCTCATATAAATTACCAAAATTTCCGACATAGCTAGACGTTTTAAACTCGAACAATCGCGTTCGTTACATTTACATAACTGATTGCCATTCTTAATTCATAGTGGGAATAACTACTCCACTTAATGATGCAAATCAACATCTCAACTCTATAAAAATCAACTCAATACTGATTAAACATGGAGGATCAGCCTCCTAACTGATTTTTACTGGCATCTATAAGGAATTCACAATACCTTTACGGAATCACAGACATGCATCGGTCCATACTTCTACATAATTATAACCATAATTTGTGGGGTACTTACATCTCTATAGGCATCAAAGGTGGCTCCAACCAATCATATTCTTCCATGTCGCCCGCCATAATGGGTTTAACGCGACATATTTCTCTTGTTTACACACATTTGATTACACATTCCTATCACCAACACGACACGTTGCATACCTTTCAGGAAGTTATCACTCCTCAAACATGTGAAACACTTCATCAAACACTACTTTAAATGATATTTTTACATATACATTACACTGAACACTCGTCACTTTATACACATTTCAATGCTGAAATTCCCTAGCAGAGATCGAAATTGCAGGTGTCGACGGCATCTTACGTTATCAACTCCTGATTGAAAGTCTGGTTATCTGCTCTCGGAACTCTCCAACAGTTTTTGTGACGATCATTACTCCTACAGTAAGCGTTAACATCTGGTACTCTCATGGCAATACCAAACACTTAGTAGAGTTTCTTTAGCGCATTCTATCGTAGTTACACATATACGATTAGTTAATACTATACACAGTGCGCTTAATAAAGTTCAACACTTTCACAAATAATTATATACAATATTGCTACCGTTAGTCTATACGGTGCTTCATACTGAACACGTCATAGTTCGTGCGGCTGATTATGCCTGTATCACGACTATTATTCATACAAGCGTATTTACTGTTTCTTTTACACATACCAGTCTTTGTTCGGCGTCTCGATGAATAGAATCGTCATGCGTTTTGCCTTGACGAACTGGCTTCCACCTGGCTGTAGCTGACTGAAGTTTCACTCGAAGACTGCACGTAACTTATTTGAAGACTTCTGTCTGCGGCTTACACGCTGTCTCGTACTGCTGCATATTTGCTGCATACTGATTGCAACTTATTGCCATTGTGCTACAATTGACAATTGAGTAAAACTATAACTGACTGTAACTGCGCTTGGCGGCATGTAGACTGAACTTGGCTGCGTCTCGACTGGCTTACAACTGGGCTTCAACTGACTTCAAGTGAGCTAGAACAGAGTAACACTGAGAACAGAGTAGGACTGAGATTCAAGTGAGGGCTCCTCCTGGGGTCTACTCCCTTATATCGGATTTCCACAGAAAGTAGAGCAACATCTTCCCGCGTAATCTTCGCTCCTCTCACAGCATGATTCAGGTCTTCAAACCATGATCATTGTGTTCCTCTCTCTTCACAGGTCCCAAAACTATCTGTGTGCAAAGGAATCGCTCGTTCAATTAATTAATATTAATTCCTTTCTCCATGGCGTGGGACGCTACCTAGTCGGGAAGTCCCCGTCAACATCTTCACATCCCTCCGCGAACAATGGTCGTTTTACAGTCCTTACGCACATCACTAAATATGCACCAATTTCGCAGGTAAAAGACTCTAAAATTATCTTCTTGCCAAGATATTCACCTGTGTGCAACTCTCATCTCGATTCGTTACTCCAATCACGAGTAATCAATGATTTTTCTGGGCATTTCTCCGCCCCTACTTCAAATCTATTCTCCGTCGGGGAATAACTGTGTCATTATTCAGGCCTCTCCCCTGCTCCAGACGACATAATGGGGTGACAGAGATGGACGTGGCTCCACTGGGACCAACCCACAATTCTGGGCCGATTAGTAAATGTCAGCTCTGCCCTCCTCTGTGCTTCAAACCTCCAATAGCTTACACCAAATCGTCTTATAATGATATAATCTGCTCATTATTTCCTACATTATTTTAATAAATAATGCCATTTCATCAAAAATCACACCAGTGATTAAATATACATTTCTTTCGAGGGGTTTTTACCAAGAAACTCCCTGTACAGATCCCTGGTTCGCTTCCTGGCGGAACCTTTTTACTGAGATCACAGTCTCTGAGAACCATGTTCGATTCCAGTCAGCATAACCCCATCGGGTTCATGTTCCCCTTGCAAAACTTATAAAAGTCCAATGCAAGTGGCTTATATAAGTAACCAGCTGACTGTCGACCACCGTCTGTGTTTACGTCTGGGGTCCTTCACCTTGTCTGGCTGCGAGTGGGTTAGTAGTGTTCCCCCTTCCACACTCGGCCTTGTTTCTGAGCTGTCTATTCTCCCTGCGAAGGGTCGCGTTTACAGCCTCAACCTCTCTGGCTACCCTGACCATTTCTTCATAGAATTCTCGCAAACACTGGCATTCTTTCTGCTCTCCGCTTACACTGGGTAAACTGTCTGCTTCTTGTCCCGTCTCGCCGTTCCAACATTCAGGTCTGCCTGCTTGGCTGCCTCCGCTCTCCACGTTGAGTTGGGTGTGCGTTACTAATTCTTCTTCTGGTTCATCGAATTCTTCTGGCGAGTAATAAATTTTTAAGTTGGCTATGTTCATAACGACCTCGTTTCCATTCTCTAAATGCCTTAACCTGTATGCATTGTTCTGGAGGTCTCTTATCACCTCGAACGGGACGTGGTAAGAAAAATTAAACTTCTTATACTTCCGAGCCTCTGGATCTGAACTGGCGGGTTTCTTAATTAAAACTTTCTGTCCCACGAGAAGCGGTTTATGATACCTCTTCGCACGATTCCTTCTCTGACGTCTCTCCGCCTGTGCTTTGAGATATTCAAAGGTTCGTTGGATCCTCAATTCTCTACCGGGCTGTGCGTCTACAGGTAATGGAATAACACCATTCCACGGTCTCTCTGGTCTCTGATCCAGATGTAGAGTAACGGGAACCTGACCTGTCGCCTCATGTACAGTATTATTTACACAGTATTCAATTACTTCTAGAAATTCAATCCAACGCCAATTCGCTTCAGAACAGTAGATCTTCATGTATTTCTGGATCTCTCTCATTACTCTTTCAACGGGACTTGCCTCAGGATGGCGAATGGTAGATAAAATCTGCCTAATTCCTAGAGTTTCCAGTTCTCGACGAAATTCTGCACTAGTAAAGCAACTTCCGTGGTCCGAGAGAATGTTATCCGGCTTCCCAAGAATCGGAATAACTCTCTCTTTCAGGCGCTTCAAGACCTGTTTTGAACTTGTCTTTTGAATGGGGCACAACACCACCATTTTCGAAAATACATCCATGGCTACAGAAATGTGTCTATTGCCTCTACGTGCTCTAGGCAATGGTCCAAAGTTGTCGATACTCAATAGCTGCCTTGGCTTCTCTGGTAATAACGGGATAGGTCGTTGCCTCATTAAAAAGGGATTCGGCTTTACCCTTTGGCAAAGATCACATGTTCTAATAGCATTTCTCACCGTTTCTCTCAATTTTGGCCAAGTAAATGCTTCCTTCAACAGAGCACAGATTTTATCAATCCCCGGATGGCCAAATGCTCTGTGGGCTAGCCATACTAATCTCCTCTGCAAAGATGCAGGAATTACAATCCTTTGACGTGTGTGATCCACATCGTCCCACTTGTGTAATATCTGATTATACCATATATAATCTGTTGCCAATGCCTCCGCCTCTCTGTATATCGCAGTTCCCCTTGCTAATCGTCCCTCAAAGTAATCGATTATCATCTTCAACCATGGGTCTTCGCGTTGTAGGTTGGTAATGTTCCTTAAGTCATCCAACGTCTTCTGATCTCGATTCTCAATCTGGACCGCTAGTACTTCTTCTTCTCTAGGGTAACGACTTAATATGTCCGGTATTACATTCTCTTTCCCTGGACAGTATTCTATTTCCACATTAAATTGCTGGATATACAGGGACCATCTTGTCAATCTCTGACTAGACAAATCTGTCTTTAACAAAAATGTTAAAGCTTTATGGTCTGTTCTCAGAACTATTCGGAAGCCGTACACGAGTTTGTGCCACGATTGCAACGCGTACAAAATTGCGAGCAATTCTATCTCTGTGATCGTGTAATTTTTCTCATGGGCTCTCAGTCTTCTGCTGATAAAGGCGATAAAAACTTTCTTCTCAGGCTGGTCAACATTTTCCTGGAATAGCATCGCTCCAATCCCAATAAGTGATGCATCCGTCTGTATGATAAACTTCTGGGTATAATCTGGGTATCCCAGTTTCACATATTCCAAAAGCATTTGTTTTGACCTCACGAATGCTTCCTGACATTGCTCCGTCCAATTCCATCTGCCGCCTTTCTTCAATAGGTCCTGCAGTGGTGCTACTGTCGCAGTATAGTTTGGGCAGTGGTTCGAAAAGAATCCAATTACTCCCAAATACTGTCGGACGTGCTTAACTTTCGTGGGTCGAGGGAAATTCCGAATTATCTCCAATTTATCTGGATTAGGCTTCACTCCATTTGCATCAATAACATGCCCTAGGAATTTAACTTCCCTCTGACAGAAGTGCGATTTCTTGATATTGACCTTAAAGTTCGCTTCTCGAAGGTCATCTAGCAACTTCTTCAGGTCTCTCATGTGCTCCTCCAGAGATTCTGATGTGAGTAGAATGTCGTCTACATATCTGATGGTACTCTCTTTAACCTCATCTGATAGATTGCGATCTAACGCTCTTATCAGGGCTGAACCAGCTGTTTTCAACCCAAAAGGTAGCCTTAAAAATGTGAATGTATGTTGATCAAACATAAATCCTGTCAACAGACTAGTTTTCTTCTCTAATTCAAGATGGTGGAAACTGGATGTGATATCCAAATTTGAGAATATAGTTTTCCCTTTAAACTTCCTGAGGATCTCTTTAATAGGTGGCACTTGGTCAAATTCCGGAATAACTCTCAAATTTAAGCGTCTCAGGTCCAAGCAGACTCTGACAGATCCGTCTGTCTTTGGTACAATTACCAATGGACTTACATAAGGCGTAGGTGTTTTCTCAATAACACCGGCCTCCAACATCTCCTGAATTGCCTCTTTCACTTTTGCATAATGCTTTTCAGCTATAGGGTAGGGTTTCTGCCTAAATGGTGTCCAATCACTGACTTGAAAAGCATAAGTGAAGTTCTTTATCCGACCAGGTCTCGAATCAAAGACTTCCTTCTGTTCCAGCAATAACTGCTTTAAATTTTCCTTCTCTTTTAGCCCAATTTTCGCTTCTTCTAGCTTCTCCGAAATGTAGTCTTCCAATTTGGGTTCCAGATCTTTTTCCAAGTCTGTGGCTAGTGTTTTGAGCTCCGCTTCCAACTGCTCCATAGCTAATACTTCTTCATCAGCCACATCTCTGTATGTATGCCATACTTGTTCACTGGACCCTGGTTCAATTTCATTGAGTGCGACCTCTAAGCCTTCAGCTTCTTCATTCACATGGAACATAACCCTGTCCTGTGCTAGGTCAATTATCACTCTGTATTCCCTTATAAACTCTGCCCCAATAAGTAGGTTATAAGGTAGTTTGTTTACTAACAGAAAACTCTGTGAGAAAATAGAGCCTCCTATCTGTAAATCTAGGAATACCTGGTATTTACATATCATTGTTCTGTCTGGAATTACCCCTTTAATTTTGACACTGGAGATCGGTATCTTCAAAATGTTCTCTCTCCGGGCTATTTCATTATATAGAGCTTGTGTCATCAGGCTCACTGTTGATCCTGTGTCTAGCAGACTTCTGACTTTTAATCCTGCCACTCTCACAATTATAATAGGCAATTCTCTCTTGACCATGACCTGTGGTCCTCCTGTATCCTCAATCAATTCTTCTGGTTTGGCTATCCAATTGATGATGTTAATAGACTTCCATCCATCAGTCTCGAGCTCTTCTAATTTTGGCGTTTTTTTTTTCTTCAGCGCCCGCCCCTTTGGAGTTCCTTCTCTCCTGTTCGCTGCGCTGTAGTTCCAAACTCTTAGCTCCATCTCCATATCTGTCTGGCGATGTCCTGTTCTGCATGACTTCTTGCCAGCGGACTTGTGATTTCTGGGGCTCATCTCCCCTTTCTTCGAGGTATCGCAAAGAAGCATGATATCGCTCTTCTGCCTCGTCATCGAAGTTATTTCTTCTCTCTTGGGGTCTCCAATTTCTATTATTGCCTTCCTGGCCATTATTACCTCCATTGTTATGGTACGGTTTGCCCCTGTTATTGTGTTTATTCCACGAACTTCGACCTCTTCCTGCTTTATTAGCATTTCCTTTGTACCTTGACTGCCATTTTCTGGGTTCCTGTTCCCATTGCCGTCCATAGGAATCTAAAGTTTCTGTGCTCGTGGCCTTGTTGTTCCTTGGAGCTTGCTGTTGGTCAGTCTGTGTTTTGGTCACGTGGACTTGTTCCACGGTTCGACTCTGACGCATAGTATTTGCTGTGGTGAGGTCCAGTTGCCTTAGAACTGTCTCCATTTCCATAGTCGTTTTCGCATTAGCCGAGATTAGTAGCCTTTGGATCTCGTATGGAAGCTGTTTGGCGATAGCAATGCATAGCTCCAGTTCACTAGGTTTTTGATCCAGCTCTTTAAAACGACACATCTGCGATATGAAAAATTCTGCGTACTTCGTCGGGTTGTTCGTGCTGTACTTTTTGGCATACAAATCCAGCCGTAAATTCTGCTGAGTCGCGGCGTCCCAATATCTTTTCAAGAATGCCTCGCGGAATTCCTCAACAGTATCAAAAGTGTAACGGAAGCTGCGAAACCATAATGCGCACTCCCCCTCTGTTAACTTCTCTATAGCACGTAGCCTACGCTCCTGCGGTATTCGTGCATCATTGAGATATTCAGTCACTTCCTTTAACCAATATTTTGGTGTCATACTACAGTGACTACCTGAAAACTTCCTAGGTTTTTCCTCACTTGCCCTAATGACGTTTATCACCTGGGTGTGCATCGCGTTTTCATGTGGCGTCGATGCCGCAATTGGTACACCTGGCGTCATGTAAGGACTTTCTCCTGCGCCTGCAGCGTTTCTGCTTATAGGTTGGGTTTCTAGGTCTGCCCACCTTGTTTTTCTTATATCCTCTATGCTGCCTTCACTTGACTTAGGATATTTCAGAAGTGTCTCCTCCTGTGCTATTATCCTAGTCTCCATTTGGTTATGGCGCATTTCTGCTCTTTCTAGGCGAGTGATGACTTCTTTTTCTATTCTCGTAAGCCTATCTCGGTTTTCCTCGGCTACTTGAAAAATTTTCACCTTGTCTTCTTTCAGACTTTGTTTGATATGGGATATTTCATCCTCTACGTCCTCTTTAATTTGAGCAAGGGTCTTGTCGCTTGCCTCTGTTTTCTGGCCTTCTCTTATTTCGAGTTCTTCTCTCAGACCTTTAATTTCATCTTGAATATGTCCATTGACTTTAGACAATTCATTCCGGACCTTGGTGATCTCGCCTCTATTTTCCTCTTGTCTTTTATTGACTATGACAATATCACTCTGAACTTGGTCCAGTTCTTTATGAACTTTACCCATCTGACCTTTTACGTTGCCTACCAGCTCCTTACTTTCCTGCGCGATAGCCTTAACTTCGCCTATTTCCTGGCATTGACCTAATATATTCTGGTCCTGTTTCTTGAGATCACCGTTAATTGCTCTAGCGTAGCTTTTCAATTTCTGGTCCCATTTGGAGTCGTTCTCCTCTAATCTCTGGTCTACTGTTTTCGTAAACTCTGCGAACTGTTTCGCTTGGCGTTCGAGATTCGCCTCATTTTGGATCTGAATATCCTTAATATCGTTAGACAACGCCTCTAATTTACTGTTGGTTTGCTCCTGAGCATGCCTACACGCTTGCAAATTACCCTCAAGTTTGGCTTCTATGGCCTCGAAACGTTTGTCCGTTTTTACCTGCATTTCCGATACAATGCTTACAACAGTATCTGTTACTTCGGTCTTAATGACTTCTTGCATTTGACCTAACTTATTGTTTAATTCATCTTTATATTCAACTTTATTTGCATCTAACCGACTGTTTATTTCAGTTTTATTTGCATCTAAACGGTTGTTTATTTCAACCTGAGTTGCATTAATTGCCTCCTGATTGGCATCTAACCTGTTATTTAACTCTCTCTGGTTCTCATCTAACCGAGTGTTTATACTATCCTGGAACGCCTTGGTTTCCAGTTTGTTCTGCTCGTTAGCAGCATCAAAATGTTGTTTCAGTCCTGCAATAACTTGCAAGATCTCCTCCGTACTTGACATGTTACAATAACACACTTAAATATGCAGGCAGGCTTCCTGGAAAAATATGTGGATACGTTTCGAAGAGAAACATCAAACACTGCACACATATTGTGAAGTCGTACAAAACCTGATAATATTATGGTAGATTGTGGATTGGGTATGTAACGCTAGTACCCTTAGGCCATTCTCTTCTCAATAGAGAGATTCTGCGTTACCTCAAAAAGCCTACTGAATTCAAAAATCACTCAAACACAGTTTGAGGCAAAACAATTACTATGGTTTTCCCCATGAAATACCATAAAAAATCTATGGGTTTTCCCTAAATCCCATAAGTTCCACGTATTCTGGGCGCCATGATAATTATATATTAGTCGTTGCCCGGTTCGTGCAATGCCAAAATCGCTCATATTGCACTGACGCTGGCGGTTCCATAACGAGTTAATACCGCCCCACGTTGCCTGGGCCATGATAAATTATATATGTGAGTCGTGGTACTAGTAGGACATCGGCCGTATTCTAATTTACTATAAAAACTGTTCAGGGAGTGGTTTTTACTGCCGAAAGCCCCACTTGGGCCACGCCATGATAAATTAATAGAGCTTTTACTACCATAGACTCCACAGATGGGCGTCATGATAAATGAATGGAGAATAATGTCTACAGGTATCTATCAAAATTTATATATACGTATCGGAACTTAGCTATGGATTAGGAGCGGTCACACCCTACTTCGTTAATTCTTACTTTAATAGAGTTGTGTGCATTAAATCTGACCGACTTTAGTCGTACCTTTAGCTCAAATCACAGTATAGGACATCAATTTCCATGTACCCATGTGAGTAATCTCGTTGAATAATATGCATCTGCCTCCAACTAGCATCAGCTCTCAGGCGTGTACGGTAACCCCAATTTTGCAGTGCATATTTTGGATTTGAGGCTAACAGGTATCAACTCTACAATGATAAGGCACAACTCTATTCTAAAACTTTAATTCATTTATAAATCATGGCTTCAAACACAAAACAATACCCAAAAAGCATAAAATAAAAGCAAACAAAATTTTTACTTCCACAATCCATAAGTAAACAAATATAAAATCACAACAAAGTCATATCTAGCCATAATGCTTTACCCTTCTGTGAACTTCACAAGGATATACTAGTGCGCTGATGCACCTACGACTTCAAAACAAATGTACATTAACATAACAGTCATACAATGTGACTTCTTTAATATTACAACAAGGATTATTCCTTAAATCTCTTTATGTTAAACAATTATGTGTGCCGTGCGTGTTTTAATATTTTTCTTCTCACCAATGAAATGCTTTGCATGCATTTACCTATTTGGACGTTGCACCAAAATCAACGTGCAACTCCATAATTATGTAAGCTACCCCCTACATCCTCCAATTATATGGTTTCACCGCATGCTGTCTGTGATTCCTAGATAAAACGTTACGTTATAGCTTATGTCGGATTGTACGATAGACTACCTCGCGCTCATGGCGATTGGCATCTAGTAACCAACTACATGACTTGGCTCCAGTGACAGTACAAATATATCATGTAACTATTCGTCAGATAGCTAAATTAATGAACCATCAGGATTAACTATAATTATCCATGTGTTCACAAACCACATGGCTATAATACTCAACATAACAATCTTGCATTATATGTCATTTTAACAAGGTCTAGAATCTCTTCCCTCTTTTACTTGCCTGAGCGGTCCGGGTGGTTGGCACCGACCCTCGGCTAAAGGAAATCGCTACACAATAGAAAGTGGGATGGGTCGTTCCACCAATTATCTCGACCTTTCTAAAAGTTTGAAAGCTTCCCTCTCTCTAAGCAGTGGAGATTTACAAGACAAATACTGTGTCCTAACCGACACACATGTTCCCAAAGGATCTTAATTGACTATTCTGCCAACAGGTATTGAATGAGCTCTTGTAATTATTCCTACGTCGAGGATAATGATTAATTAATGGCCTCACATGGGTCCATTCAACATGAAGGTTCGGGGTTCGTAATGCATGAGCCTGGCGGTGACCGATGTCTCAAGTATAATATAGGCGCACAAAACCACTGTCGCCCTGAGTTTTCGCTGCCCACGAGCGTAAATAACTCATCATAAGTTCTCGGGAAATCATAGAGCTGCGAGGTGTCCTTGTTATCCTCGACTCTATCATAGGATTCCAATCCGGAACACATTCCAATCCTTTCTTCAGAGTTAGGGTCCATTCACTAAAACTCTGGCATAAATAATATCTCCAACAATGTCCACGACATAGGAGAATTCATACGTAGAATAGACTATCTGGCCCCTAATGCTCCATGCTACGACATTCCGACCTCTAATATTAAGAGAAATCTAACATTTACTCTATAAGCTTCTCAATTAAGCTGCAAATTCAATTCATTAAAAGCTCTTTCATTACTGGTATCATTACTGAATATATGCAATATTCTGATATAAAGCTTCTTTCCATAATTACTGAAATGTAATCTCACTGTAACATCTTCCTGCTTAGATTGATAAGCCTTGCACTTAGCGTTAATAATTCTCGCTTACACCATTTATTTGTTTCCTGATGTGTTCATTCATACACTTAATAACCATTATTATTATTATCATCATTTCTCACTGACATAAATGACCAAAATCATCCTTGATTATTATTATGAATCTCATTGACATAAATGACCAAAATCATTATTTATTATTATTCTCATATAAATTACCAAAATTTCCGACATAGCTAGACGTTTTAAACTCGAACAATCGCGTTCGTTACATTTACATAACTGATTGCCATTCTTAATTCATAGTGGGAATAACTACTCCACTTAATGATGCAAATCAACATCTCAACTCTATAAAAATCAACTCAATACTGATTAAACATGGAGGATCAGCCTCCTAACTGATTTTTACTGGCATCTATAAGGAATTCACAATACCTTTACGGAATCACAGACATGCATCGGTCCATACTTCTACATAATTATAACCATAATTTGTGGGGTACTTACATCTCTATAGGCATCTAAGGTGGCTCCAACCAATCATATTCTTCCATGTCGCCCGCCATAATGGGTTTAACGCGACATATTTCTCTTGTTTACACACATTTGATTACACATTCCTATCACCAACACGACACGTTGCATACCTTTCAGGAAGTTATCACTCCTCAAACATGTGAAACACTTCATCAAACACTACTTTAAATGATATTTTTACATATACATTACACTGAACACTCGTCACTTTATACACATTTCAATGCTGAAATTCCCTAGCAGAGATCGAAATTGCAGGTGTCGACGGCATCTTACGTTA
Source organism: Meconema thalassinum (assembly GCA_946902985.2). Classification (NCBI taxonomy): domain Eukaryota; kingdom Metazoa; phylum Arthropoda; class Insecta; order Orthoptera; family Tettigoniidae; genus Meconema; species Meconema thalassinum. The sequence goes on along the minus strand of OX336393.1, from coordinate 440,781,241 downwards.
TCAACTCCTGATTGAAAGTCTGGTTATCTGCTCTCGGAACTCTCCAACAGTTTTTGTGACGATCATTACTCCTACAGTAAGCGTTAACATCTGGTACTCTCATGGCAATACCAAACACTTAGTAGAGTTTCTTTAGCGCATTCTATCGTAGTTACACATATACGATTAGTTAATACTATACACAGTGCGCTTAATAAAGTTCAACACTTTCACAAATAATTATATACAATATTGCTACCGTTAGTCTATACGGTGCTTCATACTGAACACGTCATAGTTCGTGCGGCTGATTATGCCTGTATCACGACTATTATTCATACAAGCGTATTTACTGTTTCTTTTACACATACCAGTCTTTGTTCGGCGTCTCGATGAATAGAATCGTCATGCGTTTTGCCTTGACGAACTGGCTTCCACCTGGCTGTAGCTGACTGAAGTTTCACTCGAAGACTGCACGTAACTTATTTGAAGACTTCTGTCTGCGGCTTACACGCTGTCTCGTACTGCTGCATATTTGCTGCATACTGATTGCAACTTATTGCCATTGTGCTACAATTGACAATTGAGTAAAACTATAACTGACTGTAACTGCGCTTGGCGGCATGTAGACTGAACTTGGCTGCGTCTCGACTGGCTTACAACTGGGCTTCAACTGACTTCAAGTGAGCTAGAACAGAGTAACACTGAGAACAGAGTAGGACTGAGATTCAAGTGAGGGCTCCTCCTGGGGTCTACTCCCTTATATCGGATTTCCACAGAAAGTAGAGCAACATCTTCCCGCGTAATCTTCGCTCCTCTCACAGCATGATTCAGGTCTTCAAACCATGATCATTGTGTTCCTCTCTCTTCACAGGTCCCAAAACTATCTGTGTGCAAAGGAATCGCTCGTTCAATTAATTAATATTAATTCCTTTCTCCATGGCGTGGGACGCTACCTAGTCGGGAAGTCCCCGTCAACATCTTCACATCCCTCCGCGAACAATGGTCGTTTTACAGTCCTTACGCACATCACTAAATATGCACCAATTTCGCAGGTAAAAGACTCTAAAATTATCTTCTTGCCAAGATATTCACCTGTGTGCAACTCTCATCTCGATTCGTTACTCCAATCACGAGTAATCAATGATTTTTCTGGGCATTTCTCCGCCCCTACTTCAAATCTATTCTCCGTCGGGGAATAACTGTGTCATTATTCAGGCCTCTCCCCTGCTCCAGACGACATAATGGGGTGACAGAGATGGACGTGGCTCCACTGGGACCAACCCACAATTCTGGGCCGATTAGTAAATGTCAGCTCTGCCCTCCTCTGTGCTTCAAACCTCCAATAGCTTACACCAAATCGTCTTATAATGATATAATCTGCTCATTATTTCCTACATTATTTTAATAAATAATGCCATTTCATCAAAAATCACACCAGTGATTAAATATACATTTCTTTCGAGGGGTTTTTACCAAGAAACTCCCTGTACAGATCCCTGGTTCGCTTCCTGGCGGAACCTTTTTACTGAGATCACAGTCTCTGAGAACCATGTTCGATTCCAGTCAGCATAACCCCATCGGGTTCAATACAGAGTGTTAAAGCCGTTGAAAACGGAAGTAAAATAATGAGCAGTTTACTAGCGAAATCACGAAACCGACCCCGATATGTCAAAACGCTCTAACGTTTAAAGATATAAAGATAAATTACCATAAGTATATATATATTCTTGAAGGCAACTTCGTGCTCTACAACTTCCTTCCTCACGACTTTCCTGTAAAATGGAAGGCAAACGGATTGGAAGGGCAAGTTTGACGAGAAACGTGAGGCGCTACATATTTTTCTGCAAATTTTCCATGTTCACCAGCTCATATCTCGAAGAAGGTAACACACAGGTGTGAAAATGAATATACCATTTTGTAGGGTATTTAATTACCTTTCGGTTAGTAGAGTATAAACATTTCTGTAAGATGCACCGTTTGAAAGTTATGCGCCAAAAACGAAAAAGGGGGGCCTTTGAGCCCCCCTCCTGCCCCCCGCAGCACCTGAAATCGACGGGACTTTATTAGGCGTTGTTCAGGGAACCTCCCTCTACACATTCCTAAAAAAATTTGGAACTACATGATTTAATGCAGCAAAACCATCATTATTGGTCTAATTTGACTGGACTAATAACTCTATGGCCTATACATATAACACTCCTAAATGGTGAGCTCCCGAAATATTTAGACGGTTCTCAATATCTATGAATCTTTTACAGCAACCAAACTGACTTTTTTTTATGTTCATAGAGTCTATGAACATATGTTCACCTATAGGACTTTCAGGAACCTGGTGAGCACAAATCCAACGTGGCGGCGACGCGAAGTATAAATATTTAAATGGACGTTTCTCGCGAATTAACTATCCGAGTGCCGTGAAACGTTGCACGTTAAATGCTTATACAAATGTTGATCCACTGGCATCTAATTTATTTCAATGGTTTGCATTATCACAAGATGGCTGCTGTGCGTAATTTTAAAATCTCGTTTTTACTTCTTGTGTTCTAATCATGCGATTGAAGTTTGAATACCACACGTACACAATAATCTTATTGTAATAGTACAAAAATAAAAATCCAACCTGGCGACCATCTGAAATATTTAGACGGTTCTCAATATCTACGAATCTGTTACAGCAATTAAACTGAAATTTTGTATGTTGATTGTGGCAGTTAACATAAGTAGGATATATGAAAATAGGCTGTATAGTTCTTCACGGAACTACTTGTTGAGATATTAATGTCCTATGGGTTACGTATGTATACTGAAGTGCTGCTTAATCGGATATTCCGAGAAGCTGTTAAATGCCACGATCAGCTGAGTAGAGTAGGCCAATATCGAAAACGTGCGAGCACTTATTCTATTATATTAACAGTAACGATGTCAAAACTTTGTGTAGTATTGTTGGTTGCAATAATAGATATTGTAACGCACATAACAAAGTAATGTTCTACATAGTTTCCCTTCACGAACTCACAAAATTGATTGGACAACAAGGAAGATATTGACATTATGTATTTGGGATTTCATTAGCCTATCTCTAACTAGGTTTGTTGATGTTAAAAGTTAATTTGAACTTTCAGGGAACGTTTGAGCTCATGAAAAATCTACGTCATCGGGTTAAAATGTGCTTGTGTACTTACGACAAACTGCTTCTGAAACCCAATTGAAAAGCTCATCAGCTCGGTCCCCTAGCAAAACTTTTAGATAATTCGATTTCTCTAGATATCTTGGGGACATCAGCTTCTCTGGTACCTAGATTTAAGTTTCTATAGTACCTGGAAGTGTTGCATTAATTAATGTCTATTTTCATTTTTGTCTTTAACATACATCATTACACCATATTACCTCCTTAATATCTCGGAAAATTTCCTACACACTTCCTAGGGGTTTGATGTTAAAAGTCCACATGGGCATTCAAAAAACATTGAAGTCCACAAAAACAACAGTTCATCGCTTTGAGAAAAAAGTTCATCACGATTGAAAATATATTTGCTTACACCTTTGTTCTCCTAAACGGTCATTTTAAATCTCTCCAATTTGGGCCCCTCAAAAATTTTTGAATATTTTACGCTCTTATAGCGATCTTAGAGTATCAGCTTTACTGGTACTCCCCCAGGGGCTCACATCTAGTGGAACGTGGGTTGGCGACCACGGGACCCCAGCTGAGTTCGGCATTGCTTCCACTTACTTGTGCCGGGCTCCTCTCCGTCTTCTTTCCTGTCGACCTCCCTTGGTCAACTCTTGTTCTTTTCTGACCCCGACGGTATTAGGGTATCCGAGGCCTAGGTAGTCTTTCACTTTCCCGCCTTGATTGTCCCTTGTCTCATCTTTCCCGATCCCTCCTTCTTCGAGGGGTCAGACCTCTTGTTTTCTTTTCATTCGATTTCCTTTTCTCTTTAAGATTTCCCCATTGTTTTTGTTAATTGGCTCCCAGTGTATCTAAATTCCCTTTAGCGATTTGTTTCCATCTACACTGCATTTTGTATGTATTATCTACGTTGCATTTTGTAAGTCTATTCGGTCTAAGTTTCATTTTGCGAGTGTTTTCAGCCACCATTGCATTTTGTAAGGATGGACAATCTAAATTGCTTTTTGTAAATCTTTCAATATATGGGCCGGGACTTTTGTGAGTATTTTGAATTTCAATTGCATTTTGTAAGTATCTTCAAACTAAACCGCTCTTTGCAAGTATTTTCAATCTAAATTGCATTTTGTATGGTCGGCATTTTGCAAGTATCTTGATTCTTAATTGCATATTGTGGGTATTTTGAATCTAAATTACATTTCGTAAGTATTTTCAATCTAAATTGCATTTTGTAAGTATTGTCTATCCAATTGAGTGGTTTGAATCTATCGTACATTTTGTAAGCATTTACAATTTCAATTGCATTTTGTAAGCATTTTGAATTTCAATTGCACTTTGTGAATATTTTGGATTTGAAATGGGAGTTTTTCAATCTGAATTGCATTGTGTATTTTCAATTTCAATTGCATTTTGTAAGTATTTTAAACCTCAATTGCATTTTGTACGTATCTTCAATCTCATTTGCATTTTGTAAATATTTTGAATATCAATTGCATTTTGTAAGTATTTCGACTCTACATTACATTTTGTACGTATTTTGAACCTAAACTACATATTGTGCGTATCTTTCAATCTCTTCCTTTTGTGAGTATTTTCGTTCTAAATTCCCTGTTGTAAGTGTTACCACTCTCCACTTTGTGAGTGGTTTCAATGAGTTTCATTTTGTGAGTATTTTACGTCTCACTTAATTTTCGTTCTGGTTTACACTTCATTGTCATTTTCGCTGTCACCCAGACCATTAGGTGCCGATAACCTAGATGTTAGGCCCCTTAAAAGAACAATTATTAGCATCACATCATCATCATCATCATCTTCACTGGTACGAAGTTTTAAGTTTCTAGGATGTCTGGAAATCCCTCACTGATTCATGTTTACTTTTAGAATTTAACTACACATCGCTCCACGAGCTTATAAGTTTGGCCACTCGTAGCGCGGCGGTGCATATCTCAGCCCTTAGCACCTGGCTGTTACTAGAATCTATTTTTACTTGTTTATGGCCTTGCTTATTTATTTGTCCAAAAAATGTTTTGTCTGCTATTTATCTATCTTGGCATTGTTAACCCTAGAATGGTAGCGTTTTTCTCCGCGACAAAACCGGGATACACTTGTGCTTTCTCACCTTCTCCCTTCTGTCCAATGCCCACCAGTGTTTGGCAGTCCTAGAATACAAAGCAAATTAGTCTAAATAAAATAAAATAAAATAAAATAAAATACACAAAAAATCAAAATTAATCAAAATTAGTCAGAATTTGTCAAAAAAGCTCAAATGATTAAAACGAAAAATATACTTAAAATCTAAAATTACACAAAAAATCAAAATTTTTCAAAAGCAAAAAAATAAAACAATTGCAGTTAGTCAAAATTAGTGAAAACAAGCTCAAAAATTCCAAATAAATAAATAAATAAATACTCAATATCCAAACAAGAAGAATAACAAATATCAATCCAAGCTATTCAAAACAGTCTCCATTCTGCCTGCCTAGAGATTGAAATAAATGTGATGTGAGAATTTTTCAAGAGTGTTCTTTATTTATTATTCATATACCGTACTATATAGTCTACATTGAACCCGGCCCAGTCATTGGGCAAATTCGTGTTGACCGACTGAAGATTTACAACTGGTAAACCAAGAAATGAATTACTTCCTCTCAAATAGCGATTTTAAATGATAACAGCCGATAATTGCTTGGTAATTGGATGATGGGTGTACGTTTTGTCTTTAAATGATTAATTCTCTTCTGTACACATGTTTGCACGTGTGTGCGAATTGTAATTAATGAGCTCACACTAAAATTGATTTGCTTTAATAGTATCTCAATTACCCAAAATGTGTTGGAAAATTATTTTAGTTGCCACTGAATTTCAGTTAACCGCGTGTGGTTCCGTTGTTTATGGCTAATCGATATTGGTGCAATTACAACGGGAGGCTTTCTCATATTGCATGGTTTAATGTTGTAGTCTAGGTTTGTGGCCAGTGTCTAGAGCAATCAAGGACAGTGCTTTGCTTTGCCACGCCAAGTGATAAATAGTCGTTTCCGGGCTTTGCTCTTTCAGCTATTAACGTTGCACTTTTGTTCCTGGAATACAGGGTGTTTTATTGTGATTGTTTTATTAACACGAAGTGACACTCGTATAACAACTGTTGATTTAAAAATTATAATTATACGGGGGGTAGAAGGGAAATTAGGAAAGGAAGAAAAGCAGGATCGGAGGAAGAAAGGTAGGGAGGGAGGAAAGAAGTAAGGGAGGAAGGTTGGGAAGGAGGAAGAAAAGAAGGCAGGGAGGATGGAAGAAAGGAAGGAGGGGAGTTGGGAAGGTTGGAAGGGAGGGGGAAGGTGTTTAGAAGGTAGGAAGGGAGGAAATTAGGGTGGATGCATCTTACATACGAGGCACGTCCAGAAAGCAAGTTCCGTTTGGTAATAAAATACAATTGTGTACAGATACAGAAAAATTATTTATTGCACAACATTCTTCACCTCTTAAACTACTTTTCCGCATAACTGCCGAACTTTTTCAGGCATTTGTCATAGCGTGGCACAAGTTTTTGGATACCTTCTTCATAGAAGTTAGCCGCCGACCGTAAACGAGAGTGAAGACTCCCATGCAAGATATCCTACCGTTTGGCCACCACTGTTAGGCAAATTGCGTTTGTGGTCAGAAGAACTCTTAAACATACGCATTTCTCCTGGTAAGCACGCAATTTGCCTAACAGTGGTGGCCGAACGGTAAGATATCTTACAGGGGAGTGTTCACTCTCGTTGACGGTCGGCGGCAAACTTCTATGAAGAAGGTACCCAAAAACTTGTGCCACGCTTTGATAAATGCCTTCAAAAGTTCGGCAGTTATGTGGAAAAGTAGTTTAAGAGGTGTAGAATGTTGTGCAATAAATATTTTTTCTGTATCTGTACACAATTTAATTTTATTACCAAACCGAACATACTTTCTGGACGTGCCTCGTATTTTCACATTATTAATTAATTAAGCGTTAATTAATTTTAATTAATTCAGAGGATTGTTCTATCACGCCAGATGTTTGATTTTAAAACTAAATCCAGAATCCTTCAATAAATTTCTATGAATCGTTACTCGGAACTGAATCTCGTCCGTTAACTTTTAGTTTGCTATGTTTGTACGTAGCCTATATTATCAATTACGTTGTGGAAATTTAAGATAATTCAGCTCCGAGTTCGTTTCTAATGAATTCTATTGTCTGGTTCTGCCTCACTGTTAGCAAGCGGGATCAAGTTTTGATGAGGTTCATTGGATATTCAATTACCCAGCGTTTGTAATCAAGCTGTTGACTCTGCACGCAATAAAATTGTTTAAATCTACTTCATTAATGTACGTCAACTATTTTTATCACCTCAATAACAATGGCAGGCAGCATATTATAAATGTAATTCGAGGGTCAATTGACAACTAATTGTAATATAAAATATATTCCATTTTAAACAGAAATATTTGATGCCTTCATGTTTTTGTTGCGTGTTGATTATGTTAACGGGGAAAATACAGGTAAAGGATTCAAAACAATAACGATTGTGATATTATAGGCTAACTGTGTCTGTCACAATCTTGTACAACAATTATATTCATTTCCAAGGAAACACACACTTCTTGCCATTAGAAGCAAAGTTTATAATTCGAACATTCAAATCGTTATTATAAAATGACATAAAAATGACCATGATATCCAGAATCCTTATTGACGTATAAATTATAATAAACTATGTATTACCTTAAGTCAATATTTAGTACATTGTGACCTTCCTCAGCGTGGTGGAGGATAAGTAACTGTGCAGTAACATACAACTTTTTAAATTTTTGTCTTAGTAGAGGATACTATAAATATTTTTGTTCCAAAAGCTCGCAGAGTAAAATTTTAAAAAACAAATTTGTTACAAAAATGTTGTTAGTAAAGCATAAAAATCTTGATAAAACAGCGTTGAACTGAAGATATGTGTAAGTGAAAATATATATTTTCATAGTTCTCTCCACAATATTTAGCCTACCAGGCAAATAGCCTACACATCAACCATCATTTATAACCTAACTTATTCAGCATATATATTTACACAAGACTTCACAAACTTTTTGTAACAGATCTGGTTTCTGAAGTTTTACTCTGTGAGCTTTTTGAACAAAAATATTTATAGTATCCTCTATTATGACAAAGTTTTTATTAAGTTGTATGTTATTGCACAGTTACTTATCCTATACCACGCTGAAGAAGATCAAATGTACTACATATTGACTTAAGGTAATAAATAGTTTAATATATTCAAATCGTTACTATTTTTTGTCCATTTATCAAAATGTTGTTCTTGTTTGGTGCTGATCTTCACCGTGTCCCTCATATCTCCCATGTGTATTTTGGACTTTTTCTCTTTTTCAAAGTGGGTGCTAAATCTTCACCTACAAAATGCATCTCACATATTTTCACATTATTAATTAAGCGTCATTATTTCCAGTTTTATTCTGAGCAAACTCAAAAATTATTTTTAACGTTTCATACAAAGACTAATATAATTGTATTAATGCAGTCAATGGCCATGAACTTTTCTTTTCAGAATGGGTCAGAGAAAGAAAATTGGAAGGAAGTTCAAGTCACAACGGTTTTGAGTGAGATTCATTTTTCAGCTGAAGATTTAACACCCACACTAAAATAAAAAAGTCAATGAATTCATTTTTTGTTGTTGTGGTGTGGCTTCCTGAGAGGCCGAGTCGACGCCCACTTGGCAACCTGCACTTCGGGATGAGAGATGGAATGGATGAAGATGAATGAAACTGGGCAAGAATGTTGAAGGAAGCGACCGTGGCCTGTCAGAAGGTACCGTCCCAGCATTTGTTTGGTATTGACATTGGGGAAACTATGGAAAACCGCTTGAAGGACGGCCGACGGTGGGGCTCGAACCCACGCGTCAACCGAGTCAGCAGAGAGCTTGGTCCCATGACCTAACGCTGGGCTTTAGCGAGCGTAGCCGCTGCTGTCGGTATAAATTCCTATAATCATGCGAGATATGAGGGAAATGGCGAAGCTCAGCACAATACAAGAACCAAATTTTGCTAAATGGATAAAAATAGTAACGATTTGAATTTTGGATTTTTTAACCTTTTCTAATAGCAAGATGTGTGTGATTCGTTGGAAATGTATATAATCTTGTAGGCCTACAAGATTTGTGACAGGCACAGTCATAATATTAAAATAATTATTGTGTTGGTTCCTTAAGCTGTATGTTTCGCCTTAAATGTATAGAACTGAAGCAATTTTCAATGTTGCTTTTTATTTATGTAGGCCTAACTTATCAAAATTACAACTAGATCTGATATCTAAAGCAAGTTTTCTTCTTTACCTTGAGATTTGGTTGTTTATTCTACACAGATATTCAACAGTGAAACATTAGTTAGTTAGTTAGTTATTGTTGTTTTAAGGGGCGTAACTACGAGGTCATCTGCCCCTAGCGAAACATTAGAAGCCATTTTTAGGGCGCCCACGTAATCGACGCTGCCGGCGATAAAGGGCGTGATTATGTAGAAAAATAACACAAACATTGCTGTATCAGGTAACTTACCAATAAAGATTTTCATGTATCTATGTTTTCATTTTCTTAAAAAGAAATAGGTAAAATTTATTTCTGGATGATCCTCGTATATATTGATTTGATTGACCTGGATCTAATGGTGTTCATTTGACGAATGAAACATGTCCATCATTCTAATACTCCTCACTTTCATTCTGTGCAAATTGGCGACCACGGGACCTCAGCTGAGTCCAGCATTGCATCCACTTACTTGTGTCGGGCTCCACTATGTCTTCTTTCCTGTCGACCTCTCTTGGTCACCTCTTGTTCTCTTCTGACCCCGACGGTATTAGGTATCCGAGGCCTAGGGAGTCCTTCACTTTCCCGCCATAATTGGCCCTTGACTCATCTTTCCTGATACCCTCATTCTTCGAGTGGTCAGCCTTCCTTTTCTTTTCCTATTATCTCCTGCCTTCTGCACAAGGCCCTCAAAGAGGCAGGGTGTATGTAGCCCCACCACTTCTGGTGCACCCTCGAGGGCTCATGGCAGGTGAGTTTGGGAGTTGGCCTCCCCTGAGGGATTCCTGAGCTGGGCCCTTTTCTCATTCCCTTTCCTATCCGCCTTTCATGGCTCTCCATCCTTCCAAGTGCCTCAATCCTCATTCTTTGAGGGTTGAAGGCATTTCTTTCCTTCCTGTCCTTTATTTGCCTTATCTTTTATTAGTTCACCATTTCCTCTACTGTAGTATGTAAGTCTGTAGTTAGTATTAGTTATAGTTTTCATTCTCATCTCACCTTTCTCTATCACCCAAACCATTAGGGGCCGATAACCTAGATGTTAGGCCCCTTAGAACAACAATTATGATCATTATCATCATCTGTGCAAATGTTACCACGATTAGAGACCGTACCCTATGGGAATAGGAAATACATGCAGCAAGCAAGTGGAGGAGTACCCAGGGAAATGTAATGTAATGCCTGATTTATGTTAATACTACCACGCTGATTTTTGACATGGCAGCACGTACCGTATATCATACCCTCTGGAGATCAACCTGTAATGTCCATAGGATTATAGGACTAATTACTAGATACTTCGTAAAACATAAATGGCTAGTAGTAATTTGAAATTCAATGCGCCTAATCTACCTTTGATCATTGCTATATAGCCTAGTCAAAATTAGCATCATTAGAAAAATTAACAAAATTGTTATCATCTACTTGCAATACCCCGAAAATTGTTATACGTTCCTAATCCATTTCGTTAAAGAAAAGAATGGAGGAATGCGCTGCTGTGCCACATAACCCACAACATTACAGTGATATCCAAAGGAGTCCAAAACTGCATGTTTACATCACGGATAACTCAAGCCAAAAGAATATTTTCAACTTTATTTGGAGACTTCCAAAAATATCCTCACAATTCAAAAGTAAGTCTTCAGTTGTATATATTATAAAGGATAATTCATAACTTAGACCTATACGAAATTACGGCTTTTGAGCAGAGAGTCTCTTCTAAATACTATTTTACTATCAACTCACTTAATTATGAACGCCGGCCGTGAAAGCCTAAGCTGTTATATCACTTTATTCGCACTGTATGTATTTGATTTTAATATGTTATGTAATTAGATTGGCAGTTGTGTGTAACGTTCTGTCAGACAGCTTTGTGCAAGTGCGTTTCTTTATTTACGTAAAATTTCTCTTGTACTGAATAATTCGAAGTAATGGGAGCCTTGTTACCTTGGTAACCAGATAGGCCTAGATCACCCGCACACTGAAAATAACACTTTCGAAGTAATTTGAATTTAGTAACATTTTAGAGATTTATGTTGGTAGCACTTAAAAGAACTTGACACTGGGTGACGTTGGAAGAAAGAAATCAAACTTTTGAACGACTTGCAGTAGACGTTTACGGATTTTTAGCCCAAAACTATGAGTTCGCACTATCTAGCGACTGATAGGCGTACTATCTTTCAGTATAGTGAGTAATATGTTCTTATAGCAACATATAGATGTCTCTACTACACTATAATGCTTACGCCTAGATGACGAACACTTGTTGCCATGGTAACCACTGTATTTCAGTGCCGTCTTCTTCCCAACGCTGATCTCAGAGAGACCCTAGTCCTATAGTCTATGTTAAAATGATTGAATCTCTGTAAAATGTGTTGATAACCTGTGTTATTGTGGTGTCTCAAATGGTTTTGTGTATTTGTAATAGAGGCCAGGATAGGGAACAAGAAAACCTTAGCCTTGATTTTGGAACCATCCTTACATCTGCTTGAGGAACCAATTCTATGTTATCTGAGGTGGGAATCGAATTCAGGAGCTCTGTGCCTAAAGTATCGACATGTGTCCCATTCCAGCCCTCAGGCCATAATTATTTTTTTTATCAGAGCTAGGAATTGAACCCGGACCTCCGGGGCGACAGCCAAGAAAGACTAAAGAAACTATTCTGGCAACCTATATAATTATACTGTACACCAAAATGAGTAACTGGTCCAAACATTCTGTAGAATTGTATATTTTAGCCCTGCTATCGAGCATGGGAGAGCCTCCATGGCTTAGGCGGCAGCACGCCGGCCTATCACCACTGGGTCCGTGGTTCAAATCCCGGTCAATCCATGTGAGATCTGTGCTGGATGAACCGGAGGCAGACAGGTTTTTCTCCGGGTACTCCGGATTTCCCGGTCACAAATTTCATTCCAGCAACACTCTCCATGGTCATTTCATCTGTCATTCATTTAATCATTGCCCCAGGGGAGTGCGACAGGCTTCGGCAGCCGGCACAGATCATATCCTCGCCGCCAGATGGGGGCTTCATTCATTCCATCCCCTGACCCGGTCGGAGACTGGAAGCAGGCTGTGGATTTTCATTTTCATCGAGCTTGGGCCCAAACTTCCTGCTTCGATGTTATTTATTGTTGTTAAGATATTTCGCAATCTTATAAAGTCACCATCTTGTGCCCACTATCCTACACCGCAGGGGCGTATATAAGGAGGGGGTCCGGACCCTCCCCGAAATTTTTGTCACATATATTATTTGTTTATGAATTAAAACATTAAAAACTACTATCCTCGTACTTATCATGTGGTATTGTTACTAAGCGACGTGTGGCAACGTTACAAAGCGAGGCGACGGTAGAGCGATGTAAACAGCGTGACAATCAGTTTGCTCTGATAACCTCTTATTACTCTCCAGTGCCTTAACAGCAACAAGTACCCTTGAAGCGTTTGACAAAAGTTTTTTACCTAACATGTATACCCTTATCAAACTTTTGGCAGATTACCCTCTCTCTGTAGCTACCGGTACTGCCGAACGTTGTTTGAGTTGTTTGAAAACATAGTTAAGAAATTCTACTTCTGAAAACAGACTCAACGGTAGTCTATAGTATTGTTATCTATTCACAGAGACATACATCTCACTGACGATGACGTTATGAACCGATTTGGTAATACTACAAGAAACCTTGACTTTATATTATAGTGTAAGTTGTAAATCAAAACAGTAACATTAATTCTTTCCATGTAAACACTATCAAGTGAGCAAGATGATTGTATTAATAAAACAGTAACATAAAATGGTCTTAGTTGTGTTTGAAGTTAACCAAACTTAAAACATCACAACAAATTGGTAGAAAAAAGTGATGCCGAATAGCCTTAAAATTCATCATTTTGCACCAAATTATACCAAAGTTTCCCGGACCCCTATTCTTTGGGGCCTATACCATGCCCCCTAACTCTCGGTTGGCACCCCCCGAAATAAAACTATATACGCCCCTGCTACACAGAATGAAGTTCACAATAATAGAGATTGAATATTACGTCACTATGATCCAAGCATCCCACTGCTGTACATCTCAGCCTTTAGGATTAGGCCCGTCTCCATTAATCATAGGAGCACCTCCTGTTCTGTCACTGCACTGTGCGGGTACAAAGCAGTGTCTAGACAGGCGAGATACAACACATACCCTCAATCACCTAAAGTGAAATTATACCTGCACGTCACAGTGTGATTTTACAGGGAGTCTCCAGCCTTTCTGGTGTCTTGACAAACTAGGAAGACGACGCCAAATAGATTGGTTGGTTGGTTCCTTAGTTTAGGGGCTGCGACAACGCGGTCATGTATCCCCGTGTACTTTGGGTGTTTATAGAATCTGTCTGATAACCGGTGTTAATTGTGATGACTGTATTAGTGTGTGTTATCCGTTTTAATTCAAGTAAGGACTGCAGACAGTAATTTCAAGTGGTTCCTACTTTTGCTATCAAATGCTACCGTCCACGACACCTAGCTTGCGGACTTGCCTACCAGATGGCATCCCAGTCAGCACTTGGCGGCGAACGTTGGAAATAATAGAGCGTTATCAATTCTAACCTACACATTTTGGCTTCACACTAGTGTAGTTAGTGGAAGTTTTTTTTAATGCCATAAATCTATGACATGGGACCACCGGATTTACGTCCTCTCCGAAGGAAGGTAGGAAGGTATAAGGAGGGATTTTTAAAAAATCTTAAATAATTGGACGACTTCGGCCGGGTTTGAACCCGCGATCTTGGGCATAGAAGCTCAGCATGCTACCAACTACGTCACCGAAGACGCCACTAAATAGATTTTTGAGACAGGGAAAACAATGCGTTGCAAAGATAACCAATACTTGGAGCAGTAGCCTACGTACGTACGTACGTACGTACGGGAGTGGTTATCTTTTCAAACTCTGATCGCACCGGTAAACACCAAATCGACTGGTATGAATGAGACAGGAAAGCTCGGCAGGCGACTGAGGATCTATACCACTTCCAACGTCATTACTCCATTTTGAGTTGAGTAACAGACACGCACACATGGCTGCTACGATAGATTCCCCGCCAACTGCGAGTTGGGTAGTGTAATTTGGTAAGTAACTGTTGGTATTTACTCCCCGCTAATCACAGAATGACCCACATTCCCAGAATATATTCATGTTAAAAACGGTCTGGTATGTTGTTTCTGAGAGCTGTGAACTGTTGCAATCTTGTTGCTAGGAGGTGTACGTTGTTGTTGGGTAAAGTCTGAGTCGACTCATACGAACAGCTTCATCTAGCTTGTTCATTTCTAACATAGCCCGTATCTCTTCATTACGACTACCCAGGGGCTCACATCTAGTGGGACGTGGGTTGGCGACCACGGGACGCCAGCTGTGTCCGGCATTGCTTCCACTTAGCCTACTAGTGCCGTGTTCCTCTCCGTCATCTTTCCTGTCGACCTTCCTTGGTCAACTCTTGTTCTTTTCTGACCCCGACGGTATTAGGGTATCCGAGGCCTAGGGAGTCTTTCACTTTCCCGCCTTAATTGGCCCATGTCTCATCTTTCCTGAACCATCATTCCTCGAGGGGTCAGACTTCTTGTTTTCTTTTCATTATTTCCTTTTCTCTTTAAGATTCCCGCACTGTTCCCCGTAAGTTATATTCAGATTACCTTAAGCAAATTTTTTGAATCTACACTACATTTTGTAGTTATTTTCAATCTACTGTAAGTTGAATTTGTAAGTCTTTTCGATCTAAATTGCATTTTGCGAGTATTTTCAACCTCAATTGCACCTTGTAAGTATTTTCAACCTCAATTGCACCTTGTAAGTACGATGTAGGGAGAATGTCTTCTTTCTTACAGAATACTGTAGATCACAACTGAGAAATCACTGCATTGGCGTTTCTACACCTCGACTCCTTCCCCGTACTACCATCCTGGGAGAATACACAGCCTAAGTAACTTATTTAAAATGATTCACAAACTCCAGTTTAGTACCTCCTACCAAACATTCTATTTTCATGCGTTTCTTTCCTACTGATAGGTTACAACCTTGGTCTTTGAAACTATGATCTCCATACCATTCATTCATTCATATTCTAAAGGCTAACGCCTTGTCGATGCAACCACACGCTTCTGTCGTTAGCGGTTCGTTTCAGTTCCATGTAATTGTCCCATCCCATTCTATTCTTGATGTCTTCCAAATACTTCGTCCTAGGCCGTCATCTTCCTTTCTTTCCTAACATTTTCCCTTCAAGAATGTTAACGACGAAAGTGTTGACATGTCCAATACATTTTATTTTTAGCCTATTTTCGTTTTATGAAAAAAAAAAAGCCTTATGAGATCACCTTTTGCCCGTGTGTCTGTGTGTGCGTGTGTGATTCGTGTGTGTGTGTCCTCTAATAACTTCTAAAAAGCTGGAGCTATTTCAATGAAACGCGTTATGATCATAGCACCATTCTGGACGACCCCGACCGTGCCCTTCGAATTTTATTGTGTCTCACCAATCCAACATGGCGGCTGTGCGAAATAGATCACCAGCATTTAGTATCTCCGAAACTATTACAGATATCACCCTGAAATTTTGTACGGTGATGAAGGGCACTACTAGAAGTTCACCTATGAGACTTTCAAAAACCTGATAACTACAAAACCAACATGGCGGCCAAGCGAATTTGAGATATTCAAATAGACTTTTCTCGCGATTCAACCTTCCAAACGTAATGAAATATGGTACAGCAAATGTTTATACACATTGTAATGCACAGGCGTCTAATTTAGTTCAATTGTTTACATAACCTCAAAATGGCGGCTGTGCGAAATGTTTCACTGGCATTCTATATCTTCGAAACCATTACAGATATCACCGTGAAATTTTGTACGGTGATAAAGGGCACTGCTAGATACAAGTTTATCTATGTAATTTTCAAAAATCTGTTAAGTACAAAACGAACATGGCGGCCAAGCGAAGTTGAAACATTTTAATAGACTTTTCTCGTGATTTAACCATATGAGCGCAGTGAAATGTGGTACAGTAAATGATTATACATATCGTAATGCACTGGCATCTAATTTAGTTAAATTGTTTACATAAGTTCAAGATGGAGGCTGTGCGAAATTTTAAAATTAAGTTTTTCATTCTTGTGTTGTAATCATGCGATCGAAGTGAATGTTTGAATAATAAAGCTACGCAATAATTGTCCTTTTATGGTACATAACTCTATGGCCTATACAATAACAATCCAAAATGGCGAGCATCCGAAATATTTTGACGGTTCTCAATATCTACGAATCTTTCACAGCAATCAAACTGTTTTTTGTGTGTTCATAGAGGCTATGAACATAAGTTCAGCTATAGGACTTTCAGTAACCTGGTGATCACAAATCCAACATGGCGGCGACGCGAATTATACATATTTAAATGGACGTTCCTCGCGATTTAACCACCCGAGCGCAGTGAAACTTTGCACGTTAAATGCTTATACAAATGTTAATCCACTGGCATCTAATTTATTTCAATTGTTTTCATAACCACAAGATGGCAGCTGTGCGAAATTTTAAAATCAGGTTTTTAATTTCTGTGTCCTAATCATGCGATTGAAGTTTGAATACCACACGCATACAATAATCTTCAGGTAATAGTACATAAATAAAAATCCAACCTGGCGACCATCTGAAATATTTAGACGGTTCTCAATATCTACGAATCTATCACAACAATCAAACTGACATTTTGTATGTAGACATCATTAATCTTCTCTCTTCCTCGATTTCCCTTAAGACTTCCATGTTGGTTTTTCTTTCCATCCAGCTCGTTCTTGTCATTTTCCGCCTTATCCACATTTCAGCAGCTTCAAGTCGATTCTTTTTCAATTTACCCAGAGTCCAACTTTCACTTCCATAGAGAAGTGTACTCCATACAAATGATTTTGCAAAGGATTTTCTCACATCTATATTCATATGTTTGCTGGATAAAATGCTTTTCTTAGTCATACATTCCTGTTTTGCCAATGCAATCCTTCTCTTCAATCCATACTCCCTAATATTGTTTAAACATGGCGAAGGTACAGTAAAGTTTATTGATTAACATCTGCTCTCTGGTGTAATATATAGTTACGCCACATGAATTGTATTAATCACAGAAGTTAAAATCTGTGGTCACTATGGCTGGCCACAACCTGCCAGTTTACCTAACAGATTACATTGTGGTTTCATTGCATTTTAAAAGTTTATTTTTCTGTTTCAAGTAGAAAGAATAGTGCCATTGTACAACCTGCGTATTCGAGCACCCAATTTCCTCAGAATTTCTCTATTATACAATTGATAACACCAGAACTTATGTATAGGTTGAAAAGAGAAGAGCTTAGAACTATATGCGGATTTTGTCGCAGCTTCAGTACATCAGCCAGTGTTATTTTTCTCTTCTTAACTCAATTAAATAGACTGCCATTGGCATTAAAGGAAATCTACCAAAATTCATTAAACTACATCTCTACGAAGAATACAATTTATTACGTTACATACTGGCCTGTTTGCCATCTCTTGATGAATGCAGTACATTTGCGTTTGTCAGTTGGCACAGGCTAGAGTAAAATGTGGCTTTTCACCGATGTCTTAGTCCCACTCATGGCTGTGATTATATGGAAGCTACTAAGGTATGGGTGGTACTTAGTAATGACTTTCAGGGCTCAGTTAGTGCCTGTGGATGCTGTGAAAGGTTCGACCCATAGGGTTAGTACTGCTGTTCGGACTCAGTGAGGAAAGCAATGGCATACTACCTCACTCCTCATCTTGCCCAGTACGCCTCAATATAGCGCTGCCTTGGGTTTTTCTGAGTATCTACCCACATGAGTAGGTAGGTCGGTAGTCGGCCTTCGGGCTGACTACCTAACAGACAGACGTTACATACGCATTGGATTTGGAATAAAGTACAGGGATGTCAGGGTGATCTACAATCAATTCAGAAACCAGACAGCAGTTATTCGAACCGAAGGTCATGAGAGAGAAGGTGTTATTCAGAAAAGTGTAAGGCAAGAGGGCAAATTATCGCCCATACTTTTCAATCTAGGGATTCATTGAACAAGCAATGAAGGAATTGGAGAGAAATTTCAAGGAGAAATAATTACAACTCTGACATTTGCTGATGACATTGTCATCTTATCCGACAAACCAGAGGATTTGAATGAGTTTTTAAATTCTGTCTTGAGGAAAGAAAGAATTCATGATGAAAATTAATAAATGTAAAATAAAATTATTGGATGCAAACGAAAGAAATCAAAACCCCTCTATGGACGTCAAATGAGCAGGTGAAACTATAAAGGAAGTAGGAGACTTCTGTTAGTTAGGAAACAAAATAATCAGTGATGGACGAAGCAAAGAGGATATAAAAATGTAGGTTGGCACAGGCAAGGAAAGCATTTCTACAGAAAAGGAATCTTTTACATTTTGCTTCGAGAAAAGTATCATGTACGTTAGTTTCCGCAAGTCGAGTTGGTACCGACAAAGGGAGAAAGTCACAGCTTAAATTGCCTACCAAACTTGCAGTTTGGATGTCGGGAAAATTTTTTGGTGCGAAAAAAGCCTCAAATTTCTATCCATGTTGCTTGCAAAAAATTGGTCTGGTTTTGTACGTTTGGTTATTTTGTGATTGCGTTTTTAGTGATACCATTTTTCTTAACAACTTCGATTCCCTGACCCCCCCAAAGCCAAACTCTAGATCCGCGCCTGCTCTGTTATCACATGGCCTAATTATAATGGAGACGGTAATAAACAAGAGGTTGAGAAACATAGTGGCAGCACAGCTGGAAGAAGAGCAGTGTGGCTTCAGACCCAACAGATCAACAATACTAAAACAATAAGAAAGAGAGATAAAACATATACCGGTACAAGTAAACGTTATTCCCGCTAGATGTCTGCGCCACAACATCGATAGGTCGATTTAGGTATTAGGAAGTCAATTTTGAAAGCCTTTGTGTGGAGTGTGGCACTCAATGAAAGTGAAACTTGACTGTTCGAGCAGCAGAAAAGATGAGAATTGATGCGTTTGAAATGTGGTGTTACAGGAGAATGATGATGAACAGATGGGTAATTAGGGTTACAAATGAAGAGGTGTTAAGACGAATGGGAGAGGAGAGATTTTTCTAGTGTCTGCTAATGAAGAGAGGAGATAGGTTGGTAGGACACCTTCTAAGACACCCATGAATAGCAAACTTAGGTATGGAACGAAGGGTCGAGGATAAGAACTGTAGGGGTAGACCAAGGTTAGAATATGTTAAACAGATTGCCTCGGATATATGGTGTGTTAGCCATGTAGAGATGAAACGATTTGCTCAGGGCAGGGACGCATTGAGAACTGCCAAACCAGTCAAAAGACTGAAGAGTCAAACAACAACATAATTATGCATAATATCACCCATTTAGAAAACATATATACAGTACATTAACATATAACATTTATCAAGAAACATTTGATAAAATTTTATTTTAAATTTAGGTTATAGATTGTAAACCTTGATAAACCTTGATCTCAACTGGACTCCTTTTATCTTTACTATTTCTTCAATATCGAAAACAGGCAATCAAATGCTGTGAGTTGTGCCTCTCGAAGCTGAGATTACCCTGTTCCACCCCTCAGACCAAAATAATATTTTCTGACAGGGCCGGTAATCGAAGCCGGATCTCAGAGGTGACAACCAAGGATACTGGCTATGAGCAGGTCGAGTAATATGGACCACTACCATTTACACTAACCTACTGCGCTATGTTACTAACGCTTTGAAGTCAGGGTATATGTTGTTAATTAATGAGCTTTCTGGGATTTGATATTTGTAACGCTTGTGGCAACACAGATTCACTGGAAAATGTCAAAGCACAGAGCAATAATCCCGACTCATGATGATGTTGTTTTCATTTGCAAACGTGGCTTCGCTTTTGTTTTGATGACTATTCATCAACAAAATAAAAGTGTGATATTTTTATCAATATCCTCTCTACATACTGCCCACTTCAATCAACTATTGAGGCGGCTTCTGTGGCGTAGTTGGTAGCATGCTGAACTGCTGTGCCCAAGATAGCGGGTTCAAACCTGGCCGAAGCCGTCGGATTTTTTAAGATCGTTAAAAATCCCTCAGTATGCCTTCCTTCGGAGAGGAAGTAAGGCCGGCGGTCCCATGTCATAGATTTATGGCATGTTAAAGAACTTTCCATTAATTACACCTGTGTGAAGCTAAAATGTATAAGTTAAGACTGTAAACCACGCTCTTAGGATCCTATGTTCGTTGCCGGGAGCCAGCTACGGTAGCGTTTAATAGCTAAGTTCTGAACTAGGCCTAGTAGTCGTTGACGGTGGCGTTTGGTGGCAAAAGTAGGAACTATTTGAAAAATTCAAAGTTGCAGTCCTTACTTGAATTAAAAAACAGATACACACACTAATACAGCCAATACAATTAACACCGGTTATCAGACAGATTTTACACACACCCAAAGTACACGGGGCTACATGACCGCGTTGTCGCAGCCCCTAAATTAAGGAACCAACCAACTATTGCGTGCACATGTTAAACCTTGAGAACTGGCGCGAAAAAAAATAACACGAGGACCCAAAGTGTGTGTCACTCTCTTTTTGTCGTAGTCATACGAATTTTAATGAAGTAATTTTTATGAACTATTCCCAATATAAAATTTGGTTCATTTACATTTCTCAAATTTAACTTGCAGAAAAATGACAATAAGTTACATATCGGTATAATTGGCCTTGTTATTGGCGGCAAAACAGTCATCTCAATTTTTGAACAAAGGAGCTGATGACCAAGGTGTCCCTAGACCCTAAACATGGATCAACAAGAACGTGAGCTATGCTACTGTGCTGCACCAAAATAGGTAGATTTTCTCCCTTATTTTTTAGAGATTGTTCCAACTAACGTAAGCCGAAAATTGTCACGCGTGGACTGGCGCCATGGGTAAATCTGACCCGACTGTAAATAATATAGAAATAGTTGAGTGTTCAAAAAGCTATGGACATGTTTATTTTGCAAGGTGAAGTTCAAGGCTAGGAAGGAAGGTACAGTCAGCGATAGGAAATAAGGGCTGACCAAAACGAAACTATAAAGGATTATTTAAACCTCAGGTCAAAAATACCCATGCGCCAATCCTCGCGGGTTAAATTTTAAATTGCTCTCCACGTCTCCAAAGAGAAACTGGAAGTCCGCATTGGCCATCCTGAACGTGTTTTTTCCCCGGGGATTGTCCACACTCTCTCCAAGCAACTGCCATGATAATACTGTACTTCAAGTCTCGTTGCCGTACCCCGTCTTTGGGACAGATGACCTCGTAGTTACGCCCCTTAACACCTCAATAACTAACTAACCCGCCATTGTCGCTTATAAAGTTACTACTACAGTCATCATCCGCCTCCTTGCTAAGTGGTTAGCATTCTTGGCTGTCACCGAGAAGGCCCGGGTTTGAATCCCGGCTCTGCCAAGAAATTTAATTGTGGTCTGAGGGCTGCAAAGGGTCTTGTGGAGCAAAACTAAGAAAAGGTGGGTTCCATTCCTATCTTAACCATCCTGGAAGTGGTTTTCTGTGGTTTCCCACTTCCTTTTTACTTTACTTTACTTTACCCCTGGCACAACAGACCATGAAGGGCCTAGGCCTACCAAGCGACCGCTGATCATGCATTTGACCTGCAGATATTGGGGTGACGCGTGGTCAGCACATCAGGTCCCCTCGGTCGTTAATCTTGGTTGTCGTGACCGGGGCGCTGCCGCACTGTCAGACAGCAACTCAATTGTCCACACGAGGCTGATTTCATCCCGTTCCAGCCTTCACGTCAGTTTCTAAAATCCCTGACGGAGCCGGGAATCGAACCTGAGGCCTCCAAGGGAGAGGCAAGCTTGCTGCCCCAGCACCACGGGGCCAGTAATTTCATATTTCTACTCGAGGCAAATGCTGGAATGGTACTGCGCCCGAATTCATCTAGAGCACAGTCCCAAATTCGCACAGATGGTAAATGGATCGTGAGAATGTCAACACCCGGCTATGAGTTGAACAACTCTCACCGGACTGATGACTAGGGTACCCTAGGAACACATATATACATCTCTAACTATACTACTAACTAGTTGCATACAGTACATAAAATATAAACAAATAAAAGTAGAGCATTCACGAGCAACGCGGCTCTCGGGCGTTAAGATAAGTCGTCGATCATCTGTGTGCATCCAGCTAGCGGTATCGTTCTAGTGTAATTACGCGTTGAATCAAAGAAACAGTTCTAAAAAACTCAGCAAGAATAAACATGTTCTTGCCATTTATTAATAATAAAACATCACATGACAAAAATTATGTTCCCTTCACCAAGAATAAATTAAATAATTATTTGTGCCTCACTTAGGCCTGATGCGCTTAATAAGTGTCTTTCTTGCATCTTTATACTAATGCAACAAGTATCTCTTGCTTAATAATATTTAAATAAACACGTAGCTTAATTAATGATAGTAGTGCCTGTCCTAACTGTTTACTAAATTAGGCTTTAACGCTCATCGCAACAAAATTACTCCCTACATAATACAATCGTTAAAGTCTTCAAATTTAAATCTTATGTTCCTAAATATAATAAAAGCAATAATTAACACTAAAATAATAACGTATTTACATTTTATACATGATCGCGTCCCGCACGATATAAAAATAACTGTCTCTAATTCATTACAGTTCATCTCATCACTATCCTTCTGTCTTATAATCTTTCTTTACGTGTATCACCAACTTTCTACGTATCTCACACAATAAACTAGTCAAAATAGGTGTTTGTGTGTCAATTCCACGTGAATCATAAATACGACCAGTGAAGTTAATATTTCATCACTTTAGTGTACAACTCTGGTATTTCAATAATTAATAATAAAACAAACTACCAATGCACGACTGTTCAGATAAGCTCTTCAACCAAAAATCGAGTGTGTGTGGCATGAATCCTCACTCCCACAATCCCATCTCCTCCAAATACAACATATGACTTCTCTTGCTCACCACAAAATATTACAAAACCTTTCTTCAATTACTCACGTTGTATATTATCGCGTCTTTATCAATACAAATGCATTTCATCATCCTTCCTATTCTTAGCACGTTCACAAACTTATACCGTTCCATATCAACTACTTTCATCAAAGTATGATATTTAGTATTCCTACTAGAAATTACAACTGTAATAACGTTCATGAATACGTCTCTCTTCCTTCTACAAACTCCTCTATCGATTATACATCTCGTGCTATGTCCAAATACTATCCACATACATCCTCCTTCGCTTCACATATTACTTTGTTACAATTTATCGCTTAATTCTGAATTTTAAGTCTGCTTGTGTCTGTTATAAAAATAACAATGACCTTCCCTCTCGTTTATGTTCATAATAAATATTTATATCTCTCCTTCCATCTTACAGTATCGTTTCATGATAAAATATACATCCGTAACGTTTTATAATAACGTTTCTCGTTGAGTTATGCCTTTCAACTATAGCATACTGTTCTTTTCCGTACATCAAAATTCTGGGTTTTACAATGACATTACATTACTTGCATACAGAAGTTACCTCAATGCCAATATAGATTATTTCTGTTAGCTTTATCGTTCTATACATCTTATTTCGTTCCCGAAATGAATAAACTCTTCACTTATAGGATTCTCTGTTCTTCCTTTCCTCACTTCAAGTAATAAACTATTTACTTTCGTCAAACACATGACTATATTCTTTCTCTGACATATTACTTATTTATTTCTCACAAAATTGTGCTTCATTACTCTTGTTTCAATACATATATATTATCGTTCTTCAATATTTCCACAAATATACTAAATTCTCTAATATATCATCAAATCTACTGAGTTCTCCAATGTTACAACAAATCTACGGAGTATACGTTCGCAATCGCAACGAAATCGTTCGTAAGTAAAATTTTAACGCTCTAAAAAGGGCAATGAAAAATACTAACGATGTCTAATATCATCGATCAAGACTTCAAAATACGTCCAAATGACGTATGAAAATAACTATCGCAATTTCTAAAATTTACTAAAAACTTTCAAGACAACAATAACATAGATTAATAAATGCAAATATGTTGGTCAATATTCTGGAATAACGTGAAAAAAGTCTAACTACAGATATGAAAAATGCACTCTTCTACCTTCTTTCTGAGATCGTTGGTGACAGACCTGATGACTCCTGTGTCCTCGTAACGTCACCGTATGATTTCTGGAATGCTGCGTGCTGCTCCCATCTGGCTGTGTTATGTCACCTCGGCCTTGAGTGGACTGCAGTACAGTTGAACGACCTGGTGTGTTGTCTCCAGAACAGGTTATCAGCTGGTTTCCCGCTCGCGACCAACTTCTCTCGTGCAAGATGATGACACGACCTCGCCGTCGCTCCGCTGGCCTCGCGTCCATCAGTCCTGGATTCCTTGTCTCCATCACGCATCCGATCGTCTTCTTCTTCTCAGATCTAGATGTTCTTTAAAGTCGGTAGTTTGCATAGTTCTTTCAATCATGAAAAATCACCTCCATGTCGTGAAATTCCCTTGTAGTAGCTTGCAACGTTATGTTAGCGAAAACTGCGGTGGTCTGCAGTTCGCTATGCATACTGCTGTCATCCTGGTCATTTCCGAATCTCACAGGTTCAGTATAGTTCTATCTTCACATCATGGTGAATTTAAAACATCATTCTCACCGCACAATTATTTGTAGTCGTAGTTCTTCCCCTTCGACCTAAATTCTTACTCATTCTTGTCTAGATTGTTGAATTTTCAATGGTTTCAGTCTCTCTCCTTCAGACTTTCGTTCTGCGTAGTTACGTATTCGATGTTCAGTTTGTAACTTGCAGCGTTTTCTCTCGTCGTAGATTTCTCCTTTTAGAATATGATGAATAACGTTTCTCAATACTGTTGACTTGCAATATTAATTATTCGTTTTCATTACTGCTTGCTTCATCTTGAAGTCTCCAGTTCACAAAACCTTTGTCTAATACTTCTGAAGAGTGAATATAATTTACGTCATGTCTTCTCGACGGTTCATGTAGAAAGAGCCTCGTCTGCTAGCGTCTCCTAGCCTCCTCGGTTAGACGTCCCTCGTCAATCTGATCAACTAGCCTCCTACCGCTATGAATATTAACAAATTCATACATAACTTCTCTCTCAGTCTTTCAATTTAAAATCTGTTTTGCCAATTAAATTTATTTTTCTCTGCTGGTGAATTCAATGTGCAACACTCTTATAAAATATTAAAATAAAGATGTTAATATTTGTTCCTTCCTCAGTATTCAAACTATTTTCCCATTGGTTCTCGCCTGAAAGTGGCGCGCTTCTGACAGGCGTTGGCTTCTCCCACTCTTGATACTGGCGTGTGTCTGACCTCAAGTCCACCTTCGCTCTCCCATCGCATCAAAAACTGGCTTCTCGCCGCGCACCTCGTTAAAAGTGTCGACTTCCAAGACAGTATCTCCATCATTCACTCATGGTTAAAAATTTACCAAATCTTAAAATCTCCATTATACATGAAATAAAAATATTTCTTCACACGAACATTTTCCCAAATGCTTGTATTAACGTTCTCTTCCATCTGGACTACTAATTTAGTCGAAAATTCCAAATTTAAAATATGCCATTTTTCTGAGGTGGTCCTTGGTTCACACCTCATCCTGTCTTCTCCTCTCTCCTAGACATGATTTATAGTGCTGTACCTAACTTAACAGACGGTTACTTTTCAAATTTCAACCAATTTTGCGATAGATTTAACAAAATTATTCCAGTCTTCTACGGAATCTTCAACAGATGGCCAAGAAACTTCACATACTTTGGAGATTGAAATTCAATCTTCAGATTTAGAGTTCCATGGAAATGCGATATTTTAATTACTGTATGTTCCTTGTTGTTGTTGTTGTTGTTTTTTTTTTTAATTGAAGTAATATCGAGTTTGAATTATAAAATATTTAGTTTATACTAAAATGAAATATAAACTAATTAGACCACATACTGATATTCTGCAATCGTATTACACTCAAGCTTCTCTACTGAGATTTAAACAAGCCACACATTGAATTAACTAAGATAAAGCATTTTTAAAAATCAATATTAGAAAATAATAACTTACTAATACTTCTCATGGAAGAGCAGAAGCTATTGGACGCACGGAGTGTTTTTGGAGTGAAAAACCCAAGCCTGCGAAATAAAAAGTATGTCTTCTTATTCTTACAGACTATGTGCGCCCGACGGAAGGTTAAGAAGCCTGGAAGATACTGGTTCTTATGCCGTGCGCGAATGCTGTTACGAGTCCATGAGTTTTGAAGTGGAAAAAATAAATAAAAGGGGGCAATCATTTCTCAAAAAGCCACAAATATAAATATTCTGTACATGGTTCTCTTATGAAAACAAGAAGTTCCGTGACGAACTAAAGAGCCTACTTTTCTTAAAATTTAAGATTCATGCCAATGATTAATCTATATGGATCTATCTAGAATAATGACGAAATTAAGTTGGTAATATCGAAATGTCTAATTAGTTCGAAATAATTTATACGTGGCATAATGTAGCCTAATACAGAACAACAGTTGGCAGCCCTGGTGACTAAATATATTCGTAGTTCCATCTCTTAAGGTACAGAATACAAAATTTGGTTGAAGTTCAATGGATAGCATGGACGTTACATGCAGTTAAACATTGGATCTAACAGCGCGCGTAAAATCATGTTGGCAACAATGACATACAGGTATTGGTCAGAAATAATCTGAAATAATATGATCTATTGTTGTGTCAATTTTGAAAGAAATTCATTAGTTAGTAGATAAGTTACATGCATTTTAAAATTGGACCTATCAGCAGGATTAGAATTATGTTGGCAGCACTGGCATAGGCCTACATTAGTTACTCCAAATTCATCTAGAATGCCAGGTAATATACGTGTGCAAAGTTAAGAGCTATTGGCTTGCATACTTTCTGATATATTGATATTAGGGTAACAAAAATAGAGACAGTATTTATTAACAGTTGGCAGCCCTGGTTACTCTTAAGAATCGGCATAGTCATATCTGTTATGGTACACATAGCACACACGAAATTAGGATGAAATCCAATTGATAGTATAGAAGTTACATGTATTTAAAGTTGGACCTCTCAGCAGGCTTAGAATCATGTTGGTAGCACTGACGTATATAAGTTACTCCAAATTAATATAGAATGTCTGGTACTATACGTGTGCATAGTTTAAAGCTGCCGGCTTGCATACTTTCTGATATATGAGTATTTGGATAAAAACAATTGAGAGCATTTATTAACAGTTGGCAGGCCTGGTGGCTCTTAAGAATACGCTCAGTCATATCGGTTTATGTACACATAGCACATACGAAATTTGGTTGAAATCCTATTGATAGTGTAGAAGTTATATGCATTTAAATTTGGACCTATCAGAAGGCTTATAATCATTTTGGCAACACTGTCATGTATGGCCTTCTGGAAATTAAACTGCAATAGCATTATCTACACGTGTGCCAATTTAGAAATAGCTCCCATTCATACCTTCGAAGATATCCAACATGGAGCTCAAATTTCAATTGCGATTTTTCAGCAGTTGGTAGCACTGACATCATTTTCAAATATGGCCGTGAGATATTCATGTATAGATCTTTACACCTACCAAATTTTGTTTTGATTTCTGCAGCCGTTTAGGAGTTGATAGGGGGGGACACTCACACACAGCCAGACAGACTGACAGAAGGACAGACAGACAGACAGACAGACAGACAGACACACATTTTCCCGTTCTCATAAGTCTACTTTTTCCTCATTTTTGCAAAATGTGAAAAGTAGGCAAAAAATGGGAAAGTTGTCCACTTGTTAAATTTGCCTGGGTTTTTCAACTTTTGTTAGAAGCTGTATTTTGTTATTTATGTAACCCTCGAGTTCTAGGCCTAATAACTAAATCACGCATGCGCACGCAGACGGTTGATACCAATAGCAGCCTATCCCTGATGGTGAACTGAATGAGGGTCGGACTACATCAGGCAGATAATGCTGCCTGTTACTGCACCCTCCAAGCACAAAATGTCCTAACATTGATTAGGTTCAATCTGGTTGGTTGGTTGGTTCCTTAGTTTAGGGGCTGCGACAACGCGGTCATGTAGCCCCGTGTACTTTGGGTGAGTGTAGAATCTGTCTGATAACCGGTGTTAATTGTGATGACTGTATTAGTGTGTGTATCTGTTTTTTTAATTCAAGTAGGGACTGCAACTTTGAATTTTCAAATAGTTCCTACTTTTGCCGCCAAACGCCACCGTCAACGACTACTAGGCCTAGTTCAGAACTAGCTACTAGACGCCACCGCAGTCGGCTCTTGGCAACGAACGTAGCAACCAAAGAGCGTTGTTTACATTCTTAACCTATCCAATTTAGTTTCACACAGGATAATTAGTGGAAAGATCTTTAACATGCCATAAATCTATGACATGGGACCGCCGGCTTTACTTCCCCTCCGAAGGAAGGCATACTGAGGGATTTTAACGCTCTTAAAAAATCCGACGGCTTCGGCCGGGTTTGAACCCGCTATCTTGGGCATAGAAGCTCAGCATGCTACCGACTACGCCACCGAAGCCGCTAGGTTCAATCTACTTAAACTCCCATGTTTGCTTATCTTTATTGATGGCGTAGTTGGCTAAAACTGAGGGTTGTATATTTGAAACAGCCTGGTAAAGTAATTGCACTTAACACATAACGGCCCTAATACTGTTTTATCTCCTGATCGTAAATTTATATAATTAACATTCCGTGTATGAAAAGTACTTTCGCAAAACCGTGTAGTAATGTATAAATTCTCCGAAGTAGAATTGGCCGGTGATTAATTGGTCTATGCTTTTACGAACACTTTGTAACATTGTGTTTTCAATGTTTTTACTTCCACTTCTAAGTCACAGTTATACATCAAATTGTAGCTTTCTCAGTGGATGAGTGTTAAAGTAAAAAAAAAAAAAAATAACGGAAGCTTCTAGTTTTATGTCACCGTTAATCATGCCAACATGAGCCACGTGACCTCCTTTTTACGTGGAATCCGAACCGCAAGACATGGCATTTCACTTTGATAATCTCACATGCATTGACCGTGAATCGAACCTGGTCCACCTTGGTGAGAGGCCATCAGCTTGACGTGATTTCTTGGTCCTGGCAATAATTTTCTCAGAGAAATGATGGTTATTGATTAATGTTCTGACCTGGAATCGTTCTTGCATAATTTCTTCAGTAAAGCAAATTCCTTGAAAGTCTTTTTCTATTTCACTAAGTCAGTTGTTCTTGACCTTCAATGAGAGAGCAAGTTTGAGACATATTTTGATGAGCCTGTCATTGTTCATTCTGAGAATGTGACCGTAGAATTTATTTCGCCTTTTGCTAAAGGATTATTATTATTACTCGCGGACCCGTACGAGAACTCTCGCATAATGGGTTGTGTGCACCCCGTGTATACAGACTACCCGCCTGGCACTAGTGCTATGAGGCCGTGCACGACACAGTCCTGACACGGGGGTTATCGTATTGTTTATTTGTTTAAAAGACCTTTATAAACAAATAAATATATTTCCGTTGACTTTTCAAGAAATGCAAGATATTTTCCTCTACTATTAAGAGGATTTGGAAGATTTTGGTACACACCACACCTTCTAACTCCCTCTGTTTTTTGAAACATACACCTTAGCTTATTTTATAATAAGATTATTATCAAACAAAGTTGATAAACTCAAACCTACTGTATATGTATAAGGTAAGCTGTCTTCTATTCTCGAACACTGTCAGTCCTGCCAATAGTAGTGATTGGCCATCAACATTTCATGACGTACAATACTTAGCCTACGTAGCTGCGGTTGTCTCCAGAATCATGGTCGAACCCAACAGCTTAGTCACGCTACACGTCTAATATGAGGAACTGTACTCCAGAAATCCAAGGATTGAATACCGACGCTGGTAGTGAGTTAAATGTAAAACAATTACTACTGTAATTCTCACGCTTGGAACATCTGAAGGCATCGTATTCAGTTTCATGAACTGCAAGGTAGTCTACTTCTAATAACGTGAGTCGAATATGTTGTTGTTAATTCATTATAGGGGCTTTGAACAAACCGGTCATCAGGGCCGTGTAGTTTGTTACGTGTGGAACGTATCTGATAACTTGTGTTTCTGTTATGACTGTATAAGTGTGTGTTACTATTTTAGGGACAAGGATGGGGTAGGTGCCTCGGGACTTTCCTGGAGGGAGCGTGGAAAAAGCACACTTAGGAAAGCCGGTGTCAGTGCCAGGATTTCAGCCTGCGATCTCCGGAAATGCTGCAGCTGCCCTCGTGGTCGTGGTGCACAATTTTACGAGCAGGGCTACGCCACGGTTCTATGAAATTGATATTCCACCTACTGAGGTCTCGGCGTACGTATTGAGACACGGAAACAGAGGCCATTGGTTTGATTCCCAGCTCTGCCAAGAAATTTACTTCTGGTATGGAGGTTTGAACGAAGTATACCTATGAGGCAGAACTTAGAAGAGCTGGATTTGAATCAAAATTCAGCTATTTTAGAAGTGGTTATCTGAGGTGTCGCAATTCTTGTGCAGACAAATGCCGGGATGGCTAATATCGTACGATCATGGGCGCTTCCTTCCTATAAATTCTACTCACGCCTAGGTACACTAACCTGGCAAGGATGTCCGAAGCCCTATCTATCTTATTCTAGGATTCAACTAACTCTCATAATGATGGAGCAAACATGCACATAAACAAACAAGTAAAAAGAACACCAACATGCAAACACAAACAGACAAAGTGATATGTTCTGCCACTCATCATCATCATCATTTTCCATATCCAGTTTCCCTGATGTGGTAAACAAGCGCTCTGGAATAGTGTCAAATGGCCACGAATATTTCGGGGTGGCTTGTTGATTTTTAGCCTACTATCTATTTTTGCAAAAACATTAAAGCTAAGAGCACCTCAGTGTCATGTTTTATATTGCCGCCATCTTTACCAAAACTGAATGGCAGCCTCTCAAATGGTCCAAACAAAAAAACAAAAATAACGACCAAACTAATCAAGGATTTTTACCAAATTTGGTGAAAACGAACCTTCATATGGGACGCGTCTTGCACCTAATCTACAAGGTCATCAGTTTTACTATTTATGAATGGCGGCTGTGAGAATTATGCAATTTGAAAAGCTGAGCCGTCTGGGTTACAAGACAATATGGCAGCTGATCTCTGGTTCTGACCTATATTTCATAATTAGTTTGTTGCATGCATTGAACCCTACTGATAGAAATAATATAAACATTGTATGAAATTGGGTATTATGAATATATACTCCAGAGAAGAAATAGTTAAGTCCAAGTCATTATTTGCTAAGACCTTGTATGTAAATCGATTAATAACGTGAAACTTTGGTGGACACGTTTGTCTCTGTGGTATTTCTTCCGGTCGGCCGGGTTTCAAAACTTGTCAGATATGTACATTTTTTGTTCTTTTTTATTGTTCTTTAAGCACTGAGACGTTATGAAATATAGGGTTATGTTGTGCATTTTGCAATGTAAAATATATATTTAATTAAAACAAAGTTCGCCACCGGATCTGAATGAGTGACATGTACCAGCAACAAGTTGAACTATGCATGTGCTAACCACGGCCTACTAGATGCGAACTGCGCTCTATGCTGGCCTTGACATTCCCAGTTAGTGAACCCATGCATAAGGTGTAACTGAAAACTTTCCTCTTTTTGCCGATAGGGCGCACTCGCCCCTAACGATAGGGGCGATTAAAAAATAGATGTGTAGTAGGTTTATTAAATGTGTTTCTCCCAGTTATACGTTTAGACCAACACAGTCTTGTTTCAGTTTCAATTATTGTAAGTAGTCGGTATTAATATACTGAATTCCTACGTTGTTTGGAGTGTTTGCTGATGACATTGTAAAATGCTGGGGTAAATTATAAACTATGGTTTGAACGCTGCTTCTCAAATCTAGTATGTCATAGGCCTACTGTTGTAGCCATGTTGCACTTCGAATAGGAAGAAAACAGGAGGTGATAAGTACAAAGAGCTATAGCTATACCCAAACATTTAGGATAAAGTAGGCTATATGTTCTTTCCTGAACATCTTGTTAAAATTTAGTGCTTGGTAGTGCAATTTAGTAATATTGTGTATATATATATATATTCAATTTTGGGACCTTATTGCTCAAGTATATCTCTGGAGTCGTGGCGAATTAGTGGCCGAAATTGTGGGTTCTTATGGTGTTTGGTACACCATTTTTTTTGTCTTGTAGGCTACTGTAATTCTGTTTCATTTCATTGCCCCGGATCTGGAGATATTCACCAGACGAACGAAACTTGTAATCCTTGTAACTAGTGCAAGTATTATCCAATCACATTGATTTTTATTTCTGGTCGAGTATCATTATAATAATAATAATATCGTATGGCCTCGGGTGCCTGGTGCAAGCTTTGTTAATTGACACCCAGAGGGAAGCTTGCGTGTCGAATTTCGTCGTTCCTTTGAACGCTGTGAAAGTCAAGGAGGTTAGATATCTAAACTCCTTGACACTACAGTGCTTCCGAGTAGAGAATGGAGGAACTTTGTGCTGGCGGAAAATCCCGAGATTAATTTTGCCATTGAACACGGCCTACTGAATTCAAATGGGTTCTTTAACATGCCAACAACGTATGACATGAGTGTCGTGAATTTTGTCGCCTTTCAAAAATCACTCTCCATGGCCAGGAGCTAACCTGCAATCTTGGGGTTGGTAGTCCGACACTATAACCACTCACCCACCGTGGCAAGTATCATGTTCCTCGCCTCTTACTACCCTACCAGGGAATTGTTACCACTTGACGCGGAGCGGGCCTGTAGTGTATACATTACGTCATCTCGCCTCGTTATGGCTGCAGCGAGCTGTTCCGGGGCGAGGGGGGAAATCATGTACAGTCATACAATGAGAACACACCGCACAGCGCACGACCCAGCATGAATCATGCACACAAGTGACACGCGATGAGGTTTCGCTGGCGACAAGTGCACGTCTATTGCAGGCGGGTGGCTGGGCAGAGTGCGTTAGTTCTGATTTCCGCCACCGGTAACAATTCGCTGGTAGGGTAGTATAATTGGAAAAAAAAATAGCTGTTCATCGACTGAAAGTTTAATTCAATACACAAACATACAAGTACATGACGTTGATGACCAATATGTGTATACATACCGTAAATATGTGGTATTGGTATGTAGAAAACAATCAATAAGGCTTTGGATGTCCATTATATTCACCACTTAAAGCAACACCAAACACAACCATCAAACACTGAAATATGTTCTGACATGGAATTGTATTCCTATATTGATCGATAGTATGACGACCAAACAGGATAATTGCGTCATAATGTGCTCGAATTTAGGCCTGGGTGACTCCTGTTAATTACCCGGCTTTTGGTTGATACTGCTAACATTTAATCATTTATAATTCATGTTGCTCTCTGGTTAGACTGCTGAATATTCATAGAATATTACTTGGAATATAATGCAGACCGGTGGTCCAATGATAACAACTGAGGGTCGGATATTGGTTACCAAAATATTCGCAATTTAATCAATACAAGTAGTTCCGTGAAGAACTAAAGCCTATTTTCATATAACCTACTTATGTTAATTGCCACTATCAATATACAAAATTTCAGTTTAATGGCTGTAATAGATTCGTAAATATTGAGAACCGACTAAATATTGCGGATAGTCGCCATGTTGGATTTATATATATGTAGGTCTTAGAGTTATGTACCGTTACATGAAGATTTTTGTGTACGTGTCGTATTCAAACTTCAAACGCATGATTAGGGCACAAGCAGTAAAAACGAGATTTTACAATTTCGTACAGCTGCCATCTTGTGGTTATGGAAACAATTGAAATAAATTAGATGCCAGCGTCACGCCATGTTGGATTTGTGATCTCCAGGTTATTGAAAGTCCTATGGGTGAACTTACGTTCATAGCCCCTATGAATATATAAAAAATCAGTATGATTGCTGTAATAGGTTCGTAGATATTGAGAACCATCTAAATATTTCGGATGGTCGCCATGTTGGATGGTTATATGCATAGACCATAGAGTCATGTACCATTAAAGGAACATTATTGCGTAGGTTCATTATTCAAACTTTCTCTTCGATCGCATGATTACGACACATGAAATAAAAACTTAATTTTAAAATTCGCACAGCCGCCATTTTGAGGTTATGTAAACAATTGAACTAAATTAGATACCAGTGCATTTCAATGTGTAAAAACAGGTTTAGAAAAGTCACACAAGTGAACTTCTAGTAA
This sequence comes from Meconema thalassinum, assembly GCA_946902985.2. Classification (NCBI taxonomy): domain Eukaryota; kingdom Metazoa; phylum Arthropoda; class Insecta; order Orthoptera; family Tettigoniidae; genus Meconema; species Meconema thalassinum. Next base: position 440,746,443 of record OX336393.1, on the reverse strand, counting down.
TTCCTTTTATCCCCATACAAAAATCCAGGGTGATATCCGTAATACAGGGTCTTTATATTTGCTTGGCTAGGATATACTCGCTCCCGCGCTCCGCCAGTGACAGCTCAGTTGCCGGCTGCCGCGACCGCGTATAGTCGGCAGAATACGGTGCTGAAAATCGGTATCATGCATTTTTACTCACCATGTTTACAGCAGATGCTGAAAATGTTCCCCATCCTCTGCCAACCTTATGAAGTTTGCGGTTACTCCAGTTAATTTAGCTTCAGTAAGGAAATAACGACATTTACGTCTATTTGTATTGTTTATTGAACCTGTGCGGTTGAATCTCTTAGCCATTTGATTTATTGTCCGATTTATAGGAATGGGTCTCCCTGGAAATGTTGTTGATGATGATGATAATTGTTGTTTTAAGGGGCCTAACATCTAGGTTATCGGTCCCTGATGGTTTGGGTGATCGTGAAGATGAAAAATGAATTGCAAACTTAAAAACTGTAACTAACTACTGACCTACATACTAGAAGAAGGAATGGAAAACTAAAGGAGAATAAGGCAAATAAAGGACAGGAGGAAAAGAAATGCCCTCAACCCTCGAAGAATGGGGATTGAGGGACTTGGAAGGAAGGCGAGCCATAAAAGGCAGAGAGGAAAGTTAAAGAGGAGAGGGTCCTCCCCACAGGTAAGGGACAAAAGGGGAAACCGGACCCAGCTCAGGAATCCCTCGGGGTCGCCAACTCCCGAACTCACCAGCCGTGAGCCCCTGAGGGTGTAGCATTATCTAGGGTGTACCAAAAGTGGTGGGGCTACATACACCCGGCCTCCTTGAGCGCCTTGAGCAGAAGGCAGGAGATATCATGAAAATAAAAAGAAGGCTGACCCCTCGCAGAAGGAGGGTATCAGAAAAGATGAGACAAGGGCCAATTAAGGCGGGAAATGAAGAGACTCCCTAGGGCTCGGATACCCTAATAGCGTCGGGGTCGGAAGAGAACAAGAGTTGACCAAGTGAGGTCGAGTGGAAAGAAGACGGAGATGAGCCCGGCACAAGTAAGTGGAAGCAATGCCGGACTCGGCTGGGGTCCCGTGGTCGCCAACCCACGTCCCACTAGATGTGAGCCCCTGGGGGGCCTGGAAATGTCATTCGAAACTTTTCTCTTGTTCTAGCGCACGATTTCCTGCACCTTATGTACGTATGGTGCAGATATACACGTTCACGTAACGAATATTTTACATAAGTCATTACAGCACTACACACAATCACAATAAAACACTACACAATACGATATACAATACAGCTACACAATAGCTTTATAAAACACTGAAAGACTGAAACACCCAATTAGCTCAGAGCTCGCACGTCTACAAAGAGCGAGGGAATACGGCAGGTGACCACGCGCCAAACAGGCCCGAGACCGGCGGCCAAGGTCGAGCGAACGTTTGCACAATAGCCTACGTGCCGCTCATAACGCGCGCTAGAACATGACAATGACATTTCCAGGGAGACCCATTCCTATAAATCGGACAATAAATCAAATGGCTAAGAGATTCGAATGTACAGGTTCAGTAAACAATAAAATTAGACGTAAATGTCGTTATTTCCTTACTGAAGCTAAATTATCCAGAGTAACCGGAAACTTCATAAGGAGATGCCGGTAATGTTTGGCAGCGGATGGGGAACATTTTCAGCCCCTACTGTAAGCATGGTGAGTAAAATTGCATGCTACTGATTTTCAGCACCGTATTCTGCCGTCTATACGCGCGCACGGCAGCCGGGAACTGAGCTGTCACTGGCGGAGCGCGTGAGCAAGAATGTTCTTGCCAAGCAAAAATAAAGACCCTGTAGTTTCGGAGATATAGAATGCTGGTGAAACATTTCGCACAGCCGCATTGTTGGATTGGTGAGACGTAACAAAATTTGAAGGGCACGGTCTGGGTCGTCCGGATTAGTTTCATTGAAATCGCTGCAGCCGTTTAGATTTTATTAGGGTGTGGGGGAGGCGGGGTGGAGGGGGTGGAGGGGGGGGGGAGGGGGGCACACCCACGAATCACACACATACGCACACACACAGACACACGGACAAACGGTGATCTCATAAGCCTATTTTTTCATAAATAAAAATAGGCTAAAAATGCCCTTCCGTTCATTGATCGTGTACAAATATTAGCGAAATATGATTAGTCTAGCAAAATCACACCCGTCTTTAACGGGCTCATATAGTAGTCTAATGGATTGTATTTTACTTCTGGGCATATTCCTATGGGAGAGAGAGAAATCGAAGTGAGATTTTTGGAGGACGGCCTTGCTTTCTAAACCACTTATAGGGGATTATATCAGCTCGATATTAAATTGGGGGTGTGAAGAGTGCGATGAGCAGTATGGCATGCACAACAGATTCTGTCAGACTAAAAGGACCGCAGTGCCCTTGCTATATATTTATTTACTTATTTATTTAATTTAATATTATTTAATTTAATTTGATTTAATGATTTTTTATTTATTTTTGAAAATTTTCGTTTTTCATTAAAAAAAAGAGCTTTTTTCAATTTTTATTGTTACTTTTACTTTTATTTTTATTTTGTGTGATTTTATTTGAATGTATTTTATATCTAATTTTATTTCTAATGTCATTGATTAGAACCGTCTAAATATTTCTGATGGTCACCATGTTGGATATATTTATATGTACGCCATAGAGTTATGTACTGTTAGATGAAGATTTTCGCTAAGATTTATTATTCAAACTTCAATCGCATTTCTAGGACACAGGAAATAAAAACTTAATTTTAAAATTTCGTACAGCCGCCATATTGAGTTTATGTAAACAATTGAACTAAATTCGGTTTCAGTGCATTAAAATGTGTATAAACATTTGCTGTACCAAGTTTCACTGCGATCGGAAGGTTAAATTGCGAGAAAAATCTATTTAAGGGTGTCAACTTAGCTTGACCACCATGTTCTTTTTGTACTCGACAGGTTTTTAAAAGTCACATAGGTGAACTTCTAGTGGTTCTCTTTATCACCGTACAACATTTGAGGGTGATATCAATAATATTGTTTCAGAGGTATACAATGCCGGTGAAATATTTCGCACAGCTGCCATGTTGGATTGGTGAGACGTAATAAAGTTTGAAGGGTGGTGTATTCTTTGAATACACGGTACCTGAGATATAATTTTTATTGCTCCTTGCATGTTCATTTCTTCCTTCCTCTTTGTCAAACACCAACAGTGATCATCTGTTTTCTCCTTGTTGGGCATATCTCTTATGTCTTCATAAGTCTGTTTCAGATATATAACTTCTGTGACCCACCTAGCGTCATCTCGCAGCGAATCTCTGAAGCTCCTCAATTCTTCCTGGTGCTGGAGGACTTACTTATCCATTTGGCCACCAGATCCTGTTACCATCGTCAGCTATTTTCTCTTGGAGCAAGAGGACTACGTCCACTTCTTTACTCACCATGCTGCGCTAGTATCATCTGTTATTAACTCTTAGAAGATCAGCTCAGCTAGAAATTAATTTTTTGTATCAAAGTTGGCAATGTTTATATGTTCTCCTTTTGTCTCCTACCCCCCACTCTTTCCCCTTTTCTTGGTCCCTCCGTGCTCCGTTGAGCAGCTCTCACTTCTCCGTCTGCAGTTGACTCGTTCAGTCAAAGCTCCGCTCGAGCTTGCCTCCTCAAACCAAGAGGCTCACCCTCTTTTACGCCATGTTGGCTAAGTAATCATCAACGGAAACTTCGACTTCAACATGAAATCAAGATAAGTACCATTTTAAAAGTTTTAACCTCATCTTCATGGTTTTAACTTCCACGTGCTTTTAATTATAATTTATAGACAGTGTGAAATTATTTACTTTGGGGCAATAATCATTCTTCGTGGGATTTGCCATGTTGAGCTTTTGCTTGTATAAGCCAATCTTACTAAAACAGAGCTTTTCTTAAGCTATTCAAACGAGAAATCCTCTCGCTACGTGGGATATTATCTAATACCCGCTGTCTATAATTATAAAGCTAGTTCCGCCGTTGGATTTTCTCAACCCCATTTTCTGCTAAGGTCGTTCTGGAACCTTCGAGATCTTGTTCTCTATCTGCGAGTCTTGCCGTCAAGTATTGTTCACGCACTTGTGAAAATGCTAGTTAAAATGAGGAATCTTCCTTACAAATTTTTGCAATAGCTAACTTTCCTCCACCGCTGGAACCTCTAGAACATTCTATGGCGCATTTAATTGTAAATCACAAATTTTTCAAGAAATAGACTCTCACCTATATAGTGCAATCAGTTATTTCCATAATTGCAATAACTTTTTTTCTCATAAACTTCAGTGTTTCTATAGTGAACTTTGCATCCATCTTCATAGACTACAGTGATAAACAGTGCTTGCTCCATGTTTCTACCGCGTCGCGATCGTCCGGTTATATTAAATACGGCCATAAACATTGATCCTATATCCCAATGATCTTTCCTCAACCTTCTACTAACAACCATTATTAATAAAATTGAAACTTTTCTATATGGTGTCACTCACGAGGTGCCCTTCCAACTTTGCTAGTTTAACATTAATTAAATTCTGCATAATTGCTTGTGTGATACAAGTTTTAAATTCACGTTGTTCCTTTCCCATAATCAGGGAAAACAATTCTCTAAACTCTTGAGCGAGTCATGTTCAGGTTTCACGAAATGGAAACTGTCCCATTTGGCGAGTGATTCCTGCTCAAACTTGGGAAGTCTAGAACTTTCCCTTTCACTTTCTTCAGGTTTCACAGTAAGTGACCTGCCCTCTTTGTATAATTCTCATATATTAATTCTGTATAAATATAAGAAGTTGTAGGAACTTCTATCTTATTTTTCACGTTGTTATTATTGTTATTTTCAAAGTTGTCACTTTCTCTAGAATATTCTCTCCTGAATTTCTTAAGGTGCACTTTTTGTACTCCAATTCACGTTCAAGCTTTAATTATTTCATTGCTCATTTGTTTAAATCTTATAAAGATTTTAGAAACATGTAAGGTTTGAAACCTTGTAAATTGTCAATTGCCTGGCGCAACCGTTTAATGTTGAGAGGTCTGCGACCCTATTTGTTAAAAAGTTCAAATGAACTATGTTTATTAAAATTATATTGCACAATTGTTAATTTTCTGAAACTTCTTCTAATTGTAAAATAAATGAATCATTTCCCTTCGCTTTTTCATTTGCGAATACAAAGTTTAGGAAAAATCCTGTCTTCCTTGACTCTCCTCACTCAATGACATTAAAATCTTTAATAGGGCTTTTACCATTTGTTGCATTCGAGCAAGAACTCTTAATTTTCATCTCACTAAAGTTCTTTTTAGCTTTAATAGCTAATTCTAATTGGCCAGTAAGGCAAGTAAAGCTCGCTAAGCCAGCTACCTGCTTGTGGAGACCCTCTCCGAAAACTTATGGTCAATTTCCCAAAAGATAAGTGTTTCTTTTTTGTCTAAGCTTTTAGCCGGCCTCTCGCTGAGTAAGGGCTTAGCAACTTCCAAATGCAACCATTGGGTCACTTACCAAAATTACTTTCCAAGTTATAATTTTTTCGTCACTCCCCTTCCTTGAAGCACTTGGTCGCTCTTTTCAGGAATTCTATAACTTCAAAAAATTGAAAATACCAAGCTTGATTAACTATTGGCATTCTTCGAATCGTTTCGAAAAAACTAATTTCTTTGAGAAGACATACAATAAATCGTTTGCTCTCGGTCTTGCCGGACCATTACCCTTCCACATAATACTTTTATACATGCTTGGGAGGAAACCTACTAAAGCCTCTCTCTTGCAAATCGCCCAAGTCCCAGCTGCGGTTCCCGTTGGCCTCGACCAAGCTCGTACCTATTTTAGATATCAGGAGGTTAAGTTTCTGTGGCAATCGCCTTTAAGTGTGTTTAAAGTGAAGCTTATTAATTTTGTGGGGCTCTCCTCCTATTTTTCTATCCTTTTTCTTCAGTCCGAAACCCATTTCCTTTTCTTAATCATCTTCCCTTGGTGGGTGGGTTATTTCCTAGCCTATAAACTACCCAAAATTTGGTCCCAGAAACCCGGGAGAGCCCATTTTTTCTTTTCTCTTTTTAAAATAGTGTCATTTGACAATACTTTGCATATTTCTAATATCTGTGTTGAATATTTCAGCTATAACCACATCGTGCAAAGCCTGTGAACGGGAAAGAGGCCGCTCCTGTCTCCTATGGTGTGTCCCATTCTTTCTACTCATTCGCTGCTGCCAGCTTGACAGCATTTCCAAGGTTCCACAGTATCGTGAGTTACATTTCAATCTATTTTTTATAACATGGCTCCTACTGAGAAGGATAAAGATGAAAAACTTACTTCTAAACGAGCATCCTACAAAGGACAAATTACCCGTTTCAGAAAGTACATAAAAGAGCTAGATCCCTCAGAAGCTCAATTAGACTTGTTAAAACATCGCGTACGAGATTATGAACGGTCTTACGAAAATTATTGTAACATTCAAACTAAAATAGAAACTTGTATGCTCAATCAAACAGAAGATCGTGTCGAAGTAGAAAACTTATATTACGAAGGCATAGGTTCTGCTTTCAAATTAATACGCCAACTCGAAGAGGAGCAGAAAAAGGACGCTTCTGTTCTTGGTTCCCTTCACGAACCCCAAACTTCTTTCCGTGAGGGCACTCACAAGCCCAAACCTACTTTACCGAAAATTGATTTACCCCATTTTTCTGGAGATGAATCCACTTGGGATTCTTTCTATGAATTATTTTGCTCCCTTGTTCATGTCAATGAAGACATTCAAGTCATTTACAAGTTTCATTACTTGAGATCTATCCTTCGAGGTCAAGCTTTGCAGTTAGTTGAAGCACTTCCTCTGCGTGCCGAAAATTACCCCATTGCCTTTAACTTATTAAAAGAAAGATATGGAAATTCACGTTTACGTATTCAACGCCATATTAAGGCTCTATTTAACCTACCTGCGTCACAGCACAATGACGTCACTAGTTTGCGTACTTTAATTGACACTACCCAACTCCACGTTAAAGCTTTGTCCCAATTAGATCAACCTACTGAACATTGGGATACTTTCCTAATACATTTAGTAGTTTCTAAAGTTGATGCTGCTACCCTCAAAGCTGGGGAAATTGAACTTTCTAAGGAAGACGACTACTCTTACGAGCATTTAGTCACTTTCATAAACGCTAGATGCCAACTTTTAACCGCTCTAGCTAATCAAAGTGAACCTTCATCTCCTAGTTCCAAATTCGAATTAATGTCCATCAAATCCAAAAGTGAACGCTCAGCGTCCAATACCCAAAAACCCGGGTCCAGCTCATCCAAATTCAAATCAAACTCCACTGGTTACCCAACTAGGTCTAGTGAACGTCGTGTTGCTAGCTCTATTGTTTTAAATACGCAAAGCGAACCTCGCAAAAGTTTAAACGAACCTGTAAAGTGCATACTTTGTAAAGATTCCCATGCCCTATACTTATGTAAATCCTTTAAAGAAATGTCAGTCGACGACAGACGAAAACTAGTTGCTCAAAATAAACATTGTTTCAACTGTCTAGCGCCCACGCATTCTGCTTCTAATTGTAAGTCCACAAGACTTTGTTACCATTGTGAAAAGGCTCATCATACTTTGCTACATCGTCATGATCAGGCAAGGTCATCAACAGCATCCACTTCTCCTAAAAATGATAGTGTTAACAGTTCTAATGCTTCATCATACATTCAAAATGCTAAGTCCATTCGCAGTGCTCAAGTATTGTTGTCTACTGTTCAAATTGAAGTTCAGGATAACTTTGGCAACTGGGTCCGTGCACGCGGCCTTCTAGATTCAGCTGAAACTCATGATTTCGTGTCTAATTCCTTGATTAGAAAACTAGGCCTACCCGTAAACCCCACTTCTATCAATGTGTCGGGCATCAACAGCTCAAAATCGCAAGCTTTACAATTTTCAAAACTAACCATAAGAGATATTTGTCATAGAAACAACTTTTTTAAACTTAATTGTCTAATTCTCAATAGCATTGGAGAAGACACTCCTAGTCACTCGGTTGATATTTCAGGGTTAAACATTCCCTCGCATTTAAGGTTAGCCGATCCTTCGTTTAACATACCAAATCCCATTGACATACTCTTTAGTGCCAATGTCTTTTGGAACTGCCTTCGGAAACAGGTTCGCAAGCTATCCTCAAACGTGGTCGCTAGAGACACTAATTTTGGATGGATTGTCACAGGGCAACTTCCCCATTATTCAACCCAACCTGCATCGCAATGTTACTTCTCCAATACTGATCTGGAACAGTTTTGGAGGCTTGAAAATGTTGATTCTCCTAATGTAACTTCTTCAGAAAATGAATTCTGTGAGCAACTTTTTTTGAACACGACCACTCGTTCTTCTGATGGCCGGTTCATTGTTCAAATGCCAAGATTACACAATCCCCCCAAACTTATTAACTCTCAGCCTAAAGCTCGAAAAGCCCTCTTTGCTATCGAGAGCAAATTCAAAAAGGAACCCCTTGTCAAAAAGCAGTACACTGAGTTCATGGATGAGTATGAAAGCTTAGATCATATGGAGGTTGTTAACAAATCCGATGATGAATTGCACCCCCCCCAATTGAAACGGTTTATTTAAATCATCATCCCGTGTGGAAAAACCCTCTTGTAAAAGATAAAATTCGAGTTGTTTTCAATGGTTCATCACCCGACGTTAATGGCAACAGCCTTAACGACACTCTTTATTCTGGTCCTGCTATTCAATCAGATTTATCTGCTATACTCTTAAACTTTCGATTATTTCCCATAGCTGTCATAGCCGATATAAAACAGATGTACCGTCAAGTGTTAATTCAACCAGAACAACGAGATCTTCAAAGAATCTTGTGGCGTGATGAAATCAATAAGCCCATTAAGGTATTTCGCTTGAAAACGGTTACTTATGGCTTAAAACCTTCTGCTTTCCTTGCTATCCGATCCCTACACTTGCTAGCCTCACAAGATGGTCATTTATTTAACCCCAAAGCCTCTGAAGCACTAACTACGTCATTCTATGTTGACGATTATTTGCAATCCTTCCCCTCTTTGGAGGAAGCTTCTTTTGTATCTTTAGAACTTCAGGCATTACTAAGGAATGGAGGTTTCCCACTCCATAAGTGGAACTCCAACTCCCCTGAGTTTCTCGCTCAGTTTCCCATTGAAGACGTAGATCCCTCTTCTGTCGAAATTTGTGGAAACTCCGAATCTATAAAAACTTTAGGAGTTCATTGGTGCACTAGCACTGACACTCTTATCTATAAAGTTACGCTCGCAGAAGAGCTTCCTAATACAAAAAGACAAATCCTCTCTGAAATTGCAAAAATTTTTGATCCGCTTCAATTTCTTGCCCCAGTTATCGTTATAGCCAAACTCTTCATGCAAGAGCTGTGGTCGCTTAAATGTGAATGGGATGACACTGTCCCTCTATCTTTTCTGAATCGTTGGCTCTCGTTTCGCAGCAATTTGCTGGATCTTTCCCTTATTGAAATTCCCAGGAATTTAATCAGCTCTCATTCTGATGCATTCTTTTTCCTCCATGTGTTCGCGGACAGTTCCGAAAAAGCTTACGGTTGCTGTGCATATTTAGTTTACCATGATTCATTCTATGGATCTCTAGTTTCCAACCTTGTTTGCGCCAAATCGAAGGTCGCTCCTCTTAAAACTATGACTTTGCCTAGGCTCGAACTGTGCGCTGCACTCATGGCTGCAGAACTTGTCAAGAAATTACGGGAAGTATTGAAAGTCGAATTCTCGCAAATCTATCTCTGGATCGATTCCATGATCACCCTTTCTTGGATCGCTAAAAACCCCTCTCACTGGCAAAATTTTGTCGCAAACAGGGTTTCCAAAATTCAAACTCTTTCTTCTGGATGTCAATGGAGGCATGTTCCCAGTGCGGATAATCCAGCCGACATTATCTCTCGTGGTTGTTTACCCTCTCAATTGGCAGCTTCCCAATTGTACTGGCATGGGCCCTCGTGGTTAATCAAAGACTCTTCTTCATGGCCTGCTAAACCTCCAGCTACAAACTCCAACTTGCCTGACGCTAAAGTACCTCTGTCTATTGCCTCGTGTCTGGTTTCTAATGCTTCTTATCCTTTGTTGTCACGCTATTCTTCCTTTCATAAATTAATACGAATTATCGCCTATCTCCTTAGATGGAAATATTTTGTGGTTGACCAACCTCTTCTCCCCAAGCCACACCTTACCAATCATGAATTGAATTTCGCCACCATAAAAGTTTTACAACTGACACAGCAAGAAGCCTTTTCTTCTGAGTTGTCTTTGCTTTCTTCTAAAAGAGATCTTCCCAAATCCAGCCGTCTTCGTGCTTTAGCCCCGTTCCTCGATGACCATGGGTTACTCAGGGTAGGTGGAAGGCTCTCGCAATCTTTACTCTCTGAGGACAAAAAGCATCCCGTTATTTTGCCTTCCAAACATCACGTTACTTCTTTAATTATACGTGACTTTCATTACCGTAATCTTCATGTTGGTACACGTACTCTGCTTTGCCTCTTAAGGGAAAAGTACTGGATTATAAATGGAATTCATGAAGTTTCTTCTGTAATTCACAAGTGCATTCCTTGTTTCAAAGCGAAACCTAAAATCAACACTCAATTAATGAGCGATCTGCCCTCTTTTCGTTCTTCTCCTATTCGCCCATTTGCTTTAACTGGCGTGGACTATATGGGTCCGTTCCAATATCAACGAAACTCTCCTGAAGCTAAACGCAAATTGTTTGGTAAGCTTTATGTTTCTCTCTTTGTTTGCATGGTTACAGGCGCAATCCACTTGGAACTAGTAACGAATGCTTCTACTTCTTATTTTCTATCAGCTGTCTCTCGCTTCACTGCTAGGCGTGGTGTGCCTTCAGAGATGTTCTCTGATAACGCTTCCACTTTTCAGGGCGCAGCTTCCCTGTGGAAGAAAGCTCTTACTTCCTCTCCTGCCATGGAACAAATTTCTAATTTTTCCTACTCAAAGGGTTTCAAATGGCGCTTTATACCTCCTTACGCTCCTCATCACGGTGGTAGGTGGGAATCTTGCGTAAAGCTCACTAAACGTCATTTAAGAAAAGTCTTAGGTAATCGAATTCTGACTTACGAAGAATTCAATTCACTGTCTGTTCTGATTGAAGGTGTTGTTAATTCTCGACCTTTAACTCCGCTGTCCAATGACCCTGATGACCTGCTTCCACTTACACCTGGTCACTTCCTTATAGGCACTTCTCTTTCTGCTCCTCCTCCTCTTCCCAATTCTTACAGGGATTCTAATCTACCTATCGCTTGGCGGAAACTTGAAGCCCTCCGTAATTCTTTTTGGAAAAGGTGGAACTTGGAATATTTAACTTCCTTACAACGGAGACAGAAGTGGTTTCTTTCCAGTCCCGACATTAAGGTGGGGGACTTGGTCTTGGTTAGGGATGTCTCACCCCCCCCTAGTATGGATTTTTGGTAGGGTGACCGAATGTTATCCTGGGAGAGATGGGAGAGTCAGGGTGGCCAGAATCTTGACCACTAATGGACCAATCACAAGACCACTGTCTTTGATCGCTCCGCTGCCATTAAATGTGTAACTGCTTATTTGCTCTCTGTTGGTGTTTCCCCCCAGTATGGTGTATTCTTTGAATACACGGTACCTGAGATATAATTTTTATTGCTCCTTGCATGTTCATTTCTTCCTTCCTCTTTGTCAAACACCAACAGTGATCATCTGTTTTCTCCTTGTTGGGCATATCTCTTATGTCTTCATAAGTCTGTTTCAGATATATAACTTCTGTGACCCACCTAGCGTCATCTCGCAGCGAATCTCTGAAGCTCCTCAATTCTTCCTGGTGCTGGAGGACTTACTTATCCATTTGGCCACCAGATCCTGTTACCATCGTCAGCTATTTTCTCTTGGAGCAAGAGGACTACGTCCACTTCTTTACTCACCATGCTGCGCTAGTATCATCTGTTATTAACTCTTAGAAGATCAGCTCAGCTAGAAATTAATTTTTTGTATCAAAGTTGGCAATGTTTATATGTTCTCCTTTTGTCTCCTACCCCCCACTCTTTCCCCTTTTCTTGGTCCCTCCGTGCTCCGTTGAGCAGCTCTCACTTCTCCGTCTGCAGTTGACTCGTTCAGTCAAAGCTCCGCTCGAGCTTGCCTCCTCAAACCAAGAGGCTCACCCTCTTTTACGCCATGTTGGCTAAGTAATCATCAACGGAAACTTCGACTTCAACATGAAATCAAGATAAGTACCATTTTAAAAGTTTTAACCTCATCTTCATGGTTTTAACTTCCACGTGCTTTTAATTATAATTTATAGACAGTGTGAAATTATTTACTTTGGGGCAATAATCATTCTTCGTGGGATTTGCCATGTTGAGCTTTTGCTTGTATAAGCCAATCTTACTAAAACAGAGCTTTTCTTAAGCTATTCAAACGAGAAATCCTCTCGCTACGTGGGATATTATCTAATACCCGCTGTCTATAATTATAAAGCTAGTTCCGCCGTTGGATTTTCTCAACCCCATTTTCTGCTAAGGTCGTTCTGGAACCTTCGAGATCTTGTTCTCTATCTGCGAGTCTTGCCGTCAAGTATTGTTCACGCACTTGTGAAAATGCTAGTTAAAATGAGGAATCTTCCTTACAAATTTTTGCAATAGCTAACTTTCCTCCACCGCTGGAACCTCTAGAACATTCTATGGCGCATTTAATTGTAAATCACAAATTTTTCAAGAAATAGACTCTCACCTATATAGTGCAATCAGTTATTTCCATAATTGCAATAACTTTTTTTCTCATAAACTTCAGTGTTTCTATAGTGAACTTTGCATCCATCTTCATAGACTACAGTGATAAACAGTGCTTGCTCCATGTTTCTACCGCGTCGCGATCGTCCGGTTATATTAAATACGGCCATAAACATTGATCCTATATCCCAATGATCTTTCCTCAACCTTCTACTAACAACCATTATTAATAAAATTGAAACTTTTCTATAAGGTGTCACTCACGAGGTGCCCTTCCAACTTTGCTAGTTTAACATTAATTAAATTCTGCATAATTGCTTGTGTGATACAAGTTTTAAATTCACGTTGTTCCTTTCCCATAATCAGGGAAAACAATTCTCTAAACTCTTGAGCGAGTCATGTTCAGGTTTCACGAAATGGAAACTGTCCCATTTGGCGAGTGATTCCTGCTCAAACTTGGGAAGTCTAGAACTTTCCCTTTCACTTTCTTCAGGTTTCACAGTAAGTGACCTGCCCTCTTTGTATAATTCTCATATATTAATTCTGTATAAATATAAGAAGTTGTAGGAACTTCTATCTTACTTTTCACGTTGTTATTATTGTTATTTTCAAATGTTGTCACTTTCTCTAGAATATTCTCTCCTGAATTTCTTAAGGTGCACTTTTTGTACTCCAATTCACGTTCAAGCTTTAATTATTTCATTGCTCATTTGTTTAAATCTTATAAAGATTTTAGAAACATGTAAGGTTTGAAACCTTGTAAATTGTCAATTGCCTGGAGCAACCGTTTAATGTTGAGAGGTCTGCGACCCTATTTGTTAAAAAGTTCAAATGAACTATGTTTATTAAAATTATATTGCACAATTGTTAATTTTCTGAAACTTCTTCTAATTGTAAAATAAATGAATCATTTCCCTTCGCTTTTTCATTTGCGAATACAAAGTTTAGGAAAAATCCTGTCTTCCTTGACTCTCCTCACTCAATGACATTAAAATCTTTAATAGGGCTTTTACCATTTGTTGCATTCGAGCAAGAACTCTTAATTTTCATCTCACTAAAGTTCTTTTTAGCTTTAATAGCTAATTCTAATTGGCCAGTAAGGCAAGTAAAGCTCGCTAAGCCAGCTACCTGCTTGTGGAGACCCTCTCCGAAAACTTATGGTCAATTTCCCAAAAGATAAGTGTTTCTTTTTTGTCTAAGCTTTTAGCCGGCCTCTCGCTGAGTAAGGGCTTAGCAACTTCCAAATGCAACCATTGGGTCACTTACCAAAATTACTTTCCAAGTTATAATTTTTTCGTCACTCCCCTTCCTTGAAGCACTTGGACGCTCTTTTCAGGAATTCTATAACTTCAAAAAATTGAAAATACCAAGCTTGATTAACTATTGGCATTCTTCGAATCGTTTCGAAAAAACTAATTTCTTTGAGAAGACATACAATAAATCGTTTGCTCTCGGTCTTGCCGGACCATTACCCTTCCACATAATACTTTTATACATGCTTGGGAGGAAACCTACTAAAGCCTCTCTCTTGCAAATCGCCCAAGTCCCAGCTGCGGTTCCCGTTGGCCTCGACCAAGCTCGTACCTATTTTAGATATCAGGAGGTTAAGTTTCTGTGGCAATCGCCTTTAAGTGTGTTTAAAGTGAAGCTTATTAATTTTGTGGGGCTCTCCTCCTATTTTTCTATCCTTTTTCTTCAGTCCGAAACCCATTTCCTTTTCTTAATCATCTTCCCTTGCTGGGTGGGTTATTTCCTAGCCTATAAACTACCCAAAGGGCTCGATCGGGGTCGGACGAAATAGTATTATGACCTTACCGTATAGATTTTATTACGGGGGTACACACACACTTACGCATGCACACATACACGAACAAAACCTGATTTCATAAATGAAAATAGGCTAAAAATCGGTATTACCAACATAAAGTTATAGTGTCAACAAATGAATCTCTAAAAAGTAAGTAAATTGAAATATCTTCCAAAGTGTTATTTTAAGTGCACGAGTAGTGCAGGCCTAAACGGTTACTTAGGCAACAAGGCTCTCAAAACGGTCTATTAGTATCAATTACAGTAGGCTACATCAAATGTAGCCTCATTATTATCTATATATTTAAAACACTAAGCTGTTTTTTGTACACACGAGATTGTGAAAACGACTTAACCGATTGGCTTCGTAAATCATTCTAACGAAAGCTCTTGGCATGCAGATTTGCAGGGTGTCTTTAAAATAAACAAATATGTTATCATATATTTTTAAATTTATAAACAAAACTGCAAAATTATTGGCTCAAGCGCATGCGCAGAATCACCATGGTTAATGACAGACATGGCGGATGTCCACCGCGTTTTAATGTAATAGTTATTTATAAGAATTATAATAAAGGAGGGGAATATCGAATATGAAGTTTCCACGATATAAACAGGAATAAGTTAGAATATTATAAAGAACGGGAAATGTAGAAGAACTTATACTGACTGTTGAGTGTGAATGTTGCTTAAGTACCTTAATATTGCGCTAAAATTCCATTGATTCGGTAGCTCAGATGGTAGCGCTGAAGTCTTAGTTTGTGCATCGCACAATGGGAGCAGTTCGAATCCCACCTCCGCCACATATTTTTATTTCCCAATTATTCTTTCTGGCTATTGGTAATACATTGTCTTAACATATTTTACTTTTATTATTCCCGTAAAGTAAGGAATTCTCCACGATTTACGTTCCCATCTATATATTTAAAACACTAAGCTGTTTTTTGTACACACGAGATTGTGAAAACGACTTAACCGATTGGCTTCGTAGAGCACTCTAACGAAAGCTCTTGGCCTCGAGATTTGCAGAGTGTCTCTAAAATAAACAAATATATTACGGTATATTTTTAAATTAATATAGAAAATAGCAGAAAACTTTCCCCTCACGCATGCGCACAATCCGCCTGGGGTCATGACAAAATGGCGGTGAGAAGTCCATTAAAATGTAAGTTATTTAATAAGCTTCCATGTAATTGAAAACATACATTAACCAAGTTCTGACAATAAAATATAATAACAGTATGAACGTATACGAATGTGCAACATTGATTTATTTGGATAATGAAATGGATTAGTTCCTTCAGACAGCGGCTTTTGAATATAATGAATAGCTGCGTCTGCTGCTAAACATGAGTGCGCGAGTAGCTATATGGTTAAGACGCCTGACTGTTGTTCCAAGAAGCACCGGTTCGATCCCAGGCCTCGCCAGTATTTTTTATTTTTTTTTACCACTGAAATATTGTTTAATCAAGGAGTATTAGTAAGGTTTTATGTCTGTTAAAGATACATATTTCTACATTCCCTCTAAATACGTTTTATTTCCGTTTTACCATTGCATTGCAGTATGTGATCAAAAGAGCAAACTGTTGCCCGCAGTACGCCGTTTAAATATCTGCAATCAGTTCCTACAACTGACAACAGATGGCAGTACATCGCCCATATAGTTCCAGTAACTGACAGCAGATGGCAGCACCATTGCATCGATATATTAAAAACACAAGACATAGCACGTTTTCACGTGATGGAAAATTATGAAGGAGGGGAATATTTAAGAAGGGAAATGTTGAGGAACATTAACCGACAATTGAATGTGTAGGCTAGGTTGTTTATGTACCTTAATATTGCAATTTCTTCCCAATGCTTCGCTGGTCAAGCTATTAGAGTCCTAGACTAAAAGTTATAATTATGCACCGTCGATATACTCTTAAATTATTAAAGAAAAAAGTAGTTTTCCAGGCACTCGCGCGTGTCCACAATTGCTTTCGCCATGAGAGACACTTGGCAAATATAATTCGTTTGAAGGGCTCCGACATCGTGGTCACTCAGCCCCGTGTACTTGGGTGTGTAGTAGGCTAGGTTGTTTATGTACCTTAATATTGCAATTTCTTCCCAATGCTTCGCTGGTCAAGTTATTAGAGTCCTAGACTAAAAGTTATAATTATGCACCGTCGATATACTCTTAAATTATTAAAGAAAAAAGTAGTTTTCCAGGCACTCGCGAGTGTCCACAATTGCTTTCGCCATGAGAGACACTTGGCAAATATAATTCGTTTGAAGGGCTCCGACATCGTGGTCACTCAGCCCCGTGTACTTGGGTGTGTACGTGTGAAATTTTCTCTGATAACCTGTGTTATTGTGATGGCTGCATTACTGTGTGTATTTGTAATTAAGGTGGTAAATGGCAAGGAGACGGCCAAG
Organism: Meconema thalassinum; assembly: GCA_946902985.2. Taxonomy (NCBI): domain Eukaryota; kingdom Metazoa; phylum Arthropoda; class Insecta; order Orthoptera; family Tettigoniidae; genus Meconema; species Meconema thalassinum. The sequence goes on along the minus strand of OX336393.1, from coordinate 440,729,468 downwards.
GCCTTAAGTTAGGAACCATCCCGGTATTTGCCTTAAGTGGATGGGGGAAACCACGGAAAACCACATCCAAGATTGTCGAGGTGGGAATTAAACCTTCTTCTTCTTAGTTATACCTCAAGAGACTGAATGTGCCCCGTTTTTGCCCTCAGACCAGAATTAAATTTCTTGGCAGAGCAGGAAATGTAACCCGGGTCTCCGGGGCGATAGACAAGAATTGGTGGGCCTCCATGTGTTAATACGATTTTTGACATGCACGGGACATAGAATTCAAAAACTGCCTCCTTTAGGGTGACTGTCGAAGTGAGTATTGAGTATAGGCCTATGGTCATTCCAGTAGTTGGTGAAGTGATTCTATGTTCCCCTTCAAAATGTACTGCCATAACTTATAACAGGTGATGGAAATTGCTTATTTAGAGCAGTTTCGTACTGTTTATAACAAAATGAAGAACGTCATTCTGAGCTGCGTTTTCAAGCTATTGCAAAAAATTTCGCTGGCAGGAACAATTATAAGGAATTTATTTTAAGCGATCAGTCTCATCGCATTCTCCTCACCAACCAACTTGAGTATGACAGTCTCTGGACGGTCATGTTGAACTTCATTGTATAAGACAATTGTTTAATGATTATTTGTTTAGAGTACTGAGTCTAACTACGCAGTTGATTTCGGCAATGGAAGTATTATTTGCCATTTAATATTTAGCGGCTCCGTTATTGCAGGAACTATAGTGTTATCGAATAATACGAAGCCACATTTAAAATCCAATATAAATAGGCCATTTCAGAAACAATTCCAGATATTATGCAGTACAGTGTACTGTAAGGTCTTTGACGATCAAATGTAAACTTTGTTCTACATTGTATTTCTCTTGCGTAAAATCTATGCGTGGTTACTTTGGTCTTTACTGTTGTGAGGGTAAAATTGATCTGCTGGAATATAAAATATTTGCCAAGCTGCAACAATGTAATGATATTAATTTAAAAGTCATTGAACTTATATCCAGTAGTTCAACACATACATCAGCGTTTACAGATTGGATACTGAAGATGAAAGCCAGCTACTTCATTTCCCTATTATTGAATTTTTCAATTCCTTGGAATTAAGTGATTCGCCTCCACATACTCCGAACGTTTGAGCCGTAGTTATGCTCCTTAGAAATCTGAACGTTTCCCAAGGACTCATATTAATATATTAATTGTAAGAAATATGTAATAAATTGCTTGGATTCGGATATAATAGGTGCAGTAATATTAGGCAGAGAGCTCAAATCCTACGACTTGATTTAACACCTTCCGATAAAACATTTGCAGGTACAGTACATTTCCTTTTAATAGGCAACAATGTCCTATTCGCTCGGCCTACTTTATCACAATCAATCAAGCTCAAAGAGAAACTCTTGAACGTATTGGGCTATTTACCTCATCACGTTTTCAGTCATGACCAGCAGGATAGTGAAGGTACAAAAAAGGTCCTGTGTGGGATGGTAAAGAATAAGAGGCGGAAGGATCCTACGGATTATGTTAGAATGGTGATCAAAAGGGGAAAAGAGATAGAAAATAGGGAAGAACTGAAGAAAATGTGGAAAGAATATTTTGAAGAACTCCTGAACCAAAATGGAAACCACGGCGAGGAGGAAGAAATCGGGGAAGAGGTATAGTAGATGAACTGCAAACAGAAAAGGACTTAACATGGAAAGACGTGGAAGATGCAGTGAGGAAGATGAAAGGAGGGAAGGCACCGGGTGTGGATGAGTTGAGTGTGGAGTTGGTGAGAGCAGCAGGAGAGGTGGGGATACAATGGTTGTACCGACTGATGAAGACAGCATGGAAGGAAAGGAAGACCCCAGAGGGCTGGAAAAAGGGAATAATTGTCCCGATCTTCAAGAAAGGTAGTAGAACAGAATGCAGAAACTATCGGGGAATAACACTGATGAGTCATTGTGCAAAGTTGTTTGAGAAAGTTTTGGAAAGCAGAATTAGGACAAGGATAGAAGGAGGGATGAGGGAAGAACAATCTGGCTTCAGAGCAGGAAGGTCCACAGTGGATTTGATTTTTGCTATAAGGCAGTTACAAGAACAGCACTATGAGTATGGAACAGATCTACTGATGGCCTTCCTGAACATTGAGAAAGCATATGACAGTGTATGCAGAAACAAAGTATGGAAGTCCCTGGAGGATAGAGGAATAGAAAAATGGACTATAAGGAGGATAAAGGAGATGTACAAGGGAAGCGTGAGCTGTGTGAAAGTGGGAGGAGAGAGATCGGACTGGTTGGAACAGAGAAACGGCCTGAAACAAGGAAGTGCACTGTCACCGTTACTTTTCATTGTGGTGATGGATGACATAATGAGCCGAGTGGCACAAGTAATTGGGGAAGGAAAGATGAAAGCAATGGTGCTTGCAGATGATTTGATGATTTGGAGAAACAAGGAGGAGGAGGTACAGGAACAGTTGGACGTGTGGGAAGGAATAATACAAGGTTATGGGATGAAATTTAGCATAAATAAGAGTGAGATGGTGATCACAACAAGGAAGAAGGAAAGAACCACAACAGGAATAACAATTGGTGGGGAACAGCTGAAGGAAGTGGAGAGTTTCAAGTATCTGGGTAGCCTGATGCAAGAGAATGGAAGAAACGATAGAGAAATAAATGAGCGGGGGAGACAGGCAGAAGCATTCCGGAGGAGTGTGAGAAGCATGTTATGGAGCAAGGATGTCCCTCAGAACAGCAAAAAGATCATATATCGGACGTACTATGTCCCTATCCTGACGTATGCCTTGGAGGCCTGGGTTATGAAAGGAAGGGTGAAGAGCAAAATACAGGCCAGTGAGATGAGGTTCTTGAGAAGCAGTATTGGAGCTACAAAGAGGGACAGAATAAGAAATGAGAGGACCAGAGAATTAATGAAGGAGGAACCATTACAGGATGGTATAGAGAAATCTAGACTTAGATGGTATGGACATGTAAAACGAATGGAGGAGAAGAGGATACCCAGGAGGATACACGAGACGAAGTGGGAAGGAAAGAGACCAAGAGGGAGACCGAGAGACAGATGGCTGAAGGGGGTGGAAGAAAGCGTGAAGAAGAGAGGAGAAGACTGGACAAGGGTGGAGGCTGAGAGATGGTGGGAAGACAGAAGACGTTGGAGAGGCTTGTGTTCCAAACAGACCCGGCCAGTGGCTGGAAACTGTGCAATATGATGATGACCTCATCACGTTTTCAGTCATGACCAGCAATATGTTGCAATGCTGAGAGTGCTATCTTTTGACGCCCTTAAAGTTTCAATAGTGCTAAAAAGTAATCGTACAAAGAATGTAACTTATATAAGAAGCTTCTTCAGTAATTTTGTTTTCCATTGTCCGTCATGTTTTGACGGGTTTCATCTAGTTAGTATTAATAGTATTATTATTTTTATTTTTATTAATAATAAAAATAATCAGGTATATTTAAATGGTCCCCTGCTGAAATGGAAAGGATATGTGGCAAAGTACGAGCATTGTTGGCCAAACAATATTTACAGAAATGTTAGCAATATTCCTGAGCGTAACATTGAAATATCTATTTATTTTGGAAGACGTATAATAATAATAATAATAATAATAATAATAATAATAATAATAGTAATAATAATAATAATAATAGACTAATAATAATAATAATAATAATAAATATATATTTTTACGAGGGAAGTGGAAAAATCTTGCGTAAGACCTTCAGAAGGGTCCGCACTCCTCAAGAGTGTGGGATTCTTACACACTAAAAAAACACACCCTGTCCTCTTGACAAAACCCATCCCGGGACCACTTTCGTATTACTTCAGGATGGAGCCATTTTCTTTGCTTCACAAGCACCATCTTACTTCTCCATTCATAGTCCGCGGATCGCAGACTTAATCAACTAAATCGAGCAAGTCCCCATCCGACTTCTTCTGACGAAGGACCACCTCAACAAAGAAAGCGACCGTATCCCAGCTGAGCTCGTTCCTCAGCATAATGCCAACTATATTGTCCGGCGTTATTGGACCAACCTCTGCTTCAAGTTGTTTTTCCGCTGCCCAAGGATCGCAGACGAAGAACGTATGATATACGTCATCTCGTTCGTTCTCGCAGTAAATACAAACTGGACTCCTTACTTTGGCCATACGATGAAGGTAACACCGAAAGTAGCCATGACCTGTCAACATCTGAGTCAGAAAGTAATTAGTTTCTCCGTGTTTCCTACTCGTCCACTCGACCAGACTCGGTATCAGCTGACCTGTCCATCTTCCTCTGAGATCGTCATTCCACCTCTGCTGCAAAAGCTCCATCTTGCGTGCTACGGCTTCCTTCCGGGCTTGAGCCTTGCCCAGTTCTACTCGTCGGAAGTAGACGTCTTTACGTTCTTGCGCGAGTAAGTCTATTGGCGCAACACCTGAGACAACCAGAACTGCAGGTTCCGAAACTGTACGGTAAGCACACGCCACCCTCAGAGCTCCTCTCCTCTGAATTGCAGCTAGGCGTTTCCTATACTTCTCTATCCTCAGCGAATCAGACCAAATCTCAGCTCCATACAGGAGAATAGACTGCGCGGTGGACAACAGTAGTCGACGCTTGCTTTGTCTAGGACCATGCACATTAGCCATGAGTCTACTAATGGCAGCTGTCACTTCTTCCGCCTTGTCTGCTGCCTTCCGTATATGAGACCAGTATGTCAGTTTCGTGTCAAGAGTAAATCCTAAGTACTTCGCTGTGGCTCCAGTTCGAACGACCACCTCTCCAACTTTCATGGGAATTATAGTGTCCATTCTCCTCCTAGTTAACATTACTATTTCAGTTTTCGCCATAGCAAAATTCAGACCATGAGCGTTCATCCAACCACTCACCCGTCGCATTACCTGATTGAGTTTCCACTGAGACAGTACTGCATCTCGGGCTACAATCACCGCTGCAATATCATCTGCGTACTGTCCCCGAAATACCTACCGTCAGCTTGTTGATATCCCTCGTTGGTAGCTGGATTTCAGAACCTGAAAACCCCGACTAAAAACCCCCAGATTCCACTCAACAAGAGACGGGGATAATGGGGCACAAGGATTACCTAACTGAGGGGACGTCAAGAAAAACCATAGCAACAAAAGAAAAATCTAGCTCGGTAGAACACAAGAATGAGAAAAACATAATCTCTAAAGCGTGGAATTATACTGAAATGCCTGCGATGGTTTCCTTAACGTGACCTCCTATCGCAGCTATAAAATACCACTCTAAAAGAATTAAAATAAAATTCTTCAAAATTTATTCACAAAGTCAAAATAGCAGAAAGTGCTATCAAAAAGTTACAAGAAATGAAAAACAATTACAGCTTCAACCGGAAGCTCAAATCACAGTGACCTGAATACAACTTCTAGTCATCACTAGACACACTGTATTCTCCATAAAAAAAATAACACTCTTTAAGATAATAGCCTACTATGGCACAAGCAATGCCTCAAAAGCCTTATTGAAATTAATTCCACGTGTGAGTAGGTCATTATTAATCCTACAATTAGCACTATCATTTATGTACAAAATCTACATTGGAAAATATATCTATATACAATGGAACACTCCAAGTGTGTTTCCTTTTATTTCGCAAGCCTCAGTGTAACATTCTTCCATTAGAATAAGATCATTAGTTTCCTTTAACTGATTCGAAAATATTTAAATTGGTCCTTTGTCAACCAGATGACAAAGCTTAATAGAGGTAATCTATCCCTTTAATAATTATTGCATTCACCAAAATAACTGATCAGGATAACTGAAAAACCCTCGTCAGTATGGCGATTAAATCCAGAATATTAAGGTTGACATCATTTAATACATGTTTTAATGTTTTACTTTGTAGTTAGCATGCTTCTAAGCAACAACAAAATGCTTGTAGTACAACGCTGAATTAGACTTGAAAATAAGTCAACTTTAATTTGACTACACAATCACAATTATCATGGGTTAGTTTCCATGAAATACCTTAATGTTTATTTCATTCTTTCACTGCCTTCACGCGGCTCTATTCTTATACAAATGTACTCCCCTGAGTACTCTATTCAGAATTAATTTATTATAATCATACATATTTTAACGTAACTGGATCACCTTCATTGCTTAATGACGAATTTCATTCTCAGCTGATAATTGTTCTTACTACATCGTTGTTTAAATTTATACATAGTTTACATTAGTTTTCAATGATGTTGGTTGGCTTTTCTCAATAATAAAATATCCTTTTAGAATTAATACCTATGCTATGAGAGATTGCAATAGCATCGACTCTCCTTAATCAGAATGTATTTATACATTTATTAAATTTGGGATATACGCGACTTAAAAAAGTGAATGATGTTTCAGAGATATATTAAAGTCGAATGACGATAATCAGAAACACTGATAAATTCCTTCGACCAAGGATTTCAACTATGCCTTCACGTGAGAGGCTAACATGAAACAAGTTAAATACAAATAAAGAGACAGTTGATCAAGCCAATGTTTGGTACACCCCTGCACGGATGAATTCGAGAAACAAAGTAATGCCCCTACAGCACCGGACATGGTAATCATAACAATTAGCACAATTGTCTGGTTAGAAAACATTACCAGCCTCTGTCCTTCACCAACACAAAGAATGGTTACTAATAAAAGCGAGAAATCGAACTCCTCTATATAAGTATAAAATAAACTTCACAAAACTCAAAACTTGCTATCAAAATCAGTCTTCTATTCATAATCCAAACACTCGGATGTATAAAGTTCGAAAATGCAGTAGGAAAATGTAGCTCAACAAAAACACAGTCTAACGATGCGAAGAATGTCACAAATTGACATATTAACGAGCTCACCACGTTGATAATCTATACTGAATCACAAAATGACTATCGATGTCCTCTTCACTACCCTAAGAAAGCTTCATGAAATATTACTGAATTTAAGATGAAATCTACTTAAACATACTTAATTACAAGCTGAAAATGGGTTGCACTTCTTATGGAAGTCTAAAACCTGTCGAATGTGAAATCAGTCATGATTAAAAGCGTCAAGCCTGAATTCCACAGTCCGACATACTACTCAAAAATATAAACATTTAAAAAAAATAATGGCGTAAATTAACGTTGAAATATATACACTTAGCTACGAGAGATGAAGTTGTGTAGGCTGTACCTTGTTGATCGATGAATTTCCAAAGGCGAGCCTTGATATGCACTGCATATCACACCTTCTCCATATGTAGCTGTAACTAGCATTCCCCAGGTCGTCGGGAATCGAAACAGGGTATACCTTCTCCAGACCGCACGTTCTTCCCGGTTCAGAAGGATATTACCCATCCTGGGTAAATAGTCAGGAATCGCTACTTCACGTCTCCAACATCTTCCAGCACACAGTTCGTTTCTCTGTAGGGTCGCATTCTTCATAACGGGCCGAAATATTAATGAACGAAAGACGAATGACTACCCATGCGAATAGCATTCATGATTTCTAATGAGGTAGACACAAGTGGTCACATAATCAGAATCAGTCATCACTGGGGCCATGGCAATAGTTCATTGAAATGTTCGATACAATGCCGGTCTAGTAGCGTTCATGTTGCTGCGTTATTTAGCCTGCCATTATAAAAGAAATGAACAGCACTAAAATTATTCCTCTTGACATCTTGATTAAGAATATGTCTGTTCGCGATGAGGAATAGTGTCTAGAGTTCAATACCATTGCTGTGCACTCGGCATCAACGGAATGAAAACGGAGACTGCTTTCAAAACCAAAGTTCGCTGTGTTGGCAAGCAGCTTGCTGTATTGAAATATTACAGTTTCTAATACTGCTTTACCCTTGAAGCGGTATTGATTGCATCTCGTGAAAACGAACAGAGTCCTTCGACACTGGCTCTGCATATACTTTGAAGTGTTGGACATAAACCTCGCGTCACATTACAATCACGAAACACGTTCACAAGCTTCACGATGAGACATGCTCTCAAGCACTCCGTAATGTTATCTGCCAACAGCTGACTGTGTGTCCATCCACCTGGCCTCACGCTACCCCCACTCAGGCGTGACAGTAATCGAACTGCTTTCTCATTGGTGGATGTAAATCATAATTTATAATATCTCCAACAGATACTAAACCTGTATTAATAACAAAATATACATTATGCTCTGTTCCAGAGTCTCGTATTATGTTGCAAATCTTGCATGTTATTCTCTTTCTTCTTAATGCTGATAAAAATTTAGTCCTAGTGACCGATCAATACACTGGGTCGATGATCGCCATGTTGTAATCATATGCACCTGGCTTCGTGCGTGCACGTCGATCCTCGGCAAGTACCGTAATCGAGCGGCCGACTCCAGCTTCGGTTAGCAACTCGTGGATCGCGCCGATCTTCAACATATACTTTTAACTGCACTATACATCATAACAATATGAGTATAATGGTACAGTACCCAACAAGGAATGTATCTTCGGGCATCTCCATGCACAGTAAGCCGTCGTACAACATGCTCCACAAATCCGGGTCCAGGATAGATCCTTGCGCTGCTCCTGCCGTGACTTTACTCCTCCTCTGACCGTCTGCAGTGTCATATAACAGGGTACGGTCCTTCAAATAATCTTTCATTATACGCAGGAGATTTGCAGGCAACTGGAAGGTGAATTGAAGAGCTTCAACCATATCTATAATAATAATAATAATAATAATAATAATAATAATAATAATAATAAAACAATGGTAACAATTATAATAATAACAACATATCCACAATTTGATGTTTATCAGGCTTTTTGTGACAATCTAGTTAAAGTTCTTGATACTTCTTGTTATCTTAATTACTTAAAGAAACGCTCGTTTGATTTTTTTCCCCCTATAGTTGAAATAACTCGTTCCCACGAGATCAAAGCAAGTGAAAGTTAAGAAACTGTCCCCGGGCGTTTATTCTTTGCTTTGTGTGGTAAATGAAGGGTTGGAGTGAGGCTAATTGGACAATGAGTGTGTGTTCTTGTAGCATGTGATTCGTTTGTTTGGATGGTTTCTCTCCCGCACTCTCTCATGTGATATTGAAGATTCTGTTAAATAATGTCTATATATTAACTAGCAGTCGTGTCTGGCTTCGCCCGGGTCAGCAAATTACCATCCACCGGACTCTTTCAGATTCTCTGTATCTCTTTTTACATCATAATGGATGCAATCAAACGATAGAAATTGTATTTTACGGAAAAAATGCCAAGTAGTGTGTTGCCATGGTTACGGGGCGAGTGCAGCTCAGTGCAGATATCTCAGAATAGTAGGCTACATTATGCAACGACCCTATAATTGTAATATTTAAGACACGAGTATGTCTATAAAACGAGCGAAGAGAGTTTTATAATAACCATTTCAAGAAAGTGTTACGTTGTTCAACCTTTTGATTAATACAGGTATACATAATGACAGATGTTTTCAGCAGGTCTATGTCCTGAAGGATGTTTTCCCATGTGCAAAGTGTATTGAAGTGACTGTGTTCTCAGGTGGATGTGGTGCAATGTTTTCGTTTTATTTACGGTTGGAATATCAATGTCCATGTATTTCACACATCTTATAAATATTTATTAATTATTTTTTGTGACCTTTCATTTATTTAAATTAATGACTTTTTGTAAAAATATCCATTTTCTTTTTGGTTTTTGAGAAGATAGTTTCCAAGATTTATTCATGCTGACGAAGTCATCATTGACAAAACGAAACATGTACGTTTTAATTTAATTATTAAACTACTTTCTAGAGTTTGACAAGGTGGCTTTTATAATTTGAGATTAATTATTACGCGCAAGGTTCCGTTTCTGGACTAGCCTGAGTGTGACATATATATGGCGCAGGGCGCCGGGGTGGACTCCGCTCCGATTGAACGTGGCTTCTTTTCTTCTCTTTCGGGACTACTTATCTGTGTGCAAAATATTATCCAAAATAAATATTTAAAAAAACTGATGCGCATTATTATAAATCACTGCTGATAGCTTCCATTAGTAAACTTGATCCACACCTGTAAACAATTTGTCAGTGGAAGGTAACTTCAACATAAATCCCATTAATTATAATTATAGTGTTCAATTTCATTATATGAGTTATTTATTTATTTGTTTATTGGTGCCTTTATGTCACTTACTGTAAGCTTTAGGATATTTCTGATATAATTAATTGCTATTAAAATACGGGGTGGGTTAGCCGTGGTCGTTACGGCATGACTAATGGCAGTCACTCACATCCTGGAGGCGAGGAGGTTCGAATCCCCCCGCCGGCGACCTCGAAGATGGTCTTCTGTGGTTTCCCATCTTCCTTCCAGGCGAATGCCGGCGTTGGTCCCTAACTATAGGCCCCAGCCGCTACCTTCCAACTCCTCGCCCTTCCCTTCCAACTTTCCTCCCCAACGGTACTTGTAGCTCACCCATTGGGTGTCCTTCTCGAAGCAGCTACAAAAACTGGCGAGCCGAACATGTCCTCGGACACTCCCGGCACTAAAAAGCCATACGCAAAAAAAAAAACCTATTAAAATGTCCAATTTCGTTTTGTACAGTGTGCCAGTTATTGTGGGTTTTGGTCATCAAGTAAATATATAAACATATGATTATTATTTTGATTGATTTACTTACATTAGAGAATAATGGCGGTGAGAATCTACAGGTCGGAAATGCAGAAATTCAAACAGGCACTAAATTTAAATGTTTGGGTTCAATAATAGAAGCTGGGGGAACAAGTTCATCTGAAATTGAGAAAAGAGTACGTGAGGCTAGGAGAACAATTGGAGCATTAAATTCCGTTTTATGGATCAGAAATATTTTAAACAAAACTAAGAAACTTATTTACAGTTCATTGGTACAAAGTATTTTGTTATATGGAGCAGAAATTTGGACGTTAAACAGACAGCAAGCAAACAAATTATTAGTAACAGAGATGGATTATTGGAGGAGGGCGGCAAAGAAATCAAGATTGGATAAAATTAGAAATACGATAATCAGAGAAATTATGCAGGTAAAAAAAAGTGCTAGAAGTGGTTGAAGAAAGAAGATTACAATGGTTTGGACATGTGAAAAGGATGCAGAGTAGTAGAATTCCTAATATAATGTTGCATTGGCAAGTTGATGGCAAACGGAAACGGGGTAAACCAAGAGAACAATGTATGGATGGTGTAAAGTGAAGCGTGGCTACCAGAGGCTTACCGAGAAGATCGAAATTTGTGGAGGAGTGGAGTATTTTTGGCATGAAGGAAAACTCCTGTATTGTAGAATATTCCTAATAAAGAAGAAGAGAATTTACTTACGTACCGTAATCAATATAAACTATGGTGGGCTGGATGGTGGAGCTCGCGGGCCATTGTTGGCGCGTGGGCTGTAGTTTGGAGACCCCTGGTTTAACAGGTCATAGTTCCCCCGAATTCAGAGCAGATGGCAGACGATAGGAAGTTGACTTGGGCCAGAGAGGTAAACTTGAGAGACCACAATCCTTGGCTCCACTGATCATTGATATTCCGTCCAGGAAACTTTATGCACGAGTGGGTTAATCTGAGGCAATCTGAGCTTATCAGGAGTAGTGTATCTACCACTGTACAATTGGCGAGAAGATTTCAATAGAGGTATGGGGCTAGAAACACCAATTATATACAGTTGAACTTTGTTATAGCGACAGTCAAGGGATTTTAAAAATTATGTTGTTATAAACGGGTGTCGTTATAACCGAAATTCATGTTTACTAGCAGACCCGTGCGAGAAATCTCGCATCATAAACCACATTTTCCCCAATAGGTTTATAATGAGAGAATTAAGGAGAAAGGTTGTTATGATTTTATTTCAAGCAAATGATTGTAGAACACTATTTACATTTCAGTTAGAATTCAAAGTTCTACGTTCCCTAACTTAAGAAGTCAATCACTGAGAATTGGATCATCATAACACTCACCGGTTTTCGATATTTATGAAATAATACGATTTGAATACTTATTCCTTTGATTTACTTTTCTGAAATCCATGCATAATGATAAAAGAAAGAACTCAGAATGTTGAAATGACATGAAACGGGCATCACAGTGGACAAGATGAAAATTGGTCAGCAATAATGGAGCGTATTTTCTTACAGCAACAGTATCTGCAAATCGCACACTTCGAACATTTTTAAGTCATTTTTTAAAGAAATTATGGTTATTTATGAAATGAGAGTACAATTGGTCTATTCTGTTTCATTTGAATGCTCGTTTGTCACGATCGGTCGCCTGTGAGCGTCGCAGGAGTGATCTATGCTACTGACGTAATATTTATATTCGACGATGTCGAAATGTAAATATTATATGTCAGAAAACTGTATCATAATGAGGGTCATTACAACACTATTTTTCATTTTGAAACAGTTTCTCTCGCCAATCAGAGCTCAAGAAACAGTTGTGTGACCAATTAGGTAAGGATAGCATCGCATCTGCGCTGACTTCGACGGTCTCCTATTTTAAATTTCACTGCGTGGTTACTGTCATAGTGGGGTATTTGAGGAGGCCATAGTCAAATACAAAGTATTCCCTGCGTCCCATGCGCTCTGTTCAGTACATAAAACTGGCGATATCTCGACAGATATTTATGAGTATTTATGTTCGAACATGGCCGTCCCCGTGGTGTTGGGATAGCGTGCCTGTCTCTCACCCGGAGACCCCGGGTTTGATTCCCTGGTCTGTCAGGGATTTTAGAAACTGACGTGAGGGCTGGAACGGGGTGCACTCAGCCTTCTGCTGACAATTGAGTAGCTGTCTGACAGTGTGGCAGCGCCCCAATCACGAAAACCAAAATTAACGGCCGAGGGGACCCGATGCGCTGATCATGCGTCACCCCAATATCTGCAGTCCAAAATGGCTGGGCTGCGGTCACTTGGTAGGCCTAGGCCCTTAATGAGCTGTGGTGCCAAGGGGGGGGGGGGTTGGTTATGTTCGAACATAAAATAGTTAAAATTATTGTCGAACATAAACAGTCGTACGCAACTCGCCTGGAAATGCTCGTACGTTCGTTTTATAAACATACTGGTGTCTTAATTATTGCCATTATAGGCTCGTTGCATAATGTACTAATATGATCACTGATGAATATTAAAGCATTAAGCACTCGATAGAAGAACTGTTTATTTTTAACTAGCAACCCGAACCGGCTTCGCCCGGGAACAGTTATGAATGCATTACGAGATAAGCGGTTTTTTTTTTCAATGTCAATGAACAACGACCAATATCTGTTTTACATCTCGGCATGATGGCTTAAAATCACTGACTGGACTATTAATTATATTATCATGGAGCTGTATGTGCAACAAATTCTTGTCAAACGTAATTTAAGAATGGCGAGGTGCATGAAATACAAATCCCCCTTCCGTCCAATCTTAACTTGACTGTGAATTTTGCGGAACGAAAAGTTCACAGGCGAAATGAAGAAACGCCGAGTTGCACTTCCCGGGAAACACCAAACACAACCCCTCTTCTCTATAGTTTTTAGCTCAACACGACTCGACAGTTTGCTGCTAGCTGTATCTGGGGCAATACGTTCGTCCGCTAGCTAAGCTGTAACTGGGATGATAGACTCGCCCCTAGCTAGCTCGTAAACTGTCGCCTCAGTAACTGAATGGAGATTGTTGGAAGAAATGAAAACGTAAAAACACTTATAGTAGGCGATGTATTGAAGATAGAGATATGCTCTCCCGGGCTCTTTTGTAGAACCTTTCATGCTGATTAATTCTTACACTCATAGTATTTGGATATTTTTAACGGTTTGCCCAGCGTAAGCTTACAAAGCACTCGGACGCCAGGTTTTAATTCGACGTTTCCACTGAAATCGTAACTGCTCGGCTTCCTATGATCATAAATAAATTATTTTCTACAGAAATCTTCCTCGAGATATCCTTTACAGAATGGTGAAAACCACATCAAAATCCATCCAGCGGTTGTCGAGATTACCCGTAACATCCAAGAATCGGGGACTTTGTTTTATACAAGTAGAGATTTGTCGCAAGACTGGGAAATGACGGCTCCATCAACAAAACTGTCTTTCTCCCCCAACAAGTCTACTGTATAAAGGTAAGGCTACTATGGCTGTGATGGTAACATGCTAAAACTACATACAAATAGTGTGTGTCTTCATTAGTGTGTTTGAAGATCTGATGTGGAGTCTTATCTGTAATACCCACTGGTCGCTCAGACAACCACTGTTCTGATGTAGAAACATTTCAAAAATATTAGTATTCTTTGGATGTGATGAGCCTTTAAAATCGCCTTTGGCCCACTGAAACCTGAGATCATTTCAACTGACTCATCATCATCTTTCTTCGGCTTTTCCCAATTAATTGGGGTCACCGGAGCCAACCAGGCTCATTTTGGTTTTGGCCGGGGATTTAAGGTCGGATGCCCTTCCTGACACCACGTGATTTTTCAGGTGAAAATTCCACCCCGCTGTCACCGGGATTCGAACCCCGGTCGTCCGGGTGAAAGACGAGCAGCTAAGCCACTGCGCCATCACGCTCCCCATCATTTCAACTGACTATTTGTTATTATTTATGACATGGTTGATAGCACAGAATTAAAAGATACTGAATGGAATGATAGCAGATTTGAATGCATTCTGTTAACAATAGGGAATGCGCATTAATAAGAGCAAGACAAATAGTGTGGTGAAAAATGAAAATCCTCAGCCTGCTTCCAGTCCCCGACCGGGTCAGGAATGGCATGAATGAAGCCCCCATCTAGCGGCGAGGAGATGAACTGTGCCGGCTGCCGAGGCCTGACGCCTCCTCTTGGGCAATGATTAAATGAATGACAGATGAAATAAAATGATAGTGGAGAGTGTTGCTGGAATGAAATTTTGACAGGGAAAACCGGAGTACCCGGAGAAAAACCTGTCTGCCTCCGTTTTGTCCAGCACAGATCTTACATAGAGTGACCGGGATTTGAACCACGGACGCTGCGTTGAGAGGCCGGCGTGCTACCGCCTAAGCCACGGAGGCTTAAATAGTATGGTGATGAGTGCAAGAGGGAACAAAGTAATAAACATGAGGTTAGCCAGGACGATATTGAACAAGTGTCAGTTTTTAAATATCTAGGAAGCATACTAATGGATGATATGAGAAGCAGTAAAGAGGTAAGAACTCGCATTGCCGTTGCTAAAGAAGCCTTCAACAGAAAGAAGAGACTATTGTGTGGACGCTTGGACTTGAGGTTAAGGAAGAGACTGGCAAAATGCTTTGTTTGGAGTGTGGCACTATACGGAGCAGAGCCATGGACGCTAAGGAAGGATGATGAAAGAAGACTAGAAGCGTTTGATATGTGGTTATGGAGGAGGATATCCTGGATGGAAAGGGTCCGGAATGAAGAGGTATTGGAGCGAGTTGGAGGCTGTTACATACCATCCATACAAGGAAGAGGAACTGGCTTGGGCACTGGCTGCGAAGAGAGTGTTTGCTGAGGGATGCTCTCAAAGGATCAGTAAACGGAAAGAGAGGAAGATGACGGAGACGGTACCAGCCGGTGGACAGTGTCAAGATAGCAGGAAATCACCACCAAACAAAGAGAACGGCTGAAGACAGGACTGCATGGAGAGCTGCTGTGTGAAGACCTGCCTAGGGGTAGAACACGTTATATATCGTACGATGAAGTGATACATAGCTATTTACAAATATATACAGTAATATAACCCCAAGTTCGTAGTCTGAAATGATTAATTTACAGCTGCAGATCCAAATGAACAAGCCAGTCAACAGCCTCTTGAGATAGCCTGTGTAGATCTTCCAGTGTACCACTGAAGGCTCTGAGGGGACAATCAAGCGTTAAGTGATCTATAGTCTCTATCTCTTCTCCACAGTCGCAATTTGGAGAGGACTTCCAACCCCATTGATGAAGTATACCTTCACACCTACCCTGGCCAGTTCTAATCCGGCTCAATAAACACCAGTGACGCCTGGATAAGTGAAACACACCAGGATTAATAATTAATCCATGGTGTGCCAGGGAAGTTTGTTTCCACCATTGATTAATCCAGGCAACTTGGATATTGAAGTTGTTAGTCAGCAAGCTATCTGCTATTCGTCACAACGCGTGTCTGGATTTTACTCGATGAGCTGATAGAACTGCAAGTTCTCCATGTATTGGTAGTAGTGGATTCGTGATAGTGACCTTTGACATATTTAATTAGAAGGGAGGTGGGGGCTGCTCTATAACATATTAATCACCACTATAGACTAATAATACTTTATTTTCTTTGTTTCAGGTGAGTCCATGGCCTTCTAAAATATCTCAACTTACCTACCTGTACGTGAGTAAAGATAGAAACTACACCAGATACCAAGACTATTGCTTGCAGAATGCCATCCTTACATAAAACGCTAGGGTCTATATTTTACATAAACTCAATCTCTTAAACCAGAGGGAGTTAGAAGGTGCGGTTTGAGACAGAAATCTTCAAAATCGTCTCAATAGTGCAAGAAAAATCCTGCATTTCTAGAAAAGTCAACTATATTATATTTGGTATATTTGTTTCACGGCCAGCAATTCCTGTCGGGGTCCGAGGCCCAATAGATAGTAGACACGTTACAACGTTACATGTATTTAAATATTGAATTTATCAGCATGCATAAAATCAGATTGGTGACACTGCCATAAATAGGATGCTCAAATTTAAATTGAAATATTATGTCGTATGTGCCAATTTTGAAAGAATTTCATTTATCAGTATGGAAGTTACATATGATTCAACATTAAGCCGGTCGTATATTGGTTACTGAAAATTAACCTACATTTGCAGGTACTAATGTACGCAAAGTTCAGAATTGTTGGCCAGCATACTTTCTGATATATTGAGATTAGGATAAAAATATATACAGTGCATTTTTCAACAGTTGGCAGTCCTGTTTACACTAAAATAACTACACATTCATAACTGCTTTGGTGCGCAAATGACATACCAAATTTGGTTTTTTTTGGTTGTGTGGCCTCCTAAGAGGCCGATTGCAGGTCTTTCCTGCCGACGCTCGTGGGTGACCTGCGTGCCGGGATGAGGGATGGAATGGATGAAGATGAATGAAACTGGGCAAGGATATGGAAGGAAGCGGCCGTGGCCTGACAGAAGGTACCGTCCCAGCATTTGACTGGCGTTGAAAATGGGGAAACCACGGAATACCATTTCAAGGACGGTCGACGGTGGGTCTCAAATCCATGCGTCTACCGAGTAAGCAGAGAGCTTGTCCCCATGACCTACCGCTGCGCTTTAGCGAGCATAGCCACTGCTGTCGGTTGGTTGAAATCAAACAGATAGAAAGGAAGTTCCATGCTTTTAAAGATTGGACCTATCAGCAGGCATAGCGTCATGTTGGCAACATTCTCGTGTAAATTAGACTGATGTAATAATGTCTATATGTGTGTCAATATTGGAAAAAATTCCATGCATATCTTCCGAGATATCCAACATTGACCTCAATTTTCAATTGCGATTTTTCAGCAATTGGTAGGAATGATGTCATTTTCAAATATTGCCGTGAGATATTGAGGCATAGGTCTTTACTCATACCAAATTTGGTTTCGATAGCTGCAGCCGTTTGCCAGGATCTATCTCATAACTCTACGTTTTCATCATTTTTACAAAATTTGAAATGTAGGCTAAAAATTACCTATAGCCTAAGTTTTAGTGAGGGACCTTGCCTCCTCCTTTATCAATATAGTTAAAACAATGTAGGCAGAAAATGTGTGCCCAATGCGCTTACAAAAATATAGAAAAGTCCTCTGTTCGTTACCAGATAGCAGACAGAGGCTACTGTATGACCTTGGTAGAAAAATGCGCCGCTGTTCCCTTCTCCTTTTTCACTACTCTTTCCGACGTTCTACTTCATATGGCGCGTTTTCTACCAAGGTCCCTACAAAAGCTTCTGGCTGCTACCTGGTGACGAACAGAGGAACGTCTTTAGTTTTTAATTGTAACCTCATTGACAAACATTCTTTGGCGACATTGCTTTAAATCTATTGAAGAAGGAGGCAAGGTCACTTACGGAATTTACAGGATTTTTAGCCTACTTTTCACAATTTGCAAAAATGAGGAAAAAGTAGACTTATGAGATCGATCCGGGAAAATGTGTGTCTGTCTGTCCTTCTGTCTGTCTATCCTTCTGTCTGTCTGGCTGTGTGTGTGTCCCCCCCCCCTATCAACTCCTAAACGGCTGCAGCAATCAACACCAAATTTAGTATGAGTAAAGATGTATACCGGAATATACCAAGCACTTATTTGAAAATGATGTCAGTGCTACCAACTGCTGAAAAAACGCACTAGAAATTTGAGCCCCATGTTGGATATATTGGAAGGTATGCATGGGAGCTATTCCAAAATTGGCACACATGTAGATAATACTATTTCAGTTTAATTTCCAGGAGGCCATACATGACAGTGTTGCCAAAATAATTTCAAGCCTTCTGATAGGTCGAATTTTTAATGCATATAACTTCTACACTATCAATTGGATTTCAACCAAATTTTGTATGTAATATGTGTACATAAACGGATAAGACCGAGTGTATTCTTAAGAGCCACCAGGGCTGCCAACTGTTAATAATTACTCTCTCTATTCTCTTTATCCAAATAGCAATATATCTGAAAGTATGCAAGCTGACAGCTTTAAACTATGCACACGTATAGTACCGGACATTTTAGATTAATTTGGAGTAACTTATATACTTCAGTTCTACCAACATGATTCTAAGCCTGCTGATAGGGCCAATTTTTAAATACATTTAACTTCTATATACTCAGTTGGGTTTCAACCAAATTTCGTATGTGCTATGTGTAACATAACAGAGATGAGTATAAGTATTCTTAAGAGCAATCAGGGCTGCCAACTGTTAATAAATGCTGTCAATATATATTTTTTAAGTTTCACGCAGCATAATCCCAAAAATATGAATAATATTAATTGAAATATATTTGTTTTACACTACGTTTAAACAAGTAAACAAAACGATAGTCCCTGCAAGAAGTGTGTCGCGTCGAGTCCGCATAACAGTTATTATTTATTTAGCGTAAGACTTTAGTGCCGGGAGTGTCCTAGGACATGTTCGGCTCGCCAGAGGTTGTAGCTGCTTCAAGCGGGCACCCGTAGGGTGAGCTACTAGTTCCATTCAATTTCAAGTAGTTCCAACTTTCACTACCAGATATCACTGACACCTAGTGGTGAACGTTGGAACTTTTTATAGAGCGTTACAAGGAAGTCTAAGCTAGAAATTTATCTTCACACAAGTTTAGTTAGTGGAAGGATCTTTAACATGCCATGAATCTAAGACATGGGACCGCCGGCTTTACTTCCCCTCCGAAGGAAGGCATACTGAAAGATTTTAACGCTCTGAAAAAATCCGACGACTTCGGCCGGGTTTGAACCCGCGATCTTGGGCACAGTAGTTCAGCATGCTACCAACTACGCCACCGAAGCCGCTCGCATAACGGTAATACTGGGTGAGGGTAGGGGCGCTCACAAGTAATAAACATTATTCATCACGTAGAAGTGTTATCAGACCTGGAAACTCAAGTAAACTTAGGGAATTCAAGATCAATCGACCGAGCGAAACCCAATACTAGTCTACTGCTAAATATAAACAACTCACTTTAAAAATCGGTATCTTCATATGATCTACCAACATGATCACCAAAAGTATAAGGTGCGTTCAAAAAGTGAGCCGGAGGCATACTTACAGAAACCAGCACCTGTATGTTAGAAGTATTGGCCCTGGCTGTTGAGGCACTTGTCCCACTGTGACACGAGGCGGTGAGTGGCTGTCTCATAAAATTCCCTGGGCTGCGATGTGAACCAGTTCCGCACGTACAGCTGGACGTCGGCGTCCGAGGTGAATCGTTGGCCCCGCAGAGCCCTTTTCAGGGGACCAAACATGGCGTAATGACAGCGAGAGAGGTCTGGACTGTATGGAGGGTGGCCGAGAACCTCCCATTTGAATTTCTGCAGGAGTGCCGCGACTGTGTTGGCCGTATGAGATCGTGCATTGTCGTGGAGCGACCATGGCGGCTATGGCGTTCACTGTCACTCAGCCGTCCTGGGTATTGAGTGCATCAACCAGCTGGACGTTGTCATCGGTAATGCAGGGGAGTTCCCCAAACCGGGCATCAACGGCTAACGACACCCGTCCTTCCCTGAAGCGCTTATCCTTGACCCTTGCAAACGCACATGCAGTGTTCGCCGTACCCTTGTGACATTCGGCGGTGAATGTCCGTTCCCCCTACTCCTTCCGCTGTCAGAAACCGAACAACACCTCTTTGCTCTTCTGCTGACGCCTCCATGCCACTGTTTGCAATGTGACTGGCAGCGTTGGACGACTGATGCATGCTGCTGCTCGGTTTGTATCGTCACGTGACGTGCATGCGTGCCCTCCCTCTAGCGACGAGCTGTGACCGTGCACGCTCTGGTCGGAACCAAAACTCGGTACACACGCCACGATTAGCCGATGTCATCGGTTTGCGCATTACAGCCTCCAGCTCGTTACTTTTTCAACACACCTTATAAAAGAAATCATTAAATATATATTAACTGCTGTAATGATAACTCTTAAGTCACAGGGCAGTTGGGAATTGAAGGTGATGAATAAAGTAAAAGACTAAACTGACGCTCTCTTTGGAAATAAAATTCCCAGCAACATTTCCCCTGCTAATTGTCTTGTTTCCCTCGAGGGATTTCTGAAATCTCTCGCACTTACTTATTCATCGCTCAAACACTCTGTAATAAGAATAAATGTCTCATTATTCAATATTAACTGATGGAAAGTACAATATCTGTTATTCCTCTATTCACTTCGTCTTCATTCAACTTAGCGCCTCAAGGAGACTTTGTGATTCCTTTTTAGAATTCTTCAACTTTAATTAGTTCATACTTCGCTTTTTATGATAAACGAAATTAAAACCTAAAACAATAGTTCAAAATTGCACATATTAAAGAGAATTTTATATATGTATACAAATGATGGTGTCATAAAAGATTCTTGAGAATCGAAGGAAAACTTATTAAGACGTTTTTATCTAATTTCACTTCAAACTAATTTGCATTTCTAATAATACTGCCAGAAGAGAAAGAGAAGTCCTTCTCTTCGACTTTATGAAACTGAAGGGAGAGGGAGGTGAAGATTCATTGAGTTCGTAATTAATGTTTTCCTTCTCTTTTATTCCTTATGTACGCATAATAATCATTGAGAAGCAGAACGTGTTGTTATTATCAAAACAACTTTTAGAAATATTTCTCACCATTCTTCGCCCTTGAAGAGAATATTGTAGTATGCTTCAAATATTATAGTAACATTGTGCATACCGATCTTCACTGCAACTATTGCTATTTACTTTTAATTTAATTATGTTTGCATTACTGGGTTGTGTTTGGATAATTTTGTTAATGTAGCAAATGTTGATTATGCTCGAATTATGTCATCCGTGATTTCATATACCCTGTTGATGATAAATAAACCTCTTCTCTTTTCTACCGTTCTCTTCACCTCTCTTTTATCGTCCCTTTCATCTTCTCTTCTATCTTCTCTATTTGCTTCTCTTCTCTTCTCCTATATTCTATTCTATTTCAGTGCACTGCATTCCGTTTTATTTTATTGTATTGTATTTTATTTTATTGTTTTATTTCTAATCTATCCTGCCCTATTTTATTCTATTTATTTTCTATTCTATATAGTTTGTTATTCAACACCATTTTATTTTATTCTTACCTGTTTTAACTAATCTATTTTTCTTCTTCATATTCATTTGGGCCTACTGAGGACCACGGGGCTCGTATCTCCTCGTCGCTTTGTCTTTTCTCTTCTTCCAGTGCTTTTTCATCATCTGACTATGAGCCAGCTTTCATTCCTCCGTCCATGGTGGTCTGCTGACTCCGGTGTTCTTCCTAGCTGTCAGTGATACAGGAAAAACTCCCTGTCGGATGGCTTGCCGGAATTGTTGGCGGTCCTGAATGGAATTAAGTAGAATCCCTAGGTGGTCTAAATCCGTCCTGACCGTAGAGATCCACTTGGTCCTAGAGGCCTTCCCTCTTCCTGCCACTGTGAAGATCTTTCTGGTGAGCCGGCAAAGGATCATGCGGGTCAAGTGTCCATAGAAGGCCAGGCGCCATTTTCTTATACAAGTCACAATGTCTTCTTGATAGCTTGTGTTCTATTATGCGTATAAGGAGACAAACGTCCTTTTCTTTGAACTGATTGAAGATTGAAGCTTTTCAACTCGTTCCCAAACATCTTCTTGATGTCGGTAAAGCTCATCATTGTGCCGAATTCTGTAGGTGCCTCCCTCTTCCCGTATGGGTCCTAGTATCCTCGGCAAGATCTTCCTCTCCTTGAGTTCAAGTTTCCTGAGTGGGCCTTTCCTGGCCATCACGAGGCACTAAGAGGCGTACAGAACAGATGGTTTTACTACTGAATTCTAATGTCGAGTTTGAAGGTTTTGGAGAGGAACTTGATGTGTAGATTCTGTGGCAGGTGTGGTAGGCCCTCTCGAACTTGGTGCACCTGGTGTCTATGGCCAGATTCTCACTCTGCTTTGCTGAGATCCACTCTCCTAGGTACTTGACCGCAGGGACTTTTCGGATCATGACCCCCACAAGTGGAATTGTGGACGGGGCTTCCTTAATGTTAGTCATGAATTCAGTCTTCCCAATGTTGATCTTCAGACCAGCCCGAACCGCTACATCGTGAAGACTCTGTAGGTGGTGAGTGGCTTCCTCTATAGTGTTGATAAAAATCTATTCTATTTTGTTTTATGCGAAACTTTCCCTACACCGCACAGTGGAGTATTTGCCCTAAAAAGCTTCTTCGTATAGTGTCACTTGTCGACAGCTTCCAAGCACAAGTGCTTGTATCATTCGGATTGACTGTTGTTTATATCCTGATGGAAATGTGACGTGAGTTATCAGAATTCGAACGAGGAATGATTGTGGTGCAGAAAGGATGGGACATTCAGTTCCAGAAGTTGTGGAGACTTTCAATATTCCTCGATTTAGAATGCCACGTGTGTAAAGGGAATATCAAAATCACGGCATCACCTCTCACTACACAGTGTCCGTCCATAATTATCGTGACCATCGGAGGTTGGATAGAATAGGCCGTGCTAACAGAGCAGGAGCACTTGCTCAAATCATAGGCACATTTAACACAGAGATGACGAACGTGTATTTACCGGATCTATGCAATGTTGGAATTCCGTTTTCCTGTTAACAATGGAATGTTCTAACAGATACGCAATCTCATCAGGCTTCGGATATCCAGGAGTGGTGCGAAGAGCGTTCTGGAGAGATACAGCTAAATGAGTGGCCAGCATGTTCCCCCGACATGAACCTAATTGAGCATTTATGGAACGTGGTGGAGAGAACCATTCGTAACCAAAATCTTATAGCCTACTTACAGTCTTTGGACAGTTATTCTGACAGTTTGGCTTCATATCTCGCCAGAGGTCTCCCGCTCACTTGAGGAGTCTATGCCGGGTGGAGTTTCCGCACTCCTTCGGAATAGGAGGGACTCTACACATAGGCCTACAGTAAATATACAGGTATGTTGGTTCCTTAATTTAGGGGCTGCGACAACGCTGTCATGTAGCCCCGTGTACTTTGAGTGTGTGAAGAATCTCTCTGATAACCGGTGCTACTTGTGATGACTGTATTAGTGTGTGTTATCTGTTTTAAATCAAGTAAGGGCCGAAGACGATAATTTCAAGTATTTCCTACTTTTGCTACTAAATGCTACCGTCCACGACACCTATCTTGTGGACTTGGCTACTAGATGGCATTGCAATCAGCACCTGGTGGTGAACGTTGGAACTAATAAATTCTAACCTACAAATTTTGGCTTCACACAGGTGTAGTTGTTGGAAGGTTCTTTTTATGCCGTAAATCTATGACATGGGACCGTCGGCTTTACTTTCCCTACGAAGTAAGGCATACTGAGGGATTTTTAACGCTCTTAAAAATCCTACGACTTCGGCCGGATTTGAACCCGCGATCTTGGACATAGAAGCTCACCATGCTGCCAACTTTACCACCGAAGCCGCCAATATACAGGTATCTCATGACGTTTTGCATGTCAGTGTATTTTACTGCAATATCGCATGAAAATGCTCAACAAGTGGCGCCTATATTAAAGTCTGCATGTCACGAGGTGGAGCTCAATAATGATTAGCGCCTCGATTTAAATACTTTGATTTCAAATGACCGAGTTTGCTTCAGTACGAATGATGGCTATACGTTGCTCTAGTGCTTGTTCTTTTCTTGCACAAATTTCCTCTTCATTTCTAAGCGATATAGATTTTCCGTCTTAATTTCCTAAACCATGTTATTTCTTCGGGATATTCGTGAGGAGCACGTTCAAATTAAAGCTTATTTCCGTTTTCATTCAGGTCTCAATCACGAAGGCGTGAAAAAGTTATCACATTCCGACACCCCGTCAACTTGTCTACTATACAGGGCGATTCACTATTAGAAATAAGCTATAAATTGGCTTTTAGAAAGTAATGTTTGAAAGCTTTTGTGTAGTAGTGTTTATGGAAGTTAAACGCGGACTGTTGGTGCAGAGGAAAATTGATAGTGTAGTGTCACAGGAGAATTACGATGTTAAGAGTCTAGACACTTTAAAGAGTAGACAAGTAGTTTCATGACGAACTAAAGAGTCTACTTTTCTGAAAATGTAACATTCATGGCAATGGTTGATCAATGTGTTTATAGAGCTGCCCAAAAGAATACATGTAATGACCCAACACCATAAGGTGCACCCCAAAGCAAAAAAAAAAAACAAGCATTATTACTCTCAAAAATACATTACAACGTCCAATCTGACAAAATACCAAAACTAATCATTAAAAATAAAAATGAAATATTATGACATAAAGCACCTAATATCAATCACTAGAAAAACAAATACACCAAAATATATAAAATAACGACTGCAAACCTGAAACGAAGGAGGAAAAGAAGCCCTTATGGGCACCAGTCTCTAAAAAAAATATTCAATCGTAAACCAGCGATTCGACAGCCTGAGCGTACTACTACTACTAGATAATGAAGTTGATAGTTCTGCATTTATGATTTGCTCCAAATGTACCTGAAACATTGTAGCCCAATACAGCGCAGCAATTTGTTTCCAATAGTCTCCTTGATATGGTAACTTTCAGTCGGTCAACGTCCGGCTCCTTGGCTAAATGGTTAGCGAACTGGGCATTGGCCCAAAGTGCCCCGGGTTCGATTCCCGGCCGAGCCATCAGGGGGTTTAATTCCCGTGGTACGGGGACTTGGTGTAGGCCTATGTGCCGTCTTCATCACTTCCTCCTCATTACTAGCTTGCCACGGTGGGTGAGTGGTTAACGTGTCGCACTAGCAACCCCAAGCTTGCAGGTTCGCTCCTAGCCGTGGTAAGTGATTTTTGAAAGGTGACAAAGATCACGACATGCATGTCATACGTTGTTGGCATGTTAAAGAACCCATTTCTATTCAGTAGGACGTGTTCATAATGGCAAAATTAATCTCGGGATTTTCCGTTAACACAAAGTTCTTCCATTCTCTACTAGAAAGCGCTATAGTGCCAAGGAGCTTAGATATATAACCTCCTTGACTTTCCTAGCGAAGAAATTCAACATGCAAGCTGCCCTCTGGGCGTCAAATAACATAGCTTGCATCCGGCATCCGAGGTCATACGATATTAATAGTATTATTATCCTCATTACGACGCGCAGGTCGCCCACGGGCGTCAAGTAGAAAGACCAGCACTGGGCCTCTCCGGAGGCCACACGATCCAGTCGGTCAACACAAAGTAATTCCAATTACTTGAATATTTGGGGAAATAAAACCTGAAATAAATCAGCCCACACAAGACACGGCATAAACCTGGAAAAGTTGCTGAGTTTAATTCCCTGGCCATGAACGCCAATATATACCATCTTTTAGGAGGCCTTTATGGGGAAGAGAAAGGCTGCTGGAGCTTTTGATTCTCGCAGTGAGGAGGCACAGGTGTTCTGCGTGGGAGGGCAGGTTGTGCGCAGTTCGCTACTCCTGTGGGGGTCCGGGCATGGACACCTGGAGCCCGCTGATGAGACTCGCTTGGTACTCCTAGGAGAGTTTTTGCACAAGACATGGCATGAACCTGGAAAAATTGCTGTTTTAAAAACTGACATTCAATTCCACTCAAACAAAACTAAAACAGGCTCATCTAGAATAAGTCATAACTCGACCGAAGCTTGTTCATTCTAATGCTTTGAGGAAGATACTACCCGATAGGATGGAAACCTGGTGGATAACAATAATAATAATAATAATAATAATAATGCAGAGAAGGAGAAGAATAGTGGATTCAATTACTTACCCAGGAATTCCACAGTTTTCATTTATAATTCAAAATTACAGATGGAACACATACAACTAAACATCAATATCAAAGCACGCAAAATTAAGACATTACATTACAGTAATCAAACCAGAAGCACTACCATGAGCCTCTGAAGCCTTGATCGTAGGAGGCAGATCTCTCATTAAAGACACAGAGAAACAAGAAGCACTACTATGAGCCTCTGAAGCCTTGGTCGTAGGAGGCAGGTCTCTCATTAAAGACACAGAAAAACAAGAAGCACTAGTATGTGCCTCAGAAGCCTTGATTGTAGGGGGCAGATCTCTCATTAAAGACGCAGAGAAACCTGAAGCACTACTATGTGCCTCTGAAGCCTTGAGGCAGATCTCTCATTAAAGACACAGAGAAACAAGAAGCACTACTATGTGCCTCTGAAGCCTTGGTCGTAGGAGGCAGGTTTCTCATTAAAGACACAGAGAAACAAGAAGCACTACTATGTGCCTCATAAGCCTTGATCGTAGGAGGCAGATCTCTAAAGACACAGAGAAACAAGAAGCACTACTATGTGCCTCAAAAGCCTTGATCGTAGGAGGCGGATCTCTCATTAAGGACACAGTGAAACAAGATGCACTACTATGTGCCTCAGGAGCCTTGATCGTAGGGGGCAGATCTCTCATTAAAGACGCAGAGAAACAAGAAGCACCACCATTTGCTTCAGAAGCCTTGATCGTAGGGGGCAGATCTCTCATTAAAGACACAGTGAAACAAGAAGCACCTCTATTTGCTTCAGAAGCCTTGATCGTAGGGGGCAGATCTCTCATTAAAGACGCAGCGAAACAAGAAGCACCACTATTTGCTTCAGAAGCCTTGATCGTAGGAGGCAGATCTCTCATTAAAGACACAGAGAAACGAGAAGCACTACTATGTGCCTCAGAAGCCTTGATCGTAGGAGGCAGATCTCTCATTAAAGACACAGAGAAACAAGATGCACTACTATGTGCCTCAGAAGCCTTGATCGTAGGAGGCAGATCTCTCATTAAAGACTGAGAAACAAGAAGCACTACTATGTGCCTCTGAAGCCTTGATCGTAGGAGGCAGATCTCTCATTAAAGACACAGAGAAACAAGAAGCACTACTATGTGCCTCTGAACCCTTGATCGTAGGAGGCAGGTCTCTCATTAAAGACACAGAGAAACAAGAAGCACTACTATGTGCCTCTGAACCCTTGATCGTAGGAGGCAGATCTCTCATTAAAGACACAGAGAAACTAGATGCACTACTATGTGCCTCAGAAGCCTTGATCGTAGGGGCCAGATCTCTCATTAAAGACGCAGAGAAACCAGAAGCACTACTATGTGCCTCTGAAGCCTTGATCGTAGGAGGCAGATCTCTCATTAAAGACACAGAGAAACAAGAAGCACTACTATGTGCCTCTGAACCCTTGGTCGTAGGAGGCAGGTTTCTCATTAAAGACACAGAGAAACAAGAAGCACTACTAGGTGCCTCATAAGCCTTGATTGTAGGAGGCAGATCTCTAAAGACACAGAGAAACAAGAAGCACTACTATGTGCCTCAGAAGCCTTGATCGTAGGGGGCGGATCTCTCATTAAGGACACAGTGAAACAAGATGCACTACTATGTGCCTCTGAAGCCTTGATCGTAGGGGGCAGATCTCTCATTAAAGACACAGAGAAACAAGATGCACTACTATGTGCCTCAGGAGCCTTGATCGTAGGGGGCAGATCTCTCATTAAAGACGCAGAGAAACAAGAAGCACCACCATTTGCTTCAGAAGCCTTGATCGTAGGGGGCAGATCTCTCATTAAAGACGCAGAGAAACAAGAAGCACCACTATTTGCTTCAGAAGCCTTGATCGTAGGAGGCAGATCTCTCATTAAAGACACAGAGAAACGAGAAGCACTACTATGTGCCTCAGAAGCCTTGATCGTAGGAGGCAGATCTCTCATTAAAGACACAGAGAAACAAGATGCACTACTATGTGCCTCAGAAGCCTTGATCGTAGGGGCCAGATCTCTCATTAAAGACGCAGAGAAACCAGAAGCACTACTATGTGCCTCTGAAGCCTTGGTCGTAGGAAGCAGGTCTCTCATTAAAGACACAGAAAAACAAGAAGCACTAGTATGTGCCTCAGAAGCCTTGATTGTAGGGGGCAGATCTCTCATTAAAGACGCAGAGAAACCTGAAGCACTACTATGTGCCTCTGAAGCCTTGAGGCAGATCTCTCCTTAAAGACACAGAGAAACAAGAAGCACTACTATGTGCCTCTGAAACCTTGGTCGTAGGAGGCAGGTCTCTCATTAAGGACACAGTGAAACAAGATGCACTACTATGTGCCTCTGAAGCCTTGATCGTAGGAGGCAGATCTCTCGTTAAAGACACAGAGAAACAAGAAACACTACTATGTGCCTCATAAGCCTTGATCGTAGGAGGCAGATCTCTCAAGACACAGAGAAACAAGAAGCACTACTATGTGCCTCAGAAGCCTTGATCGTAGGGGGCAGATCTCTCATTAAAGACACAGAGAAACAAGAAGCACTACTATGTGCCTCAGAAGCCTTGATCGTAGGAGGCAGATCTCTCATTAAAGACACAGAGATACAAGATGCACTACTATGTGCCTAAGAAGCCTTGATCGTAGGAGGCAGATCTCTCATTAAAGACACAGAGAAACGAGAAGCACCACAATGTGCCTCTGAAGCCTTGATCGTAGGAGGCAGATCTCTCATTAAAGACACAGAGAAACGAGAAGCACTACTATGCGCCTCAGAAGCCTTGATCGTAGGAGGCAGATCTCTCATTAAAGACACAGAGAAACCAGAAGCACTACTATGTGCCTCTGAAGCCTTGATCGTAGGAGGCAGATCTCTCATTAAAGACACAGAGAAACGAGAAGCACTACTATGCGCCTCAGAAGCCTTGATCGTAGGAGGCAGATCTCTCATTAAAGACGCAGAGAAACAAGAAGCACCACTATGTGGCTCTGAAGCCTTGATCGTAGGGGGCAGATCTCTCATTAAAGTCGTAGAGAAACAAGAAGCACCACTATTTGCTTCAGAAGCCTCGATCGTAGGGGGCAGATCTCTCATTAAAGACACAGAGAAACAAGAAGCACCTCTATTTGCTTCAGAAGCCTCGATCGTAGGGGGCAGATCTCTCATTAAAGACGTAGAGAAACAAGAAGCACTTCTATGTGCCTCTGAAGCCTTGATCGTAGGGGGCAGATCTCTCATTAAAGACGTAGAGAAACAAGAAGCACCACTATTTGCTTCAGAAGCCTTGATCGTAGGAGGCAGATCTCTCATTAAAGACACAGAGAAACGAGAAGCACTACTATGTGCCTCTGAATCCTTGATCGTAGGGGGCAGATCTCTCATTAAAGACGCAGAGAAACAAGAAGCGCCACTATTTGCTTCAGAAGCCTTGATCGTAGGAGGCAGATCTCTCATTAAAGACACAGAGAAACGAGAAGCACTACTATGCGCCTCAGAAGCCTTGATCGTAGGAGGCAGATCTCTCATTAAAGACGCAGAGAAACCAGAAGCACTACTATGTGCCTCAGAAGCCTTGATCGTAGGGGCCAGATCTCTCATTAAAGACACAGAGAAACGAGAAGCACTACTATGCGCCTCAGAAGCCTTGGTCGTAGGAGGCAGATCTCTCATTAAAGACACAGAGAAACGAGAAGCACTACTATGCGCCTCAGAAGCCTTGATCGTTGGAGGCAGATCTGTCATTAAAGACACAGAGAAACAAGATGCACTACTATGTGCCTCAGGAGCCTGGATCGTAGGGGCCAGATCTCTCATTAAAGACACAGAGAAACGAGAAGCACTACTAAGTGCCTCAGAAGCCTTGATCGTCGGAGGCAGATCTCTCATTAAAGACGCAGAGAAACCAGAAGCACTACTATGTGCCTCAGAAGCCTTGATCGTAGGGGCCAGATCTCTCATTAAAGAGACAGAGAAACGAGAAGCACTACTATGTGCCTCTGAAGCCTTGGTCGTAGGAGCCAGATCTCTCATTAAAGACACAGAGAAACGAGAAGCACTACTATGTGCCTCAGGAGCCTTGATCGTAGGGGCCAGATCTCTCATTAAAGACACAGAGAAACGAGAAGCACTACTATGTGCCTCAGAAGCCTTGGTCGTAGGAGGCAGATCTCTCATTAAAGACACAGTGAAACGAGAAGCACTACTATGTGCCTCAGAAGCCTTGATCGTAGGAGCCAGATCTCTCATTAATGAGACAGAGAAACGAGAAGCACTACTATGCGCCTCAGAAGCCTTGATCGTTGGAGGCAGATCTCTCATTAAAGACGCAGAGAAACCAGAAGCACTACTATGTGCCTCAGAAGCCTTGATCGTAGGGGCCAGATCTCTCATTAAAGACTCGGAGAAACAAGAAGCACTAGTATGTGCCTCAGGAGCCTTGATTGTAGGGGGCAGATCTCTCATTAAAGACACAGAGAAACAAGATGCACTACTATGTGCCTCAGAAGCCTTGATCGTAGGAGCCAGATCTCTCATTAAAGACACAGAGAAACAAGAAGCACTACTATGTGCCTCAGAAGCCTTGATCGTTGGAGGCAGATCTCTCATTAAAGACACAGAGAAACAAGATGCACTACTATGTGCCTCAGAAGCCTTGATCGTTGGAGGCAGATCTCTCATTAAAGACGCAGAGAAACAAGATGCACTACTATGTGCCTCAGAAGCCTTGGTCGTAGGAGGCAGATCTCTCATTAAAGACACAGTGAAACGAGAAGCACTACTATGTGCCTCAGAAGCCTTGATCGTAGGAGCCAGATCTCTCATTAAAGACACAGAGAAACGAGAAGCACTACTATGTGCCTCAGAAGCCTTGATCGTAGGAGCCAGATCTCTCATTAAAGACGCAGAGAAACCAGAAGCACTACTATGTGCCTCAGAAGCCTTGATCGTAGGAGGAAGATCTCTCATGAAGACACAGAGAAACAAGAAAGGGAAATTCTGGACCAGTCTGCTCAGAATCAATCTGGATGAAACGCAAATCTCAGGAGTTTATCAGAATGCAGAATAGATCACTGACACTTCCTTGAAAATGCGATTGATGTTCTACGGCACCATTCTTATAATGCACAAGTACAGGCTCAGCGAAAGGATCCTCAACCTTACTCTTCCAATGTAACTAGAGAACAACTGGCTTAGTGAAACGGAAAATACCTTCAAAATATTTTCATTACGGAGGAAATTTTTCAAGATCGAATCTAGTTCAGAACATTAATCAAAAACCATCATTTCTCTAAGAAAATTACTACCAGAAGCAAGATGAGATTTTAAAGAAACATCATTAGCAAAATATAGCTTGCCACAGTGGGAGAGTGGTTATCGTGCTGGTCTACCAACCCCAAGCTTGCAGGTTCACTCCTGGCCGTGGTAGATGATTTTTTAAAGGCGATAACAATCACGGTATGCATGTCATACGTTGTTGGCATGTTAAAGTACCCATTTGAATTCAGTAGGCCGTGTTCATAATGGCAAAATTAATTTCTGGATATTCCACCAACACAAAAAGTTCCTCATTTATCTACTAGAAAGCGCTATAGAGCCAAGGAGCTAAGATATCTTACCTCCTTGACTTTCATAGCGCTCCAAGGAGCGATAAAATTCGATGCGAGCTGCCGTCTAGCCTTCAACTACCAAAGCTTGCACCCGGCTCCCGAGGCCATACGATATTATTATTAGTATTAACAAAATAAACTCTATCACACACCACAGATGTGCATAACGATGTAATAATAATAATAATAACAATAATAATACCTGTACGGAATGGACCACCACAGGCTTTCTTACCAGATCCTCAAGGAAGCCAAGAAGGGTCCTTGAGGATCAAACAAATTGAGAAGGACCTAGCTGAACTTAATATTCAGCAAGACACGATAAATAATAGGAGTCACTACCTTCTGACAGTTGAAACCAGGCCATTCCCCACGTGCATTACAGAAGTTCACCACAATGCGTCCAGGAAATTGTCCGAGGGACGTAAGATAGAGTTCAGCAAGAAAATGGAAGTTTACTGGTCCAATCAAAATCAACCGCCAAACAATCCACCAAAATCACCACAAGTGGCAAACAACAAGCACCGTGGTCCATAGGTGGCCCAAACGACCGAATAATGAGGAGAAGAAGCACATCAGAAGGTTAAATTTCGCACCCAGGAATGCTGCAATTTTGTTTAATAATTTGGAAAATATATGGCAACATTTTTTTAAATACAAATCTACAGGCTTTCGTCAGAGCGCTTTACAAAGTTAGTCGGTTTTGCCAATCTGTCAATATCGTGTTAGAACTTGATACAGGACAAGCGTTGAGTTTACGTAACGTATATTCGATGTGCTGTAAAAGAATATTAAATAAGTGAACCACCTTGGCTTTTAAGGGAGAGAGGATTTTTTCCCTCAATTGGATGATAAACAGCATCGATATTCTCGCAGAGCAAAGATGTTAAACGTAGTGGAAATTACGTGCTAGACAGAGAAGATGACAAACTGTCACTTCCAGAGGTGCAGACGTGCGCATTTTGCGAGGAAATAAGCACAGCCAAAACCCCAAAACAACTCACGCCATCACTCGGACTATCACGCAACCGGGAGGGTAGGCTACTTAGTCCAGTCAAATTAGGAATTTATGCTACATTAAATCATGTAGTTCCAAATGTTTCAGGAATTTGTAGTGGGTGGTCCCCTGAACAACACCTAATAAAGTCCCGTCAATTTCAGGTGCCGCGGGGTGGGGGAGCAGAAGGGGGGGGGGGGGGCGCAGAGGGGGCTCAAAAACCCCTTTTTGTTTTTGGTGCATTGCATTAAAACGGTGCGTCGCACAGAAATATGTATACTTTTGAAACTTAAAGGCAATTAAATGCCCTACAAAATGGTATATTCATTTTTATATTTGTGTGTTACTGTATCCGAGATATGAGCCGGTGAACATAAAATATTTGCAGAAAATGTGAAGCGCCTCATATTTCTGTCAAACTTGCCCGTCCAATCCGTTTGCCTTCCATTTTACAGGAAACTCGTGGGGTAGGAAGTCGTAGAGCATCACATTTCCTTCCAGAATATATATACTTATGCTAATTTATCCTCGGCCAATCAAACGTTAGAGAGTTTTGACTTAACGAGGTCGGTTTCGAGATTTTGCTAGTGAACTGCTCATTATTTTACCTCCGTTTTCAACGGCTTTAACTCTCTGTATCACGTTATTAATTGATTATGTAAACCTAGATGGTATTATTAACCATACAACTAATAATATATACCTAGAAAGTATATGAACGCAGTGGCGTATATAGGATTATGTTTCGGGGGAGCCCAAAATTTCGGAAAACAATTTCGTTTTTACGGGAATTAAAACATGTTCAAGATCTAATAATTTACAGTCCACTCCATCGGAGTATATATATACTGTATGTTCTGAAAAGTTCCTTTTTTTTGGTTGTTTATATTCTTTAATAGTACATTATGCAACGAGCCTATAATGGCTATAATTAAGACACGAGTATTTTTTATAAAACGAGCGTATGCGAGTTTTATAATTTGCATACGAGTGTCTTAATTACCATTATAGGCGAGTTACATACGACTGTTTATGTTCGACGATAATTATAACTTTATTATATGTTTTAACATAAATATTCATAAATATCTGTTCCGTCACTAGAATGTTGTGATCGGGTGCTGCGGTGGGTAGTATATCTCTGTTTTCCAAGCTCTCTGGACAACCGACGCATGCGCTCTGTGTGCTTCAATGCCATATGTGCAGATTTTGCACCAGTATTCAGTAAAAATGTCACCGAAGTCGTTTCAAAACCACGCGCTGTGTAGAATTGGTTTTGGGGATTTTAAGGTACAGTGCTATTTCTTGTCTCATATTCACAAGTTTATTTACGCGAACATATGGAC
Source organism: Meconema thalassinum (assembly GCA_946902985.2). Taxonomy (NCBI): domain Eukaryota; kingdom Metazoa; phylum Arthropoda; class Insecta; order Orthoptera; family Tettigoniidae; genus Meconema; species Meconema thalassinum. Next base: position 440,695,173 of record OX336393.1, on the reverse strand, counting down.
GATGCACTTTCGGTAATTTATATAGACATGTTGGATTTTCAGCGCATGCACGAAGGTATCCTTATCTAATTGGTCACACAACTGTTTCTTTAGCTCTGATAGGTGGGAGAAACAGTTTCATAATGAAAAATAGTGTTATAATGAGCCTCATTATGATACAGTTTTCTGACACATAATAGTTAGGGTCGAAGCTAAAAAAATATAAGTTATAAGTGACATTTTCTATTTTTTATTAACACCACTGTTACCCTCTTAAAATAAAAATAAATGTACTTGCTGGACAAATTTGATGTTCAATTACAATTTGTTGTGTAGGAACACACTGCACGAGTTATATAGAGCAGGTAGGTGGCAATAAAGACAAGTTTGCTTTCATCGTGGCTGACGATTTGACGAAACACATGTACGTGTGAATAGAACATAAGAGAGTAGAATATTTATTTATCAAACAGCATGCTTCAACGAAGTTAGTACACGCAACCCAAAATTAAATGTACCTGTGATAATTGAGGTCATGCTCGTGGAGTGGTGTCGGATACATCAGTAGGAACATATTTTGTTCCCTAACTTCATCGATGTCTTCTGGCGAGGACGTGGAGCTATAAAAACTTCAGCGATACTTTTGGTTTCGTTAGGATACCGCTCCAAACTTTTCCCAAAAATAGCAGAAATGGTATCACATCCAGTGAAGCCATGGGTTAATAGAATGTACTGGCAGAATGGAAAGGCCTGAAGTTGTTGGGAGGAGTACAGTCTGTCATCTTTTTTGCATCGTCCAGGCTTCATGAAAAGGACATTCGTGTCTCGTGGTGTGAGTGCTTTGAGTAAGACGAGCGGGTCTACGTCCTCGACAACTACCACCACAGTTGAATGAGGGGTATTTTGTAATCCACGCCTAACAATGCTGCAGTCAGCGTCTCCTTTGGCTATGGTGAATTGTATACCTTTTGCACCCCAGGCCTGCGCTAACATAATTATTAGCTTAATTGTGTTCTATTCGTTGGAAAGGAAGTTTTCCTGCTGAACAGTAGCCACCATGTTCTCATCAAAGTCTGTATCCACTGATGTTTTACTTGATGCTCTCCGATGTTGTTCGCCTCTTTTCGTGGAACTTCTGTCTTCATGAACGTCATACACAACAACAGGGTTGTAACAGTAATGGTTGATAACGTAAGACACACATTGGTTGCAGATGGAGGCGAACTTAGTGTCGTTGTTCCACTTTACCCTATGAAGAAGATTACCGCGAAAAGTTCTTCAGGGTGGTTATTTGACTGCATGAAGGAAAGGCATCATAGAGAGCGGACTCTTTCGTTTTCCTCATGATCCCTTCGTTAAAAAGAATCGTGGCATGTGCGGCTAACTCACACTTCAACAGCTCCTCTACATCCCCTTCAGTTTTCGTGTTAATACGGTTCTCTGGAAACCCATTTAAGGCTCGACCACCACTACTTCATTGTCCAGGTTGATATTGTTGCTCATAGCAGCCAAAGGGACTACTGCGTTTTTCTTACACTGCTCAATTTCTGCAAAGTTACTTCCAACCAAAGACCCTTTTGTTGGGGTTCTGAATTCCAATGCTTGGTAACAGTTGATGTTGCTGGGTCATATTACTCCGGTTGAAAGGGACATCAAAGAATCACGTACAGCAAAAGGCGGGTGATCGGTGATCAGCCAACTACTGTGCAAGCTTTCTTCTGTCTTAGTCATCTCTGCTCATTCGTGATGCTCAACGGTTGATATGCTGTTCTCCACTTACAGAATGGACGCCGCCAAACTGCTCTAAGCTTAGTGAAGAACATATGGCTGTACCTGTACGAACCCCTCCAACCCATTTCGCCAACACAGAATCACTCATGCCTCTCCCTCGTGTTAGTCCCCCTTCACTTTTCACATCACACATCAGTGTCACTTCAATCACCATATCAGACCACACTCCAGCCATTGGTGTATCAGCTGAAATAGCCATGATCTATGAAAATCTCTGGAGTTTTCAACCGTACCGGATTGGGAAAGGGATCAGTCACTTAGGCCTCATATTCCAGAAGATTATTTCCATTCCTGGGTCGTCAGATATCCCGGAATATTATTATTCCTTCCGTTTATGTCGTCTGTTGTCCACGCTTGGCGGTTTTTAATTCGAGGTTTCGCCATCTCTGTCTTTACTATCTTCCAGTATCAATTATTTCCTCTACTTCTTTCTTATATTCTTATTTGTGGGATACCATTGGATACAATATCATACTAAACTTAGGCCTACGTATCTTAATATTATGCACACAGTGTATTAAGTACATTCTATTTCAGAAGGGGAGGGGTCTTATACATGCATATTAAAAGGATATGAAAAAAAATCCCCGTTTGAAAGGCCAAGATAGATTATTAGTGTGTATTACTGTTCCAAATTAACACTTGACACACATACTTTCATATATACAGTAGTCTATATATATATTAGTTATATGGGTAATAAATACCATTTATGTTTGCATAATCAAATTTGTGGGCGTGGTGGCTCAGCGGTCTAGCTGTATGCCTCTCACCAAGGCGGTCCGGGTTCGATTCCCGGTCAATGCATGTGAGATTTTCGAAGTGAAATGCCATGTCCTGTGGTTCGGATTCCACGTAAAAAGGAAGTCCCGTGGCTCATAAACACAAGATTCACGGTCACGTAAAACTACAATCTTCCTTCCTTCCTTCTTTCCTGTTTGCATAATCAATAAATAACGTAATAAAGAGTGTTAAAGCCGTTGAAAACGGAAGTAAAATAATGAGCAGTTCACTAGCAAAATCTCGAAACCGACCCCCTTACGACAAAACGCTCTAACGATCAAGTGATCGAAGATAAATTAGCATAAGTATACATATTCTTGAAGGAAATTTAATGCTCTACAACTTCCTTCCCCACGAGTTTCCTGTAAAAGGGGGGGGGGAGCTTTGAGCCCCCATCTGCCCCCCCCCCCGCGGCACCTGAAATTGACGGGACTTTATTAGGTGTTGTTCAGAGGACCTCCCACTACACATTCCCGATACATTTGGAACTACATGATTTAATGCAGAAAACGCATCATTTTTGCTCTAATTTGACTGGACTAACTACTACAAATGAAACGAAGAAATATGAAACAGGCCGAGAGGATGAATTCAGATAGAATATCAAATAAATAACGATGCGGAGAGGAACGTTTACACACTGAAAAGGGCGTTTGAAACAACGGGTAGAATTAAGCAGATACAGTATTACAAATGATAAATAAGTACCGAAGTACTGCAATAAATGTGGACTGACATAAGGTCACGGAAAAGCAGAACGTAAGGAAATGAGTAGACTAGACGTACGATGTAAATATACTAAGGGACAGACAAACATGACGTTACAGGAAAATTAAGAGAAGTGCGTGTCGTTGGTGAGGAAGAGGTACATACCGTAATGAGGCGAAATAACGACAAATCCGCAAACAATAAAATACAGAAACTAAAGAAGGAATACCTCGGAACCAAATCGCATTAAATGAACTACAGAAATGGGAGAAAACAACAAAGATACAGGGACGTAAATCAAATCGCAATAAATACGAGATACATAATTACAGTATAATCTTGAGGATGCCACGCGATGGAACAAAGATCTTATATCGGTTTTGCTGGTCCCAACAGGAATGTGAATTTGCCGGTTAGATTCCGACCCAGTACGAACGTGGCAAACACAGAATCGACTGAAATGGCCGTAATGGAACACACAAAAACACGGCGAAAAATACCAACATCACATAGTCATATGAGCGTCAGGCATTACATGATTGAAAGTGGAGTGAAGTCACACTATTCAATCAAGCCCTGACCTCATGACATAATAATGAGACCCAGACAAAAACGAAAAGCCACCAGGCAAAAGTTACCACTCACACTAGCAAACTCAAGACAAAGGGAGGAACGGAATTTAAGATAAAATAAACAAACACAAACATTTCTGCAACTCACCATGCGATGGGGGTTCTGCAGTACTAAAGAGAACGAAGCAAAAACGCAATTAAAAATGAAGGTAAGTTTAAATACTTACTCCAGAACGAACACGGAAGAAAAACAGAAACTAACACATGTGGATAGGCCGAGTGCCTACCACATTAAAATAAGGACTTTAGATAATATACGTCTAATCGCGAACTCGAATGGCGGAGAAATGCCAAGATGGACACCGAGATTAGCGCCAGCTTGACAATAAGGAAGTGACCAATCACAGAACTTATAGGTAAGAGTACCAGTAGTAAAAGAAATAAAGGAAAGTGAAGTTACGGCACGCACCAACCTGCATGGTGGGCGGTAAATTTAAATGTCAGGTCGAGAAACTTTAATTACAAATAATATAAATATAATATATAAATAGGTTACGTTGAATGAACCAAGTGGTTCACAAGAATCATTACTATATCCTCACAGCCGTCTCATGTGTACCCCAAAGCTCATATAAAACAAAGGAGCGAAGGAAATGGAATTCAGTGTTGTAGGCCCTACATAGTGTCAGTAATAAAGTTTTATTCCCGCTATGAGAGATCATATTTCCACAGATAGCTCCTTGTAGCCTGAAGGATGTAGGAAAAATGAAGACACCGAGCCACGCTACGTAATGGTATCTTAGGTTTCATGTTCCACAAGGGAATTATCTTGGAGTTGGAAGAGCTCCATAATAGAGAACGGAGTGCTTTCTTTTGTTGCCACAATCGATAATTTTGTAATTGTAGCTAGAAACTTCTAATTATCCGGAGATATTAACAATAATATGGTTAGGTAATTGACGTATAGTACGAATCCTATACAATTAACATTAAAATCTGTAATTACTTCAAACATTGGTACAGTATATCTCGATGTTCATACTACAATATTTATCGTTTTACTTGTAGCTCATAACTGGATTTTCTCCGATTGTTAAACATCCTTACATTGATACGAAGCAATCCTAATTGTTGTTTACAGACAAAAGATGAACATTTTATGCACTTGTCTGCATGTTTCTATCCTTTACATATCGTTTAATTGCCCACGATTTTCACTTCTTTGCACTTGTGCTGAAGTAGGAGGAGAAATTTTGCTGCTCCAACTTCTGTACCAAAGATGTTCTCAGCTCATTCTATTCTTTTGTATTGTAGTTGTTTGTTGCCTTCTTTCGATTTTTGCAAAAATCGCAAATAGACTCATGAGATCTAAACGGGCCAAGGGTTGTCAGTCTGTCTGTGTGTGATTGTGTAAAAATCGTGGGCAATGTAAACGATATGTAAAGGATAGAAACATGCAGAAAAGTGCATAAAATGTTCATCTGCACCCCCCCCCCCCCCACCCCCACCCCTTTCACTTATCAATTCAAACATGACGAAACCGAATTGAACCAAATTTGGTAAAAAGGTAGCACAAGCAAAGGACACCTCAGTGACATGTTTTATATTGCCGCCATCTTGACGGAAACGGAATGGCGGCCACTTCAAAGCTTAAATCAAATTACGGCTAACCTAATCTTCCGATCTCTACCAAAGTGTGCAAATATATACAGTACCTTCATTTAGGAAGCGTATTTTGCCCAAACAACAAGGTCTTCATCCAAGTAGTTCGAAGATGGCGGCCGTATATGTGTGCAAATCTATCCTCCTATCAATTCAAACACGACAAAACCAAATCGAACCAACTTTGATACATAGGTAGCACTAGCAAGAGACAACTCAGTGTCATGTTGTATATCGCCGCCAGTATAACGAAAAAGAAATGGTGCCCACCCAAATGTTCTAATCTTAAACCAAATTACGACTAACCTAATCATCTAATCTCTACCAAATTTTGCAACAATAGGCCTATATCTTAATGTGGGAAGCATCGTTTGCCCAAATCACAAGGTCATCAACGAATGTATGAATCATACAAGTATTATAGCCTAAACGTAACGTACGGTCCAACAAGGCCCGTCCTCACTAAATCCGCTTATCGTACAGTGGGTGGTTTAAACTATCCTCAAGGTGGTGACCTGTAGGACATTAGCATTTTATAATAGAATATTATTCTGTAGTATTGACTGACAGTTCAGGCTGACCATGCCGTATCGTGCTGGGCCGTGCCGCCCCGTTGGGTCAAAATGGAGGCTATTGTTTGCTCGCTAGTCCACATTTCAGTAGGTTGTACTGAAGGTACTGAACAAAATAATACAAATTTAGTATCAAATGGTTGATAAGAACGGCAGAAAACGCTAATGAAATCGTTATTTCCAAGACAAAATATGCTATTCAGTTATACTAAACCAGTTGTTAAAGTAATACTAGCGTTGGCCATGTGTAGCAGCCGGCTAGTGTCTTTAACTCTTTTTTTTTTTTTTTCAGAATTCTTATTTATTGGTAAACAATTGACCTACAGTATGTATCATTAGTTTCACATCTCTGAATGAAATAAAATATTAGTCACTTTTCTTAAACTGGTTCAAAACTGAACGGGCTCAATTTTTTCACTTGCTTATTTTTGTATTTATTGATTTATCTCTACTCACACGTTATAATTAGACCTGGGATTTTAGGCTCTAAAAAAATAGTTTTAGGCGCCTAAAATAGGCTTTTAAAACAAGTAAATAGGCTTTTAAAAGAGAAATTAGGCACTTAAAATATGTTTTCAAAATGTGTGGATAGGCAGGAAATAGACTTTAAAATATTACAATATACACTTAAACTGTAACGTGATACTTTATTTCTTTAACAAACGTGGTATCCCTATTCTTAACCGAAATAACTGCAAAATTAAGACAGAATAAAAAATACATTTATGAAAAACAATATAAAAAGTAATGTGTCAAAAAATGTTTTGGATTATACACACATCAAAAAAAGTTTTGCATCACCTCGGTTCCCAGATCTCCGGCATATAGACGTTGACTGTGTATATTGTATCCAAGATACAGTCCCTTTGACTGTTCATAGATGTCACTAAAACTGCTCAAAGATGTAAACAACCATGCATGAGCAGGGCCTATTAGACGGAGGGGGTACGACAGCCGATCAGTTCCAGTCATTCCACCAGGACGAAGGTACGCTGCTCATGTTGTCTGTAGTTCTACCATGCCTAGAAGGTCAATACCGCAGTTCGATCGCGTCCGCATTGTTACTTTGTGTCAAGAAGGGCTCTCAACAAGGGAAGTTTCCAGGCGTCTCAGAGTGAACCAAAGCGATGTTGTTCGGACATGGAGGAGGTACAAAGATACAGAAACTGTCGATGACAGGCCTCGCTCAGGCCGCCCAAGGGCTACTACTGTAGTGGATGACCGCTACTTACGGATTGCCGCTCGGAGGAACCCTGACAGCAATGCCACCATGTTGAATAATGCGTTTCGTTCAGCCACAGGACGTCGTGTTTCAACTCAAACTGTGCGCAATAGGCTGCATGATGCGCAACTTCACTCCCGACGTCCATGGCGAGGTCCAGCTTTGCAACCCCGACACCATGCAGCGCGGTACAGATGGGCCCAACAACATGCTGAATGGACCCCACGGAATTGGCATCACGTTCTCTTCACCGATGAGTGTCGCATATGCCTTCAACCAGACAATCGTCGGAGACGTGTTTGGAGGCACCCTGGTCAGGCTGAACGTCTTAGACACACTGTCCAGCGAGTGCAGCAAGGTGGTGGTTCCCTGATGTTTTGGGGTGGCATTATGTGGGGCCGACGTACGCCACTGGTGGTCATGGAAGGCTCCGAAACGGCTTTACGATACCTGAATGACATCCTCCGACCCATAGTGCAACCATATCGGCAGAATATTGGAGAGGCATTTGTCTTCATGGACGACAATTCTCGACCTCATCGTGCACATCTTGTGAATGCGTTCCTTCAAGATAACGACATCGCTCGACTACAGTGGCCAGCATGTTCGCCAGACATGAACCCTATCGAACATGCCTGGGATATGTTGAAAAAGGGCTGTTTATGGACGTCTTGACCCACCAACCGCTCTGAGAGATTTACGCCGAATTGTCGTTGAGGAGTGGGACAATTTGGACCAACAGTGTCTTGATGAACTTGTGGATAGTATGCCACGGCGAATACAGGCATGCGCATCAATGCAAGAGGACGTGCTACTGGGTATTAGAGGTAGTGGTGTGTACTGCAATCTGGACCACAAATGCTGAAAGTCTAGCTGTATGATGGTACAACATGCAATGTGTGGGTCTCATGAGCAATAAAACGAGCTGAAATGTTGTTTGTGTTGATCTCTATTCCCTTTGTATTTAACGGTTCCGGAACTCTTGGAACCGAGGTGATGCAAAACTTTTTTTGATGTGTGTATGATATATCATTATCAGTACTGATCTAAAACCTTAATACTAAAATCACTGGACACAATTACAGCACTGTAGGCATCCAATAACGGTGGAAACGCGAATGGAGTATGTGTTTATTTATTTGTGAGGAACATTCCTACAGTACTTTCATTCGTAGTTTGCTTTACAGTACATAACAATAATCTTCTCCAAATTTTCCACAGTCAGGCTGTGTCTTTTGTCTGTTAAAATCATTTTGAAAGCAGAAAAAGAGCGCTCCACACTCACAGATGTTAGAGGGGCATAGGAAAATTTACCTACATTTTTCAATTCAATTTCACTTGGTAATTCTACCTTTTCCCCATCCGTTACCTGATGTACCCTTTTCAGCATTGAATAACCTGGGTTCTTCAGCAGTACACTAGACCACTTGTCTCTTATTTTATCTCCTACCTTGCCCCTAGCACTTTGTATGTTATTCTCAGCTTCTTCAATTACAGAAAATTGCTGTTTGGGACTGTTTCCTTTTTCCTCCATTTTTTGTAATGGTGACTGGAAGAAATGAAAAATTTGCCTGAATATACGCAATGTCTCTCTGAACACTGGAACAATCATTTAACAGTTCTTTGACAGACGACACACATGCAGAGTTGTCCGTTAAAGGCACATTGTCTATCATAGTCATGATTTCCTCAAGATGTTCTGCATAATACAGGGCAGCTTCCATCCAGGAACCCCAACGGGTGATGATTGGCTGTGGTGGAAGGGGAATAGAGGGGAGTTTCTCTCGAAAGACGGCTATTCTTGATGGAGCCTTACAGAACACTTTCTTCATTGTTGAAATGAGAGTATTTACTGCAGGAAACTCGGCCCTAACTGTTTCTGCGAGTCTATGCAAGGCATGGGCCATGCAAGTAACATGAATTAAAGAAGGATAGAAAGTTTTGAGGAGAGGTGCAGTGGCAATCATGTAGGAAGCAGCATCGGAGACAAGGAGAAGGACTTTGGAATCATCAACAACCCCAGGATACAACAATTGCAACCCCTTGTTGATGAAGTATGCAATGCTTCGACTATTGACTTTCTCAAGCTGTTAAGAGCAAAGAAGGTGAGCGGTAGATGCCTGATTGGGTTCCAGTTTTCCTACTATAAGGTTAGCAATGTACCTGCCCACAGAGTCGGTGGTTTCGTCCACACACAACCATATGCAAGACTCCCCAATATCCTCCCTGATTGACAAAATGACCTCATTGTAACAAATATCTAAGTAGTTTTTCTTTAATGTAGATGCTGATGGGATGTGCTGCTTGGTGTATTTCTGTAAAAAATCTCTGAAAACCGGATTATGCACAGCATTCCAGGGGATATTTGCTGCAACTAGGGCTCTACACATATCAGCATAGAAACCATTATGAGTTGTAGGAGATATAGTTTGTGTGAGCAGAGTCTGTCTAATGTTACTTTTCATGGCTGCTTTCGCTTTGTGACTGGCACTATCTGCATGCTGCTGAAGGTGGCATTTTTTCTCATGTGAAATCTAAAACACAATAAAGTGATGTCAATTAGAGACTAAGATGTGGAATAGAAAAGGTGAGATATTGAATAAAATTTGTAACTTTGAACTATTTAAATTAAGCCATTATTACTCTAAAGTTAATTAAGAACAAGAACACTACAGTCCCCGAAGGGCCTTGGCTTTCAATAACGGTTGCTGCCCAGCTCATGGCCTGCAGATATTGGGTAGCGTGTGGTCAGCACGATACATCCCTCAGCCGTATTGCCTTGCCTCCGTGACCCCTGCCCACCGTTGTTTCTCAATTGTCCTCACGACGCTGGGTCAACACCCTTCCTGACCTCATAGATTTCTAAATTACTGCCGGTACTGGAAATCGAACCCAGGTCGCCTGGACTACTGTCGGCGCAGAAAGTATCTGCAGTCGAGTTTAAACGCTAATAAAAAAATGTGAACCAGTCCACCAATCTAAAATGCAATCACTCCATCGTAAAGCATGTTTTATTCTGCATTCTTTGCTGGTACATGCATATTAGCCTACTTTCGATTTTTGCAAAAAATGAAAGTAGACTTATGAGATCAACACAGGGCGAAAAAAGTGTGTCTGTCTGTGTGTGTGTATGTGTGTGTGTGTGTGAGTCTGTGTGTGTGTGTGTATGTGTGTGTGTGAGTCTGTGTGTGTGTGTGTGTGTGTGTCTGTGTGTGTGTGAGTGTGTGTACTCTGAATGTCTGTCCCCCCCTATCAATTCGAACACGGTGAATGCGAATTGAACGAAATTTGGTACAAAGTTAGCACTAGCAAAGGACACCTCAGTGTCATGTTTTATATCGCCGCCATCTTGACGGAAACGTAATGGCGGCCACACAAATGTTCAAAGCTTAAATCAAATTACGACTAACCTAATCATCCGATCTCTACCAGATTTTGCAACAACATACCTTTGTGGGGGAGCATCCTTTGACCAAACCAATAGGTCATCAGCGTAATAGTTTGCGGATGGCAGCCATCTTTGTGTGAAAATCGATTCCCCCTATTAATTCGAACACGGTGCAACCAAATGGAACGAAATTTGGTACAGAGGTAGTACTAACAAAAGGCACCTCAGAGTCATGTTTTATATCGCAGCCATCTTGACGGAAACTTAATGGCGGCCACACAAATGTTCAAAGCTTAAATCAAATTACGATTAACCTAATCATCCGATCTCTACCAAATTTTGCAACAACATACCCTTATAGAGGAAGCATCCTTTGACCAAATAAATAGGTCATTAGCCTATAACTTTGCGGATGGCGGCCATCTTTGTGTGAAAATCAATTCCCCCTATTAATTCAAACACGGTGAAACTGAATGGAACGAAATTTGGTACAGAGGTAGCACTAGCAAAGGGCATCTCAGTGTCATGTTTTATATCGCCGCCATATTGACAGAAACGTAATGGCGGCCACACAAATGTTTAAAGCTTAAGTTAAATTACGACTAACATAACCATCCGATCTCTACCAAACTTTGCAACAACATACCTTTGTGGAGGGAGCATCCTTTGACCAATCTGATAGGTTATTAGCCTAATAGTTTGCGGATGGCGGCCATCTTGATGTCAAAATTGATTCCCCCTATTAATTCGAACACGGTGGAACCGAATGGAACGAAATTTGGTACAGAGGTAGCACTAGCAAAGGGCACCTCAGTGCCATGTTTTATATCGCCGCCATCTTGACTGAAACGTAATGGCGGCCACACGAATGTTCAAAGCTTAATTCAAATTACGATTAACCTAATCATCCGATCTCTACCAAATTTTGCAACTACATACCTTTATGGAGGGAGCATCCTTTGACCAATCTAATAGGTCATTCGCCTAATAGTTTGCGGATGGCGGCCATCTTTATTTCAAAATTGATTCCCCCTATTAATTCGAACACGGTGGAACCGAATGGAACGAAATTTGGTACAGAGGTAGCACTAGCAAAGGGCCCCTCATTGTCATGTTTTATATCGCCGCCATCTTGACTGAAACGTAATGGCGGCCACACGAATGTTCAAAGCTTAAATCAAATTACGATTAACCTAATCATCCGATCTCTACCAAATTTTGCAACTACATACCTTTATGGAGGGAGCATCCTTTGACCAATCTAATAGGTCATTCGCCTAATAGTTTGCGGATGGCGGCCATCTTTGTGTGAAAATCAATTACCCCTATTAATTCAAACACGGTGAAACCGAATGGAACGAAATTTGGTACAGAGGTAGCACTAGCAAAGGGCATCTCAGTGTCATGTTTTATATCGCCGCCATATTGACAGAAACGTAATGGCGGCCACACAAATGTTCAAAGCTTAAATCAAATTACGACAAACATAACCATCCGATCTCTACCAAACTTTGCAACAACATACCTTTATGGAGGGAGCATCCTTTGACAAATCTAATAGGTCATTAGCCTAATAGTTCGCGGATGGCGGCCATCTTTATGTCAAAATTGATTCCCCCTATTAATTCGAACACGGTGGAACCGAATGATCGAAATTTGGTACAGAGGTAGCACTAGCAAAGGGCACCTCAGTGTCATGTTTTATATCCCCACCATCTTGACGGAAACGTAATGGCGGCCACACAAATGTTCAAAGCTTAAATCAAATTACGACTAACATAATCATCCGATCTCTACCAAACTTTGCAACAACATACCTTTATGGAGGGAGCATCCTTTGATCAGTCTAATAGGTCATTAGCCTAATAGTTTGCGGATGGCGGCCATCTTTAGGTCAAAATTGATTCCCCCTATTAATTCGAACACGGTGGAACCGAATGAACGAAATTTGGTACAGAGGTAGCACTAGCAAAGGGCACCTCAGTGTCATGTTTTATATCACCGCTATCTTGATGGAAACGTAATCGCGGCCACCCAAATGTTAAAAGCTAAAATGTAATTACGACCAACCTAATAATCTAGTCTCTACCAAATTTTGCAACACCATATCTTTATGTGGGAAACATATTCTGACCAAACTGCAAGAACATCAGCCCAATAGTTTGCAGATGGTGGCCAAGTATGTGTGCAAATCGATTCCCCCTATCAATTCAAACACGGTGAAACCGAATTGAACGAAATTTGGTACAGAGGTAGCACTAGCAAAGGGCACCTCATATTCATGTTTAATATCCCTATAGCACGTTGTATTTCAACAAGCTACTACAACCAACATTCAATCATACTCCTTGAAAAGGACAAAGAGTTATAACAATACCCATGCATTTAGGAGAAAGTAGGCTATATGTTCCTTACTGAACATCTTGTTTTTATTATGTTTCCTGTGAAAGTTATGTTAGGTGGAATGCAAAAAGTACCTATTTTCTTGCCCGTTTTTTGTAAACATCAACTTTGTAGTACCGTTACATGAAAACTTACTGTTCGACTTTCTTGAAATTTAGGTGGATTATGGAATGCACTATTATAAATATATTTATGAAGTTTAATTACTCTACACACGTTGGAAAAAAAGTTATTGTTTTTGTAAAAGACTGTCCGTTTGATACTGGGTGGTCTTCCGAAATCGAGACTGAGTTCATCAAAGGTCTGAAGGTTTTTGTTTCAAATCGTTGTATACCGAAAACTTACAATGATTTCTGTATTTTATACCGATTTTTATTTGAAATCGAGCGACAGGCTCTCCGTTTTCTTGTAATTAAACTACAAAGTTGTTGTGTACAAAAAACGGACAAGAAAATAGGTATTTTGTTGCATTCCGCCTAATATATCTTTCACCAGAAACACAATAGAAATATGCATGTAACAGAAGATAACGCAGAATAAAACACGCTTTACGATGGTGTATTTATATTTTAGATTGGTGGACTGGTTCAAATTGTATTAGCGTTTAAACTCGACTGCACATACTTTCTGCGCCGACAGTAGGTCTCTACAATTAATTAGAGAAGCCAATATCAAAACCTTAATTTTAGATTAATATGAAATTTAAGATATAGGCACATACCTGTTTATTGCAGTACTGGCAGAAAATAATCTTGCCATCAAAAGACATCCCTGGAAATTGTACAAGCCATTGTTGTATAAGGGCACTCTTAGATGATTTCGTTTTAGGCATGATGAACTATATTCACTTAAACAGATGTTCTTTCACTGACGACTTGACACAGTATGTCGCTTCTTACTACCTGCTCCTTGTTCTTCCTAGATAATCCTCCCCCTCACCCCGTCACTCGACACAGTACGTCCTTGACTACCTGCTCGTTGTTCTTCTGAGCTAATCCTCCACATCCACCCTTCACTCAGCATTCCTTTGGTGACAGTTGTCTGGGAAGAGCACATTTCTGTGAAAAACCCACCCTCTGCTGTTCTGCTCGTTCCAGGGATGTCCATTGTGTGATTGTAAAAATTACAGAAGTTGAATTTTATTTTAAATGTAGAAAATAGGCATTTTTAGGCACTAAAATAGTAAAATAGGCTCTAAAGGTCCAAATAGGCATTTTAGGGCACTATAAAACTCTATTAATGTAAGGGATTTATCATGAAACGTCAAGATATTTTAAAAAAATCATGTTATTTCGTAAGGAACGAAATAGGCATTTGCCTTAAAATCCCAGGTCTAGTTATAATGTAAGCCTGTATGTAGTGTGTATTTGCAATCGAAAATACTTTATATACTTATAACACCACATATTTCAACACTTGGCTACAGCGATTAAAATTCGTTGTCCTTGATCCGCAGTACAGACCGTTGTTGTTGATTCTTTTGGGGCTTTGCTGCATAATGGTCATGTAGCCCCGTGTACTTGGGTGTGTGAAGAAGTTGTCTGATGACCTGTGTCACTGTGATGTCTGAACTAGTGCGTGTACTTGTAAATTAGGAAGGATTTGTGTAGGAAGCTGTCCTTGATCAGCGGTAGAGTTTGTTGTTGTTGTTGTTGTTGTTGTTGTTGTTGGTGGTGGTGGTGGTGGTGGTGGTGGTGGTGGTGGTGGTGGTGATTCTGTAGCGCCTTTGTAGCCCCGTGTACTTGGGAGAGTGTAGAAGTTGTGTGAAAAACTGTGTCACTGTGATGTCTGTACTAGTGTGTGTACTTTTATACGAGGAAGGATTTGGGTAGGAAGCTGTTGTTGTTTCATTTGAGAGGCTTGGACATAATGGTCTTTCAGCCCCGTGTACTTGGGTGAATGTTAATTTTGTATGATAACCCGTGTTATTTCGATGGATGTATTAGTGTATGTATTTATAATTCAGGTGAGGAGTCTATCATTCAACGTGTAATATAGCACGTTATATTTCAACAAGCTACTACAACCAACGTTCAACTATACTCCTTGAAAAGGATAAAGAGTTATAACTATATTCATGCATTTACTTAACTGCTTTACTGAACATCTTGTTTTTTCTTACTGCAATGACGATTTAACTCAAGCCAAATTGTGGTCGCATTGAGTGCACAATATCCAAAATGTTATTTTAACAAAATGTAAGAAATTAATTCTGGTACACACTGAGGAAATACACCCATGGCAACTAAAACTACAAACCTTAAACAAATGAGTAACAGGCTGGAAATAGTATTTGTATTGATTAACGTGTTTCGCATGAGAGTTGTTCAAAGTTTCTGTCAGCATTCCAACTTTCATTATGTTATATTTAGATTAGAGCCAATTTTCAATTGGGTCATGCTGACCCCAATGGTACTCAGTGCAAAAACAAGGTGTTGTAATTGTATACATTAAAAAGAACACTCATGGATTCACTTACTGAGGGATAAAGACATTCATTCTGACAATTATGGTTTAATTACAGCGGAGATCTATTATTTCAAAAGGGTTTATTTTGGTGATATTGGCCCCAATTGTTCTAATAGGCTTAAGAGAGTTGCACTGCATATTAGAAACATGATTCATGGTTCCACTGATCGAGTTGGGTGTAATTGTGAATAAGGTGGTTACTAAGGTACTCCAGAAAGATAAAATTGAATATCGTATTTTACTTCTTTACATTTCATAAATCTGTCGGTGGTGTAGTCGGTAGCATGCTGAACAGCTATGCCCAATATAGCGGGTTCATACCTGGCCGAAGTCGTCGGAATTTTAAGAGCGTTAAAATCCTTCGGTATGCCTTCCTTCGGAGGAGAAATAAAGCTGGTGTGTCCATGTCATAGATTTATGGCATGGAAAAGAACCTATCACTACAATTGGTAGTGTGTAGCTAAATTTTTAGGTTATTTGGTTAGAAACGGTCTATCAAGTTTCAACGTTCTCCCCCAGGGGCTCACATATTTGGACGTGGGTTGGCGACCACGGAACCCCAGCTGAGTCCGGCATTGCTTCCACTTACTTGCGCTGGGCTCCTCTCTGTCGTCTTTCCTGTCGATCTCTCTTGGTCAACTCTTGTTCTCTTCCGACCCTGACGGTATTAGGGTATCCGAGGCCTCGGGAGTCTTTTCCTTTCCCGCCTTCATTGGCCCTTCTCTCATCTTTCCTGATCCCTCATTCTTCGTGGGATCAGCCTTCTTTTCAATATAGTTCCTTTTGTCTTTAAGATTCCCGCCCTGTTTTTATGAATTGGCTCCCGGTGTCTCTACATTACATTTTGTGAGTTTTTTTTTACTCAACCACATTTTGTAAGTTTTTTCAATCTACATTGCACTTTGTAAGTAATTTCGATCTAAACTCCATTTTTTAAGTATTTTCATTCTAAATTGCTTTCTGTAAGTGCAGTATTTTGAATCCCGGGCTTCCACGTATTGTGAGTATTTTGAATCTCCCATACATTTTGTAAGCATTTTCAATTTCAATTGCATTTTGTAAGAATTTTGAATTTCAATTGCACTTGATGAGTATTTTGAATCTGAACCGGCCTTTTTCAATCTAAATTCCATTGTGTATTTTCAATTCCAAAATTGCATTTTGTAAGTATTTTGAACCTTAATTGCATTTTGTACGTATTTTCAATTTCAATTGCATTTTGTAAATATTTTGAATTTAAATTGCAATTTGTTGAGTATTTCGAATCTGCATTGCATTTTGTAAGTAATTTGAACCTAAACTACATTTTGTGCGTATTTTTCAATCTAAATTCCTTTTACGAGTATTTTCCTTCTAAATTACCTTTAGCTTTTATAAGTATTCCCATTCTTCATTTTGTGAGCCATTTCAATCTGAGTTCCATTTTGAAAGTATTTTCAGTCCAGCTTGATTTTCGTTATGGTTTCCATTTCATTATCATTTTCGCTATCACCCAGACCATTAGGGGCCGATAACCTAGATGTTAGTCCCCTTAAAACAACAATTATCATCATCATCATTTCAACGTTCACCGCTGGGTGACAGTGGCATCTGGTAGCCAAGGTTGGAACTACTTGACATTGACCTTACCCAGTTTCATTTTTATGAATGTTGTGTCCCATTAACTCCTCTCTTGAGGTTGGTGACAGGGAGGGCATCCGGCCGTAGAGACCATCAGCCACTTGGAAATGTATCGCATCTCATCCCTGACCCAGTTGCAAACGAGATTAATAAGGGGCAGACAATTCATGAATCTACACTTTCAAATTATGAATAATTTACGTAGTTTTCTTACTGCTAAAATTGTTGAACTTTCTATTTAAATACACCCTGTATAAAAACATGAATATTTTCAAAACAAGGAGAAATGTTGGAACACCAAAACTACAAACCATAAATAATGAAGTGTGGACAAAATATAGAGATAATCCATCCTATGCAGCTGGAATGTGCGAGGGGCGCGCTATATTGCTTTACACTTTATTGTTTTCTACCCAAATGAAATACTTTACACATCAGTTGTTACGTCCACATTCTCAACATAATCTCCTTGTAACTTTATACACTTTTGCCAACAATGCGTTGGTCTCTCCAGACAAGATCCAACCGACTTCATGGCTATGCTTGTGACTGGGGTCGAGACATGGTTCCATTAATGCCACAAAAAAACAACAATCGATCCAATCGAAGCATAGGGGCAGAAATGTTGAACAGTGTCATCAGTTGGCAAGCGAATGGCGACTGAGTTCTGGGACACAAAGGGCATCATCCTCATTGACTGGCTGGAATTGGGGCCACGATTATCAGTGCAGAATATGTGGCAACCCTTAAGTGCCTAGGTCGTGCCATTCAAAATAAGCGGCCAGGAAAATGGACTAAAGGTGTGCTTCTGCAACATGTCAATGCCCGCCCCCAAACTAGCCGAGAGACCACCGCTGCCATTGATCAAATGGTATTCTCGGTGCTGCCACCACCACCATACTCTCCCGTCTTGGCACCATGTGATAATAACCTGTCCGGGAACATGAAGAAACCTCTGCGTGGTCGCTGTCAAGGTATCGGTACGCAGCACACCGAAAGAATTGGTTTCAGGAAGGTCTGGAGAGACTGACACATCGATGGCAAAAGTGCATAAAGTTACAAGGAGGTTATGTTGAGAAGGTGGACGTAACAACTGATGTGTAAGGAAGTGTAAGACAATACAGTACGCCTTTCGTATTAGAAAGGTAACCGAATCTTCAACAATCATTTCCCGAACAAACGAGTATTTCATTCTCTTATAAAATGCATGCTTTCTCTGCATATACTCAACGGATTTGCTTAAAAATTTCAAGAGTTTGTTACTTTTAAATATTATTTTCATCTCTGTGCGAACATTCCTGCTTGGGAAAGCCTAAGTCGGCTTACATCTTACTTGAAGATAGAACTACTGTACCATACTATTATATGAACAGCACACAACAACTATATAGGCCTAGAGTAAATAAAGAACCTTATGTTACCAAGTATTGTGTATGAGCCTATTTCATCCCTGAATAATAGTACAATATAATGCTCAATTGATTAGATACAGCATAATGTAACTGTGAATAACCGCGATTTGAAATTGGACAACTTGATGTTGCCAGATTACAGTCCTGTCAATCGGCGATTGCTCTTAACAAACCAACGTTATTTGTTAGATTTTATTTTCAAATTGCTCCCTAGATACCCGGAAACATTCACACTGTTTTGCTTTCCATGTTGACGATATAACAATTCTTTCACGGTAAACCTTCGACTATATCCACTATAAATTGCAGGTAATTTGCTTGACAATTCTTCGTGTTTATCCTGTCATATAAATGGAATTTCATATTTATAGGTGTTGTGACGTGATTTTATTGAACAAGAAAAGTAACAACACCATTTGTTTCCTTGAAATGGATTTCTTATGACTCTTTTCTCAGAGTATAAAGACAGATTATCGCAGAATCCTCCTCCTGTGAAAATGGCCTATCTGCCATACGTTCAATCTGTCACGGATAGAATTAGCAATATTCTAAGATGACACAATATCAAACAAAACCTTATTCAAGCCTAATGTCACCGTAGGCGAATCCTTACGATCAGTCAAGGATTCAGTTGGTCTTAACTGTGCTGGAGTATATAAGATTCCATGTTCCTGTGGTCTTTGCCAACCTGAAAAGTCTGTTGTTGCTGAACTTGTCATACAGAAAGACCAACAAATTCTTTTTTGATGAAACTTCTGTCGTCTGTATGGAGAATAATTTCACAACTCGTATGATTCGGGAGGTGATTGAAATAAGTTAACAACCACACAACATCAATAGAGGTGATGGCTATCCCTTGAATAAATCCCTTGGCTGCCCTCTATAGTTTCATTACCTACCTCTTCTTGGTCTCAGGAGGTCATGGAGTAACTATTTGTTTCGACACGGCTTCCTATCTTATACCATTGTATCTATGGAGGCTATGCCTTTGTTTACTCATTCTTTCCTTCTTTCCTTCTTTCTTTCTTTCTTTCTTTCTTTCTTGACAAGCCTTGATAAAGGGACAAGTAGTTGTCTTGAAACGTCGGTTTTTTAAAGTGTCAGTCGACCTAATAGCCCCGAAGCTATAGTACGTCCACTCTAGAAAACTTCAGAAAGAATGTAAGAACAAAGTGTAACATAAAATTAGGTTCATTAAGGGACTCCAAAATGTCGTATATTGCCCTTGCTAATTTCAAATTTGCTGGTTACCTTTTCATCAGAAAGAATTAACAGAAATTATTGGACCACTTCAGGGATATTCTTTAAGATTCTCTGTTCACTTTGACGAAGGTTTTTTGAAAATTGTAGTGCTGAATTTTCAACAGCACATTCATGAACATTTTATATTGGCAAAGATAATCTAAGGCACACCTTGAAAAACGGACAAGTTAAAATATAAAACATTTGAGGAGGATTTCAATCTAAATGTTTCAGCTTTGTACGTTGAAAAGTGCCAAAAAAAAGGGAGATTTTATATCTTCTTCTTCATCTTCTCCTTCTATGGCTCTACAGATTATTGTAAACCTTGGCTTCTTCAACAAGCTTCCGGCACATATCTCGTTCCATCGCTGAAGCTTTCCAATTCAAATAGCCCATTTCCCGAAGATCTTCGATAACTCCATCCATCCGTCTGGTTCTCTGTCCCCCTGGATTTCCATTTAATACCTCTTTAGGTACTTCCGTATCACTCATCCGTGCTACTTGCCCGGCCTGCCTCAATCTGGCTGAGTTCACTATTCTTTATAAATGTTGTACAACTCATGATTGTACCTCCTCCTCCATGTTTCTCTTTCGCAGACTGGACCGATGATTTTTCGAAGTATCTTTCTTGGGAAGAGATTTTATATCTGGAAAACCATTTTAACGAGAAATCGGAATCAGATTTTTTCGGTTTTTAGTGCATGCCAGACCATAGGATTCCTCCTCGTCTGTTTGAAGAACTAACATCCATTTTGCTCTTGTTCCACGTCCCTTTGCATTTGCTTCTAACGCAGACTCTTTTCTTGTATCTATCATCGAATCGAAATAAAAACAAAAACAATAAGTTCAGCAAAGAACATATAGCCTACTTTCTCCTAAATGCATGGGTATTGTTATAACTCTTTGTCCTTTCCAATGAGTATAATTGAATGTTGGTTGTAGTAGCTTGTTGAAATACAACGTGCTATAGGGATATTAAACATGAATATGAGGTGCCCTTTGCTAGTGCTACCTCTGTACCAAATTTCATTCCTTTCG
The DNA here is from genome assembly GCA_946902985.2 of Meconema thalassinum. Taxonomy (NCBI): domain Eukaryota; kingdom Metazoa; phylum Arthropoda; class Insecta; order Orthoptera; family Tettigoniidae; genus Meconema; species Meconema thalassinum. The sequence goes on along the minus strand of OX336393.1, from coordinate 440,674,312 downwards.
GTTTCACCGTGTTCGAATTAATAGGGGTAATCGATTTTGACACAAAGATGGCCGCCATCCGCAAACTATTAGGCTAATGGCCTATTAGATTTGTCAAAGGATGCTCCCTCCATAAAGGTATGTTGTTGAAAAATTTGGTAGAGATCAGATGATTAGGTTAGTCGTAATTTGATTTAAGCTTTGAACATTTGTGTGGCCGCCATTACGTTTCCGACAAGATGGCGGCGATATAAAACATGACACTGGGGTGCCCTTTTCTAGTACAACCTCTGTACCAAATTTCGTTCCATTCGGTTTCACCGTGTTCGAATTAATAGGGGCAATCGATGTTCACACAAAGATGGCCGCCATCCGCAAACTATTAGGCTGATGACCTACTAGTTTGGTCAAAGGATGCTGCCCCCATAAAGGTATGTTGTTGAAAAATTTGGTAGAGATCGGATGATTATGTTAGTCGTAATTTGATTTAAGCTTTGAACATTTGTGTGGCCGCCATTACGTTTCCGTCAAGATGGCGGCGATATAAAACATGACACTGGGGTGCCCTTTGCTAGTACTACCTCTGTACCAAATTTCGTTCCATTCGGTTTCACCGTCTTCGAATTAATAGGGGCAATCGATTTTCACACAAAGATGGCCGCCATCCGCAAACTATTAGGCTGATGACCTATTAGTTTGGTCAAAGGATGCTGACCCCATAAAGGTATGTTGTTGCAAACTTTGGTAGAGATCGGATGATTAGGTTAGTCGTAATTTGATTTAAGCTTTGAACATTTGTGTGGCCGCCATTACGTTTCCGTCAAGATGGCGGCGATATAAAACATGACACTGAGGTGTCCTTTGCTAGTGCTACCTTTGTACCAAATTTCGTTCAATTTGCGCTCACCGTGTTCGAATTGATAGGGGGAGACAGACATTCAGAGTACACACTCACACACACACACACACACACACACACACGCACACACACAGACTCACACACACACACACACACACACACACACACAGACAGACACACTTTTTTCGCCCTGTAGTGATCTCATAAGTCTACTTTCATTTTTTGCAAAAATAGAAAGTAGGCTAATATTATTTCGAGGGTTTACTAATAGAACATACAATTGTGGGAAAGTATAAGGAAAGTAGCCTCATAAATGAGATATGGAACATGTAGCCTATGTACCGTTAGAAGGCTAAAATTCCATAGATTATTCCTTCATAGGTCTGTATATTAACATTCATATTCATATTGTTAAACATGCTGATGGTTGAATCTTTCACCCTTATCCACGAATTTTCTTTTGGAAGTTTTAATATCTGGAAACCAAAATTAATATAAGTTCTTTATCACCTTAACCTATGGTGTTTGATATCTTTTCAATAAATTAATTAAAGTTAAAAAGTAAGAAATAAATATGGTGATAAAAGTTAGAAATGAAATAAATGAAAAATGAAAATCCACAGCCTGCTTCCAGTCTCCGACCGGGTCAGGAATGGAATGAATGAAGCCCCCATCTAGCGGCGAGGATAGGAACTGTGCCGGCTGCCGAGGCCTGACGCACTCCTCTGGGGCAATGATTAAATGAATGACAGATGAAATGAAATGATAGTGGAGAGTGTTGCTGGAATGAAATATTGACAGGGAAAACCGGAGTACCCGGAGAAAAACCTGTCTGCCTCCGTTTTGTCCAGCACAGATCTCACATGGAGTGACCGGGATTTGAACCACGGACCCAGCGGTGAGAGGCCGGCGTTCTGCCGCCTAAGCCACGGAGGCCCTAGAAATGAAATAAATATGATAGTCAAAAATAAATGATGAGTTCTATCTTGGATCATTCCGATGCATTTATGGGTGTTTGAGCTCGACAGTCTCTATTTAAAACTGCGTTAACCATGCATTTTTATTTTCCAAGTTTTATCCCTTTTGAATCGAATTTGGCCTCGGGAACAGAAACTTATTGGGATTAGCTGAGGAACGAAATGTGAAGAATGAAATGCATTCTGTTTGGTCTAGTTTGTTTGTTGATTTATGTTTTATTTGTCAGTTTACACATTTGAAGACAAGTAGATAGTCAAGAGAGTTCTGTTTGCAAATTTCGTATGTGATTTATCAGGTGAAAATTATTCCCCGTAAGCACTGATATCGAATCTCGATAGCACAGTAAATGGATACTAAATTGAACCATTTCACTCTTATTCCTACTGTCGATTTATTTTGTTGTGTCTTCCCTCGGTCTTTTCGGTTTTATTTGTCTAGTCTTATATTGTCTTGGGTTTTTGTTTTCTGTTTTAAATATTTTAAAATATCATTTTTGTTTCTGGTATTGTGTTACTAGTACTTTTATGAGATGTTGCTCGGACAAACTGAAATGTATTTATTTATGTATTTGTTTGTTTATTTATTTATTTATTTATGCGAGAGTGATAACAAAATGGCCTTCCACCTGGATGGTTCATATTGAATCCCATATTCAGAGGGATGGAGTCTTCCACTGAAAAATATCAGTGTAGAATCAACATGAATTGAGTGAGCCTCGGGAACAGAAACTTATTGGGATAAGCTGAGGAACGAAATGTGAAGAATGAAATGCATTCTGTTTGGTCTAGTTTGTTTGTTGATTTATGTTTTATTTGTCATCTGTTTACATGATGTGTGAGTATTCTGCCGTAAACTATGAAGAGTTTAACTTTATGAGATAGGTGTTTTGTTTTCCTTTTAGGCTTGTGTGTTTGGGAGTTTTGGAGGCTGATCGATTTGGCTTTGAGGCTAGATATCGGTGAGGATATGGCACGCTATCACTTCACCACTAACTTTGAAAGACAAGCTAATTATAACGGGGATTACAGGGTGCTAAATACTTTATCACTGTGTGAAGTAACCTGCTCGCCTGTATTGACTTAACTCCGCTGTTGTAAATGAGCTGTAACACCTGAGTGGAGAAGAAAGGCAATATGTCCCGTCCCCACGCGGAGCCGTCACTCCAGTATGGTTTGTTCTGAACTTCAAATGATAGAGTTGTCACATCAAATATCTTCATACTGGCAATTTGCGATGTTCGGTTGTTGTTTGAGACTGGTTTGATGCGGCCCTCCATGCTTCCCTGTCCGGAGCTAATCGTTTCATCTCTACATAGCTACCACACTCTACGTCCGAGGCAATCTGTTTAACATATTCTAAACTTGGCTACCCCTACAGTTCTTATCCTCGACCCTTCCTTCCATAACTAACTTCGCTATTCCTGGGTGTCTCTTCTCTTCAGTAGCAGTCGATAGAAACATCTCTCCACTCCCACTCGTCTTAATACCTCTTCATTTGTAACCCAATCTAACCATATGATCTTCATCATTCTCCTGTAACACCACATTTCAAACGCTTCAATTCCCCTTTTTCCTGCTGGTCCAACAGTCCAAGTTTCACTTCTATAGAGTGCCACGCTCCAGACAACGGCTTTCAAAACTGACTTCGTAATACCTAAATCTATATTCGATGTCAACAGATTCCTTTTCTGTAGAAATGCTTTCCTTCCCTGAGCCAACCTACTTTTTAAATCCTCTTCGTACGTTCCTGGTTATTTTGCTCATTAAGTAACAGAAGTCTCCTACTTGCTTTTGCTTTTCTCCCGCCAATTCGACATCCATAGGGGTTTCTGATTTCTTTTGGCTGCATTCCAATATTTTCGTTTTACATTTATTCATTTTCAATATGAATTATTTCCTCAAGACAGAATTTATACCATTTAAATACTCATTTAAATCCTCTTGTATGTTGGCTAAGATGACGATGTCATCAGCAAATTTCAGAGTTGAAATTATTTCTCCTTGAATGTTTACTCCTAGTATGAATTTTTCGGCTAATCGATGTATAATCAAACTAGCAACCCAACCCGGCTTCGCCCGGGAACAGTTATGATTGCATTACGTGATAAGCGCTTTTTTTTCCAATGTCAATGAACAACGATCAATATCTGTTTTACGTCTCAGCATGATAGGTTAAAATCACTGACTGGACTATTAATTATATTATCATGGAGATGCATGTGCAATAAATTCTTGTCAGACGTAATTTAAGAATGGCGAGGTGCATGAAACACAAATCCCCCTTCCGTCCAATCTAAACTTGACTGTGAATTTTGCGGAACGATAAGTTCACAGGCGAAATGAAGAAAAGCCGAGTTGCACTTCCAGGGAAACTCTAAACACAATCACTCTTCTCTAAAGTTTTTAACTCAACACGACTCGACAGTTTGCTGCTGGCTGTCTCTGGGGCAATATGCTCGTTCGCTAGCTAAGCTTTAACTGGGGTGATAGACTCGTCCCTAGCTAGCTCGTAAACTTTCGTCTCAGCAACTGAAAGGAGATTGTTGGAAGAAATGAAAACGTAAAACACTTATACTAGGCGATGTATTGAGGATAGAGATATGCTCTCCCGGGCTTTTTTGTAGAACTTTTCATGCTGAACAATTCTTACACTCATAGTATATAAATATTTTTAACGGTTTGCCCAGCGTAAGTTTAAAAAGCGCACGGACGCCAGTTTTTTTTTTACCTATTCACTGAAATCGTTGGTGCTTGACTTCCTTTGGTCCTAAATAAATTATTTTCTACAGAAACCTTCCCCGAGATATCCTTTACAAAACGGTGAAAACTGAATCAAAATCCATTCTGTGGTTCTCGAGCTTACCCGTGATATCCAAGAATCGGAGACTTTGTTTTATACTAAGTAGAGGTATTTTCAATTAATCGAAAATGATTGATAATCGACTCATAAAGAGTGTACCGATTTTGAAGTTTTAATGCGCAGAATGCAAGTAACGCAGCAGAACGAGTCGCATTATTTTGAGCGTGGCTGCTCCAGTGTTTGTTGTTCATTATAGCAGCTGCCCCGTGGGGCGAAGCGGGGAACACAGCGTTGACAGAGTGCATTCTGCAAATAAGTCAAGCAGTATTGCGTGTCGCAGGAGGTCATGTCACCTCGGACAGTTAAGGGACACTAGGGCTGAGTTTTTCAACTTCCACATTTATAATCAGAATGAGTTGAAATTTAAACTGCATACATAGAATAGTAACGCTAAGTCACATACCAAATTTGAAAACAATTGAATGAAATGTAATTGATTTTTTTCTAATTATATTATTAAAATATACCGTGTGATCAAAATGCTCCATGCGCATTAGCAATTGTGTAAAACGCTTGATATTTTTATAACATATATATAAAACTATTCTAAATATTATAACATTGAGACATTTCAGGAAAGTGACACATGTATGCTGTCAGATTATTTTTTCTTTATGTGCCATCATGTCTTATGAATTTTGATAATTTTTCATAGTTTTTTAATTTTTTGGTCTGTAATTTACAAAAAGGCTGGAGATATTGCAATGTTATCTTGCAACACATGTGTTTCTGAATATCCAGTGATTTTTTTAGTAAAATTGGTGAATACCTCATGCACATGGAGCATTTTGATTACCTAAAAACGATGTTTGGAGATAAAAGCATTTTTATAAAATCGCATATTATATTAACCAGTTTGGCTCACCCAATGAAACTTTAGTGGGAAAAATGTGAAAAATACAATGTTTTGTTGTAGAGATAAAGAGCATGGAGACCTTTCGTTTGAGTTAACCTACGACTTTCTAGGATTTCTAGTTTTAAAAGTATAGCCTACTTTCTATGATTTGCCTTCCATCTTCTTTTTAGGCAGAGGAGATTTAAAAATGTCGCTGAGCGTTTAAAAATGGCGGTGCATGAAAATTGTTTTACTGAAATGATCCACAGGGGTCCATAAGATATATATATATATATATATGGAAAAAACAAAAAACAGTTATTTTGCCATTTTTGCCTAAAAACTCAGCCCTAGTGTCCCTTAAAAGATGACTGAGGCTACTGGAGCTGGGTCATATCCTACTCACGCAACTGTACCTGTCAACGAAGCAGGCTGACGTGTGACACAAGTAAACAAAGAATAGTTCCCATCTCGAACGCCAGCAATCAATTCGTGAACTGGTAATACCATTACAAAGAGCTCCCCTGACTAAAGCCTGCAGCACACAGTATTTTGCCGTGTGAGTCTGAGGATGACAACACCTCAGAGACAAGTGTGCTTCCAGAACAACACTGCCTCAGGACAAAACTATCTCAAGATGTTACTGAATTGCCTCCTCCCTTTGCTGAAAACACACTCAAGTGATTTCATTTTCCAACAAGATGGAGCCCCACCCCTTTGGAGCTTAGTAGTGCGAACATTTTTGAATGGAACAGTATCTCAACGGTGGATCGGTCACAACACTCCTCTGGATCGTGTTCTATTCACGTGGCCTCAAGGATCTCCAGACCTCATCCCTTGTGACATCTTCCAGTGGGGGTACGTCAAGGACAAGGCTTATGTTCCGCTCCTACCCACTACACTGGATGACCTTAATGAGCGGATAACACATACTGCGACGCGTTTGGGAGGAATGCTCCATGCTGCTGATGGTGGTCATATTGAACACCTGTAGGAGAAGGGACGAAACTTCAAAATCAGTCAAATACGGTGCGCCCGAGAATGTTCCCCGCAGTGGGTACGTGCAGCCGTTGTAGTGTGAAGAGGTAAAAAACTCTCACTCACTCACAAACTTTCACAATTATAATATACTGTATATAGGGATTTCTCCTTGCTTTTATGCATACGATATTCAATAATTTAACACCTTGTACGAACGACTTGCGGCATGACTTGAATCATTTGCCCTGCTGCACCTTTGCTTTGCAGAGTTTCAGTGATCACTGTGCAAAAGTTGGGACAGCAACAGCATATTGTTCCCTAACTCTTTTAATTGGCTCACCTTTCATTTGACGGCGGGTATAAACTATGCTGTGGCTGTTTTACGCTGCATTGCTCTACCTTGGCGAAGAAACTCCTGCTTTAATTAATTTCAGTGACGTACCTGGAACCAGCATCTTTGATCTCAGACTTTCTAGGAAACTTTATTAACATAAAACTACTCGAAGTTTTTCGATTTTGTCAACGAAACATGTAACTAATTTTTAGTTGCCTTGCCTATTCCTGCGTTCTCTTAGCTTTATTTGTCCATATGCAAGCAGCTTTGGTGGCGTAGTCGGTAGCATGCCGAACTGCTATGCCCAAGATAGTGGGTTCAAACCCGGTCGAAGTCGTCGGATTTTATATGACCGTTAAAAATCGCTTAGTAGGCTATGCCTTCTTTCGGAGGGGAAGTAAAGCTGGTGGGCCCATGTCATAGATTTATGGCATGTAAAACAACCTTCCACTAACTAAATTGTGTGAAGCTAAATTTGTAGGTAAGATATGAATAACGCTTTTTTATGTTCTAGCTTTCGTCGCAAGGTGCTGGCATCTAGTAGCCAAGGTCGCAGCTAGGTGTCGTTGACTTTATCATTTGGTAGTAAACGTCGGAACTACTTGAAATTGATCGTCTGTTGTCCGTACCTGAATTACAGATATCACACACCAATACAGCCATCACAATTAACGCCGGTTATCAGACAGATTCTACACACATCCAAAGTACACGGGGCTACATGACCGCGTTGTCGCAGCCTCTAAACTGATGAACCATACAACCAAAGCTGTAGGCTATTTTTACGAGCGTTAAAAATCCCTCAGTATGCCTTCCTTCGAAGGGAAAGTAAAGTCGGCGGGCCCATGGCTTGTAAAATAACCTACCATTGCGATGGGTGGTGTGTAGCAAATCTGTAGGATATATTTGCTCTATCAAGTTCCAACGTTAGCCGCTAGAGTGAGTGACAGTAGCAACTGGTAGCCAATGTTGGGAGCCCTGGGGCGTTCAGCTTATGGCCATTGGCTGCGATTCATTTATCAAATATACAAGTGTCTCTATATGAAAGAATAGTGTTTCGTCAGCCATCTTCTGCGGTCTAAGGGTTGGGACGGAGTACACTCAGCTGTCCGAGAAGTGCCTTTCCGAGGTTTTCCACTTCTGCACCAGTTAAATACCAATTTCCTGTATTGTCGTGTAGATTTTTGAGGTGAAATGTTAAGTTCATTGGTTCTGAGTTCACATTAGAAATTCTCGTGACTCATGGTAGCTAGATTAACGGCCGTGGTCCTTCCTTCCTTCCTTCCACCCTTCCTTCCTTCCACCCTTCCTTCCATCCTTCTACCCTTCCTTCCTTACTCCCTTCCTTCCACCCTTCCTTCCTTCCTTCTTTCCTTCCACCCCTCCTTCCTTCCATCCTTCCTTCCTTCCTTCCACCCTCCTTCCTTCCATCCTTCCTTCCTTCTTTCCTTCTACCCTTCCTTCCATTCTTCCTTCCTTCCACCCTTCCTTCCTTCCATCCTTCCACCCCTCCTTCCTTCCATCCTTCCTTCCTTCCTTCCACCCTTCCTTCCTTCCACCCCTCCTTCCTTCCATCCTTCCTTCCTTCTTTCCTTCTACCCTTCCTTATTTCCTTTTAGCCTTCCTTCCACCCTTCCTTCCTTCCATCCTTCTACTCTTACTACCTTCTATCCTTCCTTTTTCCCTTCCTTCCTTCTTTCCTTTTACCCTTCCTTCCTTCCACCCTTCCTTCCTTCCTTCCTTCCTTCCTTCTTTCCTTCTACCCTTCCTCCCATCCTTCCTTCCTTCCTTCTACCCTTCCTTCCTTCCACGCTTCCTTCCTTCTAGCCTTCTTTCCTTCCACCCTTCGTTCGTTCCTTCCTTTCTTTCTTCCTTCTACCCTTCCTACCTCCCTTCCTTCCTTCTTTCCGTTTACCCTTCCTTCCTTCCATACTTCCTTCCTTCTTTCCTTCTACCCCTCTTTCCTTCCACGCTTCCTTCCTTCTACCCTTCTTTCCTTCCACGCTTCCTTCCTTCCAACCTTCTACCCTTCCTTCCTTATACCCTCCCTCCCTTCCTTCCTTCCTTCCTTCTTTCCACCCTTCCTCCCTTCCTTCATTCCACCCCTCCTTCCTTCCTTTCAGATTCTGGCATTGCTTCCACTTCCTTCTACTTTCTAAGTCCCCCACTTCTCCTTCTTCGAGGATGAAGGGAATTTCTTTTCCCTGACTTTTACTGTATTTTCCTTATTCATTATGTTTTATCCTTTTTTCCTTCTAGCCCGTAAGTTAGTTGACATATTTATTTCTAGTTTTCATTTCATCATCATTTTTCATTTTCAACCAAACAATCAGGTGACAATAACCTCGTTGTAAGGCCCCTTAAAATCAATTATCATTATCATCATCATCATCATCATCATCATCGCTGCTACAGGGAAATGCCGAAATTAAGGCCACGGCCGCCTCCTCAACCCTCACCTGAATTACAAATACACACACTAATTCAGCCATCACATTAACAAGGGTTATCAGACAATAATCCACTCACACACAAGTACACGGGGCTAAATGACCACGATGTCCAAGCACACAAATGCATAATCAACAGAAACCTCTAAACATCTGAATATGATTGCGGAGTGCGAGTGCAGCCTGAGGGCACATCGAGGGAGCTACATTGATTTTTTGCATCCCACGAAATACGCCTTGCAGTGAAGTAAATAATAATAATAATAATAATAATAATAATAATAATAATAATAATAATAATGTTATTGGTTTTACGACCCATTTAACTACTTTTTAGAGACGGGATGCCAGAAATTTGCCCCAAAGAGGATCATTACGTGCCAGTAAATTTACTGACATGACTCCCTCGTGTTTGCAAGCCCTCAAATGACAAGTGCCAGAATACGATACTGCAACCTTGGCTACAGCAGGCGAGTTACACACCTTCCCCGGTATCAAACCAGGGACTAGGCTATGTTTCCCTTGTGAATCCCTTTATTGATGTGTAACATCTTTCCACTCGGTTGCTGTATATTTTTTGTCGGGGTGATTCTGAAAAATGAAACGGGAATGGGACGGCAATGCGAAGGAAACAATGAGTGCGCGCGGTGGCGGAGATTGGTACCTCGACGTACTGTCGGCCATGTGACTATGTGGAATGTAAATCGTATACGGTTTTCTTCAAGGTTTGGAGGCCTCGTTAAAGATATTCCAACAATAAACCATCTTCAAATTGTCGTTCTTTGGTGTGAAAATATTCATTATATCATATTTGTTGAAAGGATTTGGCACAGGAGTTTTACAAGTAGTTATTTCAATGACCAACAGAGTTCACTGTAAACAAGGAATTTTCGCTCCCGGCGGACTCATAGTGGGATAACATGTCACATGTCACACGTCATATGCGACTACTGTAAGGCTCGTAATTTATTATTATTGTCCGGCTCCGTGGCTAAATGGTTAGCACGCTAGTCTTGGCTCAATGTGACCCGAGTTGGATTCCCGGCCGAGCCATCAGGGAGTTTAATCTCCTGAGGTTAATTCCCGTGGCTCGGAGACTGGGTGTATGTGTCGTCTTCGTCATCACTTGATCCTCATTACGTCGCGCTGGTCGCCCACGGGCGTCATCTAGAAAAACCTGCACTCGGCCTCTCCGGAGGCCACACGATCATTATTAATTATGATTCTTTATTACTGTTGAAATGAAGATGATGTGGAAATTCACTACAAGTCGTGAGAATAACTTTAGGAATGTCACCATTCTATAGAGAGCCATGTATTTGTTATCAATCTTGTGAAACACCTTGTAACTTGCCGAACCTTCTTGGAACAGCAATGTTCTTATATGAGTCGTCCAGTTTCAAAACTCGATTAATCCACTTGTGAATAAGAATCATTTTCATGAGAAACGTTTCTCTGGACTTTGCCTCTCGTATCTTTTTTGTTTGTTGTTTTCTACATTTTGCTTTTTGTTTTTGGTTTTGTGTTTGCTTTGTGATTTTGCTATTGAATTTTCCTTTTTGCTTTTCCTTCTTGGATTTGTGTTTTCTGCTTTTCCTTTTTTGAATTTTACTTTATGTTTCTTGTTTTTTGTTTCCTGCTTATGCCTTTGTTTTGAATTTTGCTTTTTGCTTCGCCTTTTTGTTTTGGTTTTGTGTTTTTTTTCTGCTTTTGCTGTTACTGAATTTTGCTTTTTGCTTTGTGTTTCTTTTTTTGTTTGTTTTCTGCTTTTGCTTTTGTGTTTGAATTTTGTATTTTGTTTCGTCTTTTTTGTTTGGGTTTGTGTTTGTTTTCTGCTTTTGCTGGTATTGAATTTTGCTTTTTGCTTTGTGTCTCTCTTTTTTGTTTTCTGCTTTTGCTTTTGAATTTTGCTTTTTTCTTCGTTTTTTGTTTGTTTTTGTTTTTGTGTTTGTTTTCTGGAAAATCAAAATAAAACAAAAAAATGAAAAATAAACAAAACAAAATAAAAACAAAAACAAAATAAAACAAAACGAAAAATAAAACAAAACAAAGTAAACAAAAATAAAAAATAAACAAACAAAATAAAACAAAACAATAAAGTAAAATAAAATAATTAAATACATAATTTTACGACATGATCCTTATTCACAAGTGGATTAAACGAGTTTTGCAACTGGACGACTCATATCCTGTCCTACAGGAATTGGTTGTATGTAGTTTAAGTAAAAACGAATGTAATACAATAAAGGGGTTTCTCAGAATAATTGGGAGCAGGCTAGCCTTGTAAACAAGCGTAAATCCTTTGCAAAACATCAATAATATTTCAAATCCCCACCACTGTCTCACTTAAGAGCATTGCTTCCTTTCCAGAGAATACTGGAATATGATTGGTTTGGACGTTTTCCAAGCATATTGAGGTCAACATGACCATGAAATAATATTATTTAAGACTGCTCTTAGACACTAAGGACTCAATATTCTATAATCAGTCGCTGTGTCATGATTGCGTTACACTAACGTCAAGCCTTACGACTCCTGTAACAATCTGTATACCGTATACATGTTATCATCATCATCATCATATTCATCATCATCATCATCATCATCATCATTTATTGCATTAAATGGGCCTTTGAGGCCTACAGCAGAATTGCAGTAGGAAAAGAAAATATTTCAAATGTTACAAAAAACGAAATTACAAAGGAAAGATTATTACAAAACACAAGCAAACAAGAGGAGGTATTTGCGGCGGATGGCACTCCATCTTTTCCGGTCTCTAGCATCATCCTCCTCGGCTGTCGGTTCCACTTCTTGAAGGATCGTCGTCACTCGATCCTTCCATCGTGTAATTGGGCGTCCTCTCGGGCGTTTTCCCGTGGATTAAGATTGGAGGACTCTCTTAGGAAGGGATCCGTCCGCTCGTAACATGTGTCCAAACCACTGTAGTCGCCTCTCTCCCAATATTCGTCCAATGTGTGGCTTTCCAAACTTCTGGTACAGGTCTTCTTTCTTTCTTTCTTTCTTTCTTCTCTCCCATTTACCGTCCATGTTATTGTAGACGAGTCCATAAATTTTTCGAAGTACCTTTCTTTCAAACGCACATCTTCAGTATACATGTTCTAACTAAATAAATGTCAAGTATTCTACCGAGTCGGACTTCTATATTTCTAATGAATACAGTACTACTCAGCACGTAAATAATCCGAAAGGACCTTAGCTTAACAAACAAAACGAGCTGATTACCCACGTTACGCTGGAAACTTAACTCAGTAACCATCTTGATATCAGTTATGATAACAACTAATTTAATGTATGTCAGGCCAGACACTAAATAAAAGTAAATACCTCCATACCATGAACTTTGTCAAAGCTCCCCTTCCTCTCTGAATCGTTTCCGATGGAGCTCTGATATAATTGGTGTCGCTATACACTCAATTTCTTTTCAACCGTGGAATAATGATAGACTGTTAGACTAGCGGTATTACTTGGTTTGCTCACTGTAACGATGTGAGGCTTACATCGGATATTGATTCAAAAGGCAGTTTTTAATAACCATTTTTATCTCTTCCTGTGAAAATATGTTGATTCTCTTGTTCAAAGCGAACACGAGTCTGCCCTGGAGCATGGTTGAAAATGCAATTTAATTTAATTTAAAAAGAGATAAAATTTCACGATCAAAGTCTTCTTTAAACATTCTCAATTCTTCGTCAATATTTTGAACAGTGGAATCTTTTAGTAGCCAAATCAGTTTTCTAATTAAAGGAATAAAGAGCCAGAAATGTGGCATTTAAAGAGCAAGCGGTTCAGTAAGTTTGGTGCCATTCATAACAATGGAAAATAAATACGCCTCTACTGTATTATTTATTAACGTTGAAACATTTCTCAGCAGACGAAGTAGGGGTCCCAATCTTAGCAAATACGTAAAGGTAAGCAATTCCTCTATTGTGCCAGACGTTGAGGTGCTAAAGGGCCCGGAAAGGTTTCAAATTGTGGGTCTTGGAGAGCTCTAGCAAACTAAAATACCAAATATCTAAAATCACTTCCAGCTTAAATGCAGTTCTGAATAAACCGCCTAAAATCACTTGTTTCTTGTTTGATTCAAATCCTAGCCAAATTAATTGATTTACATAATATTTATGTTAATGTGTCCCTTCGTTCAATACCCTCAGGCGTTCCTTCGATTTTTCAAATAACTTCACACCGGAAGCAATTATAAGGACTTAAGTGTTATTTTGCATTGAATCGCACGAGCACTCGTAGTGGTAGAAAAGGCAAACTGATAACCTAATTGAACGGATATGGATGAGTTTCATTGACTGACACTAGATCATGTAGTGGTAGAAAAGGCAAACTGCTAATCTAATTGACCGGATATGGATGAGTTTCATTGACTGACACTAGATCATGTAGTGGTAGAAAAGGCAAACTGTTGATCTAATTGACCGGATATGGATGAGTTTCATTGACTGACACTAGATCATGTAGTGGTAGAAAAGGCAAACTGCTAATCTAATTGACCGGATATGGATGAGTTTCATTGACTGACACTAGATCATGTAGTGGTAGAAAAGGCAAACTGCTGATCTAATTGACCGGATTTGGATGAGTTTCATTGACTGACACTAGACCTTGCAGTGGTAGAAAAGGCAAACTGCTAATCTAATGGACCGGATATGGATGAGTTTCATTGACTGACACTAGACCTTGTAGAGGTAGAAAAGGCAAACTGCTGATCTAATTGACCGGATATGGATGAGTTTCATTGACTCACACTAGACCTTAGAGAGGTAGAAAAGGCAAACTGCTAACCTAATTGAACGGATAAGGATGAGTTTCATTGACTGACACTAGATCATGTAGTGGTAGAAAAGGCAAACTGCTAATCTAATTGACCGGATATGGATGAGTTTCATTGACTGACACTAGATCATGTAGTGGTAGAAAAGGCAAACTGCTGATCTAATTGACCGGATATGGATGAGTTTCATTGACTGACACTAGACCTTGCAGTGGTAGAAAAGGCAAACTGCTGATCTAATTGACCGGATATGGATGAGTTTCATTGACTGACACTAGATCATGTAGTGGTAGAAAAGGCAAACTGCTGATCTAATTGACCGGATTTGGATGAGTTTCATTGACTGACACTAGACCTTGTAGAGGTAGAAAAGGCAAACTGCTGATCTAATTGACCGGATTTGGATGAGTTTCATTGACTGACACTAGATCATGTAGTGGTAGAAAAGGCAAACTGCTGATCTAATTGACCGGATATGGATGAGTTTCATTGACTGACACTAGACCTTGTAGAGGTAGAAAAGGCAAACTCCCAATCTAATTGACCGGATTTGGATGAGTTTCATTGACTGACACTAGATCATGTAGTGGTAGAAAAGGCAAACTGCTGATCTAATTGACCGGATATGGATGAGTTTCATTGACTGACACTAGATCATGTAGTGGTAGAAAAGGCAAACTGCTAACCTAATTGAACGGATATGGATGAGTTTCATTGACTGACACTAGACCTTGTAGTGGTAGAAAAGGCAAACTGCTAACCTAATTGACCGGATATGGATGAGTTTCATTGACTGACACTAGACCTTGTAGTGGTAGAAAAGGCAAACTGCTAATCTAATTGACCGGATATGGATGAGTTTCATTGACTGACACTAGATCATGTAGTGGTAGAAAAGGCAAACTGCTGATCTAATTGACCGGATTTGGATGAGTTTCATTGACTGACACTAGACCTTGTAGAGGTAGAAAAGGCAAACTCCCAATCTAATTGACCGGATATGGATGAGTTTCATTGACTGACACTAGACCTTGTAGTGGTAGAAAAGGCAAACTGCTAATCTAATTGACCGGATATGGATGAGTTTCATTGACTGACACTAGATCATGTAGTGGTAGAAAAGGCAAACTGCTAACCTAATTGACCGGATTTGGATGAGTTTCATTGACTCACACTCGACCTTGTAGAGGTAGAAAAGGCAAACTGCTAATCTAATGGACCGGATATGGATGAGTTTCATTGACTGACACTAGACCTTGTAGAGGTAGAAAAGGCAAACTGCTAACCTAATTGAACGGATATGGATGAGTTTCATTGACTGACACTAGACCTTGTAGTGGTCGAAAAGGCAAACTGCTAACCTAATTGAACGGATTTGGATGAGTTTCATTGACTCACACTAGACCTTGTAGAGGTAGAAAATGCAAACTGCTGATCTAATGGACCGGATATGGATGAGTTTCATTGACTGACACTAGACCTTGTAGAGGTAGAAAAGGCAAACTGCTAACCTAATTGAACGGATATGGATGAGTTTCATTGACTGACACTAGACCTTGTAGTGGTCGAAAAGGCAAACTGCTAACCTAATTGAACGGATTTGGATGAGTTTCATTGACTCACACTAGACCTTGTAGAGGTAGAAAAGGCAAACTGCTAACCTAATTGAACGGATATGGATGAGTTTCATTGACTGACACTAGACCTTGTAGTGGTCGAAAAGGCAAACTGCTAACCTAATTGAACGGATATGGATGAGTTTCATTGACTGACACTAGACCTTGTAGAGGTAGAAAAGGCAAACTGCTAACCTAATTGAACGGATAAGGATGAGTTTCATTGACTGACACTAGACCTTGTAGAGGTAGAAAAGGCAAACTGCTAACCTAATTGAACGGATAAGGATGAGTTTCATTGACTGACACTAGACCTTGCAGTGGTAGAAAAGGCAAACTGCTAATCTAATGGACCGGATATGGATGAGTTTCATTGACTGACACTAGACCTTGTAGAGGTAGAAAAGGCAAACTGCTAACCTAATTGAACGGATATGGATGAGTTTCATTGACTGACACTAGACCTTGTAGTGGTCGAAAAGGCAAACTGCTAACTTAATTGAACGGATAAGGATGAGTTTCATTGACTGACACTAGACCTTGCAGTGGTAGAAAAGGCAAACTGCTAACCTAATGGACCGGATTTGGATGAGTTTCATTGACTCACACTAGACCTTGTAGAGGTAGAAAAGGCAAACTGCTAACCTAATTGAACGGATATGGATGAGTTTCATTGACTCAAACTAGACATTGTAGTGGTAGAAAAGGCAAACTGCTAATCTAATGGACCGGATTTGGATGAGTTTCATTGACTGACACTAGACCTTGTAGAGGTAGAAAAGGCAAACTGCTAACCTAATTGAACGGATATGGATGAGTTTCATTGACTGACACTAGACCTTGTAGAGGTAGAAAAGGCAAACTGCTAACCTAATTGAACGGATATGGATGAGTTTCATTGACTGACACTAGACCTTGTAGTGGTAGAAAAGGCAAACTGCTAACCTAATTGAACGGATATGGATGAGTTTCATTGACTGACACTAGACCTTGTAGTGGTAGAAAAGGCAAACTGCTAACCTAATTGAACGGATATGGATGAGTTTCATTGACTGACACTAGACCTTGTAGTGGTAGAAAAGGCAAACTGCTAACCTAATTGAACGGATATGGATGAGTTTCATTGACTGACACTAGACCTTGTAGTGGTAGAAAAGGCAAACTGCTAATCTAATAGACCGGATATGGATGAGTTTCATTGACTGACACTAGACCTTGTAGTGGTCGAAAGGGCAAACTGCTAACCTAATTGAACGGATTTGGATGAGTTTCATTGACTCACACTAGACCTTGTAGAGGTAGAAAATGCAAACTGCTGATCTAATGGACCGGATATGGATGAGTTTCATTGACTGACACTAGACCTTGTAGTGGTCGAAAAGGCAAACTGCTAACCTAATTGAACGGATTTGGATGAGTTTCATTGACTCACACTAGACATTGTAGAGGTAGAAAAGGCAAACTGCTGATCTAATGGACCAGATATGGATGAGTTTCATTGACTGACACTAGACCTTGTAGAGGTAGAAAAGGCAAACTGCTAACCTAATTGAACGGATAAGGATGAGTTTCATTGACTGACACTAGACCTTGTAGAGGTAGAAAAGGCAAACTGCTAACCTAATTGAACGGATAAGGATGAGTTTCATTGACTGACACTAGACCTTGCAGTGGTAGAAAAGGCAAACTGCTAATCTAATGGACCGGATATGGATGAGTTTCATTGACTGACACTAGACCTTGTAGAGGTAGAAAAGGCAAACTGCTAACCTAATTGAACGGATATGGATGAGTTTCATTGACTGACACTAGACCTTGTAGTGGTCGAAAAGGCAAACTGCTAACCTAATTGAACGGATAAGGATGAGTTTCATTGACTGACACTAGACCTTGCAGTGGTAGAAAAGGCAAACTGCTAACCTAATGGACCGGATTTGGATGAGTTTCTTTGACTCACACTAGACCTTGTTGAGGTAGAAAAGGCAAACTGCTAACCTAATTGAACGGATATGGATGAGTTTCATTGACTGACACTAGACCTTGTAGAGGTAGAAAAGGCAAACTGCTAACCTAATTGAACGGATATGGATGAGTTTCATTGACTGACACTAGACCTTGTAGTGGTAGAAAAGGCAAACTGCTAATGTAATTGACCGGATATGGATGAGTTTCATTGACTCACACTAGATCATGTAGTGGTAGAAAAGGCAAACTGCTAACCTAATTGAACGGATATGGATGAGTTTCATTGACTGACACTAGACCTTGTAGTGGTAGAAAAGGCAAACTGCTAATCTAATAGACCGGATATGGATGAGTTTCATTGACTCACACTAGACCTTGTAGTGGTAGAAAAGGCAAACTGCTAATCTAATTGACCGGATATGGATGAGTTCCACTGACTCCCACTGGTGCTTTTAGTGGTAGAAAAGGCAAACTGGTAATTTAATCGACTGGATGTGGTTGAGTTTCTGGTAAGCAATCATCAGTCTACCGAGTCTCATGATGCCAGCATCTCGTAAGAAACGTTTAGTGTGTCCTTTACGTTTAGAAAAGTGGATAAAACAACGAAAGTTAATCACAAATGCACTAAACAAGTAATAGCGTTCATGGAAGGTCTCGTCTATGGCATTAAATTTTACCTGGGTATATGGGGTAATATTAGAATGTTGTTTTCTGACAGAAGTTGGCTACACTGTTGGGTAAATCAGTACCTTCTTGAATAAGCTTGGAGTTTAATATAACGTCATTTGCATTGTTTAAAGGTGTGCCTATTATAGCCGACAATAGCATTTATAGGCTGGAGTGTCGTCAGCACCCGGCATACCCAGTTATGTTACACATCGTGTCTAGTTGGTTTCTACTTCGCAAATTGAGCTGTCGCTTCTGTGTGGTGTTGGGAGTGTGTGAAATTAATACTTCTTTACATGAAGTGCAGGAACGGATCAGTTTACATCTTTATGTTTGCAAATTGTCTGGAGGTAATGAAGAATTGAACTTAAAAATGTACATGCAGTACGAAACCAAAATAATAAGAATTTGGGATTGGAAATCAGTAAGGCATTTATTTTTATAACTGGGGTGCCGAATACCTTATGATAATATTTTTAAGGTAGTAATAAAGATTGTATTTGGTATATTTGGTCTTTATTTAACATTTGTAAAAAAAAATGGTGCAAGCTTTATTTGGGGTGTTCTGAGCACCCCACCTACCCATTTGCGTAACTCCTACCCACAGTGAATGAGTGGTTAACGTGTCGGTCTATCAACCCCAAGCTTGCAGATTCGCTCCTGGCCGGGTAAGTGATTTATCAAAGGCGGCAAAACGTTACGACACGCATGTCATACGTTGTTGGCATGTTAAAGAACCCATTTGAATTCAGTAGGCCGTGTCCATAATGTCAAAATTAGTCTCGGGATTTTCCGCCACCACAAAAGTTCCTCCTTTCCCTACTAGAAAGCGCTATAGTGTCAAGGAGCTTAGCTATCTAACCTCCTTTACTTTCATAGCGCTCTAAGGAACAACAACATTCCACATGCAAGCTGCCCTCTGTGCGTCTAATAACAAAGCTTGGACACGGCGTCCGAGGCCAAACGATATTATTATTATTATTGTCAGTCTACCGCGTCTCATCATGCCGGCACCTCGTAAGAAACGTTTAGTGTGTCTTTTACGTTTAGAAAAGTGGATAACGGAACTTAATTACAATTGCACTAAAAGAGTGATAGCGTTCATGGAAGGTCTCGTCTACGACATTAAAAGGATGCTTTCAACATCGAATTGCTTGCCTGAAGAATTTTTCATCTTCCTTTTCTTTTCTTGCTTCTCTCCTCTGCGTAGCTGTGCGCGTTACGGCGCATACCGTGACAGCGGCTGCATATCCTGCGATAGGACGTTCGAATTCTGGCGCTGATAGCAGCCATCCTGAGTGTGTACTTTCCCCGGATCCTTCCATACTCCCTCCTGGCAAATGTAAGGTTCAAGTCACGATGCTCCTACCCCATCCCTGACTATATTACATTATTATGATCGTTCTTCGATTTCTTGCTTTGATCTGCTCTTAGCTTTCTTTCGCTGTACATAATGAATTTCCATGTGCGAATGTTATTCTCTTCAATATTTCTACGTTTGTTGGTATTTTAGTAGTGTGCTAGGAGTGACCGCTGGTTTTTCTGAGCGATTATATAAGCACCTAAGAGTTTCAGTGATATTTTCTCCTTTTGTAGGTATTTTTGTAAAGCTGTAGGCAGGTGGCTTCGGTGGTGTAGTAGGTAGCATGCTGAGCTTCTATGCCCAAGATCGGGGATTTTTAAGAGCATTAATAAGCCCTCAATATGCTTTCCTTTGGTGGGAGTGGGCCGATGTTATAGATTTATGGCATGTAAAAGAACCTTCCACTAACTACACTTTTGTGAAGCTAAATTTGTAGGTTTATTTCATTAACGTTTTTAAGTTCCAACGTTCGTCGCCAGGTGCTGGTTGAGGTGGCATCTAGTAGCCAACTTCACAGCTAGGTGTCGTTGACGGTATCATTTGGTAGCAAAAGTAGGAACTACTTAGAATTGATCGTCTGCAGTCCTTACCTGAATCACAGATAACACACACTAATACAGCCATCACAATTAACACCGGTTATCAGAAAGATTCTACACACACCCACAGAACACAGGGCTACATGACCACGTTTTCGCAGCCCCTAAACTGGGGAACAAACCAACCAAAGCTGTAGGCTATTGTAGATAATGAGTTTATGGTTGTTCTCGGTTATTTCTGAATTTTGACATAGCCTCATTAACACGAGATATTAAGAAATCATTAATCCTGCCAAAGAGCCTCTGTTTTCATGCAACTAGCAACATGCGATCCTTTACAAAAAGAAATTAGCCAAAAAAATAGCCGTATACAGTATGAAGTATATGTGAGCTAGATAAGAGGAATGCCTCACCATAAACGTGTCGGTGATTATCTGGCCAAGCACTGTACACACACTAATAGAGTCTTCACAACAACACCAAAACAACAGTTTTTTTCAGTCGGTCAACACGATTGTACCCCAAATGAGATAAGTTATTCCCTAAGCCAGAAAAAAAGTGACAGTCAGTCTGAAAGACTAGACTTAGTATCATATTAAATGCTACAAATGCAGAAAAATGCTAGAAAGGCTGGAGGCTTCTTGCTCCGCACGAAGCCAAAGACTCTTGACATGTTGGAAAATTATCTGCATGATAGACTACTTATCTTACTTATCTTGTTTTAAATTACTCGCGAACGGCAAGTGCAAACCAAGGGCAAAGCCAGATCAAGCGCGCGGGATGCCGCACGCTCACCAGAGCGCGCGGGGACGTGCCCCTTCCATCCAGTCTAAAACAATTATAGTGGGCGATGTATTGAAGATAGAGATATGCTCTCCCGGACTTTTTTGTAGAACTATTCATGCTGACCAATTCTTACGCTCATAGTATATTGATATTTTAAACGGTTTGCCCAGCGTAAGCTTAAGAAGCGCATGGACGCCAAGTTTGTTTTCGACTTTTTCAATGAAATCATTACTGCTTGGCTTCCTTTGACCATATATAAATTATTTTCTACAGAATCTTTCCTCAAGATATCCTTTACAGAATGGTGAAAACCGCATCAAAATCCATCCAGTGGTTCTCGAGATTACCCGTGACATCCAAGAATCGGGGATGTTTATGCCACAATTCGAGGAAAAACTCCGTCAATCAATACCTTTTATTTCCAAAACAGTTAGATAGGGGACATGTTCGAGCTATTTTTCTTAGCCCTTCTTCAGCCCTGACTTAAGTAGTATTAGACAATCAATCTTTGTACATCTCATTTCATCAAATAAAAAACAAGCAAAAATACACTGCAAACAAACATGTAAAAAAACATTATGAAACATGAGTTTAGTGCTTTTCAGTCGGTCAACACGAAAAGCACTAAACTCTTGTTTACTAAGGCAACACTGAAAATATGGCTTCAAACACCACAATTATGAAACATATTAAAACTTCCTAAAAACACCTTGAAATAACTCTGAAGAAATGCTGCGTCAAGTTTGAGGAAGCCTGTTTCAAACATGACTTGTTGTTACAATGTGAGCAAATTGTATATTGTGTCATTGATTATGCCATTTCCTGCATGACATTTTTCTTGATGGAGCAGTTTTGCCACGTAAAAATATTAAAACATTAACAGCACTATAAAACATCTATTGTGACTATTGCGTCATGTGAATTCATGCAGATTGTCGCTTTGTTCATCTCCATGCGAGCTTGATTATGTAACCTGATCTTTATTGAGGATTATTTGACAGAGGTTTTGTTCATATTTGTCTTATACTAACGAAGTAGAGATTGTCGGGGTACACATGCACCAAGCAGTACTATGGCGTCACACAGCTCAGTGCATCTGGGTACATTTCGTCCCGTCACCGTAACGTAACGCCAGACTCCAGCGTAACGACGAAGTCGACAAGATCATTTAAAATGATAAAATTACATGAGGAACACACAGCACTTAGGAATGTGAGAGGAGGAATAGCCCAGCGAGATAACGGACCCTCACATTCAGTCGAGTGCAAACAGTAACCTAGTGACCTTCTCTTAACAGGACCGCACGAGGTTAAACCAGATAAGTAGCCTGTACGATACAATATAAATTGACCATTTACAACAACCTCATATTCACTCCAAACAAGCAAATTCCGGAGGTCAATCACCACTTTCAGTATCTCAACAAAACATCACATAGACCACAACTAACAAATATTGATGAGTTTCATAATCTAAACTAATACTGCCACTAAATAAGTGTACATATAGTAAATATTTTCACCCATACTTTCGGACATAGATTTTATAGCCTTGATGATGATCACTTGACGATCGAAACTGGTCATCCAAGTTTATTTATTAATCTCATGTATTTTGTTTTTTCATGATTAGGGAATAACCCATCTCATTTAGGTGCAATCGTGTTTACCGACTGAAAAGCATCACACTTTTGTTTACTAAGGCAACACTGAACAATTACTTCAAACACCATAACAACACAAGTTATCAGACAATGTTAAGCGTACTTTATCCTGCTTCATACTGTTAAGATCCTAAACTAGAGTTTCTCGTCCGCCTCGTTGCGTAGTGGATAGCACTCCTGGCAGATTCACACGGCCACCATATTGAAATTATTTTTCTGATAACCTTGTAGTTTGGGCAACAGACGATTCACACAAGAAGGAATATTTTTTCCAAATTTTGGTAGAGATCGGATGGTTAGTTTAGTCATAATTTGATTTAAGCTTTGATCATTTCGATGGCCACTGTATGGTTTTTGTTAATATGGTGGCGATATAAAACATGACACTGAGGTGTCCTATGCTAGTTATTTATTTATTTATTTATTTATCGTATGGCTTTTAGTGCTGGGAGTGTCCGAGGACATGTTCGGCTCGCCTGAGTCTGTAGCTGCTTCCAGCGGACACCCTAAGGGTGAGCTACAAGTTCCGTTCAATTTCAAGTAGTTCCAACTTTCGCCACCAGATATCAATGATACCTAGTGGTGAACGTTGGAACTTTGATAGAGCGTTCTGACGGAATCTATCCTAACAAATTTTGCTTTACACAAGTTTAGTCTGTGAAAGGATCTTTTACGTGCCATAAATCTATGACATGGGACCGCCGGCTTTACGTCCCCTCCGAAGGAAGGCTTACTGAAGGATTTTTAACACTCTTAAAAAATCCGACGACTTCAGCCGGGTTTGAACCCACTATCTTGGGCATAGCAGTTCAACATGCTACCGACTACGCCACCGAAGCCTATGCTAGTGATACATCTGTACCAAATTTGGTTCAATTCGGTATTGTCATGCTTCAATTGGAGCACACACACATGACATTCTGCACCGTGTAAATCTGGTAAGTCTACTTTCATTTTTAGCTAAATTCGCTGCCTGTTTGTGCGGTCGTATAAGTCATTACGTAGACCACTTGAACAAAACAATGATTTTAAGTAAATCAGTAGTGGGAGTTTGAAATATCATTGGTGTTCTGTAAAAGGTTTACTCTTGTTAACAAGGATAGTCTGTTTCCAGTTTTTCCGAGAAACCTCTAATGCCATTACCTTCGTCTTCACTTAAACTACATGGGGTCTTTTCCTGTTGATTCAGAAATGGAGATATTGATTCTATCTGGCTGTTCTGGGAAGAGCCTGGCAAGCCCTTATACAATTAGAACGTGTTATATTTAAAGTTGTTAGCCAATATATAGCTCTCTAAGTAGTGGTTACATTCTTAAAGTGTTACACGCGGCTTGTGGTGAATTTCCACATTGCCTTCATTTCGACAGTAGCAAGGAATAATAATGCCATATGGCATGGTTACGAAAAGAACTGCATGGTGTACACCCTCACATGCTCAGCCAACATCATGTCGACCGATCATTGTCGAACTTATGGTTGAAGCATTGTTCGCTCTTTAGTGAAACTTAGGGCTTTGTAATTGCGATACAGGACCGTGTCATTGCAACAAAAATTATAGAAAGAACATCCTTAAAGAGAATGTAGCATATGATCG
This sequence comes from Meconema thalassinum, assembly GCA_946902985.2. NCBI lineage: Eukaryota > Metazoa > Arthropoda > Insecta > Orthoptera > Tettigoniidae > Meconema > Meconema thalassinum. Next base: position 440,650,047 of record OX336393.1, on the reverse strand, counting down.
ATGTCGTAGATGTACCTCAGCGCTGGAAACCATAGAGATCTTCGGTGGCTGTTCTACGCTGGCAGGTATAGAGTTTATCAAGAGGCATAGTGATGTTGCTAAGATCTTACACCAAGAGCTAGCTATAAAATGTGGACTTTTGGATACGAGCATGGTGTACTACAATTACCAGCCTTCCAACGTGCTTAAAAATGAGCTTTATAAGATGTATTGGGATAGACCTATTTTAACCGACCAGAAAGTATTGGCCAATCGACCTGATATTGGCTATCTCAATAAAAGAAACCAGAAGGCCTACTTGATAGACGTTGCTGTCCCACTTAGCCAAAATATGCAAACTACCCAAGCTAAAAAAAAAAGTACGCACCGTTGGCGGAAGAAATACGAAAATTATGGGGACTAAAATGAGCGAGAATGTTGCCAGTGGTGATCTCTTCCGCGGGAGTTGTTCGAAGACGTCGGCAATGGCTTTGGAGGAACAGCAAATGAAACATCTGATTGCCAGAATACAGAAAGCAGAACTGCTGGATACGTGTCATATAGTTAGGCTATTTTTTTATCTCAGTAAGGTACACAGGATACTTGATTATCAAAACCGTATCTTGTAGACTGAGTTGTACCATAATTATGAGAAATTAAAGATAATAATAATAAAGGGATTCACAAGTTGAATCTCTAGGGAAACATAATCCCTGGTTGGATACCGGCATGGTATCTCTGCCCGCTCCGCGCCGTCCCGTGTCCTGTGTGCTCTTACCCTAATTATATTTCTATCAACATGCATCTTCTCACAGATCACTGTGTTTCCTAATGTTGGCTATCTGTTTTTTTCTTCCTGTGTGATATTCACCAGATATCCATTACGACTGCAATGAGGTTTTTCATAAATGATTGTTGTTCATCAACCAGGTCTAGGCTCCACCTAAAACTAAGTTTCCATTATTGATTGATCTCCGGGAGATATCACTGAAGACGGCAATGAAATTATTCCAGACAAAGATTGTGCCAGTGGCGACATACGGACTAGAGAACATTTGTCCCCATCTAAGCTACAAGAACCTTGCAGAACTAGAAAAGATCAAGAGTAACTTTCTGAAAAGAGCCCTATGCCTCTCAAAATTCACACCATCCCGGCTGGCGTATGGAGTAGCAAGAGACCACCGCTTTTAATAGAAGACTTGGGACTCAAACTTCTCCTGCCATCGACCCCCAGTTATGAAAGACTGAAACAAGACTTAAAGACGAAACAGAACGACATTTGGAGCAACTTCTACAGCGCGGATGCGGTGATAGGCAAAGACTGGATGCTAAGCCTACGCGAACTACGCCACGTTGCGACCAGATTCGTGACTAATGGATTTCACTACAAAGTAAGGATGAACAAGAAATGCTACCAACCAGCCCCAGAATGTGTATGCTCGAGGTGCGGAAGGGTGATGGATACCACGCAATGTGGTGTGGACAGAGGTAACTGTTTTTTAAGTAAGGGCCGGTTTTCTTAAGCCCGTAGTTAGTGCGTACCCCACAACAAGCGTGCCCGCTACCTCCCGGCATCCTTTGCGAAGAAGCAGGCGTCAGTTGCAGCTGTGTAGCTAACCTGTACGCTGAACTGTATATATTTACAATGTTCAAGATTATTGATTCGCCCGCCGCGTGTGAGGTACGATTTGTGATACGTTTTTTGAGTGCAAGAAACATGTCGGCTGCAGACATTCATCGTCAGCTTTGTGAGGTGCATAGGGAAAAATGCAATGACGGATGGTAAAGTGCGAAAATGAGTACGCGAGTTCAAAAGTGGCCGTGAAAATGTTCATGACGATGAACGCTCAGGTCTGTGATCACAGGTGACTTGGTGACTGCAATTGACACGAAAATTCACGAGGACCTAAGATTTCTGATAACCACTCTATCAATGGATTTCCTTCAAGTGTGAATTCTTGGTTGTCAGAGCAGACGGCAAACTTGTATGCAGAGGGATTTCAGAACCTAGTTTTAAGTTATGACAAGTGCCTAAATAAACAAGACAACTATGTAGAAAAATAGAGGAAGGCATCTAAAAACTTTAAAAAATGTGCTTTCAAAATAAAATGTTCGTTTAATTTAAGAAAAACGCTCTTACTTAAAAAAATAAAGCCTTCGTATCTCTTACACAGTTGAGTGTCGACCAATTGTGTCGTACATTTAATGGATATTTTCCGCTGTATGATTTACTATTTGTTTAATAAATCTACCTTGATCATTATTGATTTATAATTTGTATCTTTGTTTTATTAGTGTTGATCCTGCTCCATAGCACTAAATGTAACATGCCTATCGTTTTGAAGCCATTGATGACCCCCTTTGGAATTTCTAGGCTTGATGCACCATATTGTTTATAAAATTGATCTAACATGGAATACTTTTGTTTGCCTCCTGTAAAATAAGATCGTGGATTGTACGTTACTAAATCATAGGTAGGCATTACTCCTTGGAACATGTAAAAATATCTACAGAAAATATGCTTAGGAAATTTAGGAGCAGAAAGTTATATCTGCGCATTCTAATTATTCATATCACATTATGAATGGGGAATAGCTAACAAAAAATCTAACCCCATGGCACTACAGCCCATAAAGGGCCTGGGTCAGGCTGTTCCAAATCCATGAGTTTGAGTATGCGTACACGCGAGTACTCAGCAGTGAAGCTCGGAGCACTGTTTGAGAGGGACTGGGGGTGATAGCCAATACGTCACTGGGCGAAGGTCATTACACAAGTCTATGCGTTCCTGCCAGTCTTGATGTATCCACCGCGAAGAGACGGCAGCCCCCCACAGCAGAGCTGTATTGCATGTTGCAGGTTTACTCACGAAATGCGGCGAGTACTCTGCTGCTCACGAGCGAGCTGTTCTGCTGGAACAGCCTGGCCTGGGCCAACCAAGCGACCGCTGCCCAGCCAATTGGCCTGCTGATATTGGGGTGACGCGTGGTCAGCGAATCGGGTCCCGTCGGCCGTTAATCTTGGTTTTCGTGACCGGGGCACTGCTTCACTGTCAGACAGCTACTCAATTGTCCTCACGAGGCTGAGTGCACAACCGTTCCTGCCCTCACGTCCGTTTCTAAAATCCCTGACGGGGCCGCGGATCCAACCCGGGGCCTCCGTGTGAGAGGCAAGCACGCTACCCCAACACCACAGGCCGGCACTTCATGCAAAGAAGGCCTCAAATTTCATTCCCAGTAGGCTATATACCTCATTCTAGTTGAAACAATTACCGAATACATAATCTCACACAATTGAATTAGTTTCTTGGTGGGTGGTGACTGGAAGCAAGTCCTGTGGGTATTGTGATGAATCTCACCACAATTTTGAATCTGCATTCTATATTCCCCTCATTCTGGTCCTAACAATTAGCGAAAGCATAATGGCAGGTAGGCCTACCGTAGTTTATTATTCAGATTTTGGACTAGCGGCGACTGGTGGCGGGGGATGTATCTCACAACGCTACCATATTACGTTTGCCCGGCTGTGAACTGGAGTAAACTTTCCTCCCTTCTCCTTTGCTGCTCTAGCCTGAGGGTTTCTCCAACGGGAAATAATCAGTTCTCACGGCGGAATGAAGGCTAAGCGCAGCACGTAAGCAGGAGTTGTGGCCTGGTTTGTCACTTTGTGCCTTGGCTCCTCGCCTCTCTGATATACAATCGTATTGTTCGTTTCCCTTCGTCTCCCGTCTACTCGAGCGCCCTTCCTCAGGGATTGTGTGTTTATCCTCAATGGAATAACCCCCCCCCCCCCCCTTCCACTACTCTGCGTATGCTGCGGACCCTAAAGAAGAGACCTGTAGCATCGCTAAACAAGAGAGTCGTAATGTGAGACATGAACGTGTAACAAAGACTTTTTTATATTGGTTTTACTTCGATGTCATTTGATTAATTCAAATTGTCACACATTCAGAATTTTATTTAGAATAACTTACCAATGAATTCGGATTGCCAACAAGGACAAACAGATGAGGGTGTTTATGATAATATTGTTGCTTTAACACGGTAATTGCGCAGTTCATTAGTAGAGCATGACATATCCACCAAACTGAGCAAGATATTTTCGTGGAACTCTTTTAAAAATCGTAATAATTGGAATTTTCAACGTCGGTGAGACAAGTTCTACCGGGCTTATTCTACTTAACCTGCTCACACTCCTGGCGCGTGACCCGCATGGTGGTTGAATTGTCGGGTGGGCCCCGTGATGTTGAGGGAACTTCATTATCGGCCAACTGATTACAATATATAAATCAAATTTTCCATACGAGTGTCTTAATTACCATTATAGGCGAGTTACATACGACTGTTTATGTTCGATGAGAATAAATTATAACTATTTTATATTCGAACATAAATATTCATAAATATCTGTTGAGATTTCGCCAGTTTTATGTCCTGAACAGAGAGCATGGGACGCAGAGAATACCTTGTATTTGACCATGGCTCCTCAAATACCCCACTATGACACTAGCCACGCAGTGAAATTTAAAATATGAGGTCGTGAAAGTCAGCGCAGATGCGATGCTATCCTTACCTAATTGGTCACACAACTGTTTAATGAGCTCGGATTGGTGGGAGAAACTGTTTCATAATGAAAAATTGTGTTATAATGATCCTCATTATGATACAGTTATCTGACATATAATATTTACATTTCGACATCGTCCAATATAGAAGTTATTTCATGTCACTCGTGAATATGATGCAGGAATAAATGTCATTTATGAAATTGTATGAAATTATTGCAGTACTCGAATTCATATTTTATAAAAGTGGAATCACTCGTAATACTCTTGAAATTATAACAATAACCCCTGGCACTACAGACCATGAGGGCCTAGTCCTACCAAGCGACCACTGCCCAGCCATTTTGCCTGCCAATATTGGGTTGACGCGTGGTTAGCGCGTCGGGTCCCCTCGGCCGTTAATCTTGGTTTTCGTGACCGGGGTGCTGCCTCACTGTCAGACAGCTACTCAATTGTCCTCACGAGGCTGAGTGCACCCCGTTCCAGCCCTCATGTCAGTTTCTAAAATCCCTGACGAACCAGGAATCGAACCCGGGTTTGGCCTTCTTGAAATGATAATAAACAGAAAATGCTGCGTCTTACCTCGCATAGAAGTCTTGTTGCTCAGAGATCCCAGAAAACATATGACGATAATTGGGGCGATTAAATACGCTGGAAACAGAAAAAAGCATGTGCAAATATGGCTACGGATGAACCTGCTAGTATATTGGACTTTAACGATGTGCGGGATGACGAAAAGAGCCTTTCTTACCGTGCAGGAAGACTGTGGTTAATATTACTTTATGTTCGACCCTCACTATTATGTGTTTGAAAACTGTATCATAATGATGGTCATTATAACACCGTTTTTCATTACGATACAGTTTCTCCAGCCAATCAGAGCTCGTTCATTGACCAATTAGGTAACGATAATTTCGCGCATGCGCTCAAAATCCAACATGTCGGACATAAACACAACATCGAACTATAATAAATTACCGACATGGAATACCCACCGTCCATATGTTCGCGTAAATAAACTGGCGAATATGAGACAAGAAATAGCACAGTACCTTAAAATCACTAACACTAATTTCTACACAGCGCATTGTCTTCAAATGACTGCGGTGACAATATTACTGAGGGACGGCTGATGTAAACATATGGCTCCATATGGCATTGCAAGCCCACAAGGCGCATGCGTCGGCCGTTCAAAGCTCTTGAAAGACGAAGGTATAACGCTCGCTCTGCGATCACAAAATTCCAGTAGCTGACTCTCAACAGATATTTATGAATATTTATGTTAAAACATATAATAAAGTTATAATTATCGTCGAACATAAACAGTCGTATGCAACTCGCCTATAATGGTAATTAAGACACTCGTATGGAAATTATAAAACTCGCATACGCTCGTTTTATAAAAAATACTCGTGTCTTAATTATAGCCATTATAGGCTCGTTGCATAATGTACTATTAACACCCATCCCAGGAAGAAAGGAAATAAAGTTGTAGGTTGATCTTAAAGTGTTCAATTCGCTTGTAAATAATAATAATAATAATAATAGTCTAATTCTCAGGAATATATATGGCCCCGTGTATGTTAATGGTATGTGGATTAAAAGGAAAACCACAGACTTGTACACAGTAATCAATAAGTTTACTGGTACCGTGCGTAAGAGACAATTGAAATTCTATGCTCACATCTGCAGAATGGACAACACCAGGTATGCAAAACAACTGCTTGATATAATAAATTCAAAGAAAGTCAAAATCAGTTGGTTAGAAGCAATCAAACAGGACTTAAAAGAAATAAACATTACAGAAGATATCATCATGAATTGCAAGGCTTTTGGAACACTTGTTACTATTCACTCTTTCAACAAAAAAAGAAAAGCTGAAAATACCACTGGAAAAAATGGACGGAAGAACGTAATAATGCGAATAGTGAGTTCATGAGGAGATTTTGGGAGGAGATGAAGAGGAAAACACCATCAACCCGAGTCAACAAGCTCAAACGCGCTCCCTAAGTGGGAATAAATGATTCACTAACTAAAAATTTAGAAAAACAAGAAAGGAGAATCTTTGGTCCAGTGTGCATAGAGAGAGAGTGGATGAAAATGAAATCTCACGAGTTGTACCAACATGTCGAGAAAATAGCAGACACTTATAAAAAGACGATTAAAATTTTTTGGACATAATCGAAAGATCGAAGCAACTGAAATTAAATTTTTGAGAACATCTCTCCAGAAGACTAGAAAAGATAAAATCCGAAACTCGAAAATTAAGCAAGAAATAAATATAACAGAACCCTTAGTTCAGTGAATACAGAGGTCAAGATTAAGATGGTTTGGCCATGTGCAAGTGATGGAGATGGACAGAGCTGCATAGATGGAGATGGTGAGGAACCTTGACGGTATTAGATTGGTAGGAAGGCCAAAACAGAGATGGATGGACCAAATCCGACAACATAAGTAACATTGAACTGGATGTGGCAGAAGTAATGGAGCAGGACAAGTGGAAGGACAGACAGCAGTGGAAGAGGCTAGTTTACAACACCCGGGTGACTGGAGTTGGACACGGATGATGATGATGATGATGATGATTGTGCAATCGGGAATTTACCACCCACGCACCCAGTCGGTGTCGAGACGGTGGGAACGTTAAGCTCCCACATGTGCGTAGGATGGGGACTGCCACTCAGAGGGAACCATGGACCCTCAACCAGTGTCGAGTATATTCACATTTAGAATTAGATGGTGACGAATCATGAAATGAAAACACGTTTTATGAATCGTTTGAAAACTGCAAAATAGCATTTAATGAAAAGAGACATTTCAAACGGGGAACATGAGGAGCGCATGGGATGATATAATGAAGGGTGATGGGGCTGGAATAAAGTACACATACGGTATTATCAAAAACAAATAAAACAACAAAACATATCAAAAATAAGAGCTTGACTGAGAGATGACTCAAGATATCGGAAGCCTGGAGATCTTTCTTAAAATACTCAACTTAAGAAAAGGGAGTAAAGAATAACAAGTTAACAATAGTTTAAATAATACATTCGTTCCTCCACAGGCTAACTACATAAATGAAGTTAGAAGGAAAATTCTGAGTGGTTTAAGAAATCACATATCCCCAGAACTGTCTATCCGACCACCCATACTATAACGTATGTCACATCATATACAAACAACCCAAGAAACAATACGGTACAAGAACAAACGACATCACACAGAACATAACAAAACGTACCCGAACTTCACTAAAACATGACATGACATACCAACCCCTTACGAAACATAGATCAGTTCAAACATTTACCACGATAAGAAACAAACAAATAACAATCCCAAAATTAATAACCAACAAAAATGATTTCATGTACTTCCAGAATAAGACTTCTTCTCGAACGAAGTATAAGATTCAGTTACATAACTTGAGGCGATATGAGCACCAATCACAACCTCCGGACAGATGTAAGAAGTACACATACTACCACCCGAAATAATAACCGATACATCTCATTTAATAACATAAAGAGCTCTCGCGTCGTTTCTTGACTGGACTAAAAGAAACACAAGGAAACATATACAAGGAAACACTGTCCAGTCAAGACCCACGTTAAACAAACAATATCTACCCACCCACAAGGAAAGAACACGAGCTTATAATGGAATGTTAAGGAGGAATACGTAGTCTTAAATTAAATACACAAAACACAAATACATGAAACAACAAACTAACCCTCAATTATCATCCAGCGAAACCGACAACAACAACACGTGGAACTAACCCCATGGTAGATCCACGTAAACAGCGAGCTAACCCCATGGTAGAACGCCAAAATAAAACAGTAGGCATTCACCCTTAAACATTCCATTATCCAGCATAACTAAACGCAACAACACGCGAGTGAAAAGGCAAAATTACAAAACCCGAAAGATACAAACCCCTTAAAATAAAAGCAACGCGATCGCCCACTACGTTTATATAATAACAAGGGAACAATTACACAAGTTAACAACTTAAACCTCAAACCAGAAAGATCTCCGAACCTATTTATATAATAAAGGATCATGCTAACACCAAAGATTGGAGGATATTTTTTTTAGTCGGCAACTTCTAATTACATTTTCATGCATGATACTTCAAACGGTAAAGGACTTAGCTTTGATGAGATGACTAGACGTTCTAGGCGACAGCTTCAAAATATATATATCGATGCTCAATCTTGGTGTTGTTTCAAATGAGCACGAAGAACACGGATATCCAAAAGGAGAAGGTTTAAATCGTAACAAGGTAATTCCAAACTTAATTTTAAAACATTTTAATATCTTCTAGACTGTAAACCGGTCATGGTGTTCTCAGTCATCTTCTCGTCGTGACAATCACCGATCTCTATATTGTTGTTGCAAGTTCCTTTGGTCAAGCTAACATTCTCATTGGGGCGCATTTCATATTTACGAGAGATAGCCGGTAAATACAATCTCTTAGTATATCAAGCAATTACCGCTAGATGGAAATAGCGTCGAAATTAGTATCATAAAATAGTAATGTATCAATGATGATTTAAAGATTGGACAAATGACTTACTAACAGGATATTTAATCACGCCTCCTCATTAAAAGCCAAGAATAACTCAAGAATAGAAAATGGAAATTTCCTTCAAGAATTCAACGTAACAGACGAAATTTGATGGGGCAGGTTTAGCTTCAGATCGTTGGTGAACAAACATCATTTTGCTACAAAACCCCGGATGAGAGACACCACTGCATGGGTAGCACACAGTGAGAGAATGAAGCGATTTTAAGAAGAGAAGAAAGCTAATTCAAATTCATCTGTGAAATAGGTTCAATGTGCTCTTTCGTTGGGCGTAACATCGTAAATAAGGATGGTATATTGGCTTTCACGGCCAGAGAATCAAAACTCAGCAATTTTTCTAGGTTTGTGCCGTTTCTTCTGTGGGGTTTCGCCTAGGACACCAAGCTGGCTCATCAGCGGGCTCTTGGTATCCCCGCCCGGATTATAATAATCATCATAACAGTGACGTATGTAAATGATAATCTAGTTTATTCTCCAACGTATTTTCCATATATCTCTCATTAACATCATGAAGGTCCTAAAAATATTCATAAACCATTTTTCAAAACGTGGCACATTCATCACGGCTGTCATTGTTTCTGCACTTTACAAATAGCGAAACAAATATGATATGGTTACAACGTGCACTGAAACCCAGAATTGCCATTCGAGCTCCATCTACATTTCCATTCAACGATTTGAAATGCTCGGGCAATTTGTACGTTTCACAAAATTTGAATGAATTCACAGCGATGTTAGCTGCAATTCAACGCTCTCCATTCTAATCATTGTTAATGTGAATCCATAACCAGCTGTTCCAACACGCTCTAGTACCCTTGAGAGGACATTCATGGAATATGAATTCAGAATGCTAAGAAATACCTCAAACACCCGTGCTGCACATGTAACAAAACCGCTCGTGAATTCAACGGCATTTAAAAATGGATTGAAGTGCTAAAATGGAATGTGAAGAATTTCTGCGTAGGCTTGTATATTTCTAGCTGGACTATTTTGAATTGCAAATGGTCATGCCACTGCCACCAAGGGATTGTTGTTGTTGCTTATTATAAGGGCTAAAATAAGCAAACAAATTATTGGCTGTGTGCAACTACGATGTGCGATTATACTGTATTTGAGCGTGACAATGTATTCTCGGACTGATTTGTTTAAACTGTCGGTTTTGCAAAATTTCAGTTTCGTATATTTTTTTTATTATGTATTTTGCGAACAGAAATTTCACAGGCGAAATGAAGAAAAGCCGAGTTGCACTTCCAGGAAAACTCCAAAAACAACCACTCTTCTCTGAAGTTTTAACTCAACACGACTCAACAGTTTGCTGCTAGCTGTATCGGGGGTAATATGTTCGCCCGCTAGCTAGGCTGTAACTGGGGTGATAGACTCGCCCCTAGCCAGCTCGTAAACTGTCGCCTCAGTATTTGAATGGGCATTGTTGTAAGAAATGAAAACGTAAAAACACTTATAGTGGGCGATGTATTGAAGATAGAGATATGCTCTGACGGACTTTTTTGTAGAACTTTTCATGCAGAATAATTATTACACTCATAGTATATTGATATTTTTAACGGTTTGCCCAGCGTAAGCTTAAAAAGCGCATGGACGCAATGTGTTTTTATCGACCTTTTCACTGAAATCGTCACTGCTCCGATCCCTTTGATCATAAATAAATTATTTTCTACAAAATTATTTCTCGAGATATCCTTTACAGAATGGTGAAAACCGCTTTAAAGTCTATCCAGAGATTCACCCGTGGCATCCAAAAACGACAGTAGCGACACTCGAGCGCAGGAACAGCAGCAGAAGATAGATAAAACTATATCATCACCTTTCACTGTAAGACTTTCTCACAAACGTCACTGTATTTCAACAATTTATTTAACGTCGTCACATCAAAAGACAATCCCTGAGTTTTTTCTTTAGGGGCCGAGAGCGTTAACGCGCTGTCCTGTGCCTCACTGGCGTGGTGAGAGCGTGGGTTCGAATCCCACCTCAGCCGTCCTGAAAATGGCTTTCGTGGTTTCCCTTTTTCACCAGAAGGCAAATACCAGGACGGTTCCTTTCAATAGGTCCACGGTCGATTTTCTTCTACAACCCTTCCTGAAAAGAAAAGCATATTATTTTAGGGCCTGCGGCATCTTGGTCATAAGCCCCGTGTATTTGTGTGTGTGGAATCTGTGTGATAATCTGTGTTATTGTGATGCCTCCACTGTTCTCTTTATTTGTAAATTGGGTATAGCGTTGGGAAGGAGGGGGGTCGTGGTGAGGTCCAGGGTGAGTGAAGTGACGATAGGGAAATGTTAATTCTATTTCTTTGCTAGCATGGGTTTAGCCGTTGCAAGTTCATTCTCGAAGCATAAAGCGATTCACCGATGTATGTAGAAGGATAGAGGAAGAGATTACATCATGTAGCTCTACAGTCTGTCAACAAGGACTGGTTGGGGTACAATAGCAATATGTAAATTCACTCCTGGAACGCGGCTTCGCTGGCGTAGTTGGTAGTACGCTGAGCTTCTATGCCCAAGGTCGCGGGTTCAAACCCAGCCGAAGTCATCAGATTTTTTAAGAGTGATAAAATCCCTTGGTATGCCTTCCTTTGGAGGGGAAGTCAAGTAAAGCCGGCGGTCCCATGTAATAAATTTATGGCATGAAAAAGAACCTTCCACTAACTACACTTGTGTTAAGCCAAAATGTGTAGGTTAGAATTGGGAACGCTCTATTAGTTCCAACGTTCGCCACCAGGTACTGACTGCTATGCTATCTACTAGCCAAGTCCGCAAGCTAGGGGTCGTGGACGGTAGCATTTGGTGGCAAAAGTAGGAACTAATAAATAATAAATAAAAACCCCCGGCACTACAGCCCTTGAAGGGCCTAGACCTACCAAGCGACCGCTGCCCAGCCATTTGGCCTGCAGATATTTGGGTGACGCGTGATCAGCGCATCGGATCCCCTCGACCGTTAATCTTGGTTTTCGTGATCGGGGCGCTACCTCACTGTCAGACAGCTACTCAATTATCCTTACGAGGCTGAGTGCACCCCGTTCCAGCCCTCACGTCAGTTTCTAAAATCCTTAACGGAGCCGGGATTCTACCCGGGGCTTCCGAGTGAGGGGCAGGCGCGCTACCCCAACACCACGGGGCCGGCGACAAAAGTAGAAACTACCGTACTTTAAATTATCGTCTGCAGTCCTTACTTGAATTAAAACAGATAACACACACTAATACAGTCATCACAATTAACACCGGTTATCAGACAGATTCTACACACACCCAAGTACTGGGGCGCATCCGCGTTGTCGCAGCCCCTAAACTAAGGAACCAACCAATCTCAAAGCATTCCTAACTGAGGAATTGGAAAAGTACGCAGAAATATGCACATTCGACTGATTAAAGGCACATATAGGCTATGCAAGGAGCCGGTGAGCAAGACGTCACTAGACCCTAAAATGAAGCCACAGCCTCAAGCAAACAACAGCACTGTTAGCTGGGAAGTCGCCTGCACTATGGCGACGCCTCCAACTTGCTGAATGAGTATTGGAGCCTCTAAGTTAGTTGTCACGAACCGTCCCACTGCAGACACATCACAAACCACAGGCGGCAAGAACGCGAGTTTCAGAGCACAAGTGGGTACAACATGCGCATCTTAGCTTCCAGGTCTTGCGAGCCAGGCTCACTTCAGAGGAGCGTAATGATTTTATCGGGACTGAACATAACAAAGATATTGTAAACTATAGCTAGAGCCCTGCGTTGAAAAACAAATCGTTATCCGCATCCGCCCCGCATCCGCACGACTGATATCCACATCTGCCCCGCATCCGCACGGCTGATATCCACACCTGCCCCGCTTCCGCACGACTGATATCCACATCCGCCCCGCATCCGCACGACTGATATCCACATCTGCCCCGCATCCGCACGGCTGTTATCCACATCTGCCCCGCATCCGCACGACTGTTATCCACATCCGCATGACTTTTATCCATATCCGCACTTTTGTTATCCGAATCTACTGGCATTACAATAATAGTTTCAATAAGATAAATTATTAAAGCTACACATTTAGTTTTGAGGAGAAAATCGTTTCCTTAGCCTACGATTGTCAAGTTCTATGTTTAAAATGAATGTTAAGCGGCCAGAATTGCAACCCTTTTCAGTTCGGAGTGTTAATTGTGCTTAATGACATAATTTGAACGAGATTAGCGTAAATCATCATCTTACATTTGTCATGAATAATAAACCATAACGGAAAAACAAGATGTTCTGTAAAGATCATATATAGCCTACTTTCTCCTAAATGCATGGGTATTGTTATATCTCTTTGTCTTTTTCAAGGAGTGTAATTTAATGTTGGTTGTAGTAGCTTGTTGAAATACAACGTGCCATACGGATATTAAACATGAATATGAGGTGCACTTTCCTAGTGCTACCTCTGTAAAAAAAACATTCGATTCGGTTTCACCGTGTTTGAATTGTTATGGGGAACCGATTTGCACACATACATGGCCTCTATCTGCAAACTATTGGGCCGATGATCTTGTAGTTCAGTCAAAATATGCTTACCACAAAAAGGTATGTTGTTGCAAAATTTGTTAGAGATCAAATGATTAGGTTGGTCGTAATTTGATTTAAGCTTTTAACATTTGGGTGACCGCCATTCTGTTTCCGTAAAGATGGCGGCGATATAAACCATGACACTGAGGTGTCCTGTGCTATTGCTACCTCTGTACCGAATTTCGTTCAATTCGGTTTTGCCGTGTTTGAATTGATAGGGGGAATCGATTTGCACGCATACATGGTCGCCATCTACAAAATATTGTGCTGATGACCTTGTAGTTTATTCAAACGACGCCCGCCATATGAATATATGTTGTTGAAAAATTTGGTAGTGATCGGATGATTAGGTTAGTCGTAATTTGATTTAAGCTTTGAACATTTGGGTGGCCGCCATTACGTTTCCGTCAAGATGGCGGCGAAATAAAACATGACACTGAGGTGCTCTTTGCTAGTTCTACCTCTGTACACACACACACACACACACTCTCACACACACAGGCACACAGACAGACACACAATTGTTGGCCCTGTGTAGATCTCATATGTCTACTTACATTTTTCGCAAAAATCTAAAGTAGGCGAATATGAGATGTCATAAACATCCCGGTCCTAGTAAAGATATTCAACAAGTCTGGATTGTATTCTAAAAACTATCCGCAAATTTACTCCAAACATTATCCGCAGCTTATCCTCTATCCACGCAGCCATTCAAACTATATCCGCATTGCGAAAAATTTTGCGGATATCCGCGCGGCAGCAGGCTATTTATCTCATTAAATAATTACTCTACCAAAGCAAACGTCCTCATTTAAGAGGCCATAAGTTCAGTGTCATCCATAGACATGACGCAGTTCCTCGTCCTCTTGATTCCTTTTCTGTGATCTCCTCACTAGCAATGGAGTCTGATGCAGAGTTTGGAGAGTTTTCTAAGTTTTCGCAACCCACTTTTTGTCTACGTCTCTGAAGGTCATGACAGCGACTGCCTTTAATCACTAATACCACATCATAAAAAGCAATATACAACATTTTAGACCACAAAAGGTAGCTTTAGGGCAACTAATCTTGTTGAAGCACTTATTGCCATTTTGGGTTTCCCCATGGAGATTTTGTTAGTAGTAAGTCTGGGTCATTTTTAAGGAAGAGGTTCCATCCAGTTGTTGGAAGAAACATAAAACTAGGCATAGAGTTTAGTTGCATGGAGCAAACTTATTCATGGGAGCTTGAAGAACAAGTAACATAGAGTAAATTGGAAAGGAACATAATATTTTATTTTATCACTTCCCTCCAAAATATCAACATGGACCTTTGCTGAGATAAGACATTATCAACTTTTTGACCCTTAATTGGTTACATTCCCCCTTTGAAGAAATATAATCAACAAGTGTCCAAGTGAGAAAGAGTCACGTCTAACTAAAAACTAAATACATCCTGGAATTATTTGTCAGAAACTTTTAAATTACAAGAGTGTAAAGATTTGGCAATATATAGTTCATTATGCAACGAGCCTATAATGGCAATAATTAAGACACGAGTATGTTTATAAAACGAGGGAATCGGGTTTTATAATTTCCATACGAGTGTCTTAATTACTATTATAGGCGAGTTGCATACGACTGTTTATGTTTGACGGTAATTATAACTTTACTATATGTTACTGTATGTTCTAACATAAATATTCATAAATATCTGTCGAGATTCTGTCGGTTGAATTCTTCTTCTTGGGAATTGTGTGGGCTCAGCATTTGATCTCTACCCAATAACGAATCCCAAAGCTTAGTATTATTGTTTATCCTGAAGTAGCACCAACAGATAGCGCATAGGTACTATGATGCATATGGGCTGTTACAAACGCTTTAAAATTAAAATGTTTCGTATTACCAACTATTTATTCTTAAAATTCGATGCGTATAGAATGTCAACGGAAAGCAAATCAATTGTGTCCCAAATAGAACAGTTATGGCATTTGGCGGAAAAGATTCGCACAAGAAATCGATTTACTGAACAGAGAGCTGGATTATAATTTCCGTGGAACTAATGTCATACGCATGCTTCCTCCATGACATTCTGGTGTGTTTATGTCAACAACAGCATTCAATAAAATTGTCGGCGAAATCGTACGAATGTGTATAAATTGGAGTTGCGGATATTAAGGTACAGTGCTATTTCTTTTGCAATATTGCCCAGTTTGTTTATGCATTGTAAAGGCTACATTGTCAACTTCAAATCATGTAATTCATGTCCGACATGTTGGATTTTGAGTGTATGTCAGAAGCTATCCTTACCTAATTGGTCAATGAATGAAAATATTGACCTCTGATTGGCTGGAAATAATGTGTTATAATGAAAAGTAGTAGGCTACTTTAATGACACCCATTATGATACAGTTTTCTGACAAATAATACAGTATTTACATATCGACATCGTCGAACATAAACTTGTTTATAGTATTTAACCCCGTTATGCAATGTGGGTTTTCGTACTGAGATACTTTGTATGGATATGGTTTTGGGCTCGGGGTCTATCTGGAATTATCATCATCAATGTCCCGACACCAAGGTCCCTTGGCAACCAGTGTCCATCTGTATGTATTGTACCCGTTGGTACTGGGCTCCCAGGCCAAGGTTACAGTAGGCTATGTTAGGTCAGTAGCGTAATCTACCCCTTTAGAGGTCCTTGGGATACTATCTTCCCACCATGTATTTATAGAACGGTGTTAGGGAGAGAATCTTCCCACCCATTTCATTTCAAGCAGTTCTACATGCATCCACAAGTTAGATGCATAGAAATATTGAAAACCCATCAATTTGATGTATACAGTCATCAGAAACCAAAGGTGGGAAGCATATATCCCAGTGTTCTCCACAGTGCACGTGCTCGCCAGCTCGGTTGTGTTGAGTGAAATAAATGCATTGTTTTACAGAAGAAGGTGTTTTTATTGAAGATAAGAGATTTGTAAACGCTGGTATATAGTTGATATACAATGTTAATAATGGTTTTGGTCACTTGAGTAAATATATTTCAGCTAGAGTGGAAGTTATTATAGAATTATTATAGAATAGAAGATTTTTAAAATTAATTTTCTGAGTTTTTAATAAATACTATTTTGAAATTATTGCATTATATTCGAATATACTAACTTTTAATATTCCAAAATCACTTTTACTTTTTTGTGAAGTTTTCGGCAAAGATGATGTAGGTCACTGACCTTGTTTTGCGTGGGAGTTACGGGTTTTTCTTAAATTATAGAGCGTAATGGGTGTTTTTATATATTATATCCTGTTAAATAAACCTCATTATTGAGTGATAAATACAGTATCATCATAATTTGGAGGTGGGAGATTATTACCCCATTGCTCATTTAAGAAAACATACTGTCGGGTGTGGGCAGTGGGATAATAATTTCCCACCCCATATTTCATAAAATAGAATCCCCACCCATAAAATTGTTGAATATTCCTACTCATCTATCACCCCCAAATACAAATGTGCAAAAAAAAAAGCAAATATTTTATACCCCCAGTCTTTTGCCCAATAAAGAGTTAATTGACATTAAAACGCAAACTCTTAGTTATGTGATGTTCGTTCATATATGCAAACTAGTTGGTAGCATGCTGAACCGCTGTGCCCAAGATCGTGGGTTCAAACCCAGCCGAAGTCGTCGGATTTTTAAGAGCCTTAAAATCCTTTAGTATGCCTTCCTTCGGAGGTGAAGTAAAGCCGGCGGTCCCATGTCATAGATTTATGGCATGTAAATGATCCTTCCCCTATCTACTTGTGTGAAGCTATATGTCTAGGTTAGATTTTCTTGAATCAATGTTCCAACATTCACCACTATGTGTCAGTGACATCTGTTAGCGAAAGTTGGAACTACTTGAATTTGAACGGAACTTGTAGCTCACCCCATTGGTGTCGGCTTGAAGCAGCTACAGCCTCTGGCGAGCCTAACCTGTTCTCGGACACTCCCGGCACTAAAAGCCATACGCTACATAAATAAATAAATAAATAAATAGGTCAGTACTGTCACCTATACGTTGATATAAGAACACAAGCTCTTAGTTACGTGTTGTAATCGAGTATTGTTTGTTTCATTGCCAATTTAGTACTTCCGTATAATGTTCAATTTTGAAAAGTGTAAAAATTATCCGGAACGGAAAAGTGAGGAGAAGGAATAGAAAGAGTTTCATAAGTGTATCCTCGACATGCCATTCTCGTCTACAACTAATGGATCATAATGTATGTCTTTCGCTGTTTTATTGCCGGTTTTATGCAAGAAATACTGTAATTCCTGTAAACTCCTGCATAACTCACTTACAAAATGTAAAACGTTACTAATACTCCTTGATAAAACAATATTTCAGTGGTAAAAAAAGTCGCCGAGAGGTGGGAACGATCCTGTGCTTTTGCTTTCCGTAGGCAGTCCTTACCCACTGCGTTATTGCTGCACATATCTGTATGAGTTGACGCACCAAATCACTATCTCAATAACACGCTGTCTGGAGAAAATAGTCCCTTCATTTCAGTTGCACATTCGTATACGTTCGTACTGTTACCATATTCTATTGCCAGGACTTGATTAATTTCCGTCTTCAAATACACGGAAGCCTTATGCATGGGCGCGTACAGTTATTGAATAAATTAAATTTTAATGAGTAGTGGTTCGGCCATGCGGCCATGTTTGAATGTCAACAGTCACAGATTCATGAGTACAAGGAAAATATTTAATCTTGAAAGATAAGATATTTCTGTTGACGTTTCAAGAAAAACAAGATCTTTCCTGTGCAATTGAGGAAATTTGAAAGATTTTGGTACAAACCACAACTTCTAACTCCCTCTGGTTTAGGAGCTTGAGTTTTGTGAAACATACACCTTAGCGTATTATATATAAGGATAGATAGCATATGTCACTCAAGTTCCTTGTTTTGGGATTAGCTTTGCACTGTAATTCTTCAGAATATTGACTCGGTTCTGGAATATCTGAGTAAATCATGATAAACAGAATGATAAATAAGTGGTATGTATGACACGATTGACTATTCCCACGTAACGTAGGGCATCAATTGAGCATCCATCGGCTTGGTGCCTCTTGAAACTTACCGCTATGATCTGTTACGATCGATATGGTCCAGTGTGCTCACAGCTGCTGCAGTGTCGCCTTCTCACTCACTCTATTAGCTCTTGAGATTCCCCCTACCCTCCTTCATCCCTTCATGAGCTTTAATTGCGTATGTCACCTTGGGATGGTCTCGTCCTGTTCGCAGCTTAACAATGGCAGCTATTAAGGCGGACGAATGTTATTAGACCCAGTCAGACCCTGCTTTACATCTCTCAGCCATGTGTATTCACACTTATTTAACAACATATGAAGGGTGTAGTTTGCTCTAAATATTGCAGGGTTAATGACAATGACCAAGTATACTGGAGAAACATGATCGCACGTACTGGTTCATCAAAAATACCAGATCATTTTCAACCATAGTAATGATTTTAGAATTAGCCTCTGTTTAACGTGGACACACTTTGGTGATAATAATAACAATAATAATAATAATAATAATAATAACAATATTATTAATAATAATAATAATAATAATAATATCGGAAGCAGATCACTAACTAAAAATGTATAAAAACAACAGAAAAAATGAAAATCCGGAGGAACATCTTCGGCCCGATGTACATAGAGGTAGTGTGTGTGAAAAGCAGGTCTCGCGAGTTATACGATTATTCCAAGATAATATCAGATAACACAACATGGTCAGATTCAAACAGTTGACAAATTTAAATACTTTGTTGGCAGGATACAGTCAAATGGACTCGGAAAGACAATATTCAAGGAGAGATTGAAGAAGATGGAAATAGCCAATTAACTTACTCACATCCGTTGCAAGAAATCGTGGATATTGTCCCAATTAAACATCAAACCCTATGACACTGTCATTAATAAACCAGAGGCATTATATGGATCAGAATGCTTAACATTGAACAAAAGGGCAGTACAAGTTGAACTGGAGAAGAAAGAAAGATAAAACCTTAGAATAGGAAATATGAAGACTTGTACCGAACTATAGAAGAAATTACAGTTGCAATTAAAAGGAGAAAACAACAACAATTTATGGACACCTTTACAGACTGAGCAATAACAGGCTCACTAAAAGGTTTTTTGATTACGTCACTAAATTGAAATACCCCACAGGATGGTCGGAAGAATAAAATGGGAAATACATACCGTACTTACTTTTTCGGAGATATGGAGTGCCGGTGAAATAATTCACACAGCCGTTATGTTGGATTGGTGAGACGTAATGGCATTTGAAGGGCACGGTCGGGGTCGATCGAAATAGTACTAAGACCTGGCCGAGTTTCATTGAAATCGCTCCAGCCGTTCAGAAGTTATTATTTACACACACACGGACAATAGGTGATCTCATAAGCCTATTTTTTTAGCCTACTTTCGATTTTTGCAAAAAATGAAAGTAGACTTATGAGATCAACACAGGGCGAAAAAAAGTGTGTCTGTCTGTGTGTGTGTATGTGTGTGTGTGTGAGTCTGTGTGTGTGTGTGTCTGTGTGTCTGTGTGTGTGTGAGTGTGTGTACTCTGAATGTCTGTCCCCCCCTATCAATTCGAACACGGTGAATGCGAATTGAACGAAAAATGGTACAAAGGTAGCACTAGCAAAGGACACCTCAGTGTCATGTTTTATATCGCCGCCATCTTGACGGAAACGTAATGGCGGCCACACAAATGTTCAAAGCTTAAATCAAATTACGATTAACCTAATCATCCGATCTCTACCAAATTTTGCAACAACATACCTTTATAGAGGAAGCATCCTTTGAACAAATAACTAGGTCATTAGCCTAATAGTTTGCGGATGGCGGCCATCTTTGTGTGAAAATCAATTCCCCCTATTAATTCAAACACGGTGAAACCAAATGGAACGAAATTTGGTACAGAAGTAGCAATAGCAAAGGGCACCTCAGTGTCATGTTTTATATCGCCGCCATCTTGACAGAAACGTAATGGCGGCCACACGAATGTTCAAAGCTTAAATCAAATTACGATTAACCTAATCATCCGATCTCTACCAAATTTTGCAACTACATACCTTTATGGAGGGAGCATCCTTTGACCAATCTAGTAGGTTATTAGCCTAATAGTTTGCGGGTGGCGGCCATCTTTATGTCAAAATTGATTCCCCCTATTAATTCGAACACGGTGGAACCGAATGGAACGAAATTTGGTACAGAGGTAGCACTAGCAAAGGGCACCTCAGTGTCATGTTTTATATCGCCACCATCTTGACTGAAACGTAATGGCGGCCACACGAATGTTCAAAGCTTAAATCAAATTACGATTAACCTAATCATCCGATCTCTACCAAATTTTGCAACTACATACCTTTATGGAGGGAGCATCCTTTGTCCAATCTAATAGGTCATTCACCTAATAGTTTGCGGATGGCGGCCATCTTTGTGTCAAAATCGATTCTCCCTATTAATTCAAACACGGTGAAACCGAATGGAACGAAATTTGGTACAGAGATTGCAATAGTAAAGGGCATCTCAGTGTCATGATTTATATCGCCGCCATATTGACACAAACGTAATGGCGGCCACACAAATATTCAAAGCTTAAATTAAATTACGATTAGCCTAATCATCCGATCTCTAGCAAATTTAGCAACAACATACCTTTATGGAGGGAGCATCCTTTGACCAAACTAATAGGTCATCAGCCTAATATTTTGTGGATGGCGGCCATCTTTGTTTGAAAATCGATTCCCCTTATCAATTCGAACACGGTGAAACCGAATGGAACGAAATTTGGTACAGAGGTAGCACTAGCAAAGGGCACCTCATTTTCATGTTTAATATCCCTATAGCACGTTGTATTTCAACAAGCTACTACAACCAACATTCAATCATACTCCTTGAAAAGGACAAAGAGTTATAACAATACCCATGCATTTAGGAGAAAGTAGGCTATATGTTCTTTACTGAACATCTTGTTCATAAATGAAAATACTGCAGGATAAAAATGGACAGAGGAAAGGGAGAAAAAACACATTGAATTAATGAAGAGGTTTTGGGAAGAAAAGAGAAGAGGAAAAGGAAGTGAAGCTGTGATTCACTCAAGTTCGCACGCACTCCCATAGGGGAAAAATCGATGATGATGATGATAATAATAATAATAAAGTGCAGAAAATGAGGGACTGCAGATCTCGTTTGAGAAAACGAAATTCTTCTGTTCAAAGACAGATATCACGAGCCTGAAAACAAAATATGGTAAAATCGAAATAGTACCGCACTTTAAATACCTCGGAGAATTTATCGAAACGACAGGCCTTGAAAAAATCTCGCAACAAAATCGTCTCCAAAAAGTCAAAAAAGCATTAGGGTTAGTCCAAAACATCTACTACAAAAATCTTTGTCAAAATACAAAAAAAATCGGCACTACAACACAGTCATAAAACCAACAGTCCTTTACGCAAGCGAAACTCGGACACTTAACAGTAAACATGAACTTGAAGACATCAAAAAGAAAGAGAGGAAGATCAATAGGAAAATTTTAGGAGCAAGATATACGCAAGATGGTTACAGAATACAATCAATAAAAACAACAGAAAAGTATTCAAACATCGAAATTGATATTAAGAAAAGACGAAGTAAATTCTTTTGACATCTCACTAGACTACCAGATAATCGATTGACGAAAAGGATAATAGATTATTCGACCACACTCAAGAACTCAACACCTTGGTTAGAGGAACTTCGAAAGGACCTCAAAAACGCAAACGTAAGTTCACCTGACATTTTAGAAAGAGATACCTTCAGGCACAAAGTTAAAAAAATGGGAAGTATCAGAGCAACCACAACAAAAACAGTACAGACCAAAGTGGTGGGAACAACGCAAACAAGCCTTCTCGGAAAGAATGAAAGTCTATTGGAACAACAAGAGGAACCAAAAGAAAAGTTGATTGAGTCATTTGCTTAACGTCTTCTATGTATTGGGAGAATTCGCTTCAAATAAATAAATAAATAAATAAATAATAATAATAATAATAATAATAATAATAATAAATACCAGTCTCCCGAACGTTATTTTTCGTTACCATTAGAGCACAAAACCCGTCAACGGCGGGTACGAAGAGATAAGATATCCATGCTTCTTGTTGTGAATAATGTTTCTTTGAAGGTGCTATCGTTTTAAATTCCAATCAATAATTTGCTGTTATGGTAACTTGAGTTCTGTTCCATTCCTTCTTTGAGCGAGCCTGTGTGTGAGCCACCATGAGGAAGATCACATCATCACGCCACCCTAACACGATAATAGGTCCTTTGTGGCCTACCGACTAACAAGGAAGGGGCCTCATGTTATTAACCCAGGCTGTACTCCTGAAATTCACAACACAATCCCCCGCAGTTGAGTTATGACCTTATTTTCTACCCTTGTACGTTATCAATTTTTCCCCTTGGCTCCTTCGTGTGTGTGGGGGGGGGGGGGGGGTTCTTTTCCTCGGTTTGGTATGATGTGTATGGCGAAAGAAGCAGCGGAGGCCATTTTTAGGAAGTTGGAGTGGGGGAGTAGAATAGATCAGTTGGCGAAGAGGTGAGGGTGTAGTGAAGTGTTTAGGTTATGTGTAGGGATGGGAAGAGGTGCAAAAAACTGCAGAGGGAGTGAGAATGCTATGAAGGTCGCAGAAAGATGATGAAGTGTATCATGCTAGGTTTACTTTGAACATAAATTGGTGTCTTACGGATAATTGAGTATTTTCAAACACAATTTAAGGGCGGAGCTATTCAATTGAGATCTGGGGGATAATAAACATGGATTTAGTGAGAAGATTGGTGGTAACACTGGCTAGGGGATACCTGTTACAAAGGAAAGGAGGCTTGTAGTTTTACGTGATTTTTAATCTCACGTCCGCCTCTTTGCGTAGTGGCTAGCATTCTTTGGATGTCACCGTGGAGGCCCGGGTTCGATTTCCGGTTCTGACCAGAAATTAAATTCAGGTCTGAGCGTTTCAAATGGAAACTTCCAGCCTCGTGAGTAAAACAAAAACAGAGTTGAATGCAAATTTTTCCTCAGTCATCCAAGAAATCATTTAACATTGTTTCCCACTTTTGCTCTAAAGTCTGTTCGCCGAGTCGAGATAGCGGAAGTAAACTCAGCTGTACACGTGATTGCAGGGCTGCCCGCAAGGGGTGCATAGAGCTGTGCCTGTTGAACGTACAGTGCTGTGTATAGCCTACATGTGAAGGTTACATGCTACAGCGTGGTTTATTTATTGTTCGTTTATGTATTTATTTAATTAATTAATTAGTTCTTAACTGCTTGTGACAGGCAACAGTATGCAGTGCAGCAAGTCTTGTCTTTTCTAAGGCTACGGCATGACTAATGATCTCGGAGCATCTTGGCTACCCCTGTCCGGCAGAGCCGATGACGTGAACTGGGCGTGTTTCCCTATCCAGACCGTCAAGTGACCACGTGCAAGTATTTACGCGCACTATCTCGACTCGGCGAACAAACTTTACGCAAATGCCAGGATATTTGTGGCCACTGTTGCCTCCTTCCAAATTTTAGCCCCAGTAACTAGTAAACATGCTAGAACAGACACCATAAAAGCACAACTTAGGAGGTGTATTCCACATACACGTAAGTATGGTACCTGGTGTTAATGATTCTGAATACCCTCAATGAAATAACATACCGTCTCTCTCCTTGCAATACCGCGTATCTTATAATGTTCTCCATTCCATGGGGCGTGGTGGTGCAGCGGTCAAGCTGTTGGCTTCTCACCAAGGTGGACCGGGTTCGATTCCTGGTTAATACATTTGAGATTTTCGAAATTTATTTATTTATCCAAGTACAAAACACATACAAATATTCATATAAATTGCACTAAATTTCATTTCTCCTGTGTTCAACTGTTAGAATGGCAGTCATTAGCTTCTAACAAGTCCTGCATATCACATGGTCTTGGTAACATGCTGCAATTCAGAAGGTGCTCATGGTCTTGGTTTTCAGCACATTTACAAAGTTCTTCAGTACTGAATCCCCACTTCTTCAAATTGCTTTTGCACAGACTCACACCAGTTCTCAGTCTGTTTAGCGTATTGCAACATCCGTAAATGGTAGCTTGCTGCCGGCTTCTCCTTCATTTCCCACGATCCTTCCGGTGATGTTGTTTTCGGCGAGCTTCAGCTAACGAAGGAATGGATATCGTTGTTTGGAAGAAGCTCTCTCTTGACTTTAGAAGTGGATGGACATCAAGTCCTTACATTGGGAGTCTTGGATCTGTTTCTTGCTTTTTCTTCTTGAAGTGAAATGCCATGTCCTGTGGTTCGGATTCCACGTAAAAAGGTGGTCCCGTGGCTTATGATCGCATGATTAACGGTCACGTAAAACTAAAAGCTTCCTTTCCTCCGTCTTCTTTCCATTATTCTCCTTGTGATTGGTCACCCCTTCCACACTTATGTGGCAGTGCTGCCAATTCACGCTAGGTTAATTTTCCTGTGTGGATACCTAAAGGAAAATGAACCTTAATTATGCTGTAACTAGCAACCCACCCTGGCTTCGCCCGATATCCTTAACGGTTTATCCAGCGTAAGCTTAAAAGGCGCACGGATGTGCACGTCCCAGACGTACAGTGAACCGTGAATCTCCAAACACAAAGGCCTACTCTTCTCTGATTTTGTAAGTATTTTCAATCTAAATTGCATTTTGAAAGTATTGTCAATCCATATGAGTAGTTTGAATCTACCGTACATTTTGTAAGCATTCCCAATTTCAATTGCATTTTGTAAGCATTTAGAATTTCAATTGCACTTCGTGAGTATTTTGGATCTGAAATGGGAGTTTTTCAATCTGAATTGCGTTGTGTATTTTCAATTTCAACTGCATTTTGTAAGTATTTTGAACCTCAATTGCATTTTGTACTTATTTTCAATCTCATTTGCATTTTGTAATTATTTTGAATTTCAGTTGCATTTTGTAAGTATTTCGACTCTACATTGCATTCTGTACGTATTTTGAACCTAACCTTCATTTTGTGCGTATTTTTCAATCTATTCCTTTTGTGAGTATTTTCGTTCTAAATTCCCTTTTGTAAGTAGGCCTATTACCGCTCTCCATTTTGTGAGTAGTTTCAATCTGAGTTCCTTTTTGTCAGTATTTTTCGCCTCACTTTATTTTCGTTCTGGTTTCTATTTCATTGTCATTTTCGCTATCACCCAGATCATTACGGGCCGATAACCTAGATGTTAGGCCCCTTAAAACAACAATTATCATCATCATCATCATCATCATCAACTCTTCACTGAAGTCTTAACTGGACACGACTCGACAGTTTGATGCTGGCCGAAGCAGAGGAGATGGGACTAGAGTAGAACCCGGTTCATCACTGAATGTAATTGTTGGTGCATTTGTAATTATCTTCCGTTGTTTTCTCCACTTTTCCAAACCTAAAGGACACGTTAAACGTTGCTTACGAGGTGCTGGAATGATGACACGCGGTAGATTGATGATTGTTCACTGGAAACTCAACCTTATCCGGTCGGTTAGATTAGCAGTTTGTCTTTTCTACCACTACGAGCGCTAGTGTGAGTCAATAGAGAGTTTCTCTAATGCTCCTATAACTACTTGCGATGTGAGTATTTTTCAAAAATTTAAAAAATGCCTGTGAGTATTTAACAAAAAAAACATTAAAGAAAGAATTACGTAAATAAAATTCTGTTCGTCGATGTCGAAATGTAAATATTATATGTCAGAAAACTGTATCATAATGAGGGTCATTATAGTACTATTCTTCATTATGATACAGTTTCTCCAGCCAATCAGAGCTCATTCATTGACCAATTAGGTAAGGATAGCTTCGCGCATGCGCTCAAGATCCAACATGTTGGACATGAATTACATGATTTGAAAGTTCAAATTGGATATCGGATCAACCATTGTAGTTACAATCCCAAACACAAAGACAAAATCAGCACGAACCTTTACGGTAACAAGAAAATTGACATATGTAAGAAATTTATGAATCTACGTCCAGAAGTTAGCAACAGATTACAGACTTCGAAAGTGTACCGTCCCATATGTTCGCGTAAATAAACTGGCGAATATGAGACAAGAAATAGCACTGTACCTTAATACCCCAACTCCAATCTCTACACAGCGCATTGCTTTCAAACGACTTCGATGACAATATTAGTGAATGCTGGTTCTGATCTGCACAAGACATCATGCAGGCTGTAAACAATAGCATTGCCAAGCAAAGTAATTGGTCTCTGCTTTCGAAATTCTTTGACCTACGTATGTGCTCTGTTCAGTCAGCAAACCGCCTAGCGCGCTCTGTTCACTAACTGAAGTTACTGAATCCCACAGATGAAATGAAAATTTACAGCCTGCTTCCAGTCTCCGACCGGGTCAGTCCGACCGGGTCAGGAATGGAATGAATGAAGCCCCCATCTAGCGGCGAGGATATGAACTGTGCCAGCTGCCGAGGCCTGACGCACTCCTCTGGGGCAATGATTAAATGAATGACAGATGAAATGAAATGAGAGTGGAGAGTGCTGCTGGAATGAAATTTTGACAGGGAAAACCGGAGTATCCGGGAAAAAAACCTGTCTGCCTCCGTTTTGTCCAGCACAGATCTCACATGGAGTAACCGGGATTTGAACCTCGGACACAGCGGTGAGATGCCGGCGTGCTGCCGCCTATGCCACGGAGGCTTACTGAATCCCACAGATATTTATGAATATTTATGTTAAAACATATAATAAAGTTATAATTATCGTCGAACATAAACAGTCGTATGCAACTCGCCTATAATGGTAATTAAGACACTTGTATGGAAATTATAAAACTCGCTAAGCTGGTTTTATAAACATACTCGTGTCATAAGTATTGCCATTATAGGCTCGTTGCATAATGTACTACAATTCAGATAGGATTTGAATTAAATAGAAAACGAGTAAAGGACCAGGCAATTTTTGGCTGTTTTTCCGGAACTGCATTTTGGCCGGAAGTAATTTTCGAAATTTGTCTTTTTAACTTATTTTGCTAGAGCTCTGCAAGACTCACAATTTGAAACCTTTCCGGGCCCTTCAGCCCTTGAACGTTTGGCACAATAGAGGAATTGCTTAACTTCACGTCTTTGCTGAGATGGGGACCCTTACTTTGTTTGCTAGGAAATGTTTTTCTACATTAAAATGACGTAGGACAAATAAAATTATTCTTAATTTACCTCCAATTTAAGGGGAGATTTCACTCACAAATTTAACTTATCTCCTGCTGCATCGATTTCAAATTAATTTATGTGATCATATATATCACGTAAAGATGTAAAAATAAGGTTTGAAGACCATAACTTGAATGGTTCTTGAATTATTAATTTCTAATGTGGTTTTTAATGGCATTTTCGAAAACCAACCTTTGGTACTCGCATATCAATTTTACATTTCAATTTCTTCAGACACAGTAACAGGACATAGTTTAAGAGTTCTGTGCATTTGTTTTATGAGAATGTTTGTTTAGTTCATTTTTCAAATGTCAAATTATTTTTTTTTTCAAATAATTTGTACATAAATTAAATATCATAAACATCATTGGAACTGCATATCATTTATTATTAATGCACAGAAGTATGCAAATACCTCATGACTACGTCCTGCAAAAATTTCGCTGAGATTGGTTAATATTTACGATAAAAAAGTTGGTATTGAAATTAGAAATCAAACTTATAAAAATTTCCCTCTCAACAAAATGTTTGTTGAAATCACTAGTTCAGTTTATTATCACCAGGAATCGCTTCATTTAAAGGAAAAGCAAAGAGCCAACTTTTAAACAAAAACTATCCGATTGGTGAAAAGATGGTCATGTTTGATGGTGATATCAAATACTGTCTTTGGCAGCTGTCAATGAGCCACGCCCCCCTCATGCAGTCCATATATCAAATATTATTTAGACTTACCGTATTTATATTAGCCTACTTTTCACATTTTGCAAAAATGAGGAAAAAGTAGACTTATGAGATCGATCCGGGAAAATGTGTGTCAGTCTATCTGTCTGTCCTTCTGTCTGTCTGTCTGTCTGTGTGTGTGTCCCCCCCCCCCCTATAAACTCCTAAACGGCTGCAGCAATCAAAACCAAATTTAGTACGAGTAAAGATGTGTACCGGAATATCTCACGTCCATATTTGAAAATTATGTCAGTGCTACCAACTGCTGAAAACACGCACTAGAAATTTGAGCTCCATGTTGGATATCTCGCAAGGTATGCATGGGAGCTATTCCAAAATTGGCACACATGTAGATAATACTATTTCAGTTTAATTTCCAGGAGGCCAACAATGACAGTGTTCCCAAAATAATTTTAAGCCTTCTGATAGGTCCAATGTTTAAATGCATATAACTTCTACACTATCAATTGGATTTCAACCAAATTTTGTATGTAATATCTGTACATAAACAGATATGATTGAGCGTATTCATAAGATCCACCAGGGCTGCCAACTGTTAATAATTGCTCTCTCTATTTATTTATTTTTATCCAAATACCAATATATCAGAAAGTATGCAAGCCAACAGCTTTAAACTATGCACACGTATATTCTGACATTTTAGATTAATTTGGAGTAACTTATATACGTCAGTTCTACCAACATGATTATATATAAATTTTTAAATACATGTAACTTCTATACTATCAGTTCGATTTCAACCAAATTTCGTATGTGATATGTTTACCATAACAGATATGACTGTAAGTATTGTTAAGAGCAATCAGGGCTGCCAACTGTTAATAAATGCTGTCTATATTTTTTTACCCTAATATCAATATATCAGAAAGTATGCAAGCCAACAGCTCTATACTTTGCACACGTATAGCACCTGACATTGTAGATTAATTTGGAGTAATTAATACAAGGCAGTGCTGCCAACATGATTCTATGCCAGCTGATATATCCAATTTTAAAATACATGTAACTTCTATACTAACAAATGGATTTCATCCAAAATTGGCACAACAAGATATCATAATATTTCAGATTATTTCTGACCAGCACACGCATGGTATTGTTGGTAACATGCTTGTACGCGTGCTGATAGATCCAGTGTCTAACTGCATGTAACGCCCATTGGACTTCAACTTAATTTTGTATTCTGTACCTTAAGAGATGGAACTAGGAATATATTCAGTCACCAGGGCTGCCAACTGTAGTGCTCTATTAGGCTGCATTATACCATGTATATTTTGAACTAATTTGATATTTCGATATTACCAACCTAATTTTGTCATTATTCTAGATAGGTTCATATACTGTAGAATAATCATTGGCATGAAAAGTAGGCTGTATAGTTCTTCACGGAACTTCTTGTTTAGACTTACCGTATTTATAATTCGAATAGCACCAAATCTTTCTGGGATCTAAGAGAAAACACTCCAAGGGCCTGAAATAGCCAAAAAAAAATCCTTGAAAAAATTGGAGTTTTGCGGTGGAGTCTCCCGTGAATGTGAAGTTGGTGAATCCAGATATAGCCTACATCTGAGGGAGCAATAATTTTGGTCAGATTATTGACCGCGATTTTTAGGTATCGATCACATTGTTAAACTATCAAATGGCAGGTGTTTGGCTGGTTGGTTGGCTGCTTCCTCAGCCTAGGGGCTGCGACAACGCAGTCATGTAGCCCCGTGTAGGCTACATTGGGTGTGTGTAGAATCTGTCTGATAACCGGTGTGTTGGCTGTATTAGTGTGTCCCCCCAGGGTCTCACATCCAGTGGGACGTGGATTGGTGACCATGGGGCCCCAGCTGAGTCCGGCATTGCTTCCACTTACTTGTGCCGGGCTCCTCTCTGTGTTCTTTCCTGTCGACCTCACTTGGTCAACTCTTGTTCTCTTCCGACCCCGATGGTATTAGGGTATCCGAGGCCTAGGTAGTCTCTTCCTTTCCCACCATAATTGGCCCTTGTCTCATATTTTCTGATTCCCTCCTTCTGCGAGGGTCAGCCTTCTTTTTCTTTTCATGTTATGTCCTGCCTTCTGCACAAGGCCCTCATGGAGGCAGGGTGTATGTAGCCCCACCACTTCTGGTGCACCCTAGATAATGCTACACCCTCAGGGGCTCACGGCTGGTGAGTTCGGGAGTTGGCGACCCCGAGGGAGTCCTGAGCTGAGTCCATTTTCCCCTTTTGTCCCTTACCTTTGGGGCGGACCCTCTCCTGTTTCACTTTCCTATCTGCCTTTCATGGCTCTCCTTCCTTCCAAGTCCCTCAATCTGCATTCTTCGAGGGTTGAGTGCATTTTATTTTCCTCCTGTCCTTTATTTGCCTTATTCTCCTTTAGTTTTCCATTTCTTCTTCTAGTATGTAGGTTAGTAGTTAGTTTTAAGTTTGCATTTCATTTTCATCTTCACGATCACCCAAACCATCAGGGGCCGATAACCTAGATGTTAGGCTCATTAAAACAACAATTATCTTCATCATCATCATGTATTAGTGTGTGTTATCTGTTTTAATTCAAGTAAGGACTGCAGACAATAATTTCAAGTAGTTCCTACTTTTGCTACCAAATGCTACCGTCCACGATACCTAGCTTGCGGGCTTGGCTACTAGATGGCATCGCAGTTAACTCCTGGCGGCGAACGTTGGAATTAATAGAGCGTTATCAATTCTAACTTACAAACTTAGCTTGACATAAATGTAGTTAGTGGAAGGTTCTTGTTCATGCCCTAAATCTATGACATGGGACCACCGCCTTTACTTCCCCTCCGAAGGAAGACATACTGAGGGATTTTTAACGTTCTTAAAAAATCCGACGACTTCGGCCGGTTTTGAACCCGTGACCTTGGACATAGAAGCTCAGCATGCTACCAACTACGCCACCGAAGCCGCCTGGCAGGTGTTTGAGGGAATCGTTCGTTCAGAGATCTTTGTAACCAAACCATGAAACACCTCACAAATACGCAAACAAGATAAATACAAGAAGGGAAAGAAAATCTCCTATCCTGCAGTTCTGCCAGCTGAACGACGATTCTTCCCTCGCTGGTAATCCAAATCCTGCATCTCCCCTTTGGGGTTCCTCTAGCCTGAAGATGCCACCACCCTTCGTGTCAAGCCCCTCAACCTTGGGAAAGGTCTTTACATATGCATAGTACCCTCCGGGTAACAGCAGCTGAATAGAAAACAGCCCCTTCTTGGTTTGGTGTGTTTGGCAGGCTGGGGATTTGCGTCAACTTTTTATGTGATTACCTCCTCCAGGTATTGTGCCACGAGATGGATTCTTCCTTGAGTAAGAACTGTGACATAATCGTTAGCCGTAAAAAAAGTTATTGTTAAAATTTTTAAAGATAAATCTCCCCATCGTTATCCCTATCACAGTCCCCGCATATGAATTTCTTCTAAGCAGAGTCATTTTACGGATGGTAAACAATTTGTGCAACATAGCGTTCATTACTGTTTGAATAATGGCTTGCTATTAAAGATTTCAAGTATCAGTGTGGCAAGAAAGTACCTTATTACCAGTAAATCATGCGTGGCTCCACAGGGTGTGCCAATCGGTTTGGCCGTGAAAGCCAATATACCATTTTAGTAGTGTTTTTTTAATTACTAAGTTATATTATATACGAATGTACTCCCACCCAGTGATTGGGCAAACTGGTGTAGACCGACTAGAGATTTACAAATAACAGTCTGTATAAGCAACGTTGTAATATATGGTTTCTAAATGTTACCTGTATTAATGTGTCTACTTGTAATTCAGGTGAGTATTAGGAAGGAGGTGGCCGTGGCTTTAGGTTAGGAACCATCCCGGCATTCGACTGTAACAGCATTGGGGAAACCACGGAAAACAAGTTCCAGGATAGCTGAGGTGGGAATCGAATCTGCTTTTTCTCAGTTTTCCTCCCGAGGCCGAATTCACCCCGTTCCAGCCATCGCATCAGAATTAAATATCTTGGCAGACCCGAACATCGAACCCGGACCTCCAGAGTAACAGTCACGGAGATCACACTTTGTATTACCTTGCAACTATTAGCTCGTGCATGGTATAGAACTCACAAACAATGTAGTTGTTGTTGTTGTTGTTTGGTCCTCAGTCTTTTGTCTGGTTTGATGCAGCTTTCCGTGCCTCCATGTCCTGAGCTAATCATTTCATCTCTACATAGCTACCACACCCTACATCCGAGGCAGTCTGTTAAACGTATTCTAATCTTGGTCTACCACTACAGTTCTTGTCCTCGACCCTTCCTTCCATAATTCAAATTTATATTATTGCACTGATCAATTATTAATCGTGATCATACGCTCTCTAGTTCAACTTTAAGTCATAAAAATACTTCAATTTTGGGAATATATATTTAAGGAGCGACTCCACCCTAGAACTTTATTTCAATGAAATAGCTATTTCTAATCTTTTTAATGTTAGCTTTTAGAACCCACAACCTTTTAGATTTACTGTATTCGAATTACAAATTTGTCTAAAGCTGTTTGAAATATTGACTGAAGTGAATTTTACATTTCTCCGTAAATCCAATGCCAGCTTTCTTATCCCAAATATTAACCGATCTCAGCGAAACTTTTACAATTAGTGGTGATAAGGTATTTGCATGCTCTTGTGCATTAGACTATTATTACTGGAAATTCAGTTATTTATTACGGTACAGATAATATAAAGAATAAGTTTCAAATTTGAAACAAAAGTAAGTAGAATGAATAAAGTATCACATAAAATTAATGGATAGAACTGTTGCACTATGTCTTGTCAATGTACCTAAAAGTTCTGGAGTGTAAAGTTTGAGCTCTGTGTACCAAAAGCTGGTTTTCAAAAAATACCATTAAAATCATATTACAAAATAAAAATTTGGAAACCGATCAAGTAATGAATGGGCTTCAAAATATGGGCATTGCTACATCTTTATGACAAACATGGTTGCAAAATTTGGTTAATATCGAGCAAGTAGAAGAAAGGTTAAATGTTTGGGTGGAGTCTCCCCTTAAAGAAATATTCAATTTCTTACACGCACTCTCGAATTGTTACCCCATCTGTTTTCATTAACAAATTATATGTTTATTTGTTTCCTCCTATTGTTTTAGTTTCACTTTGATGAGATTAATATTTAGGCTATACCTTTATAAACAACCATTCGTGTACTATGGAAAGCAACATGATTAAAATTATTGTGATTGTTAAAACCACCCTAATAATTTGTAATTTCTCCTCAAAGTGTTGATTATGTTCATCAAACATGATCAAAGAATTTTTCTAAAACTCCCCCATTTATTTGTAACGTGTATTTGTGCTACGTCGATTGTTATGTCACGTGCAACTGGTGCGGCTTTGTCTAGATTACAATGTTAAGAACTTCCATCTGGGCCTTTTGCTAAACAGCAGGTGACCTGCATTATTATTGGCTCTTTGTGACGAACATTGAGTAAACAAAACTGCTATTGGCTGCCTTTATTGGGTGCCTGCTTTCCTTTGTGCGCGTTTATAAATACATCGCTGTAATTTCTTTAAATTTCCCCCTCCCAACAATATTCACTGAGGTAATAATTGCTACGCACAAAATGTCACCTCCTAATTCTTACTACCCACATGCACAGAGCGTCCGGAATGTATTCATTTCGATATGAAAGGCTCCATCAATATGAGCAAAATATCACGGTGGGTCTGAATAATGTTTCCCTACGTGGTCAACTGAAACACTCAATGAACGCTATGTTAGAAGAACCGGCAAGGCAAGCGTTCCCTTATCCTTCAATTCAGTGGTCACAGACCATCTTGTGGTGTAGTGGCTAGCATTCTTGACTGTAACCTCTGAGGCCCAGATTTGATTCCCGGCTCTGGTCTGATGATCCCAACTTAGGATTGTGGCAACCCCTTCCAATCCCTAGTCTCAATTACAAACAATACCACAATTATACTCCTATACACACGCAAGTGTCTCACCAGAAAGGTATGCTTATTTATTTAATTATTTCATTATTTCATTATTGCACTATTTCATTATTTAATTGTTTAATTATTTCATTGTTTAATTATTTAATCATTTAATTATTTAATTATTTCATTATTGCACTATTTCATTATTTAATTATTTGATTATATCAGATGGGCCAGCTAAGGACCACAACTTTCAACTTTTCAGCTTGCGACGGACTTTGTTTTCCCAATATTCGCACATTCTCTGGATATGTTTTTCCTATCTATCTTTTGCCCAGATTTATTTATTTATATATTTAATGAAAATATTAAGATAATAATTTTCTCATTAAGTGTATCTTCACCCCTGCTCCATGATAACATGGACCGTATTGTAATTAATCTCAAGTACAGTATATTGTGGGGAAGTTGAAGAAACGCATATGCGTATGGCACGGTTATAAATTACCCCGCTGGTTCCCATGGCCAGGAAAGTGCAATTTAATTATGCTAATTAATTAACAAGACGCTAGGGGCGCCCTTTGCTCCCAGCAGGCACTTTGCGCTGCACTACGTCAACTGGGACGGCAACGGCAGCAAAAATCTACATTTCATTACGTTAAGACTAACTTGCATTCTTTTGCGCAGGAAATTACTCCATTGTGTTTGTAGTTTTTTTGCTGAAACGATAAGGATCATCTCTATTGGAAATTTTAGGGCAGGACTATCTAGCTATTTCCAACGCCTCTCGAATGGATTTGGATGGGATTCAGTTGGTTACCAAGTAGCAATTGCAGTCCCTGTTTTAATGTTTAGCCTATTTTCAATTTTGAAAAGAAATAGGCTTATGAGATCACCTTTTGTCCGTGTGTGTGTGCGTGTGTGTGTGTGTGATTCGTGTGTGTGTGTCACCCCCCTAATAAAATCTAAACGGCTGAGCGATTTCAATGAAACTCGGAAAAATCATAGCACTATTCCCGGCGACCTCGACCGTGCCCTTCAAATTTTGTTACGACTCACCAATCCAACATGGCGGCTGTGCGAAATATTTCACCAGCATTCAATATCTCCGAAACTATTACCGATATTACCCTGACATTTTTTATGGTGATGGAACTACTATAAGTTCACTTATGTGACTTTTGAAAACCTGGTAACAACAAAACCAACATGGCGGCCAAGCGAATTTGCGAGTTTTAAATAGACGTTTCTCGCGATTTGACCAACCAAACGCAATAAAACTTGGTACAGTATATGTTTATATACATTGTAATGCACCGACATCTAACTTCGTTCAATTGTTTACATAATCACAAGATGGCGGATGTGCGAAATATTTCACCGGCATTCTATATCTAATAATAATAATAATGTTATTGGTTTTACGTCCCTTTTAACTACTGTGGCTTTTATTCTATATCTCTGAAACTATTAGCGGTAAACCCCTGAAATTTTGTACGGAGATAAAGGGCACTACTGGAAGTCCATCTATAAGACTTTCAAAAACCGGTTAACTACAAAAAGAACATGGCGGCCAAGCGAATTAGAAAATTTTAAATAGACCTTTCTCGCGATTTAATGTTCCAAGCGCACTGAAACCTGGCACAGGAAATATTTATACACATTGTAATCCACTGGTATCTAATTTAGTTCAATTGTTTACATAACCTCAAGATGGCGGCAGTGCGAATTTTAAAATTAAGATTTTATTTATTGTGATGTAGTCATGCGATCGAAGTGAAAGTTTGAATAATGAACCTACGCAATAATTTACCTTTAATGGTACATGACCCTATGGCCTATACATTTAACAATCCAACATGGCGACCATCCGAAATATTTAGACGATACTGAATATCTACGAATCTATTTTAGCAATCAAACTGCATTTTTAATGTTCATAGGGGTTATGAACTTAAGTTCACCTATTGTACCCATGTGAGTAATCTCGGTGGATAATATGCATCTGCCTCCAACTAGCATCAGCTCTCAGGTGTGTACGGTAACCCCAATTTAGCAGTGCATATTTTGGATTTGAGGCTAAAAGGTATCAACTCTACAATGATAAAGCACAACTCTATTCTAAAACTTTAATCCAGTAAAATAAATCATGGCTTCAAACACAAAACAATACCCAAAAAGCATAAAATAAAAGCAAACAAAATTTTTACTTCCACAATCCACAAGTAAACAAATATGAAATCACAACAAAGTCATACCTAGCCATAAGGCTTTACCCTTCTGTGAACTTCACAAGGATATACTAGTGCGCTGATGCACCTACGACTTCAAAACAAACTGTACATTAACATAACAGTCATACAATGTGACTTCTTTAATATTACAACAAGGATTATTCCTTAAACCTCTTTATGTTAAACAATTATGTGTGCCGTGCGTGTTTTAATATTTTTCTTCTCACCAATGAAATGCTTTGCATGCATTTACCTATTTGGACGTTGCACCAAAATCAACGTGCAACTCCATAATTATGTAAGCTACCCCCTTCACATCCTCCAATTATATGGTTTCACCGCATGCTGTCTGTGATTCCTAGATAAAACGTTACGTTATAGCTTATGTCGGATTGTACGATAGACTACCTCGCGCTCATGGCGATTGGCATCTAGTCACCAACTACATGACTTGGCTCCAGTGACAGTACAAATATATCATGTAACTATTCGTCAGATAGCTAAAATAATGAACCATCAGGATGAACTATAATTATCCATGTGTTCACAAACCACATGGCTCTAATACTCAACATAACACTCATGCATTATATGTCATTTCAACAAGGTCTAGAATCTCTTCCCTTTATAACTTGCCTGAGCGGTCCGGGTGGCTAGCACCGACCCTCGGCTAAGGAAGTCGCTACACAATAGAAAGTGGAATGGGTCGTTTCACCAATTATCTCGACCTTTCTAAAAGTTTGAAAGCCTCCTTCTCTAAGCAGTGAAGATTTACAAGACAAATACTGTGTCCTGACCGACACACATGTTCCCAAAGGATCTTAATTGACTATTATGCCAACAGGTATTGAATGAGCTTTTGTAATTATTCCTACGTCGAGGATAACGATTAATTAATGGCCTCACATGGGTCCATTCAACATGAAGGTTCGGGGTTCGTAATGCATGAGCCTGGCGGTTTGACCGATGTCTCAAGTATAATATAGGCGCAGAAAACCACTGTCGCCATGAGTTTCGCTGCCAACGAGCGTAAATAACTCATCAATAAGTTCTCGGGAAATCATAGAGCTGCGAGGTGTCCTTGTTTCCTCGACTCTATCAAGATTCCAATCCGGAACACATTTCAATCCTTTCTTCAGAGTTAGGGTCCAACACTAGAACTCTGGAATAAATAATATCTCCAACAATGTCCACGACATAGGAGAATTCATACGTAGAATAGACTATCTGGCCCCTAATGCTCCATGCTACGACACTCCGACCTATAATATTAAGAGAAATCTAACATTTACTCTATAAGCTTCTCAATTAAGCTGCAAATTCAATTCACTAAAAGCTCTTTCATTACTGGTATCATTACTGAATATATGCAATATTCTGATATAAAACTTCTTTCCATAGTTACTGTAATGTAATCTCACTGTAACATCTTCCTGCTTAGATTGATAAGTCTTGCACTTTATCCATGTGTTCACATACTCTTAATAACCATTATTATTATTATCATCATTTCTCACTGACATAAACGACCAAAATCATCCTTTATTATTATTATTGTAAATCTCATTGACATAAATGACCAAAATCATCATTTATTATTATTCTCACATAAATTACCAAAATTTCCGACATAGCTAGACGTTTTTAAACTCGAACAATCGCGTTCGTTGCATTTACATTACTGATTGCCATTCTTAATTCATAGTGGGAATAATTACTCCACTTAATGATGCAAATTAACATCTCAACTCTATAAAAATCAACTCAATACTGATTAAACATGGAGGATCAGCCTCCTAACTGATTTTTACTGGCATCTATAAGGAATTCACAATACCTTTACGGAATCACAGACATGCAGCGGTCCATACTTCTACATAATCATAACCATAATTTGTGGGGTACTTACATCTCTATAGGCATCTAAGGTGGCTCCGACCAATCATATTCTTCCATGTCGCCCGCCATAAT
This sequence comes from Meconema thalassinum, assembly GCA_946902985.2. Taxonomy (NCBI): domain Eukaryota; kingdom Metazoa; phylum Arthropoda; class Insecta; order Orthoptera; family Tettigoniidae; genus Meconema; species Meconema thalassinum. The sequence continues at coordinate 440,611,280 of OX336393.1, read as the reverse complement.
GGGTTTAACGCGACATATTTCTCTTGTTTACACACATTTGATTACACATAATTTCTATCACCAACACGACACGTTGCATACCTTTCAGGAAGTTATCACTCCCCAAACATGTGAAACACTTCATCAAACACTACTTTAAATGATATTTTTACATATGCGTTACACTGAACACTCGTCACTTTATACACACTTCAATGCTGAAATTCCCTAGCAGAGATCGAAATTGCAGGTGTCGACGGCATCTTACGTTACCAACTCCTGATTGAAAGTCTGGTTATCTGCTCTCGGAACTCTCCAACAGTTTTATGACGATCATTACTCCTACAGTAAGCGTCCTGCGTTACATCAATACGCTGGCTCCCAAACATGAGCGTTAACATCTGGTACTCTCATGGCAATACCAAACACTTAGTAGAGTTTCTTTCGCGCATTCTATCGTAGTTACACATATACGATTAGTTAATACTATACACATTGCGCTTAATAAAGTTCAACACTTTCACAAATAATTATATACAATAGTTCTACCGTTAGTCTATACGGTGCTTCGTAACTGAACACGTCATAGTTCGTGCTGCTGATTATGCCTGTATCACGACTATTATTCATACAAGCATATTTACTGTTTCTATTACACATACCAGTCTTTGTTCGGCGTCTTGATGAATAGATCCGTCATGCGTTTTGCCTTGACGAACTTGCTTCAACCTGGCTGTAGCTGACTGAAGTTTCACTCGAAGACTGCACGTAACTTATTTGAAGACTTCTGTCTGCGGCTTACACGCTGTCTCGTACTGCTGCATATTTGCTGCATACTGGTTGCAACTTATTGCCATTGTGCTACAATTGACAATTGAGTAAGACTGTAACTGGCTGTAACTGCGCTTGGCGGCATGTAGACTGCGTGACAACTGAGTTAGACTGACTTACAACTGAGCTTCAGCTGAGAGCTCCTCCTGGGGTCTACTCCCTTATATCGGATTTCCACAGAAAGTAGAGCAACATCTTCCCGCGTAATCTTGGCTCCTCTCACAGCATGATTCAGGTCTTCAAACCATGATCATTGTGTTCCTCTCTCTTCACAGGTCCCAAAACTATCTGTGTGCAAAGGAATCGCTCGTCCAATTAATTAATATTAATTCCTTTCTCCATGGCGTGGGACGCTACCTAACGGGAAACCCCCGGCAACATCTTCACATCCATCCGCGAACAATGGTCGTTTTACAGTCCTTACGCACATCATTAAATATGCACCAATTTCGCAGGTAAAAGACTCTAAAATTATCTTCTTGCCAAAATATTCACCTGTGTGCAACTCTCATCTCGATTCGTTACTCCAATCACGAGTAATCAATGATTTTTCTGGGCATTTCTCCGCCCCTACTCCAAATCCATTCTCCGTCGGGGAATAACTATGTCATTATTCAGGCCTCTCCCCTGCTCTAGACGACATATTGGGGTCACTGAGATGGACGTGGCGCCGCTGGTTCCAACCCACAATTCTGGGCCAATTAGTAAATGTCAGCTCTGCCCTCCTCTGTGCTTCAAGCCTCCAATAGCTTACACCAAATCGTCTTATAATGATATAATCTGCTCATTATTTCCTACATTATTTTAATAAATAATGCCATTTCATCAAAAATCACACCAGTGATTAAATATACATTTCTTTCGAGGGGTTTTCACCAAGAAACTCCCTGTACAGATCTCTGGTTCGCTTCCTGGTGGAACCTTTATACTGAGATCACAGTCTCCGAGAACCATGTTCGATTCCAGTCAGCATAACCCCATCGGGTTCATGTTCCCCTTGCAAAACTTATAAAAGTCCCATGCAAGTGGCTTATATAAGTAACCAGCTGACTGTCGACCACCGTCTGTGTTGCAATTATGATAGCGTATTGAGCGCCAAACAGAACCATAAAGGGCTCAATCTGTCACCCTGAAAGATACCTCATTTGATTTGAATAAATCCCGATTCCATACATCTGGGGTCCTTCACCTTGTCTGGCTGCGAGTGGGTTAGTAGTGTTCCCCCTTCCACACTCGGCCTTGTTTCTGAGCTGTCTATTCTCCCTGCGAAGGGTCGCGTTTACAGCCTCAACCTCTCTGGCCACTCTGACCATTTCTTCATAGAATTCTCGCAAACACTGGCATTGTTTCTGCTCTCCGCTTACACTGGGTAAACTGTCTGCTTCTCGTCCCGTCTCGCCGTTCCAACATTCAGGTCTGCCTGCTTGGCTGCCTCCGCTCTCCACGTTGAGTTGGGTGTGCGTTACTAATTCTTCTTCTGGTTCATCGAATTCTTCTGGCGAGTAATAAACTTTTAAGTTGGCTATGTTCATAACGACCTCGTTTCCATTCTCTAAATGCCTTAACCTGTATGCATTGTTCTGGAGGTCTCTTATCACCTCGAACGGGCCGTGGTAAGCAAAAATGAACTTTTTATACTTCCGTGCCTCTGGATCTGAACTGGCGGGTTTCTTAATTAAAACTTTCTGTCCCACGAGAAGCGGTTTATGATACCTCTTCGCACGATTCCTTCTCTGACGTCTCTCCGCCTGTGCTTTGAGATATTCAAAGGTTCGTTGGATCCTCAATTCTCTACCGGGCTGTGCGTCTACAGGTAATGGAATAACACCATTCCACGGTCTCTCTGGTCTCTGATCCAGATGTAGAGTAACGGGAACCTGACCTGTCGCCTCATGTACAGTATTATTTATACAGTATTCAATTACTTCTAGAAATTCAATCCAACGCCAATTCGCTTCAGAACAGTAGATCTTCATGTATTTCTGGACCTCTCTCATTACTCTTTCAACGGGACTTGCCTCAGGATGGCGAATGGTAGATAAAATCTGCCTAATTCCTAGAGTTTCCAGTTCTCGACGAAATTCTGCACTAGTAAAGCAACTTCCGTGGTCCGAGAGAATGTTATCCGGCTTCCCAAGAATCGGAATAACTCTCTCTTTCAGGCGCTTCAAGACCTGTTTTGAACTTGTCTTTTGAATGGGGCACAACACCACCATTTTCGAAAATACATCCATGGCTACAAAAATGTGTCTATTGCCTCTACGTGCTCTAGGCAATGGTCCAAAGTTGTCGATACTCAATAGCTGCCTTGGCTTCTCTGGTAATAACGGGATAGGTCGTTGCCTCATTAAAAAGGGATTCGGCTTTACCCTTTGGCAAAGATCGCATGTTCTAATAGCATTTCTCACCGTTTCTCTCAATTTTGGCCAAGTAAATGCTTCCTTCAACAGAGCACAAATTTTATCAATCCCAGGATGTCCAAATGCTCTGTGGGCTAGCCATACTAATCTCCTCTGCAAAGATGCAGGAATTACAATCCTTTGACGTGTGTGATCCACATCGTCCCACTTGTGTAATATCTGATTATACCATACATAATCTGTTGCCAATGCCTCCGCCTCTCTGTATATCGCAGTTCCCCTTGCTAAGCGTCCCTCGAAGTAATCGATTATCATCTTCAACCATGGGTCTTCGCGTTGTAGGTTGGTAATGTTCCTTAAGTCATCCAACGTCTTCTGATCTCGATTCTCAATCTGGACCGCTAGTACTTCTTCTTCTCTAGGGTAACGACTTAATATGTCCGGTATTACATTCTCTTTCCCTGGACAGTATTCTATTTCCACATTAAATTGCTGGATATACAGGGACCATCTTGTCAATCTCTGACTAGACAAATCTGTCTTTAACAAAAATGTTAAAGCTTAATGGTCTGTTCTCAGAACTATTCGGAAGCCGTACACGAGTTTGTGCCACGATTGCAACGCGTACAAAATTGCGAGCAATTCTATCTCTGTGATCGTGTAGTTTTTCTCATGGGCTCTCAGTCTTCTGCTGATAAAGGCGATAAAAACTTTCTTCTCAGGCTGGTCAACATTTTCCTGGAATAGCATCGCTCCAATCCCAATAAGTGATGCATCCGTCTGTATGATGAACTTCTGGGTATAATCTGGGTATCCCAGTTTCACATATTCCAAAAGCATTTGTTTTGACCTCACGAATGCTTCCTGACATTGCTCCGTCCAATTCCATCTGCCGCCTTTCTTCAATAGGTCCTGCAGTGGTGCTACTGTCGCAGTATAGTTTGGGCAGTGGTTCGAAAAGAATCCAATTACTCCCAAATACTGTCGGACGTGCTTAACTTTCGTGGGTCGAGGGAAATTCCGAATTACCTCCAATTTATCTGGATTAGGCTTCACTCCATTTGCATCAATAACATGCCCTAGGAATTTAACTTCCCTCTGACAGAAGTGCGATTTCTTGATATTGACCTTAAAGTTAGCCTCTCGAAGGTCATCTAGCAACTTCTTCAGGTCTCTCATGTGCTCCTCCAGAGATTCTGATGTGAGTAGAATGTCGTCTACATATCTGATGGTACTCTCTTTAACCTCATCTGATAGATTGCGATCTAACGCTCTTATCAGGGCTGAACCAGCTGTTTTCAACCCAAAAGGTAGCCTTAAAAATGTGAATGTATGTTGATCAAACATAAATCCTGTCAACAGACTAGTTTTCTTCTCTAATTCAAGATGGTGGAAACTGGATGTGATATCCAAATTTGAGAATATAGTTTTCCCTCTAAACTTCCTGAGGATCTCTTTAATAGGTGGCACTTGGTCAAATTCCGGAATAACTCTCAAATTTAAGCGTCTCAGGTCCAAGCAGACTCTGACAGATCCGTCTGACTTTGGTACAATTACCAATGGACTTACATAAGGCGTAGGTGTTTTCTCAATAACGCCGGCCTCCAACATCTCCTGAATTGCCTCTTTCACTTTAGCATAATGCTTTTCAGCTATAGGGTAGGGTTTCTGCCTAAATGGTGTCCAATCACTGACTTGAAAAGCATAAGTGAAGTTCTTTATCCGACCAGGTCTCGAATCAAAGACTTCCTTCTGTTCCAGCAATAACTGCTTTAAATTTTCCTTCTCTTTTAGCCCAATTTTCGCTTCTTCTAGCTTCTCCGAAATGTATTCTTCCAATTTGGGTTCCAGGTCTTTTTCCAAGTCTGCGGCTAGTGTTTTGAGCTCCGCTTCCAACTGCTCCATAGCTAACACTTCTTCATCAGCCACATCTCTGTATGTATGCCATACTTGTTCACTGGATCCTGGTTCAATTTCATTGAGTGCGACCTCTAAGCCTTCAGCTTCTTCATTCACATGGAACATAACCCTGTCCCGTGCTAGGTCAATTATCACTCTGTATTCCCTTATAAACTCTGCCCCAATAAGTAGGTTATAAGGTAGTTTGTTTACTAACAGGAAACTCTGTGAGAAAATAGAGCCTCCTATCTGTAAATCTAGGAATACCTGGTATTTACATATCATTGTTCTGTCTGGAATCACCCCTTTAATTTTTACACTGGAGATCGGTATCTTCAAAATGTTCTCTCTCCGGGCTATTTCATTATATAGAGCTTGTGTCATCAGGCTCACTGTTGATCCCGTATCTAACAGACTTCTGACTTTTAATCCTGCCACTCTCACAATTATAATAGGCAATTCTCTCTTGACCATGACCTGTGGTCCTCCTGTATCCTCAATCAATTCTTCTGGTTTGGCTATCCAATTGATGATGTTAATAGACTTCCATCCATCAGTCTCGAGCTCTTCTAATTTTGGCGTTTTTTTTTTTTCTTCAGCGCCCGCCCCTTTGGAGTTCCTTCTCTCCTGTTCGCTGCGCTGTAGTTCCAAACTCTTAGCTCCATCTCCATATCTGTCTGGCGATGTCCTGTTCTGCATGACTTCTTGCCAGCGGACTTGTGATTTCTGGGGCTCATCTCCCCTTTCTTCGAGGTATCGCAAAGAAGCATGATATCGCTCTTCTGCCTCGTCATCGAAGTTATTTCTTCTCTCTTGGGGTCTCCAATTTCTATTATTGCCTTCCTGGCCATTATTACCTCCATTGTTATGGTACGGTTTGCCCCTGTTATTGTGTTTATTCCACGAACTTCGACCTCTTCCTGCTTTATTAGCATTTCTTTGTACCTTGACTGCCATTTTCTGGGTTCCTGTTCCCATTGCCGTCCATAGGAATCTAAAGTTTCTGTGCTCGTGGCCTTGTTGTTCCTTGGGGCTTGCTGTTGGTCAGTCTGTGTGTTGGTCACGTGGACTTGTTCCACGGTTCGACTCTGACGCATAGTATTTGCTGTGGTGAGGTCGAGTTGCCTTAGAACTGTCTCCATTTCCATAGCCGTTTTCGCATTAGCCGAGATTAGTAGCCTTTGGATCTCGTATGGAAGCTGTTTGGCGATAGCAATGCATAGCTCCAGTTCACTAGGTTTTTGATCCAGCTCTTTAAAACGACACATCTGCGATATGAAGAATTCTGCGTACTTCGTCGGGTTGTTCGTGCTGTACTTTTTGGCATACAAATCCAGCCGTAAATTTTGCTGAGTCGCGGCGTCCCAATATCTCTTCAAGAATGCCTCGCGGAATTCCTCAACAGTATCAAAAGTGTAACGGAAGCTGCGAAACCATAATGCGCACTCCCCCTCTGTTAACTTCTCTATAGCACGTAGCCTACGCTCCTGCGGTATTCGTGCATCATTGAGATATTCAGTCACTTCCTTTAACCAATATTTTGGTGTCATACTACAGTGACTACCTGAAAACTTCCTAGGTTTTTCTTCGCTTGCCCTAATGACGTTTATCACCTGGGTGTGCATCGCATTTTCATGTGGCGTCGATGCCGCAATTGGTACACCTGGCGTCATGTAAGGACTTTCTCCTGCGCCTGTAGCATTTCTGCTTATAGGTTGGGTTTCTAAGTCTGCCCACCTTGTTTTTCTTATATCCTCTATGCTGCCTTCACTTGACTTAGGATATTTCAGAAGTGTCTCCTCCTGTGCTATTATCCTAGTCTCCATTTGGTTATGGCGCATTTCTGCTCTTTCTAGGCGAGTAATGACTTCTTTTTCTATTCTCGTAAGCCTATCTCGGTTTTCCTCGGCTACTTGAAAAATTTTCACCTTGTCTTCTTTCAGACTTTGTTTGATATGATATATTTCATCCTCTACGTCCTCTTTAATTTGAGCAAGGGTCTTGTCGCTTGCCTCTGTTTTCTGGCCTTCTCTTATTTCGAGTTCTTCTCTCAGACCTTTAATTTCATCTTGAATGTGTCCATTGACTTTAGACAATTCATTCCGGACCTTGGTGATCTCGCCCCTATTTTCCTCTTGCCTTTTATTGACTATGACAATGTCGCTCTGAACTTGGTCCAGTTCTTTATGAACTTTACCCATCTGACTTTTCACGTTGCCTACCAGCTCCTTACTTTCATGAGCGATAGCCTTAATTTCGCCTATTTCCTGGCATTGACCTAATATATTCTGGTCCTGTTTCTTGAGGTCACCGTTAATTGCTCTAGCGTAACTTTTCAATTTCTGGTCCCATTTGGAGTCGTTCTCCTCTAATCTCTGGTCTACTGTTTTCGTAAACTCTGCGAACTGTTTCGCTTGGCGTTCGAGATTCGCCTCATTTTGGATCTGAATATCCTTAATATCGTTAGACAACGCCTCTAATTTACTGTTGGTTTGCTCCTGAGCATGCCTACACGCTTGCAAATTACCCTCAAGTTTGGCTTCTATAGCCTCGAAACGTTTATCAGTATTTACCTGCATTTCCGATACAATGCTTACAACAGTATCTGTTACTTCGGTCTTAATGACTTCTTGCATTTGACCTAACTTATTATCTAGTGCACCCTGATTTGCATCTAAACGGTTGTTTATTTCAACCTGAGTTGCATTAATTGCCTCCTGATTGGCATCTAACCGAGCATTTATTTCAGTTTTATTTGCATCTAAACGGTTGTTTAATTCTCTCTGGTTCTCATCTAACCGAGTGTTTATACTATCCTGGAACGCCTTGGTTTCCAGTTTACTCTGCTCGTGAGCAGCATCAAAATGCTGTTTCAGTCCTGCAATAACTTGCAAGATCTCCTGTGTACCTGACATTTTCCAATAACACACTTAAATATGCAGGCAGGCTTCCTGGAAAAATATGTGGATACGTTTCGAAGAGAAACATCAAACACTGCACACATATTGTGAAGTCGTACAAACCTGATAATATTATGGTAGATTGTGGATTGGGTAAGTAACGCTCGTACCCTTAGGCCATTCTCTTCTCAATAGAGAGATTCTGCGTTACCTCAAAAGCCTACTGAATTCAAAAATCACTCAAACACAGTTTGAGGCAAACAATTACTATGGTTTTCCCCATGAAATACCATAAAAAATCTATGGGTTTTCCCTAAATCCCATAAGTTCCACCCACGTTGGGGGCCATGATAAATTAATAAGATCTATCGTTGCCCGGTTCGTGCAATGCCAACATCGCTCATATTGCACTGACGCAGGCGGTTCCATAAAGAGTTAATACCGTCCCACGTTGCTTGGGCCATGATAAATTATATGTATGATGTCTATAGGTATCTATCAAAATTTATATATACGTATCGGAACTTAGCTATGGATTAGGAGCGGTCACACCCTACTTCGTTAATTCTTACTTTAATAGAGTTGTGTGCATTAAATCTGACCGACTTTAGTCGTACCTTTAGCTCAAATCACAGTATAGGACATCAATTTCCATGTACCCATGTGAGTAATCTCGGTGGATAATATGCATCTGCCTCCAACTAGCATCAGCTCTCAGGTGTGTACGGTAACCCCAATTTAGCAGTGCATATTTTGGATTTGAGGCTAAAAGGTATCTACTCTACAATGATAAAGCACAACTCTATTCTAAAACTTTAATCCAGTAAAATAAATCATGGCTTCAAACACAAAACAATACCCAAAAAGCATAAAATAAAAGCAAACAAAATTTTTACTTCCACAATCCACAAGTAAACAAATATGAAATCACAACAAAGTCATACCTAGCCATAAGGCTTTACCCTTCTGTGAACTTCACAAGGATATACTAGTGCGCTGATGCACCTACGACTTCAAAACAAACTGTACATTAACATAACAGTCATACAATGTGACTTCTTTAATATTACAACAAGGATTATTCCTTAAACCTCTTTATGTTAAACAATTATGTGTGCCGTGCGTGTTTTAATATTTTTCTTCTCACCAATGAAATGCTTTGCATGCATTTACCTATTTGGACGTTGCACCAAAATCAACGTGCAACTCCATAATTATGTAAGCTACCCCCTTCACATCCTCCAATTATATGGTTTCACCGCATGCTGTCTGTGATTCCTAGATAAAACGTTACGTTATAGCTTATGTCGGATTGTACGATAGACTACCTCGCGCTCATGGCGATTGGCATCTAGTCACCAACTACATGACTTGGCTCCAGTGACAGTACAAATATATCATGTAACTATTCGTCAGATAGCTAAAATAATGAACCATCAGGATGAACTATAATTATCCATGTGTTCCTAAACCACATGGCTCTAATACTCAACATAACACTCATGCATTATATGTCATTTCAACAAGGTCTAGAATCTCTTCCCTTTATAACTTGCCTGAGCGGCCCGGGTGGCTAGCACCGACCCTCGGCTAAGGAAGTCGCTACACAATAGAAAGTGGAATGGGTCGTTTCACCAATTATCTCGACCTTTCTAAAAGTTTGAAAGCCTCCTTCTCTAAGCAGTGAAGATTTACAAGACAAATACTGTGTCCTGACCGACACACATGTTCCCAAAGGATCTTAATTGACTATTATGCCAACAGGTATTGAATGAGCTTTTGTAATTATTCCTACGTCGAGGATAACGATTAATTAATGGCCTCACATGGGTCCATTCAACATGAAGGTTCGGGGTTCGTAATGCATGAGCCTGGCGGTTTGACCGATGTCTCAAGTATAATATAGGCGCAGAAAACCACTGTCGCCATGAGTTTTGCTGCCAACGAGCGTAAATAACTCATCAATAAGTTCTCGGGAAATCATAGAGCTGCGAGGTGTCCTTGTTTCCTCGACTCTATCAAGATTCCAATCCGGAACACATTTCAATCCTTTCTTCAGAGTTAGGGTCCAACACTAGAACTCTGGAATAAATAATATCTCCAACAATGTCCACGACATAGGAGAATTCATACGTAGAATAGACTATCTGGCCCCTAATGCTCCATGCTACGACACTCCGACCTATAATATTAAGAGAAATCTAACATTTACTCTATAAGCTTCTCAATTAAGCTGCAAATTCAATTCACTAAAAGCTCTTTCATTACTGGTATCATTACTGAATATATGCAATATTCTGATATAAAACTTCTTTCCATAGTTACTGTAATGTAATCTCACTGTAACATCTTCCTGCTTAGATTGATAAGTCTTGCACTTTATCCATGTGTTCACATACTCTTAATAACCATTATTATTATTATCATCATTTCTCACTGACATAAACGACCAAAATCATCCTTTATTATTATTATTGTAAATCTCATTGACATAAATGACCAAAATCATCATTTATTATTATTCTCACATAAATTACCAAAATTTCCGACATAGCTAGACGTTTTTAAACTCGAACAATCGCGTTCGTTGCATTTACATTACTGATTGCCATTCTTAATTCATAGTGGGAATAATTACTCCACTTAATGATGCAAATTAACATCTCAACTCTATAAAAATCAACTCAATACTGATTAAACATGGAGGATCAGCCTCCTAACTGATTTTTACTGGCATCTATAAGGAATTCACAATACCTTTACGGAATCACAGACATGCAGCGGTCCATACTTCTACATAATCATAACCATAATTTGTGGGGTACTTACATCTCTATAGGCATCTAAGGTGGCTCCGACCAATCATATTCTTCCATGTCGCCCGCCATAATGGGTTTAACGCGACATATTTCTCTTGTTTACACACATTTGATTACACATAATTTCTATCACCAACACGACACGTTGCATACCTTTCAGGAAGTTATCACTCCCCAAACATGTGAAACACTTCATCAAACACTACTTTAAATGATATTTTTACATATGCGTTACACTGAACACTCGTCACTTTATACACACTTCAATGCTGAAATTCCCTAGCAGAGATCGAAATTGCAGGTGTCGACGGCATCTTACGTTACCAACTCCTGATTGAAAGTCTGGTTATCTGCTCTCGGAACTCTCCAACAGTTTTATGACGATCATTACTCCTACAGTAAGCGTCCTGCGTTACATCAATACGCTGGCTCCCAAACATGAGCGTTAACATCTGGTACTCTCATGGCAATACCAAACACTTAGTAGAGTTTCTTTCGCGCATTCTATCGTAGTTACACATATACGATTAGTTAATACTATACACATTGCGCTTAATAAAGTTCAACACTTTCACACATAATTATATACAATAGTTCTACCGTTAGTCTATACGGTGCTTCGTAACTGAACACGTCATAGTTCGTGCTGCTGATTATGCCTGTATCACGACTATTATTCATACAAGCATATTTACTGTTTCTATTACACATACCAGTCTTTGTTCGGCGTCTTGATGAATAGATCCGTCATGCGTTTTGCCTTGACGAACTTGCTTCAACCTGGCTGTAGCTGACTGAAGTTTCACTCGAAGACTGCACGTAACTTATTTGAAGACTTCTGTCTGCGGCTTACACGCTGTCTCGTACTGCTGCATATTTGCTGCATACTGGTTGCAACTTATTGCCATTGTGCTACAATTGACAATTGAGTAAGACTGTAACTGGCTGTAACTGCGCTTGGCGGCATGTAGACTGCGTTACAACTGAGTTAGACTGACTTACAACTGAGCTTCAACTGAGAGCTCCTCCTGGGGTCTACTCCCTTATATCGGATTTCCACAGAAAGTAGAGCAACATCTTCCCGCGTAATCTTGGCTCCTCTCACAGCATGATTCAGGTCTTCAAACCATGATCATTGTGTTCCTCTCTCTTCACAGGTCCCAAAACTATCTGTGTGCAAAGGAATCGCTCGTCCAATTAATTAATATTAATTCCTTTCTCAATGGCGTGGGACGCTACCTAACGGGAAACCCCCGGCAACATCTTCACATCCATCCGCGAACAATGGTCGTTTTACAGTCCTTACGCACATCATTAAATATGCACCAATTTCGCAGGTAAAAGACTCTAAAATTATCTTCTTGCCAAAATATTCACCTGTGTGCAACTCTCATCTCGATTCGTTACTCCAATCACGAGTAATCAATGATTTTTCTGGGCATTTCTCCGCCCCTACTCCAAATCCATTCTCCGTCGGGGAATAACTATGTCATTATTCAGGCCTCTCCCCTGCTCTAGACGACATATTGGGGTCACTGAGATGGACGTGGCGCCGCTGGTTCCAACCCACAATTCTGGGCCAATTAGTAAATGTCAGCTCTGCCCTCCTCTGTGCTTCAAGCCTCCAATAGCTTACACCAAATCGTCTTATAATGATATAATCTGCTCATTATTTCCTACATTATTTTAATAAATAATGCCATTTCATCAAAAATCACACCAGTGATTAAATATACATTTCTTTCGAGGGGTTTTCACCAAGAAACTCCCTGTACAGATCTCTGGTTCGCTTCCTGGTGGAACCTTTATACTGAGATCACAGTCTCCGAGAACCATGTTCGATTCCAGTCAGCATAACCCCATCGGGTTCACTATAGGACTTTAAATAACCTGGTGATCACAAATCCAACATGGCGGTGACGCGAATTATAAATATTCACATGGACGTTTCTCGCAATATAACCATCCGCGTGCAGTGAAACTTGGTACAGTAATTCCTTATACGAATGTTAATCCACTGGCATCTAATTTATTTCAATTGTTTCCATAACCTCAAGATGGCAGCTGTGAAAAATTTTAAATTCTCCTTGTTTTTTCTTGTGTCCTAACTATGCGATTGAAGTTTGAATACTACACGTTCACAATAATCTGCATGTAAAAGTACATAACTCTAGGACCTACATATATAAAATCCAACATGGCGACCATCCGAAATATTTAGTCGGTTCTCAATATCTACGAATCTATTACAGCAATCAAACTGAAATTGTGTATGTTGATAGTGGCGATGAACATAAGTAAGATATATGAAAATAGGCTGTATAGTTCTTTACGGAACTACTTGTTTCGATATCGGCACCTGCCTTACACGTAAGGTGACCATGGAGTTCCAGGATTATATTACAATGATAAAAAATTACAGCGATACAGAACATAAATATATAACACGGCTGGGAAAATTCACATGTTATAGGTTGTAGGTAGAGCCCTGCGCGGATAAACAAAAACGTTATCCGCATCCGCCCCGCATCCGCATGACTGTTATCCGCATCCGCACGATTGTTATCCGCATCCGCCCCGCACCACTTTTATCCGTATCCGCCCCGCATGACTTTTATCCAAATCCGCTGATATTTCAATAATATTTTTAAGTAATTAGATAAAGCAAAGTGTTAAACCAACACATTTAGGAGAAAGTAGTTCCTGACAATTTGCTTCATTGCAAGGGACTTCAAGTTGGATGACACTTCTGGTTCCTTGACCTCCGCTTTAGAAAAAAAAAAAAAAAAAAAAAACTGGCTATACTTTTTTGGCTACTTTCGCACTTGTGCCTCAGTAAGTTTGATGTGCCTGATTTGTGTCCTGAGTATGAATACACTTTTTACAGGTAAAACATCCTACTATATCGTTAACCTTTTCGTTTCAATTGAAAACGTAACCAAATGTCTTCCATATCATTGACTTTAGCTTCGTTTCAAGCGCTATTGAATATTCAAGTTGTTTTATTTTAATAGATAGTTTATCCATGTTGGTGAAATTATGTTCATACCCACGGTCGCGGTAACATTCGTTACGTGAACTTTTCTTTACCCTTGGAGAAAGGGATTGACATTTGGCCGGAAATTCCAGGTCAGTCATCATCCTTCTGCTCTCCGTTGCAATATCACAGCCCACGAGTTTCATTGCCAAGTTGGAAATAAATCAACAGATAAACCTGGAACCAGATCTTCAAGGATAGCTTAGACGGCGAAGTAGCTGACTTGAGGAAAGTTAATGATGTCACCACGATGAACTAACAAGCTTATTGACAGCATTATATCTCGTACGTATAGTAATAATGGCAGTGAGAATTGATGATGATGATATGTCAAAACCATCTACTACAAACGGGAATGGATATGAGTAAAATAATCTTCTCGTGTATAAGTGCAATACGTGCCTGAATATTTTGTACGCAATAGGCTATAGGAGTATTCCTCTTTAAAGCATGAAGCTGTAGATTGGCATATCAAATATGTAATATTATCGTAAGTTTGTATTCTAAAACCTATCCGCAAATTTACTCGAAACATTATCCGCAGCGTATCCGCTATCCGCACAGCCATACAAACTATATCCGCATGGCGAAAATATTTGCGGATATCCGCGGCTTTATCCGCGGATATCCGCATCCGCGCAGGGCTTTAGTTGTAGGTGGTTATGCAAAATATGAATAGAATCCTTTAGAATTCCCTGTAGTACTGTATCTCCGTGTACTGCTGGACACACAAACCAAGGTGTTGCAGGTGCTTCTTAGTGTAAAGAAACGATGTCCCACGGGCAGCGAAGAGGAGACCTCTAAGCTCCCATGTAAATGAGCTGCATTATAAATCTGGTCCTAACTCTCACTTGAGGAATACAACGGTGAACATCTCGTCATCAACTTACATAGCCTGCTGGACGTCCTTTTCGAATCGAATTGTGGGGTCTAAGCTCATAGCTTTCCCGAGAAGCCTATTAATACGGTGACCATATTTTTGGTGGATAGAGAGATTATAGTTTGACTGTAACATATAGAATTCTTTTACGTTATGGCATTTAAAAAAATTAATTTTAAGAAGTTCTACAAAATTCGATCCACCAAAAATCTAATATAGAGGGATAACTGAATACAAAGTTTATTTTAGTGTTTTTTTAAATTTATGTAAGTACCTTACAAGTTTTGAGAGAAAAAAAAAATAAAACATTAGTAAGTTTATTTTTTAGTTTCTTACTTCATATCTTACTAGCGGACCCGTGCGAGAAATCTCGCATGCTCATAAACCACATTTTCCCCAATAGGTTTATAATGAGAGAGTAAAGGAGAAAGGTTCTTATGTTTTTATTTCACCAAAATGATTATAGAGCACTATTTACATTTCAGTTAGAATTCCAAGTTCTACGTTCCCTAACTTAAGGCAATCACTGAAAATTGGGTCATCATAACACTCACCGGTTATTCGATATTTATGAAATTATACGATTTGAGTAGTCATTCCTTTGATTTACTGTTTCTGAAATCCATGCAAAATGATAAAGGAAAGACCTCAGAATGTTAAGATGACATGAAACAAGCGTCACAGCGGCCAAAATGAGAAGTGGACAGCAACTATGGTATGTATTTTCCTACAGCAACAGTATCTGCCAATCGTACACTTGGTGTACATTTTTTAAAGTCATTTTTAAAAGAAATTATTGATATTTATGAAATTAGAGTGCAATTCGTCACTGCTAATGTCTATTGTCTTTCATTTGAATGCTCATTTGTCACGATCGTTCTCTTGTGAACGCCGCAGGAGGGATCTATACTACCGAAATAATATAATATGATTATTACAATAACAAAGAATAGAAAATCTTACTGAGTCGTTACAAGTGCCTGAAGTCTTTACGAACTAGGACAGGGTCGTGTAAATTTCAAAACAAAACTTATTTTTCGTTTAATTACGCATATTTTTCAGAGAATTATTACTAATTTTTTCAAACTGAAAAATCGGGACACTTTTATTAGACTAATATTTGGGATGCCAGGACATGCTCCTTTATATCGGGACTGTCCCGATATTTTCGGGGCGAATGGTCACGGGAGCTACAATATACGCTCCTCTAGTGTTCCCATCCTCCGCCCAACCATGAACGTCCCCATACACTGCCCACTTCGCCTTTTGTCGAGTTACTGCGAATTGAGAACGAACCATGTGATGTCGAGTGTTCTTCATCCGTCCACCTTTTGGACAACATCCCAGGACATGGCCTAGGTTCTCTACTTCTCGCTTCCTGGTAAACGGCAGTGGTTGGTAGTAGATGTCCTTCCTGGAACTGATCGTACCGCACGACTTCTTGATTGCAGCTGTCCACTCGGAAGAGGACATTTTGTCTATTACTAATCCAGGAATTGCTAGAACGATCAACGTCGTAGGTACGCTTACTGCTTTACAGTGGCATAATTAGGATTTGCTTCTGGAGGGGTGCTTTTTTGTTTATTTGTATTTTGCTTTGATTTTTTTCTTTAAATTATGATTTTTTATTTTTTGTTCTTGACTTGTGCTTTTTGTTTAAGGTATCGTGTTTGCTGTTTTCTGCTGTGGCTTTTGATTTTAATTTTTGCTTTTGGGTTTGTGTTCTTTTGTTTTGTTTTTATTTCTTGTTTTTGGTTCCGTGTTGTTTACTGCGTTGGCTTTTGATTTTAGCTTTTTGTTCACTTTTTTAATCTATATATTTAAAACAGTAAGGTGATATTTGTTACCACGAGATTGAGAGAACGACAGAACCGATTTACTTCGTAGAGCACTCTAACGAAAGCTCTTGGCCTCTAGATTTGCAGAGTGTCTGTAAAATAAACACATATATTACGGTATATTTTTGAATTAATATAGAAAATAGCAGAATTCTTTCCCCTCACACATGCGCACAATCCGCCTGGGGTCATGACAAAATGGCGGTGAGAAGTCCATTAAAATGTAAGTTATTTAATAAGCTTCCATGTAATTGAAAACATACATTAACCAAGTTCTGACAATAAAATATAATAACAGTATGAGCGTATACGAATGTGCAACATTGATTGATTTGGATAATGAAATGGATTATTTCCTTCAGACAGCGGCTTTTGAAGATAATGAATGGCTGCGTCTGCTGCTGAACAAGAGTGCGCGAGTAGCTATGTGGTTAAGGCGACTTACCGTTTCGATCCCAGCCCTCACCAATATTTATTTTTTTTACCACTGAAATATTGTTTAATCAAGGAGTATTAGTAAGGTTTTATGTCTGTTAAAGATACATATTTCTACATTCCCTCTCAAAACGTTTTATTTCCGTTTTACCATTGCATTACAGCATGTGATCAAAAGAGCAAACTGTTGTCCTCAGTACGCCGTTTAAATATCTGCAATCAGTTCCTATAATTGACAACAGATGGCAGTACATCGCCCATATAGTTCCAGTAACTGACAGCAGATAGCAGCACCATTGCATCGATATATTTAAAACACAAGACATGGCACGTTTTCACGTGATGGAGAATTATAAAGGAGGGGAATATTTAAGAAGGGAAATTTTTAGGAACATTAACCGACAGTTGAATGTGTAGGCTATGTTGTTTATGTACCTTAATATTGCAATTTCTTCACAATGCTTCGGTGGTCAAGTTATTAGCGTCCTAGACTAAAAGTTATAATTATGCATCGTCGATATAATCTTAAATTATTAAAGAAAAAGTTAGTTTTCCAGGCACTCGCGCGTGTCCACAATTGCTTTCGCCATGAGAGACACTTGGCAAACATAATTCGTTTGAAGGGCTCCGACATCGTGGTCACTCAGCCCCTGTACTCTGGTGTGTATGTGTGAAATTTTCTCTCATAACCTGTGTTATTGTGATGGCTGCATTACTGTGTGTATTTGTAATTAAGGTGGTAAATGGCAAGGAGACGGCCAAGGCCTTAAGTTAGGAACCATCCCGGTATTTGCCTGAAGTGGAAGTGGGAAACCACGGAAAACCACATCCAAGATTGTCGAGGTGGGAATTCAACCTTCCTCTTCTTAGTTATACTTCAAGAGACTGAATGTGCCCCGTTTTTGCCCTCAGACCAGAATTAAATTTCTTGGCAGAGCAGGAAATGTAACCCGGGTCTCCGGGGCGATAGACAAGAATAGGTGGGCCTCCATGTGTTAATACGATTTGTGACATGCACGGGACATAGAATTCAAAAACTGCCTCCATTAGGGTGACTGCCGAAGGGAGTATTGAGTATACTGTAGGCCTATGGTCGTTCCAGTAGTTGGCGAAGTGATTCTATGTTCCCCTGCAAAATGTACTGCCATAACCTATAACAGGTGATGGAAATTGCTTATTTAGAGCAGTTTCGTACTGTTTATAACAAAATGAATAACGTCATTCTGAGCTGCGTTTTCAAGCTATTGCTAAAAATTTCGCTGGCAGGAACAATTATAAGGAATTTATTTTAAGCGATCAGTCTCATCGCATTCTCCTCACCAACCAACTTGAGTATGAAAGTCTCTGGACGGTCATGTTGAACTTCATTGTATAAGACAATTGTTTAATGATTATTTGTTTAGAGTACTGAGTCTAACTACGCAGTTGATTTCGGCAATGGAAGTATTATTTGCCATTTAATATTTAGCGGCTCCGTTATTGCAGGACACTATAGTGTTATCGAATAATACGAAGCCACATTTAAAATCCAATATAAATAGGTCATTTCAGAAACATTTCCAGATATTATGCAGTAAAGTATAAGGTCTTTGACGATCCAATGTAAACATTGTTCTACATTGTCTTTCTCTTGCGTAAAATCTATGCTTGGTTACTTTGGTCTTTACTGTTGTGAGGGTAAAATTGATCTGCTGGAATATAAAATATTTGCCAAGCTGCAACAATGTAATGATATTAATTTAAAAGTCATTGAACTTATATCCAGTAGTTCAAACACATACATCAGCGTTAACAGATTGGATACTGACGATGAAAGCCAGCTACTTCATTTCCCTATTATTGAATTTTTCAATTCCTTGGAATAAAGTGATTCGCCTCCGCATACTCCGAACGTTTGAGCCATAGTTATGCTCCTTAGAAATCTGAACGTTTCCCAAAGACTCATATATGGTAATATACACACATCAAAAAAAGTTTTGCATCACCTCGGTTCCAAGAGTTCCGGAACCTTTAAATACAAAGGGAATAGAGATCAACACAAACAACATTTCAGCTCGTTTTATTGCTCATGAGACCCACACATTGCATGTTGTACCATCATACAGCTAGACTTTCAGCATTTGTGGTCCAGATTGCAGTACACACCACTACCTCTAATACCCAGTAGCACGTCCTCTTGCATTGATGCATGCCTGTATTCGTCGTGGCATACTATCCACAAGTTCATCAAGACACTGTTGGTCCAAATTGTCCCACTCCTCAACGACAATTCGGCGTAAATCTCTCAGAGTGGTTGGTGGGTCAAGACGTCCATAAACAGCCCTTTTCAACATATCCCAGGCATGTTCGATAGGGTTCATGTCTGGCGAACATGCTGGCCACTGTAGTCGAGCGATGTCGTTATCTTGAAGGAACGCATTCACAAGATGTGCACGATGAGGTCGAGAATTGTCGTCCATGAAGACAAATGCCTCTCCGATATTCTGCCGATATGGGTGCACTATGGGTCGGAGGATGTCATTCAGGTATCGTAAAGCCGTTTCGGAGCCTTCCATGACCACCAGTGGCGTACGTCGGCCCCACATAATGCCACCCCAAAACATCAGGGAACCACCACCTTGCTGCACTCGCTGGACAGTGTGTCTAAGACGTTCAGCCTGACCAGGGTGCCTCCAAACACGTCTCCGACGATTGTCTGGTTGAAGGCATATGCGACACTCATCGGTGAAGAGAACGTGATGCCAATTCTGTGGGGTCCATTCAGCATGTTGTTGGGCCCATCTGTACCGCGCTGCATGGTGTCGGGGTTGCAAAGCTGGACCTCGCCATGGACGTCGGGAGTGAAGTTGCGCATCATGCAGCCTATTGCGCACAGTTTGAGTTGAAACACGACGTCCTGTGGCTGAACGAAACGCATTATTCAACATGGTGGCATTGCTGTCAGGGTTCCTCCGAGCGGCAATCCGTAAGTAGCGGTCATCCACTACAGTAGTAGCCCTTGGGCGGCCTGAGCGAGGCCTGTCATCGACAGTTCCTGTATCTCTGTACCTCCTCCATGTCCGAACAACATCGCTTTGGTTCACTCTGAGACGCCTGGAAACTTCCCTTGTTGAGAGCCCTTCTTGACACAAAGTAACAATGCGGACGCGATCGAACTGCGGTATTGACCTTCTAGGCATGGTAGAACTACAGACAACATGAGCAGCGTACCTTCGTCCTGGTGGAATGACTGGAACTGATCGGCTGTCGTACCCCCTCCGTCTAATAGGCCCTGCTCATGCATGGTTGTTTACATCTTTGAGCAGTTTTAGTGACATCTATGAACAGTCAAAGGGACTGTATCTTTGATACAATATACACAGTCAACGTCTATATGCCGGAGATCTGGGAACCGAGGTGATGCAAAACTTTTTTTGATGTGTGTATTAATTGTGAGAAATGTGTAAGAAATTGCTTGGATTCGGATATAATAGGTGCAGTAATATTAGGCAGAGAGCTCAAATCCTACGGCTTGATTTAACACCTTCCGATAAAACACTTGCAGGTACAGTACATTTTCTTTTAATAGGCAACAATGTCCTATTCGCTCGGCCCACTTTAACACAATCAATCAAGCTCAAGGAGAAACTCTTGAGCGTATTGGGCTATTTACCTCATCACGTTTTAAGTCATGACCAGCAGGATAGTGAAGGTACAAAAAAGGTCCTGTATGGGATGGTAAAGAATAAGAGGCGGAAGTGTCCTACGGATTATGTTAGAATGGTGAACAAAAGGGAACAAGAGATAGAAAATAGGGAAGAACTGAAGAAAATGTGGAAAGAATATTTTGAAGAACTCCTGAACCCAAATGGAAACCACGGCGAGGAGGAAGAAATCGGGAAAGAGGTACAGTAGATGAACTGCAAACAGAAAAGGACTTAACATGGAAAGAAGTGGAAGATGCAGTGAGGAAGATGAAAGGAGGGAAGGCACCGGGTATGGATGAGTTGAGTGTGGAGATGGTGAGAGCAGCAGGAGAGGTGGGGATACAATGGTTGTACCGAGTGATGAAGACAGCATGGAAGGAAAGAAAGACCCCAGAGGACTGCATAAAGGGAATAATTGTCCCGATATGCAAGAAAGGTAGTAGAACAGAATGCAGAAACTATCGGGGAATAACACTTGTGAGTCATTGTGCAAAGATGTTTGAGAAAGTTTTGGAAAGGAGAATTAGGACAAGGATAGAAGGAGGGATGAGGGAAGAACAACATGGCTTCAGAACAGGAAGGTCCACAGTGGATTTGTTTTTTGCTGTAAGGCAGTTACAAGAACAGCACTATGAGTATGGAACAGATCTACTGATGGCCTTCCTGGACATTGAGAAAGCATATGACTGTGTATGCAGAAACAAAGTATGGAAGTCCCTGGAGGATAGAGAAATAGAAAAATGGACTCTAAGGAGGATAAAGGAGATGTACAAGTGAAGCGTGAGCTGTGTGAAAGTGGGAGGAGAGATATCGGACTGGTTGGAACAGAGAAACGGCCTGAAACAAGGAAGTGCACTGTCACCGTTACTTTTCATTGTGGTGATGGATGACATAATGACCCGAGTGGCACAAGTAATTGGGGAAGGAAAGATGAAAGCAATGGTGCTTGCAGATTATTTGATGATTTGGGGAAACAAGGAGGAGGAGGTACAGGAACAGTTGGACGTGTGGGAAGGAATAATACAAGGTTATGGGATGAAATTAAGCATAAATAAGAGTGAGATGGTGATCACAACAAGGAAGAAGGAAAGAACCACAACAGGAATAACAATTGGTGGGGAACAGCTGAAGAAAGTGGAGAGTTTCAAGTATCTGGGAAGCCTGATACAAGAGAATGGAAGAAACGATAGAGAAATAAATAAGCGGGGTAGACTGGTAGAAGCATTCAGGAGGAGTGTGAGAAGCATGTTATGGAGCAAGGATCTCCCTCAGAACAGCAAAAAGATCATATATCGGACGTACTATGTCCCTATCCTGACGTATGCCTCGGAGACCTGGGTTATGAAAGGAAGGGAGAAGGACAAAATACAGGCCAGTGAGATGAGTTTCTTGAGAAGCAGTATTGGAGCTAAAAAAGAGGGACACAATAAGAAATGAGAGGACCAGCGAATTAATGAAGGAGGAACCATTACAGGATGGTATAGAGAAATCTAGACTTAGATGGTATGGACATGTAAAACGAATGGAGGTGAAGAGGATACTCAGGAGGATACACGAGACGAAGTGGGAAGGAAAGAGACCAAGAGGGAGACCGAGAGACAGGTGGCTGAAGGGGGTGGAAGAAAGCGTGAAGAAGAGAGGAGAAGACTGGACAAGGGTGGAAGCTGAGAGATGGTGGGAAGACAAAAGACGTTGGAGAGGCTTGTGTTCCAAACAGACCCGGCCAGTGGCTGGAAACTGTGCAAGATGATGATGACCTCATCACGTTTTCAGTCATGACCAGCAATATGTTGCAATGCTGAGAGTGCTATCTTTTGACGCCCTTAAAGTTGCAATAGTGCTAAAAAGTAGTCGTACAAAGAATGTAACTTAACTTATATAAGAAGCTTCTTCAGTAAATTTGTTTTCCATTGTCCGCCATGTTTTGACGGGTTTCATCTAGTATAATATAATTATAATAACCAAGCGACTGCTGCCCAGCGATTTGTCCTGCAGATATTGGGGAGACGCGTGATCAGCGCATCGGGTCCCCTCGACTGTTAAATAGGCATTCGTGATCGAGGCTCTGCCTCACTCAGACAGCTACTCAATTGTCCTGGCGAGGCTAAGTGCACCCCGTTCCAGCCCTCACGTCAGTTTCTAAAATCCCTGACGCAGCCGGGAATCGAACCCGATGCCTCCGGGTGAGAGGCAGGCGCGCTACTCCAACACCACTATATTTACAGAGTATAAAACCGAGTCTCCGATTCTTGGATGTAAAGAGTAATCTTGAGAATCACTTGATGGATTTTGATGCGGTTTTCACCAATCTGTAAAGGATCTCTTGAGGACGGTTTCTGTAGAAAGAGATGCATTTATGACCAAAGGAAGTCGAGCAGTAACAATTTGAGTGAATCGAGTCGAAGAAAAACCTGCCGTTCTTGCGGCTTTTAAGCTTACGCTGGGTAAACCGTTAAAAATATCTATATACTACAAGTGTAAGAATTGTTCAGCATGAAAAGTTCTACAATAAAGTCCAGGACAGAACATCTCATTTTTAGCCTACTTTTCACATTTTGCAAAAATGAGGAAAAAGTAGTCTTATGAGATCGGGCAAATGTGTGTCTGTCTGTCTGTCTGTCTGTCTGTCCTTCTGTCTGTCTGTCTGGCTGTGTGTGTGTCCCCTCCAATCAACTCCTAAACGGCTGCAGCAATCAAAACCAAATTTAGTATGAGTAAAGATGTGCACCGGAATAACTCACGTCCATATTTGAAAATGATGTCAGTGCTACCAACTACTGAAAAAACGCACTAGAAATTTGAGCTCCATGTTGGATATCATGCAAGGTATGCATAGGAGCTATTCCAAAATTGGCACACATGTAGATAATACTATTTCAGTTTAATTTCCAGGAGGCCAACCATGACAGTGTTGCCAAAATAATTTTAAGCCTTCTGATAGGTCCAATGTTTAAATGCATATAACGTCTACACTATCAACTGGATTTCAACCAAATTTTGTATGTAATATCTGTACATAAACAGATATGACTGTGCGTATTCTTAGGAGCCACCAGGGCTGCCAACTGTTAATAATTGCTCTCTCTATTTTTTTATTCAAATACCGATATATCAGAATGTGTGCAAGCCGACAGCTTTAAACTATGCACACTTATAGTACCTGACATGTTTGATTAATTTTGGAGTAACTTATATACGTCAGTTCTACCAACATGATTCTAAGCCTGCTGATAGGGCCAATTTTTAAATACATGTAACTTCTATACTATCAGTAGGATTTCATCCAAATTTCGCATGTGCTATGTGTAACATATCAGATATGACTATAAGTATTCTTCAGTGCAATCAGGGCTGCCAACTGTTAATAAATGCTGTCTATATTTTTTACCCTAATATCAATATATCAGAAAGTATGCAAGCCAACATCTCTATACTTTGCACACGTATAGCACCTGACATTCTAGATTAATTTGGAGTAATTAATACAAGGCAGTGCTGACAACATGATTCTATGCCTGCTGATATGTCCAATTTTAAAATACATGTAACTTCTATACTAACAAATGGATTTCATCCAAAATTGGCACAACAAGATATCATAATATTTCAGATTATTTCTGACCAGCACACGCATGGTATTGTTGGCAACATGCTTTTACGCCTGCTGGTAGATCCAGTGTCTAACTGCATGTAACGTCCATTGGACTTCAACCAAATTTTGTATTCTGTACCTTAAGAGATGGAACTAAGAATATATTCAGTCACCAGGGCTGCCAACTGTAGTGCTCTATTAGGCTACATTATACCAGGTAAATTCTGAACTAATTAGATATTTCGATATTACCAACTTAATTTTGTCATTATTCTAGATAGGTTCATATTCTGTAGAAAAATCATTGGCATGAAAAGTAGGCTGTATAGTTCTTAACGGAACTTCTTGTTAATACATAGTCCCGCTATAAGTGTTTTTACGTTTTCGTTTCTTCCAACAATCTCCATTCAGTGGAAATTTAAATGACTAACTTGGAAGTGAGTTTATATGCTAGCGAGAGAATCTATCACCCCAGCTTCAGCCAGCATCAAACTGCCGAGTCGTGACCAGTTAGGACTTCAGAGAAGAGTATATGTGTTTGGAGTTTAGCAGTTCACCTCGGCTTTCCTGATTTTCTCTTCGGACTGTCGTTTATACGACATTTAATACTACGCTGGCATTGCAATTTTTAGCCTATTTTCAATTTTGAAAAAATTGACTTATGAGATCACCTTTTGTCCGTTTGTGTGTGTGCGTGTGTGTGTGTGTGTGTGTGTGTGAGAGAGAGAGGTGTGTGTGTGTGTGTGTCCCCTAATAACTTCTGAACGGATGGAGGGATATCAATGAAACTCGGTAAGTTCATAGCACTATTCTGGATGACCCCGACCGTGCCCTTCAGTTTTTTTATGTCTCACCAATCCAACATGGCGGCTGTGCGAAATATTTCACCAGCATTCAATATCTCCGCAACCATTCCCGATATCACCCTGCATTTTTTACGGTGATAAAGGGAACTACTAGAAGTTCACCTATGCGACTTTTGAAAAACTGGTAACTACAAAACCAACATGGCGGCCTCGCAAATTTGCGACTTTTAAATAGAAGTTTCTCGCATTTTAACCAACCAAATGCAATAAAACTTGGTACAGTATATGTTTATACACATTATAATGCACCGACATCTAATTTCGTTCAATTGTTTACATAACCACAAGATGGCGGATGTGCGAAATATTTCACTGGCATTCTATATCTCTGAAACTATAAGCGGTATCACCCTGAAATTTTGTACGGAGATAAAAGGTACTACTGAAAGTTGATCTATAAGACTTTCGAAAACCGGTTAAATAGAAAAAGAACATGGCGGCCAAGCGAATTTGAAAATTTTAAATAGACCTTTCTCGCGATTTAATGTTACAAACGCAATGAAATCTGGTACAGAAAATGTTTATACACATTGTAATGCACTGGCATATAATTTAGTTCAATTGTTTACATAACCTCAAGATGGCGGCTTTGCGAATTTTAAAATTAAGTTTGTATTTCTTGGGTCGTAATCATGCGATCGAAGTGAAAGTTTGAATAATGAACCTACGCAATAATTTTCCTTTAATGGTACATGACTCTATGGCCTATACATTTAACAATCCAACATGGTGACCATCCGAAATATTTAGACGGCTCTGAATATCTACGAATCTATTATAGCAATCAAACTGAATTTTTAATGCTCGTAGTGGCTATGAACTTAAGTTCACCTATAGGACTTTTAATAACCTGGTGATCACAAATCCAACATGGCGGCGACGCGAAGTATAAATATTCACATGGACGTTTCTCGTAATTTAACCATCCGAGTGCAGTGAAACTTGGTACAGTAAATCCCTATACGAATGTTAATCCACTGGCATCCAATTTATTTCAGTTGTTTCCATAACCACAAGATGGCAGCTGTGCGAAATTTTAAAATTTGTTACTTCTTGTGTCCTAATGATGCGATTGAAGTTTGAATGCTACACGTACACAATAATCTTCATGTAACAGTACATAACCCTAGGACCTACTTATATAAAATCCAACATGGCGACCATCCGAAATATTTAATCGGTTCTCAATATCTATGAATCTATTACAGCAATCAAACAGAAATTTTGTATGTAGATAGAGGCAATTAACATAAGTAGGATATGTGAAAATAGGCTGTATAGTTCTTCACGGAACTACTTGTTCTTTGTTAACTTCTCGCACACATTTAGTCGATATAGGACACTATCGATGAGAACGCTGCTCACTGTGTCAGGATTACCCTGTGAAATGGCACTTTACACCCACCCTGTACTAACCATGTTACCACATGCTGGTGAAAATACGAGGTATGTTTTTTTTTTTTTTTTTTTTTTTTTTTCCACGTTCCGCTGGGCTGTTTAAAAGTAACAGATTGTCATACCAAACTGATATTTTACTACTAAATGTTTGCTTGTTTTATTCTTATGTCTCAACATAATCGCCAAGCTTGTCACGGTGGGTGAGTGGTTAGCGTGTCGGTCTACTAACCCCAAGCTTGCGGGTTCGCTCCTGGTCGTGGTAATTGATTTTGGAAAGGCGGCAAAAGTACAACACACATGCCATATGATGTTGGCATGTCAAAGAACCCATTTTAAATCCGTAGGCCATGTTCATAATGGCAAAATTAATCTCGGGAGTTTCCACCAACACAAAGTTCCTCATTTCTCTACTAGAAAGCGCTATAGTGTTCAAGAAGCTTACATATCTAACCTCCTTGACTTCCATAGTGCTTGAAGGAACAACGAAATTCGACATGCAAGCTACCCTCTGGGTGTCAAATATCAACGCTTGCACCCGCACCCGAGGCCATACGATAATCTTCTTCAGTTTATTATTATTGTTATTATAACATAATCGGCAAAACGATTGAAACATTTGTCGTATCGTTGCACCAGCTTCCCAATGCCCTCGGCAAAACATTCTGCCGCCACTGATGTGGGTACGTATGGACAGTCTCCTGAGGTGTTTATTTCCGCGTGATGAAATTTCGGTTCACTTTTAGGGCTTTGTTTAATAATTCCTTTTAGGCGAGGCGTTGCCGCCCAACCATACCTTCAATTCTCGAAAAAGGTGAAAATTATTCCGTGCTGGTTTGGACTAAACGACAGATGTCCAAAACTTCACACATGAATTCTTTGAAAAAGTCTACCGTAACGTTGGCACAGTACGGTCGTGAATGATTTTCACCTTTTCCGACAATTGAAGGTATGGTTGGGCGGCAACACCTCGTCAATAAGGAAAAACTTCAGGGGACTGGCCGGGCATACCCATCTCAGTGGCAACAGAATATTTTGCAGAGGGCATTGGAAGGGTGGTGTTGACGATACGACAAATGTTTCAATCATTTTGGCGATTATGTTTAGACATAAGAATAAAACAAGAAAACATTTAGTAGTAAAATAAGTTTGGTATGCCAATCTGTTATTTTTATACAGTCCATCGGAACTTGAAAAGAATAGCAGCCCTCGTATAATGGGGGATGGAATCCATCATACTGTTTTTTGCTTTCTTCCCGTGTGATGATAAGCGAAAAATTATCATGCAGGGCTCAATCCTCCATACGGGGATGAATTTAATCTCAACAATATACATCCAACACAAAAAGAACATATTGCTTTAATACAGAAAGCAGTTTGGGCACTGATGACAACACACGCACACACATACAATTCAAGCGACCCACATCTGGCAAGCGCTACGCTGTATAAAGAAAGGTATTCATCGACACTGAGGAAATGTATCCCTTTTGATTGTGAGGGCATGAGGCTTAACGTCGAATAGATCTTGTTAAAACGTAACCGAAAAATAAAATTGGTTACTTCCGCGCGTGTGGTCCCTCTCTGTTGAGATTGGCAGCTGCAATATCTCTCAACCCCCGGCTCGACACGACCCACCTTATTTCTTCTTTCTCCAGGTACATGGCATGGCAGGGTGTCGACTGTCGAGAACTACAGGCTGATGAATATCCTTCCCAGCGGGGGTCCCCCTTATCTGAACCAGATATTCTGACGAGCAGTACCAATCTAGCAAAAGCAATTTCCTGGGGCGAGGAGTAAGCTATATGTGGTTCATCCATTGAGTAGACAACGAATCACGCTAAAATCCAATTTACGTCACAAATACGTGGAACTGCAGGGTGTCAAACTCCTGCTATCATACAGACAATTTGTATTGCTTCATGAATGAGTTCATTTATCATTGTAGATTGTACTAATTATTCATAAGTTCCAACAGTTCGCACTTCAAGACAAAGGGAGACGAACACCAAGAATTCCTTGTCGACTAGGGTTAATAGCGTAAGCATTGGGTCTGTCCGCGTCCACCCCTCATCCGAACTACTGATATCCGCATCCGCCACGCATCCGTACGGCTGTTATCGGCATCCGCGCCGCATCCGCACGTTTGTTATCCGAATCCGCTGACATTACAATAATATTTTTTAAAAATTTATTTAAGCAATGCATTTGGACATTCGAGGTGAAAGTCGTTTCCATGGGTCATGTACTATGTTTGAAATGAATGTTATACAGCAGCTAGAAAAGCAGCCCTTTTCAGTTCGGAGTAGTAGCCTAATTATGCTTAGTGACATTATTTGAATGAAATTAGATTAAATCATCTTACACTAAATTTGTCATGGTGAAAACTTAACGGAAAAAGAAAATATGACATCATAAACATTCGGGTCCTAGTAATGATATTCAACAAGTTCAGATTGTATTCTAAAAACTAGCACCAAATTTACTCCAAACAATATCCGCAGCTTATCCATTATCCGCACAGACATGCAAACTATATCCGCATGGCGAAAAATGTTGCGGTTATCCGCTTTCGCGCAGGGCTTTACATATGGATAGAAGGCAGAGACTTAAATTTTCTAATGCATGAGGGAGCTGAACCCGTGACCTGTACTAATATTAGACTAGATAAAAAATTACCCCACGGGGTAGCCATGGTTGTTAAATCGCGCTAACAAAGAAGTGGCCGTGGCCTTAAGTTAGGAATCATCCCAGCATTTGCTTGGAGTAGAAATGGGGACACCAAGGTAAACCACTTTCAGGATGGCTGAGATGGGATCGGAATCTACCTTTTCTCAGTTTTGCCACACCTGATTAAGTGAGTTATATACATTGCCCGGTATCAAACCAGGGACTATGCATTTTCTAGAGATTCAGCCTTTGAATCTCTTTATTATTATTATTATTTAAGCCTCCGTGGCTTAGGCGGCAGCACGCCGGCCTCTCACCGCTGGGTCCGTGGTTCAAATCCCGGTCACTCCATGTGTGATCTGTGCAGGACAAAACGGAGGCAGACTGGTTTTTCTCCGGGTACTCCGGTTTTCCCTGTCAAAAATTCATTCCAGCAACACTCTCCACTATCATTTCATTTCATCCGTCATTCATTTAATCATTGCCCCAGAGGAGTGCTTCAGGCCTCGGCAGCCGGCACAGTTCATATCCTCGCAGCTAGATGGGGGCTTCATTCATTCCATTCCTGACCCGGTCGGAGACTGGAAGCAGGCTGTGGATTTTCATTATTATTATTATTATTATTATTATTATTATTATTATTATTATTATTATTATTATTATTATTATTATTTGCTACTTTTAAAATGAAGGCAATGTGGAAATTCACCACAAGCCGTGTGTAACACTCTAAGAATATAACCTCTCTTTCGAGAGGCATGATTAATTTAACTAAACTCCCTAGTAATATTATGAGAGCATGACAAGCCCTTCTGGAATAGGCCAGGTAGAACATGTTCTCATATCCATGGTCAACAGGAAACGATCCCATGTATCTTGAGTAACAACGAATGTAATCCACTAAAACTTCTCGGAATAACCAAGCTAGTAGCCATGTAAAACAAGGGTAAACCACTCAGAGAACATAAATGATACGTCCAACTCCCACTACCTTTCATTTAAAAGCATTATTGTGATCCCAGTAAAATACTCCATATGATTGGTTGAGCTAGGGGAGTTTGCTCAGTGTATTGAGGTCAACACGCCCATGAAATAATACAGTATTATTTAAGACTTAGCTCTTAGACAGTAAGGGCTTATGTTCTATAATCTCTCGCTGTGTCATGATTGAGTGACATTAACGACATAAGCCAGTCACCGTAGACACAAAAATCGCGTTAGGTCGCAAAAAATTGCAAGGTGATGATTTTTTGGAATGTTTTTAGGATAGATACTAATAGTGTAAAACCAAGTTTGCAACTTCGAAAGACTCCGTCATTTTTTCAGTTTTTGGTTTACAACTTCTAAACAAATGCATTCTACGTCAAAGTCATCCATGACTCTTCAAAAGAAGACAAAATATCGTAGTATGAGTACTATAGACGATATTTTGTTCGAAAGACTAGCTAACTACAAATTTCTAACTTTTTTTAAACAAGGCCAATTTCCGAAGTGCTGTAATGCGAGATCTATCAGACATACAGAGCTGAAGTTGCAATCAAATTGTTGCTAATTTTGTCTTCATTAAACGTGTCATTGATGACTTTTCCGTAGAATGCATATGTTTAGAAGTTAGAAGCCAAAAACTGAATAAAAACTGAAATGTTTGAGGTTTTTCGAGCACCAAAAAGTTAGCACAGGTCTTTCGAAGTTGCAAACTTGCTTTTACACTGTTGTTACTGTATATATCCTAACAACATTCCAAAAAAAAAACTTTGAAATTTTTTGCGACCAAGAATGTTTTAGATGACTGGCCTATCAAGCCTTAGGCCTATGGCTCCTGTAACAATCTGCATACAGTATACATGGTCTAACTAAATAAATATCAAGGGTTCCACCAAGTCGAACTTCTGCATTTCTATTCAATACGATACTACTCAGCGCGCAATGAATCTGAAAGGACCTTAGCCTAACAAATAAAACGAGCTAAGTACGCACGCTAAGCAAGGAACTTAACTTGTGTACCATATTCGTGCTCTCAGACTAGAAGTAAATTAAAACTCGGCATTTTTTTAGGTTTATGCCGTGTCTTGTGTGGGGTTTCACCCAGGAACACCGTTGGCTCATCAGCGGGCATCATAGATCGCACTCCTGAGAGAGTCCGGGCGCGAAGCACCAAGATCTCGCTGATGAGCAGACTAGGTATTCCTGGGCGAAACCCTACACATGACACGGCACAAACCTCAAAAAAATTGCTGAGTTATAATTCACGGGCCATAAAAGCCAATATACCATCTTTTTAGAATTAAATTGCTTGGCAGAGCATGGAATTAAACCCGGACCTCCGGAGTGACAGCCTAGAATGCTGACCGCAACACCACATCCAGTTTCCTATCTCCAATGTGATCAGAGTGATGAAAACAGACTAAATGAGGTGCTGATTGTGGGCAGTGGCAACGTGAATGTTAGCTCATAGCCATGTTATTGTGTGCTCTGTGTTGGTACATGCTTCACACGTGTGCCTGTATCCTGTTGAATAGTTAGAGGATGTCCAAATGAATTTGACTTATCGAATTATGGAGACACGTAGGAAAAATGTTGTATTTGTGATATAATGGTCGCCAAAGACTGAATTTCTATTTACATATTATTCTGAGATTTTTTATCTTCAATTTGTGGCAAGCATTTTTTTTAATTTCTCAAAACGGAATTATATATTTCGATTTTGATTTGACCATGTATGGGTCAACACTAGCACTCATAGTGATAAATTTAGTGAACTACATTCGACAAAGGATGTGGTCTAAAGCTTCGTGCACATTACTTGTCAGTTTAGTGTGTGTCACCATGTCGCCATTTTGGGTGATACTCAAAATATGTAAAAGTGGAATAGTAAAATTTAAAAGCAGAAAGTAGTAAGATTCAGCGACGAACCTGGAACGAGTCGGCAAAAAGATCATTGATCGATCAACAACACAAGTGAAGTTACTTCACAGAAACGCAAACCTCGCCAACAGAAGACCAAGACAGACGAAACTCTTATGTTTCGGTCAAACAATTCATAGACACCAAGTGATAGACCACATCCTTTGTCGTTCACTAAATCTATCACTACGAGCGCTAGTGTTGACCCATACATGGTCAAATCATAATCGAGATATTAATTTTTATTAATGCAGCCAATGGTTTTTATCATTTTAAATGATCTTGTCGACTTCGTCGTTACGCTGGGGTCTGGCGTTACGTTACAGTGACGGGACGAAATGTACCGGGATGCACTGAGGTGTGTGACGTCATAGTAGAGCTTGGAGCATGTGTTCCCCGACAATCTCTACTTCATTAGTATAAGACAAAAATCCCCGATTCTTGGATGTTACGGGTAATCTCGTGACCCACTGGATGGATTTTGATGCGGTTTTCACCATTCTGTAAAGGATATCTCGAGGAAAGATTCTGTAGAAAATAATTTATGTATGATCAAAGGAAGCCAAGCAGTAACGATTTCAGTGAAAAAGTCGAAAACAAACTTGGCGTCCGTGCGCTTCTTAAGTTTACGCTGGGCAAACCGTTAAAAATATCAATATACTATGAGCGTAAGAATTGGTCAGCATGAAAAGTTCTACAAAAAAGTCCGCGAGAGCATATCTCTATCCTCAATACATCGCCCTCTATAAGTGTTTTTAGACTGGATGGAAGGGGCACGTCCCCGCGCGCTTGACCTTGCTTTGCCTTTGGTTTGCACTTGCAGTTCGCGAGTAATTTGAAACAAGATATGCAAGATAAGTATTATGCAGATAATTTTCTAACATGTCAAATCTCTTTGGCTTCGAGCGAAGCGAGAAGCCTCCAGCCTTTCTAGCATTTTTCAGCATTTGTAGCATTTAAAATGATACTAAGTCTAGTCTTTCAGAATGACTGTCACTTTTTATTTTATTTTCAGGACGTGTCAGGGAAGGGATTCTGGAAAGAAATAGGCCATGGGCCTATAGAAAGGAACCGTCCCGGCATTTGCTTAGTGGTGATGAAAATGGGAAAACACGCGTTAACGCTCCCGGCCACCGCTGCCAAAATATCTACTTGCGTTTTGACTGACAAGTCATGGACACCAACAGTTAGACCACATCCTTTGTTGTATGCAGTTCACTAAATTGATGTCAAGTTTATTATTCCTTTTCTTTTTTGTCATCCTAAGATCTCAATTGCCAAGTCATTTTTCAACATTACGTTCCCAGCCTGAAGGGAACCTCTCGCCATACACAGATCCACTGAGGATCACATTTTGTTCGTTTTATTACACAAATTATATTTGACTTGGATTAGCTTGCTCATACCTGCCAACCTTACAAAACCAAAAATCAGGAGTTTGATATGAAGATCTGGAAATGCAAATAGTGCATATTAGCTCAATTAATTGGTAAACTATGCTTTAAAATGAATGTCAATAATCATTTATTATCCCATTACTTTCACTTTTATTATTTTTCCTACACTTCACATTTTCTTGCTGCTTCTTTGTTCCCACGTGTTTATAAATATCACCTTCTCCACCATTTGATATAATAATATTTCATCCACACACTGAACAAAATGGAAAATAATTGACCTTTGCTGGATTCAATCATGTACGGATATTATTCCGAAAACTGTTTCAAAAAACAATTGCATTTTTTGGCCACAGTGAAGAGTCAAACACCGAGAAAAAAAAACTAGAATGTGACGAAAATGTTGCAGCAAAGTCAATTAGCAATCGCTTACACTGAAACAGACCCCATTTATCAGGTGCATTCATTACCTGCCCACTATAAACACATCCAAAAAATACTGGAAAATATTTGAAGTTCGCCAATAATTTACAAAACTCGGGAGGATAACTTGAGTATTGTGAGGCGGGAAAAACTATGGAAAAAACCGGAGTCTCCCGCTTAAATCGGGAAAGTTGGCAGGAATCTTGCTAGACATGTAACAATACCGCAATGAAACCTTTGTTTTCGCCACACACCTGTTATTATACGTTCTTTACAACCCTAGGCACTTGGTAATCTGAGGAATCTAGTCATTCCTACTCTGTACTTACTGGGAAGTTTTATGTTGTGCCGTCCTAGCTCCGTATGCTACCCAGGTGTTCACAAACACCCTATATCCTTGAATAATGTATCAGATGTAAAAATGCCATAGCTAACATAGTTCTTTTGTCTGTTTTAGGTATGTTACCAGTCTGTCGGGATTGAGAATATAAGTGAGTAGAAACATGCTTAGTCAGCATCTCACATTTTGCACTAATGGGCTTCTAGCACATTTTATGTCTATAATGAGATTCTGACTAAATATAGATCAATGGAATGCTGGTTAAATCAGTTTAACTTTTAAGGTCCACCTGTAATAGTACATTATGCAACGAGCCTATAATGGCTATAATTGAGAAACGAGTATGTTTATAAAACGAGCGTATGCGAGTTTTATAATTTCCATACGAGTGACTTAATTACCATTATAGGCGAGATGCATACGACTGTTTATGTTCGACGATAATTATAACTTTATTATATGTTTTAACATAAATATTCATAAATCTGTTCAGTCACTAGAATGTTGTGATCGGGTGCTGCGGTGGGTAGTATATCTCTGTTTTCCAAGCTCAATGGACAACCGACGCATGCACTGTGTGCTTCAATGCCATATGTTCAGCTTGTGCACCAGTATTCAGTAAAACTGTCACCGAAGTCGTTTCAAAACCACGCGCTGTGTAGAAATTGGTTTCGGGGATATTAAGGTACAGTGCTGTTTCTTGTCTCATATTCACCAGTTTATTTACGCGAACATATGGACGGTGCACTTTCGGTAATTTATATAGACATGTTGGATTTTGAGCGCATGCGCGAAGGTATCCTTATCTAATTGGTCACACAACTGTTTCTTGAGCTCTGATTGGTGGGAGAAACTGTTTCATAATGAAAAATAGTGTTATAATGAGCCTCATTATGATACAGTTTTCTGACGCATAATAGTCAGGGTCGAACATAAAGTCTATTTTAAGTGGGTTCATGTGCACATGTCCAGGTAGCGTCGCTCCACAATCTAAATATCCCGGAATATCAAATAAGGTACGAAATATTAACTAAGTGCAAGTGTAGGATCCAGGTTCATCACTCCCGAAGAAATACCGTATTTAAGATATCTATGTTAGTTTATTTGGTCACATCACAAATGTGTAACTTCATTTACGCTATTCTCGCTATTCGCTATTCGCTAGTCAAATCAAAATACAAAATTGACCTAGGAATATTATTGACACATTAAACTAAAGCTAATGAATGTAGGAATGCTATGAACTAGGGATTTTTGGGGACTTTGATATCTTTAGACATCTTGTTTATTTTAAACAATGGTAAATTTACATTTCTTAAAAAAAACAAGAAGATCTGTGACGAACTAAAGAGCCTACTTTTCTTAGAATTTAAGATTCAAGCCAATGATTAATCTATATGGATCTATCTCGAATAATGACGAACTTATGTTGGTAATATCGTAATTTCTAATTAGTTCGAAATATACGTGGCATAATGCAGCCTAATGGAGCACTAGAGTTGACAGCCCTGGTGACTGAATATATTCTTAGTTCCATCTCTTAAGGTACAGAATACAATATTTGTTGAAAGTCCAATGGATACCATGGACGTTACATGAAGTTAGACATTGGATCTATCAGTGCGCGTAAAATCATGTTGGCATTAATGTCATGCATGTGTTGATCAGAAATAATCTGAAATAAAATGATCTATTGTTGTGCCAATTTTGAATGAAATCCATTAGTTAGTTTAGAAGTTACATGCATTTTAAAATTGAACCTATCAGCAGGCTTAGAATCATGTTGGCAGCACTGGCGTAGGCCTTAATTAGTTACTCCAAATTAATTTAGAATGCCAGGTACTATACGTGTGCAAAGTTTAGAGCTATTGGCTTGCATACTTTCTGATATATTGATATTAGGGTAACAAAAATAGAGACAGCATTTATTAACAGTTGGCAGCCCTGGCTGCTCTTAAAAATACGCATTGTCATATCTGTAATGGTACACATAGCACATACGAAATTTGGTTGAAATCCAAATGATAGTATAGAAATTAAATGTATTTAAAGTTGGACCTATCAGCAGGCTTAGAATCATGTTGGTAGCACTGACGTATATTAGTTACTCCAAATTAATATAGAATGTCAGGTGCTATACAGGTGCATCGTTTAAAGCTGTCGGCTTGCATACTTTCTGATATAATGGTATTTGGATAAAATAAATTGAGTGCATTTATTAACAGTTGGCAGCCCTGGTGGCTTTTAAGAATACACTTAATCATATCTATTTATGTAAACTTAGTACATACGAAATTTGGTTAAATTCCAATTGATAGTGTAGAAGTTATATGCATTAAAAATTGGACCTATCAGCAGGCTTTGGATCATTTGGGCAACACTGCCATGTATGTCCTGCTGGAAATTAAACTGAAATACTATTATCTATACGTGTGCCTATTTTGAAATAGCTACCATGCATACCTTCCATGATATCCAACACGGAGCTCAAATTTGAATTGCGATTTTTTTTAGCAGTTGGTAGCACTGACATCATTTGTAAGTACTGTGCCCTTCTGAACAAAGATATATGCAAATCATAGTCCGCTAGCTCAAATCAGATAATCGGTGCATATTATGTTCTCCTACTGTATGATTTACACATTTTGGATCAAGCATAGGATACACTTCAAAAACAAGTAGTTCCGTGAAGAAATATACAGCCTATTTTCATATATCCTGCTCATGTTATTTGTCTCTATCAACATACAAAATTTCAGTTTAATTGCTGTAACAGATTCGTAGATATTGAGAACCGTCTAAATATTTCATATGGTCACCAGGATTGATTTTTATTTTTGTACTATTACATTAAGATTATTGTGTACGTGTGGTATTCAAACTTCAATCGCATGATTAGAACACAAGAAGTAAAAACGAGATTTTAAAAGTACGCACATCAGCCATCTTGTGATTATGCAAACAATTGAAATAAATTACATGCCAGTGGATCAACATTTGTATAAGCATTTAACGTGCAACCTTTCACGGCACTCGGATAGTTAATTCGCGAGAAACCTCCATTTAAATATTTATACTTCTCGTCGCCGCCATGTTGGATTTGTGCTCACCAGGTTACTGAAAGTCCTATAGGTGAACAACATAGTCTCTATGAACATTAAAAAAATCAGTTTGGTTGCTGTAAAAGATTCATAAATATTGAGAACCGTCTAAATATTTCGGAAGCTCTCCATTTAGGATTGTTATATGTATAGGCCATAGAGTTATGTACCATTCAAGGACAATTATTGCCTAGCTTCATTATTCAAACTTCCACTTCGATCGCATGTTTACGACACAAGAATAAAAACTTAATTTTAAAATTTCGCACAGCCGCCATCTTGAGGTTATGTAAACAATTGAATTAAATTAGATGGCAGTGCATTACAATCTGCCAAATCATTTACTGTACCACATTTCACTGCGCTCAGAGAGTTAAATCACGAGAAAAGTCTATTAAAATATTACAAATTCGCTTGGTCGCCATGTTCGTTTTGTACTTTACAGGTTTATGAAATATACGTAGGTAAACTTGTATCAGTACCCTTTATCACCGTACAAAATTGCATGATGATATCTGTAATAGTTTCGGAGATATAGAATGTCAGTGAAATATTTCGCACAGCCGCCATTTTGAGGTTATGTAAACAATTGAACTAAATTAGACTCCAGTGCATTACAATGTGTATAAACATTTGCTGTACCAAGTTTCATTACGTTTGGATAGTTAAATCGCGAGAAATGTCTATTTAAAAGTCTCAATTTCGCTTGACCGCCATGTTGGTTTTGAAAGTCTCATAGGTGAACTTCTAGTAGTGCCCTTTATCACCGTACACAATTTCAGGGCGATATCGGTAATAGTTTCGGAGATATTGAATGCAAGTTACATATTTCGCACAGCCGCCATCTTGGATTTGTGAGACGTAACAAAATTTGAAGGGCACAGTCGAGGTTGCCGGGAATAGTGCTATGAACTTACCGAGTTTCATTGAAATCGCTCCTGCCGTTTAGATTTTATTGGGGGGGGGGGACACACACACACACACACACCTCTCTCTCTCTCTCTCTCTCTCTCTCACACACACACACACACACACACACACACACACACACGGACAAAAGGTGATCTCATAAGCCCATTTTTTCAAAATTGAAAATAGGCTAATAAACATCAAAATTCTACTACAAAACTATTTAATAAATTTCAAAATTAGGCGCTACTAACAAACATAAAAACCGAATAACTTCACACTTGTTCTAAATAAGAACAAGGAATCACTAAAACTTAGCATACAACAATCATTAATTTAAGGTTCCATTGAACCTGACAAAAAATTTCAAAATCACTTTCACTCTTCATATTGCATCTTTAAAAATTCATCAAACGAGCTCCAAATGTCTCGGAAATAACCTTTACATACAATTACATATTTAAAACACATTAATTATTCTTAATAACTTGAATTAATGTTTACAATGGTGTTAGCAATTACCATTTACTGGGTCCCACATGATATTCACAATGTATCATCTCTCTTATCCTACACTACAAAACTGTACTTGTCTTGGGGAAACTCGTGTACCTCAAGTTTTGGAAACTACTGATTACATCAAATCAAGATAAACTCCCAGTTATCCCAATGTTTCCAACAATACTTGGGAACAATAGCATATAAAATGTAACAATAAAAAGGGATTTCGATTATTGTCTCAAATGACAATTATATCATTAATTAAATACGGATATGAACTTCGACAGCAAGGATAAATACATTAGCAAGATCTCGGTACAAATTACCGGTCCATTTAAAAATATTTATATAACAGCAAACCGCAGACAACATCTGGTTATATTACCGACCTACCCAAAGGGTGGCCCTTTCACAAGTCAAGACACTTATGGCGAGATTTATTGCGGTGGAGGGAGACTCAATGT
Organism: Meconema thalassinum; assembly: GCA_946902985.2. Taxonomy (NCBI): domain Eukaryota; kingdom Metazoa; phylum Arthropoda; class Insecta; order Orthoptera; family Tettigoniidae; genus Meconema; species Meconema thalassinum. Next base: position 440,572,054 of record OX336393.1, on the reverse strand, counting down.
CTTTCTCACTCTGGACGGCACACAAACAACTAGCTTGCTACAAGCGTATCTTTCTTAAACCTGGAGAAGCAACACGTTACATTCATTTAACAAAAACATTATGAGGTTCTTTAACCTACCCATATGGCTCAGGTGTGATTATAATTGTGGAGTTTTCACGCTGACTGGTAAGATACTCAATTAAACCAATAATAATTAAGGGGCTCTCGAAGTAAAGAAACGCTCGTTTGTTCCTCTGGCATTCCCCTAGGACACATCCATTTTCGAGGACTTAGGACCTGTAAATGGAGCGATGGTATCTGACCACTCGTCCTAATATTAGCGTCTTCCGGGTGGCTTATGCACTGTTTCCCTGCGCTCAACAACAATAAAAATTAGCACCCTTCACAAATCTGCATCTGCAGATACACAATCTACTACCGCTTCAGGCTGATCCCCACAATTACTAATTTCCTGGCCTATTTCACTGCATTCCTATCGTGACAACTAACATTATATGCGCTCTACTGGCGTCAATTAGTACCGTACTTCCGTGATGCCTTTCAAAGTAAGATATTTATTCCAAATCAATTAATTTATCCGTCCAAAAATAATAGTTACGCCTTTGACATACAATTCTTGACATACATTTACTAGAACTCAAGAGGTTCAATAATTATTTTATCATTATAAGGAACCCAACGGTTTTCCTTAATTATCAGTATTATGACATTAATTAAACAATTAATTTATTCATGAAATTATTATCCTTATCCTGTTTGTATTTAATATCAATATCATTTATTTTTACTGGTATTCCACTGAATAATATTTATTTGAGTATTAATTAGTACAATTAAGTAATAACTTACATCATTAATTAATTTACATATCCCTGTTTTTCAACGTTTGAGAATAAATTATGTATGGTCATTGTTACACGTGCTCCCCAACGCCAAAATACACAATCAAATTTGGTTACTCAAATGATTTTTCCAGCCAGACTCTCTGGATTCCAGTCAAGCGACATTTCGCCCACACTTATTTGCTTAATCCATGTTGACACCCATATTTGCACACGTTAGATTTTCCCCAAATTTACACATATTATACACTTTTAACTTGGTTTGAGGGAATACACTCATAATTACACAATCACTAAAAAGAAAATCATTAAAATATATTAAAATTTCACTAAAAAATTATATTTACACACATGAATTTCACTTTTGGCATTTATACAGCCTTACACACGTGAATTCTTTCTTTTCCGGCTCGCAGGGGTGCAAGTATCAATCGTTGCCTTCTAATTCTATTTGGATGATTGACAGTCTCGTTCGATATTTCCCCTCTCCTGGCTACGGAAGATTCTCCTATTCTGTTCCTAGAATTTATCGGCACCCTTATGTTAATGCACGATATCAATATCTCGTCCGGTACGCAATTGTTTATATGACAAACTGTCTTCGCTGTACTAGATTTGCTGCGCTCTACAATTGCTTTTCTAGTCCACGTTTTGGACTTTATTCTGGCGATTGTTGTCTATTATTAGTGGAATAAATTCCCAAGTCCTTACTGCAATTTCACTTGGCAACTGATGCCTATACTGTCGACTTCTCGAATCTATCGCCACTTTTGGGCTAACCTCCTCAGTTCAGGAAAATTAGGCACTTATCCCTCGTTCAACCCTAAGGTGGTTATTTAACGCCCTGGATAAAATATAGAGTTTCACTACTCTGTCGATGTCTCGTATTACTTTCGAGATGCTGCGATGTAACTTCAATACTGGTGTTTTAGGCCTTAACTGCCATCGTAGCTTGCCACGGTGGGTGAGTGGTTATAGTGTCGGACTACCAACCCCAAGATTGCAGGTTCGCCCCTGGCCATGGTAAGTGATTTTTGAAGGCGACAAAAGTCACGATACTCATGTCATACGTTGTTGGCATGTTAAAGAACCCATTTGAATTCAGTAGGCCGTGTTCAATGGCAAAATTAATCTCGGGATTTTCCGCCAACACAAAGTTCCTCCTTTCTCTACTTGAAAGCGCTGTAGTGTCAAGGTGTTTAGATATCTAACCTCCTTGACTTTCATAGCGTTCAAAGGAATGACGAAATTCGACATGCAAGCTACCCTCTGGGTGTCAATTAACAAAGCTTGCACCAGGCACCCGAGGCCATACGATATTATTATTATTATTATTACTGCCATCGTCTGTTAACGTATTTGGATCAAAGTAAAATAATTTGCCTGAGTCCGTAGACTAATTTATAAAGTTCGAAGCTTGACGGTACTTTTCATTCTAACAAGGATTATGACGCTTCAATGCTCGGCGACACTGCTGAATATTGGAGCAGTACCTCCCCTCAGGAGTGCTGTACGTTAGTGACACAGTATAACGTCCCACAGGACTGATGATGACTGCATGAATTCTCTCGGGCTCACGGCCTATATATTTGATTCTGATAAAAACAAGATGTTCAGTAAAGAACATATAGCCTACTTTCTCCTAAATGCATGGGTATTGTTATAACTCTTTGTCCTTTTCAAGGAGTATAATTGAATGATGTTTGTTGTAGCTTGTTGAAATACAACGTGCTATAGGGATATTAAACATGAATATGAGGTGCCCTTTGCTAGTGCTACCTCTGTAAAATAATTCATTCAATTCGGTTTCACCGTGGTTGAATTGATCTGGGGAATGGATTTGCACACATACATGGCCGCTATTTGCAACCTATTGGGCTGATGACCTTGTAGTCAGTCATAAGATGCTTTCCACAAAAAGGCATGTTGTTGCAAAATCCGGTAGAGATCAAATTATTAGGATGGTCGAAATTTGATTTAAGCTTTTAATATTTGGGTGGCCGTCATTCCGTTTCCGTCAAGATGGCGGCGATATAAAACATGACACTGAGGTGCCTTTTGCTAGTGCTACCTCTGTACCAAATTTCGTTCAATTCGGTTTCACCGTGTTTGAATTGATAGGGGGAATCCATTTGCACACATACTTGGCCACCATCTGCAAACTATTGGGCTGATGATCTAGCAGTTTGGTCAGAATATGCTTCCCAAATAAAGATTTGTTGTTGCAAAATTTGGTAGAGACTAGATTATTAGGTTGGTCGTAATTACATTTTAGCCTTTAACATTTGGGAGGCCGCGATTACGCTTCCGTCAAGATGGCGGTGATATAAAACATGACATTGAGGCGGCGTTTTCTAGTGTTACCTCTGTACCAAATTTCGTTCCATTCGGTTTCACCATGTTCGAATTGATAGGGGGAATCGATTATCACACAACGATGGCCGCCATCCGCAAAATATTAGGCTAATGACCTATTAGTTTGGTCAAAGGATGCTCCCTCCATAGAGGTATGTTGTTGCAAAATGTGGTAGAGATCAGATTAGGTTTTCCGTAATTTGATTTAAGCTTTGAACATTTGTGTGGCCGCCATTACGTTTCTGTCAAGATGGCGGCGATATAAAACATGACACTGAGGTGCCCTTTGCTAGTGCTACCTCCGTACCAATTTCGTTCCATTCGGTTTCACCATGTTCGAATTAATAGGGGAATCGATTTTGACAAAAAAAATGGCCGCCATCCGCACACTATTATGCTAATGACCTATTAGATTGGTCAAAGTATGCTCCCTCCATGGAGGTATGTTGTTGCAAAATTTGGTAGAGATCGGATGTTTAGATTAGTCGTAATTTGATTTAAGCTTAGAACATTTGAGTGGCCGCCATTACGTTTCCGTCCAGATGGTGGCGATATAATACACGACACTGAGGTGCCCTTTGCTGGTACTACCTCTGTACCAAATTTCGTTCCATTCGGTTTCACCCTGTTCGAATTAGTAGGGGGAATCGATGTTCACACAAAGATGGCCGCCATCCGCAAACTATTAGGCTGATGACCTATTCGTTTCGTCAAAGGATGCTCCCCCCATAAAGGTATGTTGTTGCAAAATTTGGTAGAGATCTGATGAAAAGGTTAGACGTAATTTGATTTAAGATTTGAACATTTGTGTGGCCGCCATTACGTTTCCGTCAAGATGGCGGCGATATAAAACATGACACTGAGGTGTCCTTTGCTAGTGCTACCTTTGTGCCAAATTTCGTTCAATTCGCATTCACCGTGTTTGAAATGATAGGGGGGGACAGACATTCAGAGTACACACACTCACACACACACACACAGACTCACACACACACACATACACACACACACACAGACAGACACACTTATTTTCGCCCTGTGTTGATCTCATAAGTCTATTTTCATTTTTTGCAAACATCGAAAGTAGGCTAAAAAGAGAGAGAAATGAAATAGAAGTTTCTATAACTTCTTATATTTATACAGTAATTACGATTATAATTTATACAAATAAGGCAAGCCACTTATTGTGAAACCTGAAGAGAAAAACAAGAAGTTCCGTGACGAACTAAAGAGCCTACTTCTCTTAAAATTTAAGATTCATATCAACGAATAATCTATATGGATCTATCTAGAATAATGACGAAATTAAGTTGGTAATATCGAAATTTCTAATTAGTTCGAAATACTATATACTTGGCATAATGTAGCCTAATAGAGCACTAAATTTGGCAGCCTTGGTGACTGTATATATTCTTAGTTCCATCTCTTAGGGTACAGAATACAACATTTGGTTGAAGTCCAATGGATAGAATGCACATTACATGCAGTTAGACATTGGATCTAACAGCGCGCGTAAAATCATGTTGACAACAATGTCATGCATGTATTGGTCAGAAATAGTCCGAAATAATATGATCTATTGTTGTACCAATTTTGAATGAAATCCATTAGTTAGTATAGAACTTAAATACATTTTAAAATTGGACCTATCAGCAGGCTTAGAATCAATTTGGCGACACTGACGTATATTAGTTACTCCAAATTAATCTAGAATGCCAGGTACTATACGTGTGCAAAGTTTAGAGCTATTGGCTTGCATACTTTCTGATATATTGATATTAGGGTAACAAAAATAGAGACAGTACTTATTAACAGTTGGCAGCCCTGGTTACTCTTAAGAATCGGCATAGTCATATCTGTTATGGTACACATAGCACACACGAAATTTGGTTAAAATCCAAATGATAGTATAGAAGTTACATGTATTTAAAGTTGGACCTCTCAGCATGCTTAGAATCATGTTGGTAGCACTGACGTATATAAGTTACTCCAAATTAATATAGAATGTCAGGTACTATACGTGTGCATAGTTTAAAGCTGTAGGCTTGCATACTTTCTGATATATGGGTATTTGGATTTTAAAAAATGAGAGCATTTATTAACAGTAGGCAGCCCTGTTGAATCGAATACGCTCAGTCATATCTGTTTATGTACACATAGCACATACGAAATTTGGTTGAAATCCAATTGATAGTGTAGAAGTTACATGCATTTAAATTTGGACCTATCAGCAGGCTTTTAATCATTTTGGCAACACTGCCATGTATGGCCTCCTGGAAATTAAACTGCAATATTATTATCTATACGTGTGCCAATTTTGAAATAGCTCCCATTCATACCTTCCAAGATATCCAACATGGAGCTCAAATTTCAATTGCGATTTTTCAGCAGTTGGTAGTACTGACATCTTATTCAAATATGGCCGTGAGATATTCAGGTATAGATCTTTACTCCTACCGAATTTTGTTTCGATTGATGCCGCCGTTTAGGAGTTGATAGGGGGGGGGGGTCACACACACAGCCAGCCAGACAGACAGACAGACAGACAGACACACACACATTTGCCCGATCTCATAAGTCTACTTTTTCCTCATTTTTGCAAAATGTGAAAAGTAGTCTAATTAAGAAGAAGTTTCTAAGACTTCTATGTTTAAACAGGATCACGGGGAAAAATAGGGCAAGTTACCCTTTCGTGAAACATAAAGAGAAAAGTTATGACACTCACGTGTGAGTAGAAATAATTGAATTCCGCAGTTAAAGAGGGAGAAACAATATATTGTACTTTAAAATGTGTACTAGACACAAAATTTTACAGAGTTAAGTTATGATAAATGGAAAAAAGATGGGAGGGCACTTGCTATCAAATGACACCTCATTGCAACAAGCCTAAATTTAAGAATTAACCTAATTTGTTAAAAAAGGGTGGTTGTGGAAGTGGAAATAGGAACGTTTTGAGAAAGTTCTTGGCCGTATTTATTTTTCTCGGACGAGTGCGACGCGGATGAAAAGTTGAACCAGCACTGTTTTCACTATAGTCTATTGACGTGGTGGAAAAGTTCACTATTGTAGCACAGAAAGTTTATAGAAAGGAAAGTGGTTACAGTTATGTGAATAACAAGTTGAATTTTGGTTTGAGAGAGTCTATTGCGTTGAAAAATTTTTAGGTTAAGGTTGAATGCAGCGGACAAATTCCCACGAAGGGAGACAAATTAGGTGTTGATCAGCGGTTCATAAAGAAAATTCCTTAGTTCGAAAAAGGATTTCCATATGTGAGTGGAAAATACTCGAAGATTTAGCTTATAGGTGAATTGTTGGGCGTGGAAAATTCCAGAGCAATCATAACGGTTGAATCGGGCAAATAAAGTCCAACGGTGGAAAAAGCTAAGTTTTCTATAGACAGTGGGAAATTTAATGATGTCCTACGTTGTGAGAAAATATCTCAGTTAATATGGATAAGAAATGCTGCTTCATTTTAAGATTAGCTTAGATAGACAAAGCCCAACATCGAAAATCCCGCGAAGGTGGTTTATTGTCCCACATTTCGCAATTTCACACTGTCTATAAAATGGTGGATAAAAAGCATATAGCTATTTAAAAGAAATTAAAATGTGTTGAAGAACGTTGAAGTAGTACTTAGCTCATTTCTGTTGAACGGCGATTCTCCTGGTGACCGTTGGTCTGGAATTCACAACATGGCGACTAATTTAAAATATGTCTCTCTGGGAGAGGAGACAAGCCTTAGTTAGGCTCTAACTGTAAGCTTTGACGTCCGAAGCACTAGTGAGGACCGCTCAGCGAAGCGCGGAGGGACCAAGGAGGAAAAAGAGTGGGGGTAGGAGACAAAGGAATATACATACGAATGACAAACATTACAAAAATTAAGTATCTTGACGAAATGGTCTTCAAAGAGTAGATAGCAGGCGTCACTAGCGAAGCCTGGAGGATGCGATTGTAGACGAAGTCCTCTTCAGCATGCAGATGTTATTTTGCGATAACGACGAACCCTGGTGGTTTGACTTGTAAAGAGGTCTTCTTGAGAGTGGAAATGTTGAGGGACTTCAAGGGTTAGCTGCTAGATGCCACTAGGTTGATCATGGAAGTTATATCTACAACAAAATTACAAAGAAAGTAAGCAAGATGCTCAAATAAAATAAAAGGTAAGAAATCACTGTTGGTGTTTGAGAAAAAGGGAAGAAATAAGTTAAGCAAAAAGCAGCGAAGGCTAGCTCTGTCTTACCGTGTATTCCAAAGAATACACCAGGAATCGAACCCACATCTGTGGGGGCTACAGCTAAGAATGCTAGCCGCTACACCTGTCAAGTTGACATGTACAGTAGCGCAGGTAGGATGTGACTCAGCCATCGTTCTCCTCTCCGTGGTGATATGTTACGCTTAGCTGTGTTGTTAAGAAACAATAACTGCACCATTCTCAATTCACCAACAAGAAGTTCCGTGACGAACTAAAGAGCCTACTTTTCTTAAAATTTAGGATTCATGCCAATGATTAATCTACATGGATCTATCTAGAATAATGACGAAATTAAGTTGATAATACAGAAATTTCAAATTGGTGCGAAATACTGTATACCTGGCATAATGTAGCCTAATGTAGCCTAATAGCGCACTACAGTTGGCAGCTCTGGTGACTGAATATATCCTTAGTTCCTTCTCTTAAGGTTCAGAATACAAAATTTGGTTGAAGTCCAATGGATAGCATGGACGTTACAAGCAGTTAAACGTTGGATCTAACAGAGCGCGTAAAATCATGTAGGCAAAAATTTTATGCATGTATTGGTCAGAAATAATCTGAAATAATACAATCTAAAGTTGTGCCAATTTTGAATGAAATCCATTAGTTAGTATAGAAGTTACTTGCATTTTAAAATTGGACCTATCAGCAGGCTTAGAATCATGTTGGCAGCACTGTCGTATATTAGTTGCTCAAAATTAATCTAGAATGACAGGTACTATACGTGTGCAAATTTTAGTACTATTGGCTTGCATACTTTCTGATATATTGATATTAGGGTAACAACAAGTAGTTCCGTGAAGAACTATACAGCCTATTTTCATATATCCTACTCATGTTAATTGCCTCTATCTACATACAAAATTTCAGTTTGAAGGTTGTGATAGATTCGTAGATATTGAGAACCGTCTAAATATTTCAGATGGTCGCCAGGTTGGATTTTTATTTTTGTACTATTACATTAAGATTATTGTGTGCGTGTGGTATTCAAACTTCAATCGCGTGATTAGAACACAACAAGTAAAAACGAGATTTTAAAATTTCGCATAGCTGCCATCCTGTGATTATGCAAACAATTGAAATAAATTACCTAGGTAGATGCCAGTGGATTAACATTTGTGTAAGCATTTAACGTGCAACGTTTCACTGCACTCGGATAGTTAATTCGCGAGAAACGTCCATTTAAATATTTATACTTCGCATCGCTGCCATGTTTGATTTGTGCTCACCAGGTTACTGAAAGTCCTATAGGTGAGCAAGTGTCCATAGCCTCTATGAACATTAAAAAATTCAGTTTGATTGCTGTAAAAGATTCATAGATATTGAGAACCGTCTAAATATTTCCTAAGCTCGCCATTTAGGATTGTTATATGTATAGGCCAAGAGTTATATACCATTCAAGGACAATTATTGCCTAGGGTCATTATTCAAACTTTCACTTCGATCGCATGATTACGACACAAGAAATAAAAACTTAATTGTAAAATTTCGCACAGCCGCCATCTTGACGTAATGTAAACAATTGAACTAAATTAGACGCCAGTGCATTACAATATGTAAAATCATTTACTGTACCACATTTCACTGCGCTCAGAGAGTTAAATCACGAGAAAAGTCTATTAAAATATTTCAACTTTGCTTGGCCGCCATGTTCGTTTCGTTCTTTACAGGTTTATGAATGTTACATAGATAAACTTGTATCAGTACCCTTTATTACCATACAAAATTTCATAGTGATATCTGTAATAGTTTCGGAGATATACTGTAGAATGTCAGTGTAATATTTCTACAGCCGCCACTTTGAGGTTATGTAACCAATTGAACTAAATTAGACTTCAGTGCATTACAATGTGTATAAACATTTTCTGTAGCAAGTTTAATTACGTTTGGACAGTTAAATCGCGAGAAAAGTCTATTTAAAATTCACAACTTCGCTTGGCCGCCATGTTGGTTTTGTAGTCACCAGGTTTTTGAAAGTCTCATATGTGAACATCTAGTAGTGTCCTTTATCACCGTACAAAATTTCAGGGCGATATCGGTAATAGTTTCGGAGATACTGAATGCTGGTGAAATATTTCGCACAGCCGCCATGTTGGATTGCTGAGACACAATACAATTTAAAGGGCACGGTCGGGGTTGGCCGGTATAGTGCTATGATCTTACCGAGTTTCATTGTAATCGCTCCAGACGTTTAGAAGTTATTAGGGGGAAACACACACCTCTCTCACACCCACACACACTCGCGCGGACAAAAGGTGATCTCATAAGCCTATTTTTTCATAAAATGAAAATAGGCTAAAAACAAGATGTTCAGTCAGGAACATATAGCCTACTTTCTCCTAAATGCATGGGTATTGTTATAACCCTTTGACCTTTTCAAGGAGTATAATTGAATGTTGGTTGTAATAGCTTGTTGAAATACCACGTGCTATACGGATATTAAACATGAATATGAGGTGTCCTTTGCTAGTGCTACCTCCGTAAAAAAATGTCATTCAATTTGGTTTCACCGTTTTTGAATTGATATGGGAAATCGATTTGAACACATACATGGCCGCTATCTGCAAACTATTGGGCTGAAGACCTTGAAGTTCAGTCAAAAGACGCTCGCCATACGATTATATGTTGTTGCAAAATTTGGTAGAAATCGGATGATTAGGTTAGTCGAAATTTGATTTAAGCTTTGAACATTTGGGTAGCCGCCATTACGTTTCCGTCAAGATGGCGGCGATGTAAAACATGACACTGAGGTGCTCTTTGCTAGTGCTACCTCTGTACCAAATTTCGTTCTATTCGGTTTCACCGTGTTTGAATTGATAGGGGGAATCGATTTGCACACATACATGGCGGCTATCCGCAAAGTATTGGGCCGATAATCTTGTAGTTTGGTCACAATATTCTTCATACATAAGGGTATAATGTTGCAAAATTTGGTAGAGATCAGATGATTAGGTTGGTCTTAATTTATTTAATCTTTTAACATTTGGGTGGTCGCTATTACGTTTTCGTCAAGATGGCGGTGATATAAAACATGACACTGAGGTGCCCTTTACTAGCTCTACCTCTGAACCAAATTTCGTTCAATTCGGTTTCACCGTGTTCGAATTGACAGGGGGGGGGGGGGGAGACAGACATTCAGAGTACACACACTCACACACACTCACACAGACAGACACACAAGTTTTGGCCCTGTGTAGATCTCATAAGTCTACTTTCATTTTTTGCAAAAATCGAAAGTAGGCTAAAAAGATGGATCCAGCTTAGGTGTCCCTCAAAATCTCCTATTTCGAAAATTTCCAGAAGGAATTCCTTATGGAAAAAGTTGTAAGTCCACAGGGGAGAAAGCATTAACTAACTAGTATATTACTAATACTACTACTACTAGTAGTAGTAGTAGTAGTAGTATTCATGAACGATACTAATGAAAACAATCGCTAACAATAAATTAGTATAAATGAAAATCAACCATAGATTACAACACATCAGTTATTAGTCAAGGACCATCAACATTTTCCATATCGCATCAAAACTTGTCATTGGAGCAGAGGATAATTACAATAAACAATCCAATCTATGCTTCACTCAGCACAGAGTTTTTTCATCTCATAAGTTTTTTAAAGAACAATGTTTTCGTATAGACCTATTTGTGGGAATACAAACAAACAAAATTAGATTTATGAAATTTTTCTAAAAATTATATAAAATTATCAAATTAAAACCCACATTTGTGTCAGATCTGTTTCTTAAATATACTTTTTTTTATTAGGAAAGAGGAAGTTTAAATATTGTTTCAAAACTTCGCCCGTAATTTTCCATTAGTTTTAATTTCTTCTTTGAAGAAATTATTCGAAACTGGTATTTAATAAATAAATAGTCATTTAAGACATTTTATTGACTAAGGTGTGTTAGATTTATTAAATACCTGTGGATATATATCTTTAGATTGAACGCAATAAGGAAATATAAAATATGATTAAGTTCATATAATTACGTAATATTTGTATATATATTTAAACCTCAACCCAGTGATCAGGATGTGATGATGACCGCTCGAAGGTAGAAACGCTTAATTTTAAAAAGTTTTCCTATTATAACGGTACGTGTAAATTTTTTCAGGAGTGTCATTTACTTATCTATTGCAGTAGAGCCCCACTTATCCGATATTCCGTGTTATCCGACATTGTTCCCTTGCTCAATTGCATTCCTGGCTGTGACTCATGTGAGTAAGTGGCATGCACTAGATCTGCTGTATGAACTATCTGATGCTGATATTATTGATTTCGCGAATGCTAACGAAAATGAGGATGAAGAACGAGGTATTGCAGAACAAAATGATAAAACAATGTGTCACAGTGAAGGATTAATAATGGCATTAACGTACGTGGAGCAACAGCCGGAGGAAAGCGCGACAGTAGTGTTGATTTTTTGTCGATGGCGAGGTCTCGCTGCAAGGATACGTGAATTAGCAGGCAAGCAGACATTGGTGGCAAATTCCTTTTTCTTGAGGCATTTGGAACGTTTTTATTCACGACTCCATGTACAATGAATTGATAATTCAGTAAATAGATTATCGTAAAACATGGCTTTGCTTTAGTAAAAATTATAGCCCACCTGTTTGTTTTAGTTAGTTTCAAAGTTATTCTGTATTATCCAACATTTTCGCTGATCCGACGCACTTCAGGTCCTGTTTAGGTCGGATAATCGAGACTCTACTGTATATACATTATACCCCTGTCCAGGCATTGAACAAATTTGTGTTGACTGACTGGGAATTACAAATGACAGTCTTTACAGGCAACACTGAAATAATGGCTTCAATACTTTACAGTTTACATCAAGCCATGATTGGGGACATCTACTTTGAATCGCAAACAAGCATTTCATTCCGATTATTTGCTTAGTTTCTATTCTATACGTCCTCCTGAGAGGTTCCAATTCGCCCTGTATTCCATGACGTTCCTTTTTGTGAGCTGCATTATACGCTGTAATTCGAGCGACATTCTCCGGGGATTAATCTGCTTTATTCAGCTCAGCATTACCCACACTAACTAGAAATAACTTCATCCTGTTTTTAGCAGCCATGAGAATGATGCTGAGAGTTATTTATCCCATTGTAATTGTTCGCAGGAGAACTCAAATTCATCAGAGCAATGCAATTTTATTATGTTGCATTTATTCATGTAGACTACGTCATTTGTCTAAAAAATAATTTGCGACCACAGCTTTCATCTCCTATCCATCCAACTTGATTCCCTTTCGCATTGAAAATCCACAGCCTGCTTCCAGACGACCTACCGGGCCAGGGAATGGAATGAATGAAGCCCCCATCTAGCGGCGAAGATAAAAACTGTGCCGGCTGCCGAAGCCTGTCGCACTCCCTTGGGGCAATGATTAAATGAATGACGGATGAAATGAAATGAAATGATAGTGGAGAGTGTTGCTGGGATGAAATTTGTGACAGGGAAAACCGGAGTACCTGGAGAAAAACCTCTCTGCCTCCGCTTTGTCCAGCACAAATCTCACATGGAGTGACCGGGATTAGAACCACGGACCCAGCGGTGAGAGGCCGGCGTGCTGCCGCCTAAGCCACGGAGGCTTGCTCCCTTCCGCATTAATTTTTTAAATAGCTAATAATTCTCCTTAGTACCAACTTTCTTTCGTTCTTTCTTCGCTCTCAAGAAATGTACGATTATGTTTTTCAAATTCCCTTGGTAGGCAACTGTAGCTTTTTCTCTACTTAGATAGGAGCAGGTGACCTCGTAGTTCCGCCTCTTAAAACAACAATAACTAACTCTCTACTCAGTATAAAACAAAGACCCCGATTGTAGGATGTCACATATAATCTTGAGAACCACTGGATGGATTTTGATGCAGTTTTCACCATTCTGTAAAGGATATCTCGAGGAAGGTTTCTGTAGAAATTAATTTATTTATGATCAAAGGAAGCCAAGCAGTGAAAAATTCGAAAAAAAAATGCCTGGTATCCGTGCGCTTTTTAAGCTTACGCTGGGCAAACCGTTTAAAAAATGTGTATACTATGAGTGTAAGAATTGTTCAGCATGAAAAGTTATACAAAAACGTCCACGAGAGCATATCTCTATCTTCAATACATCGCCCACTATAAGTGTTTTTACGTTTTCATACCTTCCAACAGTCTCCATTCAATTACTGAGGTGACAATTTACGAGCTAGCTAGGGGTGAGCCTATCACCCCAGTTACAGTCTAGCTAGCGGGCAAGCCTATTGCCGCAGATACAGCTAGCTGCAAACTGTAGAGTCGTGTTGAGTTAAGACTTCAGAGGAGGGTGGTTGTGTTTGGAGTTTCCCTGGAAGTGCAACTCAGCTTTTCTTCATTTCGCCTGTGACCGTTTCGTTCCGCAAAATACACAGTCAGTTTAGATTGGACGGAAGGGAGATTTGTGTTTCATGCACCTCGCCATTCTTAAATTACGTCTGACAAGAATTCGTTGCACATGCATCTCCATGATAATATAATTAATAGTCCAATCAGTGATTTTAACCCATCATGCCGAGACGTAAATCGGATATAGGTCATAGCCTAGTTCATTGACATGAAAATGAAAGAGCTTATCTAGTAATGCGTTCATAACTCTTCTCGGGTGAAGCCCGGACGGGTTGCTGGTAAACAATAAAGGAAGAAGACCCGAATGGGCATTAAGTTTTGCTGTATTCACTAAGTGACTTTGTTCTTTTGCGGCTTGTCGTTATATGGTAGACTTGGTCAACCTTTCGTCGCATAGTACACATACACATTTGTCAATCTGGCTGTGGTAATATTTGATTAAACAAATCTTATGATGAAAGCCATGAATGGCGAGTCTTATTTTTTATGCCTTTGTTATTGATTCTCTCCATCATGGCGTCAGTGATATAGAATTCTGGGTCGATCTCTCTTTGCCTTTCTACAGTTCAATAGGTCTGTAGATGGTCCCGTAGCTGACAATGATTGATGATGATAATAACATCTAGGTTATCGGCCCCTAATGCTGGCAATGGTATTCTCAGCCTGAGTCCTTCTATGTAGAATGATTCCTTCGATAGCTCGTATACCAATCTTGTAGGAGCTATCTTTCTAACTCTCAGCTCATATTTTAAGAATTGAGACTTCACACAGTCTATTCTTTCGAGATCGCCGATTGTGAGGTGGTCCCTTACAATTTCTAGGCTATATAACACTATGGGTGAGATTATTTATTTATATATCGTATGGCATATACACATCAGTAAAATGTAAATAGAAAACAGAGTACTACAAAGATAAGTCCATATGACTTATTTAATGAAGAGCTTCTGGTGTAGCGTTCAGGAAGTTACTGAAATCTCCAACATTTGCTCTCTTGGTGCACTACATCACTACTGTATATGCCAAACAGATCGGATTTCAGCTCCACAGTCGCATCTTGGGGATTGTATTTTCCTCCATTTGATGAGGGCATCAGCAAATCTACCATGGGTAGTACGGATGCGATTCAAAGTGAACCGAACCGAGCTTTGTTGATCTGTTATGGAGGTTTTCTTGTCAAGCATGGTAGAGTTCTGGTTTGTGGGGGGCAACTTACTAGCCACTGTTGTTTCCATGAGTTGTTCATGTTTAAGCCAACATCGTGTAGAGCCTTTGCTGTGAGAATGCTGGGTGTCTGGATCAAAGCCTGTTTCGTTCGATGATCAGAACGTCAGTACGAACAGGAAGTTGTAGGTCAACAATCTTCCGCTATTCCCGAATAAGGGAGAGATGGTGGTATCGAATAGCGTCAAGGCTGTAGCTAGAGATAGTCTTGTATATGGTTCTGTAACTTTATAAACAATTAAAATTATAAAACCTATGAGTAAGTAAAATAGTTTTATTCCGCCTAAGTCAATACAATAATGAACCTAATTACATATAACTGGTTTCGATTAGCTTGTGATCATCCTCAGCTAAAATTAAATTGGAAATACAATCTAAGCGTTATTAATCTATAAATGAAAATATTAAACATTTAAATCAAACTATTCACGGTAATTTATTTTAAATATCCGTTTAATATCCTTCCATATTTAAATGAAATAAATCTAGAATCAGAAACAAAGAAAATCGTCTACCTTGATGCTATTCGGAGATTGCTTATAATTGTGATAAATAGAACTTGCAATTTTTTTAACAATCAGATATGTTACATTGGGTATTTAATGAAACTTAAAAGAACTCTATAGACTAATAATAATAATCAAAATATTGTTAATTATAACCTTTAAGTTCTAAGCAAATAATCAATATATGCTTCCGTAAAAAGGTCTTAAATGTGTTATTATCGTTAATAAATTAAAATAAATTTAAAAATTACTTATTTCTATAACATTTGTTTCTGAAGGTTGTTGTAAAATGATCTTCATAGGTTCTAAATCATTCTGCACTAAATTGAAATGGAGAGAATTTTAATAGAAATGATCCAATAAATTCAGCCAATTCAATGATCAATGATGATTATGGAAATCTATGGCTCCTTTGGAAAAGATAGATCACATTGAGAATGTGGCTACGGAGGTAGAAAAACAGTGGTAAATATTCTTTGTGTATTTACGTCAGTGCCAATATTGATGAATGTTTCAACAGTTAACATGGTCACTGATGCTGCGAAAATATAAGGGCTAAATTTGTTCTCTTGTAGGCCCATTATCTGTAAATTCTCCTTTGCATAACGAGGCTTACTGTACCCCGTTGTATTTCCCAGATCAGAGTTAAATTTCTTGGCAGAGCTGAAAATCGATCCCAGGGACTCTGGACCCCTCATGGCTACAGACGGCCGTGTCTTTCCAAATCTTAACAACACAGGTTTCAGGCATATTCCATGCACATCCAAGTACACGGGATTACATGACCACGATGTCGCAAAGCCCCAAAATGAATGAACAACAAATGCAAGAGCAACGAGTACTCGTTAATCAAGATTGCTTGTCAGCATTTGGGATGACGTTCTTCAAAGCAATCTGGTAATAATGTGTGCTTCATCTGAATTTCATTGGCTCAATGCATAATTAGTTCTTAAATAGTTATTGGCCGTAGGGACTTATTTGAGGAGAAAAATCTAAGCTGGAGGTGAATAATCTAGTTTAGAGAAGAGAACAGGCCATAATCTACCCCTGCTACAGGCAGTCAGCCAGGCAAGACCAATGGTACTCTCCGACGCGCCGAGCAGAGACAAAGGAGGTGGTGGTGGGATGCTATTTCTCATGTACTTTAATAAGGGTTAGGTAATGCATGTTGCCCATTCGTTTATACGGGCTAACTTCAAGACGTCGCCTGGAGTCAAGGGGCGGCCGTTACGCGCCACATTTCCATGTACTAAGCTTTAGCACAGTCCGTAGGTACCATTGGGGGATGAAGGGTAACCAAGAAAAAATCGCCAGATACAAAATTTCTCAGCAGATTGAACGTTCCTCCTTTGAAGTGGAATCGGTCATAAAACACACAAGGGACCACGGAAATGTTTTCATTAACCTAGAAACATAAGCTTTGTGTGTTCTGAGAGCGCATTCAGAAATCCTTCCCGATTTCGACACGCCGCCCCAGCTCGGTCAGCTGGCACACCCTCCTCCTTTATTTTTAGCCTATTTTCATTTATGAACAAATAGGCTTATGAGATCACATTTTGTCCGTGTGTGTGTGTGTGAGTGTATGTGTGTGTGTCCCTAATAGAATCTAAATGGCTGGAGCTATTTCAATGAAACTCAGTAAGGTCATAGTACTAATTCATCAAATACTGACCATGCCCTTCGAATTTTATTACATCTCACCAATCCAACATGGCGGTGGTGCGAAATATTTCACCAGCATTCTATATCTCCGAATATGACCCTGATATCAACCAGAAGGTTTGTACGGAGACAAAGGGCACTACTCGAAGTTCACCTATGTGACTTTCAAAAACATAAGTACAAAACGAACATGATGGCCAAGTGAAGTTGATTTAACCATCCGAGCTCAGTGAAACATGGTACAACAAATGTTTATACACATTGTAATGCCCTGACAATTAATTTAGTTCAAATGGTCACATAACCTCAAGATGGTGGCTGTGCAAAATGTTAAAATCTTGTTTTATTTCTTGTGTCCTAATTATACGATTCAAGTTTGAGTAATACACCAACGCTATAATCGTCATCTAATAGTACATAACTCTATAGCCTACATATGTAAGAATCCAACATGGTGACCATCCGTAACATTTAGGCGGGTTTCAATATCTACCAATCTATTACAGCAATCAAACTGAAATGTTGTATGTTGAAAGAGGCACTTATCACAAGTAGGATATATGAAAATAGGTTATATATTTCTTCACGGAACTATTTGTTTTTATCAACTCTGATTGGGCAATGCTTAGTGGAAGCTCAGGCAGGGTACTGGAGACAGGGGTTCAATTCAAACCACATTGCTGATAATATTAAATCGGAAACAGGTGATCACACAGCCATGATGAATAGGTTGATCTACGATCATATGGCACAGTGACTATTTTCCTCGGTTCCTTTCTTATGTCTGTCTCTTCCCCCTTGCGCACACGCGACATGTCTTGTAGCACTGTTTTCAGATCGCTCACATGATCCTGAAAACCACGGACATCATTCATAATATGTCGTGCTGTTTGTCTGTCTTAGTCCTAGTTCTTGATGTCCTTCTCAGCTTTAGTCAGCCAAGAACTACTATTACCCAGCCCTTCTGGAAGTGGGGTTCCGTGGTTTTCCACTTCTACTCCAGGAAAATGCCGGGATGGTTCATAACGTAAGGCCACGTCCTCCTTTCCAATCCTCACCTAAATTACAAATACACACAATATTTCAGACACTACACTATCATAGGCTATCAGATAAACTCTAACCTTCCCCCAAGTACACGGGGTTAAATTAACACGATGTCCAATCCCCTCAAATAAAGCAACAAGAAAGCAACTATTAGGTCAGAATCACTTCCTTCCAATCCTAGCCCGGTTTTATTTATCATAAACGATTTTATTTTTCAAGAAATCCTCTGTCGAAGGAGGCATCAATAATGGCATAACGCCGTATCTACCCATCTGATCTTCATCGTTCTCCTGTAACACCACATTTTAAACGATTCATTTGTCCTCATTTCTGCTGCACCTCTAGTCCAAGTTTCACTTCCATAGAGCACCACGCTCCAGAAAAAAGCTTTCAAAAATGACTTCCTAATACCTAAATCTTTATTTGATGCCAACATATTCCTTTTCTGTAGAAATACTTTCCTTGCCTGAGCCAACCTACTTTTTATATCCTCTTTGCTTCGTCCATCACTGGTTATTTTGCTTCTTAAGTCACAAAAGTCTCCTACTTCCTTTAGCTTTTCGCCTGCCAATTAGATGTCCATAGGGGTTTCTAATTTATTTCGGCTGCATTACAATATTAGCCTACTTTCGATTTTTGCAAAATATGAAAGTAGACTTATGAGATCACTGGGCACCTCAGTGTCATGTTTTATATCGCCGCCATCTTTACCGAATCTGAATGGTGGCCACTCAAACGTTCAAAACGTAAAATCAAATAGCGATCAGGCTAACCAAATTATCCGATCTGTACCAAATTTGGTAATAACATACCATCATATAGGACGCGTCTTGTGACCAAACTACAAGGTCATCCGCCGTACCATTTCAGGATGGCGGCCGTGCGAATTATGCAAACTTTATAATCCATATCATGGGACCCACCAGTTCCGATTATCGAGCCGGGAATCGATTTAACTGTTCTAAAGGAAGAGGCACGTTCGAAATTAAAAGTTTATTTTGTAATACTATAGTGCAGAAGTGTTTTTAAAAAGCTGAGCCGTCTCGGTAAGAAGACAAGATGGCAGCGGATATCTTGTGCCTGACTTATATTTCACTAATTTGAGTATTGCATGCAATATAGCGTACTGATACAAAATAAATAAACTTTGTATGAAATGCTTCATTCATAAATAATATACTCGACTGATGAAATCGTTAGGTCTAAATCATTATTTGCTAACAAGTTCTATGTACTGTAAGGTATTTTATATAGATCAATGTTCGTTGGCACAAATGGCTCCGTGGTAAAGCGTTAGTCTGTCATTCATATGCGTATGGTTCAAACCCCATCAGAGTTTGGTTTTTTGCTTGAAATTTTACATATTTGTTGCTTTGTAATGACTCAGACATTTTAAAATTAAGCCTTATATTGTGCATATTACGGTGCAAAACATATATTTAATTAAAACATAATTCGCCAGCAGATTTGCTCGAGACATCTAGCAGCCAAAAAGGTAACTGCACGCCGGCCTACTTATTAACTTCCAGATTTTATTGAAAAGTTTCTTGTTATGGCCGCTAGAATGCACTCGCCCTGTTAGGATTATATTGTTCGATATTTCTCCACTAGATTTCACGACTGGTCTACATGGGACTCCATTGATAGTATACCATTGGCATTCTATGCGCATCGAATTTGAAGAATGACAGGATGATACTATGATACATTTTTACTTCTTATTTTAAAGGGTTTGTTACAGCCTATTGTGCGTTATTTGAAAATGTTAATTGAAGTAAAGAACAAAACAATTTCACATAGTAACTGAATTCTAGCCGCTGGTACTAGTTCAGGTTATTAATACTTTTAATCAGGCAAATAGCAATCGAAAATATTCACATAGTTTGTATACACACGTCTCTGTAGGGACATGGAAAGATTTGTTAATTCAATTAGGGTTGTGAAAGCCATGCACAACCAGACGTGTAAAGACATGCCTCAACTCAAAGTTGGATGTTGCCCACGGCAGGTCGATTATGTAATAATAACAATAATAATAATGTTATTTGTTTTACGACCCTTTTAACTACTGCTGCTTTTAGATACGCCGGGGTGCCGGAATTTTGGCCCGAAGGGGATCTTTAACGTGCCAGTAAATCTACCGACACGGCTCCCTCGCATTTGTGCACCCTCAAATGCCAGCTGACTGCGCCAGGATACGAACCTGCAACCTAGGGCCCAGCATGCGAGAACGTTACCGCAGAGCCACGCAGCCAGTCCGGTCGATTATGTCTCCATATCCATAAAATTCTTGAGATACTTCTTATCTATCTTTCTTCAATGATGGTAGTAGTTTTTTTCTAGGTTGTGGCGTTTGGTAGAGGTAAATAGTTTCTAAGGTCTTCAACCAAGAAATGATTCTATTATACTCTTTGATAATAACAACGAGTTATAACTATTCTCATACATTTAGGAGAAAGAAGGCTATATGTTCTTTACTGAACATCTTGTTTTTGTTTTACATATATTAAATTTCATCATGAATACTTTCCTCAAGACGGACTCTATACCATTCAAAAACTAATTTAAATCCCCTGGCGTGTCGGCCAAGATGACGATGTCATCAGCAAATCTCAGATTTGAAATTATTTCTCCTTAAATCTTCACTCCCACTTAAAAATGTTCTCCAATTTCCTGCATTGCTTGTTCAATATAAATATTGAAAAGTAGGCCTATGGGTGATAAGTTGAAGCCTTGCCTTACACCTTTCTAAATACCAACTTCTCTCTCATATCCTTCAGTCTTTACTATAATAATATATTTACCATTGCCAGGCTTCCCGTGCTTGCGAAATATCTCGATGAGGACTTTGGTTGGGAGTACAATATCATGATAACAGCTCAATTTCGTTGAGTGAAGCCTCCTCTCCTTAGCCTTGTTAACTTTTGAGAATAAAGCAAACAGACTGAAGACTCTAATTAACAGGAGAGATACAGAATGTGTATTTCATGTTGGGCTTGAATTGATCAGTGGGTTCGCTTGTACCATCCGTGCTTATAGCTACTCAAACAATGCGTTGTGGTGTGGTCTACAGTAGAAGCGTTAAATCACCAAAAAGCGACTAAAATTCGTAGGAGGAAATTCTGCTAACTTTTAAATTCTGGCAGGGTGTAAGATAGGACCGTTGTTGAACCTAAGATGGTAAACCTCGACGAAACTCCTCAATAGACATAGCAGGATTCTAGACGATTTTATAGAATTAAGTTGACGTTTATAATTATTATCACTATTTATTTAGTTATTCCATAATTCCCCATAAGGAGAGCGTTAACACAATCAATGCTCATCTTTTATTCTGGCCCTATCTTCTTATTTCCCCAAAACCTCTGATATACACACTATGCTTCCTCTTTCTCTCTTCTGTCCACTTCTTTCCCGGTTGTCTCTCTTTGGGAGTTTGCTCAAACTTCCGTTGTCTAAGTCTTTCTCTGTACGTGCTCCTGTCTGCCATGTCTTCTGTAGAGATGTTTAGTTTCTTGAAGTCCTCCTCGGTTTTATTTACTCAATTGTTTTTAGTGTACTATTCGTAACTATAGGCCTAAGTTCATAGGTAGCGACATTCCAGCATAGAAGTTGCTGTTGCAGTAACTGTACTTGGTTCCCTAAAGTCCGTATAGTTATGTCGTAATGTACCAGCAATGTGTTATATGTACTGCATAAAATAATAATAATAATAATAAACTTCAATGGAAAAATAACAGAAGCGGAAAGTTTATACACAGAGATTATACAGAAAACAGGAATGAAGTTGGCATCCAATGAAGACAGGATCGCTAAATTTCAGAAAGCATACCGACTTACATGGAACCCTACAATAAAAAAAGGTATTTCCATCAATGCCAAATTACGACACTATCATACGCTTCAGAAACGACAGCAATCAAGGGACGAACAAAAATCAAGGAATTAGGAAAACAAGAGAGACAAATTCTGAGAAAGATCTACGGGCCAGTTCAGAAAGAGGGATTATGGATAAAGAGACCGACAATGGAACTGTACAAACAGACAGAGACGATTACAAACAACATAAGGAAAAGGAGGGAAAAATTGTATTGGCATATTCATAGGATGACCGAAGACAGACTGACCAAGAAATTTTTTTATATAGTTATGGCTAGTACACTGAAAACCAATCGGGTAAAGGAAACCTTAAGAAACTAAACTTCTTTTCAAAAGACAGGAAAATATACGGAGAAACAAGATGTACAGTAAAGAACATAGAACCTACTTTCTCCTAAATGCATGGGTATTGTTACAACTAGGGCTCGGATCGATATGCTCGATAAAATCTTCAGATATGCTCGAAAACAATATGTTTTATGCTCGATAGATATGCTCGAAAACCCCATTATATGCACGAAAAAACATTATATGCTCGAAAAACACATTATATGCTCGATATATATGCTCGAAACCCCATTATATGCGGTTAAATAAGCAGAATATGCTCGAAAAACACCGTTAAAAACTTTAGAAAGGAAAGTGAAACGAAAAAAACAATAACATACTCGCATTTAAGTTTTTCAAGTATTTAGTCTATAAGAGAATTGTACTTATAAAATTTACAGTTTAAAAGTTCATTTACAAAATCTTCAGAATTAGGCGAGTCAAAGAAGTAGATCTGCATTGGTCTGTACAACAAGAAATTTTCTATGTTTTCAGTTTTGAATGATGTTCCTCAATCAGTCAATAAAAGTTTCAATGACGAGAACGACCTCACTAAAGGTTATAAACCTGCGGTTCTATTATTCTCAACAGATAGGCTTTTCAATAATTATTTCTGTTTTCGAACCTTACGAATGGTCAGGGCCCGAATTCGGGGGAGAATTCGAAGAAAAACAAACTATTTAGACGAAACCCACAAGAATATGCATTTATATGCTTCTATTCTGAAAACCGCAGTTTTATACATTTATATGCTCGATAAATTTCAATTCTGTTGGTCCCAGACAGGTGAAAATACAACCGAAAGGCTTCTTTCAATATGTACTATTCAGGAAAAAATATGCAAATATGCTCGAATCCGAGCCCTGGTTATAACCCTTTGTCCTTTTCAAGGAGTATAATGGAATGTTGGTTGTAGTAGCTTGTTGAAATACAACGTGGTATACGGATATTAAACATGAATATAAGGTTTCCTTTGCAAGTGCTACCTCTGTAAAAAATGTCATTCTATTCGGTTACACAGTGTTTGCATTGATACGGGGAATCGATTTTCACACATACATGGCCGCCATATGCAAACTATTGGGCTGATGACCTTGTACTGCAGTCAAAAGTTGCCTCCCGCAAAACGGTATGTTGTTGCAAAATTTGGTAGAGATCAAATGATTTGGTTGCTCGTAATTTGATTTAAGCTTTTAACATTTAGATGGGCGCCATTCCGTTTCCGTCAAGATGGCTGCGATATAAAACATGACACTGAGGTGCCCCTCGCTAGTGCTACCTCTCTAGCAAATTTCGTTCAATTCGGTTTCACCGTGCTTGAAATGTAGGGGAAATCAATTTGCACACATGCATGGCCGCCATCCGCAAGTTATTGGGCTTATGATCTTGTAGTTTGGTCAAAAGATTCTTCATACATAAAGGTATAATGTTGCAAAATTTAGTAGAGATCAGATCAGATGATTAGGTTGGTCGTAATATGATCAAGCTTTTAACATTTGGGTGGCCGCCATTACGTTTTCGTCAAGATAGTGGCGATATAAAACATGACACTTGAGTGCCCTTTGCCAGTGCTACCTCTGTACCAAATTTCGTTCAATTTGGTTTCACCGTGTTTGAATTGATAGGGGGAATCTATTTGCACACATACATGGCAGCCATCTGCAAACTCTTGGGCTGAGGACCTTGTAGTTTAGTCAAAATACGCTCGCCCTATGAATATATGTTGTTGCAAAATTTGGTAGAGTTCGGATGATTAGGTAAGTCGTAATTTGATTTAAGTTTTGAAAATTTGGGTGGCTTCCATTACGTTTCCGTCAAGATGGCGGTGATATAAAACATGACACTGAGGTGCCCTTTGCTAGTGCTACCTCTATACCACTTTTTGTTCAATTCGGTTTCACCGTGTTTAAATAGATAGGAGGAATCTATTTGCTCACATACATGGCCTCCATCCGCAAAGTATTGGGCTGATGACCTTGTAGTTTGGTCAGAAGATTGTTCATACATAAAGGTATAATGTCGCAAAATTGGTAGGGATCAAATGATTAGGTTGGTCGTAATTTGATTTAAGCTTTTAACATTTGGGTGGCCGCCATTACGTTTTCGTCAAGATTGCGGCGATATAAAACATGACACTGTGGTGTCCCTTGCTAGGGCTACCTCTGTAAAAAAATGTCATTCAATTCGGTTACACCGTGTTTGCATTGATACGGGGAATCGATTTGTACACATACATGGCCGCCATATGCAAACTATTGGGCTGATGTCCTTGTAGTTCAGTCAAAAGTTGCTTCCCGCGAAGAGGTATGTTGTTGCAAAATTCGGTAGAGATCAAATGATTTGATTTAAGCTTTTAACATTTGGATGCGCACCATTGCGTTTCCGTCAAGATGGCGGCGATATAAAACATGACACTGAGGTGCCCTTTGCCAGTTCTACCTCTGTACCAAATTTCGTTCAATTCGGTTCCACCGTGTTCGAATTGATAGAGGGGGACCAACATTCAGAGTACACACACTCACACACTCACACACACACACTGACTCACTCACACAGATACACAATTTTTGGCCCTGTGTGAAAATGAAAATCCACAGCCTGCTTCCAGTCTCCGACCGGGTCAGGAATGGAATGAGTAAATCTCATAATTCTACTTTCATGTTTGCAAAAATCGAAAGTAGGCTAAAAAACAGAAAACGTAAATTCAAGCAAATGACCAATGAGAATATCAAAGGAAATAAGTCGACAGAAGAGATAAAGGGGAATCACAGTGAATATATGAGAGGTTTATTTGAAGAAAGGGACAACATGAAAATTGATTGTGTTTTAATGCTGTCCTTAAGGGAGATTAACGAAAATAATAAATATATAAATAATATAAAATGCTAAGGTGTATGTTTCTAAAAACTGAGTTCTTAAACAAGGGGGCGTTAGAAGGTACGGTTTGTGCGCAAATCATCCAAATCGTCTAAATATTACAAGAGAAATCTTGCCTTTCTTGAAAAGTTAATGGAATTATAAATATTTGTTTAAAAAGTACGTTTAAACAAATGAACAAGACGATATCCCCTGCCGGAACTGTGTTGCGTCTAGCCCGTATAACACTTGATCCGGGCGGGTGGTGTATGCAAATGAGGTGCCTGCAAGTAACCGGTTGTGCATTCCAAAGGAACAGAATTACCCTCAGCAGTGACGACGAATTATTGCACTTTGGTTGGTTGGTTCTTAAGTTTAGGGGCTGCGACAACGCGGTCATGTAGCCCCGTGTACTTAGGGTGTGTGTAGAATCTGTCTGATAACCGGTGTTAATTTTGATGACTGTATTAGTGTGTGTTATCTGTTTTTTAATTTAAGTACTGCAACTTAGAATTTTTCAAATAGTTCCTACTTTTGCCGCCAGGCGCCACTAGGCCAAGTTCAGAACTTAGCTACTAGACGCCACCGCAGTCGGCTCTCGGCAACGAACGTAGAAACCTAAGAGCGTTGTTTTCATTCTTAACCTATCCAATTTAGCTTCACACAGGTGTAATTAGTGGAAGGTTCTTTATTGATTTCATAAATATCGACAATTTGCTGAAATAGTGCGTTTAAACTAATAATCAAGAAGACGGTATAACGGTAAAGTCGGGCGGGTAGTTTATGCACATGCAAGACTTCTCTCAAAGGTCCCCTAGTATACAATGATAGTATTTACCTCAGAATACATATTTTAGTAGAAATGTGGTTTTCATTTGCATTCTGTGGGTACGACAAAATAAACAGTGTCACCACATAATCAGTTAGAACTCTCCTTGACTGTGGGTTGAGCAACAGCTATTCAATTAGAGGTTAGAAGGAATGTTACCGTACACGTGAATTAATTAGGGAAAGCCAAGTCAAACAATTCAGTTGAATATAACTTCAGTCCGTCTCCGTGTAGAGGAGATGTTATTGCTTACTTCCAGACAACACAAACACACATAATATTTGAAATGTCGAGAATTGTGTGTGTTTCATACTGATACATAGCCTATAGCAAATAGCCTAGCTGCCCGCTATTGTTCAGAAGAGATGGATTGGAAATTTACGAACTTTCCTATGATCACTTTTGAGGAATACAAAATACTAATTTTTGGAGAATCTCTATAGTTCTTGGATAAACAATTCACGCAGCTCAGTTCGATTGTAAACAGAAATTTGAATAATTTTATAGCTAATCAAGTTATTCACGTGAAAAATGATTCAGCACTTGCCACTCCTTTCAATTACTGATATAAAAATTCAGCCAAAGATTTGTTTAATCCAAAATTTGTGGAATTTATACCTTTCAAATAAATGTTTAAGCACAAATTATCATACCGTAGTTAACCCTACAATGTCCAGGACAAGGAGAGGGGGAGGGGGGGGGGGGAACCTCGGAGGCCCACAGTCAGAATAACTTGCTTTTTGTAAAGAGATATATTGTTTTAGATTGTTGAGAATGAATAGTATTTTTATTTGCGTCATAAATTAACTACCATAACAAACTCTTTTATTTATATTTTTTCAAATTTGGCCAAGTATCGACCACAAAGAACTTAAGACTTTTTGGCTATTCTTCTTTTCTCCTCAGAGAACCTCTTCATGCGTTCGCTTCATTTCTTTCTTTCCTCATCGGAAATGATCCGTTTGGGCCTCCTCATTGTTGGTTTCTCCTGAAATGCTTTCATACTCTCTACTCACCTAAACTCTTTTCTATTGTGGACCATCCGTAGTGTGATTCCAACTTCTGCCGCATCCCTTTTCACCTCATCTACCCATTTAGTTGTGACCTTTAACCCCATGATGTAGTTGAAGATCCTTTTGGTCAGTCTGCATTCATCCATTCTTAGTAGGTGTTCGTAGAACTTCTACCTGCGCTTTCTCACTGTGCCCGTGATCTCAATGTATTTGTAGAGTTCTTCATTTTTCCTCATCCTCCAAATCCCATCAGCAGTTTTCTGATGTTCGAGTATTTTCCGCAGAATCCTCATTTCTTTCTTTTCTAGTTCTTGAAGCTCCCCCTTTTTATTGAAAATATGACAAATTAAATTATTTTAAAGGATTTTTCTTACCTAAGAAAGGTAATCCAAATCTCTATGAGCCTGTGAGGCCCTCCCTTGGTCCAGGTGAGGACAAGTTTGTGTATTTAAAAATACTATGGCTATTCAAGACAAAGTGAAAAGTGATAAATTAGGGAAATCCACGATTGTTTGTATAAAGTGTTTGAAACATATTTGAGGCAAACATAGCAAGAAAACTCTAATCTGTTTACAATGTGAGGACTAGAAATGGACTTCAGGTGTCTCCCCCCCCCCTCCCCTCTCCCTCCCTCCATGTCCCTCTGTGTACTGTGACCGATATCGCATGGTTTTGAGAGCTCTGGCATCGTCGCATAGCAGGAGGAAGGATGCAAGCGGAAGTAACCTGAGGTTGATGTTTTTACGTCATGGACATAGTCGACAGCATGACTAGGCGAAGTTTCCAGAAGTGTAGAGGGCGCTGATGAGCTCCAGGAAAAGTTGAGGTGGAAAGGTCACACCGGAGAAGCGGGTCACTTTATTTTGCATCGCCGTCCAGCGAAGTTCACTTTCTTTTGTGTCGCCGTACGCCGAAGTTCATCTTTATTTTTGTGTCGCCGCACGCTGAAGTTCCTAACAAGTGTGTAGTAGCAGTCGTATCGTGGCCGCTTGGAACCAGTGTGGTATTCCGACAGTTTTTGGGACATAGCTGAAAGGATCAGTATTATTTCTTGCGTGGACAGCTCTGTGTTAACGAATACTAAAGCTGAATGTGGCGAGGTGATATTATAACGCAGATCATAATGCATTATGTTGTGAGACACTAGTCATTTTGTACAATAAAGTGCGAGCAGACACACGTGGTGTCTCAAGCTTTTACCAGGTACGGGACTATATGGGCCGTGCGCTATATAACTGACGCCCAGAACATATGAACGAAGCGATGTGCTTTTGTTTGACGACCAGACAAATGAGTGTCCAGGGTCAGTGAACTATGAGAGATAAGCTGAGTGCAGTCCAAATATAGAGCGACATTCTAGGTCAAGGACGGACGTAATACCTTATGAGTACATGCTTGTGTAGACGCATACGATATAACCTGTGTCGTTATAGAGTTATTTTCACGGCCATGAGTTGATATTACTTGGCATAGTCGACATGAAAATTGCAGCGATGTATTGGACGGACATAAAGGCTATCAGTACAGACCAGTGCGAGTTTTGTGTCAAGAACTTTACGAGCGAAGAGATGGCAAGCTAAGTTTAGTATGTGGAAGCTGTTACGATGACGTGGAAACGAAGGCGAGCCAGGACCATGGACACCCCGAGGGTCGCGAGCTGGATCCAGGACGAGAGGGGAGGATGTTCAATGGGAAGAACGTGGACCCAAACCCCCAGGAAACGTGTCAGCGAAACCAAGACTGAGGTGGCCGAAAGGTACTGAAAACCATGTTAATTCTTAAGTAGTGGTTAATGGGTAGTGGTTACTAAGATTTGGACAGTTGGGCAAAAATCGAAATAGAAGTTAATCAATAAGGATAAAATGCGATATAATGACATGATTAATAGGATAGTAAATTTTAAGTTTTCTTTAGAGAGATTAATGCAGTCATATTTAGGGTTTAAAAATAAATGTATGGATGCTTCAAAATATAATTTGAGTACAGGGATCTTTCAGCGTGTTAAGTCGCTGTGTTCTTTGAATTGGTGCAACCTGGATGACAAATTATGGTTTGAACAGGCTTAAATTACAGGGGATTCATTTACACTTAATGGGCCACTTTTGTGCGCACATCACATTAATACTAAACACTCACACGTCACTGAGGTTTCCCTTTACATGCTAACATGAGGAGATGCGTTTGGTAGGTGACTGATACAAGGTTGTGTAAATAATGATACTGCATTGATAAAATAGCAGGGTTGCATAATACGAAGTTATGATGAAACTAAAGGTTCTCGATATAGCGAGGTGAATAAAATAAATGATTATAATTAATGTTACGTGATAGGTTCAAGTAGATGAAATTTTGAGGCAATTGTCAGTTGAAAAATAATACAGATAGGCGGAGGCCATCTACTTAAATGCTTATGGTGTAGTTATAAATATGTGAAGAGCATGCAGTGATTAATAAATAAATAAAAAAATATATCTGGGACCATAAAGATGTTAAAATGTAAAGTGATGAATGTAAAAGCCAACAGCCAGTCATTTTTAGCCTATTTTCAATTTTGAAAAAATAGGCTTATGAGATCACCTTTTGTCCGTGTGTGTGTGCGTGTGTGTGTGTGTGTGTGTGTGTGTGATTCGTGTGTGTGTCCCCCCCTAATAAAATCTAAACGGCAGGAGCGATTTCAATGAAACTCGGAAAGTTCATAGCACTATTCCCGGCGACCTCGACCGTGCCCTTCAAATTTTGTTACGACTCACCAATCCAACATGGCGGCTGTGCGAAATATTTCACCAGCATTCAATATCTCCGAAACTATTACCGATATTACCCTGACATTTTCTATGGTGATAGAGGGAACTACTATAAGTTCACTTATGCGACTTATGAAAACCTGGTAACTACAAACGAACATGGCGGCCAAGCGAATTTGCGACTTTTAAATAGACGTTTCTCGCGATTTGACCAACCAAACGCAATGAAACTTGGTACAGTATATGTTTATGTACATTGTAATGCACCGACATCTAACTTCGTTCAATTGTTTACATAATCACAAGATGGCGGATGTGCGAAATATTTCACCGGCATTCAATATCTCTGAAACTATTAGCGGTATCTCCCTAAAATTTTTTACTGAGATAAAGGGCACTACTGGAAGTCCATCTATAAGATTTTCAAAAACCGGTTAACTACAAAACGAACATGGCGGCCAAGCGAATTTGAACATTTTAAATAGACCTTTCTCGCGATTTAATGTTCCAAGAGCACTGAAACCTGGTACAGGAAATATTTATACACATTGTAATCCACTGGTATCTAATTTAGTTCAATTGTTTACATAACCTCAAGATGGCGGCAGTGCGAATTTTAAAATTACGTTTTTATTTCTTGTGATGTAGTCATGCGATCGAAGTGAAAGTTTGAATAATGAACCTACGCAATATTTTTCCTTTAATGGTACATGACTCTATGGCCTATACATTTAACAATCCAACATGGCGACCATCCGAAATATTTAGACGATACTGAATATCTACGAATCTATTTTAGCAATCAAACTGCATTTTTTAATGTTCATAGGGGCTATGAACTTAAGTTCACCTATAGGACTTTAAATAACCTGGTGATCACAAATCCAACATGGCGGTGACGCGAATTATAAATATTCACATGGACGTTTCTCGCAATTTAACCATCCGCGTGCAGTGAAACTTGGTACAGTAAATCTTTATCCGAATGTTAATCCACTGGCATCTAATTTATTTCAATTGTTTCCTTAACCTCAAGATGGCAGCTGTGAATTTTTTTTAAATCTCCTTGTTTTTTCTTGTGTCCTAATTATGCGATTGAAGTTTGAATACTACACGTTCACAATAATCTGCATGTAACAGTACATAACTCTAGGACCTACATATATAAAATCCAACATGGCGACCATCCGAAATATTTAGTCGGTTCTCAATATCTACGAATCTATTACAGCAATCAAACTGAAATTGTGTATGTTAAATAGTGGCAATTAACATAAGTAGGATATATGAAAATAGGCTGTATAGTTCTTCACGGAACTACTTGTTCTGAGTGAGGCACAGCTGAACGAAAACCAGTGAAATAATAATGAAAGTATTTAATACATGAATAAAAGGTCTGAAAATAAATTCTTTAACGCCAGTGACATCCATACATAAAAATATTCTTTTTCCTATTTTGGTGATTACATTTAGTTAGAAGGAGATCGAATGAGGCAACAATTTTTTTTCTTTGAATATCTTTTCAGATTTATGCACCTGCTCATTTATGGACTATTAGCGGAGAGGTGACATAGCATTTTGAAGTAATGGTTGTAATACTAGAATGATATAGCTCTGATCTCCGTAAGTTATGTTGTATCCAAAGATTAGGACGCCCGGAGATTTTTGTCCTCATTAATTTGAATTTTGCTTCTGCGTCATTTTTTTTTATTTGCACATCAAGAGTAATTTTGAGAAGTCTCCGAGCGGAGGTAGGCTTCTGTGTGTGATTCTATGTGTTTAGTGGTGTGGTTCTGTAATAAATGGTGGATGAGTTTTATCTTAACAGCGGAGTTTTTGTCATTCTTGTTCGTTGTCATACTTGTGTGTCCACCGGATCAATTTTGAGATTTTACCCCAGTTGTACCCATCATTGTAAGGACCCCGGGATTGCTTGAATCTCGTTCCCGACACAGTTTTTTTTTTGGCCAAAATTGATTCGGACATTCAAGATTTTTTTTTTCTTTCGCGTTGTACCGAATTCTGGGTGAGGGTTGAAGTGTATGTCGGGCCACCCAATCCAAAGCCAGATTATCGGGCACAACAAGATGGCGCCCACCGTGTAATGGCCTCGAACTGGGAATATCGTACCACGCAGTGGTATAGCCGACATCTTGAACTTGAAAAAATTGGAACACCAGAGGAGAGTGACAAGATGGTGGACGGCCATGTGGCACAAATGGAATGGAGAGAAAACCAATTGAGTGCTGGTACCCCATTTTATTGTGCGATATGTCTGTCAGTCTGTTAAAGTTCACTTTGTAGGATTTTTGTGTGTGTTTGAATGACATAGAACGAAGCGATTCAGTAACATTAGATCGCTGTGTTTAAGCGATACCATCCACATTTATTATTTCCACATGATATTAGATTTCGATTCCACTGCCAAATTGAAGTAACCACTAGTCCTTAGTCTAAGTTAGTCACTAGTTGTAACAGCTTCCATGTTTATTTGTTGTGAAATATGGGAGAATTTGATGAAATTAAGGGATTGATGGGACAGCTAGGAGAGAAGCTAAAGGAGTTAGCTAAAAGTCAAAAGAATATGGAGGAAGGTTTGAAGACTCAATGGAAAGACTATGAAGGTGGTATGAACACTAATCTAGATGGGTTGGATAGACAGTTGATTAAGATGCATGAAGGAATAAATACTAAATTTGAAGGTTTAGGCACTAGATTTGAAGGTTTAGACACTAAATTTGAAGGTTTAGACACTCAATTCAAAGGTTTAGACACTCAATTCAAAGGTTTAGACACTCAATTTAAAGGTTTCGACACTCAATTTAAAGGTTTCGACACCAAATTCAAAGGTTTAGATACTAAATTCGAAGGTTTTGAAAAAAATCTTGGAATTCAGTCAGGGGACTTGCAAGGAGGATTGGAATTATTTAAGGAGCACCAATTCGATATGAAACAGTACATGGAGAAGGCTCAAGCCGAAATGACGGATTTAAAGGAACAAATTAAGAGGGATAAGGTGGAAATTGAAAGTAATATGGGGACACAGTTGAAATCATTGGAGAAAACCGTTCAAGAGAAAATGGATCGAAGCGTGGAGGCATTGACCGCCAAGATGGAAGAAAGGGATAAAGCAATCAACGCAGAGGTCTTGGTGTTAAAGGAAGAGGCGAAAGCAATACAGCAGAGATTAGCGAAAGATACCAGGAGCATGACCGATAAGATGTCTGAATTCACCATGGAGCAGGAATGCAAGATGGAAAGTCTTAGGAGTCAGATGGGGGAAATGAAATTAGAGTTAAACGACGAAATTAAAACACAGATTGCAACAGCGGTTTCGACAGTACAAGATAAAGTGAGTATTGCTCACGGAGAACAGTTAAAGAGAATTGTTGAATTAGAAGGAAAGATGATAGAAGCAAAATCGATAGATGTAAACAAGGAACCAAGTCCGACAGGAACAACAT
Source organism: Meconema thalassinum (assembly GCA_946902985.2). Classification (NCBI taxonomy): domain Eukaryota; kingdom Metazoa; phylum Arthropoda; class Insecta; order Orthoptera; family Tettigoniidae; genus Meconema; species Meconema thalassinum. The sequence goes on along the minus strand of OX336393.1, from coordinate 440,538,691 downwards.
TCACACCAATCAGTTACAGCTCAACTCAACCGATTACCATCATTAGGAATCAGGAGGACCGCCCAAAAAAATTTTCAAATTTGACTGGCATCACACCCATAGAATTCCTGCGGGACCTGAAGGAATACATGGATGAACATAGGGTTCCTAAAGAGAGAGAAATGAGGGTGATAGAAAGAGCTCTTGAAGGCCAACCGCTAAACTGGATGCGAGCTTTTAGGAATCAGTTTAGAGGGTACGATGACTTTGCGAACGCTTTCCTGAAGAGATTTTGGTCCTCAAAAGATCAACAAAGTATAAAGGCTGAATTATACTCAAAGAAATACGCGACTACCAGGCCAACACAATACGCTGGGTACTTCACGAATCAGGTAGCCAGGCTTCAATTTTTGGATCCACCGTTGGAGGAGCAGGATTTGGTGCATGCCATCATACAGCAATATCCGGTAGAAGTCCAGCGTGTATTAATTGCATCGGGTGCAAATAGACTCGAGGTGTGTGACGAGATTTTGAGGAAACTAGACCACACGAGCAAGATGACGGAACCTCGTAGTCCAAGGACAGAACAGAGAGAAGCAAATATGGTGGTAATGGATCGTATGGCGCAGACGGAACCTCAGCGAAGTTATGGAAGGAATGATAGAGATGGAAGGGATGAAGGAAATGGCTTAAACAGATACAGGAATCAAGGAAAGCCATATGACCGGAGGCCATATTATCAGGATAGAAGTGGACGATTTAATCAGAGGGACTACGGAAGGTCAGGATATAGAGGGAGAGAATCGTGGCCACGTGATCGGAGACCATACAATAACTGCCCAAGGTACGGGAATCAAGAAAGGCAAAATTATAGGCCATCGTTAGAAGAACGTCACCAAGAAAGCCGAAGATACATTGAACAATTAAGGGAAAAGGAACAAGAAGAAGAAGAATCTCAGGCAAAACAGCATGAGGAATCGAAACCAGGCACCAGTGGAGTCAAATCAGGAAAGAGAAGCTGACAGGAAGGAAATACTGAGTTTGGACAGGGACTCACAGGCAGTAATAACGATTTTTTGCCCATTAATAATGATTTACGCCCTAGTGCTAGGACAGTCCAAATTCAAGCTATACACCACATAACTGATGAAGATATTATTTATGGAGACGAAGAAGGAAATAGAAAGGTGAGGTGTGTGGATCTGCCGATAATCAATGTAAATATAGGGAAGTGTGAGATTGAAACGCTGCTCGATACGGGTGCGAGTGTGAGCATAATATCGGAAGCTTGTCTGGAAGGAATAAAAGATTTAGTTGAGATGGCTATAATGCCAGTATCGAGTATGAAGATACAGGGTGTTATTCCAAACAGATCAGTAAAATGTAGAAAACAAGTTTTGTTTGAATTCCGAATCTCTGAAAGAGTATTCGAGCATGTATTTATTGTGCTCAAGGACAGTAAATACAGCATGATATTAGGAGCGGAATTCATTTCTGAGCACGGCATAGTCATAGACCTGCGCGGAAAAGTGGTTCAATTCAGAGATGATATAGATGAACGAGTTGAAAGTGAAAGGGAAGAATTTCCAATTAGGGACACTGGAAATAAGTGGGAAGGAATGTTGCCGGATAGCAAGGAGGAAATGAGGATAAATACCATCGAAGAAGAACCATTGGAGCCAAAGTTACAGGAGAATTTGGAAAATCTGATAGAAGAGTTTAAACACATCTTCGACAGCAAACCAGGGTTGATCAAAAATTTCCAGTATGAAATGAAATTAACTGATGACACGCCGTATAAAGGGAAAATTTATCCTGTCCCGGAATACCTTCATGGGAAGGTAGAAGAGATGATAAAGACAATGGAGAAGGACGGCATCATAGAGAAGAGGGCAACGTCATACTTGAACCCTCTCGCTATAGTAAAGAAACCCGATGGATCTGTGAGGATATGCTTAGACGCGAGAAAAATTAACAGCGTGAGCCTTCCAGAATACGACAGACCACCCAAGATCAGGGAGATACTGAGAAGGTTCAAAGGGAAGTCGATATTTACAACTCTGGATTTGACGGCGTCATATTACCATATTGAGCTAGCGGAAAATAGTCGTCAGTACACGGGGTTCCTATTCGACGAGAAGACATATGTCTTTTCTAGGCTCCCATTTGGCCTGAAAAATAGTGGACCCGTGATGGTGAGAGCACTGGACCAAAATCTAACGGAAGAAGTCAAGAAGCACGTGATCTGTTACGTAGATGACTTGATCATAGCATCGGAGACACCAGAAGAGCATATAGAACACATTAGAATGGTTTTTCAAAATTTAGATGAGGCGAACTTCAAAGTGAATTATAAGAAGTGTCATTTTTGTAAGGAGGAGATCATGTTTCTTGGACACGTGATAGATGGGCAAGGATACAGGCCAAACCCCCAAAAGATAGATGCTATCAAAAACTTCCCTAGGCCGCGAAAAATTAAGCAAATTAGAGGATTTTTGGGCATGTGCCAATTTTTTGCCCTGCATTGCCCTAAGTACTCTGAAGTGATGGCTCCGCTTCACGAGTTACTAAAGAAAAACAACAAATGGAAATGGGGAAACGAATGCGAAGAAGCTTTCAACAGAGCAAAGAGTATGCTAGTTGAAAACATAAAATTGGAGTATCCAGATTTTCAAAGAACTTTTTACTTTGAAACGGACGCTTCTTATGTGGGAATAAGCGCGGTACTATATCAACTAGATGACAAACAGCAGAGGCACTACTTAGCATTTGCTAGTAGAAAATTGAAAGCGCATGAGAGGAACTACACTGTCACTGAAGTTGAAGCCTTGGCGACGATTTTCGCACTACAAAACTGGAAGAAAATGCTATTAGGACACCGAATAATAATAATAACTGACCATAAGGCCCTCCAGTTTATGTTAAAAACGGATCTAGCCAATGAGAGAGTTGCACGATGGACCTTGTTTCTGCAAAGATTTGATGTTTCGATTGTTCACCAACCGGGAAGGAATAACCTGTTGGCGGACATACTGAGCCGAAATCCCTGTGAAGAAGCAAGCGTGCAAGTGGTAGAAATTCAGCGGGAAGACCGTGAGACGATTGAAAGACTCAAGAAGATCCCACAGTCACAAAAAAGATACGAGCCGTTGAGAAGAATTTATAGGTTTTTGAAAGGCAGGATGGACCGAGATGACCCTGAATACGAAGCTACTTCGAAACAAGCGGCTGTACATTTGATTTTAGGGGACTCAGTCTACAAGTTCATTGATCGAGATCGCACTATGCTCAGGATCGTGATACCACCCAGTTTAGTCCAGCCGGTGACATGGCTAGCACATCATGCCATAGGTCATGGCGGCACGGACAAGACGATTGCGGTGTTGCAGGAACAATTTACGTGGGAAGGAATGAGAATATCTGTGAAAAACACATTGAGAACCTGTGACGTATGTCAGAAGAGCAAGTACTCATCACACCTACTACGGGAGAAGCCAAGGGCTATAATACCATCCAAACCCTGTGAGTTGTATTCGGCGGACCTGTATGGCCCCCTCCCTAGATCAACCAGAGGAAATCGGTACATATTGGTGACTATGGATGTTTTTTCGAAATTCATAATGCTGCACCCCATTCAAAAGGCAAAGGCGAGATACGTCATCAATAGGATAGAGAAAGGAGTGATTCCTAAGGCAGGTAAGCCCGAATATATTTTAACAGATCACGGGACTCAATTCACTGCAGCAGACTTCCAACAAGCGATTACGAGGCTGGGTATTAAACATATTTTAAGTTCAATTCGAAATCCCGAATCGAACCCTGTTGAAAGGACGATGGCTGAACTGGGAAAGTTTTTCAGAATTTATACACATGAAAGGCATGATAGATGGATGGAATTTGTACCGCTAATTGAAGCGTGTATAAACACCACACTCCATGAAAGTACGCGGCAAATTCCTCAGGCTCTCCATTTTAATACGGCACCCCGAAGACCATGGGACCATCTGTTCAACAGACCTCCAGACGCCGTCCCCAGTCATAATGTAAGGATACAGAGGGCACGCGAGCGACTTCAACTCCAAGCGGACAAGAGAGCTAGAAGGGTGCAGCACAAGCGATTCGATCAGCCCCTGAACGAAGGACAAGAAGTGCTCCTCAGGAGACCTGTGTCATCTAATTTGCCAGCGAAGATCTACAGCAAATTTGTAAGAGTTTTCGCTGGGCCGTTCAAGATTGGACGCAATTATGGAAATAATTGTTACCAAGTCGTGGATATCGCAACTGAGAGAGTTATAGGCAAATTCAATGCAGCTAGCCTTAAAAGGTACCACAAGAGAGAGTAAGCATGCGATATGGAGAACTCATGGAAGAAATAGATTGTTAACCCAACAGAATAATAATAATCGAGATGTTTCACGCTTATTATTATTCCTGGTTGAGGGGGATTTGTGACCGATATCGCATGGTTTTGAGAGCTCTGGCAACGTCGCATAGCAGGAGGAAGGATGCAAGCGGAAGTAACCTGAGGTTGATGTTTTTACGTCATGGACATAGTCGACAGCATGACTAGGCGAAGTTTCCAGAAGTGTAGAGGGCGCTGATGAGCTCCAGGAAAAGTTGAGGTGGAAAGGTCACACCGGAGAAGCGGGTCACTTTATTTTGCATCGCCGTCCAGCGAAGTTCACTTTCTTTTGTGTCGCCGTACGCCGAAGTTCATCTTTATTTTTGTGTCGCCGCACGCTGAAGTTCCTAACAAGTGTGTAGTAGCAGTCGTATCGTGGCCGCTTGGAACCAGTGTGGTATTCCGACAGTTTTTGGGACATAGCTGAAAGGATCAGTATTATTTCTTGCGTGGACAGCTCTGTGTTAACGAATACTAAAGCTGAATGTGGCGAGGTGATATTATAACGCAGATCATAATGCATTATGTTGTGAGACACTAGTCATTTTGTACAATAAAGTGCGAGCAGACACACGTGGTGTCTCAAGCTTTTACCAGGTACGGGACTATATGGGCCGTGCGCTATATAACTGACGCCCAGAACATATGAACGAAGCGATGTGCTTTTGTTTGACGACCAGACAAATGAGTGTCCAGGGTCAGTGAACTATGAGAGATAAGCTGAGTGCAGTCCAAATATAGAGCGACATTCTAGGTCAAGGACGGACCTAATACCTTATGAGTACATGCTTGTGTAGACGCATACGATATAACCTGTGTCGTTATAGAGTTATTTTCACGGCCATGAGTTGATATTACTTGGCATAGTCGACATGAAAATTGCAGCGATGTATTGGACGGACATAAAGGCTATCAGTACAGACCAGTGCGAGTTTTGTGTCAAGAACTTTACGAGCGAAGAGATGGCAAGCTAAGTTTAGTATGTGGAAGCTGTTACGATGACGTGGAAACGAAGGCGAGCCAGGACCATGGACACCCCGAGGGTCGCGAGCTGGATCCAGGACGAGAGGGGAGGATGTTCAATGGGAAGAACGTGGACCCAAACCCCCAGGAAACGTGTCAGTAGAGGAGCAAGGAGGGTTCTGCTTCAAATACCGTTATTTATGCAAATGAGGGGGTGTGGCAAGGTCAATGACCTTGAGGTAGGTCATGATCAATGACCTTGAGGTAGGTCATTGACCCCCAAGGTCGCCTGGACCCCGGAAGGTAAACAAACCTTGGAGGGTCCAGGAACCGGTTTGAGGGGGTGTGGGTGGAGGGGGAGGAGTGGGGGGGGAGGGGAGGGGGTGGTAGGGGGTAGGGTGTAGGAGTAAGGTGCGGGGGTGGGGTTTCAATGAACCGGAAGGTAAACAAAGGGGTGAGGGAGGGGGGAAGGATTGAAGATGATCTGCTTGAGAGACCCTCTTTGGTCCAGCCTGTTGGTCGACTGAACAACTGCTCTGCTGGTCACTTGTCTTATATAGCTTTGTGTTGTAGTCGATTGGTTCCGAATGCAGCCGAAGGATTCCGATTCTCCATTTGTGCTGACCCGGGAGATTTGAATGGCTTACATTCACGTGTCAGAATAATCAGATTTGAACGGTCAACCGGTATGTTACGTCACAGGAGAGTTGACCCCTGAGCTAATTTTCAAATTTGCCTTTATTATTATTATCATCACCATATTGTTTGTGGGAGAGGGGTTGAATGACCTCAAAGGTAAACAAGCATGACTGATGCTGGACTGGTTTTTATTGAATCTAATGAACAGGTTGTGGAACTCTGCGGTATTTGAACTAATAAGCCGGAGCTGGCACAGGGGCAAGTGGGCAAGATGGCCGTTGTGCGCAACTCCCTCGTGTTGTTCTTATGGAGGGCGAGGTAAAGCTAGAACAGTGGCTGCTGGGCAAGATGGCAGACACAGGGGCAAGTGGGTAAGATGACTGCTATGCGCAACTCCCCCATGATGTTTTTATGGAAGGTGATGTAAAGCCGGCTCAGGGGCTACAGCGCAAGATGGTCACCATGTCCAGAGACAGTAGGATGACGTCATCAATAATGTTTACAAGGAGATTGATTTTTTTGTGTGTGGCCTCCTCAGAGGCCGAGTGCAGGTCTTTCTATTCGACGCCCGTTGGCGACCTGCGCGTCACGATGAGAGATGAAATGGATGAAGATGAATGAAACTGGGTAAGGATGTGGAAGGAAGCGGCTGTGGCATGTTAGAAGGTACCGTCCCAGCATTTGCCTGGTTTTGAAAATGTTAAATCACAGAAAACCATTTCAAGGACGACCGAAAGGAGTCTGATGACCTAGTAGTTGATTAATCGGAGGATAAGGTAAATCTAGCACGCGTTCCTGGCTGACAATCTGGAGATCTGGGTTCGATCTCTAACTGCTAAGAAAATAAATTAGAGTTTGAACGGGTTACACACAGCCTTGTAAGATGAAAAACTGATGATGATGATGATAATTGTTGTTTTAAGGGGCCTAACATCCAGGTTATCGGTCCCTAATGGTTTGGGTGTTTGTGAAGATGATAATGAAATGTAAACTATAATTAAAACTAACTACTAGCTTATATACGAGAAGAAGAAATGGAAGACAAAAGGAGAATAATGCAAATAAAGGACAGGAGGAAAAGAAATGCCCTCAACCCTCGAAGAAGGCGGATTGAGGAACTAGGAAGGAAGGAGAGCCATAAAAGGCAGATAGGAATGGGAAAGAGGAGAGGGTCCGCCCCCAGCTCAGGAATCCTTTGGGGTCGTCAAGTCCCGGACTCACCAGCTGTAAGCCCATGAGGGTGTAGCAATATATAGGGTGCACCCTGCCTCCTTAAGGGCCTTGAACACAAAGCAGAATGTAAAAGGAACTGAAAAAGAAGGCTGACCCCTCGCAGAAGGAGGGTATCAGAAAAGGTGAGACAAGGGCTAATTAAGGCGGGAAAAGAAGAGACACCCTATACCTCGGATACCCTAATACTGTCCTAATTTCAGACAATTTTCTATACCTGCACATTTCTCTTTCAACCATTCTTCTTTCGCTTCCTTGCACTTCTTGTTAACCTCATTTCTCAGACGCCTGTATTCTGCTTTCCCCTTTTCATCTCTTACATTCTTGTGTTTCCGCCTTTCATCCATCAATTCTAGTATATTCTGAGTGATCCACGGTTTTCTACCTATTCTTTCTTTCCTACCAATATTTTCTTCTGCGGATTTTGTTATTTCATTCTTCAAAAGTGCCCATTCGTCTGAAATTGAAGTTTGTTTAGGGTTTTTCATTAGTCCTTCCTTTATACTCTTCTTGAATCTTTCGTTTACATCCTTCTCTTTCAGTCTGTCTATTGCCCACCTTTTTGGATTTTGACTTTTCTTCAGTTTCTTCAACTTTAATCTGCATTTCATTACAACCAGATTGTGGTCAGAGTTTATGTCAGCACCAGGATATGTTTTACAATCCAAAATCTGGTTTCGAAACCTCTGCTTGACCATAACGAAGTCGATTTGGTAACGCCCTGTATCTCCTGGTCTCATCCATGTGTATATTCTTCTATTGTGGTTATTGAATAAGGTGTTAGCTATGACCAACTCATGCTCGGTGCAGAATTCTACCAGCCTGCTTCCTCGATCATTCCTTTCACTTAATCCGAAATCTCCTACTATCTTCCCTTCTCTCCCTTTTCCTACCACAGCATTCCAATCTCCCATTACTATAACATTTTCATCACCCTTGATATACCTCAGAATTTCGTCTATTTCTTCGTAGACCTTTTCAACATCCTCATCATCAGCTTGACTGGTAGGCATATAGACTTGCACCACTGTGGTGCAGGTAGGTTTAGTATTGATTTTTGCTACAATAATCCGTTCACTATATTGCTCATAATATTCCACCCGCTGTCCAAGTTTCCTACTCAATATGAGGCCAACCCCTGCTTGGCCAATGATTGATTTAGTGCTAATGACCCTATAGTCTCCTGACCAAAAGTCCTGTTCTTCCTGCCAGCGCATTTCACTAATCCCAACCAAATCCAACCTCAACCTATCCATTTCCCTTTCTAAGTTTTCTAACCTTCCACTTCCTAGCAGACTTCTAACATTCCACGCTCCGATCCGTAGAATGTCAGATTTCCTCTTTGTCACTTCTGTGATGTTAACCCCCTCTCGAGTAGTCCCCACCCGGAGATCCGAACGGGGGACTAGTTTACCTCCGGATTGAAATTTTACAAGGGAGGAGGCCATCATCACATTTAACATCCTCCAATAAAACACTTCAATTTTCCAATTTCCAATTCGCTTGGCGTACTTTACCACAATCAATAAAGCTCAAGGGGAAACTCTGAAACGTGTAGGTCTCTATTTGCCTCATCAAGGTTTCAGTCAAGGCCAGTTATATGTTGCGAAGTCGATCTTTTGACGCCATTAAAGTTGCAGCAGTGTCAAAAATAATCGTTTATAAAATGCATATTGTATAAGAGAATCCTTCAGTAAATATTTTCCCTATGACCGTCATGTTTTGACGGGTATCAAGTAGTTTTTTTAAATTTATCCTGGCAAGATTATTACGGCCAGGTATCCTCCTCTTACATGAAGCCATATACACAACACACAACTTATATTATAGAACTATGTATAACTAAGAGCTGAAAATACTAAATGACCAACAATGAAAATTGTGATTATTAAGACAGGGATGAAATACCTAAACTTAGTGTGAGTTTAAAATAGTCGATGTAAATTAACTAACATAACTTATCTAAATAATTTTCATTCAAATAATGAAGTATTGAAATTATGTAGGCTACGTAACAAACAGAATAACAAGCACATAAATACATTGAAATTTACTGAAAAAATAACCGGAGAAATGCTCCTCTCATGCTCTCTATACGTGGAGCGGACATAGCCCTCTCGGTTATGATGCTGGATGATTTCCTGAAAGAAGCACGCACGGTTCTGGAACAAGCTATGCCGGAAGCTACATACTTGATTGATGCAGGAGACATCTAAAGAGTGAGTTAACAATTGTGCACTGGCACTGAAGGAGAAAAGGAAGTTAACTTCTGAGGCAAGGAATGCGCTTTGAACAGCGCGACGAGTTTCTTCCAGACACACGAACTTCACTTCAGTGCGAGTGTATTGTAGCTCCACTCCACATTCTTTTATCACAATGAATTAATAGGACAAATTCTTCTATATAAAGGGTTATGATTTATAAGTTTTTATCTTCAATAAGTAAACTTCTTTATATTTTCCTTAACGATACATGCATGAGAAACCCTCAGTCTTCAACACAAAGGATTAAGAGAACAATTAGACGTTAGAGAAAGGGAAATTATGAGAATAGTCTTAGGGCCGATACTTAAAAATGGAATTCTTTACCCTAAACTCAATTGTCAAATAAATCAACGAATTCCCTAACCGACAGATACTAAATGCGATAAATATTATTTACAGGCCAATTACAGGCATTATTGCACAGTAGTGAAACCAGAGTGCCTCTATGGGGCAGAAACCTTATCAAGCATGAAAACTGTTGAAATTGAGAAAAAGGGAAGGAAGATCTTCCGGGAAGTTCTAAGTCCCAAGAAACTACCTGGAGCTGGATACACATTTCAACTGAGGTCAAACCAACAACTCTATGACAAGATTGAAGGGATTTCTGTCAGCGTGAGAAAGAGGAGGTTGATGTTCTATGGACATAGTAAACGATTGGGGACCGAGAGATTGGCTAACAACATTCTCAACCTTCAGGAGAAATGTAAGGTGCAACCTCCATGGTTTCAGGAAGTCCATCAGGACTTACAAAGGGCAAACATTACACCGGCCGAAGTTGGGGACAGGACAGGATACAGAACCAAAATTGCAGGTTTGAAGGATCACCCCAATGAAAGACTCACGCTTTCAGCCGAAGGACGAATGAGAAGGAGCCAGAGGCTGAAAGATCTTTGGCAGGAAGCTAAACGACAAGGAAGGAATCCCTTAAAGAAGAAAACCTGAACGATTGTTGTGTATTTGTAGTCCATGGCTGGCTGTATCAAATAATAATAATTACAGGACTTTTAGAAAGAATGAACCCTAATAGACTTTCCCATAAAATTGTTAAATTTCGTTCAAACAAAATGTTTAGAAATAATGAACCCCAACAGACTTTCCCATAAAATTGTTAAATTTCGTTCAAACAAAAGTTTAGAAAGAATGAACCCTAATAGACTTTCCCCCATAAAATTGTTAAATTTCGTTCAAACAAAATGTTTAGAAATAATGAACCCCAACAGTCTTTCCCATAAAATTGTTAAATTTCGTTCAAACAAAAAGTTTAGAAAGAATGAACCCTAATAGACTTTCCCATAAAATTGTTAAATTTCGTTCAAACAAAAATTTAGAAATAATGAACCCTAACAGACTCTCCCATAACATTTTCAAATTATTGCCAAATAAAGCTATTAGTTCGAAGTAGCACAAATTCACTGAGGAAGACCTTATACAGTGAGTGCCTTTCCTATACCTTAGAAAGGATCTTTGCTTGCCCGCCACTTGGTATTATTTGAGGGGAAATAAATATTTTTATTCAAATAATATTCGTTTTTCAGATCTTTGGGCATTTCCTGCCTGGGGAAATATTCAGTACTGGTGAAATAATTAAGCATGGTCAGCATACAGGATTGGTAACGACGATATTAACATTTTGAATGGCGCATTTGAGGTGTCCCGAATTGTGGGTAATCTTATCACTAAATTTAATTAAGATCGGTCCAGTTAGTCAAAAGCTATAGGGGAGGAAAGACACACATGGTCTAAAGTCTATTATATAAGCATATATTTCATATGATTAAAATGTAGAGATGAAACGATCAGCTCAGAACGGGTAGATAATGGAAGGCTGCATCAAACAAGTCTAAAGACTGAAGAGTCAAACGTAAAATATGTTAAAAATATATCAAGCAAGTAGCTTGTTCTTGTTGTGGAGGGGATACTTTTGTACATAATAGCGTGTGACAGCTGAGAATTATAGCCTCTATATCACGAGGTAGTCTGAAGAAAAACTAAAGCTAATGTCTTGAAAAGTCGAACAGACACATTTTGTCAAAATTCATATAGAAAAGGAAAATGAATTTATTTTCCAAACGCTTGGAAGCATATGGCAAAAATTACATCCACAAACATATATTTTGGAGAGATCAACTCGCTGCTCCTCCCTTTAAAACAATATAATAACAAACTACAAGCATATATGGACAAAGAAATTCACTATCATAAACAAAATTCGTCTTTTTGTTAACAAGAAAATGAAACCTGTGAGTGCGATTAGTCAGAATATAAGCAGTTCTCTGTTCTTATTTCTTTTTTTTTTCCAGTAAGCCACCTTTTAGTTCTTCAATAATGTTGGTTTGAAGGCTATACTCCCCTCGTTGGAGCTAGAGCGAACTGAGGTTCTCTTGAGAGGTTTCCGATGATTACTCTTGCCCTGGAAAGACGACCTCGACATCAGTTCCTCATTAGAGAAATGTCTAATGTGCATATGGGGCGCTCTAAAGATGTAGCTACAAGAACTACGACAGCTGATCTCTCTTTAAGGGAAGGTATAATAAAAATACAAATTCAATTGTTGGTTGCTGTGCTCGTTGTTGTTTTATGTGCGTCAAAATGTGTCACCTTCTACTGTAGTCCTTGGGTTAGTATTGGTTCTTCTGCCCTCAGAAGTAGACTACTGGTCTCGGTGCCAGGCACAGTTAAACAAAACCTTTGGCCTGAGGTCTGGAATTTGGTATACTCAATCTCGTGAGGATGTATGAGCGTGATTGATTTACTTATGTACCTTTTTTACCTAGGTGTTAGGCCCCTTAAAACAATAATTATCATCATATTTATTATTATTATTTTTTGTTACCGTAGTTTCTTTCTTTCTTTCTTTCTTTATCAATTAGGCCTACAGTACGTAGGACCACGGGGCTCGTATCTACTCTTCGGTAAAGTTGTTCCTTTATTCTTCTTCCAATAGTCCCTCATTTTCTGACTATGAGTCAGTCTTCTTTCTTTTGTCCACTTAGCTCCTGTAGTCTTCTTACTTGTAAGGGACGTTGGGAAAACGCCCTGTCGGATGACTTGACGGAACATCAGACAGTCACGAGTTTGTTCCAGTGGGATATCTAGTTGTTCCATTTCTCACTTAACTGACGCAATCCATTTGTTCTTAGAAGACTTGCCTCTTCCTGTTACTGTGAATTCATTTATTTATTTATTACAACCTTAAAAGAGTCTACTTACACTAATATTATCACAAATCTTAAATAATATCAATGAAAACAAGTAACAAATGGCAGTGACGATAGGAAGGGAGGATCCACATGAGCATGTATAGTCATTTACAATACTGATACAATACTGAATTTCCCATGTCCAGATAAGAATTCAGTAAGCACAAACTTTCAGAACAAGTATTTTACTTTGAAGTCGATGCTGAATCTCGGTGGAAAATATTTCTCTCGCAACATATACTTTCGAAGTTGAGGTCTAAATGTTATTCCAGTGGTGAGTTTCTGTTCAGGTGACACATTGGGAGTTCTGTCCTATGAAACTTCCATTGTTGATTGAGCAGCCTCTTTAGGTAGTTCATCTGCGCGTTCATTCCCAATAGTCCCTGTGTGTCCACGAATCCAGGAGGGACAGACATGGAAACCGCATGTACAATTATGAAGTGCAATACCATCCCCGGCTACAATTCTCAAGCCGTTTCATAAGGTTTGGCAACACCGTCCATCTGTCATCTGGGAGGCCTAGCGCAAGAACATGGTAATTCCTAACATTGCGTAAACATATTGATTTTGACGCCGAATGTTTCCGAAAATTCAACAGAACATAACGCCCGCTATCTATACACACAAATATCACAAATAAAGGATACATATTATCATGCTATGTACCGTCGATTCCAGATAAGGTGATAACAAAAGGCTGTATGTACCTCAATGTCCCAATGCCTGAAGTTTCCTTTTCTTGCTGTTATGCTCACTGTCGTCTTTGACACGCTCAGAAATAATATTTAAGATTATTCTTACGAACTTAGAGACTGCCTCTGATAATAAATTCTTCACTTTTTGTCCACAGTAGTCACAACAGGCCTCCAAGCTTAATGTTGACAGTCTAACAATAATGCCCCACTGGTCACTTAATTCAACAATACGTAGCTTTGTAATGAAATCTACCCAAAGGCAGTTGCCAACTGAGTACAGTCCATAATGTACTGGAATATGAAGATATATACAGAAACTAAATGACTAGGCCTAGGCACTGAAAGTTCACCTCGCTGTAGTGATCAACGCGTAGTGATATAACCAGTTATTTTAATTGTGTTGCCATAATTTGACTTACAGCCAGGCACAAAACACTTCCTAGGCATCTGAAATAGTTTAATGAAATATTAGTGAAGAATTTGTTGGTTAAATTCATTAGCAGGTATTGGTTACACATGCAACTTAATACGGGAAATACTCACTTCTGCAACTTTCAGCAGGTCTGATTTACCACGAGGAATTTCACGGGTGTTGAAATAGTTAGTACGAACTGCGATCAGATGCTGGCATATCAAAATAAACGACATTTAAGAATACAACTTAGCATGTGATATTACGAGTTTGTAGAACATAAGAACTCTACCCAGTGTTGCCAATTCTACCTACAGCACTGCTTGAGAATTATAGAAGGCGATGTCAATACTTATTGCCGGCAATAGAGATTTCTGCGCCACTCGCGAACAACAGTTGTCACATATTGCATTTTTCAGCAACAGTCACAGCGACGATATATTAGTGTAAATGGGTTTGATATCAAATTATTTTATGACTATGTTGCATGTAATTAAAATAATTACTGCAATTGCATTGAATCACACTTTTACTTAACTGCATCATGGAAATGGAATTTAATTTTCCTGTCCATTATCAGATATAACAGGTCAGGTATTACATTAATGTCAATGAGCTAGATGTACAAAATGCTGCATTGATATAAAATATCCTATAGCCTATATTGAGTGAAATGCAGAAATATTTAAATTGTTTTGCGACAGCCACGCTCTACCCCCTAAGGGCTCACAAATAATGAGACGTGCATTGATGACCATGGGTCCCCAGCTGAGGCTGGCATTGCTTCCACTTACATTTTTTCGGCCTCCTCTCTTTCATGAGGATCTAAACTGGTATTCTAAACCTTGTGAAGTCAACTGAAATGAGGTGGGTTCGGGAGAATACTCAGTCTAACTACAGTAATAAATATGATCCACTTGCTACAGTATATCAATATTTTATACCAGGCATTTCATCCCTACCGTCAAAACATTCTCTTGTTTTAATGTAAATGAAAATCCACAGCCTGCTTCCAGTCGACCGACCGGTTCAGGGAATGGAATGAATGAAGCCCCCATCTAGCGGCGAGGATATGAACTATGCCGGCTGCCGAAGCCTGTCACACTCCCCTGGGGCAATTAATAAATGAATGACAGATGAAAGGAAATGACAATGGAGAGTGTTGCTGGAATGAAATTTGTGACAGGGAAAACCGGAGTACCCGGAGAAAAACCTGTCTGTCTCCGCTTTGTGCAGCACAAATCTCACATGGAGTGACCGGGATTTGAACCACGGACCCAGCGGTGAGAGGCCGGCGTGGTGCCACCTAAGCCACAGAGGCTCTGTCTTGTTATAATTAGAATCATAATAATATTAATAATAAATCATTGCTCAGTTTTGGGAAAGCTCTCAGGTAAATAATTTCAAATACTTAGGGGAATTCGTACAGCCATTACCGACAGCGGTAGCTATGCTCGCTAAAGCGCAGCGCTAGGCCATGGGGCCAAGCTCTCTGCAGACTCGGTAGACGTGGATTCAAGCCCCACCGTTGGCCGTCCTTGAAATGGTTTTCCATGGTTTACCCATTTTCAACTCTAGACAAATACTGGGATGGTACCTTCTGAGAGGCCACGGCCGCTTCCTACCACTGTTCAAAATGGTTACCTACTGTATATTTGTTGGGTAATTATATAATAATGGGTTGTGTAAAACATTTCGACATTGATAATCCAATCGTAATGAAATTATAAGTTGAGAAATCCAATTAAGTAACATCGTAAAACAGTGCATCAAAAGTGGAGCAAGTAATGAGATAACCAAGGTCTCTGTCCTGAAGCAAACTGTCCCATGTGCGAAATGTATTGAAATGACTGATGTCTCAGGCCAAGTATTTCACACATGAGTCGTCCAGTTAATCCACTTGTGAATATGAATCATTTTCATGAGAAAAGTTTCTCTGGACTTTGCCTCACGTATCTTTTGTGTTTGTTGTTTACTACTTTTTTAATTTTTCTTTAGCTTGCCACGGTGGGTGAGTGGATAGCGTGTCGGTCTACTAACCCCAAGATTGCAGGTTCGCTCCTGGCCGTGGTAAGTGATTTTTTGAAAGGCGGCAAAAATACGATACGCATGTCATACGATGTTGGCATGTCAAAGCACCCATTTGAATTCAGTAGGCCGTGTTCATAATGGCAAAGTTAATCTCGGGAGTTTCCGCCAACACAATATTCCTCATTTCTCTACTAGAAAACGCTATAGTGATCAAGGAGCTTAGATATCTAACCTCCTTGACTTTCATAGTGATTCAAGGAACAACGAAATTCGACATGCAAGCTACCCTCTGGGTGTCAAATTACAAAGCTTGCACCCGACACCCGAGGCCATACGATATTATTATTGTTTTTGCTTTGTGTTTTTGTTTTTTGTTTTGTGTTTGCTTTGTGCTTTTGCTTTTGAATTTTACTTTTTGCTTTTCTTTCTTGGTTTTAGTTTTGTGTTTGTTTTCTGCTGTTGCTTTTTTGAATTTTGTTTTTGCTTTGTGTTTCTTGTTTTTTGTTTTCTGCTTTTCCATTTGAATTTTGATTTTTGCTTCGTATTTTTTGTTTTTGGTTTTGTGTTTGTTTTCTGAAAAATCAAATTAAAACAAAACAAAATAAAATAAAACAAAACAAAACAAAATAAAAAATAAGAAATAAAAAAATAAAATAAAACAAAACAAAACAAAACAAAAATAAAACCAAAAATTAAACAAAAAATTTAAAACATAATCAAACTAAATAAACTAAAACAAAACAAAATTAAATTAAATTAAACAAAACAAAATAAAACAATTTAAAATAAAACAAAGTAAAATAAAATGAAATAAAATAATTGAATAATTCATTTTACGACATGATCCTTATTTACAAGTGGATTAAACGAGTTTTGCAAGTGGAGGACTCACATCCTATGATTTTTAATTAATTCTTTTTTGTGACCTTTCATTTATTTAAATGAATGACTTATTGCAAGGATATCCATTTTACTTTTAAGTGTTTGTTAAGATACCATAGTTTCTAAGATGTCTCACGCTGACGACGTTATCATTGATATAACGAAACATGTACGTGTTAATTTAATTATTAAACTACTTTCTAGTGTTTGACAAGGTGGCTTTTATAATTTGTCATTAATATAAAATAAATAATTACCGTAATCCAAGAGAATGGGCTAGAACAAGAAGCGACCAATATCAGCACCCTGAAACTAGAGCGAGCGTTCCAACTGACTAAAAACATCTGCAATAAGAAGATGCTGAGTAGAGGAGCCAAAATGGCTTTATAGCACTGTTGTCAGACCAGAAGGTTTATATGCTTCGGAGGCAATGTGTATGAATCGAAAAGAACAAGTCAATCGGCTACTTAAAAGAGAGCGCAGACTACTACGGAAGATCTTGGGCAACAGATGGGTTGACGGACAGGTTCGACTGATATCAAATAAAGAAGTATACAGGAAGATCGAACCGACAACAATAACAATTAGAAAACAAAGATTGCTGTTTTATGGGCACATCTTCCGTATGAATAATGACCGGCTCACAAAGAAAATCGGGAATTTTCTTAAACCGAAGATCTCCAGGTTGAAATGGTTCCAAGAGTGTGTGAAAGATATGAGACAGGTGGGCATTACGGAGGATAAAATCAAAGACAGGAATAGTTTCAGAAGGATGGTGAAAAACTATCATGGTTTTATGGTGGAGGCAGAACCCAGAAGACGGAGAGGCCCTTTAAAGTAGGAGCGGAAGAACAAGCTCAAGAGATACCAGGCCGGACGTTTGTTTTAGACGAGTGGAAAATCTTAATGGAAGCCTGGAGGCGAGTTACTACAGTACCTGTGTTTTTATCAGCTGCCCCAAGCGGTCCGATGATTGACTAAGCTGTCTCACACTCCTACTGAAGTACAGTCATTGGCAAATACAATGACGTTCTGTTCGTAACTACGTAAAGTGTACTTCCGCGTCACACAATACTTCGACGTTGACTGTACTGTCTGCAAGTCGGTGTCGCCAGTGCTCAAGTCTGGAATTCCATTACATCTGTTCGGTGGTGACGAATGTGAAGCGATAGGGTGAGAGAGTGACTGTGTTCAGGCTCACCCGCAGGCTTCAAGGTCAAGGGCAATCGTCTAAAACAAACGTCCGGCCTGTACTGGTAAGATGTCAAAGCCGGCAAACGAACAAGACGCAGACACTGAAATGAGAGTGGTTGTTAACGCGCAGTCCATCAAGGCTCAAGTCGACGGTTAAAAAATAAAAAAATAAAAAAATAATATGCAAGATAATCAGAAAAATGGAGTTATTATTCCTGTTGTTGAAGACACAATAAATAAATAAGTACCGTAATTAACTGAATCAATAAATAATAATTATAAAGCAACTGTTATTCTTGTTTTTTCGTGTGCTGGTTTCTTTCACCATATTTTGTTGTGCAATTGCATGGCCCATCACGCGTGACACATCCTTAACGGAGAACTTGAAATAGACCTCATTATCAGCGACCACATCTGCGGGAGCTCAAAACGAGGGACTATTTTTATTCCTTTCTCATTCTATAAGTTCTCCACGGTACGTGCAGTTTGGGTTGTATTTAGAATTTGAAAGTTAAGTTTTGAGTTGGGGACGTTCATTTGCTTTTCTTGATCGTGTTCCTGAGAGTGATTATTATTGAATCCACTAGTGTGGTGTTATAGGCCGCGCACCGCAACACATGAACTGGGTACTTAGCGTTACACCGCTAATAAGTGGTTCGTAGCTTACCGCTGCCAAGCCAACCTGTGTGTAGGGACAGATTACCTCGTAGTTCCGCCCCTTAAAACAACAATAACTAACTAACCTGAGTGTTGTTGTTGTTGCTCATTCCTGCGACATCGTGGCCATTTAGCTCCGTGTATTTAGGTGTGGGTGTATTTTCTGTTATTTTGATGGCTGTGGTGTTTTTGATGATTGGGGATAAGATTGGGAAAGAAGAGGCAATGGCCTTAAGATAGGAACCATCCCAGCATTTGCCTGACGGGAAAAGGCGATTTTGGTGGCGTAGTTGGTAGCATGTTGAGCTTCTAAGCCCAACATCGGGGGTTCAAACCCAGCCGAAGTAGTCGGATTTTTTTAAGAGCGTTAAAAATCCCTTAATATGCCTTCCTTTGGAGGGGAAATAAAGAGGGCGAGAGCATGTAAAGGAACCTTTCACTAACTAAAATTGCGTGAAGCTAAATGTGTCGGTTAGATTTGACTAACGCTCTATTATTCATATTCATATTCATTCATTTATTTGCAATGGGGGGTGTGTCCCCCGGTGGCAAATTGTATATACATAACAAATAAATAATTATACATAACAATTCAATAACAATTATACAACAATTAAACTGGAGTATTTACACAAATAGTCAGTCTTTTCTTAAACACACCTATATGTTTGGGAAAAGGCTCTAAGACTGCGGCAGGTAGAGAGTTCCAGTTATCAATGGCACGGTTTACAAAAGAATATTTACCATAATTTGTTCGCTGTGGTCGGCCCTTAACTTTGAAAGGATGATCGCTCCTACCCATGTAAGTGGGCTTTCCCAATCGTTTGCTAAGCTCACCCCATGCTGGTTGATTTGTATACGTGTTGTACATAGCGCAGAGTCTAGATTTCATCCTCCTAGCCTCCAGTGATTCCCACCCAAGTTTCTTTAACATACGGCTCACACTGCTCCTTGGATTAAAGTCACTGAGCACAAATCTAGCGGCCTTTCTTTGTACCATTTCCAACTCATTGATGAGCCCTACTTGATATGGATCCCAAACCGCCGAGGCATATTCCAGAATAGGTCTTACAAGTGACAAATAGCCTAATTCTTTAGCAGAGGTACTACTTCCTTTTAATACCCTCATTACAAAGTGCAGGGATTTGTAAGCTTTTGAAACTACACATCCTACATGACTACTCCATTTCATATCATTCCTTACGTGAACGCCCAAATATTTGCAAGAATCTTTTTATACAAGTATTTCCGAGCCAATGTTATATTGAAAATCCTGCCTTCGCACTTTCCCTATTTTTAAGAGACTACATTTTCTTGTGTTTATTTTCATTTTATTTACAATCGCCCACTTATAGACCAGGTTCAGGTCCTCTTGAAGCACTGCATTGTCTTGTGAGTCATGTATCTTTCGATATATTACACAATCATCCGCAAACAATCGACAGTCACTGCGAATCCCATTTGGTAAGTCATTTATAAACGCCAAAATTAACAAAGTTCCGATTACGCTGCCCTGAGGGATACCCGACGTTACGGTAATTTCATCCGAGAATATGCCTTCGACTTTCACTTTCTGAGAACGACCCGTCAAAAAATCTTGGATCCATAAAATTACTCTTCTATCAATCTTCGTCGAAGCTAATTTATGGAGTAGCATGTCATGCGGAACGACATCAAATGCCTTCGCAAAATCTATAACCACGGCGTCGATTGAAACTCCATGGTCTAACGATTCGCTAATGTCTTGAAAAAGTGATAGCATCTGACTCTCGCATGAGTAACCTTTCCGAAATCCATGTTGCCTATCATTAAACCATGATAATGTTTCCCACTGTTCCCTCAAGTAGTCGCAAATGAGATGCTGCATCTGTTTACAAACGACGGACGTAAGGCTAACCGGCCTGTAGTTGCCCAATTCAAGTCTGCTCCCTCCCTTAAATATTGGGACTACCGTAGCTCTTTTCCAGTCATCTGGGATTTGCGCATTGTTTATGGACACATTAAACATCACCTCCAAGTATCGTGCCACGGCCCTACCTCCTAGTTTATGTACTTAACTAACAATATTATCAGTACCCTTTGATATATTGAAACGTAGTTTTTGTATTAGCTTTACAATTGCTGACTGGTTTATTTGGAACAGGGGAGCCTCTGATTCGTCGTTAAGGTCCAACACACAGCTATTGGATTTATTGAACACACTACCGTAAAAGACATTTAATTCATTATCAATGGCCTGTTTCTCAGTAATTAATTTCGTCGTCAGGTGATGGTTTTTGTGGCATCTAGTAGCCAATTTCGCGGCTAGGTGTCGTTGACGGTAGAGTTTGGTATCAAAAGTAGGAACTACTTGAAATTGATCGTCTGCTGTCCTTACCTGAATTACTGATAACATACATTAATACAGCCATCACAATTAACACCGGTTATCAGACAGATGCTACACACACCCAAAGTACACGGGGCTACATGACTGCGTTGTCGCAGCCCATTAACTGAGGAACCAACCAACTGAAATGGGGGAAATCACGGAAACTACTTCCAGGATGGTTGAGGTGATAATAGGTCCCTCCTCTTCTCACTGTTACAACAACCTGAGTGGATTTATACCCAACCCTCGACGCGACGTAGCCATGCGTGTCAAAACGACCGCGATGGGCAGCTAAAGCAAGTCTAGAGAACGCTGGTTCAAATCTGAACGCTAACACTGGCTATTAAGATTTTTCCACGCCCCCTCCAAGTAAATGCTGGGATAGTGATTTATTTCAAATCCTTAACATTTTTAGCCTATTTTCAATTTTGAAAAATAGGCTTATGAGATCACCTTTTGTCCGCGTGTGTGTGTACGTGTGTGTGTGTGTGTGAGGAGTGTATGTGTCCCTCTAATAACTTCTAAACGGCCGGAGCGATTTCAATGAAACTCGGTAAACGTATAGCACTAATCGGGACGACCCCGACCGTGCCCTTCAAATTTTGTTGCGTCTCACCAATCCAACATGGCGACTGTGCGAAATATTTCACCAGCATTCAATATCACCGAAACTATTCCCGATATAACCCAGGATTTCTTTACGCTGATAATGGGAACTACTAGAAGTTCACCTATATCACTTTTGAAAAATTGGTATCTACAAAACCAACATGGCGGCCACGTGAATTTGCGACTTTGAAATAGACGTTTCTCGCGATTTAACCAACCAAACGCAATAAAACTTGGTACAGTGTATGTTTATACACATTGTAATGCACCGACATCTAACTTCGTTCAATTGTTTACATATCCACAATATGGCGGATGTGCGAAATATTTCACCGGCATTCAATATCTCTGAAACTATTAGTGGCATCACCCTGAAATTTTGTACGGAGATAAAGGGCACTACTGAAAGTTCATCTATAAGACTTACAAAAACCAGTTAACTACAAAACGAACATGGCGGCCAAGCGAATTTGAAAATTTTAAATAGACCTTTCTCGCGATTTAATGTTCCAACCGCAATGAAATCTGGTACAGGAAATGTTTATACACATTGTAATACACTGGTATCTAATTTAGTTCAATTGTTTTCATAACCTCAAGATGGCTGCTTTGCGAATTTTAAAATTAAGTTTTTATTGCTTGTGTCGTAATCATGCGATCGAATTGAAAGTTTAAATAATGATCCTACGCAATAATTTTCCTTTAATGGTACATGACCCTATGGCCTATTCATTTAACAATCCAACATGGCGACCATCCGAAATATTTAGACGGCTCTGAATATCTACGAATCTATTATAGCAATCAAACTGAATTTTTTTATGTTCATAGGGGCTATGAACGTAAGTTCACTTATAGGACTTAAAATAACCTGGTGATCACAAATCCAACATGGCGGCGACGCGAAGTATAAATTTTCACATGAACGTTTCTCGCAATTTAACCATCCGAATGCAGTGAAACTTGGAACTAAATCCTTATACGAATGTTCATCCACTGGCACCTAATTTATTTCAATTGTTTCCATAACCACAAGATGGCAGCTGTGCGAAATTTTAAAATCACCTTGTTACTTCTGTGTCCTAATCATACGATTGAAGTTTGAATGCTACACGTACACAATAATCTTCATGTAACAGTACATAACTCTAGGATCTACATAAGTAAAATCCAACATGGCAACCATCCGAAATATTTAGTCGGTTCTCAATATCTACGAATCTATTACAGCAATCAAACTGAAATTTTGTATGTAGATAGAGGCAATTATTATATGTAGGATATATGAAAATAGGCTGTATAGTTCTTCACGGAACTATTTGTTATTTTCATATAATATTTTCACATCGTCATTGAAATTATGTCCAATTTTTTAATTGCAATGACGATGTGAAAATCTTATTTTAAAAAATTAACAACTTTTATTGAGAGGTACACTGATCAACCCTAGACTGTTTTGTGAGAATTTCATTAGTGCTGGTAACTGAAGATAGCTCAAAATGAGTCGAAACATGTATCATAGTTCATAAGGACATCGTGTGATAGCAATTTGTATTGTAAAGTGTAACTTTTATAATATAAATTTCCAAGGAGTCCAGACAGAAAATCTCAGAGTTGTATGCTTTGTTACTATTGTTCTGCTGGCCCCATGGGGTTATTGTAGCACACCTGCCTCTTACCCGGATGCACCGGGTTCG
Source organism: Meconema thalassinum (assembly GCA_946902985.2). Lineage (NCBI taxonomy): Eukaryota > Metazoa > Arthropoda > Insecta > Orthoptera > Tettigoniidae > Meconema > Meconema thalassinum. The sequence continues at coordinate 440,515,466 of OX336393.1, read as the reverse complement.
ATTCCCGGCAACGTTACGGATTATAGAAACTGACGTGAGAGCTGTAACGTGGTGTACTCAGCTTCGTGAGGACAATTCAGTAGCTGTGTTATAGTGAGGCAGTGCCCCGGTTTTGGAGACCATGATTAACGGTTGTGGGGGCTCGACGCGCTGACCTGCGTCTCTTCGCAACAACACACACTTCAGCATTCATCACAAGTTATTAGACAAATTTAACATTCACCCAAATACATGGGGCTGACGACCAAGATGTCTTAAGATCGCGGGTTCATACCCAGCCGAAGTCGTCGGATTTTTAAGGGCTTTAAAATCCTTCAGTAGGCCTTTCTTCGGAGGGGACGTTAAGCTGGCGGACCCACGTCATAAATCTATGGCATGTAAAAGAATCTAACACTGCAATTTGTGGTGTGTAGCAAACTTTGTAGGTTATCTTTCGTTAGAACTGTATCAAGTTCCAACGTTCGTTGCTAGGTGTCAGTGGCATCTGGTAGCCACAGTTGGAACTACTTGAAATTGAACTTGCTTATTCGTCTTCATTCAATTCATCTCATCCACACGCGACGGTACTTGTAGCTCACCCCATGGGTGTCCGCATGGAAGCACTTATGTTTGAAGTCAAATGAAGAGTTATATAGAAAGATAGAACCAGTCACGTCTACAATATAAAAGAAAAGGTTGTTGTTCTATGGACACATTTTCAGAATATCCAACGATCGTCTAACAAAGAAAATTTGAAATTTCGTGAAACCAAACAGGAAAAAATTGGCATCGTTCGTCAATGTAACAAAGATCTTATAGAAATTGGTATTCCGGACTGCAAAATTATGAACAGGTGTGAATACAGACACCTAATCTAGAATTACCAGGGATTTAAGGTAGAGGCAGAACCCAAAAGACGGAGAGGACCTCTTTGAGAAGATCGGAAGAAGGCGGTGAGTGATGGGCTCAAGAGATAGTGGCAGGACATCAAAGCTGGCAGACGATCTAGAACGAAATATTGATTTTGATTGTTACTCCGTAATCCATAGTGGCTCAATTCGAATGTAAAAAAAAATATGCCTTCAGGAAATACTGTAGATATCTCACGTGATATGATACTGGACAGATCTAAATTCAGAGAACTAGGAGACAATCAGCAATTATTTTCAAACATTGCATCCTAAAGAACCTCATCGGGGGAGCGCAGAAAGAGCCTTAGCGAGAATATGACGAGATTTTGGAAGGAAAAGAAGGCAAGATCAGCGCTCCTTAGACGGGCATAACGGCGTAATACTAATAATAATTATCACTAGGAACAAAGAAGAAACTAAGCATGCTATTGAGACATTATACAGAATAGCATCACAAGCAGGCCTTCAAATATCATTTGAAAAAACCAAGTACATGAAGAATTTTCAGCAAAAGAAGAAGAAAGAAAAAATAGAAACAGCGTATGGAGCAATTTCACAAGTAGAATTTTTTAAATACCTTGGAGAAATAATTCTTCCTTCAGGATTGGACAGTTTGGCTAACACAGAAAGAGCCTCAAAACTTCATAGAGCATTCAGACTAACATGGGATCACTATAATAAAAGAGTAATGTCACATAATGCAAAACTGAAACACTACAAAACAGTTGTACTACCGGAAGCTCTATATGCTTCAGAAACCATAGCTTTAGGAGGTCATTCTAAAATTGCAAATATAGAAAAGCAAGAACGTAAAATTCTTAGAAAAATATTCGGCCCCACACAAGAAAACGGAATTTGGATTAAAAGACGAAATTCAGACCTATACCGTCACACAGATAGTTTCAGCAACACGGTACGAAAAAGACGTTTAACATTTTATGGACACCTCTTCAGGATGGACGATTATAGACTTACAAAAAGGTTATTCAATGTAATAAATTCTCAGAAATCAAGGATAGCCTGGCTGGATGAATCAAGAGAGGACCTGCAAGAGTTGAACATCGGAGAAAATATTCTGAGAAACCGCAAAGTCTTCAGGACCGCAGTAACAAAGCACAAGTTTAGGGTGAAAACTAGTGGCAGGACTGGAACCAAGTGGACAGAAGAACGGAAGAAGCAGCACAGTGACTTCATGAAGAGATTTTGGGAAGATAGGAAGGCGAATATCATCAAGCCGAAAAACAAGTTCAAGCGCGCTCTATAATGGGCAAAACGCAAAAAGAAGAAGAAGAATAATAATAACTAGCGGACTCATGCGAGAACTCTCGCATAATGGGTTGTGTGCGCCCCATGTGTACAGACTGCCCACCCGGCGATAGCGCTATGCGGGCTGTACGCGATACAGTTTCGGCAGGGTCTATCGTCTTGTTTATTTGTTTAAAAGCACATTATAAACAAATAAATATATTTCCGTTGATTTTTCAACAAAGGCAAGATTTTTCCTGTAGGCCTATTATTGACATCATTTGGAAGATTCAGGTACCAACCACACCTTTAAGAGCTTGAGTTTTGTGAAACTTATATCTTAGCGTATTACATAAGGTGCGTTCAAAAAGTAACGAGCCGGAGGCTGGAATGCGCAAACCGGTGACTACATCGGCTAATCGTGGCGTGTGTAACGAGGTGTGGTTCCGACTAGAGCTAGTTTTTATTATTATTATTATTATTATTAAATTAAGTCACATGCAGTTCTGCAGACATTGCAATAACACAGATTGTCAAACATGAAGCAGACCCTGATGACCACGATATCCAGAACTCCTAAATGAAGCAATAACAATGAAGGCAGAGACTATTGTTATCCTTGAAGCTCTTAACGATGCGTGCAGTTTTATTTATAAGGGGGATCCCGAGCTAAGTTTCATTTGTTTTCTTGACCGTGTTCCCGAGAGTAATTAATGTTGGGATTCTCACAGCGGACCGGCTCTGGATTGTAATTAAATAGTTTGAATAGTACCCTCCTTGACTGCCGTAAAATTGGCTTAGGAGGCATCGATTTGTGTTAATTGTATAGAATTGTCGTCGTAGGAGCTTTGGAACTCTTCCAGTGATTGCAGCCGATGAAACAAATTGCAAGTGCGCTGACTACTGTAGAGGAAGTCAGAGGAGGCGCTGAATTAAAGCCGAGTGTTGGAATCTTTAGTACAGGTGGCTGAAGTACGAGTCTCCTCTCAGTGATAGAACAATGAGCTTCACAGTTAAAATATCAGGCAATAATACTTGGGGTGTCACGATACTGATCCCTTCGGCTCGATAATTTGAAATCTCGTCCGAGGTAGCGGGAGGACTGCGCAAGGATTCTTGCACACGGGAATATTTTACAGGAGTCTTAAATAATGCTTTCCCCCCAGGGGCTCACATCTAGTGGGGCGTGGGTTGGCGATCACGGGACCCCAGCTGAGTCCGGCAATGCTTCCACTTACTTGTGCCGGGCTCCTCTCCGTCTTCTTTCCTGTCGACCTTCCTTGGTCAACTCTTGTTCTCTTCCGACTCCGACGGTATTAGGTTATCCGAGGCCTAGGGAGTCTTTCACTTTCCCGCCTTAATTGGCCCTTGTCTCATCTTTCCTGATACCCTCCTTCTGTGAGGGGTCAGCCTTCATTTTCTTTTCCTTTTACCTCCGGCCTTGTGCTCAAGGCCCTTAAGGAGGCAGGGTGTAAGTAGCCCCACCACTTCTGGTGCACCCTAGATAATGCTACACCCTCAGGGGCTCACGGCTGGTGAGTTCGGGAGTTGGCGACCCCGAGGGATTCCTGAGCTGGGCCCGTTTTCCCCTTTTGTCCCTTACCTTTGGGGCGGACCGTCTCCTCTCTCCCCTCTCCTCTCCTCTCCGCTCTTCTCCTCTCCTCTTTTCGTTATATTTACTTCTCTCTTTAAGATTCCCGCACTGTTTTTGTTACTTGGTTCACCGTGTATCTAAATTCCCTTCTAGCGTTTTTAAGGCATTTTTAATCTACGTCAATAAGATCGATCCCCTTAGTCTTACATAAAAAAGCTATACCAAACTTTTGTTTATTTTATTCTTTGTTTAGCTCTGTATAGTAAACAATTGTATTGTAACCCGTATTTTTTATAGCTGATTGAACAAACATAGTGCCAGATTTTTTACCAAGTTTAATGGAGCGCTCACTTAGAAAGAATATTACAATTAAAAGTATTAATCATATCGTAATGAAACTTTAATACGTCTTGAAGGAACTTATTTTGAACGTGTATACGGAGTTTTAATATGATTTGACGGTTTCGAAAATAGTTGTCGTTAATTTTGTAATCCAACTTCTTCTCGAACGTGGGTGGTCGTAGCAGTATGATATAGGCCTATGGCTTGTTATGAGGCTCATAGCAATGCAAGGCTAAACGAAAAACTACGTTTTATCTACACGAGATGTCTTGTCTCTACGTATTATCATATTTCTAAAACGTCCAGTCATGGCTGACCTTAAACTACGTTTATGGTGCAATTCCCTCTAAATATTTACTCGCCATCAGACGTATTCAAACAAGGGTTGCTTCTGCAAGACAAGAAGACCATTCTCCCTGTTCCATTTATCTTGTTTGGAGGATCTAATGTAGGTGTGCGCCCTTGTACATAGTGACCTCAAAAAATGTCTCCCCTCAGGACGTGAGAGCATCCATTCCCGATTGTGGTGACATCCTAGAAGGGGCAAAGGGTTGCTACCATACTGGCCTTCAAGTGCACACTCCTCTGACTTAGCCCATAACCTCCCGTTTTGTGGCCATAGAGGACGTCGAAAATGTCGACAGTAAAAGCGTAATATTACAGGATATGAAAGCGAAACGGGGGAAGCTATATAATGTGCGGTATACATGTTCTGTCTGCAGTGTGCTTGAGAATACGGGTTACATTATAGAACAGGGGGTCAGTGACGAGTAGAATTTGTAGCGAACATTACTAAAGATTATTATTACTACAGACATGTTCTTTAAGTCATGTGTTTTGTTGTTTTTATAGAGGAAGAAGGGAGCTGAGCTTGTGGTGGTAGAAAGTGTGCTGAGTGGGGCGAAGTATTGGATGAAAGCCAAGTCTTTTCCATTATGAAGAGGCCCAATTCATACGCTGTGAATTTCACGTTATACAGTGGCGAAATGCTCACAGAATGTAGTGAGTGCAATGTCAGCAACTGGTGGGTCCGTTTGTTTTCGGTCGCTTCGATCGCTGGCATTAATAAGGTTAACCAAAAGGAGGCTAACAAACTCTCTCCTCATTTCTGCTCATAAAAAGGGAGACCTCTCCTATCGAACACACTGCCCTGGTGTAAGGTTTGTTATTCATTGATTTAGGGTTTTTGTGACACCGTGGTCACGTAGTCTCGCGTACTAGGGTGTGTGTGAAATTTGTCAGATAACCTGTGTAATTATGAAGGCTGTATTAGTGTATTTATTTGTAATTCAGATGAGGATTGGGCAGGAGGTGGCAGTGGCCTTAAGTTAAGAACCATCCCGGCATTTTCCTGGAGTAGAAGTGTGAAACCACGGTTAACAACTTCCAGGATTGGTGATGTAGGAATAGACACGACCTCATCTCAGTTTTGTCTTGCCAGGCTGAGTGAACCCCGTTCCCGCTCTCAGAGCTGGGAATCGAACCCGGACCTCGGATACGACAGCCACGAACACGAGATGGTCTTGGAGTGAGTGGAACAAGTTTGGGAAATTATGAATAGGAAGTGAAAAAATAAAATCTTACCAATGCGTAGGAACCTAATTGAAAAAAAAATCTGTTGACATCGAATATAGATTTAGGTATTAGGAAGTCATTTCTGAAAGCCTTTGTCTGGAGCGTGGCACTCTATGGAAGTGCAACTTGGACTGTTGGTGCAGCAGAAAAGAGGAGAATTTAAGCGTTTGAAATGTGGTGTTACAGGAGATTGATGAAGATCAGATGGGTAGATAGGGTTACAAATGAAGATGTATTAAGACGAGTGGGAGAGGAGAGATGTTTCGGGCGACTGCTAATGAAGAGAAGAGATAGGTTGGTAGGACACATACTAAGACACCCGGGAATAGCAATCTTAGTTACGCAAGGAAGGGTCGAGGACAAGAACTGTAGGGGTAGACCAAGGTTAGAATATGTTAAAGAGATTTCTTCGGATGTAAGATGTGGTAGCTAAGTAGAGATTAGCTCAGTACAGGGAAGTATGGAGAACTGCATCAAACCAGTCAAAAGACTGAAGACTCAAACAACAACAACAACAATTAATTCACTATGTAAGTTGCCGAACTCTCTGCGCCAGGCAAAACGAGAAAAGCAGGTCATCCCTTAGTTTTCTTCCTAATCTACAGTCCATAACAATGTGCAGTATTCTACTGTATTCAATTGTAATTTGTTTTTGGTTATTTTTCGAATGTATCAGTGATTGGAATACAGATCTGTTCAAATTATTAGACTCAACACACACATTTCCACCATTATAATAGCACATTATGCAACGAGCCTATAATGGCAAGAATTAAGACACGAGTATGTTTATAAAACGAGCGTATGCGAGTTCGACGATAATTATTTTAACTATTTTATGTTCGAACACAAATATTCATAAATATCTGTCGAGTTTTCGCCAGTTTTATGTACTGAACAGAGCGCATGGGACGCACAGAATACCTTGTATTTGACCATGTCCTACTCGATTGCCCCACTATGACACTAGGTCAGTCAGTGAAATTTAAATTAGAAGGCCTTGGAACTCAGTGCGAGTGCGTTGCTATCCTCACCTGATTGGTCAAACAACTGTTTCATGAGCTCTGATTGGTGGGAGAAACAGTTTCAACATAGCTGTTTATGAAAAGATTTGTTGTTGTCAGATTGTTAGTTTAATATGCAATAACAGATCCCACTCGTTTTATGAATTCATCCAAGATGTTGGCAACTCTGCTTTGACCTTCAGCTCTTTTGTTTTGAAGGGAGAGTCACTCGCTGCTCTGTGACCACAAGTAACAGCTTGGGACAACTATGCAAATTTGAGGTTATGGTCATTGTTGGTGCAATATATTGTTTAGGGAGTTGCTTGGGAAGTGTAACTAGTTAGTTATTTTTGTTTTATGGGAGGAACAGCTAGGTCATGTGCCCCTAAGAGTAGATATTTCTCAAAGTTAATTTCGATATGTTATTGAAAATCCACATTTTTTTGTTGTGAATTTTCAATAACATTTCGAAATTAACGGTAATAATAATATTGTATGGCCTCGGGTGCCTGGTGCAAGGTTTGCTATTTGACACCCAGAGGGTAGCTTGCATGTTGAATTTCGTAGTTCCTTGACTATGAAAGTCAAGGAGGTTAGATGTTTCCTTTCTAGTAGAGAAATAAGGAACTTTGTGCAGGCGGAAACTCCCGAGATTAATTTTGCCATTATGAACTCGGCCTACTGAATTCAAATGGGTTCTTTGACATGCCAACATCGTACGACATGCGTATCATATTTTTGCCGCCTTTCAAAAATCACTTACCATGGTCAGGGGCGAACCTGCAATCTTGGGGTTAGTAGACCGACACGCTATCCACTCACCCACCGTGGTGAGAAGTATCTACACTAAGGGGCAGATGACCTAGTACAGTCGATATTTCTCACCGTTAATTTCGAAATGTTATTATAGATTTTAATTAAATTGTTGATTCCTTCCATCATTTAGTGCCGTGCGCAGTAAAATCGCATTTTGTTTGGATAATGTGGAAAATCAAAGACATTTCTTCACATAAAGTTGGTCTGCTGGATGAAGGAAGATTTAATAAAAACAAGTGTTTGAGTCTTAATAATTTGAACAGATCTGCAATATAGTGTTGACCGACTGAAAAATAGTAATTACTGTTATAAACTCAGTAACAATCCATTCATACGCTTATTGATATAATGTGTGAAAATTACTTCATAGAAATCTATATTCTAAGTCAATGGTCATATTTCTGTTGCAATGTAATCTGCCGTCTTAGTTTAAACTTGTCATTTTCTCATTACAAAAATCCGGTAGGCGGAGGTTGATTTTACCGGGCAAATCAAAAAATTTCGATTTTACTAAATTTGCCCATTGTTGTATATTTAGCAAACGAGAAGCCCCATCTATATATTTAAAACAAGAAGGTGATTTTTGTTACCGCGAGATTGATATAACGTCTTAACCGATTGACTTCGTAACGCATTCTAACGAGGGCTCTTGGCATGTAGATTTGCCGAGTGTCTTTAAAAGGAAAATATATGTTAGGGTATATTTTTAAATTATTAAAGAAAAATGTAATATTTGTCGCTCCCGCGCTTGTGCACAATGGCTCTGTTCCACCAGAGAAATGGCGGATCCCGACTCGTCTTACTGAGATCTTTGTTTATAAAAAAAAAGTGGGGGGGGGGATATTATTGTGGCTCTATGGCTCAAACATTTAGAGTAAGTATATGTGGAGGCAAATCACTTACTGAACAGAGAGCAATAATCCTTCGACTTGATTTAACGTCTTCCGATAAAAGACATTAATTTTCCAATTTTCAATTCGCTTGGCGTACTATATCACAATCAATAAAGCTCAAGGGGAAACTCTGGAACGTGTAGATCTCTATTTTCCTCATCAAGGTTTCGGTCATGGCCAGTTATATGTTGCGAAGTCGATCTTTCGACGCCTTAAAAGTTGCAACCGTGTAAAAAAGTAATCGTTCAAAAATGCATACCGTAGGCCTACTGTATAAGATAATGCTTCAGTAAATATTTTCCCAATGACCGTCATGTTTTGACGGGTATCAACTAGTCTTCTTTTAAACCCAAAATAATTGTTTTCATCCCTTGGCGTAAGCGTGGATCATATCAAAATGTATTTCAAACAAAAGTTTTAGGTAATTTTTAGAGGAGATTCAAACGGTTTTGGTCAAAGGTTGAAGCTACAAAAATCTTCACTGAGATAAGTATTTGGCCCTTATTCGAGGAATAGTATAAACTTTGAATGGGTTTAAGTTTTCACATACTGAGGAAGTAATAGTGATATTTTAGTTTTTCGATAAAGCCCCTCCTCCATTTCTATCCTTTTGAACTGATTTTGCCCATTAACGAACTCGCTGGAGTTTTTAAATGGTTATATTTTACTGTAGTATACGTTTGAAAGTGACGGACGTTATCGTGTCCAGAAGAAAGTGATAAAGTATGTGCGGTGTAAACGTTAGAACTGACGGTGGTTTTGGGGTCTGAGGTCTGAGGGACGCGATGACGTGTTAACATTTGCCGCGAGTCGTTACATGGTACCCATTTCTATAGGTAGCGAAGCTTTCTGATAAAATCTACCAAAATGTGTAAAACTTACGAAACCTAGGGCATTATGCCGGCTATTATTTAATTTTCAAAAAACTGGAATAATTTATACATTGATCATGCTTTTCCTTGATAATTTCTACAAAACTTCACAATTCTGGACGATTATTGTTTTAGAATATTCATAATGCTTGTGTTAACAATGTGAACTAACATATTTTGCCTATCGTTTGCAATAATATTTTTTCTCCCTTTTTTCATTTCTTTTGACATTTTAGTGAGCTATGTTTAGTCAGAAAATACAACAAAAAACTATTGTTACAGCAATGGTTTTAGTTCACAATCTTAAAACACAAAAGATACATGTGAATACAAAATTTCATCAAAATATCTCGAAAACGTTTCCTTCCATTTGTAAGTTCAACAATCGTTCCCCAAACTTGGAATTTTTTATTTTGTTTCCCTCATAACTTAAACATTTGTGAGATAATTTGATGGCACTTTGAATCCACATGTATCTCTTGTGCCTTAAGAATGTGAAGGAGAACCATTGCTGTAACATTTGTCTTTTGTATTTTCTGAGTAAACATACCTCACTAAAATGTCAAAAAGAACCTACTCTTATAAAAAAGGGAGATAAACATTATTTCAAAAGATAGGCAAAAGATGTTAGTTCACATTGTTAACACAAGCATTATGAACATTCTAAAGTAATAATCATCCAGAAATGTGAAGTTTTGTAGAAATAATCAAGGTAAATCATGATCAATCTATAATTTAGTCCATTTTTAATAAGTAGGAAAGTTAATTGCAAATATTCAAGTTGTAAACTAAAGATAAAGGACAGTTCTTGGAGTGTGCAAAATTTCATATCAACAGAACAAAGGGATACCGAGGAAAGCTATTTAAATATCTGTGGTTTTTACACTTGTAAAGGTGTACCTCTCCTCTTTGTGAAAACCGTGAATAAAAGTGACAGTCAGTCTGAAAGACTAGACTTTGTATCATTTTAAATGCTACAAATGCTGAAAAATGCTAGAAAGGCTGGAGACTTCTCGCTTCGCTCGAAGCCAAAGACTCTTGACATGTCAGAAAATTATTTGCATAATACTTATCTTGCTTTATAATACTTTACCTTGTTTCAAATTACTCGCGAACGGCAAGTGAAAACCAAGGGCAAAGCAAGGTCAAGCGCGCGGGGTCTTGCCCCTTCCATCCAGTCTAAAAGCACTTATAGTGGGCGATGTATTGAAGATAGAGATATGCTCTCGCGGACGTTTTTGTAGAACTTTTCATGCTGACCATTTCTTTCGCTCATAGTACAGTATATTGATATGTTTAACGGTTTCTCCAGCGTAAGCTTAAGAAGCGCACGGACGCCAAGTTTGTTTTCGACTTTTTCACTGAAATCGTTACTGCTTGGCTTCTTTTGATCATACATAAATTATTTTCTATAGAATCTTTCCTCGAGATATCCTGTACAGAATGGTGAAAACCGCATCAAACTCCATCCAGTGGTTCTCGAGATTACCCGTGGCATCCGAGAATCGGAAATTTTTGTCTTATACTAACGAAGTAGTGATTGTCGGGGAACACATGCACCAAGCGGTACTATGACGTCACACACCTCAGTGCATCTGGGTACACTTCGTCCCGTCACCGTAACGTAATACCAGACCCCAGCGTAACGACGAAGTCGACAAAGTCATTTAAAATGATAACATTCTGAATCACTCCTGATGATTTTCAAGTTGGGATATATTTTATGTTTTTGTTCTTTTAAATGAATAGATATCTACACAATTGTCTTGTTTGAATTACACGCCACCCGTTGTTCTGTCCAGTCCTTAACTCATCTTGACCCAACTTCTGGAGAAAAAGTCACTATTATCAAGCCAGGGTTCTGTGCTTGTCATACCTCGAGCATTTCCGCATCTCCAAACAGGTCCTTATTTGACTTGACTTTCACCAGGACTGTAATGAATAGATCAGACCGTGGTACTGTATAACTCTCGAGTTGTAACCACCAGTTTAGCTTAATATTAAAGAGAGCCCCTACTGCCTGTCCACTTCCCTCCAATGTTCAAACTTCTCAACCACCTGGCGCATTTCTAATGAAACTTGTGTAAACGTTGACCTCCGTGAAGTGACCACAATTATTACTCCGGAACACGTGATAATGTAGATTACACTCTGGCACGTGGTACAATCATATCGCCTACTTCTCGTGCAATGTTAATAACGCTCCAACACCAACCTCCGCATCACCACTACCGTCTCCCCCACTACAAGTATTCTTTTTGCTGTAGAGTTTAACCAGGTTTCTGCTTCCGTGGCGAAGTTGGTAGCATTCTGAACTGCCGTGCCCAAGATAGCGGGTTCACACTCGGCCGAAGTCGTCGGATTTTTTAAGAGCTTTAAAATCCTTCAGTATGCCTTCCTTCGTGGGGCAGATGACCTCGTAGTGCCGCCCCTTAAAACAACTATAACTAACTTCCTTCAGAGAGGGCGTAAATTCGGCGGTTCCATGTCATAGATTTATGGCATGTAAAAGATCCTTCCACTAACTAACATTGTGTGAGGTTAAATTTCTAGGTTAGATTTCATTGAAACGCTCTATCATAGTTCCAACGTTCAACCATACGCTAAATAAATAATTACCTGGTTTCTATTCACTGTTGCCACATATGTTACAAAGTCACCATGTTTATAGACCACTTGCGGGACCCTGTATGCGTTCATATACCGTACTATTCATCCAATTAAGATGAAACTTTGGTGAGTTGTTGTGCACCCTCCAACAGCAAAGGCTTCTGAATTAGTAAATCCATTTTACAATAGGTGGCGCGTGAGTCGTTTCAACAAATGAATGTTTATTTATTTATTTATTTATTTATTTATTTATTTATCGTATGGCTTTTAGTGTCGGGAGTGTCCGAGGACATGTTCGGCTCGACTGAGTCTGTAGCTGCTTCCAGCGGACACCCTTATGGTGAGCTACAAGTTCCGTTCAAATTCAAGAAGTTCCAACTTTCGCTACCAGATATCAATGATACCTAGTGGTGAACGTTGGAACTTGGATAGGGCGTTCTGACGAAATCTAACCTAACAAATTAGTTTCACACAAGTTTAGTCTGTGGAAGGATCTTTTACATGCCATATATCTACGACATGGGACCGCCGGCTTTACTTCCCCTCCGAAGGAAGGCATAATGAAGAATTTTTAACGCTCTTAAAGAAATCCGACGACTTGGCCGGGTTTGAACCCGCGATCTTAGGCACAGCAGTTCAGCATACTACCAACTACGCCACCGAAGCCGCTAACAAATGAATGTATTTCAAACAATTTAACAGCATTTTATGTGTTTTCGTTGTAAGAGTGCACACGCTTGACAAAATTGAATTGAATCAGATACACACAGCGACATTTCTGTTCGTGTGTGACATCATTTGCTTAATTCATCTACTTTGTCCATGTGTTTCTTGATTTACAAACAGTTCATCAACATTTACTATCATTAGCCTACTTTCGATTTTTGCAAAAAATGAAAGTAGACTTATGAGATCACTACAGGGCCAAAAATTGTGTGTCTGTCTGTGTGTGTGTATGTGTGTGTGTGTGAGTGTGTGTGTGTGTGTGAGTGTGTGTACTCTGAATGTCTGTCCCCCCTATCAATTCGAACACGGTGAAACCGAATTGAACGAAATTGGGTACTGAGGTAGAACAAGCAAAGGACACCTCAGTGCCATGCTTAATATCGCCGCCATCTTTACCAAAACTGAATGGCGGCCACTCAAACGTTGAAAACGTAAAATCAAATAGCGACTAACCAAATTATCCGATCTTCACCAAATTTGGTAATAACATACCTTCATATAGGACGCGTCTTGTGACCAAACTACAAGGTCATCCGCCGTACCATTTCAGGATGGCGGCCGTGCGAATTATGCAAACTTTATAATCCATAACATGGGACCCACCAGTTCCCATTATCGAGCCGAGAATCGATTTAACTGTTCTAAAGGAAGAGGCACGTTCGAAATTAAGAGTTTATTTTGTAATACTATAGTACAGAAGTGATTTTAAAAAGCTGAGCCGTCTCGGTAAGATGACAAAATGGCAGCGGATATCTTGTCCCTGACTTATATTTCACTAATTTGAGTATTGCATGCAATATAGCGTTCTGATACAAAATAAATAAACTTTGTATGAAATGCTTTATATATAAATAATATACTCCACTGATGAAATGGTTTAGTCTAAATCGTTATTTGCTAACAAGTTATATGTAAGTCATTTTATATAGAACGATGTTCGTCGGCACAAATGGCTCCGTGGTATAGCGTTGGCCTATCACTCATATGCATATGGTTCAAACCCCATCAGAGTTTTTTTTTTGCTTGAAATTTTATATATTTATTGTTTTGTAATTACTCAGACGTTTTAAAATTAAGCGATATATTTTGCATATTACGGTGGAAAATGTATATTTAATTAAAACATAATTCACCAGCAGATTTGCTTGAGACATCTAGCAGCCAAAAAGGTAACTGCATGCTCCACTAGATGTCACGACTGGTCTACGTGGGACTCCATTGGTTAGTACCGTATACCATTGGCATTCTATGCGCATCGAACTTGAATAATGGCAAGATGATACTACGATAAATTTTTACTTTTTTTTTTAAGGGTTTGTAACAGCCTATTGTGCGTTATTTGAAAATGTTATTTGAAGTAAAGAACAAAACGATTTCACATAATAACTGAATTCTAGCCATTGGTGCTAGTTCAGGTTATTAATTAATACTTTTATTTCAGGCAAATAGCAATCGAAAATATCCACATAGTTTGTATACACACGTCTCTGTAGGGTCATGGAAAGATTCGTTAATTCAATTAGGGTTGTGAAAGCCATGCACAACCAGACGTGTAAAGACATGCCTCAACTCAAAGTTGGATGTTGCCCACGGTAGGTCGATTATGTAATAATAACAATAATAATAATAATAATAATGTTATTTGTTTTACGTCCCTTTTAACTACTGCTGCTTTTAGATACGTCTGGGTGCCGGAATTTTGGCCCGAAGGAGATCTTTAACGTGCCAGTAAATCTACTGACACGGCTCCCTCGCATTTGTGCACCCTCAAATGCCAGCTGACTGCACCAGGATAGGAACCTGCAACCTAGGGCCCAGCAAGCGAGAACGTTACCGCTGAGCCACGCAGCCAGTCCGGTCGATTATGTCTCCAGATCCATAACATTCTTGAGATACATCTTATCTATCTTTCTTCAATGATGGTAGTAGTTTTTTTCTAGGTTGTGGCGTTTGGTAGAGGTAAATAGTTTCTAAGGTCTTCAAACAAGAAATGATTCTATTATACTCTTTGATAATAACAACGAGTTATAACTATAATCATACATTTAGGAGAAAGTAGGCTATATGTTCTTTACTGAACATCTTGTTTTATATTTCATAACACTTTCTGTATTTGATTGGTATTGCAACGAATGCTGGGTATGCCACTGTTGGTGTCACATAAAAGTTCGTCTGTCACTGTGACGTAATTCCGGGTTTGCCAATCATTACACCGTTGACCAGGTAACAAACAAACAACCAAACCCCGTGGCCCATGAAGGACCTAGGCCTACCAAGCGACCGCTGCCCAGCCATTTGGCCTGCAGATTATGAGGTGACGCGTAGTCAGCGCGTCGGGTCCCCTCGACCATTAATCTTGGTCTCCATGACCAGCTACTCAATTGTCCTCACGAGGATGATTGCACCCCATTCCATCCCTCACATCAGTTTCTAAAATATTTGACGTAGCCGGGAATCGAACCCAGAGCCTCCGGGTGTGAGGCAGGCTCACTACCCCCACACCACGGGGCTGGCACTAAACATATCTATGTTGCCAGTTTTGCCTAGGACGAGAACTTTTCTCAGAATACAGGGTTATTCACCTAAGATGTTACACAGCGTCGCCTCCGTAGCGTAGCGGTCAGCATAGTTAGCTGCCGTCCCGGAGGTCCTGGGTTCGATTCCCGGCTCTGCCACGAAATTTGAAAAGTGGTATGAGGCCTGGAACGGGGTCTACTCAGCCTCGGGTGGCCCAAATGAGTAGAGGGGGTTCGATTCCCACCTCAACCATCCTTGAAGTGGTTTTCCGTGGTTTCCCACTTCGTCTTCGGGCAAATGCCGGGATGGTTCCTGCCCTAAGTCCATGGCCGCCTCCTTCCCACTCCCTTGCCTAACCGTCCCACTCTTCTCATCCCTTCATCAGGCCCCCTGTTCGCTTTGCAGGTGTGGCCGCCTGGAGTAGTGCTGGTCACACACCCCAGTTGTATCCCAACCTCAGAGACTCAAGCTCCAGAACACTGCCCTCAGTGGCGGTAGAGGTGGGATCCCTCGCTTAGTCCGTGGGAAAAGCCAACCCTGGAGGGTAAAACGATAGCGAAAAAAAAAAATGTTACACAGCAATGACGTCTAAACCATTCAAGATATCGGTATTCTGTTTTCACTTTTGTAAATGGTGCTAAGGGGCTGATAAACTAACTTATAGTATGTTTTCCTTTTATTGTGAATAGCTGAGATATGGTATCAACTTGTGTTTTTTTTATGGAACTATACTAATTTTTAAATACAGGGTAACAG
Source organism: Meconema thalassinum (assembly GCA_946902985.2). Lineage (NCBI taxonomy): Eukaryota > Metazoa > Arthropoda > Insecta > Orthoptera > Tettigoniidae > Meconema > Meconema thalassinum. The sequence continues at coordinate 440,499,626 of OX336393.1, read as the reverse complement.
ATTTCACTGAGAAAAATTCAACGGTGTTATTATTTCCCAAATCGGACAAGTACTTTTTGAGAAATCGAGGGTATGGAAATTGAGCTGGGCCACGTCTTCTTTTGGTCACGCGATGTGCGAATTGGCTAGTACGTTCCGGCTGAATGTGAATCACGGCTTGTTGGTGCCCTTACCTAGCCTAGCCTCGTACACAGGCATAATCTGCTTCAAAACAGAATGAATATCCTGAAATCAGAATCATAGTCGTTATTATCGGAGTTTGGTTCTTTGGGATATTTAAATAAGTGATAAAAGTAAAAGAAAATGAAGTTTTATTTGTTGTCCAAAAATTTCTTACTTCACTAGCTGTTTGGTGTAATGGGACAAAGGAACAGATCGTGGCGTACATTGCCTTTGCTATAGCATATAGAATAAATCATTCACACACTACGGGAGCTTTAAATGTACCAGTAGATATCACGAAATGGGAAGGCGTAATGATTCGCAAATACAGTACATACACTAGTCCCAAGGTGAAAGAGTATTTAAACAGTTGGTTTAATTTATTTATTAGAGTTACGTAGCATCGGGAGAGCCACCCACCTCGGCCGTCCGAAAATAGATTTCGTGGTTTCCCACTTTCATCACCAGGCAAATGCCGGGACGGTTCCTTTCAATAGGCCCACGGCCAATTGCCTTCCAAATTCCCTTCCCTGACCCATTCTGAAAAGAAAATACGTGACCAATGGCTGCATTAATAAAATTATTAATAGATACTTTTAATGCTTCTTCAGGAAAAGAGTGGCCTTTTCAAGCGTGGCTACATCAGGTTGAATGGAAAATCAAGTAAGTCACTCCATTGTAGATCGCGATCCAGCTGGCAGCGGTCACTGAGACATACTGTTTCTTCACGAAAAGGGAAAATAGGTAAGCTAAGAAAGGAGGCTGATACTGCATTGGAGTCTGAGTGAAATTATAGAAATTCCCGAGTGTGGTTCGAACAAGATATATGTCCTGCACACTACTCGTGTGTGGCTAGACTAACTCTCTTTCCTGGTCGGTCGATTGGGCGTGAAGGAATTATAAGTAGGCCGCCACGTACACCTGATTTGACACCTATTGACTATTTGGTTTTCCTGTTCAATTCAGGCTACTGTATTATTTCTAAGCATTTCGAGCTCATAATTAAGTAAGATGATAATATGAAATTGCAAGCAATATTGATTTTTACATATACTGAATCTTGTCATTTTGATTCTCTGTCTGTGAATTACCTCAACACTGAACTCATATTATTATTTTGTTTTACTTGTTCAACCCATACTTCTGTATTATTGAGGGGCCGATAAAACTTATCATCATCATTGTACCGACAGTGGTGGCTGCGCTCGCTAAAGCGTTAGGCTATGGGGCCAAGCTCTCTGCTGACTCGGTACACAAGTGGTTTCGAGCCCCACCGTTGGCCGTCCTTGAAATGGTTTTCCGTGGTTTCCCCAGTTTCAACACCAAGCAAATGCTGGGACGGTACCTTCTGACAGGCCACGGCCGCTTCCTTCCACATCCTTGTCCACTTTCAGCCATTCATCTCATCTTTCATTTCGACGCGCAGGTCACCTGGGGCGTCAACTAGAAAGATCTGCACTCGGCCTCTCAGGAGGCCAAACAAAAACAAAATCACCATTGTATTATTTCTTTGTATTTCGAGCATATGATCAACAAGTAGTTCCGTGAAGAAATATACAGCCTATTTTCATATATCTTACATATGTTAACTGCCACTATCAACATACAAAATTTCAGTTTGATTGCTGTAATAGATTCGTAGATATTGAGAACCGACTAAATATTTCGGATGGTCGCCATGTTGAATTATTAAATGTTTAGGCCATAGAGTCATGTACCATTAAATGAAAATTATTGCGTAGGTTCATTAATCAAACTTTCACTTCGATCGCATGAATACGACACAAGAAATAAAAACTTAATTTTAAAATTCGCACAGCCGCCATCTTGAGGTTATGTAAACAATTGAACTAAATTAGATACCAGTGCATTACAATGTGTATAAACATTTCCTGTATCAGATTTCATTGCGTTTGGGACATTAAATCGCGAGAAACGTCTATTTAAAAGTCGCAAATTCGCGTGGCAGCCATGTTGGTTTTGTAGTTACCAGTTTTTCAAAAGTCACATAGGTGAATTTCTAGTAGTTCCGTTTATCACCGTAATAAGTTCCAGGGTGATATCGGGAATAGTTTCGGAGATATTGAATGCTGGTGAAATATTTCGCACAGCCGCCATGTTGGATTGGTGAGACGTAACAAAATTTGAAGGGCACGGTCGAGGTCACCCATAATAGTGCTATGAGCTTACCGAGTTTCATTGAAATCGCTCCTGACATTTAGAATTTATTAGGGGGGACACACACACACCTCACACACACACACACACACACACACGCACACACACACGGACAAAAGGTGATCTCATAAGCCTAATTTTTCAAAATTGAAAATAGGCTAAAAATGGCACCATCTTCCTTGTACCCGGGTACATATTGAGACCCCAGTTCTGAAGTTTCTGGGTTTGATTTCTAGCTCTGACAAATTATTGAATTGTTTAAGGGTTGAGGAATATACTCACCCTCACGAGGAAAGAGGTGGATTCAATTCCATCTCCAGCCATCCAGCCAAAAAGTGGTTCCTTGTGCTTTCTCAAATCTACTCCTGGGGCATGCCAGCATTGTTCCTATAAGGCCTTCCTAATCCTAACAACCATTACAGGAACACGCACTATTGCAGACATCAAAATGACACAGGTTAACAGAGAAATTTTCGAGGAATGGGGCTGTTGACCACTATGTACAAATCCCTAAATGAAACAATATCAACAACTCGAATAAGGTCAAATGAAATAGTAAATCTGCATCTTACTGAATGAGTTTTACTATGGATGATTCGCTATTTACGTAATATCGTATCCCCCCCCCCCCAGGAGCTCATAATTAGTGGGACGTAGGTTGGCGACCACGAGACCCCAGTTGAGTCTTGCATTGATTCCACTTAATTGTGCTGGGCTCCCCTCTGTTACCTTTCTGTCGGCCTCCCTTGGTCAACTCTTGTTCTCTTCCGACCCCGACGGTATTAGGGTATCCGAGGCCTAGGGAGTCTCTTACTTTCCAGTCCTAATTGGCCCTTCTCTCGTCTTTCCTGATCCCTCATTTTTCTAGGGATCAGCGTTCTTTTTCTTTTGATATAGTTCCTTTTGTCTTTTAAAATTCCCGTCCTGTTCTTATGAATTGGATCCCTGCATCTCTAAATTACAGTTTGTGAGTATTTTGAATCTCAACCACATTTTGAAAGTATGTTCAATCTAAATGGCATTTTGTAAGTATAGTATTTTTAATCGCGGGCTTCCACATATTGTGAGTATTTTGAATCTAAATTACATTTTATAGCTATTTTCAATTTCAATTGCATTTTGTGAGTATTTTGAATCTGGTAAGGCATTTTCAATCTAAATTCCATTGTGTGTTTTCATTTTCATTACATTTTGTAAGTATTTTGAATTTTAATTACGTTTTGTGGAGTATTTCGAATCTAAATTGCATTTTGTAAGTATTTTGAACCTTTGTGCGTATTTTTCACTCTAAATTCCTTTTGTGAGTATTTTCCTTCTAAATTACCGGTACCTTTTGTAAGAATTTCCACTCTACATTTTGTGATTTATTTCTATCTTGAGTTCCATTTTATAAGTATTTTCAGTCCAGCTTAATTTTCGTTATGGTTTCCATTTCATTGTCATTTTAGCTATCACCCAGGCTGATAACCTAGATGTTAGGCCCCTTAAAACAACAATATTATCATCATCATCATCATCGTAATATCGTAACGAGGAGAACAATACATCTTATTTCATAGTCTGCAGAGATTTGTTAGTTATTGTTGTTTTAAAGGACGGAACAGCGAGGTCATCTACCCCTTTGCAGAGGCAGCTCCATTTTTAGCTTATTTTCAATTTTGAAAAAAAAAAAGGCTTATGAGATCACCTTTTGTCCGTGTGTGTGTGCGTGTGTGTGTGTGTGTGTGTGTGTGTCCCAAATAACTTCTAAACGGCTGGAGCTATTTCAATGAAACTCGGTAAGTACATAGCACTATTCCGGACGACCCCAACCGTGCGCTTCAAATTTTGTTACGTCTCACCAATCCAACATGGCGGCTGTACGAAATATTTCACCAGTATTCAATATCTCCGAAAGTATTCCCGCTATCACCCTGGAATTTTTTACGGTGATAAAGGGAACTACTAGAAGTTCACCTATGTGACTTTTGAAACACTGGTAACTACAAAACCAACAAGGCGGCCACGCGAATTTGCGACTTTTAAATAGACTTTTCTCGCGATTTAACCAACCAAACGCAGTAAAACTTGGTACAGTATATGTTTATACACATTGTAATGCACCGACATCTAACTTTGTTCAATTGTTTACATAACTACAAGATGGCGGATGTGCGAAATATTTCACCGACATTCTATATCTCTGAAACTATTAGCGATATCACCCTGAAATGTAGTACGAAGATAAAGGGCACTACTGGAAGTTCACCTATATGACTTTCAAAAACCGGTTAACTACAAAACGAACATGGCGGCCAAGCGAATTTGAAAATTTTAAATAGACCTTTCTCGCGATTTAATGTTCCAAACACAATGAAATATGGTACAGGAAATGTTTATACACATTGTAATGCACTGGTATCTAATTTAGTTTAATTGTTTACAAAACCACAAGATGGCAGCTTTGCGAATTTTAAAATTAAATTTGTATTGCTTGTGTCGTAATCATGTGATCGAAGTGAAAGTCTGAATAATGAACCTACTCAATTATTTTCCCTTAATGGTACATGACTCTATGTCCTATACATTTAACAATCCAACATGGCGACCATCCGAAATATTTAGACGGCTCTGAATATCTACGAATTTATTGTAGGAATCAAACTGATTTTTTTTTACATTCATAGGGGCTATGAACTTAAGTTCACATATAGGGCTTTAAATAACCTGGTGATCACAAATCCAATATGGCGGCGTCGCGAAGTATAAATATTCACATGGACGTTTCTCGCAATTTTCCCATCTGAGTGCAGTGAAACTTGGTACAGTAAATCCTTATACGAATGTTAATCCACTGGCATCTAATTTATTTCAATTGTTTCCATAACCACAAGATGGCAGCTGTGCGAAATTTTAAAATCTCCTTGTTACTTCTTGTGTCCTAATCATGCGTTTGAAATTTGAATGCTACACGTACACAATAATCTTCATGTAACAGTACATAACTCAAGGACCTACATATATAAAATCCAACATGGCGAACATCCGAAATGTTTAGTCGGTTCTCAATATTACGAATCTATTACAGAAATCAAACTGAAATGTTGTATGTAGATAGAGGCAATTAACATATGTAGGATATATGAAAATAGGCTGTATAGTTCTTCACGGAACTACTTGTTTAATAATATCTTCCTTTCCCGTTTCCTGTTATCCACTGGAAGAAGAGGGTAATATTTCAATCCAATGTTGATGTTTCGAATTGAAAAGCATCATGGACGTTAGAGGAGAGCCACCCCGAAGCCTTCAGTTGAATAACACGAGGGAGTGATGTCCTTGCTGTATAATTTAAAAGGGAAGATAATCCTTCCCTCCCTCACCGGAGCCGGTGCCAATAAATGTGTTCCTTTGTTCCATTATACAAACAGCTAGCGACGTAAGAAATTATTAGACAACAAAAATAAACTTAATTTTTCTATTTTTGAACCCTTTTTTACATTTCCCAAAGAACCAAACTCCGATAATAACGACTACGATTCTGATTTCAGGATATTCGTTCTGTTTTGAAAGAGATTATGCCTGTGTACTGTACCCGAATCACGGACGCTTCAGTGATATAGTGACGTAGATATATAGAGACGTAGAGACGTTGGGCATTGTTTACAACGAAGCGGCAGAATTTGAATCGCACGCTGAAAGACTTCAAGCAGCGAGTGAGATGTGACGTGGAGCCTGTGACGTGTATACTGGCCTACTTGACTGCATAATTTTGGAATTTCCTCAAGACAACGGATTTGAATTTTTGAAAGTAGTACAGTTTTCTGGCAATTGAATTTGGAGAAGATTGAGCTATCTAGCAAGGAGATATGTTCGCTAGAAGCCGAGATACGGCAATGGAATGTTCTGGAAGTTTTGATCGCTATGCTGTGACGTATCGCCGGAACCTGTATAAAAGAGGCGAGGAACACCACTGAGATATGTACTTCGTCCGATCGACTGCTCGGGTAAGCATCATCGCCGCGCTGTGAATCTAGTAAGATACTGTTACTATAGTCAACGAGAGAACATAGTCGCTGGACTAGTGTTCAGGACTTAGTTTATTGTCAGGGAACTAAGCACTTGCACTATTCACGATAATGCCTGTCTGGGTGGAACTTAGCCGACGTCTGGTCCCATCTGTTTTACAGATTGCGGTGGAGCATATCCAAAGTGCCAGTTATAGGATATTAGAAAATAGCTTAGCCTACGATGCTGGACAAGTGTTGCCTAACGCACTTGTTGCAGATAATATCTGATTACTCGCCGAGGGACTAACTTACATGAGGCATTCTTCGACATCCACAGATACCAGATTGTTAGTGCAAAACTCGCTGAATTTCATGCTGCTAAAAGTTGTTCCTGCCATAACTAGTCAAATACAGAACAGTGAAATCACAGTCTACAAATGAACTTTATAAAAGTGAACAAGTCGTGTTCAGAATTGAACCATTTCATAATGTTGGACATTAGAAAGTATAGCGGGAAAGTTTATGTACGCGCATTTATAACCGCCGGTATGTGTCGTTAAAACCGTGCGAGGATAGGCTTGTAATGGAGGGCAACGAAGATGAGTCACTGATGACCAAGGGAGATCGCTGTGTTTGTGGCGAACACCAAGGACACGCATTACCATCACATCAAGAATGAAGCAAGCTGATATTCTATGTGCATTTCCTACTAGGCTAAAGTAGTTGAAAATTTCTTTTACCATTCATAATAGAAAGTCAACACCATCTTCATGTCAAACTTCATGTGTATTTGTCCAGTACGACAAATGGAGCACCATTGTGGGGTCCGACAATTTAACATACAATTTTTTATACAACACTTAGGCCTAGATTGATGTCTTCCCGATATAAGGCATTCTGAATTTATTTAAAGGAATAGGAATATTTTTCTTATAGCTCTTAGATGCTTGATCGATACTTGGATTATTCAAATTAATTCTTTATTATTTAATAATAATAAATTACAGTGAAGTAAAAAAGGAAATAAATTCTCGAATAATTATTTATTTGAGGATTCACCGTTAAATTATAAATTTAATGTAATTAAACTATTTGAAAGGTGATTGCACCATTATAGTAATTTAATTTACACTATCAATAATTAGTGATGTTATTAAATTAACAAGAAGTTCCGTTAAGACAGAATATGAACCTATCTAGAATAATGACGAAATTAAGTTGCTAATATCGAAATTTCCAATTAGTTCGAAATACTGTATACCTGGCATAATGTATCCTAATAGAGCACTACAGTTGGCAGCCCTGATGACTGAATATATTCTTAGTTCCATCTCTTAAGGTACAAAATACAAAATTTGGTTGAAGTCCAATGAATCGCATGGACGTTACATGCAGTTAAACATTGGATCTAACAGCGCGCGTGAAATCATGTTGGCAACAATGTCATGCATGTATTGGTCAGAAATAATCTGAAATAATATGATCTATTGTTGTGCCAATTTTGAATGAAATCTATTAGTTAGTATAGAAGTTACATGCATTTTAAAATTGGAACTATCAGCAGGCTTAGAATCATGTTGGCAGCACTGACGTATATTAGTTACTCCAAATTCGTCTAGAATGCCAGGTACTATACGTGTGCAAATTTTAGAGCTATTGGCTTGCATACTTTCTGATATATTGATATTAGGGTAACAAAAATAGGGACAGCACATATTAACAGTTGGCAGCCCTGGTTGTTCCTTAGAATACGCATAGTCATATCTGTTATGGTACACATAACACATACGAAATTTGGTTGAAATCCAAATGATAGTATGGAAGTTGCATGTATTTAAAGTTGGACCTGTCAGCAGGCTTAGAATCATGTTGGTAGCACTAACGTATATAAGTTACTCCAAATTAATATAGAATGTCAGGTACTATACGTGTTCATAGTTTAAAGCTGTCGGCTTGCATACTTTCTGATATATTGGTATTTGGATAAAATAAATTAGGAGCATTTATTAACAGTTGGCAGCCCTGGTAGGTCTTAAGAATACGCTCAGTCATATCTGGTTATGTACACATACAACATACGAAATTTGGTTGAATTCCAATTGATAGTGTAGAAGTTATATGCATTTAAAAATTGGACCTATCAGGAGGCTTATAATCATTTTGGCAACACTGCCATGTTTGGCCTCCTTGAAATTAAACTGAAATATTATGATCTGTACGTGTGCCAATTTTGAATTAGCTCCCATTCATACTTTCCAAGATATCCAACATGGAGCTCAAATTTCAATTTGCGATTTTTTAGCAGTTGGTAGCACTGACATCATTTTCAAATATGGCCGTGAGATATTCAGGTGTAGGTCTTTACTCCTACCAAATTTTGTTTCGATTGCTGCAGCCGTTTAGGAGTTGATAGGGGGGGACACACACACAGCCAGACAGACAGACAGAAGGACAGACAGACAGACAGACAGACAGACACACATTTGCCCGATCTCATAAGTCTACTTTTTCCTCATTTTTGCAAAATGTGAAAAGTAGGCTAAAAATCATGATATGAGAAAGTTGTAAATAATTTGTGATACTTGTTAAATCAAGGTGAGGGTTTAAACATTTTGTTTAATATTGCTTATATTTGAATATTTGAGAACTAGGGTCATAATAATAATTGTAAATATTGTAAAAATCATAACAATGATTAGATTATGTCATTATGATTATGATTATTGCCAAGAATAATGATAATTATTTCATGTTGTTAAAAGGCATAGTAACAATAAACATAGAAATGGTTTAAATAGTTATATAACAGTGATAAATCCAATAAGATTTATTAATTTCTATATTTGTGAAGCAGAAGTTAATATTTTTGAACAGAGTGTGAAATAACAAGGGTTATTTGTATTTAGGAACATGGTTAGACAATTGAGCTTGTGTAATTAACATCAAATGGCAATAGTTTTGAGTTTAGAAGACGCTTCTAAAAAGCACCAAGTAAGAATGAGGAAGAAGGTAAAATAACGGCAGATATTAAAAATGTATCAACTAGGTTGAATTTGTGTAAAATAGAGGCAGGGAGAGTTTGACCAGGACTAATTACATCTTTTCATTGGAAAATTTATGAATTTAAGAATACACAGTAACATGTATGACGGAATATTACAACACCTATATAAAATACATTATTGTGGAAAAAAAAATAGAATCATATGTGATGATTATCGTTGAAAATATTATGCGACTAGGATGTCGACATTTATATTTCGTTGGAGACTGAGGGTCATCCATGAGGAAATTATTTCCTGAGTTATGGAAGAGGTTAGTGAAAGCATGTGTTGCTCATAGTTGTTAAAGGAAGGTGAGGCGAGAGGGCCGCCACATATTCCCGTAGATTCAAATCCTGTAGGATTGAGTATTTATTTCTAACCTGGGTCAATTAACTAGATCCCCGATTTTGTGCCTAAATAAATAAAATATGATTGTTAAATTGGATGAACCTGACTAAAACGTATTGAGAAAATAAATGGTTGCTAATGATATAAAAGAAGATAAATAAATATCTGAGAATATTTATAATAAATACTTGGAAGTGCTTGGAATAATAATAATCAATTTTGAAACTATTAACTAACTTAATGCCAATCTTCATGATCTGATTTTTAGAGAAGGGAGACCTGTTATAAATAATTTTGAAGGAAATTTACGAATAATATAAATAATAATAAATTCTGTTGTGAATATGTTGATATTTAAATATTGTGAAGATTAACTGAAAGTGAGAATAATAATTATTTGATGAGAATCTGAATTAATTAAATTATAAAAAAATATAACAATTTTATTTCTTGATAATAATTTGTGTGTATTTAATATAACATCATTTGAGATGATTATAAAATAATTCATTGGTGATGTGAGACCAATTGTGAATAAGAAAATACAAAATATGAATTTCCATATTACTCTAAATAGATGAAAATTATAAACAAAATATTCAATGAAACAAAGTTAAAACAATGCAAACAATATTAACATTCGACCACCATGTTAGTCGAATATTAATATTATGTTAATGCAAAATGATAAACAAAGGAATTTGGTGAAATAATTTTCCATAATTAATAATTTTGGAAAGCATAATCTACATGTGAAAGTGATACTATTTTCGAAATATATATCTAATACTTGAACAATCAAAAATCAATCTTCAGAAATAGAAAACTGCGAATGTACAGATAGGGATCATTAGAACTCTTCACTGAATCATGATCGCGTAGAAGTGTGTAAATAGAGATTTTTAATGATACAAGAATGGACTGATCATTTTCTGGACATCATTCATCGAAGAGTAGGAGTGTTATTAAATTTTGTGGTGTGTTGATTTTTTATGTGTGAGTGTTTTGTTTATTTTTGATGAATTATGCCAAAGATTAAAATTTTTAATTATAAATAAATTGAGATATTTTTATAAATTGTGCTATTTTCGATTATTTCTCATCCTACCTTATTTGCATATTGCCGATATCAGTGAAGCCAGATTTTACCTAGTTTTCGCCCAGATAAACCCTGAGATAGCTTTTGTCTCGTGCTGAACTGATTTCGGTAATTTTCTAAATGGGGTTATTAGATTCTGGTCCAAACGGGTTCAGTACGAAGCTAGGCTAGGTAAGGGCACAAATAAGCCGTGACTCACACTCAGCCACAAAGTACTAGCCAATTCGCACATCGCGTCACCAAAAGAAGGCGTGGCCTACCACAATGTTCATATCCTTCATTTCTCAAAAAGTACTCGTCCGATTTGGGAAATAATAACACCGTTGAATTTGTCTCAGTGTAATCAGTCACCCTGTATGCAAAAGTATAGTTCCATTAAAAAAACAAATTGGTACTTATATCTCAGCTATTCACAATAAAAGGAAAACATAGTATAAGTTAGTTTATGAGCCCCTTAGCACCATTCACAAAAGGGAAAACCTTGTATAGACCAGAAACCCATTGCACAAGTGCATAAGTACAGTATATACACCTTGGCACTTCCATAAATGATCAATGGGACCCTTCTGATGAGGTGAGGTCTCGAATTGGAAAAGCCCGGACAACTTTCAATAAGATGCGGAATTTGTTCAAACATCATGAGCTGACTAGAAAATCAGGCTTTTGCGTTGTTGTGTGTTCTCTACTCTTTTTTACGGAGCTGAGACATGTGCTCTGGCAGAGTCTTTATGTAACTGATTAGAAGCCTTTGAAATGTGGCTGTACAGAAGGATATTGCGGATACCATGGACAGACCATGATTGTCATAAATGTTGAGGTTCTCCAAAAAATGAAGAAGAAAAAACAGGGAAGAATTAACCACCGTGAAAATGAGGAAAATCCAATACGTAGGACACACCATGAGGAATACCGCCCAGAACGATCTCCCACAGTCTATTCTTCACGGAAAAATACCAGGGAAGAGAACTGTTGGACGAAGAATAATATCCTGGTTAAAAAATCTCACAGCCTGGACCTCCAAAACATCTACTAAATGGGGTGAGTTAGCTGAAAAAAGTTTCACATCTGGCAACCAATGCGCCCTTTTGGATTCAGATAGTACATGTGTAGACGAGTCTGAAAAGCCCGGGACACACATTTTTCTGGCTCTCTTGCGGTGTTGGTGACGTAATCAATATGGCCGCCAACATTTTGAGACACGCTTCTACATTCCTCGTTATAACTCACTTTTCCTTTTCGATATTAACATAATAGTTAGTGATTATGAATCATGAGAAAACGCGCTTCCCAACGGTATATTTGATTTCATTGTTTAAGTTCACAGTATTAAAAACAAGATGTTCAGTAAAGAACATATAGCCTACTTTCTCCTAAATGTATGAGTATAGTTATAACTCGTTGATATTATCAAAGAGTATAATAGAATCATTTCTTGGTTGAAGACCTCAGAAACTATTTACCTCTACCAAACGCCACAATCTAGATAAAAACTGCTACCATCATTGAAGAAAGAAAGATAAGAAGTATATCAAGAATGTTATGGATCTGGAGACATAATCGACCGGACTGGCTGCGTGGCTCAGCGGTAACGTTCTCGCTTGCTGGGCCCTAGGTTGCAGGTTCGTATCCTGGCGCAGTCAGCTGGCATTTGAGGGTGTACAAATGCGAGGGAGCCGTGTCAGTAGATTTACTGGCACGTTTAAGATCCCGTTCGGGCCAAAATTCCGGCACCCCGGCGTATCTAAAAGCAGCAGTAGTTAAAAGGGACGTAAAACAAATAACATTATTATTATTAATGTTATTATTACATAATCGACCTGCCGTGGGCAACATCCAACTTTGAGTTGAGGCATGTCTTTACACGTCTGCTTGTGCATGGCTTTCACAACCCTAATTGAATTAACAAATCTTTCCATGACCCTACAGAGACGTGTGTATACAAACTATGTGGATATTTTCGATTGCTATTTGCCCGAAATAAAAGTATTAATAACCTGAACTAGCACCAGCGGCTAGAATTCAGTTACTATGTGAAATCGTTTTGTTCTTTACTTCAAATAACATTTTCAAATAACGCACAATAGGCTGTTATAAACCCTTTAAAATAAGAAGTAAAAATGTATCATAGTATCATCTTGTCATTCTTCAAATTCGATGCGCTTAGAATGCCAATGGTATACTATCAATGGAGTCCCACGTAGACCAGTCGTGAAATCTAGTGGAGAAGTATCGAACAATATAATCCTAACAGGGCGAGTGCATTCTAGCGGCCATAAGAAGAAACTTTTCAATAAAATCTGGAAGTTAAGTAGGCCGGCGTGCAGTTACCTTTTTGGCTGCTAGATGTCTCGAGCAAATCTGCTGGCGAATTATGTTTTAATTAAATATATGTTTTGCACCGTAATATGCACAATATAACGCTTAATTTTAAATCGTCTGAGTCATTACAAAGCAACAAATATGTAAAATTTCAAGCAAAAAACTTAACACTGATGCGGTTTGAACCATAGGCATATGAATGATAGACCGTCGCTTTTCCACGGAGCCATTTGTGCCAGCGAACATTCATCTATATAAAGTGACTTACATAGAACTTGTTAGCAAATAATGATTTAGACCTAACGATTTCATCATTGGAGTATATTATTTATATATAAAGCATTTCATACAAAGTTTATTTATTTTGTATCAGTACGCTATGTTGCATGCAATACTCATATTAGTGAAATATAAGTCAGGCACAAGATATCCACTGCCATCTTGTCTTCTTACCGAGACGGCTCAGCTTTTTAAAATCACTTCTGTACTATAGTATTACAAAATAAACTTTTAATTTCGAACGTTCCTCTTCCTTTAGAACAGTTAAATCGATTCTCGGCTCGATAATCGGAACTGGTGTGTCCCATGATATGGATTATAAAGTTTGCAAATTCGCACGGACGCCATCCTGAAATGGTACTGCCCCCGTAATTGAATTATGTAGAGACCACGGTGGCTATATTTGAAATTATAATGAAAGTTATGGCTGTCATAGTTATGACGTGGGTAGTCATGACGTAAGCACGGATGACGTAAATGTTATGCCAGCAAGCTACATGAGCTGAGATCCTCAGTGACGTCAGCATTTAGTCGAGAATGTTCCAAGATTTATGACGCAGTCGCAGGAAACGAGGAATTCTGCTGAGGAAGAAACTATGCTATTGGAGGAGAGGCATGAACCAATGAACGATAGTTTCAAGGAAGACGGAGATTGCTGAAACTATGGTATTTTTATTACTTTTGGAATGCAGAATTGTGGAAATCCATTTGCAGTAAAAGCATTGATTTGGAATTTTGGTGAAATTTATTTTCAGTTTTTGAATTTTGAAAATCCGTCATGTATTAACGAAGTTGGAACTTCTAGCGATGACGCAGTATCACGCTTTGGAAGGGATGGTAACGCCCCTCGTGATGTTAATAAAAGGGCTTGCGCAGAAGAGAGGAGTCTCTTTCGTTCTCTGATCATTCTGAGATCTCATTCTCAGATCATCGAAGTATAATTGTGAAAGTTCTTTTCTTATACATTCATTATAGTGAGACGTCGAAGTGAACAGCAGTGAAAAGAATCGTCTTTATAACGTGTGGCGAGGCCACTATATTAACGAGATCCAAGTCAAACTAGGTGAAGTTGAAACGGACCTTAGAAAGCTTCTACAAGTTTAGCTTCGAACAGTTAGCGGTCTCCGATAAGCTAATTGTATTGTGCTGTGCTACATGCAGTTATAGAGAAAAGCTGAACAATTTCGACCGATTAGTTCGAAAGATATTAGCAGTTTTATACGACTGAGAAAAGTGATTATCTCGCCACAAGAGAAGCACTTGTGTATAGCCAGAATCAACGCAACGGCTGACGCTGCGAGTGGAATAGAAAGACTTCAGATTGCTTGGTTACAGAACAATACAGTATAATGGAGCAATTGAATACGGCAATTTGTTCTTCTAACACTACAACCGAAGAGCAGATGGAAGGCTAAGAGCTTATTGCAATTGGGACATACTTCAACGGAGTAAGATAGCGACATGGAACTTCGCTAATTGCTATTCCACACAAGCGAACATGCGGTGAATACCATCTACACCCATGTTTCGTAATTAAAGGCTGAATACCATCGAACAGCCATAGAAACAATTTCATACTCTGAATATGAATAATTTCTTCGGAAATTTCTACAAAACTTCATGACGATTGTCTACTGGAACTTCAGGGAATTTTTTCAAGAGAGGTCAGGGTGGACCCGACTCACAAAGAAGATTATTGCCGGAAGGATGTCTATTCGTCTTCGAGGAGCAGAGCGATTCACGGAGAAGGAAGCAGTTCGATTCTCTGAGGGTGCTATTTCCTATTTCGAGGATGGAGCTCAACTTTAACGTGGTGAAATGGATCCATCAGCAGTCTTCTTTGGGGAATTTTCCTCTGGAACGTCAATCGGCAGATAAGGTAGTCGTGAACGTTTATTGTATTTGAGTATATTAATGATGTTTGAGCAACCATTTTTCCCATATTTTTATCCTCATGTGTTTTTGCCCTATTTTCTTGTTGAGATTCTTATTCTCAGTACACCTTGATGAGTTTTGCATTTTTCGACGATTTATTAAGACATTGTTATGTCATGGGCATAGTTAACGATTTTGAATCAGTTGAGACTGATATTTAGAATTTTCAGTAATTAATATTTTTGTAGTCACGATTTGACTGTAAGTTAATGATTTTTATGGCAGATTTAAATTCAGACAGCGTGTCACTTTATTAAAGTAATTCTACCCCTGTTTAATTACTTTGACCAATTTTCTGTCATCATCAAGAAGGAAGAACATTTAAATGATTTTAGAGCGTTAAAATCTCTTACGTTGTCGACGATCTTGGAAATACTAGTCGTTATTTGAATTGATTGCAACACAGACATTTATCGTCAGTTATGAATGAACATTGCATTATAGACACTTTTGTGAAAGAGTAACTTTAATATTGAATTATTGAATGCATTAAAGTCAAGTACTTTTGTTAGGAGTTTTTCTCAATTAGAAATTTATATAACGATGTTTGCATTCCCCAGTCTAATTGGATTCTATTCGACTACTTTGCATTTTAGTCGCACTTTATTTGAAGATAGTATTTTCATACTACAATTTCTTTTAAGATGTTAATCTTAAATTTGATAGACCAGACAGGCGTATATAAGCGTATTCACTATTAAATTTGTTTGTGATTGGCAAGTTTTGACTTCATTTCGGTTCATGAATGAAATCCACGAAGGTTAAATAGAAAAACAGTTTTGAAACAATTAATGATTATAAAAAATTTTAAGTGGAACTATGAATGTATAATCGCTAGTGCAGCGCGTGTTGAAAGTCGCTGAGATATAATGCCCTTGAATATGAAGGAAGTTCCCACAGGAATAAATGTTAAAGAATTATTTGTGGAAGTTTTGTAAGTTATGAGAAAGTTGAATGCCATATAGATTAATATATGATGATTTTGGGCATATTTTTAATGCAGTTTGTGCATTAACTTGTTAGCGAAGGATTTTCCGCTGGAGTAAGATTGTCATAGTTCGTTGAAAATAAATCAAGTGATTTACTGTTATAATTAACACGAGTTTCGAGAGAATTTGAGAAAAGATTTTGAATGAAGGTTGCCGTCACAAATCATTATTAAAACCTTTATTAAACCAGATTGTGACATTAACATGTATAACTAACCTTCATTGGTCGATTATATTAAACACGATTATGAAAATTACAAACCGAATGAACATGTGGTCAATGTATTTATTAAATTAATAATTTAAACAATTTAAAATGTTAATATTGTAAATAATTGCTGTAAATAATTTTGAAAATAATATGAAACGAGAGTGATGTTAAAGGCGTGCTTATAATATTTTTATTGTCTTTGACAAACATTATAAACAATTTCTAATTGTTATAAATAATTTATGTGATTTTGTTATAAACATTTAAGAGCTAATTAAACATTTGGATGAGAAGTTAACAAGTTTAAGGAATTAACATAATGATTCAATAGGATGTGAGCAAAGTACTTGAAAGATTTGCGTAAATATAATGTGAGTTGTCTTGCAGACAGATTAAAAGTTTGAGAGAGCAAGCTATTCTTACGTAACTTAGCACGTGAGAAGGGAATGCATTTGACCAGTATGCAACAGGTTCGAGGGTAGCTCGCAGCTGGGCCAACATCTGGTTCACAGAGAGTGAGGTCGTCCACACTCCGGCCTTGCGACTATAAATACCATTCTCATGTTTATTAAAAGGAAACCAAATGCTTTATATATGTCACACCCTTACGTCCTTTTCCAATCCAATAGTGTTATGATTATTACGTTATTTGGAGCTCTTGGGAGCTAAATTGTTTTATATCATGTTGTATGATAATTTTTGCAAGTCCTACTGAGGACGTAGTCAGATTGACTTGGGCTTCTGATAGCCACGTTGATTTTGTTGTGTTATCAAAATCATATCCTTTATTAGAAATAAAGCTTTTGTACAGTTCAAAGTTCTCGTCTTCGTTCTGGCTCATTTTTAAATGTCATGGTGGAGGTTATTGTGTGAACAGACTTTTAGTGATCCTGTTGTCAACTCAAACCCCGAGATAATTAAGAGGTAAGTAACGGTAAGTATGAACCCCCGTCTATTTTGGTGTGTTCCACAATGATTTCCTGTGAACTTCTGTGCTCTTATCTCGATAGTATCTGTCAGTGCCATTTTCATTGATGTAACTGTGCCGGTGCGTTTGATAATTGGCAATCCGATAGAGGGGGCGGATATCTGACAGCCTACTATCCAGGTTAACGGGGACAGTACTGAACTCGAATTCTAAATGATTCAGGATGGACAGGATGCTATTTAGGACGTTTTGGTGAAATTTGGAGAAGATTGCGATATTTTTGGAGGAATTACGACATTTTTAAAATTTTAATGCGAGAGGAAGCTTCAGATTGTGTTTGACAACAGCAAAATGGCGAGAGATGCCGCTCTTGGGCAATGCTGCGTAGTATTTTCGCTAGGCTGCCCATAGCAACTTGTAGAGTTCGAAGAGAAATGCGTTGATTGGCTAATCCAATTGCCAGAATCAGGAAGGGTAGAAGAAATGAGCGCGCTTGATGAGGAGCTTCGTCGATTTATAAACTGCCATTTATTAAAGAAGAGAGAATCTGCACATTTAAAACTATTGAAAAAGGATCTAAATTAAAAGGATTTATGATAGTCACCCAGAGATGGAAGTTGGACAATCCTGTAAAAAGATATAAGTTATGATTGGTTTGCCGCTTCTTTTCATGACGCGCCATTCGTTTGGTTTTGAGATGCGAGGTGACGCGCCGTTGATCGAGGTCTTTTGTGTTGAGGTGTCGAGCGGAATGGACCTGCGACAATTGAGTTCCTGAAACTAGCGTGTGCGCGAGAGGGGTCTCACGCAAACAGAGTTTGGCGGCGAGGAAGGTAGTCCCGTCGGTCAGAAGTTAACATGGGAAGTCCGGTGAAGATGTGGGGAACAGAATATCGTCGTAATATCAGTTCTCGTGTGAAACTAGTATTGAAAGTTTGACTAAACTAAAGAGAAACATCGTGTGCACATTACATGAAAGTTTCAAGACGAAATTCGAAAGAATAAGATAGTTTTCTTTGTTGAAAGCACTTTCGTTAAATAAGCACGTTTCGCTTGGTGCGTGTCAGCTATACAGGCGAGAAGGCAAGGCCCGTTATCTGCTTGTGCTAACATTTGTAGGACAGCAGCTCTCATTCACAGCAAGTCTATGTTTAGTGGCAAGCTTTTTATCGAAATGTTCGACATGCAAGCGTTAAGGGGAACAGTTAACGTTGAGTTTAACGCAGTAGTGATCATGTTTTAAGCCAAGTTATGCGTAGGGAACGTGATGTTACACTGTTGGACTGGGATACCGGGCAATCGAAGTTAATCTTAAAATTATAAGATGTGGTGTAACGATTATAAGGCTACAATCCAACATTACGAGATGGAACTTGATTACCACGTCATGGCTAGGTATTATCCGACCCGAAGCGAGGCAGTTCATCATACTTCGAGCCAGGGGGATTCTTGCGGTTCCGCTGATCGAGGTGAGCTCCGTGTTCGAAGCCAGCCAGGGGGATTGACGATCGGGGAGCAGGGTTCGAGTCGTGACAAGGCAATCTTCCGAAGAAAGAGGATGAAGATCAGTAAGTGTGGAATGGCTGGTGTCGTCAGTAATTCCCTCCATACTTCTTCTACAAGATGTCATCGCAAGGTAGAAAAAGCTACCCTCATTAGTAGCTATTGTTGGTTTTTATTGTAGTTAGTCGTAGATTAGAATATCAAAGAGCTTGGCACCATTTCAACGCTAAATTATTCTGTTGTGTGTGAAATAGTTTAAGCCCAGGAATTATTTTCAGTGTTGGACATTTAAATATTAAATTTCTTTTAGTGAGATTTTCGGATAGTAACATTTGGTTTTTTGACTTATAGGTTTTGAGATTTAAGCTCATTTTATTAATAATTTCGTTTATCGATGTTCTTTCGATCCACGTAACTTTGGGAATTTTATTGCACTTTAGTGAATTTTATTGCGTTTTATTGTATTTTATTGAATTTAATTGAACGTTATTGAACTTTATTGGACATTATTGGAATATTATTGGAATTTTATTGGATATTATTCAATATTCTAGGAAATGGTAGTACTTTACCCAAGCAACTTAGACTTTGAAAGGAATATTTATTTGGAAATGAATTATTATTTGGACATTTCCAACTCTTTATAGTTATCTTCGAGTCTGACTTCGCTCAAGTAATTATTTAATCAAACATTTTGAATTGGTGGAAGGATGAAACATTATTTGGACATTCCACTTTAGCCAGCTATAACTAATAATAATTTATCTGTGGATAAACTATTTTATTTTATTTGAGAGATCTTGTCTGCTCAGACAAATTAGCACATTTGAGTATTCTACGAAATTTTACAACACTCTTGGAGATTGTTATTGACTTTAATTGCATTAACGCAATATTTTGGAAAGACCAGAGAGAAGTAACAAATGTTTATATTTATTAAATGTTAACAACAATTATTTGAAATCTAAAGTAACTTATACTAGTAAACCATTACGTCATCACTGTTTATTAGAGTCGATTATTATGTATTTTCACAACATCTGAAAGAGCTATACGCTGTAATTATTATAAGTAAATATATTACGAAGCAAGGCAATATATGCAATTTAAATAAGTTGTTATGCCAGAATACTGTATTAAGAGCTTGAAGTGAAGAATTATAGCAGCTTTATTTTTTTAATATTAAGCTGAGGAAAATGTTATACGGAATTTACCTATGTAATTAAGAGAAGTCGTTGTTGAAGTATTCTGTGGGTTCAGTCTATTAGAGAAGGGAAGGTCATTATACGCGTCGTGAGCGTTTATTTGGAAATTATATGTAAATATATTACAGTAAAGAATTAAGTAAGACCTTAGTTGTCAAGTATTATTGTAAAACGACTCTCAGTTGAATTGATTAGTTCTATTGGCGGAAAATATTTGGGAAACGGATGGAAAGTGAAAATGTTGTTAATTATTATTAAGATATTATCAAGGATAAGACATTAATTATATAAGCTTAACTTAACCGTTCGGCGATGTATGTATGCCCAATTATGAAACGAAACATCTTTATTATGATGATAGTGATATGATATTGTAACAGTGACACTTTATTTAAGAGCATAAAAATTTGGGATTGTCAGTAGTTGAACAGAGGAGGAAGGTTGGATGATTGAGAATCATCACGAATTATGTAAATAACATAAGACATTTGTTAACAATATTTAAATATAATACTATTTATAACTAGGAGAATTTAACGATATAATAAAGTTAACTGAATAACTTTCTTAATAAATATCTGATCCTAAAACAATAATAATAATATGGTTTATTATTTGGATTAACATTATTAATAATTAATTTTAATAATTAATAAACATTTAAATAACGAACATTTTACAAACTTAATTAATAATTTGGAAATATTAATAGTCTTTAATTAAATTATTTAATAATAATTTCTACCATTAATCATTAAATAATTTTGGGAACCTTAGTTGACAATTAAACGAAAGTTTAATATACTTAAATGTTTTTAAACGTTTAAACCATAAATTGGAGTGACGTTTAAAGAACGTGACGACGTTCCTTAAATACAATAAGGTTGTTTACTATTGTGTAAAGGTGATCTGATGGAAGATCAGTATAAAATTAATTTCTATTAATTTTACCAATGGAGGACATTGGAATAGTAAGTAGAAATGTCATGGGAAGACATTGGATGTATTAAAACCGATCTTTGTTCATATATTACTAGGGAACAAGAGTAAAATTTAAGAGCTGTTATGCAAACAGCTGATTGATAATTTGTTTTTTTTAATTTTATTTAAGAAGTGGAGTACTTCTAACGTCCATGGGACGATGATTTAATTTCATAATCTTATTATAGGAATTTTTGCAGAATCATTTGCGGATTGCATGTAATTGTTAGAGGAATATTTGTTAATTCATTTTATTTATTATCACTTCGTTAATAAATTTATTTGTTAGTTTTGTAACTGCGTTTTGATGATTTATTTAAGTTATGAAGGAGGATTATGTTTTGGTGCATTTGAGGTTTTATTGAACCACTAATTTCGCCCACTTAACCGAGAATAGTTGTATCTCGAGCTCTTCGTTTATTTAGTTGATATACCCATTTTGCTCTACCAAAACATGATCTTAGAAAGTGTGCACCCCCCATTTAGCTATTGTTGGTAGGATTTCCAGGTTTTTGAGCCGGGGACCTCGAGATTCTGCAATCCAGCTGATCTTCGGATACGACAAGCAGCTCTAATGGTTTAAACGGGTACACATTAAATGGCAGCCCAACGTTTAGGGTCGAACTGTGGTTCTTAGCGACGTATTTCGTGATGTCAGGCACGATTAGGCTTGTTGAGGCTTAATTGGGCGTGATTGGGTGCAATTGTTTTAAATTTTGGAAGATTAGATTGAAATAAATCCTGTGTAAGGAAGAATAAGTCGAGAAACAGAAAGCTGACTTATAATCTAAATCTGATGGTTTGATAATCCGGTTGTTGACATTTCAGTCACAGTCATGTAACGTAAATGATTAAAATTAATTAATAATAATAGAATTAGGACTTCATGATTTAAGTAAATCATTAACAGAATTACTCTAGGGTTTAGCATAAGTCTGGTAAACAATAAAATTCCCAAATATTAAGTTGAAAATGGTTGCTCTTTGGTATTTTAGTTCTGCAGTGTATGTCATGTTCCCGTAGCAGTTGCAATATTTGTAATTGTTGCAATGGCAATGAAGATTGAAGAGGTATATAAGATGTTTTCAGATGTCCAAAATAAGATGGACAATCTGACAAAAGATGTGGAAGGTGTTCGCACGTACACCCAGAAAGGTTTTAAGAGTGTTAAAGAGGACGCTGAAAAGAAATTTAAGTCGGTTAGGGAAGAAGTAGACAAAAGTAGGGACACTATTAAAGAATCTGTAATTGAAAGTGTTAAAACAGAGGTAGATGCTGTTAAAGAAAGTGTTAGGGACACTATAGTAGAAAACATTGCTGACACAGTAAAGGAAAGTGTTAAAGACAGTATTAAACAAGATCTAGGTGAATTACAAGAGTCTTTGGAGAAATTACAAAGCAGTGCTACTACCGTTAGCAGCGATGTTAATAAATTGCAAGTTAGTTCTACACAAGTCACGAACACAGTCGACAAGATACAGAGAAACGTTGACAAGATACAGAGTAATGTTGACAAGATACAGGGAAATGTTAGAAAGGCCCAGGATGAGTCTACATTACTCAAAGAAAGAGTCATTAAAATTCAGAACAACACCGTCGATTTACAAACTAACACAGAACAAGTTCAATCAAGACTAAGTATGATAGAGTCCAACATGCAACACAAGTTTAAAGAATTAGAAACAAGTAATGAGAATTTCCAGACTGAAATCAGAAAAGAATGGGAATCCAATAAACAACAAGCTGAGGGAAACACATCACAAACTAACATGAGGTTAACAGAACTTAAAATAGTTGTTGACAGTTTGAAAACACAAGTACAGGATCACAGTAAATTGTTGAAAGATGGAATTGATGTAGACGTGGAAAATATTGTCAAAAAAAGTTTGGAAGCATTGAAAGATGATTGGAAGAAACTCAGTTCCGATCATGTTTCAAGCATCAAACGTGATATGGAAACCAAGATAGTTTCAACTGAAGCTAAATTAAATAAGGATGTTTCTGATGCAAGGGAGGATTTAATTAAAAGAATCAATCTTGTACAGAAAACTCAAAGTGATGATATGTCAGGAGTAAGAGCAGATCTCGATAGAGAAATGAATGAAACTAAGTCTTTAGGAGATAACGTGAATCGAATGGATAATGACTTGACGAATGATAGGGAAAGGAGGTTAATTGAGCTTGAGGAAATTAAAAGGGGCATCCAAAATATTAACTTAGGCGATGCATTGACGGCAGAAGCTATTAAGATTTCATTAAAGGACGAACTTAGGAAGGAGATTCAGGAATGCATAGGAAATCAGGTCGAGACCGAAAACGAAGTAAAGGAAACAGATCAAGCTAGGATGACACGATTAGAAGATGAAATTAGAGATGTTAGAGCGAAACAAATTCCGATAGGACTTTCGATGCAACAAGATATAGATATAGGACAGAATGATTTCGGGATAGGAAGTCTAAGACAGGTACACCCTTCGAACAGAGCATCTAATGTCACTATCATTAGAAATTTTGAAGAAAAACCACGAAAATTTAATGATAAAGATGGTCTTACACCAATTGAGTTCGTTAAGCATCTCCGTGATTATTTTTATGAAAATCATATATCTCAAGATAGAGAAATGCGTATCGTGGAACGCTATCTCGAGGGATCACCTTTGGAGTGGTATCGTGCATTCAGATATGCGTTCGGAGACTTTGATGAATTTGCCGAAGCTCTAGTCAAGAGATATTGGAGTGTGGAAAGACAGCAAGATTTGAGAGCGGAGGTTCATTCTAAGAAATACTTAGGTACTCTCCCAACTAAGTACGCTGATTTCTTTAATATGCAATTAGCGAAACTACGTTACCTTCAACCCCCTTTGACACAGACAGAATTGATAGAAGCTATTTCTAGGCAGCTTCCGGTCGATGTCAGACGTAATTTAATATCGTCAGGAGTCAATGATCTTGCCAAGATGGATGAACTACTTCGTAGACTTGACTACACAAGCTCCATGCCTAATGTAATTCCTAGAAACAGGCAGGATAGTAGAGAGGTGAATACGATAGTCATTGATCAGACCCAACAAACGGAAGAAGTAACGAATCAAGTTCAAACTAAATCAGGTCCTGATAGGAACAATTACTTTAGAGACAGACGGTATGAACCAAGGTACCGCCGATTCAGAGAAGGTAGACCTTACCAGCAAGAGGAGCGTAGAAATGGAGAAAATGACAGAAGTACAGGTTATTTCCGCAATAACAATAACTATAATAACAACAATTATAGGAACTACAACTCCAACCAACGAAATGATCAGAATAATCGAAACAATAGAGGTTATAGCCGCTATAAAAACTATAACGATGATGTATTCTCTAGACAGCAGTATAATGAGAGGTATCGTGAAGGTCAGGAATACATTAAAAACGCTAACCAGGGGAATACAACTCGGGATTCCAGAAATAACAACAGGAGTGAAGTTGTCCCTAAACCAGGCACTAGTCAACAGGGAAGAGCTGAAGAAACAGCCCCTGAACAAAAAAACTCCAATTACGAAGCGCAATTAAATGAAGGTCACTTGTCATATCACAATGTCACGATTAATGAGATTTACCAGGTCACTGACGAAGACTTACTCTTTGAGGAAGAAATTATAAGAGAGGAAAGGAAAACAGAATTACCCATTATTAATATTCATGTGGAAGAGGAGAAATGCAGATCTTTGGTTGATACTGGGGCAGTAGTTTCGATTTTGTCCGAGGAATGTTATTTGAGGCTTTTGAAAGGCAACAGTATGACGATTTTGCCAGCTTCAACGGTGAAGGTGAGGGGTATCTTTCAGGATAAGACGGTCAAATGTAAAGTACAAGTATTGTTAAATTTCAAGATCAATGAGAAAGAGTATGAACATGTCTTTATCGTGGTACAGAAAATCAATTTTGATATGATTCTGGGAATAGATTTTATTGGAAAAGTAGGAGCAGTTATCGATTTGAAGAATCGAGTGATGAAACTATACGAGAATAATTTGGAAGCGGAGAATTTGGAAGGACAGGAAATAAGTACAGATCTAGATACAGATTATAGGGAGGATGTTTTAGAAAACATTGTGAGTGAAGTGGAAAGAGAAAGAGAATATCACACTCAATCGATTGAAGGGTTCGAGGACAACCAAGAAGAATTTGAAGATTTGATAATCGAATTTAAAGACATTTTTGATGAGAAACCAGGTCTAATTAAAGATTTTCAGTATCGGATTCGATTGACCAATGAAATGCCTTACCAGAAAAAGATATACCCTATTCCTGAAAAATATTACGAGGAAGTGAAAGGAATTATTAGGAAAATGGAAGAGGATGGAATAATTAGAAAGCAAGCATCATCCTATATCAATCCTATAACTGTTGTGAAGAAAAGCAATGGACAATTACGTTTATGCCTCGATGCAAGAAGTATCAATGCGTTGATTTTGCCGGAGACAGATAGACCACCGAGGATTCGAGATTTATTAAGAAAATTTAAAGGAAAGTCATGTTTCAGTGTACTGGATCTCACAGCTTCCTTTTATCAGATAGAACTCTCAGAAGATAGTAGACAGTATACCGGGTTTTTATTCGACCAATCGAGCTACGTATTTTTGAGATTACCTTTTGGTATTGTCAACAGTGGACCAGCTTTAATAAGAGCTTTGGACAGTAAGCTTAGTGAAGAAGTGAAGGAAAACACAATGTGTTATATTGATGATCTTATCATTTCATCTGAGAATGAAAGGGAACATTTGGAACATTTAAAGAAGTTGTTTTTGGATTTGAGAGAAGCAAATATTAAGGTAAATTTTGGCAAGTGCCACTTTTTGAAGGAAAGAATAGATTTCTTGGGTCACACCATTGATCAGTTTGGCTACCATCCGAATGAGAAGAAGGTAGAAGCTATTGTTCGATTCCCTAGACCTACAAAAGTGAAACAAGTTCGAGAATTTGTAGGCATGTGCCAATTCTTGAGTAATCACTGTAGCCGATATTCAGAGGTCATGGCACCATTGTATGATCTTCTTAAAAAAAATAATAGATGGAAATGGGGTTCCGCAGCCGAAGAGGCATTTGAAAAAGCAAAAGAAATGCTTAGAAATAATATTAAATTGGAGTATCCAGAATTCGACCGTATATTCTATTTAGAATCAGATGCGTCGAGAGTGGGAATCAGTGCTGTGTTATATCAGAAGGATGAGAGTGGAAATAAGCATTATATTGGATTCTGCAGTAGGAAACTGAGGAAACATGAGGAAAATTATTTTACCACTGAGTTGGAGGCACTAGCCTTTGTAACGGCGTTGCAGCAATGGAAGAAAGTCCTGCTGGGACATCGAATTGTTATTTTAACTGACCATAAAGCTCTCCAGTTCATGATGCAGTCGGATTTATCCAGCGATCGATTAACAAGATGGACTTTGTCTGTTCAGCAGTTTAATGCGACCATAATCCATCAACCTGGTAAGGATAATCTTTTAGCTAATGCTTTATCGCGTAATCCTGTAGAGAATATCCAGATAAATGCGATACAATTGGAGCCGAAAGATCAAGAGACTTTGGTGAAACTTGAGAGGATCAATGTATCACAGAAAAGATGCACTCCAATAAGGATCATGTATCGGTTTTTGAAAGGTTATATGGATAATGCTGATCCAGATTATGAGAATGTCCGAAGACGCTCGAATCGATATGTTTTGTCAGGAGATATTGTTTGCAAGTATGTCGATAAGGAGAAGACAAGAGTCAGAGTTATGGTTCCTCCCAATTTAGTAAAACCTTTGGTTTGGTGGGTTGGATAAGACTGTCAATACTTTACAGGAAATGTTTTATTGGAAGAAGTTGAGGAATTCGGTTGCTGAGATTATTCGAACTTGTGAGAAATGTCAGAAAGGGAAATATACCTCGGAGCTTCTTAAGGAAAGACCTAGGTCCATTATACCATCTAAACCCCTTGAACTATTCGCCTGCGACATTTTTGGTCCATGTCCCAAGGGACATAGAGGAAATCAGTTTGTATTAGTAACGATAGACGTATTTTCAAAATTGGTATCTTTGGATCCGATCCAGAAAGATACAACAAGGCAAGTTTTGAATAGGATTGAGAGATCAGTAATTCCGAAGGCAGGAAAGCCGGAATTTATTTTAACTGACCATGGGCCTCAGTTTACGTCTATGGGATTTCAGGAAGCCATGGAAAGGCTAGACATTAAGCATATATTTTCTAGTGTGCGATGTCCGGAGACGAATCCCAGTGAAAGAATTATGTCAGAATTTGCAAAATTCTGTAGGATTTTTTGTCCTAATGATCATCGAAGCTGGATTAGATTCGTTCCCATCATTGAAGAATGCCTTAATACAACGTTTCACGAGAGTTCGGCGGATGTTCCGTTCATGCTCCATTTTGATAGGAAGCCAGAGAGGCCTTGGAAGAATTTGTTTAATTCCATACCTAAAGATCCAGAAATTCCGAGAAGAGAAAGGATCGAGAAAGCCAAGGATAATTTAAGAAAGGCAGCAGACAAACGTATGAAGAGGATTCGGGGAAAACGATTCAGTGCACCATTTAACGTCGGAGATTTAGTCCTGATTAGGAAACCAACGAAAGCTGATGTAGCTCAGAAGATATACACAAAATTTTCGATCGTGTACATGGGTCCGTTTAGAGTGGGCACTGTTTTTGGAAACAACTGTTATGAAATTTTGAAGATTGATAGTGATAATTCTGTGGGAAGATTCAATGCTAAGAATCTGAAGAAGTTTTATGAGAGAGTGGATTAACAAACGAATTTAGAATTCTATTTCAAAGTTTGTTTTATGAAACCCGAATAAAAGCATTGGTCACGCTTTGATTCAAGCGTTAAGGGGAAAATGAACTCGAATTCTAAATGATTCAGGATGGACAGGATGCTATTTAGGACGTTTTGGTGAAATTTGGAGAAGATTGCGATATTTTTGGAGGAATTACGACATTTTTAAAATTTTAATACGAGAGGAAGCTTCAGATTGTGTTTGACAACAGCAAAATGGCGAGAGATGCCGCTCTTGGGCAATGCTGCGTAGTATTTTCGCTAGGCTGCCCATAGCAACTTGTAGAGTTCGAAGAGAAATGCGTTGATTGGCTAATCCAATTGCCAGGATCAGGAAGGGTAGAAGAAATGAGCGCGCTTGATGAGGAGCTTCGTCGATTTATAAACTGCCATTTATTAAAGAAGAGAGAATCTGCACATTTAAAACTATTGAAAAAGGATCTAAATTAAAAGGATTTATGATAGTCACCCAGAGATGGAAGTTGGACAATCCTGTAAAAAGATATAAGTTATGATTGGTTTGCCGCTTCTTTTCATGACGCGCCATTCGTTTGGTTTTGAGATGCGAGGTGACGCGCCGTTGATCGAGGTATTTTGTGTTGAGGTGTCGAGCGGAATGGACCTGCGACAATTGAGTTCCTGAAACTAGCGTGTGCGCGAGAGGGGTCTCACGCAAACAGAGTTTGGCGGCGAGGAAGGTAGTCCCGTCGGTCAGAAGTTAACATGGGAAGTCCGGTGAAGATGTGGGGAACAGAATATCGTCGTAATATCAGTTCTCGTGTGAAACTAGTATTGAAAGTTTGACTAAACTAAAGAGAAACATCGTGTGCACATTACATGAAAGTTTCAAGACGAAATTCGAAAGAATAAGATAGTTTTCTTTGTTGAAAGCACTTTCGTTAAATAAGCACGTTTCGCTTGGTGCGTGTCAGCTATACAGGCGAGAAGGCAAGGCCCGTTATCTGCTTGTGCTAACATTTGTAGGACAGCAGCTCTCATTCACAGCAAGTCTATGTTTAGTGGCACGCTTTTTATCGAAATGTTCGACATGCAAGCGTTAAGGGGAACAGTTAACGTTGAGTTTAACGCAGTAGTGATCATGTTTTAAGCCAAGTTATGCGTAGGGAACGTGATGTTACACTGTTGGACTGGGATACCGGGCAACCGAAGTTAATCTTAAAATTATAAGATGTGGTGTAACGATTATAAGGCTACAATCCAACATTACGAGATGGAACTTGATTACCACGTCATGGCTAGGTATTATCCGACCCGAAGCGAGGCAGTTCATCATACTTCGAGCCAGGGGGATTCTTGCGGTTCCGCTGATCGAGGTGAGCTCCGTGTTCGAAGCCAGCCAGGGGGATTGACGATCGGGGAGCAGGGTTCGAGTCGTGACAAGGCAATCTTCCGAAGAAAGAGGATGAAGATCAGTAAGTGTGGAATGGCTGGTGTCGTCAGTAATTCCCTCCATACTTCTTCTACAAGATGTCATCGCAAGGTAGAAAAAGATACCCTCATTAGTAGCTATTGTTGGTTTTTATTGTAGTTAGTCGTATATTAGAATATCAAAGAGCTTGGCACCATTTCAACGCTAAATTATTCTGTTGTGTGTGAAATAGTTTAAGCCCAGGAATTAGTTTCAGTGTTGGACATTTAAATATTAAATTTCTTTTAGTGAGATTTTCGGATAGTAACATTTGGATTTTTGACTTATAGGTTTTGAGATTTAAGCTCATTTTATTAATAATTTCGTTTATCGAAGTTCTTTCGATCCACGTAACTTTGGGAATTTTATTGCACTTTAGTGAATTTTATTGCGTTTTATTGTATTTTATTGAATTTAATTGAACGTTATTGAACTTTATTGGACATTATTGGAATATTATTGGAAT
Organism: Meconema thalassinum; assembly: GCA_946902985.2. Taxonomy (NCBI): domain Eukaryota; kingdom Metazoa; phylum Arthropoda; class Insecta; order Orthoptera; family Tettigoniidae; genus Meconema; species Meconema thalassinum. The sequence continues at coordinate 440,469,743 of OX336393.1, read as the reverse complement.
TTTATTGGATATTATTCAATATTCTAGGAAATGGTAGTACTTTACCCAAGCAACTTAGACTTTGAAAGGAATATTTATTTGGAAATGAATTATTATTTGGACATTTCCAACTCTTTATAGTTATCTTCGAGTCTGACTTCGCTCAAGTAATTATTTAATCAAACATTTTGAATTGGTGGAAGGATGAAACATTATTTGGACATTCCACTTTAGCCAGCTATAACTAATAATAATTTATCTGTGGATAAACTATTTTATTTTATTTGAGAGATCTTGTCTGCTCAGACAAATTAGCACATTTGAGTATTCTACGAAATTTTACAACACTCTTGGAGATTGTTATTGACTTTAATTGCATTAACGCAATATTTTGGAAAGACCAGAGAGAAGTAACAAATGTTTATATTTATTAAATGTTAACAACAATTATTTGAAATCTAAAGTAACTTATACTAGTAAACCATTACGTCATCACTGTTTATTAGAGTCGATTATTATGTATTTTCACAACATCTGAAAGAGCTATACGCTGTAATTATTATAAGTAAATATATTACGAAGCAAGGCAATATATGCAATTTAAATAAGTTGTTATGCCAGAATACTGTATTAAGAGCTTGAAGTGAAGAATTATAGCAGCTTTATTTTTTTAATATTAAGCTGAGGAAAATGTTATACGGAATTTACCTATGTAATTAAGAGAAGTCGTTGTTGAAGTATTCTGTGGATATTTGTTCAGTCTATTAGAGAAGGGAAGGTCATTATACGCGTCGTGAGCGTTTATTTGGAAATTATATGTAAATATATTACAGTAAAGAATTAAGTAAGACCTTAGTTGTCAAGTATTATTGTAAAACGACTCTCAGTTGAATTGATTAGTTCTATTGGCGGAAAATATTTGGGAAACGGATGGAAAGTGAAAATGTTGTTAATTATTATTAAGATATTATCAAGGATAAGACATTAATTATATAAGCTTAACTTAACCGTTCGGCGATGTATGTATGCCCAATTATGAAACGAAACATCTTTATTATGATGATAGTGATATGATATTGTAACAGTGACACTTTATTTAAGAGCATAAAAATTTGGGATTGTCAGTAGTTGAACAGAGGAGGAAGGTTGGATGATTGAGAATCATCACGAATTATGTAAATTACATAAGACATTTGTTAACAATATTTAAATATAATACTATTAATAACTAGGAGAATTTAACGATATAATAAAGTTAACTGAATAACTTTCTTAATAAATATCTGATCCTAAAACAATAATAATAATATGGTTTATTATTTGGATTAACATTATTAATAATTAATTTTAATAATTAATAAACATTTAAATAACGAACATTTTACAAACTTAATTAATAATTTGGAAATATTAATAGTCTTTAATTAAATTATTTAATAATAATTTCTACCATTAATCATTAAATAATTTTGGGAACCTTAGTTGACAATTAAACGAAAGTTTAATATACTTAAATGTTTTTAAACGTTTAAACCATAAATTGGAGTGACGTTTAAAGAACGTGACGACGTTCCTTAAATACAATAAGGTTGTTTACTATTGTGTAGAGGTGATCTGATGGAAGATCAGTATAAAATTAATTTCTATTAATTTTACCAATGGAGGACATTGGAATAGTAAGTAGAAATGTCATGGGAAGACATTGGATGTATTAAAACCGATCTTTGTTCATATATTACTAGGGAACAAGAGTAAAATTTAAGAGCTGTTATTCAAACAGCTGATTGATAATTTGTTTTTTTAAATTTTATTTAAGAAGTGGAGTACTTCTAACGTCCATGGGACGATGATTTAATTTCATAATCTTATTATAGGAATTTTTGCAGAATCATTTGCGGATTGCATGTAATTGTTAGAGGAATATTTGTTAATTCATTTTATTTATTATCACTTCGTTAATAAATTTATTTGTTAGTTTTGTAACTGCGTTTTGATGATTTATTTAAGTTATGAAGGAGGATTATGTTTTGGTGCATTTGAGGTTTTATTGAACCACTGATTTCGCCCACTTAACCGAGAATAGTTGTATCTCGAGCTCTTCGTTTATTTAGTTGATATACCCATTTTGGTCTACCAAAACATGATCTTAGAAAGTGTGCACCCCCCATTTAGCTATTGTTGGTAGGATTTCCAGGTTTTTGAGCCGGGGACCTCGAGATTCTGCAATCCAGCTGATCTTCGGATACGACAAGCAGCTCTAATGGTTTAAACGGGTACAGTACGGCAGATGACCTTGTACTTTGGTCACAAGACGCGTCCTATATGAACGTATGTTATTGGCAAATTCGGTAGAGATCGGATAATTTGGTTAGTCGCTATTTGATTTTACGTTTTGAACGTTTGAGTGGCCGCCATTCAGTTTTGGTAAAGATGGCGGCGATATAAAACATGACACTGAGGTGCCCTTTGCTTGTTCTACCTCTGTACCAAATTTCGTTCAATTCGGTTTTACCGTGTTCGAATTGATAGGGGGGGACAGACATTCAGAGTACACACACTCGCACACACACACACAGAGACTCACACACACACATACACACACACAGACAGACACAACATTTTTGGCCCTGTAGTGATCTCATAAGTCTACTTTTTTTTTGCAAAAATCGGAAGTAGGCTAAAAATGAAATTGTATAATTTATTTTGATTTTGATTTTTAGCCTACTTTCGATTTTTGCAAAAATGAAAGTAGACTTATGAGATCACTACAGGGCCAAAAATTGTGTGTCTGTCTGTGTGTGTGTGTGTATGTGTGTGTGTGAGTGTGTGTACTCTGAATGTCTGTCCTCCCCTATCAATTCGAATACGGTAAAACCGAATTGAACGAAATTTGGTACAGAGGTAGCACTGGCAATGGGCACCTCAGTGTCATGTTTTATATTGCCGCCATCTTTACCAAAACTTAATGGCGGCCACTCAAAAGGTCAAAACGTAATAATGCATTACAACCAATCTAATAATCGGATATTTACCAAATTTGGTAACATCGTTCCTTCATATGAGGCGCGTCTTGTGCCCAAACTACGAGGTCATCAACCGTACCATTTCAGAATGGCGGCCGTGTGAATTATGCAAACTTTATAATCCATAACATGGGACCCACCAGTTCCGACTATCGAACCAAGAATCGTTTAATCTGTTTGAAACGACGTGGCCCGTTTGAAATTAAAAGTTTATATTTTAATATTATAGTCTAGAAGTGATTTTGAAAAGCTGAGTCGTCTCGGTTATTTGACAAGATGGCAGCTGATCTCTCGTTCTGACCTATATTTTATTAATTTCAGTATGTTGCATGCAATATAGGCTAGTGGTAACAAATAAATGAACTTTCTATGAAATGAACTCGGTTTAAAATATACTCCAGTAAAGAAAACGTTTACTCCAAGTCATGATTTGCTATAACGTGGTATATGTATTGGTTCCTAACGATTTATTAGAATGTGCACGATTGGCTGAGTGGTCAGCGCGTTAGTCTTTCATCAGGCTGGCCGTGGTTCAAATCCTATCAGAGTTGGACTTTTTTTCTTGATTTTTTTATATTTATTATTTCTTGAGTACTGAGACGTTATAAAATAAAGCATTATATGGTGCATTTTGAAATGGAAAATATATATTTAAATGAAACAACATTCACCACCGGAGTGACATCTAAGGGTAATTACTTGAACTATGTTATTGGTAACCACAGCCTTCTAGATGCGAGCTATGCTCTCTAACGGCCAGTTAGTGAACCCATGTCTACAGTATAATTGCGAAGGTTATTATTTTTGCCGATAGAGGGTACACATCCCCAAGATAAGGCGCGATTATCACGGCCAACGAGAATGACTGGCTCTGGTGAGTTTTCGTGACGTCAGCAATGTAGTTCTGTTGCACCACTGCCTGGTCTTCGTTTTACTGCCGGCGTGGTACCTAGTCATCTTGTCTACATCATTGAACCTGTATAAACGTTGGTATTCATTTATCACTTGTCTTCATAGAAGGTATTGATACAAGTCGTTAGTCGGTGGGTAGTGTATTCCGCAGATCTCTTCTATAAACGAATTAATTTATGTTCCGCCCCTTGAAACAACAATAAGTTAATGATATCTATACTGTGCTGCAAGATTCTTTGATCTAATTAAACTAATGTGCACATAATTTAACTCACAACGAAGGTCACAGAATCTACAACTCGACTTACTGTAGCCTGTTCGTTGCAGCTATTAAAGACACAACGAACCCTTGAATCCTAGTTCGCGTGGATTTTTGTACGGAGTAACTTCAATAGGCGTAGTTTTGCAAACCTATACAGTATAATTTATCGTGTTTGAAAACACACGGAACATCTAAACTGCGTCCATTTTATGAAGATTGATATAAAATATTGCATTTCTGCTGCTTATGAATTGCTCTCGACTTAAACGTACAAGCATCATCAAGCAGTACCGGTACATTGCCTACGTCACAGAAGGGTTTGGTTTACGCGCCATGGCCTGTCTTTCTCGTTAACCGTGCGCGATTACAAATTAGCTGTGTAATAGTTATATTAAATATGTTTCTCCCAGTGATACGTTTAGAGCAACGAAGTTTAAATTATTGTAAGTAGTCGGTGTTAATAAACTGAATACCTACGTTGTTTGGAGTGTTTACTGATGAAATTGCAAAATGCTGGGGTAAATTATTTGAACGCCACTCCTCAAATCCAGTGTGTCAATTTGCACTTCGAATTGGAAGAAATTAGGAGATGATAAAGACAAAGAGTTATAACTATACCCATACATTTAGGAGAAAGTAGGCTATATGTTCTTTCCTGAACATCTTGTTTCAACGCACTTTGCTAAATAACTTGAAATCCGTTACATGTAGCTGAAAACGTGTCCTGTACTTTTTCGTTCATCAAGGTATTACCTTTCGAACGGTATATATGACCACTGTTTTATCGTCAACAGTTGCTAAAAATCTGCCAAAACCATGTAGCGTTGCATGAGTCGTTATCGTAACTATGGAATCTATATAGGCCCAGGAAAGTAATAGAGCGTCAATAACTATTTAAAAGGTAGCAAATATAATTACTGTATTTTTAATGTATTTATGTAAAATAAAAATAATAATAATAATAATAATAATAATAATAATAATAAAATAATACCTTCTAAAAACGTGTAAAATGTAATAATACATAAGATTTCATTCTGTAATACTAAATGTGTATCGAAGTCGACTTCAGTAAAAGACTATTGAAATTCTTCGGGCACATAAGTAGACTGCAGAATACACGTCTAACCAAAAGAATACTAGATTACATATAATCACTCAAAAGTACAACACCATGGATGAAAGAAGAAAAAACAAGTAGTTCCGTGAAGAAATATACAGCCTATTTTCATATATCCTACTTATGTTAATTGCCACTATCAACATACAAAATTTCAGTTTGATTGCTGTAATAGATTCGTAGATATTGAGAACCGACTAAATATTTCGGATGGTCGCCATATTGGATTTTATATATGTAGGTCGTAGTGTTATGTACTGTTACATGAAGATTATTGTGTACGTGTAGCATTCAAACTTCAATCGCATGATTAGGACACAAGAAGTAAAAACGAGATTTTAAAATTTCGCACAGCTGCCATCTTGTGGTTATGGAAACAATTAAAATAAATTAGATGCCAGTGGATTAACATTCGTCTAAGGATTTACTGTTTCAAGTTTCACTGCACTCGGATGGTTACATTGCGAGAAACGTCCATGTGAATATTTATACTTCGCGTCACCGCCATGTTGGATTTGTGGTCACCAGGTTACTGAAAGTCCCATAGGTGAACCTAAATTCATAGCCCCTATGAACATAAAAAAATCATTTTGATTGCTATAATAGATTCGAAGGTATTCAGAGCCGTCTAAATATTTCGGATGGTCGCCATGTAGGATTGTTAAATGTATAGGCCATAGAGTCATGTACCATTAACGGAAAATTATTGCGTAGGTTCATTATTCAAACTTTAACTTCGATCGCATGATTACGACACAAGAAATAAAAACTTAATTTTAAAATTCGCACAGCCGCCATCTTGAGGTTCTGTAAACAATTGAACTAAATTAGATACCATTGCATTACAATGTGTATAAACATTTTCTGTACCAGATTTCATTGCGTTTGGAACATTAAATCGCGAGAAAAGTCTATTTAAAATTTTGAAATTCGCTTGGTCGCCATGATCGTTTTGTAGTTAACCGGTTTTTGAAAGTCTTATAGATGAACTTCCAGTAGCGTTCTTTATCTCCGCACAAAATTTCAGGGTGATACCGCTAATAGTTTCAGAGATATAGAATGCCGGTGAAATATTTCGCACATCCTCCATCTTGTGGTTATGTAAACAATTGAACGATGTTAGATGTCTGTGCATTACAATGTGTATAAACATATACTGTACCAAGTTTTATTGTGTTTGGTTTGTTAAATCGTGAAAAACGTCTATTTAAAAATCGCAAATTCGCGTGGCCGCCATGTTGGTTTTGTAGTTACCAGTGTTTCAAAAGTCACATAGGTGAACTTCTAGTAGTTCCCTTTATCACCGTTAAAAATTCTAGAGTGACATCGGGAATAGTTTCGGAGATATTGAATTCTGGTGAAATATTTCGCACAGCCGCCATGTTGGATCGGTCAGACATATAAAAGTTTGAAGGGCATGGTCGGGGTCGTCCGGAATAGTGCTATGAACGTATCGAGTTTCATTGATATCGCTCCAGCCGTTTAGAATTTATTAGACACACACACACACACACACCTCACACACACACACACACGCACACACACACGGACAAAAGGTGATCTCATAAGCCTATTTTTTCAAAATTGAAAATAGGCTAAAAAGGCATGCGAACTGCTAACATAACAGACAGATCAGACAGAGACTCCTTCCGTAACAAAGTGATCAACTGGGAAGTCCAACTAGAGCTAGCAAAACCTACACCTTACAGACCTCGATGGTCTGACGAAAGAAAATGGGCATTCTCCAACAGAATGACACAATACTGGCAAAATAAGAAGAACGTCACGAATTGAGTCAAATTGCTTAACGCTTTCCAATATTGGGAAAATACGCTGTAAATAAATAAAATAAATAAATAATAATAGTAAAAAAAAATAAAACAACAAGATGTTCAGTAAAGAACATATAGCCTACTTTCTCCTAAATGCATGGGTATTGTTATAACTCTTTGTCCTTTTCAAGGAGTATAATTGAATGTTGGTTGTAGTAGCTTGTTGAAATACAACGTGTTATAAGGATATTAAACATGAATATGAGGTGCCACTTGCTACTGCTAACTCTTTATAAAATTTCATACAATTCGGTTTCACCGTGTTTGAATTGATATGGTAAATCGACTCGCACACATACATGGGTACTATCTACAAACTATTGGACAGACGACCTTGTAGGTCAGTCAAAAGATGCTTCCAACAAAAAGGTATGTTGTTGCAAAATTTGGTAGAGATCAAGTGATTAGGATGGTGGTAATTTGATTTAAGCTTTACACATTTGGGTGGCCGCCATTCCGTTTCCATCAAGATGGCGGCGATATAAAACATGACGCTGATGTGTCCTCTGCTAGTGCTACCTCTGTACCAAAATGTCATTCAATTAGGATTTACCGTGTTTGAATTGATACGGGGAATCGATTTGCACACATGCATGGCCGCCATATACAAACTATTAGACTGATGACCATGTAGCTTGATCAAAGTACGCATGTCACACAAAGGTATACTGCCGCAAAATTTAGTGGAGCTCAGATGATTAGGTTGGTCGTAATTTGATTTAAGATTTTGATATTTTGGTGGCCGCCATTACGTTTCCGTCAAGATGGCGGTGATATAAAACATGACACTGAGTTGCCTTTCACGAGTGCTACCTCTGTACCAAATTTCGTTCAATTCAGTTTCACCGTGTTTGAATACATAGGGGAAATCGATTTGCACACATACATGGCCGCCATCTGCAAACTCTAGGGCTGATGACCTTGTAGTTTAGTCAAAAGATTCTTCATACCTAATGGTATAATGTTGCAAAATTTGGTAGAGATCAAATGATTAGGTTGGTCGTAATATGATTTAAGCTTTTAACATTTGGGTGGCCACCATTACGTTTTCGCCAATATGGCGGCAATATAACACATGACACTGAGGTGCCCTTTGCTAGTGCAACCTCTGTACCAAATTTCGTTCAATTCGGTTTCACCGTGTTTGAATTGATAGCGGGGGACAGACATCCAGAGTACACACACTCACAGACACACAGACTCACAGACACACACACACACACACACACACACAGAGACACACAATGTTTCGCTCTGTGTTGATCTCATAAGTCTACTTTCATTTTCTGTAAATATCGAAAGTAGGCTAAAAATCATCACCACAATCATTCACCCCGTTCATCCTAGATTCATCAATCATCCAACTTGTTTCTACAAACATATCCATATACCGTACTATGCTCCACCCCGAAATCATCTTCACCACAACCATCCCCCTCAATCATATCTACATATTTCCCCCCTACCCCTGGCACTATACAGCCCATGAAGGGCCTAGGCCGACAAGCGACCGCTGCCCAGCCATTTAGCCTGCAGATATTGGGGTGACGCGTGATCAGCGCATCGGGTCCCCTCGGCCGTTAATCTTGGTTTTCGTGATCGGGTCACTGCCTTACTATCAGACAGCTGCTCAATTGTCCTCACGAGGCTGAGTGCACCCCGTTCCAACCCTCACGTCACTTTAAAAATTCCCGACGGAGCCGGGAATCGAACCCGGGGCCTCCGGGTGTATGGCAGGCCCGCTACCCCAACACCACGGGGCCGGCTACATATTTCCCACCATCATCAACAACTCAAGCATTCCCCATCATCATTCTCCATACAATTTTATTTTCGTCCACCAATATTCTACGATACTCCCCTTACACCAAATTATTCCCCATTTACGCATTGTCTTCACCCCGACCATCCCCTTTAACCGTCATATGTATAATTTAATAATAATAATAATAATAATAATAATAATAAAATAATACTAATTATCCACATATATCATTCATCAAGCTCCATCTCCACCTGCATCGTCTCAGCAATGCTTTCTACCATTCAACATCATCCCAAATATACTTCAGTCCCACATCATCTTCACCATGACGATCTCGACGTAAATACATCCCTTAATCACCTCACTAATTACTTTCGAAACAACCAAATAACTTAAAAACCCCCGAACAATATAAGTTACTCAATCTACTTTTGGCAATTGCAGCGATTGTTTCCGTGTTTTCTTGTTCTTCGAAAATTATAAGTCATTGAAAGTTATACCTACCACTAATAAAGCAGTCACCCTTCTCCTCCCCCTTATCACCATTCCTACATCTAAATCACCCTGCCCAGAATCGATACATCCACCCCCCACCCCCCCCCGACCCCCCGTCCCCCCAGCACATCTCCGAATTTCACCGCTATGCCCCAAAATAAAAATTCCAACACACCTTTATCCAAATGTATAAACCAAACTCCCCCATCACCAAAATTAACACCTCTCCCATCGTCACCTATCGGGGATACCATGAACGTCACCAAGCCACTCACCTACCGGAGACAAAGAGAACCTCTACACGACACACCACAGGACATACTCAGTAGGCCTACATCACCCCTGTCCCCCCGTCCCCCCAGCACATCTCCGAATTTCACCGCTATGCCCCAAAATAAAAATTCCAACTCACCTTCATCCAAATGTATAAACCAAACTCCCCCATCACCAGAATTTACACCTCTCCCATTGTCACCTATCGGGGATACCATGAACGTCACCACGCCACAAAGGGAACCTCTACACGACACACCACAGGACATACTCAGTACACCCAAGAAGATTAATAATCTTTGCCGTACAAAAATATTTTATGTCGGAAAAATATATTCGTTAATCTGATATTGCAAAATGTAGGTGTTTATTGACAAAGTAAATTGAAACACTGCAATGTGCGAAATACCTCACGTGCAATAAATATTTATGACATGTTAGAATTATCGAATTTCGATCCTACTGTCTCGAATGTCAGTTATATGAATACTTTCTGGAGTAAAACATTTATTACAATGACGACTCTTTAACATAAGTTTGTAGCGGCTTCACCGCAGTGTAAGGCCAAATTTGTAAATAAACAAAGACTTCTCGGAGTAGCGAGGAAAGAACGGAAGGAGATGCCTTCGCTGCGCTGCCTAGTGCAACCCGTTGAAGTCAAACGGCACACCCACTTTGGGTAGCAAGAAAATGGCTGTTCCTATGCTTAAAGCCGTTAACCACTCCAAATAGTCTTGGATTTTAGTGACATAAGTCTGCAATGACATCATGATTTTTTTTGTATAGGCAGAATACACTCTGTACATCACGGTTCTTGGCACACATAAGCTGCGTTATAGTTTTAAAAGCCAATTTAAATACAAATATGAGAGCACCTATGAAAGGCTAGTTTTGTAAGAAAGACGCAGCAAAACGTAATAATACACTGATGAAATTGAATACAGGTGTCTGAAGATGCGAGTTATACCAAAGAGGAACATCTTGGGAACTATTATAATGATGCCGATCTAATCACGGTACGGCATTTACCCCAAATTGATTTAAGTTCTTATTGGTGTTGAGGCATTCATCAGTTTTAGGCCTAATTTCGAGCACTGCCACTTTCATCAATTCGTCCCCAATCATCTCATCTCATATATCATTCTTTCTTTTCTTTTCTTTTCTTACTATCCCTTCTACAGCACCGCTTCTTTCTCATCTCTACAAACATCATCCATATCATCCATTACCCCCATCTCAAACACAATCATCCACTTCTTCCACACCATCCATTAAATAAAAATAAATAAAAATTAATAAATAAAACACATCTAATCACTCTCACACCCCACCCCAATCACATCATCTCACCACATTCACCCCATCCAACTCAAAATTAATATAAACTTCACACAATCTTCTCATCTCTAACCTACTTTTCTCTTCTCCTCTTTCTCTCAGCACGGTTTCTCATCTCCACAAGCATCGACAATTACCCCCATCTCATAATACATCATCAACCATTTCTCACAATAAAGAAAAAAAATCAATCCCAACTATTTCAAAATTACGTCAATTCCCAAACTACCACAGTTAGAAAATTCACAACATTTTCAAAATTTCTAACTTAAAAAACTCATAAATTCATAAATCTCAAAACTACAATTCTTTAAAGTCCACAATTTACATTAGTACAAAGCATGAAAGAGCAATTTGTTTTTCAAACTTAAAAAAATTCAAAACTTTAATCTTAGCCAAGAAGTCGCGTCATTTCTCCTTCTCCAACTTTTACAATTCACCACCACCCTTCTCCTATAACTACTCTCAATCTCCCAAACAATCCCCTCCTCTGGCCCAAAATATGGTGCGGCCATCTATAGGGGAGGGTGGGAATGAAATGACTTATTATATAAGCTTTTGTTTTGTCATCTCATCATCACATTTTGTCCAACATTTTAAGCAACAATTGTACGAAAATAGGTTTGTCTTACTGTGTTAAAAACAATTGTGATAAAGTATAGTGCTGTATCCCAGTATGCAACTCGTGTCTTCTAATTCCATCCTCATTTCTACCACAGATGTTTGTAGATTTTATTAGGAACTAGCTATTTTACCCGGCTTGCCTGAGAGGTGTATTTACACGTTATAGAAAGACACATGCCAATATATTATGCAAGTTATATTCACTTTGCCCCTAAGTGAGTTTAAAATATAGTTATCATGGGCTCTGAAGTTAATCAAGTGCAATATTAACTCACTGTAAATCTAGGCGAAAAGTACTGTGGAGTACAATAACGTAGTAGAGAATGCATCAATAACAAAAAGGGCTGTATAAGCACATTTCTCAAGGACCTAGTCTCACAATTACAGTTGTTGTTTGAGTCTTCAGTCTCTAGACTGGTTTGATGCAGTCCTCCATGCCTCCCTGTCCTGAGCTAATCGTTTCATCTCTACATAGCTACCACACCCTACATCCGAGGCAATCTCTTTAACATACTCTAACCTTGGTCTACCCCTACAGAACTTGTCCTCGACCCTTCCTTCCATAACTAAGCTTGCTATTCCTGGGTGTCTCAGTATGTGTCCTACCAACCTATCTCTTCTCTTCATTAGCAGTTGCCAGAAACATCTCTCCTCTTCCACTCGTCTTAATACGTCTTCGTTTGTAACTCTATCTACCCATCTGATCTTAATCATTCTCCTGTAACACCACTTTTAAAACGCTTCAATTCTCCTCTTTTCTGCTGCACCAATTGTCCAAGTTTCACTTCCATAGACTGCAACGCTCCAGAGAAAGGTTTTCAAAAATGTCTTCCTAATTACAGTACTTTCCTGATAGTCTTTCTTTCTTTCTTTCTTTCTTTCTTTCTTTCTTTCTTTCTTTTGCAATGGGTGTAATTTTGACGTCCTGTTCACATAGTTCTCTTTCATTTTTAAATTGTTGCATCTACCTTTTTGAAAGGAAACAATATTTAAATTATTCAATATTTGGAATATAAAGTCATCATTCTGGAGTCAAATATACTTACGATTTTTAACCCCGCACAAATGGTGTGATTAATGAGAAATGGCTTATCCATGCACATAAAGCAGTGCGTAGGCTACTATAGCTGCATATTAGGGAATAGTATTGCTGTATTTACATGCCTATTATCTCATATTGGGCGGCTTTGGTGGCGTATTTGGTAGCATGCTGAGCTTCTATGCCCAAGGTCCCGGGTTAAAACCTGGCCGAAGTCATCGGAGTTTTGAAGAGCGTTAAAAATGCCTCAGTATGCCTTTCTTCGGAGGGGAAGTAAAGCCGGTGGGCCCATGTCTTAGGACATAGATTTATGTTATGTTAAAGAACCTCCCACTAACTACACTCCTGTGAAAGTAAAATTTGATTAGCACTATTAAGTTCCAAGGGTCACCGTCCGCTTACGGGGGTATCTATTAGCCAAGTTTGCAGCTAGGTGTCGTTGACGGTAGCATTGGTAGAAAAAGTAGGAACTACTTAAAACTGACTGTCTGTAGTCCTTACCTGAATTACATAAAACACAAAATAGTACAGCCATCACAATTAACACCGGTTATCAGGCAGATTCTACACACATCCAAAGTACACGGGGCTACATGACCGCGATGTCGGAGCCCCTAAAGAGAGGAACCAACTAACCTATCTCACCTAGATAAAGTAAAAGCAGCAACGTGTAATCCCAGTATAATGTCAAATGAGATGCATTGATTGAGAACACATTGGACTTCTTCTTTTGCCCCTAAAGTATTTCGTAAGATAGGTCAACAGTTTGAAATGGCAGACTTGGAATATCAATACTTCACCAATCCGTGTATAATTAATGAAGAGCCTGTATGCTTAAAAATCCATAAGCGTTTTCTAATCAAAGTGGCTTCAAGTAACACGACGTGGTGGAAAGTAAAGAGGTTAGCTCAAAGTATATGGTGTCTAAAAAGAAAGCAATGAAAAAGCAAATATAGGCTAATTATAAATGTGACTAAGAAGAAAAAATATATTAAAATCATTATGCAAACTAATTTAAATGACATTGAATGAATATAAATTTAATAAATACGATAACTTACTTGAAGTTAAGACAATGTTTCATTTAGAAAATGATTTGTCCATTGTTTAATATTTTATGGGTTTAGCGAAGTCCAAAAACTCAAATAGACGGTAGTAAGAAACGAAATAACGTCAGTGCTAGTTCTGGAAAAAGACGTAAATACGAATGGACCGCTACTATGAAAAGATCCTGTACGCGTTTGAGTGTTGAATGGCCAGGCAGGAGGGATGCGATCCAGCTGGCAGTGAAAATGGTGCTGCAACCTATCTTGTCTTATGTTAAATGAACAGGCAGTTTAAAGCTATTATGAAAGAGAACAAAACATATCTACAATGGCATTACATATGCCAGTTGCAAGTACCGATGGAAGATGTCGCATTCAACACTACTCTTGGTCCCCAACAGGAGGTGTGCTTTCATTTCCCGAGTTTACGTGAAACAGAGTTAGGTGTGATGATTGTCTTACGTGATTTCCGGCGATAACTTTGTTCTGGACACAAACACTCCTTCGTCTGTTGTGTGTAGTCGTCATTTTGAGAGTCCCGCACCGTAGTTGTGATCGTATAATCGTGCACCACGGTTACGAGGGCAGCTGTAGCAAGTTCAGACATCCTAGGTGCGAAACTATCCTATTTAGTAAGTGTGATTTTTCTACACTCTGTCCAGGCAAATGCCGGGATAGTAGTTGACCAATGCTAGTAACGCACATGATAGGGACTTCTTTGCCTCGGAGACCTACGATGATATCCAATTAACTACGGAATCAACAGTCCAGTGCACATCCATAAGTTATATTTTGAAAAATGGGTATCATAATGTTTTCTTACGATTCTGTTGAATCGTTCTTCAGTACATCCCCCAGGGGCTCACGACTAATGGGATGTGGGTTTGGTGACCACGGGACCCCAGCTGAGTGCGGTATTGCTCTCACTTACTTGTGCCCAGCTCCCTTCTGTCATCCTTCCTGTCGACCACCCTTGGTCACCTCTCGTTCACTTACGACGTTACGACACTCCCCCTCCTTCAGGGGCTTACAACTTGTGGGACGCTGGTTAGCGATCAGGGGACCCCAGCAGAGTTCGCGATTGCTTCCACTTAATTGTGCCGGGGTCCTGACTGGCATATTTACTTTCGGCCTCCCTTGTTCAACTCTTCTTCCCTTCCGACCCTGACGGTATTAGGATATCTGAGGTCTAAGAAGTCTTTCAAATTCCCGCCTTAATTGGACCTTGATTCATCTTTCCTGATACCCTCATTCTTCGAAGGGTCAGATCTCTTGTTTTTCTTTACATCATATCTCCTCCCTTCTGCACGAGGTCATAAAGGAGGCAGGGTGTGTGTAGCCCCACCACTGGATGTGCTACACTCTCAAGGGCTCACGGCTGTTGAGTTTGGGAGGGTACCTGAGCTGAATCTGTTTCTTCCCTTTTTCCAGTCATTCTGGGGCGGTCTCTCTCCTATTTACCTTTCATGGCACACCTTACCAAATCCGTCAATTCTCATTTTTTGAGGGTTGAGAGCATTTAATTTACCTGCATTTTATTTCCCTTATTCCTTCCTTTTTGTCCTTTTGTTCTCCTAATCGGTAATTTGATTGTAAGTTGTAGTTATTTTTAGTTCTAGTGTTCATTTTATCATCATTCTTCAGTTTCATCCCAAATAATTAAAAGGCCTATAGCCTCCATGTTAGGCCCTTTAACATCAACTATCATCATCAAATTACAATTTCAGCAATATCTTTTTCTACCTCCCCCAGGGGCTCACATCTAGAGGGACGTGGGTTGGTGACCACGGGGTCCCAGCTGAGTCCGGCATTGCTTCCACTTACTTGTGCCGGGCTCCTCTCTGTCTTTTTTCCTGTCGACTCACTTGGTCAACTCTTGTTCTCTTCCTACCCCGACGGTATTAGGGTATCCGAGGCCAAGGGAGTCTCTTCCTTTCCCGCCTTAATTGGCCCTTGTCTCATCTTTCCTGATACCCTCCTTCTGCGAGGGGTCAGCCTTCTTTTTCTTTTCATGTCATCTCCTGCCTTCTGCTCAAGGCCCTCAAGGAGGCAGGGTGTATGTAGCCCCACCACTTCTGGTGCAGCCTGGACATTGCTACACCCTCAGGGGCTCACGGCTGGTGAGTTCGGGAGTTGGCGACCCCGAGGGATTCCTGAGCTGGGTCCGGTTTTCCCCTTTTGTCCATTACCTGTAGGGTGGACCCTCTCGTCTTTCATTTTCGTATCTGCCTTTCATGGCTCTCCTTCCTTCCAAGTCCCTCAATCCGCATTCTTCGAGGGTTGAGGGCATTTCTTTTCCTCCTGTCCTTTATTTGACATCATCATCATCTTTTTCTACAATGAAAACTGAAAGTCTGGTTTAAGTTGTATTCACAGTGGAAAGAATTTATTGTATGAAATGTTTGGATTGCATTTCTCAGAACTGTAATCCTCTCCACCCATTAACCTGACCGCAGCAGCGGTCTTGCCAGCAGGAAAGTTCATAAGTAAAGGTTTATAAAAATCGAATGAACCTAATGGAACTCTATTTTAATAAGGTGCAATGGTATGTTGGTTTTCTGTCATTTAATATCACGCTATTGTATTTTGTGGCCGGCCCCGTGGTGAAGGGGTAGCGTATATGCCTCTCACCCAGAAGCCCTGGGTTCGATTCCCGGCTCCGTCAGGGATTTTAGAAACTGACGTGAGGGCTGGAACGGGGTGCACTCAGCCTCGTGAGGACAATTGAGTAGCTGTCTGACAGTGAGGTAGCACTCTGATCACGAAAACCAAGATTAACGGCCGAGGGGGCCCAAAGCGCTGATCACGCGTCACCCCAATATCTGCAGGCTAAATGGCTGGGCAGCGGTCGCTTGGTAGGCCTAGGCCCTTCATGGGCTGTATTGCCAGGAGTTATTTTTATTAAATTATTTTGTGATATAATTTGCATTTTGATATTGCGTAAATTATATTGACAAATAGTGTCAAGTCTTTGTTATGCTATACTCGGTTGACAGTGCTGTGTGAGCAGTTGAGTAACTAACGGGATTTCAAGTAAAGATCCTCATTTTCCATACCGGTAGTGCAGAGCGCAACTCGCATCCAGTCGGCCGTGTCTCGACTTGAGCTATGTTGCCATGGAAATGATCTGCCTTGCCATTCCTTCATGAGTATAGTTGTTGTTGTTATTGTTGTTTTAAGGGGCGGACTTCATGAGTATATTTTATGACTTTATATTAGCCTTTGCTCGAGTAAAAAAAGGACCGAAATCAGAAGAATGAGAAAGACTATCTAAAATTCATGTAGCCAGCCGTTCCTTCTTGGTCCTAAACTATGTGTATGCAAAATTTGGTTGAGATTGGTGGAACGGTGTCGATTTGTATACGGAACAAACCCACATACCCACCCACCCACATACATACAGACCTTCACTTTTATATATAAGATATCTTCCAAGGGAGAGAGTTAGGATATTTGGTTGGTTGGTTCCTCAGTTTAGGGGCTGCGACAACGCAATCATGTATCCCATTGTACTTAGGGTATGTGTAGAATCTGTCTGATAACTGGTATTAATTGTGATGACTGTATAATGTGTGTACCTGTTTTTAAATTCAAGTAAGGACTGCAACATTGAATTTTTCAAATAGTTCCTACTTTTGCTGCCAAACGCCACCGTCAACCACTACTAGGCCTAGTTCAGAACTTAGCTACTAGACGCCACCGCAGTCGACTCTTGGCCACGAACCTAGGAACCTAAGGGCGTTGTTTACATTCTTAACCTATCAATTTAGCTTCACACATGTGTAATTAGTGGAAGGTTCTTTAACATGTCATAAATCTATGACATGGGACCGTCGGCTTTACTTCCCCTCCAAAGGAAGGCATACTCAGGGATGTTTTAACGCTCTTAAAAATCCGATTACTTCAGCCGGGTTTGAACCCGCGATCTTGGGCATAGAAGCTCAGCATGCTACCAACTACGCCTCTGAAGACACCAGTTAGGATATTTCCCTAAACAAATTAAGATTTTACTGCAATAAATATTAATGAAAGATCAATTTCCGTAAAGTTTGGCATAAAAACCAACAACACAAATTTTGTCAAAATTCTGTACAGACGAGGTCAAATTATAAGAAAAACAATTGTCGTATTGACTTAAACACTCTCGAGATGTGTCAAAACGCGTAACCCTTGAATGGTTGCGTTCGTGTCCAGGATTTATTTATCGTATGATGATACAGAGTTAAAATAAAAGTTCATACACTACATATCAAGTTATATATACAGTTATATACAAAGTCATAAACACAAGTTCTTGGTTTAAACTTCTATGTCCAGGCCATCAATCCACTGAAGTGCCTCAGAAGATGCATGATGAATGTCACCTACTGATCCTTGGAACGCTCGTTGCGGACATTCACCAACAATATGTCCGATGGTTTGCAAGGTAGCTCCACAATCGCAGTTAGCAGAAGTAACCCAACCCCATTTGTGAAGCAGGAATCCACATTTGCCTTGTCCTGTACGGATCCGGTTAATAATTCTCCATTGGCGTCTGGGGAGTTTGAAACCTTCTACCCGGTTGGAAGGGCTTTCAATCAGATGTGCATTGAATACTGATGATTCTTCCCACATAGTTTTCCATGCTTCCGAGATGTTAAATGAAGAGTCTTCAAGGAGTACTGCAGAGCGCCAAGGTGGTTTTCTTGACTTCAACCGTTGATTGCCTGCTTTTGCTACATCAGTATGTATGGGTAGCTGGGGGTTCTTCTGAATGGTTTTCCAGATCTTCAGGAGAGCCTCTGATCTTCGAAGAGCTGGAGGTTGGATGTTACTTAGAACAGGTAACCATATAGTGGGTGTGCTACGTATACAGCCCGTAATCAGTCGCATTGTCTGGTTAAGTTGCACATCTATCTTCTTGGAGTGGACACTGTTTAGCCAAGATGGGCAGCAGTATTCAGCAACGGAGTATGACAGTGCCAGAGCAGTTGATCGTAAAGTTTGAGCGCTGGAACCCCAGGAGGTACCAACAAGCTTCTGAATGATGCTATTACGGGTCTTCACCTTTGCGGCCACGTTCGTGAGATGTTGTTTGAAGGTCAAGAACCTATCAAGTGTTATCCCAAGGTACTTAGGCATGCTGCAGAACTGCAAAGTTTGTTCTCTGAATTTGACTTCTGGTTTGTAATTAGAGAACCTATTGCGTAAGTGAAATGCGGATACAACAGTTTTCTGATAATTTAGGCGTAGGCACCATTTCTTGAAATATGTGTCCAAGACTTCCAAGTCGGCAGTTAGTGTATTTTCAGCATCGGTGAAATTGGAGTTCTGGGTTACCAAACAGATGTCATCAGCATATATGAATTTCCTTGAAGAAGTTTCTTGCAGGTCGTATATGTACAAGCTGAAAAGGAGGGGAGCTAGGACAGATCCTTGGGGTAATCCGTCATTTAATTTGAAGAGCTTGCTTCTATCATTGCCAGAGTAAACCTGGAAAAGTCTATTGCACAGCATGTTGTTAATTAGGTTTGTGAGTTTGAGACACGGAATGATGCTCACAAATTTCAGAAGGAGGCCTTCTCGCCATACTGTATCATAAGCGGCAGATAGATCCAAGAAAGCAGCTAGGCTTACAGATTTCTCCTCGTACCCATTTTCAATATGAGTTGTTAATGCAAACACTTGATCATTACAGCTTCTGCCAGGTCTGAATCCAGCTTGTTCTATGGGGATGTGGTTGTTAATAGTATCAAAAATTCTGTTGTAGATGAGTCGCTCAAGTAGTTTGTAAGTGACACTTAGTAGAGCTATGGGGCGATAACTTTCGACTTTTGTCGGATCTTTGTTCGGTTTGAGGATCGCTAATATTTTTGTTTTCTTGAATAATACAGGGAGATTTCCAGTATTAAGGATATCTGAAAAGAAGTTAGTAAGCCATTTAATTGTAGCTGGTCCACAGTGAGCGAGGAATTCAGGATAGATTCCGTCGAATCCAGCTGCTTTCCCAAGTTTCATGTTTGTGATGGCGACTCTGACTTCCTCTACAGTGAATAGAGTGGAAAGTTTTGAAGAATTCTGGGCTGCTCTTTTCTTGATTTTCAGCTGAGATTTGATTTCCCTTCTTGTCTGCTTATCTTTTGGGCTCATGGAATTTGAGATTAGATGATTGGCAAAGTCATTTAGCTTAATGGCAGTTTTCGATCTGATTGGTGTTGAATTTGTTGGGTCTAGTTTTCTAATAACAGACCAAGCTTTCTGACTCGAGTGTGTGTGGTCGAATGATTCCACAGTTTCATGCCAGATCTTTTTTCTATTCTCATCTAGTGAATGTAGGAGGCCAGTAGCATTATCAGCAGATGGATTTGCTTCATATTTTTTCAGTAAGCTTTCACTATCCTCACTCCAACCGGGTGTGTATTCTTTACGATAACCTCTAGGAATACATCGTCTAGCTGCTCCTTTAATTATGCCGATAAATCGTGTGTAATTACTACATGTTGGCTTGATCCATCTGATGTTGGAGTCTGTTTGCTTTGCAAATTCAGACCAGTTTGCCTTCTTAAAGTTCCACCTTGGTTTTGGATGGGACTGTACAATTGGTACACATATCCCAGTCTCTAAAATAATAGGTCTGTGCTGACTGTGGGGGAAATCATTAAGTACCGAACGGCGTATCTGGCTATAGGAGTTTTGAAGCTGAGTTGTGAAACAGATCAGGAGTATATCCTCTGTTCCAGCGACCTGAATGAAAAGTGGGTAAACTTTTACCATCAAAAATTAATTTTAGGTTTTCAGTTTCCATCCAATCACAGAGAGCTTCGCCATTACTGTCACTCTCGCAGTATCCCCAGAGACTATGATGGCTATTGAAATCACCCAGGAATAGAGTTGGGTGTTGCTGAGATGGAAAAGGAGGGGTTGGCCAGTTTACTTCAGGAGGCTTGTATACATTTACTATTGTTACACTATCAATTTTTGTTATAATTGTAAATATATTATTTTCACTGCTCACTGAAAGTACCTGATGATTTTTTATGTTATGTGTCCAGGATGAAACCGGGATACACTTGTGCTTCCCCCACTCCTCGCTATTGTCCAATACCCAGCAGTGTTTGGCAGTCCTAAAATGCAAAGCAAATTAGTCAACAACAACAAAAAATAGTCAAAATCTATAAAACTGAAAGAAATTGTCAACATTATTTGTCAAAGAACCCAAAAAATGGTACTAAAATCTAAATAAACCCAAATCAAAGTTATTGAAAATACCAAAAAATAACAATCAATATTAGTCAAAGCTCTAAAAGTCCAAATTGACGTATAAATTAAAATTTTACATAATGAACAGATAAAAACATGATAATCCACCTTAAAGTCAATAAGGGATCGAAACTAATTATAATGTAATATTAGTTTCGGTTGTTAAACTAAAATGAAAATTTAAACTACAAGCATCAATCTACCATTAACATTCTATGAAAAAAGAGATAAAAACGAGAAATAACTTAAAATAATCACAATTTTTAGCCTACTTTCTATTTTTGCAAAAAATTAAAGTAGACATGAGATCTACACATGGCGAAAATTGTGTGTCTTTCTGTGTGGGTATGTGTGTGAGAGAGAGAGTCTGTGAGTGTGTGTACTCTGAATGTCTATCCCCCTATCAATTCAAACACCGTGAAACCGAATTGAACGAAATTTGGTAAAGAGTTAGAACTAGCAAAGGGAACCTCAGTGTCATGTTTTATATCGCCGCCGTCCTTACCGAAACTGAATGGCGGCGACTCAAACTTTCAAAACGTAAAATCAAATAACGACTAACCAAATCATCCGATCTCTACCAAATTTGGTTAAAACATACCTTCGTATAGGACGCGTCTTGTGACCAATCTACAAAGTCATCCGCCGTACCATTTCAGGATGGCGGCCGTGCGAATTATGCAAACTTTATAATCCATATCATGGGACCCACCAGTTCCGATTATCGAGCCGAGAATCGTTCTAACTGTTCTAAAGGAAGAGGCACCTTCGAAATTAAAAGTTTATTTTGTAATACTATAGTGCAGAAGTGATTTTTAAAAGCTGAGCCGTCTCAGTTACAAGGCAAGATGGCAGCGGATATATTGTGCCTGACTTACAGTATATTTCACTAATTTGAGTATTGCATGGAATATAGCGTACTGATACAAAATAAATAAACTTTGTATGAAATGCTTTATATATAAATAATATACTCCACTGATGAAATCGTTTAGTCTAAATCATTATTTGCTAACACGTTCTATGTAACACATTTGATATCGAACGA
Organism: Meconema thalassinum; assembly: GCA_946902985.2. Lineage (NCBI taxonomy): Eukaryota > Metazoa > Arthropoda > Insecta > Orthoptera > Tettigoniidae > Meconema > Meconema thalassinum. The sequence continues at coordinate 440,447,748 of OX336393.1, read as the reverse complement.
TGTTCTTGGGCACGTCTGGCTCCGTGGTAAAGCGTTGGCCTATCACATTTATGGCTATGGTTCAAACCCTATCAGAGTTATGTTTATTGGCTTGAAATTTCTATATTTATTGTTTTGTAATGACTCATACGTTTTAAATTAAGCGTTATATTGTGCATATTACGATGGAAAATAAATATTTAATTAAAACAATATTCGCCAGCAGATTTGCACGAGACATTTAGCAGGAAAAAAGTGAATTAGCATGGCCAACTGGCGGCCAACTGCACGCCGGCCTACAGATTAACTTACAGATTTTATAGGAAAGTTTATTTTATGGCCGCTAGAATGCACTCGCCCTGTTAGGATTATCTTGTTCGATAATTCTCCACTAGATGTCACGGCTGGTCTACGTGGGACTCCATTGATTAGTATACCATTGGCATTCTATACGCATCGAATTTGAAGAATGACAAGATGATACTACGATACATTTTTACTTTATATTTTAAAGGGTTTGTAACAGCCTATTGTGCGTTATTTGAAAATGTTATTTGAAGTAAAGAACAAAACGATTTCACATAGTACCTGAACTCTAGCCGTTGGTGCTAGTTCAGGATGTTAATTAATACTTTTATTGCAGCCAAATAGCAATTGAAAATATCCACATAAGTTAGTTGGTATACACTCGTCTCTGTAGGGTCATGGAAAGTTTTGTTAATTCAATTAGGGTTGTGAAAGCCATGCTCATCCTGACGTGTAAAGACATGCCTTAACTCAAAGTTGGATGTTGCCCACGTCAGGCCGATTATGTAATAATAATAGTAATAATAATAATAATAATAATAATAATAATAATAATGTAATTGGTTTTACGTCCCTTATAACTACTGTTGCTTTTAGAGACGCCGGGGTGCCGGAATTTTGCCCCGAAGGGGATCTTTAACGTGCCATTAAATCTACTGACATGGCTCCCTCGTATTTGTGCACCCTCAAATGCCAGCTGACTGCACCAGGATACGAACCTGCAACCTAGGGCCCAGCAAGCGAGAACGTTACCGCTGAGCCACGCAGCCAGTCCGGTCGATTATGTCTCCAGATCCATAACATTCTTGAGATACTTCTTATCTTTCTTTCTTTCTTTCTTTCTTTCTTTCTTTCTTTCTTCAATGATGGTAGCAGTTTTTTTCGAGGTTGTGGTGTTTGGTAGAGGTAAATAGTTTCTGAGGTCTTCAACAAAGAAATGATTCTGTTATACCCTTTGATTAAAACAACGAGTTATAACTATACTCATACATTTAGGAAAAAGTAGGCTATATGTTCTTTACTGAACATCTTGTTTTTCTGAGCAATCGTAGACTAATCTTCAAATATTAAAAACTCGGTTAGATTTTTAGCCTACTTTCGATTTTTGCAAAAAATGAAAGTAGACTTATGAGATCAACACAGGGCGAAATAAGTGTGCCTGTCTGTGTGTGTGTGTGTGTGTGTATGTGTGTGTGTGAGTCTGTGTGTGTGTGTGTATGTGTGTGTGTGAGTTTGTGTGTGTGTGTGTCTGTGTGTGTGTGAGTGTGTGTACTCTGAATGTCTGCCCCCCCCCCTATCAATTCGAACACGGTGAATGCGAATTGAACGAAATTTGGTACAAAGGTAGCACTAGCTAAGGACACCTCAGTGTCATGTTTTATATCGCCGCCATCTTGACGGAAACCTAATGGCGGCCACACAAATGTTCAAATCTTAAATCAAATTACGACTAACCTAATCACCGATCTCTACCAAACTTTGCAACAACATACCTTTATGGGGGGAGCATCCTTTGACCAAACCAATAGGTCATCAGCGTAATAGTTAGCGGATGGCGGCCATCTTTGTGTGAAAAACGATTCCCCCTATTAATTCGAACACGGTGCAACCGAATGGAACGAAATTTGTTACAGAGGTAGTACTAACAAAAGGCACCTCAGTGTCATGTTTTATATCGCCGCCATCTTGACGGAAACGTAATGGCGGCCACACAAATGTTCAAAGCTTAAATCAAATTACGATTAACCTAATCATCTGATCTCTACTAAATTTTGTAACAACATACCCTTATAGAGGAAGCATCCTTTGACAAAATGAATAGGTCATTAGCATAATAGTTTGCGGATGGCGGCCATCTTTGTGTGAAAATCAATTCCCCCTATTAATTCAAACACGGTGAAACCGAATGGAACTAAATTTGGTACAGAGGTAGCACTAGCAAAGGGCATCTCAGTGTCATGTTTTATATCGCAGCCCTATTGACAGAAACGTAATGGCGGCCACACAAATGTTCAAAGCTTAAGTTAAATTACGACTAACATAACCATCCGATCTCTACCAAACTTTGCAACAACATACCTTTGTGGAGGGTGCATCCTTTGACCAATCTAATAGGTTATTAGCCTAATAGTTTGCGGATGGTGGCCATCTTTATGTCAAAATTGATTCCCCCTAGTAATTCGAACACGTTGGAACCGAATGGAACGAAATTTGGTACAGAGGTAGCACTAGCAAAGGGCACCTCAGTGTCATGTTTTATATCGCCGCCATCTTGACTGAAAGGTAATGGCGACCACACGAATGTTCAAAGCTTAAATCAAATTACGATTAACCTAATCATCCGATCTCTACCAAATTTTGCAACTGCATACCTTTATGGAGGGAGCATCCTTTGATCAATCTAATAGGTCATTCGCCTAATAGTTTACAGATGGCGGCCATCTTTGTGGCAGAATCGATTCCCCCTATTAATTCAAACACGGTGAAACCGAATGGAACGAAATTTGGTACAGAGATAGCACTAGCAAAGGGCATCTCAGTGTCATGATTAATATCGCCGCCATGTTGACAGAAACGTAATGGCGGCCACACAAATGTTTAAAGCTTAAATCAAATTACGACTAACATAACCATCCGATCTCTACCAAACTATGCAACAACTTACCTTTATGGAGGGAGCATCCTTTGACCAATCTAATAGGTCATTAGCCTAATAGTTTGCGGATGGCGGCCATCTTTATGTCAAAATTGATTCCCCCTATTAATTCGAACACGGTGGAACCGAATGAACGAAATTTGGTACAGAGGTAGCACTAGCAAAGGGCACCTCAGTGTCATGTTTTATATCACCGCTATCTTGACGGAAACGTAATCTCGGCCAACCAAATGTTAAAAGCTAAAATGTAATTACGACCAACCTAATAATCTAGTCTCTAGCAAATTTTGCAACACCATATCTTTATGTGGGAAACATATTCTGACCAAACTGCAAGAACATCAGCCCAATAGTTTGCAGATGGTGGCCAAGTATGTGTGCAAATCGATTCCCCCTATCAATTCAAACACGGTGAAACCGAATTGAACGTAATTTGGGTACAGAGGTAGCACTAGCAAAGGGCACCTCATATTCATGTTTAATATCCCTATAGCACGTTGTATTTCAACAAGCTACTACAACCAACATTCAATCATACTCCTTGAAAAGGACAAAGAGTTATAACAATACCCATGCATTTAGGAGAAAGTAGGCTATATGTTCTTTACTGAACATCTTGTTTATTTTATATAATCGTTTCGGTCGTTTATGGACCACGTTATTTCAACTGCCTTTTCCCTCTTTCTTTCACATTGGCCCACTATTCGCGCATTCTTCTTCAGTGAGCTTCCTTCCGTTCCACTTCTTGCCGGGTTTCGATATAGGTTTTGGCTGAAAACTCTGTATCTCCCCAAGTTTCTTCTTCAATGAGTCACGTTCCAAGATGTCCTCATGCGATATCCCCAGTTCTTGTAGGTATTTTCCACCTCTATAAACCAGATCCCTTTGGTTTTCTTTCCCACAATGTAGGCACAGATTCGATTGGACAATCTTCCAGAGTTCATTCGTGTTAAATGGCCATACATGAGAGTCTTCTTTTGCGAATGGTGTCCGTTATTTTCTCCACATAGAGATAAAGTTCATCGTTGTGTCGTCTTATATACTCTCCTCGTTCCTTGACCGGGCCCAAGATCTTTCTCAGAATCTTCCTCTCTTTGGTTTCGAGTTGTTCTGCCAGGCCTTTCTTATTCATCGCCAGGCATTCTGATGCATATAACGCCTCCGGGCGAATAACGGTAACGATGTGCCTCAGTTTGGCCTTGAAGGACATTGATCGTGTTTTGTAAATGTCTTTGATTAAATGGTAAGCCACTTAAGCTTCCTTTTCATGAATGTTGGGCTCAATCCATTCACCCAGGTATTTGAATTTATCTACCTGTGTTATTTGTCCTCCATTCACCATACGTTTTCTGGGTTCTGACTTGATGTTCGTTACAAACTGCGTTTTCTGGAACGAAATCTGAAGACCTGCCTTTGCTGCTTGCGTCTGTAAATGATTGATTTGTTGTGTGGCCGTGTCAAGAGAATTAGAGAAAATTGCAACATCATCTGTGAAAGCTAAACAGTCGATTGTCAGGTTATTATTCTTACAACCTCGTCCGACCCCATTCTCTACACCACCCTTACACAATTCTTTACGCCATTCTCGAATAACTTTCTCAAAACACAGTTGAATAACAGAGGCGAGAGCCCATCTCCCTGTCTCACTCCTGTCTTTATTGCGAAGGATTCAGAAATCTCTTCCCTGAATTTCACTTTGGAAGCTGTATCCAACAGGGATTGGTGAACGATTGCTCTTGTCTTATTATCTAAACCAAATTCTCTTAAAACCTGGATCAGGGTACTTCGATCCAGCGTGTCGTAAGCCTTCTTGAAATCAACGAAGTTCACAACAAATTTCTTACTTCTCAGATTCATGTACGATAGAATTGATTTTAGATTCATGATTTGGTCAACACAAGAGCGCCCCTTTCGAAATCCACCTTGGTATTCGCATAGTTGTTGATCGAGCTGTGCTTCCGCTCTCATTTGAAGCGCTTTCGCGAGAATCTTGTATGTTATCGAGAGGAGTGATATACCCCGATAGTTGTTTACGTCCGATTTATCACCTTTCTTGTGCAGGGGGTGAATCAGGGCCGATGTCCAATCACTGGGCAGTTTCTCTGTTTCCCAAATCTCCCGGATGATATCCGTTAGCTTGCCGATTGGTTTTTCACCTGCGTATTTCCAGAGTTTGGCAACTATTGAATCCTCACCTGGTGCTTTATTGTTCTTAAGTGAGTGAATGATCTGCTTGATTTCTTCCCTAGTCGGTGGACTTGAGTCTGGATTGAGGAGCATATTTTTGCGAAAGGAAAATTTCGATGTTGGAGCTTCACAATTAATTGAGAAGGGACTCAAAGTATTTCGCCAGGATCTGACAGTTGTCTTTGTCATTGTAAGCAACTTTCCCATCGGGATTCCTAAAGTGAAGAAGTGAAGACTGGGTGGTGTGTATTTACTGATATTTTGCTTGAAGGTTTTATAGAAATCACGGGTGTTGTTCTTTTTGAAATCTTGGACTGTCTGTGCCAACTGATTTTTGTGGAATGCTCGTTTTATCCCGCGTATGGTTTTATCAGTCTGTTTTCTCACGACTGGGAATCTCACTCTGTTTTTCTCATTCTTCTGTTTGTTCCAACGCAGCCAAGCAAGCCGCCTTTGGTGAATGGCATCGTCACATTCATTAGTCCACCAAGGATGCCTCCTCGACTTTGTCAGAGGAATGGTTTCCTGTGCCGTTTCAAGAATTCTTCTTTGAGTTGTTCCCAATTCTGTGGCTCAAGTGCTTCAAGTTTCTGACTGAATTCGCTTTGTGTTCTCAATTTTTTCACATCACTCCTGTTGATCTTTCTTCCCTGAAATCTCTTGGTGGATCTTGGAAGAAGTTTTAATTTTATCTTTGAAATATAGTGATCAGAGTCGAGATTCGCGCTTCTTAAGACTTTAACATTCTAGATTTCTCTATGAGATCTACGAGAAATTGCAACGTGGTCAATTTGGAATTCGCCGAGATGGGGATATGGGGGTGTCCATGTTTTCTGTTTTGCAGGAAGTCGTTTGAAAGCGGTTGACTTCGTCACTAGGATGAATGCCTTGAAAAACTCCTCTAACATTTCTCCTTTGCGGTTTGTTCTTCTGTGGGCCGGGTATTCACCGATAATATTCTTGAATTTATTTTCCTTATCGAGCTGAGCATTGATGTCACCGAGAAGGACAATGATGTGTTCCTTGGGAATCTTGGATAGAATATCTTCAAGCTCTTCCCAGAAGATTTCCGTCCCTTGTGGATCAATTCTGTTAACTTGATTAATTGGGGCATGGACGTTCACCATGGTGTAGATTTTATTTGTGCTTCGAAACGAAAGGATCGAGACTCGATTGTTGGGGGACGTGACGTTGGTGATGGACTCTAAAATCTTCTTACTGACCAAAAATCCTGTGCCAAGGTGGGGGATGGATTTTAGTACACGTTTTCCGACTTTACCTTTGAAGATTCTATACCCTTGGGAGTCAAAAGCTTCTGCATCAACAAACCTTTTTTCCTGAATTGCTGCGATCAGGATTTGATGATGTTGTAGGGTGTCAATCAGTTGTTTCAATTCACCGACCTTCATAAGGGAGCTCACGTTGAATGTTGCGAAGAAGTTGCGACGTTTGTGTCTGATCTTGTTTGTAGACGTCTCCGATACCTCCAAGCATGTCGTTGCAGGCTCCCCAGAGTCCGAAAGCCTGCATGCGTCGTGCAAGATGACAGTGGATTGGTTACCACCACGTTCCCTCCATGATTTTTACAGTTGAAAAAATGTAGATAGGGGCCAGTGATATTGCGCACTGACCAAAGTACTGCCAAGGTTGTGAGCCTTGGAGCCCCCAGCACTGTTTGGCTCGCCGACCCAGCTTCCCGCTGGGATTGGTTACCCAACCTTCCACTGGGTTGCTCGGTTTAACAGGGGGCACCTCTTGTAGGTTACGTGCTGGAGTTGGAGTGAAAGAGGCTAAGTTGGATTATCTTGCTGAATCCAATATGTTTTAAGTTGCAGGTGACATGCAACAACGCATTTCACTCCCATTTGCCCAGAGCCGTAAGGACTCCTCCTAAGTTGATTCCTGGGACCCCTCTGTTAGAAACATTGTTAATTAAAATCGAAAATACTGTCTAATTAGAATATATCGTCAAAATATGGAAAAATATAATGTAAATTTTCTTTAAAATTCAGATCTGTTACAATTGCATTATTATTTAAAAAAAGAGAAATATATAATATATATAGAGGTACAATGGGATCAAATTACAAGAATGGCATCCATTATAAGAAATCCAACCAAGATGTCTACAGTGAAATAGAGAAAATTACAGAAACGATCAGTAAGAGGCGGGCACGGTATTACGGTCATCTCAAACGAATGGACGGAAACAGGCTGACTAAACAGATTTTTCTTTTTTTACTCCAAACCCAAAACTACAATGCCCTGGTTTATAAATACCAGAGACAACCTCAAAATGCTGCATCTAAAACCCGACGACAACTTCAATAGAAATCTCTTCCGCAAAACTATTCTGACTAATGGGCTAACCCGAGATGAAACACCGAACCCGAAACGAACACAAGGTACCACCTGGACAGCGGAGCGCAAGATGGCCCACTCACAGAGAATGAGGGAATTCTGGGCTCAGAGGAGAGCGAAGCAAATTGCCAAGTGTAGCAAGACTTATCGTGGTCCTAGATGGCCTCAACGAATTATATATATATATATTGAACCCTTTATCCACGGGCTGTATAGAGGATTCTAATATTTTATTCATCATCATTTGATATATTTCTGCAGTTGCAAATATGAGAGCCTGACGGAGCTGGAAAATGTTGAGAAATCAGTGGCAGAGAGGGCACAAAGGTTTAAGCTCCTGTGGTATTTTATAAAGTAGCCTAGGAATCATGACGTAGAGGACAGGTGCAACTTTTAGCGCGAAGGAATGCTTGGGTACGCATAGAACGGCTTGTTACTATGAGAGTTGGCGCCAAGAAGAAACTGAATGCTACTATGTGAATGGTCAATCTTCATAATAACCACTCCTTGTGGAAGAAAAATAAGTAGGAGCTCGCGAAGATCTACAAGAGTCCGAACCAATAATATCAAGACGCCCTTTTTAAGCGGCAACTCGGCGTCATAACGCATCCTGGTGAATTAAATAATAATATAATAATGTTATTGGTTTTACGTCCCTTTTAACTGCTCTGGCTTTTAGAGACGCCGGGGTGCCGGAATTTTGCCCCGAAAGGGATCTTTAACGTGCCAGTAAAGCTACTGACATGGCTCCCTTGCATTTGCGCACACTCAAATGCCAGCTGACTGCGCCAGGATACGAACCTGCAACCTTGGGCTCAGCAAGCGAGAACGTTACCGCTGAGCCACACAGCCAGCCTCCTGGTGAATTAAGGCGGGAGTTATCTATGGATTAATTCCACGATCGATTCAAGCTAGCTACAGCTTAATCTTAACCTTCACATTTCTACGAACTCAGTGATACTGATCGCATGCTAGTCTGGTAATTATTATGGAATATTTTTCCATAAACCCCCTTCCATGCCTACTCTAGCCAGTTTCATTTAAAAGTGGTCCAGGAAGCTTCGAGAGGTGACTTTTATTCAGGTGTCTGAAGGCACGAGACGTGACTCTTTTTAGTGTGTCTGAAGGCACAAGACGTTATTATAATTTATGAGTCGTGGACACTCTGCATATTTTTCATGTATGTGGACATGGAACATTTTCGACAAGTTATAAATGTAACTTCAGTGTTTTATTTGTAGTCCCAGTAGTACCAGATAGGGGCAGTTCATCGTAATAATTCACCAATAGGCAGTCAAGGAACTTAGTACTTGACCGGTGAATTTAATAGGAAATATATCGTGTGTGTATCTGACAAACATTATTTTAATTCAGCACGAGATGATCAAGGAACGAGGGCAAATCTTGAAGCCAGCAGGACATCTGCCAAGCGATGTCTAATTTGAGCTAAGCATTTAAAAGGAGAGATGGGCGGAGATGTTTCCCTGGCGCTGATTTAAAGGATTGAGTACAGAAATGAATGTATTTATTTATTAAGTCAACTAAGGTTTATGGGATATATTTTTGTAGATATTTGTTTGCTAATGTTTGTAATTTAGATTCTTGGTTCTTGATTACTGGCACATTAAGTATGGGACAGCTTAGCGCTTTGTATTTTGTAGATTTTGTATTTTTGCTTTGGTTCAAGTATACGGGGCAATGCGCGCAGGCGTGCTCGCATTTGCTTGCGTAAGTCGCGTACAAGCAATGTAACTCGGAAGTATGCCTAGAACGCCTCAAAATAGCGCTGCCTTGGGTTTTTGTGGGTATCTACTCGCATAACGTAACGGCGGTACTTTTTGAGGATCCAACCAGCCTTCGGGCTGACTACCTAACAGACAGACAGACAGACAGACAGTATGCCTTATAACAAAAATGGAACAGAATTAATTGAGATTAAAAATAGAATTTGGTGGGTAAAAATTATTTGTGAGCAGATTTTATGATGGATCAGGATTATTTCTTTTGATAATTGCTTGTCTAGCAATTCAGTACGGGATGCCACTCGCGCACCCGAGAGTTTTTGTTGATTTATTTGTTTGATGTGTCTTTGGACGCAAAGTAGGTTAATCTGTTTTGAGCCGACCTAGATGGTATGATTATGAGTTAGTCAGTCCAAGCTTTATGGTGTATGGTGTGATTTTATGAATGTGCTGGCGGGAAATATATCATTCAGATTATTCCGACTTGCCGCACTTCAGCCCAGTTCATGTCCTTGCGAGGCTGAGCTTGTGGTAAATATTTGTGTTTCTTGCCATTCAAGTGGATGAATGAGATATGTCTTTTCGCGTTTCCAGATGGATAACGGGACCAGTGTGGCCCCATATATAATTAGCACCAGGCTTGGAAGACTGACAGAGGAGGAATGGCATCGTTGACTCATATCAGTAGGGGAGCGCTCAATCAGATAACACGACGTTGGTCATTAGCAAGCAGGCCAGGTTCCTGTATTTCAATATAAGATGTTTATTTAAATTCACGAAACCCTGATCGGTTATAAAGAGTATTTGATTGATTTAAATGGGAGTTGTCCATGTTTTAAGGTATCTTCCGAAACATCAGTTTGTCTGGCTTTTATTCATGTAAATATAATTTTCAGCCGTGTAGGCTTATATTATGTTGTTGTTGCTTGACTTCTTGTGTGTTTATGTTAGGCGTTCTTTGACCCTTATGGCAGTTGCATGTGCGAGGCTGTTTCCCAGTTGTTATGTGAGCTTTTGGCCTAATTGGCATGCTCTTAGGAGTTTTATGTGCTCTGGCACGGGGTTGGAATATCGGGGAGATTCATCATATCTTAGTTAGATCTTGCTTGTGTCAGTATTAATTATAGTGTTTTTATTAAGTGCAGGTCCCATAGCCGTAGTTTGATTTAAAAGATGCGACTCCGTGATCAATATGACTGTTTCAGTTGTAAACGAACTCCCTTCAGTGCTCAATTTTTTTATTAAGGATCAGTACACCACGCATATATAACTTATTGACCAGGATCAGTGAACTTGTATCCATATTTTTGTGAGGAGCGAGTTCTTACCACTCAATTTATGTTATACGTAATAATCATTTGAGTGAAGCTGTATTCATTTTATTTTTATTGTGTGGAGCGAGTGTGATACCGCTCAGTAATATAATTATTTCGAGTGGGAGTAGAAGTCAGGGAGGACTTATTATTATTATTATTATTATTTATGCACATATATTTCAGTCATTAAATAATTTTATTCTACTTGTTATTCATTTTATTCCTAGTATAGCTTTGGTTATGGACCTTTCTATCCAAATAGAGCATGTTGTTTTTGCGAACTTTGCCTTAAAAAGCATACCGGACTGAGCACAACCCCGTAGAAAGAATCTTGGTAAAACACTGCTTTATTTAAGGGTGCAATATATATATAATATAATATAATATATAATAGCTGACCCGGCAGACGTTGTCCTGCCAATCAAAGAAAGTGTTGTGACTTTGTTACTTGAAGTGCTTTTGGATACACAATATTTCTTTCAATTTCTGTTAACAGCCTCTAAACTATCGTGAAATGAATTAACTAATCTAGAAACATTCTTGGGAGCGTGCACAACAACTCTCCAAAGTTTCATCGCAATCGGATAAATGGCATACAACGCATAAGGGATTTTGTTAACATAATTCGTGCGCTGTCACCCATTTGTTGAATCTACTCGTGCTCTACCAACTGTGAAATGGATTTACTAAGTTAGAAAGCTTCACGTAAGTGTACACAACAACTCATCAAAGTTTCATCGCAATCGATTAATAGTATATGAACGCATACGGGATTTTGTTGGAACGCTAGGCGCGTCGCCACTCATTTGTTACATCTACTCGTGCGCTACCAATATTGTAAAATGGATTTACCAAGTTGAACGCCATCCCTGGCGTGTACACAACAACTCATCAAAGTTTCATCGAAATCGGATGAATGACATATGAACGCATACGGGATTTTCTTTAAACGATTCGCATGCCATCACTCATTTGTTGAATCTACTCGTGTGCTACCTATTGTAAAATGAATTACTAATCCAGAAACCTTTACTGAAGTGTACACAACAATTCACCCAAGTTTCATCGCAATCGGATAAATGGTATATGGACGCATACGGTAGGCCTACTTTGTTGAAATGATTCGCGTGCCGTCACACATTTGTTGATTCTACTCTTGCGCTACCTATTGTAAAATGGATGTATTAAGCCAGAAACCTTCCGTAGGGTGTACACAGCATCTAACCCATGTTTCATCGTAATCGGACGACTGGTATTTGAACGCATACGGGACCTTATTGACGCGCTTCGCGTGCCGTCGCTCATTTGTTGAATCTACTCGTGCGCAACCTCCTGTGAAATGGATTTACTAAGTTAGAAACCCTCAAGTAAGTGTACACAACATCTCACCCAAGTTTAATTGCAATCGGATGAATGGTATATGAACGCATACGGGACTTTGTTTAAACGTTCACGCGTCGTCGTCCATTTGTTGAATCCAATCGTGCGCCTCCTATTGTAAAATGGAATTACTAACCCAGAAGCCTCCCCTTGAGTGTACACAACATCTCACCCAAGTTTCATCGCTATCGGACGAATGGTATTTGAACGCATACGGGACCTTGTTGAAACGATTCGCGCGTCGTCGATCATTTGTTGAATCTACTCGTGCGCATCCTCCTGAAAAAAAATGATTTACTAAGTTAGAAACCTTCACGTAAGTGTACACAACAACTCATCAAAGTTTCATCTCAATCGATGAATGGTGGGCCTATATAAATTTACACGAGATTTTATTGAAACGCTTCGCGCGTCGTCACTCATTTGTTGAATCTAGTCGTGCGCTACCTATTGTAAAATTGATTTACTAAGCCAGAAGCCTTCCCTGAATTGTACACAACATCTCACCCAAGTTTCATCGCTATCGGACGAATGGAATTTGAACGCATACGGGACCTTTTAGAAACGCTTCGCGCGTCGTCGCTCATTTGTTGAATCTACTCGTGAGCTAGCTATTGTAAAATTAATTTACGAAGCCAGAAGCCTTCCCGGGAGTGTACACAACATCTCACCCAAGTTTCATCGCTATCGGACGAATGGTATTTGAACGCATACAGGACCTTTTTGAAACGCTTCGCGCGTCATCGCTCATTTGTTGAATCTAGTCGTGCGCTATCTACTGTAAAATGGATTTACTAGGCCAGACACCTTCCCTTGATTGCACTCAACATCTCACCCAAGTTTCGTCGCAATCGGATGAATGGTATATGAACGCATACGGGACTTTGAAACGCTCTAACGTGCAGAAACAAACAGTAGAATTCGACATCACTGCCACCTTTGGTATAAAACACAACTTGCCGCCACGGGCGGAGTGTATGTTACGGCGGTAGTTGCACAGGTTGCGACTAGGTGGCTCTAAAAAAGCAGAGACAATCAGTCCAAAGACATCATCTTTCACTGAGGCTAACTGTTTCCATGACGACTTTTAGGTAGATTTCTTTAGAAAGCTAACTATTGCAATGGGTCCCATGTTTCGACTTCCGGAAAATTTCGACATATCTTCGCGTTTAACATCCCCCAGACCCCAAAACCACCGTCAGTTCAAAAGTTTATATATAATTTATGTATATATGTATCTATCTATATATATATATATATATATATATATATATATATATATATATATATATATATATCAGTTTCTTGTGGACACGATAACTGCCGTAATTTTGCACCAATCACTTTGAATGTTTTACATAATATGTATCCCTATAAAATCTCGGTCGTGTTCGTTAATGGGCAAAATCGGTCAAAGGGGGTAAAAATGGGGGGCTTTTTTCGAAAAAGTGAAATATCGCTATAACTCTCTTAATACATGAAATATCGAATCCCTTCAAAGTTCATAATATGTGTCGGATAAGTGCCAAAAATTTATGTCAAATAAGTGTTTTGATAGCACCAACCATTGACCAAAGGGATGGGAAAAAGTGGGTTTTTCGGGAAACATTAATCATATCTCTGTTAATAGGCACAATATCAAAACCGCACAAAATGGACAATATTCCTCCAATAATTACCTAAAACTTTTGTCTGAAAGAATTTTTGATATGACCCACCATTACGCCACGGGGTGAACAAAATGATTTAAATTATAAGAAAATGCCAAGTGCCAAGAGAGGTTGCCATGACAACTTTACTTTTAATTGATAAGGGATGACCATCAGCAGTTGCTATGACAACGCCACTGCACGAGATCACATTCAGTTTTCATATGTCAGTGGGAAGCGACTTCGGTATCGGAACTGGTAGCATGCTGAACTTCTATGCCCAAGGTCGCGGGTTCAAACCCGGCTGAAGTCGTCGGATTTACTAAGAGCGCTAAAAAACCTGAGTTTGCTTTCCTTCGGAGGGGAAGTTCCAACGTTCGTTGCGAGTTGCTGATTGAGGTGGCATCTAGTAGCCAAGTTCACAGCTAGGTGTCGTTGACGGCAGTATTTTAGGTAGATTTCATTAGAAAGCTAACTATTGCAATGGGTACCATGTTTCGATTTCCGGAAAATTTCGACATCTCTTCGCGTTTCACATCCCCCAGACCCCAAAACCACCGTCAGTTCAAAAGTTTATATATAATTTATGTAATATATGTATATATATGTATATCAGTTTCTTGTGGACACGATAACTGCCGTAATTTTGCACCAATCACTTTGAATTTTTTACCGAATATGTATACCCATAAAATCTCGGACGAGTACGTTACTGGGCTAAATCGGTCGAAGGGGATGAAAATGGGAGACTTTTTTTTTTCGAAAAAATGAAATATTGCTATAACTCTCTTAATATGTGAAATATCGAATCCGTTCAAAGTTCATACTATGTGTCGGATAAAGCTCAGAAATTTATGTTTGAAACGTTTTTTTGATAGCACCAACCATTGACCAAAGGGGTGGGAAAAAGTGTTTTTTTCGGGAAACATTAATCATATCTCTGTTAATAGGCACAATATCAAAACCGTACAAAATGGACAATATTCCCCTAACAATTTTCTAAAACGTTTGTCTGAAAGAATTTTTGATATGAGCCACCATTGCGCCGAGGGATGAGAAAAATGATTTCGGAATTATAAGAAAATTTTATAAAGTGTTGACATGGCAACACTACTAAATTGATGAGGGATGAGCCATCAGACGTTGCCATGACAACGCACTTGCGCGAGATCAGATTCAGATTTCCATCTGACTAAGTGTGAAGCGGCTTCGGTGACGTAACTGGTAGCATGCTGAACTTCTATGCCCAAGGTCGCGGGTTCAAAGCCGGCCAAAGTCGTCGGATATTCTAAGAGCGCTAAAAATCCCTCAGTAAGCTTTCCTTTGGAGGGGAAGTTCCAACGTTCGTTGCGAGTTGCTGATTGAGGTGGCATCTAGTTGCCAAGTTCACAGCTGGGTGGCGTTGACGTTAGTAACTGGTAGCAACATTAGGAACTACTGCTTGAAATTTAGCGTCTGCATTCCTTACCTGAATTACAGACTAATACAGCCATCACAATTCACACCGTTTATCAGACAGATTCTACACTCACCCAAAGTACACGGGGTTATATGACCGCGTTGTCGCAGCCCCTAAACTGAGGAACCAACCAACATCTCTGCGGGAGATATAATTTTGCGTGAAAAAGTAACAGACCGTTACATAGTTACACATCAGTGTCGAAACCTTGCATAAGGACAGTGTGACCACAAGTATAACAAGTGGTTCCGTGAAGAAATGTACAGCCTATTTTCATATATCCTGCTCATGTTAATTGCCTCTATCAACATACAAAATTTCTGTTTAATTGCTGTATCAGATTCGTAGATATTGAGAACCGTCTAAATATTTCAGATGGTCGCCAGGTTGGATTTTTATTTTTGTACTATTATATTAAGATTATTGTGTAAGTGTGGTATTCAAACTTCAATCGCATGATTAGAACACAAGAAGTAAAAACGAGATTTTAAAATTACGCACAGCAGCCATCTTGTGATTATGCAAACAATTGAAATAAATTAGATGCCAGTGGATCAACATTTGTGTAAGCATTTAAAACGTGCAACGTTTCACGGCACTCGGATAGTTAATTCGCAAGAAACGTCCATTTAAATATTTATACTTCGCGTCGCCGCCATGTTGGATTCGTGCTCACCAAGTTACTGAAAGTCCTATAGGTGAACATATGTTCATAGTCTCTATGAACATAAAAAATTCAGTTTGGTTGCTGTAAAAGATTCATATATATTGAGAACCGTCTAAATATTACGGAAGCTTGCCATTTAGGATTGTTATATGTATAGGCCATAGAGTTATGTACCATTCAAGGTCACTTATTGCCTAGGTTCATTATTCAAACTTTCACTTTGATCGCATGATTACGACACAAGAAATAAAAACTTAATTTTAAAATTTCGCACAGCCGCCATCTTGAGGTTATGTAAACAATTGAATTAAATTAGATGGCAGTACATTACAATCTGCAAAATCATTTACTGTACCACATTTCACTGCGCTCAGAGAGTTAACTCACGAGAAAAGTCTATTAAAATATTTCAAATTCGCTTGGTCGCCATGTTCGTTTTGTACTTTACAGGTTTATGAATTATACATAGGTAAACTTGTATCAGTACCCTTTATCACCGTACAAAATTGCAGGGTGATATCTGTAATAGTTTCGGGGATATAGAATGTCAGTGAAATATTTCGCACAGCCGCCATTTTGAGGTTATGTAAACAATTGAACTAAATTAGACTCCAGTGCATTGCAATGTGTATAAATATTTGCTGTACCAAGTTTCATTACGTTTGGATAGTTAAATCGCGAGAAAAGTCTATTTAAATGTCTCCACTTCGCTTGGCCGCCATGTTGGTTATGTAGTAACCAGGGTTTTGAAAGTTTCATAGGTGAACTTCTAGTAGTACCCTTTATCACCGTACACAATTTCAGGGCGATATCCGTTATAGTTTCGGAGATACTGAATGCTAGTGAAATATTTCGCACAGCCGCCATGTTGGATTGGTGAGACGTAACAAAATTTGATGGGCACGGTCGACGTCGCCGGGAATAGTGCTATGAACTTACCGAGTTTCACTGAAATCGCTCCAGCCGTTTAGATTTTATTAGGGACACACACACACACATCTCTCTCTCACACACACACACACACACACACGGACAAAAGGTGATCTCATAAGCCTATTTTTTCAAAATTGAAAATAGGCTAAAAATGGACTCGAAATGACAAGAAGGTTACCGTCCCCGTAAGACAATAAAATGTTTAAAATATGTTTAAAATGAAGAAAAACAAAGTTAATTAATCTCCAATTATAAAATACTTTCACGCGATAAATGAGGTCTGATCCTTCTACGAAAACCTGCATATTCTGCCTATTTTCGCCTATCTCCAAGTTTGTCCGGTGAAATCTACCTCCGCCTTCCGGCGTGCCGAGATGACTTTTTTTGAATGTATATTGTGGTTCTAAAATTGTGTGCAAATTGTGGTTCTAAAATTGTGTTCATTCCCCCTAATGGGTCAAATTGTGAATCTAAACCATACATGGGCCCACTCTAATATACATAAAGAAAAAAATCATCAAAATCGGTCCAGACGTTTAGGAGGAGTTCAGTCACATACACACGTGTCGTAGAATTATATATATATATATATATATATATATATATATATATATATATATATATATTGTTTCTAAAAATGTTTTGGGGATCGAAAATATTAAAAAATTCTTCTATGGAGTAAGAAATGATATTTAATGGATGTTCCTGTGTTTTCAACATTTGATTATCGTTAAATATAATATCAATTGTCAATAAGGCAACACTGCAAAATGGCTTAAAAGCTATCCTTACTGTGGTACGGTCGTGAAAAACATTAATTTGGTGTATTTTATTTACACAAAGATGTCGCAAATGATTATGGGATAATCAAAATGCAGTGCTACAGTTGAGCTACCTAAGACACCGCACACCAAGTCTGGGGAGAACCTAGTCATTAAATAATTCAGTTTAGTTAGACACTCTCCTGAGGTTAGCAGCTGTGCTCCATTATGAATTTTCTCATATCAGCTGTGAAGTCGGTCCCCACCTGGGCAGTTCCTAAAACGCGTTTCCGGGTGTTGCACTAATTGCATTCCTGTTTAAGTAATTACGACCTACCTGATGAGAATTAATATTCTCTACCAGTCAGCTACAGAGACAGTTACGTCCTTTAAGATATATTGTAAGTAGGGGTGGATAAATAAGGACGTAGGGAGAATGGAGTTTAATCCCCTGTAGCCTTTAACCAGTTGGTCTATCCCAAGGAATGTCATTAGTTTCTTGCCTGTATGCCAGACGCAATGGAAGCCAGCGTGATGAGGGCTGTTGAATAGGGCTTATATGGAAGAGTTTCTGAATGAAGTGGCTAAAGTTTGCGGTGCCGAGGTATACGTTCCACACAACTTTCTTCTTATTTAGCAAACAGTAACTAGTGTTCTCGTAAAATATATTCTCCAGAAGATATTAACCACTCCACATGCTATTCACGAGAATTCGGAGCTGCATGAGGTGGAATTACAAGAGCGCTTTTGTGAGGTCGCGAATCGATTCTCCACAAGCTCTGAATGGACGGTTGTATGCGCAGGTAAGGCACCCTCCTGTTCTTTCACTGTATTGCAGTTCGCAATTAAGGGCCTTAAATGCCATAAATCAGTCGGAGTAGATTTACTAGGATGTTAAAGATTCACTCCAGGGAAAATTCCAACAACCTGGCGTCTTTTAAGGTGAGAACCAACTCCCTATCTTGCCCATGTTAGATTTTCAATTTTTTGCTGCAGATTACTCAAAACCTATTTGGGTTATTACAATGACATTTTCAGAGATTGTTATATGCATCTTTCTCTGTAATAATAGGAAGAATTATTTACGGAAATTGGATAGTTTTTTCAGAATGAAGTTTTTAAAAATGCATTATTTTTTCCAAATATTTTCTTTAAAAAAATGCATAACTTTATTCTTAGGTAACATACTGAAAAATCCCCTCCTATTACCATACGAAGAGGGCTTATTAAACCACATAAAAAGTTTCACTGGCCTAGCATAAGAACTTTTCTCAAAAATGATACCAAAGTACAAATAAATATGCAACTGAGAAAATTGAAACTAAAGTTTTTCAGTGTAAATTCTTACATGTGAAGGTTCTCAGAACATTCCTGCACCATAATCTGGATTATTTACATCCTCCTCACTTCTTTTAAGATTGATCTTTATTCTCCTTCCCTTTTAGTCATGTCTTCAACCACAAATTCTATAGCCTAGCGAGCACAAATCCAACATGGCAGTGACGCGAAATTTAAATTTTAAATATTTAAATGAACGTTTCTTGCAATTTAACCAACCGAGCGCAAGTGTGCTACTCTCTTCCATGAACTTTGTTACATCAAATTCTACTGATCATGGAAATGAAGACAATATCAGGTACGATTATGCCATGAGATATATAGGGAAGGGGAAAGCTGCTGAGACAAAAAAAATGTTAAAAATTAGACGGAATAAAACACAGTGAATATTTTTAGCCTACTTTCGATTTTTGCAAAAAATGAAAGTAGACTTATGAGCTCAACACAGGGCGAAAAAAGTGTGTCTGTCTGTGTGTGTGTATGTGTGTGTGTGAGTCTGTGTGTGTGTGTGTATGTGTGTGTGTGAGTCTGTGTGTGTGTGTGTGTGTGTGTGTGTGTCTGTGTGTGTGTGAGTGTGTGTACTCTGAATGTCTGTCCCCCCCTATCAATTCGAACACGGTGAAACCGAATTGAACGAAATTTGGTACAGAGGTAGCACTAGTAAAGGATACCTCAGTGTCATACTTTATATCGCCGCCATCTTTACCAAAACAGAATGGCGGCCACTCAAATGTTCAAAACGTAAAATCAAATTATGGCTAAACTAATCATCCGATCTCTACCAAATTTGGTGACAACATACCTTTATATAGGACGCGTCTTTCACCCAAAATTCAAGGTCATCGGCCATGCCATTTCAGGATGGCGGCCGTGTGAATTATGCAACCATTTTAATAAATAGCTTAAGACCCACCAATTCCGATTATCGAGCCTAGGGGGGTTTAAGCTATCCTGAAGGTCGTGATCCGTTATTTATTATAATTTAATATTATAATATTATACAGTATGAGTGGCTTAAAAGAGCTGAGCCTTTGTGTCACACGACAAGATGGCAGCTGTCCTCATGTGCCTGTCTTATATTTCAGTAGTTTTAGTATGTTGTATGTGATATACCGTACTGATACAATAATATAAACTTTATATGAAATGATCTTTAATGAAGATGTACTGCAGTGAAGAAATCGTTTATTTAAAGTCATTATTTGCCAACAGTTTGTATCTAATATGTCAGTTAAGAACACCTGACGTCATGGATACGGTTAGCTCTGGGCTAGCATGTTAGTCTGACACGCAGTTGACTGGGGATCGAGTACTGCTACAGTTAGGTTTTTTTTCTTGAATTCTTTTACAAATGATGTGCACGAGCTTTTTCCACAGATACTGAATAAAATATCATCTAGCTCAAAGGAGAGGATAAAGTATACACTCGTATATTAATAAAATCACAGTCCCAGCATCGCACATAAACAGAAGACATTAGAAAAAGGAGAATAGAAGAACTAGATACACGTTGTCATTAACCACAGCCTTCTTAATGCCTCTGTACGGTGCTGTCCTCTTGTGGGTTATGTGGGTAATATTGTTCCAAACATAACGCTGTGTAAATGCCTGAGCTGGCCTCCTGAAGTATGGCAATTTTGTAATACTGGTAGTTCAACTATTAGCCACGATCGCGCTCCGACTACCTTTAAACACTGCCAGCTGGATCGCCTCCCTCTTGGCTACTTTAAACTGCCTACTCATTCAACACCCATAGAACACTGCCATCGTAGTACATTACGATGGCAGTGCATAGGCGTACAAGATAAAGATTAATTCACTGATAGGTCGCAGCACCACCTACTGTGATTGGGGCGGAAGATTCTTAATTTTGCAGGCTGGCTTAATATAGAGATTAACGGACGTGAATGCATTACAATAAGTTAGTAGTTTTGTTATTCAATCATCATAAAGTATATAATATTGATCTTGACACTTACTGGCTTATTATCAATATAAAAGAAAACAAACAATACATTGTGGTTGGGGTGATTGTTTTAGGGATGAGGACAAAGAGTCATAAAGATACCCATACATTTAGGAGAAAGTAGGCTATATGTTCTTTGCTGAACATCTTGTTAAATTGCTGTTTCACGGTTAACAAATTGAAAATTGATCATTACCAAGCGGAATGGTAGTGCATTCAAAGATTTACCTCCAGTAGTTCAGAAATTATTCGCAAAAGAATGAGCCGAGGTAAACATGTGCGAGTCTTTTAAAAGAGTAACATGATTACAAGAAGTGTCATAACATGCATATTTTTATGACTTTTTTCATTTTTTGAACGTATTTGAGCTATCCTAATGTTAATTATTCAAAAACAATAAAAAACTAAATTTCGGTTGCTTTCACCCCCAAACCTGGTGTTTCTCACCTTAGGTAGCACTAGTTAAGGGCGTTAGATCAATAATAATAATAATAATAATCATCATAATCATAATAATAATAATAATCATAATAATAATATAAAAAATTACGAGCCTTACAGTAGTCGCATATGATGTGTAACATCTGACATATTAGCCTATTCGAATAATTCCATATTACTTACTTGCATTTTTTAAAGAATGAACTCATAGTGCTACCTTGTGCCAGCAAGCATGAAAGGATTCTCCAATGCATCTGCAGTAGTGACATATACCTGCAACTGCCTACTTGATGCGAGCTGCGCTTTATACCGGCCAGTTAGTGAATCCATGCCAGCGGTGTTAATGAAAATGGCCTCTTACTGCCGATATAGCGCACTGCCAAGTATATGCGCCATTAAAAATTAGGTGTGCAGTAGGTATATTAAATGAGTTTCTCCCAGTGGTACGTTTAGACCAACGAAGTTTCAATTATTGTTATAGTCGGTGTTAATATACTGAATTCCTTCGTTGTTTGGAGTGTTGGTTGATGCGATATAGCACTCGACGTATCGAGTGCTTACATTAAATAAGAATACAGCAAAAGTATGAAGATTTAATAAATCGTAATTGTTTTCAGGAAATATGATATAATGAATATTTTCACACCAAAGAACGACAACTTGAAGATGATTCATTGTAGGAATTTCTTTAATGGGGACTCCAAACCTTGAGGTAAACCGTATGCGATTTACATTCCACATAGTCACAGGGCATAAAGCTAGTCCACACCAAAGTTAATGAACAATGTTCATGAACAATGTTCAACATGTTTACTAAACATTTGTTAACAAACTTCTTCAACATTATTTCCACACCAAATAAACTTTTGTTAACCAACATCTTCAACATTAAATGAACTGTTTGTGAGGTTATAATGGATAGGGTCAGGAAGAAGAAAGTACTGACAGCTGCAGCTTTCGTTATTTTAGTGCGTACAATTAGAGAAAAGCGCAGGCGCAAGGTGTGGCAGAGAAAAATATTGGAAAGGCGTTTAGAATTAAGTTTGGAGAGAACTCTTATGTCAGAACTGTAAATTCATGATGCAGCAGGCTTTCAAAACCTTCTGAGAATGTCTCCACATGACTTTCAGTTCTTGTTGACAGTAATTGGGCCTGAAATTGCAAGAAATGACACAAATTATCGGCAAGCCATCTCCATTAATGACAGGCTAGGTATAACACTAAGATTCCTAGCAACTGGTGACTCCTACACTTCACTTATGTACTTGTCTAGAGTATCAAAACAAGCAATTTTAGTTATGGTGCCTTAATTGCGTATTTGCGCATGCACGAACCAAAATGTTAACGAAAACACGCAGATCGCTACCAAGTTGATGAGTTTCTCGGACATTCCAAACTCTCTTAGGCAACTGAGTAGGCTATTTCGGTGTATGCAATCATAGGCCTTCTTGAAATCTACGAATAACACGTGGAGTTCTTTGCCATATTCACCCAGTTTTTCAATGAGCTGTCGGAGAACGAAGATATTATCTACTGTGGAACGCCCCAGCCGAAAGCCTCCCTGGTATTCACCAAGCACTGATTCTGCCACTGGTTGAATTCTACCTATGAGGCAGTTGGACAAGATCTTGTAGCAGACGTTAAACAGGGCCATTCCTCGATAGTTAACACATTTCAATTTGTCACCCTTCTTATAGATTGGACAAATCAGAGCTGTTTTCCATTCTGACGGTAGTTCTTCTTTGATCCAGATTGCTTGTGCAGTATTTCTGCTAGTTTCTCTCCTCCTTCCTGGATCATCTCTGTCTGTATTCCATCTTCACCCGGACTTTTATTCTTCTTGAGCCGTTTGATCTGGGCTTTGATCTCATCCAAAGTGGGTGGCGGATAATCCAGGTCGACTGTGATTGGAGACTGGAATTCAAATACTATTTCAGGGTCTTCGCAATTGAGAAGCTGGTCGAAGTATTCCTTCCATCTCTTGGCGATATCATAATCGTTGGTCAGAATTTTGTCACTAGAATCTTTGACAAATTTCTGTCTCGACTGGTAACCTTTGCTAAAATACTTCACCTTTTGAAAAATTTCCCTGGTATTGTTTCCTCTGAAGTCTGCTTCTGCCGCAATGATGATGTCCTTGACATATTTCCTCTTTGCCCTTCCCAGAGTTGCTTGGGTAGCCCTTCGAACCTCCTCAAATCGTTCTTTACCCTGCGCCAGATCTGTTTCCTGCAGCCATTTATTCCTGGCTTTCTTTCTCTATTCCAGAGCATCTGCACATTCCTTTCCAAAACAGATCTTTTTGCCTACTGTGTCTCCCTTGATCGTCTCCTTTGCTGTGGCAGTCAGTGAGCTTTGAATCTTTTCCCAAATTTGTTCAGGGTCTTCGCTCACGTCCAGTTCACTGAGTGCTTCAAAGCGGTTGTTAAGTTGCAGCTGATATTCTGTCTTTATGGCTTCATCTTTTAGTTTTTCAACACAGTATCTCTCAACCTTCTTTAGCTTAGCCCGGATCCCTCCTTTACATTGAACTTGTAAGTGGCCTCTGACCAGAAAGTGGTCACTTCAACACTATGCACCCCGTGCCGTCTTAACATCGGACCCATCTCTTGGTGTGTAGATCAATAGCGACATGGTCTATCTGATTTATTATTCTCCCATCTGGTTCCTACGCTGGAAGTTTGTGCTGGAAATGAACAAGCCTGATGACGCAGCAAAGCTAATGAACCTTACACCATTATCATTGCTTACCTCATGTAGGCTGTGCCTTCCTACTGTACCTTGGAATACTTCTTCTTTCCCAATTTCAGCATTCATGTCTCCGATAAGGATCCTCAAGTTTCCATTTGGGATAGAATCCACTACTCCTTCTAGCTGCGCATAGAACTCGTCTTTCACTTTCTTCCGTGGGAGCATGGCAGTTCACAAAGTCCCCTTGTTATGCTTTACATTCACTGTTAACACAGAGATTCTGGGGTTGATAGACACAAACTCTGATACATTAGTGGCCAAGACCTTGCTCACACATAAACCAGTACCCAACCTATGCCCTTGTTCACAGGCTCCATATAGGATAGTCGAGTTCTCAATATCGATGCTGCCCGAATCCTCCCACCGGATTTCTTGCAGTGCAACTAGATCTAGTTTGTATTACTGGATTTCTTTGACCACACTGGTTGCAGCTCCTACATTGTATAGACTCCTTACATTCCATGTTCCGGGGGCGTGGTGGCTCAGCGGTCTAGCTGTATGCCTCTCACCAAGGCGGTCCGGGTTCGATTCATGGTCAATGCATGTGAGATTTTCGAAGTGAAATGCCATGTCCTGTGGTTCGGATTCCACGTAAAAAGGAGGTCCCGTGGCTCATGATCTACAGATTAACGGTCACGTTAAACTACAAGCTTCCTTCCGCTTCCTTTACATTCCATGTTCCAAATCGAATACCATTTATTCGCCGTTGTTGTCGTCTAGTATTATCAATCATATTCCGAGGCCTACTTGTAGCGTTGAAAGCATAATTCTTTTTATTTTACGAAGAAAGGGTGCTGGCCTCTCGTCCAACCTGCGGTGTTACCCTCACAGCTTACAGGGTTGCTGGCTTTTCTGTCAGGGTGGGCTCCCTTAAATAATAATAATAATAATAATAATCCTCACAGAGGAAAGAAAAATAATAAGGAAAATAATTGGACCAAAGCACACAGATGAAGGATACAGGCTTCACTCCAGAGACACCATAGAGAAATTGTCCAACCTCGCAGCAGACATCAGAAAGAGGCGCCTAAAATGTTACGGCCACATCAGCAGACTCCCACAAACCAGACTCACCAACAAAATTCTTAGATACATACAGCGGCTCAAGATTACTACACCCTGGATGATGCAAGTCAAAATTGATCTAGTAAAAGCACAGGTCGACCCAGAAGACGTCATAGACAAAAGCGTATTTAGACACAAAGTATACAAGTGGGAAGTGTTGTCAGAGAGAGCTGCACTTACATCCCAAAGACCAAAGTGGACCGAAGAAAGGAAGAGGGCCTTTAGTGCACGAATGAAAGAGTACTGGAAAGACAGGAAGAACAAAAAGTCATGATTGCTTCGCGTGGTCTAATAGGCCTGTAACGTGTAAAATAATAAATAATAATAATATAAATAATAATTATGGACATCATCCAGTTGCATGCAAAGTAAGTGACGATTCTTCATACTTCCTCGGCGGACATGACTCTCCATTACATCAAGCTGTTGTACAGGCAAGCTGTTGATAAGTGCACAACACTGGATCTTCTCCACATAAGGGATATACAGTTAATCACCGATGAGGTTCGTACATCCATCAAGCCTCAACAGTGGATGCAGAAAGCACTGCACGGTCGTCATCCATATGATCTCAACCATAAGCATGCCGACATTGATGCGTCAAACACCTGGTTGGCTCATGTGGATCTATTCATCGAGACTGAAGGATACATGGTTGAAATCCTTAATCACGTTGTGACTACCCAATATATATTTAGGTCGTTCAATAATTATTGGCACTCCCCCTATAACTCCTGCAAAATAGCGGTTTGAAATATGTGTCGATGTATGCGTGAAGATCGACTGTAGTACTGTCAAATGCCACCAGATGCTGTTGCTGCTTCCCATAGGAAGCGCTCTGGAGTGGCAAATGTTCCGGCGTGCGAGTACGCTTATGGACTTCGATGAAACAACATGAAAGCCGACAAGCACGGGCAAAGGTGGACAGTGTGGTTTCTCTGGAGAGAAGGCGTGACTGCTTCAACACGAGGTTAGCAGCCATATGTGGGAGGCAGCACCAAGTCGCCAGACCATTGCCATAATTCGTGAACTAAGGTTTACTGTGCTGCCACATAGCCTCCATTTTCACTGGATCTGGCTCCTAACGACTATGCCCTATTCGACGCAATGAAAGAGGGCATGCGGGGAACCAGTTCTTGAGAGCTATCTTTCCTAAATACATA
Source organism: Meconema thalassinum (assembly GCA_946902985.2). Lineage (NCBI taxonomy): Eukaryota > Metazoa > Arthropoda > Insecta > Orthoptera > Tettigoniidae > Meconema > Meconema thalassinum. Next base: position 440,421,628 of record OX336393.1, on the reverse strand, counting down.
TCGACACACATTAATACAAATTAAATTAACACTCATCCTGACTACATTGTTACAGTATTACAATGTTCTGAATTACCTTCCATAGTTCTCTATCCCTGGTTTCTCTGGTCCACGTAACACCTGCCTCGGACCTAAATTTATCCGACCATCTTCGAAAGGGGGTGACGTCTGCTTCTCTTGCATCCCACATAGTCGTGGAGTAGGCCCATCTATCCTGGTGTATTCTGGATATGTGTCCACCCCAGCGCTATTTCGGTTGCCGAGCTCTCGATACCGTGTCCTCCAACCCAATTCTTTTTCTCAGATCCGTGTTACTGATTCTGTCGCTTAGCTTCAAGCCTACTCTCGACCAAAATATTATGTGTACTCGAGTTTGAAGGTATTTTGTGAAGTAACCAATAGACCTACATAAAATCCGATAAGATTATCATTTTCGTCGTACTAGTTTACGTTAGCTGATGTAGGTTTGGAATTTTTAATTTATATTTTTATATTTTTTGTCGCAGTTGGAACACAAAAAGTGCACGTTTTTAAGCGTGTTTCAATCACATGTCACATTGAAGAATTATTATCTCAAAAACCCGTCATCAGATCGAATCCAAATTTTAACTCAATATACATTGGAATGTTGTATAACTGGTTTATTAATTTCAAAATTTTGCGTGTCCAAGAAAAACCGTTGTTATCATTTTTGTAAGGTAACTTTTTCTCGGCTCGGGGTGGTTAGAAAATGTAGTTCTTGGTCGCGATGTAATCCTTATACATCAAAAATTTATGCTGTATGACTATGAAATACGTAAATTAACTCACTTATTTTATATCGGTTTGTATTTGTAGGCGGAAATAACACATCGTTCACCAGCTACCTGCTCCGGGAAAGCTGTACAGCGTTGCTGTGATGGAGCCCCTCACTTCCGAGCGAGGCACGCCATGATGCATACGGTCTCTCACAACATACACACAAGAGCCATAACAAATACTAAATATGTAAAGCCTTTATGTGTAAATAGCTATCGTTTCAAGACACTAAATTATATTGTATTATATGAACTACCACTTGGATTGTCCAACGTAAACAGCAAACAGCTATACGTCGCATTAAAATTATTACCTAAATAAGCATTAATTTATAACATATATGTATTATTTACTGCACTCTTGTATTGAAATACAATCTGAATATATGTTGTAAAAATAATTAGTATGTCGCACAGATAATCTGTACTGGTTTTGCCGTCAGATTCATGAGCCATATCACAAATGTATTATCAATAGTAACTTAATTATAGATTAAATTTAAATTCAAATTATTATTATTAATATTATTATTATTATTATTATTATTATTATTATTTAGTGCTCCACGGAGCTTCTTGTTTAATAACACAATAGCTCATGTTATTTACATTCCCTGCTATGCTAATGTACCTGAAGAATGTACAGTGTCCATTAATCATTGTTCTTTTGTGTAATGCCCTTACTTATTGTAAGTAATTGCTTTTATAGTTAGTCAATACGACCGGTTTCTTGATTAACATGGTTCATATCTTGGCAATATGGCCGCAACATGGAATAGTTAGGGGATTTTACCTTGAAATTGAGAATTTTTAAGTAACTCTTAGTGTCGTTTTGTGCTACGGAATTGGCAACACTGACTGCAACGCTTTCAACTTTACAGGGTAGCTTTAAATGTATTAGAGAGATCAGTGGTGACTCTTAACAATACTGCTATCTGCAATAGTTCGATCGGCTTGACAGATGTCTCCATTTCCCTACGTTATTCGCATCTTCACAGTTGAGGTTTCCTCCTCTTGAACGATCGCTAGTGTCATCAGTCCCTTTTATCTCTCGTTCCCCGTAATCCCACCAGCACTCCCGCCTGATCCTTCTCTTTCATTACCCTCCCACTCTTCGCTCGTTCGCAATTAATTCTTGGCTTGCAAAGGAACGCATTGGGATGCTACTACACTGGCTTATGCTCCAAGCCACATCACCGAGATTATGTTGCTATATCAACAAGAGTTTAGTGCTTTTCAGTCGGTCAACACGAATGTACCCAAAAGAGATGGGTTATGCCCTAATCCTGAAATAAATTACATGAGATTAATAAAGCACTAGGATGGCCAGTTTCGATCGTCAAACGATCATCATCAGATCCATTACACTTAGGCTACAAAATCTATGTTTGAAATACAGGTGAAAATATTTACAATATGTACAATTATTTAGTTGCAGTATTGGTACTGCAACTGTCAGTGTATGCTAAATGCAGTATATATGTTAGGTGAAATGCTAAATGGTGATAGCTATCCGGAGATTGTACTTTAGAGAGATTATATGGTTGTAAACTATGGTTAAACTATAAAATTTTAGGCTAACTACTTATCTGATTGTCTTCCGTACTACAGCTACTCGCAGTTTTCGTGCTCACTGGAACTCTCTGTGCGGTTGACTGCGGTGGTTATCTTAACGACTGGTTTTTCCTGCCTTCTCCCCTCCCGCTTGCCCCTACGTGCTGTGGGGAGTGATAGCGATGTGTTTATGTGAGGTGTTGCCAACCTAGATAAGATGTATGTTATTGAATGAGGTCGGTCTACAACTATTAAAGACCGTGGATTAGCCCTCGCCACGCGTGGAGCATAACCCATTCGAACTAAGCGTTGACGGTCTTATGAGGACGTCCCGGCACCTTTAATACTGCCGCGAATATGGGCCTTGGTTTATTGTAGAAGAAAAGTACATCGTACACCTGATCCAGATAACATTTACCTATTAAAAAACCCCTAATTTCCCCCCTTTTCTTTATGTAGCTTGGCTGTGTCGCTAAATTGTGTTTTTTTCCGACAGGGTGTGTTTTTTAGTAGCGTGAAGAGGGGTGAGCTCTCCATGAACGTGTGTTCATTTAGATTGTTGGGATTGTTTCGTTTGGCTAGGTGTATCTCGATTGCTTCCTTTATGTCAAGAGCTCTGCCTTTCGATTCGTGATGGATTATTTTAAGGTCCGACTCTATGTTGGTAAAGCTATGTCCTGCGTCACACATATGTTCGCACACGGCTGAATGTGTTCCGTATCTTATCGCATTCCTATGTTCATTATAACGTGTGTCTACTCGCCTTCCACTCTGCCCGATGTAATTAGCTTGACAATCGGTGTCTTGGCACGTTATAGAATATACCCCTGACCTTGAATACGGGTCACGTTTATTGAGATTACTATCGTAGATGCAAATTACTGAACTAACAAGCGAAGAAACAATTCTCCAATCCATTAATAACCTTCACCACTCTATCAAATTCACTAAGGAATCCGAAATAGACCGGAAAATAAATTATCTCGATATAACTATTGAACGTAAAGACAACGACCTTTCATATTCCATATTCCGGAAAGCAACACAAACCTCGCATGCAATCGGCAATCAGTCTAATCACCCCAGTACGCACAAACTAGCGGGTTTCAATTCAATGGTGCATAGGACTCTAAACATACCCATGTCAAAAGACAACTATAATAAGGAAATAAGAACTATTATGCAAATAGCAAAGGAAAACAACTTCTCGTCAAGCAAAATAAATCAAATTATAGCCAAACATAAAAATAAAGATAAAACGATTCCCAAACCGGACAGTAATGAGAAAAAATTTGCGCGTTTCAACTATGTGAATGCGAATACATATAAAATCACTAACCTATTCAAAAAGCAAGGCATAAAGATAGCTTTCACGACGAAAAACACAACCGCTAGGCACCTCCTAAATAGTAATCTAAATAAACGTGACCCGTATTCAAGGTCAGGGGTATATTTTATAACGTGCCAAGACACCGATTGTCAAGCTAATTACATCGGGCAGAGTGGAAGGCGAGTAGACACACGTTATAATGAACATAGGAATGCGATGAGATACGGAACACATTCAGCCGTGTGCGAACATATGTGTGACGCAGGACACAGCTTTACCAACATAGAGTCGGACCTTAAAATAATCCATCACGAATCGAAAGGCAGAGCTCTTGACATAAAGGAAGCAATCGAGATACACCTAGCCAAACGAAACAATCCCAACAATCTAAATGAACACAAGTTCATGGAGAGCTCACCCCTCTTCACGCTACTAAAAACACACCCTGTCGGAAACAAAACACAATTTAGCGACACAGCCAAGCTACATAAAGAAAAGGGGGGAAATTAGGGGTTTTTTAATAGGTAAATGTTATCTGGATCAGGTGTACGATGTACTTTTCTTCTACAATAAACCAAGGCCCATATTCACGGCAGTATTAAAGGTGCCGGGACGTCCTCATAAGACCGTCAACGCTTAGTTCGAATGGGTTATGCTCCACGCGTGGCGAGGGCTAATCCACGGTCTTTAATAGTTGTAGACCGACCTCATTCAATAACATACATCTTATCTAGGTTGGCAACACCTCACATAAACACATCGCTATCACTCCCCACAGCACGTAGGGGCAAGCGGGAGGGGAGAAGGCAGGAAAAACCAGTCGTTAAGATAACCACCGCAGTCAACCGCACAGAGAGTTCCAGTGAGCACGAAAACTGCGAGTAGCTGTAGTACGGAAGACAATCAGATAAGTAGTTAGCCTAAAATTTTATAGTTTAACCATAGTTTACAACCATATAATCTCTCTAAAGTACAATCTCCGGATAGCTATCACCATTTAGCATTTCACCTAACATATATACTGCATTTAGCATACACTGACAGTTGCAGTACCAATACTGCAACTAAATAATTGTACATATTGTAAATATTTTCACCTGTATTTCAAACATGGATTTTGTAGCCTAAGTGTAATGGATCTGATGATGATCGCTTGACGATCGAAACTGGTCATCCTAGTGTTTTATTAATCTCATGTAATTTATTTCATGATTAGGGTATAACCCATCTCTTTTGGGTACATTCGTGTTGACCGACTGAAAAGCACTAAACTCTTGTTTACTAAGGCAACACTGAAAATATGGCTTCAAACACCACAATGTTGCTATATCAACATGGCCATGGTTTAGGGCAGGGATATTCAAACTTATCGCAGTGTAGGACCACATTTGGGATGCTACTACAGTGGCTTTGCTCCAAGCCGTCACCGAGATTATGTTGCTATTATAGCTCTATCAACATGGCTGTGGTTTAGGGCAGGGATATTCAAACTTATCCCAGTGTAGGACCGCATTTGGGATGCTACTACAGTGGCTTTGCTCCAAGCCGTCACCGAGATTATGTCGCCATTATAGCTCTATCAACATGGCTGTGGTTTAGGGCAGGGATATTCAAACTTATCCCAGTGTAGGACCGCATTTGGGATGCTACTACAGTGGCTTTGCTCCAAGCCGTCACCGAGATTATGTTGCTATTATAGCTCTATCAACATGGCTGTGGTTTAGGGCAGGGATATTCAAACTTATCGCAGTGTAGGACCACATTTGGGATGCTACTACAGTGGCTTTGCTCCAAGCCGTCACCGAGATTATGTTGCTATTATAGCTCTATCAACATGGCTGTGGTTTAGGGCAGGGATATTCAAACTTATCCCAGTGTAGGACCGCATTTGGGATGCTACTACAGTGGCTTTGCTCCAAGCCGTCACCGAGATTATGTCGCCATTATAGCTCTATCAACATGGCTGTGGTTTAGGGCAGGGATATTCAAACTTATCCCAGTGTAGGACCGCATTTGGGATGCTACTACAGTGGCTTATGCTCCAAGCCATCACCGAGATTATGTCGCCATTATAGCTATATCAACATGGCTGTGGTTTAGGGCAGGGATATTGAAACTTATCCCAGAGTATGAGCGCATTTGAACATGCAAGGTCGCATGAGTGTTTGGTAATGATGAGCCCTGTTGTGGTACATTAATATTATTATGCTTGCAACGGTGGGTGAGTGGTTATCGTGACGGATTACTAACCCCGAGCTTGCAGGTTCGCTCTTGGCCGTGGTAACTAATTTTTGAAAGGCGACAAAAATCACGGCACGCATGTCAGAAGTTGTTGGCATGTTAAAGAAACCATTTGAATACAGTAGGCCGTGTTCATAATGGCAAAATTAATCTCGGAATTTTCCGCCAACACAAAAATTCCTCCTTTCTCTACTAGAAAGCACTATAGTGTCAAGGAGTTAATTAGTTATTGTTGTTTTAAGGGGCGGAACTACGAGGTCATCTACCCGTATAATGTCAAGGAGCTTAGCTATCTAACCTCCTTGACTTTCACAGCCCTACAAGGAACTACAAAATTCGATATGCAAGCTGCCCTCCTGGCAACAAATAACAAATTTTGCACCCGGCACCCAAGGCCATACGATATTAGGATTATATTATTATTATCCCTCCCTATATTATTCTGCTAAGGACCCATTCCAGTTTTGTACCGAAAATAAGGTCCCATTAATACCAACCTACACATATGGGGTACCTACAGGTTCAGCATAACCCAATGCGTAAGCGAAACGCACTCACTTACTCTTTAAATGCCTCACAATTAAATAAATACCTTATAACATGTATATTTACAATGACATAATGAAAGAATGCAACACGGTAACCATGGTAACAGAATCTCACAGGTCCATCTATTTCTGCAAGACGCAATGCAATTCCAATTAATACATTACTGTGTAAGTTTCCAGACGGTTATAAGGTATCACTGAAAAAAATTAAGCTATAAAATTCATCAATACATACCGTATAATGCGCTTAAGGGGGTCAAGGGGTACTCTAGAATTTGTTCACGCAATTTTCACGTGTGAGTGGTAGGAAAGGTCTTTTTCACCCGACTATAAAGGGTCTCCGAAAACCACATTTAAAGGCCCTTAAATTAACAGTGTCTGTGATATTCCCAGATAACTAACTTCGCTCTGATATACCTTTGAAGGAATGACAAACCCCTAACAACTGCACCAGTAGCTGAATTGATAAAGTCTGATTATTCATACCAAGGACAAATCAGTCATAGCATTCATGATTGAGATTTTGCTAAGTGGGAATATTCGCGAGCGAAGCCGCGGCGGGTAATGCTAATTATTATTATTATGTTTACATCGTTATGACCGTCTAAGGAACGCGATTGAATCTATCTAGCTGATTTTGCTTTCTTGTCCTCCCAAAATCTCATATTCTTGCTAAGGCTCTCTCTGCGCTCCTCCGACCAGGATCGCTAGGTTACAATGTTTGTGTGGTCTGATAATATTGATGAAAAAAATGAAAATCCACAACCTGCTTCCAGTCTCCGACCGGGTCAGGAATGGAATGAATGAAGCCCCCATCTAGCGGCGAGGATATGAACTGTGCCGGCTGCCGAGGCCTGACGCACTCCTCTGGGGCAATGATTAAATGAATGACAGATGAAATGAAATGATAGTGGAGAGTGTTGCTGGAATGAAATGTTGACAGGGAAAACCGGAGTACCCGGAGAAAAACCTGTCTGCCTCCGTTTTGTCCAGCACAGATCTCACATGGAGTGACCGGGATTTGAACCACGGACTCAGCGGTGAGAGGCCAGCGTGCTGCCGCCTAAGCCACGGAGGCTTGATAATATTGATAATAGTCAATAATATTGTTCCCGTAATAGAGATCAGCTCACAAAATCCCAGAAGTTTACGTCCGATGTATTCAGTCCCTCTACTGCAACGTCACAAGTATGGTACGCTGTCCAGCTGGAATTTCACCTGCTTTCCCTATAACTGTTGGAGTTCATCAGGGATCAGCACTCTCGCCAATTCTGTTCATTCTGTGCAGCTGACATTCAGACACCTCATCCATGGACGATCTTATATGTTGATGATGTGTTTCTCGCAGATCAAACTCGCGAAAATCTAGAAAATCGAACTCTGTGCTGGAAGGAATGTCTGAGCAAAATTGGCTTGAAACTCAACATAGGAAAAACTGAATACTTGCAATGTGGTACACAGACGAACGGTACCATCAGCATTGAAGAGCATCATCTCACTAAAACTACACACTTTAAATATCTCGGTTCCCTTATCACTTTTTTTTACAAAGTTACTTCTTTTTATTCATTTATCTATTTACAAAGACAGCTACAAACACTAATCATTGACCTCCTGACTACAATTCTCTCCTCAAGGAAAAAAAAGCAACAACACAAAACACAAGAACAAAACACCAAGAATCATAATAGCACACATAATTTTAGAATTTATATCAAAGGTGGCCAAAAGCACTGTTGATACACTTCCGCTGTACGAGTTTCCATCGTTCCTTCCGGAGGTGATCCAGAAAACCAGGCAGGGTATTCACCAGGGGTGTTCGGTAACCAGTAAGGTTTTCTGTGGATGGCTCCAGCTGCTAGCCATAAGATGGCATTTTTTCGGCTCACCAAATGCATCCCGTATTTCAAAGTATAATATCTCTTCCTCCCTATTGCTTGAACATGTTAGCCCGAGTATGCTGTGAATAGCATTCATCGTCCAGTGCCACACGCCTTTCGCACTCCCACATGTAGTGATGCGGTGGATGAAGGTGTCAGTCCTGTTGCACACAGGACAGGCATCATCAGCCATTTGTTCATGCCGCTTCATTTTGTCACCAGTGGGGATGATTTAATTAATGCAGGCATATACAGACAGACGCCATTCTAAGGAAAGCCATTTGTTGCGCACATTGCCCCAGATATGCTTCCAGGACTTGTTGGGGGTATTTTAATTGCACCAGGGGTGTGAAATTGCGGAGTTGTAATAACAAACATAAATGTGTTTAGCTTCATTAAAGGAACCATCGGAGATTTGGGCAGTGGGAAGTTTTAGCAAGAGGGCCATGGCTTTCTTGAACAAAGTTTGGAACGAATGGGGCTGTCGTAAATGAGTAGTTTCAATTACTTTCAGAACAGCACTAACGAATGGATCACCTTTAAACTGTCTCGCCTTGATAATATGATTCTTGAAGAGTGCAGAGCATTTCAGTTCAACTGCAAAACGGTTCAGCCCACCACACTCCTAAGGTTACTGCAGTTGTTCCCTCCGAATTCTATATCGATATCTTTTCCAAAGATAGAATCCAATCGCCATTTCAATGCGCTGGCTGATTATTTGTGGAGGTGGAAGGACTTGCGCCACATACCACAGTTTCGACAGAGCAAACGTATTAATGTGCCAGACCTGCAAAATATTGAGCCGCCTTGAAAGTTCCTCTTTCAGTTGGAAACGCAGAACATTTAATCGAGTAGTCCAGTTGGTCTGGATGGTCTCTGCAATATCTCGACTGAAAGTTATACCCAATATTTTGCATGCAGTGACTATAGGGATACTGGTAGTATTGGAGTAGTGCCTATTTTCACCTGGGCCTAATATTAATAAGGATGACTTTCTATAGTTAACTTGTGCTCCACTGGCCCGACAAAATGACTCAAGGGTCTGTTGGGCGAGAATCGCGTCACCTTCATTTGTGAGTAGTATCGTTACGTCATCAGCATAGGCTCGCAGTGTGAGTAGCTCTCCGTTGATCGTGAGGCCAGTGAGTACGTTGGTCATCATCCTGACCATGGGTTCCAGCGCCAAGACGAATAGAGCCATTGATAGGGGGCATCCTTGTCTGACAGACTTCTTGACTGGAATTTTTGATGACAGATATCCGTTTACCATTACACGAGAAGACGCCTTTTGGTAAAGTCGATGGAAAGTTGATATGATTGTGTTGGGAAACGCTTCTCGATGCTCGAGCACGAGTTAACACTGCGTGGATGAAGTGGCGCCAAGTCACAGGGGTGCTGTGCGATAAGAAAGTACCTATCCCTTTGAAAGGGAAAGTTTACAAGTCGTGATACGACCAGTGACACTTTACGGCACAGAATGTTGGCCAGCTTCAACCAAGCCTGAACAAGCCCTACATGGCATGGAGATGAAAATGTTACGTTGGTCCATGGGTGTTACACGGCTTGATCGTGTCAGGAATGAACATATCCGGAAACAGATGGGAGTTGCAGCCATTACCGATAAAATGAGAGAAGCACGGCTTCGGTGGTATGGGCATGTCACTAGAAGTGACGAGAACTCTGTGGCAAGAACAGCTCTCCAATACGATCCAGGAGGAAATCGACCCCGTGGACGTCCAAAGAAAAGATGGCTGGACAGAATCAAGGAGGACTTGGTGATGTGTGGACTTAAACCTGAAGATGCCCTTGTCAGGAGGAAGTGGCGAACAGCAACCAAACAAGCGGACCCTGCACCATCGCGGGGTACACGCTAGGAAAGAAGAAGCATAGAGATCAGTCCACTAGCATATTACTTGAGATGTCTATTTTCTGAAGGCCTCCTTTAACTTCAAGCGGTTGTTCTAAGCTTTCTTTGAGAGAGTGAGATTTCGAATGCTTTTAGTACCGTAAGCCAATGATCACTCATTCAGAGTAAATACCCTTAACATTTCAAACAAATTTTTCGGAATATGTCCGAGATCTTCTCTGAATGCTAATAAAGCTCCTGGGGTTTCCTCTTTATCCAAATTCCCTCAGTACAAACTGGACAAAAAGATCCCCAATATCTTTCTCTCTTTCTTTCCTTCCTTATCTCTTGTATATTTTTAGCCTATTTTCATTTGTAAAAAAATAGGATTATGAGATCACCTTTTGTCCGTGTGTGTGTGAATGTCTGTGTGTGTATCCCAACCCCACCCTAATAAAATCTAAACGGCTGCAGCGATTTCAATGAAACTCGGTAAAGTGATAGTACGATTTTGTATTAATAAGTATCGTTAATTCAACATGGCGGCAGTGCGAAATTTTTCACCGGCATTCTATATCTCCGAAACTATTACCGATAAAATCTTGAACTTTTATATGGTGATAAAAGGCGGTACTAAACGTTTACCTGTGTGACTCTCAGAAACCTGTTAAGTACTGAACGAACATGGCGGCCAAGCGAAGTTGATACATTTAAAAATACTTTTTCTCTCGATTCAAACAACCGAGCGCTGTGAAACATGGTACTTAAAATGTTTGTACTCGTTGTAATGCACTGACTTCAAATTTAATTCAATTGTTTACATAATCTCAAGCTGGCGGCTGTGAGAAATTTTAAAATAAAGTTTATTTTATTTCCTGTGTCCTAATCATGAGATCAAAGTCAATGCTTGAATAATGAACCTACGCAATATTGTAATTTAATAGTAGTCTACGTATTCTATGGCCTACATATAGCCGATACAAATCCAACATGGCGACCATCCGAAATATTTAGATCTTTCTTAATATCTACTGATCTACGACAGCATTCAAACTGATGTTGTATCTAGACGAAAGCTATAAACATAAGTTCAATAACCAGCTAAACACAAATCGAACATGTTGGCCAGGCGAAGTTTAAATATTTAAATGGACGTTCCTCGCGATTTAACCATTCGAGTGCAGTGAAACTGTGTACGGTAAATGCTTATACAAACATTAATTTACTGGCTTCTAACTATCTCCATTGTTTTCATAACCACAAGATGGCGGCTGTGCGAAATTTTAAAATCTCGTTTTTATTTTTTGTGTCCTAATCATGTGATTGAATTTTGAATAATACACCTACGCAATAATCTTCATATAATAGTACATAACACTATGGCCTACACATATAAAAATCCAACATGGCGACCATCGGAAATATTTAGACGGTCCTCAATATCTACGAATCTATTGCAGCAATCAAACTGATATGTTGTATGTTGATAGAGGCAATTAAAGTAGATTATATGAAAATAGGCCATTTAGTTCTACACGGAACTACTTATTAATTAGGTAAATTAATTTTTATAATAGATGATCAGTGTTTCAGGGGACCCTCCCTACAGAACGGAGATTTGAAGCAGCGTAGCGCCCAACTAGTTTAACACATTGACACTTTTTAACGTATTTAATAATCATAATTACTTACTTGTATACATTACAAATCTGGATATCTGTTTGTGACTCAGTGTATAGATTATTATGCAAATATGAATATCGACTATAATTATCTTTATGTTTGACCCTGAGTATTAAATGTCAGAAAACTGTATCATAATGAGGCTCATTATAATACTTTTTTTCATTATGAAACAGTTTCTCCCACCAATCACAGCTCAAGAAACAGTTGTTTGACCAATTAGATAATTAGATGCGCTGAGTTCCACGGCCTTCTAATGTAAATCACACTGCCTGGCCTAGTGTCATAGTAGGAAAATCGAGGAGGCCATGGTCAAATACAAGGCATTCTCTGCGTCCCATGCGCTCTGTTCAGTACATAAAACTGGCGAAATCTCGACAGATATTTATGAATATTTATCTTCGAACATAAAATAGTTATAATAATTATCGTCGAATATAAACAGTAGTTTGCAACTCGCCTATAATGGTAATTAAGACACTCGTATGGAAATTATAAAACTCGCTTTCGCTCGTTTTATATACATACTCGTGTCTTAATTATTACCATTATAGGCTCGTTGCATAATGTACTATTGTCCAATGTGTTTCCAAATGCTAAATATTTCGTATCAGTGCAGTCATTTTGTTCTCGAAAGCCTCCAGAGTACGTGGATTGTTTCTGTACACTTCTGAGGATCCTCTCATTTAGAAAACGCACGGGGCTGAAACTTACAAACACATTTCCTCCAAACAACTTCTTGAGAAGATAATTTCCAGTGGGAAAATTCGATGTTTTGCACTATACCTAACCATGCTAACGGGATACGAGATAGGCTAGAGTACTTTACAGCATGTCTTAGTTATCACAACTAAGGTAGGCTATTTTGCCAGCTGCATATGTGATAAATGCTATGGCAGAATCCGGACTTTCTTGACCCGCTCGCTGTTGTAATAGGCACATGCCATAATTATGACAGTGAGCCATTGCGACCTGTCCACTGCACGGCCTTTGCAAAGCTCGGTTCTATAGAGAGGACCCTCACCATAGAGCGCACCTCTTCTCAGATTTGCCACACGAGGGTAAGTATACCTTTTCCCAACTCTGACTCCGGAAAAATATTTTGTATAGCCGGAAATCGAACCAGGACTTCTTTTGATGTAAAGCAGACTCTTCAGGACTAGGCTACCGTAACAATTTAGATTTCTTTTAGCACTCATCTGTGAACTATAGAAGTACAAGGATTCCATCTTTGGTGAGATATTTTTCAAAGGTTTCTACAGAGAAGGTTCTACCTTCACGAGGTTTGAAAAGTAAGCTATACCAGAGAGTAAAGCCATGGAAATCTACTGTGCCAAGCCATCAACTCAGTTTTCACATTTGCGCTCATTCCTCTTGCACAACTAAGAGAGCGTACAAGCTTTTAAGATAGCTGTTTCTCTATCTTCCTTTTTATCTCATTTCCTTGCAGCTTAATGAGGATTCAAATCGAGGCGTGGCGCCGAGAACACAACAGATGGCGTAATTAACAGATTTCTAACACAGACAGAAAATCCTCTGTTAAGAAATTAACCAAAAAAAAACACATTTTAACAGATTTATATCCCAAGGGATTATTTATGAAGCTGCCGCTCTTGACTGTATTCCATTATGAAGAGGATTCCATACAAAAGGAGGCTTGTTGCACAAGCAGCAAGTGTATTCCGTGCTACTACAGTATATTAGCATGGATTTTCTCGAGTTTCTACGGTGCTGGAACAAGAGAAAGACGAAGCCTTCGAGATGATGAAGTGAATACAAATGCATTTTTGCTGAAGGTATTGGCGAATATTCCTAACAACTGTTTTGCCTATTTTTATTTGTTTATTTAACTCCGTGGTGTTGGGGTAGCACGCCTGCCTCTCACCCGGAGTCCCTGGGTTCGATTCCCGGCTCCGTCAGGGATTTTAGATACTGACGTCGGGGCTGGAACGTGGTGCACTCAGCCTCGTGAGGTCAATTGAGTAGCTGTCTGACAGTGAGGCAGCACCTCAGACATGAAAAACAAAATTAACGGCCTAGGGGATCCGACGCGCTGACCACTCGTCACCCCAATATCTCCAGGCAAAATGGCTGGGCAGCGGTCGCTTGGTAGCCTAGGCCCCCATGGGCTGTAGTGCCAGGGGTTATTATTATTATTATTTAATTATTAATGAATTTATTTGTTGTTGTTCGAGTCTTCAGTCTTTTGACTGGTTTGATGCAGCCCTCCATGCTTCCATTTCATGAGCTAATCGTTTCATCTCTACATAGCTACCATACCCTACATCCGAGGTAATCTGCTTAAGATATTCTAGCTTTGGCCTACCCCTACAGTTCTTATCCTCCACCCTTCCTTCTATAACAAACTTTGCTATTCCTATTATTTCTTCTTTGGTCGTTTGGGCCACCTATGGATCACGGTGCTTGTGCTTTAGCTGCTGTCTGCCACTTCTGGTGTGTTTTGGTGGATTGTTTGGCGGTTGGCTGAAATTTCGAGCCATTCTATTGGGCCAGTAATCTTTCATTTTCTCGCTGAACTCTCTCTCACGTTCCCCGGACCATTTCCTGGTCGCTTTGTGTTATTTTGAAAAGGAGGATGATGATATATAATTGTTGTTTCAAGGGGCCTAACATCTAAGTTATCGTCCCCTAATGGTGTGTGTGAGAGTGAAAGATGAGATGAGAATGAAAACTATAACTAATACTAACTACATTACCAACTAGAAGAAGAAATGGGGCAAGCAATGGACATGAGGAAAAGAAATGCGCTCAACCCTCGACGAATGAGGTTTGAGGGACTTCGAAGGAAGGAGAGCCTGAAGGGGCAGATAGGAAAGGGAAAGTGGAGAGGGTCTTCCCCAGAGACAATGGAAAAAGGGGAAAGAACCAGAACCAACTCCCGAAATCACCAGCTGTGAGCCCTTGAGGGTGTAGCACTATTCAGGGTGCACCAGAAGTGATGGGGCTATACACACCCTGCGTCCTTAAGGGCCTTGAGTAGAAGGCAGGAGATAGGAAGAGAACACAAGAGGTCTGACCCCTCGAAGAATGAGGGATCAGGAAGGATGAGACAAGGGCCAATTAAGGCGGGAAAGTAAATGACTCCCCAGGCCTCGGATACCATTATACCGTCGGGGTCGGAAAAGAACAAGAGTTGACCAAGGGTGGTCGATAGGAAATATGACAGAGAGGGGTCCCGTGGTCGCCAACCCACGTCCCACTAGCCGTGGGCCCCTGAGGAAATTTAAAAAAGGAATCCTGTGTCAAAGTAAGAAGGGAATCTGGAAGAACATGATTGTCTGAAAATAATTCGATTAGTTCCTGTTAATATAATAGTATCAGAGGAATAGGGAAATAAAAAGTTGGAAATTAGCCTGGACATTTCTGAGTCCCTTAAATCTCACGTAATAATGTTACAGTATACTTTTATCTGCTTACTTCATAATGGAATTCTAGAGGCAGTGTCCGGAAATAACTTTGTAGTTAACATAGAAACACTGCCAGATAACGAAAGAAACGGTCCGTGCTGGGAGAATAAAATGAAGAAACCTTAAATGCGATAATGCGGCTATACACAGAATTCTATCCAGTGGTTACAAAACAAAATCTCTGGATTAGCACAGCGTAAGAATCGGATCAGGAGAGTGTGTTGTGCAGTGTAACCAAAACATTCACAGGTTATAATCTAAGGCAGGACACTACACATCCAGGATACAAGACCTCCCCGAAGTCTACAGTTGCCGTAGCGGATAGAACCTTGAATAAGACATACTTCTCGTAATGTATATACATTTGCCATTGATAGCACAATGTTTGTTATCAATGATCTTGCAAGGTGTATTAAATATTCAAACGTTTTGTTATTCGCGGACGATGACAATATTTTTAGAAATATTCAGACTGAGCAGGACTGTCAATTACTACAAGAAGATCACAATAATGTGGCATCCTGGAGTAAATTAAATCGCTTGAACCTTAACATAAATAAGTGCTCAGTTAAGAAGTTTACTAGAAACAATTTCCAGGTGATGATTCGGTACCGGATATTGGATGCGTTTCTCACTATTGACAATTCTATCAAAGACCTAGGAGTCCATTTTGATTCAAAGCTAACATTTTCATTGCACACTCATGAAATGCTTTATAAGAAGAAATTCTAAAGATTTCGTCAACCCAAAAAGTATAAAATTATTGTTCAATTATTTGTTAGAAGCAGATTAGAATATGCATCCAGCATCTGGAATCCCTAGTACTTGAATCACATTAGTGAAATTGAAATGGGTCAGAATAAATTCCTAAGATATCTGCAGTATAAAATGACGGGTATTTATCCGAAATATGATGGCTATGGAAATCTTCTAAGTTACCTGAATTATAAATTTCTGGCTAACAGACGAAAAATTGCAATTCTTGTCTTTGTATTCAAACGTATTCAATAACCTTTTGTATAGTCCGTATTTAATATCACAGTTTAATTTACGTGTCCCACCTCCCTCAACTCGACCTAAGTTTATTACATTTTACTGCCCAAGAACTAGAACTGAACAGCATAAACATTCCCCAATAATAAGTGCTATTCAATTATCCAATGAACATTCAATAGCAAACAACCTCGACTTATTCAGTTACACATATATTTCCTTTGTTTCTGCCTGCTGTGCGATCACATGAACTCGTACATTCCACCTACCAATTTCCTGCACAGTATTATTATATTTCCGTATTTGGTTGTAGAATTAATTTACATTACAATCTCAACATTGTGTCTGTCAATTATATTATATCTAGCAACCCGGCCCGGCTTCGCCCGGAAACAGTTGTGAATGCATTACGTGATAAGCGCTTCTTTACGATGTCAATGAACTACGATCTATATCCGTTTTACGTCTCGGCATGATGGGTTAAAATCACTGACTGGACTATTAACTATATTATCATGGAGATGCATGTGCAACAAATTCTTGTCAGACGTAATTTAAGAATGGCGAGGTGCATAAAACACAAATCCCCCTTCCCTCCAATCTAAAAACGCTTATAGTGGGTGATATATTGAATATAGAGATGCGCTCTCGCGTACGTTTCTGTAGAACTTTTCATGCTGAACAATTCTTACACTCAATGTATAGGGGTATTTTTAACTGTTTGCCCAGCATAAGCTTAAGAAGCGCACGGACGCCAGGATTTTCTTCCGACTTTTTCTCTGAAATCGTTACTGGTTGGCTTCCTTTGATCATAAATAAATTATTTTCTACCGAAACCTTCCTCGAGGTATCCTTGACAGAATACTGAAAACCATGCACTGGTTCTCGAGATTACCCGTGACATCCAAGAATCGGGGACTTTAATTTATACTAAGTAGAGATTATACGCCAATCAGTATAATTTAATATAATATAATCCCCCTTCCGTCCAATCTTAAATTGACTGTGAATTTTGCGGAACGAAAAGTTCACAGGCGAAATGAGAGTTGCACTTCCAGGGAATAGCGAGGTGAATGAAACTCAAATACCCCTAATAAACCTAAACCAACATCTTAATAATAAAACGCATAATTTTTGTAAAACAAAAGCTAACTAATGAATTCTTTCTATCTAACTTTGTTCTGTTGCATTTTGGAACTGTTGACATTAGCCGTGCAGTTGAAGGTAATTTCCTTGTGTGGAAATGACTAGGACAATTGACACTTTTGTAGCGACCTGAAGCATGCGCGAACCTAGAGTTCGTAGCTTGTGGAGCTCAGGCCATGCGATGTCAGACGTGGTCTCAACTACGCATTCGTCACCGTAATTACACACATTAGATGACTATGGCTTACAAAGATTAAACCAAGGTGTAGGCAGGAATGTAATAAAGATTTGCGTCTATTTCATTATTTATTTATGATGTACAAGTGTGTAAATCCTACATGTTACCTTATTGTGTGCTGATAGCACGTAGTTATTAAGAATAATTAAATGTTTTTCATGGCTGTACACTTAGATTTGTTGTAATTGTTTCCTGTTACGGACGTCATCGCCGTAAATTTTGTTATTAACTGTTAGGACTTAGCTAGATGATTACCGTTAAATGTAAATGTGGATTGGTATCATCCTAACTTAGATTTGTTTTGCTACCCTGTTAAATGTAAATTCTTATATTAGCTTAATCTTGTAACTTGAACTAGGGACTTACGTCGTACCATTTTCCTAGTGTTTCTGTTGTTGCTTTATTATTGTGAGTTAGATCTTTCGCGAGGGTTTTTGCAATAACTTCTCAGGTAGGGACCTGCTCTTTATTTTCTTTTGTTTATTAGTTTGCGGACTAGCCGATTATAACCCTCCGAACTAGGCTAGGGGCTTGTGAATTTTAATAAATTTTCACGGTGTTTTACTTAAGTCTGGATGTTTAATTTCTCAGTCTAGTTTTAAGGTGAACCTTTCCTTAGGCAGTCTATGACCATCGTCACCATGTACCACGATCCCCGTGGACTACAGTGTCTCGTGCCGCTTAGCCTATTTGGAAGTTCGCCTGATCCTCACGGTAATTTTATTCGACTTATGGGATGTTAGGAAAGTCATCGTGGTTGTTGACTCGACTGAGGGTCTCATAAAATGGCGCACAACGTTGTGGGCGGACTTGGTCGCAATATAGATATATAGACTAAAAATTTTTAATAGTAAAATTCGGAAATCCTGTGATAACTCGCGCATAATGGGTTGTGTGTGCCCCATGTGTACAGACTACCCGCCCGGCAGTAGTACTATGCGGGCTGTACGCGATACAGTTCTGCCCGGGGCTATCGTCTTGTTTATCTGTATAAAAGCACTCTAAAACAAACAAATATATTTCGGTTGATTTTTCAAGAAATGCAAGATTTTTCTAGTACTATTGAGACAATTTTGGATGATTTTGGTACAATCCACACCTTCTAACTCCCTCTGGTTTAGGAGCTTGAGTTTTGTGAACATACACCTTAGCGTATTATAATTAGATGGACTTATTAATTCCCTTCTTAGTCCATTCAGCGCCAGCACCAAACCTCGAATGAACAGTTTATCAATTTGTTATCAACTTAGGCCTGTTTGCCATCTCTTGATGATTGCAGTAAATTTGCATTTGTCTGTTGGCACAGGCTAGAGTAAAATGTGGCTTTTCGCCGATGTTTCAGTCTCACTCATGGCTGTGATGATGTCCTGACTGACTGATAATCTACGCACAGCAAAAACTACTGGAGATAATTGCATGAATTTGTGAAGATATGTTCCTACCGTAGTGTAGATTCGCACTAAGAAAGGATTTTTAACACTTCCGATTTTAATGGGATGAAAAGGGGTGAAATGTGATTTTACATTTTTGTTATACTTAACTGGGACAAAATATCGAAGTTGTCGCATATAGACCGGACATTGCTCATTTTACGCCCCTCGATGCGAGAAACAATACTCGGTGCGTCCCTACGGGACACCGAAAACCACATTCTAAGGCTCTAAAACCAACAGTTTCAAAGATATTCCCAGAAAACTATTTTCGCTCTGATAAACTGATGAACTAATGGCAGTCCGTATCCATGGCAACAGTACGCTCTGATAAACTGATGAATTAATCGCAAGTCCGTATCCATGGCAACAGTAGCTCAAAACATGACATCCAATTGTCCATCTATCCCTGTAGGAGGCAATGTCAATCCACTTATTATCTAAAACACGACAGACTAGCTGCGAGACTCAGCGGTAACGTTCTAGCTTGCTGGGCCCAAGGTTGCAGGTTCGTATCCTAGTGCAATCGGCTTGCATTTGATGGTGCGCAAATGCAAGGGAACCACGTCAGTCGATTTACTGGCGCGTTAAAGATCTCCTCTGGGGCAAAATTCCTGCACCCCGGCGTTTCTAAAAGCCAAAGTAGTTAAAAGGAACGTAAATCCAATAACATTATTATTAAAACACGGTAAAAACATTGAAAATCTAAACGGTCATCCCCTTTTCAAGATATATCTAAACACGATAAGAACATTAGAAATCTAAACAGTCATCCCTCTTTCAAGATATATCTATATCATAATTTAAAAATAACTTCCTATGTTTTAGAACGACAATAACAAACATTAGTATGAAGTAGCGCCATCTAATACCACCTTTAATTTTGTAACACTAGAGTAGCGACTACTAAATAAAGGTAGCGATCAAGTTATGTTCAATTTCATAAATACAGGGCTCACAAAACCCGTATAGTTAAGTAGAAACATATCAATCGGGTCGTTATGTCAGTAGCAACGAAGCTATGTGGCGGCTATTGCCATTTCCGTAACACTAAAGGCACCCTGCCGTCACATATCTCAATATGAACTTACAGAATTGTGAACCAGTCTATTTTACTGAAAATAATTTCTACAAGCGAGTATCCATTCCGCCAAAAACCACATTCACTACCTTTTCCAACATTTACACATTTGCTTTTGAAAGCACTTTTCTGTATGTTGAGGTACAGAGATAATACATGTGGAAAGTTAAAATAAAATGTTGGCAAATCTGAATGCAAGGAACTGCTGTTCAGAATAGGCCTGGTGTTAAATCTGCAGAAGCTTTCGGCTCAGGTTATACGGCCCATGTTCGTTACATGGAATGATTTTCTTTGACAATACATGTATTGATATCGCGCCAGGAGATGGCAGTTGGGTTTGAACTGCTGATGCCTTCCCGCTCACTGCGTATCATGCATTCCAAAAACATAAAGTTGGTCATTACTTGCTTCACTCACACAGCACATTCCTTCTTTCACTGGCTGCATGTCGTCTGCTGCGATAACAACCATTGGCTTGCGGGAAGCTGATATATTTAGGTTAGGAATAAGCAGACCGCGCATGCGTACTGCACAGAATGTTGAACTGCCATCACCTGGCGCGATGACAATACTCCTGTGCGAGGGCAATGTATTTCAAAGATCTCTAAAAACACAATAATCAGGAATTATTTAGAGAGGCATGTGAGGCAAACGGGTTGTTGGAGAATTACAATCCCTGGGATGTAACACTGGAAGAAGCTGCACAATATACATCAGTGGCCAAGGTGAGAGATATTTTAGCTATTGGTCTATTAATAGCGGCATGTTGACGTTCAAATCATCAATAATTGAGGGAAAAGTACACCCTGAATAGCTTAAGGAAAAATACTTTTAATTCCCCATAGGCTATTCCGATTATTCCGATTTGCCATACCAGTGTGCATGAGTGCAGTTCTCTCTTCAAACAGTAATCGCAATTATTAATAACAAAGCGAAATGACACGCACTTACAGCAGCAGGTGTACATTTAGACAAAACCAGTTCTCACAAGTATCCGGACAACAAAATCGTTACGTCTCAGCAGAAGCTGGCAAAACCAAAAACGTAATTTTTAAATGTGTACAAATAAGGTAACAGCGTACCCTGCAGACTTTCTAAACTCTATGAAATTCCCACTTTGCTGCTCATATCAATGTATCAGAATTTTCAGAATTAAAATGGACCCACCAGTAGCCGAGATTGCTGTTATAGAATAGACCAATTCACAGGCCTACAAAAAAATATTTTATTTATTTTTTGGTGCCGGGGATTTTGTAACTGATTTTAGGTATACTTGGGTCGCTGAATCTAAATATGAAATCAATTTTTCTCTAACAGCTCTATTTATTTAGATATCAGTTTTCCTCTATCACCTCTATTTGTTTAGATCTGTGTTGATTTTATGTGCAGTTCTAACTCCATTTTGTGAATTCTCAATCATAATATACAAGGATTGGGTCAAGTATATAGTGTCGTATCGTCAGTCTGATATCCTTGCTTCTTGTGCCTAAGGGATAGCAGAGGAAATAACACACCACTGGGTTAGAAAAGCGTGGCCTAAGAGAGAAAACATCGATGTTGGGGAAAAATTACTGTACGAGAGAAAATCATCTTTCCTCCACTGCATATCAAGCTTGGCCTTATGAAGCAGTTTGTGAAGGCTCTTGATAAGAACGGATCATGCTTTGCATTTATAGGAAATAAAATGCCTCACTTGAGTATGGAAAAACTTAAAGCAGGGATATTTGATGGCCCACAAATAAGACAACTCATTAAGGATCCTGACTTCGTAAATTCAATGAATGAATCTGAGTTAAAAGCCTGGACTTCATTTGTGTCAGTTGTAAAACATTTTCTAGGCGAACGTAAAGCTGAAAACTATGTTGAACTGGTAAACGAGATACTTAACAGTTTCAAATCTCTTGGTTGCAACATGAGTTTTAAGGTGCACTATTTACACAGCCACTTAGACCGGTTTCCTGAAAATTTAGCAGACAACAGTGAGGAACAAGGTGAACGATTTCACCAGGATATTAAAACTGTGGAGGACCGCTACCAAGGAAGATAGGACATGCACGTGATGGTAGATGACTGCTGGAGCTTAAAAAGGAACTGTTCCAAAATATATTAAAAAATGTCACGGAAAAGAATCTTCCGAAGTGTCCAGTGACTGGTTGGTTTCATTCATGACATTTTCCTCTATGTTTGTATATAATAATAATTGTATAATATAATAAAGAAAATTTCGTGTTTAGTTTTTTATTACCATGGGACAGTGTAATGTATATTTCACAAAAATGTCATATCTCAGAAACTAGAGCTGCTAGGCAAAAGCTGACGGCATATTTGTATTCAGGGTATCAAAATCATATAAAATCAGCTTAAAAAGCCCCGGCACCAAAATCACTGTTGACCAGTGATCAACAATAATGCATCGTTCCCATTGTTTTCGTCGCGAGCGAAGCCGCGGGTACCTGCTAGTTATTGAATATGGAAGCTACTGAGGTATGGGTGGTGCTTAGTAATGACATTCAGGGCACAGTCAGTGCCTGTGGATGCTGTGAAAGGTTCTACTCTTGGGTTGGTACTGCTGTACTGACTCAGTGAGGAAAGCAATGGCAAACTACCTCAATCCTCTATTCTCAGGCAGTGACATGCAGGTCACCTTTCAAAGGTGACGGCAGGAAGAGGTAGAGTCTGGTGCCCGTAAACCGGGCTCCTTTTACTCTAGTTTGTGGGGATGAATTTTGGAGAGTGATTAAAAAATACTAGTGGATTAAGTAAATTTACTCTGGCTATGGTTTAATGAGTAACCGATAGCCAGGGTTTTTGCAGTGAAAAATGGATTTTAGTTGTGCAAGGATTGAAGTTATAAATTTAATTAAACTGATTGCAAGTGCAACCAGTTAATTATTTAGGGGCAGTGCAAATTTAAAAAGAGAATAGCAGAGTTTATCAGCTTTCGTTCGGGTCAGGACGTGCCTGATGGCCATTGTTGGCCAGTGCACACTCCTGCCGATGCTGTAGATGTTATTTGACAGTTCGCTCGCCATGGTTTGAATGTGTTTAATTTGTAGTGTGTATATTGTTTGATTTGAGCAGCAGCTTCGGAGATTTATTGGAAAAGTAGCAGACCTTTAGTAGGTAGAAGTTATGTAGTGCTTTAGGAGAAGTGAAAAATAAAGACCTGTAGTAGGTTTTGCATTGTTGTATAACAATGCATTATACAACAATGCATTGCATTGTAAAGGCCTCAGCTCCCACCTCATAGTGTTAAAAATGTGTGATGTATATGTAACTAGTGTTATTGTAGTGTAAAGACTGACACTGGAGCGGGGAATTTGATTTTTGAGCAGCTGCTCGCTGATTGGCTGGAGGAGTGATCTGATTGGCTGATGGCTGAATGAAGTTTAAATGGATTTGCATGTAATAATTATGCGATATTGTAATTGAAAATGAAAATCCACAGCCTGCTTCCAGTCTCCGACCGGGTCAGGAATGGAATGAATGAAGCCCCCATCTAGCGGCGAGGATATGAACTGTGCCGGCTGCCGAGGCCTGACGCACTCCTCTGGGGCAATGATTAAATGAATGACAGATGAAATGAAATGATAGTGGAGAGTGTTGCTGGAATGAAATTTTGACAGGGAAAGCCGGAGTACCCGGAGAAAAACCTGTCTGCCTCCGTTTTGTCCAGCACAGATCTCACATGGAGTGACCGGGACTTGAACCACGGACCCAGCGGTGAGAGGCCGGCGTGCTGCCGCCTAAGCCACGGAGGCTTATATTGTAATTAATTATTGTTAAATTAGTCTGTTGAAGGTATGATTTGATGTTTTAAAGGTATGGAAGCCAGTATAGCGTAGGCCAATCGGAGGGATCGGCCCCGCTAGACTGGGCCTCCTAGTAGGTACTTGGTTCGAATCTTGTAATACGCTCCAGTGCAGTTTGGTGTGTTTGTTGCTCCGAGGGCCGTGGTTCGTCACCCCAGGCGGGCTGGCAGGGCCTTACCCCCCAGGCAGACTTCGCCACGGCTCCCGGAATGGTGTTTTATGAGGGGGAAGTGGAGTTAAAGTGCTGCTGAAACTAATTGCGAGAGGATCTGTAGGATGTGAGTAAGGGCTGTGTTCTGTGTTAGAGCTGACGGCGGAGGGACTGTTATAGACATGAGGGAGGGAAGTAGCGCGTTGTCTGAGTTCCAACTGCCTGTGTTTTATGGCTTTTTTGATATAACTGCAGCCACCATATGACGCTGCATGATTGCCCTTGCAATTGCAGCACTTAGGACTGTCAATTGGAGTCGCACAGGTCTTATGGTGATGTGGATCACCACACCTGTTGCAGCGAGCCTCGTGAGGGCAATCAGAAGCGTTGTGGCCCAGTCTTTGGCAGTTGAAACACTGGTAGATGAGTGTAGGATGTTGTTCGGTTTGTGGGCGACGTTTCGCCCGTGTTCTTGTTTTTGGGGATGAATTTACTGTGTTAGGGAGAGGCGAGGAAGGGAATTCAGTGGCGTGCGTGCTGAAGGCAGGTTGGGGAGAGTGTGTTTGAGTAGTTGTTTCAACGGGGCTTGGTGGATCTGTTTTAGTGTCTTTTTTTTTTTTTTTTTTGTTTTTTTTTTGTTTTTTCTTTTGCCCGTTTGGGTCCAGACTTGTGTCCATCTTTCTCCTGTCTCCTTGTGTGTTTGGGTTTGTTCGTGTATGTGTTCTATCGTGTCTGTTTGCGCGTGTTTCTTGCTGATGTAAGTGGGCATTGGAGGTGGGATAGGGATGGTCTGTGAAGCTTTAGGGCGCGTTTCAACTGTTGGAAGAGAGGATGGGTCTGTTTGGGTTCTGACTGAGTGAGTTTCGGAGTAATAGGGAATGAGAATGTGTTGAGGAATGTATGGATGGCTCTGTAGTGCATAAATGACTGCGTTGATGCGGTAGTCCCTGGTGGTAGTAATAACTATTTGGTGGTTCACCAGTTCCTCGATGTTCGTGATGTAGTGTGCAATGGGTGTAAGCACGCTGATGATTGCGTCGCGAGTAGCTGGCAATTGGGTCTCTAAGGTGCTCGGAGTGTGGTGTAGAGACCCATGGTTGATTGCTTTCCTCCGACAGCGAGTGTGCGAATTCGGCAAAAGCAGTCACGTGGTCTATTGGGTCCATGTTTGTGAATGTGAGTGAGTTAATGTATAGTTAATGGGTCAAATACCGTGGTAGACCCTGTGTATTTAATTTGGCTCGTCCAAGAAGTTAATGCCTGTCGCACAAGGTTAACAGTTGTTCGGTTGTAGCCGTGACAGTGTGCGCGCAGGCGGAAAACAATTAAATAATTATTAATGTAATTAATTATTTGGCTGCTGCAGGGTTGGAGGGAAGAGTTTAGCTTGCCTCAATCCTAATCTTGCCTAGTACGCCTCAATATAGCACTGCCTTGGGTGTTTGTGGGTATCTACCCGCGTAACCTAACGGCGGTGCTTTTTGAGGATCCAACCAGCCTTCGGGCTGACTACCTAACAGACAGTTATCAACTTTCAGTGATAAATGAATGAATGTAACTGAACTTTAAAGCTATCTTCTTTAAAAAACTAATTTCGCACCACGATAAACATGAACGAATGTGGCGCCACCTCTACCTTCGTTACTGTAAGTGAAATTGCCGACAGGGCCATTATCGCAGCGGCATTGACAATTATGTTCTGTGGGAGATGTTCGGTTAACAGCATTTCTCTACGTACTTCCTGATCGATACTTGATATTAAACATTGTTTATTTCTGTATTATAGGCCTCTCTAGTTAAACGCATTTCACGAGGTGATTATTACTCTACAAACAGGGCCTTAAAGGGAGCTATTATGCTCCTTATATGGGGCATCCCACAGCTTTTGATGGATGATTGGATGGATCTCAAGTTGAAAGTCCTCTCGTGCGGCAAACAAGATGAGAAGAGCGAAGCTTTCATTACTTTTACTGTAAGAAATTTGAGCAGTCGGCTGACAGCTAATTCACGAAATGATAAATGCCGAGGAAGTGCTACGACTGTCTGTAGCAGCGGGCATTGCAATCTTATTCATGGACTTCAACTTGAGGCGAGAAGTTTGTAAAAAGCAATATTCTTCTCTGGAATATCTTAAGATGCTTGGGTTTACGGGAGAGAAGAAGTATATTATTTGCTGAGTAAGACTTAAAATCGTGACTCCAATCGGGGGTCGAATCTGTATCTCGTGCTGTCTGGACAGGTGAGTTTAACCACTTACACCAGGTGTTCGGAACCTATTTGGGACTGTGAGCACCACGTTAATGCCATACCAAGTACCCCAACACCATTAAATCGAATATAATAATAATAATAATAATAATAACGCCAAGATACGACATTACTGCACAGTAATACGACCGGAGACTTTATATTGTGCCGAATGCCTTGCTATAAGTAGAATGGGTATGATCGAGAAGCTAGAAATAAGAGAAAGGCCGATCTTGAGAAGAATCCTAGGTCCAATCAAAGGAAATTGTGAGTTCATAAGACGACACAGTCAAGAACTCGACTCTCATGTAGAAAAGATCACGGACGCCATTCGTAAGAGAAGGATAGTTTTCTATTGCCACATTGCTCGTATGAGTTCTACAAGGTTGAGCAATAGGATCTTCAGTTTTCTTCTTAACAAGAAAACCACACGGCGTGGTTCACCGAGGTAGAAAAAGACCTGCGTGAAGTGGGAATAACCCTGGAGGATATCCAGAAACGTGTTCCACTAAAGTCGAAACTCCAAGAACATCATGGATTCCAAGAAAAGCCAAAACTAAAAAAGGCAAGACATGGACTGAAGCGAGGAAGGAACATCATAGGAAACGAATGCGGGAATACTGGGCGAACGTTAAGGCCCAGGCGCAAAGACGTGGGAAAGGGCAGTTGAAACTGCGTGGTCCGTAGATGACCAAACGACAGCATGGAGAAGAACCTCGAGAAACTGGGGCTCCACTATAATCTGCGTACCACTATGCAGAACGTAATTTTAGAGACCTGCTCCATAGTTAGAGCTCTTCGCGGATAAACAAAACGGTAATCCGCATCTGCATCAGCACGACTTTTATCCGCATCCGCACGTTCTTTATCCGAATCTAAAGGCATTTCAATAATATTTTTTAGCCTACTTTTCACATTTTGCAAAAATGAGGAAAAAGTAGACTTATGAGATCGATCCGGGAAAATGTGTGTCTGTCTGTCTGTCTGTGTGTGTGCCCCCCCCTATCAACTCCTAAATGGCTGCAGCAATCGAAACCAAATTTAGTATGAGTAAAGATATATACCGGAATGTCTCAAGCCCAAATTTGAAAATGATGTTAGTGCTACCAACTGCTGAAAAAGCGCACTAGAAATTTGAGCTCCATGTTGGATATCTTGGACGGTAGGCATGGGACCTATTCCAAAATTGGCACACATGTAGATAATACTATTTCAGTTTAATTTCCAGGAGGCCATACATGACAGTGTTGCCAAAATAATTTTAAGCCTTCTGATAAGTCCAATTTTTAATGCATATAACTTCTACACTATTAATTGGATTTCAACCACATTTTGTTTGTAATATGTGTACATAAACAGATATGACTGAGTGTATTCTTAAGAGCCACCAGGGCTGTCAACGGTTAATGAATGCTCTCAATTTATTTTATCCAAATACCAATATATCATCAAGTATTCATCCGACAGCTTTAAACTATGCACACGTATAGTACCTGACATTTTAGATTAATTTGGAGTAACTTATATACTTCAGTTCTACCAACATGATTCTAAGCCTGCTGATAGGACCAATTTTTAAATACAAACTTCTATATACTCAGTTGGATT
Organism: Meconema thalassinum; assembly: GCA_946902985.2. Taxonomy (NCBI): domain Eukaryota; kingdom Metazoa; phylum Arthropoda; class Insecta; order Orthoptera; family Tettigoniidae; genus Meconema; species Meconema thalassinum. The sequence continues at coordinate 440,393,615 of OX336393.1, read as the reverse complement.
TCATTTAAATTTCGTATGTGCTATGTGTAACATAACATATATGACTATAAGTATTCTTAAGAGCAATCAGGGCTGCCAACTGTTAATAAATGCTCTCTATTTTTTTACCCTAATATCAATATATCAGAAAGTATGCAAGCCAACAACTCTATTCTTTGCACACGTATAGCACCTGACACTCTAGATGTATTTGGAGTAATTAATATAAGTCAGTGCTACCAAGCTTGCCACGGTGGGTGTGTGGTTATAGTGTCAGACCACCAACCCCAAGATTGCAGGTTCGCTCCTGGCCATGGTAAGTGATTTTTGAAAGGCGACAAAAATAACGATACTCATGTCATACGTTGTTGGCATGTTAAAGAACCCATTGAATTCAGTAGGCCGTGTTCATAATGGCAAAATTAATCTCGGGATTTTCCGCCAACACAAAGTTCTTCATTTCTCTACTAGAAAGCGGTATAGCGCCAAGGAGCTTAGATAGGCTATCTAACCTCCTTGACATTCATAGCGCTCCAAGGAGCATTAAATTCGACACGCAAGCTACTCTCTGGGTGTCAATTAACAAAGCTTTCACCCGGCACCCGAGGCCACACGATATTATTACTATTATTATTATTATTAGTGCTGCCAACATGATTCTATGCTTGCTGATAGGTCCAATTTAAAATACATGTAACTTCTATACTAACAAATGGATTTCATCCAAAATTGGCACAAGAAGATATCATAATATTTCCGATTATTTCTAACCAGCACCCGCATGACATTGTTGCCAACATGCTTTTACGCGTGCTGATAAATCAAATGTCTAACTGCATGTAACGTCCATTGGACTTCAACCAAATTTTGTATTCTGTAAGAGATGGAACTAAGAATATATTCAGTCACCAGGGCTGTCAACTGTAGTGCTCTATTAGGCTACATTATACCAGGAATATTTCGAACTAATTAGACATTTCGATATTACCAACTTAATTTCGTCATTATTCTAGATAGGTTCATATAATGTAGATTAATCATTGTCATGAAAAGTAGGCTCTTTAGTTCGTCACGGAACTTCTTGTAATAATTAGATAACGTATTAAAGCAACACATTTGGAAATTTGAGGGGAACGTCGTTCCCTTAGGATATGTATGCCAAGTGCTATGTTTAAAATGAATGTTATGCAGCCAGAATTTCAACCCTTTCCAGTTCGGATTGGTAATTATGTTTAATGACATAATTTGAATGACATTAGCTTAAATCATCATCTTACATTTGTCACGAAAAACAATCATAACAGAAGAATATGCCATTGACATCCGGGTCATAGCAATAATAGACATTATTCTAAATACTATCTGCAAATTTACTCCATTATCTGCAGCTTATCCGCTATCCTCAGTCCGCACAGCCATGCAAACTATATCCGCGTGGTGAAAAATTTTGTGGATATCCGCATCCGCACAGGGATTTATAGTTCGTTCGTTCCTCAACCTTCCATTATAGAGAACTCCACTCCAAATTTCAACAGATGCCTACCCAAAGATATGGTGAACATATGAGTCGTCCAGTTAATCCACTTGTGAATAAGAATCATTTTCATGCGAAACGTTTCTCTAGACTTTGCCTCGCGTATCTTTTGTGTTTGTTTTTCTACTTTTTTCTTTTGGCTGTGTGATTTTCGTTTTTGGTTTAATGTTTGCCTTGTGCTTTTGCTTCAGAATTTTACTTTTTGCTTTTCTATCTTGGTTTTGGTTTTGTGTTTGTTTTCTGTTTTTTTTTGAATTTTTCTTTTTGATTTTAGTTTCTTGTTTTTTGTTTTCTGCTTTTGCTTTTGTTTTTGAATTTTGCTTCTTGCTTCACGTTTTATGTTTTTGGTTTTATGTTTGTTTCCTGGGAAATCAAAATAAAACAAAACAAAATAAAATAAAACAAAATAAACTAAAAATCAAAATTAAACAAAATAAAAAAATAAAAACAAAACAAAAAACAAAACAAAAAATTAAACAAAACAATAAAAAAACGAAATAAAGTATTTTGCATATTAAGGCTTTCACGGCCCGGATTATTATATAAACAATTCATGCTTTTGGGCTATAAACCATTAGCCCAAAAGCATGAATTGTTTATATAAAATAAAGTAATTAAACAAATAATTTTACATGATTCTTATTCACAACTGGATTAAACGAGTTTTGCAACTGGATGACTCATGAATAATAATAATAATAATAATAATGCAACTAGCATGTGCCACTCTTTCCTTTTCCTGTCTCTCCCTCTGAAGTGCTGAAATAGCTAGGGATTCACCACTCACCAGGCAGGCTGAGACTGGTTTCATGACTCATGCAGATAAGTTACATTTAACTTACGTGTGTGTGGACACTGGAGCCGAATCAGCACCTTTGGCGTTACTCATAAAACATGGATGTACAATTATCATTTTTACTTGTTGCTTATTCTATTAGGGGGTTTGTGACATCGTGGTGTCATGTAGCCTCGTGTATTTGGTTGTGTGTAAAATTTGTCTGATAACCTGTGTCACTATGATTTCTGTACTATGTGGACACCAATGGGGTGAGCTACAAGTCCGTCGCGTGTGGAGTGTTGTCTGGGGAGGAAAGTGTGAATGTAAGGACGAGGTATTGGATGTTAGCGGCTGTAGCCTATAGTTAGGGACCAACCCCGGCATTTGCCTGGAGGGAAGATGGGAAACCACAGAAGACCATCTTCAAGGTTGCCGGTGGGGGTATTCGAAATTCCTCGCCTCCCAGATGTGAGCGACTGCCTGCAACCACGCCGTAACGACCACGGCTAACTCTCCCTGTTAGTGTAGGAAGCGACCGTGGTCTTAAATTACCGTAGTTACCATCCCAGCATTTTCCTGGAGTAGACGTGGGGGGAAACCACGGAAAACCACTTCCAGCATGGCTGAGAAAGGAATCGAATCTGCCTCTTCTCAGGTATGCGTCACGAGGCTGAGTGTACACCGTTCCAGCCCTCAGAGCAGAATTAAATTTCTTGGCAGAGTCGGGAATTGGACCCGGGCCTCCACAGTGATAGCCAAGAATGCTAGCCACTACACAAAATGATATAAGTTTGCACTGTCAAAGCTTGTAATAAAAACACTATTATTCCGGTTCGTGCAACATAATTTGAATATTAGAGAATTGATCTAACGGTAAGTTGTGTTCGCGAGCACGCTGTTGAGATCGCCTGGTCAAAGGGGCCACGCTCCAACTGCGACAACACGTGCTTGTAAGTACTCAGTAGATAATACGTTAATTGTCATGGCTGAATTAGTGTGTGTTACCTGTTCTTAATTCAAGTAACAACTGCAGACATTCGATTTTCAAGTAGTTCCAACTTTTGCTACCAAACGCCACCGTCAACGACCAACTAGTTCTGAACATGGTTACTAGATGCCACCACAGTCGGCTCCTGGCGACGAACGTTGGAATCTAAGAGCGTTAGTCAAATATAACCTATAATTTAGCTTCACACAAGTGTAATTAGTGGAAGATTGTTTATCATGCCATAAATCTATTAGCCTACACGGGACCGCCGGCTTTACTTCCCCTCCGAAAGAAGGCATACTAAAGGATTTTAACGCTCATAAACAATCCGACGGCTTCGGCCGGGTTTGAACTCGCGACCTTGGGCATAGAAGCTCAGCTCAGCATGCTACCAACTACGCCACCAAAGTCACGCCAATGGCCATGTATTTTTCTTTTCAGGACGGATCAGGGACGTGATTATGAAAGGAAATCGGCCGTGGACCTATTACAAGGAACCGCCCTGGTAGTGAAAATGGGAAACCGCGAAAACCATTTTCAGGATGGCTGAGGTGGGATTCGAACCCACGCTCTCGCGATGTTAGCGGCGAGACACGAGGTAGCGCGTTAGCGATCTCGGACACCACGGCCAATCAGTAGTTAGTGTTAGTTGTAAGTTTGTAGTCAGTTTTAGATGTAGTTTCCATTATATTTCCATTTTTCACGATCACCCATATCATTTGGGGCGCAACCCCAAAAGTTAGGCCCCTTAAAACAACAATTATCAAAATCATAATGCAATATCAACAATAATTGTGAGCCATTTTGTAGCAGGACCACCTCACTTCCTAATTTAACTGTTTTGATTTATTTCCAAACTTCGTAGGGCAGACTACTTTTTAAAATTGTTATTTAATAAATTCGTATATTCCAAATTCAGATCACTTAACCTGAATCAAAAATTTCCCACGTAAAATCCTATTTTATAAATTCACATCACATTGTTTGACTCAAAAAATTTTCCCACGTAGAATTGCATATTGCTAATTCAGGTCACTTTGTCTGAAACAAGAATGTTTCTACGTAAAAGTTGATTTTCCAAATTTATATTAATTTGTCTGAATCAAAACACTTCCACGTAAAATCTTATTTTCCACATTCAGATCTTTTTGCCTGAAGCAAAAATTGTCCACTTAATATCTTCTTAATTTCCAAATTCATATCAGATCAGTAAACTAATCAAAATTGTTACGTACGTAGGCCTACGATAGTTATGTATGACAATACCACATGTTGAAAATAGCATGTGTGTTAGCAATATACTGTGACTGAAATTGCAATAGCTATGGTGAAAAAAGAACGTATAATACGAACCATATTGTCCATGAAACGAATGTACAAAGCTGACTTGTTTTTCAGTAACCTATGCTCAACTGCAGCTACTTACACACACTTTATCCCAGATCAACCGTCCGGCAAGGATTTACAGCTCCAGCCAGCGCACTGGAGTGATGTCAGGATAAACAAAGCTTATCCCGCCATGGATTTACGACGCTTTATACACCAATCCCTCCCATTTTAAGCCAGAATGTTGATCTAAATGTCCGAAAATGCCGCTGTAAAACATTCCTTCTGTAACACAATTAGATTATATCTGAGTTCTGCTAAGAGTTTGCTTGTGTAAGTCATATTTGTGTACATTTCGCTGCTGACGCAGTATTACAATCAACAGAGACCTGAAATTAGACACACCTCTGTACGCTGATGAACAAGTAGGCTACTATTCGCCAGCACAGAGGACGACTTACAACGTTCCATACATCATCTCAGTAGAATAGCCACTGAATATGACATGCATATATCTTCAGAAAAAAACAAAAGTACTCGCTTTCAAGGGCAAAGAACCAATTCCCAGTAAGATCTGCCTCAACAACAAACTGTTGGAAAGAGTAAACACCTTCAACTACCTAGGCTAATCTTTATCATTCGACAATGATGCAGATATTTCTAATAAGATCACAAAGTATAATAAAACCATAGGCACAGTGAACTCGGTAATGAAACCATCCTTAGTCCAGAGGGACACAAGACTACGAGTGTACAAAACATTAGCTAGACCTGTCCTCGCATATGGAAGTGAAGCATGGATAATCCGAAAACGAGATGAAACTAGGATCACTGCTGCTGTGATGAAGTTTATGAGACGCACAGTAGGATACACACGTTGGTACCACAAAAGGAATGAGGACGTGTTGAAAGAACTAAAGACGGAACCTGTATTAAACTACATAGGAACCTATAGGAAAATGTGGAGAGCCCACGCCAACAGAATGCCTAGGGAACGAGTCCCAAAGCAGATTGCACGATACCAACCAAAGGGGGTTCGATCTATTGGACGTCCAGCTAAAAGATGGAATGATACCGTAACAGGCCACCTGGCCTAATACTTGTCTGGCAGATGATGATGACGCAACTGCTTGTGTCATTAAATTCTCTCAGTGCACCTCGTGGCGCAGTCACTAGCATTCTTGACTGCCACCGCAGAGATCCGGGTTGGATTCCCACCTCAGTTGTCCTAGAAATTGTTTTCCATGGTTTTCCACATCTACTAGTAGCTAAGTCCTATGACCACGGCCACCTCCTTCCAGATCATGGCCCCAGTTAGAAATGCACACATTACTACTGCCATCATAATGACACAGGTTATCAGACAGATCTCAGAAAAATACCCAATGACAATTAGACTGCATTACCACCATTCATAAATCCCCTAAATTAATCAACAACAGGGGCATATCCCCTCGCTGATTCACCTCTTAAAATAACAATAACTAAATTAATTAATCAACAACAATAACTACTACTATAAGATATACCTAGGCCTCCGTTGTTTATGGAAAACAAAGAATTAAGGGGAGATGTATCCGATGAGCGGTCACAATAACAAAATTTTGAAATATGAGTTTTCTGTATGAATGACCTCTTTTATACTTTGTGTAAAAACTTCATGCTCATTACTCAACTGGAAATATTTAAAAATATATATATATATATCTGATGCTGCTTGCCTATAGACAAAGTTATTTAAATGTGAGTAAAAGAACTTAACCAACTTTCAAATGTTGTTTTCTTATTATCAATTTTTCCACCACATAGGTTCACTTTCCTCTGAAACCCTAAATGCTAAATAACTGAAAGTTTCAGGGATTGTGTTTCTGAGTGAGTATACACATATTTATGTAGAATTATGCTTCTATTTAACCATTTGTGGAATTTGCATGCATTTTCATTCATATTTTCACTGAGGTTTATAGAATCCAACATTCAAATGAACATAAATTTAAACAAGTAGTTCCGTGAAGAACTATACAGCCTATTTTCATATATCATATTTATGTTAATTGCCTCTATCAACACACAAAATTTCAGTTTGATTGCTGTAATAGATTCGTAGATATTGAAAACCGACTAAATATTGCGGATGGTCGCCATGTTGGATTTTTATATATGTAGGTCTTAGAGTTATGTACCGTTACATGAAGATGATTGTGTACGTGTAGTATTCAAACATCAATCGCATGAATAGGACACAAAAAGTAAAAATAAGATTTTAAAATTTTGCACAGCTGCCATCTTGTGGTTATGGAAACAATTGAAAAAAATATATGCCAGTGGATTAACATTTGTATAAGGATTTACTGTACCAAGTGTCACTGCACTCGGATGGGTAAATTGCGAGAAACGACCATGTGAATATTTATACTTCGCGTCGCCGCCGTGTTGGATTTGTGATCACCAGGATACTGAAGGTCCTATAGGTAAACTTATGTTCATAGCCCCTATGAACATTAAAACATTCAGGTTGAATGCTGTAATATATTCGTAGATATTGAGATCCACCTAAATATTTCGGATGGTCGCCATGTTGGATTGTTATATGTATAGGTCATAGAGTCATGTACCATTAAAGGAAAATTATTGCGTAGGTTCATTATTCAATCTTTCACTTTCGCATGATTACGACACAAGAAATAAAAACTTAATTTTAAAATTCGCACAGCCGCCGTCTTGAAGTTATGTAAACAATTGAACGAAATTAGATACCAGTGCATTACAATGTGTATGAACATTTCCTGTACCAAGTTTCATTGCGTTTGGATCATTAAATCGCGAGAAAGGTCTATTTAAAATTTTCAACTTCGCTTGACCGCCATAATCGTTTTGTAGTTAACCGGTTTTCGAAAGTATTATAGTAGAACTTCCAGTAGTGCCCTTTATCTCTGTACAAAATTTCAGGGTGATACCGCCAATAGTTTCAGAGATATAGAATGCCGGTGAAATATTTCGCACGCCCGCCATCTTGAGATTATGTAAACAATTGAACAAAGTTAGAAGTCGGTGCATTACAATGTGTATAAACATATACTGTACCAAGCTTTATTGCGTTTGGTTGGTTAAATCGCGAGAAAAGTCTATTTAAAAGTTGAAAATTCGCTTGGCCGCCATGTTGGTTTTGTAGTTACCAGGTTTTCAAACGTCACATAGGTGAACTTCTAGTCGTTCCCTTTATCACCGAAAAATATTCCAGGGTGATATCGGTAATAGTTTCGGAGATATTGAATGGTGGTGAAATACTTCGCACTGCCGCCATGTTGGATTGGTGAGACGTAACAAAATTTGCAGGGCACGGTCGGGGTAGTCCGGAATAGTGCTATGAACTTACCGAGTCTCATTGTAATCGCTCTAGCCGTTTAGAAGTTATTAGGAGGGACACACACCATCACACACACACGCACACACGGACAAAAGGTGATCTCATAAGCCTATTTTTTTCACAAATGAAAATAGGCTAAAAACTTTTCACGGTATTTGGATAATTCTACATAAAGTAGAGATAGTGACATATATTTAAACTAGTTACAAAGTCAGGCCAGGATCTTTTATAGTTATGTTGTAAAGTGTACCTAAATAAGAGGATGTAACAAAATGTTTGCAGTGACTGAACTGGTGCCATTTTGCCACCCAAGATGGCTGTTGCTTGCCACGTTATAGACCAAACACCATTAGACAACTGTACAGAGTTTCAATGCTCTATCTTTTATATTGTGAACTCAGTGAACTTTTAAAGCCAGCTATGCATTTTTGGTTACATGCCCCCATCATGTACTGCTCGGTTCCAAGCTCTGTGAACTTGCGGGATGAAGGGCAGAGGCAGAGAAGGAGCAGGCGAGGATTGAGAAGCCTGTCGACAGCCCGCCGTGTTACCTGACATTCTCGTCTATTCCAATACTGCTAACATGGGTCTTTTCTGAAACCAGTGTGGCATTGCGATAAGTGAGTGAGTCACCGACTAATGTATTTGCTTCTGTTATTACGCAAGGTATGCCTCCGTGGCTTAGGCGGCAGCACGCCGGCCTCTCACCGCTGGGTCCGTGGTTCAAATCCCGGTCACTCCATGTGAGATCTGTGCTGGACAAAACGGAGGCAGACAGGTTTTTCTCCGGGTACTCCGGTTTTCCCTGTCAAAATTTCATTCCAGCAACACTCTCCACTATCATTTCATTTCATCTGTCATTCATTTAATCATTGCCCCGGAGGAGTGCGTCAGGCCTCGGCAGCCGGCACAGTTCATATCCTCACCGCTGGATGGGGGCTTCATTCATTCCATTCCTGACCCGGTCGGAGACTGGAAGCAGGCTGTGGATTTTCACTACGCAAGGACCGAGAAACCTCATCACTCTTCACCACCACTACTCATAATCTGCGATGCACATTCCTCTCAGGTTCACGCAGCTTAGACCCGAGCAGTATGCATTTCCGACGATTTGTTTTCTTGTCTCCAAATACTTAGTTTAGGGTCCACTATCATTACTTTGATTCAAAAGATTGAAGAAACCCTATATTAAATTATGTCAGTAGCAAGAACATTCTTTTTACCAAGTGACTAGTCTTTTATTTTCGATTCTAAATGGTACCGTATGTTAAATACGACGTATTGAAATGGAGCTCTGGCCACATCGCAATACAAACTAACTCGTTCGTTTATCTTTAAAAGGCAAATTGCGTTAAAGTTGACATATTTACATATTTGTTTATGCATTTATTCAATTAATTGATTGTGCTTCTAATTGGTATGCTAGTAATTATAACACGAACAAATTATTTAATTAATGCTTACAGAATTAGGCCTATATTGTATAATGAAACTAAAAAGTGAACAATGGAAACATATTCTGTGATTTTTGTTAACATTAAAAATTAAACTCAGCAATTTTTTTTATGTTTGTGCCGTGTCTTGTGTAGGGTTGTGCCTAGGACACCAAGCTGGCTCATCAGCGGGCTCTCGGTGTCCCCACACGAGACACGGCACAAACATAGAGAAATTGCTGAGTTTTAATTCACTGGCCGTGAAAGTAAATGTACTGTACCCTTTTTTTGGAGGCCTTCATAGGGAGGTTATGACTACTAGAGTTTTTAGTTCTCGCAGTAAAGAGACGCAGGTGCGCATCATAAAAAAGGGAGGTAGCGCACAGTTCACTACTCTTGTAGGGGTCCGGGCGGGGACACCAAGAGCCCGCTGATGAGCCAGCTTAATGTCCTAGGCGAAACCCCACACAAGACACGGCACATACCTAGAAAAAGTACTGAGTTTTAATTCACTGGCCGTGAAAGCCAATATACCATTTAGAAATGATTTCGGTATGTTTTGAGACGTATCTTTCCGTGAGCTCAAAACACTAGGGTCCTATAAATATCAACTTTACAGCTGCATATTGCGGTTGTATTTGGAGACCAATTCAGATGCGTAAACCATTCTATGTTCAATTAATGAGCACACAATCTAAAGCAGTCAGATTTATTTATTTTCGTATGGTACAAATGATCTACATATATATAGCCTACAAATATGTACATAACAATCAAAAATGAACATCAAGGCTGTTCAACCAGGAAAGCGCTGGAGCTGATGCTTTCATGAACTCTTCCCATTCACCTGCAAAGCTACGCAGTGGGCACTCCCGAATGATGTGGTACATGGTCTGTTCTTGAGCTCCGCAGTCACAAGCTGGTGATTCTAGCCAACCCCATTTGTGTAACATTTCTTTGCACCTCCCGTGACCAGTTCGAGCACGATTTAGCTGGCACCACGTAGCTCTTGGTAGATCAATTCCTGGGATATGCTGGGAAGGATCATCTAAGTGGATTTGGTAAGGTAAAGAAAAATCTCTCCACCTTGAATTCCAGATTTTGTTGATGTTGTAAGGCCCTGGCTGCTTGATAATGTCATCACCCCAAATAGGATTCCTGGATTTCAGGCGCATGGGTGGAGGATTACTCAGTACTGAGTGAACCGGAATGTGCTTGAAGTCAGAACAGATAGTTTTCCAAGCGTGGGCAGCTGCTTGTTGTCGTCTCAGTTGTGGAGGAGGAATGCCTGCCAGGACGTGCAACCATGGCACAGGGGTTGATCTTAATGTGGCCGTTATAATCCTTAAGGACTCATTGAGCTGAATATCCACTCTGTGGATATGAGCACTTCTATACCATACCGGTGCACAATATTCGGCAACAGAGTAGACTAGCGCAAGCCTTGCCATACGAAGAGTACTTGCATGGGCACCCCATGTTGTGACAGCCAGTTTGCGGATGATATTGTTCCTGGTCTTAAGTTTTCCTGCAGATGGTAGTGGTTACTAAAAGATCACAAATCTCAGATAAGAAATTGCAAATGAATAATAGTTTATATGAGGCAAAAGCATTGGTTCTACTTGGTTCTATTTTATTCTCTTGGTTCTATGTATTAACTTCGTTATCTATTAAAACAGGCCACCTCCGTTGTGTAGTGGTCAGCCTTCTTATCTGCCACCCCGGAGGTCTGAGGTTCGATTCCCGGCTCTGTCGCGAAATTTGAAAAGTGGTATGTGGACTGAAACGGGGTCTACTCAGCCTCTGGTGGTCAAAATGAGTAGAGTGGGTTCGATTCCCACCTCAGCCATCCCCGAATTGGTTTTCCGTGATTTCCCACTTCGTGTACCTACCATTAGGCCACGGCCGCCTCCTTCCTTCTTCCTTGTCTATCCCCCATGAGGCCCCCTGTTCGAGGGCGCTGGTCCCGCCTCCCCAGTTGTATCCCCCAACTCGATGTCAAGTCCCAGGACACATCCCGTAGATGCGGTAAAGGTGGGCTCCCTCGCTGAGTCCGTGGGAAAACCAACCTGGAGGGTAAACTGACTACGAAAAAAAAAATCTATTAAATCAGATTTACTTAATAAATGCAAATAAAATAGATTACATTATCAATACAGCTCCAAAGAACAACAATAATAAAGTCCATAGCAACTGTTTTTTTTCTATGTCCGCGCGCCCTCTATATTACTCGCGGCAAAACCTCGAAACTCCTGCCCTTCTTCCCACATTACTGTATGAAAATATCTATGTTATAATTTGGAGGAGAAATCAGATCTGTTACAAAGTTATTTAACAATATAGTTTATGGAATGTATGATACTATACAGTGATATCTTACTTATTGAGGTAAGCATTGCGTTAGTAGAGAAAATAGGCTGTTGACAACCAATTACTTATATTTAAATGAAATATAAATGTTATCAAATAAAACCACCAATAGTTAATAAATATTAAATGTTTAATGTACTAGGACTAATTTCGACCATAATGTGGTTGTCGGAAGAAACAAGTCACAAGTGAAGTTGCGAGTAATTGAACATTGATCATTTCAATTACATTTTGCTCTTGGTCAGCATCAAATGTGTTCCATGTCTGAAGATACATTACTGTGGGAACCGGTGTCAAAAACAATCACGTTCGATTTGTTGAAAAGGAATATTTTACTTAATAAATGCAAATAAAATAGATTACATTATCAATACAGCTCCAAAGAACAACAATAATAAAGTCCATAGCAACTGTTTTTTTTCTATGTCCGCGCGCCCTCTATATTACTCGCGGCAAAACCTCGAAACTCCTGCCCTTCTTCCCACATTACTGTATGAAAATATCTATGTTATAATTTGGAGGAGAAATCAGATCTGTTACAAAGTTATTTAACAAAAAAAATATCTTACTAACAGGAAATGAAATTATCTGAAAATAATTGAAGTATCAAATAAAATATATGTGGTCTCTAGTAAATTATCTTCTAAAAAACTTGTGTTGCTCCCAAGATTTAAAATCAAATTGAATTAGAAATGTTTGCACATAAAAGGAATATTGGTTGGTTGGTTCTTAAGTTTAGGGGCTGCGACAACGCAGTCATGTAGCCCCGTGTACTTTGGGTTTGTCTAGAATCTATCTGATAACCGGTGTTAATTGTGATGACTATATTAGTGTGTGTTATCTGTTTCTTAATTGAAGTAAGCACTGCAGACTTTTTTGAATTTTTCAAATAGTTCCTACTTTTACTGCCAAACGCCACCGTCAACGACTACTAGTTCAGAACTTAGCTACCAGAGCCCACCGTAGTCGGTTCTAGGCAACGAACGTAGGAACCTAAGAGCGTTGTTTACATTCTTAACCTATACAATTTAGCTTCACACAGTTGTAATTAGTGGAATGTTCTTTAACATGCCATAAATCTATGACATGGGACCGCCGGCTTTACTTCCCCTCCGAAGGAAGGCATACTGAAGGATTTTAACGCTCTTAAAAATCCGACAACTTCGGCCGGATTTGAACCCGCGATCTTGGGCATAGAAGCTCAGCATGCTACCAACTACGCCTCCGAAGCCGCCTAAAAGGAATATTAAGTATACTTTGAAACCATGTGGAAATGTTCTTCGGGCGTTGAGTGGGCTTCTTGAGATATACTCTACAAGAAACAAAATGTTGAGTGGTATGTATTGTACAAAGACAAACAAAATATCTTAAAATAATTGAAAAAACTCACGTGTTGTAATATTGTTTGAATGCTTAATCTGAATTTTATACACTGTACACTTAAGAGTACCGTACATTTCTGTATGTTATCCCAAAAAATAGCTTAAGTGCTTTGCCTGTTTGCAATACTCTTCCTTGACCTGCTATTGATCCCCCCGGAGAGTAATATGTGAGTGAAATGGAAATCAGTAGTGTGTACACATTCACTGCCAGCTGTCTGCAGAGAAATTGTAATCTCACCGTGTGGGGAAGTTAATTGATTCACTTTTGTTATTAGGAAGTTGGCACGTTTTACTTGGCTTTTCTGTATATATGGTAAATTAAACTGTCAGCCACACTCTAGGTGTTCGGCCAGATTATATATTGGTTTATCATAATGAGTTGTCTAGTTCAATCCACTTGCGAATAAGGATCATGTCGTAAAATTAATTGTTCAATTATTTTATTTTATTTTACTTTATTTTATTTTGTTTTATTTTGTTTTGTTTTGTTTAATTTAATTTAATTTTGTTTTGTTTTATTTTGATTTTCCAGAAAACAAACACAAAATCAAAAATAAAAGACACGAAGCAAAAAGCAAAATACAAAAGCAAATGCAGAAAACAAAAAACAAGAAACACAAACCAAAAAGCAAAATTAAAACCAAAACCAAGAAAGAAAAGCAAAAAGTAAAATGCAAAAGCAAAAGCACATGCAAACACAAAACCAAAAACCAAAAACACAAAGCAAAAATAAAAAGTTACAGTCAGTCTGAAAGACTAGACTTTATATCATTTCAAATGACGCATGCTACAACTGCCTTCTCGCTTCACTCGAAGCCCCAGGTCGCTTGACGCCCCAGGACTCTTTCAACAGACTCTATTATCCATTAACTTAGGCTTCCCGCGTGGCTACATGACGTCACGCACTCGCCGTCCATTACCCATTAACTTCGGCTACCCACGCGGCTGCATGACGTCACGCGGTCGCCGTATCCGTAACGCATAACGTTAGACTCAAGCATAACGATGAAGTCGACAAGATCATTTGAAATTATTAAAAGTAGAAAACAACAAACACAAATGATACGTGAGGCAAAGTCTAGAGAAACGTTTCTCATGAAAATGATTCTTATTCACAACTGCAATACTCTTCCTTGACCTGCTATTGATCCCCCCGGAGAGTAATATGTGAGTGAAATGGAAATCAGTAGTGTGTACACATTCACTGCCAGCTGTCTGCAGAGAAATTGTAATCTCACCGTGTGGGGAAGTTAATTGATTCACTTTTGTTATTAGGACGACTCCTATTTATCAAGAAATTAATGAGGTCTGTTTTGTTAATTTATCCAGTATCGATTCACACAGCTAAACAACTTACTAAATTTAAACCAAGTTTCAAATTGGATCATTCCAAAGACATTGTTGGTGATTATCTTGATGTCCACAAGAATGTCTGGATGTGAAATCTCACAGATGTGATGATAATCATTGTAGCTCGAAAGTTGAAGAAAAATCATTTTCATGCTTAGAGTTGAAAGACAAGGCCCAACATAATGTGTTTCATTTGTGTCCCTGTACGCCAGAAAATAGTGGGGTTCATTTTACCTTATTCATCGGTTTTCGGATTATTGGTCCCTGTTTTCTTTTAGCCTTTTATGGCTTTACAAGAGGGAGAAGCTGGTATTCGGAAAGGTGTAAGGCAAGGCTGCAACTTATCACCCATACTTTTCAATCTTTAAATTGAACAAACAATGAAGGAAATAGGAGAAAAATTTAAAATGGGAGTGAAGATTCAAGGAGAAATAATTTCAACTCTGAGATTTGCCGATGACATCGTCATCTTGGCCGACACGCCTGAGGATTTGAATGAGTTTTTGATTGGTATGGACTCCGTCTTGAGGAAAGAATTCATGATGAAAATGAACAAATGTAAAACAAAAATATTGGAATGCGGTCGAAGTAAATCAGAAACCTCTATGGACATCAAATTGGCAGGTGAAAATCTTAAGGAAGTAGGAGACCTGTTACCTAGGAAGCGAAATAACCAGTGATGGGCTAAGCTAAGAGGTTATAAAATGTAGGTTGGCTCAGGCAAGGAAAGCATTTCTACAGAAAAGGAATCTGTTGACTTCGAATATAGATTTAGGTATTAGGAAGTCATTTTTGAAGGCCTTTGTCGGGAGCTTGGCGCTCTATGGAAGTGAAACTTGGACTATTGGTGCAGCAGAAAACAGGAGAAATGAAGCGTTTGAAATGTGGTGTTACAGGAGAATTATGAAGATCAGATGGTTTGATAGGGTTACAAACGAAGAGGTATTAAGACGAGTGGGAGAGGAGAGAAGTTTCTGGCGACTGCTAAAGAAGAGAAGAAATAGGTTGGTAGGAGACATATTAGTTAGTTAGGTATTTATTGTTGTTTTAAGGGGCGGAACTACGAGGTCATCTGCCCCTAAGGACACATACTAAGACACCCAGAAATAGCAAGCTTAGTTATGGAAGGAAGGGTCGAGGACAAGAACTGAAGCGGTAGACCAAGGTTAGAATATATTAAACAGATTGCCTCAGATGTAGGGTGTGGTAGCTATGTAGAGATGAAATGTTTAGCTCAGGACAGGGAGGAACGGAGTGCTGCATCAAACCAGTCAAAAGACTGAAGACTCCATCATCATCATCTGGCTTTACCGGCCTTTGTTTGCAACTTCGCCTCCTTTCAACTACATTTTTAGTAAAATTTTCTTTGGTTAAATGAATCTTTATCAGTTTTGAATTCAAATTATAAACTATACAATTAAATCCGTCGAAACAATAAAATGTTTGAAATTGTGTCAAAGTGTTACATTTTGTTGACATGTTTCAGCCCAATTTGGTATAATCTTCGGCAATTGAATCGTTACCCCGAATAAAGATCTAACCCACAAATAGAAAAGTATTGAAAAAAAAATTGATTTTGATTTAAATCACGTAAATAATTAATTGGTTTTTCAATCTTCTATCCAATACACAACAAATGTAGATCACACTTGCGGGGAAATGTTACACACAGATCATTATTCCACTGAAAACTCAACTTTGGGTTCTTTGTGGATTAGATCTTTGTTCGGGGTAACCATTCAAATCTAAAATCCAATTCCATTTTCATTGCTGATTAAATTGCTGATGCTGACCCAACATTGCACAGGGGGTCAAAATCGAAATCTAGGGTGTCAAAATTATTTTTACGTTTTAATCATGAGTTTAGAGTGAAAGCAACGAATATAATTTGTTAACTTCATAATAAACATCAGTTAAGACCTTTTTATGTAACGTCTACACATGAATGGAATTGTCTATTACTAGGAGTTGTATAGAGCATTTAGTTATCTATTCAGAACAATTTTCTACCCCTAATTTACTTTTAACAAAGTCACAAAGTTCCACTTTTGACTTAATCGTCGAACCCAGTGGTTCAAACAGTTGTAGACGTGTGAGAACTGGTTGCGAGGCATCTTTTAAAACGTAAAATAACCAAGTAAGTTGCAAAAAGATGCAAAAAAAATGTATAACAGGCGTAAACTACAGGACTTGATCTGCATTTTAACATTAAGTGGAAAGTGACGCAGAGTGATGCAACATACTAAAAATCTAAGTGAAAATATAATTTTAAAAATAATAGTTAAATATTATATCATGCAAATATAGCTGAACTTACGTAACAATTACGCCCATTAATAACTGAAACACGTTACAAAGATCATACCTTCAGCTGCATGTTCCTTCTTAAAGCATCACACTAACCACCAAGACAACCAAACCACAGCCACTTACATTCACCCTCCAATTCAGACTGCTCGAACAGTGGTGACAGATTTACACTAAGATGCGTTTATATCCCAGAATAATGAGCGGCAATTATATGAGAATGTTGTAGAAGTAACACATTTTGATTTTTTAACTATGAAAATAAATAATTTTGTCCTCCTAGATTTCGATTTTGACCCACTGTTCATTGGTTCGAAAGAGGTCCACATATAGGCCTAAACATTAAATTTAAACACATGTTTTAAACATTGTATCGATACGACAGATTTATTTCTATTGTTTATACATTTTAGTACCCGTTTTCCTTTACTCCTAAGAACCTGAGGATGACTGTTGCGATACACTGCAATATCAACAATAGATAATTCAATTTTTTTTAACAAACATTTTTTAACCAACACGGAACTCCGTTTTCAAAATATGTTTAAGTAATAAAGAAGAAGCAGCTTTTTTTTACATTGTAACGTAAATTTCATACCTCAGAGTTTTATATTTTTTGAAATAGTATGTTCATTAAATAGGTAATTGAAACTGAAAATCCACAGCCTGCTTCCAGTCGACCGACCGGGTCAGGGAATGGAATGAATGAAGCCCCTATTTAGCGGCTGCCGAAGCCTGTCGCACTCCCCTGGGGCAATGATTAAATGAATGACAGATGAAATGAAATTGTGACAGGGAAAACCGGCTTACCCGGAGAAAATCCTCTCTGCCTCCGCTTTGTCCAGCAAAAATCTCACATGGAGTAACCGGGATTTGAACCACGGACCCAGCGGTGAGAGGCCAGCGTGCAACCGCTTAAGCCACGGAGGCTCTGGTAATTGAAGTGGCGTCAGGAAGGGCAAATCACGTGGCGTCAGGAAGGGCATCCGGCCTTAAATCCCCGGTCAAAACCAAAATTAGTCTGGTTGGGTCCGGTGACTCCAATTAATTGGGAAAAGCCGAAGAAAGTTTGGTAATTGAAACTAAAATGATTAATATGAATCACATTTTTATGTCCCTTTTCCAATTTTTGTCTTTTTGCAAGATATTTTAGGTATTCTCTATGCAATTTGTAGTTCATCAACCCTAGTAATCACCTTTTGTATTCCATGAGGAGGCTTTAAGAATCCTGACTCATTGGTCCTTGGTTCGATTCCTGACTCTGCTAAAAAACTCGATTCTTGTTTGAGGGTCGGAATGGCGAGGAGAAAGATTCGATTCCCACCTCAACCATTCTAGAAGTAACTTTTCTGGTTTCTAAGGCAAATTACGGGATACAAAATGTTAGGCATTTTGGGACTTTTTTTATTTGTATGTAGGCCTACGTTTTAATTATTAATTTTAATTCTTGATTTTTTTTAAATTTTGAGAGTTAGGCAATATTCATTTTTATTTAATTTTTTATTTTTGATTATTTTCTATCTTAATTTGTATATTTTTGTTTATAAATTTTATTTTACTTTTACAATTATTGTAATACCTTTTTACTTTTAAATTTTCAGTTTTATTTGTACAGTAATAATTTTAATTTCTTTAGTCTAATTAGATTACTTTTTACATTTCAATTATAATTGATTTTATTTTTATATTTTTTAAATTGTATTCATGAGAACACGACATCAGACCACAAGTGAGTCTTTCTTTGTTATTCAATGATACACATGAACTGCTTCACTAATTAATGATGTGTCTCCTTCATATGTTTCAGGTAGGTGACTTGGCCATAATATCTTCATTAGTGGTGCATTCTACGGTAAGTCAACCAGCTCGGCTTATATTCCACAGCGAGCCCTCCTAATGCCCTTTGAATGGCTTTTAATGAAGGTCAAGTTATGGCTGACACGTATACCTTACTTGTGCTGGTACAAATACTGATTGATGTCCGTTTCAGGGTTATACTCCACTCCAGTTTAAATATCTGATCTCGAAATGTGCTGGCCGAACGGAATGTCACCCTAGTTCCGAGTGTTGGAGCCTCGCACAATGGTCAGAATTTAGTCCCGTCCTTGAACGTGGGTGTTATATGAATTGAGCATAAATAAGACGGAAACTCCATGATTTAACACAAAAGCTAGACTCGAACCGCAATATTCATCGATATAATACTTGATGATGATGATGGTAGTAATTGTTGTTTAAAGGGGACTAACATCTAGGTTATCGGCCCCTAATGGTTTGGGTGATAGTGAAAGATGAGATGAGAATGAAAACTATAACTCTAGAGACTAACATACTAGAAGAATTGGAAATCAAATAAAGGATAAGGCAACTAAGGACAGGAAGAAATTAAATGCCAATGAGGATTGACAGACTTGGAAGGAAGGAGATGAGCCATGAAAGGCAAATAGGAAACGAAAAGAGGAGAGAGCCCGCCCCCATGTCAGAGGAAAAAGGAGACGGAACGGACCCAGCTCAGGAATCCCTCGGGGTCACCAACTCCCAAATTCACCAGCCGTGAGCCCTTGACGATGTAGCACTATCCATGGTGTATCAGAAGTGGTGGGGCTACACACACCCTGACTCCTTGAGGGCCTTGTGCAGAAGGCAGGAGATAACTCGAAAAGAAAAAGAAGAATGAGGGTATTAGGAAAGATGAAACAAGGGCCAATTAAGTCGGGAAAGTGAAAGACTCCCTAGGCCTCGGAGACCCTAATACCGTCGGGTCTGAAGAGAACAAGAGTTGACCAAGGGAGGTCGATATGAAGGATGACTGAGAGGAGCCCGGCACAAGCAAGTGGAAGTAATGCCGAACTCAGCTGGGGCCCCGTGGTCGCCAACCCACATCCCACTTTTCGTGAGCCCCTGGTGGTCGGAAGAAAGATATTCAATTCCCAAACCCAAGGTCTACCCTTTATCTTCAAGTTTTTCCTCGCCCAATAAGAAAGGAAACTTTACCATTGTGAAGTTAGACAAAATATTTGAATTTGTAATGCTCTTGTCTGTGTTCAGAGGGCATATTGAAACGAGATGTGTCCTGAATGATTATCACTCGTAACTAGAGATGGCAGGGGAATCCACCAGGAAGACATCGCTATAATCACGTTTCCATTCTTTTACCCATCCGGCGTGAATATTGATTCAGGCTACCTTCTCTGGATCGAGGTACGTATTGAGACTCAGATATCGACAGTCCTGGGTTCAAACCCTAGCTTTAAAATCTGATCTGTGGCTGGAACACTAGCTGAGGCAGAACTGAGAAGAGAGTGCCTTCCTCTTTAATAGGGCCCATGATTTTTCGCAGAATCTTCCGGTCCTTCAGCTCCAATTTCCGGAGTTGTCTTTTTCTGAACATAGTTAGGCATTCTGAGGCATATATTACTGATGGTCTCACTACAGAACTGTAGTGTCTGAGTTTGGGATTCATTGAGAGCGATTTGGATTTGTACATATTCTTGCATTGGTGGTGGGCTCTCTCCAGTTTGGTGCATCTGTCCTTCATGGCCAGGTCTTCATTGATGTTTGGGATTATAAATTCCCCTAGGTATTTGAAGGAGTTAGTCCTTCGTACCACTTTGTCCCCCAGTGGAATTGACTCGGGCGCATCTCTGATGTTGCTGATAAACTGTGTTTTGTTGATGACGATCTTTAAGCCTACTTTAGCTGCTATGTAATTCAGAGAGGATAGTTTTGATGGTTAGCTCCTCCACACTGGAAGCTAGGAGTGCAAGGTCGTCTACAAAAGCTAAACAGGGCTGTTAACTTGTCTTTCTTGACAGCCTATTCTCAATCCAGAATCAACCTTCAGAGCTTTGTCCACTCACGAATTACTTTTTCTAGTAGGCAATCGGAGGTAAGCTATCCCCTTGTCTAACACCAGTTCTGACCGCAAAGCTCTTGGACAGTTCACCTCTGAATTTGAATTTGAAATTGACTGTGGTGTTGGTGAGAGTCGCTTTCACAAGTTTCAGGATCTTTTTATCTATCCCCAATTCAGCAAGTATCTGAAAGATTGACTCTCTATCTACTGAGTCGCAGATCTTTTGGAAGTCAACGAAAATTGCCACATAAAGTGAGGCACTTACATATTTGCATGTGAGAATGGTTCTGCCTCTTGCTTGTTCTGATAATTTTGGCAGTAGTTTTCCGAGTTTCTAAGACATTCTTATGATTGTCCACACTTGTATTGCGGTTCTATTTCAGCCATGCTTGTTTTCTCTTTTCTATTGCCTTGTCACATGCAGCTGTCCACCACGGATATTTACTCTTTCTGACTGCCGGGATAGTTATTGTCGCTGCATCTACTAGTGCGTTTTGTAGTAGGGGCCAGTCCTTTTCCTTGTCTTTAGCTAGGTCTTGGTGAAGTCATCACTGTCTCTCAGCTTAGATGGATTGAAGCTTGGAATTCGCGACTTGATGCAAAGGATTTCTCTGCTTGTTTAAGAGGGATGACATTGGTTTTGATCAATGACAGATAATGGTTGAGTCAATGTTCGCACTTCTCAATACTTTGACATTTAATATTCCTTGGCTGTTCCTTCTCCTAATGGCTACATGATCTAATTGGAATTCCCTAAGCTTGGGGTTAGGACATCTCCACTGCGTAGCTTTTCTAGGAAGGCGTTTGAAAGCTGTAAATTTGAGGACTAAGTTATAATTTCTACACAGGTCAATCGGTCTTTTTCCATTCCTGCTGGCCTTTTTGCGTGCTGGGAATTCTCCAAATATGGTCGGAAATTGCCGTTCTCTACCAATCTGGGCATTAAAGTCCCCCTTTTAAAATAGTTACATGGTGATTTGAAATCTGGTCCATTGTCTCTTCGAGCACCCTCCAGAAGTTTTCCACACTTTCAATATCTTTCCTATTGGGGCCATTAGTAGGTGAATGAAAATTAACAATTGTGTATGCTTTGTTGAGAGTTCTGAAGGCTATAGTGGACGTTCTGCTGTTTGTAGATGAAAAGGAGATGATGGAGTTGATCATTTTGTTGTTGACTATGAAGCCTGTGCCCAAGTGAGGCACATTCTTCATCACTCTATCACCTGGCTGCCTTTGTAATTCCTGTATGTCTGTGATTCTATTGGTTCTTCATTCAAGATTCTGGTCTCTTGCAGGGCAATTATCAGGATGTTGTGGTCATTTGAAACATCTAATGTTTGTTCAGTTTTCCTTTCTCAAGGAGGGAGTTGTTGTTGATAATTGCCAAAAATTTTAAACGTCTTTTCGTTTGACATGAAAGTGCAAGTTCTCCAGACTACGCCCACCTGGGGTAATTGTCCGTTGGTCGTTTTCTTCATGTTACAACAGTTAAGAAAAAGTGTTTACGGTGGTTACCCGCAGGTAACGAATTATGTATTTACTTATTTATTTATTTATTTATTAATTAATTTATTTATTTATTATGTATTTATTTTTATTTTTTCACATCGTTGTGCCCATCTAAGGAGCGTGAGCGAACTCATTTAGCAAATGATGTTGATCCTTTCTTCCCCAAAAATCTCTTCATCTGGCCACTGAAGAGTTTCCTCCGTTCTTCAGTCCATGGTTTCCTGGAACTGGTACTGATTTTCTCCGCAAAATGATAGTTGTTGACAACTGTTCTGAATTTGGATCTGTCTTGTATGATTTCATCCACGATGCCAACTTCCTGAAGATCTTCCTCTATTTCCTTAAGCCAGTTGGTCTTGACTTTCATTGAGAGAGCAAGGTTAAGAATCTTCTTCGTCAGTCTGTCATCGGCCATGCGAAGAATGTGGCCATAGAACTTTAATCGCCTTTTTCTGAACGTGTCGGTGATCCTTTTGAGAGTTCCATTTCATCCAGATTCCCTCTACGCAGACTGAACCAAAGATTTTCCTCAATATTTTCCTCTCTTGCTTCTCAATGACTTTAATGAGATGTCTGCCTCCAACGAGCAAAGTTTCCGAGGCGCATAATGCTTCAGGTTTTATTACTGTGTTATAATGTCTTACTTTAGCATTCCGGGATACTGATCTTTTGTTATATCTGTTCCAGGTAATTCTGTAGGTCTTGAGTAATTTTGAAACTCTCTCTTTATTTGCTTCACAGTTCAATCCGTATGGATGAATAACTTCTCCTAAATACTTGAATTTATTTACTTGATGAATTTTGCAGAATTTAGTCTTTAGAGGTTGCCCATCTAGATAACGAGAGGATCCTTCTAAGTATTGAGTTTTTGTATATGATATTTGGAGCCCGGTCTTAGCTGCAATTTTTTTTCAAGAGCCTTAGCTGCCTCTAGTCTGTTATTAGAAAGAACAGCCTGATCATCTGCGAAAGCCAAACACTGCAGATGAATTCTGTTTCTGTGTAGTCGGCTAATAGTTATTCCTTTTGTTTCATTTTCCCATGTCCTGATGACTTTCTCCAGCACGAGATTGAATAATAACGTAGATGGTCCGTCTCCTTGTCGAAGACCTGTGTTAATATTTATTAATATTTATTATTTATTTACTCTTAGATTTAGAATATATTTTTCCTTAGATGTAAGCTTAAGAAAACTCCATCGAAGGGTGTAAATATGTACTTTAATTCAGTATACGTTTCATGAATTGTATTCGTAGGCGTATTATTGTTAAGAGGAGGCCAAAAAGTAATAACTCAATACCGTATTCAGCAAATATGCTTAAACAAAAGCAAGCAAGCTTGTAGTTTAACGTGACCGTTAATCGCGAGATCATGAGCCACGGGACCTCCTTTTTTTACGTGGAATCCGAACCGCAGGACATGGCATTTCACTTCGAAAATCTCACATGCATTGCTTAAACAGAACCGGTATTTAGACTGGTTACGTCTCAAAACTCTCAAGCTCAAATAGTAACAAATAGTCTCAAAACTCACGACAATAAACTAGTAGCTGAATGAACTTTATAATAATAGTCTCAAAACTCACGACTCCGGAGATCACACTGCCCTTCAACCCATGTTTGTCTATCCTGTTTTAGAATGGGATTTCGTTTGTATTGTACAGACATCAGAGTGATACAGGTTATCAGACAAATTCTATGCCCACCCAAGTACATGACCACGATAACGCAAAGCCCCTAAAAGAATCAACAGCAACATCTTGATGAGAGGGGTGCCAATTACAAGAGGGCAAGCAGTTTTTGTTGGCTCTAACAATGGACCTTTTCCCAATGAACTGGCTTGGCCATGGCTACCTATATCCTTACAGGTGGCTATGGCTTGGTTCGTGAGTTTTGAGACTGGCCCAGGAACAGAAACCGGTTGGAACCAACTTTTACTAACCCTCATCTTGAAATTCGTGAATTTGGAGACTCGTGAGATTTACAGTACAGTAAGACTCGTGAGTTTTGAGACGACAAGTTTAGACTTGGGGAAACACGGGATTGGTCACCATGGATGCTCAAAGCTACCAACTGAAGCATTAACAACAGCAAGAAATCTGGAATCACTGGAGGGCAATTTGCTAGGCTAACCAACTTAACTAGGAGAGCATTCACATTGTCCCAGTTCATACAAAACTGTCTCGAACGTTGGTGGAGAATACATTCTGTTCCCTGATTTACTATTCCCTCTAGGTATATGCAAGACACGGGTTATTACATTTGTACAACTCTTTTCCAGGAGGACATACAGGGAAAATTGGGGATGACTGCGGCCAGTCCCAGCTGATCTCATTAGAGTCAGTCCGCTGTCCGATGAAGCGTAAGACGATCAACACTAATTATATTTCACAGTCATTGCATTACCATTCTGTAGCTACCAATTTATCGTGCTAATTGCATCTCATTTCTCGGAGGGCCAGAACATAAAATTGGTCAGGTTCAAACTAAACCGTGAAACACTCATGAAAGTCTCGTTCTGTTAAGTACCCTCGTGATGTAGCGACTAGGAAACTTTGCTGTCCCCCTTGAAGTTCGGTTTCGATTCCCGGTTCTGTCAAGAAATGTTGTTATGCTTTGACGGCTAGAGCGTGGTACACTCAGCCTTCCCAGGCAAAATTGACAAGTGGTGGGTTCAGTTTCCACCTCAACCATACATGCCGGGATGGTGCCTAATTCAGGCCACGGCCGCCTCCTTCCCTGTCCTCACCTGATTTATTTTCCGTATGGTTTTTAGTGCCTGGAGTGTCCGAAAACATGTTCGGCTCGCCAGAGGCAGTAGCTGCTTCAAGCGGACACCCATAGGCTGAGCTACAAGTTCCGTTCAATTTCAAGTAGTTCCAACTTTCGCTACCAAATGTCACTGATACCTAGTGGTGAACGTTGGAACTTTCATAGAGCGTTCCAACGAAATCTAACCTAGAAATGTAGCTTTACATAAGTTTAATCTGTGGAAGGATATTTTGAATGCCATAAATCTATGACATGGGACCGCTGGCTTCACTTCCCCTCCGAAGGAAGGCATACTGAGGATTATAACGCTCAAAAAATCCCACGACTTCGGCTGGGTTTGAAACCGCTATCTTGGGCACAGCAGATCAGCATGTTACCAACTACGCCACCGAAGCCTCATCTGAATTACAAATACACACACTACTACAGGCACCACAATAACACAGGTTGATATACTAATTCCAGATACATTCACAAGTACACGGGGCTAAGTGACCATGATATTCAAACCCTTCAAATGAAACAACAACAACAACAACTGTTCTGGTTGATTCATTTAGGGGGTTTGCAAAATCGTGGTCATGAGGTTAGAATTTGGGCAGGAGGTGACCGTGGCCATGATTTAGGAGTAGGAGTGGTAAAACCACGGAAAGCCAATTCTAGGAGGGCTGAAGTGGGAATGGAACCACCTCATCTCAGCCCTGTCTAAATAATAATAATAATAATCATATCGTATCGGCTCGGGTGCCGGGTGCAAGCTTTGTTATTTGACACCCAGAGTGCAGCCTGCATGTCGAATTTTGTTGTTCCTTGAAGCACTATGAAAGTCAAGGAAGTTAGATATCTAAGCTCCTTGAGACTATAGTGCTTTCTAGTAGAGCAACTTTGTGTTGACGGAAAATCTCGAGATTAATTTTGCCATTATGAACACGGGCTACTGGATTCAAATGGGCTCTTTAACATGCCAACATCGTATGACATGCGCATCGTGATTTTTGCCACCATTCAAAAATCACTTACTACGGCCAGGAGCGAACCTGCTAGCTTGGGGTTAGTAATCCGACACGATAGCCACTCACCCACCGTGGCAAGCTAGTCCTGTCTCATGAGGCTGGATGTACCCCATTCCGGCCATCATAATTAAATTTCTTGACAGAACCGGAAATCAAACCTGGACCTCCGCTGCAACAGTCAAGAATGCTACTCAATACACCACGTGGTGGACTCTGTTAAGAGCTGCACAAGATGTAGTTTTCTTCTCGTTGTTTCGTATAGGTCATCTAAGGACCACGACATTCAACTATTACATTTGGAGTGGGCTTTGATGTTTGCCCAGTAGTTACGCATCCTCTGGCTGTGTTGTTCCCTCCTCTCCTGTGCCCAGAGAGCACCTGTCTTCTTTCTTAGCGGTTTGTCCTGGAACCTCATTTGCTGAAGCATCTTCATGAGAGATTCCGGTCTTTTAAGTCTCTTTCCGTCCCTCCAAGCTCTTGCGGATCTTTGCTCACTTACCACAACCATGGTAACTTGATCTTCCGCTTTTGCCAGGAACCGAGGTTGGTAGGATGCATCCTGTAGACGTGTCCATAAAATGCTAGACGTCGTTTCCTAGTAACATCCGTGATTCCTTCACAGTACGTGTAGGGCTCTTGATTAGGTCGCCTTCTGTATTCATTCCCTTCCTTAACAGGCCCCAATTACTTCCTCATTTTTAGCCTACTTTCGATTTTTGAAAAAATGGAAGTAGACTTATGAGATCAACACAGGGCGAAAAATTGTGTGTCTGTCTGTGTGTGTGTCTGTGAGTATGTGTACTCTGAATGTCAGTCCCCCCCGTATCAATTCGAACACGGTGAAACCGATTTGAACGAGATTTTGCACAGAGCTAGCACAAGCAAAGGGCACCTCAGTGTCATGTCTTATATCGCCGCCATCTTGACGAAAACGTAATGGCGGCCACCCAAATGTTAAAAGTTTAATTCAAATTACGACCAACCTAATCATCTGATCTCTACTAAGTTTTGCAACTTTATACCATTATGTGTGGAGAATCATTGGACCAAACTACAAGGTCATCAGACCAATAATTTACGGATAGCGGCCATGTATGTGTGCAAATCGATTCCCCCTAACTATTCAAACACTGTTAAACCGAATTGAACGAAATTTGGTACAGAGGTAGCACCAGCAAAGAGCTCCTCAGTGTCAAGTTTTATATCACCGCTATCTTGACGGAAACGTAATGGCGACCACCCAAATGTTAAAAGCTTAAATCAAATTACGACCAAACTAATCATCTGATCTCTACTAATGTTTGCAACAACAACAACATACCTTTATGTGGTAGGCATCGTTTGACCA
This sequence comes from Meconema thalassinum, assembly GCA_946902985.2. NCBI lineage: Eukaryota > Metazoa > Arthropoda > Insecta > Orthoptera > Tettigoniidae > Meconema > Meconema thalassinum. The sequence continues at coordinate 440,366,304 of OX336393.1, read as the reverse complement.
AACTACAAGATCAGCAGCACAATAGTTTGCACATAGTGGCCATGTATGTGTGCAAATTGATTCCCCCTATCAATTCAAACACGGTGAAACCGAATTGAACGAAATTTGGTACAGAGATAGCACTCGCAGAAGGCAAATCAGTGTCATGTTTTATATCGTCGCCATCTTGACGGAAACGTAATGGCGGCCACCCAAATGTTCAAAGCTTAAATCAAATTACGACTAACCTAATCATCTGATCTCTACCAAATTTTGCAACAACATATATTTATATGGTGAGCGTCTTAATTGAACAAAATTTGGTACAGAGGTAGCACTAGCAGAAGGCACCTCAGTGCCATGTTTTATATTGCTGCCATATTGACGGAAACGTAATGGCGGCCACCCAAATGTTATAAGCTTAAATCCAATTACGACCAACCTAATCATCTGATCTCTACCAATTTTTACAATATCAGACCATTATGTATGAAGAATCTTTTCACCAAACTACAAGGTCATCAGCCCAATTATTTGCGGATGGTGGCCATGTATGTGTGCAAATTGATTCCCCCTATCAAGTCAAACACGGTGGAACCGAATTGAACGAAATTTGGTACAAAGGTAGCACTAGCAAAGGGCACCTCAGTGTCATGTGTTATATCGCCGCCATCTTGATGAAAACGTAATGGCGGCCACCCAAATGTTAAAAGCTTAAATCATATTACGACCAACCTAATCATTTGATCCCTACCAAATTTTGCAACATTATACCATTATGTATGAAGAATTTTTTGACTCAACTACAAGGTCATCAGCCCTAGAGTTTGCAGATAGTACCCATGTATGTGTGCTAATCGATTTACCATATCAATTCAAACACGGTGAAACCGTATTGTATGAAATTTTGTACAGAGTTAGCACTAGCAAATGACACCTCATATTCATGTTCAATATTCTTATAACACGTTGTATTTCAACAAGCTACTACAACCAACATTCAATTATACTCCTTGAAAAGGACAAAGAGTTATAACAATACCCATGCATTTAGGAGAAAGTAGGCTATATGTTCTTTACTGAACATCTTGTTCTCTCCTGTACTTCGAGTTTGTCCGTGAGTCCCTCCCGGTTCTGAAGCATATACGTCATCAGGACGTATAACTGTCTGGTAGTGTCTCATTTTAGTCTTTCGGGAGGGACACTTCTTATTATAGTGTTCTTGGTTAGTTTATAAGTCATTTCTAACTTGTTAACTCGAGTTGATAATACCCTTACTTCCGAGAGATTTGTTTCCAGCCACTCTCCTAGGTGCTTAAATCTGTCAGTTTTCTTGATCTCGCCCTGGTCCAAATGCACTGTACAAGGATATTCACTGATGTTTGTGATGTACTGTGTTTCTTCAAGTGACAATGATGTAGTTAATTATTTTTAATTTTATTCAAATAGAACGCTCCTGATTATCTATATTTTCTTGACTTATTCCTGTACAATCGCATGGTCCGCGAATTTGCTTTATTTTCATCTGTTACGGTCAAACGAATCATCCGGTGTGACGTTGGCTCTTCTCATGTTCTCCGTAATTCTATCTAAGAAGCGCTTGTGTGTCTTCCATGTGATGGTATTCCATCAGGGTCCAATCCCAAAGCCGTGTTGGCGATGGAACCCTCGGCACTTCAGACGACATGCCATATCATATTAACCGAGCCTCCACTTACCCGGTACCTAAGGAACTCACATCTAGTGAGACGTGGGTTGGCGACCACGGGACCCCACCTGAGTCCAGCATTGCTTCTAATTACTTGTGTCGGGCTCCTCTCCGTCATCTTTCCTGTCGACCTCTCTTGGTCAACTCTTGTTGACTACTGACCCTGACGGTATTGGGGTATCTGTGGCTTAGGGAGTCTCTTCCTTTCCCTGGCCCATCTCTCATCTTTTCTGATCCCTCATTTTTCTATGGATCAGCCTTCTTTTTCTTTTCATTATAGTACCTTTTCTCTTTAAGATTCCTTTCCTCTTTAAGATTCCCGCCCTGTTTTTATGAATTGGCTCCCCGTGTCTCTAAATTACATTTTATGAGCATTTTGAACCTCAACCTCATTTTGTAAATATTTTCAAACTGATTGCATTTTGTAAGTATTTTCGATCTAAACTCCATTTTGTATTTTCAATCTTAATTGCATTTTGTCAGTACAGTATTTCGAATCACGGGCCTCCACATATTTTGAGTATATTGAATCTACCTTACATATTACCGGGTGAGTTAGCCGTGGTCGTTACGGCATGACTGCTGGCAGTCGCTCACATCCGGGAGGCGAGGAGGTTCGAATCCCCCCGCCGGCAACCTTGAAGATGGTATTCTGTGGTTTCCCATCTTCCTTCCAGGCAAATGCCGGGGTTGGTCCTTAACTATAGGCCACAGCCGCTACCTTCCAACTCCTCGACCTTCCCTTCCAACTTTCCTCCCCAACGGTACTTGTAGCTCACCCACTCGGTGTCCGTCTCGAAGCAGCTACAAAACTGGCGAGCCGAACATGTCCTCGGACACTCCCGGCACTTAAAGACATACGCTAAAAAAAACTTACATATTGTAAGAATTTTCAATTTCAATAAGTATTTTGTAAATATTTTGAATTCCAATTACACTTTCTGAGTATTTTAAATTTGAGCCGGCCTTTTTCAATTTTACTTGCATTGCGTATTTTCAATTTCAATTGCTTTTTGTAAGTATTTTGAACCTCAATTATTGCTTTTTGTAGAGTACGCATTTTCAATTTCAATTGCATTTTGTAAGTATTTTGAATTTCAATTGCATTTTGTGAGTAGGCCTATTTCGAATCTACATTGCATTTTGTAAGTGTTTTGAATTTCAATTGCATTTTGTAAGTGTTTTGAACCTAAACTACATTTTGTGCGTATTTTTCAATCTAAATTCTTTGTGTGAGTATCTTCCTTCTAAATTACCCTTTGTAAGTATTTCCACTCGACAGTTTGTGAGTCGTTTCAATCTGAGCTCCATTTTGTAAGTATTTTCAGTCCAGCTTAATTTTCGTTATGGTTTCCATATCATTGTCATCTTCGCCATCACCCAAACCATTAGCGGCCGATAACCTAGATGTTAGGCCCCTTAAGACAACAATTATCATCATAATTACCACTTACCCGCGGCTTAGCCGTGCGCAATAAATCTTGCACCACAACCGCGACGAGGAGTTGCAGCAAGTCCGGAGATCAGAGGTTGAATCCAGACGCTGACAGTAGCTATTCTTGAAAGGAAATGACAGGATGGTTCCTAACTTGTTCATTTCCTGATGTAGCAGCTATCACCAGGTAGGCCTGGGTTTGATTGCCAGCTCAACCAAGAAATTTTAATTTTGGTCTGAGGCCTGAAACGGGGTCCACTCAACTTCGAGAGGCAAAACTGACAAGAGGTGGTTTCAATTCCCAGCTCAGACATCCTGGAAGTGGTTTATACTCTTGACAAACAACTAGACGATTCCTAACTTACAAAAACTCCTCTCGGCACGCCGGAAGGCGGAGGTAGATTTCACCGGACAAACTTGGGGATAGGCGAAATTAGGCAGAATATGCAGGTTTTCGTAGAAGGATCAGACCTCATTTATTGCGAGAAAGTATTTTATAATTGGAGCTTAATTAACTTTGTTTTTCGTCATTTTATGCATATTTTAAACATTTTATTGTCTTATGGGGACGGTAACCTTCTTGTCATTTGGGGTCCATTTTTAGCCTATATTGAAAAATAGGCTTATGAGATCACCTTTTGTCCGTGTGTGTGTGTGTGTGTGTGTGTGTGTGAGGTGTGTGTGTGTGTGTCCCTAATAAAATCTAAACGGCTGGAGCGATTTCAATGAAACTCGGTAAGTTCATGGCGCTATTCCCGGTGACCTCGACTGTGATCTTCAAATTTTGTTACGTCTCACCAATCCAACATGGCGGCTGTGCGAAATATTTCACTAGCATTCAATATCTCCGAAACTATTACAGATATCGCCCTGAAATTGAGTACGGAGATAAAGGGCACTACTAGAAGTTCACATATGAGGCTTTAAAAAACCTGGTGACTACAAAACCAACATGGCGGCCAAGCGAAGTTGAGACTTTTAAATAGACTTTTCTCGCGATTTAACCACCCAAACTTAATGAAACTGGGTACAGCAATTGTTTATACACATTGTAAAGCACTGGAGTCTAATTTAGTTCAATTGTATACATAACCTCAAAATGGCGGCTGTGCGAAATATTTCACTGACATTCTATATCTCCGAAACTATTACAGATATCACCCTGCAATTTTGTAAGGTGATAAAGGGTACTGATACAAGTTTACCTATGTATATTTCATAAACCTGTAGAGTACAAAACGAACATGGCGACCAAGCGAATTTGAAATATTTTAATAGACTTTTCTCGTGATTTAACTCTCTGAGCGCAGTGAAATGTGGTACAGTAAATGATTTTGCAGATTGTAATGCACTGCCATCTAATTTAATGCAAATGTTTACATAACCTCAAGATGACGGCTGTGCGAAATTTTAAAACTAAGTTTTTATTTCTTGTGTCGTAATCATGCGATCGAAGTGAAAGTTTGAATAATGAAGCTAGGCAATAATTGTCCTTGAATGGTACATAACTCTATGGCCTATACATATAACAATCCTAAATGGCAAGCTTCCGAAATATTTAGACGGTTCTCAATATCTAGGATTCTTTTACAGCAATCAAACTGAATTTTTTTATGTTCATAGAGACTAGGAACATATGTTCACCTATAGGCCTTTGAGTAACCTGGTGAGCACAAATCCTACATGGCGGCGACGCGAAGCATAAATATTTAAATGGACGTTTCTCGCGAATTAACTATCCGAGTGCCGTGAAACGTTGCACGTTAAATGCTTGTACAAATGTTGATCCACTGGCATCTAATTTATTTCAATTGTTTGCATAATCACAAGATGGCTGCTGTGCGTAATTTTAAAATCTCGTTTTTACATCTTGTGTTCTAATCATGCGATTGAAATTTGAATACCACACGTACACAATAATCTTAATGTAATAGTACAAAAATAAAAATCCAACCTGGCGACCATCTGAAATATTTAGACGGTTCTCAATATCTACGAATCTGTTGCAGCAATTAAACTGAAATTTTGTATGTTGATAGAGGCAATTAACATGAGCAGGATATATGAAAATAGGCTGTATAGTTCTTCACGGAACTACTTGTTATAGTTGTGGTCACGCTGTCCTTATGCAAGGTTTCGACACTGATGTGTAACTATGTAACGGTCTGTTACTTCTTCGGGCAAAATTATATCTCCCGCAGAGATTTTGGTTGGTTCCTCAGTTTAGGGGCTGCGACAACGCGGTCATGTAACCCCGTGTACTTTGGGTGAGTGTAGAATCTGTCTGATAAACGGTGTGAATTGTGATGGCTGTATTAGTCTGTAATTCAGGTAAGGACTGCAGACGGTCAATTTCAAGCAGTAGTTCCTAATGTTGCTACCAGATACTACCGTCAACGACACCTAGCTGTGAACTTATAAAAAGATTAAGGTGACAATCATTTAAGAAGAGTAGCAATGAAGATATAACAGGAAATGTAGGAGTAAGAAGGATTGAAGAAAGATTTATAGGACGTTGAAAACCTAAATTGTGTAATGTATGTAAAAAAGCCCTTCGTTGGGTTTCATAAAGTGAACATTGAAAGATTGATTGTTCCGATTTCCTGTTTACAATAACAAACGGGTGAACTCCGGAGATTACTATGAGATGAGCCATGTACAGTATACTGGGGAAGGGCATGATTGAAGCGTAGACGTATGATGGTTATGATGTGTCGGCGATTGTAATTACCTGTAAAAAAAACAGGGGAGTCGTGGGATCGTAGATTGGATGCAATAATATTACGCTTTCAAACTCTGAATACTCTTGCCATCGTCGTGTCCAGTCGCCATTGAGTTGCGTTTTAATGATAGTTAGAAAATCTGTGAAAGGTATTATGATATTCATGGCTGGACCAGGACATGAAGCAGCTCCCTTAGCAGATCTATCAACACATTCATTACCTGGAATATGAGAGTGACCCGGTACCCAAGAAAAAACAATCTAAGATCCGAATTGTGTTAATTATATTCGAAATACAGTATAACCCTTCAAATCCGAACTAATAGGGGCTGTAGCCTGTTCGGATTTCAATTTGTTCGGATTAGCCGAAAGATATCCATAACACAAATGGCCAGCCCTCGTTACGGTATAGGACTGTAGCCTACATTGAGCGAGGCAGGCTGGTTTGGCGCAAACAACGAACATGAAATATTGAGTCAGGTCCAAAGTAAACATGACGACAATGTAGCTAATGACAGTGAGGAAGAAGAAACTTCGGCAGACAATGTGACTTATACTGAAGCTGCATCTGCTGTTGACATCGCATTGCGCTTCGTAGAACTGTTGTCAAATGCCAAACGATGTCATCTTAGGGCGACGCTGGCGCACAATGGCCTCCGCGGGAAGGTTTTCGTCACTCCTTCAATATTGAAGATAACTGATTTCAAGTGAAAGATTAAGTGATATTTTGTGTGTTTCTATTGCTACTTCATTGTTTTAGAAAAGTGATTACCTACGGAATAATAATAACCAACGTTTCCGTTTCTCAATCCTGGTTGGAATAAGTAATCTATGTAGGCACTTTTACACTATGATAACTGTACTTCTTGTTAATTTTTCAACTAATTATGTAAAATGCGGTCATAATGCAGAATATATGATTGTTTTATGACTAAATAAATAAGTTTCACTTTTTTGGGTGTATTTTTTCAAACTTCAAATTGTCGAAAGATCCTCGTTCGGATTACCCGGGATTTCAGATTTCCGGGGTTCGGATATGAGGGGTCTCACTGTATACCAATTGTCAATGCGAACTATGTTTTGTAAAGCCTGAAATATACTTTGAGAATCAGTAACAATAAGTGTGCGAGGAATACTTCGCCTTTTAATAAAAAATAACGCTTCAAAAAAAACTAGATGCCACCGCAACCAGCAACTCGCAACGATCGTTGGAACTTCCCCTCCAAGGGAAAGCATACTGAGGGATTGTTTACGCTCTTAGAAAATCCAACGACTTCGGCCGGCTTTGAACCCGCGACCTTGGGCATAGAAGTTCAGCATGCTACCAGTTACGTCACCGAAGCCGCTTCACACTTAGTCAGATGGAAATCTGAATCTGATCTCGTGCAAGTGCGTTGTCATGGCAACGCCTGATGGCTCATCCCTCTTCAATTTAGTAGTGTTGCCATGGCAACCTCTGATAGCTCTTGGCATTTTCTTATAAATCCGAAATCATTTTTCTCATCTCTTGGCGCAATGGTTGGTCATATCAAAAATGATTTCAGACAAAAGTTTTTGGTAATTATTAGGGGAATATTGTCCATTATGCACGGTTTTGATATTGTGCCTATTAAGAGAGATATGATTAATGTTTCCCGAAAAACCCACTTTTTCCCACCCCTTTGGTCAATGGTTGGTGCTATAAAGAACTCTTCAAATATAATTTTTTGGGCTTTATCCGACATATAGTATGAACTTTCAACGGATTCGATATTTCACATATTAAGAGAGTTATAGCAATATTTCACTTTTTCGAAGAAAAAAAAAAGCCCCCCATTTTCACCCTCTTTGACCGATTTAGCCCAGTAACGAACTCGACCGAGATTTTATAGGTATACATATTCGGTAAAGGATTCAAAGTGAATGGTACAAAATTACGGCAGTTATCGTGTCCACGAGAAACTGATATATATATATAGATACATTATATAGTCTATAAACTTTTGAACTGACGGTGGTTTTGGGGTCTGGGGGATGTGAAACGCGAAGATATGTCGAAATTTTCCGGAACTCGATACGTGGTACCCATTGCAATAGTTAGCTTTCTAATGAAATCTACCTAACAACAGCCGCCTCCTTTCCAATCCTAGCTTCAGTAATTAGAGACTCATTTAAACACTGTGAAGTCGTGACAGATCTGGAGTGAGAATTACACACATCAAAAAAAGTTTTGCATCACCTCGGTTCCAAGAGTTCCGGAACCGTTAAATACAAAGGGAATAGAGATCAACACAAACAACATTTCAGCTCGTTTTATTGCTCATGAGACCCACACATTGCATGTTGTACCATCATACAGCTAGACTTTCAGCATTTGTGGTCCAGATTGCAGTACACACCACTACCTCTAATACCCAGTAGCACGTCCTCTTGCATTGATGCATGCCTGTATTCGCCGTGGCATACTATCCACAAGTTCATCAAGACACTGTTGGTCCAAATTGTCCCACTCCTCAACGACAATTCGGCGTAAATCTCTCAGAGTGGTTGGTGGGTCAAGACGTCCATAAACAGCCCTTTTCAACATATCCCAGGCATGTTCGATAGGGTTCATGTCTGGCGAACATGCTGGTCACTGTAGTCGAGCGATGTCGTTATCTTGAAGGAACGCATTCACAAGATGTGCACGATGAGGTCGAGAATTGTCGTCCATGAAGACAAATGCCTCTCCAATATTCTGCCGATATGGTTGCACTATGGGTCGGAGGATGTCATTCAGGTATCGTAAAGCCGTTTCGGAGCCTTCCATGACCACCAGTGGCGTACGTCGGCCCCACATAATGCCACCCCAAAACATCAGGGAACCACCACCTTGCTGCACTCGCTGGACAGTGTGTCTAAGACGTTCAGCCTGACCAGGGTGCCTCCAAACACGTCTCCGACGATTGTCTGGTTGAAGGCATATGCGACACTCATCGGTGAAGAGAACGTGATGCCAATTCCGTGGGGTCCATTCAGCATGTTGTTGGGCCCATCTGTACCGCGCTGCATGGTGTCGGGGTTGCAAAGCTGGACCTCGCCATGGACGTCGGGAGTGAAGTTGCGCATCGTGCAGCCTATTGCGCACAGTTTGAGTTGAAACACGACGTCCTGTGGCTGAACGAAACGCATTATTCAACATGGTGGCATTGCTGTCAGGGTTCCTCCGAGCGGCAATCCGTAAGTAGCGGTCATCCACTACAGTAGTAGCCCTTGGGCGGCCTGAGCGAGGCCTGTCATCGACAGTTCCTGTATCTCTGTACCTCCTCCATGTCCGAACAACATCGCTTTGGTTCACTCTGAGACGCCTGGAAACTTCCCTTGTTGAGAGCCCTTCTTGACACAAAGTAACAATGCGGACGCGATCGAACTGCGGTATTGACCTTCTAGGCATGGTAGAACTACAGACAACATGAGCAGCGTACCTTCGTCCTGGTGGAATGACTGGAACTGATCGGCTGTCGTACCCCCTCCGTCTAATAGGCCCTGCTCATGCATGGTTGTTTACATCTTTGAGCAGTTTTAGTGACATCTATGAACAGTCAAAGGGACTGTATCTTGGATACAATATACACAGTCAACGTCTATATGCCGGAGATCTGGGAACCGAGGTGATGCAAAACTTTTTTTGATGTGTGTACATCTCCTAGGCTATAACAATAATAATAATATCGTATGGACTCGGGTGCCGGGTGCAAGCTTTGTTAATTGACACCCAGAGGGCAGCTTGAATGTTGAATTTTATCGCTCCTTGGAGCGCTATGAAAGTCAAGGAGGTTTGGTATCTAAGCTCCTTGGCACTGTAGCGCTTTCTAGTAGAGAAAGGAGGAACTTTTTGTGTTGGCAGAAAATCCTGAGATTAATTTTGCCATTATGAACACGGCCTACTGAATTCAAAATGGGTTCTTTAACATGCCAACAACGTATGACATGCGTGTCGAGATTTTTGTCGCCTTAATAAAATAGTGGACCTGCAAGCTTGGGGTTGGTAGTCCGACTCGATAACCACTCACCCACCGTGGCAAGTTATCATCTAATTGAAATCGTGGTAATTATAAGTTTCTGTTTGAGTACCTGGGTTTAACTCACAATCAAACTAACCGCCAATAAATTACAAGGTTAAGTGAGCTTAATAACCGCCATTAAAGGTGTGAGAGACACGCAATGGTTCAGAACAAGAGGATCAATTTTCTCGACTTTAACAGTACAAAATTTACGGCAATGCAGAATAGAAAATTGCCTTTTTAGAATGAAGATAAACTCCCAATGGTATTTAGTCAGCTGTGGTCAGATCAATCACACTGCATTCTACAAATTAAATACCTACCCAGCGCCGTCAAATGGCAGAGAGACATAGCCTATCTTTTCAGTGCCCAATAAAATTGCTTGTGTATAAATGAGGTCATAAAAATTCCCACAAACAATTATTGCCTGGGTGGATATAATATGGCATGTGTGTGTGTACGCGTCTAGTTCTGTATCGGAGGTCTGTCGGTATTCAATACGTACCATCACGATAGCTGCAATCTGTTCCCATTGTTGACAGTTCAGAGGTGGGGAACAGTTCTGCACTTACCAGATAGCGATAATCAATGCTCTATGTGGAAATGCTATCGGATATTAGTTCGTAAGCGGAAAGATCTACTGTGTAGTGTAATTACAACGTGTTTTCCATCTGCTGCACCACGTTCTTAGTTCATTCACCTAAGACGGATACGTAAAGAAGAGATTTTAAACCTCTAAGAGAGGGAATGGTTGATTGGTTCCTCAGTTTGATGGCTGTGACCACGCGGTCATATAGCCCCGTATACTTTGGGTGCGTGTAGAATCTGTCTGATAACCGGTGTTAATTGTGATGGCTGTATTAGTGTTTGCTATCTGTATTTTAATTCAAGTAAGGACTGCAGACATTCAATTTTCAAGTAGTTCCTACTTTCGCTACCAAACGCCACCGTCAACGACCAACTATTTCTGAACTTGGTTACTAGATGCCGTCTCAGTCGGCTCCTGGTGACATACGTTGGAACCTAAGAGCGTTAGTCTAATCTAACCTATAATTTAGCTTCACACGAGTATAATTAAAGGCAGGTTCTTTATCATGCCATAAATCTATGACATAGGATCGCCGACTTTAATTCCCCTCCGAAGGAAGGCATACTGAGGGATTTTTAATGCTCTTAAACCGGGTGAGTTAGCCGTGGTCGTTACGGCGTGGCTGCTGGCAGTCGCTCAAATCCGGGAGGTGAGGAGGTTCGAATCCCCCCGCCGGAAACCTTGAAGATGGTCTTCTGTAGTTTCCCATCTTCCTTCCTGGCAAATGCCGGGGTTGGTCCCTAACTATAGGCCACAGCCGCTACTTTCCAACTCCTCGTCCTTACATTGAAACTTTCCTCCCCAGACAGCACTCCACACGCGACGGTACTTGTAGCTCACCCCAAGGGTGTCCACATAGAAGCAGCTACGAAACTGGCGAGCCGAACATGTCCTTGGACACTCCCGGCACTAAAAGCCATACTCTAAAGCCATAGTGGTGAACGTTGGAACTTTGATAGAGCGTTCCAACGAAATCTAACCTAAAAATATAGCTTTACATAAGTTTAGTCTGTGGAAGGATATTTTCAATGCCATAAATCTATGACATGGGATCGCCGGCTTTACTTCCCCTCCGAAGGAAGCCATACTGAAGGATTTTAACGCTCTTAAAAATCCGACGACTTTGGCCGGGTTTGAACCCGCAACCTTGGGCATAGAAGCTCAGCATGCTACCACCTACGCCACCGAAGCTGCCCGAGAGGCAATGACTTGGTTGTTTCGCTTCATGAAAATACATGAAAATATGCTAAAATTAACAGCTAATAGTAAATATAGTGAGAATTGAAGACATTCAAAAGAAGTGAATGATAAGCTGGAGCAGAACAGATTGAGATGGTCTGGACATGTGAAAAGGATGAATGATGAAATAATACCGAAACAAGTGATTGGAGAGACAGATGACTGGTAAGAGGGACGAGGAAGACCTAGAGTACGGTGGAAAACATGGTCATATAGCCCCGTGTACTTTGGGTGTGTGTGTAAAATCTGTCTGATACCCGGTGTTAATTGTGATGGCTGTATTAGTGTGTGCATCTGTTTTTTAATTTTTAAGTCCAGACTGCAACTTAGAATTTTTCAAATAGTTCCTACTTTTGCCGCCAAACGCCACCGTCATCAACTACTAGGCCTTGTTCAGAACTTAGCTACTAAACGCCACTGCAGTCGGCTCTTGGCAACGAACGTAGAAACCTAAGAGCGTTGTTTACGTTCTTAACCTATCCAATTTAACCTGGAGTGTAGTTCAGTGGTTGAGGAAGGTTGGTGGACAGAGTTAAGTGGAGGAGTGTCATATTTACTCCGACTCGGCTTAGGCTGGGAAACGGAAAATGATGATGATGAGTAAAACTCGCCTAAGTAAACTGCGTAGAGATAAAAACAAGGAAATATTGAAAAATCTATTAAATGCTTCACAAACGACATTTTATGAGAATTTGAACCCCCCTCCTCCCCCCCCCCCTCCAAAGTCACTCAGAACTCTCGTTCGTTTTATATTCGAGTTTTCTTGCATTTGGGTATAAAAATAATAAATAAAAATAATGTTTTATTATTGCATTATTGTACTAAACCAGTAGTAGAAAATTACCATACAATAATGCAATAATAATACATTATTTTTATTTTTTATGTTTATATATTCCCATAAATACTGTACTGTACTATAAACGAAACCGGGATGTTGCAAGCAAAGCCCACCATCGTGCAGAGCGAGTCAGTATGTATATGTTTTTGAGTAGCCTTCAACAATAAAATAAAATGAATACTGGAGAAAATAATAGTTATGAAGTGAGCTTCCTCGGAGGGTTGGCCTGGCTGTGTACGTAGTGAAGCCATACTCATCAATCATGACTGGCTCGGGGGCTGAAACCGAAGAGAGTGCAATCTTGTAGCAGATGGGGAACTTTCAATTCAGCTATACAAGAGGGTGCAGGGAAGGAATGTGTTCCTGGCCATAATCGAAATAGCGCGTCAAGATTAGCCTGTAAATGTGTGCTGCACAAGTGAGACCATTTGGAAGTAATGTTCGCGAGAAGATTAACTGCATTGCATAAAGGTCCTTATTGATTCAAATATGAAAGAATAGCCAATTCAGTGTAATGATCCCCTAAACCTCACGCTGTATCAACTATATTAACACTTCAACTATAAATTATGGTGCAAGATATTACACGTCATTGGCATTTATGAGAATTCAGAAGCTTTCAGAATGCTACCACATTCAATACTGCCTCTGCATGCGTGAAGGAGAAGAGATCAGGGAGGACAGGGGGCCACACCATGATAATATCGGAGAGTATCCCGAGTATCCCCCCAGGGGCTCACATCTAGTGGGTTGGCGACCACTGGAACCCAGCTGAGTCCAACATTGCTTCCGCTTAACTAGTGCCGGGTTCCTCCCCGTCTTCTTTCCTGTCGACCTCCCTTGGTCACCTCTTGTTCTTTTCCGACCCCGACGGTATTAGAGTATCCGAGAAGTAGGGAGTCTTTCACTTTCCCGCCTTAATTGGCCCTTGTCTCATCTTTCGTGAACCCTCATTCTTCGAGGCGTTAAGTATTTTCAGTCTCACTTAATTTTCGTTATGGTAGGTGGTTTCGGTGGCGTAATTGGTAGCATGCTGAACTGCTGTGCCCAAGATAGCGGGTTCAAACCCAGCCGAAGTCGTCGTATTTTTAAGAGCGTTAAAATCCTTCAATATGCCTTCCTTCGGAGAGGAAGTAAAGCCGGCAGTCCCATGTCATATATCTATGGCATATAAAAGATCCTTCCACTAACTATACTTGTGTGAAGGCTACATTTCTAGGTTAGATTTCGTTGGAACGCTCTATCAAAGTTCCAACGTTCACCTCTAGGTATCATTGACATCTGGTAGCGAAAGATGGAACTACTTGTAATTTAACGGAACTTATAGCTCACCCTATGGGTGTCTGCGAGAAGCATCCACTAAAAGCCATACGATAAATAAATTCGTAATGGTTTACAATTCATTATCATTTTCGCTATCACCCAGACCATTAGGGGCCGATAGCCTAGATGTTAGGCCCCTTAAAACAACAATTATCATCACCATCATCATCATCTTCCCGATTGCACAGAGCTAATGACTTCGAAATCAGAAGCCATGCAGTGATAATAATAACAATCGTCATTCTCAGAATGAACAATAAGGAGCTGACCAAAATAATTAATTAGTTAGTTATTGTTGTTTTAAGGGGCTGAACTACGAGGTCATCTGCCCTGACCAAAAGGATTGAAGTGATAGAAGCCATTTTTCAGTGTTTCCTAGTTCTATTAAAGAATGCTTTCCAGTCGGTCAACACAAATAGTGTCCAATTACATTTGGCGGGAAAACAAGCATTTACATGACCTAACCTGAAAAAGATGCAGCCGAAAAAAATCAGAAACCTCTATGGGCATCAAATTGGCAGGTGAAAAACTAAAGGAAGTAGGAGACTTCTGTTACTTAAGAAGCAAAATAACCAGTGATGGACGAAGCAAAGAGGATATAAACAGTAGGTTGGTTCAGGCCAGGAAAGCATTTCTACAGAAAAAGGAATATGTTGACATCGAATATAGATTTAGGTATTAGGAAGTCATTTTTGAAAGCCTCTGTCTGAAGCGTGGCGCTCTATGGAAGTGAAACTTGGACTATTGGTGCAGCAGAAAAGAGGGGAATTGAAGCGTTTGAAATGTGGTGTTACAGGAGATTGATGAAGATCAGATAGGTAGATAGGGTTACAAACGAAGAGGTATTAAGACAAGTGGGAGAGGAGAGATGTTTTTTGCAACTGCTAATGAAGAGAAGAGATAGGTTGGTAGGACACATACTAAGACACCCAGGAATAGCAAGCTTAGTTATGGAAGGAAGGGTCGAGGGCAATAACTGTAGGGGTAGACCAAGGTTAGAATATGTTAAACAGTTTGCCTCGGAAGTAGGGTGTGGTAGCTGTGTAGAGATGAGGCGATTAGCACAGAACAGGGAGGCATGGAGTGCTGCATCAAACCAGTCAAAAGACTGAAGACTCAAAACAAGGACAACAACTTGAAAGAAATAAGACATTTATTACAAAATAACACACTTTTATGTACAGAAAGTACCCACAAACAAACGAATGAACGCAAACGAACCACTGGAAGTGATTTTTCATACAAAAGTCCCACATTTATTAACCAGGAATGGAGCTAGGTCCGTCTTAGTGAGAGGCAAGCAGCTTCACGCCCCCTATCCTAATGACAAGGTGAATTTTCCGATACGTTACACATTAACCCATTAACCCCTTATGTGATAGTGGTTTCTGTATTATCCACCTGTCACAAGGACAGTTTATGCTTTCCAAGAATAGTTGAATCTTTCAGCCAAATTTTGGAGAATTCTCATGCCGAAGCGCAAGTATTTCTAAAATTCAAATAGTATATACGTAGACTATCTACTTGACGTAATGTGTTGGATAAAATTTAAAAAAGGTAAAACTAAAAACACTACCAATTGATGTTTACAAATAAAATATAAATATCGAAATAAACAAGAAGTTCCGTGACGAGCTAAAGAGCCTACTTTTCATGCCAATGATTATTCTACAGTATATGAACCTATCTAGAATAATGACGAAATTAAGTTAGACAATTTATTGAACTCTAGGAAACAGATGAACGTTAAGGAATTAATGATGTATAATCTGATGAGATATTGAGTGGAGGTAACCAAATATGACACTTTTAGAGGAAGAAGAGTATGACACATTATTCTGTTATTGTAGCAAGTAGGCTGAATATGTAGTAGTATGCAGTTAGACATTGGATCTATCAGCACGCGTAAAAGCA
Organism: Meconema thalassinum; assembly: GCA_946902985.2. Classification (NCBI taxonomy): domain Eukaryota; kingdom Metazoa; phylum Arthropoda; class Insecta; order Orthoptera; family Tettigoniidae; genus Meconema; species Meconema thalassinum. The sequence goes on along the minus strand of OX336393.1, from coordinate 440,350,532 downwards.
TGTTGGCTACAATGTCATGCGTGTGCTGGTTAGAAATAATTGGAAATATTATGATATCTTGTTGTGCCAATTTTGGATGAAATCCATTTTTTAGTATGGAAGTTACATGTATTTTAAAATTCGACCTATCAGCAAGCATAGAATCATGTTGGCTGCACTGACTTATATTAATTACTCCAAATTAATCTTGATTGTCAGGTGCTATACGTGTGCAAAGTATAGAGCTGTTGGCTTGCATAATTTCTGATATATTGAAATTTTGGTAAAAAAAAAGGACAGCATTCATTAACAGTTGGCAGCCCTGATGGCTCTTAAGATGACTTATAGGTTATAGCCATATCTGTTATGTCACACATAGCACATACGAAATTTGGTTGAAATCCAACTGATAGTATAGAAGTTACATGTATTTAAAAATTAGCTCTATCAGCAGGCTTAGAATCATGTTGGTAGAACTGAAGTATATAAGTTACTCCATTTAATCTAAAATGTCAGGTTACTATACGTGTGCATAGTTTAATTTCCAGGAGGCCATACATGATAGTGTTGTCAAAATAATTTTAAGCCTTCTGATAGGTCCAATTTTTAAATGTATTTAACTTCTACGCTATCAATTGGATTTCAACCAAGTTTTGTATGTAATATGTGTTCATAAACAGATATCACAGAGCGTATTCCTAAGAGCCATCAGGGCTGCCAACTGTTAATAATTGCTCTCTCTATTTTTTTTTATCCAAATACCAATATATCAGGAAGTATTCAAGCTGACGGCTTTAAACTCTTCACACGTATAGTACCTGACATTTTAGATTAATTTGGAGTAACTTATATACGTCAGTTCTACCAACATGATTCTAAGCCTGTTGATAGGACCAATTTTTAAATACATGTAACTTCTATAGAAGTTGGATTTCGACCAAATTTCGTATGTGCTATGTGTAACATAACAGATATGACTATAAGTATTCTTATGAGCAATCAGGGCTGCCAAATGTTAATACATGCTGTCTATATTTTTAGCGCACTTTCGATTTTTGCAAAAAATGAAAGTAGACTTATGAGATCAACACAGGGCGAAAAATTGTGTGTCTGTGTGTGTGTGTGTGTGTGTGTCTGTGTGTGTGTGTGTGAGTGTGTGTACTCTGAATTTCTGTCCCCCCTATCAATTCGAACACGGTGAAACCGAATTGAACGAAATTTTGTACAGAGGTAGCATTAGCAAAGGGCACCTCAGTGTCATACTTTATATCGCCGCCATCTTTACCAAAACAGAATGGCGGCCACTCAAACGTTCAAAACGTAAAATCAAATTATGGCTAAACTAATCATCCGATCTCTACCAAATTTGGTGACAACATACCTTTATATAGGACGCGTCTTTCGTCCAACATTCAAGGTCATCGGCCGTACCATTTCAGGATGGCAGCAGTGTGAATTATTCAACCAATTAATCAATGGCTTAAGACCCACCAATTCCGATTATCGAGCCTAGGGTGGTTTAAGCTATCCTGAAGGTCGTGATCCGTTATTTATTATAATTTAATATTATAATATTATACTGTATGAGTGGCTTAAAAGAGCTGAGCTGTCTGTGTCACACGACAAGATGGCAGCTGTCCTCATGTGCCTGTCTTATATTTCAATACGGTAGTTTTAGTATGTTGTATGTGATATACCCTACTGATAGAATAATATAAACTTTGTATGAAATTATCTTTAATGAAGATGTACTGCTGTGAAGAAATCGTTTATTTAAAGTCATTATTTGCCAACAGGTTGTATCTAATGTGAGTTAAGAACACCATGATGTTTAGGATAGGATTAGCTCTGGGCTAGCGTGTTAGTCTGTCACGCAGTTGACTAGGGATCGAGTACTGCTGCAGATAACTTTTTTTTCTTGAATTCTTTTACAAATGATGTGCACGAGCTCTTTCCACAGATACTGAATAAGATGTCATTTAGCTCAAAGGAGAGGCTAATGTATACTCTCGTTTAATAATAAAATCACAGCCCCAGCATCGCACATAAACAGAAGACATTAGGAAAAAGAGAATAGAAGAACTAGATACACGTTGTCATTAACCACAGCCTCCTTAATGCCTCTGTACGGTGCTGTCCTCTTGAGGGTTATGTGGGTAATATTGTTCCAAACTTACCGCTGTGTAATTACCTGACCTCCTGAAGTATGGCAATTTTGTAATACTGGTAGTTCAACTATTAGCCACGATCGCGCTCCGATTACCTTTAAACACTGCCAGCTGGATCGCCTCCCTCTGGGCTACTTTAAACTGTCTACTCATTCAACACCCTTAGGCCACTGCCATCGTAGTACATTACGAAGGCAGTGCATAGGCGTACAACATAAAGATTAATTCACTGATAGGTCTCAGCACCAACCTACTGTGATCGGCGTGGATTTTTAAAGGGGAAGATACCCAAAACGGAAGATTCTTAACTTAGCAGGCTGGCTTAATATAGAGATTAACGGACGTGAATGCATTACAATAAGTTAGTAGTTTTGTTATTCAATCATCCTAAAGTATACAATATTGATTTTGACACTTACTGGCTAATTATCAATATAAAAGAAAACAAACGATACATTGTGGTAGAGGTGATTGTGTTAGGGATGAGGACAAAGAGTCATAAATATACCCATACATTTAGGAGAAAGTAGGCTATATGTTCTTTGCTGAACATCTTGTTTTAACCCTAATATCAATATATCAGACAGTATGCAAGCCAACAGCACTATACTTTGAACACGTATAGCACCTGACATTCTAGATTAATTTGGAGTAATTAATATAGATCAGTGCTGCCAACATGATCCTATGCCTGCTGATAGGTCCAATTTTAAAATACATGTAACTTCTATTCTAACAAATGGATTTCATCCAAAATTGGCACAACAACATATCATAATATTTCAGATTATTTCTGACCAGCACACGCACGACATAGTTGCCAAAATGCTTTTAGGCGTGCTGATAAATCCAAAGTCCAACTGCATATAACGTCCATTGGACTTCAACCAAATATTGTATACTGTACCCTTAGAGCATAAATACAATAGAGGGCGCATTGCCATACTGCGCCTGTACTGTGACGTGAAACCAACATCTCGATCAGCTGACTGAAGGGTAATGGCTCAAGGCCGACTACAATTGGCTAATAGCGAATGCTAAGCAACGCCAAGGAATACAAAAGGAGCTCCATATTGGATAATTCTATTATCACTATCCGCAATTCCCTTCAGTCAGCTGATCGAGATGTTGGTTTCAACAATGTGACGTCATCAGCCATCTATTGAATTTATGGTCTAAGACTGTACCTTAAGAGATGGAACTAAGAATATATTCAGTCACCAAGGCTGCCAACTGAAGTGCTCTTTTAGGCTACATTATACCAGAAATATTTCGAAATAATTAGACATTTCGATATTACCAACTTAATTTCGTCATTATTCTACATAGGTTCATATACTGTAGAATAATCATTGGCATGAATCTTAATTGTAAGAAATGTAGGCTCTTTAGTTCGTCACGGAACTTCTTGTTAGAGTTTCTGATGTCGCGAATAGATGACAGTAAAGTTTAAAGGGGGCTTTTCTAAATTCTAGCCTAGTACCTGGCATTTCTGTTCCAGTGTGCACCTGGTCCCTAGCCGTTATTAATGCCCAACTTCCCCCCATGCAAGACGCGCGAAATGTAACTCGTATCTTTGGACAGTTCCGAGATATTTACAGGCTTGAGGCGTGCCTCACATAAATATTACCACATAAGAGATGAAATACATTCTTATATTCACGCATACTTTCTCACAGGATGCGAGAAACAAAACAACGTCATGTACGTCATTTCTTACCTAGAATACGGTCGTGGAAAATCTTTAGTATATGTGTGACTGGAAGACGAAGTCCCACAGCAAGCGGAGGACATATGCAAGGTAGTTTGAGACAATTCGCACACGACTTGTGTTTCCTTTCTCTTTGTTCCGGTGGAGGGCACATCTTCCTGTTACACCTATGTTTTAACCCTCATTCCAATATATCGTACTAAGTCGTATTAAAACAAGAAGTTCCGTGACGAACTAAAGAGCCTACTTTTCTTAAAATTTAAGATTCATGCCAATCTATATAGACCTATCAAGAATAATGAAGAAATCAAGTTGGTTATACTAATATTTCTAAGTACTGCAGTTAGAAATACACCTGAAATAGTGTAGCCCAATGGAGTAACTTAGCATAGTTGGCAACCCGGGTGACTCTGAATATATTCTTAATTCCAACTCTCAGGGTATAGAATTCACAAACAAATTTTGGTTGAAATCCATTTGTTAGTAGATAAGTTATATGCATTTAAAAACTGGACCTTAGGCTTAGAATCGTGTTGGCAGCACTGAAGTATATAACTTACACCAAACTAAGGTAGAATGTCTGGTACTATACGTGTGCAAAATTTAGAGCTTTTGGCTTGCATACTTTATGATATATTGATATTACGGCTTAAACATAGAGAGAGCATTTACTAACAGTTGGTAGCCCTGGTGGCTCTTTAGAATACGCACAGTCATATCTTTTGCAATACACATAGTACATACGAAATTTGGTTGAAATCAAATCGATAGTATACAAGTTACATGCATTTAGAAATTGGACCAATAGGCAGGGTTTGAATCACGTTGGCAACACTGGCATGTAAGAACTTCTGAAAATTAATCTGGAGTGTTATTATCTACATGTGTGTCAATATTTGAATAGTTCGCATGCATAACTTCTGAGATATCCAACATAGAGCTCAAATTATAATTGCCATTTTTCAGCAGTTGGTAGCAATGATGTCAATTTCAAATATTGCCTTGAGCTAATCAGGTATAGATCTTTATTTACTCTTACCAAATTTGGTTTCGATAGCTGCAGCCATTCTGGAGTTGATAGGGGGCAGACAGACAGAAGGACAGATAGACAGACATTTTCCCGGATCGATTTCTTAAGTCCACATTTTCCTCATTTTTGGAAAAGGAGAAAAGTAGGCTAAAAATTGCATTCTGTCATGTCGTTCATTTTCAGTCACTCTCGAACGTAAATCAGACATGCCAATAAGACAATTTTCATTATCCGTCGCTCATTGGTCATCAGTGCGGTTTGCACGTGCAGTAGCTCGCCGCGCATTTCACTGAATTCGACAACCTGTCAACTCGTCCTCTACTTGGCATTGTAATGAACACTTTAAAACGACACGGAATTTTGGTAACGTAGTGAACACTGTAAAACGACATGGAATTGTTTTCATACTAACTGAAATCTATCGAACTTTCCTTGAGAACTTTACAATATTGACATCCTTTCCATTAGTTGTACGTTCTCGCATTAGAGATGTTGGTCTAAACACATTAACGTGAAATGTAATATTATTATAACTAGGGCTCGGATTTTTAGGTAAATACATATTTTTTTATTCAATTACATATTTTGAGCATTTTGTCTATAAATGCATAAATTCCTGCTTTTCACTTATTAGCACATAAAAAGACATAATATTTACATTTTAAAATCAGTATGCTAACTAGTTCTTTCAGTTTGTTGCATTTTTGTTCTGTGTTACTTCAACAGGGAAGAACCTTATAACTCTCTAATATTCATGCAGAGCGTATGTCAGCTTGCAACTGTGTTATTCTTAACTTGTCGCCCCGTGTCACTCACTGTGGAAGCTGGGGATTTACTTGCCCATAGCCATATTGCACCACGTGCAAGAATTCCCCCTCCCCTAGATACCTGGAATCAGTGTCACTTGCATGCAGTTCGTTTCTGGCACTGTGAAGTGTAAGGCAGTTCTACGATGCTTAAAGTAAAAACAAATACTAGTTATCGTCTGTTGCAGAATTTAAAGATAATTTACTTCTGATGGGGGCGTTCTGTTCCGCCAACCATGTGGGAAAGCAATCAAGGCTGAACTGCGATCTCAAGTTACACAACACCAAAGGGCAAGAAACATATTGCCGCAGTTTTGCGCATCAGAATAAGCGATAATCGTCGGTCATTTGGGATGGACAACCTGAAGATGTATCTCGTTGTGTATTGTAATGCTTCAGCAGTCAGTGAGACATACCATAAATTACATTCGTGAGTACTGCATATTGTTTATATTCACATTAATAAACTAAATTATAATTACATATTTTTACTTTTTTGTCACATATTTCAGGTATTTTTAATACATAAAAAATAAATATTTTCCCGATTTTTAGCACCTAAAAATCCTAGCCCTAATTATAACACACCTTAATACGCTGTAATTTGACTTACGTTAATTAAGTATTATTTTAATGCACGCATTGGTCAAAGGGATTATACTTACTGTATAACTCGCCGGGAGATGGCAGTCAGGTATGAACTGCAGTTGTCTTCCCGTTCACTGCGTATCGCACAGTTGGTCACCGTTTCCATTTCTGTACCTGATACTGCCACACGGTTAGAAGTAAACACAAAGGCTTGTATGAATATCGACAGTAACAGTACACACACACGTGAAGCCCGATAACGAGTAGCAGCAACTGACTGTCAGCCGATATATATAGGTAGGGAATAGGCGGGCCACGCATGCGTACTGCAAGACCCCCCTTACCCCGTCGCAGCGTGTTAAACTGCCATCTGCTGGCGTGATGACTATAGTATGGGATGTTTTCTTTCCTCATAGAAGATTTTGAAGTCGATGCACTATGTCGCCATCTGTCCTTCAGTTAAGAGATTCAATAGTTGTGTGCCTTTGTATTTTAAATTAATTATAAATAACTACCTCAAACAACTTTCTTAAGACTGTCCGCCATAATGAGAATAAATAGTAAAATTTTCAGCGAATTCAGAGCAGTAGTTTTCGAGTTTTTGCGATACTAACGCACGGCAATTGATTTTTATATAAAGAGATTTGCTCCTAGAAAAGAAGTTCGTATCGCACCAAGATCGCGCTCGATGTAAACAGAAATGGTGGTGGCAGATATCGAGGAGGCTTGAGTTATTACTGATGAGGAAAGACATTACTTGAAAGTCCATATCCCTTAATTTGCATTGTTTCGAATCTACCTTCTTTACTGAAGTTCACAAGTTACGCTGGTATCAAGTAGTTGAACTTTGTTTCACAATATTTCAGAAAAGAAATCTGAATACACTGATTATACGTTTAGCACGAACTATATCATAATCGGTGTTCCATAAAATAACCATAGTTGAATGACCTCCATAAATGTATGATTCGCGTAGATCAATTGGAACTCGGCTGCTATAAGGTGCCGACCGCCATAGAAATCTGGAAAATTACTTTAGGAAAGTGCAATGTGACGAAGATAGAGGAGTTGAACATTTTATCGCTCGAGAGTGTTAATGCATTTTTTCAGCAGTGCCTCCTGATTACTTCTGGTGCTAGATCGTAGGCATTAGCGCTCAGTTTGAACCATGGATTCACTTAGGTCTGCGCACCCTCAAATGCCAAATAGCTGCGCCAGGATTCGATCCTGCAATCTTGGCCCCAGCAGGCGAGAACGTTATCGCTGAGCCACGCAGCCAGTCTAGATGAAATTGAAAATGACCTTCATGAAATTAAGGTAAATTTTATGGGATAGGACTAGTTTCAGTTCGTTGGTGAACAAACATAATTTTGCTGATAAATCCTGAATGAGAGCCACCAGTGCTTGGACAGCGGCAGAAAGTAAGAAAAGTCACAGTGAGAGAATGAAGAGATTTTGGGAAGAGAAGAAAGCTAATTCAAATTCATCTATGAATAAGGTTCAACCGAGCTCCTTGGTTGGCCATAACGTCGTAAAGAAATGGGTGTTCCATAAAGTAACACTACTGTAGAGTTTTCAATTGAAACAATTATTAATATTATTAGCGTAAAGCCTCCGTGGCTTAGGCGGCAGCATGCCGGCCTCTCACCGCTTCCGTGGTTCAAATCCCGGTCACTCCATATGAGATCTGTACTGGACAAAACGGAGGCAGATAGGTTTTTTTTCCGGGTGCTCCGGTTTTCCCTGTCAACATTTCATTCCTGCAACACTCTCCACTATCATTTCATTTCATCTGTCATTCATTTAATCATTGCCCCAGAGGAGTGCGTCAGGCCCCGGCAGCCGGCACAGTTCATATCCTCGCCGCTAGATGGGAGCTTCATTCATTCCATTCCTGACCCGGTCGGGGACTGGAAGCAGGCTGTGGATATTCATTTAATTAATATCATTAGCGTATGATGTTACAATTGACTATCGGGTCACAAAATATATAAATATATATAAGAAAAACAAAGAAATGTGAAAAAGACTTCGGAAATGTGGTAGCCTCTCACAGTCTCTCCAACCAAGTGAGTGCTTCAGGGGTTAAACGATGGATCCAGAGAATGCTTGCAAGGGGCAGTCCTTCACAGTCACAAGCAGGAGACTTCAGCCAGTGGTAGAGAACAGAAGCACTTCATCCAACACCACAACGTATCCTGTTCAGTTTGATCCAGGAGGAGGGAGATTGAACCCAGCCAGTTTTATTGTTGGATCCCTGATAGAAATGCCAGACGAGTGTGATTGAGACCATTCTTGTTTCCATGCCTCCTTATTAGGTCTGAAAGGCATGCCAGCTAATTTCTTGGCTGTCCTCCAAACAGGTTTCCAGGACTTCAGTCTCGTTACAGCATTTTCGTCTATGCGTTGATGGATGGGAAGAATCAGAATCCTCGACCATAATCTAGCAAGGGATCTCTTCCGTCTGATGTGAGGAGGTTCAATGTTCCTCAGAACTGCTAACCATTGGACAATGATTTGGGTGGATACACGTTAGAGTATTTAAAACAGAAATCTCAGTCGTGTGAATCAAGTCCACATAGGTAGAGCCCTGCTTGAATAAACAAAACATTATCCGCATCCGCGCCGCATCCGCAGGATTGTTATCTGCATCCTCATTACTGGCATTACAATAACATTCAGCCTACTTTCGATTTTTGCAAAAAATGAAAGTAGACTTCTGAGATCACTACAGGGCCAAAAATTGTGTGTCTGTCTGTGTTTGTGTGAGTGTGTGTATGTGTGTGGACTCTGCATGCCTCTCCCCGCTCCCTAGCAATTCGAACACGGTGAAACCGAATTGAACGAAATTTGGTACAGAGGTAGCACTGGCAAAGGACACCTCATTGTCATGTTTTATATCGCCGCCATCTTAACGGAAACGTAATGGTGGCCACCCAAATGTTAAAAGCTTAAATCAAATTATGACCAACCTAATCATCAGATCTCTACCAAATTTTTCAACAACATACCTTAATGTGAGAAGCATCCATTGACTAAGCTACAAGGTCATCAGTCAATTAATTTGCAGATGGCTGCCATTTATGTGTGCAAATCGATTTCCCCTATCAATTCAAACACGGTGAAACCGAATTGAACGCAATTTGGTACAGAGGTAGCACTAGCAAAGGGCACCTCAATGTCATATTTTATATCGCCGCCATCTTGATGGACACGTAATGGCGGCCACCCAAATGTTAAAAGCTTAGAGCAAATTACGACCAAACTAATCACCTGATCTCTACCAAATTTTGCAACGACATACCTTTACGTGGAAAGCATATTTTAACCAAACTACAAGGTCATCTACCCTATAGTTAGCAGATAGTGGCCATGTATGTGTTGCAAATCGATTCCCCATATCAATTCAAACAGGGTGAAACAGAATTGAACGAAATTTGGTACATAGATAGCACTAGCAAAGGGCACCTCAGTGTCATGTTTTATATCGCCGCCATCTTGACGGAAACGTAATGGCGGCCACCCAAATGTTAAAGGCTTAAAGCAAATTACTACCTAACTAATCATCTGATCTCTACTAAATTTTGCAACGGCATATCTTTTGTGGGAAGCATATTTTGACCAAACTACAAAGTCATCAGACAAATAGTTTCAAGGTGGTGGAGGTATGAATCATGCAAGTATTATAGCCTAACCGTAACTTATGATTAATCAAGGCCTGCCTCAACAATTCAGTTATCGTACATAGGGAGGTTTAATCTTTCATCAAAGAGGCGTCCAGTAAGATATTAGCATCTAATGATAGAATATGAAACCGTAGAAGTGACTAACAGGTCAGGCATACCGTGCCATATCGTTGTGGGTGCGTGCCGTCCCGTTGTCAACATGGACGCTATTTTTGCTCGTAAATACATAGGCCTATATTTCCTTTTAGGAATGTACTGAACAAAATAATACATATTTAGTATTGTGCCCGTTTCTCCAATGGGACAGGCGATCATCCGGCCAACATCCCGGCCCCATCAGAAGAAACGGCCAAGGGAGTGGTTGAAAAAAAATTAGGGCGTGAATCTTGGTTCATACAGACAAGAATAAAAGAAATGCTCCAGCGAGCCAGAGACAAAGGGTCTCGGGTCGTTTACGGGTTGGGATGGCAAATGAACTGAACCAGGATTCAAAAGCAAACTCCCTAACTTGAATTAACAAACAGAGAAGAAAAAAAAGCCCTCGTAAAATCACATCTGCTCCTTTATTGGCCAAAGGATAAATAAATATGCAACCTGCCTGCCACGCACGAGTATAGAGTTAGGGTGGGACAAAGTCCGAAAAAAAATAAAGTTCATAGTCCCTAAACAAACAAACAAAATTATACTTATTCAAACTCGTGGGTGTCCTCTCTTAAAGTTCCGACAAGGAGATCGCCTTTCAAAAAACTAAATTAACCCTTATCTTATCGGTGCACACGCATGTAAACATCACTGGCCACTTATCACAAAGTTCACCTGCGGCAAAAACTCGAAGAAAATATCGAATATCTGTGTATATCACAACTGTCTACCCTTATACAGCAATGGACGGATCTCCTCTATCGAACTGCAAATTAATAACTAAAGAGCATCATATCAGAGCAAATAACACTCATACATCAACTCAGCTTCACATAATATGACATTTCAACAATTAATTATAACTTATCATAAATTATTAACACACCCAGATTGTGCTCACATATTTACACTACTAATTCTTATTATTATCACTGATTTAGATTCGCCGTTCCAACAACCTTGATCCACACTGTCATATTTGTTATTGTAATTAAATTATAGCATTGTCTAACGTTTAGGAAAGGTTGAGAACCTCGTAATAAGGCACCCTAATGTATTTCATTCTCACAACAAACATTTAATCGCAACCCTTCCGTCGAACACTCTGTGTGAGGATCCGAACAATCTGACTGTAGAGCGCACTATCAATTACACCCCTGCGCTATTCAATATACAACTCATCGATAAACGTAACACGTTCGTCAAGAGTGAAGGACCCTGTCCTCACAAATTCAATTCAACGGTCATACGTCGCCCCGTGAATAACCTCGTCACATATGACGGAATAATACCATATTTAATTATCACATTAACTTTACACAACATCATTACAAAAATCATGCATTATTAGCATGTCTCAAGAACCCACACTTAACAGAGCGTATCAACTTTATCGGGACCACGAGGTCGTATGATAATATGGCATCCTATCCAAGGAACCTCACTCGACAATCTCCAACCATATTCATTTTGCTATCCTTTTGCTATTAAAATCTATGCAATCCGTGACAAACCTTTCAGAATTAAATTCATATAATGACCTCGGAAATCGAAATGCTAGAATCTCCCAGCAAAATGGGCATCTCATATTATCTTTACCCAATTTCAACTTCTTATTATTATTAGGTCTCAGAGAATAAATGTATGTCTTACTCCTACCATTGATACTGTTAATTTATGCAAGTCAAAACGACCCGAAAAGAAAGGACAAAAAAATATGTACAACCCTTATGAGAAAATGATGCTCTTTTTCAATCTGGAATAAATGATTATGAATGGCGTTAAGTTACACGATCTCAGGTCATCTCATGGCACGGCTATCCGAGGTAGAAGTTCTCTTCTTCCTGATGAACAAGGATGGAAATGAAACGTCTTACTTTAGATCCGGCGTTATCGGAAACCCCTGGCGTCGGTGTCGTCTGCGGCATTTGGGCAGCGTTGTTCCTCCAGCGTCTCCGCGATGTGGTCTCCCAGCGTACTGGTAGAGGTATTCGCCCCCGGCTCCTCTCGATCTCCTGGCGACGCCCATGTCCGCCCACTGGTTGCCCCCGATCACCGTCAGCGACGGCATCTCCTGACGTCCCAACCAAGGTCCACTCGTCCATCTCGTCGCAACCGTTCACCCCATTATGGCCCCTTAAGAGGCTCAGTGCAGCATAATTTGCGTATTAATATGCATGTTGATTCCCAGAATATTTGAGTCCTTGGTTATACAGTTCATGCCGCCGTGTAGCAATATTTCATTTCACTATATCAGAGCACTTTCACGCCCACGCACTATAGCGTCTAGTGCCTGGTTCACTTGAATTATATGTACTCACTTTCCTCAACCAGTGACACACTCCCTTCCACGAGAAGCTATTTCGACCTGGCCATGACCGACATATCAAGTTGCCTGTGGCCTGCAGTCCTCCAACACAAGCTTAAAGTAGATGTAGCATTCCGTCACATTCTCACTGCGTCTCTTAAATGCCAGCACTGCTATGCTATTTTCGAATGAATGTCTGTTACAATATAGGGCCTCGCGATAATGCTTCGCCTCGACTATCGTTATTATTGTTCTTTCCCCGATACTCGTAATGTTAAACACCTCCTGGTATTCACCTTTAATTAAAATAAACTGTCGGCATGAAAATTCAGTTTTTCATTACGGCCTACACTCGGACGTTCAAAGGCGCACAATTTTGTCTTGCTATTACCACAGTACATGCCTTCAACACCTTACTATCCGTTAACTTAACCGGACCACGTGCATTAATCTTCGTAATCAAAATGGTAAAGTACTGTATAATATTCCACGTGTCTTCACATATCAATAGCAGCATATGCATGAATTTAACGGACTTTCGTTCATCAGTTCGGATTATTTCCTCACATACTAGCGAGTCCGATATCGTCTTGAAATTCACGATTATCGTTCTAGTGACACCTTATTGAACATTGTTCGACAAACAAACTGACACACTTCACTGTAAACAACTCACTGGCACTACACGCACGCTAGCCTCATGGCCTGCTGATCACTCCTCGTATCAAAATGGCCACGAGCACTGACCACTCACGTAAACCGTTCAAGTTCCCGATGCAAAATTCAGTCCACGTGACGTAGGCTACTCGTTCGTGCCACGCTGGATAACATAATCGTCCGTGCCACGCTGACTAACTGAACATTCCGGAACTGTGTCCTCCTCTCGAGAAAAAAAAGTGGAAGGGGTTGGAATCTTCTGGAGCATTCCCCTACTCCAGCGGTTGCCTCGCCGCGTCATGCCATGACGTCATACTGACCCTCCGGTCTCCTGTCGATCTCCTATCATCCGGGACCGGTAATTGACCCTGTCTGGATCGGTCACAGTATCAAATGGTTTATTGAAACGCCAGAAAACGCTAATGAAATCGTTGTTTTCAACACAACATATGATAGCCTACGGTTATATTAAACCAGTCGTTTATCAAGTATTATCGTAGGGCAACCGTGGCGTAATGGTAGCGACTTGGGCTCTTAGGCTGGGGGTTCATGGATCAAATCACTGCAGGTTCAAATTTCTTTACTTCGTTATTTTTGGTATTTATTGATTTATGACTATTAACACGTTATAATGTTAAGCATATATACTGTAGTGTGTATTTGCAATTGAAAATATTATATATACAGTATACGATATACTTATAACACCACACATTTCAACACTCGAATACCGCGATTAATATTCGTTGAACTTGATCCGCGGTAGAGAGTATTGTTGTTGTTTTTGTTGTTGATTGTTTAGGGGTATTGCGTCATCATGGTCTTGTAGCCCCGTTCACTTGGGTGTGTATAGATGTTGTCTGATAAACTGTGTCACTGTGATGTCTGTAGGCTTTGTGTACTTGTATACGAGGAAGGATTTGTGTAAGAAGCTGTTGTTGTTTCATATGTAATGCATGGACATCATGGTCACTTAGCCCCGTGTACAAGGGTGAGTGTTGAATTTTGTCTTATAACCTGTGTTACTGTGATGGCTGTATTAGTGTATGTATATATAATTCAGGAGAGGATTCAATAAATCAACGAATAATATCCGTATAGCACTTTGAATTTCAACATGCTACTACAACCAACATTCAATTAGCCTATACTCCTTGAGAAGGACAAAGAGGTATTACTATACTCATGCATTTAGGAAAAAGTAGGCTATATGTTCTTTACTGAACATCTTGTTTTTAAAATATTAAAGAAGAATGCAATATTTGACGCTCCTGCGCTTGCGCATAATGGTTCTATTCCACCAGAGAAATGGAGCATCCCACCGCATCTTACTGAGATCTTTGTTTATGACAATTAAAAAGGGGGGAAATATTGTTGTGGCTCTATGGCTCAAACTTTTAGAGTAAGTAGACCATATGTGGAGGCAAATCACTTAATGGGCAGAGAGCAATAAACCTTCGACTTGTTTTAACATCTTCCGATAAAACACTTCAGTTTTCCAATTTCCAATTCGCTTGGCGTACTTAATCACAGTCAATAAAGTTCAAGGGGAATCTCACGAACGTGTAGGTCTCTATTTGCGTCATCCAGGTTTCAGTGAAGGCCAGTTATATATTGCAAAGCCGATCTTTCGACGCCCTTAAAGTTGCAACAGTGTCAAAAAGTAATCGTTCAAAAAATGCATAGTCTACTGTATAAGAGAATCTTTCACTAAATATTTTTCCAATGACCGTCATGTTTTGACGGGTATCAACTAGTTATTATTATGCTTCCTTCGTTACGGCCAACTAAAGACAAAGTCATGTCAACTGTTTCTTCTTCATTTTAATGTTGGCCCAGTACTCTTTCATTCGCAATCGATGTTACACCTTTCTCCCCGTCGTCCACGCCTTCCCGGTTTTTAGTTTCGGCTTAGGTTGAGAACTCCGATGTTCTTGAAGTTTTTCCCTAAGTGGGCCATGCTCCAGGATATCTTCACACGTTAGGTCCCAATCTCCAACAGATCTTTCTCTACTTCACAGAACCAGGCCCCCTTTGTATTTTATTATTATTATTATTATTATTATTATTATTATCAGCGGCTTCGGTGGCGTAGTTGGTAGCATGCTGAACTGCTGTTCCCAAGATTGAGGGATAAAACCCGGCCGAAGTCGTCGGATTTTTTAAGAGCGTTAAAATCCTTCAGCATGCCTTCCTTCGGAGGGGAAGTAAAGACGGCGGTCCCATGTCATAGATTTATGGCATATAGAAGATCCTTCCACTAATTAAACTTGTGTGAAACTAAATGTCTAGGTTAAATTTCGTAGAAATGCTCTATCAAAGTTCCAACGTTCACCACTAGGTGTCAGATACATCTGATAGCGAAATTTCGAACTTCTTGAAGTTGAACGGAACTTGTAGGTCACCCCATGGGTGTCCGCTTGAAGCAGCTACAAACTTTGGCGATCTGAACATGTCCTCGGACATTCCCGGCACTAAAAGCAATACGCTAAATAAATAAATAATTCTTCTTCTTCTCCTTCCGAATTACCCATTTGGAGGGTTCGATGAATCAGCGTTGGCTATTGTCCATTCTATTCGATTTCCTTTGTTTCCTAATTCCCTTCTTCCTTCTAGAGTGTCGATCTTTCTCCTCTTGAGTCCACTTTCTGCGAGTTGTTTGTATCTTCCTTTCTTGAAATTCTGCCCTATGAATAGCTTCTCTGAAGATTGATCTGTTTGCTAGTGTGTCTGTCTGAATTCTAGCGACTGTCACATCTTTGTCAATTTCAATGAACCATGTGGGTTTGGATTTGTAACTATTCAGTAGTTAGTCTACTATTTTCCATTCTATAAATGTGCCCAAAAAACTGTAATCTTCTCATTCTCAATACATCAGTTAACTTTTCACATTTCAAATATAACTCTATATTTGGTCGTAACCTATATTCTGCGTTATTATTTCGTTTAGCTCCCAGTATCTTTTCTCAGAATTCGTCTTTCAGTGTTCTCTAATTTGTATAAATCACCAAAACTTGTTCATTTAAGTGTTTATCCGACAAATATAACGTAATTTTCAGTCGGTCAACACGATTGCACCCTAACACTGGAAAAAACATAATATTAATAAATTCCCTTGGATGACTAGTTTCTATCGTCAAGTGATCATCATGAGATCATTTGCACGTAGGCTATTAGGCTAAATCTATGCCTACAAGTGTTACTTGATGACTAGTGGGCCCTGGCGAGATATCGCGCATGGTTATAAACCACACTTTCTCCCATACGTTTATAATGAGAGACTTAAGGAGAACGGTTATTATGATTTTATTTCAACCAAATGATTATTGAACACTATTTATATTTCAGTTAGAATTCCAAGTTCAACGTTCCCTGTCTTAAGTTGGCAATCACTGAAAATTGTATCATCATAACACTCACTGGTTATTCGATATTGTTCTGTCCGTGAACTGGGGGGGGGGGGGGGTTGGACGAACAAGGGTGTAAAATGTTGAATTTAGGGGGTGCTGTTCAAATGGATCGAGTTTCCACGAAGGTGCGGAAACTCCGAGTATGTGAAAGAGTGTTGGGGGAGTGTTGGAGAGCTCTATTAAATGGGGGAGCGTTATCCAAGGGGCGCACGATCGAGAAAGGGCTATTAACTTACAGGGTAAACACTGTATGCGAACTATTCACTAATCGCTGAGCGCGCACGTTACGCTAGGCAGTCTGAGCACTTCAAGGTTACTACAATGCGAATTGCATCCACAGCAATTCTATAACTAATGATGGACACTGGTAATTGAAGGTGCGGGAGGGGAAGCCAGAGGTAAA
The DNA here is from genome assembly GCA_946902985.2 of Meconema thalassinum. Taxonomy (NCBI): domain Eukaryota; kingdom Metazoa; phylum Arthropoda; class Insecta; order Orthoptera; family Tettigoniidae; genus Meconema; species Meconema thalassinum. The sequence goes on along the minus strand of OX336393.1, from coordinate 440,333,645 downwards.
ACAATGTGTAATAATAACTGTATGCAATGGCCTGTGATAAATGTATCTGCTGGTTTATTAATACCAGAAATGTTAGACTGTGTTCCTCTCATTAGGAACGTGTAAGAACAATGTAAGAAGTACAATCAATGTTTAGGTGTCAAAATGGGAGAGTAGGTTTCTGAGATCACACTTACCCCTGGCAGGACGTCACGGTGTAGATGGGCAAGGCCTTCGGCAAACAACAGACATTTGGTCTGGTGAGGATGTCCCTTTTATAATTTTGGAAGAGCTGAGTCGGTGTTTCTTCATTCGTGTTGATGTCCCAGTTAGTTTCAATGTAGTTGTGTGTGGATGACGCAAACCTTAGGCAAGAGCTGAGGTTCCAACTCCGCCGGCTATGTGTAACTGAAGTCTGTGCCGGTTGGCTCCGGTCTGAGGGTGCTTTGGGGTAGAAGAGGGTGTAAGATGTTGGGATAGAAGCGTAGACGTGTTAATTGGATTTATGGTTGAATGAGTAGTTGTGTAGCCGCCCGCAGGTTCAGGGGCGCGAGGTCCTAAGGGTGTAGGCTCCCTTGGGCCTTAACAATATTTATGAAATTATACGATTTGAGTACTCATTCCTTTGCTTTACTATTTCTGAAATCCATGCAAAATGAATTAAAAAAAACTCAGAATGTTAAAATGACAAGAAACAGACGTCACAGTGGCTAAAATGTGAAGTGAACTGCAATTATGGAGCGTATTTTCCTACAGCAACATTATCTGCAAATCGCACACTTCGTACATTTATTTAAAGTATTTTTTTAAAGAAATTATACATATGTATGAAATTAGAGTGCAATTCGTCACTGCTAATGTCTAATCTCATCCATTTGAATGCTAATTTGTCACGATCGGTCGCTTGTAAACGCCGCAGGAGGGATCTATAATACAGAAATAATATATATGATGATAAATTGTTGTTTTAAGGGGCCTAACATTGAGGATATCGGCCCCTAATGAAATAAGGAAAAAACAGTCCCATCTCAAGAATTCCTTGGGTTTGCCATCTCCCAAACTCACCAGCCGTGAGCCCTTGATGGTGTAGCACTCTCCAGGGTAGGGTTACACACACACTGCCTCCTTTAGGGCCTCGAGCAGAAGGCAGGAGATACTGTGAGACCTTGAGGGTGTAGTACTATCCAGAGTGGGACTGCACACCTCCAGGGTGGGGTTACACACGCCCTGCCTCCTTTAGGATGATGATGATAATTGTTGTTTTAAGGGGCCTAACATCTAGGTTATCGGCCCCTCCTCCTTTAGGGCCCCAAGCAGACGGCAGGAGGTACTGTGAGCCCTTGAGAGTGTAGCACAATCTAGAGTGGGACTGCAAACTCCTTGCCTCTTTTAGGGCCTTGAGCAGAAGGCAGGAGATACTGTATGCCCTTGAAGGTGAAGCACTATCTAGAGTGGGACTGCACACTCCTTGCCTCCTTTAGGGCCTTGAGCAGAAGGCAGGAGATACTGTGACACCTTGAGGGTGTAGCACTATCTAGAGTGGGACAGCACACTCCCTGCCTCCTTTAGGGCCTTGAGCAGAAGACAGGAGATACTGTGAGCCCTTGTTGGTGTAGCACTATCTAGAGTGGGGCTGCACACTCCCTGCCTCCTTTAGGGCCTTGAGCAGAAGGCAGGAGATACTGTGAGCCCTTGAGAGTGTAGCACTATCTAGGGTGGGACTGTTGCCTCCTTTAGGGCCTTGAGCAGAAGGCAGGAGATACTGTATGCCCTTGAAGGTGTAGCACTATCTAGAGTGGGACTGCACACTCCTTGCCTCCATTAGGGCCTTGAGCAGAAGACAGGAGATACTGTGAGCCCTTGAGGAGTGTGTAGCAGAATCCAGGGTGGAGCTTCAAGGAGCCCGCCTCCTTTAGGGTCCTATGCAGAATTTGCTGTTTCAGCCAATGATTTTAAATTCATTTCTCGACCAGAACGTTCACCACTTAGGACGTGAAGCCTGTTCTCCAAACAATGCGGCCTTAATTATAAGAGAGCACAATTATCAATTTTAACCTTAAGAACTTGATATTGGCGTATTTATACCTCAATATTGATCCGTAACACACGGGTGTTTATAATTGAAAGTCATAATGCTCATAGCATTGACTTATATACTCTATTTTTATGAAACTGTTAGAATTATATAATTATTTTTTGTCGAACGATATAGTAGTTTTTGGCCAAACTAGAAAAGTGAGGAGGTATTTAGATAGTTTGTTAACCGCTTCGCGTTCGTGAAACTCTTATGAAGGTTTTGAAGCCAACACTTTTTAGTAGTTCAAATAGAAAGCGTTGAAATCGCAAACAGTTATTGCTTGCCACCAATTAGTTTCGCTTGTGGCCGATTGATGACGGGATAATCTTCGGTGTAAATGAAACTAGTTTTCCCATCTAATACAACATGTATTACTATTTTGTAAGTAAATTGATCGTTTCGGATCATGGGAGAGTCTTGTTTTCTTCCTAATATATGAAAAACGCTAGAAGTGTAATGTTCTATATTTTAGCCGAGATGGATCCGGGCAAATGTCTGTCTGTCTGTCCTTCTGTCTGTGAGTCGTCGTCGTCTCCCCCCCCCCCCCCCCAATCAACTCAAAAACGGCTGCAGCAAACGAAACCAAATTTGGTGCGAATAAAGGTCTATACCTGGATATCTCAAGCCCATATTTGAAAATGATGTCAGTTCTACAAACTGCTGAAAAATGTAATTGAAATTTGAGCTCCATGTTGGATATCCTGGAAGGTATGCATGGGAGCTATTCCAAAATTGGTACACATATAGATAATAATATTTCAGTTAAATTTCCAGGAGGCAACACATAGCAGTGTTGCCAATAAGATGCTAAGCCTGACGACCTGACGATAGGTTCAATGATTAAATGCATATAACTTCCGGGTTCGATTCCCGGTCAATGCATGTGAGATTTTCAAAGTGAAATGCCATGTCCTGTGGTTCGGATTCCACGTAAAAAGGAGGTCCCGTGGCTTATAATCACAAGATTCACGGTCACGTAAAACTACAATCTTCCTTTTGCATATAACTTCTACACTATCAATTGGATATAAGCCAAATTTCGTATGTACTATGTGTACATAAACACACATGACTGAGCGTATTCTTACCAGCCACCAGAGCTGCCAACTGTTAATAAAGGCTCTCTCTATTTTCTTATCCAAATACCAATATATCAGAAAGTATGCAAGCCGCCAGCTTTAAACTATGATCACGTATAGTGCATAACATTCTAGGTTAATTTGAAGTAACTAATGTACGTCAGTTCTACCAACATGATTTTAAGCCTGCTGATAGGACCAATATTTAAATACATGTTACTTCGATACTATCAATCGGATTTCAACCAAATTCCGGATGTGCTATGTGTACCATAACAGATATCACTATGCGTATTCTTAAGAGCAACCAGGGCCACCAACTGTTAGTAAATGCAATGTCTATTTTTTACCCTAATATCAATATTTCAGAAAGTATGCATGCCAACAGCTCTAAACTTTGCACACGTATAGTACCTGGCATTCTAGATTAATTTGAAGTAATTGATATACGTCAGTGATGCCAACATGATTCTAAGCCTGCTGATAGGTTCAATTTTAAAATGCATGTAACTTCTACACTAACAAATGGATTTCATCCAATTTTGGCACAACAAGAAATCATATAATTTCAGATTATTTCTGACCAACATATGCATGACATTGTTGCCAAAATGATTTTACGCGCGCAGATAGTTCCAATGTCTAACTGCATGTAATGTCCATGCTATCCATTGGACTTCAACCAAATTTTGTATGTGCATTGTGTACTTTAAGAGATGGAACTAAGAAAATTTCAGTCACCAGGCTGTAATGCTCTATTGAGCTACTGAGACCGATTAGTCGAGTCAACAACCACGATGACTTTCCTAACGTCCCATAAATCGAATAAAATTACCGTGAGGATCAGGTGACCTTCCATAAAGGCTAAAGCGGCACGAGAGTCCGTAGTCCACAGGGATCGTGGTACATGGTGACGATGGTCATAGACCGCCTAAGGAAAGGTTCACCTTAAAACTAGACTGAGAAAATAAACATCCAGACTTATGTAAAACACCGTGAAAATTTATTTAAAATTCACAAACCCATAGCCTAGTTCGGAGGGTTACAATCGGCTAGTCCGCAAGCTAATAAATAAACAAAAATAAAGAGCAGGTCCCTACCTGAGAAGACACGGAAAACCCTCGCGAAAGATCTAACTCACAATAATAAAGCAACAACAGCAACGCTAGGAATATGGTACAACGCAAGTCCCTAGTTCAAGTTACATGATCAAGCTAATATCTGAATTTACATTTAACAGGGTAGCAAAAAACAAATCTAAGTTAGGATGGTACCATTTCGACATTTACATTTAACGTTAATTCATCTAGCTAAGTCCTATCAATTAACAAAATTTACGGCGATGACGTCCGTAAAAGAAAACAATTACATCCAAAGGCTAAGTGTACAGCCATGAAAAACAAACAATTTAATTATGCTTAATAACTATGTGCTAACAGCACACAATAAGGTAACATGTAGGATTTATACAATTGACATCATAAATAAGTAATGAAATAGACACAGTAGTTTTATTAAAAATTCCTGCCTGCCCCTTGGTTTACTCTTTGTAAGCCATAGTCATCTAATGTGTATAATTACGGTGACGAATGCGTAGTTGAGACCACGTCTGACATCGCATGGCCTGAGCTCCACGAGCTACGAACTCTAGGTTCGCGCATGCTTCAGGTCGCTACAAAAATGTCAACTGTCCTAGTCATTTCCTCACAAGGAAATTATCTTCAACTGCACGGCTATGTCAACAGTTCCAGAATGCAAAGAACAAAGTTAGATAGAAAGAATCGTTAGTTAGCCTTGTTTTACAACAATTATGCATCTTATTATTAAGATGTCGGTTTATAGGTTTATCGTAGGTTTATGGCGAATAACATTGACAATAGCCTGGGCACGGAGTGTCTCTACTGAGATCATTCTCCACCAAAAAGCCTCGACTCAACAGTCGGAATATAATCAACGAGTACAACAACTCGGACACACAATAACACGGGTTACCAGCGGCGCTATGCTCGCGTTCAATAACTCTGGGATAGGCCTGTACACAACAGTTACCTTCCAATAACATCTAGTCAACGGGATCAGTCCCGGACAAGGCATACTCAAAATACCTTCATACAATAACATCCTGCTATAACAGGGTAGCCTTCACCTTACATAACTGTACCTGTCAGACGACAGTACACGCAACAGAGCGTTTAACTAACAAAAAACGATCCATAAACATGTGATCAAATACAAGAGTGGAAACTAATTTCCATAAGCAAAATAGCAATGAAAGGAAGTGCGAATACAAATCGTACTCTGTCCTTGTCAATAGTAGTTTTGTCTCACAATGAAGAAGGCGTGCTTTCAGGTCACTGGGTTACATAACCAGTTTATTCAAGGCCGGCGATTTAATCAATATAAAACTGCACCTGGCCAGTTCATATAAAACTTTACCATAGGTTACGGACTTCTAAAGAGTCCGTGTATAAAACACACACTATAAATCTGAGTATAGCAATACAATTCCGTCTTTCTACCAAAGACGTCTAAATGAAAGTAATCATACAATAACTGGAGCTCTTTGCTTTAAAAGTACAATTCAGCAGTTGATAGTACATCAAATAAAAACGTGTCTCACATGACACAAGCAAAAATGATAATTGTGGCGCAGATTCACACACTAGATCTGCTTAATGATACGTTGGGAACTGACTTCGATGCTAGGCAACGAAACATTCCTTCTAGTTGTTAGGTTCAAACTTGACCAAGAATAGCTTCTGAGCTTATTCAAAATGAAATATAATGCATTTACAAAACTGGTAGTTACAGTCGACTACCTAAATGATACGACCGTTCTAACGACAGTCAGGGGTATAACAAAGGATGGCTGCGAAGAATGCAGTTAATTAATAACCATGGCATCTGATTGCCATAACTAAAGTCAGCAAAGACTTGAAAATTACCCCAAGTAGGGTTGAACAAAATAGCCTCAAAATGACTACGATCAGGTTCAGCAAAAGGTAGGCATTGACGTTCTACGACGTTCATCAAGCTGCACCAGGGCTGACCAAAATGTCTGACCCCAAGGGTGTCTCACTCTAAACTGAAATAAATGACATCTAACTAATCTAGTTACATCCCTACCTAGAAAAATGGCTGACACTGAGTGCGGTTGGTTCACAAACTACATTAAATCTACTATACCACCAGAAACTAGAACAAAGAAGGGGTGTGACAAAAACTCACGAAATGGAGGAGCTCTCACTCAGCTCTCTATTCCACAACAAGGGTTGTACAAAATCCTCTCTCTGGCTCTCTGGATCGGTATCCTCCTCATCAGGATTCCCATCTGGACTCCTCCAAAGACCAGGGTTCGATTTGTCCCTGTCGACATCTTCGTGGATATGCTTGGAAATAGCATTTTTGGCTCCTTCCTTCTCGTTCATCGTCCTGGAAGTTCCACCATCATGCTGGTTCCCGTAGAAACGTCACCCTCATACCGGGATGGTATTAGCCCATGGTGACTGCTTCAATCATGGTGAAGAAAAGTCCAATCACGTGGGTAGTGAAATAAGTTGCGTAATAATTCATCCTCTCACTTTCAAAATTATAATGTTTGTCGTGAATGTTATAGGCTTCAATTATAAAATACGACACGGCCTTAATTTTGCAGATGTGGATTAGCATGTGAGCTAACACTGTTTTATAATTCTGCACGTGCTAGTGACGCTACTTTTTAATCACGCAGCAGCCGTGAATTATACGTCGTTTTTAAAATGAAACTTTCACTTTGGCAATTAAAATATCTCATACAATTATAATCACACTTATTCAGGATAATTGGAACACTATTACCTGTATATTTCCACTAGGCATCTGCCCTCCACATACGCGTGGGTAAAATGTTGTGTTACAGCAATGTTGTGCAATACACTATCCTTGCCAATAATTATTTCCCAAACTTCTCCTTTAGTTTACTGGGCTTCAACAACAGTGAATAATAGTATTAGCGTGCTCGATGGCACTTTATAATCACTTTTAACGCTAAACAGCGGATATTCTTCTACGTCTCATAGGACAAATGTAATTCCACACCTACACAAGGCGGATTCTCAAGACGCAGTGCAAGGTACTGGGTGTCTCTAGAAAGTAGGTCGTCAAAACGAAGTCGTTGAGCGACTACTTACGTTCCTTTTTGCGTATCTGCAAGGGTATACCTTACCTAAAGTAAAAATAAACATTCTCCAAAATGTTTTAATAATGCAGCATGACGAAATGGAATATTCTGAGTCTTGTGGAAAGATAAAAATTAATTAATAAGACCGCAGATAAATAATTTGCAGTTTTCACCAAAGTCAAAAGTGCGATTCACCGCTACTTCAACAAGTATCGCGTGATCTCTCAGCTTCACGTGGCTTCCTGGGTGTGTTCAAAAGTACAACATCCCATCATAAATGCTCTGTCATAAAAAAATATCACATGAACCATAGCTCAGCGGGTTCATCTGCCTCTCCGTCGTTTCAAATAAAATGTTGGGATAACATTTTTATTTGCTTTGAAATTCATTCAAGAGTGATTTTTTTTTAGATTGGCTGCATTAATGGTTCCAATGCGCTCTCCTGTCCTAATGTCTTCTATTACATAACATCAATTGTTCAAAGGCTGTCGGATACGACTAGGGCCATACTACAAGGACAGAAATTTTCCATATATGCGGTCTATAGGACTAGAAATTCCGGGTCTCCTTATAAGGATAAGGTCTCCTTCTACTAGTGGTTCTCTAAAACTCTGGCGTCTAGTTCTTCTCAAGCGCTTGGCAGCTTGTCTGTCCATAGTCTCTCTCGCAGCTAAAAGTCTGCTGGCATGTGATGGTTGTAAACAAGGTGGATTTACAATCACAGGATCCCATATTCTCAGCGGCATCTGGTTCAAATTCAAGACCATAGGTATTTGACCAGTGCTCTCATGAATTGTTGAATTAATACATTTTGCCATAATAACAAGGACTTCAGTCCATCGCCAGTGTTCTTCTTGACAATATAATCGACAGAATTTTGCGATAATAGACATCACGCATTCTGCTGGGTTGCTCTCTGGATGTCGAATAGATGATAAAACATGACCTATTTCTAGCTCATTCATGGCATTGGCAAATTCTGCTGAGGTGTACTGTGATCCGTGATCAGTCAACAGGAATTGTGGCTTTCCTGCCTCCGGTATCACTTGACGTCTGATCCTCTGAATAATCTGATGTGCAGTAGCTTTTTGAATCGGATGAAGCATCGTATATTTCGTGAACACATCAATAGTTACAACGATGTATCGATTCCCACGACGAGCCTTAGGTATTGGGCCATACAGGTCCTGTGCATATAACTCTCTAGGTTGAGTTGGTAGTATTGGTCTAGGTTGTCCTTCAGCAAGTGTGACGTGTACTTGTTCCGCTGGCATGCGTCGCAAGCACGTAAACATCGTCTAACGGTGGCTCCTAACCCTTTCCATGTAAAAGACTCCTTGATGGTTGCAATGGTTTTGTCTGTTCCACCATGTCCAATGGATAAATGTACCATAAGAATAACAGATTCTTGGTATCTCCTAGGAATAACTGCACGCAGTTGAGTGTGGTCCTCGTCTACAAACTTGTATAAGACACGATGATAAATCAAATAATCATCTGCAACAGCAGCAATTCTTGCATAATGATCATCCTGTGGATCCATTCTTCGTTCTAGGAAACGGATAATATGTCTGAGTTCCTCCTCACGTCGCTGTCCTTCAGGTAGATGACGAAGTCGGCGAAGGTGTTCCTCGCATTCTCCCTCGATGTCTATGGCATTAACAGTAGCTTCAGGATTCCGGCTGAGGATGTCGGCCAACACATTCTCTCTGCCTGGTCGATAAACTATTTCCAAATCGAACTGTTGGAGAAACAGCGTCCAACGTGTGATCCTGTCGCTTGCCAGTCTTGTTCTTAAGATGAAGGTTAACGCATGATGATCGGTTCTCACAATAATCCTCTGGCCTAACAGAAGTTTCTGCCAGTATTCAAGTGCGTAGACAATTGCAAGTGCTTCTATCTCGGTCGTGAAGTAGTGAGATTCATGTGCTCTTAAACGTCGGCTTAAGAAAGGGATATAATGACGTTTCTTCTCATCATCCTCCTCCAGTAAAATGGCTCCTATACCAATGGCAGATGCATCAGTTTCTAGAATAAAGTTCCGAGAATAATCTGGATATTCTAACTGAATTGAGTCCACAAGCATCTGTTTAGCTCTCCTGAAAGCTATCTCGCATTCATCATTCCAGTTCCACCTGCAGTTCTTTTTCAATAATCCTTGCAGTGGTGCAACATTCTCGGAATACTTCTCACAATGAGCAGCAAAGAATTGGAGAATTCCTAAGAATTGTCTCACGTGTTTCACACGGGTTGGCGTTGGAAATGCAGCAACAGTTCTAATCTTTGCCGGATTCGGTCTATATCCTTCTCCATTGATTATGTGTCCTACGAATTTCACTTCTTTCTGAAAGAATCGACACTTGTCAAATTTGACCTTAAAATTCGCCTGTCGAAGTTTCTAAAAAACAAGGCGCAATGTCTTTAAATGCTCTTCTTCTGTCTCTGAAGCTATGATTATGTCATCCACATAACATATTACTCTCTGCTTCACTTCAGGAGTCAGCTTGGCATCAAGTGCTCTGATTAATGCGGCTCCGGCATTTTTCAATCCAAATGGTAGTTTTCGGAAGACATAAGTAGTCTGATCAAACAGGAATCCAGTATATTTCTGAGTATGCTCAGATAATCTGATATGGTAATAAGACTGAACCAAGTCCAATGACGAAAATATCCTTTTTCCTTTGAACTTCCTGAGAATGTCCCTAATCTTGGGCGGTCTGTCATGCTCAGGAGCTATGCGTTCATTCAAGGCTCTGGCATCAAGACAAAGTCTCAAGCTTCCATCTACCTTAACCACAGCCGTTATGGGATTCAAGAAAGGATTCGGTGAGTTCTTGATTGTGCCTGCTGCTTCCATCTCATGGATCTTCTTAGCAGCTTCTTCGAGATGTTTCTCGGCAATCCGATAGATCTTTTTCTGGAATGGGGAATCATCCAGTAACACAAGATCATACTCGTAGTCTAATATCTCACCAGGTGTGGTGTCGAATATATCCCTGTATTCGTTCAATATTGCCTCAAGATCCTCACGTATGGGTGCTGATAACGATTCTGCCTCTTCGTCGGCATCTAGTGTCGCCTCAATTTCCTTGCCATTTAATTCTTCGACTACGTCGACTTCGGATAGGAATTCCGGTTCTTCTTCAATTAGGCTCATCTGAATGGGTTCGTTCGGCTTGAACTCTACCGTGTTCCGTCCCATGTCAATGATTCCATCATATTTTCTAATGAAGTCTGCGCCTAAAATGGCATCATGATGCAGGCCCTTCATTACAAGAAATTCGTGCAATTACACGTGGCTCGAATTCTTCAGAGTACACAGAATTTGGATTTTGCACGTTACAACGCGGTCAGGTATGACACCTCTGACTCGTACAGCTGAAATAGGCAGCTCTGTCACCTCAGAGTTTGCTTTCAGTCTGGCATGGCAATCGGCGGAAATTACACTAATCGTCGCCCCAGTATCGATGAGTATGACTACACTGACTTCATTCAAGGTGGCTACGATCTTGGGTAGACGTGTTTATTCATAATTGTGGTTCGTCGTTCGTCGTTCGTCCAACAAGTCTTCTTGGATTGGCTCCCAGAGTAATATGGTGGCAGTTACTCGGTGCTCAACCGTACAAGAATCTATTGATTTTTCGGAGTTTTTTTTTCTGTCCTGGCGAGAAGTACTGGGCTGGTTCTGCTCCGTCTCCTGCGCCGAATTTCTTTTTTCCCTCGAAGTAGGGTTCCGTTCTCCCTCTTCTTGGATCTGCAATTCTCTCAGTTGTTGAAGGTACTCACGGCTCTCCCGTGCTCTTCCTTTCCAATCCCTGTCTGGCTGGTATCTAGGGTCTCGATTTCTGTCGTATCCCCTACTATATCGATAGTCTCTACGGATACTTCCGTGTTGTTGATTTCTTCCTTCATTCCCTCGGCGGTTGTTTTCATGACGTCGGTTGTCGTCCGTCCTTCGGTCGAATCGCCGGTTCCAATGACTTCGCCGGTCATCTTGTTGATTTCGAGTATAAGGAGTGTTGTTCCATTCTCTCCTGTTATAACTGTAGTTGTTATCACGTCGCCCAGAGTCCTCTGTGGTTTGCGTTTGTTGTGGCGTCTGGCTCACTTTATCAACAGTCGTCAGATTCAGATGTCTATCCTCGCGCCTATCAGTCTTCTGCTGACGGTGTGTAGGGAACTGTTCTGTATTAGCATCCAACCTTCGCAGTATCTGGTCACACTGCTGGAAAGTGGATGCCCCTGCAGCGATCAACACATGTTGTACGTCCGCAGGGTACTGCCAAACAATTGTGTTCACCAAATCTTGTTCTGACAACGGAGGCTGAAGACAACGAAGCTTCGCGAGCTGTATTGCGAAGTAATTCGCATAACGAGTAGGTGTATTGGAACTGTACCTTCGAGTGTACATCTCAGCTCGGAGCTCTGCTGGATGTCGCTCGACCAATATGTTCTTAATAATGCTTCCTCAAAGTTCTGGTAGCCTGTAAATGAGTATCTGAATGCCCTGAACCAGGTACCGGCTTGTCCCTCTAGCAGTCGCTCTATAACTCTTAGTTCCCTCTCTGGAGTTACCATAGTATCACGTAAGTAGCTTTCGACATTGGCTAGGAATTCCACTGGAGTAACACCACTTCCAGTTCCTGAGAAGCGAGCTGGTTGCTCCTCTCTTGAACGAATTATGGTGACATTTCCCTGCGTATGCGCGGGTCTGAACGTATTTTGCATGTAACTCTGCGTAGGAGTGTTAGTCTCATGACTAATTCGATTAGATGCTGGTTGAAACGGATGAGCGTCAAAGTTCAAGGTCTGACCTTGCGCTGAATTAGTGAATTGTGACGGTTGCGATTCCATAGGCGCGCTGGGTTGGAAATGGGTAGGCATCATTCCTTCTGATTGAGATATAGGCGTTTCCTGAGATTCTCCCATCTGTGGGTGTACGTGTCTCTCTCTAGGAATCGTCTCGAGTCTGTCCAGACGTCTTTCTATTACTTCAAGTCCTGGGATGGTACTGGCTGCGACTTTGTTGCCTAAGTCGTTCAATTGCAGCTCGATCCTGTCGACCTTTCCCTTGAGGTTTGTGTCTACCTCGCGTATGGCCGTCCTAAGGTTATAACTGAGGTCTAACCTCTCGGTCACCGCTACTTCCTCAATTCTTTTTTGTAAGGAATCGATCTCTCCTTCAACTCTGGACATATTTTCTTGGATTTTACCCACGTCGTCTCTAATCTCGGCTACCTTAGCCTCGACTGTGGTCTCGTGTTCGTTGAGGTCACCTCTCAATAACATGAGGTCAATTTTGTGTTCCTCATGATGAACATCAACTGTCTCACGTAGACTGGCTACGGTTTCCGTCAATTCAGAAATGTTTCTCCTGTTGGTGTTGCGTTCTTCTTTAACCTCCATCATGCCATCAACGATAGTCTTCACATTGTTATTAACGGCATTGGCAGCTCCTCTCATCAAGATTAAACCAATGTTCATGGTTGCCATGTCCTTTTTCACATTACCGATAAATCCCTCGACGTGATCTAGTCGAGTCCCGAATTCTTCCCTAGTATGTTCCAGATCTGCTCTCATGTCTATCTGGACTTTATTCAAGGTTGTCTGAATTTGAGCTGTGTGCTCCTCCAATCGGTTTTGCACATCCTCCCTAGCTCTATTCATCTGGTCGGTTAAGCAATCTACGCGCTGGTTAGCCTCCTGATGGTGTCGTATGACATCAACACTAACAGCTGCTAAACCTGCCGTCAGATCATTTCTCGCTTCGACCCTATATGTGTCCATGTCTGCCCTGACTTGAGTTAAATCAGCCCTAACATTGTTTACAGACTGGGTGTTAATCTCTAAGTCTAGCCTTACTTGATCTACATGACCACTAACATTGTTGACTTCCTGTCTAACCTGGTCCACATGACCACTTACAGTATTGACAGCCTGAGTATTTTGACCCAAGTCACCCCGGACTTCACCTAGGTCAGCAGTAATCTGTTGAAGATTGGCATTCACACCTGCCAACATCTCTCCAAACACACGACGAATAGTTTCCTCATCCATAGATAAGAAATATATGAGAAAGTGAGGGATCAATTTCTACTGGAACTTACAGCTATGATTAGTTACTTGGTGGTATAAAGCTTGCTTCATTTATATAAATATCACGAGTACGGCTGGAGTATGCAAACTAAGTGCTTCTACATTTACAAAGACAACGGTGAGCAAAGCAAAGTATTACAATTACTTAGGATGAGGCATCATCAAAAAAATCCTATCCTTCATTTATCCAACACTAAAGCCTCACTCCATGGACTTCTATCAAACATGAATGCCATGCTGTCAATTGATCTGCAGTACGACTTTCTAAGTTCCTCCTAGTCCTGTCAATTTACCATTAATCAACATTAAGATCCTCAAAAATAACATGGTACTGAGAGTCACCACGTTAACGTCGGCACATGAGTTGGGCGCCATTTTATGTAGCCCAAGTCCGCCCACAACGTTGTGCGCCATTTTATGTGACCATTTAGTCGAGTCAACAACCACGATGAGTTTCCTAACGTCCCATAAATGGAATAAAATTACCGTGAGGATCAGGTGACCTTCCATAAAGGCTAAAGCGGCACGAGAGTCCGTAGTCCACAGGGATCGTGGTACATGGTGACGATGGTCATAGACCGCCTAAGGAAAGGTTCACCTTAAAACTAGACTGAGAAAATAAACATCCAGACTTATGTAAAACACCGTGAAAATTTATTTAAAATTCACAAACCCATAGCCTAGTTCGGAGGGTTACAATCGGCTAGTCCGCAAGCTAATAAATAAACAAAAATAAAGAGCAGGTCCCTACCTGAGAAGACACGAAAAACCATCGCGAAAGATCTAACTCACAATAATAAAGCAACAACAGCAACGCTAGGAAAATGGTACAACGCAAGTCCCTAGTTCAAGTTACATGATCAAGCTAATATCTGAATTTACATTTAACAGGGTAGCAAAAAAAAATCTAAGTTAGGATGGTACCATTTCGACATTTACATTTAACGTTAATTCATCTAGCTAAGTCCTATCAATTAACAAAATTTACGGCGATGACGTCCGTAAAAGAAAACAATTACATCCAAAAGCTAAGTGTACAGCCATGAAAAACAAACAATTTAATTATGCTTAATAACTATGTGCTAACAGCACACAATAAGGTAACATGTAGGATTTATACACTTGACATCATAAATAAGTAATGAAATAGACACAGTAGTTTTATTAAAAATTCCTGCCTGCCCCTTGGTTTACTCTTTGTAAGCCATAGTCATCTAATGTGTATAATTAAGGTGACGAATTCGTAGTTGAGACCACGTCTGACATCGCATGGCCTGAGCTCCACGAGCTACGAACTCTAGGTTCGCGCATGCTTCAGGTCGCTACAAAAATGTCAACTGTCCTAGTCATTTCCTCACAAGGAAATTATCTTCAACTGCACGGCTATGTCAACAGTTCCAGAATGCAAAGAACAAAGTTAGATAGAAAGAATCGTTAGTTAGCCTTGTTTTACAACAATTATGCATCTTATTATTAAGATGTCGGTTTATAGGTTTATCGTAGGTTTATGGCGAATAACATTGACAATAGCCTGGGCACGGAGTGTCTCTACTGAGATCATTCTCCACCAAAAAGCCTCGACTCAACAGTCGGCATATAATCAACGAGTACAACAACTCGGACACACAATAACACGGGTTACCAGCGGCGCTAAGCTCGCGTTCAATAACTCTGGGATAGGCCTGTACACAACAGTAACCTTCCAATAACATCAAGTCCACGGGAACAGTCCCGGACAAGGCATACTCAAAATACCTTCATACAATAACATCCTGCTATAACAGGGTAGCCTTCACCATACTATAGAAAACCTTACATAACTGTACCTGTCAGACGACAGTACACGCAACAGAGCGTTTAACTAACAAAAAACGATCCATAAAACATGTGATCAAATACAAGAGTGGAAACTAATTTCCATAAGCATAATAGCAATGAAAGGAAGTGCGAATACAAATCGTACTCTGTCCTTGTCAATAGTAGTTTTGTCTCACAATGAAGCAGGCGTGCTTTCAGGTCACTGGGTTACATAACCAGTTTATTCAAGGCCGGCGATTTAATGAATATAAAACTGCACCTGGCCAGATCATAAAAAACTTTACCATAGTTTACGGACTTCTAAAGTGTCCGTGTATAAAACACACGCTATAAATCTGAGTATAACAATACAATTCCGTCTTTCTACCAAAGACGTCTAAATGAAAGTAATCATACAATAACTGGAGCTCTTTGCTTTAAAAGTACAATTCAGCAGTTGATAGTACATCAAATAAAAACGTGTCTCACATGACACAAGCAAAAATGATAATTGTGGCGCAGATTCACACACTAGATCTGCTTAATGATACGTTGGGAACTGAGTTCGATGCTAGGCAACGAAACATTCCTTCTAGTTGTTAGGTTCAAACTTGACCAAGAATAGCTTCTGAGCTTATTCAAAATGAAATATAATGCATTTACAAAACAGGTAGTTACAGTCGACTACCTAAATGATACGACCGTTCTAACGACAGTCAGGGGTATAACAAAGGATGGCTGCGAAGAATGCAGTTAATTAATAACCATGGCATCTGATTGCCATAACTAAAGTCAGCAAAGACTTGAAAATTACCCCAAGTAGGGTTGAACAAAATAGCCTCAAAATGACTACGATCAGGTTCAGCAAAAGGTAGGCATTGACGTTCTACGACGTTCATCAAGCTGCACCAGGGCTGACCAAAATGTCTGACCCCAAGGGTGTCTCACTCTAAACTGAAATAAATGACATCTAACTAATCTAGTTACATCCCTACCTAGAAAAATGGCTGACACTGAGTGCGGTTGGTTCACAAACTACATTAAATGTACTATACCACCAGAAACTAGAACAAAGAAGGGGTGTGACAAAAACTCACGAAATGGAGGAGCTCTCACTCAGCTCTCTATTCCGCAACAAGGGTTGTACAAAATCCTCTCTCTGGCTCTCTGGATCGGTATCCTCCTCATCAGGATTCCCATCTGGACTCCTCCAAAGACCAGGGTTCGATTTGTCCCTGTCGACATCTTCGTGGATATGCCTGGAAATGGCATTTTTGGCTCCTTCCTTCTCGTTCATCGTCCTGGAAGTTCCACCATCATGCTGGTTCCCGTAGAAACGTCACCCTCATACCGGAATGGTATTAGCCCATGGTGACTGCTTCAATCATGGTGAAGAAAAGTCCAATCATGTGGGTAGTGAAATAAGTTGCGTAATAATTCATCCTCTCACTTTCAAAATTATAATGTTTGTCGTGAATGTTATAGGCTTCAATTATAAAATACGACACAGCCTTAATTTTGCAGATGTGGATTAGCATGTGAGCTAACACTGTTTTATAATTCTGCACGTGCTAGTGACGCTACTTTTGTATCACGCAGCATCCGTGAATTATACGTCGTTTTCAAAATGAAACTTCCACTTTGGCAATTTAAATATCTCATACAATTATAATCACACTTATTCAGGATAATTGTAACACTATTACCTGTATATTTCCACTAGGCATCTGCCCTCCACATACGCGTGGGTAAAATGTGGTGTTACAGCAATGTTGTGCAATACACTATCCTTGCCAATAATTATTTCCCAAACTTCTCCTTTAGTTCACTGGGCTTCAACAACAGTGAATAATAGTATTAGCGTGCTCGATGGCACTTTATAATCACTTTTAACGCTAAACAGCGGATATTCTTCTACGTCTCGTAGGACAAATGTAATTCCACGCCTACACAATGCGGATTCTCAAGACGCAGTGCAAGGTACTGGGTGTCTCTAGAAAGTAGGTCGTCAAAACGAAGTCGTTGAGCGACTACTTACGTTCCTTTTTGCGTATCTGCAAGGGTATTATCTTACCTAAAGTAAAAATAAACATTCTCCAAAATGTTTTATTAATGCAGCATGACAAAATGGAATATTCTGAGTCTTGTGGAAAGATAAAAATTAATTAATAAGACCTCAGATAAATAATTAGCAGTTTTCACCAAAGTCAAAAGTGCGATTCACCGCTACTTCAACAAGTATCGCGTGATCTCTCAGCTTCACGTGGCTTCCTGGGTGTGTTCAAAAGTACAACATCCCATCATAAATGCTCTGTCATAAAAAAATATCACATGAACCATAGCTCAGCGGGTTCACTACATTGATTAGAAATGTCGATATTGCCAACTTAATTTCGTCATTATTCTAGATAGGTCCATATAGATTAATCATTGCCATGAATCTTAAATTTTAGGAAAAGTAGACTCTTTAGTTCGTCACGGAACTACTTCTTATTTATATTAAGCACCAAAGCCACACTTTTATGATACTTGAGAAGGAAGTCATTCCTCTAGAGTCTAGGCCATGCATGTCATGTGCTATGTTTAAAATGAATGTTATACAGCCAGATTTGCAATCCTTTTCAGTTCGGAGTGTCAATTATGCTTAATGACAAAATTTGAATGAGATTAGCGTAAATTATCATCTTATATTTATCATGAAAGGAGCATAACGCCATAACATCCGGGTCCTAGTAATGCTATTCATCAAATTCGGATTGAATTCTGAAAACTATCCACAAATTTACTCGAAACATTTTCCGCAGCTTATCCGTACAGTCATGCCAACTATATCCGCATGGCCAAACATTTTGCATCCGCGCAGGGCTTTACATATAGGCCTTTAAACAACAACTTCCCTTTCCATTCATTTAATTGACTGTACTTACGGAACATAAATTGTTAGGTTTATTTCAATTTTATTTTATTTAAACATTTAAATCAACAATGTCAGAAAAATGTTTAATACCTGTAGGACACTAAACATTAGAAAGTAGCTTTCATGCCACGTAGAAATTTTAAAGTGGAATCTCTTAATAATCTGAGACACATCTTTAAACGAGAATCAAGATCTTCTATGCAGCATAGGTATTAGAAAATGTAATTATACTTTAATTGGATTACTTACAGAGTTAATTCTAGACTTGAGAAAGCCAACTATCGCATCGCATGCGATGTATCTTGACAAATTGACCCCTTAGCTGGCAGTTAAAATGATATACAATTCTCGAGCGTGGTGCCGCGCGGCGGTAGCATTGGGGCGACCACTTTGGCATGTCGCTCACGTAGACGACCGGCTGACTCAGTTTATAGAATGTTCGAATTTTACTTTTAAAGGCAGGAAAATAGCATATCAAGCATGTGAGCTGAGAACATGGTATTCTGTTCACATCCACAATAGGGTGTTCCGAGATAATACGTGAGCTACTTACTCGCTAACAGCTGTTCGGACAAATGTTGAGCTTACATTGTTACTATGTTATTTAAGGTGATTAGTAAGGCCAGGATAGTTATGTGTTTATAGTATATTATACAACGAGCTTATAATGGCAATAATTAAGAAACGAGTATGTTTATAAAACTAGCGATGCGAGTTTTATAATTTCCATACGAGTGTCTTAATTACCATTATAGGCGAGTTGCATACGAGTGTTTATATTCGACGATAATTATAACTTTATTATATGTTTTAACATAAATATTCATAAATATCTGTGGGATTCAGTAACTTCAGTTAGTGAACAGAGCGGCAATGGTTGTTTTTGCTGACTGGACAGAGCGCACGCGTGGGTCAAAGAATTTCTAAAGCAGAGACCTTTAACTTTGCTTTGCAATGCTATTGTTTACAGCCTGCATGATGTCTAGTGCCGATCAGAACTAGCATTCATTAATATTATCACCGAAGTCGTTTCAAAGCAATGGGCTGTGTAGAAATTGGGGTTGGGGTTATTAAGGTATAGTGCTATTTCTTGTCTGATATTCGCCAATTTATTTACGCGAACATATGGGACGGTGCACTTTCCATGTCGGTAATTTATACAGAAGGATGCTGTGTTGCTACGTTCTGTACGTAGATTCATAAATTTCTTGCATATGTCATAGTATTTTCGTGTTACCGTAAAGGTTCGTGATCATTTCGTCTTAGTGTTTGGGACTGTAACTACAATGGTTGATCCGATATCCAATTTGAACTTTCAAATTATGTAATTCATTTCCGACATGTTGGATTTTGAGCGCATGCGCGAAGCTATCTTTACCTAATTGGTCAATGAATGAGCTCTGATTGGCTGGAGAAACTGTTTCATAATGAAGAATAGTACTTTAATGACCCCCATTATGATACAGTTTTCGGACATATAATATCTACAATTTGACATCGTCGAACATAAAAGATTTTTATTCAACTAAATATCTTCCAGTCATTTATATTTTTTAGCCTACTTTTTTGCAAAAAATGAAAGTAGACTTATGAGATCAACACAGGGCGAAAAAAGTGTGTCTGTCTGTGTGTGTGTATGTGTGTGTGTGAGTCTGTGTGTGTGTGTGTGTGTATGTGTGTGTGTGAGTCTGTGTGTGTGTGTGTGTGTGTGTGTCTGTGTGTGTGTGAGTGTGTGTACTCTGAATGTCTGTCCCCCCCTATCAATTCGAACACGGTGAAACCGAATTGAACAAAATTTGGTACAGAGGTAGCACTAGTAAAGGACACCTCAGTGTCATACTTTATATCGCCGCCATCTTTACCAAAACAGAATGGCGGCCACTCAAATGTTCAAAACGTAAAATCAAATTACGGCTAAACTAATCATCCGATCTCTACCAAATTTGGTGACAACATACCTTTATATAGGACGCGTCTTTCATCCTAAATTCAAGGTCATCGGCCATGCCATTTCAGGATGGCGGCCGTGTGAATTATGCAACCATTTTAATAAATAGCTTAAGACCCACCAATTCCGATTATCGAGCCTAGGGGGGTTTAAGCTATCCTGAAGGTCGTGATCCGTTATTTATTATAATTTAATATTATAATATTATACAGTATGAGTGGCTTAAAAGAGCTGAGCCGTTTGTCACACGACAAGATGGCAGCTGTCCTCATGTGCCTGTCTTATATTTCAGTAGTTTTAGTATGTTGTATGTGATATACCGTACTGATACAATAATATAAACTTTGTATGAAATGATCTTTAATGAAGATGTACTGCAGTGAAGAAATCGTTTATTTAAAGTCATTATTTGCCAACAGTTTGTATCTAATATGTCAGTTAAGAACACCTGACGTCATGGATACGGTTAGCTCTGGGCTAGCATGTTAGTCTGACACGCAGTTGACTGGGGATCGAATACTGCTACAGTTAGGTTTTTTTTCTTGAATTCTTTTACAAATGATGTGCACGAGCTTTTCCCACAGATACTGAATAAAATGTCATTTAACTCAAAGGAGAGGATAAAGTATACACTCGTATATTAATAAAATCACAGTCCCAGCATCGCACATAAACAGAAGACATTAGAAAAAGGAGAATAGAAGAACTAGATACACGTTGTCATTAACCACAGCCTTCTTAATGCCTCTGTACGGTGCTGTCCTCTTGTGGGTTATGTGGGTAATATTGTTCCAAACATAACGCTGTGTAAATGCCTGAGCTGGACTCCTGAAGTATGGCAATTTTGTAATACTGGTAGTTCAACTATTAGCCACGATCGCGCTCCGAATACCTTTAAACACTGCCAGCTGGATCGCCTCCCTCTTGGCTACTTTAAACTGCCTACTCATTCAACACCCATAGAACACTGCCATCGTAGTACATTACGATGGCAGTGCATAGGCGTACAAGATAAAGATTAATTCACTGATAGGTCGCAGCACCACCTACTGTGATTGGGGCGGAAGATGATTGGGGCGGAAGATTCTTAATTTTGCAGGCTGGCTTAATATAGAGATTAACGGACGTGAATGCATTACAATAAGTTAGTAGTTTTGTTATTCAATCATCATAAATTATATAATATTGATCTTGACACTTACTGGCTTATTATCAATATAAAAGAAAACAAACAATACATTGTGGTTGGGGTGATTGTTTTAGGGATGAGGACAAAGAGTCATAAAGATACCCATACATTTAGGAGAAAGTAGGCTATATGTTCTTTGCTGAACATCTTGTTTATAAATAAATAAACATCCTGGCGTATTTATTCATAAGTACATATTTCCTATATTTGGTGGTATGTTGTACTTCTTAGATGATTCCTGCGCACATTTTCGACCCTTGGCAATTCCAGTAATTTGTTTCTCTATTTCGTGAATATACCATTCCCTCTGAATTGTAGTAGTATTTCAAGACAGGAATTCCCCGGTCATTAGGTACAGCAGGGGGGCTGAAGTCAACAGTCTGATTAAGCCTCCAATAGTCCTTATTATGACAGGAATTTTTACATGAAATTACAGTGGTCTGCGAAACTTGTGAGTATTGACAGAGTGCTATGAAAGTCGTAGAAGTGACCTTTTCGTCTGCTCTTTAGAATGAAATTCGAAAACAGCACATAGATGATCTCGTATCGCGCATCTGCAGTAAGTATTGTACGATTCGGAAACCGAGGCAAGCCTCGGCCTGTTAAGCGGGAGCATTTTCCATTGAACTGTGGAATAGGATTATGGATTATTCAAGCAGCTAGACGTTTCTACTATATTTCAATTAACTGGGGGACGTAAATATGTTACAAATTTAAGAACATATTTTGAAAAATTAATCACATATTTTCCACTTTTAAGCACATACATACATATTTCTGAAAAGTATAGCACTTAATTATCCAGGCCCTGGCGATGAGGAATGCACCATGGGTTTAAGCCATCAATTACTATGTCTCATAACAAGCAGCTACTCATCATTCTCCTTACATGTAGTAAATATTTTAGGGCATTCTATTAGACTTGACAGCTCGTGTTCTGAAATAGGAGTGGCTGTAGGTCCCTGTATGATCCGGACACCTAGCGAGATGTCTCCGTGGCAAGTCCCGCGTCCGAAAATTCGGTTAGATTTGCACCGAGGACCTAAGGTGAACACCGATGCCTCCGAGGAGAACAAGATGGCGGCAAGTGTGACGGTTGAGTGAAGTTGCTCTTGCTACACCCTGCTTAAATAGAAAGTTAAGTTGCAGAAAGTGCTGATTCGTGTGAACTAAGTCATATTATTAGGCATCCTCTTCACTAAAAAGTAAACGCGATGTCTCTAAAGGAAGTAGCTAGGAAGATATCGGCTTTCGAAGATTCCTTGAAAGAATATCAAGCTCGCCTGGATTCAGCTGTCAGTGCCGCCAACCCACCAAACGTGCTCCAAGCTCTTGGCGATGAGTTCCAGGCGTTCAAGAAACAGGCCAGTGATGACATCTCCAGACTTAAAGGGGAGTTGAAGGAACTGGAAAACCGGCTTCACAAACAAGACGAGGTATTGGATGAGGCTGAACAGTACAGTCGCCGAAACTGCCTCTTGTTGCATGGGGTCCCTGAGCAGCCGTCTGAGGACGTCTACAAAATAGCACTCGAGACACTGAAAAATAAACTTTCAGTGGATATCTCACTGCTTGATGTGGATCGCTGCCACAGGCTGGGCCGCCGATATCGAACGTCTGCTGAGGTGGTCTCGCAAGGAAATCGACCGATTATCATCAAGTTTCTTCGGTATCATGATCGAGATCGTGTGTGGCGTGCGAAGCGAGCTTTTAAGGGCAGTGGGCTCATGCTAACTG
Organism: Meconema thalassinum; assembly: GCA_946902985.2. NCBI lineage: Eukaryota > Metazoa > Arthropoda > Insecta > Orthoptera > Tettigoniidae > Meconema > Meconema thalassinum. The sequence continues at coordinate 440,310,667 of OX336393.1, read as the reverse complement.
AGTCACTCACAAGTGTGAGAAAAACTATCTTAAATCAGGCACGGGATATATGGGGATTGCAGAAATGCTGGACTCAAGATGGACGTATTTTGTTTTAAGGGAGGATGGAATCAAAATTCAAATATGCACGATGATGCAGTTAAACAATATGGCAGGGAGTAGGATGAACAAGTGAACCTAGGATAGAAATTATGTGTATAGTAATTAGCTTATATTTGTGTGTGTGTGTGTATGTGTGTGCTTGTGAAAGTCAGTGGATCTGCTCACCAGGTTGCTCAGGTAAGCTCATTTTACTACTTACTTAAATTTATTTCCCACTGCATACTTTCAGATGTTTGTTGACCAGGACAACGGCAATACCATTGACCTGCATTCCTCTCCCCTAACTTCGCCCACCCCTTCTCTCCCGTCCCTACCAGCTTCAACGGGACTTGTGTTGCAAGAGCAGCTTAAGAGCCACCCGCGGTCGTTACAGTGTTGTCACCTAAATGGTCAGTCATTAATAGCGCATCTGGAGGAGGTAGAGGCTATTTTTGAAGTAAACAATGTACATATTATTGGAATCAGTGAAAGTTGGATGCGTAAAGACATGCCGTCATCTGCAGCTAACCTTGATGGATACTCTATATTACGCCATGACCGTATTGACAAAATAGGTGGCGGGCTTCTACTTTATTACAGAAACGACCTAAAATGTAAGATAATTTCCACTTCTGACCCAACACTTATACTGCGACCAGAATTTATGTTTGTAGAATTAGACTGCCATAAAAAGATATTAATAGGGATTGTATACAAGCCACCTAAAATAAGACAGACTGCTGATTTTGAAGATACATTAGCAGGTCTTGCCTCGGCATACGACGACATTATAATCATGGGTGATTTTAACACTGACCTTTTAAAGCAGACTGGTGAAGTTAACAGCCTACTGAATTTATTTCTCGCCACAAACATGACGGTTTTACCCCTGAACGCTACTAATCATGTTCATTACACTGACCATACGAGCCATATCTTAATTGATCTTCTTGTGACAAATCAACCTCAGAAAGTAATTAAACACGGACAGATCCCTGCTCCTGGCATCTCTTCACATGATCTATTGTACGTATGTTATTCTATTCGAATACCTAAGTATAAACCACGCTACATTACAATACGAGACTTACGACATATTGACCAGAATAAACTACGCTATGATGCATATAACTTGCCTTGGGATAATATACGTAATTCTCAGAACATAAACTCTAAAGTAAATACATTCAATTTAATGGTACTAGAAATATTTGACAAACATGCACCAAAGAAACGGGTAAGAATTACCCGCTCTTCATCTGCGTGGCTAACGGCCGAGGTAAGATCTGCTATGGCCAGTCGTGACAAACTATACAGACAATACAGACTGACACACGATGCAGTTGATTTTGAGAGATATAGAATTCTGAGAAACAGAACCAAGCAGCTAATTAGAAATTCTAAATATAAATACTTTCAGGAACTGATGAAAACCAACAGCCCTAGACAAAAATGGAGTAAATTACGTGCGGTAGGGATAGGTAAGACAGTTGAACAACATGTACCAAGCATATCGCTAGAGGCTCTAAATGATCACTTCGCACGGCCAAAAGTAGCCTCTACCTCCTTCCCTAAAAGTTCACTACCGGTACCCTTGTTACAACAGCAGTCTGTTTTTGAGCAATTCTCTTTTAGAAATGTCAGCTCGAATGAAGTTAAAGGTGTGATATACTCTATTTCATCCAATGCCACAGGTAATGATGACATTCCTATATCACTGATTAAGGATGTCTTGGGAGCTGTTCTGCCAATATTAACTCATATATTCAACTACTGCCTGACAAACGGAGTGTTCCCAGATGTTTGGAAAGATGCACTAATTAGACCTATCCCGAAGAGCTCCAAGTTTGATTCTCCTTCAGATTATCGTCCAGTATCCATCCTACCACCATTATCCAAGGTACTTGAACGTCTAGTTCATACACAAGTTACTGAATACCTTACAAAGCATTCCCTACTCAACCCCTTCCAATCCGGCTTCAGAAAGGGGCATAGCACTGCGACAGCCTTACTACGAGTGACAGATGATATCAGATGTGCAATGGACCAACGGGACGTGACTGTACTGACATTATTAGATCTCAGTAGTGCCTTTGACACCGTCAACCCTCAGTTGCTACTGCAGAAACTTCGAGAACTAAATTTTAATAGTGTGTCACTCCGGTTCTTTTCCTCTTATCTCGAAAATCGCCGGCAACGTGTGGTAGTGGGAAATGCGAGTTCGGGATGGCAAAGTAAGACCCTCGGTGTCCCTCAGGGTTCGGTTCTTGGGCCACTGTTATTTATCATCCAAATAAATGACATATCAAAAGCCCTTAATTTCTGCAAATTGCAAGTGTATGCAGATGATGTACAGATCTACTATCATTCAAAACCGAGTGATATCAATAATGCAATTATTAAAATAAATTCTGACCTACAACAGCTTAGTGACTATGCTTATAAAAACAGTTTATTAATAAACCCAAATAAAACTCAAGTGATTATTATCGGTACCAGTAAAAACTTATATTATCTCAAGCAACGTGACATCTCGCCAATAATTTTAAATAATAAAATCATACCCTACTCTACTTCAGTGACAAACTTAGGAATTATTATGACTGAGACCTTAAATTGGACTAAACAGGTGATAAGCACATGTAATAAAGTACATAAATGCTTATATCCTCTGAAACGGTTCGGTAATGTATTCTCTGTTCGACTTAAAGTACAACTAATTCGCTCTCTGATACTACCTATATTTGACTACTGTGACACTGTGTTGACTGAAATAACCTGCGACAGTAACAAGAAACTGGACCGGTGCCTCAACAACTGTGTAAGATATATCTTTGGCCTGCGATATGATGTTCATATATCACCCTATTATAAGGAGCTGTCGTGGCTTCGAGTGCACCAGCGTCGTGAACTCCACATGTTATCACTACTGCACAAAATACTTTCCACTAATACCCCTAACTATCTTGTTTTACCGTTTTCTTACCTCTCGTCCTATCATGACCACAATACGAGATCTGGCTCCTCTCTTGCCATACCTATAAACCGTACTGCTGTTTACAACCGCTCGTTCATAATCTCTGCGTCCAGGTCATGGAATTTGCTACCTGTGAACATTAGAGACAATCCCTCTCATCGCAAGTTTAAAGTGGCTTGCTGCGAGTATTTGCTGGGTGGAGCCCGCTGACTTCCTGGATAAATGTTGAATGAACGAATGAATGAATGAGATGAATGATCGGATTACTGTAGTTACGTCATTTAAGGGTACCGTACTTTACTTTGTGTATTTTTGAAATCAATGATTCTACCATTATTCATATTATCACTATTCTTATTGCTATTAATATTATTTGTGCTATTTGTAATTATAAGTCATGTAGATGTATACTCTTCTAGTGGTTAAGTGTAAGAGAGGGCCTTGAGCCCTAACTTCGCCACCAATAAAGGCATTATCTATCTATCTATCTATCTATCCGTTTACCGGAGGCAGTTCCACAGCATAGTTCACCAATTTCCGGAAGCTGGCATCCTCTACACGGATGGTTCGAAGGTGGACGAGAAAGTGGGTTGTGCTTACGTTATTGATTGTGCAAATACCAAGATCTCTTTGCCTGACGCCTGTAGTGTGTTTACTGCGGAGCTCGTTGCCATCTATGAAGCTCTGCAGTTTGCACTACAGGATGCACGAATCCACTTTCTCGTGTGTACCGACTCTTTGAATTCGTTGCAGTTAATTGCTACATGTTTCCCGCAACACCCCCTAGTGCAGGGAATCCACGACCTACTAGCCCGGCTGTGCCACGCTGACACTCGAATCACCTTTCTGTGGCTTCCAAGCCACATGGGAATTGCGGGAAATGAGTTAGCGGATCAAGCTGCAAAAGAGGCGGTATCACTACTACCTCGACCAATGGAGGTACCCGCTAGATATATTCGCTCTCAGTTACGCCTACAAGTTCTGGCTTTTTGGGAGAGTCAGTGGCTAGCCGACCCACTGCCCAGTAAACTGAGAGCGATCAAGGGAACTACTCGCGTGTGGCGGAGCTCTTTCCGGTCACGGAGAGAGTTCGTCATTTTGTGTAGGCTAAGGATAGGTCATACAAGATCCACCCACTCGTACCTAATGAGAAGGGAAGACCCCCACTTTGTACCTGAGGAGCCGTTTTCACCTTGGCCCACATTTTAACCGAGTGTGTGGATCTCGCTGACTTACGAAGAAACCTTGGTTTGCAGATGACACTCAAACTTATATTAGCCGATGACGCGGTGGCTGCTGATCGCGTTATCCGCTTTATAAGTGAGAGTGGGTTAGGGCCAGCAATCTAAATTCTCCAGTGAACATTGACTCAACGACTTGTTCGTTTTTGAATGATAATGTTTTGTTTTTCAATAATTTTGATCATTTTTATAATTTTTATTTTTATTTCATTTTTTGTATTTGTTTTATTAATTTTTTGTCTTTTTAAATTTAGGTGTCCACCTCAAAATTTTAAATTCAGTTCCAAATTTGTACTCTTTAATCTGTGTTAAGAGGGGCAGATGACCGCGTAGTTCCGCCCCTTAAAACAACAATAACTAACTAATAGCCTACAGTATAACAGCTTAGGCTTTCACGTCCGGCGTTCATAATTAAGTACTAGTTTTTCGGGCTTGTAGGCCGTGGTCCAGACAGGATATCTCCCGACGTATCACCGGAAACTGCGTCCGGCATTATCAAAGGTTCCCACGGCCAACAAGCCCGAAAAACTTGTACTTAATTAATAACTAACTAACTTTTAGGGCATTGTTCAGTTTCTTCTCAGCATATTTGCATGAATATGTTAGGCCTACAAAGCTACGTTAACGCCGCATCCAGTCATTAGCTTGGCAAGTCTAGTCCTTCCAATGTGTGTACGTGAAAAACAGTGATGAAATTCGAAGGTAACTAATCCGTAAATATTATGAAAACATTCCATTTATTCCCATTCATTTTTACATTGTTTGCATTGAGTCCATGTTCGGTGCTCTCGAAATATACTGCCGGGTGATGGCAAAAACAAAGTAATAACAATAATAATACTAATAACCCTCTGAGGTCTGCTAGGGACCAAATGCCAATTTCAAATCCTCATGCTTTGTTGTTTTCTCTTCCCTGTTTTCCACTGTGGTATTCCTTTCTTGTGTCTTCTGTCCTCAGATTACTCATGATCAGTTTCTTCCCTTTCCCTTCTTTCCTACTTCTACAAATGTATGTCTAACCGTCTTCTTTTACAGTATTTATTTTTACATTTTTCATCCTCTTTTCCAACTTCTTCTATTATTATTATTATTATTAATAGTAATAATATCACATTCATTTCACCACATAAGAGGGACATATCGACATATCGTCGGCTTGTTTGCAAGACGGTATTGCTAATTCTCTTAGGGTGGCACATTGAGAAACGAGCGAACAATGGAACAGGTCTCCAAGATGACGGCCTTCTGCATGGTGATATGTAGACCAGGATGTATTCCCAATATTTGTAGATTGCGAGCCAATTTTTTAGGGATGATGCCGGTAGAAGAAATGACGATGGGCAGAACCACTACACTTTCCTGTCTCCACATTTGCCGTATTTCCTCAGCCGAGGGCAGATATTTGGTGATCTTATCACAGCAGGTTTGTTACAGATTATTATTATTATTATCATTATTATTATTGAATATTATTATTATTATTTGATACAGCCACCTATGGACTACAAATACACACCAATCGTTCGGTGTTTCTTCTTTAAGGTGTTTTCTTTCTTGTTGTTTTGCTTCCTGCCAAAGATCTTTCAGCCTCTGACGCTTCTCAATCGTTCTTCGGCTGAAAGCGTGGGTCTTTCTTTGGGGGGATCCTTCACACCTGCAAGTTTGGTTCTGAATCCTGTCCTGTCCCAGACTTCGGCCGGTCCAATGTTTGCCCTTTTTAAGTCTTGATGGACTTCCTGAAGCCATGGAGGTTGCACCTTACATTTCTCCTGAAGGTTAAGAATTTTGTTAGCCAATCTCTCGGTCCCCAATCGTTTAATATGTCCATAGAACATCAACCTCCTCTTTCTCATGCTGACAGAAATCCCTTCAAACTTGTCATAGAGTTCTTGGTTGGACCTCAGTTGAAATTTGTATCCATCTCCAGGCAGCTTTATGGGAACTAGGATTTTACGGAAGATCTTCCTCTCCTTTTTGTCAATTATTATTATTATGATTATTATTATTATTATTATTATTATTATTATTATTACGGAATTTATGAACATTTTTATTTCAGACTATTTTGCCTCTCAGTGTCTAGTTTAGCTGCAGGCTTCCATTTACGAACACGTCGCCTCCACGATCCCCTATTAGCAGTTTGCACAGGAAACAGCCGTGTTCTTAAGTTAGAAGCCATCCCGGCATTCGTCTGGAGGAGAATTGGGAAAGCACGGAAAAAAGGATGGTTGAGGTAGAAATCGAACCCACTTCTTCTCAGTTTCGCCTCATGCGGTTGAGTGGACCTCGTTCAAACCTTCAAACCAGAATTAAATTTCTTGGCAGAGCCAGGGATCGAACCCGGAGGGGTGACAGACAAGAATGCTAACTGTTACACCACGAGGTGATCATGCTACTTTCTCTGTCGTCATTGCAAAAGACGCGCTGCCCGATTGACAGGCACGCACGCGCCTTCTCCTCAAATGGACGCATTAGAACTCAGCAGTTTTTCTAGGTTTGTGCCGTGTCTTGTGTTGGCAGCCATAACCTCCCTATAAAGGCTTCCAAAAAGAAGCGGACAGTGACACGAAGAGCCCGCTGATGAGCCAGCTTGGTGTCCTTGACGAAACTCCACACAAGACACGGTACAAACCTAGAAAAATTGCTGAGTTTTAATTCACTGGCCATGAAAGCCAATATACCATCGTTTTATTTATTTATTTATTTATTTATGTTGTGAACATTACAGGAAGCCCCAATTACATTGCTCACTACTAGAATCATATAATATACAACAATATATAAATAGAAAAACAAAAGATACATAAAGAGAAGATATAGATAGAGAAACACGTTATAAATAATAATAAGAAGAAGAAGAAGAAAAGGAAGGTTAGGTATGAGAAGGAAATGGGTGGAAGCCTTCATAGGGAGGTTATGGCTGCTTGTGCTTTTGGTTCTTGCAGTAGAGAGGCGCAGGCGTGCTTCACAAAAAGGGAGGTAGCGTGCAGTTCGCTACTCCTGTGTGGGTCCGGGCGGTGACACCAAGAGCCCACTGATGAGCCAGCTTGGTGTCCTAGGCGAAACCCCACACAAGACACGGCACCAACCTAGAAAAATTGCTGGGCCTTAATTCACTGGCCATGAAAGCCAATAGGCATATACCATCATTTCGGACACATTATAAATCAATTCCAGTAGGCTAACATTTCCTTAGTAAATGTAAAATAAAGCTGCGGACAATCACACTCCATGACTCCATGACCGATGATAATAATAATATTCAATGCATGAGAGTAAGTCGTTCGGTGCCGCCCTCTGAGAAGAAAGGGGAAAGGATCTCTAGACGATAGCAACCATCTGTGGCACACAGTTCGATAGATTAATGGAGCAGGAAAGCACTTCTCTTTAAGATACGTGCTCATTTAAACCGGGTCATTGGGGTCTCTTGTATGCACGTCGATTACACACCAGGGAGCCTGCTCAACATTTTTGGAGACAATTTTTCATTTTTATTTTAAGATCAGTAGAAGGAAGAAGAAAAGAAAGACTTGCTATAAATTGCGGGAATCGCTGCAGCTGGGAAATCAGCTTGATGACCCACATGGGTTGAGTTGCTAACTGAGGGGTGGAATGGTTGATCTGAACGCTTCAGCTCTTCCTTGCTTACAATGTAATGCCTTAATGACTAGGAATGATAATGGCTAAATATTGGATAATGCATTATGCAGAATAGTGAAATTGAATGCAAGTGTTCAGTAGAGTGGTTGATGGGTGTGCGATTAAAGGTGAGCATATGTTACTATTGTTAGGTGGAGTATTAGAGTACTTAGTTAACACGTACATCATTTAGAGCTTCGGACATTCCCGGCATCATCTTCATGTAGTTTGTGTGTGGTATCGTGTAAATTTCCTCTTACAAACAGTGTAAATATGTTGTATGAATCTTCGGTCATTAGACTGATTGCATAAAGCACGCCATGCCTCCCTTTTTTGAGCTAATCGTTTCATCTCTACATTGCTATCACTCTTACATCCGAGGCAATTTGTTTAACATATTCTAACCTCGGCCTATCCCTACAGCTCTTGTCCTTGACCCTTCCTTCCATAACTTAAGTTTGCGATTTCTGGGTGCCTCAGCCTGTGTCCTATCAACCTATATCTTCTATTCATTTATTACTCTATCTACCACCTGATCTTAATTATTCTCCTTTAACACCACATTTCAAATGCTTCTATTGTCCTATTTTCTGCAGCAGCAAATGTCCAAGTTTCACTTCCATACAGCACCACGCTCCAGATAAAGGCTTTCGGAAATTACTTCCTAATATCTAAATCTACATTTGATGTATAAAAGCTTTCCTTACCTGTACGAACCTACATTTTGTATCCTCTTTGCGTCGTCCATTATTGCTTCCTAAGGAGCAGAATTCTTCTAATTCCTTTAGATTTTCACCTGCCAATTCGATGTCAATAGGAGTTTCTGATTTCTTCCTGATTTGTTTTACATTTATTGATTTTCATTACGAATTCTTTCCTCAGAGCTTTGTCCATAGCATTTAGAAACTCATTCATAACGTCTGGTGAATTGGCTAGGATTAACAATATCTTCAGCAAATCCGAGAATTGTAACAATATCAACTGAAATCTTTACATCTACATTAAATGTCTCTCTCAATTCCTTCATATACTGTAGTATTCGTATTAAGGGCTTGGGACATATTTGGTCATCCGCCTCGTGTACTTTGGTGTATGTTAAATTAGTCTGATAACCTGTGTTTCTGTGGTGCCTGTAGAAGTTTGAATAGCTGTAATTATAATAAACTATTTATTACCTTAAGTCAATATTTAGTACATTAGTACATACTTTTTGTATACATTTCTTTTATATCTTTTGCTGTTCTGTTTTCATGTTTTTGTTTCTCAGTTTAATTTCCTCTTTTCAGATCTCTTCAATTCAACGCTGTTTTATCAAGACTGTTTTATGTTTTATTAACAAAATCTTTGTAACATATCTGGTTTTGGAAATTTTACTCAGGGAGCATTTGGAACAAAAATATTTATAGTATCCTCTATTATGACAAAATAGTACAATTGACATACGAGTGTCTTAATTACCATTATAGGCGAGTTGCATACGACTGTTTATGTTCAACGATAATTATAATTTTTATTATTATGTTCTAACATAAATATTCATAAATATCTGTCGAAATTCTGTCACTCGACTTAAGTGAAGAGCACTTGCGCTGGATTCCCACTAAGGATCAAAGTCCTTCCAAAGCTTTGTTCTTCTCTTTCTTGGGAATTGTGTGGGCTCAGCATTTGCTATCGACCCGATAAAAAATACGAAAGCTTTGAAACATTGTGTATCCTAAAATAGCACCACAGATGGCGCACAGGTACTATGTTGGATGATTTTGTTATTTTGGTCAAATAACACAAATTAGGCTGTTACAAAGGTTTTAAAATTAAAATGTATCGTATTATCAACTATTTAGTCTATTCTTCAAATGTCAACGGAATGCAAATCAATTGTGTCCCAGATAGAACAGTTATGACATCTCGCGAAAAAGTTTCGCATAAGAAATCCATTTACTGAACAGAATGCTGGACGTGGAACTAATGTCATACGCCTTCTTTCTCCATGATGTTCTGGTATATTTACGTGAACAACAGCATCACTAAAATTGTCGACGAAATCTTACGAATGTGTAGAAAACGGAGTTGCTATTTCTATTTCTTTTGCAATATTGCCCAGTTTGTTAATGCATTGTAACTACAATGGTTGATCCAATATAGGCTACATTGTCAACTTTCAAATCATGTAATTCATTTCCAACATGTTGGATTCTGGCTATCATGGTCATTTGTATGTCATTTTATAGCTGTAATTGTCAGAATTGGACCTCAACCATCTTAGAATTGATTTTCCGAGGTTTAACACTCTACTCCAGGGAAATCCCACTATGGTACCAAAATTAAAGCCACGGCCACTTCCTACCTAAAACCTAGCCCCAGTTAAAATACACATACACACAAACACACTAGTATTGAATCAACAACAACACATCTTCATTCCAATCACATGACCTTATTACTGAAAGCCTGCTCGGTCATCCCATTAAACCTCAAATGTGGGTGTGGTGGAAACCACTAACATTAATAATACTGAAAATAATTGACATTTGAAATCAAATTTAAATTTGAGAAATTATAAGTTCATCTCTATGAAGTACGGTATATGGTGAGGAGATTTGAGAAGATAATTTAATAATGAAGTGAAATACAATTACCTGTCAGTAATGTAGTCAAAGTTGTCTAACATTGTTTGAGGAAAATACGAGGTCCTGTCTCCTTCCTACGGCACATTACAGATTACCGGATCATACAAGGTTAAAATTCTTGTCAGGTTCCTTAGCTAACTTGACTACGTCAGCGTCACTTCCTTGCCTGAGCGAGCTTCTGTAGATCAATGTAACTTCTTAATGTTGGGAGCGTCACCTGTCTTCATCTCGGCAAACATGAGACCTCACTCTGCTGTTCGTGTAGCCTACCTTGCAGTCACACGCAGCCAACAACTAGGTCTTCCCAACATTTTCATAGCTCAACAAGCACATAACACCTCCTTTTAGAGGGAAACTTAACAGCAATAATACCTTGGAGGGTCTCAATCAGAGACAATGTTACCAAGTTAGTAATTTTGTCGTTAGATCTTGTGACTTTTAGGAGGGATGTATTTTTTTAAGTCCTCAATTGGGCAATATTGTAAAACTTGAGTGCCAATAATGTTCCTGTTAAACATCCTTACCTTTCCTAAAACCTTTCTTCGGCTTTTCCCAATTAATTGGGGTTGCTGGAGCCAGCCAGGCTCATTTTGGTTCTGGCTGGGGATTTAAGACCAGATGCCCTTCCTGACGCCACATGATTTTACAAGTGAAAATTCCACCCCGCTGTCACCGGGATTCGAACCCCGGTCGTCCGGGTGAAAGACGAGCAGCTAAGCCACTGCGCCATCTCGCTCCCTTCGTAATACACCTTTAGATCGGCGAAATTACTACCCAGAACGCTGTCGTAGATACAGAATAGGCCTACTTAAGCTAAGCGCGTTTTTCCAAAGAGCTGTGATTTTTTATTTTTTTTCGGCTTCGTACGCGGTACGGGAGTTGTTTAAGTGTGTTAAGTAGTATTTGTGAGTCACCTTTTGTGCATTATTTTTATTTATTTATTTGTTATTGACGAAGAGGATTTTTAGCCAATTTTCAATTTTGAAAAAATAGGCTTATGAGATCACCTTTTGTCCGTGTGTCTGTGTGTGTGTGAGGTGTGTGTGTGAGGTGTGTGTGTGAGGTGTGTGTGTGAGTCCCTAATAACTTCTATACGGCTGGAGCGATTTCAATGAAACTCGTTAAGCTCATAGCACTACTCCGGGCGACCCCGACCGTGCCCTTCAAATTTTGTTACGTCTCACTACTCCAACATGGCGGCTGTGCGAAATATTTCAACAGCGTTCAATATCTTCGAAACTATTCCCGATATCACACTGGAATTTTTACGGTGATAAAGGGAACTACTAGAAGTCCACCTATGTGCCTATTGAAAAACTGGTAACTACAAAACCAACATGGCGGCCACGCGAATTTGCGACTTTTAAATAGACGTTTCTCGCGATTTAACCAACCAAACGCAATAAAACTTGGTACAGTATATGTTTATACACATTGTAATGCACCGACATCAAACTTCGTTCAATTGTTTACATAACCACAAGATGGCGGATGTGCGAAATATTTCACCGGCATTCTATATCTCTGAAACTATTAGCGGTATCACCCAGAAATTTTGTACGGAGATAAAGGGCACTACTGGAAGTTCATATATAATACTTTCAAAAACCGGTTTACTACAAAACGAACATGGCGGCCAAGCGAATTAAAAATTTTAATAGACGTTTCTCGCGATTTAATGTTACAAACACAATGAAATCTGGTACAGGAAATGTTTATACAGATAGTAATGCACTGGAATCCAATTTAGTTCAATTGTTTACATAACCTCAAAATGGCGGCTGTGCGAATTTTAAAATTAAGTTTTTATTTCTTGTGTCGTAATCATGCGATCGAAGTGAAAGTTTGAATAATGAACCTACGCAATAATTTTCCTTTAATGGTACATGACTCTATGGCCTATACATTTAACAATCCTCCATGGCGACCATCCGAGATATTTAGACGGCTCTGAATAGCTGCTTCTTCTTCTTAGTCGTTTACCCTCCAGGTTGGTGGAACCCACGGACTCAGTGAGTGAACTCACCAGTACCGCCTCTACGGGCAGTGTCCTAGAGCTGGGAACATCTAATCGGAGTGGATACAACTGGTGAGGTGTGATTGTCACCTCGCCCAGGCGGCCTCACCTGCAAAGCGAACAGGGGCCTCATGAGGGAAGGCAATGGATGGTCAGGATGGATAAGCAAGGAAGATGGAAGGAGGCTGCCGTGGCCTTGAAGAAGTTACCATCCAGGCATTTGCCCGAAGACGAAGTGGGAAACCACGGAAAACCACTTCGAGGATGGCTGAGGTGGGATTCGAACCCCCTCTACTCACTTGGATCACCCGAGGCTGAGTAGACCCCGTTCCAGTCCTCATACCACTTTTCAAATTTCGTGGCAGAGCCGGGAATCGAACCTAGGACCTCCGGGGCGGCAGCTAACCATGCTGACCGCTACGATACGGAGGCGACTTCTGAATATCTACGAATCTATTATAGCAATAAAATTGAATTTCTTTATATTCATAGGGGCTAAGAACATAAGTTCACCTATAGGACTTTAAATAACCTGGTGATCACAAATCCAACATGGCGGCGACGCGAAGTATGAATATTCACATGGACGTTTCTCGCAATTTAAACATCCGAGTGCAGTAAAACTTGGTACAGTAAATCCTTATACGAATGTTAATCCACTGGCATCTAGTTTATTCCAATTGTTTCCATAACCACAAGATGGCAGCTGTGCGTAATTTTAAAAGCTCCTTGTTACTTCTTGTGTCCTAATCATGCGATTGAAGTTTGAATGCTACACGTACACAATAATCTTCATGTAACAGTACATAACTCTAGGACCTACATATATAAAATCCAACATGGCGACCATCCGAAATATTTAGTCGGTTCTCAATATCCACGAATCTATTACAGCAATCAAACTGAAATTTTGTATGTTGATAGTGGCAATTAACATAAGTAGGATATATGAAAATAGGCTGTATAGTTCTTCACGGAACTACTTGTTTATTCTTCGGGAAGAGGAAGGAGACGAAATGGTTTCGGGAAGTGAGATTGGACTTGGATCGGATGGGGGTGACAGAAGAAGACATAATGGACAGTGAGCGATTCAGACGACTGGTTAAGGGGTTTGCAGGTTTCCAGGAGACAGAGGAGTTGTCGGTGAGGAAAGGAAGACCTTACACGGAGGAGCAGAAGAAGGAAGAGGGAGAGAGGATGAAGAGATATTGGCAGAGAGTGAAGACAACAAATAATGTAAAAACTGTCAAACGTGGTCCATAGTTGGCCGTAACGAATAAATAAATATATTTATTAATGTATTTATTTATTTGTTCGTTTGTTTACTTTACTTATTTGGAATGTGCGCAGACGGATTGGAGCATGCTTGTTCAATAGTCTGATAATTTGCAAATTGAGTGTACCTATTTTGATATCAATGGAATTTTAAATCCATATGAGTGGAGTTATTCGCACGTCAGTATCAAAATGTTTTGTGTTTATATTCTTTATGTCACAATCCTAGTCTTATTTGCAAGTACAGATACCACAATATCAAAAGTTATCAGATAGACTCCTCCCACGCACACACACGCCCATGTAGGCTATACGAGGTGATTTTCTTTGTCGCTCAATGAAACAAGTTTGTACTTTGCACATAACAAGCGTCTTTTCTTGATGGTTAAGCCCACAATATTATAGCTCAAGGTAATTAATATCCTTTATTCTCTCCACGCGACAGAAGTAAGACAATTATGTGGCTTTCAAAGGTATTTAACCCCTGGCACTACAGCCCGTGAAGGGCCTAGGCCTACCGTTGACCGCTGCCCAGCCATTTGGCCTGCAGATATTGGGGTGACGCGTGATCAGCGCATCGGGTCCCCTCGGCCGTTAATCTTGGTTTTCGTGATCGGGTCGCTGCCTCACTGTCAGACAGCTACTCAATCTTCACGAGGCTGAGTGCACCCCGTTCCAGCCCTCACGTCAGTTTCTAAAATACCTGACGTAGCCGGGAATCGAACCCGGGGCCCCCGGGTGAGAGGCAGGCGCGCTATCCCAACACCACGGGGCCGGCTTCAAAGGTATTTACGAAACCGAAAAAGATAATATCAGTACCTACGTCAGTTTGCATTGAAATATACTCACGTGACTTTAATATAAACGGCGTTGTAGACTTTGTAGGTTCTGAGAAGCAACACACCAATATGTTCTGAGAGAGGGTGTTCCACCTGAATGGTTACATTAGAACCTCCATGCCACGTCCACGATGCTTGAGGGAGCCATTGCAATCCTCGTGTGCACTGGTAATTGAATCATATGCTACCAGAGGGCAGATAAGCAGGTGTGTGAGGTTATTATGGGAAGTAAATACCAACAACCCGAGGAATCCATTTAGGTGCGCGTAGACAGTGGAAGAAATATGAAACAGGAGAATATTTAAGAGCTAGGAGCTATTTTCAGTGTTACTTAAGTAATCTATTAACATAATTGCTTTTCAGTCGGTCAACATGAATTGTCCCCAATTAGATTGAGCGGATAATTACAATTTTAACACCTTGATTGCCTGCCTTGAATAAATACAATTAATTTCACCCCACATTTGTTCGAGAGGTGTGTTATAAATAATTCATGTAATAATAGTCGCGTAATAGGGTGTAAAAATATTCCCCGCCAAATCTAATGGGTCGTGTTGACCAGCTGAAGAGGATTTCTGTTAATGAACAGAAGAATAAAAATTGTAATGTTGCAGAACAAAAATGAACAATGGATATGGTATATTGGTTTTCATGTCCGGTACCTAGTTTATTATAGTGGCTTTCAGGATGAAACCACGTCGTGTGTCACTGATTGTTACCCGACGTTTCAGCTGTCATTGCAGCAGGCTTAATTATGGATACGAGTTCGTGTCTGTACACAAACTGACCGTTGGTTGTCAGTCGGACAAGCCAGCTTGATCTTCATTGACGTCACGCCGCTCTCTGATTGGTCCGAGCCCCAGTCAGTCACAGCTCCTATTGATATCATTAAATTATGCAATTTATCATTTTATTGTGAGATTTATACATTCACCTCGAATCACGATTATGTGAATTTATTTTTATGAATTCAGCCCTCCTGGACACGCGCCTGTTCTATCACTTCACTGGTCGGCGCGGCGCTTCAGTCCCTGAAGACCCTTGGCCTCCTTTATCACCTGCCTCCATTCATCTCCTTCTCCAGTTCCTGATTCCCAGACTCCTAAGGTCGTCATCTATCCACCGTCTCCTGGGTCTTCCTCTTCTCCTCCTTCCCTACGCGATTCTGGCATTCTCTGTACGTGTCCTGCCCACCTTATCCTCTCCTGCTTAATTTTCACCACAATATCTGCCTGTCCGAAGAGTTCCTGTTGTTCCATATTTGTCCTATTCTCCAACCTTCCTCCTCTCTTACTGGCCCGTATATTTTCCTCAAGATCTTCCTTTCTCATCTTCGCAGCCAGTCTTCTTCTCTTCTGTTAGGAACCCAACCTTCCGATCCCTACATAACTACATGTTTTAGTATTGTAATGTAAATGTTTAGCCTTCTTTTTACATTTTGCAAAAATGAGGAAAAAGTAGACTTATGAGATCGATCCGAGCAAATATGTGTCTGTCTGTGAGTAAAGATCTACCTGAATATCTCAAACCCATATTTAAAAATGATGTCAGTGCTACTAACTGCTGAGAAACCGCACTTGAAATTTGAGCTCCATGTTGGATATCTTGGAAGGTATACATGGGAGTTATTCCAAAATTAGTACACATAGCCTATAGATAATAATATTTCAGTTAAATTTCCAGGAGACCATACATGGCAGTGTTGCCAAATGATTCTAAGCCTGCTGAAATGTCCAATATTTAAATGCATATAACTTCTACACTATAATTGGATTTCAACCAAATTTCGTATGTAATATGTGTAGATAAACAGATATGACTGAGCGTATCCCCAGGAGCCACCAGGGCTGCCAACTGTTATTAAATGCTCTCTCTATTTTATTTTAATCCAAATACCAATACATCAGAAAGTATGCAAGCCGACAGTTTTAAACTATGCACACGTATAGTTCCTGACATTCTAGATTCATTTGGAGTATTTAATATACGTCAGTGCTACCGACATGATTCTAAGCCAGCTGAAAGGAACAATTTTTTAATACATTACATGTAACTTCTATACTATCAATTGAATTTCAACCAAATTTCTTATGTGCTATGTTTACCATAACAGATATGACTATGCGTACTCTTAAGAGCAACCAGGGCTACCATCTGTTGATAAATGCTGTCTCTATTTTTACCCTAATATCAATATACCAGAAAGTATGCAATCCAACAGCTCTAAACTTTGCACACGTATAGTATCTGACATTCTAGATTAATTTGGAGTAACTAATATACGTCAGTGCTGCCAACATGATTCTAAGCCTGCTGATAGGTCCAATTTTAAAATGCATGTAACGTCTATACTAACAAATGGATTTCATCCAAAATTGGCACAACAAGTCACTAAAATATTTCAGATTATTTCTGACCAACACATGCATGACATTGTTGCCAACATGATTTTACGTGCGCTGATAGATCCAATGTCTAACTTCATGTAACGTTCATGCTCCATTGGACTTCAACCAAATTTTGTATTCTGTATCTTAAGAGATGGAACTAAGACTATATTCAGTCAACAGGGCTTCCTACTGTAGTGCTCTATTAGGCTATATTATACCAGGTATATGTCGAAATAATTAGAAACTTCGATATTACCAACTTAAGTTCGACATTATTCTAGATAGGTCCATATAGATTAATCATTGGCATGAATCTTAATTTTAAGAAAAGTAGGCTCTTTAGTTCGTCACGGAACTTCTTGTTACTTGATCACTTCACCGACTAAGGTTAGTGCCAAGTAGCGATTCAAGGGTTCATTCCAAAAACCGCTGTCTCAATACCAGTGTGAAATATTGGGGATTCTACAAAATTAAGACAAGTCCAATGCATGCTTTTTATGGTAATTAGTTACCTGGAATGTTTGGCATTCGATAATGGTTTTTACTTTGTTAGGATTTACATAATCGTATTTGAGGATTTAAATATTTTTCAATTTTGTATTCAACTGAGATTTCGGCAAAAACCAGACTAGTCCTTTTTTTTTAGGTTTTCTCAACTATCCTCATAAAAATATAAGGTGCGTTCAAAAAGTAACGAACAGGAGGATACCTTTCCTGCACTCGTGTGGGTGGCCTTGCCTATTTTGGGTGGTGGTGACCCTGGATGCTTCCACTGGAGGCTTGGTCGTTTGGATTCTGGTTTGAAGTGATGACACCATGACTCATCTCCAGTCACCACTCGAGCCAGGAACCCATTCCCTTCCTCCCTCGCATAGCTCTGCAGATGACCAAGACAGTGGGCCACCTATTGGGCACACTCTTTCCGCAAGTGGAGTCGTTCCTTCATGATGGTGTGCACACTTCCGACGCTCAATCCTACCACGTCGGCTATGGCGTTCACTGTCACTCGACGGTCCTGGGTAATGAGTGCAACAACCAGCTGGACGTTGTCATCGGTAATGCGGGGGGGGGGGGGGGGGGGGGTGCCCCAGACCGGGCATCATCGGCTAACGACACCCGTCCTTCCCTGAAGCGCTCGTGCCACGCCTTGACCCTTGCAAGGGGCATACAGTTTTCGCCGTACACTTGTGACATTCGGCGATATATGACCGTTCCCCCTACTCCTTCCGCTGTCAGAAATGGAACAACTTCGCTTTGCTCTCCGTTTGACGCCTCCATGTCACTGTTTGCAATGCGACTGGCAGCGTTGGACGATTGATGCATGCTGCTGCTCGCTTTGTATCGTCACGTGACGTGCATGCGTGCCCTCTAGCGACGGTCTGTGACCTTCCACGCTCTGGTCGGAACCACACCTCGTTACACACGCCACGATTAGCCGATGTCGTCACCGGTTTGCGCATTCCAGCCTCCGGCTCGTTAATTTTTGAACGAACCTTATATATTTCCTTTATGTGCAATCTAAAGCTGTTAGAGAGACAATGGTAGGTCTAAAAGCAATTTTTATTTTATTCAGCACAAACGAAGCTAAAGCCTATTGTTTTTTTAAAGTTCCTGAACAGTTTAATTGTTGGACTTGTCTAGTGCCTGAACAATTTAATTGTTGGACTTGACTAGTTCATGGTTCTTGGAATGTACCATTCAATTCCATTCTTGACAATCCTAGCTTCATTTAAACTCTATCTAGGTGTGCAAATTATTAGACTCGACGCCAGTTTTCCAATATTGCATTTTTACTTTTCACTGCCAAATGCACTAACTATGTTTACAAGGCGGTGAAATTGCTTCAAATGTTTAACCAAGAGTCTTAATTATATTTATGTTCGACCCTGACTATTATATGTCAGAAAACTGCAGTATAATGAGGCTCATTATAACACTATTTTTCATTATGAACCAGTTTCTCCCACCAATCAGAGCTCAAGAAACAGTTGTTTGACCAATTAGATAATTAGATGCGCTGAGTTCCATGGCCTTCTAATTTAAATTTCACTGTCTGACATAGTGTCATAGTAGGATAATCGAGGAGGCCATGGTCAATTACAAGGCATTCTCTGCGTCGCATGCGCTCTGTTCAGTACATAAAACTGGCGAAATCTCGACATATATTTATGAATATTTATGTTCGAACATAAAGTAGTTAAAATAAATATCGTCGAACATAAACAGTCGTATGCAACTCGCGTATAATGGTAATTAAGACACTCTTATCTTAATTATTGCCATTATAGGCTCTTTGCATAATGTACTATTACGTTTAAGAAACTCAAAGTTAAATGTATTTTTTTACAATTTCCACCAACTTGCTAATGCAAAATGCTACACGTTTTGTTTTGATTACTGCACTCTACTTTTCGTGTGAATTTAGTGCTGAGGGATTTGGGGTCTTTTTACTGATGATCCGATTTTAAACTATTCAAAGATTCATGAACCATGTATTGAAATCACTTGGCTTAGAGGGTATATTCCAAAATCATAGAAAAAAATAGAAAATGGACCCAGCACAGGTATCCCTTAGAATCACCTATTTTGAAAGTTTCCTGACACAATCCCTTATAGCCCAGGCATATTAAGTTATAACCTCAAAAAAATAATGTAAAGCTGAAATTTGGTATAGATGTTCCCTAGTACCCTAGTAACAAATCCTGAAAAGTCCCCATCTCTGCGGCGTCCGCGTCATAGTTTTTGGAGTGTTCAAAGGGCTTAAATTGGGCCTAAGTGCCTAAAACAGCATTTTTGCTTCCTGCGTTCAAAATATTGTACCAAAATCAGTTATAATGAGCTTTGATAGTAATAATAGAAGGGCTGCGTTATATAACGCTCTTATTGGTCGTAATTATTGCCATATATTTAAACAGATGAGTAATCAAACATTTTTAGCTCAACTTTTCTCACGAAAATTTAGCTAATTTGTCATTTGCCTGGACTTATCGTGTAAACAGCTGCTGATAGCGACTTAAGACCCAAAGTAAAAGTTGTAAATCACACTTGTTGCTTTAAAACGATACATTGCCCATGTTCATCCGACAAACAGCAGCAGAGATACAGTTACAAATATAAAAGTGGAAGTGTGGCAGTCGCTTTTCCGAACGAACGCCCATTTACTCTGGTGGGCTCCTCTATTCACCTTTGCTGACACCATTTTGTATCTTTGCTCAAGAGCTTTTAGGATGGTATTCCTTTGAATCCAGGTAAACTAGCAGAAACAGTTTACATAGAACAAAACGAGTTTAATGCAGTTAGCAGTTAAACGTACATTCATAATATGCATAATGCAAATAATAACAAAGCAAAGCTTAAAAAGCTTTCTTCAGACAAAGAACACTTGCAAAACAAAGCTTATATCGGACTCAATCGTCCTCCTCATCGTCTGAGCCATCAAATGTGACGTTGCCACATGCTTTTCCACAGCAGTGCCCACACATTAAGGAACATGGGTAATGTATCGTTTTAAAGCTACAAGTGTGCTTTACAACTTTTACTTCGGGTCTTTAGTCGCTATTAGCAGCACTCACACCGACTGCCACAAGAGTTCTTGCAGTTGCAGGACACCAAATTGAGGAGATGATCTGGAGCAGATGGAAGATGAGTTGTCACTGGTACTAAAGCTGAGTGTTGGAATTTCCATCCCCATTGGGTAGGGTCCAAAGAAAATCCTAATCATTCCTGATCTTGCAAATATACCCGCAGTGAATGTTGTTTGCATGCCGCCGAAGTCGGCGGAAGTGAAGCCAGCTGAAATGACGCTGTGACCGGTTGTTGGCCATTTTTTGGCTGTATTTCACTACTCGAAGTTCGTCGAGGCTTTTGCATTCCGATTTGGCACTATCATAGAGGCAAATTGCGAACTTCTCTCCAGCTGATAGTATGGCCTTTTCATCTGGAGCCGTGGGGACGAATACCTTCATTTCCTCGCGTAAAGATGCGGAATCCTTCAATATTTTCCAGGCTTGCTGTTTGATGTACTCTACCCACAGCTTTCCTGTGCGACATTTCTGGCTCATTGAAGAAAATGTGTCATGAAGCGACTTTTTGAGACGTTGAAGGCAAGGATATGATAGCAAATCGTTGGCGGTGCCTTCTTGGAATGCGGTAAAAAGCGCCTGTATTTCGTCCTTGTCATCCTTCAGCCCATCGTTCATGTTGAGTAACATTATCCCGACAGCCTGTTTTGTCAGAAAATGCGCTCTGAGGGCCCTAGAACATGCACATTTTCGCGTTATTGATACATTTGAAATTGAAGGCATAACGTAATCATTTTTAGAGCGAGCTAATTGCAAGCCTACATAGAATATGCGTGTCCAGACATCATGTGAGTCACTGACGATTTAGCGTATATTTCCGCCCAGAGCTCCTCCGAACCGCTTTCATTCATCACGTAGACGATTGCCCCAAGAAACGAGATTAGAATGTGAAATCCGCCTAGACGAACAACCACGTTTTTGAGTTCCTCTGAAGTGTCCGAGGCGACTATCTCTGCAGTTTTCGCGTATAGGGGCTGGTCAAAGGTTACAAAACAAGTGCTTTCTTTCAGTTCCACGCACTCTCTTGCGGCAAACTTCTACGCGGAATGTATAGTTGATGGATTGCTCGGTTCCAAGTTAATGAACAGCAAGGTATCAACTGACGTCGTCTGGGGAGCTGGGTGAGCATGAGCAGACAGTGACGTCTTCATAACGCCGTTCCACGAGGCGGGTAAATTAATACCTGACCACCGTCCAGATAACAACAAGGAGTCCATCATCAATGCAATAGCCACAGAGTTTGGGGCTTCCACAGTTAATTCCTTAATCTTGACGTCCTTTGAACCACGGGAAGAGGGCTTCCGATACCACGAAATGTTGAACTTTCCCATCGCCACAATCACACCAGCATTAAGAACTTCTCGTGTACGTGGGAGTGGAGATATTTCACTGTCAGGTGCTGGACCTGTGCACTTCATGACTCCCATGCAGTGAAATGTGTTTCGCTCGTCCAATGTCCTTATGTTGAAGTCAGCGTTGTTAAAGCAAAACTGCGTGAACGCTCCAGTATTCGGGATTGGACGTTCTTCACGAACCGCTGAAACTTCGTACCTGTGGACTTCCACCAAATTTACTGAAAATCCAAGACTGTTTAGAAGCTGAACTAATTATTTGGATTATTGTTGGCCTGCTCCGACAGGCCGAGCGCTGTCACCTAGAAACGCGTTCGGGTGCCTTTTCAACAGCGGTTATGCTTTGGGGCCGTAACTCGGTAACTGTTTCTCGTATAGACATGGGTAATGTGCCAATGTAAAGCTAAACGTATGCTTTATAACTTGCATTCTGGGTCTTTAGTCAATATCAGCAGTCGTTTAAAAAATAATGGCCTGTTAATCACAAATTAACTAAATTTTCGTGTAAAATAGTGCTAAAAATGTTAAATTAGTAGTTTCTTTCCCTTCATCAATAGCAATAATTAGGCCTGATAAGTCCGCTATCCTACTGGTTCTTTTTTATTAATTGCTAAAGCTCGCGAGAACTAAATTTGGATCAATATTTTTAACGCAGGAAGCAAAAATGCTGTTTTTGGCACTTAGGCCCTATTTAAGCCCTTTTGAACCCTCCAAAAACTATGACGCGGACACCGCAGAGATGGGGACTTTTAAGGATTTGTTTCTAGGGTACTAGGGAACATCTATGCCAAATTTCAGCTTTACATTACTTTTTTTTAGGTTGGCCGTGTTTTTTGCATATAATGCCTGGGTATTATGGGACAAGGTGTAAGTCCACGGGGGAGGAAACAATACCAATTAGGGTAACAAAAGAAGCCAGCAGATAGCCAATAAAATGATTTTGAATTTTAAAAATGTGGCTGATGGTGTGATCTAGTTCCTCTGCTGAATACGTGAAATAGTGTTACACTCCTCTTTAAGTATCACTGTTCGATTTAATGTTATAACAGTGTATTTCGTGAGTGAGGTGCCGTTATTTATTATATAGGAATATTCACTCCGTTGTGTATTTTGGTATTGTGCTGTTGACAGTAGCCATCTTCTTTAATTGGCATTGATTAATCATTTCAAAGATAAACTCCTCCAACTACTTAGAACACACAAAAAGTGACACCACCTAGATGGCCCTATTGACTAGACTACATGTGACCCATCCTTTTTATGTCATTGCTCTTTCTGTCCTCCGTTTACAGTCAACGTTCGTCACGATTGTCGATTGCCGTAGTGCTACTACCAAGACCAACTACAATTGTAGGATTGTAGTCTTTGTAGTTGGTCTTTCTACTACGTAGGTTATGTCACGACAACGTTATATGTTAATCCCAAAATCGGCAGCATGATAAGGGTCTTTATTTACAAAATAAATGTTGACAGTAGGGAAATTAACCTCACTAAATCATTTGAGTGAGAGCAGGCACAGCGGTGTTGCCGCGTCGTGGTGGTCGCGTCCGGTTGGAATGGTGAGAAGAATCTGTTTGAGGGCCTGCGCCAGATTGAAGACCCGTTGTACCGGAGGGACTTCGAGTCCCTTGCTCATTGTAGTCGGATGAAGACTGCACCATGGGTTGCCTGGTTGAGCTGCTTGTTGCTGCACCTCGTCGTTGTATTCCTCCTCTTCTTGTTCTCCCGGGTCGTGTTCTGCCTGGCCTACCTCTAAAAAAGTTAGCCGTTGATTGATGGTTTCGAGGATGGCCTTAATGTCGATAACGTCCTGTGCTGTCATCACTGAAATGGTGGTTGCCTGGGAGATGTTCGATGACTCAGAGTCGGATCGAGCGATTTGACTGCCGGTACTGCCGGATGCTGTGGTGCTTGCTGTGCATGTGGAAGCCGTGCTGGTGACTGTAGTGGTGGTCGCCGTTTTCACGGCGGTGGTCTTAGCTGCTTTGAGAGCTCGGGTGTTTTGCCCTGATCTAGTGACCCGGAAATGTCCTGTCAACTGCTTGGACATTCCCCTCCGATGTCGGGAGAGAGAGAGTTCACGGCGGGTGAGTTCGGAGTAACAGACTGCTGCTGGGTGCTCCCTCCCTCGACACTAGACTGACTATTATGCATAGCCTGTGTTCCTTCGTCCTCATTTACCATTGCCGTTCTCAAATCCATAATGACTACTAATTCTGTTGAACCTCTGGAATCAACGTCAACAGGTAACATACGAAAATATGTTGTTTGTAGAGTATGTGGATTGATATTTACTGCACGAGGTATTAATATAGGCTACACCCATAGATATTCTCAAGATGTTGCCCCAATATCTGCTGACCCAATGAATGGGCAGCGGTCGCTTGGTAGGCCTAGGCCCTTCATGGGCTGTAGTGCCAGGGATTATATAACCACCGACTGAACGGTGTATGCGCGCCCGCGATCTGCGCCAGTCAATGCCGGTTTATCTTGTCGTGTTAATCAGGGCACACAAAGATAATGACGCTCTCTCTCTACAGTATCATTATTGCTACATGATGTTACAGAGCTTCAGGGCGAATTGTACATATGCTGGTTGATATTTCATTATGAGTGGATAGCTTACGATACAATTTGACTTATAACTGTGCCTTAGCGTATTATTAGAGGAATCTCATTTACAGTCAAGGAAGTAATCCATATGTCACGGAACCTAAATACAGGCAGCACAACAACACCATGTGGGCCTTGAATTTGTAGCAGTCTATCTCTTAACAACCCATTGTCAGTCTTCAAGAATGGATTAATTGTTCAACTTTACTATAAATGTTAGCGGCTTCGGTGATGTAGTTGGTAGCATGCTGAGCTTCTATGCCCAAGATCGCGTGTTCAAACCCAGCCGAAGTCATCGGATTTTTGAAGAGTGTTAAAAACCCTCAGTATACCTTCCTTCGGAGGGGAAGTAAAGCCGGCGGACCCATAGATTTATT
Source organism: Meconema thalassinum (assembly GCA_946902985.2). Taxonomy (NCBI): domain Eukaryota; kingdom Metazoa; phylum Arthropoda; class Insecta; order Orthoptera; family Tettigoniidae; genus Meconema; species Meconema thalassinum. The sequence continues at coordinate 440,285,658 of OX336393.1, read as the reverse complement.
GCATTTAAAAGAACTTTCCACTAACTACAATTGTGTGAAGCTAAATTTGATTGACGCTATATTATGTTCCAACATTCACCACCAGGTACTGGTTTTGGTGGCATCTAGTAGCCAAGTTCGCAGCTAGGTGTCGTTGAGGGTAGCATTTGGTAGCAAAATTAGGAACTACTTTAAATTGATCGTCTGCAGCCCTTACTTGCCAACATGACACAAGTAAACAAAGAATAGTTCCCTCGTCGGCCACCGGCAATCGTATCTTGAAAGCCTAATACTTCCGAAGTGTTCAAAGAAAATCATCAATACATTAGTGTTTAACACAAGTGGATATTTAAGTGCTCTAATGATTTTGTGTTTAGATACAATTGAAGTCTGATAGAGGAGTATAACACAGCCCCGAAACATGAACCAATAAATTAAATATATTAAGGTAAACTGTTGTGATTGTTGAGAAGGTGGCTCACGTAAGTACTGTTAATAGAATTCATTCTAACAAAAATAAAACACATGTTACTGTTTATAATTATTTATTTTACTATTGCATATACTTGTTATTAGAGCCTCCGTGGCTTAGGCGGCAGCACGCCGGCCTCTCACCGCTGGGTCCGTGGTTCGAATCCCGGTCACTCCATGTGAGATCTGTGCTGGACAAAACGGAGGCAGACAGGTTTTTCTCCGGGTACTCCGGTTTTCCCTGTCAAAATTTCATTCCAGCAACACTCTCCACTATCATTTCATTTCATCTGTCATTCATTTAATCATCGCCCCAGAGGAGTGCGACAGGCTTCGGCAGCCGGCACATTTCATATCCTCGCCGCTAGATGGGGGCTTCATTCATTCCATTCCTGACCCCGTCGGAGACTGGAAGCAGGCTGTGGATTTTCATTTATATACTTGTTATTGCAGTTGAAAAGCCATTAGTTACAAAATTGTAAAATAAACATTATACTGTATACCATAACACAACATGATTATTCTCTACTACCGGTATTGTCTTTGTTTTGTTCTCTTTTTGCACCACTTAAAGTGATAATATTCACATTCTTGGCCACACAATACACATACAGGCCTACATTGATCATTTGCGTGGTGGAATTTTTTGGTTGTGCATATCTTATGGTGAAAACCATGTATGGGAAGCCTAATAGTGGTATTCCTCTGCGCTTGGTTTGTTTTTGTCCAATTTCTCTTTGTCATAGCATCAGTTCCAAAAAATTCTTCAATGATTTCTTTTTGCTTTCTTTTTGTCTGGCTATCACTGTATTGTATGCGTCCTCCAGGAAGAAACTTTCTCTGGAAAGGGCGTATATCATCCAATTAGGGGCGTACTTTCCTGCTCCTAGTTTTGACATTGTCAAGTCTCTCCATATTCCTGATGGTTAATGTGTCCCAGCTAGATCCCATATTCTACTATTATATACTCCCATGAGAAGGTTTTCTTTAAGTTAGGTGATCAAGAGCTTTTTATTTTTCAATGTTATTGGAACCCGAACCCCCACCCTCCCACAAGTTTTACGAATTTCGCACGTAACTTTAGCCTAAAAGGTGCTGTTGTATGTTTGTTGCTCTATGAAAATGTTTGTCCTCCGCCTCAGAAGAGCAAGTTGTGGGCTGTGAGCTACACGAAGAGCCGAGTGAAGTCTGATGTTTGCCGAGATTAAGGTAGGTTCAAGCATGTTCTGAGTTTATGCTCCCTCAGCGTCACGTGCGCTTCGGACTGCAGGTCAACAGGAAATGAAGACTGCTTATGTCCATCTTTAGAGATTTGAGTCACATCGCTATAGACTTAAGTATCATCTCTCTAGATGTCTCATCTCTACAGATTTAAAACTACTCTCAATAAATTTAAGTTTAATCTCGGTAGATTTAAGTTTTATCTCTAAAGATTTAATTCTCATCTCTACATCTCTAATGATTTAAGCCTTATCTCTATAGATTTAAGCCTTTTGTCTAGAGATATGTCTCATCTCTAAGCTTCATCTCTATAGATTTATCTCTATAGGGTTAAGCTTCATCTCTATAAATTCAAGCTTTGTCTCTGTAGATTTAAGTCTCATCTCTATAGATTTAAGCTTCATCTCTATAGATTTAAGTCTCATCTCTGTCGATTCAAGCTTCGTCTCTGTAGATTTAAGTCTCATCTCTATAGATTTGAGCTTCATATCTATAGATTCAAGGTTTGTCTCTGTAGATTTAAGTCTCATCTCTATAGATTTAAGCTTCATCTCTATAGATTTAAGTCTCATCTCTGTAGATTCAAGCTTCATCTCTATAGTTTTAAGTCTCATCTCTATAGATTCAAGCTTCATCTCTATAGATTTAAGACTCATCTCTATAGATTCAAGCTTCGTCTCTGTAGATTTAAGTCTCATCTCCATAGATTTAAGCTACATCTCTATAGATTTAAGTCTTATCTCTATAGATTTAAGCTACATCTCTATACATTCAAGCTTCGTCTCTGTAGATTTAAGTCTCATCTCTATAGATTTAAGCTTCGTCTCTATAGATTCAAGCTTCATCTCTATAGATTCAAGCTTCATCTCTATAGATTTAAGTCTCATCTCTATAGATTCAAGCTTCATCTCTATAGATTTAAGTCTCATCTCTATAGATTCAAGCTTCGTCTCTGTAGATTTAAGTCTCATCTCTATAGATTTAAGCTTCATATCTATAGATTTAAGTCTTATCTATATAGATTTAATCTTCATCTCTGTAGATTTAGGTCTCATCTCTGTATAATAAAGTATTTTCATTAAATATTTATGTCTCATATATGTAGATTTAATTCTGATCTCTATAGATTTAAGCTCCTTCTCCTTAGATTTAAGCTTTATCTCCATAGATTTAAGCTCCATTTCCTTTGATTTAAGTCTCATCTCTGTAGATTTGTGTCTCATCTTTGTAGATTTGCGTCTCATCTCTATTTTAGCTTCCTTTATGTAGATTTAAGTCTTATATCTACATATTTAAGTCCCATCTTCGTCGATTTAATTCTCATATCTGCAGATTTGGTATTATCTCTATAGATAATGACTTCGATTTTTAAATTCCATGCAATCTTTATTCTTTCCTTCTTTCTTTCTTTCTTTCTTTCTTTCTTTCTTTCTTCTTTTCTTTAAGAGACCCTCAAATGAAACAACTCTTGTATCAATATGTGTTGCTGTGTATAGTCTATAGCCCTGATCCTATCATATGGAGGGTGTTACTGTAAAGGAGTTCTTAAGCTCTAAGTGTAGCCGTGGTAATAAAATCAATCAATCAATCAAGATACGAGGTACGTTCAGAAAGTAAGTTCCGTTTGGTAATAAAATTGAATTGTGTACAGATACAGAAAAAATATTTATTGCACAACATTCTACACCTCTTAAACTACTTTTCCACATAACTGCCGAACTTTTGCAGGCATTTGTCATAGCGTGGCACAAGTTTTTGGATATCTTCTTCATAAAAGTTTGCCGCCGACCGTAAACGAGAGTGAAGACTCCCCTGTAAGATATCCTACCGTTTTGACACCACTGTTAGGCAAATTGCGTTCTTACCAGGAGAACTGCGTATGTTTAGGAGTTCTCCTGACCTCATACGCAATTTGCCTAACAGTGGTGGCTAAACGGTAGGATATCTTACTGGGGAGTCTTCACTCTCGTTTACGGTCGGCGGCAAACTTCTATGAGGAAGGTATCCAAAAACTTGTGCCACGTTATGACAAATGCCTGCAAAGGTTCGGCAGTTATGTGGAAAAGTAGTTTAAGAGGTGTAGAATGTTGTGCAATAAATATTTTTTCTGTATCTGTACACAATTCAATTTTATTACCAAACGGAGCTTACTTTCTGGACGTGCCTCGTATATTGAAATTTATATAGGCCTATTTTAAGTTAATCGCAAGTCGGTCTATAAGTATGTTTAGCTGAAACCAGATGGCCCATCTGTACATATTTCATTTAGCTTTAAATTAACTCAATTATTCTAAATCCAAAGAAAGAATTCGTATAATACCAAACTGTTATGACCTACTTAATTGAAGGGGACGTGGTGGCACAGCGGTCAAACTCTCACCAAGGTTGACTGGGTTCGATTCCTGGTCGATGCATTTGAGATTTTCTAAGGGAAATGTCACGTCCTGTGGTTCGGATTACATGTAAAAAGGAGGTCCCGTGGCTCATGATCGTACGATTAACAGTCACGTAAAACTACAAACTTCCTTCCTACTTACTTGGTACAGTATGTAATATAACTTTTATGCTTCTACTAAAATCACAGCTACACATCTTAATTATTCCACAGGTTATGGGAGTGGAGGTATGTTTGCTGTGCCTTGATGCTTTCCTGTTGTTGGATCACTGAATATTCTGGAGGCAATTGATTTGTTACATATCACTGTACAGCTGCAGAAGTAGAGAAGAAGAAGAAGCCGGAAACTGATCCTGAACGCCCATTATTTGGTTATATACGAGGCACGTCCAGAAAGTAAGTTCCGTTTGGTAATAAAATTGAATTGTGTACAGATGCAGAAAAAATATTTATTGCACAACATTCAACACCTCTTAAACTACGTTTCCACATAACTGCCGAACTTTTGCAGACATTTGTCATAGCTTGGCACAAGTTTTTGGATACCTTCTTCATAGAAGTTTGCCGCCGACCGTAAACGAGAGTGAAGACTCCCCTGTAAGATATCCTACCGTTTGGCCACCACTGTTAGGCAAATTGCATATGTGGTCAGGAGAACTCCTAAGCCTACGCAGTTCTCCTGGTAAGCAACATACGGTACCATCTTTCATTATTGTTTGTTCAGCCATAGGTTAGTAGTGGCGGCATGTGAAAAACCTGTTTTACGATCACAAGCACTCAATTAGTCTACATGTCTTCGTTACACACTGTGTTTTTCATTATAAATTGATTTGTTTCGTATAATGGTGAACGCTGAAATTGTGAAAACTATCTCGACACGTCATTCTTCTTTACAACTACCGATACAGAAGGAAGTAAAGAAGCTGAGAGAAAACGTCCAAGTGTTCGCTTCATGAGCTCGAAAGGCACTTTCCCTTGTTTAATCTCATTACCCCTCAATAATCCTGGCCAGATGATGTAGTGGTTACGGCGCCAGTTGTCTGGAACTCGGTAAATCAACTCCTCCGCTCATCACTTATTTGCTCAGGCACCCTCCTCCTCTAGGGATGAAGATTTACTGCATTATCATATAAAAGCCTCTCCCCCTCTTGACCTAGGCAAAAGAACATCTTCATTGTATTACCGATTGACCCACACTGAGTGAAGAGTAGCCTCTCTCTGTGACTTGTAGGCACGCATTGACTTATAGCGACACAATGGAACAGTTTGTTTATCACCGCTTTGTACGGAAGTTGTGTGTGTATGTAACTTGCTAGCTATTGTTGTGGAAGAAGGTCTTGGCCCCATTGTGCAAGGGAGTAGGGAGAGGGTGCAGCAGTAGCAGGAATTGTTCCTGACACGAATATATTTCTTGGGACGAAATAACATAGAATGAAATTTCTCTTCCTGTATGCATAGGCAGACAGAAGTAGGTGGTTCGTGTTATTTTCTGCGTCATTTCTAAACGGACTGCTTTAAATCTTCTCACAAAGCTAGTAAGATTAAATTTTCAGCTTATTAACCCTTACCGTGTTTTTTACGGAATATCCGCAGGCTATTATAAGTTTAAATTTTATTACGGTAGGTGGAAGGAATGTATAAGACAACCTGAAACCGGAAATGATTACGTGAATCTTTTCATTCGAATCATTCGTAATTAGATAGATAGGTACTTGAGTTTGTCATTATCATCAGATGTACGATATAAACAGTGATGAGGCCATGAATAAATACATGGTGTTAGAACAAATCGAACAGCGATTACAGTAATTTTGAGGACTTTTCATTTTGTAGAGATAGTTTATCGTCATGTGACGTAGCTAAGATCAGTAATGATGCAGATACGAGTGTATTAAAGCTATGCCGGATTTCAGCGATGGAGATTCCATGGATTCCCTGAACTGATTCATATTTTGTATTGATTTCCTATTTACAAAGTTTTTTCTAAAATATATAAAAAATTAAAAAGATCAGAAGGTCTTAAAAATGTTTTTAAACAATTCACTCAAAGAAATGTACAACATAATTATTTCAGTGACACTTAACATGATGTATAACATAAATTTGTCGCCAAATCAATACTTTTTACATACATAAAAATTCTACAGGTACATGTTTCGAAAACACACAATGTTTTCTTCCTCAGCCCACTTATTGGTGTAAAACATCATATAACATCGATAACCTCACTAAATAACAAAAACACAGTTCACATTTATTCTCTTGTTCTTCCTTTGTTAGGCCTGTGTCATTCGACACATTAATGTCACTCACGCAATAAACACTTATTAGTTGAAGTAATGAATATTGACACATTGACACATTTACTCATTGCTAGTTTCAACGTGGTTTGCTGAAATGCACACAAGTGATAAGTAATGATATGAATATTTTCCAAAATATTCATATAGCTGCCCTTCGATGCGTAATGCAAAATTCATATCATTACTTATCAGAGGTCAAAGGAATGCAATAATCTAAACGAGGTTAATTTTGAAACGAATGAATTATTTGATTTATTAGCAGATTATTTAAATAATAATAAACGCAAACCACCTCCTCAACCCCCACCGCAATAGGTTAATTCCAACATACATTCCTGACTCGAATTCTTTTCATGACGCCACACCCAATTACCTTCTGGGTGCTAGTTAGTGTTTTCTCCGCTTTTGGCAAGGTTATACGACACTTGTGTGCATTTCAGCAACCCACGTTGAAACTAGCAATGAGTAAATGTGTCAATGTGTCAATATTCATTATTTCAAATAATAAGTGTTTATTCCGTGAGTGACATTAATGTGTCGAATGACACAGGCCTAACAAAGGAAGAACAAGAGAATAAATGTGTACCGTGTTTTTGTTATTTAGTGAGGTTATCGATGTTATATGATGTTTTACACCAATAAGTGGACTGAGGAAGAAAACATTATGTGTTTTCGAAACATGTACCTGTAGAATTTTTATGTAAGTAAAAAGTATTGATTTGGCGAGAAATTTATGTTATACTTCATGTTAACATGGTCAATACGGAACCTGGAATGAGTGCAATTCAGTGACACTGGAAGGGTTAACCAGCTTTAATATTGTAAGAAAATCTCGTTATAAATATGTCAAATATCGTTATAGGACCATTCTTCAGTGTTACCTTCGTAATCGTAATTTTAGGTGTCTTTCAGTTGGTCAACATAATAGTACGTAATGATTTATGAAATTAATGATATTTATAAAGTTTCATTATTGATGTTAAAATCGGAAATAAAATACCATAAGTATTTAAAAACTTTAATAAACCTTTGACAACAAGATAATAATTAAAATAGATATTATACCAGTTTCGGCCACATTATGGCCATCTTCACTGATTGTTTTCTAAATCAAATAAGAACTATTTGAATTACGAGCAAAATTATTGAATAAATATTAAACTTGGGTTTATAATTTCTTTGTTAAAAATATTTTTCCATAAAAAGTATTCAAAAAACAGATCTGTAACAATGTGGGCATCAAATTGACGATACTGTAAAATACTTTTCTGATTAATACGTACCGGTCTGTCTAAAATATCTGGTTATCGTATTTTCTTTTATATAAATAGATTAAAATGTCTTAAAAAATATCTTGAAGTTGATTCAAGCAAATGCTTCTAGCAAAGAATGAATACAATAAATTTCCGAACCATGCTCCCCACAGCAAAGACCTTTATTTCATCTTATGAAAAACCATCTCAATAATTATGTATTTATTTATTTATTGTATTATTATTTATTGGGTTCATTCCTTACATGATCCACTACGAGGTAGTACTTCATGCTTTCAACTATTTCACAACACTATATCGATGTCTTTTGTAGTTTATAAATGTTTACTTACTGGTGACTAGTCTTAATTATTTTTAAATCTCGAAGGTCTAAAGAGTTCACATATTTTGCGAATGGTTTTGTGTAGTTTTTAATGATAATAGACTTGTGTGTTGGCCAGTACACATCTTTAATTAAACAGTTTCTAAGGATTTCTCTGTCGCTTTTCACTACATTACAATCGAATATTAGGTGATCCACTGTTTCTGGTCCTTCGTTGCAGGAACAATTAGGACTGCGTACTATTTTAAGGCGATGCAGATAAGAATTAATGTTTCCATGACCAGTCAGTATTGTTGTCATGTTAGGCGTGAGGCTGAATTTAATTGCTAACCTACTTTCTATTGTTGGAAATAATTCCTTAGTAATGATTCATTTCGAAGTCACTTCCCATTCTTGTTGCCATTCACTGTTGGATTGTTTGCAGAGTTGATTTTTATTTATTTATTTATTTCATTTTTTATTGTTATTTTTATTTATTTCAGCTAAGGTAGTAGAAGAGGGCCACAATGTGCCCGAAACTGGTATAATGTGATCTAGTTTCATTATTTATTGACTAAAGTGTATGAAATGTAATAAATACTGATGGTATTTTATTTCGAACATAATTGTACCCATTTATAATGGATGTAATAAACCAGAAAAAAATTACATGAGATTAATAAACTAACTTGGATTACTAGTTTCGATCGTCATGCGATCATCATCAGATCCTTTACACTCAGACTTTAAATCTATGTCTAAGAATATGTGGGTGAAGATATTTGCAATATAGGCCTACTGTATGTCCGAATTCCAAAAAATCTTGTCAATACGCTACAGCTGTTCAAATCCGAAGCGCAAAAACCCGTTTAATAGAAAATCTGAACACAGATATGAATTCAGGGCACTATACCCGTACTTAACAAAAATCAGTAATATTTTACCATGTAATAGAGAAGAAACTGAAATGCATATAAATGTTTGGTTAGAGTGATTATTATAAACTTTGTGAAAAGAAGTATATACATACAGTAAACTATGATGTGTATTTCTATGGCCTTTACATACCAGTTTCCTCGGACTCGTTGCTGTGGTGAGAAGTTTAACATACCAAAGATAAATAAATGAATACTGAAGGCTACTGTAGCAGAATGCACGGCTAGGCTGGGAATAGAAAGGTGAATTGAGTCTTTGTTGTATAACCAAGAGGCCTCTATTCAAATGCATTCCACTTGAAAGAGCTTTTAATGCAACTGGTCACATTCTCTGACCATGTTCTGTGAATGCAGCCCCGCTTAATTATGTAAATGAAGTGTTTCACTGCCTCCTAGACCTACGTATGGGATAAAATTGAAATAGGACAAGAGAGATGTTGAAATGCAATTTCGTCTGCTGTCAGTAGCTTGAGTGCTCTCCATCCACCACAACAACCACCTCATTGATCGTAATCAGTTTCGGTAGAGCCATTGATACAGTGTCTATCCAAATATTTCTTCAATCAATGTCAGCGTAGGTATGGAAATTGAACTTTGTAGTTTTTCGTTGTGTTTCACAATGTAGGTAACTTTTTTTTTCCATTAATATACTCTCTGCATAGTCGACTATAGTCGTAGTACTACATGCTCTTATCCAATTTCATAGAATTGTGTAATTATAAAATAAAATCTTTGTTAAATACTATTTGCTGATAGGTGATGATCTTGATTCTCCTTCAGTGTTGGAAGGTCCTAATAATTCACTTATTTTTAAATTAGAAAGCAAGAAAGGAAAATCCTAAGATTTTTTACCAGTCTGTACAGGGGGAATCTGGATGAAAAGACTTATACCAGCACTCGGAGAAAATCTCAGACCCATTTAGGAAAAGACGATTGAAATTTTACGGGCATATCCTCAGGATGGGCAATCAGAGACTGCCCGAAAAGATTCTTAACCTTGCCCTGTCAATGAAAGTTAAAAAAAAAACACTTGGTTGCTTGAAGTTGGATACGATCTTCAGGAAATAAGCATCACAGACGACATTGTACTAGACAGAGCTAAGTTCAGAGAATTAGTCGATAATCACCGCTTTGTAGACCATCCAAGCACTGTCACCAACAAAACCTGGTCAGAAGATCGCAAGAGAAGCCACAGCGAGAAGATGAAGAGATTTTGGGAGAAGAGAAAGGCAATGCCATCAGCTAAATAAGTTCAATCGCGCTCCTTAGTCGGGCATGACGAAGAAAGAAATGATATATTCGTTGGTACATTGTCTCTTTCAAGAACACAAAATTTTGGGTTCAATTCCAGTAGAGTCTGGTTGGTTCCTTAGTTCAGGGACTGCGACAACGCGGTCATGTAGCCCCGTGTACTTTGGGTGAGTGTAGAATGTGTCTGATAACCGGTGTTAATTGCGATGGCTGTATTAGTGAGTGTTATCTTTTTTAATTCAAGAAGGACTGCAGACCATAATTTCAAGGTGGTCCTACTTTCGGTACCAAATGCTACCGTACACGACTCCTAGCTTGCGGACTTGGCTACTAGATGGCATCCCAGTCAGCTCCTGGCGACGAACGTTGGAACTAATAAAGCGTTATCAATTCTAACCTACAAATTTTGGCTTCGCACATGTGTAGTTAGTTGAAGGTTCTTTTTCATGCCATAAATCTACGACATGGGACGGCCTGCTTTACAACCCCTCCGAAGGAAGGCATACTGAGGGATATTAAACGCTCTTAAAAAATCCGATGACTTCGGCCGGATTTGAACCCGCGACCTTGGGCATGCTAACAACTACGCCACCGAAGCCGCCCAGTAGAGTCTAAGTCAGGGTTTTAAAGATCGGTAAGAATCCACGGCACTCTGTGACTTATAAGAGATCACATGTTGTGAATACAAGTCAAAATCAATTAAATATGAGCCACACGTCTCCCGAATAGAATTCCAGTTTCACTACGAGAAGTCAGTGTTAAGGCTACTGTGTACTCTTGGGCATGAGAATTGTGTAGGCCTATGTTATCAGGACTCATTATACTAAAAGTGGCTTCGGTGGGGTAGTTGCTAGCATGCTGAACTGCTGTGCCCAAGATCGCGAGTTAAAACCCGGCCGATGTCAGATTTTTTAGCCTATTTTCATTTTATGAAAAAGAAAATAGGCTTATGAGACCACCTTTTATCCGTGTGTCCGTGTGTGCATGTGTGGATGTGTGTGTGATTGTGTGTGTGTGTGTGTGTGTGTGTCCCTAATAAATTCTAAACGGCTGAAGCGATTTCAATGAAACTCGGTAAGATCATAGCACCATTTTGGCCGACCCCAACCGTGCTCTTCAAATTTTCTTGTGCCTCACCTATCCAACCATCCGAGTGCAGTGAAATTTTCACGTTAAATGATTATAAAAATGTTAATCCACTGGCATCTAAATCATTTCAATTGCTTTCATAACCACAAGATGGCAGCTGTGCGAAATTTTAAAATCTCGCTTTTACTTCTTGTGTCCTAATCATGGGATTGAAGTCTGAATACCACACGTACACAATAATCTTCATGTAAGTTAATAGTACAAATATAACAAGCAGTTCCGTGACGAATTAAGAGCCTACTTTTTTAAAATTTAAGATTCATTCCAATGATTAATCTATGTGGATCTATCTAGAATAATGACGAAATTAAGTTGGTAATATCGAAATTTCTAATTAGTTCGAAATACTGTATACCTGGCATAATGTAGCCTAATAGAGAACTACAGTTGGCAGCCGTGGTGAATAAATGTATTTTTAGTTCCATCTCTTAAGGTACAGAATACAAAATTTGGTTGAAGTCCAATGGATAACATGGACGTTACATGCAGTTAAACATTGGATCTAACAGCGCGCGTAAGATCATATTGGCATCAATGACATACATATATTGGTCAGAAATAATCTGAAATAATATGATCTATTGTTGTGTCAATTTTGAATGAAATCCATTATTTAGTATAGAAGTTACATGTATTTCAATTTGGACCTCTCAGCAGGCTTAGAATCATGTTGGTAGCACTGACGTATATAAGTTACTCCAAATTAATATAGAATGTCAGGTACTATACGTGTGCATAGTTTAAAGCTGTCGGCTTGCATACTTTCTGATATATTGGTATTTGTATAAAAAATTGAGAGCATTTATTAACAGTTGGCAGCCCTGGTGGCTCTTAAGAATACGCTCAGTCATATCTGTTTATACACATAGCACATACGAATTTGGTTGAAATCCAATTGATAGTGTAGAAGTTATATGCACATAAAATTTGGACCTATCAGCAGGCTTATAATCATTTTGGCAACACTGCCATGTATGGCCTCCTGGAAATTAAACTGCAATATTATTATCTATACGTGTGCCAATTTTTAAATAGCTCCCATTCACACTTTCCAAGATATCCAACATGGAGCTCAAATTTCAATTGCGATTTTTCAGCAGTTGGTAGCACTGACATCATTTTCAAATGTTGTTTTGATTGCTGCATCCGTTTAGGAGCTTATGGGGGGGGGGGGGGACACACAACCAGACAGAAGGACAGACAGACAAACACACACTTGCCCGATCTCATAAGTCTACTTTTTCCTCATTTTTGCAAAATGTGAAAAGTAGGCTAAGAATCCAACCTGGCGGCCATCTGAAATATTTAGACGCTTCTCAATACCTACGAATCTATCACAACAAACAAACTGACATTTTGTATGTTGATAGAGGCAATTAACATGAGTAGGATATATGAAAATAGGCTGTATAGTTCTTCACAGAACTACTTGTTAAGAGTGTTAAAATCCTTCAGTATGCCTTCCTTGGGAGGGGAAGTGAAGCCGGCGGTCCCATGTCATAGATTTATGGCATGTAAAAGATCTATCCACTAAATAAACTTGTGTGAAGCTAAATTTCTAGGTTAGATTTCTTTGAAACGTCCTATCAAAGCTCCAACGTTCAGCACTAGGAGTCAGTGACACCTGGTAGCGACAGTTTGAACTACTTGAAATTGAACCGAGCTTCTAGCTCACCCCATGGGTGTCCGCTTGAAGCAGCTACAGCCTCTGGCGAGCCGAACATGTCCTCGGACACTCCCGGCCCTAAATGCCATACGCTAAATAAATAATAACATTTATACTAATTTTGTGGTAAAGATTCTTCTTGTAACATGCAAAAAGTAATTTAATCTGTACTGAATGATAACTGATACGTGCAAGGGCACGTCTCTACCATTTCAAACATGTATTTAATCAGGGACGCTGTTCTTGAAGTTTGAATCGTCCGCTTGGTCGCTCAGTACCGCCTGTCACCACAAGATGGTAGCTGCAGTCGGACTTTGGAAAGATACAAATAGTTCCTGTTTCTCCCCAATAGGTGGTGTGGGCTTCGCCTTATAAACTCTATATACGCATGACATAATTGAAAGACAATCACATTCTTCGGCTTCAAACAAATGCTAGTGCATTCATGATACCGCCAAATTATGAACTTATTAATGACATTGTTGTTTTGATGTGTCACTTCGTGATTGGACAATATTTTTTTTACATGAAGACAGTTCGATAAATGACGAGCGATTCTCCGCCATTTTTGTGGAGTCCTTTAGCTGTCGAGTGAAAAACAACAAGCCGACGACTGGTCCAAGAGTGTCTATCCGTTGCGCTGGGGGCATTGCCCCTAGCTTTTTCAAAATGTGAATACTCATTCAAGAAAAAGGAATTGCCTGTTTTCTTCAGGCTGTAAATTTTCATCGTTCCGCCGTGAAGAGGAAATGTGCAAGGATAATCGCAACTGGATGCGATCAAGTGCTTGTATCTACACGACGCATCGGCGTGTTAGCCATTTTTGTGAAGTACATGTAATAACGTAAAATTATGTGTTAATTATTTTATTGTTATTGTGTCTCCACTGAGAAGGATGTAAGGTACGTTTTTTTTTAATTTAATTTATTTAATTATTTTATGTTATGGAGCTCCGATATCTTCTTATAGTAATGTTTTATTTCTGTTCCTCATTTGTTTAATGGCCTAAATTTTTTTTTTTGCTGTTTTAATTTCGTGTCCTGATTTATTTGAACCTTGTTATCTTTTCGTCGTACCTCCTGGAGACACATTTCTAGTTTATTTCACGTTTAAATTATTATTTATTTTCCTTTGGCAAGCTTGGGTTTGTCCCTTTTTTTTAATCCATGTAAGATCCGTCCAGTTTTAAAACGACTTGCATTAATAGTTTTTAGATGTAATTGTTTTTTTTTCACCGTTCATTTCCTTCTACTAATGTTTAAATTTAATCTTATTAATTGTTTGCCGTAATTTCGACCTGGCATGGTTTTGGTGTGGCCATATCTTTTGTTTACCGTGATGAATTGTGGTCTCGTTGTCAGTCCATTTGGCGCGGGTCTCCAAAGCATACGTGTTTTCTGTTAGCTCAATATATTTTTTTTAAATTGTAATCTTGTTGTTGTTAGTTTTGTGTTTTCGGATGTAAAATGTCCTTGTGTGTTTCGCCGACGAGCATATCATTTATTTTTTTATTTTCTATCCCATTTTTTTTTTAAGTTTAATTTAATTTTCAATTCCTTTTGTTTTGGCTTGGCCTGAACTTCTGCATGCCGGATCAATATTGCATTTCCTTGCAATTCATCAAGCCCGTTCTCAGTATGTTATGCATGTAATATTTATTTTAACCTTTGGGCTGTTTTACCTTTTTTAAATTTTAATTAAGTCTTTTTTTCTTCTTGGCTTTTCAAGCAAGCATGTTAGGCGCTATCTGGCCTTCTTGTAAAATATTGGTGGTTGATGCATGTTCTTTCTCTGGTGAAGTTCTTATTTAAATTTTCAATATTAAACCTTATATTTTTCCTTTTTTTAAATCTTTTGTTGTGGCATTATTTCGCCGACGGGTGTTCCGTTGGTTTTTGGGGGATGTTTGTACGATAGCCTGTGTGTGTTGTCCCCTTCTCCATCTTCCTTCCACTCCTTTGGAGCTCTTCTGTTGGGACATGTCATCTGGAGGTGATGTTGCTGCGGAAGTGACCCGGACCCCTGAATACAGGTAAGTTGGCCCATCAACGTTTCCCATACTCGTCCCATTCTGGTAAGCAAAGCGTTGGTTATCGAGAAGCCGACGTGCTGCTGGCCAGTGCCGTCCAATACTAGGGGTAGCAATAACCATATGAAGATAATGTTTTGAGGTTAAAAAATCAAGAATAACATTAATACAAATTGCAATAAAAGAATATTCAGAAATAAAGTAACATTGGTTTATTCAGGAACACTTATCTCAATTGTTTTTAAACCAAATGCTCTCTAAGTATTTTACATCCTGAGAATTGCTAACTTTGTAATGTAATGTTCATTATTATTAGAATAGAATTCAAGAAATAATATCCTAAGCGACTTACTTATTAATTATTATTTAATCACCATATCCTAAAGACAAGGCCTTGTCGATACAACCTTATTTTGTCTCTCCTCCGCTGAACGTTTCAAATAAGAATATTCCTCGAAATTACACTGACATACGGCTTGGAATTATTTTGGCAATTCCTGTCACGTAGACAGCTAAAAAAAACTGGAAAGGGTTCTAGGGGTATCTAAATTTTCTCGATCCCGATACGTGTATTTCGTAGTCCGGGAAACCTTTTTGGTATAAGACCTAAGACTACAAATGCATCTGCAGCACACTCCAGCGTACCAAGACTGTTACAAGAGCCACGAGGAGAGAGGGACTCGATCCGAGAAATCTTCTACACAACATAATAATGCAATGTTCAGCAAAGATTGGATGAAAGAAGAATACGAGCTGAGACACCTGATGACGCGCTTTGCGATGTACGGTTTCAATCATCGTATTTGTATCAGGAGAACCTTCCAACAGGCTAGCCATGAGTGTACATGTGTTTTGTGTGGAGAACAGTGTGATACATATCACGTAATGGAGTGTAAGAAGAGAGCGGTCTCTCTGACTCAATTTTGCTGTGATTCTTGAGCCTGATTTAATGCACATATTTTGCACATTGTGCGTAGTAAATTTGTTATTTATTAATTAATATACGTGGAAATTTAGTCTGTCAATCACAGAATCCAGATACGTCTTTCTGGGACTTCTTCTACCCCAAAACCTTTCCTTCCAATACGATCGTTCGGAAACTGTTCTGGCGTAGTGGTGTGGCCAAGGAATTGTGTTTGCCTCAGTGTTGATCAATTCCCTTGTTTCATCTACTTCCTCAAGGACCTTTTGGTTTAGCTTATTTTCAGCATCATCCTCCATTTCCAAATGTCCATTGATTCCAGGTTTGTTATATCTTGTTTTGCTAAAACCCATGTTTCACAGGCATACAACAAAACAAACACTCCACACAAACATTCTGACAAAATATTTCCTAATTTTAGTGTTTATGTTTGTCAGAAGGTATTTCTTGTTACTGAACGCCTGGATTATATATTATTACAATAATATTATTATATTATATTATTATTATATATTATTATAGGTTAACATAGTAAAGTTAGCTATTCTCATTATGCCTAAGTCACAAATCTGAGAGAGCATTTGGTTGAAAAACAAATGAGAGGAGTGTTCCTGAATAAACAATTTTACTTTATTTTAAAAATAAATAAATAAATAAATAAATAAATAAATAAATTTAAAAAATTACTGTAAGTAGTTATCATCCGGTTCAGAATAGGTTACTTTTTGCAAGTTACTAGAATCTTAGCCATGACCTTACCACAAAATGCTTAGTATAATGATGCTTGATAATGTACACAATTCGCAAGCTCAAGAGTGCACAGTACCCTAAATCGACCCTTCCATTAGTCATTTTCAAGAAAATTTTCGATTTTTTATTGTCTCTTTCGATAGTATGTCCTCTCTAGTTTCCAGAAATATATAGTTTATACTAGTTTTATTGTTGTTGAGCTCATTTATATTCACTTTAATGATCGGTCTGCACGCTTTTCAGCAGCTGTCACTTTGACGCATAGATGCAGCAGATAAATCACACATTAATCTGGCTTTGAAACAGTCTACTCCAGAACTAAAACAATGTTGGAGATACTCACGGGTCGGAGAATGCAGAACATTGACCTAAAATCCAAAGAAAGGCAGTTTTTAGGAGTTGAAAAGTAAGACTCTTTACTCTAAATGTGTACCTCAACTTTAAGTTACGATTTCTCTCACTTTTTTTTTTCAATGCTCTCAATTTCTTTTATCCAAATACCAATATATCAGAAAGTAAGCAAGCCAACAGCATTAAACTATGCACACGTATAGTACCTGGAGTAACTTATATACGTCAGTGCTACCAACATGATTCTAAGCCTGCTGATAAGTCCAACTTTAAATACATGTAACTTCTATACTATCAATTAGATTTCAACCGAATTTCGCATGTGCTGTGTGTACCATAACAGATATGACTATGCGTATTCTTAAGAGCAACCAGGACTGCCAACTGTTAGTAAATTATGTCTCTATTTTTGTTACCCTAATATCAATATATCAGAAAGTATGCAAGCCAATAGCTCTAAACTTTGCCCACGTATAGTACCTGGCATTCTAGATTAATTTGGTGTAACTAATATACGTCAGTGCTGCCAACATGATTCTAAGCCTGCTGATAGATCCAATTTTAAAATGCATGTAACTTCTTTACTAACTAATGGATTTAATTAAAAATTAGCACAACAATAGATCATATTATTTCAGATTATTTCTGACCAATACACGCATGACAATGTTGCCAACATGATTTTACGTGCTCTGTTAGATCCAATGTTTAACTGCATGTAACGTCCATGCTATCCATTGGACTTCAACCAAAAGTGAGTCTTCTGTACCTTAAGAGATGGAGCTAAGAATATATTCAGTCACCAGGGCTGCCAACTGTAGTGCTCTATTAGGCTACATTATGCCAGGTATACAGTATTTAGAACTAATTAGAAATTTCGATATTACCATCTTAATTTCGTCATTATTCTAGACAGATCCTTATAGATTAATCATTGGCATGAATCCTAAATTTTAAGAAAAGTAGGCTCTTTATTTCGTCACGGAACTTCTTGTTTATAGTTCTTTTTATCATTTTAAATGAACTTGTCGACTTCGTCGTTACGCTTGTAGCTGGCGGTACGTTATGGTGACGGGATGAAATGTACCGAGAATGCACTGAGGTGTGTGACGCATAGTACGATGTAGCAGCCGAGTACCAAGAAGGCAGTGCGAGAACAGAGTTTCAAGAAGGCATTGCGAGAACAATCAAGTAGGCAGTGAAGAAACAAAATAGAACCTTGAAACTCTGTTCTCGCACTGCCTTCTTTGTACTCGGCTGCTAGCATTTAAAATGATATCAAGTCCAATCTTTCAGACTGACTCTCAGTCTCTTTTAATTTACATCTACACTGCATGGATTTTCGTTTCATGTTGCACCGATTGGTATAGTCATTCATATATCAGGAACTTCTTGACCTAGAAAGCTGTGATTTGGTTCATTTTAAAGTTTCGGAAGTTGGCTATACTGTTGCGCGACATGACTTGACAGTTTGATGCTGACCGAAGCTGGGGTGATAGGCTCGCTTCGAAGTAGTATTTAAATTTCCAATGATTGGAGATTGTTGGAAGAAATGAAAACGTAAAATCTTTTAATCCTGTAATAACCTTCAATCATGGGAATTCAGGCAGACTTAAGGTTCTTGAAGAACTGGGAGTAGAAACAGGAAAGCATACAGCATCTGGATTGAAAGTGCTTGACAGGTTACGGGTTCAAAAGGAAGAATTTGCAGAAAATCTGGCAACAAATGAAGCAAGGGAGAAGAAAAACGGGGGAGATTAGCCAGCGAGGACTCGGATTATAGTGCTAGATGCTTCTAATTCGTCTAGGAAAACATGTAGTGTATGTTTAAGATACTTCCATCACTCTTCAACTTTGGAGTTGATTTTCTTGAAACTTAAAAAATTTCAATAAATGTTCCTTTTTCTTCAAAACTATACAATGTATAACCATGAAATTTTGACAGGTACTTAATGTGTATACAATACATCTGGGGATCTACAATCAGGTTATTGTGACTAATACCTTGAGAGTTATGCATCATTGTTCATGATTTTTTTTATTGGAATATATCTTTTCAAAAAGCAGTGTGGTGTTTGAAGC
The DNA here is from genome assembly GCA_946902985.2 of Meconema thalassinum. Taxonomy (NCBI): domain Eukaryota; kingdom Metazoa; phylum Arthropoda; class Insecta; order Orthoptera; family Tettigoniidae; genus Meconema; species Meconema thalassinum. The sequence continues at coordinate 440,266,579 of OX336393.1, read as the reverse complement.
CATATTTTCAGTGTTGCCTTAGTAAACAAGAGTGTAGTGCTTTTCAGTCGGTCAACACGAATGTACCCAAAAGAGATGGGTTATACCCTAATCCTGAAATAAATTATATGAGCTTAATAAAACACTAGGATGACCAGTTTCGATCGTCAAGCGATCATCATCACATCCATTACACTTAGGCTACAAAATCTATGTTTGAAATACAGGTGAAAATATTTACAATATGTACAATTATTTAGTTGCAGTAACATAGATTTTGTAGCCTAAGTGTAATGGATCGGATGATGATCGCTTGACGATCGAAACTGGTCATCCTAGTGTTTTATTAATCTCATGTAATTTATTTCAGGATTAGGGTATAACCCATCTCTTTTGGGTACATTCGTGTTGACCGACTGAAAAGCACTAAACTCTTGTCTTTTCAAAAAGAAAATCATTACTCTCACATTTATTAAACCACAGTTCCCATTGTTGATCCCAGCACGTAGTAAGAGTTGAGGAATATACTGTAAACATTTCTTGCATTTATCTTTAGCAGATTCTGAGAAAAATGAACATTCGGTCTTACCAGGGAGGTCTATATCTGCTTTTCCTGTCCCCGCTTCTCTAGAAATGTCTTCATAAAAATACATTTTCATACGTTGGACTTTTCGTAGTGCTTAATTAAACGTCACAGCTACAAACAGAGACACTCAGTCTAGCTTGAAATTCTTCATGTCACCGTATCTCTTGCGTCACAGGGGACGTTGTGGTAAAAGACACAAGGGTCGACCACGTAATCTCGGTGCTGAGAGAAGGGTGAGAAAGTGCTAGAAGGGGACCAAGTGGGGTTTATGAAACCACAAGTCAGAGCACTGCAGGAATGCTTTTGAGACTCAGCGCGACGAGGGCATGTGTCAGGGCAAGGGTGTACCACAGCGTTAAACAGTTGTGGCGGATAAGGGTGTCAAAGGCTACACATGTCACTTCATACCTCTCCTTTGGCGGCAATTTAACATAACATTTGTTTCATAAAAATATAATACTGAGCTACCAAGCCTCATATCCTGGGGCTATTTTATATTCTTTTGAACATCTGATATTCTATACACGAAACATCTCCAAATACAATCCTTCGTCATCATAATCGAATTTGCCCAACCAAGGACCAAGTAATAACTCTTCATGATTTCAGTTTTCTTTGGCGCCAGTATTCTTTCATTCTCTTGCTCACAGCTTCTTTCTTTTCAGCTGTCCAATGTTGTTTCTTCTTGGTCGCTGTTTCTGGCTCTAGCAACCCCTCAAATGTGTGTAGGCCTATCTTATGTCTGAAAGTGGTTCTGTTGCGGATGTCTTAATCAGTGATGTTCATTTCTTGTAGATCCTTCTTGGTGTTGGCAAACAATTTCTCATAAGAGTTACCTTTTCTATTGGGCTGTCATCTGAGATTCTGCTGCATGTTTTACATACTACTTTGTTACTACGTAATCGGTATGTGTCAGCACATTTTTTTGGTCCGAGAAATTTTCGTAAAATATTTCGTTCCATTTTTTCAATTTCTTCAATGTCATTTTTAGTTGTTAGTTCTAGGCATTCAGAAACATACAGGCGCTCTGGTTGATAAGAATTACATTTCATTTCCATACCAAGGAGATAGACCCGCTGATTTCTGCTACTGCGATTCTTAAGTCTACTTTTTAAAGGTTAGAGTATGTTAGATTTAAGGAAGACGAGTGCTTCATACGCTTTATTCAATATCCCATGAAAAAAGATGAAGCTAGGTTTCAACACGAATTCTAACGTGATCGGAATTTAAATTCGTAATATCAAAGTATTAAGAATCATTCAATGGCAGCTCTCCACTGGATGCGCTTCCAACTCCAACAGTTTACATCGGGGCCGTGAAATGTACAGTAGGCTGCTAGCTGCTTACCAGTAAGTTCGACGGCTAATAAAATCAGGGTTATCAACTATGTGAGAGGTAATTTACAACTGCCAACTGATATGCAGTATTTGGAATAAATTTTCCAATAAAATGTTTTATTCCTTCAATATGCGATACCTTTTGGCAAAATAATGGTATTTTAGTATTTGAATGGTTCATTATGGTTCCGTATTGATGCAAAAATAAGTATTAATATTTTGCAAAAGTTCCGCCTAATCAATACCTTTATTATACTAAATATAAATGATCACTTAGTGGTCATTGGTACATATAGAAAAAGATTTGAAAATCTTACATTATACAAACAAGGGAACCCTGATGAATGTACTACACACATCAAAAAAAGTTTTTGCATCACCTCGGTTCCAAGAGTTCCGGAACCGTTAAATACAAAGGGAATAGAGATCAACACAAACAACATTTCAGCTCGTTTTATTGCTCATGAGACCCACACATTGCATGTTGTACCATCATACAGCTAGACTTTCAGCATTTGTGGTCCAGATTGCAGTACACACCACTACCTCTAATACCCAGTAGCACGTCCTCTTGCATTGATGCATGCCTGTATTCGCCGTGGCATACTATCCACAAGTTCATCAAGACACTGTTGGTCCAAATTGTCCCACTCCTCAACGACAATTCGGCGTAAATCTCTCAGAGTGGTTGGTGGGTCAAGACGTCCATAAACAGCCCTTTTCAACATATCCCAGGCATGTTCGATAGGGTTCATGTCTGGCGAACATGCTGGCCACTGTAGTCGAGCGATGTCGTTATCTTGAAGGAACGCATTCACAAGATGTGCACGATGAGGTCGAGAATTGTCGTCCATGAAGACAAATGCCTCTCCAATATTCTGCCGATATGGTTGCACTATGGGTCGGAGGATGTAATTCAGGTATCGTAAAGCCGTTTCGGAGCCTTCCATGACCACCAGTGGCGTACGTCGGCCCCACATAATGCCACCCCAAAACATCAGGGAACCACCACCTTGCTGCACTCGCTGGACAGTGTGTCTAAGACGTTCAGCCTGACCAGGGTGCCTCCAAACACGTCTCCGACGATTGTCTGGTTGAAGGCATATGCGACACTCATCGGTGAAGAGAACGTGATGCCAATTCCGTGGGGTCCATTCAGCATGTTGTTGGGCCCATCTGTACCGCGCTGCATGGTGTCGGGGTTGCAAAGCTGGACCTCGCCATGGACGTCGGGAGTGAAGTTGCGCATCATGCAGCCTATTGCGCACAGTTTGAGTTGAAACACGACGTCCTGTGGCTGAACGAAACGCATTATTCAACATGGTGGCATTGCTGTCAGGGTTCCTCCGAGCGGCAATCCGTAAGTAGCGGTCATCCACTACAGTAGTAGCCCTTGGGCGGCCTGAGCGAGGCCTGTCATCGACAGTTCCTGTATCTCTGTACCTCCTCCATGTCCGAACAACATCGCTTTGGTTCACTCTGAGACGCCTGGAAACTTCCCTTGTTGAGAGCCCTTCTTGACACAAAGTAACAATGCGGACGCGATCGAACTGCGGTATTGACCTTCTAGGCATGGTAGAACTACAGACAACATGAGCAGCGTACCTCCTGGTGGAATGACTGGAACTGATCGGCTGTCGTACCCCCTCCGTCTAATAGGCCCTGCTCATGCATGGTTGTTTACATCTTTGAGCAGTTTTAGTGACATCTATGAACAGTCAAAGGGACTGTATCTTGGATACAATATACACAGTCAACGTCTATATGCCGGAGATCTGGGAACCGAGGTGATGCAAAACTTTTTTTGATGTGTGTAGAATCCATAGAAATCAACACAGCGCATAACATTTCAGACCCTAAAAATCTCAATGAGATAATTTTTGACTCAAACGTTTTGTTTGATACGCTCACAGACAACATAATGTTAAAAATCAACAACAAAAATAAACCCCCTTAAGCATTTTAACTATTTTAAGCATAAAGCCATAAGTATTTTAAATTATTTTTCTCTAAATCATGCACATATTGCAGCAACAAATTCTAATTTCATAAGAGCCACCTAATTTTCATTCTTATTCCTACATTATTTCAAATTTTGCCAATATTTTACTATTAGAGAATATTCTTATTAATAACATAACACTACACCCTGTTTAATACCATAATTGGTTTCCCAATGATTTAATAATCTATATATCTGAGTAATGAGTTAATGCTGTACCCATAAAATTGACAATAACGTGTAACAAAAGACAAGCCTTAGCCGCCATAAACTTATCGTTTAACCTAAAGTAAGTTGACATATTGCTAAATATCATCACAGATATAGACTTATATGTGACATATTCCATTCTTAATGGTTTAATCTCAAACTGGAGACCTGTTCCTTCATTAAGCATTCTGGCAAGATGATGTTTCGGCACAAAATTGCAGCTTCATTGTTTTCTTGGGGCTCATCTATGGTGAAGTATTGTGATCCATGACATTTATCACTGGTGAATTGTATTTCGATTATTAATATATTCTGGAATGCTGCCACGGAGCAGATTATGTCTTATTTAGCATCTACAGACCGCAGTAAGTTGAACTGCCACAAAACTGAGCCATTGTATTTTCGTTGACATCTGCAAGCCACGGTATAGCGTATGGTTTATTTCAAATGTGTTATTATTGTCCACATACTGTATTTCAGAAGATTTGGGACCACTTGAAGAATGCACAATTTCTGTGATCAACAAGAAAGGGTCAAATTTTAGAGTGTGTTCACACTATATTTTTTGTTTTTTCCAAATTTCAACTATTTTTTCTTCCTTTCTTTCCTTCTTTCTTTCTTTTTTATTTTTATTTATGAATTTTATTTACCTTATGGTTTTTTGGATAAACATCTTTCCCCTTTCATTATGGTGCATCATAAAAGGGTTTTTTGAAGGAAATATTTTATGAGTGTTAAGCTATCTGACCACCTGTTTGCCTTGACTTTTTATCTACACAGGCTGATGAAGGGGCCAAAACAATTAGGCCCCGAAACATGTACCAATGCCCATTAAGTGATCATTTATATTTAGTATAATAAAGGTATTGATTAGGCGGAACTTTTGCAAAATATTAATACTTAAAATAATGGTAGACTAATTTCATATTTTTATAAACATTTATAACATTCTGCATTTTAACCAGCTCTACGGAAAGGAAAAAATATAATATAATAATAATAATAATAATAATAGTAATAATAAAAATGATAAAAGAAATGAAAAATTCAAGGGGTAGAAAATTGGGTAATGCTAAGGTACAAGTATAGAATCTTACAATCGACTGTCTAGCCTTTGTAGATGGTCTACTGATTTTTTCAGAATCCATTGATATGGCAGAAGAACAACTTAACCAACTGAAAAAGAAAACTCAAGCACTGAAGGCTGTACTTCAAATCTCTTTTGAGGAGACACAATTCATGACAAACATAAAATCAGCGCCCAGGGAACCGGAGGTCGGACTAGGAAAAGTATAGAAGGCAGAAAAGTTTAAATACCTCAGTGAATGGATAGGGCCTAACCTATCAGAGAAAGAAGCCTTCGTGTCATGCATTAATACAATGGAAATGGCATACAACCTTAGTAAAGACATCTACAATAAGAGATCGATATCCTTAAACGCCAAAATTAGACATTACTGCACTGTTATTCGACCAGAGGCTCTGTATGCGTCAGAGACTCTAATAATGAACAAGAAAGGTCTAAAGAAAAACTAGAGGCAAAAGAAAGGAGGATTTTGAGGAAAATCCTGGGTCCCATCAAAGAAGTCAGCGAGTACGGAAGGCGTCACAACCACGAATTATACAATCACGTGGAGAAGACCAGTGACACGATTCGAAAAAGGATTGCCTTTTATAGCCAAGTGACACGAATGAGCCCAGGCAGGTTATCAAAACGGATATTGACGTACTTTCAAGATAAGAAAACCACGGAAGTTGAGAAAGATCTACGTGAAATGGAGCGTCTTCCACTTCAGGAAAAACTACGTAGGCACAAAGGTTTCCAGGAAAAGCCGAAGCTGAAGACAGGGTAGGCGTGGTCCCAAGAAAGAAAAGAACAACACCGGAGACGAATGCGGGAACACTGGGCGTTAGTAAGAGCTCGGAAGAAGAGACAGTTGAACTGACGTGTCCCCTAGTTGGCCGAATCGAAGAGAGAAAGAAAGAAAGAAAGAAAGAAGAAGAAGAAGACTCGAAGAGAAAAAGAAAGAAAGAAAGAAAGAAAGAAGAAGAATGATAATAATAATAACTTATCATTTAGAAAAACAAGAAAGGAAAATCCTCAGGAAAATCTTTGGCCCGGTGCGCATAGAGAGATATGTGGATGAAAAGGAGGTCTCACGAGTTATACCAATTTTCCGAGTAAATATCAAACACTAGGCTATTAGAAAAAGTCGATTAACATTTGATGGACATATTCAAAGAATGGACAATGAAATAGGCCTACCTAATAAAAGGATATTTAACAATGCCTCCTCATTAAAAGCCAAGAATATCTAGATAATAGAAATTGAAAATGACCTTCAAGAAATCAACGTAACGGACGAAATTTTATGGGACAGGCCTAGATTCAGATCGTTGGTAAACACTTTGCTGCAATACCTTGAATGGGAGACATCACTGCATGGACAGAAGAAGGGAAGAAAAATCATAGTGAGATAATGAAGAGATTTTGTGAAGAGAAGAAAGCTAATTGAAACTCGTCTGTGAAATATTCAGTGTGCTCCTTAGTTGGGTATAACGTGCTAATAATAATAATAATAATAATAATAATGATAATGATAAAGATAATGATAATAATAATAATAACAGTAATTGCTGTTTTAGATAATTTTTCTCGTAAGAAATTAAACAAAATGCTAGAACTCATGCCTCCTGTATTGTACAATGTCTTGGTAAAATTTCAATCAACTTTAGTTAAAATTGTAGCAGAAGAGATACCGTACTCGTATTCTTGAATATCATAATACAGATAACATTCAATTAAATTATTATAATCAATTAAAACGTAATGAAATGTGACCGTGATAGTTTGGAGGTCATTAGTTACATAGAATTATTAACAATACTGTGGATTGATATATGCAAAAGATTGTCCATGTAATTGATTATAATTGGTTTCGTTGTTCTGACTATGGTCTAACCACCGAAGAACAGACATTTTCTGATATAGAGTATTTATTTGTATGCATTTGACGTAGTAATACTAATCAACTGATGGCATTATGCAGTGAATTTAATTAATGTGGAATCACTCGGCTAACACTTGCTTTGTCAGGCCACAGAGTACGCTGCTATCTAATCCAGTAATATAGATCCACCAAATACAACACAGCTCAGTCACAACAAACGGTACCACAACACCTGAAGTTAATCCGTTAACAGCTGATTAATCTTCAATTACAATATCACAGCTGAAGTGATGTCATTCAATCCACCTCTAGGGGTTCACATCTACTGTAGTGGGATGTGGTTGGCGACCACGGGACCCCAGCTGAGTCCGGCATTGCTTCCACTTACTCGTGCTGGGTTCCTCGTGGTCTTCTTTCCTGTCAACCTTCCTTGGTCAACTATTGTTCTCTTCCGACCTTGACGGTATTAGGGTATCTGAGGCCTAGGGAGTCTTTCACTTTCCCGCCATAATTGGCCCTTGTCTCATCATTCCTGTTACCCTTATTCTTCGAGGGGTCAGCCTTCATTTTCTTTTCATGTCATCTCCTGCCGTCAGCACAAGGCCCTCAAGGAGGCAGGGTGTATGTAGCCCTACCACTTCTGGTGCACCCTGGATAGTGCTACACCCTCAAGATCTCACGGCTGGTGAGTTTGGGAGTTGGCGACCCCGCGTGATTCCGGAGCTGGGTCCGTTTTGTCCCCTTTTTCCTCTGACCTTGGGGCGGGCCCTCTCCTCTTTCCCCTTTCCTATCTGCCTTGCATGGCTTTCCTTCCTTCCAAGTCCCTCAATCCTCATTCGTCGAGTGTTGAGGGCATTTCATTTCTTCCTGTCCTTTATTTGCCTTATCCTTTATTTGTTTACCATTTCTTCTTCTAGTGTTTAAGGTTGTAGTTCTCATCTCATCTTTCACTATCAAACAATAGGTGGCCGATAACCTAGATGTTAGGCCCCTTAAAACAACAATTATCATCATCATCATCATCATCATCATCATCATCATCATCATTTCATCCATCAGATAACAGGGGCTGTCATTTCAGTCTGTAACAGATAGCGCATTTAAGATTCACTTAGTAAAAGAATTCAATAATATTGAATGTACGTTAATTCATCAGAACCAGAAATGTAATAAAACACTGAAAAATTATTTCAATCTTATCAAGGAACACGTGTTACATTACCACGCCACAAATAGCTTCATTTGGGTACACATAGATGTATTAATTCTGAGTATTTCATTTATTGGAAATCCCATCAACGGATTTATATTGGAAGTCACAGATGCTTATCTTCATGTACAAAATGAAGTCATCAGGCTCTTTTAATAGGAATGTTGAAATTGAATTGTAAATACCGTTAGCCAGGATTAACCATGGTAATTCCAATATGCAATATTTGCCATACAATTATAAACCGCGGAGTGGAAAATCTAAATTAGTTAAGTGACAAACACGATTATTGTCGGTTGAGGTAAATGGAAGTGTTAGTCAGATGATCAACAAAGTAGGCGTTCACTATTACTAGGTGATATTAGCTAGGTGAAGTGACTATGAAGGTTGATTTTGTGCCATGGCCAGCAATATTGTTGCTTATTGTGTCCAGGGTTGTGAGATTGAATCTCGGTGGAGTCTGTCGACATTTGGGTGTTCTCAAATGTAAGAGACTCGTTTGATTAGAGTTATTACTTATTTAGGCGACTTCGGTGGCGTAGTTGGTAGCATGCTGAGCTTCTATGCTTAAGGTTGCGGGTTCAAACCCGGCCGAAGTCGTCGGATTTTTAAGAGCGTTAAAATCCCTCAGTGTGCCTTCCTTCGGAGAGGAAGTAAAGCCGGCGCTACCATGTCATATATTTATGGCATGTAAAAGAACCTTCCACTAACTTCAATTGTGTGAAGCAAATTTTGTAGGTTAGATTTGATTAATGCTCTTAAGTTCCAATGTTCGACGCCAGGTGCTGGTTCCGATGGCATCTAGTAGCCATGTCCGTAAGGTAGGTGTCGTTGACGGCAGCATTTGGTAGCAAAAGTAGGAACTAATTGAAATTATTGTCTGCAGTCCTTACTTGAATTAAAACAGTTAACACAAAATTAACACCAGTTATCAGACAGATTCTATACACACCCAAAGTACACGGGGCTACATGACCGCGTTGTTGCAGCCCCTAAACTAAGGAACCAACCAAACAACCTTCCTCTATGGCTACAGGGCAATGATTTGATCTTCTTTGTTCGACACTGGAGGAGTTTGCATCAGTTCTTTCGCCGTTGCCTGTATGACGTTGGGTACCGTACAAATACACGTTCCTTTTTTTTCTGTTTCGTTATATCCCTCCAACCCTCTTCTCCCCCGCCCTTTCTCCCCATTTGGACATCCTAATTCTTCGAGGAGTCTCAATATCCCCCCTGTCCCCTGTACCTTCTCCTTCCTTACAACTCTGTCCACCGGTCTAATTAACAAGGTGCGTCTTCCTACCATGGTACATACAGTACTTCCTGGCGGCTGCTCTCTGGTGACGAACAGAGGAATTTCTCTAGTTTTTTTTGTATTCTCATTGATCCACTTTCTTTGACCTCATTGTTTTAATTCCATCGAAAAAGGAGGCAAGGTTCGTTCAAAACATCTGGTAAAATCGTATTTTCACACGGCAATGAATATTTTTAATAAAATAATGTTGACAACATCATTCCTAAATTTAGTCACAATAGATCACAGGTTAACATACTTAAACTTCATTAATAATAACGCAACAACTATAGAAGTGTGCAATACCGACGAACCAACTTACTTACTCCTTGGCGCTAGAGCTCTTGTAGGGCCTTGGCCTCCCGGATAATCTCCACTCATTCTTTCTTGTTGACTGCTCTGGTTCTCCATTTTCTGACTCCCATCTTTCTCAGATCCTCCACCACGTTATTCAGCCTAGGTCTTCCCCTCACACGATGTACTCCTGGCTTCCCATTGAAGACCTTCCTTACCATCCTGTTCTCTGTCATTCTTTCTACATGTCCCAATCAACGCTGTCAATTACTCTTTATTTCCACACTATACAGGGTGTAACAAAAATGTACAGCACAAAATCCAGAAAACATTCCTCACACTTAGACGAAGAAACTATGTTATATGAACATGGGTCTGTAAACGCTTCGTTTCCATGTCACGACTCATTTTCTCCAACTCATTAATCATGGAAAACACACAACAACAGAACGTTAGAATCATGGGAAGCGTGCACTCTTGGTTACGTCTGGTTACGTTGTCATTATCGTAGGAGCACCACCAGTGTTTTGTTTTACATGGCCCTGTTGTCATTCGACTTACGGCATTGCTTGTTTACTGCTGTGCAACCAAACATGCACCTCATGTACGATGGAACACCTCCTCATTTTAGTTTTAATGTCCGTCGGCTTCTAATTAACATATTCTGTGACAGGTGGATAGGTAGAGGTGGACCAATTGCCTGGCCTCCACGCTCTCTGTTCCTAAACCCACTGGACTTTCATTTGTGGGGCCTTTTTAAATCTCGTGTGCCTCGAACCCTAGTACAAGATGTTCAGTGTCTCCGTGCCCATATTATGGAAGGCTGCGAAACCATACGCGATACTCCAGAGATACACCAGCGCATCTGAGATTCACTACGATGGCGGGTTGATGAATGTAACAATGCGAACGGAGGGCATATTGAACATCTCCTGTGAGCAAGAGTTGTATGTGGTATGCTGGAACGTTCTGTTCTTGTATGTTTCCCATGATTAATACGTTGGAGACAATGAGGTGTAACATGGAAACAAAGCGTTTCCGGACCCATGTTCATATAACATAATTTATTCGCCTACGTGTGAGGAATGTGTCCTGCAATTTGTGCCGTGCATTTTTGTTACACCCTGTATAGTTGAAGGGAAAATTCATGGAAAAAGGTCTATTGGAAGACGAAGAAACTCGTGACTGAAGGATATCCGAAGATGGCATTGTTCCACATCAGAAGAGGCCTTTCATGCGGCAATGTCAAGATCACAGCTAGCTATATGGACCGCCAACATCCGCCCAGAGACGACGTCTGAAGAAGAAGAAGAAGAAGTCTGATTTACTATACAACTCTCTTATCTCCATATTATTTCTGATTCGCCAGAATTCACCCTCTTTTACTGCCCATATACATTCCTGAATATCTTCGTTTCCCATCTCCTTAACAACTCAACATCACCTTATGTCATGGTCCAAGTCTCCGGACCATACATCACCACAGAACTCTCTACCGTACGATATACCGTCAACTTCAGATTTCTACTAAGGCTTCTTGCTTTGTATACTTTGCTTAAAAGCAAAGTAAAACCTAATTACATCAGCTATTGTCTCGATTATAATTGTAGAGTTATTATCAAAATTAAAATTCCATTTTAGGACAAAATTCCAGTGCAGCGTATCTCAAACCACATCTCTTGAAAGAGACATTCAAACCATATTATTCATTCATTCATTAACTCACCATTCCAACTTTCTCATTCTTAGGGCTCTGATGTTTGCCCAGTAGGACCGCATTCGTTCTCGGTGGGTTTCATTACTTTCTTGGGCCCAAATCTTTCCCGTTTTCAGCATCGGTTTTTCTTGGAAACTTTGGCATGCTTAAAATTTTCTCTTCATTGGGATGTGCTCCTGAATGTCAGTTGATGTAATCTCTTCTTCTTTTAGATCCGAATCCAGTTCAATGAACAAGGCCCCTTAAAACCAAATTATTAATATTATTATTAGATTATTACTAGTAGTATTGCTAAAAATAACCGTCACGTTAAACCCTTGGCCAAAACTGTCATTGCTTAAAGAATGTTCTCAACAGCCTTAGATATAACTGCCTAGCAAATAATGTTTTGGAATAAACGATTTCTTCAGCGTATTATGCCTTTAATATAAACCATTACATACTACATTTATATTATTTATTTCAGTACAATACATAAAACAACTTCAAGATATTAAGACTAAACAACTAAAAAAGATATTGAAGAAATTGAAGAAAAAAAAGGAACGAAATATTTTAAGAAATATTCTCGGACCAAATCAATTTGCTGACACATACCGATTACGTAGTAACAAAGAGGGTGACAAAACATGCAGCAGGATCTCAGATACCATACGAAAATGAAGGGTTAAGTTCTTTGGACATGTTTCAAGAATGCTTGACGACAGACTCACTAAGAAAAATTTTAACCACTCAACAAGCCCAACAGAAAGGGTAACTCTTATGAAAAATGGTTTGCTAACACCAAGAAGGATCTACAAGAAATGAACATCACTGATCAAGACATCCGCAACAGAACCACTTTCAGAAATAAGATACACACATTTGAGGGGTTCCTAGAGCCAGAAACAGCGACCAAGAAGAAACAACATTGGGCAGCTGAAAAGAAGGAAGCTGTGAGCAAGAGAATGAAATAATACTGGCGCCAAAGAAAACTGAAATCATGAATAGTTATTTACGTGGTCCTTGGTTGGCCAAATTCGATTATGATGACGAAGGTTGAAAGACAGAAATGACGATCCCAACCACAAACAGTCTCAATTCACCAACTAATCTCTGGAGATTTAGCTACTATTGCTGTGATACACTCACTAATTGGAAGGCCCTAGGAGGCTCGTAAAGTGTCTCTCGACGTGGCCGATTACGCAGATGGGTGGCTAGAAGCTAATTTCCACACAATCCTCCTCCGATCTAATATTCCCATCTTGAATGGGATTCCTGTCCTATATTGCTCGTTAACATCCACGTGCGCGGGTTGACTCTGCAGCAGAGGCGAGATCAATTCTCATCCGGGTCCTTCTTTTCTTTGTGTTGCTTTTATCTACTGCACACGTTCTTCACATTTAGTGCACCATTAACACCTTAACAGCTGAAAATCAAAGAACAAGAAGGAAAGTTCCTCCGCTACACTGAGGAACGTCGAATCATGGATATTTATTTACTGATTTATTGATTGAATGATTGATTGATTGATATATTTATTTGTTTATTTATTTATTTATTATTTATCTAATCGATTGTTCCCCGTAAGGAGAGCGATTGAACTTGAATACACGATTAATTCATTTTCTGGCGTTTTCCCGCTTCTCTTTCCAAAATCTCTTCATCCTCTCAGAATACTCCTTATTCCGCTCATCTGTCCATTTTCTTCCAGGCTGTCATGATGGTCCATGCTCAAACGTAACAGTTTTGATTTTATTCCGGCACTCGGTGCGGTCTTCGAGATTTTATATGTTGACCTGTTGTAAGTCCCTATGGACCTCAGTCAGCCACTCCGTGCCACACTTACTCTGTGTTATAACGTTGAGCAATTTCTTCGCCATTCTGAAGTTTTCCATCCTGTATATGTGTGTATAAAACTGTGCTCGGCGTTTTCTGATTACATCCGTTAACGTGTGGATCTTTTGGTAGAGTTCGTTTTGAGGTCTCTTCATCCAAATACCGTTATTATTAACTGCCCCGTAAATATTTCTGAGATTTTTTCTTTCCTTTTTTCCCATATCCTTAATTTTGCAATGACCGTCGATCACCATTGTTTTGGCTGCGTAAGTTGATTCCGGAAGAATCACCGTTGGATAGTAGATTAGTAGCCTACCTTGATTTTGGTTCTAGCGAGATACACTTCTTGTTGTAGTGAGCCTACGTTAGCTTGTAGGTCTTCTGTAGTTTGGTGATTCTTTGGCGATTCGGTTTAGTCCCGAGGACTGTATGATTTCACTAAGGTATTTAAAATGGGGGACTTGTGTTATTTTACCGTATTGTGTGATTAAGGATGAGTTATTTTTTGATCGTCTTTCCAATACCGTTTTTATTTAAACATGGGCCCGCCCCTTACTTCCCCTCCGAAGCAAGGCTATTGAGGATTTTTTTAACGCTCTTAAGAAATCCGACGACTTCGGCCGGGTTTGAACCCGCGACCTGCGCCACCGAAGCCACCCAATAGGGTTCCTGATTTATTTCGCCTGCATTCAATTATTCATGCAACATCATATACCCAAGCCATAGACCTACCACTACCGATCCCGAATTTGGAGAAAGCATAGCTGTTGTTGTTGTTGTGAATTTGTATTAGGGGCTTGGGAAATCTTTGGTCATCAGCCCCGTGTGCTTGGAAGTGTGGTGAATTTGCCTGACACCTTGTGTTTCTGTGTGAAGCTATAATTGTTAGGGTATGTGCCCCGTGATTTGATGTAAGGTATTATCCCAGCATTTGCCTGGAGCAAGGATAGAAAATACGGGGGGAAACCACAGTCAAGATAGTCACTGCCAGCGTCGGGAATCAAACTTCCTACCTACAGGCTTGCTGCTGCAAGGACCCCATCGCGCACGGCTTCTGCGTGAGGCATGGAGAAACCAAGTGGACATTCCATTGTAGAACTTCGCGCCCTTTACCTGTGCCTTGTTTATTCTATTCTATCTTATTGATTTTCATCATGAATTATATCCATACCATTTAAAAACGCAATCAAATCCTCTGATGTGTCGGCTAAGATGACAATATCATCAGCAAATAATATGTGGTATAATTAAAAGACAACATACTACACAATCTCAGTGGAACAGGCTGGGGAGCAAACGCGACAGCACTGCGGACATCAGCTTTTGCCTTGGTCTCCCCAGTTACGGAATACTGCTGCCCTGTGTGGCTTAACAGTACACACACTTCAAGAGTTGATACCGGTACCCAACTGAATGGCACCATCAAATCGACACCTCTAAAATGGCTACCCGTTTTAAAACCAACATCCATCCCCCTCACATACGAAGAAAACTAGCTGTTGTAAGAGAATGGCAGAAGTGTCTGAGCAACCCTCAGCTGTCCTTACATCAGGACTGCAACCCTCAGAAACCGAAGAGATTAAAGTTCAGAAACCCATCATGGAAGCTAGGTGAGAAGCTCCTGTTAGCACATTTTAATGCTGATGAGATCTGGCATGAAGAATTGACCTCTTCAAATCCTGACCGCCTTGGTTTAATCCATCATCCTTGTAGAGCTCCTCCTGGTTTCAACTTACCGAGAAGGGAATGGATATCTCCAAAACAGAATCAGGACAAATCATGGCAGGTGTAAGTTCTGGCTTCACAAGTGGGGAAGCTCTGAATACCCATTCTGAGACTGTGATCATGTGCCCCAGACCATCCAACACGTTGTTATGACCTGCCCAAAAATAAGGTTCATTGGACAGAACTGCATAGTGCATATACAGAGGCAGTGGACTGGCTGGAAAGTCTGGACATTAAGTTTTGAACGTTGACCTGTAAATAATTGTATATATAATTGTAAGATATATGTATTTATAATGTATCCTTGTTTTGCCTTGCGATATAAGTAAATAAATAAATTTAAAAACCAGGGCTCTCTACATTTAAAATTTCGAGATTTCACCAGGCAAGTTTGACTTACTGAGTTATTGTCCGTAATATCTGTTTTAGTATCTGTATTGCTCCCGAGGCGTGAACTCATATTCCCGCCTCTACCATAACCTAACATCTTTTGACTTCCCTCCTCGAATGTTTTGCAGTATTAATTACTCGAGTACATGGCTGTGATCCATTAGGAGTCAGTCTCCCTTGGAACATTTTTCACCCGCCATAATGGAGCATTTGCATGCTGTGTATGGAAATAGGAGTGCAGTTACATTTTGTTTAATCCTCGGAGACCTTGGCGAGGTATAGCGTAAGCCGGTCAATTAACGCTTCTAATCACAATTCCATACACCCCACTACAATGGAGTAACTCATTGATCTACAATATACGGTATGTACGATCAATTGCTATATGGAATACTAGCGTTCATTATCAATCATTGACGGCTTCATGGAGTAAACGAAGACAGTTTACAACAATTTTTAACTCATATCCTCGTCACCACATAGAAGAAAGGTTACTCTCTAAATCGCTAATAATGGAGTAAATTGCATTAACTCGCTGTTCCTTGAAAGGTTACTCTTTGTCTTGCGTCCTAGGAAGCAAGGTGCATGTCTTGGTGTTGAATGGAACCATTTCCTGGCAGCGCTTGTGCTATTACCACAACAGTCAAGTTAGTTATTCTGTGTTGAATGGAACCAGCGCTTGTGCTATTACCACAGCCGTCAAGTTAGTTATTCTGTGTTGAATGGAACCAGCGCTTGTGCTATTACCACAGCCGTCAAGTTAGTTATTCTGTGTTGAATGGAACCAGCGCTTGTGCTATTACCACAACCGTCAAGTTAGTTATTCTGTGTTGAATGGAACCAGCGCTTGTGCTATTACCACAGCCGTCAAGTTAGTTATTCTGTGCTGAATGGAACCAGCGCTTGTGCTATTACCACAACCGTCAAGTTAGTTATTCTGTGTTGAATGGAACCAGCGCTTGTGCTATTACCACAGCCGTCAAGTTAGTTATTCTGTGTTGAATGGAACCAGCGCTTGTGCTATTACCACAACCGTCAAATTAGTTATTCTGTGTTGAAAGGAACTTAGTCTAGCAGTTAGTGCGTTTCAATACGATGAAAATAACAGTTATTACATACAAGTTACCTTACGGATACATACTGTATGTTTATTTAGCAATAAAGGAAATAAACTAAGAATGTGAATGATATTCCTCGCTCGAAGATTCTGCTCGTTCCATGTTGAAATGGACTAAGTCCAGTTACGTATTTTGTCAATAAAATGGTTAGTAACATATGGAACAATGCTATTTTGTTATTCTTATATCTGCGTGTGTGTGCACTTTCCTCATACAAAAAAATACGTCTCATATTTCAGTACAAGAGCGGAAAAACAGTTTTTTGTGTTTGTCTCAAAACTTTAAAATTTGGACTTAGTGCCTTTCAACAAAGAGCGATTCATGTGCATCCAAAAACATAATAGTTTTCTTTTCATGTCAACAACGTAACCTTCAGTGGGTGCATTCCATGATCTACTAGGGCTAGGATTTTATGTAATAACAACATGCAAAATGTGTACATATTTATGTAATGATATTAAGTGAAATATGTAATATTTTATTACACAAATTTAAAATAAGTAATTTTAATTTAATTTCTATATAAATGATATATGACACATGATATTACTTGAAGATTCCTCATTTTATTCATTATTTTTTTTTGTAAAATAAAGTTTGGTGAAGTAATTATTTAATTAATTAATTAATTAAGCAAGCTCATATTATAGTAAATTTAAATAAAATCCATTATTATTTATGAGAAAAAGGCGTACAAACAAAAGAATTCATAATGTGAGGGACTGTTTTGGTTTGAGGGGTGGGAGGATATATAGCGCCCATTCTGAACTACAGGTTGAAAAGTACAGTAGAGTCTCAAGCACTCACTGGACAACTGAAATAAACATAAAGTCCAGCCGCTGAGTGTGACGTAAATTTCCATCCCCTGATCTCCACTAATATCTTTCTTGGAATTATTCCTAGGTCCTTTCTCAGCAGCTGCTTGGAAAATACGCTACATTTACCTGCATTTCGAGTGAGCAAATATTGTCACACATACTGTTTTGAATCACCGTATATTCCACTTGTGAAAAAAAATAAAAACAGAGAGAGAGAGAATATGTAATTTTACATAAAAACGTAAAAGTACCGTATGTAAAAACATGACATTATGATCTAGTATGTAAAATAAAGACACAGAATATATTGTATTTTTTTAATTTAAAAATTAAAAAGATATAAATCAAATGTTAATATGATCAAATACCTAACAATTAAATTGAATTATATGATTGCTTAAGTTCTAATTCGTAGAAATTTTATCATTTTAGTTTATAACAGAGGGAGAGAATATGTATTTACATAAAAAGACTAGCCCTACGTAATACCATTTCCTAACGGTTCCGGGTTCGATTTTCTTGACTGCCAGAAAATTAATTTCTGGTCCTAGGTTTAGAACAGGATTTACTAGTCTCGTGGGATTAACTGATACAAGGTGAGTTCTATTTCCAATTCAACGATTTCTATAAGTGGCTTTCAGTGGTATCTCATTTTAATTCGCGGCAATGCTTGAGGTGGTTCCTAACGAAGGGTCCGGGCTTCTCCCCTGTATCAGCGCCTTTGTACACAAAGCTGACCACCATTATGTATCAAGCGGTTAACTTTTACACCCAATGAACTTACAGCCTATGTGTGATTCTGTCGCCTGTATTCTCGATTATGTTTATTCATAAGCCAGTCCGTAATTCTATCATTGATAATTGATGCATATTATTTCCCATTCGTAAAATGTGAATAAAAATTTACAATGCGCTATTCGCCAATAATTGGACCATTCACCGGGGCCTACAAATTCTCACTTTAGAGTTAATAGCTGCTATATCCGAGGAAAAATCCCCATTTCATTCCCTCATGGTTTGCAGTTTGTTTGTGACATTGTCTATGCACTAATTACAATAACAAGAATGGTTTGTAGAGCAGCTATTTCCTTTGTACTATAAGTCATTGCTGTTTGCAGTTCTACTAAGGCAATTATACAAAATAATGGGTGACGTTTATCGGGTTCTATTGCTTGGAATGAAGGAAGGGAAAATGTTATATTCATACAGCTAAATACCTCAAGAATTTAAGAGAATTCATGCCCACAGATGGCTCCCCAGAACTTTGTGTGTGGAATACTCTATACTTATCCTTGTTTGGTTAAACCATCGTTAACCAACCTGTGGTTCGCGAACCCCCCAGGGGCTCGCAAACTATTTCAAGGGGTTCGTCAAACACTTTGCCATAATGGCGGGTTTTGAGGTTTCCTTAATCTCTGCGGCATTGTCATATTACTATTATTATTATTATTATTATTATTATTATTATTATTATTATTATTATTTGAAATTTAAATGAATCCGGGAATGACTCTTGTTACATAGGTAGAATATGTGTAACATCGGGAATCTATCACATTATTTCCACAATAATAGTAAGGCCATCATTGCTTCCGACTTGACGTCTCAGTGTGACCCTATAGTTATCTAGCGGTCAGAAGGAAAATTACTTTAACTAGCCAATCACAGGCAGTCATTCAAATCAATATATCACGACATTAAATTCAGCATAACTAAACAGTGGCAGGGAAAACATGATACTAGGGCTGGATCAACCTTACCATGCATTGGATCATCGCTGCCACCTGGATTTGAGTTTCCTCGGAAAACATGGCCAACTCTCAACAGGATTTGTCCGGGTCATGGCAACTGTGCAGACTTCCATTATAAATGGAAAATAATTTCTTCACCTAACTGTGATTGTGGTGCCCCTAAGCAGACCATCCAGCATATCATCACCAAGTGTTCTAGAAGAAAGTACAGTGGCAACGTCACTGATTCCGCTCATGGATAACCAGATACAATTGGTTGTTTGGTTCCTCAGTTTAGGGGCTGCGACAACGCGGTCATGTAGCCCCGTGTACTTTGGGTGTGTGTAGAATCTGTCTGAAAACCAGTGTTAATTATGATGACTGCATTAGTGTGTGTTTCTGTTTCTTATTTCAAGTAAGGACTGCAGTCTTTGAATTATTCAAGTAGTCCCTACTTTTTACACCAAACGCCATCGTCAACAACTACGAGTTCAGACCTTGGCTACTAGACGCCACCGCAGTCGGCTCCTGGCGACGAACGTAGGAACCTGAGCGTCGTTTACATTTTAACCTAATTTAGCTTCACACTGGTGTAATTAGTGTAAGGTCTTTAACATGCCAGAAATCTATGACATGGGACTGCCGGCTTTACTTCCCCGAAGGAAGGCATACTGAGGGATTTTTAACGCTCTTAAAAAAACGACGACTTCGGCCAGAGACAATTACTTACATAAACAATTCAGATATAAATATTGTACCCATGTGAGTAATTTCCATGGAAAACATGCTTCTGCCTCCAGCCAGCATCAGTCCTCAGGCGTGTACCGTCCACCCACTGAGCAGTTGCATATTTTTGATCTGTGACTAAAAGGTATCAACTCTACAATGATAAAGCACAACTCTATTCTAAAGACGTTAATTCAGTTCAAATCATGGCTTCAAACACATAAAAACACAATCCCAACAATATACCACAAAACAAAGCAAAATCACTCCTACAATCCACTAATATTCACACTTTATCCTTGCAAATCCAGATGATTATTCATCCATTTAATCTGAGATTGACATCAAAATTCCTTCTCAAGTGCGCTGATGCACATGTAACTTACACATAAACTGTACTTATAATCTTATGTCACCTGTTGTGACCTCTTTCATTTCACAAGCTTAATTGTTTACTCTCAACATATCATAATTCACATTATGCGTACACTTGTGTTTTGTATCTCTTTTCCCACCAAAATGCTTTACCATGCATTAGCCAATTCATGGGTTGCACATCAAATCTACTTGCAACTCCACAATTATATAATCATATCCCGTTCAGCAGTTCCCTCCTGCAGCCCCCTTTTTCTACAGTTCCACCGTATGCCGTTGTGATTTCAATTTCAAAAATTCCATTACCGCTGTGTCGGATGGTATATTATGCTACCCTTGCGTGGGCGTAGCCTATGGCATCTAATGCCGACCTTCAGAGCTAAGTAATACTGTCAGTATAAACAAGATGTTCAGTAAAGAACATATAGCCTACTTTCTCCTAAATGCATGGGTATTGTTATAACTCTTTGTCCTTTTCAAGGAGTATGATTGAATGTTGGTTGTAGTAGCTTGTTGAAATACAACGTCCTATAGGGATATTAAACATGAATATGAGGTGCCCTTTGCTAGTGCTACCTCTGTACCAAATTTCGTTCCATTCGGTTTCACCGTGTTCGAATTGATAAGGGGAATCGATTTTCACACAAAGATGGCCGCCATCCGCAAAATATTAGGCTGATGACCTATTAGTTTGGTCAAAGGATGCTCCCTCCATAAAGGTATGTTGTTGCTAAATTTGCTAGAGATCGGATGATTAGGCTAATCGTAATTTGATTTATGCTTTGAACATTTGTGTGGCCGCCATTACGTTTCTGTCAATATGGCGGCGATATAAATCATGACACTGAGATGCCCTTTGCTAGTGCTATCTCTGTGCCAAATTTCGTTCCATTCGGTTTCACCGTGTTTGAATTAATAGGGAGAATCTATTTTGACACAAAGATGGCCGCCATCCGCAAACTATTAGGTGAATGACCTATTAGATTGGTCAAAGGATGCTCCCTCCATAAAGGTATTTAGTTGCAAAATTTGGTAGAGATCGGATGATTAGGTTAATCGTAATTTGATTTAAGCTTTGAACATTCGTGTGGCCGCCATTACGTTTCAGTCAACATGGTGGCGATATAAAACATGACACTGAGGTGCCCTTTGCTAGTGCTACCTCTGTACCAAATTTCGTTCCATTCGGTTCCACCGTGTTCGAATTAATAGGGGGAATCAATTTTGACATAAAGATGGCCACCACCCGCAAACTATTAGGCTAATAACCTATTAGATTGGTCAAAGGATGCTCCCTCCATAAAGGTATGTAGTTGCAAAATTTGGTAGAGATCGGATGATTAGGTTAGTCGTAATTTGATTTAAGCTTTGAACATTCGTGTGGCCGCCATTACGTTTCTGTCAAGATGGCGGCGATATAAAACATGACACTGAGGTGCCCTTTGCTAGTGCTACCTCTGTACCAAATTTCGTTCCATTTGGTTTCACCGTGTTTGAATTAATAGGGGGAATTGATTTTCACACAAAGATGGCCGCCATCCACAAACTATTAGGCTAATAACCTAGTTATTTGGTCAAAGGATGCTTCCTCTATAAAGGTATGTTGTTGCAACATTTGGTAGAGATCGGATGATTAGGTTAATCGTAATTTGATTTAAGCTTTGAACATTTGTGTGGCCGCCATTACGTTTCCGTCAAGATGGCGGCGATATAAAACATGACACTGAGGTGCCTTTTGTTAGTACTACCTCTGTACCAAATTTCGTTCCATTCGGTTGCACCGTGTTCGAATTAATAGGGGGAATCGATTTTCACACAAAGATGGCCGCCATCCGCAAACTATTACGCTGATGACTTATTAGTGTGGTCAAAGGATGCTCCCCCCATAAAGGTATGTTGTTGCAAAATTTGGTAGAGATCGGATGATTAGGTTAGTCGTAATTTGATTTAAGCTTTGAACATTTTTGTGGCCGCCATTACGTTTCCGTCAAGATGGCGGCGATATAAAACATGACACTGAGATATCCTTTGCTAGTGCTACCTTTGTACCAAATTTCGTTCAATTCGCGTTCACCGTGTTCGAATTGATAGGGGGGGGACACACATTCAGAGTACACACACTCACACACACACACACAGACACACACACTTTTTTCGCCCTGTGTTGATCTCATAAGTCTACTTTCATTTTTTGCAAAAATCGAAAGTAGGCTAAAAATGTAACTTCCAACAACTCATAAGTTTGCCAAGTATTACGTTATAAGAACGATCCTTAATTAACAATGTGTTTCAAACCACACGAATTCATTATACAATACAACAATGACTCTTTTCATTAGAAACAGGGTTTCAAAGTCAGTCCCTTCTAAATGTCAACCTTCAATGGTCGTTTAAAAGTCTCCCCCTCGGAGCTCCTTGTATAAAATGGGACTGAGTCGCACGGTCACAACACGTGCGCCGTTCCTTCCTGACTCCCTCCTGCTTTTATCCTCCAAGCAGTAACAAGATTTTAAATACAATAGTGCAGTCTCAATGACCCACATATCCCATATGATTTCAACTAAATTGTA
Organism: Meconema thalassinum; assembly: GCA_946902985.2. Lineage (NCBI taxonomy): Eukaryota > Metazoa > Arthropoda > Insecta > Orthoptera > Tettigoniidae > Meconema > Meconema thalassinum. The sequence goes on along the minus strand of OX336393.1, from coordinate 440,243,729 downwards.
TGCAAGGCAGGTTATGGGCGTGTTTAAATATTTATTCCTATCCTTATGATATTAATAACTGGCCTCAATAGGTCCATTTCATTATGTGAAGGAACGAGATTCATCAATCACTGGTCGAAATGGCTAGCCGGTATCTTATTAAATGCTACGGTCAGGCACAACCTGCCGCCAATTAAATTCGCTTCCCAGGAGCTGAATTAATTCAATAGCTAGTTCTCGGTCGAGATCAGGTATCATGCAGAGGTTTCCATTGTTATCCTCTCATACACCACAGGATTCGAACCCGGAACATTTCATGGCAATCCACAGAGCTAGGGTCAATCACTAAAATACGCTCTGGCCATAATAAATATCTCTGTACGCCCTAGGCTATACGAGATTTCACACGTCGAATAGATTACCTGGCTTTCGTGACCATTGTGCTATGATCTCGTCCTTTAATTAGTAAGATAAATCTATCAATTACTCTACAAGCTTATTCACAAGCTGCAAATTCAATTCTCTATTAAACTCTTCCATTCCCTAGATTCTTGCATATTTATTTCCATTACCACAATATACTCTGATATTAAATCGCTTTTCTTAGACCTTCATGTATAATATTACTGCTTGGATAGATAAATATTCCAATTAGCATATATATTTTGCTTACAACCATTTTTCCCTGATGTGTATTCATTTATTCCTTATTATTATTATTATAGCTTGCCACGGTGGGTGAGTGGATAGCGTGTCGGTCTACTAACCCCAAGATTGCAGGTTCGCCCCTGACCGTGGTAAGTGATTTTTGAAAGGCGGCAAAAATACGATACGCATGTCATACGATGTTGGCATGTCAAAGAACCCATTTGAATTCAGTAGGCCGAGTTCATAATGGCAAAATTAATCTCGGGAGTTTCCGCCAGCACAAAGTTCCTCATTTCTCTACTAGAAAGCGCTATTGTATTCAAGGAGATTAGATATCTAACATCTAACCTCCTTGACTTTCATAGTCAAGGAACTACGAAATTCGACATGCAAGCTACCCTCTGGGTGTCAAATAGCAAAGCTTGAACCAGGCACCCGAGGCCACACGATATTTATTATTATTATTATTATTATTATTATTATTATTATTATTATTATTATTATTATTATTATTATTATTACTGACATGAATTACAATAACCCGACACAACGTAACCATCTTAATAACCGAACATCCGTGTTCGTTACGTTAAGTTTTTATATAACTGAATTGCCATTTTACAATAGTAGTAACGATTTATCCACTCAATGATGTACAAAAACATCTCAACTTTACTAAAATCAACACAACAATACTAATTTGAGGCTCTACCTCCTAAAATTGACTCTTATTGACATATTTTATAATTTTGAAATCACACAACATACAGTGGACTATAACTGCTACAAAATCATGGTTTTTGGGTACTTACATCGGCTAGTCTGGTGGCTCCAACCACGCATTTCCTCCAGTAATGCCTGCCATTATTTGCAAATATTAGCAAGGCATTCTTACACTGATAACACACATTTTATATAACTTTTGCCTTACAAGACACACGGCACTTTTCCTTTCCATATTGAAGCTGTTGCCTCCTTATCCACACAACACTTTATAGCACTTGTTACAATATTAATTTACAGATATGTAACAGATCATCACTACAATCACAAGCACACTATTTACATTTCTTACTGGTTGACCTTTCCTGGCAAGATATCAGAAATGCAGACGTTGAAGAACTCCTCCTCGCTGCTATCCGTATCCTGATTGAAAGTCTCGATTCTCTGCCTCAGAATTCCTATCGATTCCCCAAACTGTCTATCAATCTCTATCCTTCGGTAAACTTCCTGCTATCGCTTAAATATGCTTGCATATCGTCCTGAGCGTTAATTATATTGGTATTCTTATGAAATTTCACCAATCGCATAATAAAGTTTTTCTCTGCGCAGTCCAACATCCTATGATCTGTCTAACCACTATTTTACATACTGCGCTCAACCATTGTACATTGTACTTGTACAAATTATCACTCTCAATCGTCCTACCTTGTATATCACACGGTACATTTCCTACGTGCACAATAACAATCGCTCGTAATGCCTACTATACAAATATGGAACAACTATCCTTAATAACTGGTATTAATAAATGTCTTACTGCACGGCTCGTCATGTTGAAGTCCGAGCATCCCTTCTCGACTTCGGTAATGTGCACTTCGCAATGGACTGCGGTTCAACTGATTACATTACTCGTTATTACTTCATGACTTAATGCATGATTATATGTTGCTGCACTTAGAATGTAAAAGTCTGCGCGTTTCTTCTCTGAGCTAGGGTGACGTGCTCCTCGCTCTCAAGTATGGTTCGACTGACTCGACTGACTCGACTGACTGACTGACTCGCCTCACTCCTGGGTCCACCCCCTTATATTCGTTTGGAGAGAAAAAGTAGACCGGAAATTTCCCTGCAGTGTCATCTTTTCTCACAGTATGCTTCTGGTTTTGAATTAACGTTTATATGGTTCCTTTTTCCTCGCTGATCACCGATCTGTATGCGTGCTCGAGGATCGATCGGCCAATTAATTAATATTAATTGCCTTTTCCATGCGTGCCCACGCGGCGTCATCTAAAAAACCCGAAACCATGGTTAGATCTCTCCGCTAACCTCAAATTACTGTGTGACTGCGCGTTCCATTAAATCTGCCTCGATTTCAATGTTTAATGGCTTGATAATTAGCCTCCCAGCTAAATATTCACATAGGTGCAAACCTCATGTCACTGCGTTGCTCCAATCACGAGTAATCATTAAATTACGCTGGTATCTCCTCACTCCACCAGCCTTTCTATTCTGAAACGGGGAATAACTTGACGATAATTTAGCCCCCTGACCTGCTCCAGACGACTTAAGTAGGTCACATATAGTGACAAGGCTCCAAGAATCTCCGCCCCTTTTCCAGAGTCATTAGACAAACGTCAAGCGCTCCAACTTCTGTGCTCAAGTCCAGAATTGTATGCCTCATACAGCCCAATAATGCCGTATTCTACTAATATGCCCTGCATTATATTAATAAATAATGTCAGCATTAGTTCATATCACAACAGTGATTTAATATGTCTTTTCTTTAGGGGTTTTGATAACTTAAACTCCCTCAAAAGATCTCGTGTTCGTTCCTTGCTGGAACCTCTATTCTGAGCTCAACTATCTCTGAGATCCCCGTTCGACACCAGTCAGCCTAACCCCGTTGGGTTCAATACATAGCTTGTCTTCCTTTCCTAAACTAATAATCATCTGTGTACACATTGTATCTGTAAAGCCATACACTAAATAAATAATATCATGCCAATTCGAGTTTCGTTGGCGATGTCGTGATTCAGCGAACGAAACTCTAGCCTAGCACTGAAACGTCAATACAGTATACAGCATAGTATTTACCGCGAATGCCTGGTTTACAGTTATGTAACAATGTTAGGAATGCATTGATTTCGCTACAATGGAAATTTAGACTCCCAGCTTTTTTGTGTCGCAACAATACTAACAACAGTACCGCGACAGTTACATGCTCATTGTATATTTAAAGTCAGTGGTTCCCCCAAATCAGATCGCTGTAGAAGGGCTTCGCGAGTTGAAAAAGTTTGCGAACCACTGGGTTAATCTACAGTGGAACTTGGATAATTCGAAACTCAAGGGACCAGTAAAAAAAAAATCGAAATATCCAAAACTTCGAATTAAGAATGTTCTTGGAAAAGGTTAGAAAAAATATATTGTATTACGTTTACATAATGATTTACATTCAACAAAGCAGATTAACAGACAACGGTACTGTATAATGACTGTATCGTGATTAACCTCAAATGTTTCAAATGATAAATTAAAACGAAAATGTACAATTCACCTATTTAACGACAGTAGTAATCAGCAATCTAGTTAATTCTTAGAAAATTCTACAGTTTTTCAAAAAAGTTAGAGGTTTTTACATGTTTCTTACAATTAAGTCTCTCGGCCTTCACAAAAGATCTAACAAATTTAAGCAACGGAAAACAGAATCACTTACGTCATTTCTACTAAAAAAACGCCTAAGTTCTGTGATGTGGTTTGTCGTTTTTCGGGAACTCCTGACCCAACTGTTTGTCTTCCGATGGGATTTCTACACGTGAAAACTTCGAATTATCCAAAATATAATTTGAATTAACCACGATTTTTTTTAGCATTGATTGTATATAAAATGCTAGGGACCAAGAGAAAAATTCGAATTTAAGAAGATGAATTATAGAAGTTCGAATTAGCCACGTTTCACTCTATGTATATATCCAATAGTTGGCAGCTTAGATGCCGTTGTCCGTTACCATAAACATGTATTTCATTATACATGGACGGTCTAGTGAGATGTTGTTGTTGATTCATTTAGAGGCTTTGCGACAACGTGGTCATGTAGCCCCGTGTACTTGTGTATGTGTGGAAAAATATCTGATAACCTGTGTTACTTTGATGACTGTATCAGTGTGTGTATTTGTAATTTAGATGAGGATTGGGAAGGAGGCGGTCGTAGCCTTAAGCTAGGAATCATCTCGGTATTCGCCAGTTAAGGGAAACCAATTCCTGGATGGCTGAGCTGGGAATCGAACCCACCTCTACTCACTCTTGCCTCACGAGACTGAGTGTAGTCCGTTCCAGCCCTCAGACCAGAATTAAATTTCTTGACAGAGCCGGGAATTGAACCCAGGCCTCCACTGTGAAAGCCACCTAGTTATTATTATTATTACCGGTATTGATTAAATCGTTAGAAATATACACATTTTACAAAATTCAGAAAAACTGTACACATTTTATGAATTTCCTTACACTTCCTACTCATTGTTTAACCTGTAAATTAACAATTATTAAATTATATTATTGGTCTACAGGTCGAAATAGGATATCAAATTCACACAGAGCAGGGGGAGCAATCACATATGTCACTAAAAGGTGCAACCTTGTGTGTGGCCTGGATATAATTGATTACTATTTCTTGAAATTGTATAGTGGTTTAGTCGAATAACACGTTCTAGGTAAATGCTTGATGTACTAAAAATATTGAATAAAAAGGAAAATTGAATTTGCGTTTGTATAAACTTGTAGGCTCAAATAATTAAATTTTCAATTTCTATTTTGTTTTTTCTGACAAAATATTTTATATGCATCTTCAGGTTTGCATGATTTTCTTTAAATTATTTTAATTTAATTGGGAGATTGTTATATAATTTATATAACTTAGGTGAGAAATACAGAAAGTTACGTTTAGCTGTACTTAACTTAGGTTGATATAAAACAGAGTGATTCTCTGTAATACGTCTGGTTTCATACCCATGACTTACAACTTGAATTCGATTTTTATCTTTACAAATGTATAAGTATGTATATATTTCAAAAGCATACAATTGTTTAATGTTAAAGACCCTTGTCTTAGCGAATAGTCTCCTAGTCGGATATAATCTATATTTCTTCAACATTATTCGTAGTATGAGATTCTGCACTATCTGAACACTTTTACCACATTTTCATAGGCACACCCAGGCAAGAATGTCATATGTAAGAAATGACTGGACTAGAGCATGGTAGATGTCTCTTATTAATTAGAGGCAAATCAGCAGGTGGCTCGAAACCTGAACAGCGCCACACTCACACAAGATGTCCGCATCGCCAGGCAGGAAGGCCCATTTTTGGAGGTTGGTCTTGCACCTTGATACTCCCACGCTCATGTGGTTGAGTGTCCTATAAACTGGGAAAGGAAGATCACTACCTCGAGCCATTTCCTCCTTCGCTGGGATGCCTGCATGGTTCAATTCGCTCCTCAATTTCGCGATGCGGTTAGCTTCCTGCAATTCCACCAGAACTCTTGTTCTGCACAAGAAGCTCTCCCTGGACTTGAACTGGCGCACCACAGGTTGATGATCCTGCATGTTTCAAGTGGATCTGTAACGTGCTTCGTCCTCTCCACTTGTGTAGCATAGTGTTCTATGCAGTACAATCTAGGTGGACAAAAGTCATAGCCATTATTCCAAACGCACTTGTCATCTATTGTTAAATTCAGTACTTTTGAATTAGTCTGTTGGCACAGACTAGAGCAGAATTTGGCTTTTCTCTATAGTCCCAGCCTCATTTATGATTACAGCTGCTTCGATGTCGTAGTTGGTAGCATGCTGAACTGCTGTTCCCAAGATCGCGGATTCAAACCTGGCCGGTCATCGGATTGTTAGCCTATTTTCAATTTTGAAAAAATAGGCTTATGAGATCACCTTTTGTCCGTGTGTGTGTGCGTGTGTGTGTGTGATTCGTGTGTGTGTCCCCCCCTAATAAAATCTAAACGGCAGGAGCGATTTCAATGAAACTCGGAAAGTTCATAGCACTATTCCCGGCGACCTCGACCGGGCCCTTCAAATTTTGTTACGACTCACCAATCCAACATGGCGGCTGTGCGAAATATTTCACCAGCATTCAATATCTCCGAAACTATTACCGATATTACCCTGACATTTTCTATGGTGATAGAGGGAACTACTATAAGTTCACTTATGTGACCTTTGAAAACCTGGTAACTACAAAACCAACATGGCGACCAAGCGAATTTGCGACATTTAAATAGACGTTTCTCGCGATTTGACCAACCAAACGCAATGAAACTTGGTACAGTATATGTTTATATACATTGTAATGCACCGACATCTAACATCGTTCAATTGTTTACATAATCACAAGATGGCGGATGTGCGAAATATTTCACCGGCATTCTATATCTCTGAAACTATTAGCGGTATCTCCCTAAAATTTTGTACGGAGATAAAGGGCACTATTGGAATTCCATCTATAAGATTTTCAAAAACCGGTTAACTACAAAACGAACATGGCGGCCAAGCGAATTTGAACATTTTAAATAGACCTTTCTCGCGATTTGATGTTCCAAGCGCACTGAAACCTGGTACAGGAAATATTTATACACATTGTAATCCACTGGTATCTAATTTAGTTCAATTGTTTACATAACCTCAAGATGGCGGCAGTGCGAATTTTAAAATTAAGTTATTATTTCTTGTGATGTAGTCATGCGATCGAAGTGAAAGTTTGAATAATGAACCTACGCAATAATTTTCCTTTAATGGTACATGACTCTATGGCCTATACATTTAACAACCCAACATGGCGACCATCCGAAATATTTAGACGATACTGAATATCTACGAATCTATTTTAGCAATCAAACTGCATTTTTTAATGTTTATAGGGGCTATGAACTTAAGTTCACCTATAGGACTTTAAATAACCTGGTGATCACAAATCCAACATGGCGGTGACGCGAATTATAAATATTCACATGGACGTTTCTCGCAATTTAACCATCCGCGTGCAGTGAAACTTGGTACAGTAAATCTTTATCCGAATGTTAATCCACTGGCATCTAATTTATTTCAATTGTTTCCATAACCTCAAGATGGTAGCTGTGAAAAATTTTTAAATCTCCTTGTTTTTTCTTGTGTCTTAATTATGCGATTGAAGTTTGAATATTACACGTTCACAATAATCTGCATGTAACAGTAAACTCTAGGACCTACATATATAAAATCCAACATGGCGACCATCCGAAATATTTAGTCGGTTCTCAATATCTACGAATCCATTAGAGCAATCAAACTGAAATTGTGTATGTTGATAGTGGCAATTAACATAAGTAGGATATATGAAAATAGGCTGTATAGTTCTTCACGGAACTACTTGTTTTAAGAGCGTTAAAAATTATTTCAGTATGCCTTCCTTCGGAGGGGAAGATTTATGGAATGTAAAAGGTCCTTTCACTAACTAAACTTGTGTGAAGCTAAATTTCTAGGTTAGATTTCGTTGTAACGCTCTATCAAAGTTCCAACGTTCACCACTAGGTGTCAGTGACATCTGGTAGCGAAAGTTGGAACTATTTGGAATTGAACGGAACTTGTAGCTCACCCCTTGGGTATCCGTTTGATGCAGATACAGCCTCTTGCGAGCCGAACATGTCCTCGGACACTCCCGGCACTAAAAGCCATACGCTAAATAATAATAAATAACTGAGGTGCCGAGGAATGGAATACCTGTGGACGTTGTGAGAACTTCTATTCTATTCTTCTATTAAAAATTCCCCAGTATGCCTTCCTTCTGAGGGGAAGTAAAGCCGGCGGTCTCATGTCATAGATTTATGGCATGTAAAAGAACCTTCCACTAAATACACTTATGTGAAGCAACAGTCCGGACGTTTGATTTAGACGAGTTACAAATTGTCAGCTGCTCCATGCCAACCAATGTGAATATTTTCTATAGAGACTATGGTTGGGGAAGGAGGTGACCGTGGCCTTACTATAGGTACCGTCCCGACATTCACGTGTAAAAGAAATACGAAATCAGGGAAGGCCACTTCTAGGATGGCTGAGGTGAGAAATCGAATCCAATTCTCAATTTCGCCTCACGATGCTGAACGATACTGAATGATCCCAATCCGACCCCTCCAATCCCAGTTAATTTTTTTCACAGAGCCGGGAATTGAATCCGGACCTCAGCGGTGACAGTTTACAATGTTAGCCACTACTGTACGAGGCGGTCTAACGAATTAAATTCTACCATTTGTAAGCAGTAGGAAAGCCTTGACTTAAACAGTCGTTTTAACCATACTTATTTCAGGCCAAATCTCTCCAATGGTTTTGAAAATCCACAGCTTGCTTCCAGTCAACCGACCGGGTCAGGGATGGAATGAATGAAGCCCCCATCTAGCGGCGAGGATATGAACTGCGCCGGCTGCCAAAGCCTGTTGCACTCCTCTGGGGCAATGATTAAATTAATGACAGATGAAATGAAATGGTAGTGGAGAGTGTTGCTGGAATGAAATTTTTGACAGGGAAATCCGGAGTACCCGGAGAAAAACCTGTCTGTCTCCACTTTGCCCAGCTCAAATCTCACTTGGAGTGACCGGGATTTGAATCACGGACCTACCGATGAGAGGCCAGCGTAGAGCCGCCTAAGCCACGGTGGCTTCTCCAATGGTATTCTCAGATATAGTTTAATGGTATATGTTCTTGTTTATTCTATGATCGGATTCGTTACGTCTATATTTGTGTTCTTACATCTTCCGTTTCTTTCTGTGATTATTACCTTTCGCTCGTTCCCCTTCAACTCCGTCTTTATATTCAAGAAGAGAAGAAACTTTTCCCACTTGTGTAATCAGTTCGCTTCTCAGACTTGAGTTGATATTTCATTCTTTAGGCTATTTACAGACCGACAACGTAGCGTATTTACTATCGAGATATTTATCTTCGTTATTACGTATGCCATCATCTTAGATTCATTTCCGTCAGTCTATTGCATTTCCTCGCCGTAGAGTTCATCTTCTCTGAGTGTATTATCTGCCCCACGGTTCGTTTTTGTGTTTGTTTAATTCACATGTCAGATTCCTAATTTATCTCGTTTTACTTAACTGAATATGGACCTGTCCAAAAGTCCTCTGAAGAGGGTCAAAAAGATTGTATTTTTAAATTCGTATAGATTGAATAGAAAGCGAATCTAATAATTTTAATCTTTTACTTACAATAGTATTCACGTCACCACGTTATCTATCTCTTCTCTTCCACTTAGAAGTCCCTGTCAATGGAAATGTCCCTAAGATATAACATATTGTCATGTATAGATGTCAGTTCAAGGCGAAACGTTACCGGACATTTATTTTTCAATTGTACTGTATGTCTTTCGTAGTGACTAAGTTAGGGATCGTGGATCTCTGTTCAACTTAACCACGTGCTTTTATGCTACATGAACAGATGTTAAGCAACAATAATATGAAATACAATAAAGAAAAGTTCGTGTTGATAATGATATAAATAACAATACCGTAATGGTAATGGTGTTATTATTAAAAATAAAGAGTACTCTGATGTTAATAAAAAAATTCTCTCGGCATACCGGAAGGCGGAGGTAGATTTAACCGGACAAACTAGGGGATAGGCTATAATAGGCAAAATATGCAGGTTTTCGTAGGAGGATCAGACCTCATATATTGCGAGAAAGTATTTTACAATTGGAGGTTAATGAACTTTTTTTTCGTCTTTCTATGCATATTTTGAACATTTTATTGTCTTATGGGGATGGTAATCTTCCTGTCATTTGGGGTTCATTTTTAGCCTACTTTCCACATTTTGCAAAAATTAGGAAAAAGTAGACTTATGAGATCAATCCGGGAAAATGTGTGTCTGTCTGTCTGTCTGTCTGTCCTTCTGTCTGCCTGTCTGGCTGTGTGTGTGCCCTCCCCCTATCAACTCCTAAACGGCTGCAGCAATCGAAACCAAATTTAGTATGAGTAAAGATGTATACCGGAATATCTCACGTCCATATTTGAAAATGATGTCAGTGCTACCAACTGCCAAAAAACGCACTAGAAATTTGAGCTCCATGTTAGATATCATGGAACGTATGTATGGGAGCTATTCCAAAATTGGCACACATGTAGATAATACTATTTCAGTTTAATTTCCAGGAGGCCATACATGACAGTGTTGCCAAAATAATTTTAAGCCTTCTGATAGGTCCAATTTTTAAATGCATATAACTTCTACACTATCAATTGGATTTCAACCAAATTTTGTATGTAATATGTGTACATAAACTGATATGACTGAGTATATTCTTAAGAGCCACCAGGGCTGCCAACTGTTAATAATTGCTCTCTATTTTCTTTATCCAAATACCAATATATCTGAAAGTATACAAGCCAACAGCTTTAAACTATGCACACGTATAGTACATGACATTTTAGATTAATTTGGAGTAACTTATATACATCAGTTCTACCAACATGATTATAAGCTTGCTGATAGAACCAATTTTTAAATACATGTAACTTCTATACTCTCAGTTGGATTTCAACCAAATTTCTATGAGCATTTGTAACATAACATTTATGACTATAAGTATTGTTAAGAGCAATCATGGCTGCCAACTGTTAATATATATTTTTATATATTATATTTTTATTCTAATATCAATATATCAGAAAGTATGCAAGCCAAATGCTCTATACTTTGCACACGTATAGCACCTGACATTCTAGGTTAATTTGGAGTAATTAATATAAGTCAGTGCTACCAACATGATTGTATGCTTGCTGATAGGTCCAATTTTAAAATGCATGTAACTTCTATACTAACAAATGGATTTCATCCAAAATTGGCACAACAAGATATCATAATATTTCAGATTATTTCTAACCAGCACACACATGACATTGTTGCCAACATGCTTTTACGCGTGCTGATATATCCAATGTCTAACTGCATGTAACGTCCATTGGGCTTCAACCACATTTTTTATTCTGTACCTTAAGAGATGGAACTAATAATATATTCAGTCACCAGGGCTGCCAACTGTAGTGCTCTAATAGGCTACATTATACCAGGAATATTTCGAACTAATTAGACATTTCGATATTACCAACTTAATTTCGTCATTATTCTGGATAGGTTTATATACTGTAGATTAATCATTGGCATGAAAAGTAGGCTCTTTAGTTCGACACGGAACTTCTTGTTATACTTGTGATCACACTGTCCTTATGCAAGGTTTGGAACTGATGTGTACTTATCTAACAGTCTGTTACTTCTTCACGCAAAATTTTATCTCCCGCAGAGATGTTGGTTGGTTCCTCAGTTTAGGGGCTGCGACAACTTGGTCATGTAACCCCGTGTACATTGGGTATGTTTAAAATCTGTCTGATAAACGGTGTTAATTGTCCGTAATTCAGGTAAGGTCTGCAGACGGTCAATTTTAAGTAGTAGTACCTAATTTTGTACCAAATACTACCGTCAACGACACCTAGCTCTGAACTTGGCTGCTAGATGCCACCGCAACCAGCAACTTGCAACGAACGTTGTAACTTCCCCTCCGAAGGAAAGCATGCTGAGGGATTTTTAGCGCTCTTAGAAAATCCGGCGACTTTGGCCGGCTTTGAACCAGTGACCTTGGGCATAGAAGTTCTGCATGCTACCAGTTGGCCGCTTCCCTCATAGTCAGATGGAACAAGAAGTTCCTTGACGAACTAAAGAGCCTATTTTTCTTAAAGTTAAGATTCATGCCAATGATTAATCTACAGTATATGAACCTATCTAGAATATTGACGAAATTAAGTTGGTAATATCGAAAGGTCTTAATTAGTTCGAAATACTGTATACTAAGCATAATGTAGCCTAATAGAGCAATACAGTTGGCAGCCCTGGTGACTGAATATATTCTTAATTCCATCTCCTAAGGTACAGAATACAAAATGTGGTTGAAGTCCAAAGGATGATACATGGAGTTAACATTGGATCTATTAGTACACGTAAAAGCCTGTTGTCAACAATGTCATGCGAGTGCTGGTCAGAAATAACCTGAAATATTATGATATCTTTTTGTGCCAATTTTGGATTAAATCCATTTGTTGGTATAGAAGTTACATGCATTTTAAAATTGGAGCTATCACCAGGCATAGAATCATGCTGGCAGCACTGACTTATATAAATGACTCCAAATTAATCTAGAATGTCAGGTGCTATACGTGTGCAAAGTATAGAGCTGTTAACTTGCATACTTTCTGATATATTGATATTAGGGTAATATATATAGACACCATTTATTAACAGTTGGCAGCCCTGATTGCTCTTAAGAATACTTATAGTCATATCTGTTATATTATACATATCACATACGAAATTTGGTTGAAATCCAACTGACAGTATAGACGTTACATGTATTTAAAAATTGGTCCTATCAGCAGGCTTAGAATCATGTTGGTAGAACTGACGTATATAAGTTACTCCAAATTAATGTAAAATGTCAGGTAATATACCTGTGCATAATTTAAAGCTGTCGGCCTGCATACTTTCTGATATATTGGTATTTGGATAAAAAAATAGAGAGAGCAATTATTAACAGTTGGCAGCCCTGGTGGCTCTTAAGAATACACTGTCATATCTGTTTATGTACACATATTACATACAAAATTTGGTTGAAATCCAAGTGATAGTGTAGAAGTTATATGCATTTAAAAATTGGACCTATCAGAAGGCTTAACATTATTTTGGCAACACTGACATATATGGACTCCTGGAAATTAAACTAAAATAGTATTATCTACATATGTGCCAATTTTGGAATAGCTCCCAGGTATACATTCCAAGATATCCAACATGGAGCTCAAATTTCTAGTGCGTTTTTTCAGCAGTTGGTAGCACTGACATCTTTTTCAAATATGGGCCTGAGATATTCTGGTATACAACTTTACTCGTACTAAATTTGGTTTCGATTACTGCAGCCGTTTAGGAGTTGATAGAGGGGGACCCACACACACAGCCATCCAGCCAGACAGACAGAAGGACAGACCGACAGACAGACAGACACATTTTCCCGGATCGATCTCATAAGTCTACTTTTTCCTCATTTTTGGAAAGTGTGTAAAGTAGGCTAAAAATTAATGTGATCTCGTCAATGCCGTTGTCTTGGCAACCTCTGATAGCTCATCCCTCATCAATTTAGAAGCGTTGTCATGGTAACCTCTGATAGCACTCGGCATTTTCTTTAATTACGAAATCATTTTCTCATCCCTTGGCGTAATGGTGGGTCATATCAAAAATTCTTTCAGACAAAAGTTTTAGGTAATTATTAGGGGAATATTTTCCATTTTGTACGGTTTTGATATTGTGCCTATAAAGAGAGATATGATTAATGTTTCCCGAAAAAAACACTTTTCCCACCCCTTTGGTCAATGGTTGGTGCTATCAAAATCTCTTCAAATATAAATTTTTGGGCCTTATTCGACACATAGTATGAACTTTGAATGGATTCGATATTTCAAATATTAAGAGAGTTATAGCGATATTTCACTTTTTCGAAAAATGTCCCCCATTTTCACCCCCGTCGACCGATTGTGCCTATTAACGAACCCGACCGAGACTGTATAGGGATACATATTATGTAAAAAATTCAAATTGATTGGTATAAAATTGCGGTAGTTATCGTGTCCACAAGAAAGTGATATATGTATATATATATATATACATAAATTATATATAAACTTTGTAACTGACGGTGGTTTTGAGGTCTAGGGGATGTGAAACGTGAAGATATGTGGAAATTTTCCGGAGTTCGAAACATGGTACTCATTGCAATAGTTAGCTTTCTAATGAAATCTACCTAATAAAGAGTAGTCTGATGTAAATAAAATTGCAGTAATGCTCGGCCTAATAAATATTATTAACAATAAGTAATTATTAAATAATAATTATAATAATAATACATCTTGATCATCAGAGGCAGACCTCTCATTTAAGACGTAGAGAAAGAGGAAAGGTAAATATTAAGGGAATTCCTTGTACCATTCTGCTCAGAAGGAATCTAGATGAAACGGAAGTCTCAGGAGCTTTATTAGCATGCTGAAAATATCACTGACACCTTCAGAAAACTGGCTTAGTGAAATAGGCCTACCAAGAAATTGGCATTACGGAGGAAATTTTACAAGATCCACTCCAGTTCAGAACATTAATCAATAACCCCCCTTTCTCTGAGAAAATTACTTCGAGGACCACGAAACCATGATGGAAGAACGGAGAAAGACTTTCCGTGCCCAGATGAGATTTTGGGAAAAGAAAAAAAAAATGTCATAAGCAAAATAAGTTCTATCGCGCTGCGCAGATGGGTATAACTATGTAATAATAATAATAATAATAATAATAATAATAATAATAATAATAATAATAATAATAATAATAATAATAATAATAAAATTTGGTCAAATAAAGAGGATAAGTAAATTCAAATATTTGGGGTTTGGAAAAATCAGCTGTACAGGGTGTCCGAGAAGTCCGCGTACACCTAGTTTCATATTACCTTTTTGTTATAATATGGCATTGACAATTGAGTTTGTCTAATTGGGGAATTAAATAGTTGTTTTATTGGTATCCCTGCTTTGATGCTCTCAAAAGCGTTGTTATCTGTCACATTTCAATTGTGAAGCCATGGCTGACGTGAACGGACACAGCTACAATGTGGAGGAGCGATTAGTAGCTTGTGTGTGGGTGCACGAACGAGCACATACGGGGCAAACAATGACAGTGATAATGAGTACTTTTATAGATCGCTTTGGCAAGCCCCCACCTCGTAAAGCTACTTTGCGTGACTGGGAGAAACGTGCGTTTGCTTCAGGCAGTGTCAAAGACAGGCCGCGTAGTGGAAGTGAGAAAACGCGAGAAGGAACTTGTGCCACCGTCGCTCAATCAATTGAGCAGTCTCCAATCAAATCATTCGCAAAAGAGCAGCTGAACTTCAAGTACCGTGGTCAACAATGCATGACCACAGTAAAAGAGATTTGAAATGACCCCCATGAAACCCGGACCTTAGTACGCCAGACAACTCATTATGGGGAACAATCAAGTCCCATGTGGCTCAAGGTCGGTACACGACTAATTAAGAATTGCGCCACAGCGTGGAGAAAGCCTGAGATGCTCCGCACGATGTCAATGAGGACTTGGAGACGGATAGAACTCTGTGTAAGGCATGATGGTGCACCCCTGGATACAAAGTTTTAGGTAGATTTCATTAGAAAGCTAACTATTGCAATGGGTACCATGTTTCGACTTCCGAAAAATTTCGACATATCCTCACGTTTCCAATCTCCCAGACCCCAAAACCACCGTCAGTTCAAAAGTTTATGTATAATTTATGTATATATATATATATAAATATATCACTTTCTTGTGGACACGATAACTACCGCAATTTTGCACCAATCACTTTGACATTTTTACAGAATATGTATCCCTATAAAATCTCGGTCGAGTTCGTTAATGGGCACAATCGGTAGAAGGGGGTGAAAATGCGGGGCTTTTTTTTTTCGAAAAAGTGAAATATCGCTATAACTCTCTTAATATTTGAAATATCGAATCCATTCTAATTTCATACTATGTGTCGGATAAAGCCCAAAAATTTATGTTTGAAAAGTTTTTTGACAGCACCAACCATTGACCAAAGGGGTGAGAAAAGGTGGGTTTTTCGGGAAACATTAATCATATCTCTCTTAATAGGCACAATATCAAAACCGTACAAAATGGACAATATTCCCCTAATAATTACCTAAAACTTTTGTCTGAAAGAATTTTTGATATGACCCACCCTTACGCAAAGGGTTCAGCAAAATGATTTCGGAATTCGAAGAAAATGCCAAGTGCCATCAGACCTTGCCATGGCAACTCTACTGAATTGATGAGGGATGAGCCATCAGAGGTTGCCATGACTACACAATTACACGAGATCACATTCGTTTTTCCACCTGACTCTGTGGGAAGCGGCTTCGGTGAGGTAACTGGTAGCATGCTGAACTATGCCCAAGGTCGTGGATTCAAAGCCGGCCGAAGTCGTCGTATTTTCTAAGAGCGCTAAAAATCCCTCAGTATGCCTTGTTTTGGAGGGGAAGTTCCAACGTTCGTTGCGAGTAGCAGATTGCGGTGGCATCTAGTAGCCAAGTTCACAACTAGGTGTCGTAGACGGTAGTATTTGGTAGAAAAATTAGGAACTACTACTTGAAATTGACCGTCGCAGTCCTTACCAGAATTACAGACTAATACAGCCATCACAATTAACACCGTTTATCAGACAGATTCTACACACACCCAAAGTACACGGGGCTACATGACCGCGTTGTCGCAGGCCTTAAACTGAGGAACCAACCAACATCTCTGCGGGAGATAAAATTTTGCGTGAAGAAGTAACAGACCGCTAGATAGTTACACATCAGTGTCGAAACCTTGTATAAGGACAGTGTGATCACAAGTATGAAGATGGACCCTAAATGACGAGAAGGTTACCGTCCCCATAAGACAATAAAATGTTAAAAATATGCATAAAAAATGAAAAGGTAAGTTAGTTAAGCGCCAATTGTAAAATACTTTCTCGCAATAAATGAGGTCTGATCCTTCCACGAAAACCTGCATACATATTCTGCCTATTTTCGTCTATCCTCTAGCTTTCCCGGTGAAATCTACCTCCGCCTTCCGGCGTGCCGAGAGGAATTTTTATATGTAAGTACTCCACTATACAGTATCATGTTTTGACGAGGGGGTACGAAAGAGCGTATGGCTTAGACTAGGAGTACCTAAAACAAAAAGTGTCTGTCTAAAGATCTTAAAATACAGCACTACAATACCGTAGTTAAACCGGAATGCCTGTATGCGACTGAATGTCCCGCACTGAACTACAAATTGGATAAATTAGAAGTAGTATAAGGAAGAATTATGCTCAAAATACTCGTTCTTTTAAGACCTGCAGAATCCTGAAAATAATTCAGGACAGCAAAGGACAAAGCATTGCAAATAGCTCGTGGTCCCCTGACGACCGAAACGAAAATAATAATAAAAGCCTTTGCAGATGACCTTGCGGTTTTTGCAGATTCGTTGGATACGGCCAAGAAACAGATCAACCAGCTTCAAACACAAGCTGCAAAGGCGGGCCTCCTGATCTCTTTCGAGAAAACAAAATTTATTTCTAACATCAAAACTGCTCCAAAACATATTGAAGTGAATCATGGGAAAATCAAGCGGGCTGTGAGATTTAAGTATCTTGGGGAATTGATAGACCCTACAATGTCCGAAAACGAGGCCTTTGCGTCACGCTTGAATACAATTGAAATGGCTTACCATCTAACTAAGAATGTGTACAACAAAAGATCTATATCCATGAATGCAAAACTGAAGCACTACTGCACGGTCATCCGGCCAGAAGCTTTGTATGCAGCGGAATGTCTCTCCATGAATAGAAAAGGCATAATGGAAAAACTGGAGACCAAGGAAAGGAAGATATTGAGGAAAATCCTGGGTCCAGTCAAAGAACACGGCGAGTTCCGAAGATGCCACAACCACGAGTTGTACACTCACGTAGAGAAAATAACGGACGTGATGAGGAAAAGGAGGATTTCATTTTATGGACATATAACCCGAATGAAATCAACACGGCTATCCAACAGAATTTTTGCTTTTCTCCGTGAGAAAAAGACAAAGGGGGCCTGGTTGATTGAAGTAGAGAAAGATCTGTTGGAGAATGGGATCACACGTGAAGATATCCAGGAGCGTGGCCCACTTAGGGATAAACTTCAGAAACATCGGAGTTTTCAACTTAAGCCGAAGCTAAAAACCGGGAAGGCGTGGACGACAGAGAGAAAGGTGCAACATCGATTGCGAATGAAGGAGTACTGGGCTAACATTAAAATGCAGAAAAAACAGTTGACATGACGTGGTCCTTTGTTGGCCGTAACGAAGGAAGAAGAACAAGAAGAAGAAGAAGAAAAGCCATGAACAAGAAAGGGATGAAGGAGAAATTGGAAACCAAAAAAAAAGGAAGATTTTAAGAAAAATCATCGGCCCGGTTAAAAAGAATTGTGAGTTTAGAAGATGGCATAATCAGGATTTATATGCGCATATGGAGAAAATTACTGACGCGATTTGGAAAAGACGGATTACGTTTAGTGGGCACGTGGCACAAATGAAGTGAACACGTTTAACCCGTGCTATTTTCACTTCTCCCCAAGAGAAAAAGACAAAGGTGAGATACAAAAAGATCTGCTTGAGAATGGAATGTCATGTGAAGATATCCAGGAGCGTGACCAGCTTAAGAGGAAACTCTTCGAACATCGGAGTTTTCAAGCTAAGCCGGTGCTGTAAACTGAAAAGGCGGGGACTAAAGAGAGGAAGGAATAACACCATCTACGAATGAAAGAACACTGGATTAATTTTAAAGATAAAGGAAACAATTGAAATGGCGTGGTCCGTACGTTGACCGAAACGAAACAAGAAGAAGAATAACGATGACTTCCCAATTACAGTATTATCCTAGCGCAGTCAGACGTACTAACATTCATCAAACCTCGTCAAACCGGATCAGCAAAAGAGTCGTTTCTTCAATAAATATCTGCAAGCTCAGGTCATACGAGGGTTAGCCATTCGGTAAAAGTCAGTCAATCGCTGAGATCGATTGCCTGCTCGTCATTTCCAATAATACATAAACAAGGGTATGTGCATGTACCCTATCAGCTATTATTATTATTATTATTATTATTATTATTATTATTATTATTATTATTATATCGGCTTCGGTGGCGTAGTTGGTAGCATGCTGAGCGGGTTCAAACCCAGCCGAAGTCGTCGGATTTTTTAAGAGCGTTAAAAATCCTTCAGTATGCCTTCCTTCGGAGGGGAAGTAAAGCCGGCGGTCCCATCTCATAGATTTATGGCATGTAAAAGATCCTTTCACAAACTAAACTTGTGTAAAGCTAAATTTGTTAGGTTAGATTTCGTCGGAAGGCTCTATTAAAGTTCCAACGTTCACCACTAGGTATCATTGATATCTGGTGGCGAAAGTTGGAACTTGCCTACTTGAAATTGAACGGAACTTGTAGCTCACCCTAATAAGGGTGTCCGCTGGAAGCAGCTACAGACTCAGGCGAGCCGAACATGTCTTCGGACACTCCCGGCACTAAAAGCTATACGATAAATAAATACATTATTATTATTATTATCATTATTATTATTATTATGCTTGCCAGGGTGGGTGAGTGGTTATCGTGTCGGACTACTAACCCCAAGCTTGCAGGTTCGCTCCTGGCCGTGGTAAGTGATTATTGAAAGGCGGCAAAAATTCTGACACCCATGTCATACGATTTTGGCATGTCAAAGAACCCATTTGAATTAAGTAGGCTGTGCTCATAATGGCAAAATTAATCTCGGGAGTTTCCGCCAAGACACAGTTCCTCATTTCTCTACTAGAAAGCGCTATAGTGTTCAAAGAGCTTGGATATCTAACCTCCTTGACTTTTATAGTGCTTCAAGGAACAACGAAATTCGACATGCAAGCTACCGTCCGGGTGTCAAATAACAAAGCTTGCACCCGGCGTCCGAGGCCATACGATATTATTATTATTATTATTATTATTATTATTAAGGACTGTCTACAATGCGTTGTTTGTGGTGACGTGCCTGCTAACAGTTCGGTTAAATCCTTCTCTATTCAAACACCATTTACAGTAGAAATTAAACTCCTCTCCATTTTAAGATCAGGGTTCTGCACTCACATCTTTGTGAAATGCCTCGCGAGTGAACAAAGTTTGTAAACACTGTTTTAGAATCAGTTTAGAAAGACGGAAGGAAGTACCGGCAGTATTTGTGACACAAATGTCCTGTTCTTTACAAGCACCGTTACGAATCATGTGTTTGAAGGAGCATTTGGTGAAACTGCTTGCGTGAGATATCGGTATTGAACGTTGTGAGCCGAAGCAAGAGAAATACCCGATAGTACACACGAAAATCCCGTAAAATATTGAGATAATATAGAGCGAGGGAGGAACAAGGTGCCAAGCTTTCAATAATTCTAACACCATATGGAACAGTAGCTTGGCTGACCTTGTCTGTCATAGGTGATCGCGATTCCGATATCGAGAGAGGAAAGGGAGGTCAAGTGACAGGCTGAAATACACTGACATCTCGTCTGATATTCCGGAGCAAAAGTGCAATATTCTATCCTGATTTATTTTTTATTTCCACAAGTTACTATGTTATGAATTTCTCCGTTACTGCAATAGTAGAGAGGGAATATGGCAGAAAGGATTCAGGCTCGTGTTGCGACGCTTTGAATATGCTCTGAATTAAAAAGCAATCTAGCTAGAATATAAAGATTGGTTAGTTGGTTAGTTCCTTAGTTTAAGGGCTGCGACAACGCGGATATGTAGCCCCGTGTACTTTGGGTGTGTGTATAATTTTTCTGATAACCAGTGTTAATTGTGATGGGTGTATTAGTGTGTGTTATCTGTGATTCAGGTAGAAGGACTGCAGACGATTGATTTTTTCAAGTAGTTCCTACTTTTGCTACCAAATGCTACCATCCACGACAACTAGCTGCGGACGTGGCTACTAAATGTCATCGCAGTCAGCACCTGGCGGCAAATGTTGGAACTAATATAGCGTTATCAGACTAACCTACAAATTTTAGCTTCCACAGGCATAGTTAGTGGAAGGTTCCTTTTCATTCCATAAATCTATGACGTGGGACCACCGGCTTTACTTCCCCTCCGAAGGAAGGCATACTGAGGGTTTTTAACGCTCTTAAAAATCCGACGTCTTCGGCCGGGTTTGAACCCGCGATCTTGGACATAGAAGCTCAGCATGCTACCAACTACGCCTACTATAAAGATTGCTAAGATAATCATGGGGAATGCGTGAGAGTGTAAGCATTCGGAAACATATCATAGAAACAATCATAAAATATTGAATGCGTCTTAAAGGGGTGAAATGCTAAAGGTAGTCTACCTACACCAAATGAAGCATCATCAAAAAGAGTACTGGATGGACGGGATAAGAAATATACTGGAAAGACTATTAATGGGGTACTTATAGGATAGGAACTTGCAAACAGAGGAGGATAGGTTGTACAAAAAGTGTGCAGAAGGGCAAAGGACATAGAGTTAGAGATACTCAGAGAAGAGGGTAGTAACTGGAGAAACTGAGCAGAGTTCTGTGAAATAAGGACATTTATGAGTATAAAGCCTAAAGGTCTAACAAAACGAGAAATGATAGGGATAATTTGGTGTTTAATGGGGGGTGTATAAAAACAAAGCAACCGTTCGCGGTAGCCGAGAGCGCTAACGCGCTACCTCGTGTCTCACTGGCATCGGGAGAGCGTGGGTTCGAATCCCGTCCTGAAAATGGTTTTCGTGATTTCCCATTTTCATCTTCAGGCAAATGCCGGGACGGTTCCTTTCAATAGGTCCACGGCCGATTTCCTTTCCTAATCCCTTCCCTCACCCGTTTTGAAAAAGAACAAGAAGTTCCGTGACGAACTAAAGAGTCTACTTTTCTTAAAATTTAAGATCTATGCCAATGATTAATCTATATGGATCTATCTGGAATAATGCCGAAATTAAGTTGGTAATATCGAAATTTCTAATTAGTTCGAAATTTCTAATTAGTTCGAAATACTGTATACCTGGCATAATGTAGCCTAATAGAGAACTACAGTTGGCAGCCCTGGTGACTGAATATATTCTTAGTTCCCTCTCTTAAGGTACAGAATACAAAATTTGGTTGAAGTCCAATGGATAGCATGGACGTTACATGCAGTTAAACATTGGATCTAACAGCGCGAATAAAATCATGTTGGCAACAATGACATACATGTATTGGTCAGAAATAATCTGAAATAATATGATCTATTGTTGTGTCAATTTTGAATGAAATCCATTAGTTAGTATAGAAGTTACATGCATTTTAAAATTGGATCTATCAGCAGGCTTAGAATCATGTTGGCAGCACTGACGTATATTAGTTACTCCAAATTAATCTAGAATGCCAGGCACTATACGTGTGCAAAGTTTAGAGCTATTGGCTTGCATACTTTCTGATATATTGATATTAGAGTAACAAAAATAGAGACAGTATTTATTAACAGTTGGCAGCCCTGGTTACTCTTAGGAATCGGCATATACATATCAGTTACGGTACAGATAGCACACACGAAATTTGGTTGAAATCCAAATGATAGTATAGAATTTACATGGATTTAAAGTTGGGCCTCTCAGCAGGCTTAGAATCATGTTGGTAGCACTGATGTATATAAGTTACTCCAAATTAATGTAGAATGTCAGGTACTATACGCGAGCATAGTCTAAAGCTGTCGGCATGCATCCTTTCTGACATATTGGTATTTGGATTAAATAAATTGAGAGCATTTATTAGCAGTTGGTAGCCCTGTCGGATCTTAAGAATACGTTCTGTCATATCTGTTTATGTACACATAGCACATACGAAATTTGGTTGAAATCCAATTGATAGTGTAGAAGTTATATGCATTTAAAATTTGGACCTATCAGCAGGCATATATTCATTTTGGCAACACTACGATGTATGGCCTCCTGGAAATTAAACTGCAACATTATTATCTATACGTGTGCCAATTTTGAAATAGCTCCAATTCATACTTTCCATGATATCCAACTTGGAGCTCAAATTTCAATTGCGATTTTTCAGCAGTTGGTAGCACTGACATCATTTTCAAATATGGGCGTGAGATATTCAGGTATAGATCTTTACTCCTACCAAATTTTGTTTCGATTGGTGCAGCCGTTTAGGAGTTGATACGGGGACACACACACACAGCCAGACAGACAGACAGAAGGACAGACAGACAGACACACATTTGCCCGATCTCATAAGTCTACTTTTTCCTCATTTTTGCAAAATGTGAAAAGTAGGATAAAAATACATGGTCATTGGCTGCATCAATAAAAGTATATAAGAACAAAGCATTGAGATACGTAGGGAAAGAGGCTCTTTGATTTTATGTGAGAAAGTTATGGGTACCTGATCAGGGAATACAATGAAACCAAGGGCAGAGTTTCTAGATAAGGGAGATAGGCCTATAAGAAGAATTCCAGGAGAAAATGAATATCACACTTTAATAAAATTACTAATTAGGGACTGGGTGAGTTAGCCGTGGTCTTTACGGCGTGGCTGCAGGCAGTCGCTCACATCCGGGAGGCGAGGGGGTTCGAATACCCCCGCCGGGAACCTTGAAGATGGTCTTCAGTGGTTTTCCATCTTCCTTCCAGGAAAATGCCGGGGTTGGTCCCTAACTATAGGCCCCAGACGCTACCTTCCTAATCCTAGTCCTTACAACCACACTTTTCTCCTCTGGCATCACTCCACACGTGACGGTACTTGTAGCTCACCCCATGGGTGTCCACATAGAAGCAGCTTCAAAACTCCGGCGAGCCGAACATGTCCTCGAACACTCCCGGCATAAAAGCCATACGCTAAAAAAGATAAAAATAAAAAATAATAATTAGGGAATGGAGGAAGCCAGATACCGAAACTCTTGAATGTTATCAGGGGAATATGGGATAGGAAAGCGACGGATGAGAAACACAACGAAGATGCATGTGAAACAAATATAGGCTAAGGGTGCAGGAGACGGTATCTTCAACTATAACACGTTTATCTCGTTATGTCAAGCTAGTTAGTTTTATTACACGTGTTCGTGAAATACGTATATTATATATTATATAAGTGTATACAAATTAGAACAACACAATACAAAAAATAAAATTAGAATACCACTTGAATTCTATTATGTAATATAGTAACATCTTAGCGGATCTACTTGTCGTCTATGCGGTAGTCAAGCTCAGCCCATACACGTTTGAACATGTCCTTGTCAATGTTCACCAGCGCAGCAGTGATGCGATCCTGGAGTTCAGCCAATGTTGTCGACAAAGGTGGTACGCATTTTTTTTTACGAATCCCCAAAGGAAAAAGAAAAATGTAAGGTCAAGAGACCTTGGGGGCCATCTGAAGAGTGCCAAACCATCCTGAGCACATCGCCCAATCCACCTGTTTGGAAGTTCCTTGTTCATATTGTACCCATGTGAATAATTTCCATGGAAAACGTGCTTCTGCCTCTAGCTAGCATCAGTCCTCAGGCGTGTACCGTTCACCCACTGAGCAGTTGCATAGTTTTGATCTGAGACTAAAAGGTATCAACTCTACAATAATAAGGCACAACTCTATTCTAAAGACTTTAATTGAGCTCTAAATCATGGCTTCACACAAACAAAAACACAATCCCAACAATAATACACAAAACAATGCAAAACTTATTCCTTCAATCCACTAATATTCGCATTTTATCCTCGCAAATCCAAATGATTATTGATTCATTTACCATGAGATTAACATAAAATTCATTCTCAAGTGCGCTGATGCACTGGCAAATTACACATACAACGGTACTTGCAATCTTACGTCACCTATTGTGACCACTTTAATTTCACAATCTAGTTGTTCATTCTCAACACATCCTATTTTACATTATGCGTACAATTATGTTCTGTATTTCTCTTCCCACCAATATGCTCTAACATGCATTAACCAATTTATGAGTTGCACATCAGATTTACATGCAACTCCAAGTTACTTGTAATTCTACCCCTTTATGCAGTTCCACTGTATGCCGTCATGGGTTCAATTTCAATGATTCCGTTACCGCTGTGTCGGGTGGGATTTTATGCTACCCTCGCGTGGGCATAGCATATGGCATCTAGTGTCCACCTTCGGAAATAGGCGACAATGTCAGTATAAAAATGCAACTTTTGCCAAGTATTAAGTTATCAGAATGATCCTTAATTATCAATGTGTTTCAAACCACACAAATTCATTATACAATACAACAATGATTCTTTTATTACAAACAGGGTTTCAAAGTCTTTCCACTCTAAACGTCACCCTCCAAGGGTAGTTTAAAATCTCTTCCCCCTGGCCCTTCCTGTATACAATGGGTCTGCGCCGGGCTGTAACAAAACACTGGCTACCTCCCTCGCTCTGTCCCTTCTCTTTTATTTCCAAGCAGTAGCACGTGGCTTCAATTACAATAGTGCCGTCTCACTGACCTGCACAACACAGATGATCTAACTGAACCGTATGCAAGACAGGGTATGGAATTGTTTAAGCATTTCTTCCTATCCTTAGGATATTAATAGCTGGCCTCAACAGGTCCAATTACATTCATATGAAGGAACGAGATTCATCAAACACATGTCGAATTGGGATAACCGGCATCTTTTTGTTAAAGAACACGGTCAGGTACAACTTCCTGCCGTCTAAATTCACTTCCAGGAGCTGAATTTATTCAATAGCTAGTTCTCGGTCGATATCAGGTGTCCTGCTGAGGTGTCCATTGTTATCCTCCCATGCACCACTGGATTCGAACCCGGAACATTTCATAGCAATACTCAGAGCTAGGGTTTCCTTCACTAAATACGCTCTGGCAAATAATAATATATCTGTATGCCCTTGGTTATACGAGATTTCACACGTCGATTAGATTACCTGGCTCCCATGACCATTGCGATATGATCTCGTCCTTTAATTAGTAAGATAATCTCTATCAATTACTCTTATAAGCTTATTCATCAAGCTGCGATTCAAGTCACTATTAAACCCTTCCAGTACCTATATTCTTGCATATTTATTTCCGTTATCATAATATACTCTGATATTAAATTCCTTTGCTTAGCCCATCACGTATAATACTACTGCTTGGATACACAAGTATTCCAATTAGCATATATAT
The DNA here is from genome assembly GCA_946902985.2 of Meconema thalassinum. Classification (NCBI taxonomy): domain Eukaryota; kingdom Metazoa; phylum Arthropoda; class Insecta; order Orthoptera; family Tettigoniidae; genus Meconema; species Meconema thalassinum. The sequence goes on along the minus strand of OX336393.1, from coordinate 440,217,545 downwards.
TTTGGTTACAAACATTCTCCCTGATGTGTATTCATTTATTCTCATTATTATTATTATTATTATTATTATTATTATAATCACTGGCATAAATTTTTCCCTATACCGACACAACGTAACCGTATTTATATAATCAATAACCGAACATCCGAGATCGTTACGTTAACTTTCTATTTAACTCAATTGCCATTTTTACATTAGTGGTAACGATTTATCCACTCAATGATGTACAAAGACATCTCAACTTGACTAAAATCAACACAACATTAATATCTCGAAGTTCTACCTCCCAAATTTGACTCCTATTGGCATATTCTATAAATTTTGAAATCACTTAACATACAGTGGACTACATTCACTACAAAATCATGGTTTTGGGTACTCACATTGGTTAATCTGGTGGCTCCGCCCAAACATTTTCTCCAGTAATGCCCGCCATCATTTGCAAATTAGCAAGGCATTATCACACTTTTCACACAAATTTTACATAATTTTTGCATTACAAAACGCACTGCACTTTGCTTCTCCATGTCGAAGGTGTCGCTTCCGTTTTCACAAAACACGTTACATCAATTATTACACTGTTATTTTTACATATATTTAAATGACCATCACTAAAATCACACGATCACTATGTACAATTCTTAATGGTTGACCCTTCCTTTCAAAATTTCAGAAATGCAGGCGTTGAAGATCTATCCTTCACGACTATCCCGCATCTCGTTCGAAATTCTCGATTCTCTGCCTAATGATTCCTAGCGGTACCCAATCTGTCTATCAATTTCTATCCTTAGATAAATTTCCGATATAGCATAGATATGCTTCCACATCGTCCTGAGCATTAATTACAGTGGTATACCTGCGAAATTTCATCACCCGCATAACAAAGTTTATACCTGCGCAGTTCGACATCCTATTATATGTCTAATCAATAACTTATATATTGCGCTCGTCCGTTGTACATTGTACTTGTACAATTACCACTTTCAATTGTCCTTCGGCCGAACTTACAGTCCCCCTTAATGATCTGCTTATAACAAAACATTGGACAGTTCCACGTACATTATTAAGATACCACATAATATCTCCTCGTCATGAGGTACGATTTGCCTAATCTGATATTGTCCTAACTTGTACATCACACGGTACATTTTCTGCGTACTCAATAGTAATCACTTGTACTGCCGACTATAAAAGTATGGCACGACTGTCCTTATTAATTTTTCTTATTTAGTGCCTTACTGCATGGTTAATATGTTGATGAGCACTCAACATACTAAAGTCCGCGTGTCCCCTCCTGGCTTCAGGCGGCGTGCGCTCTGCACTAGGCTATGGTTCAACTGACCCCGACTGTTCGCTCCACTGACCTTATATCCGTTTGGAGACAAAAGTAGGTCTAAAATTTCCTTGGAGCTTCATCTCCTCTCTCCGTACCTTTCTGGTCTTGAACTAACATTTTCCTGGTCCTTTTTGCCTCGCTGATCACATATCCGTCTGTGTGCTCGAGGATCGATCGGCCAATTAATTAATATCAATTGCCTTTGCCAGCGCGTCCCCACGCCGCGTCATTGGTTTTTCCCCGAAGACATGGTCAGATTCTAGCGCTGGCCTCATTTCTACGGTGTCAATGCGCGTTACATTAAATCTGCCTCGATTTCAATATTTGACGGCTTGATAATTAGCCTCCTGGCCATTCATTCACATAGGTGCAATCCTCATGTCTCTGAGTTACTCCATTCGCGAGTAATCATTAAATTATTCTGGCATCTTCTCACCCCCTGGACCTTTCGTTATGTAGCGGGGAATCACTTGCCCATACATTACCGTCCTGCCTTGTCTCAGACAACATAAGTAGGTCATAGTGACTGGCATGGCTCCACGAAACCACGCCTCTATTCCAGGCCCATTTACAATCTGTCAAGAGTTCTAACTCTCTGCGCGAAGTCCAGAATTGTATGCATCTTACAGCCCAATACTGCCGTATTCTGCTAATATTTTCTACATTATATTAACAAATAATGTCAGAATTTGTTTATATCACAACAGTGATTTAATGTGTACTTTCTTTAGGGGTTTTTATAGCTTAAACTCCCTCAAAAGATCTTGTGTTCGTTTCTTGCTGGTATCTCTAGTCTGTACTCATTTGTCTCAGAGATCCAGGTTCGACACCAGTCAGCCTAACCCCGTTGGGTTCAATATGGCGACACACTTCTCGATGTCAATGAGGCGGAGCTCCTTTTTGTTGAATATGAATGGGTTATCAGCTAACAGTCTCGGAAATAGCCAAGACTTGTGTGTAGGTACGTCATATCCGTCACAGTTTTCCCAGGGAAAAAAGTAGGTCCCATAAACGTTGCTACGTGACACAGCACAGAAGACATTAATTTTTGGAGAATCTCCTTCAATCTCTTTTTTTACAAGACGGCCTGTGTCCTTGAACTGTGGATATAAAAAAAACGTCGGAGAATGTTTTAGTGGGTTGGTGACCGCTGCGCGGTAATGATAGATTCTTCTTCTCATATTGCAACACACAAAATGCTTTCTGTTCATTAGTCGCCATTTTGCAAACTGTAATCACCCTGCCACCTGGTGAGTCACAATGAAACCTGGAGTGACTTTAGCAAAACTTTAAAGTATGCTCTTTCGATTGGTTATAACTTAAACCCCCTACACACTATCAGACCAGACCAGACCAGACCAGCAGTCGGTCGGAAGAAGTAGCTGATGGGCGGTCAGTTCGATAGTGTGTAGGCCTGTCTGCCGACCAATTCGGTCTGCGCAGACTGTCTGACGGTCTGGCTGGAAAACCTTCAGACCACCAGACTGCCCCTCGCCTGTCTGATCTGGTCTGCGTTGTGTGTAGCGCTGCCTGGCCGACTGGCGGTCTCCGTCGCGATCTGCAGCAATTTCAGTACGTATTCTACTGTTCAACAGAGAGGCACTAGGTCTTATTACAAGATTCTGTCGCCATGTCTCAATATTCCCAGCCTAGAAACAACGCGAATGCCGATGATATTGAAGTAGGCGATCATGAGGCGGATACTATAATGCAAATGTTAGAAGTGTATCGGGAGCATAGATGTTTGTACGACATTAGAAGTGATAGTTACTCGAATAAAATTGCAAGACACGGAGACTTCAACGCTTTGTTGGCAATTATTAAAGTTTTAATTACTCAACAAAATAACAATAAACATATCATAACCATCTTACTTATTACTGGGCGGACGACTCAATACAACTAAGGTCTGGAGGTCTTGCCCGTCCACGTCTGCTGGTCTGGTCTGGTCTGGCCTGATAGTGTGTAGCAGGCTATTTTAGTACAGATGGGTGGGCTTTGTATATTTGACGCCGTAAGTCGTCAACATCTGATGAATTAGTTGTAATCACCCTGTGTATTATATACATTGTACCTCGCCCAGTCTTTGGGTAAATTCATGTTCACCGACTGAACAGCTATAGGCTGACTGACAGTTTGTATTGGCAACACTGATAAAATCGCTTCAAAGCTTTTCATGTACTGGTCAATGTTTACATCAACCTTTTGTTGGTTTCAATTTTAGATTCAGCCAGCATCATCGTTCATTTTGAACACAAAATATTGGAGTAACGTACACATGTTAATAGTCGTCATAATCACCACACTGCTGTTCAGTGAGCCACACATTTCATAATCGACAGCGGTATTTATTTATTCTCTGACAAACACCTAAATGACGATCATAGTAGCCGTGATGGTGATACCTTCAATGTGACTGTTTTTGATCCGCATTACATTACGAGGCTACTCGGTTTAAAGTATCTTCTTCTATCGAATAATCCATATGGAGGATACGATTAATCAACCTTGGCTATTGTCCATTGTATTCAATTTCCGTTGTTTCCAAATTTCTTTCTTCCTTCTAGACTGACGATCTTTCTCCTCTTGAGTCCACTTTCTGCAAGTTGTGTGTTCCTTCCTTTCTTGAAATTTTGCCTTTTGAATGGCTTCTCTGAAGAGTGATCTGTTTGCTATTGCGTCTGTCTGAATTTTGGCGTTTGTCAAATCTTTGTCAATTTCAATGAACCGTGGGTTTGGATTTGTAACTAGTCAGTAAGTTGAAGATCTGTTTAGTTAGTCTACTATTTTCCATTCTATAAATGTGCCCCAAAAACTGTAATCTTCTCTTTCTCATTACATCAGATAATTTTTCACATTTCAAATATAACTCTCTATTTGGTCGTAACCTATATTCTGCGTTATTATCCCAAGGTTTAAAGTATATTATACTAAAAACGGAAAGAAGGTAATTCACGAGCCTACGGTCCCGCCCTCAAGATATAGAAGTTATTGGGTTATTAGTGGGGCCCGGTGAGCAATACCTTCTCTTTATGGCCCAGACGTTTGCTTAGTTCCCTTCAGTTTAATTTTGTCACATGGAAATGCTCATGAAAGTGCTGTTAAATTTATGCAACTTCTAAAAAGATTCATGAAAATGAAAAACAAATTTATTTTTAAAACGCCTGTGTCAAAATATGGAGAGAGTTTTGAGTAACATCTCTTAAAACATTCGATTAGCACCTGTTAATAATTTCTGAGAGAAAGGTAAATGAAAAGTTTGAAATTAGTATGGGCAATACAAGACATTCCAGAGTCCCTTTAGGTGGATCTAACTGAGATTTCGGTTATAAATTCAACTTAGGGTTCTCAGCATATCCTATTAAAATATCTCAAGAAGTTAGTTTGTAAAAAAATGTTAATCTGTTTTTGGGATAAGGGTTTTAGAAGCATTGCCAAACACGTACAATATCTTTATTCATCTACCTTTGCAGACATTTCTTTGACAGCCATTTCTTACAACTTTGGTTGGTTGGTTGGTTCCTCAGTTTAGGGATTGCGACAACGCGGTCATGTAGCCCCGTGCACTTTGGGTGTGTGTAGAATCTGCCTGATGACCGGTGTCAATTGTGATGACTGCATTAGTGTGTGTGTATCTGTTTTAATTCAAGTAAGGACTGCAGACATTGAATTTTTTCAAGTAGTTCCTACTTTTGCCGCCAAACGCCACCGTCAACGACCAAGTAGTTCAGAACTTAGTTACCAGATGCCACCGCAGTCGGCTCCTGACGACGATTGTAGGAACTAAAGAACGTTAGTCAAATGTTTACCTATATATAAATTAGCTTCACACAGGTGTAATTAGTGGAAGGTTCTTTAACATGCCATAAATCTATGACATGGGACCGCCGGCTTTACTTCCCCTCCGAAGGAAGGCATACTGAGGGATTTTAACGTTCTTAAAAATCAGACGACTTCGGCCGGGTTTGAACCCGCGATCTTGGGCATAGAAGCTCAGCATGCTACCAACTACACCACCGAAGCCTTCTTTCCACTTTTATCTTTAGGCAAATAAGGTGCATTACTTCAGAAATTAATTACTGCATCGATCTACTTGAAATGTTCACAGTATCTTTATGTGCATATGCGCATTAATCTGACCTAGCGTAATGGTTACAAAAGTAGGAACTCTTTGAAAAATTCTATGTTGCAGTACTTAAATTAAAAAACTGATAATACACACTAATACTGTCATCACAATTAACACCGGTTATCAGACAGATTCTGCACACACCCAAAGTACACGGGGCTACATGACCGCGTTGTCGCAGCCCCTAAACTTAAGAACCAACCAACCAACAGTATTTATGTAACTTCAGAAAAATTGCATTGCTTCAAAACTTGTAAAATTTATCAAAGAAAATTTACACATAAAACTTTTGAAGCACTAGAATCATTATTCTTATTTGGATTGCAAGCCATGAAATCTTCTTCAATTGTATTTAATTTCAACCCTTTAACTTCAATAGTTAGGTCATAAATGTACCGTTTGCTTAATATTTTGTTTTCAAATCATCATTAAATATAATGTTGGTATTAGTGAATGATAAAGCCTTTTCAGTAACTTATGGAGGTAAATGTTGGTAAATGTCCATTACATTGATTCAGTTGTTTGTGTGGTGGAGCATTTTAAGAAGCTGAACTGTTTCGTTCAACTATTCAGTTAGCGACACCTTAAACCATTGTTCTCAACGTTTTCTTTTGTTCACGGTAACAATGTGCTGAGCTCGCCTTCACCAGTCAGTTGCTTGCAGTGATGCCAACCCGTGGGATTTGTCCCAAATTGTGGGACATTTAGACAAATATTTTTAGGAAAGGGATAAAGGTGTTTTTTTAAAGTAAGGTGAATTTGGGATATTTAGCCGTTGTCAAAAAAAACATCGTTTGCACGTGGACAATAGGTAAGATTCATACATGCCAATAGGATAAAAATAAACCTGCCACGCAAGTAGAGTATTAGGCCTACATTACAATCGCCAACTGCCGTTTGAACGATAACTGACACTTTTGTGTGGTTTTGGAGATTGGAACTTATGTTTTGTGTTTTTTTGAAATCTTAGTTGTTTTAGTTCAAAGACTTATACAGGGAAAGATAAACATCTCAATCTTTAAATTAACAAAAACGTGTAGCCTATTAAGTGAATGTTGAAGTGTATGATAATGATAGTTTACAAGACAGTTTTGTATTTCCTTAAAATTGATTTTACCGCAATTAGAAACTCATTATCGAGACTCTGGAGCACATTTTTTATTCATTATACATTTTTTATGAACAAAATACATTTTTACGTGGGATATTTTCTGGTTAAAAGGGACATTCTGGGTGGGAAGTTGGGATTTTGAGGTTTGAGAGGTTGGCAACTCTGGTTGCTTGTAGACACGCAGTCCTAAAGCAGTTTGTGATCTGGTTGATATTTAGTTTCACACGTGTTTGCATTGCCCGGTTAATGTTTTACTTGTCCTTATGTTTATGCTATGTCTCCAGAATTCACCACCAACCTTTCTCTGGAGGAAGAGGAGCAGCTTGCAAAACTTCAAACAGACCGAATACATCAACAGATATATGGTGAACTACCACTTATCAAGTTTTGGTTGTTAGCGGAGAAAGAGTACGCAGTAATAGCAGTGAAAGCTACTTGTGTGAGCTGAGATTTTCGGCACTAACCAACATAAAGAACAAGAAACGTGAGAAACTTCTCTTAGTTGACCAGGAAAAGGGTGTGTTAGTCTTCAATTCCATCACGATTTGAACTTTTTCCTATGAAGCGACTGGCTGAGATTTCTCACTGAAAAATCAAACTTGTTGTAAGGCGTAAAACAAAGAAATAACCTGTAAATACCGGTCAGTTAAGTCTAGAACATTACTATATATTCTGTTTTCTTTTTTTTTCTTTTAATATTCAGTGAAATTATTTCACTTAGCAAGATCATAATCCCTCAGAAGTACCGCGGCACAATCAGCAAATCTCGTGGCTCACTACGTGATATACTGGCTGAGAACCACTGCTTTAAAACCTTCATTTCTCTTGAATCCTATTAACTTAATTCCTGAATATGTAAGCACTTCCTGTCTATTTTTAGCCTATTTTCAATTTTGAAAAAATAGGCTTATGAGATCACCTTTTGTCCGTGTGTCTGTGTGTGTGATTCGTATGTGTGTGTCCCCCCTAATAAACTCTAAACGGCTGGAGCGATTTCAATGAAACTTGGTGAGTTCAAAGCACTATTCCGGGCGACCCCGATCGTGCCCTTCAAATTTTGTTACGTCTCACCAATTACTGTGCGAATTACTTAACCAGCATTCAATATCTCCGAAACTATTACCGATATCACCATGGAATTTTGTATGGTGATTAAGAAAACTACTAGAAGTTCACTTATGTGACCTTTGAAAACCTGGTAACTACAAAACCAACATGGTGCCAAGCGAATTTGCGACTTTTAAATAGACGTTTCTCGCGATTTAACCGACCAAACGCAATGATACTTGGTACAGTATATGTTTATATACATTGTAATGCACAGACATCTAACTTCGTTCAATTGTTTACATAACCTCAATATGGCGGCTGTGCGAAATATTTCACCGGCATTCTATATCTCTGAAACATTCCCGGTAACACCCTGAAATTTTGCACGAAGATAAAGGGCACTACTGGAAGTTCATCTATGAGACCGTAAAAAACCGGTTAACTACAAAACGAACATGGCAGCCAAGCGAAGTTGAAAGTTTTAAATAGACTATTCTCGCGCTTTAATGATCCAAACGCAATGAAACTTGGTACAGCAAATGTTTACACACATTGTAATGCACTGGTATCTAATTTAGTTCAAATGTTTACATAACCTCAAGATGGCGGCTGTGTGAATTTTTTAAATTAAGTTTTTGTTTCTTGTGTCGTAATCATGCGATCGAAGTGAAAGTTTGAATAATGAACCTACGCAATAATTTTCCTTTAAAGGTACATGACTCTATGGCCTATACATATAACAATCCATCAATGCGACCATCCGGAATATTTAGACGGTTCTCAATATCTACGAATCTACTACAGCAATCAAACTGTTTCTTTTAATGTTCATAGGGGATATGAACATAAGTTCACCTATAGGACTTTCAATAACCTGGTGATCACAAATCCAACATGGCGGCGACGCGAAGTATACATATTCACATGGTCGATTCTGGCAATTTAACAATCCAAGTGCAGTGAAACTTGGTACAGTAAATCCTTATACAAATGTTAATCCACTGGCATCTAATTTATTTCAATTGTTTCCATAACCACAAGATGGCAGCTGTGCGAAATTTTAAAATCTCGTTATTACTTCTTGTGTCCTAATCATGTGATTGAAGTTTGAGTACTATACGTACACAATAATCTTCATGTAACAGTACGTAACTCTAAGCCCTACATATATAAAAGTCCAACATGGCTACCATCCGAAATATTTAGATGGTTCTCAATATCTACGAATCTATTACAGCAATCAAACTGAAATTTAGTACCGGTATGTCTGTTAGGGAGTCAGCCCGAAGGCTGGTTGGATCTTCAAAAAGCACCGCCGTTAGGTTATGTGGGTAGATACCCACAAAGCCCGAGGCAGCTGAGGCGTACTAGGCAAGAAGAGGAGCGAGGTAGTTTGCCATTGCTTTCCTCACTGTGTCAGTACAGCAGTACTAACCCTATGAGTAGAACCTTTCACAGCATCCACAGGCACTGACTGTGCCCTGAATGTCATTACTAAGCACCACCCATACCTCAGTAGCTTCCATATAATCACAGCCATGAGTGAGACTGAGACATCGGTGAAAAGCCACATTTTACTCTAGCCTGTGCCAACAGACAAATGCAAATGTACTGTATTCATCAAGAAATGGCAAATGGTATGTTTAGATGGTTCTCAATATCTACAAATCTATTACAGCAATACAACTGAAATTGCATTTAGCATTAGTATGATATATGAAATTAGGCTGTATAGTTCTTCACAAAACTACTTTTTTTTTTGAAAAGAAACTTTCCTCTCTTTTATTTTTGATGAAAAAATTATCAGTAACCTTAAAAAATTTTTGTGTGAAAAGTACGCGGTCAAGTGTTGAGGCCATGCCAATACCCCGATGGATTACCACTTTCTGTCTATCTAGCAGTGATTCAGTTCATCCCAGCGTGATGACCAGGCGGTATAATGTGGTTATATGAGCTAATAGTCACAAGCCATTCTCGGTTCGTTAAATAACATTGTAATAATTGCTGGAGTGAACGGTAGCGATGCAGAACGAAGTTGATGCAAGCAAGATCACCGGCCGTATAATTAATGCTTGTGCCTTGCGGATATGAGAGGCGAACGATAAAGAGCACGCCAACAGGTCACAGGCCAGATATTAAACCACTCTTCATTGAAAGGCAGGGAGCAGAGCTTAAACGATACCGTGCCGTGCTAACATTGAAATAAATCCACATATTTTTATTGAACTCTCTTTTCTAAAAAAATATATTTTAATTTTTTTTATGGAAGTAAAATCAATTTATTAGATTGACTACATTCTGAAATTAATATTTAAACAGCGGGAATTCAATTCATTCCTTATGCTAAAACAGAATTTTAATAAAAAGTACTTTGGTTCTCGTAGCCCGCTGCTGGTTAGCGGCTGGATCCAGGGTGACCCCCCCCCCCCCCCCAGGGGCTCACATCTAGTTGGACGTGGGTTGGCGACCATGGGACCCCAGCTGAGTCCGGCATTGCTTCCACTTAATTGTGCCGGGCTCCTTTAAGATATCTTTCCTATCGCCCTCCTCTGGTCTACACTTGTTCGACCCTGACAGTATTAGGGTATCCATGGCCTAGGATGTCTTTCAGTTTCCTGCCTTAATTGGCCCTTGTCATCTCTTTCCTCATCCCTCATTCTTCTAGGGGTCAGCCTTGTTTTTCTTTTCACGATATCTACTGCCTTCCGCTCAAGGCACCCTTGATAGTGATACACCTTCAATGACTCACGGCTGGTGAGTTAGGGAGTTGGCGATCCCGAGGGATTCCTGAGCTGGGTTCGTTTTTTCTCCTGACTTTGGGGTGGGCCCTCTCCTCTTTCCCTTTCTTCTCTACTTTTCTTGGCTCTCCTTCCATCCAAATCCCTCAATTCTCATTATTCGAGGGTTGAGGGCATTTCTTTTCTTCCAGTCCTTTATTTGCCTTATCCTTTGTGTTTCCCCATTTCCTCTTCTAGTTTGTAGGTCTCATTTGATCATCTTTCATTTTCACTATCACACAAACCATTAGGGGCCGATAACCTAGATGTTAGGCCCCTTAAAAGAACAACTATCATCATCTTGTAATGCAGGGCCGCCCAAACAGTTTATCATGCAGGGCCACTAATTAACTTAGTCGTTTGACCGCGGGCCATATGCAAATGGTACAAAATGTAGTCCGATTATTGCGTAGTAGCTAGCATTCTTGGTTGTCACCGCGGAGGCCCGGTTTGGATTCCAAGTTATGCCAAGAAATGTTATTCTGCTCTGAGGACAAGAACGGGGTACACTCAGCCTCGTTAGGCAAAACTGTGTAGAGGTAGGTTCGATTCCTACCGCAGCCATCTTGGAAGTGGTTCTGAGTAGTTTCCCGCTTCTACTCCAGGAAAATGCCGGGATGGTACCGAACTTAAGGCCACGGCTGCTTACTAGCCGAATCCTATCTCGATTACAAACTAATACAGACATTACAGTGACACAGGTTAGCAGACGAGATCTACACACACCCAAGTACACGGGGATACATGACCACGATGTTGCAAAGCCCCTAAACAAACAACAACAAGAAAGTAAAAATTGAGTAACTTTAATACAAGAACAATATAGAAGGGGGTGAGTGGCGGTAGCCCAAGCCACACGTGGTTGATAAAGTAAGGTTATGGAAGACTCATAATGAAGGCAGAGGGTTTTATATGTACTTATTTGTTCGAAGTATTTGACCTTTAGTAATATCTTCAAAGCTTTGTACAATTAATAAGAGGTAAAGAATGAAACATCAGGGACGAATTTCTTTGATTTGTGGCTGAACACATCCTTCTCCCTATAATCTTATAGAGACGCACCGTGTTGGCGGATAACGCACAAGAATGCCCGCAGCGGTTTATTCCATCTGGGAATGTATTTAGTGTGTTGGGGTGAAGAGAGCCATCGAACAGCCCCAGGGCAACTTAGGGGACAGTCGCACAAAACCAGGAGCCGGAGTGTAATTGCAACACAATCGATTACTGCGATTTCTTCACAAGTAGACTTGAAAGGTTATGTGCCCGTAGAGCCTGAAGGTGGACACGGGGATCGGAGGGGGAACCGACGTAACTCTCCTCCAATCGTCAGGGTTGACCAAGTCTAGACATAGTCTCTTAAGTTATAGCTTCCTGCAGCTCACAAACTTCCAATGAAGTGCATTCAATCCCATCTACCCCAGCAGTGCAGTGGAAAGTATTCTACTGTATTTCTTGTAGTAACTACCTGTTGTTGTTGTTGTTGTTGTTTGAGTCTTCAGTCTTTTGACTGGTTTGATGTAGTCTTCCATGCCTCCCTGTCCTGAGCTAATCGTTTCATCTCTACATAGCTACCACACCCTACATCCGAGGCAATCTGTTTAACATACTCTAACCTTGGTCTACTCCTACAGTTCTTGTCCTCTACCCTTCCTTCCATAACTAAGCTTGTTATTCCTGGGTGTCTTAGTATGTGTCCTACCAACCTATGTATTCTTTTCATCAGCAGTCGCCAGAAATATCTCTCCTTTCCCACTCATCTTAATACCCCTTCATTTATTACCTATCTACCCATCTTATCTTCATAATTCTCCTGTAACACCACATTCAAACGATTCAATTCTCCTCTTTTCTGCTGCACCTATAGTTCAAGTTTCACTTCCATATAATGCTACGCTCCAGACAAAGGCTTTCAAAAATGACTTCCTAATACCTAAATCTATATTCGATGTCAACAGATTCCTTTTTTGTAGAAATGCTTTCCTTGACTGAGCCAACCTACTTTTTATATCCTCTTTGCTTCGTCAATCACTGGTTATTTTGCTTCCTGTGTAACAGAAGTCTCCTACTTCCTTTAGCTTTTCACCTGCCAAGTTAATGTTCACAGAGGTTTCGGCTGCATACCAATATTTTTGTTTTACATTTATTGATTTTCATCATGAATTCTTTCCCCAAGACGCAGTCCATAACTTTCAAAAACTCATTCAAATCCTCTGTCGTGTCGGCCAAGATGACGATGTCATCAGCAAATCTCAGACTTGGAATTATTTATCCTTAAATCTTCACTCACACTTTAAATGATTCAAGCACATTCAATAACGGGCACATGAAGGAACTTAATATATCACTCTAATAATTGTTTGGACCCAGCTAGCCAGGCTGTGTAGCGCGGCTCTTCCAAAATGCTGCGTTTCAAACTGCGGTGTAGACGTACCTTTTTATGACCACTCATCACGTGGAAGGCCATGTTATCCCATTCTCAACCCTGTATAAACCAGAATAGTCAATTCAATTTTATGGATTATCACCTTAGAACAGTCTATTATTACGGCAATTGTAATGTAACGATTGTTCAAATCAAACATAGGTTGTTGCATACAAACGGACACAATATTGCCTACTGTAGGCTATATTGCACAATACACACTATAACACAACAGCAAACAGATCACAGTTCGAGAGAGTCTGTTCAGACTCTTGTCACGACACTGAAAAGTATGTCTTCGTTCTTCCGTGAAGAACGACGCAGGTTGCTGTTGATGATGATAATTGTTGTTTTAAGGGGCCTAACATCTAGGTTATCGGCCCCTAATGGTCTGGGTGATAGCGAAAATGACAATGAAGTGAAAAACCAGAACGAAAAGTAAGTGAGAAGGAAAATACTTACAAAAAGGAACTCAGATTGAAACTAATCACAAAATGGAGAGCGGTAATACTTACAAAAGGGAATTTAGGACGAAAATACTCACAAATGGAATAGATTGAAAAATACGCACACAATGTAGGCCTAGGTTAGGTTCAAAATACGTATAAAACCCAACGTAGTGTCGAAATACTTTACTTACAAAATGCAAGTGAAATTCAAAATACTTACAAAATGCAAATGAGATTGAAAATACGTACAAAATGCAATTGAGGTTCAAAATACTTACAAAATGCAATTGAAAATACACAATGCAATTTATATTGAAAAACGCTCATTTCAGATTCCAAACAAGAAGTTCCGTGAAGAACTATACAGCCTACTTTTCATGCCAATGATTATTCTACAGTATATGAACCTATTTAGAATAATGACGAAATTAAGTTGGTAATATCGAAATATCTAATTAGTTCAAAATATACCTGGTATAATGTAGCCTAATAGAGCACTACAGTTGGCAGCCCTGGTGACTGAATATATTCTTTGTTCCATCTCTTTAGGTACAGAATACAAAGTTTGGTTGAAGTCCAATGGACGTTACATGCAGTTAGACACTGGATCTATCAGCACGCGTAAAAGCATGTTGCCAACAATACCAAGCGTGTGCTGGTCAGAAATAATCTGAAATATTATGATATCTTGTTGTGCCAATTTTGGATGCAATCCATTTGTTAGTATAGAAGTTACATGTATTTTAAAATTGGACATATCAGCAGGCATAGAATCATGTTGGCAGCACTGCCTTGTATTAATTACTCCAAATTAATCTAGAATGTCAGGTGCTATGCGTGTGCAAAGTATAGAGCTGTTGGCTTGCATACTTTATGATATATTGATATTAGGGTAAAAAATATAGACAGCATTTATTAACAGTTGGCAGCCCTGATTGCTCTTAACAATACTTATAGTCATATCTGTTATGGTACACATAGCACATACGAAATTTGGTTGAAATCCAACTGATAGTATAGACGTTATATGCATTTAAACATTGGACCTATCAGAAGGCTTAAAATTATTTTGGCAACACTGTCATGGTTGGCCTCCTGGAAATTAAACTGAAATAGTATTATCTGAATGTGTGCCAATTTTGGAATAGCTTCCATGTATACCTTGCAAGATATCCAACATGGAGCTCAAATTTTTAGTGCGTTTTTTCAGCAGTTGGTAGCACTGACATCATTTTCAAATATGGACGTGAGATATTCCGGTACACATCTTTACTCATACTAAATTTGGTTTTGATTGCTGCAGCCGTTTAGGAGTTGATAGGGGGGGGGGGGGACACACAGCCAGACAGACAGACAGACAGACAGAAGGACAGACAGACAGACACACATTTTCCCGGATCGATCTCATAAGTCTACTTTTTCCTCATTTTTTCAAAATGTGAAAAGTAGGCTAAAAATCAGGTTGCTGTTGATAGCACTCTCTACCTGCGACTATGACGTGTTTGGTCCATTGAAGAAGTGTCAGTAAGTTTACCCGAGAGGACTGGCGCATGGGTGTTTTTGACCCGAGACATTTCGTTTTGGTCAGCACTTATTTGCTGTCACTTACTGTACCTCCCTTCCTAGCCTTCAACTTCACCCTGCAAAATAAACATGTCCATAGCTCGAGTTTTCTCTATACTACTGTATTAACGGTCGGGTCAGATTCACCCATGGCGCCAGTCCTCACGTGATAAGTTTCAGCTCTCGTTAGTCGGGAAAATCTGTAAAAAAAAGGGAGGAAATTACCTATTTTGGTGCAGGACAATCACATAGCTCACGTTCTAGTTGATCCATGTTTAGTGCCTAGGGTCACCTTAGTCAACAGCTCGTTTGTTCAAAAAAATGGAGATGACTGTTTTGCCGCTACTATCAAGTCCAATTATACTGTTACGAAAATTACTGTCATTTTTCTGCAAGTTAAATCAGAAAAATATAAATAAACCGAATTTTATATTGTGAATAGTTCATAGGAAGACACCAGGTGTAAAATTACTTAATTGAAATCCGTACGACTGCGACAAAAAGGGAGTGACACACTATGGGTCAAAATGACCCGGCGCCAGTCCTCGTGTTATATTTTTTCACGCCAGTTTCCAAAGGTTAACGTAATATGTGGCCCGTGCAGCGCGAGTTTGACACAGCTGTCCTAAATCAATCAACAACAACAACCAGTTTACCGAGACCCGTTACTGCCGGTAATTTCCTTGGGTCTTGTGGCCTATGCCTATGTGAATCCACTTTAAGGCCCCTACACACGTCCTGTCACCAAACAAGGGGGAGATACCACCACCAGTCCAGTTTAGGACAAGCGCTTGTGGAGCTCAAAATGACTCCGTATTTAACAGGTGTAGCTTTGAGCGCAGTTATTATTTCAGATGATGAACGAAGAAAGAAAAGAAGAGTGTGGTCCAAGGCGTGGTTGCAGAAGAGGAA
This sequence comes from Meconema thalassinum, assembly GCA_946902985.2. Taxonomy (NCBI): domain Eukaryota; kingdom Metazoa; phylum Arthropoda; class Insecta; order Orthoptera; family Tettigoniidae; genus Meconema; species Meconema thalassinum. The sequence continues at coordinate 440,201,796 of OX336393.1, read as the reverse complement.
ATTTACTTACCTTCCGCGCTTCTCTTCTGTAAGCGGCTCGAATGCTTTCAACTTCTTTTATAACTCCCACTGTAGCATGAGGTGTTATTGTTTTTATAAATTTCCAGCAGTAAACTGTAGCATTCATTTCTCTTGTCTCTGTTGGAATAACTCTCATCTTCGACGTCCCATAAACACCGGCACTCCCTCCAACATTCGAGGAACTCGATCATAGTTACTTTTTTGCGTCCATGTTCGTCTCACTACTGAAATCTGGAAATCAAGCGGACTATAAAATATGTGGAAATAAATTGGATACGGTTTCTCAGGTAAGATATTTAGGTATTATTCACGATGATAAACTGACATTCTCTCCCCACATTGACCATATCAATTCTCGCGCAATGCGCAATCTCTGCATTCTATACAGAGTCACAGAAATTAAAGACCTCACTGCACTTAAATTTTACTTCACCACATATGTTCTCCCTATCCTAGATTTCTCTTCTCCAATTTGGTCTACTTCGGCTATAACCAATATTTCTAAATTGAACAGTGTCTTTAATTTCTTCACATCAGTAGTCAAAGCTCGCAATCCTTCACTAAGGCACTTTGCCAAATCCGATATTCTAAATCAGCTCAATATACTCGACCTGCGAAGCCGTCTACAATTTACTGACCTGTGTTTCTTACATAAAATAATGAATGGTTACACAAAATGTAACATGCTCATTAGCTACTTCCCACTCCATGTTCCCTCCCGCTCAACACGTCAGAACCATTTACACCACATACCTCGCCCAGGTCTTGGAAGTACAGAAGCGCTCTATTTCCCACCGTTTACCTACCCTTAGCAACTCCCTTCCAAATATTGACATATTCTCTCCCTATAGGACATTCAAACATAATATTAGAAGATCCCTTTCATCCTCAATTCCTACCCCCTCACCCTCCTAATCACCCACTACCCCAATCATTCCCTGCGTCTTTCCCGAGATTTGTCCCTTGCTGCCATCACTGCCAATTGTTACCAGTTATTGTTATTGTTGTTTTTGTTAATATTATTTGAAATTGTTAAAATATTAGTGTAAAATGACCTTTCATGGTTGTATCTAATAATTATTGAATAAATAAATAACAAAATCGACAGAATGAGCCTGAAGGCTCGGTTGGATAGTGAAGTAGGGACGACTGCCCTACACACGTTCCGACCCGACAGAGAGAATGGTGGGGGTTAGGGCAGTAGGATGGTTCTCCCGACACGACCACCCTAATCTAGGGCCTGACAGTTTTCACCACCCGACAAGCCTACACACGATCCAACTGTCGGGTCAACCGATGTCAGGTCCTAGATTAGGGTGGTCGTGTCAGGACGTGTGTAGAACCCTTAAGCGTTTTACCACTGATCAAGCGGTTGTTGTTGAAAACTGGTTTCGCCAGTAACCAATATATTTTTCGTGGGGGCTTGTCAGTGTTGGGACAGGTGCCTAAACAGTTGTGGTTAATATCTGTAGGCTCCCTCAAAGTGTCGACTGTATGTTGTCATTGTGATATAAGTTACTGTAGACTATATTGTCCAATATATATTGTGTTCGTTACTAGATATTAGTGGGTGTTTTTCATTTCATTTCATATTTATTTATCAGTGCCTTACACTATATTTACAGTACACTGAAGGGAGTCTCTGAAAAGAGCAAAGCCCCACTTCGCATTCGGGATGCGTCAGTTTCATTTGAACCACCCTTGTAGGCTACCAGGAAAGACTCAAATTTCACCGTCAGATCTTCCTTCCAAATATATTCCAGGCATTACCTTTTTCTCTTCCCACTGGGATAGCATTAAATAAACATTTAAGAGACTCTTAACTAAAGCTAAGAGGATTAAGCTTTAATGGGACACGAGCTGCTGGACAAAACTCACACGTTCGACAAAGAAGGAAAAAAGACAGGAATTTCGCTACTTTCTTTTGTGTTACAGTGGAGAGAAAAAACACGTTTTAATCGTGTAGTTGAATCTCTCAGGTAGACCCCAGAGAAATACTTGGTGTAGTAAGTTATAAATTTTCACTTAGGAAATATGTAGCTATTTTCTTAAAACACGTGCAATATACTATTAGGTCAAAGGCAGGGTGAACCTTGTTTATTTAGTGATAGATTTTTATAATTTCCCTACGGAGTAACCATCTGTGCTAGTAGTGCAACATTCTTGTCATTAATGTCATGGTATGTCCTCTTTCTGAAATCATTAGCGTGGGAACAACTCCGCAGGCTTTAATAATATGTCTCGTATCGAAACGACACAGCGGGAGAACCAATAGGCAGGTTATCGCGACAGAATAGCTCGGTGTTCATTCTACATATTAATTCGTTGTAGATCTTGTTGTACTATGTTTTATTACTGCAATAAATAAGCTGAAATGGCAAAAATTACGACAAGTATGCCATACGATGTTGGCATGTCAAAGAACCCACTTGAATTCAATAGCCCTTGTTCATAATGGCAAAATTAATCTCGGGAGTTTCCGCCAACACAAAGTTCCACATTTCTCTACTAGAAAGCGCTATATTGTTCAAGGAGCTTAGATAATTAGATAATTGACTTTGCTTTTTGTAGTGAAGTTTTGAGAAGTAAGAAGGCCATTTGGTTTTGGGGGAATGAGAAGGGGGGGGGGGGGGGGGAGCTGGAGGGGGAGTCAGAGGGTGTGTAAAAACGGCTGTCTCCATGGTGTGGATGTTTGTATTTATGGTTAAGTTCCTGGGTTCGGTAAAGATGTTAAGTTTATATTTATTGAGTTCCTATGGAGACAGAAACTACAACAATCCATGCATATGAAGAGCTATTGGACAAGGAGGACATACGTTGTTTCCGCATGGTCCTAAGTGACCCATCCGCGAGAAGAAAAAGCAGAAGAAGAAGAAGAAGAAAGTGCTCCTGAGTTGGGCACAACGAATCAGAAAACAAATCTTATTGGTGTTACGTCTCTTTTAACTACTGTAGCTTTAAGAGACGGCGGGATGCCGGAATTCTTCCCTGAAGTGGATCTTCGACGTGCCTGTAAATCTTCTGACATGGTTCCCTCGCACCCTCAAATGCCAACTGATTGCGCCAGAATTCGATTCAGCAACCTCGGGCACAGCAGGTGAGAACGTTACTGCTGCACCACGCATCCTGCCCGTAACAAAACAAAAGAATAAAATAAACAAATGAATACATTAAAATATCATTTAAGTGAATGACAAACAATAGATAAAACAAATGTTGAATTCACGTGGAAATATATTTAAAAAAATGTAAACATATCAATATCTCAAAGACGATTTATTACAAAGAACATTAATTTGTAAACGGTGATACATTTCTTACCAAAATGTTATTAAGAACACGGCCGCTTCCTACCCAAAACTGTAGCCCATATTAAAAATGCACAGGTTATCAGACAGATTCCACACTTACTCACACACCCCCAATTGAATTAACAACACAGATTTTTCATGAAGAATTTTGAAGAGTCCGTAATGTTTCTTTATTATTACTACTAGCCTGTGGGGGGCTAAGGCTTCGCTCGGGAAGAGTTATGAATTTCTTTACGTGATAAGCGCTTTTATTTTTTCGAAGTGAATGAACTACAACCTAGGCCTATATCCGTTTTACGTCTCAGTATGATAGGTTAAAATCACTGACTGGACTATTAATATAATTATTATATTATCATGGAGATGCATGTGCAACGAATTCTTGTCAGACGTACAATAATTTATAAGAATGGAGAGGTGCATGAAATACAAACCCCCCTTCCGTCCAATCTAAAAACACTTATAGTGGGTGATGTATAGAAAATAAAGATATGGTCTCCCGGACTTTTTTGTAGAACTTTTCAAGCTGAACAATTCTTACACTCATAGTACTCGTATATTGATATTTTTAACGGTTTGCCTAGCGTAAGCTTAAAACGCGGACGGACGCCAGATTTTTCTTCGACTTTTTCACTGAAATCGTTACTGCTTGGCTTCCTTTGATCGTAAGTAAGTTATTTTCTACAGAAACCTTCTTCGAGATATCATTTACAGAATGGTGAAAACCGCATTAAAATCCATCCAGTGGTTCTCAAGATTACTCGTGGCATCCAAGAATCGGGGACTTTGTTTTATACTAAGTAGAGATTTAGCGTATAGCTTTTAGTGCCGGGATTGTCCGAGGACACCCATGGGGTGAGCTACAATTACCGTCGCGTGAATTGAATGAAGATGAATGAGCAAGTTCAATTTCATGTAGTTCCAACTTTGGCTACCAGATGCCATTGACACCTAGCAACGAACGTTGGAACTTGATAGAGATTTTGCTACACACCACACATTACAGTGTTAGTTTCTTTTGCATGCCATAGATCTATGACATGGGTCCGCCGACTTAACCTCCCCTCCAGAGGAAGGGCTACTGAAGGATTTTAAAGCTCTTAAAAATCCGACGATTTCGGCCGGGTTTGAACCTGCGATCTTAAGACATCTTGGTCATCAGCCCCATGTATTTGGGTGAATGTTAAATTTGTCTAATAACTTGTGATGAATGTAGAAGTGTATGTTGTCTCCACCTATCACTGAATATGGCTTTTCGCTGTCCCCGATAGATGGCAGTAAAGGGATATTTTGAGATTCATCTGTCTTCTAGCTTGCCGCTGTCTTAGGCAAGACAGGCATTCTCAAACTTCGTAGTTTAAATGACGAACCATAAAATACGTTTGTCTGATTTTGGTATTAAAATTAATAGTATTAAAATGTACGGGAGAGCCAGTGTTTCTGAAGATACAAAACGGTTGTTTACAGTATAAAAAGTGATTATATATGGATTGCGAAGGTCAACAATTTCACATCTAACCTCTGACTCACTAAAAATTACTTAACTGTACTCCTTCTCTATCTTCTGTATTTCCTGAATTAGGTCATATCCTGGCCAACTACGACTCCATTGGGTAGCGGTTCACTTTAGACCATCCTTTGTATAAAAAATTTTAAAAACTGAAATTACCTGATTTAATAGTCGGGAGGATATCAGGAGAGGATTGAGTATTAGATGTTCACTGCTCCGCTGTCATAGACCCACCATCCCGCCCAAATAGCGACACGACTTATATAGTTGAAATCGAAGTTCTCACCCCCATCTTTCTCACAGAGACAGTATTGCCAACCCCACGCGTTTGGTACTATTTCGCACGTGATGTATGAAATCACTAAGTGAACTCAATTACAGTGTTTATTTATGTATTTATAATGTTTTACATACAAAAACAGATCTAACCTGGGGCTTACGCCACAGACCCCCTTGCTTGTAGCACTAGCAGTAATTTTCCACAAGACAGTGCCTAACTTACTAGCGAAGGCGTGTGTTGAATTTCTTTATTCAAGTTGGTAACGTAGTCACATGATCGACTTTCGGGTGTCACATGACTGTCAAAGATGGCGTCCGTAAGTGAAGAAAGTGAAGAAAAATTGCATTCTTTCCGTGAAATAACAATTATTGCGGTGCAGCAGTGGCTATTGAGTATGAAGAGATTGTGAAACGACTCCCAACAACTCCCCGAAAGGTATGCATATCATAAATGATATATTTTCAATAAGCTAAGGTGTTAAAAGTTGTTAAAAGTTATGAAAAGGGAGGATGGTCTAAAGTGAACAATAAATCTCCATTGTAATCACCCTTACACATTTGCACTGGATATAGCACTCAAGGCCCTCGGGCTGATAGGCTAAATAGTCTGCATCGAAGCCGGATCCGCATGGGTCAGGTCAGGAAGATGTATCAGCAAAAAATTATAATTTGCCGGTTGTATCTTTGACATGACTCCCAGTCAACCTATGGTACCATATAGGACACTTTTTTGGTACGTATTAATAAAAATTGTTCGGTAAAATTCTGCGAGGAGAAAGAATTATAATTAGACCCATACTCTGGGACTCCATCATAGGCCAGGCTACCACTGTCTTTCATTACTCAATTTGTATATTTAATAAACTTATACAATCAATGAAATTGATATAGCCTAGTACAATATCCTGTCATTGATGGGAATTTCCTAACCTTCAATTATCTGTCCGATTGCAATCTAACCCAGCATTGATCCTATCAGGAAACATTAAGAATAGTCTGATTGCCCACAATTGTGCTATCTTACTGCAATGCCATATATGCCTATATACTGGGTCGTATTTTTCTAATTAGAAAACCATTTTTCATAGAGGAGCTTTTACAACGACTCAAAACAGTATCTAAATTTAGGGATTTAGCACAAAGGTTTTCTTGGTGTATTAAGCAGTGATATTGCATTACAGAAATGTTTCCTACTTTGCAGTAATTTAACTAACCCTTGTCGTTTTCCTGCAAATGCAGGAGCTCCGTCTCCAATATCTAAATCATTATTCACTGTCAATAATTTATTTTCTGTAGAAATGCTTTCCTTGCCTGAGTCAACCTACTTTCTATATCCTCTTTGTTTTTTCCATCACTGATTATTTTTCTTCTAAAGTAGCATAAGCCTCCTACTTCCATAAGCTTTTCACCTGCCAATTTGACGTCAATGGGGGGGGGGGGGTATCTGATTTCCTTCGGTTGAATTCTATTATTTTTGTTTTACATTGATTGATATGTATCATGAATTCTTTCCTCAAGACATAGTTCATCCCATTTTAAAAAAAATCCTCTCGGCTCGCCGGAAGGCGGAGGTAGATTTCACCGGGCAAACTAGGGGATAGGCTATAATAGGCAAAATATGCAGGTTCTCGTAGGAGGATCAGACCTCATTCATTGCAAGAATGTATTTTACATTTAGAGGTTAATTAACTTTTTTTTCGTTTTTCTATGCATATTTTTTTATCATTTTACTGTATTATGGGGATGGTAACCTTCTTGTCATTTGGGGTTCATTTTTAGCCTACTTTCGATTTTTGCAAAAAATGAAAGTAGACTTATGAGATCAACACAGGGCGAAAAAAGTGTGTCTGCCTGTGTGTGTGTATGTGTGTGTGTGAGTCTGTGTGTGTGTGTATGTGTGAGTCTGTGTGTGTGTGTGTGTGTCTGTGTGTGTGTGAGTGTGTGTACTCTGAATGTCTGTCCCCCCCCCCCTATCAATTCGAACACGGTGAATGCGAATTGAACGAAATTTGGTACAAAGGTAGCACTAGCAAAGGACACCTCAGTGTCATGTTTTATATCGCCGCCATCTTTACTAAAACTGAATGGCGGCCACTCAAACGTTCAAAGCGTAAAATCAAATAACGACTAACCAAATCATCCGATCTCTACCAAATTTGGTAACAACATACCTTCGTATAGGATGCGTCTTGTGACCAAACTACAAGGTCGTCCGCCATGCCATTTCAGGATGGCGGCCGTGCGAATTATGCAAACTTTATAATCCATATCATGGGACCCACCAGTTCCGATTATCGAGCCGAGAATCGTTTTAACTGTTCTAAAGGAAGAGGCACGTTCGAAATTAAAAGTTTATTTTGTAATACTATAGTGCAGATGTGATTTTAAAAAGCTGAGCCGATTCAGTAATAAGACAAGATGGCAGCGGATATCTTGTGCCTGACTTATATTTCACTAATTTGAGTATTACATGCAATATAGCGTACTGATACAAAATAAATAAACTTTGTATGAAATGCTTTATATATAAATAATATACTCCAGTGATAAAATCGTTTAATATAAATCATTATTTGCTAACAAGTTCTATGTAAGTCATTTTATATAGAACGATATTCGTTGACACAATTAGCTCAGTGGTAGAGCGTTAGCCTATCGCTCAAATGCCTATGGTTCAAACCCGATCAGAGCTAGGTTTTTTGCTTGAAATGTTATATGTTGATTGTTTTGTAATGACTCAGATGTTTTAAAATTAAGCGTTATATTGTGCATATTATGGTGTAAAATATTTAATTAAAACATAATTCGCCAGCAGATTTACTCGAGACATCTAGCTGCCAAAAAGGTAACTGCACGCCGACCTACTTATTAACTTCCAGATTTTATTGAAAAGTTTCTTCTTCTGGCCGCTAGAATGCACTCGCTCTGTTAGGATTATATTGTTCGATATTTCACCACTAGATGTCACGACTAGTCTACGTGGGGCTCCATTGATTACTATACCATTGGCATTCTATGCGCAACGAATTTGAAGAATGACAAGATGATACTACGATACATTTTTACTTTTTATTTTAAAGGGTTTGTAACAGCCTATTTTGCGTTACTTGAAAATGTTATTTGAAGTAAAGAACAAAACGATTTCACATAGTAACTGAATTCAAGCCGTTGGTGTTAGTTCAGGTTATTAATTACTACCTTTATTTCAGGCAAATAGCAATCGAAAATATCCACATAGTTTGTATACACACGTCTCTGTAGGGTCATGGAAAGATTTGTTAATTCAATTAGGGTTGTGAAAGCCATGCACAACCAGACGTGTAAAGACATGCCTCAACTCAAAGTTGGATGTTGCCCACGGCAGTTCGTATATGTAATAATAATAATAATAATAATAATAATAATAATAATAATAATAATGTTATTGGTTTAACATCCCTTTTAACTACTGCTGCTTTTAGAGACACCGGGGTGCCGGAATTTTGGCCCGAAGGGGATCTTTAACGTGCCAGTAAATGTACTGACACGGCTCCCTCGCATTTGTGCACCCTCAAATGCCAGCTGACTGCGCCAGGATACGAACCTGCAACCTAGGGCCCAGCAAGCGAGAACGTTACCGCTGAGCCACGCAGCCAGTCCGGTCGATTATGTCTCCAGATCCATAACATTCTTGATATACTTCTTATCTTTCTTTCTTCAATGATGGTAGCAGTTTTTATCTAGGTTGTGGCGTTTGGTAGAGGTAAATCGTTTCTAAGGTCTTCAACAAAGAATAGTTCTATTATACTCTTTGATAATAACAACGAGTTATAACTATACTCATACATTTAGGAGAAAGTAGGCTATATGTTCTTTACTGAACATCTTGTTATACTTGTGATCACACTGTCCTTATGCAAGGTTTGGAACTGATGTGTAACTATCTGACAGTCTGTTACTTCTTCACGCAAAATTTTATCTCCCGCAGAGGTTTTTGTTGGTTCCTCAGTTTAGGGGCTGCGACAACGTGGTCATGTAACCCCGTGTACAATAGGTGTGTGTAGAATCTGATAAACGGTGTTAATTGTGATGACTGTAATAGTCTGTAATTCAGGTAAGGTCTGCAGACGGTCAATTTTAAGTAGTAGTTCCTAATTTTGTACCATATACTAACGTAAACGGCACCTAGCTGTGAACTTGGCTACCAGATGCCACCACAACCAGCAACTTGCAACGAATGTTGGAACTTCTCCTCCAAAGGAAAGCATGCTGAGGGATTTTTACTGCTCTTAGAAAATCCGACGACTTTGGCCGGCTTTCAACCAGCGACCTTGGGCATATAAGTTCAGCATGCTACCAGTTAGCCGCTTCCCACAGTCAGATGGAAAAATGAATGTGATCTCATGCAATGGCGTTGTCTTGGCAACCTCTGATCGCTCATCCCTCATCACTTTAGAAGCGTTGACATGGTAACCTCTGATGGCACTTGGCATGTTCTTTAATTCCGAAATCATTTTTCTCATCCCTTGGCGTAATGGTAGGTCAGATCAAAAATTCTTTCAGACAAAGGTTTAGGTAATTATTAGGGGAATATTTTCCATTTTGTACGGTTTTGATATTGTGCCTTTTAAGAGAGATATGATTAATGTTTCCCGAAAAAACCACCTTTTCCCACCCCTTTGGTCAATGGTTGGTGCTATAAAAAAAACTTTTCAAACATAACTTTTAGGGCCTTATTCTACACATAGTATGAACTTGGAATGGATTCAATATTTCAGATATTAAGAGAGTTATAGCGATATTTCAATTTTTCGAAAAAAGCCTCCCAAATTCACCCCCTTTGACCGATTTAGCCCGTTAATGAACTCGACCGAGATTTTAAGGGGATACATATTATGTACAAAATTCAAAGTGATTGGTGCAAAATTACGGCAGTTATCGTGTCCACAAGAAACTGATATACATATATACATATATATACATAAATTATATATAAACATTTGAACTGACGGTGGTTTTGGGGTCTGGGGGATGTGAAACGCGAAGATATGTCGAAATTTTGCGGAAGTCGAAACATGGGACCCATTGCAATAGTTAGCTTTCTAATGAAATCTACCTAACTCATTCAAATCCTCTCATGAATCGTAGCGGCTTCGTTGGCATAGTTGGTAGCATGCTGACATTCTATGTCTAAGGTCACGGGTTCAAACCGGCCGAAGTCGTTGGATTTTTTAAGAGCGTTAAAATCCCTCAGTATGCCTTCCTTCGGAGGGGAAGTAAAGCCGGCAGTCCCATGTCATAGATGTATGGCATGTTAAAGATCCTTTCACTAATTACACCTGTGTGAAACTAAATTATAGGTTAAATATTTGGACAAAGCTCTTAGGTTCCAACGTTCGTCGCCAGGAGCTGACTGCGGTGGCATCTAGTAACCAAGTTTTGAACTAGTAGTCGTTGACGTTCAATACGAGACCTACCCCTGTATAGGCATTGTTTGATTTAGTGCTCTTGATAAACTCCTGACCAAAAGCCCTGCCAGAAGACTTCACTAATCCCAACCTCAATCTATCCACTTTCCTTACTAAGTTTTCTAACATCTGGCTTATGTATCAGATATCCTGAATCCACCCAGCTCTGACCTCCTTACGGCATGGTTGGTCTAAGTACTGATCGATGTAGTGAGTTTCGCCACTTGACTCACGTCTTGCAGAATACTATAGATTGCAACTGAAGACTCGCTGCATTGACTATTTCCTTCCCCATTCTACCATCCTGAGAAAATACACGGCCTTAGTAATTTCATATTTTTCGACTTTGTTTTTACAAATTCCTGTTCTCTACATTGTAAATAATTGAAAACGCAAAAAAAACACATTTTTTTCGCCCCCAGACGGGTCTTTCTTACCTTAATAATTATTGTAATTTTTAGCCTACATTTCACATTTAGCAAACATGAGGAAAAAGTAGACTTATGAGATCGATCCCGGAAAATGTGTGTCTGTCTGTCTGCCTGTCCTTCTGTCTGTCTGTCTGTCTGTCTGTGTGTGTGTCAACACCCTATCAACTCCTAAACGGCTGCAACAATGGAAACAAAATTTAGTATGAGAAAAGATGTATACCGGAATATCTCAAGCCCATATTAGAAAATGATATCAGTGCTACCAACTGATGAAAAAAGGCAACACAAATTTGAGCTCCTTGTTGGATATCATGGAAGGTATGCATGGGAGCTATTTCAAAATTGGCACACATGTAGATTTCAGTTTAATTTCCAGGAGGCCATACATGACAGTGTTGCTAAAATAATTTTAAGCCTTCTGATAGGTCCAATTTTTAAATGCATATAACTTCTACACTATTAATTGGATTTCAACCAAATTTTTTACGTAATATGTGTACATAAACAGATATGACTGAGTGTATTCTTAAGAGCCACCAGGGCTGCCAACTGTTAATAATTGCTCTCTCTATTTTCTCCAGCCAAATACCAATATATCTGAAAGTATGCAAGCCCACAGCTTTAACCCTGGAATGGTATGATACTTAAAACTTACATTATTAGTATGATGTCGTATTTTTTACGATCTTGAGAAAAACTTTTTTTTGTAAGATGGAAATGAAAAATCAAAATTTATTGAACATATTTTAATTTTACGTACTTTCAAGATCTAAAAATACATTTAATATAAAACAGAAGTTTGTTGAGGTACAATGTCAAACACTGTTTAGTCGTCGACATCATCTGACTGTTACGCCCGTCTGAAAAATTTAAAAAAACATGAAATTACTAATATTTAATTTTAAAAAAGAATTGTATGTTAAAACAGAGTCTAATGATCAAAACGTTCTGGTGTTAGGTTTAAAAAAAACTTACTTGCAAAGATACGATGTCTTGATTCTGCTGCAGTTGATTCAGGCGCTGCAGTTCTTGCAGACTTCTCCGCGGTGCTCCGCGCAGAACGCAGTGTCGCACTTGCTGCAGTAGTTGGCTGTCATTCTTCGCTTTTCAGCTGGGCATATCTTACAAGTTGTTCTATTTTTATCCACCCTAGGAAGAACTTGATCTGCTACTTCTTTTCGGCCAAGAACACTCAAGACCATACTTCTTAGCTCCCTAGGAAGATTTCTTATTGTCAAGCGATGTTCCAGCCATGGAAAAACCAGCTGCTGATACAACTGATTCATAAAAGATGATATTGTCATGTTTTTTTTTTTTTTAGAACTCAAGACCCTGCTGAAAATTATAAGCGAGTTAACTCCTCCGATGTCGATCAAGTCATAAACAAGATGTTCAGTAAAGAACATATAGCCTACTTTCTCCTAAATGCATGGGTATTGTTATAACTCTTTGTCCTTTTCAAGGAGTATGATCGAATGTTGGTTGTAGTAGCTTGTTGAAATACAACGTGCTATAGGGATATTAAACATGAATATGAGGTGCCCCTTGCTAGTGCTACCTCTGTACCAAATTTCGTTCAATTCGGTTTCACCGTGTTTGAATTGATAGGGGGAATCGATTTGCACACATACTTGGCCACCATCTGCAAACTATTGGGCCTAATGTTCTTGCAGTTTGGTCTGAATATGTTTCCCACATAAAGATATGGTGTTGCAAAATTTGGTAGAGACTAGATTATTAGGTTGGTCGTAATTACATTTTAGCTTTTAACGTTTGGGTGGCCACGATTACGTTTCCGTCAAGATAGCGGTGATATAAAACATGACACTGAGGTGCCCTTTGCTAGTGCTACCTCTGTACCAAATGTCGTTCCATTCGGTTTCACCGTGTTCGAATTGATAAGGGGAATCGATGTTCACACAAAGATGGCCGCCATCCGCAAAATATCAGGCTGATGACCTATTAGTTTGGTCAAAGGATGCTCCCTCCATAAAGGTATGTTGTTGCTAAATTTGCTAGAGATCGGATGATTAGGCGAATCGTAATTTGATTTAAGCTTTGAACATTTGTGTGGCCGCCATTACGTTTCCGTCAAGATGGCGGCGATATAAAACATGACACTGAGGTGCCCATTGCTAGTGCTACCTCTGTACCAAATTTCGTTCATTCGGTTCCACCGTGTTCGAATTAATAGGGGGAATCAATTTTGACATAAAGATGGCCGCCATCGGCAAACTATTAGGCTAATGGCCTATTAGATTGGTCACAGGATGCTCCCTCCATAAAGGTATATTGTTGCAAAGTTTGGTAGAGATCGGATGGTTATGTTAGTCGTAATTTGATTTAAGCTTTAAACATTTGTGTGGCCGCCATTACGTTTCTGTCAATATGGCGGCGATATAAATCATGACACTGAGATGCCCTTTGCTAGTGCTATCTCTGTACCAAATTTTGTTCCATTCTGTTTCACCGTGTTTGAATTAATAGGGGGAATCGATTTTTACACAAAGATGGCCGCCATCCGCAAACTATTAGGCGAATGACCTATTAGATTGGTCAAAGGATGCTCCCTCCATAAAGGTATGTAGTTGAAAAATTTGGTAGAGATCGGATGATTAGGTTAATCGTAATTTGATTTAAGCTTTGAACATTCGTGTGGCCGCCATTACGTTTCAGTCAAGATGGCGGCGATATAAAACATGACACTGAGGTGCCCTTTGCTAGTGCTACCTCTGTACCAAATTTCGTTCCATTCTGTTCCACCGTGTTCGAATTAATAGGGGGAATCAATTTTGACATAAAGATGGCCGCCTGCCGCAAACTATTAGGCTAATAACCTATTAGATTGGTCAAAGCATGCTCCCTCCATAAAGGAATGTTGTTGCAAAGTTTGGTAGAGATCGGATGGTTATGTTAGTCGTAATTTAACTTAAACTTTGAACATTTGTGTGGCCGCCATTACGTTTCTGTCAATATGGCGGTGATATGAAACATGACACTGGGATGCCCTTTGCTAGTGCTACCTCTGTACCAAATTGCGTTCCATTCAGTTTCACCGTGTTTGAATTAATAGGGGGAATTGATTTTCACACAAAGATGGTCGCCATCTGCAAACTATTAGGCTAATGACCTAGTCATTTGGTCAAAGGATGCTTCCTCTAAAAAGGTATGTTGTTGCAAAATTTGGTAGAGATCGGATGATTAGGTTAATCGTAATTTGATTTAAGCTTTGAACATTTATGTGGCCGCCATTACGTTTCCGTCAAGATGGCGGCGATATAAAACATGACACTGAGGTGCCTTTTGTTAGTACTACCTCTGTACCCAATTTCGTTCCATTCGGTTGCACCGTGTTTGAATTAATAGGGGGAATCGATTTTCACACAACGATGGCCGCCATCCGCAAACTATTACGCTGATGACCTATTAGTTTGGTCAAAGGATGCTCCCCCTATAAAGGTATGTTGTTGCAAAATTTGGTAGAGATCGGATGATTAGGTTAGTCGTAATTTGATTTAAGCTTTGAACATTTGTGTGGCCGCCATTACGTTTCCGTCAAGATGGCGGAGATATAAAACATGACACTGAGGTGCCTTTTGTTAGTACTACCCCTGTACCAAATTTCGTTCCATTCGGTTGCACCGTGTTCGAATTAATAGGGGGAATCGATTTTCACACAAAGATGGCCGCCATCCGCAAACTATTACGCTTATGGCCTATTGGTTTGGTCAAAGGATGCTCCCCCCATAAAGGTATGTTGTTGCAAAATTTGGTAGAGATCGGATGATTAGGTTAGTCGTAATTTGATTTAAGCTTTGAACATTTGTGTGGCCGCCATTACGTTTCCGTCAAGATGGCGGCGATATAAAATATGACACTGAGGTGTCCTTTGCTAGTGCTACCTTTGTACCAAATTTCGTTCAATTCGCATTCACCGTGTTCGAATTGATAGGGGGGGGACAGACATTCAGAGTACACACACTCACACACACACAGACACACACACACAGACACACACACAGACTCACACACACACATACAGACAGACACACTTTTTTCGCCCTGTGTTGATCTCATAAGTCTACTTTCATTTTTTGCAAAAATCGAAAGTAGGCTAAAAATGCAGAGTGGCCATCTTTTTGTTTTCCTTGAGCAAGGTTTGACTGAAACCATTTGATCAAGAGTATCTACTCCTCCTTTGGTCTGATTGTAATGGTCAATCATGACCGGTTTGCCATCTTTATTTACTCCCTCGTCTTGGTGCATTGTGGAAATAAGGCAAACTACCTTCTTTTTCTTAGCTTTGTGCGATAGAAGTGTTGTCGTACTGCTGAAAAGGTATTTTGAATGACCAATGTCCCTGTTCTTTGTTGATCTCATACTCAAAGGTATCTCTGGTTTGTTCAAGCGGATCGTTCCTAAAAGTGTCAGTTTATAAGGATCCTTGAGCAGTTCATCGGCCAACGGAACGGATGTGAACCAGTTGTCCATTGTTACGTTGCGGTTCGATCCGTGAAATGGAGCCGTTAACTTTTTCACATAGTAGTGGGAAAGAGGGCCTTGGACAGTTGTGTTTTGTTTCCCTAAGTATGGCTCAGCAACTAACATGTACTTAGAACCCGCATCACAAACCATAACAAGTTTTAAACCATACTTAGCTGGTTTTTTAGGCATATACATTTTGAATGCACATCTGCCTCTAAATGCAAGGAGTTGTTCATCAATGGTGAGATATGAGCCAGCCTCGTAATTGTCTACGCATGATCTCATGAAAGCTTCCCAATGGTCCCTTATTGGTGCGAAGCGATCCGTCGCTACTCTCTCAGCTCGGGTAGTTTTTTCATCAAATCTGAGACAATCTAATAAAAATTGGAATCGCTTTTCACTAAAGCAAGCTCTGTAAACATTACCACTTACAGAAGGATCAAACATTGTTGTTGTATTTAGGCTATTGTCCTTGTGGAGAGCAGAGAATATCAGAATGCCCAAGAGTGCCTTTATCTCTGTGGGAGATGTTTGACTGTTTGAGAACTGAATTGTTTTGTAATTGGCTTGTTTTCTCACTATTTCTTCATTTGTATGAGTAACAATTAATTTTACCATAGTGTCATCAAAGAATAACTGAAACGCATCCAAAGGGGTTAGAACATCCTTACCTCTACCTTTAGGCCCTTGCCGGATATTTACGATATTTCTAGGGGCACTTCTTGTACTTATGGTTGTAGGATTTTCAGTCCAGGAATAGCCGTTTTTTCCTTTGATTATTTTTGTTGTTCGTTGTGGAGTCGAGCTTGCAGATTCTGAAGAGTCAGTAGTAGTAGCAAGACTATCAGGTCCTGGTTCAGCAGATACACTTGTAACAGACTTTGTCTCACAGCTACCAGAGGGACCAGGGATGTGGAGAACTTCTGTAATCGCGCTGTGTGGGCCAACCACTCCTGATGTGTGCATTGAATCATTTTCATTTGTTGAATGACCACGACGTTTTCTCTTCAATTGTTCATGAAATTCATCATCTGAGGATTCATCTGAGGATGAGGGTTCATAGTCGTCACTCCCAGAGTATGCTAAAATGTTATTTTCTGATTCACTTCCGATATCTCCTTCATATTCGTCTGTATCAAAGCCGTCATAATTCAAAAGTTTGTCAATCTCCGATGGTGACAAATCCATTTTACACTTAAAAATCGAGTAGAATAGCAAAAAAAAGCGTATAACTTGACAGGACCAAGTAAAAAGATGCACAATATATAGCACTAATTTCCAACACACTAAGTCAACAACAACAACGAAAATTTGATACAAGAATGAAACTAAAACTGAAACACAACATTACGTAAAATAGTTACACCATCGGTATGATATCGTAACATTCACGAACTGAAGTCAAGAACGCAAAAGCATGAGCTGCCAGCACGACGGTTACACGTGCACTGACCTTGTGAGTTGAGTAGGTGAAGACATGAGGAGGGCCGGTACAGTCCGCGCAGAAACGAGTGCTCTACAATCATATTTGTGTTTCGTTTCGTAAAAGTTACGACATCATACCATTCCAGGGTTAAACTATGCACACGTATAGTACCTGACATTTTAAATTTATTTGTAGTAACTTATATAGGTCAGTTCTACCAGCATGATTCTAAGCCTACTGATAGGACCAATTTTTAAATACATGTAACTTCAATATTATCAGTTGGATGTCAACCAAATTTCGTATGTGTTATGTGTAACATAACAGATATGACTATAAGTATTCTTAAGAGCAATCAGGGCTGCCAACTGTTAATGAATGCTAACTATATTTCCCCCCCCCCCCTAATATCGATATATCAGAAAGTATGCCAGCCAACAGCTCTATACTTTGCACTCGTATAGCACCTGACACTCTAGATTAATTTGGAGTAATTAATATAAGTCAGTGCTGCCAATATGATTATATGCTTGCTGATAGGTCTAATTTTGAAATACATGTAACTTATATACTAACAAAGAGATTTCATCCAAAATTGGCACAACAAGATATCATAATATTTCCGATTATTTCTAACCAGCACGCGCATGACATTGTTGCCAACATGCTTTTACGCGCGCTGATAGATCCAATGTCTAACTGCATGTAACGTCCATTGGACTTCAACCAAATTTTGTAATCTGTACCTTAAGAAGTGGAACTAAGAATATATTCAGTCACCAGGGCTGCCAACTGCCAACTGTAGTGCTCTATTAGGCTACATTATACCAGGAATATTTCGAACTAATTAGACATTTCGATAATACCAACTTAATTTCGTCGTTATTCTAGATAGGTTCATATACTGTAGAATAATCATTGGCATGAAAAGTAGGCTCTTTAGTTCGTCACGGAACTTCTTCTTAAATTATTGTTTTAACGTAAAAACTTGGGGGGGGGGGGGGGGGTCACCAAAATACTCAGCCTAAAAAGGGGATCGCAGTGTCTTAAAGGTTGAGAGCCCCTTCTCTAGTAGAACACCCAAAGCCTATTTCAAAAGGGAGATAATTGGCAAGAGACCAAGAGGTTGACCTCGAGATGGGTGGATGAAGCTAGTCCACAGAGTTTTGACTAAGAGGAGCGTAGAATGAAGGACAGTGGTTGCAGGACAGACAGCTATGTTATGGGCTTCTTCATTCCCACACCCGGCCTGCTGGAGTGGAGAGTCGATGATGATGATGGTGAATAAATCAGAAACCCCTATGAACGTCAAATTGGCAGGTGAAAATCTAAAGGAACTAGGAGACTTCTGTTAGGAACCAAAGTAACCAGTGATGGACGAAGCAAAGAGTAGTTTAGCACAGGCAAGGAAAGCATTTCTGCAGAAAAGGAATCTGTTGACATCGAACCTAGATTTAGATATTACTTACTGTGCCCATTTAGCAAGAAATATGCCAATCACAGTATACCAGCGTAGCTCAATTCGGGATTTCGGGGCAGTGGTAAGTTCCCCCACTCTGTGACTCACATATTTTGGATTAATTAGAGGATACACTTGCAAAAATAACAACAAAATCAACTCCTATTTAAACATATTTAATTAATAAAATTAATGGCGCTACAAACATTTTTAACAAATTAATTACTGACCCAAATATCAACTGCTTGTTCCAAATGAACAAGGGATCACAAAATAAAATAAACAAATATTGTATTCAAAACCTGTGGTTTCCACATAAACCATCAATTCTTACTTAGTCTCACTTCCATAAAGCACTAACATTAAGTTTACATAATTCTGAGCTCTTTGGCTCCATGCATTTACATTATGACGGTGTCATTCTTGTACACCTCAAACACTAGCTTTTATATTTCTTATTTCTCAAGAACAAATATATAATTATATTTAAAAATCTAGGTTAATTATCTAACTCAATATTTTTGGGCATGTCCACACATTCAGTTGTTATCATCTCTCTTTATTTCACAAACATATTAAGGTAATCAGAAAATCAATTGTGTACTCCAGAGCGTGAAGGTACTTGACACAGTCAAAAAACTATAGTTACTCCCGAACTCAGTTGCCTTCAATCAACTCGTGGAATCCCACGTCCTTACATTATTACAATAGGGATTGTTATTTATCTCTTATGTCTCAATAGACCATTATCATGTAAGAAACTACGATCTGAACCGGCAAACGAAATATCCCTCTTTAAGGACCTCGGTTCAACGCCCGGGTCGTTTACAACTTTAAACACTCCTGGTGTATTCATTTCTCTTTTACAACAGCTTACGAGACGGTCTCTGTTCCCCTCGCTTTAAAAGAGCTAGTCTCTACTACAAGGGGTGCGATTTATGACATCTTAGGGTGGCGGAGCCATCCTGTCTGACCCAACATTAGTAGCTTATTTTCAAGGCTTTCAAAACAAACCTTTCCATTCTATCCAGTTCTGAGGAGACCGGGCTTTATTGTACCGTAACATTCAAACAACTATTCTTTGGTTCACAGACCATTTTCATATCCTTGGCATTTATTAATTATGAGAGGGTCCTCATTGATTGGGAAGATTAATACACATACGACGACGGAGAATTTCAGGGGCTTTTATCATAAGAAGATCCTGCATTCGAATCTTTTCAGGTGCCTCGGGAACTAATCCCGTACAGAGGACTTATCCAAAATGCGATTTAGAGTCGGCCGTGGCCCATATGACATACGCTCAATAATACCATATATTAGCTCCCTTTTTAAATACCTACACAATGCCTCGTGATACTAATGTCACTAATAGAGGACTTACACAATTATCAATTCACTGCAATCAACTACCCTCCATAAATAATGTACCAAGTATTTAACCACTACGCGTTCCTAGCGTGACACGTTAATATTATATTTGCGCTCATTATGCGCTATGCATTACTTTAAGCCGAAATGTCTTCCCAAGAACTGATAAAATCTCTTTAGTAACAATTCATATTATTTTAATTCCCATATTAATCTTTCCATGGTCGATAAATCGCTCCCTGTTTTAAAATAGTCCATTGAACTTCATTTCTTACACATACGTTAAGGCTTAACGTTCTTATGTTCATATCAATTTATTTGATTTTTATTTAACATTTCCATATTTAATTATTATTATTATTATCATTATTCTTTATACAAGCTCAAAAGCTATTTCTTTCATATCTCAACTTTACTTTATTTCAATGTCTTTTATGATAATTAATGATATTTCGCTTGCTCTTAGGACATTTGTTAAATACATTAACCCTTTATTCACATATTACCTCTACGGGATTTATTCTTTACATAATTATTCATAATTTCTCTATTTATTTTATTATTGTTCAGACCGTATTCTTGATTATTCAGTATTTATTCATTAAAACACATCCCTTTCACTCAAAAACTCTGGTGGGTTTTGTACACAATCAATTTCTGACACCAAAATAAAAATGAATTTTGTACTTACATATTTTCCAGATCATCCCTGATCTTAAATCTGGTGTGGTGTTTCATTTTTGGGCCCACTTCGAACTTTTTACACCATATTGAAGGTATTCATCTTACGTAAAAACACTTTTTGACCTATATCTAGAACACTTAATATTGACGACATTTTTATATACTGGTGTGTCCCTTTTGAACACATAATAACACTAAAAATATTATCTAACACACAATCTTGATTATTTTACACTTCACAATTACTCGATCACTAGGCCGTATTTCTGAGCCTAATCACACGTGATCTTCTCAAATTCCCGTTTCCAAGGGTGAAATTTATTCGATGTCGGCTTCCTATTCTGTAGCATGCGAAAGTCCCGAAACATCTACTGTTCCCTGGAGTTCAATTCTGCTATTCCTATCCTGGATAACCGGCTATTTATCTAGCTTGAACGGCTTCTCTGTAGATCTGTCTATCGATCCTAACGAAAGTTTATATGGATCGAGGTCTCCTCTAAGACCTATAGATTTAGTTTCTAGCAGCTAGCACTTCTCGATTCTAGTACTATTTAGAATTGTTCGCCTGCTTTCTGGAGCTAATGTTTATAGTCTCCTATTCTATTTATTTGAACTGTTTTAACACTCCTACGTTCGAACCTTATTCTGTTCTTCCTTTTTAGGTTTCTTCAATTTAACTAACAGTTTATCTGTCTGGTACGATACTTCCGTACGTTATGATCTGTTCGTTCGCACATTTAACGACCTATCGCCTTTAAGTCCGACGTTCGCAGCCTGCTCTGACTATATCTTGCGAATTTTCACTTTAACTTGTATACAGTCGGGCCTAAATCCTATAATTAGGATTTTCCTAATAATTTCACTACGGCGATACTTTAAAATTTCGTCTTGAATGCTCCTTATGGAGGCAAGCAAGTCGTTACTACTGTGACGCCTGTGGCTATTGGATCTTACTTCGGCGGTGTAAAACAGCGTTTCTCCCCTCAAGGAGTACTGGTAGCTGTTATCGATGTAACGCAGAGTTACGTCCCCTCACGGACTGTCGGAATGATTACTTCTACGTCGTGGAGCAGCACTTCCCCTCACGGAATGCTCGTAGGACTGCATGCGATATGACACAGTGACGTGCCCTCTGGCTGTCTGAATACTGCATTCGGTGCTTATACTTGTTGCGCAGTATGACCTCCCCTGAGGTTCATACGTTTGAAGACTTTGATGCAGCACCTCCGGTCACGGAGTGCTCGTTGTAACTGCATTCAATGATGATCGTGACACAGTGACGTGATACAGCACCTCCCCTCAAGGAGTCTGTCGTGAACTGCATGATTGGCTTGGAAACGCCCGAAGCTTTATACTGTTTTACTACAAAAAAATAAGACTCAAGCCTTTCCTGTGGTCAACTTCTAAAATAATGGTGCCACAAATATAAAAATTATACCTTCCGAAAGCTCGTCTTCTCAATGTCAAATGATCTTATTGCACCTAAGAATCGATCGTGCAATTCGGAGATATTAATTAATTTCTCGTCCTCAATTGTGTGGGTGTTGCATTCTTTTTGCTCTCTCCCCTCCACAGAGGCTTAGGTAATTCCCCTCTGACGTAGTCTTACGTCGGCAGTTTATTTCTGCACAATTATTACATGGTTTCTCTATACTGAAAAATCTCTCATTCAAAATGATTCACTGTACTGTGCTTGTTTACTCATTATTATGCTCGTAAACGTGTTAATTTTAATTATTCCTCTTCTGGCGCGTATGCGACGTTGTCAATTTCCAGCCACGTCAGCTTGAATTCCGATTCAGGCTTCTCTTTCTATCACGGTGGAAGATTCCACTCAGTTATTAATACTCGTGACCAGCCCTCTCTGGCATGTCGAGTGGGGTGATCTCATCTAAGGAGCATCTGTCCCTAGTCGCTTGCACAATGTTAAGCTATATTCCTGGCTTAAAATCTCTCTCCGTTCCTTTAAGAAACTATACGTTTCTTTCATTTCTTCCTTAAGGACATTGGTTCGACCGTCATGGACCCTATGGCCCATGGGTTCATTACTTAATTATTTAGTTGGCCACACGAACCGAAGACTCACTCTTTAGCCTCTTCCATTGCTCTCTGTCTCCGGCCATATTCTCGTTGGCTCCCAGGGCCTCCAGGTCTTTCCTGACTCCATCCTGCCATCTCAACTTTGGTCTACCGAGGGGTCTTTTTCCTTGTGGTTTTCCATCTAGCACCATTCTTCCCTTCTCAGTACATGTCCCAGCCATTCTATGCTTCTGCTCCTTATTACTGCTATCACATCCGGTTCGTTATACAGTTCATGATTTTCTGTGCTTTTTCTCCTTCTGAAGTTTTCCAGCTCTAATACCAACCCGAAGATTTTTCTTAACACTTTGTTTTCAAAGGTCAGGATATAAGGAAGTAAATTTTGAAGCCTTTTGTCTGGAGCGTGGCGCTCTATGGAAGTGAAACTTGGACTATTGGCGCAGCAGAGAAGAGGAGAATACGGCATTTGAAATGTGGTGTTACAGGAGATAGATGAAGATAATATGGTAAGATAGAGCAACAAATAATGAAGAGATATTAAGAAGAGTGGGAGAGTTGGTGGTTGGTTGGTTCTTAAGTTTAGGGGCTGCGACAACGCGGTCATGTAGCCCCGTGTACTTTGGGTGTGTGTAGAATTTTTCTGATAACCGGTGTGTTATCTGTTATTTAATTCATGTAAGGTCAGCAGACTTTTGAATTTTTCAAATAGTTCCTTCTTTTGCTGCCAAACGCCACCGTCAACGACTACTAGTTCAGAACTTAGCTACAAGACGCCACCGCAGTCGGCTCTTGGCAACGAAGGTAGGAACCTAAGATCATTGTTTACATTCTTAACCTATACAATTTAGCTTCACACAGTTGTGGAAGGTTCTTTAACATGCCATAAATCTATAACATGGGACCGCCGGCTTTACTTCCCCTCCGAAAGAAGGCATACTGAGGGATTTTTAACGCTCTTAAAAATCCGACGACTTCGGACGGATTTGAGCTCGCGATCTTGGGCATAGAAGCTCAACATGCTACCAACTACGCCACCGAAGCCGACCTATCATAGAAAGCGTGATGGCACAATAGCAAAGCTGTTCTCCTTTTACCTGGATGGTCCTGTATTAAAATTCCGACGACTGAAGGGAGAAATATTTACCAGAATGTTACGTGGTGTCATTAAGGGCATCCGAACTTGAAACCCCCCCCCCCCCCCCAATAAAAATAAAAATTGGGATAAGCCGAAGTAAGTTTCACCGACCAAGTGCCATGGCGCAATAACTCTCCAGGTCATGGGGCAAGGCAATCTCCATACTGGGTGGTGTGAAAACCACACTGTCAGACATTTTTGGAATGATTTTCCATGGTTTCCATATTTTTCTTCATCAAATAGATTCGAAAACTGGTCATTCGGGAAAATGGTGCGTTCCTATTCGTTATGACCGCCTTCTTCCAAATCCTTGCGCAACTTCATTCCTTCATTATTCATTAACTTCACTGATGAGTTTGGTGTCAGAAATAGTATCAGGCCGTAAAAGACATTTGCCTAATAGTGATTCATCTCATCTCTCAAGGGTAACAATTAATGGTTGGCAAGTTCAAGTGGAGCCCTGAGTGAGGGCGCTGCCGGCGCGAGCGAGAGAAGGAGAGCACGTGGTGGGGGGAGAGAGTGTGTCACATTGGTAAATCATCCTCACGTGCGCACAATACAGCGCTAGTTGGTTTCTGTGCAAGTCTCACCTTTCGCGTGCAGCAAATAGCAGTAGATCCAGCAACATGATGACAGGAGAGGCAAGGGGAAGCCTCGTAGTTCACATATTTTTCGGGACTTCAGATGAACTTGCCGCGCTGTAGGGGTAGGAATGAGATTATATTCTGCCAATATCCGTTAATAGTGTAGGGATGATTTTCTGGAACACATATTAAGGTGTCGTTATATTAATTAAATTATCGTGTCGGTCTACCAACCCCAAGCTTGCAGGTTTGAAAGGCGACCAAAATCATGACACGCATGGCTTACGTTGTTGGCATGTTGAAGAACCCATTTGAATTCAGTAGACCGTGTTCATAATGGCAAAATTAATCTCGGGATTTTCCGCCAATACAAAAGTTACTCCTTTCTCTACTAGAGAGCGCTATAGTGTCAAGGAGCTTAGATATTTAACCTCCTTGACTTTCAAAGCGCTCCAAGGAACAACAAAAATTGACATGCAAGCTGCCTTCTGGGCGTCAATTAACAAAGCTTGCACCCGGCAGCTGAGAACATACGATATCATTATTATTATAATTAAATTATAATATTAATACCAATCTTTTCTATTTCACTAAGAATTGCAAAGTGAAACAAATAGCCCAAAACAGACTGGAAATAAACGAGCATTCATTAGAAGAGTCGACTAAATTTATTTACTTTATCAGAATTTCACTTTCATCCACCAGGAGTGCCACTGGGCTCATGCGAAGCTTCTGCACTTCACTGTGAAGGCAATGAAATGTGAGCAAAAATATCATTAGAAAAACAAGTAGTTCCGTGAAGAACTATACAGCCTATTTTCATATATCCTACTCATGATAATTGCCTCTATCAACACACAAAATTTCAGTTTGACGGTTGTGACAGATTCGTAGATATTGAGAACCGTCTAAATATTTCAGACGGTCGCCAGGTTGGATTTTTATTTTTGTACTATTACATTAAGATTATTGTGTACGTGTGGTATTCAAACTTCAATGGCATGATTAGAACACAAGAAGTAAAAAAGAGATTTTAAAATTTCGCACAGCTGCCATCTTGAGGTTTTGTAAACAATTGAACTAAATTAGATGCCAGTGCATTACAATATGTAAAATCATCTACTGTACTATATTTCACTGAGCTCAGAGAGTTAAATCACGAGAAAAGTCTATTAAAATGTTTCAACTTCGCTTGGCCGCCATGTTCGTTTTGTTCTTTACAGGTTTATGAAAATTACATAGATAAACTTGTTTTCAGGGTGATATCTGTAATAGTTTCGGAGATATAGAATGTCAGTGATATATTTCCCCCAGTCGCCATTTTGTGGTTATGTAAACAATTGAACTTAATTAGACTCCAGTGCATTACAATGTGTATAAACATTTGCTGTACCAAGTTTCATTACGGTTGGATAGTTAAATCGCGAGAAAAGTCTATTTAAAAGTCTCAACTTCGCTTGGCCGCCATGTTGGTTTTGTAGTCACCAGGGTTTTGAAAGTCTCATAGGTGAACTTCTAGTAGTGCCCTTTATCACCGTACTCAATTTCAGGGCGATATAGGTAATAGTTTCGGAGATACTGAATGCTGGTGAAATATTTCGCACAGCCGCCATGTTGGATTGGTGGGACACAATACAATTTGAAGGGCACGGTCGGAGTCGGCCAGAATATTGCTATGATCTCACCGAGTTTCATTGTAATCGCTCCAGCGGTTTAGGAGTTATTAGGGGACACACACACACACACACACACACACACACACACGGACAAAAGGTGATCTCATAAGCCTATTTTCATTCATACAATAAAAATAGGCTAAAAATAACTAATATTATTTCGACCATAATTTCTAGGAATAAAAATGTAAATTACCAGTAGCAATTCATACATTCTTAAGTTGTTCCAGTGTTGCCAATAATTAGTAATAGGTAGAAACAACCATATTCGTATACCCTTCATATAATAATAATAATAATAATAATAATAATAATAATAATAATAATAATAATAATAACAGAAATGCCTTAAGGTAATGATTTGGAGCAGTCATAAATGTACCATGAGACTTGAAAAACTTTAGGGATGATTTTCTGTAACACAAATTAGGGTGTCGTAATATTCATAATAATAATAATAATAATATATTATATATTATTAATTCGCATACGTTTTAGCCTTTTTCACTGCATGTTCCACTCCAGACTGTAAGACGCTTCCAGGTCTTACATGAAGAGGGCTCACCTGAGTGACTCACTTGATATCGACGAAATAACCTTCAAACCATCGACCAAATTTAAATTTCTTGACAAAGTCAGGGATCTCACCTAGGACTTTTGGAACTTGAGTCTCCTGTATACAACAGAAAGAAGAAATCTTGTAGATTTACGTGACTCTTAATATCGCGATCTTAAGCTACGTGAAATTCGAATCACCGAATCTTTTTTTGTATCTTAAAAATCTCACATGTATTAACTGGGACTCGTACCTGGTCCACCCTCGTGAGAGGAAAACAGCCTGACTACTGCGCAACAACTACTTGATGTATGTATCTATGTATGTGTTTGCACCCTACAATCCCAGACATAGCAAGGGAGGCCTGGCTGTCGAGACAGAACGTGCTCAAGGCGAGAGATTTATCAGGGATTTGTGCTGCAGAAACCCTCCCTCTTGAGTAGAGGGCGACAGCTAAGGGTGCGTCAGTGTCTAACAGATATCCGAATTCCTCACCCCTGACATCTGAATGTCGGCAAACAAGTGAAAAACACCCAACATATGTGGCCTCTCCTTCCCTTGCTTCTGGAAACAGCTTCTCCTTTCACAGCGCCAACAGACGTCTGTATCTATATCCCCTGCTCTCCACATGCAAGGTCCAGCCAGATCTTCGCAGGCCCCGTCATAGTCAGAAACAATTTCACTTATAATGTATGCTGGA
This sequence comes from Meconema thalassinum, assembly GCA_946902985.2. Taxonomy (NCBI): domain Eukaryota; kingdom Metazoa; phylum Arthropoda; class Insecta; order Orthoptera; family Tettigoniidae; genus Meconema; species Meconema thalassinum. The sequence continues at coordinate 440,174,681 of OX336393.1, read as the reverse complement.
TACATCCCAGGTGCATAGGGTTGCCATGCGTTATTTTAGGCAAATAAAGGAATGTCCTTCCTTATTTTTTAAATACACTAAAATGACCTGAACTTGAAAAGTTGCATCTTGAAAGCAAATTTTTACTGAAATGTTTCTATGTTTTGGTTAGGTTGGTGGCACTGTCCCCCTCCGATTTTGGAAAAACAAATGATGATGATGATAATTGTTGTTTTAAGGAGCCTAACATCTAGTTTATCGACCCCTGATTGTGTGGGTGATCGTGAAGATGAAAACGAAATGTAAACTATAACTAAAACGAACTATTAACTTATATACTAGAAGAAGAAATGGAAAATAAAAGGAGAATTAGGCAAATCAAGGACAGGAGGAAAAGAAATGCCCTCAACCCTCGAAGAATGCGGATTGAGGGACTTTGAAGGAAGGAGAGCCATGAAAGGCAGATAGGAAAGTGAAAGAAGAGAGGGTAATGGATAAAAGGGGGAAAATCAGACCCAGATCTGGAATCCCTCGGGGTCGCCAACTCCAGAACTCACCAGCCGTGAGCCCTTGAGGGTGTAGCAATATCCAGGGTGCACCAGAAGTGGTGGGGCTACATACACCCTGCCTCCTTGAGGGCCTTGAGCAGAAGGCAGGAGATAACATGAAATGAAAAAGAAGGCTGACCCATCGCAGAAGGAGGGTGTCAGAAAAGATGAGACAAGGGACAATTAAGGCGGGAAAGGAAGAGACTCCCTAGGCCTAGGATACCCTAATACCGTCGGGGTCGGAAGGGAACAAGAGTTGACCAAGTGAGGTCGACAGGTAAGAAGACGGAGAGGAGCCCGGCGCAAGTAAGTGGAAGCAATGCCGGACTCAGCTGGGGCCCAGTGGTCGCCAACCCACGTCCCACCAAATATGAGCCCCTGGGGGGTGGAGAAACAAAGTGGTACTGATAGACAAGGAACTTATTCATGAGTACTTTAGTAGGCTATTGTTGAACAAAAGCAAAGATACTTCATGTTCTTCTGTCTTTGTTTATAATGGTGGGACAACCTTATTGCACGCTACCACAAGTGTCTCAATGTCCCTGGCGACTATGTAGAAAAATAGTGCACGGTGTATAGTTCATGATGCCAGGGCGTATGTCAGATTGGCAATAAAGGGTCAATGGCAATAAAAATATAGTCGAGACACTTATTTTGGGAACTTCCCTCGTTATGTTATATGCCTTAAAACAGGAAGTCGCAGCCGAGCTGCTCGCCAGTGAGCAATGGAATACTCGCCGCCTTGCGTGAGTAAATCTACAACATGCAATACAGCTCTGATGTGGGGGCTGCCGTCACTGCGCGGTGGATAGTGGATACATCAAAACTGGCAGCAAGCGCATGGACTTGTGCTATGGCCTTCGTCCAGTGACGTATTGGCTATCACCCCCAGTCCCTCTCCAACCGTGCTCCGAGCATCACTGCTGAGTACTCGCATGTACGCATACTCAAACTCGTGGATTTGGAACAGCCTGCCTTAAAACAACCACCAACATCACACTCTGCCACTTGCCCCCATAACGATCGCTGTGTTTCATTACAAAAGCTAGTCTTATTTTCATTAACTTTGGAAAGCCTCTTGAATAAATCATGCTGTATTATTGTAAGGGCATATGAGCCACCACGAGTGTCGCTTCTAATGGTCTATTTGGGAGAAACCATTAGGCTTACGTCAAGGCGATGTCATGTTTACTATCGGTAACTTCGTAATGCGATGTCATATATGTCTTTGCGTCCCATGTCGTGGTAGGAACTACGGCATTCAATCTACCAGTTTCAGTAATATCGTCACAGATAAACAAGTACATGAAAATATATTGGCAAGTTAGGCAGATTTAGGGCAGATGATCAATGGAACAGTACGGCTCTTCTTGTATTGGAATACATTACCAAGACATTCTTAATATTTGTTCAGAATGTATTACATTGGGTTATGTGAGTTAGTGGGAGGTCGAGAGAATAATGCTCGTCCCTAACCTCTACACCAGGGGTGCACAAGATTATTTTTACATAATAAGTGGCGGGCCGCAAGTTACCTTTCCACATAGGCACTTGCCAAACCCTACCGCTAAATCTAATTTTACCATTATCTGAATAACGTATTTTACCAGCAGACAAAAAATGTGTTTCAATACAATGACTGTGTCCTCTAAATGGTTTAAATCCATTTTTGACGATTTTTGGCAAATTGCGTTATTACGTTATCAAACTACTGATTTACAATCAACTTACTCCTAATTCGAAAAGGATTAGGGGTATAAAAAATAAAATAACACTATCACAAGGTTGTGAAATTTTTATTTTTACAAAAAAAAACAGAATTCTTAACATCAAAGTACCAGCTTATAAAAATGAAAATCAGTATATCGTCAAACTGACCATCAAATAAAGTAGTAGCCTAATGCTCTTAATGTGATGCTATATACTATGAGTGTAAGAATTTTTCAGCATGAAAAGTTCTAGAAAAAGTTCGCGAGAGCATATCTCTATCTTCAATACATCGCCCACTATAAGTGATTTTAGATAGGCACCTCGCCATTCTTTAATTTTTGCATAGTCTGTCAATACCAGGTTCAATGTTCGAGATGGCAATGCGCAAGTTTCCCTCCAATAGTGTATCACTGGTTATGCAAAACTTAAAATCTGTCCAATATTGCTTACTTTTTAATTTATCTTTAACCAGCAACCCACCCCGGCTTCGGCCGGGAATAGTTATGAATGCATTAAATGATAAGCGCTTCTCTTTCGATGTCAATGAACTACGACCTATATCCATTTTATGTCTCGGCATGATGGGTTAAAATCACTGACTGGACTATTAATTATATTATCATGGAGATGCATGGGCAACGAATTCTTGTCAGACGTAATTAAAGAATGGCGAGGTGCATGAAACACAAATTCCACTTCTGTCCAATCTAAAATCACTTATAGTGAACAAACCATGAACATTTCTTCCCTGTGTCAAAGGAACTTGTGGGAATGACTTCCTTTGCCTTTGTGAAGTCTTTCTTTCTCTCTCTTGTGACAAACGAGAAATTATTTGCTGCTCTGTTTCATTGATACGTTATAAGCCCTTTCTTTCGATCCGTTTTACATTTCGGCATGATAGCTTAAAATCACAGACTGAGCTATTAATTATAACGAATTCTTGTCAGACGTAATTTAAGAATGGATGCTTGGCTTCCTTGATCATAAATAAATAATTTTCTACATAAATCATCTTCGAGATATCCTTTTCAGAATGGTGAAAACCGCATCAAAATCCATCCCGTGGTTCTCGAGGTTACCCGTAATTTTTGTTTTATACTAAGTAGAAACGAAACATTTTTATAATTTTCTTATTTCAACTTGGGCCTACAATAATGGGGAACATTTCATCATTCATAATATATATATATATATTCACGTTATCAATAGTATACAATATTGATCCGCAGGGGCATAAACTGACTTGAGGGCCGCGGATTGTGCACCCCTGCTCTACATGAACAACTGCATGAATTGATCTGTGAGGATCATACCAATGCCATCCTGTGTGGTTTGGGTTACATGCTGAGGCTACTTATCCAAGGAAGTTCTTGGTTCGATTGCTAGTTCTGTCAAGAAATTCAATTCTTCATTTAGAGTCTTAAACTACGAACGAGGCGGCTTCGGTGGTGTAGTTGGTAGCATGTTGAGCTTCTGTGCCCAAGATAGCGGGTTTAAACCCGGCCGAAGTCGTCGGATTTTTTAATAGCGTTAAAATCCCTCAGTATGCCTTCCTTCGGAGGGGAAGTAAAGCCGGCGGTCCCATGCCATAGATTGATGGCATGCTAAAGAACCTTCCAGTAATTACACCTGTGCGAAACTAAATTAGGTTAGGTTAAACATTTGAAAAGCTGAAGGAAGTAATAGACTTCTGTTACTTAGGAAGCAGAATAACCAGTGATGGACGAAGCAAAGAGGATATAAAAAGTAGGTTGGCTCAGGCAAGGAAAGCATTTCTACAAAAAAGGAATATGTTGACATCGAATATAGATTTTGGTATTAGGAAGTCATTTTTGAAAGCCTTTGTCTGGAGCGTGGCGCTCTATGGAAGTGAAACTTGGACTATTGGTGCAGTAGAAAAGAGGAGAATTGAAGCATTTGAAATGTGGTGTTACAGGAGAATGATGATGATAAGATGGGTAGATAGGGTTACAAACGAAGAGGTATGAAGACAAGTGGGAGAGGAGAGATGTTTCTGGCGACTGCTAATGAAGAGAAGAGATAGGTTAGTAGGACACATACTAAGACAGCCAGGAATAGCAAGCTTAGTTATGGAAGGAAGGGTCGAGGACAAGAACTGTAGGGGTAGACCAAGGTTAGAATATGTTAAACAGATTGCCTCGGATGTAGAGTGTGGTAGCTATGTAGAGATGAAACGATTAGTTCAGGACAGGGAGGCCTGGAGTGCTGCATCAAACCAGTCAAAAGACTGAAGACTCAAACTACAACAACAACAACAACAAACATTTGACAAATGCTCTTATGTTCCGACGTTCGTCGCCAGGAGCCAACTGCGGTGGCGTCTAGTAGCCAAATTCTGAACTAGTTAGTCGTTGACGGTGGCGTTTGGCGGCAAAAGTAAGAACTACTTGAAATTCAATGTCTGCAGTCCTTCCTTGAATTAAAAACAGAAAACACACACTTATACAGACATCACAAGTAAGACTGGTTATCAGACAGATTCTACATACACCCAAAGTACACGGGGCTACAAGACTGCGTAGTCGCCGCCTAAACTAAGGAACCAAGGAACGGTTCTCAATATCAATATCTACGAATCTATCACAACCTTCAAATTGAAATTTTGTATGTTGATAGAGGGAATTAACATGAGTAGGATATATGAAAATAGGCTGTATAGTTCTTCACGGAACTATTTGTTTTAATATTCAATCTACGCTGACGATGATATCTTTGTATACCGAAACATGTACGTTTTTATTTAATGATTAAACTTCGTACTGTTTGACATGACGGATTTTATAATTGGAGATTAGGATAAACTTAACCATACAAGAAACCTGTGTTAATAGATTTACTAACATGTGGAATAGCCCTTTCCATGGCAGAATTTTTGTATTTTGGTGACTCTAGATCCATGACAATGAAACCTTAGAACATTTTACATGCAACATTAAAAATCTTTAAACATACAGGACAGAACATTGTCAAGTTACTAGCAGATCACACTCGCTGATAATGTAGCAAGATTGCATTATCATCAATGCTTTCTCTTGTCCTTCTACACCACATGGGATCACAGAGATCTTCCCCAACCAAGCAGATCTTATTTCTAAATGTGGTATGTTTCTCTGAAGTATCGCTCCAAGATTCCTGAGTATCTTTTATCTGCGAGACATAATTGACACATTTTTTCAGCCGAATGAAATAGCAAAATGTATCTAAATTTATATTTGTCAACTCGATGTGGTTTTGTGATTAATAGGCTATAGGTTTAGTCATCATTGTGTTAATATGAAGGATTTGAATATTGGCACCGTTGTATTTTCCATATCTAGAGGTTTCTTACTTTATAATTAGGGGCAGATGACCTCGTAGTTCCATCCTTTATAACTAACTAACTTACATTATAATTGAAATTTTACCAAGTACAATTACAAAAACGATTCAATTTAAGATTGTATCATGAAATGTTGTACAATGTGACAAAAAATCCCTTTAGATTCTCTTCAACCTGTGATTTCTTTCTTTGTGCAACCCATTTCTAGAATATTCATTCTTTTAAGGAACATTGGTAGTGAGCATTTGTCAAGCATCAGTCAAAAATTACTAGTCATTTTTTTCGGTATAGAGGTATTCCTTGAACCTTTAGGACGGAGGCACTTGACGAAATTGTCGGATTCCCCCACCCCTTTTTCCAATGGTTTGGGCAGTCGATTTTAAATAGCGGTAGTCCAAAGAGGTTTGCTGGATGCTTTCTAAAGACACTTTTCTTAATACTGTATTTTCAAAATAATCCAGGTGGATCATATTTTCTCTGTAATGAATCAAATTTTCCAGGTTTGTGCAGAAATACAGGAGACCATAAACAAAGTGACAGAATAAAAAATCAAGTGTTGTTTTGAGACAATAACAAATAATATTTTTAAAGAAAATTAATAAAATTCAAAAAATACAGATTGTTATGTGTTGTTTTTTTATTTCTTACAGGTACATCTCTGAATTTTCTTGAGTTTCTGTTTTAAATTTTTGAAAATGTTGGAGGCCATTTCATATCAAAATACTTAATTTTTAACAGCAATGCTTAAGTTTGTTGAAGGATTTGATTTTTGCGTTGTTCTTTTATTTTCATAACTTTTTTACGAACTATACGTAAATCTTGAAAACTGCTGTAATTAAACAATGCCAATGAAATTCGGAGTACATATTCATTTTTAAGCGCACGCATTTCAGAAAATCATGTTCTGAAATACGGAAGTTTAAAATCTCAGTACTAATGTCCCTTAATAAGCTAAATTTTTTTCAATGATTTGATTATTCTCTGGTAAAAACCTAGGTTGTCAATCTGGTTCACGAAGTCTCCATTACCGGTCGAGGACAGCATGTAATTTGTGCTCATTGACATGGACTTGTGGCTCCGTTAGTGAATCTGACGCCACACCCTTACCAAGACAAACTGTTTGCCAATCCTTTGGTGAAATGTAAGCACCAGGCAAGGTCCGTGCCGAGACCGTCAGGAAATCAGCGTGCCTCAGTTGCTTGACTTGCAGAACAAACAGATAGGATAGCACAGTCGGGAATGGAACGGAATGGAATAACGGTTCTCTATAGGAGCAGCATGCACGACCGAACTACGTAGAAGAGTTCTACCCGCTTTGATAAATGTAACCATCACATCGGTCCCTGAAGTCAAGTCATTCATACAGTGAGCCCTGTTCTAGGGCGGACGGACAGGGATTTGGTTACTATGGCAACAAGAGTGAGAGAGAGAGACAGGCATGAGAGAGCAGAAGTGTCGAAATTAAGCGAATCATGTGTATGCTCTAATACACTTTGACAGATCTGAGGCCAGCAGGGCGTTGTAATGGCAAACAACGATATTCCACGATTGCGTGAATCTACCGGAGAGTAATATCGGTGAGGGGGAAGGTAATCGTGGTGTACCAAGATATGCATATGTTGGGCGGCTCTTAGTCGAAGTAAGGATTGGTGTGTTAATTTACGCTAGATTTAACGTGCATGCTGTAGGTAGGTCCGGTAGGTTAATGGCTTAATTACTAGAGTTCAATTCCCAGATTTGTGAGTTCAAACCTAGCCCTTGGGCATTCAACATCTTATTTAGTGGTAGTAGTGATTGTTGTATTTACCTCAGTATATCTTCCTTCGGAGGGGAAGTAAAACCGGCGATCTCATGTCGTAGATTTATGGCATGTTAAAGAACCTTCCACAAATTACACCTGTGTGAAGCTAAATTAGGTTAGGTTAAACATTTGATAAACGCTCTTAGGTTCTGACGTTCGCCGCCGGGAGCCGACTGCAGTGGCGTCTGACAACCAGGTTCTGAACTAGTAGTTGCTGACGGTGGCATTTGGCGGCCCAAGTTGGAACTACTTGAAATTCAAAGTCTGCAGTCCTTACTTGAATTGAAAACAGATACACACACTAATACAGTCATCACAATTAACACCGGTTATCAGACAGATTCTACACACACCCAAAGTACACGGGGCTACATGACCGAGATGTCGCAGCCCCTAAACTGAGGAACCAACCAACATTGTTGTATTTAGAGGTGGGACATCGTTATCATCTCCATCTGTTCCCCCCAGGGGCTAACAACTTGTGGGACGTGGGTGGGCGACCACGGGGCCCTAGCTGAGTTCGGCATTACTTCCACTTACTTGTGCCGGGCTCCTCTCTATGTTCCTTCCTGTCGACCACCCTTGATCAACTCTTGTTCTTTTCTGACCCCGACGGTATTAGGGTATCCGAGGCCTAAGGAGCCTTTCACTTTCCTACCTTAATTGGCCCTTGTCTCATCTTTCCTGATCCCCTTCTTCTTCGAGGGGTCAGACCTCTTCTGTTCTCTTCATATCTCCAACCTTCAGCTCAAGGCCCTTAATGAGACAGGGAGTGTGCAGCCTCACCACGTATGGTGCACCCTGGATTGTGCTACACACCCAAGGGCTCACGCCTGGCTGGTTAGTTCGGGAGTTGGCAACCATGAGGGCTTCCTGAGCTGGGTGCGGTTTTTCTCCTTCTTCCATTGCCATTGGGGCGGGCACTCTTCTCTTTCCCTTTCCTATCTGCCTTTCCTGGTTCTCCTGTCTTCCAAGTCCAGTAATTCTCATTCTTCGAGAGTTGAGGGCATTTCCTTCCCTCCTGTCTTTTGTATCCCATCTTATTTGTGTTTTCCATTTCCTCTTCTAGTTTATGTTAGGCCCCTTAAAACAAGAATTATCATCATCCATCTGTTAACATATAAGGTGCGTTCAAAAAGTATCGGCCCTGGCTGTTGAGGCACTTGTCCCACTGTGACACGAGGTGGTGAATGGCTGTCTCATAAAATTCCCTGGGCTGCGATGTGAACCAGTTCCCAACGTACAGCTGGACGTCGGCGTCCGAGGTGAATCGTTGGCCCCGCAGAGCCCTCTTCAGGGGACCAAACATGTCGTAATCACACGGAGAGTGGTCTGGACTGTATGGAGGGTCGCCGAGAACCTCCCATTTGAAGTTCTGCAGGAGTGCCGCGACAGTGTTGGCCGTATGAGGTCGTGCATTATCGTGGAGCGACCACGGCGGCTATGGCGTTCACTGTCACTCGGCAGTCCTGGGTAATGAGTGCATCAACCAGCTGGACGTTGTCATTGGTAATGCAGGGGAGTGCCCCAGACCGGGCATCATCGGCTAACGACACCCGTCCTTCCCTGAAGCGCTTGTGCCACGCCTTGACCCTTGCAAGGGACATTCAGTGTTCGCCCCTACTCCTTCCGCTGTCAGAAATCGAACAACACCTCTTTGCTCTTCGGTTGACGCCTCCATGTCACTGTTTGCAATGCGACTGGCAGTGTTGGACGATTGATACTTACTGCTGCTCGCTTTGTATCGTCACGTGACGTGCACGCGTGCCCTCTAGCGACGGGCTGTGACCTTCCACACTCTGGTCGGAAGCACACCTCGTTACACACGCCACGATTAGCCGATGTAGTCACCGGTTTGCGCATTCCAGCCTCCGATTCGTTACTTTTTGAACTCACCTTATACAATTTCGATGGCGGACAAGGGAAAGAGGAAGAGTTACAACACCACGATAAATAAGGGTATAGGGGAAAAACTAGATGTTCAGTAAAGAACATATAGCCTACTTTCTCCTAAATGTATGAGTATAGTTATAACTCTTTGTTTTTATCAAAGAGTATAATAGAATCATTTCTTGGTTGAAGACCTTTGAAACTATTTACCTCTACCAAACACCACAACCTCGAAAAAAACTGCTACCATCATTGAAGAAAGAAAGAAAGAAAGAAAGAAAGAAAGAAAGAAAGATAAGAAGTATCTCAAGAATGTTATGGATCTGGAGACGTAATCGACCGGACTGGCTTCGTGGCTCAGCGGTAACGTTCTCGCTTGCTGGGCCCTAGGTTATAGGTTCGTATCCTGGCGCAGCCAGCTGGCATTTGAGGGTGCGCAAATGCGAGGGAGCCGTATCAGTAGATTTACTGGCACGTTAAAGATCCCCTTCGGGGAAAAAATCCGGCACCCCGGCGTCTCTAAAAGCCAGAGTAGTTAAAAGGGACGTAAAACCAATAACATTATTATTATTATTATTATTATTATTATTATTATTATTATTATTATTATTATTATTATTATTATTATTATTATTATTATAAAATCGACCGGCCGTGGGCAACATTCAACTTTGAGTTGAGGCATGTGTTTACACTTCTGGCTGTGCATGGCTTTCAGCACCCTAATTGCTTTAACAAATCTTTCCTTGATCCTACAGAGACGTGTGTATACCAACTATGTGGATATTTTCGATTGCTATTTGTCTGCAATGAAAGTATTAATTAATATACTGAACTGGCACCAACTGCTGGAGTTCAGATACTTTGTGAAATCGTTTTGTTCTTTAATTCTAATAACATTTTCAAATAACGCTCAATAGGCTGTTACAAACCCTTTAAAATAAAAAGTAAAAATGTATCGTATTATCAACTTGTCATTCTTTAAATTCATTGCTCATAGTGTGACAGACAGTTGGCAACAGTTATTTTTGTTTTTTTGTGAGAAAAGAAGGACAAGGAACAGTGCATCCAAGATGGAGTCTTTTGAGTGTTATTTGTAATGTGTGTGCATTTTTCTTGTGAATAAATATCTTTTCATTTTCCCGAATAAGTACGAAGTGACGTTTCTGTTCGTAACATCTGGCGACCGTGACAGGACATAGAAAGGAAAATTAGCGATATTCGAAGTTTGATAAGAAAACGTGGTGTATACGTGCATCGTTCACGAAAATTGTAGCTTCACTTCAAGTTTTGTTGGAGAAAGAAATAAAGGACATATTCGCTATCCGAGGAGATTACGCCTTAGTGGAAGAGAAGGCTAACCTCATAAGTAATCTGAACCAGGAGATCTTCCAACACCTCATGGAAGATGCGGTGTCAGAAGACCTGATCACAGAAGTAGACGGAGTAGATGACTATAAACGCAAGTTTCATATGTTAGCAGCGGCTGTTTCCGATGCTCTTCCAATGGAGAGAAAACGTGAAGACGAAGTCCAGTCAACAGTAAGCACCAGTAACACTCATAACCTAAAAAGTAAATATCGCCTTCCAAAGATCGAATTCCGAAAATTTGGTGGAAATCTACGAGATTGGTTAGGTTTCTGGAATCAATTTCAAAAGATTGATGAAGCTGAAGGGTTAGATAATGCCGATAAATACGAATATCTTATCCAAGCAACATTGCCAAACTCCAAAGCTCGCGACATCGTTGATAGTTTTCCAGCCACAAGTGGAAATTACCCTAAAGCAATACAGAAACTTAAATCACGTTTTGGCAAAGATTCTTGGTTGGTGAAAGTCTACACTAGAGAACTATTGACAATGATGAATTCTTGTAGTAGTCTTGACATCTCATCATTATATGACAGACTCGAAACTCAACTTGGTGCTTTGGAGAGCCTAGGTGTAACTTCCGAGAAATATGCAGCAATGTTATTTCCTATGATTGAATCATGCTTGTCTATAGATGTGTTACGTGCCTGGCAGAGGAGTGGCGGTGGGAAGGAATGTGAACCTAGTGAACGTCTTAAAGGTTTGATGAAATTCCTGGAGAATGAAGTAGAGAGTGAGGAAAGGATCAAACTGGCCATCCCAAGTAAAGGTAACATCAATGTGAATCCTGACAAGTCAAAAGGTACGAAGAAATTTGACATTTACAGTGAATCGCCACCTACCGCAGCTGCACTTGTGGATTGTAATCTTAAACTAAACTGTATATTTTGTGATAGGTCCCATGCTAGTTCAAACTGCTCCGTGGCAAAGCAGATGGCTTTTAAGGAGAGAGTCTCAATTGTGAAGAATAAGAGAGCATGCTTTCTCTGTCTGAAGAAAGGAAATGTTTCAAAGATGTGCAGAAGTCAGTTAAAATGTGATTCCTGTAGCAAAAAACATAACAGCCTAATATGTCTAGGCCCAACACATTCCTCAGAAGCTACCAATGAGAAACTTCAGTCTCATTCTTTGATTTCAAATGAAGAACGTAGTGGTGTGCAAGGTGTTATTTTGCAAACATTAAAGGTGAAGGTCATTGGAGAATCCTCTGCAATGGAGGTAAGGGCTCTACTGGATACTGGCAGTCAGAGATCTTATATGCTTGAATCAGTGGCACAGAAGTTAGGTTACAGTAGTCATCGCACAGAAATGCTACGCCATTCACTATTTGGTGGGGTAGTCACCGAAGAGAGCCAGCATATGTGCTATAGGATCTACATAGAGAGTTTAGGAAAGCCTTATGCCTGCAATTTTGAAGTCTTAGGGCAACAAGTAATTACAGGGTACAATACTATGTTAAAGGGCCCTTGGTTGCAAGAACTAAGAGCAAAAGGGATACAGAATTATGATACTGAAGGTCCCATTGAACTATTAATAGGCGCTGATGTCGCTGGAAAGTTAATGACTGGACAAACGTGTACACTAAGCAATGGTCTTGTATGTATTGAGACTCTGCTGGGGTGGACTGTGATGGGTAAAGTAGTTTCCGGAGATCAATCAAGCATGACCAACCTCGTCACTTCTCTCTTTATCAGAGATGCTTCACTTGAAAATCTGTGGGAACTGGACGTGCTAGGTATCAGCGATCCTGCCGTAAAGAAAACTAAAACTGAAGAAAACTTTGCAACAATGGAGCACTTTCAGAAAACCGTGTGTATTAATAGAGAATTTAGATATGAAGTCCATTTACCCGGGAAAGAAAACAAATCATTTCTTGTATCTAACAGGGTCATGGCTGAGAAGAGGTTAGTCAACACAAGGAAGAAAGTGGAAAATTTTGGACTAGGCGAGACGTATGAAAATATTTTCACCGAGTGGGAAAGGAGTGGTGTTATTGAACCGGTTCAGGAGGAGGAAAACTTCAGACACTATCTACCGCATCGAGCTGTTGTGAAGGAAAGTAGTTCAACGACACCTGTTCGTCCTGTATTTGACGCCTCAGCGAAGGAAGCGGGAACCCCTGCTTTGAACGATTGTTTGTATGATGGCCCCAACCTGATTGAGCTAATCCCTGCTATTCTTCTTAGATTCCGAGAGAGGAAAGTAGGAATTATTGCAGACATTGAGAAGGCCTTCCTTCAGATAAGCATTCGGAAAGAAGATCGAAACTATATCTGCTTCCTGATGTGGCCGGACGTTGGGAATAATTACAAGATCTTCAAGCATGCCAGGCTGGTTTTCGGCTTAACTTGTAGTCCGTTTTCTCCTGGTGGCTGTCTTGGAGTATCACCTGAAGAAGTACTTGGAAAACCCGCAATTCAATCCCCTATTCATCGAGAGACTTCTACAGAGCTTCTACGTGGACAACGTTGTCACTAGCCTTGACAGGGAATCGGAGGTGGGCGAGTTTATCAATCAAGCTAGTAGGGTATTATCAGAATGCAGTTTTAATTTGAGGGGATGGCAGTTCTCTCAGGATGATGACCAGTCTGCTACCCTTTCATCTGTTTTGGGACTGTTATGGGATCGACAGGAGGATACACTTACTTTAAATTTGCATTGGTTGAATAGCCTTCAGGTGGGAGAAGTGACGAAAAGGACAATTCTGTCACTCGCACATCGAATTTTTGATCCAGTTGGTGTGACATGTCCTGTCACCCTTTGTGTTAAACTGTTGATTCAAAGGACCTGGAAGACTCATATAAGATGGGATAGTGCTGTTGATGAGAAGTCCAGAGACGAGTTTCTGGTCTGGGTAAAGGATCTACCTCACCTGGTAGAAATCAAGATTCCTCGATGGTTTGGAAGAAGTGACCATGTGCAAATTCATGTCTTCTGTGATGCCAGCCAACTTGCACACGCAGCAGTAGTCTTCATAAGATGCGATTCCAACAATCAAGTGAGTGTACAGTTATGTGATGCAAGATCTCGTGTGGCCCCCCTCAAGGAAGTGACAATCCCCAGATTGGAATTGCTGGCTGCTACAATTGGTGCACGGTTGCTTAAATGTGTGTTGGGATCTATTTCACTGGAAGTTCATGAGTTTTTTCTCTGGTCTGACTCGTACACAGTTCTAGCATGGATCTGCAGGACTGAGAACTGGTCGGTGTTTGTCCGCAATCGTGTGAATGAGATCAGGAATTTGACCAATTTAAACTGCTGGCGACATGTTCCAGGTTCATTGAATCCAGCTGATTTACCGTCACGTGGCTGTTCTGCTTCGCAATTAGTAGCCTCTCGATGGTGGGAGGGACCTGCCTGGTTGTACGAATCTCCAGATTGTTGGCCTCAAACAAAAGTGGTGTATGACGAAGAGAGTATCGCAAAGGAATTGAAGAAAAACCCTGTGAATTCTATGACTGTAACCAATGAAGGTCCCCTCTGGTATGCCAGGTATTTTTCCAGCTATCACAGAATAGTTCATCTAATCGCATGGATTCTTCGTTTCTGTAAGAATTGTCTTAGACGTGAGAGGATCTCGCAAGAAAATCTGCAAGTTGAAGAGTTAGAAAGGGCTGAAATTATACTCATTTCTATAATTCAACGAGAAAGCTTCCACGGATTAGTTGACAAACGTCTATCTTCACTACATCCATTCCTGGAAGATGGTGTTCTCAGGGTTAAAACGAGACTACTACTGCGAGAAGATTTGAAGCAATTCAGGTTCCCAATGATTCTCCCGGCGAACCATGGCATCACCTTTCGCTTGATTATGGATGAGCACGTGAAAGAAAATCACATTGGAGTACAACTTCTTCTTAATCATCTGAGACAACGCTTCTGGATCATCGGTGGAAGGAGGACAGTTAGAAAAATTATAAGAAAATGTGTCAAGTGCCGGAGGCATGATGGACAACATACCGAAATCGCTCAGGCCCCTCTGCCCCTGGACCGCATACGGGAAGCCTGTGTATTTGAAGTGATAGGAGTGGACTTGGCATGTCCGGTGTTCCTGAGGGATGAAAGTAAAGCTTGGATTGTAGTTTTCACATGTGCGGTGTATCGCGCTGTTCATCTCGAAATGGTTACTTCTCTCTCCACAGAGGCGTTTGTGCAAGCGTTCCGGCGGTTTGTAGCAAGAAGAGGACGCCCCTCTGTGATTTACTCAGACAATGGTACAAATTTTACGGGTACAGATAACGCGTTTCAAAGTGTTGACTGGGAGAATATTTCCAAACACCATTCGGTTGAACGTATTACTTGGAGATTTAATCCCCCTAGTGCTCCTTGGTGGGGAGGCTTCTGGGAAAGGATAATACGTCTAATTAAACAGCTTCTGAAACGAGTTTTGGGTAAAGCCTGTCTAACTTACCAAGAAATGCTTACCCTTCTCTGCAGTATAGAAGCCACCATAAATGCAAGACCGCTAACATATCTGACCGATGGATGTGAAGATATAAGTCCACTCACCCCTGCCTGCTTTCTACAAGAAATTAAGACAACTGGAGTTCCAGAATGTGATGCATTGGATGCTATAACCCTGAATCAAAGAAATCGTCATCTTCTGAACCTAAGAATGGCACTGAAAAAAAGATTCCAGCAGGAATATCTGGGACTTTTGGCACTCGGTAAACCGAGTTGTAAACCAACTCTTTTGTTCAAGAGAGGTGACATTGTCCTAGTTGGATCAGATGGCACTAAGAGGATAGATTGGCCCCTTGGAAAAATTGTGGACTTGTTCCCTGGAACTGATGGTAATACAAGACTTGCAAGGGTTGTTACATCTAAAGGAGAACTCTTGAGACCGATACAGCGACTCTACCCACTAGAAGTACCTGATGAAGACAGCACACCTTTAAGGACTGGCTTGAATAAGAAAACGGCTACTGCTTTAGGATAGCCGACTGGAACTGGTGTTCAACCCCCAAAGACTACACGTTCGGGTAGAACTGTCAATGTTCCTGCAAGATATGTGGAGTAGTTGAGGATGTCTTGTTGAGGAGGTCTTTCCTCAACGGTGGGAGGATGTGACAGACAGTTGGCAACTGTTATTTTAGTTTTTTGTGAGAAAAGAAGGACAAGGAACAGTGCATCCAAGATGGAGTCTTTTGAGTGTTATTTGTAATGTGTGTGCATTTTTCTTGTGAATAAATATCTTTTCATTTTCCCGAATAAGTACGAAGTGACGTTTCCGTTCGTAACACATAGAATGACAATGGAGTCCCACGTAGACCAGTGGTGACATCTAGTGGAGAAGTATCGAACAAGATAATCCTAACATGGCGAGTGCATTCTAGCGCCATAAAAATAAACTTTTCAATAAAATATGTAAGTTAATTTGTAGGCCGGCGTGCAGTTCGTAGCCATTTGGCCATGATAATTCACTTTTTTGCTGCTAGATGTCTCGTGCATATCTGCTGGCGACTTTTGTTTTAATTAAATAAATATATTCCATTGTAATATGCACAATATAACGCTTAATTTTAAAACGACTGAGTCATTACAAAGCAATAAATATAAAAAAATTCAAGCAAAAAAACTTAATTCTGATGAGGTTTGAACCTTAGCCATAACATTGATAGGCCAACGCTTTACCACGCAGCGAAGCGTGCCAACGAACATTGTCCGATATCCAGTGAGTTACATACAACGTAGTACTGTACCCGATACCTATTTTAGGCTATCGGCTACGCCAGCTGACATTAAGCTGTAGTTGAAGTTTTGGGAAGCAGTCAGATAAGATAGCGCATCGATCGCGTCAAGAAGAAAGCCAAGATGACGTAGGAGGTCAAGAATCAAGGAGGCATTGAAATCTGTGAGAAGATAGAATTATTAATAAAGATGTGAAGCTTTATTGAAATATATATGGGATTATAATAAGTTAAAACAACTTAGAAGAGTATATATGACATGAATTATATGTGGAAATAATTTTATGGAAATAAGTTATTGTATAACAGAACAGCCGAGAGGAGTCGGGTTCGAGACTATCTTCGTGACGTGGGAGCACCGTGGTGGGGAGAATCAGCCACGTGCCGCTCGGAACTCATAAGCTGGGACGCAGCGCTTAGCAGTTCAGTTAGGCTCAACGAGGCGAGCAGTACAGAGCAGTCCTATAGCACAGCGAGACGGGCATTGAAGGTCACGCAACACACGTAAGCCGTCACGGCAAGTGTAGGCGACATTTCTCGCATCACCGAGCAACAGAGGCCGAGCGGGTCATCGATCCAGCCGGGCTAGCCGAGAGGACAATTGTGGATAGCCGGGGTATTTCAAAACCACACTGATCGCATATGAAGACTTTGTTTCAAGCTTCATTTCGACGTTGTTCGAACACAGGCTTTCACATTTAACATTATAACCATGCTGTTATATAATACATTCAAAGCGACTTTTTACTATTGCAAGTAAACTGAATGTTTAGCATAGGCTCTGATGAACATTACAGCGTGCATTTATAAGATTTTTATCTTATGCCATTTTCATGGATTACAAATTATAGACAGATACAGGGTGTATCGTAATCTGGAACACTATCTAGTAAAATTTTTATTTTACTCAAATAGAACTTTGCAGTAAGTTGAGAGTGGACTTACAATTCTCAAACTGAACATTTATCGGAACAGTGGCGTATATTAGAAGAAGAGTAGGGGGTCCGCTGTTACCATGAACTTTTCGAGAAGGAGTTGGACGATATCCGCTATGGGTAATCCGAGGTTCAACATGATCGAGTAAACGTGAATAGAGACAAGATGGCACCACAGAGCGATGGATTCGGTTCCTGACGAGAGGAGTCCAACAGCTGATTCGCTTGGGATTTCGAAGGAAATCATCATTTCATGGATGAAATGATATTCACGCCGATCTTATGAGAAATCTTTAGGTAGGGAAAAACGACGATCTTGGAAATTATATTACAACTGATAATGAAAGGTATTGTAAGAGTTCTATCTACCTGATACGATTATTTTCATGAATACTGGGCACACATGTATATTTTTCTAATAGGAGTGATTTGATTATTAAGACATGGTTTGAATTTATATACTTCGAATTTGCTAGAATATGGAGTGACCATATGATATGGCAGGCATCATTATTCGATATTCTCACCGTTGTTTGACTTTATTAAGAAGATGTTTGATCTTATAGACATTTTTCCAGCTAGGATATTTTTCATGGATAGTTTTTTTTGAGTAACGAGTATTTCGAACTCGTGATCTGCAATTGATTATCAGAAACTACTTCGTCAGTTCATTGCATACTAGCGAGTGTGTATTATTCATCAGTAGGGATTTTTTCCATTGGATTGTTTGGAGATATTAAGAAGTTATTCACTTTAGTGAATGAACGTCGCTTTTATATGACAACTAGAAACTTGTTGATTCCTTTCTGGTACATTCACTCATATAGTCCACGAGATGGGGTCTGTCGTATTTATACGATTGTATGGTGGTACTCGCCTTACCCATCGTTTAGGGAACTATCATCCAAGTCGACGGGGCGAGGTCCTTCGTATTTATACGATTGCACGGTGGTTACACATCTTACTCGCCATTGAGGAACTCATTTTATCATCCGAATGTACACGAGATGTAAGTGAATTAAACAAGGAACTACTAGTCACATATCAGTCGAAATTTTGTTAAATAAAGTAACGATAAATGTCAACAGGATTGCATTTAGTAATTCTTGTTTGCCAATCCAATATTTTGTTGCTATACTCTTTTGAGAGTAATTTCAGTTTAACAGCTATTACAGCTGATGCTTTGATGATTTTTATAATTGTGTTTGATACCTTTGAGAAGGATTTAAAGTAATTTAATCTTGTAAGATTAATCATTAATGGTCATAATTATTTTAAGGCAGATCAGTATTGCAGATTTTGATGTGAGAGATTATAGCACATTGGTGTTTTTCTACGATGTGAATTATGAAACTTGTGAAAGAGAATTTATGCTATTTGAAAGCAAATATTAAATTACTGAAGTAATGTTTTTCCAATTGTTTAGGAAGTTGTCTAGATATGATCAGAGTAATTACAGTCATTGGAGATTATGCGCGTTAATAATTTGAAGCCATTTATATATTTTTGTAGATCATGCAACGTGGTTAAAAGAAGTTTGTGATAGGCATTTTGTGGAATTTGCCATTTGATAGTTGCAACGTTGATAATGTATTTTGAAGGCGGACATGAGGTCGTCGTACCCAGTCTAGCGTATTTGTTGAAATTCATGCTGTATGTGCTGAATATTTATGGAGTTTTTGTAGCAATTCTTATATTCAAATGTGATATTTGGAATATTGAAGATATATAATGTCGTTGTGGATAGTTAGATCCAACGTGATGTCGTGGAGACAATAATATTTTTGGCATGATAATTAAATACGAGATATAACTTGGAAGTAATAAAACTGTAAGACAACGTTCTATAAACCCTATTAAACAATTTGTTAGGAAATTAAACAAGTAAATGAAGTTGATAATACAAGATTTTCTGAAAATAATAATTAATGAAATAATAATCTGAGATTTAAGCATATTAACGATATGACCTAATGAAATAAAAATCAGAATGACCTAATGAAATAAAAATCAGAATGACTAGATGAAATAATCTAAATAACCAGATGATTGAAATTTGAATAAGTTGATAAATTAAATTTTGAAATAAATCGATGAATTAAATAAATGGATGAATTAAAGATTGAATTAATTAAACTGATTGAAATAAATTATTAGACGATGGTAATGATGATGAATAACTGAATTAGAAGGTGATGATTAATTAAAGAAGCTGATGATTAATGAATTTTTATGGAATTAAATAAATTTAATTGAGAGATGATTCGAAGGAATTGCAACTTAAAATGTGAATGTAAATGATGTAATGGTGATGAATTAACGATTCTGACAGGAATATTTGGAATTTTGAAGTGAGAATTAATGTGAGAAATATTTAATTTGATAATAATGATGAGGATGACCAATGAGAATTTGAATTTTCTGTAATTCACAGATAAGAGATTAATGACGATGTAAATAATGTAAATTAATTAGTAAATGTTTAGGAACATTAGATTAACATGTTCTACGTTCAAATTATACCATGCAAACCATAATTTATGTGATATTTAACATGAGTGATTATTATATGTGTATGTTTAGGCAGATTAGTAACTTAATTAAATCCACATTGATGTTAAATTAAAGAGAATTAGGTCTCAGGTTTCACAAATGTCAGTGACGAAAGACATAGTGCGACAGTGATCCTGAGAACCCAAGAGAACTTTATACATTTTTCTTGATAAGTGGATTGAAATAATTTTGCATTAGAAAGGAGATGGTTCGATTTTTTGGACAATGACAATTTAACTTTGCATTCGACCATACTCTTAGGTAGGATTTATATTTAAAATGTCTGTCTGACTATCAAAGTAAAATAAATTTGTTTTTATCTTAGTTGTGATCTGATGATGGTGTGATGTTCCTTTTTCTTTCCTTGTCTTGAGTAAGGCTTATCCGGAAAGGAAGTGGTTTTGCTAGGAATTCAGTTGATGGCGCCCATTTATATTTGAATTATTTTTATTAACTTAAGCCCGTAACGACCCTAGAGATACTTTGTCTCGTGAAACCCACTGCTTTTTCAAGAACTCAGCTGAATTTCCGACACATTCCTTATTTGACTAGAGGTTCATTTAACTCCGCTCTGTCCTGGAACTCCAGGGATGTGATGTTATAGCAGATGGGTCATCGCATCCCCAGGACGAACGGGTACAGAGAGAGAGGGAGAATTGGCTTTATCCAACTAGTGGGGATTTTCGATTTTGTTAATTCTATGGAATCACATCAGATTTAGATTACTGAGAGATTGATCTCAAGTTCATTTAAGTGTGTTACAAAATTTATTATACTTAGTCAGACAATGTACTTGTGTGCCCAATCCAGTGTTCATGTTAATCGTATTAGTAATATCATGTTAGTTATAAGATATTTTTCCCTATACCCAAGTGATTGCAGGAATTGAGACATTGCGATGTGTTGTTGTCTAACGTCTCTATATAATTCTATATTGAAATATAATTATGTTGCCAGAGGATTTAGCGAAGGTGTTAGGAGAGTTACAGACGGGTATGTCTGGAATTGCAGAAACCATTTCTAAGATGGAAACTGAAGTTAAAGAGCAAATTAATAATTCAGAAGCTAGATTAGAAGCTAAATGTAAAGAGAATGTACAAGCATTGCAAACTAGTAGTGAAGAAAATTTGAAATTATTGCAGTCAACTAGTGAAGACAATTTAAAATTATTAGAAACAAGATTACAGTCAAATAGTGAAGCTAACTTGAAGGACAATTTTAAGTTATTAGAAGAGAAATTACAGTCTCGTAGTGAAGAAACTAATACTGAATTAGAAAATAAGTTAACCAGATTAGAGAATAGTTTAACTTTGAAGAACAATGAGATGTTGAAAACTTTACAATTAGACATAATTGCAGTAAACATGAAAGGAGAGGAAAATGTTCAGATATTAAGGAAAAATATTATCGAGTTAGAAAACAGAGGGGAAGAAAATATTTTTACTTTAAGAACAGACGTTATGACCATACAGAAAGACATTAAGTCAGATGTATCGAAGTTGAGATTCGACATCGATGGTTTAGTGGCAGATGTAGGAAAAATTCAAGATTGGTCTACCGAAGTATCTTTCGAGACTAAGATTAAGGGTCTAGAAACGAATCTAGGTAACGAAATAAAAGATTTGAAGACAGTAATTGGGACCATTAAAGATGAAGTCTTGGGAGAGGTCAATTCTAATATAAAGTCGTTAGAAAATCAATTGCAGAAGGATATTAGAAAGATAGACGACGATATAGAGCAAAAGGTTAACGAAAACTTAACTTTATTTAAAAATAGAGTCGGAGCAATTGTTGAGGAACGATATAATGAGGTCGATGCCGAAGCAAAAGAGAAACGTGACGGGTTAGATGAAAAATTAATCGCAGGTATGGCAAACTTAGAAGCTAGGTTTACGGAAAGCAAGGAAGCGATGAAATTAGATTCAACACTATTTAGAACAGATGTTGATCTGTTGAAAGAACAAGTCGCGTTAGTGAAGAACACGTGCGAAGGAAAGATTAACAAGTTGAGGAACGATCTAGACGAAAGTAACAAGACGCAGGACGTTACATCGTTAGATGAGTTGAAGACTCAGGTCAAGAGATTAGCAGAAGACAGGGTGACGAAACTAGAATCCATAGTTAACAGTTTTACCAGTCATAATGTAACATCAGGGGAAACATTGATGAATCAAACAGCGATAGACCGCAGTATGACGAATCAAGACACGAGCATGGTAGAAGACCGTCAAATGCAACCGAATGTGACATTCGAAAGGGTCAGTTCAACCCCGCAGGAGAATCCAAGTTCGAGTAGGAGTACGTCGAGTCCAAGTGAACGATATTCAGGTCCAGTCACAATTATAAGGAACCTAGATGACAAACCGAGAAAGTTTTCGGGAAATACAGGTGTTACACCAGTAGAATTTCTGCGAGATATTCGAGACTACATGGCGGAACACAGGGTAGCCAAAGAAAGAGAGCTAAGGATAGTAGAACGCGCCTTAGATGGATCTGCACTTACGTGGTTTAGAGCGTTCAGAAGCAACTTTGCGAACATGGAGCAATTTGCCATGGCTTTCTTGAGGAGATTCTGGAGTGCCGAGGATCAACTCAACGTAAGAGCGGAGATGTACTCTAAACGCTATTCTACGTCACATCCGACGCATTACGCCAACTACTTCACGTCACAGCTGGCTAAATTACAGTTCCTTATTCCTCCATTGCCAGAAGAAGAGCTTTTGCAAGCTATAGCGCGACAGTTACCGATAGAGGTACAGCGATCTTTGATAGCATCGGGAGCCAATACGCTGGAACATTATGATGATATATTGAGGCGATTGGATTATACGAGCGCACAGGTTACACCGAGAAGTAATCGGAACGACAACAGAAACACGCAAGAAGTAAACGCGGTAGTCGTGGACAATGCAGTTCAAACGGATAGAAGGGATTCCTGGGAAAACCGACGGAACGATGGGAATCGAGGAAACATCCGTAACGCAAGAGGAAATGATCGATATAGAGGACCATATGAAAGGCCATACGATCAAGAAGCGAGAGATAACCGGTATAGGAATTATAACCAAAATTCCAGGTATCAGGACAGGAATCGGTATAATAACAGATATCGGGGAAGGAATAACTGGAACCAAGGTCAACAGTTTAATGGAAACGACCGACAGGATGGCCGAAGAAACGATCCTAACGACAGAAGGGATAATCGTGGACATGAAAGGTCAAGACAAGAGGATAGACAGCCTAGTGCACCACTCGAGGAGACAGTGAGAGATGTCAATCGAGCCAGCACAAGTGAAGAAAGAAGGAATAAACGTCAGAATAACACAGAATCAAGGTGTTAATCATTGGAAATCATCATTATAGAGAGTCAGAAATACCATCATGCTGAGTAAAGGAAATTGTAGAGCTATCGTGTACATGTATAATATATTGAATGCCTGAGAGTGTATTTTTTTTTCAATCCTGATAAAAAAAAAGGAGATGTACGGGAGAGATGTACCCGATACCTATTTTAGGCTATCGGCTACGCCAGCTGACATTAAGCTGTAGTTGAAGTTTTGGGAAGCAGTCAGATAAGATAGCGCATCGATCGCGTCAAGAAGAAAGCCAAGATGACGTAGGAGGTCAAGAATCAAGGAGGCATTGAAATCTGTGAGAAGATAGAATTATTAATAAAGATGTGAAGCTTTATTGAAATATATATGGGATTATAATAAGTTAAAACAACTTAGAAGAGTATATATGACATGAATTATATGTGGAAATAATTTTATGGAAATAAGTTATTGTATAACAGAACAGCCGAGAGGAGTCGGGTTCGAGACTATCTTCGTGACGTGGGAGCACCGTGGTGGGGAGAATCAGCCACGTGCCGCTCGGAACTCATAAGCTGGGACGCAGCGCTTAGCAGTTCAGTTAGGCTCAACGAGGCGAGCAGTACAGAGCAGTCCTATAGCACAGCGAGACGGGCATTGAAGGTCACGCAACACACGTAAGCCGTCACGGCAAGTGTAGGCGACATTTCTCGCATCACCGAGCAACAGAGGCCGAGCGGGTCATCGATCCAGCCGGGCTAGCCGAGAGGACAATTGTGGATAGCCGGGGTATTTCAAAACCACACTGATCGCATATGAAGACTTTGTTTCAAGCTTCATTTCGACGTTGTTCGAACACAGGCTTTCACATTTAACATTATAACCATGCTGTTATATAATACATTCAAAGCGACTTTTTACTATTGCAAGTAAACTGAATGTTTAGCATAGGCTCTGATGAACATTACAGCGTGCATTTATAAGATTTTTATCTTATGCCATTTTCATGGATTACAAATTATAGACAGATACAGGGTGTATCGTAATCTGGAACACTATCTAGTAAAATTTTTATTTTACTCAAATAGAACTTTGCAGTAAGTTGAGAGTGGACTTACAATTCTCAAACTGAACATTTATCGGAACAGTGGCGTATATTAGAAGAAGAGTAGGGGGTCCGCTGTTACCATGAACTTTTCGAGAAGGAGTTGGACGATATCCGCTATGGGTAATCCGAGGTTCAACATGATCGAGTAAACGTGAATAGAGACAAGATGGCACCACAGAGCGATGGATTCGGTTCCTGACGAGAGGAGTCCAACAGCTGATTCGCTTGGGATTTCGAAGGAAATCATCATTTCATGGATGAAATGATATTCACGCCGATCTTATGAGAAATCTTTAGGTAGGGAAAAACGACGATCTTGGAAATTATATTACAACTGATAATGAAAGGTATTGTAAGAGTTCTATCTACCTGATACGATTATTTTCATGAATACTGGGCACACATGTATATTTTTCTAATAGGAGTGATTTGATTATTAAGACATGGTTTGAATTTATATACTTCGAATTTGCTAGAATATGGAGTGACCATATGATATGGCAGGCATCATTATTCGATATTCTCACCGTTGTTTGACTTTATTAAGAAGATGTTTGATCTTATAGACATTTTTCCAGCTAGGATATTTTTCATGGATAGTTTTTTTTGAGTAACGAGTATTTCGAACTCGTGATCTGCAATTGATTATCAGAAACTACTTCGTCAGTTCATTGCATACTAGCGAGTGTGTATTATTCATCAGTAGGGATTTTTTCCATTGGATTGTTTGGAGATATTAAGAAGTTATTCACTTTAGTGAATGAACGTCGCTTTTATATGACAACTAGAAACTTGTTGATTCCTTTCTGGTACATTCACTCATATAGTCCACGAGATGGGGTCTGTCGTATTTATACGATTGTATGGTGGTACTCGCCTTACCCATCGTTTAGGGAACTATCATCCAAGTCGACGGGGCGAGGTCCTTCGTATTTATACGATTGCACGGTGGTTACACATCTTACTCGCCATTGAGGAACTCATTTTATCATCCGAATGTACACGAGATGTAAGTGAATTAAACAAGGAACTACTAGTCACATATCAGTCGAAATTTTGTTAAATAAAGTAACGATAAATGTCAACAGGATTGCATTTAGTAATTCTTGTTTGCCAATCCAATATTTTGTTGCTATACTCTTTTGAGAGTAATTTCAGTTTAACAGCTATTACAGCTGATGCTTTGATGATTTTTATAATTGTGTTTGATACCTTTGAGAAGGATTTAAAGTAATTTAATCTTGTAAGATTAATCATTAATGGTCATAATTATTTTAAGGCAGATCAGTATTGCAGATTTTGATGTGAGAGATTATAGCACATTGGTGTTTTTCTACGATGTGAATTATGAAACTTGTGAAAGAGAATTTATGCTATTTGAAAGCAAATATTAAATTACTGAAGTAATGTTTTTCCAATTGTTTAGGAAGTTGTCTAGATATGATCAGAGTAATTACAGTCATTGGAGATTATGCGCGTTAATAATTTGAAGCCATTTATATATTTTTGTAGATCATGCAACGTGGTTAAAAGAAGTTTGTGATAGGCATTTTGTGGAATTTGCCATTTGATAGTTGCAACGTTGATAATGTATTTTGAAGGCGGACATGAGGTCGTCGTACCCAGTCTAGCGTATTTGTTGAAATTCATGCTGTATGTGCTGAATATTTATGGAGTTTTTGTAGCAATTCTTATATTCAAATGTGATATTTGGAATATTGAAGATATATAATGTCGTTGTGGATAGTTAGATCCAACGTGATGTCGTGGAGACAATAATATTTTTGGCATGATAATTAAATACGAGATATAACTTGGAAGTAATAAAACTGTAAGACAACGTTCTATAAACCCTATTAAACAATTTGTTAGGAAATTAAACAAGTAAATGAAGTTGATAATACAAGATTTTCTGAAAATAATAATTAATGAAATAATAATCTGAGATTTAAGCATATTAACGATATGACCTAATGAAATAAAAATCAGAATGACCTAATGAAATAAAAATCAGAATGACTAGATGAAATAATCTAAATAACCAGATGATTGAAATTTGAATAAGTTGATAAATTAAATTTTGAAATAAATCGATGAATTAAATAAATGGATGAATTAAAGATTGAATTAATTAAACTGATTGAAATAAATTATTAGACGATGGTAATGATGATGAATAACTGAATTAGAAGGTGATGATTAATTAAAGAAGCTGATGATTAATGAATTTTTATGGAATTAAATAAATTTAATTGAGAGATGATTCGAAGGAATTGCAACTTAAAATGTGAATGTAAATGATGTAATGGTGATGAATTAACGATTCTGACAGGAATATTTGGAATTTTGAAGTGAGAATTAATGTGAGAAATATTTAATTTGATAATAATGATGAGGATGACCAATGAGAATTTGAATTTTCTGTAATTCACAGATAAGAGATTAATGACGATGTAAATAATGTAAATTAATTAGTAAATGTTTAGGAACATTAGATTAACATGTTCTACGTTCAAATTATACCATGCAAACCATAATTTATGTGATATTTAACATGAGTGATTATTATATGTGTATGTTTAGGCAGATTAGTAACTTAATTAAATCCACATTGATGTTAAATTAAAGAGAATTAGGTCTCAGGTTTCACAAATGTCAGTGACGAAAGACATAGTGCGACAGTGATCCTGAGAACCCAAGAGAACTTTATACATTTTTCTTGATAAGTGGATTGAAATAATTTTGCATTAGAAAGGAGATGGTTCGATTTTTTGGACAATGACAATTTAACTTTGCATTCGACCATACTCTTAGGTAGGATTTATATTTAAAATGTCTGTCTGACTATCAAAGTAAAATAAATTTGTTTTTATCTTAGTTGTGATCTGATGATGGTGTGATGTTCCTTTTTCTTTCCTTGTCTTGAGTAAGGCTTATCCGGAAAGGAAGTGGTTTTGCTAGGAATTCAGTTGATGGCGCCCATTTATATTTGAATTATTTTTATTAACTTAAGCCCGTAACGACCCTAGAGATACTTTGTCTCGTGAAACCCACTGCTTTTTCAAGAACTCAGCTGAATTTCCGACACATTCCTTATTTGACTAGAGGTTCATTTAACTCCGCTCTGTCCTGGAACTCCAGGGATGTGATGTTATAGCAGATGGGTCATCGCATCCCCAGGACGAACGGGTACAGTACCAAATAATGATTTTGACTAAACGATTTCATCAGTTGAGTATATTATTTATATATAAAGCATTTCATGCAAAGTTTATTTATTTTGTATCAGTACGCTATATTGCATGCAATACTCAAACTAGTGACATATAAGTCAGGCACAAGATATCAGCTGCCATCCTGCCTTGAAACTGAGACGGCTCAGCTTTTTAAAATCACTTCTGCACTATAGTACTACAAAATAAACTTTTAATTTCAAAGGTGCCTCTTCCTTTAGAGCAGTTAAAACGATTCTCGGTTCGATAATCGGAACTGGTGGGTCCCATGTTATGGATTAAAAAGTTTGCATAATTCACACGGCCGCCATCCTGAAATAGTACGGCGGATGACCTTGTGGTTTGGTCACAAGACGCGTCCTATATGAAGGTATGTTGTTACCAAATTGGGTAGAGATCGGATGATTTGTTTAGTCGTTATTTGTTTTCACGTTTTGAACGTTTGAGTGGCTGCCATTCAGTTTTGGTAAAGATGGCGGCGATATAAAACATGACACCAAGGTGCCCTTTGCTAGTGCTACCTCTGCACAAAATTTCATTCAATTCGGTTTCACCGTGTTAGAATTGATACGGTGAATCGATTTGCTCACATACATGGCCGCTATCTGCAAACTATTAGGTTGATGACCTTGTAGTTCAGTCAAACGATACTTCCCACAGAAAGGTATGTTGATGCAAAACGTGGTAGTGATCAGATGATTAGATTGGTCATAATTTGATTTAAACTTTTAACATTTGGGTGGCCGCCATTACGTTTCCGTCAAGGTGGCGACGATATAATACATGACACTGAGTTGCCTTTTGCGAGTGCTATCTCTGTACCAAATTTCGTTCAATTCGGTTTCACCGTGTTTGAATTGATAGGGGGAATCAATTTGCACACATACATGGCCACTATGTGCAAACTATTGAGCTGCAGATCTTGTAGTTTGGTCAAACGATGCCTACCACATAAAGGTATGTTGTTGCCAAAATTAGTAGAGATCAGATGATTAGGTTGGTCGTAATTTCATTTAAGCTTTTAACATTTGGGTGGCCACCATTACGTTTCCGTCAAGATGGCGGCGATATTAAACTTGACACTGAGGATCCCTTTGCTAGTGCTACCTCTGTACCAAATTTCGTTAAATTTGGTTTCACCGTATTTAAATAGATAGGGGAATCGATTTTCACACATACATGGCCACCATATGCAAACTAGTGGGCTGATGATCTTGTAGTTTGGTAAAAATATCCTTCTCACACAAGGTACGTTGTTGCAAAATTTGGTAGAGATCAGATTGTTATAGGTTGGTCGTAATTTGATTTAATCTTTTAACATTTGGGTGGCCGCCATTTCGTTTTCGTCAATATGGCGGCGATATAAAAAATGGCACTGAGGTGCCCTTTTCAAGTGCTACCTCAGCACCGAATTTCGTTCAATTCGGTGTCATCGTGTTTGAATATTTAGGTGGAATCGATTTGCACACAAACATGGCCGCTATCCATAAATTGTTGGTCTGATAACCTTGCAGTTTGGTCAAATGATTCTTCATACATAACGGTATAAAGTTGCAAAACTTAGTAGAGATCAGGTGATTAGGTTGGTCGTAATTTGAATTAAACTTTTAACTTTTGGGTGACAGCCATTACGTTTTCGTAAAGACGGCGGCGATATAAAACATGACACTGAGGTGCCCTTTGCTAGTGCTACCTCTGTACCAAATATTGTTCAATTCGGTTTCTCGGTGTTTGAATTGATAGGGGGAATCGATTTGCACACAAACATGGCCGCCATCCGCAGAGTATCAGGCTGATGACCTTGTAGCTTGGTCATAGAACGCTTCTTACATAAAGGTATGTCGTAGCAAAATTTGGTAGAGATCGGATGAATGGGTTAGTCGTAATTTGATTTAAGCTTTGAACATTTGGGTGGCCGCCGTTACGCTTCCGTCAAGATGGCGGCGATATAAAACTTGACACTGAGGTGCACTTTGCTCGTGCTACCTCTGTACCAAATCTCGTTCAATTCGGTTTCACCGTGTTCGAATTGATAGGGGGGGGGGGGGGGGCAGACATTCAGAGTACGCACACTCACAGACACACAGCCTCACAGAGACACACAGACACACAATTTTTAGCCTATTTTCAATTTTGAAAAAATAGGCTTATGAGATCACCTTTTGTCCGTGTGTGTGTGTGTGTGTGTATGTGTGTGTGATTCGTGTGTGTGTGTCCCGCTAATAAAATCTAAACGGCTGGAGCGATTTCAATGAAACTCGGTAAGTTCATAGCACTATTCCCTGCGACCCCGACCGTGCCCTTCAAATTTTGTTACGACTCACCAATCCAACATGGCAGCTGTGCGAAATATTTCACCAGCATTCAATATCTCCGAAACTATTACCGATATTACCCTGACATTTTGTATGGTGATAAAGGGAACAACTATAAGTTCACTTATGTGACCTTTGAAAATCTGGTAACAACAAAACGAACATGGCGGCCAAGCGAAGTTGCGACTTTTAAATAGACGTTTCTCGCGATTTAACCAACCAAACGCAATGAAACTTGGTACAATATATGTTTATATACATTGTAATGCACCGACATCTAACTTCGTTCAATTACTTACATAACCACAAGATGGCGGATGTGCGAAATATTTCACCAGCATTCCATATCTGTGAAACTATTAGCGGTATCTCCCTGAAATCTTTTACGGAGATAAAGGGCACTACGGAAGTCCATCTATAAGACTTTCAGAAACCGGTTAAATACAAAACGAACATGGCAGCCAAGCGAAGTTGAAAATTTTAAATAGACCTTTCTCGCGATTTAATGTTCCAAACGCACTGAAATCTGGAACAGGAAATATTTATACACATTGTAATGCACTGGTATCTAATTTAGTTCAATTGTTTACATAACCTCAAGATGGCGGATGTGCGAATTTTAAAATTAAGTTTTTATTTCTTGTGATGTAGTCATGCGATCGAATTGAAAGTTTGAATATTGAACCTACGCAATAATTTTCCTTTAATGGTACATGACTCTATGGCCTATACATTTAACAATTCAACATGGCGACCATCCAAAATATTTAGTCGGCTCTGAATATCTACGAATCTATTATAGCAATCAAACTGAATTTCTTAATGTTCATAGGGGCTATGAACTTAAGTTCACCTATAGGACTTTAAATAACTTGGTGTTCACAAATCCAACATGGAGGCGACGCGAAATATAAAAATTCACATGGACGTTTCTCGCAATTTAACCATCCGGGTGTTGTGAAA
The DNA here is from genome assembly GCA_946902985.2 of Meconema thalassinum. Classification (NCBI taxonomy): domain Eukaryota; kingdom Metazoa; phylum Arthropoda; class Insecta; order Orthoptera; family Tettigoniidae; genus Meconema; species Meconema thalassinum. The sequence continues at coordinate 440,143,931 of OX336393.1, read as the reverse complement.
CTTGGAACAGTAAATCCTTATACGAATGGTAATCCACTGGCATCTAATTTATTTCAATTGTTTCCATAACCTCAAGATTGGCAGCTGTGCGAAATTTTAAAATCTCCTTGTTACTTCTTGTGTCCTAATTATGCGATTGTAGTTTGAATACTACACGTACACAATAATCTGCATGTAACAGTACATAACTCTAGGACCTACATATATAAAATCCAACATGGCGACCATCCGAAATTTTTAGTCGGTTCTCAATATCTACGAATCTATTACAGCAATCAAACTGAAATTGTGTATGTTGCTAGAGGCAATTAACATAAGTAGGATATATGAAAATAGGCTGTATAGTTCTTCACGGAACTACTTGTTTTACATTAACTTGCCTAATGGAGTACTTGAATGTTAACCTATTTTCACTTCCAAAACATAGTAGGCATGGATTGGGAAGAGAAAAATTGATACATATTTTTGAATAAATTTAAAAGAAAGAGTTCGGAATTTTTTTCTTGCATTCTGTCCCAATAATAATGAAACAAAGTGGTTAATCATCTGCCACGATCCATTCCAAGTATTTGAACAAAATTTGAGAATATTTGATTGAAAAACAACTGAGAAATGTGTACCTGAAGCAACTTATACAACATTTTTTAGCCTACTTTCAATTTTGAAAAAATAGGCTTATGAGATCACCTTTTGTCCGTGTGTGTGTGCGTGTGCGTGTGTGTGTGTGTGTGTGAGGTGTGTGTGTGTGTGTCCCTAATAAAATCTAAACGGCTGGAGCGATTTCAATGAAACTCGATAAGTTCATAGCACTATTCCCGGCGACCTCGACCGTGCCCTTCAAATTTTGTTACGTCTCACCAATCCAACATGGCGGCTGTGGGAAATATTTCACTAGCATGCAATATCTCCGAAACTATTATTGATATCGCCCTGAAATTGTGTACGGTGATAAAGGGCACTACTAGAAGTTCACCTATGAGACATACTTCTTGTGTCCTAATCATGCGATTGAAGTTTGAATACCACACGTACACAATAATCTTAATGTAATAGTACAAAAATAAAAATCCAACCTGGCGACCATCTGAAATATTTAGACGGTTCTCAATATCTACAAATCTGTTACAGCAATTAAACTGAAATTTTGTATGTTGATAGAGGCAATTAACATGAGCAGGATATATGAAAATAGGCTGTATAGTTCTTCAAGGAACTACTTGTTCGCCCTGTGTTGATCTCATGTCTACTTTCATTTTTTGCAAAAATCGAAAGTAGGCTAAAAATATATATGTATTCTGGTAGAGTTCTACAATTTTATTCACATTTTATAAATTATAATTTCCAACATCATTAAGTACTGGTGAGTTCAGTTTCATTCAGTTTCTAGAGGCATTATCATGCCGCTTGTTACGTCCACTCACCTTTGCTCGCCATTACGGGCACTTCGCTCCTAGTCCTCGGAACTCCATCACGAAGTCTTACATTGTATTCGCTCCCAGTACCTTATCACATGCTTCGTACTAATGTTTCGTCAGCTTAACCGAAATATGAGCAACATGGTTCTTATCAAGTCGAAATACGAGCATTTTAATGCCTATAGAACTGAAGGATAATGCTTTTAAAGGAGAACATGTCTTCCTGCCAGGTCACGCGGCCTCCGACTACCAAGTGAAAGATTTGCATGGCGTCCGTAATAGGTTCGTGGTATAGGCTACAAGTATGTAGAATTACGCATGGATTTTATATGGTCAAGATGTTCTCTCTCAAAAAGAAAGCTGGTCACAGTGAAAACTGGTGAAGAGTCGATCAATAAGCCCGAAAGAGAGGAAGGTGGCAAGAACGTAAAATCGAAACTAAATTAAGGAAGGGAGGAAATCTCAGACTTGGAGTAACTTCTTAAGGTTTCACTTGCATTGGGAGGGGAGATTGTCGAATCAACCTCTTACATCACGTTTTTAAAGGGTATAGGCCTATATCTCTAATAAAGTGTGGTATGGAATGTAACTCTCAACTGAAGTAGATTTAACACAGGCTGTCTATAAAGATGCTCTTTCTTTCATCTTTCTTTCTTTCTTTCTTTCTTTCTTTCTTTCATTCTTTCCAGCGTTTCTTCCTTTCTTTGTTTCCAGCTTTTCTTCCTTTCTCTGTTTCTAGTTAATCTTTCTTTCTTTTCTTATTTCTTTCATTCTTTCTTGCTTTCATTCTTTCTTTCTTTCCAGCTTTTCTTCCTTTGTTTTTAGCTTTTCTTTTTTTCTTTTCTTTCTTTCCAGCTTTTCTTCCATTCTTTGTTTCTAGCTTTTCTTCCTTAGTTTGTTTGTTTGTTTGTTTCTTTCTTTCTTTCTTTCTTTCTTTCTTTCTTTCTTTTCAGTAATTTTTTTTCTTTCTTCCTTTCCTTGTTTCTAATTTTTCTTTCTGTCTTTCTTCCTGTCCAGCTTCTGTTCCTTTCTTTTTCTAGCTTTACTTCCTTTCTTTCTTTCATTATTTCCTTCTTTCTTTCCATCTTTTCTTCCTTTCTTTGGGCCGATAACCTAGATGTTAGGCCCCTTAAAACAACAATTATCATCATCATCTTCCTTTCTTTGTTTCTAGCTTTACTTTCTTTCATTCTTTTTCTCTTTCTTTCTTTCTTTCTTTCTTTCTTTCTTTCTTTCTTTTTTCTTACTTTTCAGCTTTTCTTTCTTTATTTACAGTTTTTCTTCCTTTCCTTGTTTCTAGCTTATCATTCTTTCTTTGTTTCTTACTAGCTTTTCTTCTTTTCTTTCTTTCTTTCTTTCTTTCTTTCATTTTTCTGTCTTTTTTATATAAGAATCGTCACTGTTGGTAATTCATTTTAGGTTCTTTCTCCCCCAAATCCTCAGGCGACGGAGCCCTTCCCTGATATCCTGTAACCATGCATATTGGTCATCAGCTGTGTAGTGATGAATTTGTCCAATAAACTGCGATGACTGTAATAATGAGTGTAACTATAACGCCCACGGCTACTTTGCGGAACTAATTGAGCACACCCGCGTTGACCGACTGAAAAGCATTCTGTTGATATCATCCAGAGATAGAAACTAGAAAACAAACATGTAAACTAAGAAATTTAGTAGAACATTCATTAAAGGTAATTACAATTGATGGAATATTGGCTTTTGCGGCCAAGTAATTAGTTAGTTAGTTAGTTAGTTATTGTTGTTTTAAGGGGCGGAACTACGAGGTCATCTGCCCCTGCGGCCAAGTAATGAAACGGTAGCAAACATTTAGCGTTTTTGCCGTGAAGGTTGTGGGTTATCACATCGTTTAAATTCAATAATATTGAGGGAGCACTTAGTTCCTCCCAGTTTCATATATGGAACGTAGTGCAAGATTCACTACCTGAGTGAGATTCAGGAAGAGCGTATCAAAAACCCTGCTGATGAGCCTAACTTATTACACTTAGGTGAAACCCAGCAATAGGCACGGTAAAACCTAAAAGATTCATGGTTTTCATGTTACATTTTCCACGTTTAAAAAACATTATTTTAATGTTAATTATTCAAATGTTTTGACATGGTATGAATAGGATTTCACACGAACTTCTCACCAACAACCAATGGCCTGGTGTACGTTTTTGAAATCGACTCCACTTGCGTGACTTGCATGTCTACGAGACCGTTTCAGTGCCACAAACAGCAATTACGTTTCTTGGAAGAGCTGGAGAGGAAACTGGGCCTTTGAGATAGTAGCCAACAACAACATTACCTCACCCATTTCTGCTCACGAGTGCACTTAAGGGGATCCGGTATGCTGAAAATCATCAGCATTTATAATTCTAATTTTTACGTCATATTAAGATACGGACTCTCATCTCTCCAACGGTACGTATAATTTCTGCATGTATCATTTTTAAGACTACATTCCTAATACTTCCCGCAACCGTGCGTCCTATTAGTAAATCCACAATGTAGATTTTTATTTTACTCTATATTTTTCATTAGATTTCTCTCTAGATTCTTAGTTTTCTCTCTGTTAGACAATAGACATAAAACATACAAAAATAACGGCCTTTGCGATGGTTGGAGCATATCTCATCCTTAAAGAAAAATTGTCCCAGTTTTTTCAGCTAGCGGAAGAAACTTTGGTTCCATTTTCTTGATAAAATTCATCTCTTGTTAAGAAAATTCCTTTTCATCCGTAACCTTTCAACGTACAAAGTTGAAAGTCTTAGAAGTAATTTCTCTTCATATGCGTTATATTGAAGGCCACTGGGTTGTAACAATGGCTTATTTTACACAGTTAAGGGGATAGTCTGGTAAAAAATGAAACTTTTTCCCTAATTTATCAATTGGGTTCAAATTTCAAACATGTAATTTGTGGGTAGTATTAAATACAATTATAAACGTACAACTCAATTGATCGAACCGTTTTTGAGTTTTTTTTTCTTTTTCGAAAATCATTTTTTAATAGTAAATTTACTTTAGTGTGCTTGAAAAATTGAAGACTGTATCTCATAATATAGCCAAACAGTTTTGTGTAAGGTTTATTGGGTATCATGTGTGGTGACCTTTAAATTAATTTTCAGAATGTTGAATCTTCTTATCGAAATAATTAAAACATATACTTATCAATAATTCCGTTTCTAAATACTTAATATATATATATATATATATATATATATATATATATATATACTCATGACTGTTAGCACTGTTAGTAGGGGTTATCTCCAAAAATGACATCAAATTCAGAAAATATTTACTAGGAAAAGGTTATATTTAAATGGTCAATTTCACAAATTAAAGATAAACGCAGTCAAAGTTACACAACACAATCGTCCTCCGATCCTTGCTCTAAAATCCACCTGGGCTGTATGTTGATCCTTCTTTTCTCTTTCGAGCTTCCTCAGTGTGTATGGCCGTCAATCTTGATGCATGTCGTCTTCGTTTTTTTGAATTCTAAGCACCGATTTGCCTTTTGTTTCCTTCGTCGTTCGTCTCTAACTTTGCTCAGTCGCTTCCTTATTGCTGTCCGTGGAGTGGTCTCTGTTGTTCTTGTTGCTTCTGTCAGATAACACCCTTTATTGAACTGTGAAACAGCTTCTGTGACAGCTAGTTCTACATTTTTCTTGGATACAAATACATCCTTTCGGCACTATGACCAGATTATACTATGTAGACACTCATTTGCTTACAAACGACTTCAAAGACCTTATGATCACAAAGCTTAAATAAATACCTGCTTCTCAAAGAACAGTGGAATACCTGGAATGTTCAAGGGATGGCACCAAAGTCCAGATTCACTCCTTACATTCATATCATTTTTTTAGAGCAAACAAGTAACATTGTGACAGCTTTCATATGGTACCACGCCCACTCCTCAGCTGCAGGCTAGTATTTAATTATATGTTTTCGACATTTCTCTTTGGAATTTCACAAAATCCTTTCGTACTATGAAAACACTTATATGAATGAACATATTTAGGGAATAAAAAACACTAAAATTCAATATTTTATTGTCCGACTATCTCCTTAAATGAGCAAATTTTAAAAACAAATTTCTGTTATTTACATTTGGTCAAAGGTTTGTTAAGTTTACACTAAACAAAGATCTAACCTTTCTAAGCCACCTGCCAACAATAAATATGAAATATTATTGTCTTATTTTGTACAGAGTGTTCAAAAACAAGGTCACAGAAAACATTCTAGTACATAAATTTCTCATGTTTGGCACACTTTTCTTGAAACGTTCTTGTCAGGAATACTTAATTTTCCTGGAATGTAAAGAACACGTGGCTTGACAAACAGTACGGATTGTTTTTTGAGCCATTTAAAAAATAACAAACACAAAAAATATTTTTGCCTTTTAAAATGTATGCTTTCTAAATTTGTAAATTGAAAAGATAAAGTTTATTTTAAATATGTTTCAGTTCATTCTATAAAACTAAATGGCTGCCAACATATTACAGAAGACCAGGCCTTTTACTTAAGTAGTTCTTGAGAAAGTGTACCATAATCTCTAAAATCTTAACTCGAAGGATTGATTTCCGTGGCTTTGTTCTTGAACACCCTGTACAAAATCAGACAATAATATTTCATATTTATTGTTAGCAGGTGGCTTATAAAGGTTGGATCTCTGTTTAGCGTAAAATTAAAAACCCTTGACCAAACGGGAATAACAGAAATTTGTTTTTAAATTGTGCTCATTTTATTGTGTAAAACAAGCTATTGTCTCAACCCAGTGTCCTTAAACACACCCAATTTTTTGAAATGTACTTTAGTTTAATTTTGCCTGATGGAAATGTTCATGAAAACAGTTGTTGAAATTACGCCATTTAATAAAAAACAAACAAGAAAAATCTAACATTTTCCTAATTTCAGAAAGCCTGTGCTAAACGAAGGAAAGAGCATCAAGAAACATCCCTGCAAAAATCAACTAGTTCCAGTTAATGTGTTCTGAGGAAATCGTAAATACAAAGTTGAAAATAAACAGGACACCTTAACCGACACACGAGGAATGCAATCGAAGACTCGTTCGTCAATTTGGACATTTCACACTTAACAGACGTTCCGTTTCACTTTGCTGACGGGAAGATATTTATATAACTCTTGGTGATTAGCTGTGTCTGGTGTTAGATTCCACGAAGAGAAGAAGATGCTGCCTTTCGGTATTTTGATGAGGCATGGAGTTGTTTCTGTTGGCGCGTGGGGGTAGGATCAATGTTCCAGAAGGGTGACGGGGAAACTTAATTAGGGTGCCGCACCTGACCGTCTTGGGACTCCCCGAGCGCATGGCCATCACCGCCTCGCAAAGAATTTGGTGGCGCTCAAATCAATTACTCACTACACATCATCGTATTTTCCAAAGGTCGGTCACTGTCAGACAGTACTTTTCAACTAAAAGCATTTAGCATTTCTGGAAAGAATGTAATCCATCAGAAAGATTTACTGCGAACAATTTTCCATTGTGCAATAAATAGCACCGCAGGGTATTATAATTGAACGCCCGAGGGCTCACAACACGTTCAATTCCAAGTAGTTCCAACTTTGGATCACATCTAGTGGGACGTGGGTTGGCGACCAAGGGACCCCAGCTGAATCCGGCATTACTTCAACTTACTTGTGCCGGGCTCCTGTCGAAATCCCTTGGTCAACTCTTGTTCTTTTCCGACCCGAGGGTATTAGGGTATCCAAGGCCTAGGGAGTATTTCAGTTTCCCGCCTTAATTGGCCCGTGTCTCATCTTTCCTTATCATTCATTCTGCAAGGGGACAGACCTCTTGTTTTCTTTTCAATTTCCTTTTCTCTTTAAGATTGCGCACTGTTTTTTTGTTAGTTGGCTCCCCGTGTATCTAAATTACCTTATGCGAATTTTTTTGAATCTACACTACATTTTGCAGGTATTTTCAAGTTAAGTTGAATTTTTAATTTTTTCGATCTAAATTGCATTTGCGAGTATTTTCAACCTCAATTGCATTTTGTAAGGATTGACAATCTAAATTGCTTTTTAGTAAGTCTTTCAATGTAGGTGGTGGCAGTTTTGTGAGTATTTTCAATTTCAATTGCATTTTGCAGGTATTTTCAACCTAAACCGCATTTTGCAAGTATTTTCAATCTAATTTGTATTTTGCATGGTGGGCATTTTGTAAGTATTTTGATTCTTAATTGCATTTTGTAAGTATTTTGAATTTCAATTGCATTTTGTACGTATTTTGAACATAAACTATATTTTGTGCGTATTTTTCAATCTTTTCCTTTTGTGAGTATTTTCCTTCTAAATTCCCTTTTGTATGTATTACCACTCTCCATTTTGTGAGTCGCTTCAATCTGAGTTCCATTTTGTAAGTATTTTCAGTCTCATTTAATTTTCGTTCTGGTTTCCATTTCATTGTCATTTTTCACTATCACCCAGACCATTAGAGGCCGATAACCTAGATGTTAGGCCCCTTAAAACAACACTTTGGATACCAGATGCTACTGTCACTAACAGCAAGCAGCGAACTTTGGAACTTAATAAAGCGTTTCTAACCAGCCAAATTTAACCTACAAATTTCGCTACACACTACCAATTGCAATGATAGGTTCTTTTACCTGCCATAAATCTATGACATGAGCCCGCCGGCATTACTTCCCTTCCGAAGGAAGGCGTACTGAAGGATTTTAACACTCCTAAAAATCCGACGACTTAGACCAGGTTTGAACACGTGATCTTGGGCATAGCAGTTCAGCATGCTACCAACTAAGCCACCGAAGCCGCATTCTATGCACAGTTACATGATGTCAGTCTGTCTGTTAGGTTGTCAGCCTGGAGGCTGGTTGGATCCTCAAAAACCACCACCATAGGTTATGTGGTAGAAACCCACAAAACCGAGACAGCACTATAATGAGGCACAAGGTGAGCAGTGAGGTAGTTTGCCATTGCTTTCTTCACTGAGTCAGTACAGCTGTACTAACCTTTCACAACATCCACAAACACTGGTTGTAGTGCCCTGAAACCACTACTTAGCAGCATACATACCTCAGTAGCTTCCATATAATCACAGCCATAATTGAGACTAAGATATCGGTGAAAAGGCACTTTTTACTCTAGCCTGTGCCAACAGATATATGCAAATGAACTGCATTCATTAAGAGAAGGTGAAAAATCCTCAGCCTGCTTCCAGTCGACCTACCGGTTGAGGGAATGGAATGAAGTCCCCATCTAGCGGCGAGGATATGAACTGTGCCGGCTGTCGAAGCCTGTCGCACTCCCCTGAGGCAATGATTAAATGAATGGCAGATGAAATGAAATGATAGTGGAGAGTGTTGCTGGAATGAAATTGTGACAGGGAAAACCGGAGTACCCGGAGAAAAACCTGTCTGCCTTCGCTTTATCCAGCACAAATCTCACATGGAGAGACCGGGATTTGAACCACGGACCCAGCGGTGAGAGGCCGGCGTTCGGCTGCCTAAGCCACCGAGGCTTCCATTAAGAGAAGGTAATGGGCTGAAATCTTAACAATATGCGATAATTCTCTTGTGAATCCCGAGCATTGTCCTGTGTACATCTCTGAACTCCTGCCCGCTTTACTCTTCCCTGAAGGTAATCTCGTGTTTAGTTTGATGTTCCCAAGAGAGAGAAATGAGTGATAATACAGTTACTCGCTGAAGACTCTCGTGTGCCGGCCTGCTCACTATCATAGTGACTACGGCAGTAGAACCTCTATAAATATGATAAATCATCAGCACTGCATCATAGGCTTTGTCATAATACATTCTATAACAGTACTTTTTATGACTGCCGTAGTGCGGGACGATCGATGTCCAGTCTTAATATCGCCGCCTGACTCTTACCGAGCGAAGTCCATTCATCGTTCTGCGAAATAAGTGTCATTGCAATTTACAGTCATGTAAAGCAGTTGCTATCGCTTCAATAAAGAGCTTGGTACATCTTGGCCATAAGCCGAAAGAGAGGGAGAAAATTGTTTTTAGCCTATTTAAGTAAGTGCACTGTCACCGTTACTTTTCATTGTGGTGATGGATGACATAATGACCCGAGTGGCACAAGTAATTGGGGAAGGAAAGATGAAAGCAATGGTGTTTGCAGATGATTTGATGATTTGGGGAAACAAGGAGGAGGAGGTACAGGAACCGTTGGACGTGTGGAAAGGAATAATACAAGGATAGGGGATGAAATTTAGCATAAATAAGAGTGAGATGGTGATCACAAGGAAGAAGGAAATAACCACAACGGGAATAACAATTGGTGGGGAACAGATGAAGAATGTGGAGAGTTTCAAGTATCTGGGAAGCCTGATACAAGATAATGGAAGAAACGGTAGAGAAATAAATGAGCGGGGGAGACAGGCAGAAGCATTCCGGAGGAGTGTGAGAAGCATGTTATGGAGCAATGGTGTCCCTCAGAACAGCAAAAAGATCATATATCGGACGTACTATGACCCTATCCTGACGTATGCCTCGGAGAAATGGGTTATGAAAGGAAGGGAGAAGAGCAAAATACAGGCCAGTGAGATGAGGTTCTTGAGAAACAGTATTGTAGCTACAAAGATAGACAGAATAAGAAATGAGAGGACCAGAGAATTAATGAAGGAGGAACCATTACAGGAAAGTATAGAGAAATCTAGACTTAGATGGTATGGACATGTAATACTAATGGAGGAGAAGAGGATACCCAGGAGGATACACGAGACGAAGTGGGAAGGAAAGAGACCGAGAGACAGGTGGCTGAAGGGGGTGGAAGAAAGCGTGAAGAAGAGAGGAGAAGACTGGACAAGGGTGGAGGCTGAGAGGTGGTGGGAAGACAGAAGACATTGGAGAGGCTTGTGTTCTAAACAGACCCGGCCAGTGGCTGGAAACTGTGCAAGATGATGATGAATAAAGAAAGCTTTACAGTCGGTCAACACGAATTGTGCCCAATGACATTAGGCGGGGAACTAGTATTTACATACCCTAGAAACTAACGCACTCTGTATGCACAAATACATACTTCATTGGTTGATATGTTCCGTACGTCACGCGTTCATCCTCAGATCCTGTTCACTTAGGCTTAACTAGTATATGATACTTATGAATCATATTTAAATTTAAATTTCCATTGAATAGTGATTGTAGGAAGAAATGAAAACGTAAAAACACTTATAGAGGGCGATGTATTAAAGATAGAGATTTGCTGGCCGGGACTTTTATGTAGAACTTTTCATACTGAACAAATCTTACACTCATAGTATAAGGTGCGTTCAAAAAGTAACGAGCCGGAGGCATAATTACAGAAACTAGTATCGGTATTGAACCCGCTGAGCTATGGTTCATGTGATATTTTTGTGACGGAATAATTATTATGGGATGTAGTACTTTTGAACATACCCAGAATACCACGTGGAACAGAGAGGTCATGCTATACTCTTTGAAGTAGCGCTCAATTGCATTTTTGACTTTGGAGGTCTTGTTAATCACTTTTATCCTTTCATAAGACTCAGAATATTCTAATTCGTCATTCTGTATTATTGAATCATTTTGGTGAATGATTATTACGTTTTTGGTAAGGTATAACACTTGCAGATACGCAAGGAGCTATGAAAGTAATTGCTCAATGACTTCGTTTTGGCGACCTACTTCCGAGTGAAAGTCAGTGACGACACTACATCTGGAGATCTGACGCCAGACAGGCGTGTTTCGAGTATCCGTCCGTCGCGACGTGGACATTATAAATATTTTTGTGCTCAAGTGAGCATCCGACTGCATCGTGTGTTGAAAATAACTATACTAACGTTGTCACACATCGTGGACATATTATTGTTCTACGAAAGGCCATATTAGGCAATATTTTCTACAAACTGTAATTGGTGCCATACGCCAGATATTTTTCCCACGTGTAAGTGGAAGGGCAAAGTGCCACGCCGAAAATATAAGAGTTATCGTCTGATAATTGTGCCAAGACGACGTGATTATTACTGCCAACGATCACAACATTATTGCTACGGAAATTCTGAATTGAAAATATCAATTTTATCGCGGATGCCACGTGATTGATAAAACGTGATACAATTGCACGTGCTAACAAGCAAAGCATCGCATCGTGTTGAATCTTGAGGATCAACAGGCTGAAAACTACAAAATACTGTGGAGAACACTATTATTTGCATCGTCCACAATAATCACGCCAAAACGCCGAGAGGAACGAGATATTTCGACATTTTCGACATCATGCAAGACATTGAACTTTTCCACGCCATGGTGAAGAAGACGATTATGGGCTAATACCATTCCGGTATGAGGGGGACGTCGTGATGGAGACCACCAGCTTGATGGATCGTCAGGATGCCGAGGACGCAGACGAAGGAACGTGGATGCCGACTTCCAGGCACATTCCAGACCTTTTTGGGAGACCATCATCCGGAGGCGAACGAACCCTGGTTGCTTGGGAGGTCCAGATTGGTGAATCCGTGGAGGACAGGACCATGCTGGAGAGCCAAGCAGAGTTTTTCGCGACCCTGGTCGATGAATGTCTGAGCCGATGTGAGAGCTACCAAAAGTCGTGAGTTTGGGCACCTTTTCTTTTGTAATAGTCCGCGGTGGTATATTTAGATATCGTAGTTTTTTTTTTGTGTGAATCAACCGCACTTATGTGTCAGCCATTTGCTAGGTAGGGTTGTAATTAGTATAATTGTTGTTTATTTCAGTCATTGTGAGTCACCCTGTGGGGTAGACCAGTTTTGGTTAACCCTGGTGCCGTCCTGATGGACGTCGTACCACGTTATAGCCGACCCACTGCCAAACATGACTGTAATCATTTGCAGCTATTTTTCTCAGCCATGTGTAGGATATTTATCCGTGGTTTCATTCAGATGTCATCGTCACTTTATTTAACTGCAATCTTTGCAACCAGTCTGTTGAGACTTATGACCTCGTTAGATAGGTCGTATCGTTAGGAAACCAACTGTAGTTTCCAGTTTTATAAAAATATGCTGTATTTTCATTTTTTGAAAGCGCTCAGAAGCCAATTTATAGTCAAATACTGACAGATTTATTATTTTGGAGAAAGTGTAGATGTCAAGCATTGAACTAAGTGCACTATCGCATCATTATGCAGGTCTAGAGTTGCAGATCTGTGCCATATTTATCAATTTGTTACTACTTTGTTTCTGTCATGAGGACACAGGTGTTAATGTTATACTGAGAACTTAATAAGTGTTATATCTTTGATGAGCAAAGAAGCTCGTGAGACATGCTGTTATGTCTGTGATTTACTATTCTTTGAAATGTAGGTCTGCGATACTTTATTGTACAGTTAAATTGTAACGTGTTTAGCACACGGATTCTATAAGGTTTTTGAACCAAGCATATGCTAAGAATGACAAGGCCAAATATTACGGTATTATATAATGTTAAAACTAGCCGGCCTTGCCTGTTGAAAAATGTGGTCAGTGAAGGACTGCAATTTGTGAAGTTGTCACCAATAAACTGGTTTGTTGACCCAGTAACCTTGAAAACAAATGCTTGAAAGCGAGACAGAACTACGATAACATAGGACAGAATGTTGATTTCATTCATCTCTTTCTTTCAATGCAGCTATTGCTCATGAAACCCAGTGTTTCTTACTGTATTTTTGTTCATTTGTTTTTCTTGGATTTTCATACTGTTAGTTAGATATTTTGCTGCGAGGAATGTCATTTCGACATGTCCAGGGTTGTCAGGTTTCTTTATGCATTGTTGGCGATCCTCTTGAGAGAGGCAAATTATAATGAAGGCAATTTGGTTATTAAATGCGAGGTTTTTGCCGCAGGTAACCCATGATATTATGTGCCTTGAGTGAGTAAGACGTGCCATTGTTGTAAGTCGCGCATCTGTTGTTGTTATGAGGCATTATTATGAGAGTTGTTGAAAGCGAGGTATTTACCGCTGATAACTCGTGTTATTGTGAGTCCGAGCCAAGTTTGCTCGTTGAGTTTTCCGACTATTGAGTCGATGTTTTGCTGCGGGAGAACGATCTTTAGAAGATACTCCTTGTCAGGCCTTTGTCAGAATACGCCATAAACCTACGGAAGGAACATAAACCGAGATAATAAACATCATCCGCATAATTGTTTTAAACAAGATCTAACTAACATTTTGTTTCCATTTAAACTTTGACATTCTTACATTCGAACCTGCTGACTTGGCCGTGCAGATGAAGGGATTTCCTTTATTGGAAACGACGAAGACTGTAGACATTTTTGTTGTGACCTGGCGCACACATGAACCATTAGTTCATAGTGTGTGGAGCGCAGGCCATGTGATTGTCAGACGTGGTTTTAACTACGCTATCACCGACATTACTATCAAGCTAGATGACAATGGTTTACAAAGAGTTAACCATGGGCAGGAAGGCATTATAATAAAAACTGTGTTGTACTGTAATTATTGATGTCATGAAACTGTATTTTACCCATGTTACCTTTATTGCGTGCTATTTAGCACATGATTGTTGATTAGATTAATTGTTTTTGAATGCCTGTACACTTAGCTTTGTATTGTAACTGTTTTGCTATTACGGACGTCACCGCCGTAACTTTGAATGTTAACTGATAGGACTTAGCTAGAAAAGTTAAATGTAAATGTGGAAATGGTACCACCATAACTTAGCTTTGCTTTGCTCCTTCACTTAAATGTAACTTCATATTAGCTTGATCATGTAACTTGTATTAGGGATTTTGCGTCGTACCATTTACCCAGCGTTGTTGCTGTTGCTTACTTATTGTGTATTAGATCTTTCGCGAGGGTTAATGTAACTTCATTGTTAGGGACTTGAACTTTTAGTATCATTAACTTTTAGCTTGCGGATTAGCCGAATATAACCCTCCGAACTAGGATAGGGGTTTGTGGAAATCTACAATAAATTTTCACGGTGTTTTACATAAGCCTGGATGTTTAATTTCACAGTCTAGTTTTTGAGGTGAACCTTTCCTTAGGCCGTCTTTGACCATCGCAACCATGTACCACGCTCCCCGTGGACTATAGAACCTCGTGCTGCATTGGCCTATTGTTAGGAAGTTCACCTGATCCTCACGGAAAACTTTTAAAGGTCCGACGGGGGAGATGTTAGGAGAGTCATCGCGGTTGTTGGCTATCCCGACAGCTTTACCGGAGGACTTCTGAAGGTCACTCACATATATGTGCCGTTGCCACCCGGCTGACGGTCACAGTATGATAGAAGTATTGGCCCTGGCTGTTGAGGCACTTGTCCAATTGTGACACGAGGCGGTGAATGGCTGTCTCATAAAATTCCCTGGGCTGCGATGTGAACCAGTTCCTCACGTACAGCTGGACGTCGACGTCCGAGGTGAATCGTTGGCACCGCAGAGCCCTTTTAAGAGGAACAAACATGGCGTAATCACAGGGAGAGAGGTCTGGACTGTATGGAGGGTGGCCGAGAACCTTCCATTTGAATATCTGCAGGAGTGCCGCGACTATGTTGGCCATATGAGGTCGTGTATTGTCGTCGAGCGACCACGGCGGCTATGGCGTTCACTGTCACTCGGCGGTCCTGGGTAATGAGTGCATCAACCAGCTGGACGTTGTCATCGGTAATGCAGGGGGGTGCCACAGACCGGACATCATCGGCTAACGACACCCGTCCTTCCCTGAAGCGCTTGTGCCACGCCTTGACCCTTGCAAGGAACATGCAGTGTTCGCCGTACACTTGTGACATTCGGCGATGAATGCCCGTTCCCCCTACTTCTTCCGCTGTCAGAAACCGATCAACACCTCTTTGCTCTTCGGTTGACGCCTCCATGTCACTGTTCGGAATGCGACTGGCAGCGTTGGAGGATTGATGCATGCTGCTGCTCGCTTTGTATCGTCACGTGACGTGCACGCGTGCCCTCTAGCGAGGGGCTGTGACCTTCCACACTCTGGTTGGAACCACACCTCTGTACAATACCCAAGGGGTATGCACCCCTTAGAGATCATCCCCCCCATCATCTGTCTAAATCTCATAAAAGGCAACCCTTTAAAAGCCTACCCAATATCCATCAATACTATAAGGGCAGCTGGCTACTCCATAAAGCAGCTCAACCCTTGCGTAATTATGACACACAGCGACATACTACAAACTGGTTCAACTATGCCACAACGCGCTGACAGAACAGAGGCTAAAGGTATAAAAGGTGCCTTAAGTGGGTCACGAGGATCTCTCCATCATCAGTGCTTCGACGAGACAGCCGGAGGCTAACGACAGTGTCAACCGAGGTGAGTCAGTCAGTCAGTGTTCAGAATCCTACTTTTGTAACCTAACACCCACAGTTTGTACTCACATTATAACATCACAAGATCCCTTAAAAGGGACTAACAGTTACTCATTGCCGACCAATAAACACTTGGTCAGTCTCTTACACTTGCATTACTGATCTACACTCTTCTTCACGTCCCAACGTCCTTCCTTACTCCCGTCACAGTCAGACGTGACACACCGTAGTAATAACGCCAACTCAGACGTCATTGTATTCCTCACAGCGGCTCGCGTGCTCAAGTGAAGCGCGTGCCGAACCGCTGACACTAGCAAGGTGATTATATAATAAGTAGCCGGCTGGGCGACTAGTACATCGACCCGCGTGCTAAGGCTACATCCCTTAAACCACATTTACAGTCTTTATAGGAGCGCCCCCTAGTTCCTAACGCTAAACAACACTCCACACTGGTCAGCTTGCCCCTCCAAAGGCAGCTACCCCCTTTTAGACACTCCATTCAAAATCAATACAGTAACTCTTCCGTTTTAGGTCCTACCACCCCTAAATAAGGGATCTAAAACAGATGGTGGAGGCGGGGTACTACGCGCAGTAACAGGACTCAACCAACGAGCCCTCGTAGTCAAAACGACCCCCTCTGAACCGCAAAAAGCCAAGCAGATAGTGAAAAAATTTTTCCCCCAGACAGAAAGCACCATATTTTTTTTTGGTGCTCTAAACTAGCTACACAAGGGAAAGGCTTGATAAACCAACCCCCTAGCCCCATACAGAACCAGAGAGATATAGGAATACACTGGCAAACACGCACAGATTTTTTTTTCTCTCTATTGTTACTTTAGGCCCATACACTTCAGGCAGAATGGCACCTCATGAAGAGATTGCAAGCCATGAAGGTAATAGGGGTATGCCAATATTAGTAGCATTATTGGCTAGATGCCAAAGGCACATACAGATCAGGCAAACACAAATACGGACACTCAAAACAGAAAATCGGGACAATACAGGGCAAACAGCCATACACTCCGTCAGAGGGTAGGACAGCGCGATTAAGATGCGCACATAAGCACTTGCAAACAGGCCATATGCCTCAATAGGCAGTACACCCAAATTTGGGACGAATACCGTGAACTCCAAACCAACAAGGCCATTTTTGAGTTCATGGTAGGGCCACCAGCCCAGCCGAGAGAGGACATAAGCGTAGATACGCTAACTCGACAATTTGCGAGGATGTCCCTCTCGACAAGTACTGCCACGCAGTGGCAGGAGTTCGCCGTGGCCACAGTCCAGGAGACGGCCAGGTTAGGCTCCAACATACTAAAGAATACATCCTACACAGACACACGTCCTCCAGCTCCGGATCGGAAGGCAATTTTGCCAAGCCGAGGGGAAGAGCCTGGAACAATCCCCTCGGACCGGATGAACGAGAGGGAGTTGAAGCCAGGACCTTCAATCACACATAATACGACAGAGGGACAACAGGAGGTAACCTCGTCATGGGCTGACGACGTAGAGCCTGACCTACCACATATAAAGCCTACATACACTCACACAGATAGGCTAACACAGTGGCAGGAGTCTGCCGTGGCCACGGGCCAGAAAGCGGACAGGCTACACGACACCACATTGGCAGGACAAAAACAGGCACTTAAGCGGCCCTCACCGCCAGTTCAAAGGGCAAATTTGCCAGAACGGAGGCGAACACCGGCATTAGTCCCTCAGGATGCACGGTACACGCACATACAGATTAAACAGGCATTACCATACAATACACGGGGATTAGGAAAGGTATTATTACCCACCCCACAAAACCTCGCAGTCAAACATACATACACTCCCGGAAAATCTGCTAAGATAGCGCCAAGCGCAATAACGCCCTTAAATACAGGTACACTTAGACCTAGAAACACGCGCTACGGTGGAAGTAGGGCAAGGCTTACTTTGCTAGAAATTCCGCCGGAAAACAGCAAAGAAACACCTCAATGGATTTCAGAGGCCTATAATATCGTAACAGGGCAAAACCCTTCACCTTTCTGAGCACTGAAGCTCGAAAGACGATAACGACTTCCACCAAGGCCAAAGAAATAAAATAACATCACTTCCCCCATCATAAATGGCCACACAAGTTCTTTCACGCGGGAGATATCAGAAAATAGACCGACAATTACATAGTAAACATAAACTGCGCATTTTTTTTTCTTTCTCGTATTTTATGTATATACAGGGCAACATGGCCAAATTAGAAGTGAGTAATTTTAAATCCTTCTGTGTTTTTTTTTTGGGAACCATGGCATCTTTCTATTAGGCCATCACTAAGCCAAGTGAAAGCCCATCAGGCTTAAGGCCGGAAAGAGATATTTTGAACACAACTTAGGCATAAAATCACAGCATAGAGCTTAAGGGAGTCTTTCTAAGTAGAAATGACTAGACGTTCTACGTTATGGTTCCACAGTTTGACAGATTCTCTTGTTGCGGGCGAAAACCGTAAGCATGGCAAGAATTAAGAATCTCAAACTAGTTTAAAAAAAAAAAAATTTTGGGAGGTGTGCTTTAACCAACTAAAAAGCCCAATTGCACACCGGGATGAGACACTGTCATTTTGGTGAGTTACAATTACTTTGATAGGCAGGTTTGACTCCCACAGTGCACTGGCTTTGCTCGTGACGTGGATACAAGGGTATCAGTTACGTCTGGCAATGGCCTTCCTAAGGTGTACTAGACAGTGTCGGTAGATTCCCCTGAGACGTAACCAGATTACGGTAGTACTCACGTTACCAAAATGGTAAATACTACACTCAGGTCCCAATCACCATTTTTTTTCAAAAACATAGTGCTCACGACATAATTTTTAGAGACTAACGCCACCTACTATTATTTTCTTTCAATGTGCTCTCTTAATTCAGAGCGGGGCATAAATATTTTTTTTTTGTTTCACACATTTAGCCCAAGAAAGAAAAATGGCCAAATAAACTATATATATATTTTATACATAGGTATACATAACACAACACTCGGGGACACAAGTGTAGTCAATGGAAGGTTCTTTTACAGACGGCCAATGCATATGAGATTTCCGAAGTGAAATGCCATGGCCTGTGGTTTGGATTCCAAGTAAAACGGAAATCCCGTGGCACATGATCTCCAGAAATGGTCACGTTAAACCACAAAATTCCCCTCTTGCCTTTTTATAATGCGAAGAGCACTAACAGAAAGCAGGCTGATTAAGAACACATGTTCGGATACACAGCGTTATCGAAACAAGTAAACAAGCGAGCGCGCAAGACATTGCAACCCGACACCACCATACTCAGCAGTAAAGCAGACCTCAGTGATAAACTGCGAGCCTTACAGACGACAGTTCCCAAAGCACACTGCACGGAATCATTCATAGCCAACCCAAGAACCCTATATCTTCAAAATTTACACTACGAGGAGAGGGCAAAAATAAGCAAACTCCTCGCAGGAAGGTATACTAGGGGTTGCGCATAGAAAAACACACAGCCCATTTGCCATAGTGTAGGCGGCACAGAAATGGCCACCAAATCTTTACAGACAACCGGCTTCGAACCCATGTCCACACACAAAAACCTCGTACCGAAAACTAACTAAACAACGGTATTTTCGGTACGAGAAACACAAACAAAATACAGACAGAATGCCCGCAGAACATGAACAACGCAGACATATAACACAGAGAATTACATAGAACACGGGTTCGAACCCCAGAGAAAATTGCACGCCAGGGAAAAACAAGCAGACGGCCTTCCAATCACACCAAAATTGGCCCATATAACGGCTTAGACAGATAATACTACATTCCTGCGGCCAAATGACAGGCATAAAATTCCAGAAATACACTTGACAGGGAAAATGGACTTTCCAGACAGAGACATATAAATTTCGTAAGACAACGGTCTTACGGAATAATGGCCACACAACGGCAATAGTAGCAGGGCGGATTACCACATCGGGCCGCCAGGAATTTAACACAATGACCACACTGGCATACGTGCAGAAAAACACGCAACAGTGGTTAACCTACATAAAATCCCGGCCTGAAGTTACACACACAAACTGATGACTTGCAGACTTAGCCACTTTGCAACACTGTCGATGACAAAACGCGATTGCGTAGTGGCAGTGACCATGAATAAACAAATGCAGAACAATCATAACACTATACATTTTTCAACACTGCGAAAGCATTTATCAACAAGCAGACGTCACAGACCAAAACTTGTCGCAGGCCCAGAGTAGCACGTTCGTAAAGACGTTGGCAGGCCACGGGCGCTTCCTACCCATACACAATATACACAGTAGGACTTAGCCCTACAGCAGACCAGGCGTCCGCGTGGTGTAGCGGAGCGTAGTCACACACACACACACAAACGCGCTCACCAATCAGGGGCGAACATAGGGACTTTGAGGAAACGGGACCTCCCCTTAACAACTTCTTTTTGCGACCCTAGTCCCGAAACAAATCATTCCAGGCGACTAGGACTTAGCCCTATAACGGACCAGAGTAGGTCGTGAAGCTTCGCTATCCCAAAGCGCGGATAGAAAACCAACATGGACCAAGGGAGGATGACAAGAGAACATGCTAACAGCGTCCCACTCTACTCCCTTCCCATAACCTTTTCACGTCCAAACATAAACAACGCAGACACATGAACACGACCAGAACAGCTACACTACACTACAAAGTATACATAAGGGTTGGTAAACTTCATGTGTTTACAGAAAGGGCATGCTACGCCTTGAGCCCCACCGCTATCACCTGAATGAGAGGGGTGCATCGGCAAACACCAACTAAGCGTAATGCACATCTCCATATGAGAGATGAGGCCATAAGTAATAAATACTAACCATTTTTTTTAAATTTAAATCATCCCGCATGAGAGGGAAATATATTAGTATTATGCCTCAACCTACACCTATCCATACATGAGTGCAAACGCCTCATATCCAGACGCATGCATGTATATCCCATCCATTCACCAGGGGATATTGATATCAGACCGGCATGGATTTTTATTTTATTTTTTGCAACCCCGGGAATTACCTGCCCCGTTCCACTCACTGTAGGAGCATCCCAGCACAAAAACCGGTTCCAGGCCGCCACTAACGCGGAATTCGGAAGTGCGCAACCTCCTCCTACCCTGCTTTAACCCACTCTACAGATAACTACCCCCAGATCACAATAACAGGGTACCTGACGCCACAGACCCTACTAACACCTCCATCAAGGTTAAAAAAGAGCATTATCGCTGGAGAAGCTGATATAGCACAGGTAGCCTAAAGTAGTCTACGTATGTAGAGGTTTTACCAGCCCACCACACTGGAAGTATTTTACATTTGACACTTTTTACACAGGTTACACCTATATTTAAAAAAAAAAAAAAAAAAAAAAAGGGAACCTGAAACACCCTGGCTGATGATACCGGCGTTAGCCAAAGGTCAAAAGCACAACACTAGGAGCAGAGCTGGGGAAGGCGATGTGGACCCTTACCCCAGTCGGCTCATCAAATTACTGACGACTAGACCAAATAGACGAACCACGTAAGGTCAAAGCATTCGCGGCCTGGTCGGGCAAGCTCTGGAATCCTAGGTGCGCATAAACCGCCCCTGGGAGGAAGGGATGCTAAACCCACTTTGAGCCACGGTCGTCGAAGCCAAGACCTGCAGGGAGACTTTCTGAGAATGGCGGGAGAAATAGCTCACTCCGCGTCGGCCTCGGGAGCTATCCCTAGAGACGACCATATTATGACTAGACTGTTAGTTAAATTTACGTAAGTAGGACTTCCATGGCGGGGAGTCAGACTCCTATTCGTCAGGGGTGAAGCAGGATCCAAGGGTTCAGCAGGACCAATCCTAGATCCGACAAGTCCTTACCCCGCGAGGTGAAGGTGAAGACCACGACGGTAATCAATAATGCAGAATGAAATATGAATATATATATATGGAATGTACGCGCTCATTCGGTCCTGCGCCCACGTAAATGGACGACAACGGGTCGCCAGAGTTCTTAAATGAGTAGCATAGCGGGCACTCAAAAGGGTTCAGTGGGCCAACCCAGCAATGCCGATTAAGGCGAAGAGGACTCCCCGGACGCTCACTTCCCGGAGGACACATGAATACAAATATTGCGGCCGACACAGGCGAAGAGGACTCCCCGGACGCTTTCTTCCCGGAGGATATTATGCCATTGGACCACACTGTCCAATGCCCACATAAATGACGACGCATCGGGCAGTCAGAGGGCATTAAGAGATGGGGCATTGCGCGCCCCTCACAGGAGCCAAGTGGGCGGCTCACCTACGACTAATCGGAACGGCAAAACGGGCACGACAAGGAAGTTACAGCGGGCGGAACGGTTAGCTTAGTGGCACCGTAAGCCGCCCGCGGATAGATTAATCCTAGTAATAGACGTCGACACTAGACTTAAGGGGACGGAATCCAGCGAACCTGGAGACAACCGGTGTTTCCAGGGCTCGTGCGGGTGGTGTTCTGGGGAAGCAAATTGCCCCAGGCGATCGTCCTAGGCCAAATTTAGTTATAGACGGTTGCATTTGACACGCAACCTAGGATTAAGCAAATTTAATGAACACTGTTGCAATTCAGCACAGCATCTTTCGGCAATAGATTAAGGCAACCCTCTCGGCTTAGATGTAGTTTTTTTTTATATATACCACAAGTAGAATAAGTAGTATAAGAGAACGCCGTTCGGCGCCTGATGACCCACAAATCCGTCATCAGGGTAAGTCCGATAACTCATGATAAGTTATTATAATGTAGCATAGTCTTACATTTAAGACAATTTTTTTTAATACATATATTGGGGTAAAATTTCGGCGCCTGGCGGCCCAAATTCGTTGCCAGGGTAAGCCCAATACTACAACACATTAGGAAATGACGTCACGGCACCATATAGGGTAAGCCCGGCCATATATCGAGTAATAATAACCATGCCATTCTTTTCACAGGTAAAAAGGGGCTTCAGACTGTGGCAACGCTGCCACAGGAAGCGGCATATGGAATAGGGAATTTCAATGTTTTGTTAACCTCTCCATTTTTTTTGCAGGCATTGTCACCTAGAATATGACACGTGTAATTATGATTTTGCTGCCAGATAGCAGCAACATGCTATTTAATGCCCCCTTATTGTAGTATTATACCTGTGCATACTAACCTCCATTTAACATTCATTCTCACTTACACACTCACTACATTTTTTTTTACAGCTACACGTCAATAATCTGCACAGCAGGAATGATGCCTGTGGGGCATCAGGCTTGCTGGCAGATCTGCATAAAACAAAAACACTTGAAGCGTCAAAATGCGACGCAGCTTACGGCGATGAGGGCGCAACCGGCATGTGGCGGCGACCCTCATGGCCAAGTGTGCAAGCATTCACCCACAGAGGATGCTTCACAGACTAGGTATTAAGAATACACTGCAAGCGGTACGACCACTCAACCGTGCCAAGAGGTGGCCGTATAGGATCAGCCGTGATACGGCAAGCGTACGTACAAACAGGTAGCGTGCACGCGAGGATCCAAACAAAAACTAGAATTATAAGGGTTTAGCGCGCTTAAGTAGACATAAGGTCATTGTAGTTCATAATTTTAAAGAGTAAACTACATACATATTCATGCGCCCACGGGCAATTATTCCAATGGAAATTCCTAAATGTCAGCATCGCAACATAATACATTAAACACTATATATATTTTTGTCTGTTTATCAAGTTCACGTGTACACGATGTCTATATTTTTGTTTTGTTTTGTTTCGTTTGCTAAGGTAACACGTAACCAATGTCTGTGAATTGTTTTCTTTCATTTTTCTCTCTTCTAACTTCCCCATTTGTCAGGGTGTTCCGTTTTATCCCACACCAATAAATACATTTTAAATATTTCCTTTAAATTATACCCTGGAACACCCATTTTTTTTCTATTCTCTCCTATCTTCTTTATTGCAGGGAGCACTTTTTCCCCAAGATAGGGCGGACGACGCAATCATCCGTTCGGCCCTGGGTTTTTCCTCCCTGCACAACTATGTAACCATGTATAACCATGTTTTTTTTCTTTTTTATGCCGACAACGGCAATGGCGATTGTGCCTCAATAGCAATTATTTTCTTTATTCAACAATGTTAATGCACATTTCACCATGCAATGTAAAATTTATATACATATATATCTATGTACACCCCATAACCCTCCCCTCTGAACACGGGCTGACCGCACACCTACACTTCTGCACGACGACACCCGTTCCATACGACGACGCTTACGACGCCACCACCAGAAGAGACGAGGGGGATTCAAAAACTACTACGACAACATCCCAACCCCAAGTGCCCTTCCCGGTCGCGAGGACGCGACCAAATGGAGGAAGAGGCTTGTACAATACCCAAGGGGTATGCACCCCTTAGAGATCATCCCCCCCATCATCTGTCTAAATCTCATAAAAGGCAACCCTTTAAAAGCCTACCCAATATCCATCAATACTATAAGGGCAGCTGGCTACTCCATAAAGCAGCTCAACCCTTGCGTAATTATGACACACAGCGACATACTACAAACTGGTTCAACTATGCCACAACGCGCTGACAGAACAGAGGCTAAAGGTATAAAAGGTGCCTTAAGTGGGTCACGAGGATCTCTCCATCATCAGTGCTTCGACGAGACAGCCGGAGGCTAACGACAGTGTCAACCGAGGTGAGTCAGTCAGTCAGTGTTCAGAATCCTACTTTTGTAACCTAACACCCACAGTTTGTACTCACATTATAACATCACAAGATCCCTTAAAAGGGACTAACAGTTACTCATTGCTGACCAATAAACACTTGGTCAGTCTCTTACACTTGCATTACTGATCTACACTCTTCTTCACGTCCCAACGTCCTTCCTTACTCCCGTCACAGTCAGACGTGACACACCGTAGTAATAACGCCAACTCAGACGTCATTGTATTCCTCACAGCGGCTCGCGTGCTCAAGTGAAGCGCGTGCCGAACCGCTGACACTAGCAAGGTGATTATATAATAAGTAGCCGGCTGGGCGACTAGTACATCGACCCGCGTGCTAAGGCTACATCCCTTAAACCACATTTACAGTCTTTATAGGAGCGCCCCCTAGTTCCTAACGCTAAACAACACTCCACACTGGTCAGCTTGCCCCTCCAAAGGCAGCTACCCCCTTTTAGACACTCCATTCAAAATCAATACAGTAACTCTTCCGTTTTAGGTCCTACCACCCCTAAATAAGGGATCTAAAACACCTCGTTACACATGCCACGATTAGCCGATGTCGTCACCGGTTTGCGCATTCCAGCCTCCGGCTCGTTATATTTTGAACGCACCTTATATTTAGATATGTTTAACGGTTTACCCAGCGGAAGCTTAAAAGGCGCACAGATGGCAGGATTTTATTCAACTCGATTCACTGAAATCGTTACTGGTCGGCTTCCTTTGGTCATAAAAAATGTTTTTCAACGGAATCCTTCCTCGAGAAATCCTTTACAGAATGGTGGACCTTGAGATTACCAGTTACATCCAAGAATCGGGGATTTGAATTTGTAGTCTACTATGTCGAGATGAGACAATAGTTACTTTGCTTGCCACGGTGGGCGAGTGGTTATCGTGTCAGACTGCCAACCAAAAGATCGCAGGTTCGCTCCTGGCCATGGCAGGTGATTTTTGAAAGGTGACAAATGTCAGCACACGCATGTCATACATTGTTGGCATGTTGAAGAACCCATTTGAATTCAGTAGGCCGTGTTCGTAATGGCAAAATTAATCTCGGGATTTTCCGCCAACACAAAAGTTCCTCCTTTCTCTACTAGAAAGCGCTATAGTGTCAAGGAGCTTAGATATCTAACCGCCTTGACTTTCATAGCACTCCAAGGAACAACAAAATTCTGCAATGCTAGCTGCCCTCTGGGCGTCAAATAGCAAAGCTTGCACCCGGCACCCCGAGGCCATACGTTATTATTTTCCGACTGTAAAGCCCATTTGGATAAGATGAAGTTATTTCATATTGCCAGTTACTTACACGAAGAGAATTAAGGTGAAGCACGTAGCATCATGTCATGTCGTCCTACGAATTACCATCACAGCAATTTTATAATTAACCCTCTTCGGTGGATAATTCGGTCGGTATGCAAAGTAAATTCTCTTTGAACTGCACGGCACTCCCGCTGCTTTGAGGGGTAATGCACCTTGACAGCCAAGTAACAGTCTGGCTATGATAACCCGTATAAACGACTTTTCTGAGTGGAGCAAAAATCTGTCAGACAGAATTATTTGTGAACTGACCTGTAGTAGCCTTTTACTTTCCCGTGCAAAGTGATGATTTAAATTAAAACTGTTTTATATAGAAAGCAAGCAACCCACAACATTTCAAAAAGCGAGATCAGGCTATCATTATCCTCATGAGAGGAGTTAATGAGAGGTGAAATGAATGAAGATGAATGAAATTCTTCAAGTTCAAGTAGTTACAACTTTGGCTATCAGACGTCGCTGTCACTGATACTGTCACCCAGTGGCGAACGTTGGAACTTGATAGAGCGTTTCCAACCTAATACCGTTAAAATTTAGCTACACACTAAAATTGTAGTGTTAGGTTATTTTTCATGCCACAAATGTATGACATGGGACCGCCGGCTTTACTTCCGCTCTGAAGGAAGGCATACTGAAGGATTTTAACGCTTTTAAAAATCCGACGACTTCGGCTGGGTTTGAACCCGTGATCCTAGGCATAGCACTTCAGCTTGCTACCAACTACGCCACCGAAGCCGACATGTTTTGTGCAAATATGTTTAGTGAAAAAATATCACACTTTTTCCTTCTTAATCGAAAAATACTTTAATTCATAAAATAAACAAACTTGTCACACCATCCTTAATAAGAAAAGGCAAATAAATAAGATGCTTTGGTAACCAAGCAATATTGCCAGCATATAAATATTTATAATCCAATAACATTAATAAGTGAATCGGTCGGAGTTGAAAAGTATTAAATCAAAAATGGTTACTTATTAAACAATTTGTGTTCTGAAGTATTGACCCTTGGCATAGGAATTAAGTCAGCCTCCTCTTTAAGCCAGAAACCACTGCTATCTAGTGCGATCACAGGAGAAAGGTTGCTGTTACTATCAGAGCAATAGCTCATCAAAACCCTCACATTTGTTTCAACAGGATTCAAGAACATGTCGGAACTCCTGGAAAAGAAAGAGCGGATCAACCCGCAAAAACAGCAGCAGCATCTAATATGCATGTATGTATGTATGTATTCTTTATTGTCAGACAGATAGACTCCACTAGTGACAATATAATAATTAACAATAAAATTTACAATTATAAACAAAACAAAAACAGCAAACACGTACAAAAATAGCAATACACTAATCTATTATAAATCAGCAACCACAACCATACAGACACGCACTCAAACATCCTATCCTATCTCAAGCATTCATTCATGCAATCCCTTTGTACAAGAAACATTACAATAATTATTACAGAAAAAAAAACTATCAACAGTAAACAGAAACAGGCAAAAACATAAAATATAAGATAAGAAGACAAAGTTCAGAAACTAGGGAAAGTAATACAAGAGCGACATTCAAGGATCTAGATAACAGCAAACAAAAAATACATTACTTCATTCACTCGTACATTCAATCAAAAAATCTATCAACCATTCATTCGACCACATGTTCAATCAATCAACGCAAATAGAAATTAACACAATATGCAATACACTATTTTACAGCCCACTTGAGATATCTCTCATAACAGTTAATAGAGAGTCGAAGTGAATATCAGTAGCACTTCTACTCTCCATCAAGCTGTATGTTGACTGCAACCGGATCAGACATGAATTTTTGTGCACATTAATTCTCGATCTGACCCCATCGAACGTGTGCTTCCGTCTGGTGGTTCTCTGAGGGACGTGAAAACCCAAGTCAGCTAGCAACTGATTAGAGTCAATTCCGCCATTTACCAGCTTACAAAGGAATCTCACGTCACCCACTGTGCGCCGACTGCTAAGTGGAGGAAGACTGTACACGTTGCAATAACTCTCATACTCAGCTCTATGGTACGGTCGTCCACCCCTGTAACAGAGCCATTTAATAAATCTCTTTTGCACACGTTCGATGGCGTCAATTTTATTACTGTGAAAGGGATTCCAGATCACACTACAGTATTCTAATTTAGGCCGAATGAGTGACTTAAATAATTTGGATAGAGTTATGTCCGAAAAGTAATTTAAACAATTTCTTTTTAAAAATCCCAGGATCCGGAAACTTTCACGACATATTTTTGAAATATGTTCATCGAACGAGAAATTATTAGTGATTGTCACCTCTAGATCCTTAATGGTTGACACTCTACGTAGCGTTTCATTTTTAATACAATAATTAAACCTGGGTAGGAGGTCACGTTTCAATGAAACTGACAAAACTTTACACTTTTCAGTATTCAGTTTCAGTTTCCATGTTTCACACCATTCACTGAGTTGGTGTAGGTCTTGTTGCAACAACTCACAGTCATTTATAGTACTGATGGGCATATACAGTTTAAGATCATCAGCGTACATCAGGCACCTAGAATTATGAATTATACGAGGGATATCATTTACAAAAAGTATAAAAAGCAGAGGGCCCAATACAGAACCCTGAGGGACACCGGAAGTAACGTTAACAGATTTAGACTTATTATTATTAATTACAACTGATTGGGTTCTATTTGAGAGGTAGCTTTTGAAGAAACGTAAAAGATTACCAGTTATACCAAAGTTTGAAAGTTTATGAAGCAGTAGGTTGTGATGAACGCTGTCGAAAGCCCTAGAGAAGTCAGTATAGATAACATCAGCACTACCACGGTTATTCATAAAGGTGGATACATCATGAGTGAAGACTGCTAGGTTGGTAGCAGTGGATCGCTTAGGAAGAAAGCCGTGCTGAAGTTCAGTGATGAATGGTGACACGTGAGCGTACACTTCGTCTCGAACAATTGATTCAAAGACTCGCGCGAAAATAGACATTAGTGTTACTGGCCTGTAATTTACTACCTTCTGCCTGGAGCCTTTCTTTAACACTGGGGTGATATGAACTGATTTCCAGTAATCCGGAAACACTCCTTCACTGATGGCTTGGTTGAATAGGATGTAAAGTGGACGAGATAGCTGGTGGCATAAAGATTTAATTATTTCTATAGGAATGGCATCAGGACCGGGAGACTTGCCAGAGGATAGATTATGTAATTTATTCTTGATGCAGTCTTCGGACATATGGAAGTACGAAAAGCTGTCATTACTGGAGGGTGGCAGATCAGGTAATGGTGGCGGTATAGAATTTACAGGAAGGAATAAGGTTTCGAAATAATCAGAAAACAGCTCACAGGCAGAGTTTGCATCAGTACTGGTACGTCCGTCATACTCGAGCGAGACTGGTAATCTGGTGTTCCTAGATCTCTGCTTAATGAAGGACCATAGTCTGTTCGGATTAGTTTTAACACTGGAGTCTATGTCTTCCAGGTAGGCGTCATACTTTCGGCGTTGAATTTCTTTGAATTCGAGTCTCCTGACCACAAATTCAATTCTATGGCATTCCAAAGAAGAGCGTTTCCATTGACGATGAGCCCTATTTTTCGAATGTAGCGCGCTGATTACATCTGCATCAAACCAAGGTGGATAACGGTAGGGATTAGCCTTCACACGAGGAACTGCTTCTCGAACTGCGGACATCAAGAGATCATAAAATATCTCACAATTCTCATTAATGTCGTTCCTGATGTCAAGGAGGGACCATGGGCAATAATCCAGTAGAAGTTTCAGGTGGTTCATGTCTGCTTTCTTCCAGTTAAAAATTTCCCTGCGAGGTAGTTTTTGAAATAAACTAGCTTCGTGAAAATCAATGTTCCATATTAGAGCACTATGGTCAGATGGAATCCACCCCGGTTTTTCTAACTCTACAGATTGAGATATTTTAGGAATATTAGTAAACAGAAGATCGAGGTAGTTTTGTCCGCGCGTGAGATGTGGATTCAATTGATGCAGAGAGAATTCCTCAATTATCTCGCAGAAGATCGAGTTCACTGCACTTTCAGTTAGTTTTAAAGGTATGAGAGAAGGCCCTTCCTGCTGTCCCCATGAGATGTCCGGCATGTTGAAATCCCCACACAATATAACTGTATCCTTGTCCTTCAACTGGGCGTGCACCCTGCTGAGAGAGGTATGTAGCTCCTCCAAGTGGTTTAAAGAGGCAGGCGGGGGTAGGTACACACAGCCCACGAACACACTAGACCTTCCTTGGATTTCCAACCAAATAATTTCGCATTCACTTTCTAAGTCCGCTCTTCTCCTAGCACGCAACTGAGACTGCGTAGCAATGACAACACCACCCCCACGCCCAGGCCTGTCTCTTCTAAATATGTCATGAGTCCTAGAAAAGGCGAGTTCTGAGTCAAGAAAACTGTCAAAAAGCCAAGACTCATTTAAGGCTATTATTGACATATTATTAAAATCACTGCTGCTCAAATCTACTTTGTCCAGCTTGTTGGCCACGCTCTGAGTGTTCTGAAAGTATATGGACATAGAACTGTTCGAACCCGGACCAGGATTAATTTCTACATCACCTGACAGTAGAAGAAGCATGAAGACTGTGGTCACCGTTGATGTTGATGTGACCGTACCTCTCCTAGTGAAAGGGCTGGTTCCTTTTAGCAGCATGGCAGGCGACAATCCAGCAGCAGAGAAACAACAAAAATTAAAACTCCGATTGGAGCACTTCCAGTTTACTGAATCTTCATAATTCTTTTCACGAATCATGGACACCCTCACATCACTACCACTCACAAAAAAAGAACTAGTTACGTGAAAGAATAACATGAGAAAACAGCACAAAACAGGAGACCGAAACACACGCACTTCACTCACCGACGCCATCTTGCCATGGCTTCATATGACAAGTCCCCAATATGTTATGCAAAGAGACAAATTTGAAGTCACATAACAAGTCAGTGGAACAACTACTGGACCCGTTCTCCAAAAGGATCTGTTACAAGAAATATATATTTTACAGAAGTTCACCATAGGCTCCAGTGTAAGATGTTTGTGCCGAATTTTGAACTTACTCAATTCTTAACTGGTCACGTGCGTTTTAAATCCTATTTCGAACGTTTTAAAATTAATATTGTAGATGGTTATTCCTGTTTTTGTGATTCTCCTCAAACAATAGATCACCTGTTGTTTGAATACTCTGTGCTTGGTAAAGCCAGATACAACTTGAACTGTCACTTAATTTCTGCAACTTAACATTTTCAAAACCACTTTACCACATATTCACGAAAAAATGCTGTCATAAGCAGTTTTTAGCTTTTATCCATCTTATTTTTCAAAAATTAATCTCATTATTAATTGATGATGTGAAGCCTCCGTGGCTTAGGCGGCAGCACGCCGGCCTCTCACCGCTGGGTCCGTGTTTCAAATCCCGGTCACTCCATGTGAGATCTGTGCTGGACAAAACGGAGGCAGACAGGTTTTTCTCCGGGTACTCCGGTTTTCCCTGTCAAAATTTCATTCCAGCAACACTCTCCACTATCATTTCATTTCTCTGTCATTCATTTAATCATAGCCCCAGAGGAGTGTGTCAGTCCTCGGCAGCCGGCACAGTTCATATCCTCGCCGCTAGATGGGGGCTTCATTCATTCCATTCCTGACCCGGTCGGAGACTGGAAGCAGGCTGTGGATTTTAATTTTCATTAATTGATGATGTAATTAATTTTTAATTTTGGAACAAACTACAACCCTAATGTACTATGTGCAATAGGGTTCCATTTACTGTAATGGATATTCAATAATAATAATAAGTCAATGACTTGCTGCCTTTCAGTGCCGTATTCCGTGCTCAATGTTGGCCGCACTGCAAGGTTCCCGCGTGCTATTGTAAATTACATTTTTGCAGGGTTTAGATGGTTTTCATGTTACAAAACTATCTTAAAATAAAATATCGTGTCATATATTCATTCTGGATGGCTTTAGGCGGCACTAAACTGACCACGGAGCTGAAAGGCATTAAGTTTCTAAAATTGATTTGAACAATGTGTATATTAAATTAAAATTGATATTCCGCTAACCTAAATATAACCTGAATAGTTGCTTCACAACTAGGATGACTAATATAGTGTATTTATTTAGTTCTGTGCTGTCAATGACGTTTTATGTGTCTCTTGAAAGTAGTGAAAACTTTTCGGCTCCGGCCGATTCAACTATGAGCAATAATGTGGCAGGACCACATCACTCCCTATTTTTTTATTTTTTTTTTATTTCAGACATTTTTGGTTCAAAAGCTGCCAAAATATTTGAAAAAAACGGACTTCATTTTCTTCATAATATGCATACTACAGTGAGAGCCTTCTCTATAGAACGGAACCTCTCCGGGGCCGTGTGACGTGTGGAGAGCTTTGAATCAGTGCCAGATGACTAGCATTTGCCAACAAAACAAGAGTGGGTCGGGAAGCACCGGATGCTGCCATAGCATTCAAGATACCTTAGTTGAGATAATTAAGACTTGTGGTGAAGTACTATAGCCTATGTCGTATCCCGTGAAAATGGTTAGGTATAAAACAAAAGAACCTAATTTCCCTATTGAAAACTTATCTTCTCAAGAAGAGATGTTCATGTAAATATACTCGTTCGTTTCAGTGCCGTGCAATTTTTACTTGATGGGTAACCTCAAACAAAAGGTACCGTATACAGAAACAATCTGCGTACTCGAGAACAAAATAACTGCAGTGAAGATGAATTATAGCGAGTGTACCAAACCTTCCTACGTGTGAGCAATGTGTGGTTAGAAAACGAAGGACAGCATTTTCAGAACCTACTGTGAAATTCATGTAAGTAATATGATATATTTTTTAATTAATATGATTATTAAGTACGTTAAAAGTGTAAATGTGCTGAACTACAGTAGTTGGGTGCTATGCTGCCGCTTTCGCCAGTGCTCTGCTTGACAGGCGACTAGCCACAGTGGCTCCAACTGCTTCAGAATTAATTTCTCCATCCGAAAAGCTAATATCATATACTGTATATTATTTCAGTAGTATAGATCCCTCTTGCGGCGCTCTCAAGCGACCGATCGTGACAAATTAGCTCTCAAATGAAAGAGAATAGACTTCAGCAGTGATGAATTGCACTCTTAATTTCATAAATATCTATTATTTCTTTAAAAATGACTTTAAAAATGTACGGAGTGTGCGATTTGCAAATACTCCTGCTTTAGGAATAAACGCTCCATAATTGCTGTCCACTTCACATTTTGGCCGCTGTGACGCCTGTTTCATTTCATTTTAACATTCTGAGATATTTCCTTTATCATTTTGTATTTAGTATATTTATTAATCTCATGTAATTTTTTCAGGATTAGGGTATAACCCAACTCTTTTGGGTACATTCGTGTTGACCGACTGAAAAGCACCAAACTTTTGTTTACTAAGGCAACAGTGAAAAATGGTTTCAAACCCCACAATTAGCTTTCCATATTGCTACTATGGCCCAACGTTTCCCTAAGAGATGCTTGGTGGAATCAATTGCTAGCCGGTTGGCAGCACTGCAGAGGATAAAATGGATATATTAGACATACAAACACACCCTCAGCTGCCCGGGGCAGAACTTGGTGAACTCTGCTCGTTTTGGCTCAAAGCCATGTAGGCTGGCAGAGCGCACTGTTGAAATTACAATTTGTGGTTTCAATCTCGTCCGTTCGCCGTGTTATTTTAACTTGTGAGTATTGTATTGCGATAATGTTTCTGATATATTGGTGTAATAAAAGGAAGCGCTCTAAAATAGCAATGAAGTTAGATGCTAAAACAGACGCTGCATGTTAGAGAATGAAGGGCTGAGCCTTCTCGGTCCCATGCGATTGAAGTTTGAATACCACACCTACACAATAATTTTCATGTAATCTACGAACCTATTACAGCAATCAAACAGATTTTTTTTATATTGATAGAGACAATTAATGAAAGTAGGTTATAAGAAAATAGGCTTTAATTCTTCACGGAACTACTTTTTTTCTGCTATTAGCCTACTTTTGATTTTTGCAAAAAATGAAAGTAGACTTATGAGATCACTACAGGGCCAAAAATTGTGTGTCTGTCTGTGTGTGTGTATGTGTGTGTGTGAGTCTGTGTGTGTGTGTGTGTGTGTGAGTGTGTGTACTCTTAATGTCTGTCCCCCCTATCAATTCGAACACGGTGAAACCGAATTGAACGAAATTTGGTACAGAGGTAGAACAAGCAAAGGGCACCTAAGTGTCATGTTTTATATCGCCGCCATCTTTACCAAAACTGAATGGCGGCCACTCAAACGTTCAAAACGTAAAATCAAATAGCGACTAACCAAATCATCCGATCTCTACAAAATTTGGTAACAACATACCTTCATATAGGACACGGCTTGTGACCATTTCAGGATGGCGGCCGTGAAAATAATGCAAACTTTATAATCCATATCATGGGACCCACCAGTTCCGATTATCGAGCCGAGAATCGATTTAACTGTTCTAAAGGAAGAGGCACGTTCGAAATTAAAAGTTTATTTTGTAATACTATATTGCAGAAGTGATTTTAAAAAGCTGAGCCGTCTCGGTAAAAAGACAAGATGGCAGCGGATATCTTGTGCCTGACTTATATTTCACTAATTTGAGTATTGCATGCAATATAGCGTACTGATACAAAATAAATAAACTTTGTATGAAATGCTTTATAAATAAATAATATACTCCACTGATGAAATCGTTTAGTCAAAATCATTATTTGCTAACAAGTTATATATAAGTCATTTTATATAGCACGATGTTCGTTGGCACAAATGGCTCCGTGGTAAAGCATTGGCCTATCACTCATATGCCTATGGTTCAAACACCTTCAGAGTTTTTTTGCTTGAAATTTTATATATTTATTGTTTTGTAATGATCAGACGTTTTAAATTTAAGCGTTATATTGTGCCTATTACGTTTGAAAATATATAATTAAAACATAATTCACCAGCAGATTTGCTCGAGACATCTAGCAGCCAAAAAGATAACTGCACGCCGGCCTACTTATTAACTTCCAGATTTTATTGAAAAGTTTCTTCTTATGGCCGCTAGAATGCACTCGCCCTGTTAGGATTATATTGTTCGATATTTCTCAACTAGATTTAACGACTGGTCTACATGGGACTCCATTGATAGTATACCATTGGCATTCTATGCGCATCGAATTTGAAGAATGACAGGATGATACTATGATACATTTTTACTTCTTATTCTAAAGGGTTTGTAACAGCCTATTGTGCGTTATTTGAAAATGTTATTTGAAGTAAAGAACAAAACGATTTCACATAGTAACTGAATTCTAGCCGCTGGTACTAGTTCAGGTTATTAATACTTTTATTTCAGGCAAATAGCAATCGAAAATATCCACATAGTTTGTATACACACGTCTCTGTAGGGACATGAAAAGATTTGTTAATTCAATTAGGGTTGTGAAAGCCATGCACAACCAGACGTGTAAAGACATGCCTCAACTCAAAGTTGGATGTTGCCCACGGCAGGTCGATTATGTAATAATAACAATAATAATAATGTTATTTGTTTTACGACCCTTTTAACTACTGTTGCTTTTAGATACGCCGGGGTGCCAGAATTTTGGCCCTAAGGGGATCTTTAACGTGCCAGTAAATCTACTGACACGGCTCCCTCGCATTTGTGCACCCTCAAATGCCAGCTGACTGCGCCAGGATACGAACCTGCAACCTAGGGCCCAGCAAGCGAGAACGTTACCGCAGAGCCACGCAGCCAGTCCGGTCGATTATGTCTCCAGATTCATAACATTCTTGAGATACTTCTTATCTATCTTTCTTCAATGATGGTAGTAGTTTTTAGCCTACTTTCGATTTTTGCAAAAAATCAAAGTAGACTTATGAGATCAACACAGGGCGAAAAAAAAGTGTGTCTGTCTGTGTGTGTGTGTGTATGTGTGTGTGTGAGTCTGTGTGTGTGTGTATGTGTGTGTGTGAGTCTCTGTGTGTGTGTGTGTGTGTGTGTGTGTCTGTGTGTGTGTGAGTGTGTGTACTCTGAATGTCTGTCCCCCCTATCAATTCGAACACGGTGAATGCAAATTGAACGAAATTTGGTACAAAGGTAGCACTAGCAAAGGACACCTCAGTGTCATGTTTTATATCGCCGCCATCTTTACTAAAACTGAATGGCGGTCACTCAAACGTTCAAAACGTAAAATCAAATAACGACTAACCAAATCGTCCGATCTCTACCAAATTTGGTAACAACATACCTTCGTATAGGATGCGTCTTGTGACCAAATTACAAGGTCGTCCGCCATACCATTTCAGGATGGCGGCCGTGCGAATTATGCAAACTTTATAATCCATATCATGGGACCCACCAGTTCCGATTATCAAGCCGAGAATCGTTTTAACTGTTCTAAAGGAAGAGGCACGTTCGAAATTAAAAGTTTATTTTGTAATACTATAGTGCAGACGTGATTTTAAAAAGCTGAACTGATTCAGTAATAAGACAAGATGGCAGCGGATATCTTGTGCCGGACTTATATTTCACTAATTTGAGTATTGCATGCAATATAGCGTACTGATAAAAAATAAATAAACTTTGTATGAAATGCTTTATATATAAATAATATACTCCAGTGATGAAATCGTTTAGTATAAATCATTATTTGCTAACAAGTTCTATGTAAGTCATTTTAAATAGAACGATATTCGTTGGCACAATTAGCTCAGTGGTAGAGCGTTAGCCTATCGCTCAAATGCCTATGGTTCAAACCCGATCAGAGCTAGGTTTTTTGCTTGAAATGTTATATGTTTATTGTTTTGTAATGACTCAGATGTTTTAAAATTAAGCGTTATATTGTGCACATTATGGTGTAAAATATATATTTAATTAAAACATAATTCGCCAGCAGATTTACTCGGGACATCTAGCTGCCAAAAAGGTAACTTCCAGATTTTATTGAAAAGTTTCTTCTTCTGGCCGCTAGAATGCACTCGCTCTGTTAGGATTATATTGTTCGATATTTCACCAATAGATGTCACGACTAGTCTACGTGGGGATCCATTGATCACTATACCATTATCATTCTATGCGCATCGAATTTGAAGAATGACAAGATGATACTACGATACATTTTAACTTTTTATTTTAAAGGGTTTGTAACAGCCTATTTTGCGTTACTTGAAAATGTTATTAAGCGTTATATTGTGCACATTATGGTGCAAAATATATATTTAATTAAAACATAATTCGCCAGCAGATTTACTCGAGACATCTAGCTGCCAAAAAGGTAACTGCACGACGACCTACTTATTAACTTCCAGATTTTATTGAAAAGTTTCTTCTTCTGGCCGCTAGAATGCACTCGCTCTGTTAGGATTATATTGTTCGATATTTCACCAATAGATGTCACGACTAGTCTACGTGGGGATCCATTGATTACTATACCATTATCATTCTATGCGCATCGAATTTGAAGAATGACAAGATGATACTACGATACATTTTAACTTTTTATTTTAAAGGGTTTGTAACAGCCTATTTTGCGTTACTTGAAAATGTTATTAAGCGTTATATTGTGCACATTATGGTGTAAAATATATATTTAATTAAAACATAACTCGCCAGCAGATTTACTCGAGACATCTAGCTGCCAAAAAGGTAACTTCCAGATTTTATTGAAAAGTATCTTCTTCTGGCCGCTAGAATGCACTCGCTCTGTTAGGATTATATTATCGAAAATATCCACATAGTTTGTATACACACGTCTCTGTAGGGTCATGGAAAGATTTGTTAATTCAATTAGGGATGTGAAAGCCATGCACAACCAGACGTGTAAAGACATGCCTCAACTCAAAGTTGGATGTTGCCCACGGCAGGTCGTAATAATAATAATAATGTTATTGGTTTTACATCCCTTTTAACTACTGCTGATTTTAGAGACACCGGGGTGCCGGAATTTTGGCCCGAAGGGGATCTTTAACGTGCCAGTAAATGTACTGACACGGCTCCCTCGCATTTGTGCACCCTCAAATGCCAGCTGACTGCGCCAGGATACGAACCTGCAACCTAGGGCCCAGCAAGCGAGAACGTTACCGCTGAGCCACGCCGCCAGTCCGGTCGATTATGTCTCCAGATCCATAACATTCTTGATATACTTCTTATCTTTCTTTCTTTCTTCAATGATGGTAGCAGTTTTTATCTAGGTTGTGGCGTTTGGTAGAGGTAAATCGTTTCTAAGGTCTTCAACAAAGAATAGTTCTATTATACTCTTTGATAATAACAACGAGTTATAACTATACTCATACATTTAGGAGAAAGTAGGCTATATGTTCTTTACTGAACATCTTGTTTTCTAGGTTGTGGCGTTTGGTAGAGGTAAATAGTTTCTAAGGTCTTCAACCAAGAAATGATTCTATTATACTCTTTGATAATAACAACGAGTTATAACTATACTCATACATTTAGGAGAAAGTAGGCTATATGTTCTTTACTGAACATGTTGTTTTTCTACTAATTCTAGTTTCCGGTGTTCGAAGAAGATGTACAAAAATGAGGTCCGTTTATTTCTAATTGTAGTCTACTCAGTACTGGTCAATTTCCTTATAGACTGTATTAGTGATGCTATTCTCCAATGACCATTGACCGCACTTTATAAATAAATTCGATGATAACCTGATGAATAAATTCAGTATTAGGCTACACTTGATCACCTGCTTGTGGTATCTTCAGCTACGGCGATGCATTGTCAATAAATCTGTGTGGAAGTTGAAGTTGGTGAGAGTCCACCGGGATTGCGGCGCTTAATGCCTCGCCCTCATTCAGCTCTAATTAAATGTTCCAAAAGAGAAAATGGGTCCTGTGGGTGGGACTGGGATGAATATTCATCCGCTGATATTAGTCCGGCCTGGTGTGGCTACTTCAGCGAGAACCACAAGCCCAAATCTCAACTACTTGAAAGAGCGTCATTCAGTAAACAAGGGATTTATCAAAAACCAAATAAATTAGGTTAATGTCTTCTGCATCTTATGTTAGGAGAATAAACTTTCTGTAGGAATATCCATTGCTTGAAGAAGCAAAATATGAATCTTATCAATTGATTAAGAACGCCTATCAGTGCATTTATTATCACAAAAGATTAATAACAAATCTATGAGCATATTTCAAAATTAAATTGGGCTCTTCATCAGTACATAACTATGTAAAATTAAATGAAATGAAACTAATTCTAACCTAATTAATTACATAAATTAGCTATATATAACCAAGTTTATATTTTAGTGTAGTTAGAGACTTATAAGTTACAATACTTAAACAAAGTAACATTAAGAAACTCTTAAACAATAAAAATTGGATAACGTTAAGACGTGAAAAACATGTAGAAAATGATGAAATCTTTGTCGAAATTAAACAAGAAGTTCCGTGAAGAGCTATACAGCCTACTTTTCATGCCAATGATTATTCTTCAGTATATGAACCTATCTAGAATAATGACGAAATTAAGTTGGTAATATCGAAATATCTAATTAGTTAGCCGAGGTCGTTGCGGCATGACTGTTGGCAGTCGCTCACATCCGGGAGGCGAGGAGGTTCGAATCCCCCGCCGGCAACCTTGAAGATGGTCTTCTGTGGTTTCCCATCTTCCTTCCAGGCAAATGGCTGGGTTGGTCCCTAACTATAGGCCTCAGCCGCTACCTTCCAACTCCTCGACCCTCCCATCCAACATTCCTCCCCAACGGTACTTGTAGCTCACCCATTGGGTGTCCGTCTCGAAGCAGCTACAAAACTGGCGAGCCGAACATGTCCTCGGACACTCCCGGCAATAAAAGCCATACGCTAAAAAAAAATATACATATACCTGGTATAAGGTAGCCTAATAGAGCACTACAGTTGGCAGCCCTGTCGACTGAATATATTCTTAGTTCAATCTATTAAGGTACAGAATACAAAATTTGGTTGAAGTCCAATGGACGTTACATGCAGTTAGACATTGGATCTATCAGCACGCGTAAAAGCATGTTGCCAACAATACCATGCGTGTGCTGGTCAGAAATAATCTGAAATATTATGATATCTTGTTGTGCCAATTTCTGATGAAATACATTTGTTAGTATAGAAGTCACATGTATTTTAAAATTGGACATATCAGCAGGCATAGAATCATGTTGGCAGCACTGCCTTGCATTAATTACTCCAAATTAATCTAGAATGTCAGGTGCTATACATGTGCAAAGTATACAGCTGTTGGCTTGCATACTTTCTGGTATATTGATATTAGTGTAGAATAAATATAGACAGCATTTATTAACAGTTGGCAGCTCTGATTGCTCTTAACAATACTTATAGTCATATCTGTTATGGTACACATAGCACATACGAAATTTGGTTGAAATCCAACTGATAGTATAGAAATTACATGTATTTAAAAATTGGTCGTATCAGCAGGCTTGTAATCATGTTGGTAGAACTGACGTAATAAGTTACTCGAAATTAATCTAAAATGTCAGAATATACGTGTGCATAGTTTAAAGCTGTTGGCTTGCTTACTTTCTGATACATTGGTATTTGGATAAAAAATAAAGAGAGCAATTATTAACAGTTGGCAGCCCTGGTGGCTCTTAAGAATACGCTCAGTCATATCTGTTTATGTACAGATATTACACACAAAATTTGGTTGAAATCCAACTGATAGTGTAGAAGTTATATGCATTTAAACATTGGACATATCAGAAGGCTTAAAATTATTTTGGCAACACTGTCATGGTTGGCCTCCTGGAAATTAAACTGAAATAGTACTATCTACATGTGTGCCAATTTTGGAATAGCTCCCATGCATACCTTGCAAGATATCCAACATGGAGCTGAAATTTCTAGTGCTTTTTCAGCAGTTGGTAGCACTGACATCATTTTCAAATATGGACTTGAGATATTCCGGTGCACATCTTTACTCATACTAAATTTGGT
The DNA here is from genome assembly GCA_946902985.2 of Meconema thalassinum. NCBI lineage: Eukaryota > Metazoa > Arthropoda > Insecta > Orthoptera > Tettigoniidae > Meconema > Meconema thalassinum. The sequence goes on along the minus strand of OX336393.1, from coordinate 440,103,214 downwards.
TTAAATCCAATTGATAGTGTAGAAGTTAAATGCATTTAAACATTGGACCTATCAGAAGGCTTAACATTATTTTGGCAACACTGTCATGGTTGGCCTCCTGGAAATTAAACTGAAATAGTATTATCTCCATGTGTGCCAATTTTGGAATAGCTCCCATGCATACCTTGCAAGATATCCAACATGGAGCTCAAATTTCTAGTGCGTTTTTTCAGCAGTTGGTAGCACTGACGTTATTTTCAAATATGGACGTGAGATATTCCGGTGCACATCTTTACTCATACTAAATTTGGTTTTGATTGCTGCAGCCGTTTAGGAGTTGATAGGGGGGGAACACACACACACAGCCAGACAGACCGACAGACAGAAGGACAGACAGACACACATTTTCCCGGATCGATCTCATAAGTCTACTTTTTCCTCATTTTTGCAAAATGTGAAAAGTAGGCTAAAAATACACTGACATCTAATTGATTTCAATTGTTTTTATAACCACAAGATGGTGGCTGTGCGAAATTTTAAAATCTCGTGTATATTTCTTGTGTCCTAATCATGCGATCGAAGTTTGAATAATACACCTACGCCATAATCTTCAGGTAATAGTACATAACTCTATGGCCTACATACTTAAAAATCCAATATGACGACTGTCCCTAATTTATTTAGACGGTCCCAATATTTACGAATCTACACAGCAGTCAAACTGAAGTTTTGTATGTTGATAGAAGCATTTATTTATTTATTTATCGTATGACTTTTAGTGCCGGGAGTATCCGAGGACATGTTCGGCTCGCCAGAGGCTGTAGCTGCTTCAAGCGGACACCCATAGGGTGAGCTACAAGTTCCGTTCAATTTCAAGTAGTTCCAACTTTCACAACCAGATGCCGCTGATACTTAGTGGTGAACGTTGGAACTTTGATAGAACGTTCCAACGAAATCTAACCTAGAAATTTAGCTTCATACAAGTTTAGTCTGTGGAAGGATCTTTTACATGCCATAAAACTATGACATGGGACCGCCAGCTTTACTTCCCCTCCGATTGAAGGCATACTGTGGGACTTTTAAACGCTGTTAAAAAATCCGACGACTTCGGGGTTGAACCCGCTATCTTGGGCACAGCAGTTCAGATTGCTACCAACTATGCCACCGAAGCCGCTTTGATGGAGGCAATTAACATAAGCAGGATATATGAAAAATAGGCTATTTATTTCTTCACGTAGCCTAACTACTTGTTTCATATATGAAAATAACCTAAAGATGACCAATAAATAATAACAATATTAAGAATGTATTGCAGCCAGATACAGTAAGTTACAATTTTGATTATTAAGTAATAGAATAAGCATGAGAATGGAAAGTGCTCCTGAAACGATATCACTAATAAAGCAGTTGTATATCTAACATGTGTGTTGTGCACATACACTACGGTCTCATTTATTGTTTTAAAAGCTGTACCCGACATCCGTTGCAATGCCAATTAAAAAAGTGTTGGCTTTGTAACTTTGTCGAAGGGCTTTTGGTTACACATTATTTCTTTCTTTTTCCGCTAACTGCATCTTAACTATTGTAAAATGAATGTACTATCTCAGAAACATTGTTGTGAGCGTGCTCAATAACTCACCAAAGTTTCATCGCAATCGGATGAACGGTATATGAACGCATACAGGACCTTGTTTAAACGATTCGAGTTCCGTCACACATTTGCTGAATCTACTCGTGCGCTACCAACTGTGAAATCGATTTGCTAAGTTGGAAACATTCACGGCAGTGTACACAATTACTCATTAAAGTTTCATCGCAATCGGATGAATGACATATGAAAGATTACGATTCGCGTGCCGTCACTCATTTGTTGAAACTGCTTATGCGCTACCTATTGCAAAATGGACTTACTAAGTCACAAACATTTGCAGGAGTGTACACAGCAATTCACCAAATTTTCATTGCAATCGGATGAATGATATTTGAACACATACGGGACTTTGTTGGAACGATTCGCTCGCCGTAACTCATTTGTTGAATCCGTTCGTGCGCCACCTATTGCAACATGGATTTACTAATTCATAAACCTTTGCAGTAGTGTACTCAACTACTCACCAAAGTTCCATCACAATTGGATCAATGGTATATGAACGCATATAGGACTTGGTGAAAACGATTCGCGTGCCGTAACTCATTTGATAAATCTACTCGTGCGCTACCTATTGTAAAAGGTTTTACCAAGTCAGTAACCTTCGTAGTGTACACAACAACTCACCAAAGTTTCATCGCAATCGGATGAATGGAATATGAACGCATACGGGAGTTTGTTGAAAAGTTTTGCGCACCATCACTCATTTGTTGAATCTACTCGTGCGTTACCCATTGTAAAATGGATTTACTAAGTTAGAAACCTTCGCAGGAGTGTACAGAACAACTCACCAAAATTTCATCGCAATAGGATGGATGGTATATGAACGCATGTGGGACTTTTTTGAAATGAATCGCGTGCCATTTTTTGAAGCTACTCGCGTGCTATCTATTGTAAATTGGATTTACTATGCCTATAACCCTCCAGGAAGTGTGCACAACAACTCACCAAAATTTGATCGACATCAGATGAATGATATATGAACGCATTGCCAACACTCATTTCTTGAATATACTCGTGTGCTATCTTTTGTAAATTGTATTTACTATGCCTATTTCCATCCCGGGAGGAATTGTATATGAACGCATAAAAGACGAACGGAGAAACATTCATTTTTATATATATAGTAGATATACTTCGCACAGGAGGCAAAAGCCCTCCCTTAGCGTTGTCGGTCGGAGTTACGGCGAGTCCTAACTTCATGAAGAGCACCATTCGTACTGTGATTGTTTAAGATGGAACGGCGCCAGTAGTTAAGATCCTCGCTCTGATACGACGTATCTTGGAAACAACATTAACAGTTAACACAGACTGCGTTTGTTACGAAATTTAATTTAATTGCCCCGTGAAAAGATGCCTCATTAAATGTCCTTTATGAGGAGGTTAATCTTGCCTAGTTTATCACCTCGCTGTCAAACTATGTTAATTAAGCAAGTTTTTCCTTTCTTGTCATCACTTCTCTGAAGATAAAGATGTAAACAGAAATACTACACTTGGAACAGTTTCCTCGTAATTAATTGTTGCAGTTGAAGATATCCTAGTCATCCGCCCTCGTTGGCTACTAAGAAGCGTGTTCCGAATTTCATGTTATGGACTCATAGCAAAAGCTAAATTAATGATTCGAGAAAATAGTTCAGTAGAAGTTGGAAACAAAATTATCGGTATAGATGAATAAGTGATGGGAAATAACGTAAACTGGTATACAAGCGAAAGAGGATTTGTCGTACTGATAAATGATGCGAAATTTAAATAAAGTCGATATCTCGCTTCGGTGTCATTTTATCAGCTGATGTAGTTAGCCAATCAGATCGGTTCGCGAGCGAATTTAAATGGGCTTAGCGCCAATCAAAGGAAAAATGTCACCAAGGGATGGATTCGAACACGTGCCTACTGGCATAGCAAGTACGCTACGGTGCGATGTTTTGATGCTGATTTCTCGGTAGCAGTAGCTGCTAGGCGATCGGTCATTTTCGGGAATGTTCGTAAGCCACCAAGTAGCATGTGTGCAATGAACTTCGCTTACATTGCAACACAAGCTTAGTCACTATAGACATCAACATTGAACTGTTCACTTGGGCAGAGTTTGAACCCGAAACCGTTTCTTTTTGTTTGTTTTGCGGCAATTGCTATGGCGTGATTATATCAGACCAGAGGTCAATATATTATATGCCCTGCCGAATTCATTTTTTCTTCAACCGCTCCCTTCCTTTATTAGGTGCACAATCATTAGCCATGAGTGGATCTTTTTGGAATTACTTGTTCACATTTGCATAAATTTCACAATGTCTCCCCACAGAACACATATATAATTAAAGACCCGTACAGTTGTATTTGGCTCCTGGGAGTCCACACAAGACCTATTTATATATTGAGGGGCCAAGTCTCTCACGTATTTTTGTTAAATGTTAATTTAATAACATGGACGATCAACAATTTCGTCAAACTCAACCACCCTTGAATAAAGTATATGGATGACAGATCACCTCGTGGTGTAGTGACTAGCATTCATGGGTGCAGTCCAGCTTAATTTAAAAATAATCCTTAATTACTAGCCGTACCCGGCATGCGTCGCAATGCCAATCAAAGAAAGAAGATGATTGTGTTGTAATTTTGTTTATTGATGTGAGAGGGCCAACACTCTTTGTTGAAACTACCCGTCCGCCACCTATTCTAAAATGGATTTACTAATTTAGAAACCTTGGCTGGAGTGTGTACAACAACTCATCAAAGTTTAATCGAATGAATGGTATATGAACGCACACGGGACTTTGTTGAAAAGTTTCGCGTGCCATCACTTATTTGTTGAAACTACTCGTGCACCACCTATTGTAAAAAGGATATACTAATTCAGAACATTCGTGGAAGTCTCCACAATCACTCACAAAAGTGTCATCGCAATCGGTAGAATGAAACATGAACGCCTATAGTACAAACAGGCAAACAAGCATTGAAGTATCAAGAAAAGTTCATTTTATATTGTAATAGAAATTATAATAGAGATAATGGTAGCATATCCATTTGTAATCAATCACATAACAGTAAATAACAAGGAAGTTAAAATAGTGAAGCAATTTAAATACTTAGGAGAAACAACTTGGCTGAGAAACCTGCATAGCAAGAAAGAACTAATAAAATGATAAAAGCCCAAAAATTAACATGGTCTACATATCACAGAAAATGTCTATCAATCGCAACAAAATTAAAACATTACAGGACGGTGGTTCATCCAGAGGTGTTATATGGAAGCGAAACTCTTTTTAAAGTTACTCAGAAAAACAGAATCGACAAGAAGAATAGCTAGAACATGCATAAATAAAAAAAAGTCCTCTCGGCACGCCGGAAGGCGGAGGTAGATTTCACCGGACAAACTTGGAGTTAGGCGAAAATAGGCAGAATATGCAGGTTTTCGTAGAAGGATCAGACCTCATTTATCGCGTGAAAGTATTTTACAATTGGAGATTAATTAACTTTGTTTTTCTTCATTTTAAACATATTTTAAACATTTTATTGTCTTATGGGGACGGTAACCTTCTTGTCATTTGGAGTCCATTTTTAGCCTATTTTCAATTTTGAAAAAATAGGCTTATGAGATCACCTTTTGTCCGTGTGTGTGTGCGTGTGTGTGTGTGTGTGTGTGTGAGAGAGGTGTGTGTGTGCCCCCCCCCCTAATAAAATCTAAACGGCTGGAGCGATTTCAGTGAAACTCGGTAAGTTCATAGCACTATTCCCGGCGACCTCGACCATGCCCATCGAATTTTGTTACGTCTCACCAATCCAACATGGCGGCTGTGCGAAATATTTCACTAGCATTCAGTATCTCCGAAACTATAACGGATATCGCCCTGAAATTGTGTACGGTAATAAAGGGTACTACTAGAAGTTCACCTATGAGACTTTCAAAAACCTGGTTACTACATAACCAACATGGCGGCCAAGCGAAGTGGAGACTTTTAAATAGACTTTTCTCGCGATTTAACTATCCAAACGTAATGAAACTTGGTACAGCAAATATTTATACACATTGCAATGCACTGGAGTCTAATTTAGTTAAATTGTTAACATAACCTCAAAATGGCGGCTGTGCGAAATATTTCACTGACATTCTATATCCCCGAAACTATTACAGATATCACCCTGCAATTTTGTACGGTGATAAAGGGTACTGATACAAGTTTACCTATGTATAATTCATAAACCTGTAAAGTACAAAACGAACATGGCGACCAAGCGAATTTGAAATATTTTAATAGACTTTTCTCGTGAGTTAACTCTCTGAGCGCAGTGAAATGTGGTACAGTAAATGATATTGCAGATTGTAATGTACTGCCATCTAATTTAATTCAATTGTTTACATAACCTCAAGATGGCGGCTGTGCGAAATTTTAAAATTAAGTTTTTATTTCTTGTGTCGTAATCATGGGATCGAAGTGAAAGTTTGAATAATGAACCTAGGCAATAAGTGTCCTTGAATGGTACATAACTCTATGGCCTATACATATAACAATCCTAAATGGCAAGCTTCCGAAATATTTAGACGGTTCTCAATATCTATGAAACTTTTACAGCAACCAAACTGAAATTTTTATGTTCATAGAGACTAGGAACATATGTTCACCTATAGGACTTTCAGTAACCTGGTGAGCACGAATCCAACATGGCGACGACGCGAAGTATAAATATTTAAATGGACGTTTCTCGCGAATTAACTATCCGAGTGCCGTGAAACGTTGCACGTTAAATGCTTACACAAATGTTGATCCACTGGCATCTAATTTATTTCAATTGTTTGCATAATCACAAGATGGCTGCTGTGCGTAATTTTAAAATCTCGTTTTTACTTCTTGTGTTCTAATCATGCGATTGAAGTTTGAATACCACACGTACACAATAATCTTAATATAATAGTACAAAAATAAAAATCCAACCTGGCGACCATCTGAAATATTTAGACGGTTCTCAATATCTACGAATCTGTTATAGCAATTAAACTGAAATTTTGTATGTTGATAGAGGCAATTAACATGAGCAGGATATATGAAAATAGGCTGTACAGTTCTTCACGGAACTACTTGTTATACTTGTGGTCACACTGTCCTTATGCAAGGTTTCGACACTGATGTGTAACTATGTAACGGTCTGTTACTTCTTCACGCAAAATTATATCTCCCGCAGAGATGTTGGTTGGTTCCTCAGTTTAGGGGCTGCGACAACGCGGTCATATAACCCCGTGTACTTTGGGTGAGTGTAGAATCTGTCTGATAAACGGTGTGAATTGTGATGGCTGTATTAGTCTGTAATTCAGGTAAGGAATGCAGACGCTAAATTTCAAGCAGTAGTTCCTAATGCTGCTACCAGATACTAACGTCAACGCCACCTAGCTGTGAACTTGGCTACTAGATGCCACCTCAATCAGCAACTCGCAACGAACGTTGGAACTTCCCCTCCAAAGGAAAGCTTACTGAGGGATTTTTAGCGCTCTTAGAAAATCCGACGACTTTGGCCGGCTTTGAACCCGCGACCTTGGGCATAGAAGTTCAGCATGCTACCAGTTACGTCACCGAAGCCGCTTCACACTTAGTCAGATGGAAATCTGAATCTGATCTCGCGCAAGTGCGTTGTCATGGCAACCTCTGATGGCTCATACCTCATCAATTTAGTAGTGTTGCCATGTCAACCACTGATAGCTCTTGCCATTTCCTTATAATTCCGAAATCATTTTTCTCATCCCTTGGCGCAATGATGGCTCATATCAAAAATTATTTCAGACAAACGTTTTAGGTAATTATTAGGGGAATATTGTCCATTTTGTACGGTTTTGATATTGTGCCTATTGACAGAGATATGATTAATGTTTCCCGAAAAACCCACTTTTTCCCACCCCTTTGGTCAATGGTTGGTGCTATCAAAAAACTTATTTGACATAAATTTTTGGCACTTATCCGACACATATTATGAACTTTGAAGGGATTCGATATTTCATGTATTAAGAGAGTTATAGCGATATTTCACTTTTTCGAAAAAAGCCCCCCATTTTCACCCCCTTTGGCCGATTTTGCCCATTAACGAACTCGACCGAGATTTTATAGGGATACATATTATGTAAAAAAATGAAAGTGATTGGTGCAAAATTACGGCAGTTATCGTGTCCACAAGAAACTGATATACATATATACATATATTACATAAATTATATATTAACTTTTGAACTGACGGTGGTTTTGGGGTCTGGGGGATGTGAAACGCGAAGATATGTCGAAATTTTCCGGAAATCGAAACATGGTACCCATTGCAATTGTTATCTTTCTAATGAAATCTACCTAAAATACTACCGTCAACGACACCTAGCTGTGAACTTGGCTACTAGATGCCACCTCAATCAGCAACTCGCAACGAACGTTGGAACTTCCCCTCCGAAGGAAAGCAAACTCAGGTTTTTTAGCGCTCTTAGTAAATCCGACGACTTCAGCCGGGTTTGAACCCGCGACCTTGGGCATAGAAGTTCAGCATGCTACCAGTTCCGATACCGAAGTCGCTTCCCACAGACATATGAAAACTGAATGTGATCTCGTGCAGTGGCGTTGTCATAGCAACTGCTGATGGCTCATCCCTTATCAATTAAAAGTAAAGTTGTCATGGCAACCTCTCTTGGCACTTGGCATTTTCTTATAATTCCGAAATCATTTTGTTCACCCCGTGGCGTAATGGTGGGTCATATCAAAAATTCTTTCAGAAAAAAGTTTTAGGTAATTATTGGAGGAATATTGTCCATTTTGTGCGGTTTTGATATTGTGCCTATTAACAGAGATATGATTAATGTTTCCCGAAAAACCCACTTTTTCCCACCCCTTTGGTCAATGGTTGGTGCTATCAAAAAACTTATTTGACATACATTTTTGGCACTTATCCGACACATATTATGAACTTTGAAGGGATTCGATATTTCATGTATTAAGAGAGTTATAGCGATATTTCACTTTTTCGAAAAAAGCCCCCCATTTTCACCCCCTTTGACCGATTTTGCCCATTAACGAACTCGACCGAGATTTTATAGGGATACATACTATGTAAAAAAATGAAAGTGATTGGTGCAAAATTACGGCAGTTATCGTGTCCACAAGAAACTGATATACATATATACATATATTACATAAATTATATATAAACTTTTGAACTGACGGTGGTTTTGGGGTCTGGGGGATGTGAAACGCGAAGATATGTCGAAATTTTCCGGAAATCGAAACATGGTACCCATTGCAATTGTTAGCTTTCTAATGAAATCTACCTAAAATACTACCGTCAACGACACCTAGCTGTGAACTTGGCTACTAGATGCCACCTCAATCAGCAACTCGCAACGAACGTTGGAACTTCCCCTCCGAAGGAAAGCAAACTCTGGTTTTTTAGCGCTCTTAGTAAATCCGACGACTTCAGCCGGGTTTGAACCCGCGACCTTGGGCATAGAAGTTCAGCATGCTACCAGTTCCGATACCGAAGTCGCTTCCCACAGACATATGAAAACTGAATGTGATCTCGTGCAGTGGCGTTGTCATAGCAACTGCTGATGGCTCATCCCTTATCAATTAAAAGTAAAGTTGTCATGGCAACCTCTCTTGGCACTTGGCATTTTCTTATAATTTAAATCATTTTGTTCACCCCGTGGCGTAATGGTGGGTCATATCAAAAATTCTTTCAGACAAAAGTTTTAGGTAATTATTGGAGGAATATTGTCCATTTTGTGCGGTACTGATATTGTGCCTATTAACAGAGATATGAATAATGTTTCCCGAAAACCCACTTTTTCCCACCCCTTTGGTCAATGGTTGGTGCTATCAAAAAACTTATTTGACATAAATTTTTGGCACTTATCCGACACATATTATGAACTTTGAAGGGATTCGATATTTCATGTATTAAGAGAGTTATAGCGATATTTCACTTTTTCGAAAAAAAAAAAGCCCCCCATTTTCACCCCCTTTGACCGATTTTGCCCATTAACGAACTCGACCGAAATTTTATAGGGATACATATTATGTAAAAAATTCAAAGTGATTGGTGCAAAATTACGGCAGTTATCGTGTCCACAAGAAACTGATATATATATATATATATATATATACACTAGCAGTAGTACCCGGCTTCGCCCGGTGGAATGATGATAATATTTCAGTCTCCTTAACACTCAACGTCATTGATGAAGATGATACTGACGACGACTGCTATTGAACGGGTATAATAAACTTACACTCCAATAGAAATACATATTTTTAAATTACCGGCGAGGAAGACTGTGGTGTTGCCTAGTAGTATAATGGGCGTAACATCTAGGTCATTTTCCCTTTTGATGAGGATGACAATGAAGACTACTACTACTGAACGGGTATATTAAACTTACAAACTAATGGAAATACACATTTTATAAATCACAGGCAATGAAGACTGTGGTGTTGCTTAGTAGTACTGTATAATGGACGTAACATCTAGGTAATTTGCCCTTTTGATGAGGATGATAATGAAGACGACTACTACTGAACGGGTATATCAACCTTACAAACTAATGCAAATACATATTTTTAAAATCACAGGCTAGGTAGACTCTGGTGTTGCTTAGTAGTATAATGGACGTAACATCTAGATCATTTGCCCTTTTGATGAGGTTGATAATGAAGACGACTACTACTGAACGGGTATATCAACCTTACAAACTAATGGAAATACACATTTTAAAATCACAGGCGATGAAGACTGTGGTGTTACTTAGTAGTATAATGGACGTAACATCTAGGTCATTTGCCCTTTTGATGAGGATGGTAATGAAAACTACTGTTGAATTGACACGACAAACTTACAAACTACCGTGATAGAAATATTTCAAAATTCACAGGCGATGAAGACTTATTGTGTGTGGTGATTAGTGGTATAATGGGCGTAACATCTAGGTCAATTGCCCTTATGATGATAATAATAAGGTAATGAAAAATGACTACTAAACGAACATGGTGTAATTTTAAATCTGATATAGGCAATTCAGATTTCTACCTTCGATGTCTTCCAAAGTCTGAACGTTATTTTCTGGCTTAGGCCTATACTCGATGTGTGTAGTGAAAGAGCTTATCGAGCACTGCTCGGGTCCAACCTGCTCGAATCGCAGATGATGACGATATATGATGACAGACGTTTGGGGGGGTTCCCGGTCCTGTTCACATTGACCGGTGAATCGCTCATTCTTTCATAACACTACAGTGGTTTGAGCAAAGACCCTGTATGAACATCAGCATAGTCAGCAATACCAGGTAACACGGCGGGGTATGGACATTCCTCTCATGTCAACTCGCGATGAATCAGCAAGCTATTCTCACACCTGGCTCCCTCCTCCCCCCTCCACCCACCAGGGTCTCTCAACTTGTGGAACGTGGGTTTGCGACCACGGGACCCCAGCTGAGTCCGGCATTGCTTCTACTTACTGGTGCCGGGCTCCTTTCAGTTCTCTTTCCTGTCAGCCTCCCTTGGTCAAACTCTTGTTCTCTTCCGACCCCGATGGTATCAGGGTATCCGAGGCCTAGTGACTCTTTCACTATCCCGCCTTAATTGGCCCTTGTCTAATCATTCCTGATAGCCTCATTCTTCGAGGTGTCAGCCTTCTTTTTCTTTTCTTAATATCTCATGTCTTCTGCTCAAGACCCTCAAGGAGGCAGGGTGTGTGTAGTCCCACCACTTCTGGTGCACCCTGGATAGTGCTACATCCTCAAGGGCTCATGGCTGGTGAGTTCGGGAGCTGGCAACCCTGAGGGTTTCCTGAGCGGGTCCGGTTTTACCCCTTTTTTCCATTGCCTTTGGGACGGACCCTGTCCTCTTTCCGGGAATGGAGTGGTCTGTCCGCAATTTCAAGCAGACAATGTTACTCGCAGGGTACCAAAGGGTAAGTATACAAATTTTGGTTCTGAACGGTGAAAAGGTGTAGATTTGTGCCAAAGGGCCTAAATGCAGGGAATGGGGTGATCTGTCCGCAATTTCAAGTGGACAGGGTTACCCGCAGGGTTCGAAAGGGTAAGTATAGCCTACACATTTTGGTCCGGATCGGTGAAACGATATAGATTTTTGCCAAAGGACCTAAATGCAGCAAATGGGGTGGTCTGTCCGAAATTTTAGGTGGACAGTGATATTCACAGAGTTACAAAGGGTAAGTATACACATTTTGGTTCAGATCGGTGAAACGGTGTAGATTTGAGCCAAGGGGCCTAAATGCAGGGAATGGAGTGGTCTGTCCGCAGTTTCAAGCAAACAGTGTTACTCGCAGGGTACCAAAGGGTAAGTATAAAAATTTTGGTTCGGATCGGTGAAACGGTGTGGATTTGGGTCAATGGGCCTAAATGCAGAGAATGAGGTGGTCTGTCCGAAATTTCAAGTGGACAGGATTACCCGCAGGGTTGCAAAGGGTAAGTATACAAATTTTGGTTCGGATCGGTCAAACGGTGTAGATGTTTGCCAAAGGGCCTAAATGCAGGAAATGGGGTGGTCTGTCCGAAATTTTAAGTGGACAGTGTTATTCACAGGGTTACATAGGGTAAGTATACAAATTTTGGTTGAGATCGGTGAAACGGTGTAGATTTGGGCCAAAGGGCCTAAATGCAGGGAATGGGGTGGTCTGTCGGAAATTTCAAGTGGACAGGGTTACCCGCAGGGTTCCGAAGGATAAGTATACAAATTTTGGTTCAGATCGGTGAAACGGTGTGGATTTGTATACATAACAGACAGACAAACATTGAGCTTTATATATATATATATAATATATATATATATAGATACATATATACATAAATCATATATAAACTTTTGAACTGACGGTGGTTTTGGGGTTTGGGGGATGTGAAACGCGAAGATATGTCGAAATTTTCCGGAAGTCGAAACATGGGACCCATTGCAATAGTTAGCTTTCTAATGAAATCTACCTAATATCAGAAAGATGGACAGTGGCGGATTGTACCAAATAAAATGGTATACAGAGAACTGGAGCCCATCACTGATACTATTCGGAAGAAACGGATTACTTTTCTTGGTCACATTATGAGGACACCAGAAACCAGGTTATCCAGTAAAATTGTAGTGAAACTTTGGAATATGAAACAACAAGTAGGATGGATTAAGGAAATTAGAGGAGATAAGAAAGAATTAGAAATAACCTTGGATGACTTGCGAAACAAAACAACATATTAAAAAAACTGAAAGATATTAAAATAAGATTTCAGGCAAAAATAGACAAACGTAATACAGTAAAAAGGGTATTTACAGATGAGGAACGCATGAGAAGATCAGAGCGAATGAAAAGCTAATGGACAATTCGGAAAGCAAACTTACTGAAGAAGAGGACCAAGAAATGATTGACTGAAGTGGTACAATGAGGCCGTAAAAGCAGATGAAGAAGAGATTATTTATGAATTATTAAGGAATAAAATGTCTTCCATGAAATCCAATAGAACGTCACAAGCGTTAGCGGACACAAACTAGGTAAACAGACGTGCGATATATTCCTTAGAAAATAGCAAGTATTGTAGACCTTGTAGTATTGACTCGGTAACCTTCTTCTGAAGCCAATAAGCAAACAATGCCCTGTCGATCGTGTGGCACCATTGTGCCTGAACCAACATCTAACTCAAGTGTGAGAAAAAGAGGATCGATGAAGCAGACCTTCATCCCCTCTTGCTATTCTGTTTGTGATTGATTGGGGGTCGACCGCACTGACACCTTAGTCAAGTCTGCTTGCATCTGCCACCCTTCCGCTTCGCAGCGCTGTTTGGATTGGTAATGGAATTCCCTGGTCTAACACTCTGCTGTGTAATGCTTTTTCTTTGTGTCTTGCAACGTTGTTGCTTCATTCTTGCAGACATTAACCTACTTTGTGCGACTAAAAAATTGACAAGGTCCAAATCGGCTAACGCAAGCTTTATACGACTGTGCGAGAATTTCTTAGTGCAGATCCTTGTAAATAATGTATGAACGGCTCCACCGAGGTGGGACAACGTCAACAAAAATGGAATACATTCACGGGATAGTTCTTCCTGAGACGACAAAGAAAGTTCGCGTAACATTGTGTTGTAAAGCCAATTTGTTCGACCGAGCTACTTGTCACTTACTTTGAAGGACACCGGGAAGCGTTTGCTTATGTTGTTGTTGTTGCTTCGTTTGAGGGGCTTGGACAGCGTGGTCATTTAGTCCCGGGTGCAGAATGTGTCTGATAACCTGTGTCATTATGATGTCAGCAGTTGTTTGCTTATGAAAATTACATTAATATATATTTGCATTTACATTCCATTTAGTCCTACCCATTACAAGCTATAGGCCTATCAGTGAAAACTCATAATCAGAACTGAGGATCCCTAACAAGCAAGATTATGTGAATACGACACCGTATTACCTACCACAGTTGTGCCTAACGGACATGGTTTAAGATCCTTGTGTATTCGCAAAAAAAAAAAACTTTTTTTTTTCATTCTTAAAGTAGTCTTTCCTCAAACCCTATTAGTAATACAGCTCTTATTTGTTCTTATTATTAACAGGCTTGCCTCCATCTTCTTTGCTCTTTCTTATCGTTGTTGTTAGGAGTCACAACCTGTCATAGATATTTGAATTTGTGGACTTTCCTTATGTCACCATACTTGGTGTCCATTGTCCATTACCATTACTGATGTGTAACATCTTTCCACTCGGTTGCTGGATATTTTTGTGGGAGTGATTTTGAAAAATGGCACGGAAGTGGATCGGAGCGATCGAGGTGGCACCAGCTGGCACACTTCCGTTCGATCGAACGGAAGTGTGCTCGAATGGAAGTGTGCTAGTTGGCAGTGGTGGATCGAACGGAAGTGTAAGACGCACTGCCAAATCAATCGATCGATCCAGCTGGCAGTGGTGAGATCCAGCTGGCAGTGGTAAGAGAAACAATGTACGCGCGGTGTCGGAAATTGATACCATGAGGTACTCTCGGCCATGTGGAATGTATATGACACACTGAACGGTAAGCGCTCATGCGAACTCTGGTGTTAAGTGATTGAAACAAAGCACATGGTACATGTTTGAAGCCTTCGTATCAGTATTTGAATGGTAACATTCCTTAATATCAAACATTGTAAGTAGTCGGCATTGTTGGTATTATGTTTCTGCACAATGGCTATTCAAATATTAACCCACATAACGGTAATGCAGTCATCAACATAATATAATCGTTATGGTTATACGAGAATTGAGCAAGCCTTCATGAACTATTGCTGAATACATTCTCTTTACTCACAAGAGGGCCTATTCATAATATATTTTAAACTCAATTTCACGCAGGAACATTATCGAAACAAGCAAAATATAAATGAAACTTAATTCCGTAATGCAGTATTATTGGAACGTGGAAATAAGTCACCATCTTGTGCACGACATTTGCGTAGTCGAAATAGCCGTTGGGTTAGCGCCTATGACTGTGAATATGGAGACCTCGGGTTCGAATCCCGGTCGGGGTAGATATTTTTGCTACCAGATTATCATTTTAAACGATATTTATCAGATCAATATGACTCATTTTAACAGAATCCATATCAAATTACGTGCTGGTCTCTGAATCAAGAGGTCCTGCTTATAAGGAATTTAAGGTTATGAGCGGTGTCGCGTCTATTAATCTAGTTGCTCCATATCGTATTATTTATTTAGGCTAGTGCTGGTGGAAGCTACAAATCATATAATAAAATGAGTTCCGTATTATAAAATACAATATCTGTAAAACACTCCCTTTTAAAATCGATTAATATTTGTGCCAATAATAGTATAAAATACCGGTGTATCAACAATTTCACGTGAGGTTTCTACTATGTCAGATGTTACACATCATATGCGACTACTCTAAGGCTCGTAACTTAGCTCACAGATAACGCTTCCAGACTCTTTGCTAGTCCATTCGCAACCCATCACTATCAGGATAACTACGCTACATTCCAACACAGGGAGTTCCTTGGATCAGTAATGTGTTTAGATATTGAATGCCTGGGCCCAACTACAGAAAATTACGTGCCCGAAATACCCACATGAGGGTTATTCGCAGAGATCGATACAAGCTGAGCTCAATGCTCGTATCTCACTCCGGGGAAACTCCCTTATTAAGGACTGAACTCCAACGCCAAGTGTGTTGCTTGAAAAAATTCGAAAATCCTTATATATTGCCATAACGGTCGCCAGGCTCATACGGGAGTTGAGAAGCACATAACGGCACTTTTTAATACCTCTCACTCACTCTCTACCTTACCTTCCGCCGTCAGTGCATGACCCTAGGAGCTTTCGACAAACCCTTCCGTATTTCGTAACGAGTAGCCCGATTTTACTACCCGTTATCTACCGTTACATGGGCCGTAGCTGCTAACTCTCGCTTGGCTTTAGTAGTTCTCAATAGACAGGATCAAAGCGCTGGGAGTCTTTTCAGGCTACCAATTAGTTCTATTTGCAACCAATAGATGGCTGCATAACCTTCGATTTTATAATAATAATAATAATAATAATAATAATAATAAATTATTATTATTATTATTCTTTTCTTTCATTTCGGCCATTTATGGACCACTCTATTTCAACTGCTTTTTCCCTCAATCCCTCACATTTGCCCAGTGTTCCTGTATTATTCTTCGGTGAGCTTCCTTCTGATCTTCGGATCACATCTTGCCCGTTTCCATTTTGGGTATTGCCTGAAAATTCCCCAAGTTTCTTCTTCAAAGGCCCACGTTCCAAGATGTCGTCACGTGATATCCCCAATTCTTGTAGGTCTTTTTTCCAACTCTGTAAGCCAGTTCCCTTTGGGTTTCCTTCCCACAAAGTAGGCACAGATTCGATTGGACAATCTTCCATTACTCATTCCTGTCAAGTGTCCATAGGAAGAGATTCCCCTTTTGCGTATGGTATAATAATACTGTAATATCGTATGTCCTCGGGTGCCAGGTGCAAGCTTTGTTATTTGACACTCAGAGGGCTGCTTGCATGTCAAATTTAGTTGTTCCTTGAAGCACTATGAAAGTCAAGGAGGTTAGATATCTAAGCTTCTTGACAGTATAGCGCTTTCTAGTAGAGAAATAAGGAACTTTGTGTTGGCGAAAAAAACCGGGGTTAATTTTGCCATTATGAACACGGCCTACTGAATTCAAATGGGTTCTTTAACTTGCCAACATCTTATGACATGCGAGTCGTGATTTTTGCCTTCTTAAAAAATCACTTACCACGGCCATGAGCGAACCTGCAAGCATGGGGTTAGTAATCCGACAGGATAACCACTCACCCTCCGTGGCAAGCTATTGCGTATAGTGTTCGTTATCTTGTCGACGTAAAGATATACAGTAGTGTCGTCTTCGGTACTCTCCTTGTTCTTTGACCGGTCTCAAGATCTTCCTCTCTTTGGCTTCAAGTAATTCCGCCAGGCTTTATTATTCAAGTCTTTGATATTCTTCTTCGTACTGGACCCGTTCGTCCTGGGGATGCGATGACCCATCTGCTATTACATCGCATTCCTGGATTTCCAGGACAGAGCGGAGTTAAATGAACCTCTAGTCAAATAAGGAATGTGTCGGAAATTCAGTTGAAATATCTCAAAAGCAGAGGGTAACACGAGATAGTATCTCCAGGGTCGTTACGGGTATAAATTTAATAATAAAAAAATACAAATATCAATGGGCGCCATCAACTGAATCCCTAGCAAACCACATCCTTCCTGGTTAAGCCTTAATTAAGACAAGGAAAGAAAAAGGAAAATCACATCATCATCAGATCACAACTAAGATAAAAACAAATTTATTCAACTTTGATAGTCAGACAGACATATTAAACACTCATCCTACCTAAGAGCATGGTCGAATGCCAACGTTAAATTGTCATTGTCCAGAAAATCGAACCATCTCCATTCTACTCAAAGTGTATTTAATCCACATAAAATAGGAAAAATTTCTAAAGTTCTCTTGGGTTCTCAGGATCACCGTAGCACGATGTCTTTGCGTCACTGACATTCGTGATAACTGAGACCTAACTTCTCTTTAAATTAACATCATGAATGTGGATGTAAAAAATATTATTAATCTGTCTAAACACACATATTATAATCACATATTTTAAATATCACATAATTTATGGCTTGCATGGCATTATTCAAATGCTGAATATGTAGTAAAATGCTCCTAAACATCGAATAAGTAATTTACACTATTTACACTGTCATTAATCATTGCTGTTTTGTGAATCACAGAAAATCCACTATTCATTGGTTATAATTATCATCATCATCAAAATTAATTGTTTAATTCATCAACACAAGTTGCAATTCTTCAAATCATATCTCAAATAAATTTATTTAAATCCATTTAAATGTATTAATCATCAGCTTCTTTAATTAATTATCACCTTCCAATTCAGTTATTCATCATCTATTTAATCATCTATTAATTTATTTAAGTCAGCTTATTTATTCAATCTTTAATTCATCCATTTATTTAATTCATTGATCTATTCCAAAATTTAATTTATCAATTTATTTAAATTTTATTCATCTGGTTATTTAGATTTTTATTATTTCATCTAGTCATTCTGATTTTTATTTCATTAGGTCGGATCATTAATCTGCTTAAATTTCAGATTATTATTTCATTAATTATTATTATCAGAAAATCTTGTATTATCAACATTATTTATTTGTTTAATTTCCTAACAAATTGTTTAATATGGTTTATAGAACGTTGTATTACAGTTTTATCACTTCCAAGTTATATCTCGTATTTAATTATCATGCCAAAAAAATATTATTGCCTTCAAAAATTCACGTTGGATCTCACTATCCACAACTACATTATATATTTTCACTTCATCAAATATCACATTTGAATACCACAATTATTCCACAAAACTCCATAAATATTCAGCGCACAGCATGAATGTCAAAATTATGCTAGACTGGGTTCGACAACCTCATGTCTGCTTCAAAATACATTAGCAATATTGCAACTTCCACTTGGCAACTTCCACAAAATGCCTATCACAAACTTCACTTAATCACGTTTCATGATCTACAAAAAATACATAACTGGCTTCAAATTATCTACGCACACAATCTCCAATAACTGTAATTAATCTGATCACATCTAGACAACTTCTTAAACAATTAGGAAAAATATTACCTTAGTATTCGTAATCAAATTCAAAATCTGCTTTCAAATAGCATACATTCTCTCAAAATTCTCATAATTCACTTCACAGAAAAACACCAATGTGCTATAATCTCTCACATCGAAATATGCAATACTGATCTGCCTTAAAATAAATCTGACCATTAATGATTCATCTTATAAGATTCAATTACTTTAAATCCTTCTCAAAGGTATTAAATTCAATCATGAAAATTATCAAAAGCATCAGCTGTATCAGCTGTTAAATTGAAAGTACTCTCAAATGAGTATAGCAACAAAATATTGGATTGGCAAACAAGAATTACAAAATGTAATTCTGCTGACATGTATTTTTAATTTATTTAACAAAATTCGACTGATATGTGACTAGTAGTTCCTTGTTTGATCCTCTTACAATCTGATAAAAATGAGTTCCTCAATGGCAAGTAAGATGAGTAACCACCACACGATCGTATAAATACGAAAGGCCTTGCCCCGTCGTCTAACATGATAATGCCCTGAACGATGGGTAAAGATGTGTACCACCACGCAATCGTATAAATACGAAAGGCCCCATCTCGTCGTCTCATGAATGAATGTACCAGATTGGAATCAACAAGTCTCTAGTTGTCATATAAAAGCGATATTCATTCACTTGAGTGAATAACATCTTAATATCTCCAAACAATCCAATGGAAAAAATCCCTACTGATGAATAATACCCACTCGCTAGTATGCAATGAACTGACGAAGTGATTTAAATAATCCAATTGCAGATCACGAGTCCGAAATACTCGCCACAAAAAATATAACTATCCAGGAAAACTATCCTTACTGGAAAATGTCTAAAAGACCAAACATCTGCTTAATAAATCCAACCAATTGTGAGAATTTCGTATAATGGTGCCTGCCATATGATATGGTAACGCCATATTCTAGCAAAACTCGGACAAATAATGTTTAAGCCATGTCTAAATAATCGTATAACACCTACTAGAAAAATATATACATGTATGCCCAGTGTTCATGAAAATATCATATTAGAAAGTCATAACTCTTACAGTACCTTCTCATATCAGCTGTTATTATATTTCAATGATCGTCGATTATTCTTGTGTGTAATAAATTTCTCGAAAGATCGACGTGAATATCGTATCACCCACACGATAACGATCGTCTTCATATCCCAAGTGAATCAGCTGTTAGACCTCCTCTTCTTCAGGAATCGAATCCATCGCTCCGTGGTGCCATCGCGTCTCTGTCTTCGTTTACTCCGACATGATGAACTGCATGTTATCCATAATGGATACTGTCCAAAACCTTACGTAAAAGTTCATAAAAGCAGCGTACCCCATGTTCTTCTTCTAAGTTACGCCACTGTCCCACACAATGTTCGGTTTGCTTGTTAAAAGTTCAATCTCCACAGCGGTTAAGTCTCACTTGTAGAAAATAAATTTTATTTATGAGAGTGTATAACCCAGTAGCTGTGTTCGTACTCGATATTTTATGATAATTCATGAAAACGAATTCTATTAATGCACATGCCAATGTTCATAAGTGCATATAATTGTAACAGTTCGTTTGCTTAAAAGCGTTAATGTTGTTTGGACCCCATGGTCGCTCTAGATATTCCGTTATGAAATGCATAGTCGTAATGTAATTTGAATATCTAAGTTCATAATTGCAGTATATTGTAATTATCTGCCTGCACAATTCTATTACTGAATACAAGTCCCAAATCAATGTTGTAACTGAATGTTGAAATGAAGTTCAGCTTCTTTAATGTTGCCTGCGTATAAAAGTCGGAACTAGCCCGCTCTGATCTACTGCATTGTTCCAGAATGAACTATGCTTAAAGCCGGCCTCGCCATGCCGCTTTGCTATACTGTTCTGCGTTACAAAATGCAGCTCGAAATAAAGTTCTCAAACTCGTATTACAATGCTGTTCTGAACCCCGGCTTTTTCTCCTCCGTACACGGCCCGTACAGCCTGCCGCTTAACCGGTCTTCTCGCCGTCTGCCCTGCGTTGCTCGCCTTGGCTCAATGACCTACTTCCTGCTCTCTGCTTGGTTAAGTAATACTGTCGCCTTCGCTTTACGTAACAAGTGCTGTTCACCGCTCGACTTTACCGTACGCTCTGCGCATGTGTACCACTTCAGCTCGCTGGCTGAACTCGACTGACTTCTCTAAACTGCATTGACCAGCTCCTACCTGGCGCGGTCACGTGATTCTCTCCCACTTTCTACGGTCGTGCGTCACAAATAATCTCGACCACCTTCATCTCGGCTATTAAGTTATACAATAACTTAAGGGATTATCTGTCTTTCTTCATGTTATTATCATATATAATGCTTGTTATCTCTTCTCTTCTGAGATGATTAAATACTATGTTCCATAAAGATCTTAATAAAACTTTAATATTCCTCCCATAATTCCATCTACTTGACTGGCAGTGCCTTCTTGATCCTTGGCCTTCTACGTCATTTCCTAGCATTCTCCTCTACTCGATTTGAGCGCTATCTTTACAACTTTTCCCATAAATCTCAACTACGGCTTAATGTCAGCTGGCGTAGCCGATATCCTCAACTAGGTATCGGGTACAGTATTATTATTTTAGTCCTTCCGTTGTGGCCTCATAAAGACCACGTGTGGATTTTAACTTCTCATCAATTGTTGTTGTTGTTGTTGTTTATTCATTTCTTTCAAATATTCCTTCATCATTTCACTCTCTTCCCTCCTCGGACCACTTTCTATCAATTTTCTTTTTCCTTCGGAATTGGGATCCTTCTATATTTAACACCTTCTAAATATCCCTCTTACGATAGTTTATTCTTTACCCATATCATTTAATTGTATTTTTTTCTCAATTTACCTCATCAGCCTGTTATTTTCTTTTCCCATAAATGTCTTTTTGAATATCCTTTATGTTAATCTGATGCAGTTTTACGCATTCATCTAGCCTAGAACCAACTTATCAAAATTAAATTGTGAGGAGATTTTTTAAATGACTTTTCTTTCTTTTGCAGGTACGGTATGAGGAACTTGACTACCTACCATAAACTTAAGAGTTGGTGAGTAATAAACTGCTTAAGGAAAAGTGATAAAATATATGTTTCTGTTAATTAAATTACAGGATTATAGCATCATCCCCGTGTACTTGCAGGGCCAGATAACCTCATAGTTCCGCCCCTTTGAGTCCCAATAACTAACCCGTGTACTTCTAATACTTGTTCGATAACTGTAACTGTAATTGTTAGGGTCTAGGATTAGGACTGGTGCCTCGATACTTGGAAGTAAACTACCATGCCAGCACTTGTCTGGAGGGAGTGTGGAACGATTCGGTGGAATCTTCACTCTCAGGAAGGTCGCAGTTCACTCCGGGATTCGAACCTTTGATCTTCGGACTTCCCATTTATATTCCTAGTGCACGTTAAGCTGCAGGGATTAAAGAGATATAGGCCTATCTGCTATTTTATGCAATGTAACTTAAGATTAACGCTTTTTTGACATTCATTCCATTGTTGCTTTTGTTGTCTGTAGTAACATTGTAATAATAAATAAATAAATTAATTAATTAATTAATTAATTAAAGAAACGCACTAATGAATCACAACAGAACTCTCCACAACAATGTGCCGTATTTATATATTTGCTTTTGTTTATTTACTTATCTATTTATTTAATTGTTTGTTTATTTATTTCTTCTTCTTCTTCTTCTTGTTTCGAATGGGCCTACTTTGGACCACGCTTGTTCAACTGTTGAGCTTTGATCTTTGCCCAGTGTTGTCGCATTTTCTGCCGGTGTAACTCCTTCCTTTCATCTGTCCAAGGGGTACCTTTCTTCCGGGGTTTTTCCTGAAATCCATGGACTTCCTTCAGGGCATGTCTCACAGATTGCCTGTCTTGAAGATCTGATATTCCCAGTTCATTAATGTCTTTCTCAGTTTCTGTCAGCCAAGTGGTACGAACCTTCTTGTTCTGCCAGAAAGTGAACAGCCTATTGGTCAGTCTTTTGGGAGGCAATCTTGCCACATGACCATAGAATGCTACTCTCATTTTCCTAGCACAGTCAGAGAGCCTTTCTATATGTTCGTAGAGCTCGGAATTGTGCCGCCTACGGTATTCCTCATCTTCCTTTACCGGACCTAGGATCTTCCTGAGAATTCTCCTCTCTCTGACTTCCATTTTCTCCATCAGACCACTTCGGTTCAATGAGAGACACTCCATGGCATACAGGGCTTCTGGTCGTATGACTGAGGTGTAGTGCTTCAGTTTCAGGTTGCGTGACAGGCATTTCTTGTTGTAGATGTTCTTTGTCAGTCGATAAGCCAGTTCCAGCTTGTTGACTCTCATGGATAATGATGCTCTTTCTGATAAGTTGGGTTCAATCCATTCGCCGAGATACTTAAATTTCTCAATCCTCTTGATTTTTCCCTGTTCTAGTAGCATCTCTCTGTTAGCTTCTTTGATGTTGGTGAAGAATTCTGTTTTTTCCAGCGACACTTGAAGACCCACTTTGGCTGCCTGTCTTCTGAGGCAATTGACCTGCATTGTTGCTGTATCCAGAGAATCGGCAATAAGTGCCATGTCGTCAGCAAAGGCCAGGCAATCTACAACCAGTCCTTCCTTCCTACGCCCCAGGTATATCCCACTCTGGACACCCATATTGGTCAGTTCCTTGCGCCATTCTCTCACAACCTTTTCAAGGACACAGTTGAAAAGAAGTGGAGAAAGTCCATCCCCTTGTCTCACCCCTGTTTTTATCTCGAAGCTTGCTGAGACCTCGCCTCTAAATTTAACCTTGGAATGGGTATTGGTCAAGGTTTCTAGAATGAGTTTGCGGGTTTTGTTGTCTAACCCTAGTTCTTGGAGAATTCTATTAAGTGTTTCCCTATCAACAGAGTCGTAGGCCTTCCTAAAATCAACAAAGGTGACAACCACCTTGCGGTTTCTCAATTTGGAGTATGCAAGTACAGTTTTCAGGTTGAGGATCTGTTCAGCACAGGATCGGCCCTTCCTGAAGCCTCCCTGATATTCTCCGAGTTGACTGTCCAGTTGACTTTCTGCCCGTGTTAGTAATGCCTTGGAGAAAATCTTGTATGTTACCGGGACGAGAGAAATCCCACGGTAGTTGTTTAGGTCAGTAAAATCTCCTTTCTTGTGGAGGGGATGGATCAGAGCTGAGGTCCAGTCAGGTGGTAATTTCTCTGTTTCCCAGATGTTCTGTATGATCTCGGTGAGTTTGCACACAGCATTGCTTCCAGCACATTTCCAGAGTTCACCAACAATGGAGTCCTCTCCAGCTGCCTTGTTGTTCTTAAGAAGTTGAATGATTTCACGAACTTCTTCCAGTGAAGGAGGCAGCGAGTCCGGGTTTGGTGTTGTTTGTATGTAGTCAAAGTCTTCGCTGGGTGGATCACAGTTGAGCAAGTTCTTAAAGTACTGAGCTAAGAGGCGACAGTTGTCCTTGTCGTTAAAAGCCAGTTTGCCCTGTGAGTCTTTGAAGTGGAGACTTGGTGGAGTGTATTTTC
Source organism: Meconema thalassinum (assembly GCA_946902985.2). Classification (NCBI taxonomy): domain Eukaryota; kingdom Metazoa; phylum Arthropoda; class Insecta; order Orthoptera; family Tettigoniidae; genus Meconema; species Meconema thalassinum. The sequence continues at coordinate 440,078,894 of OX336393.1, read as the reverse complement.
CGAGTGACTGCTTGAATGTTTTGTAAAAGTCTCTGGTGTTATTTTTAGCGAAGTTCTCTTCGATTTGGGTTAGTTGGTTGCGTGTGAAGGCCCGTTTGGTTCCTCGGATTATCTTGGTTGTAAGCTTCCTTTGTTCCAAGTAGTTCTCCCAATTTTCCTTAGTCTTTTTAGAGTTCCATTTCATCCAGGCTGTCTGTCTTTGAGCTATTGTGTTGTCACAGTCTTCAGTCCACCACGGATGTTTCTTTCTTCTAGTGAGGGGAGCAAGTTCACTAGCCGTCTTGACAAGAGCTTCTTTCAGTTGGTCCCAGTTGTTAAGATCTGCACTGTTCAGTCTTCGACTGACTTCTTGATTGTTCTTAAGTCGCTCTATATCAAATCTGACCATCTTGGAGGTTCTGTGTAATCTATTGTTTCTAGGTTGGAGTCGCAGTTTGATCTTTGAGAGGTAGTGGTCTGAGTCCAGATTGGCGCTTCTTAATACCTTCACGTTTTGTATTTCCTTTTGGGATTTTCTTGAGATGGCCACATGATCTATCTGGAATTCACCCAGGTTGATGTTAGGAGAGATCCAAGTCTTTTGCTTTCTTGGCAGATGTTTAAATGCTGTAGACTTCATAACCAAGTCGAAAGCCCTGCACAGTTCCACCAATCGTTCTCCATTGCGATTAGTTCGTTTATGCGCTGGATAGTTGCCCACTATGTTTCTGTATTTTTTCTCCCTTCCTAACTGGGCATTGAAGTCACCAAGCAGTATGGTGGTATGTCGGTCTGGGATTTTAGAGAGAATATCTTCTAGGTCTTCCCAGAATTTGTCAGTTCTGTCTGGGTTGCGCTTGTTGTCCTGGTTGGTTGGGGCGTGTACATTGACTAAAGTGTAGCCCTTGTTAGCACATTTGAGAGAGAGGATAGATACACGACTGCTTGGAGAACTAAAGTCGATGACTGAATCCAGTATCTTATGGCTGATTATAAATCCTGTACCTAAGTGGGGTACGTTCTTCATTACTCGCTGACCGACTTTTCCTTTGAGGATTCTGTACCCTTGGGATTCAAGGGCATGGTCATCAGTGAATCTGGTTTCCTGTACTGCTGTCAGTACTATGTTATGTCGTGTTAGTGAGTCTGTCAGATGTTTCAGTTTACCCACTTTGAGCAGTGAATTGGCGTTAAATGTTGCGAAGAAACTTTGCCGTCTTGATCTGAGTTTACGTCCAGGAATTTCAGGATGCTCCGACTCATCCTTAAAGCATGTTAGTGCGGACTCCCCAGAATCCGAAGGTCCGCTAACGTTGCCATGGGCAACGGTGGATTGGTTACCACCTGGGGTAGTGCATTTAGCGAAATTTTCCTCCATGCTCAGTTGAAGATCATTCTTCATGGGGCAGCGACGAGTCACTGTCCAAGGTACTGCTCAAGTTGTTAGCTTGAGAGGCTTATTATTCGGGGTTGTCACCCCTAGACAGGTTGCCTTCACTGTGGCTAAGGAGCCCTGTCTACCCCACCCTTGCCAGGGACTACCCTCCGGGCCAGAGGGACCTGGGGCTGCTTGGGCAGGGGCGCCACTCCCTGAGTGGAGCTATCCATTAGGAGTCTCCACTAGCTACCCATTATTTATTTATTTATTTTATATTTATTTATTTATCTATATTTCTTTTTTATTTTTATTTATTTGTTTATTTATTATTTATTTATTCATTTATTTTTTATTTTAACTTTTTATTTTTTATACTTTTTTATTTATTTTTATTATTTTATTTTTTATTTTTTATTTATTTATTTATTTATTTATTTTAGTACCTCTTGGAAATTCGCTTTTCAAATGGGAAGTCAGCCCCTTGTTTTGTAGCTAACGGTAGCAGAAAGTGCTTTGCCTTTTATCTTTTATTTCCTGTTGACTGCCCTCGAGTTTACTAGAAGTCTAAAATACGAGCATTAAACATACTGTGATTTACCATTGTGTATTTCAGAGTTGGTTGTTCATTGTATGTTCACAGAGGGACTAAATATAATTTAATGTAAAGTAATTGTTATAAAATTAATTGTCTGCTGTATATTTAATAGTATACGAGGGTTTCTGGTTTAGAAAAGGATTATTTTCATTAAACATACCGGAATTATATGTTGTATAATATTGTTTTAGCCCACGCAGATTCCAACATCGGGCCCTGAGGCTAAACGGGCCAAGTGATTCAACTGAATAATTATGCATTCTAACGTATAAAATAAACTATTTATTTTGAAAAGAACACACTCTGGCACACTTACGCCTTAGTTACTAGCGTTCTTGGCTGTCACCATTCCCGGATCTGCCAACAAAATTATCTCTGATGATGATAATAATAACACCTGGGATATCGGCCCAAAATTTAACTCTGGACTGAGAATTGGCTTCTACCTCAAACGTGGTTTTCTACTTCTAACATGTAGTTCCGTGGAGAACTATATAACTTATTTTAATATATCCTACGTATGTTAATTGCCTCTATCAACATACAAAATAGCAGATTGATTGCTGTAATAGATTCGTAGATATTGAGAACCATCTAAATAGATCGGAAGGTCGCCTTTTTGAATATTTATATATGTAGGCCTTAGGTTTATGTACAGTACTATTACATGAAGATTATTCTGCAGGTATATTTTTATAACCCCTGGCATTACAACCCATGAAGGGGCTAGGCCTACCAATCGACCATTTGGCCTGCAGATACTGGGGTGACGCGTGGTCAGCGCATTGAGTCCCCTCGGCCGTTAATCTTGGTTTTTGTGAATGGGGCGCTGCCTCATTGTCAGACAGCCACTCAATTGTCCTCACGAGGCTGATTGCACACCGTTCCAGCCCTCATGTCAGTTTCTAAAATCTCTGACGGAGCCGGGAATCAAACCCGGGCCTCCGGGTCAGAGGCAGGCAAGCTATCCCAACACCACGGGGACGGCTGTGTAGGTGTATTATTCTAACTTAATCGCAAGATTAGGAGACAAGAAATAACAAGTAGTTCCGTGAACTAAATAGCCTATTTTCATATATCCTACTTACATGAATTACCTCTATCAACATACACATTTTCAGTTTGATTGCTGTAATAAACACCTAGATATTGAGAACCGTCTAAATATTTCGGGTGGTCACCATGTTGGATTTTTATACGGTGTATAGGCCTTAGAGTTATGTACCATTACATGAAGATTATTGTGTAGGTGTTTTATTAAACCCTTCCAGAGCTTATTTTAGTAGTCTCCCTTTAACCAATCGGTTTACATGTCCGAACCATTTCAACCTATTTCTCTCCAAGCATTGTTTCTTTTAGGGGGTTGATCTACTAATAATGTGTTGAAAGATCTGATATAGAGACTTATCTGAAACTGTGGAATGTCTACAAACTGCTATGACAACAAGTTTCCTGATGTAAAGCAGTTTTATGAGCGTTTTTAAAAGCAATTTATCTTGAAAACGTTTCAGAATAAAAACTCAGCAATTTTTCTAGGTTTATGCCGTGTCTTGTGTGGGGTTTCGCCTAGGAACACCAAGCTAACTCATCAGTGGGCTCTTGGTGTCCCCACCCGGACCCTCACTGGAGTAGCGAACTGCGCGATACCTCCCTTTTTGTGAAGCACACCTGCGCCTCTTTACTGCGAGAACCCTACACAAGACACGGCACTAACCGAGAAATATTGCTGAGTTTAATTCACTGGCCGTGAAAGCGAATATACCATCGTTGCAGAATAGTTGGCTGGTTACTGGAGATTTAACGCGCACTTTAAACAATGAAAGTTAAAGAATCCTACGAACATTGGAGAGGTGAGAAGAACAGCCATTAGCTCCTTAAGATGAGGCAACATTTTGAAAATTGGATAAATATAGTTATAATTACAATTTTGGAAATGTAGAAGTTTGGTTGGTTGGTTCCTCAGTTTAGGGGTTGCGGCAACGCGGTCATGTAGCCCCGTGTACTTTGGGTGTACGTAGAATCTGACCGATAACCGGTGTTAATTGTGATAGCTGTATTAGTGTGTGTTATCAGTAATTCAGGTAAGGACTGCAAACGATCAACTTCAAGTAGTTCCTACTTTTGCTACTACCGACACCTGACTGTGAACTTGGCTATTAGATGCCACCGCAACCAGCACTTGTGAGGAACGTTAGATCTTAATAGAGCGTTAATAAAATCTAACCTACAAATTTAGCTTCACTCAATTGTAGTTAGTGGAAGGTTCTTTTACATACCATAAATCTATGACATGGGCCCGCCAGCTTTAATTCCCCTCCGAAGGAAGGCATACTGAATAACTGTATCCCTGATAGAAAAGGTATTTATGTTTCCTTGGAAATGTTATAATTGTTGCACGAGGTAAAGAAGGGCACAGTCATAATTCCGTCACGTGTATGAAACGATATACACGTGTATAAAGCGGCAGATAACAGAACAATCACCACCAATCACGTGTCTAAAACATATAAAGACACATTTGAATTGGAAACAGAGCATATAGTATGAGTAATAAATTCTTCCAATTCAAAAGAAAATATGTGCCTCGGTAAATATAACACTCTCATCCAAATTTAAGCTGAGTTTTATTGGAAACATTTCGTGCTCCCAGGTGGCCAAAGAGAGCTGAACGCCAGCGGGAAGAACCGTTCCTCTCTCCTTGATTACAAACCCAATACGATCAACCAGTCTCACGATTCGTATTTCTAAAATCGGTTGCAATCAGAGGATTTTTTACGAGACTATGATATTTAATTCTCCATGCATTGTTCATTCAATGAAGATGTAGCAAGTTGTGATTATCAGCAGTTTCAAACCTATAAAGGCTACAGGGGAGTAAGATCATGGTCACAAAAAGCAACTTTAGTAAATTATTGATAGTTCGAAAATAATTATTATCAAGGGAAGGATAATTTCCTTTAGCAACGGAAGGCTATCCGTAAAAGTACATATCTGTTTTGATCATTTATATAGAGTATCTATCTATTACAGGTGAAGAGAAATATTACAGAATGGCTACTAATAACAGAGCTTACGAATGATCTGTAACCGTGCTATACATGAAGTTCCTTATAGAGTAATTTGATTTTTTATTAAATCAGTGTTTCTATGTTAATTTTTGTATTTTATTCGTTTCAAAAATTATTTATCAAACAAGAATAATAGATTAATGAGTTAATCATTCATTGTAGTGTAATTAGAGTTTTGAAAATCATAAATCTGTGTTTATTACTTAATTTGTATTCAAACGTTTCTAAATCCAATTTTGTAATTCGCAGGTCAGAAATTTGTAGAATCGTTTGTACCTTGAATATAAATTAAATATTTGAAATCAATCAGTGTTAACTATGATATATTTGTATTATGCCATGTTCGTATTTCTTCGTTTTGAAAACTAACACTAACTAACAATTGTTTATCAGCCAATGTACTAATAATAATAATTGAACTACCATATCATTTAAATCAGTGTATACTATAGTATATTTTTAAAATGTATTAGTATTGAAATGCAAATATCGATGTATATGGTAGCTTATGAATTATTACAATCGATTTTACAGTACATTTAAAATCTTTAGTGTTATAACTTAGTATTAATTTTTTGTATCTATTCTCGTAAAGATAACATCTTTTACAGAAAATCCATTTGAATATTATATTTTCTATCACCCGCAGTCAACCACACCAGTGGTTTGTGAGTGTTACATATAGCACAGGGATATAAGTGTAAACTATGTAATCGTTAAATCCAGATCGTTCAGTGTTTCTTATGACAATAAATATCTTTCTATCCAAGTGAAGTTAGAAAAATATTTAAATGAAATCTTCTCGAGATTTAATCATCCCAACGCAGTGAAACTTGGCACGGTAAATGTATATACAAGCTTTAATCTAATGAATCGCGTGCTAATTTATTTTACCAGCAAAATTATAGATTCAAGCAAAAATAAAGTTAATTATGCAGAAAGATCCTTGTATTCAGTATCTATCCCTCAGAGGTTTACATCTTGTTCGACGAGGGTTGGCGACCATGGAGCCCCTGCTGAGTCCGGCATTGCTTTCACTTCTCAGCCTTTTCCCTGAGCACATTACAGGCGGAAGATAATAATTGTAGCATAAACTCACCTCCGAGCTCTCATTTCTATTGTTTCTCCTTCAAGTTCCTTAGCGAATATGTCTCGCTTTGTGCAGCCTTCCGTTTCTTGTATTCACTTCTGGCATCTTTCTTCCTTCCTCTTCTCCTTTCCTTCCGTCAGCCTCTGTTTGTCTTCACATTATGCCACATTATTCTGAGGTGAATGTATCAGCCTAACTTACAGTACGGCCTATTTTCCTGACTCATTTATCGATTTACGCCCCGTACTGTGCGACGTTCAAGAGACAAAGTGAGCCCGTACTTCACCCACTTCGCCCCAGCTGGGAGCAGTTTGATACACTACCTCGCAGGGGGTATACAAACTCTTTTCGACTCAGCCCATTTCACAATCTTGTATTCACAAAATAGACCTGAGCATGCATAGTATTTAACGTTTCATCATGTAAACCACTTACCGAAGATGTAATATTTTCTTTCACGGCCAAGTAATAGTAAGATAATATTACATTATGCAACGAGCCTATAATGGCAATAATTAAAACACGAGTATGTTTATAAAATCATCGAAGGGAGTTTTATAATTTCCATACGAGTATCGTAATTACCATTATACGCGAGTTGCATACGACTGTTTATGTACGACGATAATTATGACTTTATTATATGTTCTAACATAAATGTTCATAAATATCTGTAGAGATTATGTCGCTTGAATTCTTCTAATTGGGAATTGTGTGGGCCCAGCAATTGATCTCTACCCAATAACGATACCCAGAGCTTTGAAACTTTGTTTATCCTGAAGTAGCCCCAACAGATAGCGCACAGGTACTATGTTGGATCATTTAGTTATTTGGGTCAAATCACAAAATAGGTTGTTACAAACGCTATAAAATTAAAATAAATCGTATTATCAACTAGTTACTATTCAAATTCGATGCGTATAGAATGTCAACGGAAGGCAAATCAATATTGAGTCCCAAATAGAACAGATTCACGGAAACGTTTCGCATAAGAGAGCTGGATTATAATTTCCGTGGAACTAACGTCATTCGCCTGCTTTCCCCATGACCTTCTGGTATGTTTATGTCAACAACAGCATTCACTAAAACTGTCGGCGAAATATTACGAATATGTAGAAATTTGAGTTGCGGATATTAAGGTACAGTGCTATTTCTTTTGCAATATTGCCCAGTTTGTTTATGCATTGTAACTACAATGGTTGATCCAATATAGACTACATTGTAAACTTTCAAATCATGTAATTCATGTCCGACATGTTGGATTTTGAGTGCATGTCAGAAGCAATGCTTACCTAATTGGTCAATGAATGAAAATATTGAGTTCTGATTGGTTGGAAAAACTGTGTTATAATGAAAAGTAGTACTTTAATGAAACATTTTTCTGACATATAATATTTACATATCGACATCGTCGAACATAATGCTAATGATTGAACTATTGGAATGTATCACTTCAAAATTACGCCCAGCAAATAAGCCGCATTGAAGAATGGAAGTTAAGTAGTACGCCCATCAAATAAGCCACTTTAAAGCATTAAAGTTAAGGAATACTCCATCAAATAAGCTGCGTTAAAGCATACATTTCCAATATTACACCCATCAGATGAGTCGTTTTGAAGCATTTATGTTCAGCATTGAATGAAAATCCACAGCCTGCTTCCAGTCGACCGACCGGGCGAGGATAGGAACTGTACTGGCTGTCGAAGCCTATCGCACTCCCCTTGGGCAATGATTAAATGAATGACAGATGAAATGAAATGATAGTGGAGCGAGTTGCTGAAATGAAATTGTGACAGGGAAAACCGGAGTACCCGAAGAAAAACCTGTCTGCCTCCGCTTTGTCCAGCACAAATCTCACATTGAGTAACTGGGATTTGAACCACGGACCGAGCAGTGAGAGGCAGACGTGCTGCCGCCGAAGCCGCGGAGGCTCTTATGTTCAGTATAACGCTCATCAAATAAGTCACTCTGAGGCATTAATTTTCAGTAGGCTATTACGCCCATTAAATACGATGCTTTTAAGCATTTATGTTTAGTATTACGCTCATCAAATAAGGCGCTCTGAAACATTAATTTGCATTATTAAGTCCATCAAATAATTCGTTTTGAAGGATTTATGTTCAGTATTACGGCCATCAAATAAGACATTTTGAAGCATTAATGTTCACCATTAATGAATGTTCAGTATTATGTCCATTTAATAAGCTGAATTGAGCATTAGTACTCAATATTACGTTAATCAAATAAGCTGCTTTCAAGCAGTAGTGTTCAATATCACGTCAATCATGTAATCTGCGTTAGAGCATTAATGTTCAATATTACGCCCGTCAAATAAACTGCATTGAAGCATTAATGCTCATTATTAACCCATCAAATAAACTGTTTTGAAGCATTAGTAGACTACCGTCTCCATCTTTATTGATTTCAATAGTCCACCACTGGATACTTAGACGTTAAAGCTGCTTTCCTATATCAAGGCGGACCTGGTTCGAAACCCGGTTAATTCGTCTGAGATTTTCGAGGTGACACATCTCAGCCAGTGATTCTGATTCCACGTAATATTACAAATCGCCAATGCAAAAGCACGGCAACAATACCACCACAGGGTAGCTTGTTTGAGTACTCACGTCAGTGCATCATTACTTATGTATTACCAAGAAAGCTATTATTAACCGCGAAGAGTCGCGATACAGTGAGTGTGCTTGATGCTATCATAACCTGTTGTTTCTGAGTCAACTACACTGTGAACGACCATCAACCAGATTGATATCATCTTGAAGGATAATCATCGATAATACCTGCTTATTGCGCGGTGAGTGTTGATATACAGTATACATAAGATTACTTCGCAGTAGCTCTAGCAACACCAACTACCTAGAGAGAAGACCGTTGCACTGAAGTGAAAGAAGCCAAGATGGTGTATCTGGTTGGCCTACCGTGGTAGTAATTCTACGATTTTTCAGTTTTTGTTGTAAAATATGGTTTGCAAGTGTTGTGTGCCTAAGTGCAAGAGATAGGTTATAAACATACAATATATGTTATAAGAAGAAGTTACATATGTTTTGTTAAAGAAGATTCATACAGTACCGTATATTGTTTGCTACGTACGAGGAGTTATGGTTGCAAGGGTCCCATTTCGTAACACAAAACGCTTGGCTGAATTCATAATTGCCTCTTATCTATAGCCTACATATATGTATAAATGTATATATTGGCAATCACTCGCGATCTTATATGAATTAGTCTTCCTACATATGTTTCCATCTAAACAACATGGTTAACAATTCAAACGACGCACTAACTGGTTGGCACCTGAAACAAAATTCACACTCCATATTTCGGAAGAAGATTTAGTTGTTACTCAATTCAGGCTCTGTGTTAAATATGTGTTGATATTCGGCAATTGTTTTTCTAAACTATTTACTTTTCTGTATTTTTGAATTTTTAATATACACTTACTGTTACTTTTTTTTCTTTTCCAACTGTATTTTGAAAAACTTTGGTTGGTTGGTTCCTTAGCTTAGGGACTGCGACAACGCGGTCATGTAGCCCCGTGTTCTTTGGGTGTGTGTAGAATCTGTCTGATAACCACTGTTAATCGTGGTGGCTGTATTAGTGTGTATTTCTGTTTTCAATTCAAGGAAGGACTGCAGACATTGATTTTTTTTTCAAGTAGTTCCTACGTTTGCTTCCATAAACCACCGTCAACGGTTACTAGTTCAGAACATAGTTACCAGACGCCTCCTGGCGACGAACGTAGGAACCTAAGAGCGTTTGTCAAATGTTTAACTATAATTTAGCTTCACACATGTGTAATTTGTGGAAGGTTCTTTAACATGCCATAAATCTATGACATGGGACCACCGGCTTTACTTCCCCTCCGAAGGAAGGCATACTGAGTGATTTTAACGCTCTTAAAAATCCGACGACTTCGGCCGGGTTTGAAAAACAAGAATGCGAAGTCCAATATTATATTTTATTTTATTTACAATTAATATCACATTGTAAGGATATCCAATGTGTATTATTTTCTTTCATTATTTCAATTACGGTACATATTTATCTCATAAACATTTTTCATATCAAACAAACATTAGACTTAGTACATCTCTATTATTTTATTTTTATTCTTAACCCGGGTGAGGTCGCGTCAAAATAGTTTCGTGATGGGTCGCGCAGGGGCTTTATGACCGGGGTGCATAAAATAAAATTTTTTGCTCCAAAACACATATTATTATTATGTAAAAATATATCCATGAAACTAAATACCAGGTTTTGTACCGAAACACATTGTACTGTATTATTGAGAAAAAATATATCAATGAAACCCACTTAATCTATTGATTTATTCATCCTCGGAATTTATCCTGGGCTGCATCAGGATTAGTGCATTCCACCCAGGTAACACATGTAAGTTCCTTACGAAACATCTTCCAGATCCACCAATCGGTTGAACTGGCCTTAAAAATACAGCGAGTCCAGAATTATCAACGGAAAACGGTCCCTGAGGCTGCTTACCAGCGTACACTTCCATGTACATTGTGTAAAACAAAGCAATCCAGTAACTGAATTTGAATTTTTTTGAATTTGAATTTATTTGACTGGGAATGAAAGTGGGAACAGCAAATGCAGGCACTTGCAGTGGATGAGTCCATTGAAAGGTATAGGAGGGGAGGAAGCTTTATAACGTGAAATTATTTCGGAGGAGTAAAAAATGTATGCGCCCGGTCTAAAAGACCGCGACGCGATCCCTCACGGGTTTGACCAGAAGGAGACCTCAGTATCAGGTCGAAACTGTACAATATAATATAATAGATATATTTGTGTAAGTATTAATTTAAACTTTGAATCAAAATAAAGTTCGAGTGTTCAAGTTTCCAGAAAAATAAAATTTGAAGAAACGTTGGGTATCAGCAATTAAACGAAAGAACTTCACAACAACAAAGCAACTGGTACACGTTGGTATTTGTATCCGATAGCCGATATATTCTCAATAATAAGTTATAACGAATTACTTACTATACAATAATGGTCTTAAGAACTATTACATTAGCGTGTAAGCAACTCGTAAGAGACCACGTCTAGTCCCTTTAAGGTTAGAATAGGCCTAAATGCAAAGTATTACTGCAAGTTTCAAATAATAACGAACGATGTTTTCTCATTAACTAGTTAATAAGCTAATCTCCGTATGAGGCAAGTTTGGGCTCTTGTGCATTATACGGTGTCCCGTTTCACTGTTGTTATATTTGCGTATTTTTTGTTAGTAGCGCTCTGGAAATTGTTTGTATTTACTGTGCCATGTTATTGAAGCTAACTGCTTTTAACACATACCACGTTCACACCTTCAAAATAAGGAAATCATCAACATTCACTTTCGAGAAATAAACTGACAAAAATCACGTCGCCGTGTTGGATTGGGCTTGTATTAGGCAATGGTGCCAACTTCACTTCACCGCAATCCTCTGTAACGAGGTTTGGCGACTGCCTGGACGAAAAATACTGATGAACTAAATTGGGTGTCTGGACTAAATCATTGGTGACGAATTGGTTAGACAACTGTCTGGACGAATTCATTGGTCTGGACGAAATTATTATTGGTCGCCACTTGGCTCGAATTCCCCAGGGGCTCACAACTAGTGGGACGTGGTTTGGCGACCACGGGACCCCAGCTGAGTCTAGCATTGTTTCCACTTACTTGTTCTGGTCAATTCTTGTTCTCTTACAATTTGATTTTGCATATTGAACCCTTATTGATCTACGATAAATAAGCATTCAAAATTTATTATTATTATTACTGCAGCCCAGGCAGTACATGAGGAAGTTGTCGAGAATAAAGGCAAGGTAGCGTGTCGCAATGATTGCCACATAAGGAGAGCTTGTAGCTATTCTTGAAGAACGGCCTGGTAAGCTGAGTTCAAGGCCAAATTGTGTAACAACTTGCACCAGAATTGGAATCACAAAGGGGTAGTCACGAGTTACTTACAACCGACCTGTGATTGAATCAACCAATCGGGAGAGACCACGCCAATATCACGCGATGGAAGGCGTCAGTGGTAAAAAGCGCGCGGAATTGATTATCTAAAGAACCGCCGATCGGAATTATCTCCGCACGAGTGCGATGAGACGTTTGATTTATTTGATGAAGATTGATACTATTCCCATCTGTGTGAGGTGGAAACTCTGGAAATTTTTTCTAAATCCGCCCCACTCCTCCGTACCCTGTCAGTTTCTAATAAATTGTTCGACGAGAAGCTGTTCGATGTCTTTCTGCTCGCGAGCTCTGTGAGCTAACTTCACGCCCGTTTGTATAACGATTTTAACGCTCTGATATATTTGAAGTTATTTTATTTGTGAGCTCTGATGAGCTAAAGTCACGCTAGTTTGCGTAGCAAATTTTAACGCTCTTAATTATTTGAAGTCAATTACTTTGTGAGCTTTGTGAGCTAAATTCACGCCAGCGTGCGTGATGATTTGAAACTTGTAATATTATCTTAAAGACAACTATTTCAGCTCTTAGGGGCAAGACTTGTAAACGTTCTAATTAGCGCTCACCCGAGCGAAGGTCACGCAGAGCAGAGCAGTAGATTACCGAGCGAGATAGCGACTGTGAGTCAGTCAAACTTTGAAACTTGTATTGTCGAGTCGGTGACGTTGGACTCGAAGTGTGTATTTCATGTATATTTTTAAGTGTATTTTTCAAGTGTGTATTGCACGTGTGTGAGCGATATTTAGGGAAAGTCTTCGTAATTAATCGCATAGGACTATTTGTGGGCGAATTTAGTAACCCACAAGCGATTATAGCCAGGCCACGTTATAATATCATTGAACTTTTCTTCCAAGGAGACTACATCAAGATGTCCAACATGTGGTCAGGAGTTGGGATGACGTCCGGCGCTTCAACGAAGACGAATATGGAGTGCTAACTTTTCCATAGGGGAAATGGGCTGAGATGGATGTCATAATGTTCTGCAAGCTGAGACAATTGATTATTCAATTATGTAGTTAGATTGGCGTGGGAACCTTTGTAAATAATTTATTTAGTCTTTTTCTTGTTTTAGAGTGTTTTTCTTTGTACCGGCACTAATTGTTTTAAATGTACGTTGGCGCGTGGCCAAAGTGTTTGTTGTATATTTGTTTTTCTTGGAGTCATATTTAGTGTGCATGGCGCGTGTACGTGATGTTTATCCATGCAAATGCGAAACCCGTTACATTCGATAAGTGGTGCTTTATTAAAGTTCATATTTGTGATAGGAAATGGGAGGTAATTACTGTAAGATGTTTGCTGAACAGTTTATTATTCATATTAGGGTTGCCAAGTGCAACGATGTAAGATGTAATTGTAGAACACCTTCGTTCTAATTTGATAGATTTCTTTTGAGTCCTTTTCAGGTTAATTAGTCACGGCGTGGAACGGTGGCCCCAGCGAGTGGAAAATATTTATGTCTTTTTATTTCAGGGTCTGTCAAACCCATACGTGTGATTCATGTGTGTGTTATTGTGACAGGTGTGTGTGTTGATTCTACGTGAAGAGGGGTAGAGGTCCTACCGCCCTCATATTTTGTTGTTGTTGTTGTATTTTGATGGAAAGGCAGGGTGCTCTTGGGAGACCGCTGTCCTTGTCCATTATGCTGAGTCTTGGATTTCCTAGTGGAAATGCCGGGATATTTTGGTTCTGACACACACACACGTATTATTGTGCTTTGGGGCACGCTTCTTCGATACACACGTGGGTTGACAGATATGCAGATTTCCACAAATCGCCCGTCTCGCCTGGTGACTTATTTTGATAGGCAGTCCTGTTGTTCCGACTGGGCCCCTTAAAGCTTTCATGTAGCAAACCTGTTCATTGTGATGGTCACTTTGGTACCATAATTAATTGGGGAGTTCGCCATGTATGTGACGGATTGTTGCATGTTGTATGGATAGATATTTGTGTTAATAATGTAAATGTTGGCTTTGAGCCTATTGATCTTGTTTATGACTCAATTCATGTAATTTAGTATGTCACACCTGTGTGGTGTAGTGGTAGTTTACTTGTAAATTTGACAGCGGTCATATGTGTATTTCTTTTATTGGTCACGTGTTAACTTACTTGTGTTGATTTGTGTGAGAAGTCCTAAGTTTTTAGGCAGTAATGTTTTGCTACGGCAGTTTGATTCCAATTTCACTCGGAAATTATTGTGTTGTATATTTTAAGTATAGGAAGTGTCTGTTTAGTTTTAAGTGTTTTATAGTTGTTCCCCGCGTCCGTCTAGCTCTAAGCAATGTGGATTCGTCGTCTGAATGTTCATTCGGGATGATGACGAATCATGCATTCGATTGTACACATCGTGAAGCATGCAGAACGACACGCGCGCATACATTGTCACTTTTGTTGATTTTCTTAAGGACACTTTGTCCGTGTAATTAATCTCTCCTGAGATGTGGCCTAGTTTTGGCATATACTTTTTATAAAGTGGGAGTCATATGGGAGTTTTGTTTTGTTATTCTTTTGTATAATTAAGTGTTTTGTTATTAAATTCATTTGTTTTTAACCCTGGCTTCACTTTTTCCTGCATGTTATTTTGTTATATGTTACCCTGCATGTTAATAAAGCGCTTTAACAACAACTTACGATATGGACTGTTACACCCCCCGAAATAGAGTCTCATAAGCTTCTTTGCAAGGGTTCAATATAGTATTTTCAAATGAGCGAAGATTACTGATTACACTAGAAGCAAGAGGGGTAGGTTTCTTTTGTATGTAGAACAGTATTCACCACTGTAATGAACGCTGATCGCATGGATTCCATGTTTCGAACTAAGCGACACAACCAGCGCCAACCAGTAATGTTGGCACTGCTGAAAAGGATGCAATAGCACCCTCTAGCGATAATATTTTCAACTCCTGTATCTTACTAAAAGCTATTCCTATAGATAACGTATTTTCCTGGCGGCGGACACCGGATAATGCTCGAGCTCCTCTACATGTCTACATATGAGCAAGCTGCAGATAGTATTTGTCTGTTATGTGTGAATACAAGCTAAGCTGCGGATCTCTCAATTTCAACATGAATTTAGATATTTTCCAACTTACTGTATGTTGTGATCAAATACTGGAAAAGTTTCGATGTGATAACAATAAAATTAGCTCCGTGATGTTGGCTCTAGAGAGTTTGCCCTCTTTGATGTATTTATTGAAATTGAATAACGTTGATAAAGGACGGCAGGCAACATGGCTTCGGTGTGTAATTTATTCAGGTCTATGTGTTGCTCTATTTGATTATACTCGGCGTTGACTCAAGATCGACTTTTAACATATGAAAATGAAAATCCACAGCCTGCTTCCAGTCTCGGACCGGGTCAGGAATGGAATGAATGAAGCCCCTATCTAGCGGCGAGGATATGGACTGTGCCGGCTGCCGAGGCCTGACGCACTCCTCTGGGGCAATGATTAAATGAATGACAGATGAAATGATATGATAGTGGAGAGTGTTGCTGGAATGAAATTTTGACAGGGAAAACCGGAGTGCCCGGAGAAAAACCTGTCGGCCTCCGTTTTGTCCAGCACAGATCTCACATGGAGTGACCGGGATTTGAATCACGGACCCAGCGGTGAGAGGCCGGCATGCTGCCGCTTAAGCCACGGAGGCTTCACTTTTAACATATATTACGTTTAATTATACCGGTATAATGTACAATCTATACAGAAACCAAACAGCAGTCATTCGAGCTGAAGGGCATGAGAGAGAAGTTGGTATTCAGAAATGTGTAAAGCAAGGCTGCAACTTAACACCCATACTTTTCAATATTTACATTGAACAAACATTGAAGGAAATTGAAGAAAAATTTAAAGTGGGAGTGAAGATTCAAAGAGAAATAATTTCAACTTCGAGATTTGCTAATGACATCGTCATTTTGGCCGACACGCCTGAGGATGTGAATTAGTTTTTGAATGGTATGGACTCTGTTTTGAGGAAAGAATTCACGATGAAAATTAATAAATCTAAAACAAAAGTATTGTAATGCAGCCGAAATAAATCTGAAACCTCTATGGACATCAAATTGGCAGGTGAAAAGCTAAAGGAATTAGGAGACTTCTGTTACTTAGGAAGCAAAATAACCAGTGATGGACGAAGCCAAGAGGATATAAAATGTAGGTTGGCTCAGGCAAGGGAAGCATTTCTACAAAAAAAGGAATATGTTGACATCGAATATAGATTTAGGTATTAGGAAGTCATTTTTGAAAGCCTTTGTCTGGAGCGTGGCACTCTATGGAAGTGAAACTTGACTATTAGTGCGGCAGAAAAGAGGTGAATTGAAGCGTTTGAAATGTGGTGTTACAGGAGAATGATAAAGATCAGATGGGTAGATAGGGTTACACACGAAGATGTATTAAGGCGAGTGGGAGGGGGGGATGTTTCTGGCGACTGATAATGAAGAGAAGAGAAAGGTTTGTAGGACACATTCTAAGACACGCAGGAATAGCAAGCTTAGTTCTGGAAGGAAGTGTCGATTGCAAGAACTGTTGGGGTAGACCAAGATTAGAATATGTTAAACAGATTGAATCGAATGCAGGGTGTGGTAGCTGTGTAGAAATGAATCGATTAGCTCAGGACAGGGAGGCATGGAGTGCTGCATCAAACCAGTTAGAAGACTGAAGACTCAAAAAACAACAATATCCGAATTGTAGCCCTGTGTATTAATGAAATCAGCTGATTTACAACAACAATAAAACTTGGCAACACCGCTCAGCTGTTCCAAACTCCCGCCATATTCTTCACGTTCTTTCTTTCCAAGTACAGGGTTTAGGTTATGTTTGGTCTTTACCTGTGGCAGCAGATAAATGTTCCAAATAAGTCTATTTACCCATTTTGTTGAATTATTGGATATTTTTCCAGAGGAATGCACAATACGACCACATTTATAATGGCGGAGCGAAAGCAATTATCAGGAAAGCCATTTGTAATGTGGTCGGGACGCCAGACGTAACCTGTGTATCAGAATAGTGTTTATTACGCCAACATTTGACAAATGGTGGAGTATTAAAAAGCACTTCCATATATCTCCTCCTGGAATCTTATTCACATTAGCATCTACAATTTACACCGCATAACATCCCTCGACATTAGTTCCTAGTTCAAATTCCCCAGGGGCTCACTACTAGTGGGACGTGGTTTGACGACCACGGGACCCCAGCTGAGTCCAGCATTGCTTCCACTTACTGTACTTGTTCCTGTCGACCTTGTTTGGCTAATTCTTGTTCTCTTACAATATGATTTTGCATATCATATTTTCAAATGGCCATGAAACTACGCATTAGCCTAGAAATTTATGACCAACGACCATGAAGACTACCAAAGCAGAGATAGCAAGCCATTGTAAAGAAAAATAAGAAATTATTCGGATCTACCAAGCTAATTGTGTGTCAAGATCTGAAGAGTGGACAGCTGGACGCTACCAGTGGGGACATGCTAGAGTAAAGAGGAAGATGTTGATGAACAAGAAGAGGAAGGAATACATGGAAAAGACAGAGACGGAGTAGAAGACTAAGAAGAAAAGATGAAGATTATGGTGAAGATGATGAGAAAGGAGAAGAGGATGGAGAAGCAGAAGAAGAAGAAGGCGAAAAAGATTATGATGCTGTAGAAAACGAAGGAGGAGGAGGAGATGAAGAAGTCATGGTCTAGAAGGCTAAGACACAAAAGAAGAAGTTGGAGACGATGGTGACGAAGAACAACAGAAGTTGAAGATGGAGGAGCAGCAGATGAAGAAGATCATGCAGAAGAAGAAATAATAGAAGAAGATGACGATGGGAAAGAAGGGATAAAAATAACAATATGAAGAAGATGGTGGAGAAGAAAGATATATTAGGAATAAGAAGAGGAAGTAGAGGATTATTATTATTTATTTATTTACAGCGTATTTCCCAATATTGGAAAGCGTTAAGCAATTTGACTCAATTCTTGACGTTCTTCTTGTCTTGCCAATATTGTTTCATTCTGTTGGAGAATGCCAATTTTCTTTAATCAGACCATTGAGGTCTGTAAGGTGTAGGTTTTGGTTACTCTGGTTGGACTTCCCAGTTGTTCACTTTGTTACGGAAGGAGTGTCTCTGTCTGATGTGTCGGTTATGTTAGCAGTTCGCATGTCTTTTTGTACTTCTTTCATCCATGGTGTTGTACTTTTGAGTGATGATATGTAATCTAGTATTCTTTTGGTTAGTCGTGTATTCGGCAGTCTACTTATGTGCCCGAAGAATTTCAATCGTCTTTTTCTGAAGTCGACTTCGATGTTTGAGTATTTTTCAGTTGTCTTGATTGACTGTAGTCGGTACCCGTCAGGAGTGAGTCTTGCTCCCAGTATTTTCCGAATGATTTTTCTTTCTTCTTTCTTGATGTCTTCAAGTTCATATTTCTTATTGAGTGTAAGTGTTTCGCTTGCGTAGAGACTTGCCGGTTTAATGACAGTGTTGTAATGTCTAAGTTTGGTTTGTCTTGACATGCATTTCTTGTTATAGAGGTTTTGGATACGTCCGAGTACTCTCCTGGTTTTCTGGAGACGGTTTTATTGTGAGATTTTTTCGGATCCAGTTGGTTCGATAAATTCTTCCAGATATTTGAAATGTGGGACTCTTTTGATGGTTCCGTATTTTGTTTGCATGTTGTCGCCTTTGTAACTTAGCACTTGAGTTCTCTCGAAGGATATTTGAAGACCCACTTTTTCGGCGCATTCTTGGAGTGTTTCTATTTGTTTTATTGCGGTCTCTTGATTTTCTGTTAGTATAACCAAGTCATCGGCGAAGGCTCGATATGGTATGGAGTGATTGTTTTTACGATAGCCAAGGGAACTGGTTTCCAGACATTTTGATTCTTGAGCTCTTTTTCCCATTCTTCCATGACTTTATCCAGGACAATGTTGAACAAGAGAGAGGAAAGACCATCTCCTTGTCGCACACCTGTCTGAATTTCGAAAGGTTCGGAGATTTCCCCCATAAATTTTACTTTGGATTTTGTGTTGGTCAGCGTTTGTTCAATGAGTTTCCTTGTTTTGTGATCTAATCCTCTTTTTTCAAGGATCTGGAAGAGTGATTGTCTATCGATCGAGTCGTATGCTTTTTGGAAATCGACAAATGTGCACATCACTGGTTTATTTCAAATTGCATGCATTTTGACAATGGTTTTAAGGTTGAAGATTTGTTCAGGGCAGGATCGGTTTGGTCTGAATCCTGCTTGAAATTCTGATAACTTTGGTTCGAGCTGTTCCTGTGTTCGTGTCAATAGACAAGCTGAGAAAATTTTGTAGGCGACGGGAAGAAGAGAAATCCCTCTGTAGTTGTTCACGTCAGACTTATTTCCTCTTTTGTGTAGTGGGTGGAAGAGTGCTGTTTTCCAGTCATCAGGTATTTTCTCTGTTTGCCATATTTCTTGGATGATTAGAGTAATTTCTCTGAGTGCATTGGGTCCTAGGTTTTTAAGTAGTTCTGCAGTGATGCCGTCTTCACCTGAGGTTTCATTGTTTTTGAGGCTATTGATGTGGGAGTGGATTTCTTCTTGAGTTGGTGGTAGTGATTCTTCTGATGCGTGGTCTGATTGTTTCTTTGGGAATCTTTTTGTGGGTTCTGGGCAATTCAAAAGTCGTGAGAAGTATGTAGCTAGCTCTTGGCAATTGTCTCGATTTGTCAATGCCAGTTTTCCGTCTTGTTTTCTGAAGCATAAGTTTTGTGGTGTGTACCCTTTGATGTGGTTGGCGGATGTTTTGTAGAAATCACGCGTATTGTAGTTTCTGAAGTCGTTCTCGATCGAAGTCAGTTGATCATTGATATACTTCCGTTTGATTCGTCGCAGAATTTTGGACGTCTGTTTACGTACCTCGAAGAAGATCTTCAGGTTTTTCTCAGATTTGTTACTGTTATAGGTTTGGAAGGCAGTTTTTTCTGTTGTCGAGGGCGATTTTGCATTCTTGATTCCACCAAGGATGTTTCGTTTTTTTAGTCAGGGGAATCAAGGTTTTGGCGGTCTCGATGATTTTTCCTTTGAAATTTTCCGAGTTTTCTGTGGGTTGTTCTTCCCATTTTTCAGTGATTTTGGAGTCTTTGATTTTGCTTATGTCGAATTTTGGGATCATTGGGGGTGTTTTGTTAAATTTTCTCCTTGGTGTGAATTTGATTTTGATTCGGGAGAGATAGTGGTCAGAATCAATGTTCGCTCCTTTGCGTACTTGGACCTCGTGAAATTCTTTGATAGGTGTAAGTGATTGCGACATGGTCGATTTGAAACTCGCCTAAGAGGTGGATAGGTGATCGCCATGTTTTCTGTTTCTTGGGGGATTTTCGTAGTGAGGTTGACATAATTTTCATATTGTTTTTTTTGGCATAACTCAATAAGTCGAGTTCCGTTTTTGTTGGTAAATTTGTGCGCGGAGTAATCACCTACTGTTTTTTGGTATCCTCTTTCTCTGCCTAATTGTGCATTGAAATCCCCGAGGAGAATTTTAACATCATCATATGGAATTTTCGACATTTCGTTTTCGAGTGGTCCCAGAATTTGTCAGTCTTTTCGGGTTCTTTTCTGTTGTCAGCATTTGTGGGTGCATGTACGTTGATGAATGTGTAATTTTTGTTCGTGAGTTTAATTCTCGTGGTCATTAGACGATTGTTGATGGGTTTCACGGCTGTTACTGAATTCAGAATTTTTTTGTCTGCAATAAAGGCCATGCCGAATAGCGATGCGCCTATGCAAATGTTCTTCTTAGTTCCGCTTTTGAAGATCCTATAGTCGTTGTAATCTAATATGTCTGAGTCAAGAAAGCGTGTTTCTTGTAAGGCAAGAACCTGGATTTTCTGTTTGGAAAGTTCCGTCGTGAGATTGTGTAGCTTACCAGTTCATTCGTTTATTTGCAATTGGGGGTTGTGTCCCCCGGTGTTTGAATGTTGAACGTTCCAATGTACGTATGGGTCTTCCGTGGAAGTTTACCAGAGCACTCCGACTTACTCTCTCGCACATGCCCAAGCTCCCCAGAATCCGAAAGTTTAGTTGCCGTCTGACGACGGGTGGATCGTCCACCTGGAGTAATTTTGTTATTACTTGTACGAGTCATTGTTGCTTGTAATTAATGTCCAGCTTACGCTGGTTGTTTAGAAACAGGAATTGTTAGTTCCTGGAGCAGTGTGTTTGGTCCGCGAGAGCTATTTTATTTCGCTCAAGTCCGCCGGTAAACCGGTGAGGACCCCCCTAACCGCCACCTGGGACGCGCCACGTCGGAGTATCACCTCTCCACCTGCTACGACAGCTTAGTAGGTTCGTGGGGATTATTATTATTATTATTATTATTATTATTATTATTTATTTATTCAGTATGTGTCGACCCATACAGGATCACATAAAGCAAGGTATGATCTGTTGCTGTTATTTTTCTTGTTCTTCCAGAATTCTTTCATCATGTCGCTATGTTTATCTCGACGTTCGTCAGTCCATTTTCCCCTAGGTCTGCTGGGCTTATCTTCTGATGCAGCTTCCCATGTGTAGGTCTTATGTCTGAAAATTTTGCGGTCTTCGATATCTGTGGGTGTGATGTTGGCGTTATTGAGATCAGTTTGGACCTGTTTAATCCAAACCGTTGTCGTCTTTAATTTTTGTGAGTACATTAATATTTTCTTTGTTAATCGGTTGTCATCTAGCCTCATAATGTGTCCATAAAATTTCAAGCGTCGTTTACGGAAATCGGTTTCAATATTTGAATATTTTTCTGTGATCTTGTGCGATTGTAAACGATATCCTTCATCTGTAAGTCTTGGGCCAAGAATTTTTCGGATGATTTTCCTTTCAGATTTCTTGATGTTTTCTAGATCCCCTTTATAATTGAGGTTTAAGGTTTCACTGGCATAGAGTGTTTCGGGTTTGATGACCGTCGCGTAATGTCGAATTTTAGTGTTATTATTATTATTATTATTGTTGTTATTAGTCTATGATTAATGTTGCTTGGAGTGTGAACAGCAATATATCACTAATTAGCAAGACTGATGACAGATGGAGGCTTTTACTGTTAGGTCGTGTATTGCACAAATAGTTCATTCCATTCAGATTCAGATGGAAGTCGGAGAATAGAAATCTCAGCACCTCTTGGGGTGAAAGCTAATCCCCCGTCTACGGAACGGGCCTTTGCTGCTGATCAGCTAAGCCAACGACAGATACGCTTTCATTCTAACGGGAGTATAATAGGCTAGCATTCATAGATGTACACGTTATTATGAAGACTAACACGTCTCTGATGCGCTAGCACTTTCTTTGAAAAAATATTTTTTGGGAAGTAGATCTATATTGTACCCAGTCGTGGCGTAGGGATTTAATCTCCTATAGCGTCCCCCCAGCCTAGCCGCGAGCACAGTTGCAGCAAGTCCGGAGATCGTAGGTTCGAATTCCGGCACTGGCAGCGGCTATCCTAAGTGTGTTTTTTCCTCAGGTGTTTCCACACTCCTTCCAGGAAAATGCCGGGATAGTACCTTATTTGAATTCCAGGGGCACCAACGTCATCCTTGTCCCCAATACAGTTACACTACTACAAAAGTCATCATATAAATAGGCTACAAATTGTCAGACAAGTTGAACACACACCCAACTACACGGGGCTGATGACAAGGATGTCCTAAGCTCCTAAAATGCATTAACAACAACAATTCTTATGGTCAATTCTCTTGACTCGGGCACTAGAAATTAATGACGTCTTAACAGAAATACAAATAAATATAGGAAATACAAAAAGTATCATTTGAGGCGGCTTCGGTGGCACAGTTGGTAGCATGCTGAGCTTCTATGCCCAAGATCACGGGTTCAAACCCGGCCAAAGTCATCGGATTTTTTATGAGCGTTAAAAATCCCTCAGTATTCCTTCCTTCGGAGGGGAAGTAAAGCCGGCGGCCCCATGTCATAGATTTATAACATGTTAAAGAACCTTCCCCTAAACACACCTGTGTGAAACTAAATTGTATAGGTTAAGAAAGTAAACATCGCTCTTAGGTTCCTACGTTCGTTGCCAAGAGCTGACTGCGGTGGCGTCTGGTAGCTAAGTTCTGAACTAGTAGTCGTTGACGGTGGCGTTTGGCAGCAAAAGTGGGAACTATTTGAAAAATTCAAAAGTTTGCAGTCCTTACTTGAATTAAACAAGTAGATCCGTGACGGAACTAAAGAGCCTACTTTTCTTAACATTGATGATTCATGCCAATCTATATAGACCCATCTGGAATAATGACGAAATCAAGTTGGTAATACTAACATTTCTAAGTACTGCAGTTTGAAATACACCTGAAATAGTGTAGCCTAATAGAGTAACTTACTACAGTTGGCAGCCCTGGTGACTCTCAATATATTCTTAGTTTCATCTCTTGGTATAGAATGCACATACCGTACAACATTTTCTTGAGGTCTAATGGGTAGTATGGACGTAACATGCTGTTTGATATATGATTTATCAGTGCGCGTAAATCATGTTGGGTACATTGTCATGTATGTGATGCTCTGAATTAATCTGAAATTTTACGATGTAATATACCTAAGTGCCAAGTTTGGATAAAAACCATTTGTTAGTAGCCTATAGAAGTTATATGTAATTAAAAATTGAAACTATCAGAAAGCTTAGAATCATGTTGGCAACACTGAGATATATTAGTTACTCCAAATTAATCTAGAATGTCAGGTATTATACGTGTGCAACGGTTAGAGCAGATGGCTTGCATATTTCCCGATATATTGATATTAGGTTAAAACAAATAGAGGGAGCATTTATTAACAGTTGGCAGCCCTGCTGGTTCTTACGAATACGTATATTCATTACTGTTATGGTACACCAAGTACATACGAAATTTGATTAAAATCCACTTGATAGTATATAAGTTACATGCATATAAAATCTGGACTTATCAGCAGGCTTAGAATCGTGTTGGCAGCACTGATGTATATAATTTACACCAAACTAAGTTAGAATGTCAGGTACTATACGTGTGCAAAGCTTAGAGCTGTTGCATTGCATACTTTCCGATATAGTAATATTAGGGTTAAAACATATATAGAGCATTTATTAACAGTTGGAAGCCCTGCTGGCTCTTTAGAATACGCATAGTCGTATCAGTTGTAGCACACATAGTACATACGGAATTTGGTTGAAATCCAATCGATAGTATAGAAGTTGCATGCATTGAGTAATTGGACCTATCGACAGGCTTAAAATCATGTTGGCAACACTGGTACGTTAGGACTTCTAAAAAATAATCTGGAATGTTATTATCTATATGTGTGCCAATTTTAGAATAGATTTCATGCATAACTTCTGAGATAACCAACATTGAGCTCAAATTTCAAATACGATTTTTTAGCAGTTGGTAGCACTGACGTCAATTTTTAAATGTGATCGTGATATATTCAGGTATAGATCTTTACTCTTACCAAATTTGGCTTCGATAGCTGCAGCCGTTTAGGATTTGATAGGGAGGGACACACACACAGACGGACGGACAGACAGAAGAACAGACAGACAGGCACACATTTTCCCAGTTCGATCTCATAAGTCTACTTTTCCCTCATATTTTCGAAATGAGAAAAGTAGGCTAAAAACAGATAACATACACTAATACAGTTATCACAATTAACACCGGTTATCAGACAGATTCTTCACACACCCAAAGTACACGGGGCTACATGACAACCTTGTCGCAGCCCCTAAACTTAAGAACCAACCAACCAAAAAGTATAATTAATAGGAAAGCATGTAGACTCGTATATTAGAGCAGCCGAGGATTCAAGTCACAAATAGGCTACTTCGGTGGTGTAGTTGGTAGCATGCTGAGCTTCTATGCCCAAGGTTTCGGGTTCATACCCGGCCGAAGTCGTTGGATTTTTTAAGAGAGTTAAAATCCCTCAGTATGCCTTCCTTCGGAGGGAGAGAAAAACCGGCGGTCCCATGTCATTGATTTATCGCATGAAAAAGAACCTTCCACTAACTACACTTGTGTGAAGCCAAAATGTATAGATTGGAATTGATAACGCTCTATTAGTTCCAACGTTCGCTACCTGGTGCTTACTGTGACATCTTCTAGTAGCCAGGAATGCAAGATAGGTGTCGTGAACGGTAGCATTTGGTAGCGAAAGTAGGAACTACTTGAAATTATTGTCTGCAGTCCTTACTTGAATTAAAAACAGATACCACACACTAATACAGTCATCACAATTAACACCGGTTATCAGACAGATTCTACACACACCCAAAGTACACGGAGCTACATGACCGCGTTATAACAGCCCCTAAACTAAGGAACCAACCAACCAAATCACAAATGTGGCAGAAATTTTAATCCCCGAACTTTAATCTAAATGGCTCAAACTATTAGCACATTGGACGTGGTAAGAGATGAAGGCCTCCATTTGTTTTCGTTAATTAGGTCTTATTTTCTCTCCCTTATCCTTCCCTATATTATTCTGCTAAGGTCCCATTCCAGTTTTGTACCGAAAATAAGGTCCCATTAACACCAACCTACACATATGGGGTACCTAAAAGTTCAGCATAACCCAATGCGTACGCGAAACGCACTCACTTACTCTTTAAATGCCTCACAAATAAATAAATACCTTAAAACATGTATATTTACAATGAAAGAATGCAACACGGTAACCATGGTAACAGAATCTCACAGGTCCATCTATTTCTGTAAGACGCAATGCGATTCCAATTATTACATTATTCTGGAAGTTTCCAGACGGTTATAAGGTTATCACTGAACCAAATTAAACTGTAAAATTCATCAATACATACAGTATAATGCGCTTAAGGGGGTCAAGGGGCACTCTAGAATTTGTTCACGCAATTTTCACGTGTGAGTGTGGTACGAAAGGTCTTTTTCACCCGACTATAAAGGGTCTCCGAAAACCACATTTAAAGGCCCTTAAATTAACAGTGTCTGTGATATTCCCAGAAAACTAACTTCGCTCTGATATACCTATGAAGGAATGACAAACCCCTAACCACTGCACCAGTAGCTGAATTGATAAAGTCTGATTATTCATACCAATGATAAATCAATCATAGCATTCATGATTGAGATTTTGCTAAGTGTACTCTTTACAACTAGAATATTCGCGGGCGAAGACGCGACGGGTAATGCTAGTTACTGTATTAAAGACCTAAACTTTCACGGTCTGATGATTCTGTCATTGCCTCTCTATCGAGTTATCCCTCATCAAATCAAACCTAACCCTGCCTGTTGTCAGTAATCGTCTTCTCGTATTTATCGAGTGCTGGAAACATACGACTGTGAGAGTAAACGTTACATAATTTGTGTTTACGTAAGTTTGTGTTTGGAGGTTTTGTAATGCAAATAAAGAAATGAGTCACGTTCCAATATTATTTTGAAGGGATACTCTGCATTCTATAGAAAACAGTTCATAGTCTCCCTCCTTCCTTCTCTCTTTAAATACGAATTCCTCTCTGCTTTCATCGCGAAAGGGATCTATAGGCAATGAACAGCTATCTCTAGTTCATATAACATCGCAAGACAACCCCCCCTACCTCCCCAACACAACGCAGTACGCTCCTAGCCAACTGTCACATGCCGGGATAAAAGTGGAATATCTGCCTGAGGGCAATTTGGGAAAGTGTGTATCCGTGTCGCAAGAGGAAGGATCTGGGAAAAGGATGATAACGCAAGGGAAAATGTGTGTGTTTTGTGTTCTTGTCTTTTTTATGACCCGAAAGGAGTTGAAGTGCGTTGCCAACCATACTTTTATAATATTGGAAGGAGGAAGAGGCGTGGTGCCTCGAAGGTCATTCATGTGAGGGATGAAAGGGGTGAATCTCTCATTCACAAGTTTCAATAGCATGCCGAAATTCTTTCAGTCACCACATGTAACCCCGGGCATATGGGAGGGTTCCTGTAACAAATTACTTAGGAATTATTCATAAATACTGTATACATGTAAGGGACCCTTTTGGAGGGAGAAAGATATCCACTAAATAGTCCCCTGGACTAGTTAATAATGATAATAATAATAATAATAATAATAATAACAGCCGCAAGAACCGGACTTCAAATATCATTTGAAAAGACGCAGTTTATGGAAGGCACTAAATCATGATTTGACAATCATGCACTAATCACCAAATACGGAGTAATTTCCCAAGTAGACAAATTCAAGTATCTAGGCGAAATTATTCAGCAAGCAGGGATAAATCAGAAAGCTAACAAAGAAAGAACTGCTAAATTGCAAAGAGCTTACAAAATCACATGGAACAGATACAACAAAAGATGTATCTCAAAGAATGCATAATTACGACACTACAACACAGTCATCAAACCAGAGGCACTGTATACATCCGGAACACTGATAATTGGGGGCAGGTCACAAATGAAAAGCATCGAGAAACAAGAAAGGAAAATTCTCAGAAAAATCCTAGGATCAAAGTTTGAAAATGGAATTTGGATGAAAAAGAAACCACATGAAATTTTTCAATCCGCAGAAAAAGGCACAGATACTATCAGAAATCGACGATTAAAATTCTACGGACACCTTCAGAGAATGGATAACGACAGGCTGACAAAGAGAATTCTAAATCTAGCGCTAACCCTGAAAATCCGCAACAATTGGTTAACAGAAGGGCACGAAGATCTACAAGAAATGGGTATTGCTGAGAAATCCATTCCAGATAGAGTAAAATTTAGAAGCCTAGTAAACAAACACAAATTAGCAGATAAACCTAAAAGGAAAAATACAGGCTGGGCAGAAGCACGCAGAAAGGAACACAGTGAACGAATGAAGAGATACTGGGAAGAAAAGAAGAAGGAACATTGTGCAAAATAAGTTCAAGCGCGCTCCGTACTTGGGCATAACGATTTTAAAAATAACAACAACAAATTGTTTAAGTTCTTCCGCTACACTGTGTTATTGTTGTTTTGAGGGGCGGAACAGCGAGGTCATCTGCCCCTGACGCTACACTGAGAGACATCGAATCATGGATATGTTATTATTGTTATTAGTTATTATTGTTTATTATTATTATCATTATGATCTTTCAACACAAATATTTTAATTAGAGCTGTCGATTTAATCGATTAACCGATTGTGTGCTTTAATCGAACCGATTAAAATACTAGTGTGGTGTAAGAAACGTAATAGTTTTGCTTAGCACAAAACCTGTATTGCATTATTCTTTGCCATTTGGCGCGCTAGCATCAGCTATTGGGAGGTCATTTAAGTTAGCTGATGCTCTTGTCTTGCTTCAGGAAGATAATGATGATGATGATAATTGTTGTTTCAAGGGGCCTAATATCTAGGACATCTGCCCCTAATGGTTTGGGTGATAGTGAAAGATGTGATGAGAATGAAAATTAGTACTTATTCTAACTACAGCTTACATACTAGAAGAAGAAATGGTAAACAAATAAAGGATAAGGGAAATAAAGGACAGGGAGAAAAGAAATGCCCTCAACCTCCTAAGATGAGGATTGAGGGATGTGGAAGGAAGGAGAGCCATGAAAGGCAGATAGGAAAGGGAAAGGAGAGAGGGCCCGCCCCAAGTCAGTGGAAAAAGGGGAATAAACGGATCCAGCTCAAGAATCCACCGGGGTCGCCAACTCCCGAACTCATTAGCCGTGAGCCCCTGAGATTGTAGCAATATCCAGGGGCACCAGAAGTGGTGGGGCTACATACACCCGGCCTCCTTGAGGGCCTTGGGCAGAAGGCAGGAGATAACATGAAAATAAAAAGAAGGCTGACCCCTCGCAGAAGGAGGGTATCAAGAAAGATTAGACAAGGGCCAATTAAGTCGGCAAAGGAAGAGACTACCTAGGCCTCGGATACCCTAATACAATCGGGGTCTGAAGAGAACAAGAGTTGACCAAGAGAGGTCGACAGGAAAGAAGACGGAGAGGAGCCGGCACAAGTAAGTGAAAGCAATGCCAGACTCAGCTGGTGCCCCGTGGTCACCAACCCACGTCACACTAGATGTGAGCCCCAGGGGGGTCAGGAAGATAAGAACGATAATATCTCTTTAATTGCTTTCTTCTAATTAAATGCTTTTGAATGTATTCTTTTACTTGCACGCCAACAATATACAATTAAAATTTAAAATTAATATCATCCTCATAGCAAATGGAATTGCAAACATTTTAAAATATTTTCTTTTTCTCGAACTGTTGCTGTGTGAAACCGACTAAAATTTGATTAATCGACCGATTAACCGATTAAAGGCATTCGGTTAACCTATCAACATCTTTGATCGATCGAAAGCGCTAATTGTGTTCAATGTTACGCTCAGGAATGACAACAGGTGCTAATATCTGGTGTTTGATTAACCGTGTTCGTATTTTGCTTCACAGCTCTTCCATATCAGTATGAGACCATTTCATTATTCAAAATATTATTATTATTAATCTTTCCGCGATTTTGTCCATCTTTGGACCGCGTAAAATAACCCATTGCATTCACTGTCTCTTATTTCCTTTATCCTTTCTTCCCTTCCAGTAGTTCTTCATTACTTCACTTTGGTTCCTTCTCCTCTCTTCCGTCCAGATGTTAACCCGCTTCTTCTTTTCCTTCTCCTGGAAACCCTTGAAATATTTGATCATATTTCTGAAAAGTGGTCTGTCCTGAATAATATCTATTGTTACTTCCATCTCTTCCATATCCATTTTTATACTTCGTACCCACTGATAACCATTCTTGCTTTTGTATACTTGACTGAACATTTGTTTTGTGACTCTGGTGTTATTCATCCTCATTACGTGTCCAAAGAAATTAACCCTCCTTTTCCTGATCGTATCGTGGATTTTTTCAATTTCTTTATTTTTGTAGAGGTCGTCATTTTTTAGCCTATTTACAATTTTGAAAAAATAGGCTTATGAGATAACCTTTTGTTCGTGTATGTGTGCGCGTGTGTGTGTGTGAGGAGTGTGTGTGTGTGTGTGTCCCCTAATAACTTCTAAATGGCTGGAGCGATTTCAATGAAACTCGGTAAGTTCATAGCACTATTCCGGGCGACCCTGTCCGTTCCCTTCAAACTTTGTTACGTCTCATCAATCCAACATGGCGGCTGTGCGAAATATTTCACCAGTATACAATATCTCCGAAACTATTACCGATATCAACCTGGAATTTATAACGGTGATAAAGAAAATTACTAGAAGTTCACCTATGTGACTTTTGAAAAACTGATAACTACAAAATCAACATGGTGGCCACGCGAATTTGCGACATTTAAATAGACGTCTCTAGGGATTTAACCAACCAAACGCAATAAAACTTGGTACAGTATATGTTTGTACATATTGTAATGCACCGACATCTAACTTAGTTCATTTGTTTACATAACCACAAGATGGCGGATGTGCGAAATATTTCACCGGCATTCTATATCACTGAAACTATTAGCGGCATCATCCTGAAATTTTGTGCGGAGATAAAGGGCACTACTGGAAGTTCATCTATAAGACTTTCAAAAACCGATTAACTACAAAACTAACATGGCGGCCAAGCGAATTTGAAAATTTTAAATACACCTATCTCGCGATTTAATGTTTCAAACGCAATGAAATCTGGTACAGGAAATGTTTATACATATTGTAATGCACTGGTATCTAATTTAGTTCAATTGTTTACATAACCTCAAGATGGCAGCTGTGCGAATTTTAAAATTAAGTTTTTATTTCTTGTGTCGTAATCATGTGATCGAAGTGAAAGTTTGAATAATGAACCTACGCAATAATTTTCCTTTAATGGTTCATGACTCCATGGCATATACATTTAACAATCCAACATGGCGACCATCCGAAATATTTAGACGGCTCTGAATATCTACGAATCTATTATAGCAATCAAACTGATTTTTTTATGTTCATTGGGGCTATGAACTAAAGTTCACCTATAGGACTTTAAATAACCTGGTGATCACAAATCTAACATGGCTGCGACGCGAAACATATATATTCACATGGTCATTGCTCGCAATTTAACCATCCGAGTGGAGTGAAACTTGGTACAGTAAATCCTCATACGAATGTTGATCCACTGGTATCTAATTTAGTTCAATTGTTTCCATAACCACAAGATGGCAGCTGTGCGAAATTTTAAAATCTCCTTGTTACTTCTTGTGTCCTAATCATGCGATTGAAGTTTGAATGCTTCACGTACACAATAACCGTCATGTAACAGTACATAACTCCAGGACCTACATATATAAAATCCAACATGGCGAACATCCGAAATATTCAGTCGGTTCTCAATATCTACGAATCCATTACAGCAATTAAACGGAAATTTTGTATGTTGATAGTGGCAGTTAACCTAAGTAGGATATATGAAAATAGGCTGTATAGTTCTTCCCGGAACTACTTGTTCTGTATCTGAACTCTCCACTTTCTGTTTTTAATGGTCCCAATATTTTCCTAAGTAGCTTATCCTTGTCTCTAACTCTTCTGTTTCGCCTTTTTTTAATGGAAAACATACATTCTGAAGCATAGATAATTTCCTGCTTAATTACCGTATTGCAATGTCGGATTTTGTTTGCAATAGAAATATTTTTCTATTATCATTATCCCTCCCTATATTATTCTGCTAAGATCCCATTCCAGTTTTTTAAGTACGGACAATAAGGTCCCATTAATACCAACCTACACATATGGGGTACCTACAGATTCAGCATAACCCAATGCGCAAGCGAAACGCACTCACTTACTCTTTAAATGCCTGGCAATTAAATAAATACCTTAAAACATGTATATTTACAATGAAATAAAAAAAGAATGCAACACGGTAACCATGGTAACAGAATCTCACAGGTCCATCTATTTCTGTAAGACGCAATGCAATTCCAATTATTACATTACTGTGAAAGTTTCCAGACGGTTATAAGGTTATCACTGAACCAAATTAAGCTCTAAAATTCATCAATACGTACAGTATAAAGTGCTTAAGGGGGTCAAGGGGCACTCTAGTTTTTTTCACGCAATTTTCACGTGTGCGTGTGTGGTACGAAAGGTCTTCTTCACCCGACTATAAAGGGTCTCCGAAAACCACATTTAAGGCCCTTAAATTAACAGTGTCTATGATATTCTCAGAAAACTAACTTCGCTCTGGTATACCTATAAAGGAATGACAAACCCCTAACCACTGCACCATTAGCTGAATTGATAAAGTCTGATTATTCATACCAATGATGAATCAGTCATAGCATTCATGATTGAGATTTTGCTAAGTGTTTTCTTTACAACTAGAATATTCGCGGGCGAAGCCGCGAAGGGTAATTCTAGTTCTAAAAAATCTTTTCACTTTGAGTTTCTTAAAAGAAAATATAATTAAGACTCATGGTTAAACGTTGGAAGTAATTTCACCGTCTTGCAAACATACTGTATTTAGTGCATTAAGCCGTGAAAAGTATAAATGTTATTTTGGGAAACTAGTGTCACGTTTAATAATTTTCACACCTCTGTAGTTCATAGTAATGATCCGTTTTGATAGCCGTGCTGCCTTGATAACCATGTAGGCCAAAATCACTAACGCACTTAAAATAACACTTCCGAAGATATTCTGCACTTTAATGAATCCACATTTTACTATGGTAATCAATAAGACAAAACTAATGACAACAGGTTTACCATCAAACATTATGATAATCACAGAAGTGAATAGTTTCTGTTTGTTGGGATCAACCATTAGTAGTAGTGGCTCATGCAGTCCAGAGATTAGCCGAAGACTTACTCGAGGAAGATCAGCTTTTAAAGGCCTAGATAAGATCTTCAAGTTTGCAGATGTATCTTTGCCTACTAACATTACATAGAATGGTTAAGGCCCTAGTCTTTCCCATAGCTACATATGGTTGCGAAAGCTAGACCATAAGGAAACGCGATAGGAAGTATATTGATGCTATTGTGCTCTGGTGTTGGCGAGGGATACTGCGTATTCATTGGACAGCCAAGAAGACAAATATATTGGTTACTCAAAAAATCAAACCAGATCTGTATCTTGAAGCATTGATAACAAGATTACAGCTGTCATATTTTGGTCTCATTATGAGACGTTCTGATTCGTTGGAAAAGACAATTATGCTTGGAAAGGTGGAAGGGTCTCGAAGACGAGGGCGGCCAGCATTGAGATGGATCGACTCCATCAAATCCAACATGAATACGTCAGTGAAGGATCTGAAGTATATGGCTGAAGACCAAATCATATGGAGACAGTCCATCCATGCAGTCGCTAGGAGTCGACGCCGATTTGATGACACCTGATCATCATCATCAATCATGAGGGGCAGATGGCCTCACTGTTTCGTGGCTAAAAAGAACAATAACTATCTTAGTCATGATTTTAAAGGTAGACAAAAAGTAAACTGTTCTTGTTTTTACCGATGCTGTCTCATTCAACGTGGCCCGCTTTCCAGGCTACGCATGGGGACTCCGGCCCCTTGATTTCGAATCCTGACTCTGGCTAGAAATGTAGAATAATTCTGTCCTGAGGGATGTTATGGGATATACTGATATTTGTGACTCAGAATCTCAGAATAGGTTGGTTTGATTCTCACCTCAGCTGTCCTAGAAGTCGTTTTGCGTGGTTTTCCACTTCTACACAAGCTAAATGCCGAGATGGTTCCTAACCTCCATCCAAATAATAACCTCCAATACAAATACACATACTAATATAGCCATCAGATAGGTGCCACATACACCCACCCAAGTGCACGGGGCTGCACCACCACGATGTCACAAACTCTAATTGAATCAGCAACAACACATTCTGGATCAGCAACATGTACGCCGTGCCCCGTGTATTTTGATGTGTTTGTGTGGGATTTGAAATAACATTCTATCCAAATAGGGTTAGGGTTGCGAGACGGTCCGCTTTACCCGGACCAATTCCGTTTTTCCTTGTTTTGTTCCGTGTTCCGTTTTATTCTTGAACGGAACGCCAAATATTCCGTTTTTTTTTTATTAATTTGATAATATATTCAATTTCGCACCAATTTTCGAATGTCCCACTTCCGAATTGATTGTAATATCTAGCTTGTTTTCTGGTGATACAGGCGCAAGTTTGAAAGAGAAAATGATTCCTATGTCTGTGCCAGATGGATACATATTGTAGATTTATTAGGAGCAACAAAATTAAGGAATATCTTAATCCTTGTGAAGTTCATATTCAGCATTTTCTTCTCCAATGCTTTTACGGAGAGAGATTTTTCTGTCATGAATATAAAATGGAGAGATGAGTGAAACAGAAGCTCCATTAGTTAGTTCCACTAGTTTGATAAAACAAGAATTGTTCATATATTACTATCATGACGAAAATTGTAGTGAATTTTATGAGAAGGTACTTCCAAATAAAAAAAAACTTGCAAAGAGTCGTTCAAATGAAAAGTGTTTGTAGGTCGCTGGTGTCATAGGCCTATTTGATATGCCAGCAATATCTAGTGTTAATTTTGTGTATTTGAATATGTAATGCTAATTTAATACATATGTGTATTATTTAAAACAACATTTAACTACGATTTTAAAAAAGACAATGTTTTGGGACGTTTGTTCCATTTTTCCGTTCTTGAAATCTGGCAACCCCACTGGGGGTGGATTTGTTTGTGGTATGAATCCTAACGCTCAAAGTGGTTCTAAATGGCCTCTTTGATTACAGGAAGAGTAATTCGACGAATGTATAATTACCGTACTTGGAATATATGAATGTAGCACGGTTAATTTCAGCCCTTATCTACTTATCTTCGCATTATAGATCAAGCCATACTTGATGGCATACGCATTCAAATGAAGTACATCTGGACATACGATTACGAATTCATTGCGCTTGTGTTTGATTGAATGAATATCGAATTATTTCACAATTAATCACATGTTTGTGTTTTCCATTGCCCGTTCTCAGCCTCAAATCGTGATTCGTTACACGAAACCCTCGAAAAGGAAATCCATATTATGTTCCTGCACGTCTATCGTGCTGTTAGAAACACATTTGTGAAGGAAATAAATGATATTTTCTACTCTGCTTGACATAAATCCTAAATGATTAACTGTGTCATATAAATAGATAATACGATAGTGCCGTAAGTACATGCATACAACAATTGATCTGATAAGCCCAATAGCAGATGTACTTAACGAACGTTACATGCAATGTGGCACAATAGAAAGCTCTTAGCATTGAGGCTAGACAAAGGGAGCGCTATGCAATCCATAACTAAGCCGTGTTAAATAAACTGACAAGGGAACTCGGGTAGCCTCTACAACAAAGTTATAGCATTAATAGTGTTGGTATATTGGCTTTCACGGCCAGTGAATTAAAACTCAGCAATTCTTCAAGGTTTGTGCCGTGACTTGTGTGGGGTTTCGCCAAGGACACCAAGCTGGCCCATCAGCGGGCTCTTGGTATCCCCGCCTGGACCAGGCACGCTACCTCCCTTTTATGAAGCGCATCTGCGCCTCTTTACTGCGAGAACTAAAAGCTCAAGCAACCATAACCTGCCTATAAAGGCTTCTAAAATGATGGTATATTGGCTTTCACGGCCAGTGAATTAAAACTCAGCAACGAATGATCCAGATTAAGATGACATAAATATTGATTGGATTCCAGGATTTTAGGTTGGACTCAAATAAACGTGGCCGATTAACAAATGGCCCAATAAACCGGGATTTACTCAAGTAGCCCGTAAAACTCGAAATTAAGTTTCTCAATCATCATCGTTCATTGACAGAGGTGAATTGGAGCTATTGAAAGAATGAACCCGCGTCTATTATGCCATCTACCTGAAATCTGAGGTAGCAGTCTAACTCCATTGTTCTTTACGTCAGGTGAAGTTTTACCTGCCACTGCGGTGATCCGAGCCCTTCTCCTAGAATCCCCTCATAATAAAAAGTAACCACCTTAATGAGCAAGCATCTTTTCTTCGTCCACTTAACCTAGCTCCAGTGAAATAGCCGCCTTCATTAAATGAACCCACAGAAGCGAAACATGAAATCGTGTGGCGGGAGATTGGGTCATTGGAGATTGCTGATCCAGACACTGAGTTGAAGCAATCTTACCAAAATCGACTTCGTTTGAAGTTTCTTCAGTCCTTCTATAATTTGGCTCGTCGAATTCAGATAATTGGAATCATTGGTGCCTCTGCGATGAAATTCAACACCTTAGTTATTAACTCTTGACTAGTCGCGCGAGAATAACTGCATCGCTTGTCGCGCGGGAATAACTGCATCGCTTGTCGCGCGAGAATAACTGCATCGCTTGTCGCGCGGGAATAACTGCATCGCTTGTCGCGCGGGAACAACTGCATCGCTTGTCGCGCAAGAATAACTGCGTCGCTTGTCGCGCGAGAATAACTGCATCGCTTGTCGCGCGAGAATAACTGCATCGCTTGTCGCGCGAGAATAACTGCATCGCTTGCCGCGCGAGAATAACTGCGTCGCTTATCGCGCGGGAATAACTGCATCGCTTGTCGCGCGAGAATAACTGCATCGCTTGTCGCGCGAGAATAACTGCATCGCTTGTCGCGCGAGAATAACTGCATCGCTTGTCGCGCGAGAATAACTGCATCGCTTGTCGCGCAAGAATAACTGCGTCGCTTGTCGTGCGGGAATAACTGCATCGCTTGTCGCGCGGGAATAACTGCATCGCTTGTCGTGCAAGAATAACTGCATCGCTTGTCGCGCAAGAATAACTCCATCGCTTGTCGCGCGAGAATAACTGCATCGCTTGTCGCTCGGGAATAACTGCATCGCTTGTCGCGCAGGAATAACTGCATCGCTTGTCACGCGAGAATACTGCATCGCTTGTCGCTCGAGAATAACTGCATCGCTTGTCGCGCGGGAATAACTGAATCGCTTGTCGCGCGAGAATAACTGCATCGCTTGTCGCGCGGGAATAACTGCATCGCTTGTCGCGCGAGAATAACAGCATCGCTTGTCGCGCGGGAATAACTGCATCGCTTGTCGCGCAAGAATAACTGCATAGCTTGTCGCGCGGGAATAACTGCATCGCTTGTCGCGCGGGAATAACTGCATCGCTTGTCGCGCGGGAACAACTGCATCGCTTGTCGCGCAAGAATAACTGCATCGCTTGTCGCGAGAGAATAACTGCATCGCTTGTCGCGCGAGAATAACTGCATCGCTTGTCGCGCGAGAATAACTGCATCGCTTGTCGCGCGGGAATAACTGCATCGCTTGTCGCGCAAGAATAACTGCGTCGCTTGTCGCGCGAGAATAACTGCGTCGCTTGTCGCGCGGGAATAACTGCATCGCTTGTCGCGCGAGAATAACTGCGTCGCTTGTCGCGCGAGAATAACTGCATCGCTTGTCGCGCGGGAATAACTGCATCGCTTGTCGCGCGAGAATAACTGCATCGCTTGTCGCGCAAGAATAACTGCGTGGCTTGTCGCGCGAGAATAACTGCATCGCTTGTCGCGCGGGAATAACTGCATCGCTTGTCGCGCGAGAATAACTGCATCGCTTGTCGCGCGACAATAACTGCATCGCTTGTCGCGCGAGAATAACTGCATAGCTTGTCGCGCGAGAATAACTGCATCGCTTGTCGCGCGGGAATAACTGCATCGCTTGTCGCGCGAGAATAACTGCATCGCTTGTCGCGCGAGAATAACTGCATCGCTTGTCGCGCAAGAATAACTGCGTCGCTTGTCGCGCGGGAATAACTGCATCGCTTGTCGCGCGAGAATAACTGCATCGCTTGTCGCGCGAGAATAACTGCATCGCTTGTCGCGCGAGAATAACTGCATCGCTTGTCGCGCGAGAATAACTGCATCGCTTGTCGCGCGAGAATAACTGCATCGCTTGTCGCGCGAGAATAACTGCATCGCTTGTCGCGCGGGAATAACTGCATCGCTTGTCGCGCGAGAATAACTGCATCGCTTGTCGCGCGAGAATAACTGCATCGCTTGTCGCGCGAGAGTAACTGCATCGCTCGTCGCGCGGGAATAACTGCATCGCTCGTCGCGCGAGAATAACTGCATCGCTTGTCACGCGAGAATACTGCATCGCTTGTCGCTCGAGAATAACTGCATCGCTTGTCGCGCGGGAATAACTGCATCGCTTGTCGCGCGAGAATAACTGCATCGCTTGTCGCGCGGGAATAACTGCATCGCTTGTCGCGCGAGAATAACTGCGTCGCTTGTCGCGCGGGAATAACTGCATCGCTTGTCGCGCGGGAATAACTGCATCGCTTGTCGCGCGAGAATAACTGCGTCGCTTGTCGCGCGGGAATAACTGCATCGCTTGTCGCGCGAGAATAACTGCATCGCTTGTCGCGCGAGAATAACTGCATCGCTTGTCGCGCGGGAATAACTGCATCGCTTGTCGCGCGAGAATAACTGCATCACTTGTCGCGCGGGAATAACTGCATCGCTTGTCGCGCGAGAATAACTGCATCACTTGTCGCGCGAGAATAACTGCATCGCTTGCCGCGCGAGAATAACTGCATCGCTTGTCGCGCGAGAATAACTGCATCGCTTGTCGTGCGAAAATAACTGTATCGCTTGTCGCGCAAGAATAACTGCGTCGCTTGTCGCGCGGGAATAACTGCGTCGCTTGTCGCGCGGGAATAACTGCATCGCTTGTCGCGCGGGAATAACTGCATCGCTTGTCGCGCGAGAATAACTGCGTCGCTTGTCGCGCGGGAATAACTGCATCGCTTGTCGCGCGGGAATAACTGCATCGCTTGTCGCGCGGGAATAACTGCATCGCTTGTCGCGCGAGAATAACTGCATCGCTTGTGCGCGAGAATAACTGCATCGCTTGTCGCGCGGGAATAACTGCATCGCTTGTCGCGCGAGAATAACTGCATCGCTTGTCGCGCAAGAATAACTGCGTGGCTTGTCGCGCGAGAATAACTGCATCGCTTGTCGCGCGGGAATAACTGCGTCGCTTGTCGCGCGAGAATAACTGCGTCGCTTGTCGCGCAGGAATAACTGCATCGCTTGTCGCGCGAGAATAACTGCGTCGCTTGTCGCGCGAGAATAACTGCATCGCTTG
Organism: Meconema thalassinum; assembly: GCA_946902985.2. NCBI lineage: Eukaryota > Metazoa > Arthropoda > Insecta > Orthoptera > Tettigoniidae > Meconema > Meconema thalassinum. The sequence continues at coordinate 440,039,802 of OX336393.1, read as the reverse complement.
TCGCGCGGGAATAACTGCATCGCTTGTCGCGCGAGAATAACTGCATCGCTTGTCGCGCGAGAATAACTGCATCGCTTGTCGCGCGAGAATAACTGCATCGCTTGTCGCGCGGGAATAACTGCATCGCTTGTCGCGCGAGAATAACTGCATCGCTTGTCGCGCGTGAATAACTGCATCGCTTGTCGCGCGAGAATAACTGCGTCGCTTGTCGCGCGGGAATAACTGCATCGCTTGTCGCGCGAGAATAACTGCATCACTTGTCGCGCGAGAATAACTGCATCGCTTGTCGCGCGAGAATATCTGCATCGCTTGTCGCGCAAGAATAACTGCGTCGCTTGTCGCGCGGGAATAACTGCATCGCTTGTCGCGCGAGAATAACTGCATCGCTTGTCGCGCGAGAATAACGGCATCGCTTGTCGCGCGAGAATAACAGCAACGCTTGTCGCGCGAGAATAACTGCATCGCTTGTCGCGCGGGAATAACTGCATCGCTTGTCGCGCGAGAATAACTGCATCGCTTGTCGCGCGAGAATAACTGCATCGCTTGTCGCGCGAGAGTAACTGCATCGCTTGTCGCGCGGGAATAACTGCATCGCTTGTCGCGCGAGAATAACTGCATCGCTTGTCACGCGAAAATACTGCATCGCTTGTCGCTCGAGAATAACTGCATCGCTTGTCGCGCGGGAATAACTGCATCGCTTGTCGCGCGAGAATAACTGCATCGCTTGTCGCGCGGGAATAACTGCATCGCTTGTCGCGCGAGAATAACTGCGTCGCTTGTCGCGCGGGAATAACTGCATCGCTTGTCGCGCGGGAATAACTGCATCGCTTGTCGCGCGAGAATAACTGCATCGCTTGTCGCGCGAGAATAACTGCATCGCTTGTCGCGCGGGAATAACTGCATCGCTTGTCGCGCGAGAATAACTGCATCACTTGTCGCGCGGGAATAACTGCATCGCTTGTCGCGCGAGAATAACTGCATCACTTGTCGCGCGAGAATAACTGCATCGCTTGCCGCGCGAGAATAACTGCATCGCTTGTCGCGCGAGAATAACTGCATCGTTTGTCGTGCGAAAATAACTGTATCGCTTGTCGCGCAAGAATAACTGCGTCGCTTGTCGCGCGGGAATAACTGCATCGCTTGTCGCGCGAGAATAACTGCATCGCTTGTCGCGCGAGAATAACTGCATCGCTTGCCGCGCGAGAATAACTGCATCGCTTGTCGCGCGGGAATAACTGCATCGCTTGTCGCGCGAGAATAACTGCATCGCTTGTCGCGCGAGAATAACTGCATCGCTTGTCGTGCGAGAGTAACTGCATCGCTTGTCGCGCGGGAATAACTGCATGGCTTGTCGCGCGAGAATAACTGCATCGCTTGTCACGCGAGAATACTGCATCGCTTGTCGCTCGAGAATAACTGCATCGCTTGTCGCGCGGGAATAACTGCATCGCTTGTCGCGCGAGAATAACTGCCTCGCTTGTCGCGCGGGAATAACTGCATCGCTTGTCGCGCGAGAATAACTGCGTCGCTTGTCGCGCGGGAATAACTGCATCGCTTGTCGCGCGGGAATAACTGCATCGCTTGTCGCGCGAGAATAACTGCGTCGCTTGTCGCGCGGGAATAACTGCATCGCTTGTCGCGCGGGAATAACTGCATCGCTTGTCGCGCGAGAATAACTGCGTCGCTTTGCGCGCGAGAATATCTGCATCGCTTGTCGCGCAAGAATAACTGCGTCGCTTGTCGCGCGGGAATAACTGCATCGCTTGTCGCGCGAGAATAACTGCATCGCTTGTCGCGCGAGAATAACGGCATCGCTTGTCGCGCGAGAATAACTGCATCGCTTGTCGCGCGAGAATAACTGCATCGCTTGTCGCGCGGGAATAACTGCATCGCTTGTCGCGCGAGAATAACTGCATCGCTTGTCGCGCGAGAATAACTGCATCGCTTGTCGCGCGAGAGTAACTGCATCGCTTGTCGCGCGGGAATAACTGCATCGCTTGTCGCGCGAGAATAACTGCATCGCTTGTCACGCGAAAATACTGCATCGCTTGTCGCTCGAGAATAACTGCATCGCTTGTCGCGCGGGAATAACTGCATCGCTTGTCGCGCGAGAATAACTGCATCGCTTGTCGCGCGGGAATAACTGCATCGCTTGTCGCGCGAGAATAACTGCGTCGCTTGTCGCGCGGGAATAACTGCATCGCTTGTCGCGCGGGAATAACTGCATCGCTTGTCGCGCGGGAATAACTGCATCGCTTGTCGCGCGAGAATAACTGCATCGCTTGTCGCGCGAGAATAACTGCATCGCTTGTCGCGCGGGAATAACTGCATCGCTTGTCGCGCGAGAATAACTGCATCACTTGTCGCGCGGGAATAACTGCATCGCTTGTCGCGCGAGAATAACTGCATCACTTGTCGCGCGAGAATAACTGCATCGCTTGCCGCGCGAGAATAACTGCATCGCTTGTCGCGCGAGAATAACTGCATCGTTTGTCGTGCGAAAATAACTGTATCGCTTGTCGCGCAAGAATAACTGCGTCGCTTGTCGCGCGGGAATAACTGCATCGCTTGTCGCGCGAGAATAACTGCATCGCTTGTCGCGCGAGAATAACTGCATCGCTTGCCGCGCGAGAATAACTGCATCGCTTGTCGCGCGGGAATAACTGCATCGCTTGTCGCGCGAGAATAACTGCATCGCTTGTCGCGCGAGAATAACTGCATCGCTTGTCGTGCGAGAGTAACTGCATCGCTTGTCGCGCGGGAATAACTGCATGGCTTGTCGCGCGAGAATAACTGCATCGCTTGTCACGCGAGAATACTGCATCGCTTGTCGCTCGAGAATAACTGCATCGCTTGTCGCGCGGGAATAACTGCATCGCTTGTCGCGCGAGAATAACTGCCTCGCTTGTCGCGCGGGAATAACTGCATCGCTTGTCGCGCGAGAATAACTGCGTCGCTTGTCGCGCGGGAATAACTGCATCGCTTGTCGCGCGGGAATAACTGCATCGCTTGTCGCGCGAGAATAACTGCGTCGCTTTGCGCGCGGGAATAACTGCATCGCTTGTCGCGCGAGAATAACTGCATCGCTTGTCGCGCGGGAATAACTGCATCGCTTGTCGCGCGAGAATAACTGCATCGCTTGTCGCGCGAGAATAACTGCATCGCTTGTCGCGCGAGAATAACTGCATCGCTTGTCGCGCGGGAATAACTGCATCGCTTGTCGCGCGAGAATAACTGCATCGCTTGTCACGCGAGAATACTGCATCGCTTGTCGCTCGAGAATAACTGCATCGCTTGTCGCGCGGGAATAACTGCATCGCTTGTCGCGCGAGAATAACTGCGTCGCTTGTCGCGCGGGAATAACTGCATCGCTTGTCGCGCGGGAATAACTGCATCGCTTGTCGCGCGGGAACAACTGCATCGCTTGTCGCGCAAGAATAACTGCATCGCTTGTCGCGAGAGAATAACTGCATCGCTTGTCGCTCGAGAATATCTGCATCACTTGTCGCGCGAGAATAACTGCATCGCTTGTCGCGCGAGAATAACTGCATCGCTTGTCGCGCGGGAATAACTGCATCGCTTGTCGCGCAAGAATAACTGCATCGCTTGTCGCGCAAGAATATCTGCATCGCTTGTCGCGCGAGAATTACTGCATCGCTTGTCGCGCGGGAATAACTGCATCACTTGTCGCGCGAGAATAACTGCATCACTTGTCGCGCAAGAATTACTGCGTCGCTTGTCGCGCGAGAATAACAGCATCGCTTGTCGCGCGGGAATAACTGCATCGCTTGTCGCGCAAGAATAACTGCATCGCTTGTCGCGCGAGAATAACTGCATCGCTTGTCGCGCGGGAATAACTGCATCGCTTGTCGCGCGAGAATAACTGCGTCGCTTGTCGCGCGAGAATAACTGCGTCGCTTGTCGTACGGGAATAACTGCATCGCTTGTCGCGCGAGAATAACTGCATCGCTTGTCACGCGGGAATAACTGCATAGCTTGTCGCGCGGGAATAACTGCATCGCTTGTCGCGCGAGAATAACTGCATCGCTTGTCGCGCGAGAATAACTGCATCGCTTGTCGCGCGGGAATAACTGCGTCGCTTGTCGCGCGGGAATAACTGCATCGCTTGTCGCGCGAGAATAACTGCATCGCTTGTCGCGCGAGAATAACTGCATCGCTTGTCGCGCGGGAATAACTGCATCGCTTGTCGCGCGAGTATAACTGCGTCGCTTGTCGCGCGAGAATAACTGCATCACTTGTCGCGCAAGAATAACTGCATCGCTTGTCGCGCGGGAATAACTGCATCGCTTGTCGCGCAAGAATAACTGCGTCGCTTGTCGCGCGAGAATAACTGCATCGCTTGTCGCTCGGGAATAACTGCATCGCTTGTCGCGGAAGAATAAATGCATCGCTTGTCGCGCGAGAATAACTGCATCGCTTGTCGCGCGGGAATAACTGCATCGCTTGTCGCGCAAGAATAACTGCATCGCTTGTCGCATGGGAATAACTGCATCGCTTGTCGCGCGGGAATAACTGCATCGCTTGTCGCGCGAGAATAACTGCATCGCTTGTCGCGCAAGAATAACTGCATCGCTTGTCGCGCGTGAATAACTGCATCGCTTGTCGCGCAAGAATAACTGCATCGCTTGTCGCGCGAGAATAACTGCATCACTTGTCGCGCGGGAATAACTGCTTCGCTTGTCGCGCGAGAATAACTGCATCGCTTGTCGCGCAAGAATAACTGCATCGCTTGTCGCGCGAGAATAACTGCATCACTTGTCGCGCGAGAATAACTGCATCGCTTGTCGCGCGGGAATAACTGCGTCGCTTGTCGCGCGGGAAAAACTGCATCGCTTGTCGCGCGGGAATAACTGCGTCGCTTGTCGCACGAGAATAACTGCGTCGCTTGTTGCGCGGGAATAACTGCATCGCTTCTCGCGCGGGAATAACTGCGTCGCTTGTCGGGCGAGAATAACTGCATCGCTTGTCGCGCGAGAATAACTGCATCGCTTGTCGCGCAAGTATAACTGCGTCGCTTGTCGCGCGGGAATAACTGTATCGCTTGTCGCGCGAGAATAACTGCATCGCTTGTCGCGCGAGAATAACTGCATCGCTTGTCGCGCAAGTATAACTGCGTCGCTTGTCACGCGGGAATAACTGCATCGCTTGTCGCGCGAGAATAACTGCATCGCTTGTCGCGCAAGTATAACTGCGTCGCTTGTCGCGCGGGAATAACTGCGTCGCTTGTCGCGCGGGCATAACTGCATCGCTTGTCGCGCGAGAATAACTGCATCGCTTGTCGCGCGAGAATAACTGCATCGCTTGTCGCGCAAGTATAACTGCGTCGCTTGTCGCGCGGGAATAACTGCATCGCTTGTCGCGCGAGAATAACTGCATCGCTTGTCACGCGAGAATACTGCATCGCTTGTCGCTCGGGAATAACTGCATCGCTTGTCGCGCGGGAATAACTGCGTCGCTTGTCGCGCGGGAATAACTGCATCGCTTGTCGCGCGAGAATAACTACATCGCTTGTCGCGTGGGAATAACTGCATCGCTTGTCGCGCGGGAATAACTGCATCGCTTGTCACGCGAGAATACTGCATCGCTTGTCGCTCGAGAATAACTGCATCGCTTGTCGCGCGAGAATAACTGCATCGCTTGTCGGCGGGAATAACTGCATCGCTTGTCGCGCGGGAATAACTGCATCGCTTGTCGCGCGGGAATAACTGCATCGCTTGTCGCGCGAGAATACTGCATCGCTTGTCGCGCGGGAATAACTGCATCGCCTGTCGCGCGGGAATAACTGCATCGTTTGTCGCGCGGGAATAACTGCGTCGCTTGTCGCGCGGGAATACTGCATCGCTTGTCGCGCTGGAATACTGCATCGCTTGTCGCGCGGGAATAACTGCATCGCTTGTCGCGCGGGAATAACAGCATCGCTTGTCGCGCGGGAATAACTGCATCGCTTGTCTCGCGGGAATAACTGCATCGCTTGTCGCGCGAGAATAACTGCGTCGCTTGTCGCGCGAGAATAACTGCATCGCTTGTTGCGCGGGAATAACTGCATCGCTTGTCGCGCGGGAATAACTGCATCGCTTGTCGCACGGGAATACTTGCGTCGCTTGTCGCGCGGGAATAACTGCATCGCTTGTCGCGCGGGAATAACTGCATCACTTGTCGCGCGAGAATAACTGCGTCGCTTGTCGCGCGGGAATAACTGCATCGCTTGTCGCGCGAGAGTAACTGCATCGCTTGTCGCGCGGGAATAACTGCATCGCTTGTCGCGCGGGAATACTTGCGTCGCTTGTCGCGCGGGAATAACTGCATCGCTTGTCGCGCGGGAATAACTGCGTCGCTTGTCGCGCGGGAATAACTGCATCGCTTGTCGCGCGGGAATAACTGCATCGCTTGTCGCGCGGGAATAACTGCGTCGCTTGTCGCGCGAGAATAACTGCATCGCTTGTCGCGCGGGAATAACTGCGTCGCTTGTCGCGCGGGAATAACTGCATCGCTTGTCGCGCGGGAATAACTGCATCGCTTGTCGCGCGGGAACAACTGCATCGCTTGTCGCGCAAGAATAACTGCATCGCTTGTCGCGCGAGAATTACTGCATCGCTTGTCGCGCGGGAATAACTGCATCACTTGTCGCGCGAGAATAACTGCATCACTTGTCGCGCAAGAATTACTGCGTCGCTTGTCGCGCGAGAATAACTGCATCGCTTGTCGCGCGGGAATAACTGCATCGCTTGTCGCGCAAGAATAACTGCATCGCTTGTCGCGCGAGAATAACTGCATCGCTTGTCGCGCGAGAATAACTGCATCGCTTGTCGCGCGGGAATAACTGCATCGCATGTCGCGCGAGAATAACTGCGTCGCTTGTCGCGCGAGAATAACTGCGTCGCTTGTCGTACGGGAATAACTGCATCGCTTGTCGCGCGAGAATAACTGCGTCGCTTGACGCGCGGGAATAACTGCGTGGCTTGTCGCGCGAGAATAACTGCATCGCTTGTCGCGCAAGAATAACTGCATCGCTTGTCGCGCGAGAATAACTGCATCGCTTGTCGCGCGGGAATAACTGCATCACTTGTCGCGCGAGAATAACTGCATCGCTTGTTGCGCGAGAATAACTGCATCGCTTGTCGCGCGGGAATAACTGCATCGCTTGTCGCGCGGGAATAACTGCATCGCTTGTCGCGCGAGAATAACTGCATCGCTTGTCGCGCGGGAATAACTGCATCGCTTGTCGCGCGGGAATAACTGCGTCGCTTGTCGCGCGATAATAACTGCATCGCTTGTCACGCGAGAATACTGCATCGCTTGTCGCGCGAGAATAACTGCATCGCTTGTCGCGCGAGAATAACTGCATCACTTGTCGCGCGAGAATAACTGCATCGCTTGTCACGCGAGAATAACTGCATCACTTGTCGCGCGAGAATAACTGCATCGCTTGTCGCGCGAGAATAACTGCATCGCTTGTCGCGCGGGAATAACTGCATCGCTTGTCGCGCGGGAATAACTGCGTCGCTTGTCGCGCGAGAATAACTGCATCGCTTGTCGTGCAAGAATAACTGCATCGCTTGTCGCGCGGGAATAACTGCATCGCTTGTCGCGCGGGAATAACTGCATCACTTGTCGTGCAAGAATAACTGCATCGCTTGTCGCGCAAGAATAACTCCATCGCTTGTCGCGCGAGAATAACTGCATCGCTTGTCGCGCGGGAATAACTGCATCGCTTGTCGCGCGGGAATAACTGCGTCGCTTGTCGCGCGAGAATAACTGCATCGCTTGTCGCGCGGGAATAACTGCGTCGCTTGTCGCGCAAGAATAACTGCATCTCTTGTCGCGTGGGTATAACTGCATCGCTTGTCGCGCGAGAATAACTGCATCGCTTGTCGCGTGGGAATAACTGCATCGCTTGTCGCGCGAGAATAACTGCATCGCTTGTCACGCGAGAATACTGCATCGCTTGTCGCTCGAGAATAACTGCATCGCTTGTCGCGCGGGAATAACTGCATCGCTTGTCGCGCGGGAATAACTGCATCGCTTGTCGCGCACGGGAGAAAACTCCTTTCATCCCATCAGTTTATTTGGCAGAGACCTTCAATATAGTCAGAAGTAAATCGCTTTCAAACATTGACATATTCTATACAACTGTCAAGCTAAACATTATAAGATCCCTTTCATCGTCAAATCTATCCCCCTTCCCCTCATAATCACGTACTGTCTCAATCGTTCTCTGCGACTTTCCCGAGATTTGTCTCTTGCTGTCATCATTATTACTTGCTGTTATTATTATTACATTATATTATAGCGGCTTCGGTGGCGTAGTTGGTAGCATGCTGAACTGCTGTGCCCTAGATAGCGGGTTCAAACCCGGCCCAAGTCGTCAGATTTTTTAAGAGCGTTAAAATCCTTCAGTATGTCTTTCTTCGGAGGTGAAGTAAAGCCGGCGGTCCCATGTCAAAGATTTATGGCATTTAATAGATCCTTCCACAGATTAAATTTGTTTGGAGCTAAATTTCTAGGTTAGATTTCGTTGTAACTCTCTATCAATATTCCAATGTTCACCACTAGGTATCATTGACATCTGGTAGCGAAAGTTGGAATTACTTGAAATTGAACGGAACTTGTAGCTCACCATAGGGTTGTCCGCTTGAAGCAGCTACAGCCTCTGGCGAGCCGAACATGTCCTCGGACACTCCCGGCACTAAAAGCCATACGATAAATAAATAAGTAAATAAATAAATAAATATTATGTAAGATTTGTTATACCGGTACTATTAGTGTAAAATGACCCTTTCATGGTTACATCTAATAAATGAATTAATTGATTAATTAATTAATGCGTAAATAAATAAAAATAAACGCATTAAATTAAAAAAAATACATTAATTTATTAATAAATTTGCTTCGTCTGAAAATGGTTTTCAAAATGTACAAATTGAAATTATTCTGGCGATTATAATTCCTGAATAATTTAACGAATATCACGAAACTTATCACATTTCACATCTACTGTAGTTTATTAAAGAAACATTTAGTTTGGAAAGGTTTTCTGACGAGAAATTAAACTATACTTCAAAGTAGAGACCATTAGATTCTATGGTCTTGAGCCATCTTTCAGCGCGGTTTCTTATCCCGCGACGGCAGCCTACCAACCTCTGGGTTTTGATGCGAGAAATTCGGTGAGACCCACCCCCACAGCTTCAGTGTTTTCAGAATTTCTTCCATGGATGAAATCGGTCATGAATCGAAAAGGATGGTAAGATCAGGGCTGTAGTATATCAAAATACTACGAGAAGTGAATATAATTTACACGCAAAAGCTTAAAGTACACCTTTCCTAAAATACTGTAGTTAGTTGCGAAATGTCCAACGCAAGCCGGACTCAAACTTACAATTTCCGGCTTTGTACGCTATTGCTTTATTAATATAATTAATTACTTTTCAGTCGGTCAACACAGGTTAATTAGATTGGGCGGGAAGTAACAATTCCTTTATCACTCTACTACCTGAAAGAAATGTTACATGAATTATTTGGTTGGTTGGTCCCTTAGTTTAGGGACTGCGACAACGCATTCATGTAGTCCCGTGTACTTTGGGTGTGTGTAGAATCTGTCTGATAACCGGTGTTAATTGTGATGGCTGTATTAGTGACTGTTATCTGTGATTCAGGTAGAAGAACTGCAGACGATCAATTTCTCAAGTAGTTCCTCCTTTTGCTACCAAATGCTACCGTCCACGACACCTAGTTGCGGACTTGGCTACTAGATGCAATTGCAGGCTGCACTTGGCGACGAACGTTATAACTACTAGAGCGTTATCAAACTAACCTAGTCATTTTAGATTCCACAAGTGTAGTTAGTGGAAGGTTCATTTGCATGTCATAAATGTATGACATGAGACCACCGGCTTTACTTCCCCTCCGGAGGAAGGCATACTGAGGGAATTTTAACGCTCTTAAAAATTCCGACGACTTCGACCGGGTTTGAACCCGCGATCTTGGGCATAGAAACTCAGGATGCTACCAACTACATCACCGAAGCCACCCATGAATTATTTATTAAAGACACACTTCTCTAACAAATAGTAGTGGTTAACTTGGATGACGTATTTTTGTCGTCAAGCAAATATCATCCGATCCAAGTAGGCTATACAATGTTTAAATTGCTCTACAAAACGCTACCAAAATTTAACCGGTCACTGTTCTTCAACAACAACCCACTACCCGTAAAATCTTAAAATGTGCGGCTAGTACTGATGTGAAATACTAAAGACCAGCCAAAAGAACGATCACTGGAAAAGTTCCAGATTACTTGAGGCTATTAGTATCAAAAGGAACAATCTCTACCTCTCTACATTTTACAGTAGGAGTAATTTTTTATCTAACGCACTTGTATCCACTCTATCTGGATGGTTTTTGTCTCATACATAAAGTAAGCGGTTGTATGCGAGTAGCCAAAGAAAACCAAGCATATGATTAATAGTTAATGAGATATTTTACATTTTATTTTGGAGATTGTCCCTTTTGATACTAACTGTAAGATTTTTGTGGACATTGCTCTATTTGATATCAACATGCATGGAGATTGCTCTTTCTGTTATTGACATAGAAACATGTGATACCTACACTCCTTCTATTAGCATAAATGTCATTTACGGTAACAAAAAAGAGGAGAAATTTTTAAACTAAGGATAACTGTTGTAATGAAGTGCCCTTTAATTTTCAACACAACTTTACCGATTAAACAAAACTCATATGTAAATTAAGAACACAACATTCCTTGATTTGAATTACAGCACCGAAGCTAATGAGAACACTGGACAAAATCACTCCGTGATTGATCTAATAATCCTCATTTCTACTTATTTTAATGTTGAAAATATTTTTAATGACACTAAGGGCACTCAGGTCCAGTTTAACAAAAACGTTAAGTTATGCTAATTTGATAATTGTGCGACAAGTTGAAAAGCTAGAAGACCCGGAAAAGTGTCAAAATGTATTTATTGAATATCTCTATCATTTTGCAAAATTGTGAAAATTACTTCCAGATTAAATGATATTTTTGAGGAACCTTGCTCAAAACGCTTGTTTTTTAAAAAGAACTTGTTCTACAGATTCAAATGAAATTAAGGTTAGATTGTTTTAATATATTCAAATTGTGGGAAGCAGATTTTCGAATTTCTAAAATCGGAAGTAGATATTTCGATTTTGATTTGACCATGTATGTGTTGACTCAAGCGCTCGTAGTTATGTCTAAGCATTTGACCACATCCTTTGTTGTATGTACTACCCTACCAGTGAATTGTTGCCAGTGGTGGAAATCAGAACTAATGCGCTCCGCACAGCCACACGTCAGCGATAGACGTGCAGCAGTTGTTGCCAGCGAAACCTCATCGCATGTCTTGTGTGTGCATGGTTCGAGCTGGGTCGTGCGCTGTGCGGTGTATTCACATTGTATGACTGTACATGTGTTCCCATTCTTGTCCCGCACCTGCCCGTGGCAGCCGTAACTTGGTGAGCTGACGTAATGTATACACAACAGCCCCGCTCTACGTCTAGGGGTAACAATAATTTCCCTGACAGGGTAGTAGTTAACGAAATCTTCTTTCACAACAACTGATTTCCATTTCCTTGGATCTCGACTCCGATTCCTCGCTTTTGTGGGTGAGACAGGTGTCACGTTTTGCGGTACCGTATCCATCACAGAACACGTAGAAGAAAGTTACAGTTTGTTTTGATAGCATAATATGTTAGTCCACATTCATATAGTCATAAAACACAAAAGATTCCTGCAATATAACCGCAAAACATGATAAATTGGCACACGTGAGCAGGACAGTCTCTCTTATCACTCCATTGAACCAACATGGCAGCACTCACATGACCGGAACGGACGAAGCTGATTGGTGGTAGTGGAGATTGTCCCACTTGATTCCAACAGATGGCGGAGATTGTTCTGTTTGAAAGCAACATTGTATTTTCATGCCCTGAAACGATGGGATTTTGTTCTTTTTGAAAGAAACAAACAGCATAGTGTGGTAGAGGGCTAGTTGCACAATACAACGGTGTCAGTAACTCAATTTCGATGAAATATGGAGATTGTTCCTTTTGATACTAATAGCCTCACTTTCATTCAAATCATAAATATGAATGGTATAGGCCTAGTACAGTTCACACTGTAGTTATAGCATGGAAGTAAGGTTAATTGGTTTCTTGGATGCATTACCATTCTTCATGTCATTGTTTTACTTAACAATAGCGATTCTTGGACATGTGGCTGTTTCCCGCGGAAAGATGTGCGCGCCATCGCTATCGTCAACAATGCAATGTTTTACTCTTTTTTCTTTTGCCACTTGTTGGCTTGGGAAATGATCAACACTGCCATATCCTCAGTTGTTCTTGTGCAATTCAGAAACGAATAAGCGCTTGAGAACTGAAGATTTTCCAGGGCAGTGGCTCTGATCGAAAATGGTGGCGCGCACATCTTTCCGCGGGAAACAGCACCATGTCAATGAATCGCTATTGTTAAGTGAAACAATGACATGAAGAATGATAATACATCCAGGAAAACAATTAACCTCACTTCCATCCTACAAACAGTAAGTTATATACTAGGTCTAGAGCGATCATATTTATGATTTAAATGAAAGTAATGTTTAATTTTTCAAGTGATCGTTTTTCTTTGCCGGCCAGTGCATTTATTTTAATATCTAGAATCTCACCCACAAACAGTCTCTCTCCACCATCCAATGCATGAAGGTTTAGCTACTATTAGTTCGTTTCCGAACGATATGTTTGTTCACGAATACACAATGTTAAGTATATTTCTTTCATTTCCCGACTGGGATTTGAATTTTCATCTATTCTACAAAAACTTCTGAAACATCACCAACTTATCTATTTGATTATCAAATTATTGTATGTATAATTACTGTCATTTTCAAAAACATAACTTTTTTGTCAATCGTGCATTATACCTTTGTCTGCTTTTAAGACCGTATCTTGCCTTCCTCTTATAGAAATCATTGTCACAACGTATATGTTCATACATTATATTGCAGAGCTTTTATATTGTTTTAATTAATTTTATGAGGGATATATTTCTACAATTTTAGTCGTGATGTGTATTAACCTGGTAAAAGAAATCAGTCGTATGCTCTCTGTTATAGTTTAAATGGTTATTATTTCACTGTGCACAAGTCGCACCCTGTTGGATCATATTTAATGTATCATATTTTTGTATCCACTCTCCCAGCTTCCTCTTCTTTCTCAGCTCTCACTACTATAATTCTCAATCAACCTTCTATTCCCTAATTATGGTTGGAGTGGTTTAATTTGTTCCTTTCCACACCACTATTGCTATATCACAACAGTAGAATATTGTAAAAAAATGCAGTAATGGTCTACAAGTACTGTGAGCGATTTAACACGAGTTTGAGCCATATGAAAAGAGGAACATTCAGCATATTTAAGAATACGATTTTTTTCTGCGCCAAAATTCGCATGGTTAGTCGTGAATATGGTGTTGATATGCTCACTGTATTAATTTCCCGTTAGAATCATTAGCCTACTTTCCACATTTTGTAAAAATGAGGAAAAAGTAGACTTATGAGATCGATACGGGAAAATGTGTGTCTGTCTGTCTGTGTGTGTGTGTGTGTCCCCCCTATCACCTCCTAAACGGCTGCAGCAATCAAAACCAAATTTAGTATGAGTAAAGATGTGCACCGGAATATCTCACGTCCATATTTGAAAATGATGTCAGTGCTACCAACTGCTGAAAGAACGCACTAGAAATTTGAGCTCCATGTTGGATATCTTGCAAGGTATGCATGGAAGCTATTCCAAAATGGGCACACATGCAGATAATACTATTTCAGTTTAATTTCCAGGAGGCCAACAATGACAGTGTTGCCAAAATAAATTTAAGCCTTCTGATAGGTCCAATGTTTAAATGCATATAACTTCTACACTATTGATTGGATTTCAACCAAAATTTGTATGTAATATCTGTACATAAACATATATGACTGAGCGTATTCTTAAGAGCCAACAGGGCTGCCAACTGTTAATAATTTCTCTCTCTCTATTTTTTTATCCAAATACCAATATATCAGAAAGTATGCAAGCCAACAGCTTTAAACTATTCACACGTATATTCGGACATTTTAGATTAATTTGGAGTAACTTATATACGTCAGTTTTACCAATATAATTATAAGCCTGCTGATAGTACCAATTTTTAAATACATGTAATTTCTATACTATCAGTTGGATTTCAACCAAATTTCGTATGTGCTATGTGTACCATAACAGATATGACTATAAGTATTGTTAAGAGCAATCAGGGCTGCCAACTGTTAATAAATGCTGTATATATTTTTTTACCCTAATATCAATATACCAGAATGTATGCAAGCCAACAGCTCTATACTTTGCACACGTATAGCACCTGACATTCTAGATTAATTTGGAGTAATTAATACAATTCAGTGCTGCCAACATGATTCTATGCCTGCTGATATGTCTAATTTTAAAACACATGTAACTTCTATACTAACAAATGGATTTCATCCAAAATTGGCACAACAAGATATAATATTTCAGATTATTTCTGACCAGCACACGCATGGTATTGTTGGCAACATGCTTTTACGCGTGCTGATAGATCCAGTGTCTAACTGCATGCAACGTCCATTGGACTTCAACCAAATTTTGTATTCTGTACTTTAAGAGATGGAACTAAGAATATATTCAATCACCATGGCTGCCAAATGTAGTGCTCTATTAGGCTACATTATACCAGGTATATTTTGATCTAATTAGTTATTTCGATATTACCAACTTAATTTTGTCATTATTCTAGATAGGTTCATATACTGTAGAATAATCATTGGCATGAAAAGTAGGCTGTATAGTTCTTCACGGAACTTCTTGTTTTTTTTACTTCTATCCCAGTAAGTATCGTTGTATAATAGTTGCTAAAATAAGGCTTATAGTGTTTGAAATTAAAAAAAAAAGGAAAGACTATAATAAAACAAAGAATGAAATGAGTTTAAGTTCGCTAGTGTCTGTGAAGTCAAACAGTTGGCTCTATAGTTTCTATCAGGGCAGTTTAAACACTCCGATAACTGATGAAATGAAACTCTCTTGCTCTTTTCCGGAAATAAAGTAAATCAGATATTGCTTCCAGCAGTTTCGTTTATCATTCTACAAACTATAAAGTGCAAGTTACAGGTCGTAAATGTTCTGGTAGTTACACAGTTTTAGCCTCTCAAGAATAGCATAAACGGCAAGACATTGCATGCTAACAAAATTAATAATGTTCGAATGTATTTTTTGTAGTTGTTGTTTCATTTAGCGTTTAGTAGTTTAGGGGCTTTGCGATATCACGGTCATGTCGCCTCTGTACTTATGTGTGTGTGGAATTTGTCTGATAACCTGTGTGCTTGTGAAGGCTGTATTACTTTGTATATTGTAATCGTGGGGAAAGGATTCGGAAAGAGGCGTCCGTGATTTTTAGTAAGAGTGCATCGTGCTATTTTACTAGAGTAGAATTGGGAAACCACGGAATACCACTCCAAGGACCGCTGAGTGATCCGTCACGAGGCTGAGTGCATCGCTTCCCAGTCCAAAATTAAATTCAAACCCAGTCGAAGTCGTCAGATTTTTAGAGCGTTAAAATCCCTCAATATGACTTCCTTTAGAAGGGATGTAATGCCGGCAGTCCCATGTCATAGATTTATGGCATGAAAGCAAACCTTCCACTAACTGGACTTGTGTGAAGCCAAAATGTATAGGTTAGAATTGATAACGCTCTATTAGTTTCAACGTTCACCACCAGGTACTGACTGCGATGCCATCTAGTAGCCATGTCCGCAAGCTAGGTGTTGTGGACTGTAGCATTTGGTAGCAAAAGTAGGAACTACTTGAAATTAAAAGTCTTCAGTCCTTACTTGAATTGTTGTTGTGTTGTTTGAATCTTCAGTCTTTTGACTGGTTTGATGCAGTTCTCTATGCCTCCCTGTCCTGAGCTAATCGTTTCATCTCTACATAGCTACCACACCCTACATCCGAGGCAATCTGTTTAACATATTCTAACCTTGGTCTACCCCTACAGTTCTTGTCCTCGACCCTTCCTTCCATAACTAAGCTTGCTACTCCTGGGTGTCGTAGTATGTGTCCTACCAACCTATCTCTTCTCTTCATTAGCAGTCGCCAGAAACATCTCTCCTCTCCCACTCGCCTTAATACCTCTTCGTTTGTAACCCTATCTACCCATCTGATCTTCATCATTCTCCTGTAACACCACATTTCAAATGCTTCAATTCTCCTCTTTTCTGCTGCACCAATAGTCCAAGTTTCACTTCCATAGAGCGCCACGCTCCAGACAAAGGCTTTCAAAAATGACTTCCTAATACCTAAATCTATATTGGATGTCAACAGATTCCTTTTTTGTAGAAAGGCTTTCCTGGCCTGAGCCAACCTACTTTTTATATCCTCTTTGCTTCGTCCATCACTGGTTATTCTGCTTCCTAAATAACAGAAGTCTCCTACTTCCTTCAGCTTTGCACCTGCCAATTTGATCTCCATAGAGGTATCTGATATATTTCGGCTGCATTCCAGTATTTTTGTTTTACATTTATTAATTTTCATCATGAATTCCTTCCGTAAGACGGAATCCATACCATTCAAAAACTCATTCAAATCCTCAGGCTTGTCGGCCAAGATGACGATGCCATCAGCAAATCTCAGAGTTGAAATTACTTCTCCTTGAATCTTCACTCCCACTTAAAATTTTTCTCCAATTTCCTTGATTGCTTGTTCAATGTAAAGATTGAAAAGTATGGGTGATAAGTTGCAGCCATGCCTTACACCTTTCTGAATACCAGCTTCTCTCTCATGTCCTTCAGCTCGAATGACTGCTGTCTGGTTTCTGTATAGATTGTATATCACCCTCCTATCCCTGTACTTTATTCCAATCGATTTCAAAATGTCAAACAATATAGTCCAATCAACGTTATCAAAAGCCTTTTCTAAGTCTACAAATGCCATGAACGTTCTCTTATCTTTCCTTATTCTACCTTCCAAAATCTGCCTAAGACTTAGTACAGCTTCCCTTGTTCCTACATTTCTCCTGAAACCAAACTTGTCTTCACCCAACTCCGTTTCTATCTGGCTTTCAATCCTCTTGTAAATTATTCTAGACAGGATCTTTGAAGCATGAGTAATCAAGATGATTGTACGGTAATCTTCACATCTGTCAGCTCCCACTTTCTTTGGTATAGGGATGATAACATTCTTCTTGAAATCAGGGGGAACCTCACCTGTCTCATAAATCCTACACACCAAGTGAAATAACCTGATCAGACCTTCATCTCCTATGCAGCGTAGCAACTCAATCGGTATATCATCTATGCCTGGTACTTTGTTCCTGCCTAAGTCCTCTAATGCTCTGTCAAATTCTGATCTCAATATTAAATCTCCTTTTGCATCCTCATCAATTTCCAAGTCCCTTTCCATTACATGATTCTCAATCTCCTTTCCCTTATACAAGCACTCTATGTAAGGTTTCCATCTCTCAACCTTTTCTTCCCTATCTGTTAGAGGCTTTCCATTTGTGTCCTTAATATTACAGCACTTAGTCTTCTTTTCTCCAAAAGTATTCTTAATCCTTCGATAAGCTGTGTCTACTTTTCATAATTTCAGACAATTTTCTAGACCTGTACATTTCTCTTTCAACAATTCTTCTTTCGCTTCCTTGCACTTCTTGTTAACCTCATTTCTCAGACGTCTGTATTCTGCTTTCCCCTTTTCATCACTTAGATTCTTGTGTTTCCGCCTTTCATCCATCAATTCTAGTATATCCTGAGTGATCCACGGTTTTCTACCTATTCTTTCTTTCCTACCGATGTTTTCTTCTGCGGATTTTGTTATTTCATTCATCAAATGTGCCCATTCGTCTGCAATTGAAGTTTCTTTAGGGGTTTTGATTAGTCCTTCATTTATACTCTTCTTGAATCCTGCGTTTACATCCTTTACTTTCAGTCTGTCTATTGCCCACCTTTTTGGCTTTTGACTTCTCTTCAGTTTCTTCAACTTTAATCTGCATTTCATTACAACCAGATTGTGGTCAGAGTTTATGTCAGCACCAGGATATGTTTTACAATCCGAAATCTGGTTTCGAAACCTCTGCTTGACCATAATGAAGTCGATTTGGTAACGCCATGTATCTCCTGGTCTCATCCATGTGTATATTCTTCTATTGTGGTTATTGAATAAGGTGTTAGCTATGACCAACTCTTGTTCGGTGCAGAATTTCATCAGCCTGCTTCCTCGATCATTCCTTTCACCTAATCCGAAATCTCCTACTATCTTCCCTTCTTCCTAGCAGACTTCTAACATTCCACGCTCCGATCCGTAGAATGTCAGATTTCCTCTTTGTCACTTCTGTGATGTTAACCCCCTCTCGAGTAGTCCCCTCCCGGAAATCCGAACGGGGGACTAGATTACCTCCGTATTGAAATTTTACAAGGGAGGAGGCCATCATCACATGTAATTATGCATAGAGAGGTGCATATCCTCGGGAATAGCATTACGGCTGTAGTTTCCCGTTGCTTTCAGCCGTGCAGCAGAACGCAGTGTAGCCATTAGTTGGCTTATATTATCAATATCTTAACCGTCTATTAGACTAGTAAAGAATTGATTTATTCTGAAAGGCTGCTACTCCCTTTCAGAATAAGTAAAGAGCAATTCTACTACAAAATAATAACCTTCTACTATCAATTAAATACCAAAATTCTACTAACGAAAAAAATACTAAAGTTTCACCAACAACAAATACTACCACTAAAACAGTCTGTCACCAGGCCCATTCACATGCACCCTCACCAGACACACCCACACACCACAGTCTAATAGAACAATGACATATATCTAATAAACATATTAACTTCATACTTACAACTAAAACTAACTACATACTTACTGTACTGTAATTTGAATTGACAATATTTACAAAATTTAAAATTATAATCTGGTAGCAAAAATATCTACCCCGTCCGGGATTCGAACCCGAGATCTCTAGGTAGGTCGGTAGATACCTACAAAACCTCAAAGCAGACATTATAAAATTAAATTTAGATAATAGGTGTATATTCAAGCAATGTTAATGTGAAAAAAGGGACTTTGACAATATCTTATACTGCCATGCGATAAATAAATAAATAAATAAATAAATAAATAAATAAATAAATAAATAAATAAATAAATAAATAAATAAATAAATAAATAAATAAATAAATAAATAAAACAGATAACACACACTAATACAGCCATCACAATTAACACCGGTTATCAGACAGATTCTACACACACCCAAAGTACACGGGGTTAAACGACCGCGTTGTCGCAGCCCTTAAACTAAGGAACCAACCAACGAGAATTAAATTCCTTGACAGAGCTGGTAATCGAACCTGAACTTGCGGGGTGAGAATCAAGAATGTTAGTTACTACGCCTCGTCCTCGTGGTGGATTAGTGCTAAAACAAATCCCTATATCCACCTTAGCCAAGCCGGGTAGCACTGCTGGTATACTTTAATCAATTCACTTTAATGAGAGAGGGTCTTGTTAATCACTGAATCACCCTCGGGATCAATATTCCATCTCTCCCTTCTGTGATGCTTTAACACTATTTTATTGAGGAACAGCAGTAAGCAAGTGTTCTGATCAGACGAGAAATGTGAGTGCACACTCCTATACATGGGCCACTAATTATCCCCGAGAGGGTCTGAAGAATGCAGCTTGCTACGTGTTACCTGCATCTGTGACACCAACTTGCCCAATGAATCAGAGCCGAGTTTCGTTTAACACCGCCACTGCTGCGGGTCATATCGAGATTCCCCTTATGAGTATGTGTACACTAATATATAAAAGTTACAACCAGGTGTGCCATTAATACACAGCCATAGATATAGTAGTAATAATAATAATAGTAATAAGTAATTATTTTAGAGACCTGCTACATAGTTCGTTCGTTCCTCAACCAAACAGTATAGAGAATTCCACTCCATCTTGCAACAAATGCCGATGAAAAGGTGGATTGTACCCAACGATATGGTGAACATATGAGTGATAATAATAATAATAATAATAATAATAATAATAATAATAATAATAATAATAATAATAATAATATAACTGCTACACCTGGCAAAAGGAATGGATGGGCCAACTTAACTTTTTTTTGGAGGTGCGCATCGCTAACTGCACAATCACCGCCAGATGACATGCCCCACAACAGAATACCACCTAAAAGGGAGGAAGAAGGTGGAGAAGGGGAAACGCACAGGCTCGTCTACAGAAAAACCCCCGATAACTAACAGAACTGCCACCGAAGAAATGATGCCACAACAGTCGCTTAATATTTAAAAGTTTATTTACTCAGCAAACAAAGGGGCAAGAAAATTATAATTTAACAAAATCATAAAAAGGAAACTCTAT
Source organism: Meconema thalassinum (assembly GCA_946902985.2). Taxonomy (NCBI): domain Eukaryota; kingdom Metazoa; phylum Arthropoda; class Insecta; order Orthoptera; family Tettigoniidae; genus Meconema; species Meconema thalassinum. The sequence continues at coordinate 440,019,297 of OX336393.1, read as the reverse complement.
TGCCACAACAACCTCTCTCTGGTGATGCACATGGCTTAAGGCCAACATAATTAAATTACATAAGTAGGCAAGAGACGGCTTAACATGCTTGCTTGGAAAGCAAAAAAAACGAAAAAGAATTAATTTAAAATTAAAATAATAAAGCCTAAAAGATAGAAAACCAGAATACAGGTATTACCGAATGAGAAAGGGCTTGATAATTTACTAAGGTACGCAATACCGACTCGACATTCAGACATCAAGGCCACGAGGATAAACGAAAAGTTAAACAAAATTTAATAAAATAAAATTAATTTACCAAAACTAAAACTTTCATGACGAAAGAAAACTCAGGAACACTCACAAAAACCACAAAGGAAAAACAACGAGGTTAACAAAAATATTTAGTCTCACGCCACAACACGTTTGAGTGTCCCGCTCGAAGCCAAGAGAACTACACTCTGACCACAATGCACTCGGGGAAAACAAAAAAACAAACATGGCCACGAAACAGATGCTTGCATGTTCAGTCGAATCACGGCAAACAATTACTTTTTAAAATAAAATGCCACCAGAGAGAACAGAAAGGGAGGAAAGAATTACGCCTTAACACTATTGACACGAGGCAATTTAGGCTGCAACGGATCGTAAATCAAATTAATAATAGAGCAATCCCTAAGATTACAAAATAAAAAAAATATTTTACCAGGTACGATAACTAGGTACGTGTCTCCGGAAGGCACACAAAAAAATTTACATATCAGGTAACATTAACAAACAGAAATATTAGGTCAGGAACACGAAATAAAATACAGAATAAAAACATTAATATATGGCCAGTAACGAAGCTCCCATAACAATATTTATATATATATATATATATGTTAAATAATAACGTACCTTAAAATCCTTCCTCAATGGAGACACAAGGAAACAAAAAAACTAACACATTTTAAATAATGTAAAAGATATGAACTGCCCCAATATGGCTGCGGTAGCACACACATCCCGCTTCAATCACCCACGAGGCTTTTCTTCTTGTAGCCAGTAAAATAAACAGATCACACGTCATCTTCAAGGCAAGTTATGAAATTATAGCCTAGGAGCAAAGGCATTTCCTTTTTTTTTTTTTTTTTTTTTTTTTTAATATATCCATATTTCGTGGAGGCTGGGGTCCAAGCCCCCAGCAGTGGAGAGACAGTCTTTCACCACCAACTAGCTGGTTCCTTTCTTGACGACAGACTGTGAAGATGCCAAGATGGCGGAGACTCCAAAGTCAAAGTCGCAGTGCATTAATGTTAATTGTAATTGTCCAATCACAGATTGACACATCAAGTAACAATGTGCAGATTATATAATTATTTTGGCGACATGATGTATATATAGTCTTTTGTTTAATGACGTATTAAACAACATCCTTCAAATATGTTTCGATTAGACGAGATCAGAAGACACCACTCACACACTTTAGCGGTCGAAGATACAACCCCGGCTAGAGGCCGATAGATGCTGCCACCTCGAGTTCATAAGCGAAACCAAACCATCAAGGCGGGCGCATTAAAGGAAGAGAATCCATGCATATAGGGGAGATGCATTTTAAAAACGCTGGGACGGGCTTTTGCACGTAACAATAACAATAATAATAATAATAATAATAATAATAATGTCTGTCCAAATTCAGCAAACTTCGTCATTACAACGCGACTATTAAACCTGAGGTGCTTTCTGCCAGTCAGACATTCATGTAACGCACTAAAGGCGACCTGGAAAAAATCCCCACAGAGGAAAGAAATATAATAAGGAAAATTATTGGACCAAAGCACACAGACGAAGGATACAGGCTTCACTCCAGTGACACCACAGAGAAATTGTCCAACCTCACAGCAAACATCAGAAAGAGGCGACAAAAATTTTACGGCCACATCAGCAGACTCCCTCAATCCAAACTCACCAACAAAATTCTTAGATGCATACAGCGACTCAAGATTACTACACCCTGGATGATGTAAGTCAAAATTGATCAGGAAAAAGCCACTGGTCGACCCAGAAGACGTCATAGACAAAAGCGTCTTTCGACACAAGTTATACAAGTGGGAAGTGTTGTCAGAGAATGCACCACCTACAGCTGATTGCTTCGCGTGGTCTAAAAGGTCTGTAACGTCTAAAATAAATTACTAAATTATTATCATTGGAGGCAGATCTCTTATTAATGCCGTTCAGAAATTACAAAGGAAAATATTGAGGAAAATTTTTGGTCCAGTCTGTTCAGATGGAATCTGGATGAAGTCTCACGAGCTTTATCGGCATTTTGATAAGATCACTGACACCAACCCTTTATAGGTCCTTGGGATACTATCTTCCCACCATGTATTTATGGAACGGTGTTAGGGAGAGAATCTTACCACCCCTTTCATTTCAAGCAGTACCACATGCATCCACATGCTAGATGCAGATAAATATTTAAAACCCGTTAATTTGATGTATACTGTCATCAGAAACCAAAGGTGGGAAGCATATATCCCAGTGGTCTCCACAGTGCACGTGCTCGCCAGTTCGTTCGTGTTGAGTGAAAGAAATGCATTGTTTTACAGAAGAAGGTGTTTTTTAATGAAAGAGATTTGTAAAGGTTGGTATATAACTGAAATACAATGTTAATAATGGTTTTGGTCACTTGAGTAAATATATTTCAGTTAGAATGGAAATTATTATTATTATTATTATTATTATTTATTTACCAAAAATTGTGCCTACAATTTATGGACGGCAGATAGAGAAAGGGCAAGCCCCACATACACATCAGTGTCTCCATCTCCGTTCATTAAATCTAAACAAATCTCAAATGTTACATTGTACAATTTACACCTTTACATTAGCTATATACACATAATCTGCTGTACATGACGTCTATATCATACAATTCATAAATAAAATTCCTCTCGGCACGCCGGAAGGCGGAGGTAGATTTCACCGGGAAAACTAGGGGATAGGCTATAATAGGCAAAATATGCAGGTTTTCGTAGGAGGATCAGACCTCATTTATTGCGAGAAAGTATTTTACAATTGGAGGTTAGTTAACATTTTTTCGTCTTTCTATGCATACTTTTAACATTTTACTGTCTTATGGGGATGGTAACCTTCTTGTCATTTGGGGTTAATTTTTATACTTGTGATCACACTGTCCTTATGCAAGGTTTGGAACTAATGTGTAACTATCTAACAGTCTGTTACTTCTTCACGCAAAATTTTATCTCCCGCAGAGATGTTGGTTGGTTCCTCAGTTTAGCGGCTGCGACAAGGTGGTCATGTAACCCCGTGTACATTGGGTGTGTGTAGAATCTCTCTGATAAACGGTCTTATTTGTGATGACTGTATTAGTCTGTAATTCAGGTAAGGTCTGCAGACGGTCAATTTTAAGTAGTAGTACCTAATTTTGTACCAAATACTAACGTTAACGACACCTTGCTGTGAACTTGGCTGCTAGATGCCACCGCAACCAGCAACTTGCAACGAACGTTGTAACTTCCCCTCCGAAGGAAAGCATGCTGACGGATTTTTAGCGCTCTTAGAAAATCCGGCGACTTTGTCCGGCTTTGAACCAGCACCTTGGGCATAGAAGTTCAGCATGCTACCAGTTAGCCGCTTCCCTCATAGTCAGATGGAACAAGAAGTTCCGTGACGAACTAAAGAGCCTACTTTTCTTAAAATTAAGATTCATGCCATAGATTAATCTACAGTATATGAACCTATCTAGAATAATGACGAAATTAAGTGGGTAATATCGAAATGTCTTAATTAGTTCGAAATAAGGTATACTAGGCATAATGTAACCTAAACGAGCAATACAGTTGGCAGCTCTGGTGACTGAATATATTCTTACTTCCATCTCTTAAGGTACAGAATACAAAATGTGGTTGAAGTCCAAAGGACGTTACATGGATTTAGACATTGGATCTATTAGTACGCATAAAAGCATGTTGGCAACAATGTCATACGAGTTCTGGTCAGAAATAATCTGAAATGTTATATATTTTTGTGCCAATTTTGGATGAAATCCATTTGTTGGTATAGAAGTTACATGTATTTAAAAATTGGTCCTATCAGCAGGCTTAGAATCATGTTGGTAGAACTGACGTATATAAGCTACTCCAAATTAATGTAAAATGTCGGGTAATTTACGTGTGCATAGTTTAAAGCTGTCGGCTTGCATACTTTCTGATATATTTGGATACAAAATAGAGAGCAATTATTAACAGTTGGCAGCCCTAGTGGCTCTTAAGAATACACTCAGTCATATATGTTTATGTACACATATTACATACAAAATGTGGTTGAAATCCAATTGATAGTGTAGAAGTTATATGCATTTAAAAATTGGACTTATCAGAAGGCTTAAAATTATTTTGGCAATGCTGTCATGTATGGCCACCTGGAAATTAAACTGAAATAGTATTATCTACATGTGTGCCAATTTTAGAATAGCTCCCATGTATACCTTCCAAGATATCCAACATGGAGCTCAAATTTCTAGTGCGTTTTTTAGCAGTTGGTAGCACTGGCATCTTTTTCAAATATGGGCCTGAGATATTCCGGTATACATCTTTACTCATACTAAATTTGGTTTCGATTGCTGCAGCCGTTTAGGAGTTGATAGGGGGGGGGGGCACACGGACAGACCGACAGACAGAAGGACAGACACATTTTCCCGGATATATCTTTTGTCTACTTTTTCCTCATTTTTGAAAAGTGTGAAAAGTAGGCTAAAAATGAATGTGATCTCGTCAATGGCGTTGTCTTGGCAACCTCTGATAGATCACCCCTTATCAATTTAAAAGCGTTGTTATGGTAACCTCTGATGGCACTTGGTTTTTTTTTAAATTCCGAAATCATTTTTCTCATCCCTTGGCGTAATGGTGGGTCATATCAAAAATTCTTTCAGACAAAAGTTTTAGGTAATTATTAGGGGAATATTTTCCATTTTGTACGGTTTTGATATTGTGCCTATTAAGAGAGATATGATTATTGTTTCCCGAAAAACCCACTTTTTTCCACCCCTTTGGTCAATGGTTGGTGCTATCAAAAACCTTATTTGACATAAATATTTGGCACTTATCCGACACATATTATGAACTTTGAATGGATTCGATATTTCACGTATTAAGAGAGTTATAGCGAAATTTCACTTTTTCGAAAAAAGCCCCTTATTTTCACCCCCTTCGACCGATTTTGCCCATTAACGAACTCGACCGAGATTTTATAGGGATACATATTATGTAAAAAATTCAAAGTGATTGGTGCAAAATTACGGCAGTTATCGTGTCCACAAGAAACTGATATATATAGATAGATAGATACATATATACATAAATTATATATAAACTTTTGAACTGACGGTGGTTTTGGGGTCTGGGGGATGTGAAACGCGAAGATATGTCGACATTTTCCGGAAGTCGAAACATGGTACCCATTGCAATAGTTTGCTTTCTAATGAAATCTACCTAAAAGGGAAGACACAGGCATGCACACACCCATATACACGCTCACACACGCATACATACATACATACATACATACATACATACATATACACGCGCCCACTCCCAATCACTCACAATGTTACATTATACAGTATATAATTCAATTTACATGGGGTTTTAGTCCCTTTAGAGCCTTCACTTTGCGGCAAAATTGTCGTGGAGGAAGGTCTTTTATTTCACGAGGCAGGTCATTCCAAAGTCGAGCAGAGCGATTGTAGGATCCAGATTGATAATCTGTTGTCCTAGCGAATGGAGGAACAAGTGTGACACCCTGTGCTCTACGGACTGAACGATATGACAGCTGAAGGCGGTGAAATGGGATCAGTATAATGGTGCCAGCTAGAGATTTTCGGAGAAAGGTGAGATCTATTTGGCTACATATGTCATTGATGGATGTTAATGGTTTTGTCAAAACTTTGTTACCCTGATTGTAAATGAGTCGCTCTGCTCGACGTTGAACTGCACTTAACTTCCTCATGTTTTCCTCGGTAGTGGGATGCCAGGCAGGAAGTCCGTACAGAAGAATGGGCCGTATCGTGGAGAGATACACCGCTTGGAGTGCACGGCTTCTGAATCCCAGAAGATTACGTCTTGCAAATCCTAGAATTCTAAATGCCTTACACCTAGATTCTTCAACGTGTACATTCCACTTCAAATTGCTGGAAATGTGTATTCCCAGCATTCGCAGTGAATTGCACATGGGAAGAACTTTGCCGCTCAGTGAAAGGCTATGTGCAATAGGCTGTCTGGCCCTACTTAGCCGAATATATTTACACTTGTTTACATTCAGGGTCATCTTATTTACATCACACCACAGTGCCACACTGTCCAGATCAACCTGTAGTGCTTTGACGTCATCATTATTTTTTATGGCTCTGTAAATTATTGAGTCGTCTGCATACTGCGCCATCGTGGACGTCACACAGCTTGGAAGGTCGAGGGTAAAAACCATGTACAACAAAGGCCCAATCACCGACCCCTGTGATACTCCCGAAGTTACCACTATGTTCGGTGACTTGGCCCCGCCCAACACGACACACTGCGTTCGACCTACCAGGAATGACGTCAGCCATGTAATCAGTTTGCCTCCGATGCCATATTTGCCAAGCTTTAACAAGAGTCTTTGATGAGGCACCTGATCAAAAGCTTTGCTTAAGTCCAGGGCCACACAGTCCACTTGGGAGACGTTGGTCTGATCCAAAGAGTTCTGCCAGTCATCAATCACTTTTGTCAAAAGAGTTGTACAAGATCTCCCCGGAACGAGGCCATGTTGGCTTGGATTTAACAGGCCTCGCTCACTCAGGAATTCCAGTATGTTCTTAGCAACCAGGCGCTCCATACATTTACAGATACCAGACGTCTGAGAAATCGGGCGGTAGTTGTCCATGTCTTCCTTGTCACCATCTTTGAACACAGGGACCACATTAGCATGTTTCCACTCTTGTGGTAGAGTCCCGGTGTTAATGGACTGGTTGAAAAGTGCGCACAATGAGGGTGCTAGGGCATCTGCACAGTAATGAAGGATTCGAGCAGGGATTAAGTCTGGTCCTGTCGCGGCATGGGGTCTAGTTCTCCGTAAGCTGTCTCGAACTTCCTGTTGTGTGAAATATAGACTGGCTAGGGGAAAGAGAGGGGGTGATGTCCTTGGTAGGAACATTCCTTCACTTGTGTCAGGTGGAGAGAAGTTACTTTGGAATGTACAGTTGAATGAGTTGGCAATGTCCTGCTCAGGGTGTTTGCCATAGAATAGAAAATTTTTAAAATTAATTTTCTGTGTATTAAGTAAATACTATTTTGAAATTATTGAATTATATTCGAATATACTAACTTTTAACATTCCAAAATCACTTTCATATTTTTTGTGCAGTTTTCGGCAAAGATGATATAGGTGTGTTGCGTGGGAGTTACATTTTAAAAAAAATATAGAGCGTGATGGGTGTTTTTATATATTATATCCTGTTAAATAAACCTCATTATTGAGTGATAAATACAGTATCATCATAATTTGGAGGTGGGAGATTATTACCCCATTGGTCATTTAAGAAAACATACTGTCGGGTGTGGGCAGTGGGATAATAATTTCCCACCCCATATTTCATAAAATAGAATACACACCCATAAAATTGTTGCATATTCCTACTCATCTATCACCCCCAAAAACAAATGTGCAAAACGAAATTTTACCCCAGTCTTTTGCCCTATAAAGGGTTATTAGGAAAAGGCGATTGATGTTCTACGGCCACATTCTTAGAATGAACGATGACAGGCGCACCAACCTTGCTCTCTCAATGAAAGTCAAGATCAACTGGCTTCGTGAAATAGACATTGGCATTGTAGAGGAAATGATGGACTCCATTTCAAAACTGTAATCAGCAACACCTCCAGATATAAGACGCCTCAACAACCTGGTAAGAGAGTACAGAAAAATAACATCAAACACAGCCAGCAGAAGCTATAATGGAAAAGCAGAATGGCAATCTCTTTGGAACGGCACAGTTCCGAAGGAGTGGCAACCATTATTTAACACAAGCACCCTCCGGCTGGTTTTGATCTCCCACGAAGAACTTGGGTTGCTCTCAACAGAATCAAACCAAGCACGGGCAATGTGACTCACTGCGTCATAAGTGGGGTATGCGAACTTCCCCCAGCTGTGACTGTGGTGCAGTGAATCAAACCATCCACCATATTGTAGCAGAATGTCCGAGGAGGGCGTACTCTGGATCAATGGACGACTTTCTGGTGACATCTACTCAGGCCATACAGTGGCTAGACGAACTGGACATACAGCTGTGAAATCTGTAGGGCTAAGTTGATTGTTTTAATGGTTTGCTCCCTTCTTTTTGTATATATAAGTATATACGTAAATAGTATATCGTTTTTGTGTACAATGCCATAAGCATAAATAAATAAATCAATAAGTTCACGGAACTTCTTGTTTTTTTTACTTCTATCCCAGTAAGTATCGTTGTATAATAGTTGCTAAAATAAGGCTTATAGTGTTTGAAATTAAAAAAAAAAAGGAAAGACTATAATAAAACAAAGAATGAAATGAGTTTAAGTTCGCTAGTGTCTGTGAAGTCAAACAGTTGGCTCTATAGTTTCTATCAGGGCAGTTTAAACACTCCGATAACTGATGAAATGAAACTCTCTTGCTCTTTTCCGGAAATAAAGTAAATCAGATATTGCTTCCAGCAGTTTCGTTTATCATTCTACAAACTATAAAGTGCAAGTTACAGGTCGTAAATGTTCTGGTAGTTACACAGTTTTAGCCTCTCAAGAATAGCATAAACGGCAAGACATTGCATGCTAACAAAATTAATAATGTTCGAATGTATTTTTAGCCTACTTTCGATTTTTGCAAAAAATGAAAGTAGACTTATGAGATCAGCACAGGGCGAAAAAAGTGTGTCTGTCTGTGTGTGTATGTGTGTGTGTGTGTGAGTCTGTGTGTGTGTGTGTGTGTGTCTGTGTGTGTGTGTGAGTGTGTGTACTCTGAATGTCTGTCCCCACTATCAATTCGAACACGGTGAATGCGAATTGAACGAAATTTGGTACAAAGGTAGCACTAGCAAAGGACACCTCAGTGTCATGTTTTATATCGCCGCCATCTTGACGGAAACGTAATGGCGGCCACACAAATGTTCAAAGCTTAAATCAAATTACGACTAACCTAATCATCTGATATCTACCAAATTTTGCAACAACATACCTTTATGGTTTTCAGTCGGTCAACACGAATGTACCCAAAAGAGATGGGTTATGCCCTAATCCTGAAATAGGTAAATGTTAGCTGGATCAGGTGTACGATGTACTTTTCTTCTGCAATAAACCAAGGCCCATATTAGAGGCAGTATTAAAGGTGCCGGGACGTCCTCATAAGACCATCAACGCTTAGTTCGAATGGGTTATGCTCCACGCGTGGCGAGGACTAATCCACGGTCTTTAATAGTTGTAGATCCACCTCATTCAATAACATACATCTTATCTAGGTTTGCAACACCTCACATAAACACATCGCGATCACTCCCTACAGCACGTAGGGACAGGGGGGGGGGGGGAAGGCAGGGAAAAACCTGTCGTTAAGATAACCACCGCAGTCGACCGCACAGCGAGTTCAAGTGAGCACGGAAACTGCGAATAGCTGTAGTACGGAAGACACTCAGATAAGTAGTAAGCCTAAAAATTTTATAGTTTAACCATAGTTTACAACCATATAATCTCTCTAAAGTACATTCTCCGGATAGCCATCACCATTTAGCATTTCACCTAACACATATACTGCATTTAGCATACACTGACAGTTGCAGTACCAATACTGCAACTAAATAATTGTACTTATTGTAAATATTTTCACCTGTATTTCAAACATAGATTTTATAGCCTAAGTGTATTGGATCTGATGATGATCGCTTGACGATCGAAACTGGTCATCCTAGTGTTTTATTATTCTCATGTAATTTATTTCAGGATTAGGGCATAACCCATCTCTTTTGGGTACATTCGTGTTGACCGACTGAAAAGCACTAAACTCTTGTTTACTAAGGCAACACTGAAAATATGGCTTCAAACACCACAATGTTCACGGCTAGTCAGGCAAATCGTGAAGCCAAGTAATTCAAATCACTCAGGCTTAAACTCATGAATTTAGACAAGTCAATTTGGTTCATCAAAAAATGTATAGAACTAAACCTCACCCCTAAATACGTACCAATTAAAACCGTACCGAACACACCAGCCTCGATCATTTCAATTAAACAAGCCAAAGCGCTTTGGATAAAAAACGAATTAAGATTTGCATACATAAGAAAGCAAAAAATTAACCAACAATTATACGACATTCAATTGCAACTAAGTAATTTCTGGCACGCAGCCCAATGGGACAGCTTCACCGAACACCTACATGACACCATCAAAATCAGAGCAACGAGGAAGCATGAAACGCTAGAAAATAAATTAAGAAAACTAGGAGAAACACAGAACCATCAATCTAACGAACAACACACGAATAACAATGAATTCAATTTCCACAGCAGAGTAAACAACAGAACGAACGTAACCTTTTCTCAAGGTGAAATGAATATGTTAGACAAAGGTTTGAAATACAACTGCACAGACGCACACACGAACCACAATATAAAACAGTTAATCACAGATATTGAGATAGCCAGTCACAAGCTCCCAGCAGAAGACAGGGAATTAACCAAAAATCTCGCCACCAACGAAGCCAAAAAAATCCTCAAACGAGAGGGCGATAGCAATAACATTCAAAACAACAAACAAATCAAAGAAATAAAGTCGTTGAAACAAAAAATAAAAGAACATGACTTAATCATCACAAAAGCAGATAAGGGAAACACTACAGTAATTTTGAACAAAACAGAATACATTGAAAAAACAGTCGAATTCCTAAACAACAACGAAATCAAGGAATTAACAAAAGACCCCACCAACAAATTCCAAAAACAAATAAAAAGTGCGCTAAAAGAAACAGAATACATACTGACCAAAGCCGAAAAATCAAAACTAATAAACATGAACCCGAAAATACCGTCATTGAGGGGACAACCAAAAATACACAAAAAGGAATGCCCAATGAGACCAATAGTCAATTGTAGGAATGCCCCTAATTACAAAATCAGCAAAGAGTTACTAAAAATCTTAAAATGCCGTCTTTCCAACGACAAAAACAACTCTGTAAAGAACACAACAGAACTAGTAACAGCATTGAACACCCTACAAATGAAACCTAGCTTCAGGCTAGTATCCTTCGACGTAACTAACATGTACACCAATATTCCGATTATTGAAGCAATCAACACTATCGAAAACAACTTAAAATCCAACAATTCGGTAAAAGAAATTGAAGAGATTGTGAGATTACTGAGGGTCGTTCTCACCCAAAACGTGTTTCAATTCGACAATAAAATATACACACAGAGAGAAGGCCTAGCAATGGGATCGCCACTAAGTGGGTTAATCGCTGACATCTTCATCAATGCACTAGAAAATGCGTTCTTAGAAAATACTTCAACAAAGGGAATAGTAATATGGAAAAGATACGTAGATGATGTAATTTGCATCTACGATACTGAACTAACAAGCGAAGAAACAATTCTCCAATCCATTAATAGCCTTCACCATTCTATCAAATTCACTAAGGAATCCGAAATAGACCGGAAAATAAATTATCTCGATATAACTATTGAACGTAAAGACAACGACCTTTCATATTCCATATTCCGGAAAGCAACACAAACCTCGCATGCAATCGACAATCAGTCTAATCACCCCAGTACGCACAAACTAGCGGGTTTCAATTCAATGGTGCACAGGGCTTTAAACATACCCATGTCAAAAGACAACTATAATAAGGAAATAAGAACTATTATGCAAATAGCAAAGGAAAACAACTTCTCGCCAAGCAAAATAAATCAAATTATAGCCAAACATAAAAATAAAGATAAAACGATTCCCAAACCGGACAGTAATGAGAAAAAATTTGCGCGTTTCAACTATGTGAATGCGAATACATATAAAATCACTAACCTATTCAAAAATCAAGGCATAAAGATAGCTTTCACGACGAAAAACACAACCGCTAGGCACCTCCTAAATAGTAATCTAAATAAACGTGACCCGTATTCAAGGTCAGGGGTATATTCTATAACGTGCCAAGACACCGATTGTCAAGCTAATTACATCGGGCAGAGTGGAAGGCGAGTAGACACACGTTATAATGAACATAGAAATGCGATAAGATACGGAACACATTCAGCCGTGTGCGAACATATGTGTGACGCAGGGCATAGCTTTACCCACATAGAGTCGGACCTTAAAATAATCCATCACGAATCGAAAGGCATAAAGGAAGCAATCGAGATACACCTAGCCAAACGAAACAATCCCAACAATCTAAATGAACACACGTTCATGGAGAGCTCACCCCTCTTCACGCTACTAAAAACACACCCTGTCGGAAACAAAACAAAATTTAGCGACACAGCCAAGCTAGATAAAAGAAAAGGGGGGGAAATTAGGGGGTTTTTAATAGGTAAATGTTAGCTGGATCAGGTGTACGATGTACTTTTCTTCTGCAATAAACCAAGGCCCATATTAGAGGCAGTATTAAAGGTGCCGGGACGTCCTCATAAGACCGTCAACGCTTAGTTCGAATGGGTTATGCTCCACGCGTGGCGAGGACTAATCCACGGTCTTTAATAGTTGTAGATCCACCTCATTCAATAACATACATCTTATCTAGGTTGGCAACACCTCACATAAACACATCGCGATCACTCCCCACAGCACGTAGGGACAGGGGGGGGGGGGGAGGCAGGGAAAAACCTGTCGTTAAGATAACCACCGCAGTCGACCGCACAGCGAGTTCAAGTGAGCACGGAAACTGCGAATAGCTGTAGTATGGAAGACAATCAGATAAGTAGTTAGCCTAAAAATTTTATAGTTTAACCATAGTTTACAACCATATAATCTCTCTAAAGTACAATCTCCGGATAGCCATCACCATTTAGCATTTCACCTAACATATATACTGCATTTAGCATACACTGACAGTTGCAGTACCAATACTGCAACTAAATAATTGTACATATTGTAAATATTTTCACCTGTATTTCAAACATAGATTTTATAGCCTAAGTGTATTGGATCTGATGATGATCGCTTGACGATCGAAACTGGTCATCCTAGTGTTTTATTATTCTCATGTAATTTATTTCAGGATTAGGGCATAACCCATCTCTTTTGGGTACATTCGTGTTGACCGACTGAAAAGCACTAAACTCTTGTTTACTAAGGCAACACTGAAAATATGGCTTCAAACACCACAATACCTTTATGGGGGGAGCATCCTTTGACCAAACCAATAGGCCATCAGCGTAATAGTTTGCGGATGGCGGCCATCTTTGTGTGAAAATAAATTCCCCCTATTAATTCAAACACGGTGAAACCGAATGGAACGAAATTTGGTACAGAGGTAGCACTAGCAAAGGGCATCTCAGTGTCATGTTTTATATCGCCGCCATCTTGACAAAAACGTAATGGTGGCCACACAAATGCTCAAAGCTTAAGTTAAATGACGACTAACATAACCATCCATTCTCTACCAAACTTTGCAACAACATTTCTTTGTAGAGGGAGCATCCTTTGACCAATCTAATGGGTTATTAGCCTAATAGTTTGCGGGTGGCGGCCATCTTTATGTCAAAATTGATTCCCCCTATTAATGCAAACACGGTGGAACCGAATGGAACGAAATTTGGTACAGAGGTAGCACTAGCCATGGGCACCTCAGTGTCATGTTTTATATCGCCGCCATCTTGACTGAAACGTAATGGCGGCCACACGAATGTTCAAAGCTTAAATGAAATTACGATTAAGCTAATCATCCGATCTCCTCCAAATTTTGCAGCTATATACCTTTATGGAGGGTGCATCCTTTGACCAATCTAATAGGTCATTCGCCTAATAGTTTGCGGATGGTGGCCATCTTTGTGTCAAAATCGATTCCTATTAATTCAAACACGGTGAACCCGAATGGAACGAAATTTGGTACAGAGATAGCACTAGCAAAGGGCATCTCAGTGTCATGATTAATATCGCCGCCATGTTAACAGAAACGTAATGGCGGCCACACAAATGTTTAAAGCTTAAATCAAATTACGACTAACATAACCATCCGATCTCTTCCAAACTTTGCAACACCATACCTTTATGGAGGAAGCATCCTTTGACCAATCTAATAGGCCATTTGCCTAATAGTTTGTGGATAGCGGCCATCTTAATGTCAAAATTGATTCCCCCTATTAATTCGAACACGGTGGAACCGAATGAACGAAATTTGGTACAGGGGTAGCACTAGCAAAGGGCACCTCAGTGTCATGTTTTATATCGCCGCCATCTTGAAGGAAACGTAATGGCGGCCACACAAATGTTCCAAGCTTAAATCAAATTACGATTAGCCTAATCATCCGATCTCTACTAAATTTAGCAACAACACACCTTTATTGAGGGAGCATCCTTTGACCAAACTAATAGGTCATCAGGCTAATATTTTGCGGATGGCGGCCATCTTTGTGTGAAAATGGATTCCCCTTATCAATTCGAACACGGTGAAACCGAATGGAACGAAATTTGGTACAGAGGTAGCACTAGCAAAGGGCACCTCAGTGTCATGTTTTATATCACCGCTATATTGACGGAAACGTAATCGCGGCCACCCAAATGTTAAAAGCTAAAATGTAATTACGACCAACCTAATAATCTAGTCTCTACCAAATTTTGCAACACCATATCTTTATGTGGGAAACATATTCAGACCAAACTGCAAGAACATCAGCCCAATAGTTTGCAGATGGTGGCCAAGTATGTGTGCAAATCGATTCCCCCTATCAATTCAATCAAGGTGAAACCGAATTGAACGAAATTTGGTACAGAGGTAGCACTAGCAAAGGGCACCTCATATTCATGTTTAATATCCCTATAGCACGTTGTATTTCAACAAGCTACTACAACCAACATTCAATCATACTCGTTGAAAAGGACAAAGAGTTATAACAATACCCATGCATTTAGGAGAAAGTAGGCTATATGTTCTTTACTGAACATCTTGTTTGTAGTTGTTGTTTCATTTAGCGTTTAGTAGTTTAGGGGCTTTGCGATATCACGGTCATGTCGCCTCTGTACTTATGTGTGTGTGGAATTTGTCTGATAACCTGTGTGCTTGTGAAGGCTGTATTGCTTTGTATATTGTAATCGTGGGGAAAGGATTCGGAAAGAGGCGTCCGTGATTTTTAGTAAGAGTGCATCGTGCTATTTTACTAGAGTAGAATTGGGAAACCACGGAATACCACTCCTAGGACCGCTGAGTGATCCGTCACGAGGCTGAGTGCATCGCTTCCCAGTCCAGAATTAAATTCAAACCCGGTCGAAGATCAGATGGGCAGATAGGGTTACAAACGAAGAGGTATTAAGGCGAGTGGGAGAGTAGAGATGTTTCTGGCGACTGCTAATGTAGAGAAGAGATAGGTTGGTAGGACACATACTAAGACACCCAGGAATAGCAAGCTTAGTTATGGAAGGAAGGGTCGAGGACAAGAACTGTAGGGGTAGACCAAGGTTAGAATATGTTAAACAGATTGCCTCGGATGTAGGGTGTGGTAGCTATGTAGAGATGAAACGATTAGCTCGGGACAGGGAGGCATAGAGGACTGCATCAAACCAGTCAAAAGACTGAAGTTTCAAACAACACAACAACAATTCAAGTAAGGTCTGAAGACTTTTAATTTCAAGTAGTTCCTAATATTTCACCTGCTTCCGTCTATGGGCCTTGTTCTTAGCCCAGTAGCCGTGTTCGCACATTCGCTGCCTGTGAAACTCCCTTCTTTCATTAGACCACTGCTTGGCGGTTTTTAGCCTACTTTTCACATTTTGCAAAAATAAGGAAAAAGAAGACTTATGAGATCGATCCGGGAAAATCTGTGTCTGTCTGTCTGTCTGTCTGTCTGTCTGTCTGTCCTTCTGTCTGTCTGGCTGTGTGTGTGATATCAAGTGAAGTAATTAATACAAATTAATCTAGAATGTCAGGTGCTATACGTGTGCAAAGTATAGAGCTGTTGGCTTGCATACTTTCTGATGTATTGATATTAGGGTAAAAAGAATATAGACAGCATTTATTAACAGTTGGCAGCCCTGATTGCTCTTAAAAATACTTTTAGTCATATCTGTTATGGTACACATTGCACATACGAAATTTGGTTGAAATCCAACTGATAGTATAGAAGTTACATGTATTTAAAAATTGGTACTATCAGCAGGCTTATAATCATGTTGGTAGAACTGACGTATATAAGTTACTCCAAATTAATCTAAAATGTCAGAATATACGTGTGCATAGTTTAAAGCTGGTGGCTTGCATACTTTCTGATATATTGGTATTTGGATTTAAAAAAATAGAGAGAACAATTATTAACAGTTGGCAGCCCTGGTGGCTCTTAAGAATACGCTCAGTCATATCTGTTTATGTACAGATATTACATACAAAATTTGGTTGAAATCCAGTTGATAGTGTAGAAGTTATATGCATTTAAACATTGGACCTATCAGAAAGCTTAAAATTATTTTGGCAACACTGTCATGGTTGGCTTCCTGGAAATTAAACTGAAATAGTATAATCTACATGTGTGCCAATTTTGGAATAGCTCCCATGCATACCTTGCAAGATATCCAACATGGAGCTCAAATTTCTAGTGCGTTTTTTCAGCAGTTGGTAGCACTGACATCATTTTCAAATATGGACGTGAGCTATTCCGGTGCACATCTTTACTCATACTAAATTTTGTTTTGATTTCTGCAGCCGTTTAGGAGTTGATAGGGGGGGGGGGGGAACACACACAGCCAGACAGACAGACAGAAGGACAGACAGACAGACAGACAGACAGACACACATTTTCCCGGATCGATCTCATAAGACTACTTTTTCCTCATTTTTGCAAAATGTGAAAAGTAGGCTAATAAATCAACAACAATCATTTTGATGAGAAAATAACTACCAGGACCAATAAATCATGGACTGTAGAACGGAGGAAGATATTCAGTGCCAAGATGAAGAGATTTTGAGAGAAGAAAAAATCAACATCAATTATTTAAGTTCCATCGCGATCCACAGATGAGCACACCGATGTGAATACAACTGCTAATAATAATAATAATAAACCGACTGCGGCAGATGCCTGCATTATGCCGCAAAGGCACTGTTATTGTAGTTATTGTTGTTTTATGGGGCGGAACTGCGAGGTCATCTGCCCCTCTTAACACAGATTAAAGAATACAAATTTGGAATTGAATTTAAAATTTTGAGGTGAACACCTAAATTTAAAAAGACCAAAAATTAATAAAACAAAAACAAAAAAATAAATAAACATAAAAATTATAAAAATAAACAAAAATTACGCAAAAACAAAACATTATCATTCAAAAACGAACAAGTCGTTGAGTCAATTGTTACTGGAAAATTTAGATTACTGGCCCTAACCCACTCTCACTTATAAAGCGGATAACGCGATCAGTAGCCACCGCATCATCGGCTAATATAAGTTTGAGTGTCATCAGCAAACCAAGGTTTCTTCGAAAGTCAGCAAGATCCACACTCTCGGTTAACAATTGGGCCACGGTGAAAACGGCTCCACAGGTACAAAGTGGGAGGTCTTCCCTTCTCATTAGGTACGAGTGGATGAATCTTGTATGGCTTATCCTTAGCCTACACAAAATGACGGACTCCCTCCGTGGCCGGAAAGAGCTCCGCCACACGCGAGTAGTTCCCTTGATCGCTCTCAGTTTACTGGGCAGTGGGTCAGCTAGCTACTGACTCTCCCTAAAAGGCAGAACTTGTAGGCGTAACTGAGAGCGAATATCTCTAGCGTGTACCTCCATTGGTCGAGGTGGTAGTGCAGCTTGATCCGCTAACTCATTTCCCCCAATTGTCCCTGATAATTGCGGATTCGATGAACGAGTAGGTTCGATCTGCACCGTTGGCCCTTTAACCATTGAGAACTGGCGTGAAAAGATATATAACACGAGGACTGGAGCCGGGTGATTTTGACCGATAGTGAGTCCCTCCCTTTTCGTTGTGCTGCCGGCAGTTACGGACTTCCTCACACAGAAAGACATGATATTTCACCACACGGGGATCTTAAACCTGGTGCGTCGAGTCGGTCCTCTATAAATGGCCATTTTGTTTAAAAAGTTGTAATTTTTGTTTTTGATGCCAATTATTTGGAATTTGCTGATTAATTTGGTGTATGATTTAATACATTTGCTTGATTAGAAATATTTTAAATTTAATTTAATTAAATTAGTTGCACAGTTTATTTTCAGGATTGCATGTACTATTTTCAGTAAACTCTTCATATCTCAAGAACCGTAAGGTCTAGAAGCCTGTGGTTTGATTTAAATTCTAGAGGAAGTTTTGCTACATAAGTTAGCGGGACTGGTATAACAGTTGTGTTTATTGTTTACGTTTTGCGTGCGATATTCTTGGTATTACGAGTATATATATATTTTTTTTTGTTTGCTATTGATCTAGACTACATTTAATCATGACATGAGCAAAAGGAGTGTTCAAGAAAGTAAATAACAAAGGGAATCGGTACTATAGAACTTTTCTAGGTGTAAACGAGGTTGTGAATGAGGTTAGGAATGAAAGTTCACGTAGTACGTCAGCTCTACACATTGCTACACCTTCAAGTTCCTTCTCGAAAAAGAAACATTGTTCCGGCGAGTGGCGTAAATACAAAAAAGCTGCTGCAGCTGGTATTTTAGATAAGTTTACCCACAAGACCTCTATACCTGAGGCAGTTATGTTGGCTATAAAGCTAGTTTATAGAGATTTGTCAAATCCAGATCTACTGAAGAAATGTCTGACAGGGAAAACACAAAACGTGAATGAGTCTTTCAACAATGTAGTGTTGTCAAGTGTACCTAATTAAATGTTGAGAGTGAAGACTGGTTTGAATACACGAGCCATACTGAAGGAACTGGACAAGGAGCGAGTCAACAAGGCAGAGCTACTGGCCCAAAAAGTGTCCAAGGATGCAAGATCTTTCAGGAGGATGGACGCACTCGGACAATGTAGGAGATGATGAAGACTACACTGCCGGCACATGAAAAGTGAGGTACAATCTAAATTAATTTTTAATTTCAATTTCTGAAAACCTAACTTTTTTCAGACAAATGACCCGTTATCTCCGGTTCACTGTTCATGTAGAATACCCTTGTAATACCATACCTCTAGAATGGTAGAGATAGCTTGTATATTTGAAGAAAAATGCACAATAATTTGACCAAAAAAAAAAGGTGTGAAGAAAATGAAACGGAGAAAAAAATTATATCGCGACTCCTAGAATAAGTCTGTCAATAAAACAAGAGGAGTAAGTACATAAAGCATGTATAAATAATATCCAAAAGTTTCACTACTTTGCATGAAGAAGTTCTTGAGAAAATGGGTCATGAAATTAGCAAATTTAACATAGCTGGATAGGCCATTCATACTTCCCTTAACCAGTTATTAATAATAATAGTTCTAGAGCATTTCTTTCAAATGTAAGAAATGGAAGAGAAGGATCGACTAAAGTAAATAATGGTATCAGAAACCGGAAACTGTATTAAGCTTCTCTTTTATCTTTCCTGCTATCTTTCTCCTCCCTTAATCTGTACCTCTTTCTCTAGCTCTCAGTGGATGGAAAGCGCCATATTGCTGAGTAAATAAATCACTGTCACATTCATCCCATTTTATTCCGTTTAGAAACACCGACAGCGTGTGTGTCTCTCTCTCTGCCTCTCGCCGAAACACACAAAAAGTGTATCGCCCGAGCCAAGGAAGCTTGGTGCCCACAGCGGGTCTACCGATTGATTTAAGCCCCTCTCTAATTATTCACCGTGTTGGGTGGTTTCACTACCTAACCTTAAATTTAATTTGGAAAGTGTGCTCTTTAAATATTATTTTCTTCCTACTACTTCCAATTAATAACATTCAATTTTGTGGAATTTACATAAAAGTATTTTGATTAAATGTTTTCTATACAATAGGAGGATTATTTGGGCAATTTGGTGATTTGAAAACTAATGGAAAAATGGCACGGTTATGTAATCCTATATAATTAAATATTGTAAGAAATGAAGAGGGTTGTTTCCTTCTATTAAAATCAATTACAGTACCGTATGTTGTTTGATTATGATTTTATTCCAAACTCTGAAAGGTTCTTATTGACCTGCATCAGCCAAGGAGGAATCGTTTTCAGACTTTTGAAGTATGACAATATGAAATTCTTTCGGCTCAGATTTTTTATTAAATAATAGTACATTATGCAACGAGCCTATAATGGCAATAATTAAGACATACGAGAGTCTTAATTACCATTTTAGGCGAGCTGCATACGACTGTTTATGTTCGACGACAATTATTATAACTATTATATGTTCGAACGTACATATCTGTCGAGATTTCGCCAGTTTTATGTACTGAACAGAGCGCTTGTGACGCAGAGAATGCCTTGTATTTGACCATGGCCTTTTCGATTACCCTAATATGAAACTAGGCTAGGCAGTGGAATTTAAATTAGAAGGCCGTGGAACTCAGCGCATCTTATTATCTGGTTCATAATGAAAAACAAGATGTTCAATAAAGAACATATAGCCTACTTTCTCTTAAATGCATGGGTATTGTTATAACTCTTTGTCCTTTCCAAGGAATATAATTGAATGTTGGTTGTAGTAGCTTGTTGAAATACAACGTGCTATAGCCTACTGATATTAAACATGAGTATGAGATGCCTTTTGCTAGTGCTACCTCTGTAAAAAATCATTCAATTCGATTTCACCGTGTTTGAATTGATATGGGGAATCGATTTGCACACATACATGCCGCTATCTGCAAACTATTGGGCTGATGACCTTGTAGTTCAGTCAAAAGATGCTTCCTACAAAAAGGTTTGTTGTTGCAAAATTTGGTAGAGATCAATTGATTAGTTTGGTCGTAATTTGATTTAAGATTTTAACATTTAAGTGGCCGCCATTCCGTTTCCGTCAAGATAGCGGCGATATAAAGCATGACACTGAGGTTCCCTTTACTAGTGCCACCTCTGTACCAAATTTCGTTCAATTCGGTTTTACCGTGTTTGAATTGATAGGGGGAATCCATCTGCACATATACATGGCCGCCATCTGCAAACTATAGGGCTGATGACCTGGTAGTTTAGTCAACATATATGAATATATGTTGTGGAAAAATTTGGTAGAGATCGGGGGATTAGGTTAGTCGTAATTTTATTTAAGCTTTGAACATTTGGGTGGCCGCCATTACGTTTCCGTCAAGATGGCGGCGATATAAAACATGACACTGAGGTACCCTTTGCTAGTTCTACCTCTGTACCAAATTTTGTTCAATTTGGTTTCACCGTGTTCAAACTAATAGGAGGGGGGGGACATTCAGAGTACACACACTCACACACAGACACACAATTTTGGCCCTGTGTAGGTCTCATGAGTCTACTTTAATTTTTTGCAAAAATCGAAACTAGGCTAATAGTGTTATAATGAGCTTCATTAATGTACAGTTTTCTGACATATAATAGTCAGGGTCGAACATAAAAGAAAACAAGAAGTTCCGTGACGAACTAAAGTGCCTACTTTTCTTGAAATTTAAGATGCATGCCAATGATTAATCTATATGGATCTATCTAGAATAATGACGAAATTAAGTTGGTAATATCGAAATTTCTAATAAGTTCGAAATACTGTATAACTGGCATAATGTAGCCTAATAGAGAACTACAGTTGGCAGCCCTGGTGACTGAATATATTCTTAGTTCCATCTCTTAAGGTACAGAATTCAAAATTTGGTTGAAGTCCAATGGATAGCATGGACGTTACATGCAGTTAAACATTGGATCTTCTCAGCGCGCGTAAAATCATGTTGGCAACAATGGCATACATGTATTGGTCAGAAGTTACATGCATTTTAAAATTGGAACTATCAGCAGCTTAGAATCATGTTGGTAGCACTGACGTATATAAGTTACTCCAAATTAACATAGAATGTCAGGTACTATACGTGTGCATAGTTTAAAGCTGTCGGCTTGTATACTTTCTGATATATGGGTATTTGGATTAATAAAATTTGAGAGCATTTATTAACAGTTGGCAGCCCTGGTGGCTCTTAAGAATACGCTCAGTCATATCTGTTTATGTACACATACCACATACGAAATTTGGTTGAAATCCAATTGATAGTGTAGAAGTTATATGCATTTTAAATTTGGACATATCAGCAGGCTTATAATCATTTTGGCAACACTGCCATGTATGGCCTCCTGGAAATTAAACTGCAATATTATTATCTAAACGTGTGCCAATTTTGAAATAGCTCCCATTCATACCTTCCAAGATATCCAACATGGATCTCAAATTTCAATTGCGATTTTTCAGCAGTTGGTAGCACTGACTTCATTTTCAAATATGTCCGTGAGATATTCAGGCATAGATCTTTACTCCTACCAAATTTTGTTTCGAT
This sequence comes from Meconema thalassinum, assembly GCA_946902985.2. NCBI lineage: Eukaryota > Metazoa > Arthropoda > Insecta > Orthoptera > Tettigoniidae > Meconema > Meconema thalassinum. The sequence goes on along the minus strand of OX336393.1, from coordinate 439,996,701 downwards.
TGCTACAGCCGTTTAGGAGTTGATAGGGGGGGGGGACACACACACACACACAGCCAGCCAGCCAGCCAGACATTAGCCCGATCTCATAAGTCTACTTTTTCCTCATTTTTGCAAAATGTGAAAAGTAGGCTAAAAATTAGAAAACTTTATGGCAGACGAACGACCGCCAAGCTACAGCATGCCTAGGATGATCATTATAAATATCATAATTCATGTTCTCAATCCGTAGATTGGTCGGCAGCAATCCTCCTCTTCCATTCTTCCCTGTCACCAGTCAGTCTCTTCATGTCTCTGTATGAATGGACATTAACATCTGTTATGATCTGCTTGATGTATTGCAGTCTCGGTCGCCCTCTTCCCCCGAATTTTGCCGTCTAAGATAGTTACGATAAAGTCATTGTCGCGATAGATTTGTCCTATCGGTTAGTTTCGCCGTTTCCGTATTGTTTTGAGAAATGCTCTCTTTAAATTAATATTTTTGAGCACTTCGTCATTCGTCACTCTTGCGGTCCATGGAATTTTCCCCGTCCGCCCCCGACACCAGATTTCAAAAGCAGAAACTCATCTATATACAGCATTTTATATTAAGCCAAATCTATCTTATACAATATTTGTCACCGCGGACACATGCGAGGTAACATTTTAGTGCTAGACAATGCTTAAACTAATGGATTTAGATTCCTCTAAAATAGCTCATCTGGTACAAATAAATTTTATTCCTCAAACAACATAATCATTTTGTTATTAGGCGGCGATCTGTGGATGTAATTTGATATTATATAGCCCCTGCGCTGCTTATGTGTCAATACACTAGGCTGACGACGTACTCTGGTTTCTCGACACAGCGAGCAGCACCGACCAGTTGCGAACACCGTCGAAGCTTCCCGAAACAATACACGACTAAACAGCTGGCTTCTCCACTGCCATCGTAATGCCCAGGCCGCAAGGTTCCTCACGGCCAACGAGAAAGACAGGCCATGGCTCGTAAACCTATTCCTTTTGTGACGTAGGCAATGTAGTGCTCGATAGTGTTTGTACGTTTAAGTCGAGAGAGATTAATAAGCAGCAGTAATGCGATATTTTTTTGTCAATCTTCTTGAAATGGACTCAGTTTAGATGTCCCGTGTGTTTTCAAGCACGATAAATTATACTGTATAGGTTTACAATACTACGCCAGCTATAGATAACCTATTTACATGTTGAAGTTACTCGTAACAAAAATTCACTCGAACTAGGATTCAAGGGTATGTTGTGTCTTTAATAGCTGCAACGAGTACTGTAATTTGAGTTGTAGAGCCTGTGACCTTCGTTGTGACTAACTTATGCGGTCATGAGCGGTGATATGAGTATAATTAGATCAAAGAAACTTGCAGTGAAAGTATTACTTAGTTATTGATGTTTTAAGGGGCGGAACAGAAATTAATACGTTTTTAGAAGAGATCTGCAGACTACTCTCGCCACCGACTAACGACTCATATCAATACCTTTTATGAAGACAAGTGGTAAATGAAAACTAGCATTTGTACAGATTCAATGATGAAGACAAGATGACTACCACACCGGCAGTAAGACGAAGACCATAGAATATCATGCTCGTGAATATCTATTACAAAAACGTTTGATACATTTATGTATATCGTTCAACTATGAGAGTTATACATGCATACATTGTCTGGCACTGTTCATAGCTTTTCATAACCTTCCTCAACGATTTGTAACCGTCTAGTAATTCCACATAATTAACAAGCATCCGCTAGGGAAAGATAACAAAATCCTGAAAAGTATTTCCTTGTGATCAACTACAACGATTAAAAAAGATAAGTGATCTACTGGTTCTACTTAGAGTAATATATAAATAAGTAAATTTTGGCTAGGTATTGGACTTCATAAGATTGATCAGTGAAAGACTTGAGTTGTAATTACCATGTATGTTTTGCCTGAAGCCATGGTTATGTTGGGCCAATGCTTTCTACAGCGTGTTTTCTGATATGATATTGGTTAAGTATTCTGTGATTTTAGCATCTTGTAGACAATATGGTTTATTTTCCCGTCATACATAACCCTACCGGAAGTGGTGCAACAGCACTACATTGCTGACGTCACGAAAGCGCACCAGGGCCTGTAGTGACGTCACGCGGCTCCTTTCTCACGCAGTCCCTCCAAAGCGAATATAAGTTCATATTTACAGGAATATGTTAATACTATTTGGAGTTCACTGACAATTAGAAAAGTTACCACTAAATAGGCCTAATTATCGCTCCGCTAGTTCGAATCCTGCCGTTGTAGCAGGCATTTTACGAGAGAACAAAATGGTACAACGTATGTGCACTTACTAGGACGTTGACGCACCCAGACAGGGCAAAATTGCAGTATTTTGACGTTCCTGTCAACGTTATATCAATAAGAAGAGGCATTGATGCAGTTATTCAAATCAAGATGAACCACAACGTAGATACATCGCATATGCCTAACTGGGGATTGACGGAAGGAAACATTCGAATATTTCAATACACAAAACAATTTGCAGGACCAGTTTATTAATAAAATAAATCTATGTACACACAGAAACAATACATAGACAGGTACACTTTTCTGGGCCTACTGCCAGAAAAGCCCATTCAAGTTCGAACTGAGCTTAAGTTATAAATTTCGACAATACTTCAGAATCTCTTGCAAGGAAAAGATAAAAAATTATTATTTTCATCTCTCATTCTGTATTTTATTTTCCTTTCTTTCAGAGAAACAGGCCCCCTACTGCCTCCTTAAACTTTATGCCCCCAACAATTATTATTTTATTAACAGAAATATTCATTTCTAGACCTTGCTTACCAGAAATAAATCAACATACAGGGTGGCGCACGATAAGTCACCCGATTTAATTTTGATCCTACAAGTATACTATTGGAGCAATAGCTTTCAAATTGTGCACTCAACTTCGTGCAGTTCATGGAAATTACCCCAGATGTCGCTACCAGTTCATCGCTTCTGTTTTGAGTCCGCCATTTCAGCTTGCCGCGATGGCGGATAAAGGACGGTTGACCGTGTAGCACAAAAGACGAAGATTGTGTTACTCTTGGCGGGGACGAACAGTGTTACATTGACACAGAGAAGGTTTCGTGCTCATTTTGGGACACGGAGGGCTCCCAGTCTACAGACAATACGCAGATTACATCACAAATTTGCAGGTACTGGATCTGTTTTGGAGTGTAAGCGGCCACATGCACGTACCGCACGTTCGCCGCAAAACATTGAAGCTGTTCGAGTGGCTTTGACTCGTAGTCTGAGTAAATCAACAAGAAGAGCCAGTGCCGAGTTGGGAATTTCACGCCGATCTGTACAAAGAATTATTCAATCGGAGCTTAGCTTGTATCCATACAAGAAGACTGTGGCGCATAAGCTTACTGCGAGAGATGAGGAGCGGAGACTACAGTTTGCAAGGTGGGCAATCGAGCAAGTCCAAGAGGTAGTGCTACACAACACATGGTCTTCTGACGAAGCTTATTTTTACGTGAACGGTGTTGTGAACAAACAAACAGAACGTTCGTTTCTGGGCACGCGAACCTCCGCGAATAATCCACATTGAAGACACCTACGGGGAGAAAATGTGCGTGTGGGTCGCGATGTCAAGCCATGGAATCATCGGTCCGTTCTTCGATGCTACAGTAACCGGTGAACGCTATTTTGTCTTGCTGCGAAACCAGTTCTTTCCTCAACTCATGGACACACGTCTTCCATTGCAGACTCAATGGATGCAGGATGGAGCACGCTCCCATACCGCCAACGTGGTGCTTGATTTCCTACATGAAAGACTTGGCCTTAGGGTATTGTCAAACAGATTTCCAGAACGATATGAAAGAGGGGGGAATGTGGCCGCCCCACAGCCCGGACATTAACCCATGTGACTTCTTCCTTTGGGGGTTCCTTAAAGAGAAGGTGTATCACAGAAAACCGAAAATGCAGTGCAAATTAGGGCTATCATTGTGGAGTTATGTCACGCCATTCCAGAAGATTTGTGTGGAGAGTCGTCACAAATGCACGTGTACGACTTGAAGAAGTTGTAAAACAAAACAGCAGTCATATTGAACATGTGATTCATTACGTTGTATTTCCAAGCTGTATTCTTTACTTCTACAACAATAAATTACAAATCTTGTCAACAACAAATGTGTTATTCACGAAACAAATCAGGTGACTTATCGTGCCCCACCCTGTAGAAGGTAAATTCCTTTCTGGACCTCACTCACAAAACCTGCCAGTATCCTTCTGTTCCTTAGTCACCAGTAAAACAGAATAACATTACAAAAAATATCAACTAGCTACTATCTTCAGGACTTGTATGAGAAAAAAAGGCTACATTTATTCGAAGAGGATCCTGTTTTGTGATCGTCATTAACTTTTGCGAGATGAAGTCAAGTTGGACAACAGTGATTTTTACATTAGTTTATTTCAAGGATCCTCTGTAAAGTGACATTGGTATTTAAAATTTAACCATTTTTCTGTCGCTAGGCGACAACGACTAACACTGTATCACAGGGGCGTATATAGTTTTATTTCGGGGGTGCCCACCCGAGGGTTAGGGGGCATGGTATAGGCCCCAAAGAATAGGGGGTCCGGGGTTCTCCCCAGGAAACTTTTGTATAATTTGGTGCAAATTGATGAATTTTAAGGCTATCCGGCATCACTTTTTCTACCAATTTGTTGTGATGTTTTAAGTTCGGTTAATGTCAAACACAACTAAGACCATTTTACATTACTTTATATTAATACAATCATCTTGCTCACTTGATAGTGTTTACTTGGAAAGAATTAACATTACTGTTTTGGTTTACAACTTACACTATTATATAAAGTCAAGGTTTCTTGAAGCATTACCAAATCGGTTTATAACTTCATCGTCAGTGAGATGTATGTCTCTGTGAATAGATGACAATACTATACCGTTGAGTCCGTTTTCAGAAGTAGAATTTCTTAAGTATGTTTTCAACCAACTCAAACTCCGTTCGGCAGTACCGGTAGCTACAGAGAGAAGAGTGGGAAATTTGCCAAAAGTCTGTTAAGGCTATAAAAGTTAGGGAAAAACTTTTGTCAAACGCTTAAAGGTCATTTGCTGCTGTTACGGCACTGGAGAGTAATAAGAGGTTATCAGAGCAAACTGATTGTCACACTGTTTACATCGCTCTACCGTCGCCTCGCTTTGTAACGTTGCCATACGTCGCTTAGTAACAATACCGGTAGTACATGATAAGTACGAGTATATTAGTTTATAATGTTTTAATTCATAAACAAATAATATATGTGATGAAAATTTCGGAGTGTGGGGGGGGGGGGCGGACCCCCTTCCCCTTACATACCCCCCTGCTGTATCATGATAAATAAAAGAAGTTAAAAATCATTACAGAAATTTTTTGTCATAAACTACACAAAGAAAAAACTAATTACCGTCTTCCTAGCTCTTCTTCGAATGAATATCTGTTGTAGAAAATAACAGATATCCTATGCTGACCCTTCTTCAAATAAACATAATTATGTATATAAACATTGTGTTCCCCTTGGCCTCCTGTCAGAAAAATAAGGTTCAAAAACCACTCCTTCAAACAAACTTGTGGGTATCAAATCACTGCGGTTCCACTTGACCAGCAGACAAATGTGGGTATCAAATCACTGCGGTTCCACTTGACAAGCAGAAAAATTTATGCTATACGGTCCAAAAATCAGGGTTACTTAGCGAAGGATCTTTTCTGAATAAAATCACTACTACCTGACCCTTTAGCTAGAAAACAAAACAAATCTCACCCTATTCCCAGATAAAAGAAGTTGAAAATCAATACAGAACATTTTTGTCATATACAACTAAAAAAAACTAAAAACCTACTGTCTTCCTAGCACTTCTTCGAATTAATTTCGTTTGTACAAAATAACTGCTATCCCCCTTGACCTGTCAGAAAAATGTTTAATCAAAAATATTAAACAATGGACTTTAGTTACCAGAAAATGAAAGGCTTGCTGTTGTCTTTCTGGACCTCATCTGAGAATTTAAGTTACAGAGTTCTCCTGGACTGCTGGATATCTTAGATAAAAAGTATAGTTAAAGAAACCTGTTCTGACTTACTGGTCCCAGTTGTTCTATCAATGGGAGTGACTGGAGGGGAATGGGTTATATTACCCATTCTGAGTCAAAGAACTCTTCCCCCAGATGAATTAGGATATTGTAGGGCCTACATTGTATTTCAACAATACCATGTAATGACCCAGTGGTGCCAATTTAATAATTTTGAGGCCAGTGACTGATTTTGCGATATTAAAATATCTATTGTGACAAAATCTCATACATTTTCCACCATGTAAGTGGACATCCAGAGACATTTTTAACTATTCTTTCTGACAAACCTAAATCTTGATCTATCAACTAGAAAACCTGCAAATTTTGCACTGCAATGAATTGTCCAAAGTAAAACTAAAAAAGTATAGAAAATTTACTGAAACCTTCTTGGTTCTCAAAGCACTCCGTACACACAACATACTGATATATTTTTATGTTTTTATGTTTATCGATCACTGCACTTCTCAAAATACACAACTGTTTGTAGAAATTGAAACACCCAGAAGAATTTGTCGGAGACACTCCCAGAACAGGGGTCGTGTAGAGATGGCGTGCACATTGGCCCACCAGTGCCCTCTGTCGTGGGACCGGACAGGTCAGTGTTTCGTACAGCTCTGTCGGCGTGGGGCCGTCATACCAAGTGGAAACGTTTAAGCAAGTGCAACGATGCCGCGCCGACATCACAGGGTGGACTATCAGCATCATGGCGAAATTTAGCAAAATTTACGAGGTCATAATGTGAATGTACTGTAAATAGAACATAAAAAATGGTTCAATTCTTTAATTTTTTTTAAACTAGCACGTAGATATTCTACGCGGGATATGCTAGTATAGCCTATTATTATGATGATTATTATTAGTTTTATTATTATTATTAGTGTATGGCTTCAGCTTCCTGACTACGATATTTTAAGTGAATAAATCCAGACGAAGTACTCTGTGATGTTGATGTTCTATTTTCAGTGCCACCTAGCAGTGAAAGTCGGAACTCTATGGGGAGATATGGCTTTGATTTATTTATATTTTTTCTTGTGGATACAATGTGCGATGGCAAAGGTCTTCTACGATTCAACACTCTACAAATCAATTGGCGCTCATATGACCTGCACTTCAAAAATCACATTTCTCGACTGGATATCGAACCTGTTGGTTGGTAGGGGCTGCGACAACGCGGTCATGTAGCCCCGTGTACTTTGGGTGTGTGTAGAATCTGTCTGATAACCGGTGTTAATTGTGATGGCTGTATTAGTGTGTGTTATCTGTTTTAATTCAAGTAAGGACTGCAGACGATAATTTCAAGTAGTTCCTAATTTTGCTACCAAATGCTACCGTCCACGACACCTAGCTTGCGGACTTAGCTACTAAATGCCATCGCAGTGAGCACCTGGCGGTGTACTTTGGAACAAATAGAGCATTATCAATTCTAACCTACAAATTTTTGCTTCACACAAGTGTAGTTATTGGAAGGTTCTTTTCCATGCCTTAAATCTATGACATGGGACCGGCGGCCTTACACCCCTCCAAAGGAAGGCATACTGAGGGATTTTTAACGCTCTTAAAATCCGACGACTTATCGAACCTGTGATCTAGCGATTATGAGACGGACACATTAGCATTGGTTCGCCGAGGAAGAACGTTTTTGTTCTGAGGATAACAAGCCTTCACATTCCCCAACGTGAAACAAAGTCTGGGAAGCGTTAATTTGGAGTATTCTCCGTTAGCTCTCACTTTCTTCAGATGATTAAAGAGATAAGTAGGCCTACTATAAAAAAGACCCGAATCCAATGGCTAATGTTGCCGCTAAAATGACAGGTGCCTGGCTCAGTGCTATTATTATTGTGACAGTGGTGTGATAACAAGAAAACACATTAAGGCTGTTATTGTAATAAACTGAAGGTACAAGATGCTGCAAGGTGCTGGCGCTATCCGGGTGGTCGCTACCTAGTTAAATGTGGTCACGCAAACCTGAAACTGCGACAGCACGCTAGTATTCAATTACAGACTGAGCTCCCTTGGTCAGCCTACTTAACGTGTACACTCTGTTCACGCCACCAGCCTATCCTTGCTTTCGAGCCGACATCAGAACAGGGATTTGACTATCTGTGCTGGGATCCTTTCATTCATCTTTCCAGTCGATCCTCCTCAGTTGTTCTCTTCGGGTATCGACCTTATTAAAGTATTATTTTGTCTTCCACAGTTCTGGGAATCGTGAAATAGCGGTTTCTAGAAGAAATTAGTCATCAAGGATTTTAAAGACGAAAGAGTTCAATTCCGGATTTCAATAAAGGAACTGCATTTTTAGAATTTTAAGATGATGATGATGATGATTTATTTATCGTATGGCTTTTAGTGCAGGGAGTGTCCGGGGACATGTTCGACTCGCCTGAGTCTGTAGCTGCTTCCAGCGGACACCCTTATTAGGGTGAGCTACAAGTTCCGTTCAATTTTAAGTAGTTTCAACTTTCGCTACCAGATATCAATGATACCTAGTGGTGAACGTTGGAACTTTGATATAGCGTTCCGATGAAATCTAACCTACCAATTTTGATTCATACAAGTTTAGTCTGTGGAAGGATTTTTTCATGCCATAAATCTATGACATGGGACCGCCGGCTTTACTTCCCCCTCCGAAGGAAGGCATACTGAAGGATTTTTAACGCTCTTAAAAAATCCGATGACTTCAGTTGGGTTTGAACCCGCGATCTTGGGCACAGCAGTTTAGCATGCTAGCAACTACGTCACCGAAGCCGCTATGATGATGATGACAATTGTTGTTTAAAGGGGCCTAACATCTAGGTTATCGGCCCATAATTGTTTGGGTGAGAGTGTATGATGAGATGAGAATGACAACTATAACTAATACCAACTACAAACTTACATACTAGAAGAAGAAATGGTAAACAAATAAAGGATAAGGCAAATTAAAGACAAGAAGAAAGGAAATGCCCCAACCCTCGAAGAATGAGGATTGAGGGACTTGGAAGGAAGGAGAGCGATTAAAGGCAGATGGGAAAGTGAAAGAGGAGAGGGCCTGCCCCAAGATCAGAGGAGAAAGGGGACAAAAACGGACCCAGCTCAGGAATCCCTCGGGTTCGCCTACTCCCAAACTCACCAGCCGTGAACCCTTGAGGGTGTAGTACTATCCAGGGTGCACCAGAAGTGGTGGGGCTAGATACACCCTGCCTCCATGAGGGCCTTGTGCAGAAGGCAGGAGATATCATGAAAGGAAAAAGAAGGGCCCTCGAAGAATGAGGGTATCAGGAAAGATGAGAGAAGGGCTAATTAAGGCGGGAAAGTGCAAGACTCCCTAGGCCTCGGATACCCTAATACCGTCAGGGTCGGAAGAGAACAAGAGTTGACCAAGAGAGGTCGACAGGAAAGAAGGCGGCACAAGTAAGTGGAAGGAATGTCGGACTCAGTTGGGGTCCCGTGGTCGCGAACCCACGTCCCACTAGATGTGAGCCCCTGGGGGGAGAATTTGAAGAATTTTATATCTAGCGTTAGTCTGGACGAAAATCCGATATTTTATGTATATAAAAGGATTTTAGTCAGTGAAAAAGGATGTTGCCAAATGTGCATGAAATATTTGATTGTTTTTGCTCCTTGAGCTGCATGTTCCTCCTTAATTGGACCAGGTTTCACGTGCCTAATCATAATGCAGAATTTACTCAATAACTAACAATTGTTTTTATAGGTACAAAACCCAATTAGTCAAGTTCTATTTGCCTTATGAGCCTCAACAAGGTCTCAAATTTAATATTTTAAATTAGTAATGCCCTGTACTCATTATCATCATCATTTAACCGTCTCCAATTTCCCGGGCGCGGTGTAAGAGCGCTCTCTGCTGTTATCCCTGCTCGTTTCCAAGCCGTGTATTTTTGTCGGTACAAAGTAGGCCTTACACAATGTTTTTCTTAATATATATATTAAAGGAATTTGACTGTCCCAAAGCAGATTCCTGACTTGGTGGTACAGATTAGCTCCCTTCTGAATCCTATTGGTTATTTCCGCAGAGCAACGAACATCTCGAGTTATAATGCTGTCAAGGTATTGGAACTGATCAACTGCTTGCAAGTTCCTGTACTAAAGCTAATAAAAAACATATGTCTCCATTAAAGAACTGAATATGAAAAACGGGAACAATTATTTTTGAAATTTTGCATTTGTGAGAGAATATGTTATTTATTTCGGTATAATAACGATACACTAATTGATTTAGTAGGGGACATCAAAACCACTAATACCAATACTTATGTGAAAGAAAATTTTAAATACATTCACTGTGGGAGCTGACAGGTGATCTCAAAAACAGTCTATATAGTGGACCTCTAGCTTAAAATGCCATTGCCAGCTGCAGGAGTGCAGAAAAGCAAAGACATTGTGGTGTTTGAAGCCATATTTTCAGTGTTGCCTTAGTAAACAAGAGTCTAGTGCTTTTCAGTCGGTCAACACGAATGTACCCAAAAGAGATGGGTTATGCCCTAATCCTGAAATAAATTACATGAGATTAATAAAACACTAGGATGACCAGTTTCGATCGTCAAGCGATCATCATCAGATCCAATACACTTAGGCTATAAAATCTATGTTTGAAATACAGGTGAAAATATTTACAATATGTACAATTATTTAGTTGCAGTCGACCGCACAGTGAGTTCAAGTGAGCACGAAAACTGCGAGTAGCTGTAGTACGGAAGACAATCAGATAAGTAGTTAACCTAAAATTTTATAGTTTATAGTTTAACCATAGTTTACAATCATATAACCTCTCTAAAGTACAATCTCCGGATAGCTATCACCATTTAGCATTTCACCTAACATATATACTGCATTTAGCATACACTGACAGTTGCAGTACCAATACTGCAACTAAATAATTGTACATATTGTAAATAGTTTCACCTGTATTTCAAACATAGATTTTATAGCCTAAGTGTATGGGATCTGATGATGATCGCTTGACGATCGAAACTGGTCATCCTAGTGTTTTATTAATCTCATGTAATTTATTTCAGGATTAGGGCATAACCCATCTCTTTTGGGTACATTCGTGTTGACCGACTGAAAAGCACTAAACTCTTGAAAAGCAAAGCAAAGAGACGAGAGTTCGACCAAGACTTCTATATCACTTAAGCCATGTTGTACAGAACGTGGACCAATAAGAATCAAGATCAAACGCATGTAATAACTAGACTCGCAATTCATGGTTTCCACCATAAGATATGTTCAACCAGATCTTATCATAGCCTGAGAGTCAAATATGTATGTGTACTATGCAAGATTTATCATTGTTTGCACTCTACAAGATCCCTAGTTATACGCGTTATCACTCTGCGCATTTTCGCTACAATGCGATTTAAAAATGACATAATTATATAAAATTTAAAAAAATATATGCAAGTTAGGTTGCGGATTCACAATCACCCTGTGGGATGATTTCGTGATTGAGTGTGCAGCGCTGAAGGCGGCGCGGCGTGTAGTCAGTCTCAAGGAGAGTGCTGAGTGGCTGTGTTGCGTTGTTTCAGTGTTGACTGGCGGCATGTGGTCATTATTAAAGAGCATTGAGTTAACAAGCTGTGTTTTATTGTTTCTAAAAACGTTATGGAGAAAAGAGAGTGTGATCAAAATGCTTCCAAAAGAAAAAAGCTTGAAGAAAAGCTGGAAGTTATAAAGCGATATGAACTCAATGAACGCACTGTGGACATTGACAGAGCTACAGAAATCTCTGAGTCAACTCCGAAAACCATAAGAAGTCAAGCAGAAAATATTAAAGAAAGATGCAAAATTTGCGACCAGAATGTCGTCATCCATAATAAAGGCGCCAATTATGGAGAAAATAGAACGAATGTTTGTTCAATGGATTGAACATCAAACTAAACGTACTATCCCGATATCCACCATGGTTATTCAGGCTGAAGCAAAATCTCTGTTCAGAGAATTGAAAGCATCCTATCCAGCCTCTGAAGTTGCATTTGTTTAAACTCATAGGCTATTAATTTTTCATTGAAATAGTTTCCTATCTAACGCATATTATAATACATTCTTTTACGCGTTTTCGTATTACGGGGTGGTTACTAGGAACGAATTCATCATGTAAATCGAGGGACACCTATTTTCTTTTAACATTTGAAATAGTACATAAGTGAGATCACAATACCTTCTATGATCCGAAGCCTGCTCGAAAATGGTTGAGGGTTATTTTTCCTCTTTTCTATAATAGACATTAGCACCCTTTCTACATCTACTTCCTTAAGTACCTTTTCGTTAGACTTTTTCTCCATTCAACTTATTCTCAACATACTCCTCCACATCCATACTTCCATTGCTTCCAGTCGTTTTACATCCTGTTTCGCTAGAACCCAGGTTTCACATCCATATAATAAAGCACTCCAAGCAATCATTTTGACATTATTTTCCTAATTGTAAAGGGTGCGTTCTAATTTATCAGAAGATGATTCTTACGCTTGTTTAGCTCCTGCTATCCTGTCAGAATGTTTAGTTGATTCAATATAGGAATCTTTTAATTTCATTTTGAATTAATTTTGATTACCACCTGAATTATTATGGGCACATGACCTAGATTTTAGCCCCTTGAAATATTAATCACCACCAGCAATGCCTCAGAAAATTCACTCGGTTGAAAGTGAATCTCACATGAAATGAGGCACTAATTAACATGGTGTCGCATCCGATAAGAAGCCTGTTGCCTTCTTCCCCTCCCTAGCAACAGTAGTCATCGAGGTAAAGCTCAGCTATTCATGACTTGCTCGTTTCATAGCAACGCCCCTCTACATTTATGTGCACCTGTAGGGGTTCCACGCGTTGGTTTCTGCCAAAATGAATGAGCGACCAGAGAGAAGGGGAATCTTATGATCACAGAATAGTTCCTAAATTCTGTAAGCTCACAAATTCTGGGGTTTCTTTTGTCATGATTGTATTGAATTTGTGTCCCCTTAAAGCAGGATTTCTCATACTCGTTGTGACGAGTCGTATTAACTTCTTCTCAAAGTTAAATTTGTTGTTTCTTTATTACGTTCTAGGCTAGCCTATGGGAAACATGGACACCAGAACCGTGTATTTTTGTGTCGGAGAAATCTCTCTCAATACTTGAGATATTGTAGAGGTGTTACTGCTTTGTACCTCAGCGGCTTCAATGGCGTGGTTGGTAGCATGCTGAGCTTCTCTGGCCTAGGTCGTGGGTTCAAAACCGGCCGAAGTCATCGGATTTTTTAAGATCGTAAAAAGAAATTTGTGTGTAGAATCTGTCTGATAACCGGTGTTAATTGTGATGGCTGTATTAGTGTGTGTTATCTGTTTTTAATTCAAGTAAGCACTGCAGACAATAAATTCAAGTAGTTCCTAATTTCGCTACCTTCAGTATGCCTTCCTTCGGAGGGGAAGTAAAGTCGGCGCGGTGGTCCCATATCATAGATTTATGGCATGAAAAAGAACCTTCCACTAACTACACTTGTGAGAAGCCAAAATTGTAGGTTAGGTTTGATTAATGCTCTTAAGTTCCAACTTTCGTCACCGGGCGCTGGTTGCGATGGTATCTAGTAGTAGCGAAGTTCACAGCTAGGTGTCGTGGACGGTAGCATTTCGTTGCGAAAGTAGGAACTACTTGAAATTATTGTCTGCAGTCCTTACTTGAATTAAAAACAGATACACACTGATACAGTCATCACAATTAACAACGGTTATCAGACAGATTCTAGACACACCCAAAGTACACGGGGCTACATGACCGCGTTGTCGCAGCCCCTAAACTAAGGAACCAACCAATCACTACCTCGGTAGATAAAATGGCAGATGCCTGTTTCAAAGACTCGTTTGTACCCCGCACTAGACAAAAATTATATTTCAGAGCCACGAATCGAACCAAGGCTTGTGGGTAATAGCCAAGAATGCTAATCAATACACCAAGTATGCAAATTTAACAACACCACTAGTAATTGGGTATGGATTTATTTGTAGAGGGGGAAACTACGGAATACCATTCGAAGGATGACTGAAGTAAAAATCCAACGAATAGCTTCTTAGTTGTCCTCACGAAGATGAGCTTACGCCTTTCCAGCCCTAAGAACAGAGCTGGGAGAAATTCCGAGAAAAGAGTCTTGGTCTACTAAGATGGGTACAGATATACAGAACACTTATGACAGACAAATGGAATGACACCTGCGTAAAATGAGAGTTTATCTTATAAATTAAGACTAGGTTCTATATTAAAACCCACGAGTAGACTACATATTTCTACCAAGATAATAATTCCAACAGATACCGGTTATCTTTGAGATCATTTCAGCAGGAAAATTTGAAGTGAATTTATAATCATTACATACTTGAAAGTCTTAAGAAATAAGACAATATCGCGAATTCCTATTCAACATTCCTTGTACGTAATTAGAATCTCTTACTCGCGATATACGGGAAATGTCACCAATTAATACTTGCTGCGAGAGAATCTTAATAATGCCATATTTCCCGTATATCTGGATTGCAATGGATTCTCGTTACAATACCTGAGTGAATCCATCACACAGTTGGCTGAGGTCTGACATGGAATATAAAGTACGAAGGGAAGTCAGAAATTCATCCCTTAACTGGATATAAATACCAGGGTTGAAAAGAAAGGAGTGGCAACATATATTCAGCGTTGGTAGGGTATGGCTAGGCAGCCAAAAAAGTGCGATTCCTCAGTAAAATGGTGTTACTCCCAGAAGAGCTGAAATGATGGCAAAACTAATTAATATTGTTGTTAGTTTTATGTTCCTTTTAACTATTGCGGCTATTAGAGACTCCGGGGTGTCGAAATTTTGTCCCGAAGGGTATCTTCAACGTTAATTCTTCTGACACGGCTCTATCGCATTAAAGCACACTCAAATGCAACTGACTATGCCAGGATTCAATCCTGCAACCTTGGGAACAGCAGGCAAGAACCTTACCGCTGCGCCAAGTGGCCAGTTTGATGTTAAAACAAATCCAAGTCTAACTGGTTGTGATTATTGGGTCAGATAAAACTCAATATTTGCTAATACTGTAACTTTAAGTATTAGCATTAGCATTAATTTTGCTAACGGTTTTGGGAATAAAACCAAGTTAGAACTAATGAGTACAATCTGGGAAATTTCAGCGAAAGCATAAAAGAACCACATTGTTTACAAGATTGGCAAGATTGGTGCATTTGTCACCTGTACATTCTTAACGTTACCCAAGATAATGTTGTTTTGTTTACTGCAGGTAGGACCTAGGCAAGCCTGAGCTGAGCATCCTCCTTCCTGATAAATGCTTTCTCAACACCAGGTGATTGTTGTGGCTCGTTCATTATTATGCTGTTCTTTGTTTAATTCTAGTATATCATGCCACAGCTTCTAACCGACAAGCATCGCGTCGGTTTGGTCACGGGGGTCCACAACACTTCGAAAACGAACGTCAATGACATGCAGTGGATATGCGACAGACAAGGAAAGAACGAATGCCCTTTCAAAGGAACAATCCTCAGCGAGTTGTGGGTGAAATATATATTTGTGAACATTGTGGAAGAGTTTGCGGCTCCAGAATTGGTCGACACAATCATCAGAGGATCCGCAGACATTGAGGTCGTTTAGTCCCAAAGAAGAGATCATACTCGTTAGCGAGTGAAAGTCTTTCATCATCATCATCATACGTGTGTGGGTGATTTTTCACCCAGTGTAGGCCTAGGCCTGGTGTGATTTTTCATGAAGAGTTCATATCCAATGCTGTTTTAATTACGGCAATAAAATGGCGTATTACGTGGGTAAGGAACTATAATAATAATAATAATAATAATAATAATAATAATAATAATTGATTTTGCAATCCTCTCCGGAGATGAACGAACGGCAATTCACCAGATTGAAGTCCTCAAAGAATGTGCTGGGAAAGTAGGGTTGCAAATCTCCTTCACAAAAACTGAATTCATGGCTACAAAACACATCGAAACCCAAACTTTGGTAACAAAATACGGTTCAATCAACAAGGTTAATCATTTCAAATACTTAGGTGAAATTATTGAACCTACAGGCACAGAAAGAATAGCACAAAGAACACGTGAACTCAAAATGCGGAAAGCATATGGGAAAACCGCAAACATCTACAACAAAAAATGCATGAGCATTATCACTAAAATTCGACATTACGCGACGGTCATCAATCCCGAAACACTCTACGCCAGTGAGACCTTAAACCTCAATTATAAAGGGGATCTTGAAAACATCAAGAAAGCTGAAAGGAAAATCATCCGAAAAATTCTTGGCCCAAGACTTACAGTTGAAGGATATCGTTTACAATCGCACAAGATCACAGAAAAATATTCAAATATTGAAACCGATTTCCGTAAACGACGCTTGAAATTTTAAGGACACATTATGAGGCTAGATGACAACCGATTAACAAAGAAAATATTGATGTACTCACAAAAATTAAAGACGACAACGGTTTGGATTAAACAAGTCCAAACTGTTCTCAATAACGCTAACATTACACCCACAGATATCGAAGACCGCAAAACTTTCAGACATAAGACCTACACTTGGGAAGCTGCATCAGAAGATAAGCCCAGCAGACCTAGGGGAAAATGGACTGACGAACGTCGAGCTAAACATAGCGACGTGATGAAAGAATTCTGGAAGAACAAGAGAAATAACAGCAACAGATCACAACTTGCTTTATGTGATCCTGTATGGGTCGAAACTTACTAAATAAATAAATAATAATAATTATAATGTTTGGCCTCGGATGCCGGGTGCATGCTTTTTCATTTGACGCCCTGAGGGCAACGTGCATGTCGAATTTTGTCGTTCCTTGAAGCACTATGAAAGTCAAGGAGGTTAGATATCTAAGCTCCTTGACACTATAGCGCTCTCTTGTAGAAAAAGGAGGAAATTTCAATTTGGCGGAAAATCCCGAGATTAATTTTGCCACTATGAACACGGCCTACTGAATTAAATGGGTTCTGTAACATGCCAACAACATATCACATGCGTGTCGTCATTTTTGTCGCCTTTCAAAAATCACTTACCATGGCCAGCAGCGAACCTGAAAGCTTGGGGTTGGTAGTCTGACACGATACCCACTCAGGCACCGTGGCAAGCGGTAAGGAGCTGAAAGCCAGTGATTTGGCGACATTATCGATGAACTCAAGGAGGAAGGTTCTACTCAAATAATGGTGGATCAGAAGACGATGCAGTGTTAAAAAGATTTTTTTGTTACGTATATATTCATTGATTTTATGAATTTAATACATATATAAACAACATGAGGTGCAAGAAAGTATAGGCAACAGACAACATCGCATATACGGCTTGTAGTGCCGATACATTTTCCTGGCCTTCCAATGGATTGTACTTCCTCTGCCGGAAATGAAATCGTGACCTCGATCATAAGAGACATCCTCGAGTACTGATCCACCGGTTCAAATTCACGAACCATTCTGCAGTCAGTCATAGCAGCTCTACTGAGTGGTGATACAAGCCTTTCACCTCGTTTCAGAGTGTGTGGTAAGTAGAGATAGCAAAGACCGAACTGAAACCGAACATAAAGCAAGGAAGAGAAGAAAGGAATAACGAATGGAAGGGAAAAGTAAAGGCCCTGGTTGGATTAAACACACCCTTATCCTTTTACACAGGCCTATGAGTCCCTGAGGGGCTCTTTTGTTGATTGCATGGCGCAAATTAATTTAATTGTATGGCAGAATACAATCAAATTCTTTGACAGAAAATCATTTGAGGCTACTTTTTTCTTTGTAATTTTGAAGCCTATGTTATTCCAGCAACACCTGACGTATCGTAATAGCCTGCAGAAGTACACTCTGTTTAATAACCATGATATGCCGTGGCTGAACATTGATTTGATGCCATCAAATGCTCAATTAGTCAATGCTACTCGTGAGCTTTTAGTCCGATTAAAGTGCACACTGTATCCTTTTGCAAATTAAAAAATTCCAGCATTGCGCTTATTGATGACGTTGGACGCAGCGCATACATAACTGTTCTGCGGTTACTCAGAAATGAGCCAATAATGTAAACATGTTGGATTTTTTTCAAGCTAGTTTTAAAATGAGTTGTTTCATATGCAACGCGTTTGTTCTGCCTACTCTTTGTATGTGTATACTGTACCCATGTGAGTAATCTCGGTGGATAATATGCATCTGCCTCCAACTAGCATCAGCTCTCAGGCGTGTACGGTAACCCCAATTTAGCAGTGCATATTTTGGATTTGAGGCAAAAAGGTATCAACTCTACAATGATAAGGCACAACTCTATTCTAAAACTTTAATTCATTAAAATAAATCATGGCTTCAAACACAAAACAATACCCAAAAAGCATAAAATAAAGCAAACAAAATTTTTACTTCCACAATCCATAAGTAAACAAATATAAAATCACAACAAAGTCATACCTAGCCATAAGGCTTTACCCTCTGTGAACTTCACAAGGATATACTAGTGCGCTGATGCACCTACGACTTCAAAACAAACTGTACATTAACATAACAGTCATACAATGTGACTTCTTTAATATTACAACAAGGATTATTCCTTAAACCTCTTTATGTTAAACAATTATGTGTGCCGTGCGTGTTTTAATATTTTTCTTCTCACCAATGAAATGCTTTGCATGCATTTACCTATTTGGACGTTGCACCAAAATCAACGTGCAACTCCATAATTATGTAAGCTACCCCCTACACATCCTCCAATTATATGGTTTCCCCGCATGCTGTCTGTGATTCCTAAATAAAACGTTACGTTATAGCTTATGTCGGATTGTACGATAGACTACCTCGCGCTCATGGCGATTGGCATCTAGTCACCAACTACATGACTTGGCTCCAGTGACAGTACAAATATATCATGTAACTATTCGTCAGATAGCTAAAATAATGAACCATCAGGATGAACTATAATTATCCATGTGTTCACAAACCACATGGCCATAATATTCAACATAACAATCTTGCATTATATGTCATTTCAACAAGGGCTAGAATCTCTTCCCTTTATAACTTGCCTGAGCGGCCCGGGTGGCTAGCACCGACCCTCGGCTAAGGAAGTCGCTACACAATAGAAAGTGGAATGGGTCGTTTCACCAATTATCTCGACCTTTCTAAAAGTTTGAAAGCCTCCCTCTCTCTAAGCAGTGAAGATTTACAAGACAAATACTGTGTCCTGACCGACACACATGTTCCCAAAGGATCTTAATTGACTATTATGCCAACAGGTATTGAATGAGCTTTTGTAATTATTCCTACGTAGAGGATAATGATTAATTAATGGCCTCACCTGGGTCCATTCAACATGAAGGTTCGGGGTTCGCAATGCATGAGCCTGGCGGTTGACCGATGTCTCAAGTATAATATAGGCGCACAAAACCACTGTCGCCATGAGTTTTCGCTGCCAACGAGCGTAAATAACTCATCAATAAGTTCTCGGGAAATCATAGAGCTGCGAGGTGTCCTTGTTTCCTCGACTCTGTCAAGATTCCAGTCCGGAACACATTTCAATCCTTTCTTCAGAGTTAGGGTCCATCACTAAAACTCTGGAATAAATAATATCTCCAACAATGTCCACGACATAGGAGAATTCATACGTAGAATAGACTATCTGGCCCCTAATGCTCCATGCTACGACACTCCGACCTATAATATTAAGAGAAATCTAACATTTACTCTATAAGCTTCTCAATTAAGCTGCAAATTCAATTCACTAAAAGCTCTTTCATTACTGGTATCATTACTGAATATCTGCAATATTCTGATATAAAACTTCTTTCCATAATTACTGAAATGTAATCTCACTGTAACATCTTCCTGCTTAGATTGATAAGTCTTGCACTTAGCGTTAATAATTCTCGCTTACAACATTTATTTGTTTCCTGATGTGTTCATTCATACTCTTAATAACCATTATTATTATTATCATCATCATTTCTCACTGACATAAATGACCAAAATCATTATTTATTATTATTATTATAAATCTCATTGACATAAATGATCAAAATCATCATTTATTATTATTCTCACATAAATTACCAAAATTTCCGACATAGCTAAACGTTTTAAACTCGAACAATCGCGTTCGTTGCATTTACATAACTGATTGCCATTCTTAATTCATAGTGGGAATAATTACTCCACTTAATGATGCAAATTAACATCTCAACTCTATAAAAATCAACTCAATACTGATTAAACATGGAGGATCAGCCTCCTAACTGATTTTTACTGGCATCTATAAGGAATTCACAATATCTTTACGGAATCACAGACATGCAGCGGTCCATACTTCTACATAATCATAACCATAATTTGTGGGGTACTTACATCTCTATAGGCATCTAAGGTGGCTCCGACCAATCATATTCTTCCATGTCGCCCGCCATAATGGGTTTAACGCGACATATTTCTCTTGTTTACACACATTTGATTACACATAATTTCTATCACCAACACGACACGTTGCATACCTTTCAGGAAGTTATCACTCCCCAAACATGTGAAACACTTCATCAAACACTACTTTAAATGATATTTTTACATATGCATTACACTGAACACTCGTCACTTCATACACACTTCAATGCTGAAATTCCCTAGCAGAGATCGAAATTGCAGGTGTCGACGGCATCTTACGTTACCAACTCCTGATTGAAAGTCTGGTTATCTGCTCTCGGAACTCTCCAACAGTTTTATGACGATCATTACTCCTACAGTAAGCGTCCTGCGTTACATCAATACGCTGGCTCCCAAACATGAGCGTTAACATCTGGTACTCTCATGACAATACCAAACACTTAGTAGAGTTTCTTTCGCGCATTCTATCGTAGTTACACATGTACGATTAGTTAATACTATACACACTGCGCTTAATAAAGTTCAACACTTTCACAAATAATTATATACAATAGTTCTACCGTTAGTCTATACGGTGCTTCGTAACTGAACACGTCATAGTTCGTGCTGCTTATTATGCCTGTATCACGACTATTATTCATACAAGCATGTTTACTGTTTCTTTTACACATACCAGTCTTTGTTCGGCGTCTTGATGAATAGAATCGTCATGCGTTTGCCTTGACGAACTTGCTTCAACCTGGCTGTAGCTGACTGAAGTTTCACTCGAAGACTGTACGTAACTTATTTGAAGACTTCTGTATGCGGCTTGCACGCTGTCTCGTACTGCTGCATATTTGCTGCATACTGATAGTAACTTATTGCCATTGTGCTACAATTGACAATTGAGTAAGACAATAACTGGCTGTAACTGCGCTTGGCGGCATGTAGACTGCGTGACAACTGAGTTTCAACTGAGCATAGCTGAGATACATTGAGAGCTCCTCCTAGGGTCTACTCCCTTATATCGGATTTCCACAGAAAGTAGAGCAACATCTTCCCGCGTAATCTTGGCTCCTCTCACAGCATGATTCAGGTCTTCAAACCATGATCATTGTGTTCCTCTCTCTTCACAGGTCCCAAAACTATCTGTGTGCAAAGGAATCGCTCGTTCAATTAATTAATATTAATTCCTTTCTCCATGGCGTGGGACGCTACCTAACGGGAAACCCCCGGCAACATCTTCACATCCATCCGCGAACAATGGTCGTTTTACAGTCCTTACGCACATCACTAAATATGCACCAATTTCGCAGGCAAAAGACTCTAAAATTATCTTCTTGCCAAGATATTCACCTGTGTGCAACTCTCATCTCGCTTCGTTACTCCAATCACGAGTAATCAATGATTTTTCTGGGCATTTCTCCGCCCCTACTCCAAATCCATTCTCCGTCGGGGAATAACTATGTCATTATTCAGGCCTCACCCCTGCTCCAGACGACATAATGGGGTCGCAGAGATGGACGTGGCTCCACTGGGACCAACCCACAATTCTGGGCCAATTAGTAAATGTCAGCTCTGCCCTCCTCTGTGCTTCAAGCCTCCAATAGCTTACACCAAATCGTCTTATAATGATATAATCTGCTCATTATTTCCTACATTATTTTAATAAATAATGCCATTTCATCAAAAATCACACCAGTGATTAAATATACATTTCTTTCGAGGGGTTTTTTTTACCAAGAAACTCCCTTTACAGATCTCTGGTTCGCTTCCTGGTGGAACCTTTTTACTGAGATCACAGTCTCTGAGAACCATGTTCGATTCCAGTCAGCATAACCCCATCGGGTTCTTGTTCCCCTTGCAAAACTTATAAAAGTCCAATGCAAGTGGCTTATATAAGTAACCAGCTGACTGTCGACCACCGTCTGTGTTTACGTCTGGGGTCCTTCACCTCGTCTGGCTGCGAGTGGGTTAGTAGTGTTCCCCCTTCCACACTCGGCCTTGTTTCTGAGCTGTCTATTCTCCCTGCGAAGGGTCGCGTTTACAGCCTCAACCTCTCTAGCCACTCTGACCATTTCTTCATAGAATTCTCGCAAACACTGGCATTCTTTCTGCTCTCCGCTTACACTGGGTAAACTGTCTGCTTCTCGTCCCGTCTCGCCGTTCCAACATTCAGGTCTGCCTGCTTGGCTGCCTCCGCTCTCCACGTTGAGTTGGGTGTGCGTTACTAATTCTTCTTCTGGTTCGTCGAATTCTTCTGGCGAGTAATAAACTTTTAAGTTGGCTATGTTCATAACGACCTCGTTTCCATTCTCTAAATGCCTTAACCTGTATGCATTGTTCTGGAGGTCTCTTATCACCTCGAACGGACCGTGGTAAGAAAAATTAAACTTTTTATACTTCTGTGCCTCTGGATCTGAACTGGCGGGTTTCTTAATTAAAACTTTCTGTCCCACGAGAAGCGGTTTATGATACCTCTTCGCACGATTCCTTCTCTGACGTCTCTCCGCCTGTGCTTTGAGATATTCAAAGGTTCGTTGGATCCTCAATTCTCTACCGGGCTGTGCGTCTACAGGTAATGGAATAACACCATTCCACGGTCTCTCTGGTCTCTGATCCAGATGTAGAGTAACGGGAACCTGACCTGTCGCCTCATGTACAGTATTATTTATACAGTATTCAATGACTTCTAGAAATTCAATCCAACGCCAATTCGCTTCAGAACAGTAGATCTTCATGTATTTCTGGATCTCTCTCATTACTCTTTCAACGGGACTTGCCTCAGGATGGCGAATGGTAGATAAAATCTGCCTAATTCCTAGAGTTTCCAGTTCTCGACGAAATTCTGCACTAGTAAAGCAACTTCCGTGGTCCGAGAGAATGTTATCCGGCTTCCCAAGAATCGGAATAACTCTCTCTTTCAGGCGCTTCAAGACCTGTTTTGAACTTGTCTTTTGAATGGGGCACAACACCACCATTTTCGAAAATACATCCATGGCTACAAAAATGTGTCTATTGCCTCTACGTGCTCTAGGCAATGGTCCAAAGTTGTCGATACTCAATAGCTGCCTTGGCTTCTCTGGTAACAACGGGATAGGTCGTTGCCTCATTAAAAGGGGATTCGGCTTTACCCTTTGGCAAAGATCACATGTTCTAATAGCATTTCTCACCGTTTCTCTCAATTTTGGCCAAGTAAATGCTTCCTTCAACAGAGCACAAATTTTATCTATTCCAGGATGTCCAAATGCTCTGTGGGCTAGCCATACTAATCTCCTCTGCAAAGATGCAGGAATTACAATCCTTTGACGTGTGTGATCCACATCGTCCCACTTGTGTAATATCTGATTATACCATACATAATCTGTTGCCAATGCCTCCGCCTCTCTGTATATCGCAGTTCCCCTTGCTAAGCGTCCCTCGAAGTAATCGATTATCATCTTCAACCATGGGTCTTCGCGTTGTAGGTTGGTAATGTTCCTTAAGTCATCCAACGTCTTCTGATCTCGATTCTCAATCTGGACCGCTAGTACTTCTTCTTCTCTAGGGTAACGACTTAATATGTCCGGTATTACATTCTCTTTCCCTGGACAGTATTCTATTTCCACATTAAATTGCTGGATATACAGGGACCATCTTGTCAATCTCTGACTAGACAAATCCGTCTTTAACAAAAATGTTAAAGCTTTATGGTCTGTTCTCAGAACTATTCGGAAGCCGTACACGAGTTTATGCCACGATTGCAACGCGTACAAAATTGCGAGCAATTCTATCTCTGTGATCGTGTAGTTTTTCTCATGGGCTTTCAGTCTTCTGCTTATAAAGGCGATAAAAACTTTCTTCTCAGGCTGGTCAACATTTTCCTGGAATAGCATCGCTCCAATCCCAATAAGTGATGCATCCGTCTGTATGATGAACTTCTGGGTATAATCTGGGTATCCCAGTTTCACATATTCCAAAAGCATTTGTTTTGACCTCACGAATGCTTCCTGACATTGCTCCGTCCAATTCTATCTGCCGCCTTTCTTCAATAGGTCCTGCAGTGGTGCTACTGTCGCAGTATAGTTTGGGCAGTGGTTCGAAAAGAATCCAATTACTCCCAAATACTGTCGGACGTGCTTTACTTTCGTGGGTCGAGGGAAATTTTGAATTACCTCCAATTTATCTGGATTAGGCTTCACTCCATTTGCATCAATAACATGCCCTAGGAATTTAACTTCCCTCTGACAGAAGTGCGATTTCTTGATATTGACCTTAAAGTTCGCTTCTCGAAGGTCATCTAGCAACTTCTTCAGGTCTCTCATGTGCTCCTCCAGAGATTCTGATGTGAGTAGAATGTCGTCTACATATCTGATGGTACTCTCTTTAACCTCATCTGATAGATTGCGATCTAACGCTCTTATCAGGGCTGAACCAGCTGTTTTCAACCCAAAAGGTAGCCTTAAAAATGTGAATGTATGTTGATCAAACATAAATCCTGTCAACAGACTAGTTTTCTTCTCTAATTCAAGATGGTGGAAACTGGATGTGATATCCAAATTTGAGAATATAGTTTTCCCTCTAAACTTCCTGAGGATCTCTTTAATAGGTGGCACTTGGTCAAATTCCGGAATAACTCTCAAATTTAAGCGTCTCAGGTCCAAGCAGACTCTGACAGATCCGTCTGAC
This sequence comes from Meconema thalassinum, assembly GCA_946902985.2. Classification (NCBI taxonomy): domain Eukaryota; kingdom Metazoa; phylum Arthropoda; class Insecta; order Orthoptera; family Tettigoniidae; genus Meconema; species Meconema thalassinum. The sequence goes on along the minus strand of OX336393.1, from coordinate 439,971,580 downwards.
TTTGGTACAATTACCAATGGACTTACATAAGGCGTAGGTGTTTTCTCAATAACACCGGCCTCCAACATCTCCTGAATTGCCTCTTTCACTTTAGCATAATGCTTTTCAGCTATAGGGTAGGGTTTCTGCCTAAATGGTGTCCAATCACTGACTTGAAAAGCATAAGTGAAGTTCTTTATCCGACCAGGTCTCGAATCAAAGACTTCCTTCTGTTCCAGCAATAACTGCTTTAAATTTTCCTTCTCTTTTAGCCCAATTTTCGCTTCTTCTAGCTTCTCCGAAATGTATTCTTCCAATTTGGGTTCCAGATCTTTTTCCAAGTCTGTGGCTAGTGTTTTGAGCTCCGCTTCTAACTGCTCAATAGCTAACACTTCTTCATCAGCCACATCTCTGTATGTATGCCATACTTGTTCACTTGATCCTGGTTCAATTTCATTGAGTGCGACCTCTAAGCCTTCAGCTTCTTCATTCACATGGAACATAACCCTGTCCTGTGCTAGGTCAATTATCACTCTGTATTCCCTTATAAACTCTGCCCCAATAAGTAGGTTATAAGGTAGTTTGTTTACTAACAGAAAACTCTGTGAGAAAATAGAGCCTCCTATCTGTAAATCTAGGAATACCTGGTATTTACATATCATTGTTCTGTCTGGAATTACCCCTTTAATTTTGACACTGGAGATCGGTATCTTCAAAATGTTCTCTCTCCGGGCTATTTCATTATATAGAGCTTGTGTCATCAGGCTCACTGTTGATCCCGTATCTAACAGACTTCTGACTTTTAATCCTGCCACCCTCACAATTATAATAGGCAATTCTCTCTTGACCATGACCTGTGGTCCTCCTGTATCCTCAATCAATTCTTCTGGTTTGGCTATCCAATTGATGATGTTAATAGACTTCCATCCATCAGTCTCGAGCTCTTCTAATTTTGGCGTTTTTTTTTCTTCAGCGCCCGCCCCTTTGGAGTTCCTTCTCTCCTGTTCGCTGCGCTGTAGTTCCAAACTCTTAGCTCCATCTCCATATCTGTCTGGCGATGTCCTGTTCTGCATGACTTCTTGCCAGCGGACTTGTGGTTTCTGGGGCTCATCTCCCCTTTCTTCGAGGTATCGCAAAGAAGCATGATATCGCTCTTCTGCCTCGTCATCGAAGTTATTTCTTCTCTCTTGGGGTCTCCAATTTCTATTATTGCCTTCCTGGCCATTATTACCTCCATTGTTATGGTACGGTTTGCCCCTGTTATTGTGTTTATTCCACGAACTTCGACCTCTTCCTGCTTTATTAGCATTTCCTTTGTACCTTGACTGCCATTTTCTGGGTTCCTGTTCCCATTGCCGTCCATAGGAATCTAAAGTTTCTGTGCTCGTGGCTTTGTTGTTCCTTGGAGTTTGCTGTTGGTCAGTCTGTGTGTTGGTCACGTGGACTTGTTCCACGGTTCGACTCTGACGCATAGTATTTGCTGTGGTGAGGTCCAGTTGCCTTAGAACTGTCTCCATTTCCATAGCAGTTTTCGCATTAGCCGAGATTAGTAGCCTTTGGATCTCGTATGGAAGCTGTTTGGCGATAGCAATGCATAGCTCCAGTTCACTAGGTTTTTGATCCAGCTCTTTAAAACGACACATCTTCGATATGAAGAATTCTGCGTACTTCGTCGGGTTGTTCGTGCTGTACTTTTTGGCATACAAATCCAGCCGTAAATTCTGCTGAGTCGCGGCGTCCCAATATCTCTTCAAGAATGCCTCGCGGAATTCCTCAACAGTATCAAAAGTGTAACGGAAGCTGCGAAACCATAATGCGCACTCCCCCTCTGTTAACTTCTCTATAGCACGTAGCCTACGCTCCTGCGGTATTCGTGCATCATTGAGATATTCAGTCACTTCCTTTAACCAATATTTTGGTGTCATACTACAGTGACTACCTGAAAATTTCCTAGGTTTTTCTTCGCTTGCCCTAATGACGTTTATCACCTGGGTGTGCATCGCGTTTTCATGTGGCGTCGATGCCGCAATTGGTACACCTGGCGTCATGTAAGGACTTTCTCCTGCGCCTGCAGCGTTTCTGCTTATAGGTTGGGTTTCTAGGTCTGCCCACCTTGTTTTTCTCATATCCTCTATGCTGCCTTCACTTGACTTAGGATATTTTAGAAGTGTCTCCTCCTGTGCTATTATCCTAGTCTCCATTTGGTTATGGCGCATTTCTGCTCTTTCTAGGCGAGTAATGACTTCTTTTTCTATTCTCGTAAGCCTATCTCGGTTTTCCTCGGCTACTTGAAAAATTTTCACCTTGTCTTCTTTCAGACTTAGTTTGATATGGGATATTTCATCCTGTACGTCCTCTTTAATTTGAGCAAGGGTCTTGTCGCTTGCCTCTGTTTTCTGGCCTTCTCTTATTTCGAGTTCTTCTCTCAGACCTTTAATTTCATCTTGAATGTGTCCATTGACTTTAGACAATTCATTCCGGACCTTGGTGATCTCGCCTCTATTTTCCTCTTGTCTTTTATTGACTATGACAATGTCGCTTTGCACTTGGTCCAGTTCTTTATGAACTTGACCCATCTGACTTTTCACGTTGCCTACCAGCTCCTTACTTTCATGAGCGATAGCCTTAATTTCGCCTATTTCCTGGCATTGACCTAATATATTCTGGTCCTGTTTCGTGAGGTCACCGTTAATTGCTCTGGCGTAGCTTTTCAATTTCTGGTCCCATTTGGAGTCGTTCTCCTCTAATCTCTGGTCTACTGTTTTCGTAAACTCTGCGAACTGTTTCGCTTGGCGTTCGAGATTCGCCTCATTTTGGATCTGAATATCCTTAATATCGTTAGACAACGCCTCTAATTTACTGTTGGTTTGCTCCTGAGCATGCCTACACGCTTGCAGATTACCCTCAAGTTTGGCTTCTATAGCCTCGAAACGTTTGTCAGTATTTACCTGCATTTCCGATACAATGCTTACAACAGTATCTGTTACTTCGGTCTTAATGACTTCTTGCATTTGACCTAACTTATTGTTTAATTCAACTTTATATTCAACTTTATTTGCCTCTAACCGATTGTTTAATTCAATCTGGTTATTATCCATTGCAACCTGATTTGCATTAATTGCCTCCTGATTGGCATCTAACCTGTTATTTAACTCTCTCTGGTTCTCATCTAACCGAGTGTTTATACTATCCTGGAACGCCTTGGTTTCCAGTTTACTCTGCTCGTGAGCAGCATCAAAATGCTGTTTCAGTCCTGCAATAACTTGCAAGATCTCCTGCGTACCTGACATTTTCCAATAACACACTTAAGTATGCAGGCAGGCTTCCTGGAAAAATATGTGGATACGTTTCGAAGAGAAACATCAAACACTGCACACATATTGTGAAGTCGTACAAAACCTGATAATATTATAGTAGATTGTGGATTGGGTAAGTAACGCTCGTACCCTTAGGCCATTCTCTTCTCAATAGAGAGATTCTGCGTTACCTCAAAAGCCTACTGAATTCAAAAATCACTCAAACACAGTTTGAGACAAAACAATTACTATGGTTTTCCCCATGAAATACCATAAAAAATCTATGGGTTTTCCCTAAATACCATAAGCTCCACGTATTCTGGGCGCCATGATAAATGAGATCAGAGGGTGGTATTAGTAGGACATCGGCCATACTTTGATTTACTATAAAAACTGTTCAGGGAGTGGTTTTTACTGCCGAAAGCCCCACTTAGGCCACGCCATGATAAATTAATAGAGAATATGTACTATCTATAGGTATCTATCAAAATTTATATATACGTATCGGAACTTAGCTATGGATTAGGAGCGGTCACACCCTACTTCGTTAATTCTTACTTTAATAGAGTTGTGTGCATTAAATCTGACCGACTTTAGTCGTACCTTTAGCTCAAATCACAGTCTAGGACATCAATTCCCATGTACCCATGTGAGTAATCTCGGTGGATAATATGCATCTGCCTCCAACTAGCATCAGCTCTCAGGCGTGTACGGTAACCCCAATTTAGCAGTGCATATTTTGGATTTGAGGCAAAAAGGTATCAACTCTACAATGATAAGGCACAACTCTATTCTAAAACTTTAATTCATTAAAATAAATCATGGCTTCAAACACAAAACAATACCCAAAAAGCATAAAATAAAGCAAACAAAATTTTTACTTCCACAATCCATAAGTAAACAAATATAAAATCACAACAAAGTCATACCTAGCCATAAGGCTTTACCCTTCTGTGAACTTCACAAGGATATACTAGTGCGCTGATGCACCTACGACTTCAAAACAAACTGTACATTAACATAACAGTCATACAATGTGACTTCTTTAATATTACAACAAGGATTATTCCTTAAACCTCTTTATGTTAAACAATTATGTGTGCCGTGCGTGTTTTAATATTTTTCTTCTCACCAATGAAATGCTTTGCATGCATTTACCTATTTGGACGTTGCACCAAAATCAACGTGCAACTCCATAATTATGTAAGCTACCCCCTACACATCCTCCAATTATATGGTTTCCCCGCATGCTGTCTGTGATTCCTAAATAAAACGTTACGTTATAGCTTATGTCGGATTGTACGATAGACTACCTCGCGCTCATGGCGATTGGCATCTAGTCACCAACTACATGACTTGGCTCCAGTGACAGTACAAATATATCATGTAACTATTCGTCAGATAGCTAAAATAATGAACCATCAGGATGAACTATAATTATCCATGTGTTCACAAACCACATGGCCATAATATTCAACATAACAATCTTGCATTATATGTCATTTCAACAAGGGCTAGAATCTCTTCCCTTTATAACTTGCCTGAGCGGCCCGGGTGGCTAGCACCGACCCTCGGCTAAGGAAGTCGCTACACAATAGAAAGTGGAATGGGTCGTTTCACCAATTATCTCGACCTTTCTAAAAGTTTGAAAGCCTCCCTCTCTCTAAGCAGTGAAGATTTACAAGACAAATACTGTGTCCTGACCGACACACATGTTCCCAAAGGATCTTAATTGACTATTATGCCAACAGGTATTGAATGAGCTTTTGTAATTATTCCTACGTAGAGGATAATGATTAATTAATGGCCTCACCTGGGTCCATTCAACATGAAGGTTCGGGGTTCGCAATGCATGAGCCTGGCGGTTGACCGATGTCTCAAGTATAATATAGGCGCACAAAACCACTGTCGCCATGAGTTTTCGCTGCCAACGAGCGTAAATAACTCATCAATAAGTTCTCGGGAAATCATAGAGCTGCGAGGTGTCCTTGTTTCCTCGACTCTGTCAAGATTCCAGTCCGGAACACATTTCAATCCTTTCTTCAGAGTTAGGGTCCATCACTAAAACTCTGGAATAAATAATATCTCCAACAATGTCCACGACATAGGAGAATTCATACGTAGAATAGACTATCTGGCCCCTAATGCTCCATGCTACGACACTCCGACCTATAATATTAAGAGAAATCTAACATTTACTCTATAAGCTTCTCAATTAAGCTGCAAATTCAATTCACTAAAAGCTCTTTCATTACTGGTATCATTACTGAATATCTGCAATATTCTGATATAAAACTTCTTTCCATAATTACTGAAATGTAATCTCACTGTAACATCTTCCTGCTTAGATTGATAAGTCTTGCACTTAGCGTTAATAATTCTCGCTTACAACATTTATTTGTTTCCTGATGTGTTCATTCATACTCTTAATAACCATTATTATTATTATCATCATTTCTCACTGACATAAATGACCAAAATCATTATTTATTATTATTATTATAAATCTCATTGACATAAATGATCAAAATCATCATTTATTATTATTCTCACATAAATTACCAAAATTTCCGACATAGCTAAACGTTTTAAACTCGAACAATCGCGTTCGTTGCATTTACATAACTGATTGCCATTCTTAATTCATAGTGGGAATAATTACTCCACTTAATGATGCAAATTAACATCTCAACTCTATAAAAATCAACTCAATACTGATTAAACATGGAGGATCAGCCTCCTAACTGATTTTTACTGGCATCTATAAGGAATTCACAATATCTTTACGGAATCACAGACATGCAGCGGTCCATACTTCTACATAATCATAACCATAATTTGTGGGGTACTTACATCTCTATAGGCATCTAAGGTGGCTCCGACCAATCATATTCTTCCATGTCGCCCGCCATAATGGGTTTAACGCGACATATTTCTCTTGTTTACACACATTTGATTACACATAATTTCTATCACCAACACGACACGTTGCATACCTTTCAGGAAGTTATCACTCCCCAAACATGTGAAACACTTCATCAAACACTACTTTAAATGATATTTTTACATATGCATTACACTGAACACTCGTCACTTCATACACACTTCAATGCTGAAATTCCCTAGCAGAGATCGAAATTGCAGGTGTCGACGGCATCTTACGTTACCAACTCCTGATTGAAAGTCTGGTTATCTGCTCTCGGAACTCTCCAACAGTTTTATGACGATCATTACTCCTACAGTAAGCGTCCTGCGTTACATCAATACGCTGGCTCCCAAACATGAGCGTTAACATCTGGTACTCTCATGACAATACCAAACACTTAGTAGAGTTTCTTTCGCGCATTCTATCGTAGTTACACATGTACGATTAGTTAATACTATACACACTGCGCTTAATAAAGTTCAACACTTTCACAAATAATTATATACAATAGTTCTACCGTTAGTCTATACGGTGCTTCGTAACTGAACACGTCATAGTTCGTGCTGCTTATTATGCCTGTATCACGACTATTATTCATACAAGCATGTTTACTGTTTCTTTTACACATACCAGTCTTTGTTCGGCGTCTTGATGAATAGAATCGTCATGCGTTTGCCTTGACGAACTTGCTTCAACCTGGCTGTAGCTGACTGAAGTTTCACTCGAAGACTGTACGTAACTTATTTGAAGACTTCTGTATGCGGCTTGCACGCTGTCTCGTACTGCTGCATATTTGCTGCATACTGATAGTAACTTATTGCCATTGTGCTACAATTGACAATTGAGTAAGACAATAACTGGCTGTAACTGCGCTTGGCGGCATGTAGACTGCGTGACAACTGAGTTTCAACTGAGCATAGCTGAGATACATTGAGAGCTCCTCCTAGGGTCTACTCCCTTATATCGGATTTCCACAGAAAGTAGAGCAACATCTTCCCGCGTAATCTTGGCTCCTCTCACAGCATGATTCAGGTCTTCAAACCATGATCATTGTGTTCCTCTCTCTTCACAGGTCCCAAAACTATCTGTGTGCAAAGGAATCGCTCGTTCAATTAATTAATATTAATTCCTTTCTCCATGGCGTGGGACGCTACCTAACGGGAAACCCCCGGCAACATCTTCACATCCATCCGCGAACAATGGTCGTTTTACAGTCCTTACGCACATCACTAAATATGCACCAATTTCGCAGGTAAAAGACTCTAAAATTATCTTCTTGCCAAGATATTCACCTGTGTGCAACTCTCATCTCGCTTCGTTACTCCAATCACGAGTAATCAATGATTTTTCTGGGCATTTCTCCGCCCCTACTCCAAATCCATTCTCCGTCGGGGAATAACTATGTCATTATTCAGGCCTCACCCCTGCTCCAGACGACATAATGGGGTCGCAGAGATGGACGTGGCTCCACTGGGACCAACCCACAATTCTGGGCCAATTAGTAAATGTCAGCTCTGCCCTCCTCTGTGCTTCAAGCCTCCAATAGCTTACACCAAATCGTCTTATAATGATATAATCTGCTCATTATTTCCTACATTATTTTAATAAATAATGCCATTTCATCAAAAATCACACCAGTGATTAAATATACATTTCTTTCGAGGGGTTTTTTACCAAGAAACTCCCTTTACAGATCTCTGGTTCGCTTCCTGGTGGAACCTTTTTACTGAGATCACAGTCTCTGAGAACCATGTTCGATTCCAGTCAGCATAACCCCATCGGGTTCAATACATGAGCAGCAAAATTTATCATATTCCACTAGATTTCTTTTCATTCTTTTACTGTTATCAATTTTATGAGTGTAAATCATTCAAGGGTTTTCTATAGGGTGTTCATGATGTGTATTATTCCGGGGAATGGTCAAGCTGTCTGACGTTACGTATGTATTTAGTCGTGTCTTCGTGTGTATGGATTTTATCCATGCAAATTTGAAGTTATTGTGAACGCATGCAGATGAATTTTCGTATATACTCTGCCTGTTTTCACCTTCTTCAGCGCGCATTTATTGGCATTTTGAAATAAGGAATATACAATTTTAAGAAGAAGATAATTAGAACTTTGCACCATAAGAAAGATGGAAACAATCAATAAAATAGCTTTGCTAAGTAATGTAATTTATTAGCCCAAGCCCAGGATTTTTATGTTCTAAAAAGTTAAAATAGGGTTTAACTATTAGTATATTTGCATTTTATACGATCTTACATGTTTAACTTAGTAATTTGTAAGTTTTTTGGAATATGTATTTGTATAAATCATTGGGCATGCCATGTTAATTGTTGTTATTCCCTACAATGAAAGATGCAATAACACATAGGTACCCTATTATATGTTTGCCTCAAGATTTAAGCTATTGCGGTAAATATCACACGTCCCAGAAATTTATTGTGCTTCTGACACCCACATTCAACACCAGCCTAAGTTAGTGAAATGATATAAACTGAAGTCAGACCTTTAAATTACAGTTTACTATTGTAAGTATTCTGCCGGAATATTAAGCAAAATTTCCTATTTATGTAACATTTTCTTTGTTCAAATGGTCTCCTTTAGCTTTAATTTTTTTATAGAAATAAATGTAGTCTATTTGTTTAAATAACTAAATTAGGTATTTTTAGGTTCTATCACGAAAAAATAGGTCTTTATAGGCCCTAATGTAAAATTACGTCAATTTAGGTTGCATATTACTCGTTGGCGCCTAAAACATTAAAATAAACTGAAATTTGGAGAGTAAGAAAACAGAAATAAAATAGACCAGAACCTGAGATTCCGGGGCTTGGTCAATACATATGAATTAGAACACAATTCAGTTTATTTTCGTCATTATTGACGTTTAATATATTTAGAAAATACAATTATATCGTTAAAATTTAAAAGCTCACGATGATACAGGAATGAATAATGTAATTAGTAATTACCAAATCATCTTGTCTTTTTCAGTGCTCCCTATACAAATTATCTTTTGTAGCTTTTCAGTCGGTCAACACGATTGTGACCAATGAATGGGCGGGGTACAACATATAAATATGTAAATACTCTCCTGGAAAAAATTACATGTATTAGTTGATTAACGGCTAGGGCCCGGATTTTGATGACATGTCATATTTTTACTGAACTGTCTAAAACAATGCTGAAGTACATAGAAACTCCGGACGGGCCACCCCGTCTTCAAATATGTAATTTTTATTTTGCATCTTTTGGCATTTTTGCTATTTTTTCATTTTAAGAGCATTTTTTTAAGTTTGGTAGAATTTTTTGGTCATATTTTAGAGAAATCGGCCTTTTAAGGTAATTTTTCCCAATTTAGTCATGTCACAGGGAGTTACGTCTCCCCGAGTTAAGAAGAAGCTAGTAGCTGATACAAGATAATTTAAAATATTGAAATGAAATATTTCATTATTGCTACTAGTAGAAATATATATATCTTGGACGCACAAGAACGGTACCGTTTTCGTCGCAAACCAGTTATTAGCGGAATGAAATGTTATTCTGCTCTGTTGACAAGGTCAGCTGTGGCGGGGTAGAAAGGGGAAGGGGTGTATAATCTTGTCTCAGTTCCGCATAGTTCACGGCGAGAGATATCGTTCATTACCGCTCTCTCCATTTTATAGTGCATTTTTCGAAATTTTGAAATATTGGTGAGTTTATTATTATAAGATCATTTTCTCCACTTTATAGTGCATTTTTCGATTTTTAGGTCATTTATTACAGTCATTTTTGAAAATTTTAACTGCATTTTTAATCTTTTTTACGGCTTCAACATCCGGGCCCTAATTTATCACTACTAAATGAGGCAATGTAGGATAATTGTGATAATTAACTAATACATGTAATTTTTTCCAGGAGTGTATTTACATATTTATATCTTGTACCCCGCCCATTCTTTGGTCACAATAGTGTTGACCGACTGAAAAGCTACAAAAGATAATTTGTATAGGAAAAACTGAAAAATCTCTTCATTTACAAATCATGATGATGATGATAATTATTGTTTTAAGGGGCCTAACATCTGGGTTATCGGCCCCTAATGTTTTGGTTGATAGTGAAACATGAGATGAGAATGAAAACTGTAACTAATACTAACTACAAACTTACATACTAGAAGAAGAAATGGTAAACAAATAAAATATATGGCAAATATAGGACAATAAGAAAAGAAATGCCTTCGAAGAATGACAATTGAGGGACTTGGAAGGTTGGGAAGCCATGAAAGGCAGATAGGAAAGGGAAAGAGAAGAGGGCCCACCCCAAAGTCAGTGAAAAAAGGGGAAAAACGGACCCAGCTCAGGAATCCCCCGTGATCGCCAACTCCCGAACTTATCAGCAGTGAGCCCCTGAGGGTGTAGCAATATCCAGGGTACACCAGAAGTGGTGGGGCTATATACACCCTACATCCTTGAGGACCTTGAGCAGAAGGCAGATGACAAGAAAAGAAAAAGAAGGCTGACCCCTCGCAGAAGGAGGGTATCAGGCGGGAAAGGAAGAGACTCGCTAGGCCTCGGATACCCTAATACCGTCGGAGTCGGAAGAGAACAAGAGTTGACCAACAGAGGTCGACAGGAAAGAGAACGGAGAGGAGCCCGGCACAAGTAAGTGAGAGCAATGCCGGACTCAGTTGGGGCCCCGAGGTCGCCAACCCACGTCCCCTGGGGGATTTTCCAAATCATGAACTAGTCTCTGTAAATCACGCCTGTAAATCAAGAGACGGACAGCTATTAAGTACTTGGGGTCTCGGAGACAAATAGTACAAACCACAGAGCGGAATGTATACGCGTTGTGATCCGCACCACACTGGTTACGGGTGAAAAGAGTGGTAATGTTTTCTCTAACATTATTACGATTGTACGTGTGCCGACATCAGTGTGAATCGTGTTTTTAATGAAAATCGATTCGATAGATGAAGCTAAATTAGAAAGAGTGCCAGTGTTATTGCATTTGCAGCATACCGAACCATTGCATTAGTACTCAAAAAGAATGAGGCAAGGCTTATCAATAACAGAAATTGGAATTTGAGTACCTATTACGATCGCTTCAAATGAGCAGTTTTTCCGGTGCATATTTTTTGCCCGTTTTCTTTTCCATGTCATTAATTCAATCGTAAGATACATCCAGCTCTGGCATCGAATCTATCCCGATGCCTGAATGTAAAAAAATGCATGGACAAAAAGAAGAAATGTAATGTACTACAGGACTTCACCCTTAGCATCTACTAGGACTGGTTCTTATAATCGATTAGGAGAAAAATCGATTAATTGCTACAAAAAATGATTAATCTATTGAGCGTTTAATTAATGGTAATTTAATCGATTAATGCGTTGATCGGATAATTCTTGTTTTGTCGATTAATGGATTCACTTCGCTCCTTTCACTACACTCTCACAGTCTTTCAATTTATTAAAAGATATTATATCATATATTTTTAGCCTATTTTCTGCCTCCCTTTGACTCATCACTTCCCGCTCGGCATAACATAGCACTTCGCTCACTTTATCCGTGCATGACATGAGATGACAATTAAAATTATGAAAATAACAGTTAATTAAATAAGCTCGTACCTTATGACAGGAGATGTTGGAAATTTTCTCCTCATACATCCACACATTTCCGGCATCGTCTTAGGAAACTCCGATTCACACGCATAATTTCGTCTTCCGTAATTGAGGCTTTATATCTCTCCGGATATGTTCTTTCAGTTCGCCCAACGTGTGAGGGTTTCTTGCGTACACTTTAATCTTTACGCACCCATATAAATAAAAGGCACAAACAGTTAAATATGGGGACCGTGACAGCCATAAGTCCGTACTAATTACACGGTATACAAAAATTTCCTCAGTTAAGTTTAATGTGTCATGAGCTGTATGCGCGGTGGCAGAGTCTTGCTGAATATATCCATTTCGAGAGTTAGTGTCAGCCTGGTTTGAGTATATTATCCCTGTACCTTTGTGCATTAATTGTGCCTTGAAGAAGGATAGGCCCTATAATGATGTATCCATTCACTGCGCACCATACTGCGACGCATTCGTTATGTTGAGGAATTTCGTATATGCGATGGAGGGTTTCTCTACTCCAATATCTGTTATTCTGCGTCGTCTTGATATTGATATTGATATTTTCATATATCCTACTTATGTTAATTGCCTCTATCAACATACAAAATTTCAGTTTGATTGCTGTAATAGATTCGAAGATATTGAGAACCGTCTAAATATTTCAGATGGTCACCATGTTCGATTTTTATATATATAAGTCTTAGCGTGATGTGCTATTAGATGAAGATTATTGTGTAGGTGCAGTATTCAAACATCAATCGCACGATTACGAAACAAGGAATAAAAACGAGATTTTAAAATTTTACTCAGCTGCCATCTTGTGGTTATGAAAACAATATTGAAATAAGTTAGATGCCAGTGGTTAAAATTTGTATAAGCATTTTCCGTACCAAGTTTTACTGCGCTCAGATGGTTGAATCGTGAATACGTCCGTTTAAATATTTAAATTTCGCGTTGCCGCCATGTTGGATTTGTGCTCACCGGGTTATTGAAAGTCCAATATGTGAACGTATGTTCATAGTCTCTATCAATACAACAAAAATCAGTTTGATTGCTGTCATAGATTAATAGATATTGAGATCAATCTACATATTTCGGATGGTTGCCATGTTGGATTATAATATATGTAGGCCATCGAGTTATGTACTTTTAGATGACGATTATTGCGTAGGCTCATTATTCGATCGCATGATTAATACACATGAAATAAAAACTTTATTTTAAAATTTCGCACAGCTGCCATCTTGAGGTTATGTAAAAATTGAACAAAATTAGATACCAGTGCCTTACAATGTGTTGGTTGGTAGGTTGATTCTTAAGTTTAGGGGCTGCGACAACGCGGTCATGTAGCCCCGTGTACTTTGGGTGTGTGTAGAATCTGTCTGATAACCGGTGTTAATTGTGATGACTGTATTAGTGTGTGTTATCTGTTTTTTAATTTAAGTACTGCAACTTATAATTTTTCAAATAGTTCCAATTTTGCCGCCAAGCGCCACCGTCAACGATTACTAGGCCAAGTTCAGAACTTAGCTACTAGACACCACTGCAGTCGGCTCTTGGCAACGAACATAGAAATCTAAGAGCGTTGTTTACATTCTTAACCTATCCAATTTAGCTTCACACAGGTGCAATTAGTGGAAGGTTCTTTAACATGGCATAAATCTATGACATGGGACCGCCGCACAGTAGTCCGGATCCGTAAAAAAGCGGACAAAAATAGATTTTTCAACTTTACATTAGAAAGGCCAAATCAACTCCCAAGTGAAGTATGCTAATCAGTGTACATTAATTTCACTTTTTCTTTGAAAATTGCTTCTGTGTATCCCAGATATAATACTACAAAAGTGATACAACTCTTCGTTTCTGAATTCCGCGCTCCATTAAGTAAACTTTGAAATATCATTCTAACTTCAAAACGAAACTCGGGGTCTGTAATACTGTATCTGTATGTAGCTTGTGATCTGATATATTTGATTATAGCATGATTTTCGATTTCAGATCACTTATAAGGACAGTTATACTTATTTTTATAGTGCTTTATTTTCTTCAAGAAAAATAAATTTTGCTTGACCTACAAAAAAATGTATACATATGTATACCATGAAACTTATGCAAGTTTTTAAATGAAGACTGGAGAATATATTCTTAAAGGTTTCATCGCCAGAACCCGCCAGATGCGTGATTGAGAAGGGAGAGGACATTACTGCGCGCTCTCAGGATAAACACTCGCGCGAGATAAGGGCCTGTTGAGACATTTGTTTATGCCACGCAAGGGATATCTCGAGGCCATGAAACCAAAATAATCTTCACTCACGAGAAGTAATTGATTAGGAGTAGTTGTGTGTGTTGTGAAGAGTAAAAAATGAATTTTCGTTGTTAGTCGCAGTGATCTTATTAACAAGATTCGAGAGAACAAAAATCAGTCTCGCGCGCGTCAAGGAAAGTTTGTGGTAACATATCTCCTTAACAAATTCCAATTAAATGTTGACGACAGTGTAGAGAAAACAGTGTATAATAATATAAGAACCATTTCTTTTTGCCGTAAGTTGACCGGTGGAGAAAGTGTAACTTCTTAGAACATGCTTTTTTTAAGAAATATTCAGGCTAGTTGAAAATAGAAATTATGATATCATTTCCGAGCATTCCTGGCTCCGCAAAATCAGTAGATCGAGGTCGTCCTCCAAAAGAATTTCAAGAGCTAACGGAGAGAAGCAAAATAAGGAAAATTAAAGACCTAAGGGAGAGTGCCACTTCATCAGAGCTTGCCTATGCGACCGTTATGAATTTAAGGGCAGAGGGAGACGATTCATCAGCCAAGCTAAAAAGAAGCTACCACGACTACACCAACAAGGGGCAAACGAATGGTGCGAAATTTTCAGAAATGAAAAATCTACATAAGTGGCACAAAAGCTCGTCGACAATTTACAACTTGAGTTTGTAATTTCAGTTCCACACGCCCACTTTCTATTTTTTGAATGTCTCCTGAATATTTCGTACCGCCTGGGTTTTAAAAAGTGGAAAGTGAGCGTGAAAGATGGTAATCGAGACTTATTCGAAAGAAAGAAAAAATTGAGCAAGACTCATTCAGAACGAGATTAGGTCTTCTAGTTGATATTCCGAAGCCTGGATATGGAACAACCAGTGATGGCAACACTGCCCGAAGGTTTTTTGATCAACTCAAGTAGCATCCGAAATAACAAGGGTAGACTGTGAGTTAATAACTCGTTTTGGAATAATTTTAAAAGCAATTTCCTCTGGTCATGAAATTAATAGTTCAGAGTTCAATTCCTACTGCTGCGAAACAGCAAGCTTATATGTACCGCTATATCCGTGGTGTTACGTGCCTCTAACACTCCATAAAATACTTATCCATGGATCTTTCATTATAGAAGCAGCTATTTTGCCGATTGGAGAACTTTCAGAAGAGGTCTTAAGAGTCTAGAAACCAAGACGTAAGAAAATATAGGGTCGACCATACCAGAAAATCCTCAAGAATTTCCAATAATTTTGACTTGTTCCATAGACTATTGCTAAGCTCTGATCCAGTAATCTCAAGCTCGGGAAGTCTACCGAAGAAGAAATGAAGACAGTTGCCTCAGGAGGTGCGTAATTTATTGTCAATACCCGAGGACGAGACGGAGCAGGAAGGGGAAGAAGAAGAAGTCGACTCATCCGGATCAGAGGATGAATAAGTAATTAATTTTATGTACTAGGACAAATTTACCTACTAGTAACATCTAATTTAAAGTTTTATACAAAAGTATTTCATTTCATTTAGCGGGAAATATTTTTGTCCGCTTTTTTTCAAATCCGGACCACTGTGCGCCGGCTTTACTTCCCCTCCGAAGGAAGGCATACTGAGGGATTTTAACGCTCTTAAAAAAATCTGACGGCTTCGGCCGGGTTGGGCATAGAAGCTCAGCATGCTACCAACTACGCCACCGAAGCCGCCAACCTTACAATGCGTATAGATATTTACTGTACCATATTTGATTGCGCTCAGGTGGTTAATCGCGAGAAATGTTTTAAAATGTTTCTCCTTCTCTTTGCCTGCATGTTCGTTTTGCATTTTACAATTGCGAGAAAAGTCTATCAAGAGACAAATGTTTCAAATTCGCTTGGCCTCCGTGTTCGTTTTGTACTTAACAAGTTTTTAATAGTCACATAGGTGAACTTGTAGTAGTGCCCTTTATCACCGTACCAAATTGCACGGTGCTATCAGTAATTGTTTCGGAGATAGAGAATGCCGGTAAATTATTGCGCACAGCCACCATTTAGGATTCGTGAGACGTAAAACAATTTGAAGGGCACATTCGGGATCGGACACAATAAGACTATGTCTTTACGGAGTTTCATTGAAATCGCTCCATTCATTTAGTTTTTATTAGGGGGACACACACAGGCAGACACACACACGGATAAAAGGTGATGTCATTAGCCTATTTTTTCATAAATTGAAAATAGGCTAACAAGAAGACGTTAATGAATCATACAAATTCCCGAATATTAATTAAGTGAGCTGATCAACAGTGCTAATAAAACACGCCTGTTCGTGCGTACCTTTGGCAAGCAGGCGAGTGGAAATTGAATCAAGGTGTAATTAATCGAGCGTAATGTACCGCCCACGTGCGACAAGGTTATTGTGATGCGAGATTGTCTACATCAGTGCTTGTACACACACTTCTGAGCCGACATGCACTGCTACTACTTAGGAGAGTGTTCATTTGTTATTGAGCAGTGGCAATGTAAAGCACTTGAGTCAGTTGGGGTTACCAGGACAATTACTTGATTGCGTTAGGCAATGTTGCGGCGTAACGGTTTAGCTTCTTGCCACACACCCAAGTGGACTGCTATCGATTCCTTGAGTGCATAAGCCTCGTTTTTTTTTTTTTTTTTTTTGCACAGATTTACATATGCGGGCGTGCGAGGCCCGGGTATGGACTGCAGAGGAAATACTGGTGTGAGGTCAGTATTTATAAAACGAATGAAAAGTGAATATTTCACTACGTTCATTTAGGTTCTAAAATTATAAGGTGCGTTCAAAAATTAACGAGCCGGAGGCTGGAATGCGCAAACCGGTGACGACATCGGCTAATCGTGGCGTGTGTAACGAGGTGTAATTCCGATCAGAGCGTGAAAGGTCACAGCCCGTCATTAGAGGGCACGCGTGCACGTCAAGTGACAATACAAAGCGAGCAGCAGCATGAACCAATCGTCCAACCCTGCATGTCGCATTGCAAACAGTGACATGGAGGTGTCAACCGAAGAGCAAAGAGGTGTTGTTCGGTTTCTGGCAGCGGAAGGAGTAGGGGGAACGGACCATTCATCGCCAAATGTCGCAAGTGTAAGGTGAACACTGCATGTCCCTTGCAGTTGAAAGGGTCAAGGCGTGGCCCAAGCGCTTCAGGGAAGGAAGGGTGTCGTTAGCCGATGATGCCCGGTCTGGGTCACCCTCCTGCATTACCGATGAGAACGTCCAGCTGGTTGATGCACTCATTACCCAGGACCGCCGAGTGACAGTGAACGTCATAGCCGCCGAGGTGGCTCCACGACAATGCAAGACCTCATACGGCCAACACAGTCGCGGCACTCCTGCAGAAATTCAAATGGGAGGTTCTCGGACACCCTCCACACAGTCCACACCTCTCTCCCTGTGATTACGCCATGTTTGGTCCCCTGAAAAGGGCTCTGTGGGGCAAACGATTCACCTCGGACGCCGACGTCCAGCTGTA
Organism: Meconema thalassinum; assembly: GCA_946902985.2. Taxonomy (NCBI): domain Eukaryota; kingdom Metazoa; phylum Arthropoda; class Insecta; order Orthoptera; family Tettigoniidae; genus Meconema; species Meconema thalassinum. The sequence continues at coordinate 439,954,044 of OX336393.1, read as the reverse complement.
TCTGCGGAACTGGTTCACATCGCAGCCCAGGGAATTTTATGAGACAGCCATTCACCGCCCCGTGTCACAGTGGGACAAGTGCCTCAACTGGCAGGGCAAATACTTCTAACATACAGGTACTGGTTTCTGTAATTATGCCTCCAGCTCGTTACTTTTTGAACGCACGTTATAAAATTTAACATCGAAATGAGTAAATAATCAAATCTGAAAATATATATACGAAAGTGTGTGTTTAAAACACCTTCACATAGCATGAAACCATGACGTCCTCACATGAAGTCATCACTAAATTAGCGGCTTGAGTGGCTGAGCTTCTATGCCCAAGAGTGCGGGTTCAAACCCGGCCTAAGTCGTCAGATTATTTTAAGAGCGTTAAAATGCTTCAGTATGTCTTCCTTCGGAGGGGAAGTTAAGCTGGCGGTCGCATGTCATAGATGTATGGCATTGGCATGTAAAAGAACCTTCCACTAATTAAACTTGTGTGAAGCTACCTTTGCAGGTTAGATTTCGTTGAAACGCTCTATCAAAGTTCCGACGTTCATGACTAGGTGTCAGTGACATCTGGTAGCGAAAGTTGGAACTAATAAAATTGAACGGAACTTCCCCATGGGTGTCCGCTTGAAGCAGCTACAGCCTCTGGCGAGCCGAACATGTCCTCGGACACTCCCCGCACTAAAGGCCAAACGCTAAATAATAACAAATCACGAAGGAAGCTTCAAGAACTATAAAAGAAAGAAAGGAGGATTCTGCGGAAAATACTCGGACCACAGAAAACTGCTGATGGGACTTGGAGGATGAGGAAAAACGCAGAACTCTACAAATACATTGAGAAGTTCACGGACACAATGAGGAAGCGGAGGTAGAAGTTCTACGGACACCTACTAAAAATGGATGAATGCAGACTGACCGAAAGATCTTCAGCTACATCATGGGGTTAAAGGCCACATCTAAATGGGTAGATGAGGTGAAAAGGGATGCGGCAGAAGTTGGAATCACACTGCAGATGGTCCACAACAGAAGAGAGTTTAGAAGGAGAGTAGACAGTATAAAAGCATTTCAGGAGAAACCAACAATGAGGACGCCCAAACGGATCATTTCCGATGAGGAAAGAAAGAAAAGAAACGAACGCATGATGAGGTTCTGGGAGGAGAAAAGAAGAAAGCCCAAAAATTCTTCAGTTCTTTGCGGTCCATAGTTGGCCAAATCGAAAAAAAAACACTAAATTAACAAACTATGGTTTTTGCCAAGGTTTCTGTCAACATCCACACATGTATCATAAAACGAATAATTAACTGAGTGATTTTAAGACATTAGACGGCTCATGGAAATGTGTGGTAATTTACAATGAAGCTACATTGTTACTCAACTATAAGCAATAATGGTTGACTGGTTCTATTACTGCTTTTCTCCTGAACTGTGAGAGGAATATTAGGAATTTTACACTAGAGGTCCGAACACTTCTACTATAAATGATTAATAAATCACATCCCAGGCCTTCGAGCCCCGGCTTATGTACTCAAGGGTTAATGCATGACAGATTCTCAAAGATTCGAAGTCATGTTTATTCCAGTTATTTCGGAAGAAAGAACGTGAAGGATAAGGCAGCTGAACTGTGTAGCCGTTTTTTTTAATCAACTGATTAGAATAATACCGTACACACTTGGGACATATTATACAATCGAATCGGTCGGAGGTGAAAATCATTAAGTCAAAAAGGTTATTGTTTAAATAATTAGTGTTCTGAAGTATTGACCCAAGGGCCTTGGAACGGCATAGGAAAGAATTAAATTTAGTCAACCTTCTGTTTAAGCCAGAAACCACTGCTACATGCTTCTTAATGTTGGCCGCACTGTAAGATTCCCGCGTGTTACGGTGCTGTAAATTACATTTGCGTAGAAAATATGGCTGTTCTGTATACCTAGAAGTGAAAAACTGTCACAATCTCATTGTGTTTATGCATTTTGTGTAACAGAGTAGCAGCTACAACTGATTGAGTTATAATGTAACAATGAATTGAAGCAACTATTCCTCAACGTTTCGAAAATTGAGTTCTACACAAGGCCCTACTAAAATCAAGCTTCCCAAATTTGAAATCGCATGCACAGAAGATAACTGCCATGTTCGCATCTTCCTATATCTGTGAACAGGTGTTCTCTACAATGAAGCTTCGCAAAAATAGCGTCAGAAATTGATTGACAGACCGCCATTTAGCTGCGTTACTAAGAATCAGCTCATCCCAGTTTCAACCAAATTATGAAAATCTTTTACGAGCAGTCGCAGTTTCACTTGCCACATATACTCCTTCCTCTTCTAACAAATAATGAAGATGTGTTCATAGTGCAAATATAAAGGAATGCTGAACTGGGCTAAGAGGAAGCTCGCCAGAGTTAGGAACCACGTGGTTCAAGGGGCCTCAAGAACTAAGAAGACGGTGTGTTCTTTTTTCCTAAGTTTTCTACCACTTTAGTCCAAAAGGCTTGTTTGATTTAAAATTCAGGAATATTAAGTTTATAATGTATCCATGGACATGTGTTGTTTTTCTTTTAGACCTAGATTATTTTGTATTGCACCTGGCTCTTTGCCCATGTCTGTGCTACACCATGAGACGGTCACAATTACTCTGTGTTGTATCTGTGTTCTTGCAACATTCCTTGTTAACACAAACACATTGTGCTAGGCTGTCCTCTGTAATCAGTTTGGCAACAACGCTACGTATATCGCATGTGACCATGGGCTACGGACGGAAATGTGGTTGGATGTGTTTTGTACCCCTCCGCCAGACGGACCATCACTTGTGGCCTGTCAGTGTGCCTTTTACCTGGGTATCTGTTAGCTACGCGTCTGCTACGTGTTATCTTGTTTAGATTTATGAGGGGCAGTCAAATGAAAACCGAACACCCGCCATTACACACATTCCGCGCGATAGGTATCGATACTGCCATCGCTGTGGTAGGAGATCTGCATAGTTACAACTCCCAGGTGCACAAAGGTGTTGAGGTGTGTCTTTGTTGGTGTGCGAACAGCCTAGTGTGTTCGTACAGCTGTAGTAATGGAGGCAAGCAAAGGAGAGCAGAGAGGTGTGGGTCGTTTCCTGGTGGCTGAGGTTGCTGGAATAGGTGAAACCAGGGGCGTATTTGAGGGGGTGCTGTGGGGGCTCCACACCCCCCCCCCCGAAAAAAGCCAATGAAAATTAAGAAAGTGTTGCTTTGGTAAAAGCATAAAATAATTGTTAATTTGGTTGTACCCTAATCTTAACTTATTGGCTAAGTTATAAACAATATTAAGATTGAAATTGAAATTCTTGGCTGCCACCCCGGAGGTCCTAATTCGATTCCCGGCTCTGCCAAGAAATTTTATTTCTGGTCTGAGGGCTGGAACGGGGAACACTCAACCTTGTGATGCAAAACTGAGAATTCCACAGTACGGTACCTTTGAGAAATAAATTATCAATTTGTAAAAAAAAAACTGTTTAGGCCTAACTTTTTGCGTAATAAATTGAGAAATATTTAGATATTTGCCATTCATACTCCATAGGCCATGATAAGAACTTCATTAGGCTAAGTATAAAATTGCATTTGTGTGTTGTGTTGTATCGCCACTAATTGTAGGCTATAATAAACTTAAAATTTTACAATTAACTCTTATCTAATTTAATTACACAAAGTTATATGCTCTAAGATGTTGGTTGATATTTCTGGGTAATAATAATAATAATAGCGTATGGCCTCGGGTCTATTTAAGCGTTTCAACTTCGCTTGACCACCATGTTCGTTTTGTAGTCAACAGGTTTTTGAAAGTCTCATAGGTTAACTTCTAGTAGTGCTCTTTATCACCGTACAAAATTTCAGGGTGATATCAGTATTTGTATTGGAGATATAGAATGCCGGTGAAATATTTCGCACAGCCGCCATGTTGGATTGATGAGACGTAATAATATTTGAAGGGCATGGTCGGAGTCGGCTGAAATAGTACTACGACTTTACCGATTTTCATTGAAATCGCTCCGGCCGTTTAGAAGTTATTAGTGATAGGGGACACACACACACACACGCACGAATCACACACACACGAATCACACACGCACACACAGACGAACGCACGGACAAAAGGTGATCTCATAAGCCTATTTTTTTCATAAATGAAAATAGGCTAAAAAGACGATTAATATTTTATGGTCATACTCAAACAATGCACAAAGATAGACCTACTAAAGGGATATTTAATGACTCCTCGTTAAAATCCAAGAATAACTGGATAATAGAAATTGAACGTTCTTCAAGAAATTAACTTAACAGACGAAATTTTATGGGATAGACCTAGCTTCAGTTCGTTGGTGAATAAACATCATTTTGTTGAAAAACGCCGGGTAAGAGCCATGGACAGAAGAAAGTAAGGAAAGTCATAATGAGAGAATGAAGAGATTTTGGGAAGAGAAAAAAGTAAATTCATTATCTTGTGATAGGTAGGATCAATCGCGTTGGGCATAACGTAAAATAAATAAATAACAACGTTTGTACAGAATGGACGAAAAATGAATAACTAAAAATATATTCGACTACCTATGGAACAAGAAGACAACTACGGCATAGATTAAAGAAGTTCGTAAAGATCTAGAAAGGTCCAACATTCAGGAAGTTCGGATGTTAGGCAGGGATACATTTCCCACCATTAATCAAAATCTGAAAAGGCTCCAAGGCAAAGGAACTGCGAAGACTGTAAGAACATGAACATATGAACAGAAGCAATAACACAGCGTCCATATGACGGAATACTGTAGGAAGAGGAAGCTTAAGACGAAGAACAAATTACATTATAGCGTGATCCTCTGTGGTCTAACTGCAAGTAACAAGATTTCATTTTTTTATTTTTTTATTTTTATATATTTTATATTTTATCGTATGGCCTCGGATGCCGAGTGCAATCTTTGTTATTTAACGCCCAAAGGGCAGCTTGCATGTAAAATTTGTTTGTTGTTCCTTGGAACGCTTTGAAAGTGAAGGAGGTTAGATATCTAAGCTCCTTGACACTATAGCGCTTTCTAGTAGTGAAAGGAGGAACTTTTTTGTTGGCAGAAAATCCCGAGATTAATTTTGCCATTATGAACACGGCCTACTGAATTCAAATGGGTTCTTTAACATGCCAACATCGTATGACATGCGTATCGTGATTTTTTTCGCCTTTCAAAAGTGACAAGCAGGCCATGGTAACAAGAGGTGATAATGTGTTTATATATTTCTTTTTATTACAACTCTCCGATGCTAATACAAGTCAATGCACATTTTTTCCTTTTGATTTAATAACAGGATGTTGAGCTTAATTCACGATTTTTTATACAAAGCAATTTGCATCAACACGACAGGTCCTCTTTGTGGCTCATTGGAAACAATGTGTTCCCTTTAGTGACGTAACGTTATTACTAAACTAGTTCCATAGCAATAAAATAAAAAAGGTGTATTCTCATCTTGCCAATCACACGCTACTACAGTGTATATACCAGACAGGAAATTGCACCCTCATTTTACTTCCCCCTCCCCCACCCCACCCCTCCTCGCCCCCTACATCCACCACCCGCCATTATACAAGAGGCTAATCGCGCTGCTGTGCCCGGAGACGAAACAATGTAACGCTTCATATTACCCCCGCAGATTCAATCGGAATTGAGGGAGAAGAGGCAAAGGGTAAACAACAAGTGCTGAATGCCGTAATAAAGGGAAGGTTTCGGGTTCAACTAAAATAACCGTCATTATTACCTCTCAAGAAGCCTCCGTGGCTTAGGCGGCAGCACGCCGGCTTCTCACCGCTGGGTCCGTGGTTCAAATCCCGGTCACTCCATGTGAGATCTGTGCTGGACAAAACGGAGGCAGACAGGTTTTTCTCCGGGTACTCCGGTTTTCCCTGTCAACATTTCATTCCAGCAACACTCTCCACTATCATTTCATTTCATCTGTCATTCATTTCATCATTGCCCCAGAGGAGTGCGTCAGGCCTCGGCAGCCGGCACAGTTCATATCCTCGCCGCTAGATGGGGGCTTCATTCATTCCATTCCTGACCCGGTGGGAGACTGGAAGCAGGCTGTGGATTTTCATTTTCATTACCTCTCAAAGAAGATTACCGTGAAGCATGTCTTCTCAGGTTGAGTTTTGTATTACAAGTATAGTATGTCTTATCATAATGTTGGGGATTGTATGCCGTAAATATAAAGATGTGATTAAAACTATGCCTCTCAAAATTCACACCATCCCTACTGACGTACACACTGGCAAGAAAACCGTCGCTTACAGAAGACTTGAGACTCAAACTGCTTCTGCCATCAACTCCCAGCTATGAAAGATTAATACAAGACTTGAAGACGAAACAGACCGATATTTGGAGTGACTTTTACAGCACGGATGCGATAATGATAATAATATCGTATGGTCTCGGATGCCGGGTGCAAGCTTTAGTATTTGCGCCCAGAGGGCAGCTTTCATGTCGAATGTTGTCGTTCCTTGGAGCGCTATGAAAGTCAAGGAGGTTAGATATCTAAGCTCCTTGAAAATACAGTGCTTTCTATTGTCGGAAAATCCCGAGATTAAATTTGCCATTATGAACATGGCCCACGGAATTCAAATGGGTTCTTTGACATGCCAACATCGTATGACAAGCATGTCGTAATTTTTTTTCCGTCTTTCATAAATCACTTACCACGGCCAGGAGCGAACCAGCAAGCTTGGGGTTAGTATAATAGATCGACACGTTAACCACTCACCCACCGTGGCAAGCGATGTTAGACAGAGACTGGATGCTAAGCCACGACACGTCGTGACCAGAGTCGAGACTCGTGGGTTCCACTCCAAAATGTGCATGAACAGGGAATACCTCCAACCGGTCCCCGAATGCGTGCACTGATGGTGCAGACAGAAATGTGAGAGATATCACTCAATGTGTTTGAACAAAGACAGTGTCAAATAGTGTATTACATACAATTGCATATTTTCACCGTATGATTTAAATATAATTTGAAATACCCACAGACATTTAATAAATATAATCCACCTTAGTCAATATAATTTCTTAAATTAATGTTTATTAATTAGATACTAATTTCGGCCACATTATTGCATTCCTCAATTTATAAAAGCAAAGAAGAAACTAATTTTAAACTGCGAGCATAGATTTTGAAAAACAATATTTGAACTTGGTCTAACTTATATTTTTTTAATAGAAATATTAAAGAAAATCGGGTATGTCCCAAGTGTGGGCTCTAATTTGCTGATATCAAATAATTTTGTGAGAAAATAATATAAATCTAAAAATGGTTCTGTTTGTATTCTCATAAAATACTAAAAATTGTTTAAAAAACCCTTGATATGTTCTACAAGATGAATAAATCTTTGCTGATTGGAGCATATTTACGGTTTTACTAAACTGGACCCGGAGTGCTCATAGTGTCTTTTAAATTATGTTTTCATTATTTAAACATTCGAAATATTTACATACTAGTGGGTGTGCGAATGCGAATAGCCACCCAACGTCACTGCCATCCAGTCGAAAACTATTGGGCACACTCAGAGACAAATTTATGGACAGAAGGTGATGCCATGAACTTACATTTTCAAACGAGGAAGACAGGTTGAGGAGATACAGGAGTGGCTGTTCCCTCAGAGTAGATCTCCCCTACCTAACATGACAACAAAGTACTTTCATTATAAAATGCATGACTAACAGAGTTTAATTATTGTTGTAATTTCCTGGTTGAAGCCCTTATTCAATTATGTTGAGTGTATGGTGGGCCACCTGTGTTGACGTAGCACCCTAGCCCCGCCAGTCAGTCCACAGCTAATTGAAATGCTAATCCTTACTTAAACATTTACAGCAAATATAGGGGGGGGGGAGGAATAATCTAATGTTCATGTTTCTTTCTGAAGTAGCTAATCACGGGGGCAATCATAGTTCATGCTCAGAATGCAATTCACTACATCAAAGAAACGGATTCTTTGTAAGGCAGACAGATGTGGCATATAACAATCCATGAAGTTCAGAGAGATATGAGGGTGATCTACAATATATATGTCGAAAGAATGTTCTCTACATTGGTACTGTCCCCGATAATCCGGATAGTAGGCTGTCAGATATCCGCCCCCTCAATCGGATTGCCAATAATCAAACGCACCGGCACAGCTACATCTATGAAAATGGCACTGACAGATACTACCGAGATTAGAGCACAGTAGTTAACAAGAAAGTTATTGTGGAACACACCAAAATATACGGGGGTTCATACTTACCTTTACTTACCTCTTCAAATTAATCTCGGGTCTGGGTTGTCAACTGGATCACTTAAAGTATGCCCTCACAATAACCTCCACCATGATATTTAAAATGAACCAAGACGGAAACAAGAAACTTTAAACTGTACAATAATTTATTTCACATGAAGGGAATGATTCTAACAAAAATTCAACAAAATACACGTGGCAATCAGAAGCCATTGTCAATATAATCATGTCCTCCTGTAGGACTTGTAGACGTTACATACAAATATTTAGCTTTCACTAGCTCAAAAAGAACGTAATAATCATAATACACTTGGAATGGATAAGGGAGTTGGGACGAGACATATAACAATTGTTTTTCTTTTTTAATAGACATCACACTTTTATTTATAACCGCAAGGCTGCTATGTAGGCGACCTTGGCCTCTAACAACCAGTTGTCTGGCCAGCTGCGATCCACCCTGCATCATGTCGGGTGCCTACATCGTCAAATGGACTCACCTGTCCAGCCAACGTTAGCATCTGCTAGTTACATCAGAGCCTAGCTCCTTCTCAAAACACTTTAGAGGTCCTCAACTCAACTCAAATATTATCACGCAAATCTTTTAAATGCTCCAATCACATGTCACTGGATTACTCTAATAATCCCAAAACTTGTTTAATTATATAATCCAATTAATTAACTAGCGTTGTTTAGAGTATATAACAAAACGTTAAATGTTTATAACAAAAGCTCATTAATAGTTTATAACAATTTAAATTGTTTATAATATTGTCAAATGACAATTGAAAATTTTATACACGCCTCTATTAATCCCTTTCGTTTCACATTATTATCAAAGATATTTACAAAATTATTTACAATGTTTATATTATTAATTTTAGAAATACATTAAACCACACGTCTATCCGGTTGATAATTACTCAAATCGTGGTAATATAATCGACCAATGAAGGTTAGTTATATTTTAGCTTTATATATTCAGGTTTAATAAAGTTTAATAATTATTATTATTATTTGTGACGGTAACCTCCATTCAAAATCGTTATCTCAAATTATTTAAACACTCTTGTTAATTATAACAGTAACTTCACATGATTAATTTTCAAAGGACCTGGACAATAAACTCAGCGGAAAAATACTTCGCTCAAAACGCACAAAACTGCATAAAAATAGGCCCAGAATTCATCATATATCTCAATATATATGGCATCAAAATCTTCCACAATACATACAAAAATCCTCCACTTACAAATTCTTCAACATCATTAATTACTGTGGGAACCTCCTTCGCTTATTCAAGGGCATTATTCATCAGCGACTTTTTACACGTCCACTGAACTAACGATTATACATCCATAGTTCCACTTTAAAAATTCTTATATTCATTAATTGTTTCAAAACTGTTATTATATTTAACCTTCGTGGGTTTCATTCATGAATCGATATGAAGTAAAAATTTGCCAATCACAAATAAATTTAATAGCAAAATACGATTATACACGCCTCCCTGGTCTATCAAAATTGAGATTATTATCTTCAAAGTATCGTAGTATAAAAATACTATCTTCAATCAAAGTTCATCTAAACTGCATAAATAATCGAATAGACTGTGGAATGCAAACATTATTGTTCCAATCTAGAATTGAGAAAAACTCCTATCAAATGTTCATTACTATAGTGTATTCACTAAATCGTAATCAAAGTTCATATTTCATAAAATTGTCTATAATGCAATGGTATTTCAGAACTGACGATAAATGTCTATGTTGCAATCATGTTCATAAAACGACTAGTATTTCCAAGATCGTCGATGAAGTAATAGATTTTAACGCTCTAAAATCTTTCAATTATTCTTCTTTCTTGATGATGACAGAAAATTGGTCAAAGTAATTTACTGAATAGAATTACTTTAATAAAGTGACACGCTGTCTGAATTCAAGTCTGCCAAAGAAAATCGTTAACTTTACAGTCAAATCGTGACTACAAAAATAAGCAAATTACTGAAAGAATAGATTATCAGTCTCAACTGATCCAAAATTATTTAACTATGCCAATGACATAACAATGTCTCAATAAATCGTAGAAAAAGGCATAAATCAACGAAGTGTACTGAGTACAAAAATATCAAGCAAGAATATGGGGCAAAATATATGGGACAGAAAATATGAGAAAAATGGTTGCTCAGATATCGCTAAATGACTCAAATAAAACAAGAAACGTTCACGACTACCTTATCTGTTGATTGAAGTTCTAGAGGAAAATCTTCCAAAGAAGACTGCTGATGGTTCCATTTCACCAAAAAGATGTGCTCCGACCTCGAACCTGGAACCAGCGCCCTCGGAGAATAGAACTGCTTCCTCCTCCGGAAATTGCACTGCTCCGTGTAGACGATAGACATCCTTCTGGCAAAACTCTTCTTTGTGAGCCGGGTCCACCGTGGCCTCTCTTGATAGTTCCCTGAAGTTCTGGTAGAAATTCGTCATGAAGTTTATTGCAATTATTTCCGCAGAAATATTCATATTTGTGAAGTATGAAAATATTTCCACTGCCATTTGATATAATTCAGCGTTGGACCACGATGCATGAGTGTAGTTGGATGTTCACTACATGCTCGCTTGTGTAGAATGGCGATTAACGTAGTTCCATGCTGCTATTTCACTCCATTGATATATGTCCCAATTGCATTAAAGTCCTTAGCCTTCCATCTCCATTTCCGTTATAATAGTTGAAAGAACTGCCATATTATATTGTTGCATATTAGAATGTAGCGTTGTATCACCAAATGCAATATGTAGTATCACGGTTACAATACACGTGTTAGCCGTAGCGTAGAATGTGGTGTTATAAAAGTGCTTCTCAGCTGGCGAGAAAATCACTTTTGTCTGCCGTCTTAAAATGCCAATATCTTCCAAATTATAATCGTGAAAATGTTCGACTTTACTACACACTTTAATACTGTTATGCACAATAAAATTAGCTTATAGGCATTAGCTAACTCTTGATGTATATTCTTGTAGACTCGTTAATGTGTGCGTTTCAACTTCGCCTAGTTTCAATCACCGTAAAATGGTACTGCTGCACTGCTCCGTGCTCGTTCGATGCGGTGGGCTTTACCACGCACGCTAAAGACGACTTGCTTCACTGTAATCACTCGAAGTCTGGCCAACTCAGAAAAACGACTATATGTCCTCAGAAATATGAGACACATGAGATATCTATGAGATATGAGAGCTTCTCACTGCTGTGCAAGGCCTTTTATCAACTTCTTAAGGGGCGTATCCATCCCTTCCATAGCTTGTTCCTCCGTCATCGCTAGAAGTTCTAACTTTGGCAATACTTGACGGATTTTCAAATTTCAAAAACTCAAAATTAATTTCTTCAAAATTCCAAATCAATGCCATAACTGAAAATAGATTTCTACAATTCTGCATTCCAAAAGAAATAAAATATCGTAGTTTCAGTAATCTCCGTCTCCCTCCAAACTATCATTCATTGGTTCGAGCCTTTCCTCCAATAGCGTAACTTCTTCCTCAGCACAATTCCATGTTTCCTGCGACTGCGTCGTAAATCTCAGATCTTTCTCGAACAAAATCATGACGTCACCAAGAATCTCAGCTCAACCAGCCTACTTGCATGAAGTCTGCGTCATCCGTGCTTACGTCATGAATATCCACGTCACAACTATGACAGCCATAACTTTCTTCATATTTGCCAATATAGCCACCGTGGTCTCAATATAATTCAATTTACGGGGGCAGTACAATGGTACACTGGGGCGAAACGCTGTAAATATTTGAGCTTAACCGGTCCATTCTACATAATTTGTTGAATATTCTAGCTCAAAGGACCATAAAAGCATGCTTTTCATTCGAGAACATTCTTTCGATTACCAAGGTAAGGTTTGCATTTGTTTTTGAAGGAAGACTATACTTCCTGAGTGCTTTGGCATTGCTCGTGACGTCGATACGACATATTATAATGAGTATCAAGATGTCTTGCATTGGCCTGCTTAGTGAGCACTATTCAGCGTCTTGGTGAGGTGTACCTTACCAACTGACGAGCCCAATGGTACACTGGGGCGAAACTCTGTAAATATTTGAGCTTAACCGGACCATTCTTCATAATATATAAAAAGTAGGTTGGCTCAGGCAAGGTAAAAAGATCTATACCTGAATATCTCACGGCCATATTTGAAAATGATGTCAGTGCTACCAACAGATGAAAAATCGCAATTGAAAATTGAACTCCATGTTGCATATCATGGAAGGTATGAATGCGAGCTATTACAAAATTGGCACACGTATAGATACTAATATTGCAGTTTAATTTCCAGGAGGCCACACATGCCAGTGTTGCCAAACTGATTATAAGCCTGATGATAGGTCCGAATTATAAATGCATATAACTTCTACACTATCAATTGGATTTCAACCAAATTTTGAATGTGCTATGTGTACATAAACATGTATGACTGAGCGTATTCTTAAGAGCCACCAGGGCAGCCAACTGTTAATAAATGCTCTGAATTTTTAAAATCCAAATACCCTTATATCAGAAAGTATGCAAGCCGACAGCTTTAAACTATGCACACGTATAGTACCTGACATTCTATATTAATTTGGAGTAACTGATATACGTCAGTGCTACCAACATGATTCTAAGCCTGCTGAGAGGTCCAAATTTAAATACATGTAACTTCTATACTATCATTTGGATTTCAACCATATTTCGTGTGTGCTATGTGTACCATAACAGATATGACTATGCCGATTCTTAAGAGTAACCAGGGCTGCCAAATGTTAATAAATACTGTCTCTACTTTTGTTACCCTAATATCGATATATCAGAAAGTATACAAGCCAATAGATCTTAACTGTGCACACGTATAGTACCTGGCATTCTAGATTAATTTGGAGTAACTAATTAATATAGGCCTACGCCAGTGCTGCCAACATGATTCTAAGCCTGCTGAGAGTTCCAATTTTAAAATGATTGTATCTTCTATACTAACTAATGGATTTCATTCAAAATTGACACAACAATAGATCAGATTATTTCAGATTATTTCTGACAAATACATGTATGTCATTGTTGCCAACATGATTTTACGCGCGCTGTTAGATCCAATGTTTAACTGCATATAACGTCCATGCTATCCATTGGACTTCAACCAAATTTTGTATTCTGTACCTTAAGAGATGGAACTAAGAATATATTCAGTCACCAGGGCTGCCAACTGTAGTTCTCTAAGAGGCTACATTATGCCAAGTATACAGTATTTCGAACTAATTAGAAATTTCGATATTACCAACTTAATTTCGTCATTATTCTAGACTGATCCATATAGATTAATCATTGGCATGAATCTTAAATTTTAAGAAAAGTAGGCTCTTTAGTTCGTCACGGAACTTCTTGTTTAGAGATGAAACGATCAGCTCGCGACGGGGAGGCATGGAGTGCTGCATCAAACCAGACGAAAGGCTGAAGACTCAAACACACTATGAATGTTATTGAAATCGCATTTTAAGAAATTAATTTTACTATTTACGAAATTTTTTTCATGGTTTCTGAAATTAAAGATACTAATTACGAAATTAAACCAATTTTGTCCGAAAAATTTATAAAGCTTTTTTGAATTGAATTGCACTTATTCCGAAATTCAGATTGAAATTATAGCCTACAAAATAGGAAATATGCATAATTGATTTGCGTTTTAGAATCTAATTTTGGAACTCCTTGTTTATTTAAATATACAGTTCTGCAAGGAATGATGAGCAGATAGCACTCAGCCTCGTGAGGACATTTGAGTAGCTGTGTGACATTGGGACAGCACCGCTGCCCCGAAAACGAAGATTAATGGCTGAGGGTATCCGACGCGCTGACCACGTGTCCCCATAATCTTCAGACCGAATGGCTGAACAGCGGTCGCTTGGTAGGTCTAGGTAGCCTACTCATGGGCTGTACAGGGTTTGTTTGGTTGTTTTCAGTTTTCATACTCCTCTTTGACATAGCCTACATTAACTTTGAAACCATAAGCACCTGAAATGTGACCACCTTTTGGTGTTGGGGCTAGCATTTTTTGCTGTCACGATTCCCGTCTCTTCCAAGAAATCACTTCTGGTCCTAGGGTTCCTAACGAAGATCGGTTCGATTTCCACCTCCGCCATCATATAAGTGATTTTCCTTTGTTTCCAACTTAAGGCCTGTGCGCCTCCATCCCAGTACTAATCACTTGTAAATGCACACGCTGCTAACCATAATCTCTACTTACACTAGTATAAAACAAGGTCCCCGATTCTTGGATGCAACGGGTGATCTCGAGAATCACTGGATGGGTTTTGATGTGGTTTTCACCATTCTGGAAAGGATTTCTCGAGAAAGGTTTCTGTAGAAAACATTAATTTATGACCAAAGGAAGCCGATCATTAACGATTTCACTTAATCAAGTCGAAGAATAAACCTGTCGCCCGTGCTCCTTTTAAGCTTACGCTGGGTAAACCGTTAAAAATATCTATAGAGAAGTGTAAAATTTGTTCAGCATGAAACGTTCTACGAAACGTCCTCGAGAGCGTATCTCTACCTTCAATACTGCGCAACACCCACTGTAAGTGCTTTTACGTTTTAATTTCATCCAACAATCTCCAATCAGTGGAAATTTAAATTACTAGCTTCGAAGCGAGTTTACAAGCAAGTGAGTGATTCTATCGTCCCAGCTTCGGCCAGCATCAAACTGCCGAGTCATGTCGAGTTAAGGCTTCAGAGAAGAGTATGTGTTAAGAGTTTCGCTGTTCACCTCAGATTTTCTGGAACCTGCCGTCCGTGCGCCATTTAAGCTTACACTGGGTAAACCGTTAAAGATGCCGAGCGGCAGTTTTATACACACACCCAAGTACACTGGCCTGATGACCACCACATATTTTGTACATATTGTAAATATTTTCACCTGTATTTCAAACATAGATTGTAGCCTAAGTGTAATGGATCTGATGATGATCGCTTGACGATCGAAACTGGTCATCCTAGTGTTTTATTAATCTCATGTAATTTATTTCAGGATTAGGGCATAACCCATCTCTTTTGGGTACATTCGTGTTGACCGACTGAAAAGCACTAAACTCTTGTTTACTAAGGCAACACTGAAAATATGGCTTCAAACACCACAATAAAATACCTTATAAGAAACAATAATACAGGGCGCCCGAGAATGTTCTCCGCAGTAGCTACGTGCAGCTGAGAGTGCTTGCGTCATGGGTTTAGTTGGCGACACTGTGTCCTTGAAAGGGGGAGTCCCGCGTGGGAGCTGAATATTGTCGAATCGTCAGTGTGTATTGCGATAAGCGAGCGAGCGAGTGTGTATGTCTTCACCTTCAGTGTGTATTGCGATAAGCGAGCGTTCAGATACATGTATTATTGGAAGAGTGCAACAGTATACAGGCGGTAATGTTTACTACTGAAGAGAGAGTGTTTTTGGTGGAATACGTTTTTCGCGAAGTTCCGGAAGAAGTCGTTCTTCTTCGTACCCTTGTCAGTGATAAGACTGCTCCACAGACCTCATGATTATGTCATTAGTTCCGAGGATATTATCTCTTCAGTGTGTCCATCTGCTTTCCTCGACGGCCAACTGCCTCAAAGTTTTACTCAGATAAATAGTAGGGAACTCCAGTAGATTAACTCTCCTTCATTGATCGTAACAACTCCGTCCACGCTAAAAGAGATATACAGTATCATGAGCTATTTCCGACCACGGCCAATAAACTTGTCAATTTGTTTGTTCTTTCTGATTGCGAAAAGTCGATATGAAATCTTAACTTTAATCTGTACCATCATTTATTGTCAGAATGACCTGTTCATTCTTTAGACAGTTAAATATCGGTTTATAATTGGACTAATGTCGCTAACTACAGCATTTATTTCGTGTCGAGTTGTTGTTGCTTCATTTAGGGTGTACCTTGTATACTATTATAAATAAAGCCCTGCGCGGATGTGGATATCCGTCAAATGTTTCGCCATGAGGATATATTTTGCATGGCTGTGCGGATAGCGGATAATGTTTGGAGAAAAATTGCGGATCGTTTATAGAATACAATCCAAACTTGTTGAACAGCATTACTAGCACCCGGATGTTTATGGAACATCATATTTTTTAGCCTATTTTCAATTATGAAAAAAAATAGGCTTATGAGATCACCTTTCGTCCGTGTGTCTGTCTGTGTGTGCGTGTGTGATGGTGTGTGTCCCCCCACCCATATAAATTCTAAACGCCTGGAGAGATTTCAATGAAACTCGGTAAGTTCATAGCACTATTCCGGGCGACCCCGACCGTGCCCTTCAAATTTTCTTACGTCTCACAAATCCAATATGGCGGCTGTGCGAAATATTTCACAAGCATTGAATATCTCCGAAACTATTACCGATATCACCCTGGAATTCTGTACGGTGATAAAGGAAACTACTAGAAGTTCATCTATGTGACTTTTGAAAACCTGGTAACTACAAAACCAACATGGGGGGCCAAGCGAAGTTGCGAATTTTAAATAGACGTTTCTCGCGATTTAACCAACCAAACACAATGAAACATGGTACAGTATATGTTTATACACATTGTAATGCACAGACATCTAACTTCGTTCAATTGTTTACATAACCTCAAGATGGCGGCTGTGCGAAATATTTCACCGGTATTTTATATCTCTGAAACTATTACTGGTATCACCATGAAATTTTCTACGGAGATAAAAGTCACTACTGGAAGTTCATCTATAAGACTTTCAAAAACTGGTTGACTACAAAACCAATATGGCGGGCAAGCGAATTTGCGACTCTTAAATAGACGTTTCTCGCGATTTAACCAACCAAACGCAACGAAACTTGGTACAGTTTATGTCTATACACATTGTATTGCCCCGACATCGAACTTCGTTCAATTGTTTGCATAACCTCAAGATGGCGGCTGTGTGAAATATTTCACCGGCATTCTATATCTCTGAAACTATTACCGGTATCACCATGAAATTTTGTACGTAGATAAAGGGCACTACTGGAAGTTCATCTATGAGACTTTCAAACACCGGTTAAGTACAAAACGAACATGGCGGCCAAGTGAATTTGAAAGTTTTTAATAGACGTTTCTCGCGATTTAATAATCCAAAACTCAATGAAACTTGGTAAAGCAAATGATTATACACATTGTAATGCACTGGTATATAATTTAGTTCAATTGTTTATATAACCTCAAGATGGCGGCTGTGCGAATTTCGAAAATTAAGTTTTTATTTCTTATGTTCTAATCATGCGATCCAAATCAACATTTGCATAATGATCGTACACAATAATCATCATCTAATAGTACATAACTCTATTGCTTACATATATTAAAATCCAACATGGCGACCATCCGAAGTATTTAAACAGTTCTCAATATCTATTAATCTATTACAGCAATCAAACTGAAATTTTGTAAGTGTACTCTATAGAGGCTATAGGCATAAGTTCACCTATGGGACGTTCAATAATCTGGCGAGCACAAATCCAACATGGCGGCGACGCGAAATTTAAATATTCAAATGGACGTTTCTTGCGTTTTAACCTTCCGAGCGCAGTGAAACTTGATACGGTATATACTTACTTACTTACTGGTCGGCGCTACAGTCCCTGAAGAACCTTGACCTCCTTTATCACCTGCCTCCATTCATCTCTATCTTCCGCCTTCCTTCTCCAGTTCCTGATTCCCAGACTCCTAAGGTCGTCTTCCACATCATCTATCCACCTTCTCCTGGGTCTTCCTCATCTCCTCCTTCCATCTGGTCTTTGCGTAAACACCTTTTTGACACTCCGTGATTCTGGCATTCTCTGAACGTGTCCTGCCCATCTTATCTTCCCCTGCTTCATTTTGACCACAATATCTGCCTGTCCGAAGAGTTCCTGTAGTTCCATATTTGTCCTTATTCTCCAACCTTCCTCCTCTCTCTCTGCCCCGTATATTTTCCTCAAGATCTTCCTTTCCCATCTTCGCAGCCATTCTTCTTCTCTTCTATTGAGAACCCAACCTTCCGATCCATACATAACCACAGGTCTTAGTATTGTAATGTAAATTTTTATTTTAGTATTCCTACTAACATTTCTCGATTTAAACATGCTTTGCAGAGCGTAATAGCATCTATTTCCACTTTTAATTCTTTCTTGTATTTCCACTGATGTTGTGTTATCCTCAGTTATTATTGAGCCCAAATATTTGAATTCTTCTACTCTTTGATATTCTTTCCCATTTAATTTAATATACGGATCTCTTCTTGCCTTTCTGGAGTTTCCCATCTTCATATACTTGGTTTTACTTGTATTCACTTCTAATCCTAACTTTCGTGCCTTTTCTTCCAACATGATATAGCTCTCTTCTAATGCTTTACTGTTCCTTGCAATTAATGCTACATCATCCGCATATGCTATAACCTGCACTTGTCTGTTAAATATGGTCCCTCCTGGATTGATTGGCAGTTGTTGAATTATTTTTTCTAGAGTTACATTAAAGAGTAATGTAGAAATTACATCTCCTTGTCGCAAACCCCTTTCTATAATGAATTCTTCGGACATCTCTTGTTCTAATCTAACCTTACAGATTGTGGTTTCTATAGTCATTTCTGTCAGCTTGACCAATTTTATCGGGATCTTAAACTCTTTCATAATTTTAAAAATCTCCTTTCTATCCAAACTGTCATATGCCTGCTTAAAATCTATATACAGCTGATCCAGCTGCATTTCATGTTCATAAAACTTCTCCAGTATCTGCCTCACTACAAATATCTGGTCCATTGTAGAGCGATTCCTTCTAAATCCAGCTTGGTAGTCCCCCAATATTTTCTCTACACAACGCTCCAGTCGAGAGGCTAAAATCTTACTGAACACCTTATATGTTACGTCCAAGAGAGTAATCCCACGATAATTGCCGCATACTAATTTATCCCCTTTCTTATACAAAGGGAATATTATTCCTACAGTCCAATCCCTGGGCATTTCTTCTTTCGTCCAAACTTCCTTTATTAGTTCATGTATTGCTTTTACCACTACCTCTTCACCGAATTTTAGCAACTCCGCTTCTATTCCGTCTTCTCCGGCGGCTTTATTGTTCTTTAATTCCTTGATTGTATCTCTAACTTCCTCTAAATACGGTGTTTCAACTTCTTCTTGCTCATCAATCCCTACATGTTCCGCTTCTTCCTCATTCGCGGGTTCCTCTTCACCCCGTCCATTGAGTAGCTCTGTGAAATATTCCTGCCATCTCTGTAGCATCTTGTTCTTATCTCCTATAAAATTTCCTTCTTTGTCCTTATAAAAGACTGCTCTTGGTTGAAACCCTTTCCTCAAATCTCTTGCTCTTTCATAAAATCAACCGAATCTCCCCACTCTCCCTCATTTTATCTAATTGTTCTATTCTTTCTCTTTCATACTGCCTTTTCTTAACCCTACTTAACTTACTTGCCCTTTTCCTTTTCTCTCTATATTCCTCCACCGTCTGTCTTGTTCTCCGTTGCAACATTCTTTGCCTTGCTTCGTTTCTTTCATGGGTTGCCTCCGAGCATTCTTCATCGAACCATTGTATATTTCTCTTGAATTCGGCTCTCCCCAAAGTTTCCTCTGCAACTTCACTGATGGTGTTTCTCAGTAACTCCCATTTAGTTTCCACATTACCTTCTTCCCAGAGGTTCTTATTGTTTTCCATGTTTTCTCCCACTTTCAATCTATACTCCTCTTGTACTTCCTTGTTGCTTTGAAGCCTTCCGATATTATGCTTCATCTATCTTTCACTTTTTTGTTTCCTCGCTGAATCTATTTTTTATCTATACTTGATTCTTACCAAGTAATGATCTGTGTCCCCCTCTGCTCTTCTACAACTACTTACTTCCATTACATCCGATGCATGTCGTTTGTCAATAATCACATGATCTATTTGATTCCTTGTAACTCCGTCCGGAGACACCCAGGTCTCTTTCTTGATATCTTTCCTTGGGTGCCAAGTACTTTTCACCACCATTTCTTTCCCAATGGCAAAGTCTATCAACCGCAATCCATTGTCATTACTCACTTCGTGTAAACTTTCCTTCCCTATTATATCTCTGAACACCTCTTCTTTCCCGACATTGGCATTTAGGTCCCCAAGGATTATTTTCACATCATGTCTTTGTACTTTGTTGACCTCCTCCTCCAACTTAGTGTAGAAGCTATCCTTATCTTCTTCTTCTGCCTCTTCTGTGGGGGCATAGGCACAGAACATGTTGTTGTTTGAGTCTTCAGTCTTTTGACTGGTTTGATGCAGCTTTCCATGCCTCCCTGTCCTGAGCTAATCGTTTCATCTCTACATAGCTCCGACACCCTACATCCGAGGCAATCTGTTTAACATATTCTAACCTTGGTCTACCCCTACAGTTCTTGTCCTCAACCCTTCCTTCCATAACTAAGCTTGCTATTCCTGGGTGTCTTAGTATGTGCCCTACCAACCTATCTCTTCTCTTCATTAGCAGTCACCAGAGACATCTCTCCTCTCCCACTCGTCTTAATACCTCTTCGTTTGTAACCCTATCTACCCATCTGATCTTCATCATTCTCCTGTAACACCACATTTCAAATGCTTCAATTCTCCTCTTTTCTGCTGCACCAATAGTCCAAGTTTTACTTCCATAGAGCGCCACGCTCCAGACAAAGGCTTTCAAAAATGACTTCCTAATACCTAAATCTATATTCGATGACAGCAGATTCCTTTTTTGTAGAAATGCTTTCTTTGCCTGAGCCAACCTACTTTTTATATCCTCTTTGCTTCGTCCATCACTGGTTATTCTGCTTCCTAAGTAACAGAAGTCTCCTACTTCCTTTAGCTTTTCACCTGCCAATTTGATCTCCATAGAGCTTTCTGATTTATTTCGGCTGCATTCCAGTATTTTTGTTTTACATTTATTAATTTACATCATGAATTCTTTCCGTAAGACGGAGTCCATACCATTCAAAAACTCATTCAAATCCTCAGGCTTGTCGGCCAAGATGACGATGTCATCAGCAAATCTCAGAGTTGAAATTATTTCTCCTTGAATCTTCACTCCCACTTTAAATTTTTCTCTAATTTCCTTCATTGCTTGTTCAATGTAAAGATTGAAAAGTATGGGTGATAAGTTGCAGCCTTGCCTTACACCTTTCTGAATACCAGCTTCTCTCTCATGTCCTTCAACTCGAATGACTGCTGTCTGGTTTCTGTACAGATTGTATATCACCCTCCTATCCCTGTACTTTATTCCAATCGATTTCAAAATGTCAAACAATTTAGTCCAATCAACGTTATCAAAAGCCTTTTCTAAGTCTACAAAAGCCATGAACGTTCTCTTATCTTTCCTTATTCTACCTTCCAAAATCAGCCTAAGACTTAGTACAGCTTCCCTTGTTCCTACATTTCTCCTGAAACCAAACTGGTCTTCACCCAACTCCGTTTCTATCTGGCTTTCAATCCTCTTGTAAATTATTCTAGACAGGATCTTTGAAGCATGAGTAATCAAGCTGATTGTACGGTAATCTTCACATCTGTCAGCTCCCACTTTCTTTGGTATAGGGATGATTACATTCTTCTTGAAATCAGGGGGTACCTCACCTGTCTCATAAATCATACACAGCAAGTGAAATAACCTGATCAGACCTTCATCTCCTATGCAGCATAGCAACTCAATCGGTATATCATCTATGCCTGGTGCTTTGTTCCTGCTTAAGTCTTCCAAAGCTCTATCAAATTCTGATCTCAATATTAAATCTCCTTTCGCATCCTCATCAATTTCCTCCTCCCTTTCCATTACATGATTCTCAATCTCCTTTCCCTTATACAAACTCTCTATGTAAGCTTTCCATCTCTCAACCTTTTCTTCCCTATCTGTTAGAGGCTTTCCATTTGTGTCCTTAATATTACAGCACTTAGTCTTCTTTTCCCCAAAAGTATTCTTAATCCTTCGATAAGCTGTGTCTACTTTTCCTAATTTCAGACAATTTTCTATACCTGCACATTTCTCTTTCAACCATTCTTCTTTCGCTTCCTTGCACTTCTTCTTAACCTCATTTCTCAGACGTCTGTATTCTGCTTTCCCCTTTTCTTCTCTTACATTCTTGTGTTTCCGCCTTTCATCCATCAATTCTAGTATATCCTGAGTGATCCACGGTTTTCTACCTATTCTTTCTTTCCTACCAATGTTTTCTTTTGCGGATTTTGTTATTTCATTCTTCAAAAGTGCCCATTCGTCTGCAATTGAAGTTTGTTTAGGGTTTTTCATTAGTCCTTCCTTTATACTCTTCTTGAATCTTTCGTTTACATCCTTCTCTTTCAGTCTGTCTATTGCCCACCTTTTTGGCTTTTGACTTTCCTTCAGTTTCTTCAACTTTAATCTGCATTTCATTACAACCAGATTGTGGTCAGAGTTTATGTCTGCACCAGGATATGTTTTACAATCCAAAATCTGGTTTCGAAACCTCTGCTTGACCATAATGAAGTCGATTTGATAACGCCCTGTATCTCCTGGTCTCATCCATGTGTATATTCTTCTATTGTGGTTATTGAATAAGGTGTTAGCTATGACCAATTCATGCTCGGTGCAGAATTCTACCAGCCTGCTTCCTCGATCATTCCTTTCACCTAATCCGAAATCTCCTACTATCTTCCCTTCTCTCCCTTTTCCTACCACAGCATTCCAATCTCCCATTACTATAACATTTTCATCACCCTTGATATACCTCAGAATTTCGTCTATTTCTTCGTAGACCTTTTCAACATCCTCATCATCACCTTGACTGGTAGGCATATAGACTTGTACCACTGTGGTGCAGGTAGGTTTAGTATTGATTTTTGCTACAACAATCCGTTCACTATATTGCTCATAATATTCCACCCGCTGTCCAAGTTTCCTACTCAATATGAGGCCAAACCCTGCTTGGCCATTGTTTGATTTAGTGCTAATGACCCTATAGTCTCCTGACCAAAAGTCCTGTTCTTCCTGCCAGCGCATTTCACTAATCCCAACCAAATCCAACCTCAACCTATCCATTTCCCTTTCTAAGTTTTCTAACCTTCCACTTCCTAGCAGACTTCTAACATTCCACGCTCCGATCCGTAGAATGTCAGATTTCCTCTTTGTCACTTCTGTGATGTTAACCCCCTCTCGAGTAGTCCCCACCCGGAGATCCGAACGGGGGACTAGTTTACCTCCGGATTGAAATTTTACAAGGGAGGAGGCCATCATCACATGTAATTATGCATAGAGAGGTGCATATCCTCGGGAATAGCATACGGCTGTAGTTTCCCGTTGCTTTCAGCCGTGCAGCAGGACGCAGTGTAGCCATTATTTGGCTTATATTATCAATATCTTAACCGTCTATAAGACTAGTAAAGATTTGATTTATTCTGAAAGGCTGCTACTCCCTTTCAGAATAAGTAAAGAGCAATTCTACTAACAAAAATACTAACCTTCTACTGTACTAACAATTAAATACCAAAATTCTACTAACAAAAAAAAAAAAAAAAAACCTAAAGTTCCACCACCAACAAATACTACCACTAAAACAGTCTGTCACCAGGCACACTCACATGCACCCTCACACATCACAGTCTACTGAAACAATGAACTATAACTAATAAACAATGCAACTGCTACCAGACACACTCACACACCACAGTCTAATAGAACAATGACATATATCTAATAGACAAACTAACTACCTACTTACAACTAAAACTAACTACATACTTACTGTACTGTTATTTGAATTGACAATATTTACAAAATGCAATTTAGATAGAAAATACTTCTTTGGTGTAACGATGGACAAATTCAAGGAGGCGTTTTTAAGGAAGTTTTGGAGTCCCTCTTACCACCAAAGCTTAAGGATGGAATTATATTCACGTAAATACCATAGTACCAACCTCACGAAATATTCAGAATTCTTTGTCCAACAAATGTTAAGGCTGAAAGATTTAGATGAACCGCCTAGTGAGGAAAATCTAGTTCTCACTATCGGGAAACAGCTTCCGGTGAATGTTGAATACACAACTGTTAATGCGTAATCCAGGAACACAAGATCGAGCCTAAAATATCTGCATTCCTGGGCACAGAACATGGTGATGTTAAAAAACTTTGCTCGTAGTCGCACTGAGCACATCCTTTTATTACACTTAACAGACTTTTGTATAAGAAAACCTGTACCACCATAACCGGTGTTTCCTCCACTGTACATCAGTATATGTTCCCTGACGCTATCATTCCTTGGCCTTTCCATCGTATTTCTTGTAGTGCAGCTATTTCCACTCGGTATTTTCCCATTTCTTCTCTAATCTCTCTCAATTTCCCAGGTCTCCTTAGGGTTTTCACATTCCATGTCGCTAACATAATATCCGCTTTCCTTCTCATTAACCGTTTCCTTTGCCGGTTCGTCATCGGGTGAACAGCATTCCGAGACATTTGTAAGGTATCCGTAACATTGAGATTTTTTACAGTGTAGGGTTATTAGCCCTACGCCCAACCCCCAACCTGGAGGACCAGGGTATCCCTCTTAGTCTGGCCCATCACCTTTGACCTGTCCGGCATGGGTGGCCCTACCAGAAGCTTACGCTCCCGCCAGCATAGCTCGCAGGATCATTTGAACTCTCAAGCCCCCACATCACGTCAAGATGAGGATAACATCGTGAGGGTGATACGGTATATGCTTATACAAATTTTAATCGACTGGCATCTAATTCATTTAAATTATTTTCATAACCACAAGATGGCGGCTGACCGAAATTTTAAAATCCCGCTTTTATTTCTTGTGTCTTAATCATGCGATTGAAGTTTGAATAAAACACCTACACAACAATCTTCATGTAATAGTACATAAATCTAAGGCCTATAATATAAAAATCCAACATGGTGGCCATCCAAAATATTTAGACGTTCTCAATATCTACGAATCTATTAGCCTACAGCAATCAAACTGACAATTTGTATGTTGATATAGGCAATTGATATTAGTAGGATATATGAAAATAGGCTATTTAGTTCTTCACGGAACTACTTGTTGCGATATGTTTTTTACTTGACAAATGTAAGGTGATGATTTAAGCTTCAGTAATTCATTCAAATTAGCCTATGTCATTACGCATTATTAACACTCCGAAATGAAATGGGTTGCAATTCTGGCTGTATAACATTCATTACAAAATATATGGCCTAAGGAAAAAATTTTCTCCGCAAATTTCTAAATATGTTGCTTTAATACTTTATGCTTTATGCTTTATCTACTTAAAATATCATATTATTGCCAGTAGATTCGGATAACAAACGTGCGGATGTGGGGCGGATGCGGATAACAGTCCTGCGGATGAGGGGCGGATGCGGATAATGTCTTGCTAATCCGCCCAGGGCTCTACCTATAGCCAACGCCTTCTTATTATAGATTTATTCTGTCAGATGGAACGCCCGGTCTATTTCCCAGATTATTATTATTATTATTATTTTATTATTATTATAATTAATTGGGGTCTTTTTCACATGAGTGTCAGAATTTTTGTATTTACGAAAGAGCCTAACACGGTGCTTCCGTGTTGTGTTTGCCTGACTTATGTTCTTCTACAAAATATTTGAGCTATCCTTGCCAGGCTTATCAAAATATTTTTGTTACAAGACGTTTCTCTCTTACCCGGGATTGGAGCACTGGTGTACCGCGAGAGGTTTTGCATGGCCGGAAATCATACCACGGACCCTTCTAGACTAGAAACAATTCTCGCAAAGCACGATGTGCCTAGCCTCTAAATCAACCAGTAACAGCATTTCCGTTACTAACAAGCACATGGCTAGAAACTGAATACATAAGAATAACCAGGTCACAAAAACCCATTGAGAATGAATACAAAATTATGAACAGTGTCATCCCACAGAGCACAAACTTAAAGCTATTAGGGGTAACAATCTCCGACACCCTGAATTGGAACATGCAAAGTGAAGAGGCAAGATGTAAGGCCACCAAAGTTCTGGGTTTCTTGTACAGAAACATGAGAGGTTGTAAACCTAGAGCCTTCAGGATGGCTTACACATGCATGGTCCGTCCGATATTAACGTACGGCTTACCTGCTTGGCATCCCACTACAGCGGAAAACATGAACAAGCTCCAGCGTGTACAGCGCCGCGCAGAAAGGCTAATAGCTCGTTATTCCCCTTCCCCTTTGTCAAAATTTCCATCTATAGAGGCAACAGCCAAACAAATTGATCTAATTTTTCTTAAAAAATCCCTTACAG
Organism: Meconema thalassinum; assembly: GCA_946902985.2. Taxonomy (NCBI): domain Eukaryota; kingdom Metazoa; phylum Arthropoda; class Insecta; order Orthoptera; family Tettigoniidae; genus Meconema; species Meconema thalassinum. The sequence goes on along the minus strand of OX336393.1, from coordinate 439,927,504 downwards.
GTTCCATTAATATTGACCCTTTTTGCCGACTGTCATTGGCATATCGCTCAGTTCGGAGAGGACGAGGTGTAACCCTCGTTCCGCCCTTCGCACGTAGCAATGCTTACCTGACAGGTTTCTACGGCCGCTCAGCGCGGTTATGGAACGCGCTGCCAGGGGATGCCAAGATCTTGCCTCTTAGGAAATTCAAGCCGTACGTAAAAAAGTACATTCTATAAATAAACGTATGTATGAGTGATTGATTGTCTCGCTGAATGAATGAGTATCTGAATGGAATGAATGTATGTATCGCGTGATCGAGGTTATGAAAGTGCGTGCGTGAGAGAGTGAGTGAACAGGAAAATGTACTATGTCAATATTCTAAATATGTAAATACTGCAAATATCTTTGTAAAACTTGTAAATATTGTTAAAACAAATGTAGATGTAAGCTGTGCCTGTGAAGCATGAAATATGTATGTGGGGCTTGCCCTTTTTCACTAGGCCTTCCATACTTCGTGTACGATTTATGGTAAATAAATAATAATAATAATAATAATAACCAATATTCCAAAGACTCTAATATTTGGAGGAGGTAAATACAGAGATAGAAGAATAGACCATGAAGTACGGGTCCATTCTTTGTATGTAATCTCCACATCTCACGTGTTTCTTGTTATTGTTTTGTTGTTGATTCACATCAAGCACGTGTATTTACTGTAAGTGTTGAATTCGACTAAAACATGGTGATTCTTGTTATACGGGGAGTAACATCGGGAGTAGTATAGATCACAATTCCTTGCAGTAAAATAATCCATTGCACATAAAATAGTGGCACGGCATCTATGATGCCATGGACGGCGCTATAAGTTGAAAGGATGCATATATGTTTAATTCTAACCTAATCTGAGGCTTATTCCCCAAACTCTTTGCTTGTAGTACAAGTAGTAATTTATTTTTGTCCAGACAGTGGTCCAATCTAGTAGCGACTAATGACTTGGACTGACCATAATTCTACATAAGAGTCCAGGGTGACCTTTCAATTAAATTGATCAACTAAATGTAATTTCTGAACATTCGTAACTCACGACCAAACTTCGCACTTGAACACAAGTAACTACATCCGCATGTAACGACACACTGTTCGATACCTCATACAGCAGGCGGCAATCAAGGCACTACATCAAACAAACGAATTTCAACATCCGTACGTCAACCGTGACGTCACCGACTGCACCAAAAATTTCACCTAGACATGTAGAAATCTCAGTAAGTACCTGAACCGGAACATCTAGGGTAGGTCCTCTGTCTCAAATGATAATGAATAATGAGACAAAACCAAAACTGCTAAGCATTGAATTGCGGTTAACTAGAAAAAAGAAATAGGGGAAATAATTGACAGGGTTAGTTAGTTATTGGAGTTTTAAAGCGTGGAACTACGAGGTCATCTGCCCCAGAAAATGCCAGGGTGAAAGACGTGTCTTCAGCCCTCGAGGAAGGATGACTGAGAGACTTGTAAGATTGTACAGCCTTGAAAGTTAGTTAGTTAGTTATTGTTGTTTTAAGGGGCAAAACTATGAGGTCATCTGCCCCTGAAAGGCAGATAGAAAAGGGAAGGAGCTCACAAGCCATGAGCCCTTGAGGGTGGAGCAGTCATGGTGACACTACACACACTAATTAATTAATTGGTATTCTGCCCGAAGTCAGGTCCGAGCTTCCGAAGGGGCTACCCCCAGGCTACCCCCAGCCAGAGTGGCCGGTTCCTTTCCGATCCTCCCTATATTGGCCAAAAGCGCGCAGTGCCTAGAACCGGCATACCATCCAAGTTCCGACCACGCCCAATGCTGCTTAACTGCGGAGTTCTCATGGGTCCGGTGTTTCAACACGGCTAGGCCGTTGGCATACACACACTCTACTCCCTTTATGGCGCCTCTTACACTAGGCAGGAGATACCATGAAAAACAAGAGGTCTGATCACTCGTCAAATGCGAGTGTCAGAAAGGATTGTTGTTGATTTATTTAGGGGCTTGACGACATCGTGGTAAAGTCTCTGTGTACTTGGTTGTGTGTGGAGTTTGTCTGATAAACCTCTCTTATTGTGATGTCTGTATTAGTGTGAGTATTTGTAAGACAAGTGAGGATTGGGAAGGAAATGGCTTGGCCTTAAGGTAGGAACCATAGTGGGATTTGTCTGGAGTAGAAACGGGAAACCATTGAAAACCACTTATTGGTTAACCCAGGCGGAAGTCAAACCCATCTCTTCTCAGTTTTGCCTCACGAGAATTAGTGTACCCCGTTCCAACCCTCAGACCAGAATAACATTCCTTGGCAGAGTCGGGAATCGAACCAGGACCTCGTGGTTTCCCCACTTCTACTCCAGGCAAATGGCACGATAGTTCCTAATGTAAATCCCCATTTTACAAATACACAGACACTAGTACAGCCATCACAATAACACAGGTTATCCACAAATTATACACACACACACGTAGAATATAGATTTATGTATAAGGAAGTCATTTTTGAAAGCCTTTGTCTGGAGCAAGATGCTCTATGGAAGTGAAACTTGGACTATTGGTACAGCAGAAATGAGGAGAATTGAAGCGTTTGAAATGTGGTGTTACAGGAGAATGATGAAGATCAGATGGGTAGATAGGGTGACGAACGAAAAGGTATTGAGACGAGTGAGAGAGGAGAGTTGTTTCTGGCGACTACTAATGAAGAGTAGAGATAGGTTGGTAGGACACATAATAAGACACCTGGGTAGATTATTAGCTTGGGAATAACCTGACCCCCAAGGGAAGATGAAGAAGAAAAGAAGTGGGTTTCGGACTGGAGAAAAGGAATGGAGAAATAGGAAGAGAGTCTGACATAAGTTATAACTTTAACTTTAAGTACACACAAAGGCAGCTGCCACTGTAAATCCGCTTTCAGATACCTAAAGTTGGTAGGGACCTGGGCGAAGCTAACGGGAAACGCTGCTGGAACTTGGGCTATTCGCAAGCAAGCTGTTATTGCGTATTCCCTCTCAAGCATAAATTTACCTACTATGGGAAAGGGTGGTGGTTTGGCAAGACAAACAGTAACAAGTTTACTGTGTATCCCTTCAAAGGAGTTTGTTTTAAACAAATATTTTGAAGAATGCAAATAATTTGAATCAGCCGTGATGTTTTAGTTCTTGAAATTGTAAAATTTCTAAAGAGCGACCGAATGTTTCCAAGAAAGGTAGCTATAAATTAGTTATACCCTTGTGAATAATTTTGGTAAGAGCACCAATAGTTGCACTTAAGAATAGCTAAGCTTTTACCCTGCAAAGCGCCGACTAAAAGTTTAGACAATGAGAAACACTTAAATTTGCAAAACCAACCATAAGTTTAGAGAAAATCTCAACAAACAGGAAGCTGGCAGAGCGAGCTATGCTTGCCTTACTGGCGAGTTAGAATGAGCTATAAAAGCTGAGAAAGACTTGGAAACAGATTTTATGAAGAGTTTTTGATCAAATGCTACAGGTAGTGCAAACCTTATCAATGGATTTATTTTTATTAAAGAGGGCATAAACCTAGGAAGAGTCAGGGAAGACAGAGTCCTACCTAAGGGTGAATCTAGCGAAAAGAATAACGAGAAAAAATAGGTTTATTAACAATAATTTAAACTTTGAAGAATTAACAAAGAATTAACAACAGTTAGGTCATGATTATGATTTCTAAAAGGTTACATGTGAAGGTCTGAGACCTAAAGATAACAATTTTATAATTGGAAAACAATTTTAAATCAATTACAAGTTTAAGATTTTGTGGTAAGCACTAAAAATCTTAATAAGATTTTAAAAGTAGTGCTAAAAAATGGAAAATTTTCTCGTTTGTAACAACAAGTAATTCTAGCGTAGCAGAATTAATCAGGTACAATATATGCACTTTGAGAATTCCTAATGGAAGTTCTAAAAGTATGAATAAATATTAGATTTGAAATTATAACAACAAAAAAAGAAAAAAGATTAAATAGGAGTTTCTATAACTTCCAATATTTTTACAGTAATTACTGGCATGATTTATACAAATAGGGCAGGTCACTTATTGTGAAACCTGTAGAGAAAAATTAAGCAGAAGTTTCTAGAACTTCTGTGTTTAAGTGGGGATCACGAGAAAAATAGGGCAAATTTCCCTTTCGTGAAACCTAGAGATAACTCACTTTTGAGTAGAAAGAATTGGATTCCCTCATTAGAAGGGAGAAACAACATATTTTAAGGCGTGTACTAGACACGAAGTTGTACAGACATTAATTAGTGGTAAATGGATTAATATGGGAGGGCACTTACTGAGAGTGACACCTCATTGAAAAAAAAGACCTAAAGTTACAATTTTATTACTCTAGTTTGTTAGTAAAGGGTTTGGGAAAGATCAAATGGGATTGTGGAATAGTGTTCATGGCCGTATTTATTGTACTTGGACGATCGCGACGCGGATGAAAAAGTTGAACTGGCACTGTATTCACTATAGTCTGTTGATATAGTTGAAAGTTCACTGTAGTAGCACAAAAAGTTTATAGAAAGAAAAGTTATAGCAGTTAGGTAAAAGTTGAGTTTAAGCTTGAGAGAATTATGAGTTGTAGTTTCTATGGGCGGCAGTTAATACGGTAGAAAATGTCTCACGTAGGAAGAAAATGTATGTGGATTAGAAGTTTATCCCACATAAGTTTCTCAGTGAAGAAAAAGTACTCCCATATCAAAGTGGAAAATACTTGACAGTTTAACTGATAGATAGATTGTTTGTTCTGGAAAGTTTCAGAGCAATGATGACTGTTGAAATGAGTAGAAAATCACTCGGCGGAAAACTAGATTATGTAGTGTACCCATGTGAATAATTTCCATGGAAAACATGCTTCTGCCTCCAGCTAGCATCAGTCCTCAGGCGTGTACCGTTCACCCACTGAGCAGTTGCATATTTTTGGTCTGAGACTAAGAGGTATCAACTCTACAATATTAAGACACAACTCTATTCTAAAGACTTTAATTGAGCTTTAAATCATGGCTTCACACAAACAAAAACACAATCCCAACAATAATACACAAAAACAATGCAAAACTTATTCCTTCAATCCATTAATATTCGCATTTTATCCTCGCAAATCCAAATGATTACTGAATTATTTACCATGTGATTAACATGAAATTCACTCTCAAGTGCGCTGATGCACTGGTAAAATACACACACAACTGTTCTTATAATCTTACGTCACTTTAATTTCACAATCTAGTTACTTATTATCAACAAATTTTTACTTTACACTATGCGTACAATTATGTTCTGTTTTTCTCTTCACACCAAAATGCTCTACCATGCATTAACCAATTTATGAGTTGCACATCAGATTTTCTTGCAACTCCACTGTTACTTGTAATTCTACTCTTTTTGTAGCTCCACTGTATGCCGTAATGAGTGTACTTTCATAATGATTCCGTTACCGCTGTGTCGGGCGGGATTTTATGCTACCCTTGCGTGGGCGTAGCGTGTGACATCTGGTATCCACCTTCGGAAATAGGTGACAATGTCAGTATAAAAATGCAACTTTTAACATCTCATAACCTTGCCAAATATTAAGTTATCAGAATGATTCTTAATTATCAATGTGTCTCAAACCACACAAATTCATTATACACTACTACAATGATTCTTTTATAACAAACAGGGTTTCATAGTTTCTCCACTTTAAACAATATCCTCCAAGCCTGGGTAGGGTATGGTCTCTTCCCCCCGACCCTTCCTGAATACAATGGGTTCCGCGGCGGGCGGTAACAATATGCTCGTTACTCCCCTCACGTCCCTTTCCTTTCCAAGCATTAGCCCGTGGCTTCAAACACAATAGTGCCGTCTTAGTGACCCACACAACACATGTGACCTAATTCATACTGAATGCAAGACGGAATATGGATTTGTTTAAGCATTTATTCCTATCATTAGGACATTAATAGATGGCCTCAACAAGTCCATTTACATTTATATGAAGGAAACGAGATTCATCAACCACACGTCGATTTGGAATAGCCGGCATCTTTTTGTCAAAGCACGGTCAGGGCACAACTTGCTGCCGTCCAAATTCACTCCCAGGAGCTGAATTTATTCACACAATAGCTAGTTCTCGGTCGATATCAGGTGTCATGCTGAGGTGTCCATGTTATCCTCCCATACACCACTGGATTCGAACCCGGAACGTTTCATAGCAATACTCAGAGCTAGGGTTTCCTCACTAAATACGCTCGATTGCAATAATACCTCTCCGTATGCCCTTGGATATACGAGATTTCACACGTCGATTAGACTGCCTGGCTTCCTTGACCATTGTGAGACGATCCCGTCCTTTAATTAATAAGATAATCTCTACCAATTACTCTTATAAGCTTATTCATCAAGCTGCGATTTAATTCACTATTAAACACTTCCATTTCCTATCTCCTTGCATATTTCTTTCCATTAGCATAAGATAATCTGATATTAAATTCCTTTGCTTGACCCATCGTTTGTAATACTACTGTTTTGATACACAGTTATTCAAATTAGCATATATTTTGCTTACAAACATTTTCCCTGATGTGTATTTATTCTTCTTCTTCTTATTATTATTATTACTGACATAAATTTCCCCTATTCCGACACAACGTAACCGTATTTATATAATCAATAACCGAACATCCGTGTTCGTTACGTTAACTTTCTATTAAACTCAATTGCCATTTCTACATTAGTGGTAAGGATTTATCCACACAATGATGTATAAAGACATCTCAACTTGACTAAAATCAACACAACATTAATATCTGAAGGTTCTACCTCCCAAATTTGACTCTCATTGGCATATTCTACGATTTTTGAAATAACTTAACATTCAGTGGACTACACATTCACTACAAAATCATGGTTTTGGGTACTTACATTGGCTAATCTGGCGGCTCCGACCACTCATTCTTTCCGTTAATGCCCGCCATCATTTGCAAATTAGCAAGGCATTATTACACTTTCCACACACATTTTACATAATTTTTCCATTACAAAACACACTGCACTTTGCTTCTTCATGTCGAAGCTATCGCTTCCTTTTCCACAAAAACACGTTATATTAATTATTGCACTGGTAATTTACACATATTTAAATAACCATCACTAAAAATCACACGATCACTATGTACATTTCTTACTGGTTGACCCTTCTTTGCAGAATTTCAGAAATGCAGCCGTTGAAGATCTTTCCTCCACGAATGCCCCCGTATATCGTTCGAAAGTCTCGATACACTGCCTGACGATTCCTGCGGTCCCCAATGTCTGTCAATTCCTATCCTTTGATAACTTCCCGATATAGCATAGATATGCTTCCATATCGTCCTGAACATTAATTAAAATTGTATCCCTGCGAAAATGCATCACCCGTATATCAAAGTTTATACCTGCGCAGTTCGACATCCTATTATTATGTCTAACAATTAGCTTATATATCACGCTCGTCCATTGTACATTGTACTTGTACAATTACCACTTTCAATTGTCCTTCGACTGAACTTACAGTCTCCTTGAATGATCTGCTTATAACAAAGCCTTGGACAGTTTCACGTACATCTTTATAATACCACATAATATCTCCTCGTCATGAGGTACGATTTCCCTAATATGACATTGTCTTAACTTGTACACCACACTGAACATTTACTGTGTACTCAATATTAATCACTTGTAATGCCGACTATAAAAGTATGGCACGACTGTCCTTATTAATTGTTCTCACTTGTGCGTTACACTGCAAGGTTACTATCATGCTCAACACTAAATATGTTAAAGTGCGCGCGCCCCTCTCTCTGGACTCGGGCGACATGCGCTCCGCACTAGAATATGTTTCGACTGACCTCGACTGCCTGCTCCACTGACCTTATATCTGTTTGGAGCCGAAAAGTAGGTCTAAAATTTCCTTGGAGCTTCATCTCCTCTCTCCGTGCTTCTCTGGCCTTGAAATGACGATTTCCTAGTCCATCTTGCCTCGCTGATTACATATCTGCCTGTGTGCACGAGGATTGATCGGTCAATTAATTAATATTAATTGCCTTTGCCAGCGCGTCCCCAAGCCGCGTCAGTGGTTCTTCCCCAATGACATGGTCATAGTATTGCGCTGTGCTCACTCCTCCAGTGTTCTTGCGCGTTACGTTAAATCGGCCTCGATTTCGATGTTTGATGGCTTGATAGTTAGCCTCCTTGCAATTCATTCTCGTAGGTGCAATCCTCATGTCTCCGAGTTACTCCAATCACGAGTAATCATTAAATTATTCTGGCCGATTCCCACTCCACTGGGCTTCCTCTTATGTGAAGGGGATTCACTTGACCATGTATTACTGTCCTCCCTTCTCTCAGACAGTGTAAATAAATCCCAGTGACTGGCGTGGCGCCACGAAAATACACCTATATTCCAGCCTCATTTGCAACCTGTCGAGAGTTCCAACTTTCTGCGCTAAGTCCAGAATTGTATGCATTTTACAGCCCAATACTGCCGTATTCTGCTACTATTTTCTACATTATGGTAACAAATAATGTCAGAATTTGTTTATATCCCAACAGTGATTTTCTGTGTCCTTGCTCTAGGGGTTTTTATTGCTTAAACTCCCTTAAAGACCATGGGTTCGTTTCTTGCTGGCATCTCTAGTCTGTTCTCATTTTCCCCAGAGATCCAGGTTTGATACCAGTCAGCCTAATACCGTAGGGTTCAACAGACAGTGGGTATTTTAGAAATATCCCTCGATGTGAGATAGCATCTCAGAAAATCTGTACAAGGAGTACTATTTCAATTTGAAAGTTAGACTTGATAGTTCGAGTTTGATCAAGAAGATCTCTCGAAAGCAGTTATTGTATCACATAAAGCAATTTTCACTGTCTATAAAATCGAAATAAAAGAATTTAGCTTTTTAAAAGCGATGAGAATGTGTTTAAAACATGAAGTCGGTACTTATCTTTGCTTCATGAAGAAGGCTATGTTGCTGTTGACGGTTGATTTTAAAACTCGAACATGGCGTCAAATTTAAAAGTTTGCCTCTCGAGTAGAGGAGGCGAGCTTTAGTTAAGCTCCAACTGACTGGTTTGACTTCAGACGCACAAGTGAGACCAGCTCAACGAAGCGCGGAGAGACCAGGGAAGGGAAAAGGGTAGGGGTAGGAGACAAAAGGAATACACATAAGAATAGTCAACAATGTAACAATAATTTCTTTTGATGAAATGCTCTTCAAAGAGTTGATAGCAGGCGTCACTAGCGAAGACTGGTGGATGACAAAGTATACGAAGTCCTCTTGATCACGGAGATGATAGCTGGCGATAGCGACGAGATCTGGTGGCCAGATTGGTAAGGAAGTCCTCTTGTAGCCTACAGGGAAAAATTGAGAGACTTCAGAGATTCTCTGCTAGATGACGCTAGGTGGGTCATGGAAGATATATATCTAGAACAGACTCACAGGTTGTGTAAGCAAAATATACCAACAAAGAGAAACCAGGAGGTCACTGTTGGTGTTTGCGAAAAAAGGAAGGGATGAACTATAGCAAAGAGAAGCAAAAGTGTACTCTGTCTTACCGTGTATTCCAAGGAATACACCAACACCCAGGAAGAGCAAGCTTAGTTATGGAAGGAAGGGTCGAGGACAAGAACTGTAGAGGTAGACCAAGGTAGAATATGTTAAACAGATTGCCTCGGATGTAGGGTGTGGTAGCTATGTAGAGATGAAACGATTAGCTCAGGACAGGGAGGCGTGGATAGCTGCATCAAACCAGTCAAAAGACTGAAGACTAAAACAACAAAAACACAAATACACCACAATACCACAGCCTCTAAAATATGCAACAACAACAACAAGGTTTTTACTGTGTCTGTTGAGGACTTTCACTTGCACCAAGTCAGGCTCATTAGGGGGTACTTGGTGCACCTGCCCAGACCACCACTGGGGTAGCGCATCTTGCGCTATCCTGCAACAGACACGGCTAAAAATGAAAGATGATTATTTCAAAGTCTTTCGCTCGGAACAATTTGCGTCCTAGAGTTGTACGTGGAACTTGACAGCAGAATTTGTATAGTTAAACTATTATCGCTTTAATGAAACTGGGAGATGTGTCTGACGAGTTTTATTACCAGGTGTAATTAGAAATGTCTGAGAACTCGGTGCCGGCAAGAATAGAATTGTTCCCGCCCTCCTTCCTCCATTTGTAACACTTGGTACAGATTCACAGGGATTGGTTGTCTGGAGTTAACTTCTTGTTATAGAAAGAATCTTTAATACATAATATTGATGATTATAATAATAATAACTAGAAAACAGGGCTAAAAATCTCTTTTCCAAAAATAGAGATGATGAGCACCAACAAGAACTACATGAAGAAAACAGTTAAGACGAAATACGGGAGGGTAATGGTCACGAAACAGTTTAAATACCTCGGAGAGATCATTGGCAACAATAGACTGGACAAAGAGTCAATGGAAAACGCAAGACTTAAACTAGAAAAATTCGACTTCTCCACTAAAAATATATACAAAAGAAAAAAAAAGAACATCTCCCTTAAAGCCAAACTACAACACTACAATGCTGTGGTAAAACCGGTGATGTTCTTTGGTGTGGAGACGGCAAATTTGATGTACCTGGAAAAGCTTCTGAAGATTGAAAGGAGGATATTGAGGAGGATTTACTGCCCAAAAGTGGTACAGGGAACCTGCAGACTACGATCCAACGAGGAGATATATGAAAAGGTGGAAGACCTGGAAACAACAATTAGGAAAATACGTTCACGTTTCTATGGACATATGGTTAGAATGGATCCAACAAGAATAAATAAACACATTTTTGATAAAATATAATCTGAAAAGCCAAGGGGGTTACACCAAGCAGATGAAGGAAGAACTCCGGGGGCTATGATTTACATATGACGACTGTCGAGACAGAACACAATTCAGGGAATAACTTTCGATCATAAAGGTTCTTGTGGGAGAAAGGAGAGAACGCAGGGGAGGAAGATGGACAGCAGAGAGAAAGGCGCAACACTCTGGAAGAATGAAGGAAGTGTGGAGGAAGAGAAAGGAAGAAAGAACTATGAGAAGAAAATGAAATAATATTTGCGTGGTCCTTAGTTTTGGCCGGTTTGCATAATGCAATGTAATGTAATAATAACTAGTTGATACCCGTCAAAACATGACGGTTATTGGGAAAATATTTACTGAAGGATTCTCTTATACAGTATGCATTTTTTGAACGATTACTTTTTGACACTGTTGCAACTTTAAGGGCGTCGAAAGATCGACTTCGCAACATATAACTGGCCTTGACTGAAACCATGATGAGGAAAATAGAGACCTTCACGTTCCAGAGTTTCCCCTTGAGCTTTATTGATTGCGATAAAGTACGCCAAGCGAATTGGAAATTGTAAAATTGAAGTGTTTTATAGGAAGATGTTGAATCAAGGCGAAGTATTATAGCTCTCTGCCCATTAAGTGATTTGCCTCCACATATATTTACTCTAAAAGTTTGAGCCATAGAGCCACAACAATATTTCCCCCCTTTTTAATTCTCATAAACAAAGATCTCAGTAAGACGCAGCGGGATCCAGGAGCGAAAAATATAACATTAATAATAATAATAATAATAATAATAATAATAACATATATTTTCCTTTAAAAGACACTCTGCAATTCTACATGCCAAGAGCTCTCGTTAGGATCATTACGAAGTCAATCGGTTAAGATGTTCTCTCAATCCCACGCTAACAAAAATCAGTTCAAGGTTTTAAATATATTGATAGATCATTGGCTAACCCTGAGCATGCTCCGCTACGTTATTTTATTCCACTGTACCACCTGAGTAACATGAGAGTCGAGGAGAAATATGTTCTAAACACTTTGGGGCAAAATGAATATACTCTGCGAAATATATTGGTATGTATCTTTCTATAACATACACACATCAAAAAAAGTTTTGCATCACCTCGGTTCCCAGATCTCCGGCATATAGACGTTGACTGTGTATATTGTATCCAAGATACAGTCCCTTTGACTGTTCATAGATGTCACTAAAACTGCTCAAAGATGTAAACAACCATGCATGAGCAGGGCCTATTAGACGGAGGGGGTACGACAGCCGATCAGTTCCAGTCATTCCACCAGGACGAAGGTACGCTGCTCATGTTGTCTGTAGTTCTACCATGCCTAGAAGGTCAATACCGCAGTTCGATCGCGTCCGCATTGTTACTTTGTGTCAAGAAGGGCTCTCAACAAGGGAAGTTTCCAGGCGTCTCAGAGTGAACCAAAGCGATGTTGTTCGGACATGGAGGAGGTACAGAGATACAGGAACTGTCGATGACAGGCCTCGCTCAGGCCGCCCAAGGGCTACTACTGTAGTGGATGACCGCTACTTACGGATTGCCGCTCGGAGGAACCCTGACAGCAATGCCACCATGTTGAATAATGCGTTTCGTTCAGCCACAGGACGTCGTGTTTCAACTCAAACTGTGCGCAATAGGCTGCATGATGCGCAACTTCACTCCCGACGTCCATGGCGAGGTCCAGCTTTGCAACCCCGACACCATGCAGCGCGGTACAGATGGGCCCAACAACATGCTGAATGGACCCCACGGAATTGGCATCACGTTCTCTTCACCGATGAGTGTCGCATATGCCTTCAACCAGACAATCGTCGGAGACGTGTTTGGAGGCACCCTGGTCAGGCTGAACGTCTTAGACACACTGTCCAGCGAGTGCAGCAAGGTGGTGGTTCCCTGATGTTTTGGGGTGGCATTATGTGGGGCCGACGTACGCCACTGGTGGTCATGGAAGGCTCCGAAACGGCTTTACGATACCTGAATGACATCCTCCGACCCATAGTGCAACCATATCGGCAGAATATTGGAGAGGCATTTGTCTTCATGGACGACAATTCTCGACCTCATCGTGCACATCTTGTGAATGCGTTCCTTCAAGATAACGACATCGCTCGACTACAGTGGCCAGCATGTTCGCCAGACATGAACCCTATCGAACATGCCTGGGATATGTTGAAAAGGGCTGTATATGGACGTCTTGACCCACCAACCACTCTGAGAGATTTACGCCGAATTGTCGTTGAGGAGTGGGACAATTTGGACCAACAGTGTCTTGATGAACTTGTGGATAGTATGCCACGGCGAATACAGGCATGCATCAATGCAAGAGGACGTGCTACTGGGTATTATAGGTAGTGGTGTGTACTGCAATCTGGACCACAAATGCTGAAAGTCTAGCTGTATGATGGTACAACATGCAATGTGTGGGTCTCATGAGCAATAAAACGAGCTGAAATGTTGTTTGTGTTGATCTCTATTCCCTTTGTATTTAACGGTTCCGGAACTCTTGGAACCGAGGTGATGCAAAACTTTTTTTGATGTGTGTATAAAGACATCTCCCGGGCAACGCCGGGTACAATAGCTAGTTGCAGATACAATTCGATTAATTGTACTGTATGTATTTTTCGTTCCCTTCAAAAACGTGTCCTGCATAGCGCGATAAATCTTGTGTTTATTTTTCATAATGATTGGCAGCGTAGTCTATTGGCTAGAATTCCAAGCATAATACGCTGCTGACAGAAATTCACAGAATTCACAGTCCAGGTATCCTACCAAAAAAGGCCGAACGTTTGTTCTAGACGAGTGAGAAATCATAATGGAAGCCTCGACGCGAGTTACTACAGTACCTGTGTTGTTGTCAGCTGCCCCATGTGGTCGGATGATGGACAAAACTAACTCACACTACTGCTGAAGTACAGTCATTGCCAAATATAATGGCGTTCAGTTCATAACTATGTAACATGTACTTCCACGTCACACAACAATTCGACGTGGAATTTACTGTTCTGGACAGTGGTGTCGTCACGTGCTCAAGTCTTGAATTCCATGACATCAGACCGGTGGTGAAGACTGTGAATGGAGAGGCGAGAAGTGACTCTGTACAGGCTCACCCGCAAGCTTCAAGGTCAAGGGCAATCGTCCAAAATAAACGTCCGGCTTGTACACAACAGAACCGATATTTTAATTCCCATATCACACCTAAAGGACGTAATTCAACTGCATTTTCAACTGCACATTGTTCGTATGAGTTCTTCAAGGTTGAGCAATAGGCATGGTTCACTGAGGTATAAAAAGACCTGTGTGAAGTGGGGATAACCCTGGAGGATATCCAGAAACGTGTTCCACTAAAGTCGAAACTCCAAAAACATCATGGATTCCATGAGAAGCCAAAACTAAAAAAGGCAAAGCATGGACTGAAGCGAGGAAGGAACAACATAGGAAACGAATGCGGGAATACTGGGCGAACGTTAAGGCCCAGGCACAAAGACATGGAAAGTGGCAGTTGAAATTGCGTGGTCCGTAGATGGCCGAAACTACAGCAAGAAAAAGAATAACAGTGCTTTACCTTCAGTCAATAAATAATATAGTTATTGCACTTATAGAAGAGGTTTCGGCCATATTTTGGCCTTCATCAGCAAAACAATGAACATTTCAAAAAGAAACAAGTAGCCTACCGTATTAAGTTGCAAGTCAAAGAAAAGATATTTGATAATTATATTGTAATTGTAATTAGAGTCAATTAATAATTTCTTGGGATTGTTGAGGAGAACAAAAGCGATTCAATAGGTGAATAGGTCTATCATCACGATTCAATATTGGTGAAACGTTATTTTCTCCCTAAGAAACTATTCTTTATCCATAATGTAGAATTTTGGGCTTATGCCGTGTTTTATTTAATCAAACTCGACGCGTTTCGAAAGAAACCATGTCTTTCTTCATCAGGAATGAACGGAAATACGACTAAATTGTTGCTAAGAGAAAGCAACAAAGAAACTAAAAAAGATGCCCTAAGATGGACGGCATTTTAGCCCCGTGTTAGGGACAATAAAAAGCAGCAGTATATTACTTTCTGAAGTTCTGATAATAGGTAGCCAGGACTCACTGAGATTGTAGCCGGTGTCGCGGTTGAAATTATCTGGATGTTTACGTATCTCAACTTCTTCCCTGATTATTCTGCGACGATATTGCTTTATACGGGCAAGAACATCCACTCCCTTTAATCCTGATGAAGAAAGACATGGTTTATTTCGAAACGCGTCGAGTTTGATTAAATAAAACACGGCATACGCCCAAAATTCTACATTATGGATCGTATCACGGGCCGTGAAAGTCTAAATGAGAAAACTATTCTTTGATCCAACTATCAAATATATTTTTTCTTTGACTTGCAACTTAATAATCTTTTTAAAATATTCATTATGTTGCTAATAAAGGCCATAATAATTATATTATTTATTGATTAAAGGTCTCGCTCGCTCTTATCATTTTCTCTTAAAATTTGTCAATAAGGGCCAATCAGGTTTATTTTCTTGTCTCTAAGTAGCTTTCCGAACCACCCGGATCATAAATAACAAAATGTGCTTTTCTATCAATACCAAAATTAATCACTACATCACCGTCGTCAAGCCAGCATGCCTCCATGCGTCGGAATGCCTTATCCTCTCTCAGAAATGTGCGCTTGCTAAGTTAGAGCAAAAAGAGAGAAAGATTCTCTCTTGGTCAAAACTACAAAAACGGGTTCTACGTAAGAAAATCCAGGCAAGAAATCTATTCTAAGATAGAAAAGATCACGGACACAATGCGCTAACGTAGGGCTCGTCTCTACGGTCACTTGCGACGGATGGACGACTCTAGATGGACAAAACGTATATTTAACAATTTCGACTCAAAACCAAAAACAACAGTTCCCTGGTACCTTAACGCCAAGAAAGACCTCCAAGAAATGGGCCTACGGCCAGATGATGCGCAAAAACGAGACCTTTTACGAATAAGCATCGTGACTTTTGGGACTTTCCGAGAAATGGACACCGGTGCAAAGTGGTCCAATGAACGCTGTGCTCGACACAGCAAGCTAATGAAAATCTACTGGATCAATTGTAAATTAGATAAACGCCAGATTGTATAGGTATAATGTAGTGGAACTTATCGTGGACCCTAGTTGGCCGATTAGCGAATAACAAATCTCTACTTAGTATAAAACTAAGTCCCCGATTCGTGGATGTTTTCGGGTAAACTCGAAAACCACTGGATGGATTTTGATGCGGTTTTCACCATTCTGTAAAGGATATATCGGGGACGATTTCTGTAGAAAATAATGTATTTATGATCAAAGGAAGCCGAGCAGTAACGATTTCAGTGGAAAAGTCGAAAAGAATCCTAGCGTCCGAGCGCTTTGTAAGCTTACGCTGGGCAATCCGTTAACAATATCTAAATACTATGAGTGTAAGAATTGTTCAGCATGAAAAGTTCTACAAAATAGTCCGGGAGAGCTTATGTCTATCTTTAATACATCTCCCACTGTAAGTGTTTTTACATTTTAATTTCTTCCAAACATGTCCATTCAACTACTGAGGCGACAGTTTACGTGCTAGCTAAGGGCGAGTCTATCATCCCTGTTACAGCATAGCTAGCGGGCGGACGTATTGCCCCAGGTACAGCCAGCAGCAAACCGTCGAGTCGTGTTGAGTTAAGACTTCTGAGAAGGGAGGTTGTGTTTGGAGTTTACCTGGAATTGCAACTCGGGTTTTCTTCATTTCGCAGTCAAGTTAAGATTGGACGGAAGGGGGATTAGAGTTTCATTCACCTCGCCATTCCCTGGAAGTGCAACTCTCATTTCGCCTGTGAACTTTTCGTTCCGCAAAATTCACAGTCAATTTAAGATTAGACGGAAGTGGGACTATATTATATTAAATTATACTGATTGGCGAATATTCTCTACTTAGTATAAAACATAGTCCACGATTCTTGGATGTCACGGGTATTCTCGAGAACCACTGCATGGATTTTGATGCAGTTTTCACCATTCTGTAAAGGATATCTCGAGGAAGGTTTCTGTAGATAATTATTTATTTATGATTAAAGGAAGCCAAGCAGTAACGATTTCAGAGAAAAAGTCGAAAAATAATCCTGGCGTCCGTGCGCTTTTTAAGCTTACGCTGGGCAAACCGTTAAAAATATACAATATACAATGAGTGTAAGAATTGTTCAGCATGAAAAGTTCTACAAAAACGTACGCGAGAGCGCATCTCTATACTCAATATATCGTCGACTATAAGTGTTTTTAGATTGGACGGAAGGGGGATTTGTGTGTCATGCACCTCGCCATTCTTAAATTAAGTCTGACAAGAATTTGTTGCACATGTGCCTCCATGATAATATAGCTAATAGTCCAGTCAGTGATTTTAACCCATCATGCCGAGACGTAAAACGGATATATATCTTAGGCTGGTTGCTAGTAAATAATAAAAATAATAAGAATAGTAATATTAATAATTCAAATATATTCGTTAACTTTTGTATCATTTGCAATACATTCATATTGGATTAATGGATGTTATACTGGGTTGACTCTACACCTTATCCATGCTTGCTTCTTTCTTCATTCAACAAATATTAATTACGTGAGTGGTAATGATCTCTAACCTTGGAAACAGAAAGTAATTTAGAAGTTAAACGCAAACAGATACAAGTCACTTGCCTGATATATCAAATTAATTTTTGTGGAATCTAAAAGTTCCCCAACTTATGCCTATACTTCAAATAGATTAATTATCAAAGAAGTGAATTTACAGGTGAACGACTTTGAAACTCCTGTGCTTTCGTTGCCTTTGTGCAACAGAGGGTATACATTGTTTTGTAGTATCTTATATATTGCGGAAGGGATCTTCTGTGAAGTGTTTATTTTGATCTTGACTCAACTTGGCTGGTATATTTGATTGTCACACAAACTCTCTCCCTAATCTAACATGGGGGAGTGTTCGCTCCGTGGCTAACCTCCATTTTAATTACTTTCCGCAAAGTATAGAATGGTCAATAAACTTGTTCTCGCCGTATTACAAAAGAGCAAGAGACTCCGAAGAAGAATTAATTGAAGTCTTTGAATATACCCTTCATCGCGGAGCAATTTATTCTTTTGATACCTGTGATGTGTGATGCTGAAGTAATTACGAGCCACCGAAAATGCAGGGAATCAACCTGCTTGTGAAAAAAAAAGGAACTATATACGTGCTGGGAATTACGTGAATAATGTGCTATGAAGTAAATATGCCTTAAATTTGCCTTAAAAACCAGGACATTTCTGCTTCTTGATCATGTAAGTCAAAGGTACATTTATGAATATAAATAGCACCACTTTTCGTTATTCAGGAACAGCCTGTTTTCAATAGTTTAAGTAAAACTTTCACAACTTCACATCTTAGAAGTTTTCGTTTTCGCAGCCATTTCTCCCACCAAAACCACTTTCTCCATTTAACCACATCAATATAATATTTCCTCAGTCCTTCCCGCGGTAAGCTCACCTCACTCTTTAGTCTAAATGTGGAATAGTCCATTGATGAAGCGAGGAACAATAATATACTATATGAACGCTAGCATCTATCACACCCTTTAATCGTCAGCCGTTATTTCTTACAAATTATTTTCAACCTGCATTGCTCAAATGCTCATACATATTGAGCCATACCAACAATTTCCAGCTTCATGTTGGTGTGCTACAGGATTCACTACATATACTAATACTCTTCGATTTAAACACGAGTAGTGAATTACATGAAATAAGGAATGTAGAGTACGGAAATTTCGGCAATATATATGACGAGGTACCGGTAACAAATTTAATTAATAAAAGGTAAAGACAACAGGTTAATGTCCGTGCGAGAAAAGACATAAAAAATTTGCCATGCTGGTCCATTAATAACCGGTATAATCGCCAGACTGTTGAATGCAGGCATGCAAACGTGCATGCATTTTGTAGTACAGGTGCCGGATGTCAGCTTGTGAGATGGAGTTCCACGCCTGTTGCACTTGGTTGATCAATACAGGGACGGTTAATGCCGGTGGTGAATGACGCTGGAGTAGTCGTCTAATGATGTCCCATACGTGCTCGATTGGGGACAGATTGGGGGATCGCAGATGACCTTGTAGTTCCGCCCCTCCAAACAACAACAACAACAACAACAACAGATCGTGGGATCAAGCAAGCCAAGGCAGCTTGTCGACACTCTATAGAGCACGTTGTGTTACAACAGCGACAAGGGGGCGTGCGTTATCCTGTTAGGAAACACCCCGTGGATGATGTTCATGAACGGCAGCACAACAGGTCGAATCACCAGACGGACGTACACATGTGCAGTCAGGGTGCGTGGGATAACCACGAGAGTGTCATAGAAAATTGCTCCCCAGAACAGAACGCCCAGTGTAGGTCCAGTGTGTCAACGCTGCAGACAGGTGGAATGCAGGCGCTCATCTGGCCTCCATCTAACCAACACACGGCCATCACTGGCACCGAGGCAGAACCGGCTTTCAACGGAAAACACAACGGACCTCCTCTCCATCCTCCTATGAGCTCTCACTTGACTCCACCGAAGTCACAGACGGCGATGATTAGAGGTAAGTGGAATGCACGCCGCAGGACGTCTGGTTTGGAGCTGTCCTTAAAGTACTGATTTCGAACTGTTCATTGTGTCACTGTGGTGCCAACTGCCGCTCGAATTATTCCTGCAGACGCCGTCCGATGCGCCAAGCCATAGCCGAATACGGCAGGCCTCCCTCTCCGTGATGTCACGGGGACGTCCGGAGCCCGGTCTTCTTGCGACCGTACTTTCTCGTGACCACTGCTGCCAGCACGCATGCACAGTGGAGACATTCCCTCCAAGTCGTTCTGCAATAGCGCGGGAGGAAAATCCACCTTCACGTAGCCTTATTACACGGCCTCGTTGAAACGGAGTGCACTGTTGATACTGGCCACTTGCCGTCGTTAAGGCATTCTTGACCCACTCACAGCCACTCCGTCCAGTCTCACAGGTAACTAACGCTCACACACAGTACAGGCCGTATTTAAAGCAAAACTGATGTGCAACGTCATGAGGCCTCTACTAGCACCACGCTAATGCGATTTGCGGGAAATTTGAATCAGCGTCTTTCCGATGTATAAACACGCCTACCGTCCGGCTCTGTGGCTAAATGGTAAGCGCGCTAGGCTTTGGCCCAAAGTGCCCCGGGTTCGATCCCCGGCTGAGCCAGCAGGGATTTTAATCTCCTGGGGTTAATTCCCGTGGCTCGGGGACTGGGTGTATGTACCGTCTTCATCATCACTTCATCCTCATTACGACGCGCAGGTCACCCACGGGCGTCAACTAAGAAGACCTGCACTCGGCCTCTCTCGAGGCCACAGGATCATTCATTCATTCAACACGCCTACCAACGTTCGTTAATCTAGCACAACCCCTTCTTGGTGTTGGGATTTTTTTTCTCCCGGCAGTATATGTTTTGATGCTTCCTATGGAATGTCATTTTATCCACGGAGGCGACAAGTCATTCCTAGCTCACTTGTTCAATAATTCTAACCTTCACAACGGGAGAAGCGGTCGATTCACTCGAGCTAGACCTAATAGATTGAAAGCTACTTCATGGATACAATTGATCGTGAAAGTACACATAACAGTAATTATTATTATTATTTGTTGAGTAAAACTTGAAATGTGACCGCAGTGGGCTTCGAACCCGAATCACCTGCTGTCAGACCAGGTGCGTTTAACTGCATACACCAACGTGGCCGCACTTCACCCGCGGCAAGTTTTCAACACTTAGATGGAGGGGCGCTGTTGCGGTGGCTTCTGGAATGACGGGAAATATCGTAATGACCTTAGGGTGTGGCATACCTCCCCTTGGAAACAATAGTTCATTATGCAACGAGCCTATAATGGCAATATTTAAGACACGAGTATGTTTATAAAACGAGCGTAGCGAGTTTTATAATTTCCATACGAGTGTCTTAATTACCACTATAGGCGAGTTGCATACGACTGTTTATGTTCGACGATAATGATAACTATTTTATGTTCGAACATAAATATTCATAAATATCTGTCGAGATTTCACCAGTTTTATGTACTGAACAGAGCGCATGGGATGCAGAGAATACCTTGTATTTGACCATGGCCTCCTGGAATACCTCACTATGACACTCACCACGCAGTGAAATTTAAAATAGGGGGCCATGGAAGTGCGCGCAGGTGCGATGCTATCCTCGCCTAATTGGTCACACAACTATTTCTTGAGCTATGATTGGTGGGAGAAACTGTATCATAATGAAAACTTGTACTATAATGAGCCTCATTATAGTACAGTTTTCTGACATATAATATTTACATTTCGCCAGGGTCGAACATAATATTTATTTATTTAATAATTTCTTCATTCATTTTTAATTAATTCATTTATTTTTTCAATAATTCTAACCTTCACAACGGGAGAAGCGGTCGATTCACTCGAGCTCGACGTAATAGATTGAAAGCTACTTCATGGATACAATTGATCGTGAAAGTTAGAATTATTGAACAAATAAATTAATTAATTAAAAAAGTTTATCACGTAATATCATATATCATTTTAATTAACTTATTATTATAATTTTCTTATTTGTATGTTTTATTTATGTTTATTTTATTTATTTAAACATATTTGTTTATTTGTTTCTGTTTTTGTTTCCTTTTATGATATAATGATATAATTTTAGTTAACTTATTGAATTGCTTATGTTCTTTATTTGCTTTTATTCGTATTTGTTTTATTTATTTATTTAATAATATGTATTTAATTATTTGTTTGTTTGTTTGTTTGTTTGTTTTATTTTATCATATAATATATCATTTTAGTTAACTTATTCAATTGTTTATATTTTTGTTTTTTTGTATTGGTTTTATTTATTTTTTATTTACTTAATTAATCATATTTATTTATTTATTTATTTATGATTGAATGGGGGTCCAATGTACTCTTCTCATTATTGCGAGGATTGAACGATCTCGTTCCACCTTAACGATCAATATTTAATCTTATCGAATATGGGTTTCGAACACTATGGATTTTATGTTAGGAGTATGAATTTGCAGTGCTTTAACTTCGAAATAATACGCAATATAAAACGTTATTAGGGGCAAGTTGTGTTGAAATTTTATTGAAATCTAATACTCTAATTTAATTCCTATGTTCTAGCATCCGCCGGTTACAATTCAAAACGTCACGTCTTTCTCTAGGCATAATGGGGGATAATCCTGCTCAAGCCAATGCAATTTCCTTGGAAATATGATAGAAAAAAAGTGCTGCTTGATTTTTGATACATTTGCCAGTGAGGCGGAAGGCCTTTAAATCTTCAATAACTTGGCTTGGAATTTCTTAGGAGATTTATCGAAGTTCACACACAGAGTACATTGTGTGTCATATGGCGCTGTGATGGGCTACAATACCATTCGATTAACAGGAAAGTACATTACATGAAATCATATTAGATGGTATAAGAGGTTGTTTGAAGTCCAGAGCTTATGTTGACTCCCTCATCCCTCTGTACTCTCCCTAGAGGCCAGGGTGGGAATTGGGAGGGGGTGGGGGGTAACGCTCTTCTTCCATTGTCCTGTATATTAACAAGAGCTCCCATCGAGAATGATGCTCAAGATCCCTTCAAAAATCCCTCACCCCGATCTCCCTCTTTGACTGTTAGGGGTTGCAGATTAAGATACGTGATGTTCGCCCTATTATCGCCCTGATGCCCATTTTGTTAGCATCGCCACTTTATTTCCCGTTTGCTGCAACTCACGCGTCGCTCCAGAATCATATCCGCTCTTTCAGACCCTCTCTATGGTGGTACCGGAAATCACCACTTTGTCCTTGATGACGTGGATGCCTGCCTGCCTGCCTGGTGGGAGTGAGGAGGATCGCGAGATGGGTTGTTGGGATAGGTTCGTAATACAGTACAGAGCTGGGCAGTTTGAAGCAAAGCCTACGTCATTTCCCTACACATCAACATGAGTGTACAGTCTGTTTTAAATGTAAAATATATACTTGCCAGTGTCATTCACGGCAATTCTTGTAATAATAATAATAATAATAATACTGCTACTAATAATAATAATAGACTTACAAGTAATCAGTTTACAACATTTCGAAGACCGAGCTGAGCGCCAGACGAAAATCGCGAATGTTAAGTTCGAACCAAGATCATTACGACAACCTGGAAAAAAGTGGACGTATGAGAGGAAGAGGGAACATTCCGCGAGAATGAAGAGTTTCTGGGAGGAGCGGAGGAGACACGCCTCCAAATGACATCGCGTTATCAAGTTTAATCGCTCTCCTGAAGGGGAATTTTCGCTTAAATAATAATAATAATAATAATAATAATAATAATAATAATAATAATAATGGTAATATACAGTACATAGGCTACATACATTTTCATTCAAGGACAGATGGTTCTGAGCGCACCATGTATTAATGCTAAAACTATCATAACATGTTTTGCTGTGTCTACCGTAATGTTACACCTAGAAATGCAAAACATTTACCATGTTAAGTCGAAGCCTCGGCGATTCCAATGGATTGCAATTTATTGGTATAAGGCTTCTCATTTTCTCTTAGCACTTTTTCAAAAATTACAAAATCTTTCAGGGTCTTGTTGAAACATGCCGTTATGTTGGTACGCTTTCTGACTTAGGTATTCATACCACTGCATACAAATGTATTCCACACTTAAAATAAATTCATAACTACAGTACCGGTCAAAAGTTTAGGACCACATAAAGAAATCATGATGTCACCTATAACCTACACTTGTGGCACTAGAGCACTGCGATTTTAGGTAGATTTCATTAGAAAGCTAACTATTGCAATGGGTACCATGTTTCGACTTCCGGAAAATTTCGACATATCTTCACGTTTCATATCCCCTAGACCCCAAAACCACCTTCAGTTAAAATGTTTATACATAATTTATGTATATATGTATATATATGTATATATAAACATATATCACTTTCTTGTGGACACGATAACTACCGTGATTTTGCACCAATCAATTTGAATTTCTTACATAATATGTACCCCTATCAAATCTCAGTCGAGTTCGTTAATGGGCATAATCGGTCGACGGGGGTGAAAATGAGGGGCTTTTTTTTTTCGAAAAAGTGAAATATTGCTATAATTCTCTTAATATTTGAAATATCGAATCCATTCAAAGTTCATACTATGTGTCGAATAAGGCCCAACAAATTATGTTTGAAGAGTTTTTTGATAGCACCAACCATTGACCAAAGGGGTGGGAAAAAGTGGGTTTTTCGGGAAACATTAATCATATCTCTCTTAATAGGCACAATATCCGAACCCTATAAAATAGACAATATTCCCCTAATAATTACCTAAAACTTTTGTCTGAAAGAATTTTTGATATGACCCACCATTACGCCAAGGGATGAGAAAAATAATTTCGGGATTATAAGAAAATGCCAAGAGCTATCAGAGGTTGCCATGACAACACTACTAAATTGATGAGGGATGACCCATCAGACGTTGCCATGACAACGCACTTGCACGCGATCACATTCAGATTTCCATCTGACTAAGTGAGAAGCGGCTTCGGTGACGTGCTGGTAGTATGCTGAACTTCAATGCCCAAGTTCGCGGGTTCAAACCCGGCCGAAGTCATCGGATTTTCTAAGAGCGCTAAAAATCCCTCAGTATGCTTTCCTTTGGAGGGGAAGATCCAACGTTCGTTGCGAGTTGCTGGTTGCGGTGGTATCTCGTAGTGAAGTTCAGGGCTAGGTGTCGTTGACTGTAGTATCAGGTAGCAACATTAGGAACTACGGCTTGAAATTGACCGTCTGCAGTCTTTACCTGAATTACAGACTAATACAGCCATCACAATTCACTCTGTTTATCAGACAGATTCTACACTCACCCAAAGTACACGGGGTTACATGACCGCGTTGTCGCAGTCCCTAAGCTGAGGAACCAACCAAAATCTCTGCGGGAGATACAATTTTGCGTGAAGAGGTAACAGACCGTTACATAGTTACACATAAGTGTCGAAACCTTACATAAGGACAGTGTGACCACAAGTATAAAAATGTACCCCAAATGACAAGAAGGTTACCGTCCCCATAAGACAATAAAATGTTTAAAATATACTTAAAATGACGAAAAACAAAGTTAATTAAGCTTCAATTATAAAATACTTTCTTGCAATAAATGAGGTCTGATCCTTCTACGGAAACGTGCATATTCTGCCTATTTTTGCCTATCCCCAAGTTTGCCCAATGAAATCTACCTCTGCCTTCCGGCGTGCCGAGAGGACCTTTTTTTACTGAGCTCTTACACCTGATAGAATATATACCTCCTGATTCCGTTCAATTGGGCCACGTATTGTAGAAGTTATGATTTTTTAGCTGTTGGAAAGTCAAACCATAAAATTACCATTTTCAGAGGTATAATTTATTTATTTATTCATTTATCAATATGAAGGAACACAGGCACCAGCCCAAATACATTCCTTCTTGACATTATCTGATTAAATAACAACATGTATCAGTGGAAAATAGAGAAAACAGATTACACAAATTACACAAATGAAGAACAGAACATAAATACTACAAAGGAGATCGTGAAAATATAAACCATAAAATGAAAACAAAACTGTACAAAGTAGAAAAAAAGAATATAAAAAAATAAAGGAGAAAAAAGTACCCAGTATTCAAGGAACAGCTGCTTTTACTTGTTTATTGAATAAGTTAGCGCCAGCGAATAAATCTACTTGAACATGAATTGAATTATAAAATGATAATATTTTAACTAAAGGCGAATTAGAATGGTGAACACTTTTAGATCTTGGGATGTGAAAGAGTGCTTGCTGTCGAGATCTTACTTGTGGTACATGAAAAGTGATGAATTGAAATAATTCTTGGCAGTCAACTTTTCCAGTTAAAATTTTCCTCAGCAGTTGCAAAGAACTTAACGACCTTCTACTTTTCAAGGACTTGAAATTGAACAAATTTCGTAAAAACTGAGTCGAAGTATCAAATGGACAAAATACATTGAACGTCTTATAATACATGTATCTTAGAAATTTATTTTGCACAATCTATATGTGATGAATTTGATCTTTATAAAAGGGATCCCAGATTACTGCTGAATATTCTAACTTGCTTCGAACTAAACTTTCATACAACTTAACAATTACTCCAGTTTTAGTAAATAATTTGGAGTTTCTAATGACAAAACCAAGCATCTTGTTGGCCGAACTAATTATATTTGCAATATGGTTATTAAAGGTTAATTTGCTGTCATAAATAATTCCTAAATCATTTATCGACGGTACAATTTCGAGTGCTGTTTCTCCAATACAATATTTAGGATTTATATACTCCTTCTTCCTTGTAAATACCATGACTTTACTTTTTTACATTAAGGACTAAATTATTACTAACACACCAAGCTACAATATTATTAACATCCCTCTGAAGGTCATTCTCGTCTCTCAAGTTGTACATGGTCTTATATAGCTTTACATCGTCAGCAAACAATAAGCAGTCAGAGTAACATAGAATATTAGGCAAATCATTAACCAAAATTAGAAATAGAAGAGGCCCAAGATTAGATCCTTGTGGGACACCAGAGGAACTAACAATATTACCTGAAATTTCACTTCTGAAACAAACAAATTGCTGTCTAAATTTTAAGTAGGAGCATAACAATTGAAGTAATGGTTTAGCAACTCCAAACTGGTACAGCTTTGTCACCAGAATTTTATGGTCTACTTTGTCGAAGGCCTTTTCTAAATCCATGTATATCACGTCAGTTCTTCTATTGGTATCTAATGCATTGTAAACCTTTTGAGTAAAACCCAGCAAATTTGTAATAACTGATCTGCCGGGCATAAAGCCATGCTGATATTGTGAGAGCTCAACCTTAATATGATTGTAAATCTTAGAATAATGTATTGTATATTCCAACTGGTTGTAGATATTGCCACCAATTGTCCTTTTTAGACTTAGCAATAGTTGGGGATCATTTTGGTATTAATATACAGATTCCGAAAAAAATGCAGGACCTTTTCTTTGCGGGTTTATACTTCTTCAAGCCAGCGCTAAAATGGTTGATTTTCCCTTGTTTTTATCACGCTAGTCGTAAGGCTTCCGTGCTACCTACCCGCTTATAACTTGTCGTGTCTAGTAGTTACATTTCACTCAACGGATAGCATCCAAGTACAGATTTCTGGCTTGTGGGATTTCGCTGTGAGATTATTTTGTTGTCAGCAGCGCATCGACTATTTCATATGTAATTTTTTTAAGTGTGGAAAAGAAACTCAGATGCAGTGGTATGAATACTTCAGGAGGAAAGCGTACTAACATAATGACATGGTTCAATAAGATCTTGTCAAAAAAAATTGAAAGTGCTTAGAGAAAACGAGAAGCCTAATTCCAATAAATTACAATTCATTGGAATCAGTATTTTGTATTTCAACGTGTAACATTATGGCAGACGAAGCGAGAAATATCATGAGAGTTTAAACACTATTTCATGGTGCGCTCAGAGCCATCTGCTCTTAAGACTGTTTCACCTTATAGCGCCCAATCTAGTCTCCAAGCCTCTGTTTGCGAACAAGTCGCGTCCATGATGCCCTATTAGCAGTTAGCACTATCACCACCTCTGCTTCTACATCTCTCACTCTGAAATCGTTCAACACTGAATCTAACCATCGCCTTCTACTGAGGTGTGCAAATTATTATAATAAAATAAAGAATGGACAATGGCGGATAGTACCAAATGAAGTGGTATATAGAGAACTGGAGCCCATCACTGATACTATTCGGAAGAAACGGTTTTTCTTTTTGGTCACATTATGTTGTTGTTGTTGTTGTTGTTTGAGTGTTCAGTCTTTTGACTGGTTTGATGCAGCTGTCCACGCCTACCTGTCCTGAGCTAATCGTTTCATCTCTACATACCTACCACACCCTACATCTGATGCAATCTGTTTAACATATTCTATCCTTGGCCTACCCCTACAGTTCTTGTCCTCCACTCCTCCTTCCATAACTAAGCTTGCTATTCCTATCTCTTCTCTTCATTAGCAGTCGCCAGAAACATCTCTCCTCTCCCACTAGTCTTAATACCTCTTCGTTTGTAACCCTATCTACCCATCTGATCTTCATCATTCTCCTGTAACACCACATTTCAAACGCTTCAATTCTCCTCTTTTCTGCTGCACCAATAGTCCAAGTTTCACTTCCATAGAGCGCCACGCTCCAGACAAAGGCCTTCAAAAATGACTTCGTAATATCTAAATCTATATTCGAAGTCAACAGATTCCTTTTCTGTGGAAATGCTTTCCTTGCCTTAAATAACCTACTTTTTATATCCTCTTTGCTTCGTCCATCACTGGTTATTTTGCTTTCTAAGTAAGAGAAGTCTCCTACTTCCTTTAGTTATTCACCTGCCAATTCATTTCGGCTGCATTCCAATATTTTTGTTTTACATTTATTACATTATGAGGACACCGGAAACAAGATTATCTAGAAAAATTGTGGAGAAACTTTGGTATATGAAATAACATGTAGGATGGATTAAGAAAATTAGAGAAGTTATGAAAGAATTAGAAATAACCTGGGATGACTTGAAAACAAAACTAAACAAAACAAAAAATAAATAAAAAACTGAAAAATATAAAAATTAGATTTCAAGCAAAAATAGACAAACGTCATACAGTAAAAAGGGTATTTACAAATGAGGAACGCCTGAGAAGATCAGAGCGAATGAAAACTACTGGGCAACTCGGAAAGAAAACTTACTGAAGAAGAGGACCAAGAAATGATTGACTGAAGTGGCCCAAGGAGGCCGTGAAAACAGAAGAAGAGGAAGAAGAAGAAGAAAATAAAGAATCTGAATAAGTCACAATTTTTTATTCAAAATCATTTTATAGACAGACTTCTATCATATTTCATTTCCCAAATTAGTAATGTTTTCTTCCCCGTGGACTTCACCTTTTTGCATAAGGAATTGCGACTGGAAAATTTCAGAATTTGGGATTCCAAAGGGATAGGCCTACCTGAGCTGGGTCCATTTGAGTAGGGGAGTGATGATGGTTCTAACCCCCCCCCCCCCCACCACTACTCCCAATGCGAGCCGATAACTCCCGAACCCGTGGTCGGAGATTCACGAATGAGGTGTCGTTGGACTCAGACGGACGGGGGCATTGCTATGGACCATGTATTATATTTTTCAAAAATTTTTTGAAAATTTTTGTTTTCGAAAGTTGGTGATAGTTTGAAAACCAAAGATGATAGAACGTTATGTCATGGCCCAAACGAATGGTCTTTATGACCTTTATTTTCTATAGTAAAACTTTTTTATTTTTTTACATTTTTTGAAAAAAGTGTAATTTTGAAATTCCTATATTTTGGAAACTAGGAAGTTTACAAAAAAGTTTGTTTGACGTAAATTTATGGTCCCTATGCCCCCTACCGCCAAAATAAATTTCAAGTCTCTAGAGGAAAAATTTGTGTTTTGTAAGTAGTGGGATGAGGGGAAAGCTGCACCACTTCTTATTGAGCCACCCTCGTATTTGCCCCGAACTTGATATCTCGCTAACCAAACATGGGATTAGAACATACAGGGTGTCCTAGCACTGCTAGTAATGCCCCCTACTTTCCTATAGCCTCTTTATTTGATTAAAAGACCAAAACTAAAAGGTCATTCGCGAGTAGTGGGGTAGTGTTGGTTTCCTGAAGTCGCGTTCGTGCTTGAATATGTATGCCTATGTTGGGAAAGGGTTAGGTGGTGGGGGAGGAGTAGGGTCGAGTGAGGGGTCGTTTAGATGGTATTTTTTCCTCTCTAGATGATGGTGAGGTTATTTTTTAAAAATGGATGGAATTGGGAAACGCGATTTTGGGGGTAAACACGTGTTTTTTGTGATTTTTGCCGATATTTCACGGATCAATAACGCTAGAGATGTGTACGAGGTGCCCTAGGACTCGGGCTAACGCCCCCTTTCAAATGTGGTAGATATTTTTTTCCAAAAAATAATTCACAAAGGGCCTAACGCCATACATGTTGAGAAAAAAATTCTTTACCGTTACCTGTTTATAATGTTCATGAAGCGTGGTGGTTGAGAGAGACGATACGGCTGGGTGTGTGTGTTTCAACGAACCTGTCGCTGACCATGGTGGCTGTGTTCAATAGATCACTCGCTATTTCGGCGGGTCGGTGTATGACAGAGCGAGCGTGCGTTTTTCTGATATTTTACCTTTAACGTGTAAACGGTGATGAGAACTTGGTTCTATGTTGGTCAAAGCGAGTACAGAAAACAAACTTACAGGAGGTGAATGTCATTTGAGCTTATTGGAATGCGCTGATCTGACTTGACAATAGGTGCAATGGAAAAAATGACCAAGACGCTTGAAGGTGAAATAATCTGACCATCGTGGTGGCAGGGGAGTGTGAAAGGCATGTGAACACATGTGAAACCACATGTAGGCTAAACCAGTGACATCCTGTCTTGCTTCGTACGTGACAAAATGCAAGTTCAGGTGAAATTTGATCTACCGCAGGTGTTCACCTGGGACGTTAGCTGTCCACGTGCGCGATAACTGTTAACAAGTCACATCCTGTTTTGCTTCGTACGTGACAAAATGCAAGTCCATGTGAAATTTGATCTACCGCAGGTGTTCACCTTGGACGTTATCTGTCCACGTGCATGATAACTGTTAACAAGTCACATCCTGTTTTGCTTCGTACGTGACAAAATGCAAGTTCAGGTGAAATTTGATCCGGCACAGGTGTTCGCTTGGGTGTTATCTGTCCACGTGCACGATAAGAGAATGTTCAAAGCGTGGGAATCGCTGAATCAGTAAAAAGTATGATGCAACTTGTCGGAATGATGTCACAACCAATAGATAGGCAAGAGCTGCAAACAGCAGTGGTGGGAGGTGAAGGGAGGGAGAGGGGAGGGGGTGATGTATGAGAGAACACAGGAGGAAAGGGAAAGACAAACATGTATGAACATGCATGAAGCGCGGAGCGCTGTATACATAGAGCTATAGGTGGTGTACAACATGTGTGAATAAATAAAAAGTACACAGGTTCACACAACATGTAATTTATTGATCCAGGAATTAAACGTAGAGTTAAACCCTAACCATTTGACGTAGAGTTTATTTCCTTTTTGTTTCAACACTTTTTCCACAAGATAATGCTGAGGAAATGCTGTTTTCTGAAGTTCATGTAGATAAAATCTACCTTTTATGGGTTGATGGTTGAGGTCCTCGAGTAAATAGGTGACTGGACTGTCCAAGTAGACTCGACGAATTCGAAATAGTTCAGTCCCCCACTGAGGCGTGTAGCCCTTATTGAAGGCAGACTTAAATTTGCTCACACGAACAAAATCCCCAATGTTCAGTCGGTGACGTTTAGGATCGGCTGTTTTTATGGGGTTTAACAGTTTATCCAATCGCTGAATATTTTTAGTCACGAGGCGTGGCTTGGTCCCAATCGTTCTATGTTTGGTGTCATTGTAACGTGACACTAGTTCAGGTAACATGTCCAACCAGCGATAACTGCCCTGAGCGGTAAACGCTTTCCACATATGGGTTTTCAAAGTTCGGTTGAACCGTTCGACCACACTGGCTTTGAGATTGCTGTACGTGGTGTAATGGTGAATATCCTTAGATTTGAGAAAACTGGAGAAATCCTTGTTGAAAAATTCTTTCCCCTGGTCAGTTTTTAGCAGCTGAGGTTGACGTTTGGAGTGTTGAATAATATGTTGAAAGGCCTTGGTAACTAGTGGACCAGACTTGCGACGCACAGGTTCAACAAAGGCCATTTTGGAATAGACATCAATGACGGTCAACATATAGCGTACACCGTCGTTAACGTCAGCATAGGGTATCATTTCAACCAAGTCAGCCTGCCAAAGTTCATCCACACCTCGTGAAATCACCTTGAGTCGCGGATAGTGACGCCTAGCTGGGCGATGCAACTCGTGAGCAATACCCATTTTAATGGGTGAGGGCTTAAACAATAATTTTGGCATTTCGAAGTTCTTGTTCAATTTCTTGAATTTCCCAATCGTGACCGGTATGGCCAGCTTGACGTGAGGCATGCAACAACTGTAGCCGCTGGACGAGCTTATTGGGATTGTGCCAGTAGGTAACATCCACAAGGGGTTTTAATGGTTTAAAAGTCACTCCCGAAGTGGACACTTTACGACGAGTACTTTGACTAGTGGGAAACATTTTTGCAATGATGGTTTTATATTTTTGAGATATATTGGCATTCACTTGTTGCGTGGGATCATACTGTCTTTTGTGAGCATGGGTATCCAATAAAATGGATTTATATTTGTCAAGATCCTCTGACGTATAATCATGGGAAGAGGGGGTCCGAGAAAAGAGCAGCTTTAACAGTCCTGGCGTTAATTTATAGTTGATGTTTTTAATGACAGCTTCAGTACGAGCAAATTTAATGGATGAATCGCCAATTTTAAAACTATCATTCTCATAGCGAACACCATACGTGGTATCTGTGTTTCCAATAAATAGATCGGTGAAATAGGGTTCCAATGTTGATCCATAATATTTTATTAAAATGGTTTTCAGTTGAGCTTTATGTTGAGGGGTGGCCAAGAGTTGTGAAAACGGAGACGCCCTGGAAGGGCAAGGTGTTTCGACCATGGCCAAGGATTTCTTTTTTCTCAAAAACTCTGCAAGGGGTGCGGCCTTTTTTTGAGGCGTAAACACTTGTTCCTCCTCATCCTCAACTTCACTAACACTAGTCAAATCTTCCTGTTCCTCTTCCTCTTCCTCAGGGTCCTCGTGCAGCGTCTGCGTGGCTTGTGAAACGGTGGGTAGCGTTTCAGATGGCTTGAAAGAGGGTTTCAACATGGCTTTTAGTGGAGGTGCTAAATGTTGCTGAATAAACAAAGCATGATTTGCACGTGATTGTTTCAATTGACGAAACTTTTGGCGAATAGTATTTTTTGCTCTAATAATATGCTTTTTCAATTGACTCTCTGCTAACGCCATGGTGTCTTTACAAATGACTTGATGGGGAATGAGACAGGGCCTTAAATAGCAATAAAATGATCAAACCCTAAGCGATACCGTCCTTGGTTGAGTTCACTTTGTTTGTCAATCACTAAACAGGCATGACGTTGAGTGTTCCAGCACTTGGCACACAATTCTGTAAACATTTGAAAGGTCATATCCGGATTCACATGTTCATTATAAATGTGACGACTCTTCCTCTCGTCCTGGCGAAATAAAACAATGACATTGGCATTGTCACGAATCAACTGTTTGGACATTTTTGAATACGTTTGTCCAAGATAGAAGCAATCGATATGTTTGTGACGACCCATGCTGAAATAGCTTTGAATGATGCCTTGACGTTCAGTGGATACATCATCGAAAATCATGAGTGAATCAGGCTTTACCTCATCCGGTGAAATCACATTTTCTTGCATGGAATATGTAAAATAACCCATATTCTCTTTTTGTAATCCAGACATGACTTGATCCAGAAACACGTAGAGGGGTTGGTAGAGAGATTTTGCAAAAATATAAATATTTTGAAAACGCAGACCATTGGGCGCTGTAATGAGCGTTAGCAAAAGATTAGTCTTTCCACAGCCGGAAGGCCCCACAATGATGCAGCGAATGGAAGATGGAAACAGTGAACCATGGCGTTGTTCACGTGATGTGGGACAGAGATGGGAAACCATGTCCCCCACGGGGAATGACTCTTGCTGCTTAATAATCTTCATGTCAACTAAGGCTTAGACAGGCTAGCAGGCTGTCTATATACAGGACACCGAGCCTTGTCATAGAAACAGTAGACTGGTACTACAGGTTGACGATGGATGTCTTTGGACGTGCGTTGATGGCCAAAGGTAGGCCTGTTCCCATACATGATCCTAAACAAGAAACAGATCCTGCTAATAAACACTATGTGGATACGTCAGTAGTGCCACGCACAAAACAGGGAGATTATGACTTTAAGGGAAAGCGGTTAACCCATGTAAAACATCCTCAAGTGTCTACAGACGTTACTACGAAAAAGTATGTGGATAACAAAGTGTATGAGTTTTATGACAAAGTGCCACAGCTTATGGTGAATGGCTATAGCGCTAATCACCATCGGATTATTCACGTGGAAGACCCACAAGACGAAGACGATGTCTGTACCAAGCGTTACGTGACCCATGAAATGAAAAGGCTTTATAAATTTATCCCATGTGTATTTTTAGTGTATCTGACAAATGAAAAACCTTTGAATGAGAGAAACCATTTACCGCTAGTCCATGATCAGCACTCGACCTATGTGCTTGCTTCGGGTTTAAGCCACTATCGATTACACTATGATGGAACCATTCACATCAAATATGCCATACCTGATGAGAACCATTTACAAATAAAGATAAATGGTCATAGGATGTTGGTCCATGACCATGAAATGGTCAATGCAGGGGACGAATTATCTCTTCATCTCATGTTGACATGGGATGAAAAGCAAGCGGGAAAAACCATAAACGATTTCCCACTTTATGTGGAATTGGAATATACAGCCATGAAATAACCATCTGACGTTAGTTGTGATTTAAACTTTCTTGTGAAAGGTTGTGGGTCATTATCATCATGGTGAAACAAAGGTATGCAGTGAGAAAGACTAAAAAAAGGACTTTGTCCTTGGCAAAGCCTGGGCTTACAATATTCGTGGCCAAGCCCTTGCGAAAGAAAAAAAGAAAAAATAATGTATTGACCATAAGGAAAACCCTTCGAGCAGCACAGAGACATGTTATTCCAAAACGTCGGCGACAGGTTTCAAACCAAGGGCGAGTGATTCCCGTCCCAAAACGAGCTGGATTTTTACCTGCATTATTTGCTGGTTTGGCTGCTCTGGGTTCATTTTTGGGCGGTGCCAATGCAGTGGCGAAAACCATTAAAGCCGCGCAGCAGGGCAAGCAACAACTCAAAGAAAGTCAGCGACACAATGAAACGATGGAAGCGATTGCCATGGGGGCTAGAAATGCCAATTTAAAGCCAGTCTTTTATCAACAAGGATTTGGGATTTCACCATTTCGAAATATTAAAAAAAAAAAATTTAACCTCAGCCATAGCGAGACATGCCCTGACGCATCAACAAGTGGAAATCTATGCTAAACAACTAAAGCTTTCTCATTTTCGAGGTGTGTTTATGCGAAACCAATTACCCCCACGACCCTGGAAACAGGAATGTGCTGTTGTCAATTTGGATGATCACCGAGGACCAGGAACGCATTATGTAGCTTATGTCAAAGAGGGATCCACGGTATGGTACTTTGACAGTTTTGGGAATTTGCCCCCGCCCATGGAACTAGTGACCTATTTTGGAAACAGGATCAAGATATATTATAATGTGAAACGTGAGCAAACGTTTAACAGCCAACAGTGTGGACGTTTGTGTTTAATTTTTTTATATAAGACGCAGCATAAGCAAAAACGCCACCAGTATGTCGGCAGAAAGTAAAACGTTTACAGTGCATGGACGTGGACCTGAAGTCAGCCTAGACTTTTACCCGCCTATCGAATTGAGTGAAAAACCCTATGGTTTAGGACTTGTTTCTCTTGAAACGTACAATCGAATATACAACATACGTGAAAATGTGAACAACAAGTTTTACTATGATGATTCTGTGCTCACCCTGAACTCTGGTGGATACACGATCGATGATATTTATGAACACATTTATGTGGTGTTGATCAATCAATATGGTTTAAAGATATTTCTCGACGGAACGCACAAGTTTGAACTTGTAGGCAATACCAACACTCATCGCTGCAGTATTTTCTCCTCATTCAACATTGACTTTAAAACACACCCCGATTCCATTGGCCCATTACTAGGATTTAAACCACGTGTGTTGGAGCCCAACAAAAAACATGAATCAGACCATGAAGTGAAATTCATTGAGGACCATCATGTGTCGGTGACGTGTAATATTATTAGCCAAGTGTACACCAATCAGGAACCATCGCATTCACTTTATGACTTTATTGTGACATCGCCCAATGGCTATATTATTCGTGAAAACCCTCCAGTGGTGCTTTTTCATTCTGTGGCTGTTGATAGTATTAGTAATATAACATTAAGACTGATCAATAGAGATCAACAACTCATTGATCTAGATTCTACCACACCAGTGACTTACAAGTTGGTGCTAAAGCCACTATGAAGTTTGTGTATAAAGCAACAACACCGTCTAGGAATGGTGTTAGTTGTTTGCCACGTGAATACACGTTAACATCTCAAGGCAAGCAGATTTTACAGCATTTGGGTTACCACGTCAACCCTCATAATGAATTCTATCCTAGAGATAGCGAACCACATCGAGGAGCAACCAGGAGTGGTAAGAATTGATCTCCATTCCTATCAAGCTCAAACACCTGGACTCAATAACAATGATGAAATTCAATTTGTTATCGACAACCAAGATATTTACACCCTACCTCATGAAAGTGTCATTCAGATTGAAGGTCGGCTCACCAAAGCCGATGGCTCTACACCCACCACATCCAAGTTGGCCAACCATGGTTTAGCCTTTCTGTTTTCTGAAGTGCGGTATGTCATTAACGATATCGTGGTGGATAGCACTCGAAATGTGGGCATTTCCAGTGTCATGAAACTATACCCCTCTTATAGTGAGGAAGAAGGTAAAACACTTTGCATGGCAGGTTGGTGTCCTGACTCGACCAATGATTGGATGGTACACACTGATGGAACCTTTACTGGATATTTACCTCTTAAACTGATTCTAGGCTTTGCCGAAGATCACCAACGCATTGTGGTCAACGCAAGGCAAGTGCTTCACCTAGTGAGAGACAGGAGTGATAATAATGCACTCAAGGGAGCCGACGATGCCCCCATCGATTCAAAAATTCAACTACAACGCTTGCTATGGAAAGTCCCCCATGTGACCCTTGAAGATAGCAAAAAACTGGACATACTCAAAATGGTAAAGAGAGATATGCCTCTACCCATGGAATTTAGAAGCTGGGCACTCCATGAGTATCCGCTATTGCCCACCACCAACACACACAGTTGGTCTGTAAAAACAGCTCGCTATACAGAGAGACCTCTCTACCTGATCGTGGGTTTTCAAACGAATCGCAAGTATCAACAAACCAAAGATGCCACGCAATTTGATCACCTGCAATTGAGAAATGCACGTCTTTTCCTCAACGGAGCTGTGTTTCCCTATGAAGGACTGGATTTGGATTTTTCAAAAAATAAGTTTGGCCCTCTGTACGACTTGTTTTCTAAATTTCGATGGTCGTATTATCAAAAAGAGAACGGCCCCATGCTACTACCCCAAGCGTTTAAGGCAAGAGCACCACTGATTGTCTTTGACTGTTCTTACCTGGAAGAGTCTGTCAAGCCATCCAATATCGACATTCGACTAGATTTTGAAACGCATGACAATGTACCAGCCAATACGACGGCCTACTGTCTGATTATTCATCACAAACAAGTCAACTATTATCCACTGTCCAACCAAGTGACGAGTGTATAAATAACAGCTCAACCCACGTCAAGCCGCTCAGTCATGTCTTGCTTTAAAGCCTCAAGAGACGTTACATCCATGAATTTAAACTCTGAGGAACAACGTTTCAAGACTTTTGCCACGTGGCCATTGCCTTTCATAAACCCTCAAGCCTTGGCGGCCGCTGGATTCTACTATTTAAAAACGAGAGATGAAGTGAAATGTGCCTTTTGTCCCATCATCATAGACCAATGGCAGGAGGGCGATGAACCCATGCAGGAACATCAGCGCTGGTCACCCACCTGCCCCTACCTGTGCAGAATGAAAGTGGGAAATATACCCTGTCATTCAAGCTATCCCTCGCTTGTGTCTTTGGGTGATGAAAAAAAAAACAAGTTACGATACATGTGGGCCGTATGGTATCCATGGTGCTTCGGTGAGCAGATCACCATCAAAAACGCCTAGTTTAGAGACATTGGGACATCATCGGTGTTATGGACGTTACAAACACAAGAGACTATATTGTTGTATCAGTTGCTATCGTCCTTATCCTAAAATGAGAAAAGCCTGTAAGACGTGTTATGATAATAAAATGATGTAATTCTTAAATTCTTATTTTGCATGCCCCCCACTGTCCTACCCTAACCTCAATTTTGAAACTAGCATGGCAGGTAAGTCTATGTCATGATCACACCAGATCGTCAGTCAGTCGTCAGTTGAGCTTGGTCCAGGCAAGCGTCAACATGTTGCGCACACTCATTGTGGATTGCCAAGGGTTTAAAATTGGTGACAACAAATTTATATTTAAACAAGTGGCCATGATCGATTGTACCACGTTTTGGATATCAAAAGCTACGCATTTGCTATTTAAACCACCCCATGCTTTTGATTTATTGTGTGAAAAAGACCGTAAACAAACCCAGTGGATTGAAAATCATAGGCAACTAGACTGGAATCAGGGAACCATTTCCTATAAATATTTGGACGTGGTCATGAAAGCACACTTGTCCTCGGCCAATGTGGTATTTGTGAAAGGTAATGAAAAACGTCAATGGTTGCAACCATTTTTGGCGTCTTACTGTCAATGTATCGACCTCATGGAGTTGGGCTGCCCCTCCCTGCAAACGCTCATGGATACTTGTTCCTGTGGCAACATTACCCATACAGCCCTATCACATGCGTGGCATCTCTTTCATTGGTTAACCACCCATGCCTGCTGGGAGTTGTTGAACAAAATTATAACTCAAGATTTACCTGAGAATGACGTCAGTGAGATTTCTACAAGCGACGTGTAAACATCTACAGCACGTATACCATGGAGAAAGGCAATGCTACGGACAAAGCCATCGGCAAGTTCTTTGTGTGTAAAAAGAAACTAGACAGTTTTACCAAAGAGGAACTCTTGGCGCTGCCCAAGTCGTTCATTTATTATGTGGCCGCCAACGCAGTGAAAGAAATCTGGCAACATGTACCAACATCATGGACTCAAGACCCTGTGTTGAGTGAATTGCAACCCTGTACGGATTACGATCACCATAAGCAAGTGGCCATGGCAAAAATACCGTCTATGCGTCAGTGTGCGACTTGCCAGCTAGTGAAACTGTATCACGGTCATAAAAGTCCATGTAAAGACTTTGTTGAATCATTCCATGGGTGTCATGGCGAGAAAAAGCAACAACAACAACAAACACAAACATCGTCCACAGAAGAGGAGGAAGACCAAACCTTTTACCATCGATGGAAAAGGATATGCCAGACCTGTACTGGCAATGGCGTCATTGACTAAGTGATTCAATACTTACCTTTCGAAATCCATCTTCCAGGTTATCGTTTTTGCGGCCCTGGAACTCGTCTCGAAAAACGTTTACAACGTGGTGATGTACCCATTAATCTTTTGGATCAAGCATGCAAGGAACATGACCTTTCTTATCGCCATAGTCATCCTGGTTTAAGACATGTGGCAGATAAATTGTTATTGAAGAAAGCTAAACAACGTTTCACATCCAGTGATGCCTCAGTGGGTGAAAGGATGGCAGCCCTAATTGTCATGAGTGCTATGAAAGGAAAGTTGATGATGCATGGACATAAACATTGAGGAGTGAGGAATTGGGATTTGTTTGTATTCTATTTTTCTTTTGTCAATTCACTATGACTATGAAATAAAAACAAAAGTTTTCCAGAGCACGATGTTTTGTTATTTTTAATTTTAAGAAATCGTGATGTTGATGGCTGATTTTTTTCATTTTACACATTTCACACATGATGAATTCCACACACTGTCATTTATCATTTTGCAATTTACAGTTTTTGAAAACGTTCGTCTCAAGTTTAACGTTTTTGATGATATGGATTTTTCCATTTTGCTGATGACACATTTTAAACAATGTCCGTTTGAAGTTTTTGAATTTTCAAATTTCACACATGGCCATTTCCAGTTTTTAAAAATGTCCGTTTTAAGTTTTGCTGTTTTGGTGATATGGAAACATGGAATTTCCATTTTGCTGTTTTCATATTTTTTCCATTTGGTGTATGTCGAAAGTTGAGATTTGACAATGATGTTGATGCAAGTGCTTGACCTTGATAATACTGCAATGTGTTGATGTGTGTTTGGAGAAACGTCGAGGTCTACGACTACTGCAGGTAAGACTGTTTTTACAAAAATAATGTCTATTGTCTGCCACATTTCAATGAAAAAAAAACGAAACTATTTAAAACAAAATGAGTATATAAGTGAGCATTTACCCCCCTCCCCACCCCCCACCCTACCTCACCGTGTTTGCTCTGGTCAACCATACACACCAGTTTTCTCTCTCCATTCATACATTCACACCTGTCTTTGGGAACAAACTCAACCACTTTATTTATTCCCAAAAGCACATTCTCGACATGCACACTCATCCCAAAAAAACTTTTTTTAGTTTACCATTTTACAATTTCAAAAAAAAGAAAAAAAGCTACTAGAAATCTTACTTATTTCATATTTACAAAAAAAAACTCAACTTTGTACAGCGTTAAAAGAATCACACTATTTACCAATCAAAAAATTTAAAAAATAAGTTTGCATAGAACTTTTCAAAGAGCAAATGGTCCAAGTGGTTTGCCACTATTTACAAAATCTACTATTTACAATGACAGAAACCAATATTTACAAAATACTAAATCTACAAGTTACATAAAGCTATGTCCCATAAACGATTATACAGTGAAATCACACCTCCTCCTCCTTGCGATCATAACCCCAGGGCAGGCTAGTGAGCAGGTCATCAGCCCACACACGCTTGTTATCTATGGAGGCGAGGGTGCGTTTTCTCTGTTCCACAAGATACAGATGATGGTTGCTGGATTGTATCCTGCACTGTGTATGAGACATAGCTTTGCCCGTGCGTAAAACCGCTAGATAGTCATCAACACGTAGCGATTTTACCACTGCCCTACCTACACCTTTTGCTCTTTTGGCTTCCTTACAGTCGAGTGTGCGGTAAGCATACATTTTTGAAGCCAAACCTACGAATTCCGTCATAATGGAATCACCGCATTCATCTTTTAAAACGCCCATTACCTTCTTGTTTTTTATGGTCAGCTGAAACACGTTGTCAGCGCTATAGCAAGAGGTGTCGAACCAGTCACTATGTTGCCTCAAGACGTCATAGGGGTTGCAGTGGCGAATGTGGTAAATGAATGAGTCCGTGTCCATATACAAAAGAGAGACGTCCTCAAAATGGCGTTTGGCAAACTCATAGTGGAATCGATACATGACCGATTTAGAAAAGTCTAAAATGACTTGACCCAAGTAAATGGGCTTATCCATGGTCACGCTGGTCTTACTCATTTCAATAGTAGCCAAATCCTCATCGATAATTTTGATCGATTTGAAATTTGGCTTGGCAATGTACCGCCGGGCACCCCACTGCCCCTCCCAGACATTGACCAATTTAATGTCACGGTATTTGCGGACATTCTCCATGGACTTGCCATAGATGCAGTTGTTCATTAATTTAAAAAAATTAATTTCAAACTGCTGTGTTGCCATTTGTCGGTGCTCTGTGTTGAGTCTCATGTATGGCTCAAGCCATGCTTTTTGAGCAAAATAAATACCCCTGTGGATTTTCTTCAACACCAAGCCTTGGGCGAGGCATTGCACCAAAATTTGGATATGTAGCACATACCGATTTTTGTTGTAAAGTGTGCCCATGAGTTTTTCAATTTTCACTTTACTGTCAGGGGGAACCATTTGCTCAAGGCAGAATGGGAAATCGGCATGTTCATCATACAAGGATGATGGATATTCAATATCCACTTCTAGCACATATCCACGGCCTGTTTCTTGGCTAGCCATGTTCACATCAAATTCTGACACTTGTTTGTCTGTCAGCCAAGCAAACTTCCCATAGGGCAAAGGCTGACTCATGGCGTAACCGTACAAATTATGCACGTCATAGTACATTAAGTACGATTCTTGTTTTTCCGGTGAATAATCAGGCATGTAGACATTGTTCGC
Source organism: Meconema thalassinum (assembly GCA_946902985.2). Lineage (NCBI taxonomy): Eukaryota > Metazoa > Arthropoda > Insecta > Orthoptera > Tettigoniidae > Meconema > Meconema thalassinum. The sequence continues at coordinate 439,885,594 of OX336393.1, read as the reverse complement.
TTCGGCATGGCGCTGGTTAAGTGACACAAAGCCGCCACGAATGCCCTTTTCAAAAAATAGAACCATGTCTACGTCAGTGAGTAAATCCAATTCCACTTGAGTGTATTTTAAAGCGGCATCAAACGAGAGCCCAGGACTCGTATAATAGTGAGCCGGGTCAAGACCGTAAATGTGTTGACACAAGTTACGGAATTTTTCAAACACATCGGTGAGCAGCAATACATCCAGTTTTAGGTAATGCATAGCATATTCACTTAGCGTCTTCATGCCAAATACTCGCCAAACTTGACATGCATGTGCATAGTCTTCATCGGAAACGGTACTGCGTGTTAGTTTCGAGTAAAATTTCTCTTGTGGTGGGAGTTTTCTTTGCTTTAACACATCCCAGCTGTTGCAGAAATCATACGGGAATATACCTTTCCGAATGCACAATTGAAATTGCTTAGGATCATTAAAATGCATTCTAGTATTTTTTAATTCCTCCTCATTCAAGCCATTCACAAGGCTGTCTAGCGAGGATGCCATAAACTTAAAGGAATCCAAAAATCGAATGCTAAAGTCGCCCAACCTCCATGTCAGGGCTGTAAAACGCTCATGGTTTTGAGGAATAATGGTAAACGAGCCCTTGTTGACATGGCCCAATTCACGAATCAAAAACTGAATGTCATAATTCGCCAGATTGTGGAAAAAGACACTAATGAAACGAGGAGCTGGAAAGTTCAAGTTGCATTTACTATGCGCAGCTCCACGAAACTCCCCCGTAAAGTGTGAGTGATCACGAACGGTGTCTTCAGCACTGATCAGTGGCTTTTCGCAAATATGGCATGTCGTGGCATGCTCATACTGCTGCTGTTGTTCTGGAGATAGGCTCATGGGTACTGGGTGGTCCAGTAATTCCTGTACATCATGAGCCAACTTGACAAGTTCATCCAAGAACCATTTGGCACAATCTGGCCCCTCACGGTATTTGTATACGTATTGTGTGGGGTCATAAGCACACACCACATTAAATCCTATGGCAAAGGGCTCATGTTTTTGAATGGGTGTGCTTGAGCTGATGGTGGGATCTGGTTCACATCCCGCCATGGGTGTGGTGAGAGCTTCGAAATCTGCATACACCACATAGGGAACAGTGTCACGCTTATGAATGTCCTTAAACTTTAACACAGCCTTGTCGCCTTGTGGCAATATCAATCTCACCGCTTCCTGAGTAACACAATCTACCCTATGACGTTCCAAAAGCGTAAGAGTGGTAAAATATTGCAGACAACGATCACAAATATGTTTTGCACGCACATGTTTGGACATTTGTCTGCTTAGCAATCTACTTAGGCTTTTAATGAGGCAATAGTGATTCACTTCTCCGTAAGACAGATATAAAAGATGAATGTGGTGTCGTTTCGGTTCTTTTGTGGCATAAAGAGGACCCACAATCTCATCACCATTAAGGCCATACACCATGAACGAAAAGTCCTGGTTATCTTGTTCAAACCTATGGATCTTGGTTAAGTCCATAGGGAACGATACTCGAGTTAAATTTAAAGTATGTTTCAATTCGACAAACTTGGCCTTGTACATTCCTGGTCGACAACCATGATGTTGTGCTGGCTGCAAATACGCAGCCACAGCCCACAGAAAACATTCATCATCAAAATTTTCAATATTCACCACAGCCTTTTTCGAAGCTATTGCTGGCGGTGTTTTAATAAAGCTAGACCCAGCATTCAACGGGTTGAAATGACAAATGTTGATTTGTAAATGATGAATTTTGTCTAAGGCAAGGCCACTCGGTCCTTGTTGCAGTTTATCAAATTTTGATAGCAAGGCATTCACCACATGGCTTTGATACCACTCGTTCAGATTATCGGCTATCAAAAGCTCTTGCATTTTACTACAAATATAAAATGTCTCTTTATGCTCTACGTCCTTCTTTTTATATATGAAATCGCACACCAGTTCTGTATTCACCTTTAAAGCCGTATGCAACCTTTGCGCTGTGCAAATTTCAATTTTAAAATTTTCAAAACAAGATTCTAAAAATTCTTTGGGAATCAAACTTTTTCTAATATTAACCACACGACCAGAGCACACACGCGATTTGAAACAAGACTCAAGGGGCTCCCAAGTTAACGTATCCGCAGCAGTAAAAGACATTATTTTAGAAAGAACACTCTCACCTGAGTTTTCAGCTGTAGACTGCTTGACAATGGTCCCAAACACACACGTTCCTGGTTATTAACAGAGGTCAAGCGTTTTCCAACACTCTAAAAAGAAATAAAATAAACCACCATAAGTATATCCATTCCATATAGTTTATGCATTTCATAAACAAAACAAAATCAAACAGGTTATATATAAAAAAAACAAATCTCACCTTCAAGTGTAATGCTTTGCTATATTCCCGTCTCGTGGGCTAGTGTGGAAATGGTTTCCTTCTCTAGTTGTCCGTTTTTCTCTCTTTCTTTAATATCGTTCACACACACACACGACAAGTAGGCTATACCGATTATCTGCAAACAAATAAATAAATAAAATCATTAATTACCTAATCCATAAATAATTGCATGTATTTATATATAAATCAATAAATATATAAATGAATAAATATATACCTACCCCACAACAAGGTTAAGTATTTTCCACCAACACCAAAACTGTTAAACAAGGCCACGTGTTTCACACAACGCTGTAGCGTGTTCAAAAGTAGTCACATAAGTGCGAGTGGAAATGTCAGCGACGTGTCTTTATATATCACATTGCATGTATAATCTTTTTTTTCCCACGCTTTGAACATTCTCTTATCGTGCACGTGGACAGCTAACGTCCCAGGCGAACACCTGTGCCGGATCAAATTTCACCTGAACTTGCATTTTGTCACGTACGAAGCAAAACAGGATGTGACTTGTTAACAGTTATCATGCACGTGGACAGATAACGTCCAAGGTGAACACCTGCGGTAGATCAAATTTCACATGGACTTGCATTTTGTCACGTACGAAGCAAGACAGGATGTCACTGGTTTAGCGTGCATGTGGTTTCACACATGTGTGCACGCCTTTCGCACTTCCCTGCCACCACAATGGTCAGATTATTTCACCTTCAAGCGTCACCTGTTGTCAAGTCAGATCAACGTCTTCCAATAAGCTCAAATGACCTTCACCTCCTCGGCAAGTTTGTTTTCTGTACTCGCTTCGACCACCATAGAACCAAGTTTTCATCACCGTTTACACGTCAAAGGTAAAATATCAGGAAAACGCACGCTCGCTCTGTCATACACCGACTCGTCGAAATATCAATTGATCTATTGAACACAGCCACCGTGGTCAGCGACAGGTTCGTTGAAACACACACACCCAGCCGTATCGTCTCTCTCAACCACCACGCTTCATAAACATTATAAACAGGTAACGGTAAAGATTTTTTTTCTCAACATGTATGGCGTTACGCCCTTTGTGAATTATTTTTTGGAAAAAAATATCTACCACATTTGAAAGGGGGCGTTAGCCCGAGTCCTAGGACACCTCGTACACATCTCTAGCGTTATTGATCCGTGAAATATCGGCAAAAATCACAAAAAACACGTGTTTACCCCCAAAATCGCGTTTCCCAATTCCATCCATTTTTAAAAAATAACCTCACCATCATCTAGAGAGGAAAAAATACCATCTAAACGACCCCTCACTCGACCCTACTCCTCCCCCACCACCTAACCCTTTCCCAAAATAGGCATACATATTCAAGCACGAACGCGACTTCAGGAAACCAACACTACCCCACTACTCGCGAATGACCTTTTAGTTTTGGTCTTTTAATCAAATAAAGAGGCTATAGGAAAGTAGGGGGCATTACTAGCAGTGCTAGGACACCCTGTATGTTCTAATCCCATGTTTGGTTAGCGAGATATCAAGTTCGGGGCAAATACGAGGGTGGCTCAATAAGAAGTGGTGCAGCTTTCCCCTCATCCCACTACTTACAAAACACAAATTTTTCCTCTAGAGACTAGAAATTTATTTTGGCGGTAGGGGGCATAGGGACCATAAATTTACGTCAAACAAACCTTTTTGTAAACTTCCTAGTTTCCAAAATATAAGAATTTCAAAATTACACTTTTTTCAAAAAATGTAAAAAAATAAAAAAGTTTTACTATAGAAAATAAAGGTCATAAAGACCATTCGTTTGGGCCATGACATAACGTTCTATCATCTTTGGTTTTCAAACTATCACCAACTTTCGAAAACAAAAATTTTCAAAAAATTTTTGAAAAATATAATACATGGTCCATAGCAATGCCCCCGTCCGCCTGAGTCCAACGACTCCTCATTCGTGAATCTCCGACCACGGGTTCGGGAGTTATCGGCTCGCATTGGGAGTAGTGGTGGGGGGGTTAGAACCATCATCACTCCCCTACTCATTTGCTTTGTCTCATTGACTTCGGAATGTACCTTCTAAGTCAGATGATTTCAATCCATAGATCATGAATCTTTGAATAGTTCAAGAGCGGATTATCAGTTAACAGACCCCAAATCCCTTTGCTCTAAATCCACACGAAAAGTGGAGTGAAGTAATCAAAACAAAACGTGTGCCATTCTGCATTAGCAAGGCTCCTCTGTTAGTGGAAATTCTAAAAGATGATCTTCCTCTGAGTTTCTTACAATAAAATATACTTAAGTCACTTGATTTACATTTGATGTAATTTGAGCGCCTTGCAAAATTATTTAGTGAATTGAACCGTGAAAAGTATAAATGAAATTTCGGAAAACTCGCATCGAGTCTAATAATTTGCACACCTCTGTAGATCTGCTTCTGCTTCTCTTACCCTCTACAGTCGAACTCATTAACCTCTTAGGTAATCTATCCTTCCCCATTCACTTCACATTACCCCACCGCAACCTTCAACTCTTCATAAATAAAATAAAGAATACAAAAATTAATTAATTTTGAGTACCTTCCTGCCATTGCTCCCATCTCTGCTGCCCTCATATCAGTTACCTCTAGCTTATGTATCAGATATCCTGAATATACCCAACTCTCATTTCCATACAGAAAGGTCGGATGTACCATTCACAGAATGAGAGTGTGTCTGCTCGCGGTAGCTCCGATGGAAAGTGTCCCGGCCTGGAAACCCAAATGTCCGATGTTCAAATTCTGGTTGCGTCAGACATTTTAATACCCTGTTTAAGAGCAGATGACCTCGTTGTTCCACCCCTTAAAACAACAATAACTCTCTATTTAACATGTTGATGTCTTGATGAGGGAATAAAAACAATTGCATGGCTTCCGCTGATTACCTTGCTATGGTAGGCTATAAAGAAATCCCGAGGCTGGAATAATCCAGACAAGGATGAGGATCTCACTAGAAAACAAGATGTCCAGGAAAGAACATAACAGCCTACTTTCTCCTAAATATATGGGTATAGTTATAACTCTTTGTCCTTATCACCTATTTTCTTCCTCATGACATAGATTTATGGCATTTAAAAGAACCTTCCACTAACTAAACTTGTGTGATGCAAAATTTGTATGTTAGGTTTTATTAATGCTCTTAAGTTCCAACGTTCGTCACCAGGCGCTGGTTGCGATGGCACCTAGTAGTAGCCGAGTTCACAGCTAGGTGTCGTGGACGGTAGCGTTTGATAGCGAAAGTAGGAACTACTTGAAATTATCGTCTGCTGTCCTTACCTGAATTAAAAACAGACAATACACACTAATAGAGCTATCACAAATAACACCGATTGTCAGGCAGATACTACACACACCCAAAGTACACGGAGCTACATAAACGCGTTGTTGCAGCCCCTAAACTGAGGAACCAACCAACCAAAGACAATTTTAAACCTAGCACTATCTCTGGAAAACTAAAACAATTGGCTGCTAGAAATAACACATGACTTACAAGAAATTGGTAGGCTAGTAACGAACAAAACATTCACAATAGACCAAAATTTAGAGCCCTATTAAACAAACAAACTTACCGAGAAACCTACAGGATGGTCAAAAGAACGCAAACGAGAGCACAGTTAGTTAGTTAGTTAGTTAGTTATTGTTGTTTTAAGGGCCGGAACTACGAGGTCATCTGCCCCTCTTAACACAGATTAAAGAATACAAAATGGAGAGCGGTAATACTTACAATAGGGAATTTATAACGAAAATACTCACAAAAGGAATAGATTGAAAAATACACACAAAATGTAGGTTAGGTTAAAAATACGTACAAAATGCAATTGATATTCAAAATACCTACAAAATGCAAATGAGATTGTAAATACGTACAAAAAGAATTAAGATTCAAAATACCTACACAATGTAATTTAGATTGAAAATATGGGCCGATAACCTAGATGTTAAGCCCCTTAAAACAACAATTATCATCATCATCATTAGATTGAAAATACATACAAAATGTAATTTAGATTCAAGATACCCACAAAATGCAATTGAGAATCAAAATACTTGCATAATGCTCACCCTACAAAATGCAATTTAGATTGAAAATACTTGCAAAAGCGGTTTAGGTAGAAAATACTTACAAATTGCACTTGCAATTCATGATAGTCACAATCGGATCTCAGGACTGAAAGACTTACTAAAAAGAATTTAGATTGTCAATCCTTACAAAATGCAATTGAGGTTGAAGGCACACTCGCAAGATGCAACTTAGATCGAAAAAACTTACAAAATGCAACGTAGATTGAAAATACCTACAAAATGGAGTGTAGATGCACACAAATCGCTAATGGGAATTTAGATACACAAGGGGAAAGAAAGAAACAGGTCGGGAATCATAAAGAGCAAAGGAAATATAATTAATAAAAGGAAAACAAGAGGTCTAACCCCTCGAAGAATGAGGCGGGAAATTGAAAGACTCCTTAGGCATCGGATGCCCTAATACCGTCGAGGTTGGAAAAGAACAAGAGTTGACCAAGGAAGGTCAACAAGAAAGAAGACGGAGGGGTTAGTTAGTTATTGTTGTTATAAGGGGCGGAACTACGAGGTCATCTGCCCCTCTTAACACATTAGGCTATATACAAAATGGAGAGCGGGAATTTAAAACGAAAATACTCACAAAAGGAATAGATTGAAAGATAAGCACACGGATGAAGAGATATCTACACCCGGCAAGGGGAGACTTCCACCATTATGCTCTCCATTTTCTGATAAGGTTTACGGTTCCGGAAGCAAGTTAGTCATCCTATGCCTACATCCAGTAATAAATACAAGGAAATGTTCAATGCAAATGTAACACAGATGAGTGAAGGGAGTTTGAGATGGAGACTAGAAAGATGAGTAGAAAAGAAGATAAATTAATACACTATTAGATTAACGTGACTCATTATTGCTTTATACGTATGAATCTTTCCCAGAATCGAGCAGTTCAACTGCGTAGCCATGCTCGTTAAATCGTGAACTAAGCCCGCGAGGTCAGCTGCAGCAAGTCCGGAGATCGTTTGTTCGATTCTCAGCGCTGATAGTGGCTACGCTGAGTGTAGCTTTTCGCCAGGTTGTCCCGCACTCCCTCCAGGAAAATGCTGGGATAGTGCCTTACTTCAAGTACCGGGGCGCCTACCCCACCTCTGTCTCTACTACAGTTATCACATAAACACAGGTTGGTTGGTTTCTCAGTTTAGGGGCTGCGACAACGCAGTCATGTAGCCCCGTGTACTTTGGGTGTGTGTAGAATATGTCTGATAACCGGTGTGTTATCTGTAATTCAGGTGAGGACTGCAGACGATCAATTTCAAGTAGTTCCTACTTTTGCTACCAAATGCTACCGTCAACGACATCTAGCTTTAACCTGGCCACTAGATGCTACCACAACCAGCACCTAGCACCTAGAAATTTAGCTTCTCACAACAGTAGTTATTGGAAGGTTCTTTTACATGCCATAAATCTATGACATGGGCCCGCCAGCTTTACTCCCCCTCCGAAGAAAGGCATACTGAGGGATTTTTAACGCTCTTAAAAATCCGACGACTTCAGCCGTGTTTGAACCCGCGATCATGGGCATAGAAGCTCAGCATGCTACCAACTACGCCACCGAAGCCGCCCTAAATACAGGTTATCCAACGAGTTCAACACCCACCCAACTACTCGTGGCTAATGACCAATATATCCCAAGCCCCTAAAATGAATTGACGAGAAGAACTGTACGTTGGACTTACTGGCGTTTCGTTAAAGCTCATTTTCGTATAATCTTGTGGAGAGTAACATGGCTGAACCTTCATGAAGATCTACGCTACGTCACAGCTGAATGCTGTACATGCCTGGAGTTTGGAGAGCCCAAACATATTTAACAGGCTGTGGAACATCACTGATTTTGTTGCTAGTTCCGATAACCGTTCGAACATAATTATTCCGGAATACATTATCAGCAACTCCTTTCAGAAGAAGTAAAATTGTATGCTTGCTAGTTGGATTTCCTTGAAATTTGCGGCGTGGCTATGCGACGTGTTTCACTGGCTTTGTGCCCATTGCAAATTGCTGCTGTCTTTGCCTTTGTAGTCAGGTGTTCTGGCTCACAAATCCCTCTAGCTGGTTCATCAGTGAGCTCTTGGTGTCCTAGGCGAAACCCCACACAAGACACAGTAAAAACCTAGAAAAATTGCTGAGGTTTAATTCACTGGCCGTGAAAGCCAATATACCATCTTTTTGGAAGCCTTCATAGGGAGGTTATGGCTGCTTGAGCTTTTAGTTCTCGCAGTAAAGAGGCGCAGGTGCGCTTCATAAAAAGTGAGGTAGCGCGCAGTTCGCTACCCCTATGGGGTCCGGGCAGGGACACGAACATCCCGCTGATGAGCCAGCTTGGTGTCCTAGGCGAAACCCCACACAAGACACGGCACAAACCTAGAAAAATTGCTGAGATTTATCATTTTGAACTTTGTGTAAAGATAACAAGGTCACTGAAAAGTTATGTGGAAACCTGTATCACTCCTTAACCGCCCATTTGGGCGCAATTAATAATAATAATAATTATTATTTATTGCGAGAATAACTTTCTTCGGCTTTTCCCAATTAATTGGGTTCGCCGGAGTCAACCAGGCTCATTTTGGTTTTGGCCGGGGATTTAAGGCCAGATGCCCTTCCTGACGCTACGTGATTTTCCTGGTGAATATTCCACCCCGGGATTCGAACCTCGGCCGTCCGGGTGAAAGGCGAGAAGCTAAGCCTCTGCGGCATCACACTCCCCATTTAGTGTGAGAATAATAATAATTATTATTTTTATTAGTATTATTCCGTTCGGTGACCTGGTTTTAATATCATTCGAATAGCGTGGCGCATATTGAAAAGTGTTCTTACGCTTTAAACTTATTGGAAGTAATGAAACTTGTAAATTAGATTGTGTTTCCTACTGTCTGGTGTAATCCACTTTAAGCAATCACTGCTGTTTTTGCTGGAACTGACTGAAATTTACATACACAAGTCACTCTCTCATAATAATATATTCTAAGGTTATTACCCTCCAAATTCATTGCATCAATAAAATTTCTTCATTCCTAAACATTCAAAGATTTAGTAGGAAAGTTTGTGAACTATGTCAGTGGAAAGATAAAAATAGAATTTTATTTTGGTAAGCAAATAAAGTAATATATCACATCTAGCAAAAGTGCTGTGTGTGATGTCGGGACATGTAATCTGGGGCTAGCACTAAAACAATAGCTTTACAGTAGTAGTCAGGGCTGGTGTGAGAAGTATGTTACGTCACATTACACTGGTAGCTTCACACTTAAATGATCCCCAGAACCTTCCTGGCTTCAAGTAATAAAGTATTCTCTATCTCTTTCTTTCTAGTTTTATTTCTCTCCTATGTTTCCTACAGACTGTTCTTGGCAATGGTACAAAAGCCTCTCCACACCAGAATACCCCTTCTCTTTATATGTGGACAAGAATATGGGGTTGTGATTGAGTGTATGAGTAGTCTGCAAATATCTCTTGTAATTCACTGCATTATATCAATAACTCGGGTGTATTTATGGATCTACCCCAAGCTATTGTATGTTCAATAGCAATAAGAGGGCTGTTATGGAATTCCATCCATTTCAAGATGGGGTCTTAACGCAATTATCTTCCATGAATGCCATTCTTGTAAACAATGATCATGTGTGGTTGATCGCCAAGGAGTGCCACTATAATGGAAATGCGAATCACGTGGGGAACTGCAATGTGTAGATCAATGTACAGGGTTGTTATCTATGTACGCCCCGATAAACAAGGTAAGTTAAGCCGGCTTTCACTGGCGCAGGTCGCGGGCGCGCGTACACGGTTCGGTCGGTGGTGGGTGCGCAATTATACACTTTTACTAAACATGTTCAATAATGTGTACTTACAGTGCTCATAGTCGATGCTGGAAATGTCCTCCCTCTCTTGTAACACACACCTGACCTTTTCTGTTGAAAGAATGGACATCGATCTCATCTAATTTTTGTTGTCTGTTAACTTCTTTTTATTATTTACGGAGCCAGTTTTCTTGAATCTTTTAGCGAGCCTCCTAATTGTACAGGCATTAGGCATGATCCGAAATTTTCGTCTTGTTTCAGATAGCTCACTAAACGATATGAGTTAGTGGAGTGGAGTATTGCGAGGTCCGCACCTAGCCAGCCAAATGACGCAATAGTTTGCCGAAGTCCACTCATTTGGCTGGCCAGGTGCGCAGCCAGTGGACCTCGCAATACCCCGCTCCGCTGACTCATATCGTTAGTTCACACGTGTTTTGTCATCCTTATGGACGTGTATCGGCAAAGCTTAGACGTTAGTGTTGCACGTTTACTGAGTATTGTGATTACTGTGAACGGAACTTAAACAGTACATAAGAGATGAAATTCAAGCCATCACTGCTGTGGAACTCCAGAATATTGTCCATTCTTTCATCAGAAGATGTCAGGTGTGTGTTACAAGAGAGGGAGGGCATTTTCAGCATCGGCTATGAGCACTGTAAGTACACATTGTTGAACATGTTTGGTAAAAGTGTAAAAGTGCGCGCAAACCACCGACTGAACCGTGTACACAGGCCCGCGATCTGCGCCAGTCAAAGCCGGCTTAGCTTGCAATGTATATTGGGGCGCACAGAGTAATGACCCTGTACTTCATCATGTATAGGTCCTTGACCATGCGGGCAAGTAGACTACAGTATATACAGAACAATAATAATAATAATAATATCGTATGACCTCGGGTGCCTGGTGCAAGCTTTGTTAATTGACACCCAGAGGGTAACTTGCATGTCGAATTTCGTCGTTCCTTTGAACGCTATGAAAGTCAAGGAGGTTAGATATCTAAACTTCTTGACACTACAGCGCTGTCAAGTAGAGAATGGAGGAACTTTGTGTTGGCGGAAAATCCCGAGATTAATTTTGCCATTGAACACGGCCTACTGAATTCAAATGGGTTCTTTAACAAGCCAACAACGTATGACATGAGTGTCGTGATTTTTGTCGCCTTTCAAAAATCACTTACCACGGTCAGGGGTGAATCTGCAATCTTGGGGTTGGTAGTCCGACACGTTAACCACTCAGAAGAGGCAGAGGCAGAGACAGAAGCAGAAAAACATACAGTCAGTCTGAGAGACTAGACTTTATATCATTTCAAATGACGCATGCTACATATGCTACACATGTTAGAAAGGCTCAGGAGGGCTTCTCGCTCCGCTCGAAGCCCCAGGACTCTTTCAACAGGCTCCATTACCCTTTAACTTAGGCTTCCCACGCGGGGAACGGAAAGCGGGAGGTGCACTCTGCTGCATAACGTCACGCACTCGCCGTCTCCGTATCGCATAACGCCAGAGCCCAGGAGTAAACTCAGACTCAGTGCATATGCACTGAACAACATGATGACGTCATACACGCCGTAACCGTAACGCATAACGGTAGAGCAAAGCATAACGACAAGATCATTTGAAATGATAAAATACTGTTATCAGTCTTACGTCTTTTGAACTACTGAAGCTTTTAGAGACGCCGATGTGCCGGAATTTTAGCCCCGTAGGGGATCTTTAACGTGCCAGTAAATCTACTGACACGGCTCCCTCTCATTTGTGTAGCGTCAAATGCCAACTGACAGCGTAGGGACTTGATCCTATAACCTTGGTCACAGCAGGCGAGAACGTTACCACTGCGCCACGCAGCCAGTTATCTATACAAATAACAAGAGCCCGAATTTGTAAGTAATAGTATTCTAGAAATATACGTAAATGTGTATTAATAAGGTCTTACCATGTACCAAATCGTAATATAAAATTACACATGACCTAATAAATTGTTTTAAAATTGGTTTATTTAAAGGGGAAAATTAATAACAATTGTTTGAAATGGTTTTATATAGAGGGCTAATTTATAGTCTGACATTGTATTAAAGTGGTTTTATATACAGGTCAAATTTGAAAAATGTCGTAAAATGTTTTTTAAGAGCAAATTAAAAAACGACTTCAAATGGTTTTATTTAAAGTGCAAATTTAAAAACTGTCTCGACATGATTTTACTTCAAGTGCAAATTTAAAATAAGTTTTCTTACGAGTTTCTTCGTTTTTAGCCTATTTTCAATTTTGAAAAAAATAGGCTTATGAGATCACCTTTTGTCCGTGTGTGTGTGCGTGTGTGTGTGTGTGTGTGTGTGATTCGTGTGTGTGTCCCCCCCTAATAAAATCTAAACGACTGGAGCGATTTCAATGAAACTCGGTATGTTCATAGCACTATTCCCGGCGACCTCGACCGTGCCCTTCAAATTTTGTTACGTCTCACCAATGCAAAATGGCGGCTGTGCGAAATATTTCACTAGCATTCAATATCTCCGAAACTATTACCGATATCGCCCTGAAATTGTGTACGGTGATAAAGAGTACTACTAGAAGTTCACCAATGAGACTTTCAAAATCCTGGTGACTACAAAACCAACATGGCAGTCAAGCGAAGTTGAGACTTTTAAATAGACTTTTCTCCCGATTTAACTATCCACACGTAATGAAACTTGGTACAGCAAATGTTTATACACATTGTAATGCACTGGAGTCTAATTTAGTCCAATTGTTTACATAACTTCAAAATGGCGGCTGTACGAAATATTTCACTGACATTCTATATCTCCGAAACTATTACAGATTTCACCCTGCAATTTAGTACGGTGATAAAGGGTACTGATACAAGTTTACCTATGTATATTTCATAAACTTGTAAAGTAGAAAACGAACATGGCGACCAAGCGAAGTTGAGACTTTTAAATAGACTTTTCTCGCGATTTAAACATCCAAACGTAATGAAACTTGGTACAGCAAATGTTTATACACATTGTAATGCACTGAAGTCTAATTTAGTTCAATTGTTTACATAACCTCAAAATGGCGGCTGTGCGAAATATTTCACTGACATTCTATATCTCCGAAACTAATACAGATATCACCCTGCAATTTTGTACATTGATAAAGGGTACTGATACAAGTTTACCTATGTATATTTCATAAACCTGTAAAGTACAAAACGAACATGGCGACCAAGCGAATTTTAAATATTTTAATAGACTTTTCTCGTGATTTAACTCTCTGAGCGCTGTGAAATGTGGTACAGTAAATGATTTTGCAGATTGTAATGCACTGCCATCTAATTTAATTCAACTGTTTACATAACCTCAAGATGGCGGCTGTGCGAAATTTTAAAATTAAGTTTTTATTTCTTGTATCGTAATCATGCGATCGAAGTGAAAGTTTGAATTATGAACCTAGGCAATAATTGGCCTTGAATGGTACATAATTCCATGGCCTATACATATAATAATCCTAAATGGCGAGCTTCCGAAATATTTAGACTGTTCTCAATATCTATGAATCTTTTACAGCAACCAAACTGATTTCTTTTAATGTTCATAGAGACTATGAACATATGTTCACCTATAGGACTTTCAGTAACCTGGTGAGCACAAATCCAACATGGCGGCGACGCGAAGTATAAATATTTAAATGGACGTTTCTCGCGAATTAACTATCCGAGTGCCATGAAACGTTGCACGTTAAATGCTTATACAAATGTTGATCCACTGGCATCTAATTTATTTCAATTGTTTGCATAATCACAAGATGGCTGCTGTGCGTAATTTTAGAATCTCGTTTTTACTTCTTGTGTTCTAATCATGCGATTGCAGTTTGAATACCACACGTAAACAATAATCTTAAAGTAATAGTACAAAAATAAATATCCAACCTGGCGACCATCTGAAATATTTAGACGGTTCTCAATATCTACGAATCTGTTACAGCAATTAAACTGAAATTTTGTATGTTGATAGAGACAATTATCATGAGCAGGATATATGAAAATAGGCTGTATAGTTCTTCACGGAACTACTTGTTTTCTTTCGAATTTGGCAAACTAAGGACCGGCAAAGAACTTAAGACTTTTTTGGCTTTTCTTCTTTGCTCCTCCCAGAACCTCTTCATGCGTTCGCTTCTTTTCTTTCTCTCCTCATCGGAAATGATCCGTTTTGGCGTCCTCATTGTTGGTTTCTCCTGAAATGCTTTTTCACTGTCTACTCTCCTTCTAAACTCTCTTCTGTTGTGGACCATCTGTAGTGTGATTCCAACATCTGCCGCATCCCTTTTCACCTCACCTACCCATTTAGATGTGGCCTTTAACCCCACGATGTAGCTGAAGATCCTTTAGGTCTTCGTTTTTCCTCATCCTCCAAGTCCCATCAGCAGTTTTCTGTTGTTCACGTATTTTCCGCGGAATCCTCCTTTCTTTCTTTTCTAGTTCTTGAAGCTCCCCCTTTTTATATAAAAAAAGACACTCCTTCTGGTTGTTCTACCTCTCTATAGTGTCTGATTTTGGCCTTGTAGGATAATGGCCGTATGTTTTACTTGTTCTGCGTTAGCTTGTAGGCCAGGTCTAGTTTTCTGGCTCTTCCTTTATTTGCCTCCGTTGAGTTGAATCCATTCCCCAGGGTATTTCAACTTCTCTGTCCTCTTAATCTTCCCATGATTTACCTCCATGCTTAAAACTTTTATTCAAAGGGCAAATTAAAAGAAAGTCTTAAAATGTTTTTTTGAGAGCAAATTTAAAAGAAGTTGTCTTACAACGGTTTTATTTAAAGGCAATTTTATGTCTTAAAATGTCTTATTAAAAATAAAATCAGATGTATTTTCATATTAATTAATCAAAATTTGTTACTGATCTGGTTTTATTATTTTTAAATAATTTATACAGAAAATATTTTGGAAATATTGCTGAATCTTCCATTTTTTATAAATATAATTTGATCAAAACCGTTTATTTAGAACAATAATAATTATTTTACTGACGGATGGAATAGTTACGTTGTCTCTCAAACTTTCTCAATAAGGTTCATTTTCAAGACATGACTATTTTCTTGTGTTTGCATACATTGGCAGGCTAATTGAAAGGGCACAACACAGACCTCCAAAAATGTACCGAAGCGTTGAATATAGGCTATTTGGACAAAATATTTCAAGTGTGGATCACTAAAATTAATATATCTTTTTAGTAAACTTTAAATAGAGGAACAAATATTCTATATGTAACTTCCGTTGGTGTAGTAACCCAACATCGCAATATCCTTCACATATGTGTAATACTTTAGAAGTAATTTTACTCTCTGATACAAGAGTTTTTGTTTAGATGATAAAGCTTCTCTTTGATCTCGAAGTACTGGTCTCGTCTAGTACTGTATATGAAGCGTCGGTAAATCGCGGCTATATGGGAACATAATATAGCACACCATCTCTTTCCCTCCATGCTCTTTCGTTTAACATTTTTATGTTGGTAAGTTTTTGTTTGTGAATGCTGTGAACGACGCCTAAGAAAGAAAGAAAGAAAGAAAGAAAGAAAGAAAGCCTCAGAACCTCGTGGAAGTAAATAGCATTCTTGTCTAACACTCTGGAGACCTGAATTCAATTCCTGGCCTTAGTCTACTGATAATAATCGTTGATGTGCAAGCCACCCAATTGGTGTCTATTTGAAGACTTCCACTATGGTATTGCGCTTCGTCCCATGAAGTACGCTCTCAATTTAGCAGACTAACGGCCGGATTCACCAATACCAATTATCTCTCAAGTAGCAGCGGTACACGGCTTCGTCCGGTGGATTTATTTGTTTTATGGATGATAAATTGATAATGAATACTACTACAGAACTAGAGCGCTCAAGGATAAGGATCGGAAAGCTCCAACGCTTATTGCAGCTGATAACCTCAGTATACTGCACCAACACCATCGCCCTTATACAGAGGCATACTATTGGCATGATGATAACTGTTTTAAGGGGCCTAAGACATCTTTTTGCACTAATTACTCCCCGTGAATGCAATTATTATATAAGCAGCTCTCAATTCTGCACCAGAACACTGGTAGGGGCGACGTCATGCAACCCACATTGCCAGGCAACAATAGACTTAGGCAGCCGCGGCTCGTGGCGTTGGAGCCGGGGAAGGCTCAGCACGTAGTGTCAAAATGCTGGTATAACGCATTTCTTATATGACACCCACATACACGGCTGCAGGATTTTAAATTTCACGGTGAAAGGTGTGGGAGCTCGGAACAGATTTCTTGTTGACAAACAGATTGGCTCGTAATAAATAATATATAAACAGATTGGCACCATTATATTATTTTATGAAGCATTTTTTCCTAATTATAATGAATTTACTTACCTAGTTTCGAAATACGGGAAGAAGCAATGCATTCGTTTTCTAATCTAACCTAGTCCCCATTCTAATTAGTCCCGATCAGAGAAGTCTGTTTCACGGTTGTACACTATCAAACAATCGCATTTTACTTAGAAAGCAGCGTGCTTACCAGCTAGAACTGTAAGGTTGATGATGATGATAATTGTTGTTTTAAGGGGCCTAACATCTAGGTTATCGGCCCCAGAACTGAAAGGGAATTGATCTGGAACATAGGCCGAAAGTGTACCCGATCTTGAGGGATAAATGGAAACAAACACAATTGTAGATATTAAGAACAATGAAGCTACTTGCTATTACTTTATATAAACACATGACCTACCTTAATACATTGGTTTGTAAGTGAAGTCTGCCCTCCTCTCCTTTTGCGCTGCAAAGTGGTCAATGACAAGCTCATTGAAGTTCGGTGACTCCAACAACTCCTTCTCTGTGGAACACATTGCAAGTGCACAGAGTCGGCCTTCTTTCATTGTGTTACGTAAAAATGTTTTCACTCGTTTTAGGGTAGAGAAACACCGCTCTGCTTCTGCTGTGGTCATTGGAATGGTCACTATGATCTGTAGGAGTTTAACGCTTTCGGGCAAAGCTCCCGCCAAGTTGTTTTCGTAAAGAAAATTCAACAAGGTCAACGCACCTGATGCCTTTGCAAAGTCAGGTCGGCTGTATAGCACATTCAGCTCATGGCGCAGCTCTGTAGAGTTTAACCTAAATAAGTCGACTGCTATTTTCAGTTCTTTTTCAGGGAAAACAATGCGATGTTTAGGGAACAATGACGGCTCAAACAACTTGGCAATTGTCAGGTGGTCACTAAACAGAAAGCGATCACTGATCTGCGTCATAATGATATCACAGACTTCTCTCGCACACGCACTCCGCGACTCAGTGAAACGCGCACGTTTTATGGACGGTCCCTCCCCCTCACAGAGTTGATCAGTATCAAGCGAAGACCTAGCCCGCTGAATGCTTGAAACAAAATCAGACACATACATCATTGTTTTCACTGCATCAACACACTTTTGTTGAAGTTGATTGAATAAAATGTCACAATGAGGCATGACTTTGTTAAAAAACTACAACCAAAAAAGGAAATCGTCTTCTTGTAGGAAACCCTTTATTCCCATAGCCTTATTAACTGTCTTATAGTCATTTGTAATATCGTCAATAATTTTGACCAGGCACTGCACTATTTCATCCTTGTATTTGTGCACAGTGGTCACGCAACGGGATTTGAAATTCCATCTGATGGACTGAGGACAGCTAGGAATTCGCTTTTTTACAATCTCATCAAGAACAGCTGTTCGTTTGGGAGACTGCGAAAAGAAGGTGGAAATCCCTTCCAAGTTGCTGAAAAATAGTCGCACTTGCTTATTCCCAGTTACACAACGTTCAACAATTAAATTTAACTGGTGTGCGTAACAGTGAATGAAGTGGGCGTTCTGATATTTCTCTTTAACCCTAACTTGAACCCCACTCCTTTGACCACTCATGACTGGAGCACCATCGTAGCTTTGAGCAATGAGTTTTTCAGGGGTCTCACTTACTTTCATTTTCACCAGCTCACTAAATATAGCTTCAGTGACACCTTCTGCACTATGGTCTTTTGGCTGAACGAAACTGATGAATCTTTCGTTTATTTTTCCCATTAACTCGTATCGCATTATCAAGACCAGCTGTGATAGAGAGGCACAGTCTGTGGTTTCATCAACTTCGATTGCTACATAATTAGTCTGTGACAGTTCAGTTCTAATCAAATGAAGGCAAACCTCGTAAATCGAGTCCAACAATTCATTTTGAATTGTTTTTGAGAGACCTAGGAAAACTCGATTATCGGTCTTTTCTATGTGTTGCTTTAAAACACTGTCGAGTTCGGACATTAGACTAACTAACCCGCGAAAAATTCCTGGATTTTTGGAATTGTCTGTTTCGTCATGTCCCCGCAAGGCGAGCTCGAACTTACCGCAAAACTTGATGCAATCTATGAGCTTGACTAATATATACCGGTTCTTCGATACATTTTCATTATATTTCTTTACATTCAAGCGGTAAGCACTGTCTAACTGGCACCTTATGTCCACTTTCCCTAACATGGCAAACTCAATACAGCCATTTAGGTGATTTTCACTGGAGTTATGTTTTTTAACTTTGGCATGAAAATTCTTCAAGTCCGTAATACCTGTCTCAGTCCATGAACTATCATTTGAATTGGTAACAAGGCAGGTGAAACAAAAGAAGGCATTTTTCCCTCGCAACCACACAACCATTCTGCTGCATCGTACAATGCTCTATTAAAATTTCTAATATAACCCCCCCTGGATTTACAATGTTTCTGAGTTTGAGAGATTGTAAGATCTGGTTTAGGTGCCCCAAGACCTTTCACAATGAGCCTAGTTTCGTGGTCAAGAATTTTGCCCGATACGCTAATAACTGAATTCATTGTCTTGAAGACATACACTTACCACTAATGTAGCCCGTAACATGCAAATTAAGACTTGCCACTGACAATCAACAAAATTAATAAACTTGTAAGTTACACCAACGATTTTCACGCGCGAACACTTGTTTACAATACACAGCATGCATGAACAGCGGCAGATTTTAAACAGAATACTTCCGTTAAGTCTCGGTAGATGGCTCTGCTACCCCTCGCCACCTCATGGTGCTATCTGGCGGAAGTATTTTAGTTATTATACTTCAAGGAATGCCATCTGAGTTCTCAATAATGAATATCACTTATTAGTCGTCAAACTGTTTCTGGTAACTTGTCAATTAATAATCCTTCGGAAATTAAAAGAAGGAAAGGATAAACTTTCTCGAGAGTGGTATGAGTCTTCTAGAACTAATTTCAATGCATTCCACTGATTAGAAACATCCTGTCGGCGTTGGCAAGCCTGGGTTAGGCTGTAACCGCTTGAGCCTTTAGCGATACATTGTAAACGAATGGAGCTTTCCTAACCACGCCCCCCAGCCCTGTTACATGGGAAGGAATGGCACAGTTAAGGCGCAGCCTAACGGCGCTACTACCCATCATAAGAACATGCTTTTATCAACAGTTCCAAATATATTGACTCGTGACTTAATGGATTAGTGAATTGTATAAATGTTTCTAATTAATATAAATTAGAAATTCCTCAATTAAATAGCTATATTTATAGAATCTTACAATAGAGGCTCCGCCTAAGAGCCTTTAATCACCAGCCGCGCCTGGACTTAGGTATTATTGAAGCTGTTCGAGAGCACTTGTTCTTCCGACTTACTGAACAAAAATCAATCTTTAAGGTTACCTGAGAGGAGTAGCCTAATGCTACATAGCCTAAACTATTCCTCTTGAATCTGGCATTCATATACAAAAATAATTTTTTGAATCCGATTGGTAGTTCCAGAGATTAGTGCGTTTAAATACACAAACACACAATCAATCTCTTCAGCTTCATTATATTAGTATAGATTAATTGTTTTAAATGGCCTTATTCTGTTCTTTAAATCCCAAGTCCGTTGAATCGATGCTTTGCTGTACTTGATTTTCTGATATTTACGTACTTAGTCATAAACGACAACAGTCCATCTTTTTATATAGGAATTGCAGCCAATGGCCATAGCTGGGTATTGAACGCTCGAGGGCTCTACAAAAGTTCAATTTCAAGTAGTTCCAACTTTGGCTTCCAGATTCTACTGTCATTAAGACTAGCGGCGAACGTTGGAACTTGATAGAGAGTTTCTAAATAGCCAAATATAACCAACACATTTCGCTACACACTACCAATTGCAGTGGTAGGTTCTATTACGTGCCATAAATCTATGACATGCGACCACCAGATTTACTTCCCTTCCGAAGGAAGACATACTGAAGGATTTTAAAACAGTCCATCTTGTGATACCTCAATAGGGAGGAGGTAACGATCAGGGAGCTCTTAGCTCTCGCAGCAAAGTAGTACTACGACCTTTTTCAAATATGGGTTGTAGCGAAGGGTCAGGAGATGTGACGGGAAGCGGCGTTTCGGCTGTACGCATGCGCAGCCTATATATATTGAACCCTTGCAAAGAAGCATATGAGACTCAGATTCGGGGCGTAACAGGTCATATTCGTAAGTTGCTGTCAGGGCGCTTCATTAACTTGCAGGGTAACATATAACAAAATAACATGCAGGAAAGAGTGAAGCCAGGGTTAAAACAACTGAATTTAATAACAAATCACCATATTTACACATAAACAATTAACAACAAAAACTCCCAATTGACTCCCGCTTAATAAAATGCCAAAAACTTAGGCGATATCTCTGGAGAGATTAATTACCTGGACCAAGTGTCCTTAACTAAAACAATACCAAAAGTGACCATATAAGTGCGTACGCCGTTCTACATGCACCACGATGTGTACTTTGAATGCGTGATTCGTTATCATCCAGAGTGACCCTTCAAACAACGAATCCGCATTTCCTAGAGCTAGACCGACACAAGGGAACACAACTACAATACTTAAATTAAACCGACACTTCCTAAATCTACTATAAACAAACACAAAATTTCCGTGTGAAATTGGACTTAAATTGCCGTAGCAACATTTACTGCCTAAAATCTTAGGACTTCTCACACAAATCAACACAAGTACATTAACACGTGACCAATAGAAAAATACTCAAATGACCGCTGTCAAAATTTACAAATACTCTACCACTACACCACACGGGTGTGACAAACAAAATTACATGAAATCGAGTCATCAACAAAGCAATAGGCAAACAGCCAACATTTACGTTAACCACAATATTTTATCCATACAAGGTACAACAATCCGTTACACACATGGCGAACTCCCCAATTAATTATGGCTTAAAAATTAGCCATCACAATGAACAGGTTTGCTGCATGAAAGCTTACAGGGTTCAGTCGGACAAATAGGACTGCCTATCAAAATAAGTCACAGGCAAAACGGGCGGTTTGTGGAACTCTGCATGTCTGTCAACCCACGTGTCAATAACCTCGACCTCCCAGAACATGGGGTCGAACCTCGAAGAAATGTGCCCCAAAGCACAATAATACGTGTGTGTGTCAGAAAAAACATATGGACAAGAATCAGCAGTCTCCCAAGAGCACTCTGTCTTTCCATCGAATACAACAGCAGCAAAAATATATAAGGGCGGTAGGACAACTACCCCCTCCTCACGTAGAATCAACACACACTAGACACATCAACACACACTGAATCACACGTATGGGTTGTGACAGACCCTGAAATAAAAGACACAAATAATATCCACATGCTGGCGCCATCGTTCTATGCCGTGACTAGTCACCTGAAAAGGACTCAAGAAAAATCTATCAAAATTAGAACGAAGGTGTTCTACAATTACTTTTAAGTTGGTGCACTCGGCTACCCTAACATGAATAATAACCTGTTCAGCAAAATGTTTTACAATCATTTCCTCCCATTCCTATTTCAAATATTAACGTTAATAAAGCACCATTTATCGAATGTAACGGGTTCCGCAATTGAAAGGATAAAAATCACGCACGCACGCCGCGTACATTACACATGACTCAAGAAAAATAACAAAAATATCAACAAACACTTTGGCCACGCGCCAACGGACATTTAAACATATAGTGTCGGTACAAGAAACACAGCTATAAACAAGAAAGAAAAACATGACTATTTACAAAGTTCCCCGGCCAAATCTAACTACATAATTGAAATAATCCAATTTTAGTACATCACCGCTTCTGCATGTAGGACTAAGGACATCCTTCTCAACCCATTGCCCTATGGACAATTTAGCACTCCATAGTAGTCGTCTGCGTTGATTTCTTGAAGCTCATCCCAACTTCAAACCACGTGCTGATCATCTTGGTCTCGACTCCTTGGCAGAAAAGTTCAATGTTAAATATTTGCCTATCTATAATCGCTTGCAGGCTACTCAGTTCACCCACAATTGTCCTACTGCGATTAATAGCGAAGACTGGCCCTAATTATATCGCACATACGCACTATAAAAACACACATACAATACACATAATTTATACATAAAATATACATCTCGAGTCCGCGCCACTGGCTCGTTAACAAGTTCAAAATCCTGGCTGCACTCGCAGTCGCTATCTCGTCCGGTATTTCCGTCCCGTCTTATGGACTTCGGTTCTGGTAAGCGCTAATGAGGGTGATACGATACTTCCCCCTTAAAGTTGAACTCGTCGTCTTTAAAAGAATGTTACAGTTTATCACGCGCTGGCGTGAAATATTTAGATCACACAATTTAGTTGATTTTAGAGCAGAATGTATTATAGCTTTTAAAATTCGATACTGCAAACGCTGCGACTTTAGCTCCCCAGAGCTCAGAAAATAAAATTAGCTTCACTGATTTTAGAGCGTAAAAATCACATTTCGAACTGGCGTGGAGTATGCCTCTGAAGGCTCCACAACTGAGTACTTAGATAAATTCGAGCGTCAAAATCACACTTCAAACTGGCGTGGAGTATGCCTCTGAAGGCTCCACAAGATAATTACTCAGATTGGCGTCAGGCCAAACTATTTATGAGAAACTGACAAGGGCGGTGGAGTGGGGCGGAGTCGGATAAAAACTTCCAGAGTTTTTGTCTCACAAAGATGGGGCTAGTGTCATTCTTCTCCAAATAAATCCAACGTCTCAAATTACTCGAGCGGAGATTAATCCGTTCGGCGGTTCCTTAGATACACACTTCCGCGCGCTTTTTACTACTGACGCCGTCCACCTCGTGGTCACAGCTTGGTCTCTTGCGATTGGCTGATTCAATCGTATGTTCGTTGAGAGGACCTCGTGATTCTCCCTTTATGTCTCCAATTTTGGTACAGTAGTTGCACAATTTGGCCTTGAACTCGACTAATTCTGGCCGTCCCCAGGAATAGCTACCAACTCAGCTTCTGTTGCAACCATTACGAAATACTGGCCTCCCTAATATCCAAGTCGACTTCCTTATGTGCTGCCTGGGCCGTAGTAATAATAATAATAAATATGAATACTTATTTATCGAAGATCAATAAGGGTTCAATATCAGCAGTCAGTTGCTACCTCCAGCACGACGCTTGTTGCTCATCCGGCTTTAAGTGTGTATTGTTTCCTTAGCAAACTTGGTTATGGAAGGAAGGGTCGAAGACAAGAACTTTGTTAAACAGATTGCCTCAGTTGTAAGATGTGGTAGCTATGCAGAGATGAAACGATTAGCTCAGGACAGGGAGGCCTGGAGATCTGCATTGAAACAGTCAAACCACTGAAGACTCAAAACAACAACATGGTGATTGCTAAATAGTAAATTGTTGTTGTAGTTGATTAATTAATGGGCTTTGCGACATCGTGGTCATGTAGCCCCGTGTACTTGGATGTGTGTGGAATTTGTCTGATAACCTGTATTAATGTGCATTTGTAATTCAGATGAGAATTGGGAAGGAAGCGGCCGTGGTCATGAGTTAGGAACCGTCCTGGCATTTGCCTGGAGTAGAAGTGCGAAATCCATGGAAAACCACTTCCATGATGGCGGGGGTGAGAATCGAACCCACATCTTCTCAGTTTTGCCCCGTTCCAGCCCTCAGACCAGAATTAAATTTATTGGCAGAGCCGGGAATCCAACCCACTACGCAACGAGGTGGAATGAAGAGTAAAATAATTATGTTAATACTTATACTGTATTAATGAATAAGGAATATCCATTTTATATTATTTTGTTTACTTTTTCGAGGGAAACCATGAGGAAATCTTCAAAGGACAGACTGCAAGATTCCGAACTTACAACTGTGCAGGATTCTTACCTACTAAAACCCCACAAACCCTATACTGACTGTTCAGCCTTACTTCAGGGTGGAGCCACTGTTACGACCAGAGATCTCAGTCAATTTCATTTTACTTGATGATACTGAAATTACTCATTATCATCCTCACAGTCTTCAGAAACCAATCTTCTAGATTCCTCCTCTTTTTAGCCTATTTTCATTTTTGAAAAAAAAAAAAAAAGGCTTATGAGATCACCTTTTGTCCGTGTGTCTGTCTGTGTGTGTGTGATGGTGTGTCCACCTCCTAATAACTTCTAAACGGCCGGTGCGATTTCAATGAAACTCGGTAAGTTCATAGCGCTATTCCGGATGACCCCGACCGTGCCCTTAAAATTTTGTTATGTCTCACCAATCCAACATGACGGCTGTGCGAAATATTTCACCAGCATTCAATATCTCCGAAACTATTACCTATATCACCCTGGAATATTTTACAGTGATAAAGGGAACTAATAGAAGTTCACATATGTGACTTTTGAAACCTGGTAACTACAAAACGAACATGGCGGCCTAGTGAAGTTGCGATATTTAAATAGACGTCTCTCGCGATTTAACCAGCAAACGCAATAAAACTTGGTACCGTATACACAGTATACAGCATTACACATTGTAATGCACCGACATCTAACTTAGTTCAATTGTTTACATAACCTCAAGATGGCGGCTGTACGATATATTTCACCGGCATTCTATATCTCTGAAACTATTAGCGTTATCACCCTGAAATTTTGTACGGAAATAAAGGGCACTACTAGAAGTTCATCTATAAGACTTTTAAAAACCGGTTAACTACAAAACGAATATGGCAGCCAAGCGAAGTTGGCAAATTTTAAATACACCTTTCTCGCAATTTAATGATCCAAACGCAATGAAACTTGGTACAGGAAATATTTATACACATTGTTATGTACTGGTATCTAATTTAGTTCAATTGTTTACATAACTTCAAGATGGCTGTTGTGGGAATTTTAAAATTAAGTTTTTATTTCTTGTGTCGTAACCATGTGATCAAAGTGAAAGTTTGAATAATGAACCTACGCAATAATTTTCCTTTTATGGTACATGACGCTATGGCCTATACATATAACAATCCAACATGGCGACCATCCGATATATTTTGATGGATCTCAATATCTACGAATCTATTACAGCAATCAAACTGAATTTTTTAATGTTCATAGGGGCTAAGAATATAAGTTCACCTATAGGACTTTCAATAACCTGGTGATCACAAATCCAACGTGGCGGTGACGCGAATTATAAATATTCACATGGTCGTTTCTCGCAAATTAACCATCCGAGTGCAGTGACACTTGGTACAGTAAATCATTATACGAATGTTAATCCACTGGCATCTAATTTTTTTCAATTGTTTCCATAACCACAAGATGGCAGCTGTGCGAAATTTTAAAATGTCGTTTTTACTTCTTGTGTCCTAATCATGCGATTGAAGTTTGAATGATACACGTACACAATAATTTTCATGTAACAGTACATAACTCTAAGACCTACATGAAGATCCAACATGGCGACCATCCGCAATATTTAGTCGGTTCTCAACATCTACGAATCTATTACAGCAATCAAACTGGATTTTTGTATGTTGATAGAGGCAATTTAAGTAAGTAATATATGTGAAAATAGGCTGTATAGTTCTTCACTGAACTACTTGTTTTCTATTGTTTTTAGCAGCTCAGGGATGTAGACGGCAATCTCTGCTGCTGAGTATTTTTTCCTCCACATTGTCTGATGTAATGACTCCAACTTGAGTCTCTAGAACACTTCTAAGATTTCTTCACCTCAAACATACAAAGCTCGTGTGCTGAACGTCATCTCATTGATCACCACAATATTAACACCGTGATCTCGGTGATAATCCCATTCGATTGAGGCATGTTTCACAATAACCATGCCCAGAGAGAAACATGGTAATGTAATAATTAACCTCACAGTGTTCCCTCGACAACCATGCCTTCAGTTGCTTGATGAGCCTAGCGGTCCACCTGCCATCCCATTCTTCCTTCCATTCCAGAAGAGATCTATCTCTTTCCTCCCTCTTCACGCGCATCTTAGAATGCTCTTCTGTGCGCAAGCACAGTGCGCCCGGGAATGTTCTCCGCAGTGCCGACAAGCTGCTGCGAGAGATTACGTCAGCAGATACGTTGGCAGCACGGCCGTCGCTTGTATCATAACAAACAAACAGTAAACTTTATACTCACCACAGCCATTCATAACATGCTAGAGGTGCTGATGACACACAAGCTCGCTTATTGCAATACACACTGACGAATTCCACAGCCTACAGCCCACACATGTGGCCTACACCCTATCAAGGACACTGTGCTGCCAACTAAACTGATGACGCAAACACTCTCAGAGGCACGTAGCCACTGCGGAGAACGCGGAAACCCTGCAGGAGTTCGAAATGGACATCGCACGCCTCGTAAGGCTCGCCTATCCAACAGCGCCGGCCGACGTCCTGGAACAGATTGCGACGCAGACCTTCCCCGACGGGCTACGGGACTCGGACACTCAACAGGCGCTGCGACTCGCGCGCAATAAGACCCTGGCAGATGCGCTGAGCCACGCACTTGAGTTCGAGACCGCAAAACAGGCATCTAGAATGTACACGCGGGTACGTCAGATGGACGTCGACGAACCAGCCAAAGCCGACAAGACCAAGCCCCTGGCCGATGAACTGATGGAGGCGCTAGGCCGGTTCTTCAAGAGTCGCAGTACCAGCAACAAAAACGTAGCCGAAGGACATCCGGAGAGGCGGCCCGGAAGAGGAATACCGACCTGCTGGACCTGCCGTAAGAGAGGCCACCTGAGCAAGGACTGCGGTGATCGCCACCGCCAAGGGTTTCCGTCGGGCCAGTCAGTCGTAAGGAAACCGCGCGGCCCAGGAAAGCAAGTATCAGCCAGCCTTGGGGGGCAAATGTTGGCTTGTGACAGTCGTCAAGCCCCGGCAGTCCAAGTTCGTGTGACGCAGTTACGGAGGGATAATAGCAGCCTGATGGTCGACGGAGTCGTCAACGGAGAGAGCTGGCCCATGCTAATCGACACAGGAGCATCGAGGACCATCGTCAGTCCCACCGTGATCCCGAAGTGGAGAGTACAACCCACACAAAGGAATCTCCAGCTAATAACCGCGACTGGAGATACCGCACCGGTACATGGCGAAGCATCACTGGAGTTCGTCATTGGTCGACGGGCGATAAAGCATCCAGTGCTTGTGGCTGACTTATCAAATAAAGTGATCATCGGACTGGACTTCCTGGACCAGAACAACATCATCTTGGATCTGAGTACCAACACTCTGCACTTCGGAAGTGAGGAACTTGCTTTGCAACCAGCACACGAGGCCGTCACCGCGCGACGAGTAAGGCTGAGAGAGGACGTCATCGTTCCCGCCAGGACGGAGGTCAGCGCCGCCGTAATTGTTGACGGGACTGTTGAGGGAGTGGTGGCTGTCATCGAGCCAAAATATGAGGACGTCCAGACAAAAGGATTGCTAGTTGCCAAGACCCTCATCAACACAACGTCTCGACCGTACGTCCGCCTGTCCAACCTGAACGACTACGACATTACGGTTCACCGGGACACCAACCTAGGAGTCTGCGAGTCCGTTACCTGGATTGCCCGCATCACAGATACGACGGACGGACACCTGCAGGCGGACAACCGAAGAAAACGCGCACTGCCAGAAGAACTACAGAAGCTGTACCAAGGATCCCAAGACCATTTAGACGAGGAACAATCACGCCAACTTCAGGACCTGCTACGCGAATTCCAGGACGTCTTTTCCGTGGGGAGCAAAGACTTCGGCAGGACATGCTTGGTCCAGCACAGAATTGACGTTGGGGACAGCGCACCGATTAGGGCCCCATTCCGACGTGTCCCGCTCGCCAAGCAAGCCGAAGTCGACCGGATGGTAGAAGAGATGAAGGAGCAATGATCGAGCCATCACATAGTCCTTGGAGTTCTCCGGTCGTACTTGTGAAGAAGAAGGACGGTTCCACCAGGTTCTGCGTGTACTACAGGCGGGTGAACGACGTCACGAAGAAGGACAGCTACCCTCTACCCAGGATCGACGACACGCTGGACACCATATCAGGATCAAGATGGTTCTCCACCTTGGATTTGAAGAGTGGCTACTGGCAGGTGGAGGTCCACCCTATGGACCGCAAGAAAACGGCGTTCTCTGTGGGAAGCGGGTTCTGGCAGTTCACCGTCATGCCATTCGGTCTGTGCAACGCCCCTGCGACCTTCAAATAGCTAATGGAGTCCATTCTGAGGGGAGTACACTGGAAGACCTGCCTGGTCTAGATAGATGACGTCATCGTTCTGGGGAGAAACTTCGAGGTGCACTACAGCAACCTGAAGGAAATCTTGATGAAGCTACGGGCTGCCCAGCTGAAGTTAAGCCCCAAGAAGTGTCAGCTCTTCCAGAAGCAGGTCCAGTACCTTGGGCATATCGTCTCCGAGGAGGGGGTGCGTACCGACCCAGAGATGACCGCAGCTGTGAGGGAGTGGCCAGTTCCGAAGGACAAATCCAAACTACGAAGCTTCCTGGGACTCTGCACTTATTACCGTCGCTTTGTGAGAGGAATCGCCGATATCGCCAAACCACTGCATCGACTGACTGAGAAGGACACATGGACAGCAGAATGCCACAGTGCCTTCGAACAACTCAAGCAGGCTCTGTGCACCGCGCCTATTCTGGCCTACCCCAGACCTGGAACAAGGTTCATCGTCGATACCGATGCCGGCGACTTTGGTATAGGAGGAATCCTGTCGCAAATAGTGGACGGCGAGGAGAGAGTAGTGGCCTACTTCAGCAAAGCCTTGTCAAAGCCAGAGAGGAACTACTGCGTCACCAGGAAGGAACTGCTCGCCATCGTGAAGACCATCGAACATTTCCACAAGTACCTGTACGGGCAAGAATTTCTCATCAGGACCGACCATGCATCCCTGCGGTGGCTCCTGAACTTCAAACAGCCCGAGGGTCAACTCGCGCGGTGGTTAGAGAGGCTTCAACAGTACAACTTCGAGATCCAGCACAGGAAAGGCCAACTGCATTCTAATGCCGACGCCCTGTCACGAAGACCGTGCCCCGAAGACTGCACCTTCTGTACTAGGAGGGAGGAGAACACCGGGATACAGTGCCGACGGACTACTGTGGAACTTCAAGGGAACTGGAGCCGCGAATCTTTCACGCGGGCACAAGCAGAAGATGATGACCTGGGACTGAAAGCCGAATGGAAGAGGGCCTGTGTCCCCAGACCCGGGTGGAACATTGTGAGTGACTGCAGCCCAAAGTTTAAGTCCTACTGGGCGCAGTGGGACTCACTGGTTGTGAGGGATGGCCTCATATGCCGTACCTGGGAGAGCACCGACGGGAAGACATCTCGGGAACAAGTCGTCGTTCCAAAAGCTATGACGGAGGAAGTCCTGAAGGAAGTCAATGGAGGATCATCTGGTGGACACCTAGGGATAAAGAAGACCCTGGAGAAGCTGAGAGAGCGGTTCTACTGGATAGGATGCCGAACCGACGTGGAGAACCACTGCGCGAGGTGCCACGATTGCGCAGCCAGCAAGGGCTCAGGACGAAGACGGCGGGGTCCACTGAAGACCTACAACGTGGGCGGCCCCATGGAGTGAGTGGCCATCGATGTTGCTGGGCCATTCCCGTTGAGCGAGGCAGGGAACCGCTACATATTGGTCGTCAGCGACTACTTTACCAAATGGCCGGAGGCGTATGCGCTCCCTAACCAAGAAGCCGCGACGATTGCAGAGACCCTGGTGAAGGAATTCGTCAGCCGGTTCGGAGTACCCCTGGAGCTGCACTCCGACCAAGAGAGGAACTTCGAGTCGCAGGTGTTCCAGAACCTATGCCAGCTGCTGGGAATCCGGAAGACAAGGACAACGCCGCTACACCCTCAGTCCGATGGGATGGTAGAGCGATTCAATCGCACCATCGAGAATCATCTCCGAATAGTCGTCAGCGAGCACCAGAGGGATTGGGACAAACATCTTCCACTATTTCTCCTGGCCTACCGCGCCGCCGTGCATGAAGCCACCGGGTGCACACCAGCCCGGGCCATGTTTGGGAGGGAGCTCCGTCTACCTGTCGATCTTGCCTTCGGCCGACCTGGGAATGATCCGGTCCCGGTAAGCCAGTATTGTCAAGAAATTGTCGACCAACTGGAGGACGTGCACGCGTTCGCGAGGAGGAAACTGCGGATCGAGACTGACCGAATGAAGACCCGATACGACCAACAGACGGATGCCGGCGGATTCCACGAGGACGACCTGGTCTGGCTCTTCAACCCATTACGGAACAAAAGTCTGACACCCAAACTGCAGAAGTCCTGGGAGGGCCCGTACCGAGTCGTCTACAGGATCCAGCGGAGCCCGAGGGCGAAGATGAAGATCGTGCATCGAGATCGCCTGGCAGCCTACGGAGGGACACAGACGGACCAATGATTGATCGGGACGATCAGCCTTTTAGGAAGGGGGTGGTGTTACGGCTGTGAGTTTGTTTTGTCGCTCGCCGCATGAGTCACAGCTCCCCCCGGGATGTGTGTGCTCTGCCTCAGTGTATTACGTGCGCGTTACGCAACGGACTGCGTAGTGAAAGGGATGGTCCAGAATATTCGTGACCCACCCAGTGAAGGAAATGTCGAGAAGCCGTGTGTCCTGGACGATTCTAGAATTCATTGAGTCACCAGCCTGCTATATAAGCGGCTTCAACAGTGAGGGGACCGAGTTTTTCTGTGGTTGTGTTTTACGAGCTAATGCGAGCGTTTATCGTGAGCGACAGAAGTGTGGTGACTTGCGAAACCCCTAGTGAAGCGGTTTCTCCTGACAGCGAGGAAGTGAGAAGCATACAGGGGACTGCCTGTGTTTTCGTAAGTAACTGTAATTTGTGTACATAGAGGAGAGTTGCATGTAGTTCTGTCAAGGCCACCAGACTCATTAGCGAGAAGATTAACTGTTGACTAGTGAAAGGGGGCATGGGCTCTCCATAAGCAAGAGACTTGAGGAAACTGGAGTATGGTTCCAATTGCTTGTATTTGCTGATGAGTAGTGTATCTTCCTGCAAGCAATAAAGCTAACTTCTCTTTAAAGCAGTAATTGGTGTTGTGCTTTCTACCCACCGTAATCCAGTTAACAAAAGTGCCGCTAGGGGGGTGGCACGTAACAATATTGATGATGATAATAATGTTATGGATTTAGGGCAGCCAGGCTGCCATATCTTTGCACTGGAGAGAATATGCAATTCTTCTGACACTGGTCTCCCTCATTTGAGAACCCTTTAAAGCCTGGCGATCTCACAACCTAGAACACAGTGATTAAGAGCCTCACCCATTAAAACACACAACCGACCTTGAAGAGTTTGAAGGTTGAATATTACCTTTATAATTACCTATGAATATAGTAGAGCCATCCTTACTTCCGACTTGAAGTATCAGTGCTACACTACAGCTATCTAGCGGTCAGAAGTGAAATCACTTTAATTCGCCAATCACAGGCGGCCATTCAAATCGATATAGGCTATCCCGAAAAATCGAGTGTCGTTCGTTAAATCGAGACATGGTGAACGTAACTCGATTTGGCATGATATATCGGTTTGATGGCTGCCTGTGATTGGCTAGTTAAAGGGATTTCACTTCTCACTGAAATTTCAAGTCGGAAGTAAAGATGGCTCTACGATAATTTCCTCGTTTATTTGAACTTTAGCGCAGCCTACCTGGAACAATATTATTCGTTGGAATGTCATTTACAGCTGCCCCAGTTATTGGTCTTACACCGTCAATATTAAATTACCTAATTGTGATTCTAGTGGCTAATGTGAGCTCTTGCTCATCTGGAAACTTAATTAAGATTTCATGGTCCATAGACCGCACTAAGTGGAGTGACAATTTACTCTCGGGCTAGGGTATGAATGGTCGAGCATTTGTATACGTCTTAACAAGCCGCGTGGCCATGTGGCTTCAAGCACACTGCCATTAATAGACAGACCACATACTTTTACTTTGGGAACTTCTATAATATTCCGCAAGGACTGGGTCGAATCCCGGCTCTGGCAAGAAATTTAATTCTGGTCCGAGCGCTGGAACGGGGTACACTCAGGCTCGTGAGGCAAAACTGAGAAGAAGTAGGTTCGATTCCTACTGAAGCCATCCTGGAAGTGGATTTCCGTGATTTCCCACTTCTTCTTCAGGCAAATGCCGGGATGGTTCTAAAATTAAGGCCACGGCCTCCTCCTTCCTAATCCCTATCTGAATTACAACTACACACACACTAAGACAGGTTATCAAACATATATTACACTCACCCAAGTGCACGGGGCTACAAATGACCACGATGTGCATTACTTCGAAATTAATCAACAACACAGTTTCATGTTTTATTTCACTTTCACCAAATGCATTAGGGGCCGATAACCTAGATGCCAGGCCACTTAAAACATCATGGAGTGCATGGGTACTAAGTCACGTCTCTCAAGTAGTGACTTCCTATGGAGAGAGCTCTGGTTTTAACATCACAGTGAGTTGTCAACGCATTACGATTCAAAACCTGTCAACAATATTTGACTAGGCTGTATGTATGATTTAGGTGATAAAATGTACCCACTGTCGTGTTTTTTCTTACATTTCTACCAGGGCTTTAAGGGATTGATATCATCTAATTTTTAACAATAGCGGCGTTACAATTATTGAATTAGTAACGTGATCATCCCCTCAATCTATATATATAAAGCTCAATGTTTGTCTGTCTGTCTGTCTGTCTGTCTGTCTGTTATGTATACAAATCCACACTGTTTCACCGATCTGAACCAAAATTTGTATACTTAACCTTCGAAACCCTGCGGGTAACCCTGTCCACTTGAAATTTCCGACAGACCACCCCATTCCCTGCATTTAGGCCCTTTGGCCCAAATCTACACCGTTTCACCGATCTCAACCAAAATTTGTATACTTACCCTATGTAACCCTGTGAGTAACACTGTCCACTTAAAATTTCGGCCAGACCACCCTATTTCCTGCATTTAGGCCCTTTGGCAAACATCTACACCGTTTGACCGATCCGAACCAAAATGTGTATACTTACCCTTTGCAACCCTGCGGGTAACCCTGTCCACTTGAAATTTCGGACATACCACCCCATTCTCTGCATTTAGGCCCTTTGTCCCAAATCTACACCGTTTCACCGATCAGAACCAAAATTTGTATACTTACCCTTTGGTACCCTGCGAGTAACACTGTTTGCTTGAAATTGCGGACAGACCACTCCATTCCCTGCATTTAGGCCCCTTGGCTAAAATCTACACCGTTTCACCGATCTGAACCAAAATATGTATACTTACCCTTTGTAACTCTGTGAATATCACTGTCCACCTAAAATTTCGGACAGACCACCCCATTTCCTGCATTTAGGCCCTTTGCCAAAAATCTATATCGTTTCACCGATCCGGACCAAAAGTTGTATACTTACCCTTTCGAACCCTGCGGGTAACCCTGTCCACTTGAAATTGCGGACAGATCACCCCATTCCCTGCATTTAGGCCCTTTGGCACAAATCTACGCCGTTTCACCGTTCAGAACCAAAATTTGTATACTTACCCTTTGGTACCCTGCGAGTAACATTGTCTGCTTGAAATTGCGGACAGACCACTCCATTCCCGGAAAGAGGACAGGGTCCGTCCCAAAGGCAATGGAAAAAAGGGGTAAAACCGGACCCACTCATGAAACCCTCAGGGTTGCCATCTCCCGAACTCAACAGCCATGAGCCCTTGAGGATGTAGCACTATCCAGGGTGCACCAGAAGTGGTGGGGCTACACACATCCTGCCTCCTTGAGGGTCTTGAGCAGAAGACATGAGATATTAAGAAAAGAAAAAGAAGGCTGACACCTCGAAGAATTAGACTATCAGGAATGATTAGACAAGGGCCAATTAAGGCGGGAAAGTGAAAGAGCCGCTAGGCCTCGGATACCCTGATACCATCGGGGTCGGAAGAGAACAAGAGTTTGACTAAGGGAGGCTGACAGGAAAGAAAACTGAAAGGAGCCCGGCACCAGTAAGTAGAAGCAATGCCGGACGCAGTTGGGGTCCCGTGGTCGCAAACCCACGTCCCACAAGTTGAGAGACCCTGGTGGGTGGAGGGGGGAGGAGGGGGCCAGGTGTGAGAATAGCTTGCTGATTCATCGCGAGTTGACATGAGAGAAATATCCAGACCCCGCCGTGTTACCTGGTATTGCTGACTATGCTGATGATCATACAGGGTCTTTGCTCAAACCACTGTAGTGTTACGAAAGAATGAGTGATTCACCGGTCAATGTGAATGGACCGGGACCCCCCCCCCCCCCCCCCCGAACGTCTGTCATCATATATCGTCATCATCTGCGATTCGTGCAGCTTGGACCCGAGCAGTACTCGATAAGCTCTTTCACTACACGCATCGAGTATAGGCCTAAGCCAGAAAATAACGTTCAGACTTTGGAAGACATCGAAGGTAGAAATCTAAATTGCCTATATCAGATTTAAAAATACACCATGTTCGTTTAGTAGTCATTTTTCATTACCTTATTATTATCATAAGGGCAAATGACCTAGATGTTACGCCCATTATACCACTAATCACCACACACAATAAGTCTTCATCGCCTGTGAATTTTGAAATAATTCTTTCTATCACGGTAGTTTGTAAGTTTGTCGTGTCAATTCAACAGTAGTTTTCATTATCATCCTCATCAAAAGGGCAAATGGCCTAAATGTTACGTCCATTATACTACTAAGTGACACCACAGTCTTCATGTCCTGTGATTTTAAAATGTGTATTTCCATTAGTTTGTAAGTTTGATATACCCGTTCAGTAGTAGTCGTCTTCATTATCATCCTCATCAAAAGGGCAAATGACATAGATGTTACGTCCATTATACTACTAAACAACACCAGAGTCTACCTAGCCTGTGATTTTAAAAATATGTATTTGCATTAATTTGTAAGGTTGATATACCCGTTCAGTAGTAGTCGTCTTCATTATCATCCTCATCAAAAGGGCAAATGACCTAGATGTTACGTCCATTATACAGTACTACTAAGCAACACCACAGTCTTCATTGCCTGTGATTTATAAAATGTGTATTTCCATTAGTTTGTAAGTTTAATATACCCGTTCAGTAGTAGTAGTCTTCATTGTCATCCTCATCAAAAGGGAAAATGACCTAGATGTTACGCCCATTATACTACTAGGCAACACCACAGTCTTACTCGCCGGTAATTTAAAAATATGTATTTCTATTAGAGTGTAAGTTTATTACACCCGTTCAATAGCAGTCGTCGTCAGTATCATCTTCATCAATGACGTTGAGTGTTAAGGAGACTGAAATATTATCATCATTCCACCGGGCGAAGCCGGGTACTACTGTTAGTACCTTATAAAAGTAACTTATTAGTAACCCGTTAGTACACAATCCTTTATAACCCATTGGAGAAGTCAGGCTCAATATTGTAGATTTATATTACCTTAAAATCCCTAAGTTATATTTCGCTAGAAGATTCTTATTCTCTGTCATGAAATGTAGCAACTTGTCGCCAAAGTTGGCAAAACTGCTTAGAAGCACAGAGGCAAAGGCAAGCCACGCAGAAAGAGACAGGTGAATCCAAAACATTAGCAGTATGTGAGTTTCATTATATTGGCTACAATGCAGGTGGAGAGTACTGCAAGTCGGGTCGATATGAAAGGTAATCGTTAATCGGCTTTGATCTTCGATTCTGTTATTACCGTGTTCTATATGGGCCACGCTGTCCCATTTCCGTTAAAATTTATGGTCTGGCAGAAACAAAGCTGTCCACAATATGACATAGCAGCAAAAAAAAAAATGAGAGAGTACAATACTTTCATCTGAGGACGCACAAACACATAGAGACCAGTCTCAACGCAAACGATAGAGCTGGTTGAAAAATACAGTATGATAGCTTTAGGATCGATACACTAGTTTCCTTGATTGTGTGTTTTAATTCTCGTTCTCGTATTTAATCGAGTATCACAAGGAAAGCTTTGACGTTTGGTGGCCATCTGTACCGTGTACTTATTTAGACCCGCCACGGCTCGTGGTGTTGGAGCTGGGGAAGGTTCAGCACGTAGTGGCAAAATGCTGGTATAACGCATTATACGACAACCACATACACGGCTGCAGGATTTTTAATTTCACGGTGAAAGGCGGGGGAGCTCGGAACAGACTTCTTGTTGACAAACAGATTGGCACCATTATGTTATTCTATGAAGCTTTTTTATCCTAATTAAAATGAATGTACTTACCTAGTTTCAACATTCAGGAAGAGGCAATGCATTTCGTTTCTAATTTAACCTACTCCCCATTCTAATTAGTCCCGATCAGAGGAGTCTTTTCACGGTTGTACACTACCAAACAATCGCAATTTACTTAAAAAACACTGTGCCTACCAGCTAGAACTGTACGGAAATTGATCTGTAACATAGTCCGAAAGTAAACCC
Organism: Meconema thalassinum; assembly: GCA_946902985.2. Taxonomy (NCBI): domain Eukaryota; kingdom Metazoa; phylum Arthropoda; class Insecta; order Orthoptera; family Tettigoniidae; genus Meconema; species Meconema thalassinum. The sequence continues at coordinate 439,848,599 of OX336393.1, read as the reverse complement.
GATCTTGAGGGATAAATGGAAACAAATAAATAAATCACAATTGCAGATATTAAGAGCAGTGAAGCTACTTGCTATTACTTTACATTAACACATGACCTACCGGTACCTTAATTCATAGGTTTGTAAGTGAAGTCTGCCCTCCTCTCCTTCAGCGCTGCAAAGTGGTCCATGACAAGCTCATTGAAGTTCGGTGACTCCAACAATTCCTTTTCTGTGGGACACATTGCAAGTGCACAGTCGGCCTTCCTTCATTGTGTTTCGTAAAAATGTTTTCACTCGTTTTAGGGTAGAGAAACACCGCTCTGCCTCTCCTGTCCAATCAACCTAGTTTCATGGTCGAGATTTTTGCCCGATACGCTACTAACTGAATTCATTGTCTTGTAGACATACACTTACCACTACTGTGTAGTAGACCACGGAAAATAGGGTTGCCAGACGTTCCGTTTTACCCTGAACAATTCCGTTGTTTCTTGTTTTGTTCCGCGTTCTGTTTTAATCTTTAACGGAACCCCAAATATTCCGTTTTTTTGGTTAATTTGATAATATATTCAATTTTGCACCAATTTTCAAATGTCCCGCTTCAGAATTGATTGTAATATCTAGCTTGATTTCTGGTGATACAGGTGCAAGTTTGAAAGAGAAAATGATTTCTATGTCTGTGTTAGATAGATGGATACATCGCATCCCCGGTGCGAGACTGCCACAAGTCAAAAAGGACACATTTTCAGGAGAAGCATTTAAAGATTTTGAGCTAATAGGAAAAATATAAATATTTACACAAGTAAAGTGAAAGTAACGTATTATTAACTTCTTACATTGTCTAGTACTATACAATAACATACAAAATTCTTTCATGGATTATAATTGTGTGTTTTAATAAAACATTATAATAATTTCGAGTTATGGCAGTTTTCTATTCACTGCCGTAGAATTGCTATTTATAGGATCTGAGTTGTGGCAGTTTTACAGGACACGGACTTGATCATATGCATTTATAAGTACCACATATTTCAAAATTCATGCTTTTTGAATTGTGGCAGTCTTACACCGGGGGTGCGACAAGTTATAGATTTATTGGGGGCAACAAAATTAAGGAGTATCATAGTCCTTGTGAAGTTAATACTCAGCATTTTCCCCTCCAATGCATTTACGGAGAGAGTATTTTCTTTCATGAATATAAAATGGAGAGATGAGTGAAACAGAAGCTCCATTAGTTTGATAAAACAAGAATTGTTCATATATTACAATTATGACGAAAATTGTAGTGAATTTTATCAGAAGGTACTAACAAATAGAAAATGTTTGCAAAGGTTCGTTCAAATGAAAAGCATTTGTAAGTTGCTGGTGCCATAGGCCTATATGATATGTCAGCAATATATAGTTGAATTTTGTGTATTTGATTATGCAATGCTTATTTAATACATGAAAATGAAAATCCACTGCCTGCTTCCAGTCTCCGACCGGGTCAGGAATGGAATGAATGAAGCCCCCCATCTAGTGGCGAGGATATGGACTGTGCCGGTTGCCGAGGGCTGACGCACTCCTCGGGGGCAATGATGAAATGAATGACAGATGAAATGAAATGATAGGGGAGAGTGTTGCTGGAATGAAATTTTGACAGGGAAAACCGGAGTACCCGGAGAAAAACCTGTCTGCCTCCGTTTTGTCCAGCACAGATCTCACATGGAGTGACCGGGATTTGAACCACGGACCCAGCGGTGAGAAGCCGGCGTGCTGCCGCCTAGGCCACGGAGGCTTGCTTATTTAATACATATGTGTATTATTCATTACAACGTTTGACATCCTTGATTAAAACAAGAAGTTCCGTGAAGAACTTAAGATTCTACTTTTCTTAAAATTTAAGATTCATGCCAATGATTAATCTATATGGATCTATCTAGAATAATGGCGACATTAAGCTGGTAATATCGAAATTTCATATTAATTCGAAATACTGTATATCTGGCATAATGTAGCCTAATAGAGAACTACAGTTGGCAGCCCTGGTGACTGAATATATTCTTAGTTCCATCTCTTAAGGTACAGAATACAAAATTTGGTTGAAGACCAATGGATAGCATGGACGTTACATGCAATTAAACATTGGATCAAACAGCGCGCAAAATCATGTTGGCAACAATGACATACATGTATTGGTCAGAAATAATCAGAAATAATATGATCTATTGTTGTGTCAATTTTGAATGAAATCCATTAGTTAGTATAGAAGTTACAATCATTTTAAAATTGGACCTATCAGCAAGCTTAGAATCATGTTGGCAGCACTGGCGTTGGCCTATATTAGTTACCCCTAATTAATCTAGAATGCCAGGTACTATCGTGTGCAAAGTTTAGAGCTATTGTCTTGCATACTTTCTGATCTATTGATATTAGGGTAACAAAAATAGAGACAGTATTTATTAACAGTTGATAGCCCTGGTTACTCTTAAGAAAAGGCATAGTCATATCTGTTATGGTACACATAGCACATACAAAATTTGGTTGAAATCCAAATGATAGTATATAAGTTAAATGTATTTGGACCTCTCAGCAGGCTTAGAGTCATGTTGGTAGCACTGACGTATATAAGTTACTCCAAATTAATATAGAATGTCAGGTACTATACGTGTGCATAGTTTAAAGCTGTCGGCTTGCATACTTTCTGATATATGGGTATTTGGATTTAAAAAAATGAGAGCATTTATTAACAGTTGGCAGCTCTGGTGGCTCTTAAGAATACGCTCAGTCATATCTGTTTATGTTCACATTACACATACGAAATTTGGTTGAAATCCAATTGATAGTGTAGAAGTTATATGCATTTAAAATTTGGACCTATCAGCAGGCTTATAATCATTTTGGCAACACTGCCATGTATGGCCTCCTGGAAATTAAACTGAAATATCATTATCTATACGTGTACCAATTTTTAAATAGCTCCCATTCATACCTTCTAAGATATCCAACATGGAGCTCAAATTTCAATTGCGATTGTTCAGCAGTTGGTAGCACTGACATCATTTTCAAATATGGCCGTGAGATATTCAGGTATAGATCTTTACTCCTACCAAATTTTGTTTCGATTGCTGCAGCCGTTTAGGAGTTGATAGGGGGGGGGGACACTCACACAGCCAGCCAGACAGACAGAAGGACAGACAGACAGAATACAGACAGACAGACAGACAGACAGACAGAAGGACAGACAGACAGACACACATTTGACCGACCTCATAAGACTACTTTTTCCTAATTTTTGCAAAATGTGAAAAGTAGGCTAAAAATGCAATGGCAACCCTAACTGAAGCCCATAACACGCAAATTAAGATTTGCCACTGACAAACAACATAATTAATGAACTAATTAAGTTACACCAACGATTTTAACGCGCGAATACTTGTTTACAAATACGCAGCATGGGCGGTGGCATATTTTAAACTGAATACTTCCCTTAAGTCTCGGTAGATGGTTCTCCTACCCCTTGCCACCTCATGGTGCTATCTGGCGGAAATATTTTAGTTATTATACTTTAAGGGATACCATTTGAGTTCTCAATAATGATTATCACTTATTATTCATATCTAACTGTTTCTGGTAACTTGTCTATTATTAATCCTTCGGAGAGTGAAAGAGGGAAAGTATAAACTTTCATGAGAGTGGTTTCAGTCTCCTTGAACAACTTTGAATGCATTCTACAAAATAAGAACATCTTGTCGTCGTTGGCAAGCCTGGCTTAGGCTGTAGTCGCCTGAGCATTCAGCGATACAATTGAAACGAATGGAGCTTTCATAACCACGCCTCCCATCCCTGTTACATAGGAAGGAATAGCACATCTAAGGCGCAGCCTAACAGCGCTACTATCCATCTGAAAAACATTCTTTATCAACAGTTCCAAATATATTGACTCGTGACTGAATGAATTGAGTGAAATGTATAAATGTTTCCAATCAATATAAATTATAATTTCCTCAATTAAATACGGTATGTATATTTATAGAATCTTTCAAGAGAGGCTCCGCCTAAGAGCCTTTAATCACCAGCCGCGCCTGATTTAGACTATCCAGATGTCCCGGTTTTGGTGATAGACCGAGTTGTTGTTTTAAGGAGCGGAATAAGGAGGTTATCCGCCCCTCTTAACCCCAATGTATTATGTATTGAGCAAGGGAGAGTTCCGGACTTCGAAAAATTAGGGTATCGGGAAAAGAAGGTAAAAAGGCCATTTAAGGCGGTAATATGAAAGGCACGTTGCGCTTTTGAACGTAGATTTGTTGAGGTCGGATGAGAACACGGATTGACCATGGAAAGTTGACAGGAAAGATAAAAACGAGCAACTTGGAACGCAGACGTGGAAGCACTGTCAGACTCCGTCGGGAATGTGCATGGTTATCAAGTCACCTCCTACAAGTAGTGATTTAATATGGAGAGAGCTCTGTTTTTAACATCAAGATGAGATGAAAACGCATTAGGATTTAAAACCTTTGAACAATATTGTAATTGAGGTGATAAAACCCTCTGTTATTATTTTGCACACAATTGTACCACAGCATTAAAAGATTGATATCAGGTAAGTTCAGAGGCCAATCAATATGGCTTAATTCTAAACAATTGCTGCAATATTTGCAAACAAAAGAGCATTTATGTAACATAGTATAACATGCTGATGAGGACATTATAGTTGTCTTCATTCGACTTAGATATACAGCAAATTAAAAATTAACTGTAAAAAAGGAAGTTAGTTACATCATGAAAATAATTCTGTACATTACGCTAAATGAAATTTGAACAAATCTAGCCAACACAAAACTTTCAAAATCACATAAGTTACATGAAAACTCAGCAATTCCTCTAGGCCTGTGCCGTGTCTTGTGTGGGGTTTCGCCTAGGACACCAAGCTGGCTCATCAGTGGGCTCTTGGTGTCCCCGCCCGGACCCACACTGGAGCTGCTCCTGTGCGCTATCTCCCTTTATATAAAGTGCGACTGCACCTGTTTACTGCAGGAACTAAAACTCAAGCAGCCTTAACCTCCCTATGAAGGCTTCCAAAAAGATGGTATATTGGCTTTCACGGCAAGTTAATTAAAACTCAGCAATTCTTCTAGGTTTGTGCCGTGTCTTGTGTGGGGATTCGCCTAGGACACCAAGCTGGCTCATCAGTGGGCTCTTGGTGTCCCCGCCGAGACAAAAAAGAAAAAAGTGCTGAATTTTAATTCACTGGCCGTGAAAGCCAATATACCATCTTTTTGGAAGTCTTCATAGGGAGGTTATAACTGCTTGAGCTCTTAGTTCTCGCAGTACAGAGGCGCTGGTGAGCTTCATAAAAAGGGAGGTAACGCACAGTTCGCTACTCCTGTGGCGGTTTGGGCAGACACACCAAGAGCCCGCTGATGAGCCAGCTTGGTGTCTTGGGCGATATCCCACACAAGACACGGCACAAACCTAGAAACATTGCTGAGTTTTAATTTACCTTCATAGTAACTTAAAACAAGTAGTACTGAACTATTTACATCTTTTGAATCTTCCTCACAAATATGAGTGTATAGCACTGGTAGACATAGTTCATATTAGCCTGACGATGAGCCTAATGATGTTTCGAACAGACATTTTCGATGGCAGTCCTTCACGAATTGCGTTGATATGGCACACTCATCCACCGCCTCCCGATCGTCGATTGGAACTCGTCCGACCATCTGGTCTTCCGACGGCCAGGGTTTATTCTTCCACACTGTACTTGAGTGGGCCCACATCACGTGAACCATTCTCAATACATTAGCTGCCCATGTCCACTTCAGATTCCTGACCCCATCCTCTAGCCCTGTCCTTTTCCTGATTTCCTGGTTTCTAACTCTGTTCCTCCCTCACCCAATACAGGGGGCTAAATGACGAATGAATCAGTTACCGTACTACTTAGCCTGCCAAGTCTTCTTTTGTATCGTACACATTCTCAAATACTGTACTCCAAGTGTACATCACAACAAATTTTAAAACATTCAATTGTCTACATCAGTTCATGAATCAGTTGTTTTGTGATTTGTTTCTATTCCTCGCTGTGCAAAAATTCTACGTTTAAAACAAATCGAGACTGATTGTTATATTTCAATAAGGAATATTGCCGAACTACGTCCCATATAATGGTAGTAAAACGTGTTGACAAAAAAAATCTATTTGTTTCCACCATAGAACTACACAAAATACATAAAAGGCTATAAGTCTATTTTATGGACGCTCTCCTCTTACCGGTTAAATCTTAAAATATTGCCAATTCTGTCTGAATACTCGGACACTAATTGAAATAACACGATTTGAAAAAATTGTCACTTGGTAATAAAAATTACTTACACGTGGAATAATAAAAGTTAGTTACTTGAGGTTGTAAATCCAGTGTGTTATTCTATAAAACATATGAATGTGCTTTGCACGATGGTTGATGTTAAATACAGCCGTGGTATATCATTACGTGACCTTTCTAGGGGGTGGGAGTATATTGTTGTTGTTGATTCATTTAGTGGCTTTGTGAAAACGTAGTAATGTGAGTACGGAATCTGTGTGATAACTTGTGTCATTGTGATGTGTATTTGTAAATCATGCTAGGATTTGGGCAAGAGGCAGCCATAATATTAATTTAAGTGCCATCCCTGCATATGCCCGCAGTAGAAGTGGGAAACCACGAAAAACCACTTCTAGGATAACCGAGGTGGGGAAGAGAACCCACCTTTCCACTGTTTTGCTTCACAAGCCCTCAGAAAGGAACAGTCGTGAATCCAACCAGGACCTCCACAGGTTTGCGACATCGTTGCTTATTTTAGAGGCTGGTCATATAGCACCATGTAATTCGATGTGTGTGAACCCCTCTCGATTCCAAGCTAAAAATTAATGGTTATGATAAAAATGGCTCGTCAAGCGAGCATCTCCAGATCCAAATTAAGAAAACAAATTGCTCTACAAAACACTACCAAACCTACAGTGACACCCACATATAGTCTCTGCCCTACAAAATAAAATAAACAATCAGAAACCTGTCAGAAACTTAGTAAGTGTCGTAATTATTACTTATAAATTTTCAAGCATTAAGCACCCGAAATAAGAACAGCTATTCATTTTAATGTTGAAAAAAAAGGATACAGTCAGTCTGAGAGACTAGACTTTATATCATTTCAAATGACTCATGCTACAAATGCTACACATGTTAGAAAGGCTCGCTTTGCTCGAAGCCCCAGGACTCTTTCAACAGACTCCATCACCCATTAACTTAGGCTTCCCGCGCGGGCAACGGAGAGCGGGAGGTGCACTCTGCTGCATGACGTCACGCACTCGCCGTCTCCGTATCGCATAACGCCAGACCCCAGGAGTAAACTCAGACTCAACAGACTCCATTACCCTTTAAGTAGGCTTAAACTCAGACTCGGTGCATATGCATTGAACAACATGATGACGTCATACATGCCGTAACCGTAACGCATAACGGTAGACCAAAGCATAACGATGAAGTCGACAAGATCATTTGAAACGATAAAACTTACAAATGAGGATCTCATCAAACAAAACATTGCTCCTCCCCCAACTACCGGTATTATAATATGAAGGAAGGAAGGAAGATTGTAGTTTTACGTGACCGTGAATCTTGTGATTATGAGCCACGGGAACTCCTTTTTACGTGGAATCCGAACCACAGGACATGGCATTTCACTTCGAAAATCTCACATGCATTGACCGGGAATCGAACCCGGACCGCCTTGGTGAGAGGCATACAGCTAGACCGCTGAGCCACCACGCCCCTTTATAATATGAAGGTGTAGTACTATTGCTTAAGCAATACGCCCTAAGCTACTACAGGATTGTAAACAAATATGCTGGATTGACCTACAAGAACTCTACTGTGATGGTAGTAAACACTATCGCTACAACATACCGATATATCGCCTCCTAGCACTACAAGGGTTATAGGCCAATTCCCAGGTCATGTCTAATTCCTGCTAGACATATGCCTACAGGGTCTTTATCCATGTGCGTCCCAATAAACACGGCAAGCTAAGCCGGCTGTGACTAGCGCAGAATATGGACGCGCGTACCCTGTTCAGCCGGTGGTGGCACGCACGTTTACACTTTTACCGAAAATTTTCAATAATGTGTACTTACAAGGCTCATAGGCGATGCTGAAAATGTCCTCCCTCTCTAGTAACACGCACCTGACATCTTCTGATGGAAGAATGTGTGTCAACTCTTTTATAATTTACGGAGCCTGTTTCCTTGAAATGTTAGCGAGCCTCCTAATTGTACTGGCATTAACACAGGTCTTCCTGGAAACATGATTTGAAATTTTCGTCTCGTTTCAGAACAAGATTTTCCGCCTATCCTATATGAATTATGGATATACACACGTTCGCGCAATGTGAATTGGTGTCTAGGCATGACCAACAATCACAGTAATCACAATACTCACTAAACGTCCAACACTAACGTCTAAGTTTTGCAGGACACGTCCATATGAATGAGAAAACACGAGTGAACTAACGGTATGAGTCAGCGAAGCGCGCCAATCACCGGCTGAACCGCGTACGTGTGCCCGAGATCTGCGCCAGTCACAGCCGGCTTAGCTTGCCGTGTTTATCGGGGCGCACATAGATAATGACAATGTAACAAGTTATTTTTTGAGTTAAGAGTTGGACACACACAGAATATTAATAGAAACACTCCATGTGGTCGTGCATGTTGATAAATGCTCACAAGTTGAATACGTTCAGTACTGATTATTGTGGCCTGTATAAAAGCGTCACTCAATGTCAAGCACAACGCACATTTTGAGACCCACATGAACTGACATCTACCCGGTTCTGGTAGGGAAAATGAATAAGCGCATAAGAGCTGGAACTCAAAGTGCTTATATAAATTATTCAGAATTTATGAGAACATTAGAAGTTAAACATGAGCCATTGCGAGTTTAAATCGTTTGAAGTGGGTTAAGAAGGTCATAGCTATGCACTAGATGAAACAGAGTTCCTTGTTTTTATATTAATATATCATTTTAAATGTATCTGCAAAAGTTAAGGGCAGTTATTGAGTCATTATTTTCTTTACCATGCCACCACCGTCGTCTAGGGGTAAGTTCAGTAGCTTCCTGTCTAGACAGTTCGGTTTCCATTGCTGATACTACGTGAAAAATTGGTCGGCTAGGAAATTTGTTGGCGTGAAGAGCCCTTGCCCACGTGTAGAGGCTGCAAGACTATCGCATTCCCCCCAACCTCGTAGCTAAGCTGTCTACACTCCACCTCCCAGCGAAAGAACGAGCAGCTAAATGGGGTCACAAGACAAGCAATAGCGGCTCGTAATTAAAAACTCAGCATAGGCTAATTATGCACAGACTTACGTAGTGATATTTACTTAATCATATTTAATACAGTAGCTTTCCTTATTGACGATTGAATCTCAATGAATACCAATATGTATTTAATAATGGAGTAAAGATGTCCCCCAAAACAGTAAAAGTGTTATTTATAGGATGTACTACGTTCCAATCCTGACGTATGCCTCAGAAACCTGGGTTGTGAAAGGAAGAGAGCGAAGCAGAATACAAGCTAGTGAGATGAAATTCTTGAGAAACAGTATTGGAGTGACAAAGGTGGTCAGGTTAATAAATGAGATGATCACAGAATTAGTCAAGGAGGGAGCATTATAGGATAGGATAGATGAATGGTTTGGGCATGTTAAGCGAATGGATGGGGGGAGGATACCCAGGAAGATACACGAGATGAAATTAGAGGGAGCAAGACCAAGAGGAAGGCCAAGAGATAAGTGGCTGAAAGATGTGGAGGACTGCGTGCGAAAGAAAGGAGAAGACTGGACCAAGGCGGTGACGGAGAGATCGTGGAGAGGCTTATGCTCCAAACAAACCCGGCCAGTGGCTGGAAACTGTGCATGATGATGATGATGATGATGATACTTATCCTTAGACAATAATAATAAATTACTATACATTTATTAATGAAATGTGCCAGTTTCGGATATACTGTATTATGGCCTTCTTCGGCGATGTTGTTCAGAAGGAAATAAACTAATGTAATTACGGGCAAAGCTTTGTTATTAATCATTTACTTGGGTTTTCTATGATTTTTTTTAATAAAAATAGTTAAAATCACATCTGTAACAAATGTGGGCTTTAATTTGATGTTAATAATAATAACAATAAGTTTGCGAAAATGACATATAATTAAATAATTTATATTTGTCTACTCCTATAAATTACACTAAAAATTTCTTTAAAAATATCTTGAGATGGTCAACAGGGTGTGAAGTGTGATGAACGAATGCGCTTTGTGGAATGCAACATAGCTTGGAATAAGTATTGTATTTATGTTCATGCTCGAATGGAAATTTTGAAGTTGTCGAAATGAAAATAGGTCCTTGACAAAATACTATTGCGTAGTAATCTATGGTAGTCTTCTTATCGCAATTGTCGGCCAATTGAAAACTATCACATAACATATGAAACAAGAAGTTCCGTTAAGAACTATACAGCCTACTTTTCATGCCAATGATTATTCTACAGAATATGAACCTATCTAGAATAATGACGAAATTAAGTTGCTAATATCGAAATTTCCAATTAGTTCGAAATACTGTATACCTGGCATAATGTATCCTAATAGAGCACTACAGTTGGCAGCCCTGATGACTGAATATATTCTTAGTTCCGTCTCTTACGGTACTAAATACAAAATTTGGTTGAAGTCCACTGGATATCATGGACGTTACATGCAGTTAAACATTGGATCTAACAGCGCTCGTAAAATCATGTTGGCAACAATGTCATGCATGTATTGGTCAGAAATAATCTGAAATAATATGATCTATTGTTGTGCCAATTTTGAATGAAATCCATTAGTTAGTATAGAAGTTACATGCATTTTAAAATTGGACCTATCAGCAGGCTTAGAATCATGTTGGCAGCACTGACGTATATTAGTTACTCCAAATTCGTCTAGAATGCCAGGTACTATACGTGTGCAAAGTTTAGAGCTATTGGCTTGCATACTTTCTGATATATTGATATTAGGGTAACAAAAATAGGGACAGCACATATTAGCAGTTGGCAGCCCTGGTTGCTCCTTAGAATACGCATAGTCATATCTGTTATGGTACACATAGCACATACGAAATTTGGTTGAAATCCAAATGATAGTATGGAAGTTACATGTATTTAAAGTTGGACCTGTCAGCAGGCTTAGAATCATGTTGGTAGCACTGACGTATATAAGTTACTCCAAATTAATATAGAATGTCAGGTACTATACGTGTGCATAGTTTAAAGCTGTCGGCTTGCATACTTTCTGATATATTGGTATTTGGATAAAATAAATTAGGAGCATTTATTAACAGTTGGCAGCCCTGGTAGGTCTTAAGAATACGCTCAGTCATATCTGGTTATGTACACATACAACATACGAAATTTGGTTGAATTCCGCTTGATAGTGTAGAAGTTATATGCATTTAAAAATTGGACCTATCAGGAGGCTTATAATCATTTTGGCAACACTGCCACGTTTGGCCTCCTGGAAATTAAACTGAAATATTATGATCTGTACGTGTGCCAATTTTGAAATAGCTCCCATTCATACTTTCCAAGATATCCAACATGGAGCTCAAATTTCAATTGCGATTTTTTAGCAGTTGGTAGCACTGACATCATTTTCAAATATGGCCGTGAGATATTCAGGTGTAGATCTTTACTCCTACCAAATTTTGTTTCGATTGCTGCAGCCGTTTAGGAGTTGATAGGGGGGGACACACACACAGCCAGACAGACAGAAGGACAGACAGACAGACAGACAGACAGACAGACAGACAGACACACATTTGCCCGATCTCATAAGTCTACTTTTTCCTCATTTTTGCAAAATGTGAAAAGTAGGCTAAAAATACTAAAATTCCCACCTCATCTACCATGAAAGTGATTTTCCTTTGTTTCCCACTTCTACTCCAGACAAATGCCGGGATGGTACCTAACTATATATAACCAGTATATTAACCACACACCAAAAGGACAATTTATATTGTCAAAGATGCAGATGGCTATCTTTCACTCATATTTCAACTAATTCTTGTAGAAGGGTTAATGTTTCTGTAAGCCAAATATTATTAGTTCACCTCCTTAACCTAGGGTGCAAAATAAATATGTCAATAAAAACAATTAAAAAGAAAAAGTAATAAATAAACAAGATGTTCAGTAAAGAACATATAGCCTACTTTCTCCTAAATGCATGGGTATTGTTATAACTCTTTGTCCTTTTCAAGGAGTATGATTGAATGTTGGTTGTAGTAGCTTGTTGAAATACAACGTGCTATAGGGATATTAAACATGAATATGAGGTGCCCTTTGCTAGTGCTACCTCTGTACCAAATTTCATTCAATTAGGTTTCACTGCGTTTGAATTGATAGGGGGAATCGATTTGCACACATACTTGGCCACCATCTGCAAACTATTGGGCTGATGTTCTTGCAGTTTGGTCAGAATATGTTTCCCACATAAAGATATGGTGTTGCAAAATTTGGTAGAGACTAGATTATTAGGTTGGTCGTAATTACATTTTAGCTTTTAACATTTGGGTGGCCGCGATTACGTTTCCGTCAAGATAGCGGTGATATAAAACATGACACTGAGGGGCCCTTTGCTAGTGCTACCTCTGTACCAAATTTCGTTCATTCGGTTCCACCGTGTTCGAATTAATAGGGAGAATCAATTTTGACATAAAGATGGCCGCCATCCACAAACTATTAGGCTAATGACCTATTAGATTGGTCAAAGGATGCTCCCTCCATAAAGGTATGTTGTTGCAAAGTTTGGTAGAGATCGGATGGTTATGTTAGTCGTAATTTGATTTAAGCTTTAAACATTTGTGAGGCCGCCATTACGTTTCTGTCAAGATGGCGGCGATATAAAACATGACAATGAGGTGCCCTTTGCTAGTGCTACCTCTGTACCAAATTTCGCTCCATTCGGTTCCACCGTGTTCGAATTAATGGGGGGAATCAATTTTGACATAAAGATGGCCACCATCCGCAAACTATTAGGCTAATAACCTATTAGATTGGTCAAAGGATGCTCCCTCCTTAAGGGTATGTTGTTGCAAAGTTTGGTAGAGATCGGATGGTTATGTTAGTCGTAATTTAACTTAAGCTTTGAACATTTGTGTGGTCGCCATTACGTTTCTTTCAATAAGGCGGCGATATAAAACATGTCACTGAGATGCCCTTTGCTAGTGCTACCTCTGTACCAAATTTCGTTCCATTCGGTTTCACCGTGTTTGAATTAATAGGGGGAATTGATTTTCACACAAAGATGGCCGCCATCCGCAAACTATTAGGCTAATGACCTATTCATTTGGTCAAAGGATGCTTCCTCTACAAGGGTATGTTGGTGCAAAATTTGGTCGAGATCGGATGATTAGGTTAATCGTAATTTGATTTAAGTTTTGAACATTTGTGTGGCCGCCATTACGTTTCCGTCAAGATGGCGGCGATATAAAACATGACACTGAGGTGCCTTTTGTTAGTACTACCCCTGTACTAAATTTCGTTCCATTCGGTTGCCCCTTGTTCGAATTAATATGGGGAATCGATTTTCACACAAAGATGGCCGCCATCCACAAACTATTACGCTGATGACCTATTAGTTTGGTCAAAGGATGCTCCCCCCATAAATGTATGTCGTTGCAAAATTTGGTAGAGATCGGATGATTAGGTTAGTCGTAATTTGATTTAAGCTTTGAACATTTGTGTGGCCGCCATTACGTTTCCGTCAAGATGGCGGCGATATAAAACATGACACTGAGGTGCCTTTTGTTAGTACTACCTCTGTACCAAATTTCGTTCCATTCGGTTGCACCGTGTTCGAATTAATAGGGGGAATCGATTTTCACACAAAGATGGCCGCCATCCACAAACTATAACGCTGACGACCTATTAGATTGGTCAAAGGATGCTCCCTCCATAAAGGTATGTAGTTGCAAAATTTGGTAGAGATCGGATGATTAGGTTAATCGTAATTTGATTTAAGCTTTGAACATTCGTGTGGCCGCCATTACGTTTCAGTCAAGATGGCGGCGATATAAAACATGACACTGAGGTGCCCTTTGCTAGTGCTACCTCTGTACCAAATTTCGTTCCATTCGGTTCCCCCGTGTTCGAATTAATAGGGGGAATCAATTTTGACATAAAGATGGCCGCCATCCGCAAACTATTAGGCTAATAACCTATTAGATTGGTCAAAGGATGCTCCCTCCATAAAGGTATGTTGTTGCAAAGTTTTGTAGAGATCGGATGATTAGGTTAATCGTAATTTGATTTAAGCTTTGAACATTCGTGTGGCCGCCATTACGTTTCCGTCAAGATGGCGGCGATATAAGACATGACTCTGAGGTGCCTTTTGTTAGTACTACCTCTGTACCAAATTTCGTTACATTCAGTTGCACCGTGTTCGAATTAATAGGGGGAATCGATTTTCACACAAAGATGGCCGCCATCCGCAAACTATTACGCTGATGACATATTACTTTGGTCAAAGGATGCTCCCCCCATAAAGCTATTTTGTTGCAAAATTTGGTAGAGATCGGATGATTAGGTTAGTCGTAATTTGATTTAAGCTTTGAACATTTGTGTGGCCGCCATTACGTTTCCGTCAAGATGGTGGCGATATAAAACATGACACTGAGGTGTCCTTTGCTAGTGCTACCTTTGTACCAAATTTCGTTCAATTCGCATTCACCGTGTTCGAATTGATAGGGGGGGACAGATATTCAGAGTACACACACTCACACACACACACACACACACACAGACTCACACACACACATACACACACACAGACTCACACACACACATACACACACACAGACAGACACACTTTTTTCGCCCTGTGTTGATCTCATAAGTCTACTTTCATTTTTTGCAAAAATCGAAAGTAGGCTAAAATGTGGTATTAAAAATAATGAACTTTTATTTTTAGCCTACTTTCGATTTTTGCAAAAAATGAAAGTAGACTTATGAGATCTACACAGGGCGAAAAATTGTGTGTCTGTCTGTGTGTGTGTGTATGTGTGTGTGTGTGTGTGTGTGTGAGAGAGAGAGAGAGTGTGTGTACTCTGAATGTCTGTCCCCCCTATCAATTCAAACACGGTGAAACCGAATTGAACGAAATTTGGTACATAGGTAGAACTAGCAAAGGGCACCTCAGTGTCATGTTTTATATAGCCGCCATCTTTACCAAAACTGAATGGCGGCCACTCAAACGTTCAAAACGTAAAATCAAATAACGACTAACCAAATCATCCGATCTCTACCTAATTTGGTAACAACATACCTTCATATAGGACGCGTCTTGTGACCAAACTACAAGGTCATCCGCCGTACCATTTCAGGATGGCGGCCGTGCGAATTATGCAAACATTATAATCCATATCATGGGACCCACAAGTTCTGATTATCGAGCCAAGAATCGTTTTCACTGTTCTAAAGGAAGAGGCACGTTCGAAATTAAAAGTTTATTTTGTAATACAATAGTGCAGAAGTGATTTTAAAAAAACTGAGCCGTCTCAGTACAAGGCAAGATGGCAGCGAATATCTTGTGCCTGACTTATATTTCACTAATTAGAGTATTGTATGCAATATAGCGTACTGATACAAAATAAATAAACTTTGTATGAAATGCTTCATATATAAATAATATACTCCACTGATGAAATCGTTCAGTGTAAATCATTAATTGCTAACACGTTCTATGTAACTCATTTGATATCGGTTAATGTCCGTTGGCACGTTTGGCTCCGTGGTAAAGCGTTAGCCTATCTATCTTATGGCTATGGTTCAAACCCTATCAGAGTTAGGTTTTTTGCTTGAATTTCTTTATATTAATTGTTTTGTAATGATTCAGACGTTTTAAAATTAATCGTTATATTGTGCATAGTACGATGGAAAATATATAATTAAAACAAAATTCGCCAGAAGATTTGCACGAGACATTTAGGAACAAAAAAGTGAATTATAATGGCGAACTGCACGCCGGCCAACAGATTAACTTACAGATTTTATTGAAAAGTTTATGTTTATGGCCGCTAGAATGCACTCCCCCTGTCAGGATTATCTTGTTCGATACTTCTCCATTAGATGTCACGACTGGTCTACATGGGACTCCCATTTATTAGCATACCATCGGCATTCTATGCGCATCGAATTTGAAGAATGACAAGATGATACTACGATATATTTTTACTTTTTTATTTTAAAGGGTTTGTAACAGCCTATTGTGCGTTATTTGAAAATGTTAATTGAAGTAAAGAACAGAACGATTTCACATTGTATCTGAACTCTAGCCGTTGGTGCTATTTCAGGATATTAATTAATACTTTTATTGCAGCCAAATAGCAATCGAAAATATCCACATAGTTGGTATACACTCGTCTCTGTAGGATCATGGAAAGATTTGTTAATTCAATTAGGGTTGTGAAAGCCATGCACAGCCAGACGTGTAAAGACATGCCTCAACTCAAAGTTGGATGTTGCCCGCGTCAGGCCAATTATGTAATAATAATAATAATAATAATAATAATAATAATAATAATAATAATGTTATTGGTTGTACGTCCCTTTTAACTACTGTTGCATTTAGAGACGCCGAGGTGCCGGAATTTTGCTCCGAAGGGGATCTTTAACGTGCCAGTAAATCTACTAACACGGCTCCCTCGCATTTGTGCACCCTCAAATGCCAGCTGACTGCGCCAGGATACGAACCTGCAACATAGGGCCCAGCAAGCGAGAACGTTACCGCTGAGCCACGCAGCCAGTCCGGTCGATTATGTCTCCAGATCTATAACATTCTTTAGATACTTCTCATCTTTCTTTCTTCAATGATGGTAGCAGTTGTTTTCGAGGTTGTGGTGTTTGGTAGAGGTAAATAGTTTTTAAGGTCTTCAACCAAGAAATGATTCTATTATACTCTTTGATAAAAACAACGAGTTATAACTATACTCATACATTTAGGAGAAAGTAGGCTATATGTTCTTTACTGAACATCTTGTTTATTTTTAATATCCTAGTTTTCTATACTTTTTAATTTTAGTTGTTTACCATTCTTAATTGTTTAATAATGCTTACTATGCCTGTAAATTTTGAAAATAAATAAACTTATAAAAATGAAATTTATAATAATTAAACCATCTTAATTGTGAAATTATAAAGGTAATTATGAGGATTAAAATGTTAAGGAACAAAAATTAAAATTAATAATAGTTATAATTTGGCTAAAATAATTAAAATACAAATAAAATATATTTACTACTGTACTAGTCTGCCCTATAAAGGCCACCTCCATCCCAATCCAGTCTTCAATTAAAAATACACACAGTTATACAGTCATCACAATAACACATGTTATCATACAAAATTCCACCCTTACCCAAGTACATGGGGTTACGTGACCACGATGTCCAAGCCCCGCAAATTAATCAACAACAACATCATCATGAACAAGATGCCAGTTTAGTTAGTTAGTTAGTTATTGTTGTTTTAAGGGGCGGAACTACGAGGTCATCTGCCCCTAATGCCAGTTTATGACACTACGTATCTGTGAATGTATTGTAGGCTAATGTAGAACTATCTTCTTAATTCCAGGAGTGTCGTTGGAAGCTACGATGGCGCCGAGATTCTTATCACGTGGCCAAACATTCCGTGCTGTGATTGGTGACACACTGGTGCTACCGTGCGAGGTGGAGGATCTCGGTAAGTTGCTAATGCATATTAGTATAACAGGGTTTCACAAGGTCATGAGATTTGGAAACACCATTGGGAAAATGATGGATTCCTTTTCAGGCAACTTATAATTTTATCTTTTGTGGTGTATGATAACATAAATGCCATTCCGAGGCATTTTGGGGAGACCTATGATCTAAATTTTCAACTTCTACATTTATTAAGTTATCTGTAGCAAATGTTGTCAGCATATTTGGGAATTAAGTACAAAGATTGAAAACTATTGGTTGACTCAGTCTTCCGTAATTATTCTATTAGTGATTATGAGGCACCACAATCATATTAAAAATCTTCTTACGTAACAATTTTCATATCTTACCATAAAATTTGGCACTACGTTTTACAGGGTTGTATGGAACTGCGCCCAAGCTTCACTAATGACCCTGGTCATTAGCATCAGCCTTCGAAATTTGGCAGTGGAACTGCGCCCATTGAGAGCGGTCAGGTAGCTTCCCTCCCTCCACCCCTCTACCGAATTATGTTGTGTCGAGTGGTGTGAATTTGAAGTGACTCATTTCAAATCGGTTGTGTCTTTATTGCGAACAAGTCAAAAACTGCCCAGGTTGCGAACAACTAAATTCCCTGTCCAGATTGCGGACAAGAGATTAGTGTTGGCCTGGGATACATAAAACAGGTACAGTTTTCAAAACAGACTAACATTTAATTTTTGTTCTAGCAATATTAGCATTAACTGGTATATTGGGATGTTTTCGACAACCTAACCATATTTTAAAAATAGTTTTGTTATTGCAAATGTTTAATAATCTTGTTTGAGGTAATCTTACCATATAGAAGATTATTATATTTTTTATTGTAAAACAAAACTAGAGGGGTAGTTATTTATGGTGGATTAGAGAGAGTTTTATTATTATTGTTATTATTATTATTATTATTATTATTATTATTATTATTATTAATGTAACCTCCGTGGCTTAGGCAGCAGCGCGCCGGCCCCTCACCGCTGGGTTCCGTGCTTCAAATCCTTGTCACTCCCTGTGTGATTTGTGCTGGGCAAAGCGGAGGCGGGACAGGTTTTTCTCCGGGTACTCCGGTTTTCCCTGCCGTTTTTCATTCCAGCTACACACTCCATTATCATTTCATTTCATCTGTCATTCATTAATCATTGTCCCAGAGGAGTGCGACAGGCTTCAGAAGCCGGCACAATGCCTATCTTCGCCGCTAGATGGGGGCTTCATTCATTCCAACCCTGACCCGGTCCAATGACTGGAAAAAGGCTGTGGATTTTCATTATTATTATTATTATTGTTATTATTATTATTATTATTATTATTATTATTCGCCTCTGTGGTGTAGTGGTCAGTGTGATTAGCTGCCAGCCCCGGAGGCCCGTAGTACAACTGCTTATCGGGACGGGGAACTACCTATTATTCTCAGCAGTGCAGAAGCTAGTGGTGGGAGACAGTCCGTCACTTCCCCTTAAACCGACCTTGGGCTAACAGCCGACTTGACTATGGACGCAGTTCAATCGACCTAATTAAAAGGATCTGGAAATACCACTGATTATGGGCGCAGTTCCATATCTCCCGTTTTACATTAATATATTAACAGAACTTACTTCAGGAAATTACGTTCAAATTAACACTTCTAAAGGGAGAAATTGTATTGTCAAATTCTTATAGTGCACAATTATTTCCCTTACGGCTCACACTGTATATATAACATTTGTTAGTTATGGAAGTTACATGTAGTTAAACATTGTACCTATCAGCTCGCGTAACTTCCAATTAACCAAAGAAAATTCGAAGTTTCTTTCGTTCATCATATTATTGCTACTACAGTAATGGATATTTGCATTTCACATGAGTAAATTTCAAAAATGTACTCAAGTGAACGCTGATTTAAAATATTAAAATTCAAATACTCGTACTGTGACCTTTATGCATCTCTGATAGCATAAAGTCTACATATTATTCCAACAAGATTTAATTCATGTATCAAAGTCGATGTGAGAATAGAAGTTGCTTGTGGAACTGGAATGACAAAAGGATGGTTCGTACGTGACTTGAAGCAGCTTTCACCCAGCGCAGACAAAGGCAGTAGGAGAGAGAAAATCCACATCTGGACACCAATTGCGCCCAGACAACGCGCGGAGGTCGTTCAACTACGCGGGTAAATGCGAAAACCTCAACGATCACCTACCAAATAAACCCCGCCCACTTGAGAGGAATTAGAGCAGTAATTAAAATACAGAAACAGGAATTATACCATCGTATAGGGGACTATCCCAGCCTCTCAGAAATATCGTCAAAATTTAAATTGGATTATTCTGTGATTTTTGCCAGAATTAAAAGGAAATCAGGGGGTGGATTTGAAACGACCAATGGCAGTGAGAGACGCTAGACGCGACCAAATCCCGCCGAAATTAAGGGACAATGAAGCAAATTACGGAGCTCATTATATAAGGATCCAACGATCGGATTTTGAATAAAAAGGAGTCATTGAGACATTGGAAATGAGGACGGTCTAAGGAGCTAGTTTGCATATTCATGAGAGTGTTATTTTGGAAATAAATTCTGAAACCCCCCTACTCCACGTCCCTCTAAGAGAAATCGTATAAATAATGGTTGGAGACGCAACGAAGGCAGTTCTTACCCGGGGGCTGTAGAGGCGAGAGCCTGCGCTTGAGGCCATAAGAATATTAACGTGATTTTTACAAGTTTTTTTTAAGTTCTTAATACGCGCTGTAGAGGCGGAAGCCGAACCCAATAGCCGTCAGAAAAGCAACATTCTTTACAAGTTTATAAGTAGGAGCAAGTATTCCTCTGAAATTTGAATATCGCTAAATATTCGCGAGTGCGAATTAGAACAGTGCATATCATAACAGTACGACGCAGTTGTAATGATAGGTATAGCCGCCCGAGCTATTAACAGCTAAACCAGTATTCTAGGAAGCTATTGAACTGTCAGCTGAACTAAGTAAGTTGATGATAGCTATAGGAGATAGGAGCTTCATATGCGAGAACCGTGCATGGTGGTAATAGTAATAGTTCGCAGTGGACCTTTGCTTTGGTGAAATTAAAAAAAACCGTGTGTAAATTATCCTCCTATCAAGATGAACCAACTAATGAAGAAGACTGATATCAAGGACCAGAAACGCATCAGGGAATATGAGAGATAAGTAAATAATTGTATGGGGCATGATGGCCATAACGTTTCCCATCAAAGGGGTCGGATAAGTTTATCTCGATCATATGCAATTATGATAAAAATAGGTATTTTAGGCATAGCGGGCATGTTTTGTGTAGATTTGTGTGTTTATCAGTAATGAGTATTTTTGTGTGTTTTATATCGTAATAAGTATATGAGCATCAAAGTGCTATTTTAAATATGATTTTGTTTGGGATGTCATTAATCTTGTTGAATGCACAGTCAAGGGAATGATTGGTTTGATAGTGCTTATGCACGATGTGAACGTAAAAGCTAATATGGGGAAGACCGCTTGATATTGTGACAAGACCAGTAAGTGACACTGAAACTATGTGAATAATAAGTATGGTAAGTGATTATCACACGAAGGTAAAAAGAGGTAAGACAAGAATGGCTGGAGGGTAATGTGATATATATTCAGATAAGGCTGAGAGTCGATCCTGGGTCGAGCAGAATTAAAGCGGAGGTGATATTCCCGCGTTCTTCGATGATATAAATGGTAAGTGAAATTAATAGCGGAGGTGATATTCCCGCGTTCTACGACGATATAAATGGTAAGTGAAATGATTGAGTTCATTGTCTGATGAGAGTCCACTTTAGCTCCGTCGGAAAGGTATGGTACTGCTCGAGCCCCAGGTAATTAAAAGGGAGTCCTTAAGAGGCAGGTAGAGATGTGGTAAGCCGTCTGAATTCTAAAAGTAGCCATGAAGTTTATTGCCGGCCAGCTGGTTAGTGCGGTGAAAGTGTCTGTCACAAGGTCGAGGTTGTCATTTTATTCTATGAAGGGAGGTAGCCCGACTTCCCGGGGTTTCTTCTTGTGTGCCGCTTTACGAAGCGACGTATTCTATTGTCATTATTTTTGAGTGCATCCATTATAGTTGTTTGTTTATTAATAATCACGGGGCACCGGCCGCCGAAGTATTTATTTGATGCTTCAGGTATGATGACTTGTTATTTTACCATAATTAACGGAGTCATGGCTCTGAGAGAAGTAATTGTTTTAAGTTATAAATACACACATGCCTGTGACCTAGAATAAATCTATTGCCTTCATTATCTGACTCTTGTGAGGAAAGATGATGATTGTACGAGAAGACATATCCGAGTTCCCAAGAAACCAATTTTGCAAGTTATAAACATGAGTGCGCATATTTGTTGTGATAGAATGGCTGGGTTATTTAAGCCATAGTTATTTGAACTAAGTCTGTTGACGTTAACTCTTGGACTTGAAGCAGTGGACTGCAGTAAAATAGACTATTTTTCTTTTCCTGGTTTCAGCCAGTGTGATACATAATTTTTGCATTTTTTTGATGTTGTTGATTAGAGTAATTGAAGGGAGTTTATTTTGTCTTTATTTGTCTATGGATGGGAGAAAAGGGAGATGATGTTTTTGTGAAATAAATTATTTTATATTAGGAGTTCTCTGACATACTGATTTTAAGTTACGCCTCCTGTGATCCTGTGACGATATTCCTAGGATGTTTAGAATAAGTTAGAGCCACCCCGAACAGATCACTACCCGAGCAAGAGTCGGCATCCTAGAAGAACACTGAAGGGTACAGTACATTTGCTAATTAAAATTCTTCGCCTATATTATAAATACCAATATCGACTGAATTTTCAAAACGAATAAATACGAACGTGATGTAATACAAAAATATCCTACTATAGCTTGATTTCAAATAGTAAATATATAAATTATAGTACAAATGATTATACAATTTTTTACCTGCATTGATAGTAATTAAATTTAGGAACGAGTGAATAAAATCATTTAATAAACACTGATATTATAACACAAATCTCACTACATTGGATGATTAAATCATTAATATTTTGTTCGTATTCTAATTGAATAAAATACAAAAAAATCCTAGAAAGCACTGATTTGTAGTAATAAAAAATCAAATAGTTCTAAAAAAAGAGATAGATAGCCAATAACTTTTGGCATAGCCTATGTTGTAGCAGAACTTGACAGGCATGACTTGAGGTATTAAATGAATCGAAATTGCCAAGGAATGGGCCAACAGTCGAGGTCACTTTAGTTTTCTCCGTGCAAGTAATAAGCTCGCCCTTTGTTTCGACCTCAATCACGCTGAGTTTGTTTCAACCTTCAGCTGGTTATCGGGGGCATAATACATGCATCGGTAGTCAAAGTGTGGTGAATGATTTACACGTGGAAACCTCCGATATGCGGTCCACATGGGGATTATGTAAACAGGCTAACGAATGCAGTTATTTTTGTGTGCGGATTTTACACTAATAAGCGTGTTTAATGTTGGATGAGAGCGTTTTTTAATAACCTTGGTCAAAGTAAGTTGAGCCCTTTGAGCGATCTGCCAATATTTTACTGAGTTAGAAATAACGAATGAAGTTTACCAATATTTCGCCGATAAAAATTCATTGCGTGTGATTTTTAACACTTGTTAGCTTCCAATATAATCAAACGATTAAATATTATAAATATTTATGTGTTTATATTTTTAACACAATGTTATATAATATTTATATAATATTCATCCACATTAATTATTGAATACCTAAATATGTATATGTACCCGTTATTATTTCCGTTTCTATGGAGACGGTGATGAGGTGATATAAGTCAGTGTATAGAGGATGTTTTATTTTTCGGATGAATAACTTCGGTACGCCTATCTTATCAGATGAGTTAATGACAGATGAAATGAATAAAGACGGATGAAAATGGACAAGGAATTGGAAGAAAGTAGCCATGCCTTACTAGAAAATACCACCGTCATTTTCCTGAATTGAAAAGAAAGTGTCAGGGAAGACCTTGTACAGTAATACATTGAATTACAAACCTGTTTGCGTTATTAGTGCAACTATATTAATTAATTTATTTACTTACTGTATTTAATTATTTGTTTGTAAATTTGTCTATTTATGTATATTTTTTGTTTATGTTTTTTCTTCTCTTATTCATTTTCTAATTAATTAATTAATTAATTAATTAATTAATTTATGTATTTAATGAAAATAATTTACAGGTGTTGTAAACTGTAGGGTTCAGGTTTAACGCGCACGCCTACGCCGTGAGGTCAATGAACTATTGTGCCTCATCTAGGGCTACATGGGATAAAGTCGGGAGACATAGATCTTTCTTTACACTTTTTTTCTTGTGTGTTACACATTTGCAAAGTGAATCAACGATCACGCGCAGTCCACTTATTACGTCATATTCCATTCAGAGGAATTCGTGAACGACAATTAATTGCTGGATCTTGCACGTGTTCTGCTGGAAAGTTATAGTTTTGTGATCCTGTGGCGTGGGCTCAACATTAATTGCTATAAATGCCCCTGGAGACTCTCACGTCCAGTCAGCATGCATTAGGAGTGAATGTTTGGACGTTTCTCTCCCCTGGGATCATGATGCAAGACACGCTACTCTCTACCTCATTCCTGGTCTCTCAATTCCGCCTCTGTCTCTCGGTAACATCTTGACCAGGCTAATGCAACTGCTCAGTACACCATCATCGTCTTCACCAAGCAAATGGTTAATCCAACCTCAAACTATTAAGAAAGACAGAAGGTTTCTTCAAGGTTACATCGTTTGATAACGATTATCTCAGAAAACTCTCCTCGTTTGAAAATCAAATGTTTAACCCTCTACTTGTGAGGTGCGGTCAAGATGACCGCAAGAATATTTTGAAGTGTTATTTTTAGACTACTTTCGATTTTTGCAAAAAATGAAAGTAGACTTATGAGATCAACACAGGGCGAAAAATTGTGTGTCTGTGTGTGTGTTTGTGAGTCGTGTGTCTCTGAGTGTGTGTACTCTGAATATCTGTCCCCCCCCCCCTATCAATTCGAACACGGTGAAACCAAATTGAACGAAATTTGGTACAGTGGTAGCACTAGCAAAGGGCACCTCAGTGTCATGTTTTATATCGCCGCCATCTTGACCGAAACGTAATGGCGGCCACCCAAATGTTCAAAGCTTAAATCAAATTACGACCAACCTAATCATCTGATCTCTACCAATTTTTGCAACATTATTCCTTTATGTATAAAGAATCTTTTGACCAAACTACAAGGTCATCGACCCAATAGTTTGCGGATGGCGGCCATGTATGTGTGTAAATCGATTCCCCCTATCTATTCAAGCACGGTAAATCCGAAATGAACGAAATTTGGTACAGAGGTAGAACTAGCAAAGAGCACCTCAGTGTCATGTTTTATATGGCCGCCATATTTACAAAGACGTAATGACGGCCACCCAAATGTTAAAAGCTTAAATCAAATTACGACCAACCTAATCATCTGATATCTACCAATTTTTGCAACATTATACCTTTATGTATGAAGAATCTTTTGACCAAATTACAAGGTCATCAGTCCAATAGTTTGCGGATGGCGGCCATGTATGTGTGTAAATCGATTCCCCCTATCTATTCAAGCACGGTAAATCCGAATTGAACGAAATTTGGTACAGAGGTAGCACTAGCAAAGGGCACCTCAGTGTCATGTTTTATATGGCCGCCATCTTTACAAAAAAGTAATGGCGGCCACCCAAATGTTAAAAGCTTAAATCAAATTACGACCAACCTAATCATCTGATCTCTACCAACTTTTGCTACATTATACCTTTATGTACGAAGAATCTTTTGACTGAACCACAAGGTCATCAGCCCAATAATTGGCGGATGGCGAATATGTATGTGTGCAACTCAATTCCCCTATCAATTCAAACACGGTGAAACCGAATTGAACGAAATTTGGTACAGAGATAGCACTAGCAAAGGGCACCTCAGGGTCATGTTTTATATCGCCACCATCTTGACGGAAACGGAATGGCGGCCACCCAAATGTTAAAAGCTTATATCAAATTACGACCAACCTTATCGTCAAATCTCTACCAAATGTTGCGATATTATACCTTTATGTGAGAAGCATTCTTTGACCAAGCTACAAGGTCATCAGACCAATAGTTTGCATATGGCGGCCATGTATGTGTGCAAATCGATTTCCCCTATCAATTCAAACACGGTAAAACCTAATTGAACGAAATTTGGTACAGAGGTAGCACTGGCAAAGGGCACCTCAGGGTCTTGTTTTATATCGCCGCCAGCTTCACGGAAACGGAATGGCGGCCACCCAAATGTTAAAAGCTTAAATCAAATAACGACCAACCTAATTATTTGATCACTACCAAATTTTGCAACAACATACCTTTTTGTGGGAAGCATCTTTTGACTGAACTACAAGGTCATCAGCGCAATCGTTTCAGATAAGAGGCCATTCATCTGTGCAAATTGATTCACCATATCAATTCAAACACGGTGAAACCGAATTGAATGAAATTTTGTATAGAGGTAGCACTAGCAAAGGGCACCTCATATTCATGTTTAATATCCGTATAGCATGTTGTATTTCAACAAGCTACTACAACGAACATTCAATTATACTCCTTGAAAAGGACAAAGAGTTATAACAATACCCATGCTTTTAGGAGATTAAGGGTCGCTACCTCCACTGTAAACATGTATGCATTAACAATTATTTTGATTGCCTCACCTTTAATCTTGAATGCCTTCAGGATATTAACAACATTTTTTTTTTTTTTTTTTGTAAATGTATACTGTTACAAAACTTGTTCTAATACAATAAACCGCTCAAACAGTTCAATAGCACAATAATAGTTGATGTATTGAACTATAAATATTAACCTCAATATATTGCCATTGTAAAGCAAAAAGGCTGGCAACATTTCATTTAACACAAATGATATAACTTTAATTATACATAACATTTAAAATATATAAAAACACAAGCTGACCCGGCAGTCGTTGTCCTGCCAATCAAAGAAAGTGTTGAAACTTTGTTTTTTAAAGTGCTTTTGGAAACACAATATTTTTTTCAATTTCTGTTTACTGCCTCTAAACTATCGTGAATTCAATTAACTAATTTAGAAACATTCGTTGGAGCGTGCACAACAACTCTCCAAAGTTTCATCGCAAACGGATAAATGGCATTTAACGCATACGGGATTTGGTTTAAATGATTCGTGCGCTGTGACTCATTTGTTGAATCTACTCGTGCTCTACCAACTGTGAAATGGATTTACTAAGTTAGAAAGCCTCACATAAGTGTACACAACAACTCATCAAAGTTTCATCGCAATCGATGAATAGTATATGAACGCATACAGGATTTTGTTGGAACGCTTCGCGCGTCGTCACTCATCTATTACATCTATTCGTGCGCTACCAATATTGTAAAATGGATTTACCAAGTTGAACACCTTCCCTGGCGTGTACACAACAACTCATCAAAGTTTCAGCAGAATCGGATCAATGACATATGAACGCATAAGTGATTTTCTTTAAACGATTGGCGTGCCGTCACTCATTTGTTGAATCTACTCATGCGCTACCTATTGTAAAGTAGATTTACTAAGCCTGAAACCTTCTCTGGCGTGTACTCAATGATTCACCAAGGTTTGATCGCAATCGGATGAATGATATATGACCGCATACGGGACATTGCGGAAACGATTCGCGCGCCGTCGCTCATTTGTTGAATCTACGCATGCGCTCCTTATTAAAAACTGGACTTACTAAGACAGAAACATTTCCTGGAGTGTACACAACAATTCACCAAAGTTTCATCGCAATCGGATAAATGGTATATGGACGCATACGGTACTTTGTTGAAATGATTCGCGTGCTGTCACACATTTGTTGAATCTACTCGTGCGCTACCTATTGCTAAATGGATTTATTAAGCCAGAAACCTTCCGTAGGGTGTACACAACATCTCACCCAAGTTTCATTGCAATCGGATGAATGGTATATGAACGCATACGGGCCTTTGATTAAAAGTTCGCGCGTCGTTGCTCATTGGTTGAATCTACTCGTGAGCTACCTATTGTAAAATAGATTTAATAAGTTAGAAACCCTCACGTAAGTGTACAGAACATCTCACCCAAGTTTCATCGCTAACGGACGAATGGTATTTGAACGCATACGGGACTTTGTTGAATCGCTTCGCACGTCGCGGCTCATTTGTTGAATCTACTCGTGCGCAACCTCCTGTGAAATGGATTACTAAGTTAGAAGCCTTCACCTAAGTGTACACAACAACTCATCAAAGTTTAATCCCAATCTATGAATGGTATATAAACTTATACGGGATTTTGATGGAACGCTTCGCGCGTCGTCGCTCATTTGTTGAATCTATTCGTGCGCTATCTATTGTAAAATGGATTTACTAAGCCAAACACCTTCCCTGGAGCTCACTCAACATATCACCCAAGTTTCATGGCAATCGGATGAATGGTATATGAACGCATACGGGACTTTGAAACGCTTTAAGGTGCAGAAACAAACAGTAGAATTCGACATCACTGCCACCTTTGGTATAAAACACAACTTTTTGCTACGGGCGTAGTGTATGTAATGTCAGTAGTTGCACAGGTTGCGACCAGGTGGCTCTAACGTACAGAGACAAACCGTCCAAGGACATCAGCTTTCACGAAGGCCAAGGATAGTGGTTTCCATGACGACTGTTTTTGACTGTATATTGTGGTTCTAAAACTGTGTGTAAATTGTGGTTGTAAAATTGTTTTCATTCCACCTACCGTGTCATATTGTGAATCTAAACCATACATGGACCCACCCTAATATAAATACCAAATTTCATCAAAATCGGTTCAGTCGTTTAGGAGGAGTTCAGTCACATACACACGTGTCGAAGAATTATATATATAAAGATGCTGATTTCATGAATAATCGTGGATATTATCCAGAATCACTAAAACCTGTAGTTGCGTCCAATCTAACAATGACTTGAAATTTCACATATTGTCACTGTGCCTACAAAAAAATATATATTTCTCGCCCTTGTTCTCCGACAGTCTTCTCCTTTAGATGCGCCAAGCCCAATCAATATGTGGATAACGATTTTGTAAGGTAATGTGGTAATTAAACAAGTAGTTCCGTGAAGAACTAAGCAACCTATTTTGATATATCCTAATTATGTTAGTTGGCTCTATCAAAATTTTAGTTAGATTGCTGTAATAGATTCGTAGATATTGAAACTCGCCTAAATATTTCGAATGGTTGTCATGTTGGATTTTTATATATGTAGGCCATAGAGTTATGTATTATTAGATGACTATTATTGCGTAGGTTGATTATTCAAACGTTGACATCGATTGCATGATTAGGACACAAGAAATAAAAACTTAATTTTAAAATTTCGGAAGCCGCCATCTTGAGGACATGTAAACAATTGAACTAAATTAGATGTCAGTGCATTACAATGAGTAAACTGTACCATGTTTCACTGCGCTCGGATGGTTAAATCGCGAGAAAAGTCTAATTAAAAGTTTCAAATTTGCTTGGCCGTCGTGTTCGTTCTTTACGTCTTAACTGGTTTTTGAAATTCACATAGGTGAACTAGTATTGTCCGTCCATCCAGAGTTAAGAGTGTACTACGGGCTCTTATGGGCTTTTACATTTAGCGGACTCCCACATAATTGATTACTTCGAAGTCTTGAAAACTGGATTTTCGCCATGTCATTTAATAGGTTAATGGTCATGGGTGGAGAGTACTGAACCCGAGGGGGTCATGCTGACTGATATCGAACGTGGATCTCAGAGACTGTGATCTCAGAATAAAGGTTCCACCAGGGAACGAACCCGAGGTCTGTTGAGGGAGTTTCATTGTAAGAAAACCCCTAGAGGAAAGTCTATATTTAATCACTGGTGTGATTTCAGTTGATAATGACATTATTTATTAAAATAATGCAGGGAAAATGAGCGGAATACATCATTATTGGACTACTTGGAGTAGGCTATGCTGGACTTAGAACGCAGAAGTAGAGAGTTTGACATTTTACTAATAGCCCCAGAATTGTGGGAGGAGACTCTTGGAGCCCTGTCAATCTCGCTGACCTAGTTAAGTCGTCTGGAAGAGGTCGGGGGTGGGGGGGGGGGGTGGTTGAATAATGACCCAGTTCTTCCCCGTTTGAGAATAGGACTAAGAAGGGAGGGGAGAGATCCCAAGGAAAATCATTGATTACTCGTGATTGGAGTAACGCAATGACATGAGAGTTGCACACAGGTGAATATTTAGCCAGGAGGCTAATTTTAGAGCCTTTAATCTGCGAAATTTACTCATATTTAATGGAGTGCGTAAGGACACAGGACTATGGATGTTCGCGGCTGGGTTTGACGATGTCGCCAGGGATTCCCACTGAAACCGCGTCCCCACGCCATGGAAAAGGCAATTAATATTAATTAATTGGCCGATCGATCCTTCAGCACGCAGATAGTTCTGGGATCAGTGAAGAAAAAGGAAACCGATGAGCATTGTTTCGAGACCATAATCATGCTGGGAGAGGAGTTGATATAGCGCGGGAATTCTAACTCTACTTTTTGTGTGAAACCAATATAAGGGAGTCAACCCTTGGTGGAGGTCAGTTTTTTTTTTAAGAGACTCAAGCAATAAGAAGTACGGTAATCAACGAACGTTATTGGGTGAAATGCGTATCACCGAAGTCAAGGAAGGAGGCCCGGACTTCAACTTGGGAAGCCGTGCAGTAAAACTTTTAGAAGGCTTTATTAAGGAAAGTCGTGCTGCATGTGAAGTCAGCAGTACGAACAATGGTTTGTGTTCACATAGGAAGTACCGTGTGATATAAGTTGCAGAACTATTGAAAGTAATAATCTGTGTAAAAATTATGTACAATGTTAAGCGCAGTGTATAATATATTGACTGGTTATACATGTCTTATTGCGCTGGACTGCGCTGAGAGAAACTTTATGAAGCATTTGGTAATGTCTTAAGAATACCAAATAGTAACGCTCAGGACGGAAGTAAGCATATTTATGCAAAGCAGGAAGTTTATCGTAGGATTATTGATAGACTGTTGGTGATTCCGGAGGCAGATGAACCAGTCTTTCAATCAGGAGTTGGTAGGAGCACGGAGGATGCCGTTGATACCTGCAATTCTGATATTTTGCCAGGGAATTTCAACCAACGAAAAGTGTAAAAAGTGACGGGTGTTATGTATAAATCATATGTGAAATATCTTTTAAATTAATGGTATAATAAGTGTCATAAAGTGTCATGTGTTTTGGAAGCAATAGCTTCTTTATAGAAATGAAAAGTGCCGTGTGGTTGGTGAAAGAAATGTATTATAAAATGTGTATAGGCAAGATGCAAATGTCGCACTAAATCTGCAAATGGCAGGCGACCCGGAAGGATATAGGTGGTTGGAGCCACCATGATGAGCCTATATATGTGAGTACCCCACAAATTATGATTATGTAGAAGTATAGGCCACTGCATGTAATGTGATTTCAGAATTATAAATATGCCAGTAAGAATCAGTCTTAGGAGATAGACCCTTCAGGTTTAATCATTATTGTGTTGATTTTAGTAGAGTCGAGATGTTGTTTGGCATCAGTGAGTGGATTAATCGTTACCACTATTAATAAAATGGCAAATCAGTTATGTAAACGTAACGTAACGAACACGGTTGTTCGATTTTTAAGATGGTTAAGTTGTGTCGGATTTTGGTAATTTATGTCAGTAAGAATAATAATAATAATAATAATAATGAATAATAAAAGGTATGAATGAATGCATCAGGTAAAATGTTGTAAGCAAGAAATATTTACGCTAATTGGAAGACTTATCGATCCAAGCAGTAAGATTATACAGTAAGATTACATTAAGGGATTAAGAAAAGAGTTTAATATCAGAATATATTGTATTAATGGGAATATAATTATGCAAGGAATTGGAAGAGCTTTCTAGTGAATTGAATTTGCAGCTTGTGTAAAAGCTTATAGAGTAATTGATAGATTTCTCTTAATAATTATAGGACGAAGATCATAACATTAGGTCATGGAACCAGGTATTCTATTCGACGTATGAAATCTTGTATAGCCGTGGGCATACTGGGATATGTGCTTTGTGCCAGAGTGTAATTAGTGTTTGGACCCTAACTCTGATGATGGATATGGAATGTTCCGGGTTCGAATCCCGTGATAGGTGAGAGGAGAACGTTGGACACCTCTGCACTCTATCTGATCGCCCGAGAACTTATTATTGAGTGATTCGGCTCTTGTGAAGCGAATCTTATGACGGCAGCATTTATGACTGACCGCAGCATTTATTAAGATACCGGTTATCCAGATAGACCAATGTTTTAATGAATCTCGTACCTTCATGTTGTAATGGACCTATTTGGTGCCAGTTATTATTATATCCTCAGGGTAGGAATAAATGTTAAGCTCATCCAGTACCTATTTGCATACCATTCAGTTTAAATCCATTGGGATATGTGTGTCATTGTGACCACGGTATTGTCTTTAAAAATCGTATTACTGCTTGGGGAGATAAGCCATGTGGCAGGAAGCGAGGGTCGAGGTACTGTTGGGACCTCACTCCACCCCATTGTATACAGGCCGCTCGGAAGAGGGGCTGAGCTGTAAAGCGAACCGTGAAAGAAGGTTTAAAAAGGGCAGGTTTTAGACCCTGTTAATGACATGAAAGGAAACATTATTATATTGAGTAATGAAGTCATGTGGTTTAAGAACTCATTGGTAATTATAGATCACCCTGATGGTTCATGATTTTAGCAATCTAACGAATGGTTGGAAGTTGCATTTGTTACTGTCACTGACACCTTTTTCAGAAGTTGGTTACTTAACGCCACAGGCTACGCTCGCAAGGGTAGCTTAATGATACCATCCGACACAGCGATAACTAAAGTTTTTAAGATGAAATCAGAACGGCATGCAGTGGAGCTATATAAATAGAGAGAAGTGTAGGGGTAGCTTACATAATTATGGAGTTGCACGTAGACTGCTGTGCAACACCTGAATAGGCTAATGCATGTAAAGCATTTGGTGGGAAGAGAGAGACTAAACACACGGTACACATAATTGTCAAATTAAGATGAGATTTAAGGAATAAGTAATTTTGTGAAATTAAAGAAGTCACACTAGATGACAGAAGAATTAAAGTGCAATTTGTTTATGAAGTTTAATGTGCATCAGCGCACTAGAGTATATTGTGAAGTTAATATAAGGGTAAAGGTTTGTGTTATGATATGAGTTTATTATGATGATATTATGTTAATATTAGTGGATTGTGGAAGTAATTTTTGTTTGATTTTGTTTTATGTTTATGGGGATTGTTTTATTTGTTTGAAGCCATGATTGTATTACTGAATTAAAGTCTTAGAATAGAGTTGTGCCTTATCATTGTAGAGTTGATACCTTTTAGTCTCAAATCCAAAATATGCAACTGCTCAATGGGGGAACGGTACACGCCTGAGTCCTGACGCTAGCTGGAGGCGGATGCATATTTTCCATCGAGATTACTCACATGGGTACAGTACATGATCCCCAGCAATCATTTAATGATATATAATTCTTACATTCTTGATATGCAACATGTTTTTGTAATGTATCTAACAGCAGTGTCTGCGCGCTGGATGGAACAGCGCGCCCTTTAGTACGTATCTTTGCTCTTCACTGAACGCACTGGTCCAGATCTCTTCAAGATATTTGAAACATTGTTGGAGTGTAAGGATCGTTTTGTGTAATATAAAAATAATTGTGATTTAGGTATAAGTAAGTGGCATTAAAGATATGGCTGATATTCCGTTTGCGAAACGTAAACCCGGGGAAATTTTAGGGCGCAGAGAACGACAGATAGTTTGTAACGTCTACAATTATATAAAGACCAAGAATCAGGAGCAAAGTGCTGCTGTACGTTTTTGAGAAACCCGTGATGATATTACATTATTATTATTATTATTATTATTATTATTATTATTAACTACTCACCTGCAATAATGTGCGTAACAGAACTTTCATGCAGTTAAATTACGCTATTTGTGCCGAATGAGAAGCTAGTAGTTTTGTGTAAAATAAACCGCTAAGGCTCATTATGAAATGGATAATGATTGTTTTGAGAAATATTTTAAAGTACAGATTGTCTCAAATTTCCCACATCAGTCTGTAGTATTTGCCTTCCATTGTCCAATGTACGTTGTGCCACTGAATTTTTTGCTTACTTTCTTTCATCAATCTATACCGAGATCGATAGCTGCAGTCGCCAGCATCCAGTATTCAATTTTATCCAAATTTAAAACGTTATTTTATGGAATGTTATGATAATTATGATCATATAAAGCCCCACCTCCTGCACAGGGCGTCAGGACTTTCTGAGTCCGTGTACTGTATTACAACAGCAAACTTTAATATATAAAGCCTTAATCGATTTCTTCTACAGAAAATCACGAAACAATTAGTGTTTTCTAATCGATATGAATGAATACACAATCATATGCTGTAGTACCTCATTTCAAGTCCCGGGGCAACTAAACCCATTCCTGTACCCTAGAATATGCTACCTAACCACCGTAGATTTTGGTTGAGCATCCAAGAGTCAGAAGTCTAAACAAAGCTGTGTACATTAAAACAACAGGTTTTACACATAAAAAGCCTTTTAAAGTATCAACACATTGATGCAGGTGGAGAAAATTGTTTTCCTTATTTAATGCAAAATTTTGTTCCTCGAAGATAGAGCTTTTTAAGTTATTTGGGCAGATCTGTTGTGAATGTAGTAGTGTGTGTAACTGAATTAGCGACGGGGATGAGATAGGTCCCCTGGGACTTGAGATGAGGTAGGCCTACTATCCAGGCATTTTCCTGAAGCGGTGCGGGAAAACCTAGAGAAAAACCGTACTCAGGTTAGCCACTGTCAGCGCCGGGTTTCAAACTCCCGATCCTCGGAATTGCTGCAGGTGCCCATCGCTAACATCAAACATCCCTTGTAGGCTAATAATAATAATATTAATAATAATAATAATAATAATAATAATAATAATAATAATAATAATAATAATAATAATAACGCATAGGGGTCACCTTGGAAGCCCGGGTGTGATTCCCGGCTCTACAAAGAAATGTAATTCTGGTGTGAGGGCTGGAACGGGGCACACTCAGCCCCGTGAGGCAAAACTGAGGAGAGGCGGGTTCGATTTTTACATCAGTCATCCTAGAAGTGGATTCCCTTGGTTTCCCTCTTCTACTCCAGGCGAATTGCTGGATGGTTCCTAAATTAGGCCCTCTGGCGCCTTCTTTCCCATCCTCATCAGAATTACAAATACATAGTAATAATGTTATTGGTTTTACGTCCCTTTTAACTACTGCGGCTTTTAGAGACGCCGGGGTGCCGGAATTTTGCTCCGAAGGGGATCTTTAACATGCAAGTAAATCTACTGCGCACCCTCAAATGCCAGCTGATTGCGCCGGGATTAGATCCTGCAACCTTGATAACAGCAGGCGAGAACGTTACCGCTGAGCCACGCAGCCAGTCAATTACAATTACACACACTGACAAGGGTTATCACACAAATTCCACACACACCAAATTTCACGGGGCTACATGACCACGATGTCGTCAAGCCCCTAAATGAATCAACAGCAACAAACAGCAAATAAGTTACTAATAATAATAATCTTAGATCCGGTTAAAGAGAATAGTGAGTTTAGAAGACGGCACACCCAGGACTTATATAATCACGTGGAGAAATTTACTGAATTGATGGGGAATGGACGAATTACGTTTTATGGGCAAGTGGCCTGAATGACGACAACTCTCTTACTTTTCGCATTTTCACTTTTTAAGTGAAAAAGACAAATAGGAGATATAAAAAGATATGCACAAGATTGGGATCTCATGTGAAGATATCCAGGAGTATTACCGGCTTAAGAGGAAACTGTTAGAACGTCGTAGTTTCTAATATAAGCCGATGCTGAAAACTGGAAAGGCGTGGGCAAATAAGAGAAAAAAAATAACACCGTCTACGATTGAAGGAATACTGGGTTAATTTTAAAGCTACAAGGAACAGTTGAAATTGCGATATCCATAGTTGGCCAAAACGAAACAATAATAATAATGGTAATAATAATTAAGGCTCAGATTTTTAGGTAAATAAATATTTTTTTATATAAATACATATTTTAAACATTTTGTCTATACATACATAAAATCCTGCTTTTCACTTATCAGCACATAAAAAGACATAATATGTACATTTCTTAAAATCAGTATGCTAGATCTTTCAGTTTATTACATTTTTGTTCTGTGTTACTTCAACGGGGAAGAACCTGTGAGCTATCTAATCTTCATGCAGAGCGTATGTCGGCTTGCAGCTGTGGTTTTCTTATCTTGCCGCCCCATCCCACTCACTGTGGAAGCCGGGGATGCTTAAAGTAAAAGCAACTACAAGTTATCGTCTGCAGCAGTATGTTGCAGAATTTAAGGTTAATTTTATTTCTGATGGGGGCGTTCTGTTCTGACAAACATGTAGTAAAGCAATCAAGGCTGAACAGCGATCTCAAGTTACACAACATCTTGAGGGCAAGAAACATATGTCCGCAGTTTCACGCTTTCAGAAGAAGTGTTTCGCGATAATCGTCGGTCATTTGTGATGGACAACCTGAAGATGTATCTCGTTCTGTATTGTAATGTTTCAGCATTTAGTGAGACATAGAATAAATTGCATTCGTGAGTACTGCATATTGTTTATATTCACATTAATAAACTGAATTATAATTACATATTTTTACTTTTTTGTCACATATTTCAGGAATTTTTAATACATAAAAAATAAATATTTTCCCGATTTTTAGCTCCTAAAAATCCGAGCCTTAATAATAATAGTCTAATAACAAGAGACATGTGACTTTGTTCTATACTCATCTAAAAATGAAAGTTAACTTGGAAGGAAAGCGTATCATTATAAAGTTCGTTTTAAGCTTACTTATTATCTGAAAATCTGGAAATACTTACTTCCTTATCATAAAATATCCCTACATTCTTTTAAAGTGAAATTTCTCTCCGCCTAATGGTTTACACCAGCATACACGTGCGAGAACGTGAAATGATTTTCATTTCAAAAACAGATAAATTTGTTTGCCAGCCCTGACGCACTAGAAGTAGCCTACACGTAACCTTGTTAGTCATTAATAAAGTATGAATGCAACTAATCATCTTTCTTGTTTTTATCTAAAGAATAATTAAAGCAATTTAATCAAATACTTGTTTCAGATAAGGAAGCAGAGAGTTGAGCTTTAATTATAAACGAATTGTATGTGATTTAATTTCGCACTGATAGATGTCTCATGACATTCCTGGTGCATCACGTGTCCAATTAGCAATGCTAACCATATCCTTTGAGTACGGCGTGTCGCAATTTAAGATGAACTCGTCATTTCGTCCGTGTTAGTCTGAATTCCAGTAGAAGTAGCCTTTTGAAACTTAATTGAATGAGAAGTTCCTTTGACCCTCGGAGCGTCAGTCAGTGGCACGCACAGACGAGGGAGAGGTGACAGACGGCAAAGAAGGAAAATAGAGCGAAAAAGTGGATGAAGGTAAATGACAGAGAGGACACCTTTAAATACTGGATGTATTTCAAAATTTATAGCAAACCATGTCAATAGACTCTCGCGATTATATGAATAAAAGGGAAGGAACGGGAGCAGTAGCGACTCGAGAAGGGTGAGCGATATACAGGGCAATTTCTAGTATGATCAACAGGCCTCGCTCAGCGCACTGGTCGGCATCTGAGCGGTTGCCGACCGAGCCATGTGTCACGTATTTCCAGTTGTGCCAGCCGTGTTAGGGGGGAGATCCAGCATGCTTGAGGCAACCAAAGTCAAAATTCTTACAATAAGAGTTTTTTAGAGAATTTTCAAAATTTGCCGACTTTTTACCGTGCATCATCGTTTCCCTTATATATCCCAAGTTTATAAGATATTTCCAACTTTTCTTTTTTTAACGTGTTTATTACATCTGTGCCTACAAAGTGTACCTCATTTACTAACATGAACTGTAAATTAACTCCTTTTATTGAATGTTTATTCAGAGCAGCTGAAGATAGTTCTTTTCTTTTTAAATACATGCACTATATAAAAACAAGTATAAATCCTAATGACCTGAATGAGGTACACTTTTGGTTCAAAACTGGCCGAAGCCGTTGGATTTTTTAAGAGCGTCAAAAATCCCTCAGTATGCCTCCCTTCGGAGGGGAAGTAAAGGTGGCGGTCCCATATCATAGATTTATAGCATGTTAAAGAACCTTCCACTAATTACACCTGTGTGAAGCTAAATTGTATAGGTTAAGAATGTAAACAACGCTCTTAGGATCCTACGTTCGTTGCCAAGAGCCGACTGCGGTGGCGTCTAGTAGCTAAGTTCTGAACAAGGCCTAGTAGTCGTTGACGGTGGCGTTTGGCGGCAAAAGTAGGAACTATTTGAAAAATTCAAAGTTGCAGTCCTTACTTGAATTAAGAAACATATGTATGTATGTCTACCCCTTATTATTTCCGTTTTGCCAACGGGGTCGGGGATGAGATGCGATGAATGTCTTTGTGGCGATGGTTTTTACGGCCGGATGCCCTTCCTGACGCCAACCTCACGAGAGGAGTTAATGAGAGATGAAATGAATGATGGTGAATGAAACTGGGCAAGGATGTGGAAGGAAGCGGCCGTGGCCTGTCAAAAGGTACCGTCCCAGCATTTGCCTGGTGTTGAAAATGGGAAACCACGGAAAACCATTTCAAGGACGGCCGACGGTGGGGCTCGAACCCACGCGTCTACCGAGTCAGCAGAGAGCTTGGCCCCATGACCTAATGTTGCGCTTTAGCCAGAGTAGCCACTACTCTCGGTTGAATTAAGAAACATATACACACACTAATACAGCCGTCACAATTAACACCGGTTATCAGACACATTCTACGCACACCCAAAGTACACGGGGCTACATGATCGCGTTGTCGCAGCCCCTAAACTGAGGAACCAACCAACCAACCGAGGTACACTTTGTAGGCACAGATGCAATACACACCTTAAAAGAAGAAAATTAGGAAAGTTCTTATAAACTTGGGATATATAAGGGAAACGATGATGCACGGTAAAATAATGGAAATTCTAGAAAATACTCTTATGATAAGAATTTTGACATTATTGAAGTTGCTTTTGGTTGCCACAAACATGTCATTACTGTGATATGAGTATCATTTGTCAACAATATTTGTAGCATGTTCCACAATCGAATGAATATTGACATTTTATTCCTGTCTTAAGCTGGATCTCCCCCCAACCCCAGAACGGTAGCGCTAATTGCAACGTTGTTATCGGTAGCGCTTCGCATCGGCGACGACTACGATTCTATAATAAATAACACTTACGTCAACTATTATTTCAATCATTAGGCTAGCAGAATGTTTTTTAATAATATTGATTGATTTTTGGATTTTGACTTAGTTTCTATTCATTAATATTTTTGAATTTTTGAGCTGGATTGCACTTGTTTTAGGCTATTTTTATTTATGAAAAAATAGGCTTTTGAGATCACCTTTTGTCCGTGTGTGTGTGTATGTGTGCGGGGAAAATATTGAGACTCCTCGAAGAATGAGGATGTCCAAGTAAGGAGAAAGTTCCCCCTTGACCTTCTCCTTCCTTACTACTCTGTCCGCCGTTCTAATTAATATGGCGCGTTTTTCTATCAATGTCCATACAGTACTTTCTGGCGGCTGCTCTCTGGTGACGAACAGAGGAATTTCTGTATTATTTTTTTGTAATCCCATTGACACACTTTCTTGGTTTTAATTCCATTGAAATAGGAGACAAGGTTCATCTAGAAACGTCTGGTATTTAAATGTTATTTTCACACGACAAGAGCCCCAAAAATGAATAATTTGAATAGTAATCCGGGCCGTGAAAGCCTTAATCTCCAAATTAATTCATTTATTATTCTTAAACTGAAGAGCATAAAATTTTGGCTACTAAGGCAACACTGAAATATGGCTTTCAGAACGATGACACCAAGAGCCAGTTTTCTGCATTTTGTGGCTGTTGGAATCGGCCCGGAAAAGAGTTCAGGATTCTTGTAAGCCCTCAAAAATTGCGAACTGATACCATTTTTCTTTAATATAGAGTATTGACTATAGTAGGGCAAAGATGAAGGTAATGATGTTTGCAGACTTTTTTGTGAACTGGGGCGAGGATGAGTTGGAGGAACAAGAAACGTAACAAATCAAAAGATTGAGCAATGGGGATTGAAGATAAAATGTGGAGGACAAGATTTGGAAATTAGCAGAAGAGTATCACTCGGGAGTGCTTTCTTTCTACCAACAGGCACGGGGACTAGTATGGAACAAGGATATACCAAGGCTAAAGAAGTTATGCACAAAGCATATAAAGCATATAATGACATATGCAGCAGAAACTTGGACAATAACTAAGAGGGATGAGAGCAGAGTACAGGCATCTGAGATGAGATTCCTAAGAAATATGGCCCAAAAAAATGAGGAGAGGCAGAGTAAGAAATTAAGATATACGGAAAGAACTAAATGACAAACTGGTGCAAAACAGATTGAGATGTTTTGGACATGTCCGGATGAATGGAGTAAGACTACCAAGACGAGCACTGGAACGACGGATGACAGGGAAGAGAGGACGAGGAAGATCAAGAATGCGATGGATGGACTCGGCGAAGAATATCATTAGAAAACGGAATCTGGATTGGAACACCGTGTCGGAAGAGGAATGGTGGAACGACAGAACAAAGAGGAGAGGAACCATATTTGCAATCACCCGGTGTCAGCTGGAAATGGGGACATTAAGATGATGATGATCATTTTGCTAAAAATATTTCAAAATTAGGCTACTTTTCCTAAGTTAAGAAGGTAACTGATGTAATTATATCAAACAAGCCGTACAGTTTAGTTGGCAATTCATTACCTTCAGATTTGGTCCCCCTGTGAGCACGTACACGAGGCTGCCGTCGCCTAGAATGCGGCATATGCAGAGACAGGGAAATCAATTTCAGCCGGAATGTGATGAGTTGATGGTTCCTCTCGCCTTCGATAATTAAACAATTACGAGTTTGTGAAGTGGTTGGAGGGGAGAGGGAAGAATACCAACCAAGTTGCTGACTGATGTTGCGAGCGATGGAGTGACGACATTTCGATCGAAATTTTCCACCTGTGTAGTGCAGAGAGGGGATTTCAACAGATTACCGACAACAGACTCTACTTGGGGGAGGAGAATTCGCTAATTACACCAGCACGCAGTTGGAAGTCGTCCCAAAGGACGCGTTTATGAAAATAATAATAATAATGATAATAGTAATAATAATAAGAAGACAAGACATGGAGCAAAGGAGTCAAAGGCGTAAAAATGGCAAAACACCAGGAAAGAACAGTCAACATTAAATGCCTGGCCTTTGCCGATAATGTAGCGATTATAACAAATAACAGACAAGAAGCCAAAGAACTTGAAATCTCTGCCAAAAACAGGGTTACAAATCTCATACGAAAAAACACAGTCCATGGTCACAAAATCTACAGACAAGCACGCACTGGAAACCAAGTATGTAAAAATAACACAAGTGGAAAGTTTCAAATACCTAGGAGAGAGTATACAGAAAACAGGACTGAACTTGGCATCCAATGACGTAGGCTACGAGATGGTTCCTGCGGCTTTGGATTTGTAGTAGTGGTGATATTATGAACTAAGGAACGAGATGGTCAAGAAAGCAAAGAGACCTTCTCTAATTGTTTACTCGGAGAGAGAGATGATAATTGAAGGGAAATATAAATAAAAATACGTCGTCGTGATTGGATGCAGATTTTGACTGTTCCGACAGTCAAAGAAAACTAGTGTATGGAGAGATTAGAATTAAGTTGCCAGTAATGTTATAAGAAGCGAATAGAATCAAGAAAATAATGCGAATTATGATATAGGCCTATCAACTATAAAGGGAGTATGTCCAAACCAGAGCCATTGAGCCTGGTAGTGATTGCTTGCTGCTATCTTGAAAATGTTTGCTTATTTTGTCAGAGTCACAGTTAGCTCTGTTATTATCGATCCAACTACTACTACTTGTTGTATGTATGCACCACAAGAGTAAGACAGTTTTCTCTTATTTCAAAAATGGTACTCATCCAGCTAATGATCTTCTGCAAAGAGAATGCACCACAATGCATAATTTTGCCTCTCATTTATATGAAAAAGAGGATAGCACCCTTCATTTTAAAAGTGGAGTTGTACCACTATTGAAATAAGGCCTTCATATGATCTTGCCATCTTATCTAATGTATTCTGGTTGGTGATTGTTACACTCTACTTCTCGAAAGAGAGTAGTCTTCTGTGCTCTACCATATAGGCCTATAAGGTGCGTTCAAAAATTAACGAGCCAGAGGCTGGAATGCGCAAACCGGTGACTACATCAGCTAATCGTGGCGTGTGTAACGAGGTGTGGTTCCGACCAGAGCGTGGAAGGTCACAGCCCGTCGCTAGAGGCCACGCGTGATCGTGACGTGACGATACAAAGCGAGCAGCAGCATGCATCCATCGTCCAATGCTGCCAGTCGCATTGCAAACAGTGACATGGAGGCGTCAACCTAAGAGCAAAGAGGTGTTGTTCGGTTTCTGACAGCGGAAGGAGTGGGGGGAAGGGATA
The DNA here is from genome assembly GCA_946902985.2 of Meconema thalassinum. Taxonomy (NCBI): domain Eukaryota; kingdom Metazoa; phylum Arthropoda; class Insecta; order Orthoptera; family Tettigoniidae; genus Meconema; species Meconema thalassinum. The sequence continues at coordinate 439,806,114 of OX336393.1, read as the reverse complement.
TTCATCGCTGAATGTCACAAGTGTACGGCGAACATTGCATGACCCTTGCAAGGATCAAGGCGTGGCACAAGCGCTTCAGGGAAGGACGGGTGTCGTTAGCCGATGATCTCGGTCTGCCCCCGACCCCCTCCACTCCCGTGCATTACCGATGACAACGTCCTGCTGGTTGATGCACTCATTACCCAGGACCGCCGAGTGACAGTGAACGCTATAGACGCCGTGGTCGCTCCACGACAATGCACGACCTCATACGGCCAACACAGTCGCGGCACTCCTGCAGAAATTCAAATAGGAGGTTCTCGGCCACCCTCCATACAGTCCAGACCTCTCTCTCTGTGATTATGCCATGTTTGGTCCCCTAAAAAGGGTTCTGCGGGGCCAACGATTCACATCGGACGCCGACGTCCAGCTGTACGTGCGGAACTGGTTCACATCGCAGCCCAGGGAATTTTATGAGACAGCCATTCACCGCCTCGTGTCACAGTGGGACAAGTGACTCAACAGCCAGGGCCAATACTTCTAACATACAGGTAACGATTTCTGTAATTATGCCTCCAGTTCGTTACTTTTTGAACGCACCTTATACATAATATATTTATTGTTTACATGCCTTCAGCTAGTAGACTGGCGCCCAACCAAATATATCATTTATTATATCAAAGCAGATAAAAGAGCTACCCTCAATTAAAAGAATCGTATTAGAGTCTTGATAAGCAAGCAAACAAAGCCAGAGCTCGAAAGATGGAGACTGCGTATAGATTAACTAAAAATAGGTATCACTAAAAAGCTATGACCTTCAGAGCAAAGCTATGACATTATACCACGGACATTAAACCTGAAGCACTCTAAAGTTAAGGGTGCTTGATTCTCAACAACAACAACAACAACAACAACAACAACAACAACGAAAAGAAGAAATTGAGTTAGAACACAAAGGACTGGGAGTCGTGACCAATCATAAGGAAACTATTGGGAAAGAAGAGCATTGTTAGATACGTGGTATTGCTTCTTAAGGGAGAAATATCTAAAAGGTTGCAGGCATCTTCGATCATTACAGCCCTTGGTATGCTTCGATGAACACCGTCAGTTTAATTATAACCATCCGGTCCATTGCCTATTCTTCCATTCATTTACTAGCGCGAACCTAACCTTTCATCACAAGGGAGTCGCCATTATTTACAGGACCTTCAATTTCATCTGTCTGGCTACTGAACTTGAGATGAGCCCTGCCTCCGAAAAAATCACTTTGTAGTGCTATCATTCCCACACAAACACAAAGATAATACAGCACAGTTCAAACAAAAAATCGATTTGCGTCATTTTGACTATTGACAATAAAATACGGAACGGATACGGTCTTTTTTTATTTTAATTTATTTTGTTTACTCAACGTGCAGCAGAACTAAAGGGAGGGAAAGTACGGCGGTATCGCCTCAGGGATACGAATTCATGCTTGGCTGTCCAACTGTCAGTTCAGCAGCGCTTCAGCCATGCAAGAAGATATCCTCAAAGCTCAACAAATCGCTCTTCGTCAGAGTCAGCCGGGTAGCTTATTCGCCTCGAGCACTCACTCTTTGCTACATTTTGTTAATTGAATATAGCCACTGACATGACGTATAAAGCGTAAGCCTCGTTCCCCAGAGGCTAGTATTATTGGTTGTCACCTCTGAGGTCCGGGTTCAATTCCTGCCAAGAAATGTAATTCTGGTCTGAGGACTGGAACGGGGTTCACATAGCCCAGTGACAAGCCATCCTGGAAGTGGTTCTCCGTGGTTTCCCCACTTCTACAGAGGTCTGCAAATTATTAGAAACGATGCCAGTTTTCCAGAATAACCTTTATACATTTCACGTCTATGCCCCAGATTGCGGGTTCAAACCCGGCCGAAGTCGTCAGAATTTTTAAGAGCATTAAAAATCCCTCAGTATGTCTTCCTTCGGAGGGGAAGTAAAGCCGGTGGTCCCATGTCATAGATTTATGGCATTTTAAAGAACCTTCCACTAATTACATATGTGTGAAGCTAAATTATATTGGTTAAGAATGCAAACACGCTCTTAGGTTCCTACGTTCGTTGCCAGGAGCTGACTGCGGTGGCGTCTAGTAGCCAAGTTATGAACTAGTAGTCGTTGATGGTGGCGTTTGGCGGCAAAAATAGGAACCATTTGAAAAATTCTAAGTCTGCAGTCCTTACTTGAATTAAAAAAACAGATAACACACACTAATACAGTCATCACAATTAACACCGGTTATCAGACAGATTCTACACACACACCCGAAGTACACGGGGCTACATGACTGCGTTGTTGACCAACCAACCAACCAACCAACCATACATTTCACGGCTTAATGCAGTAGATATGTTTGCAAGGCGCTGAAATTACTACATATGTTTAACCAAGAGCCTTAATTAGAATTTTTGCTTGCCACGGTGGGTGAGTGGTTATCGTTTCGGATTACAAACCCCTAGCCTCCAGGTTCGCTCCTGGTCATGGCAAATGATTTTTGAAAGGCGACAAAAATCACGACACGTATGTCATACGATGTTGGCATGTTAAAGAACTCATTTGAATTCAGCAGGCCGTGTTCATAATGGTAAGATTAATCTCGTGATTTTCCGCCAACACAAAGTTCTAACTTTTTGTACTAGAAAGCGCTATAATGTTAAGGAGCATAGATATCTAACCTCCTTAACTTTCATAGTGTTTCAAGGAACAACAATATTCGACATGCAAGCTGCCCTCTGGTTGTAAAATAACAAAGCTTGCACCCGGCAACCGAGGCCATAAGATATTATTATTATTAATTATATTTTATTTTAAAAAATCAAAATAGGATGAATTTTTAAAAATTCCACTAACAAAGGAGTATTGCTAATGCAAAATGCAACACGTTTTGGATTTGATTTCTCCACTGTACTTTTCGTGCAGATTTTGAGCAGAGGGATTTGGAGTCTTCTTACTGATGTTTCGCTCGTGAACTATTCAAAGATGCATGAACTATGGACTGAAATCTCCTGATTTAGAGGGTACATTCCAACGTCAATGAAAAAGTAAACGGATCCAGCTCAGGTATCCCTCGGAATACCTAATTCTGAAAGTTTCCAGTTGCAATTCTGTATGGGAAAGGTGTAAGTACACGGGGGAGAATACATTACTAAATATGCCAGCTGTTGGTCACTAAAATTTTGTTCAGTAAAAAATTGTGAGCCATTTAAATTCTTTCTATGAATCTAATAACTTAATTTGCACGCCTCTGTACTCCAGGTGAATGCCAGGTTGGTTTAATACTCAAGGCCATGGCCACCTCCTTTTCAAACTTCATCTGAATCACCAATACATACACTACTACAGACACCACAGTAACACAGATTATAAGATAAATCCTACACACACCAAGTGCATGGAGCTAAATGACAACCATGTCTATGCCCCTCAAATGAAACAACATGTAGGCCTATGACGTGAGTTATGAGTTCTTATCCGTTTGCGAGTACCTTACCTACGAACCGCGAGTCTCATTTTCCACCCATCTATATATTTAAAATACTAAAGTGATTTCTGTTACCGTGAGATTGAGAGAACGGCTGAACTGATTGACTTCGTAAAACAAGCAAGCTCTTGGTCGGTAGATTTGCAGAGTGTCTTTGAAAGAAAAAAATATGTTACCGTATATATTTTTTTAAAATTATGGTAATAAAGAAAAATGCGGCGGCTTTGGTGGCGTAGTTGGTAGCATGCTGAGCTTCTATGCCCAAGGTCACGAATTCAAACCCGGCCGAAGTCGACGGATTTTGTAAGAGCGTTAAAAATCCCTCAGTATGTCTTCCTTCGGAGGGGAAGTAAAATATAAATTTGCACATAAAGTTATAGATTTATGGCATGAAATACAACCTTCCACTAACTACACTTGTATGAAACAAAATGTGTAGGTTAGAATTGATAACTCTGTAATAGTTCCAACCGTCGCCGCCATGTGCTGAATACGATGGCATCTAGTAGCCAAGTCCGCAAGCTAGTAGTCGTCGACGGTAGCATTTGGTAGCAAGAATAGTAACTACTTGAAATTATTGTCTGCAGTCCTTACATGAATTAAAACAGATAACACACACTAATACAGCCATCACAATTAACACCGGTTATCAGAAATATTCTACACACACCCAAAGTACACGGGGCTACATGACCCCGTCGTCGCAGCCCCTAAACTATGGAACCAACCAACCAATTTACTGTCATGGAAACGCAATGGATTGTTCCGAAATTGCTTATTTAGAAGAGTTTCGTACAGTTTATATCAAAACGAAGAACGTCATCCTGAAGTGCATTTGCAAGCTATAGCAAAAAACTATTCTTGCTGACAGGGATAATTATAAGGATTTTATTATTGGCGATCAGTCTCATCGCATTCTCCTCAGAGTCTCTGGACAGTGAATACACTGGTCATGTTGAATTTTACTCTAAAAGTCAATGTTTATTGATTATTTATCTAAAGTATAATAACATTGTGTGTAACCACGCTGTTGATTTTGGCAATGGGAGTATTATTTGACATTTATTAATTAGCGACCACATTGATGCAGGACACTATAGTGTTATCGAATATGACGTTAATTTGAGGAGAAATGCTAGTGTAAATAAACCCGTTCGACAAAAAAGAACTTGAGCCGCGAAAAAGTGAGAAAGTGGAGAAAATTCGAAGCCACTTTTAAAATCCAATATAAATACGCCATTTCAGAAACAATTCCAGTAATTATGCACTAGTCTACAGTGTAGTGTCCTTGACGAACAAATATAAACATTGTTCTGTATTGTATTTTTCTCGTGGTGGCTCAGTGGTCTAGCTGTATGCCTCTCACCAAGGCGGTCCGGGTTCGATTCCCGGTCAATGCATGTGAGATTTTCGAAGTGAAATGCCATGTCCTGTGGTTCGGATTCCACGTAAAAAGGAGGTCCCGTGGCTCATGATCTCAAGATTAACGGTCACGTTAAACTACAAGCTTCCTTCTTTGTATTTTTCTTGTGAGACATCTACGCTTGGTTACTTTGACCTTTGCTGTAGTAATGGTAAAATTGATCGGACAAAATATAAATTTGCACATCATTGCATTTGTTCCTTATATTCCTAAAATAGAAGCGACGTTTCTTACGGTAATTTTTATATATTAGACTCCTCAGATGCTAATCAAGTCAGATCTGAAAATCAAGCAAATTCTTGCAACAGGGAGGGCACACTTCAAAGTTTAAACAATATTTTGCAAGAGTATAACCCCTACATTCAAGACTCTAAATACCTCTAAATTGAATTGCAATCCAGCTGACGATATTCGATTAGCATGGCTCATAATATGGGATGATGCCCCAATGGCAAGCATTCATTCATTAATGTGTGTGAATCGACTTCTAAAGATATGTGACGACATTATTTCCTTTTGTGGGAAAGTTGTTATTCTTGGAGGGGACTTCAGGTAGGATTTGCCTGTTGTGCCACACGCTTCTTGCCAAGAAGTTATTCACAATTATGGTATTAAATATTCTACTGACCGTTCTCCAAAATACCGCGCTTACAAAAAAAAACAAAATCGAAACCAGATGAAATGGATTTTTTTGCCACATGTTATCAACAAGTCCTCTGTGTATGGTGGGAAATGAAAGGGTACTGAATTACCAGCCATTTCTCGAAAGTTTTCATTCTTACACCAAAAAATTAACAATGGAATGAAACTTATTTAAAAGTTATTGAACTTATATCCAGTAGTTCAAAACCTTATACCAGCGTTAACTCTTGAGAACTGGCGTGAAAAAATATAACATGAAGACTGGTCCTGGGTCATTTTGACCCATAGTGTGTCACTCCCTTTTTGTCGTAGTCGTACGGATTGTAATGAAGTAATTTTACACCTGGTGTCTTCCTAAGAACTATTCCCAATATAAAATGAAGTTTATTAGCCTACTTTCGATTTTTGCAAAAAATGAAAGTAGACTTATGAGATCAACACAGGGCGAAAAAAAGTGTGTCTGTCTGTGTGTGTGTATGTGTGTGTGTGAGTCTGTGTGTGTGTGTGTCTGTGTGTGTGTGTGTGTGAGTGTGTGTACTCTGAATGTCTGTCCCCCCCCCTATCAATTCGAACACGGTGAATGCGAATTGAACGAAATTTGGTACAAAGGTAGCACTAGCAAAGGACACCTCAGTGTCATGTTTTATATCGCCGCCATCTTGACGGAAACGTAATGGCGGCCACACAAATGTTCAAAGCTTAAATCAAATTACGACTAACCTAATCATCCGATCTCTACCAAATTTGGCAACGACATACCTTTATGGGGGGAGCATCCTTTGACCAAACCAATAGGTCATCAGCGTAATAGTTTGCGGATGGCGGCCATCTTTGTGTGAAAATCGATTCCCCCTATTAATTCGAACTCGGTGCAACCGAATGGAACGAAATTTGGTACAGAGGTAGTACTAACAAAAGGCACCTCAGTGTCATGTTTTATATCGCCGCCATCTTGACGGAAACGTAATGGCGGCCACACAAATGTTCAAAGCTTAAATCAAATTACGATTAACCTAATCATCCGATCTCTACCAAATTTTGCAACTACATACCTTTATGGAGGGAGCATCCTTAGACCAATCTAATAGGTCATTCACCTGATAGTTTGCGGATGGCGGCCATCTTTATGTCAAAATTGATTCCCCCTATTAATTCGAACACGGTGGAACCGAATGGAACGAAATTTGGTACAGAGGTAGCACTAGCAAAGGGCACCTCAGTGTCATGTTTTATATCGTCGCCATCTTGACTGAAACGTAATGGCGGCCACACGAATGTTCAAAGCTTAAATCAAATTACGATTAACCTAATCATCCGATCTCTACCAAATTTTGCAACTACATACCTTTATGGAGGGAGCATCCTTTGACCAATCTAATAGGTCATTCACCAAATAGTTTGCGGATGGAGGCCATCTTTATGTCAAAATTGATTCCCCCTATTAATTCGAACACGGTGGAACCGAATGGAACGAAATTTGGTACAGAGGTAGTACTAGCAAAGGGCACCTCAGTGTCATGTTTTATATCGCCGCCATCTTGACTGAAACGTAATGGCGGCCACACGAATGTTCAAAGCTTAAATCAAATTACGATTAACCTAATCATCTGATCTCTACCAAATTTTGCAACTACATACCTTTATGGAGGGGGCATCCTTTGACCAATCTAATAGGTCATTCGCCTAATAGTTTGCGGATGGCGGCCATCTTTGTGTCAGAATCGATTCCCCCTATTAATTCAAACACGCTGAAACCAAATGGAACGAAATTTGGTATAGAGGTAGCACTAGCAAAGGGCACCTCAGTGTCATGTTTTATATCACCGCTATCTTGATGGAAACGTAATCGCGGCCACCCAAATGTTAAAAGCTAAAATGTAATTACGACCAACCTAATAATCTAGTCTCTACCTAATTTTTCAACACCATATCTTTATGTGGGAAACATATTCTGACCAAACTGCAAGAACATCAGCCCAATAGTTTGCAGATGGTGGCCAAGTATGTGTGCAAATCGATTCCCCCTATCAATTCAAACACGGTGAAACCGAATTGAACGAAATTTGGTACAGAGGTAGCACTAGCAAAGGGCACCTCATATTCATGTTTAATATCCCTATAGCACGTTGTATTTCAACAAGCTCCTACAACCAACATTCAATCATACTCCTTGAAAAGGACAAAGAGTTATAACAATACCCATGCATTTAGGAGAAAGTAGGCTATGTGTTCTTTACTGAACATCTTGTTTATATTGTTCAGATTTAACACGCAGAAACATGACAATAATTTTTGTAACAGTATAATTGAACTTGATAGTGGCGGTAAAGCAGTCATCTCAATGGTTTTCAACAAACGAGCTGATGACCAAGGTTTCCCTATGCCCTGAACATGGATCAACAAGAACGTGAGCTATGTGATTGTGTTGCACCAAAATAGATGGATTTTTCCCTTATTTTTTTAGATTGTCCCGACTAACGTAAGCCGAAAATTGTCACGTGAGGACTGGCTCCATGGGTAAATCTGACCCGACCGTAAATAATATACAAATATCTTGAATGTTTCAAAAGCTATGGACATGTTACTTTTGCAGGGTGAAGTTCAAGGCTAGGAAGGAAGGTACAGTAAGCGACAGGAAATAAGGGCTGACCAAATCGAAAATATAGAGCAATATTTAAGCCTCGGATCGAAAATACCCTTGCGCCAGTCCTCGCGGGTTAACAGAGTAAATACTGAAGATGAAAGTCAGCTACATAAGTTTCCTACTGAATTCTTGAATTCTTTGGAATTAAGTTATTTGCCTCCTCATAGCCTACTTCAAACGTTTTAGCAATCTGAACGTTTCCCAAGGGTTCCTACAGCCTATGGAACCATATTAATTGTCAGAAATATGTATGAAAATTGCTTGGATATGGAAATAATAGGTGCAGTTAAAATTAGGCAAAGAGGTGTAATCCTTCGACTTGATTTAACACCATCCGATAAAACACGTGCATTTTCCCTTAAGAGGCAACAATTTCCAATTCACTTAGCATACTTGATCACAAACAATAAAGCTGAAGCGGAAACTCCGAAAAGTATAGGTCTCTATTTACCTTATCAAGTTTTTAGTCATGACCAGCAGTATGTTGCAAAGTCGAGAGTGCAATGGCAATCTTGTGACGCCCTTAAAGTTGCATTAGTGCAAGAAAGTAATCATACAAAGAATGTATAAAGAAAATACTTCAGTACATATTTTCCCATTGACCGTCATGTTATCATGGACGTAGGCAATATACAATTTTTTTCAGATGGGGGAGTCTGACTAAGCTGGCAAATAATTGTGAGTATTCTCAGGGGCTTGTCACCGCAAAATACTCAGAAATATCAACCAATATCGTAGAGCATATAACTTTGTGTAATTATTTTAGATAAGAGTTAATTGTAAAATTCTAAGTTTATGTAGCCTACAATTAGTGGCAATACAATACAACACACAAATAAGATTTTGTACTTAAACTTCTCAGTTTTCCTCACAAGGCTGAGTGTACACCGTTCCAACCCTTGGATCAGAATCAAAATTCCTTGGCTGAACCGGGAATCGAATTTGGACCTTCGGGATGGCAGCTAAGAATGATAGCTAACGCTAGTCTAATTTAAATTTTAATATTGTTTATAACTTAGCCAATAAGTTAAGATTAGGGTACAACCAAATGTACAATTATTTAACTCCTTTTACCAAAGCAACGCATTCTTAATTTTTATTGGCTTTTTCGGAGGAGGGGGGAGTGGGCTGCAGACCCCAAAGCTTCCCCCTTATTTACGCCCCTGTCATGTTTTGACGGGTTTCAACTAGTTTGACTTAAAATTTGGAAGATGTAGAGAGTAGAAGTCTTAATTCCATCTGTCAGTTTTTCAACTTCACAACCATCCACCACGGCTCCATTGACCAGTTTGAAAATGCACCTCCAGAGTTTCTGAACATTCTACAGGATCTTTCATATAAAGTAAGAACGGCGAGCGGCGGATTTGTTATCCGTTGCTGCAGTGAACTCGGCCGAACTTGTGGCACTCCACGGCCCCCTGCTGTAGAATTGAAAGCGCGCACATAGTATATACTTAACCTTGCAATAGTCGTGCAGGTGTTCAGTCGCCAGTCTGAACCTCAGATGCTAACATGGTGAGACAGTTATCATCACAACATCGTATTTTTGTATGTAAAACTTATTTTGAGTACGAGTCGGCTCCGTGGGTACGTGATGCATTTGTTCAGCAATTTCCTGATTAAGTGCCACCTTCACTAGCACAGATTCACGTAATTGAAAATAAGTTTGACACTACTGGCTCTCATTGCTCAGTACTCAATAAAAGACATAAAATAAAAGATCAGAAATATTACAGTGACAGAACTCACTCGTGTCATCCAGAATGTGGTTACCAGATACAATGCATGTATAACCCAGGAAGGACGACACTTCCAGCATCTGTTATAAGGTAATATGTCATATAGGATTGTACACTCGCTTAAAGCAGGGGGCCATGGCACGCCACAAGCTCGGCCAAGGCCACCGCAGCAGCGGATAACAAAACTGCCGCTTGCCGTTCTTACTTTATATGAAAGACCCTGTATTTAAATATTTAGAACCTTTATTTGAACAAATTATTTGTATGTTATCCATTTTATTTTATGTGAAATTGATTGTATCATTTTATATTTCACACGAATAATTCATTAGATTTTAAATATTTAGTAGCGGACCCGTGCGAGAACACTCGCATAATGCGTGCCCCATGTGTACAGACTACCCACCCGGTGCTAGTGCTATGCGGCTGTACGCGATACAGTTCTGACAGGGGCTATCGTCTTGTTTATTTGTTTTAAAGTAATTTATAAACAAATAAATACATTTCCGTTAACTTTTCAAGAAATGCAAGATTTTTCCTGTAATATTGAGACCATTTGGAAGATTTTGGAGCATAAGTTTTGTGAAACATACACCCTTAGCGTATTATAATAAGATTGTTGTTATTATGTGTTTTTATTTTCATCGTTCTCATTCATTGTTTTCCAGTTTCTCCATTTCATCCTGTATATATTTTAGTGGTCGCTTCCGTGGCGTAGTGGTCAGCCTGCTTAGCCTCCGTGGTTCGATTCCCGGCTCTGCCACGAAATTTGAGAAGTGGTATGAGGACTGGACGGGGTCTACTCAGCCTCCGGTGGTCCAAATGAGTAGAGGGGGTTCGATTCCCACCTCAGCCATCCTCAAAGTGGTCTTCCGTGGTTTTCCACTTCGTCTTCGGGCAAATGCCGGGATGGTGCCTACCGTCAGGCCACGGCCGTCTCCTTCCCTCTTCCTTGTCTCTCCCTCCCAATCTTCCCGTCCCATCCCTCATGAGGCCCCTGTTCGCTTTGCAGCTGAGGCTGCCTATCCAGCCTCCCCAGTTGTATCCCCAGATCCGATGTCAAGCTCCAGGACACTGCCCGTAGAGGCGGTAAAGGGGGATCCCACTCTGAATCCATGGGAAAAGCCTACTTGGAGGGAAAATTCATTTCTCAAAACTGAGTTTCATTAGATTAATTTCTTAAGGTTTGATTCCAATTTTGCTGAAGAAGGTCCCATTGTTGGACCGAAATATGTGCAGTTATTCAGGGTAACTTTGAACCATAGGGGTAACTTTGCTCCATAGGGGTAACTATGCACCATAGGGGATAATTTTGAACCACGGACCCAGCGGTGAGAGGTCGGCGTGTTGCCGCCTAAGCCACGGAGGTTATTATTGTTATTTTTATTATTTATGTATTTATTTATTTATATAGTTCGTTAAAAGAGTAATTATTATTGTTGTTGCTCATTTTAGGGGCAACGAAATACGTGAATTTTGTGTGTGTATAATTTGTGTGACAACTTGTGTTATTGTGATGTGTATATTTGTGAGGACTGGGCCTTAAGTTAGGAACCTTCCCAGAATTTATTTGCATTCGAGGTGGGGAAACCACGGAAAACAACTTCCAGGTTGGCTGAGGTAGGAATCCAGCCCCTCTCTTCTCAGTTCCACCTCACGAGGCTGACTGTGCCCCGTCCCAGCCCTCAAACCAAAATTAAAATTTCTGGGCTTTGCCGGGAATCGAACCCGGGCCTCTGGGGTAACAGCCAAGAACGCTACCCACTACGAAACAAGGCGGTTATTAGCTAATGTGAATGTTCGTTTATCATAATACTCTATTTGTTTTACTGGCGACTGTCAGCCGGCGAGAGAGTCTTTCTCTCGGCTGAACCCCGATAAATTGAAGAATTATCATTGAGTGGATATAAATCTCTCCCTCTTTCTCGCCTCTCTAGAGCCATATTTCAAGGAACAAGTTAGCTTACGTCAGGTGGTCCCTGACAGCTTGACTGATTGAACGAGTGTGTCTCGTCCACCGCGCTAGCGAAAGATATGTCGATGATTTCCTCTCGATAACGCATGTCCGCAGTTGTCAAAAGCAATCAAGCACTTCATGAGTGACAGTAATTAAAAAACGCAAAATTTTAAGTAGGTTACCGACATAGATGAACCTAAATATAAATATTAATTTGCATTAGGTATTTGCAGTTTAGAGTGGGAGTGGTGGTAATACCTTGCACTCTGAGCTTAGAATTCTTATACATTAATCATGTAGTGACCGGCGATCATTCAAGATAGACACGTCTGTTTCCAAATATTGATTTCACACTTATCTGAATCCAGAAAATAAAAACCTGAATACAACTTAAAAACTAGGTCTATAACAGAGACAAAATATAAACATTCTTAATCCCACCATGTTCGTAGATATGTTGAAATCCCTGAAATTACAGCAGTCGCTTTGAGTGTGTATATTGCTAGAGATTTTCCCCCCTCTAACTGCAATTTCCAAATTTACCTTTTTCCAACCCTAGACCTTAATAATTGCTGTTAAATACACTGCCACCACAACTAGGTTTAATCACCTTATGAACACACATCCAACATGTCTGTTTCGAGCCACACCTCTAAACGTATTCGGACCTGAATAAAACACTAGGGGCGAATTAAATTGCCGGAACAAGATTCACGCGCCAACACCAATTAATCAGCGTATGCATTTAAGTTATACACATTTATTTCACTAGTATTAAACACACAACTACAGTATATACATTACATATTGATATGATTTCGGTAATGCGCTGCGAGAAGCTGTGCTGTCGGTAGGACACGGCTTAACAGAGTGGGCCCTAAAAGCCCAGGTAAAGCATGAGGGTCAACAATGGAATGACACAGTGTTGCCAAGCATTACCATACCACAAGTTGTCACGTCTTGTTTCCTCACAATACACTGTCCACTTACTGTCTCCAACCATGTCCGTGATGTGAAATTTAAATATTTATGTGGATTGTACCCGCGACTTAATTATCCGAGGGCAGTCAAACTTAGCATAGTAAATCTTCATACAAGGCCTAATATATTGGCGTCTATGTTTATTCAATTTTTATGAGAGCTTAAAAATGGTGGCTTTGTATAGCCTTACGGCTTCATTTCTCGATAGAAATGTATGTAGAAATGTAGATTATAATATCCATCTACTGGCATACAATTCTATCGTATATACCAATCCAACATGGCAACTATGCCATATTTTCACTGGTTTTCAATATCTCAGAAACTATTTAAGCAATCAAACTGACATTGTGTTTGGTGTTAGAGGACTCCTAACAGTAAGGACAAATATGAGACTTTCCAAATCCTGAGAAATATAAAAACAACATGGCAGCCAAGTGATTTGGAAATATTTAAAATAAATTTTCTGGCAATCTACTCACCCGAGTGCAATGAAACATGGCACAGCAAAACTTAATTCAGATCTTTGTATAGACCAAATCCCAGTGAAACACAGACTTGTGCTTTCCACCTTAACAACAGACAGGCAGCTAGAACCATAAACATTAACTGGGAAGGATCCACGCTGGAGCATTGTTCGTTTCCAAAATATCTAGGAATTACCCTTGACCGCGCTCTCACTTACAAGGAGCACTGTTTGAACATGAAGCAAAAAGTGGCGGCCAGAAACAACATCATAAGGAAGTTAACAGGCACAACATGGGGAGCACATCCTAGTACTGTGAGAACCTCTTCTCTAGCGTTATGTTACTCCGCCGGAGAAAACGCAAGCCCAGTATGGTACAATTCCAGTCATGCCAAAGTGGTAGATGTTGTACTTAACGATACTTGTCGTATTATTACTGGGTGCCTTAAGCCCACTTCGCTGGACAAGCCGTACCCCGTTGCTAGTATCGCACCCCCTGACATCCTCCGAGAGGTAGCGGCGAAAAATGAGGGGAAAAAAAAGTTAGAAACTTCTGAAGCCGATCCTCTGTTTGGACATCGACCTGCAAAACCCCGACTAAAATCTAGGAAAAGCTTCCTCAGAACAACAGAAGCTCTTCACAACAATCCCGAACCAATTTGTGGCGTGCAAGGTTCTACAGTCCTGAACAATGGTTTCCACCCTCTGAAAAACTACCAGCCGGTTTCACAGAGAAATGGAGTACATGGAGATCACTCAATAGACTTCAGTCGAGTGTCACAAGATGCAAAAACAACTTAATGAGATGGGGTTTCCTTGAGGAGTCACCGTTTTGTGAATGTGGAACAACGCTGACGTCAGACCATCTGCTTCAGTGCAGTCAGTGCCCAACAACATGTACAATAGAGGACCTGTTACATGCTACACCTAATGCCATAGAGGTCGCCAACTTCTGGGCGGCTATAGTTTGAACAAATTGAAATGTAAAATTTTGTATATAATATTATGTAGTCTATTTATTGTAAATTCAATTTCACACTGTAAGTCTTTCTGACACGAATGAATGAATAGGCACAGCTAATGATATTTCAAAACTTCAAAATGACATCATTTTGAAATATTAAAACCTTATTTAAAAAAAATTCTAGTACCCTATTCAATCGATTGAAGAGAAGGTTCGTATGATAGGTTTCTTTCAGTAGATCTGTCCGCAGACAGGTTTCAACTGGACGTCCTCTATGTCTCTCTGTCCTGCTTCTTCCTCTCTTCACATCTGTTAACATTCCAAACCTTCTTCTTCCTCTCCCTCTTATTCCTTCAACTTTTCCGTCCATGATTCTTTGTAGGAGACAAAATTCTTACGCAGCATGCGACCCATCCAAGATCCTCATGAAACTCCTCTCCAGCGGCTTCGGTGGCGTAGTTGGTAGCACGCTGAGCTTCTATGCCCAAGATCGCGGGTTCAAACACGGCCAAAGTTGTCGGATTATTTTAAGAACGTTGAAAATCCCTCAGTATGCCTTCCTTCGGAGGGGAAGAAAAGCCAGCGGTCCCACATCATAGATTTATGGCATGTTAAAGTACCTTCCACTAATTACACCTGTGTGAAGCTAAATTGTATAGGTTAAACAAGGCTCTTAAGGTTCCTACGATTGTAGCCAGGAGCCGACTGCGGTGGCGTCTAGTAGCCAAGTTCTGAACTAGTAGTTGTTGACGGTGGCGTTTGGCGACAAAAGTAGGAACTACTTGAAATTCTTGAAATTGAATTAAAAACAGATAACACACACTAATCCAGACATCACAATTAACACCGGTTATCAGACAGTCTACACACACCCAAAGTACACGGGGCTACATGATAAATTCAACTTTACACAACAACTTTAAGTTTGCTACAGATTACAAGAGGAATCCTATTGTTCGAGCAATCTGAGTACTTACACTTGCTGCACAGTATAAGAAACATTTATCGGATTTTCTTGTAGTCACTGAGTGAAAGAATCTTCTCACAATGCCATGAAAACTCTTCTTTTATTTGGCTACAAAAGAGCTGAGTTAGAGTGTATAATGTAAGACAACTTGGCTAGTCAGTTGAAGGAGAACGTGTAAAACTAGATTCAAATATTGAAGAAAGGAAGGAAGACAGAGTACAGACGAATTTACAAGGTAAATTGGATTTTATGTAGAACCATTCAAGTTGAAACAATTCGGTATGAAGTGGTACAAAAAAGAGAATATGAAGAGGAGCAAACAGTGAGACGAAAAGACGACGCTGAGGTCTGGAAGAGGAACAAGAGAGTCGAGTACAGAAACCACTTAATTCCGCAGTCATCCAACCGGAGTGTAATAGAAACATGGCCTACGAGTTACTATTGAACTGTAGTGAAATGTCCCATCCGTTATCGTGCATAACTTGTCGAGACTTTCCTTGAGTATTTGGGCGACAGTCTGGAGTAGTAGGGGATCGATTGTTCATATGAAGACGTCCCGAAAATAAACACAAACTTCAAGTTACGGGTTTTGAGTGGAAGTGTATGTTAGTCCTTTAGAGTGACCTAGATAAATGAAATCCATTCCGTTAACTCTCCGCTCGTTCAGTTTAACTACTCTCCGTCTTAGACGAGCTCAGCTGCCAGTTTCTTTTGATTAAACATTAGTTTTATCATATGCTTTTTGTTCTAAAGCTACAATATCGTATTTTGTAAATTCAAACTATAGTATCACGCCAATATACAGTGAGTCTGGAAATATTCTCCGCAGCGCCTACATGCGTCTGTGAGAGCTCGCTACAGCACTTACGTTGGCAGCACGGCTGCCGCTCGCATCATAACAAACAAACATTAAACTTTGTACTCAACACAGCCATTCATAACAGATGCTGGAAGTGTTGTCCTTGTGTTCGAAGACAGACATCAACACGTCTGCACATATTATCGAAGACTTTCACTAAAGTTTCTTGCGGAATGGACTGCATATAATTAATGATATTTACTTTCAGTTCCTCCATCATTTTTGGATTCGTTTTGTATACCTCAGATTTCGCCGCACCGCAAAGGAAATAATCTGGTGGGGTTAAATCTGGAGACCGTGGTGGCCAGAGGCCTTTAGTTATTATTCTATAGCAAAAAAAAAGAAGATGTAAAAGGTGAATCGACTGGTGTACGTTAAATCAACGTTGTATGAGATTCCAGTCCGACTGAGTGGAGACGTCGATAAAAATCTCGTCTGTCTTCTCTATATCTACTATATAAAGCTCCAATACCACTCACTGACTCACTCATTCATTCATCACGAAATCTCAGAAACCACCGAACGGATTGGAATGAAATTTGGTATCCAGCTTCCTCAAGGACCGCAAACGCCCACTAAGAAAGGATTTTTGGATATTCAGCTTCTAAAGGGGTGTTAAGGGGGTAGACCTGCATTTCATTGAATAGCAATATCTCCCGATTGCTTTCATTGGGGGATGTGATACTCGGCATATAAACTCATCATTAAAAATAAGAAGACACGTGTCTGAGGGTTTTTCGATGCCGTGTATATTATGAGGTGAAAGGGGTGAAAAGTGGGGGTTGAAGGATTCCTAACGGAGCGTGTATCTCTTAAACGACATAGGCGAGGAGTTTGGAACTCAGCCGAAAAAAATCAGCATAAAAATAACAAAATAGGTGTTTGACCGTTTTTTCATAAATCCAATATAAGGGGCCCATGGGGAGGGGTGAAATTGTGGGGGGAGGGGGACGTAATATATCTGAGTGTAAAATTATACATGGCCTATGTTGTAGACAATAACACATTACATCTTTTTTGCCTCTTGCTATTTCATCATACGACGAATACTTAGGGAGTTATTAATGATTTTGTACTTTTTGGCCGGAATTTTCTAAGTCCCAGGAATGACATAAAAATTGAACCGAATGAAATTTCGAAAAATAGTTTTTTTAATACATTTATTATATTTTTCACGTCTTTTAGGGTCCGAAACCAACATGATATTTTGATGTTTTTTTCGTCCCATGCATTTTTGGTTTCAGGTGATAGAATTATTTTCCACTAGGACCGATGCTTATCTATCTATTTAACTAATGTTATAACAGGATCACAAATGTTATTGCGGGCGAAGCCGCGGGTAACAGCTAGTAATATATAAAAATGAAAGTTTGTCTTTTTTTCTGAATTTCCACGGAAGTTTGAGTTATTAACGCGTTTCAGACTGGTTTATGACGATTGCGCACAAAAACAAAATTTTTGTCTGTCTGTCTGTCTGTCTGTCTGTCTATCTGTTTGTCTGTGTACAAGTTTGCACGCGCATCACTCGAGAACGGCTGAGTGGATCAACGTAAAATTTGGTACAGACGTCCATCAGAGGCACGAAAGTAATCATTGATCTAACTCTTCTCCATACCTCCCATAAATGAGGGCCAACCCCCTTAAAATGCATGCTGAAATGGGCGTAGAAAAACGAGACAAAGCTCATTTTCAGCGTCTCAATGTAAGAAACAAAACTCGGGAGCCCCACGGGCCCCGAAAACCACATTTTAAGGTCCTAAAACCAACAGTTTTTGAGATATACCCAGAAAACTAATTTCATTTATTAAGCTACTAGCAGAAGTACCCGTTCTTCGAACGGTGTTCGTTGTTAACATCAGACATTATCAATTGAGCTACTGTTGCAATGGTTAGCGGTTTGTCATTCCTTCAAGTTTATCAGAACGAAGTTAGTTTACTGGGAATATCATACACACTGTTAATTTAAGGCCCTTAAAATGTAGTTTTCGGAGACCCTTTATAGATTCCCGAATTTTGTGTCTCACATTGAGAAGCGCAACATATGCTTTGGTCGTCCTTCTAGGATTATTTTTATATTTCGCCTATTTTAGCATATATTGAGAAGTTTTTCTCTATATCCACCCTTCTACTGTATGAAAAGTACGGTGGAGTGTTTTATAAATGATTGGTGTATTGACTCTTGTACAAGCCCCCAGGGGGCTACACCCCCTGAAAGCCTTCCCCCATCATCTATTTAAACCACCCCTAACTGGCAAATCTCGTAAGTCCAGAACAGTATCTTTTATACAGCAAGGGCAGCCGGCCAGCTCGGAAGGCTTGCCAAATACTTGCATCACACACATAACACCTATACTATAACTAACTATGGCAGCTATGTCATTGGAATGCCGACGAAGCAGCACCAAAGCATATAAGAAGGATCTTAAGGAGGACAGGGCCCTCTCTCGATTACCAGTCATACAGTGTGTTAGCCGGAGGCCCTAGCTGTTATCATCAGGTGAGTCAGCAGTGTTCAGAGATCCTATATTTTGTAACCTACCCCACAAACTTGTACACTCAAACTTGTAACACTTATTACATTTCCCTAAGAGGGACATACTATTTCATACATCACTGACCAATAAATACTTGGTCAGTACACTACACTTGTCTTACTATTTACACGCCTCTTTATGTCCCAACGCCCTTCCTGATTCCCGTCACGATTAGCCGTGACATACAGTAGCCAAATAGTTGCCAGCGCAAGCTTCATTGTACTTCCTGCAGCGGCCCGACTGCCTAGAGCATCGAGCCGCAACATCGCTGACGCACGCACTTCGGTTATATAACTCTCTCCAATCAGCTGAGAGGTTAGTACGTTAACCTGTACACAAAGTTTCATCCCCTGAAATACACCTACGTCTTTATAAGAGCATCCCCTAGCATCCTAACACTAAACAACACTCTACACTGGTCAGCTTACCCAGCTACGGGAAGCTACCCCCTCCTAGGCATCACCTTATAAATTGCTACACTAACACATCCGTTCTAGATCCAACTACCCCTAACTAAGGGATCTAAAACACTCTCATGGTTACTGTACCTAATTTTACGATGCACCAAGCATCCGAACACGAGGTATAGGCTTACATAAAGATACACAGAAAGACAGACAGACAATTCTATTGTCTACAACATATTACCCAGATATCCAAATATGGGTATATCTACCACACAGTATCAAATAAAATCATCCTTACGATGAACCCGTATGTCGACAAAAAAAAAGTGAAAATGTGCTCTCAGACTAAATTCACCTAACGTGTACTTCCTGACGTGAAATACAATTGAAAGCCATGTAGACGAAACGCAATACACGTTACATAAAAACTGACCCTCTACGTTGTGCTAGGTGCCCATACTCAGGAAGACCCCTTTCATAAATTATAAAGGCTTGTGGTGCATGAAAATTCCGGTTCCTTAGCCTCAAATTGCCCAAATTCCTAAAAGCCGCAAAAATACTGGTTCAATTCAGGAATGTTTGAAATTAATGTTGCTGTTTGGAGATATAATAGACCTTCTGTACTATATGTCGAACGGGAAAATTGCATGAAAAAATTCTAGGGTACCCCTTCAACCCCTTAATTGCATTGATGAATTATACAGTCTACGTTAGTTCCGTGATAACCTTATAGCCATTTGCAAACTTTCACAGAAATGTAATAAATGGAGTGACATTGCTTCTTACAGAAATAGATGGAAAGTTGTATGCCACCCCTTGAGATAATGTTCTCAAGGTTACCGATTTGCATTCCTTCATTAGTTTGTTAAATTAAATTAAATTAGTGTTCTGGGAATATTTCAGAAACTGTTGGATTTAGAGCCTTATAATGTAGTTTTCGAGGATCCTTTAGGGCCCCCGAGTTTTGTTGCTGGCACCGAGGGGATTTGTCTCGTCGTTGTACGGCATAATATAATACTAATAATAATATAATATAGGGAGAAATTATAACACCTATTTTTATTTTATTTTTATTCAGCCAATGGCCATGTACTTTTCTTTTCAGGACGGGTCAGGGAAGGGATATTATCAGAGAAAGAAGCATTCACATCACGCATGAGCAAAATGGAAATGGCCTACCATTTAACTAAGGGCATCTATAAGAAATGGTCAATATCCTTCAACGCAAAACTAACATTACTGCAGTGTCATCCGTCCGGAGGTCTTGCATGATTCTGAAAGCCTCGCGATGAACAAAAAAGGCTTGGTCGAGAAACTGGAGGCCAAAGAAAGGAAAATTTTGAGAAAGATATTGGGTTCCATCAAAGACAATGGGGAATACAGAAGACGGCATAACCATGACCTATATACTCATGTGGAGAAGATAAGCAACGTCATCCGGAAGAGAAGGTTACAATTTTTTGGGCAGGTGAAACGAATGAGCCCAGCGAGACTGACCAACCGCAACATAACTTCCTTTCAGGAGAGGAAAACAAAATGGGCCTGGTGCATTGAACTGGATAAAGATCTGAAAGAAGTGGGGATTACACCAACAGATATTCAGGAGCGCGCCCCACTAAAAGGGAAACTTCAAGCTTGTAAAGGTTTCCAAGAAAAACCGAAGCTGAAAACGGGAAAGATTTGGACCCAGGAACGGAAGGAAGTCCACCGAGAACGAATGCGGGCGTACAGGGCAAACATCAAAGCCAGTAGGAGACGGTTGGAATGAAGCGGTCCATAGATGGCCTATACGAAATGAATGAATGAATGAATAATATGGGTATAGGAATATAATAGACCTGCCGTACCACACCCGAAGGTGTAAATCGCGTGAAAATATTTTAGATTACTCCTTGATCCCCTTAAGCGCATTATACGTATTGATGAATTTTACGGCTTAATTTGGTTCCGTGATAACCTAGCCGTTTGCAAACTTTCACACTAATGTAATTAATGGAATTGCATTGCGACTTACAGCAATAGATGGACCTCTGAGAATCCGTTGGCATGGTTACTGGCTTGCATTCGTTCAGTAGTTTATTAAATTAAATTAGTTTTCTGGGAATATCTCAGAAACGGCTGGTCTTCGGTCCTTAAAATGTGGTTTTCGGGGACCCGGGTTTTGTCTCTCACATTGAGGGGCTGAAAATGAGTTTTGTCTCGTCCTTCTGTGCCTATTTCAGCATATATTTTAAGGGGGTAGGTCCCCTTTTATGAGAGGTACGGAGAAGAGTTACATCAATGATTAGTGTCGTGCCTCTGATGGATATCTGTACCAAATTTTACATTGATACACTCAACCGTTCTCGAGTTATAAGGGAACAAATTTGTCCACAGACAAACAAACAAACAAACAAACAAACAAACAGACAGACAGACAAAAAATTATTTTTCCGCGCATCCATCATAAAACAGTCTGAAACGTGTAAAAAACTCAAATTTCCGCAGAAATTCAGAGAAAAACACACAAATTTTCATTTTTATATATAGAGACATATACTGCACCGCTCGGTGTTGACCGTGTTTTATTGCACAGATTCTGGTTTTACTCGCTAACCGTTGGAGATATACGAAAAGTGATAAGGACCTTTCGGATAGAAAATTAAATATTAAAGCTCATGTATACCATCAAAAGTGCGCTATTTCTTAGCGTTCTCTTTTTATTTGAAAAGGAAATATGTAATTTTGAAAGCAAAGGGTGTAGTGACGTCACAAATGTCGGTTTTACTCGCTAACTGTTGGAGATACACGAAAAGTGATAAGGACCTTTCGGATAGGAAATTAAATTTCAAAGCTCGCATGTTCCATCAAAAGTTTGCTATTTCCTATCGTTCTCTTTTTATTTGATATGGAAATATGAAATTTTGAAACCAAAGGATCTAATGACGTCAGTAAAATGGTCGCCATTTTTGAATATTGCAAAATTTCGAAATCAAAATATCCTATATGTAACCCTGGTAAATCAGCTACATCCATGCAAAATGTCATTTAAATCGGACCAGTGGTTCTTGAGTTATTGAGTAACAGACAGACAGACAGACACACACCATCTCATCTCTTATATAAAAAAAAAGTCCTCTCGGCACGCCGGAAGGCGGAGGTAGATTTCACCGGACAAACTTGGGGATAGGCGAAAATAGGCAGAATATGCAGATTTTCGTAGAAGGATCAGACCTCATTTAATGCGAGAAGGTATTTTATAATTGGAGCTTAATTAACTTTGTTTTTCGTCATTTTATGCTTATTTTAAACATTTTATTGTCTTATGGGAACGGTAACCTTCTTGTCATTTGGGGTCCATTTTTATACTTGTGGTCACACTGTCCTTATGCTAGGTTTCGACACTGATGTGCAACTATGTAACGGTCTGTTACTTCTTCACGCAAAATTATATCTACCGCAGAGATTTTGGTTGGTTCCTCAGTTTAGGGGCTGCGACAACGCGGTCATGTAACCCCGTGTACTTTGGGATGGCTGTATTAGTCTGTAATTCAGGTAAGGACTGCAGACGGTCAATTTCAAGCAGTAGTTACTAATGTTGCTACCAGGTACTACCGTCAACGACACCTAGCTGTGAACTTGGCTACTAGATGCCACCGCAACCAGCAACTCGCAACGAACGTTGGAACTTCCCCTCCAAAGGAAAGCATACTGAGGGATTTTTGGCGCTCTTAGAAAATCCGACGACTTCGGCCGGCTTTGAACTCGCGACCTTGGGCATAAACATTCAGCATGCTACCAGTTACGTCACCGAAGCCGCTTCACACTTAGATGGAAATCTGAATCTGATCTCGTGCAAGTGCGTTATCTTGGCAACGTCTGATGGCTCATCCCTCATCAATTTAGTAGTGTTGCCATGGCAACCACTGATAGGTCTTGGCATTTTCTTATAATTCCGAAATTATTTTTCTCATCCCTTGGCATAATGGTGGGTTATATCAAAAATTCTTTCAGACAAAAGTTTTAGGTAATTATTATGGGAATATTGTCCATTTTGTACGGTTTTGATATTGTGCCTATTAAGAGAGATATGATTAATGTTTCCCGAAAAACCCACTTTTTCCCACCCCTTTGGTCAATGGTTGGTGCTATAAAAAAAACTCTTCAAACATACATTTTTGGGCTTTATCCGACACATAGTATGAATGTTGAACGGATTCGATATTTCACATATTAAGAGAGTTATAGCAATATTTCACTTTTTCGAAAAAAAAAGCCCCCCATTTTGACCCCCCAACGACCGATTTAGCCCAGTAACGAACTCGACCGAGATTTTATAGGTATACGTATTCGGTAAAAAATTCAAAGTGATTGGTACAAAATTACGGCAGTTATCGTGTCCACAATAAACTGATATACATATACATACATAAATTATATATAACTTTTGAACTGACGGTGGTTTTGGGGCCTGGGGATGTGAAACGCGAAGATATGTCGAAATTTTCCGGAAGTCGAAACATGGTACCCATTGCAATAGTTAGCTTTCTAACGAAATCTACCTCTGGTTGGTTCCTCAGTTTAGGGGCTGCGACAACGCGGTCATCTAACCCCGTGTACTTTGGGTGAGTGTAGAATCTGTCTGATACACGGTGTGAATTGTAATGGCTGTATTAGTCTTAATTCATGTAAGTACTGCAGACGGTCAATTTCAAGCAGTAGTTCCTAATGTTGCTACCAGGTACAACCGTCAACGACACCTAGCTGTGAACTTGGCTACTAGATGCCACCCCAACCATAAACTCGCAACGAACGTTGGAACTTCCCCTCCAAAGGAAAGCATACTGAGGGATTCTAGTGCTCTTAGAAAATCCGACGACTTCGGCCGGCTTTGAAACCGCGACATTGGGCATAGACATTCAGCATGCTACCAGTTACGTCACCGAAGCCGCTTCCCACTTTATCAGGCGGCTTTGGTGGCGTAGTCGGTAACATGCTGAGCTTCTATGCCCAAGATACCGGGTTCAAACCCGGCCGAAGCCGTCGGATTTTTTAAGAGCGTTAAATATCCCTCAGTATGCCTTCCTTCGGAGGGGAAGTAAAGCCGGCGGTCCCATGTCATAGATTTATGGCATGTTAAAGATCCTTCCACTAATTGCACCTGTGTGAAGCTAAATTGGATAGGTTAAGAATGTATACAACGCTCTTAGGTTTCTATGTTCGTTGCCAAGAGCCGACTGCGGCGGCGTCTAGTAGCTCAGTTCTGAACTTGGCCTCGTAGTCGTTGACAGTGGCGCTTGGCGGCAAAATTAGGAACTATCTGAAAAATTGTTAGTTGCAGTACTTAAATTAACAAACAGATAACACACACTAATACAGTCATCACAATTAACACCGGTTATCAGACAGATTCTACACACACCCAAAGTACACGGGGCTACATGACCGCGTTGTCGCAGCCCCTAAACTTAAGAACCAACCAACCAACCACTTAATCAGATGGAAATACTGAATCTGATCTCGTGCAAGTGCGTTGTCATGGCAACGTCTGATGGTCCATGCCTCATCAATTTAGTTGTGTTGCCATGGCAACCACTGATAGCTCTTGGCATTTTCTTATAATTCCGAAATCATTTTTCTCGTCCCTTGGCGTAATGGTGGGTCATATCAAAAATTCTTTCAGACAAAAGTTTTAGGTAATTATTAGGGGAATATTGTCCATTTTGTACGGTTTTGATATTGTGCCTATTAAGAGAGATATGATTAATGTTTCCCGAAAAACCCACTTTTTTCCACCCCTTTGGTCAATGGTTGGTGCTATCAAAAATCTTATTTGACATAAATTTTTGGCACTTATCCGACACATATTATGAACTTTGAATGGATTCGATATTGCACGTATTAAGAGAGTTATAGCGAAATTTCACTTTTTCGAAAAAAGCCCCCCATTTTCACCCCCTTCGACCGATTTAGCCCAGTAACGAACTCGACCGAGATTTTATAGGTATACATCTTCGGTAAAAAATTCGAAGTAATTGGTGCAAAATTACGGCAGTTATCGTGTCCACAAGAAACTGATATACATATATATATATATATATATATATATATATATATATACATATATATATATATATACATAAATTATATATAAACTTTTGAACTGACGGTGGTTTTGGGGTCTGGGGGATGTGAAACGCGAAGATATGTCGAAATTTTCCGGAAGTCGAAACATGGGACCCATTGCAATAGTTAGCTTTCTAATGAAATCTACCTAAAACAAGTGTCCTGACTGACTGACTGACTGACTGACTCATCATCGCCCAGCCAAAACTATTAAAGTTAGAAACATGAAATTTTGGGGATATGTTCGTGGTAAGTCGAAAATGCGCACTAAGAAAGGATTTTTGGATATTCAGGTTCTAAAGGTGTCTTAAGGGGGTACACATGCATTTCATTGAATAGCAATATCTCCGGCTTGGTTTCATTGAGGGACGTGATACTCGGCATATAAACGTATCATTAAAAATAAGAAGACACGTGTCTGAGGGTTTTTCGATGTGGTGTATTTTATGAGGTGAAAGGGGTGAAAAGTGGGGGTTGAAGGGTTCCTAACGGAGCGTGTATCTCTTAAACGACATAAGCGAGGAGTTTGAAACTCAGCGGAAAAAAATCAGCTTAAAAAATAAGTAAATAGGTGTTTGACCGTTTCTTCATAAATCGAATTTAAGGGGCCCATGGGGAGGGGTGAAATTCTGAAAAAAGAAAATTGAAAGATACAAAGTCCTGACACACTCATCATCGCCCAGCCTAAATTATTGAAGTTAGAAACAAGACATTTTGGGGATATGATCATTATATGTCCAAACCGTCCACTAAGGGAGGTTTTTCGGACATTCAGGTTCTAAAGGGGTGTTAAGGGGGTAAGACCTGCATTTCATTGAATAACAATAACTCCCGATTGGTTTCATTTGCGGATGTGATACTCGGCATATAAACTGATCATTAAAAATAAGAAGACACGTGTCTGAGGGTTTTTCGATGTGGTGTATATTATGAGGTGAAAGGGGTGAAAAGTGGGGGTTGAAGAATTCCTAACGGAGCGTGTATCTCCTAAACGACATAGGCGAGGAGTTTGAACTCAGCGGAAAAACATCAGCCTAAAAGATAAGTAAATAGGTGTTGACCGTTATTTTTTTCATAAATCCAATTTAAGGGGCCCATGGGAAGGGGTGAAATTCGGGGGGGGGGGGGCGGGGGACAGGAAAGAAAGTGTCCTAACTGATTGACTGACTCACTCACTCTTCAATCTCAGGAAGTGAAAACTGCTTAAAAATAAGTAAATAAGTGTTCGACAGTTTCTTTTTCATAAATCAAATTTAAGGGGTTCATGGGGAGGGGTGAACTTCTGGAGAAAAAAATGAAAGAAAATGTCCTGACTCACTCACTCACTCACTCACTCATCATCGCCCAGCCAAAATTAATGAAGTTAGAAACATGACATTTTGGGGATATGTTCGTTGTATGTCAAAACCGTACACTAAGGGAGGATTTTCGGATATTCAGGTTCTAGAGGCGTCTTAAGGGGGTTGAACCTGCATGGGAAGGGGTGAAATTCGGGGGGGGGGGGGGCAGGAAAGAAAGTGTCCTAACTGATTGACTGACTCACTCACTCTTCAATCTCAGGGAGTGAAAGCTGCTTAAAAATAAGTAAATAAGTGTTCGACAGTTTCTTTGTCATAAATCAAATTTAAGGGGTTCATGGGGAGGGGTGAAATTCTGGAGAAAATGAAATGAAAGAAAATGTCCTGACTCTCTCACTCACTCATCATCGCCCAGCCAAAATTAATGAAGTTAGAAACATGACATTTTGGGGATATGTTCGTTGTATGTCAAAACCGTACACTAAGGGAGGATTTTCGGATATTCAGGTTCTAGAGGGGTCTTAAGGGGGTTGAACCTGCATTTTATTGAATAACAATATATCACGAGTGGTTTTATTTGTGGATGTGATACTCGGCACATAAACTAATCATTAAAAATAAGCAGACATGTGTCTAAGGGTTTTTCGATGTGGTGTATATTTTAAGGTGAAAGGGGTGAAAAGTGGGGGTTGAGGGTTTCCTAACGGAGCGTGTATCTCTTAAAAGACATAGGTGAGAAGTTTGAAACTCAGCGGAAAAAATCAGCTTAAAAATTAAGTAAATCGGTGTTCGAACGTTTTTTCATAAATTCAACTTAAGGGGCCGATGGTGTGGGGTGAAATTCTGAGAAAAAAGGAGAGAAAGTGTCCTAACTGACTGACTAACTCACTCACTCATCAAACTCAGGGGAAAAAGACAGCTTAAAAAATAAGTTAATAGGTGTTCGAGCGTTTCTTCATAAATTCAATTTAAGGGGCCCATGGGGAGGGGTAAAATTCAGGTAAAAATAATTGAAAGAAAATGACCTGATTGACTCACTCACTCATCATCGCCCAGCCAAAATTATAGAAGATAGAAACATGAAATTTTGGGGATATGTTCATTGTATGTCGAAAACGTCCACTAAGGAAAGATTTTTGGATATTCAGCTTCTAAATGGGTGTTAAGGGGGTAAACCTGCATTTAATTGAATAACAATATCTCACGAGTGGTTTCATTTGGGGATGTGATACTTGGCATATAAACCAATCATTAAAAATAAGCTGACACATGTCTAATGATTTTTCGATGTAATGCATATTAAGAGTAAAGGGGTGAAAAGTGGGGGTTGAAGGATTCCTAACGGAGCATGCATCTCCTAAACGACATAGGCGATGAGTTTGAAACTCAGAGGAAAACAATCAGCTTAATAATAATAAATAAATAAATACATACATAAATAAATAATTTAATAAATAGGTGTTCGACCGTATTTTCATAAATCCAATTTAAGGGGCTCATGGGGAGGGGTGAAATTCTGGAAGAAAAACGTCCACTAAGGAAGGCATTTTGGATATTCACTCTCATCGACCAACCAAAACTATTAAAGTTAGAAGAATGATATTTTGGGATTATGTTTGTTGTGCGTCGAAAACGTCTACTAAGGAGGGATTTTTGGATATTCAAGTTCTAAAGGGGTGTGAACGGGGTTAAACCTGCATTTCATTGAAGAACAATATGACACGACTATGACGCGAGCGAAGCCGCGGGTACCTGCTAGTTTTTATATATTATTATGATTGAAAGAATGCAAGCCGGTAACCATGGCAACACAATCTCAGAAGTCCGTCTATTTCTGAAAGACGGAGTGCCATTCCGTTTATTAAATTACTGTGAACGTTCGCAAACGGCTATATGGTTATCACGGCACCAACTTAAGCGGTAAAATTCATCAATACGTATATAATGCGCTTAAGGGGGTCAAGGGGTACTAAAGGTCTATTATATCCCTATCCCTATATTATTAAATTATAATTATTATATTATGGCGTACAAGGACGAGCAAAACTCATTTTCAGCCCTTCAGTGGCTCGGAGGCTACTAGGTTTTAAGGCTCTAAAACCACGTTTCTGAGATATTCCCAGAAAACTAATTTCATTTAATAAACTAATAAAGACCACCTCGTGGCGCAGTGGCTAGCATTGTTGGCTGTCACCCCCAAGGTACCGGGTTCGATCCCCGGCTCTGCCAAGAATTTAAAAGTCTTGGTATGGTGTGGTACTGGGTCTCCCAGCCTCGTGATGCAAAATGGGAACCTGCCGGATGCTATGGTAGGAAGAGGAGTGGAAAGGAACTGGCCACCCTCCCAGACGCAAACTGCGGCTCGGGATACCTGGTTAGTGATCCCTTGACTTAGTCAAGGGCTCTTATTCAGGTCGCCTACGTCCCTGGAGGGGATATGGTACTCTTTTATTTTATAAACTAATAAATAGATGACGAGTACAGATGAAGACCAAATCAGGAGCTATATAGATATACAAAGAAAATCACAGATGTGGCCAGGAAGAGACGTCTGGCTTTCTATGGACATGTCTCACGGATGAACCCAACAAGACTAACAAACCGGCTTCTCAACTACTGGGGGAAGAGAAAGAGCGTGACACCGTCGCTAACAGTAGTTAACAAGGATATCCAAGAACTGAAGATAATGAAAAGTGATATTAGAAGCCGATTACATCTAAGAAAGATACTTAAACAGAAGAGTTTTCAGGGCAGACCACCCTGTAAGAAAACCGGCATCATCTGGACAAAAGAGAGCCATTACACAATAATAATGGTAATTTAGTGTTTATTATCTAATGGCACTACATTCTGTAGCTTACTTTTCGTAAAACATAAAAGCGGTGCATTTGACTTTTCTAAAAAATAATTCCCGTGCTTTATTACAGAAAAATGCCATCGCACGGGAGGAGTCTCAATCACCAATATTGAAAGCTATATATTCCAGTTCTCATTGTAATGGTGTTGGTGAAGACATACCGGTAGGTTGTGAACTAAAACTTATTTAGTACATCGAATAGGAAATCCGTTTAATAGGTGGGAGAATTTTAGACTAATGGAAAATACCAGTCGGATATATGAAAATTAGCTGTTAAGTTCTTCATGGAACTACAGCACTTAGTAGCCTATTTTCATTTATGAAGAAATAGGCTTATGAGATCACCTTTTGTCCGTGTGTGTGTCCCTAATACAATCTAAGCGACTGGAGCGATTTCAATAAAATTCGGTAATGTCATACTATCATTTCGTCCAACCCCGACCGAGCCCTTACAATTTTATTATGTCTCACCAATCCAATATGGCGGATGTGCGAAATATTTCACCGGCATTCTATATCTCCGAATCTATTACTGATATCACCCTGAAATTTTGTACGGTGATAAAGGGCACTAATAGGAGTTCACCTGTGTGACTTTCGAAAACCTGTTGAGTAAAAAACAAACATGAACTTGAACTTGAAACATTGAAATAGACCTTTCTCGCGATTTAACCATCCAAGCGCAGTGAGACATGGTACAGCAGATGTTTATACACATTGTGATGCACTGATATTTAATTTAGTTCAATTGTTTACATGGCCTGAAGATGGCTACTGTGAGAATTTTAAAATTAAGTATTTATTTCTTGTGTCCCAATCATGCGATCGAAGTCAACGTTTGAATAATGAACCTACACAATAGTCGTCATCTATAGTACATAACTCTAAGGCCTACTTATAAACAAATCCAACATGGCGACCATCCGAAATATTTAAACGGTTCTCAATATTTGAATCTACTGTTTTACAGCAATCAAACTGAAATTTTGAATGTTGATAGTGGCAATTAACATAAGTAGGATATATGAAAATAGGCTGCATAGTTCTTTACGGAACTACTTGTTTTTATTATTAACTGCATGACATTTCCCAGGGTGTTGAACGCC
Source organism: Meconema thalassinum (assembly GCA_946902985.2). Taxonomy (NCBI): domain Eukaryota; kingdom Metazoa; phylum Arthropoda; class Insecta; order Orthoptera; family Tettigoniidae; genus Meconema; species Meconema thalassinum. Next base: position 439,775,678 of record OX336393.1, on the reverse strand, counting down.
TGAAGACTACCGTCAATCGCTGACAAATAAACCGACAATCAATTCACATTGACCTCGTAGTCTATTTTGATTATAAAAGTGAAAAATAGAATCCTTAGCCTACTGTCTGTTTTCCACAAGTCAATAAAATTCACAATTGGTGGTTGATTGTTGTTTTAAGTGGGCTAAACATCTAAGTAAGATGTTTTGCGGTACGATTCGAAATGCTAAGAACATTTTTACGCTCTTCAAACGTCTTCGGTGGCGTAGTTGGTAACATGCTGAACTGCTATGTCCTAGGTCGCGGTTTCAAACCCGGCCGAAGTCGTCGGATTTTTTTAGAGCGTTAAAATCCTTCAGTAAGCCAGCCTTTGGAGGGGAAGTAAAGCCGGTGGGCCGATGTCTTAGATTTATGGCATGTAAAAGATCCTACCACTACAATTAGTAGTGTGTAGCTAAATTTGTCGGTTATTTGATTAAAAACGCTCTATTAAGCTTCAAAGTTAACCGCTAGGTGTCAGTGACAGTGGCATCTCTGGTAGCCAAAGTTGGAACTACTTGAAATTGAAATTCGGGTGTTCAATTGAAATACCCCACTATGACCAGAATTCTAATATAATAAATATTCGATTACTTTGGCTAGGAATTCAACCTCAATCTTTGGTTTAAGAGTGGTATTTGGATAAGTGGTAGTGTGTCCAACTGTACCAGTAAATCAAGTTTCCAGCAGATAGCCTATTCGTTAGACGATGGCACTAGATGTGACCACTAACAATGCGAGCATTCAACAGTTAATGCGTGACGTCATGCTAGACGCTAGGTGAAGATTCCGAACAGCTGCTGTCATTGATAACCCACGCCATTACTATATTGGCCGTCAAAACAAATGTTTGGTGCTTTTTAGTTGGTCAACACGATTCTACCCAAATGAGATGGATTATTCACTTGCACTTGCTCGAGAAACACACAGCACTTAGGAATGTGAGAGGGGGAAGAGCCCAGTGAGATAACGGACCCTCACATTCAGTCGAGTGCAAACAGTGACCAAGTGAACTGCTCTCAACATGACCGCGAGCATTCAACAGTTAATGCGTGACGTCATGCTAGAAGCTAGGTGGGTCAGAGACAATGGGGACAGTCGAGTTCATCACTCGCCCGACTGCGTCTGAAATAAGATGTCGTCCCCCTACCGGACGTGGTGTGCGGGGGAGGTAATTCAACGCAACCACGGGGAAGACCTGCTACAAGACTCATTCAGATAAGTAGCCTGTACAATACAATCTGAATTGACCATTTAAAACAACCACATATTCACTCAAAACCGGCAAATTCCCGAGGTCAATCACCACTTCCAGTATCTCAACAAAACATTACATAGACCACAACTAACAAATACTCAAAAGTTGCATCATCTTAACTAATACTGCAACCTAATAAGTGCAGACTACATATTGTAAATATTTTCACCCATACTTTCAGACATAGATTTTATAGCCTAAGTGTAATCGATCTGATGACGATTGCTTGACGATCGAAGCTACTCGTTGTTGTTGTTTGAGTCTCCAGTCTTTCGACTAGTTTGATGCAGTTCTCCATGCTTCCCTGTCCTGTGCTAATCGTTTCATCTCTACTTAGCTACCACACCCTATATCCGAGGCAATCTGTTTAACATATTCTATCCTTGGTCTACCCCTACTGTTCTTATCCTCGATCCTACCTTCTATAAATAATTTTGCTATTTTAGGGTGTCTTAGTTTATGTCCTACCAATCTATCTCTTCTCTTCATTAGCAGTCGCCAGAAACATCTCTCCTCTCCCACTCGTCTTAATACCTCCTCATTTGCAATTCTATCTACCCATCTGATCTTCAACATTCTCCTGTAACATCACACTTCAAACGCATCAATTCTCTTCTTTTCTGCTGAACCAATGGCCCAAGTATCACTTCCATAGAGCGCCGCGCGCCAGACAAAGACTTTCAAAAAGAACTTCCTAATACCTAAATCTATATTCGATGTCAACTGATTACTTTTCTGTAGAAATGCTTTCCTTGCCTGTGCTAACCTACTTTTTGATGTGTAACTTTTTCCCACTCGGTTGCTGGATATTTTTGTGGGAGTGATTTTGAAAAAATGGGACAGAAGTGGATTGGACCGATCGAGGTGGCACCAGCTGGCGCACTTCCGTTCGATCGAACGGAAGTGTAAGACGCACTGCCAACTCCATCGATCCATATGAAATTACGTGTTGGTCTGTGAATCAAGAGGACCTTTAAGGTTATGAGCGGTGTCGTGTCTATTAATCTAGTTGATCCATATCGTATTCTTTAGGCCTATTTAGGCTAGTGCTGGTGGAAGCTACAAATCATCTAATGAAAAGAGTTCCGTATTATAAACTACAATATCTGTAAAACACTCCCTTTTACAATAGGTTAATATTTGTGCCAATAATAGTATAAAATACCGGTGTATCAACAATTTCACGTGGGGTTTCTTCTATGTCAGATGTTACACATCATATGCGACTACTGTAAGGCACGTAATTTTTATATCCTCTTTGCTTCGTCCATCACTGGTTATTTTGCTTCCCAAGTAACAGAAGTCACCTACTTCCTTTAGCTGTTCACCTGCCAATTCGACATCCATAGACATCCAAGTGTATTTATTAATCTCATGTAATTTTTTTTCGGGATTAGGGAATAACCCATCTCATTTGGGTACAATAGTGTTGACCGACTGAAAAGCACCACATTTTTGTGTTCTAAGGTAACACTGAAAAACGGCTTCAAACAACATAATATTGGCCGTCGATAAATTGTTATACGTATACTCACAAATGAGTCGTCCAGTTGCAAAACTCGTTTAATCCACTTGTGAATAAGAATCATGTCGTAAAATTATTTATTTAATTAGTTTATTTTACTTTGTTATTTTGTTTTATTTTGTTTTGTTAATTTTATTTTTATTTTGTTTTGTGTTACTTTATTTCGTTTTATTTTGTTTTAAATTGTTTCGTTTTTTGTTGTTCTTTGTTTTGCTTTATTTTGTTTTTGTTTTTATTTTGTTTTGTTTAATTTGTTTTATTTTATTTTGTTTTGTATTTTTTATAATCGTTTCGGTCGTCTAAGGACCACGTTATTTCAACTGCCTTTTCCCTCTTTCATTCACATTGGCCCAGTATTCGCGCTTTCTTCTTCGGTGGGCTTCCTTCCATTCTTTGGTCCACTTCTTGCCGGTTTTCAATATAGGTTTTGGCTGAAAACTCTGTATCTCCCCAAGTTTCTTCTTCAAAGAGTCACGTTCCAAGATGTCCTCATGTGATATCCCCACTTCTTGTAGGTCTTTTTCCATCTCAGTAAACCAGATCCGTTTGGTTTTCTATCCCACAAAGTAGGCACAGATTCGATTGGACAATTTTCCTGAGTTCATTCGTGTTAAATGGCCATAAAAGGAGACTTCTTTTGCGAATGGTATCCGTTATTTTCACCACATGTAGATAAAGTTCGTCGTTGTGTCGTTTTCTATACTCTCCTCGTTCCTTGACCGGGCCCAATATCTTTCTCAGAATCTTCCTCTGTTTGGTTTCGAGTTGTTCTGCCAGGTCTTCCTTATTCATCGCCAGGTATTCTGATGCATATAACGCCTCCGGGCGAATAACGGTAACGTAGTACCTCAGCTTGTCCTTGAAGGACATTGATCGTGTTTTGTAAATGTCTTTGGTTAAATGGTAAGTCATTTCCATTTTGTTAATCCGTGCCCACGAATTTTGGGCTCAATCCATTCACCCAGGTATTTGAATTTCTCTACCTGTGTTTTGTCCTCCATTCACCATAAGTTCTCTGGGTTCTGACTTGATGTTCGTTATAAACTGCGTTTTCTGAAACGAAATCTGAAGACCTGCCTTTGCTGCCTGCACCTGTAATTGATTGATTTGTTGTGTGGCCGTGTCAAGAGAATTTGAGAAAATTGCAAGATCATCTGCGAAAGCTAAACAGTCGATTGTCAGGTTTTTTATTCTTACAACCTAGTCTGACCCCATTCTCTACACCATCCTTACACAATTCCTTACGCCATTCTCGAATAACTTTCTCAAGAACACAGTTGAATAACAGAGGCGACAGCCCATCTCCCTGTCCGTATTGCGAATGATTCTGATATCTCTCCCCTTAATTTCACTTTGGAAGCTGTATCCAACAGGGATTGGTGTATGATTGCTCTTGTCTTATTATCTAAACCAAATTCTCTTAAAACCTGGATCAGGGTACTTCGATCCAGCGAGTCGTAAGCTTTCTTGAAATCAACAAAGGTCACAACAAATTTGTTTCGTATTATTAGCCTACTTTTCACATTTTGCAAAAATGAGGAAAAAGTAGACTTATGAGATCGATCCGGGAAAATGTGTGTCTGTCTGTCTGTCTGTCTGTCTGTCTGTCTAGCTGTGTGTGTGTCCCCCCCTCCCCTATCAACTCCTAAACGGCTGCAGCAATCAAAACCAAATTTAGTATGAGTAAAGATGTGCACCGGAATATCTCACGTCCATATTTGAAAATGATGTCAGTGCTACCAACTGCTGAAAAAACGCACTAGAAATTTGAGCTCCATGTTGGATATCTTGCAAGGTATGCATGGGAGCTATTCCAAAATTGGCACACATGTAGAAAAGATTATTTCAGTTTAATTTCCAGGAGGCCAACCATGACAGTGTTGCCAAAATAATTTTAGGCCTTCTGATAGGTCCAATGTTTAAATGCATATAACTTCTACACTATCAATTGGATTTCAACCAAATTTTGTATGTAATATCTGAACATAAACAGATATGACTGAGCGTATTCTTAAGAGCCACCAGGGCTGCCAACTGTTGATAATTGCCCTATATCTTTTTTTAAATCCAAATACCAATATATCAGAAAGTATGCAAGCCGTCAGCTTTAAACTATGCACACGTATAGTACCTGACATTTTAGATTAATTTTGGAGTAACTTATATACGTCAGTTCTACCAACATGATTATAAGCCTGCTGATAGTACCAATTTTTAAATACACGTAACTTCTATACTATCAGTTGGATTTCAACCAAATTTCGTTTGTGCTATGTGTACCATAACAGATATGACTATAAGTATTGTTAAGAGCAATCAAGGCTGCCAACTGTTAATAAATGCTGTCTATATTTTTTACCCTAATATCATTATATCAGAAAGTATGCAAGCCAGCAGCTCTATACTTTGCACACGTATAGCACCTGACATTCTAGATTAATTTGGAGTAATTAATACAAGGCAGTGCTGCCTACATGATTCTATGACTGCTGATATGTCCAATTTTAAAATACATGTAACTTCTATACTAACAAATGGATTTCATCCAAAATTGGCACAACAAGATATCATAATATTTCAGATTATTTCTGACCAGCACACGCATGACATTGTTGGCAACATGCTTTTACGCGTGCTGATAGATCCAGTGTCTAACTGCATGTAACGTCAATTGGACTTCAACCAAATTTTGTATTCTGTACCTTAAGAGATGGAACTAAGAATATCTTCAGTCACCAGGGCTGCCAACTGTAGTGCTCTATTAGGCTACATTATACCAGGTATATATTTTGAACTAATTAGATATTTTGATATTAGCAACTTAATTTCGTCATTATTCTAGATAGGTTCATATACTGTAGAATAGTCATTGGCATGAAAAGTAGGCTGTATAATTCTTCACGGAACTTCTTGTTTTTATTTTGTTTTCTTTATTTTGTTTTGTTTTGTTTTGTTTTATTTTTATTTTCCAGAAAACGAACACAAAACCAAAAACAAAACAAAAACACGAAGCCAAAAGAAAAGTTAAAAAGCAAAAGCAGAAAACAAAACAAAAAAGTAAACAAAGCAAAACGCAAAATTCAAAAACAGCAAAAGCAGAAAACAAACACAAAACCAAAACAAACAAAAAACGAAGCAAAAAGCAAAATTCAATCATAAAAGCAAAAGCAGAAAACAACAAAAATAGAAACACAAAGCAAAAAGCAAAAATTTTAAAACAGCAAAATCAGAAAACAAACACAAACCCTTTGTTATTGTGATGTCTGTGGTTGTGTATATCTTTATAATTGAGATTATGATTGATTTGGAAAGAGGCGGCTTCAGGAACCATCCCGGCATTCGCCTGGAGAAGAAGTGGGAAACAACGTAAAGCCACGTGCAGGATGGCTGGGGTGGTAAACAAAACCCATCTCTTCACAAATCAGAGCGTACTCAGTTCCAGCCCTCAGACCATAATTAAATTACTGTACTTGCCAGAGCGAGAAATCCAACACGAACCTCATGGGTGACAGCCAAGAATGCTAGCCACTACACCACGGAGTGGCACGTTCCTAGTTGAGTTGCATCACTTTGGTTGTCAACGAATTATTTATGACCTTGTACTGAAGTGAAACATTAGTTAACTTACAGGTATATAGGGCCTACTGTAGGTAGCCTATATATATTTTCTTTTTATACTTCGAGCTGAGCCTCTATGGACTGCGTAGTAACAACCAACTTCACTTTAGGGTGTAGGTCTTGTTCTTGTTCCGGTTTTGACTGGAGCCAGTATCTTCTGACCCCAGCGACGAGTGCCTGTTTATGTTCTTCGGACAAAGGTCCTCTCCGTTTTCCGGAAGTTGATATCATATTAAAACCTTGGTAGTTGTTTACCAATCTTCTAAATGTGTTCCTGTAAGGAATTTCTCGGTCTAGAATACCAATTTGCCTGAGATCTTTTTCGCATTGCCATAATTGAAGTTTATTTCGAAGAATTCTTTCTGTGTATGTATTAATTTCTTAACGTTTCGCCTTCTCCAGTGCTGGACATTCTCAAGGTAGAACTTTCTTCGTCAGTTAACCAATTAATACGAGAACTTTTTTCTTTCAACCTCCGATCGTGACGGTAAGCCGCCAATAGAGTGGTGGGAAGCGGGTATGGTTGTGAATCTCACCACTATAACCACTGCCGCTTCCAACGTAATTACGCCATTTTGAGCTGAGTTACAGGCACGGAAATATAACTACTACGATAGATTCTCCCGCAAAGTGTGAGTTCCGTGGTATAATTGGGTTTCCTCAAGCAGAAGGGAATACTACAGCGGAAATTCATCAAAATATGATTTCTGCTGATTCATGACAACGCCCGTCCTCACTGTGCTGCTGTAACCCAACAGACCCTTCAGCAATTCCGATGGGAAACTTTGGAACACCTGGCGTATAGGCCTAACACAGCATCGAGTAACTTCCACTTCTTTTCTGAGCTGAAAGATTGGCAAGAAGGGCAAATGTTCCTAACTAACAACGAGTTTTTAAACAACGATAAGACTCACATGTCATATCACTGGTGGCAATACTAAAGAGGGGACTGGAAAGCTCGTACACAAATATGACAAATGCCACAACCTTCACGGTGATTATCCTAAAAGTAACCTTGTTTGTACACAGGGTGTTTGGTAATAAATATTTTATTGATGTGTAACATCCTTCCACTCGGTTGCTGTATATTTTTTGTGGGGGTGATTTTGAAGAAATGAAACAGAAATGGGACGGAAATGAAACGGAAACAATGAGCGCGCGCGGTGGCGTAGATTGGTACTGTTGTATATTTTTTGTGGGGGTGATTTTGAAGAAATGAAACAGAAATGGGACGGAAATGAAACGGAAACAATGAGCGCGCGCGGTGGCGTAGATTGGTACTGCTGCATATTTTTTGTGGGGGTGATTTTGAAGAAATGAAACGCAAATGGGACGGAAATGCAACGGAAACAATGAGCGCGGGCGGTGGCGGAGATTGGTACCACGACGTACTGTCGGCCATGTGGCCATTTGGAATGAAGGATATCGCATACGGTTTACGTCAAGGTTTGCAGGACACATTAAAGATATTCCTACAATAAATCATCTTCAAATTGTTGTTATTTGGTGTGAAAATATTCATTATATCATATTTGATGAAAGGATTTGGCACTGGAGTTTTACAAGTAGTTATTTCAATGACCAGCAGAGTTCACTGTTAACACATAGTAGAATAACATGTCACATGTTACACATCATATGCGACTACTGTAAGGCTCGTGATTTTTTATTTATGCCTGTCTTTTCTATGTACCTTCGGATGTAGAAAACACGCATGTTCGAATATACGCCTACACGGTAAAAAGATAATAAGCTTCAATTATTATAATGGCCGTGAAATTCTTAGAACTCCCAATAAATGACCAATTTTATTAAAACATGTGCCAGATGCCAAATTATGTTGATTTCCGGGAAGGATGTAGTAGTTTTTAGGAACAGCTGCAGTGGCATGGGTAATTTAGTATTTGCAACACTGTTTTCCAGATGGCAGGCGTAGTTTTAAAAGTGTCTTTCTCCCAGAACTTCATGACTGTTGTATTAAATCCGTATCTTTAAAGTTGTTCCTAAGGATATTCAGCACTGATTGGGGATTACTACCCCTTGAATGTTAGTTGAATTACAATCCCATAATGACTACCGCAGCCTCATTAGGTCACTGTGGACATAGTCACTTCTGCTCTCTGATTAAGCCCTGCAGTAAGATGAGAAGTACTGTTCTGAATATGAATTATGGAACGGAATCGTCCATGATTATACATTGAAACTGTAGTAATGTATTCCTGAGAACCATTGCACTTTGGCCTTTGAGGATTATCTCGTACCGAAGGGACTCGCTGTATGTAGAAATAGAGAGTAACCCATAACCAACCTTCTCTCGTGCATTCAGACTGCAACTAACTTGACTTGGAAGCCGCTGTGGAAGTCACGTTTGTTTGACCAAAGTGCCTTATCTAACTTATCTATGTCATCTATGCTCATCTCAGCTTCAAATCCAGGTATAAGTTAAAAAATGTGCTTCTCGCATTCTCAATCCTGATCTTGATCTTTGAGGTTCTTGAAGCAAGAAGTTCATCGTCGGCCAGGTTTCAGATATCCCTCATTTTGTCCCGGCATCACCAGTTGTAGGATCCTGTACTTGTCGTTCCGCATCATGTGTCCAAAATATTCAAGCTTCCGACTTATATTGGGTAGGAGTACTGCTGTACTTTTACCTCCGTATTTCGTACATTTTCTGTTCACGAGATGCGGAGCATTCACAGGTAGACCCACATTTCAAAGCGCCTGGATTAAAGTCTACCCTTCCATATCATACAACAATATAGGAGACACATATCAGTTTTCTTAACAATTTAATACAGCTCTGCAATTAGTTTCACCACCGCGTGGCTGAACATCAGCACTAATGAACTCGACGATGTTCTGGCGTCACGTTGTTGCTCAACACTTCTGCCTGGTGGCTGTGGTTTGATTCTTGTGGCCGGTGTATTTGAACTGCGCTTTGCGCCTGTAGGTAAATTAGGCTAAGTTCTGTTGATTTTGGATAAGGTTAACAGTCAAACGGCACCCATCGTCTCTGTTCGTGTTATTAGCAGGATGGCGCGTACGGGCTCTGTTGATGGCTGATGCAGTTTTTTTCAAGTTGATGACCAACGTGACTTGCGTGTCATGATGAGGATGAAATGAATGACAAAGACGCCACTATCCCCCTTTCTCCGAGCCAGGACAAGTTATCAACCGAATAACCTACCTACTGTCGACCAAAGTATTATGCGTACTCGAGTTTGAAGGTTGTTTGTGAAGTAACCAATAGACCTACATAAAATCCAATACTATCAACATTTTCGTCGTTCTATTTTACGTTAGTTCATATAGGTTTGGATTTTTTACTTTATGTTTTAATATTTTTATCGCAGTTGGAACACAAAAAGTGCCCGTTTTTAAGCGTGTTTCAACCATGCGTCATATTTATGAATTATTATCTCAAAAGCCCGTCACCAGATCGCATCCAAATTTTAACACAATATACATTGGAATGTTGTATAACTGGTTTATTAATTTCACAATTTTGTGTGTCCAAGAAACAAAGTTGTTATCATTGTTGTAAGGTAACTTTTTATCGGCTCGGGGTGGTTGGAAAATGTAGTTCTTGGTTGCGTTGTAATCGTTATACATCAAAAAGTTGTGCTGTATGACTGTGAAATACATAAATTAATTCACTTATTTTATATCGGTTTGTATTTGTACGAGGAAATAACACATGGTTCTACATTTTGATGTATAAGGATTACAATGCAACCAAGAACTACATTTTCCAACCACCCCGAGCCGTGAAAAAGTTACCTTACAAAAATAATAACAACTCTGTTTCTTGGCCACACACAATTTTGAAATTAATAATCCAGTTATACAACATTCCAATGTATATTGTGTTAAAATTTGGATTCGATCTGATGACGGGTTTTTGAGATAATAATTCTTAAATTGACGCATGGTTGAAACACGCTTAAAAACGTGCACTTTTTGTGTTCTAACTGCGATAAAAAATATTAAAATATAATTTAAAATTTCCAAACCTACATGAACTAACGTAAAATAGAACGACGAAAATGATGATGTGGTTGGATTTTATGTAGGTCTATTGATTACTTCACAAACAACCTTCAAACTCGAGTGCACATAATACTTTGGTCGACAGTAATCGTTTATTGTATGAATGATTGATTGTCACGCTGACTGAGTATCTGAACGAAAAACGATGAACGAATGGAGCGAATGTCCTTTCTTGCTTGATTACAAACAGGATTCATTTTCTAGGTATCTCAATCCCGTGACACAGAAGATAGATATTCATACAGCGTGGTTTATTTTTATGATTGTCGCACTTTCATTTTTGGTTCCCGTTGTACCTTTCACAATTGAGTCGTTTAATCCACTTGTGAATATGGATCATGTCCTAAAATTATTTATTTATTTTTAATTTTATATTACTTTATTTTATTTTGTTTTATTTTGTTTTGTTTATTTTTTGTTTTGTTTTATTTATTTTGTTTTATTTTGCTTTAAATTGTTTTGTTTTTTTTTCTGTTTAGTTTTGTTTTTGTTTTTAATTTGTTTTGTTTAATTTGGTTTATTTTGTTTTATTTTGATTTTATTTTGTTTATTTTGTATTATTTTGTTTTATTTTGATTTTGTTTTGTTTATTTTGTTCTATTTTGAGTTGTTTTATTATGATTTTCCAGAAAACAAACACAAAACCAAAAACCAAAAACACGAAGCATAAAGCAAAATTCAAACACAAAAGCAAAAGCAGAAAACAAAACAAAAGAAACACAAAGCAAAAAGCAAAATTCAAAAACAGCAAAAGCAGAAAACCAAAACAAAAAAGACGAAGCAAAAAGAAAAAATCAAAAACAAAAGCAAAAGCAGAAAAATAAATCAACAAACATAAAGCAAAAAGCAAATTTCAGAAAAGCAAAAGCAGAAAACAAACAGAAAACCAAGAAAGAAAAGAAAAAAGTAAATTTCAAAAGAAAAAAACAAAGCAAACATAAAACCAAAAACCAAAAGTACAAAGCAAAAAGTAGAAAACAACAAACACGAAAAATACGTGAGGCAAAGTCCAGAGAAACGTTTCTCATGAAAATGATTCTTATTCACAATTGGATTAAACGAGTTTTGTAACTTGATGACTCATATAGAACACATTGGTTTAATTCACCAGAGCGACAATGACAGGTAGAATTATTTATTGTGTAGCCTAGTCTATATGGAAATGTTATTGTTTGCTGAAAACATGTTGACTGAATATTTTACTTCCAATTAATTTGAGATTGCACTGTAGCATAATATTGTTTACCATTATGATGGAAAGTGACAAAATTGCTTTTTTAAAGAAGAGTGTTATGAACATTTTGGATACTCTAGCGACTCGTATCTAAGGTTGGTTCCAGAATGGAGTAAAAATTTAGCGATATCCCCATTAAGATTTCTAATAATAAGAAGAAGAATATTTAATTTTCTGTATTTCTAAGAAGTAATTCACCAGTTCCTAAATGATCTGTAAAGTACAACCTCTTCATCTTCTTGGTATGGCTCTTTCTGCGCTCATCCGTGCAGGATCTGTTGGTTGTAATGTTTGAGTGGTCTGAAAATTGATTTTTGTCGAGTAGTTCCTTGTTTTAAGACCAGTACCAACACTTGAGTGTTTAATTCCTGAAGGTTTTACTCAACTTCATGCAGCCAGTTGATCTTCGCCTGCAGTAACTAGTGGGTTGTTCAAGTAGCTTACTAGTTGCCGTTGCCGGTCCCAAGCTCGCGGAAAGGAGGACGGTTAGAAAACAAAAATGCCAAAAATCATCTCTAGTCAACCTCTAAGGCTCAATACCTTAGTTGTAACACTGAGATCGACCAACAGCTATCTCTCGATTACCTACAACCTACTGGCATGATGATGTCAACAGATATTAGTATATTATTATTATTATGTATTATTATCTGGAACTATTGTGTTTTTACCTACTCCACGATGTTAATACAATGTGGTGTTGTCCAGTGAGACATGTGACATATTGAGCCTGGGAAGAGACATGATTAGAGACAGGTGCCTCACGCACAGGGAATATATCAGCCGGAGGCGATTCCACGATGGCGGGAGAATATATAAAACGAGACCGTGGTGGTTTGCCCAGCCTCGAGCCTGCTCTTGATCAGTATAACCAAACTCTAAGGATTTATCGCTAACATTTTCTCAATTAAGACGAAAATTCAGATATTGCTACTATATTCTCTACACTAATGAAATTTGTATGTCATGGCCCGAATTTAGCTTACAAGTAATTGGATTTTTAATGAAGACTTAAAAAGTATACTCCCATGCATCCCTGCAAGAAGACTGACATAAATCATAGGTATGTGATTTTGAGATCTAGTACTCATTGGATAGTGAGTGCACTGCACGCTCCACATGCTGAAAAATTGATATTGCAACTTTTCAGAGGGTCAACACGATATAACCCCCAATCACTTGGACTTGCAAGAAAAATACCTGAAAAAAAGCATTTAATTAAAATATGTGCTATGGATATCAATCGAGCATCATCAGATCCAAATATACAACACAAAATAGCTGTACAAACCTCTACAAAACCGACAATGATATCCACAAACTGTCTGCCCTCCAAAAGTAAAAATCACGGCAAAAACTTAGACCGTCCTGCAGTGCCCAAGGTTGCAAGATGGAATCTGTGCGCAGTCAGTTTGCATTCGAGGGTGCATAAATGTGAGGGAACCGTCTCAGTAGATTTACTGGCACGTTAAAGATTCCCTTCAGAGCACAATTCCGGCACCCTGACGTCTCAAAAGCTGCAGTAGTTAAAGGGGAAGTAAAATCAAAAACACTGTTATTCTTATTAATCTTCTTCTTACCGGGTGAGTTAGCCGAGGTCGTTGCGGCATGGCTGTTGGCAGTCGCTCACATCCGGGAGTCGAGGAGGTTCGAATCCCCCCGCCGGCAACCTTGAAGATGGTCTTCTGTGGTTTCCCATCTTCCTTCCAGGCAAATGCCGGGGTTGGTCCCTAACTATAGGCCACAGCCGCTACCTTCCAACTCCTCGACCCTCCCTTCCAACTTTCCTCCCCAACGGTACTTGTAGCTCACCCATTGGGTGTCCATCTCGAAGCAGCTACAAAACTGGCGAGCCGAACATGTCCTCGGACACTCCCGGCACTAAAAGCCATACGCTAAAAAAAAAAAAAAAAAAAAAAATCTTCTTCTTGGTTTGTTGAGGCCCCTTGGACTACCGTACGTTTTTCCTGGTCCTAACATACCACAAGATACGTCAAAATCAGGATCTCCCAATTCATGCTGCTATACCTGCTGCTTGTCCACCCAGACTTCGCTCAAGGCAGCCCTCTGTGAAGACAGCTACTGTACTTATCAATGAGAATTTTGACATAGTCCAGCAGTGGTCTCTTGATTGGAAGATTTTTGCTCCACAGGAGTGCCGAGACATGCCATCTGACACATCTAAAGTACCAGGCTTTGATCTTCCTCGTCGGATATGGTCGAAATTACACCAGATCAGGATCAATTCTGTGGTTTGTGGGGACTCTTTGTTCAAGTGGAACAGGTTACCCTCTCCAAAGTGTGACTGTGGAGCCGATAGACAGCACATCATTCAGGACTGTGATCCTATGGTGGTAACATAATGCATTTTATGTTCGACCCTGACTATTATATATCAGAAAACTGTACTTAATGAGGCTCATTATAACACTATTTTTAGCCTACTTTCGATTTTTGCAAAAAATGAAAGTAGACTTATGAGATCAACACAGGGCGAAAAAAGTGTGTCTGTCTGTGTGTGTGTATGTGTGTGTGTGAGTCTGTGTGTGTGTGTGTGTGTATGTGTGTGTGTATGTGTGTGTGTGTGTGTGTGTGTGTCTGTGTGTGTGTGAGTGTGTGTACTCAGAATGACTGCCCCCCCCCCTATCAATTCGAACACGGTGAATGCAAATTGAACGAAATTTGGTACAAAGGTAGCACTAGCAAAGGACACCTCAGTGTCATGTTTTATATCGCCGCCATCTTTACTAAAACTGAATGGCGGCCACTCAAACGTTCAAAACGTAAAATCAAATAACGACTAACCAAATCATCCGATCTCTACCAAATTTGGTAACAACATACCTTCGTGTAGGATGCGTCTTGTGACCAAATTACAAGGTCGTCCGCCATACCATTTCAGGATGGCGGCCGTGCGAATTATGCAAACTTTATAATCCATATCATGGGACCCACCAGTTCCGATTATCGAGCCGAGAATCGTTTTAACTGTTCTAAAGGAAGAGGCACGTTCGAAATTAAAAGTTTATTTTGTAATACTATAGTGCAGACGTGATTTTAAAAAGCTGAACTGATTCAGTAATAAGACAAGATGGCAGCGGATATCTTGTGCCGGACTTATATTTCACTAATTTGAGTATTGCATGCAATATAGCGTACTGATAAAAAATAAATAAACTTTGTATGAAATGCTTTATATATAAATAATATACTCCAGTGATGAAATCGTTTAGTATAAATCATTATTTGCTAACAAGTCCTATGTAAGTCATTTTAAATAGAACGATATTCGTTGACACAACTAGCTCAGAGGTAGAGCGTTAGCCTATCGGTCAAATGCCTATGGTTCAAACCCGATCAGAGCTAGGGTTTTTGCTTGAAATGTTATATGTTTATTGTTTTGTAATGACTCAGATGTTTTAAAATTAAGCGTTATATTGTGCGCATTATGGTGTAAAATATATATTTAATTAATACATAATTCGCCAGCAGATTTACTCGGGTCATCTAGCTGCCAAAAAGGTAACTTCCAGATTTTATTGAAAAGTTTCTTCTTCTGGCCGCTAGAATG
The DNA here is from genome assembly GCA_946902985.2 of Meconema thalassinum. Lineage (NCBI taxonomy): Eukaryota > Metazoa > Arthropoda > Insecta > Orthoptera > Tettigoniidae > Meconema > Meconema thalassinum. The sequence goes on along the minus strand of OX336393.1, from coordinate 439,760,403 downwards.
CACTCGCTCTGTTAGGATTATATTGTTCGATATTTCACCAATAGATGTCACGACTAGTCTACGTGGGGATCCATTGATTACTATACCATTATCATTCTATGCGCATCGAATTTGAAGAATGACAAGATGATACTACGATACATTTTAACTTTTTATTTTAAAGGGTTTGTAACAGCCTATTTTGCGTTACTTGAAAATGTTATTAAGCGTTATATTGTGCACATTATGGTGTAAAATATATATTTAATTAAAACATAATTCGCCAGCAGATTTACTCGAGACATCTAGCTGCCAAAAAGGTAACTTCCAGATTTTATTGAAAAGTTTCTTCTTCTGGCCGCTAGAATGCACTCGCTCTGTTAGGATTATATTATCGAAAATATCCACATAGTTTGTATACACACGTCTCTGTAGGGTCATGGAAAGATTTCTTAATTCAATTAGGGTTGTGAAAGCCATGCACAACCAGACGTGTAAAGACATGCCTCAACTCAAAGTTGGATGTTGCCCACGGCAGGTCGTAATAATAATAATAATAATAATGTTATTGGTTTTACATCCCTTTTAACTACTGCTGATTTTAGAGACACCGGGGTGCCGGAATTTTGGCCCGAAGGGGATCTTTAACGTGCCAGTAAATGTACTGACACGGCTCCCTCGCATTTGTGCACCCTCAAATGCCAGCTGACTGCGCCAGGATACGAACCTGCAACCTAGGGCCCAGCAAGCGAGAACGTTACCGCTGAGCCACGCCGCCAGTCCGGTCGATTATGTCTCCAGATCCATAACATTCTTGATATACTTCTTATCTTTCTTTCTTCAATGATGGTAGCAGTTTTTATCTAGGTTGTGGCGTTTGGTAGAGGTAAATCGTTTCTAAGGTCTTCAACAAAGAATAGTTCTATTATACTCTTTGATAATAACAACGAGTTATAACTATACTCATACATTTATGAGAAAGTAGGCTATATGTTCTTTACTGAACATCTTGTTTCATTATGAATCAGTTTCTCCCACCAATCAGAGCTCAAGAAACAGTTGTTTCACCAATTAGATAACGAGTTCCACGGCCTTCTAATTTACATTTCACTGCCTGGTGTAGTGTCATAGTAGGGTAATCGAAGAGGCCATGGTCAAATACAAGGCATTCTCTGCGTCTCATGCGCTCTGTTCAGTACATAAGACTGGCGAAATCTCGACAGATATTTTTGAATATTTATGCTCGAACATAAAATAGTTATAATAATTATCGTCGAACATAAACAGTCTTATGCAACTCGCCTATAATGGTAATTAAGACACTCGTATGGAAATTATAAAACTCGCATACGCTCGTTTTATAAACATACTCGTGTCTTAATTATTGCCATTATAGGCTCGTTGCATAATGTAGGCTACTAGTATCTCAGTGAACCCTGCATCAGTGGATGCAGATGTTAAATTATGAGACGAGGCTATCTGTTGTTTTTCTTTTCTTTTTCTTTTGAATATTTTAAGCTGTATATGATGTAAGTGTGTACCATACAATACGATTAATATTATTATTAATTGATTATTAATATTATTGATATTATTATTATTATTATTATTATTATTATTATTATTATTGTGAGATTTGAAGCCATTTTTCAGTGTTGCCCAAGTAAACAAAAGTATGGTGCTTTTCAGTCAGTCAACACGAATGTACCCAAAAAGAGCTGGCTTGTACCCTAATCCTGAAATCAATTACTTGAGATTAATAATCTCTACCCAAAAATAGCTGGGTACATTCGTGTTGACCGACTGAAAAGCACCAAACTTTTGTTTCATTATTATAATTATTGTTATTATTACATCGTTAAGCCCGTCTAAGGAGCGCTGATCTTGCTTTCTTGTCCTCCCAAAATCTCTTCATCTTCTCGCTATGGACCTGTCTGCGCACCTCCGTCCAGGTTATGTTCGAAGCAATGTTTGGGTGGTTTGAAAATTGATGATTGTCAACTAGTTCTCTGAATTTAGATCTGTCCAGTACCGTATCGCTTGAGATGTCTATTTCCTGAAGGTATTTTTCAACTTCAATAAGTCAGTAACAACTGTTGTTGTTAGCTTTCTTTGAGAGAGGAAGATTTAGAATTCTTTTAGTCAGCCTGTGATCACTCAATCTGAGAATATGCACATACAATTTCAAACGTCCTTTCCTGGTTGTGTGCGAGATTTTTAACCTACTTTTCTAATTTTGCAACAAGTAGTTCCGTCAAGAACTAAAGATCCTACTTTTCTTAAAATTTAAGATTCATTCCTATCTATATAGACCTATCTAGAATAATGACGGGATCAAGTTGGTAATACTAACATTTCTAAGTACTGCAGTTTGAAGCACACCTGAAATAGTGTAGCCTAATGGAATAACTTACTACAAGTGGCAGCCCTGGTGACTCTGAATATAGTCTTAGTTCCATCTCTCAAGGTATAGAATGCACATACAAAATTTGGTTGAAGTCGAATGAATAGTACGGACGTTACAAGCTGTTTGATATTCGATTTATCAGTGCGCGTAAAATCATGTTGGGAACAATGTCATGTATGTGATGCTTAGAATTAATCTGAAATATTACGATCTATTATAGTGCCAATTTTGGATAAAATCCATTTGTTAGTATATAAGTTAGATGTAATTAAAAATTGAAACTATCAGAAAGCTTAGAATCATGTTGGTAGCACTGATGATAGGTCCAATTTTTAAATGCTTGTAACTTCTATATTAACAAATGGTTTTTATCCAAAATTGGGACAATAATAGATCATAATATTTCAGATTAATTCTAAGCAACACATACATGACACTGTTGCCAACATTATTTTACGATCTCTGATAGATCCAATGTAAATTTTCATTTCTGATATAAAGATTATTCATTGGCATGAATCTTATATTTTAAGAAAAGTAGGCTCTTTAGTTCGTCACGGAACTACTTGTTCATAATGTCCCTGTATTATTATTATTATTACCTACTAGTGGATCCGTGCGAGCTTTCGCAACGTGAATGTAGGTTTATGGGGGTAGTAGGGAAGAAGGTGGGAGAACGAAGATTTAAATATTGAAGAAATGTATTTATAGTTGTTAAACGGCATATGTACATGAGAAGAACACAAAGAATTATGTAGAACAGTGTTTTGTACTTGTCCTCCCTATATTATTCTGCTAATGTCCCATTCCGGTTTTGTACCGAAAATAAGGTCCTAATAATACCAACCTACACATATGGTGTACCTGCATGTTCCGCATAACCCCATGCGTGACCGGAAAGCTCTCACTTCCTCTTTAAATGCCTCAAATTAAATAAATACCTTAAAAATATACATTTACAATGGAAGCACCGTAATCTGGCGAGCCTGCCGCTATAGCGCAGGGCTGCGCGGCGGTGGCAGCCATATGGCGGGAGCGCGGCGTACTGCTAGCTACAAAGAGGTGCTGTGGCAAGTACAAAACACTGTTCTACATAATTATTTGTGTTCTTCTCATTTACGTAAGCCGTTTAACAACAATAAATAAATTTCTTCAATATTTAAAACTTCGTTCTCCCTCATTCTTCCCTACTACCCTATAAACCTACATTCACTTTGCGAAAGCTCGCACGGATTCACTAGTTATAAGTCAAAAAATAAGTGACAAGACGTATGTACGTCTCTGAGATGCGATTGGCAGTCTCGCGTTTACACAGCCAAGTTGTTGTTGTTGTTGTTGTTGTTGTTGTTGTTGTTGTTGTTGTTGTTGTTCCAGTCTTCAGTCTTTTGACTGGTTTGATGCAGCTCTCCGATCTAATCGTTTCATCTCTACATAGATACCACACCCTACTTCCGGAGCAATCTGTTTAACATATTCTAACCTTGGTCTACCCCTACAGTTCTTGTCCTCAACCATTCCTTCCATATCTAAGCTTGCTATTCCTGGGTGTCTTAGTATGTGTCCTACTAACCTATCTCGTCTCTTAATTAGCATTCGCCAGAAACATCTCTCCTCTCCCACTCGTCTTAATACCTCTTCGTTTGTAACCTTATCTACCCATCGGATCTTCATCATTCTCCTGTAACACCACATTTCAAATGCTTCATTTCTCCTATTTTCAACTGCTCTGAATAAAATAGTACATTATGCAACGAGCCTATAAAGGCAATAATTAAGACACGAGATAAGAGTGTCTTAATTACCATTATACGCGAGTTGCATACGACTGTTTATGTTCGACGATAATTATAACTTTATTATATGTTTTAACATAAATATTCATAAATATATGTGGGATTCAGTTACTCCAGTTAGTGAAAAGGGCGCGCTGGCTTTGCTGACTGAACAGAGCGCATTCGTGGGTCAAGGCACTCCGAAAGCAGAGACCATTCACTTTGCTTGCCAACACAGAAATATGATGGATTTTGAGCGCTTGCTCAAAGGTATCCTTACCTAATTTGGTCAAACAACTGTTTCTTGAGCTCTGATTGGTGGGAGAAACTGTTTCATAATGAACAAGTAGTTCCGTGAAGAACTATACAGCCTATTTTCATATATCCTACATATGTTAATTGCCACTATCGACATACACAATTTCAGTTTGATTGCTGTAATAGATTCGTAGATATTGAGAACCACTAAATATTTCGGATGGTCGCCATGTTGGATTTTATATATGTTGGCCCCAGAGTTATGTACTGTTACATGCAGATTATTGTGTACGTGTAGTATTCAAACTTTAATCGCATATTTAGGACACAAGACTTAACAAGGAGATTTTAAAATTTCGCACAGCTGCCATCTTGAGGTTATGGAAACAATTGAAATAAATTAGATGCCAGTGGATTACCATTCGTATAAGGATTTACTGTACCAAGTTTCACTGCACTCGGATGGTTAAATTGCGAGAAACGTCCATGCGAATATTTATACTTCGCGTCGCCGCCATGTTGGACTTGTGATCACCAGGTTATTTAAAGTCCTATAGGTGAACTTAAGTTCATAGCCCCTATGAACATTAAAAAATTCAGTTTGATTGCTATAATAGATTCGTAGATATTCAGAACCGTCTAAATATATCGGATGGTCGCCATGTTGGATTGTTAAATGTATAGGCCATAGAGGCATGTACCATTAAAGGAAAATTATTGCGTAGGTTCATTATTCAAACTTTCACTTTGATCGCATGACTACATCACAAGAAATTAAAACTTAATTTTAAAATTCGCACAACCGCCATCTTGAGGTTATGTAAACAATTGAACTAAATTAGATACCAGTGCATTACAATGTGTATAAATATTTCCTGTACCAGATTTTAGTGCGTTTGGAACATTAAATCGCGAGAAAGGTCTATTTAAAATTTTCAAATTTGCTTGGCCGCCATGTTCGTTTTGTAGTTAACCGGTTTTTGAAAGTCTTATAGATGGACTTCCAGTAGTGCCCTTTATCTCCGTACAAAGTTTCAGGGAGATACAGCTAACAGTTACAGAGATATAGAATGCCAGTGAAATATTTCGCACATCCGCCATCTTGTGGTTATGTAAACAATTGAAGGAAGTTAGATGTCGGTGCATTACAATGTATATAAACATATACTGTACCAAGTTTCATTGTGTTTGGTTGGTCAAATCACGAGAAACGTCTATTTAAAAGACGCAAATTCGCTTGGCCTCCATGTTGGTTTTGTAGTTACCAGGTTTTCAAAAGTCACATAAGTGAACTTATAGTAGTTCCCTCTATCACCATAGAAAATGTCAGGGTAATATCGGAAATAGTTTCGGAGATATTGAATGCTGGTGAAATATTTCGCACAGCCGCCATGTTGGATTGGTGAGTCGTAACAAAATTTGAAGGGCACGGTCGAGGTCGCCGGGAATAGTGCTATGAACGTTCCGAGTTTCATTGAAATCGCTCCTGCCGTTTAGATTTTATTAGGGGGGGACACACACACGAATCACACACACACACACACACACACACACACACACGCACACACACACGGACAAAAGGTGATCTCATAAGCCTATTTTTTCAAAATTGAAAATAGGCTAAAAATAGTGTTATAATGAGCCTTATAATGATACAGTTTTCTGACACATAATGTTTACATTTCGATATCGTTGAACATAAATTCAAAACAAGTAGTTCCGTGAAGAACAATACAGCCTATTTTCATATATCCTACTTATGTTAATTGCCACTATCAACATACACAATTTCAGTTTTATTGCTGTAATAGATTCGTAGATATTGAGAACCGACTAAATATTTCGGATGGTCGCCATGTTGAATTTTATATATGTAGGTACAGTTATGTACTGTTACATGCAGATTTTTGTGAACGTGTAGTATTCAAACTTCAATCGCATATTTAGGACACAAGAAGTGACAAGGAGATTTTAAAATTTTTCACAGCTGCTATCTTGAGGTTATGGAAACAATTGAAATAAATTAGATGCCAGTGGATTAACATTCGTACAAGGATTTACTGTACCAAGTTTCACTGCACGCGGATGGTTAAATTGCGAGAAACGTCCATGTGAATATTTATAATTCGCGTCGCCGCCATGTTGGATTTGTGATCACCAGGTTATTTAAATTCCTATAGGTGAACTTAAGTTCATAGCCCCTATGGACATTAAAAATGCAGTTTGATTGCTAAAATAGATTCGTAGATATTCAGTATCGTCTTAATATTTCGGATGGTCGCCATGTTGGATTGTTAAATGTATAGGCCATAGAGTCATGTACCATTAAAGGAAAATTATTGCGTAGCTTCATTATTCAAACTTTCACTTCGATCGCATGACTACATCACAAGAAATAAAAACTTAATTTTAAAATTCGCACTGCCGCCATCTTGAGGTTATGTAAACAATTGAACTAAATTAGATACCAGTGGATTACAATGTGTATAAATATTTCCTGTACCAGGTTTCAGTGCGCTTGGAACATTAAATCGCGAGAAAGGTCTATTTAAAATTTTCAAATTCGCTTGGCCGCCATGTTCGTTTTGTAGTTAACCCGTTTTTAAAAGTCTTATAGATGGACTTCCAGTAGTGCCCTTTATCTCCGTACAAAATTTTAGGGAGATAACGCTAATAGTTTCAGAGATATAGAATGCCGGTTAAATATTTCGCACATCCGCCATCTTGTTATTATCTAAACAATTGAACGAAGTTAGATGTCTGTGCATTAAAATGTATATAAACATATACTGTACCAAGTTTCATTGCGTTTGGTTGGCCAAATCGCGAGAAACGTCTATTTAAAAGTCGCAAATTCGCTTGGCCGCCATGTTGGTTTTGTACTTATCAGGTTTTCAAAGGTCACATACGTGAACTTATACTAGTTCCCTCTATCACCATAGAAAATGTCAGGGTAATATCGGTAATAGTTTCGGAGATATTGAATGCTGGTGAAATATTTCGCACAGCCACCATGTTGGATTGGTGAGTCGTAACAAAATTTGAAGGGCACGGTCGAGGTCGCCCGGAATAGTGCTATGAACTTTCCGTGTTTCTTTGAAATCACTCCCGCCGTTTAGATTTTATAAGGGGGGGACACACACACGAATCACACACACACACACACGCACACGGACAAAAGGTGATCTCATAAGCCTATTTTTTCAAAATTGAAAATAGGCTAAAAAGGACTTAATTTACAGTTAATGCTAGTGATTGAGGTACATTTTGTAGAAAAGTTGGAAATGTCTTAAAAACTTGGGATATATAGACTAATGGAAACGTTGATGCATTGTAAAAAATTTGGCAAATTTGGCAAATTCTCTAAAAAAACTCTTATTGTAAGAATTTTGACATTGGTTGCCATAAGCATGTCGTTACTGTGATTTGAGTATCATTTGTCAACTATCAACAATCGAATACCGGGTGAGTTAGCCGTGGTCGTTACGTCATGACTGCTGGCAGTCGCTCACATCCGGGAGGCGAGGAGGTTCGAATCCACCCGCCCGCCGGCAACCTTGAAGATGGTCTTCTGTGGTTTCCCATCTTCCTTCCAGGCATATGCCGGGGTTGGTCCCTAACTATAGGCCACAGCCGCTACCTTCCAACTCCTCGACCTTCCATTCCAACTTTCCTCCCCAACGGTACTTGTAGCTCACCCATTGGTTGTCCGTCTCGAAGCAGCTACAAAAACTGGCGAGCCGAACATGTCCTCGGACACTCCCGGCACTAAAAGCCATACGCTAAAAAAAACAATCAAATGAATATTGACATTTTATTCCACTCTTAAGCTGGATCCCCCCCTCCCCTCCCCCTTTAAGCGTGACACCAAATCTACAGATTTCTAAGCCTAATTGACTTCCACAGCTACAGCCTTGCCAACTGTGCTTCTGATGAACATAGCTAGGGAGGTCCAACAATGGCAGTCCTGTTGTTGCTACGTGTCACTCCCTGGCGATATATACGGCTCTGGGCCTCTGCCAGACGAATAAGGCCCATTGGTGGAACATTACGAGGGAAATGGCTGTTAGTAACACGATGTGTCGCTATGTTGAGGACAGTCGTGTGGGATAATGGTAAACACACATTCGCTGTGCCACGTTGCCATAATGTAGGGGGATAGTACTCATGCTCCGTGCTACGACATGGCTAGTGAGCTATAAACCCCCCGTGCACTATTACTATTATTTATGCAAATATGCAACTATTTCCTCGAAATATTTCCTGTCAGTATGAGGTTACAGTCCTCATGGCTGAAGATAACAGGTTGCAGTAGTGAGGTGTTGCTTTCCCAAAAATAACCCCCCATGGCCTCACACCTGGTGGGACGTGGGTTGGCGACCACGGGACCCAGCTGAGTCTGGCATTGCTTGCACTTACTTGTGCCAGGCTCCTCTCCGTCTTCTGTCCTGTCGACCTCACTTGGTCAACTCTTGTTCTCTTCCGACCCCGACGGTATTAGGGTATCCAAGGCCTAGGGAGTCTCTTTCTTTCCCGCCTTAATTGGCCCTTGTCTCATCTTCTCTGATACCCTCCTTCTGCAAGGGGTCAGTCTTCTTTTTATTTTCCTGTTATCTGCTGCCTTCTGCTCAAGGCCCTCAAGGAGGCCGGGTGTATGTAGCCCCTCCACTTCTGGTGCACCCTGGATATTGCTACACCCTCAGGTGCTCACGGCTGGTGAGTTCGGGAGTTGGCGACCCTGAGGGATTCCTGAGCTGGGTCCGGTTTTCTCCCTTTTTTCCATTACCTCTGGGGCGGACCCTCTACTCTTTCCTATCTGCCTTTCATGACTCTCCTTCCTTCCAAGTCCCTCAATCCGCCTTCTTCGAGGGTTGAGGGCATTTCTTTTCCTCCTGTCCTTTATTTGCCGTATTCTCTTTTTGTTTTCCATTTCTTCTTCTATACTAGTATATAGCCTAAGTTAGTTTTAGTTATACTGTCATCGCGGCAGGAGTTGGCAGTTCAACACGCTGTTACCGGGTAAGGGGGGTCTTGCAGTACGCATGCGCGTCCCTCATATTCCAGATCTAAATATATCGACTGGCAGTCAGTTGCTGATACTTCCTGCTTCACGTGTCTGTATTGTTACCTTCCTTCCTTCCTTCGTACTGTCGATATTCTTACAAGCCTTTGTGTTTACTATTAACAGTGTGGCGGTATTAGGTACAGTAATGGAAACAGTTAGGAAACGTGGACGCACCGTACGTAGTGTGTGCAGAAAAGTTATCGCTGATGAGGCCAATTGCTGTGTTGAAGAAGCCGAGCAGAAAGTGCTTACTATTCCTTTGACAAAACCAATTGCTAGAGCAGCTATGTATTGCAAAGTGTCTGAGAGAACAATTCGCCGTATTAGAAAAGAAATTAAGGACAGTCCAACCGGCGAACTGTCGACTCCAGGAAAGAAACGCAAGCGGGCAGAGCATCGCAACGCAGTTATTGACGAATTTGATCGCCGCGTGATTAAGGACACAATTGAAGATTTTTATGTCAGACAAAAAGTAGTGGTGCCGTCGTGTAAGAAACTGCTACCTGTATTAAAATATAAAATTAATTTCACTTGGAAAAGTACAACATTGCGCAAAATATTAAAGGATATGGAATTTAAGTGGAGAAAGTGTGGATCGAAAAGGAACATTTTAGTTGAAAGGCAGGATGTTATTAACTGGAGATGTAATTATTTGCAGAAATTGAGAAAATTAAGACAAGAAGGCAAACCCATTTTTTTTACCTCGACGACACCTGGGTTGATACGAATTTAACTTTCAAGAAGTGTTGGCAGAGTGAAGATATTGCGGGAATAATGGACGTTGTGAATGCTTCTAACAGACTTATTGTTGTGCACATAGGGTCATCGGATGGATTTTTACAGGGCAGTGAACTTGTGTATAAGGCCGGCATTGCTACGGGTGATTACCATGGGCAGATGATTGCTGAAAACTTTGAAAAATGGGTAGTCGAGAAAGCTATTCCAAATTTTACCACGCCATCCGTTATTGTGATGGATAACGCACCATACCACGGGAAACAAGTGGATAAGCCCCCATCGAAATCTTCTCTGAAACAGGATATGATTGCCTATCTGAGAAGGAATGGAGTGACATGTGATGAAACTATGAGGAAAATTACATTATTTGAACTTATAGAAGAAACTAAACCCAGGGAAAAGGTTATCAGAATCGATCATTTGCTGGCCGCACATGGACATACGGTCGTTCGACTTCACCCTTACATGTGTGATTTAAACCCTATTGAACTGGCATGGAGTAAAGTAAAACATAACATACGTGAGAATAATACCACTGGAGATATGTCTATGAAAAAATTACAGGAACTAGTGCACATTTCCATTAATCGTGTGACTCCAGCTGACAGGGCAGGTTACTGTCGACATGTGTTGACTATAGAGAATGAGTACTGGGTTAAGGATGCGATATATTTACAAAATGGAACTCAGACTGAAAGCACTCACAAAATGCAATTTAGAGTGGAAGCACCTACAAAATGCAATTAAGACGGAAAGCTCTCACAATAATAATTTAGATTGAAAACACGCACAAACTGCAATTTAGATTTAAAATACAAAATTTAATTTAGATTGAAAATGCTTAAAAAAGTACCGGTAGTTTAATTTCAAAATACTAGCAAATTGTATTTTAGATACACAGGGGAGACGATGCACAAACTATTGCCTTAAAGAATAGCAGGAAAGAGGAGAGGGTCCACCCAAAAGGCGGGAAAAAGGGGGGGGGGGGAACAGACCTAGATCAGGAATCCCTCGGGGTCGCCACTCCCGAACTTACCAGCCGTGGAGCCTTGAGGGATCAGGAAAGATATGAGAAGGGCCAATTAAGGCGGGAAAGGAAGAGACTCCCTAGGTCTCGGATACCCTAATACCGTCGGGGTCGGAAAAGAACAAGATTTGACCAAGAGAGGTCGACAGTAAAGAAGACGGAGAGGAGCCCGGCACAAGTGGAAGCAATGCCGGACTCAGCTTGGGTCTCGTGGTCGTCAACCCACATCCCACAAGATGTGAGCCCCTGGGGGGATTAGCATTATTAATTTAAATGATTACAGTATTTAGTTTATTGTATTTATATTTCTCAAGTCATCAAGAAACATTATGCATACACTGGTCTTAGCACTTCCTTTTATTGATATTACACATCAGTCTAACCGGGATTAAATTTCTTGGCAGAGCGTGTGTTTCTAACGACATAATATGTAGGCTAGAGTAGTTCATCCCGTGGGTCTCTAAAAGCAGCGTAATACTAATGCTATGCTGCTTATTTCCATTAGTCATAAACCTGTCAGTCAATATGTAGTGCCAACTAATTGCACCGGGATCTTGAACGTGACAATAAATTGATTGACACGACTCCTCCCAGCAGACGACACACAGTCACAAAGATAAAGAGAAAGAAAGAAAGAAAGAAAGGAAGAAGGGATGTGCTGAGTGAGTGAAGCAAGTAGTGACCAACCTAATGTTTTTGGAATGCGCGATACGCAGTGAGCAGGAAGACATCTGCAGTTTAAACCCGACTGCCATCTCCTGACGCGATATCAGTAGTTTACAATTCATTATCATCTTCACGGTCACCCAAACCGTTAGGGGCCGATAACCCAGATGTTAGGCCCCTTAAAACAACAACCGGCCGCGGTGGCCGAGAGCGTTAACGCACTGCCTCGTGCCTCGCTGGCATCGGGAGAGCGTGGTTTCGAATCCCACATCGGCTGTCCTGAAAATAGTTTTCGTGGTTTCCCATTTTCACCACCAGGCAAATGCCGGGACGGTTCCTTTCAATAGGTCCACGGCCGATTTCCTTCCAATATTCCTTTCCCGACCCGTCCTGAAAAGAAAAGTACATGCCAATTGGCTGCATTAATAAAATTATAAAACAACAATTATCATCATCACCCAAAAATAATTTGTACTTGGGAAAACAGACCAAAGAAGTCGTGCGGGAAATTAAACAGCACTACCCTCACAAAACCAAGGATCACAAACAGGATGAATAAATAAATAAATAAATAAATAAAAAATCTTCTCCTTCTTCTTCCTAGCATTAATCCCTTGCGGGGTCTGCTACTTTGCTACATCTCCTCCACTTCTTTCGGTCGTTGACATCTTCTGGTGTTAGACCCAGTGGCGGCTGGTGACATTGTTGCAGCGTTGCACAACTCCCAATAATTTTACACCTAATTCGTAGTTTCTTTTCCTTTAATGTTTTAGTTTTATAGATCTAATGCACTCAAAAATGTGTTAAATTCATCGATATTTTGATATTATTTATCCTAATGCTTCACACTGTACCTATAAAAGCTCCCGCCTTCAAATCAAACTCCAGGGGGTTAGCTCGCTTGTGGCGACTCCCAAGTAGACAGCGCGGCCCGCAGGGACGAGGCCAAGCTTGTACATAGCTTGCTGGCCAGCATGGGTAGTAGGGAGTTGCAGACGAGCTGCTAGCCCCCTGGCAACACTCAGTTCCAAATGGCACCGTTAGATTACACCACTCTTTGGAAATGACAACACCCTCGATTTCTCTTACCCCGCGAAGGGTAGTTTAGTTAGTTAGTTAGTTAGTTACTGTTGTTTTAAGGGGCGGAACTACGAGGTTATCTGCCCCTGAAGGGTAGTTTCTTTTCCACACCACTAGGGAATGCTACACCACCCACAACGGTACAAATATCGGAATTTCATAGGGAGACATTAGTTGGTTCACACCCAATTATTAGCCTACTTTCGATTTTTGCAAAAAATGAAAGTAGACTTATGAGATCAACACAGGGCGAAAAAAGTGTGTCTGTCTGTGTGTGTGTATGTGTGTGTGTGAGTCTGTGTGTGTGTGTGTATGTGTGTGTGTGAGTCTGTGTGTGTGTGTGTGTGTGTGTGTGTGTGTCTGTGTGTGTGTGAGTGTGTGTACTCTGAATGTCTGTCCCCCCCCTATCAATTCGAACACGGTGAATGCGAATTGAACGAAATTTGGTACAAAGGTAGCACTAGCAAAGGACACCTCAGTGTCATGTTTTATATCGCCGCCATCTTTACTAAAACTGAATGGCGGCCACTCAAACGTTCAAAACGTAAAATCAAATAACGACTAACCAAATCATCCGATCTCTACCAAATTTGGTAACAACATACCTTCGTATAGGATGCGTCTTGTGACCAAATTACAAGGTCGTCCGCCATACCATTTCAGGATGGCGGCCGTGCGAATTATGCAAACTTTATAATCCATATCATGGGACCCACCAGTTCCGATTATCGAGCCGAGAATCGTTTTAACTGTTCTAAAGGAAGAGGCACGTTCGAAATTAAAAGTTTATTTTGTAATACTATAGTGCAGACGTGATTTTAAAAAGCTGTACTGATTCAGTAATAAGACAAGATGGCAGCGGATATCTTGTGCCGGACTTATATTTCACTAATTTGAGTATTGCATGCAATATAGCGTACTGATAAAAAATAAATAAACTTTGTATGAAATGCTTTATATATAAATAATATACTCCAGTGATGAAATCGTTTAGTATAAATCATTATTTGCTAACAAGTTCTATGTAAGTCATTTTAAATAGAACGATATTCGTTGACACAATTAGCTCAGTGGTAGAGCGTTAGCCTATCGCTCAAATGCCTATGGTTCAAACCCGATCAGAGCTAGGTTTTTTGCTTGAAATGTTATATGTTTATTGTTTTGTAATGACTCAGATGTTTTAAAATTAAGCGTTATATTGTGCACATTATGGTGTAAAATATATATTTAATTAAAACATAATTCGCCAGCAGATTTACTCGGGACATCTAGCTGCCAAAATGGTAACTTCCAGATTTTATTGAAAAGTTTATTCTTCTGGCCGCTAGAATGCACTCGCTCTGTTAGGATTATATTGTTCGATATTTCACCAATAGATGTCACGACTAGTCTACGTGGGGATCCATTGATTACTATACCATTATCATTCTATGCGCATCGAATTTGAAGAATGACAAGATGATACTACGATACATTTTAACTTTTTATTTTAAAGGGTTTGTAACAGCCTATTTTGCGTTACTTGAAAATGTTATTAAGCGTTATATTGTGCACATTATGGTGTAAAATATATATTTAATTAAAACATAATTCGCCAGCAGATTTACTCGAGACATCTAGCTGCCAAAAAGGTAACTTCCAGATTTTATTGAAAAGTTTCTTCTTCTGGCCGCTAGAATGCACTCGCTCTGTTAGGATTATATTATCGAAAATATCCACATAGTTTGTATACACACGTCTCTGTAGGGTCATGGAAAGATTTGTTAATTCAATTAGGGTTGTGAAAGCCATGCACAACCAGACGTGTAAAGACATGCCTCAACTCAAAGTTGGATGTTGCCCACGGCAGGTCGTAATAATAATAATAATAATAATAATAATAATAATAATGTTATTGGTTGTACGTCCCTTTTAACTACTGTTGCATTTAGAGACGCCGAGGTGCCGGAATTTTGCTCCGAAGGGGATCTTTAACGTGCCAGTAAATGTACTGACACGGCTCCCTCGCATTTGTGCACCCTCAAATGCCAGCTGACTGCGCCAGGATACGAACCTGCAACCTAGGGCCCAGCAAGCGAGAACGTTACCGCTGAGCCACGCCGCCAGTCCGGTCGATTATGTCTCCAGATCCATAACATTCTTGATATTCTTCTTATCTTTCTTTGTTCAATGATGGTAGCAGTTTTTATCTAGGTTGTGGCGTTTGGTAGAGGTAAATCGTTTCTAAGGTCTTCAACAAAGAATAGTTCTATTATACTCTTTGATAATAACAACGAGTTATAACTATACTCATACATTTAGGAGAAAGTAGGCTATATGTTCTTTACTGAACATCTTGTTTTTAGATGTTTTCTCATCATAACTTCATTTAATATTTTTATCAATTGTTCTATGAAGCAGCCTAAGAACGCCACCATGCTATAAGTACAGTAGATAAGTGGCTGAACTATTTTTCGACGTATTGTTGGTGTACTGTAGGGGTTTATGTTCGCTTTTACCACTCTTGTTCTTGCGGGATTTGGGTTGCGATTAGTTCTGTATTTAGTTGATTGAGTATTTTGGTTCCAGGCAGATACATAACTGTGCATTATTATTATTATTATTATTGTTAGACTATTATTATTATAATTGTTTGGTTGATTGTGAGTAGACCTATGCATTCACTACGAAATTTCTTGGCTAGCTAAATTCAGTTTGCCTTTCGCGCCACTTTGCGATATCGCACCCAGATTTATCATCTGTGTATCTTGAAAGTTACCGTAGTATTTTATTTTAACGGAATGTTTAGTTTGAAACATTAATTGTATTGTGGAGTGTGAGTGAAAATTAATATAGTAAGTAATTTACTAGTCAGACAGTTTTCCCAGCTCCCTGATGACGATAAACTTACAGTAAAAACACTCGGTAGACCATTACCGGATAAGTATTGTCCAAAATATAAGTAGGCCTATACGAGGGCGTTTAAAGAAGATATTTAAGGCAATAATAATTGGTTATGTGAATGCGATATTAAGAACGCTTTATTCTGTTTTCCATGTTTGTTCGTGGAGAATCCGCGTGGACCAAAATAGGAGTTACGGAAATTAATCCCTAAAATAAAGAAACATGAATCTTCAGCTGAGTGGCTTCGGTGCCGTAGTTGGTAGCATGCTGAGCCTCTATACCCAAGATCGCGGGTTCAAACCCGGCCGAAGTCATCGGATTTTTAAGAGCGTTAAAAATCCCTCAGTATGCATTCCTTCGGAGGGGAAGTAAAGCCGGCGGTCCCATGTCATAGATTTATGGCATGTTAAAGAACCTTCCACTTATTACACCTGTGTGAAGCTAAATTATAGGTTAAAAATTTGAACAACGCTCTTAGGTTCCAACGTTCGTCGCCAGGAGCCGACTGCGGTGGCGTGTAAAGTTCTGAACTAGTAGTCGTTTACGGTGGCCTTTGGCGGCAAACGTAGGAACTGCTTGAAATTCACTGTCTGCAGTCCTTACTTGAATTAAAACAGATAGCACTCGCTAATACAGCCATCACAATTAACACCAGTTATCAGACAGTTTCTCCACACACCCAAAGTACAGGGGGCTACATGACTGCGTTGTCGCAGCTCCTAAACTGAGGAACCAACCAACCAATCTTCAGCTGTTTGAAATTGACACTTTTTGGAACTGTTAACGAAGCTGCAAAATTGGACAGTGCCTATAGAAGGTAAATTGCGGAATATAACGAAGAAGTTAGGCACAATAGGTATGTGTTATATATTGTAATAAACTCTATTCGTTTCTGTGGCTGTTTCGAACTGGCCTTGCGTGTTCATGATGAAAGTGTAACATCAACATACCCAGGTGTTTTGAGAGAACTAATTAATTTTAGCGCTGAGTTGGATGCTGTGTTAAAGGTCATTTGTTAAGGGCAACTGTTTTCAAAGGAACGTCCAAAACAATTCAAAATTAATTTTTACTGATTATGTTGGAGGTTTGCCAAGAAGAAGAATCAAAGCAAATAAAGGAATCGGAAATTTTTGCCATTATAGCAGATGAAACTAGTGATATTTCAAACATATTTCAGATGGCTGTTGTGTACCGATACGTAGTAAGAGGCAAACAAAACATGATGCACACACATTAGCAGCGTGTTTACTGGATGAATTAAAGAAGCAGGAATTGAATGAAACTCCGCAAAAATGAATTGCGCAGACGTATGACAGAGCGCACTTCATGGCTGGTTCCTCTGATGGGGTTCAAGCTATTAGTAAAAAAAAAGACTGATAGTCAGTCTGAAAGACTAGACTTCATTTTAAATGCTACAAATGCTGCGTGAACTCAAAGTCCGTTAGCAAGTGCAAACCAAGGTCAAAGGTGGTAGCTGGCTAGATGACGTCACGCTCACCGGAGCGCGCGGGGAAAGGAGGAAGCTCAAGCAGTATTATGACGCCACACACCTCAGTGCATTCTCGGTACATTTCGTCCCGTCACCGTAACGTAACGCCAGACCCCAGCGTAACTACGAAGTCGACAAGATCATGTAAAATGATAAAAATCCTATCCTTATGCAGAATATGTGCCCGTCTTTGTTAGTAATAACATTCTTCGTTAACGTACAAACTTTTCGGTTGCCATGTTTTTATGTTGAGAATGTTTATTATCCCGGAGATTGAGACCCAACCTTAGACAACCTGCTGTGTTTAAAATTCTTCCCATGAACTCGGGCATAGGGCTTAAATACATAAATCTGATTTTTTTTTATGAATTCCTATAGGAAGAAGCCCAAAAGAGCCATTAAAATTTGTATATTTGTCGAACGTACAGTTATTTTGGAAAACCCATGAATTTCAGTTTTTATAGAACTGTAGTTTATCCAACGTTAATTCATTTTTGTAACATGTATAAACTTCCCATATAAAATTGCGACATCAGAAATTTAGGTGCAACACCCAGCTTTCCTAACCACCGGCCGCCACTGGTTAGACCAACAGCGTGCATGTCAGCCCTGATGTTGTCAGTCCACCGCTTTGCAGGTCTTCCACGTGGTCTTGTTCCACCTGGGTTGATGTGGAGTGCTCTTTTGGCAACTGAGCTGTTCTGTCTTCTCATGACGTGGCCGTACCAGCGTAGACGAGCCTCCCTCACCTTCTCGACAATTGGTGCAACACCAAATCTTCACCGGACGTCTGTGTTCCTTACGTGGTCAAATCGGGTCAGCCCCATCGACCATCGGAGCATCTTCATTTCCATCGTGTTCAAAATTTGCTCATGTTGTTTGGTCATAGGGCGACATTCAGTCCCATAGATGGCTGCTGGGCGTACCACAGACTTATAGACCTTTGCCTTTAAATGCAGAGGCATCTTTTTATCACAGAGAACTCCAGTGACTTGTCTCCACTTGAGCCAGGATGCGTTTACCCTCATCCGTGTATCAGGAGTGGCGTCACAATTTGAAGTGACAGTGGACCCTAAGTACTTAAAATGCATGGTCTTCTGCAGTTTTTCTGTGCTGATGCTGATGGTACCTCTAGTTTGGGGGCCACATTCCAGGTATTCTGTCTTCTGGATATTGAGGTGTAGTCCATTTTCAGCCAGTCTGTCGTTCCACGTTTGAACACTGTGCTGGAGTTCAGGGCGGGTTTTTTGAGCTAGTACATCATCCGCATAGAGAAGGGTCCAGGGATGTGATGTCTGTATGTCCGCCGTTGCTGTATCCATACAGAGGATGAATAACAGTGGTGATAGAGCAGAACCCTGATGAGCACCCACAGTGATTTCAAAAGGTGGGGAGACTCCAGCTGGACTCCGAACTACACTAGTGGCATTGCGATACAGAAGTTGCACCCAGCTTACATATTCCTCAGGGACTCCATGGCAACGAAGAGATCGCCAAATAAGATCATGAGGGATACGGTCAAAAGCTTTCTCTAAATCGAGAAATGCCAGGTGTACGCTCCGCTGTCTCTCTCTGTGTTTTTCCATTAAAAGGCGTGTGGCATGGACAGCATCGATGGTACTGCATCCCTTAACAAACCCACACTGATTTGGTGTTACAATGACAATATTTCTGAGTCTAAAATCAAGCACACGCTCAAATATTTTAAATGTATGACAGAGGAGTCGAATAGGGCGATAAGTTGAGCAGTCACTAACATCACCTTTTCCTTTCCAGATTGGAACTGTTATGCTAGTTGTTCATGCATGGGGAAGTTGGTTCACATCAATGATCCGGTTAAAGAGTGTGGCAAGGAATTCTGAGGCAGGCCTTCCTAGAATTTTCCATATTTCCGTCGGTAAGTCATCTGGGCCAGTTGCTTTCCCACTCTTCATCTTGCTAATGGCAAGCATTACTTCCTCGGATGTAATTGGAGGAACGGGTCCTAAGGTAGGATCAGGACTTGCAATTGGTGGGTGTGGAAATTCTTCGTTGAAGATGCCAAAAAAAGTAGTCTGTCCAACGTTGGAGGATACATTGCTGTTCTCGTAGTAGCTTAGCGTTCGCATCCTTGATATGCATGACATGTCCAAAGTCCTGAGTTGAACGATTACGGGACTTAGCAAGACGATATACATTGTTTTCTCCTGATGGTGTGTCAAGCTGGTCGTACAGGTCTTGATAATAATTGTCCTTTGCAGCAGCTACTGCTCTTTTTGCTGCTGATTTCAGGTTACGGTATTGCTGGAGGTCAGTATCAAGACGTGAGTTCCACCAAGTCTTGTAGGCCATCTTTTTCTCCCTGATAACTTGCTTGACTTCATCACTCCACCACCAGGTCTGTTTATCAATGTATTTTCATCCGGGTATGGTTTTTCCCACAGTTTCTTTCGCCGCCTGATGTATCTGTTTCACAGCATCCCTCCACATGCCATCAACTGATTGATCAGACTTCACGGAGAAGTTTGCCAAGGCTGTGACCAACTCATTGCGGTGGGCATTCAATCTCCACCACTTGATACGCTCAGGCCCAGTTTTAGGTTTTGTTTTGGGTCGCTTAACGTTTTTATGAATATCAAGGACAAGCAATCGGTGTTGAGGGGCAACGCTGTCATACGGAATCACTTTGGTATCTGTCACCAGCTTCATATCTTGTTGCCGAACTAGCCAGTAATCGATCTGAGTAGCATGTCCTCCACTGGTATAAGTAGCCAGATGTGTTAGCCTCTTTTTGAAATATGTGTTGGTCACAATCAAGTTATGAGCTTCTGCACAGTCAAGTATCCGACATCCGTCATCATTGCGCACACCAAGCCCATGTCCTCCATGGCATCGCATATATCCTTCAGGCTGAGACCCAACATGTCCATTAAAGTCTCCTACAAGAATAATGGACTCATCCTGGGAGATTGCTCGAAGGTGGATATCCAGACTGTTTCAGAATTCATCTTTTTCATCCTCTGTACATCCAGTTTCAGGTGCCTAGCAAGATATAATGTTGGCAGTGATTTCTGTTGAATCAATCTTGAGAGATATTAGCCTATCTGACACCCTGTTGACATTGGTGACACTGTTGCGGTAGTGCTGGTCTACGATTATTGCTACACCGTTTCGGGCTGCGCTGGTACCGTGATAGATGAGTTTGTAGCCATCTCCAATTTCTTTCGCCTTTGAACCCCTCCACTTGGTCTCCTGGATGCAGGCAATGTTGACACGCCTGTGTTTAAGCATTTCTGCTAGCTCGCGATGTCGGCCAGTCAACGTTCCAATATTGAGGTTAGCGAATCTTAGTCTTAGTTGTTTTGGTTGAACTAACTTCTTTAACCTACCCCGTTCAAGAGTAGGTAACCCTCGTTCATTTCTCACGTCACTCGGGCGAAAGTGGCGCGCGTCGCTTTGGGGGAACGCCCTAGCATGTTCCGAATTTAGAAGAGACGTAGCCATTGATGCGACAGGAAATACCTCAACCGGCGGGTCACTTCGTCTGTCGTTGAGGGCATTTTAACGCTACTGCCAGCATATAATTCGGCCGCCCCTAACATGGGGTACAGACGCCGTGTGTAGCCGCCCG
This sequence comes from Meconema thalassinum, assembly GCA_946902985.2. Lineage (NCBI taxonomy): Eukaryota > Metazoa > Arthropoda > Insecta > Orthoptera > Tettigoniidae > Meconema > Meconema thalassinum. Next base: position 439,739,429 of record OX336393.1, on the reverse strand, counting down.
CTCCGGGTCAGACGCTACAACTGATATCTACCCCCAAAATGAGGATGATACCTTTTACTCAATTAATCCCGAGCACTGGGCTGCCACATCCGCCACTTACACTCTACCGAGGATTATCCTCTCCACTGTAGCTGCCGTTGAGGTCTTCACCGTAACCCTGGCAAGGGACCCTTACATGGGACTACCAGCCGGGTCAGATGGACCAAGGTTTTATTAAAGAGGTGTTACTCCTCTATCACTCGCCCTTTGTCCTGACTTGTGACAGGCAGAGCCTGGCTTCCCAAACATTGGGTCCAGGTTGGTGGGGTTAAAATAAATAAAAAATAAACAAATAAAAATAAACCAATAAATTATGAATTACTCTATATAATAACCCCCGGCACTACAGCCCATGAGGAGACTAGGCCTACCAAACGGTCGCTGCCCATCCATTTGGCCTGAAGATATTGGGGTGACGCGTGATCAGCGCATCAGGTCCCCTCGGCCGTTAATCTTGGTTTTCATGACCGGGGCACTGCTTCACTGTCACACAGCTACTCAATTGTCCTCACGAGGCTGAATGCACCCTTTTCCAGCCCTCATGTCAGTTTTTTAAAATCCCTGACGGAGCCGGCAAACGAACCCTGGGCCTCAAAGTGAGAGGCAGGCACGCTACCCCAACACCACGGGGCCGGCTAAGTTATGATAAATTTAGTTAATTAATAATACATATTTTAATAAATTAATAAATTAATGATTAAATAAATAACACTAATACAGTTGTTAAATTAATAAATAAATGAAATGTATATAAGAATGGAGGCTTCGGTGGCGTTGTTGATAGCATGCTGAGTTTCTATGGCCAAGATCGGGGGTTCAAACCCGGCTGATTCGTCGGATTTTAGGGAGATTTCATTAGAAACCTAACTATTGCAATGGGTACCATGTTTCGACTTCCGGAAAATTTCGACATATCTTCGCGTTTCACATCCCCCAGACCCCAAAACCACCATCAGTTAAAAAGTTTATATATAATTATTTATGTATATATATGTATATATATCAGTTTCTTGTGGACACGATAACTGCCGTAATTTTGCACCAACCACTTTGAATTTTTTACATAATATGTATCCCTTTAGAATCTCGGTCGAGTTCGTTAATGGACATAATCGGTGGAAGGGGGTAGAAATGGGGGGCTTTTTTCGAAAAAGTGAAATATCGCTATAACTCTCTTAATACGTGAAATATCGAATCCATTCAAAGTTCATACTATGTGTCGGATAAGTGCCAAAAGTTTACATTTAAAAATATTTTTGATAGTACCAACCATTGACCAATGGGGGTGGAAAAAACTGGGTTTTTCGGGAAACCTTAATCATATCTCTCTTAATAGGCACAATATATAAACCGTACAAAATGGAAAATATTCCCCTAATAATTACCTAAAACGTTTGTCTGAAATATTTTTTGATATGACCCACCATTACGCCAAGGGATGAGAAAAATGATTTCGGAATTTTAAGAAAATGCCAAGTGCCATCAGAGGTTACCATGACATCGCTTCTAAATTGATGAGGGATGAACTATCAGAAGTTGCCATGGCAACGCCATTGTACGAGGTCACATTCAGTTTTCCATATGACCCTGAGGGAAGCGGCTTCGGTGACGTAACTGGTAGCGTGCTGAACTTCCATGCCCAAGGTCGAGGGTTCAAAGCCAGCAAACGTCGTCGGATTTTCTAAGAGTGCTAAAAATCCCTCAGCATGCTTTATTTCGGAGGGGAAGTTCCAACATTCGTTGCAAGTTGCTAGCTGCGGTGGCATCTAGTTGCCAAGTTCACAGCTAGGTGTCGTTGACGGTAGTATTTGGCAGCAAAATTAGGAACTACTACTTGAAATTGACCGTCTGCAGACCTTACCTAAATTACAGACTAATACAGTCATCACAATTCACACCGTTTATCAGACAGATTCTACACACACCCAATGTACACGGGGTTACATGGACACGTTGTCGCAGCCCCTAAACTGAGGAACTAACCAACATCTCTGCGGGAGATAAAATTTTGCGTGAAGAAGTAACAGACTGTTAGATAGTTACACATCAGTTCCAAACGTTGCATAAGGACAGTGTGACCACAAGTATAAATATGAACCCCAAATGACAAGAAGGTTACCGTCCCCATAAGACAATAAAATGTTAAAAAATATGCATAGAAAGACGAAAAAAGTTAATTAAGCTCCAATTGTAAAATAATTTCTGATCCTTCTACGAAAACCTGCTCGTTTTGCCTATTCTAGCCTATCACCTAGTTTGCCCGGTGAAATCTACCTCCGCCTTCCGGCGTGCCGAGAGGAATTTCTTTAAGAGCGTTAAGGACAGAAGAACAGTCGGACCAAAATTTCGAATTTTTCTTTTTAAGTCACATTATGAAGAGCGCTCCTTCCTGAACAAGAATATCTTTAATTTATAGGTATTTCTATTTGAATTCACGAAGATATTAAGAATAATGTGAACCCTTGTTTCTGCCACACCCCCTTCTTAAACGTCACTGTCAACCATAGTCAATTATAATTTCTTTACTAATTGGACGAGAATCTTGTGGGATAGCGCGTTTCAGAGGTTGGTACTATGGGAACGTCTCGCCCGTCTGAAAAAGGACTGCGCAAGAGCGTGACCATAGATTCGTTAATGTTTCTGTTATGATTTGATGTAAACATACTCTGAAAGGTTATATTTTTATAATTTGGAACGTGTTTCATAGATTGTGGAGTTTGAAAAGTGTAAGCATGCCCCGAATTAAGAAGTTCAATACAAAACAAAACCATCGAGGTAATAGATACACGAAAAATACAGCGAATGTTATTGCTAGCTCACAACAAGGCGTTAGGCCTAATTCTAATCCATCTCCTAAACCCTCAAAAAACAATGATTCGTGTGTTTCAACTGCTTCACAGAGAAAGCTAAGTTATCTCTCAGAGGAAAATGTGGGAGGAAGTGTTAATGGTATTTCTGGTGGCAGTGTAATATTAGATTTAGATAATATATCTGATTTAGTTCAGAACAATGCCATGTGTAAGTACTGTGAAAATGTAAATTGTATGAAGTTAGTAGAAGATGTAAATAAGAGAAGAGGCCTTGCAAGTAACATAGTTCTAGAATGCAGTGTTTGTAAAGCAAACCATTCATCTATGTCATCAGGTGTAAATAGAAACAGACTTTATAAGGTAAATATTAGATTTGCCTATGCAATGCGGTGTATCGGGAAGGGCAGGAAAGCAGGACATGTATTTTGTGGCATGATGAACCTGCCACCTCCATCAAGCAAGTTTGTCAAATCAAACAATGCAATTTTGTACTCTTTAAAAGATGTGTCTTTGGGTTGTATGGTGAATGCAGCTAAAGAAGCCAAGCTACTAAATGACAATTGCAGTGATATCGTTGCTGCTTGTGATGGAAGCTGGCAAAAGCGAGGCCATAATTCTCTGATTGGTGTTGTAACTGTAACATCTGTAGATTCTGGCAAAATCTTGGATGTAGAATGCCTCAAAAAATACTGTCATGGTTGTACTGTAACTGAGAAGGAGCATAAATGTCTGAAGAACTTTGTTGGGTCCAGTGGTAGTATGGAGGCTGCAGGTGCTGTGGCAATGTTCAAACGTTCTTGGTTGGACCGAGGTCTACGGTATGTTAAATACCTAGGTGATGGTGATTCGAAGTAAATGACTGTAAACCACATGGGGACAATATTGAAGTTGAAAAACTAGAGTGTGTAGGCCATGTCCAGAAGAGGCTAGGTACTAGGCTTAGGAAACTCAGGAATGATTTGGGCAAACAGAAACTTCCTGATGGCAAGCCCTTCAAGGGTCGAGGGAGGTTGACAGATGCAGAAATTGATAAGCTCCAACGGTATTTTGGACTTGCTATAAGGAGAAATACAGGAAATCTCCTAGAAATGAAAAAGGCCATAAAAGCAACATTTTATCACAAAATGTCAACAGATGAAGAATCAAGACATGAGCTGTGCCCTGAAGGGGTGGATTCATGGTGTGGCTTTCAGAAGCAAAAGGCAGGGGTGTCCTGAACACCACCACAAGAACTCACTTCCAATGGCTATTCTAAATGCCATTAAACCTGTGTATAAGGGATTGTGTAATGACACTCTACTGTCTAAGTGCTTGCATGGTGGCACACAGAATGTCAATGAAAGTTTTAATTACTGTATCTGGCAACGTATTCCAAAAACTGAATTTGTAGCTTTTAGAACCCTCCAGATAGGTGTGCTGGATGCAGTGATATGTTTCAATGATACCATGATGTCAAGAAAATTTGTTTTAGAAGAAATGGGGATTAATCCTGGGACTAACATGTTGAACGCGTTGAAAAAATTTGACATTGACCGTGTGATAAAAGGTGAAAACGCGAATGCAGAATCCACTAAAGAGGCTAGAATTGAAAAAGGAAACAGAAAAAGGAAGAGAGACGATGATGATAGCCAGCAGCAAGAAGAATATGGTCCTGGAATGTTCTAAGACATGGGTGAGAAAAACAAAAACTTTAACTTAAGTTTCCCAAAAAGTCATTTTTTTCACATTTAGGTACACATAGCTCCTAAACTATTTTAGCTACAGATATGAAATTTTGCACACTCATTTTTGACTATACTGTGATACTGAAATTCTAGAATTTTTGATGTATCTTTTAAATTGTGGTATTTATAAAACATAATATGTTGCTAGAAAGTATATATTATGTAATCAAAATTTCAATTTATCACTGAATGATTAAATATTTATCAAACGTCAAAATTCTAGAGTTTCATATAGCTAGGAATGTATTTAAAACATGAAAAAAATTTGGAATCAGTGGTATGAATACTTCAGCAGAAACGTGTACCAACATAATGACATGTTTCAATTATATAAATAAAAAAAATGCTAAAAGAAAACGAGAAGTCAAATTCCAATAAATTTAAATTCATTGGAGCCATCAGGGCTTGGACTACACATGGTAAAAGTTTTGCAGTTCTACCTGCAAAATTATGGCAGAAACGGGAAGAAATGTTACGGTAAGTTTTTGCATTATTTCAAGGTGCGCTCACGACCTTCTGTCCTTAATGATCCTTCAGTATACCTTCCTTTGAAGGGGAAGTAAAGCCGGCGATCCCATGTGAAGATTTATGGCATGTAAAAACACCTTCCACGAATTACACTTGTATGAAGCTAAATTATAGGTTGGATTTTAATAACGCCCTTAGGTTCCAACGTTTGTGGCCAGGAGCCGACTGTAGTGGCACCTATTACCCAAGTTCAGAACTACTTGTCGTTGGTGGTGGCGTTGGAACTACTTGAAAATTGAATGTCTGCTGTCCTTACTTGAATTTGGAAAAACAGATAACACACACTAATAGAGCCATGATAATTAACACTGGTTATCAGACAGATTTTACACACACCCAAAGTACACGGGGCTACATGACTGCGTTGTCGCATCCCGAATCTGAAGAACCAACCAACCAACCCAACCACTCTTCAGTTGAAAGTTAACATCTTTGATTATTTCGAATAACTAGAGTATGGTACGGTATATGAAAGCGCTGGGAATAGGGCACTGACAGACTGTAGCGTTGATGAAGAGTGGCAGTTTAAGCCATGACCCTCTATGCTCCACAGACAGTAATTTAGAACACAGTGATTATCCAATTATATACAAACAACTTCATTATTACAAACTATTTTTATCCAATGTTATTTCCAGTGGTGAGGACGTGCCGATAAAGCGTTCTGACATCAAACCTCCCAGATACTTAAATAAACGTAGAAATACTCCGATTCCTTATTTACGTATTAATTGTTGGTTGGATGGTTCCTCAGTTTAGGGGCTGCGACAACGCGGTTATGTAGCCCCGTGTACTTTGGGTGTGTGTAGAATCTGTCTGATAACCGGTGTTAATTGTGATGACTGTATTAGTGTGTGTATCTGTTTTTTAATTCAAGTAAGGCCTGCAGCCATTCAATTTTTCCAACTAGTTCCTACTTTTGCCACCAAACGCCACCGGCAACGACCAACTAGTTCAGAACTTAGTTACCAGATGCCACCGCAGTCGGCTCTTGACGACGAACGTAGGAACCTAAGAAAGTTAGTCAAATGTTTAACCGATACATAATTCAGCTTCACAAGGTGAAATTAGTGGAAAGCTCTTTAACATGCCACAAATCTATGACATGGGACCGCCGGCTTTACTTCCCCTCTGAAGGAAATAGTACTGAGGGATTTTTAACGTTCTTAAAATATCCGACTGTAATATTACAGGCTACTACTTATCTGGTTGTCTTCCTCGCTGGAGCTACGCGCAACTGGTGTAAGAGTGGACACGAACCGTATAACCATAGTTGACTTTTTACAATCATATAGTCTCTCCAAATAGACAAATTCCGGATTTCTATCACCATTTTAGCATTTCACCTAACATACTGCATTTAGCATACACCGACAGTTGCATTACCAATACTGCAACTAAATAATTGTACATATTGTATTATATTTTCACCTGTATTTTCAAACATAGATTTTATAGCCGAAGTGTAATGGGTCTGATGATGATCGCTTGACGATCGAATCTGGTCATCCTTGTGTATTTATAAATCTCATGTAATTTATTTCAGGATAAGGACATAACCCACATTCATGTTGACCGACTGAAAAGCACTAAACTTTTGTTACATGGTCATTTTTTAAACAATTAGTATTCTGAAGTATTGACCCAAGGGCCTTGGAACGGCGTAGGAAAGAGTTAGGTCAGCCTTCTGTTTAAGCCAGAAACCACTGCTACATGTAGTGCGATCAGAGGAGAAAAGCATAAGCCAACGACTTGCTGCCTTTCAGCGCCGTATTCCATACTTAATGTTGGCCGCACTGCGAGATTCCCACGTGTTACTGTGTTCTTGTAAATTACATTTGTACGGGGTTTAGGAGGATTTTATATTACAAATAAATTTTAAAATAAAATATATTGTGAAATATTCATTCTGGACGGCTTTATGCCGCACTAAACTGACCACGGAGTTGAAAGGCATTAAGTCACGTTTGCAAAATAGATTTGAGAAATATGTTTATTGAATTAAAATTGATATTCCTCTTACACAAATATAACCTGAATAGTTGCTTCACAACAAGGATGACTAATATAGTGTGCTTGTTAAGTTCTCTTCTGTCTCCTGAAATGTAGAGAAAACTGACTTAATACTTTTCAGCTCCGGCCGATTCAATTTAATTTTTCTAAGCTTTCACACATAACTTATAATTTGACTACGCACAATGTGTATCTATAGAAATCCCTCGTAGGTATTGTTTTTTAAGTATACTCGAATGATACACATTGGAATGCTTTTATTTCATAACAGTTCGCTCTTCGTGTAGGCAAAGCCTTGCTTTTCTTGTGACCATAGCCTTACATATTCCAGAGCTAAGAGACAAGAAACTGAATTCCCTTTGCTCCCTCTTGGGATTAACACTGTGCTGCTAAATGGATAATATGGTGCTTAACGACCAACTAGACTTCACTATGTCACCACAATGGAGGCGATAAAAGAGTGCTCCTAACTTTTACACTCTTTAGAAACTTCCTAATGGTATTTCATGATGCACGCTTGACGTCTGCATCAATGAATTACATATAACTATGGCATGGCAAATATAGTTCATAAAATGTTATTTTATTTTTTCATTCTACTAACAAAATACATAGTAAAGGAGATGTTTTAACTATTAGGTCGTATTGTAAACTGGAAATTCAGGCCGAGAGTTGTGGAGGTCGCAATACGAAAACAAACTGCGCCACGCAAGACGTTATAGACAATAATCAAGTTTTGACTGTAAATATAACAACCTAAATAAATAAGTCAAAGACGAAAGTTATGGTCTGCGATAAAAAGGCAGACTCAAGTATGAAATTAGAGGAGGGCAACAAAACACTAGAAAATGTTCAAGAATTTAAATATCTCGGAAGCAAAATTACCAAAGATGGAAGAAGCAAGAAAGAAATCAAATGTAGAATTTTACAAGCCAAATTAGCATTTCACAATAGGAAACGTTTATTCACTACAAATTCCATTGATCTTAAAACCAGAAAACGATTATTAAAAGCGTATGTTTGGAGTATTGCCCTTTATGGTTGCGAAACGTGGACAATTGGAAAATAAGAAAAAAAAAGGAGGATAAATTCTTTTGAACAATGGTGTTATAGAAGAATGCTAAAAATTAGCTGGACAGAAACAATAACGAATGCTGAAGTATTTAAAAAGGTGGAGGAAAATTATACCTTATGGAAAAGCATAAAGAGGAGGATGACTAGACCGATAGGACATATTTTGATACACGATAGCCTGCTGAAAACGGTATTGGAGGGAATGGTTGAAGGCAAATTATGTCGAGGAAGACCACGCCTACAATATGTACAGCAAGTCATGTCTGATGTAGGATGCAGAAACTATGAAGGGATGAAGAGGAAAGCTATAAATAGAGCCGACTGGAGAACTGCCGCAGACCAATCCATGGATTGAATACTTAAGAAGAAGAAATCACAGACGAAAATTAGTGATAAAATCTTCGGTAAAAGTTTGTATCGCGACCTATGCTTCACCTATGTATGTTAAGTGAATTCCCCGATAAGTGTGTTTTCCAAACAACAAACAAAAAGAAGAGTACCGCGATACATACTTGCTACATTCTTTGACTTAATGAGGATATACATACCAAAACAAACCTGAACTGGACCTTATGCACTAGATCTCCTCTTTTGTAGTACAAACAGTAATATTCGTCCAGTCGCTGGTTTAACCCTGTAGCGACTGGCAAAACATTTTACACTTCAAATCTGTTTCCGATTGGAAAGTAATATTAGCAGAAGCTTTTCAATATGTTAACACGAGTGTATCCAATTAGATTGGGCGAGGAGGTACAGTTAGTTTCCTAGTGCCTGAAATGAATATGTGAGTTATACAATTAATAACGGGGCAGATGACCTCGTTTTCCACCCCTTCAAATAACACCACCACCAACAACAACAACTCCGTTGCGGACTCCAGAAATCATAACCAACTAATTGAGAATATAAGAAGGACTAGGGCTATTCTAAAAAGAAGAAAATGGATAGTAAAATTTGAATGGGTTAAGGCATATACAGGTGTTGCAGGCAATGAAGTGGCTGATAAAATTTCAAAGGAGGCTGCAAAATTAAGTGAGGTTTGTTTCGATAGAATACCCATCTCAGCATTTTTTAAAAAATCTCAAAGAAGAATCAACTCATGAATGGCAGCAAAATTGGAAACAAACTTCAAAGGCACACTTACAAAAGAATCCTTTCCAACAGTTGCAGGTAGATTAAAATGCAAAATCACCTTAATAACTAATATGACTAAAATACTGACTGGACATGGACATATTGCTTCGTACTTACACAGACTTAAAATTATACGTAATCCCGAGTGTTCCTGTAAAAGCAGCCATCATATAATTATCGTGTGCAGTGAAGTGAAAAATATTAGGCAATTCTTGATCAATAGTGTTAATAGAGGTGATCACTGGCCGATGCAGAAATCTGTGCTATTAAAAAGTATTTAAGGGAATTTTCTATATTTTTTAATGCTCTGGATTTTCAAGCTCTTAGGAAAAACGAAGACTAATATTGTTTGATATTGTTAAGATTAACAGTGATCTAGAAATGTAATTATTAATATGTATTTTTTTTTTTCATTTGTAAAAATGTATAGTAAGTGCATGTAGTACTACTTATATAGTACAGTGGAGCATGCAGAGAGTATGAACAGTAAATAAAAATAAAATAAAACAATGACAACAACAACAACAATCAACCACACTTAACAAACACTTCTTATACAAATTGCGTTTATTTGAAATATTTTACTAAGTATATATTTATTTATTTATTTAGCTATGACATTTAGTGTTGGGAGTGTCCGAGGACATGTTCGGCTCACCAGAGGCTGTAGCTGCTTCAAGGCGGACACCCATAGGGTGAGCTACAAGTTCCGTTCAATTTCAAGTAGTTCCAACTTTCGCTACCAGATGCCACTGACACCTAGTAGTGAACATGGGAACTTAGATAGAGCGTTTAAACGAAATCTCACCAGCAAATTTAGCTTCACATAATTTGAATTATTGGAAGGTTCTTTTACATGCCATAAATCTATGACATGGGACTGCCGGCTTTACTTCCCCTCCGAAGGAAGGCATACTGAAGGATTTTAACTCTCTTAAAACATCCGACGATTTCGGCCGGGTTTGAACCCGCGATCTTGGGCATAGAAAAGATGCTATGTTGGCTTTCACGACCATTGATTTAAAACTCAACAATTTTTCTAGGTTTGTGCCGTGCCTTGTGTGGGGTTTAGCCTAGGACACCAGTCTGGCTCATTAGCAAGCTCTTGGTGTCGCCGCCCGGACCCCCACAGGAGTAGCGAACTGCGCACTATCACCCTTTTTATGAAGCGCACCTGCACCTCTTTCCTGCTAGAACTTAAACCTGTAGGGGGGGGGGGACACCAAGAGCCCGCTGATGAGCCAGCTTGGTGTCCTAAGCGATACCCCATACAAACCTAGAAAAATTGCTGAGTTTGGGAACAGAAGCTATCGTACCGACGACGCCACCGAAGCTGCTATTAAGTGTATAAATAACCCATGCATTTACTTCAGGCACTAGGAAATTAAAAATAAATCCCCGCCCAATCCAATTGGGTGCTCTCTTGTTGACCGACTGAAAAGCTTCCTCTAACAGATTATTTAGGCAACACATATTTCAAGATTTAAAGACCTTCACAAAGTATATAATAGTACATTATGCAACAAGCCTTCAGTATAATGGCAATAATGAAGACACGAGTATGTTTATAAAATGATTTTAAAAAGGAAATTAGACAGGTGGAAATAATTTTGTTCACTTCCTACAAAAAGTAACCCATGGGGACTTGTTTACAAATTATCAAGGAGGCCAGATAATTGTGGTGTTTGAAGCCATATTTTCAGTGTTGCCTTAGTAAACAAGAGTTTAGTGCTTTTCAGTCGGTCAACACGAATGTACCCAAAAGAGATGGGTTATGCCCTAATCCTGAAATAAATTACATGAGATTAATAAAACACTATTGACCGACTGAAAAGCACTAAACTCTTGAGGCCAGATAATCTGAATAACAATCTTACTACAATTGAGACTGAACATGGATTCACCACTTCGTTTCAAGATACCGCCGAAGTTTTAATTAACGGATTCTTTCCTGATGAAAGTAATGACACAGAATCACAAAGAGCGATTAGGATATATTCTCAACTCCCACCTGACACTGCAGATGACGTACCCTTCACCGATCAAGAGGTAAAACGAATCATCTTTTTACAAGATGACAAGAAAGCTCCCGGATGGGATGGCATATCTGCTAACATAATTAAGAACATACACCTATGTTTTCCTCGCTTTTTTGTTGCACTTTTTAACAAATGCCTTGCCATGCATTTCTTTCCTTCTTCCTGGAAAATAACAATAGTTAAAGTAATTCCAAAGGACAGTTCCTTAACAATATGTACTGTTAAATCAGTCAGACCTATTTGCCTCCTGCCAATACTAGGGAAAATTTTCGAGAAACTAATAATTGATCGCGTTATGTATCACATGTATCGTCATGGCCATTTAAGTGAAAAGCAGTATGGTTTCACGCCCCAAAAATCAACCGAAGATGCTGTACTATATGTGGTTGATTGGATTCGCAACATATTCTCAATGAAAAAGGTGGCCGTATTGGTGTCTTTGGATATTTCAGGCGCTTTCGATAATGCTTGGTGGCCTAACATTTTATCACAGTTAAAAGGAAAACATTGCCCAAAGAATTTGTACAGTTTAATACAAGCCTACTTTAGCCATCGAAAAGTGAAACTTCGGATCGGAACTGCAATTTCTACAAGATGTATTAATAAGGGATGTCCTCAAGGATCAGCATGCAGCCCTGGTTTTTGGAACATTTTGTAAGATGAACTCCTACAATTACCTCTTCCGACAGGGTGTAATGTTATTGCTTATTCTTCTCCAAACTGAATCAGATAATGTGCAGAATTTGAATTATATAACAAACTCTGCTTTACACACCTTGTCTCTATGGGGTTCTGTAAACAAACTTCAATTCAATCCTTCTAAGACTAGAGCCATGTTCGTCACAAGGAGAAGAAAAGTGGAAAAACCCAAAATCATTATGAATGGCCACCGAATAACATCAGATGATCAACTTCTTTATTTGGGCGTTGTGCTTGACAAACACCTGACATTCAGAGCACATTTAAATAGATTAAAATTGAAATCAAGCAAGCTTTTACAAGGTCTTGCGATTGCTTGTAGACCTTCTTGGGGTCTGAACTCCGATGTTTTACGAATAATATATTATACAGCTTTTGTGCCTTTGATTCTGTACTGCGTGTCCGCTTTCCGTACAACCCTAGAAAAGAAATGGACTCGGGTTAAGTTATTACAAATCCAAAGAGGTTTCGCTCTAAGAATTTCTCGAGCATACCGCACTACTTCTACAGATGCAGCACTTGTAATTGCTGGAATACAACCACTATTTTTAACAGGAATAGGGAAAGCTGAGCTGACACTACTGAAGAAGAATAGAACATCTTCTATGCCGATTTTCGACATTATCGTGGAGCAAAAGTGCCATTTCTTGGAATCTTCTCATACTAGTCAATTCTATAAACTTCTGCATAAAAATTGTTTCAGCACCCATGACTGTTTCATCTTTACTGATGGCTCCCGTACACCAAGCTTTTATGGAAATGACAGTGTTGGCTGTGCCTTTGTAGTTTATGAGAATGATACTGAAATATTTTCAGCTCAGTATAAGCTCTCTCCCAGTTAATCAATTTTCCAGGCAGAACTTTGGGCCTTAAAGTGTGCTATAGAATGGGTTAAAGCTAACAATAAAAGAGTGAGGATTTTCAGTGATTCACAATCCTCATTGCATTCTATAAATTACAAATATAATTCTAACCCAATAGCTGGCTACATCAGGGCAACAGCTCAGGAGTGCTCACATATAGGCTATACACATCGTGGATAAGGGGACACAGTGGATAGGCTGGTAATGAAAGAGCAGACCAATTAGCAAAATCAGCGGCTACGACACATCTTGAAATAACATATAGTAAGTCTCCTATATGTTACGTTAAAAGCCAGATAAGGAAATACATATTAAACGAATGGAATATCGCATGGACATGTAGCCTGAAAGGGTCTGTAACAAGATAAATATTCTTCCCGGAAGTACAAAATCGACTGTTATCAAAATTATTAGTGCCAAACTTTGTCCTCACACAATTTTTAACTGGTCATGGAAAATTCAAGTCTTATTTTGAACGTTTTAAAATAGCAACAGACGACTATTCATGTTTATGTGGATTGCCTCAATCGGTGTGTCACCTTGTATTTGAGTGTCCTGTTTTTGAAAAGGAAAGATACAATTTACAATGCCACCTATATAGCTGTAACCTGGAACTTTCAAAACCGCTGTACCATATTTTCAAGAGGCAGTGCTGTTTAGGACAATTTCTCACATTCATCAACAATTTTTTGTAAACTATGTTAATAATATTTGTATTTGCTTTGTTTTTAATCTATAACCCTAATGTACCTCTGGTAAAATAGGGTTCCTGTATTGTTTCCTGGATATTCAATAATAATAATAAAACGAGCGATGCGGTTTTATAATTTCCATACGAGTTGCTTACGACTGTTTATGTTCGACGATTTCTATGCCCAAGTTCGCGGGTTCAAACCCGGCCGAAGTTATCGGATTTTTTAAGAGTGTTAAAAATCCCTCAGTATGCCTTCCTTCGGAGGGTAAGTAAAGCCGGCGGTCCCATGTCATAGATTTATGGCATGTTAAAGAGCCTTCCACTATTTACACCTGTGTGAAGGTAAATTAGGCTAAAAATGTAAACAACGCTCAGGTTCCTACGTTCGTCGCCAGGAGCTGACTGCGGTGGCGTCTAGTAGCCAAGTTCTGAACTAGTAGTTGTTGACGGTGGCGTTTGGCGGCAAAAGTAGGAACTATTTGAAAAATGCAAAGTATGCGGTCCCTTGAATTAAGAAACGGAAACATACACTAATAGAGTCATCACAATCAAGGCCGGTTATCAGACAGTTTCTACACACACACAAAGTACACGGGGCTACATGACTGCGTTGACGCGTCCCCTAAACTGAGGAACCAACCAACCAACTATTTTCGACGATAATTATAACTATTTAATGATCGAACATCAATATTCATAAATATCTGTCGAGATTTCGCCAGTTTTATGCACTGAACAGAGCACATGGGACGCAGAGAATACCATGGCCTCCTGAAATATCCCACTATGACACGAGCCACGCGGTGGCATTTAAAATAGGGGGCCATGGAAGTCAGCGCATGCGCCACACAACTATCTCTTGACCTCTGATTGGTGGGAGAAACTGTTTCATAATGAGAAATAGTGTTATAATGACCCTCATTATGATACAGTTTTCTGACATATAATATTTACATTTCGACATCGTCGAACATAATATTTATTTTCAAATTCAGTTTCTTATTTCGTACCATTCTCTCGTTAGTGATTTGTTATGTTGGCAGCACACAGATGGCTTGCCACGGTGTGTGAGTGGTTATCGTGTCGGGCTAGCAACCCCAAGCTTGCAGGTTCGCTCCTGGCCATGGTAAGTGATTTTTGAAAGACGACAAAAATTACGATACGCATGTCATACGTTGTTGGCATGTTAAAGAACTCATTTGATTCAGTAGGCAAAATCAATCTCGGGATTTTCCGCCCACACAAAAAGTTCCTCCATTCTCTACTAGAAAGCGCTATAGTGTCAAGGAGCTTACTAACTTCCTTGACTTTCATAGCACTCCAAGGAACAACAAAATTTGACATGCAGGCTGCCCTTTCGGCCTCCAATAACAAAGCTTGCGAATGACACCCGAGGCCATACGATATTATTATTAATAGTCTATTATTATTATTTAGCACAGATTTGTGGGACTTATTTCTTATTCATGTGAATAAATCTTCTCTCATGGTAAGAATTGTTTTTAAAGCATCACTCAAGGTTTGGAATAGCATGGCACATGCATTTTGTTACGATTTACTCAAATGGTTATTTCATTTAATGGATAGCAATTATTTCCTTTTCAGATAGAATTTACCGTATGTATGTTTTCCATTAATAGCTTGGAGGTGTGAATTAATGCCGTACAGTTGTCGAACATTTAATTACATAAAACAGTATCTTTCTCTGCCATTTTTGGTTAGGCTGTATAAATTATATTAACATTTCAATTGCTGAGTTCATTCAGCGACTTATTTGCATTAACTTTTAATAGCTATAATTAATTGCTATATTTTATTAATGGAAACACTATTGTGAAACGAGAACTCATTACACATATTAACATTCACCGAAACAGGGACCACTCGGACGCAAATCGTAAATTAAATTAATGCAGGAGAGAAATGTTTTGAGCATTGCAACATAATTATTTTACCTGCCCCTTGGTTTATTTAGAGTTTTTATCGTAGAACCTAACCGTTTTTCTGGCAAGCTTCCTTGCCATGTTATAAGTATCTCCTAAGATGTTGTCAAACAAATTTCTCTCCACACATAATATTGTTGTTGTTTTTTTTGGTCTTAGTTCATTTTGGCCATCTGTGGACCACGATGCTTGTGTTTTATCTGTATGTTTCTTGCTGTCATCGTCGTTGTTTGCCACGATTGGTGTTCTGAGTGGTGGGTTTGGCAGCTGCTTTCTTGTAGGTGCCTTGAGCTTTTCTGATTGCCCAGTAGTCCTTCATTTTCCTGCTTAATTGAATCTTGCGCTCCTCAGACCATTTCCTGGTCTCGTCATTTAGTCTGTGGGTAACTTCTATGTGGGACATTACGAAGGCGTAGTTTTGACAGTTATATGATAGTTACTCCGGTCATCTATGTGATTTTGATTAATATGGAGTTTCGCAAGATCCGTCTCTACTTTCTTCATCCACAAGAATCCAGTGTCCTTGCCCTTGTCAGCAACCTTGAAGATCCTATGGGATAACTTGTTAGAGTCCATTCTGGACAGGTGTCCGTAGAAAGTCAGTCGTCTTCTTCTGATATCATCTATGAGATTTTCTTGATGCTGGTAGAGCCCACGATTTGGGTTATACCATCGTCTACCATCTGGTAGAATCCTTGGTCCTACTATCCTTCTCAGGAACTTTCTTTCTTGCAGATCAATGGCTCTTAATGGGATCTTCTTAGTTAGATATAGGCACTCGGCTACATATAGGACAAATTTACTTATGTATTTTTCAAAAAAAGTGTCACCAATTTATTGGGAAATCACTAGATCTAGCAACAAAGTCGTTAAAATGATGAATTTTTTTTGGCGGAGAGGTGGAGAAGTGGAGGACCTGATAATAAGCAAAAAATCCCAGTAAACATAGGGTGTATGTGCGTTCGTTGCCGTGTTACAACCATTGTTTGTGGAATGCATAACCAGTGCATGTGGTTCATGCATGATGGAGCACCGCCTCATTTTGCTCTTGCTGCTAGAGTAATTTTACATCAGCGGTTCCCCCCAAAAATAGATAGGACGTCAGGGACCCAAACCCTGGCCTGCTCGTTCTCCTGATTTCAACCCATTAGAATACTAATTAAGGCGTCATTTAAAGACCATTGTATGCCACATCCATGCATAATGTGAACATGCAGCGTCAGCGAATAGAGCAAGAATGTCAGCAGATACGACAGACGCCGGGAATATGGGAGCGTGTCAGACAGTCAATGATGCGGCGCATAGACGCCTCCAGTACAGCTTGTGGTAGCCATTTTAAGCACCTTCTGTAGAGAACTGTAAGTAGTGACGGACACTTTGTCAACACAAATGACCAACCTGCATAGTGAAGCGGTCTGTGTTATGTACACCACAAGCAATGCATCAAACACGGGAACGAAAGCAAATACACCATACGTTTACCGGAAATGTCTTGCTTGTTGTCAGGTCCTCTATCGAATCCCCAGAGCTTTCCCACATATTTAGTTACGCCCTCTATAATACTAGTTAGGGTTAGCTTGTAACCTGCCTCAGTTTTAATTAAAATTAAAAATATTAAACTAAGGTTGGTTGGGTGGATCCTCAGTTTAGGGGCTGCGACAACGCGGTCATGTAGGGTGTGTGTAGAATCTGTCTGATAACCGGTGTTAATTGTGATGGCTGTATTAGTGTGTGTACCTGTTTTTTAATTCGAGTAAAGACTGCAACTTTGAATTTTTCAAATAGCTCCTACTTTTACCGCCAAACTCCACCGTCAACGACTATTAGGCCTAATTCAGAACTTAGGTACTAGACGCCACCGCAGTCGGCTCTTGGCATCGAACGTAGGAACCTAAGAGAGTTGTTTACATTCTTAACCTATACCATTTAGCTTCACACGGGTGTAAATAGTGGAAGGTTCTTTAACATGCCATAAATGAAGGACATGGAACCGCCGGATTTATTTCCCCTCCGAAGGAAGGCATACTGAGGGATTTTTAACGCTCTTAAAATATCCGACGGCTTCGGCCGGGTTTGAACCCGTTATCTTGGGCATAGAAGCTCAGCATGCTACCAACTACGCCACCGAATCCGCTATATTAAACTAAGAGCACCACTAATCTAAACATAAACATTCTATGAACAAAAATAAGCACTAGAAATAAAAATATTCACTATAATTTTTTCAGTATAACCTTCCAAAATATTACAAATTCTGTTTTAATTAATCCCTCCCTATATTATTCTGCGAAGGTCCCATTCCAGTTTTGTACCGAAAATAAGGTCCCATTAACACCAACCTACACATATGGAGTACCTACATGTTCAGCATAACCCAATGCGTACGCGAAACCCACTCCCATACTCTTTAAATGCCTAACAATTAAATAAATACCTTAAAACATGTACTGTATATTTACAATGAAATAATGAAAGAATGCAACATGGTAACCATGGTAACAGAATCTCACAGGTCCATCTATTTCTGTAAGACGCAATGCAATTCCAATTATTACATTACTGTGAAAGTTTCCAGACGGTTCTAAGGTTATCATTGAACCAAATTAAGCTGTACAATTCATCAATACATACAGTATCATGCGCTTAAGTTTATCAAGGGGCACTCTAAATTTTTTTCACGCAATTTCCACATATGAGTGTGGTACGAAAGGTCTTTTTCACCCGACTATAAAGGGTCTCCGAAAACCGCATTTAATGGCCCTTAATTTAACAGTGTATGTGATATTCCCAGAAAACTAACTTCGCTGTGACATACCTATGAAGGAATGACAAACCCCTAACCGCTGCACCAGTAGCTGAATTGATAAAGTCTGATTATTCATACCAAGGATAAATCAGTCATAGCATTCATGATTGTGATTTTGCTAAGTGTACTCTTTACAACTAGAATATTCGCGGGCGAAGCCGCGACGGGTAATGCTAGTATTAATTATACTCAAAAATACTGTCTATCTTGATAACAAAAGTATTTGAAGAAATCGTTAAGAATATGGTAGTCTAAAAACAAGATGTTCAGTAAAGAACATATAGCCTACTTTCTCCTAAATGCATGGGCATTGTTATAACTCTTTGTCCTTTTCAAGGAGTATGATTGAATGTTGGTTGTAGTAGCTTGTTGAAATACAACGTGCTATAGGGATATTAAACATGAATATGAGGTGCCCTTTGCTAGTGCTACCTCTGTACCAAATTTCGTTCAATTCGGTTTCACCGTGTTTGAATTGATAGGGGGAATTGATTTGCACACATACTTGGCCACCATCTGCAAACTATTGGGCTGATGTTCTTGCTGTTTGGTCTGAATATGTTTCCCACATAAAGATATGGTGTTGCAAAATTTGGTAGGGACTAGATTATTAGGTTGGTCGTAATTACATTTTATCTTTTAACATTTGGGTGGCCGCGATTACGTTTCCGTCAAGATAGCGGTGATATAAAACATGACACTGAGGTGCCCTTTGCTAGTGCTACCTCTGTACCAAATTTCGTTCCATTCGGTTTCACCGTGTTCGAATTGATAAGGGGAATCGATTTTCACACAAAGATGGCCGCCATCCGCAAAATATTAGGCTGATGACCTATTAGTTTGGTCAAAGGATGCTCCCTCCATAAAGGTATGTTGTTGCTAAATTTGCTAGAGATCGGATGATTAGGCTAATCGTAATTTGATTTAAGCTTTGAACATTTGTGTGGCCGCCATTACGTTTCTGTCAATATGGCGGCGATATAAACCATGACACTGAGATGCCCTTTGCTAGTGCTATCTCTGTACCAAATTTCGTTCCATTCGGTTTCACCGTGTTTGAATTAATAGGGAGAATCGATTTTGACACAAAGATGGCCGCCATCCGCAAACTATTAGGCGAATAACCTATTAGATTGGTCAAAGGATGCTCCCTCCTTACAGGTATGTAGTTGCAAAATTTGGTAGAGATCAGATGATTAGGTTAATCGTAATTTGATTTAAGCTTTGAACATTCGTGTGGCCGCCATTACGTTTCTGTCAAGATGGCGGCGATATAAAACATGACACTGAGGTGCCCTTTGCTAGTGCTACCTCTGTACCAAATTTCGTTCCATTTGGTTTCACCGTGTTTGAATTAATAGGGGGAATTGATTTTCACACAAGGATGGCCGCCATCCGCAAACTATTAGGCTAATGACCTAGTTATTTGGTCAAAGGATGCTTCCTCTATAAAGGTATGTTATTGCAAAATTTGGTAGAGATCGGATGATTAGGTTAATCGTCATTTGATTTAAGCTTTGAACATTTGTGTGGCCGCCATTACGTTTCCC
Organism: Meconema thalassinum; assembly: GCA_946902985.2. NCBI lineage: Eukaryota > Metazoa > Arthropoda > Insecta > Orthoptera > Tettigoniidae > Meconema > Meconema thalassinum. Next base: position 439,719,513 of record OX336393.1, on the reverse strand, counting down.
TCAAGATGGCGGCGATATAAAACATGACACTGAGGTGCCTCTTGTTAGTACTACCTCTGTACCAAATTTCGTTCCATTCGGTTGCACCGTGTTCGAATTAATAGGGGGAATCGATTTTCACACAAAGATGGCCGCCATCCGCAAACTATTACGCTGATGACTTATTAGTTTGGTCAAAGGATGCTCCCCCCATAAAGGTATGTTGTTGCAAAATTTGGTAGAGATCGGATGATTAGATTAGTCGTAATTTGATTTAAGCTTTGAACATTTGTGTGGCCGCCATTACGTTTCCGTCAAGATGGCGGCGATATAAAACATGACACTGAGGTGTCCTTTGCTAGTGCTACCTTTGTACTAAATTTCGTTCAATTCGCATTCACCGTGTTCGAATTGATAGGGGGGGGGGAACAGACATTCAGAGTACACACACTCACACACACACACACAGACACACAGACACACACACACAGACTCACACACACACATACACACACACAGACAGACACACTTTTTTTCGCCCTGTGTTGATCTCATAAGTCTACTTTCATTTTTTGCAAAAATCGAAAATAGGCTAATACAATGTAAATTTGTTTTAAAAATCAGATCTCTTACATTTGAAGTATTAAATGAAAATTTAAAAAAGTCCTCTCGGCACGCAGGAAGGCGGAGGTAGATTTCACCGGACAAACTTGTGGATAGGCGAAAATATGCAGAATATGCAGGTTTTCGTAGAAGGATCAGACCTCATTTATTACGAGAAAATATTTTATAATTGGAGCTTAATTAACTTTGATTTTCGTCATTTTATGCATATTTTAAACATTTTATTGTCTTATGGGGACGGTAACCTTCTTGTCATTTGGGGACCATTTTTATACTTGTGGTCACACTGTCGTTATGTATGGTTTCGACACTGATGTGCAACTATGTAACCGTCTGTTACTTCTTCGCGCAAAATTATATCTCCCGCAGAGATTTTGGTTGGTTTCTCAGTTTAGGGGCTGCGACAACGCGGTCATGTAACCCCGTGTACTTTGGGTGAGTGTAGAATCTGTCTGATAAACGGTGTGAATTGTGATGGCTGTATTAGTCCTTAATTCAGATAAGGACTGCAGACGGTCAATTTCAAGCACTAGTTCCTAATGTTGCTACCAGATACTACCGTCAACGACACCTAGATGTGAACTTGGCTACTAGATGCCACCGCAACCAGCAACTTGCAACGAACGTTGGAACTTCCCCTCCAAAGAGAAGCATACGGAGGGATTTTTAGCGCTCTTAGAAAATCCGACGACTTCGGCCGGCTTTGAACCCGTGACCTTGGGCATAGAAGTTCAGCATGCTACCAGTTACGTCACCGAAGCCGCTTCACACTTAGTCAGATGGAAATCTGAATCTGATCTCGTGCAAGTGCGTTGTCATGGCAACGTCTGATGGCTCATCCCTCATCAATTTAGTAGTGTTGCCATGGCAACCTCTGATAGCTCTTGGCATTTTCTTATAATTCCGAAATCATTTATGTATGTATGTATGTATGTATGTATGTATATATATATATATATATGTATATGTATATCAGTTTCTTGTGGACACGATAACTGCCGTAATTTTGCACCAATCACTTTGAATTTTTTACCGAATATGTATACCTATAAAATCTCGGTCGAGTTCGTTACTGGGCTAAATCGGTCGAAGGGGGTGAAAATGGGGGGCTTTTTCCAAAAAGTGAAATATTGCTAGATCTCTCTTAATATGTGAAATATCGAATCCGTTCCAAGTTCATACTATGTGTCGGATAAAGCCCAAAAATATATGTTTGAAGAGTTTTTTTATAGCACCAACCATTAACCAAAGGGGTGGGAAAAGGTGGATTTTTCGGGAAACGTAAATCATATCTCTCTTAATAGGCACAATATCAAAACCGTACAAATAGGACAATATTCCCCTAATAATTACCTAAAACGCGTGTCTGAAATTTTTTTTGATATGACCCACCATTACGCCAAGGGATGATAAAAACGTATTCCGAATTATAAAATAATGCCAAGAGCTATCAGAAGTTGCCATGGCAACACTACTAAATTGATGAGGGATGAGCCATCAGACGTTGCCATGACAACGCACTTGCACGAGATCAGATTCAGATTTCCATCTGACTAAGTGTGAAGGGGCTTCGGTGACGTAACTGGTAGCATGCTGAACTTCTAAGCCCAAGGTCGCGGGTTCAAAGCCGGCCGAAGTCGTCGGATTTTCTAAGAACGCTAAAAATCCCTCAGTATGCTTTCCTTTGGAGGGAAGTTCCAACGTTCTTTGAGAGTTGCTGGTTGCGGTGGCATCCAGTAGCCACGTTCACAGCTAGGTGTCGTTGACGGTAGTATCTGGTAGCAACATTAGGAACTACTGCTTGAAATTGACCGTCTGCAGTCCTTACCTGAATTACAGACTAATACAGCCATCACAATTCACACCGTTTATCAGACAGATTCTACACTCACCCAAAGTACACGGGGTTACATGACCGCGTTGTCGCAGCCCCTAAACTGAGGAACCGAACGAAAGCTCTGCGGGAGATATAATTTTGTTTGAAGAAGTAACAGACCGTTACATAGTTACACATCAGTGTCGAAACCTTGCATAAGGACAGTGTGCCCACAAGTATAACAAGAAGTTCCGTGACGAACTAAAGAGCCTACTTTTCATAAAATTAAAGATCCATGCCAATGATTAATCTATATGGATCTATCTTGAATAATGACGAAATTAAGTTGGTAATATCGAAATTTCTAATTAGTTCGAAATACTGTATACCTGACATAATGTAGCCTAATAGAGAACTACAGTTGGCAGCCCTGGAAACTGAATATATTATTAGTTCCATCTCTTAAGGTACAGAATACATAATTTGGTTGAAGTCCAATGGATACCATGGACGTTACATGCAGTTAAACATTGGATCTAACAGCGCGCGTAAAATCATGTTAGCAACAATGATATACATGTATTAGTCAGAAATAATCTGAAATAATATGATCTATTGTTGTGTCAATTTTGAATGAAATCCATTAGTTAGTATAGAAGTTACATGCATTTTAATATTGGACCAATCAGCAGGTTTAGAATCATGTTGGCAGCACTGGCGTAAGCCTATATTAGTTACTCCAAATTAATCTAGAATTCCAGGTATTATACGTGTGCAAAGTTTAGAGCTATTGGCTTGCATTCTTTCTGAAATATTGATATTAGGGTAACAAAAAGAGAGACAGTATTTATTAACTTTTGGCAGCCCTGGTTACTCTTAAGAATCGGCATAGTCATATCTGATATGGTATACATAGTACACACGAAATTTGGTTGAAATCCAAATGATAGTATAGAAGTTACATGCATTTAAAGTTGGACCTCTAAGCAGGCTTATAATCATGTTGGTAGCACTGACGTATATAAGTTACTCCAAATTAATATAGAATGCCAGGTACTATACGTGTGCATAGTTTAAAGCTGTCGGCTTGCATACTTACTGATATATGGGTATTTTGATTTTTTAAAATTAGAACATTTATTAACAGTTGGCAGGCCTGGTGGCTCTTAAGAATACGCTCAGTCATATCTGTTTATGTACACATAGCACATACGAAATTTGGTTGAAATCCAATTGATAGTGTAGAAGTTACACGCATTTAAAATTTCGACCTATCAGCAGGCTTATAATCATTTTGGCAATACTGCCATGTATGGCCTCCTGGAAATTAAACTGCAATATTATTATCTATACGTGTGCCAATTTTGAAATAGGTCCCATTCATACCTTCCAAGATATCCAACATGGAGCTCAAATTTCAATTGCGATTTTTCAGTAGTTGGTAGCACTGACATCATTTTCAAATATGGCCGTGAGATATTCATGTATAGATCTTTACTCCTACCAAATTTTGTTTCGATTGCTGCAGCCGTTTAGGAGTTGATAGGGGGGGGGCACACACACACAGCCAGACAGACAGACAGAAGGACAGACAGACTGACAGACAGAAGGACAGACAGACAGACACACACACATTTGCCCGATCTCATAAGTCTACTTTTTCCTCATTTTTGCAAAATGTGAAAAGTAGGCTAAAAATGGACCCCAAATGACAAGAAGGTTACCGTCCCCATAAGACAATAAAATGTCTAAAATATGCATCAAATGACGAAAAACAAAGTTAATTAAGCTCTAATTATAAAATACTTTCTCGTAATAAATGAGGTCTGATCCTTCTACGAAAACCTGCATATTCTGCATATTTTCGCCTATCCCCAAGTTTGTCCGGTGAAATCTACCTCCGCCTTCCGGCGTGCCGAGAGGACTTTTTTAATATGTTGTTTGGACCTCTACCAATAGTAAAAAAAAAAAAAAAAATCGCAACTTCGAAAGTCATGTGCTAGCTGTGTAATAGCCAAAAACAGCCAGATATTTGCGCTTTTTGAGATTTTGCTCAATTTCGTCTAAACTATGCGTATGAGAGAAAGCATTGTGATTGCCGGTTTACAAGTATATTACATTGTCTACACTTTGAGTCAGAAGCGAGTTCTGTACGTTTAGTAGTTCCCAAGATACAGTTATTCAAATATTGGGTGATTTTTCAAAAAAGTAAAAATGTTGGATTTGGTCTCATCATTTGACAAATATTGTCCAAAATACTCATCCTATGAGAAATGTCATTGATAATGATATTGAAGTTTATTCGTTTACCTTCAATGTGAGAATCAACGGGTACCTGTAGGTCCAGTTGGTGTATTCTTTGGAATACACGGTAAGACAGAGTAAGCTTTTGCTTCTTTGCTTTATTTCATTACTTCCCTTTTTCGCAAACACCAACAGTGATCTCCTGGTTTCTCCTATTTGGTGTACTTTGCTTATGCTACCTGTGAGTCTGTTCTAGATATATATCTTCCATGACCCACCTAGCGTCATCTAGCAGCGAATCTCTGAAGTTCCTCAATTTTTCTCTGTACAAGAAGACTTCCTTACCAATCTGGCCACCAGATCTCGTCGCTATCGCCAGCTATCATCTCCGTGATCAAGAGGACTTCGTCTACTTTTTCATCCACCAGGCTTCCCTAGTTACGCCTGCTATCAACTCTTTGAAGACCATTTCATCAAGAGAATTTATTGTTACAATGTTGGTTATTCTGAGGTGTATTCCTTTTTTCTCCTACCCCCACTCTTTTCCCTTCCCTGGTCTCTCCGCGCTTCGTTGAGCTGGCCTCACTTGTGCTACAGTCGTCTAGACTTTCAGTTGGAGCCTAACTAGGGCCCGTCTCCTCTACTTGAGAGACATAATTCAAATCTTCGCCATGTTGTGAATTCCTGACTAACGGTCAACAAGGAATCGCCGTTCATCAAAAATGAGCTAAGTATTACTTCAACGTTATTCAACTAATTATAATTGATTTTAAATAGCTACATGCTTTTTAACATTCATTTTACAGACAGTGTGATATTGCTAAATGTGGGGCAATAGCCATCTTCGCGGGATTTTCGAGGTTGGGCTTTGTCTATCTAAGCTAATCTTAATATGATGCAGCATTTCTTATGCTTATTAACTGAGATAATTTCTCACAACGTGGGACATCGTTAAATTACCCACTGTCTGTAGAAAACTTAGCTCGTTCCACCGCTGGACTTTTTCTGTCAATTTCAACCGTCATGATTGTTCTGGAAATTTCCTTGCCAAACAATTCATCTATAAGTTAAACCTTCTAGTATTTTCCACTCACATATGGGAATACTTTTTCAAACTAAGGAATCTTCCTTATGAACTGCTAATCAACACCTAATTTTTCTTCCTCCGTTGGAATTTTTCTGCTGCATTCAACTATAACCTACAAGTTTAACATCTCAATAGACTCTCGAAAATCTAGTGCAACTAGTTATTTTTCACCATCACAATAACTTTCCTTGCTATGAACTTTCTGTGCTACAATAGTGAACTTTTCAACCACGTCAATAGACTATAGTGAAACAGTGCCCGTTAGATTTCTCATCCGCGTCGTGCTCGTCCGAAATGAATAAAATAGGCCAAAAACTTTCTCTACAAAGTTCCTATTTCCTCTTCCTCAACCCCTCTTTACTAACAAATTAGGTTAATCTTTAAATTTGTGTATTTTGCAACGAGGCCTCGCCAAACCATAGGCGCCCTCCCAATTTTCTCCACGTATCATTTATTCAATCTGTATAAATATCAGCAGTTAGAAACTGCTTATTAATCTATTTCTTTTCTTGCTAGCACAAGAATTTGTTATTGTCTACCAAGACTTTCATTAATCTCTTTAATCCGGGTTTCACGAAAGGGTAACTGGCCCCATTTTTTCCTCGTGATCCTGTTTAATCATAGAAGTTCTAGAAACTTCCTTTTAATTTTTCTCTTCGGGTTTCACAATAAGTGACCTGCCCTATTTTGTATAACCTCTAAACGTAATTCTGCATTAACATAAGAAGTTATAGAAACATCTATTTCATTTCTCTCTGTTTTATTTTGTTGTTTCTTTCGAAGTTGTTATTTGTTCATATTTCTAAGATACCCTTCTATAAATCCTTAAAGTACTCTTCTTTTACTTGCTTTATTATTTAACTTTAATTACGTTAATTCGCTTTAAATTTCCAATTTGTTAATCTTAACACCATTTCAAAATCTTACGAAGATTTTAGCGCATATAAAAAAATGTCAATTGCCTGGTGCAAGCTTTAAATGATTTCGGAGGTCAGCGACCCCAATTGTTCATAAAATTAAATTGTATATGTGTTAAATTGATTACACCTTTTTGCATTGTTAGATAAATTTAAATTTATCCTATTGCTTTATCATTTCTCAAAAATAACGATTAGGCAAGATCCTGTCTTCCCTCACTCTTCCTATGGGCTTAATTTTAAAAACCTTACAAATAAAATTAATAACGGTTCCAATTTTTCTTGCATTTGAGCAAGAACTCTTAGTCATAAACTTATTAAAGCCTCTCTTAGCTTTGATAGCTAATTCTAATTGGCCAGTAAGGCAAGCATAGCTCGCCACGCCAACTTCCTGCTTTTTGAGATTCTCTCTACAACTTACGGTTGGTTTTCAAAATTTAAGTTTTTCTCATTGTCTAAACTTTTAGTCGGCTCTTTGCTGGGTAAAAGCTTAGCCATTCCTAAATGCAACTATTGGTGCTCTTACCAAAATTATTCTCAATGGTATAATTGCTTCATCCCTATCCTTCTTGGAAACATTCGGTCGCTTTTTAGAAATTCTACAATTTCAAGAATTAAAACATCACGGCCAATTCACACTATTTGTATTCTTCAAAGGAAACTCATTATTTCTTTCTTTGCCAGACTACCACCCTTCCCCATAGTAGCTGAATCTTGGCTTGGAAGGGAAGGTACCTCCTCCCGCCTACAAATAGCCCAAGCTCTAGCTGCGTTTCCTGTTAGCTGTGTTCGGTCCCCACTCACTTTAGTGATTTCACGGGCTTTGCGGTGACACTCTTCTTTTAAAATTATTTGTATTTGATGTTTCGTCCTATTATCCACACTTGTTCCTTAGTCCGAAACCCACTTCCCTTTACTTCTCTCTTCATCTTCCCTTGTGGGTAGGGTTAATTCCTAGCAAAAACCTACCCACCAGTGCTTCTCTCAAATGTGGCACGTAACTGAAAACCTTGAAAAATTGTATTTGAGAAAAATGAAAGAAGAGAATTCAAATACGTACTATTTTGTTTTATTACAAAAGAAAACCGTTACATCTAAAATTATTTTACAACTAAGAAGCAACAGGTCTCATCGTAATTTCACTTGTGATGGCTTGGGTCTCGAAAAATCTTCCTCTGACGATGGTGCAGGTTTATTGGAGGAATTTTTGAACTGAACAGCAGGCACAGGCTCATTTTGCAGTTCTAGCAATGTAGGAGTGGGGATATCTTCCTCATCATCAGAATACTCTAGCTGAAGGGATTGCACATTTCGACATATTTTCTCATCACAAAATTTTCAAAGGGCTGAGAATTTCAGTCCAGCTTTGTGGCAACTGCAACCGGCACTGCAACCATTTTTGCAATTGCAGGAAATAATGCGCAGTAGGAGCTGAGGTGCAGGATCCATAGTTGTAGGGATAGGGCTAAACCCTTGATCATCAAGCTTCCATCCCCAATCTATAGGAATTTTGCTGACCCCCAACCACTTTTGAACTTGGTGGTAAGTTCTGTAAGCATGGTGTCGTGCTGCATCCACTGTTGGGGGCAAGCGAGCAAGATTGATTTAGATGTTGGCCGCTGATGTAACAAACAGTTGCTAGTGAAGGCAGGGAGTATGTAGGGAAATTACCCCCCGAGACAAATACACAAAGCACTTCCTCCCAGCTTGCTTTGGACTCAAATTGTAGACAATTTCATATAATTGTAAACAGGTATTCATAATGTTTTCTCTCAGACGAATAGTTTATACGATATTGAGCAATACCTGAAAAAAGTGCAAATATCTAGCTGTATTTTGGCTATTACACAGCTAGCACGGGATTTTCGAAGTTGAAAATTTGTTTTTTTTTTACTATTGGGAGAGGTCCAAACAACATATGGAAAAATTAGAACTACATGACCTTTTGCAAGGTTGGGCCCCTTTTTATGTCTAATTTGACTGGACTATTATCCTATTTTTCAAGTTTCTCGATGTTTAATTCTTGAGCAATATTCGTGTACTCCTCGCCGGTCGGGGACGGTGTTTCAATCATCCGAGCCCTCAATATGGCCATCGCCTCCAAAATTGTTATCTTGGTTGGTGTCGATAATGTTACGTATTTGTTGGTCTCCCTTTTAGAAGACGTCAATTACAGAAGATTTTGGGAAGCTTAAGTTAAAATTTTAGAATATTAAGGGATATTCCTACTCAAATGTCAACCTCAGAGGTGAGAGTTGGAGCATATGCGCTTATTATAGTTGCTCTTTGATTATTACTGAGCTTGAGGCGTAGGGTCAAAAGCCTTTCATTTACAACAAACGGGAGCTCATCAAAATGATCAATGAGTTCATTCTTAATGGCAAAACCAACCCCATGAATACGTGGTTCATTAGCCTCTTTCCTCTTCCAAAAGAGGGAAAGGCTCCTCCATGTTCCTTCAATTGTCCTTCATTTGCGAGTCTCGTGCAGCAATATCAATGATAAACCTCCTCAGTTCACGAAGAACAATTGCTGTTCGTCTTTGTGGTCGGTTTTCTGTGTTAGTTTCCATTAGAGTGCGGATGTTCCAGGTGGAAAAATGTATATACCCTCTGACGCGGCTATCCAGTCAGGTAATATTTACGCTGGCTATGTTTAGAGCACCTTTTATAGCTCTCTTCCCATTCGGGGTAAGTTGAGCGGATCCTAAATAGGCCTGCTCAGTCACGAATACAGCATACGAATTGTTCTACAGCCCATCCTCGAGCAAATCGAAGATCACACATCCGCCGCATACGTGCCGGTTTGTCACTAGAAGCTCCCAGATAACTCAATCCTGCTCCCGTCACAACTCCCCGATCGCCGCAGGGCTCGTGGTGCACCCTGCTATAGACTGACGAGGCTCCGACGACCGAATGACTCCCGGGATTGGAGTTCCCCCCCCATTATATCAACTGCTTCCGTGGAAGGTGGATGAGTATGTGGAGGTTAGGGTACTCTCATGCCCTTGGTGTGGGAAACTACCTCTAAAGGCAGATGAACCAAAATGGTCAACGGCATAGAATAAGACCTCAACGGCGGACCAGGCATACGGGCGACTAGTACAGCCCCAACGGCTGGGAAGGCGGATGAAGGCTGCAGCAGGTTCGGAACCTCTAGTCGCCGCAGTTACTATGCCACTAGGTAAAGGCTCTGTATCTGTCAATGATCGTGTGATTGTTGATGTGCAGCAGCATTCCCACGTAAAATGATGTCAGGCACAGGCGTCTTCTGATAGAAATAGCATCTCTTCGTGCACGACTGCAAGCCCTGCGGCGATCGGGGAATTGTGACGGGAGCAGGATTGTGTTATCTGGGAGCTTCTAGTGACAAACCGGCACGTAGGCGGCGGATGTGTGATCTTCGCTTTGCTCGAGGATGGGCTGTAGAACAATTCGTATGCTGTATTCGTGACTGAGCAGGCCTGTTTAGGATCCACTCTGCTTACCCCCAATGAGGAGAGAGCTATAAAAGGTGCTCTAAACATAGCCAGCGTGAATATTACCTGACTGGATAGCCACGTCAGAGGGTATATACATTTTTCCACCTGGAACATCCGCACTCTAATGGACACTAGCACAGAAAACCGACCACAAAGACGAACAGCAATTGTTCTTCGTGAACTGAGGAGGTTTAGCATTGATGTTGCTGCACTCAGTGAAACGAGACTCGAAAATGAAGGGCAATTGAAGGAACATGGAGGAGCCTTTCCTTCTTTTGGAAGAGAAAGAGGCTAATGAACCACGTATTCATAGCGTTGGTTTTGCCATTAAGAATGAACTCATTGATCATTTTGAAGAGCTCCCGTTTGGTGTAAATGAAAGGCTCATGACCCTACGCCTCAAGCTCAGTAATAATCAAAGAGCGACTATAATAAGCGCATATGCTCCAACTCTCACCTCTGAAGAGGACCAAAAAGACGAATTCTATTGCCAACTCGATGAGCTTCTGAAAGATATACCACAGTCTGATAAAATCATTTTCCTCGGGGATTTCAATGCCCGTGTTGACAGGGACTCAACACTGTGGACAGGTGTAATTGGGAAAGAAGGTGTTGGTAACAGAAATCATAATGGGACTCTTCTCCTAACCAAATGTTCTGAATATAATACACTCTTCCGACAGAAGAACAAATTTAAGATATCATGGCAACATCCAAGATCAAAACACTGGCACCTAATTGACTAAGTGATAGTGTGCCCGAGATCAGCGTGATGTAGTAATCACAAGAGCTCTGACAAGTGCTGATGACTGTTGGACTGATCACCGGCTGATCCGATCTGTTATGGCTCTGCGAATTCCCCAGAAATGTAGAAAGCAGGGAAAGCTTGCAAGAAATAAGGTCAACACCGAACTTCTTAAGGACGATATTGTTAAATCAAAGTTACATAAACTTCTTGGTGAAAAGCTGCCTGATGCTTGTCCAGAAAACATAGAAGAACACTGGTAAATTTTTAAGTCAGCAGTACTCTCAGCCTGCGAAGAATCAGCTGGCTTTGCTAAGAAAAAGCATCAGGACTCGTTTGATGAGAATGACCAAGAAATTACATTTCTTATAGATGAGAAGAGGGAAGCGCTCAATGCATGGAAAAATAACCCTAAATCTGCGTCCAAAAACAACTTTATCAAGATGCCAAGGCCGAAGTCCAAAAGAGAACTCGAGCCATGAAAACCCTTTGGTGGGTATCTAAGTAACATGAAATGGAGTATCTAGCTGAGACCAACTATACACATGCTTTCTTCGGTGCAACAAAAGCAGTCTATGGACCTTCCCGTCACGCGGTAAATCCTCTAAAATCAAAAGATGATACTGAACTTCTCCGAGACACTTGTTCAATCAAATCCCGCTGCAGGGAACATTTTGACGAACTACTCAACAGGGATATTCACGTCAATGATAACATTTTCAGCAAAATTCCGCAGACACCAGTACAAAATCTGCTTGATGAAGGTCCCTCCCTACTATAAGTTGAAATTGCTATGAATCAACTCAAGAATAATAAGGCAGCAGGCATAGATGGGATTCCAGCTGAACTATTTAAAGATGGGGCACTGTACTAGTTCATAACACTCACAAGCTCATTGACAAGATATGGAAAACAGAAACGATCCCAGATGATCTTAGGGATGCCAGACAGTGGTAATCTTTTAAAAAGGGCGACAGAGCACAATGTGGCAACTATCTTGGAATATCCCTGCTTTCTGTAGCTGTAAAAATTATTGCCAGAATCCTGTCCAATCGTCTTAAACCTTTGGTTGAAGAATCACTGCCTGAAACTCAATGTGGATTTAGACCCAATCGAGGAACAACTGATATGATCTTCTGTGCTAGACAGAGATGCAAGAAAAATGTAGAGAACAAGATCGCCCTCTATCGTCAAGGCTTTTGATTCAATCAATAGAGAAGCTCTTTGGAAAATCCTAGCTCGAATTCTATGTCTTCCAAAATTCATTCACATCATTAGAATACTCCATGAGAACATGAAGGGCTCAGTTCTTATCAGCAATGAGCCTGGATAACTCCTTAAGATCACAACAGGTGACAAGCAAGGATGTGTGATCGCCCCAACATTAATCTCAATTTTTGTTGGCGCTATGCTTCACCTGGTCAAAGAAAAAGTTCCGCATGGTGTAGATATTGGAATACAGGACTGACTGAGGATTATCCAATCTTAGCCGACTGCGAGCGAAGACAAAGGTATCGACAGGTTCCGTTCTCGAACTCCAATATGCTGACGACGATGTTATATTGGCAAACTCGCTAGACGATCTAGAGGCTGCTCTGAATGGTTTTAATGACGCGTATAAGCGCATAGGTCTGGAAATAAACACCAGTAAAACGCAAATTATCCATCAACCTGCTTTGTCCAACTGTAATGCTGCTGGTTTTCCCATTATGATCAATGGGAACAACTTAAAATACATTGAACACTTCCCTTTCCTGAGCAGTCATCTCTCAGCAAATGCTAACATTCAGGCTGAAATCTAATATCGCCTTAAATGTGCCTGTGCAGCTGTCTGGGCGTCTACGAAAAAGGGTGTTTGACAACCATGACATCAGTACTCCAACCAAATTGCATATGTACCAAGCTGTTGTAATACCTTCTCTGCTCTATGGTTGCGAAACCTGGACTACCTACAGAAGGCACTTAAGGAGTTTGGAAAGATACCATAAGCGTTGCATCAGGAGAATTCTCGGAGTTAAGTGGCAGGACCGACGCACCAACATCCGTGTCCTGGAGGAAGCGAATACTACCAGCATTGAGGCGATAATATTAAAGCATCAGCTTTGATGGGCAGGACATGTTGTTCTCATGCCAGAACGACGTCTCCCAAAACAAATCATGTACTTTGCAGATTGGACAGAGAAAGCAAGGAGGGCAACGGAAACGCTGCAAATACGTCCTAAAATACAATTTAATCAAATGTCAAATCGACACGGATAAATGGGAGAATACTGAATAAAATCGTCAGGTATGGCATCGCATCGTCCACCAAGGTCCACTATGTTTCGAACAACATCGGCGAAGCCTGAGATTGAGAAGTACAATGCGAGGAAAGAGCGTGAGGTTTATAGCAGGATCAACCCACAAGAGCCATTGGCTGGTCCGAACAACGTGTGTCACTACTGTGGGAGAGTTTGTATTTCCAGGATTGGGCTATATAGTTATCTAAGAAGTCACCTTTAGAAGACAAGCTTACTCGAAAACGAGTGATAGCCTATAAAACATAAAAAATAAAATTCCGACTGTAGCGACAGTCCAAATCTGAATTCCATCACGGATAGGCATGGTGGTGCAGCGGTCAAGCTGGTAACGTCTCACCATGGTGGACTGGGTTCGATTCCCAGTCAACTTAGGCCACTATATAAAATGTTTAGCCCAGGCAATTAGGCGGCCATTTTGTAACCTCATGTTTCCACTTTAACACCATGACGCTAACGCCTACTTACGGAATTACCGGTACTTAATAAATTTAGTTGAAACCCTTATCCAAAATAAAATAGCGACCTTATCGGGTAATAATTATACAATAATTATTCCTGTCCTCTATATAAAAATAATAGACTACTTGAAATATCCCACTTAATTCTAATATCAAATAACCGATAGTTAATAACAACATTGCATCTACTGTGCGAATCATCCAAAATGTGATCGCGCCACAATATTGATAATAATCACTCAACACAGACACGGATTTTACCCCAATATAATAAAATATGAATAAATACCCCCATTTAACCGGACAAGGTGAAACCCCGACAATTATCACTATTAATAATATTATTATTATTATTATTATTATTATTATTATTATTTATGAAACTACTTCGGTCCTCTAGAGATCACGTGATTAACTCATCATGGCTTCATTTCTCTTTGGCGTCAATATTCTTGCTTGCAGCTTCTTTCTGTTCATCTGTCCAATGTCTTATCTTCTTGGTCGCTGTTTCTGGCTCCTGATGTGTGTATCTTGAGTCTGAATGTGGCTCTGTGATGCTCATTTCTTGCAGGTCCCTCGTTTTTCACAAGAGCTGCGGTTTTTGTTTGAACTTGTTAGTAGGTCTAAACCTCATTCTCGTGATGTGTCCGAAGAATGTATTCCTCTGTTTTCGTATGACGTCTGATATCCTGCCGAATGTTTCGGACAGTTCTTCGTTGCTGCGCAATTGTTAAGTGTAGCAGACTTTCTCTCAATTAAATCTACCTTTTGATTTACCTGATCTGGGCTATAAAAATACACATTGATTTTATTACTAAAGGTTTAGTAGTTTCGTACTTACAGATAATTATCATGAAAGGGAATTTTTGTGTCAGAATGTTATTATTTTATTTCTTATGTTTCCTCGACTTACGACGCTGCGAATATACAAAGCTAACAATCATAATGAGGGGAGAGAAAAAATATTAGGTAACAAAATACGAGACACACAGACAAATTAGAAAAAAAGACCTGAAGAGTGGGCAAACTGCAACTAAGAACAAATAATTAAACTAGCTATTCAGCCTTAAAATACAAATAGTTTACGAATATAAATATTCACATGGTAGTTTCTCGCAATTTAACCATGCGAGTGCAGTGACACTTGGTACAGTAAATCCTTATACAAATGTTAATCCACTGGCATCTAATTATTTTCAATTGTGTCCATAACCACAAGATGGCAGATGTGCGAAATTTTAAAATCTCGTTTTTGCTTCTTGTGTCCTAATCATGTGATTGAATTTTGAATACCACACGTACACAACAATCTTCATGTAACAGTACATAACTAAAAAAAAAAAAAAAAAAAAAAAAAAAAAAAAAAAAAAAAAACAGCATGGCGACCATCCGCTATATTTAGTCGGTTCTCAATATCTACGAATCTATTACAGCAATCAAACTGAAATTTTGTATGTTGATAGAGGTAATTAACATAAGTAGGATATAAGAAAATAGGCTGTATAGTTCTTCACGGAATTACTTGTTGGTGAATAGCTTGTTGTTATGTTATTCTATCCAACACGATAGTTATGCGTAAACCGTCTAAGCATCCTTTATGTCTTTTAGCATTTTACACATTTTTATTTTAATGCCTGTTTCAGTTTTGGGAAAAGGTAAATTGTGACCTTGGTACAATGATACAATATATTCGTAATTATTTTAATACACAGATGACAGAATCAAATAAGTTATGGCTGAATGGATAATGCGAACCTGCGTCGTGTTTCACGCCAGCAAACGTCACCGTAGCAGAATAACTTGTCAAGATATTTCAGTTTTAGTAAAAGGTGAAATTCATTTCCAATTATTTTGATATTTAAGATTATTATTATAAGTTCGGAAATATTTAGAAAAAATGAACATCACTGAGTCTCAAATGATGGATAGAAGTGAATTTAAGAGTAAAGTGAAAAATCTGGAAGGGTTTCGAGAATTGGTGAAGGATGACCTAAGAGAAGTGGACGAACTTGGACAGAAGGTCAAAGGAAACACGCCAGTGACTCCGTGGAGGAATATTGGAGACAGAGGAAAGTCCTGGCAAAAGAAAGGAAAAAGAAATAAAGTTGTTGCGTTATCCTAAGTGATCAATTCTCTTGAAAAAAAAAAAAAAGATAACTATTATTATTATTATTATTCCTTCGTTACGGCCAACTAAGGTCCACGTCATGTCAATTGTTTTTTCTGCATTTTAATGTTGGCCCAGTACTCCTTCATTCGCAATCGATGTTGCACCTTTCTCTCCGTCGTCCACGCCTTCCCGGTTTTTAGCTTCGGCTTAAGTTGAAAACTCTGATGTTTCGGAAGTTTTTCCCTAAGTGGGCCACGCTCCGGGATATCTTCACGTGTTATCCCAATCTCCAACAGATCTTTCTCTACTTCACTGAACCAGGCCCCCTCTGTCTTTTTCTCACGGAGAAAAGCAAAAATTCTGTTGGATAGCCATGTTGATTTCATTTTTATTATTGTTATTATTATTATTAGCGGCTTCGGTGGCATAGTCAGTAGCATGCTGAACTGCTATACCCAAGATAGCGGGTTCAAACACGGACGAAGTCGTCGGATTTTCTAAGAGCGTTAAAAATCCTTCAGTATGCCTTCCTTCGGAGGGGAAGTAAAGCCGGCGGTCCCATGTCATAGATTTATGGCATGTAAAAGATCCTTTCACAGATTAACCTTGTGTAAAGCTAAATTGTTAGGTTTGATTTCGTCAGAACGCTCTATCAAATTTCCAACGTTCACCACTAGGTATCATTGATATCTGGTGGCAAAAGTTGGAACTACTTGAAATTGAACGGAACTTGTAGCTCACCCTTTAGGGTGTCCGCTGGAAGCAGCTACAGACTCAGGCGAGCCGAACATGTCCTCGGACACTCCCGGCACTAAAAGCCATACGATAAATAAATAAATAAAATTATTATTATTATTATTAGTAGTAGTAGTAGTAGTAGTAGTATTTTCTGACGCAGATGTTGACAGGTCATGGCTACTTTCAGTGTTACCTTAGTCGTATGGCCAAAGTAAGGAGTCCAGTATGTAGGCTATTTACTGCGACAACGAGAAGACGTATATCATACATTCTTCGTCTGCGCTCGTTGGGCAGCCAAAAAACGACTTGAAGCTGAGGTTTGTCCAATAACGCTAGACAATATATTTGGAATTATGCTCAGAAATGAGCTCAGCTGGGATACGGTCGCTTTCTTCGTTGAGGTGGTCCTTCGTCAGAAGAAGTCGGATGGCGTGATTTAGTTGATTAAGTTTGCGATCCGCAGACTGAGTATGAATTGAGAAGTAAGAAGGTGCTTGTGAAACAAAGAAAATGGCTCCATCCTGAAGTAATACCAAAGTGGTCCGGGGATGGGTTTAGTCAAGAGGATGGGGTGTGGTTTTTAGCGGGTAAGAATCCCACACACTTGAGGAGTGCGGACCCTTTTCAAAGTCTTATGTAAGATTTTCCGCTTATTTCGTAAAAGTACATTATTATTATAAATATTATTGAATTATTGTCTTTGAGCGTACAAAGCTGTGGCATTAACTTCAAGCGTACTTGCCCGGAGTGCTGAAGACTCGAGTTCGAACAATGGTTGCGTTATTGATTTCAAATCTTGCTCAATTGAAATGAGTGTTCTTCGAGAGGTTATTCTAGATACTTTAATTCTGTCCCATTTTGTCTCGATTTGTGCAATGGCGACGAGTTATTTGCATGTGTGAGTTAGCAACTTGACTGCACGCAACTATTATTTCCCCTAGATGTATGTTGCAATCTCCCGTGGTTTTGATAGGCAGGCAACTCTGCTTGAAAGATATGGAGGTGTGTGCACTTTCGCTGGCAGACAATGAGCAATGGACTGTGTAGCCAATCCATCAAAGCCTCATGTGGAACGTATCTAGGGTTAGGTATAATTAATTTTCAACATTCATACTACTATTAGCGACACACGCCTTCCTTTCTACATTGATTTATTCTTGTTTCCTCCAATGCACGCACTTCCATTAGTATTTGCGATTTAGGTACAAATATTAGTGCGCTAAAATTCATTGCATTAGCTTTTGTGTTTGAAATGAGAGAGTCATTAGGAATGTTCTGGCTAGATATTAATATACATGAGTAAATACATGGTTTGTGAAGCTGCGACCACCAGTACAGCTGTCGGGGGAATATTATCGAACTCGGAACAAAACACATGTGCTGTTTGGAAGTTATTTTTTTTAGTTTTGTCTGTACAAACTACCAATGTATGAATCAAAGAAGTGATTATCCGGGCTGTTAGGCCGTGGTCCAGTAGGGCTGTTGTTTCCCGACGTTTCAGCGAAGACTGCGTTCGCCATTCTCAAGGGTCTTCTCTTTCCGATGGCCAGAGGTAGACTGAAGTTGCGTCTAATCATTTAAAGTAGACGCTGGCTGCGCGAGCGTAGCGAGCGAGCCAGCGGCGTGTGAACCAGGTACGCGGTGCGTCTAAGCGCTCCTTAGCCTGGGTTATAAATTGGCAAGGGTTTTAATAATAATCGTTTGGTAAATTGATTTGAGAGATGTAAAATTGAATTGAAAAATGGAGGGGCCTCCCCGGAGGTCCCTGGCGTGGGTTAAAGTTGTTGGCGTAAACTTGAAGTATTTTAACGTTGAGAATTTAGGTTGGAATATGCTGGATTGTTATTAATTAATTCGTTGATTAGCTTGTTGTATTAGCAGAAAGAGTCTCGTTTACTAGACGTTAGCACGCCCTCGCGTCCATGGCACGACATCAGCAGTTGCTTCAGCTTGTTAATAATAATAATAATAATAATAATAATAATAATAATAATAATAATAAAATGTATGATGGTTTGAAGTTGTGACTTTAGCTTTAGGAAGGAAGACAGACCGCTAGTGGGTTAGCGTTTGATAGTATGAAAGATGGAAAGACCTGTAGTAGGTTAGTTGGTTTAAAAAATAAAATATTAATAATACTAATAATGATAATAATAAGCCTCGCTATTGGAAATGATGAGAAATGTAATGAGTTTGTAAGCTATGCATGTGCCGTGTAGCGGTTGGCTGGATTTGAATATGCCGGCTGAGCGGGCGTCTGTTCTGGGCTGTGATTGGTTGTTAGTTTTTGCTCTGTTTTGGGTGTTCCGGGTGATAAAATTTATGGTTTTTGGTTTGAAAAGTGTAATTTGGGGACTTGACTATGCTGTAGAGTGATTTTGGTTTAGATGTATGGCTATTTGGGTGAAAAAGTTACTCGGACGTTGTGTCAAGGCTTGTGATTGGCTATCCGGGTTCTGCAGTCTCTATTCTGTAAGTCAGTGAATATGCAAATTTTAGTGTTTCTAAATGGAGTTGAAAGTTACTGTTTTAGTATGCTAAGTTAAAATAATGTAGTTTTGAATTTCGAAATGGGTTAAGTGCGTGTGAGCTGTGTGTGCCCCGTCAGCGCGCAGCGAGCCATCCCCCGTGAACAGGCTTACGCCTAGTCCCCAGGCCGGCCCGCCACGAGCTAGCGGGTCCTGTGTTCGACTGCCGTAACTTCCGGATAGACTTGAGGGTTTGAGTGATGTTAAACATGTAGTAATGTTGTTAGAGTTCGTTTGTGATGTGGAACGTGTTGAAGTGATTTCGTTATGATGTTTTATGGCTTGCAGTGTGTCTTCCGATCCGCCAAGCGCCATCCCGGGCGACCGGGTTCGCACCCAGCCCCTAGGCAGGCACCTAGCGGTCCCGGAATCCCGGGTTCGGTTCTGACTGAGTGTTTAGGGCTGTGGGATGGCTGAGAGTTGGGAAAGGAGCTGGAGTAACTGTGTGAGGACTGAGTTTGTGTTAGTAGGAGGGGGAGAGGTTTTGAAAGACATGAGGGCGGGGATGTTAGAGTGGTCGCGTTGTCTGAACTTCAACTGCCGTCGCCTGATGGCTGTTTTAATGTAAGCGCAACCGGAATAAGAGGCCGCATGCGCACCACCACAGTTGATGCACCGTGGTTTGTCTCTGGCCACATTACATCCAGTGTGGTGATGGTTAT
Source organism: Meconema thalassinum (assembly GCA_946902985.2). Classification (NCBI taxonomy): domain Eukaryota; kingdom Metazoa; phylum Arthropoda; class Insecta; order Orthoptera; family Tettigoniidae; genus Meconema; species Meconema thalassinum. Next base: position 439,699,824 of record OX336393.1, on the reverse strand, counting down.
CTCCACACCGATTGCAACGAGCCTCGTGGGGGCAACTAGCAGCATTATGTCCCAATCGCTGGCAGTTGAAACACTGGAATATGAGTGTAGTATGTGGTTTGGGAGGAGGACGGCGAGTCGCCCGTGTTTTTGGTTGAGGATTTGATTCTACTGTGTCAGGGGGAGGGGCGTTGTCAGGTGCGGCATCGCTCTCTGAGGGAGGGGCGACTGCCTGTGAATGAATGGTGACTTGCGTTGTTTGAGAGCCGTTAAGTTCTTGTATTGTTGGCTTGGTGCGTTGTTTGGAGTCTGTAGAATTGATTGCGATGGTTCGGTCTATTGGGCTGGTGAATTGTGTATTTTTGTGCTTGCGTTTGGGTCGGATGTGCGCAAGATGGGTTTGTGTCCAAGTTTCTGCTACATTGGGTTCGGTTTGCGAGTGTTCGTGAAAGTATTCCGGTGAATATGTTTGGGAAGCCTTTGTGTGTTTGAGAGTAGGCGGCAAGGGCGGAGGGTGGGGAATCCTGAAGTTGCGCTTGTCCGCCACCGCTATATATAGTGTGCGACCGGGTCGGTTCACTGCGCGGTCCGGAACTTTCCGTGCCAGGAGTGGAGTGCGCTGATTGACTACCAGTACCGAGAGGTGTGCAATGCTCAGCCAATGGTTTGATGTTAGTTGATCTGAGGACGGAATGCCAGATTTTGTTCACCCGTTCGCTCTCTTCTTTCCGGTTGAAATTGTTAGGGTGTTTGAAAATTTCAATAGCTCCTCGCTGCAGCCTCGCGTGGTAGTGGACGGTGCTGGCCAGTACCTCTGTGCACCCGTAGTGAACATCATGGCCTTTGAGAAGGGAATGCTCTGCCACCGAGGACTTCTCCATCTCGCCCAGCCGGCTGTGTCGCTCGTGTTCCTTCAGCCTGGTGGCAATACTGCGCTTCGTGGTACCAATATAAACCTGGCCGCAGCTGCAAGGTACCCTGTAGACGCCCGCACTGGAATGGGGATGGCGCTTGTCCTTGGCAGATCTGATTAAATCGCGTATCTGTCTCGTAGGCCTGTATGTGGTCCTGATGTTATGATGGCGGAGTATTTTGCCTATCCGGTCAGTCACCTTGTGAACGTACGGGAGGTACGTCACTGCTGTCGGCCGATCCTGTTCCCTCTCCGTGGACGCCGGTCGTCTGGGATGACATGCCCGTTGGATCTCCTTACTGGTGTAACCATTGGCGCGGAGAGCTGTGTTGAGGTGACGTAGCTCCTCTTTCAGGTGGTGGGACTCACAGATACGCTTAGCACGGTTGACCAGAAACAAACGTCAGGAAACAACAGCCCTACTGGACCACGGCCTAACAGCCCGGATAATCACTTCTTTGATTCTAACGCCGGCTGTGAAAGCCTAAGTTTGTATATACCAATGTATGCTTTTCAGTCGGTCAACACGCTTTTGCCCATTTGGATTAGGTGGGGTAACTATATAATGAATATGTCGTAGTCAGACAATGAAATCCGTCATTTCCTGAAAATCCTAGGCACTTCATGAAAAGTCTCCTACTTCCTTTATCTCTTCACCTGCCATTTTGATGTCCATAGAGGTTTCTGATTTATTTCGGCTGCATTTCAATACTTTTGTTTTACATTTATTAATTTTCATCATGAAAATTCATTACAGGTAAAATGACGAAACGCAGCAAGTATGTAGTGCCACATAAAAGACTTTTCTTGCACAAGGCGCAAGATAAACGATTCCACATATTCAAGATGGTGGATGTGTGAAATTTTCTAATGTTTCAATCAATTCCTCTGAATGAATAGTCAGTGCTGAAGTGAATTTATTTATTTATTTATTTATTTATTTATTGCCATAACAGGGCAGTGCCCCAATAACAGTAGCAAACAATTGTTTACACACAGATTTACATGAAAATACATTAAAAAATAAAATAAAAATACATTAGAATACAAAATAAAAATTGAAAATTAAAAATAAAAATTAAAAAAGAATTTGTTAACAAGAAATATAGACAAGTTCAAGTCGCAAAAAGGACGTATTCACTAGGTCACTGCTGGTAGAAAGATAGCTCCTGTATTTAACGGCTATGAAGATAGAGGAAGAAGGATAATGGAAACATTGGCTTAGCGGATTGAATCTGAACCTCTTATCGCTGTGTACAAGGCAGGCGCCCGCTGATAACATTGTCTTCTCGAGGCGGGTTTTACGGTTCATTTTATGGCTCAGGTCCGTGTTTTGAATTGAGCAACAAGGATGGTATCTTAATTACCAGCCCGGGATTTACGGTGGCCCATGTAACTATTTTGTTCCTCTTATGGTGCAATGTTACTGCTTCTTCTTGGTGAAGTTTGATACTGTCTTGAAGGAGTTTGATGGAATGAGTGTTGTTTGTGATCCACAACTCCAAGGCCACATTATATTGTTGGTCTCATTGTTTGACTGAGTGTAACTGTATTTTTAGCCTATTTTCAATTTTGAAAAAATAGGCTTATGAGATCACCTTTTGTCCGTGTGTGTGTGCGTGTGTGCGTGTGTGTGTGTGTGTGATTCGTGTGTGTGTCCCCCCCTAATAAAATCTAAACGGCAGGAGCGATTTCAATGAAACTCGGAAAGTTCATAGCACTATTCCGGGTGACCTCGACCGTGCCGTTCAAATTTTGTTACGACTCACCAATCCAACATGGCGGCTGTGCGAAATATTTCACCAGCATTCAATATCTCCGAAACTATTACCGATATTACCCTGATATTTTCTATGGTGATAGAGGGAACTACTATAAGTTCACTTATGTGACTTTTGAAAACCTGGTAACTACAAAACCAACATGGCGGCCATGCGAATTTGCGACTTTTAAATAGACGTTTCTCGCGATTTGACCAACCAAACGCAATGAAACTTGGTACAGTATATGTTTATATACATTGTAATGCACCGACATCTAACTTTGTTCAATTGTTTACATAATCACAAGATGGCGGATGTGCGAAATATTTCACCGGCATTCTATATCTCTGAAACTAATAGCGGTATCTCCCTAAAATTTTGTACGGAGATAAAGGGCACTACTGGAAGTCCATCTATAAGACTTTCAAAAACCGGTTAACTACAAAACGAACATGGCGGCCAAGCGAATTTGAAAATTTTAAATAGACCTTTCTCGCGATTTAATGTTTCAAGCGCACTGAAACCTAGTACAGGAAATATTTATACACATTGTAATCCACTGGTATCTAATTTAGTTCAATTGTTTACATAACCTCAAGATGGCGGCAGTGCGAATTTTAAAATTAAGTTTTTATTTCTTGTGATGTAGTCATGCGATCGAAGTGAAAGGTTGAATAATGAACCTATGCAATAATTTTCCTTTAATGGTACATGACTGGCCTATACATTTAACAGTCCAACATGGCGACCATCCGAAATATTTTGACGATACTGAATATTTACGTATCTATTTTAGCAATCAAACTGCAGTTTTTAATGTTCATAGGGGTTATGAACTTATGTTCACCTATAGGACTTTAAATAACCTGGTGATCACAAATCCAACATGGCGGCGACGCGAATTATAAATATTCACATGGACGTTTCTCGCAATTTAACCATCCGCGTGCAGTGAAACTTGGTACAGTAAATCCTTATACGAATGTTAATAGACTGGCATCTAATTTATTTCAATTGTTTCCATAACCTCAAGATGGCAGCTGTGAAAAAATTTTAAATCTCCTTGTTACTTCTTGTGTCCTAATTATGCGTTTGAAGTTTGAATACTACACGTTCACAATAATCTGCATGTAACAGTACATAACTCTAGGACCTACATGTATAAAATCCAACATGGCGACCATCCGAAATATTTAGTCAGTTCTCAATATCTACGAATCTATTACAGCAATCAAACTGAAATTGTGTATGTTGATAGTGGCAATTAACATAAGTAGGATATATGAAAATAGGCTGTATAGTTCTTCACGGAACTACTTGTTAGGTTGTTTGGTTCTCAAGTTTAGGGGCTGAACTGTACTTTTAGATACGTGAAATAAAATACAACACCATTGACCGATGGATTGTTTAAACCCAAGCAATACCAAAATACCAACGAGGGAGGGCGGGGGTGATTTCGTGCCCACCAGTTACAATTTTTACGGTTAATTCATGGAATTCTTTTTCTACGTTTACTGTTCAGAACGTTATTGTTATATTCTGAATCCGGTTGCCTAACCACTCATTTAATTTTAAAAAAATTTAATTCTTGTATAAGATAGTAACCATTCTCTATCGGTGGGCAGGGAACATGCCCCCACCGCCGTTGGTAGTTCGTGTGACCCATCATACTGTGCATTGTGGTAAGGGAAAAAGTATAACAAAGTTAACAAAACCATCATTTGTTCTGGTTGCATGAGGTACACATGCGGAAAACACAGTAAAGAACAGTCGTATGTTCCACGTGTGTTAAAGATGGTGAAGAGTATGTATGATCAGTGAACTATTTACTTTCTAAACTTCATTTTTCATGATTTTTTATATTTTGTTTGCAACTGTTGTTAATTAAGTTATACTTTTTCCACTTAAGGTTCATTTAAGGTTCAAAATACAAGTTACAATGATCTTTATTTAATAAAAAGTATTGATTAGGCGGAACTTTTAACCTATATGTAATTTTAATAAGTATATTAGTATTGGTCGGTGTCAACCAACAACAACACACCTCCTACGTTGAGCAATCAATGTAACTAATCTGTTCTTCTATTGGTCGGGGTCAACCAACAACAACATTCCCCACCGTTGGGCAATAAATGTAACTTATCTCTTCCAATAATATAATAATCTTCGGGGTCAATATAGCGTTTAAACACGCACAGAAATATGAAATACAATACTTTTAATACTTGTTTGTGTACATGTAAGCAAGCATCTCTCGCACAGTATCCACAACTACCTTCATGAGAAAAGGCCCCTCATAATACTTAATATTCTTCAGCTCCCTTCTTATCTTCTTGCTTTTTCTCAAAACATCTTTTTCTACATCAGCATAAATAAAGACATCATATGACTATACGTCCAAAACACTTCATCGTATTCCTCATTTATCTTAACCTTCCTAGACATTCATTATTTTCCATACCTAATAACCCACTCCCAATAAAACTAGCCATTCCATCTTTCTTCATCCCAATCATTTATATTTATTAATCTTGTATTCCATATAAGCCTTCCATTTTTCCAACTCAACAAGCAGATCAAAAACAATACACTACACATATTATCATCCCCAGAAGATAACCTCTCTCCATTCTTCTTTTTTTTCTTTTTCAAAGTAACACTGAATGAGACATAACACTATCCCCACAAGCAGACTAAAAAAAACACACACTAAAAAAAAAAAAAAAAAGAAATATAGAATAACCTACATCAAAGAAACTTCATTGGGAAAAGCCCCCTGCCACCTATTGCTGGACCACCACAAAGAATCTAGTTGGCAAATGCACTAAACTCCTTGTAGTGCCCCGTCAACAGATGGCCATGCTTCTAATCTAAACAAGGCTATAACGTGAGGGTTAGTCCTGTAACCAAGTAATTTCGGTCACACATGTCCCACCAATGACCACACAGTGATCTTTATTTAATAAAAAGTGTTGATCAGGCGGAACTTTTAACCTGTTTATACTAATTAGTTTATCAATACGGAACCAGAATGAACCTTTGACAATGTAAGTAAATCATAAATGTTATTATTATCAGTTCTTTTTATTTCACGACCAATTAGCGAACACAATAATTGACATAATTAAATTGATCATTTTAATTGGTAATTAATGACATGAGATTTATCCTAAAAACTCAATACGTGTGAAATGCATAGGTGATTCACATAATTAAAGTAATGGGTGAGTGGTTATCATGTCGGACTACCAACCCCCAAGCTTGCAGGTTCGCACCTGGCCATGGTACGTGATTTTTGAAAGGCGACAAAAATCACGACACGCATGCCATACGTTGTTGGCATGTTAAAGAACCCATTTGAATTCAATAGGCCGTGTTCATAATAGCAAAATTAATCTCGGGATTTCCCGGCAACGCAAAAGTTTCCCCTATCTCTACTAGGCAGCGCTATAGTGTCAAGGAGCTCTTCCTTGATCCTCATAGCACTCCAAGGAACAACAAAATTCGACATGGAAGCAGTCCTCTGGGCGTCACATAACAAAGCTTGCACCCGGCACCAGAGGCCATACGATATTATTTATGCATTTTTTTTTTTATTTATTTATTTACAGCATATTTTCCGAATATTGGAACGCGTTAAGCAATTTGACTCAATTCTTGACGTTCTTCTTATTTTGCCAGTATTGTGTCATTCTGTTAGAGAATGCCAATTTTCTTTCGCCAGACCATTGAGGTCTGTAAGGTTTTGCTTGCCCTGGGTGGACTTCCCAGTTGTTCACTTTGTTACGGAAGGAGTCTCTGTCTGATGTGTCGGTTATGTTAGCAGTTCGCATGTCTTTTTGTACTTCTTTCATCCATGGTGTAGTACTTTTGAGTGATGATATGTAATCTAGCATTCTTTGGGTTAGTCGTGTATTCGGCAGTCTACTTATGTGCCCGAAGAATTTCAATCGTCTTTTTCTGAAGTCGACTTCGATGTTTGAGTATTTTTCAGTTGTCTTGATTGACTGCAGTCGGTACCCGTCAGGAGTAAGTCTTGCTCCTAGTATTTGCCGAATTATTTTTCTTTCATTTTCTTGATGTCTTCAAGTTCTTATGTCTTATTGATTGTAAGTGTTTCGCTTGCGTTGTCGGTTAATGACAATGCTGTAGTGTCGAAGTTTGGTTTGTCTTGAAATGCATAATTAGCCTACTTTCGATTTTTGCAAAAAATGAAGGTAGTCTTATGAAATCAACACAGGGCGAAAAAAAGTGTGTCTGTCTGTGTGTGTGTGTGTGTGTATGTGTGTGTGAGTCTGTGTGTGTGTGTGTGAGTGTGTGTACTCAGAATGTCTGTCCACCCTATCAATTCGAACACGGTGAACGCGAATTGAACGAAATTTGGTACAAAGGTAGCACTAGCAAAGGACACCTCAGTGTCATGTTTTATATCACCACCATCTTGACGGAAACGTAATGGCGGCCACACAAATGTTCAAAGCTTAAATCAAATTACGACTAACCTAATCATCCGATCTCTACCAAATTTTGCAACGATATACCTTTATGGGGGCGAGCATCATTTGACGAAACTAATAGGTCATCAGCCTAATAGATTGCGGATGGTGGCCATCTTTGTGTCAAAATCGATTCCCCCTATTAATTCGAACACGGTGAAACCGAATGGAACGAAATTTGGTACAGAGGTAGTACTAGCAAAGGGCACCTCAGTGTCATGTTTTATATCGCCGCCATCTTGACGGAAACATAATGGCGGCCACACAAATGTTCAAAGCTTAAATCAAATTACGACTAACCTAACCATCCGATCTCTACCAAATTCTGCAACAACATACCTTTGTAGAGGAAGCATTCTTTGACCTATCTAATAGGTCATTAGCCTAATAGTTTGCGGATGGCGGCCATCTTTGTGTCGAAATCGATTCCCCCTATTAATTCTAATACGGTGAAACCGAATGGAACGAAATTTGGTACAGAGGTAGCACTAGCAAAGGGCACCTCATTGTCATGTCTTATATCACCGCCATCTTGACGGAAACGGAATGACAGCCACCCAAATGTTATAAGCTTAAATCAAATTACGACGATCCTAATAATTTGAACCCTACCAGATTTTGCAACAACATGCCTTTTTGTGGAAAGCATCTTATGACTGACTACAAGGTCATCAGCCCAAAAGTTTGCAAATAGCGGCCATGTATGTGTGCAAATCCATTCCCCATATCAATTCAAACACGGTGAAACCGAATTGAATGAAAGTTTTTACAGAGGTAGCACTAGCAAAGGGAGCCTCATATTCATGTTTAATATCCGTATAGCACGTTGTATTTCAACAAGCTACTACAACCATCATTCAATTATACTCCTTGAAAAGGACAAAGAGTTATAACAATATCCATGCATTTAGGTAAAGTAGGCTATATGTTCTTTACTGAACATCTTGTTTGTTATAGAGATTTTGGGTAAGTCCGAGTGCTCTCCTGGTTTTCTGTAGACGGTTTTGTTGTGAGATTTTTTCGGATCCAGTTGGTTCGATATATTCTCCCAGATATCAGAAATGTGGGTCTCGTTCGGTCGTTCCATACCGTATTTTGTTTGCATATTATCGCCTTTGTGACTTTGCACTTGAGTTGCCGAGATGGAGCCCATCACGTGTCATGCGGTGCCTCACTCGGAAGTGAAGGGCTCCATCTCGGCAACGCTGTACAGCTTTCCCCTTTATCTGCTAGCTCTGGAACCATGTCTTATTTTTCCTGTACAAATACAAACCGATATAAAATAAGTGAATTAATTTACGTGTTTCAGAGTCATACAGCATAACCTTTTGATGTATAGGGATTACAACGCGACCTAGAACTACATTTTCCAACTACCCCGAGCCGAGAAAAAGTTACCTTACAAACATGATAACAACTTTGTTTCTTGGACACACAAAATTTTTAAATTAATAAACCAGTTATAAAACATTCCAATGTATATTGTGTTATAACTTGGATTCAATCTGATGACGGGTTTTTGAGATAGTAATTATTCAATGTGACGCATGGCAGAAACACGCTTAAAACGGGCACTTTTTGTGTTCCAACTGCGATAAAAAATATTAAAATATAACTTAAAAAATGCAAACCTACATGAGCTAACGTAAAATAGAACGACAGAAATGATGTTATTGAATTCAATGTAGGCCTATTGGTTACTTCACAAACATCCTTCAAACTCGAGTGCACATAATACTTTGGTCGACAGTAGTATTCTTAGCTATCGTCCCGTAGGTCCGGGTTTGATCCCTTGGATGTGCTAAAGAAATTAATTGTGAATTGAGGGCTGGAACGGGGTACATGAGTTAAAACTGAGAAGAGATGGGCTCTATCCCCAGCTCAGTCAACCAGGGGGGGGGGGATTTCCCTGGTTTCCGATTTCTACTCAAGCAACTGTCGGTATGGTTCCTAACTTATGGCCACGGAAGACTCCTTCCCAATCCTCAACTTAATGACAAATACACGCACTACTAAAGACTCCACAGCGGCTTCGGTGGCTTATTCATTAGTATGCTGAGCTTCTATGCTCAAGATAGCGGGTTCAAACCCAGGCGAAGTCGTCGGATTTTTTAAGAGCGATAAAATCCTTCAGTATGCCTTCGTTTGGAGGGGAAGTAATGCCAGCGGTCTTATGTCATAGATTTATGACATGCAAAATAACCTTCCACTAATTAAACTTGTGTGAAGCTAAATGTGCAGGTTAGATTTCGTTGAAACGCTCTATTAAAGTTCCAATGTTCACCACTAGGTGTCAGTGACATCTGATAGCGAAAGTTGGAACTACTTGAAATTGAACGGAACTTGTAGCTCACCCCATGGGTGTCCGCATTGAAGCAGCTATAGACTCAGGCGAGCCGAACATTGTCCTCGGACACTCCAGGCACTAAAAGCCACACGCTAAATAAACAAATAAATAAATAAATAAATAAACAGACTCCACAATAACATTATTAGACAAACTCCACACACTAACACACACACCTAAGTAGACGGGGCTAAATGACCACTATGCCCGAGCCACTCAAATGAAGCAACAACAACAATAATAACTCATCTATGAGTGGCTAGGTCGGGAAGAGTTGACGTTCTGCGGCGCTGAGCTGTTGGCTTTTAAGTGTTAAAATCAAAGTAAATTCAGTGCAAATCGTGGCGTTATAACACCACTCGTAATTAATGGACTGGTACACGCAAATTCAAACACTCATCACGCATGCTGAATGATACCGTGCATATTACAATATGTAGCGAGATAAGTCCCGACGCAGCGCTGGTGATAGCCCAGTATTTGATATCCATGGTTGACGCGCTAGAGTAAATATTGGTATTAAATCACGATATTCAAAAACAAGAGGGCATTGAATGACATTCCTATATTACCTGCATACTAATGTGTACAGCCTCACATATGGCAGTATATAAACTCATGTTCTGTAAGTACTTCCTATTTGCAATTGTGTATTCTTTGTTTGTTCACTTTGCTTTCGAGTTTTATCGAGAAGGCTGTGCACAATGTTTGGCATTCTATAATTACATATGCCATTGAAATAATATGGAAATATCTATCACACAGTGATCTAAAACGAATTGAGAACGAACGTCGAGATTTCTGAAACTAGCCAACGGAGTGTGTAAATCAGCGCCATCCAGGACGGTATAGGATATGACAAAAGAAACATTCTATATGGAAGACATTTAGAACAAAGGTAGGCTGCTACTTCATGCGCGATTCATGGTTTTCAATTTGTCGTGAGGACAAATTGAGAAGCCGTCTAATCCGTAAAGCAGCGAACTTGGTCAATAAGGCTAAGGTTAATGGTTCGCAGGGGCGTATATAGAATTTTATTTCGGGGGGTGCCTAACCGGGGGTTAGGGAGCTTGGTATAGGCCCAAAGAATAGGGGGTCCGTGGTTCTCCCGGGAAAACTTTTGTGTAATTTGGTGCAAAATGATGAGTTTTAGGGCTATCTGGCATCACTTTTTCAACCAAGTGGTTCTGATGATTCATGTTTGGTTAGTTTCAAACACAACTAAGACCATTTTATGATACTTTTTTATTAATACAATGATCTTGCTCTCATGATAGTATGTAAATGGAAAGAACTAATATTACTGTTTTGATTTACAACTCACAGTATGATATATAGTCAAGGTTTCTTGAAGCATTGCCAAATCGGTTCATAACTTCATCGTCAGTGAGATGTATGTCTCTGTGAATAGATAACAATACTATACCGTTGAGTCTGTTTTCAGAAGTAGAATTTCTTAAGTATGTTTTCAACCAATTCAAACTCCGTTCGGCAGTACCAGTAGCTACAGAGAGAGGCAAATTTGCCAAAATTTTGATAAGGGTATAAAAGTTAGGGAAAGAACTTCTGTCACACGCTTCAAGGGCACATGTTACTGTTCATGGTTCGTTCGTAAGAGGGAAGGCACTGGAGAGTAATAAGAGGTTATGTTGTTATATACACACATCAAAAAAAGTTTTGCATCACCTCGGTTCCAAGAGTTCCGGAACCGTTAAATACAAAGGGAATAGAGATCAACACAAACAACATTTCAGCTCGTTTTATTGCTCATGAGACCCACACATTGCATGTTGTACCATCATACAGCTAGACTTTCAGCATTTGTGGTCCAGATTGCAGTACACACCACTACCTCTAATACCCAGTAGCACGTCCTCTTGCATTGATGCATGCCTGTATTCGCCGTGGCATACTATCCACAAGTTCATCAAGACACTGTTGGTCCAAATTGTCCCACTCCTCAACGACAATTCGGCGTAAATCTCTCAGAGTGGTTGGTGGGTCAAGACGTCCATAAACAGCCCTTTTCAACATATCCCAGGCATGTTCGATAGGGTTCATGTCTGGCGAACATGCTGGCCACTGTAGTCGAGCGATGTCGTTATCTTGAAGGAACGCATTCACAAGATGTGCACGATGAGGTCGAGAATTGTCGTCCATGAAGACAAATGCCTCTCCAATATTCTGCCGATATGGTTGCACTATGGGTCGGAGGATGTCATTCAGGTATCGTAAAGCCGTTTCGGAGCCTTTCATGACCAACAGTGGCGTACGTCGGCCCCACATAATGCCACCCCAAAACATTAGGGAACCACCACCTTGCTGCACTCGCTGGACAGTGTGTCTAAAACGTTCAGCCTGACCAGGGTGCCTCCAAACACGTCTCCGACGATTGTCTGGTTGAAGGCATATGCGACACTCATCGGTGAAGAGAACGTGATGCCAATTCCGTGGGGTCCATTCAGCATGTTGTTGGGCCCATCTGTACCGCGCTGCATGGTGTCGGGGTTGCAAAGCTGGACCTCGCCATGGACGTCGGGAGTGAAGTTGCGCATCATGCAGCCTATTGCGCACAGTTTGAGTTGAAACACGACGTCCTGTGGCTGAACGAAACGCATTATTCAACATGGTGGCATTGCTGTCAGGGTTCCTCCGAGCGGCAATCCGTAAGTAGCGGTCATCCACTACAGTAGTAGCCCTTGGGCGGCCTGAGCGAGGCCTGTCATCGACAGTTCCTGTATCTCTGTACCTCCTCCATGTCCGAACAACATCGCTTTGGTTCACTCTGAGACGCCTGGAAACTTCCCTTGTTGAGAGCCCTTCTTGACACAAAGTAACAATGCGGACGCGATCGAACTGCGGTATTGACCTTCTAGGCATGGTAGAACTACAGACAACATGAGCAGCGTACCTTCGTCCTGGTGGAATGACTGGAACTGATCGGCTGTCGTACCCCCTCCGTCTAATAGGCCCTGCTCATGCATGGTTGTTTACATCTTTGAGCAGTTTTAGTGACATCTATGAACAGTCAAAGGGACTGTATCTTGGATACAATATACACAGTCAACGTCTATATGCCGGAGATCTGGGAACCGAGGTGATGCAAAACTTTTTTTGATGTGTGTATAAGGTCAGAGCAAACTGATTGTCACACTACTGTATTTACATCGCTCAACCTTCGCCTTGCTTTGCAACGTTGCCATACGTCACTTAGTAACAATAGTACATGATTATATTGGTTTTTAATGTGTTAATTCATAAACAAATAATATAATTATATACGTCCCATGGGTTAAGGGGACTCCAACTACTCCGCCTAATTCGGCAAGCGGCATGGGTGGTTTTAAGGAAAAGAATGTAAAAAATTAAAATTAAGTTTGATTTTACAGTCACAACGACGCTATGTTTCTGTAAAGGATTTACAAGAATCCTTTTAGGTGGCTTCGGTGGCGTAGTCGGTAGCATGCTGAGCTTCTATGCCCAAGATAGCGGGTTCAAACCCGGCCGAAGCCGTCGGATTTTTTAAGAGCGTTAAAAATCCCTCAGTATGCCTTCCTTCGAAGGGGAAGTAAAGCCGGCGGTCCCATGTCATAGATTTATGGCATGTTAAAGATCCTTCCACTAATTGCACCTGTGTGAAGCTAAATTGGATAGGTTAAGAATGTAAACAACGCTCTTAGGTTTCTACGTTCGTTGCCAAGCGCCGACTGCGGTGGCGTCTATTAGCTAAGTTCTGAATTAGGCCTAGTAGTCGTTGACGGTTGCGCTTGGCGGCAAAAGTAGGAACTATTTGAAAAATTATAAGTTGCAGTACTTAAAATTAAAAAACAGATACACACACTAATACAGTCATCACAATTAACACCGGTTATCAGACAGATTCTACACACACCCAAAGTACACGGGGCTACATGACCGCGTTGTCGCAGCCCCTAAACTTAAGAACCAACCAACCAAGAATCCTTTAGCACATTCATTTATTTTTACTGTGAAATTAACGCATTAATCCAATACAATTCTCGCGCAATTGTTTCACAGATGTTATTATTAAAATTCTGTGATGGCGAGTATTTGCGACTCCATTAGAGACTAATGGCAGTAATTTAATAATAAGCATAACTTCCATCACAATTAAATAATCAGGATAAAATAAAATTAAAATATTTATGGAGATTAATACAATTAATACAATTTGCTTCTGTTTTCCACAAATTCATAGTCTGAAGCGGGAAGATACATTTAAAATGGCAATTTCTTCTACGTATTATGCCATGCCAGTTTAGCCAAGATATACCGATTGGGCACGTTAGTAGACGTGGGTACTTGTGTGGAGCTCTTGTGGGAAAACAACTGCTTGATATATGCTACTTGCTACATAATCACTTTTTGGTCGATTTTTGCCTCCCTTCCAAACCCCCAAACAATAACGCGTTATCATCGCATCAGCCCCCTCCATGTATTACATAAGCAAAGCCAACTCCGTACAGCCAATGGAGGCCCTGGGAGCAGTGGAAGACTCTACCCTCCACAAGGAGGTTGGATATCCAAGCTCCTAGACACTATAGCGCTTTCTAGTAGAGAAAGGAGGAACTTTTGTGTTGACATCAGCACTAGATTGGATGGAGATGTCTTTGCTCCCAGGAATTACCCTGGTACTCATTTCTGGTGTAGGCTGAGTGAACCCCAGGGCTAATTGCGTTTCCCAAAGTGGTTGTTCTGTTTATAAAATCCACTACCTGGGTGGGGATCGAACCCACTCCCTATCAGTAAGAAGCTCAGCGCCTTTACCGACTGCGCCACGAAACCCCCATGTATTACATAAGCACAAAGCAATATCTAACATTTTTGATTTTGCTACGATTTATCCGTACTGTATAAATAAATGAAACAAGGAAAACAATGTTGGTTGGATTGGTTCTTAAGTTTAGGGGCTGCGACAACGGGGTCATGTAGCCCCGCGTACTTTGGGTGTGTGTAGAATCTGTCTGATAACCGGCGTTAATTGTGATGACAGTATTAGAGTGTGTAATCTGTTATTTTTAATTTAAGTGCTGCAACTTAGAATTTTTCAAATATTTCCTACTTTTGCCGCCAAGCGCCACCGTCAACGACTACTAGGCCAAGTTCAGAACTTAGCTACTAGACACCACCGAAGTCGGCTCTTGGCAACGAACGTAGAAACCTAAGAGCGTTGTTTACATTCGTAACCTATACCATTTAGCTTCACACGGGTGTAATTAGTGGAAGGTTCTTTAATATGCCATAAATCTATGACATGGGACCGCCGGCTTTACATCCCCTCCGAAGGAAGGCATACTGAGGGGTTTTTAACGCTCTTAAAAAATCCAACGGCTTCGGCCGAGTTTGAACCCGCGATCTTGGGCATAGAAGTTCAGCATGCTACCGACTACGCCACCGAAGCCGCCGAAAAAGAAAAAAAAACAATGTCAGAGGCTCAGGGACATGAACGCTTGCCAGGCTGAGTGAGTGGTTATCGTGTTGGTCTATCAACCCCAAGCTTGTAGGTTCGCTCCTGGCCATGGTAAGTGATTTTTGAAAGGCGACACGAATCACGACACACATGTCATACGTTGTTGGCATGTTAAAGAACCCATTTGAATTCAGTAGGCCGTGTTCATAATTGCAAAATTAATCTCGGGATTTTCCGCCAACACAAAAGTTCCTCCTTTCTCTACTAGAAAGCGCTATAGTGTCAAGGAGCTGAGATATGCAACCTCCTTGATTTTCATAGCGTTCCAAGGAACAAAAAAATTCGACATGCAAGCTGCCTTCTGGGTGTCAATAACATAGCTTGCACCCGGCCACCGAGGCCATACGATATTATTAGGGACATGAATTACAGTAAACAATATAACGCGGCAGTTTCCTGAGGAACTTCTTGGGCAAAATGCACAAGAAAATATGTACAAACAATTTACGAAAGTCCTACTTTATTTTTCATCAAAAATAATTTTGAATCTCAATGATTTGGAAGAAGTATTCTTTGAACAAGGTAGAGCTTCTGCTAATATATTTTAGCGAAAGCAAAAATGACCTTTACATTTATTGTTCCTCTCCCCACCCACCATCCTTGTCAGAAACGGGCTGCCCTTAACACTCTTGTTAACAGAGCAAGGACGGTGTGTAAAAAGGTAAAGTTAGACGGTGAACTTGTGTTCCTGGCTGATACTTTCCAGAAGAATGGCCATTCTATGAGACAGATTAATGAAGTGCTACATCCTAAACCGAAAGGCAGAGTATCGCAGAATCCTCCTCCTGGAAATTGTCCTAGCTGCCATTCGTGCAATCTGTTACGAACAGGATTAGCAATATCCTAAGAAGACAATATCACAACCATATTTAAGCCTAATGTCACCGTAGGCAAATCCTTGCGATCAGTCTTCAGTTGGTCTTAACTGTGCTGGAGTATATAAGATTCCATGTTCATGTGGTTACCTACTTGGACAGACATGTAGGAGAGTCACAACAAGGGTCAATGAACATCGTAGCCATTTACGTCTTAGCCAACTAGAGAAGTCTGCGGGAGCTCAACGTGCCATTCAGAATGACCTTCGAATTCTTTTTGATGAAACTTCAGTCATCTGTATGGAGAAACAATTCACAACTCGTATGATTCGGGAGGCGACGGAAATAAGTAAACAACCACACAATGTTAAGAGGTGATGGTTATTCCTTGAGTCAATCATGGCTGCCCTCTATAGTTTCATTACTAATATTTTCTATTTGTTTCTACATGGCTACATCTTATACCATTTATCTATGGAGGCCATGCCCCTGTTTACTCATTCCTTCTTTATTTCTTTCTTTCTTTCTTTCTTTCTTTCTTGACAAACCTTGATATAGGGACAAGCAGTTGTCACGAAACGTCGATGTTTTAAATTTTCAGTCGACCAAATAGGCCCAAAGCTGTATTATGTACCTTTACATTCAACTTACAAGGTAAGCCTTCGGTTGTGTTTTTAAGTAAAACGAAAACGACCTTTACATTGAAAGTACAGAGTAAGGTTCCTGTTATTTTTTTACGTAAATCGAAAATGACCTTTATATTGAACGTACAAAGTAAGGCTTCTGTAACTGCTTTAAGTATAACTAAGACGACCTTTAGATTCAACTTACAAGGTAAGGCTTTGTTATTTTGCTTTAAGTAAAACGAAAATGACATTTACATTCAACTTTATAAGTAAAACAAAAAGGATTTGATTTATGTTATTTGTTAAGTGATTACGTAATCATTTTATTTACCCCTCTCCGCACGTCATCAACGTAGCCATCAGCTCCTATATGTAGACGGCCCCTTTAGCACATTATTTGTCTATGCTCTAATTTAATAACCTGATATGCCATATCATGAGTAGGAGTGCTGATATGCAAAAACTAACATCATTTTCAGAAACTAAAATCCTAGAACACAGCAAAATGGGATTATTATCTTTGACACAAAATTATGTTCCCCAGTTCAATGGATCAATTACTAGAGAGCTGCTCCTCAGACGATGGAATAACAATAGATTTATCATGACAAAAGAACTTTTGATGATTGGGAAATAATTAATTTTAATTAACTCGTTATTCCACAAGGTTGCATTGTGTTAAATCTCACTTAACGTTCTCCTTACAATACATCCAGTATGTTTGAGTACAGGAGCCGCGGCAAAACAAAAGGATATCTACGAATACATATTATAATAGAGCAAGTGAAGAGAGGGTTACATATTAAAGGGATGGACGCAAACATATGCAGAACGCGGAGGGAAAGAGCAAATAGCAAAACTGTAACAATTACAAGCACCCTCTCTGTGTCGGGGTGAGTCAATCAAAAAGCTGGTTCTGTTCAGGGTGGTAGGCATTTTAATGAAGCAACGACTGGGACAGTACAGGAGGGGAATATTCAAAGTGAGAGGGAAATAAAACGAAATATGTTGTACATACCACAGGGGGTAGATGTAACGGCGTATATGTTCCGCATACACACATTCTGGTGTGTTTTTTTTTTCAATTGAGATTTCGTGAGCAATGAACTCGGTGACCTTTCTATAACCATATTCACACGTAGTTATTCGAGCAATGTGACGAGTATTTAAAGCTGGCTCTCCCTCACTATCCGCAATATTATTTTCATTTCATGGAGTGTACAAAAAGAAGCAGTTTTAGCATACCAGTGTCTGGGTACACAATGGTCATATAACGATACATATGCAAAATAGGTAAAATTCCTTTCTCCCCTCTTTCGTTGTTGTTGTAGTAAATATAGCAGGTAGAAATAAACGGTGATATACAATACTTGTGTGAATATTTTAGTGACCTGGTACAAATGATTAGACCTCTGAAGCCCCTGTACTAAAACTTCTAAAATCTGCGTTAATATGGAAATGTATTAATTAAAACATTCATAAAAATTCGTAATTTGACTTGTATTTATAATCGTTTCGGTCGTCTATGGACCACGTTATTTAAACTGCCTTTTCCCTCTTTCTTCCACATTGGCCCAGTATTCGCGCATTCTTCTTCGGTGAGCTTCCTTCCGTTCTTCGGTCCACTTCTTGCTGGTTTTCAATTTAGGTTATGGCTGAAAACTCTGTATCTCCCCAAGTTTCTTCTTCAAAGAGTCACGTTCCAAGATGTCCTCATGTGATATCCCCAGTTCTTGTAGGTCTTTTTCCACCTCTGTAAACCAGATCCATTTGGGTTTCTTTCCCACAAAGTAGGCACAGATTCGATTGGACAATCTTCCAGAGTTCATTCGTGTTAAATGGCCATAAAAGGAGTGACCGCTATTTTCTCCACATCTAGATAATGTTCATCGTTGTGTCGTCTTCTATACTCTCCTCGTTCCTTGACCGGACCCAAGATCTTTCTCAGAATCTTCCTCTGTTTGGTTTCGAGTTGTTCTGCCAGGCCTTTCTTATTCATCGCCAGACATTCTGATGCACATAACGCCTCCGGGCGAATAACGGTAACGTAGTGCCTCAGTTTGGCCAACCTTGAAGGACATTGATCGTGTTTGACTTTTTAGAGTATATATTTTATTTTAATTTAATTTATTTGGTATGCTTCCTCGACTTACGAGGCTGCTAATGAACAAAGCTTAACAAACATTATAATAAGGTGAAAGAAGAAAAATTACAAGGTCAACAAAATACTAACCTAGGAAATGTATCTCACAAATATCAATAAGAAATAAACAGAAGAGTGGACAAAGCGCAACTAAAATAAATAATTGAAATTGCTCTTCAGCCTTAAAATGCACATACCGTACCGTAATTCACTAATATACGTGATTTTATGGGGTCTTCAGTGTTGCCTCAGTAAACAAAAGTTTGATGCTTTTCAGTCGGTGAACACGATTGTACCCAATGAGATGGGTGCAGAAAGTGACCTAGTTAACTGCTCTCAACAGGACAGCGAATGACACAACCAGATAAGTAGCTTGTACAATACAATGTGAATTGACCATTTACAACAACCACATATTCACTCCAAACAGGCAAATTCCGGAGGTCAATCTCCACTTCCAGTATCTCAACAAAACATAACATATACCACAACTAACAAAATGACGAGTTGCATTATCTCAACTAATACTGCAACTAAATAAGTGTTTATATTGTAAATATTTACACCCATACTTTCAGACATAGATTTTATAGCCTAGGTGTAATGGTTGGTTGGTGGGCTGGTTTGTTCGGTTCCTAAGTTTAGGGGCTGCGACAACGTGGTCATGTAGTCCCGTGTACTTTGGGTGTGTGTAGAATCTGTCTGATAACGGGTGTTAATTGTGATGACTGTATTAGTGTGTGTTTTCTGTTTTTTTAATTTAAGTACTGCAAATTAGAATTTTTCAAATAGTTCCTACTTTTGCCGCCAATCGCCACCGTCAACGACTACTAGGCCAAGTTCAGAACTTAGCTACTAGACGCCACTGCAGTCGGCTCTTGGCAACGAACGTAGAAACCTAAGACCGTTGTTTACATTCTTAACCTATCCAATTTAGCTTCACACAGGTGCAATTAGTGGAAGGTTCTTTAACATGCCATAAATCTATGACATGGGACCGCCGGCTTTAATTCCCCTCCGAAGGAAGGCATACTGAGGGATTTTTAACGCTCTTAAAAATCCGACGGCTTTGGCCGGGTTTGAACCCGCTATATTGGCCATAGAAGCTCAGCATGATACCGACTAAGCCACCGAAGACGCCCAAGTGTAATGGATTTGATGATGATCGCTTGACGATCGAAACTAGTCATCCAAGTGTATTTATTAACCTCATGAACATTTTTTTTTTCAGGATTAGGGAATAACCCATCTCATTTGGGTACAATCGTGTTGACCGACTGAAAAGCATCAAACGTTTGATTTATAAGTGATTTCTCGAAATACTAATAGACTAGATCCTTTAGTGGCTGTTACTAATACGGTGTTCTTGATGGTGTTGGAGGGGTCAGATATTATTCCCCAGGCCCCCGCTAGTAACACAATAAGACCTGTCTTCCACGGATAAGACATGGCACTCGCAAAATTGTCCATTAATTATAGGTAAGCCTGTGCTATAGTGCCTATATTGGCAATAATTAAGACACGAGTATGTTTATAAAACGAGCGTAACGAGTTTTATAATTTCCATACTCGTGTCTTAATTACCATTATAGGCGAGTTGCATACTACTGTTTATGTTCGACGATGATTATAACAATTTTATGTTCGAACTAAAATATTCATAAATATCTGTCGAAATTTCACCAGTTTGATGTACTGAACAGAGTTCATGGGACGCAGAGAATACCTTGTATTTGACCATGGCCTCCTAGAATACCTCACTAAGAAACTCGCCACGCAGTGAAATTTTAAATAAGAGGGCCATGGAAGTGAGCACAGGTGCGATGCTATCCTCACCTAATTGGTCACATAACTGTTTCTTGAGCTCGGATTGGTGGGAGAAACTGTATCATAATGAAAACTTGTACTATAATGAGCCTCATTATAGTACAGATTTCTGACATGTAATATTTATATTTCGCCAGGGTCGAACATAATAGTACATTATGCAACGAGCATATAAAGGTTATAATTAAGACACGAGTATGCTTATAAAACGAGCGTATGCGAGTTTTATAATTTCCATCCGAGTGTCTTAATTACCATTATAGGCGAGTTGCATACGACTGTTTATGTTCGACGATAATTATGACTTTATTATATGTTTTAACATAAATATTCATAAATATCTGTTGAGATTGTCACTAGAATTTTGTGATCGGGTGCTGCGCTGGGTAGGATATCTCTGATTTCCAAGCTCTCTGACTGACCGACGCATGCGCTCCGTGTGCTTCAATGCCATATGTGCAGATTGAGCACCAGTATTCAGGAAAAATGTCACCGAAGTCGTCTGAAAACAACGCGCTGTGTAGAAATTGTGTTTGGGGATATTAAAGTACAGTGCTATTTCTTGTCTCATATTCACCAGTTTATTTACGCGAACATATGGACGGTGCACTTTCGGTAATTTATATAGACATGTTGGATTTTGATCGCATGCGCGAAGGTATCCTTATCTAATTGGTCAAACAACTGTTTCTTGAGCTGTGATTGGTGGGAGAAACTGTTTCATAATGAAAATTAGTGTTATAATTACCATCATTATGATACAGTTTTCAGACATATAATAGTCATGGTCGAACATAAAAGTAATTAAACCAATTGTACAAAAATGGTGTATATACCTTATTCAGTGTTGTATTTACATATTTCTGCTATGAACCAATACAGTACTGTACAGAACATGGTAGTAGTAGTGTCTCCCTCCAAGCCTCTTGGAATGTCATGAATCATGACGCGCCTTATAACAAGGCTAACTTTTAAAGATAGTACATTTTGTAGAGCGTGTTATGCTGCATTATTCTTAGCCGAATAGTTTGTGAGTGTCTTCAACGGTTTCGGCAAAGTAGTCCAAGAAATGTTCGCGAAGCTTAAAATATTAAGTTATTTAGCAAACCATCATATCTCAGCTTCTCTTTATCACAGTGCAACATTTAATACAAAAATTTTCTTGGAAGGTCCATTAGTAAATAATGAAAACCGCATAAATATCGGTTCAGTGCTTCTTGAGTTTCACTCACATAAAGCAACATTATGAGGTAACATGTCTCATTGTCAACGCGGCATTTCCCCAAGTCATGGCTTTGAAAGACAATAAATAAATAAATAAATAAATAAATAAATAAATAAATAAATAAATAAATAAATAAATAAATAAATAAATAAATAAATAAATAAATAAATAAATAAATAAATAAATAAATAAATAAATAAATAAATAAATAAATAAATAAATAAATAAATAAATAAATAAATAAATAAATAAATAAATAAATAAATAAATAAATAAATAAATAAATAAATAAATAAATAAATAAATAAATAAACAACTTTATGAAAATACAGACACCATTGTAGATAAATTTAGGAAGAGACGTCTGCAGTTCTATGGACACATATATAGGATGGATGAGAACAGACTCACTAAGAAGATTTTCAATATCGTGAATGCTAGTAAATTAAAGACCAGTTGGATTAAAGAAGTACATGAAGACATGGAATTACTTAAAATCTCTGAAGACGACATTAAGGACAGAGAACAATTTAGAAATAAAATCAGAAACACGAAAATTGTACAAGTTTCAAGGAAAGATACATCAGGGAAAAAATGGACAGAGGAAAGGAAGAAAAAGCACAGTGAACTAATGAAGAGGTTTTGGGAAGAAAAGAAGAGAGGAAAAGGAAGTGAAGCTGTGATTGGCTCAAGTTCTCACGCTCTCCTGAAGGGGAATAATCGGAAATAATAAATAAATAAACACACAAACAAACAAATGGGGCTTGAATTCCGGTGGCAACGACGCGGCAGCATTTTCGCCTGAAAAATTACGATACGATACGCTTTTGAATCATTTAGTTTTATGATTTCTCTTGTATTGTCCTAAGTTCACTGCATTGATGGAAAATATATCTAAAATATTCAGATGAATGTATGTGTTGTTTTGCTATTAAATTGGTACACTATGTGTATTGTAAATTCACTTTTCATGTGTGATAGGGGTCATCCATCATATTAGCAGGAATTTGTCCTTATTACTGAATATGGAGTGCGCAGGATTTATTAGACTCAATTAAGTCTGTATTATGCTATCGTATAAAATAGAGCGTGGGGTGCAGTAATCTCCTTGTGATGACACGGGGTCTTAAATACGCCACACGAAGTGCACTTGAATAACGCAATTAGTGTCAGAGAATCTAATAACATAAGCTAGGTACTCAATATGTTGTTCAGCCACTGAGATATGAAGCATCAAGCCAACACTTTACGCAAGCGGACCACGAAGGAAAAGAAGAAGCGTCCTTCTTATTATAAACTTTTCTCCTCCAAAACTCTTGAGTATATAGAAGATGATTGAAAATATGCCTTACTTTACTAGGATGGAATATATTTCTGCCTGAAAGATTCATTAATTCTTCACGAGAGGTATTCCTTCCTTATATCACTTTCACAAGAAAAAATATTTTAAATATAATATATAGGCTATCATTTGATTCACATACCTTCTGGGAGTCATTAAATGTTCATTTTTCGATTTCCATCGGCAATTCTGCAGCGGAAATAATTCATTTTACTACCTATAACAGTTAATTCTTACGATTCGGTGCCATCTTACATTGACGTAGCACACAGTACGTCATACCCGTTGCCAATATTTTGCCTACATGTCCAATACAAAATACACCACACGACACCACCACTAAGAAATCTGGGCGCGTTAGGCTGTAACCATTGTCAAAACCATTAATCTGGACGCGTTAGGCTGTAACCATCGCCAATCCAGTCATATGGACGCGTTAGGCTGTAACCATTGTCAAAACCATTAATCTGGACGCGTTAGGCTGTAACCATTGCCAATCCATTCATATGGACGCGTTAGGCTGTAACCATTGTCAAAACCATTAATCTGGACGCGTTAGGCTGTAACCATTGTAAAGGCCATTGATCTGGACGCGTTAGGCTGTAACCATTGTCAAAACCATTGATCTGCACGCGTTAGGCTGTAACCATTGTAAAGGCCATTGATCTGGACGCGTTAGGCTCTAATCATTGTCAAAGCCATTGATCTGGACGCGTTAGGCTGTAACCATTGCCAATCCATTCATTTGGAGGCGTTAGGCTGTAACCATTGTCAAGGCCATTGATCTGGACGCGTTAGGCTGTAACCATTGCCAATCCATTCATTTGGACGCGTTAGGCTGTAATTATTGTCAAGGCCATTGATCTGGACGCGTTAGGCAGTAACCATTGCCAATCCATTCATTTGGAGGCGTTAGGCTGTAACCATTGTCAAGGCCATTGATCTGGACGCGTTAGGCTGTAACCATTGTCAAGGCCATTGATCTGGACGCGTTAGGCTGTAATCATTGTCAAAACCATTCATCTGGACGCGTTAGGTTGTAACCATTGTCAAGTCCATTGATCTGGACGCGTTAGGCTGTAGCCATTGTCAAAACCATTGATCTGGACGCGTTAGGCTGTAACCATTGCCAATCCATTCATATGGACGCATTAGGCTGTAACCATTGTCAAAACCATTGATCTAGACGCGTTAGACTGTAACCATTGTCAAAACCATTCATCTGGACGCGTTAGGCTGTAACCATTGTCAAGACCATTGATCTGGACGCGTTAGGCTGTAATAATTGTCAAAACAATTCATCTGGACGCGTTAGGCTGTAACCATTGTCAAGACCATTGATCTGGACGCGTTAGGCTGTAATCATTGTCAAAACCATTCATCTGGACGCGTTAGGCTGTAACCATTGTCAAAACCATTGATCTGGACGCGTTATAGGATCAATTTTACGGCGCTCTTTTGCTTTTCTATACTGGGTGCGAAATAGTACGAAATGCGTGGGGTCGGAATTATTGACTCCTTGACAAAGATGGCTGTCAGAGCTGCAATTTAAACTATATAAGTCGTGATCCTATTAGGGATGGCTGGGCGGGTCTTAGACAGCGGAGGAGTAAACATCTATTACTACAGCATCTCCAGATATTTTCCCGACTATTGATTCAGGTAAAATCGTTAATTTCAGTAGTTAAAACATTTTATACAAAGGAATACCTCTCCAAACGTTTTACCAAACATTCATCCTTGTTATGGGGAATTACAAAGTCAGATGGAATGGAACGTTTCTTACTGGTTTTCAGTTTTACTGCGCTTTATGATTGACTTTCAGTCGGTCAACACAAAATAATTAAAATTACAGGAATATGTGAAAAAAAACTGAAAATAAATAGTTCTTTTTTCGAGTGCTTAGTGTATGAATATTAGAGTTGTCGGTCGATTAGAAGTGTTGATCGATTAACCCAGACCACGCAAACTCAGGTGCTTCGGGAGCACCGGCAAAAGCACCGGTGCTCTGCTGTAGGAGAGGAACGTGCAGTGGCAGCGCTTAGCGAGGCGAGAGTCGTGTTGTTGTTGTTTGGTGAATGGGACTGGGCAAATCAGCGCGCGCCAGGCGGAGTACCGGTAAGTAAACGAATAATAATAATAATGATCGAACGTCATTCCAAAATTAAAGATATAGCAAAACAGGAAAGAAAAATTCTCAGAAAGATTTACGGGGCAGTTAATAATAACGGTATTTGGATGAAGAGACCTCAAAGCGAACTCTACCAAAAGATCCACACGATAACGGAAGTAATCAGAAAACGCCGAGTACAGTTTTATCCACACATTTACAGGATGGAAAATTTCAGAACGGCGAAGAAATTGCTCAACGTTATATCACGAAGTAAGTGTGGTACGGAGTGGCTGACAGAGGTTCAGTTCAGAGGGATGTAAAACAGGTCAACATTGAAAATCTTGAGGACCGCACCAAGTGCAGGAATAAACTAAAAAATGTTAAGTTTGACCATAGACCATCACGACAGCCTGGAAGAAAATGTACAGCTGAGCGGAAGGAGCATTCTGAGAGGATGAAGAGATTTTGGGAAGAGAAGCGGGAAAACGCCAGGAGATGAAATCATGTATTCAAGTTCAATCGCTCTCCTAAAGGGGCACAATCGATTGAATAATTAAATAATGCCAATTTTGTGTACAGATAGAAATAATAGTTTTATTGCACTCCTGATTTTGCACTAATTTTCTACATTCAACATTGTTTATCTTTGGCATCGCTTTAAAACCACTGATATTCCAATATTTGGAACAATCGTTTTGGCAGTTGCAATCCTATGTCTAGCTTCCAAGGAAGCATCAGATACACTTGACCTTATTTTTGTTTTGTCAATATTCATAATTGTAAACATTTGTTCACAAACGAACGTTGTTCTGAACATAACAACAAATTTCAGGGCAAGGGCATGAATCCTCTGGATTCAAGGATTTTAGAGAGGGAAAATTGTCTCAATTTCCTTCTTGAAGTTGACTTTTAAAAAGCACAAGCTGCAATTTGAAACTTTCAATACGGTTACACATAGTACTGATTAATTTATTTTTGCCATGCAACGAGATATTTAAATACCCCGTGATGTGTTTCATGAAAGCGGGTTCAGCGATCCATTGCTCATCATCCAAGTCTGACTGTGGAGAAAGAGGAGGGGTGGGAGGGGAAATGCACCGGTGCCACTCGCGTTGGCGTGGCCTGGATTAACCGAATGCCTTAACCGGTTAATCGGCCGTTTAAACGAATTTAATCGGTTTCACACAGTATCAGTTCGAGAAAAAGAATCCTTTGAATAATATATTTAAAAAGTTTACAATTCAATTTGCTACGAGGAGGATATAATTTTAAATTTGTATTATATTATTATTTACTTATCGTATGGCTTTTAGTGCCGGGAGTGTCCGAGGACATGTTCGGCTCGCCTGAGTCTGTAGCTGCTTCCAGCGGACACCCTAAAGGGTGAGCTACAAGTTCCGTTCAATTTCAAGTAGTTCCAACTTTTGCCACCAGATATCAATGATGCCTAGTGGTGAACGTTGGAACTTTGATAGAGCTTTCTGACGAAATCTAACCTAACAATTTTTGCTTTACACAAGTTTAGTCTGTGAAAGGATCTTTTACAAGGCGTGCAAGTAAAAATAAATCAAAAGCATTTATGTTAATACAGTAATATTATTTAAATATATTTCAATATTGATTATTTAATAACACAAGAGTTTGAAGTTAAAGTTCACAGTTACTTACAGTCACACTTGTTTGCTCCAGGACTTAAGACATGTCAGGAAGAACCAAAGTAGTAGAGTTCGCTAGACTCCAAATATTGCATCATCATGACCAGAAATTGCGTAATCCTGATGACGTCATGGGATGACGTCATGGGCCCTTAGAGTGAGCACGTGGTCCAGGAGCGAGCATGTGCACTGCACGTGTTAGCGTGGGAAGGGGTTGACCTTTTGGCTTGTTTGTGCGATGATGATAAAAAGTTAATGGGTGTTGACGTAATGGGGGTTGTTTATTGGGATGCTAACTGTCATCTGACACCCGTGCGAGTGTGAGCATGTGTGCCAGTGCGAGTAATCCGCACATATGGCGCGCAGCTGTTATGTTTTTTTTTGCTCGCGCCGGTTGGGCTGAGCGGAGAAGCGGCTCCTATCCACACATGTGGTGTGCAGCTGTTATTGTTTCTTGCTTAGGATGCTAACCGTCATTTGACACCCGTGCGAGTGTGAGCATGTGCACTAGTGCGAGCGATCACGTGATATGTCTGCAGTGTTCGCGTGAGACGTGGTTGACCTTTAACAAGTAGTGTTAACTTGGGGGTTCTCTCCACTAACTTATTGAACCCTCGTCGTATCGGCCCCGAACCTGATATCTCGCAAACGTAGTAATGCCCCCCTCTTTTCCTATAGTCTCATTATTTAAATAAAATACCAAAACAAAAGGTCATTCGCGGGTAGTGGGGTAGTGTATGTTCTCTTGCAAGTCGCGTGTGTGCTTGTATACGTATGGCTATGTTGGGAAAATGTTTGGTGGTGGGCGAGGACTAGGGTTGAGTGAGGGCTCGTTTAAATGCTATTTTTCCCGCTCTATTTGATGGTGAGGTAATTTTTTAAAATGGGTGGAATTTGGAAACGCAATTTGAGGTTAACGTGCGTTTTTGACATTTTGGCGAATTTAATGAGCTTGTAAGGCTAGAACGATGTGTTATTTAGGAATGGTGTGACGTCCTCTTTGCTATGAATGCGTGTCGGTATATATATTTTTTTAAATTGTTGTTTTTTGAAATTGGTGCTATTTTGGAAACGGTGAAGATGAGAGAAAAGTTTGTTTGACGTCAATGAAAGGTCCCTATGCCCTCTAGGCTGACAGCAAGTTTGAAGTGTGTAGGACAAAACAAAATGATAGCCTACTTTCTGGCGAACATTGGCGATGATTCGCGAACGCATGGTCGGATTTGAGCATATAGGGTGTCGTAGGACTTGTGGTGAACCACCCCTTGCTATGGACGGGAGTATATCCACCCAAAATAAATCTACCCTTACCCGGAGGTTAAGTAGTGGTTATTTTTGTATGCATGCGCACTTGAGGGCTTTTGTAAGAGAGCGGAATTTTTAAATGATTCTTTATAGATGAGGCTTTTTAAAAAATTTATTAAAAAACAAAAAACTAATAGATAGATAGATAGATAGATAGATAATGCCTTTATTGGTGGCGAAGTTGGGTCATTCGCTTTTTAGTATCTCGCTAACCAATAATGCGATTTAAACATATGGGGTGTCATAGGACTCGTAGTGAATTCTCCTTTTGTATGAATGTGGTATGTCAACCCCCAAAATAAAAACTACCCTTACCTGGGGTGAAAGAGCAATTTTTGTATGTATGCACACCGGTGGCTTTTGTCAAAAGGGCCTAACTACACATTTGTTAATATTTTCTGAACCCAGGATGGGATTTTGCCATAGGCAGTAACCTAGCACTTGGGGTGACACCTCGTTTTTGAAAGTATGATTCATTTATTTTTTTGTCAAAAGGGCCTAACTACACTTTTGTTAATATCTCGTGAACCAATCATGCTAGGGACTTGTATGAGGGGTCCTAGCACTTGGGGTGACGTCCCCCTTTGTGGGGTGAAACTACCCCCCAAAATTGAAAACTCAATATCTTGGAAACTATGAACCCTAAAATTAGGCGTGATAGCTTTAAAAATAGGTGATGACATAGGCTTTTACCTGGATTGGTCATTTCACCCCTAAAACAGTAAATAGTCATGTTATGGGAAAAAAACGTGTTAAACACCTAAAAATGATAAATGAAACTAAGATCTTTTGTTTTTGATGAAATATAGCAGGGGGGTGAAAACTACCCCCAAATTGAAAAATCGATACCTTGGAAACTAAGAACCGTAAAATTATGTGTAGTAGCTTAAAAAATTCGTTGTGACATAGGCTTTTACCTGGATAGATGATGTCACCCCTAAAACAGTAAATGGTGATTTTACAGTGGGGAAAAAGGTCTTAAACGGGTAAAAATGATAATTGAACCTAAGATCTTTTGTTTTTGATGAAAAATAGCACGGGGGTGAAAACTACCCCCAAATTGAAAAATCGATACCTTGGAAACTAAGAACCGTAAAATTATGTGTAATAGCATAAAAAATTCGTTGTGACATAGGCTTTTACCTGGATAGATGATGTCACCCCTAAAACAGTAAATACTGATTTTACAGTGGGAGAAATGGTCTTAAACGAGTAAAAATGGTAATTTGAACCTAAGATCTTTTGTTTTTCATGAAAAATTGTAGGGGGGTGAAAACTACCCTCAAATTGAAAAAATCGATATCTTGCAAACTAAGAACCCTAAAATTAGGTTTGAAAGTTGAAAAATAAGTGATGACATACGCTTTTACCTCGATAGATTATTTCACTCATAAAACAGGGAATAGTAATGTTACAGGAGAAAAAGGTATTAAGCACTTAAAAGCATAAGAGTTTTTTGAAACCATGCTTTTTAATGAATGTGTGTTTGGAGGATGACAGCTTGCAAATTAATATTATTATTATTTTTATTATTATTATTAGGTAATTATGGATTAATGTGTTTATAGCTAATGAATAAGGCTACAGAGTTGTATCAGGTGTTGTACAAATCAGGATGGCCAAACCGTTGCCATTCCCCATGAATATACCCAAAAGAGCCAAAACGTTAAGGTTATCGACCTGAGATTTTATAAAACTAATTATCGGAGAGGGTGAAGTAAGGTGTTGTTTTGGACTGACAGTGGCTAACCCTTTCCCATGATCTATGAATTCACCCAAAATGTTTTACCTGACAAGACTGAGTGTACCTGTTGCAGCCTTTAGAAAATCGAACCCGGACCTGTGTGGTGACAGTCGAGTTATATTAATGATGCTTTTTGAACAAACACAGTCTTGCATACTATCGCTGGGTTGAATCTGCACAGAGACACTGGCTTTGTTTGTGTAATGAGTCTTGGTGATAAGAACACGATGCTCTTGCCAGCAAGATTCATATTACTCGTCTGCTTGAAGGTGGACGTGATTCGCACCGTGTTAACGTACATGACTTGATAGTTGTTAGGTAAGGGTTGACAAGGCTCAATGAACCTTATTGCAACCTTAAGATGAATATGAATTTCTTGGTATAGTCGGGGTTGCAAGCCAAGGCCTTAGGGTAGACAACCAACTATGTTAAACACTACACTGTGAGATGGTCAAATGATAATGTAACAGAACATATAGAAAAGTTTTATGTAGTTTAACGAATTGACTAAGAGCCATACCATGAGAGGTATAGGTAATTGAAATTGAATCCTTAGCTGTTGGCCCTACTACATGTAAGCTATAGCAATGCCCACCTATAAGCTATCATGTTAGAAAAAGAAATGTATGGGTTGTTTTAAACGGAGAATGATTGTGTTTACTGTAAAACACAAATCTGAATTTAAAAATAGTTTATGTCCTACATGATGTTTGAACTCTCTTTTTATTTATACTTTAGACAAACGCTAACATAGTTGTAATTCAGAAGCCATGGCTGCCTCCTTTCCAATCCTACACCGTACACTGAAGTTAAAGTTAATAATGATCACGTTACAGGCAGCCAGTTTCAAAGCCATGAGAAATAAGTGAACAAAGTGTAAAATACTTGACCCAGTCGGGAAATCAACATGGTGTTGTTTCAAACAAAGGACAAGCGTTCTATAAACTTGACCACCAAGCTGTCCTATCGACCCCTAATTGTTTGGCTGATGGTGAAAATAATATTAAATGTAAACTATAACTAAAACTAACTACACACTTATAACTAGAAAAATGAAATGTAAGACAAAAGGATAACAGGACAAATAAAGGACAGAAGGAATAAATAATGCCCCCTCAACCCTCAAGAATGTGGATTGATGAACTTGAAAGGAAGGAGAGCCATAAAAGGTAGATATGAAAGTAAAAGAGGAGAGGGTCCCGCTCCAGAGGTAATCGATAAAAAGGAGGAAGACTGGGCCCAGCTCAGGAATCCCTTGTGGTTGCAAACTTCCAAACTCATCAGCCGTAAGCCCCTGAGGGTGTAGGCATATCCAGGGTGCACCACAAGTGGTGGGGCTACATACACCCTACCTTTAGTGTGGCTTGTGCAATAGGCAGGAATTAACATAAAAATAAAAAGAAGGCTGCCTCCTCACGCAAGGAGGGTATCAGAAAAAATAAACAAGGGTCAATTAAGTCGGAAAATAAAGAGACTCCCTAAGCCTTGGATAGCCTAATAATGTCGGAGTCGGTAGAGAACAAGAGTTGACCAAGTGTGGTCGACAGGAAAGAAGACAGACAGGAGCCTAGCACAAGTCAGTGGGAACAATGACGGATTCAGTTGGGGCTCCATGGTCGTCAACCTACATTCCACTAGATGAAAGCCCTTGTTTGGGGGTGGTGGAAAATAAACACCTCTTTTGTTTTAAATCACTGGCTTTAAGGACGGTTACAAATGGCATGCCATTATAATGCGATACTGGTCCTAGGGATATGCAAAATTGTATTAGATACTCAGCTAATAATAGTGTACATGACCCCTTATTATTTTCCCTAATTACAGTACATGGGAATGATGACCATGATTTCCAAGCCCCTAAGTAAGACAAAAACAAATTATTTCCATTCCCAAACAGTTGGGGTGAGGTGAGGCGAGTTTTCAAAACGTCAAACACATGTGGTTTTCCACTTTTACTCCAGGTAAA
Source organism: Meconema thalassinum (assembly GCA_946902985.2). NCBI lineage: Eukaryota > Metazoa > Arthropoda > Insecta > Orthoptera > Tettigoniidae > Meconema > Meconema thalassinum. The sequence continues at coordinate 439,668,074 of OX336393.1, read as the reverse complement.
TGCCATGTTTGCCCACAGACAAGTGCAAAGAAAATCGAAACATGTTATGTTTGGATCAATTCCTTACCTACATGACAACATGTACTTGAAATAACAAGTAATGAGCATTCTATGTTAACAATAGTGAGATGCTTGCAAACTGCCATTGCTTAGAGATCATTAGCGGCTTCTAAGGGAGGCAAGGAGTACACTTACTTGAAAAACTAACAAGAGGAGTGTTCGATTTTCCCACAACACCCAATCTGAAAGTAAATATAAATGACTATGCACTTAAGTCCATAACCACCTCCTTTCCATTCCTACCCTTCATAGTCAAAGGCACACATTAATACAGCCATCACAGTGACAGAGGTTATTTGTAAAATATCTAAATATCTGAGATTTATCTTGAAATTGACCAGAATTTTGTTAAATCCACAAAATTTACCGCAAATTTAGCAAATTCCACCAAATTTCAGCAAAATCCAACAAATCACTACCAGATTTATGGAAATGCCATTGAATTATTAAAGAATGGTTTGAACTACCTCAAATGTATATAAAATTACCCGAGTATTGATGAAAATTCACCAAATTCTACAAAATTTAGCCAAGAGGTCTACAAACCATGAAATGTAACCATTTTTTAGCCTACTTTCGATTTTTGCAAAAAATGAAAGTAGACTTATGAGATCAACACAGGCCGAAAAAAGTGTGTCTGTCTGTGTGTGTGTATGTGTGTGTGTGAGTCTGTGTGTGTGTATGTGTGTGTGTGAGTCTGTGTGTGTGTGTGTGAGTGTGTGTACTCTGAGTGTCTGTCCCCCCCTATCAATTCGAACACGGTGAATGCGAATTGAACGAAATTTGGTACAAAGGTAGCACTAGCAAAGGACACCTCAGTGTCATGTTTTATATCGCCGCCATCTTGACGGAAACGTAATGGCGGCCACACAAATGTTCAAAGCTTAAATCAAATTACGACTAACCTAATCATCCGATCTCTACCAAATTTTGCAACAACATACCTTTATCGGAGGAGCATCCTTTGACCAAACCAATAGGTCATCAGCGTAATAGTTTGCGGATGGCGGCCATATTTGTGTGAAAATCGATTCCCCCTATTAATTCAAACACGGTGAAGCCGAATGGAACGAAATTTGGTACAGAGGTAGCACTAGCAAAGGGCATCTCTGTGTCATGTTTTATATTGCCGCCATATTGAAAGAAACGTAATGGCGGCCACACAAATGTTCAAAGCTTAAGTTAAATTACGACTAACATAACCATCCGATCTCTACCAAACTTTGCAACAACATACCTTTATGGAGGGAGCATCCTTTGACCAATTTTATAGGTTATTAGCCTAATAGTTTGCGGATGGCGGCCATCTTTATGTCAAAATTGATTCCCCCTATTAATTCAAACACGGTGGAACCGAATGGAACGAAATTTGGTACAGAGGTAGCACTAGCAAAGGGCACCTCAGTGTCATGTTTTATATCGCCGCCATCTTGACGGAAACGTAATGGCGGCCACACTAATGTTCAAAGCTTAAATCAAATTACGACTAACCTAATCATCCGATCTCTACCAAATTTTGCAACAACATACCTTTATGGGGGGAGCATCCTTTGACCAAACTAATAGGTCATCAGCGTAATAGTTTGCGGATGGCGGCCATCTTTGTGTGAAAATCGATTCCCCCTATTAATTCGAACACGGTGCAACCGAATGGAACGAAATTTGGTACAGAGGTAGTACTTACTAAAGGCACCTCAGTGTCATGTTTTATATGGCCGCCATCTTGACAAAAACGTAATGGCGGCCACACTAATCTTCAAAGCTTAAATCAAATTACGATTAACCTAATAATTCGATCTCTACCAAATTTTGCAACAACATACCCTTATAGAGGAAGCATCCTTTGACCAATTTAATAGGTTATTAGCCTAATAGTTTGCGGATGGCGGCCATCTTTATGTCAAAACATATTCCCCCTATTAATTCGAACACGGTGGAACCGAATGGAACGAAATTTGGTACAGAGGTAGCACGAGAAAGGGCACCTCAGTGTCATGTTTCATATCGCCGCCATCTTGACTGAAACGTAATGGCAGCCACATGAATGTTCAAAGCTTAAATCAAATTACGACTAACCTAATCATCCAATCTCTACCAAATTTTGCAACAACATACCTTTATGGGGGGAGCATCCTTTGACCAAACCAATAGGCCATCAGCGTAATAGTTTGCGGATGGCGGCCATATTTGTGTGAAAATCGATTCCCCCTATTAATTCAAACACGGTGAAGCCGAATGGAACGAAATTTGGTACAGAGGTAGCACTAGCAAAGGGCATCTCTGTGTCATGTTTTATATTGCCGCCATATTGACAGAAACGTAATGGCGGCCACACAAATGTTCAAAGCTTAAGTTAAATTACGACTAACATAACCATCCGATCTCTACCAAACTTTGCAACAACATACCTTTATGGAGGGAGCATCCTTTGACCAATTTTATAGGTTATTAGCCTAATAGTTAGCGGATGGCGGCCATCTTTGTGTCAGAATCGATTCCCCCTATTAATTCAAAGACGGTGAAACCGAATGGAACGAAATTTGGTACAGAGATAGCACTAGCAAACGGCATCTCAGTGTCATGATTAATATCGCCGCCATATTGACAGTAACGTAATGGCGGCCACACAAATGTTTAAAGCTTAAATCAAATTACGACTAACATAACCATCCGATCTCTACCAAACTTTGCAACAACATACCTTTATGGAGGGAGCATCCTTTGACCAATATAATAGGTCATTAGCCTAATAGTTTGCGGATGGCGGCCATCTTTATGTCAAAATTGATTCCCCCTATTAATTCGAAGACGGTGGAACCGAATGAACGAAATTTGATACAGAGGTAGCACTAGCAAAGGGCACCTCAGTGTCATGTTTTATATCACCGCTATCTTGACGGAAACTTAATCGTGGCCACCCAAATGTTAAAAGCTAAAATGTAATTACGACCAACCTAATAATCTAGTCTCTACCAAATTTTGCAACACCATATCTTTATGTGGGAAACATATTCTGACCAAACTGCAAGAACATCAGCCCAATAGTTTGCAGATGGTGGCCAAGTATGTGTGCAAATCGATTCCCCCTATCAATTCAAACACGGTGAAACCGAATGGAACGAAATTTGGTACAGAGGTAGCACTAGCAAAGGGCACCTCATATTCATGTTTAATATCCCTATAGCACGTTGAATTTCAACAAGCTACTTCAACCAACATTCAATCATACTCCTTGAAAAGGACAAAGAGTTATAACAATACCCATGCATTTAGGAGAAAGTAGGCTATATGTTCTTTACTGAACATCTTGTTTAAATTCACAACATATACTCGAAAATTCCATAATATTCCCTTTGCGTGTATATTTTTTTAGTTGTTGTTTCGTTTCCCACACTCCCTGCAGACAAATACCTGAACATGGCTTTATCCTAGACTAGGAGCTCCACATTCGACATGATAGCTGAGTTTCTTCTCCCATAAACTCGTCTCTGAGGTGGGTGCCAGAAAAGGCATCCAGCTGCAAAAACCACACCCTCACATAGACTTTCATAACTTCTTACGTTGAGGTTCATAACACTACGTTGATTGATTTATCGGTTTCCTTTTCACAATTCCTGTCTATACATTCCTCTTGAAGGTTGCAAGATGCGTGCAAGGTTCCTAAAATGCAATTCAATTTAATAAATACCTTAAGGTGGTTTGATTTGTTTAATGATATGGTGTTAATACTTTTTTTTTAGGTCTTGACTGGCTTTGCAATAAGAATTGACTAACCAAACATGAGTTACCTATCAGGGAAACATTTTGGCCACTATGTTGGCTATTGACCAGTGAGTTTAGCTGTTTATCATTTTTTAAAATCATAAACAACAGAGGCTTAAACGTATAGATAAACCGTGTGACCATGTTTGTTAAACAAGACATTATACCAGAGACAATTAGGATACTTATGTAGAGTTTACCGAAAATAATGTTGTGTAACAGTAAATGCTAGTCAACAAACAGTTATACACTTCTAAAAAATCATCATACAATACCTGAGAGCTCTTCTAAAATTATTGATGTGTAACATGTTTCCACTAACTTGCTATGTATTTTTTGGCTTGGGGGTGATTTTCAAGAAATGCAAATGGAACTGAAATGCAATACAAACAATGAGCGCGCCTGGTGGCTGAGATTGATACCACGACGTACTGTCGGTTATGTAGGTATGTGGAATGTATATCAAATATGGTTTACTTCAAGTTCTGGAGATCCCTACAATTCCTACAATAAATGATCTTGAAATGGTCATCCTATGGTGTGAAAATATTTATTAGGTATATATATATATATATTTACTGAAAAACAATTATGATTTATTAAATGTTTATATGTTTACAGTATTGTTATTTAATGTAAGCACTTGAGGCACTACCGACCAAAATACAGCACTATCTGCAATATGTATTGCATACTTGAAGGTTTGGTGGTCCCATTAAAGGTATTCCTAAAATAAATGATTTTCAAGTTGTCATTCTATGACGTGAAAATATTTAATATATGATATTTGCTAACAGAATATGCCACTGGAATTATTTTACAAGTAGTTATTTTAATGACAACAGAGTTCACTGTTAATAACGGAGAGCCCTATGTGGAATGTAGGATAATATGTAACATAATATACGTGATATGTCACAACTGTAAGGCTTGTGATTTTTTAAAGATGCCTTTATACCTATATTAATCACCCAGTTTACAAGACTGATAACTGTAATGCTACGGAAAAATCATAACAAATCAAAAATGTGCATTGGAAAACCAAAAAGTGGTTGAGCAAATATACAGTCAACATGCAAAAAAACAAGAAATATATACAAATTGTGTTAATTAATTTAATTCAAATATATATATTTTTACAATAGGTATACACACACACACACACACACACACACACATACAGAATACAGCTCTTTTTTGTTTTTGTTTGCTTGCTACAGTTTTTAAATATAACACTTGCTGAACATTATTTTAGGGGTGGGGGTGTTGCTACGTTGACCAATTACACAATAATACCAGCTTTACGAAGTTCATCTTCTATTTTTAACAGCTCTTCCTCATAACCAATATGACCAGCCTGTTTACAGGCATGCAAGAGCTGTAGACGTTCGACTAATATATTAGGATCGTTCCATTTGCTATTTTTTATGAATGGTTTCAAATACTCGGGAAGCAGTCCATCATTTTCACCATCAACATCATTATCATCCTCATCATTATAATCATCTTCATAATGATCATCATCATCCTCGTCATCTTTACCATCATAATTTCCACATGTGTCCACAGTCTGTTCAATGGTTTGAGTTCCCTTTGATAGTGTTGAAAGCTTCTTTTTAGATGTACTAGAGTGCTTTAACATTATGTTATTATTATCACCATCACCATCCTTTTCATCTTCCCCAACCAACTTCTTGATGGGGTATTTGTCTCTGATAGAGTTGAGGGCTTTTGAGATGTGTGTGTGTGTCTGATCATGGGTTTTACTGGAGGTCTTAAAGGTTTCTCATTAAACAACTCGCTAACAGCATGAGTGCGTTGTAGTGTATTAAACCCGAGGTTAATATTATCTTGAGCAGCACTATTTTTTTCTTGGACTTGGTTTTTTGCTTCGGTTTGAGTTTTTCTTACATTTACACTAGCATGATTATTAAGTTTACAATCATGACTGTTTGAAGAAAGTATGTCCAATTCTCTTGTCTTAAGCATTCCTCGACACTGTTTTGATCGTTGCTTTGAACAGCGCCAAATAACAGTTCCATTTTTATTGCTTCGTTTCACAATATATGAATATCCTTTATAGTACCGGTATGCATAAGGCTTACCATACCTAGTAACTGATACTTCCATATCAACTGTCAAGCATAAACTAATTTCTAGTAAAGACAACTTGGAAATAACAACAATAGATTAATGTGGGAGCATATATAGATGCAAAAAGAGGGAGCAAAAGTGGGGGTAAAAAGTGTCAGCGAAAGTGGGAGCAAATGTGGGAGCAAAAACTGTGAGCAAAAATTGGGAAGCAAAAAGTGGGAGCATATATGGGATGAAATGTGGGAGCAAAGCAAATATAAAAAGTGGGAGCAAATATGCTAACAAATATGTCAACAAATATGCCGGCAAAAGTAAATACACAATTCAAGATAGTTGAAAGTGCAAAGAAAATATGGATGCAAATATGAGAGCCAATGTAGTGTTTTTCTAAAACAACTAAGCATAACAAACTTAGTCAAAACCTAACCTAACCTAACCTGCCCCAACCTCACCTAACCTAACTTCACCTATCCTAACATAACCTACCCTAACCTCACCTAACCTAACCTAACTTCACCTATCTTAACCTAACCTAGCGTAACTTAACCTAACCTAACCTCACCTAACCTAACCTAACGTAACCCAACTTCACCTAACCTAACCTCACCTAACCCAACTTCACCTCACCTAAACTAACTTCACCTAACCTAACTTGACCCAACTTTACCCGACCTAACCTATCATAAATTCACCTAACCTAACTTTACCTAACCTAACTTCACCCAACCTAACCTTTCAACTCTCAGATCAAAATTACATTCTGGGCATAGTTGAGTTGGAACCCATGACCTCAGGGATGACACCAAAGCATACTAACCACTACACCGCGAGATGGGCAAATTATTACGCAACACAACACAAAAATAAAAGTTTCCTGTAGTGTAATTCATTGGTTGACAACCATAGTTGGGAATTCAAACCCAAGACTTCAGGACTTTTGTTATGAACATTATCAGAAATATTATTCCATTTACATTTTGCTGCTGCTTATAATTATAAGAGTTGGCATTAATATGGGATCAAAAAGTGGGAGAAAAAAAGTGGGAGCCAATATGGGAGCAAAAGTGGGAGCAAATGTGGGAGCCAATACGGGAACAAATGTGGGAGCAAATCAGCTCACCTCGGATATCACCAGCGAGTGCTCATATCCACCGCTAGGTAACGGAAACACACTTTGCGTGTTGTATGTAATTATCTTACTAAGTTTGACTGCATGCAAAACGTGCTTGTATAAGCTGTGCATATAATTTTAATATACAATTAACACTAAATGTTCGAAGTAAACCATATTTGATATACATTCCACATAGCTACATAACCGACAGTACGTCGTGGTATCAATCTCAGCCACCAGGCGCGCTCATTGTTTGTATTGCATTTCAGTTCCATTTGCATTTCTTGAAAATCACCCCCAAGCCAAAAAATACATAGCAAGTTAGTGGAAACATGTTACACATCAATAATTTTAGAAGAGCTCTCAGGTATTGTATGATGATTTTTTAGAAGTGTATAACTGTTTGTTGACTAGCATTTACTGTTACACAACATTATTTTCGGTAAACTCTACATAAGTATCCGAATTGTCTCTGGTATAATGTCTTGTTTAACAAACATGGTCACACGGTTTATCTATACGTTTAAGCCTCTGTTGTTTATGATTTTAAAAAATGATAAACAGCTAAACTCACTGGTCAATAGCCAACATAGTGGCCAAAATGTTTCCCTGATAGGTAACTCATGTTTGGTTATTCAATTCTTATTGCAAAGCCAGTCAAGACCTAAAAATAGTATTAACACCATATCATTAAACAAATCAAACCATCTTAAGGTATTTATTAAATTGAATTGCATTTTAGGAACCTTGCAAGCATCTTGCAACCTTCAAGAGGAATGTATAGACAGTAATTGTGAAAAGGAAACCGAGAAATCATTCAACGTAGTGTTATGAACCTCAACGTAAGAAGTTATGAAAGTCTATGTGAGGGTGTGGTTTTTACAGCTGGATGCCTTTTCTGGCACCCACCTCAGAGACGAGTTTATGGGAGATGAAACTCAGCTATCATGTCGAATGTGGAGCTCCTAGTCTAGGAGAAAGTCATTTTCAGGTATTTGTCTACAGGGTGTGGGAAACGAAACAACAACTAAAAAAATATACACGTAAAGGGAATATTATGGAATTTTCGAGTATATGTTGTGAATTTTAAAAAATGGTTAAATTTCATGGTTTGTAGACCTCTTGGCTAAATTTGGTAGAATTTGGTGAATTTTCATCAATATTCGGGTAATTAGGTAGATTTCATTAGAAAGCTAACTATTGCAATGGGTCCCATGTTTCGACTTCCGGAAAATTTTGACATATCTTCGCGTTTCACATCCCCCAGACCCCAAAACCACCGTCAGTTCAAAAGTTTATATATAATTTATGTATATATATATGTATATATATATGTATATCAGTTTCTTGTGGACACGATAACTGCCGTAATTTTGCACCAATTACTTCGAATTTTTTACCGAAGATGTATATCTATAAAATCTCGGTCGAGTTCGTTACTGGGCTAAATCGGTCGAAGGGGGTGAAAATGGGGGGCTTTTTTCGAAAAAGTGAAATTTCGCTATAACTCTCTTAATACGTGCAATATCGAATCTATTCAAAGTTCATAATATGTGTCGGATAAGTGCCAAAAATTTATGTCAAATACGTTTTTTGATAGCACCAACCATTGACCAAAGGGGTGGAAAAAAGTGGGTTTTTCGGGAAACATTAATCATATCTCTCTTAATAGGCACAATATCAAAACCGTACAAAATGGACAATATTCCCCTAATAATTACCTAAAACTTTTGTCTGAAAGAATTTTTGATATGACCCACCATAACGCCAAGGGACGAGAAAAATGATTTCGGAATTATAAGAAAATGCCAAGAGCTATCAGTGGTTGCCATGGCAACACTACTAAATTGATGAGGCATGGGCCATCAGACGTTGCCATGACAACGCACTTGCACGAGATTAGATTCAGTATTTCCATCTGATTAAGTGGTTGGTTGGTTGGTTCTTAAGTTTAGGGGCTGCTACAACGCGGTCATGTAGCCCCGTGTACTTTGGGTGTGTGTAGAATCTGTCTGATAACCGGTGTTAATTGTGATGACTGTATTAGTGTGTGTTATCTGTTTGTTAATTTAAGTACTGCAACTAACAATTTTTCAGATAGTTCCTACTTTTGCCGCCAAGCGCCACTGTCAACGACTACGAGGCCAAGTTCAGAAATGAGCTACTAGACGCCGCCGCAGTCGGCTCTTGGCAACGAACATAGAAACCTAAGAGCGTTGTATACATTCTTAACCTATCCAATTTAGCTTCACACAGGTGCAATTAGTGGAAGGATCTTTAACATGCCATAAATCTATGACATGGGACCGCCGGCTTTACTTCCCCTCCGAAGGAAGGCATACTGAGGGATATTTAACGCTCTTAAAATATCCGACGGCTTCGGCCGGGTTTGAACTCGGTATCTTGGGCATAGAAGCTCAGCATGTTACCGACTACGCCACCGAAGCCGCCTGACAAAGTGGGAAGCGGCTTCGGTGACGTAACTGGTAGCATACTGAATGTATATGCCCAATGTCGAGGTTTCAAAGCCGGCCGAAGTCGTCGAATTTCCTAAGAGCACTAGAATCCTTCAGTATGCTTTCCTTTGGAGGGGAAGTTCCAACGTTCGTTGCGAGTTGATGGTTGGGGTGGCATCTAGTAGCCAAGTTCACAGCTAGGTGTCGTTGACGGTAGTACCTGGAACCAACATTAGGAACTACTGCTTGAAATTGACCGTCTGCAGTACTTACATGAATTAAGACTAATACAGCCATTACAATTCACACCGTGTATCAGACAGATTCTACACTCACCCAAAGTACACGGGGTTAGATGACCGCGTTGTCGCAGCCCCTAAACTGAGGAACCAACCAGAGGTAGATTTCATTAGAAAGCTAACTATTGCAATGGGTACCATGTTTCGACTTCCGGAAAATTTCGACATATCTTGGCGTTTCACATCCCCCAGACCCCAAAACCACCGTCAGTTCAAAAGTTATATCTAATTTATGTATGTATATGTATATCAGTTTATTGTGGACACGATAACTGCCGTAATTTTGTACCAATCACTTTGAATTTCTTACCGAATACGTATACCTATAAAATCTCGGTCGAGTTCGTTACTGGGCTAAATCGGTCGAAGGGGGTGAAAATGGGGGGGCTTTTTTTTTTTTCGAAAAAGTGAAATATTGCTATAACTCTCTTAATATGTGAAATATCGAATCCGTTCAACATTCACACTATGTGTCGGATAAAGCCAAAAAATGTATGTTTGAAGAGTTTTTTTTATAGCACCAACCATTGACCAAAGGGGTGGGAAAAAGTGGGTTTTTCGGGAAACATTAATCATATCTCTCTTAATAGGCACTATATCAAAACCGTACAAAATGGACAATATTCCCATAATAATTACCTAAAACTTTTGTCTGAAAGAATTTTTGATATAACCCACCATTATGCCAAGGGATGAGAAAAATAATTTCGGAATTATAAGAAAATGCCAAGACCTATCAGTGGTTGCATGGCAACACTACTAAATTGATGAGGGATGAGCCATCAGACGTTGCCATGATAACGCACTTGCACGAGATCAGATTCAGATTTCCATCTAAGTGTGAAGCGGCTTCGGTGACGTAACTGGTAGCATGCTGAATGTCTATGCCCAAGATCGCGAGTTCAAAGCCGGCCGAAGTCGTCGGATTTCCTAAGAGCGCTAAAAATCCCTCAGTATGCTTTCCTTTGGAGGGGAAGTTCCAACGTTCGTTGCGAGTTGCTGGTTGCGGTGGCATCTAGTAGCCAAGTTCACAGCTAGGTGTCGTTGACGGTAGTACCTGGTAGCAACATTAGTAACTACTGCTTGAAATTGACCGTCTGCAGTCCTTACCTGAATTCCAGACTAATACAGCCATCCCAAGGTACATGGGGTTACATGACCGCGTTGTCGCAGCCCCTAAACTGAGGAACCAACCAAAATCTCTGCGGTAGATATAATTTTGCGTGAAGAAGTAACAGACCGTTACATAGTTGCACATCAGTGTCGAAACTTTGCATAAGGATAGTGTGACCACAAGTATAAAAATGGACCCCAAATGACAAGAAGGTTACCGTTCCTATAAGACAATAAAATGTTTAAAATAAGCATAAAATGACGAAAAACAAAGTTAATTAAGTTACCTTCTCGCAGTAAATGAGGTCTGATCCTTCTACGAAAATCTGGATATTCTGCCTATTTTCGCCTATCCCCAAGTTTGTCCGGTGAAATCTACCTCCGCCTTCCGGCGTGCCGAGAGGACTTTTTTTATATACATTTGAGCTAGTTCAAACCATTCTTTAATAATTCAATGCCATTTCAATAAATCTGGTAGTGATTTGTTGGATTTTGCTGAAATTTGGTGGGCGCAAGCCACACTAAAGGTAGGGTGTATGTAGCCCCACCACTTGTGGTGCACCCTGGATATGCCTACACCCTCAGGGGCTTATGGCTGATGAGTTTGGAAGTTTGCGACCACAAGGGATTCCTGAGCTGGGCCCAGTTTTCCTCCTTTTTATCGATTACCTATGGAGCGGGACCCTCTCCTCTTTTACTTTCATATCTACCTTTTATGGCTCTCCTTCCTTTCAAGTTCATCAATCCACATTCTTGAGGGTTGAGGGACATTATTTATTCCTTCTGTCCTTTATTTGTCCTGTTATCCTTTTGTCTCTCATTTCATTTTTCTAGTTATAAGTGTGTAGTTAGTTTTAGTTATAGTTTACATTTAATTTTATTTTCACCATCAGCCAAACAATTAGGGGTCGATAGGACAGCTTGGTGGTCAAGTTTATAGAACGCTTGTCTTTTGTTTGAAACAACACCATGTTGATTTCCCGACTGGGTCAAGTATTTTATACTTTGTTCACTTATTTCTCATGGCTTTGAAACTGGCTGCCTGTAACGTGATCATTATTAACATTAACTTCAGTGTACGGTGTAGGATTGGAAAGGAGGCAGCCATGGCTTCTGAATTACAACTATGTTAGCGTTTGTCTAAAGTATAAATAAAAAGAGAGTTCAAACATCATGTAGGACATAAACTATTTTAGGTAGATTTCTTTAGAAAGCTAACTATTGCAATGGGTCCCATGTTTCGACTTCCGGAAATTTTCGACATATCTTCGCGTTTCACATCCCCCAGACCCCAAAACCACCGTCAGTTCAAAAGTTTATATATAATTTATGTATATATGTATCTATCTATATATATATCAGTTTCTTGTGGACACGATAACTGCCGTAATTTTGCTTCAATCACTTTGAATCTTTTACATAATATGTATCCCTATAAAATCTCGGTCGAGTTCGTTAATGGGCAAAATCGGTCAAAGGGGGTAAAAATGGGGGGCTTTTTTCGAAAAAGTGAAATATCGCTATAACTCTCTTAATACATGAAATATCGAATCCCTTCAAAGTTCATAATATGTGTCGGATAAGTGCCAAAAATTTATGTCAAATAAGTTTTTTGATAGCACCAACCATTGACCAAAGGGGTGGGAAAAAGTGGGTTTTTCGGGAAACATTAATCATATCTCTGTTAATAGGCACAATATCAAAACCGCACAAAATGGACAATATTCCTCCAATAATTACCTAAAACTTTGGCTGAAAGAATTTTTGATATGACCCACCATTACGCCACGGGGTGAACAAAATGATTTAAATTATAAGAAAATGCCAAGTGCCAAGAGAGGTTGCCATGACAACTTTACTTTTAATTGATAAGGGATGACCATCAGCAGTTGCTATGACAACGCCACTGCACGAGATCACATTCGGTTTCATATGTCAGTGGGAAGCGACTTCGGTATCGGAACTGGTAGCATGCTGAACTTCTATGCCCAAGGTCGCGGGTTCAAACCCGGCTAAAGTCGTCGGATTTACTAAGAGCGCTAAAAAACCTGAGTTTGCTTTCCTTCGGAGGGGAAGTTCCAACGTTCGTTGCGAGTTGCTGATTGAGGTGGCATCTAGTAGCCAAGTTCACAGCTAGGCGTCATTGACGGCAGTATTTTAGGTAGATTTCATTAGAAAGCTAACTATTGCAATGGGTACCATGTTTCGATTTCCGGAAAATTTCGACATATCTTCGCGTTTCACATCCCCCAGACCCCAAAACCACCGTCAGTTCAAAAGTTTATATATAATTTATGTAATATATGTATATATGTATATCAGTTTCTTGTGGACACGATAACTGCCGTAATTTTGCACCAATCACTTTGAATTTTTTACCGAATATGTATACCCATAAAATCTCGGACGAGTTCGTTACTGGGCTAAATCGGTCGAAAGGGATGAAAATGGGGGACTCTTTTTTTTTTCGAAAAAATGAAATATTGCCATAACTCTCTTAATATGTGAAATATCGAATCCGTTCAAAGTTCATACTATGTGTCGGATAAAGCTCAGAAATTTATGTTTGAAACGTTTTTTGATAGCACCAACCATTGACCAAAGGGGTGGGAAAAAGTGTTTTTTTCGGGAAACATTAATCATATCTCTGTTAATAGGCACAATATCAAAACCGTACAAAATGGACAATATTCCCCTAATAATTACCTAAAACGTTTGTCTGAAAGAATTTTTGATATGAGCCACCATTGCGCCAAGGGATGAGAAAAATGATTTCGGAATTATAAGAAAATGCCAAGAGCTATCAGTGGTTGACATGGCAACACTACTAAATTGATGAGGGATGAGCCATCAGACGTTGCCATGACAACGCACTTGCGCGAGATCAGATTCAGATTTCCATCTGACTAAGTGTGAAGCGGCTTCGGTGACGTAACTGGTAGCATGCTGAACTTCTATGCCCAAGGTCGCGGGTTCAAAGCCGGCCAAAGTCGTCGGATTTTCTAAGAGCGCTAAAAATCCCTCAGTAAGCTTTCCTTTGGAGGGGAAGTTCCAACGTTCGTTGCGAGTTGCTGATTGAGGTGGCATCCAGTAGCCAAGTTCACAGCTGGGTGGCGTTGACGTTAGTATCTGGTAGCAACATTAGGAACTACTGCTTGAAATTTAGCGTCTGCATTCCTTACCTGAATTACAGACTAATACAGCCATCACAATTCACACCGTTTATCAGACAGATTCTACACTCACCCAAAGTACACGGGGTTATATGACCGCGTTGTCGCAGCCCCTAAACTGAGGAACCAACCAACATCTCTGCGGGAGATATAATTTTGCGTGAAGAAGTAACAGACCGTTACATAGTTACACACCAGTGTCGAAACCTTGCATAAGGACAGTGTGACCACAAGTATAACAAGTAGTTCCGTGAAGAACTGTACAGCCTATTTTCATATCCTGCTCATGTTAATTGCCTCTATCAACATACAAAATTTCAGTTTAATTGCTCTAACAGATTCGTAGATATTGAGAACCGTCTAAATATTTCAGACGGTCGCCAGGTTGGATTTTTATTTTTGTACTATTATATTAAGATTATTGTGTAAGTGTGGTATTCAAACTTCAATCGCATGATAAGAACACAAGAAGTAAAAACGAGATTTTAAAATTACGCACAGCAGCCATCTTGTGATTATGCAAACAATTGAAATAAATTAGATGCCAGTGGATTAACATTTGTGTAAGCATTTAAAACGTGCAACGTTTCACGGCACTCGGATAGTTAATTCGCGAGAAACGTCCATTTAAATATTTATACTTCGTGTCGCCGCCATGTTGGATTCATGCTCACGAGGTTACTGAAAGTCCTATAGGTGAACATATGATCATAGTCTCTATGAACATAAAAATTTCAGTTTGGTTGCTGTAAAAGATTCATATATATTCAGAACCGTCTAAATATTACGGAAGCTTGCCATTTAGGATTGTTATATGTATAGGCCATAGAGTTATGTACCATTCAAGGTCACTTATTGCCTAGGTTCATTATTCAAACTTTCACTTCGATCGCATGATTACGACACAAGAAATAAAAACTTAATTTTAAAATTTCGCACAGCCGCCATCTTGAGGTTATGTAAACAATTGAATTAAATTAGATGGCAGTACATTACAATCTGCAAAATCATTTACTGTACCACATTTCACTGCGCTCAGAGAGTTAACTCACGAGAAAAGTCTATTAAAATATTTCAAATTCGCTTGGTCGCCATGTTCGTTTTGTACTTTACTGGTTTATGAATTATACATAGGTAAACTTGTATCAGTACCCTTTATCACCGTACAAAATTGCAGGGTGATATCTGTAATAGTTTCGGGGATATAGAATGTCAGTGAAATATTTCGCACAGGCGCCATTTTGAGGTTATGTAAACAATTGAACTAAATTAGATTCCAGTGCATTGCAATGTGTATAAATATTTGCTGTACCAAGTTTCATTACGTTTGGATAGTTAAATCGCGAGAAAAGTCTATTTAAAAGTCTCCACTTCGCTTGGCCGCCATGTTGGTTATGTAGTAACCAGGTTTTTGAAAGTTTCATAGGTGAACTTCTAGTAATACCCATTATCACCGTACACAATTTCAGGGCGATATCCGTTATAGTTTCGGAGATACTGAATGCTAGTGAAATATTTCACACAGCCGCCATGTTGGATTGGTGAGACGTAACAAAATTCGATGGGCACGGTCGACGTCGCCGGGAATAGTGCTATGAACTTACCGAGTGTCACTGAAATCGCTCCAGCCGTTTAGATTTTATTAGGGGGGGGGGACACACACACACACGCACACACACGGACAAAAGGTGATCTCATAAGCCTATTTTTTCAAAATTGAAAATAGTCTAAAAATGGACTCCAAATGACAAGAAGGTTACCGTCCCCGTAAGACAATAAAATGTTTAAAATATGTTTAAAATGAAGACAAACAAAGTTAATTAATCTCCAATTATAAAATACTTTCACGCGATAAATGAGGTCTGATCCTTCTACGAAAACCTGCATATTCTGCCTATTTTCGCCTATCTCCAAGTTTGTCCGGTGAAATCTACCTCCGCCTTCCGGCGTGCCGAGAGGACTTTTTAAATTCAGATTTGTGTTTCACAGTAAACACAATCATTCTCCGTTTAAAACAACCCATACATTTCTTTTTCTAACATGATAGCTTATAGGCGGGCATTGCTATAGCTTACATGTAGTAGGGTCAACAGCTAAGGATTCAATTTCAATTACCTATACCTCTCATGGTATGGCTCTTAGTCAATTCGTTAAACTACATAAAACTTTTCTATATGTTCTGTTACATTATCATTTGACCATCTCACAGTGTAGTGTTTAACATAGTTGGTTGTCTACCCTAAGGCCTTGGCTTGCAACCCCGACAATACCAAGAAATTCATATTCATCTTAAGGTTGCAATAAGGTTCATTGAGCCTTGTCAACCCTTACCTAACAACTATCAAGTCATGTACGTTAACACTGTGCGAATCACGTCCACTATTAAACAGACGAGTAATATGAAACTTGCTGGCAAGAGCGCCGTGTTCTTATCACCAAGACTCATTACACAAACAAAGCCAGTGTCTCTGTGCAGATTCAACCCAGCGATAGTATGCAAGACTGTGTTTGTTCAAAAAGCATCATTAATATAACTCGACTGTCACCACACAGGTCCGGATTCGATTTTCTAAAGGCTGCAACAGGTACACTCAGTCTTGTCAGGTAAAACATTTTGGGTCAATTCATAAATCATGGGAAAGGGTTAGCCACTGTCACTCCAAAACAACACCTTACTTCACCCTCTCCGATAATTAGTTTTATAAAATCTCAGGTCGATAACCTTAACGTTTTGGCTCTTTTGGGTATATTCATGGGGAATGGCAACGGTTTGGCCATCCTGATTTGTACAACACCTGGTACAACTCTGTAGCCTTATTCATTAGCTATAAACACATTAATCCATAATTACCTAATAATAATAATAAAAATAATAATAATAATATTAATTTGCAAGCTGTCATCCTCCAAACACACATTCATTAAAAAGCATGGTTTCAAAAAACTCTTATGCTTTTAAGTGTTTAATACCTTTTTATCCTGTAACATTACTATTCCCTGTTTTATGAGTGAAATAATCTATCGAGGTAAAAGTGTATGTCATCACCTATTTTTCAACTACCAAACCTAATTTTAGGATTCTTAGTTTGCAAGATATCGATTTTTTCAATTTGAGGGTAGTTTTCACCCCCCTACTATTTTTCATGAAAAACAAAAATCTTAGGTTCAATTATCATTTTTACCCGTTTAAGACCTTTTTCCCCACTGTAAAATCACTATTTACTGTTTTAGGGGTGACATCATCTATCCAGGTAAAAGCCTATGTCACAACCAATTTTTTAAGCTATTACACATAATTTTACGGTTCTCAGTTTCCAAGCTATCGATTTTTCAATTTGGGGGTAGTTTTCACCCCCCCTGCTATTTTTCATCAAAAACAAAAGATCTTAGTTTCATTTATCATTTTTAGGTGTTTAACACGTTTTTTCCCCATAACATGACTATTTACTGTTTTAAGGGTGAAATGATCAATCCAGGTAAAAGCCTATGTCATCACCTATTTTTAAAGCTATCACGCCTAATTTTAGGGTTCTTAGATTCCAAGATATTGAGTTTTCAATTTTGGGGGGTTGTTTCACCCCACAAAGGGGGACGTCGCCCCAAGTGCTAGGACCCCTCATACAAGTCCCTAGCATGATTGGTTCACGAGATATTAACAAAAGTGTAGTTAGGCCCTTTTGACAAAAAAAATGAATCATACTTTCAAAAACGAGGCGTCACCCCAAGTGCTAGGATACTGCCTATGGCAAAATCCCATCAGGGGTTCAGAAAATATTAACAAATGTGTAGTTAGGCCCTTTTGACAAAAGCCACCGGTGTGCATACATACAAAAATTGCTCTTTCACCCCAGGTAAGGGTAGTTTTTATTTTGGGGGTTGTCATACCTCATTCATACAAAAGGAGAATTCACTACAAGTCCTACGACACCCCATATGTTTAAATCGCATTATTGGTTAGCAAGATACTAAAAAGCGAATGACCTATTAGTTTTTTGTTTTTTTAATAAATATTTTAAAAAACCTCATCTATAAAGAATCATTTAAAAATTCCGCTCTCTTACAAAAGCCCTCAAGTGCGCATGTATACAAAAATAACCACTACTTAACCTCCGGGTAAGGGTAGATTTATTTTGGGGTGGATATACTCCCGTCCATAGCAAGGGGTGGTTCACCACAAGTCCTACGACACCCTATATGCTCAAACCCGACCATGCGATCGCGAATCATCGCCAATGTTCGCCAGAAAGTAGGCTATCAATTTGTTTTGTCCTACACACTTCAAACTTGCTGTCAGCTTAGAGGGCATAGGGACCTTTCATTGACGTCAAACAAACTTTTCTCTCATCTTCACCGTTTCCAAAATAGCACCAATTTCAAAAAACAACAATTTTAAAAAAATATATATATACCGACACACATTCATAGCAAAGAGGACGTCACACCATTCCTAAATAACACATCGTTCTAGCCTTACAAGCTCATTAAATTCGCCAAAATGTCAAAAACGCACGTTTACCTCAAATTGCGTTTCCAAATTCCACCCATTTTAAAAAATTACCTCACCATCAAATGAGCGGGAAAAATAGCATTTAAACGATCCCTCACTCAACCCTAGTCCTCGCCCACCACCAAACATTTTCCCAACATAGCCATACGTATTCAAACACACACGCGACTTGCAAGAGAACATACACTACCCCACTACCCGCGAATGACCTTTTGTTTTGGTATTTTATTTAAATAATGAGGCTATAGGAAAAGAAGGGGGGGGGGGGGGCATTACTACGAGTGCGAGATATCAGGTTCGGGGCCGATACGACGAGGGTTCAATAAGTTAGTGGACAGAACCCCCAAGTTAACACTACTTGTTAAAGGTCAACCACGTCTCACGCGAACACTGCAGACATATCACGTGATCGCTCGCACTGGTGCACATGCTCACACTCGCACGGGTGTCAAATGACGGTTAGCATCCTAAGCAAAAAACAATAACAGCTGCACACCACATGTGTGTATAGGAACTGCCTCTCCGCTCAGCCCACCCGGCGCGGGCAATAAAAAACGTAACAGCTGCACACCACATGTGCGGATCGCTGGCACTGGCACACATGCTCACACTCGCATGGGTGTCCGATGACAGTTAGCATCCTAATAAACAACCCCCATGACGTCAACACCCATTAACTTTTTATCACCATCGCACAAACAAGCCAAAAGGTCAACCCCTTCCCACGCTAACACGTGCAGTGCACATGCTCGCTCCTGGACCACGTGCTCGCTCTAAGGACCCATGACGTCATCAGGAATGACGTCATCAGGATTACGCAATTTCTGGTCATGATGATGCAATATTTGGAGTCTAGCGAACTCTACTACTAACCAAGGCCTGCCCTTCTCTTAGTAATAATATTTCCATCGTCACTGAACACACTCTCACACGGAACTGAAGTAGCTGGAATGCAAATCATTTTTTTCGCTATGCGTGCAAGTTGGACTGAATTTATTTTCCTCCAATTTTGGGGGTCCGCGAAGTCATCTTCTAGTCAACCAATGACTTGTAAACTTCAGTAATAAGATAATAATAGCCTGTCCGGTATTTCGTTTCCTATTGTTTGTAAAAGCGATGGGCAAATCCCGCAGTTTAGAAGAAAGCAATTAAGGAGATATTATCGCTTTTATATTTCTGAAGGAAAGTCATGAGCATCAGCTAACTTTAATGACCTGTCAATCTTACAATAGCTGATTTTAATTGATGTGTAACATTTTTCAGCTCGGTTGCTGGATAGTTTTGTGGGAGTGATTTTGAAAGTTGGGGACGGAAGTGAATCGGGCGGAAGTGGATCGAACGGAAGTGGATCGGACGGAAGTGGATCGGACGGAAGTGAAGACCCACTGCCAGCTGGATGTACAATTGAAAATGTGTGTATTGGAAACAAGGCAGTGTGTGCTCTGTAGCGCGAGAATGTTATGGCAATACAGTAGGCAGTGCATTTAGCAGGCACTGGTTTGACGAGCACAGTGGCAAATGTTTCACCGACTTTCATTTGTCATTGAGCAGTTTATGAAGCTTCACGTTCAAGGTTGAATATAACATGGGGAAGGACAAAGACGACAAATGACATTTAAGTAAGCGGCATTACCGTATTGTCAAGCTGTGGGTGAGTAGTCAGATATTAAATGCATAACAGAATGTTGTTATATGAGTGGAATAAAAGCTGTATTTTCATCATATGTGAGACTAGGTCATTTCATGATTGTAGGAAGCCATGTTTTGATTGTTTACGACGAACTGTTTGAGAGCCTTGAGAATAAAGAATGTTATAGTTACTGAGGAATGTGCTCACAGTATTTGAGAGTACTGTCGACGTTGTGTGTCACTTTGTTATTATGAATTATTAATGTAAAAGGAAGGAAGCTTGTAGTTTTGCGTGTCCGTTAATCTCACGATCATGATCCACGGTACCTCCCTTTTAAGTGGAATGCGAACCACAGGACATGCCATTTCAATTCGAAAATCTCACATGTATTGACCGGGAATCAAACCCGGTCTACCTTGGTGAGAGACTAACAGCTTGACCGCTGCGCAACAAATGTGACAGTAGCATATCTCCAATTCAATCTATACATTCATCATAGTACCAGTATGAAAATGGAGTGTAAATTAACACTTCAAGGATGTCCAAGCTGTGTAGTGTACGAGTAGGATAACATGTCAGAAGTTACACATCATATGCGACTACTGTAAGGCTCGTATCTTTTTTTTATCGTATGGCTTATAGTGCCGGGAGTGTTCGAGGACATGTTCGGCTCGCCTGAGTATGTAGCTGCTTCCAGCGGACACCCTTAGGGTGAGCTACAAGTTCAGTTCAATTTCAAGTAGTTCCAACTTTCGCCACCAGATATCAATGATACCTAGTGGTGAACGTTGGAACTTTGATAGAGCGTTCCCACTAAATCAAACCTAACCATTTAGCTTCACACAAGTTTAGTCTGTGGCTGTTGCCAAATGGCAAATAATAATAATAGACCTACAATACACAGGTTTTGTGCAATTACTTTCCCTACACCACACTATTCTCTTAATCGGTTCAGTTCATCGACTAAAGCACAAATCGATAGCTCTAGAATGTAATATTTATCGCTAATAATTACCATACTTACTGAGTTTATGACAGGTTTCTACTTTTATTTTTTGAATTTTGGAGGATAGATAGTCTTTGAAAGATTGTCATAATATATAAACCCTCTTCTGTTTTCCGTTAAAATGCGATTGAAAACGGAGAAACTGCGTTCCACAAGAGGTACGATGTGCGCACTTCATTAGTTATTTTTAGTTCTATCACACAAAATAGGTCTTATTAAGTCCTAACGTAAAATTCGGTTAATTTAGGCTCTGTAAAATAGAAGCACAGTGTATTACTCATTGGAACCTAGAACATTAAAATAAACTGAAATTTGGAGAGTAAGACGTCAGGAATAAAATAGGTCAGAACATATGATTCCGGGACTTGATTATTGTCTTAGCCCAGATAGGGTATATCCTTTACCATGCCATATTTTTTTCATTACAGTAAATCTGAAAATTGGAACAATATTCTCAGGTTAATTAACGGCAAAATGTATTAACGCTAATGCTGGAGATGTTCCTTTATATGGCATATAAATTTCGAATTTCACAAAACCCAAAGGCAACCAAATGGAGATGGTTCCAAGAATGTGAGAAAGACCTGATTCCAATTGGTATTCCAGAATCGAAAATCTACGAACGATTCGAATTTCGACAAATAGTTAAAATCTATAGCGTAATCAGAGCCCAGGAGACGAAGAGGACCTCTACCAGAAGCACGAGAGAAGGCACTGATCGATGGAATCAAGAAATACTGGGAGGATGTCAGGCCGGTAGAAGAACAAGATCTAGGCACAAATGAAATTGATGGTTAATATGCAGTCCATAGAGGCTCAATTCAAATGTAAAAAAATAATAATAATACACAATAATAGCGTATATGTACATGATTCGATGATTCTCAGTGTACGGGGGGAACCTCTATTTCTGATATACACACATCAAAAAAAGTTTTGCATCACCTCGATTCCAAGAGTTCCGGAACCGTTAAATACAAAGGGAATAGAGATCAACACAAACAACATTTCAGCTCGTTTTACTGCTCATGAGACCCACACATTGCATGTTGTACCATCATACAGCTAGACTTTCAGCATTTGTGGTCCAGATTGCAGTACACACCACTACCTCTAATACCCAGTAGCACGTCCTCTTGCATTGATGCATGCCTGTATTCGCCGTGGCATACTATCCACAAGTTCATCAAGACACTGTTGGTCCAAATTGTCCCACTCCTCAACGACAATTCGGCGTAAATCTCTCAGAGTGGTTGGTGGGTCAAGACGTCCATAAACAGCCCTTTTCAACATATCCCAGGCATGTTCGATAGGGTTCATGTCTGGCGAACATGCTGGCCACTGTAGTCGAGCGATGTCGTTATCTTGAAGGAACGCATTCACAAGATGTGCACGATGAGGTCGAGAATTGTCGTCCATGAAGACAAATGCCTCTCCAATATTCTGCCGATATGGTTGCACTATGGGTCGGAGGATGTCATTCAGGTATCGTAAAGCCGTTTCGGAGCCTTCCATGACCACCAGTGGCGTACGTCGGCCCCACATAATGCCACCCCAAAACATCAGGGAACCACCACCTTGCTGCACTCGCTGGACAGTGTGTCTAAGACGTTCAGCCTGACCAGGGTGCCTCCAAACACGTCTCCGACGATTGTCTGGTTGAAGGCATATGCGACACTCATCGGTGAAGAGAACGTGATGCCAATTCCGTGGGGTCCATTCAGCATGTTGTTGGGCCCATCTGTACCGCGCTGCATGGTGTCGGGGTTGCAAAGCTGGACCTCGCCATGGACGTCGGGAGTGAAGTTGCGCATCATGCAGCCTATTGCGCACAGTTTGAGTTGAAACACGACGTCCTGTGGCTGAACGAAACGCATTATTCAACATGGTGGCATTGCTGTCAGGGTTCCTCCGAGCGGCAATCCGTAAGTAGCGGTCATCCACTACAGTAGTAGCCCTTGGGCGGCCTGAGCGAGGCCTGTCATCGACAGTTCCTGTATCTCTGTACCTCCTCCATGTCCGAACAACATCGCTTTGGTTCACTCTGAGACGCCTGGAAACTTCCCTTGTTGAGAGCCCTTCTTGACACAAAGTAACAATGCGGACGCGATCGAACTGCGGTATTGACCTTCTAGGCATGGTAGAACTACAGACAACATGAGCAGCGTACCTTCGTCCTGGTGGAATGACTGGAACTGATCGGCTGTCGTACCCCCTCCGTCTAATAGGCCCTGCTCATGCATGGTTGTTTACATCTTTGAGCAGTTTTAGTGACATCTATGAACAGTCAAAGGGACTGTATCTTGGATACAATATACACAGTCAACGTCTATATGCCGGAGATCTGGGAACCGAGGTGATGCAAAACTTTTTTTGATGTGTGTACTAATAACAGATCTTTTACAGTCATGATAATTGAGCTGCCTTAATTTGTTTGGCACAAGGATCATTTTAAAAATTTGCATAATTTGTAAAAATATATATTTTTATATGAAACATATTGATAAGAGGATGGTTTTTCTTGGTTAGAACAAATTCTATTATTAATTACAGAAATGTGAATACACAGTTTCTGTGTCCCCAGCAAAGCCGGGAAGGTTGCTAGTCAAGTATACTACACCCGTTCTTTATTCTAGAAGACCCCAAAGGAAAAGAAAAGCGTTCGTCTTCCCTCTTATAAAGTTTTCTCCTTCAAAATTCCTTAGTATAAGGGAGAAGTAGATTGTAAATATACGTTGGCCCAAGTGCACACCTCACTTTATCAGAGTGGAAAGATGCATGCATGTTTGACGGAACACATGGAAGTGTCCTGATGGAATAGAAGGAGGCAATATTCTTAAGTTTACTTTACCTTTCCCATAAGTTCTACCGAGTTGCGATTGTGTAAATAATGAGAATGAAATATTCGAACCGGACCAAATTATCAAAATTAATTCAAACTAAAGTTACTCAAATTCAAAGAACTCCAATTATTATTTAAACATTTTACTTAGAGCCTGCACCAAAACTGATTGTCTGAGCAGCCTGTAGATATTCGACAACTTCATATAAGTATGTACTCATTAGCAATAGACAAACAATATGTTATGTTGTAGTTATAGCTCTTCATGATCACAACAGAGAACTTGTAGTTCATTTCCGTATATCCCTATATAGCCTATTTATAAATGGAAGTTTGTCTGTTTTTTTTCTGAATTTCTACGTTTTATGTCAAATGCGCACGAAAATATTTTTTGTCTGTCTGTTTGCCTGTCTGTGGACAATTTTTTGTTCCCTTATAACTCGAGAACGGCTGGGTGGTTCAACGTAATATTTTGTACAGATATCCATCAGAGGCACGACACTGTTCATTGATGTAACTCTTCTCCGTACCTCTCATAAAAGGGCGCCTACCCCCTTAAAATGCATGTTGTAGTAGGCGTAGAAGGGTGAGACAAAGCTCATCATCAGCCCCTCAGTGTGAGAAACGATACTCGAGGGCTCCCGAAAACCACATTTTAAGGCCCGAAAACCAACAGTTTTTGAGATATTCCCAGAAAACTAATTTCATCTCTCTTTATATAAGAATGAAAGTTTGTCTGTTTTTTTCTGAATTTCTACGGAAATTTGCGTTATTTACGCGTTTCAGACTGTTTTATGACGGATGCGCGCGAAAATAAATTTTTTGTCTGTCTGTTTGTCTGTGGACAATTTTGTTCCCTTATAACTCAAGAATGGCTGGGTGGATCAACGTCAAATTTGGTACAGATATCCTTCAGAGGCACGACACTAATCATTGATGTAACTCTTCTCTGTACCTCTCATAAAATGGGGCCTACCCCCTTAAAATACTTGCTGAAATAGGCGTAGAACGGCGAGACAAGGCTCATTTTCAGCCCCTCAATGTGAGAAACGAAAACAACATTTAAGACCTCAAAACAAACAGTTTTTGAGATATTCCCAGAAAATTAATTTAATTTAGTACAATAATGAAAGAAAGCAAGCCGGTAATCATGGCAACAGAAACTCACAGGTCCATCGATTGCTGTAAGACGCAATGCAATTCCATTTATTACATTACTGAGATAGTTTGCAAACGGCTATGAGGTTATAACGGAACTAAATTAAACTGCAAAATTCATCAATACATATAATGCGCTTAAGGTGGTCAAGTGGTGCTCTTGAATCTTTTCACGCGATTTACACGTGCTGATGTGGTACGGAAGGTCTATTGTATCCCTATATTGTTATGTTATTATTATAAATATTATTATTATACTACGGCCTACAACGACGAGACAAAGCTTATTTTCAGCCCCTTGGTGTCAGAAAAAAACCTCGGGGCCCCTAAACAGTCGTAAAGGGTCCCCGAAAACTACATTTTAATGTTCTAAAACCAAGAGTTTCTGAGATATTCCCAGAAAACTAATTTCATTTAATAAACTAATGTAGGAATGCAAACCAGTAACCATGACAACAGTGTCTCAAAAAGGAACATCCAACTTTCCATCTATTTCTGCAAGAAGTAATGCCACTCCATTTATTAAATTTCTGTGAAAGTTTGCAAATGTCTATAAAGTTATCACGGAACCAGCAAAACTGTAAAATTCATCAATGCGCTTAAGGGGGTCAAGGGGTACCCTACATTTTTTCACAAGACTTAAACGTGCGATATGTCGTACAGAAGGTCTATTATATCTTCAAACAGCAACATTATTTTCAAAAATTCCTGAATTGAAATAGTTTATTTTTAGCCTACTTTCGATTTTTGCAAAAAATGAAAGTAGACTTATGAGATCAACACAGGGCGAAAAAAAGTGTGTCTGTCTGTGTGTGTGTATGTGTGTGTGTGAGTCTGTGTGTGTGTGTGTCTGTGTGTCTGTGTGTGTGTGTGTGAGTGTGTGTACTCTGAATGTCTGTCCCCCCCTATCAATTCGAACACGGTGAATGCGAATTGAACGAAATTTGGTACAAAGGTAGCACTAGCAAAGGACACCTCAGTGTCATGTTTTATATCGCCGCCATCTTTACTAAAACTAAATGGCGGCCACTCAAACGTTCAAAACGTAAAATCAAATAACGACTAACCAAATCATCCGATCTCTACCAAATTTGGTAACAACATACCTTCGTATAGGATGCGTCTTGTGACCAAACTACAAGGTCGTCGGCCATACCATTTCAGGATGGCGGCCGTGCGAATTATGCAAACTTTATAATCCATATCATGGGACCCACCAGTTCCGATTATCGAGCCGAGAATCGTTTTAACTGTTCTAAAGGAAGAGGCACGTTCGAAATTAAAAGTTTATTTTGTAATACTATAGTGCAGACGTGATTTTAAAAATCTGAGCTGATTTAATAATAAGACAAGATGGCAGCGGATATCTTGTGCCTGACTTATATTTCACTAATTTGAGTATTGCATGCAATATAGCGTACTGATATAAAATAAATAAACTTTGTATGAAATGCTTTATATATAAATAATATACTCCAGTGATGAAATCGATTAGTATAAATCACTATTTGCTAACAAGTTCTATGTAAGTCATTTTATATAGAACGATATTCGTTGACACAATTAGCTCAGTGGCAGAGCGTTAGCCTATCGCTCAAATGCCTAAGGTTCAAACCCGATCAGAGCTAGTTTTTTTGCTTGAAATTGTATATGTTTATTGTTTTGTAATGACTCAGATGTTTTAAAATTAAGCGTTATATTGTGCATATTATGGTGTAAAATATATATTTAATTAAAACATAATTCGCCAGCAGATTTACTCGAGACATCTAGCTGCCAAAAAGGTAACTGCACGCCGACCAGATTTTATTGAAAAGTTTCTTCTTCTGGCCGCTAGAATGCACTCGCTCTGTTAGGATTATATTGTTAGATATTTCACCACTAGATATCACGACTAGTCTACGTAGGGCTCCATTGATTACTATACCATTTGCATTCTATGCGCATCGAATTTGAAGAATGACAAGATGATACTACGATACATTTTTACTTTCTATTTTAAACGTTTGTAACAGCCTATTGTGCGTTATTTGAAAATGTTAATTGAAGTAAAGAACAAAACGATTTCACATAGTATCTGAACTCTACCGTTGGTGCTAGTTCAGGATATTAATTAATACTTCTATTTCAGCCAAATAGCAATCGAAAATATCCACATAGTTGGTATACACACGTCTCTGTAGGGTCATGGAAAGATTTGTTAATTCAATTAGGGTTGTGAAAGTCATACGCAGCCAGACGTGTAAAGACATGCCTCAACTCAAAGTTGGATGTTGCCCGCGTCAGGCCGATTATGTAATAATAATAATAATAATAATAATGTTATTGGTTTTACGTCCCTTTTAACTACTGTTGCTTTTAGAGACGCCGTGGTGCCAGAATTTTGTCCCGAAGGGGATCTTTAACGTGCCAGTAAATCTACTAACACGGCTCCCTCGCATTTGTGCACCCTCAAATGCCAGCTGACTGCGCCAGGATACGAACCTGAAACATACGGTCCAGCAAGCGAGAACGTTACCGCTGAGCCACGCCGCCAGTCCGGTCGATTATGTCTCCAGATCCATAACATTCTTTAGATACTTCTTATCTTTCTTTCTTCAATGATGGTAGCAGTTTTTATCTAGGTTGTGGCGTTTGGTAGAGGTAAATCTTTTCTAAGGTCTTCAACAAAGAATAGTTCTATTATACTCTTTGATAATAACAACGAGTTATAACTATACTCATACATTTAGGAGAAAGTAGGCTATATGTTCTTTACTGAACATCTTGTTTATATTTATTATTTCTTGAGTACTGAGACGTTATAAAATAAAGCATTATATGGTGCATTTTGAAATGGAAAATAAATATTTAATTAAAACAACATTCACCACCGGAGTGACATCTAAGAGTAATTACTTAAACTATGTTATTGGTAACCACAGCCTTCTAGATGCGACCTATGCTCTCTACCGGCCAGTTAGTGAACCCATGTCTACAGTATAATTGCGAAGGTTATTATTTTTGCCGATAGAGGGTACACATCCCCAAGATAAGGCGCGATTATCACGGCCAACGAGAATGACTGGCTCTGGTGAGTTTTCGTGACGTCAGCAATGTAGTTCTGTTGTGAGCCATGTTTAACATCTCTCATTTCTTTATTTTCTTTGGCGGCCGTCCCGGTAGACTCAGACGCCATGTGAGATACTTTCTGTCCGGACGTGCCTTGAGGCTCTCCGCCTTATTATTTAAAATGTAATGTTTTCCTTTTTATTTAACATTGTTATTATGCCGAAGCCTTCCATTTACTCATGTAAGTAACACACCTAACCTTGTGTCCACTATGCTCATTTCCTAAATTTAACTTTTCTTTTTGATCTTCGTCGTGTGCTTGCATTTGCTGTGGAACCAATCGAAATGGCGGTCTCCTGTTTTATTTTGTTTGAGTCTTCGTTTAACCTTTTATTTGTGCCGTGAAATATATCTGCGAGTGATTTTGTGAGTGTATGTTTTTCTTGCTGCCAGGTGCATTGATGTTGTTTTGATTGGGCATGTATTCGAATGGGTCTCCCGTGGTTTGTGGACGTTGGCGTTTCGACCATTCTCCCAACACGAGGCATGACACCATATATTTTAGCCCTTATGTTTTCCCTTCATTCCATGCTTCGGGCAACTGTATCACGGCGGTAACTTTAAGTAGGCCTTACCGTATTCAGCTCGAACTCGGAACGTAAGTTGGGGACCATATAGGTTTAGCATGTTTTGCTAGACTACCTACAAGCACGAGTTGCTTTGAGTTTTATTTCTGCATCGTCGGCTGGCATTTTGTGTGTTTGATTGCGTGTATGTATCTTGATATATTTCACGGACACCTGACGTCATTTGTTTCTCCTTGTAGTATCTTTGGTTTTTGCATTTCTTTTCTCTGGGGACTGCCAGCTCTATCGCATCCCCATTGCTCGCCACAGCCTCTGCGACACGCACACAGCCTCTTGTTTTATCTTTGCTATGCTTGTTATTTGTGGTCGTCATGACAACCATCCATCTCTAGGCTGAGAAGTGATTGTTGTTGACCAGCGACCGGCTCGATTGCCTCTTGATCTTTTACTTCCTCCCTTTTTACATCGTTTTCATCGAAGTGAGCACAGGTATGAATTTAATTTGTTAACGTTATTTACTATCGTAAGTTATTTATTGTTATTTATATTTATCCTCCCCGTTTGAAAGTGACTTTATTTGACCCCTAGGTGAAGGGTATTCTTTTTTGTGTGTGTTATTCTGGCCGGGTTTCTTTGTGTGTTCGGTTTCAATTCATTAAATTTCCATTTCTTTACCCATGTGTCTCATTTAGTAGTGTTGGGCGATCGGGCTGCTCGCTCTCTCTCTCTCTATCTCTCTCTCTCTTCAAACCTAGGCCTAACTTATTCTAGCTTTCTAGCACCAGGAGGGTATTCCTACCACTCGTCGTGGGACCACCTTCACGGAGTCTGGAGTCGCTCGGCACATCTGGCCTGCAAGTACGGGCCCAGCACAGGTCAGAAATTAACATCCATTTCCACCGCGTACTCCTTTCTTTCCTAGTTGGTTCCAGTGATGCAGCTAGGAGGCACGCCAAGAATATGTTTATTTTAATACGGCGGTGCAGATGGTATCAGTTTCGAGGTTAAGTCTCCTGGTCGCTTAGCCATATCCATTGGATTTTAATATTTCGCTGCATATTTTTCAATGTTGTTTTTATTCTGTTTCATGTTCCCTATTGCATACTATGCAAACAAATATTGAGAGTCAATGTGAACTTCCAAGGAGTATGGACCATAAAAATAACAAACTGTAAGGAGAGTGCAATGAGTTGGACCCTATCAACGAACCCCAGCATTGGTAATGTACTAACCAACCCTACTTCTTGTTTCGTACTCATTTCAGGCGCAGGACGGAGGCAAGACATTTGTAGTTATTGTTTTGAATTGTAGCTAGCAGTACTTCTGTAGTTTAGCCATGTATTCTCTCCCAGGTTGTAACGTGAAGAAGGAGCTCATCCAGTCTGACGATGATCTGCTATCGTTTGAAAGTGTCTGTGGGAAAGACACTAATCCATTGACTGAGGTGAAAGGCCATCGCAAGGGAGGCGTAGCCAATATAGTGTCCAAGTGGGGAATTTCATTTTCTGGTGAACTGGGAGTTTCGTCTGTATTTGAGTTCTTAGACAGGGTCAGTGAACTCTGCCATTGTTATGACCTCGAACCAGACGACATTGTTGTCTGCCTACCGTTATTGTTGAGTGGTTTAGCTTTAAAATGGTATCGACTTACCAACAGATCTTTCATCTCGTGGGTTGATTTCTGTAAGTCAATAAAGGAGCGGTTTACGACTTATGATTTTGAACATGACTTGAAGGCTGAAATTCATCGCCGTACCCAGGGTTTGGAAGAGCCTGTAGACGATTTTGTTACTGGGCTAATGACTTTAATAAGTAGGTTGTCGCAGTCCCTTTCCCTTATTGAAACTGTTGATATTGTGTATAGAAATCTAGCACCTGAGTACAAGTCTTTCATACGCCGGTCCAGTGTGTATAGTGTGGCTGACATTATTGATCAAGGACGTGAATGCGAGTTCAATCGGCGCCTGCGCAAGTCATATGTACCCCCACCCCTCCCCTCTGACAGTTTGTTTCCAGAGACTGCATGCGCGCAATCCCAGATTCAGAGGACTGCGCACCCATCTTCAATATCTCGTCAGGAGGACCGGGCAGTTAACCGTCCCCACTCGCATATTGTCGGGAGTATTCCCAATGCTACTTCTTCTGCGAATCCCGCTCCTCAGGATCAACAGTTACCTCGAAACCCGAACATGTATAACCGTATAAAATGTTGGAATTGTGATCGTTTGGGGCATCATTTTAATTCCTGCCGTGCGCCCTCTCGTGTGTTTTGTCACACATGTGGTCTTCGTGACGTGACGCACATAGCCTGTCCTAGATGTGCTTCGCGTCAGGGAAACGAGCATGGGTCCCCGGTTTAGACCCGCCGGAGTGGCCATGCAATGAAGTTCGCCGGGAAATGAACATTTCCACGACTGGAAACTTCTGTCCTTGGGTCCCTGTAAGTGTTAAGAAATTGTCGATACCCGCTTTACTGGATTCTGGTGCTTCACGTTCATTTATTCAGCGCTCCATCGCGGAACAGCTTCCTGTTACTCAGATTTGTCCACAAGATGGGGGTTTGAAATTTTATTCTGCGGTGAAGTCATCTATTTCTGTTTCTAGCGTTGTAACATGTCATATTAAGATATGTGGTTATTCTTGGGATTGGAACTTCCATGTGGTGGATGACTTATCTACGCCTATGATCTTAGGTTCTGATTTTATGCACAAAGCAGGGTTGAGGCTTGATTTTTCGGATCATTCCTTCAGTTTTTTGTTTAAATCCAAGGAGCGGTTTCATTTTAATACTTGTGAAGCGAGTGTTCCTTGTAATTTTTCTGGTATCGCTGATGTTCAAATCCCTCCTACTTTATTCACGAGTCAACGTGACGCTTTATCTGATTTGGTGAATGAATTTCCAGATGTTCTCACGTCGGAACTGGGTTCCGCTATCGGCTACGAGTGTCATATTGATTTGACTGATGAGGTTCCAGTTAGGTCGGCGCCATTTTCTTGCTCTCCACCCAAACTCATTGCCATGAGAGAATATATTCATGATCTTAAGGCACGCGGTGTTGTGAGCCCTTCTAAGTCTTCTTATGGTAGTCCAGCATTCCTGGTGCCTAAGAAAGAGGGTACTTTTCGTTTAGTAGTTGATTATCGTCGACTCAATTCTAAGGTGGTGTTCGACAACTTTCCCCTTCCAACTCTGGAGAGCGCTTTTCAGCATTTTCACGGGGCGAAGTACTATTCCGTCCTAGATTTGAATTGTGCATACTATCAAATTCCTCTCGATCCCGAGAGCCGTAAGGTAACTGCGTTCTCCACTCCGTTCGGCCTTTTTGAGTTCAATAAGTTACCCATGGGCATTTCTATCGGCGGACAAGTTTTGAGTAGGGTTTTGGACGAGTTATTTGGATATTTAAAGTATTCATCTGTGTTTAACTATCTTGATGACCTCGTGATTTACAGTCAGTCTTTTGATGATCACCTGATCCATTTACGTGAAGTCCTATGTCGTCTTCGGAGAGCTGGACTCACTGTTAACCCGGACAAAATCTCTTTGGCTTCTAAGCAAATCAAATTTTTAGGTCACACTCTTTCGGATGTGGGCATAGAAGTGAACCCTGAGCGTGTGCAATGTATCCAAGAGTTCCCTACTCCCACGAATGTGAAAGCAGTCCGACGTTTTTTGGGAATGGCAGGCTTTTACAGTAGGTTCATTAAGAGCTTTTCGGACATTTCAGCGCCCCTGAATTATTTGAAGAAGAAGAATGTACGATTCGTGTGGGGCCCCGACCAGTGTCTCGCCTTTGAGAAATTGAAAGAATGTCTTTCTTCTGCTCCCGTCCTTCGAACTCCGGATTTTGGGAAAGATTTTATGTTACATTGTGATGCGAGTGATGTCGCAGTTTCTTGTGTGCTTAGTCAGCAGGTGAATGGTAATTAGGCACCCATCGCTTTTGCCAGTCGGATGCTTAATGATTGCGAACGCCGGTATTCCACTTTCGAGAAAGAAAGTCTGGCTGTCGTATTCGGCTGTGAACGTTTCAGATCTTTTCTAGAACATCGGCATTTCATAGTGTATACCGACAATGAAGCTCTGTCCTGGATGCGCTCGCATGTCAAAAAATTGGGACGTATAAATCGTTGGATTCTTCGTCTATCCTCTTTCAGCTTTGACATCATTCACGTCAGAGGCAGTGAAAATGTTGTAGCGGATTGTTTGTCACGCATGTTTGAGGAACCTCCTCCCATTGTTGAGATCCCCGAGCCAGTGAATCTTCTCCAACACATTCCATGGTCTTTTACTGACATCCGTACGTACCAAGCAGATGACCCATTTTGTGTCACATTGCGTGAAAAAATTCTCGGGAAAGATCCTGGTGTATCTGAGTTTTCATTGCGCAATGATGTTATAGTGCATACCGCTCCTCGATCTTCGAAATGTAAGATTTTCGTGCCAGAGAATATACGAAGTATGCTCTTGGCGTATTTCC
This sequence comes from Meconema thalassinum, assembly GCA_946902985.2. Lineage (NCBI taxonomy): Eukaryota > Metazoa > Arthropoda > Insecta > Orthoptera > Tettigoniidae > Meconema > Meconema thalassinum. The sequence goes on along the minus strand of OX336393.1, from coordinate 439,634,742 downwards.
ATGAATCCTGTTTTGGATTACATTTAGGTATGACGAAGACTTTCCATAAAATCTCTCAGGAATTCTTCTGGCCTCATTTGAAAGCGGATGCTTTTGCTTTCGTCCGAAAATGTGTTACGTGTCAACGTTCTAAGCCAGCAAAGAATTCTCGCATTGGACTTCACCACGCTGACACGATGTCATATCCTAATGAGCGCCTGTTTATAGATTATTTTGGTCCCCTAGTTAGGTCATCTTCTGGTCATCAAGCTATACTTACTGTCGTTGATGGATTTTCAAAATTTGTATGGTTATTTCCTGTCAGGGAAATCACGACACGTACCACTGTTAGGCTTTTGACCAATCATATTTTTGGTGTTTTTGGTCCTCCAAAGTTTTTAGTGTCCGATAACGCGAGCGCTTTCCGGTCCAAGTCTTTTAGATCAATGTGTTTTTCTTGGGGAATTGATCATGTCTTTTTGGCACCCTACCACCCTCAGCCAAATCACGTTGAAAGGTTTCATCGTAACTTGAAGGCTTGCTTGAGTGCGTTCCACAACACAGATCAGTCACGTTGGGACGCAAATCTTCAGTTTTTCTCCTTAGGATTTAACACTGCTCTTCATGAATCGACGAATTCTACCCCTTCGGAATTGTTTTTAGGAAGGCGTATTGTTGATCCACTTCAGCTTCAGTGGAAAATAGATTATCTGGCTGCGCCATCCCGCCGTACCTCAGTCAAAGAAAAATGGGAAGTTGCTGTACGGCATCTGAAAAGGGCACGAGATCGCGTGGCGTCTCGCTATAACAAGGGTAGGCAACCTGTTTGTTTTCAGGTGAATGACGACGTGCTAGTGCGCCTGCACCCACAGAGTTCGGCCAAGAATAAGGAGTCAGCTAAGCTAATGCTTCGCTGGAGCACGCCCAAAACTATCACTAGATTTTTAACACCTGTCACTGTTGAATTGATCTCCAAGGAGAATCCCACCGACATATCCAGAGCTCACATATCTCAATTGAAACCATTTTTTGTGTAACCTTCTTATTTGCTGTGATTAATGTTGTCCTATTTCTGCGTAGGTTAGCCAATCATAATTTGCTTATGTTATCCAAGGAAGCTAGTATTCATATGGCGTCTCCTTGACCTGCCTATTATTGAACCAATTTTGACCGAGGCAGAGTCAAGTACAAATTTACGAGCTCAAGAAAGAAAATAATACAAGAAGAAATAGGCCTACATACTCTGTGTAACTTAATATTTATTGTAAAAATATGTATTTTTGCGAATTCGGCCAGTAGAGAATTTATATTCTATAAATAATGGACACATTATATCGCTTCAGTTATTTTAATACGTCACTTTCATGATGGGTATAAGGAGAATGGCAGACTTCGGCGTCAAAGGGCGAAAGTCTTTTGTTTATGATTTTCGTCCGTGTCTCTATCTACTTTTCTTGTCATTGTAACGCTCAGGCGAACCGTAATACCATTATGACAAGCCCAGGGATCGTCAAAGGAACGCGCGCCTTTGGAGACCCCGAAGGAGTTCTGTCCTGATATTGCGATCGCCGAAGCGATCTGATTATTTTTATATATTACTTCATTTTATAACTGTATTCTTTCTGATATGGCTCAATTGCTTAAGTGATTGTTATATCGATCACCCTCCCCCCTCATATTTTGTGTACTGTTATAGTTGTTGACAAACCACCTGTGTGATAAGGATGTTGTGTATTTTGGAACACTTGGGACATGATTGATTTCAAAGCGGTGGTGCTTAGTGATGTAAAAAGAAAAATCTTTTATTATTATAAATAATTTTTCTTTTGGGGGGTGGTGTGGATCCTGAGCCATGTTTAACATCTCTCATTTCTTTATTTTCTTTGGCGGCCGTCCCGGTAGACTCAGACGCCATGTGAGATACTTTCTGTCCGGACGTGCCTTGAGGCTCTCCGCCTTATTATTTAAAATGTAATGTTTTCCTTTTTATTTAACATTGTTATTATGCCGAAGCCTTCCATTTACTCATGTAAGTAACACACCTAACCTTGTGTCCACTATGCTCATTTCCTAAATTTAACTTTTCTTTTTGATCTTCGTCGTGTGCTTGCATTTGCTGTGGAACCAATCGAAATGGCGGTCTCCTGTTTTATTTTGTTTGAGTCTTCGTTTAACCTTTTATTTGTGCCGTGAAATATATCTGCGAGTGATTTTGTGAGTGTATGTTTTTCTTGCTGCCAGGTGCATTGATGTTGTTTTGATTGGGCATGTATTCGAATGGGTCTCCCGTGGTTTGTGGACGTTGGCGTTTCGACCATTCTCCCAACACGAGGCATGACACCATATATTTTAGCCCTTATGTTTTCCCTTCATTCCATGCTTCGGGCAACTGTATCACGGCGGTAACTTTAAGTAGGCCTTACCGTATTCAGCTCGAACTCGGAACGTAAGTTGGGGACCATATAGGTTTAGCATGTTTTGCTAGACTACCTACAAGCACGAGTTGCTTTGAGTTTTATTTCTGCATCGTCGGCTGGCATTTTGTGTGTTTGATTGCGTGTATGTATCTTGATATATTTCACGGACACCTGACGTCATTTGTTTCTCCTTGTAGTATCTTTGGTTTTTGCATTTCTTTTCTCTGGGGACTGCCAGCTCGATCGCATCCCCATTGCTCGCCACAGCCTCTGCGACACGCACACAGCCTCTTGTTTTATCTTTGCTATGCTTGTTATTTGTGGTCGTCATGACAACCATCCATCTCTAGGCTGAGAAGTGATTGTTGTTGACCAGCGACCGGCTCGATTGCCTCTTGATCTTTTACTTCCTCCCTTTTTACATCGTTTTCATCGAAGTGAGCACAGGTATGAATTTAATTTGTTAACGTTATTTACTATCGTAAGTTATTTATTGTTATTTATATTTATCCTCCCCGTTTGAAAGTGACTTTATTTGACCCCTAGGTGAAGGGTATTCTTTTTTGTGTGTGTTATTCTGGCCGGGTTTCTTTGTGTGTTCGGTTTCAATTCATTAAATTTCCATTTCTTTACCCATGTGTCTCATTTAGTAGTGTTGGGCGATCGGGCTGCTCGCTCTCTCTCTCTCTATCTCTCTCTCTCTTCAAACCTAGGCCTAACTTATTCTAGCTTTCTAGCACCAGGAGGGTATTCCTACCACTCGCCGTGGGACCACCTTCACGGAGTCTGGAGTCGCTCGGCACATCTGGCCTGCAAGTACGGGCCCAGCACAGGTCAGAAATTAACATCCATTTCCACTGCGTACTCCTTTCTTTCCTAGTTGGTTCCAGTGATGCAGCTAGGAGGCACGCCAAGAATATGTTTATTTTAATACGGCGGTGCAGTTGCACCACTGCCTGGTCTTCGTTTTACTGCCGGTGTGGTACCTAGTCATCTTGTCTACATCATTGAACCTGTATAAATGTTGGTTTTAATTTATCACTTGCCTTCATAGAAGGTATTGATACAAGTCGTTAGTCGGTGGGTAGTGTATTCCGCAGATCTCTTCTATAAACGAATTAATTTATGTTCCGCCCCTTGAAACAACAACAAGTTAATGATATCTATACTGTGCTGCAAGATTCTTTGATCTAATTATACTAATGTGCACATAATTTAACTCACAACGAAGGTCACATAATCTAGAACTCGACTTACTGTAGCCTGTTCGTTGCAGCTATTAAAGACACAACGAACCCTTGAATCCTAGTTCGCGTGGATTTTTGTAAGGAGTAACTTCAATAGGCGTAGTTTTGCAAACCTATACAGTATAATTTATCGTGTTTGAAAACACACGGAACATCTAAACTGCGTCCATTTTATGAAGATTGATATAAAATATTGCATTTCTGCTGCTTATGAATTGATCTCGACTTAAACGTACACACATCAAAAAAAGTTTTGCATCACCTCGGTTCCAAGAGTTCCGGAACCTTTAAATACAAAGGGAATAGAGATCAACACAAACAACATTTCAGCTCGTTTTATTGCTCATGAGACCCACACATTGCATGTTGTACCATCATACAGCTAGACTTTCAGCATTTGTGGTCCAGATTGCAGTACACACCACTACCTCTAATACCCAGTAGCACGTCCTCTTGCATTGATGCATGCCTGTATTCGTCGTGGCATACTATCCACAAGTTCATCAAGACACTGTTGGTCCAAATTGTCCCACTCCTCAACGACAATTCGGCGTAAATCTCTCAGAGTGGTTGGTGGGTCAAGACGTCCATAAACAGCCCTTTTCAACATATCCCAGGCATGTTCGATAGGGTTCATGTCTGGCGAACATGCTGGCCACTGTAGTCGAGCGATGTCGTTATCTTGAAGGAACGCATTCACAAGATGTGCACGATGAGGTCGAGAATTGTCGTCCATGAAGACAAATGCCTCTCCAATATTCTGCCGATATGGTTGCACTATGGGTCGGAGGATGTCATTCAGGTATCGTAAAGCCGTTTCGGAGCCTTCCGTGACCACCAGTGGCGTACGTCGGCCCCACATAATGCCACCCCAAAACATCAGGGAACCACCACCTTGCTGCACTCGCTGGACAGTGTGTCTAAGACGTTCAGCCTGACCAGGGTGCCTCCAAACACGTCTCCGACGATTGTCTGGTTGAAGGCATATGCGACACTCATCGGTGAAGAGAACGTGATGCCAATTCCGTGGGGTCCATTCAGCATGTTGTTGGGCCCATCTGTACCGCGCTGCATGGTGTCGGGGCTGCAAAGCTGGACCTCGCCATGGACGTCGGGAGTGAAGTTGCGCATCATGCAGCCTATTGCGCACAGTTTGAGTTGAAACACGACGTCCTGTGGCTGAACGAAACGCATTATTCAACATGGTGGCATTGCTGTCAGGGTTCCTCCGAGCGGCAATCCGTAAGTAGCGGTCATCCACTACAGTAGTAGTCCTTGGGCGGCCTGAGCGAGGCCTGTCATCGACAGTTCCTGTATCTCTGTACCTCCTCCATGTCCGAACAACATCGCTTTGGTTCACTCTGAGACGCCTGGAAACTTCCCTTGTTGAGAGCCCTTCTTGACACAAAGTAACAATGCGGACGCGATCGAACTGCGGTATTGACCTTCTAGGCATGGTAGAACTACAGACAACATGAGCAGCGTACCTTCGTCCTGGTGGAATGACTGGAACTGATCGGCTGTCGTATCCCCTCCGTCTAATAGGCCCTGCTCATGCATGGTTGTTTACATCTTTGAGCAGTTTTAGTGACATCTATGATCAGTCAAAGGGACTGTATCTTGGATACAATATACACAGTCAACGTCTATATGCCGGAGATCTGGGAACCGAGGTGATGCAAAACTTTTTTTGATGTGTGTACAAGCATCATCAAGCAGTACCGGTACATTGCCTACGTCACAGAAGGGTTTGGTTTACGCGCCATGGCCTGTCTTTCTCGTTAGCCGTGCGGGATTACAAATTAGCTGTGTAATAGTTATATTAAATATGTTTCTCCCAGTGATACGTTTAGAGCAACGAAGTTTAAATTATTGTAAGTAGTCGGTGTTAATAAACTGAATACCTACGTTGTTTGGAGTGTTTACTGATGAAATTGCAAAATGCTGGGGTAAATTATTTGAACGCCACTCCTCAAATCCAGTGTGCCAATTTGCACTTCGAATTGGAAGAAATTAGGAGATGATAAAGACAAAGAGTTATAACTATACCCATACATTTAGGAGAAAGTAGGCTATATGTTCTTTCCTTCTTCTTGTTTATTTATTTATTTTGCTTTTAGGAATTTGGGCCATTGGAGGCTAAAAAAACCTGAATTTTCATGCACCACAAGCCTTTATCATTTATTAAAGGGGTCTTCCTCTGGATGCGGACTTGACACAACAGTGAGGGTCAGTTTTTATGTGACGTGTATTGCGTTTCGTCTACGAGGTTTTCAAATTTATTTTCACGTCAGGAAGTACACGTTAGGTAAATTAGTTTCAGAGCATATTTCAACTAATCATTTATCTTTGTCGACAATCAGGTTCCAAGCCCCTAACCATTGCAATAGTAGCTCAATTGATTACGTCTGGTTATTAATACCGAAGACCGTTCGAAGAATGGGTACTTCTGCTAGTTTAATAATAAACTACTGAATGAATGAATGAATGAATGAATGAAAGCCGGTAACCATGGCAACAGTATCTCAGGGGTCCATTTAATTTTGTAAGACGCAATGCAGTTCCATTTATTACATTACTGTGAAAGTTTGCAAATGGCTATAAGGTTATCACGGAACCAAATTAAGCTGTAAAATTCATCAATATATATAACGCGCTTAAGGAGGTGAAGGGGCACCCTAATATTTTCCACGCTATTTACACGTGCGGTATGTCGTACAGAATGTCTATTATATCTCCAAACAGCATTCATATTTTCAAAAATTCCTGAATTGAAATAGTATTTTTATGGCTTTTAGGAATTTGGACCATTGGAGGCTTAAAAAACCTAAATTTCCATGCACCACAAGCCTTTATAATTCATTAATGAGCTCTTCCTGTGGATTTGACACAACGGTGAGGGTCAGTTTTTATGTGACTTGTATTGCGTTTCGTCAACGAGGTTTTCAATTTTATTTTCACGCCAGGAAGTACACGCTAGGTAAATTTAGTTTGAGAACTCATTTTAACTAATCATTTTTCTTTGTCGACAAACAGGTTCCAACACCCACTGCAACAGTAGCTCTGGTTATTAATACCGAAGACCGTTCGAAGAATGGATACTCCTGCTAGTTAGTTTATAATTCTACTGTAGTTTTAGAGCTTACTGCTTACTGCTTGAGTGTATCACAGCAACAGCAGCTATACCTTCATAGATTAGTAGGTGGAGTGAGACTGTTTTAGTTGATGAGATTTCTAAGTTTTTTCAACATTAAAATAAATAGAAATACCTGGAACCCTATTTTGCCAAGAATGTTAAGGTTATAGTTGGAGAATTTCAGAAAAAGTATTACTTATCTTACATTGAAAAGCCAAGAATATAACCATGGCAGTACTTGTCCTTATTGACGAAGTTTAAATATTCAGGAAGTTATAACCTTGAGTCGATAAATAGAATCTATTCCTTGCTGTAAATACACATTGGATACTTCAATTTCTTCTTCATAATTTCACAGTCACATTATATTTACTGTATGTATTTTCGCTCACAATCCTCTTCTCGTCAGTCTTATAACTAGGGCTCGGATTTTTTTCTATAATTACTTAAATTCCTGCTTTTCACTTATTAGCACATACAAATACATAATATGTACATGCTAGATCTTTCAGTTTATTGCATTTTTGTTCTGTGCTCCTTCAACGGGAAAGAACCAGTGAGCTAACTAACCTTCATGTCAGCTTGCTGTGATCATGTTATCTTGTCGCCCCGTCCCACTCACCGTGGAAGCCGGGGATTTCCTTGTCCATAGCCATATTGCACCACGTTCTAGAACTTCACCCCCAGCTACCGGAACCAGTGTCACTCACATGCAGTACATTTCTGGCACTGTGAAGTGTAAGGCAGTTCTAAGATGCCTAAAGTAAAAACAATTACAAGTTATCGTATGCAGCAGTATGTTGCAGAATTTAAGAATAATCTTACTTCTGATGGGGGCGTTCTGTTCGGCCTACCATGTGGGAAAGCAAACAAGGCGGAACAGCGTTCTCAAGTTACACAAAACCTCGAGGGCAAGAAACATATTGCCGCAGTTTCGCGCCTTCAGAAGAAGTGTTTCCCAATACTTGTCGATCATACGTGAGTACTGCATATGGTTTATATTCAAATTAATAAACTACATTATAATTAAATATTTCTACTTTCTTGTCATATATTTCAGGTATTTTTAACACATAAAAAATAAATATTTTCCCGATTTTTAGCACCAAAAAATCCGAGCCCTATTTATAACCTAAAAATTTTACAAGCACATATAATTACCATATCACGTTTTTAACGTCAAGCTGCTTTTTATCCTATTTTCATTTATGAAACAAGATGTTCAGTAAAGAACATATAGCCTACTTTCTCCTAAATGCATGGGTATTGTTATAACTCTTTGTCCTTTTCAAGGAGTACAATTGAATGTTGGTTGTAGTAGCTTGCTGAAATACAACGTGCCATAGGGATATTAAACATGAATATGAGGTGCCCTTTGCTAGTGCTACCTCTGTAAAAAAAATCATTCAATTCGGTTTCACCGTGTTTGAATTGATCTGGGGAATGGATTTGCACACATACATGGCCGCTATTTGCAAACTATTGGGCTGATGACTTTGTAGTCAGTCATAAGATGCATTCCACAAAGAGGCATGTTGTTGCAAAATCCGGTAGAGATCAAATTATAAGGATGGTCGAAATTTGATTTAAGCTTTTAACATTTGGGTGGCCGTCTTTCCGTTTCCGTCAAGATGGCGGCGATATAAAACATGACACTGAGGTGCCTTTTGCTAGTGCTACCTCTGTACCAAATTTCGTTCAATTCGGTTTCACCGTGTTTGAATTGATAGGGGGAATCGATTTGCACACATACTTGGCCACCATCTGCAAACTATTGGGCTGATGATCTAGCAGTTTGGTCAGAATATGCTTCCCACATAACGATTTGTTGTTGCAAAATTTGGTAGAGACTAGATTATTAGGTTGGTCGTAATTACATTTTAGCCTTTAATATTTGGGTGGCCGCGATTACGTTTCCGTCAAGATGGCGGTGATATAAAACATTACACTGAGGTGGCCTTTTCTAGTGTACCAAATTTCGTTCCATTCGGTTTCACCGTGTTCGAATTAATAGGGGGAATCGTTTTTCACACAAAGATGGCCGCCATCCGCAAAATATTAGGCTAATGACCTATTAGTTTGGTCAAAGGATGCTTCCTCCATAATGGTATGTTGATGCAAAATTTGCTAGAGATCGGATGATTAGGTTAATCGTAATTTGATTTAAGCTTTGAATATTTGTGTGGCCGCCATTACGTTTCCGTCAAGATGGCGGCGATATAAAACATGACACTGAGGTGCCTTTTGCTAGTGCTACCTCTGTACCAAATTTCATTCCATTCGGTTTCACCGTGTTCGAATTAATAGGGGTAATCGATTTTGACACAAAGATGGCCGCCATCCGCACACTATTAGGCTAATGACCTATTAGATTTGTCAAAGGATGCTTCCTCCATAAAGGTATGATGTTGCAAAATTTGGTAGAGATCGGATGATTAGGTTAGTCGTAATTTGATTTAACCTTAGAACATTTGTGTGGCCGCCATTAAGTTTCCGTCAAGATGGCGGTGATATAAAACATGACACCGAGGTGCCCTTTGCTAGTGCTACCTCTGTACCAAATTTCATTCCATTCGGTTTCACCGTGTTCGAATTAATAGGGGTAATCGATTTTGACACAAAGATGGCCGCCATCCGCAAACTATTAGGCTAATGACCTATTAGTTTGGTCAAAAGATGCTGCCCCCCTAAATGTATGTCGATGCAAAATTTGGTAGAGATCGGATGATTAGGTTAGTCGTAATTTGATTTAACCTTTGAACATTTGGGTGGCCGCCATTAAGTTTCCGTCAAGATGGCGGCGATATAAAACATGACACTGGGGTGCCCTTTGCTAGTGCTACCTCTGTACCAAATTTCATTCCATTCGGTTTCACCGTTTTCGAATTAATAGGGGTAATCGATTTTGACACAAAGATGGCCGCCACCCGCAAACTATTAGGCTACTGACCTATTAGATTTGTCAAAGGATGCTCCCTCCATAAAGGTATGTTGTTGAAAAATTTGGTAGAGATCGGATTATTAGGTTAGTCGTAATTTGATTTAAGCTTTGAACATTTGTGTGGCCGCCATTACGTTTCCGTCAAGATGGCGGCGATATAAAACATGACACTGGAGTGCCCTTTGCTAGTACTAGCTCTGTACCAAATTTCATTCCATTCGGTTTCTCCGTGTTCGAATTAATAGGGGCAATCGATTTTTACACAAAGATGGCCGCCATCCGCAAACTATTTGGCTGATGACCTATTAGTTTGGTCAAAGGATGCTGCCCCCATAAATGTATGTTGATGCAAAATTTGGTAGAGATCGGATGATTAGGTTAGTCGTAATTTGTTTTAAGCTTTGAACATTTGTGTGGCCGCCATTACGTTTCCGTCAAGATGGCGGCGATATAAAACATGACACTGGAGTGCCCTTTGCTAGTACTAGATCTGTACCAAATTTCGTTCCATTCGGTTTCACCGTGTCCGAATTAATAGGGGCAATCGATTTTTACACAAAGATGGCCGCCATCCGCAAACTATTTGGCTGATGACCTATTAGTTTGGTCAAACGATGCTGCCCCCATAAATGTATGTTGTTGGAATATTTGGTAGAGATCGGATGATTAGGTTAGTCGTAATTTGCTTTAAGCTTTGAACATTTGTGTGGCCGCCATTACGTTTCCGTCAAGATGGCGGCGATATAAAACATGACACTGAGGTGTCCTTTGCTGTGCTACCTTTGTACCAAATTTCGTTCAATTTGCGCTCACCGTGTTCGAATTGATATTGGGGGACAGACATTCAGAGTACACACACTCACACACACACACACACACACACACACACACACACACACACACACAGACTCACACACATACACACACACAGACAGACACACTTTTTTTCGCCCTGTAGTGATCTCATAAGTCTACTTTCATTTTTTGCAAAAATCGAAAGTAGGCTAAAAATAGGCTTATGAGGTCACCTTTTGTCCATGTGTCTGTCTGTGTGGTGTGCGTGTGCGATGGTGTGTGTGTGTGTGTGTGTGTGTGTCCCTAATAACGTCTAAACGGCTGGAGCAATTTCAATGAAACTCGGTAAGTTTGTAGCACTATTCCGGACGACCCCGACTGTGCCCTTCAAATTTTGTTACGTCTCTCAAATCCAACATGGCGGCTGTGCGAAATATACCACCAGCATTCAATATCTCCGAAACTATTACGGATATCACCCTGGAATATCTTACGGTGATTTATTTATTTATCGTATGGCTTTTAGTGCCGGAAGTGTCCGAGGACATGTTCGGCTCGCCTGAGTCTGTAGCTGCTTCCAGCGGATACCCTAAAGTGTGAGCTACAAGTTCCGTTCAATTTCAAGTAGTTCCAACTTTCGCCACCAGATATCAATGATACCTAGTGGTGAACGTTGGAACTTTGATAGAGCGTTCTGACGAAATCTAACCTAACAAATTTTGCTTTACACAAGTTTAGTCTGTGAAAGGATCTTTTACATGCCATAAATCTATGACATGGGACCGCCGGCTTTACTTCCCCTCCGAAGGAAGGCATACTGAAGGATTTTTAACGCTCTTAAAAAATCCGACGATTTCGGCCGGGTTTGAACCCGCTATCTTGGGCATAGCAGTTCAGCATGCTACCGACTACGCCACCGAAGCCGCTTCTTACGGTGATAAAGGGAACTACTAGAAGTTCATCTATGTGACTTTTGAAAACCTGGTAACTACAAAATCAATATGGCGGCCAAGCGAATTTGCGACTTATAAATAGACGTTTCTCGTGATATAACCAATCCAACGCAATAAAACTTGGTACAGTATATGCTTATACACATTGTAAAACACCGACATATAACTTCGATGAATTGTTTACATAACCTCAAGATGGCGACTGTGCGAAATATTTCACCGGCATTCTATATCTCTGAAACTATCAGCGGTATCACCCTGAAATTTTGTACGGAGATAAAGGGCACTACTGGAAGTTCATCTATAAGATTTTCAAAAACTGGTTAACTACAAAACGAATATGGCGACCAAGCGAAGTTGAAAATTTCAAATAGACCTTTCTCGCGATTTAATGATCCAAACGCAATGAAACTTGGTACAGGAAATGTTTATACACGTTGTAATGCACTGGTATCTAATTTAGTTCAGTTGTTTAAATAACATCAAGATGGCGGCTGTGCTAATTTCAAAATTACGTTTTTATTTCTTGTGTCGTAATCATGCAATCGAAGTGAAAGTTTGAATAATGAACCTACGCAATAATTTTCCTTTAATGGTACATGACTCTATGGCCTATACATATAACAATCCAGCATAGCAACCATCCGAAATATTTAGATGGATCTCAATATCTACGAATCTATTACAGCAATCAAACTGAAATATTGTATTTTGATAGAGGCAATTAACATACTGTAAGTAGGATATTTGAAAATAGGTTTTAGTTCTTCACGGAGTACTTGTTTTTATCAAGATTTATGTCTTTCATTTTATTGACACATTGTGATCTGATTTTTTTTTAAATTTTAAGTGTTTTTCAGCCTTTAGCATAGTCTATTAGTATTTTCAGTAATTATTTTGATAACAACATTTGTATGTAAGTCTTTCTTCGTTTCATATTTTATAATAATGCTGAAGAAGATCACAATGTGCTGTGATTAAAGTACAACTGGGAAGGTTTCAACTTACTGAATATTTATATTACATTATAATAACTTGGAAGATATGATTGAATGTAAGAAAATGAAAATAACAACATGATTTTTAACATATAGCATACAGAGGTTTTGTCTGTACATTATTTCTGTAACTCAAGTGTTGTTATTTGAGTCATCAGTCTTTTGACTGGTTTGATGCAGCCCTCCACGCTTTCCCGCACTGAGCTAATCGTTTCATCTCTACATAGCTACCACAACCTAGATCCGAGGCAATCTGATTAACATATTCTAATCCTGGTCTACCCCTACAGTTCTTATCCTCAACCCTTTCTTCCATACCAAAGTTTGCTATTCCTGGGTGTCTTGTATGTGTCTTACCAACCTATCTGTTCTATTCATTATCAGTCACCACAGAGATCTCTCCTCTCCCTGAGTCGTCTTAATACCTCTTCATTTGTAACCCTATGAACCCATCTGACCTTTATCATTCTCCTGTAACACCACATTTCAAACGCTTCGATTCTGTACTTTTCTGCTGCTCAAACAGTCTAAGATTCACTTCCATAGAGTGCCACGCTCCAGACAAAGGCTTTCAAAAATGACTTCCTAATACCTAAATCTATATTCGATGTCAACAGATTCCTTTTCTGTAGAAATTCAAGTGTCATTTTACAATATATATTTCGCCTTCAAAATTAGGACAAACGAATAACAAGTGATGCACAGTTTGGGAGGATCCACAAAGGCATGTATAGTCATTAAGAATAGTGACTGAAGTATGACTTGAATGTTTCATGTCCAGATAATAATATTTAGTGAGCACAAAGTTTGGAACACGTACAGTATTTTAATTTTAGGTCTGTGCTGAATCTCACCCTTTTTATTTTTTAGTCTTCTTGGCCGTCCGTGCTCTTTGTCAGTACCATAGCTCAAATGCTTCCACAGATTTTCTATCTCGCTTTAGTTGTAGTCCAACCGTTTGTTGTCCTAAGATGTATCCAATCAAGCAACTCTGCAATATTGAGTTACGAGGTAGTGGGCTGGTCGACACTCATTGTATTGTATAAAAGTCATCTGGCAATAAATTCATGTTTGGTTGAATCATATCATAATTAAAATGATTTATTTCCATCGAAATGAATTGTGTTGTTCTAAATTATTTTGACATAATAATTAAAAATATATACCTTGATTAGCAATCTCCCTTTCATTCCAACATAGGGTATAATTAGATAGCCAAAATTATCTTGATATAGTTTTGTACAATTGTAATATCTGACGTGGGGAATTGATTAATAAAAATAATATTTATTTCCCATAAATATTTCATGGAGAAACAATAATATTATCGGGATATTACATAACAAACATTCATTTCATTTCATTTGAGGTGAATTTGCAGTAGCAGAAATTGCGATTACAGCCAAAGTTCTACTGCAGGTAGAGTTGAGCGTCGATAATCTGGTCGTTGAAAATCCAGACTCTTGATAATCCGGATTCAATTCCGGTGAAAAGAAAAAGAGTTGAACTGAATACTTACATATTTGTCAAACAAAAGCGTTGATGCGACAGACCTGGTGGGGTAGTCTTACCGCTACGGAACTCAAAGACTTGGCCGCAAAAAATGTGAACCACTACTGCAGTTCAAAAATCAATAACAGACATTTTAAAAGGGTTCAAATCCGCCCGAAGTAGTCACATTTTTAAGAACGTTAAAAATCCCTCAGCATGCCTTCCTTCTGAGGGGAAGTAAAGCCGGTGGTCCCATGGCATAGATTTATGGCATGTTAAAAAAAACTTCCATTACTTAAACCTGTCTGAAGATAAATTATGTATAGGTTAAACATTTGACTAACGTTATTAGGTTCCTGCTTTCGTTGTCAAGAGCTGACTGCAGTGGCATCAGGTAACTAAGTTCTGAGCTAGTTGGTTGTTGACAGTGGCGTTTGGCTACACAAGTAGGAACTACTTGAAAAAATTGAATGCCTGCAGTCCTTTCTTGAATGAAAACAGATAACACACACTAATACAGCCATCGCAAATAACATCGGTTATCAGACAGATTCTACACACACCCAAAGTACACGGGGCTACATGACCGCGTTGTCGCAGCCCCTCAACTAAGGAACTAGCCAACCAACCAGCCAACCAGACGTTTTAAAGAGCCCAAAACTAGTTGTGAGAGTGGAGGCAATTGGGCGCAATCATGCCTCACCACCAGTCAGCCAGTGGCACCGTGTCTTTCTCTCTTTTTGTCTTTGTGACAGTATTTCTGGTTTATTAGCCTACTTTTGACATTTTGCAAAAATGAGAAAAAAAGTAGACTTATGAGAACGGGCAAATGTGTGTCTGTCTGTCTGTCTGTCTGGCTGTGTGTGTGTGTCCCCCCCCCCTATCAACTCCTAAACGGCTGCAGCAATCGAAACAAAATTTGGTAGGAGTAAAGATATATACCTGAATATCTCACGGCCATATTTGAAAATGATGCCAGTGCTACCAACTGCTGAAAAATCGCAATTGAAATTTGAGCTCCATGTTGGATATCTTGGAAGGTATGAATGGGAGCCATTTCAAAATTGGCACTCGAATAGATAATAATATTGCAGTTTAATTTCCCGGAGGCCATACATGTCCGTGTTGCCAAAATGATTATAAGCCTGCTGATAGGTCCAAATTATAAATGCATATATCTTCTACACTATTAACTGGATTTCAACCAAATTTCGTATGTGCTATGTCTACATAAACAGATATGACTGAGCGTATTCTTAAGAGCCACCAGGGCTGCCAACTGTTAATAAATGCTCTCAATTCTTTTTTTATCCAAATACCCATATATCAGAAAGTATGCAAGCCGACAGCTTTAAACTATGCACACGTATAGTACCTGACATTCTATATTAATTTGGAGTAACTTATATACGTCAGTGCTACCAACATGATTCTAAGCCTGCTGAGAGGTTCAACTTTAAATACATGTAACTTCTATACTATCATTTGGATTTCAACCAAATTTCGTGTGTACTATGTGTGCCTTAACAGATATGACTATGCCGATTCTTAAGAGTAACCAGGGCTGCCAACTGTTAATAAATATTGTCTCTATTTTTGTTACCCTAGTATCAATATATCATAAAGTATGCAAGCCAATAGCTCTAAACTTTGCACACGTATTGTACCTGGCATTCTAGATTAATTTGGAGTACCTAATATAGGCCTACGCCAGTGCTGCCAACATGATTCTAAGCCTGCTGATAGATCCAATTTTAAAATGCATGTAACTTCTATACTAACTAATGGATTTCATTCAAAATTGACACAACAATTGATCATATTATTTCAGATTACTTCTGACCAATACATGTATGTCATTGTTGCCAACATAATTTTACGCGCGCTGTTAGATCCAATGTTTAACTGCATATAACGTCCATGCTCTCCATTGGACTTCAACCAAATTTTGTATTCTGTACCTTAAGAGATGGAACTAAGAATATATTCAGTCACCAGGGCTCCCAACTGTAGTTCTCTATTAGGCAACATAAATGCCAAGTGTACAGTATTTCGAACTAATTAGAAATTTCGATATTACCAACTTAATTTCGTCATTATTCTAGATAGATCCATATAGATTAATAATTGGCATTAATCTTACATTTTAAGAAAAGAAGGCTCTTTAGTTCGTCACGGAACTTCTTGTTTTTATTAGTGTTGTGCCTTGCTGTCTACTTTTATTCTGAATTGGGCATCTTGTTTTGAAATCGCGGGTGCAATCATAAGCCAAGCGGTTTCGGTGGCGTAGTTGGTAGCATGCTGATCTTCTATGCCCAAAATCGCGGGTTCAAACCCAGCCGAAGTCGTCGGATTTTTTTAAGAACGTTAAAAATCCCTGAATATGCCTTCCTTCGGAGGGGAAGTAAAGCCAGTGGACCCAGTCATAGATTTATGGCATGTAAAAGAACCTTTCACTAACTAAACCTGTGTGAAGCAAAATTTGTAGGTTAGGTTTGATTAATGCTCTCAAGTTCCAATGTTCGTCACCATCTAGTAGTAGCCAAGTTCACGGCTAGGTGCCGTAGATGGTATCATTTGGTAGCGAAAGTAGGAACTACATGATATTATCGTCTGCAGTCCTTACTAGAATTAAAAACAGATAACAGACACTAATGCAGTCATCACAATTAACACCGGTTATCAGACATATTCTTCACACACCAAACGTACACGGGGCTACATGACCGCGTTGTCGCAGCCCCTAAACTGAGGAACCATCCAACCAACTAAGTTGTTAATTTTAGTTGTAGCCTAGATTCCCACCTTAGGCATCCTGGAAGTTGTTTTCCGTGGGTTTACCCTACTTTTTATCCAGCAAAAATGATCGGATGGTTCCTAGTTATGAAATTATACGATTTGAGTACTCATTCCTTTCATTTACTGTCTCTGAAATCCATGCAAAATTATAAAGGAAATATCCCAGAATGTTAAAATGACATGAAACAGGAGTCACAGCGGCCAAAATGTGAAGTGGACAGCAATTATGGAGCGCATTTACCTACAGCAACAGTATCAGCAAATCGCACACTTCGTACATTTTTTAAAGAAATTGTAGATATTTATGAAATTAGAGTGCACTTCATCACTGCTAATGTCTATTCTCTTTCATTTGAATGCTCATTTGTCACGATCGGTCGCTTGTGAACGCCACTGTAGGGATCTATACTACTGAAATAGTATATATTAGCATTACCCGTCGCGGATTTGCTCGCGAATATTCTATTTGTAAAGAATACACTTATCAAAATCTCAATCATGAATGCTATGACTGATTTATCCTTGGTATGAATAATCAGACTTTATCAATTCAGCTACTGGTGCAGTGGTTAGGGGCTTGTCATTCCTTCATAGGTATATCAGAGCGAAGTTAGTTTTCTGGGATTATCACAGACACTGTTAATTTAAGGGCCTTTAAATGTGGTTTTCGGAGACCCTTTATAGTCGGGTGAAAAAGACCTTCGTACAACACTCTCACGTGAAAATTGCTTTAAAAAAGTCTAGAGTGCCCCTTGACCCCCTTAAGCGCATTATACTGTATGTTTTGATGAATTTTACAGGTTAATTTGGTTCAGTGATAACCTTATAACCAACTGGAAACATTCACAGTAATATAATAATTGGAATTGCATTGCGTCTTACAGAAATAGATGGATCTGTGAGATTCTGTTACCATGGTTACCGTGTTGCATTCTTTCATTATTTCATTGTACATATACATGTTTTAAGGTATTTATATAATTGTGAG
This sequence comes from Meconema thalassinum, assembly GCA_946902985.2. Lineage (NCBI taxonomy): Eukaryota > Metazoa > Arthropoda > Insecta > Orthoptera > Tettigoniidae > Meconema > Meconema thalassinum. Next base: position 439,616,998 of record OX336393.1, on the reverse strand, counting down.
GCATTTAAAGAGTAAGTGAGTGCGTTTCGCCTACGCATTGGGTTATGCTGAACCTGTAGGTATCCCATATGTGTAGGTTGGTGTTAATGGGACCTTATTTTCGGTACAAAACTGGAATGGGATCTAAGCAGAATAATATAGGGAGGGATGATGCTATGTGGAACATTACTAGGTATACAACAAATGGAAAGTTTAGTGAGTTGGAAATATGTTTCTTTGCCCGGTGAGATCTACCTCCACCTTCCGCCGTGCCGAGAGGGATCTACCTCCGCCTTCCGGCGTGCCGAGAGGGATCTACGTCCGCCTTCCGGCGTGACGAGAGGGATCTAGCTCCGCCTTCCGGCGTGCCGAGAGGGATCTAGCTCCGCCTCGCGGCGAGCCGAGAGGGATCTCTCTCCGCCTTCCAGCGTGCCGAGAGGGATCTAGCTCCGCCTTCCGGCGTGCCGAGAGGGATCTACGTCCGCCTTCCGGCGTGCCGAGAGGGTTCTAGCTCCGCCTCGCGGCGTGCCGAGAGGGATCTAGCTCCGCCTTCCGGCGTGCCGAGAGGGATCTAGCTCCGCCTCGCGGCGAGCCGAGAGGGATCTATCTCCGCCTTCCGGCGTGTCGAGAGGGATCTAGCTCCGCCTTCCGGTGAGCCGAGAGGGATCTATCTCCGCCTTCCGGCGTGCCGAGAGGGATCTAGCTCCGCCTTCCGGCGTGCCGAGAGGGATGTAGCTCCGCCTTCCGGCGAGCCGAGAGGGATCTATCTCCGCCTTTCGGCGTGCCGAGAGGGATCTAGCTCCACCTTCCGGCGTGCCGAGAGGGATCTACCTCCGTCATCCGGCGTGCCGAGAGGAATCTAGCACCGCGTTCCGGCGTGCCGAGAGGAGTCTAGCTCCACCTCGCTGCGCGCCGAAAGGGATCTAGCTCCGCCTCGCAGCGCGCCGAGAGGGATCTAGCCCCGCCTCGCGGCGAGCCGAGGGGTATCTAGCTCCGCCTTCGGGCGTGCCGAGAGGGACCTAGCTCCATCTTCCGGCAGCCGAGAGGGATCTATCTCCGCCTTCCGGCGTGCCAAGAGGGATCTAGCTCCGCTTCGCGGCGTGCCGAGAGGGATCTAGCTCCGCCTTCCGGCGTGCCGAGATGGATCTAGCTCCGCCTCGCGGCGTGCCGAGAGAGATCTAGCTCCGCCTTCTGGCGTGCCGAGAGAGATCTAGCTCCGCCTTCTGGCGTGCCGACAGGGATCTAGCTCCGCCTCCCAGCGTGCCGAGGGGGATCTAGCTCCGCCTTCCGGCGTGCCGAGAGGGATCTATCTCCACCTTCCAGCGTTCCGAGAGGGATCTAACTCCGCCTTCCGGCATGCCGAGATGGATCTAGCTCCGCCTTCCGGCGTGCCGAGAGGGATCTAGCTCCGCCTCGCGGCGGGCCGAGATGAATGAAACTCCGCCTCCCAGCGTGCCGAGAGGGATCTAGCTCCGCCTTCCGGCGTGCCGAGAGGGATCTAGCTCCGCCTTCCGGCGTGCCGAGAGGGATCTTGCACCGCCTTCCGGCGTACCGAGAGGGATTTAGCTCCACCTTCCGGCGTGCCGAGAGAGATCTAGCTCCGCTTTCCGGCGTGCCGAGAGAAATTTAGATCCGTCTTCCGGCGTGCCGAGATGGATCTAGCTCCGCCTTCCGGAGTGCCAAGAGGGATCTAGCTCCGCCTCGCGGCGCGGTGAGAGGGATCTAACTCCGCCTTCCGGCTTGCCGACAGGGATCTAGCTCCGTCTTCCGGCGTGCCGAGAGAAATCTAGCTCCATCTTCCGGCGTGCCGAGAGGGATCTAGCTCCGCCTTCCGGCGTGCCGAGAGGGATCTAACTCCGCCTTCCGGCTTGCCGACAGGGATCTAGCTCCGTCTTCCGGCGTGCCGAGAGGGATCTAGCTCCGCCTTCCGGCGTGCCGAGAGGGATCTAGCTCCGCCTCGCGGCGCGCCGAGAGGGATCTAACTCCGTCTTCCGGCGTGCCGAGAGCGATCTAGAGCCTCATTCCGGCGTGCCGAGAGGGATCTACCTCCACCTTCCGTAGTGCCGAGAGGGATCTAGCTCGGCTTTCCGGCGTGCCGAGAGAAATCTTGCTCTGTCTTCCGGCGTGCCGAGAGGGATCTAGCTCCAACTCGCGGCGCGCCGTGAGGGATCTAACTCCGCCTTCCAGCGTGCCGTAAGGGATCTAGCTCCGCCTCACAGCGCGCCGAGAGGGATCTAATTCCACCTTCCGGCGTGCCGAGAGCGATCTAGCTCCGCCACGCGGCGCGCCGAGAGGGATCCAACTCCGCCTTCCGGCTTGCCGAGAGGGATCTAGCTCCACCTCCCGGCGTGCCGAGAGGGATCTAGCTCCGTCTTCTGGCGTTCCGAGAGGGATCTAATTCCGCCTTCCGGCTTGCCGAGAGGGATCTAGCTCCGCCTCCTGGCGTGCCGAGAGGGATTTACCTCCGCTTTCCAGCGTGCCGCGAGGGACCTAGCTCCGCCTTTCGGCGCGCCGAGAAGGATCCAACTCTTCCTTCCGGCGTGCCGAGAGGGATCTAACTCCACCTTCCGGCTTGCCGAGAGGGATCTAACTCCGCCTTCCGGCCAGCCGAGATGGATCTAACTCCGCCTTCCGGCGTGCCGAGAGGGATCTAACTCCGCCTTCTGGCTTGCCGAGAGGGATCTAGCTCCGCCTCCCGGCGTGCAGAGAGGGATTTACCTCCGCTTTCCGACGTGCCGAGAGTGATCTAACTCTGCCTTCCGGCGCGCCGAGAGGGATCTAACTCCGCCTTCCGGCTTGCCGAGAGGGATCTAACTCCACCTACCACCGTGCCGAGAGGGATCTAACTCCGCCTTCCGGCGCGCCGAGAGGGATCTAACTCCGCCTTCCGGCTTGCCAATAGGGATTTACCTCCGCTTTCCGGCTTGCCGAGTGGGACCTAGCTCCGCCTCCCAGCGTGCCGAGAGGATCTAGCTCCGCCTTCCGGCGTGCCGAGAGGCATCTAGCTCCGCTTTCCGGCGTGCCGAGATAAATCAAGCTCCGTCTTCCGGCGTGCCGAGAGGGATCTAGCTCCGCCTTCCGGCGTGCCGAGAGGGATCTAGGTCCGCCTCGCGGCGCGCCGAGAGGGATCTAACTCCGCCTTCCGGCTTGCCGAGAGGGAACTAGCTCCGCCTCGCGGCGCGCCGAGAGGGATCTATCTCCGTCTTCCGGCGTGCCGAGAGCGATCTAGCGCCGCATTCCGGCGTGCCGAGAGGAATCTACCTCCACCTTCCGTAGTGCCGAGAGGGATCTAGCTCCGCTTTCCGGCGTGCCGAGAGAAATCTTGCTCTGTCTTCCGGCGTGCCGAGAGGGATCTAGCTCCGCCTTCCGGCGTGCCGAGATGGATCTAGCTCCAACTCGCGGCGTGCCGAGAGGGATCTAACTCTGCCTTCCAGCGTGCCGAAAGGGATCTAGCTCCGCCTCGCAGCGCGCCGAGAGGGTTCTAATTCCACCTTCCGGCGTGCCGAGAGCGATCTAGCTCCGCCTTCCGGCCAGCCGAGATGGATCTAACTCCGCCTTCCGGCGTGCCGAGAGGGATCTAACTCCGCCTTCTGGCTTGCCGAGAGGGATCTAGCTACGCCTCCCGGCGTGCAGAGAGGGATTTACCTCCGCTTTCCGGCGTGCCGAGAGGGATCTAACTCCGCCTTCCGGCGCGCCGAGAGGGATCTAACTCCGCCTTCCGGCTTGCCGAGAGGGATCTAACTCCGCCTTCCACCGTGCCGAGAGGGATCTAACTCCGCCTTCCGGCGCGCCGAGAGGGATCTAACTCCGCCTTCCGGCTTGCCGATAGGGATTTACCTCCGCTTTCCGGCGTGCCGAGTGGGACCTAGCTCCGCCTCCCAGCGTGCCGAGAGGGATCTAGCTCCGCCTCGCGGCGTGCCGAGAGGGATCTAGCTCCGCCTTCCGGCGTGCCGAGAGGGATCTAGCTCCGCCTTCCGGCGTGCTGAGAGGGATCTAGCTCCGCCTTCCGGCGTGCCGAGAGGGATCTAGCGCCGCCTCCCAGCGTGCCGAGAGGGATCTAGCTCCGCCTTCCGAAGTGCCTTGAGCGATCTACCTCCACCTTCCGGCGTGCCGAGAGGGATCTACCTCCACCTTCCGGCGTGCCGAGAGGGATCTAGCTCCGCCTTCCGGCGTGCCTTGAGAGATCTACCTCCACCTTCCGGCGTGCCGAGAGGGATCTAGCTCCACCTTCCGGCGTGCCTTGAGAGATCTACCTCCACCTTCCGGCGTGCCGAGAGGGATCTAGCTCCACCTTCCGGCGTGCCGAGAGGGATTTTTATATTTGTCGTGACCATAACCTATTCAGAGCTGTATTATAACCTGTAACCTCCCCTTCCAGCTGTCAGTGTTTGAATGACGTAAAATGTGATAGCGGTGTCACCGGTTAATTTATTAGTGAAAGCTTCCAGGTTGCGTGACGATAAAGTTTCTTTTGTTGGATATCTGCTGTGTTTGAAAGCTATCAACACTTGAAACGAAGGATTATATCTTCAACTTTAGGAGTCAAGTATTACACCGTTTCCCTTATTGTTAGCATTGGGCTTGGTGCCCATCCCTTGCATATAATATAGCGAAAACTTAGGCGTATATGAGGTACTCCGGAACTTGCCATCATTCGACTTTTGAATAGACTGCTTTAAAAACGGACACTGAATTAATAATAATAATATATATTTTTTTTTTTTTTTTTTACGAGGGACTACGGAAAATCTTCAAAAGACACATGTGAAGGGTCCGCACTCCACAGTAGTGTGGGATTCTTACCCACTAAAAACCACCTCCCTTTTCCCACGATGTGTTCATCACCCCGGAACCGCTCTCGCATTACTTCAGGGTGATGTCGTGCTTACTTAGTCATTCAGACTTCTTCTTTCTTCATTTTTCCTTATGGATGTTCGAACGCATCCATTTCCCTCTTCTTCTGGCGCAGGACACATTCTATGTAAATAGCTATCTGAGTCCATGTTTGATCATTTCGGAGCATCATCTGTAGGATGTTGTCCGGCGTGATTGCCCCTGTAGAAGCTTGCAGATCTCTTCTATATGTTGACCAGCGTTCACACACAAAGAATGTGTGGAGCGCATCATCCTCTTCATTACAATAATGACACAAAGGACTATTAGCCACGCCTATGTGATGCAGGAATCTCCGAAAATATCCATGGCCTGTTAGGAACTGTGTCAAATAATAATTGACCTCTCCGTGGTTTCGATCAACCCAGTCAGCCAGACGCGGAATAAGTTTCTTTGTCCATCGACCTCGTGTCTCATCATCCCACTTCTGTTGCCATCGTTCCATACAATGGTTGTGTGCAGACGTCTTTGCCTGGTGTATGTCCAGTTCTTCTTTGGTGCGCCACACTTCCTGACGCTCTAAGGCAAGTAAATCAATTGGTGCTACTCCCGCTACCACTAGAACAGCAGGCTCTGAAACAGTGCGATATGCACATGAGATCCTCAGTGCTCCTCTTCGTTGTACTGCTGCTATCCTTTTACGATATTTCTCGAACCGTAAGGACTCAGCCCAGATCTCAGCTCCATAGAGTAATATGGACTGGACTGTTGTCATCAGGAGACGTCGTTTGCTAGGCTTCGGACCTTTAATATTACCCATTAATCGGCTCAAAGCGGTCAAGATATTTGCTGCTTTATCCGTCACTCTTTGAATATGGGCCCAGAATGTGAGCTTCGTATCTAGCGTCACACCCAAGTACTTCGTACTCCTTGATGAATTTATCATCGTCCCTCCCACTTGCATTGGTACAAGTGTGTTGATTCTCCTTCTCGTCAGCACAACAATCTCCGTTTTATAATAATAATAATAATAATAATAATAATAATCCGGAATTGGAAAATCCAAGCATAAGGGAAATAACACAATAACTGCATTTAATGTAGCCTACAAGAAAGAAAGAAGGAAAGAAAGAAAGAAAGAAAGAAAGAAAGAAAGAAAGAAGGAAAGAAAGGAATAGCAACAAACGGAATTCAAGTGCGTATTCATAACTATCTAAAACAGAAATATTTAACTATAATAATCATAATAATAATAATAATAAAACATTTATAGACACCATCGCATTTTCACTTGTCTGGCTGCGTGGCTCAAGGGTAACGTTCTGGTTTGCTGCAAGTTGCAGGTTCGAATCCTGGCGCAGTCAGCTGGCATTTGAGGATGTGCAAATGTGAGGGAGCCGTGTCAGTAAATTTTCTGGCACGTTAAAGATCCCCTTCGGTGCAAAATTCCGGCACCCCGCGTCTCTAAAAGCCAGTGTAGTTAAAAGGGACGTAAAACCAATAACATTATTGCTATTATCATTTTCACTTCTCTCAAAGAGGAAAAGACAAAGGAAGCCTGGTTTAGTGAGATACAAAATGATCTACAGGAAATTGGATCTAATGTGAAGATGTCCAGGGGAAAAGAAAAGTCTCTTCCAACATCAGAGTTTCCAAACTAAGCTGACGCTGAAAACTGGAAAGGCGTCGACAAGAGAGAGAGAAAAGAACAACTCTATCTACTGTACCCATGTATATAATCTCGATGGAAAATATGCTTCTGCCTCCAGCTAGCTTCAGGACTCGAGGGTGTACCGTCCTCCCACTGAGCAGTTGCATACTTTGGATTTGAGGCTAAAAGGTATCAACTCTACAATGATAAGGCACAACTCTATTCTAAAACTTTAATTCAGTAAATAAAATCATGGCTTTTAACAAATAAAACAATCCCCATAACCATAAAACAAAAGCAAACAAAAATTACTTTCCACAATCCACCAATATGAACATAATATAATCATAATAAATCATATCATACCACAAACCTTTACCCTTATGTGAACTTCACAAAGATATTCTAGTGCGCTGATGCACATACAACTTCAGAAACAAACTATACATTGATCCTACTGTCATACAATGTGACTTCTTTAATATCACAACATTACTGATTCATAAAACCTTCTTAATTTGACAATTATGTGTACCGTGTGTGTTTTGATCTTTCTTTTCCCACCAAATGCTTTACATGCATTAGCCTATTCTGGTGTTGCACAGCAAACTACGTGCAACTCCATAATTATGTAAGCTACCCCTACTCCACTATTTATATAGTTCCACTGCATGCCGTTTGTGATTTCAATTTAAAACCGTTATGTTATTGCTGTGTCGGATGGTACAATCAAACTACCTTGCGCGCGTAGCCTGTTGAATCTGGTAACCAACTTCTGAAAAAGCTGTCAGTGACAGTATAAATGCAACGTCTAACCATTCGTTAGATAGCTAAAATCATGAACCATCAGGATAATATATAATTATCAATGTGTTCTTAAACCACATGGCTTCATTACTCAACATAACAATATTTCACTTCAAGTCATTAACAGGGTCTAAAATCTGTTCCTTTCAACCTTACTTTTACGGTCCGTCTGGCCGTCCCCAGACCCTCTCCCCGAGCGGTCGGCATACAATAGAAATGGGATGGGTCTCCCTCACTAACTCGACCCTCGCTTTATGTCTGAAGGCTTATTTCCAAAGCATTGTAAGATTTTACAAGACAAACTGTGCTCCCAATGACACACATATCTCAATGGATTTTAACTGAATATTATGCACACAGGTAGTGAATGAGCTTTATATTTATTCCTACCCCGAGGATACTAATAACTGGCACCAAACTAGGCCCATTTCAACATGAAGGTACGAGGTTCGTAAAACATTGGTCTAGTAGGCAACCGGTGTCTTATATAAATTATGCGGTCAGTCCAAGCTGCCGACATTTGAGGTTCGCTTCAACAAGCCGAATCACTCAACAATAAGTTCTCGGGAAACCCTAAAGTGTCGAGGTGTCCAATCGTCTGCCTCGCACCTATCGTGGGATTCCAATCCGGAACATTTATTATCCATCATCAGAGTTAGGGTCCAACACTAAACACTCGGGCACAAAGTATATCTCCGCTATGCCCCTGGCATAGGAGATTTCATACGTAGAATAGACCACCTGGCTCCTTCACCTAATGTTACGACTTCGTCCTATAATATTAAGAGAAATTATCAATTACTCTATAAGCTTCTCACATAAGCTGAAAATTCAATTCACTAAAAGCTCTTCCATTTCTGGCATAATTATATTCCCATTAATACAATATTCTGATATCAAACACTTTCTTTAATCCCGTAATGTAATCTTACTGTATAATCCTACTGCTTGGATCGATAAGTCTTGCAAATAGCGTAATTATTTCCTGTTTACAACAATTTCCTGATGCGTTCATTAATACCTTTGATATTCATAATTGTTATTATATTATTCTCACTGACATAATTTACCAAAATCATTCCTTATTATTATTATTCTCACTGAAATAAATTACCAAATCCTTCCTTAGTATTATTATTATATTTCTGACATAATTTACCAAAATCATTCCTTATTATTATTATTCTCACTGAAATAAATTACCAAATCCTTCCTTAGTATTATTTTTATATTTCTGACATAATTTACCAAAATCCGACACAACCAATCATCTCAAAACTCGAACAACTGTGCTCGTAACATTTACATAACTGATTGCCATCTTAATTAATAGTGGTAATGATTAATCCACTTATTGATGCACATTAACATCTCAACTGTATGAAAATCAATACAATAATGATTAAACCTGGAGGGTCTACCTCCTAATCTGATTCTTACTGGCATCTTTACTGAAATCACATAACATGCAGTGGCCCATATTCTCTAATTAACCATAATTTGTGGGGTACTCACATATCTCTAGGCTCCTCATGGTGGCTTCAACCAATCATATCCTTCCAAGTCGCCCGCCATATGCAGGTTTAACGCGACATTTTTATCTTGAATACACACATTTTATGACACATATTTTCCGTTAACCACACGGCACTTAGCATTTTTTATAATGAAGCTATTGCTTCCAAACATGTGACACTTTATAACACTTATTAAACCACTACTTCAAAAGATATTTTACATATGCTTTATACATAACACACGTCACTTTGTACACTTTTCATTGCTTGAAATTCCCTAGCAAAGATATCAAAATTGCAGGTGTCGACGGCATCTCCCGTGCTCCTACCAACTCCTGATTGAAAGTCTGGTTTACCTGCCCTCGGAATTCACCAACAGTTTTTATCCATACTCCTACGGTAAGCTTCCTGCGTTGCATAGATATGCTAACTTCCGTCCTGAGCGTTATTATTTGGTATCCTTACGACATTACCAAATGCTTCGTAAAGTTTCTCCCAGCGCATTCCAGCGTAATTAGACATGAATGATCAGTCGATATTTGATACATTGCGCTTAACACTGTCCATAACTTTACACAAATTTATTATTATTATTTACAATAGTTCTGCCACTCATCTTACGCGGTGCTTCCTAAGTGAACACGCCATTGCTCGTACTGCTGAGTATACCTGCAGCGCGATTATTATTAAATAAAAGCTTATTAAATGCTTCACTCAAATGTAGAACTCTTTGTTCGCGCGTCCTTTCATGAGCCGGACCAACATATGTTCCGCCATGACGACTGTCTGCGCCTCTCTTGACAAACTGTGACAAACTGGTGTGAGGCTGGCTTAAGACTGAATGCTCTGCTAAGGGTCGGCCTCCTTATATTAGTTTCACACAGAAAGTAGAGCGAAATCTTCCCGCGTGATCTCGGCTCCTCTCCCAGCATGATTCTGGTCTCGAAACCATGTTCTTTGGGTTCCTTTTCTTTCACTGATCCCAGAACTATCTGCGTGCTAAAGAATCGCTCGGCCAATTAATTAATATTAATTCCTTTCTCCATAGCGTGGGGACGCTACCTCACTGGGATTCCCTGGCAACCTCCTCAAATCCAGCCGCGAACAACGATAGTCCTACGGTCCTTCCGCACATCCTTAAATATGCGTCAATTTCGCAGATTAAAGGCTCTAAAATTAGCCTCCTGTCTAAAGATTCACCTGTGGGCAAGTCTCATGTCATCTCGTTACTCCAATCACGAGTAATCAATGATTTTCCTTGTGATCTCTCCCCACCATTCTCAAATCCATTCTCCGTCGGGGAAGAACTGGGTCATTATTCAGGCCCTCACCCTCTTCCAGACGACAGAATGAGGTCAGAATGATTGACTTGGCTCCACTGAACACCTCCCACAATTCTGGGCCTATTTGTAAAATGTCAACTCTGCACTTGCAGTGCTCCAAGCCCCATATAGCCTACACCAAGTAGTCTAATAATGCTGTATTCTGCTCCATTTCCCTGCATTATTTTAATAAATAATGTCACTGCAACTGAAATCACACCAGTGATTTAATATACACTTCTCTCTAGGGGTTTTTACAATGAAACTCCCTCCATAGACCTCGGGTTCGTTCCCTGGTGGAACCTTTATACTGAGATCACAGTCTCTGAGAACCACGTTCGATTCCAGTCAGCATAACCTCCTCGGGTTCATATACCCCTTGCATAACTTATAGGAGTCAATTGTAAGTGGCTCTCTATAAGTAACCAGCTGACTGTCTATCACTGTCTGTGTTTACATCTGGGGTTCTTCACCTCGTCTGCTGCGAGTAGGTTAGTACAGCTCCCCATTCCACGCTGCGCTCTTCCTAAGCTGTTCATTCTCCAGGCGGAGGGTCGTATTTATGGCCTCAACCTCTCTCGCCGCTGCAACCATTTCTTCATAGAATTCTCGCAGACACTGGCATCTTTGTTGTTCGTCCCTACCACTGGGCAAACTGTCTGCTTCTCCTTCCGTCTTGCCGCTCGAACTTTCAGTTCTGACTGCCTGGCTGACTTCGCTCTCCACGTTGAGTTGGGTGTGCGCTGTTAATACTTCTTCTTGTTCGTCGAATTCTTCTGGCGAATAATAAACTTTTAAATTGGCTACATTCATAACGACCTCGTTTCCAGTTTCTAAATGCTTTAACCTGTATGCATTGTTCTGTAGGTCTCTTATCACCTCGAACGGGCCGTGGTAAGCAAAAATGAACTTCTTATACTTCCGTGCCTCTGGATCTGAACTGGCTGGTTTCCTAATTAAAACTTTCTCTCCGACGAGAAGCGGTCTATGATACCTCTTCGCACGATTTCTTCTCTGACGTCTCTCCGCCTGTGCTTTGATATATTCGAAGGTTCGTTGGATCCTCAATTCTCGACCTGGCTGTGCATCTATTGGTAATGGAATAACACCAGTCCTCGGTCTCTCCGGTCTCTGATCCGAATGTAGAGTCACGGGAACCTGACCTGTCGCCTCATGTACAGTATTATTTATACAGTATTCAATTACTTCTAGGAATTCAATCCAACGCCAATTCGCTTCAGAGCAGTAGATCTTCATGTATTTCTGGATCTCTCCCATTACTCTTTCAACTGGACTTGCCTCAGGATGGCGAAGGGTAGATAAAATCTGCCTAATTCCTAGAGTTTCCAGTTCTCGACGAAATTCTGCACTCGTAAAGCAACTTCCGTGGTCCGAGAGAATGTTATCCGGCTTCCCAAGAATCGGAATAACTCTCTATTTCAGGCGTTTCAAGACCTGCTTTGAACTTGTCTTTTGTATGGGGCCTAATACCACCATTTTCGAAAATACATAGATGGCTACAAAAATGTGTCTATTGCCTCTACGTGCTCTAGGCAATGGTCCAAAGTTGTCTATGCTCAATAACTGCTTTGGCTTCTCCGGTAACAACGGGATAGGTCGTTGCCTCATTAAAAAGGGATTTGGCTTTACCCTTTGGCATAGATCACATGTCCTAATAGCATTTCTCACCGTTTCTCTCAACTTTGGCCAAGTAAATGCTTCCTTCAACAAAGCACAAATTTTGTCTATCCCTGGATGTCCAAATGCTCTGTGTGCTAGCCACACCAATCTCCTCTGCAAAGCTGCAGGAATCACAATCCTTTGACGTGTATGATCTACATCATCCCACTTGTATAATATCTGATTATACCATACATAATCTGTTGCCAATGCCTCTGCCTCTCTGTATATTGCAGTTCCCCTTGCTAAGCGTCCCTCGAAGTAATCGATCATCATCTTCAACCACGGGTCTTCGCGTTGTAGGTTGGTAAGGTTCCTTAAGTCATCCAACGTCTTCGGATCTCGATTCTCAATCTGGACAGCTAGCGCTTCCTCTTCTCTAGGGTAACGGCTTAATATGTCCGGTATTACATTCTCTTTCCCTGGACAGTATTCTATTTCCACGTTAAATTGCTGAATATACAGGGACCATCTTGTCAATCTCTGGCTAGACAAGTCTGTCTTTAACAAAAATGTTAAAGCTTTATGGTCTGTTCTGAGGACTATTTGGAAGCCATACACGAGTTTATGCCAAGATTGCAACGCGTACAAAATTGCGAGCAACTCTATCTCTGTAATCGTGTAGTTTTTCTCATGGGCTTTCAGCCTCCTACTTATAAAGGCAATAAAAACTTTCTTTTCAGGCTGGTCAACATTTTCCTGGAATAGCATCGCTCCGATCCCAATAAGTGATGCATCCGTCTGTATGATGAACTTCTGGGTATAATCCGGGTATCCCAGTTTCACATATTCCAAAAGCATTTGTTTTGACCTCACGAATGCTTCCTGACATTGCTCCGTCCAATTCCATCTGCCGCCTTTCTTCAATAGGTCCTGCAGGGGTGCTACTGTCGCAGTATAGTTTGGGCAGTGGTTCGAAAAGAATCCAATTACTCCCAAATACTGTCGGACGTGCTTTACTTTCGTGGGTCGAGGGAAATTTCGAATTACCTCCAATTTATCTGGATTAGGCTTCACTCCATTTGCATCAATAACATGCCCTAGGAATTTGACTTCCCTCTGACAGAAGTGCGATTTCTTGATATTAACCTTAAAGTTAGCTTCTCGAAGGTCATCTAGCAACTTCTTCAGGTCTCTCATGTGCTCCTACAGAGATTCTGATGTGAGTAGAATGTCGTCTACATATCTGATGGTACTCTCTTTCACTTCATCTGATAGATTGCGATCTAACGCTCTTATCAATGCTGAACCAGCTGTTTTCAACCCAAAAGGTAGTCTTAAAAATGTGTATGTATGTTGATCAAACATAAATCCTGTCAACAGACTAGTTTTCTTCTCTAATTCAAGATGATGGAAACTGGATGTGATGTCCAAATTCGTGAATACGGTTTTCCCTTTGAACTTCCTGAGGATCTCTTTAATAGGTGGCACTTGGTCAAATTCTGGAATAACCTTCAAATTTAAATGTCTCAGGTCCAGGCAGACTCTGACAGTCCCGTCTGTCTTCGGTACAATTACCAACGGACTTACATAAGGCGTAGGTGTCTTCTCAATAACACCGGCCTCCAACGTCTCCTGAATTGCCTCTTTCACTTTAGCATAATGCTTTTCAGCTATAGGGTAGGGTTTCTGCCTAAATGGTGTCCAATCACTGACTTGAAAAGCATAAGTGAAGTTCCTTATACGACCAGGTCTCGAATCAAAGACTTCCTTCTGTTCCAGTAATAACTGCTTTAAATTTTCCTTCTCTTTTAGCCCAATTTTTGCTTCTTCTAGCTTTTCCGAAATGTATTCTTCCAGTTTGGGTTCCAAATCTTTCTCCAGGTCTGTGGCTAGTGTTTTCATCTCTACTTCTAACTGCTCAATAACTAACACTTCTTCCTCAGCCACCTCTCTGTATGTAAGCCATACTTGTTCACTTGACCCTGGTTCAATCTCATTGAGTGCGACCTCCAAGCCTTCAGCTTCTTCATTCACATGGAACATAACCCTGTCCTGTGCTAGGTCGATTATCACTCTGTATTCCCTTATAAATTCTGCCCCAATGAGTAGGTTATAAGGCAGTTTGTTTAGTAACAGAAAACTCTGTGAGAAAATAGAGCCTCCTATCTGTAAATCTAGGAATACCTGATATTTACATATCATCGTTCTGTCTGGAATTACCCCTTTTATCTTGACACTAGAGATCGGTATTTTCAAAATATTCTCTCTCCGGGCTATTTCATCATATAAAGCTTGTGTCTTAAGGCTCACTATTGACCCCGTGTCTAACAGACTTCTTACTTTTAATCCGGCAACTCCTACTATTATAATAGGCAATTCTCTCTTGACCATGACTTGTGATCCTCCTGTATCCTCGATTAGCTCTTCCGGTTTGGCTATCCAATTGATGATGTTAACAGACTTCCATCCCTCAGTCTCGAACTCTTCTAATTTTGGCGTTTTTTTTTCTTCAGCGCCCGTCCCCTTGGAGTTTCTCCTCTCCTGTTCGCTGCGTTGTCGCTCCAAACTCTTAGCTCCGTCTCCATATCTGTCTGGCGATGTCCTGTTCTGCATAACTTCTTGCCAGCGGACTTGTTGTTTCTGGGGCTCATCTCCCCTCTCCTCGAGGTACCGCAAAGAAGCGTGATATCGTTCTTCTACCTCGTCATCGAAGTTGCTTCTTCTTTCTTGGGGTCTCGAATTTCTATTGTTGCCTTCTTGGCCATTGTTGCCTCCATTGTTTTGGTACGGTTTACCCCTGGTATTCTGCTTATTCCACGAGTTTCGACCTCTTCCTCCTCTATTAGCATTCCCTTTGTACTTTGACTGCCATCTTCTGGGTTCCTGTTCCCATTGCCGTCCATAGGAATCTAATGTTTCAGTGCTCGTAGCTTTGTTGTTCCTTGAAGCTTGCTGTTGGTCAGTCTGCGTGTTGGTCACGTGTACCTGTTCCACGGTTCGACTCTGACGCATCGTATTTGCTGTTGTGAGGTCCAGTTGTCTAAGAACTGTCTCCATTTCTATAGCAGTTTTCGCATTAGCCGAGATTAGTAGTCTTTGGATCTCGTATGGAAGCTGCTTGGCGATAGCAATACATAATTCCAGCTCGCTCGGTTTTTGATCCAGTTCTTTGAAGCGACACATCTGTGATATAAAAAATTCTGCATACTTCGTTTGGTTGTTAGTGCTGTATTTCTTTGCATATAAATCCAACCGTAAATTCTGTTGGACCGCTGCGTCCCAGTATCTCTTCAAAAATGCCTCCCGAAACTCCTCAATAGTATCGAAAGTGTAGCGGAAGCTGCGAAACCATAATGCACACTCCCCCTCTGTTAATTTCTCTATAGCTCGTAGCCTGCGCTCCTGTGGTATTCGTGCATCATTCAGATATTCAGTCACTTCCTTCAACCAATATTTTGGTGTCATATTACAGTGGCTACCTGAGAATTTCCTTGGTTTTTCTTCGCTTGCCCTGATGACGTTTATCACCTGGGTGTGCATAGCATTTTCATGTGGCGTCGTTGCCGCAACTGGTATACCTGGCGTCATATAAGGACTTTCGACTGGGCCTGTAGCACTCCTTATTATAGGTTGGGTTTCTAAGTCTGCCCACCTTGTTTTCCTCATATCTTCCATGCTGCCTTCACTTGACTTAGGATCTTTCAGAAGTGTTTCCTCCTGTGCTATTATCCTAGTCTCCATTTGATTGTGGCGCATCTCTGCTCTTTCCAGACGAGTAATGACTTCTTTCTCTATTCTTGTAAGCCTATCTCGATTTTCCTCGGCTACTTGAAATATTTTCTTCTTGTCTTCTTTCAGACTTTGTTTGATATGGGAGATTTCATCCTCTACATCTTCCTTAATTTGAGCAAGGGTCTTGTCGCTTGCCTCTGTTTTCTGGCCTTCTTTCACTTCGAGTTCTTCCCTCAATCCTTTGATTTCTTCTCGAATGTGTCCATTGACCTTTGACATTTCCTTCTGGACCTTAATAATTTCACCTCTATTCTCCTCTTGCCTTTTGTTGACTGCAACAATGTCATTCTGAACTTGGTCCAGTTCTTGATGAACTTTGCTTATCTGACCCTTCATGTTTCCTACCAGCTCTTTACTCTCGTTAACAACGGCCTTGATTTCACCTATTTCTTGACATTGACCTAATATATTCTGGTCCTGTTTCTTGAGATCACCGTTAATTGCTCTAGCATAGCTTTTCAATTTCTGGTCCCATTTAGAGTCGTTCTCCTCTAATCTCTGGTCTACCGTTCTCGTAAACTCTGAAAATTGTTTCGCTTGGCGTTCGAGATTCGCCTCATTTTGGATTTGAATATCCTTAATGTCGTTAGACAACGCGTCTAACCTACTGTTGGTTACATCCTGAGCATGCTTACACGCTTGTAAGTTACTTTCAAGTTTGGCTTCTATAGCCTCAAAACGTTTATCTGTTTTAACCTGCATTTCCGATACAATGCTTACAACAGTTTCTGTTACTTCGGTCTTAATTACCTCTTGCATTTGACCTAACTTATTATTCATTTCAACTTTATTAGCATCTAACCGATTATTCAATTCAACCTGGTTGTCATTCATTGCAACCTGATTTGCCTTAATTGCCAGCTGATTGGCATCTAAACGAGTGTTTATTTCAACCTGATTAGCATCTAAACGGTTACTTAATTCACTCTGGTTATCATCTAACCGAGCGTTTATTCCGTCCTGGAAAGCCTTAGCTTCCAGCCTATTCTGCTCGTTAACAACATCAAAATGCTGTTTCAACCCTGCAATCACCTGCAAGATCTCCTCTGTGCCTGGCATTTTCACAATAATACACTTAAATATGCAGGCAGGCTTCCTGGAAAAAATGTGTGGATATGTTTTGAAAAGAAACATCAAACACTGTACACATATTGTAACGTCGTACAAAACCTGATAATATTATGATAAATTGTGGATCTGGTATGTAGCGCTCATACCCTTGGGTAATCCTCTTCTCAATAGAGAGATTCTGCGTTACATCAAAAGCCTACTGAACTTAAAAATCACTCAAACACAGTTTGAGGCAAAAACAATTACTATGGTTTTCCCCATGAAATACCATAACAAATCTATGGGTTTTCCCATAAGCTCCACGCAATCTGGGCGCCATGATAATGTTAATGTACCGTAGTCATGGGAGATGGTCCATCTTAAGACACAACAGCAACCCTCCAAGGTCTCGGTTGTACTGTCGAATGCCCCACTTGGGTCTCGCCATGATAATGGATATGCATACTAGACGTATTGCATTATCAAAATTTATATTGTGCGTATCAGAGCTTAGCTAGATTAGGTGCGGTCCTCCCCTACTTCATGTTAATCGTTACTTTAATAGAGTCGTGTGCATAGATATAGACCGACTTTAGTTGTACCTATAGCTCAAATCACTGTACAGGACATCATTTTCCATGTACCCATGTGTATAATCTCGATGGAAAATAAGCTTCTGCCTCCAGCTAGCTTCAGGACTCGAGGGTGTACCGTCCTCCCACTGAGCAGTTGCATACTTTGGATTTGAGGCTAAAAGGTATCAACTCTACAATGATAAGGCACAACTCTATTCTAAAACTTTAATTCAGTAAATAAAATCATGGCTTTTAACAAATAAAACAATCCCTATAACCATAAAACAAAAGCAAACAAAAATTACTTTCCACAATCCACCAATATGAACATAATATAATCATAATAAATCATATCATACCACAAACCTTTACCCTTATGTGAACTTCACAAAGATATTCTAGTGCGCTGATGCACATACAACTTCAGAAACAAACTATACATTGATCCTACTGTCATACAATGTGACTTCTTTAATATCACAACATTACTGATTCATAAAACCTTCTTAATTTGACAATTATGTGTACCGTGTGTGTTTTGATCTTTCTTTTCCCACCAAATGCTTTACATGCATTAGCCTATTCTGGTGTTGCACAGCAAACTACGTGCAACTCCATAATTATGTAAGCTACCCCTACTCCACTATTTATATAGTTCCACTGCATGCCGTTTGTGATTTCAATTTAAAACCGTTATGTTATTGCTGTGTCGGATGGTACAATCAAACTACCTTGCGCGCGTAGCCTGTGGAATCTGGTAACCAACTTCTGAAAAAGCTGTCAGTGACAGTATAAATGCAACGTCTAACCATTCGTTAGATAGCTAAAATCAAGAACCATCAGGATAATATATAACTATCAATGTGTTCTTAAACCACATGGCTTCATTACTCAACATAACAATATTTCACTTCAAGTCATTAACAGGGTCTAAAATCTGTTCCTTTCAACCTTACTTTTACGGTCCGTCTGGCCGTCCCCAGACCCTCTCCCCGAGCGGTCGGCATACAATAGAAATGGGATGGGTCTCCCTCACTAACTCGACCCTCGCTTTATGTCTGAAGGCTTATTTCCAAAGCATTGTAAGATTTTACAAGACAAACTGTGCTCCCAATGACACACATATCTCAATGGATTTTAACTGAATATTATGCACACAGGTAGTGAATGAGCTTTATATTTATTCCTACCCCGAGGATACTAATAACTGGCACCAAACTAGGCCCATTTCAACATGAAGGTACGAGGTTCGTAAAACATTGGTCTAGTAGGCAACCGGTGTCTTATATAAATTATGCGGTCAGTCCAAGCTGCCGACATTTGAGGTTCGCTTCAACAAGCCGAATCACTCAACAATAAGTTCTCGGGAAACCCTAAAGTGTCGAGGTGTCCAATCGTTTGCCTCGCACCTATCGTGGGATTCCAATCCGGAACATTTATTATCCATCATCAGAGTTAGGGTCCAACACTAAACACTCGGGCACAAAGTATATCTCCGCTATGCCCCCGGCATAGGAGATTTCATACGTAGAATAGACCACCTGGCTCCTTCACCTAATGGTTATGTGGAGAACAGCCCAGATTCATCAACATAAACGGGAGGACAGCATCAGGCTTAAGGCCTGGACAAAATAACTTCCTTGAGAGAAGATTAGACTGAAAGGATTGGGCTAAGGAAATGCGGCCTGATTCTTTCAATACTAGACTGAACATTGAGAGTAAATACAATACTTTTATTTTTAGGGTGAAACTTGCAAACACATTAATAAAGCCTTAATTAAAAAATTAGTTATGCTGGCCTTCCTGGGGCAGTTTCAAATGTTCATTAATTTTAATTAGGTTGGCCCAGCCATGGGCTATTACTCAAAAGTTCATTCTGCTTGATGCACACACAAATTTAATATTCTTGCACTTGCTAGCAAACACTTAAAACGAAGATGATTAAGATAATAATAAAAAAGGCACAAACTTATCTTTAGTGGCGATGACTAGAAGCATGCTGACGGAGACTGCCGTGGCCAACACTAGATTTTTTGGTAGTAGAATTTGAAATGTCCAGCATCAGGAAAATAACTTCGCCAGGGCGACCAGCGCTGTACATTGGCTAACATCGTTAGGTTTTGATGCTATTTCTTGAATGCCAAATAACATGGCATTTAGAACTGCGATTTGATGCAGCTTCTTGCGGTTTGGAGTAAAAACGTAGAATGCACTTTCTCAGTGCTGAAGCTCTCTGCTGTTGCGTTTCCTGGTAGTTTCACTCATAAATGCAGATTAGGCCTGAAGTTTAGAAGGCCCCGGAGAAGGGCGGAAGGCACGAATGCCTCTCGCTAGTTGAAGAAGACCGTAGAAGGTTTGAAGAAGGAATGCTGATGGAGAGCAAAACGCCGCCACTTAAATAATAACATCATGGAAACGTCTGGAAGCCAAGCTGGCGGGCGATGATTGGCCAGGGCAAGCTATGACGTCAGTCATACAGGAAGGCAGCAAGCAAGTCGACACCCTTTTCAGTATGCGAGCGTAAGCTGGAGGCGCATGACCTATTAACACGCTGAGGTAAGAGTCTTAGATATATATATAGAGAGAGATTAAACACTAGTAATAAACATTATAATGTTAACAGAAATGAATAAGTACATATGTTTTCGTTCGGTGGTCTCAAAAGCATTTAACTGACAAATGCGGCACAAAAGAAAAACGCACTATAAACATCACGAAAGTGATCATGCTCCGAGACCCCCGAAAGAAAACAATCAAAGAATCAGTTACAAAAACGTGAACAACAATAAAGAAGATGACACTAAGCCTCAACAGGCAAGATAGCAACCATAGAAATTGGTCTAGTATAGACACCCTTACTAGTGAGAACATCTACAACTCTCACATGATTATCACGACCCAAATGGCAGTGAGTTACCCTACCAATATTCCATACGAGAGGGGGACTTGGATCTCGCAAATGAACCATATCTCCCACTCGCACATCAGGCTGGGAAAGCCGCCACTTCTCTCTTCTGTTAAGTGAGCCAAGATACTCCAGCTTCCAACGGCGCCAAAAGGAGTTTCGCAAAGAGTCTAACTTTCTCCAGAAAATAGGCAACCCGAGATCACAGCGTCGACTCAGCAAAGGAGGCGTAGAAGCTAAAGAACAGCCTATTAAAAAATGACCAGGTGTTAAGGGAAGAAGATCCTTAGGATCATTAGACAAAGGCGTGAGCGGCCTAGAATTTACAATACCCTCAACCTGAATAATTAAAGAATTGAATTCCTCATAGGAAAGGATGGCTGAACCAAGGGTTTTCTTCAGCTGTCTCTTCGTGAGCTTTATGCAAGATTCCCAACGACCACCATGATGGGGGGCGTATGGGGGAGTGAAATGCCATTTGAATCCCTTAGCATGCGAAAAATTAGAAAACTGTTCCTTAGCAGAAGGAGAGGTAAGTGCAGTTTTCCAAAGATCAAAAGTACTAACAAAAATTTTTGCGTTATCTGAAAAAACCTCGGAGGGAACACCCCTTCTAGCGGCAAATCTAGAAAAGGCTGCTATAAAATAAGGAGTAGAAGCACTTGTAACCAACTCAAGGTGAATGGCTCCTGTCACAATGCACACAAATAAAGAAATATAAAGTTTACCTAACAACTTTCGCTTAGATAAAGGGGAATTAACTTGATAGACATAAGGACCGGCATAATCGATACCCGTTAGGGCGAAAGGCTTACTAGGTTTGGAACGAAAATATGGCAAGTTTCCCATAATTTGCGTGATTGGCGGGGGCTTAGATTTGAAACAAGGTATACATTTCCGAATAACAGAAGAAACTTCATGAACACCGTTAATGAGCCAATATTTCTCGCGAATTAAACAAAGCAAAGTGCGGGTGCCAGCGTGCAAATTCTGATAATGAAATTTCTTTACGATAAGAGTAGTAATAGGATGTCTAGAAGGGAGAATAATGGGATGTTTTTTCTCATCTGAGTAACTAGAATATTCTAGCCTACCCCCCACTCTTATTAATCCATCTTGGTCCAAAAAAGGGGTGAGAGGTAACAGCCTACTAGACTTTGGTAAAGCTTTTTTGCTTAAAAGCGTCTGATACTCAAGAAAGAATACTTCTTGTTGCATGAGAAACAAGATTCTACGAGTAGCAAATTCCAATTCCATTTTAGTGAGAAAGGGTTGCGGTTTCACAGGCTGATCAAGAACAAGAAATTTCCATCGAAATAAATATGCTACCACACGAATTAATTTATTAAATGAAGAGTAACGCTGAAACAGACTAGTAGCAATAGAAGTTAGAAAAAGGGAAGCGGTAACAATGCGAGCATCAGGAACATCTTCTGCGAGTGGATTAGATGAACGAGGCCAACAAGAGAAATCCTGACTGAGCCACGCCGGACCATTCCAGTATAATTTAAGAGAAATTAATTTCTTGGGCAAGCAGCCACGTGAAATTATATCAGCGGGGTTTTCTTTTCCCGGAACATGATTCCATTGGTCAAAATGAGACAACTCTTGTATTTTAGAAACGCGATTAGCCACAAAAGTGGTCCAATGCGAAGAAGGTTTTGAAAGCCAAGCTAACACGATGGAAGAATCACTCCAAAACCATGTGCTCGAAAATTTCAAATTTAAACTGATTTTTAATTTACTGGCTAATTCCACAGCCATTACAGCAGAACATAATTCCAATCTAGGCAAAGATATGGATTTGAGTGGGGCTACCTTTGATTTTGCGCAAATTAAATTGGAAAATCCGGGTAAAGTATTGGAAGAGCGGCCTACTAAATAGGCGCAGCAACCGTATGCCTTTTCAGAACTATCTGCAAATACGTGCAAATCGAAATACTGACATGAAAGGTCCGAAATTAAAGTGCGGGGAATAGAAATTTGAGAAAGATCTAACAAACTCTTGCGGTATTTCAACCACTCATCCAAAAGGGGGGAGGGTACCTCCTCATCCCAACCAATTTTCAATAACCAAAGTTTTTGCAAGAAAATTTTTGCAGTAATAACCACCGGAGCAATGTACTGCAAGGGATCAAAAACTTTTGCTATTTCTGATAATAATTGCCTTTTCGTTTGAGGGTGAAACTCAGATAAGTGTACCTGATAGGAAAAGGTATCTGAAGAAGGAGACCAAAAAACACCCAAGGTTTTAATAGCTGATTCCTCAGTAGGAAGCGCAACACATTTGTCAACAGGAGTTACTTGTGAAAAGTTAGATAAAAATTCGGTTGAGTTCGAGTTCCACTTATGAAGGGTAAACCCACCACCGGAAAGAAGAGAGTTTAAATCTTCACAAACAAGAAGTGCGTCAGAGATACTAGGAAAAGAATACAGAAAATCATCTACATAAAATGCAGTTTTCAAAACTTCAGAAGCTAGAGGATGAAAAAGATGACCATCTTGTTCGGCCAACATGTGAAGAGATCGTATTGCGAGAAAGGCAGACGGCTTAAGACCGTATGTCACTGTTCTTAAACGAAATATTTTTATAGGTTTTGCATTGTCGTCTCGCCACAAAATTCTTTGCAAATCACGTTGTTCTGAATTTACTAGAATTTGCCTATACATTTGCTTGATGTCAGCAAGGACAGCAATGGGGAATAGACGAAAGTTAAGTAAAACTGAAGTAAGATCTGTCTGAATAGCGGGTCCAGAATGCAGAGTGTCATTGAGAGAAACACCATTAGCATCTGGAGATGACCCATTAAAAACCACTCTTATCTGTTCTCGGGTGGAAGAATTTTTCCAAACCGGATGATGATTAAGATATACTATTTCTTTAGGAGGATTACTAATTTCTTCAGATTTTGCAACGACTTCCATGTGATTCGCTGATTCGTATTCTTCCATGAAGGAAGTATACTGAGTTTTTAAGAGAGCATCTTTTTTAAAGCGATTTTCAATTGCGAATAAAGCTTTGAGAGCTCTGGAATGTGATTCTGTAATAACAGGGGGGTTAAAAATGCGAGGAAGAGTAACCACGAATCTGCCTTCAGTAGTGCGAACAGTGGTTTCTACGTAGTGTGTTTCACAGATCTCATTATTGAGAGAATGAGGTGAGGTGACTTGAATATCCTCAATGTCCCAGAACTTAATTAATTCTTGATTTAAATCAGCACCAACAAAATAACAATGAGATTTTTGTTGAACGGGGTTGCGGTATATTTGCCCAGTGGCAATCCAACCAAAATCAGTTCTACGAAAGAAAACATCACGGGCAACTTTAACCTTTTCCGGATGTAAACATTGCCAAAAAATGCTGGCACTTAAAAGAATTTCTACAGATGAAGCTCTGTTGAAATTCGGATCTGCAAGTTGCAAATGATGCGGAATATTCCAACCCTGGACTTGAAAAGAAGTAATGGGGGTGTCATTACCTATGGAATTTATAATTAAAAAATCTAAATTTAAATGAATGCCAAGATTATTGGAATCTTTTACATCCACTTTAGCATAACTCAGAGTTTGCGATTTGGAACCATTAATTCCTGTAACTTCTATAGAAGTAGGGCATATTTGTAGACCTAACTTGCGAACTAGCGATTCACTGATAAAATTGTTAGTTGCAGCATTATCTAACAATCCCCTTACAGAAACCCATTTTCCGTGAACATTCTTCACTAGAATTTGGACAGTGGACAATAAAACTTGAGTTTTACTGAACGAAACAGAGCTTTGAGTAAAAGACTGAGCGTTATTCGGCAAAGTCTCAGAATGAGATTTAGCGGATGAACTATTGGTTGCTGATGACCGCGATCTTTCATGCCTATGCAGGAGAGTATGATGCTTTGCTTTACAGTGAAAACATAACCGTTCAGAACGACAATTGCTTATCATATGTGTCGCTGATAGGCAATTAAAGCAGTGCTTGTGGGTGGTAATTAATTTGCGTCTTTCATCCACAGATAAAGATTTGAATTGAGCGCATTGGTACAAGTTATGTGGTTGTTGACACAAAACACAAGCTTGTGCTTGATTGGAAGACCGAATATTGGTAGAAAAGACATGTGACCTTAGTACTCTCTGAGTGGGGCTGATGTCCTTACTATTAGAGGGAGGTTTGAAGGTAGCGCTACTCTTTTGACTGGCTACAGCAGAGAGAATTTGGCATTTCGCCTTTAAGAATTTAATAATAGCTTCATAGGTACACAATGAATGTTGCGACAGAGCTGCTTCCCAATCTTTTAAAGTTTTAGTGTCTAATTTAACAGAAATAAGATGAATCAAAAATAGATCCCAATGGTCAACTGGTTGGTCCAAATTTGCAAGCGCACGAATATGAAGTTCCGCAGCATCGATCAGATTACGAAGCGAGGCAAGATTATCAGCTTGAACAATAGGTAAATTGAATAAACCCTGTATGTGACGTTGAGTTTTTAAACGAGTGTTCCCAAACCGATCTCTGAGAAGTGCCAAAGCTACTTCATAATTTTCATTTGTCAACGTAAGCTCTTGGATGAGTTTAAGTGCGTTGCCTTGCAAGGACAAACGCAAATAATGAAACTTCTGTATTGAAGGAAGAGAATCGTTTTCGTGAATCAATGAATTGAATAATTCAAAAAATGGTTCCCATGTAGCTTCATCTCCGGTAAATTTAGGTAATTATATTTTCGGTAATATAACACGGGAAGGAAAAGAAGAAGATTCTGAAGGAATTTTCTCCTGCTTTTCCTGCAATGTTAAACTTCTTAAAAGCTGCTTCGCGTCTGCGAACCCCTTATAATATAGATTTTCAACCTCACAACGGTCACTTTGCTGGTCGGGATCCTTGGTCTCAATATTACTTTGGATCTCATCATATTTTTCAAAGGCCTGTTCATAACCTTTCAGTCTTTGAGAAATTATGTCACTATTACGTTCTTTTTCCGGGAGCTCATCTAGAAAAGTGCGAAAACGCGTTAACTTGCCTTTGACAGAAGCTCTGGCATTAATGAGTTTCTCGTCAATCGGCATTATGAAAGTTTGTTGTGTACTCACGACTATACTGTGAGCTGGTACACCTTGCTTCGGAAGAAGTTGACAGTCTGCCAGAAAAGAGAGTGCGGCTTCCCCTGCGGTGAAATACGGGCCTGCTGTTTGTCTCCCTTCTCAGTGCCAACCATATACACTCGAGCTGAAACTTTCGAAGTAGATTAGAAAACACAATTTTTAAAATATTAACACACTCAATGTTCAGTATGGCATTTAAATTTTGAATTAGTTCCAACATTAAGAAATTTGAAGATTTGGTTAAACAGAATGTTTACAAGCATCCCGGGTTTCGGCACCAAAATGGTTATGTGGAGAACAGCCCAGATTCATCAACATAAACGGGAGGACAGCATCAGGCTTAAGGCCTGGACAAAATAACTTCCTTGAGAGAAGATTAGACTGAAAGGATTGGGCTAAGGAAATGCGGCCTGGTTCTTTCAATACTAGACTGAACATTGAGAGTAAATACAATACTTTTATTTTTAGGGTGAAACTTGCAAACACATTAATAAAGCCTTAATTAAAAAATTAGTTATGCTGGCCCGCCTGGGGCAGTTTCAAATGTTCATTAATTTTAATTAGGTTGGCCCAGCCATGGGCTATTACTCAAAAGTTCATTCTGCTTGATGCACACACAAATTTAATATTCTTGCACTTGCTAGCAAACACTTAAAACGAAGATGATTAAGATAATAATAAAAAAGGCACAAACTTATCTTTAGTGGCGATGACTAGAAGCATGCTGACGGAGACTGCCGTGGCCAACACTAGATTTTTTGGTAGTAGAATTTGAAATGTCCAGCATCGGGAAAATAACTTCGCCAGGGCGACCAGCGCTGTACATTGGCTAACATCGTTAGGTTTTGATGCTATTTCTTGAATGCCAAATAACATGGCATTTAGAACTGCGATTAGATGCAGCTTCTTGCGGTTTGGAGTAAAAACGTAGAATGCACTTTCTCAGTGCTGAAGCTCTCTGCTGTTGCGTTTCCTGGTAGTTTCACTCATAAATGCAGATTAGGCCTGAAGTTTAGAAGGCCCCGGAGAAGGGCGGAAGGCACGAATGCCTCTCGCTAGTTGAAGAAGACCGTAGAAGGTTTGAAGAAGGAATGCTGATGGAGAGCAAAACGCCGCCACTTAAATAATAACATCATGGAAACGTCTGGAAGCCAAGCTGGCGGGCGATGATTGGCCAGGGCAAGCTATGACGTCAGTCATACAGGAAGGCAGCAAGCAAGTCGACACCCTTTTCAGTATGCGAGCGTAAGCTGGAGGCGCATGACCTATTAACACGCTGAGGTAAGAGTCTTAGATATATATATAGAGAGAGATTAAACACTAGTAATAAACATTATAATGTTAACAGAAATGAATAAGTACATATGTTTTCGTTCGGTGGTCTCAAAAGCATTTAACTGACAAATGCGGCACAAAAGAAAAACGCACTATAAACATCACGAAAGTGATCACCTAATGTTACGACTTCGTCCTATAATATTAAGAGAAATCTATCAATTACTCTATAAGCTTCTCACATAAGCTGCAAATTCAATTCACTAAAAGCTCTTCCATTCCTGGCATAATTATATTCCCATTAATACAATATTCTGATATCAAACTCTTTCTTTAATCCCGTAATGTAATCTTACTGTATAATCCTACTGCTTGGATCGATAAGTCTTGCAAATAGCGTAATTATTTCCTGTTTACAACAATTTCCTGATGCGTTCATTAATACCTTTGATATTCATAATTGTTATTATATTATTCTCACTGACATAATTTACCAAAATCATTCCTTATTATTATTATTCTCACTGAAATAAATTACCAAATCCTTCCTTAGTATTATTATTATATTTCTGACATAATTTACCAAAATCATTCCTTATTATTATTATTCTCACTGAAATAAATTACCAAATCCTTCCCTAGTATTATTATTATATTTCTGACATAATTTACCAAAATCCGACACAACCAATCATCTCAAAACTCGAACAACTGTGCTCGTAACATTTACATAACTGATTGCCATCTTAATTAATAGTGGTAATGATTAATCCACTTATTGATGCACATTAACATCTCAACTGTATGAAAATCAATACAATAATGATTAAACCTGGAGGGTCTACCTCCTAATCTGATTCTTACTGGCATCTTTACTGAAATCACATAACATGCAGTGGCCCATATTCTCTAATTAACCATAATTTGTGGGGTACTCACATATCTCTAGGCTCCTCATGGTGGCTTCAACCAATCATATCCTTCCAAGTCGCCCGCCATATGCAGGTTTAACGCGACATTTTTATCTTGAATACACACATTTTATGACACATATTTTCCGTTAACCACACGGCACTTAGCATTTTTTATAATGAAGCTATTGCTTCCAAACATGTGACACTTTATAACACTTATTAAACCACTACTTCAAAAGATATTTTACATATGCTTTATACATAACACACGTCACTTTGTACACTTTTCATTGCTTGAAATTCCCTAGCAAAGATATCAAAATTGCAGGTGTCGACGGCATCTCCCGTGCTCCTACCAACTCCTGATTGAAAGTCTGGTTTACCTGCCCTCGGAATTCACCAACAGTTTTTATCCATACTCCTACGGTAAGCTTCCTGCGTTGCTTAGATATGCTAACTTCCGTCCTGAGCGTTATTATTTGGTATCCTTACGACATTACCAAATGCTTCGTAAAGTTTCTCCCAGCGCATTCCAGCGTAATTAGACATGAATGATCAGTCGATATTTGATACATTGCGCTTAACACTGTCCATAACTTTACACAAATTTATTATTATTATTTACAATAGTTCTGCCACTCATCTTACGCGGTGCTTCCTAAGTGAACACGCCATTGCTCGTACTGCTGAGTATACCTGCAGCGCGATTATTATTAAATAAAAGCTTATTAAATGCTTCACTCAAATGTAGAACTCTTTGTTCGCGCGTCCTTTCATGAGCCGGACCAACATATGTTCCGCCATGACGACTGTCTGCGCCTCTCTTGACAAACTGTGACAAACTGGTGTGAGGCTGGCTTAAGACTGAATGCTCTGCTAAGGGTCGGCCTCCTTATATTAGTTTCACACAGAAAGTAGAGCGAAATCTTCCCGCGTGATCTCGGCTCCTCTCCCAGCATGATTCTGGTCTCGAAACCATGTTCTTTGGGTTCCTTTTCTTTCACTGATCCCAGAACTATCTGCGTGCTAAAGAATCGCTCGGCCAATTAATTAATATTAATTCCTTTCTCCATAGCGTGGGGACGCTACCTCACTGGGATTCCCTGGCAACCTCCTCAAATCCAGCCGCGAACAACGATAGTCCTACGGTCCTTCCGCACATCCTTAAATATGCGTCAATTTCGCAGATTAAAGGCTCTAAAATTAGCCTCCTGTCTAAAGATTCACCTGTGGGCAAGTCTCATGTCATCTCGTTACTCCAATCACGAGTAATCAATGATTTTCCTTGTGATCTCTCCCCACCATTCTCAAATCCATTCTCCGTCGGGGAAGAACTGGGTCATTATTCAGGCCCTCACCCTCTTCCAGACGACAGAATGAGGTCAGAATGATTGACTTGGCTCCACTGAACACCTCCCACAATTCTGGGCCTATTTGTAAAATGTCAACTCTGCACTTGCAGTGCTCCAAGCCCCATATAGCCTACACCAAGTAGTCTAATAATGCTGTATTCTGCTCCATTTCCCTGCATTATTTTAATAAATAATGTCACTGCAACTGAAATCACACCAGTGATTTAATATACACTTCTCTCTAGGGGTTTTTACAATGAAACTCCCTCCATAGACCTCGGGTTCGTTCCCTGGTGGAACCTTTATACTGAGATCACAGTCTCTGAGAACCACGTTCGATTCCAGTCAGCATAACCTCCTCGGGTTCACTACGAATGAAGTTGGTTGGTTGGTTCCATAGTTTAGGGGCTGCAATAACTCGGCCATGTAGCCCCGTGTACTTTTGCTGTGTGTAGAATCTGTCTAATAACCTGTGTTAATTGTGATGACTGTATTAGTGTGTGTTATCGGTTTTTTAATTCAAGTAAGGACTGCAGACGATAATTTCAAGTAGTTCCTACTTATGCTACCAAATGCTACCATCCACG
Organism: Meconema thalassinum; assembly: GCA_946902985.2. NCBI lineage: Eukaryota > Metazoa > Arthropoda > Insecta > Orthoptera > Tettigoniidae > Meconema > Meconema thalassinum. The sequence goes on along the minus strand of OX336393.1, from coordinate 439,587,725 downwards.
ACACCTAGCTTGCGGACGTGGCTACTAGATGCCATCGCTGTCAGTACCTGGTGGCGAACGTTGAAACTAATATAGCATTATCAATTCTAACGTACAAATTTTGGCCTCACACAAGTGAAGTTAGTGGAAGGTTCATTTCCATGCCATAAATCTATAACATGGGACCGCCGGCTTTACTTCCCCTCCGATGAAAGGCTTACTGAGGGATTTTTAACGCTCTTAAAAATCCGATGACTTCGGCCGAGTTTGAACCCGCGAACTTGGGTATAGAAACTCAGCATGCTACCAATAATGCCAACAAAGGCGTCCTACGAATGTAGGAATACTGGACTAATTTTAAAGCTAACAGGAAACTGTTGAAATGACGTACTCCTTAGTTGGCCGAAAGTAAACAAGAAGAAGTAGAGAATTATGGAGAGGCTCCAGGTCGCGGCGTGTCCGCGGTGGTTTCAGTAGCTAAACTGATATACCCGAAAAGCAGATGATTCGGGTTCGAATCCCGGCTCTGATTTCGTTTGTTAAGTCTTAGTAAACAGCTGCACCGATTTAAAATGTTCATTGTTTTACGTCTGTACTATTGGCAACTCAAACTAACACTTGGGGCGCTGCGGTCGGTCTGGATAAGTAGGGTAAAATACTCAATAACACGCGTTTGATATGGAACACTTTTTATTTTTCGGTTATAATCAGTAAATGTGGTCCCTTAAATAATGACAGTGTTATTTTCAATTGTATGTATGTATAACTGTGCGATACACGTGATCTAATTTGTGTGTTCCACTGGATTTTATGTGTCAATTGCATATTATCAAGCATCGGTTGTCTGCTGGTATTTGTTTTTGTGCAGTTCGAGTCATGGCGCTGCTACGTTTAAAAGCTATAGTTGAGTTTTCTCACTGTACCATAGACTCTATAAATTATTTGCTACTTGGTAGGGCGAAGGGATGAGTTTAACTTGTATTAAAACTCGGGCCAGACAGGAATTGCTTATTTGGATGATAGGTATTAACCCTGCGAAGTCAAATTAGGCCTATATGACTCGTAGTGGAATGGCTCGGATATCGCAGAGCGAGGTGATGGCGGTTGGTAGGGTTATTGGAAATGAACTAGGGAGCGGGGAAGGATACCTGACTGATGAAGCTTGGCTGTCCTCGGCTGGGGTAAGCTTGGCTGTCTTGGTACGACTTGGCTAGGCGAGACTGTGCCTGGTTCGGCGTCAGTGAACAACCCGTCCTGTCGTCAGTGAGTGTAGTGGTGAGTGGTCCAACCCGCTCTTGTTGCCTGTATTTATTTGGTATCGTCACCTTTCGACTATTGCTATTTGCATCTTTTGCAAAGCGATGAAAACGTATATCTGCAGCTCTCTTATACATCGACTTACAGCCGTAAACTGAGCAATATACTTTGCTTTTACTCATTTTGCACTCTTATCAACGAGTAAAACTTATAACTGATGTATAAACACGAAGAATTTACCACGATCTGCTCACCAATACAAAAAAACATATACAAGCAGTCACCACGTGACAAATGTACCCTACTTGGTAAGTTTCTCATTTGTACCGCTAGATGTCATATCAGATAGCTGGAGTTGCCAATAGAAATGGTCCTGCTGGTCACATCCACTGTAGTCGCATAAAATTCACCGGTGAGACAGAAGGAAAATATTAACATACAGATAAAGCGGAAGCGATGTGTGTCAATATCGGTGAATAGCTCTGATCGTAAATCAGAACAAATTAGTTCCCCCTTGGGCGAGACGATACACACCGACCCGAATTCTTATCTACGAACTGTTATTTTGTTTCTTGCTTTGTTGTGATGCTCATATTCCGTATCAACAGGCTTGAACTGTATGTTCATCAATAATTGTATTGTTTTAAAAGTGTAGTAATTAGCTTTCTTGGCTGTCACCACGGAGGCTTGGGTTCAATTTCCGGCTCTGCCAAGAAATGTAATTCTGGTCTGAGGGCTGGAACGGGGTACACGAGTGTGTGTTTGATTTGTCTGATGACCTGTCTTTTTGTTGTGACTATCGTATTGTTTGGGGACCCGATGCGCTGATCATGCGTCACCCCATTATCTGCAGACCAAATGGCTGGGCAGCGGTCACTTGGTAGGCCTAGGCCCTTCACGGGCTGTAGTGCCAGGGGTTATTTTATTATAGTATTGTTCATAACTGCAATTATTAGTGTGAGGAATGGGGTGAGTGCCCCGAACTTAAAATAAGGTACTATTCTGGCATTTACCAAGAGATAACGTGTCAATTTCGTAGGAAAAACCACACTCATGATAGACGCTGTCAGCACCGGGATTCAAGTTCTTCCTTTCTGCAGGTCCCCATCATGATCGTGGCGAGCGATTCAACGCGCATCCTGCGGAGTAGAGGAGAATCCTCAAAAGGAAGAAGGAGATGAATTCAGGAGAACAGAAAGAAGAAAATAGGATAAGAGTACAAGAAGATTAAGAAAAGAAGATGAGGGTTAATTGCCAAAGAAGAGGAGAAAGACGTACAGTGAGAAGAGAAAGAAGAAGACGATGAAGAAGAAGAAGAAGAAGAAGAAGAAGAAGAAAAAGAGGAAGAAAATGAAGAGAAAAGCAAATACAGTAACTCTTAATAATACTGCACCAATCAATACAAATTATGAAACATCTATTCAACTGTCGAACATGTTTCGTTATTCTATGACATTTAACATTTTAAGATAAGAAGAAGGATAAGAGAACGAAAAAGGAAAAGGAGAGAAGATAATAAGAATTAGAGGAATGAGTGGAGAAAAGAGAAGAATTAGAGGGGGAGAAGAAGATTCCCGGCCAACGCATGTGAGATTTTCGATGTGAAATGCCATGTCCTGTGGTTTGGATTCCACGTAAAAAGGAGGTCCCGTGGCTCTTAATCACGCGATTAACGGTCAGGGAAAAATACAAGCCTCCTTCCCTTTTTACAATAATTGAATAAATGATGATGATGATGATAATTGTTGTTTTAAGGGGCCTAACATCTAGGTTATCGGCCCCTGATGGTTTGGGTGATAGTAAAAGATGAGATGAGAATGAAAACTATAACTAATACTAACTACAGACTTACATACTAGAAGAATAAATTGTAAACAAATAAAAGATAAGGCAATAAAGGACAGGAAGAAAAGAAATGCCCTCAACACTCGAAGAATGAGGATTGAGGGACTTGGATGGAAGGAGAGCCATGAAAGGCAGATAGGAAAGGGAAAGAGGAGGGGGCCCGCCCCAAGTTTAGAGGAAAAAGGGGACAAAACGGGCCCAGCTCAGGAATCCCTTGGGGTTGCCAACTCACAAACTCACCAGCCGTGAGCCCCTGAGCTAATAGCAATATTCAGGGTGCACCAGAAGTGGTGGGGCTACACACTCCTTGCCTCCTTGAGGGCCTTGCGCAGAAGGCAGGATATAATATGAAAAGAAAAAGCAGGCTGACCCCTCGAAGAATGAGGGAACAGGAAAGATGAGACAAGGGCCAATTAAGGCGGGAAAGGAAGAGACTCCCTAGGCCTCGGATACCCTAATACCGTCGGAGTTGGAAGAGAACAAGAGTTGACCAAGAGAGGTCGACAGGAAGGAAGACGGGGAGGAGCCCCGCACATGTAAGTGGAAGCAAAGCCGACCTCAGCTGGGGTCCCGTGGTCGCCAACCCACGTCCCACTAGATTTGAATTTGAATTTATTGTTTCTCTTATACAGGCCACTGAGGCTACAAAGCCTCTTTATGCAGCTCTCTTCATTCAGAGGGCGGTTTAATACAATAGAATAAATGAAGAAAGAAAAAAACTTAACCTATACATACAGTTGACAATAGAAGTTCTTGTTAATACATCCGTTCACCTTGAACATGATAATTGAATAGCTGATAGATTACAATGAAGGGAGTGTTTTATCGCTCTGATAGGAAGTCCTGAATACTGGTGCAATTTATATTTATTCCAGAGAATACTAGCTGAAATACGGAATGAACCTTTGCATTTTTCGGTTCTGTGATTAGGTATCTGGAGCATCTGTGCAGTGTGTCTATTCGCACGGTTATGCACTGATTGCATGGGAGTTAGTGTGCAGTAAATATAAGACGGAATTTTGAATTTTAGAATTTTTATCACAGTCAGAGCCATGGCATACTGTCTTCGTTCCTTTAACTTAAGCCATCCAATCTGGACGTAAAATGGAGTTATATGAGACTCTCTTGGTACATTGAGAACAAACCGCAAGCAAGCATTTTGCATTCTTTGCAATTTTGTAGTGAGGACCTCTCCCATATCATGGTAAATTATAGACCCATAGTCAAATATTGGTAATATCAAACTCTGTATCAGTATCTTTCGTACATTTTGAGGCAAATAGAAGCAAGTTCGCCTAATTTGATATAATGACGATGCAACCCTTTTCAGAATCATGTTTGTGTGATCCTGCCACGATAATCGAGAGTCAAAAATAACTCCCAGATTTCTTACTGCTGATTGATACGGAACTGTTTGGGATGCAAGCTGTAAAGGTGGTACTGGGTCAGGTAGGGAACTGAGTAATTTGGTATAGCCGATGATGATCGGTTGCGTTTTTTCGAAGTTAAGTATTAGATTATGATCGAGTGCGTACTGAGATAGGCTTTGAATGTCACTGTTAATTAGTGCTACGTTCAAATGAATGGATTTCAGATCCGCGTGTAGATATAGCTGAAGGTCATCTGTGTACATATGATGTTGACAGAATTTAAGGACAGATGGAAGGTCATTTATATACACGGAGAACAGGAGTGGACCAAGGACCGAACCCTGCGGCACACCTGTTGTTACTTCACACCATTCTGAAACATTGTCATCTGCTAGGACTACTCTCTGACATCTGATTGTTAGGTAAGACCTAAACCAGTTCGTTACTGACTTTGAAAGGCCTAGATTTCTTAATTTAACTAGTAGGATTTCATGGTGAACTCTGTCAAAAGCTTTGCTGAAATCGAATAGAGATAATATAGTTATTTCCTTCCGGTCCATTGCTAGACGAATGTCGTCTGTGACTTTGATAAGGGCTGTCAGAGTACTATGCTTTGATTTATATCCAGATTGGTTCGGGTTTAGGATATTGTTGGAATTTATATATTCATAAAACTGATCAAAAACAATCCGCTTTCCCAATTGCACACAATATACTTATTGGTCTAAAGTCACTACAGTTTAAGGCGTTCGTGAATTTTGGTATTGCTTTGATGTTGGCTTTTTTCCATTGTGTCGGATAAATACCCATTTGCAGGCTATAGTTAAATATATGCAATAAAACTGGCATGAGGAGGTCCATATTCCTTTTCAATAGCGTAATAGATATACGATCTGGTCCTATGGCTTTTGAAGTTATCCTAAATATGGCTAAATGAATGTCCTCAGGATATATATAGCCAAAATGAAATTCTTCCCGTCGGTCAGTAAATTTTTCCCTGTAGTTAGCAACAGTTGACAAAACTCTATTGCTGTCTACAACGGTTGATACGTTTAAATAATGCTTATTAAGCTCATCAGCGCTCATTGTTGGGTTATTGCTTTTGTGTCTGGATTTTCCAACACCGAGAGTTTTTGTATCTCTCCACAAAGCCGAAGAGTTTTTAGCTGAATTAATTAGCGAATAAGTGTAACGTATCTTTGTATTACGAATAACTTGCTGGGTTCTGTTGCGTAAGCTTTTGTATTCTACAATGTCCTCGGGTTTCTGTGTTCTGTTGCACTTCTTTCTGGCTCTATTTCGAGATCTTATTAGATCTTTTATTTCTGTGTTGATCCAGGCAGCTGGTGCGTGCCTCACGTTAGCTGAGCGCACTGGGGCATGGCGATCATATAAATCAATTAAAAATGTGTTCAATGTTTCTACCTTCTCATCTATAGTTTGCTGCTCGAAAACAGTGTGCCATGGAACTGAGATGGCATCGGCCTTAAACCTTTCATAATTAAACCTGCTGAAGTCTCGAAAAGTTCGAATACTGGGCTTATATTTTGGAGTTGACAGGGTATATACTGCGTATAACAGATCATGTGCTGAGAAGCCAGAAGCAGCAGTTTGGCCAAACTCAATCACGTGCTCATTGCAGTTGGATGCTATTAGATCCAGAGTAGAAGAGGAGGTTGCAGTGTGATGTGTATCTTGATACGGGAGCCACGACAGATTGCAAGTATTTAGAGTTTCTACTATGTTTTTCGTTTCAAATGTAGCCGGCCCAAAATGGGCATTCAAATCACCGGCTAATATTACATATTTATAACTAAAAATGTGTGAAAGCATGTCATTTAATAGCAGTTCCATAAAACCGACTTTGGGTGCTCTATAAACACAAATAAATAATACTTTAGTATCTTTCAGGCAAATCTCTACGAATAGGTACTCAGGTCTGAAATTCTCATTATTTGGGGATTTGCAGATAACCCGGCACTTAATGTGCTGTCGAACATACACTGCTACTCCACCCCCTTCTCTACGTTGTCTGTCATTGCGGTAGATATTATATCCTGGCAAGGTTACAGATGAATCAGTAATGGACTTATTGAACCATGTTTCACTAACAGATGTGAGTACCTGGGGGAAAGAAACGAATCAGAGGGGTGAAGAGGTGAAAAACCAACAAGGAAGTATCGTACATTTTCTCAGCATGGAGAATGTTATTGCATTTTAAGAAAAACAAGAAGAAAGAGAACAACAACAACAACATAACATGTGATATTGCATTATCGTTGTTTCTCTGAAGAGAATATTGAATTTAGGAGGTGTGGGATATCTGATGCACGATAATTCAGCTGGAAAGGTTGAAGGAGGTGAATTCTAACGAGTGGACACTTTTTCTGCAGCATGATAGGGTCGGTTGGTCGTTATTTAACGGCGAGATAAAGTCAGTGTGAAGTCTTGAGGGGAAAGGTCACGTGAGGAAGTCATCTGCATTTCAAGACACCACTCAGCTTCGTTTACTTTCACGATAGCAGCGGAGAACACAAACTGGCTAGATATATAATTTTAACGGACTATGATATTAACTCCAATTTATATGAGTACTTATCATAAAATTGCAGACTGGAAGTAATTAGTGAGTGAATTATCCTCTAAGCACATTAAAGGATGTAAGTTTCCATGTATACGACTTCCTAGCCTGTTGCTCTTAAAAATGGTGTTTAAAATAGCTAGTTGGTTTGGTCAACGGACGCACAGGGGAGCCACGTAAACTGTCTTAATGGTTTGAGGAAGCAGAATATAAGGTTCTTCTTAACGAGGGAAACGTGTTTGGAATGTAAGAATGAATCATGGATAGACACATAGGAAATATATTAGGTTGGTATTATTATTATCGTTATTCACGTTAACTGTCTTAATGGTTTAAGGAAACAGTCTATATTTTAAGGTTCTCCATAACTCGCGAAACGTAGTCGTAATGTAAGAATGTATCATGGAATGACACATAGGAAATATATTAGGCTGGTATTATTATTATCGTTATTCACGTTAACTGTCTTAATGGTTTAAGGAAACAGTCTATATTTTAAGGTTCTCCATAACTTGCGAAACGTAGTCGTAATGTAAGAATGTATCATGGAATGACAGCCCTGAAAAATATAGGCTATATATCTTTTTAGCCTACTTTCGATTTTTGCAAAAAATGAAAGTAGACTTATGAGATCTACACAGGGCCAAAAATTGTGTGTCTGTCTGTGTGTGAGTCTGTGTGTGTGTGTGTGTGTGTGTGTGTGTGTACTCTGAATGTCTGTCCCCCTCTATCAATTCGAACACGGTGAAACCGAATTGAACAAAATTTGGTACAGAGGTAGCACTAGCAAAGGGCACCTCAGTGTCATGTTTTATATTGCCATCATCTTGACGGAAACGCAATGGCGGCCAACCAAATGTTGAAAGCTTAAATCAAATTACGACCAACCTAATAATCTGATCTCTACCAAATTTTGCAACACTATACCTTTATGCGGGAAGCATATTTTGACCAATCTGCAATATCATCAGCCCAAAAGTTTGCATATGGTGGCCATGTATGTGTGCAACTCGATTCCCCCTATCGATTAAAACACGGTGAAACCGAATTGAACGAAATTTGGTACAGAGGTAGCACTAGCAAAGGGCACATCAGTGTCATGTTTTATATCGCTGCCATCTTGACGGAATCGGAATGGTGGCCACTCAAATCTTAAATCAAATTACGACCAACCTAATCATTTGATCTCTACCAAATTTTGCAACAACATACCTTTTTGTGGGAAGCATCTTTTGACTGAACTGCAAGGTCATCAGCCCAATTGTTTGCAGATAGCGGCCATGTATGTGTGCTAATCAATTCCCCATATCAATTCAAACTCGGTGAAACCGAATTGAATGTTTTTTTTTTACAGAGGTAGCACTAGCAATGGGCACCACTTATTCATGTTTAATATCCGTATAGCACGTTGTATTGCAACAAGCTACTACAACCAACATTCAATTATACTCCCTGAAAAGGACAAAGAGTTATAACGATACCCATGCGTTTACTGAACATCTTGTTAACCTACTTTCGATTTTTGCAAAAAATGAAAGTAGACTTATGAGATCAACACAGGGCGAAAAAAGTGTGTCTGTCTGTGTGTGTGTATGTGTGTGTGTGAGTGAGTGTGTGTGTGTGTGTGTGTGTGTGTATGTGTGTGAGTCTGGGTGTGTGTGTGTGTGTGTCTGTGTGTGTGTGAGTGTGTGAAATCTGAATGTCTGTCCCCCCCTATCAATTCGAACACGGTGAATGCGAATTGAACGAAATTTGGTACAAAGGTAGCACTAGCAAAGGACACCTCAGTGTCATGTTTTATATCGCCGCCATCTTAACGGAAACGTAATGGCGGCCACACAAATGTTCAAAGCTTAAATTAAATTACGACTAACCTAATCATCCGATCTCTACCAAATTTTGCAACAACATACCTCTATGGGGGGAGCATCCTTTGACAAAACCAATAGGCCATCAGCGTAATAGTTTGCGGATGGTGGCCATCTTTGTGTGAAAATCGATTCCCCCTATTAATTCGAACACGGTGCAACCGAATGGAACGCAATTTGGTACAGAGGTAGTACTAACAAAAGGCACCTCAGTGTCATGTTTTATATCGCCGCCATCTTGACGGAAACGTAATGGCGGCCACACAAATGTTCAAAGCTTAAATCAAATTACGATTAACCTAATCATCCGATCTCTACCAAACTTTGCAACAACATACCCTTATAGAGGAAGCATCCTTTGACCAAATGACTAGGTCATTAGCCTAATAGTTTGCGGATGGCGGCCATCTTTGTGTGAAAAGCAATTCCCCCTATTAATTCAAACACGGTGAAACCGAAGGGAACGAAATTTGGTACAGATGTAGCACTATCAAAGGGCATCTCAGTGTCATGTTTTATATCGCCGCCATGTTGACAGAAACGTAATGGCGGCCACACAAATGTTCAAAGCTTAAGTTAAATTACGACTAACATAACCATCCGATCTCTACCAAACTTTGCAGCGACATTCCTCTATGGAGGGAGCATCCTTTGACCAATCTAATAGGTTATTAGCCTAATAGTTTGCGGATGGCGGCCATCTTTATGTCAAAATTGATTCCCCCTATTAATTCGAACACGGTGGAACCGAATGAACGAAATTTGGTACAGGGGTAGCACTAGCAAAGGGCACTTCAGTGTCATGTTTTATATCGCCGCCATCTTGACAGAAACGTAATGGCGGCTACACAAATGTTCAAAGCTTAAGTTAAATTACGACTAACATAACCATCCGATCTCTACCAAACTTTGCAACAACTTTCCTTTATGGAGGGAGCATCCTTTGACCAATATAATAGGTAGAGACACGATTTTATGGTGTATCGCGAAAATGCGAAATGTGTTTATATGTGCATCGAAGGTGTTTTAAATGTGTGTTTAATATTGTTTGATCATAAAGCACTGAATTTGTTCTCACGACTAAACGCGAAATTCCACCTTATTTGCGATGTACGTCCGTATTTGCGACATATCACGAAATCGGCTTGTTTATTACGTCTCTACACGATTTGGTGCGATATCACGAACCTTCAGTGGTTTTCACCTTGTTAGCATTGCTGGTAGAACCCAATTCAAATTTATTTTTAAGTGTTTAAAGCCTAAGCATATCCTAACATCACGTAGCAGGAAATTACTACACATTTTCAATATTGGCTATCCTGTCGTACTGGGAGACAAGTGAGAGAGTTGGGCCGCGCATTGCTGACCACGTGGGTGCGCTGTGATTTGTAGTTGAAATTTCTATTTCTAATGTGAATTCGCAATGCCGAAAATAACGACGTGTTTTGATAGGGCTGACGAGTTTAAAGACGAAGGCTATCATGTTTTCGATGCGCGGCAGAAGATAGTTATGTGCAAATTCTGCAACATTATACTAGATTGGAAGCGTCGCGATTCATGTGTGAAACACAACTTAAGTGAAAATCACAAAAAGAAGAAAAGGATTTTGTCTGAAGGAGGTGCCAAAAGACAGATATCAGTTCAAGAGGCGGTCGGGAATGCCAAAAAAGTGAGAAATGACTCCGGCGAATTTGTAATGTCAACAGTGGAGGCCTTTTTGAGTGCCAACATTCCTTTAGAAAAGCTAGATCATCCAACAATGAAGGATTGGATGAACAAACATATACCAGGCGAGTTAATTTTTTTTCGGATGCCGCTACACTTACCAGTATCCCGCAGCCCCACTTTTCGTAGCGATAAAAATAATAATAGGTGGAAAGACGTAGTTTTATGTAACGAATTTTATCAGGGAGGGAAGGTAATTATTTTACGATTGCCGAGAATCCACCAACCCGCCGTGACATTTACAGCTGAAAGTTTTGCAGCCACCATGGAAACGTGATGTGGGATACTAGAAAGTGTAGTAATGACTTAGTTTACTTTTAAATAATTTTAAGTTCATATCATAAACAACAAATAAGTCTGATTTATTAATATTTTAAATTAAAATGATTTGCTTGCTAATAGATTTTTTTTTCATTACACTGTTTTAGGAAGTGGAAATTTTCCCACAGCTGACTGGTTACGAAAGAAATATTTGCCCCTATTACAACAAGAAAAAGAAGAATCAAGTAGTGAGAAATTAAACAATCAGCATGTTATTCTACACTGTGATGAAACCACAGATAAGATGGGTCGAGCCGTGTTCATTGTGCTATTTAGAACTCTTCCCAAGGGTAGTTGCGAGACTCCTAAAGTGCTAGTAGGTGGTGTCCTAATGCTTCAGAATGGTAACTCGCAGGAATGTTCTCAAGCCATAGTGGAGGTTATTAAGAGACATAAACTTGAATACAAAAATATCATAGGTATTTCAACAGATGGTGCACGATATATGAAAAAGTGTGTGCAAACTTTACAAGGTTTGATATCGGACAACCTTCTTCACATTGAGTGTTGGGCACACAAGCTTGATTTAGTAGCAGGAATCTGGCCGTAGAAACTTCATCGTGTGAATGAGTGTGTTACCAAAACAAAGCAAGCTTTTCTTAATACAAGAAAACGGAAGCATAGGTATATTAGGTTCTTGCAGCAGAAGTATGGTGCAGGAGAAAAGGATATAAAGCTCTTTCCCTCACCAGTTATCACAAGGTGGAATACGTGGTTCACATCAGTTTCCTACTTGGAAGACTATGTCATGGAGTTAGTTCAGTATTTTAAAACAGTGGAGAGTGATGCTGAAAGTGTTAAATACTTTCAAAAATTAAGTGAAAGTGAAGTAAAATCAATTTTGTGTGAGGCAATTTTTGTGAAAGAACACTGTGCCTCAACTTCTGAAAATATAACTTGTTTCGAGGGTTCTAATTATGCTTTGGCACATATAAGTTGTTCCAATGGTAAATGAACTCATTACTGAGTACACGGTTATCGAAAAACTAGTGATGAAACCAGACACATTGAAGGCATTGAATGAACTATCAAGCGATAGAAAGAAAAGTGCTGAAAAAAGGTTCGTAGCCCTCGCCAATGCATGTCACACAAAACTCTCAGATATGCTGGTAAAAGACTCTGCTCATGAGATGTTTAATTCACTCTCCTCACTGTTTCATCTGCCCCTGCTAAGAACTGTGAACATAGAGTCATCTCTCTTCAACAAGATAGAGAAAATCCCCCTTTTTGCTGGAGTAAATTCTCATGACTTTCTGAAGTTCTACATTCAACTGCAAATCACCTGTAAATCTTTTTCATGTAGTGACGGTAATGTAGTTGAAGATGTATTGAAGGGAATGTTAGAGGAATATCCTATAGCTGTGAAATGTCTTCAATCTCTGTACATTTCATTTCAAAAGTCGACAGTGAAAGAGCCCCTTCTGCCTACAATGATACTTTGTCTGACAAGCGTACCAACCTGTCAAATCATAACTTAGAAACATTACTGAGTTACTACTTCAACAGCAAATGAATACTGTAAACCAAGCCATACTCTGTGTGTTTGTTGTTTCCTTCATTGCAACATAAGGCAAAAGTATGTATATAGTCTAGTAAACCGTTTTTCAACACCGTAAGCAATGGCATTTATTCACCGCTTTTATCCCGCTTTGCCCTTAGTTTTTACACCGCTATTGTGGTTTTTTATTCACCATAAAATCGTGTCTCTAATAATAGGTTATTAGCCTAATAGTTTGCGAGTGGCGGCCATCTTTATGTAAAAACTGATTCCCCCTATTTATTTGAACACGGTGGAACCGAATGGAACGAAATTTGGTACAGAGGTAGCACTAGCAAAGGGCACCTCAGTGTCATGTTTTATAACGCCGCCATCTTGACTGAATCGTAATGGCGGCCACACGAATGTTCAGAGCTTAAATCAAATTACGATTAACCTAATCATCCGATCTCTACCAAATTTTGCAACTACATACCTTTATGGAGGGAGCATCCTTTGACCAATCTAATAGGTCATTCGCCTAATAGTTTGCGGATGGCGGCCATCTTTGTGTGAAAATCGATTCCCCTTATCAATTCGAACACGGTGAAACCGAATGGAACGGAATTTAGTACAGAGATAGCACTATCAAAGGGCATCTCAGTGTCATGATGTATATTGCCGTCATATTGACAGAAACGTAATGGCGGCCACACAAATGTTTAAAGCTTAAATGAAATTTCGAATAACATAACCAGCCGATCTCTACCAAACTTTGCAGCAACATACCTTTATGGAGGGAGCATCCTTTGACCAATCTAATAGGCCATTAGCCTAATAGTTTGCGGATGGCGGCCATCTTTATGTCAAAATTGATTCCCCCTATTAATTCGAACACGGTGAAACCGAATGGAACGAAATTTGGTACAGAGGTAGCGCTAGCAAAGGGCACCTCAGTGTCATGTTTTATATCGCCGGCAACTTGACTGAAACGTAATCGCCGTCACCCAAATGTTAAAAGCTAAAATGTAATTACGACCAACCTAATAATCTAGTCTCTACCAAATTTTGCAACACCATATCTTTAAGTGGGAAACATATTCTGACCAAACTGCAAGAACATCAACCCAATAGTTTGCAGATGGTGGCCAAGTATGTGTGCGAATCGATTCCCCCTATCAATTCAAACACGGTGAAACCGAATTGAACGAAATTTGGTACAGAGGTCGCACTAGCAAAGGGCACCTCTTATTCATGTTTAATATCCCTATAGCACGTTGTATTTCAACAAGCTACTACAACCAACATTCAATCATACTCCTTGAAAAGGACAAAGAGTTATAACAATACCCATGCATTTAGGAGAAAGTAGGCTACATGTTCTTTACTGAACATCTTGTTTTTGAATATAATCGTTTCTGTATTCTATGGACCCGGTTATTGTGACTGCATTTTCCCTCGTTCTTCACATTGGCCCATTATTCGCGCATTCTTCTTCGGTCCACTTCTTTCCGGTTTTCAATATAGGTTTTGGCTGAAAACTTCGCATTTCCCCAAGTTTCATCTTCAAAGAATCACGTTCCAAGATGTCCTCATGTGATATTCGCAGTTCTTGTAGGTCTTTTTCCACCTCTGTAAACCAGATCCCTTTGGTTTTCTTTCCCACAGAGTAGGCACACATTAGATTGGACAATCTTCCGGAGCTCATTCGTGTTAAATGGCCATAAAAGGGGAGTCTTCTTTTGCGTATTGTGTCTCCACATGTAGATAGTGTTCATCGTTATTATTATTGTGTCTCCCCCTTATTATTCCCGTTTCTAACGTGGTCAGGGATGAGATGCGATGAATGTCTTTGTGGTGGGTGTTCTTTACGACTGGATGCCCTTCCTGACACCAACCTCATGAGAGGAGTCAATGAGAGATGAAATGCATGAAGATGAATGAAATTATGTGGAAAGAAGCAGCCGTTGCCTGTCAGGAGGTACCATCCCAGAATTTGCATTGAGTGGAAAATGGGGAAAACCATTTCAAGGATGGCCAACGGTGGGGCTCGAACCCACTTTGACTGAGTCCGTAGATAGCTTTATTCCATGGTGTAGCACTGAGCGTTAGCGAGCATAGCTACCGCTTTCGGACTTCTTATCATTCTTCTTCTTATTATTATTATTATTATTCTCCTTCTTCTTCTTCTTCTTCTTCTTCTTATCGCGGATGGGTCTCTTAGGACCACACGGTATCAACGTATGTTGAGGCTTCCTCCTTGCCCAATTGCTCTTCATATGAATGGATTGTTGTAGTTTCTGTTCCTCCGACCATGCACGTCGTGTTGGTTTCTTCTGATCTTCCTCAACTCCCCTTGTGTGAACAATATTCCTGATTAGATCTCTATTCATCAGATCTGGCGATCCCATCTCCACTAGACCGACAGCAGTGGCTACGCTCGCTAAAGCGCAGCGTTTGGTCATGGGGCCAAGTCTCTGCTGACTCGGTAGACGCGTGGGTTCGAGCCCAACCGTCGGCCGTCCTTGAAATGCTGTTCCATGGTTTCCCATTTTCAACACGTGGAAAATGCTGGGACGGTACCTTCTGACAGGCCACGGCCGCTTCCTTTTACATCCTTGCCCAGTTTCATTCATCTTCATCGATTCCGTCTCTCATCCCGACGCGCAGGTCGCCCATGGGCATTGTCTAGAAAGACCTGCACTCGGCCTCTCAGGAGGTCACACGATTAAAAGAAAACTCCACTAGGTCCCTCTCCACTTGTTTGTACCACTCTGGCCTTGTACGTTGGTTCTGCAGAAATTTGTGGATTCGGTAAGTCAGTCTCGTATGATTTATTCTTTCCAAATGGCCCAACAATTGAATTCGTGTTCTTATCATTATTAGATTTTTATTATTATTAATATTATTAAGTGAGACACCGGAGGAAGTAGACGTGTAGCTGAGTGCTCCGCAAGAATTTAAGTATAGCAAGGAAATGGTTTGCGACCGTTGTCAAGAAGGACTCCCAAGTGATGGTGACTATGTATTCTGCACGGGATGCAAAAGGGAATAACTCTATGAATGTACAACCGTAACTGCATTTGCATGGAAGGGTATGGCCAAACAAGCGAAGGAATCATGGCGGTGTCCACAATGCCGTAGTTTCAAAAGGACGACGTCAGCACCTGCTGTCGCAAGCGGTGGAACAATGACCCAACCAGCTGCTAATACTGATGACACAGAGACTCCACCTTCAACACCGGACGCGGAGACAATACACGCATCGGATATCAAAGGTGTGATCTTAGAATTAAAGAAACAGATTAGTGAACTGAAAAACCAAGTGAGTGAAAGTGTAAAAAGTGCTGACTTTATTGCGCAGAAATATGATGAGTTGATTAAGGAAACTAAGTCAAATGCAACTCTTCTGAAATCACTTACAGCAGAAATAAAAACCCTAAATGACGAAAAGAATCTACAAGACAAAATAATATCAGATCTAAACGAGAAAGTGCGCACAATGGAACAGAACTGTAGGCAACAATACATTGAAATATGTGAAGTGCCACGCGCGAAAGATGAATGCCTGGATGAAATCGTCCACAAAATTGCTGAGACTCTAGAAGTAGATCTAAACATGTTTGATGTAGAGGAAGTTTACAGGCCCCCACTGCAAAGAAAGAACAAAATCCCCCCAGATAGTGGTAAAATTCAACTCTATATCCAAAAAGAATGAATTTTTACAGAAAAGAAAAGGACAAACTTTCCTCACTCATGGAAACACTAAATCTAGGTTTTTCATTAACGAAAGTTTAACGTCATTTTGGGTTAAAAACGGCAAAATTCTAGCGCGAAAAAACGACGAATCTGGTATATTGAGAATCTCCCGTGAGGAAGACATTAACAAAATTAGGTAAGCCTCCCCCCCCCCTCCCCGCCAAAAAGAAATAATTATTATTGAATTATTATATTAATTGATATTATGAACAGTTGGGATAGCAATATAAATGTTTCTGGAATACAAAATGAACTCACATTTCTCAATATACCCGATTTCATCGAAAATGGTAATAAGACTAGAAAAAATGCAGAAATCAATATCCCTTCTCTAAATATTCAATCTATATCAAAGAACTGGGATTATTTAACCACAACCTTAGGCAAGAAAATTAATGATCTGGATATTATTTGCTTAACAGAAATTAACATACTTGAATCTAATAATTACCTATTTACTTTGGATAATTTTAATGTTTTATTTTGTAATAGAACAAATCGTAAAGGAGGAGGCATAGCCATATATGTAAAGAACAACATGGCTATTAGAACACACAATTCATACATTTCCAATACTCATGAATCAATGGTAATAGAAATACTTCACATGAACAAAAAGATTGGATTAACATGCATTTACAGACCACCTAGCACTAACATAAATGACTTTCTTGATGAACTGGAGACACATATAACACAACACACTAGTAAGTACAGCGAATACGCCATTTTAGGAGATATCAACATTGATACTTTATCTAATGACAGCAGTCTATCAGCTATCAAATATACAAATATTATGGCAATACATGGTTTCCTACCTCTTATCACTCAATGTACTCGTTATGATCAAAATTTAGACTCGAGAACATGTATTGATCACATATACTATCGTAGCAGACTAGATCATTATGCTTCTGCAGTCATACAAGCAGACATCTCTGACGACTACATAACATATGCAGGTATGTGGCCAAAAAATTATACGACACAATTACAAGATAATGAATCACACATTACGCTAATGAACGATACTATAATACACACAAGCCTTAACAACACAGACTGGACAGATTGCCTTGAATTAAAAAATCCTAACGACATATATAACAATATAACAACCAAATTTAAGGAAATCTACCAAAAAGCATCTTACATAACCACAGAAAAAGCAAACACTGGTTCACTTATGACCTAAAAATACAATGTAAGGAAAGAGACAGACTTTACAAAACAATGCTCAGAAACAAGGATAACTTTCTTCGGCTTTTCCCAATTAATTGGGGTTGCCGGAGCCAACCAGGCTCATTTTGGTTTTGGCCGGGGATTTGAGGCCGGATGCCCTTCCTGACGCCACGTGATTTTTCAGGTGAAAATTCCAACGTGCTGTCACCGGGATTCGAACCCCGGCCGTCCGGGTGAAGGACGAGCAGCTAAGCCACTGCACCATCACGCTCCCCGCTCAGGAACAAGGATAATATTACAATAAAAAAGTCCTCTCTGCACGCCGGAAGGCGGAGGTAGATTTCACCGGGCAAACTTGGGGATAGGCGAAAATAGGCAGAATATGCAGGTTTTCGTAGAAAGATCAGACCTCATTTATTGCGAGTAAGTTTTTTATAATTGGAGCTTAATTAACTTTGTTTTTCATCATTTTACGCATATTATAAACATTTTATTGTCTTATGGGGATGGTAACCTTCTTGTCATTTGGGGTACATTTTTAGCCTATTTTCAATTTTGAAAAAATAGGCTTATGAGATCACCTTTTGTCCGTGTGTGTGCGCGCGCGTGTGTGTGTGTGTGAGGTGTGTGTGTGTGTGTGTCCCCCCCCTAATAAAATCTAAACGGCAGGAGCGATTTCAATGAAACTCGGAAAGTTCATAGCACTATTCCCGGCGACCTCGACCGTGCCCTTCAAATTTTGTTACGTCTCACCAATCCAACATGGCGGATGTGCGAAATATTTCACTAGCATTCAATATCTCCGAAACTATTACAGATATCGCCCTGAAATTGTGTACGGTGATAAAGGGCACTATTAGAAGTTCACCTATGAGACTTTGAAAAACCTGGTGACTACAAAACCAACATTGCGGTCAAGCGAAATTGAGACTTTTAAATAGTCATTTCTCGCGATTTAACTATCCAAACGTAATGAAACTTGGTACAGCAAATGTTTATATACATTGTAATGCACTGGAGTCTAATTTAGTTCAATTGTTTACATAACCTCAAAATGGCGGCTGTGCGAAATATTTCACTGACATTCTATATCTCCGAAACTATTACAGATAACATCATGCAATTTTGTACGGTGATAAAGGGTACTGATACAAGTTTACCTATGTATATTTCATAAACCTGTAAAGTACAAAACGAACATGGCGACCAAGCGAATTTGAAATATTATAATAGACTTTCCTCGTGATTTAACTCTCTGAGTGCAGTGAAATGTGGTACAGTAAATGATATTGCAGATTGCAATGCACTGCCATCTAATTTAATTCAATTGTTTACATAACCTCAAGATGGCGGCTGTGCGAAATTTTAAAATTAAGTTTTTATTCTTTTGTCGTAATCATGCGATCGAAGTGAAAGTTTGAATAATGAAGCTAGGCAATAATTGTCCTTGAATGGTACATAAATCTATGAACTATACATATAACAATCCTAAATGGCGAGCTTCCGAAATATTTAGATGGTTCTCAATATTTATGAATCTTTTACAGCAACCAAACTGTTTTTTTTAAATGTTCATAGAGACTATGAACATATGTTCACTTATAGGACTTTCAGTAACCTGGTGAGCACAAATCCAACATGGTGGCGACGCGAATTATAAATATTTAAATGGACATTTCTCGCGAATTAACTATCCGAGAGCCGTGAAACGTTGCAAGTTAAATGATTATACAAATGTTGTCCACTGGCATGTAATTTATTTCAATTGTTTGCATAATCACAAGATTGCTGGTGTGCGTACTTTTAAAATTTCGTATTTACTTCTTGTGTTCTAATCAAGCGATTGAAGTTTGAATACCACACGTACACAATAATCTTAATGTAATAGTACAAAAATAAAAATCCATCCTGGCGACCATATGCAATATTTAGACGGTTCTCAATATCTACGAATCTGTTACAGCAATTGAACTGAAATTTTATATATTGATAGAGACAATTAAAATGAGCAGGATATATGAAAATAGGCTGTATAGTTCTTCACGGAACTACTTGTTATACTTGTGGTCACACTGTCCTGATGTAAGGTTTCGACACTGATGTGCAACTATCTAACTGTCTGTTACTTCTTCACGCAAAACTTTATCTCCCGCAGAGGTTTTGGTTGGTTCCTCAGTTTCGGGGCTGCGACTTCGCGGTCATGTAACCTCGTGTACTTTGGGTGAGTGTAGAATCTGTCTGATAAACGGTGTGAATTTTGATGGCTGTGTTGGTCTGTAATTCAGGTAAGGACTGCAGACGGTCAATTTCAAGCAGTAGTTTCTAATGCTGCTACCAGATACTACCGTCAACGACACCTAGCTGTGAACTTGGCTACTAGATACCACCGCAAGCTGCAACTCGCAATGAACGTTGTAACTTCCCCTCCAAAGGAAAGCATACTGAGGGATTTTTAGCTCTCAGAAAATCCGACGACTTCGGCCGGCTTTGAACCCGTGACCTTGGGCATAGAAGTCCAGCATGCTACCAGTTAAGTCACCGAAGCCGCTTCACACTTAGTAAGATGGAAAACTGAATGTGATCTCGTGCGAGTGCGTTGTCATGGCAACGTCTGATGGCTCATCCCTCATCTATTTAGTAGTGTTGTCATGGCAAACTCTGATAGCTCTTGGCATTTTCTTATAATTCCGAAATCATTTTTCTCATCCCTTGGCATAATGGTGGGTCATATCAAAAATTCTTTCAGACAAAAGTTTTAGGTAATTATTAGCGGAATATTGCCCATTTTGTACGGTTTTGATATTGTGCCTATTAAGAGAGATATGATTAACGTTTCCCGAATAACCCACTTTTTCTCACCCCTTTTGTCAATGGTTGGTGCTATCAAAAAACTTTTCAAACATAAATTTTTGGGCCTTATCCGACACGTAGTATGAACATTGAATGGATTCGATATTTCAAATATTAAGAGAGTTATAGCGATATTTCACTAAAAAAAAAACATTTTCACCCCCGTCGACCGATTGTGCCCATTTACGAACTCGACCGGGATTTTATAGGGATACTTATAATGTAATAATTTCAAAGTGATTGGTGCAACATGCGGTAGTTATCGTGTCCACAAGAAAGTGATATATATATAGATACATATATACATATATACATAAATTATATATAAACTTTTGAACTGACGGTGGTTTTGGGGTCTAGGGGATGTAAAACTCGAAGATATGTCGAAATTTTCCGGAAGTCGAAACATGGTACTCATTGCAATAGTTAGTTTTCTAATGAAATCTACCTAAATGAATGCAAAGCTTTCAGAAACAAATTAAATAAGCTAATAAACAAAACAAAACATCAATATTATAAAAATAAGATAAATAGTTCCAAAAACGATAATAAAGGAATGTGGAAAGTCATTAATGTTATAACAGGTCGGAAAACACAAACTGTCAATGAAGTCATAAACAAACAATTAAGATTACATTTTACTAACGAAGTGATAGTCAATAAATTCAACAATACATTTAGTGAGAAATAAACAGCCTAGCTCATAACTGTAGTATCAACATATGGCAATCAAATAGAAACACATTAATGAATTCCTTTACATTACTTGAAACTGATGAACATGAAATAGAAAACATAATTAAGGAATTAAAGACAGACAAATCGCCTGGGGCGGACAATATACGCTTGAAAGACATAAAGGCAACATCCTAAAAAACTATACCAATCATAACAAGATATTCGACTCAGGCATAATACCAAAATATCTGAAATACGCAATTATTAAACCAATATATAAGAATGGCGATCATTTAGACTTTGGCAACTACAGACCAATATGCATTTTATCAATCCTATACAAAATAATGGAAAAATACTTGGATAAGAGATTGAAGAATTTCCTAAATATGATATTTTAAAGGGACACCTATACGGTTTTAGGAAGGGAAAAGTACTGAACTACTCTTGGCTGAATTTGCCAATGTAATAAATAATGCCTTAAATAAGAACAATCACATAATGGTACTTTTTCTTGACATTTCTAAAGCATTTCACACAATAAACCACAATAAACTACTTGCTAAATTACACGATATTGGAATAAGAGGCACGACTTACAAACTATTTGAAAGCTATCTGAAAAACAGGGAAATGGCAGTTATGGTCAATAACACTATCAGTGACGCAGTAGAAGGAACACGGGGTATCCCTCAAGGCAGTATTATTTCACCTACACTATATAACCTGTTCGTAAACGACATGAATGAAACCATTAAACACAGTAAAATATTTATTTATGCTGATGACACCACTATATATACCATACATAAAGACTCTGAAACAGCTTTTGATAGACTTCAAGAAGACTTCAATAACATCACAAGATGGTGTCATGACAATAATTTGTATATAAATACAACCAAATCTAAAATAATGCACATCAGAGTTGATCACTTCACACAAGAAAAATACAAACTAACGCACCACAGCATATCATGCATACACCAAAACATCCTGGCAGGTTGCAAATGTAACACCTTCATAAATAGTACTTCGACACAAAAATACCTAGGAATTACCCTTGATGAACACTTTAAAATGAACACACACACAGTAAACATAATAAAAAACCTAAGAGCAAACCTCTACACCCTCTACAATCTCCGATTTTATGTAGATAGGAAAACTTACAAAACAATTTATAGTGCTCTGATTGAAAGCAAATTAAGACATGCTATAGCAGCTTGGGGAAATCAAAACACAACTTTAATTAATAATCTTCAAGATAGCCAAAACAGGTTCTTTAAATATTTCACTTATATCCCTTATTTTAATATTAAAAAGTTGTTTCAAATTACTGTACTGAATCTCTACTACCATGATCCAAGATTCAGGCATAAGGTCTCTCACAACATACAAACAAGAGCCATAACAAGTACTAAATGTGTAAAACCCTTATGTATAAATAGATATGGTTTCAAGAGACTAAATTATATTATACCATCACTACTTAATGAACTACCACCTGGATTGACGAACATTAACAGCAAACAACTAGCTATAAGTCGCATTAAAAATATTACTTAACCAAACATTAACTCATAACATAAATTTATTAATATAACTACCATAGTGTAACTTTTGTGTCTTTAATTATTTACATTAATACTTTATCATTATCATAACAACAACAAAAATTGCATGCACTCTTGTATTGAAATATAATCTATATATATGTTGTAAATAATAATTAATATGTCTCACAGATAATCTGTACTGCCTTCAGATTCGTGAGACATGTCACAATAATGTAACATAAATAGTATTTAATAAATAAATTAAATTAAATTAAATTATTATTATTATTATTATTATTATTATTCACGTAAACTGTCTAAATGGTTTAATGAAACGGTTTATATTTAAGGTACTTCAAAACTTGAGAAATGAGAGAAGAACAATCATGAACCGAACGAAACATGTGTATGTGATCTTTGTGAACGCCCATGTGATCGGTACCACATTACAACATGGAAGAACTATCCAATTCAATAATCCAGACCTGCTTAGAACCATAAGACTGAAACAAGGTGAAGTATAAATGAATGTAGTGTAAATGTATTTGTATGCGTAATGCACAACTAGTGCGAGTTTATTTAATAATAATAATAATAATAATAATAATAATAATAATATCGTATGGCCTCGGGTGCCGGGTGCAATCTTTGTAATTTGACACCCAGAGGGTAGCTTGCATGTCGAATTTCGTTGTTCCTTGAATCACTATGAAAGTCAAGGAGGTTTGAAATATAAGCTCCTTGAACACTATAGCACTTTCTAGTAGAGAAATGAGGAACTTTGTGTTGGCGGAAACTCCCTAGATTAATTTTGCCATTATGAACACGGCCTACTGAATTCAAATGGGTTCTTTGACATGCCAACATCGTACGACATGCGTGTCGTATTTTTGCCGCCTTTCAAAAATCACTTACCATGGCCAGGAGCAAACCTGCAATCTTGGGGTTAGTGGACCGACACGCTATCCACTCACCCACCGTGGCAAGCGTTTATTTAATAATAACTTGAGAAATGATTTTGGTACGTAAGAATACATAATGGAACGACAGACAGGAAATATATTAAGTTGGTATTATTATTAATAATAATACAGCAGTAATTTAATTACTTTTCAGCCGGTCAACGCGTCAATGTCTCTAATTAAATTGATCGGGGAATACAATGTAGCCTATCTGCTCACACCTGTTGTCTTGGAATAAGTTACATGGATTAATTACACCCACCGACTGAAAAGTAAAATATTTTTTTTTAGATTATAGAACCAACACTGAAAGTGTGGCTTCTGAAATTTCCATGAAATAATGATAATAATAATAATAATAATAATAATAATAATAATAATAATAATAATAATAATAATAATAATAATGTATGTCTACCCCTTATTATTCCCGTTTTCCAACGGGGTCGGGGATGAGATGCGATGGAAGTCTTTGTGGCGATGGTTTTTACGACCGGATGCCCTTCCTGACGCCAACCTCATGAGAGGAGTTAATGAGAGATGAAATGAATGATGTGAATGAAACTGGGCAAGGATGTGGAAGGAAGCGGCCGTGGCCTGTTAGGAGGTACAGTCCAAGCATTTGCCTGGGGTTGAAAATGGGACACCACGGAAAACCATTTCAAGGACGGCCGACGGTGGGGCTCGAACCCACTCGTCTACCGAGTCAGCAGAGAGCTTGGCCCCATGACCTAATGCTGCGCTTTAGCCAGCGTAGCCACTACTGCCGGTATTTTAATTTAATTTAATTTAATTTAATTTATTTATTAAATACTATTTATGTTACATTATTGTGACATGTCTCACGAATCTGATGGCAGTACAGATTATCTGTCAGACATATTAATTATTATTTACAACATATATATATAGATTATATTTCAATACAAGAGCGCATGCATTTTTTTGTAATGATAATGATAATGATAAAATATTAATGTAAATAATAATAATAATAATAATAATAATAATAATAATAATAATAACATGAATGCATCCTCTCACATATCATTACCGTAGAATTACGATTTACGTGGTTGACGCCAAAAGATTTAGGACTCAATTGATCGAACCATACAAGAACACAACTCATCTAAATCCTTAAGCCTACGGATTAGACAACAAAACGAGAGTGATTTTTAAACAAGCACCACCACCGAAGGGAAATTCAGACCAGTGATTAATTTTCAGACTTGCTGCTAATCAAGACATGAGCAGGCACGTAGACGGTAGACGTCGTCAATAGTGTGCACGGGAAACCCCTCTGAGTGCGCACCCTACGATCTGAATAATAAAGGGGGTTAAAAGGGGTCACATTGGACTTAAGAACTATGGACCTTATTATGTTGTTCGAAGCCATTTTTAGCCTTTTTTCAATTTTGAAAAAATAGGCTTATGAGATCACCTTTTGTCCGTGTGTGTGTGCGTGTGTATGTGTGTGTGTGTGTGTGTGTGTGTGTGTGTGAGGTGTGTGTGTGTGTCCCCCTAATAAAATCTAAACGGCTGGAGCGATTTCAATGAAACTTGGTAAGTTCATAGCACTATTCCCGGCGACCTCGACCGTTCCCTTCAAATTTTCTTACGTCTCACTAATCCAACATGGCGGCTGTGCGAAATATGTCACTACCATTCAATATCTCCGAAACTATTACCGATATCGCCCTGAAATTGTGCACGGAGATAAAGGGCACTACTAGAAGTTCACCTATGAGACTTTCAAAAACCTGGTGACTACAAAACCAACATGGCGGTCAAGCGAATTTGAGACTTTAAACTAGAATTTTCTCGCGATTTAACTATCCAAACGTAATGAAACTTGGTACAGCAAATGTTTATACACATTGTAATACACTGGAGTCTAATTTAGTTTAATTGTTTACATAACCTCAAAATGGCGGCTGTGCGAAATATTTCACTGACATTCTATATCTCCGAAACTATTACAGATATCACCCTGCAGTTTTGTACGGTGATAAAGGTTACTGATACAAGTTTACCCATGTATATTTCATAAACCTGTAATATACAAAACGAACATGGCGACCAAGCGAATTTGAAATATTTTAATAGACTTATCTCGTGATTTAACTCTCTGAGCGCAGTAAAATGAGGTACAGTAAATGATTTTGCAGATTGTAATGCACTGCCATCTAATTCAATTCAATTGTTTACATCACCTCAAGATGGCGTCTGTGCGGAATTTTAAAATTAAGTTTTTATTTCTTGTGTCGTAATCATGCGATCGAAGTGAAAGTTTGAATAATGAACCTAAGCAATAATTTTCCTTGAATGGTACATAACTCTATGGCCTATACATATAACAATCCTAAATGGCGAGCTTCCGAAATATTTAGACGGTTCTCAATATCTATGAATCTTTTACAGCAACCAAACTGTTTTTTTTATGTTCATAGAGACTATGAACATATGTTCACCTATAGGACTTACAGTAACCTGGTGAGCACGAATCCAACATGGCGGCGACGTGAAGTATAAATATTTAAATGGACGTTTCTCGCGAATTAACTATCCGAATGCCGTGAAACGTTGCACGTTAAATGCTTATACAAATGTTGATCCACTGGCATCTAATTTATTTCAATTGTTTGCATAATCACAAGATGTCTGCTGTGCATAATTTTAAAAACTTTTTTAATTCTTGTGTTCTAATCATGCGATTGAAGTTTGAATACCACACGTACACAATAATCTTAATGTAATAGTAAAATAATAAAAATCCAACCTGGTGACCATCTGAAATATTTAGACGGTTCTCAATATCTACGAATCTGTTACAGCAATTAAACTGAAATTTTGTATGTTGATAGAGGCAATTAACATGAGCAGGATATATGAAAATAGGCTGTATAGTTCTACACGGAACTACTTGTTCAGTGTTGCCTTAGTAAACAAAAGTTTGGTGCTTTTCAGTCGGTCAACACGGTTGTACCCAAATTACATGGGTTATCTCTAATCCTGAAAAAGAATACATGAGGTTAATAAATACACTTGGATGACCAGTTTCGATCGTCAAGCAATCATCATCTGATCCCTTACACTTAGGCTGAAAAATCTATGTCTGAAAGTATGGGTCAAAATATTTAGATGCAAGCGGCTTCGGTGGCGTAGTTGGTAGCATGCTGAGCTTCTATGCCCAAGATCACGGGTTCAAACCCGGCCGAAGCCGTCGGATTTGTTAAGAGCGTTAAAAATCCCTCAGTATGCCTTCCTATGGAGGGGAAGTAAAGCCGGCGGTCCCATGTCATAGATTTATGGCATGTTAAAGTACCTTCCACTAATTACAGCTATGTTTATAGGTTAAGAATGTAAACAATGCTCTTAGGATCCTACGTTCGTCGACTGCAGTGGCGTCTAGTAGCTAAGTTCTGAACTAGGCCTAGTAGTCCTTGACGGTGGCGTTTGGCGGCAAAAGTAGGAACTATTTGAAAAATTGAAAGTTGCAGTCCTTACTTGAATTAAAAAACAGATACACACAATAATACAGCTATCACAATTAACACCGGTCATCAGACACATTTTACACACACCCAAAGTACACGGGTCTACATGACCGCGTTGTTGCAGCCCCTAAACTAAGGAACCAACCAACCTATTTAGTTGCAGTATTAGTTGAGATAATGCAACTCATCAGTATTTGTTAGATGTAGTCTATGTGATGTTTTGTTGTGATACTGGTAGTGGTGATTGACCTCCGGAATTTGCTTCTTTGAAGTACGATACAATCTGAATTGACCATTTACAACAACCACATATTCACTCCAAACAGGCAAATTCCGGAGGTCAATCACCACTTCCAGTATCTCAACAAAACTTCACTTAGACCACAACTAACACATATTGACGAGTTGCATTATCTCAACTAATACTGCAACTATATAAGTGTAGGCCTACATATTGTGAATATTTTCACCCATACTTTCAGACATAGATTTTATAGCCGAAGTGTAATGGATCTGATGATGATCGCTTGACGAACGAAACTGGTCATCCAAGTGTATTTATTAATCTCATGTATTTTTTTCAGGATTAGGGAATAACCCATCTCATTTGGGTACAATCGTGTTGACCGACTGAAAAGCACCAAACGTTTGGTAACTATGGACCTGACAATGGACTAATCCATCCATCGCAATATGATATTGCGAACTTTTCATATTCCCTAGTCGCATTCACAAAACAAGTCACCTGCATTACTAATACAGACACCACAATTACCAAACTCCTGAATGAATTAACAACAAAAACAACAACAACAAAACAAGTCAATCAAATCAAGACACAAGCGAAAAGACAAGCCTTCAGATCTCCTTTGAGAAGATTTATTTAATGTATCGGAAAACAAAGAACATTGTTATATTTACAAATACACACCAATACACCAATAATTGGTACTGTAAGTACAACATTTCTTTTGGCTTAACCTCCAAAAATGAAATTTATATGTAAGGTGACCAGTATCTTACCAATTTACATGCTGCTTTGGTGGCATCTAATAGATTCTGAGGAGAGCATGTCGTCGGGCATAACTTGCAGCTGAGGAGATGATCCACCGCATTCACTTAGTGTGGGGCCGCATGAAAAACCCAATTTCTTCATGTTATTTTTGGATCGGCCAACACCGTACCGCAACTTGTTTAGTGCGTTACATGTCGACCAATTTTCCTCATGACCTGGAGGTAGCTTTCAGACGGTACCATCCATCCTATAGTGCAGTTCGATCTGAAACGCCATGCATTTATTCTGCATTTTGAAGGTGGTTCAGTTAGGCTTGCTGTAGAACGAAGATTTTTTTCTTGATTTGAGCCTCGCAGTTGCCGGAAGATATCCATGCAAATTATGGGTCCTCTGGTTTAATGCCTTAGTTTTTCTAGTCTGGTTGCAGGCTCACGACGGATAACCGGAGGTGAAATCTTTGAGAATATGGTATAACGATTATCCAGCCTCAACCCACTACCTTCCTGCAGATGCAGTGGATCGTAATAAGAATTCCCGGCCTTGACTCTGACTCCTTAACTGTATCGTCAGACTTGATAAGGTCCACTTTTTCCAGACCATAAATATTAAAAAAACTAAATCCCGTGGCACTTATCCCCTGAAGGACCTTAGCCTGTTGGCCAACCCTGTTGGCCTACATATTCTAGGGTGACGTATGGTCAGCATGTCAGGACCCCTCGAAAGTTAATCTTGGTTTTCACTGATCAAGAGACAGTTATTCAATTGCGCTCACGAGGCTGAGTGCCCCTCTGCCCAGCCTTCACGTCAGGAATGAAGGAGAAGAAAAGAAGAAAAGAGAATGAGGAATAAGTGAAGAAAAGAGAAATGAAGGAGAGAAGAGGAAGAATAAGGAGGAAAGGAGGTAAAAAGATAAGATAAATAAGAAGGGGTAGAGGAAGAAAGAAAGGAGGAGGCAGTAGAGGAAGAATCGAACCCAAGGCGAGAGGCAGGTGAGCTACCCCAACACAACGAGGCCAGCGTAAATAAATTAAATGTTATTAAGCGTTAAAATCCCTCAGTATGCCTTTCTTTGCAGGGGAAGTAAAGCCGGCGGTCCCATGTCATAGATTTATGGCATGTTAAAGAACTTTCCACTAATTACACCTGTGTGAAACTAAATTGTATAGGTTAAGAATATAAACAACGCTCTTAGGTTGCTACCTTCGTTGCCCTGAACTAGGCCTAGTAGTCGTTGACGGTGGCGTTTGGCGGCAAAAATAGGAACTATTTGAAAAATTCAAAGTTGCAGTCCTTACTTGAATAAAAAAAGTAGTTACGTGAAGAACTATACAGCCTATTTTCATATATCCTACTCCTGTCAATTGCCTCTCTCAACATACAAAATTTCAGTTTGATTGTTGTGATAGATTCGTAGATATTGAGAACCATCTAAATATTTCAGATGATCGACAGGTTGGATTCTTATTTATGTACAATTACATGAAGATTATTGTGTACGTGTGGTATTAAAACTTCAATCGCATGATTAGTACACAAGAAGTACAACGAGATTTTAAAATTTCGCACAGCTGCCATCTTGTGGTTATCAAAACAATATAAATAAATTAGATGCCAATGGATTAATATTTGTATAATCATTTAACGTGCAAAGTTCCACTGCATTCGGATGATTAAATCACGAGAAACGTCCAATTGAGTATTTATAATTCGCATCACCGCCATGTTGGATTTGCGTTCACCAGGTTACTGAAAGACCTATAGGTGAACTTATGTTCATAGCCTCTATGAATTTAAAAAAATCAGTTTGATTGCTGTAAAGGATTCCTAGATATTGAGAACCGCCGAAATATTTCGGATGCTCGCCATTTTGGATTGTTTTATGTATAGGCCATAGAGTTGTGTACCATTAAAGGAAAAATAATGCTTAGCTTCGTTTTTCACTTCGATCGCATGATTACGACACAAGAAATAAAAACTTAATATTGAAATTTCGCACAGCCGCCATCTTGAGGTTATGTAAACAATTTAACTAAATTAGATGCCATTGTATTACAATATGTATAATCATTTATTGTACCACCCTGCGCTCAGATGGTTAAATCAAGAGAAAAGTATATTAAAATGTTTCAACTTCACTTAGCCGCCATGTTCGTTTTGTACTTAACAGGTTTCTGAAAAGTATATAGATAAACGTATAACAGTGCCCTTCATCATCGTACAAAATTTCAGGGTGATATCTGTAATGGTTTAGGAGTTATAGAATGCCAGTGAAATATTTTGCACAGCCGCCATTTTGAGGTTATGTGAACAATTGAACGAAATTGAATGCCAGTGCATTACAATGTGTATAAACATTTTCAGTACCAAGTTGAATTACGTTTAGATTGTTAAATTGCGAGAAAAGCCTATTTAAAAGTCTCAATTTCGCTTGGCCGCCATGTTGTTTTTGTACTTACCAGGTTTTTGAGCGTCTCATAGGTGAACTTCTAGTAGTGCCCTTTATCACCGTAGAAAATTTCAGGGTGATATCGGTAATAGTTTCGGAGATACTGAATGCTGGTGAAATATTTCGCACAGCCACCATGTTGGATTGGTGCGACAGAATAACATTGAAGGATACGGTCGAGGTCGGCCAGAATGGTGCTATGATCTTACCGAGTTTCATTGAAATCGCTCTAGTCGTTTAGATTTTATTAGGGGGGGGGGGGTGGAAACACACACACCTCTCTCTCTCTCTCACACACACACACGCACACACACGGACAAAAGGTGATCTCATAAGCCTATTTTTTCAAAATTGAAAATAGGCTAAAAACAGATGCACACACTAATACAGTCATCATAATTAACACCGGTTATCAGACAGATTCTACACACAACCAAAGTACACGGGGCTACATGACCGCGTTGTCGCAGCCCCTAAACTAAGGAACCAACCAACCAACCAAAGCCGGTAGTCCCATGTCATAGATTTATGGCACGTAAAAGAACCTACCACTGCAATTGGTTGTATGTAGCAAAATTTCTAGGTTATTTTGGCTATTTACAAACGCTCTATCGAATTCCAACGTTCGCCGCTAGGTGTTAGTGGCAATAGCATTTGGCAGCCAAAGTCGGAACAGTACTTGGAATTGAACTTGTTGGGATCCCTCGGGCGGTCAATCAAAAATACCCAGCTGTGGCCATTGGCTGCGATTCATATATAATAATTAATAAACAACTAAATGGATAGTTTAATGAATAAATAATGAACTATAAGTAGGCCTAACTAATTGCAAGATGCAAGAATTAATACATATTTAAGTAAATAAATAAATTTAGATCGTAGGCTTTCGCGGCTGTCTTGGCTTACAGGATTGAGCCGCGTCGCATATCGGTTATTATTTCCCGACAATAGAGGCAATAGAGGCATCCCAATAATTTCAATCGCGAAGATGGGTTCAAACTCAGCAACATCTGGAAAATTCTACTAGCGCGCGACTGCCAGGTGCGGGGACCAATCAACGAGCAGCGTGACGTCAACCCAGGGCAAGCAAGCACATCTGACTGGCAACAACCGTTAGTTTGAGTACGGACACCAACTCGTACCTACCCATGACTAAGGCTGCTGCAATGTCAGCCGAAACGTCGGGAAATAATAACCGATATGCGACGCGGCTCAATCCTGTAAGCCAAGATGATAAATAAATAAATGATTTATAGGGAAAAAGATAAATACTGTGCGAGTAATTTGAAGATAATAAAATAAAGCAAAAATTGATGTGATTACTATTAAAGTAACAATTAACTAAAAGGATGGATAATTGAATGAATAAATAATTAAATTAAAGAATTTGATTATCCGTTGAACAATATTGTTACACTGACGTCGTTAAACTTAAGTTCTCCTTGCAACTACAATGAATAAGTGAGGTTGTGCAAAATGTGTCACCAGATCAAGTGAGATAAAGTCGTAGACATGTTTAGTACCGCAGGGCTGTCGTAGTTGACAGCAACAAACAAATGCGTTCCACTCAACCTTTACAATTACTCCATCTATTTTATGGACGTGCTATCAGAATTTATCTTTAGAAGTACTAGCGTGGTAGAACACGCTCATTGCCCATTCTCGCAACCACAACTTAAGTTCATATGACTCGACAATATGTTTTATGTGGCTAAATTACTGTTGGGTCAGTTCTTATTTACTACATCTCGCATGACTTCTATTATTACTTCATTTAAGAGGAGAAGAGTGGTAATTCCCATTCTTCATGCAATAAATCTTGTTATGCAGTACTGAAGTAAGAAGTTAACAAAAACATACTGGCTGTAAATAATTGCGCCAAATAATTGCTTGATTTTAAAGAGTAACGCCCAGGTGTTGGAACGACAGGGAGTTTAGTTTCAATAGTTTGATGTCTGTATAAGAATTGCTTGTTCAGTCAGTGTTCGGCTAATGATCCCAAGGTTGTTAATTCAATCTCTGGTCTAGAAAGTGGGAATTTCAAAAATCTACGGCACTCCAAATAGTACGATAATATTCTAATTACCCTATTAACAAAGAAATCCGTTGAAGAGAGTAGTATCCGCTTGTCAATGGTGTTTACTACAAAAGTATTAGAGTTTAGTGCGCATGACCTGGAGAAAGCCGGAAGACGTATCCTCAGGAAGATCCAAGGCCCGAGATTGCTCCCAGATGGAACCTACCGTTTGAAATGTAATTCTGACCTGTATCGACAGTGTCGCGTAGCCGAGTGTTACCAGATTTATATTTTCAGGTAACAAGCCGTGACAAGTAAATCAATTTTGAATTAGTTGCCGAAAGTTGGTTGCTTGGGTTCGAACTCGACCCTTGGCCCAAGTAAAAGAAGAAGAAGATGTTAGCTGCTTATAGCGAAGATAGCTTCTCGAAGTTCTCTTCTGCCGTAGCTGTTATTCTGCAGAGCAGGAGTTTTAAAATAACAAGTCGTCGAGTAGAAGGTAATAGTTGATAGATTTATTTTAAAGATGAAAGTACAGTCCTCCAGTGCATGGATACAGTATGTACCCGCGAAGTGATGATGGTGCACTGACAATCTCATGAGGAAATAACCTCAGTATTTATATTCTCCCAATGGAGAGTTTTGTGGCTCTTGGCCATGTACCCTGACCTGTTTCACAAATATACACATATTGATATCCTGGTGGAAAGCAAGACCTTGCCCAGTAAACCTCCCAGAATATTCTACTCATAAATGATAATGACTGTCGGCTATCGACCGACATACTTGGGCTATGTATACTGTACACAGATAAATATTTTCCCCTTGGTAGTGAAATCTTCTCACAGAAATGGAATCTTAGCAATAATAGGAATATTCCTAAATAGTTATAACGTGTGGTGCGATTATGCCACACCTCCCCCCTTGAGGACAAAAATTATAAGTCTTTAGACTTTTAATTTTTGTACATTGACCAAAGCTCTCTTTTCTTAAGTCTAGCTGACCTCCTTAATTGGCCAGACTCCAGTTCTGTATCTTTCTCAAGTTCTGATAATACAGGTGCTGAAGGCAATGATCTTACCGATCCCGTTCTTACAGGTTGATTTGATAATCTTGATAATTCCATTAGACTTTGTCTTTCAGCTGGGATATGCTCTAGGGACAAATTAATATTATGTACAGGATTATTTAACACATGAATTTTAGGACATAAGTCTTTTGATTCTTTCCACCATTTCTTTGGCGAACACTGATTAAATAACCAAAAACTCGTTTTTCTACAGCAAGAACAACAACAACAAGCACAAATCCAAATACCAATTAACATTATTACAGATATTACATAGGTGTACCAAGATGTACCAAGTCTTTTCCATGGGTAATTTCTCTGATCTTCTCTTATTTTTTTGTTCTTGTATAAATTTATCAACTTCCTCTATTTTAAGACTAGCAATATTTAAATCATTTATTGATGACATAATATTTGATAAAGGGAGTTTCATTGGTGCATTTTTATATCTTCCTGTTGAGGAAGGGTTAAACAGCAATCTACGTTGATATCTACAAAAGGTAAGATATCATCTTTTGTTAAATTTGTTTCATGATGTGACAATGGAAATAATTTAGTTCTACTACCTAGACCTTTACAATCTTTTCTTAAGGTAAGTATACCTCTACCTTGCAGTCGATTGGAATATTTTTCTCCAGCTTGACATACCGTCGTAAACAATTCCATTTGAGGTGCTATAAACAACCATGAATTACTTCTGTGAAGAGGTATCCACATTACTTGACTCATAGGTAAGTAATTGAAATTACAAGAATCAGGTAACTGAAAAGTATTAGGATGAATTAATGTGGGTACACATTCCACATTAGGTATATAGGTCATAATTGGATTCTTTTCCATACATACGAAATTAAGTTGATTAGGTTGTACACATTTGTCTCGCTCATATTGAGTTATATAACCATATTTTTCATTTAACATGTCAACAAATATATACTCTTTTTTCACATTTAATAATTTTGTCGTCATATTGGATTTCATAATGGCGGGAAAAGGAATTATCTTGTGTAATACAAATTTCATTTCAATTACCAAAGGTATTTTAACAGAATATACTAGATATGGTCCTTGAGTGTGGATTGTTGGTCTAATCAAGGATAGGAGTTCGGATGATGTGAAGGGTGGTAACATTGTAGATTGTGGCATTGGCTGTTGTTCTAGAAGCTCTCTTATTTTTTGTATTGTTATTATCTGAGGTTGGAGAATTCCATCCTGAGCGTGCAAATAAACGTCTATCAATAAATCAAACGTATGCTGACATTCTTCTATTCCTCGCTCAATTTGCTTAATTAACTCATTTAATATGAGGCTAATATCAATCTCTTTCTTTAATTCTGTAGTTTGCATTTTCATTTCTTTATTTAATACATGTAACGCATTCGATAATTTACGTTCATTTTCTGATACGTCTTTCAAAGTAGTATTCATCGTAACTATCGTTGATTTCAAAACTAGCAATTGTTCTGAAGCTATTCTCAAAAATTCTTTATGATCTCTTTCCATTGCATTTATATGCTCAAAGTTATATACTACCTCGTCTTCGGTTGCTGTTCCAAAAAGGAATTTTAATATTTTACCTCCAAAATTAAATAAATCTCGTTTACGCCTGTTTGAATTTTGATCTCTCCCAATTAAATCAATTAATATGTTTTTTAACTTATCAACAATTCGTTTTTTAGATTGGAAATAAGGTGTACTTGGTTTACAGTCTGTATAAGTGAACCACGTCTCATTACTTACTCTGTTACATAAATTGTTTAAGGATGTAATTCGATTCTTCGTGTCCTTCCATAAATCTTTAACCGGTCTCAAATCTATATATGTTATAAAACTCCACTCTGTAGGATAAAAGTATACATTTCCTATATGATCGAAATAAACACCTGATTGTCTTGTGATCTGGGTGATATACGATCCTTTGCTGAGATCTATTGGTTCCGGCTCTGCTGTCGCCTGATGGATTGTCCACCACCAAATGATTAGTAAGGCTTTCCACATCGTTATGTTTCGTTCTGATCTGAAACATACGGTTTCGTTCTATTAATGTGAGTTTGTATTACTTTTTTACCTGTTGTTCCTACCTTAATTAAAGTTACATTTGTCCCTTTTATTTCCTTGATTTCATTTGGACCTTTCCATAACGGATCTAACTTCTTTCTTTGTTCATTATAGACCAATAATAAGTCTCCTACGTTATATTGTTTAATTGCTCTATCTTCATTTACTTTATCACATTGCTTTATCTTTGCTACTTGTAATCTTTCTTTAGCCTGTTGCCATGCTGTTTGGAATTTTTGCTTAATATCATGTACTAAACTTTCATAATTATATAAAGGTTGAGGATTTTGCTGTAATTGTCCTGGTATGCTCGCTTTTCTACCGAACAATAATTCGTAAGGTGTGAACTTTGTAACACTGTGCGGTGAAGTGTTATACGTGAAACAAGCGAATGGAATCCACTGGTCCCAGTCATTCTGTAATTTATTACTAAAACTTCGAAGATACTCAACTAACACTTTGTGTGATCGTTCTAGGCTACCATTTGTTTCTGGGTGGTACACACTTGTTTTTAGTTTCTTAATTTTTAACAATTTTCAACAGTTTGTGAACACATCACTCATGAACTGTGTTCCACAATCTGTTAAGAGTTGATCGGGTATGCCATATTTTAAAATAATTTCATACACAAATTTGTGAGCTATTGTCTCAGCCGTCATACTTTCGATTGGGATACCAATAAGATATTTACTTAAATTATCTTGGCATGTAAGAAGATATTTATTTCCTTTTTCCGAAACTGTAAATGGACCTACGATATCTAAATAGATTTTACTCCAAGGTCTGTCTTGAGTGTCTGTTATTTGTAATTCCGCTTTTACTTTTGGAAGTGTTTGCTTGTTTAATTGGCAAACGGAACATTTTCGGATGTATGATTCGATGTCTTTAAACATATTAGGCCATGAAACATATAATTTTAATCGTTCATAGGTTCTCTGTACTCCTTGATGTCCACCTATTGGGCATTCATGCATTTCTTTTAATAATTTTACTTTCCTCTCTCCTGAAATTTCTTGGTTATCAGATTGAATACTATTTATAGTAGGATATCTACTAAGTGCATCAGCATTTACGTTCTTAACACCTGCTTTGTATACTACTTCAAACTGATATTCTTCTAAGAGTAATCGCCATCGTAATAAACGTGAACTGGGATCTTTCACACTGAAAATCCAAGTTAGTGGCTTGTGGTCTGTTACTATCTTAAATGATCTTCCTAGCAAATACGGTCGAAAATGTTTACAACTCCATACTAAGCTTAAACATTCTTTTTCAATCGTACTGTAATTAATTTCAGCGTTATTTAAAGTTGTACTTGCAAAAGCTAGCGGTTGATCTTTACCAATTTCTCCCTGACTCAAAATGCTTCCTAGGGCATAATTTGATGCGTCTGTTGTTAATATAAAAGGTTGTGTAAAATCTGGAAATTTAAGAACAGGTGGTTTCGTTATTTTGTCTGTTAGATTTTGAAAACTCTTCTCTTGTTCTCTTTCCCATTTCCAATTGTGATCTTTCTTTAGCAAATCATTAAGTGGTTTTGCAATTTTGCTAAACTGTGGTACGAATCTCCTATAATAACCTATCAATCCCAAAAATGATTTTATATCTTTTTGTGTTTTTGGTTTTGGAAATTCTACTATAGCCTTTACTTTCATAGGGTCTGGAGCTACTCCTTCAGCCGTTACAATGTGTCCTAAATATTGTAATTCCGTCTTCAGAAATTCACATTTATCAGGTTCCAATTGAATGTTATGCTCTCTTAGTTTTTGAAATACTTCTCTCAATCGAGCGTGATGCTCTTGGAGTGTTTCACCAAAAATAATTATATCGTCAAGATAGACTAAGCAACGTATTCCAACTAATTCGCTTAGAATAGTGTTCATTAATCTTTGAAATGTTGCTGGTGCTGCTTTCAAACCAAATGGCATTCTTTGAAAATGAAAGTGTCCTTTCTGGGTGCTAAAAGCAGTTTTACATTGATCTTCTTGTGCTATAGGAATTTGCCAATATCCGCTCGCACAATCTAAAGCAGAAAAATATCTAGATTTACCTAGTTTGTCTAACACATCTTGAATGTTAGGTAAGGGATAACTATCTCCTAATGTGATTTCGTTTAGTTTTCGAAAATCTACACAAATCCTCCACTTCTTAACACCTGAAGCATCCAGCTTCTTTGGAACTACGAGAATAGGAAAATTCCAAGGTGAATTACTAGGTGCAATTATATTTTGTTCTAACATTTCTTCTACCTGTTTATTTACTTCCTTTTGATGTTGCTCAGGAATTCTATAATTTTTAAGCGTTATTGCCCTGCCTGGTAATAATGAAGGGGTTGGTATTGAATGTACCGTTGATTTTGTTTCAGTTAGTCGATCACCTGGTAAACGAAATATGTCATTATATTCAAAACAAATTTGCTTTAATTCATCTACGTTTTCATTTATGTGAGAAAAACGCAATTTACTTAGCAATAAATCATTTCTATTTTTTACATTAATTACGGATGTGTTATCCTTCAAGCTAATGGTTGTTAATTCTGGTACTTGTTCTATTAGAGTCTCTTCTTCGTTACAATTGATTATCAGACAGCAAAACTTACCTTCTTCGCATTGAACTACACTATCTGCACAAATTACATTTTCTCCTATCATTTGTTTTTGACAATATCGTGTTCCCTGTTCTAGTGTTGGAAACTGAACTACTGTTTCACTCATTGCAGGCAATTTAACAAAATCCTTCTTCCATGGAATTCTTATTTCACTCTTATGAATTTCTAACCAATCTTGTCCAAGTAGCATGTCAACATTGTGCGGTAAACTCTTTACTACATAGAAAGGTACTTCTTTTTCATTAATTACATTATTAACTCGCAAGTTAAGTACACCTTTTACTGGAAATACTTCACCAGTTACACTTTGAAATGATACATTTACAGGCTTTACTCTGATATCTCTTAAACTTTCTTCTCTAACTAAAGAAACTTGTGACCCTGAATCAATTAACGCTTCTCCATAACCTTCCTCGAAATGATCATTCAGTACGTACACTATATATGGATTATCTATCTTTACATTACGTTTGTCAGCTACTTTATTAGAACTATTCTTCATATTTTCATCAATGGCACTTACGGCCTTCCTACTTGCTTCAATGGCACTACCGGCCTTCTTATTCGCTTCAATGGCACTACCGGCCTTATTATTCGCTTCAATGGCACTACCGGCCTTTTTATTCGCTTCAGTGCCTTCGTTTGGGTTGCAACCTCTGTCTCTTTGAAATGGACTGTAGCTGGGTCGCTCAGGCAGTCCAGCTGCTAGTTTCCCTGACTGTTAGTACTACGACAGTCCTTAACTACATGACCATTCTTTTGACATCCCACACAGAAAGGTTTGCCTCTGCATTCCTTTGCTATGTGACCTTGCTTCTGACAACGATAGCAAGTTACCGTTGCAGTCGCATTAATTCCGACCTCTCGTCTAACGTGCACAGAAGTACTCGCGCCACCTCCGCTTCGTACATTCTGAGGGGGTTTACTTCCGCTGTACCCCAAAAAGCTATTTTTCTTGTAACTACTGCCATTATATGCCTTAAAGTGTTCCCTAGATTTCCTAGCACTCTCTTCCGCAGTTGCAATTTCAATTAATTGTCTCAAAGGTTTACCTTCTGATTTAATTTTCGTAATTGTTTTCACGGATTCGTCACAAAGCCCTTGAATAAAGCAACACTTGCTTAATAGAGATATTGTTTTATTACCTCCATCCTGCATTTCGTTAGTCCAAGTTATCATTTGCCTAGCAAGCGCCTTGTTTAATTCTGTTGTCATTTTTTCAATTCTATTACCCCATTGAGTAACGTGTTCTGTTTGTTGTTGTTTACTAGTGAAAAGTTTATTGGCGTAAAAATCAAGTGTTCTTTGTACGGAATAATTTAGCTCTAATTTGTCTTTTATTGTTTCCCATGTCTGGTATTCCTCCGGAATAGTGTGAAAATTAAGAACAGTTTTTGCATCACCCGTGATATGGGCTAACACAAACTTTAAGAATGTCGAGTGATCTCTTGGATTTAAAATGCTATATGCGTTCTCAACATTGTCAATGAATTCCTGTAATTCATCGGGTTTACCACTGAAGGTGGTCTTTAATAACTTGACCGCTGTTTCTACTGAGACTACTATATACTGAATTGCTGGCTCTTCTGTTGTGCGAACTGAGTTACCTACTGGTTGATCAGGCATTTTAATGCAGTTACTGTTATTTGCAACACTTTATAACTTCTAAAACAATGCCACATTCAACAATGCTGAGGACTTACTTGGAAAGATAGAAGGGAGAAGGTCACTCCTCGGAGCTGCCCCTGATGTCGAATACCGCCGCGAAGAGGGATAGATGCAGGCTTGTCGGGTTGCGCAGTGTCCCCTCGAGGACCCCAACTGGTACTCGCTCAGAAGTTGTCACCTTCTCGACGCCAGAAGACGGACGGGCTGCGTCGGCCTCCGGTTAGAGGAAGTAAAGATGTCGCAGTCACTCAGGTGGAAAGTGACCACTGAAGAGGGAGACGATCCAGCACCTCGGTGTAGACCGCCGTGAAGATGAAAGTTGACTTAGTTATTTTTTTTACCCAGGTCTTGCAGATTCTTCTTTATCCCACCGCTGCCACCAGATTTTTATGTCGCGTAGCCGAGTGTTACCAGATTTATATTTTCAGGTAACAAGCCGTGACAAGTAAATCAATTTTGAATTAGTTGCCGAAAGTATGTTGCTTGGGTTCGAACTCGAGCCTTGGCCCAAGTAAAAGAAGAAGAAGATGTTAGCTGCTTATAGCGAAGATAGCTTCTCGAAGTTCTCTTCTGCCGTAGCTGTTATTCTGCAGAGCAGGAGTTTTAAAATAACAAGTCGTCGAGTAGAAGGTAATAGTTGATAGATTTATTTTAAAGATGAAAGTACAGTCCTCCAGTGCATGGATACAGTATGTACCCGCGAAGTGATGATGGTGCACTGACAATCTCATGAGGAAATAACCTCAGTATTTATATTCTCCCAATGGAGAGTTTTGTGGCTCTTGGCCATGTACCCTGACCTGTTTCACAAATATACACATATTGATATCCTGGTGGAAAGCAAGACCTTGCCCAGTAAACCTCCCAGAATATTCTACTCATAACTGATAATGACTGTCGGCTATCGACCGACATACTTGGGCTATGTATACTGTACACAGATAAATATTTTCCCCTTGGTAGTGAAATCTTCTCACAGAAATGTAATCTTAGCAATAATAGGAATATTCCTATATAGTTATAACGTGTGGTGCGATTATGCCACAACAGTTAGAATCAGGCAATACCAGTATGCGACGTAGGAGGCTGAAGTTCTACGGGCACCTACAACGAATGAACAGCAACAGGCTTACCAAGAAGATCTTCTCCTTGGTTAAAAGCTACAAGACTGGAAGACTGTGGCTTAATGAAGTACTAAAAGACATGGATTCGGCTGGAATTGCTTACCTTGATGTAGAAGATCGTTCTAAATTTTGTGCTATGAAAGAGTCTTGGACCCCACCACCTAGAGTCCCTAAATGTCGGAAGCCCCTTTCGCAGGAGAGAAAGGAGAAATTATCAGCAGAGCTCAAGAGATATTGGAAACGGAAAAGAGCATCGAAGAAGAACTTGTCATAAGCGCTCCGTAGTGGGCTTAAATCAACAATAATAATCTATATATTTAAAACACTAAGCTGATTTTTGTTACCGCGAGATTGAGGGAACGGTAGAACCGATTCACTTCGTAGAGCACTCTAACGAAAGCTCTTGGCCTCTAGATTTGCAGAGTGTCTCTAAAATAAACAAATATATTACGGTATATTTTTAAATTAATATAGAATATAGCAAAATTCTTGCCCCTGACGCATGCGCACAATCCGCCTGGGGTCATGACAAAATGGCGGTGAGAAGTCCATTAAAACGCAAGTTATTTAATAAGCTTCCATGTAATTGAAAACATACATTAACCAAGTTCTGACAGTAAAATATAATAACAGTATGAACGTATACGAATGTGCAACATTTATTTATTTGGATAATGAAATGGATTATTTCCTTCAGACAGCGGCTTTTGAATATAATGAATGGCTGCGTCTGCTATTGAATATGAGTGCGCGATTAGCTATGTGGTTAAGGCGGCTGACTGTGGTTCCGAGAAGCACCGGTTCGATCCCAGCCCTCGCCAGTATTTTTTTTTTACCAGTGAAATATTGTTTATTCAAGGAGTATTAGTAAGGTTTTATGTCTGTTAAAGATACATATTTCTACATTCCCTCTAAATACGTTTTATTTCCGTTTTACCATTGCATTGCAGCATGTGATCAAAAGAGCAAACTGTTGTCCGCAGTACGCCGTTTAAATATCTGCAATCAGTTCCTATAACTGACAACAGATGGCAGTACATCGCCCATATAGTTACAGTAACTGACAGCAGATGGCAACACCATTGCATCGATATATTTAAACACAAGACATGGCACGTTTTCACGTGATGGAAAATTATAAAGGAGGGGAATATTTAAGAAGGGAAATGTTGAGGAACATTAACCGACAGTTGAATGTGTAGGCTAGGTTGTTTATGTACCTTAATATTGCAATTTCTTCCCAATGCTTCGGTGGTCAAGTTATTAGCGTCCTACACTAAAAGTTATAATTATGCATCGTCGATATACTCTTAAATTATTAAAGAAAAAAGTAGTTTTCCAGGCACTCGCGCGTGTCCACAATTGCTTTCGCCATGAGAGACACTTGGCAAATATAATTCGTTTGAAGGGCTCCGACATCGTGGTCAATCAGCCCCGTGTACTTGGGTGTGTATGTGTGAAATTTTCTCTGATAGCCTGTGTTATTGTAATGGCTGCATTACTGTGTGTATTTGTAATTAAGGTGGTAAATGACAAGGAGACGGCCAAGGCCTTAAGTTAGGAACCATCCCGGTATTTGCCTTAAGTGGAAGTGGGAAACCACGGAAAACCACATCCAAGATTGTCGAGGTGGGAATTAAACCTTCCTCTTCTTAGTTATACCTCAAGAGACTGAATGTGCCCCGTTTTTGCCCTCAGACCAGAATTAAATTTCTTGGCAGAGCAGGAAATGTAACCCGGGTCTCCTGGGCGATAGACAAGAATAGGTGGGCCTCCATGTGTTAATACGATTTTTGACATGCACGGGACATAGAATTCAAAAACTGCCTCCATTAGGGTGACTGTCGAAGTGAGTATTGAGTATAGGCCTATGGTCATTCCAGTAGTTGGCGAAGTGTTTCTATGTTCCCCTGAAAAATGTACTGCCATAACCTATAACAGGTGATGGAAATTGCTTATTTAGAGCAGTTTCGTACTGTTTATAACAAAATGAAGAACGTCATTCTGAGCTGCGTTTTCAAGCTATTGCAAAAAAATTCGCTGGCAGGAACAATTATAAGGAATTTATTTTAAGCGATCAGTCTCATCGCATTCTCCTCACCAACCAACTTGAGTATGACAGTCTCTGGACGGTCATGTTGAACTTCATTGTATAAGACAATTGTTTAATGATTATTTGTCTAGAGTACTGAGTCTAACTACGCAGTTGATTTCGGCAATGGAAGTATTATTTGCCATTTAATATTTAGCGGCTCCGTTATTGCAGGACACTATAGTGCTATCGAATAATACGAAGCCACAATTAAAATCCAATATAAATAGGCCATTTCAGAAACAATTCCAGATATTATGCAGTACAGTGTACTGTAAGGTCTTTGACGATCAAATGTAAACATTGTTCTACATTGTATTTCTCTTGCGTAAAATCTATGCGTGGTTACTTTAGTCTTTACTGTTGTGAGGGTAAAATTGATCTGCTGGAATATAAAATATTTGCCAAGCTGCAACAATGTAATGATATTAATTTAAAAGTCATTGAACTTATATCCAGTAGTTCAAACACATACATCAGCGTTAATAGATTGGATACTGAAGATGAAAGCCAGCTACTTCATTTCCCTATTATTGAATTTTTCAATTCCTTGGAATTAAGTGATTCGCCTCCACATACTCCGAACGTTTGAGCCGTAGTTATGCTCCTTAGAAATCTGAACGTTTCCCAAGGACTCATATATGGCAATATATTAATTGTAAGAAATATGTAAGAAATTGCTTGGATTCGGATATAATAGGTGCAGTAATATTAGGCAGAGAGCTCAAATCCTACGACTTGATTCAACATCTTCCGATAAAACACTTGCAGGTACAGTACATTTTCTTTTAATAGGCAACAATGTCCTATTCGCTCGGCCTACTTTATCACAATCAATCAAGCTCATGGAGAAACTCGTGAACGTATTGGGCTATTTACCTCATCACGTTTTCAGTCATGACCAGCAGGATAGTGAAGGTACAAAAAAGGTCCTGTATGGGATGGTAAAGAATAAGAGGCGGAAAGATCCTACGGATTATGTTAGAATGGTGATCGAAAGGGGACAAGAGATAGAAAATAGGGAAGAACTGAAGAAAATGTGGAAAGAATATTTTGAAGAACTCCTGAACCAAAATGGAAACCACGGCGAGGAGGAAGAAATCGGGGAAGAGGTACAGTAGATGAACTGCAAACAGAAAAGGACTTAACATGGAAAGAAGTGGAAGATGCAGTGAGGAAGATGAAAGGAGGGAAGGCACCGGGTGTGGATGAGTTGAGTGTGGAGATGGTGAGAGCAGCAGGAGAGGTGGGGATACAATGGTTGTACCGACTGATGAAGACAGCATGGAAGGAAAGGAAGACCCCAGAGGACTGGAAAAAGGGAATAATTGTCCCGATCTTCAAGAAAGGTAGTAGAACAGATTGCAGAAACTATCGGGGAATAACACTGATGAGTCATTGTGCAAAGTTGTTTGAGAAAGTTTTGGAAAGGAGAATTAGGACAAAGATAGAAGGAAGGATGAGGGGAGAACAACATGGCTTCAGAGCAGAAAGGTTCACAGTGGATTTGATTTTTGCTCTAAGGCAGTTACAAGAACAGCACTATGAGTATGGAACAGATCTACTGATGGCCTTCCTGAACATTGAGAAATCATGTGACAGTGTATGCAGAAACAAAGTATGGAAGTCCCTGGAGGATAGAGGAATAGAAAAATGGACTATAAGGAGGATGAAGGAGATGTACAAGGGAAGCGTGAGCTGTGTGAAAGTGGGAGGAGAGAGATCAGACTGGTTGGAACAGAGAAACGGCCTGAAACAAGGAAATGGACTGTCACCGTTACTT
Organism: Meconema thalassinum; assembly: GCA_946902985.2. Classification (NCBI taxonomy): domain Eukaryota; kingdom Metazoa; phylum Arthropoda; class Insecta; order Orthoptera; family Tettigoniidae; genus Meconema; species Meconema thalassinum. The sequence goes on along the minus strand of OX336393.1, from coordinate 439,542,929 downwards.
TTCACTGTGGTGATGGATGACATAATGACCCGAGTGGCACAAGTAATTGGGGAAGGAAAGATGAAAGCAATGGTGCTTGCAGATGATTTGATGATTTGGGGAAACAAGGAGGAGGAGGTACAGGAACAGTTGGACGTGTGGGAAGGAATAATACAAGGTTATGGGATGAAATTTAGCATAAATAAGAGTGAGATGGTGATCACAACAAGGAAGAAGGAAAGAACCACAACAGAAATAACAATTGGTGGGGAACAGCTGAAGGAAGTGGAGTGTTTCAAGTATCTGGGAAGCCTGATGCAAGAGAATGGAAGAAACGATAGAGAAATAAATGAGCGGGGTAGACAGGCAGAAGCATTCCGGAGGAGTGTGAGAAGCATGTTATGGAGCAAGGATGTCTCTCAGAACAGCAAAAAGATCATGTATCGGACGTACTATGTCCCTATCCTGACGTATGCCTCGGAGGCCTGGGTTATGAAAGGAAGGGAGAAGAACAAAATACAGGCCAGTGAGATGAGGTTCTTGAGAAGCAGTATTGGAGCTACAAAGAGGGACAGAATAAGATATGAGAGGACCAGAGAATTAATGAAGGAGGAACCATTACAGGATGGTATAGAGAAATCTAGACTTAGATGGTATGGACATGTAAAACGAATGGAGGAGAAGAGGATACCCAGGAGGATACACGAGACGAAGTGGGAAGGAAAGAGGCCAAGAGTAAGACCGAGACACAGGTGGCTGAAGGAGGTGGATAAAGCGTGATGAAGAGAGGAGAAGACTGAACAAGGGTGGGGGCTGAGAGATGGTGGGAAGACAGAAGACGTTGGAGAGGCTTGTGTTCCAAACAGACCCGGCCAGTGGCTGGAAACTGTGCAAGATTTTCAGTCATGACCAGCAATATGTTGCAATGCTGAGAGTGCTATCTTTTGACGCCCTTCAAGTTGCAATAGTGCTAAAAAGTAATCGTACAATGAATGTAACTTATATAAGAAGCTTCTTCAGTAATTTTGTTTTCCATTGCCCGTCATGTTTTGACGGGTTTCATCTAGTAATAATAAAAGTGCGCATGTTTGTGCCAGTCATAAGCCCTTCTTAAACATCTAAATCATAAACTTAAAGTAATGTTACAAACTAGGAATAATTATCTCTAATTATGAAAATCAAATATCTGAAAGAAATTTTGTAATTACACCACAACACGCAAGCCATAAATAAAATACCTTGAAATAAAACGATGGTGAAATATATATTAAACTAGTAGTTCCGTGAAGAACTAAATAGCCTAATTTCATATATCCTACTTATGTCAATCGCCTCTATTAACATACAAAATGTCAGTTTGATTACCGTCATATATTAGTAGATATTGAGAACCGTCTAAATATTTCGGATGGTCGCCATGTTGGATTTTTATGAATGTAGGCCATAGAGTTATGTACCGTAAAACGACGATTATTGCGTAGGCTCACTATTCAAACGTTGACTTCGATCGCATGATTTGAACACAATAAATACAAATTTAATTTTAAAATTTCGCACAACCATCATCTTGAGGTTTTAGTATCAATTCATTGCAATGTGTAGCCTATAAACACTTGCTGTACCATGTTTCACTGCGCTCGGATGGTTAAATCGCTAGAAAAGTCTATTTAAATGTTTAAACTTCGCTTGGCCGCCATGTTCGTTTTGCACTTCACAGGTGTTTGAAAGTCACATAGGTGAATTTCTAGTAGTGCTCTTCGCACAGCCACCATGTTGGATTCGTGGGATGTAATACAATTTGAAAAGCACGGTCGGTGTCTGACAAAATAGTACTATGACCTTACCGAGTTTCATTGAAATCGCTCCAGCCGTTTAGATTTTATTATGGGGAGGTGGCACACACACACACTCACACAATTACGGACAAAAGGTGAACTCATAAACCTATTTTTTCATAAATGAAAATATTCTAAAAATTAGTAGCCAATGAACTTACATAAAGGATGATAGATGAAAGAATAAGTGTGAAAGATGTACAAACATTAAATAAATATTTAAATATGAATAACCCTTAAAATGTTTTCTTTTCGAATTTATGAAATAAAAAAAATGTACAAATATGGTAATTTCTTAAAAAATAAATAAAAATGTAAAACATAATCATTAACAGAGAAAAATTAAAAACAACGTCTTTATTCTTTTAAGGATAAAGGATAATCTTAGCAGATTCTTCTCATGTATTTGAAATAAGAAGTTCCCTAACGAACTAAAGAGCCTACATTTCTTAAAATTAAGATTCATGCCAATGATTAATCTACAGTATATGAACCTATCTAGAATAATGACGAAATTAAGTTGGTAATATCGAAATGTTTAATTGGTTAGAAATATACCTGGTATAATGTAACCTAATAGAGCACTACAGTTGGCAGCCCTGGTGACTGAATATATTCTTAGTTCCATCTCTTAAGTTACAGAATACAGAATTTGGTTGAAGTCTAATGGACGTTACATGCAGTTAGACATTGGATCTTTCCGCACGCGTAAAAGCATGTTGGGAACAATGTCATGCGTGTGCTGGTCAGAAATAATCTGAAATATTATGAAATCTTGTTGTGCCAATTTTGCATGAAATCCATTTGTTAGTATAGAAGTTACATGTATTTTAAAATTGGAAATATCACCAAGCATGGAATCATGTTGGCAGCACTGACTTATATGAATTACTCCAAATTAATCTAAAATGTCAGGTACTATACGTGTGCATAGTTTAAAGCTGTCGGCTTGCATAAATCTGATATATTGGTATTTGGATAAAAAATAGGGAGAGCAATTATTAACAGTTGGCAGCCCTGGTGGCTCTTAAAATACGCTCAGTCATATGAGTTTATGTACAAATATTACATACAAAATTTGGTTGAATTACAATTGATAGTGTAGAAGTTATATGCATTTAAAAATTGGACCTATCAGAAGGCTTCAAATTGTTTTGGCATCACTGTCATGTATGGCCTCCTGGGAATTAAACTGAAATAGTATTATCTACACGTGTGCTAATTTTGGAATATCTCCAATGCATACCTTCCAAGATATCCAACATGGAGCTCAAATTTCTAGTGCGTTTTTCCAGCAGCTGGTAGCACTGAAATCATTTTCAAATATGGGCTTAAGATATTCCGGTTTACATCTTTACTCATACTAAATTTGGTTCCGATTGCTGCAGCCGTTTAGGAGTTGATAGGGGGACACACACACACAGCCAGCCAGACAGACAGACTGGACAGACAGAAGGACAGACAGACAGACAGACACACATTTTCCCGGATCGATTTCATTAGTCTACTTTTTCCTCATTTTTGCAAAATGTGAAAAGTAGGCTAAAAATATTTTATCTTGCGTCAATAGAAATTTTTTGATTTGAGGTATTAATCAGTCATCTACCAGGTTTCCTGCCATAGTGACTATACTTAAAGAACCAAGATGGGTACCATTTTAATTATCTGCATACATTTTTTCTTCAAGCCAAATTTCTCTTCGTTTTTATTGTTTTTTATTGTTTTATTGTTATTATATCGGTATTGGGAAAATAAAATAAAATTTGTTTGTGTGATTTAACAGGGATTGTTGCGTCATCACCAGGTGAATATGTGGGGTCTACTTTGTAATAGAGATGTGTTTTTGTCACTCACCTAGAGCTTTGTTAGAACTAACTAGAAACGTGGCTTGCTGGAACTTATCGCTTCATGTTAAAGCTCACGTGTTCAATGCCCTCTCTTCCCCCTTCCTACAGAAACACCTCGCCTACCATGTAGGCGGAATTAATTTACTTTGTAGGTTACGTGACAACGAGAAGTAGCCTCACCTCTCAAACTGTTTTCTAAAAACTGATGCCGTCTGCTTCGTGGCATGTATTGAGTGAGTGTCTTGTCCCAGAGGTCCTGGTTCCAATTCCTGCCCCTCCTCCCCCTCAGGGGCACTCATCTAGTGGGACGTGGGTTGGCGACCACGGTACCCCAGCTGAGTCTGGCATTGCTTCCACTTACTTGTGTCGGGCTCCTCTCTGTAATCTTTCCTGTCGGCCTACCTTGGTCAACTCTTGTTCTCTTCCGACCCCGACGGTAGTCTATTAGGGTATCCAAGGCCTACGGAGTATCTTTCTTTTCCGCCTTCATTGGCCCCTCTGTGGTTTATTATTGTATCAATTTTTTCTTGTTAATTCCATTCAGGGGATTAGAACTTCTTGGTTATCTCTCATCTTTCCGGATCCCTCATTCTTCGAGGGTCCCGCCTTCTTCACTTCCAATTACATTTTGTACGTCTTTTCAATCTAAATTCCGTTTTGTGAGTTATTTTAATCTAAATTGCATTTTGCACGTACTTTCAACATAGCGTTTAGAAGAGAAAGTGTGCCGACTCCCGAGTTTGCCGTATCTTTAGTATGGGTAGTTGCTGCGCCCGCCGGTAGACTGCGCAGCGGTTGGTTGTGGCTGGCTGGAGACACTTTCTAAGCGCTCGCGAGTTTGAAAACATGGAAATGCTGCCGTGTTTAGTCCTTATTTCTTGGTGTTGAAAAGTGTATGCGATCAAGAAGCGATAGTGAAATAATACATACGTTATGACACTGGTGTGTTTAGTATTTGTAAGCTTTTACACTTATTTCTTTACGTTTGTGCTGTCGAGTGAATTATAACCTGGTAAGATTCGTCAAACAAAACTGTGTAAGTGAATATGCCGTGTTGTTTTGTTCCCGGGTGCCGATCTGGATACGACAAGTCATCTGCAACAGGTAGGCACTTTTTAGACCTCCAAAAGCCGAAGATGATTTATTTAAATGGACTAAGGCCATTCCGAGGAAATACATTAAATTGTCAAGTAAGTCATATGCAGGCTATGTGACAAACATTGCTCCGATAATTTCCTTATAAAAACGGACACTTTCATTATAGAAGGAAAGACAGTCGAAATGGCGAGAAAGAGATGGAGTTTGAAGCCTGGTGCAGTCCCACACTATCTAGCCGGGTATATTGTCAAGCAACTAAGGAAAGGGATCAGCTGTGTGAAGTGTGCAACAACCCTTCAAAGTGAAAAGGCCGTCAGACACAACAGCTGCAACTTTCACTAATATAAAGGACTTTGGCACAATAAATGCCCTTAGTTACCTAACTCAACCGTCTGACAGTGTCTTCAACATTCTTTTACAGGTCGAAGTAGTCGTGGAAATGGAATTATCTTCCCTTTCAAATTTGTGGGTTGATATATTTTATGAGTGTTAGGACAGCATTGATGAGATTGTTTTAGGGCCGTGATTTTTTGATGGTGTATGGAACATAAACTGGACCTTATTGGAAAACTCGTTTTTCATTTCATGAAGTGCGCTTTTTCTTTCGTACGAAAGAAATTAGGAAAGAGCAGTCAACTTCTAAGTCTGGAAAATCATCGCGTAAGCTGCCCAAAGCTTCGGACAACTGAGAGCTATAAGTTATATGGGTGAGTTTGTCATTATACTGTATTATATTATATTTACTTTATTTGTGCAGTAGTGAATGGTCTGTAGCTTTACGATTTTCACACATTCAGTTACATTTTGACCCCCGTCAGAATGTTTTATTTCCTTATTATATGAACCTATGACGCAATCTGATGTTTCATAATTAACACAACGGACGTTAGCGTTGTATATACTCAGTGCGGAGAATTTTATATTTGGATCATCTTGTCTAATACAACGTAGTGTAAGCTGATAACATTCAGTTAGTGAAAAGTAACATTCAACTGCTTGTATTGATACCGTCCTCACTCAGCGCTAGCCGATGCTAGAGCCACCTAGCGGCTGGACCATACAAACTCCACAAGTCGCGTCACTTTCTCTTCTATACGCTATGCTTTCAATCTAAATTGCATTTGGTAAGCATTTTGATTCTCACTTGCATTTTGGATTTTCAATTTCAATTGCATTTTGTAGACTAAGCATTTTGTAAGTCTTTCGAATCTAACTTGAATTTTGTAAGTATTTTGAATCAAAACTCCATTTTTTAGATCTTTTTCATCTAAATTTCACTTTGCCAGTCTTTTTCCTTTAACTTGCCTTTCTTTTAGTGAGTTTTTTCAATCTAAGTAACAGTTAGTACGTATTTTCAGTCTGCCTTGGTTTTTGTAATGGTTTCCACTTCATTGTCATTTGCGCTATCACCCAGACCATTAGGGGACGATAACCTCGATGTTAGGCCCCTTAAAACAACAATTATCATCGTCATCCAATTCCTGGCTTTGAAAATAGAACCTTGTCTGAAGACTGATACAGGAAGCTCCAGAAGAGTTTGGCTTGATTCCCTTCTCAGCCATTCTAGTTGTCATTTCCTCGTCCATTCCTATTGTTGCTGTTGTTGTTGCATATGAGGGCTTCAACATCGTGGCCAGTTTTGTCCCGTGTACTGTAGTGTGTGTATTTGTCATTCAGGTGAGGACTAACAAGGAAGCGGCCGTGGCCTTAAGTTAGGAACTATCCTGGTTTTTGCCGGGAGTAGAAGTGGGAAATCAGGGAAAACCACTTCCAGATTGGCCTAGGAGGTAATCGAACCCACTTCTTCTCAGCTGAATGTAACCCGAGCCAGTCCCCAGACCAGAATTAATTTCTTGGCACAGCCGGTGAATCGGGCGGGTTGGTGTACAAAACCATGCCACGTCGTCTCCGTCCCATTTTCTTTTTTTGAATGAGGAAACATATTTCTACATATTTTAAGTTCTTTTAAATTCTATAAAATGCGATATTGAACAGACGAATATAATAATGACCATTTCCTTCGATTATATATCTTCTACATGCACGAAAAGCTCTATTGAAATCTTTTGTGAATTATTAAATAAAATTGTTCAGAAAATATAGTTCATGGAAAACTAGCTTAAAACATCACATTCCCGTACATTTTTATCATCTGTGACTAAGACCCTCCAGGGGCATTTAATGTTCCTTCCTGTGCTGATTTATTGGCTGATGCATCCTCTTAAACAGTTGAAATATGTAGAAATGTGCTTCCTCAAATTTAAAGTCAATAAACAAATGGAAGCTACAACTGAGTTTAAGCTTGAAAGTGAAAAAAAAAAAAAAAAAAAAAAAAAGGCAAGAATTACGAAAATTACTCAAGTTATCAGGAATATCTCCACGCAAGCACAGAATGTAGGCCTATGCACAATTTTGAATAATTATTTAGTGCGTTTAACTGTGGTTTATTAAAACCAAAAAGGGCTTACTAAATTTAAGAAAAAACGGTGTTTCCATGAAATAAATTAGAATGTTCTAGAAGTCCAATAAACTTTCCTAAAAATAAATGCGTATTGATATGAAGTACAACATACCACATAGAAGTTATCTGTATTTACATATAAATTGAAATACCTATGAATATGAAAAGACAAGAATATAACCATGGCAGCTCTTGTCCTTATTGACTAAGTTTAAATATTCAGTTAGTTGAAAAAGATGTAAGAGGAACTGCTTACCTACTGTACATACATAACACGACGGATCGTATTGCTAAAATCCTACGTCGGTACAACATGCGGACTGTATTTGGAACTTGTGTTAAGATCAGGCAATTCCTGTGACCAACTAAGGATAGTTTCCAACAACCGGGATTCTACAGAGTTCCCTGTTCTTGTGGCAAGGTTTCCATCGGGCAGACTTCGAGAACAATAAGCACTCGCATTAAGGAACATAATAAATGTATCAAGCTCATTCAACCTGATAAATCAGCTGTTGCTGATCATCCTTTAACACCTGGCCATGATGTCATGTTCCAAGGAGTGGATGTTCTTGCCCGTATAAAGCAATATCGTCCCAGAATCACCAGGGAGGCGGTTGAAATACGTAAACACCCAGATAATTTCAACCGCGACACCGGCTACAATCTCAGTGAATCCTGGCTACCTATTATCAGAACCATGAGAAAGTAATACACTGCTGCTTTTCGTTGTCCTTAACATGGGACTAAACTGGCGTCCATCTTTGGGCACCTTTTATAGGTTCTTTGTTGCTTTCTCTTAGCAATCATTTGTCGTATTTCAGATTATTCCTGGCGAAGTTAGACAGAGATTCTTTCGAAACGCGTCGAATTTAATATAATAAAACACGACATAAGCAAAAAATCAACATTATGAATAGTTCAATTCCACCTAAGTCAATACTATATTAAAACCAAGTAGTTCCGTGAAGAACTAAAGCATATTTTCATATATCCTACTAGCTTGCCACGGTGGGTGAGTAGATATCGTGTCGGTCTACTAACCCCAAGATTGCAGGTTCGCTCCTGGCCGTGGTAAGTGATTTTTGAAAGGCGGCAAAAATACGACACGCATGTCATACGTTGTTGGCATGTTAAATAACCCATTTGAATACAGTAGGCCGAGTTCATAATGGAAAAATTAATCTCGGGAGTTTCCGCCAACACAAAGTTCCTCATTTATCTACTAGAAACCGCTATAGTGTTCAAAGAGCTTAGATATCCAACATCTAACCTCCTTGAATTTCATAGTCAAGGAACAACGAAATTCGACATGCAAGCTACCCTCTGGGTGTCAAATAAAAAAACTTGCATCCGGCACAGAGGCCTACGATATTATTATTATTATTATTATTATTATTATTATTATTAATATTATTATTATTATTATTATATATCCTACTTATGTTAATTGCCACTATCAACTTATATAAATTCAGTTTGATTGCTGTAATAGATTCGTAGATATTGAGAACCGTCTAAATATTTCGGATGGTCGCCATATTGGATTTTTATATGTATAGGCCATAGACTCTTGTACCATTAAAGGAAAATTATTGCGTAGGTTCATTATTCAAACTTTCACTTAGATCGCATGATTGTGACACAAGAAATAAAAACTTAATTTTAAAATTCGCACAACCACCATCTTTAGGTTATGTAAACAATAAACTAAATTAGATACCAGTGCATTACAAAGTTTATAAACATTTGCTGTACCAAGTTTCATTGCGTTTGGATTATTAAATCGCGAGAAAAGTCTATTTAAAACTTTCAAATTCGCTTGGCCGCCATTTTCTTTTTGTAGATAACAGGTTTTTGAAAATCTCATAGATGAACTTCCAGCAGTACCCTTTATCTCCGTACAAAATCTTAGGGTGATACCGCTAATAGTTTCAGAGATATAGAATGTCGGTGTAATATTTCGCACAGCCACCATCGTGAGATTATGTAAACAATCGAACGAAGTTGTTGCATTGCAATGTGTATAATCATATACTGTACCAAGTTTCATTGCGTTTGGTTGGTTAAATCGCGAGAAACGTCTATTTAAAAGTCGCAACTTCGCTTGGCCACCATGCTGGTTTTGTAGTTACTAGTTTTTCAAAAGTCAGATATGTGAACTTCTAGAAGTTCCCTTTATCACCGGAAAATATTCCTGGGTGATATCGGTAATAGTTTCTGAGATATTGAATGCTGGTGAAATATTTCGCACAGCCGTCATGTTGGATTGGTGAGACGTAACAAAATTTGAAAGAAAGGATGGAAGATTGTAGTTTTACGTGACCGTGAATCTTGTGATTATGAGCGACGGGACCTCCTTTTTACGTGGAATCCGAACCACAGGACATGGCATTTCACTTCGAAAATCTCACATGCATTGACCGGGAATCGAACCCAGTCCGCCATGGTGAGAGGCATACAGCTAGACCGCTGAGCCACCACGACCCCTAACAAAATTTGAAGGGCACGGTCTGGGTCGTCCGGAATAGTGCTATGAAATTACCGAGTTTCATTGAAGTCACTCCAGCTGTTTAGAAGTTATTAGGGGGGACACACACGAATCAATCACACACACACTCACTCGCACACAGACGGGCACACGGACAAAAGGTGATCTCATAAGCCTATTTTTTCATATAAAGTACATGTGTAGGACTAGTTTTGGTAAACTTGTAACCATCCTCAGCTAAAATCAAATTGAAATGACATTAAACTGGGAGCGTCATATAATCCAAGCGTCATCAATCTATGTTAATAAATAAATATTATGCACTAAATCGAAATATTGAGACCGTCGGTAGAGCGGCCAGGATAGCCAACAACTGCAATGACTTCCCTAACATCTCATCCGTCGCACTTAACTGCCCTGAGGTTCAGGTGAACTTCCTAATAGGCCAAAGCGGCACGAGAATCTGTAGTCCACAGGGATCGTGGTACATGGTGATGATGGTCATAGACTGCCTAAGGAAAGGTTCACCTTAAAAACTAGACTGAGAAAATAAACATCCAGACTTATGTAAAACACAGTGAAAATTTATTATTAAAATTCACAAGCCTCTAGCCTAGTTCGGAGGGTTTCAATCGGCTAGTCCGCAAGCTAATAAATCATCAAAAAATAAAGAGCAGGTCCCTACCTGAGAAGTTACGGAAAACCCTCGCGAAAGATCTATCTCACAATAATAAAGCAACAACAGCAACACTAGGAAAATGGTACGACGCAAATCCCTAGGTCAAGTTACAAGATCAAGCTAATATCAGAATTTACATTTAACAGGGTAGCAAAGAAATCTAAGTTAGGATGATACCATCTCCACATTTACATTTTACGTTAATTTGTTGTTGTTGTTGTTTGAGTCTTCAGTCTTTTGACTGGTTTGATGCAGCTCTCCATGCCTCCCTGTCCTGAGCTAATCGTTTCATCTCTACATAACTACCACACCCTATATCTGAGGCGATCTGTTTAACATATTCTAACCTTGGTCTACCCCTACAGTTCATGTCCTCGACCCTTCCTTCCATAACTAAGCTTGCTATTCCTGGGTGTCTTAGTATGTGTCCTACCAACCTATCTCTTCTCTTCATTAGCAGTCGCCAGAAACATCTCTCCACTCCCACTCGTCTTAATACCTCTATGTTTGTAACCCTATCTACCCATCTGATCTTCATCATTCTCCTGTAACACCACATTTCAAATGCTTCTATTCTCCTCTTTTCTGCTGCACCAATAGTCCAAGTTTCACTTCCATAGAGCGCCACGCTCCAGACAAAGGCTTTCAAAAATGACTTCCTAATACCTAAATCTATATTCGATGTCAGCAGATTCCTTTTTTGTAGAAAAGCTTTCTTTGCCTGAGCCAACCTACTATTTATGTCCTCTTTGCTTCGTCCATCACTGGTTATTCTACTTCCTAAGTACCGGTAACAGAAGTCTTCTACTTCCTTCAGCTTTTCACCTGTCAATTTGATCTCCATAGAGGTTTCTGATTTATTTCGGCTGCATTCCAGTATTTTTGTTTTACATTTATTAATTTTCATCATGAATTCCTTCCGTAAGACGGAGTCCATACCATTCAAAAACTCATTCAAATCCTCAGGCTTGTCGGCCAAGATGACTATGTCATCAGCAAATCTCAGAGTTGAAATTATTTCTCCTTGAATCTTCACTCCCACTTTAAATTTTTCTCTAATTTCCTTCATTGCTTGTTCAATGTAAAGATTGAAAAGTATGGGTGATAAGTTGCAGCCTTGCCTTACACCTTTCTGAATACCAGCTTCTCTCTCATGTCCTTCAACTCGAATGACTGCTGTCTGGTTTCTGTATAGATTGTATATCACCCTCCTATCCCTGTACTTTATTCCAATCGATTTCAAAATGTCAAACAATTTAGTCCAATCAACGTTATCAAAAGCCTTTTCTAAGTCTACAAAAGCCATGAACGTTCTCTTATCTTTCCTTATTCTACCTTCCAAAATCAGCCTAAGACTTAGTACAGCTTCCCTTGTTCCTACATTTCTCCTGAAACCAAACTGGTCTTCACCCAACTCCGTTTCTATCTGGCTTTCAATCCTCTTGTAAATTATCCTAGACAGGATCTTTGAAGCATGAGTAATCAAGCTGATTGTACGGTAATCTTCACATCTGTCAGCTCCCACTTTCTTTGGTATAGGGATGATTACATTCTTCTTGAAATCAGGGGGTACCTCACCTGTCTCATAAATCCTACACACCAAGTGAAATAACCTGATCAGACCTTCATCTCCTATGCAGCGTAGCAACTCAATCGGTATATCATCTATGCCTGGTGCTTTGTTCCGGCTTAAGTCTTCCAAAGCTCTATCAAATTCTGATCTCAATATTAAATCTCCCTTCGCATCCTCATCAATTTCCTCCTCCCTTTCCATTACATGATTCTCAATCTCCTTTCCCTTATACAAACTCTATATGTAAGCTTTCCATATCTCAACCTTTTCTTCCCTATCTGTTAGAGGCTTTCCATTTGTGTCCTTAATATTACAGCACTTAGTCTTCTTTTCCCCAAAAGTATTCTTAATCCTTCGATAAGCTGTGTCTACTTTACCTAATTTCAGACAATTTTCTATACCTGCACATTTCTCTTTCAACCATTCTTCTTTCGCTTCCTTGCACTTCTTGTTAACCTCATTTCTCAGACGTCTGTATTCTGCTTTCCCCTTCTCATCTCTTACATTCTTGTGTTTCCGCCTTTCATCCATCAATTCTAGTATATCCTGAGTGATCCACGGTTTTCTACCTATTCTTTCTTTCCTACCAATGTTTTCTTCTGCGGATTTTGTTATTTCATTCTTCAAAAGTGCCCATTCGTCTGCAATTGAAGTTTGATTAGGGTTTTTCATTAGTCCTTCCTTTATACTCTTCTTGAATCTTTCGTTTACATCCTTCTCTTTCAGTCTGTCTATTGCCCACCTTTTTGGCTTTTGGCTTTTCTTCAGTTTCTTCAACTTTAATCTGCATTTCATTACGACCAGATTGTGGTCAGAGTTTATGTCAGCACCAGGACATGCTTTACAATCCAAAATCTGGTTTCGAAACCTCTGCTTGACCATAATGAAATCGATTTGGTAACGCCCTGTATCTCCTGGTCTCATCCATGTGTATATTTTTCTATTGTGGTTATTGAATAAGGTGTTAGCTATGACCAACTCATGCTCGGTGCAGAATTCTACCAGCCTGGTTCCTCGATCATTCCTTTCACCTAATCCGAAATCTCCTACTATTTTCCCTTCTCTCCCTTTTCCTACCACAGCATTCCAATCTCCCATTACTATAACATTTTCATCACCCTCGATATACCTCAGAATTTCGTCTATTTCTTCGTAGACCTTTTCAACATCCTCATCATCAGCTTGACTGGTAGGCATATAGACTTGTACCACTGTGGTGCAGGTAGGTTTAGTATTGATTTTTGCTACAATAATCCGTTCACTATATTGTTCATAATATTCCACCCGCTGTCCAAGTTTCCTACTCAATATGAGGCCAACCCCTGCTTGGCCATTGTTTGATTTAGTGCTAATGACCCTATAGTCTCCTGACCAAAAGTCCTGTTCTTCCTGCCAGCGCATTTCACTAATCCCAACCAAATCCAACCTCAACCTATCCATTTCCCTTTCTAAGTTTTCTAACCTTCCACTTCCTAGCAGACTTCTAACATTCCACGCTCCGATCCGTAGAATGTCAGATTTCCTCTTTGTCACTTCTGTGATGTTAACCCCCTCTCGAGTAGTCCCCACCCGGAGATCCGAACGGGGGACTAGTTTACCTCCGGATTGAAATTTTACAAGGGAGGAGGCCATCATCACATGTAATTATGCATAGAGAGGTGCATATCCTCGGGAATAGCATACGGCTGTAGTTTCCCGTTGCTTTCAGCCGTGCAGCAGGACGCAGTGTAGCCATTATTTGGCTTATATTATCAATACCTTAACCGTCTATAAGACTAGTAAAGAATTGATTTATTCTGAAAGGCTGCTACTCCCTTTCAGAATAAGTAAAGAGCAATTCTACTAAACAAAAATACTAACCTTCTACCGTACTAACAATTAAATACCAAAATTTTACTGACGAAAAAAATACTAAAGTTCCACCAACAACAAATACTACCACTAAAACAGTCTGTCACCAGGCACACTCACATGCACCCTCACACATCACAGTCTACTGAAACAATGAACTAGAACTAATAAACAATGCAACTGCTACCAGACCCACTCACACACCACAGTCTAATAGAACAATGACATATATCTAATAGACAAACTAACTACCTACTTACAACTAAAACTAACTACATACGTAAGATACAAGAAAAGAGACTTCACTGGCACGGGCATGTGAGAATAAGGGAGGAATCCCACGTGGGGAGGAAGATGCTAGACATGCAAATACAGAGAATGAGAACGCGGCATTTCTAGTAATAGAGAGATGATGGACGAAAATCAGCTTGAACGTCCTCTCATAGACCTAAGATGATGATGATGATAATTGTTGTTTTAAGGGGCCTAACATCTAGGTTATCGGCCTGTGATGGTTTGGGTGATCGTGAAGATGAAAATGAAAAGCGAACTTAAAAACTAAGACTAACTACTAACCTACATACTAGAAGAAGAAATGGAAAATTAAAGGAGAATAAGGCAAATAAAAGGACAGAAGGAAAAGAAATGCCCTCAACCCTCGGAGAAGGCGGATTGAGGGACTTGGAAGGAAGGAGAGCCATGAAAGGCATATAGGAAAGTGAAAGAGGAGAGGGTCCGCCCCAAAGATAAAGGACAAAAGGGGAAAACGGACCAAGCTCAGGAATCCCTCGGGGTCGCCAACTCCCGAACTCACCAGCCGTGAGCCCCTGAGGGTGTAGCATTATCTAGGGTGCACCAGTAGTGGTCAGGCTACATACACTCTGCCTCCTTAAGGGCCTAGAGCACAAGGCAGGAGGTAAAAGGAAGAGAAAAAGAAGGCGGACCCCTCGCAGAAGGAGGGTATCAGAAAAGATGAGACAAGGGCCAATCAAGGCGGGAAAGGAAGAGACTCCCTAGGCCTCGGATACCCTAATACCGTCGGGGTCAGAAGAGAACAAGAGTTGACCAAGTGAGGTCGACAGGAAAGAAGACAGAATTTATCTAGCTAAATCCTATCAGTTAATAACAAAATTTACGGCGATGACGTCCGTAAAAGAAAACAATTACATTCAAAGCTAAGTGAACAGCCATATAAAAAAACATTTAATTATTCTTAGTAACTAGGTGCTAACAGCACACAAGAGGGTAACATGTTGGATTCATACACTTGTACATCATAAATAATTAATGAAAGAGACAACAGTTTTATTAAAATGCCTGCCTGCACCTTGGTTTACTCTTTGTAAGCCATAGTCATCTAATGTGTGTAGTTACGGTGACGACTGCGTAGTAAAGACTACATCTAACATCGCATGGCCTGCGCTCCACAAGCTACGAACTCAAGGTTCGAGCAAGCTTCAGGTCGCTACAAAAGTGTCAGCTGTTCTAAGTCATTCCCTCAAAGGAAATACCTTCATTAGCACGGCCATATTAGCAGGTTCCAAATGCAAAAGAACAAGGTTAGATAGAATTCATTAGTTAGCTTTTGTATTACCAAAATTATGCGTTTTATTATTAAGATGTCGGTTTAGGTTTATCGTCGGTTTATGGCGAATAATACTGACAATAGCCTGGGCATGGAGTGTCTCCACTGAGATCATCTCCACTAAAAGCCTCGACTCAAAAGTCGGAATACAATCAACGAGCAATAACAACTCGGACACACAATAACACAAGTTACCAGCGGCGCACAGCTCGCGTTCAATAACTCTGGGATGGGCCTGCACACTCAGTCACCCTCCATAACATCTGGTCAACGGGAACAATCCCGGAAAAGGTACACACAAATACCTTCATACAATAAATACCTCCATTAACAGGGCAGCCTACAACGTACTATAGAAAACCTGACATAACTGTACACGTCAAACGACGGTACACGCAAAAGTGCGCTTAACTAACAAAAAACAATCTATAAAACATCTGATCAGATACAAGGTTGGACACTGGGTTCCATGAGCTTAATAGCGATGAAAGGAAGAGCGAATACCAAAAGCATTCTGTCCTCTGTCAAAGTAATTCTGTCTCATAATACAAGCGTGCTCTCAGGGGCACTGGGTCACAAACCAGTTTGTGTCGCTGCAGGCTACAACATTCCTGCGCTGTCGGACACAACACACTAACTATCACGTGATCAAGCACTGTTCTGTGGTTCTTCACGTGTACTGACGCCACTTTTTATATCACGTGGCATCCGTGAAATGTGCGTCGTTTTGTAATTGCAAAATTCACTGTGGCAATCCAAATATATTGTATTTTCATAATCACAATTGTTTAACGTAATTACCACACGTTTACCTCTATATTTTTCACCAGGCTCTCGGCCCTCCACAAACACGTGGGTATGAAAATGTGGTGTTACGGTAATGTTGAAAAATTCACTATACTTGCCAATTATATCACAATATGATTCCTGTTGTTCACTGTGCATAAATAACAGTGATTTATAGTATATTCGTGCAAAATGGCACCCGATGATAACTTCCACGCTAAACAGCGGATATCTTCCACGTCTGACACGACGGCTACAATTTCACGCCTTCACAGGGCGGATTTTCCAGACGTAGTGCAAATAATTCACTATACAATTCTTACTTATCACTCGTATTGTAACTTATCTGTGCTCGATGGCAACAGATAACAATTTCCACGCTAAACAGCGGATATTTTCTACGTCTAACAAGACGGATGTAACTTCACGCCTACACGAGGCGGATTCTCCAGACGTAGTGCAAGGCACAGGGTTCCTCGAGGAAGTAGGTCGTCAAACCAAAGTCGTTGAGCAACTACTTACATTCCTATTTGCCTATCTGCCAGGATATTACCTTACCTTAAGCGAAATAAACATTCTCCATAATGTTTTAATAATGCAGCATGACGAAATGGAATATTCTGAATCTGATAAAAACTAATTAATAAGACCTCAGATAATTAATTAGCAGACTTCACCAAAGTCAAAAGTGCGATTCTCCGCTACTTCAAAGAGTATAGTATGAGCTCCCAGCTCCACGTGGCTTTCTGGGTGTGTTCAAAGATACTACATCCCATCATAAATGTGCTGTTATAAAAAATATCCCATGAACCTTAGCTCAGAGGGTTCATCTGCCTCTCCGTCGTTTCAAATAAAATGTTGGGACGACATTTTTATTTGACTTGAAGTTCATTCATAAGTGATATTTTTTTAGATTGGCTGCATTGAAGGTTCCAATGCGCTCTCCTGTCCTAATGTCTTTAATCACATAACTCCCATTGTTCAAAGGCTGTCGGATACGACTTCTTGATTGTGCCTGCTGCTTCCATCTCATGGATCTTCTTAGCAGCTACCTCGCGGTGTTTCTCTGCGATAGGAAAAATCTTCTTCTGGAATGGGGAATCATCCAGTAGTACAAGATCGTACTCGTAGTCCAATATCTCACCAGGTGTGGTGTCGAATATATCCCTGTATTCGCTCAATATTGCATCTAGTTTCTCTCGTATGGGTGCTGATAATGGTTCTGCCTCTTCGTCGGCATCTTGTGTCTCCTCAATTTCCTTGCCATTTAAGTTTTCGACAACGTCGACTTCGGATAGGAATTCCGGTTCTTCTTCAACTAAGTTCATCTGAATGGGTTCGTTCGGCTTAAACTCTACCGTATTACGTCCCATATCAATGATTCCATCATACTTCCTAATGAAGTCTGCACCCAATATGGCATCGTGATGCAAGCCTTTCATCACAAGAAATTCGTGCAAGTACACGTGGCTCGAAATCTTCAAAGTGCATAGAATCTGGATTTTGCACGTTACAACACGGTCAGGTATGACTCCTCTGACTCTTACTGCGGATACTGGCAGCTCTGTCACCTCAGAGTTTGCTTTCAGTCTGGCATGGCAATCGGCGGAAAGGACACTAATCATCGCCCCAGTATCGATGAGAATGATTACGTTGCATCCATTCAGGGTAGCTACAATCTTCGGTAGACGCGTCAGTTCGTAGTTGTGTTTCGTCGTTCGTCGTTCGTCTAACAGGTCTTCCTGGATTGGCTCCCAGAGTAAAATGGTGGCAGTTACTCTGTGCTCAACCGGGCAAGAATCTATTGATTTTTCGGCGTTTTTTTCTGTCCTGGCGAGAAGTACTGGGCTGGTTTTGCTCCGTCTCCTGCGCCGAATTCCTTGTTTCCCTCGAAGTCGGGTTCTGATCTCCCTCTTCTCGGATTTGGAGTTCTCTGAGTTGTTGAAGATACTCACGGCTCTCCAGTGCTCTTCCTCTCCAATCTCTATCTGGCTGGTTTCTGGGATCTCGATCTCTGTTATACCCTCTACTGTAATGTTAGTCCCTACGGATACTTCCGTGCTGTGGGTTTCGACCATTATTCCCTCGGCGGTCGTTTTCGTGACGACGGTCGTCGTTCGTCCCTCGATCGAAACGCCGGTTCCAGTGACTACGACGGTCATCTCGCTGGTCCCTAGCATATGGAGTGTTGATCCATCCTCTCCGATCACGGTTATAATCGTTACGTTGTCCAGAGCTCTCTTGGGTTTGCGTCTGCTGTGGCGTCTGGCTCACTTTGTCGACAGTAGTTAAGTTGACATGTCTCTCCTCGCGCCTGTCAGCCTTCTGCTGACGGTGTGTCGGGAACTGTTCAGCGTTTGCATCCAACCGTCGCAGGATTTGGTCACACTGATGAAAAGTGGATGCGCCTGCAGCAATCAATACGCGTTGCACGTCTGCAGGGTATTGCCAAACGATGGTGTTTACTAGGTCTTGTACAGACAATGGGGGTTGAAGACTACGAAGCGTCGCAAGCTGGGTCGCGAAGTAGTTCGCATAGCGAGTTGGAGTATTAGAGCTGTATCGGCGAGTATACATCTCAGCTCTGATGCTCTGCTGGATGTCGCTCGACCATTAAGTTCTTAACAAGGCTTCTTTGAAATCCTGGTAGCCTATAAACGAGTATCGGAAGGCTCTAAACCAGGTGCTGGCTTGCCCCTCAAGCAAACGCTCAATAACTCGGACCTCCCTCTCCGGAGTTACCATGGTGTCTCTCAAGTAGCTTTCTACGTTGGCCATAAATTCAACTGGAGTGATGCCACTTCCAGTGCCTGAGAAGCGAGCTGGTTGCTCCTCTCTCGAACATTTCCCTGCGTATGCCTGGGTCTAAATGAATTCTGCATGTAGTTATGCGTAGGTGTATTCGTTTCATGACTAAGTCGATTGGGTGCTGGTTGAAAAGGATGGGCGTCAAAGTTCAAGATTTGACTTTGCGCTGAACCAGTGAATTGGGATGGTTGCGGTTCTATGGGTGTGCTGGGTTGGAAATGACTAGGCATCATCCCTGCGGATTGAGATACTGGTGTCGCCTGAGAGTCTCCCATCTGTGAGGGTAAGTGTCTCTCTCTAGGAAGCGTTTCAAGTTTGTCGAGACTTCTCTCAATAACCTCGAGCCCTGGGATGGTCCTGGCTGCGACTTTGTTACCTAAGTCGTTAAGTTGTAGCTCGATCCTATCGACTTTCCCTTTGAGGTTCGTGTCAACTTCGCGTATAGCCGTCCTCAGGTTATAGCTAAGGTCTAACCTCTCGGTTACCGCGACTTCCTCGAATCGTTTCTGTAAAGAATCGATTTCTCCTTCGACTTTCGACACGTTGTCTTGGATCTTTCCAACATCATCGCTGACCTCGGCTACCTTAGCCTCCATTGTGGTCTTGTGTTCGTTGAGGTCACCCCTCAATAACATGAGATCGATTTTGTGTTCCTCACGATGAACGTCAACTGTTTCACGCAGGCTTGCTACGGTTTCTGTCAACTCCGTAATATTCCTCCTATTGGTGTTTAATTCGTCATTGACCTCGATCATGCCATCGACGATCGTCTTGACGTTGTTATTAACAGCATTTGCTGCACCTCTCATCAAAATCAGTCAAATATACATGGTCGCCATGTCCTTTTTCACGGTGTCCATAAATCCCTCGACGTGAATCAATCGAGTCCCAAATTCTTCTCGAGTGTGCTCCAAGTCGGCTCTCATATCTATCTGGACTTTGTTTATAGTCGTTTGAATTTGAGCTGTGTGCTCCTCCAATCGGGTCTGCACGTCCTCCCTAGCTCTATTCATCTGGTCGGTTAAGCTATCTATACGCTGGTTAGCCTCCTGATGGTGTCGTATGACATCAACCCTAACAGCCGCTAAACCTGCCGTAAGAACAATCCTAGCTTCGACTCTATATGCGTCCATGTCGGCCCTTACCTGTGTTAGATCAGCCCTAACATTATTGATCGACTCTGTGACTTGGTCCACATGACCACTCACATTGTTAATCGACTGGGTGTTGACTTCTAAGTCCTGTCTAACATTGTTAATTTCCTGTCTAACTTGGTCCACATGACCACTTACAATATTTATGGATAGAGTGTTAACCTCTAAGTCCTGTCTTACTTGGTCCACATGACCACTCCATTGTTTATGGATCGGGTGTTAACCTCTAAGTCCTGTCTAACTTGATCCACATGACCACTCACATTGTTTATTGACTGCTTGGGTATTCTGACCTAAGTCAGCAGTAATCTGCTGGAGATTGGCATTAACACCTGCCTTCATCTCCCCAAACACACGACGAATAGTTTCCTCATCCATTGACAAGAAATATATATGAGAAAGTGAGGGATCAATCTCTAATGGAACTTACAGCTATGATTAGTTACTTGGTGGTATAAAGCTTGTTTCATTTAAATAAATATCACGAGTACAGCTGGAGTATGCAAACTAAGTGCTTCGACATTTACAAAGACAACGACGAGCAAAGCAAAGTATTACATTTACTCAGGATGAGGCATCATCAAAGAAAATTCTATCCATCATTTATCTAACACTAAAGCCTCACCCCATGGACTTCTATCAAACATGAATGCCATGCGGTCAATTGATCTGCAGTACGACTTTCTAAGTTCGTCCCAGTCCTGTCAATTTACCATTAATAAAAATTAAGATCCTCCTAAATAACATGGGACTGACGGTCACCACGTTAACGTCGGCACATGAGTTGGGCGCCATTTTATGAGACCGTCGGTGGAGCTGCCAGGATAGCCAACAACCGCAATGACTTCCCTAACAACTCATCCGTCGGACTTAACTGCCGTGAGGATCAGGTGAACTTCCTAATAGGCCAAAGCGGCACGAGAATCTGTAATCCACAGGGATCGTGGTACATGGTGATGATGGTCATAGACTGCCTAAGGAAAGGCTCACCTTAAAAACTGGACTGAGAAAATAAACATCCAGACTTATGTAAAACACAGTGAAAATTTATTATTAAAATTCACAAGCCTCTAGCCTAGTTCGGAGGGTTTCAATCGGCTAGTACGCAAGCTAATAAATCATCAAAAAATAAAGAGCAGGTCCCTACCTGAGAAGTTACGGAAAACCCTCGCGAAAGATCTATCTCACAATAATAAAGCAACAACAGCAACACTAGGAAAATGGTACGACGCAAATCCCTAGGTCAAGTTACAAGATCAAGCTATTATCAGAATTTAGATTTAACAGGGTAGCAAAACAAATCTAAGTTAGGATGATACCATCTCCACATTTACATTTAACGTTAATTTATCTAGCTAAATCCTATCAGTTAATAACAAAATTTACGGCGATTACGTCCGTAATAGAAAACAATTACATTCAAAGCTAAGTGAACAGCCATATAAAAAAACATTTAATTATTCTTAGTAACTAGGTTCTAACAGCACACAAGAGGGTAACATGTAGGATTCATACACTTGTACATCATAAATAATTAATGAAAGAGACAACAGTTTTATTAAAATGCCTGCCTTCACCTTGGTTTACTCTTTGTAAGCCATAGTCATCTAATGTGTGTAGTTACGGTGACGACTGCGTAGTAAAGACTACGTCTAACATCGCATGGCCTGCGCTCCACAAGCTACGAACTCAAGGTTCGAGCAAGCTTCAGGTCGCTACAAAAGTGTCAGCTGTTCTAAGTCACTCCCTCAAAGGAAATACCTTCATTAGCACAGCCATGTCAGCAGGTTCCAAATGCAGAAGAACAAGGTTAGATAGAAAGAATTCGTTAGTTAGCATTTGTTTTACCAAAATTATGCGTTTTATTATTAAGATGTCGGTTTAGGTTTATCGTTGGTTTATGGCGAATAATACTGACAATAGCCTGGGCACGGAGTGTCTCCACTGAGATCATCTCCACCAAAAGCCTCGACTCAAAAGTCGAAATACAATCAACGAGCAATAACAACTCGGACACACAATAACACAAGTTACCAGTGGCGCACAGCTCGCGTTCAATAACTCTGGGATGGGCCTGCACACTCAGTCACCCTCCATAACATCTTGTCAACGGGAACAATCCCGGACAAGGTACACACAAATACCTTCATTCAATAAATACCTCCATTAACAGGGCAGCCTACAACGTACTGTAGAAAACCTGACATAACTGTAAACGTCAAACGACGGTACACGCAAAAGTGCGCTTAACTAACAAAAAACAATCTATAAAACATCTGATCAGATACAAGGTTGGACACTGGGTTCCATGAGCTAAATAGCGATGAAAGGAAGAGCGAATACAAAAAGCATTCTGTCCTCTGTCAAAGTAATTCTGTCTCATAATACAAGCGTGCTCTCAAGGGCACTGGGTCACAAACCAGTTTGTGTCGCTGCAGGCTACAACATTCCTGCGCTGTCGGACTCAACACACTAACTATCAAGGCCGGCGATTTAAGCAAAATAAAAACTGTACAACTGGCCTCATCATAAAACCTTTACCATAGGATATAAACCTCGAAGAATACGTGTATAAAAACACGCTATAAATGTGAATACAATAATATAATTCTGTCTTCTACACCAAAGACATCTAAATGGTAGCAATGTCACATTGCCTGATTTCTTTGCTCACAAAGATATAATACTTCAATAGTTGCTTGTATAAAAACTTCAAATAAGTACGTGTCTTCACATGACACTAACAAAATAATAATTGTGGCGCAGATTCAACACTCTGGATCTGCTTAATGATACGTTGGGAACTGGGTTCGATGCTAGACAACGAAACATCCCTTTTACTTGTAAGGTCTACACTTGACCAGATGGCTTCTGAGCAACATCTCGAATGAAATATAATGCAGTTACAAAACTGGTAATTACAGTCGATTACCTAAATGATACGACTGCTCTAACGAAGTCAGGGGTGTAACAAAGACTGGTTGCACAAAATGCAGTTAAAGAAATATAACCATGGCATCTGATTGCCATAACTAAAGTCTGCAAAGACTTGAAAATCACCCCAGATAGGGTTAAACAAAGTAGCCTCAAATGACTACGGTCACGTTTAGCAAAAGATAGGCATTGACGTTCTACGACGTCCATCAAGCTGCACCAGGGTTGACCAAAATGTCTGACCCAAGGGGGACTCACACTGACTGAAATAAATGACATCTAATTAGACTAATTACATTCCCTACCTATAAAAATGGCTGTCACTAAGTTCGGTTGGTTCACAAACTACATTAAACCTACTATACCACCAGAAACTAGAACAAGAAAGGGTGTACAAAAACTCACGAAATGGAGGAGCTCTCACTCAGCTCTCTGTCCAACGACAAGGGTTGAACAAATTCACCTCTGGCTTTCCGGAACGGCATCGTCCTCATCAGGACTCCCATCTGGACTCTCCCAAAGACCAGGGTTCGATCTGTCCCTGTCGATAACCTCGTGAATGTACCGGACTTGCCTGGGAAAGGCATCCTGGGTTCCTTCCTCCTCGTTCGCTGTTCTGGAAGTTCCACCATCATGCTGGTTCTCATCAGAAACATCACCCTCATACCATAGCGGTATTAGCCCATGATCTCGGTTTCGAACATGGTGTAGAATAATCTGATCACGTGGGTGATGGAATAAATCATGTAGCAGTTCATTCTTTCACTTCAAAAATCACATTGTTCGTTGTAAATGTTACAGGATTTAATTGCAATTGATAACACAGCCTTTACTTCGCAGATATTGAATAATACGTGATCAAGCACTGTTCTGCGGTTCTTCACGTGTACTGACGCCACTTTTTATATCACGTGGCATCCGTGAAATGTGCGTCGTTTTGTAATTGAAAAATTCACAGTGGCAATCCAAATATATTGTATTTTCATAATCACAATTGCTTAAAGTAATTACAACACGTTTACGTCTATATTTTTCACCAGGCTCTCGGCCCTCCACAAACACGTGGGTATGGAAATGTGGTGTTACGGTAATGTTGAAAAATTCACTATACTTGCCAATTATATCACAATATGATTCCTGTTGTTCACTGTGCATAAATAACAGTGATTTATAGTATATTCGTGCAAAATGGCACCCGATGATAACTTCCACGCTAAACAGCGGATATCTTCCACGTCTAACACGACGGCTACAATTTCACGCCTTCACAGGGTGGATTTTCCAGACGTAGTGCAAATAATTCACTATAAAATTCTTACTTATCACTCGTATTGTAACTTATCTGTGCTCGATGGCAACAGATAACAATTTCCACGCTAAACAGCGGATATTTTCTACGTCTAACAAGACGGATGTAACTTCACGCCTACACGGGGCGGATTCTCCAGACGTAGTGCAAGGCACGGGGTTCCTCGAGGAAGTAGGTCGTCAAACCAAAGTCGTTGAGCGACTACTTACATTCCTATTTGCGTATCTGCAAGGATATTACCTTACCTTAAGCGAAAGAAACATTCTCCAAAATGTTTTAATAATGCAGCATGACGAAATGGAATATTCTGAATCTGATAAAAACTAATTAATAAGACCTCTGATAATTAATTAGCAGACTTCACCAAAGTCAAAAGTGCGATTCTCCGCTACTTCAAAGAGTATAGTATGAGCTCTCAGCTCCACGTGGCTTTCTGGGTGTGTTCAAAGGTACTACATCCCATCATAAATGTGCTGTTATAAAAAATATCACATGAACCTTAGCTCAGCGGGTTCAATATTCACTGTAAAAATGTTTAGTATCCGTTTTATAACCCTCCAAACATAAAATGTAATCTGCTTAAAATAGTGTTAGGTTCAAAAAACAAAACAAAAACCATTTATCTGATACAAAAGACAACTTCTTTTTCCATGATATAAACATTCTTCAAATAATTTCATGATAGACTTTTTCTGATTCTAACATTATTTGTAGTGAATATTTTATTTTAGAGATTAATTCGTATTTATACACGCTTAGATAGTGTGATGGTCACAGTTTAATGCTATTCTAATTTTATTTTAGCTGAGTGTTGTTACAAGTTAACCGAAACTAGTCGTAGGCTATACTTGTAATTTAGTTGCAATACAGTATTGATTTTGGTTGTATAAAACTATTCCACCAATCCATAGGTATTTAATAATACATTATGCAACGAGCCTATAATGACAATAATTAAGACACGAGTATGTTTATAAAACGACCGCAGCGAGTTTTATAATTTCCATACGAGTGTCTTAATTACCATTATAGGCGAGTTGCATATGACAGTTTATGTTCGACGATAATTATAACTTTACTAGCAGTAGTACCCGGCTTCGCCCGGTGGAATGATGATAATGTTTTAAGGTCTCCTTAGAAATATAATGGACTTAAAATCTAAGTCATTTGCCCCCAAAGACAATGAGGGAGTAATATCTAGGTCATTTGCCCTTTTGATAAGGATGATAATATAAACTACTATTGAATTGACACGTCAAACTTACAAACTACCGTAATAGAAATACATATTTCAAAATTCACAGGCGAGGAAGACTTATTGTGTGTGGTGATTAATGGTGTAATGGGCGTAACATCTACTGTAGGTCATTTGCTCTTATGATGAGGATGATAAGGGAAACTACTACCGGTATTGAATTGATACTTCAACGTATAATGAACACAATGTACTGTAATAAAAATAACTATATGGCGGCTTCGGTGGCGTATTTGGTAGCATGCTGAGCTTCTATGCCCAAGATAGCGGGTTCAAACCCGGCCGAAGCCGTCGGATATTTTAAGAGCGTTAAAAATCCGTCAGTATGCCTTTCTTCGGAGGGGAAGTAAAGCCGGCGGTCCCATGTCAGATTTATGGCATGTTATTGAACCTTCCACTAATTACACCTGTGTGAAGCTAAATTGGATAGGTAAACAACGCTCATAGATGTCTACGTCCGTTGCCAAGAGCCGACTGCAGTGGCGTCTAGTAGCTAAGTTCCGAACTTGGCCTAGTAGTCGTTGACGGTGGTGCTTGGCGGCAAAAGTACGAACTATTTGAAGAATTCTAAGTTGCAGTTTGTACTTAAATTAAAAAACAGATAACACACACTAATACAGTCATCACAATTAACACCGGTTATCAGACAGATTCTACACACACCCAAAGTACACGGGGCTACATGACCGCGTTGTCGCAGCCCCTAAACTTAAGAACCAACCAACCAAAAATAAATATTTTAAACATCACAGTCGAGAAAGACTTTATGCGGCGGTGATTATTGGTATGATGCGCGTAACATCTAGGTCATTTGCACTTATGATGATAATAATAAGGTAATGAAAAAATGACTACTAAACGAACATGGTGTTATTTTAAAACTAATATAGGTAATTCAGGTGTCTAGCTTCGATGTCTTCCAAAGTCTCAACCTTATTTTCTGGCTTAGGCCTGTACTGGATGCGTCTAGTGAAAGAGCGTACTGCTCGGCAAAGACAAAGAATATAGGTCCAAGCTGCACGAACCTGAGATGATCGCAGATGATGACGAAATATGATGACACACGTTCGGGGTTCCCCGTCCTATACAGATTGACCGGGAATCACTCACTGTTTCGCAACGGCCCTGTGCTGGCATCAGCATAGACAGCAGGAGATAACACGGCGGGCTCTGGAAAGTACCTCACGATGAATCAGCAAGCTATTCTCACAACTGACCCCCCCCCCAGGGTCTCACAACTTGTGGGACGTGGGTTGGCGACCACGGAACCCCAGCTGAGTCTGGCATCGCTTCTACTTCCTGGTGCTGGGCTCATTTCAGTTCTCTTTCCTGTCAGCCTCCCTTGGTCAACTCTTGTTCTCTTCCGACCCAGACTGTATTAGGGTATCCGAGGGCTAGGGAGTCTTTCAATTTCCCGCCTTAATTGGCTTTGTCTCATCTTTCCTGATACCCTCATTCTTCGAGGGGTCTGCCTTCTTTTCCTTTTCATAATATATCCTGTCTTCTGCTCAAGGCCCTCAAAGAGGCAGGGTGTGTGTAGACCCACCACTTCTGGTACACCCTCAAGGGCTCATGACTGGTGAGTTAGGAAGCTGGCAACCCCGAGGAATTCCTGAGCTACATGCAGGGAATGGAGTGGTATGTCAGAAATTTCAAGTGGACAGTGTTACGCATCGGGTTCCAAAGGGTAAGTATACACACTTTGTTTTCGATCGGTGAACGATGTAGATTTGTACCAAAGGGCCTTAATGCGAGAAATGGAGTGGACTGTCCGAAATTTCGAGTGGACAGTGTTACTCGTCGAGTTCCAAACGGTAATTATGTAAAATCTGGTTGAGATCGGTGAAACGGTGTAGTTTTGTGCCAAGGGCCAAAATGCAGGGAATGGAGTGGCCTGTCCAAATTTTAAAGTGGACAGTGTTACTCATCGGGTTCCAAAGGGTAAGTATACACATTTTGTTTTCGATCGGTGAACGATGTAGATTTGTGCCAAAGGGCCTAAATGCGTGGAATGGAGTGGTCTGTCCGAAATTTCGAGTGGACAGTGTTACTCGTCGAGTTCCAAAGGGTAATTATGTAAAATCTGGTTGAGATCGGTGAAACGGTGTAGTTTTCTGCCAAAGGGCCAAAAAGCAGGGAATAGTGTGGTCTGTCCAAAATTTAAAGTGAACAGTGTTACTTGTCGGGTTCTACGGGTAAGTATATAAAATTGGGGTCAGATCGGTGAAACGGTGTAGATTTGTGCCAAACAGCCTAAATGCAAGGGATGGAGTGGCCTCGCCGCAATTTCAAGTAGACAGTGTTAGTCACAGTGTTCCAAAGGGTAAATATACAAATTTTGGTTGAGATCGGTGAAACGGTGTAGATTTGGGACAAAGGGCCTAAATGCAGGGAATGGAGTGGTCTGTCCGCAATTTCAAGCAGACAGTGTTACTCGCTGGGTACCAAAGGGTAAGTTTACGAATATTGGTTCTGATCGGTGAAACGGTGTAGATTTGTGCCAAAGTGCCTAAATGCAGGGAATGGGGTGGTCTGTCCGAAATTTTAAGTGGACAGTGTTACTCGCAGGGTTCCAAAGGGTAAGTATACAAAGTTTGGTTCAGATCGGTGAAACGGTGTAGATTTGTGCCAAAGGGCCTAAATGCATGGGATGGAGTAGCCTCTCCGCAATTTCAAGCAGACAGTGTTAGTCGCAGTGTTCCAAAGGGTAAATATACAAATTTTGGTTGAGATCGGTGGAACGGTGTAGATTTGGGCCAAAGGGCCTAAATGCAGGGAATGGATTGGTATGTCCGCAATTTCAAGCAGACAGTGTTACTCGCAGGGTTCCAAAGGGTAAGTATACACATTTTGGTTCAGATCGGTGAAACGGTGTAGATTTGTGCAAAAAGGGCCTAAATGCAGGGAATGGCGTGGTCTGTCCGAAATTTCAAGCAGACAGTGTTAGTCGCAGTGTTCCATAGGGTAAATATACAAATTTTGGTTGAGATCGGTGAAACGGTATAGATTTGGGCCAAAGGGCCTAAATGCAGGGAATGGAGTGGTCTGTCCGCAATTTCAAGCAGACAGTGTTACTCGCAAGGCACCAAAGTGTAAGAATACGAATTTTGGTTCTGATCGGTGAAACGGTGTAGATTTGGACCAAAGGGCCTAAATGCAGGGAATGGGGTGGTCTGTCCGAAATTTTAAGTGGTCAGTGGTACTCGCAGGGTTCCAAAGGGTAAATATACAAATTTTGGTTGATATCGGTGAAACGGTGTGTATTTGGACCAAAGGGCCTAAATGCAGGGAATGGGGTGGTCTGTCCGAAATTTCAAGTGGACAGTGTTACTCGCAGGGTGCCAAAGGTTAAATATACAACTTTTGGTTCAGATCGGTGAAACGGTGTAGATTTGTGCAAAAGGGCCTAAATGCAGGGCATGGGGTGGTCTGTCCGAAATTTAATGTTGACGGGGTTACCCGCAGGGTTCCAAAGGGTAAATATACAAATTTTGGTTCAGATCGGTGAAACGGTGTAGATTTGTATACATAACAGACAGACAGACAGACAGACAGACAGACAGACAGACAGACAGACAGACAAACTTTGTGCTTTATGTATATAGATTATAGCCTACGTTTTAACATAAATATTCATAAATATCTGTGGGATTCAGTAACTTTAGTTAGTGAACAGAGTGCCCTGGGTGGTTTGCTGACTGAAGGGGGATGGCTGTTGCTCACGTCCGCAGGTTTAACCTTTTAATTACCCTGCACGTGTCCCCTGGGTGGTGCCAAACGAGCAACAAAATACTGGCAACCAGACAATCCTCGTGATCTCCTGGTAAATATTACATCACGTATCAGAACATGAATGAGTCCATAAATGGTCCTTCTGAGGACTATCCCTCTAGGAAGCTAGGACAATGTGTAAGAGTTTGTCAGTTAAATATTGAAGGCATTAGTAGAGCAAAATGCCAAGTGCTGCATAAGATCTTAGCTGACAACAAAATTGATTTAGTTGCAATCCAGGAAACCCACGCAGCAAACGAAGCTCAACTTACTTCAAGATGAAAAATACCTGGATATGACTTACTCGGTGCCACTTATGATAATGTTTATGGTGTGGCAACATATGTCAGACAAGATATAGAAAATGCACATCTTATCTCTGTAAGCTATGCCGATGATATTCAAGAAGTTGTCATAAGAATAGGAGAAATGACTATAGTCAATGTTTATAAACCTCCCGGCATCAATTGGCCTTCTAAAGTGCTTAGAACTCACACTCACCCTACAACATATCTGGGCGACTTCAACAGTCATCATGAACTGTGGAAATACAGGCACAGCAATGAAAATGGAAACGCTTTGGTGAACTGGGCCGAAGACCATGATATTCATCTCATCTTTGATGCTAAGGATCGGAGCACTTTCAGATCAGGTGCCTGGAAAACGGATCACAATCCTGATCTTTGCTTTGTCTCGTCTGATTATAAAAGTCAACCTCTTCCAGTATCAAGAAAAGTCCTTGGAGACTTCCCACACAGCCAACACCGCCCAATTTGCCTTCAATTTGGGATTAGTATCCCTTTAATAAGAGCATTTCCTAGGCCCAGATGGAATTTTCAAAAGGCGGATTGGGACA
Organism: Meconema thalassinum; assembly: GCA_946902985.2. Taxonomy (NCBI): domain Eukaryota; kingdom Metazoa; phylum Arthropoda; class Insecta; order Orthoptera; family Tettigoniidae; genus Meconema; species Meconema thalassinum. The sequence continues at coordinate 439,512,660 of OX336393.1, read as the reverse complement.
CTTTCTCAGTAAATCTGGATAAATGTGTAGGATGGATCCCACCAACTAGCTCAAACTACCAGCGGTTCGTTGGAGCTGTAATTAGCACAGCAAAGAAGTGTATTCCACGAGGTTTCCGTAAGGCATATATTCCTGGCTGGACAGAAGAGTGCGAAAACCTATACAAAGAATTTTGTGAAAGCAACGATCATGACATAGCAGATGAGTTGCTGAGTAACATCGACGCAGCTAGACGTTTAAAGTGGAATGAGACTGTTGAATCCATGGACTTCCGTACATCAAGTAGAAAAGCTTGGTCTTTGCTCAGAAAACTAGGTGGTGCTACCCCACGTGACCGCACGTATGATGCTGTTACCCCCAACCAAGTTGCAGCCAACATCGTGTCCACTTCCAGAACTCCTCAAGTTAGAGCACATACTATTGCTGCTAAGAAGAAATTAAAGGCACTCAAATCAGCCTGCACAACCGAAACGGAATATTCTCTACCATTCAGCATCGAAGAAGTAACGACTGCCATAAAAGAAATGAAACCAGGGAAAGCCCCAGGATTTGATGGTATTCATGCAGAATTCCTTTTGCACTGTGGCAAATATGTGAAAAAGTGGCTTGCTATGTTCTACACAAACATTCTACAAACGGGCAACATACCATCTGAAATGAAACGAGCAAAAGTCATAGCCTTACTGAAACCTGGTAAACCAAATGACAAACCAGAAAGTTATAGACCCATAGCTTTACTTAGTATACTATATAAGCTCCTCGAAAGATTGGTGTACAACAGAACGTGCCACAAGATCTTTGAACATGTACCGGTTGAACAGGCAGGTTTCAGACCTAACCGCAGCTGCACAGATCAAGTCCTCTCCTTAACAAGCTTCATAGAAGCTAGCTTCCAGAATCAAGAGAAGTCGTCAGTCGTATTCATTGATTTGACAGCTGCATATGATACTGTCTGGAGACAAGGTGTCATATTAAAACTTCTACAAGTAATTCCATGCCTAAAAATTGCCAATTTCATCAATGAAATGCTCGGTAACCGATGTTTCCAAGTGCTAATGGGCAACAAGATGAGTTCACAAATGAAGCTGAATAATGGGCTGCCACAAGGATCTGTTCTCGCCCCTCTTCTCTTCAGCTTGTACATATCAGACATGCCTGAAACCATATCAAGAAAGTTTGGGTATGCCGACGACTGGGCACTCGCAGTGAAGCACAGAGATCTTGAAGTTACAGAGTCCATATTGACCAATGATTTGTCAGTTATTGGTGAATATTTCCGCAAATGGAGGTTGCTGCCAAGTGTGGATAAGACAGAAGTCTCATCGTTTCACCTAAACAGTAAATTGGCCAACAAAGAGCTCAAGGTCTACTTTGAAGGAAGGCTACTCAAGCACAACAGAAACCCGAAATACCTAGGGGTCACACTTGATAGAACGCTCAGTTACAAACAGCACCTATTAAGAACAGCTGCCAAAATCAAAACTCGGAATAACATCCTCCAGAAGCTATGTGGAACGTCATGGGGCTCCTCTGCATCAACACTTCGTACTTCAGCTCTGGGATTGGTCTACCCTGTTGCGGAATACTGCTCCCCAGCTTGGATGAATAGCACTCACACAAGACTTGTTGACACTCAGCTCAACCATACCATGCGTCTTATAACTGGTACAATCAGACCTACACCTACTTTTTGGCTACCCATACTTAGCCACATACCACCTCCATCTCTGCGACGGGAGAGTGCACTTGTCCGTGAATACAAACATCTACAGAAAAATCCTAACCTCCCTGTTCATGCAGACATCCCAACCATCGGTAAAGGAAGGCTCCGTTCTCGCAATCCACCTTTAGAAACAGGAAGGATGCTAGTTAACAACGGCTTTAATATCAATGACTGCTGGAGACACACATGGCAGAGTAATACTACTACAGAACAACTGAAGATGCCATGTATATCGACCAAACCACCTGGTTTAGATTTACCACGCAAGATCTGGTCGGTTCTTAACCGCATAAGAACCAACACTGGCAGGTGTGCCGATTCTTTGTTCAAGTGGAAGAAAATAGCTTCTCCATGTTGTGACTGTGGTGCTGAAAAGCAGACTGTTCAGCATGTAATTTCAGAATGTCCTCTGAGAGCTTTTCCTGGCGATCCAACAGAGTTCCTGGTGATGACGGAGGGATCAATAGACTATATTCGTGGCCTGGACATTAATTTGTAATTTGTTATCATTGTAAATAGTATTTTTTTAGTGATGTTTGTAGCCATACGCTAAATAAATAAATGCTGACTGAACAGAGCGCATGCGTGTGGGTCAAAGCACTTCGAAAGCAGAGACCATTTATTTTGCTTGGCAATGCTATTGTTTACAGCCTGCATGATGACTAGTGCCGTCCAGCTCTAGGATTCACTAATATTGTCACCGTAGTCGTTTCAAAGCAATGCGCTGTGTAGAAATTGGATTTGGGGATATTAAGGTACAGTGCTATTTCTTGTCTCATATTCGACAGTTTATTTATGCAAACATTAGGGATGGTGAATACTTTTCATGTCGGTAATGGTAGAAGGATGGTGTTGCAAATTTCTGGACGTAGATTCCTAAATTTCTTGCACATTTCATAATATTTTCCTGTTGCCGTAATGGTTCGTGCTAATTTTGTCTTTGTGTTTGGCATTGTAACTACAGTGGTTGATCCAATGTAGGTTATATTGTCAATTTTCATATCATGTAATTCATGTCTGACATGTTGGATTTTGAGCGCATGCGCGAAGGTATCCTTACCTAATTGGTCAATGAATGAGCTCTGATTGGCTGGAGAAACTGTCTCATAATGAAAAACAGTACTATAACGACCCCCATTAAAGTACAGTTTTCTGACATATAATATTTACATTTCGACATCGTCGAACATAAAAGAATTACTGTCAATAATAATGTAATTGTACGGTGGGGTACTGTTTTGACACATGTTTTGGCGTACAAGCGGTATTGGATAGAAGAGCGCCAGAAGCTAGGATGTGAAGACCACGGATAACTCATGGTATTACTTACGAAGGAAAAACGAAATAGTTTTGTCCCCTCGAAGAATGAAGGGTGACGGGAAGATATAGGCTAGCATTAGTGTCTGAAACGTTATATACACTGTTCCAGGGTTAAAGAACAATCCAAGCTATTGCTCGTGAGCAAATTGCTCTTTGTTTACGTTACTTACCTTTGATTGACGGCATCGAGGGAACATTTTCTGACATTGACAATGAAAGAGTGACGTCGGGAGCGACAGTGTAAACTGCCGTATAACTGACGCCCGAGCACCGGTGAGGGAACAATCCCCAATGAAGGGGCGCTCAATTGGGAAGTACTTACGATGAAACTTTCCTCCTCTCAACTATCAGACGTTTATTTGACCTGTAAAATGGTTCGCACTGGATCCCTTGGCAACAAATTGAGCCTGTATATTATTCATCAGACTTGCCAACTTTTATCGCAAGGCTATGAAACGTTTTCTATTGCCCTCACTGTGGCGTGACAAATGTAATGTTTTCTACGAAGATATGTTGTTTTAATGGGCGCCAAGACCTCAACGCTATGTTGAAATCTAAATTTATATTTAACAACACCTAGCTCTGGTAGAACACCTTCCAGAATCTTTTCACTCAGATCGTGGTATGATTTGATCATTAACCCAACAAACAATTGTATCAGGAGAAGGAATTGGTCTATATCTAATGCTACCTACTGAAAGCAAAGATTGCATAGTTAAAAGAAATGAATTTATTATATAAAACAAGTATTGCAAAATTAATAATAATAATAATAAGTTTGAATTTAAATTGGAGCGTTGCGATTTGAATATTACCGCTAGAAAATTACGTGAAAACGGAGTCGGATAAATTACTGATTTTACTCTTATTCCCAAACTATGAAGTTACGGAATTACTGAATATGAAACAATGAGACGAGAGATTGCGTAGTACTGAGTCATTCGCGCTTACCACTGGAAATTGCCGTTGCATTTCCCTCGTACTGGATGTTGAAGAGAGCTTCCCACAGCCTCCTGGACGTCGTCATCTTCTTCGTTAGTTGATGAGATACTTGTACATATGATAAGTCATGGTCCGAACATCGGAACAAACCACACGTACAACCACACTGGTTAAGTTTTACAAAGATAGTCGTCCTGCCTCCACGGCGCGCAAACCATATATGCACACCACGTCTCCCCTCTCTGGTGCCGTCTTCAAGTCGCCCGCTCTCCACTGATTGGCTGAGCCAACACGCTATACTCCCCTCCTCAGGGTCAATACACTCGGCGCGGCGATGATGTCGTTTACCGGTCCAGGCCATTTCGCCTTTTCTTGAAGCAGCAACCCAGCTTGCGTCATGCTGCTCGACAAGAATAAGCCTGTAGCCGAATTCTCAGTGACTCATCTCTCTCATAATACCCTAACTGACAAAACTCCGTAAAATTCCGTAATCATATAATTTTCCGCGATAATGTTGTTCGTAATAATTTGCTTGATAGTGTATTCTATAACATTGAAAACCTATCTGTATGCTTATAATTAAAAAAACGCTCCAGAAAAATACCTTAATAATCATGATAAGTCAATAAGAATAATAAGTTAATAATAATAATAATAATAAGTTACATGAAAACTTCTCATGGCTGAACAATTTGCCGCGTAAATAAATATTGAATGGCTTCCTACTGACTTATGCCAGTGGCGTAAAATCCCCTCGAAAAACACGTTACAGCTACTTATGACATTTCTGTCAGACTTGTCAAATGAGATACAAAATATCAGTCAATATTCTGCTTGTAATGATTTCATGATGTAATTCAGGAAAGGAAATAAAACACGGGAAAATTGTAGACCTGGGTAACACAAGTGGTCTGTTATCATTAATAAAATTTTCAAATATTTAAGATTTTGAGTTATGGTTTTACGTCCATTTTTACTACTGATCCTTTTTTTTCTCTCAGAACTCAATTTTTCCCATCTCTTTCGTCAATGGTTGGTGCTATCAAAAAAATTTACGAAGATACGTACGTACTTTGAATGGATTCGATTCTTCACTTACAAGGGAACGGATTGCGGTGTAAAATTCTAACCTGGTTGATATTTAGTACACAATATTCCCACAACGTTGTACAATGACGTAGTGAAAACCGCATGGGCCACTTCCAATTGTTAACGCCAACATTGAACGCCGAAAACCTGCCTTGTGACGGCATAAGTGATGTGGGAAGAGGTAAAGCTGGCCTTGAATCCTTGCAGCACGCGGCCTTCATAGCGATCACTTTCAGCAAAGCAGCTTTTTGGACAAACTACCACATTCCAAGGATTAACATTTGGAAGGTGTTCCAATTGAAAACTGTCGTTGTCACTTTCTGATATTTATAAATAATCTGACTGTAAAGTTAAGTTTTTAACATTAATTGTTGTTTTTGCCAGTAAAATTAAAAACAGACGAAATAAAAGTGACACACTTAAATTGCTTGTTGACGGAACGATTTGGGACATGATCATTCGACACATCACTATTGTTTTGCATAGTCTTACCGAACTGATAAGGGAGTGGCAGGGTGAGGGGAAGATGGAAGGTGGAGAATGCAACGAAGCACGGCAGGTCGCTGCCTGGTGGCCGCGAGCCATAGGATTCAAGGTCAGCTTTACCTCTTGCCACCTTCTCGCTCATGCCGTCGCCCGGCAGGTTTTCGGCGTTCAATATATTGAAAGTGGCCCGTGCGGTTTTCACTACGGCATTGTACAACTTTGTAAGAATATTGTGTACTAAATATCAACCAGGTTAGAAACCGCAATCCGTTTCCTTGTAAGTAAGGAAGTTATAGCGATCGAGACTTTTCCAACCCCCTCTATTTCCATCCCCTTCATCCAATGTTGCCCATTAACGAACTCGACTGAGATTTGGAATGGTTATTATTTTATGTAGAATGTGGAAGTAATTATGGCAGTTATCGTGTCCACAAAAAAGGTGATATAAGTTATAAACTAGATATAGGCATATAAGTTATAAACATTTGAAGGGGAGATGACCTCGTAGTTCCCCACTTAAAGCAATAATTATAATAAACTTTTGAACTGACGATGGTTTTGGGGTCTGGGCGATGTGAAACGCGAAGATATGTCAAAATTATCTGGAGGTCACAACATGCTATCCATTGCAATAGTTAGCTTTCTAATGACATTTACGTAATAACTACACACGGGGGAGAGATGGATTTGAGTTCCATAGTCATCCAAAAATAAAAACAAGATGTTCAGTAAAGAACATATAGCCTACTTTCTCCTAAATGCATGGGTATTGTTATAACTCTTTGTCCTTTTCAAGGAGTATGATTGAATGTTGGTTGTAGTAGCTTGTTGAAATACAACGTGCTATAGGGATATTAAACATGAATATGAGGTGCCCTTTGCTAGTGCTACCTCTGTACCAAATTTCGTTCAATTCGGTTTCACCGTGTTTGAATTGATAGGGGGAATCGATTTGCACACATACTTGGCCACCATCTGCAAACTATTGGGCTGATGTTCTTGCAGTTTGGTCAGAATATGTTTCCCACATAAAGATATGGTGTTGCAAAATTAGGTAGAGACTAGATTATTAGGTTGGTCGTAATTACATTTTAGCTTTTAACATTTGGGTGGCCGCGATTACGTTTCCATCAAGATAGCGGTGATATAAAACATGACACTGAGGTGCCCTTTGCTAGTGCTACCTCTATACCAAATTTCGTTCCATTTGGTTTCAGCGTGTTTGAATTAATAGGGGGAATCGATTCTGACACAAAGATGGCCGCCATCCGCAAACTATTAGGCGAATGACCTATTAGATTGGTCAAAGGATGCTCCCTCCATAAAGGTATGTAGTTGCAAAATTTGGTAGAGATCGGATGATTAGGTTAATCGTAATTTGATTTAAGCTTTGAACATTCGTGTGGCCGCCATTACGTTTCAGTCAAGATGACGGCGATATAAAACATGACACTGAGGTGCCCTTTGCTAGTACTACCTCTGTACCAAATTTCGTTCCATTCGGTTCCACCGTGTTCGAATTAATAGGTGGAATCAATTTTGACATAAAGATGGCCTCCATCCGCAAACGATTAGGTGAATGACCTATTAGATTGGTCAAAGGATGCTCCCTCCATAAAGGTATGTAGTTGCAAAATTTGGTAGAGCTCGGATGATTAGGTTAATCGTAATTTGATTTAAGCTTTGAACATTTGTGTGGCCGCCATTACGTTTCCGTCAAGATGGCGGCGATATAAAACATGACACTGAGGTGCCTTTTGTTAGTACTACCTCTGTACCAAATTTCGTTCCATTCGGTTGCACCGTGTTCGAATTAATAGGGGGAATCGATTTTCACACAAAGATGGCCGCCATCCGCAAACTATTACGCTGATGACCTATTGGTTTGGTCAAAGGATGCTTCCCCCATAAAGGTATGTTGTTGCAAAATTTGGTAGAGATCGGATGATTAGGTTAATCGTAATTTGATTTAAGCTTTGAACATTTGTGTGGCCGCCATTACGTTTCCGTCAAGATGGCGGCGATATAAAACATGACACTGAGGTGCCTTTTGTTAGTACTACCTCTGTACCAAATTTCGTTCCATTCGGTTGCACCGTGTTCGAATTAATAGGGGGAATCGATTTTCACACAAAGATGGCCGCCATCCGCAAACTATTACGCTGATGACCTATTGGTTTGGTCAAAGGATGCTCCCCCCATAAAGGTATGTCGTTGCAAAATTTGGTAGAGATCGGATGATTAGGTTAGTCGTAATTTGATTTAAGCTTTGAACATTTGTGTGGCCGCCATTACGTTTCCGTCAAGATGGCGGCGATATAAAACATGACACTGAGGTGTCCTTTGCTAGTGCTACCTTTGTACCAAATTTCGTTCAATTCGCATTCACCGTGTTCGAATTGATAGGGGGGGACAGACATTCAGAGTACACACACTCACACACACACAGACACACAGACACACACACACACAGACTCACACACACACATACACACACACAGACAGACACACTTTTTTCGCCCTGTGTTGATCTCATAAGTCTACTTTCATTTTTTGCAAAAATCGAAAGTAGGCTAATAACTTCTGTTGTTTTCCATCTGACCAATTGACATGATTGTGCTGTGCGATGTCTCTCTCAAATTAACGTCTGGTTCATTTCCAATCTTACCAATACACACAGACTGGCCAACCGACAGCGGTAACAACACTCCCTAAGTCTCAGCGCAAGACCATGGAAACAAGTGGGCACTCGGTAGACGACTTGGTTCGAAACACACTGTCAGCTTGGTAAAAAATGTTATCCGTGTTTTTCTCCATGTTAACTCCAGGCAAATGCTGAGACTGTATTTTCTAACAAGCCACTGCCGCTTTATCCCAACTTCTTGTCCACCTTCATTCATCTTCATTAACTCCTCTGATGTGGCTGGCGGTGGCAGGAAGGGTATCTGGTCGTAAAAAACACTCGTCATATAAAAATTCAACGACAACGTCGTTGGTGTATCTGCTAACATTTTTGGCCGTTACCCCAGAAGAACTGGTTCGATCGTGGCTCTGACGGCTGAATCGGGGTAACTTACACCTAGCTGAGAAGAGGAGGGTTCGATTCCCATATTAGCTATCCTAGAAAGTGGTTTCCCCACTTCTACTCCTAACGTCAATCCACGGCCGCCTCCTTACCAATCCTCATCTCAATTACAAATACACACGTTACTAGACACCACATGAATACAGGTTTTCACACAAAATCTAGACACACCCAAGTACATGGGATAAATGATAACGATGCCAAGCCCCTAAAATGAAGGAATGACAATAGAAATTCAACGCACCTCATCCCTGACGCCATAGAAACGCGAATAACAACGGGTAGAAGAATTACACACCCAGAATCACCAACCAGGATCTTTAACGTGCCAGTAAATCCATTGACATGGCTCCCTCGTATTTGAGCACCTTGAAATTCCAACTGATTGTGCCAGGATTCGATCCTGCAACCTTAGGAATAGAAGACGAGAACGTCACCACTGTGCCCGGCAGCCAGTCAAACCGGATATTGAATATTTTCGAGGCATTCGCAACATTTCACTGTGCAAGGATCTGGAGAGTTGTAGCTGTGAATCTATTGTCCCGATCATGCACTTGACATATTTCAACGAGGGATGTAGTCAGGTAAGGGGGTGTTTTCGTTTTTAAAATTCTCATTAGTTAACAAGAAGTTGAGCATGACCGTCGTTCCCTAAGCTTCAACCGGCCAATGATATTACAAAATGGTGTACCATGACATTGTTAGCGAATGTTGAAGACGAAACGTATACATGTGTTTTGTATTCGCTGCAGCTTCATATTAAGCCTACAGTATGAAATGAAAATTCACAGCCTGCTTCCAATCGACCGACCGGGTCAGGGAATGGAATAAATGAAGACCCCATCAAACGGCGAGGATATGAACTGTGCCGGATGCCGAAGCCTGTCGCATTCCCCTGGAGCAATTATTAAATGAATAACAGATGCAATGAAATGATAGTGGAGAGTGTTGCTGGAATGAAATTGTAACAGGGAAACCCGGAGTACCCGGAGAAAAACCTGTCTGCCTCCGCTTTGTCCAGCACAAATCTCACATGAAGTGACCGGGATTTCCCATTTACACCACCAGGAAAATGCCGAGATGGTTCCTTTCAATGACAGAATTCTTCCAAATTCCCTTCCCTGGCCCTTAATTAGACCCAAATTAGTGGTTGCCTGGGCGATCGGCCTGTCACCATCCCTAGTTGTATCTGCTGGGTTTAGCTCCCAGACGCTTGCCACGGTGGGTGAGTGGTTATCGTGCTAGGCTATCAACCCCAAGCTTGCAGGTTCGCTCCTTGCCATGGTAAGTAATTTTTGAAAGGTGACAAAAATCATGGCATGCATGTCATACGATATTGGCAAGTTAAAGAACCCATTTGAATTTAATAGGCCGTGATCATAATGACAAAATTAATCTTGGGATTTTCCGCCAACACAAAAAGTTCCTCCTTTCTCCACTAGAAAGCGCTATACTGTAGTGTCAAGGAGCTCAGATATCTAACCTCCTTCAATTTCATAGCGTTCCAAAGAACAACAAAATTCGACATGCGTTAAATAACAAAGATTACACCCAGCACCCGAGGCCACACGATATTATTATTATTAGCTCCCAGACAGGGGCGGATCTAGGGCAAACCGGATAGGGCGATTAAATTAAATTTATTTAATTAATTAATTAATTAATTACGGTATACTTTTCAAACTAATTTATAATTTATAATTTATAATTAATATTCCTTTTGTTTTTTAGTACAGCTATGACCTCCCGTGACCGTTTAGCAAGTTTAGATTTCAGTGAAATAATAGAAGAATCAGCCGGAAAAAAAGTCGCCAAGTAATACGTTAATATGTCATAGTCTACATAGTCTTCTTCAGGGGACTTAAACGTTTCTTTCAAATTATTAAAAAAATGTACTGTGGTGTTTTCAGAATATTGTAACCATTCTCTATTTTTTAATTATTACCAAAATATTTTCCATTTGATTTGATTTTTTTAAATTTCCTATTGTTGTGGGTCCCACCTTATCATATCGCCTAGGGTCCCGCTACTGCTCCCACACACTGTACTAGCGAAGGTAGAAGAATGATCCCTCGCAGAGTCTGTGGGTGAAAGCAGGTTTGGAGTATAAGCGATTTAAAAATATATTAACAGTACGTTCCAGACTCATATACTGTTACTGCTAACTGCTCACTAGTTCACAACCACACATTTTGTTTTATCACCCCGGATAAGAGAAAAGGCCCTATATTTTCAGAATTTTAGTAAACGTGGTAGGTTGCATTAGTTCGAGGAAGCAAGATATCCTTTACGAGCCAATATTGCACGACTCTGAGTATCGTGGTTTCTTTTCACAATTCAGACTTCGTGGGCAGTGGATAGAACCTTCGATATTTGGATCTAAAAGCGGACACTACCATGCATCAATCAGGAAGTATAGGTTATGAGCAGCAAGCCATAAAAACGATGTATAAAATATTAAAAATATGGTGTGAAGTCTCATGATTAGGGCTCGGATCGATATGCTGGATAAAATCTCCAGATATGCTCGAAAACCATGTGTTTTATGCTCGATAGATATGCTCCAAGAACCCATTATATGCGGTTAAATATGCAGAATATGCTCAAAAAACACCGTTAAAACTATGGAAAGGAATGTGAAACGAAACAAGATGTTTAATAAAGAACATATAGCCTACTTTCTCCTAAATGCATGGGTATTGTTATAACTCTTTGTCCTTTTCAAGGAGTATAATTGAATGTTGGTTGTAGTAGCTTGTTGAAATACAACGTGCTATAGGGATATTAAACATGAATATGAGGTGCCCTTTGCTACTGCTACCTTAGTAAAAAAATATTCAATTCAGTTTCACCGTGTTTGAATTGATATGGGGAATGGATTTGCACACATACATGGCCGCTATTTGCAAACCATTGGGCTGATGACCTTGTAGACAGTCATAAGATGTTTTCCACAAAAAGGCGTGTTGTTGCGAAATCTGGTAGAGATCAAATTATTAGGATGGTCGTAATTTGAATTAAGCTTTTAACATTTGGGTGGACGTCATTCCGTTTCTGTCAAGATGGCGGCGATATAAAACATGACTCTAAGTTGCCATTTGCTAGTGCTACCTCTGTACCAAATTTCGTTCAATTCGGTTTCACCGTGTTTGAATTGATAGGGGGAATCGATTTGCACACATACTTGGCCACCATCTGCAAACTATTGGGCTGATGATCTTGCAGTTTGGTCAGAATATGCTTCCCACATAAAGATATATTGTTGTAAAATTTGGTAGGAACTAGATTATTAGGTTGGTCGTAATTACATTTTAGCTTTTAACATTTGGGTGGCCTCGATTACGTTTCCGTCAAGATGGCGGTGATATAAAACATGACACTGTGGTGCCCTTTGCTAGTGCTACCTCTGTACCAAATTTCGTTCCATTCGGTTTCAAAGTGTTCGAATTGATAGGGGGAATCGATTTTCACACAAAGATGGCCGCTATCCGCAAAATATTAGGCTAATGACCTATTAGTTTGGTCAAAGGATGCTCCCCCCATAAAGGTATGTTGTTGCAAAATTTGGTAGAGATCGGATGATTAGGTTAGTCGTAATTTGATTTAAGCTTTGAACATTTGTGTGGCCGCCATTACGTTTCCGTTAAGATGGCGGCGATATAAAACATAACACTGAGGTGTCCTTTGCTAGTGCTACCTTTGTACTGTGCCCGCTTCTCCAATGGGACAGGCGATCACCCGGCTAGCATCCCGGCCCCATCAGAAGAAACAGCCAAGGGAGTGGGTACAAAAAAATTAGGGCATGAATCTTGGTTCATACAGACAAGACTAAAAGAAAAGCTCCAGCGAGCTAGAGACAAAGGGTCTCGGGTCGTTTACGGGTTGGGATGGCAAATAGACTGAACCAGGATTCACAAGCAAATCCCTAACTTGAACTGACAAACAGAAAAGAAAGGAAAAGCCCTCGTAAAATCACATCTGCTCCTTTATTGGCCAAAGGATAAATAAATATGCAACCTGCCTATCATGCACGAGTATAGTGTTAGGGTGGGACAAAGTCCGGAAAAAAATAAAGTTCATAGTCCCTAAACAATCAAAAAAATTATACTTATTCAAACTCGTGGGTGTCCTCTCTTAAAGTTCCGACAAGGAGATCGCCTTTCAAAAAGCTAAATTAACCCTTAATTTATCGGTGCACACGCATGTAAACATCACTAGCCACTTATCACAAAGTTCATCGGCGGCAAAAATTCAAAGAAAATATCGAACATCTATGTAAATTACAACTGTCTACCCTTATACAGCAATGGACGGATCTCCTCTATCGAACTGCAAATGACTAATTAAAGAGCATCCTGTTACATCAAATAGCACTCAAACATCGACTCAGCTTCACATAATATGACATTTCAACAATTAATTATAACCTATCATAAATTATTAACACACCCAGATTGTGCTTACATATTTACACTACTGATTCTTATTATTATTAATGATTTATCTCCGCCTTTCCAACAACCTTGATCCACACTGTCATCTTTGTCATTGTAATTAAATTATAGCATTGTCTAATGTTTATGAAAGGTTAAGAACCTCGCAATAAGGCGCCCTAGCGTATTTCATACTCACAACAAACATTTAATCGTAACCCTTCCGCCGAACACTCTGTGTGAAGATCCAAACAACCCGACTGTCGAGCGCACCATCAATTACACACCTGCGCTATCCAATACAACTCATCAATGAACGTAGCACGTTCGTCAAGAGGACCCTGTCCTTACAAATTCAATTCAACGGACATCCGTCGCCCCGTGAATAACCTCGTCATATTTTGACGGAATAATACCTTATCTAATTACCACATAATTATCACATAAACTTTACACAACATCATTACAAAATAAATCATGCATTATTAGCATGTCTCAAGAACCCACACTAACAGAGCGTATCAACTTTATCGGGACCACGAGGTCGTATGATAATATGGCATCCTATCCAAGGAACCTTATCCGACAATCTTCAACCATATTCATTTGCCATAAAAATCTATGCAATCCGTGACAAACCTTTCAGAATAAAATTCGAATAATGACCTCTGAAATCGACATGCTAGAATCTCCCAGCAAAATGGGCATCTCCTATTATCGTTACCCGATTACAAATTATTATTATTATTATTATGTCTCAGAGAATAAATACATGTCTTACTCCTACCATTGATGCTGTAAATTTATGTAGGTCAAATGACCCGAAAAGAAAGACAAAAAATCATCTGCACGACCCTATGAAAAAAAATGATGCTCTTATTCAATCTGGAATAAATGACTATAAAGGGCGTTAAGTTACACGATCTCAGGTTATCTCATGGCATGGCTATCCGAGGTAGAGGTTTTCTTCTTCCTGATGAACAAGGATGGAAATGAAACGTCTTACTTTATATCCGGTGTCCTCGGAAATCCATGGCGTCGGCGTCGGCATCGTCTGCGGCATCAGGGCGGCGTCGTTCCTCCAGTGTCTCCGCAATGTGGTCTCCCAGCGTACTGGTAGAGGTATCCGCCCCCGGCACCTCTCGGTCTCCTGGCGACGCCCATGTCTGCCCACGGGTTGTCCCCGGTCACCTTCAGCAGCGGCGTCTCCTGACGTCCCAACCATGGTCCACTCGTCCATCTCGTTGCGACCGTTCACCCCATTATGGCCCCTTGAGAAGTTCAGTGCAGCATAATTTGCGTGTTAATATGCATGTTGATTCCCAGAGTATTTGAGTCCATGGTTATTAAGTTCATGCTGCCGTGGGGCAATATTACATCTCACTATATCAGAGCACTTTCACGCTCGTGCACTATAGCGTCTAGTTCCTGGTTCACTTGAGTTATATGTCTTCACTTTCCTTTAACCCAGTGACACACTTCCTTCCACGAGGAGCTATTTCGATCTGGCCTTGACCGACATATCAAGTTGCTTGCGGCCTTCAGTCTTCCAACACAAGCTTAAAGTAGATATATCCGTCCCTATTGCATTCTCACTGCGTTTCTTAAAATGCCACACTGCTATGCTATTTCCGAATGGATGTCTGTTACAATATAGGGCCTCGTGATAATGCTTCCCCTCGACTATCGTTATATAGTTCTTCCCCTGATACTCGTAATTTTAAACACCTCCTGGTATCAATTTTTGAAAATCCACAGCCTGCTTCCAGTCTCCGACCGGGTCAGGAATGGAATGAATGAAGCCCCTATCTAGCGGCGAGGATATGAACTGTGCCGGCTGCCGAGGCCTGACGCACTCCTCTGGGGCAATGGTATCAATCTTTAATGAACATAAATTGTCGTCATAAACGGACTTCCTTTATCAGTTCTAACTGTTTCCTCACATACTGGCGAGTCCGATATCGTCTTGAAATTCACACTGTTCGACAAACAAACTGACATACTTCACTGTAAAAAAACTCACTGGCAATACATGCACGCTAGTTTCAGGCTTCATGGCCTGCTGGTCACTCACGAAAACCATTCAAGTTCCCGATGTAAAATCACTGTCTACGTGACATGGGCTACTCTTCCGTGCTCCGCTGTATAACACACTCGTCCACGCACTATTGACTCACACACTGCTGACTCACATACTACTGACTCACATACTGAACATTCCGGAACTGCGTCCTTCTTCGAGAAAAAAAAAGTGGGAGGGGTTGGAACCTTCTGGAGCATTCCCCTACTTTCGCGGTTACCTCGCCGCGTCATGCCATGACGTCATACTGACTCTCCGGTCTCCTTCCGATCTTCTGTCATCCGGGGCCGGTAATTGACCCTGACTGGATCGGTCACAGTACCAAATTTCGTTCAATTCGCGTTCACCGTGTTCGAATTGATATGGGGGGGACAGACATTCAGAGTACACACCCTCACACACACACACACACACACAGACTCACACACACACACATACACACACACACAGCCAGACACACTTTTCTTCGCCCTATGTTGATCTCATAAGTCTACTTTCATTTTTTGCAAAAATCGATAGTAGGCTAAAAACCAATAGCATGCCTTTATATACGAGCTTTATTTCTAACTGTACAGTATGTATGATACACTGCAATATACTCGCATTCAAGTTTCTCAAGTATATATAAGAGAAGTTTTCTTATAAAAGTTACAGTTTAAAAGTTCATTTACAAAATGTTCAGAATTAGGCGTGTCAATGAAGTAGATCTGCATTGGTCTGTACAACAAGATTTTTAGCCTACTTTTCACATTTTGCAAAAATGAGGAAAAAGTAGACTTATGAGATCGATCCGGGAAAATGTGTGTCTGTCTGTCTGTCTGTCTGTCCTTATGTCTGTCTGTCTGTCTGTCTGTCTGTCTGTCTGGCTGTGTGTGCGTCCCCCCCCCTATCAACTCCTAAACGGCTGTAGCAATCGAAACAAAATTTGGTAGGAGTAAAGATCTGTACCTGAATATCACACGGCGATATTTGAAAATTATGTCAGTGCTACCAACTGCTGAAAAATCGCAATTGAAATTTGAGCTCCATGTTGGATATCTTGGAAGGTATGAAAGGGAGCTATTTCAAAATTGGCACACGTATAGACAATAATATAGCAGTTTAATTTCCAGGAGGACATACATGGCAGTGTTGCCAAAATGATTCTAAGCCTGCTGATAGGTCCAATTTTTAAATACATATAACTTCTACACTATCAATTGTAATTCAACCAAATTTCGTATGTGCTATGTGTACAAAAACAGATATGACTGAGCGTATTCTTAAGAGCCACCAGGGCTGCCAACTGTTAATAAATGCTCTCATGTTTTAAAATCCAAATACCCATATATCTGAAAGTATGCAACCCGACAGCTTTAAACTATGCACATGTATAGTACCTGACATTCTATATTAATTTGGAGTAACTTATATACGTCAGTGCTACCAACATGATTCTAAGTCTGCTGAGAGGTCCAACTTTAAATACACGTAACTTCTATACTATCATTTAGATTTCAACCAAATTTCGTGTGTACTATGTGTACCATAACAGATATGACTATGCCGATTCTTATGAGTAAACAGGGCTGCCAACTGTTAATAAATGCTGTCTTTATTTTTGTCACCCTAATATCAATATATCAGAAAGTATGCAAGCCAATAGCTCTAAACTTTGCACACGTATAGTACCTGGCATTCTAGATTAATTTGGAGTAACTTATAAAGCCCTACGCCAGTACTGCCAACATGATTGTAAGCCTGCTGATGGGCCCAATTTTAAAAAACATGTAACTTCTATACTAACTAATGGATTTCCTTCAAAATTGACACAACAATAGATCATTTTATTTCAGATTATTTCTGACCAATTCATGTATGTCATTGTTGCCAACATGATTTTACGCGCGCTGTTAGATCCAATGTCTAATTGCATGTAACGTCCATGCTATCCATTGGACTTGAACCAACTTTTGTATTCTGTACCTTAAGAGATGGAACTAAGAATATATTCAGTCACCAGGGCTACCAACTGTAGTTCTCTATAAGGCTACATTATACCAGGTATACAGTATTTCGAACTAATTAGAAATTTGGATATTACCAACTTTATTTTGTCATTATTCTAGGTAGATCAATATAGATTAATTATTGGCATGAATCTTAAATTTTAAGAAAAGTAGGCTCTTTAGTTCGTCACGGAACTTCTTGTTTTCTATGTTTTCAGTTTTGAATGATTTTCTTATATCAATCAATAAAAGTTTCAATGACGAGAACGACCTTACTAAAGGTTAAAAATCTGCGGTTCTATTATTCGCACCAGATAGGCCCGAATTCTGGGGGGAAATCGAAGAAGAACAAACTATTTAGACGAAAACCAAAAGAATATGCATTTATATGCTCGATAAATTTCAATTCTCTTGGTCCCAGAGAGGTGAAAATACCACCGGAAGGCTTCTTTCCATGTGTACTATTCAGGAAAAAAAACAAGATGTTCAGTAAAGAACATATAGCCTACTTTCTCCTAAATGCATGGGTATTGTTATAACTCTTTGTCCTTTTCAAGGAGTATGATTGAATGTTGGTTGTAGTAGCTTGTTGAAATACAACGTGCTATAGGGATATTAAACATGAATATGAGGTTCCCTTTGCTAGTGCTACCTCTGTACCAAATTTCGTTCAATTCGGTTTCACCGTGTTTGAATTGATAGGGGGAATCGATTTGCACACATACTTGGCCACCATCTGCAAACTATTGGGCTGATGTTCTTGCAGTTTGGTCAGAATATGTTTCCCACATAAAGATATGGTGTTGCAAAATTTGGTAGAGACTAGATTATTAGGTTGGTCGTAATTACATTTTAGCTATTAACATTTGGGTGGCCGTGATTACGTTTCCGTCAAGATAGCGGTGATATAAAACATGACACTGAGGTGCCCTTTGCTAGTGCTACCTCTGTACCAAATTTCGTTCATTCGGTTCCACCGTGTTCGAATTAATAGGGGGAATCCATTTTGACATAAAGATGGCCGCCATCCGCAAACTATTAAGCTAATGACCTATTAGATTGGTCAAAGGATGCTCCCTCCATAAAGGTATGTTGTTGCAAAGTTTGGTAGAGATCGGATGGTTATGTTAGTCGTAATTTGATTTAAGCTTTGAACATTTGTGTGGCCGCCATTACGTTTCTGTCAATATGGCGGCGATATTAATCATGACACTGAGATGCCCTTTGCTAGTGCTACCTCTGTACCAAATTTCGTTCCATTCGGTTCCACCGTGTTCGAATTAATAGGGGGAATCAATTTTGACATAAAGATGGCCGCCATCCGCAAACTATTAGGCGAATGACCTATTAGATTGGTCAAAGGATGCTCCCTCCATAAAGGTATGTAGTTGCAAAATTTGGTAGAGATCAGATGATTAGGTTAATCGTAATTTGATTTAAGCTTTGAACATTCGTGTGGCCGCCATTACGTTTCAGTCAAGACGGCGGCGATATAAAACATGACACTGAGGTGCCCTTTGCTAGTGCTACCTCTGTACCAAATTTCATTACATTCGGTTCCACCGTGTTCGAATTAATAGGGGTAATCGATTTTGACACAAAGATGGCCGCCATCCGCAAACTATTAGGCTAATGACCTATTAGATTTGTCAAAGGATGCTTCCTCCATAAAGGTATGTTTTTGCAAAATTTGGTAGAGATCGGATGATTAGGTTAGTCGTAATTTGATTTAAGCTTTGAATATTTGTGTGGCCGCCATTACGTTTCCGTCAAGATGACGGCGATATAAAACATGACACTGAGGTGCCTTTTGTTAGTACTACCCCTGTTCCAAATTTCGTTCCATTCGGTTGCACCGTGTTTGAATTAATAGGGGGAATCGATTTTCCCACAAAGATGGCCGCCATCCGCAAACTATTACGCTGATGACCTATTGGTTTGGTCAAAAGATGCTCCCCCCATAAAGGTATGTTGTTGCAAAACTTGGTAGAGATCGGATGATTAGGTTAGTCGTAATTTGATTTAAGCTTTGAACATTTGTGTGGCCGCCATTACGTTTCCGTCAAGATGGCGGCAATATAAAACATGACACTGAGGTGCCTTTTGTTAGTACTACCTCTGTACCAAATTTCGTCCCATTCGGTTGCACCGTGTTTGAATTAATAGGGGGAATCTATTTTCACACAAAGATGGCCGCCATCCGCAAACTATTACGCTGATGACCTATTAGATTGGTCGAAGGATGCTCCCTCCATAAAGGTATGTTGTTGCAAAATTTGGTAGAGATCGGATGATTAGGTTAGTCGTAATTTGATTTAAGCTTTGAACATTTGTGTGGCCGCCATTACGTTTCCGTCAAGATGGCGGCGATATAAAACATGACACTGAGGTGTCCGTTGCTAGTGCTACCTTTGTACCAAATTTCGTTCAATTCGCATTCACTGTGTTCGAATTGATAGGGGGGGGGGGGGACAGACATTCAGAGTACACACACTCACACACACACAGACACACACACTGACTCACACACACACACACACACACACACACAGACTCACACACACACATACACACACACAGACAGACACACTTTTTTCGCCCTGTGTTGATCTCATAAGTCTCCTTTCATTTTTTGCAAAAATCGAAAGTAGGCTAATATGCAAATATGCTCGAATCTGAGCCCTACTCATGATCATTAGCTCTCCTCTGTATTTAATAGAGCAATAAAGGTGGAAATCTTGTTTCAATTTTAAGATCTACTCAAAATGAATTGCTCGCATGATACGTCTCATTTATATTTCATGTATTCCATTCAATAAGCTGCCTGATCTAAATTAACTTAGATTCTGATAGCCCTAAAGCTCTTAAATTAATTAAAACTTAACTTTTTGATGACACGCAAATGTAAACCTCATTCAGTCTTAATGAGTCAGGGCATTTCGCTTTCTTTTGCTGCTAAGTTATGACTTCATTACAGAAACTAGGGTAATTAGTATTATAATATTTATCAACATTTGCGCTAACAAACTAGAGTAAACTTTGGAGAAAAAGTAACACGAAGTAGTGTAAGTCACTTGTGTGCTAATAAATTAGGTCTGTTGGTGAATGACTTCAATGTTCATGGAGTGACGGTTCATAGTTGTAAGCACGTGCATATTTCTCGGTTTTAATAGTACACTACATGGAAAGGGCCGCAAACTGTGTTCAGACGCAACGCACACCACTAAGTCTTGTATAAAAAAAGTTCAGTATCAGTTTTGAAGAAAATCTTTTTTTAAATCCCTTATCTTCCCAGCTCGGCTTCACCCAAGGATTCTGCGAGGGATCATTCTTCTACCGTCGTAAGGACGGTGTCGGGAAGCTGAACACACCTTGTCAGCAGAACTCTGGATGGTGACAGGCGACCGTTAACTTGGGTCTAAAGAAGGGAGTGGGAAGCAGTCGGCCGTGGACCTTTTGAAAGGAACCGTCCTGGCATTTGCCAGGGGGTGAAAATGGAAAACCTCAAAAAGACATTTTCTTGATGGCCGTGGTGGAATTCGACCTCTTCAAAATACATTTCAAAAAGCAATAAAAAAAATTAAAATGAAGATGCCGTATTGATCTTATCTTGATTTTCTTTCGGTGATGGTAGATAATTACAAGTCAATACGGATAATATAAATCAACCGGTAAACAAGCGAATAAAAACCTCGTAATTTATCGCGTACGAAACTCGGTGTTGTGATTTATCAATTTGAAAGGCTGCCTATGATTGGCTGGTTAAAGTGATTTTACTATTGACCGCTAGATAACTCTAGCGTAGCATTGAAATATCAAGTCGGATGTAACAAAGGCATCCATATACAAACATCACAATTTAAACACAATATTTTTTTTATGTATGAAATAGAAAATTCTTTACACGTTATATGAAGTCAGCCCCATACCAACAACCAGGATAAACAATATTTGTACTTAATTCAGAAATACCCCGTTGCAAAAAAAGATGTGATTTACTATAATGTAAACATGATGGTACAAACGTTCTAAATAATTTCTATACTTTCATCAAAAATGTGTATGACCTCGTCCTTAAGCTGAGGTCTGGCGTTACGTTACGGTGACGGACGGACAGATGCACTGAGGTGTGTGACGTATTAGTACCCCGTTAGCATAAGACAAAAACCCCGATTCTTGGATGTCACGGGTAATCTAGAGAACCACTGGATGGATTTTAATGCGGTTTCCACCATTCTGTAAAGGATATCTCGAGGAAAGATTCTGTAGAAAATAATTTATGTATGATCAAAGGAAGCCAAGCAGTAACGATTTCAGTGAAAAAAGTCCGCGAGTCCATATCTCTATCTTCAATACATCGCCCACTATAAGTGTTTTTGACTGGATGGAAGGGGCAAGTCCCCGCGCGCTCTGGTGAGCGTACGGCATCCCCCGCGCTGGACCTTGGTTTGCACTTGCCCTTCGCGAGTAATTTGAAACAAGATAGGCAAGATAAGTATTATGCAGATAATTTTCTAACATGTCAAGTGTCTTTGGCTTCGAGCGAAGCGAGAAGCCTCCAGCCTTTCCTAGCATTTTTCAGCATTTGTAGCATTTAAAATGAAACAAAGTCTAGTCTTTCAGACTCACTGTCACATTTTTAACCCAGATATCCCTGACATCCTTCCAGAAGGACGAACGAATAATTCAAATTCGGTGTGCTCTAGTAGTAAAAATAAGTAGCTATCTGCGCGCATGCGTGTATTTACAGTCCTGACAATAACTTGTCATCAGTTTGTGACTGCATGCACTGCCGTGCAGACTTTTTGTTAGCAACAATAGCGTTAAAGGTAAACCGATGTTTCTGTGATGGACGAATTGACTGACATCAATGTAGAAGGGTAAGTATTATGACCACAGGTATGCCTGGATGATTTAAAAAAATTGTCACACAAACTCTAAGGATGTTGTTCGACATAATAATGTGATGATGTTTTTGTTCGCTGTACCAATATTAGTTGAAGTTATTATTACCTAAAACTACGGATCCTTCCAGAACGATGTCAGGGAAATACGATGTATTTTTTTAGCTAGGTTCTTACACTTGAATGAACTCCTAGCGATCATTGAATAGAATAACACCCCTGAACTTGAGTTATTTGACATAATAGAAATTCCTCCTCTGGAAACAGCACAGATTAAGACTCAGGGGCGGAATTTTTTCCTACAATTGATCATTTTCTAGGCTCCCAACTGCAATCAGAAGCATTCCTCAGCATCTCAAATGCTCCCTCGCTAATCGAGATTATGCCTGAACGTCAGTCTTTGTATATGCAGAAAATACTAAATATTAAATATCTACATAGTAGGTATGAAGTGGGGCTGCGTGGCGCAGTCGGTAGAGGCTCCGAGCTTCGAACTGAAAGGGAGTGGGTTCGATCCCCACCCAGGTAGTGGATTTTAGAAACAATACTACCACTTTCGGAAACGCAAATAGCCCTGGGGTTCACTCAGTCCACACCAGAAATGAGTACCAGGGTAATTCCTGGGAGCAAAGAAGGTCAGGCGTGGCTCTGACAACTCCATCCCATCTAGTGCCGATGTCACAAAATGTGGAAGCCTCTACCTCCACTACACCCAGGGCCTCCATGGCCTGTAAGGAGTTGGATTTGCTATAGTATCACTTTATACCCTAAAGGATATAAATCACGTTCTATTCTCGTTTTAAGTTTGCCAATCTGCTCGAATCAAGAAAATCAGGTTAAATGTAAGAAATTTAGGAGAACTCGCGAACGCCCCAAACCAGCGGAATATAAATGGAACGATAATGATCTGAAAGCTCCGTGTGTTGAATGGTTGCCCATTCACACTTTCCAGGACCAAATGAAAACACCACTCGAATATTTCAAATTATTCTTTGATGAAGAAGTTGTGCAAACAATAATAATTTTTACCAATGAGTATGCTGAAAAGGAGAACAAAGTTCGTGATGTGTCTAATGCTGAAATGTGGTCTTTCATCGGCATACCACTAACTTTGACAAGTTCAGCCCCTTGAGTAAGGTATCCCGATTTTCCCGCCAGCAGAGAACAATAATCTCCGTACCTCAGCCAAGCTTTCTTTCCCCTTATAACAACGAAATGGGTGGGATTGATCGAACTGATGAAAATGTGTCACTTTTCAGAGCCAATCAGAGGAAAATAGTGGTATTTTACCTTAATAGCACATACTATAGACTTGGCAGACCAAAATGCTTGGCAGCTGTATCACAAAGATGGTGGAAACTTGACCTCTTGCACTTTAGGAGTGTAACTAGATCTCTCTTGGCATCCAATAGAAGACTGAGCTCTGGCCAAGGACGTCCATCTAAAAGAAGGAAAACTGACGTCCGTTACGATGGTGTACATCATTACGTCTCAGACCTTTCCACAGATGCCTACACAAACAGGAAGAAAAAACTACTCCATTGCAAACACTGCACGAAAAAATGCACTACAAGGTGCATAAAATATGACTGTGCTTTGTATGTTTCTTCCTTTGAAGTATTTCATACAAAGGTTTAATCATTCAATTGTTGCTTTCTTAAATAGTTCTAGTGTAAATAAAATTCTATTACATTTTATGTGATAATAGTACATTATGCAACGAGCCTATAATGGCTATAATTAAGACAAGAGTATGTTTATAAAACGAGCGTATGCGAGTTTTATAATTTCCATATGAGTGTCTTAATTACCATTTTAGGCGAGTTGCATACGAATGTTAATGTTCGACGATAATTATTATAACTATTTTATGTTCGAACATAAATATTCATAAATATCTGTTCAGTTACTAGAATTTTGTGATCGTGCTGCGCTGGGTAGGATATCTCTGTTTTCCAAGGTCTCTGGCCGACCGACGCATGCGCTCTGTGTGCTTCAATGCCATATGTGCAGATTGTGCACCAGTATTAAGTAATACTGTCACCGAAGTCGTTTGAAAACAACGCGCTGTGCAGAAATTGGAGTTGGGGATATTAAGGTGCAGTGCTATTTCTTGTCTCATATTCACCAGTTTATTTACGCGAACATATGGACGGTGCACTTTCGGTAATTTATATAGACATCTTGGATTCTGAGCGCATGCGCGAAGGTATCGTTATCTAATTGATCAAACAACTGTTTCTTGAGCTGTGATTGGTGGGAGAAACTGTTTCATAATGAAATATAGTGTTAAAATGAACTTCATTATAGTACAGTTTTCAGACATATAATAGTCAGGGTCGAACATTAAATATTTTACTCAATGAATATCATGAATTAATTCACAAAATTTCTAATGAATTAATTTTGATAGTGAATATCACTGACGTCCTTCTGGAAGGATGTCTGATTTTCTGCAAACTAGGCATGTTAAGTAATTAAAACCACTTTTTCTGGCCAGCTCACATCAACATCAACAGATCTTCATGGAACAAACACAAATTTCAACGAAGAAAAAAAACAGGGTTACCTGGGTTAATGCAGCCAATAGCCATGTATTTATAGCCTACTTTCGATTTTTGCAAAAAATGAAAGTAGACTTATGAGATCTACACAGGGCCAAAAATTGTGTGTCTGTCCCTGTGTGTGTGTGTGTGAGTCTGTGTGTGAGTGTGTGTACTCTGAATGTCTGTCCCCCCCCCCCTATCAATTCAGACACGGTGAAACCGAATTGAACGAAATTTGGTACAGAGGTAGAACTAGCAAAGGCCACCTCAGTGGCATGCTTTATATCGCCGCCATATTTACTGAAACTGAATGGCGGCCACTCAAACGTTCAAAACGTAAAATCAAATAACGACTAAACAAATCATCCGATCTCTACCAAATTTGGTAACAACATACCTTCATATAGGACGCGTCTTATGACCGAACTGCAAGGTCATCCGCCGTACCATTTCAGGATGGCGGCCGTGTGAATTATGCAAACTTTATAATCCATATCATGGGACCCACCAGTTCCGATTATCGAGCCGAGAATCGTTTTAACTGTTCTAAAGGAAGAGGCACGTTCGATATTAAAAGTTTATTTTGTAATACTATAGTGCAGAAGTGATTTTAAAAAGTTGAGCCGTCTCAGTTACAAGACAAGATGGCAGCGGATATCTTGTGCCTGACTTATATTTCACTAATTTGAGTATTGCATGCAATATAGCGTACTGATACGAAATAAATAAACTTTGTATGAAATGCTTTATATATAAATAATATACTCCTCTGATAAAATCGTTTAGTCTAAATCACTATTTGCTAACACCTTCTATGTAATTCATTTGATATCGGACCATGTTCGTTGGCACGTTTGGCTGCGTAGTAAAGGGTTGGCCTATCACTCTTATGGCTAAGGTTCAAACCCCATCAGAGTTATTTTTTTTTGCTTGAAATTGTTTATATTTATTGTTTTATAATGACTCGGACGTTTTAAAATTATGCGTTATATTGTGCAGAGTACGATCGAAAATATATATTTAATTAAAACAAAATTCGCCAGCAGATTTGTACGAGATATCAAGCAGCAAAAAGTGAATTATCATGGCCAACAGGCGGTGAACTGCACGCCGGCCTACAGGTTAACATACAGATTTTAGTGAGAAGTTTCTTTTTATGGCCTCTAGAATGCACTCGTCCTGTTAAGGTTATCTTGTTCGATACTTCTCCACTAGATGTCACGACTAGTCTACGTGGGACTCCATTGATTAGCATACCATTGGCAATCTATGCGCATCGAATTTGAAGAATGATAAGATGATGCTACGATACATTTTTGGCCTATATTCATTTTATGAAAAAAATAGGCTTATGAGATCACATTTTGTCCGTGTGTGTGTGTGTCCCCTAATATCTTCTAAACGACTGGAGCGATTACAATGAAACTCGGTAAGATCATAGCACAATTCTGGCCAACCCCGTCCGTGCTCATCAAACTTTATTGTGTCTCACCAATCCAACATGGCGGCTGTGCGAAATATTTCACCAGCATTCAGTATCTCCGAATCTATTACCGATATCGCCCAGAAATTGTGTACGGTGATAAAGCGCACTATTAGAAGTTCACTTATGAGACTTTCAATAACCCGGTGACTACAAAGCCAACATGGCGGCCAAGCGAAGTTGAGACTTTTAAATAGACTTTTCTCCCCATTTAACTATCCAAACGTAATAAAACTTGGTACTGCAAATGTTTATACACATTGTAATGCACTGGGTCTAATTTAATTCAATTGTTTACATAACCTCAAAATGGCGGCTGTGCGAAATATTTCACTGACATTCTATATCTCCGAAACTATTAAAGATATCACCCTAAAATGTGGTACGGTGATAAAGGGTTCTGATAAAAGTCTATCTATGTAACTTTCGTAAACCTGTAAATTACAAAACGAACATGGCGGTGAAGCGAATTTAAAACATTTTAATAGACTTTTCTCGTGATTTATCTCTTTGAGCGCAGTGAAATGTGATACAGTAAATGATTATACATATTGAAATGCACTGGCATCTAATTTAGTTCAATTTTTTACATAACATCAAGATGGCGGCTGTGCGAAATTTTAAAATTAAGTTTTTATTTCTTGTGTCGTAATCATGCGATCGAAGTGAAAGTTTGAATAATGAACCTAGGCAATAATTGTCCTTGAATGGTACATAACTTTATGGCCTATACGTATAACATACCAAAATGGTGAGCATCCGAAATATTTAGACGGTTCTCAATATCTATGAATCTTTTACAGCAATCAAACTGAATTTTTTTTATGTTCATAGAGGATATGAACATATGTTCACCTATAGGACTTTCAGTAACCTGGTGACCACAAATCTAACATGGTGGTGATGCGAAGTATAAATATTCACATGGACGTTTTACGCAATTTAAATGGACGTATCTTGCGATTTAACTATCCGAGTGCAGTGAAACGTTGCACGTTAAATGCTTATACAAATGTTAATCCAAAGGCATTTAATTTATTTCAATTGTTTGCATAATCACAAGAAGGCAGCTGTGCGAATTTTAAAATCTCGTTTTAGCCTACTTTTCACATTTTGCAAAAAAAGAGGAAAAAGTAGACTTATGAGATCGGCCAAATGTGTGTCTGTCTGTCTGTCTGTCCTTCTGTCTGTCTGTCTGTCTGTCTGGCTGTGTGTGTGTGTCACCCCCTATCAACTCCTAAACGGCTGCAGCAATCGAAACAAAATTTGGTAGGAGTAAAGACCGACACCTGAATATCTCACGGCCATATTTGAAAATGATGTCAGTGCTACCAACTGCTGAAAAATCGCAATTGACATTTGAGCTCCATGTTGGATATATTGGAAGGTATGAATGGGAGCTATTTCAAAATTGACACACGTATAGATAATAATATTGCAGATTAATTTCCAGGAGGCCATACATGGCAGTGTTGCCAAAATGATTATAAGGCTGCTGATAGGTCCAAATTTTAAATGCATATAACTTCTACACTATCAATTGGATTTCAACCAACATTCGTATGTGCTATGTGTACATGGACAGATATAACTGAGCGTATTCTTAAGAGCCACTAGGGCTGCCAACTGTTAATAAATGCTCTCATTTTTTTAAATCCAAATACCCATTTATCAGAAAGTATGCAACCCGACAGCTTTAAACTATGCACACGTATAGTACCTGGCATTCTATATTAATTTGGAGTAACTTATATACGTCAGTGCTACCAACATGATTTTAAGCCTGCTGAGAAGTCCAAATTTAAATACATGTAACTTCTATACTATTATTTGGATTTCAACAAAATTTCGTGCGTACTATGTGTACCATAACAGATAGGACTATGCCGATACTTAAGAGTAACCAGGGCTGCCAACTGTTAATAAATACAGTCTCTATTTTTTATTACCCTGATATCAATATATCAGAAAGTATGCAAGCCAATAGCTCTAAACTTTGCACACGTATAGTACCTGGCATTCTAGACTAATTTGGAGTAACTAATATACGTCAGTGCTGCCAACATGTTTCTAAGCCTGCTGATAGGTCCATTTTTAAAATACATGTAACTTCTATACTAACTAATGGATTCCATTCAAAATTGACACAACAATAGATCATATTATTTCAGATTATATCTGACCAATACATGTATGTCATTGTTGCCAACATGATTTTACGAGCGCTGTAAGATCCAATGTTTAACTGCATGTAACGTCCATGCTATCCATTGGACTTCAACCAAATTTTGTATTCTGTACCTTAAGAGATGGAACTAAGAATATTTTCAGTCACCAGGGCTGCCAACTGTAGTTCTCTATAAGGCTACATTAAGCCAGTTATACAGTATTTCGAACTAATTAGAAATGTCGATATTACCAACTTAATTGCGTCGTTATTCTAGATAGATCCATATAGATTAATCATTGGCATGAATCTTAAATTTTAAGAAAAGTAGACTCTTAAGTTCGTCACGGAACTTCGTGTTACTTCTTGTGTTCTAATCATGCGATCGAAGTTTGATTACCACACGTACACAATAATCTTAATGTAATAGTACAAAAATAAAAATCTAACCTGGACACAATCTGAAATATTTAGACGGTTTTCAATATCTACGAATCTATCACAACCTTCAAACTGACATTTTGTATGTTAATAGAGGCAATTAACATGAGTAGGATATATGAAAATAGGCTGTATAGTTCTACACGGAACTACTTGTTACTTTTTATTTTAAAGGGTTTGTAACAGCCTATTGTGCGTTATTTAATAATGTTATTTGAAGTAAAGAACAAAACATTTTCACATAGTACCTGAACTCGAGCAGTTGGTCCTAGTTCAGGATATTAATTAATACTTTTATTGCAGCCAAATAGCAATCGAAAATATCCACATAGTTGGTATACACACGTCTCTGTAGGGTCATGGAAAGATTTGTTAATTCAATTAGGGTTGTGAAAGCCATGCACAGCCAGACGTGTAAACACATGCCTCAACTCAAAGTTGGATGTTGCCCACGTCCTGTCGAATACGTAATAATAATAATAATAATAATAATGTTATTGGTTTCACGTCCCTTTTAACTACTGTGGCTTTTAGAAACGCCGGGGTGCCGGGATTTTGTCCCGAAGGGGATCATTAACGTGCCAGTAAATCTACTGAAACGGCTCCCTCGCATTTGTACACCCTCAAATGCCAGCTGACTGCGCCAGGATACGAACCTGCAACCTAGAGCCCAGCAAGCGAGAACGTTACCGCTAAGCCACGCAGCCAGTCCCGTTCATTATGTCTCAAGATCCATAACATTCTTGAGATACTTCTTATCGTTCTTTCTTTCTTTCTTTCTTTCTTTCTTTCTTCAATGATGGTAGCAGTTTTCTTCGAGGTTGTGGTGTTTGGTAGAGGTAAATAGTTTCTAAGGTCTTCAACCAAGAAATGATTCTATAATACTCATTGATAAAAACAACGAGTTATAACTATACTCATACATTTAGGAGAAAGTAGGCTATATATTCTTTACTGAAAAACTTGTTTTCTTTTCAAGAAGGGTCAGGGAAGGGATTATGAAAGGAAATCGGCCGTGGACCTATTGAAGAAACCGTCCCGGCATGTGTCTGGTAGTGAAAATGTGAAACCACGAAAACCATTTTCAGGACGGCCGAGGTGGGATTCGAACCCACGCTCTCCCGATGCCAGCGAGACACGAGGTAGCGCGTTAGCGCTCTCGGAAACCGCGGCCGGTTCTGTAGTCAGAATTGACCAGCATATATAAAGCTCTGTTTGTATGTCTGTTTCACTGATCTGAACCAAAATGTGTATACTTACCCTTTGGAACACTGCGTGTAACACTGTCCTGTTTAAATTTTGGACAGACCACTCCATTCCCTGCATTTAGGCCCTTTTGCACAAATCTACACCGTTTCTCCCATCTGAACCAAATTTTACATACTTACCCTTTGGAACCCGACAAGAAACACTCTACGGTACCTGAAATTTCGGACAGACCAGTCCATTCCGGCATTTAGGCCCTTTGGCACAAATCTTCACCGTTTCAACGATTTGAACAAAATTTCACATACTTAACCCTTCGGAACCCTGCGGGTAACACTGTCCACTTTATATTTCGACAGACCACTCCATTCCCTGCATTTAGGCCCTTTGGCACAAATCTATACTGCTTCACCGATCTGAACCAAAATATGTATACCTACCATTTGGAACCCCCTGAATAACACTGTCCACTTTAAATTTCGGACAGTCCATTCCATTCCCTGCATTTAGGCCCTTTAGCACTAAATTAGACCGATTCACCCATTCCAACCAAATTGTACATACTTACCCTTTGGAACCCGACGAGTAACACTGTCTACATGGAATTTCGGACAGACCACTCCATTCCCTGCATTTAGGCCCTTTATCACAAATCTACACCGTTTCACCAAATTGACCGAATTTTACATACTGAGTCCGTTATAGGAGGTGATCCGGGTACCATCCGCCAAAAGAAATGGTACTTCGAAAGACCCCGTTCTTCGAACCCAAAACCTCAGAGAATCGGGTGCATTTCTTTGTAGGCTTGCTCATTACGAGGGGCCTATCCAGGGGATCTGGGTCATTTAGCTCGGGAACAGTCATAGACGCCCAAAGAAATACATCCGAAAAATACCAAAGCTAGCAATAAAAAGAGATCCAGTCTTAAGTTAGATTCTTGCATGATTTATTCAAGTAATACCCCTAATCTATTTCCGAGGGTTGAAATCGGCTAATCCGCTAATCTAATTACAATAATGAGTCGTCCCTAGTTTGATGTTAAGTACCCTTGCGAAATCCTAGTTACATGAAACATTAGCAAAGCTAACTAGGCGCGTGGTACAAGAATAATTATCGCGTAGCAAATTTACAAATAAATGACTCGGTATAATTTACATTTAACAGCTAGCAAACCAATCCCTAGGTTAGGATGGTACCACGTCCACATTTAATATTACATTTAAATTCTGTCTAATGCCTATGTGAACGAAAGTATTACGACGAGATGCATCGTAAACAAATGCTTGTTACCAAATCTAATGATAGTTTGACCACTGACTATCGAAAAAAAATAATTACATAACACTCTTATGTCTAATAGGAACAATGGGATAAATACACTCGGGAATAAAGAAGTAAACACTCTGATACTAGCCTGCCTTCGCGAACTGACGTACTGTTTGTACTCGGTCGTCATCTCAAGTATGTGAGTTATGTTGTCAAAGCGCAATCATAATTGCGTCTTACAAGCTTTAGATCACGCAGGCCACAAGTTACTGATTATCGGTCCCGGAGATCCAATGTCGTCGATACAAGTAGTGTCAGCTCATTTAAAGTCATCTCCCACATGGAAATGGATTGAAGTCACGGTGTCGATTAAACAACAAGCAAATGGTTGCAAACTTATGGCTGTAATTATTTATAACAGTTAATTAATCCGTTGGTTTAGGATAATTATGCTCTTGATTTATCAGAAGGTTTAAATGTTATTTAGTTAGCTCTATTAATGACACCAGTCGTAGGCTGAACCATGTGATCTCGCTTGAGATTCACTCAAATAACATGACTTCAACAAGTCAACAATAACACAGGTTGGCGCGTCTTACACCAATAGCGCGCGGTGCATCGGTCGTCTTAGCCGTAACTCAAAGAACGCCGGAATAAACCAACAGTAAGGCGGACATTTTGCTGACGATTTGTGTCTCCTGTCAGAGGCACACGGTGAAATGCAAGCAAAGCTTGAAGACCTGGTTGTAGAACTGAAAAAGGTGGGGCTAACGATAAACTCAAAAAAGACCAAGGCCCTAAGAACTAACACCAACAAAATTGACCTATTTGTCTTCGAGGATGAACCTATAGAGGATGTCGATAGCTATACTTACTTGGGCAGTGTGGTGACCATGATGGAGGAGCGGCAAAGGATGTCTCCCAACGTATCCAAAAAGCAAACGGCGCCTTTGTAAGGCTCTATCCGGTGTGGAAGAACAGCAAAATATCCATGAAGACCAAACTTCGCATCTTCCGGAGTAATGTCAGGTCCGTTCTGTTATATGGGTCTGAGACTTGGAAGGTAACTAAGGAAATCACCTCCAGGCTGCAGACCTTTGTCAACCGCTGCTTAAGAAAAATATTAAACATCTACTGGCCGGAAGTAATCTCCAACCAAGAACTTTGGAGAAGGACGGGTGAAACGGAGATGGCCATACAAATTAAGCGATGGAAATGGAAATGGATCGGACATACCCTGAGGAAAGTAAATGAAGCCATTGAGAGAGAGGCACTGGATTGGTACCCACAGGGTACGAGGAGGAGAGGGAGACCCAAGAAAACGTGGCGCAGATCTGTCCACTTGGAGGCTATAGAGGAGGGAAAGACCTGGAGTGAGGTGAAGTGATTGTCAGCAAATAGGACCAGATGGAAATGCTTCATTGATGCCCTATGTTCCACAAGGGACAATTGGAACTAAGTCAAGTAAGTCAAGGTGGACATTCATCCGTCCTGCCAAATACCAAATAATGTGTTCACGGACACAACAATTACACTGGCTAGCCTAATTTATACAGAAGCTGGGTCAATTAATATTATTGTTTAAACCTTTCTATAACACGCCAGATGAATCAAAGTCGTCGCCTCAAAATATTAAAGGAATTCGCCTGAGCGAGCATTCCCTCACTCATAAAAAGTGGTAATAGTAATAACGGATGTTGACAGTTTACATAGCTGTTCTCCAAAGCAAGGTTATATTAATACCAGTGACCTTCTAATTCCTAGGACTTGTGACGTAAGTTAGCACACAAAAAAGTCAATAAAGTAGTCTCTCTGTTGCATCTCGGGTAAACCGGTTGTCAGCTGGCGCGCTCAACAACTCTCACTGCTTCGCGTGCAGCTTAGCATAGCAAAGATTGTGTTACAAAATGATCATTCTAATCTTGTAGTAGCACGAATTAAAGTCGTGAAGTGCTCTACAGATTGTATACAAATGTCTCATCACTTCCCTAACAGTGTTCCTAGGGATATTATACCCTTCAAAAAGATATAATACAGTATTAAATTCAAAGAAAACAAATAGTAAGATATTACACTCGTGCATCTAACTGCACTGATATTCGAAGATATGGCACTCGTTCGTTATACACGTGGGCTTTGATCTATGTGGATTGGCACTCTCCCCAACAAAAATAAAACATCTAACCTCTGCTGTGATCTTTGAAATGATACGAAGCAAGTTAGCCTATCAGTCTAACTGTGCATGGGTTCGTTCCTCTGGAACTTCACGTAGTAAAAATAGTACTCACGAAGAATGCCAAATAAAGAGTACAAAAATGTTTCAGCAACGGTCGGCGGAAAAATGATACAAAAATAAGCTTTTCCAACTTAAATAAGGGACCTGACTATAGGGTGTCCCCTAACACTTTCAGAAGCCTACACCTTCTGTAGTTAAGATGTCGTTTACATGACATAAAATTGCAGCTCCTTGCCGACTCACAAATACACTGAAAATACATGTGAATTTGCACCTGCCGTATAGTACACGGTTGTGGTGTCTAACTAAAAGATTGTCCCAGTGCCAAAGAAAGAAAAATATATACATTTCCAACCTAAGTGGTCAAATATCGTTGCGTTTCGGCTCAAAATATATAATCAACTACTACCTCAACCTGGACAAACCTCGTACAATAGGCTTTACAAGACTCACGGTTACTTCGCAAAGTAGGTCACCTTCCAGAACTCCCATTGGAAGGGGTGGTATACTTCCAGGGTTCCAAGCATTCTCCTTGGTAAGGCTATAGGTTTAAGCCTGTCCTTGTAGTCCTCTGTTTGCGTCTTGTACACGGTTTGTACCTGGTGGTATGGATTGGACAGTTCCGTGGTGGTGGTTTACTTCATCGGTGTTCCCCTCACATGATGAATTACACCATCACGATGCTCTCACAATAAAGTTGAAGAATTACTAACACGAGGTGCGTTATCGTATGCATCGTAGTTATCAAAATACACGTATTCTATTGAAAATATGATTGTAAATGCACACTGGCTTTAATGATTGCAGGTGATGAAAATGTACTGCTTTGCCTGCCACAGATTCTAATGTTACCAACACGAGGTATTCGTTCACAGATTTTATACTAAGTCAAATCACTGAAAATCTGAAGAATCACCGTCGCATGCGTGCGATACGTAGCTTTATCATGGTTGATTTTTATAGTAGCGCACACTAGGCTATAAGACGTAGTCGTAGATTTAATATTTCACGTCTGTTGGAATATTTCACGTCTGCCTTCAGACGGTCCTCGTGGTTAGTGAAAAAAATAATGTTGAATTATGGGCCGAAAATAATACTTTTCGTAGACTTAATCGTAGAAAGCAGCTCGATGGCTGTACATTACAGTCCTCCCAAAAATGGGGTTTACACTTGCCTACAATGGCCTTCGTCTTATAGACGGACAATTGACACGTTGCGTCCTGCCTCAGCAGACTATCAAAACGGTGTGTTCGTGCATAGCACGGCTTCCTGATCTGAAGGAAGTAGTCAAGTCAATTAGCGACTACTTTCATAATCCTCCGCGTGTCTGCTGTGAAAAATACCTTTACCTTAAATTGATTTACCATTTCCAAAAGGCATAGAAGATGGTAAATTAAGCAGAATTAATTATTTTATGTTCCTGAGATATGTGGCATTAAAATAATAAGTAATATATCTCTAGGAAGATAATAAGCTGTCCTCTCCGAAATCAAAATAGCGGATTGTTCAAGAGGAAGCTTTAGGGTGTGTTCTGTAGAACTGAGCATGTGAAGTGAATATGCTCTCAAAGAATTATTTGATACATGAGCCTGAGCGGTCTCAATACTTACCCTTTGAAACCCTGCTGGTAACACTGTCCACTTGATATTTTGACAAACCTCTCCATTCCCTATATTTAGAATAAGAGACTAATGGAACTTAGAACCACGTTTTAAGGCCCTAGAACTATTCATGTCGTTTTAGTGTAACTGGAAGAATATTTTAATAAGAATATTGTTGGCTGGCAAAGCAGGCTGCATCACGTTACCCCCACCAGTGCTCTGGTGCAGAATTGTGAATATAGTTACATCTTGCGCTACTTATAAATTGCAGTCACGGGGACAGATTAGTGGAAAAAGAATTCTTAGGCCTTTAAAACAGTGTTATCACCTTGAAAATTTTATGCCTCTGTATAAGTCAATGGTGTAGGTGCAGTACATTGAGGTTATCAGCTGCAATAAGCGTTGGTGCTTTCAAATTTACTATCATTTATACCGATCCTTATCCTTGAGCGCTATGTGGCGATAATATTGACCCTTTTGCTACCTCTGGAGCTCAGGACGGCCGAAGATTTCCAAAGTGCTCTGCATATTTTCCTACGGCGCTATGCGAGAAAAGACGACACTATTGGTTTCTACATTTCTAACAGCCAATGAGATATAGGTCCTAGGCAGTGTCTTTTATTTCACTTGCGCCTCTTTCTAATCATACTTTTCAATTAGTTTGTAAATTTCATGTGGCAGTACTGTAGTTAGTAAATAGCCGTTTCCCTATTCATAATCATTACGGGAAAATGGCCTGAAAATTACGTTCGTTATGCCGGCCCCGTGGTGTTAGGTTAGCGCGCCTGCCTCTCACTCGGAGGGTCCGGGTTCGATTCCCGGCTCCGTCAGGGATTTTAAAACTGACGTGAGGGTTGGAACGGGTTGCACTAAGCCTCGTGAGGACAATTGAGTAGCTGTCTGACAGCGAGACAGCGCCCCGATAACGAAAACCTAGATTAACGGCCGAGGGGACCCCATGCGCTGATCACGCTTTACCCCAATATATGCAGGCCAAATGGCTGGGCAGGGGTCGCTTGGTCGGCATAGGCCCTTCATGGGCTGTAGAGTGCCAGGGGTTGACATTATATTACGTCCATTATACTCTACTACTTATCACCCCCACTACCACCACCACCTCCACCACAAAATGTTATATTTTTAGCCTACTTTCGATTTTTGCAAAAAATGAAAGTAGACTTATGAGATCAACACAGGGCGAAAAATTGTGTGTCTGTCTGTCTGTGTGTGTGTCTGTGAGTCTGTGTGTCTGTGAGTGTGTGTACTCTGAATGTCTGCCCCTCCCATATCAATTCGAACACGGTGAAACAGAATTGAACGAGATTTGGTACAGAGGTAGCACTAGCAAAGGGCACCTCAGTGTCATGTCTTATATCGCCGCCATCTTGACGGAAACGTAATGGCGGCCACCCAAATGTTCAAAGCTTAAATCAAATTACGACTAACCTATTCATCCGGTCACTACCAAATTTTGCAACAACATATATTTATATGGCGAGCGTCTTTTGATTAAACTACAAGGTCATCAGCCCAATACTTTGCGGATGTCGGCCATGTTTGTGTGCAAATTGATTCCCCCTATCAATTCAAACACCGTGAAACCGAATTTAACAATATTTGATACAGAGGTAGCACTAGCAAAGGGCACCTCACTGTCATGTTTTATATCGCCGCCGTCTTGACGAAAACGTAATGGCGGCCACCCTAAAGTTAAAAGTTTAATTCAAATTCCGACCAACCTAATCATCTTATCTCTACTAAGTTTTGCAACGTTACACCTTTATGTACGAAGAATCAGTTGACCAAACTACAAGGTTATCATACCAATAATTTACGGATAGCAGCCATGTATATGTGCAAATTGATTCCCCCTAACTATTCAAACACGGTGATTCTGAATTGAACGATATTTGGTGCTGAGGTAGCACTAAAGAAGGGCACCTCAGTGTCATGTTTTATATCGCCGCCATATTGACGAAAACGTAATGGCGTCCACCGAAATCTTAAAGATTAAATCAAATTACGACCAACCTAATAATAATCTGATCTCTACCAAATTTTGCAAAAACATACCTTTGTGTGAGAAGCATATTTTTACCAAACTACAAGATCATCAGTCCATTAGTTTGCAGATGGCGGCCATGTATTTGTGAAAATCGATTCCCCTATCTATTCAAACACGGTGAAACCGAATATAACGAAATTTGGTACAGAGGTAGCACGAGCAAAGTGCTCCTCAGTGTCAAGTTTTATATCGCCACCATCTTGACGGAAACGTAATGGCGGCCACCCAAATATTAAAAGCTTAAATAAAATACGACCAACCTAATCATCTGATCTCTACTAAATTGTGCAACACCATACCTTTATGTGGTAGGCATCTTTTGACCAAACTACAAGATCATCAGCTCAATAGTTTGCACATAGCGGCCATGTATGTGTGCAAATTGATTCCCCCTATCAATTCAAACACGGTGAAACCAAATTGAACGAAATTTGGTACAGAGATAGCACTCGCAAAAGACAATTCAGTGTCATGTTTTATATTGTCGCCGTCTTGATGGAAACGCAATGGCGGCCACCCAAATGTTAAAAGCTTAAATCAAATTGCGACCCACCTTATCATCTGATCAGTACTAAGTTTTGCAACATTATACCTTTATGTATGAAGAATCATTTGACCAAACTACGAGGTCATCATACCAATAATTTATGGATAGCGGCCATGTATGTGTGCATATCGATTCCCCCTAACTATTCAAACGCGGTGAAACCGAATTGAACGAAATTTGGTGCTGAGGTTGCACTAAAACAGGGCACCTCAGTGTCATGTTTTATATCGCAGCCATATTGACGAAAACGTAATGGCGGCCACCCAAATGTTGAAAGCTTAAATCAAATTACGACCAACCTTATCACCCGATCACTACCAAATTTAGCAACAACATACCTTTTTGTAGGAAGCATGGTTTGACTGAACTACAAGGTCATCAACCCAATAGTTTGCAGATAGCGGCCCTGTATGTGTGCAAATCGATTCACCATATCAATTCAAACACAGGGAAACCGAATTGAATGAAATTTTGTACCGAGGTAGCACTAGTAAAGGACACCTAATAAGCATGTCTAATATCCGTATAATACGTTGTATTTCAACAAGCTACTATAACCAACATTCAATTGTCGACTCCTTTAAAAAGGACAAAGGGTTATAACAATACCCATGCATTTAGGAGAAAGAAGGCTATATGTTCTTTATTGAACATCTTGTTAAAATATATTTTTTCTGTTAAGTAACATGTGCCAGTTTTGTAGTAGTATTCATTAACATCCATAGAACAAAGAAATCAACCGGGCGAAGCCGGGCACTACTGCTAGTTCTCTTATATGGCACGGAAATGACAACGCTGTATTTCCCCCTGAAAAGAGATATTTGAGTTGAAACTTGACAGTAGCGACCTGCACACCCGTCTTATTATTCTCTCGTAAATATTTGCATTTTTTTTTTCATAATGAAAGTAAAGATCTCAATCAGGTTCTGCTTTAATATTCTTAGCGTTATTCTTAATTTAATTCCAGTATTTAAGTGTTATCTCCTTCGAAGGGTCATTACTGGAGCAGTACAATTTTCAAGAATCTCTTCACTAACGAGTTTCTCTCGCTGTATTTTAAGCTGCTGCATCATCTCAAGCGCTCTCTTGTAACATAAAAAACACTTAGCTCAGCAGTCTTGAGCTGAGTCGCTACTTCTTTAACTTGTGGTACAAATACGTGTCACCGATCCAATCTCCGAGATGAAAAGAACCACAACAAGCTTAAGTATTGCGAGTCGATATAACACAGCCTATCTCTCTCACACATTCCCGCTCTCTCCCTTGCTTGAGTCATTCAGTCTAATCAGGGGCGTATACAGGGTTTTATTTCGGAGGTTGCCCAAACGGGGGTTATGGGGCATGGTATAGGCCCCAAAGAATAGGGGGTCCGGGGTGCAAAATTTTGCATTTTAAGGATATGTGGCATTACTTTTTCCACCAATTTGTTGTGATGTTTTAAGTTTGGTTAATGTCAAACACAACTAAGACCATTTTACGTTACTTGTTATTAATACAATCATCTTGCTCACTTGATAGTGTTTACATGGAAAGAATTAACATTACTGTTTTGATTTACAACTTACACTATTATATAAAGTCAAGGTTTCTTGAAGCATTACCAAATCGGTTTATAACTTCATCGTCAGTGAGATGTATGTCTCTGTGAATAGATAGCAATACTAGACCGTTGAGTCTGTTTTCAGAAGTGGAATTTATTAAGTATGTGTTCAACCAACTCAAACACTGTTTGGCAGTACCGGTAGCTACAGACAGAGGGTAATTTGCCAAAAGTTTGATAAGGGTATAAAGGTTAGGAAAAAAAACGTTGTCACACGCTTCAAGGGCACTTGATGCTGCACTTGATACGTTCATAAGAGTGAAGGCACTGGAGAGTAATAAGAGATTATCAGAGCAAACTGATTGTCACACTGTTTACATCGCTCTACCGTCGCCTTGCTTTGCAACGTTGCCATACGTCGCTTAATAACAATACCGGTAGTACAAGTATATTAGTTTTTAATGTCTGTGTTTTCATAAACAAATAATATGTGTGACAAGAATTACGGGGCGGTGGGGGGGGGGGGGTCGGCCCCCTGCCCCCCCCCCTTATTTACGCCCCTGAGTCTAATACTTTTCGATGTTCTGAGTGGTGTAAGGCCTGTTCCACGACTTGAATAGAAGATACAACATTCTTGGCTGTCAACTTGGAGGTCTGGGTTCGATTCTTATCTCTGCCCAGAAATGTAATTCTGGTCTGAGGGTTGGAACGATGTACACTAAGCCTCGTGAGGGAAAACTGAGAATAGGTGGGTTCGATTCCCATCTCAGCCATTCTGGTAGTGGTTTTCCGTGGTTTCCCACTTCTACCCTAGGCAAATGTCGGATGCTGATCACAAATACACTACTACAGACAGCACAATAACAAACAAGCGACTTCGGTGGCGTAGTTGGTAGCATGCTGAGCTTCTATGCCCAAGATTGCGGGTTCAAACCCGGCCGAAGTCGTCGGATTTTTTAAGAACGTTAAAAATCCCTCAGTTTGCCTTCCTTCGGAGGGGAAGTAAAGCCGGCGGTCTCATGTCATAGATTTATGGCATGTTAAAGAACCTTCCAAGAATTACACATGTGTGAAGCTAAATGATATATAGGTTAAACATTTGGCTAACATTCTTAGGTTCCTACGTTTGTCGTCAAGAGCAGACTGTGGTGGCATCTGGTAATTATGTTCTGAACTAGTTGGTCGTTGACGGTGGCGTTTGGCGGCAAAAGTAGGAACTACTTAAAAAATGCAATGTCTGCAGTCCTTACTTGAATTAAAACAGATACACACACTAATACAGTCATCACAATTAACACCTGTTATCAAACAGTTTTTACACACACCCAAGTACTCGGCGCTATATGACTGCGTTGTCGCAGCCCCTAAACTGAGGAACCATCCAACGAACAATAACAAACACAGTTTATCAGACTTTTTCTATACACACAGCCAAATACGCAGTGCTAAATAACCACCATGATCAACAAAATCACAACATCATATCATTAGTAGTGCATCATTAGGGACGGTAACCTGAAGTCTGTTCGCCGAGTCGAGATAGTGGAAGTAAACACAGTTGTACACGTGATTGCGGGGCTGCCCGCAAGAGGTGCATAGAGCTGTGCCTGTTGAACGTACAGTGCTGTGTATAGCCTACATGTGAAGGTTACATGCTACAGCGCGGTTTATTTATTGTTCAGGTATTTAATTAATTAATTAATTAGTTCTTAACTGCTTATGACAAGCAACAGTATACAGTGCAGCAAGTCTTGTCTTTTCTAGGGCTACGGCATGACTAATGATCTCGGAGCATCTTGGCTACCCCTGTCCGCAGAGCCGATGACGTGAACTGGGCGTGTTTACCTGTCCGGACCGTCAAGTGACCACGTGCAAGTTTTTACGCGCTCTATCTCGACTGGACGAACAGACTTTAGATGCTTCGCCCATTAAAGCAACTATCACCAGCAAACTAAGCTTACCTGACGCACATTTCTACGGTCCTACTAGGCTTTTCCCAACCCTGCCATTCTCTTTTTATATCATTCAGTGCTGGAAAAGGGTACTTTTCCTAACGATGTCATCACAGAATTTTAATGTACTAGCGGTAAAATAAAATGTAGCCTGTTATTTTTGGGGTTTATTTGCACAATTCTGCATTGGTTCGGTGACGATTTTGTTTATATAAACATTTTATGATTTTTCTATTAAGTTAGCCTACATAAAATAGGATTCTCCCTTGTGTAACATTTCTGGCCTTGAAATCATAATACACAAGGAATACGTTATCTGGCAGATGATCACCACGTGCATAAAATAGGATTCTCCCTTGTGTAACATTTCCGACCCTTGAAATCATAATACACAAGGAATACGTTATCTGGCAGATGATCACCACGTGCATAAAATAGGATTCTCCCTTGTGTAACATTTCCGACCCTTGAAATCGTAATACACAAGGAATACGTTATCTGGCAGAT
The DNA here is from genome assembly GCA_946902985.2 of Meconema thalassinum. Classification (NCBI taxonomy): domain Eukaryota; kingdom Metazoa; phylum Arthropoda; class Insecta; order Orthoptera; family Tettigoniidae; genus Meconema; species Meconema thalassinum. Next base: position 439,471,053 of record OX336393.1, on the reverse strand, counting down.
GATCACCACGTGCATAAAATTCAACAACAACAACAACAACAATATTTTAAACCTGTTTTTTTTTTCTTCTTTTCTAGGTGAGTTAACATAACTGCATTCCGGTTGAAGAAGATGATCTGCTGTCTGTGAGTTACAGTACTAGTAATTACCTAGATTATTCGTTTCATCTTTCAGCCATCAGTTGTAAACCCACTGTATTCCATAATGTGTTCGCTATTAGACAATCACGACCATGATTTCCAAAGATTAACCGCTTGAATCCATGTTCATCGCTTAGATACTCTTATTATTATTACTACTATTTAGCGTATGGCGTTTAGTGCCGGGAGTGTCCGAGCACAGGTTCGGCTCGCTAAAGGCTGTAGCTTCTTCAAGTGGACACCCATGGGGTGAGCTATAAGTACCGTTCAATTTCAAGTAGTTCCAACTTTCACTAACAGATGTCACTGACACCTAGTGGTGAACGTTGGATCATTAATAGAGCGTTTCAACGAAATCTAACCTAGAAATTTAACTTCACACAAGTTTAGTTAGTGGGAGGATCTTTTACATGCCATAAATCTATGACATGGGACCGCTGGCATTACTTCCCCTCTAAAGGAAGCATACTGAAGGATTTTAGTGCTCTTAAAAATCCGAAGACTTCGGCCGGGTTTGAACCCGCGATCATGGGCACAGCAGCTCAGCAAGCTACCGACTACGCCACTGACTGTAACCTCCTTGCCAGGTGTGCAGGCGTGACACTGAAAATGTTCATCCCCCCTCTTGTGGCATTGTTTATTTACGCCCTTGTGATTCCCGTTTCCAACGGGGTCGGGGATGAGATGCGATGAAAGTCTATGTGTTGGATGGTTTATACGGACGAATGCCCTTCCTGACGCCAACCTCATGAGAGGAGTTAATGGGAGATGAAATGAACGAAGATGAATAAAACTGAGCAAGGATGTGGAAGGAATCAGCCGTGGCCTGTCAGAAGTTACCGTCCCAGCATTTGCCTCGAGTTGAAAATGGGGAAACCACGGAATTCCATTACAAGGACGGCCGACGGTGGGGCTGGAACCCACGTCTACTGAGTCCACAGAGACCATGGCCCCATGGCCTAGCAATGTGGATTAGCGAGCGTAGCCAACGCTGGCGGTCATCCTTCTTCTTGTGGTATTGATGGTGAATCCTTAAACTCGCAGTTAATTATGGAATGTGAATTTAGTTATTTGATCAAGTTAGTAAATGGAACCTTGCCAGGGCCGGATTTAGATTGTATGTGCTCCTAGGCCCGTGGATTGTTGCCGACCCCTCTTCAAACCATCGCATCGTGAAGAAGGGAGAATTTAGACCTCAGAAAGGTCTTTGTGAAGGTAAATGTTATTTCACTCTAATGTATCGTGAAGTAAAATCAATTAAATAAGTTAAAATAATGAGAGAATCAACTGTTTCAAAATGTACATATATAAACTATAAATAAATACTGTAGGCCAACGAGATATTAAAATAAGTTTAAACCATTTAAGACTCATTATACACTGTACATACAAACTACATCATACAACCTACAACTATGCATAATGAATTATTCAAATTAAACTGATATTAATATTCAAGTCTTAAATTATCTCCTAATATATCATAAAACATTCCTGTTCTAAAGCTGAAGTCGAAAATTCTGCTGTTCCAAAACATTTGTTGGAAAATGGTGGCCACAATATAAATTGGAAAAGTGTCAAATTTTGGAAAGTTGAATTTAAAATCGTAAAATTAGACGAAATTGGTTTTAAAAAATCATAAGAAATAAAAGTCTGTTTTGTCTATTTTTGAACTGTAAAAAGAACTTTTTGAAGTGAAACAAGATTAAAAAGGAGCGTATATCAAAACATGACACCCAAACTTAGGGTTCGCCCATCCAGCGTCCCCTATACGAGGCAGGCGAACGGGACTTCGATTCGTGGAGAGCATGTACAGTATATGTAGACGTGTATTGTAGCCTATAACATTTTATGGAAAATTTCGGACAAATACATTTGCGGATTAATTTAGCGCCCCTCAGCATGGTGCGCCCCTAGGCCGGGGCCTATGGGGGCCTATTGGTAAATCCAGTGCTGAACCTTGCTATCAATAATAAATTGTAAATGAATGATGCCTGTCAATATTACGTCGAAGAAATTAATCTATTTATTGATGTACATATTCAACTCACATTGGAGCAATCTTCAGCGTATTATTAACGAATTACACAAGAACCTCGTCAATTCGGTTAAGTGGAACCGGAAATGATTCGGATCGAAAATTTGGATAATCCAGAAAAAAAAACACATGTTATATAATATATTAGCATAAGTTGTAATACCCTTTTTCCACTTGTACAAAAATATATAAGAACACTTTTCTTACATTTTCGACTCTGATTCATGCACTAAATTAATGTGTGAGTTTTTTCTGTTTTACATTTGTATAGACTTTCCGCGCAGCACGATCACGAAGAAGTTTTACTAACAACAATTCTCACTTCCTGGCGAATGCCGGGACGGTGCCTGTTATAGACCGTGGCCGAATTACTTCCAATGCCTGTCCTTAACCATCCTTGGCGGAAGAGACATTCAAGAAAAGTCGACCCCGTAAAAAAAAAAAAACTGTACAGTAAAAATAAATTTTTATTATTTCCGATCCGGATGAACCAGATATCTGGAATAAAGAGGGTCGGATAAACAGGGTTCATGTGTACTTATCATTAAAAGATAAAGCAGCATCAAGTTATTCAAATTTTAAAAAAAATATTTTAAGTTAAATGAGTCTATCTATACCGGTATATGAATGTCCTTAAAAAATCAAAATTTAAACTGAAAAATTAATTACAAAGTAGATATCATTCTTCAGAATACATTTCACAAAGCAAGAAGCCTTGCAAAAATAAAGATGCCGTATTATATTTGAACGTTGAATTTTTTCGTCAAGGTAGATGACTATGGCATTCCATTCCCTGAACAGACCATCATCTATCGAGCTACAGTAATTAAATAGATGCTTGTTAGAAATACATGCCTTAGAACGGTGTTGTCACATGTACATTCTCAGAATAGCTGACGTTAATAAGTCACCGAGTCCTCCTCATGCCTGGTTTCATCATTTCAAGAGATGGATATACCTAGGTATATTGCGAAATTGACGTATTTCCATGATTTGAGACTTTCTCTAAACCCCTAACCCCCTTTGTATTACATGGATAATTGGTGACGTAGTTTTATTTTAGGTTTACCTGTACTTAAATAGGAACGTTCATGCTATTCACTCCTACAGGTTTCACTCCAACAACTGACAAACAGACATACATTCAGATAAAAATAAGGTTCAAGTATATACCACGATACATACGTTTAGAATCCATCTAGGCCTCCTATATGATTACTAAGCCAACACGTATTCACCATCCAAATCTCAATTTTAAAGGCCATCTAGGCCTCCTATATGGTTACCAAGGCAACAAGCCGCACCCTCAGTGCATTAGTGTCGTAAGTCAAACAAGTAATTCCGAGAAGAACTATACAGCCTATTTTCATATATCCTGCTCATGTTAATTGCCTCTATCAACATACAAAATGTCAGTTTAATTGCTGTAACAGATTCGTAGATATTGAGAACCGTCTAAATATTTCAGATGGTCGCCAGGTTGGATTTTTATTTTTGTACTATTACATTAAGATTATTGTGTACGTGTGGTATTCAAACTTCAATCGCATGATTAGAACACAAGAAGTAAAAACGCAATTTTAAAATTACGCACAGCAGCCATCTTGTGATTATGCAAACAATTGAAATAAATTAGATGCCAGTGGATCGACATTTGTATAAGCATTTAACGTGCAACGTTTCACGGCACTCGGATAGTTAATTCGCGAGAAACGTCCATTTAAATATTTATACTTCGCGTCACCGCCATGTTGGATTTGTGCTCACCAGGTTACTGAAAGTCCTATAGGTGAACATATGTTCATAGTCTCTATGAACATAAAACATTTCAGTTTGGTTGCTGTAAAAGATTCATAGATATTGAGAACCGTCTGAATATTTCGGAAGCTCGCCATTTAGGATTGTTATATGTATAGGCCATAGAGTTATGTACCATTCTAGGACAATTATTGCCTAGGTTCATTATTCAAACTTTCACTTGGATCGCATGATTACGACACAAGAAATAAAAACTTAATTTTAAAATTTCGCACAGCCGCCATCTTGAGGTTATGTAAACAATTGAATTAGATTAGATGGCAGTGCATTACAATCTGCAAAATCATTTACTGTACCACATTTCACTGCGCTCAGAGAGTTAAATCACGTGAAAAGTCTATTAAAATATTTCAAATTCGCTTGGTCGCCATGTTCATTTTGTACTCTACAGGTTTATGAAATGTACATAGGTAAACTTGTATCAGTACCCTTTATCACCGTACAAAATTGCAGGGTGATATCTGTAATAGTTTCGGAGATATAGAATGTCAGTGAAATATTTCGCACAGCAGCCATTTTGAGGTTATGTAAACAATTGAACTAAATTAGACTCCAGTGCATTACATTGTGTATAAACATTTGCTGTACCAAGTTTCATTACGTTTGGACAGTTAAACCGCGAGAAAGGTCTATTTAAAAGTCTCAACTTCGCTTGGCCGCCATGTTGGTTTTGTAGTCACCAGGTTTTTGAAAGTCTCATAGGTGAACTTCTAGTAGTGCCCTTTATCACCATACACAATTTCAGGGCGATATCGGTAATAGTTTCGGAGATATTGAATGCTAGTGAAATATTTCGCACAGCCGCCATGTTGGATTGGTGAGACGTAACAACATTTGAAGGGCACGGTCGAGGTCGCCGGGAATAGTGCTATGAACTTACCGAGTTTCATTGAAATCGCTCCAGCCGTTTAGATTTTATTAGGGACACACACACACACACCTCACACACACACACACACACACACACACACACGTGCACACACACACGGACAAAAGGTGATCTCATAAGCCTATTTTTTCAAAATTGAAAATAGGCTAAAAATGTTGATTTTGAGATATTTACATACGTCAGAATGCTATCTCTCCAATGCATTACCGTAGTAAAAATAATTCTGTATAATCTCCATAGATGGCAAGCTAATACGGTAATACAACTAGCCATTTTGATATAATTGTCCAGTGCATTAGTGTATCAACAGAGATACTACAGTAATGCTCCAGACTTCTAATGAAACAGCAGAGCATTATCGCAGATATTACCCCAGACCTCAGTGATTTGATTACAACTATTGCATTAAGTGTAGAGCATACTGTAATAATGAGTGTTGATTGAAGAGGAAACGAGTCGTAAGTTTTCAAATGCCCTTTCAAGGGCGAAACCGAAGGTATCACTAGTTAACCAAGAGGTTTGCAAGAGGAATAATGTAATTATTTCAAATATGCCTGCTAATGTGGCGGGTGTAAGAGAAGAAAAAACAATGTGTCACATAAACACAACCCAATGAAGATAATAGCCCCAGGTTATTGTTTTCAATTTTAATCATTTACTGATATGAACATAGTATTTATAATATTTATGTTCTTTATCTTTTATCCTTGAAAGTGTATGAAACAATATGCTATAGGTCATTCAATACTGATATCAAGTCTTAGAACTAACAGCAAAATAATATAAAGTTGTTGATGTTGTTTGAGTCTTCAGTCTTTTGACAGGTTTGATGCAATTCTCCATGCCTCCCTGTCCTGAGCTAAGCGATTCATCTCTACATAGCAACCACACCCTACGTCCGAGGCAATCTGTTTAACATATTCTAACCTTGGTCTATCCCTACAGTTCTTGTCCTCGACCCTTCCTACAATTCCTGGGTGTCTTAGTATCTAGTCCTATCTCTTCTCTTCATTAGTAGTCGCCGGGAGCATCTCTCCTCTCCCACTAGTCTTAATACCTCTTCGTTTGTAACCCTATCTACCCATCTGATCTTCATCATTCTCCTGTAACACCACATTTCAAACGCTTCAATTCTGCTCTTTTCTGCTGCACCAATAGTCAAGTTTCACTTCCATAGAGTGCCACGCTCCAGACAAAGACCTTCAAAAATGACTTCCTAACACCTAAATCTATATTCGATATCAACAGATTCCTTTTCTGTAGAAATGCTTTCCTTGGCTGAGCTAACCTTCTTTTTATAACCTCTTTGCTTCGTCCATCACTGGTTATTTTGCTTCCTAAGTAACAGAAGTCTCCTACTTTCTTTAGCTGTTCTCCTGCCAATTTGATGTCCATAGAGGATTCTGATTTAATTCGGCTGCATTCCAATATTTTTGTTTTATATTTATTAATTTTCATCATGAATGCTTTGCTTAAGACGAAGTCCATACCATTCAAAACTCATTCAAATCCTCAGACGTGTCGGCCAAGATGACTATGTCATCGGCAAATCTCAGAGTTGAAATTATTTCTCCTTGAATCTTCACTCCCACTCTAAATTTTTTTACAATTTCCTTAATTGCTTGTTCAATGTAAAGATTCATTTTTCAAACGTTCACCTTCATCGCATGAATAATACACAAGAAATAAAAATACTTAATTTTAAAATTGCGCACAGCTGCCATTTTGAGACTATGTAAACAATTCAACTAAATTAGATGCTAGTGCATTACAATGTGCATAAACATTTACTGTATCAAATTTCACTGCGCTCATATGGTTAAATCGTGAGAATAGTCTATTAAAATATTTCACCTTCCCTTGGCCGCCATGTTCATTTTGTATGTTACAGGTTTTTAGAAGTCTCACAGCTGAAATTCTAGTATACCCTTTATCACCGTACAAAATTTCAGGGTGATATCAGTAATAATTTAGGAGATATAGAATGCCGATGAAATAACTCGCACAGCCGCCATGTTGGACTGGTGAGACGTAATAAAATTTAAGGGGCGGGGTCGCTCTAGCCGTTTAGAAGTTATCAGCGGGAGACACACACAATCACACAGGGACAAAAGGTGATCTCAAAAACATATTATTTCATAAATTAGAATAGGCTAAAAATGGTTCAATCAGGAATGTTATTGAAAATACAGTGAACTGCGTTCTATATCCTACCTTAAAAGAGTTTCGGAACTTAGGAATGAATTACCTTAATATTTTAGGGAATATATTACAGCAGCTATACAGCCTTAGGCTGTAAAAAAAAGAGGATGTACCTGTAGCATTTCACAAATTATATATATGACTTAGTGCATTACTGTCTTAACTCAAAACCAGTGACTTAAGTTGCTAATAAAGAGGACATTTCACTTGATTTTCCCCATCGTGTGTTAAAAAATAACTTTAAGAACTTGAATATGGAAATGTTGTTACCTTTAACAAGCGCAGGAGAGGTTAGAAGTATTTATTTTCTTCATTTGCATCTTCAAAGTCAACTATCTCAAAAGAAGCAATTTTGAGTTGATACACTAATGCACTGAGGGTACGAAGTATTCATCATCTAAATCTGGAGTGTAAAGGTCATCTAGGCCTCCTATATGGTTACCAAGGCAACAAGTATTCATCATCTAAATCTGGAGTGTAAAGGTCATCTAGGCTTCCTATATGGTTACCAAGGTAACTCGTATTCATCGTCTAAATCTGAAGTGCAAAGGTTATCTAGGGCTCATGTATGCTTACCAATGCAACAAGTATTCATCCTCTAAATCAGGTGTATAAAGGCCATCTAGGCCTCCTATATGGTTACCAAGGCAACAAGTATTCATCATCTAAATCCGGAGTGCAAAGGTCATCTCGGCCTCCTATATGGTTACCAAGACAACAAGTATTCATCCTCTAAATCTGAAGTACAAAGGCCATCTAGGCCTCCTATATGGTTACCAAGGCAACACGTATTCATCCTCTAAATCTGAAGTACAAAGGCCATCTAGACCTCCTATATGGTTACCAAGGCAACAAGTATTCATCCTCTAAATCTGAAGTGTAAAGGTCATCTAGGCCTCTTGTATGGTTACCAAGGCAACAAGTATTCATCATCTAAATCTGAAAACATATCCATGACTCGATGTCTCGCAGTGTAGCGGAGGAACTTTAATTAAATGATTTTGCCATAAGATGATGTCCTCATAATCACAAGTTATTGTAAAATAAATATGTGTTCGTACCGTTTGCCATAACCTAGAATAGATTGCTACATCAGCGGACATTTTTACTGAGGTAAGCAACAACATTCACCCCCTTTTTTTTTTTAGCGTATGGCTTTTAGTGCCGGGAGTGTCCGAGGACATGTTCGGCTCGCCAGTTTTGTAGCTGCTTCGAGACGGACACCCAATGGGTGAGCTACAAGTACCGTTGGGGAGGGAAGGAGGGAAGTTGGAATGTAAGGACGAGGAGTTGGAAGGTAGCGGCTGTGGCCTATAGTTAGGGACCAACCCCGGCATTTGCCTGGAAGGAAGATGGGAAACCACAGAAGACCATCTTCAAGGTTGCCGGCGGGGGGATTCGAACCTCCTCGCCTCCCGGATGTGAGCGACTGCCTTCAGTCATGCCGTAACCACCACGGCTAACTCACCCGGTATTCACCCCCTAATTACTAGATTATTAAACGAGGGTAAGTGTGCGCGATGGAGGTGTTCTGTTGTACAATAGCTATGTATTCTATAATGACATCACTACCCAACATGTACACTCCTCCGTGTTAGAGAATGTACCTAGGTACATAAATTATCCATTAGTGAAGTGGTGAGCCCCGAGTGGATACATCTACATGTGTTTCGATTCCCTACGGTGCTTCTATTAATGCATTCAAAAATTCACATTTTCCTATAAAGTACTCCAATACAAGTTATGATGATTGATATATTATGTTCTTGTCCAATATGAGCGTCATTGGGACATTTTAGTGTTGCTCTTACAGGTAAATGGCCAGCAAGGGACTTACGTCATTCCTACTCCTAATATTTTACATAATTTTATTTAAGGCGACCAAAATAAGGACTATGTCTTTGAACAGCGGTTGCCAAATCGCTGATGTTGGCTCCTAGGTTTTCTTTTGGCATCCATTAGATTTAAAGTGGTTCCTAAGTGTAAAAGAGGGCCGAGAGCCCTAATTTATCCACTCAAAATACAATAAATAAATACATAAATAGTAAATACGTCTCTATATATAAAATGAAATTTATGTGATAGTTTGTCTGTCTGTCTAGCTGTGTGTCTCGTAGGCGTTTATATATCATTCATCCGATGTCGATGAAACTTGGGTGTGTTGTCGTGTACACTCCTGCGAAGGTTTCTTACTTAGTAAATCTATTTTACAATAGGTGGCGCACGAGTAGTTTCAACAAATGAGTGACTCATGCGAATCGTTTCAACAAATTCCCGTATACGATCAAACTTTGATGAGTGGTTATGTTCACTTCAGTGAAGATTTCGGAATTAATAAATCCATCTTATAATAGGTAGCGCACGAGTATATTCAACAAATGAGTGACGTCTCGCGAATCGTTTTAACAAAGTCCCGTATGCTTTCTATACCATTCTTCTGATTGAGATGAATCTTTGGTGAGTTATTGTGCACACTCCCACGAGGGTTTCTGAATAAGTAAATCCATTTTGCAATAGGTGGCGCACAAGTCATTTCAACAAATGCGTTTTGGCGCGCTAATAGTTTCAACAAATGAACTTTGGTGAGTTGTTGTGTTGCAAAGGTTTCTGAATGATTAGAAACTACGTCTAACAATAGATGGTGCGCAAGCTGTTCCAAAAATAAACTTTGGTCAACAGTTATACACGCCCGTGAAGATGTCTGAATTTGTAAATCTATTTCACAATCGGTGGCTCGCGAGTCGTTCCAACAAATGTGTTTTGGCACACAGAAATATAAATTATTAGTTTTTATATCCGGCGATAGAAAGATACGTGTCAAGTATTATTACACTATGAGTGGCGTAGTCATTTATCTACTTACTAGCTGTATGCCTCTCACCAAGGCGGTCCGGGTTCGATTCCCGGTCAATGCATGTGAGATTTTCGAAGTGAAATGCCATGTCCTGTGGTTCGGATTCCACGTAAAAAGGAGCTCCCGTGGCTCATGATCTCGCGATTAACGGTCACATTAAACTACAAGCTTCCTTTCTTTTTATCTACTTACTGAGTTTTGCCTCTAATGCTGCCCAAGTGGATTAAGGGAAAATCAGATTACGTCAAGTTGAGCCACACTTTGCTTTATATTTTTGCGTAATACTGTATTAGGAGCTTAAAGTTGACATTTTATTTGTGACATTATTGAGATTTGAACATAGTGATGTTATAATTTTTTTATCTTATTTTCAACAATGACATAAGATTTTTTAATCTTATTTTCAACAATGACATAAGATTTTTTTAAATCTTATTTTCAACAATGATATATTTTCTTTAAAGCAATAACATTTACCATGATATTGATATTGATAAATAATACATCATATTTCCATTATTTACGTGTATTTAAGAGAAGCCTCCGTGGCTTAGGCGGCAGCACGCCGGCCTCTCACCGCTGGTTCCGTGGTTCAAATCCCGGTCACTCCATGTGAGATCTGTGCTGGACAAAACGGAGGCAGACAGGTTTTTCTCCGGGTGCTCCGGTTTTCCCTGTCAAAATTTCATTCCAGCAACACTCTCCACTATCATTTCATTTCATCTGTCATTCATTTAATCATTGCCCCAGAGGAGTGCGTCAGGCCTCGGCAGCCGGCACAGTTCATATCCTCGCCGCTAGATAGGGGCTCCATTCATTCCATTCCTGACCCGGTCGGAGACTGGAAGCAGGCTGTGGATTTTCATTTCACGTGTATTTAAGAATCATTAAGAAGTGTTTCATTCAAGACTCATCCAAGTGGTTTAACTACAAGAATATCTATATATTTAAAACACTAAGCTGATTTTTGTTACCGCGAGATTGAGGGAACGGTAGAACCGATTCACTTCGTAGAGCACTCTAACGAAAGCTCTTGGCCTCTAGATTTGCAGAGTGTCTCTAAAATAAACAAATATATTACGGTATATTTTTAAATTAATATAGAATATAGCAGAATTCTTGCCCCTGACGCATGCGCACAATCCGCCTGGGGTCATGACAAAATGGCGGTGAGAAGTCCATTAAAACGCAAGTTATTTAATAAGCTTCCATGTAATTGAAAACATACATTAACCAAGTTCTGACAGTAAAATATAATAACAGTATGAACGTATACGAATGTGCAACATTTATTTATTTGGATAATGAAATGGATTATTTCCTTCAGACAGCGGCTTTTGAATATAATGAATGGCTGCGTCTGCTATTGAATATGAGTGCGCGATTAGCTATGTGGTTAAGGCGGCTGACTGTGGTTCCGAGAAGCACCGGTTCGATCCCAGCCCTCGCCAGTATTTTTTTTTTACCACTGAAATATTGTTTATTCAAGGAGTATTAGTAAGGTTTTATGTCTGTTAAAGATACATATTTCTACATTCCCTCTAAATACGTTTTATTTCCGTTTTACCATTGCATTGCAGCATGTGATCAAAAGAGCAAACTGTTGTCCGCAGTACGCCGTTTAAATATCTGCAATCAGTTCCTATAACTGACAACAGATGGCAGTACATCGCCCATATAGTTACAGTAACTGACAGCAGATGGCAACACCATTGCATCGATATATTTAAACACAAGACATGGCACGTTTTCACGTGATGGAAAATTATAAAGGAGGGGAATATTTAAGAAGGGAAATGTTGAGGAACATTAACCGACAGTTGAATGTGTAGGCTAGGTTGTTTATGTACCTTAATATTGCAATTTCTTCCCAATGCTTCGGTGGTCAAGTTATTAGCGTCCTACACTAAAAGTTATAATTATGCATCGTCGATATACTCTTAAATTATTAAAGAAAAAAGTAGTTTTCCAGGCACTCGCGCGTGTCCACAATTGCTTTCGCCATGAGAGACACTTGGCAAATATAATTCGTTTGAAGGGCTCCGACATCGTGGTCAATCAGCCCCGTGTACTTGGGTGTGTATGTGTGAAATTTTCTCTGATAGCCTGTGTTATTGTAATGGCTGCATTACTGTGTGTATTTGTAATTAAGGTGGTAAATGACAAGGAGACGGCCAAGGCCTTAAGTTAGGAACCATCCCGGTATTTGCCTTAAGTGGAAGTGGGAAACCACGGAAAACCACATCCAAGATTGTCGAGGTGGGAATTAAACCTTCCTCTTCTTAGTTATACCTCAAGAGACTGAATGTGCCCCGTTTTTGCCCTCAGACCAGAATTAAATTTCTTGGCAGAGCAGGAAATGTAACCCGGGTCTCCTGGGCGATAGACAAGAATAGGTGGGCCTCCATGTGTTAATACGATTTTTGACATGCACGGGACATAGAATTCAAAAACTGCCTCCATTAGGGTGACTGTCGAAGTGAGTATTGAGTATAGGCCTATGGTCATTCCAGTAGTTGGCGAAGTGTTTCTATGTTCCCCTGAAAAATGTACTGCCATAACCTATAACAGGTGATGGAAATTGCTTATTTAGAGCAGTTTCGTACTGTTTATAACAAAATGAAGAACGTCATTCTGAGCTGCGTTTTCAAGCTATTGCAAAAAAATTCGCTGGCAGGAACAATTATAAGGAATTTATTTTAAGCGATCAGTCTCATCGCATTCTCCTCACCAACCAACTTGAGTATGACAGTCTCTGGACGGTCATGTTGAACTTCATTGTATAAGACAATTGTTTAATGATTATTTGTCTAGAGTACTGAGTCTAACTACGCAGTTGATTTCGGCAATGGAAGTATTATTTGCCATTTAATATTTAGCGGCTCCGTTATTGCAGGACACTATAGTGCTATCGAATAATACGAAGCCACAATTAAAATCCAATATAAATAGGCCATTTCAGAAACAATTCCAGATATTATGCAGTACAGTGTACTGTAAGGTCTTTGACGATCAAATGTAAACATTGTTCTACATTGTATTTCTCTTGCGTAAAATCTATGCGTGGTTACTTTAGTCTTTACTGTTGTGAGGGTAAAATTGATCTGCTGGAATATAAAATATTTGCCAAGCTGCAACAATGTAATGATATTAATTTAAAAGTCATTGAACTTATATCCAGTAGTTCAAACACATACATCAGCGTTAATAGATTGGATACTGAAGATGAAAGCCAGCTACTTCATTTCCCTATTATTGAATTTTTCAATTCCTTGGAATTAAGTGATTCGCCTCCACATACTCCGAACGTTTGAGCCGTAGTTATGCTCCTTAGAAATCTGAACGTTTCCCAAGGACTCATATATGGTAATATATTAATTGTAAGAAATATGTAAGAAATTGCTTGGATTCGGATATAATAGGTGCAGTAATATTAGGCAGAGAGCTCAAATCCTACGACTTGATTCAACATCTTCCGATAAAACACTTGCAGGTACAGTACATTTTCTTTTAATAGGCAACAATGTCCTATTCGCTCGGCCTACTTTATCACAATCAATCAAGCTCATGGAGAAACTCGTGAACGTATTGGGCTATTTACCTCATCACGTTTTCAGTCATGACCAGCAGGATAGTGAAGGTACAAAAAAGGTCCTGTATGGGATGGTAAAGAATAAGAGGCGGAAAGATCCTACGGATTATGTTAGAATGGTGATCGAAAGGGGACAAGAGATAGAAAATAGGGAAGAACTGAAGAAAATGTGGAAAGAATATTTTGAAGAACTCCTGAACCAAAATGGAAACCACGGCGAGGAGGAAGAAATCGGGGAAGAGGTACAGTAGATGAACTGCAAACAGAAAAGGACTTAACATGGAAAGAAGTGGAAGATGCAGTGAGGAAGATGAAAGGAGGGAAGGCACCGGGTGTGGATGAGTTGAGTGTGGAGATGGTGAGAGCAGCAGGAGAGGTGGGGATACAATGGTTGTACCGACTGATGAAGACAGCATGGAAGGAAAGGAAGACCCCAGAGGACTGGAAAAAGGGAATAATTGTCCCGATCTTCAAGAAAGGTAGTAGAACAGATTGCAGAAACTATCGGGGAATAACACTGATGAGTCATTGTGCAAAGTTGTTTGAGAAAGTTTTGGAAAGGAGAATTAGGACAAAGATAGAAGGAAGGATGAGGGGAGAACAACATGGCTTCAGAGCAGAAAGGTTCACAGTGGATTTGATTTTTGCTCTAAGGCAGTTACAAGAACAGCACTATGAGTATGGAACAGATCTACTGATGGCCTTCCTGAACATTGAGAAATCATGTGACAGTGTATGCAGAAACAAAGTATGGAAGTCCCTGGAGGATAGAGGAATAGAAAAATGGACTATAAGGAGGATGAAGGAGATGTACAAGGGAAGCGTGAGCTGTGTGAAAGTGGGAGGAGAGAGATCAGACTGGTTGGAACAGAGAAACGGCCTGAAACAAGGAAATGGACTGTCACCGTTACTTTTCACTGTGGTGATGGATGACATAATGACCCGAGTGGCACAAGTAATTGGGGAAGGAAAGATGAAAGCAATGGTGCTTGCAGATGATTTGATGATTTGGGGAAACAAGGAGGAGGAGGTACAGGAACAGTTGGACGTGTGGGAAGGAATAATACAAGGTTATGGGATGAAATTTAGCATAAATAAGAGTGAGATGGTGATCACAACAAGGAAGAAGGAAAGAACCACAACAGAAATAACAATTGGTGGGGAACAGCTGAAGGAAGTGGAGTGTTTCAAGTATCTGGGAAGCCTGATGCAAGAGAATGGAAGAAACGATAGAGAAATAAATGAGCGGGGTAGACAGGCAGAAGCATTCCGGAGGAGTGTGAGAAGCATGTTATGGAGCAAGGATGTCTCTCAGAACAGCAAAAAGATCATGTATCGGACGTACTATGTCCCTATCCTGACGTATGCCTCGGAGGCCTGGGTTATGAAAGGAAGGGAGAAGAACAAAATACAGGCCAGTGAGATGAGGTTCTTGAGAAGCAGTATTGGAGCTACAAAGAGGGACAGAATAAGATATGAGAGGACCAGAGAATTAATGAAGGAGGAACCATTACAGGATGGTATAGAGAAATCTAGACTTAGATGGTATGGACATGTAAAACGAATGGAGGAGAAGAGGATACCCAGGAGGATACACGAGACGAAGTGGGAAGGAAAGAGGCCAAGAGTAAGACCGAGACACAGGTGGCTGAAGGAGGTGGATAAAGCGTGATGAAGAGAGGAGAAGACTGAACAAGGGTGGGGGCTGAGAGATGGTGGGAAGACAGAAGACGTTGGAGAGGCTTGTGTTCCAAACAGACCCGGCCAGTGGCTGGAAACTGTGCAAGATTTTCAGTCATGACCAGCAATATGTTGCAATGCTGAGAGTGCTATCTTTTGACGCCCTTCAAGTTGCAATAGTGCTAAAAAGTAATCGTACAATGAATGTAACTTATATAAGAAGCTTCTTCAGTAATTTTGTTTTCCATTGCCCGTCATGTTTTGACGGGTTTCATCTAGTTGGTGTTTAATTCTTCAAGATATTTTAAACCACCTTCTCCATTTTCCATTATTCAGTGTTATTTTTGCTTGCTGACAGTGATATTGCTGATGAAGAAATAGTTTCAGCTCGAAATATGATAAAATTAGCCTGTTTCTTTTCTCTTGTACTGACCTGGTGAACAATATCCTTAAATATTGCCAATCATTACGTCAATATGAAGCCAGCTTTAACTTTAGAGGCGTGGTCTCATTGACTGCTTCACATTCTGGAATATTCCGAATACCACCTTTGTTTGAAGCTAGTGTTGTAACCTCTCTTCTACCTTACGCAACAGTACGCTTGTTCCTTCTCCCAGCGCCAGTCAGTCGCCATGTAAGGGGAGCTCCAATGGATAAAATATGAAAAAATATCAATTTTCAGATTTATATACGACGTTTAAAATGATGTATAACACTTGATATTTGTTATTTGCAAAACATGTCAATATTTATTTAAAAAATGCAGTGCGCGTTAGAAAACATTGATAATTAGAACATACAAAGGCATTTCCTCAGAACTTACTTTTTGCACATAAATGTTCCATATTTTTCAGTTGTTACTTATCACAGAAGTCTTAAATTTTTACCACCTGTAGCTTGGCTTGTAAATGAGATTTTAACACAGGGATTTTGTTCTAGCTCAAATACATTATGAAAGAAAATGGATATATCTCAATTTTTAAACGAAAAATCTGATATTAAAGTAAAAAAAATATTATTATGGTCACAATAGTAGAAACACCAAACGCCCGTGTTAAAGTACTAAGAACTGATCACTAATTACGGCATTAAAATTTCATCCAAATCTACCCAGTAGTTCCTGCGAAATAGGAACATGAATTTATTAAATATTAACATTAAGAAGATAGGCCATTGGAACTCCCCCCCAGGCCCATCCACAATGCGCAGTTGGCAGTCGGTAGTTGTAGTTGGCAGTCGGTAATTGTAGTCAGAAGTTAGTAGTTGGCAACCTAGCCATTCACAATGCGCAGTCTTAACAACTGCTATGAGTAAAATAGAGTGAAATTCTTTTATTCCTTGTGCACAGGGGCGTTGTCGATAACCTCAGCACTTGCAATATGGATGATTTGGAGATGTACGGATTATTTTGTTATTAGTAACTGGTTCCATGTAATTAAGATTTAAAAGGTACGGGTTGCGAAGGTATTTCACTTATATGTTCTTTGCACACGACGCAGAACAACAACGTGGCGTAGGTTTCTGACCTGCTCTGATTGGCTGTTACATTGCTGCAGTCGAAGATGAAATTCTCGACTGCCGACTACCAGCTGCCAACTTCTAGCTACCGACTGCAACTACATGTTGTGTATGGTGCCTATAGTAGACTATAGACGGGACGACCACGACTGCCAACTGCCAACTAACAACTACCGACTGCCGATTGCGCATTGTGGAAGGGCCTTTATACATGCGAGATGCACATCAGTAGGATATTTTCACACTAACACTTCCTGTTTTAGAATTTCTCTAGCAAAATGTCGTAAATAAGAGTTGAGTTTTTATTTTATTTATTTTAATCTGCAGTTACTCTACAGGATGGCCACAAAGTCCCGTTACCCCTATGTAAATCATACTAAAGGTATCTTTGTGTTCTGTCCATTACATTATTAAACAGCGTGTTATAACGAGTGGTTGGGTGCATGACAGAACTCACACAGGAAAGACAATTGTGACTTTGGATAGCGAATTCGACGGGATCCACCTCAAAAACAAACGTGTTCCAGGTTTCTTTGCATGATGACCGGGGTATGCTCAATTCTACAGATCGCCTACGCGTCAAATTCTTTGGCGATCCCTTCACGCACATCTCGAAAAGTCTGCATGTTTCGTCTTGCTGGAAGGTTCACCCGTTTGTTTCTAATCATTTCCATCACCTATAGAAACGAGTTAATGTCCCCGCCTCAACATTATTTCGGAGAAGGCCCCCATCGGAAACGCTGGCGATAGTCAAAATGAGCCTCTTCAATTCTCGGCTTCGACTTGGGCCGATTTGGGGCCGATCACGCAGCTGCGGTAGTGGTGCCATATCTCGTCCGAGACCGTCAGCATAGCCGCCATCTTTGAGTACATCCTTCGTGTGTTTACCGGTGTGGTGTGTGGTTGTGATCTCGTAGTGGGTGCTTTCTTAAACTTTTATTGAGCCATTTCGATTTGGAAAGGTATAAGGAAAAAGTTAAATTGAGTGGTGTGGATCCGATCGGCCTAAATGAAACGGAATGCAATGCACACATTGATGGTACATCACAACATAACTATACGGGCTTCTAAGCTGGAAAGTCATAATCGCTACCCATGAACTTCCGGATGGTTCTGATTGTTGAGAGAAGGAAGTAGTTCACACATATCACACTGGTTTCTGATTACTTTCGGTGTACAGAATAATCTTACACCCAGTACATGATCATGATTTGAACGGGAACCACAATTAACGATCGAACAAATATCCATTATAGGAATCTCTGTTTCGCGGGCTTATAAGCCGTGTTCTAAGGACATTTTGTCGTCCAAATGTTTCGCTGAAGACTGCGTTCAGTACGTTCACAGGTTATATTAAGCGAGGTAAAACAAGTAAACAGAAGATATATAAATAGTTAACAACCCACACATAGAGGCTACCATAGCAACGGCGTACCACATAAAAGTAATGCATCAAGGACCGGGCTGCTCGTCTGTTGCATCTTCTCGTCTACGACGGTCAATGAGGGCAGGCTTGAGGGGATTAAGGACTGGAAGCCAAGCTCTGTTCACACGTTCTGTTCCTCCTTAAGATTGAAGCTGTTAATATGCTTCAGGATTTCAAAGGCCTCCCTTCGTAGCCTGGTATGATAAGACACCGTGGTGGACAGAACTTCGGTGTCTCCATATCTTATGTCGTGACCTGCGAGTAGGGAGTGTGCTGCAACTGTGGATTTATCTGTTTTTTCCAGCCGGCTGTGTCGTTCGTGTTCCTTGAGGCGAGTGGCAATACTTCTTTTCGTTGTTCCAATGTATACTTGGCCACAATCACACGGGATTTTATAAACCCCTGCCGCGGTATGAGGATGTCGCTTATCTTTAGCGGACCTAAACATGTCCTTAATTTTTCCCGTAGGCCTGTATATGGTCTTTATATCATGGGACTCGAATAGCCTCCCTTTTCTGTCCGTGACTTTTTTCATAAATGGAAGGAAAGCTCTAGCCAGGGGCTGATTGTCTCCAATTACCCTTGTAGTTGGACGTCTCGGATGGAGTGCTCGCTGGATATCTTTCTGGCTGTACCCATTGGGCTGAACGGCCTATAAGCCCGCGATACAGAGATTCCTGTTTAAACGCCGGTCGTGAGTGTCTGAATTTGTACTTAAATATCCATTATCTCAAGTTTTGGAGACAATTTCGCCAATTACGCTACGACTGTACTCAGGCTCCACAATGTAAACAAAGCCCTGTACTCTAAGATGGCGGACGCCATGTTACCGATTCTGCCCAAGAGATTGCGTTACTAGCGCGCTGCTGGGCCCGGCTGAAGTAGTAGCCGATGTGAGTTCTGTCGTGCACCCAACAACTTGTAATAATACATTGGTCAACACTATAAGATGACGTTTTAGCCACTGTTGACTGTACACTGTCTGAAACTGATACACAAAGGCACGTTAAGCATGATTTACAGAGGGGTAATGGCCACCCTCTATAACCATTGGTTACTATTTGAGACATAAAATATTTTATTTAGCAAAATACTTACTTTATGTTCGACGTTGTCGATATGCAAATATTGTATGTCAGAAAACTGTATCATAATTGGGGTCATTAAAGTAGCTACTACTTTTCATTATAACACAGTTTTTCCAACCAATCACAGCTCAATATTTTCATTAGGTAAGGATAGCATCTCACATGCACTCAAAATTCAACATGTCGGACATGAATTGCATGATATGGAAGTTGACAATGTAGCCTATATTGGATCAACCATTGCAGTGACAATGCATAATCAAACTGGGCAAGAAATAGCACTGTACCTTTTAATATTCGCAACTCCAAGACCAGTTATTTTTCAGGAGAAATGTAGGAACAAGGGAAGCAGTACTAAGTCTTAGGCTGATTTTAGAAGGTAGAATAAGGAAAGATAAGAGAACGTTCATGGCATTTGTAGACTTAGAAGAGGCTTTTGATAACGTTGATTGGACTAAATTGTTTGACATTTTGAAATCTATTGGAATAAAGTACAGGAATAGGATTGCGATATA
The DNA here is from genome assembly GCA_946902985.2 of Meconema thalassinum. Taxonomy (NCBI): domain Eukaryota; kingdom Metazoa; phylum Arthropoda; class Insecta; order Orthoptera; family Tettigoniidae; genus Meconema; species Meconema thalassinum. Next base: position 439,451,293 of record OX336393.1, on the reverse strand, counting down.
CAATCCATACAGAAACCAGACAGCTGTCATTCGAGCTGAAGGACATGAGAGAGAAGCTGGTATTCAGAAAGGTGTAAGGCAAGGCTGCAACTTATCACCCATACTTTTCAATCTCTATATTGAAAAAGGAATTAAGGAAACGGTAGAAAAATTTAAAGTGGGAGTGAAGATTCAAGGAGAAATAATTTCAACTCTGAGATTTGCTGATGACATCATCATCTTGGCCGCCACGCCTGAGAATTTGAATGAGTTTTTGAATGGTATGGACTCCGTCTTGAGGAAAGAATACATGATGAAAATTAATAAATGTAAAACAAAAATACTGGAATGCAGCCGAAATAAATCAGAAACATCTATGGACATCAAATTGGCAGGTGAAAAGCTGAAGGAAGTAGGAGACTTCTGTTACTTAGGAAGCAAAATAACCAGTGATGGACGAAGCAAAGAGGATATAAAAAGTAGGTTGGCTCAGGCAAGGAAAGCATTTCTACAAAAAAGGAAACTGTTGACATGGAATATATATTTAGGTATTAGGAAGTCATTTTTGAAAGCCTTTGTCTGGAGCGTGGCACTCTATGGAAGTGAAACATGGACTATTGGTGCAGCAGAAAAGAGGAGAATTGAAGCATTTGAAATGTGGTGTTACAGGAGAATGATGAAGATCAGATGGGTAGATAGGGTTACAAACGAAGAGGTATTAAGACGAGTGGGTGAGTAGAGTTGTTTCTGGTGACTGCTTTTGAAGAGAAGAGATAGCTTAGTAAGACACATACTAAGACACCCAGTGATAGTGATAGAAGGAAGGGTTGAGGACAAGAACTGTAGGGGTAGACCAAGGTTAGAATATGTTAAACAGATTGCCTCGGATGTAGGGTGTGGTAGCTATGTAGAGATGAAACGATTAGCACATGACAGGGAGTGCTGCTTCAAACCAGTCAAAAGACTGAAGACTCAAACAACAACACTCCAATTTCTACACATTCGTAAGATTTCGCCGACAATGTCAGTGAATGCTGTTGATGTCATAAACACACTAGAACGTCACTGAGGAAGCATGCGTATGATATTAGTTCCACGGAAATTATAACCCAGCTCTCTGTTCAGTAAAGGTATCTTTTCCGCCAGATGTCATAACTGTTATATTTGGGACTCAATATATTTGCCTTCCGTTGAGATTCTATACGCATCGAATTTGAAGAATAACTAGTTGATAATACGATACATTTTAATCTTTAACGGGGGAGGTCCAGCTTACCAGGTTAAAAATTAGCATTTTTTATTATATAGATTTTTTAGCCTAGTTTTCGGTTTACTTTGCAAAAAGAATTTTTGGAATATCTGGCCTGGTTCCAGAGATATGCAAAATATTGTGACCTGATGACATGTGCTGCCACGCCTTCTTCCTCGTACACTTTCGTTCTGCTTTCCTTATGCAACTATATCACCCTCTAAACCGCGCGCCGTTGATAATATCGATACGTACATTTACGAGACACGTTTTTGTTTTGTTTCCTCGGAGTCCTATACACCTGTGTTATAGAATATCCATGGAAACAAGTTCCATCATGGAAGAATTCTGTGTTATTCTTCCATGGTTCCATGTGCAAATATTGTTTAGTAAACAACATCGGTGTGGCCTATCAGTTGTGCGATTCGGTGTGAAACGTGAGGTATACTGCAGTATGGGTGCTCGAAAGGTACCTACATTATAAAAGTTAACAAGAAGTTCCATGACGAACTAAAGAGCCTACTTTTCTTAAAATGTAAAATTCATGCCAATGATTAATCTATATGGACCTAGGCAATCTAGAATAATACCGAAATAAAGTTGGTAATATCGAAATTTCTAATTAGTTCGAAATATACCTGGCATTATGTAGCCTGATAGAGCACTACAGTTGGCAGCCCTGGTGACTGAATATATTCTTAGTTCAATCTCTTAAGGTAAAGAATACAAAATTTGGTTGAAGTTCAATGGATAGCATGGAATTTACATGCAGTTAAACATTGGACTTAATGCAGCGTGCGTAAAATGAAGTTGGCAACAATGTCATGCATGTGTTGGTCAGAAATAATTTGAAATATTTTCATCTATTGATGTGCCAATTTTGGATGAAATCCATTTGTTATTGTAGTAGTTACTGGTATTTTAAAATTGGACCTATCAGAAGGCTTAGAATGATGTTGGTAGCACTGACGTACATTAGATGCTCCAAATTAATCTAGAATGGCAGGTACTGTACATGCGCAAAGTTTAGAGTTGTTGGCTTGCTTACTTTCTGATGGCCTATATTGATATTAGGGTAAAAAATATAAACAGCATTTATTAACAGTTGGCAGCCCTGATTGCTCTTAATAATACACATAGTCATATATGTTATGGTACACATAGCACATACGAAATTTGGTTGAAATCCAATTGATAGTATAGAAGTAACATGTATTTAAAAATTGGTCCTATCAGCAGGCTTAGAATCATGTTGGTAGCACTGACATACATTAGTTGCTCCAAATTAATCTAGAATGTCAGGCACTATACGTGTGCGAAGGTTAAGGCTGTTGGCTCGCATACTTTCTGATATATTGATATTTGGATAAAGAATAGGGAGAGCATTTATTGCCAGTTGGCAGCCCTGGTGGCTCTTAAGAATACGCTCAGTCATATCAGTTTATGTACACATAGTACATAAGAAATTTGGTTGAAATCCAATTGATAGTGTAGGAGTTATATGTATTTAAACATTGGACCTATCAGTAGGCTTAGAATCATTTTGGCAACACTCTCATGTATGGCCTCCTGAAAATTAAACTGAAGTATTATTATCTATATATGTGCCATTTTTGGAATTGTTCCCATGTATATATTCTATCCAACATGGAGCTGAAATTTCAATTATGATTTTTCAGCAGTTGGTAGCACTGACATCATTTTCAAGTATGACGTTGAGATGTCCCGGTATAGATCTTAACTCATACCAAATTTGGTTTCGATTGCTGCAGCCGATTAGGAATTGATAGGGGGGACACACAGACAGACAGACAGACAGACAGACAGACAGGAGGACAGACAGACAGACGGACAGACAGACAGATATACATTTTCCCGGATCGATCTCATAAGACTACTTTTTCCTCATCTTTGCAAAATGTGAAAAGTAGGCTAAAAACCGTGTTTCAAAGGGAATCAGCATAAGAAGTCTGGAAAACAAGCAGTGAGTGATGCTGATAATAATTCGACACCTAACCGCAGTGCAGCAGGCAGGAAGCTTACTCCAAATGTTGGAGTTGAATTTGATGGTGATGGTGATATGGGTTGCTACAATTTTTATGTAAATATTATGTTTCGAGGATTACAGAAATGTCTTAGGTGTGTGTGTGGTGAACCTGTGGAACTTAACCTAACCAATTTAGTAAGTTTGGGCTGTAAAGTGACAGTTAACTGTGAATCATGTTCTGAAGTAGGTACTTTTTACAACAGTGCAGTATTGGGGAGAACAAGTAATAGGAGAGCAGTTTATGCCAAGAGGTGTATTGGGCAAGGACTACAAGGCCTAAGTGTGTTCTGTGCTATAATGAACATGCCACCACCTGTGCAGAGAAGTACCTATATCCGTATTGTGGATCATATTCTTGATGCCACATCTAAAGTTTCAGAAGAATGTATGATGCAGGCTGCAAAAGAAGAATCTGAACTTAGCATTTCTTCTGAGGTATCAATGTCTTGTGATGGAACTTGGCTGACTAGGGGCCACACTTCACACCATGGTGTAACTGTTTCTATTGGAGCTAAAACTGGTAAAGTTGTGGACTTAGAAGTACTTTCATCAGTATGTAAGGGATGTGAACACTGGAATGGGAAGGGAAATACTATAGAATATGCTGAATTCATGGAAATACACTCAGAAGTATGTGGAAAACAAGATGTTCAGCAAAGAACATATAGCCTACTTTCTCCTAAATGTATGGGTATCTTTATGACTCTTTGTCCTCATCCCTAAAACAATCACCCCAACCACAATGTATTGTTTGTTTTCTTTTATATTGATAATAAGCCAGTAAGTGTCAAGATCAATATTATATACTTTATGATGATTGAATAACAAAACTACTAACTTATTGTAATGCATTCACGTCCGTTAATCTCTATATTAAGCCAGCCTGCAAAATTAAGAATCTTCCGCCCCAATCATCTTCCGCCCCAATCACAGTAGGTGGTGCTGCGACCTATCAGTGAATTAATCTTTATCTTGTACGCCTATGCACTGCCATCGTAATGTACTACGATGGCAGTGTTCTATGGGTGTTGAATGAGTAGGCAGTTTAAAGTAGCCAAGAGGGAGGCGATCCAGCTGGCAGTGTTTAAAGGTATTCGGAGCGCGATCGTGGCTAATAGTTGAACTACCAGTATTACAAAATTGCCATACTTCAGGAGGCCAGCTCAGGCATTTACACAGCGTTATGTTTGGAACAATATTACCCACATAACCCACAAGAGGACAGCACCGTACAGAGGCATTAAGAAGGCTGTGGTTAATGACAACGTGTATATAGTTCTTCTATTCTCCTTTTTCTAATGTCTTCTGTTTATGTGCGATGCTGGGACTGTGATTTTATTAATATACGAGTGTATACTTTATCCTCTCCTTTGAGCTAAATGACATTTTATTCAGTATCTGTGGGAAAAGCTCGTGCACATCATTTGTAAAAGAATTCAAGAAAAAAAACCTAACTGTAGCAGTATTCGATCCCCAGTCAACTGCGTGTCAGACTAACATGCTAGCCCAGAGCTAACCGTATCCATGACGTCAGGTGTTCTTAACTGACATATTAGATACAAACTGTTGGCAAATAATGACTTTAAATAAACGATTTCTTCACTGCAGTACATCTTCATTAAAGATCATTTCATACAAAGTTTATATTATTGTATCAGTACGGTATATCACATACAACATACTAAAACTACTGAAATATAAGACAGGCACATGAGGACAGCTGCCATCTTGTCGTGTGACACAAACGGCTCAGCTCTTTTAAGCCACTCATACTGTATAATATTATAATATTAAATTATAATAAATAACGGATCACGACCTTCAGGATAGCTTAAACCCCCCTAGGCTCGATAATCGGAATTGGTGGGTCTTAAGCTATTTATTAAAATGGTTGCATAATTCACACGGCCGCCATCCTGAAATGGCATGGCCGATGACCTTGAATTTTGGGTGAAAGACGCGTCCTATATAAAGGTATGTTGTCACCAAATTTGGTAGAAATCGGATGATTAGTTTAGCCGTAATTTGATCTTACGTTTTGAACATTTGAGTGGCCGCCATTCTGTTTTGGTAAAGATGGCGGCGATATAAAGTATGACACTGAGGTGTCCTTTACTAGTGCTACCTCTGTACCAAATTTCGTTCAATTCGGTTTCACCGTGTTCGAATTGATAGGGGGGAACAGACATTCAGAGTACACACACTCACACACACACACACACAGACTCACACACACACACATACACACACACACAGACTCACACACACACATACACACACACAGACAGACACACTTTTTTCGCCCTGTGTTGATCTCATAAGTCTACTTTCATTTTTTGCAAAAATCGAAAGTAGGCTAAAAATCACTCAGGTACAGCTGGCAGCTTGGAGGTGGAGGGAATGAAACGAATATTCAGTCGGTCAGAAGAGAGGCGGGGGCTGAAATATGTCAACTACATTGGGGATGGTGACACAAAAAGCTACAGAACAGTCAATGAAATGGGCCTCACATAAAGATCAATAAAATAGAGTGTGTTGGCCATGTTCAAAAACGCATGGGGACTCGGCTTAGAAATCTTATGGCTAATTATAAAGGAAAAAATTAGAAGATGGCAAACCGCTGTCAGGTAAAAATAGTCTCACTGATGCTGTTATTAACACCTTGACAGTGTACTATGGCAATGCCATTAGAAGTAATAGCACTTCAGCTTCAGAAATGAAAAGAGCCATTAGGGCTATCTGGCATCACAAAGCCTCAAGTGATGAAACACCTATGCATGATATCTGTCCCAAAGGAGTTGATTCTTGGTGTAGTTACCAAAGGGCTGTCTCTGATAGCAAGGAGAAAGAATATCATCACAAAAATAACATACCTATGGCAACAATGAAAGAAATTAGACCCATTTCTAAAGATTTGTCTTCCAGTGATCTTTTGAAGCGGTGTGTGGGTAGTCACACACAGAATAGTAACGAATTTCTGAATGCCAAAATATGGAAAATATGCAATAAAAAGGATTCTGTGGCCAAAAAACTGTGTTGATAGCAGCAAAGGATGCAGCCATCCTATTCAATGTTGGGATGAACGGAAGACTGAAGGTTGTAAAAGAAATGGGACTGGACCCAGGAGTTTACTGCATTCAAGGACTGAATCAGAAGGATGTCAGAAGAATTCAGTCAGCTGAGAACAGGGCACTTGACCCACAAACGAAGCCAGGAGATGCAGAAAGAGGCTCCAATTGCAGGAAGAAGGAAAGAAACATGATATTGAAGGATTGACTTATGGACCAGGACAGTTTTGAAGGGTGAGGGGTCCGAAAGTTTTATTATTTTTATGGCAACATTTTTAAAGCTGTTTTCCTGAAAACTATAATTTTTAATCCCGTTTTCACCATAATTCTGTTATTATTCCATGGATTATGATGATTTTTTCAGGGTTTCCTCCCATAAGGCTGTACTACAATATGCACCTCATTCAGGTCATTAGGATTTATATTTGTTTTTTACTGTATTTTTCTTAAAAAAAAGAACTATTTTCAGTTGCTCTGAATAAAAATCAAATAAAAGTACTTAATATACATTTATGCTAGTGATTGAGGTACATTTTGAAGGTGCAGATGTAATACACACCTTAAAAAAGAAAATTAGAAAATTTCTCATAAACTTGGGATATATAAGGGAAACAATGATGCATGGTAAAAAATTTGGCAAATTTTGAAAATTCTCTAAAAAATTCTTATGATAAGAATTTTGACATTATAAACGTTGCTTTTGGTTGCCACAAGCTTGCCATTATTGTGATACACATTATCATTTGTCAACAATATTTGTAGCATGTTCAACAATCGAATGAATATTGACATTTTATACCTCTCTTATCTGGACCTCCCCCCTTAAGCTTTTGTAACAGCCTATTTTGTGTTATTTGACCCAAATAACTAAATGATCCAACATGGTACCTGTGCGCTATCTGTTGGTGCTACTTCAGGATAAACAATGTTTCAAAGTTTTGCGATTCGGTATTGGGTAGACATCAAATGCTGAGCCCACGCAATTTCCAAGAAGAAGAATTCAACCGACAGAATCTCGAGATATATTTATGAATATTTATGATAGAACATATAAAAAAGTTATAATTATCGTCGAACATAAACAGTCGTATGCAACTCGCCTATAATGGTAATTAAGACACTCGTATGGAAATTATTAAACTCGCTTTGCTCGTTTTATAAACATACTCGTGTCTTAATTATTGCCATTAAAGGCTCGTTGCATAATGTACTATTCTTCTTCTTCTTGTACCTTATCCGATACGGACGTTGGCTACCACCATGGCTAACACCTTCTTATCCTGTGCAATCCTGAAGAGTTCCGTGGAAGACAGCCCAAACCACGTTTTTAAATTATCCATCCAAGTTATTCGTCTCCTTCCTGGTCCACGCCGTCCTTCAATTTTACCCTGAAGTATAACTTGGAGCAGACGGTATTTTGGATTCCTCATCATGTGTCCCAAGTATTCCAATTTCCTCTTCTTAATTGTGTTTAACAGCTCAGGTTGGCTGCTCACACGCTGAAGAACCTCGGCATTACTCACATGTTCTGTCCACGAAATTTTAAGAATCCGCCGGTATATCCACATTTCAAAAGCTCGAATCTTCTTTTCTGTAGCTACGGACAAGATCCAAGCTTCAACACCATAAAGAAGGGTGGAGACAACATAACACTTCACAATTCTTTTCTTAAGCGTCATACTGAGATCTCGACAGCATAGTAGTTGTTTCATTGTCATAAAGATGGATCTAGCCTTCTCTATACGGCATCTTATTTCAACCGAAGGATCCCAATTCTCATTAATATTCTGTCCTAAATAAACCAAACTCTTGACTCGCTCAATCTGATGTCCATCGACTAAAAGGATTTGTGACAATGCTGGTTTTCGCGATATTATCATATATTTTGTTTTCTTAATGTTGAGGTCAAGGCCATATTGTTTACTCTTTTGATACACCATAGTAACAATCTCTTTAAGTCCTTCGAAACTATTTGCAATCAATACAGTATCATCTGCGTACCGTATATTATTAATATAATTACCATTGACCTTAATACCTTGTTGAATGCCATCAAGTGCCTCGGAGAAAATCTGTTCTGCATAGATATTATAAAGAAGTGGTGAAAGAATGCATCCTTGTCTCACACCACGCATTATTTCCACTGATCTCGATATATGTCCATCAATTCTGATACTAGCCTTTTGACCCCAGTATAAATTAATGATGATCCGAATGTCTTTCTCATCTATTCCTGAGTTCTTGAGTGCATTATACAACTTATCATGCTGACAACGGTCAAAGGCTTTTGCATAGTCCAGAAAACATGCATATACATCCTGATTCACCTCACGGCATCTCTGGAAAAGAACTTGAAGCGCAAATAATGCCTCACGAGTTCCTAGACCGTTGCGGAACCCAAACTGCGTGTCACTGATATTCATCTCGCATTTCCTGTATATGCGATTATGGATAACTTTGAGAAATATCTTGAGCACATGACTCATAAGACTGATTGTCCTGAAGTCACTACATGACTTAGCCATCGGTTTCTTCGGAAGAGCAATAAATGTAGACAAGAGCCAGTCTTCTGGTAATATGCCCGTGTTGTATATCTTGTTATATAAATTAGTGAGCGTCACAATGCTATCATCATCCAAGATCTTCAATAATTCCACTGGAATGTCATCTTGACCAGGAGCCTTACCATTTTTCGCTATCCTAATCGCATATTTCACTTCATCCATGGTGATCATGGGTCCAACAACTGAAGGAATTTCGGGTCGGGAAGGACGATGATCATCATTAAAAATCTCTTGTATATATTTTTCCCAAACCTGTAATTTTTCTTCAACTTCAAATACCGTGTTACCTTGACTATCAACTAAGTTGACTGTGTTTCTTTTCCTGTGTCTACCTGAAACTTCTTTGATTTTCTTATGGACCTGGAAAGTATCATATTTACTATTAAGTTCTTCAATTTCTTTGCACCTATCTGACATCCAAACTTCCTTGGCTTGCCTGATCTTATTCTTTATCAATCTATGAATAAACCAATATTCGTCATTATCTCTTCCTTTGACTTCTCTTCGTTTATCCATTAGATTCAATATTTCATCCGTCATCCATGCCTTCCTTTTTTTATGTTGTCTCTTGTTCTTAAGAAAATGATCTCCAACCCTCTTCAATGAGGTTTTAAAAGTGTCCCAAAGTTCCAAGGGCTGCATGTCATTTGAATTCAACGTCTTAAGATCAGTGGTAAGAGCAGCAGCCACCTGTGACCTTGTATTTATTTCCCGAAGGGCATCAGTATCATATTTATTTTGTGTTGTTTTTATCGGAATCTTGTTAAGCCGGACACAAATCTTGCTAATGAGAGGATTGTGGTCAGAAGGAACATCTGCTCCTGGATAGGTTTTTGCAAAAATCACGCTGTTTCTAAATCTGTTTTTAATTAGAATGAAATCAATTTGATTTCTTATTATGTTGTCTGGACTATCAGCAGGTGCTTTCCACGTATAAAGTCTCCTGGCAGGAAGCTTAAACCAAGTATTAGCAATGACAAAGTTCTCCTCTCTACAAAACTGCACTAAACGATCCCCTCTGTTGTTTCTTTGTCCGAGACCCCAATGGCCCACAATGTGTTCTTCAGAACCTTTCCCAACTTTTGCATTAAAATCTCCCATAACAAGGGTTACATCATGTTCTTTGGTGTCTTTGAGGACGGTCTGAATTTGGGCATAGAATTCCTCAACCTCTTCATCGCTTTTGTCACTAGTAGGGGCATACACTTGAATGAGATTAATGTGGAAAGGTTTACCACGTAACTTTAACATCATTATTCTACTGGAGAATGGTATACAACTGATAACAGCAGACTGCAAACTTTTGTCCACTATAAAACCCACTCCATGCAAATGCCTGGCATCATTATTACCACTGTAGTATATCATGCAATCCTCCACATTACAATCTCCTGTCCCCGGCCATCTCATCTCACTTATACCCATTATGGACACATTCATCCTCTTCATCTCATGAATTGTATTGTGAATCTTTCCTGCTTCAAACATACTCCGTACATTCCACGTTCCTATCTTCAGGGCTGACCGGGAGATTCTTCGCACCCTTTGACCACTTAAGGTCTGCCCGGGACTAAGGGCCAATGTAATTGGGTTTTCAGCCATGAAGATTATCCTGGGGAAACATAATTGAGGTGGTTTCCCGTTGCCTTCCTCAATGCGCAGTAACCACATCACATCCCAACATCCAAGGATGCCATGATATGATGCAGCTGTTTGCTGATGCAAGGTCGACAGATCGATCTTGTATCAACAATAATGATATAGCTGCTGCCACTATATCATGTCCTCAGTTGATCCGCGGGTGCAAGCACCACTCTCAACAAGAGCCCCTATCAGCCATTGGGACGCGCCGTGTCGGGGTTGAGGACTTCCCCGCCCAGATCCGTCTTCCACAGAGTACAGAAAAGCCCTTACTCAGTTCAGAGCTCCTCCCCCATGGAAGCTGCACCTGGCACGGAATGTACTATTATACGTATTAAATACTCAATTTAAAACTGCGCGTTTCCCTGGAAATGTGGGTAATATTGTTGTACAAGATTTGTGATAGGCATGGTTATAATATTAAAATAGTTCATGTTTCAGCTCCTTAAGCCGTTAGTTATTGAGGTTTCAAGGGGCGGAACTACAAGGTCATCTGCCCCTCTCCTTAAGCTGTTTGTTTCCCCGAAACAGCAACAACATTTCTGAAACACGTTATTTTGTAATGATTTTAGAAGCAAGTCCTGTCGTGAAACGGACACTTCCACAATATTCATGCTTCTGTAGCCACCCATCATTAAGACAAGATACCGTACATCTCTAGTTCCTTTTTACTTCTCCCTCAAATTTGTGAGGTTAGTGAGGAGAACACGGGAAGGTTAAACTAAGGAATCTCTTTGACTGGTGGAGTCATATTCTAAGAGAGAGCTCCCCATCGCATCTCCCGTCAAAAGAGGAACCACTTTAGAAATCAAAGAGCGTACGCAGAGGTTGCGATACCATCGCAGGATGACTTGTTAGCCACGAGTCTGAAGAAGCACTGGACCACACAGCGCTCACAACATTTAGTGAGCGTTCAAGTAGACAGAACGTTTTCGTAGCGAGGAGACCTCAATTTCACTTAATGACCTTGAAACCCCTCCTAGAGTGCTGAAGATATTCACCTTCAATCGCCAACTCTCCTGCAACGGCAAGACTTTTCTTACGAATGTTACGTGCATTTCAAAGCGATTAAGCTTTCAAAATGAGATGAGGGAAGGGTGACCTACTGTACTTACATTCTTGCGAAATGGTTGATGATTGGTTCAGTTACATTTTGTTTGGTTGGTTCCTCAGTTTAGGGGCTGCGACAACGCGGTCATATAGCCCCGTGTACTTTGGGTGTGTGTAGAATCTGTATGATAGCCGGTGTTAATTTTGATGATTGTATTGGTGTGTGTTACCTGTTTTTTAATTCAAATAAGGACTACAGACTTCGAATTTTTCAAATAGTTCCTACTTTTGCCGCCAAACGCCACTGTCAACGACTACTTAGCTACTAGACGCCACCGCAGTCGGCTCCTAGCAACGAACGTAGGAACCTAAGAGCGTTGTTTACATTCTTAACCTATATATAACAAGTAGTTCCGTGAAGAACTATATAGCCTATTTTCATATAACCTACTTATGTTAATTGCCACTATCAACATACAAAATTTCAGTTTGATTGCTGTAATAGATTCGTAGATATTGAGAACCGACTAAATATTTCAGATGGTCGCCATGCTGGATTTTTATATATGTAGGTCCTAGAGTTATGTACTGTTACTTGAAGATTATTGTGTACGTGTAGCATTCAAACTTCAATCGCATGATTAGGACACAAGAAGTAAAAACGAGATTTTAAAATTTCGCGCAGCTGCCATCTTATGGTTATGGAAACAATTGAAATAAATTTGATGCCAGTGGATTAACATTTGTATAAGGATTTACTGTACCAAGTTTCACTGCACTCGGATGGATAAATTGCGAAAAACGTCCATGTTAATATTTACATTTCGCCTCGCCGCCATGTTGGATTTGTGATCACCAGGTTATTGAAAGGCCTATATGTGAACTTATGTTCATAGCCCCTATGAACATAAAGAAATTCAGTTTGATTGCTATAATAGATTCGTAGATATTCAGAGCCATCTAAATATTTGGGATGGTCGGCATGTTGGATTGTTATATTTATAGGCCATAGAGTCATGTACCATTAAAGGAAAATTATTGCGTAGGTTCATTATTCAAACTTTCACTTCGATCGCATGATTTCCACACGAGAAATAAAATCTTAATTTTAAAATTCACACAGCCGCCATTTTGAGGTTATGTAAACAATTGAACTAAATTAGATACCAGTGAATTATACTGTGTATAAACATTTCCTGTGCCATGTTTCATTGCGTTTGGATCATTATCGCGAGATAGTCTATTTAAAAATTTCAAATTCGCTTGGCTGCTATGTTCGTTTTGTAGTTAAACGGTTTTTGAATGTCTTATAGATGAACTTCCAGTAGTGCCCTTTATCTCCGTACAAACGTTCAGGGTGATACCGCTAATAGTTTCAGAGATATAGAATACCGGTGAAATATTTCGCACAGCCGCCATCTTGAGGTTATGCAAACAGTTCAACGAAGTTAGATGTCGGTGCATTACAATGTGTATAAACATATACTGTACCAAGTTGTATTGCGTTTGGTTCGTTAAATCGCGAGAAACGTCTATTTAAATGTCACAACTTCGCTTCGCCGCCATGTTGGTTTGGTAGTTACCAGGTGTTCAAATGTCACATAGGTGAACATCAAGTAGTTTCCTATATCACCGTAACAAATTCCAGGGTGATATCCGTAATAGTTTCGGAGATATTGAATGCTGGTGAAATATTTCGCACAGCCGCCATGTTGGATTAGTGAGACGTAACAAATATTGAAGGGCACGGTCGGGGTGTTCCGGAATAGTGCTATGCACTTACCGAGTTTCATTGAAATCGCTCCAGCCATTTAGAGTGTATAAGGGGGAGGGGTGGGGGACACACACACACACTATCACACACACCATCACACACGCACACACACACAGACACACGGACAAAAGATGATCTCATAAGCCTATTTTTTTTTTCATAAATGAAAATAGGCTAATAACTTAGCTCCACACAGGTGTAATAGTGGAAAGTTCTTTAAAATGCCATAAATCTAAGACATGGGACCGCCGGCTCTACTTCCCCTCCGAAGGAAGGCACTCTGAGGGATTTTGAACGCTCTTAAAAATCCGACGATTTCGGCCGGGTTTGAACCCGCGATCTTGGGCATATAATGCATTTTGTTTACTTGCGTCCATCGTATCTTTAAATTAATCATACTACCACACCACGCCGATATATTTGTGAGGCAGCAGAACTACAGGAGTGTGAAAATTATTAGACTCGGCGCCAGTTGCCCAAAATAACATTGATACTCTTCACGGCTCAATGCACTAAATATGTTTGCAAGGCGGTGAAATTACTTCCAATGCTTAACCAAGTGTCTCATTTATATTTTCTTTTAAGAAAATCAAAGTGAAATGATTTTTTAGAATGTCCACTAACAGAGGAGCTTTGCTACTGCAAAATGCCGCACGTTTTGTATTGATTACTTCACTCTACTTTTCGTGTGAATTTAGAGCTGAGGGGTTTGGAGTCATTTTACTGATGATCCGCCCTTGAACTATTCAAAGATTCATGAACTATGGATTGAAATCATCTGACTCATATGGTACATTCCAAAAGTCAATGAAAAAATTGAAAAAGGGCCAAGCTCACGTATCCCTCGGAATCCCCAATTCTGAAAGTTTCCAAACACAATTCCTTATGGGAAAAGGTGTAAGTCGATAAGAGAGTAAACATTACAAAGTAGGGTTACAAAAATTGCCAGCAGGTGGTCAATAAAATGATTTTGAATTAAGCATTGCGACTGATCTAAATTCTTTATGTTCGACGATGTCGAAATGTAAACATTATGTGTCAGAAAACTGTATCATAATGAGGCTCATTATAGTACAGTACAAGTTTTAATTATGATACAGTTTCTCCAGCCAATCAGAGCTCATTCATTGGCCAATTGGCTAAGGATACGTTCGCGCATGCGCTCAAAATCCAACATATCTATATAAATTACCGACATGGAAAGTGCACCGTCCATATTCGCGTAAATAAACTGGCGAATATGAAACAAGAAATAGCACTGTACCTTAATATCTCCAACTCCAATTTCTACACAGCGCATTGCTTTCAAACGACTTCGGTGACAGTTTGAATGAATGCTGGTTTACATTGGTAGGCTGTAAACATATGGCATCAAAGAATATGTATGGCATTGCCAAGCACACAGAGCGCATGCGTCGGTCGGTCAGAGAACTTGGAAAACAGAGATATCAAACCCAGCTTTTGCACTCCGATCACAAAATTCAAGTGACTGAATCTCAACTGATATTTGTGAATATTTATGTTAAAACATATAATAAAGTTATAATTAACGTCGAACATAAACAGTCCTATGCAACTCGCCTATAAAGGTAATTAAGACACACGCTTACGCTCGTTTTATAAACATACTCGTGTCTTAATTATTGCCATTATAGGCTCTTTGCAGAATGTACTATTATTTGATTCTAATAATTTGCACACCTCTGTCATAATTACCTCATAACTCTCTGTGGGATTGTGTGCCGTAGATTCTCAGTACCTCAGAATCCATGGGAGGAAACTGCAAAGCAAGGAAGCTTTTAGTTTTACGTGACCATTAATCATGCGATCATGAGCCTCGGAAGGTCGGAAACTATTTCAAGCAATTACGCTGTAATATTTCAGGTATATTTCGAACAAGTCATAAATGCCAGTGTTACCAACTTACGTCGTCGTTATTGTAGACTAGCAGTAGTACCCGGCTTCGCCCGGTGGAAAGATGATAATATTTCAGTCTCCTTAACACTCAACGTCATAAATTATATTTATTTATGTATTCATTTCTTACATTATCAAACCCAGTGACAATGTTTATACTTAAGTCACTATGGGAAGGCTCTGTAAAATAATGATCATTCTCGCGATATTTGTCTTCAGTCCGAGTCGAGATATGTCGTTAGCGGTCCCAGAATTCGTGACATCTCAGTCGTAGAAGACTTTATGTGGTGGTGATTAGAAATATAATGGACTTAAAATCTAGGTCATTTACCCCAAATGACGTTGAGGGCGTAACATCTAGGTAATTTGCCCTACTGATCAGGATGATATTGAAAATTACTACATAACTGACATATGAAACTTAGAAAATAATAGAAAAAGTTACTTTTAGGACTCACATTTCGGGAAAAACTTGATTATTTTTTGCCAAAGAGCTCCCACTTAGATCGCTATCTGGTTAAAAGTTTCGTCTTGTTAAGGTTTAAACTGTACGATAAATGTCTGAAGCAATTCCTCAAAGAGAAGCTTCCAGATTTCGCAGTCGATATATCGTTAACGTTCCTGAGCATCCAGTTGTCTTTTCTTCTGACGCAAAACATCTTCTACATAGTGATGATGAACATAGAAGCGACTACTGGCACATGTAACTTATCAACGAATGGGAATAATTGATACTTTAAAGGAATGAGAGGTCATTTGCCCTTTTGATGAGGATCACAATGAAGACTACTACTACTACTACTGAACGGGTATATCAAACTTACAAACTAATGGAAATACGTATTTTTAAAATCACAGGCTAGGTAGACTCTGGTATTGCTTAGTAGTATAATGGACGTAACATCTAGGTCATTTGCCCCTTTGATGAGGATGATAATGAAGACGACTACTACTGAACGGGTATATCAAACTTACAAACTAATGGAAATACATATTTTTAAAATCACAGGCTAGGTAGACTCTGGTGTTGCTTAGTAGTATAATGGACGTAACATCTAGGTCATTTGGCCCTTTGATGAGGATGATAATGAAGACGATTACTACTGAACGGGTATATCAAACTTACAAACTAAATGAAATACACATTTTTAAAATCACAGGCTAGGTAGACTCTGGTGTTGCTTAGTAGTATAATGGACGTAACATCTAGGTCATTTGCCCCTTTGATGAGGATGATAATGAAGACGACTACTACTGAACGGATATATCAAACTTACAAACTAATGGAAATACACATTTTAAAAATCACAGGCGATGAAGACTGTGGTGTTACTTAGTAGTATAATGGACGTAACATCTAGGTCATTTGCCCTTTTGATGAGGATGGTAATGAAAACTACTGTTGAATTGACACGACAAACTTACAAACTACCGTGATAGAAAGAAATATTTCAAAATTCACAGGCGATGAAGACTTATTGTGTGTGGTGATTAGTGGTATAAAGGGTGTAACATCTAGGTCATTTGCTCTTATGATAATAATAAGGTAATGAAAAATGACTACTAAACGAACATGGTGTAATTTTAAATCTGATATAGGTAATTCAGATTACTACCTTCGATGTCTTCCAAAGTCTGAACGTTATATTCTGGCTTAGGCCTATACTCGATGCGTGTAGTGAAAGAGCTTATCGAGTACTGCTCGGGTCCAAGCTGCACGTAGCTGAGAATATCGCAAATGATGACGATATATGATGACAGACGTTCGGGGGGGTTCCCGGTCCTATTCACATTGACCGGTGAATCACTCATTCTTTCGTAACACTACAGCGGTTTGAGCAAAGACCCTGTATGAACATCAGCATAGTCAGCAATAACAGGTAACACGGCGGGGTCAGGACATTTTTCTCATGTCACCTCGCGGTGAATGAGCAAGCTATTCTCACCCCTGCCCCCTCTTCCCCCCTCCACCCACCAGGGTCACAACTTGTGGGACGTGGGTTTGCGACCACGGGACCCCAGCTGAGTCCGGCATTGCTTCTACTTACTGGTGCCGGGCACCTTTCAGTTCTCTTTCCTGTCAGCCTCCCTTGGTCAAACTCTTGTTCTCTTCCGACCCCGATGGTATCAGGTTATCCGAGGCCTAGCGACTCTTTCACTTTCCCGCCTTAATTGGCCCTTGTCTAATCATTCCTGATAGCCTCATTCTTTTCTTAATATCTCATATCTTCTGCTCAAGACCCTCTAGGAGGCAGGGTGTGTGTAGCCCTGGTGCACCCTGGATAGTGCTACATCCTCAAGGGCTCATGGCTGGTGAGTTCAGGAGCTGGCAACCCTGAAGGTTTCCTGAGCGGGTCCGGTTTTACCCCTTTTTTCCATTGCCTTTGGGACGGACCCTGTCCACTTTCCGGGAATGGAGTGGTCTGTCCGCAATTTCAAGCAGACAGTGTTACTCGCAGGGTACCAAAGGGTAAGTATACAAATTTTGGTTCTGATCGGTGAAACGGTGTAGATTTGGACCAAAGGGCCTAAATGCAGAGATTGGGTTGGACTGTCCGAAATTTCAAGTGGACAGTGTTACCCGCAGGGTTGCAAAGGGTAAGTATACACATTTTGGTTCTGATCGGTAAAACGGTGTAGATTTGGACCAAAGGGCCTAAATGCAGAGATTGGGTTGGTCTGTCCGAAATTTCAAGTGGACAGGGTTACCCGCAGGGTTGCAAAGGGTAAGTATACAAATTTTGGTTCGGATCGGTGAAACGGTGTAGAAGTTTGCCAAAGGGCCTAAATGCAGGAAATGGGGTGGTCTGTCCGAAATTTTAAGTAGACAGTGTTATTCACAGGGTTACATAGGGTAAGTATACAAATTTTGGTTGAGATCGGTGAAACGGTGTAGATTTGGGACAAAGGGCCTAAATGCAGGGAATGGGGTGGTCTGTCGGGAATTTCAAGTGGACAAGGTTACCCGCAGGGATCCGAAGGGTAAGTATACAAATTTTGGTTCAGATCGGTGAAACGGTGTGGATTTGTATACATAACAGACAGACAGACAGAAGACAGACAGACAAACATTGAGCTTTATATATATAGATAGGTCTATTGGTCTATACAGGGTGTAACAAAAATGTACGGCACAAATTGCCGGACACATTCCTTACACGTAGACGAAGAAATTATGTTATATGAACATGGGTCCGGAAACGCTTTGTTTCCATGTTACACCTCATTGTCTCCAACTCATTTATCATGGGAAACATACAAGAATAGAACGTACCAGCATACCACATGCAACTCTTTCTCACAGGAAATGTTCAATATGCCCTACGTGCGCATTGATACATTCATCAACCCACCGCCTTAGTGAATCTCGGATGCACTGATGTATCCCTGGAGTACTGCGTATGGTGTCGTAGCCTTCCATATTACGGGCACGGAGACTCTGAACATGTTGTACTGGGGTTCGATACACAAGAACTTGCAAATGCCCTCACAAATAAAGTTCAGGGATTTTAGGTCCGGAGAGCGTGGAGGCCAGGCCATTGGTCAACCTCTACCTATCCATTTGTCACCAAATCTGTTATTTAGAAGCCGACGGACATTAGCACTAAGTTAAGGAGGTGCTCCATCGTACATGAAGGACATGTTTTGTCGCACAGCTAAAGGCACATCTGCTAAGTCGCATGGCAACGGGGCCATGTAAAACAAACCACTGGTGGTGGACCCACGATAATGACAACGTAACCAGACGTAACCAAGAGTGCATGTTCCCCACGGTTCTAACGTTCTGTTCTTGTGTGATTCCCAAGCGTAATGAGTTGGAGACAATGAGGTGTAACATGGAAACAAAGCGTTTCCGGACCCATGTTCATATAACATAATTTATTCAGCTACGTGTGAGGAATGTGTCCAGCAATTGGTGCCGTACCATTTTGTTACAGCCTGCATAGGTCCATCATTGGTATCAATTTCACATTTTGAGGAAAGGAGGCTATTTAGTTCGTCACGGATTGTTATGCCTACAAATAAGAATAACAAAAGTGGGGTTGCAATCTGTGCAATAAAGTGTTATTTAATCACATGTAAATCTAGTTTATGTAATGTCACATTATTCCAATTTTATTGGGCATATATCGTAGGCTGAAATGTCTGTATAATAACATTGTCTCTGTTGAGTTCGCCTTTCTTGTCCGCGCAGCTATTGGCCGAACCGAACAACTCTGATCTGTCTTTGTCCATTTATCATAGTAAATCAGAGTGAACTAAACTAATCTGCAACATTGTTCACTGTTACCCAACGAGACGAACGCTTAAATAAATTTTAAAAATCTCACTTGCCGAATTCACGCATTCTACTGTAGTCGGGAACGCCTCATATTTGCACGTATGAAAAATAATTCTCAGACTACTTTAGGGTTATTGACACTCTTTGAGTGTCTTTTAAGCTAATATTAAATGTTTTATAGTAATTTGGTCACGTCTGCATGAGAACAACGCCGATGTCCACATTTGTAATTATAATCGTCAGTTGTACTAGCAGCAAAAATTCTTATTAGCGTGAAACTTGTGAATGTGTGAAACTATTATTACATTGCCGGAGAAAATTTCAACAGATTTGACTGTATTTTACAAAGTTTGTAGCCCGGTGCTGTAATTCAGAGAGTAAACCAGTGTTCCCGACTGTGTTGACGGACGGGCCCAGACTTGCAATGTTCATTACACAATCACAAGCAGGGTTCGCCAAAGGAGGAGGGGGAGTGAAACTTAGGACAAGTAAACACGGTTCATTTTAAAGTTACTCGCTATAATTTGTCCAGCTCAGTAAATTAAACAGCACGTTCACCTCGACAGTAAGGTGACATTTCGGGGAAGGGAAAACAAAGGCCAACTCTGTGACTTGGGTAGAACATGCCGTCAAGTCCCGCAAGTCACTAAATGTGATGAAAGATCCTAAACGAGCCAAGGCGATATAGTACTTACAGGAATGCCGTGGGATTTTCTTATCCTTATAAACTTTCGATTTCTTCGACCGGGAATTGTACCCGTAATCTTGGGATTATACAGTAAATAGAACACTCCACCATTGATCCACCACGGAAATGAGTTAAACGTAAGACACAGTCACCCAACAGAGGGAAGCCTTATTTGTTTGGCAACACTGCAAACGGAGCGAGTTGATAACCTACTGTAGATACCTGAGACCTTATTTAATTATTTCTTTATTTAATATCGTTTTGGGTGCCATTTTTCAGTGTTGCCTTTGTAAACGAAATTTTAAATGATTTTCAGTTTGTCAACACGTTTATACCCAATCGTAATTTGTGTTACATGAGATTAATACATTTAATTTCTGCCCACGTGGCCCGCGTTCCTTAGGTCCTGGCTCTTCCATGGGTATTCTGGTGACGTAACTGATTTCTCATGTAATTGTCTTCCTGTTTAGGGTATAACACCAATTGCAATTGGGGTATAAGAGGGTTGGCTGACAGAAAAGTATTTAACATTTCGTTATATATCTATTTATTTAGTTAATTTATTTAATTTACCTAATTAATTAAATTATTTATTTATTATTTCATTTATTTATTTATCCATTCAATTATTTATTCATTTATTAGCCTATTTTCATTTATGAAAAAAAAAATAGGCTTATGAGATCACCTTTTGTCCGTGTGTCTGTGTGTGCGTGTGTGTCTGTGTGTGCGTGTGTGTGATGGTGTGTGTGTGTGTGTGTGTGTGTCTCTCTCTCCCCCAACGCCCCCCCCCCTAATAACTTTTAAACGGCTGGAGAGAATTCAATGAAACTCGGCAAGTTCATAGCACAATTCCGGACGACCCTAACCGTGCCCTTCAAATTTTGTTACGTCTCACCAATCCAACATGGCGGCAGTGCGAAATATTTCACAAGCATTCAATATCTCCGAAACTATTGCCGATATCATCCTGGAATATTTTACGGTGATAAAGGAAACTACTAGAAGTTCACCTATGTGACTTTTGAAAAACCTGGTAAATAAAAAACCAACATATCGGCCAAGCGAATTTGCAACTTTTAAATAGACGTTTCTCTTGATTTTACCAACCAAACGCAATAAAACTTGGAACAGTATATGTTTATACACATTGTAATACACCGACATCTAACTTCGTTCAATTTTTTCTCAAGATGGCGGCTGTGCGAAATATTTCACCGGCATTCTATAACTCTGAAACTGTTACCGGTATCACCCTGAAATTTTGTACGGAGATAAAGGGCACTAATGGAAGTTCATCTATTAGACTTTCAAAAATCGGTTAACTACAAAATGAATATGGTGGCCAAACGAATTTGAAAAGTTTGAATACACCTTTCTCGCAATCCAAGCGCAATGAAACTTGGTATAGGACATTTTTATACACATTGTAATGCACTGGTATCTAATTTAGTTCAATTGTTTACATAACCTCAATATGGCGGCTGTACGAATTTTAAAATTAAGTTTTTATTTCTTGTGTCGTAATCATGCGATCGAAGTGAAAGTTTGAATAACGAACCTAAGCAATAATTTTCATTTAATGGTAGGCCTACATGGCTATTGCCTATACATATAACAATCCAATATGGCGTCAACCAAAGTAGGCCTATTTGGACGGTTCTCAATAGCTACGAATCTATTACAGCAATCAAACTGAAATTTTTAATGTTCACAGGGGCTATGAACATAAGTTCACTTATAGGACTTTCAATAACCTGGTGTTCACAAATCCAACATGGCGGTGACGCGAAGTATAAATATTCACAAAGACGTTTCTCGCAATTTAACCATCCGACTGCAGTGAAACTTGGTATAGCAAATCCTTATACAAATGTTAATCCACTGGCATCTAATGTGTTTCAATTGTTTCCATAACCACAAGAAGGCAACTAGGCGAAATTTTTAAATCTCGTTTTTTCTTCTTGTGTCCTAATCATGCGATTGAAGTTTGAATACTACACTTACACAATAATCTTCATGTAACAGTATATAACTCTAAGACCTACATATATAAAAATCCAACATGGCGACCATCCGAAATATTCAGTCGGTTCTCAATATCTACGAATCTATTACAGCAATCAAACTGAAATTTTGTATGTTGATTTAACATAAGTAGGATATATGAAAATAGGCTGTAGTTCTTCACGGAACTACGTGTTTTTATGTATTTGTTCATACATTTATTAGGGGTAAGGTGCGTGGTAGACCGTCACACTTTTAATGTTTATCATGCAGATTTTGGCTTGACCCCGAGCCTGAAAGATATCCAAGTTAAAAGAGGATTAGTTAAACAACTTGTTTGTCCTTTGCTTGTTCTTGCAGGTTCTGTAAGAAGTGAAACATATTTATTCCTGTCTCGCCTACGTCATCGCATGTGGGTTGTGGATTGAGTGCCGATATTAGTGAATAGTTGATGAAAACAACCCTACTAAGTTATCGGACCCCGGACATATTTTTACTCCCTTCCTAACGTTCAAATAAAGCCACCTATTTTTAAGGTGTACTTCGCAACTCCTGCATTCCCTTCCTTCTCAGCTCCGTATTCCAAAATCAAGGCCTCCTGTTGTCTAATCTTTTAACTTTACATAAACATATTTCCTATTCTTAATTTAGTTCAACATTGAAGCATTTGTAGGAATAAAGAGAAATGATTAAAATTTTCGTTTATGAAAGTACACAATGTGAAGAAATCGGTATTCCCAATTAAAATGTTAATTTCGTCCGTTGAATACATGCAGTACTAGATTAACTAGATTAATAATTTTTAGACTCTATTTAAATACGAACCCTCATACAATTCACTCGAATAGTTTTGACACCAACCCGTAACAAGTAAACAGACAAAATTAAATTGAGGGTATATTTAGTTACTTGCGGACCTGTGCGGGAACTCTCGCAAAATGGGTTGTGTGCGCCCCATATGTACAGACTAACCGCCCGGCTCTAGTGCTATACGGGCTGGACGTGGCACAGTTCTGCCATGGGTTATCGTCTTGTTTAATTGTTTAAAAACACTTAATAAACAAATAAATATATTTCCGTTGACTTTCCAAGAAATGCAAGATTATCCTGTACTATTGAGACGATTTGGAGGATTTTGGTATAAACCACACCTTCGAACTCCCTCTTGTTTAGGAGCTTGAGTTTTGTGAAACATACACCTTAGAGTATCATACTAATATATAAAAATGAGATGGTGTGTGTCTGTCTTTCTGTCTGTCTGTCTGTCTGTGTGTTACTCAATCACGCAAGAACCACTGGTCCGATTTAAATGAAATTTTGCATGGATGTAGCTGATTTACCAGGTTTACATATAGGGTACTTTTGATTTCGAAATTTTGTACTGTTAAAAATGGCGACCATTTTAGTGACGTCACTTCACCCTTTGGTTTCAAAATTTCATATTTCTATTTCAAATAAAAAGAGAACGCTAAGAAATAGCAAACTTTTGATGGCATACACGAGCTTTAACATTTAATTTTCTATCCGAAGGGTCCTTATCACTTTTCGTATATCTCCAACGGTTAGCGAGTAAAACCTAAATTTGTGCAATAAAACACGGTCAACACCGAACGGTGCAGTATATCTCTCTATATATAAAAATGAAAGTTTGTCTGTTTTTCTCTGAATTTCTACGGAAATTTGAGTTGTTTATGCGTTTCAGACTGTTTTATGAAGGATGCGCGCGAAAATATTTTTTTTGTCTGTCTGTCTGTCTGTTTGCTTGTTTGTTTTTCTGTGGACAACTTTATTCCCTTATAACTCGAGAACGGCTGGGTGTACCAACGTAACATTTGGTACAGATATCCATCAGAGGCACGACACTTATCATTGATGTAACTCTTCTCTGTACCTCTCATAAAAGGGGGCCTACCCCCTTAAAATACATGCTGAAATAGGCGTAGAAAGACGAGACAAAGCTCATTTTCAGACCCTCAATGTGAGAGACAAACCTCGGGTCCCCGAAAACCACATTTGAAGGCCCTAAGACCAACAGTTTTTGAGATATTCCCAGAAAACTAATTTCATTTAATAAACTAATGAACGAATACAAGCCAGTAACCATGGCAACAGATTCTCAGAGGTCCATCTATTGCTGTAAGACACAATGCAATTCCATTAATTAAATTAGTGTGAAAGGTTGCAAGTTGCTAGAAGGTTATCACGGAAACAAATTAAGCCGTAAAATTCATCAATACGTATAATGCGCTTAAGGGGATCAAGGGGTACTCTAGAATTTTTTCACGCCATTTACACCTGCGGATGTGGTACGGCAGGTCTATTATATTCCTATCCCCATATTATTCATTCATTCATTTCGTATAGGCCATCTATGGACCGCGTCATTCCAACTGTCTCCTACTGGCTTTGATGTTTGCCCGGTACGCCCGCATTCGTTCTTGGTGGACTTCCTTCCGTTCCTGGGTCCAAATCTTTCCCGTTTTCTGCTTCGGTTTTTCTTGGAAACCTTTACAAGCTTGAAGTTTCCTTTTGAGTGGGGCGCGCTCCTGAATGTCTGTTGGTGTAATCCCCACTTCTTTCAGATCTTTATCCAGTTCAATGAACCAGGCCCATTTTGTTTTCCTCTCCTGAAAGTAAGTTATGTTGCGGTTGGTCAGTCTCGCTGGGCTCATTCGTTTCACATGCCCAAAAAATTGTATCCTTCTCTTCCGAATGACGTTACTTATCTTCCCCACATGAGTATATAGTTCATGGTTATGCCGTCTTCAGTATTCCCCATTGTCTTTGATGGAACCCAATATCTTTCTAAAAATTTTCCTTTCTTTGGCCTCCAGTTTCTCGACCAAGCCTTTTTTGTTCATCGTGAGGCATTCTGAAGCATGCAAGACCTCCGGACGGATGACACTGCAGTAATGTTTTAGTTTTGCGTTGAAGGATATTGACCTTTTCTTATAGATGTCCTTAGGTAAATGGTAGGCCATTTCCATTTTGCTCATGCGTGATGTGAATGCTTCTTTCTCTGATAATATCCCTTCCCTGACCCGTCCTGAAAAGAAAAGTACATGGCCATTGGCTGCATTAATAATAAAAAAATAGGTGTTATAATTTCTCCCTATATTATATTATTATTAGTATCATATTATGGCGTACAACGACGAGACAAATCCCCTCGGTGCCAGAAACAAAACTCGAGGGCCCTAAAGGGTCCTCGAAAACTACATTATAAGGCTCTAAATCCAACAGTTCCTGAAATATTCCCAGAAAACTAATTTAATTTAATTTAACAAACTAATGAAGGAATGCAAATCGGTAACCATGAGAACATTATCTCAATGGGTGGCATACAACTTTCCTTCTATTTCTGTAAGAAGCAATGCCACTCCATTTATTATATTTCTGTGAAACTTTGCAAATGGCTATGAGGTTATCACGGAACTAACGTAGACTGTATAATTCATCAATGCAATTAAGGGGGTCAAGGGGTAACCTAGAACTTTTTCATGCAATTTTCACGTTCGACATATAGTACAGAAGGTCTATTTTATCTCCAAACAGCAACATTATTTTCAAAAATTCTTGAATTGAACCAGCATTTTTGCGGCTTTTAGGAATTTGGGCAATTTGAGGCTAAAGAACCTGAATTTTCATGCACCATAAGCCTTTATAATTTATGAAAGTGGTCCTCCTGTGTATGGGCACCTAGCACAACGTAGAGGGTCAGTTTTTATGTGACGTGTATTGCGTTTCGTCTCAAGCCTTTCAATTCTATTTCACGTCAGGAAGTACACGTTAGGTGAATTTAGTCTGAGAGCACATTTTAACTTTTTTTTGTCGACATACGGGTTCATTGTAAGGATGATTTTGTTTGATACTGTGTGGTAGATATACCCATATTTGGATATCTGGGTAATATGTTGTAGACAATAGAAATGTCTGTCTGTCTTTCTGTGTATCTTTATGTACGCCTATACCTCGTGTTCGGATGCTTGGTGCATCGTAAAATTAGGTATGGTAACCTTGAGAGTCAATACACCAATCATTTATAAAACTCTTCACGGTACTTTTCATACAGTAGAAGGGTGGATATAGGGATAAACTTCTCAAAATACATGCTAAAATAGACGAAATATAAAAATTATCATAGAAGGACGACCAAAGCATATGTTGCGCTTTTCAATGTGAGACACAAAATTCGGGAATCTATAAAGGGTCTCCGAAAACTACATTTTAAGGGCCTTAAATTAACAGTGTGTGTGATATTCCCAGAAAACTAACTTCGTTCTAATAAATTAGAAGGAATGACAAACCGCTAACCATTGCAACAGTAGCTCAATTGATAATATCTGGTGTTAACAACGAACACCGTTCGAAGAACGGGTACTTCTGCTAGTTATATAATAAGATTGTACACAAGAAGTTCCAGCCGAAAAATCCAAATGTTCAGACACAGAAAACTTACTTTATTTAGAGAGATGTAGTAAATAAAATTAGAAATGTATATTTATATTTCGAAAGAGCCTTTTATTTCAAATAACAATAGAACAGTCAGGTACAAACGAACTCAATTACAAAGTAAGGACTTTACAAAGTAAAGAACGCTCGGGACGACGCACATTATAAATAATAATCTCATTCAGATCCAGTCTTCATTTATTTTGTTTGATTATTTTTGAAATTCCAACATTCTCGCGTTTGCTTATACAGCAAATAATAAACGAACATAATAATATTCATATTCTGCTCGGTTTGTTGATTTATAGCACTGGAGATAATAACGCCAGCTTGAGTTCTGAATGTTTCTCATATGGTTGGAAGTCTAGCAGAAATAAAACCTTGTTGTTATTTTATAGAAACAAAAGACTTGCTTAATTACAGCACTCTCGTCATTTGTTTACTGGATTGTTTTGCTTCTGTTTGCTGTTCTTTCAGAGTTCTCTTTGCGCTAACTGTAATTATAAATGTTTCCTATACAAACCATATTTTTTTGCTGAATAACTTTGTTGTAATGTTCCTTTGTCTTTTACAATTGCAATTTCAATTCAAACATGTTCTTTTCAATGCCTGAGACAATTTGACAGCAAACAGTGTTATTCTCTTGTCGCTATTCTGGAAATGGAAGGTGAAATCAAAACATTCAACCAGCTTATACAACTGAACACAACCCCGACTCACTTCCAACTTCTGAGTTTGTATTAATTGAAACTGAAACAGACTGAAATGTGCTTTACTCAGGTGCCTGGCCAATTATGGTCAAATTTATACTGTTGAAGTACTAGAAGCCATTTCTCAGTGCTGCCAACTTCTGTTATAGAAAGCTTCCCAGTTGGTCAACACAAATTGTGAAAAATTACAATAGGCGAATAATTATGGCTGTATAAATACTTGTTTTCCCTCTTAACCCTTTACAGGGCAACACTAAGTTTTTCTTAACTTTTATGTGACTTTACATTTTAATTTATTTTAATTATTATAATTATATTTTTGTTTCCCTAATTTTAATGTTTTTTATTTTTAATTTTAATTTAAGTTCTTATAAATTTAATTTTGATATTTTTATTGAATTATTTTATTAACTAATTTCAAATTGATTTTTACAATTATTTTCATATATATTTAGCCTACTTTTCACATTTTGAAAAATTGACTTATGAGATCGATCCCGGAAAATGTGTGTCTGTCTGTCGGTCTGGCTGTGTGTGTGTGTGTCCCCCCCCCCTATCAACTCCTAAACGGCTGCAGCAATCACAACCAAATTTAATATGAGTAAAGATGTGCACCGGAATATCTCACGTCCATATTTGAAAATGATGTCAGTGCTACCAACAGCTGAAAAAACGCACTAGAAATTTGAGCTCCATGTTGTATATCATGCAAGGTATGCATGGGAGCTATTCCAAAATTGGCACACATGTAGATAATACTATTTCAGTTTAATTTCCAGGAGGCCAACCATGACAGTGTTGCCAAAATAATGTTAAGCCTTCTGATAGGTCCAATGTTTAAATGCATATAACTTCTACACTATCAATTGGATTTCAACCAAATTTTGTATGTAATATCTGTACATAAACAGATATGACTGAGCGTATTCTTAAGAGCCACCAGGGCTGCTAACTGTTAATAATTGCTCTCTCTCTATTTTTTCTTATTCAAATACCAATATATCAGAAAGTATGCAAGCCAACAGCTTTAAACTATGCATACGTATATTCTGACATTTTAGATTAATTTGGAGTAACTTATATTCGTCAGTTCTACCATCATGATTATAAGCCTGCTGATTGTACCAATTTTTAAATACATTTAACTTCTATACTATCAGTTGGATTTCAACCAAATTTCGTATGTGCTATGTGTACCATAACAGATATGACTGCAAGTATTGTTAAGAACAATCAGGGCTGCCAACTGTTAATAAATGCTGTCTATATATTTTTTACCCTAATATCAATATATCAGAAAGTATGCAAGCCAACAGCTCTATACTTTGCACACGTATAGCACCTGACATTCTAGATTAATTTGGAGTAATTAATACAAGGCAGTGCTGCCAACATGATTCTATGCCTGCTGATATGTCCAATTTTAAAATACATGTAACTTCTATACTAACAAATGGATTTCATCCAAAATTGGCACAACAAGATATCACAATATTTCAGATTATTTCTGACCAGCACACGCATGGTATTTTTGGCAACATGCTTTTACGCGTGCTGATAGATCCAGTGTCTAACTGCATGTAACTTCCATTGGACTTCAACCAAATTTTGTATTCAGTACCTTAAGAGATGGAACTAAGAATATATTCAGTCACAAGGGCTGCCAACTGTAGTGCTCTATTAGGCTACATTATACCATGTATATTAATTTGAACTAATTAGATATTTCGATATTACCAACTTAATTTCGTCATTATTCTAGATAGGCTCATATTATGTAGAATAATCATTGGCATGAAAAGTAGGCTGTATAGTTCTTCACGGAACTTCTTGTTATGTTTATTATTTAGATTTTTATATTTCTTTTATTATTGCATTTTTATAATTTTTATTTCTAGATTTATATTTAATTTTTACACTTTACTTGTTAATGTTTTATTTTTAAATTGTTGAAAATTTTATCCAATACATTACGCCAAGTAGATTCGTATAAGCCCATAATATTTGATTTTTAGAAATACTAGCACTTCGGCATGAAAATTCTCCGAAATTTGGCTGAAAGATTCAACTATCAGCATCTTTGAAATCATAAACTGACCTTGTGACAGGTGGGTAATATAGAGACCACTATCCCATAAAGGGTTAATGTAATTAATGTTGTCCAACTGGAAAGCTTTCTAACATAAAATAACACTACTGACTAGGCCTAGACCACTCGCCCTAATTTAAGACCATTATTGCGCACCTGGGGTGTGATATAGCCTAACTAGAGTCCCGGATGTGTGGTTTTGACGATATCAGAAAAATATTTCGGCAAACATATTTATGTTATCACAGCGAAGTAATTCCAGAATTCATGATGAAAATTAATGAATGTAAAACAAAAATATTGGAATGCAGCCGAAATAAATCAGAAACCTCTATGGACATCAAATTGGCAGGTGAAAAGCTAAAGGAAGTAGGAGACTTCTTTTATTGGGAAGCAAAATAACCAGTGATGGACGAAGGAAAGGCAATATAAAAAGTAGGTTAGCTCAGGCAAGAAAAGCATCTACAAAAAAGGAATCTGTTGACATCGAATATACAGTAGATTTAGGTATTAGGAAGGCATTTTTGAAAGCCTTTGCCTGGAGCTTGGCGCTCAATGGAAGTGAAACTTGGACTATTGGTGCAGTAGAAAGGAAGAGAATTGAAGCGTTTGAAATGTGGTGTTACAGGAGAATGATGAAGATCAGATGGGTAGATAGGGTTACAAAAGAAGAGGCATTAAGACGAGTGGGAGAGGAGAGATGTTTCTGGCAACTACTAATGAAGATAAGAGATAGGTTGGTAGGACACGTATTAAGACACCCAGGAATAGCAAGCCTAGTTATGGAAGGAAGGATCGAGGACAAGAACTGTAGGGGTAGACCAAGGTTAGAATATGTTAAACATCTTGCCTCGGATGTAGGGTGTGGTAGCTATGTGGATATGAAACGATTAGCTCAGGACAGGGCGGCATGGAGCGCTCCATCAAACCAGTCAAAAGACTGCAGACTCAAACAACAACAACAACAACAACATAATTACTCCAAATATGCCATTTGCTTCTATATTGAAGCCGAGAAATATCGCGATATAATTTATTTTACGAAATTTGTAATTTTCACCCTGAAATGCTAAACACCAACGAAATGCTGGAAATAATATTTTGCTTTAACTATTTACTTTTTAAAATTAATGAAAATACTTCCACTAACTGTCGTCTGAAAATATAAGTGTTTCATACGACACGAGATAACGAAGTCCCTTCTCGAGCTTCATTGGTTGAAATCCTGAAATCATGGGAACGATACTTTGGGGACAACTTGTTAGGGAATAAAGGGCTATGGTAGTCATGGAGAATGTTAGATGAAGTAAATGTTAGATTAGGAATTAAACATAGAAAATATAATTCATTTGAATTTTAATTCTATCATGAAGATAAAAAATAAAAACTAGAATAAATTGGTATATTGGCTTTCAAAGCCAATGAATTAAAACTCAGCATTTTTTAACGATATCCGCGAAATATATTCAACAAACATATTTATGTTATCACAGCGATCTATTTACTCCAAATATGCCATTTGTTTCGATATTGAATTTGCTATTATTCCGGTTTGAGTAACACAATTTGAATTGAAGAATAGATTGTGCTCGCGAGCAGTGATTAACTCGTATGACAAGAGCACCAAATTTCATTTAAGGAGCACCAGGTTGAGAACGCCTGTCTTAAATATAAACGTTTCTTACGAGTTGCCGACATGATGACACGCGGTAGATTGATCATTGTTATCCATAAACTCACCCATATCGGGTCGATTAGTAGTTTGCCTTCTCAACCACTACGAGCGCTAGTGTGAGTCAATACAGAGCGGTAGATTGATGATTGTTGTCCATAAACTCACCCATATCGGGTCAATTAGACTAGCAGTTTGACTTTTCAACCACTACGAGCGCTAGTGTGAGTCAATACAGAGCGGTAGATTGATGATTGTTGTCCATAAACTCACCCATATCGGGTCGATTAGACTAGAAGTTTGCCTTTTCAACCACTACGAGCGCTAGTGTGAGTCAATACAGAGTTCTACTTAAGGCCTTAGAACTACATTCGGTGTGAAGATTTTTCAAACAAATATAAAACGCTCGAGGCTATTGAACCAAGGAGCACATTAAAGAAAGAATTATGTAAATTAGTTGATTTGGCTGCGATTTTAATCAAAACGAAAACGAGTAAAGAAAAAAGAAATTTTAGGACGTTTTCCGGAACTGCATTAAAGTCAGAAGTGATTTCCTAATAGGTTATTTAGTTTGATAGAGCTCTCTAAAACTCACAATTTGAAACATTCTCGGGTCTTTTAGCCTTTCAACATTTGGCACAATTTAGGGAATAGGTTGGTTGGTTGGTTCCTCAGTTTAGGGGCTGCGACAACGCGGTCATGTAGCCCCGTGTTCTTTGGGTGTGTGTACAATCTGTCTGATAACCGGTGTTAATTGTGATGACTGTATTAGTGTGTGTTGTCTGTTTTTTAATTCAAGTAAGGACTGCAGACTTTTGAATTTTTAAAATAATTACAACTTTTGCCGCCAAACGCCACCGTCAACGACTACCGGTACTAGTTCAAAACTTAGCTACTAGACGCCACCGCAGTCGGCTCTTGGCAACGAACGTAGGAACCTAAGAGCGTTGTTTACATTCCTAACCTATACAATTTAGCTTCACATAGTTGTAATTAGTGGAAGGTTCTTTAACATGCCATAAATCTATGACATGGGACCGCCGGCTATTCTTCCCCTCCGAAGGAAGGCATGCTGATGGAATTTTAACGCTCTTACAAAATCCGACGACTTCGGCAGCGTTTGAACCCGCTATCGTGGGCATAGAAGCTCAGCATGTTACCAACTACGCCACTGAAGCCGCCTTTAGGCAATAGAGAGGTGTGCCAATTATTAGGCTCATAAAAGGAATTTAAACCGGTTACAACTTAATATTTAAAATCATTTTATTTATCACCCCACTTAGCAATGTTTGTCGCCTTAGGACTTTCAACTTTTCTCATAAGGTGCTGCGTATGGAAATTGTGGAAATTGGAGATTCTGTGGGATACCTAAGCTTCTTCATCGACTTAGGAATGTATCCTCTAAATCAGGTGATTTCAATCCAGGGTCCACGAATCTTTGATAGTTTAAGAGCGGACAATCAGTAATAAAAGACATCCAATCCCTCTGCTCTAAATGCACACAAAAAATACAATAAAGTAATCAAAACAAAGACGTGTGACATTTTACATTGCAAGACTCCTCTTTTGGTGAAAATTCTAAATCATCATTTGACTGTACGTTATTTTTAAGGAAAATATAAGTAAAATTATTGGTTAAACATTCTTAATAATTTCAGGGGCATTGCAACCATATTTACTGTGTAAAATCATTTTAAAAAATGAAAGAAAACTGACTTCGAGTCAAATAATTTGCACACCTGTGTAACTTAATTTGTCTGCTAAGGAATGTTTTCGACATTAAAAATATTTATTTTGAAAAATGTAATCGTCATCGTCATTATCATCATTTACTAAAGGAAAGCCTTGTCACTGCAGCCACATTCTGCTAGGCCCTTCATGCTGCCACAAGACCCACACGCCAGTTCTCCAATGGAGTTCTTAACGTACGAGATCCTTGGATGTCCCCTAGGTTTCGTGAAAAACGTATAATAACACGGTACTAATACTAATACCATGACGAATAGAAGGACCTAGTGTGAGGACTCCGCCATTTTAGCACGGTAGTTTCTGGTCCCGCCGCTACAAGCACTGTAAGCGATTATGTCCAACACGTGCTGTGTTTCCGTCGAGCCGGGTCGTAGAAAGTGCACGAGAAGTTACTGTGTGAGATATTTGTGTGAATTAAATTGAATTTTCTTTGCTTTCAGTTCTTAAATTCAGTTCATTGTGTCTTGTGTACATCAGCGTTTTGTGTTTTGTGTACTTCAAACATATTTCTTATGTGGCTTGGTTCATTTAATAGTTCAACATGCCTTATTGTTTTGTACCTGGCTGTAAGTCAGGGTATGGTCGAGTAGTTGACGATATACGATTTTTTTCACCACCGAAGGATACAAATCAATTTGAAAAATGGGCCAGAGCTATTCCACGAAATGATACGAAGTTAACGCGTAGTAGTAGAATTTGTCAAATTCATTTCTCTGCTGATTTGATAGTAAAATCAGATAATTTTATAGTGAATGGTGAAGAAGTGGAAATCTCTCGTGTGTGGTGGAAGTTACGTCCTGGAGCAGTGCCTCATTTTCCCCCTAATTTACCGAAGTAGTAAGAATAAGTCCCGTAAAGCTCCCAACAGGAAAAAGAATCTCGACACCACCAGAAAAAGAAGAAAGAAGATTGAGGATGGGAGTGGAGCAACGAATGAGGCATTAAAAGGTCAGTCCAATGTTGATAAGAATTTGGGTCATTCTAGTGTACTTACTGATGCTGAAAAGACTATAATATTGCTCAAAAGGCGCCTATAGAATGCTAACCGTAATTTAATTCGAGTTAGATCCCGCCTCAACTCAGCAAAATCGAGAATTAATTTGCTGGAGAAGCAGGTTCGAATTTCACAGGCATTTAATTACAAAGATAACGATTACAGTGGCGGATCCAGGCCTTGCGATGCCCTGGGCGATATGATAAGGTGGGGCCCACAACAATAGAAAAAAAATTATCGAATAAAATGGAAAATAGTTTGGTAATAATAATAATAAAATAAAGAATAGTTACAATATTTTGAATACACTACAGTACATTATTTTAATAATATGAAAGAAACCTTTAAGTCCCCTTGAATAAGATTATGTAAACAATGAAATATTAAAATATTACTTTGCGACTTTTTTCCCGGCTGAAGACTTGAATTATTTCACTGAAATCTTAACTTGTTAAACGGTCTCGAGAGGTCATAGCTGCACTGAAGAAAGGAAGATGAATTATAAATTAGTTTGAAAAGTATACTTAATTAATTAATTAAATGTGGAAAAATCCATGGCGCGGGGCCCCTAGGACCGCGGAGCCCTGGGCGGTCGCCCTCCTCGCCCTCCCCTGGATCCGCCCCTGATAACGAACACCTTAGCAAGAAATGCCAGGAAAAATCTCCCAATGGAATGAGGTACAGCAATGAATTCATTTTAGAGTGTTCATTGTTGAGAATAAAATCACCGAAAGGATCCCGTCATTGTCGGCGACATAATCTCTTGCCTGTGCCTTCAGAAAGTCACTTGAGAAAACTTTGTAAAGGACTTAAGTGCCCTTATGGAGTTAATACGCATCGTATAAATGCTATTTAAGACTATTTTAAGGAAGAAAA
Source organism: Meconema thalassinum (assembly GCA_946902985.2). Classification (NCBI taxonomy): domain Eukaryota; kingdom Metazoa; phylum Arthropoda; class Insecta; order Orthoptera; family Tettigoniidae; genus Meconema; species Meconema thalassinum. The sequence goes on along the minus strand of OX336393.1, from coordinate 439,416,485 downwards.
GAATGATAATTCACGTTACGGTGTTGTAATTTTCGAAGAAGAGAAGCTAAGAGAAGAAATCGAGTTAAATAGCTTTTCTGATAAAGTAGATGGATTAGTTGATTTAGGTGGACACACACCTGACCTCCAGAAGAACGTACTTGCAAATCACGCTCTAGTGTTCAAGTTCGTACCTTTCGTGCATAATTGGGTGCAGCCAGTTGTTGTTTATGCAAGCAAAAATGCTACTCCAGGGGTTTTTCTCGCAAAAATTCTAATATAGTCTAGGTGATTTTGCAGTTAGAAGAGGCTGGGGCGAGGGTGGCTGGCTTTACTTGTGATGGTAGTCAATCAAATACAAAGGCCAGGAATTCGTTAGGAGTCAGTGGCAAGACAAGCTCTCTACAATCTCACATCCTTAATCCTGCAGATGTTACGAGAAAGATCTGGGCTTTCTCCGACAGTATACTCCCGGAATCTGTGCGTTCCGTAACATGCAATGAAGACCGTAGTTCTTATTTCCGTGAATTATATTTTCCATTGTGCCCTGCCGTGCTATTTTAATTGTGACCGCTAATTACTTTTTAAAAGAGTATTAGTTACAAAGTAATTCGTTTCCCTTAGCACCATCCCTAAGACCAGCTGACCCCGGCAGTGTGGAACTTGCCCACTCTAGCGCTGCCTGGCGAGGCGCGCTTGAACTTCAGGAGTCTCCTCAATTTCTCCTTCTATTCGTCATGCTAATACTAATAATAATATTGCATGCAATAGCCGCAAGAACCAGACTCCAAATATCATTTGAAAAGACGCAGTTTATGGAAGGCACTAAATCAAGATTTGACAATCATCCACTAATCACCAAATACGGAGTAATTTCCCAAGTAGACAATTTCAAGTATTTAGGCGAAATTATTCAACCAGCAGGAAGCTAACAAAGAAAGAACTACTAAATTGCACAGGGCTTACAAAATCACGTGGAACAGATACAACAAAAGATGTATCTCATAGAATGCAAAATTATGACACTACAACAGTCATCAAACCAGACGCACTGTATGCATCCGAAACACTGATAATTGGGGGCTGGTCACAAAACAAGAGAGGATAATTCTCAGAAAAATCCGAGGACCAAAGTTCAAAAATGGAATTCGGATGAAAAAGGAACCACATTAAATATTTCAATCCGCAGAAACAATCACAGATACTATCAGAAAACCGCGATTACAATTCTATGGACACCTTCACAGAATGGATAACGACAGGCTGACAAAGAGAATTCTAAATCTAGCGATAACCCTGAAAATCCGCAACAATTGGTTATCAGAAATAAACTACATGAAGATCTACAAGAAATGAGTATTGCTGAGAAAACTATTTCAGATACAGTAAAATTCACAAGCCTAGTAAACAAACATAAATTTGTAAATAAATCTAAACGGAGAAATACAGGGTGGGCAGAAGCACGCTGAAAGGAACACAGTGAATGAATGAAGAGATATTGAGAAGAAAAGAAGAAGGAACATTGTGCCACATTCAAACGCGCTCCGTAGTTGGGCATAACGATAAAATAATAATAATAATACAGTATAATAATAATAATCATAATAATTGGCTAATGATACGTGCTACCCCTAGTGGCACTTTCGTTGATTGGATTACAGTAGTTAAAAGCACAACACAAATGGTCCTTTAAAGAAATATTAGCTTTATTGCAGGTCTACAAAGTTACACCACACAATAAGCAAATAGAAGCAATTAGTAATCTCACTCTAGTTTCCTCTTGTAGGGAACACTCCCCTTTCACTTGGTCTTTCAGTTAATCCTCGCTAATGAGACCGGTGGCCTCGGTAGAAATACGTGCAACACTTCCTTGAATACACAAGCTACAGTTATTTACGATAGTCTGGCACTCACCACTAAATGCTTGTCTTAAACACAGTCCCTCCGTATGATTCACACTGTTTCGGTGTCTGGAGAATCAGCCTCACTTGGTTTTGTAATTCGCACGTCACGTCACCACAATTCTGTCGCACAGGTAAAAACACGCACTTACTCAAAATCACACACAGTCCATCCCTCGCTGGCCAGGACACTTTATATATAGCGGGGCTGGTGACTCAAAGATGTTTCTAGAGTAGACCTGGGTTCACACCTTCTCGAGAATTGCAACACTAGTTGGGGCATGAACCTTCTGGACTATGACCTTTTGTTCTTACAGCCCCGTTGCGTAAGGCGCTGGTAACACAAAGTCAGGGATAGCCTAGGGCGGCCTGAGTCACGCACGAAGCAGCGAAGCTGTTTGGCATTCGTAACAATAATAATATCGTATAGCCTCAGATGCCGGGTGCAAGCTTTGTTATTTGACACCCAGAAGGTAGCTTGCATGTCGAATTTCGTTGTTCCTTGAAGCACTATGAAAGTCAAGGAGATTAGATATCTATGCTCCTTGCACACTATAGCGCTTTCTAGTAGAGAAATGAGGAACTTTCTGTTGGCGGAAACTCCCGAGATTAATTTTGCCATTATGAACACGGCCTACTGAATTTAAATGTTTTTTGGCATGCCAACATCGTTTGACATGCGTGTCGTAATTTTTTGCCGCCTTTCAAAAATCACTTACCACGGCCAGGAGCGAACCTGCAAGCTTGGTGTTAGTTGACCAACATGTTAACCACTCACCCACCGTGGCAAGCAATAATACAGCAATACCTATATATATTAATTAATTTATTTATCGTATGGCTTTTAGTGCCGGGAGTGTCCGAGGACGTGTTCTGCTCGCCTGAGACTGTAGCTGCTTCAATGCGAACACGAGCGAGCTAATAGTTCCGTTAATTTCAAGTAGTTCCAACTTTCGCTACCAGATGTCAATGATACCTAGTGGTGAACGTTGGAACTATGATAGAGCGTTCCATCGAAATCTAAACTAGAAATTTAGTTTCACACAAGTTCAGCCTGTGTAAGGATCTCTTACATGCCATAAATCTATGACATGGGACCGCTAGTTTTACTTCCCCTCCGAAGGAAGGCATACTGACGGATTTAAACGCGCTTAGAAAATACGACGACTTCGGCCGAGTTTGAACCCGCGATCTCGGGCACATCAGTTCAGCATGCTACCAACTACGCTACAGTAATAATAACAAGTATAAAGTGCGTTCAATAAGTAACGAGCCGGAGGTTGTGATGAGCAAACCGGTGACTACATCGGCTAATCGTGGCGTGTGTAACGAGGTGAGGTTCCGACCAGAGCGTGGAAGCTCACAGTCCGTCGCTAGAGGGCAAGCGTGCACGTCACTTGACGATACAAAGTGAGCATCAGCATGCAACAATCGTCCAACGCTGCCAGTCACATTGCAAACAGTGACATTGTGGCGTCAAACGAAAGGCAAAGAGGTGTTGTTCGGTTTCAGACAGCGGAAGGAGTAGGGGGAACGGACTCTCATCGCCAAATGTCACAAGTGTACGGCGAACACTGCATGTCCCTTGCAAGGGTCAAGGCGTGGCATACGCGCTTCAGGGAAGGACGGGTGTCGTTAGCCGATTATGCCCAGTCTGGGGCACCCCCTGCATTACCGATGACAACGTCCAGCTGGTTGATGCACTCATTACACAAGACCGCCGAGTGACAGTGAACGCCATAGCCGCCGTGGTCGGATTGAGTGTCGGAAGTGTGCACACCATCATGAAGGAACGACTGCACTTGCGCGAAGTGTGTGCCCAATGTATGCCCCACATTCTTCAACCAAACCAGGAAGCATGTCGAATGGCCCACTGTCTTGGTCATCTGCAGCGCTATGCGAGGGAAGGGAATGGGTTCCTGGCTCGAGTGGTGCCTGGAGATGAGTCATGGTGTCATCACTTCGAACCAGAATCCAAACTACAAAGCCTCCAGTGGAAGCATGCAGGGTCACCAACACCCAAAAAAGGCAAGGCCATCCACACGAGTGCAGGAAAGGTAATGCTGACGTTCTTCTTTGACCAAGATACACTGATACACTTCATGCCGCATGGGACAACAGTGAATTGCCAGCGTTACTCGCCAACTTTGACCACCCTTCGCCAAGCGATCAAAACAAAACGACCAGGCATTCTCACCCGTGGGGTCATTCTGTTCCACGGCAATGCACGACTTCATACGGCCAACACAGTCGCGGCACTCCTGCAGAAATTCAAATGGGAAGTTCTCGGCCAACCACCATACAGTCCAGACCTCTCTCCCTGTGATTACGCCCTGTTTGGTCCCCTGAAAAGGGCCCTGCGGGGCCAGCGATTCACCTCGGACGCCGACGTCCAGCTGTACGTGCGGAACTGGTTCACATCGCAGCCTAGGGAATTGTATGAGACAGCCATTCACCGCCTCGTGTCACAGTGGGACAAGTGCCTCAACAGCCAGGACCAATACTTCTAACATACAGGTAGTGGTTTCTGTAATTATGCCTCCGGCTCGTTACTTTTTGAACGCACCTTATAGTTCCGTGACGAACTAAAGATACTGCAGTTCTTAAAAATTAATGTTCATGCCAATCTATATAGACCTATCTACAATAATGACGAAATCAAGTTGGTAATACTAACATTTCTAAGTACTGCAGTTTTAAATACACCTGAAATAGTGTAGCCTAATAGAGTAGCACACTAAAGTTGGCAGCCCTGGTGACTATGAATATATTCTTTGTTCCATCTCTTAAGGCATAGAATGCACATACAAAATGGGGTTGAAATATAATGGATGATATGGATGTTACATGCTGTTTTGTTATTGGATTTATCATTGCGCGTAAAATCATGTTGGGAACAATGGCATGTATGTGATGCTCTGAATTAATCTGCAATATTACGATCTATTATAGTGCCAATTTTGAATAAAATCCATTTCTTAGTGTAGAAATTACGTGTAATTAAAAATTGAAACTATCAGAAAGCTTAGAATCGTGTTGGCAGCACTGAGGTGTTTAGTTACTCCAAATTAATCTAGAATGTCAGGTGCGGGATATACGTGTGCAAAGTTTAGAGCTGATGGCTTGCATACTTTCTGATATAGGATGAAACAAATAGAGAGAGAATTTATTAACAGTTGGAAGTCCTGCTGGTTCTTACGAATACGCATAGTCATAACTGATATGGTACACAAAGTACATACGCAATTTGGTTGAAATCCATTTGTTAGTATAGAAGTTATAGGCCTATGCATTTACAAACCGGACCTATCAGCAGGCTGAAAATCGTGTTGGCAGCACTGATGTGTATACGTTACACCAAACTAAGGTAGAATGTCAGGTAATAATTATACGTGTGCAAAGTTTAGAGCTATTGGCTTGGATACTTTCTGATATATTGATACTGGGGATAAAACATAGAGAGAGCATTAATTAACAGTTGACAGCCCTGGAGGCTCTTTAGAATACGCACATTCATATCTGTTGTAGTACACATGGTACATATGAAATTTGGATCTAATCAATGGTATAGAAGTTGCATGCATTTAGATATTGAACCTATCAGCAGGCCTAGAATCATGTTGGCAACACTGGCGTATATGGACTTCTGATACTTAATCTGGAATGTTATTGTCTATACGTGCGCCAATTTTGGAGTAGATCGCTTGCATAACTTTTAAGATATCCAACATAGGGCTCAAATTTCAATTGCGATCTTTTAGCAGTTGGTAGCACGTACGTCAATTTCATATATGGCCGTGAGATATTCAGGTACAGATCTTTACTCTTGCCAAATTTGGTTTCGATAGCTGCAGCCATTTAGGAGTTGATAGGGAGGGACACATACAGACAAAAAGACAGACAGACACACATTTTCCCGGATCGATCTCATAAGTCTACCATTTCTTCATTTTTAGAAATTGGGAAAAGTGGGCTAAACATAACATCCATGATTAGATGTCCCTACGTGTAGCGGAAGAACTTGAAGTTTTTCCCTATGGTGATTAATTTGGAGATAACTTACTATATTTAAAGTCGGTTCCATTAACCAAGCCCTCTCATTATCCCTGCTTGTGTTTGCGAGGCATGAGGCACTGTACCGCACGTGTGGTTACAACTGTAGCTCCATCTTGAGTCGCAGTCAGTAAGCATTTAGGTCGCTGCCACAGTTCTCACGTGCTTCAGCTTACACCTTAGCCTCCGCTGCTCCCATTATCCCTGCTTGTGTTTGCGAGGCATGAGGCACCGTGCCCATTATCCCTGCTTGTGTTTGCGAGGCATGAGGCACTGTGCCGCACGTGTGGCTACAACTGTATCTCCATCTTGAGTCGCAGTCATTAAGCATTTAGGTCGCTGCCACAGTTCTCACGTGCTTCAGCTTACACCTTAGCCTCCGCTGCTCCCATTATCCCTGCTTGTGTTTGCGAGGCATGAGGCACTGTGCCACACGTGTGGCTACAACTGTAGCTCCATCTTGAGTCGCAGTCATTAAGCATTTAGGTCGCTGCCACAGTTCTCACGTGCTTCAGCTTACACCTTAGCCACCGCTGCTCCCATTATCCCAGCAAGACTTCCATCTTCTTCCTCTTGTTACAGCGAGGGGTGTTGAGCCCAGACGTGCTCCCTCTAGAACAGTGTTACCCAACACACGACTCGCGGACCAAGTACGTAACAAGACAGATGCTCGCGACACAAGCTCCCTTCAGACACTTTGTTTTCATTACAAGTGGCGGCCGGTAATAAGGTAGCAGTGATGCACAACGACCAGATTAGTTTAAGAATAACAGTTGATGCCGTAATAATCATCATCTTCTTTGCATTTTCCCATTTATGTGGGGTCTGCCTTCCTGCAATGATTCCTCCACTTCAATCGATCCACAACGTCCCGAGGGCGGAGTTAAGTAAGCCGCATGTCATCTCTCACCCTATCCAACCAGCGTGTTTGATTTCGCCCTCGAGGTCGACGACCCTCCACGTTTAACTGAAGGGCAGTCTTAGCAACTGAGGTTTCAGTGCTACGGAGCACATGACCATACCACCGCAGACGTGATAAATATTTTTAGTAATAAAAGCTGTACGTTTCCTTTTATTGGGAATTCATAATTCTGTTCTTTAATAATTCAGGAAATCTTATAGTGAGTTACTGTGAACTGTCTGAGAAACCGGAGCCCGCCAACTGTCTAGGAGCGCTCGTTCGTTTGGTCCTTGCCAGGCCCAAGCACCGACCAGATCTCAGAGATGCTAGACCGAGTAAGTCCTATCCCATCAGTTAACTCAGCTGGGGAGACGAGGCGCGGTTGGAGACTGCTGTGATGCTCCGTCAACTGCCGATACTATGTCTCGCAATGTAATTTGCGCGTCCTTTCTCGCCCTCGTATACACGTAACTTACGTTGTTTTGTTCTCGTGAAGGTTTTCATGTAGAATATCTTATAATCCATTTAATCCGATGGCAATGTGATATTCTCTGAAATGCGACATTCTTGATGAACGAGGTACATCCGTTTTACCGCGCAATTGAATACAGTTTTCTCTGATATCAAGCAGTCTTTTACCCTAACCCCATGCCCCCTTAATGACAATAGTAAAACACCCAGAACAATTATCCGCCAGCCGCTACTGCTTTTGACAGTCCGAAATTTCATCATTTTGTGGAACAGTATTTACTAATCTGCAGTAAAAATATTGGACATCTCTGTTCAAGGATCTCACTAACTTGGTGAGCGTTTTAAAAATGTACCTACTTCTGGCCTCTTTGTTAAGCCCATTCAAAGATCTCTTCAAGCAGTGAATGAATTATATAAGTAATAATAATAAGTTTCAAATACCTAGGAGAGAGACACTTTTTAACACATTAGAAGAAATGAAGGTGGACAGTAAGCCCTGGAACCAAATCCAAGAAACATTAGTGAATACAATATCCAAAGTTAAGTTCATAAAAATGGGAGAGATCTCAGAACCCTTCAAAATTAAGACAGGTGTGCGACAAGGTGATGGTTTATCACCAATTCTATTTAACTCAGCTTTGGATAAAATAATCAAGACATGGGAAAAGGAGTCAAAGGCGTAAAAATGGCAAAACATATATCTTCTTTTCCTAAGTACTCACAGGAAATTTCTCTTCTCGCCCGCTCCCTAAATACCTCTTCATTTCTTCTATTATTTAAATTACTCATGTTGGTTCCGTTTTGATGTACTAAATAGTATTTAACTTAATTATACAACCGCCTGAATCTATCATCATCATCATCATCATCTTGTACTGTTTCCAGCTCCAGGCTGGGTCTGTTTGGAATATAAGCCTCGCCACTTAGTCCTTTCTTCCCACTACCTCTCCGATGTCACTCTGGTCCAGTCCTCGCCTCTCTTCTTGACACATTCCTCCACTCCTTTCAGCCACCTATCTCTTGGTCTTCCCCTTGGTCGTTTTTTCTGCATCTGCATCTCATGTATCCTCTTGGGAATTTTCTTCTCTTCCATTCTCTTTAAGTGTCCATACCACCTCAGTCTTGATGTCTCAATCCAACCTTGCAAGGGCTCCTCTTTCACTATTTCCCTGACCTTTTCATTCCTCAACCTGTCTCTTCTTGTTACTCCGATCCTACTTCGCAGGAACTTCATGTCACTTGCCTGTATTCTGCTTATGTCTCTTTTCTTCATTATCCACGTTTCCGATGCATAAGTCAGTATCGGGATGTAGTAGCTTCTGTATAACACTTCTTTGCTTTTTTGCGGGACATCTTTATTCCACACTAAGCTCCTAATGCTTCTCAAATACATCTGCCTGTCTGCCACGTTCCGTAAACTCTTTGTCATTTCTCCCATTTTCCTCCACTATACTTCCCAAGTACTTGAGAATTTCCACCTTCTTCAGCTGTCCACCTCCAAGTGTTATCCCACTCATTGGTCTGTCCTTTTTTCTGGTCGTTAACGGGATCTCACATTTACTGATGTTGAACTTCCATCCGTCCATCCGTACTCTCCCACAGTTTTTCTCTAGCCTTCAGTTGCTCCTGAATTTCCTCCTCCATGTTTCCCCAGACCATGAGATCATCTGCAAACACCATTGTTTCATCTTATCTTCTCCTATCTATCCTGCTACCCATGTCATTACCTCGTCCATTACCACAATAAAGAGAAGGGGTGACAGCGCACTACCCTGTTTCAGGCCACTCATTTGCCTGAACCAGTCTGTTCTTTCCCCTCCAACTTTCACACAACTCCCACTCCCACAATACATCTCCTTCACTCTGCCTACAGTCCCTTTTTCCACTCCCATGTTTTCCATTGCTTCCCAAACCTTTTCCCTACACACATTATCATTGGCTTTTTCGATGTCCAGGAAGGCCATCAACAGATCCTCTCCAAATTCGTAGTGGTGTTCCTGGAGCTGTCTCACTGAAAATATGAGATCCAATCTTGATCTCCCAGGTCTGAATCCATACTTCTCCTCTCTCAATTCTCTCTCCACTTGGGCTCGTATTCTACGTTCTAATATCTTTTCATATATCTTTGTCACAGTGTGGTATGAGTGTGACTTCCCTGTAATTTCTGCACTCCTTTCTGCTTCCTTTCTTAAATATTGGGACAATTAATCCTTTCTTCCAATCTTCTGGGGTCTTTTTCTCCTTCCATACCACCCTCATCACACGGTACAGCCACTGTTTCCCAACCTCTCCTGCTGCATTCACCATTTCAACACTCACTTCGTCCACACCTGGTGCCCTTCCACCTTTCATCTTGTCTATAGCTATTTCCAGTTCTCTCCATGTCAGGTCCTGTGTTGTCTTCTCCATCTTCCAATATGTTTGTCTTTCTCCCTATGACCATTTGGATTCCGCAAATCCTCAAAGTACTCTTTCCTCACTGTCTTGGGTGTCTCTTTGTTGTGTACCTCATTTCCGTTTTTGTCCACCATTACCACATCCTCTCGCAGACCTCTTTTCTTACTTTTGACCATCCCATAAAGTACTTTCTTATTTCATCTACTGTCTTCCTCCATCATCTCTGTCCACTTTACCATCCACTTCTTCCTCTCCTCTGCGACAATCTTGTTTGCTTCTTTCTTCTTTATCTTATAATCTTTCCTTGCTAGATCAGTTCTTTCCTGGAACCACATTCTGAAAGCCTTGTTCTTCCTTCCCACAGCTTCTTTTACTTTCTCATTCCACCATGGTATCTCCTTACACCGCTTTCTGTTGCTTGTTCTTCCACATACTGCCACTGCAGCTTCCACCATTGTATTTTTGAATTGCTTCCATTACTCTTCCCCTGTTTTAGGATTGTATGTTGGCATCCTTAATCTTATTATCTTCTGGAATTCTCCCTTGACTTCCTTTTCCTTCAGTTTCCATACTTTGATTCTCCTTTACTGGTACTCTCTCCTCTTGCTATTCTTAACAACTCTCGGGTTCATTACTAGTATTCTGTGGTCGCTATCTAAGGCCTCTGATGGTATTACCTTTATATCTCTGACACTTCTCTTCATTTCCCAGCCATACAGCATGTAATCTACCAAAGATTTGTTTGTTAAATCACTGCTGTTCCAAGTTATCTTGTGGCTTTCTTTCTTCCGGAACCAGGAGTTGCCTACCACTAAACCGTTTCTCTTGCAAGAATCCAGTAACATTCTCCCTTCTTCATTCCTACTGTCCCATCCCTCTGCTCCCATTATATTTTCACATCCTTGCCTTTCACTTCCTACATGTGCATTCAAATCTCCCATGACAATGATGCTCTGACCATTCAACTGCTGTTGTAGCTCCTCCTCAAAGTCTTCCTTCTCTTGAGCTGTACATCCAACATGAGGGGCATATACCTGGGCTATCTCCAGGCTTCTTCCCTTATCAGTTACTCTGATCTTCATGATCCTGTCACTTATTCCCTTTACCTCTTGCTTCATTCCATCTCTCACAACTACTCCTACTCCGCTGCTCCTTCCTTCACTGTTCCCACTCCAGTACAACTGGTACCAATTCCTCAGTTCTCTGCGACCTTCTCCTTTCCATCTTGTATATGCCAAGCCCAGTTCATCCAGCTTTCTTCTCTCCGTCACATCTACAATCTCCTCCACCTTTCCTGTCAGTGTCTGAATTTTTAATGTGCCAATTCGTAGTCCATTAGCATATCCGGGTCGTCGTTGCTTGCGTTTGTCCTTTCCGAGTCTTGTTCCTGTTTTGAAAGCAAATATAAGATCCACTATTGGCTAACTAGGCCTATCGTAGCCTCACCAGAGCCCCGTCAGCCGTCATTTTTCAGGGATAAATAATTATTATTAGAGTTGCTGCTGGTACATGATTCAAAATTCTCCTGTAACAACACATTTCAAATGTTTCTATTCTCTTCTTAGTAATAATGTTATTGGTTTTACGTCCCTTTTAACCTAGATGTTAAGCCCCTTAAAACAACAATTATCATTTAACCACTGCCGGAATTTTGCTTCAGGAAAGAACAGTCAACTTGTTGGTTGGCCTGATGGTTTTCACACTCTTATCCTCCCCAAATCTCTTCATGAATGTACTGTGTTATATCTTGCGTTCTGTGGACCATTTCCTACCAGTTTTCTTCTTCGGTTTCTTCGTGAACTTGTGTTTGCGTACTACTGTACTAAACACTCCACGAATTCTTACGATGTCAACTGTGATATTTAATTCTTGGAGGTCAGCCTTCTGGCCTGTTTATTTTGACCTTCTTTGTGTTGATTACTGTAAATAATCTTTTGGTTAGTCTGTCGCTGTCCATTCTGTAGATATGGCCATAGAATTTCAGACGTCTCTTGCGTACGGCATCAGTGAACCTGCCAGTTAAGGAATACAGGTCCTCTGTTCTCCTCTTAATCTACATTCCATTTTCTCTCGTGAAACCATAAATTTTCCGGAGATTTATTATCTTAAGCCTACTTTTCACATTTTGCAAAAATGAGGAAAAAGTAGACTTATGAGATCGGGCAAATGTGTGTCTGTCTGTCTGTCTATCTGTCTGTCTGTCCTTCTGTCTGTCTGTCTGTCTGTCTGTCTGTCCTTCTGTCTGTCTGTCTGGCTGGCTGTGTGTGTGTCCCCCCCATCAACTCCTAAACGGCTGCAGCAATCGAAACAACATTCGGCAGGAGTAAAGATCTATACCTGAATATCTCACGCCCATATTTGAAAATGATTTCAATGCTACGAACTGCTGAAAAATCGCAATTTAAATTTGAGCTCCATGTTGGTTATCTTGGAAGGTATGAATGGGAGCTATTTCAAAGTTGGCACACGTATAGATAATAACATTGCAATCTAATTTCCAGGAGGCCATATATGGTAGTGTTGCCAAAATGATTATAAGCCTGCTGTTAGGTCCATATTTTAAATGCATATAACTTCTACACTATCAATTGGATTTCAACCAAATTTCGTATGTGCTATGTGTACTTAAATAGATATGACTGAGCGTATTCTTAAGAGCCACAAGGGTTGCCAACTGATAATAAATGCTCTCATTTTTTAAAATCCAAATACCCATATATCAGAAAGTATGCAAGCCGACAGCTTTAAACTAAGCACACGTATAGTACCTGACATTGTATATTAATTTGGAGTAACTTATATACGTCAGTGCTACCAACGTGATTCTAAGCCTGCTGAGAGGTCCAACTTTAAATACATGTAACTTCTATACTGTCATTTGGATTTCAACCAAATTTCGTGTGTGCTATGTGTACCATAACATATATGACTATACCGATTCTTAAGATTAACCAGGGCTGCCAACTGTTAATTAATACTGTCTCTATTTTTGTTACCCTAATATCAATATATCTGAAAGCATGCAAGCTAATAGCTCTAAACTTTGCACACGTATAGTACCTGGAATTCTAGATTAATTTGGAGTAACAAATATAGGCCTACGCCAGTGCTGCCAACATGATTCTAAGCCTGCTGATAGGTCCAATTTCAAAATGCATGTAACTTATTTACTAACTAATGGATTTAATTCAAAATCGACCCAAAAATAGATCATATTATTTCAGATTATTTCTGACCAATACATGTATGTCATTGTTGCCAACATTATTTTACGCGCGCTGTTAGATCCAATGTTTAACTGCATGTAACGTCCATGCTCTCCATTGGACTTCAACCAAATTTTGTATTCTGTACCTTAAAAGATGGAACTAAGAGTATTTTCAGTCACCGGGGCTGCCAACTGTAGTTCTTTATTAGGCTACATTATGCCAGGTATACAGTATTTCGAACTAATTAGAAATTTCGACATTACCAACTTAATTTCGTCATTATTCTAGATAGATTAATCATTGGCATGGATCTTAAATTTTAAGAAAAGTAGGCTCTTTAGTTCGTCACGGAACTTCTTGTTAATTATTATTATTATTAATCATCGTCCTCATCATCATTTATTTCACTGGGCCTTGAAGGCCTATAGCAGAAGAACAAGAGAAAGAGAAAGAAGAGAAAAGGGCGAGGTATCGACTGCAGATAGCATTCCAACGCAGCCGGTCTCTAGTTACTTCTTCCACCGCACTCGGCGCCTCTTGCTGAAGTATTGCCAATACTCGATCCTTCCATGGCGTCCTGGGACGTCCCCTTGGGTGTCTTTCAGCAGGGTGTGAATGAAGGACTTGGTTTTGGATGGATTCATCAGCTCTTCTGTCCTAATACTCAGAGAATTTGTGGTTTTCCACACCGCTGATACAGGTCTTCCTTCGTTCTTCGTTCCCATTTACCTTCCACGGCATTGGAAACGGGTCCATAGATATTTCGAAGTACGTACGTTCCTCTCGAAGGCAAGGATGGCTTCTTCGGTTGTTGCTGACGTCATTATTATTTATATAATTATTATATTCTATTTAATGGTGCCTGGGTAATTGGAATGGCTTGAGGGGGGGTTTCAAAATCTCAAGAAGGTTGAGAATGCCTTCTCCATCTTTTGCGTTTCTTACAGCGTGAAGTATTGAGCTCATATGTACACTAGCTACAATAGAACAGTTTTAACAAACGTGGAACTTGCGATTCTAGAACGTAACGCGTGGCGCAGCGGTAACTCTCTCGCCTGCTGTGCCCAAGCTTACAGGCTCGAATACTGGCGAAGTTAGTCGGCATGTGAGGATACGCAAATGCGAGAGAGCCGTGTCAGTAGATATTTTAATTGGTATTCTGCGCGAAAGCAGGTCCGAGCCTCCGATGAGGCTACCCCCAGCCGGAGTTTACTTGCGGTAGGGTGGCCAGGGCCTTTTCGCTCCTCCTTATGTTGGCCAACAGCGCACAGTACCTAGAACCGGCATACCATCCAAGTTCCGACTACGCCCAATGTTGCTTAACTGCGGAGTTCTCGTGGTATCCGGTGTTTCAACACGGCTAGGCCGTTGGCCTACTCGCACGTTAAAGATCCTCTTCGGAGCAATACTCCGGCACCCGGCGCGGCGCGGCGTATCTTAACACTACAGTAGTTAAAGGATGAAAACCCAAGACTATTATATTCTTCTTCTTGTTTCGTTTTGACCAACTAAGGACCACCTCATTTCAATTGTTTCCTTTTAATATTACAGCAAATTTAGTCTTGTATCCGTTCATTCGTACTGTACAAGGTTTCTCTTGTTTATCCACGGCTTCTCAGTGTTTAACGTCGGCGTTGGTTGGAAACTCCGTTGTTCGAAGAGTTTTCTGTAAACTGGCCACGCTCCTGGATATCTTCATATGAGATTCCAATCTCGTGTATAACTTTTTGTATCTCACTAAACCAGGAGATTATATGTGTATTCATAATTTATTCATTATGGCCAACTATGGACCTCTTAACTCTCTGACAATATCTCTCCATCGTATTTCCCAATTCCTTCTTCTGTTCCTCCAGTTAAGATCTTCCTTTCCTCACTGACAACTCCCCTGTCTCCTGAAAACCTGTAAACTCCTTAACTAGTCGTCTAAATCGCTCTCTGTCCAATATGTCTTCTTTTTTCATCCCCCAGCGGTCAAGCTGTTGGCCTTTCACCAAGGTGCACTGGGTTTGATTCCCGGTCAATACATGTGAAATTTTCGAAGTGGTTCGGATTCCACGTAAAAAGGAGGTCCCGTGGCTCATAATAACACGATTCATGGTCACGTAAAAATACAATCATCCTTTTCCTTTTCTTTCACCCCCATCTGATCCAAGTCCAATCTCACTTCCCGAAACCATTTCGGCTCCGTCTTCCTCTTCCGGAAGAATTCAAAAATCCTCTCCGTCAATCTGGTACTGTTCATGCTCACCAAGTGTCTATAAAATTATATTCCCCTTTATATTATTATTATTATTATTATTATTACTTATATCATTGTGTCTCCCACGAGTCCAACCCCTCCTCCACGTGGTGGGAGACGGGCAACGGCATGAAGTAGGGGATTGCCTGTAAGGGTGAAGTAGAGTGGGGACTTTGTGTGCCCCGGGACCGCTGCGGTAGCTGTGATGGGTCTATGGGAACCCTGAAAAGTGACGGCTGACGGGGCTCTGGTGAAGCTACGATAGGCCTAGCAAGCCAGTATTGGGTATCATATTTGCTTTCAAAACAGGAACAGGCCTCGGAAAAAGACGGATGCAAACGACGACGACCCGGATATGCTAATGGACTACGAGTTGGGACATTAAACATACAGACACTGACAGGAAAGGTGGAGGAGATTGTCGATGTGATGGAGAGAAGCAAACTGGATATACTGGGCTTGGCAGAAACAAGATGGAAAGGAGAAGGTCGCAGAGAACTGAGGAAAGGGTACCGGTTGTACTGGAGTGGGAACTGTGAAGGAAGGAGCAACGGAGTAGGAATAGTTGTGAGAGATGGAGTGAAGCAAGAGGTAAAGGGAATAAGTGACAGGATCATGAAGATCAGGGTAACTGTAAAGGGAATAAGCCTGGAGATAGCCCAGGTATATGCCCCTCAAGTTGGATGTACAGCTCAAGAGAAGGAAGACTTTGAGGAGGAGCTACAACAGCAGTTGAATGGTCAGAGCATCATTGTCATGGGAGATTTGAATTCACATGTAGGAAGTGAAAGGCAAGGATATGAAAATGTATTGGGAGCAGAAGGATGGGGTAGCAGGAATGAAGAAGGGAGAAAGTTGCTGGATTTTTGCAAGAGAAACGGTTTAGTGGTAGGCAACTCCTGGTTCCGGAAGAAAGAAAGCCACAAGGTAACGTGGTACAGCAGTGATTTAACAAAGAAATCTTTGGTAGATTACATGCTGTACGACTGGGAAATGAAGAGAAGTGTCAGAGATATAAAGGTAATACCATCAGAGGCCTTAGATAACGACCACAGAATACTTGTAATGAACCTGGGAGTTGTTAAGGATAGCAAGAGGACAGAGTACCAGGAAAGGAGAATCAAAGTATGGAAACTCAAGGAAAAGGACGTCAAGGAAGAATTCCAGAAGATAATAAGGGAGAGGATGCCAACAAACAATCCTAAAACAGGGGAAGAGGAATGGAAGCAATTCAAGAACACAATGGTGGAAGCTGCAGTGGCAGTAGGTGAAAGAACTAGCAACAGAAAGCGGTGTAAAGAGACACCGTGGTGGAATGAGAGAGTAAAAGAAGCTGTGGGAAGGAAGAACAAGGCTTTCAGAGTGTGGTTCCTGGAAAGAACTGATCTGGCAAGGGAAGATTATAAGATAAAGAAGAAAGAAGCAAACAAGATTGTCGCAGAGGAGAGGAAGAAGTGGATGGTAAAGTGGACAGAGATGATGGAGGAAGACAGCAGTGGAAATAAAAAAGTACTTTATGGGATGGTCAAAAGTAAGAGAAGAGGTCTGCGAGAGGATGTGGTAATGATGGACAAAAAACGGAAATGAGGTACACAACAAAGAAACACTCAAGACAGTGTGGAAAGAGTACTTTGAGGATTTGCTGAATCCAAATGGTCATAGGGAGGAAGACAATGTATTGTAAGATGGAGAAGACAACACAGGAATGGAAAAAGACCTGAATTGGAGAGAACTGGAGATGGCTATAGACAAGATGAAAGGAGGAAGGGCACCGGGTGTGGATGAAGTGAGTGTTGAAATGGTGAAGGCAGCAGGGGAGGTTGGGAAACAGTGGCTGTACCGTGTGATAAGGGTGATATGGAAGGAGAAAAAGACCCCAGAAGATTGGAAGAAAAGATTAATTGTCCCGATATTTAAGAAAGGAAGCAGAAAGGAGTGCAGAAATTACAGGGGAGTCACACTCATACCTCACTGTGCCAAGATATATGAAAAGATATTAGAAAGTAGAATACGAGCCAAAGTGGAGAGAAAATTGAGAGAGGAGCAGTATGGTTTCAGACCTGGGAGATCAAGAGTGGATCTCATATTTTCAGTGAGACAGCTCCAGGAACAACACTACGAATTTGGAGAGGATCTGTTGATGGCCTTACTGGACATCGAAAAGGCCTATGATAGTGTGTGTAGGGAGAAGGTTTGGAAAGCAATGGAAAACATGGGAGTTGAAAAAGGGACTGCAGGCAGAGTGAAGGAGATGTATTGTGGAAGTGTGAGTTGTGTGAAAGTTGGAGGGGAAAGAACAGACTTGTTCAGACAAATGAGTGGCCTGAAACAGGGTAGTGCGCTGTCACCCCTTCTCTTTGTTGTGGTTATGGACGAGGTAATGACACGGATAGCAGGAAAGATAGGCGAAGATAAGATGAAAGCAATGGTGTTTGCAGATGATCTCATGGTCTGGGGAAACAGGGAGGAGGAAATTCAGGAGCAACTGAAGGCTTGGGAAGAAACAGTGGGAGGGTACGGATGGAAGTTCAACATCAGTAAATGTGAGATCCTGTTAACGACCAGGAAAAAGGACAGACCAATGAGTGGGATAACACTTGGAGGTGGACAGCTGAAGAAGGTGGAAAGTCTCAAGTACTTGGGAAGTATAGTGGAGGAAAATGGGAGAAATGACAAAGAGATTACGGAACTTGGCAGACAGGCAGAAGCATTTCTGAGAAGCATTAGGAGCTTAGTGTGGAATAAAGAGTCCCACAAAAAAGCAAGGAAGTGTTATACAGAAGCTACTATATCCCGATACTGACCTATGCTTCAGAAACGTGGACAATGAAGGAAAGAGACATAAGCAGAATACAGGCAGGTGAAATGAAGTTCCTGCGAAGTAGGATCGTAGTAACAAGAAGAGACAGGGTGAGGAATGAAAAGGTCAGGGAAATGGTGAAAGAGGAGCCCTTGCAAGGTAGGATTGAGACATCAAGACTGAGGTGGTATGGACACTTAAAGAGAATGGATGAGACGAAAATTCCCAAGAGGATACATGAGATGCAGATGCAGAAGAAACGACCAAGGGGAGACCAAGAGATAGATGGCTGAAAGGAGTGGAGGAATGTGTCAAGAAGAGAGGCGAGGACTGGACCAGAGTGACAGCGGAGAGGTGATGGGAAGAAAGGACAAAGTGGCGAGGCTTATGTTCCAAACAGACCCAGTCTGGGGCTGGAAACTGTGCGAGATGATGATGATGATGATGATGATGATGATGACTTATATCATTGTGAGCTTCCGTGGCTTAGGCGGCAGCACGCCGGCCTCTCACCATTGGGTCCGTGGTTCAAATCCTGGTCACTCCATGTGAGATTTGTGCTGGATAAACCGGAGACAGACAGGTTTTTCTCCGGGTACTCCGGTTTTCCCTGTCACAAATTTCATTCCAGCAACACACTCAACTAACATTTCATTTTATCTGTCATTCATTTAATCATTGCCTCAGAGGAGTGCGACAGGCTTTGGCAGCCGTCACAGTTCTTATCCTCGCCGCTAGATGGGGGCTTCATTCATTCCATTCCCTGACACTGTCGGTCGACTGGAAGCAGGCTGTGGATTTTCAGTTATATCATTCATTCACTGCTTGAAGGTATCTTTTCATTAATAATATCGTATGGCCTCAGGTGCCGGGTGCAAGCTTTGCTAATTGACACCCGGAGGGCAGCTTGCATGTCGAATTTTTTCATTGAAATTGAATCATAATAGGCTAATATGCTCTTTAGTTGGCATTCTTTTCCTGATGAAATGTACCTTCTGAGAGCTCATATTACTAGAGTGCAAATGGATGCCCAAGTCAGGGTATCTGAAGCGTAATATTCTCCATACCAGTAACCCCTAAGCTTATTATCTGCTTTCAGGTTTAATGCTTTAATGAGATGAACACGAGTGCTAGAAATAGCTAATGCTAGGGACCATATTTAAGCACATAATAACGTCCCGTTGTGCGCTACATACTTCATTAGATGAGCACCGCGTTGAGAAGAACAATACGGCTTGGCGACATAAATAAGCGACGCAGGTGCTAGGCGTCCCACCAGCATGTCTCCCTACCTGTCAATCAATACAATAGCTTGCAAGGGTGACTGCCGAGTAAAGCTAACGAACAAGAGCCGTTCATTTGTACCTGTCTTACTGCCACCCCGTGCCATCACTCACAACTTGTAATGATTTGGGGCACCGGGACTTTTAGATAAATACATCGATCGCAACATTCATATCTGAAAATAACTCCTACAAGATCATATGTCCTTCCACAGTCCCTTGTTACGGTGGTATTAAGATGATTTCACTCTTTGCTCAATTGGGAGATCCTTGGATTGATTTAACCCTCCAGTACTCGTGCGGAGTTTTGTCACGCCAGTGCTCGCGTGGGGTAATAATTACCCCCATTCTTAAGTGAATTTTTTTCGTAACGTAAAAATAAAATTATGCTCCGCTATCAGAGGCTTCAACAATTGTACGGCGAATTCGTTCCTGGTCCTTGCTAATGTTCCCGGCTATATTACGACTCATATTAATCGGTTACACTCGAGTAACTATACGTTCTCACAATAGAAACACACGCAAGAATTAAAATTAACTAAACATGAGTTTGCCAAAGTGGCCTCGCCAGTGCTCGCGTGGGGTAAGATATTACCCCAGTCAGCTTTCTCTCTGAACTGACGCGCGAAGGTTTTTGATAGACGGCTCGAGTGGGGCCCCACAGTGCCCTTGGAAGGTACACAAAAGCCCAGGGTACAGTCCGTGATAGAAAAAAGACAGCAGTCGTTTTTCCAGAGTTGGGGTAATTAATTACCCCGCGCGAGTACTGGAGGGTTAAATACTTGTCGCAGAGGGGTTGGCAGTGGTGGCCGGCAATAAGGTTGCAATGTTGCACAACGACCAGATTTCTTAAAGAAAAACAATTAATACCGTAATATTGTTTTTAGTAATAGAAGCTGTACTTTCCCTTTTATATGTATAGGAATTCATAATTTTATTCTTTAATAATTCAGGAAATCTTATTGTAAGTTACTGTGAACTGTCTGAGAAAGCGAAGCGCGCCAACTGTCTGGAGCGCCCGTCCGTTTGGCTTTTGCCAGCTCCAAGCACAGACCAGATCTCAATAGTGAAGGGTATGGCGGAGATGCTAGATCGAGTAAGTCCTATCCCAACAGTTAACTCGGCTGGTCGTTGCCCGCTGATTGCAACAAGGGAGCCGAGGCGCGGACGGAGACATCCGTGATGCTCCGTCAATTGCCGATGTCTTGCAAGGTAATTTTCACGTACAGCCGGACGTTTGTTTTAGACGATTGCCCTTGGCCTTGAAGCTTGTGGGTGAGCCTGGACACATTCAGTCTCTAGCCCTATCGCTTCACATTTGTCATCACCGGTCTGATGTAACGGAATTCCAGACATCCCCTTAGTGTAACACCCAGAACAGTATCCGCCAGCCGCCACTGGGGGTTGCTAGAGTAAAGAAAGGCAATTAACTCCCTTCTGGTATGGTACAGAAGTGTGCTGGGGTCATGCATGAGCCAACTCAATAATAATAATGTAATTGGTTTTACGTCGCTTTTAACTACTTAGGCTTTTAGTGACGCCGAGCTACCGAAAATTTGATAATAATAATAATAATATCGTATGGCCTCGGGTGCCTGGTGCAAGCTTTGTTAATTGACACCCAGAGGGTAGCTTGCATGTCGAATTTCGTCGTTCCTTTGAACGCTATGAAAGTCAAGGAGGTTAGATATCCAAACTCCTTGACACTACAGCGCTTTCAAGTAGAGAATGGAGGAACTTTGTGTTGGCGGAAAATCCCAAGATTAATTTTGTCATTGAATACGGCCTACTGAATTCAAATGGGTTCTTTAACATGCCAACAACGTATGACATGAGTGTCGTGATTTTTGTCGCCTTCAAAAATCACTTACCACGACCAGGGGCGAACCTGCTATCTTGGGGTTGGTAGTCCGACACTATAACCACTCACCCACCGTGGCAAGCTGAAAATTTGATGACACTATTATATGAGTCGTCAAGTTACAAAACTCGTATAATCCACTTGTGAATAAGAATGACTTTCAAGAGAAACGTTTCTCTGGACTTGACCTTACGTACCATTTGTGTTAGTTGTTTTCTACTTTTTGCTTTGTGTTTATGGTTTTTGGTTTTGTGTTTGTTTTGTGCCTTTCTTTTGAATTTTACTTTTTGCTTTTCTCTCTTGGTTTTGTGTGTTTGTTTTCTGCTTTTGCTTCTTTTGAATTTTGCTTTTTGCTTTATGTTTCTTGATTTTGTTTTCTGCTTTTGCTTTTGTTTTTGAATTTTTGCTTTTTGCTTCGTCTTTTTTGTTTTGGTTTTGTGTTTGTTTTCTGCTTTTGCTGTTTTTGAATTTTGCTTTATGCTTTGTGTTTCTTTTTTTTCATTTCTTTTCTGCTTTTGCTTTTGTGTTTGAATTTTGCTTTTTGCTTCGTGTTTTTTGTTTTGGGTTTGGTGTTTGTTTTCTGGAAAATCATAATAAAACAAAACAAAATAAAACAAAATAAACAAAACAAAATCAAAATAAAACAAAATAAAACAAAATAAAGAAAACAAAATCAAAATAAAACAAAATAAAACAAAATAAACAAAAAATAAAAACAAAAACACAACAAACAAAAAATAAAACAAAACAATTTAAAACAAATTAAACCGAAATAAAGTAAAACAAAACAAAATAAAATTAAACAAACCAAATAAAACAAATTAAAATAACGTATAATAAATTTTAAAATAAATAAATATTTTTACGACATGACCCTTATTCACAAGTGGATTAAACGAGTTTTGCAACTAGACGACTCATATGTAGGCCTATATCGATGAAAAATTATTATTAACTAGCAGAAGTACCCGCTCTTCGAACGGTCTTCGGTATTAATAACCAGACGTTATCTTTTGAGCTACTGTTGCAATGGTTAGGGGCTTGTCATTCCTTCATAAGTTTATCAGAACGAAGTTAGTTTTCTGGGTATATCGCAGACACTGTTAATTTAAGGGCCATAAAATGTGGTTTTCGGAGACTGTTTATAGACTCCCTAGTTTTGTGTCACACATTGAGAAGCGCAACATATGCTTTGGTCGTTCTTCTAGATAATTTTTATTTTCCGCCTATTTTAGCCTGTATTTTGAAAAGTTGTTCCTTATACCAACCCTTCTATGAGAAGTACGTTGAAGAGTATTCTAAATGATTGGTGTATTGACTCATGGTTACAGTACCTAATTTTACGATGCTCCAAACACCCGAACATGAATTATAGGCGAACATAAACATAAATTTATATCAACCAGACAGTATCAAACAAAATCATCTTTACGATGAACCCGTTTGTCGACAAAAATATGATTACTTAAAATGTGCTCACAAACTAAATTCACCAAACGTGTACTTCCTGACGTGAAAATAATATTGAAAACCTCGTAGACGAAACGCAATGTATGTCATATTAAAACTGACCCTTACCGTTATGGAATGTCCCTATCCCCAGGAAGACCCCCTTAATAAATTATAAAGGCTTGTCGTGCATGAAAATTTGGGTTTTTTAGCCTCCAATGGCCCAAATTCCCAAAAGATGCATAAAACCCTATTCCAATCCAGAAATTTTTGAAAAGAATGTTGCTGTTTGAAGATATAATAGACCTTGTGTACAACATATCGCATATCGCACGTGTAAGTCACGTGTAAAAATTCTAGGGTACCCCTTGAGCCCCTTAATCGCATTGTTGAATTTTATAGCCTATGTTTGATTCCACGATAACCTTATAGCCATTTCCAAAATTTCACAGAAATGTAATAAATTTAGTGGCATTGCTTCTTACAGAAATAGATGGAATGTTGGATGTCACCTCTTGTGATACTGTTGTCATGGTTACCCTTGCATTACTTCATTAGTTTCTTCTGGTTCTTCTTCTTTCGGATGGGGGGCCGATAACCAAGATGTTAGGCCTCTTAAAACAACAATTATCAACATCATCATCATCATCTTCCGGATTGGCCAGCTAAGGACCACGACGTTCAACTTTTCAGCTTGGCGAGGGACTTGATGTTTGCCCAATATTCGCGCAATCTCTGGCTATGTTTCTCCTTTGTCTCTTTTGTCCGGGTGATGCTGGTTTTCTTTCAGGGTGGTCTGTCCTGAAAACTCTTCTGTTTAAGTATCATTCTGAGATGTGATCGGCTTCTAATATCACTATTCATTATCTTCAGTTCTTGGATATCCTTTTTCACTAATGTTAGCGACGGTGTCAAGCTCTTTCTATTCCCCAGTAGTTGAGAAGCCGGTAGGTTAGTCTTGTTGGGTTCATCCATGTCACATGTCCGTAGAAAGCTAGACGTCGCTTCCTGGCCACATCTGTGATTTTCTCAGTATATAATGCTCCTGATTTGGTGTTCTTCTGTACTCGTCATCTATTTATTAATTTATTAAATGAAATTAGTTTTCTGGGAATATCACAGAAACGTGGTTTTAGAGCCTTAAAACGTAGTAGTCTCCGAGCCACCGAGGGGCAGAAAATGAGTTTTGTCTCGTCCTTGTACATCATAATATAATAATAATAATCATAATAATAACTTAATAATATAGGGATAGCGATATAATAGCCCTTTAGTACCACACCCACCCGTGTAAATCACGTGAAAAAAATCAAGCGTACCCCTTGACCCCCTTAAGCGCTTTATATACGTATTGATGAATTTTACAGCCTAAGTTGGTTCCGTGATAAACTTATAGCCGTTTGTGAACGTTCCCAGTAATGTAATAAATGGAATGGCATTGCGTCTTACAGAAATAGATGGACTTCAGAGATTGTGTTGCCATGTTTACCGTATTGCATTCTTTCAATAGCTTAATAAATGAAATTAGTTTTCTGGGAATATCTCAAAAACTGTTGGTTTTAGGACCTTAAAATGTGATTTTCGGGGCCCGTAGGGCTCCCGAGTTTTGTTTCTCACATTGAGACGCTGAAAATGAGCTTTGTCTCGTCTTTCTACGCCCATTTCATCATGCATTTTAAGGAGATAGGCCCTCTTTTATGAGAGGTATGGAGAAGAGTTACATCAATGATTACTTTTGTGCCTCTGTTGGACATCTGTACCAAATTTTACGTTTATCCACTCAGCCGTTCTCGAGTGCAAAGTTGTACACAGACAGACAGACAGACAGACAGACAGATATTTTTTTTTTGTGCGCAACCATCATAAACCAGTCTGAAACGCGTAAGTAACTCAAATTTCCGTGGAAATTCAGAAAAAACAGACAAACTTTAATTTTTATATACATATAGAGAATACCTTCAAGAATACCTCGAAATTTTGATTTAACTAGGTTAAACAAAATTGCAGTTGAATTGTCGAAAAATATTATTTTAAAAATGATTACACCATTTGGAGTATACAATATTCACATTTGATTTACTGTTCATGTGCTCGTATGCTCCTGGGAAGCAAAATAAGCATAATGGGCGAAGCAAAGGGGATATAAAATGTACATTAACACAGGCAAGTATATCTTTGTTCAGGAAAGAAAATCAGTTGACTTCAAAATTTGACATTTAATGTCGATTTAGGTATTAGAAAGTGATTTTTGAAAGCCTTTTGTCTGCAGCGTGGCGCTCTGTGGAAGTGAAACTTGGACTGTTAGTGCAGCAGAAAAGAAGATAATTTTTGACTGCGTGGCTCAGTGGTAACGTTCTTTCCTGCTGCTTCCAAGGTTGCAGGATCGAATTCTTGCGCAGCAAATGCGAGGGGGCCGTGTTAGTAGATTTACTGCCACCTTAAAGTTCCCCTTTAGGGCGAAATTCTGGCAATGGTTAAAAGGGACGTAAAACCAATAACATTATTACTAAGAAGAGAATAGAAACATTTTAAATGTGATGTTACAACAGAATGTTGAATAGAGAGTTAGGTATAGTAAGAAATCAAGGGGTATTAAGGGGAGTGGGCGAGAAGAGAAAAAATTCATGCGAGTGCTTAGGAAAATAAGATATATGTTGTAGTTGTTCATTCTTATACGAAATATTCGCAGAAGTAGGGAAGAAGAAGCAGGAAACTGATCCTAGACACCCATTATTTGGACATAAACATCACCCCACAAGGTTTAGGTCAAGAAAGAGCTTCCTACGGTCAACTGTAGCGTTCCCATCATCACCTGTAACTCGCCGATGACAGCAATGGTGGGATTCACTACCCGAAGCTCATTGGAACATTATAATGTCAAGGAAGAACCAGCTGTGGGGTGTTTCCAGCCGTATGTCATCTGGAAGACAATCAACAGACTGAGAACCGGAGTATCTCAATACAGAGCTAGTCTCAAGACATGGGGCTACACTGAAGACGGACTTTGTGAATGTGGGGAACTGCAGGACCAACAATATCGTCTGGTGTGCAGAAACCTACCTGAGACTTGCACCACCGACGATCTTTGGCGAGCAAATGACAGGGCCATCAAGACTGCCAAATTCTAGTCTTTGCATTATATTTTATTTGTTATTATAGTCTGTACGTTTGTTTGTATTGTTCCCTTTAATTTGTATTTTTTCCTGGACACGTAAATTAAATATTAAATTCTTTTACGGGATTTGTAACATCGTGGTCGTAAAGCTTTGATGTCTGTACTAGTGTGTGTATTGTAATTGAGATAGG
Source organism: Meconema thalassinum (assembly GCA_946902985.2). Classification (NCBI taxonomy): domain Eukaryota; kingdom Metazoa; phylum Arthropoda; class Insecta; order Orthoptera; family Tettigoniidae; genus Meconema; species Meconema thalassinum. The sequence continues at coordinate 439,390,633 of OX336393.1, read as the reverse complement.
ATTTGGGAAGGAAGCGGCCGTGCCCTTAAGTTAGGTACCTGTAGAAGTGGAAAACCACGGAAAACAACATCTAGAATGGCTGAGGTAGGAATCGAACGCACATTTTCTTAGTTTTGCCTCACGAGGCTGAGTGTACCCGTTCCAGGCCACGGACCAGAATTAAATTTCTTGGCTGAGCCGGGAATCGATAAGAGATATGATAGAAGGGGACTTGAATTCAGCCCATTATTTCCTTCTCATACCCAACCCTTCTTTTCTTTCATTTTAAGCATTTGAAATTTATATTGAAATTGGGGCTTCCGGAAGTGTTCACAACAAAATAAATAAATAAATAAATACAAAACTTACTAAATAAATACATGAATAAATAAATCATTACATAAATATAAAAAAAAAGTCAACCCCTGACACTATCCAGCCCATGACGAGCTAAGGCCGACCAAGCGACCGCTGCCCAGCCATTTGGCCTGCAGATATTGGGGTGACGCGTGATCAGCGCGTCGGGTCCCCTCGGCCGTTAATCTTGGTATTCGTGATCGGGGCGCTGTCTCACTGTCAGACAGCTACTCAATTGTCCTCACGAGGCTGAGTGCACCCCGTTCCAACCCTCACGTCAGTTTTAAAATCCCTGACGGAGCCGGGGATCACATAAATATATAAATAAGTAAATAAATAAATACATAAATGAATACATAAATAAATATATAAATAAGTAAATACATAAATAAATACATACATGATTAAATAAATAATTACTTAAATTCACAAATAATTAAATACGTAATTACATAAATAAATATATAAATAAATAAATACATACTTCAAACATAAGTAAATAAATACATAAATAAATACAAAATTAAGTAAATACATAAATAAAACGATAAGTAAATACTTAATTACATAAATAAATAAACAAATAAATAAATAAATACATATATAAATAAATACATATATAAATAAATAAATAAATAAATAAGGCATCCGGGAACAGCAAACATATTTCAGGATGGAAGGCTCCAAGTAAAAAACTATAGCTGTAGGCTAGGGTGTGAATATGTTAAACAGATTGCTTCAGATGTAGTGTGTGGTGAAAAGAGGCACGGAGGTCTGCTTCAAGCCAGTCTAAAGACTGAAGACTCAAATAACAATAGGTTGATATTTGTACTTCGAATATAAGAGATATTTGCAATTTCTATAAGCCCGATGGGTAACATCCTTAAGGGTAATTTGCGGAGGAAGATATGATAGTCGTAAATATCACTTTACTACCTCCCAGCCTCTTGTGCCCCAGTATAAGCTGCAGAGGATTCCCTGAATGTATAAGTAAGGTGCTCGTATTTTACTTGTGGATTTAATAACGAAAAGAAACTGGTCCATCGTATAAGAATTTTTTCCTCGATTGATTTACTGAATCATTCAGCGCGGGTAAGGTTTCTGCATAACTTTTCAATACTCGGAAAGTTTTATCATACACCAGCATTGAGTTACGACTTGAACACTACAAGACTCGCAAACATATTTACTTGCATCCGCATCATCTGCGCTACTGTGAAATATATGATACGATGTCTTTTTTTATCTATTCGTGAGTCATATTAAATAGCCACGATTAAAAAACTTATCATAATAGTTTTGAATGGTTGTCGTACCCTTCACGAAAACAATTTAGATTGAATGACCAAGATTGAAGAATTGCGGTAAACGCGTTTTGTTTCCGAGACATAAAATATCACGAGTCTTTAAATAATGTTGTAAATTCTTTGAACTTTTGGTCGTTAGCCCCTATCATGAGTCGACTCGTGCAGTAGTATTTTTGGGGCCACATGACCGCGTTGTCGCAGCCGCTAAACTAAGAAACCAGCCAAGAGTACGGTAGTTTTGGCACCTCAATTAATAAAGTAAACCTTATTTCTGAGTATTTTTTAAATTTCGGCTGGTACTTCGTACGCAGAGACAAGAAAATAGCCTACCCATGTCTGAAAATGACCCTTATTGACCAAGTTTGTTGCGTCATTTTCACTAGATAATAGTCAGACCTTTAATCCATAAGTAATATATTCTTCTTTCTTCTTTTTTCTTCGATTCGGCCAACTAGGGACCACGTCAGTTCAACTGTCTCTTCTTCCGAGCTCTAACTACCGCCCAGTGTTCCCACATTCGTCTCCGGTGTTGCTCTTTTCTCTCTTGGGACCACGCCTTCCCTGTCTTCAGCTTCCGCTTTTCCTGGAAACCTTTGTGCGTAGCCTACGTATTTTTCCTGAAGTGGAACACGCTCCTGGATATCTTTAGGGGAAATTTCCATTTCACGTAGATCTTTCTCAACTTCCGTGAACCATGCCCCTTTGGTTTTCTTACCTTGAAAGTAAGTCAATATCCGTTTTGATATCCTGCCTGGGCTTATTCGTGTCACGTGGCTATAAAATGCAATCCTACTTTTTCGAATTGTGTTACTGATCTTCTCCACGTGCTTGTATAATTATTCTTATAGAACCGGTTTCGGCCACACCAAGAAGTCTTACAGTAAATGTGTTCGTAAGTTTGAGCGTCGAGCTCATTTTACTTGGGGGGGAATCTCAAACAAAAGTTATACAGAAACAATCCACGAACTCTGGAGGCTCTCGAGAACGAAATAACTGCACTCATACGAAATATCAGTGAGGATGAATTACAGCGAGTGTACCAAAACTTCCTACGTTGGTGCAACGTGTGTTTAGACAATGAAGGACAGCATTTTCAGTAACTACTCTGAAATTCAAGGAAGTAATGATGGTTATTAAATACGCTAAAAAGTGAAAATGTGTTGAAATAGTTGGGCGCTACGCTGCTGCTGGCGGGAGTGTTTTCCTTGACACGCCGCTATACACTGTGGCTCACTCGCCACGCGGCCTCTGTGAGGTTCCATTCTATAGATAGAGCCCTGCTTGGATAAACAAACCGTTATCCGCATCCACACGTTTATTATCTCAATCCGCTGACACTACATTAATATTTTTATTTAATTTAAAGCAACACATTTAGATATTTGAAGAGAAAGTCGTTCTCCTAGGCTTTGTGTGTCATGTGCTATGTTTAATAACGGCTTCGGTGGCGTAGTTGATAGCATGCTGGACTGCTGTGTCCAAGATAGCGGGTTAATATCCTTCAGTATGCCTTCCTTCAGAGGGGAAGTAAAGCCGGCGCGGCGGTCCCTTGTCATAGATTTATGGGGTTTGAAAGATCCTTCCACAGACTAAACTTGTGAGAAGCTAAATTTCGAGGTTAGATTTCGTTGGAACGCGCTATCAAAATTCCAACGTTCACCACTAAGTATCAGTGACATCTGGTAGCGAAAGTTGGAACTACTTGAAATTAAACGGAGCTTCTAGCTCACCCCATGGGTGTCCGCTTGAAGCAGCTACAGCCTCTGGCGAGCCTAACATGTCCTCGGACACTCCCGGCACTAAAAGACATACGATAAATAAAATATGTTGAAAATAATGTTATACAACCAGATTTGCAACCCTTTTCAGTTAGGGGTGTTAATTATGCTTAATGACATAATTTGAATGAGATTAGCTTAAATCATCATCTTACATTTCTCATGAAAAAAAAAAAATGGAAAAATATGACATCATAAACATCTGGGTCCTAGTAATGATATTCAACAAGTTCGGATTGTATTCTAAAAACTATCCGCAAATTTACTCCAAACATTATCCGCAGCTTATCCGCTATCCGCACAGCCATGCAAACTATATCCGCACGGTGAAAAAAGTTGTGGATATCCGCATCCGCGCATCCTTTCTATAAAGAAGTACCTCACTGTACAAGTGACTCATACCGATGTACCGTTACATACAGAGTGTCTCTCATTAACGTTTAAAACTCTCTATAGCGACGTAGATGGCATTGAGACAAATAATCTGATATCGGACACTACGGTCGCAAGTGTCCGGAAATACCTTAAAAGTGAACCACAACTGTTAAACATATGACGTCATCGGGTGACGGCTCAGTTCGAGCGATCAGGCCCGTGCTCCCTAACGTACACCAAAGCAAACGTTGAATTTCATATCACTCTGGTGGATGAGTGGATAGCGTGTCGGTCTACTAACCCCAAGATTGCAGGTTCGCCCCTGGCCATGGTAAGTGATTTTTGAAAGGCGGCTAAAATACGATACGCATGTCATACGATGTTGGCATGTTAAATAACCCATTTGAATTCAGTAGGCCGAGTTCATAATGGCAAAATTAATCTCGGGAGTTTCCGCCAACACAAAGTTCCTCATTTCTCTACTAGAAAGCGCTATAGTGTTCAAAGAGATTAGGTATCTAACATCTAACCTCCTTGACTTTCATAGTCAAGGAACAACGAAATTCGACATGCAAGCTACCCTCTGGGTGCCAAATAACAAAGCTTGCACCTGGCACCGAGGCCATACGATATTATTATTATTATTATTATTATTATTATTATTACTCTGGTTCCATGTCTTAATGTCAACAAACAATCTGCTTCCACTTGAAAGGAGAAGAGAGAGAACAAAAAAAAGCTGATGGATAGGCCCCGGAATTGAACCTCAAACCCCATGCGCCTTAGTCGCACACGCAGACTCGCAGCCAGAGTGATATGACATTCAACGTTTGCTTTGGTGTGCGTAAGAGAGCACAGGCCTGATCGCTCGAGCTGAGCCGTCACTTGATGACGTCATATGTTTAACAGTCGTGGTTCACTTTTAAGGTATTTCCGGACACTTGCGACCCTAAGTGTCCTATATCAAATTACTAGTCTCAATGCCATCTACGTCGCTATAGAGAGTTTTAAACGTTAATGAGTGGCACCCTATAGACTCCATCACCGTATCTGTCCATCATGACACTCGTTACTTCTAGGAGCGATAAATAATAATTACTTTAACATTCTAGACTCAAACAATTGCTGGGCAATAGCACACATATCTACGGACACTAAGAATAATGTTTTCACCACACGGAGCTGATGAGTCCAGAGCTCTCAGCCCTAAAATAACAACAAGGAGTTAAGTATTAGTTATCTTCCCAAACCCTCTCTTCTGTACTAAATACCATACAATTACTCATGAAATAACAGAGTTCACTGTATTTTTTTTACTAGTATTGTGTGATAACGTTATTTATCTACACGCAACAATGTGTTTTGTCGCTGTCATTATAGTCGCGACGTAGATGGTTTCCGGCACACCCCCTTCGTGAAGATTATCTTATTTGATCATCATGCCCACAAAAACATCCATGTGACTCCAGCCTATTAGAACGGTACGATCGATAAGAAACATGGCGATTACCGTGTTTGTTAGTAGTGGCTATAACTCGAATTTTCTCGTAGCAAGAAAACAAAAATTATGTTTTACAAAAAGAACTAGTCTTTCAGAATTAACTACCTTATCACTTGCGGACGATGTCAAAATGTTTAGAAGTACACAATTCAGAAAGAGCATGATTTTCAATTTCAAAAACATGTAGAAAATTTCGGATTTCAAGCACCACCATGACACCATAGCAGTAACAACCCTTAAAAGGATCTATTAGTATCACTTAGTATATTCGAAAATTATGTACTTTTAGGGTTTAACAACTGTTTTAATGATTTGTTTTACGTATGGTTTTGTTTAATACCAATTTTCAGCTCTTACCACTACTAAAAATACTAGTTAGTTATTGTTCATTTAAGGGGTGGAACAGCGATTATTTTCGATTCACATTTATCAGATAAACTACATTTTATAGCTTACAAGGGAACGGATTGCGGTGTAAAATTCTAATCTGGTTGAAATTTAGTACACAATATTCCTCCAAAGTTGTACAATAACGTAGTGAAAACTGCAAGGGCCACTCTCAATTTTGAACGCCAATATTGAACGCCTAAAACCTACCGGGCGACGGCAAGAGGGAGAACGTGGGAAGAGGTAAAGCAAACCTTGAATCCTATTAGCACGCGATGGCTCCCGGCCACCATCTTTCATAACGATTACTTTCAGCAACGCAGCTCTGTGGACAAACTACCACATTCCAAGGATTAACATTTGGAAGGTGTTCCAATTGAATCTCGTCGTTGTCACTTTGTGACATTTGTACATATTCTGACTGTCAAGTGTCGTTAACATTAATTGTTGTCTGTGCCAGTAACATTAAAAACAGACGAAATAAAAGTGAGACACTTAAATGGCTTGATGACGGTATTATTTGGGACCTGATATTTTGAAACATCACTTTTCTTTTGCATAGCCCTATTGAACTGTTAAGGGAGTGGGTTGAGGGGAAGGGGAAAGGTGGAAGGATTACATGACAGTTCCCCACACTGACACTTCCACACACTGCCCAAAATACTGACACTTCCCCACAGCCCTTGGACGCGGCTACCTGGTTGATGACTCAGAAATAATCTCGACTGACAGTTCCACACACATCCCCCCCCCCCCCCCCCTTAAGGCTATAGGCTTCACCGATCATCGCTACAGCCGCACCAGTGACAATGCACCTTCACATAATACTCATTTGGAGTGAAGAAAAGCGCTCGGTCTATGTACTTCATTACTAACACGGTCTCGAAAATGATGATGATAGCAAACACTCGTCTCGAGTAGGTTGGCCTTCCAATACTGAATGACTCTTCATCGATGAGTCCGGAGGTGACTAAAAAGCCCAATGCGGGAGAGACACAGTTTCCCGCAGTGATGACAGGTAGTATCAGGGTCAGGTGAGACATCCGCATTCATTCCCTGTCTTCTAATGAACACTCTGTTCTTTCTGCGTTGCCTCCGATCTTCTATCATACGTCGGCGGTTTTCTTCAAAAAGTATCGCACCACGATGAACAATTGATCTCCAGGATGAGCGATCAAGAGCTAAGGTCTCCCAGTTGTTGATATTAATATGGCACATTTGCATATTAGCCTTTAGTACGTCTTTGAATCGCTTCCTCGGACCTCCCACACAGCGCTTGCCCTCAGTTAGTTCAGAGCAAAACACTTGCTTGGGAATGCGATTATTGGGCATGCGGATTACGTGTCCTGTCCATCGCAGCTGACGTTTTAAAAGCATGGCTTCAACACTGGTAGTCTGTGCTTCTTCGAGAATGCTGGTGTTTGTGCGTTTGTCTTGCCATGTGACACGAAGAATTCTCCTCAAACAACGCTGGTGATATTGCTCCAGCTTTTTAAAATGACGTCTGTAGCATGTCCAGGATTCAGATCCGAGTCTCGAAAATATAATTGTGATGTAGTGTAATTTCCATCAGAATAAAATAAATGCAGAGTCAGATTTCCATCACACTTTATCCAGGCTGTAGACTGGCAAATTAATAACAAAACCTATCATTTTGGTGTTGTTATAATTTTGGCGTGTTTAAAATCAGATTTCTAGGCTTCGTCAGTTTTTTGTCATATTTCTTCAACAATAATATTAACCTACTCCATTTTCTGAGAATAGGCAACTGCCTCCAGAAAACTTTTTTTGGTCATTTTCTGAATGTTCTCAATCCGTCCGTCCAGTTTGACATATTTTCGTCTTCTTCTTTTTCCTTCCATGTTGAGCTCGGCCTTTACAAATGCGCAGTTTCTCTTCTCAGCTTCCGTCTTCAACACTTTGACAACCTCTTTTAATTTGGGGTGAGGTGTCCCGGCAAGATTTCAACTTGATCGTTTTCATAGTAGCCTTGAGGGAGGAGAGGGGAGATGTGTGTGGAACTGTCAGTCGAGATTATTTCTGAGTCATTAAACAGGTAGCCACGTCCAAGGGCTGTGGGGAAGTGTCAGTATTTTTTGCAGTGTGTGGAAGTGTTAGTGTGGGGAACTGTCCGGACACAGGTGGAAGGTGGGGAAAGCAATGCATCACGGAAGGTCGCTGCCTGGTGGCCGCGCGCTGCTTGGATTCAAGGTCAGATTTACCTCTTCCCTCCTCCTCGCTCATACCGTCGCCCGGCTGGTTAACGCCGTTCAGTATGGGCGTTCAAAATTGAAATTGGCCCGTGAGGTTTTCACTACGTCATTGTACAACTTTGTAGGAATATTGTGTTCTAAATATCAACCAGATTAGAATTTTACAACGCAATCCGTTCCCTTGTTAGTAGTTTGTCAACCTTATAATTGTCCTTCGTTCAACTTATTATGATGCTTTTTAAGCTTTGTAAGTCGAGGAAGCATATAAAATAAAACATCATGAAGTATTTTAAATGTCATGAACCTTAATATAAAAAATGCTCAGTTATAAGATTTACTACAAACAAATTGCAGGTGATGGTTGAGTTCCGAATATTGGGTTCGTAGGCTATCTCACTATTAACAGTTCTATCAAGGACTTACAAGTCAATATTAATTTAAAACTAATGTTTTCATAGCACACTCATGAAATGGTAGCTAGTGTTCATAAAATCTTAGGCTTCATAAGAAGAAATTCTTAATATTTTGATAACCCAAAGAGCATAAAACGATTGATCAATTCATTCGTTACAAGTCGATTATAATAATACACAGCGGCTTCCGTGGCGTAGGCAGTAGCATGCTGAAGTGCTATACCCAAGATCGTGGGTTCAAACCCGGCCGAACACGTCGGATTTTTAGGAGCGTTAAAATCCTTCATTATGCCTTCCTTCGGAGCGAAAGTAAAGCCGGAGGGCCCATGTCATAGATTTATGGCATGTAAAGGAATTTACTACTGCAATTGGTGGTGTGTAGCAAAATGTGTAGGCTATGTTTGGCTGGATAGGAAACGCTCTATCAAGTTCCAACGTTCGCCGCTAGGTGTTACTGACTGTAGCATCTTGTGGCCAAAGTTGGAACTACTTGTTGGGAGCCTTTGGGCGTTCAATTTAAATTGCCCAGCTTATGGCCATTGGCTGTGATTCATATATCATCATTTCATCACTGAGAGGAGAATGAATTTCTGAGGCTACTGGAGCTGAATCATACCTTACCCGCGCGGCTGTAAAAGTAAACAAAGAATAGTTCTAACCTCTGCCACCGGCAAACGTATCTTGAAAAGCTAATATCCAATAATTTCCCTCATTTATCAATCGTATGTTACAATATCAGCGTTACAATCCAGATATCTCTTTCGTTTATCAAGCACGCGGGAGGGCTGTGAGTTTCATGTCAGAAATGATTAAACCAGATTTCAATCTAATTTGATATTAGGTGTTATTATTCACCTAGTCATGCTGAGCTGTTGAATGAGTTGACCTGAAGACAGATGAATCTTGCCCGATACTGATGTAATATGACATTTCAAATAATGTCTGTCACTGAGGAACGTTCGAAATACCTCTTCACTCAAGATTTGGAATGCAGGAATCTCTTCGTGAACGACATTTCGATTGAGAGGATGCGTAGAAAGAGAGGTCAAATCTTCAGACAGACCTGATAAAGCTTGATAAGAATGAGCACACTTCCAGACTCAATTGAAACCCTCTCTTATACTACGTATGTCTTATCACAAGGATCCATACTCGTAATAATTCACTGACAGGCACATTTCTTTCGCCCAGGCATCCGATACGTGGGAGGTCGAAGACACTCACAATATCCTCGCCTGTAGCAAGAGGTGACTGAAAAAGCACAATCCGCGTAGCTCCCTCTATATCATACAGCCCATGGTATAGTTCATCTACTGTAAGTTTGCACTTTTTGACAGCTAGGGTTGCCAACCTTCATAAGGAAAGACTCAATTTATAACCTGTAGTCCATAACAAATATATACATGTTTTATTCACATGTAAGTTTTTTCAGGTTATTTTTTCGCTTGTTCCAGTAATTGTGAATATATTGACAACATATTCTGTCGGCCAGACTGAAAAGTTGGATTATCAAACTGAACTTCCACGAGCTCGTAGCATGGGCGTGCGGTTGGTAATGGACGCTTTACTGTGTTCATCCGCCTGAGAAAATAACGTGATAATTATATTAAATAATAATAATTATAATTGATAATATTGGGCAAAGTCGTCTGAAAGACTATTTCCATATGAACGCGTGTTCACTTTTCAGATAAATATATAGTGGTTATCTTAAATGTTGAGTAAATAATTATGTTGCCTGAGATGTCTCCTGGTCGGACATCTTCGTTTTGAATATCGAGTCGGAAGCAGATACAGAATTTCTTGTTCAAGATATTCATTTTATTTTTCTCCCTTTGATGGTAAAAGAAAAGGCAGCAGAACTATTGATTTCCCCAAGGACATTGGCCTGGTGAATAATTTTCATATGGCATGATTTGTGCAAAAAGTAGGCCTAAAATATAAGTTGTTGTGTAGGCCTAAAATTGTTAAATTACATGGTGAAATGTTTCGTACGTTTTATTTTAATATCAATCCAACAGGTCAAGTAATGATCGTATCGTCTTAAGGACATCTTACACCATATCTTAGTAAGTATTTTCCTCGAGCTGTGAAATGATGGGCCTGAAATAATTCCACCCTCATATGTAAGTTATCAGCTGCTGAGTCATAGCCATGGTCTTGGTCATAGCGCGTCCAATGATGTAACATTAATCTGTCAGCGAGTCGTCAGTGGGTGTGCTGTTAGAACGATTATTTGATAAATGACACAAAGAAATACAAGTTTCCTTTAAAAACGACAATGAATTGATATTGCGAGATGAATGTAGGTTTAGGCAACTCATAACAACTGTTGACACCTTGACGGAATACAGCGGCCATTGCTGGCTGCCATGTTGGTGATAGCTCATTGGCTGGAATGCACGTGGTAGAGGCGGATTGACATGTTCTGCAGGAGTGTTTGTTCCCGGGAGAACTGTCAAAAAAGTGCAAACTTACAGTAGATTAACTATATTACCAGCAATTCTGGATCCTTAAGCCCTGCACGGATATAGTTTACATGACTGTGCGGATAAGCTGCGGATAATGTTTAGAGTAAATTTGCGAATAGTATTTTAGAATACATTGTTGAACTGGATTTTTTAAATATAATTTTAGTGTTTACTAAGATCTGCGTCTTTCACGTTTCTTTTATTTTCCTATTTGCTTTCGCTTGGATTGTATGAGAATAATAGAGAAGTGACAGAAGCCAGTCATGGAAATACTCTCAATTATTGTTGACTTATACCCAAAAAAATCCTTTATAGCCTACCTGCGGTTGCCTGCGCGGGTATATCCGACGACTAAGTAAGTGCTATAATAATTAACCACCCGCTGTTGCAATTGCCGTTACTCAAAGGGACAAAACTCAGTCAACATTGTCTTGTGATTCACACATAGCCTAGGGTAACGCATTTGTCCCCAAATGTCTAAATAGGAGCCGATAACCTAGATGTTAGGCCCCGTAAAACAACAATCATCATCACCAAATGTCTAAAGGTGTTGCTTTAATACTTTACGCTTTATCTAATAAATTAAAATATTATTGTGATGCTAGCGGATTCGGATAACAAACGAGCGGATGGGGATAAAAGTCGTGCGGATGGGGATAACGTTTTGTTTATCCGCGCAAGGCTACACCTACGGAGTGCCCAGAATTATGTCTCCAAAAAGTTGCCAACTCAGGATTTCAATAAATCCCTAAGCAGTAGTAAATAGTCGCTATGCTATCGATAGAGAAACTACAGAGAGAGACTTCTCTGCAGAACGGAGCTTCGCATTTGACGTGTAACGGCTGGGGAACTCTGACTAGCCGCCTGTCGAGCAAGGCACTGGTGCTAGCAGCAGGGTAGTGCCCAACTAGTTCAACACATTTGCACTTTCTAACGTATTTAATAATCATCATTGCTTACATGAATTTCAGAGTAGTTGCTGGAAAAGCTGTCCTTCCATGTCTAAACACACATTGCACCAACGTAGGAAGTTTTGGGTACACTCACTGTAATTCATCCTCACTGATATTTAGTATCAGTGCAGGTACAGTCGAACCTCCATAACTCGAACCTCCATTACTCGAATTTTCAATATCTCGAAGTAATTTCTACTTCCCGGCCATTTGTCCTATTTTTGACGTATATTTATTTCTCTATTACTCGAAATTCGATTATACGGATTTCTCGATTTTTCGAAGCAAACTTTTCCTCCCTAGAAGCAAAATTTGTTCTCTAACTCGAATTTTGTTCCAAAGCGTTTATATTGCGGCTTATCTGTCCACCCCTGCTCTGACTGCCCACCCCTGCTCTGTTCATTAACCTTAGCTAGTGTGAGAATTCCCAGTGCTGATAAGATTCCACGGGCCATCCCCGCGCATTGCGTCAGCACTAGGAAAACTTGCAGCTTGTATCTGGCTGTTCAGTGTACGCTTACAGCCCTGTAGATGCAATCATGGAGAAACGTAAAGTGAAATGCCTGAGCCTGAGTGAAAAAGTTCGAGTGATAAGTGAAGTGGAGAAAGGTCAGAAAAAGAAGAAGGATATTGCAGCTGAGTATGGAATTCCTCCCAGCACATTATCAACAATACTGAAAGATAAAGACAAGATTCGCCTGGCTGTGGATGAAACACGATTTGCACCACAGCGGAAGAGGCTTAAAACTTCAACATTCCCGGAGCTGGAACAAGCAATGATTCAATGGGTGACCCGTGTGATAGACAAAAACATTCCAATAACCCGTAGCTTAGTTCGTGAACAAGCAGAAAAATTTGATAAAGACTTCGGTTATGAATCTTTTCAGGCCAGCAGTGGGTGGCTGGAAAAGTTTAAACTTCGGAATGGAATAGTGCAGATGGTAATGTCAGGTGAAAGTGCTGCTGTCAGTGAAGTGGACTGTGAACATTACAAAAAAAAAAACGTTTTACCAGCCCTGTTACAGGAGTACAGTTCTAATGACGTGTTTAATGCTGACGAGACTGCTTTATTCTACAAATGCCTGCCTGGAAAGACACTGACCTTTAAGGGTGAAAAGTGTTTTGGTGGTAAAAGAAGTAAAGAAAGGGTTACGGTAATGCTGGGAGCTAATATGACGGGAACAGAAAAACTAAAACTTTTAGTGATCGGAAAATCGGCGAAGCCTCGCTGTTTTTCGGGTGTTAAGTCTTTACCGGTCCTGTACCAAAGCAACCGGAAGTCATGGATGACAAGCTCCATTTACGAATCTTGGCTGCATGGTATTGACAAGAAGTTTCAACATGAACGGAGGAAAGTTCTACTTTTTGTAGACAACTGCCCAGCTCACCCCAAGGTGCTCACTCAGGAGCTGAGAGCAGTGCGCGTGGTCTTCTTGCCACCGAACTTAACATCCAAACTACAGCCAATGGACCAAGGGGTGATTAAAAACTTGAAACATTACTATAGGAAGAGGGCTGTTCAGAGAATTCTGAGAGCAATTGACTCCGAGGAGTCATTAACAGACATCAATCTACTAGAGTCGATAACAATGCTAAGTAAATCGTGGGCTGATGTGAAACAGGAAACAATTGCTAAGTGCTTTCGCAAAGCAGGATTTTCGAAAGATTACTCGCAAGCTGCAGAAGACGAAGAGGACGAAGTCATTTCTGTTCCTGAGGAATGGGCGGAATATCGGCGGCTTGTTAATTGCGAAGCTGATTTTGAGAGTTACATAAATGTGGACTGTGATGTTATAGTGGCGGAACAACCTACGGGTATCGTCAACACTGCTGCCGAGCAAGAAGAACTGAAAGAAGACGACGATGGTGATTCCCAACAAGAAGAGTTGGAGCTGCCCTCTCCCGCACCGTCAGCAGATCAGGCGTTAAGTACAGTGGCTGTTCTTCGATCGTACATACAGAGTCAGCTGTATGTAAATGACAGTGTTTTCACAGCAATAAATGTTGTTGAAAACTATGTTGAGGAAAAGAAGCGTAACAGTAAAAAACAAAAGAAACTAACGGATTTCTTCCCAAGGTGCTAACGGAGGTACTGTATGTTCCTTTTTTAATCACTGTACGTACGTATTCTGTCTGCTACTGTAAGCTATACGGTATACCTAGGTACAATTGTTATACTGTAATTGAAGTTATGCCATAAAGTACTGTATGAGTTTTTTGTTGTTAAATGCTGTCAGATATTGTTGCACTGTATACCGTAATGGTTCATATACAAATGTGATTAAATAACGCGCTAAAGATGCCTAAAATCGGTATTTCTCTATTTCTCGAAATTTCGATAACTCGAAATAAAAAATTTCTCCCGAGGTGATTCGAGATATCGAGGTTCGACTGTATTTCGTTCTCGAGAGCCTCCAGAGTACGTTGATTGGTTCTGTTTACATTTTGTTTGACATAACCCCACAACAGTGGCGTGTGGTGGAATTTTACTTAGGGTAAGCAATGGTTTTCTTCAAAAAATCATTGAAGACCCAGTTGTAGAAGTTTGGGATATTTTGAACTTACAAAGTAAATCTATCGCAATTGAAATCAATGATAAATGTTATACGTTTAGTTAAAATAGCGAATACAAGCTTTCACTTTCGTGTTAATAGGCCTACTCAATTGAGGAGTTGGACGATTTCCTAATAAAATTAATATATTGTTCTCAAATTTACCGCACATCACACGCTGTCATCTCTAGACCCAACTCTCGGTGCCATATTTTTACAGATTTCTCACACCTACTAGTGTAAACAAAAGCGTCTACTGCATACCCTACTCCCTTATATCGCATTAGACGACATTATATCGCTGAACTATAAAAATGACGGCCTACCACTGTAAAACAATCACACGTTTTAACACAGCATATAAGAAGCTGTTTTACACAAACACTGACACGCTTTTTCAAACTATAATGGGCGTGTAAAGACACTATCTTTGGAAACTGACCGCTCCTTGTTTTCGGCCTAAGGTATGTAGGAATAGCTTCCTAGCCTTCGCTTTCACTCACCCTGCAGTACCAAGAAATACCAAAAGAGGGCATGTCACGCTATTGTGCTGCTGCAAGCGAATCCGCAAGCAACTCGCAGTAGGCATCACGGAACCACGAAGTGTGAATGGGTTCTTTAAAACAATACAGGATACAGGGACTGGAATATCATTATAACCTAAGGAAATAATTATTGTACCCGTCATTATTTTACTTGGGTAAGCAATGCTTACCTTACATCCATGGAATACACGCACCTGCCCCACAAGTAAAAATCGGACGACGCTGAAACTTACGAACACATTGACCGGTAAATTTCTTCTAGTAAAGATAAGTTTCCACTAGGTAAATTCGCTGTTTTTTTTCATACCTAACCATGTTCACGGGATACGATATAGCCTACAGTACCTCACCAGAAGTCGTATAAATCTCGACTAAGGTATCCTGCCAGCTTCGTATGTAATAAATGCAATGATAGCATACAGGGCTTCCTGCCCCACTCTTGTGTAATTGGCAATAGCGGTGACTAATTACTCTTCGTCCGTCACACGGTCCGCCGGGCCATTATATAGGGAAGGCTCTTACTGAATATTTTTGTCGCTGACTGGAGCTAAAATAGTCGATAATCTCTATATAATATTATTTTAAAAAATGGTGCTTTTCAGTCGGTCAACACGATTGTACCCAAATGAGATGGGTTATTCCCTAATCCTGAAAACAAAATTACATAAGATTAATAAATACACGTGGATGACCAGTTTCAATCGTCAAGCGATCATCATCAGTACATTACACTTTGGCTATAAAATCTAACGGACCCTCACACACAGGGATTCCCATTCAGTCGAGTGCAAACAGTAACCAAGTGAACTGCTCTCAACAGGACCGCGCAAGACTCAACCAGATAAGTAGCCTGTACAATACAATCTGAATTGACCATTTAGAACAACCACATATTCACTCCAAACAAGCAAATTCCGGAGGTCAATCACCACTTCCAGTATCTCTACAAAACATCACAGAGACTACAACTAACAAATATTGTCGAGTTGCATTAATAATACTGCAACTAAATAAGTGTATATATTGTAAATATTTTCACCCATACTTTCAGACATAGATGTTATAGCCTAAGTGTAATGGATCTGATGATGATCGCTTGACGATCGAAACTGGTCATCCAAGTGTATTTATTAAACTTCTGTGAATGCCCAAGGTAGCGGGTTCAAACCCGGCCGAAGCCGTCGGATTTTTAAGAGCGTTAAAAATCCCTCAGTATGCCTTCCTTCGGAGGGGAAGTAAAGCCGGCGGTCCTATGTCATAGATTTATGGCATGTTGAACCTTCCACTAATTACACCTGTGTGAAGCTAATTTGTATAGGTTAAGAATGTAAACAACGCTCTTGGGTTCCTACGTTCGTTGCCAAGAGCCGACTGCGGTGGCGTCTAGTAGCTAAGATCTGAACTAGGCCTGGTAGACGTTGTCGCTGGCGTTTGGCGGCAAAGGTAGGAACTATTTGAAATATTCAAAGTTGCAGTCCTTACTTGAATTAAAACAGATAACACACACTAATACAGTCATCACAATTAACACCGGTTATCAGACAGATTCTACACACACCCAAAGTTCACGGGGCTACATGACCGCGTTGTCGCAGTCCCTAAACTGAGGAACCAACCAACCAATCTCCTGTGATTTTTTGCAGGATTATGGAATAAGCCATCTCATTTGGGTACAATCATATTGACCGACTGAAAAGCACCAAACTTTTGTTTACGAAGGCAACACTGAAAAATGGCTTTAAACACGATAATAAAGTTATATTTATAATAAGTTGCCGTCAAAATAACAGAAACGTCGCTACATAGACGCTATGTTGGCAACACTGGCTTAACTCTCCACATCCATCCTCCCAGGCACTCACAGCTAGTGGGACATGTTAAGAACCAAGAGGTTCCTAGCTCAGTCCAACCGTTCTTCCAGTTACTTTTATCGGGATCCTCTCTTTCATCCTTCTTGTCGACCTCACTTTGTCAACACATGTTCTCTTCCAAATTCAACTATATTAGTGTGCCTTTTATTCCTTTCTCTGTATTGACTGCTCCCCTGTCTTGTGAAATCCGTTGCTTATTAGGACGATTATTATTATTATTATTATTATTATTATTGATATATTGGCTTTCACGGCCAAGTATTAAAAATCCTGGAGGAGAAAAGACGTAGGAGCTCTCAGCCCTCACAGTAAAGAAGAAGGGGTCCACTACTCCAGCGGTGGCCCGGACTGTGTATACCAATTCCCACTGAAGAGCCTGACTTTCTGCACCTAAGTGAAACCACACAACAAACCAGGAAAACACATTTTAAAAATGCAAGATTTTTACCATTTTTTTTACAATGCTATGCCCAATTAAGGGGTGCGATTGTATCTAACATAAGATAATGAATTTGATTTCTCCTCTTCCCAAAACCTCTTCATTCTCTCACTCCTTTCTGCTGTCCATGCAGTGATGGTCACATTCGGGGGTTTGTAGCAAAATGATGTTTGTTCACCAACGATCTGAACCTAGGCCTCTTCACATCAAGTATCGTTTGCTACGTTGATTTCTTGAAGGTTATTTCTTTCAATTTCGATTATCGAGTTATTACTTGCCACGGAGGTTGAGTGGTTAACGTGTCGGACTGCCAACCCCAAGCTTGAAGGTTCGTTCCAGGCCGTGGTAAGTGATTTTTGAAAGGCGACAAAAACCACAATTCGCATGTCATACGATCTTGGCATGTTAAAGAACACATTTGAATTCAGTAGTCCGTGTTCATAATGCCAAAATTAATCTCGGGATATTACGCCAACACAAAGTTCCTCATTTCTCTACTAGAAAGCGCTATAGTGTCAAGGAGCTTAGATACCCAACGTCCTTAATTTTCATAGCGCTTCAAGGAGCGATAAAATTCAACATGCAAGTTGCACTCTGGGCGTCATTTAACAAAGCTTGCACCCGGCATCCGAGGCCATACTATATTATTATTATTATTATTATTATTATTATTATTATTATCGAGTTATTGACTTTTAGTTAATAGGGATGGTTGAATATCCTGTTAGTAAGCCTTTCAGTGTCCATTCTTTGAATATGTCCATCAATTTCAATCGTATTTCTGTAATTGGTATTTGTTAATTTCTCCGAATTGGTATAACTCGTGAGACTTCCTTTTCATCTACACTCTCTCTATGCACACTGGGGAAATTATTTCCCTTTCTTGCTTTTCTAAATTTTTAGTTGGTTATAATAATAATAATAATAATAATAATAATAATAATAATAATAATAATAATTATGATAATAATTATAAAGTTTTTTCTCACATCGTTATGCACATGAGAGAACTCATGGAAAAAATATACATGAGATTAACATGTATTCATTAATCCTGAAAAACATTTCAGGACATTAACATGCATTCATTAATCCTGAAAAACATTTCGTGAGATTAACATGCACTCATTAATTCTGAAAAACATTTCATGAGATTAACATGCATTCATTAATCCTGAAAAACATTTCATGAGATTAACATGTATTCTTTAATCCTGAAAACCTTTCGTGAGATTAACATGTATTCATTAATCCTGAAAAACATTTCATGAGATTAACATGTATTCATTAATCCTGAAAAACATTTCTTGAGATTAACATGTATTCATTAATCCTGAAAATCATTTCATGTGATTGAAATGTATTTATTAACCCTGAAAAACATTTCATGAGGTTAACATGCATTCATTAATCCTTAAAACATTTTGTGAGATTAACATGCGTTCATTAATCCTGAAAAGCATTTCATGAGATTAACATGTATTCATTAATCCTGAAAAACATTTCGTGAGATTAACATGTATTCATTAATCCTGAAAAACATCTCATGTGATTAACATGTATTCATTAATCCTGAAAACATTTCATGAGATTAACATGTATTCATTAATCCTGAAAACATTTCGTGAGATTAAAATGTATTCATTAATCCTGAAAAACATTTCGTGAGATTAACATGTATTCATTAATCCTGAAAAACATTTCGTGAGATTAACATGTATTCATTAATCCTGAAAAATATTTCATGAGATTAACATCCATTCATTAATCCTTAAAGCATTTTATGAGATTAACATGTATTCATTAATCCTGAAAAATATTTCATGGGATTAACATATATTCACTAATCTAGATTTTTTTGATATTAACATGTATTCATTAATCCTGATTTTAATGAGGTTTACATGTATTCATTAATCCTGATTTTTATGAGATTAACATGTAATCATTAATCCTGTAAAAAATCATGGGATTAACATGCGTTTATTAATCCTGAAAACATTTCATGAGATTAACATGTATTCATTAATCCTGAAAAAATATTTCGTGAGAATAACACGTATTCATTAATCCTGAAAAACATTTCGTGATGTTAACATGTATTCATTAATCCTGAAAAACATTTCATGAGATTAACATGTATTCATTAATCCTGAAAAACATTTCAAGAGATTATCATGTATTCATTCATCCTGAAAAACATTTCATGAGATTAACATGTATTTATTAATCCTGAAAAACATTTCATGAGATTAACATGTATTTATTAATCCTGAAAAACATTTCATGAGATTAACATGGATTCATTAATCCTGAAAAACATTTCATGAGATTAACATGCATTCATTCATCCTGAAAAACATTTCATAAGATTCACATGCATTCATTAATCCTGAAAAATATTTCATGAGATTAACATGTATTCATTAATCCAGAAAAACATTTCATGGGATTAACATGCATTCATTAATCCTTAAAACATTTCATGAGATTAACATGTATTCATTAATCCCGAAAAGCATTTCGTGAGATTAACATGTATTCATTAACCCTGAAAAACATTTCGTGAGATTAACATATATTCATTAATCCTGAAAAACATTTAGTGAGATTAACATGTATTCATTAATCCTGAAAACATTTCATGAAATTAACATGCATTCATTAATCCTTAATACATTCCATGAGATTAACATGTATTAATTAATCCTGAAAAACATTTCATGAGATTAACATGTATTCATTAATCCTTAAAACATTTCATGAGATTAACATGTATTCATTAATCCTGAAAAACATTTCGTCAGATTAACATGCATTCATTAATCTTGAAACACATTTCGTGGGATTAACATGTATTCATTAATCCTGAAATTATTTCATGAGATTAACATGTATTCATTAATCCTGAAATACATTTCATGGGATTAACATGTATTCATTAATCCTGAAAAACATTTCATTAGATTAACATGTATTCATTAACCCTGAAAAACATTTCGTCATATTAACATCCATTCATTAATCCTGAAAAACATTTCATGAGATTAACATGTATTCATTAATCCTGAAAAACATTTCATAAGATTCACATGCATTCATTAATCCTGAAAAATATTTCATGAGATTAACATGTATTCATTAATCCAGAAAAACATATCATGACATTAACATGTATTCATTAATCCTGAAAAACATTTCGTGAGATTAACATGCATCCATTAATCCTGAAAAACAATTCATGTGATTAACATGCATTCATTAATCTTGAAGAACATTCCATGAGATTAACATGTATCCATTAATCCTTAAAACATTTCATCAGATTAACATGCATTCATTAATCCTGAAAAACATTTCATGGGATTAACATGTATTCATTAACCCAGAAAAACATTTCATTATATAAACATGCATTCATTAATCCTGATAAACATTTCATGAGATTAACATGCATTCATTAATCCTGAAAAACATTTCATAAGATTCACATGCATTCATTAATCCTGAAAAATATTTCATGAGATTAACATGCATTCATTAATCCAGAAAAACATATCATGACATTAACATGTATTCATTAATCATGAAAAACATTTCATGAGATTAACATGCATTCATTAATCCTTAAAACATTCCATGGGATTAACATGTATTCATTAATCCTGAAAAACATTTCATGAGATTAACATGTATTCATTAACCCTGAAAAACATTTCGTCATATTAACATGCATTCATTAATCCTGAAAAACATTTCATGAGATTAACATGTATTCATTAATCCTGAAAAACATTCCATGGGATTAACATGTATTCATTAATCCTGAAAAACATTTCATGAGATTAACATGTATTCATTAATCCTGAAAAACATTTCATAAGATTCACATGCATTCATTAATCCTGAAAAATATTTCATGAGATTAACATGTATTCATTAATCCAGAAAAACATATCATGACATTAACATGTATTCATTAATCATGAAAAACATTTCATGAGATTAACATGCATTCATTAATCCTTAAAACATTCCATGGGATTAACATGTATTCATTAATCCTGAAAAACATTTCATGAGATTAACATGTATTCATTAACCCTGAAAAATATTTCGTCATATTAACATGCATTCATTAATCCTGAAAAACATTTCGTGAGATTAACATGTATTCATTAATCCTGAAAAACATTTCGTGAGATTAACATGCATCCATTAATCCTGAAAAACAATTCATGTGATTAACATGCATTCATTAATCTTGAAGAACATTCCATGAGATTAACATGTATCCATTAATCCTTAAAACATTTCATCAGATTAACATGCATTCATTAATCCTGAAAAACATTTCATGGGATTAACATGTATTCATTAACCCAGAAAAACATTTCATTATATAAACATGCATTCATTAATCCTGATAAACATTTCATCAGATTAACATGCATTCATTAATCCTGAAAAACATATCATGACATTAACATGTATTCATTAATCATGAAAAACATTTCATGAGATTAACATGCATTCATTAATACTTAAAACATTCCATGGGATTAACATGTATTCATTAATCCTGAAAAACATTTCATGAGATTAACATGTATTCATTAATCCTGAAAAACATTCCATGGGATTAACATGTATTCATTAATCCTGAAAAACATTTCATGAGATTATCATGTATTCATTAATCCTGAAAAACATTTCATAAGATTCACATGCATTCATTAATCCTGAAAAATATTTCATGAGATTAACATGTATTCATTAATCCAGAAAACATATCATGACATTAACATGTATTCATTAATCATGAAAAACATTTCATGAGATTAACATGCATTCATTAATCCTTAAAACATTCCATGGGATTAACATGTATTCATTAATCCTGAAAAAAATTTCATGAGATTAACATGTATTCATTAACCCTGAAAAACATTTCGTCATATTAACATCCATTCATTAATCCTGAAAAACATTTCGTGAGATTAACATGTATTCATTAATCCTGACAAACATTTCGTGAGATTAACATGCATCCATTAATCCTGAACAACAATTCATGTGATTAACATGCATTCATTAATCTTGAAGAACATTCCATGAGATTAACATGTATCCATTAATCCTTAAAACATTTCATCAGATTAACATGCATTCATTAATCCTGAAAAACATTTCATGGGATTAACATGTATTCATTAACCCAGAAAAACATTTCATTATATAAACATGCATTCATTAATCCTGATAAACATTTCATGAGATTAACATGCATTCATTAATCCTGAAAAACATTTCGTTAGATTAACTTACACTTACTTACACTTAATTCCTGCCGCTCCTTCCGGAGCATAGGCCCTTGGCGAAATTTCTCCACGCAGTACGGTTCCTGGCCATTCTCTTCACTTGACTCCAGTTCTTGTCCACCTCTGCAATTTCATTTTCGATCGTTCTCTTCCAGGTCTTCTTAGGTCGACCTCGCTTCCTGGCGCCTTGAGGATTCCAGTCTAGCGCAGCCCTCTCAATAGCTCCGTCCGGCTTCCTTAGTGTGTGACCAATCCAGCGCCATTTCATCTCCTTGATCTGGATGCTAATCGGTTGTTGATTGGTGATGGTCCAATGATCTTCATTTGAGATTATGTCCGGCCACCTCACATTCATGATGCGACGCAGACATCTGTTAATGAACACCTGTAGAGCTGGTGAGATTAACTTTACGTTGCTATTGAAAAGGCGGAGCTTGGTCTTCCTGGAAATGTTCCTATTTCTTCAGATGGGGTAGAGCTGGACAAAGGCACCATTTGCCTTCCTGATACGGCTTCGAACATCTTCCTCTGCTCCCCCATCATTTGTGACTATACTTCCAAGGTAGAGGAAGGACTCAACTCGCTCAATGTCCTTTCCGTTGACTGTCAAACTAGTCGTGATGTCAGAATTTATCCTCATCTCTTTGGTCTTGTTGGTGTTGATCATCAGTCCTGCACGTTCTGTTTCTCTCTG
This sequence comes from Meconema thalassinum, assembly GCA_946902985.2. NCBI lineage: Eukaryota > Metazoa > Arthropoda > Insecta > Orthoptera > Tettigoniidae > Meconema > Meconema thalassinum. The sequence goes on along the minus strand of OX336393.1, from coordinate 439,367,477 downwards.
TTACCTCCCCAGCTTATCTTCTATGTCTCGGTACCGTTGTGCCATAAGACAAATGTCGTCTGCGAAATCCAGATCTTCAAGCCTGTCATTTATACCCCATTGAATACCCCTCTTACGTCCTCCCATTACCTTCTTCATCACACTATCCAGGACCAACAGGAACAGAGTGGGGGGAAAGGACACACCCCTGTCTCACTCCGGAACTGACCTTTATCTTTTCTGTTAATTTGCCTTCGTGAAGAACCTGGCACTCATACCCTTCGTACATCTCTTCCATGATTCTGATGATCTTTGTTGGAATTTTATATTCCTCGAGGGTCTTCCACATGATTCTTTGATTCATTAATCCAGAAAAACATTTCATGAGATTAACATGTATTCATTAACCCTGAAAAACATTTCGTCATATTAACATGCATTCATTAATCCTGAAAAACATTTCATGAGATTAACATGCATTCATTAATCCTGAAAAACATTTCATGAGATTAACATGTATTCATTAATCCTGAAAAACATTTCATGAGATTAAAATGCATTCATTAATCCTGAAAAGCATATCATGGGATTAACATGCATTCATTAATCCTGAAAAACATTTCATGAGATTAACATGCATTCATTAATCTTGAAAAACATTTCATGAGATTAACATGTATCCATTAATCCTTAAAACATTTCATCAGATTAACATGCATTCATTAATCCTGAAAAACATTTCATGGGATTAACATGTATTCATTAACCCAGAAAAACATTTCATGATATTAACATGCATTCATTAATCCTGAAAATCATTTCAGGAGATTAACATGTATTCATTAATCCTGAAAAACATTTCGTGAGATTAACATGTATTCATTAATCCTGAAAAACATTTCATGAGATTAACATGTATTCATTAATCCTGAAAAACATTTCATGAGATTAACATGTATCCATTAATCCTTAAAACATTTCATGAGATTAACATGTATCCATTAATCCTTAAAACATTTCGTTAGATTAACAGGTATTCATTAATCCTGAAAAACATTTCGTGAGATTAACATGTATTCATTAATCCTGAAAAACATTTCATGAGATTAACATGTATTCATTAATCCTTAAAACATTTCATGAGATAAACATTTATTCATTAATCCGGAAAAACATTTCGTGAGATTAACATGTATTCATTAATCCTGAAAAACATTTCATGAGATTAACATGTATTCATTAATCCTTAAAACATTTCATGAGATAAACATTTATTCATTAATCCGGAAAAACATTTCGTGAGATTAACATGTATTCATTAATCCTGAAACACATTTCATGAGATTAACATATATTCATTAATCATAAAAACATTTCACGAGATTAACATGTATTCATTAACTCTGAAAAACGTTTCATGAGATTAACATGCATTCATTAATCCTAAAAAAACATGGGATTAACATGTATTCATTAATCCTGAAAAACATTTAATGGTATTAACATGTATTCATTAATCCTGGAAAACATTTCATGAGATTAATATGTATGCATTAATCTCCTGCATTTCTTTCATGATTAGGGAATAACCCATCTCATTGAAAAGCATCAATCGTTTGTACACAAATCACATGCTCAAGAGTACAGAGTATCCTTAACGCGCACGGCTCCACAGGATGCTTCCTTCTGCAAGATTGTAACTGTCCTGTGCCTTCCCCTTCCAGTTGTTGACGCCAAGCTTTCAGGAATCTTTCTTGATCAAGACTTTCAATCTCGCCCTGAGCCTCGGTCATCCACGTGGTCGATGGTCATTTGGCTGGTGTTTGCAAGCTTGTTTTGCCTTCCGATTCGCTCCTCGTGACGCAGCCATTAATGTCTCCTGGACTTCATTACGACGCGGTGGGGACGGTGTGACTGTTTTATTTCTCGCGGGTGTGATAGCAGACTGGTCTAGCGGCTCGCTTTCCAGCAAGGTAGCCCGAGTTCAATTCCCAGACAATGTATATGGTCACGTCCTTTGATTTGGAATTCTCGAGGGTTATGCTCTTAACATTACGAGCCACGTGTACAAGCTTGCTTGCTTGAGATTTATGTCTCATAAAATTTATCTCAAAAATTATTTCGTTGGTTGTTTGGTTCCTTAGTTTAGGGGCTCCGACAACGTGGTTATGTAGCCCCGTGTACTTTGGCTGTGTGTCTGATAACCGGTGTTAATTGTGATGGATGTATTAGTGTGTGTTATCTGTGATTCAGGTAGAAGGATTACAGACGATAAATTTTTTCAAGTAGTTCCTACTTTTGCTACCAAATGCTACCGTCCACGACATCTAGCTGCGGACGTGACTAATAAATGCCATCACAGTCAGCACCTGGCGGCGAACGTTGGATCAAATATAGCGATATCAAACTAACCTACAAATATTAGCTTCCACAAGTGTAGGTAGTGGAAGGTTCTTTTTCATGCCATACATCTATGATGTGGGACCGCCGGCTTTACTTCCCGTCCAAAGGAAGGCATACTGAGGGATTTTTAACGCTCTTAAAAAATCCGACGTCTTCGGTCGGGTTTGAACCCGCGACTTTGGGCATAGATGCTCAGCGTGCTACCAACTACGCCACCGAAGCCGCTACAAATGAAGAGTTTTTTTAGCGTATGGCTTTTAGTGCCGGGAGTGTCCGAGGACATGTTCGGCTCGCCAGTTTTTGTAGCTGCTTCGAGGCGGACACCCAATGGGTGAGCTACAAGTACCGTCGCGTGTGGATTGTTGTCTGGGGAGGAAAGTTTGAATGTAAGGACGAGGAGTTGGAAGGTAGCGGCTGTGACCTATAGTTAGGGACCAACCCCGGCATTTGCCTGGAAGGTAGATGGGAAACCACAGAAGACCATCTTCAAGGTTGCCGGCGGGGGGATTCAAACCTCCTCGCCTCCCAGATGTGAGCGACTGCCAGCAGTCGTGCCGTAAAGACCACGGCTAACTTACCCGGTATTGAAGAGGCATTAAGACGAATGGGAGTGGAGAGATGTTTCCGGCGACTTATACTGAAGAGAAGAGATAGGTGGGCATGACACGCACTTAGACACACAGGAATAGTAAAAATAGTTATGGAAGGAAGGGTGGAGGACAAGAGCTTTATGGGTAGACCAAGGTGCGTGCACCTTGAAGTTCCGCCCCTTAAAACAACAATAAGTAACTAAGGTGCGCGTGTGTGTGAACGAGAAAAAGAAAGAGAGTACTATAAATTTGCAAACTCATTTCGGCGAGCGGAGAGGTGAAATCGTTAACGTGCAAGGCCATTGGGTAAAGTTCTTCGTTGGTTCGAACCCCACCTTCAGCAGTGTACCAAGCTTTCTTGAGTTCTCTCCATTCTGCCCTGAGTTACAATGATTCCATTACGATACTAATGATTACGATCTCACCCAAGGAACACGGGGTTACATGATCGCGTTGTCGCAGCCAACCAACCTATTTTTCCTAGGACTTAAAATAATCTACCGTCCAAGAATTTGCCTGTATTTAGTGGGGAAAGAAACTACAGTCAGGATGGCCACTTATCAGCGCCGGAATTCAGACCTTGGATCTCTAAATGCGCAGCTCCCTACACCAGCTGTTGAGAGTTACTTAGCGCACTTGACTAAGTTGATGAAATAGCAAGAATCATTTATTTAATGTTACAAAGTTACATAGAGATGTCTTCCACGTACATCCAACAGTGATGTGTCGAAAGTCAGTATAAAATAATACTGCAAATCTAATCGTTAGGCTATACGTAAAGCCAAAACATCTCCTAATTCTGTCAAACGATCGGGATATAGTACAGCTTGTATCGGATGAACATAATCCAATCATTTGAAAATATTTAGTCATATAATATTATGTAATTTTGGTATGGTTTAATCCAGAGAGTGTACCAAACAATTTACACAGAGGATGTGTGAATTTTATGGCCTTTTTTCATCAGCTTTGAAGCTTAAAATATATATATTCAAGGGGATTTAGGTAATCATTTGAAGTACCGTTGAGCGATACTATAGAGGCTTTAGTAGGGCAGGTGTAATATGCGCTACCGATGAAGTTGATAACAGCTAAAGAGTACAGCCTGGATACTAATAATTATACATGGAAGGACCTCTTCAATAATTAGACAAACGACCTCTCATTATTATGTTTGGAAAAATCCCTCAGGTAAATCATTTCAAATACTTAGGGAAAATCAAACAACCATGTGGATTAATTTGTGTAGCAAAACAAAGAGGCAATCTCTAAATTACGAAAAGCCTGGAACAGATACAACAACAAGTAGTTCCATGAAGAACTATACAGCCTATTTTCATATATCCTATTTATGTTAATTGCCTCTATCAACATTCAAAATTTCAGTTTGATTGCTGTAATAGATTTGTAGATATTGAGAACCGTCTAAATATTTCAGATGTTCGCCATGTTAGATTTCTATATATGTAAGACTTAAGAGTTATCTATTATTACATGACGATTATTGTGTGGGTGTAGTATTCAAACTTCAACCGCATGAGTAGGACACAAGATATGAAAATCAGATTTTAAAATTTCACACAGGTGCCATCTTGTGTTTATGAAAGCAATTGAAATAAATTATATGCCAGTGCATTGCATTGTGTTTAAACATTTTCTGTACTAAGTTTCATTGCGTTTGGATGGTTAAATCGCGAGAAAAGTCTAGTTAAATGTATAAATTTCACCTGGCCGTCATGTTCGTTTTGTAGTTAACAGGTTTTTGAACGTCTTATAAGCGACATTTTAGTAGAGCCCTTTATCACGGTTCAACTTTTCAGGGTGATATTGGTAATAGTTTTGTTGATATAGAATGCCGGTGAAATATTTCGCACAGCCAACATCTTGAGATTATGTAAACAATTGATTTTATTTTTATTTTTTTAGCGTATGGCTTTTAGTGCCGGGAGTGTCCGAGGACATGTTCGGCTCGCCAGTTTTGTAGCTGTTTCGAGACGGACACCCAATGGGTGAGCTACAAGTACCGTTGGGGAGAGGAGTTGGAATGTAAGGACGAGGAGTTGGAAGGTAGCGGCTGTGGCCTATAGTTCGGGACCAACCCCGGCATTTGCCTGGAAGGAAGATGGGAAACCACAGAAGATCATCTTCAAGGTTGCCGGCGAGGGGATTCGGACCTCCTCGCCTCCCGGATGTGAGCGACTGCCAGCAGTCATGCCGTAACGACCACGGCTACCTCACCCGGTCAATTGAAATAAATTAGATGCCAATGCATTACAATGTGCATAAACATTTGCTGTACCAAGTTTCATTGCGTTTGGATGGTTGAATCGCGAGAAAAGTCTATTTAACATTTTCAACTTCCCTTGACCGCCATGTTCGTTTCGTAGTGATCAGGTTTTTGAAGGTCCCATAGGTGAACTTGTAGTAGTGCCCTTTATCATCGTACACAATTTCCGGGTGATATCAGTAATAGATCGGAGATATGGAATGCCGGTGAAAAATTTCGCACATCCGCCATGCTGTATCGGTGAGACGTAGTAATATTTGAAGGGCACGGTCGGGGTTGGCCATAATAGTAGGCTACTATGTCCTTACAGAGTTTCATTGAAATCGCTCCAACCGTTCTATACGCACACACCGACAAAATGTGATCTCATAAGCCTATTTTTCCATAAAATGAAAATAGGCTAAGAAATCAATAAATCGGAACGCAAAATTATAACACTAAAGCTAGAGCCCTGCGTGCATAAACAAGACGTTATCCGCTTCCAACCCGCATCTTTTTTTTTGCCTCGCGGATATAGTTTGCATGACTCTGCGGATAGCGGATAACGTTTAGAGTAAATTTGCGAATAGTTTTTAGAACACAATGTTGAACTGGAATTTTTTTAAATAATTTTATTTTTTGCTAAGATCTGCGTCTTTCAGGTTTCTTGTTATGTCCCTATTTGCTTTCGCTTGGATTGTATGAGGATAATCGAGAAGTGAGAGGAGCCAGTCATAGAAATAGGCCTACTCTTCATTAGTGCTGACTTTTGCCAAAGGAAGTCATTCATACCTTTGCTTGCCTGCGTGAGTATATCCAACGACTAAGTAAGTGCTATAATTAACCACCCGCTGTTTCACTTGCCGTTACTCAGAGGGACAAAACTCAGTCAACATTGTGTTACGACTCACACAAAGCCTAGGGGAACGAATTTCTCCTTAAATTTCTAAATGTGTTGCTTTAATATTTTACCTAATAAATTGAAAATATTATTGTAATATCAGCGGATACGGATAACAGTCGTGCAGATGCGGGGTGGGTGCGGATAACATTCGTGCAGATGCGGGGTGGATGCAGATAACAGTCGTGCAGATGCGGGGTGGATGCGGATAACAGTCGTGCAGATGCGGGGCGGATACGGATAACAGTCGTGCAGATGCGGGGTGGGTGCGGATAACAGTCGTGCAGATGCGGGGTGGATGCGGATAACAGTCGTGCTGATGCGGTGTGGGTGCGGATAACAGTCGTGCAGATGCGGTGTGGGTGCGGATAACAGTCGTGCAGATGCGGGGTGGGTGCGGATAACAGTCGTGCAGATGCGGGGTGGATGCGGATAACAGTCGTGCAGATGCGGGGCGGATACGGATAACAGTCGTGCAGATGCGGGGCGGATACGGATAACAGTCGTGCAGATGCGGGGTGGGTGCGGATAACAGTCGTGCAGATGCGGGGTGGATGCGGATAACAGTCGTGCTGATGCGGTGTGGGTGCGGATAACAGTCGTGCAGATGCGGTGTGGGTGCGGATAACAGTCGTGCAGATGCGGGATAAGCTTGTTATTTAAATTATTTTGTATGATGTAATGTAATCTGATAATGCTTCCACGCTACTGAAAACTAGGTAACAGAAAGGAAGTCGTAGTGGTAGTATTCACAAATGCTTTCAAAAATGGCTTCCCAATACCTAAATCTATATTCGATGTCAACAGATTCCGTTTCTGTAGAAATGCTTTCCTTGCATGAGCCAACCTACTTTTTATATCTTCTTTGCTTCGTCCATTACTGGTTATTTTACTTCCTAAGTAACAGACGTGTCCTACTTCCTTTAGCTTTTCACCTGCCAATTTGACATCCGTAGACATTTATGATACATTTCGGCTGGATTCCAATATTCTGACACAGACTATGTGGGTGATAAAGAACAATGTAGGAGACCTAAATTAATTACTGACACTTTCCTTCGCGATGTTCGGCAGCGCATTGAGAGATCTCCTCGGAAATCTGTAAGACGTTTGTCACAAGAACTTGTAGCATTAATTGGGTCCACACATAAAGCGCTGAAAGTGGGTCATTGTGCAAAGATTCGTAACTTTGGCAGAGGATGAGCGCTATTGCTGGTTCCAACAAGATGGTGCCACTTGTCATACTGCTAACACGACCGTGGCTATCTTGCGATCTTTAATGTGTAACATCTTTCTACTCGGTTGCAGGATATTTTTGTGGGAGGGATTCTGAAAAATGGGACGGAAGTGGATCGGACGGAAATATGTAAGACGCACTGCCAGCTAGAGCAGCCAGGAGGGATTCGATCCGATCCAGCTGGCAGTGGTACCATGTGGAATGTACCTATATAACATAGCGATTATTTCAAGGTTTGGAGGCGCCATTACAGATATTTCTACTAAAAATCATCATCAAGTTGTCGTTCGTTGGTGTAAAAATATTTATTAAATCATATTTGCTGAAAACAATTATGATTTATTAGGAGTCTGTTTTCCATCTCTGGATAAAAGTGATGGGCATCCACTCGCCGAGTAACTTTCCTCAACACTTTCATACTGAACGGTAAACGCTCAAGCGAACTCTGGTGTCAACTCATTGAAACACAAACCACATGTCTTCGTATCAGTTTTTGAATGATGATATGCTTTTATATGAAACATTGTAACTGGTCGGCAAAGCCGGTATTAAATTTCTGCACAATGGCTATTCAGATATTAACCCACATTGCGGTAACGCAGTGAACAATGCAATATATATCAATGATGTTATACGGGAACTGGGCTGGCCTTTCATAGACCACTATAGGAATTCCCTTTACTGTCAAGTAGGTGTATTCATAACTAATTTAAAACTCAATTCCAGGCAGGAACATTATCGAAAAAAGCAAAATATTAATGGAGCATAAACAAATACTTCCATATTATTACTGGCACGTGAAAATGAGTACCTGTCTTGTACTCCAAATGTCTGTGGTCGTAATGGCTGCGTGGACAACATCTTGGTATGCAGATCATGATGTCTCAGGTTCGAACCCCAGTGCCGGCAATTATTTTTGCTACCGGATTATCGATTTAAACGATATATATCGTAACATTATGCGTCATTTTAACAGAATATACATGAAATTACGATTTATCTAACTTTAATGACAATAGTTTGCACCAAACAGGAGTTGGGAAATTTGATTGTATTGAACATTATTTCTAGTAGTCTATAGATAGGCTAGAGATGGTTGTTTCTTAAGCTTAGGGGCTGCGACAACGCAGTCATGTAGGCCCGTGTACTTTGGGTGTGTGTAGAATCTGCCTGATGATCAGCTTTAATTGTGATAGCTGTATTAGTGTGTTTTATCTGTTTTTTTTAATTTAAGTGCAGACTGCAACTTAGAATTTTTCAAATGCTTCCTACTTTTGCCGCCAAGCGCCACCGTCAACGACTACTAGGCCAAGATCAGAACTTAGCTACTAGACGCCACCGCAGTCGGCTCTTGGCAACGAACGTAGAAACCTAAGAGCGTTGTTTACATTCTTAACCTATCCAATTTAGCTTCACACAAGTGCAATTTGTATAGGCTAGAGACTATGGTTTCATTCCTCCTCTTAATTTACAATATAATATGTAATGTTTGTTCAAACAAATGTGACAGTAGCATATCTCCAATTCAATTTATACATTCATCATAGTACCAGTATGAAAACGGAGCGTAAATTAACATTTTAAGAATGTCCAAGCTGTGTAGTATACGGGTAGGATAACATGTCAGATGACTTCACATACATTTCATCTCAATTTCATAGTAGGATAACATGTACGATGTTACACATCATATGCGACTACTGTAAGGCTCGTGTCTATTTTTTTTATTGTTTTTTGAAATCAAGTGGCCTAATCTCAGGAAATGTGTGGCCTCCTCGTTCGCTAGATTAAAGCTCTCCATTTTTTGTGGGGGTATTTAAAAGACGTATACAAAATGATCCGCATTCCTTACATGAACTCAAAGAATCAATGTCTAAATGTATTAGTGAAATAACACCAGCAATTTTGAAGAAATTGCCGCAAAACATTTGTAAGGGTGCAAATATGTGCCTGCATTAAAATGGTCACTTACAACATATCTTGTGAACTGGAACTCCGGGTACCCAATGTGCGGAAAACGAGTTAATTTTTGTCTGAGCATTTAGTACTCTCCGTACTTTCAGAATACTTCCAATGGAGTTTAAAAATATTTTTCTGCACTTGAAGATTTGTAGAACTATAGTGCGTTATCACTAGTTGTGTGTAATGCGTCACAAAAAAATCTGAAATATTGAGCCCGGTAACTTTACGAACACCTTGTATTTCTGGCGTTTTGGGTGTTAGGGAATAATTATTGTTGCTGATATTCAACATAAAAGCGATCGATTCACCGATGGTACAAGGGTAAAAAGTTGAGGGACGATGGTGCTCAATCGAAAATACTGTAGGCCTCTGTAGTGATAATCATTCAACCACTAATAGATGTCTTGTGCATCAGTAAGTTCAGTAAATGGCCAATATAAATTGTATACTATAATCTTCAATGGTCCCTCCGTGACTCAGGTGGTTAAACGTAGTTTTGCACAACAGAATACCGGATTCAAGTCATTGTGTGTGAATCTGTGCTCCAGAAAGCTAAGATATGTCCCGTGGGATAACCGGCTCCTCTGTCAATTTCATTAAATTAATACTACATAAACATTCGTTTTTCATCGTCCCTAAGTACATCAGTCTTCGCTTGGTATATTTACTTTGCTGAAAACAGGTAGGTAGAGATATTTTGAGAATATTTTCCTACGATATGATTAACCTAAGAGAAGAATGTGATAATGTAACTTTCAGCAACGATTGTTCTTGATTCATTTACTGGCCCTGTGCATTATGTTAATGTAGCCCCGTGTACTGTGTAGTTACCTGTGTTATTGTGGTGGCTGTATTATTGAGTGCATTTGTAATCAGGGCTAGGATTTGGGTAGGAGGCGACCGTGGCTTTAAGTCAGATACCATCCCTGCATTTGCCTGGAGTAGAAGTGGTGAAACCTTTGAAATCACTTACAAGGATATCCGAGGGGAGAATCGAACCTAACTCTTATCAGTTTTGCCTCACGAGTTTGAGGCAGTCCCGTTCCAGCCCCACGACCAGAATTCACAATCATACATTTCACAGGAGAGAGGAAAAACATATATCTTCAGACTAATGAATTCATTTAGTTCAATCTTCAGACAGGATTATCAAAAGGGAGTAATATATTGTTTAAATGATAACTAGAAAGAGCAACATACTATCACCAAAAGTGCAACAAATTATATATAGCACATAGAAAGTTATTGATAAAAGATTGATACAAATGAATGGTTGTTGTATTTAGGTATGGAAGGCAGGATATTTTACATAATCTCAAATAGTTATCCTAATTCGTGATATTTATTTTGAACATAATATTAATAGGTACAAATCGAAATTAAATGCCATAATTTCAAAAAAAATATCATTTAGTTCAATATACATGTATTATAAGAGATGGATATTGTGACCATTATGCATCTCTGATAGCATAAAGTCCACATATTATTCCAACAAAATTTAATTCATGTCTCAAAGCCGATGTGAGAATGGAAGTTGCTTGTGAAACTAGAAGGACAAAAAGATGGTTCGTACGTGACTTGAAGAAGCTTTCTCCCAGCGCGGACAAAGGTAGCAGGAAAGAGAAAATCCACATCTGGACACCAAATGCGCCAGACAACGCGCGGAGGTCGTTACACTACGCGGGTAAATGCAGAAACCTCAACGATCACCTAACAAATAAACCCCGCCCATTTGAAAGGAATTAGAGCAGTAATTAGAATACAGAAACAGGAATTATACCATCGTATAGGGGATTATCCCAGCCTCTCAGAAATATCGTCAAAATTTAAATTGGATTATTCTGTGATTTTTGCCAGAATTAAAATGAAATCAGGGGGTGGATTTGAAACGACCAATGGCAGTGAGAGACGCTAGACGCGACCAAATCCCGCCGAAATTAAGGGACAATGAAGCAAATTACGGAGCTCATTATATAACGATCCTACGATCGGATTTTGAATAAAAAGGAGTCATTGAGACATTGGAAATGAGGACGTTCTAAGGAGCTAGTTCGCATATTCATGTGAGTGTTATTTTAGAAATAAATTCTGAGAACCCCCTACTCCACGTCCCTTTAAGAGAAATCATATAAATAATGGATTGAAACACAGCGAAGTCAGTCTACTTTGGGGCATCGTAAGAGGCGGAAGCCCGTGCCTTGAGCCCTCAGAAAGTACGGTGATTGTTACAAGTTCTATAAGTCTACTTTGGGGCATCGTCAGAGGCGGAAGTCCGTGCCTCGAGCCTTCAGAAAGTACGGTGATTTTTACAAGTTCTATAAGTCTACTTTGGGGCAACGTCAGAGGCGGAAGCCCGTGCCTCGAGCCCTCGGAAATTAACGTGATTTTTACAAGTTTTATAAGTTCTTAATACGCGCTGTAGAGGCGAGAGCCTGCGTTTGAGGCATAAGAATAATTAACAATTTTACAAGTTTATAAGTAGGAGCAAGTATACCTCCGAAATTGAACATCGCTAAGAATTCGCGAGTGCGAAGTAGAACAGTGCATGTCATAACAGTATGACGCAGTTGTAATGATAGGTATAGCCGCCCGAGCTATTAACAGCTAGACCAGTATTCTAGGAAGCTATGAACTGTCGGCCGAACTAAATAAGTTGATGATAGCTATATGAGATAGGAGCTTCATGTGCGAGAACCGTGCATTGTGTTAATGGTAATAATTCACAGTGGACCTTTGTTTTGGTGAAATTTTGAGAAAAACCGTGTGTAAATTATCCTCCTATCAAGATGCACCAACTAATGAAGAAGACTGATATCAAGGACCAGAACCGCATCAGGAAATATGAGAGATAAGTAAATATTGTATGGGGCATGTGGGCCATAATGTTTCCCTTTATTGGGGTCGGATAAGTTTATCTCGATCATAAGCAGTTATGATAAAAATAGGTATTTTAGGCGTACCGGGCATGTTTGTGTAGATTTGTGTGTTTATCAGTAATGAGTATTTTTTTTGTGTGTTTTATAATGTAATAAGTATATGAGCATCAAAGTGTTATTTTAAATATGGTTTTGTTTGGGGATGTCATTAGTCTGTTGAATGCACAGTTAAGGGAATATTTGTTTGATAGTGCTTATGCACAATGTGATTGTAAAAGCTAAATGGGGAAGACCGCTCGATATTGTGATAAGACCAGTAAGTGACACTGCAATTATGAGAGTAATAAGTATGGTAAGTGATTATCATGCGAAGGTACAAAGTGGTAAGACAAGAATGGCTGGAGGGTATTGTGAGATATATTCAGGTAAGGCTAAGAGTCGATCCTGGGTCGAGCAGAATTAAAGCGGAGGTGATATTCCCGCGTTCTTCGATGATATAATGGTGAGTGAAAATAATAGCGGAGGTGATATTCCCGCATTCTTCGACGATATATAAATGGTAAGTAAAATGATTGAATTCATTATCTGATGAGAGTCCACTTTAGCTCCGTCGGAAAGGTATTGCATTGCTCGAACCCAAGGCAGGTAAAAGGGAGTCTTTAAGAAACAGGTAGAAGTATGGTTAGCCGTCTGAATTCTAAAGCAGCCAGGAAGGTTGTGCCGGCCTGCTGGTTATTACGGTGAAAGTGTGTCTGTCACAAGGTCGAGTTTGTCATTGTATTCTATGAAGGGAGGTAGTCCAACTTCCCGGGGTTTCTTTTTGTGTACCGCTTCAGGAAGCGATGTATTCTATTTGTCATTATTTTTGGAGTGCATTCATTATGTTGTTGTTTATTAATAATCACGGCGCACCGGCCGCCGAAGTATTTATTTGTGCTTCATGTATGTTGACTTGTTTATTTTACCATAATTAACGGAGTTATAGCTCTGGGTGAAGTAATTGTTTTAAAGTTATAAAAACACACATGCCCGTAACCTAGAATAAATCTATTGCCTTCATTATCTGACTCTTGTGAGGAAAGATGATGATTGTACGAGTAGACATGTCCGATTTCCCAAAGAACAAGTTTTGCAAGTTATAAAAATGAGTGCGCAATGTTTATTGTGATTGAATGGCTGGTTTATTTAAGCCATAGTTATTTGAATTAAGTCTGTTGACAATAACTCTTGGACTTGAAGCAGTGGACTGCAGTAAAATAGGCTATTTTCTATTCCTGGTTTCAGCCAGTGTGAAACATTATTTTGCATTTTGTTTGATATTGTTGATTTCAGTAATTTAAGGGAGTTGATTTTGTTTTATTTGTCTATGGTTGGGAGAAAAGGGAGATGATGTTTTTGTGAAATACATTATTTTATATTAGGAGTTCTCTGACCTACTGATTTTAAGATAAGCCTCCTGTGATCCTGTGACTATATTCCTAGGATGTTTAGAATAAGTTAGAGCCACCCCGAACAGAGCACTACCCGAGTAAGAGTCGGCATCCTAGAAGAACGCGGAAGGGTACATATGGATTGGTGATAATGATGTAGTTATTCATGTCCATATTAGTTTTTCTTTTATTAATTAGTGGATCACAGTGATGGAGAGTGTCAGAGAGTAGCTAGCCGGAGCCTACTGAAGTCTATATGCCGCCTTGAGGTCATGTAAACAGATGTAGAGCAATCCCCTATCATGTCATCCTATTGTGGGACACGACATGAGACCCTATCATGGCGCCGAACGGTGTGGCCAAATTAACAAGTAATTCAGGGGAAAGTAAAGCCAGGAGTTTGTTTAAAGTAAATAATCGAAAATACTGAGTTTATTTTGCATAGTTAGGTAGAAGCAGCGTTTTCGTGGCGCCCTTATATTTGAATAATTAGTAGCAAACTCCAAATGTATGTTGTAGGACGGCATGAACCGTAAGAGTGATGTCAGTACTTTATTGACAGAACTGGGAAGTTAAAATTAATGCAGAAGGGTAAACTGAAAGTTTATTCACAAAAGCAAACATCAAATAGGCAGCTCTTCAAGCATATTAAAGTCATTAATGGGATTAACGTAAATTGGGATTAAGCGACTCATTTTATGATTGCAGAAGATGGGAACGTGAGGCTCCATGCCCCAGTCTTCTCAAATAAGTATTATATTGTGTGATATGGCGTCAGTGGAGGAAATTCGACTTATTATTGAGAGTTCAGTAGCAAGAACAATGGAACAGTTCGAACACTTTAAGAGGGAATGTAGGGAACAGAGTGAATTAAACAATGCACGTATTGCGGAACAAATTGCAGAACAGAGTGAATTAAACAATGCACGTATAGCGGAGCAGAACGAAATCAACAATTTGCGTATCACAGAGCGTATTGCGGAACAAATTGCAGAACAGAGTGAATTAAACAATGCACGTATAGCGGAGCAGATAACGGAACACAGTAAGACAAATAATGCACTACTCGCGGAACAAAATACAGTTACTAACACACAGTTAATGGAACGAATTGCAGAACAGGGTAAGCGGAATAATGAAGTATTAAAAGAGGAATTAACGGAACAAATTGCAGAACAGGGTAGGCTGAATAAGGAAGCATTAAAAGAGGAACTGACAGATAAATTAGCAGAGCAAATAGCTAAAATCACGCTTGAGACTACCACACAGTTAGGTCAGATGGAGACGAATTAAAGGCAATCAATAGCGTTCAGTGAAGAAAAGACGGCAGCGAAACTCGTACAGCTAGAAGAAATATGTAACGCTAACACAGAAGGGATAAATATAGAACAATTAGCAATCCAAGCTACCATAAAAGGAGTAGATAGCGAGGTTAAGTCTGCGGCAAAACAATTGCACAGCTTAGAAGGAGAGATGATAGAGATTAGAACGGAAATAGACAAGGCGGCTTTGACTTCAGCAGAACGATGGAGCATTCAGGAGAACGAGAATGATGCACTTAAAGAGAGTATCCGGGAAAGCAATGAAATGACAGGAGGCAGGCTCGATCAGCTGGAAAGCGAAAAGAAAGAGGGAAAGAGAAAAGAGGAAAATAGATATGAGGCAATAAGAGTGGAAATAAACAAGACATGCCAACAAATTGGAATTGACGGGAAAGAGGATAGAAAGAAACTCATAGAACAAATGGAAGAAAACCAAAAGAGGATAAAGGAGGTCGAACTGCAGTTACTGGGAAAAATGGAGATACAAGAACGGAAGATTATTAAGACTAAGATACAGTCTTTACAACAACAGGAAATGCTTCTTGAACTGAAAGCTCACAACAGCGGTAAAGAAACGAGCAGTGTGGCTAATCATTTCAACACAAGCCAGACTCAGGTAGAAGGAATGAATGAACTTAGTCCGGGCCGTGCGACCGCAGGTAGCGAGAATAATGAAGGGTTTCAAACATTTAGGGGACTTGCCTCAACACCTCAACAGCCGACTGGCGATAATAATAACAATAACCCAACTACACAGTATGTTCAAATAATTAGAATGCAGGAGGATCGCCCACGAAAATTTAACAATGATGGTTCACAAACGCCGAAAGCTTTTCTAAAAGATTTAGAACACTACCTTACAGACAATAACATTCCTGAGAATAAGAAACTCAGAATAACAGAGAAATTACTTGCGGATAGCGTTCTGACGTGGTTCAGAAGTTTTCGCTACACCTTTGAAGACATGGATACCTTCAAGCAGGCATCTTTACGTCGTTACTGGAGCATGTCCGTACAACATAATTTAAGGATGGAATTATATAGTAGGAAGTATCATGCGTCACAACCAACACGTTATTCAGAATATTTTTCGGCTCAGCTACTCAGACTGAAGGATATGGATATTTTACCACCGGAGTCAGAACTGGTGATGACAATTGGAAAGCAGCTTCCGTTGCCAGTACAACAGTTTTTAATTGCGGCAAACGTCTCGAGCGCACTGCAAGCAGAGGAGGTGTTACGTCAGTTGGATGAGACGTAATTAAATAATCAAAATAGACACGTCAGAGCGAGTGACAGCGCAGCGCTGGTACACCAAGTCGAGCTAGTCAAAACTAGAGAGCAGAGCACCAACACGAATGTTAGCCATAGGAGCGGGAATAATAACGGAAGGTCGGACTCGCCGAAAGAGGAGCAAAGGAGATATGAACCAAGGAACGAGAGGAACTGGCAGCCACAACAGTACAGGAGAGATGAATGGAGAGGGCGTGGTCGCGAAGGTCCATATCATCATCGCAGATATGATAGAAGAGATAATAGAACGTGGAACCGAGGACGAGATGAGAACCGAGGATATACGGAAGACAGTCGACGGGAATTGCAAAACAGGCATGAGGCATCACAACGATACCTAGATGAGTTGCATCGCAACCAAGAGACGGAAAAGGATCGCTGGCGAAGGACGATGGAGAATCTCGAGAACCCAGATATGGAAATCACTGGAGCAGAGAGTGAATTAGTGCAACAGCATCGCGAAAGCCAGAATGAGAAGAGGAACACGGGGGCTATTAAAAAAAACGTATTAGAGGGTGAACGAGATAGGCTAAATTTCACGCCAGATAAGACACAGTGGTTGATAGCGAACATCGAGGAATGGGTCGCAACTCCTGAGGATTTTACACGTGAAATTATTCAACTGGAACAACATTGTTTGAGGAAGTTACCAGTCATCATTACGAGGATAGAAGGACTAAGAGTAAAAGGATTAGTGGATACAGGGGCACAGCTATGTCTAGTATCAGAGGCATTAATTAAAGCTCTAAGCGAGAAACAGAGAATACCTACGATTCCAGTACCACAGGTCAAAATTAGAGGAGTAATTCCCGAAAAATCAGCTGTATGCAAATTTCAGGTACAACTGGATCTAGAAATATTAGGACACACTTTCTCACACGTATTCATGGCGATGAACAAGATGAATGTAAATTTGATTCTGGGGGCGGATTTCCTATATGAGCACCAAGCAGTGATTGACCTGCGCAACAATGTAATTAAATTCAGAAATATGGAAGGATTATCAGCAGTGGGACTGAACATGAATAACCACGGCTTAGATAGAGACGCTGACATTTGGAAGCTGGAGACCATTCCTGAGGAAGAAGAAGAAAGTCAAGCAGATGAAGAGGACTCGAACACAGGACTCCTGGAGGGATAGCAAGAATTGGAAGATGAAATGTGGTCCATGGCAGTAGAAGAAGATGGCAACAAAGACAGTTTTGAGGCACTTTTGAAAGAAAAATTAAGAGAGGCAAAGCTAAATGATGATGAAAGAAATTGCTTGGCACAAACGCTATGTAAACACTCAGCAGCATTTAATACACTACCGGGAAAAATATTAAATTTCAAGTACGCTATGTAGGTAGATGACTGGACACCATTTAAGAGCCGACTCTACCCAATTCCAGAAAAGCAGCGTACAGCAGTTAGAAAAATTATAGGTGAGATGCTTAGAGGGAGCATAATTAAGAAAGCTCCAACCCCATATTTGAACGCCATATTAGCGGTGGCGAAGCCAAATGGTTCAGTGAGGTTGTGTCTCGATGCTCGCACCCTCAATTCCAGATTAATAGATGAAACCGACCGGGCACCACTAATTAAGGATGTACTCAAGAAGTTCCATAAGAAAAAAATATATTCGTCTGTCGACCTTGCGAATAGCTATTGGCACATCGAGTTAGAAGAAAAATCACAGCTGTTAACTGGATTTCTATTCGACAATCAGAGTTTCACCTGGTGTCGTTTACCATTTGGAGTTAAGACAGCCGGATCTGCACTAATCCGAGCACTGGATCGAAATTTAACAGAAGAAGTGAAAGACAAGACTGTCAGATATGTCGACGATATCTTACTAGCATCAGAGAGCAATGAGGAACACATGCAAAATCTAAGCAAGTTGTTAGAGAACCTAGAAAGGGCAAATTTCAAGATCAATCTAAAAAATCACACTTTTTTCAGCACGAAATTTTATATTTAGGACATATTGTTGATGGAGAAGGGATCAGGCCCAATCCAGTGAAAATCGAAGCCATTAAAAATTTTCCTCGACCAACCAGAGTCAAGCACATAAGGATGTTCTTGGGAGCCACCAACTTCTTTCGTGAAAACTGTCCAGGATACACCGAAGTAGTAGCACCATTACAAGAGATGCTAAAAAAGAACAACCGTTGGTTTTGGAACGAAGAGTGTGAGAGGTCATTCATAGCCACGAAGGAATTATTGTCAAATAACATCAAACTGGGTTACCCAGATTTTTCGAAGGGGTTTATAATTCAAGCAGATGCATCTTTAGTGGGCATCGGAGCAATGCTTTTCCAAGAAGACGCAGAGAGAACAGCAAACCGCTCATACCTAGCATTCATCAGCAGGAAATTAAGAAAACATGAGAAAAGTTATACCATCTCAGAGCTGGAGCTTTTGGCGATCATATACGCGCTACAACAATGGCGTCGTATTATCTATGGTTTCTCCATAACAATCCGCACTGATCACAAGGCGCTGACTTTCTTATTTAAGACCACCATGGTAAGTGAACGCATCAACAGATGGGCCATTTATATGCAGCAGTTTGATATACAAATTGAGCACATATCAGGAAAATTGAATGTAATCCCGGATATTTTGAGCCGAAATCCAGAAGAAGAGGCAAAGCAGGAGGAAATGTTAGTGCAACACATTGAGCTGGCAACGAAGATCAAGATTTCTTACAAGAACTGAAGAGGTTACCGCAGGAACAAGAAAAGGAGCCATGGATGATGCAGATGATTAAATTCCTCAAGAGAGAGATAACACCTGATACCCCAGCATATCGAGAAATTGAAGCTCAAGCGAGAAGTTATTCATACTTCAATAATATGCTCCATAAATTTATAGATGAGGATCATGTCAAGTTACGGATATTGTTACCAGCTCCGTTACAGAGGAAATTAGTGTGGCATACTCATTATACGCTTGGTCACATAGGGTTAGACAAGACGCAAGCAACAATAGGTGAAGCTTTCACTTGGCCACGGATGAGGATTACTATACGCGATGTCCTGAAGACATGTGATATTTGCCAGCGCGCAAAACCCAATAACTTCCTCATGAGACAATACCCAAAGCCAATACTGCCACAGAAACCGTTAGAGCTCATTGCTACGGACTGTCTTGGTCCATTGCCAAAAGGACGTAGAGGAGTGCGACATGTCCTTGTATGTGTGGACGTCTTTTCTAAATTTGTTGTTCTATGTGCTATCCAGAAAACAACTTCGAAACAGGTCCTGAGCCGCATCAAGAATCGAGTTATACCTATAATGGGAAAGCCTGAATTTATTCTTTCTGATCATGGAAGTTATTACACATCAGCAGAATTTAAGCGCGGATTAAATGAGCTAGACATCAAGCATGTACTGTCTAGCATACGCCATCCACAGGGAAATCCGAGCGAAAGAGTCTTACGTGAGGTCTCGAAGCACATCCGGATGTTCATTCCTACAGAACACCACCGTTGGGTCGATACATTGAAAGATATTGAGATTTGCATCAATATGACACGTCATGAATCAACTGGACAAGTACCATACACGTTACACTTGAACCAGCAACCACCGAGATCTTGGACAACAGTACTAGATTGCCCAAGAGATCCGCAGCCAGCACCACAGCTGAGAGTCGAACGGACAATCACCTACATGAGAGAACAAGCTGACAGGAGGCTGAGAAGACTAAAAGGAAAACGCTTTCACAGGGAATTGAACGTCAATGAACTAGTTTTATTGAAGAGGCCACCTATCTCTGATCCTGCAAACAAAGTATTTCATAAATGGTGTTTCCCATACATAGGACCTTATCGGATCATAAGAAATTTGGGGAATAATGCATATAAGATACAGGACGTAAACGGCGGAAGCACATCAGTTGTAAATTGCTCAAACCTCAAATTATATTACAAAAGGGAACCGTTTGATCAACCACGGAATACCGCGGGTGTCAACATTATGGAAATCGAATAAAGATGAGCCAAATGCACGTGGAACGAGGAAGTAGTCGGTCATAAACAGACCCAGTGTTTACAATGGAAAGCCGTGAAGCAAGAAAACTGGGCGAGACAGGCGGACAATAGCTAGCTGCCTGCACCAGACAGCCGAGACACTAATCTTAGCAAGAATGTGGAGAGGGAGACAAGAATCGTACCAAGGGAATCCCTGCGCGCGACCACCAGTGACGAACCAAGTAAACAATATAAGGAATGACGACGGAACCTTGCAGCATCCGTGAGGCGGATCGAGATTGAGAAAAAAATCATACGTTCCATATCGATTTTTTTCCTTTGCAGAAGGGTAATGTGACCTTTATGCATCTCTGATAGCATAAAGTCCACATATTATTCCAACAAAATTTAATTCATGTCTCAAAGCCGATGTGAGAATGGAAGTTGCTTGTGAAACTAGAAGGACAAAAGGATGGTTCGTACGTGACTTGAAGAAGCTTTCTCCCAGCGCGGACAAAGGTAGCAGGAAAGAGAAAATCCACATCTGGACACCAAATGCGCCAGACAACGCGCGGAGGTCGTTACACTACGCGGGTAAATGCAGAAACCTCAACGATCACCTAACAAATAAACCCCGCCCATTTGAAAGGACTTAGAGCAGTAATTAGAATACAGAAACAGGAATTATACCATCGTATAGGGGATTATCCCAGCCTCTCAGAAATATCGTCAAAATTTAAATTGGATTATTCTGTGATTTTTGCCAGAATTAAAATGAAATCAGGGGGTGGATTTGAAACGACCAATGGCAGTGAGAGACGCTAGACGCGACCAAATCCCGCCGAAATTAAGGGACAATGAAGCAAATTACGGAGCTCATTATATAACGATCCTACGATCGGATTTTGAATAAAAAGGAGTCATTGAGACATTGGAAATGAGGACGTTCTAAGGAGCTAGTTCGCATATTCATGTGAGTGTTATTTTAGAAATAAATTCTGAGAACCCCCTACTCCACGTCCCTTTAAGAGAAATCATATAAATAATGGATTGAAACACAGCGAAGTCAGTCTACTTTGGGGCATCGTAAGAGGCGGAAGCCCGTGCCTCGAGCCCTCAGAAAGTACGGTGATTTTTACAAGTTCTATAAGTCTACTTTGGGGCATCGTCAGAGGCGGAAGTCCGTGCCTCGAGCCTTCAGAAAGTACGGTGATTTTTACAAGTTCTATAAGTCTACTTTGGGGCAACGTCAGAGGCGGAAGCCCGTGCCTCGAGCCCTCGGAAATTAACGTGATTTTTACAAGTTTTATAAGTTCATAATACGCGCTGTAGAGGCGAGAGTCTGCGTTTGAGGCATAAGAATAATTAACAATTTTACAAGTTTATAAGTAGGAGCAAGTATACCTCCGAAATTGAACATCGCTAAGTATTCGCGAGTGCGAAGTAGAACAGTGCATGTCATAACAGTATGACGCAGTTGTAATGATAGGTATAGCCGCCCGAGCTATTAACAGCTAGACCAGTATTCTAGGAAGCTATGAACTGTCGGCCGAACTAAATAAGTTGATGATAGCTATATGAGATAGGAGCTTCATGTGCGAGAACCGTGCATTGTGTTAATGGTAATAATTCACAGTGGACCTTTGTTTTGGTGAAATTTTGAGAAAAACCGTGTGTAAATTATCCTCCTATCAAGATGCACCAACTAATGAAGAAGACTGATATCAAGGACCAGAACCGCATCAGGAAATATGAGAGATAAGTAAATATTGTATGGGGCATGTGGGCCATAATGTTTCCCATTATTGGGGTCGGATAAGTTTATCTCGATCATAAGCAGTTATGATAAAAATAGGTATTTTAGGCGTACCGGGCATGTTTGTGTAGACTTGTGTGTTTATCAGTAATGAGTATTTTTTTGTGTGTTTTATAAAGTAATAAGTATATGAGCATCAAAGTGTTATTTTAAATATGGTTTTGTTTGGGGATGTCATTAGTCTGTTGAATGCACAGTTAAGGGAATATTTGTTTGATAGTGCTTATGCACAATGTGATTGTAAAAGCTAAATGGGGAAGACCGCTCGATATTGTGATAAGACCAGTAAGTGACACTGCAATTATGAGAGTAATAAGTATGGTAAGTGATTATCATGCGAAGGTACAAAGTGGTAAGACAAGAATGGCTGGAGGGTATTGTGAGATATATTCAGGTAAGGCTAAGAGTCGATCCTGGGTCGAGCAGAATTAAAGCGGAGGTGATATTCCCGCGTTCTTCGATGATATAATGGTGAGTGAAAATAATAGCGGAGGTGATATTCCCGCATTCTTCGACGATATATAAATGGTAAGTAAAATGATTGAATTCATTATCTGATGAGAGTCCACTTTAGCTCCGTCGGAAAGGTATTGCATTGCTCGAACCCAAGGCAGGTAAAAGGGAGTCTTTAAGAAACAGGTAGAAGTATGGTTAGCCGTCTGAATTCTAAAGCAGCCAGGAAGGTTGTGCCGGCCTGCTGGTTATTACGGTGAAAGTGTGTCTGTCACAAGGTCGAGTTTGTCATTGTATTCTATGAAGGGAGGTAGTCCAATTCCCGGGGTTTCTTTTTGTGTACCGCTTCAGGAAGCGATGTATTCTATTTGTCATTATTTTTGGAGTGCATTCATTATGTTGTTGTTTATTAATAATCACGGCGCACCGGCCGCCGAAGTATTTATTTGTGCTTCATGTATGTTGACTTGTTTATTTTACCATAATTAACGGAGTTATAGCTCTGGGTGAAGTAATTGTTTTAAAGTTATAAAAACACACATGCCCGTAACCTAGAATAAATCTATTGCCTTCATTATCTGACTCTTGTGAGGAAAGATGATGATTGTACGAGTAGACATGTCCGATTTCCCAAAGAACAAGTTTTGCAAGTTATAAAAATGAGGGCGCAATGTTTATTGTGATAGAATGACTGGTTTATTTAAGCCATAGTTATTTGAATTAAGTCTGTTGACAATAACTCTTGGACTTGAAGCAGTGGACTGCAGTAAAATAGGCTATTTTCTATTCCTGGTTTCAGCCAGTGTGAACATTATTTTGCATTATTTTTGATATTGTTGATTTCAGTAATTTAAGGGAGTTGATTTTGTTTTATTTGTCTATGGTTGGGAGAAAAGGGAGATGATGTTTTTGTGAAATAAATTATTTTATATTAGGAGTTCTCTGACCTACTGATTTTAAGATAAGCCTCCTGTGATCCTGTGACTATATTCCTAGGATGTTTAGAATAAGTTAGAGCCACCCCGAACAGAGCACTACCCGAGTAAGAGTCGGCATCCTAGAAGAACGCGGAAGGGTACAATATATTCAGTTTTGAACGAAAAGCATGTTTTTTCACAGCCTTATCAATGGGAAATATTAACATTTGATCCAAAATATTTTACCATCCAATGCAGCTGAGGCAAGTGTTACTAAATCAACCATTAAAAAATGGAGATATTTAGTTTAGAAAACAAGTTCCTCAATTAATTTTCTTGGTAGAGGTTGGGATCGAACTCGGTCCTCCGCGGCGACAACCAGGTCCCTTCAGCACCTGTTGAGACTCCGAGCCGGATTCTATTCCCGCTACAAAAATCATCACTTGAATACAGGTCATCAGACAAGTTCAACACACACCCAACTCCACGAGGTTGAAGACCAAGATGTCTCAAACCCCTCAAGGAATTAACAACAACAATCAATTCCTGGTTCTGCCAAGAAATATAAATCTGGTCTAATGGATGGAACGGGGTACACTTAGTTTCGTGAGGTAAAACTGAGTCTTGGACGGACACCATAATAACAGAGAATATTAGACACATTCTACCCATCCCAAAATACAGGAAACTAATGCTCAAGATGTTGCAAAAAATACAACGTAGGCTATAGGCCTAGTAGTGAATGGATTTGTCAACGAGGTTTCGTTATTTGCCCTTGACGATGCTCCGATGAATCAGGGATTTGTGTTACGTGTGCTGTATGTCTCGGAGTTGATTGTGTGTTTGTTCGCCCGGTTATTAAGATTCCAGGGTCGGTATGTTTCGCCTGCCAAGCCTGAGATCTTCATGGGCGTAAAGAGATAGACCGTGATGCAGCGTGTATTGCATAATATTGGCTGAGATGAAGTTATATGGGAATCCAGTAAGCGGTCTTCCAATAAGTTGACATTTAATAATAGCCAACATGCTGTAGACAAGCGTTCTCACCTTGGTGCTCTAAGTTGGTGGTCTGTATATTATCTACCTATTGTTAGGACAATTTACATTGTTGAATCATTCAGTCATATTTCGAAGAATTTTCAGAAGGAACTGCTGGTATTTCTAAAACTCAAATATTATATATACACATATTCTTGACCTGAAATGCTGGGTAAAATTTCAAAAATTAGTATAACAAAAACCCTTCTATTGCAACTAAAATCCGACATTACAATACGGTAATTAAGCCGCAAAGTCTCTATGCTTCAGAATGTTTGTTTTCCATTAAAAAGGCGAAATAGAAGAGATAGAGAAAAAGGAAAGAACGATACTTATAAGGTGCGTTCAAAAAGTAACGAGCCGGAGGCATAATTACAGAAACCAGAACCTGTATGTTAGAAGTATTGGCCCTGGCTGTTGAGGCACTTGTCCCACTGTGACACGAGGCAGTGAATGGCTGTCTTATAAAATTCCCTGGGCTGCGATGTGAACCAGTTCCGCACGTACAGCTGGACGTCGGCGTCCGAGGTGAATCGTTGGCCCCGCAGAGGCCTTTTCAGGGTACCAAACATGGCGTAATCACAGGGAGAGAGGTCAGGGCTGTATGGGGGATGGCCGAGAACCTCCCATATGAATTTCTGCAGGAGAGCCACGACTGTGTTGGCCGTATGAGGTGGTACATTGTCGTGGAGCAGAATGACCCCCCGGGTGAGATTTCCTGGTCGTTTTGTTTTGATCGCTTGGCGAAGGGTGGTCAAGTTTTGCGAGTAACGCTGGGCAGGCTGCCCGAGAACCTCCCATATGAATTTCTGCAGGAGAGCCGCGACTGTGTTGGCCGTATGAGGTCGTGAATTGTCGTGGAGCAGAATGACCCAACGGGTGAGATTGCCTGGTCGTTTTGTTTTGATCGCTTGGCGAAGGGTGGTCAAGGTTTGCGAGTAACGCTGGGCATTCACTGTTGTCCCGTGCGACATGAAGTGTATCAGAAGGGGGCCATCTTGGTCAAAGAAGAACGTCAGCATTACCTTTCCTGCACTCGTGTGGATGGCCTTGCCTTTTTTGGGTGGTGGTGACCCTGGATGCTTCCACTGGAGGCTTTGCCGTTTGGATTCTGGTTCGAATTGATGACACCTTGACTCATCTCCAGCCACCACTCGTGCCAGGAACCCATTCTCTTCCCTCACATAGCACTGCGGATGACCAAGACAGTGGGCCATTCGACATGCTTCCTGGTGTGGTTGAAGACTGTGGGGCACCCATTGGGCACACACTTTGCGCAAGTGCAGTCGTTCCTTCATGATGGTGTGCACACTTCCGACGCTCAATCCGATCACGGCAGCTGTGGCGTTCACTGTCACTCGGCCGTCCTGGGCAATGAGTGCATCAACCAGCTGGACGTTGTCATCGGTAATACAGAGGGGGTACCCCAGACCGGGCATCATCGGCTAACGAGACCCGTCCTTCCCTGAAGCGCGTATGCCACGCCTTGACCCTTGCAAGGGACATGCAGTGTTCGCCGTACACTTGTGACATTCGGCGATGAATGTCCGTTTCCCCTACTCCTTCCGCTGTCAGAAACCGAACAACACCTCTTTGCTCTTCGTTTGACGCCTCCATGTCACTGTTTGAAATGCGACTGGCAGCGCTGGACGATTGATGCATGCTGCTGCTCGCTTTGTATCGTTACGTGACGTGCTGCACGCATGCCCTCTAGCGACGGGCTGTGACCTTCCACGCTCTAGTCGGAAACACGCCTCGTTACACACGCCACGATTAGCCGATGTCTTCACCGGTTTGAACATTCCAGCCTCCGGCTCGTTGCTTTTTGAACGCACCTTATAGAACAATATTAGGACCATTAAAACAGAAATTAGAGAGTTCTGATACAGAGAAAATGACGACCTCGACAAAAATAAAGACATTCAAAAATATCTTCGACACGATTAGGAGAAGGAGGGTTGATTTCTTTGGACACGTAATGAGGATGAATAACACCAGAGTCACAAAACAAATTTTCAGTCATGTATACAAAAGCAAGAATGGTAATCAATGGGAACAAAGTATAAAAATGGATATGGAAGAGATGGAAGTAGCAATAGATATTATTCAGGACAGACCACTTTTCAGAAATATGATATGCTGTTAGAAGCAAAGTTTAAAATTTTCAAAATTCAATTTGTAACTAATTTTAACAATTTTTCAAAATTTGGTTCTTGCTTTATGCTGATCTTCACCGTTTCCCTCAGTTTTATGAATTGTGTTCTTTATTTCAACTACGGTATTATTAGGATTTTATTTCATGAAATTAACTTGCTCATAATGCAATTCGCCCATATACGACAATTATTATGCTTTCTATCTACAATCCGCCAGCAACTTCTATAAGGCCGATTTTCATGCTTATTATTTACTGGTGTTTTAAGGGGCGGAACTACGAGGTCATCTGCCCCAGATATTCATGCTGTTTGCTTTAAATTAAGGATTATTATTTCTACATTCCGCATCATTACGTTTTTTCCTGTTTATAGATACCAGTTTAAAAGAGTTTGTCATTATTCGGGCAATAGTTCCTCTTGGCCCCACACATCACTTTCAAGAACTAAAATCAGTTCTAAAAACTGTCAACAGATGGCAGCAACACTGCATCTATATATTTAAAACACCAAGACATGGCACGTTTTCAAGTGATAAATATTTATGAGAATTATCAATGAGGGGAATATTTTCTATGATGTTTCCACGATATATACACTGGAATAGAATTATAAAAGAAGGGAAATATTGAAGAACTTTAACTGACAGCTGAATATATATATGTTGTTGATGTAGCCTAATATTGCATGCTAGTGCCAATGCTGCGGTAGCGTCTAAAGCTTGGAATTGCTTTATGCATCGTCGAGAAAGTTCATGTCCCGCCTCCAATTTTTAATTTTTATTTCCGTATTCTTCTTTCTTGCTATTGTCATTACATGTTTATAGGAATATGTGGACTTTTCTTGTTCTAATAAAATAAATCTGACTCATTTACACATCTGTTAATTAATGAATAGTTATTGTTTCATTTTTATTTCTGATCAATTTAAAAAAAACTACGTTTTATGGAAGGACTAATTACAGCCACAAAGGTCTGAGTGAGATTCATTTTTTAGCGGAAGGGATACACCTACCGCAAGAAAAGAAAAGTCCAATAATTCCCATAAACATGGGAGATATGAGGGAAACAGAGAAGTTTAGCACAAACAAGAACCAAAATTTGAAAAATGGAATAGTTACGATATGAGTTTTGAAAATTAAAACTTCGCTTCTAATAGCAAAATGTGTGTGTTCCCTTGGAAATTTATATAATTGCTGAACACGTACAGACACAGTTATTATATTAAAATCGTTATGGTTGTTCCCTTAAAAGGCTCTATGATCATCCTTAACATGCAGTCCATAAAGGATCAATTCAAATGTAAACAAATAAATAAAACAAGATGTTCAGTAAAGAACATATAGCCTACTTTCTCCTATATGCATGGGTATTGTTATAACTCTTTGTCCTTTTCAAGGAGTATAATTGAATGTTGGTTGTAGTAGCTTGTTGAAATGCAACATGTTATACGGATATTAAACATGAATATGAGGTGCCCTTTGCAAGTGCTACCTCTGTACCAAATTTCGTTCAATTCGGGTTCACCGTGTTTGAATAGATAGGGTGGACCGATTTGCACACATACAGGGCCGCCATCCTCAAATTATTGGGCTGATGACCTTGTAGTTCGGTCAAAAGATTCTTCTTACATAAAGGTATAATGTTGCAAAATTTGGTAGAGATCAGATAATTAGGTTGGTCGTTATTTGATTTAAGCTTTTAACATTTGGGTGGCCGCCATTACGTTTTCGTCATCATGGCGGCGATATAAAAAATGACACTGAGCTGCCCTTGGCTAGTGCTACCTCTGTACAGAATTTCGTTCAATTCGGTTTCACCGTGTTTGAATAGATAGGGGGAATGGATTTGCACACATACATGGCAGCCATTCGCAAATTATTGGGCTGATGAACTTGCAGTTTCTTCAAAAGATTCTTCATACATAGAGGTATAATGTTGCAAAAATTGGTAGAGATCAGATGATTGAATTGGTCGTAATTTGATTTAAGCCTTTAACATTTGGGTGGCCGCCATTACTTTTTCTTCAAGATGGCGGCAATATAAAACATGACACTGAGGTGTCTTTCGTTAGTGCTACGTCTGTACCAAATTTCGTTCAATTCGGTTTCACCTTGTTTAAATTGATAGGGGGAATCGAATTGCACTCATACATGACCGCCATCAGCAGACTGTTGGGCTGATGACCTTGTAGTTTAGTCAAAATACGCTCGTCATATAAGTATATGTTGTTGCAAAATTTGATAGAGATCGGATTATTGGGTTAGTCGTAATTTGATTTAAGCTTTGAACATTTGGGTGGCCGCCATTACGTTTCCGTCAAGATGACGGCGATATAAAACATGACACTGAAGTGCCCTTAGCTAGTACTACCTCTGTACCAAATTTCGTTCAATTCGGTTTCACCGTGTTCGAATTGATAGGCGGGGACAGACATTCAGAGTACTCACACTCACACACAGGCAGCACACAATTTTTCGCCCTGTGTTGATCTCATAAGTCTAGTTTCATTTTTTGCAAAAATCGAAAGTAGGCTAATAAATGGTATATTGGCAACATTGCAGCAATCATTTGACTTGGGGACTGGAAACTTTAAAACTCAGCAATTCTTCTAGGATTGTGGGGTTTCGGCCAGGACACCAAGCTGGCTCATCAGCGGGCTCTTGGTGTCCCTGCCCGGACCCCCACAGGAGTAGCAAACTACGCGCTACCTCCCTTTTTATGAAGTGCACCTGCGCCTCTTATCTGCGAGAACTAAAAGCTCAAGCAGCCATAACCTCCCTATGAAGGCAGTTCGCTACTCCTGTAGGGGTCCGGGCGGGGACACCAAGAGCCCGCTGATGAGCCAGCTTGGTGTCCTAGGCGAAACCCCACACAAGACACGGCACAAACCTAGAAGAATTGTTGAGTTTTAATTCACTGGCGTGACAGCCAATATACCATCTTTTTTGGAGACTTTTAACTCAACTTCCGCTTACTGTCCACTACCGTCATAAAATATCCCTCCTGACAGGCGAGAAGCTCCCTTGACTCGCCGGTGGGGATCCGTAGAGCATCACAACTATACCAAGAGTGCGCTCATTTTTGTTTGAGCCACCCTTCATCATTTTCCACTTTTAAAGCCACAATTACTGGAGACAATTTGCTAGTTCCATATGTAAAATGCAGCAAAAGCACTATTGTAGCCTATGTTAAGCGTACAGAACTTCCTTCTATCAAGCTCTGTGTTACTCCTTTGCTTTGACCTGGTTCATTGACTAAATTTTGCATCAGTTCTGTTAGAAGTGGTTTCAAACGCCTGGTGATTAACATAGTTGGTTCTTCGTTCTCGGGGGCGTGGTGGCTCAGCGGTCTAGCTGTATGCCTCTCACCAAGGCGGTCCGGGTTCCATTCCCGGTCAATGCATGTGAGATTTTCGAAGTGAAATGCCATGTCCTGTGGTTCGGATTCCACGTAAAAAGGAGGTCCCGTGGCTCATAATCTACAAATTAACGGTCACGTTAAACTACAAGCTTCCTTTGCTTTTTCTTCGTTCTCACCATTCGTCTCTCTCGTTGTTCTCTCTGAGCACGTAGTGCAGTGAAAGCGGAAGGTGGGAGCGGGCTGAAACAAGATCCACTCGACACGCGTTCTTAGTCACTGTTTGCCTCATTTAATATTGACGAAGGACGTTTAAGAATACGGTATAATGGCCCTATTGAAAATAAGATTAAGGCACGATAGAGGACAACCTTATTCGTTGTTCGTGTTAATTCCCGATCATTCCTACAGCCAATTTCAACCCACACGAGGATCACCTCAATCCATATTTTTTGAAATATGTCAGCCGTACTTGCTTAAGAAACGGCCCAACAACCCGAACTCTGAAGATTCCTAAGCCAGCCGTGAAAGCTTACATCAGTATATTAGCCAATCATCCAATCAATTAATCAACTAATCAAAGTATAATCAATGGCATAATTTTACGTTAAGAGTGCCAGATGACAGCGATGTTAAAGAGTGATTCCACCCTGGAACTTTTTCCAAGTTTTTCAGACTATTTCAGAATTTTTAAGTGATTCTTTCCTAAAATGTAAATGACACATCTGCAATTACAAGTTCAGGGTTTCAATATGTTTTAACTTGTGGTTGTCAACATACCAGTAGCAATTTTCGTAGAATGACTTAAATATTTTTTAAAATAATTGTTATCCTCAATTTCATTCTTCAGAAACTAATAACCCCTGGCACTACAGCCCGTGAAGGGCCAAGGCCTACCAAGCGACCGCTGCCGAGCCATTTGGCCTGCAGATATTGGGGTGACGCGTGATCAGAACATCGGTTCCCCTCGGCTGTTAATATTGGTTTTCGTGATAGGGGCGTTGCCTCACTGTCGGACAGCTACTCAATTGTCCTCACGAGGCTGAGTGCAACCCGTTCCAGCCCTCGCGTCAGTTTCTAAAATCTCTGACGGAGCCGGGAATCGAACCCGGGGCCTCCGGGTGAGAGGCATGCGCGCTACCCCAACACCACGGGGCCGGCATTTTTTCAGAAACTGCTAGACAAATATTAAATAGATTTTACACACATATAGTTGTAAAAGGTCTTGAGCCTCTTGAATAGAACTAGCCTATTGTACAAGGAGGCCTATGTTTACAACTCATTTTTTTTTGTCGTGAAAGATAATTTAATTTTAAAATTTTAAGTAAAAATATTAGTGGTTGTCAGATTGTGTTTCAACAACCAATAAAGATATCAGAATAAGTTTACCACTCTACATACACAACGTAGCTGTGAAGGTCCATGCCAAGTTTCATCTTGATTCGCTCATTAGAGTTTGAGAAAATGGTACCTGAAAATAACAATTATTTAAAACAATATTTACAACATTCTTATGAAAATTGCTACTGTTTATTTTGACAACCTCAAGTTATAGAAAACTTAAACTCTCTACATATAATTACAGAAGTATCGTTTACATTTCAGGAAAGTTGTAAGGAAATATCTGAAATACTTTATGATATACAATGTCAAATACGAGTATATATGTCACTGCACACTTCCCTAACCTAGACTAATTCATCAGATATTAGCAAGCCAAGAAAAAAATTATAATCCCTTACAAAATAAATAAATAAATAAATAAATAAATAAATAAAAATGTAAATTAGTTGTTTGAGATATTTTTTCTTGAATCCTATTTCAATACTAATGAACTAAACAGGTTAACATTTTGAGGTTAGCTATTCTCAGTGTGTGAAAAATCGTAGAGAGCATTTGGTTGGAAAACAACTGAGATAAGTGTTCCTGTATAAACCATTGTTACTTTTTTTCTGAAGTTTGCTTTTGTTATAATTGTATTAATTATCCAGATTTTCTACCCTCAAAATATCATCACATGGTTATCATCCAGTCCAGAATAAATGACGTTTTGTACGTTAGAATGATCTTAACCATGGTCTTACCCAGTGCTGTTTTTGTAAAAAAAAAAGTAAGGGGTACTCTCAGTTGTAGTCGACAAAACATCACGATCTTGCAATTTTCGTCAATTTACAAAGTCCGGTCATTGTTTGTGTTCGAATCATTAACGTTCATCGTTTTCGATGCCAGGGTGGATGTTAAATAGTTCGTTATTTTCTTCAGCCTTCAAAACTAACCAAAATAACAACCTACCCCACCTCCAAACACTAGCCTGCGTGCTTACAAGAACGGAGTGCCTAGTTGCAGACCTAAAGAAACTGATTCGATAGATCGATTTAAATCGAGGATTACTCGAACTCTCCTCCAGCTGTTGTGATCAGCGCATTGACGCCAGCTGATCGATGAACTTTCAAGTCGGAAGCTCTATTTTCCGGGCTGGGTACAAATGTACCAATATGTTTTCTTAAACAGTTTTCAAATGTTTAAGGGGTACGCGTGCCCCCGCGTGCCCCCGCGTGCCCCCGCATGCCCCCTGAAGAAAAGCACTGGTCTTACCACAATACGAGAAAATGCTTATTTTAATGATGCCTGAAAATGTACACAATTGACATGCTCAAGAGTACACAGCATCCTTAAAGCAACAATTGCCACCATCACCACCACGTTTACTTTTAAAACAGACTGTACAGTGCTATCATGAAATAAGAAGCTATTGCCTCTGAAAGGTCTGGACAGGAATTGCGATGGACAGAAGTGAGAGGGGACGCAACAAATAGTGTTTCTCCTGTTGAAGTTTTCTCAAGACTTGGCTCCGTCAGTGAAGCTAGGGTGATTCAATATTTATCCCCCTCTCTTGCAGCCAGTTTTAGCGTTCGTTGGTTGCAACTTCGAGAGGCTTAGAAGCACGTTAGCAGTTTTCCGATGGCAGAGTATATCAATTATTAGGCGTTCTCACGCGCAGCCAAGAGAAAACACTTCACTAAGACCGCGTCGATCTGCTGATGTTCCGAGAGATATATTTTAGTCTTGTACTGACATAGTAGCTCAAAGAGCCATTCAATTTCTTTACTTTCTTCTACAGGAATGTGTATTCCTTTGAGATAATTAAGTTTGTAATAAAATGGTGTCCACTTCGTTGCGTAGTGGCGAGCATTCTTGGCTGTCACTGAGGAGGCCCGCTTTTAAGCTATGCGGTTTAACCCTTGAAAACTGGCGTGAAAAAATATAACCCGAGGATTTCTGCCGGGTCATTTTAACCCATTCTACCAGGGGCCCACGGCTAGAGGGATGTGGGTTGGCGACCACGGGACCCCAGCTGAGTCCGGCATTGCTTCCCATTACTTGAGCCGGGCTCCTCTCTGTCATCTTTCCTATCGACCTCCATTGGTCAACTCTTGTTCTTATCCGACCCCGACGGTATTAGGATATCCGAGGACTAGGGAGTCTTTTACTTTCCCGCCTTAATTGGCCCTTGTCTCATCTTTTCTGACCCCTCATTCTTCGAGGGGTCAGACCTCTTTGTGTTCTCTTCCTATCTCCAGCCTTCTGCTCAAGGCCCTTGAGGAGGCAGGGTGTGTGTAGTCTCACCACTTCTGGTGCACCTTGGATAGTGCTACACCCTCAAGGGCTCACGGCTGGTGAGTTCGGGAGTTGGCAACCACGACGGATTCCTGAGCTGGATCTGTTTTTCCCCCTTTTACCATTGCCTCTGGGACAGACCCTCTCCTCTTTCCCTTTCATGGCTCTCCTTCCTTCCAAGTCCCTCAATCCTCATTCTTCGAGGGTTGAGGGCATTTATTTTCCTCCTGTCAATTGTTTGCCTTATTCTTTATTTGTTTACCATTTCTTCTTCTAGTTTGTAAGACTGTAGTTAGTAATAGTTATCGTCTTCATTACATTCTCATCTCATCTTTCACTATCACACAAACCATTAGGGGCCGATAACCTAGATGTTAGGCCCCTTAAAATAACAATTATTATCCTCATCATCATCATCATTTTAACCCATAGCGGGTCACTCCCTTATTATCGTAGTCGTATGGATTTTATTTAAGTAATTTTACACCTCGTGTTTTCCTATGAGCTATTCCCAATATAAAATGAGGTTTATTTATATTTAACACGCAGAAAAAGGACAATAATTTTCCTAACGGTATTATTAGCCTTGATAGTGGTGGTAAGGCTGTCATCTTATTTTTTTGATCAAAGGAGCTGATGACCACTATGTCCCTAGACCTTAAACATGGATCAGCAAGAACGTGAGCTATGTTATTGTGCTGCACAAAAATGGGTGGATTTTCCCCCTTATATTTTACAGACTGTCCTGACTAATGTAAGCCGAAAATTGTCACGCCTGGACTGGCGCCATGGGTAAATCTGACCCGACCGTAAATAATATAGGAATAACTTGAGTGTTCCAAAAGCTATGGACATGTTTATTTTGCAGGGCGAAGTTCGAGGCTAGGAAAACGTTACAGTGAGCGACAAGAAATGAGGGCTGACCAAAACGAAAATTAGAGCATTATTAAAGCCTCGGGTCAAAAATACCCATGTGCCAGTCCTCGCGGGATAAAAAGGATTACTTTAGATTGTTTTACTAGGAAGATGCTAGCCACGGTGGGTGAGTGGTTAACGTGTCGGTCTACTAACCCAGCGCTTGCAGGTTCCCTCCTGGCTGTGGTAAGTGATTTTTGAAAGGCGGTAAAAATTACGACACCATGTCATACGATGTTGGCATGTCAAAGAACCCATTTGAATTCAGTAGGCCGTGTTCATAATGCCAAAATTAATCTCGGGAGTTTCCGCCAACACAAAGTTCCTCATTTCTCTACTAGAAAGCGCTATAGTGTTCAAGGAGCTTAGATATCTAACCCCCTTGACTTTCATAGTGCTTCAAGAAACAACTAAATTCGACATGCAAGCTGCCCTCTGGGTGTCAAATAACAAAGCTTGCACCCGGCACCCGAGGCCATACGATATTATTATTATTATTATTATTATTATTATCTTTATCTAAACATGTTTGATGTAGAGGACGTTTACAGGCCCCCACTGCAAAGAAAGAACAAAATCCCCCCAATAGTGGTAAAATTCAACTCCATATCCAAAAAAAATGAATTTTTACAGAAAAGAAAAGGACAAAATTTCCTCACTCATGAGAACACTAAATCTAGGTTTTTCATTTACGAAAGTCTAACGTCATTTTACAGGGAACTACTATGGAAAACTAAAAATCAGGCCAGAGAAAATAACTGGAAATTCATTTGGGTTAAAAACGGCAAAATACTAGCGCGAAAAAAACGACGAATCTGGTATATTGTGAATCTCCCGTGAGGAAGACATTAACAAAATTAGGTATCCCCCCCGCCAAAAAGAAAGAATTATTTCTCAATATACCCGATTTCATCGAAAATGGTAATAAGACTAGAAATAATGCTGAAATCAATATCCCCTCTCTAAATATTCAATCTATATAAAAAAACTGGGATTATTTAACCATAACCTTAGGCAAGAAAATTAATGATCTGGATATTATTTGCTTAACAGAAATTGAATGAAAATCCACAGCCTGCTTCCAGTCTCCGACCGGGTCAGGAATGGAATGAATGAAGCCCCCATCTAGCGGCGAGGATATGAACTGTGCCGGCTGCCGAGGCCTGACGCACTCCTCTGGGGCAATGATTAAATGAATGACAGATGAAATGAAATGATAGTGGAGAGTGTTGCTGGAATGAAATTTTGACAGGGAAAACCGGAGTACCCGGAGAAAAACCTGTCTGCCTCCGTTTTGTCCAGCACAGATCTCACATGGAGTGACCGGGATTTGAACCACGGACCCAGTGGTGAGAGGCCGGCGTGCTGCCGCCTAAGCCACGGAGGCTGCTTAACAGAAATTAACATACTTGAATCTAATAATTACCTATTTACTTTGGATAATTTTAATGTTGTATTTTGTAATAGAACAAATCGTAAAGGAGGAGGCATAGCCATATATGTAAAGAACAACATGGCTATTAGAACACACAATTCATAGATTTCCAACACTCATGAATCAATGGTATTAGAAATACTTCACATGAACAAAAAGATTGGTTTAACATGCATTTACAGACCACCTAGCAATAACATAAATGACTTTCTTGATGAACTGGAGACACATATAACACAACACACCAGTAAGTACAGCGAATACGCCATTTTAGGAGATATCAACATTGATACCTTATCTAATGGCATCAGTCTATCAGCTATCAAATATACAAATATTATGGCAACTCATGGTTTCCTACCACTTATCATTCAATGTACTCGTTATGATCCAAATTTAGACTCGAGAACATGTATTGATCACATATACTATCGTAGCAGACTAGATCAATATACTTCTGCAGTCATACAATCAGATATCTCTGACCACTACATAACATATGCAGGTATTTGGCCAAAAAATTATAAGACACAATTACAAGATAATGAATCGTACATTACGCTAATGAACGATACTATAATACACACAAGCCTTAACAACACAGACTGGACAGATTGCCTTGAATTAAAAAATCCTAATGACATATATAACAATATAACAACCAAATTTAAGGAAATCTACCAAAAAGCATCTTACATAACAACTCGTAAACACAGAAAAAGCAAACAATGGTTCACTTATGACCTAAAAATACAATGTAAGGAAAGAGACAGACTTTACAAAACAATGCTCAGAAACAAGGATAATATTACAATAAAAAATGAATACAAAGCTTTCAGAAACAAATTAAATAAGCTAATAAACAAAACAAAACATCAATATCATAAAAATAAGATAAATAGTTCCGAAAACGATAATAAAGGAATGTGGAAAGTCATTAATGATATAACAGGTCGGAAAACACAAACTGTCAATGAAGTCATAAACAAACATTTAATATTACATTATACTAACGAAGTGATAGTCAATAAATTCATCAATACCTTTAGTGAAATAATAAACAGCCTAGCTCATAACTGTAGTATCAACATATGGCAATCAAATAGAAACACATTAATGAATTCCTTTACATTACTTGAAACTGATGAATATGAAATAGAAAACATAATTAAGGAATTAAAAACAGACAAATCGCCTGGGGCAGACAATATACGCTTGAAAGACATAAAGGCAACATCCAAAAAAACTATACCAATCATAACACATCTCATAAACAAGATATTCGAATCAGGCATAATACCAAAATATCTGAAATACACAATTATTAAACCAATATATAAGAATGGCGATCACTTAGACTTTGGCAACTACAGACCAATATGCATTTTGTCAATCCTCCGCAAAATAATGGAAAAATGCTTGGATAAGAGATTGAGGAATTTCCTAAATAAATATGATATTTTAAAGGGACACCTATACGGTTTTAGGAAGGGAAAAAGTACTGAACTACTCCCGGCTGAATTTGCCAATGTAATAAATAATGCCTTAAATAAGAACAATCACATAATGGTACTTTTTCTTGACTTTTCTAAAGCATTTGACACAATAAATCACAATAAACTACTTGCTAAATTACACGATATTGGAATAAGAGGCACGACTTACAAACTATTTGAAAGCTATCTGAAAAACAGGGAAATGGCAGTTATGGTCAATAACACTATCAGTGACGCAGTAGAAGGAACACAAGGTATCCCTCAAGGCAGCATTATTTCACCTACACTGTATAACCTGTTCGTAAACGACATGAATGAAGCCATTAAACACAGTAAAATATTTATTTATGCTGATGACACCACTATATATACCATACATAAAGACTCTAAAACAGGTTTTGATAGACTTCAAGAAGACTTCAATAACATCACAAGATGGTGTCATGACAATAATTTGTATATAAATATAACCAAATCTAAAATAATGCACATCAGAGTTGATCACTTCACACAAGAAAAATACAAACTAACGCACCACAGCTTATCATGCATACACCAAAACATCCTGGCAGGTTGCAAATGTAACACCTTCATAAATAGTACTTCGACACAAAAATACCTAGGAATTACCCTTGATGAACACTTTAAAATGAACACACACACAGTAAACATAATAAAAAACCTAAGAGCAAACCTCTACATCTTCTACAATCTCCAATTTTATGTAGATAGGAAAACTTACAAAACAATTTACAATGCTCTGATTGAAAGCAAATTAAGATATGCTATAGCAGCTTGGGGAAATCAAAACACAACTTAAATTAATAATCTTCAAGATAGCCAAAACAGGTTCTTTAAATATTTCACTGATATCCCTTATTTTAATATTAAAGAGTTGTTTCAAATTACTGTATTGAATCTCTACTACCATGATCCAAGATTCAGGCATAAGGTCTCTCACAACATACAAACAAGAGCCATAACAAGTACTAAACATGTTAAACCTTTATGTATAAATAGCTATGGTTTCAAGAGACTAAATTATATTCTACCATCACTACTTAATGAACTACCACCTGGACTGACAAACATTAACAGCAAACAACTAGGTATAAGTCGCATTAAAAATGTGACTTAACCAAACATTAACTCATAACATAAATTTATTAATATAACTAACATAGTGTAATTTTTTGTATCTTTAATTATTTACATTAATATTTTATCATTAACATTACAAAAAAATGCATGCACTCTTGTACTGAAATATAATCTATATATATGTTGTAAATAATAATTAATATGTCTCACAGATAATCTGTACTGTCATCAGATTCGTGAGACATATCACAATAATGTAACATAAATAGTAATTAATAAATAAATTAAATTAAATTAAATTATTATTATTATTAATATTAATATTATTATTATTATTATTATTATTATTATTATTACTAGGAAGATCATCATCATCAATTTCGGTTTTCCAGCCTAAGCCGGGTTGAAGCAAATAGTTACACTACTGCAGTCACCACAGAAGCACAAGTTATAATACAAATTTAACTCATACCGATGTATACGGGAATTTATTTATTTATTTATTTATTTATTTTTTTATTTTTTTAGAGTATGGCATTTAGTGCTGGGAGTGTCCGAGGACATGTTCGGCTCGCCAGAGGCTGTAGCTGCTTCCAGCGGACAGAGCTACAAGTTCCGTTCAATTCCATGTAGTTCCAACTTTCACTACTAGATGTCACTGATATCTAGTGGTCAACGTTGAAACTTTGATAGAGCGTTACAACGAAGTCTAACCTAGAAATTTAGCTTCACACAAGTTTAGTTAGTGGAAGGATCTTTTACATGCCATAAATCTATTACATGGGACCGCCGGCTTTACTTCTCCTCCAAAGGAAGGCATACTGAAGGATTTTGACGCTCTTAAGAAATCCGACGACTCCAGCCGTGTTTGAACCCGCGATCTTGGGCACAGCAGTTCAGCATGCTACCAACTACGCCACCGAAGCCGCATAATGTCCCAATCCCGTAAGATTGACAGCAACGTAATATATGAGAACATGCTGAAGAAAGTGGGTCAGTGGTAGCTGGGCTACCCCCTTGTACAATGACCTCTGGTCAGATTTGGTCAAGCTGGACACGTCTGTGCCACTCTGGACTCGACCCCTAGCCTCTGATCACGCCTCTACCCTTTGATCTTGGTGTGACTCCTCCTTGAGCAATCCTTCATTACTGTTTCATCCTCCATTCTCTGAGTGAGCCCGGAGTGTTCGCCTGCTCGATCGATACCAAGCTGTCGTCTGTGAGAATTATACAGGAATTGACGGCTCAATTGCAGTGTCGCTGTCAGGAAGAGAACGGAGTAATGAGAACATCTGATATCACTTGGCACATTATTCTTCAGAAGGTGCTACATTCATTTAGACCGGCGATAAATGTACACGTTGCCCTGAATTAAATCAAATTGTAACTATTTCTATTCAATTCTATCTATTTGCGCCGATCTTCACCGTTTCCTTCAGAACTCCCATAATTATAGGGAATTTAGGACTTTTAGTTTTTTTAAGGGGGGTGTTAAACCTTCAACTACAAATAAATCTCACACATTTCTACATTCTTCTTGAAAATGAAAATCCACAGACTGCTTCCAGTCGACCGACCGAGTCAGGGAATGGAATGAATGAAGCTCCCATCTAGCGGCGAGGATATGAACTGTGCCGACTGCCGAACCCTGTCGCACTCCCCTGCGGCAATGATTAAATGAATGACAGATGAAATGAAATTATAGTGGAGAGTGTTGCTGGAATTAAATATTGACAGGGAAAACCGAAGTACCCGGAAAAAACCCTGTCTGCCTCCGCTTTGTCCAGCACAAATTTCACATGGAGTGACCGGGATTTTAACCACGGACCCAGCGGTGAGAGGCCGGAGCGCTGCCGCCTAAGCCTCGGCGGCTCCCTACATTCATCATCATCATCATCATCATCATCATCATCTTCTTCATCTTCTTCTTCTTCTTCTTCTTCCCAATAGGCCTATTTCGGACCACGCTTGTTCACCTCTTGGGCCTTAATCTTTGCCCAATATTGACGCATTCCCGACGCCACTCCTTTTGTTCCACTGTCCAGGGGGTAGACTACCTTTCCTCGGAGGATTTTCCTGAAATCCATATTATTCGTTAAATAAGCGTTATTATTTTATTTTTATTCTGAGCAAACTCAAAAATAATATTTTAACATTTTATAGAAATGAAAGTTTGTTGCTTTTCAGTCGGCCAAGCAAATGAGATGGGTTAATCACTAATCCTGGAAAATAATACATGAGATTAACCCTTTATAGGTTAGTGGTCAGTATATTAACCGCCTATCATAAGGAGAATGTATACAAGAGTTTAGTGCTTTTCAGTCGGTCAACACGAATGTACCCAAAAGAGATGGGTTATGCCCTAATCCTGAAATAAATTACATGAGATTAATAAAACACTAGGAGAATGTATATTGTCAAAGATGCTGATGGTTGAATCATTCTGCCATATGACAACGAACTTTCTTTTGGAAGTGTTAATATTTCAGAAAACTAAATTATATTCTTCTATCTTCTTGACCTAAGATGCTTGATAAAATTTAATTCGTTTAACAAAATCAATTAAAATTAAAACGTAAAAAATAAAATAAGGTGAAAAAAAAAATTGAAGATAAATATGCTTGTAAAAATTAATAATTAACACTCTCATAAAATTACAAATAAAATTAAATAAGCTTTTACAATTAAAAATAAATAAGAAATAAAAAAATAAGATTATAAAAATTATAAAGTGACAAAAATATATAAACATAAATATAAATAGATAATACAAATTAATAAATTAAAATTAGGATAAAATAATGAAATAAATACAAATAAAATATATTAATACTAGTTCTGCCCTATAAAGGGTTAATAAATACACTTGGATGACCAGTTTCGATCGTCAAGCGATCATCATCAGATCCATTACAATTTCAATAGTAATCTAAATAAACAAGACCGGTATTCAAAGCCAGGGGTATTTTCCATTACGTGCCAAGACACCTGGTCAAGCATATTACATCGGATATAGTGGGAGAAGAATGGACACACGATACAATGAACACAGGAATGTGATAAAATAGGGACGCACTCGGGCGCATGCGAACACACGTGCGACGCGGGACTCAGTTTCACTAACATTTAAACCGATTAAAAATAATTCATCACGAACCGAAAGGGTGAGCTCTTGACATAAAGGAAGTAATCGAGATACACTTAGCTAAAGTAAACAACCCCAATAATCTAAACGAACACACATTCATGGAGAGTTCACCCCTCTTCACTCTACTACAAAACACACCCCATCGGTAACAAGACACAGCATAACGATGCAGCCAAGCTAGATAAAGGATTAATAATGGAAACATGTTATTGAATCAGGATTTACGATGTATATTTTTCTTTATTAAACCGAGGCCGGTATTAACGGCAGTATTAAAGGTGCCGGGACATCCTCATTAGACCGTTTGGGCTTAAAGCGGGCTTGTTAACTTATGCGTGGCGAGGATGAAACTAGGTCTTTAATAGTTGAAGATTATCCTGAATACAGTAACATACACCACATTAGGGAGACTAGACTTGGCCACACACATTTCGAGGGTTGTTTACATTTCTTTTCCTTGTCATGTCCCTTATTCCTTCTTACATGCGGTAATTCTTTTATAGATGGGATACTTTTTTAATTTTTGATTTTTAATTTTACATTTTTTTTATTAATAATTTTTAAGTATTTTATTTCTGTTTTATGAATTTTATTTTTATTTGAAAACTGCTCTGCCATTTATTAGCCTATTTTCATTTTATGAAAAAAAAGGCTTATGAGATCACCTTTTGTCTGTGTGAGCGCGTGTGTGTGATGGTGTGTGTGTGTGTCCCTAATAAATCCTAAACGGCTGGAGCGATTTCATCGAAACTCGGTAAGATCATAGCACCGTTCTGGCTGACCTCGACCGTGCCTTTCAAATTTTATTGTCTCTCACCAATCCAATATGGCGGCTGTGCGAAATATTTCACCAGCATTCAGTATCTCCGAAACTACTACCCATATCACCCTGAAATGCTGTACGGTGATAAAGGGAACACTAGAAGTTCACATATGAGACTTTCAGAAACGTGGTAACTAAAAAACCAAAATGGCGGCCAAGCGAATTTGAGACATTTAAATAGACTTTTCTCGCGATTTAACCATCCAAACGTAATGATACATGGCACAGAAAATGTTTATACACATTGTAATGCACTGGGGTCTAATTTAGTTTAAGTGTTTACATAACCTCAATATGGCGGCTGTGCGAAATATTTCACTGGCATTCAATATCTCCGAAACTATTTATGATACCACCCTGAAATTTTGTACGGTGATAGAGGGGACTGCTACAAGTTTATCTATGTAATTTTCAAAAACCTGTAAAGTAAAAAACGAACATGGCGGCCAAGCGAAATTGAAAAACTTTAATAGACTTTTCTCGTGATTTAACCGTGTGAGCGCAGTGAAATGTGGTACAGTAAATGATTATACATACTGTAATCCACTGGCATCTAATTTTGTTCAATTGTTAACATAACTTCAAGATGGCGGCTGTGCCTAATTTTAAAATTAAGTTTTTATTTCAAGTGTCGTAATCATGCGATCGAAGTGAAATTTTTAATATTGAAGCTACGCAATAATTGTCCTGTAATGGTACATAACTCTATGGCCTATATGTCATATAACAGTCCAAAATGGGGAGCATCCGAAATATTTTGACGGTTCTCAATATCTACGAATCTTTTACATCAAACAAACTGACATTTTTTTGTTCATAAAGGCTATAAACATAAGTTCGCCTATATGACTTTAAGTAACCTGGTGAGCACAAATCCAACATGGTGGCGACGCGAAGTATTAATATTTCAATCGACGTTTCTCGTGATTTAAGCATCCAAGTGCAGTGAAACTTTGCACGTTAAATGCTTATACAAATATTAATCCACTGGCATCTAATTTATTTCAATTGTTTTCATAACCACAAGATGGCAGCTGTGCGAAATTTTAAAATCTCGTTTATACTTCTTGTGTCCTAATCATGCGTTTGAAGTCTGAATACCACACGTACACAATAATCTTCTTGTAATAGCACATAAATAAAAATCCAACCTGGCGACCATCTGAAATATTTAGACGGTTCTCAATATCTACGAATCTATCACAACAATCAAACTGATTTTTTTAAAGTTGATAGAGGCAATTAACATGAGTAGGATATATGAAAATAGGCTGTATAGTTCTTCACGGAACTACTTGTTTCATTTGCAATGCCTGTCTCTCTCAGATATTTTTCACACTCTTGTAACCACTTTATCCTAGATGTCAGGGATTTTAGAAAATTCCAGATTTTCTCTGTGAGCCGGTCATTGTCCATTGAATATTAGTCTTCTCTTTTTGAATGCTGTTGTTATTGGTTCTAATTTAATGTATACGTCTTTGTGGGATCTCAGTCGAACCTGCCCGACAACCCATCTTCCGTAGTAGCCTACGTTCTATTTTAAGTAGCTGGTCAACTTGTCCTTTTCAAGCATGGTGGCGTAGTTGGTAGCATGCTGAGCTTCCAAGCCCAATATCGCGG
The DNA here is from genome assembly GCA_946902985.2 of Meconema thalassinum. Taxonomy (NCBI): domain Eukaryota; kingdom Metazoa; phylum Arthropoda; class Insecta; order Orthoptera; family Tettigoniidae; genus Meconema; species Meconema thalassinum. The sequence continues at coordinate 439,323,368 of OX336393.1, read as the reverse complement.
GTTCAAACCCGGCCGAAGTCGTCGGATTTTTTAAGAGCGTAAAAATCCCTGAGTATGCCTTTCTTTCGGAAAGGAAGTAAAGCCGGTGGCTCCATGTCACAGGTTTATGGCATGTTAAAGAACCTTCCACTAATTGCACATGTGTGAAGCTAAATTATATATAGGTTTAACATTCGACAAACGCTCTTAGGTTCCGACGTTCGTCGCCAGGAGCCGACTGCTATGGCATCTGGCAATCAAGTTCTGAACTAGTCGTTAACGGTGGCGGTTGGCGGCAAAAGTAGGAACTACTTGAAAAGTTAAATGTCTGCAGTCCTCACTTGAATTGAAAACAGATAACACACACTAATACAGTCAACACAATTAACACCGGTTATCAGACAGATTCTATAAACACCCAAAGTACACGGGGCTACATGACCGCGTTGTCGTAGCCCCTAAACTGAGGAACCAACCAACCTACCTATTCAAGCATAATATCTCCGAAGCATACAAACCTTCTGGTCAAACAACAGTGCTGTATTGTCTTAATTTGGCTCCTGTACTCAGCATCGTCTTATTATAAATGTTTGTAGTCAGTTGGTGCGCTCGCTATAATTTCCAGATGCGCTTCTTGTTCTCGACCATTCTGATGGATTACTTCTCCCAGGTACTCAAATTTCTTTCCGTGGTTAGTTACCATCTATTCTGGCACATCACTGATGTCCATCATACATTTAGTCTTCTCTTTGTTGTCCTAATTTCTCTGCTGTTAGGTAGATTTCATTAGAAAGCTAACTATTGCAATGGGTCCCATGTTTCGACTTCCGGAAAATTTCGACATATCTTCGCGTTTCACATCCCCCAGACCCCAAAACCACCGTCAGTTCAAAAGTTTATATATAATTTATGTATGTATACAGGGTGTTACAAAAAGGTACGGCCAAACTTTCAGGAAACATTCCTCACACACAAAGAAATAAAATATGTTATGTGGACATGTGTCCGGAAACGCCTAATTTCCATGTTAGAGCTCATTTTAGTTTCGTTAGTATGTACTGTACTTCCTCGATTCACCGCCAGTTGGCCCATTTGAAGGAAGGTAATGTTGACGTCAGTGCTTGTGTTGACATGCGACTCATTGCTCTACAGTACGAGCATCAAGCACAAAAGTACGTAGCATCAACTGGTTAGTGTTCATCACGAACGTGGTTTTGCAGTCAGTGCAATGTTTACAAATGCGGAGTTGGCAGATGCCCATTTGATGTATGGATTAGCACGAGGCAATAGCCGTGGCGCGGTACGTTTGTATCGAGACAGATTTCCAGAACGAAGGTGTCCCGACAGGAAGACATTCGAAGCAATTGATCGGCGTCTTAGGGAGCACGGAACATTCCAGCCTATGACTCGCGACTGGGGAAGACCTAGAACGACGAGGACACCTGCAATGGACGAGGCAATTCTTCGTGCAGTTGACGATAACCCTCATGTCAGCGTCAGAGAAGTTGCTGCTGTGCAAGGTAACGTTGACCACGTCACTGTATGGAGAGTGCTACGGGAGAACCTGTTGTTCCCGTACCATGTACAGCGTGTGCAGGCAGTATCAGCAGCTGATTGGCCTCCACGGGTACACTTCTGCGAATGGTTCATCCAACAATGTGTAGTAGTGGTTTTTGAGGGGTTCAGATCCCTCCACCTCCACACCCTCCACACAAGATGGCGGCAGCCCGATAACTCCCGAACCCGTGGTCGGATTTTGACAAATGAGGTGTCATTGAACTCGGGCTGACACCCCCTTTCCAATGGACAACATATATCCACCCCAAAAATAAAACCTACCCCTACTAGGGGGTGAAATTGTATTTTTTTAGAGAATCTCTGTTTCCAATTGCAACATGTGAGAGTTTGAATGCCGATATGGAATGAAATGTTGTTCCACATAAAGTGCATATGTTCGGTGGAAAGCCACTATGAATTAGCATGCCCACTCATGGCTGTTGTAAGAGGGTGGGGGAGCGGATCCCTGTGGATGGGTTATTGTTGACGGGTCATTGTTGGCGGGGTCATTGTTGCCGGGTCATTGTGGACGAGTCCTTATGGACAAGTCCTTGTGGACAGGTCCTTGTTGACAGGTCCTTGTGGACAGGTCCTTGTTGACAGGTCCTTGTGGTCGAGTCCTTGTGGACGAGTCCTTGTGGACGAGTCCTTGTCCCTTTGGACTGATCCCTTTGGACGGGTCCCTTTGGCCTGGTTCCTACGGACTAGCCCATGAATTTATTTAAATTATGTCAAAGGGCCTAACTACATTTGTGTGTGTTGAATTGACGTTGTTCACTAATCCCCCACTACTATAATGTAATAACGATATGAAAGGAAAGTGATGAAATACATGTGAACACGTGTGAGATGTCATTATTAGCATTCTCCTTGTGAAACAAGTCACATCCTGTTTTGATTCATACGTGAGAAAATGCGAGTTCATGTGTAATATGATCTAACACACAGGTGTTCACATGTGCACGTGCACGATAAGAGCTAACAAGTCACAACCTGTTTTGGCAGTGGTGGGAATAAGGCTAGAGACATGTACGAGTAGTCAAATTACTCCGGCAGACAACCCCTTTCCTATGGATAACTTATTTCCACTCAAAAATAAAATCTACCCCTACTAGGGGGTGAAATAATAATTTTTAGGTAGAAGTCGCTTTCCATGTGCAACATGTGGGAGTTTGTATGCCAATATGAAATTTAACTCGTTCCACATAAAGTGCATGCATACAACTGAATGCAGCTATGATTTATCATTTTTGTTTTTTGTTTTACGAATGCGCAATTGGTTTTTTTGTAAGAGGGCGGGCTTTTTGAATAATGATTTATAGATACGTTTTTTTTTACAAATTAACCAACGATCCAAAAACAAATAGGTCATCGGCTTTTTAATATCTTATGAACTAAGAAAGCTAGGAACTTGTATGAGGGATCGTTGGACTTGTGGTGACGCCCTGTTTTTGAATGTGTTATTCATTTTTTGTCAAAAGGGCCTAACTGCACTTTCGTTAATATCTCGCTAACTAATAATCACAGAGGGTCGAGTGAGGTGTCATAGGACTTAAAATGGCCAACCCCTCCCCATGACCAATGAATTTACAAAAAAAAAACAGCAAGGTCATTAACCTAAGATTGTATCAACTAATAATCAGAGAGGGACAAGTGAGGTGTCACAAGACTCAGGATGGCCAACCCTTTTCCATGACCAACGAATTTACCCAAAATACCCAAAACAGCAAGGTCATTGACCTAAGATTTTATAAACTTATCAGTAGAGAGGGTCAAGTGAGGTGTCATAGGACTACGAATGGTTAACCCTTTCCCATGACCAATGAATTTACCTCAAAAATTCAAAACAGCAAGGTCATTGACCTGAGATTTTATAAACTAATAATAGGATATCAACATGTGAGGTGTCATAGGACTTAGAATGGTCAACCCTTTCCCATGGCTAATGAATTTACCCAAAAATACCCAATACATCAAGGTCATCGACCTGAGATTTTATAAACTTATAATTGGATATGGACATGTGAAATGTTTACTGTGAGTGATGAAACATAGCTAGGTAGTGAAAGAATTATTGTAGGCTACATGTATGGAGACTGACAAATCTTTCACCATTGGAACTTGTTTTCAGATCAAACTGCAGTACAGAGAGAGTATAGGTTGTAGGTGTGGGATAATAAATGACAAATGGTGTATACAAAATCTGATTAATCGATTCAAGAAATAAGAGTAGTCAATCTTTAATTGATTGGTTAAAGAGGATAGCTAAAATCCAAAATGGTGACTACATTGAACTAAACTGAACCAAGCTGAATCAAACCCAACCAAACCGAACCAAACTTAATCAAAAACAAGCCAATGGTTTAAGTGTAAAACTTGTGGTTGAATGTGGGCATTGGTAATGTCAGAAAGGAAAGGGATAACGCTCTACCTATAGAGGGTAAGGTAAAGCTAGTGCATGATGCTAATGCACACACACACAAGTACATGAACCACACACAACCATCCTATGCAGTTATTATGGGTTGACTGTTAAAACTTGTTCAGTGGTTACTGGGACAAGATGGTCGCTACACACAACAAGCTTTAAATACCTGAGGCTAATAATCTATACACACACTCACACACACTTGTTCTAAACTAAACTGTCTTGCTGGCAGAGCTCACACAGTAGGTAAATGACAGAAATGCTTGGCTAACAGAAATACAATCATTTTCGGTTGTCTAATGTTACCAGCTAAACATTACGTGCTATAGTGGTGAGCACATGTGCCTCTTTCACTGGAGATCTTAACTCGATTTCTAGCTCTAAGGCCTAGAACGAATCAAACTAAGAAAAAAGGGTATGGTGACGCAGTGGTTAAACTGTTAGCCTTTCACTAAGGTAGACTAGGGTTTGATTTTTGGTTAATATGCATGTCATAAACAATCAAATAAAAGCAGAGATAATGTTTAAAACTGATTACACTTGTCTCTTTTCAAATTATTACTTAGATTACAAATACAAACGTGGACTGGGTTTGACATACAGTTAATGCTTCCTATCACATACCAGACTGCAAGAAAGCCAAACAAGCAAAAGCAGTGGTAAAATCGCTATGTGTAGAGAAATACCTAACGGTTTTATGAACTGGCAAAGGTAAGTCGCATAAACAGTGCAGGATACAATCCAGCAACCATAATTTTTATCTCGTGGACAAGAGAAAACATATATATAGAGAGAGATATATAGAAAGCTTGTGTGTGTGTGTGTGTGTGTGTGTGTAGCATTGGTTGTTTGACCAGAGAAAATACGGTGAGGTAGGGTGGGGAGAGGGAGAATTAGCACTTATATATGAATGGAAAATAGATTTTTTTCAATCGTTTTGTTTTTCAAATGTAGTGGTAGATAGTCGTTTTTTGTAAAACATTCTTACTTGCAGTAGTAATAAGCCTCTATGGTTCCGCTAACACATAGATAGACTGTATTATTGCCATGGTCAAGCACTCACATTAAGATCATTTACAAAATCATAAAATGAAAAATAAAAATCTTGTTTTGGAAATATCGTTTTTCAACATACACACAAAATAAATATATAAAAAATTTGTAAACAGCAAATTGGAAAATCCATGTTTCCATATAGACAAAATTTAAAAACCTTAAACGGACATTTAAGAAAATATATGCAAATGGGAAATTGACAAATGTGTAAATATGAAAATGGAAAAATCCATGTTTCCATATCATGAAATTGAAAAACATCAAACTGTCATTTTAAAAAATGCAAATGGAAAATTGACAAATTGCAATGTGTGAAGTGTGAAATTGAACAAATGGCTATCATTTTTTTTAAGAACATGGTGCTCTATGGTTTAGGTGTGAATCAAACCCTCTCTACTTATTTGGACCACTCGAGACTGAGTAGACTAGTTTTAGTTGTCATACCACTTTTAAAAGTTTTTGTTAAATCTAGGAATTGAACCCAAGAGCTTGTAGGGGGGATCCAAGGTTATAATATGTTAAACAGATAGCCTTGAATGTAGGGTGTGGTAGTTATATAGAGATGAGACGTTTCGCTCGGGGCAGGGAGGCATGGAGATCTGCATCAAACCAGTCAAAAGACTGACGACTCAAACAACAACATGTAGAGCTCACCAAACTAATGTTGTGTAACGGTAAATGTTAGTCAACGAACAGTAATGCATTACTAAAACCCATGACACGATACCTAAGAGCTTTTCTAAAATTATTTTAAAATGCCTTTAACCCTATATTAAACACCCAGTTCACAAGACTCATAACTGCAATGTTATGGTCAAACAAAACAAAATCTATATTTCAAAACAAACAAGTGGTTTAGTCAATGTATACTGGAAAAAGTTTTATAAACACTCAAGTCCACAAAAATAATTAAATTAGTAACTGTCAGGTTGACCGAGTGGTTATGGTGTTTGACTTAAGTTCAAATTTTCTGTACAAGAAAGCAAGGGTTCGAATACCTTACCTGATATAACTATTGCCTCAAAATGACTTGACCACACTGTATTATTGTGTATTCGGTACACAAACCATAGATAGAGTGTATTGTTTAAGGTCACTCTCTTTGCGAACATAGTCAGAGACTGTTGATGGTTAACAATTGCATTAATAGTGGGACATAGGGATAGCAATTAAGAAAAACAGACAATACCCATACACTTTTTTTATTTATTTAATATAAGTACTTGTACAATAGTTATATACAAACTACAACTCTCTTTTGTCTATTACTATCTAGTCCTTTTCGATCCACTTGCATAACAAGGCAGATGACTTTGTAGTTCAGCCCCTTAAAACAACAACAACACTACCTCTTGCATAGTCTGTGATGTTGTTGACTCTTGAGGCGTGGAACATGGATACAACATAACTTTTACAACAGGGGTTAAACGTTGCTCAACAATCAATGCTCTATTTTGAGTAGCAACATCTTTCTCTTGTACTAACTTATTAGCATTCTGATGATTTTTTGCCAACACCATCAGTGTTTTGTCTGGAGCACTACATTGATGATCACTCACACTTAAAACCACACCATTTCTACTTTTCATATTGCCTCGACATCTTGTTGACCTCTGTTTTGAGCATCGCCAGAATATTATTCCTTTTACATTTTATCGTCTATAGTTATAAGAGTAGCCTTTAAAGAGTACACGTTGTTTACCCCGGTTAGTTGTAGTAAGTTCCATAGTAGTAACTAACCTGTTAGAATGATTTGCACTCTACAAAGGTTATCTCTGTTCTGGTAATAGAATTATTTAGCGTTGGCTTTTATATTTAATATGTACAGTTAAAAGTGATAGAAAAGTGGTAGAAACGTGGTAGCAGAGTGGTAGACAAGTGGTAGACAATTGGTAACATAGTGGTAGAAAAGTGGTAGCAAAGTGGTAGAAAAGTGGTAGAAAAGTGGTAGAAAAGTGGTAGCAAAGTGGTAGAAAAGTGGTATCTAAGTGGTAGAAAATATTACATGTATTGTTAAGAAATAGTTTAAGCGGTTACATGGATTCATTACACTATAATTTTAGCATCACGAAGCTCATTTTCCATATCCAAAAGTTCTTCCTCATATTTAGTATGACCAGCCTGTTTACAGGTATGCAAGTACTGAAGCCGCTGGATTAGCTTATTGGGATTGTTTCAGTAAACAAATTTAACAAATGATTTTTTTGGGTGTAAACCATTATCATCATCATCATCATCATAATCATCATCATCATCATCATGGTTATCATCATCAATATAATTATCATCAATATAATCATCATCACTATTACTACCTAATCCTTTTTGTTCATCTTGCAATGCAACAACCTTTGACATAGTTTGTGTTGTCTTTGATAGTGTTAAAGGTTTCTTAGACGTTAACGACTGTCCTAACATGTCTTTTTCAGGAGATAATAAATGTTCTTTAACAAACAAAGCACTATCTTGAGCCACACTATTTTTTTCTTGGTCTTGCTTTTTTACCTTGGTTAGAGTATTTTGTCCATTTAAATGAGTATTATTTTGAGATTTACAATGATGATCGATTGAAATAAGTATGTTGGAGCCTTTTGTTTTAATCATTCCTCGACACTTTTTAGATCGTTGTTTCGAACAGCACCAAATAACAGTTCCATTTTTATTAGTTCGTTTTACAATATATGCATATCCTTTATAGTAAGCACATGGCTTACCATAGCTAGTCGTTGATACTTCCATGTCGACTGTTAAGCATAAACTAATCTCTAGTAAAGTTAACTCGATAATAAAAATGATAGTTTGTAGTATGTGCAGTTTAAAGTAAGAGCAAAAGTGAGAGTAAAATGGTAGAAAAGTGTTAACAAAGTGGTGGAAGAGTGGTAGCAGTTTATAGTAGTCATGATCTTTTTTTTTACCAGAATGTGATTTGAGTAAATGTAATTTCTAAACCTTAGCAGTGAGTAGTCAGTTAGTCTTGGTTCAGACAAGCGTAAACAGTTCTCCAATGAATCAGGGATCAAGATTTTCATTATGAAACAGTTGTGTGTAGCCAATTAGGTATCGGTACTTGATAGCTTCACACATGAACAAAAATTCCAACATATCTGACATCAGATTTTCATTATGAAACAGTTGTGTGTAACCAATTAGGTATCGGTACTTGATAGCTTCACACATGAACAAAAATTCCAACATATCTGACATGAATTACATGATTTGAAAGTTGACAAAGAATATCCAATCAACCATTGTAGTTGCAATGTCAAACACAAAGACAAAATCAGTATGAACTTTTAAGTTACAGGAAAATTCTATGAAATAGACTAGGCATGAAATTTGGAAATACACATTAGAAGTTTGCAACACCATCCTTCTAGCCTATATAAATTATCGACATGGAAAGTGTGCACTGCCCCTAACATTAAACCAATTTATCAATAACGCAAGTCAACAATCAAAACATTTTGTCTTGAGTCTATAATTTAATGCATATATTCTGTCTACATTGAACAGTAACAAAAAACGCCATTCATAATTAATTAAGTTTGCTTTAATTCGTTATGTAATGATAAATACATATTTAAAGTTTTGGCTGACTGTTCAGGGTGAATCGGCTTTGAACACATAAGAGAGGGAATATTTTAAGACTTAACCTCTGCTCACCTAACATAACCTAAATTTACCTAACCTAACCTTGTTATATAGGTAAGAAACGGGTCAAGCTATGCTTTCGACTACCGAGTTTCAGCTACTTTTCAAGGTTACTCTCCCGAACATTGCCGGAGACTGCTGATAAATACCTATGTTCCCACGGCGGCGGCGCGCAACGACTTACATGATGCGCTTCCCCCTTTTCATTGATCCCTGTTGATTTGTCCCATTGGACTGGTCCCTGTTGACTAGCCCCTTTGGAAGGGCCCTTTTTGAATGGAGTCATTTTTGACGGGTCCCTGTGGACAGGTCCTTTTGGCGGATCCCTTTGGATCGGACCCTTTGACATAATTTGGATAATTGCATGGGCCAGTCCATAGGTACCAGCCCAAAGGGACCGGTCCAAAGGGATCAGCCAAAAGGACCTGTCCACAGGGACCCGTCAAAAATGACTCCATTCAAAAAGGGCCCTTCCAAAGGGGCTAGTCAACAGGGACCAGTCCAAAGGGACAAATCAACAGGGATCAATGAAAAGGGGGAAGCACATCATGTAAGACGTTGCGCGCCGCCGCCGTGGGAACATAGGTGTTTATCAGCAGTCTCCGGCAATGTTCGGGAGAGTAACCTTGAAAAGTAGCTGAAACTCGGTAGTCGAAAGCATAGCTTGACCCGTTTCTTACCTATATGACAAGGTTAGGTTAGGTAAATTTAGGTTATGTTAGGTGAGCAGCGGTTAAGCCTTAAAATATTCCCTCTCTTATGTGTTCAAAGGCGATTTACTCTGAACAGTCAGCCAAAACTTTAAATATGTATTTATCATTACATAACGAATTAAAGCAAACTTAATTAATTATGAATGGCGTTTTTTGTTACTGTTCAATGTAGACAGAATATATGCATTAAATGATAGACTCAAGACAAAATGTTTTGATTGTTGACTTGCGTTATTGATAAATTGGTTTAATGTTAGGGGCAGTGCACACTTTCCATGTCGATAATTTATATAGGCTAGAAGGATGGTGTTGCAAACTTCTAATGTGTATTTCCATATTTCATGCATAGTCTATTTCATAGAATTTTCCTGTAACTTAAAAGTTCATGCTGATTTTGTCTTTGTGTTTGACATTGCAACTACAATGGTTGATTGGATATTCTTTGTCAACTTTCAAATCATGTAATTCATGTCAGATATGTTGGAATTTTTGTTCATGTGTGAAGCTATCAAGTACCGATACCTAATTGGTTACACACAACTGTTTCATAATGAAAATCTGATGTCAGATATGTTGGAATTTTTGTTCATGTGTGAAGCTATCAAGTACCGATACCTAATTGGTTACACACAACTGTTTCATAATGAAAATCGTGATCTCTGATTCATTGGAGAACTGTTTACGCTTGTCTGAACCAAGACTAACTGACTACCCACTGCTAAGGTTTAGAAATTACATTTACTCAAATCACATTCTGGTAAAAAAAAAAGATCATGACTACTATAAACTGCTACCACTCTTCCACCACTTTGTTAACACTTTTCTACCATTTTACTCTCACTTTTGCTCTTACTTTAAACTGCACATACTACAAACTATCATTTTTATTATCGAGTTAACTTTACTAGAGATTAGTTTATGCTTAACAGTCGACATGGAAGTATCAACGACTAGCTATGGTAAGCCATGTGCTTACTATAAAGGATATGCATATATTGTAAAACGAACTAATAAAAATGGAACTGTTATTTGGTGCTGTTCGAAACAACGATCTAAAAAGTGTCGAGGAATGATTAAAACAAAAGGCTCCAACATACTTATTTCAATCGATCATCATTGTAAATCTCAAAATAATACTCATTTAAATGGACAAAATACTCTAACCAAGGTAAAAAAGCAAGACCAAGAAAAAAATAGTGTGGCTCAAGATAGTGCTTTGTTTGTTAAAGAGCATTTATTATCTCCTGAAAAAGACATGTTAGGACAGTCGTTAACGTCTAAGAAACCTCTAACACTATCAAAGACAACACAAACTATGTCAAAGGTTGTTGCATTGCAAGATGAACAAAAAGGATTAGATAGTAATAGTGATGATGATTATATTGATGATGATAACCATGATGATGATGATGATGATGATTATGATGATGATAATGGTTTACACCCAAAAAAATCATTTGTTAAATTTGTTTACTGGAACAATCCCAATAAGCTAATCCAGCGGCGTCAGTACTTGCATACCTGTAAACAGGCTGGTCATACTAAATATGAGGAAGAACTTTTGGATATAGAAAATGAGCTTCGTGATGCTAAAATTATAGTGTAATGAATCCATGTAACCGCTTAAACTATTTCTTAACAATACATGTAATATTTTCTACCACTTTGCTACCACTTTTCTACTACTTTTCTACCAATTTTCTACCACTTTTCTAGTTTGCTACCACTTTTCTACCACTTTGCTACCACTTTGCTACCACTTTTCTACTACTTTTCTACCACTTTTCTACCACTTTTCTACCACTTTGCTGCCACTTTTCTACCACTATGATACCAATTGTCTACCACTTGTCTACCACTTTGCTACCACGTTTCTACCACTTTTCTATCACTTTTAACTGTACATATTAAATATAAAAGCCAACGCTAAATAATTATATTACCAGAACAGAGATAACCTTTGAAGTGTGCAAATCATACTAACAGGTTAGTTACTACTATGGAACTTACTACAACTAACCGGGGTAAAGAACGTGTACTCTATAAAGGCTACTCTTATAACTATATACGACAAAATGTAAAAGGAATAATATTCTGGCGATGCTCAAAACAGAGGTCAACAAGATGTCGAGGCAATATGAAAAGTAGAAATGGTGTGGTTTTAAGTGTGAGTGATCATCAATGTAGTGCTCCAGACAAAACACTGATGGTGTTGGCAAAAAATCATCAGAATGCTAATAAGTTAGTACAAGAGAAAGATGTTGCTACTCAAAATAGTGCATTGATTGTTGAGCAACGTTTAACCCCTGTTGTAAAAGTTATGTTGTATCCATCTTCCACGCCTCAAGAGTCATCAACATCACAGACTATGCAAGAGGTAGTGTTGTTGTTGTTTTAAGGGGCTGAACTACAAAGTCATCTGCCTTGTTGTGCAAGTGGATCGAAAAGGACTAGATAGTAATAGACAAAAGAGAGTTGTAGTTTGTATATAACTATTGTACAAGTACTTATATTAAATAAATAAAAAAAGTGTATGGGTATTGTCTGTTTTTCTTAATTGCTATCCCTATGTCCCACTATTAATGCAATTGTTAACCATCAACAGTCTCTGACTATGTTCGCAAAGAGAGTGACCTTAAACAATACACTCTATCTATGGTTTGTGTACCGAATACACAATAATACAGTGTGGTCAAGTCATTTTGAGGCAATAGTTATATCAGGTAAGGTATTCGAACCCTTGCTTTCTTGTACAGAAAATTTGAACTTAAGTCAAACACCATAACCACTCGGTCAACCTGACAGTTACTAATTTAATTATTTTTGTGGACTTGAGTGTTTATAAAACTTTTTCCAGTATACATTGACTAAACCACTTGTTTGTTTTGAAATATAGATTTTGTTTTGTTTGACCATAACATTGCAGTTATGAGTCTTGTGAACTGGGTGTTTAATATAGGGTTAAAGGCATTTTAAAATAATTTTAGAAAAGCTCTTAGGTATCGTGTCATGGGTTTTAGTAATGCATTACTGTTCGTTGACTAACATTTACCGTTACACAACATTAGTTTGGTGAGCTCTACATGTTGTTGTTTGAGTCGTCAGTCTTTTGACTGGTTTGATGCAGATTTCCATGCCTCCCCTGCCCCGAGCGAAACGTCTCATCTCTATATAACTACCACACCCTACATTCAAGGCTATCTGTTTAACATATTATAACCTTGGATCCCCCCTACAAGCTCTTGGGTTCAATTCCTAGATTTAACAAAAACTTTTAAAAGTGGTATGACAACTAAAACTAGTCTACTCAGTCTCGAGTGGTCCAAATAAGTAGAGAGGGTTTGATTCACACCTAAACCATAGAGCACCATGTTCTTAAAAAAAATGATAGCCATTTGTTCAATTTCACATTTCACACATTACAATTTGTCAATTTTCCATTTGCATTTTTTAAAATGACAGTTTGATGTTTTTCAATTTCATGATATGGAAACATGGATTTTTCCATTTTCATATTCACACTTTTGTCAATTTCCCATTTGCATATATTTTCTTAAATGTCCGTTTAAGGTTTTTAAATTTTGTCTATATGGAAACATGGATTTTCCAATTTGCTGTTTACAAATTTTTTATATATTTATTTTGTGTGTATGTTGAAAAACGATATTTCCAAAACAAGATTTTTATTTTTCATTTTATGATTTTGTAAATGATCTTAATGTGAGTGCTTGACCATGGCAATAATACAGTCTATCTATGTGTTAGCGGAACCATAGAGGCTTATTACTACTGCAAGTAAGAATGTTTTACAAAAAACGACTATCTACCACTACATTTGAAAAACAAAACGATTGAAAAAAATCTATTTTCCATTCATATATAAGTGCTAATTCTCCCTCTCCCCACCCTACCTCACCGTATTTTCTCTGGTCAAACAACCAATGCTACCCACACACACACACACACACACAAGCTTTCTATATATCTCTCTCTATATATATGTTTTCTCTTGTCCACGAGATAAAAATTATGGTTGCTGGATTGTATCCTGCACTGTTTATGCGACATGCCTTTGCCAGTTCATAAAACCGTTAGGTATTTCTCTACACATAGCGATTTTACCACTGCTTTTGCTTGTTTGGCTTTCTTGCAGTCTGGTATGTGATAGGAAGCATTAACTGTATGTCAAACCCAGTCCACGTTTGTATTTGTAATCTAAGTAATAATTTGAAAAGAGACAAGTGTAATCAGTTTTAAACATTATCTCTGCTTTTATTTGATTGTGTATGACATGCATATTAACCAAAAATCAAACCCTAGTCTACCTTAGTGAAAGGCTAACAGTTTAACCACTGCGTCACCATACCCTTTTTTAGGTAGATTTCTTTAGAAAGCTAACTATTGCAATGGGTCCCATGTTTCGACTTCCGGAAAATTTCGACATATCTTCGCGATTCACATCCCCCAGACCCCAAAACCACCGTCAGTTCAAAAGTTTATATATAATTTATGTATATATGTATATATGTATCTATATATATATATATATATATCAGTTTCTTGTGGACACGATAACAGCCGTAATTTTGTACCAATCACTTTGAATTTTTTACATAATATGTATCCCTATAAAATCTCGGTCGAGTTAGTTAATGGGAAAAATCGGTCAAAGGGGGTAAAAATGGGGGGCTTTTTTCGAAAAAGTGAAATATCGCTATAACTCTCTTCACACATGAAATATCGAATCCCTTCAAAGTTCATAATATGTGTCGAATAAGTGCCAAAAATTTATGTCAAATAAGTTTTTTGATAGCACCAACCATTGACCAAAGGGGTGGGAAAAAGTGGGTTTTTCGGGAAACATTAATCATATCTCTGTTAATAGGCACAATATCAAAACCGCACAAAATAGACAATATTCCTCCAATAATTACCTAAAACTTTTGTCTGAAAGAATTTTTGATATGACCCACCATTACGCCACGGGGTGAACAAAATGATTTAAATTATAAGAAAATGCCAAGTGCCAAGAGATGATGATGATAATTGTTGTTTTAAGGGGCCTAACATCTAGGTTATCGGCCCAAGTGCCAAGAGAGGTTGCCATGACAACTTTACTTTTAATCGATAAGGGATGACCATCAGCAGTTGCTATGACAACGCCACTGCACGAGATCACATTCAGTTTTCATATGTCAGTGGGAAGCGACTTCGGTATCGGAACTGGTAGCATGCTGAACTTCTATGCCCAAGGTCGCGGGTTCAAACCCGGCTGAAGTCGTCGGATTTACTAAGAGCGCTAAAAAACCTGAGTTTGCTTTCCTTCGGAGGGGAAGTTCCAACGTTCGTTGCGAGTTGCTGATTTAGGTGGCATCTAGTAGCCAAGTTCACAGCTAGGTGTCGTTGACGGCAGTATTTTAGGTAGATTTCGTTAGAAAGCTAACTATTGCAATGGGTACCATGTTTCGATTTCCGGAAAATTTCGACATATCTTCGCGTTTCACATCCCCCAGACCCCAAAACCACCGTCAGTTCAAAAGTTTATATATAATTTATGTAATATATGTATATATATGTATATCAGTTTCTTGTGGACACGATAACTGCCGTAATTTTGCACCAATCACTTGGAATTTTTTACTGAATATGTATACCCATAAAATCTCGGACGAGTTCGTTACTGGGCTATATCGGTCGAAGGGGATGAAAATGGGGGACTTTTTTTTTCTCGAAAAAAAATGAAATATTGCTATAACTCTCTTAATATGTGAAATATCGAATCCGTTCAAAGTTCATACTATGTGTCGGATAAAGCTCAGAAATTTATGTTTGAAACGTTTTTTTGATAGCACCAACCATTGACCAAAGGGGTGGGAAAAAGTGTTTTTTTTTCGGGAAACATTAATCATATCTCTGTTAATAGGCACAATATCATAACCGTACAAAATGGACAATATTCCCCTAATAATTACCTAAAACGTTTGTCTGAAAGAATTTTTAATATGAGCCACCATTGCGCCAAGGGATGAGAAAAATGATTTCGGAATTATAAGAAAATGCCAAGAGCTATCAGTGGTTGACATGGCAACACTACTAAATTGATGAGGGATGAGCCATCAGACGTTGCCATGACAACGCACTTGCGCGTGATCAGATTCAGATTTCCATCTGACTAAGTGTGAAGCGGCTTCGGTGACGTAACTGGTAGCATGCTGAACTTCTATGCCCAAGGTCGCGGGTTCAAAGCCGGCCAAAGTCGTCGAATTTTCTAAGAGCGCTAAAAATCCCTCAGTAAGCTTTCCTTTGGAGGGGAAGTTCCAACGTTCGTTGCGAGTTGCTGATTGAGGTGGCATCTAGTAGCCAAGTTCACAGCTGGGTGGCGTTGACGTTAGTATCTGGTAGCAACATTAGGAACTACTGCTTGAAATTCAGCGTCTGCATTCCTTACCTGAATTACAGACTAATACCGCCATCACAATTCACACCGTTTATCAGACAGATTCTACACTCACCCAAAGTACACGGGGTTATATGACCGCGTTGTCGCAGCCCCTAAACTGAGGAACCAACCAACATCTCTGCGGGAGATATAATTTTGCGTGAAGAAGTAACAGACCGTTACATAGTAACACATCAGTGTCGAAACCTTGCATAAGGACAGTGTGACCACAAGTATAACAAGTAGTTCCGTGAAGAACTGTACAGCCTATTTTCATATATCCTGCTCATGTTAATTGCCTCTATCAACATACAAAATTTCAGTTCAATTGCTGTATCAGATTCGTAGATATTGAGAACCGTCTAAATATTTCAGATGGTCGCCAGGTTGGATTTTTATTTTTGTACTATTATATTAAGATTATTGTGTAAGTGTGGTATTCAAACTTCAATCGCATGATTAGAACACAAGAAGTAAAAACGAGATTTTAAAATTACGCACAGCAGCCATCTTGTGATTATGCAAACAATTGAAATAAATTAGATGCCAGTGGATCAACATTTGTGTAAGCATTTAAAACGTGCAACGTTTCACGGCACTCGGATAGTAAATTCGCGAGAAACGTCCATTTAAATATTTATACTTCGCGTCGCCGCCATGTTGGATTCGTGCTCACCAGGTTACTGAAAGTCCTATAGATGAACATATGTTCATAGTCTCTATGAACATAAAAATTTCAGTTTGGTTGCTGTAAAAGATTCATATATATTGAGAACCGTCTAAATATTACGGAAGCTTGCCATTTAGGATTGTTATATGTATAGGCCATAGAGTTATGTACCATTCAAGGTCACTTATTGCCTAGGTTCATTATTCAAACTTTCACTTCGATCGCATGATTACGACACAAGAAATAAAAACTTAATTTTAAAATTTCGCACAGCCGCCATTTTGAGGTTATGTAAACAATTGAATTAAATTAGATGGCAGTACATTACAATCTGCAAAATCATTTACTGTACCACATTTCACTGCGCTCAGAGAGTTAACTCACGAGAAAAGTCTATTAAAATATTTCAAATTCGCTTGCTCGCCATGTTCGTTTTGTACTTTACAGGTTTATGAATTATACATAGGTAAACTTGTATCAGTACCCTTTATCACCGTACAAAATTGCAGGGTGATATGTGTAATAGTTTCGGGGATATAGAATGTCAGTGAAATATTTCGCACAGCCGCCATTTTGAGGTTATGTAAACAATAGGGATGTAGCGGGAGAAAGTTCGCGCCAGATAGCGCTCGTGTAGTACTGGGTAAGCGCAAGGCGATCGTCTTATGTTTCTCCCAGTCAGCTGCGACGAAAGTGTAAATTGTGACCGAGTTTTCTAAGCTAAAGTAAATTATATCTTCTCTAATTTTACTCCAAGACTATATTAATTAATTCTATAGGTATATCTCCTAATATATGATAAACGATTTTCAGCGTTTAAGCGTTCAACAGCTGCAAAATGAGCTACGGACTAGAGGCATTAAAACCAACGGGAGGAAGGAAGAATTAATAGCCTACAGCGGTAATAACAAAATTCTAACACGCTTTATTATTCAAATAATGAATATGAGACAGCATGCTTTCTCCTAAAGTTTACAATTACTAGAGTATTGTAGGCCTATATTGATAAATATATCTCCAAAAGACTTAAATCATAAATTTAGATTTAAATATTCACTTGCTCCCCCTGCTTACAGACTTCGATTCATGTATATTTTTTTTTTTAGGTTGATAGCTTACATGAAACTGTCGTGTTTTAAGGTAAACATAATCAAAGAAAGTTGATACCGGTAATTAAATGTGTACCTCGAAAATGCATCGCAACGTTTGGTTCTTATGTAATTTTGTCAATTTCGCAATAAGAATCGTTCCCTTACCCCTGGGAAAGGACTTGAGGGTACCATTTTTTAAAAGTTTGAGAATCCCTGATTTAGGGCCACGAGCTGTTTCCATTCATCTGACTATGTCTCAAGAATGTAGAAGTCAGTCGCTACCGCATTCTCCGTCAGGCAGATGGAAGTTGACGATTAATTCCGATTTCAAGAAACCAACCATAATACGTTTGCGACTGTTAATGTTGCGACATTTATTCTTTAAGTATTTGACCGAGTAGCCTATTGATGTCTTTGAAAATGGGAGTCAGAAATGTTACTTGCATTTCTTCGTGTATATTGACGATTTCTTCCCGTACTTCAATGGAGATGATTTCTGCAGATTCCGATATTGAGGGTTATCGTGATAATCCGGAAATTTTCTTGTGTATGGCCTCTTCCTAAATAATTACTTTTGTTGTGTTCGTGGTCCACGGAAAAAGCGGTAGAACAGCGCCCGGTTTTTATCTTGCTCTCTCACCTTCAAATAGGCCTACAAACGCATAAATTCAGTGGATGTTATCGAAATGTCTAATCAGTTTATAGGTACAAAATGGGAATTATTTTCCATTGTAAGTCACACTTATCCAACACAGTTTTCGTGAAGTCATCGGGTTGTAATGGAAACACACTTTAATATATTCGGTCAGATTTTTCTCACCGAAATGTTTCCTAAAACATGTGACCTTTTCTTCCTCATTTCTTTATTTTGTGGAAATTGGTGAAACGAAAACGGACTTCCCTGATTTTTACAAAGTGGAACACTGCAATAGCTCGGCATAGTTACGAAAATAACAATTTAAACAACTTAAATTCGTGGATATTAGCGGCATGAGAACATAGGAGACAAATGAAGAGCGCCTTGCGCTTACCCAGTACAACAGCAGTGCGCTCTATCGGTGCTAGTTCTATACATCCCTATTGAACTAAATTAGACTCCAGTGCATTGCAATGTGTATAAATATTTGCTGTACCAAGTTTCATTACGTTTGGATAGTTAAATCGCGAGAAAAGTCTATTTAAAAGTCTCCACTTCGCTTGGCCGCCATGTTGGTTATGTAGTAACCAGGTTTTTGAAAGTTTCATAGGTGAACTTCTAGTAGTACCCTTTATCACCGTACACAATTTCAGCACGTAATGTTTAGCTGGTAACATTAGACAACCGAAAATGATTGTATTTCTGTTAGCCAAGCATTTCTGTCATTTACCTACTGTGTGAGCTCTGCCAGCAAGACAGTTTAGTTTAGAACAAGTGTGTGTGAGTGTGTGTATAGATTATTAGCCTCAGGTATTTAAAGCTTGTTGTGTGTAGCGACCATCTTGTCCCAGTAACCACTGAACAAGTTTTAACAGTCAACCCATAATAACTGCATAGGATGGTTGTGTGTGGTTCATGTACTTGTGTGTGTGTGCATTAGCATCATGCACTAGCTTTACCTTACCCTCTATAGGTAGAGCGTTATCCCTTTCCTTTCTGACATTACCAATGCCCACATTCAACCACAAGTTTTACACTTAAACCATTGGCTTGTTTTTGATTAAGTTTGGTTCGGTTTGGTTGGGTTTGATTCAGCTTGGTTCAGTTTAGTTCAATGTAGTCACCATTTTGGATTTTAGCTATCCTCTTTAACCAATCAATTAAAGATTGACTACTCTTATTTCTTGAATCGATTAATCAGATTTTGTATACACCATTTGTCATTTATTATCCCACACCTACAACCTATACTCTCTCTGTACTGCAGTTTGATCTGAAAACAAGTTCCAATGGTGAAAGATTTGTCAGTCTCCATACATGTAGCCTACAATAATTCTTTCACTACCTAGCTATGTTTCATCACTCACTGTAAACATTTCACATGTCCATATCCGATTATAAGTTTATAAAATCTCAGGTCGATGACCTTGATGTATTGGGTATTTTTGGGTAAATTCATTAGCCATGGGAAAGGGTTGACCATTCTAAGTCCTATGACACCTCACATGTTGATATCCGATTATTAGTTTATAAAATCTCAGGTCAATGACCTTGCTGTTTTGAATTTTTGAGGTAAATTCATTGGTCATGGGAAAGGGTTAACCATTCGTAGTCCTATGACACCTCACTTGACCCTCTCTACTGATAAGTTTATAAAATCTTAGGTCAATGACCTTGCTGTTTTGGGTATTTTGGGTAAATTCGTTGGTCATGGAAAAGGGTTGGCCATCCTGAGTCTTGTGACACCTCACTTGTCCCTCTCTGATTATTAGTTGATACAATCTTAGGTTAATGACCTTGCTGTTTTTTTTTTGTAAATTCATTGGTCATGGGGAGGGGTTGGCCATTTTAAGTCCTATGACACCTCACTCGACCCTCTGTGATTATTAGTTAGCGAGATATTAACGAAAGTGCAGTTAGGCCCTTTTGACAAAAAATGAATAACACATTCAAAAACAGGGCGTCACCACAAGTCCAACGATCCCTCATACAAGTTCCTAGCTTTCTTAGTTCATAAGATATTAAAAAGCCGATGACCTATTAGTTTTTGGATCTTTGGTTAATTTGTAAAAAAAAACGTATCTATAAATCATTATTCAAAAAGCCCGCCCTCTTACAAAAACCCCAATTGCGCATTCGTAAAACAAAAAACAAAAATGATAAATCATAGCGGCATTCAGTTGTATGCATGCACTTTATGTGGAACGAGTTTAATTTCATATTGGCATACAAACTCCCACATGTTGCACATGGAAAGCGACTTTTACCTAAAAATTATTATTTCACCCCCTAGTAGGGGTAGATTTTATTTTTGAGTGGAAATAAGTTATCCATAGGAAAGGGGTTGTCTGCCGGAGTAATTTGACTACTCGTACATGTCTCTAGCCTTATTCCCACCACTGCCAAAACAGGTTGTGACTTGTTAGCTCTTATCGTGCACGTGCACATGTGAACACCTGTGTGTTAGATCATATTACACATGAACTCGCATTTTCTCACGTATGAATCAAAACAGGATGTGACTTGTTTCACAAGGAGAATGCTAATAATGACATCTCACACGTGTTCACATGTATTTCATCACTTTCCTGTCATATCGTTATTACATTATAGTAGTGGGGGATTAGTGAACAACGTCAATTCAACACACACAAATGTAGTTAGGCCCTTTGACATAATTTAAATAAATTCATGGGCTAGTCCGTAGGAACCAGGCCAAAAGTACCCGTCCAAAGGTATCAGTCCAAAGGGACAAGGACTCGTCCACAAGGACCTGTCCACAAGGACCTGTCAACAAGGACCTGTCCACAAGGACTCGTCCACAAGGACTTGTCCACAAGGACTCGTCCACAATGACCCGGCAACAATGACCCCGCCAACAATGACCCGTCAACAATAACCCATCCACAGGGATCCGCTCCCCCACCCTCTTACAAAAGCCATGAGTGGGCATGCTAATTCATAGTGGCTTTCCACCGAACATATGCACTTTATGTGGAACAACATTTCATTCCATATCGGCATTCAAACTCTCACATGTTGCAATTGGAAACAGAGATTCTCTAAAAAATAAAATTTCACCCCCTAGTAGGGGTAGGTTTTATTTTTGGGGTGGAAATATGTTGTCCATTGGAAAGGGGGTGTCAGCCCGAGTTCAATGACACCTCATTTGTCAAAATCCGACCACGGGTTCGGGAGTTATCGGGCTGCCGCCATCTTGTGTGGAGGGTGTGGAGGTGGAGGGATCTGAACCCCTCAAAAACCACTACTATGTGTCAATCCTCATTTCAGTGCAAATGTTCTCTTTACGGATGAGGCGGCATTCCAACGTGATCAAATTGTAAATTTTCACAATCAACATGTGTGGGCTGACGAGAATCCGCACGCAATTGTGCAATCACGTCATCAACAGATTTTCTGTGAACGTTTGGGCAGGAATTGTTGGTGATGTCTTAATTGGGCCCCATGTTCTTCCACCTACGCTCAATGGAGCACGTTATCATGATTTCATACGGGATACTCTACCTGTGCTGCTAGAACATGTGCCTTTACAAGTACGACACAAAATGTGGTTCATGCACGATGGAGCTCCTGCACATTTCAGTCGAAGTGTTCGTACGCTTCTCAACAATAGATTCGGTGACCGATGGATTGGTAGAGGCGGACCAATTCCATGGCCTCCACGCTCACCTGACCTCAACCCTCTTGACTTTCATTTATGGGGGCATTTGAAAGCTCTTGTCTACGCAACCCCGGTACTAAATGAAGAGACTCTTCGTGCTCGTATTGTGGACGGCTGTGATACAATACGCCATTCTCCAGGGCTGCATCAGCGCATCAGGGATTGTATGCGACGGAGGGTGGATGCATGTATCCTCGCTAACAGAGGACATTTTGAACATTTCCTGTAACAAAGTGTTTGAAGTCACGCTGGTACGTTCTGTTGCTGTGTGTTTCCATTCCATGATTAATGTGATTTGAAGAGAAGTAATAAAATGAGTTCTAACATGGAAATTAAGCGTTTCCGGACACATGTCCACATATCATATTTTCTTTCTTTGTGTGTGAGGAATGTTTCCTGAAAGTTTGGCCGTACCTTTTTGTAACACCCTGTATATGTATATCAGTTTGTTGTGGACACGATAACTGCCGTAATTTTGCCCCAATCACTTTGAATTTTTTACATAATAAGTATCCCATTAAATTCTCGGTCGAGTTCGTTAATGGACTAATTCGGTCAAAGGGGGTGAAAATGGGGGGCTTTTTTCGAAAAAGTGAAATATCACTATAACACTCTTAATACATAAAATATCGAATCCATTAAAAGTTCATAATATGTGTCGGATAAGTGCCAAAAATTTATGTCAAATAAGTTTTTTGATAGCACCAACCATTGACCAAAG
The DNA here is from genome assembly GCA_946902985.2 of Meconema thalassinum. Classification (NCBI taxonomy): domain Eukaryota; kingdom Metazoa; phylum Arthropoda; class Insecta; order Orthoptera; family Tettigoniidae; genus Meconema; species Meconema thalassinum. Next base: position 439,300,744 of record OX336393.1, on the reverse strand, counting down.
GGGTGGAAAAAAGTGGGTTTTTCGGGAAACATTAATCATATCTCTCTTAATAGGCACAATATCAAAACCGTACAAAATGGAAAATATTCCCCTAATAATTACCTAAAACTTTTGTCTGAAATAAATTTTGATATGACCCACCATTACGCCAAGGGATGAGAAAAACGATTTCGGAATTAAAGAAAATGCCAAGTGCCATCAGAGGTTACCATGACAACGCTTCTAAATTGATCAGGGATGAGCTATCAGAGGTTGCCAAGACATCGCCATTGACGAGATCACATTCATTTTAGCCTACTTTTCACACATTGCAAAAATGAGGAAATAGTAGACTTATGAGATCGATCCGGGAAAATGTGTCTGTCTGTCTGTCTGTCCTTCTGTCTGGCTGGCTGTGTGTGTGTATGTGTGTGTGTCCCCCCCCCCTTATCAACTTCTAAACGGCTGCAGCAATCGAAACCAAATTTAGTATGAGTAAAGATGAATACCGGAATATCTCAAGCCCATATTTGAAAAAGATGTCAGTGCTACCAACTGCTAAAACACGCATTAGAAATTTGAGCTCCATGTTGGATATCATGGAAGGCATACATGGGAGCAATTCCAAAATTGGCACACATGTAGATAATACTAATTCAGTTTAATTTCCAGGAGGCCATACATGACAGTGTTGCCAAAATAATTTTAAGCCTTCTGATAGGTCCATTTTTTAAATGCACATAACTTCTACACTATCAATTGGATTTCAACCAAATTATGTATGTAATATAAGCACATAAGTAGGTATGACTGAGCGTATTATTAAGAGCCACCAGGGCTGCCAACTGTTAATAATTGTTCTCTCTACTTTTTATCCAAATACCAATATATCAGAAAGTATGCAAGCCGACAGCTTTAAACTATGCACGCGTATAGTACCTGACATTTTACATTAATTTGGAGTATCTTATATACGTCAGTTCAACCAACATGATTCTAAGCCTGCTGATAGGACCAATTTTTAAATACATGTAACTTCTATACTGTCAGTTGGATTTCAACCAAATTTCGTATGTGCTATGTGTAATATAACAGTATTCTTATGAGCAATTAGGGCTGCCAACTGTTAATAAATGGTGTCTATATTTTTTACCCTAATATCAATATATCAGAAAGTATGCAAGCCAACAGGTCTATACTTTGCATACATATAGCATCTGACATTCTAGATTAATTTGGAGTAATTAATATAAGTCAGTGATGCCAACATGATTCTATGCCTGATGATAGCTCCAATTTTAAAATACATATAACTTCTATACTAAAAATTGGATTTCATCCAAAACTGGCACAAAAATATATCATAATATTTCCGATAATTTCTGACCAGCATACGCATGACATTGTTGCCAACGTGCTTTTACGTGTGCTGATAGATCCAATGTATATCTCCATGTAACATCCTTTGGACTTCAACCACATTTTGTATTCTGTACCTTAAGAGATGGAATTAAGAATATATTCAGTCACCAGGGCTGCCAACTGTATTGCTGTATTAGGCTACATTATGCCTAGTATACAGTATTTCGAACTAATTAAGACATTCCGATATTACCAACTTAATTTCGTCATTATTCTAGATAGGTTCATATACTGTAGATTAATCATTGGCATGAATCTTAATTTTAAGAAAAGTAGGCTCTTTAGTTCCGCACGGAATTTCTTGTTCCATCTGACTATGTGGGAAGCGGCTAACTGGTAGCATGCTGAACTTCTATGCCCAAGGTCGCTGGTTCAAAACCGGCCAAAGTCGTCGGATTTTCTAAGAGCACTAAAAATCCCTCAGCATGCTTTCCTTCGGAGGGGAAGTTCCAACGTTCATTGCAAGTTGCTGGTTGCGGTGGAATCTAGCAGCCAAGTTCACAGTAGGTGTCGTTGACGGTAGTATTTGGTACAAAATTAGGTACTACTACTTAAAATTGACCTTCTGCAGACCTTAACTGAATTAGAGACTAATACAGTCATCACAATTAACACTGTTTATCAGACAGACTCTACACACATCCAATGTACACGGGGTTACATGACCACGTTGTCGCAGCCCCTAAACTGAGGAACCAACAAACATCTCTGCGGGAGATAAAATTTTGCGCGAAGAAGTAACAGACTGTTAGATAGTTACACATTAGTTCCAAACCTTGCATAAGGACAGTGTGATCACAAGTATAAAAATGAACCCCAAATATGACAAGAAGGTTACCATCCCCATAAGACAATAAAATTTTAAAAATATGCATAGAAAGACGAAAAAAATGTTAATTAACCTCCAATTGTAAAATACATTCTCGCAATAAATGAGGTCTGATCCACCTACGAAAACCTGCATATTTCGCCTATTTTAGCCTATCCTCTAGTCTGCCCGGTGAAATCTACCTCCGCCTTCCGGCGTGCCGAGAGGATTTTTTTCTTTTAAAGATGGTTTACCTTCTTGATTGCTGTGCTGATGTTGTTGGCGAAATTGGCCAAGACATCCACAAAGACTAAACAGTCAACATATACTCCATTGAGTTTTGAGCCTAACTGAAATCGATCTTTATTGCCTTCTTCTTTATTCAGCGACTCTCCCCATTCTCGGATGACCTTCTCAATGACACAGTTGAAATGAAGTAGCGAAAGTCCATATTCCTCGCTGGCCCTAGTCTTTATTTTTACTCAAAAAACTATTTTTAGCCTACTTTTCACATTTTTCAAAAATGAGGAAAAAGTAAGATTGATCCGGGAAAATGTGTGTATGTCTGTCCTTCTGTCTGTCTGTCTGTCTAGCTGTGTGTGTGTGTCCCCCCTATCAACTCCTAAACGGCTGCAGCAATCGAAACTAAATTTAATATGAGTGAAGATGTATACCGGAATATCTCACGCCCATATTTGAAAATGATGTCAGTGGTACCAACTGATGAAAAAACGCACAAGAATTTGAGCTCCATGACGGATATCTTGGAAGGTATGCATAGGAGCTATTCCAAAATTGGCACACATGTAGATAATACTATTTCAGTTTAATTTCCAGGAGGCCATACATGACAGTGTTGTCAAAATAATTTTGAGCCTTCTGATGGGTCAAATTTTTAATGCATATAACTCCTACACTATCAATTGGATTTCAGCCAAATTTTGTATGGAATATAAACAGATATGACTGAGCCTATTCTTAAGAGCCACCAGGGCTGCCAACTGTTAATAATTGCTCTCTATTTTTTTTATCCAAATAGCAATATATCAGAAAGTATGCAAGCCGACAGCTTTAAACTATGCACACGTATAGTACCTGACATTTTAGATTAATTTGGAGTAACGTATATACGTTAGTTCTACCAACATTATTCTAAAGCTCCTGATAGGACCAATTTTAAAATACATGTAACTTCTATGCTATCGAATGGATTTCATCCAAAATTGCCACAACAAGATTTCAGATTATTTCTGACCAGCACACGCATGACATTGTTGCCATCATGCTTTTACGCATGCTGATAAATCCAATGTCTAACTGCATGTAACGACCATTGGACTTCAACCAAATTTTGTATTCTGTACCTTAAGATGATGGAACTAAGAATATATTCAGTCACCGGGGCTGCCAACTGTAGTGCTCTATTCGGCTACATTATACCAGGTATATTTCGAACTAATTAGACATTTCGATATTACCAACTTAATTTCGTCATTATGCTACATAGGTTCATACACTGTAGATTAATCATTGGCATGAATCTTAATTTTCAGAAAAGTAGGTCTTTACTTCGTCACGGAACTTCTTGTTTTAATATACAGTTCACTTGCCCAGCATCATGGGTCATTCATTCATTTTTGGTCTTCCTGCGGTCAGGATGTTCGTTTCATTTGAGAAATAAACATATTTCATCATATGCGAAACCAACACGACAACTGAAGTCTGGTGTGCAAATGGGTACGTCTTCAAAACGGCAACATTAATTTGGTGCATAGGAGCAAAGTCTTCTTATCACATCATTAGTGTACATCATTCTGAGCACGAAGGTTTCAGGAAAAACTGTAAGCAGTACTATACAAGTCAGAATCCCTTCCCTATACATTCCTTAACCTTAAAATGGATGCAATTTCGAAGCTTGTTAAACAAAGAGCAGTTATAAAAGGCAGAATCACAAGAATACATAATTTCGTAGAATCATTCGACAGTGAGCATTCAATACATGATATCAGAGTCCGTTATGACATATTGTTAGAGTTAAGGAAGGAAGGAAGATTGTAGTTTTACGTGACCGTGAATCTTGTGATTATGAGCCACGGGACCTCCTTTTTACGTGGAATCCGAACCACAGGACATGGCATTTCACTTCGAAAATCTCACATGCATTGACCGGGAATCTAACCCGGACCGCCTTGGTGAGAGGCATACAGCTAGACCGCTGAGCCACCACGCCCCCCTTGTTAGAGTTAGAAAGCAAGTATGACACAGTTCAATCTCAGTTGGAAGTTGAGGATGAAAACACAAATCAAACAGGGGACAGAGAAATGTTAGAGTTGATAATATTCAAACATATTATATCCATCACAAGGTGACGCCAAAAGTCAATTCAATATCACAGCCAGTAGTTCGAATGGCAATATTAACCTCAAATTGCCAGCATCAAACTACCAACTTTCAGTGGTAATTATGAGGATTGGTTATCATTTGCAGACAATTTCACATTACTAGTGCACAATAATGCAAACCTAGAAACAATCCAAAAATATCATTACCTACTAGGAGCAGTTCATGTTTCGGCAAATGCATTAATTCAAAACCTTCCAACCACTGAAGCAAACTATAATGTAACTTGGGAACTATTGTGCACTAGATTTAAATATAGGAGACTCATAGCATCGAAGCATGTTCGTGAAATCTTAAATATTTCTAGAGTTAAGAATGAAACTGCCGAAGACCTCAGGCAATTCATCAGTGCATTCTCTAGCAATTTACAAGCACTGCAAGCATTACAGTTAGATACCCCACTTGAAGATGTAATTTTGACACAACATATCGTTGATCGTCTTGATTATGAAACTAGATGAGGCTGGAAACTAGAGGAAGATTCTAACAAAAATCCATCTCTTATAGAACTCACATCATTCATAGGGCACCGTTGCCAAGTCCTTGAAAGCCTACAACCTACTAGTAATCAAGTCAGGGTAAATAGTAGCAAGGAAAACTCATACAAGAGAAAGCCATCCGCTTATACACACGTCGCATGTATTGACAATCAATGCACTTATTGTAAACAAGTACATAAGCCAGGACTTTTTGCATGTGAATCATTTCTGAAGTTGACTGTATCAAATCGCATTCAGTATGCTCGTGATAACAGGCTATGTTTAAATTGTCTTCAGGCGACACATAAAACGTCAGAATGCAAATCTGGTCACTGTCGTACATGCAACAAGGCACGTAATATTTTACTACACCTTGAAAACAAAGTCAACGGCAGTAATGCCAACCAGAAACCTTCTAACAATAAAGCACTATTTGCAAACTTCCACACGTCTGTCAAGGATGAACACGCAGATACTCATAAAAAACATATGTATTGTTGTGCACTGTCATTGTCTAAATCAAGGATCACAGGGGCAAATTTCATAAGATTCGAGGTCTCTTAGACAGTGGGAGTCAAACTCACTTCATCAGAGAAAACTAGTCATCAGGCTGAATCTGCTACGTAAGAAAGATACTACAGCTGTTCTAGGCATTAACAACACATCTTCAACAATGAAACACAGTGTTGAGATACACTTTCAATCTACAGCTTCAGATTTCAACGCAAACATAAACTGTGTAGTAGTTCCTGCCATCACAGGACAATTGCCCTCTATAGAGTTAAATTACAAGTCATGGAATTTACCAAGTGACATCGTATTAGCAGACCCTAAATTCTACAGTCCACATATGGTAGATTTGATCATCGGAGCAGAGCTATTTTACAACATTCTAAAGAATGAACAAAGAACACGGGCAGGTTGCCCTGTTTTACTAATTTCTCATCTAGGTTGGATAATTTCTAGTAAATGCCCACAATCCAGCAACTGAAATGCAAAGTGCATCACAGTCTCTTCTCTTTTCATAAAAAAGGAAGATACTCTTGAGATTCAGCTTAGGAAATTCTGGGAAATAGAAGAATTGCATACCAAACCTGAAACTCCAGAAGAAAAACAATGTATATTTCATTTCAAAAACGACACATCACGTACTTCTGAAGGTAGATATGTTGTCAAGTTGCCTCGAAAGGAAACTCTGTCACCTTTAGGCAAGTCCCATGATATAGCACAACAAAGATTTTACCAATTGGAAACTAAATTCAAGAGAAATCCAGAATTGCAAGAGCAGTATTCACAATTCATGTCAGAGTATGAAATGTTGGGTCACATGAAGGAAGTAAGTGCGATAGATGATTCAGAACACTACTACATACCACATCACGCTGTATTCAAACAAAGCTCAACCACATCCACTAGAGTAGATTTTTATGCATCAGCCAAAACCACCACAGGAGTATCACTCAACGACACATTGTTAGTAGGGCCAACTGTACTGCAAGATCTGTATTCGATTGTGTTGAGATTCAGAACCCATAACATTGCATTTACTGGAGATATTTCAAAAATGTATAGACAAATTCTGGTTCATAAGGATGACACTAGATTACAAAGAATCATGTGGAGGGAATCTCCCCACACACCTGTCAAAACTTATGAATTGCTAACAGTCACATATGGTACAGCGTCAGCTCCATATTTAGCAACTCAGTGCCTCAACCAACTAGCTGAAGATGAGCAGCTTCTTTTCCACTTGCGTCAGCTGTTCTACAAAGAGATTTTTATGTTGACGATGCTCTATGTGGTGCTTCAAACATTTCGGAAGCACTACAGTTGCAAAATGAACTCATTACTTTACTCAACAAAGGAGGCTTTCCCATCAGAAAATTGTGCTCGAACCATCCAGCAATACTTGAAGCTCTTCCACCTGAAGACAGGGAAATGAGTTTACCTTTCCAGTTTGACAATAACGATACAATACAAGCATTAGGTTTATCATGGCATCCCACATCAGACAAATGTTTAATTGCAACTAAAATCAAACATGTTCCAGCAAACAGCAGCATTACTAAACGCACAACAACATCCACAGTGGCATCAATCTTTGATCCATTAGGCCTCATTAGCCCATTAGTAATACCCTACAAAATATTCTTCCTGAAATTGTGGTTACACAAACTTGATTGGGATCAGCAGTTATCTGGTAACCTGTCCTCAGAATGGAAGGCACTCCAAAATCAGCTAACACACCTTGATCACATTCAAGTGGACAGACATGCCTTAGGAACAGGAAGGTGTAGTACCATTCAAGTACATGGTTTTTCAGATTCATCTCAAACAGGATATGGAGCATGCAGCTATCTTCGGACTGTCGATCAACAAGGAAAAACTTCAGTCAAGCTGATGTGCTCAAAATCCAGAGTAGTTCCAGTCAAACAAGTTACACTTCCTCGTCTTGAATTACTTGCAGCCTCATTCTTGGCACACTTCATTCAGAAATCCATTCCAATCTTAATCCGCCCTCTTAATAAGAGAAGTAACATTCAATTTAAAGCATACATTGCATCATTTGTTTATTTTGCAACTAAAGCTGTTCATCTAGAAGTAGTCAGCTGTCTTATCACAGATGCATTCGTAGCAGCATTACGCCGGTTCATTGCCAGAAGAGGCAAACCTTCAGATATTTACAGTGATAATGCTACAACATTTAATGGAGCTAACAAGGTGCTACAACAACTTCATCAATTTATAACATCACATAGAGAGGAAATTGCGAGTAACCTAGCAAACAGAGGTATCAACTGGCTTTACATTCCCCCACGATCACCCCATTTTGGAGGGTTATGGGAAGCTGGCATAAAATCGGTTAAGTATCATTTGCATCGAGTTGTTGGAAACTCTTCGCTTACCTTTGAAGGACTCGTTGCTGTGCTCACACAAATTAAAACTTGTCTAAATTCTAGACCCCAAACAGTTCTATCCTCAGATCCCCTTGATCCTCAATGTCTCACTCCATGTAATTTTTTAATTGGTGACAGTCTAAACTCAATCCCTGAACCCAATCTGACTTTAATTCCAAGTAATAAACTTTCAATGTGGAAACGATTGCAACAAATGGTGTAAAATTTCGGGACAAGATGGTACAAGGCGTACTCAACGCAGCTTCAAAGTAGACCTAAATGGTTGTTACAGCAGCAAACCTCCAAGTTGACACAATAGTCATTATCAAGGACAACTTTCCTCCTCTTCTGTGGAAAATAGGCATCATCGAGGAACTTCACCCTGGTGCAGATGGACTGGTGCGAGCAGTCACCATAAGAACTGCCAATGGAAGATTCAAGAGGCCAATAGTGAAAGTGTGTCCCCTACTCGATGAGTGAAATATGTCCTTAAAGTGTGTTATTTGTTGATTGCATTCAATTAACAGCGGGGAATATGTTTGTGCCTCTTTATTCTTTGATTGTTAGATTGTCATTTTTTCTTTTGTGTTCTTTGCTAACTCTTGGTCAGTCTTGTCTTTATTAAAACGAGCATCTAAGAGATGAGATCCAGTGACATCACGCCGTGTCGTATTTTAATATACAGTTCACTTGCCCAGCAGCATGGGTCATTCATTCACATAGATTTTATAGCCTAAGTGTAATGGATCTGTTGATGATCGCTTGGCGATCGAAACTGTTAATCCAAGTGTATTTATTAATCACAAGTAATTTTTTTCAGGATTAGGGTATAACCCAACTCTTTAGGATAGATTCGTGTTGACCGACTGAAAAGCACCAAACTTTTGTTTACTAAGGCAACACAGAAAAATGGCTTCAAACCCCATAATAAGGGTTGTGTAGGTCCAAGATACAGATACAGTCATAGTAATCAAAACAAAGCCTCGTTCCTTACCGGTATCTTTCATGTAAAATTAAGTGGTTGTTTTTTGGTTTGAACTTCATAATCTGAAAACAAAGGACACAGAACAGCTTACTTAAAATAACATCCTAGTTTGGTTGGTTGGTTCCTCAGATTAGGGGCTGCGACAACGTGGTCATGTAGCCCCGTGTACTTTGGGTGTGTGTAGAATCTGTCTGATAACCGGTGTTAATTGTGATGGCTGTATTAGTGTGTGTTATCTGTAATTCAGGTAAGGATTGCAGACGATCAATTTCAAGTAGTTCCTACTTTTTCTACCAAATGCTACTGTCAATGACACCTAGCTGCGAACTTGGCTACTAGATACCACCGCAACCGGCACCTTGCGGTGAAATTGGGAACTTAATAGAGCGTTAATCAAATCTTACCTACAAATTTAGATTCACATATTTTTAGTTAGTGGAAGGTTCTTTTACTTGCCATAAATCTATGCCATGGGCCCACCGGCTGTATTTCCCCTCCGAAGGAAGGCATACTGTGCAGGATTTTCAGCGCTCTTAAAAATCCAACGACTTCGGCCGTGGTTGAACCCGCGATTTTGAGCATAGAAACTCAGCATACTACCAACTACGCCACTGAAGCCACCTAACACTCTATACTCTGTATTACCAATGATGAACGCTGACGTCTGTCAAAGCTAGCACGTGGGGAAATGATGCGTATGACTCATAACATTCCAAGAGGCTTGCTGGAAGACACAAATACTGGGGAAGTTTGCCCCCCTGCCTGGCGAATCAAGGCACAGTAGAAGGGCGCAGTCAAATTGGCCCAGTTAATTACACTGATAAAATCGGACAGACTTTTCTGGCCACCATGATCTGCCCCTTTGATAAGACATAGTTCAATTTGGCCAGGGATAGCTCATTAGCCAACTCCCTTCTCTTCCCCCACTATGCAGCCAACACATACCATACTGTTCACATGTTCCAACATTTCGTCATTAAACTGTTGGAGGGGAGGTGGCTCTCTGTTTGACGGTCCCAGGGGTGTCAATTACTATAAATTCACATACTCCATGTATGACCTAGCGTTCAGGATATGGTGACAACTATTGTATGTGGAGGAGCTTTATACAAGGAATACGATATGTCCTCAATAGTTTGACAAATATGGACATCCATGTGATTGTGTTCGATAAACTGACAGCGTTAATATAACCTAAGTGCAAGCTCTAATATTTTACCCGATCTTCATTGCATACACTAATGAATGAACAAAATAATGTACAGCCCCCCAGGGTTCTGCATCCCCTGGAGGACATCCCCCCATCATCTATTTAAATCACCCTTAACTGGCAAATCTTGTAAGCCCAGAACATATCTATTAACACAGCAATGGCAGCTAGCCAGTATGGAAAGCTTAGCCAATAATTGCATCACTACCACAAACAGCGACACACAAATTAACTAGGTCATTTAGGCAGCAGAACGCTGACAGAACAACGCCGAAAGCTATAAAAGGGAGCCTTATGTAGGACAAGCTCTCTCAATTACCAGTCTTACAGTGCAGCGGCCGCAGGCTATCGACGTTATCATCAGAGGTGAGTCAGACGTGTTCAGATCTCCTGTATTTGTCACCTTTACCCACTGATTGTACTTTTACATTGTGACCATTATTACATTCCCCAAAAGGGACTCATAATTCAACATCACTGACCAATAAACACTTGGTCAGTACACTACACTCGCCTTACTATTTATACGCCTCTTTACGTCCCAACGCCCTTCCTTATTCCCGTCACGGTTAGACGTGACATACGGTAGCCCAACAGTGCTAACTCAGGTATCATTGTATTTCTCGCGGCGGCCCGACTGCTAAGAGCAGCGCGTGCCACATAGCTGACACGAGCACGTTCAGTTATATAACAAGCCAGTCAGCTGGAAGACCAGCGCATTGACTTACACACCAAACTCCATCCCCTAAGATACATCTACATCCTTTATAGAGCGCCCCCTAGTTCCTAACACTAAACAACACTCTACACTGGTCAGCTTACCCTGCTACGGGAAGCTACCCCCTTTTAGGCACTGCTTTATAAATTAATACAACAACTCTTCCTTTTAGATCCAACCACCCCCAATAAAGGGATCTAAAACACTGGTGGAGGCGCTTACGCTAGCAGGAAACTAACGGCCGTTGAAACTAGATACTCTGCCACAGAGCGGGAAATGCTGGCATTTTCGTGGGGAGTGAACTATTTTAGGGTATACCTCTATGGTATCAAGTTCACGGTGGCGACTGACCACGCGAGCTTGCTTTTTTGGGACAAATTTAAAAACCCAAATTCGCGGCTCAACAGGTTTATATTCCGCCTGTATGAATATGACTTCGTGGTCAAACACAAGAAAGGCGCTACACACCTAGACGCAGATGGGTTGTCTAGGCTGCCAGTAGCCGATCCCCCGGATGAGAGTAAGGACCACGACTGGGACGATATGCCCACCTTTGCCCTGACGGTGATTAACATCAAACAGGAGCAAGAAAGTGATCCGTACTTGAAACAGATTCTATTGGCACTAGAAAACTTGGATAAAGTGGACTCCAAGACAGCACGGCTGTCTAGGCGATTTTTCCTAGACAAAGACGGGGTACTGAAATTTAAGCCCACGGCCATGCACGATAACGCACCTATAGCGGTTCCGGAATCATTGAGAGAAAATATCATGATCGGACACCACAATAGCCCACTGGCAGGGGCACATCTAGGCACGCATAAAACATACCTTAGAATCCGTGACAAGTACTATTGGGTAAACATGAAGGCCGACATAGATACCTTCGTAAAGACATGTCACACTTGCCAGCGATTCAAAACAAGACCTGGCAAGCCTCATGGACTACTCAACCCAATTCCCGTTGGGGAGTTATTTCACAGAGTCGGGATAGATGTGAAAGGCCCCATTACAACAAGTCAGAAAGGTAATAAATATATCCTGGTGGCCACCGAGTATCTCACACGATACATGATTACAAAGGCTGTTCCCAAAGCAGACACGAACAGCATAGCCGAATTCCTATTTGATATAGTTACACGATACGGCCTATTCCAAACCTTATTATCCGACAGCGGTACTATTTTCACCTCGAGAGTGCTCCAACAGTTTTTGGAGATACTCCGGATTAAGGCATACACTACCACGAGTTTTTCCCCGCAAACCAACGGACTCACGGAGAGTATGAACAAAATACTTGGAATAGCGTTGGCTAAATTCACAGAGGACGCAGGAACAGACTGGGATGAATACCTCCAACCCATTACTTTTAGTTATAATACCTCTGTATCCACGGCTACTCTCCACACTTCCTACTGCACGGATACACACCCAGAAGTCCCATAGACAATATATGTATCCCACAGGACGCCTACACGGACAATGCTGCCCGGCTAGAGCACTTACAGATAGCTCGAATGAACGCTAGGAAGAACATAGCCGCGGCTCAGAAGAAACAAAAAGAGCGGTACGATCGGAATAGGAAGACCGTGGAATACACACCCGGGCAATTGGTCATGGTCTCCAATTCTGCCCGTAAGAAAAACGTGTCCGAGTTCCTCCTGCCACGCTGGTCAGGTCCCTTCAAAGTCAGCAGGAAGGTATCTGACTTAAATTACATAGTCAGCGTGCGCCATGGGAGAAAACTCATTAAAGACACTATTCACGCCCGCCGGATGAAGGCATATCATACACGTAAAGCTCCCACGCCCACACGTAAAGGCGAAAACACTACTAAAAGAAAAGGAAATGATCCCGATGGCAGACGTGGAAAGAAGGCCAAGAAATAGCCTTCAAACCTCACTGACCGCACCGGGATACGATCTTAACACTACCAAACTGTCCCGGAGACACAACCTGAATAGTGCCAGAAACAATTACTCTGGGTAAAAGACGGTCTCAACACCCGCAACCTTCTGAATACCAGGAACATAAGGTCGGGTAGCTATCCAGTTCTAGAATAGAAAAATAGGAAGCTAAAACAGATTGGGACAGTTCCACTAACAAATGGTCATAAGGAAAAAACAACAAAATCACCTCCGGCACATAGTCACCAAACAGGCGACTAGCGGCCCGGAGACACTCGTGTATAACGACATTTTGAACAACGGATAGGGACATACTCGAACCACGTCACAGTAACACAAAATTTGGGGACACAAATGTAGTTAATGAGAGGTTCTTTTACAATGCGGCCAATGCATGTGAGATTTCCGAAGTGAAATGCCATGGCCTGTGGTTTGGATTCCACGTAAAACGGAAATCCCGTGGCTCATGATCTACAGATTACGGTCACGTTAAACTACAAGTTTCCTTCTTTTTTTTTACAGTACGAAAAGCACTACCCGCAATCACAATAGACAGCAATCAAGTTCACACGTACACGTGCCGGGAACATGAGAGTAAGCAAGTAACAAATGAAAGCCCACGACATCGTAATTCAACACTATCGCGTCAGCGATAACACACTCCTCAATGGGCAAGACTGGTCGGTACAGACGAACTAAGCCAACTCCTAGTAAACAGGAACAAACGCATCATTCACGTCCGATCCAAGGACCCTATAACTTCCAAAATTACACTACGAGGAGAGTTCAAAAATACGCAAACTCCTCACAGTAATGCGTACTTTCGTTTGCGCAATTCAAATACACAGTACATGTGCCATAATATATGCGGCACAGAGAGGGTCACACCAAGTTTTTACAGGCAACCGGGTCTGAATCCATGACCACACAACACGCTCGTACCAAAAACTAACTAACCAACGGTATTTTTGGTACGGGAAACACAATCAAAATACATACAAGGAGCGCACAAAACATGAACAACGCAGACATAGAACACAGAGAATGACATGAGATCACGGGTTCCAATCCCAGTAAACATTAGACACCAGGGAAAGCAATCATCCAGGCTTCCAACCACACCGAAATTGGCCCATACAAATACATGAACAGGGAATACCACATTTCCTCCCGCCAAAAACCAGGCATAACATTTCAAATTACACCAGACATAGAAAATACATTTCCCAGACACAGGCATAGAAATTTCGTAAGACAAAAGTCTTATGAAATAAGGGCCACACAACACCACTAGCTAATTAGGGCGGATTGCCACATTAGTCCGGCAGGAATTTAGAACAATAACAACATGGCATACGTGCAAGAAGGCACATGGCGACAGCTGACATACATAACGTCCGAGCCATTACACATACAAACTGCTGATGTGCAGATTTCGTCACATGGCAATATTGCTGGTGACAGACACTATTGTAGTATCGGAATTGACCATGACATTATAAGCATTAAGCAATCATAATGCCAACACATTTTTAACACTGCAAAAACATTTACGACATTTAGCAATAGACAGACGTGACAGACCGAAACTTATCTTGGGCCCATAGGAGCACGTTCGCAAAGACGTTGACAGGCCACGGGCGCCTCTTGCCCATACACGCGATGCATATTAGGACTTAGTCTATAACAGACCAACCGTCCGCGTGGTGTAGCGGAACATAGCCACACACACACACGCGCTCACCAATTAGGAGCGAACACAGACAGGGGCTCTGAGGAAACAAGACCTCCCCTCTAATAACTTATTTTCTCGATTGTAAATCATAGGAATCATTACAGGCGATTAGGACATGACCAGGCATACTGCGACCACGGGTTGCACTAACACTACAAATGGCAGACCAGATTCAGGCGTGACGTCACAGCGACGCTTTAATATCCCAAGGAGCGGGTAGAAAGCAAGCATGGACCAAGGGAGGATGACAAAGCATAGGTGGATAATCCCAGAGGGATTACCGACATACTACAGCAGGCTACCATGGTTAATACCCAATTCCCTACCATAACCTTCCCACGTCCAACATAACCAACGCAGACACATGAACACGATGAAAACAGCTACACTACATTACAGAGTATACAGCGGGGTTGGTAAACTTCATGAATTTACAGAAAAGGCTTGCTACGCCTTGGATTTCAACGCTAACACCTGAATGAGAGGGGTGTATCAGCAAACATCAATTAAGCATAATGCGCATCTCCAAATGAGAGATGAGGCCACAAATAAATATATATTAACCATTTTTTTTTGTTAATTAAATAATCCCGCATGAAAGGGAAATAATATTATTACACCTCACTATATACTTATCCCAACATGAGGGCGGATGCCTCATATCCAGGTACATGCATGAGTATCCCACCCATTTACCAGGGTTATTACTATCAAACCTGCATGGAATTTTTATATTATTGCAATCCAGGGGATACCTGCCCCAGTCCACTCATTGTAGGAGCATCCCAGCGCCATAACCGGTTCCAGGCCACCACTAACGTGGAACCCAATGATGCGCAACCTCTTCCTACCATGCTTTCAGTCCACTCTACGAATAACTACCCCCAGATCCTAATAACAGGGTACCTGACGCCACAGACCCTACTAACACCTCCATTAAGGTAAAAAGAGCATTATCGCTGGAAAGCTGATGTAGCACAAGAGACCTAAAGTAGTCCACGCACTTAGAAGTTCCACCACCCCACAACACTTGAGAAAATTTTACATTTTTACATAAATATACATTATTTACACAGGTTACGCCCATATATATTTTTTTTTCTCCATAAAAAGGAATCTGAAACACTCTGATTGGTGATAGCGGCTTAAGCCAAAGGCCAAAGGCACCACACTGGGGAAGAGCTGGGGTAGGTGATGATGACCCTTACCCCAGTGGGCTCAACAAATCACTGACCTGACCAAACAGACGAACCAAGTAAGGTCAAAGCATTCGCGGCCTGGCCGGGCAAGCTCTGGAATCCTAGGTGCAACTAAACTGCCCCTGGGAGGAAGGGATGCTACACCCACTCTGTGCCACGGTCGTCGAAGCCGAGACCCGCAGGTAGACTTTCTGAGAATGGCGGGAGAAATAGCTCACTCAGCGCCGGACTCGAGAGCGTCCCTAGAGACGACCCAATTATGACTAGACTTTAGTTACAATTAAGTAAGTACGGCTTCCATAGCGGGAAGCAAGGCTCCTGTGCGTTGGAGTGAAATACTACTGCAACCGATAAAGGCGAAGAGATTCTTATAATGCGGAAAGCATACTACTGCGGCCGATAAAGGCGAAGAGATTCATATACTGCGAAAAGCAGACTACGATTGCCAATAAAGGCGAAGATAATATTATGCCATTGGACGACAATGTCCAATGCCCACATAAATGGCGACGCATCGGGCAGCCAATGGGCATTAAGAGAGGGGCATTGCAAGCACCTCATAAGGGTTAAGTGGGCGGCCCAACTACGACAACGATGAACGATAACGGTAATGAGCAGGAAGGTACAGTGGGCGAAACGGTTTGCTTAGGGGCACCGTAAGCCGCCTGCGACTAGGTTAGTACTAATGATAAGTGTCGACATCTAGAATTAAGGGGGCGGAATTCGGCGACCCTAGAGACAACCGGTGTTTCTGGGACTCGTACGAGTGGTGCCCTGAGGAAGTAAATTGCCTCAGGCGATCGCCCTGGTCGAAATTTTAGTTATAACACAGTTGCACTTTGGTACCCAACTTAGGATAAGAAAATTTACTGAACGCTGTTGCTAATAATAGCACAGCATCTTTCGGCAGTAGATTAAGGCCACCCTTTCGGCTTAGAAATAGCATTTTTTAGACCATAATTAAGATAGATAGCGTTAAGTAACGCCGTTCGACGCCTGATGACCCACAAACCCGTCATCAGGGTAAGTCCGACAACTCATGACAATTTATGATAACTATTGATAATTCATTATAATACAGCATAAGTCTACATTTAAGGCAATTTTTTTATATATATATTAAGGTAAAATTTCGGCACCCGGTAACCACAATTCCGCTACCGGGTTAAGACCGACAACACATTAAGAAAGGATATTACGGCACCGTATAGGGTAAGCCCGGCCATACACCGATTAATACTAACCATGCCATTTTTTCACAGGTCAAAAGAGCTTCAGACTGTGGATACACTACCACAGGAAGCGGCATAGAAAATAGGCAATTTAAATGTTTTATTAATCTCTCCATTTTTTTTTCAGGCATTGTCACCAAGAATATGACACGGGTGACTATGATTTTGCTGCCATATAGCAAGCAGCATGCTATTAATGACCTCTTACTATTGTATTTCACCTGTGCGCACTAATTAATATTTAATATCCATCTCCATTTACACACTCACCACATTTTTTTTTACAGCTACACTTCAAAAATCTGCACAGCAGGAATGGTGCCTGTGGGGTATCAGGCTTGCTGGCAGATCAGCATAAAACAGAAACACATAAAGCGTCAAAATGCGACGCAACTTACGGCGATGAGGGCGCAACCGACTTGTGGCGGCGACTCTCATGGCCAAGTGTGAAAGCATTCGCCCACAGGGAATGCTTCACAGAGTAAACATACATTACAAGCGGTACGACCACTAACCCGTACCAGGTAGTGGCCGTGAAGGATTAGTCGTGAGACGGCGCGTACGAACAAACGAGTAGCGTGCACGCGAGGTACCAACGACTAGAATAATAAGACATTTAGCGCGCTTAAGTTAGTCCGTAAGGTAATTGTAATTGATAAATGTAAGATTATAGTTTAACACAAATTTATGCGCCCACGGGCAACTAGTCCACTAGAAATTAACGTATATATAATACTTTGCAACCTCATATTGTTACAATCACATGTACACGATGTCTATACTTTTTTGTTCGTTTGTTAAATAATGTCTATGATTTGTTATCTTTCATTTTTCTTTCTTCTAACTTCCCCATTTGTCAGGGTGTTCCGTTTTATCCCACATCAATAAATGCATTTTGAATATTTCCTTTAAATTATACCCTGGAACACCCATTTTTTCTATTCTCTTCTATCTTTCTCTTAGCAGGGAGCACTTTTTCCCCAAAATAAAGCCAGACGGCACAATTCCTCGTCTAGCTGGGTTTTTCCTCCCTGCACAACAATGTAACGGATAAGTATCAAAACCATGTTTTTTTCCTTCTTTGTGAAACTTGCAATATGCCAACAATGGCAATGTCAATTTTTTTTTCAATGTCAATTTCCATTTTTACAATGTCAATGTCAGTGTTATATATATATCTGTACATCCCATAACCCACCCCTCTGAACACGGGCTGATCTCACACCCACACATCAACACGACATCACCCATTCTATACGACGACGACGACGACGACGAGGTACACACCAACAGAAGATACGAGGGGGCTTCAAGAACAACCACATCAACTATACTGTACATCAACATCCCAACCTCAGGTTCCGTTCCCGTTCGCGAGGACGCGAACTAAATGGAGGAAGACGCTTGTACAGCCCCCCAGGGTTCTGCATCCCCTGGAGGACATCCCCCCATCATCTATTTAAATCACCCTTAACTGGCAAATCTTGTAAGCCCAGAACATATCTATTAACACCGCAATGGCAGCTAGCCAGTATGGAAAGCTTAGCCAATAATTGCATCACTACCACAAACAGCGACACACAAATTAACTAGGTCATTTAGGCAGCAGAACGCTGACAGAACAACGCCGAAAGCTATAAAAGGGAGCCTTATGTAGGACAAGCTCTCTATTACCAGTCTTACAGTGCAGCGGCCGCAGGCTATCGACGTTATCATCAGAGGTGAGTCAGACGTGTTCAGATCTCCTGTATTTGTAACCTTTACCCACTGATTGTACTTTTACATTGTGACCATTATTACATTCCCCAAAAGGGACTCATAATTCAACATCACTGACCAATAAACACTTGGTCAGTACACTACACTCGCCTTACTATTTATACGCCTCTTTACGTCCCAACGCCCTTCCTTATTCCCGTCACGGTTAGACGTGACATACGGTAGCCCAACAGTGCTAACTCAGGTATCATTGTATTTCTCGCGGCGGCCCGACTGCTAAGAGCAGCGCGTGCCACATAGCTGACACGAGCACGTTCAGTTATATAACAAGCCAGTCAGCTGGAAGACCAGCGCATTGACTTACACACCAAACTCCATCCCCTAAGATACATCTACATCCTTTATAGAGCGCCCCCTAGTTCCTAACACTAAACAACACTCTAAACTGGTCAGCTTACCCTGCTACGGGAAGCTACCCCCTTTTAGGCACTGCTTTATAAATTAATACAACAACTCTTCCTTTTAGATCCAACCACCCCCAATAAAGGGATCTAAAACAATAATTTTTAACAAACCAAGTGAACAATTTTCATTGAATAGCCCAACCTATTAGATGAAATTAAAACATACTTGATACCAGTAACGTAATTAACAGTTGGAGATTTATTTTAAGGGCTGGGGTAGCTTGTCAATAAGCCCCGTGTACTGAATTTTTATTGGTGTAAATTATATTTATATACTAATCAAGGGTCGCAATATTATTTAGCAATTATATTTCGACCACGCAGCCAGATTGAAATGGTTTTCCGTGCTTTCCTATTTTCAACTCTATACAAATTAAGGAACTGACCCTTCCAATAAACCACGGCTGCTTCCTTCGAACTCCTTACTTAGGTTCTTTAATTTCTTCTCTCAGTAGCTCATGTTGTGAGGTCGGCTCCAGGAAAGGCATCCGTCCGTCAAAGAAACCACCACGTTCATGGCACCTAATTCCCGGCGAGAAAAGGGTAGATATCCCAAGTAAATTCTACCTTATTCATTCTCTTAGTGATGACTGGAGGGCAGATGCTGTTGAAATGTCATACAGTATGTTTCCTTTTCAAATTACAGTAATACGACGCCTATTGCCGTAGAAATACTTTCTACGCAGTAGCGAAGGGGAATAACACACGCTCAATTCATCATTATTTTATATTTTTGCCATTTTATGATTCATGCATTTTAGACAATTTTACGGCAATATTTACCAATATGATATTCTTTTTCATAATTTTAATGCATCGTATATTTTCTCTCATACGGTGAAAAATGTTAAAATACTCTTCATACGCTAGTAAAGCGACTTGTTCGGGGAATGTAGTTAGTTTTGTAAATGATTAGAAAAAAGAATCCTACGACTGACACGAGTAAACGAGTTGTTTTAAATTAAATGAGAAAAGTGTTCTACATAAGTAGGTTAGTAGTGCCGATTCTGCTTCACTTGACGCCGCTGTGCCCAACAAACCAACATGGCCGCCGCGCGAATTTGAAACATTTAAATAGACTTTTCTCTCGAACCCATGGTCGGAGTTGCACGAATGAGGTGTCGTTGGTCTCGAGCTAACGGGGGCTTTGCTATGGACCACGTATTATATTTTTCAAAAATTTTAGTTTTAGAAAATAGGTGACAGTTTGAAAACCAAACATGGTAGTACGTGTGCCATGGTCCAAACGAAAGGTCTCGATGTCCTTTATTTTCTGTAATAAAACTTTTTTATTTTTTATGTTTTTTTTAAACAGTCCAATTTTGAAATTCCTATATTTTGGAAATGTTACAAAAAAGTTTATTTGACGTAAATCAATGGTCACTAGCCCCTCTACCCCCTAAATAAATTTCAAGTCTCTAGGATAAAAACTTGACACTATTGCTAGAAGGGGAATTCTGCCCCACTTGGGAAGTTGTGAGCCCCTGCGACCTTGGAATGGAAGGAGTCATGCTAGGAGGGCGCTTTTTTCGTCTCGTTGCGCTCTTTACGGGAATGTAGGTGTCGAAAAGGTGAAATGCTGGGAACACTGTTTTTTTGGGGGGGGGGTAAAAAACGTGATTTTAGACTTTTTGTTATATCTCGCGAACCAATCATGCTAGAGGCGTGTACGAGGGGTCCAAGGGCTAGGGGTGACGTCCTCTTTGCTATGGACCACTCGTCATATTTAAAAAAAAAAATGGAAACTCAATTTTGGGGTAAACAAGTGTTTTTTTGCTGATAACTCACGAACCAATAAGCCTAGAGACTTGTACGAGGTGTCATTTTTTTTCGTCGCGTTGTCCTCTTGCCGAGGGTGTTCGTGTTGAGCAGGAATGAAAAACCATTTTGAGGTAAAACCGTGATTTTAGACTTTTTGCTATATCTCGCAAACCAATAACGCTAGAGACGTGTACGAGGTGTCCTAGCACTCGGGCTAACGCCCCCTTTCAAATGTGGTAGATATTTTTTTCGAAAAAATAATTCACAAAGGGCCTAACGCCATACATGTTGAAAAAAAAATCATTACCGTTACCTGTTTATAATGTTTATAAAGCGTGGTGGTTGAGAGAGACGATACGGCTGGGTGTGTGTGTGTTTCAACGAACCTGTCGCTGACCACGGTGGCTGTGTTCAATAGATCAATCGCTATTTCGACGGGTCGGTGTATGACAGAGCGAGGGTACGTTTTTTCACACTTTTTACCTTTAACGTGTAAACGGTGATGAGAACTTGGTTCTATGTTGGTCGAAGTGAGTACAGAAAACACACTTGCCGAGGAGCAGGAGGTGAATGTCATTTGAGCTTATGGGAAGGCGTTGATCTGACTTGACAACAGGTGACGCTTGAAGGTGAAATAATCTGACCATTGTGCTGGCAGGGAAGTGCGAAAGGCGTGCACACATGTGTGAAACCACAGGCACGCTAAACCAGTGACATCCTGTCTCGCTTCGTACGTGACAAAATGCAAGTCCATGTGAAATTTGATCTACCGCAGGTGTTCACCTGGGACGTTATCTGTCCACGTGCGCGATAACTGTTAACAAGTTACATCCTGTTTTGCTTCGTACGTGACAAAATGCAAGTTCATGTGAAATTTGATCCGGCACAGGTGTTCGCCTGAGACGTTAGCTGCCCACGTGCACGATAAGAGAATGTTCAAAGCGTGGGAAAAAAAAGATTATACATGCAATGTGATATATAAAGACACGTCGCTGACATTTCCACTCGCACTTATGTGACTACTTTTGAACACGCTACAGCGTTGTGTGAAACACTTGGCCTTGTTTAACAGTTTTGGTGTTGGTGGAAAATACTTATTCTTGTTGTGAGGTAGGTATATATTTATTCATTTATACATTTATTGATTTATATATAAATACATGCAATTATTTATTGATTAGGTAATTAATGATTTTATTTATTTATTTGTTTGCAGATAACCGGCATACCTTACATGTCAGAGGGAGAAGAAACTATTGCACTTTTGAGCCCACTAGAAGGGAAGAGTAACAAGTCACTGCAAGTAAAGGTGAGATGATTTTTTTTAAACTAACTTGTTTCATTTTTTTTGTTTTATGTTTTATTTTATGAAATGTATGTATTAACCTGAATTTAGGTATTTATAGCGGTTTATTTTATTTATTTTTAGAAACTTGGAAAGAATAGCCTTACCGCCGTAGCAGTCGCTGAAAAAAACCAGAAACGCACTAAAGCGAAACCACTGCCAAAGAGTGAACTGTTTAAAACTCAGGTAAGTCCAACTTAAAAATGCTATTCCATTTTACCACTACTGAAAACTCGTAGACAAAAAAAAATTCATTACCTGTACATGACTGGGACAATGATTGCTTTCTTGATTAATGGCTATGTTGTTGTTGTTGACTGGGAAAAGTACAAGGCCATGTTGGATTTTCTAAAAATAAAATAATAAATTTAATTTATGGGTGGTTCCCTATGGACTCAACGAATATCCACAGGTTTGAACATGATAATGTGAACAAAATGACATGACATTCATTTTTGTTTATATATTGGTTAAAGGGAGGGTGGGGGAATGTAAATGACTGTAGCTTTATAAAAAAGAAAATAAGTACATGGGTTACTGTTTGTGCCAACATACAGTTTATTTTTAATGGTGTTTTGATATATTAATGCCAATTAACGTTAACGTTTTATTTACCAGTATTGATTGATTGATTGATTGATTGATTGAGTGATGGGTTATTTTGTTTGCTTTTAGGTGTCGTCATGTGCCATTAACGTAATGAACAGACAGTGAACAAGCATGCATTATGCTTTAAAGTACTCTGTGCAATGTTAATAACTTACAATAAGAAAACGTTTTATTATAACACATGGCGTTAGTACCAAATACAACAAGTGAGCAAGTTGGTTTACCACGTGGGTTAAATTTAAAATCAGAACATGATCGATGGTTAACATTTGAATCCTGGCCTGTAGGCTTTTTGTCGACGCATGAACTTGCAAAAGCCGGTTTTTTTTTACTTGAACCGAGGAGATGTGGTGCGCTGTGTGTTTTGTCGTATTGAACTTTCACACTGGGAAGAAGGGGATGATCCCTTTAGAGACCATTTGCGATGGTCTCCTCACTGTCCTTACATGCTTGGAAAGCAAGTGGGTAACCTACCCGTGCATTCATTTTACCGAACCACAAGGCCTATGGCCGCTACTTACGTTGCTGAATCACAAATAAATAATAATAATGATGTATTACCAGCCAACGGTAGTGTCGATATATGTGGTCCATATGCCATAGACAGTGTTGAATTGGCGTGTGCTTTTGAAAAATTGGGAGTTTGCAAGACTAAAGCACTAGCACACCCAGAGTACAGCTCTGTTGAGAAACGTTTCGAATCTTATAAAAATGTTTGGCCATTAATATTAAAACACCTTACCAAACAGCTAAGTGAAGCTGGATTTTTTTTATACTGGTGAAGGGGATAAAACAATATGTTTTTATTGTGGATTTGCTTTAAAGGATTGGCAAATGACTGATGACCCTTTTGTGCAACACGCTCGTTGGTTACCAAACTGTAAATACATGGTGTTGCTTAAAGGTCAGGAATTTGTGAACACTATTCGTAAAGAAAAAGTGATTGCAGCACAAGACATAAAAGTGCCTTTAGAGTTAGAGCACGTGGAGCAAATACATAAGGCTGAAAGAAAAGACTTGTCTCACGAACAGATACAAAAGTGTGACCAACAATTATGTAAAATTTGTTATCAAGATGAACTAGGTGTTGTATTTTTACCCTGTGGACACATGATAGCCTGTGTCAAGTGTGCATTAGAACTTAACACTTGTGCTATATGCAGAAAAGTAGTATCTGCAACAGTTAGGGCATTTCTTGCATAACTAGTATAATTTATTCGCCATGGATAGTGCAAAATCCCTAATTGCACAATATTATTAAAGCTGTTTTAGAGTGTATTAGATATGCTTTTGTTTTGTTTATAGACTACTACAATGAATGTTTTGAATGCTGTGGGACAATCATGTGGCTTAGAGACAAAGAAGCTCAGCGAATTGCCAATGCATATTCCATTCCGCATTATCAAGATTCGGAAATTGAAAACAGCATATGGTGATCGTGTACTTTGTGTATGTGAAAACTTTGAGACATTTCTGCCTATACGGTTTAATGATATGTCGGAGAGTGTTTTTGATGAAGTCAATAATGCTGTGCAACCTGTACACTTAATTTATGAAGGTTTTAAAAACAATAGGTGCATGGTTCGTTTTAATTAAATAAATAAATAATGTGAAATAATAATGGAAATTATAAGTAATGACAATATACTGAAAAAGAAAGAAAATATGTGCATAGAATAGTAATGTTTTAGTGTTTAGTGTTGTCTTTAAAAATATTATGATGAAACCAAAAAAAATGTATATAAAGTTTGTAAATAAATGCAAAATGATGTTACAATGCTGTTTTATTTTATACAAAGTTAGTATATTTAACATTGCAGAGTATACATGATTATGACAATAAATGCATACTGAATACAAGCCTTTCTCACATTACAATAGTCTGTTATAGTTTTAAACACAAGGCTTGTTGTAGATCATTTTATAGCAATGTCCCTTTAATGTTGTTTTCGAAAAGTGGGGAAGCCACAATGGTTGTATTGACATAAAAACCTTATGGTTATTACTATTTAGTCACTTTGATCCCCTTGCAGATCAACAGCAGATGACCTAGTTGTTCCACTCTTTAAAACGACAACAACAACACTACCTCTTGCATAGTTTGTGATGTTGATGGCTCTTGCGACGTGGAAGATGGATTAAAAATAACTTTGAGAACAGGAGTTAAACGTTGATCATTAAACAATGCACTATTTTGAGTAGCAATATGGTTTTCTTGATTTTTTGTCGACGGCAACTGTGTTTCATGCGGTACACTACATTGATGATCACTGACACTTAAAACCTCACTATTTTTACTTTTTAGGTCACCACGACAATGTTTGGAACGTTGCTTTGAACAACGCCAAATAACAGTTCCATTTTTATTGGTTCGTTTCACAATATATGAATATCCTTTATAGTATGCGTAAGGCTTACCATACCTAGTCACTGATACTTCCATATCAACTGTCGAGCATAGACTAAGCTCTAGTAAAGTCAACTTGGTAATAAGAATACTAGTTTAATGTGAGAGCAAATATGGATCCAAAGAGTTCAGGTAAAAGTGAAAGCAAATAAGCAAATATTAGAAACAAGAGTTGGGGTGAAAGTGGTCGCAAAGTGGTAGACCCATTACACAATAATTTCAGCACGACGAAGCTCTTGTTCAATTTCTTTGATTTCCCAATCGTGACCAGTATGGCCAGATTGACGTGAGGCATGCAACAACTGTAGCCGCTGGACGAGCTTATTGGGATTGTGCCAGTATACAAATTTAACAAATGGATTTTTAGGTGTAAACAAAGCATTACCATTATCATGATCATTATCATCATCGTCATTATCATCATCATGATCACCATTATCATCATGACCATCATCACTGTTACTATATAGTCCTTTTTGATCCTCTTGCAATACCACTTTATTTATAGTCTGAGTTGATTTTGACAGTGTTGAAGGTTTCTTGGACGTTGACAACTGTCCTAACATGACGTTTTGAGGACATGATAAGTCCTTTTGAACAAACACTGTACTATCTTTAGCCGCAATATCGTTTTCTTGAACTTGCTTTTTAGCATTTTGATAATTGTTTGTAAACAGTAAGCGTGGTTCGTTTCGAGCACTACATTGATGAACACTCACACTTAAAACCTTTCCATTTTTACTTTTCAGATTGCCTCGACATTTTGTTGACCTCTCTTTTGAGCATTGCCAGAATATTATTCCATTCACATTCTGGCGATTATAGTTATAGGAGTAGCCTTGATAGAGTGCACGTAGCCTACCTTTGTTGGTTGTAATAAGTTCCATAGTAGTAACTGACCTGTCAGTACGATGTTCACACTACAAAGGTTACAACTGTTTTGCTGATGGAGTGACCTACTATAAGCTTATATATTGGCTTATGTGTTGGCTTTTTGTGTTGGCTTTTCGTGTTGGCTTTTGTGTTGGCTTATGTGTTGGCTTTTTGTGTTGGCTTTTTGTGTTGGCTTTTCATGTTGGCTTTTCGTGTTGGCTTATGTGTTGGCTTTTTGTGTTGGCTTTTCGTGTTGGCTTTTGTGTTGGCTTATGTGTTGGCTTTTTGTGTTGGCTTTTTGTGTTGGCTTTTCATGTTGGCTTTTCGTGTTGGCTTATGTGTTGGCTTTTTGTGTTGGCTTTTTGTGTTGGCTTTTCGTGTTGGCTTTTGTGTTGGCTTATGTGTTGGCTTTTTGTGTTGGCTTTTTGTGTTGGCTTTTCATGTTGGCTTTTCGTGTTGGCTTTTTGTGTTGGCTTTTCGTGTTGGCATTTCGTGTTGGCTTTTGTGTTGGCTTTTCGTGTTGGCTTTTTGTGTTGGCTTTTCGTGTTGGCATTTCGTGTTGGCTTTTCGTGTTGGCTTTTTTTGTATTGGCCTTTCGTGTTGGCTTTTTGTATTGGCTTTTCGTGTTGGCTTTTTGTGTTGGCTTTAGTATTGGCTTTTGTATTGGCTTATTTGACAAGTTATTTGTGTCAATGTATTTAGTGGATTTTTTCTTGGTGTTGGAAAGTAGTTGAAAGAGAGGGAATATTTAAAGACTTAACCTCAGCTCACTAACCTAACCTAACCTTTCAACTCTCAGATGTTAATTAAATTCTGTGCATTGTCGAGTTGGAGCCCAAGACCTCAGGGGTAAAAAAAACAATTATTTTTGACGACTTATTTTGGTAACTTATTTTAATGGCTAACCTAACTTTACCTAACCTAACCTAACCTAACCTAACCTCAGCTCACTTTGGATATTACTAGTAAGTGTTCATATCCTCTGCTAGGTAGCATGCTAGTAGTACAGGTAGTGCTCATATTTACCGCTAGATAGCGGAAACATACTTTGCATGTTGCATGTGACACTTGTGAAGTTTAACCACATGCAAGACGTGCTTGTATAAGTTCTCTATTTAAACTCAATATACAATTAACCACTAAATGTTCAGAACTAACATGTATAGCCATGTTTAGGGTATATAGGAGACCCTTAGCAAGAAAGGCTGTCTAACCCACGAGTGTACAGCCTTGTCATACGCAGTAAGCCCCTGTTGGCTTTCTCAAATTGTTGTTGTTGTTGTTTTCTGCCAGTTAGGTTAGCCATTAAAATAAGTTACCAAAATAAGTCGTCAAAAATAATTGTTTTTTTTACCCCTGAGGTCTTGGGCTCCAACTCGACAATGCACAGAATTTAATTAACATCTGAGAGTTGAAAGGTTAGGTTAGGTTAGTGAGCTGAGGTTAAGTCTTTAAATATTCCCTCTCTTTCAACTACTTTCCAACACCAAGAAAAAATCCACTAAATACATTGACACAAATAACTTGTCAAATAAGCCAATACAAAAGCCAATACTAAAGCCAACACAAAAAGCCAACACGAAAAGCCAATACAAAAAGCCAACACGAAAGGCCAATACAAAAAAAGCCAACACGAAAAGCCAACACGAAATGCCAACACGAAAAGCCAACACAAAAAGCCAACACGAAAAGCCAACACAAAAGCCAACACGAAATGCCAACACGAAAAGCCAACACAAAAAGCCAACACGAAAAGCCAACATGAAAAGCCAACACAAAAAGCCAACACAAAAAGCCAACACATAAGCCAACACAAAAGCCAACACGAAAAGCCAACACAAAAAGCCAACACAAAAAGCCAACACATAAGCCAACACGAAAAGCCAACATGAAAAGCCAACACAAAAAGCCAACACAAAAAGCCAACACATAAGCCAACACAAAAGCCAACACGAAAAGCCAACACAAAAAGCCAACACATAAGCCAACACGAAAAGCCAACATGAAAAGCCAACACAAAAAGCCAACACAAAAAGCCAACACATAAGCCAACACAAAAGCCAACACGAAAAGCCAACACAAAAAGCCAACACATAAGCCAATATATAAGCTTATAGTAGGTCACTCCATCAGCAAAACAGTTGTAACCTTTGTAGTGTGAACATCGTACTGACAGGTCAGTTACTACTATGGAACTTATTACAACCAACAAAGGTAGGCTACGTGCACTCTATCAAGGCTACTCCTATAACTATAATCGCCAGAATGTGAATGGAATAATATTCTGGCGATGCTCAAAAGAGAGGTCAACAAAATGTCGAGGCAATCTGAAAAGTAAAAATGGAAAGGTTTTAAGTGTGAGTGTTCATCAATGTAGTGCTCGAAACGAACCACGCTTACTGTTTACAAACAATTATCAAAATGCTAAAAAGCAAGTTCAAGAAAACGATATTGCGGCTAAAGATAGTACAGTGTTTGTTCAAAAGGACTTATCATGTCCTCAAAACGTCATGTTAGGACAGTTGTCAACGTCCAAGAAACCTTCAACACTGTCAAAATCAACTCAGACTATAAATAAAGTGGTATTGCAAGAGGATCAAAAAGGACTATATAGTAACAGTGATGATGGTCATGATGATAATGGTGATCATGATGATGATAATGACGATGATGATAATGATCATGATAATGGTAATGCTTTGTTTACACCTAAAAATCCATTTGTTAAATTTGTATACTGGCACAATCCCAATAAGCTCGTCCAGCGGCTACAGTTGTTGCATGCCTCACGTCAATCTGGCCATACTGGTCACGATTGGGAAATCAAAGAAATTGAACAAGAGCTTCGTCGTGCTGAAATTATTGTGTAATGGGTCTACCACTTTGCGACCACTTTCACCCCAACTCTTGTTTCTAATATTTGCTTATTTGCTTTCACTTTTACCTGAACTCTTTGGATCCATATTTGCTCTCACATTAAACTAGTATTCTTATTACCAAGTTGACTTTACTAGAGCTTAGTCTATGCTCGACAGTTGATATGGAAGTATCAGTGACTAGGTATGGTAAGCCTTACGCATACTATAAAGGATATTCATATATTGTGAAACGAACCAATAAAAATGGAACTGTTATTTGGCGTTGTTCAAAGCAACGTTCCAAACATTGTCGTGGTGACCTAAAAAGTAAAAATAGTGAGGTTTTAAGTGTCAGTGATCATCAATGTAGTGTACCGCATGAAACACAGTTGCCGTCGACAAAAAATCAAGAAAACCATATTGCTACTCAAAATAGTGCATTGTTTAATGATCAACGTTTAACCCCTGTTCTCAAAGTTATTTTTAATCCATCTTCCACGTCGCAAGAGCCATCAACATCACAAACTATGCAAGAGGTAGTGTTGTTGTTGTCGTTTTAAAGAGTGGAACAACTAGGTCATCTGCTGTTGATCTGCAAGGGGATCAAAGTGACTAAATAGTAATAACCATAAGGTTTTTATGTCAATACAACCATTGTGGCTTCCCCACTTTTCGAAAACAACATTAAAGGGACATTGCTATAAAATGATCTACAACAAGCCTTGTGTTTAAAACTATAACAGACTATTGTAATGTGAGAAAGGCTTGTATTCAGTATGCATTTATTGTCATAATCATGTATACTCTGCAATGTTAAATATACTAACTTTGTATAAAATAAAACAGCATTGTAACATCATTTTGCATTTATTTACAAACTTTATATACATTTTTTTTGGTTTCATCATAATATTTTTAAAGACAACACTAAACACTAAAACATTACTATTCTATGCACATATTTTCTTTCTTTTTCAGTATATTGTCATTACTTATAATTTCCATTATTATTTCACATTATTTATTTATTTAATTAAAACGAACCATGCACCTATTGTTTTTAAAACCTTCATAAATTAAGTGTACAGGATGCACAGCATTATTGACTTCATCAAAAACACTCTCCGACATATCATTAAACCGTATAGGCAGAAATGTCTCAAAGTTTTCACATACACAAAGTACACGATCACCATATGCTGTTTTCAATTTCCGAATCTTGATAATGCGGAATGGAATATGCATTGGCAATTCGCTGAGCTTCTTTGTCTCTAAGCCACATGATTGTCCCACAGCATTCAAAACATTCATTGTAGTAGTCTATAAACAAAACAAAAGCATATCTATTACACTCTAAAACAGCTTTAATAATATTGTGCAATTAGGGATTTTGCACTATCCATGGCGAATAAATTATACTAGTTATGCAAGAAATGCCCTAACTGTTGCAGATACTACTTTTCTGCATATAGCACAAGTGTTAAGTTCTAATGCACACTTGACACAGGCTATCATGTGTCCACAGGGTAAAAATACAACACCTAGTTCATCTTGATAACAAATTTTACATAATTGTTGGTCACACTTTTGTATCTGTTCGTGAGACAAGTCTTTTCTTTCAGCCTTATGTATTTGCTCCACGTGCTCTAACTCTAAAGGCACTTTTATGTCTTGTGCTGCAATCACTTTTTCTTTACGAATAGTGTTCACAAATTCCTGACCTTTAAGCAACACCATGTATTTACAGTTTGGTAACCAACTAGCGTGTTGCACAAAAGGGTCATCAGTCATTTGCCAATCCTTTAAAGCAAATCCACAATAAAAACATATTGTTTTATCCCCTTCACCAGTATAAAAAAATCCAGCTTCACTTAGCTGTTTGGTAAGGTGTTTTAATATTAATGGCCAAACATTTTTATAAGATTCGAAACGTTTTTCAACAGAGCTGTACTCTGGGTGTGCTAGTGCTTTAGTCTTGCAAACTCCCAATTTTTCAAAAGCACACGCCAATTCAACACTGTCTATGGCATATGGACCACATATATCGACACTACCGTTGGCTGGTAATACATCATTATTATTATTTATTTGTGATTCAGCAACGTAAGTAGCGGCCATAGGCCTTGTGGTTCGGTAAAATGAATGCACGGGTAGGTTACCCACTTGCTTTCCAAGCATGTAAGGACAGTGAGGAGACCATCGCAAATGGTCTCTAAAGGGATCATCCCCTTCTTCCCAGTGTGAAAGTTCAATACGACAAAACACACAGCGCACCACATCTCCTCGGTTCAAGTAAAAAAAAACCGGCTTTTGCAAGTTCATGCGTCGACAAAAAGCCTACAGGCCAGGATTCAAATGTTAACCATCGATCATGTTCTGATTTTAAATTTAACCCACGTGGTAAACCAACTTGCTCACTTGTTGTATTTGGTACTAACGCCATGTGTTATAATAAAACGTTTTCTTATTGTAAGTTATTAACATTGCACAGAGTACTTTAAAGCATAATGCATGCTTGTTCACTGTCTGTTCATTACGTTAATGGCACATGACGACACCTAAAAGCAAACAAAATAACCCATCACTCAATCAATCAATCAATCAATCAATCAATACTTGTAAATAAAACGTTAACGTTAATTGGCATTAATATATCAAAACACCATTAAAAATAAACTGTATGTTGGCACAAACAGTAACCCATGTACTTATTTTCTTTTTTATAAAGCTACAGTCATTTACATTCCCCCACCCTCCCTTTAACCAATATATAAACAAAAATGAATGTCATGTCATTTTGTTCACATTATCATGTTCAAACCTGTGGATATTCGTTGAGTCCATAGGGAACCACCCATAAATTAAATTTATTATTTTATTTTTAGAAAATCCAACATGGCCTTGTACTTTTCCCAGTCAACAACAACAACATAGCCATTAATCAAGAAAGCAATCATTGTCCCAGTCATGTACAGGTAATGAATTTTTTTTTGTCTACGAGTTTTCAGTAGTGGTAAAATGGAATAGCATTTTTAAGTTGGACTTACCTGAGTTTTAAACAGTTCACTCTTTGGCAGTGGTTTCGCTTTAGTGCGTTTCTGGTTTTTTTCAGCGACTGCTACGGCGGTAAGGCTATTCTTTCCAAGTTTCTAAAAATAAATAAAATAAACCGCTATAAATACCTAAATTCAGGTTAATACATACATTTCATAAAATAAAACATAAAACAAAAAAAATGAAACAAGTTAGTTTAAAAAAAATCATCTCACCTTTACTTGCAGTGACTTGTTACTCTTCCCTTCTAGTGGGCTCAAAAGTGCAATAGTTTCTTCTCCCTCTGACATGTAAGGTATGCCGGTTATCTGCAAACAAATAAATAAATAAAATCATTAATTACCTAATCAATAAATAATTGCATGTATTTATATATAAATCAATAAATGTATAAATGAATAAATATATACCTACCTCACAACAAGAATAAGTATTTTCCACCAACACCAAAACTGTTAAACAAGGCCAAGTGTTTCACACAACGCTGTAGCGTGTTCAAAAGTAGTCACATAAGTGCGAGTGGAAATGTCAGCGACGTGTCTTTATATATCACATTGCATGTATAATCTTTTTTTTCCCACGCTTTGAACATTCTCTTATCGTGCACGTGGGCAGCTAACGTCTCAGGCGAACACCTGTGCCGGATCAAATTTCACATGAACTTGCATTTTGTCACGTACGAAGCAAAACAGGATGTAACTTGTTAACAGTTATCGCGCACGTGGACAGATAACGTCCCAGGTGAACACCTGCGGTAGATCAAATTTCACATGGACTTGCATTTTGTCACGTACGAAGCGAGACAGGATGTCACTGGTTTAGCGTGCCTGTGGTTTCACACATGTGTGCACGCCTTTCGCACTTCCCTGCCAGCACAATGGTCAGATTATTTCACCTTCAAGCGTCACCTGTTGTCAAGTCAGATCAACGCCTTCCCATAAGCTCAAATGACATTCACCTCCTGCTCCTCGGCAAGTGTGTTTTCTGTACTCACTTCGACCAACATAGAACCAAGTTCTCATCACCGTTTACACGTTAAAGGTAAAAAGTGTGAAAAAACGTACCCTCGCTCTGTCATACACCGACCCGTCGAAATAGCGATTGATCTATTGAACACAGCCACCGTGGTCAGCGACAGGTTCGTTGAAACACACACACACCCAGCCGTATCGTCTCTCTCAACCACCACGCTTTATAAACATTATAAACAGGTAACGGTAATGATTTTTTTTTCAACATGTATGGCGTTAGGCCCTTTGTGAATTATTTTTTCGAAAAAAATATCTACCACATTTGAAAGGGGGCGTTAGCCCGAGTGCTAGGACACCTCGTACACGTCTCTAGCGTTATTGGTTTGCGAGATATAGCAAAAAGTCTAAAATCACGGTTTTACCTCAAAATGGTTTTTCATTCCTGCTCAACACGAACACCCTCGGCAAGAGGACAACGCGACGAAAAAAAATGACACCTCGTACAAGTCTCTAGGCTTATTGGTTCGTGAGTTATCAGCAAAAAAACACTTGTTTACCCCAAAATTGAGTTTCCATTTTTTTTTTAAATATGACGAGTGGTCCATAGCAAAGAGGACGTCACCCCTAGCCCTTGGACCCCTCGTACACGCCTCTAGCATGATTGGTTCGCGAGATATAACAAAAAGTCTAAAATCACGTTTTTTACCCCCCCCCAAAAAAACAGTGTTCCCAGCATTTCACCTTTTCGACACCTACATTCCCGTAAAGAGCGCAACGAGACGAAAAAAGCGCCCTCCTAGCATGACTCCTTCCATTCCAAGGTCGCAGGGGCTCACAACTTCCCAAGTGGGGCAGAATTCCCCTTCTAGCAATAGTGTCAAGTTTTTATCCTAGAGACTTGAAATTTATTTAGGGGGTAGAGGGGCTAGTGACCATTGATTTACGTCAAATAAACTTTTTTTGTAACATTTCCAAAATATAGGAATTTCAAAATTGGACTGTTTAAAAAAAACATAAAAAATAAAAAAGTTTTATTACAGAAAATAAAGGACATCGAGACCTTTCGTTTGGACCATGGCACACGTACTACCATGTTTGGTTTTCAAACTGTCACCTATTTTCTAAAACTAAAATTTTTGAAAAATATAATACGTGGTCCATAGCAAAGCCCCCGTTAGCTCGAGACCAACGACACCTCATTCGTGCAACTCCGACCATGGGTTCGATAGAAAAGTCTATTTAAATGTTTCAAATTCGCGCGGCGGCCATGTTGGTTTGTTGGGCACAGCGGCGTCAAGTGAAGCAGAATCGGCACTACTAACCTACTTACATAATTTAAATTAATTCCAAAGTATTGCTGTATTAAATTACTCCAGCTAATCGTTTTTTCTTTTTGTCTATCCGGGAAGTTGGTTTTAGAGATTTTAATTAATATGGTTCAAAGAAACACTAAGATTAAGAATGACATTTTAACTGCCATTTCCTTGTTAAATTCAAGTATATTTTAATGAGAGTAGGTAATTGAGTAGTTAATAAAACAGGATTGCTTCTATGAATCCTCAGTAAAACTGTCGCCATATTTCAGTTTGATGGAATAGTTTCTTTTAAAGTCGTTTTCATTAATTTTTGTAGTATTTTTAGATCTCGTTACTTAGTGGCTGCCACCGTGGAGGCCCAGGTTCGATACCCGGCTCTGCCAAGAATTTTAATTCTGGTTTGAGGGCTGGTACGGGGAACACTTAGCCTCGTGAGTTAAAACTGAGTGGAGGAGGGTTCGTCCCACCTCCCCATTCTGGAAGTAGTTTACCGTGGTTTCCCTCATCTACTCCAGGCAAATGCCAGATTGAGTCCTGACTGGATGCCACGGCTGCCTCCTTCCCAATCCTCATCTAAATTACAACTACACACAATAATACAGCCATCGCAATAAGACAAGTTATCAGACAAATTCCACACAGACAACCAACTACACGGGGTTACATGACGACGTTGTCGCAAAGCCCCTCAATGAATCAACAATAATGGTCTAACAAACCCGTGGTTGGGAGGACCCAAACATCAAGCCGACTGCAACCCAGCTCATAGCCTACAAATTGTGGGGAACGAATAACCTGCGCGACGACACCCTTAGCCACATCACCTCGATTTTAGGTCATGGGGAAGTACTTCTCATATCAAGCAGGTACTTAATTGTCCTGATGAGGCTGAGTGTATACCTTTCCTTCTGCTGATGCAGAAATGTGAAGAGGCGGGTTTGATTCCTACGTCAGCCATTCTGGAAGTGGTTTTCCATGGTTTCTCATTTGTACTCCAGGCAGATGCCTACATTGTACCTAAATTTAGGCCATGGCGCCCTTCTAACCATATCCTATCCAAATTACAAGTAGTTTACACAATAGTACGCTACAGCAGTTACAATAACCCAGATTATCAGACAGATTTCACACACGCCAAAGTACACAGCACTACATGATCGCAAAGCCTTCAAAATGAATAAACGACAAAAGACACCCCTTTCCAGCCCTCAAGTCAGATCTTAAGTATGACTGGCTGCGTTGCTCACTGGTAAGGATCTTGCCCACTGTGCCCAAGGCTGCAGGATTGAATCCTGGCGCAGACACTTAGCATTTGTGGGTGCGTAATTGCGAAGGCGCTGTGTCAGTAGGTTTACTGGCACGTTAAAGATCTTCGGGACAAAATTCAGGCACCCTGGCCACAGTAGTTAAAAGAGACGTAAAACAAATAACATTATGTATATCTTAAGTTTATGGCTGGAATCTAATCCAGAGCCTCCTCGGTAAGAGAAAAGTGTGCTATCCATACACCACGGGGGACAATAATAATTAAAATAATAATAATAATAATAATAATAATAATAATAATAATAATAATAATAATAATAATAATAATAATAATAATAATATTAATAATCTATTTATATAAAAATCAATGTTACGTGATAGTTTGTCTGTCTGTGGGTCTGTGGGTATGTCTCCTATGCGTTCATATACCATTCGTCCGATTGCGATGAAACTAGGGTGAGATGTTGAGTACACTCCAAGGAAGGTTTCTGACTTAGTAAATCCATTTTACAATAGGTAGCGCACGCGTCGATTCAACAAATGAGCGACGATGCGCGAAGCATTTCAACAAAGTCCCGTATGTGTTCATATACCATTCGTCCGATAGCGATGAAACTTGGGTGAGATGTTGTGTACACTTACGTGAAGGTTTCAAAATTAGTGAATACATTTCACAGTAGATAGCGCACGAGTAGATTCAACAAATGAGCGACGACACGCAAAGCGTTTCAATAAAGTCCCGTATGCATTCATATACCATTCGTCCGATAGCTATGAAACTAGGCTGAGATTTTGTATGTACTCCAGGGAAGGTTTCTAGCTTAGTAAATCCCTTTAAAATAGGTAGAGCACGAGTAGAATCAACAAATGAGCGACGACGCGCGAAGCGTTTTAACAAAGTCCCATATAATTTCATATACCAATCATCCGATAGCGACGAAACTTGGGTGAGATGTTGTTTACACTCCAGGGAAGGTTTCTGGCTGAGTACATCCATATTACAATATGTAGCGCAAGAGTAGAATCAACAAATGAGCGACGACACGCGAAGCGTTTCAAGCAAGTCCCGTATGCATTCATGTACCATTCGTCCGTAGCTATGAAACTTGGGTGAGATGTTGTGTACACGTCATGGAAAATTTTTGGCTTAGTAAATCCACTATACAATATGCAGCGCACAAGTTGATTCAACAAATGAGGGACGACGCGCGAAGCGTTTCAACAAAGTCATATATCATTCTGCCGTTAGCGGTGAAACTTGGGTGAAATATGGTGGACACTCCAAGGAAGGTTTCTGGCTTAGTAAATACATTTCACAGTAGGTAGCACTCGAGTAGATTCGACAAATGAACGACGACACGCGGAGCGTTTCAATACAGTCCTCTATGTCTTCATATCCCATTAGTCCGATAGCGATGAAACTTGGGTGAGATGTTGTGGACACTTACGTGACGGTTTCTAACTTAGTAAATACATTTTACAGTAGGTAGCGCACGAGTAGATTCAACAAATGAGTGACGGAGCGCGAATCGTTTAAACAAAATCAGGTATGCGTTCATATACTATTCATCCGATTGCGATGAAACATTGATCAGTTATTGTGTACCCGCCAGGGAAGGGGACTTAGTAAATCCATTTCACAATAAGTAGCGCAAGAGTATATGCAACAAATGGGTGACGACGCGCGAAGCGTTTCAACAAAATCCCCTATTGCGTTCATATAACATTCTTCGATTGCGATGAAACCTTGATGAGTTATTGTGTACACGCCAGGGAAGGGCTTCGACTTAGTAATACATTTCTCAATAGGTAGCACACGAGTAGATTCAACAAATGAGTGACAGCGCACGAATCGTTTAAACAAAACCCCGTATACGTGCATATACCATTCATCCGATTGCGATGAATCATTGATGAGTTATTGTGTACACGCCAGGGAAGGGTTTCGACTTAGTAAATCCATTTCACAATAGGTAGCGCACGAGTATATGCAACAAATGTGTGACGACGCGCGAAGCGTTTTAACAAAATCACCTGTGCGTTCAAATAACCTTCTTCGATTGTGATGAAACCTTGATGAGTTATTGTGTACACGCCAGGGTAGGGTTTCGACTTAGTAAATCCATTTCTCAATAGGTAGCGTACGAGTAGATTCAACAAATGAGTGACAGCGCACGAATCGTTCAAAAAATCCCGTATATGTTCATATGCCATTCATCCGATTGTGATGAAACTTTTGAAAGTTGTTGTGCACGCTCCAACGAATGGTTCTAAATTAGAAAATCCATTTTACGATAGCTTAGGGGCAGTTAACGGAAATTGAAAAACATTTTGTGTATCCAAAGCACTTCAAGAAACAGAATGTCAACGCCAAAACTTTCTTTGATTGGCATTGCAACGCATGCCGGGTACAGCTTGTTAATAATAATAATAATAATAATAATAATAATAATGTAACGGGTTTAAGGTAACTTTTAACTGATGTGGCCTTTTAAAAGAATTAAGGCATAATGTTTGTTTTTGTGAATTGTGCAATTTGTACAGCCCTGCATGCAGAGTGTTTACAGGAAGTGCTGCAAGAACAAATAAGTTGTCTTCTTTTGGGTTTTCACAATGGTAGTGGTGGGGGACGGTAGGGAGGATAAGTTTAGCGGAAGAACCAGAATTGGCCTGGGGCAACTGGCCAAAAAGGACTGTGCGATGGATTGACAAGATAAGAAAGATCCACTCGGAAGATTAGCTGGCCCAATTCGCCAACACCCCAGTAGAACACTGCCTCAAACCATGTGCTCACTGCTCTGTCTACATACATTGCAACACTGCCCGGTGTTGCCATGGACACCTCACCCTTCAAGCGGATGGCAGCCTTCGCCGTTTACCTTTGGTAAATCAGAGTATAGTTTGTTTGGTTCGTACGGTTCAGTCCTCCTGTAATAATTATGCAAAACCAGAATAAATTGGATATGACCTTGGTTCGATTCTCAGTTCTGTTACGAGTTTTTGTTCCTGTAGTGGTTGGGCAGCCTCTAGAAGACAGTTGAAAAGAGTGGTGGGTGCTGGGTTCGTATCCTACTCGCGGCCTTCGTAAAGTGGTTAGCAGATAGCAGCTCCCTCCTTTGCAATCTTTAACCGTAATTACCAGCACATACACTAGTACGGTTACTACAATAACACAAGTTATCAGATATATTCCATACACATTAGAGAACCCGAGCTCATGACCAATCCTAAATGAAACAACACCCGCTTTGTTTAAGAAGAAATTGATAACCTGGAACGACTGCTAGAAGGCAAGCAGAGTAGGCCCAGCCGATTAGTAATATGCTAATATCACGGCTGGAGCTCAGAACACAGGACTACAGGGTTACCAACGGAAGTAATTGGTGGCCTGAAACGACTGCCAGAATGCCTCAAAACCCCCTAACCATGGGTCCCAGTGGAAAATAATTCTATCACCTGAAACCAAAAATGTATGGGACGAAAATATACATCAAAATATCATGTTGGTTTCCGACCCTACAAGACGTAAAAAATATAATAAAAGTACTAATTTTTTTTTTTTTTTAATTTCATTCGAATCAATTTTTAAGTTATTCGTGGGACATAGAAAAATATCGGCCAAAAAGTACAAAATCATTAATAACTCCCTAATTATACGTCGTATGATGAAATAGCAAGAGACAAAAATGATGTAATGTGTTGTTGTCTACAATCTAGGCCATGTACAATATCACACTCAGAGAAAATTTTCGGCCAAAAAGTACAAAAACCTTAATAACTCATTAATAACAGTTATGTTATGTTAAATGTCTTTCTAATGTTCTAATGTGTCTTATGTAAAAGTGAATATTCAATCGTGTGCAGTCGTCTTCTTTTCATAGTGTAGATATAACCAGTAAGGTAAGATGTCAGCGAATAATAAACAAACTTCAAAAGTAGCAACGATCAAGAAATCGACCAGTGTGAAATATGTAGTAAAGCAGTATCAGATAATGATAAGGCTATAGAATGTGATAAATGTAATAAATGGCAACACTTCGAATGCAGTGGCCTTACGAAAGGAGAATTCGACTGCGTTAATAGAAAAAATAGTAGACTATTATGGCTGTGCACGGAATGTAACACTAGGATCATGACAAAACCAATGCCCGACTCCGACAACTCGGATGAAATGACTAGCAGGATTGAAAAATTGCTTCTTGCAATGGAAACTAAAATACAAGATAGAATTACAATGGAAATAAACAATTTACAAAAGGTATTAGAGTCACGCATCCAACCCGCAAACATAATCAAACCTAAGGCCCCAACACCTCCAACAGCTAGGCTCCAAAAAACAACACAAAATATGGATAATCAACCAGTGGTTCAGAAAATACAAGAGGAGGAGGTAGTGTATCAGGAAAGAAATTGAAGTGAGATCATAGCAAAAGAACGAACAGAAGCAAGAAATTGCAAGGACATTGTTAGGGATGTAGCTGCTGACGATGATAGGAAAGCACAAGACATCGATCAAAACGATGAAATCAGTCAAATTCCAAGGACAGAAGTAGTGAGATCAACAAGAAAACGCAGGACGGAGGTTAGAGGAGCCAAGGAAGACCAGAAGTGCATCCTTAAGGCTGCGGAAAAATACGGATGGATATATGTAGGAAGAGTACATCCCTCAATGAATAAGGAAATCTTGATAGAACATCTTAAGAGTAATGGAATAAGGGAAATAAAGGAATGTCATCAGCTGGAATCCAGGGGTTACAACAAAGCCCTCAGAATTGGAGTTCCATTAAACAATCTCCAACTGGTATATAACCCTGATTTCTGGCCAAAAGATGTAATAGTTAGACAATTCAATTTTCGAGGCCAAAGGTACAGTGGGGCCATCCCGGACAGCAACCACAGGACATCCTACAATGGCGACATGCATCAATAAGGATGAAACGACATCAATACTGCTATGGAATATTGAAGGCCTAAAAAATGCTAAATCAATATTGCCGATCAACATACTAACACAAGACATTATAATATTAACGGAAACTTTTCTAACAGAAAATATTCACACTGACGGTTATTACAGCATACATACCCTAGCTCAACAACACCTCCGTGGAAGACCCAGTGGGGGAATCACATGCATGTTCAAAGCAAAACAGGCCCCCATTGATGTTATTTATAGATCGGACACTGTGTTAGTCATAAAACTTAAATACGTGACGATCATTGGAGCCTATTTTCCACCAGATGTTCAACCAGAAGACATTATAGACACATTGAGTGAAGCCATAACAAAAATTTCGAGTGACGAAGCAGTGATCTTAGCAGGCGATTTAAATTGTAGAATAGATAAGCCAAACAGGAAGAGCAATTTAGTAATCTGTTACTTACAAGAAGATGGTTTTAATTTAATTAATTCCAACACAGACCCAACGTATTTCTGCCACAATGGCAGCAGTACAATAGATATGTTATTCTCAAACAATCTTATTGAAGTCCACTCGTGGAAAGTAGAGGACAGCTGCTTAGTAAGGAAACACCTCTCAGTAACAGCTACGTTTACAACACTAATCAAATACAAGCCTCCCAAACAGAAACAAACAGGAATTTTTTCTAGGAAAATTGAATTAGAGAAGCTTCCAACGCTAGAAGAACAACAGACCCTCATACAGAAGATACGTCAGAATCCGTTAGATGAAGCTACTAAAGAAATAGAAGAAAAACTCAAACAAACTCTTATACCATCCAGGGAAAACACCAGGAGAGCTCAAAGGTGGTTTGATCAAGAGTGCTACATGTTAAGGAAGTCGGTCCTCGAGTTCCTACATAAAGCAAGAGAGACAAATAACACAATGGACCTAAACCTATTTGCAGTAGAAAGGAGAAAGTACAAACAGCTTTTGAAAGAGAAGAAAAAGGCATTCATTGATAGGGAAGCAATGAAAATCGCTGAAGCAGCCCATAAAAACCCATTCATTTCACAAACCGCAAAAAGACTCATTTCCCAAATGATATTCCAATGGAAATTTGGACAGAACACTTCTCACACACACTAAACAGAGATAACCGGTCGGTGGCTATGGAAATGAAAGAAAACACGGATAAACACGTTGTGTTTCAGGATTTTACAGAAGAGGAAGTTAGAGAAACCATAACACAAATGGCAAACCAAAAGGCAGCAGGTCCAAATGGTGTCCTAAACGAACATATAAAATTGTCTATAAATGCATTTATTGGAATATGGGTGTCATTATTCAACACCTGTATGGAGAAAGGAAACATTCCCTACGAGTGGAGAGACTCTAACATTAAAGTTCTTTATAAAGGAAAGGGTGATACAGGTTCCCCAGATTGCTACAGAGGTATAGCGCTAGAGAATAATATGTTGAAAATATTCACCATGTTACTGAAAAACAGACTGGAGGAAGAAATCGATGATAAGATTCCGGATGAACAATTTGGCTTCCGGAAAGGAAGATCAACACTACACGCAGTCGCAAACTTGCTGGATAACATAGATGAATCAGTACGGCAACCTAAACAGAAATTCTATGCAGTCTTTATTGACTATAATAATGCTTTCGACTTAATAAACAGGGAAATTCTAATTCGCAAACTGGAACTGATGATCGGAAGAAACAACAAAATGGTGACTATTGTAAATAATATTCTGACATCAAACAGAATTATGATAGATGATGGGACAACCAGATCAGAATACATCACTCAAACCAATGGAGTCTTGCAAGGAGATCCATTAAGCCCACTACTCTTTAATGTAATCACTTCGGATATTGTTAAAATAATACCTCGGAACTCCCCAGTAGTACTATACATGTATGCTGATGACATGGTTCTAGGAGCTAGTAATAAAGAAGAATTACAATCAACAGTAAATAAATTGGAGGAATGGGCAACAGAAAATGATTTTACTATTAACAAGAACAAGACTGTAGAGATGGTTTTTAGAAAGGGAGGAAGACTAGCGAAATCAGATAACATACTTATTGGAAAAGAAAAATTGGAAATTGTCAACCACTTCAAATATTTAGGAATAAGTCTACAATCCACCAGAACGTCATTTAGATTACATATAAAGGAAAGAGCAATAGCAGCTATTCGTAGTATTCAAGATATCACCAAAACAGAAATATTGGATATTAAAACAGCTATGTTCTTATTTCACGCAAAAATTGCACCGATTGCAACATATGGACTACATTTAATATGGACACATCTTAAAAGCAGAGACCTTGAAGTATTAGATCGTGAAAAAGCAAGTTTTTTGAAAAGGACACTTGCTGTTTCAAAATTCACTCCCACACGATAAGTATATGAACTTACAAAGGAGACCTTCTTCATTGAGGAACTTAAAATAAAATTTCAACTACCAACAACACCAGCCTCAGAAAAACATCTAATTGATAGGAAGGAGAAACAGGAAAATATCTGGGAAGAATTCTACAGCACTGACGCAATGGTAAACAGGGAATGGACTCAAACCAACTACACTCTCAGGCACACGGTGACTCGTTTCGCTGTACATGGGTTCCATCATTTGATATGCAAAGTGAAGTCTTTTCTTTCACCGGACGAACACTGCTTTTGTGAACTCTGTAATAAGCAATGCGGAAGATATCATCTACGGGACTGTTCGAAAAGATCAAGATCTATCACGAGTTATGGTGAAGGTAATTAAAATGTATTTATATACTGTATACATTGGCCATTGGCTGTGATAGATCTATTATTATTAATAACAATTCCGTCCAGTCGATTGGTGTCTACACGACAAAGAGGAAAAAGTAGCAAGAAGTAAGGATTGTGTTTTTCATTTGGTCTAACCTCGAATCGAATCGATTACCTTCACTTCCTTGAATTATACTACGTGTGTTGCTTTTGCTTGGCGTGTGCTTCAATTGTGATTTAACCTAATCAAGAATAGTTTTAGTAAATATAGCTTCACTTATAATTTTTTACTAACCGTTTAATTTTTGTCGTCAAATCCTTTTATCATATTTAACCTGGGACCTTTTGATGTATGGTTTTCAGCTCCAAATGTGGTCATCTGGGTGACAAGTTGACTCTCTAGGGTTAGTTAGTCTGGCGGCCACAAGGTGTCTCTGCACTCGAATGAATAGTTCTTACTGATTTATACCACTAGAAGCGTGGCTCAAGAGTGTGGGAGTGAGCCAACCAATGGCCATACACGACTATAACATAGTATCTAATAACACCAGATGTTCGCATGGCATCCCTAAATATATAAAAATATAAAATATAATATAAAAATATTAATAATATGAATAATATAAATAAAATAATATACTGTAATATAATATAATAGCGTCTCCGTGGCTTAAGCGGCAGCGCGCCGGCCTCTCACCGCTGGGTCCGTGGTTCAAATCCCGGTCACTCCATGTGAGATTTGTGCTGGACAAAGCGGAGGCAGACAGGTTTTTCTCCGGGTACTCAGGTTTTCCCTGTCACAATTTCATTCCAGCAACACTCTACACTATCATTTCATTTCATCTGTCATTCATTTAATCATTGCCCCAGGGGAATGCGACAGGTTTCGGCAGCCAGCACAGTTCATATCCTCGCCGCTAGATGGGCGCTTCATTCATTCCATTCCCTGACCCGGGCGGTTGACTGGAAGCAGGCTGTGGATTTTC
The DNA here is from genome assembly GCA_946902985.2 of Meconema thalassinum. NCBI lineage: Eukaryota > Metazoa > Arthropoda > Insecta > Orthoptera > Tettigoniidae > Meconema > Meconema thalassinum. Next base: position 439,256,461 of record OX336393.1, on the reverse strand, counting down.
ATTTCAATAGAATATATAACAAGCAGTTCCGTGAAGAACTATACAGCCTATTTTCATATATCCAACTTATGTCAATTGCCTCTTTCAACATACAAAATTACAGTTTGATTGTTGTAATAGATTCGTAGATATTGAGAACCGTCTTAATATTTCAGATGGTCGCCAGGTTGGATTTTTAGCCTACTTTTCGCATTTTGTAACAAGTAGTTCCTTGAAGAACTATACGGCCTATTTTCATAAAATCCAACTTATGTTAATTGCCTCTATCTATATAAAAATCAGTTTAATTGCCGTAATAGATTCGTAGATATTGAGAACCGACTAAATATTTCGGATGGTCGCCATGTTGGATTTTATATATGTAGGTCTTGGAGTTATGTACTGTTACATGAAGATTATTGTGTATACGTGTAGCATTCAAACTTCAATCGCATGATTAGGACACAAGAAGTAACAAGGAGATTTTAAAATTTCGCACAGCTGCCATCTTGTGGTTATGGAAACAATTGAAATAAATTAGATGCCAGTGGATTAACATTCGTATAAGGATTTAATGTACCAAGTTTCACTGCACTTGGATTTTTAAATTGAGAGAAACGTCCATGTGAATATTTATACTTCGCGTCACCGCCATGTTGGATTTGTGATCACCAGGTTATTTAGGTGAACTTAAGTTCATAGCCCCTATGAACATAAAACAATTCAGTTTGATTGCTATAATAGATTCGTAGATATTCAGAGCCGTCTAAATATTTCGGATGGTCGCCATGTTGGATTGTTAAATGTATAGGCCATAGAGTCATGTACCATTAACGGAAAATTATTGCGTAGGTTCATTATTCAAACTTTCACATCGATCGCATGATTACTTACAAGAAATAAAAAACTTAATTTTAAAATTCGCAAAGCCGCCATCTTGAGGTTATGTAAACAATTGAACTAAATTAGATACCAGTGTATTACAATGTTTATAAACATTTCCTGTACCAGATTTCATTGCGGTTGGAACATTAAATCACGAGAAAGGTCTATTTGAAATTTTCAAATTCGCTTGGCCGCCATGTTCGTTTTGTAGTTAACCGGTTTTTGAAAGTCTTATAGATGAACTTCCAGTAGTGCCCTTTATCTCGGTACAAAATTTCAGGGTGATACCGCTAATAGTTTCAGAGATATAGAATGCCGGTGAAATATTTCGCACATCCGTCATCTTTTGGTTATGTAAACAATTGAATCAAGTTAGATGTCAGTGCATTACAATGTGTATAAACATATACTGTACCAAGTTTTATTGCGTTAGGTTGGTAAAATCGCGAGAAACGTCTATTTAAAAGTTGCAAATTCGCGAGGCCGCCATGTGGTTTTGAAGTTACCAGGTTTTCAAAATTCACATAGGTGAACTTCTAGTAGTTCCGTTATCACCGTAAAAAAAATTCAGGGAGATATCGGGAATAGTTTCGGAGATAGTGAATGCTGGTGAAATATTTCGCACAGCCGCCATCTTGGATTGGTGAGACGTAACAAAATTTAAAGGGCACGGTCGGAGTCGTCCGGAATAGTGCTATGAACTTACCGAGTTTCATTGTAATCTCTCGAGCCGTTTAGAAATTATTAGTGACACACACACACACACACACACACGGACAAAAGGTGATCTCATAAGCCAATTTTCTCAAAATTGAAAATAGGTTAAAAATGAGGAAAAGGTATAGCCCATGCATATTAAGTTTTAACCTAAACAAAATGTAAAGCTGAAATTTGGCATAGATGTTCCCTAGTATCCTAGTAACAAATCCTGAAAAGTCCATCTCTGCGGCGTCCGCGTCATAGTTTTTGGAGAGTTCAAAAGGGCTTAAAAGGGGCCTAAGTGCCAAAAACAGCATTTTTGCTCCCTGCGTCCAAAATATTGATCCAAAATCAGTTCTAATGAGCTTTGATAGTAATACGAGAAGGACTGCGTTATATATAACGCTCTTATTGGTCGAAATTATTGCCATACATTTAAACAGATGAGTAATCAAACATTTTTAGCTCAACTTTTCTCACGAAAATTTAGCTAATTTGTCATTAGACGGGACTTATCATGTAAACAGCTGCTCATAGCGACTAAAGACCCTAAGTAAAAGTTGTAAATCACACTTCTAGCTTTAAAACGACACATTGCCCATGTTCATCCGACAAACAGCATCAGAGATACAGTTACAAATACAAACGTGGAAGTGTGGCAGTCGCTTTTCCGAACGAACGCCCATTTACTCTGTTGGGCTCCATCTATTCACCTTTGCTGACACCATTTTGTATCTTTGCTCAAGAGATTTTAGGATGGTATTCCTTTGAATCCAGGTAAACTAGCAGAAACAGTTTACATAGAACAAAACGAGTTTAATGCAGTTAGCAGTTAAACGTACATTCGTAATATGCATAATGCAAATAACAAAACAAAAATTAAAAAGCTTTCTTTAGACAAAGAACACTTGCAAAACAAAGCTTACATCGGACTCAATCGTCCTCCTCAATGTCTGAGCCATCAAATGTGACGTTGCCACATGCTTTTCCACTGCAGTGCCCACACATTAAGGAGCATGGGCAATGCATCGTTTTAAAGCTACAAGTGTGCTTTACAACTTTTACTTCGGGTCTGTAGTCGCTATCAGCAGCAATCACACCTACTGCTACAAGAGCTCTTGCAGTTGCAGGACACCAAATTGAGGAGATTATATGGAACAGCTGGAAGATGAGTTTCACTGGTACTAAAGTTGAGTGTTGGAATTTACATCCCCATTGGGTCGGGTCCAAAGAAAATCCTAACTATTCCTGAACTTGCAAATATACCCGCAGTGAATGTTGTTTGCATGCCGCCGAAGTCGGCGGAAGTGAAGCCAGCTGAAATGACGCAGTGACCGGTTGTTTGGCAATTTTTTGGCTGTATTTCACTACCCGAAGTTCGTCGAGGCTTTTGCACTCCGATTTGGCACTATCATAGAGACAAATGACGAACTTCTCTCCAGCTGATAGTATGGTCTCTTCGTCTGGAACCGTAGAGACGAATACCTTCATTTCCTCGCGTAAAGATGCGGAATCCTTCAATATTTGCCAGGCTTGCTGTTTGATGTACCCTGGCCACAGCTTTCCTGTGCGAGATTTCTGGCTCATTGAAGAAAATGTGTCATGAAGCGACTCTTTGAGACGTTGAAGGCAAGGATGATAGCAAGTCGTTGGCGGTGCCTTCTTAGAATTCGGTAATAAGCGCCTGTATTTGTCTTTTGTCATCCTTCAGCCCAAATATAAAGGGACAGCAATTCAGCCTGATCAATACAAAACTATATTATAACCATTTGGTTGGTACATGTTTCGAAGCCTTCCATGGCCCCTTCATCAGCCATACACATAAACATATTGTCAGTACAATCTTGGAATAACATTGAAAAGGTTAAAACTAACATGAGAAAACTTGATGAAAATGTGACATAAAAAACCATGAGGACAGTTGTGGAAATCCTTCAGCCCGTCGTTCATGTTGAGTAACATTGTCCCGACAGCCTGTTTTGTCAGAAAATGCGCTCTGAGTGCCCTAGAACATGCACATTTTCGCGTTATTGATACATTTGAAATTGAAGGCATAACGTAATCATTTTTAAGAGCGAGCTAATTGCAAGCCTACCTAGAATATGCGTGTCCAGACATCATGTGAGTCACTGACGATTTAGCGTATATTTCCGCCCAGAGCTCCTCCAAACCGCTTCCATTCATCACGTAGCCGATTGCCCCAAGAAAGGACATTAGAATGTGAAATCCGCCTAGACGATCAACCACGTTTTTGAGTTCCTCTGACGTGTCCGATGCGACTATCTCTGCAGCTTTCGCGTATAGGGGCTGGTCAAAGGTTCCGAAACAAGTGCTTCGTTTCAGTTCCACGCACTCTCTTGCGGCAAACTTCAACGTGGAATATATAGGTGATGGATTGCTCGGTTCCAAGTTAATGAACGGCAGGGTATCAACTGACGTCTGGGGAGCTGGTTGAGCATGAGCAGACGTCTTCATAAAGCCGTTCCACGAGGCGGGTAATTTAATACCTGACCACCGTCCAGATAACCACAATGAGTCCATCATCGACGCAATAGCCACAGAGTTTGGGGCGTCCACAGTTAACTCCTTAATTTTGACGTCCTTTGAACCAGGAGAGGAGGGCTTCCGATACTACGAAATGTTGAACTTTCCCATCGCCGCAATCACACCAGCAATATGAACTTCTCGTGTACGTGGGAGTGGAGATATTTCACCGTCAGGCGCTGGACCTGTACACTTGATGCCTCCCATGCAGTGAAATGTGTTTCGCTCGTCCTATGTCCTTATGTTAAAGTCAGCGTGGTCAAAGCAAAACTGCGTGAACGCTCCAGCATTCTGGATTGGACGTTCTTCACGAAGCGCTGTAACTTCGTACCTGTGGACTTCCGCCAAATTTACTGAAAATCCAAGATTGTTTAGAAGCTGAATTAATTGTTTGGAGTATTGTTGGCCTGCTCCGACAGGCCGAGCGCTGTCACCTAGAAACGCGATCGGGTGCCTTTTCAACAGTGGTTATGCTTTGGGACCGTAACTCGGTAACCGTTTCTCGCACTGACATGGGTAATGCGCCAATGTAAAGCTAAAAGTATGCTTTATAACTTTTATTCTGGGTCTTTAGTCAATATCAGCAGTTGTTTAAAAAATAATGACCTGCTAATCCCAAATTAACCAAATTTTCGTGTAAAAATTGTGCTAAAAATGTTAAATTAGTCGTTTTTTTCCTTCGTCAATAGCAATAATTAGGCCTGATAAGTCCGTTATCCTACTGGTTCATTTTTAGCCTATTTTCAATTTTGAAAAAATAGGCTTATGAGATCACCTTTTGTCCGTGTGTGTGTGTGCGTGTGTGTGTGTGTGTGTGTGTGTGTGATTCGTGTGTGTGTCCCCCCCTAATAAAATCTAAACGGCTGGAGCGATTTCAATGAAACTCGGTATGTTCATAGCACTATTCCCGGCGACCTCGACCGTGCCCTTCAAATTTTGTTACGTCTCACCAATGCAAAATGGCGGATGTGCGAAATATTTCACTAGCATTCAATATCTCCGAAACTATTACCGATATCGCCCTGAAATTGTGTACGGTGATAAAGGGTAGTACTAGAAGTTCACCTATGAGACTTTCAAAAACCTGGTGACTACAAAACCAACATGGCGGTCAAGCGAAGTTGAGACTTTTAAATAGACTTTTCTCGCGATTTAACTATCCACACGTAATGAAACTTGGTACAGCAAATGTTTATACACATTGTAATGCACTGGAGTCTAATTTAGTTCAATTGTTTACATAACTTCAAAATGGCGGCTGTGCGAATTATTTCACCGACATTCTTTATCTCCGAAACTATTACAGATATCACCCTGCAATTTAGTACGGTGATAAAGAGTACTGATACAAGTTTACCTATGTATATTTCATAAACCTGTAAAGTAGAAAACGAACATGGCGACCAAGCGAAGTTGAGACTTTTAAATAGACTTTTCTCACGATTTAACCATCCAAACGTAATGAAACTAGGTACAGAAAGTGTTTATATACATAGTAATGCACTGGAGTCTAATTTAGTTCAATTGTTTACATAACCTCAAAATGGCGGCTGTGCGAAATATTTCACTGACATTCTATATCTCCGAAACTATTACAGATATTACCCTGCAATTTTAAACGGTGATAAAGGGTACTGGTACAAGTTTATCTATGTATACTTCATAAACTTGTAAAGTAAAAAACGAACATGGCGACCAAGCGAATTTGAAATATTTTAATAGACTTTTCTCGTGATTTAACTCTCTGAGCGCAGTGAAATGTGGTACAGTAAATGATTTTGCAGATTGTAATGCACTGCCATCTAATTTAAATCAATTGTTTACATAACCTCAATATGGCGGCTGTGCGAAATTTTTAAATTAAGTTTTTATTTCTTGTGTCGTAATCATGCGATCGAAGTGAAAGTTTCAATAATGAACCTAGGCAATAATTGCCCTTGAATGGTACATAATTCTATGGCCTATACATATAACAATCCTAAATGGCGAGCTACCGAAATATTTAGACGGTTCTCAATATCTATGAATCTTTTACAGCAACCAAACTGATTTTTTTTATGTTCATAGAGACTATGAACATATGTTCACCTACAGGACTTTCATTAACCTGGTGAGCACAAATCCAACATGGCGGCGACGCGAAGTATAAATATTTAAATGGACGATTCTCGCGAATTAACTATCCGAGTGCTGTGAAACGTTGCACGTTAAATGCTTATACAAATGTTGATCCACTGGCATCTAATTTATTTCAATTGTTTGCATAATCACAAGATGGCTGCTGTGCGTAATTTTAAAATCTCGTTTTTACTTCTTGTGTTCTAATCATGCGATTGAAGTTTGAATACCACACGTACACAATAATCTTAATGTAATAGTACAAAAATAGAAATCCAACCTGGCGACAATTTGAAATATTTAGACGGTTCTCAATATCTACGAATCTGTTACAGCAATTAAACTGAAATTTTGTATGTTGTTAGAAGAAATTAACATGAGCAGGATATATGAAAATAGGCTGTATAGTTCTTTACGGAACTACTTGTTATTAATTGCTAAAGCTCGCGAGAAGTAAATTTGGATCAATATTTTTAACGCAGGAAGCAAAAATGCTGTTTTTGACACTTAGGCCCTATCTAAGCCTTTTTGAACCCTCCAAAAACTATGACGTGGACATCACAGGGATGGGGACTTTTCAGGATTTGATTCTAGGGTACTAGGGAACATCTATGCCAAATTTCAGCTTTACATTATTTTTTTGAGGTTGGCCGTGTTTATTGCATATAATGCCTGGGGTAGTAGACTTATTAAAGATTAAAGATTTCCTTTATTGAAACAAAGAACTGTAAGTTACATCCTAACTGAAAACACAATAAAGGAAAAAGGATCACCCGAATGGGCATTAATCCCCTCGGTGCCAGAAACAAAACTCGGGGGCCCTAAAGGGTCCTCGAAAACTACATTATAAGGCTCTAAATCCAACAGTTTCTGAAATATTCCCAGATAACTAATTTAATTTAATTTAGCAAACTAATTACATTAAAGATTTCCTTTATTGAAACAAAGAACTGTAAGTTACATCCTAACTGAAAACACAATAAAGGAAAAAGGATCTCCCGAATGGACATTAATTTTTACCATATTCACTTAATGATTTTAATATTTTGCGGCACGTCGTAATATGGTACCTGGTGCACCTTTCGTTTCATAAAATGCAAACACAATTTTCATTCGGACTATGGAAGGATCTGTTGGAGCATATCTTATGATGGAATCCGTGAATGGCGAGTCTCGTTATTACGTGTCTTTGATCTTGATTCTCGTTAGACCACGTTCTGTTCATCATTGCATCAGTAATATAAAAGTCTGGATCTATCTCATGTCTCTTTGCTCTTATAGCCTCCAAAAAGTCAGTAGAGGATCTTATAGCCGGCAAAGGAACTTTAAATCTGAGGTCTTCGATGAAGAAGGTTTCCTTTGCTAACTCATAGACTAATCTTGTGGGAGCCATCTTTCCAACTCTTAGTATATACTTTAAAAATCTCGACTTAACATTCTCTATTCTTTCTAGATCGCTAAATGTGAGAAAATCTCATATTATTTCAAGACCATACGTAACAAGTGGTGAGATATGAGATCGATACGGGAAAATGTGTGTCTGTCTGTCCTTCTGTCTGTCTGTCTGTCTGGCTGGCTGTGCGTGCGTCCCCCCTATCAACTCCTAAACAGCTTTAGCAATCGAACCCAAACTTGGTATGAGTAAAGATCTCTATCCGAATATCTCAATGCCGTATTTTAAAATGATATCAGTGCTACCAATTGCTGAAAATTCGCAATTGAAATTTCAGCTCCATGTTGTATATCTTGGAAGGTATGCATGGGAGCTATACCAAAATTGGCACACATATAGATAATAATATTTCAGTTTAATTTCCAGGAGACCATACATGAGAGTGTTGCCAAAATGATTCTAAACATGATGATATGTCCAATTTTTAAATGCATATAACTTCTACACTATCAATTGGATTTCAACCAAATTTCGTATGTACTATGTGTAGATAAACAGATATGAATAAGCGTAATCGTAAGAGCCACCAGGGCTGCCAACTGTTAAGAAATGCACTCCTTATTGTTTTTATCCAATTACCAATATATCGGAAAGTATGCAAGCCGACAGCTTTAAACTATGCGCACGTATAGTACCGGACATTCTAGATTAATTTGGAGTAACTAATGGACCTCAGTACTACCAACATGATCCTAAGCCTGCTGATAGGACCAATTGTAAATACATGTAACTTCTATACTATGAATTGGATTTCGACCAAATTTCGTATGTGCTATGTGTACTATAACAGATATGACTATGCGAATTCTTAAGAGCAATCAAAGGCTGCCAACTGTTAATAAATGCTGTCTCTCTTTTTTACCCTAATATCAATATATCAGAAAGTATTCAAGCCAACAGCTCTAATCTTTGCACACGTATGGTACCTTACATTCTAGATTAATTTGGAGTAACTAATATACGTCAGTGTTTCCAACATTTTTCTTAGCCTGCTGATTGGTCCAATTTTAAAATACATGTAACTTCTATACAAATAAATGTATTTCATCCAAAATTGGCACAACAATTGATCATAATACTTCAGACTACTTCTGACTAACACATGCATGACATTGTTGCCAACATGATTTTACGCGCGCTGATAGGTCCAATGTCTAACTACATGCAACGTCCATGCTATCCATTGGACTTCAAACAAATTTTATTTTCTGTACTATAAGAGCTGGAACTAACAATATATTCAGTCACCAGGGCTGCCAACCCTAGTGCTCTATTAGGCTACATTCTGCCAGTTATATTTCGAAATAATTAGAAATTTCGATATTACTAACTCAATTTCGTCATTATTCTAATTAGGTCCACATCGATTAATTATTGGAATGAATCTTACATTTCGAGAAAAGTAGGCTCTTTTTTTCGTCATGGAAATTCTTGTTATTATTATAATGTTTTAAAGAATTATTAAAGCCTCCGTGGCTTAGGCGAAAGCACGCCGGCCTCTCACCGCTGGGTCCGTGGTTCAAATCCCGGTCACCCCATTTGAGATCTGTGCTGGACAAAACGGAGGCAGACAGGTTTTTCTCCGGTTACTCCGGTATTCCCTGTCAAAAATTTAATTCCAGCAACTCTCTCCACTATCATTTAATTTCATCTGTCATTAATTTAATCATTGCTTCAGAGGCGTGCGACAGGCTTCGGCAGCCGGCACAGTTCTTACCCTCGCCGCTAGATGGTGGCTTCATTCATTCCATCCCTGACCCGGTCGACTGGAATCAGACTGTGGATATTCATTTTCATTAATATAGGCTGCGTAGTATATAGAGGCGTTGCGCATAGACTGATTTATACTCTTCTACAGTAATAATGTTGTGTTAAAAAAAGGGACGTGGCACAAAGTATGTAATATCCACGGCAGTGTACGGATTTAGTTACCATATTTAATTCTCTTGTATATGCACATCAAAGCAGGACAAATCTGTTGTCATTCTGTGAATTCATTAAGCCATTCATTTGCGAAAGACCACAAAAAGGGAGCTTTCTATTGACACCAAAATAAACGTAAGAGTCTGGCACGTTTCTGATCATTGACGTGATAAGAATTGAGCTCGGAGAGGCTTTTTCCATTTCGTTACAGCCATTGCGCAATCTTGCATTTCTTTGACTGTACTGACGAATTCAAGACATAGAGTTATTCGCGTGTAATAATTGCTCCTTTGTGTATTTGGAGTAAGTTTCAGTATTCGTGGGATAAAGCTTTCATCTATTTCTGTATGATTTTCATCAGTGACAATGCCACGGTACAGTTCCGGAAAGAGCAATTTCAATGTTACTACATAAATAAACGGTCCAAAAGTTTGAAAGCAAACTAAATCCCTCTAATGGGCCTGATCACACACACTGCATCATGACGTCAAGGAGGCCATGGCGTGTGTGTATGTGTGGGCCTATGCATTGTATAGACGTTTTAGATGCCACCTTCTAGCGTCACTCTCAATATAATCATTGCTTTTCAGTCGGACGACATGTGCCTGTGCCCAGTTCAATTGGCTGGCTAGTTAAACTTTTCTACTCACACAGCTAATCTGGAAAAAAATACATGGACTAATTATATACTTTCATTTATTATTCTCTCTCTATATAAGTATGTATGAGAGAATGTTTGTGGTAGGTACTCTAATGACGCTACGGCTATGGTTTCTGATGTAGTGCAAGAGGACCAAGAATCGTATCGCGAGGTGGATCACAAGTCACTCAGATTAGTTTTGCAAGCAGGCTCCAGAAGTAATTTACAAACCAGATAGAATATTTTCGTAAGCTGGTTCTTGGTTCACTAACCACTCAGAATCTTTCTTCGAGCGGTTTCACAAACCACTCAGAATCACTTTGAAAGCTGGATGCAAACCACTCAGAATCGCATTGAGAGGGGGTTCACAAACAGCTCAGAATCACTTTGCAAGTGGGTTCACAAACCTTCCAGAATCACTTTGCAAGCGGGTTCACAAGCCTTCCAGAAACACTTTGCAAGCGGGTTCACAAACCATCCAGAATCACTTTGCAAGAAGGATCACAAACCTTCCAAAATCGTTATGCCAGCGGGTTCACAAACCATCCAGAATCACTTTGCCAGCGGGTTCACAAACCATCCAGAATCATTTTGCCAGCGGGTTCACAAACCATCCAGAATCACTTTGCAAGAAGGATCACAAACCTTCCAAAATCGTTATGCCAGCGGGTTCACAAACCATCCAGAATCACTTTGCTAGCGGGTTCACAAACCATCCAGAATCACTTTGCAAGAAGGATCACAAACCTTCCAAAATCGTTATGCCAGCGGGTTCACAAACCATCCAGAATCACTTTGCCAGCGGGTTCACAAACCATCCAGAATCATTTTGCCAGCGGGTTCACAAACCATCCAGAATCATTTTGCTAGCGGGTTCTCAATCCAAAATCATTTTGCCAGCGGGTTCACAAACCATCCAGAATCATTTTGCCAGCGGGTTCACAAACCATCCAGAATCACTTTGCAAGCGGGTTCACAAACCTCCCAAAATCGTTATGCCAGCGGGTTCACAAACCATCCAGAATCATTTTGCCAGTGGGTTCACAAACCATCCAGAAATATTTTGCCAGTGAATTCACAAAACATCCAGAATCATTTTGCCAGCCGGTTCACAATTATCCAGAATCATTTTGCCAGCCGGTTCACAAAACATCCAGAATCATTGTGCCAGCGGGTTCACAAACCATCCAGAATCATTCTTTCGGCGGGTTCACAAACCATCCAGAATCATTTTGCCAGCGGGTTCACAAACCATCCAGAATCATTTTTCCGGTGGGTTCACAAACCATCCAGAATCATTTTGCCAGCAGGTTAACAAACCATCCAGAATCCTTTTGCTAGCGGGTTCTCAAACCATCCAGAATCATTTTGCCAGCGGGTTCACAAACCATCCAGAAATTTTGCAAGCGGGTTCACAAACCATCCAGAATTATTTTGCCAGCGGGTTCACAAACCATCCAGAATCATTTTGCCGGTGGGTTCACAAACCATCCTGAATCATTTTGCCGGCGGGATCACAAACCATCCAGAATCATTTTGCCGGCGGGATCACAAACCATCCAGAATCATTTTGCCGGTGGGTTCAAAAACCATCCAGAATAATTTTGCCAGTGGGTTCACAAACCATCCAGAATCATTTTGCCGGCGTGTTCACAAACCATCCAGAATCATTTTGCCGGTGGGTTAACAAACCATCCAGAATCCTTTTGCTAGCGGGTTCTCAAACCATCCAGAATCATTTTGCCAGCGGGTTCACAAACCATCCAGAATCATTTTGCCAGCAGGTTCACAAACCATCCAGAATCACTTTCCAAGCGGGTTCACAAACCATCCAGAATCATTTTGACAGTGGGTTCACAAACCATCCAGAATCATTTTGCCGGCGGGTTCACAAACCATCCAAAATCATTTTGCCGGAGGGTTCACAAACCATTCAGAATCATTTTGCCGGCGGGTTCACAAACCATCCAGAATCATTCTTTCGGCGGGTTCACAAACCATCCAGAATTATTTTGCCAGCGGGTTCACAATCCATCCAGAATCATTTTGCCGGTGGCTTCACAAACAATCCAGAATCATTTTGCCAGCGGGTTAACAAACCATCCAGAATCATTTTGCTAGCGGGTTCTCAAACCATCCAGAATCATTTTGCCAGCGAGTTCACAAACAATCCAGAATCATTTTGCCAGCGGGTTCACAAACCATCCAGAATCATTTTGCCAGCGGGTTCACAAACCATCCAGAATCATTTTGCCAGCGGGTTCACAAACCATCCAGAAACATTTTGCCAGCGGGTTCACAAACCATCCAGAATAATTTTGCCGGTGGGTTCTCAAACCATCCAGAATCATTTTGCCAGCGGGTTCACAAACCATCCAGAATCATTTTGCCAGCGGGTTCACAAACCATCCAGAATCATTTTGCCTGTGGTTTCTCAAACCATCCAGAATCATTTTGCCAGCGGGTTCACAAACCATCCAGAATCATTTTGCCAGCGGGTTCACAAACCATCCAGAATCACTTTGCAAGCGGGTTCACAATCCTCCCAAAATCGTTATGCCAGCGGGTTCACAAACCATCCAGAATCATTTTGACAGTGGGTTCACAAACCATCCAGAATCATTTTTCCGGTGGCTTCACAAACAATCCAGAATCACTTTGCAAGCGGGTTCACAATCCTCCCAAAATCGTTATGCCAGCGGGTTCACAAACCATCCAGAATTATTTTGCCAGCGGGTTCACAATCCATCCAGAATCATTTTGCCGGTGGCTTCACAAACAATCCAGAATCATTTTGCCAGCGGGTTAACAAAACATCCAGAATCATTTTGCCAGCGGGTTCATAAACCATCCAGAATAATTTTGCCTGTGGGTTCTCAAACCATCCAGAATCATTTTGCCAGCGGGTTCACAAACCATCCAGAATCATTTTGCCGGTGGGTTCACAAACCATCCAGAATCACTTTGCAAGCGGGTTCACAATCCTCCCAAAATCGTTATGCCAGCGGGTCCACAAACCATCCAGAATCATTTTGACAGTGGGTTCACAAACCATCCAGAATCATTTTGCCGGTGGGTTCACAAACCATCCAGAATCATTTTGCCAGCGGGTTCACAAACCATCCAGAATTATTTTGCCAACGGGTTCACAAACCATCCAGAATCATTTTGCCGTTGGGTTCACAAACCATCCAGAATCATTTTGCCGGCGGGATCACAAACCATCCAGAATCATTTAGCCGGCGTGATCACAAACCATCCCGAATCATTTTGCCGGTGAGTTCAAAAACCATCCAGAATAATTTTGCCAGTGGGTTCACAAACCATCCAGAATCATTTTGCCGGCGTGTTCACAAACCATCCAGAATCATTTTGCCGGTGGGTTAACAAACCATCCAGAATCATTTTGCCAGCGGATTCACAAACCATCCAGAATCATTTTGCCAGCAGGTTCACAAACCATCCAGAATCACTTTCCAAGCGGGTTCACAAACCATCCAGAATCATTTTCACAGTGGGTTCACAAACCATCCAGAATCATTTTGCCGGCGGGTTCACAAACCATCCAAAATCATTTTGCCGGAGGGTTCACAAACCATTCAGAATCATTTTGCCGGCGGGTTCACAAACCATCCAGAATCATTCTTTCGGCGGGTTCACAAACCATCCAGAATTATTTTGCCAGCGGGTTCAAAATCCATCCAGAATCATTTTGCCGGTGGGTTCACAAACAATCCAGAATCATTTTGCCAGCGGGTTAACAAACCATCCAGAATCATTTTGCTAGCGGGTTCTCAAACCATCCAGAATCATTTTGCCAGCGAGTTCACAAACCATCCAGAATCATTTTGCCAGCGGGTTCACAAACCATCCAGAATCATTTTGCCAGCAGGTTCACAAACCATCCAGAATCATTTTGCCAGCGGGTTCACAAACCATCCAGAACCATTTTGCCAGCGGGTTCACAAACCATCCAGAATCATTTTTCCGGTGGGTTCTCAAACCATCCAGAATCATTTTGCCAGCGGGTTCACAAACCATCCAGAATCATTTTGCCAGCGGGTTCACAAACCATCCAGAATCATTTTGCCTGTGGTTTCTCAAACCATCCGGAATCATTTTGCCAGCGGGTTCACAAACCATCCAGAATCATTTTGCCAGCGGGTTCACAAAACATCCAGAATCACTTTGCAAGCGGGTTCACAATCCTCCCAAAATCGTTATGCCAGCGGGTTCACAAACCATCCAGAATCATTTTGCCGGTGGGTTCACAAACCATCCAGAATCATTTTGCCAGCGGGTTCACAACCCATCCAGAATTATTTTGCCAGCGGGTTCACAAACCATCCAGAATCATTTTGCCGGTGGGTTCACAAACCATCCAGAATCATTTTGCCGGCGGGATCACAAACCATCCAGAATCATTTTGCCGGCGGGATCACAAACCATCCACAATCATTTTGCCGGTGGGTTCAAAAACCATCCAGAATCATTTTGCCAGTGGGTTCACAAACCATCCAGAATCATTTTGCCGGCATGTTCACAAACCATCCAGAATCATTTTGCCGGTGGGTTCAAAAACATCCAGAATCATTTTGCCGGCGGGTTCACAAACCATCCAGAATCATTCTTTCGGCGGGTTCACAAACCATCCAGAATCATTTTGCCAGCGGGTTCACAAACCATCCAGAATCATTTTGCCAGTGGGTTCACAAACCATCCAGAATCATTTTGCCAGCGGGTTAACATACCATCCAGAATCATTTTGCTAGCGGTTTCTCAATCCATCCAGAATCATTTTGCCAGCGGGTTCACAAACCATCCAGAATCATTTTGCCAGCGGGTTCACAAACCATCCAGAATCATTTTGCCAGCGGGTTCACAAACCATCCAGAATCATTTTGCCAGCGGGTTCACAAACCATCCAGAATCATTTTGCCAGCGGGTTCACAAACCATCCAGAATCATTTTGCCGGTGGGTTCACAAACCATCCAGAATCATTTTGCCGGCGGGTTCACAAACCATCCAGAATCATTTTTTCGCCGGGTTCACAAACCCTTTAGAATCATTTTGCCAGCGTGTTCACAAACCATCCAGAATCAATTTTTCGACGGGTTCACAAACCATTTATAATCATTTTGCCAGGGGATTCACAAACCATTTAGAATAATTTTGCCAGCGGGTTCACAAACCATTTAGAATCATTTTGCCAGCGGGTTTACAAACCATCCAGAATCATTTTGCCGGTGGGTTCAAAAACATCCAGAATCATTTTGCTGGCGGGTTCACAAACCATCCAGAATCATTCTTTCGGCGGGTTCACAAACCATCCAGAATCATTTAGCCAGCGGGTTCACAAACCATCCAGAATCATTTTGCCAGTGGGTTCACAAACCATCCAGAATCATTTTGCCAGCGGGTTAACATACCATCCAGAATCATTTTGCTAGCGGTTTCTCAATCCATCCAGAATCATTTTGCCAGCGGGTTCACAAACCATCCAGAATCATTTTGGCAGCGGGTTCACAAACCATCCAGAATCATTTTGCCAGCGGGTTCACAAACCATCCAGAATCATTTTGCCAGCGGGTTCACAAACCATCCAGAATCATTTTGCCAGCGGGTTCACAAACCATCCAGAATCATTTTGCCAGCGGGTTCACAAACCATCCAGAATCATTTTGCCGGTGGGTTCTCAAACCATCCAAAATCATTTTGCCAGCGGGTTCACAAACCATCCAGAATCATATTGCCAGCGGGTTCACAAACCATCCAGAATCATTTTGCCTGTGGTTTCTCAAACCATCCAGAATCATTTTGCCAGCGGGTTCACAAACCATCCAGAATCATTTTGCCAGCGGGTTCACAAACCATCCAGAATCATTTTGCCAGCAGGTTCACAAACCATCCAGAATCACTTTCCAAGCGGGTTCACAAACCATCCAGAATCATTTTGACAGTGGGTTCACAAACCATCCAAAATCATTTTGCCGGGGGTTCACAAACCATCCAGAATCATTTTGCCAGCGGGTTCACAAACCATCCAGAATTATTTTGCCAGCGGGTTCACAAACCATCCAGAATCATTTTGCCGGTGGGTTCACAAACCATCCAGAATCATTTTGCCGGTGGGTTCAATAACCATCCAGAATCATTTTGCCAGTTGGTTCACAAACCATCCAGAATCATTTTGCCGGTGGGTTCACAAACCATCCAGAATCATTTTGCCGGCGGGTTCACAAACCATCCAGAATCATTCTTTCGGCGGGTTCACAAACCTTCCAGAATCATTTTGCCAGCGGGTTCACAAACCATCTGTAATCATTTTGCCAGTGGGTTCACAAACCATCCAGAATCATTTTGCCAGCGGGTTCACAAAACATCCAGAATCACTTTGCAAGCGGGTTCACAATCCTCCCAAAATCGTTATGCCAGCGGGTTCACAAACCATCCAGAATCATTTTGCCGGTGGGTTCACAAAGCATCCAGAATCATTTTGCCAGCGGGTTCACAACCCATCCAGAATTATTTTGCCAGCGGGTTCACAAACCATCCAGAATCATTTTGCCGGTGGGTTCACAAACCATCCAGAATCATTTTGCCGGTGGGATCACAAACCATCCAGAATCATTTTGCCGGCGGGATCACAAACCATCCACAATCATTTTGCCGGTGGGTTCAAAAACCATCCAGAGTCATTTTGCCAGTGGGTTCACAAACCATCCAGAATCATTTTGCCGGCGTGTTCACAAACCATCCAGAATCATTTTGCCGGTGGGTTCAAAAACATCCAGAATCATTTTGCCGGCGGGTTCACAAACCATCCAGAATCATTCTTTCGGCGGGTTCACAAACCATCCAGAATCATTTTGCCAGCGGGTTCACAAACCATCCAGAATCATTTTGCCAGTGGGTTCACAAACCATCCAGAATCATTTTGCCAGCGGGATAACATACCATCCAGAATCATTTTGCTAGCGGTTTCTCAATCCATCCAGAATCATTTTGCCAGCGGGTTCACAAACCATCCAGAATCATTTTGCCAGCGGGTTCACAAACCATCCAGAATCATTTTGCCAGCGGGTTCACAAACCATCCAGAATCATTTTGCCAGCGGGTTCACAAACCATCCAGAATCATTTTGCCAGCGGGTTCACAAACCATCCAGAATCATTTTGCCGGTGGGTTCACAAACCATCCAGAATCATTTTGCCGGCGGGTTCACAAACCATCCAGAATCATTTTTTCGCCGGGTTCACAAACCCTTTAGAATCATTTTGCCAGCGTGTTCACAAACCATCCAGAATCAATTTTTCGACGGGTTCACAAACCATTTATAATCATTTTGCCAGGGGATTCACAAACCATTTAGAATAATTTTGCCAGCGGGTTCACAAACCATTTAGAATCATTTTGCCAGCGGGTTTACAAACCATCCAGAATCATTTTGCCGGTGGGTTCAAAAACATCCAGAATCATTTTGCCGGCGGGTTCACAAACCATCCAGAATCATTCTTTCGGCGGGTTCACAAACCATCCAGAATCATTTTGCCAGCGGGTTCACAAACCATCCAGAATCATTTTGCCAGTGGGTTCACAAACCATCCAGAATCATTTTGCCAGCGGGTTAACATACCATCCAGAATCATTTTGCTAGCGGTTTCTCAATCCATCCAGAATCATTTTGCCAGCGGGTTCACAAACCATCCAGAATCATTTTGGCAGCGGTTTCACAAACCATCCAGAATCATTTTGCCAGCGGGTTCACAAACCATCCAGAATCATTTTGCCAGCGGGTTCACAAACCATCCAGAATCATTTTGCCAGCGGGTTCACAAACCATCCAGAATCATTTTGCCAGCGGGTTCACAAACCATCCAGAATCATTTTGCCGGTGGGTTCTCAAACCATCCAAAATCATTTTGCCAGCGGGTTCACAAACCATCCAGAATCATTTTGCCAGCGGGTTCACAAACCATCCAGAATCATTTTGCCTGTGGTTTCTCAAACCATCCAGAATCATTTTGCCAGCGGGTTCACAAACCATCCAGAATCATTTTGCCAGCGGGTTCACAAACCATCCAGAATCACTTTGCAAGCGGGTTCACAATCCTCCCAAAATCGTTATGCCAGCGGGTTCACAAACCATCCAGAATCATTTTGACAGTGGGTTCACAAACCATCCAAAATCATTTTGCCGGGGGTTCACAAACCATCCAGAATCATTTTGCCAGCGGGTTCACAAACCATCCAGAATTATTTTGCCAGCGGGTTCACAAACCATCCAGAATCATTTTGCCGGTGGGTTCACAAACCATCCAGAATCATTTTGCCGGTGGGTTCAAAAACCATCCAGAATCATTTTGCCAGTGGGTTCACAAACCATCCAGAATCATTTTGCCGGTGGGTTCACAAACCATCCAGAATCATTTTGCCGGCGGGTTCACAAACCATCCAGAATCATTCTTTCGGCGGGTTCACAAACCATTCAGAATCATTTTGCCAGCGGGTTCACAAACCATCCGTAATCATTTTGCCAGTGGGTTCACAAACCATCCAGAATCATTTTGCCAGCGGGTTAACATACCATCCAGAATCATTTTGCTAGCGGGTTCTCAATCCATCCAGAATCATTTTGCCAGCGGGTTCACAAACCATCCAGAATCATTTTTCCAGCGGGTTCACAAACCATCCAGAATCATTTTGCCAGCGGGTTCACAAACCATCCAGAATCATTGTGCCAGCGGGTTCACAAACCATCCAGAATCATTTTGCCAGCGGGTTCACAAACCATCCAGAATCATTTTGCCGGTGGATTCACAAACCATCCAGAATCATTTTTCCGGCGGGTTCACAAACCATCCAGAATCATTTTTTCGCCGGGTTCACAAACCCTTTAGAATCATTTTGCCAGCGTGTTCACAAACCATCCAGAATCAATTTTTTCGACGGGTTCACAAACCATTTATAATCATTTTGCCAGGGGATTCACAAACCATTTAGAATAATTTTGCCAGCGGGTTCACAAACCATTTAGAATCATTTTGCCAGCGGGTTTACAAACCATCCAGAATCATTTTGCCGGTGGGTTCACAAACCATCCAGAATCATTTGCTAGCGGGTTCTCAAACCATCCAAAATCATTTTGCCAGCGGGTTCACAAACTACCCAGAATCATTTTGCCAGCGGGTTCACAAACCATCCAGAATCACTTTGCAAGCGGGTTCACAAACCTCCCAAAATCGTTATGCCAGCTGGTTCACAAACCATCCAGAATCATTTTGCCAGTGGGTTCACAAACCATCCAGAATCATTTTGCCAGTGGGTTCACAAAACATCCAGAATCATTTTGCCAGCGGGTTCACAAACCATCCAGAATCATTCTGCCAGCCGGTTCACAAAACATCCAGAATCATTTTGCCAGCCGGTCCACAAAACATCCAGAATCATTGTGCCAGCGGGTTCACAAACCATCCAGAATCGTTCTTTCGGCGGGTTCACAAACCATCCAGAATCATTTTGCCAGCGGGTTCACAAACCATCCAGAATCATTGTGCCAGCGGGTTCACAAACCATCCAGAATCATTTTGCCAGCGGGTTCACAAACCATCCAGAATCATTTTGCCGTTGGGTTCACAAACCATCCAGAAACATTTTGCCGGCGGGTTCACAAACCATCCAGAATCATTTTTTCGCCGGGTTCACAAACCCTTTAGAATCATTTTGCCAGCGTGTTCACAAACCATCCAGAATCAATTTTTCGACGGTTTCACAAACCATTTAGAATCATTTTGCCAGCGGATTCACAAACCATTTAGAATCATTTTTCCAGCGGGTTCACAAACCATTTAGAATCATTTTGCCAGCGGGTTTACAAACCATCCAGAATCATTTTGCCGGTGGGTTCACAAACCATCCAGAATCACTTTGCAAGCTGGTTGCAAACCACTCTGAATTGTATTGAGAAGGGGTTCACAAAACACCCAGAATGATTTGTCCAACGGGTACACAAACCACTCAGTATCATTTTGCAAGCGGAATGCAAGCCACTCAGAATCGTATTGAGAGGGGGTTTACAAACCACTCAGAATCACTTTGCAAGCGGGTTTACAAACCTCCCAAAATCGTTTCGCATGCCGGTTCAAAAACCACCAGGATTGCTTTCATAGACGTGTATCCCCGTTTTGTTTCTCATGGCCTGTCCGTTTGTGAGTGAGGAATAAGCGAAAATTCAGTTGACATGTCACTTACTCGTACAGAGTGTGTTGGTATTTCCCCATCAGTGACAGTCCATTATCACTGGAAGAATGGTCGAACATCAATTCCCCTCGATTTTCCTTAATTCCACTCGGTCCTCCAAGGAACCCATAAATGAGTTCCAAAACTCCGCTCAGGCTTTGGCAAGGGGTCGGCAAAGGGGTTATCCCCAATGATACTTTCGATATCAGCTCGGATGCTGAAAATACTGTTTTCCAGCCTCGAACGGAAATATCAGCAGCATTGCCACACAACAAATTAGTTGTGAATTCTAACTCTTATAGAGCCAGGCTTGTTTACCGTAACAGCTATTCGGATTTAAGATATCGTCTGCACACCACTTTTTCTATGCAATCATCTCGTCTGTTCTTCTCAGTTTACAAGTGATAAGGAATTGTTAAATGAGGAGTAGATTAAGTAACAACAAAAAGTTAAACAATTCTACTCTATGTTTTGAAATTAGGTGTTCACTTATTTTAGTAAACTGAAAAATGTTAACACTGAAGCAGTGGTTATTGTACTGCTGAAATATAACTGACCACGGTAGGTTATTTTGAGAAGTTATACTTAATTTGTTATCATTATTAGAAGTTATAGTAGTTATATTAGAAGCATTGATTATAATCAAAGGTAGAAGTGAGCATGGAAGACTTGTGTCGTTCTAAGAATGCATAAGGATAAAGAGACTGCGACCGAGCGGAGTTGAGGGACTCCTCTGGCGACTACCTGGAGTGTCGAGTGGAATTGAGGTACCTGACTCGGGTACCCGAGTGGAATTGAGGTACCTGACTCGGGTACCCGAGTGGAATTGATGCCCGCCCGGAAGAATGTAGGGTTACGTTCAGAGATGCTGATGACGTCATGGTATTTGAGTTCACTGAGAATGCCAGTAGTGCTCCTAAACCATTCTTATCCAGAACGCTTTCACTAAACAAATATGAAAGCCGCAATAAGTGTTAGAAATTACTCCTCGAATAATCCGCAGCGCTATGTAACAGTCAAGGTGTCATTAAAACGTAATTAAATGAATTTCATTCTGGGGATTCATTAAATACCCGAGGGAGGGAAAACGAGTGAGTGTGCATTAATTCTTGTAATAAGGTTGTTGAGGTAAATTCCTAAATGCACTCTTAATGGGAATACGTATTAGTGGTTATAAAAACAGCGCCGGAATATCATTTGATGCGGGAACATGAAGTAGTGTGAAAGTAAAAATAAAATAAAAAGGAATTCTAGCCTGCATACAGGGAAAATGTCAAGGAATGCTATTAGGAGAGGTGTTAAGAGTGAATAAGCTATTCTTCATAAAGAACACGAAGATTTTACTAGTGCATAAATGCTCTTCAGTGCGTAGTTGAATTTACAAGATAGAAGACTGTTCTAAACTAGTATGTTTATAATATCTTATCAAAATAATTTTAGGAATAATTATAGCTTTTATTACTACGGACAAGATTTTTAGGTTTTAAAAATTATGGTGTTCCAAGTCATTTTTCAGTGTTTCCTTAAAAACAAAAGTTTGATGCTTTTCAGTCGTTCAACACGATTGTACCCAAGCGAGATGGGTTATAACCTAATCCTGAAAAAAATTACATGCGATTAATTATTAATAAATTATGAATGAATGAATGAATTAATTATTACTACTGAAAAACATTACAGTACATGAGATTAATGATTAATCTCAAGTTTGTTTTTTCAGGATTAGGGAATAACCCATCTCGTTTGGGTACAATCGTGTTGACCAGCTGAAAAGCACCAAACTTTTGATTTTAAAATTGTCATGTTAGGTTTTCAAAAACATAATTTTTTATTTCGTTTGGTTCTTTATAGGTAGAATAGGTTTTTAATTACGTTTATACGTTTAAATTGTAGCAAAACTTGACATAAACTGCGCAAAGCTGACCATTAATGCCTAATTTATTGTTAGGAGAAAATGTGATTGTAACAAGAGTGTAAATGTTTTAATTAATGATTCGTATTTTATCGATTTACCTCCGAGAGCTTCACATTTTTAGGCAATATTTGCTCTCCTTATTTTGCTAGTGCTACCTCTGTATCAAATGTGCTTCAATTCGGTTTCGTCGTGTTTGAATTGATAGGTGGTGGCAGATATAGGCCTACACGCTCACACACACACAGACTGACAATCTTTGGCCCTTGTAGATCTGATAAGTCTACTTTCCTGTTTTGCAAAAATAGAAAGTACCTAGACTAAAATACAGTGAGTCCGGAAATGTTCTCCGCAGCGCCTACATACGTCTGCGAGAGCTAGTTACAGCAGTTACGATGGTAGCACGGCTGCCGCTTGCTTCTTAACATAACAATAAACAGTAAACTTTGTACTCACCACAGCCATTCATAACGCATGCTGGAGCCATTCATAGTACATCACTCTTTTTCCGTAATCAGTCTGTTTTAATTCATAAACCACGGTAAATTTATAAAGGAACAACAGCTTTATGTGCTGTCGACTTAGACATTCCTGTTTGTTGAGCTAATTTTCGTGTTGATTTACTTGGACCACGCAGCACTATATCGGAGATTTCATCAAGTTTTTTGTCTGTTAGAAACGTAGTCCTGCCTGTTCCCAGTACATCGTGAACTGAGCCAGTCACACGAAATTTACTTACCAAATCCCGAACGGTATTACGGTTTGGACACTTTGAACTAGAAAACCACGCCTGAAATCTTTATTTTACATTTTATGTAAACCGATCGCCTTCGCGAAAAACGTATTCCACCCAAAAACTCTCTCTTCAGTAGTAATCATTACCGCCTGTATACTGTTGCACTCTTCCAATAATCTATCTGAACGCTCGCTTACTGTAATAGGCCTACACACTGAAGACATTCTGGCTCGCTCGCTTATCGCAATACACACTGGCAGCCCACATGCGGGAGTCCCCCTTTCAAGGACACAGTGCAGCCAACTAAACTTATGACTCAACCACTCGCAGCTGCACGTGCCCACATTCTCGGGCGCCCTGTATTTAGTGATGTGCAATGTTGTATTAACTAATGCTGGTGCACTATATCTCCTCTGCTAATATTTATGAACGCAGTGTTAATTGCATTCCATTTATTGGTTTAAAGTTGAACTGTTGAACTCAAATGTGTTTTGAATCTTGGAGTATCAACATGACCTACATCAGTGGGCGGGTTTTTAATCGATCATTGTGATCAATTATTGCGTAGTTATTTGAGGGCTGGGCTATATGTCACACTTTCAGTGGAGCGTGACATCACAGTTACAGTTGCAGCGGCATTCTGTGGCCTAGTTAAAGATTGACCGTCCTCCATAGCCGCACTCTGTTAGCACCCGCTCCCACACGGAAGGTAGGCCTACTTGCATGATAAGTCATTTAGTTGTAATGATTGCCGTCTAAAACCGGCCCCGTGGTGTTGGAGGAGCATGCCTGCCTCTCGTCCGGAAGCCCCGGTTTCGATTCCCGGCTCCGTCAGGGATTTTAAAACTAACGTGAGGGTTGGAACGGGGTGCACTCAGCCTCGTGAGGACAATTGAGTAGCCGTCTGACAGTGAGGCAGCGCCCCGATCACGAAAACCAAGATTAACGGCCGACGGGACCCGATGCGCTGATCACGCGTCACCCCAATATCTGCAGGCCAAATGGCTGGGCAGCGGTCGCTTGGTCGGCCTAGGCACTTCATGGGCTGTATAGTGCCAGGGGTTGACTTTTTTTGATTGCTGTCTAAAGGGGCGTAATCTCTAGGTCGTCTGATTATTATTTAGCGTATGGCTTTTAGTGCCGGGAGTGTCCGAGGACATGTTCGGCTCGCCAGAGGCTGTATCGGCTTCAATGCGGACACCCATGGGGTGAGCTATAAGTTCCGTTCAATTTCAAGTAGTTCAAACTTTCGCTACCAGATGTCACTGACACCTAGTAGAGAACGTTGGAACTTTGATAGAGCGTTATAACGACATCTAACCTGCAAATTTAGCTTCACGCGAGTTTAATTTGTAGAAGGTTCTTTTGCATGCCATAAATCTATGACATGGGACCGCCGGCATTACTTCCCCTCCGAAGGAAGGCATACTGAAGGATTTTATCGGTCTTAAGGAATCCGACGACTTCGGCCGGGTTTGAACCTGCGATCTTGGGCTTAGAAGATCAGCATGCTACCGACTACGCCATGGAAGCCGCAGGTCGTCTGGTAAGGACGATCAAGAAAATAAATTAATGTTGTTGTGTTTGGGTATTCAGTCTTTTTACTGGTTTGATACAGCCCTCCACACCTCCCTGTCCTTAGCTAATCGTTTCATTTCTACATAGCTACCACATCCTACATCCGAGGTAATCTGTTTAGCATATTGTAGTCTTGTTCTACCCCTACAGTTCTTGTCCTCGACCCTTCCTTAACTAAGTGTGCTACTCCTGGGTGTCTTAGTACGTGTCCTACTTTTGTCTTCATTAGCAGTCGCTCTCACTAGCCTTAATATCTCTTCATTTTTTACATTTGGTTGGTTCCTTAGTTTAGGGGCTGCGACAACGCGGTCATATAGCCCCGTGTACTTTGGTTGTGTGTAGAATTTGTCTAATAACCGGTGTTAATTGTGATGGCCGTATTAGTGTGTGTTATCTGTGATTCAGGTAGAAGGATTGCAGACGATGAACTTTTCAAGTAGTTCCTACTTTTGCTACCAAATGCTACCGTCCACGACACCTAGCTGCGGACTTGGCTACTAGTTGCTATCGCAGTCAGCACCTGGAGGCGGTTGTCGGAACTAATATAGCGTTATCAAACTAACCTACAAATTTTAGCTTCCACATGGCCTGTTTACCATCTCTTGATGATTGCAGTACATTTGCATTTGTCTGTTGGCACAGGCTAGAGTAAAATGTGGCTTTTCACCGATGTCTCAGTCTCACTCATGGCTGTGATTATATGGAAGCTACTGAGGTATGGATGGTGCTTAGTAATGCCATTCGGGGCACATTCAGTGCCGGTGGATGCTGTGAAAGGTTCTACTCATAGGGTTAGTACTGCTGTTCTGACTCAGTGAGGAAAGCAATGGCAAACTACCTCACTCCTCATGTTGCCTAGTACGCCTCAATATAGCGCTGCCTTAGGTTTTTGTGGGTATCTACTCACATAACCTAACGGCGGTACTTTTGAGGATCCAACCAGCCTTCGGGCTGATTACCTAACAGACAGACAGTGTAGTTAGCGGAAGGTTCGTTTACATGCCATGAATCTATGACATGGAACCGCCGGCTTTACTTCCCCTCCGAAGGAAGGCATACTGAGGGATATTTAACGTTCTTAAAAAAACCGACGACTTCGGCCGGGTTTGAACTCGCAATCTTGGGCATAGAAACTCAGCACGCTACTAACTACGCCACCGAAGCTGCTCATTTGTTACTCTGTCTACCCATGTGGTCTTTATTATTCTCCTCTATAACGCCCAGTCCAAAGTTTCACTTCTATAGAGCGCCACGTTCCAGAAAATGGCCTCCAAAAATTACTTCCTAATTACTAAATCTATATTTGATGTCAATCAATGCCGAAGCAAACGTAAATTTCATATCCTCTTGGCATCGTTCACTGGTTATTTTGCTTCTTAAGTAGAGAAGTCTCCTACATTCTTTATCTTTTTACCCATAGCCTATAAATACTACTGCCACCATTACTACTGACATCTATAGAGTCTGTCAAAAGTTTAAGGACAAACCTACACACGAGAATTAAGTTGTTGCTGTTGTTTCATTTGAGGGGCTTGGAAATCGTAGTCATTCATTCCCATGTACTTGAGTGTAAGAGTGTATAAACTTAGAATTTGTCGGATGGTCTGTGTTATTGTGATGTCTGTAATGGTGATGGTGGCGGTGGTGGTTGGGATGGTAGTTTACAGTAATTAATAGTTTGTTTACAGAAATATTCAATCACTTCATAACAATTAATTACGGTTAAAATGATTATAATATGTTAAATAATAATACAATAATGCAATTGTAGTGAATTATAAATGTTTGTCTTCCTACGTTAATAAAACAGTTATGTCGTTTCTATTTAAAAGATATTAATTTAGTCGTGGGGGTAGTAGTAGTAGTGGTATGTGTTTGCAATTCGGGTGACAATTTGGTAAGAAGTAGAAGTGGAAAACTACAGAAAGGGTGATTGATTGATTGATTGATTGATTGATTGATTTCACTGATTTTATTTTCACGGTTACACTTGCTATCGGATTTTTTTTATTATGGATACTCGAGTTTAGGCCTTAATTACAACCAAACCAACAAACCTATTGAAAAACGAGTTATACCAATATTTGCCTCCTTCAACTTTTCGTTAGACGATATAAGCCAATAATTTTCGAGTTTATTGATTATTTATTTATTTGTGGTTGTATTAAAAATTGTCCGTGTTTTTAACGTCTTTTCTAGGAATCGCTCACTTAAAACTATATACATGGAAAACTGCTTGGCTGAGGGTAGTTAAATTTTTATATGTGATAGGCACAAGTATTGGTAGTGCAAATCTCAAGTTTCAATTTTTTTAAACTACCCGGTAGGAAGTTCTTATACTTTTTCTGACGTAACGTTTTCTCAACCCAGGATAAACGTACAGCTGGAAACTTGATCTCATTTTGAAGCTCTCATTCGTGATTATCGGAAACTACGACCACTGTAAACGTACAGTGTGATGACGAATTTATGAAGAGTAATATTAATGGGAGGTTTTGTGAGTTCCGGCCTGTGCGATAAAAAGCGAGCGGACTTGTGAAATCCGGTTTTATTAGAACTTAAAAGCTCCTTTACAGTAGCGCCCTACATGGAATAGGATGAGGGCTTACAAGCATAGTAACAAATAGATGTAGAGCGGTTCGGTGGCGTAGTTGATAGCATGCTGAACAGCTATGCCCAAGATCGCGGGTTCAAACTCGGCCGAAGTCGTCGGGATTTTAAGAGCGTTCAAATCCTTCAGTATGCCTTCCTTCTGATGGGATGTAAAGCCGCCGGACCCATGCCATAGATTCATGGCTTGTAAATGAACCAACCACTACAATTGGCAGTGTGTAGCCAAATTTCTTGGTTATATTTGCCTGGTTAGAAGTTCCAACGCTCGCCGCTAGGTGTCAGTGACAGTGTCATCTTGTAGCCATAGTTGAAATTACTTGAAATTGAACTTGCTGGATGCGTTTGGGCGTTCAATTAAATTACCCTGCTATGGCCATTGGCTGCAATTCATACCACAGTGCATTACATTAAATTAGCCTATAGCGTATCACATCATAAGCAACTAGTTAACATTAAGAATATTAAAAAGTACGTTTCATACATCATTCATAATATAAATAATACGACATAAATAATAGAGAATTATATACAAAATAGTGCATACAAACACAGCATCAGCCTGAAAAATAAACACCATGTAGCCTACAAGAAATATATTAACATATTCTTATGGTAGGTTGTCTGCTGAGGTAGGATTCAAACCCACCTTTTCTATTCGATGCAAATGCCAGTATGGTTCGTAAGTTAAGGCCTTGACCGCCTTCATCCGAATCCTTACCTGTAATACAGACACCACAATGACGCAGGTTATCAGGGAAGTTCTACACAAAGATACGCCCAACTAGACGGGGCTGAAATAACCACGACGTTCATGCCCCTCAAATAAAATAACAACTCATCTTCTGCGATTTCTCTTCTGCTTGGAACAAGCGATCCTGATTTAAAATTAGAGGTAAATGCATCCTTGATATAAGTGTATGTTTAACTGACGATTATGAGTGAATATGAGTCGTCCCGTTGCAAAACTCCTTTAATCCACTTGTGAATAAGAATCATTTTAATGAGAAACGTTTCTCTGGACTTTGCCTCACGTATCTTTTGTGTTTGTTGTTTTCTACTTTTTGCTTTGTGTTTTTGGTTTTTGGTCTTGTGTTTGCTTTGTGCTTTTGCTTTTGAATTCACCTTTTAGCTTTTTAGGTCGATTTCATTAGAAAGCTAACTATTGAAATGGGTACCATGTTTCGACTTCCGGAAAATTTCGACATATCTTCGCGTTTCACATCCCCCAGACCCCAAAACCACCGTCAGTTCAAAAGTTTATGTATAATTTATGTATATATATATATATTGTAATGATTCGTGCAATTGCCCGGCGGTCGCCATTCTTTATCCTCGAAGTGACGGGCAGGGGGGGTGTGTGAGGAATGCAGAATAGCCAGTCCGGCCGGGCTAATTAGGGTAGCCCCTCCCCAAGGCCACCACCAATACAATAGCGCTACGAATCAGGTAGACTATTGACGCAAGGCTTCCAGACTATTCTGCTTCCGGAGACTACTGGGTGTGACAAGAAGGTCCCGAACCTCGCTGGGAGTGGCTAGATAATTCTGGAAGCCAACCACGAGGACATACTCGACGCTACTGGAAGGAGCAAGAACTAGAACTTTCGAGACCAGATGGCTGACTGCATATATACGAGCAAGCTGAGGTGAGCAGGAGTCCTGCGTGGGAGCGAGCGAGAGTGAGATCGGAGTCAGTGTTAGTTGAAGCAGTTTGCCGTGCCTAGTGCGATGAGTGAAAATAAATAATGGAGGACTGTAAATAGTGAAGACGGGGTGTGAAGATAAATGTGGAAATAAATAATGTAAATAGTGACTGTGGAAGATAAATAGTGACTGCAAGATAAACTGACTTGTAGAGATCAGTGTACATAAATAGTGACTTGTAGCTGTATAAAGTGAGATTCTGTGTATGTGTGTGTGGAAGTAAGTAGGCTTAATTTGAATTAGTGTAAATAACATTAGTGTAAATAAAGAATTAGTGCATTTTGCCTGACCTATTTTTACGAACCCTAAAAACGTTACAATTGGTGTCAGATGTGAGGGTCAGGTTATGCGTGCGTGCTTCTGTGTGAAACAGTGCGTACTTTTGAAAAGGCCTACTTTAAGGAAGTGTGTACGATAGTTAATTATTAGTGACTGTCTTGTGTGTACCATTTGGAAGCCTGGTTAAACGTGTGCTGACTGTCCGTGTGTCTCGCATTTTGTACTGTAAAATGGCGACGAAGAAAGTAAGACTCTCAGAACTGAAGGTGTCAGAATTGCGTGAAGAACTGGAAGAGAGAGATGCTGATGCAACAGGAACCAAGTCTACGCTACAAGTGCGATTACGTCAGTTACTGCTGGACGGAGGTGAGGACCCAGATATATTCCCTTTTGAGCTTCCTTGCGGCATAGGCCAGGTGGTGGAAATTTTGGAAAAGAAAATGGCGGACAATGTGGAAAATTTAGAAAAGGAAATAGTAGAAAACTCCAAAATTATGGAAAGGAATATAATGGAAAATAATGCCAATCTTGAGAGGAAACTTCGAGAAGTAACACTCACTGCGGAAACGAAGCTGAGGGAGGAATTTCAAGAATCGCTGCGGAAGTTGGAGGACGAGCTTGCGAGCGCCCTGCTTCAAAATAAGGACAAACAACGAAACGAAACCATTGCCGCTGCTGAACCATCGGAAGGTAAGGAGAGTTTACCTGTTCCCGCCGCTGGGCGGACTGACCTGCCAATGGATCGTGCACCCGTTCCCGCAGTTGGGCGTTCTGACCTGCCAACATTCGATGGGAAATCTGCATGGGAAGAATACTTCACCTTGTTTGAGACCGCCGCCATGATTAATGGGTGGTCAGAGGCCACGAAAGCTGCAAGTTTGAAGCAGACATAGCCCGTCTTGTTAGGAGCGCCTACCCAACAGTGCCCAGCGACGTTTACGAGAGTCTTGCTACCGAGAAGTTTCTCGACGGGCTCCGCGAGACCGAGACACAGCGGGCTGTGAAGCTGGCGCGCCCGAAAACGTTGAATGATGCTTTGACCCTAGCCCTTGAGTTCGAGGCTGTTCAACAATCCGTGCGCAGCCAGGCACGCATCCGAGCTCTGGAGGGAGACAAGGAGGTCCAACTTGTGCCTTCCATAGAAGAAATCGTGGAGAAAGTTCTTCAAGCCTTGCAGACCAAGAAGAAACGGACGAGGTGCTGGGGCTGCGGGGAGGTTGGGCACCTCAGAGATCGATGCCCTAAACTTACGAATAACGAGTACCAGCGAGGGAAACTAAAGAGGGTTGATGGAAAGGGGCGACTGTCAACCCGCGCCAACACCAGGAATGCCCCCACTTCTGCTATCGTCGCGTCTCTGGGTCGTCAAGCCAACTCAATTTTTGTCAGTGGCCATGTGGATGGAGAACCCAGAGATCTACTGCTGGACACAGGGGCCACAATGACCATCATCCGACTAGGCATCGTGAGAAGAGCAATAACACCCACAAGATGGACACTGCGAACAGCAACGGGGGAGCCAGCCAACGTTCGAGGGGAGGCAGTCGTCGACTTCATCATCGGTGATACCCAGTTTCGCCATCGTGTCTTGATCGCTGAGGTGGAAGAGGACGTTATTTTCGTGATGGACATCATGACTAAGTACAAATTCGGACTAGACTTGGGAAGCGGAATTTTGAGAGTCGGAAACGAGGAGGTAGTGCTGCAGAATAGGAACGCCGCGTCGGTACGGGTGATAGCAGCGATAGACATGGTACTGCCAGGACGTACTGAAGTAATGGTAGAAGGGAAGCTGGACGGTGAAATTCCTGAAGGTTGTGTCGTCATGGTAGGGCCTACGTTTGGCGAAGACGAAACTGGACATGGAATGCTGGTAGCCAAAGCTTTGGTTCGTGCAGGGACGAAAATCCCTGTGCGGGTAATGAACCTTCATGATCGCGCAATAACCGTTCGGGAAGGAACCAGCCTGGGAATATGTTCGTCTGTGACCTCCGTCGTACGCCATGTGCGAACAGCTGCCTCCTCATCCGGTGTACCTTCAGTGTGGCTTGACAGTCTTATCAAGGCAGCGTGTCAAGAGCTAAATCCTGAGCAGAGCCGAGAGGTAAGGGAACTTCTCAAACGTCATAAGGATGCCTTCCAGGATGGGACTGCTAATGGAAGAACGAACGTGGTGCAACATCGCATCGATACGGGTGACTCAAGACCTATTCGCCAGACGCCCAGAAGATTGCCACTAGCCAAGCGAGAGGAAGCCGAGCGAATAATAAGTGATATGGCTCGCGATGGGGTGATTGAACCTTCAAGCAGCCCCTGGGCCTCGCCAGTGGTTCTGGTGAAGAAGAAAGATGGATCTACGCGGTTTTGCGTAGACTACCGCCAGCTGAACAATGTGACGAAAAAGGACAGTTATCCTCTACCACGCATCGATGACACCCTGGACACCTTGGGTGGGAGCACGATCTTCTCCACATTGGACCTCAAGAGTGGCTACTGGCAGGTCGGGTTGGACCCCAACGACAAGGAGAAGACCGCCTTTACGATTGGTTCGGGACTGTGGAACTTCACAGTTATGCCGTTCGGACTCTGTAACGCCCGTGCTACGTTTGAACGTTTGATGGAGCGAGTATTAAAAGGGCTGTCTTGGGAAACCTGCTTGGTCTACTTGGATGACATCATCGTTCTCGGAAGGACGTTTGAAGACCACCTAAAGAATTTGGAGCAGGTATTCTTGCGTCTAAAACAAGCCTGTCTGAAGCTCAACCCCAAGAAGTGCTTCCTCTTTCGGAAAGAAGTTAATTACCTGGGCCACGTTGTTTCCGGAGAGGGGGTTGCTGCAGATCCGGAGAAGATAAACGCGGTGAAGGAGTGGCCAATACCGAAGGATAAGCGCGAAGTTAGGAGTTTCCTCGGACTATGCACCTATTACCGTCGATTCGTGCCAGGATTTGCTAATCTCGCGAAGCCTCTGACTCGACTTACCGAAGACGGCCGGAGTTTTGTGTGGGACACAACCTGTCAACAGGCTTTCGAACAACTGAAGGAGGTACTGACCAATGCTCCTATCCTGAGTTACCCACAACCGGAAGGACTGTTCGTTTTGGACACCGATGCCAGCAATGTGGGCATCGGTAGCGTGCTCTCCCAACTGCAAGGTGGGCAGGAAAGAGTGATAGCTTACTTCAGCAAGGTTCTTTCTAAACCGGAGAGGAACTACTGCGTGACTAGAAGGGAATTGCTTGCTGTAGTGAAGTCGGTGGAGCATTTCCACAAGTACCTCTACGGGAGGAAGTTCGTTCTACGGACTGATCATGCAGCACTTACGTGGCTTCTGAGTTTCAAGAACCCGGAGGGACAGGTAGCCAGGTGGATCGAAAGGCTCGAGGAGTACGACTTCGACTCTGAACACAGGGCTGGTCTTAAACACAGAAATGCTGATGCTCTATCTAGGAGACCGTGCGCGCAAGACTGCAAGCACTGCAATCGGATAGAAGACAAAATTGCAGCGATAAGAAGAAGTACTGTGACTGACGACCACTGGCAGGATGAGGAAATCCGTAAGGACCAAGAAAACGATCCGGACTTAAAACACCTACTGCGTTGGAAGAAGTCTGAGGAACGACCGACCTGGGAAGAGGTAGCTCCCTTCTCGTGCTCTGTAAAAGCCTACTGGGCTCAGTGGAATTCCGTGATTTTGGAAAACGGGGTTCTAAAGAGAGTACTGGAGAATGAGAATGGGACTCAGGAGAGGCTACAGCTTATCGTTCCACGAAACAGGGTATCCGAGATAGTGCAGTTGCTGCATGATGGAACGTCCGGAGGGCACCTTGGAGTTCGGAAAACCATAGAGAAAATCCGAGAGCGGTTTTACTGGTTCAATTGCTCCGACGACGTTCGTGAATGGTGTTGAAAGTGCGTGGTTTGTGCCACTGCGAACGGGCCACAGAAGAAGAGAAGAGCAGCGATGAGACAGTACAACGTTGGTGCACCGTTCGAATGGATCGCCATCGATGTAGCGGGCCCCTTCCCCACGACTGAGAGTGGAAATAAATACATCTTGGTAGCAATAGATTACTTCAGCAAGTGGGTAGAGGCATATGCATTGCCCAATCAAGAGGCGGTGGTGGTTGCCGAGACACTAGTAAGGGAGCTGGTGAGCCGATTTGGTGTACCTTTGGAATTGCATTCCGACCAGGGGCGAAATTTCGAGTCGTCGGTGTTCCAGGAATTGTGCCAGATTCTCGGGATCCGGAAAACGAGAACGACTGCCCTGCAGCCACAGTCCGACGGCATGGTGGAGCGCATGAACAGAACAATGGAGAAATACCTGTCCAAGATTGTATCCGACCACCAGCGGGACTGGGACAAGTTTCTCCACTTGTTTCTACTGGCATACCGCTCTTCTATACATGAGACCACAGGCCAAACACCAGCTAATGTGCTATTTGGCCGAGAGCTGCGGTTGCCGTGTGACCTGACGTTCGGCTGCAAACCTAAGGATGACGTTGTTGGCGAGGACTACATCTCCGACCTCCGTCGAAGGATGAATAACATTCACGACCGAGTTCGCGCAAACATCCAGAATGCGAGCGACCGGATGAAGGAGCGTTACGACCTAAGAGCCGAATCAGGAGGGTACCAAGCAGGAGATCTAGTCTGGCTTTTCGACCCAAAAAGGCGGTGAGGGTTCTCTCCGAAGCTACAACGCTCCTGGGACGGACCATATGAGGTACTGAAGAGGATCAACGACGTCGTCTATCGTATCTGGAGAAGACCGAACGGCAAACCCGGAGTGGTCCATTTCAATCGGCTGGCACCGTTCCTGGGCGACAACGATGACGAGGGGCACGTACAACACGCTCGTATCTGTCGATTGCCAGAAGCAGAACGATCCTTCGAAGAGTTCATGGCTCAATGCCGAATTGGCCGAAAAGTTCGTTATGGCGTCACTACCGAGATTCGACAGGATTTATTCCAAACCGCCAGTGAGTATGCCTTGGCTCACTGTGTGGCTAAGGACCTGAGGATGAGCCAGGGAATCACCCAGGTGTTCCGGCGGAAATACGGCGGGGTTGAAGAGCTACAGCGCCAAGAGCCTCGTGTCGGGGGCGTGTTGTGCTTAACCAGGAACGAGCGATCGCTGTTCTATCTGGTGACGAAATAACTTTCCCATCTGAAGCCCTCCTATCGTGCCATCTGGGATAGTCTACTTGCTATGCGGGAGCACCTACTGGAGCGAAGCATATCCAAATTAGCTGTACCCAAGTTGGGCTGTGGACTAGATGGGTTGGACTGGAGGATTGTAAGAAGCATGCTAGAGGAAGTCTTTCGACGCACAGGGATTGAAGTTCTGGTGTGCTGCTGGCCCCGAACAAACATGGTGTCTCAGAAAACGGTGGACTGTTACTTCTTCGTCAACTCACGATGCCGTGAAGGACCGAGCTGTTCCTACCGTCACCCTGTTGGAAGTGTCGGCTCCGAGACGGAACAGTGTTAAGGAGGGGGCAGTGTAATGATTCGTGCAATTGCCCAGCGGTCGCCATTCTTTATCCTCGAAGTGACCGGCAGGCGGGGTGTGTGAGGAATGCAGAATAGCCAGTCCGGCCGGGCTAATTAGGGTAGCCCCTCCCCAAGGCCACCACCAATACAATAGCGCTACGAATCAGGTGGACTATTGACGCAAGGCTTCCAGACTATTCTGCTTCCGGAGACTACTGGGTGTGACAAGAAGGTCCCGAACCTCGCTGGGAGTGACTAGATAATTCTGGAAGCCAACCACGAGGACATACTCGACGCTACTGGAAGGAGCAAGAACTAGAACTTTCGAGACCAGATGGCTGACTGCATATATACGAGCAAGCTGAGGTGAGCAGGAGTCCTGCGTGGGAGCGAGCGAGAGTGAGATCGGAGTCAGTGTTAGTTGAAGCAGTTTGCCGTGCCTAGCGCGATGAGTGAAAATAAATAATGGAGGACTGTAAATAGTGAAGACGGGGTGTGAAGATAAATGTGGAAATAAATAATGTAAATAGTGACTGTGGAAGATAAATAGTGACTGCAAGAGAAACTGACTTGTAGAGATCAGTGTACATAAATAGTGACATGTAGCTGCATAAAGTGAGATTCTGTGTATGTGTGTGTGGAAGTAAGTAGGCTTAATTTGAATTAGTGTAAATAACATTAGTGTAAATAAAGAATTAGTGCATTATAGCCTGACCAGTATTTTTAACGAACCCTAAAAACGTTACAATATATATATATATATATATATATATATATATATATATATATCAGTTTCTTGTGGACACGATAACTGCCGTAATGTTGCCCCAATCAGTTTGAATTTTTTACATAATAAGTATCCCATTAAAATCTCGGTCGAGTTCGTTAATGGGCAAAATCGGTCGAAGGGGGTGAAAATGGGGGGCTTTTTTCGAAAAAGTGAAATTTCGCTATAACTCTCTTAATACGTGAAATATCGAATCCATTCATAGTTCATAATATGTGTCGGATAAGTGCCAAAAATTTATGTCAAATAAGTTTTTTGATAGCACCAACCATTGACCAAAGGGGTAGAAAGAATTTGTTTTTTCGGGAAACATTAATCATATCTCTCTTAATAGGCACAATATCAAAACCGTACAAAATGGAAAATATTCCCCTAATAATTACCTAAAACTTTTGTCTGAAAGAATTGTTGATATGACCCACCATTACGCCAAGGGATGAGAAAATTAATTTCGGAATTAAAGAAAATGCCAAGTGCCATCAGAGGTTATCATGACAACGCTTCTAAATTAATGAGGGATGAGCAATCAGAGGTTGCCAAGACAACGCCATTGACGAGATCACATTCATTTTTAGCCTACTTTTCACACTTTGCAAAACTGAGGAAAAAGTAGACTTTTGAGATCGATCCGGGAAAATGTGTCTGACTGTCTGTCCTTCTGTCTGTCAGTCTGTCTGTCCTTCTGTCTGTTTGGCTGGCTGTGTGTGTGTGTCCCCCCCCCCCCCTATCAACTCCTAAACGGCTGCAGCAATCGAAACCAAATTTAGTATGAGTAAAGATGTATACCGGAATATCTCAGGCCCATATTTGAAAAAGATATCAGTGCGACCAACTGCTAAAAAAACGCACTAGAAATTTGAGCTCCATGTTGGATATCTTGGAAGGTATACATGGGAGCTATTCCAAAAATGGCACACATGTAGATAATACTATTTCAGTTTAATTTCCAGGAGGCCATACATGACAGTGTTGCCAAAATAATGTTAAGCCTTCTGATAGGTCCAATTTTAAATGCATATAACATCTATACTATCAATTGGATTTCAACAAAATGTATGGGCTGCCAACTGTTAATAAATGGTCTCTATATTTTTTACCCTAATATCAATATATCAGAAAGTATGCAGGCCAACAGCTCTATACTTTGCACACGTATAGCACCTGACATGATAGATTAATTTGGAGTAATTAATATAAGTCAGTGTTGCCAGCATGATTCTATGCCTGATGATAGCTCCAATTTTAAAATACATGTAACTCCTATTCCAACAAATGGATTGCATCCAAAATTGGCACAAAAAGATATCATAATATTTCAGATTATTTCTGACCAGCACTCGCATGACATTGTTGCCAACATGCTTTTACGTGTACTAATAGATCCAATGTCTAACTCCATGTAACGTCCTTTGGACTTCAACCACATTTTGTATTCTGTACCTTAAGAGATGGAATTAAGAATACATTCAGTCACCAGGGCTGCCAACTGTATGGCTCTATTAGGCTACATTATGCCTAGTATACAGTATTTCGAACTAATTAAGACATTTCGATATTACCAACTTAATTTCGTCATTATTCTAGATAGGTTCATATACTGTAGATTAATCATTGGCATAAATCTTAATTTTAAGAAAGGTAGGCTCTTTAGTTCGTCACGGAACTTCTTGTTCCATCTGACTATGAGGGAAGCGGCTAACTGTTAGCATGCTGAACTTCTATGCCCAAGGTCGCTGGTTCAAGGCCGGCCAAAGTCGCCGGATTTTCTAAGAGCGCTAAAAATCCCTCAGCATGCTTTCCTTCGGAGGGGAAGTTACAACGTTCGTTGTAAGTTACTGGTTGCGGTGGCATCTTGCAGCCAAGTTCACAGCTAGGTGTCGTTGACGGTAGTATTTGGTACAAAATTAGGTACTACTACTTAAAATTGACCGTCTGCTGACCTTACCTGAATTACAGACTAATACAGTCATCACAATTAATACCGTTTATCAGACAGATTCTACATACACCCAATGTACACGGGGTTACATGACCACGTTGTCGCAGCCCCTAAACTGAGGAACCAACCAACATCTCTGCGGGAGATAAAATTTTGCGTGAAGAAGGAACAGACTGTTAGATAGTTACACATCAGTTCCAAACCTTGCATAAGGACAGTGTGATCACAAGTATAAAAATGAACCCCAAATGACAAGAAGGTTACCATCGCCAAGACAATAAAATGTTAAATAATGCATAGAAAGTCGGAAAAAAGTTAAATAACCTCCAATTGCAAAATACTTTCTCGCAATAAACGAGGTCTGATCCTCCTACGAAAACCTGCATATTTTGCCTATTATAGCCTATCCCCTAGTTTGCCCGGTGAAATCTACCTCCGCCTTCCGGCGTGCCGAGAGGATTTTTTTTCTTGGTTTTGTGTTTATTTTCTGCTTTTGCTTTTTTTTTTTTGAATTTTACTTTTTGCTTTGTGGTTTTCCAGTTTTTTGTTTTATGCTTTTGCATTTGTTTTTGAATTTTAGTTTTTGGTTCGTGTTTTGTTTTTGGGTTTTGCTTTCTGGAAAATCATAATAAAACAAAACAAAATATAACAAATAAACAAAACAAACTCAAAATGAAACAAAACAAAATAAAATTCAAAAAACAGAATGTAATAATATATAAGAAAACAAAACAAAAGATTAAACCAAACATTACAAAACAAAATAAAACGAACTAAAATTAAACAAAACAAAATTTACAAAACAAAATATAAAACAAAATAAAATAAAATAAAATAAAGTAAAATAAAATAAAAAATAAACAATAAAATAAAATTAAATTAAATTATTCTATAATTTTACGTTATGATCCTTATTCACAATTGGATTAAACGAGTTGTGCAACTGGACGACTCATATGGGCGATGGCCACATAAATAAAATTCATTTCCTTTCCATGTTGAGAGGAATTAAACCGAAAACAATGTCACTTATTTGGATCACGGTTCACTTGTTAAATAGCAATTGTATGCCTGCAATACCAAATTCATTATCCACCCGCAAACAGGTCGTTACATCCGATAATTGAAAGGGTGGAACGATCCGGCCAATCACTTGAAAAATAGGATGATTATCATTTATTAAAGGCTAACATTATATCGGGTTTGAAATCGACTCTATAATTTCACATCGTTTGAAAAATAATAATAATAATATGTATAACAAGCATATTTAAAACAAACTGTAGATATTTCAGTATAAAAGTAATATCGGGGTTAATAGACATACTCAAATGAAATGAAAACATGGGAGGTATAATTTTAGCTGCAACACGTGGACAGTACCACTGAGTTCATTGTGTTCTATTTCTTTTAATATCGCACGCTTTAAAGAGAAACTATTTGTGACCTCTTTTGAATTATATTTAGATTAGCATTTATTCCTTTAAATAACCTTGCTCTCTATTTTACATATTTTCATACGTGACAATATTGATATTGTAACATTCAGTTGGTCAATATTTTAGCGGCTTCGGTGTCGCAGTTGGTAGCATTGCTGAGCTTCTGTGTCCAAGGTCGCAGTTCAAACCCGGCCGAAGTCGTCTGATTTTTTAAGAGCGTTAAAAATCCCTCAGTTTGCCTTCCTTCGGAGGGGAAGTAAAGCCGACGCGACGGGCCCATGTCATAGATTTACGGCATGAAAAAGAACCTTCCACTAACTACACTTGTGTAAAGCCACAATGTGTAGGTTAGAACTGATAACGCTATATTAGTTCCAACGTTCGCCACCAGGTGCTGACTGCGATGGCATCTAGTAGCCAAGTCCGCAATCTAGGTGTGGTGGATGGTAGCATTTGGTAGCAAAAGTGGGAACTACTTGAAATCATCGTCTGAAGTCCTTATTGAATTGAAACAGATAACACACACTAATACAGCCATCACAATTAATACCGGTTATCAGTCACATTCTACGCACACACACAAAGTACACGTGAGTACATGACCTCGTTGTCGAAGCCCCTAAACTAAGGAACCAACCAACCAGTAGTTATCAATCAGAATTTCCAAAACAATACAGATGTCGATAGATAGGAAACACAAGAATATACAGAGAGTACAGTTTGTTTGTATCGGAGACCCTCGCTTGCCCGGTCGCCCGCGGCGCGAGCCTGTCTCCCGCCAGGCACTTTGCCGTTACGCGGCGGTGGCGCGGCATTGAGTCATTGAGTATAGGAATTTGTACTTAAATTTTTACTTCAATGTGATCCTTGACCAATTTTTTGATGAACTGACTTACGGAGAGCGATTGTCAACTTATTTTCAACAAGATTCTGCCACTGCTCACACAGACGAAGCATCCATGACAGAATTGCGTCGCATTTTTGGTACTAGGATTATAAGTCTGAACGTGTGGCCCCCGCGAAGCCCAGACTTATCGCCATGTGACTTTTATTTGTGGGGGACACTTAAAAATAGAGTGGATGCAAGAAACCCTCACACTATAAATGAACTTAAAGACTATATTACAGCTGAAATACAGTCAATCGGTGCTGAGGAACTTCAGAGAGTAAATGCCAGTTTCATAAAAATGTGTCAGCGATGTGTAGCAGTGAATGGCGAACATTTTCAGCACCAGCTGTGACTAGGTAAGTACAGGGCACCGCATAACGGCAAAGTGCGTGGCGGGAGACAGGCTCGCACCGCGACCGGGCAAGCGAGGGTCTCCGATACAAACTAACTGTACTCTCTGTAGAATGCAAGGTAGGCGGAATTAAATTGGATAAGGTTGGCTGTGTATTCTCTCAGGATTGTATTGTAGGAAGAAATATAGAGTAAATAAGTGCGGAAATGGCCTTGCAGTGAGTCCTCAGTACAATCTACTGTATTCTGCAAGAAGCAAATTAATGTAACGATGAAACTCTCCCTATATCGCTGAGCAGTTAGACCGATCTTAATGTATGGAAGTGACAGCTGGGTAGATTCAGGATATCTCATACAAAAACTGGAGTTAACTGCTATGAGGATATCGTGAATGATTGCTGGGACAAAAAGATGGGAGCAATGGGAGGAAAATACTCAATCAACATAATTGTTTTTCAATCGGTCAACACAAGTGTGTTCAAGTAGATTTGGCAGGGAATAACAATTATTTATCACACTTATTTACCTTAAAAAAGGCAAATTTTATCTCGGGGTTTTCCGCCAACGCAAAAAAGTTCCTATTTTCACTACTAGAAAGCGCTATACTGTAGTGTCAAGGAGCTTTATCTAACCTCCTTGACTATCATAGCAATTCCAAGGAACAACAAAATTCGACAGGCAAGCTGCCCTGTGGGCGTCAAATAACAGAGCTTGCACCCGGCAACCGAGGCCATACGATATTATTATTATTATACTTGAAAAAATAACATGGATTAATTATGTACACACCCAAATTCACGGGGTTAAATTACCACGATGTCCAAGCCACTAACATGAAATAATAACAGCAGCAACTCTGTTTTC
Organism: Meconema thalassinum; assembly: GCA_946902985.2. Lineage (NCBI taxonomy): Eukaryota > Metazoa > Arthropoda > Insecta > Orthoptera > Tettigoniidae > Meconema > Meconema thalassinum. The sequence continues at coordinate 439,215,391 of OX336393.1, read as the reverse complement.
AACAAATTAAAAAGGCCTCTCGGCACGCCGGAAGGCGGAGGTAGATTTAACCGGACAAACTTGGGGATAGGCGAAAATAGGCAGAATATGCAGGTTTTCGTAGAAGGATCAGACCTCATCTATTGTGAGAAAGTATTTTATAATTGGAGATTGTTTTTCGTCATTTTTTGCATATTTTAAACATTTTATTGTCTTATGATGACGGTAACCTTCTTGCCATTTGGAGTACATTTTTAGCCTACTTTTCACATTTTGCAAAAATGAGGAAAAAGTAGACTTATGAGATCGGGCAAATGTGTGTCTGTCTGTCTGGCTGGCTGTGTGTGTTCCCCCCCCCCCCCTATCAACTCCTAAACGGCTGCAGCTATAGAAACAAAATTTGGTAGGAGTAAAGATCTATACCTGAATATTTCACGGCTATATTTGAATATGATGTCAGTACTACCAACTGCAGAAAAATCGCAATTGAAATTTGAGCTCCATGTTGGATATCTTGGAAGGTATGAATGGGAGCTATTTCAAAATTGGCACACGTATAGATAATAATATTTCAGTTTAATTTCCAGAAGACCATACATGGCAGTGTTGCCAAAATAATTATAAGTCTGCTGATATTTCCAATTTTTAAATGCATATAACTTCTACGCTATCAATTGGTATTCAACCAAATTTCGTATGTACTATGAGCACATACACAGATATGAATGAGCCTATTCTTAAGAGCCACCAGGGCTGCCAACTGTTAATAAATGCACTCCCTACTGTTTTTATCCAAATACCCTTATATCAGAAAGTATGCAAGCAGACAGCATTAAACTATGCACACGTATATTTCCTGATGTTCTATATTAATTTGGAGTATCTTATACACGTCAGTGCTGAGAGGTCCAACTTCAAATACAAGTAACTTCTATACTAACATTTTGATTTAAACCAAATTTCGTGTGTGCTATGTGTACCATAACAGATATGACCAACCTTTAATAAATACTATCTCTATTGTTGTTACCCTAATATCAATATATCAGAAAGCCGATCGCTCTAAACGTTGCACACGTATAGTACCTGGCATTCTAGGTTAATTTGGAGTAACTAATATAGGCCTACGCCAGTGCTGCCAACATGATTCTAAGCCTGCTGATAAGTCCATTTTTAAAATGCATGTAACTTCTATACTAACTAATGGATTTCATTCAAAATTGACACAACAATAGATCATATTATTTCAGATTATTTCTGACCAATTGTTGCCAACATGATTTTACGCGCGCTGTTAGATCAAATGTTTAACTGCATGTAACGCCCATGCTATCCATTTGACTTCAACCAAATTTTGTATTCTGTACCTTAAGAGATGGAACTAAGAATATATTCAGTCACCAGGGCTGCCAACTGTAGTTCTCTATTAGGCTACATTATGCCAGGTATACAGTATTTCGAACTAATTACAAATTTCGATATTACCAACTTAATTTCGTCATTATTCTAGATAGATCCATATAGATTAATCATTGGCATGAATCTTAAATTTTAAGAAAAGTAGGCTCTTTAGTTCGTCACGGAACTTCGTGTTATACTTGTGGTCACACTGTCCTTATGCAAGGTTTCTACACTGATGATAACTATGTAACGGTGTGTTTCTTCACGCAAAATTATGTCTCCCGCAGAGAGTTTGGTTGGTTCCTCAGTTTAGCGGTAGCGACAACGCGGTCATGTAACCCTTTGTACTTTGGGTGAGTGTAGAATCTGTCTGATAAACGGTGTGAATTGTGATGGCTGTATTAGTCTGGAATTCAGGTAGGGACTGCAGACGGTCTATTTCAAACAGTAGTTCCTAATGTTGCTACCAGATACTACCGTCAACGACACCTAGCTGTGAACTTGGCTACTAGATGCCACCGCAACCAGCAACTCACAACGAACGGTGGAACTTTCCCTCCAAAGGAAATCATACTGAGGGATTGAAAGCGCTCTTAGAAAATCCGACGACTTCGGCCGGCTTTGAACCCGCGACCTTGGGCATAGAAGTTCAGCATGCTACCAGTTACGTCACCGAAGCCGCTTCACACTTAGTCAGATGAAAATCTGAATCTGATCTCGTGCAAGTGCGTTGTCATGGCAACGTCTGATGGCTCGTCCCTCATAAATTTAGTAGTGTTGCCATGGCAACCACTGATAGCTCTTGACATTTTCTTATAATTCCGAAATCATTTTTCTCATCCCTTGGCGTAATGGTGAGTCATATCCAAAATTCTTTCAGACAAAAGTTTTAGGTAATTATTAGGGGAATATTGTCCATTTTGTACGGTTTTGATATTGTGCCTATTAAGAGAGATATGATTAATGTTTCCCGAAAAACCCACTTTTTCCCACCCCTTTGGTCAATGGTTAGTGCTATAAAAAAACTCTTCAAACATAAATGTTTGGGCTTTATCCGACACATAGTATGAACTTTGAACGGATTCGATATTTCACATATTAAGAGAGTTATAGCAATATTTCAATTTTTCTAAAAAAAGCCCCCCATTTTCACCCCCTTCGACCGATTCAGCCCAGTAACGAACTCGACCGAGATTTTATAGGTATACATATTCGGTAAAAAATTCAATGTGATTGGTGCAAAATTACGGCAGTTATCGTGTCCACAAGAAACTGATATACATATATATACATATACATATATACATAAATTATATATAAACTTTTGAACTGACGGTGATTTTGGGGTCTGGGGGATGTAAACGCGAAGATATGTCGAAATTTTCCGGAAGTCGAAATATGGTACCCATTGCAATAGTTAGCTTTCTAATGAAGTCTACTTAAAACAATAAAATAATAGCCTAACACCCATATGACTTCAGCTACCCGGTGTGAAACTTTTGGGTTGGGCTTACTTAGGCGACCGCTTCCCGTTTTGCACTGCCTTTAGTAGAGAAACCACAATTCTATTGGACGATCTGAGGCAGAGATTTTATTGATTTTGTCCTGTTAACATAAACTGTGGCAGCCTCCGTGACTTAGGCGGCAGCACGCCGGCCTCTTACCGCCGGGTCCGTGGTTCAAATCCCGGTCACTCCATGTGAGATCTGTGCTGGACAAAACGGAGGCAGACAGGTTTTTCTCCGGGCACATCGGTTTTCCCTGTCAACATTTCACTCCAGCAACACTCTCCACTATCATTTCATTTCATCTGTCATAATCATTGCCCCGGAGGACTGCGACATGCTTCGGCAGCCGGCACAGTTCATATCCTCGCCGCTAGATGGGGGTTTCATTCATTCCATTCCTGACCCAGTCGGAGACTCGAAGCAGGCTGTGGATTTTCAATATAAACTGTGATATACCGACAGTTCTCACTGGTCAAGGCCCCTTGCTTCAACTTTCTTACCCAGTTTCATTCATCTTCATTCGTTTCATCTCCCATTAACTCCTCGTATGTGGGTGGCGTCAGGAGGGGCATCCGGTCACAAAAGATATCCGCCACAGAAACTTTCATCGCATCTCATCTCCGACCCCGGTGGAAAAAGGAATAATAATGGGTAAATATACATCCTACACAACATTAACTGTGATACGTGAGATGTTTACGCATCGGCATTGTACGACTTACGTTCCGTGCACTTCAAAAATCTCACTTTCTGCGTCATGAATTGAACCCGCGAACTTGAGACCGTGAAAGCTACTGTGTCTTTACGGAGCAGTGGGCGAGGAACACAAGCGAAAAATATGTGGACTTTCAGTGGTTGTCCGCTTTGATATCCCCAACTTTAACTAGCACGATGTTTTACAATATGGAGAGATTCACCGGAAGAGAGAAGGAGGGACAGAGAAAAAGAGAGATGACATCACATTTGTATTTTCAGCTTTTTATTTTTTTTTTATTTTTTTTTAAGAGAGTGAGTCCGTTCTGAACGTGGGAAATAGCACTGTGCATGGTTAAACGACAGGGCTGCAGAGTTTTACTGGTCAGAGTGTGGGGTAGTCAAGTTGGTCGTGAGATAGATGAGTGTAAAGGTGTTATTGCGAACATTTCAAAATCCCGAACACATAGCCAAAGAGAAGGGTGAAGAGTTCAACTCTCTAGGGGTCAATAGACCACCCAGTGTGGTCCCTTGATGGCTTTATGACAGGCAGATGCCAAGCTGGGGGATGTCTTTGAAGCTACCTGTTATTGGATTCAATCATATAGCTTCAATAAATACTAATCCAGTACGCGGCCGACAAACCAGCTGAAATATAGCCATAGACCGTCAATAAAATCTCTAAAATTGATTATCTTGGCAAAATAGTCTTGTTGTCTATTTAAGATGATATAAAGAATGTAACTCAACTTATTAACGTACCAGGCCTTGTGGATAGGTTACATTCGGACCCGGGATACGAATGTGCTTAAACGTTCTCCGTCACTTATCTTGAATTATATCCATCCATCCATCCTTCCATCCCAGTCCAGTCCAGTCCAGTCCACTCTAGTCAACTCCAGACCAATCGAATCGAATCCCAGTCCACTCCAGACCAATCGAATCGAATCAAAACCAATCCCATCCAGGCTGTGATGGAGATACGACAGTGGCATTAGTCTACTCATTTCCCCTGTTTCGGTTTCGAACTGACACGCAGCTCTCGGGAGCTTCACGCATACAACGTTGTCTGTCAGATGTTACGATACTGTAGATAAAAAATACAGTCAGTCAGAAAGACTAGACGTTATATCTTTTCAAATGACGCATGCTACAAATGCTACACATGTTGGAAAGGCTCAGGAGGGCTTCTCGCTTCGCTCGAAGCCCCAGGACTCTTTCAACAGACTCCGTTACCCATTAACTTAGGCTTCCCGCGCGGGCACCTGTTTAAGGGTCACCCTGTATTTGAGTCTGACATCTTTTACAACTCTTTAAGAGTCACCCATTATTTGAATCTGATATCTCGCAAACCTCTTTAAGGGTCACCCTGTATTTGAATTGTATCTAATATACTGTACACCTCGTTAAGTGTCACCCTGTAATTTTCTCTGACATCCTGCACACCTCTTTAGGAGGCACCCTGTATTATTATCTGGCATCTTGTATATCTCTTTAGAAGTCACCCTGTATTTTGTGTGACATCTTGTACACCTCTTTAGGAGTCACCCTGTATTCTTGTCTGACATCTTGTGCACCTCTTTAGGAGTCACCCTGTATTCTTCTCTGCCATCTTGTACACCTCTTTAAGAGTCAGCTTGTATTCTTAGCTGGCATTTTGTATATCTCTTTATGAGTCACCCTGTATTCTTATCTGGAATCGTGTACTGTATTTTGCTCTGACATCGTGCACACCTCTTTAGGAGGCACTCTGTATTCTTATAAGGCATCTTGCATATCTCTTTAGAAGTCACCCTGTATACTTGTGTTCGCTTCGCTCAAAGCCCCAGGTCACTCGACGTCCCAGGATTCTTTTAGCAGACTCCAATAACCATTAGCTTCTGCTTCCCGCGTGGCTACATGACGTCACGCACTCGCTTCCCGCGCGGCTGCATGACGTCACTCCCGTCTCCGTCTCCGTAACGCATAAAGTTGGACCCAATCATAACGACGAAGTCGACAAGATCATTTGAAATGATAATAATTATCAGGAATGGGCCATATGGAATCAAACTTAAATAACATCCTGTATTTAATGAACGTTATGGAATTTGTTGAAAATTAACAACCAACTTTAAAACGTGATAATATAAGCAATAAATAATGCCATTTGGAGTAATCAGTGGAGAATCTCTCTTGAATATTATGATACGACATATGTTGTTACGGGAATCGTAATGAAACAAGATATTCAGTAAAGAACATACAGCCTACTTTCTCCTAAATGTATGAGTATAGTTATAACTCGTTGTTATTATCAAAGAGTTATAATAGAATCATTTCTTGGTTGAAGACCTTAGAAACTATTTACCTCTACCAAACGCCACAACCTAGAAAAAAAAAAAACTACTACCATCATTGAAGAAAGATATATTAGAAGTATCTCAAGAATGTTATGGATCTGGAGACATAAACGACCGGACTGGCTGCGTGGCTCAGCGGTAACGTTCTCGCTTGCTGGGCCCTAGGTTGCAGGTTCGTATCCTGGCGCAGTCAGCCGGCATTTGAGGGTGCACAAATGCGAGGGAGCCGTGTCAGTAGATTTACTGGCACGTAAAAGATCCCCTTCGGGCCAAAATTCCGGCACCCCGGCGTCTCTAAAAGCAGCAGTAGTTAAAAGGGACCTAAAACCCATAACATTATTATTATTATTATTATTATTATTATTATTATTATTATTATTATTATTATTATTATTACATAATCGACCTGCCGTGGGCAACATCCAACTTTGAGTTGAGGCATGTCTTTACACGTCTGGTTTTGCATGGCTTTCACAACCCTAATTGAATTAACAAATCTTTCCATGACCCTACAGAGACGTGTGTATACAAACTATGTGGATATTTTCGATTGCTATTCGCCTGAAATAAAAGTATTAATTAAATAACCTGAACTAGCACCAACGGCTAGAATTCAGTTACTATGTGAAATCGTTTTGTTCTTTACTTCAAATAACATTTTCAAATAACGCACAATAGGCTGTTACAAACCCTTTAAAATAAAAAGTAAAAATTTATCGTAGTATCATCTTGCCATTCTTCAAGTTCGATGCGCATAGAATGCCAATGGTATGCGGTACTAACAAATGGAGTCCCACGTAGACCAGTCGTGACATCTAGTGGAGAAGTATCGAACAATATAACCCTAACAGGGCGAGTGCATTCTAGTGGCCTTAAGAAGAAACTTTTCAGTAAAATCTTGAAGTTAATAAGTAGGCCGGCGTGCAGTTACCTTTTTGGCTGCTAGATGTTTCGAGCAAATCTGCTGGTGAATTATGTTTTAATTAAATATATGTTTTCCACCGTAATATGCAAAATATAACGCTTAATTTTAAAACGTCTGAATCATTACAAAACAAAAAATATATAAAATTTCAAGCAAAAAAATAAATCTGATGGGGTTTGAACCATAGGCATAAGAGTGATAGGCCAACGCTTTACCACGGAGCCATTTGTGCCAACGAACATCGTTGTATATAAAATGACTTACATATAACTTGTTAGCAAATAATGATTTAGACTAAACGATTTCATCAGTGGAGTATATTATTTAGGCTATTTATAAAGCATTTCATACTAAGTTTATTTATTTTGTATCAGTACGCTATATTGCATGCAATACTCAAATTAGTGAAATATAAGTCAGGCACAAGATATCCGCAGCCATCTTTTCTTCTTACCGAGACGGCTCAGCTTTTTAAAATAACTTCTGCACTATAGTATTACAAAATAAACTTTTAATTTCGAACGTGCCTCTTCCTTTAGAACAGTTAAATCGATTCTCGGCTTGATAATCGGAACTGGTGGGTCCCATGATATGGATTATAAAGTTTGCCTAATTCGCACGGCCGCCATCCTGAAATGGTACGGCGGATGACCTTGTAGTTTGGTCACAAGACGCGTCCTCTATGAAGGTATGTTATTACCGAATTTGGTAGAGATCGGATAATTTGGTTAGTCGCTATTTGATTTTACGTTTTGAACGTTTGAGTGGCCGCCATTCAGTTTGGTAAAGATCGCGGCGATATAAAACATGACACTGAGGTGCCATTTGCTTGTTCTACCTCTGTACCAAATTTCGTTCAATTCGGTTTCTCCGTGTTCGAATTGATAGGGGGGGGAACAGACATTCAGAGTACACACACTCACACACACACACACACACAGACTCTCTCACACACACACATACCCACACACAGACAGACACACATTTTTTGGCCCTGTAGTGATCTCATAAGTCTACTTAAATTTTTTGCAAAAATCGAAAGTAGGCTAAAAATAAATTGCTCGCGTTATTAGCCTACTTTCGATTTTTGCAAAAAATGAAAGTAGACTTATGAGATCACTACAGGGCGAAAAAAAAGTGTGTCTGTCTGTGTGTATGTGTGTGTGTGAGACTGTGTGTGTGTGTGTGTGTGTACTCTGAATGTCTGCCCCCCCCCCTATCAATTCGAACACGGTGAGCGCAAATTGAACGAAATTTGGTACAAAGGTAGCACTAGCAAAGGACACCTCAGTGTCATGTTTTATATCGCCGCCATCTTGACGGAAACGTAATGACGGCCACCCAAATGTTAAAAGCTTAAATCAAATTTCGACCATCCTAATAATTTGATCTCTAACGGATTTTGCAACAACATGCCTTTTTGTGGAAAGCATCTTATGACTGACTACAAGGTCATCAGCTCAATAGTTTGCAAATAGCGGCCATGTATGTGTGCAAATCCATTCCCCAGATCAATTCAAACATGGTGAAACCGAATTGAATGATTTTTTTTTACAGAGGTAGCACTAGCAAAGGGCACCTCATATTCATGTTTAATATCCCTATAGCACGTAGTATTTCAACAAGCTACTTCAACCAACATTCAATTATACTCCTTGAAAAGGACAAAGAGTTATAACAATACCCATGCATTTAGGAGAAAGTAGGCTATATGTTCTTTACTGAACATCTTGTTTTTTTTATCTTTTTAGCCTACTTTTCACATTTTGCAAAAATGAGGATAAAGTAGACTTATGAGATCGATCCTGAAAAATGTGTGTGTGTCTGTCCTTCTGTTGTCTGGCTGTGTGTGTGTCCCCCCCTCTCAACTCCTAAACAGCTGCAGCAATCAAAACCAAATTTAGTATGAGTAAAGATGTGCACTGGAATAGCTCACGTCCATATTTGAAAATGATGTCAGTGCTACCAACTTCTGAAAAAAACGCACTAGAAATTTGAGCTCCATGTTGGATATCTTGCAAGGTGTGCATGGGAGCTATTCCAAAATTGGCACACATGTAGATAATACGATTTCAGTTTAATTTCCAGGAGGCCAAGTATGACAGTGTTGCCTAAATAATTTTAAGCCTTCTGATAGGTCCAATGTTTAAATGCATATAACTTCTACACAATCAATTGTATTTCAACCAAATTTTGTATGTAATATCTGTACATAAACGGATATGACTGAGCGTATTCATAAGAGCCACCAGGGCTACCAACTGTTAATAATTTCTCTCTCTATTTTTTTTACCCAAATACCAATATATCAGAAAGTATGCAAGCCAACAGCTTTAAACTATGCACACGTATATTCTGACATTTAAGATTAATTTGGAGTAACTTATATACGTCAGTTCTACCAACATGATTGTAAGCCTGCTACTATCAGTTGGATTTCAACCAAATTTCGTATGTGCTATGTGTACCATAACAGATATGACTATAAATATTGTTAAGAGCAATCAGGGCTGCCAACTGTTAATAAATGCTGTCTATTTTCTTTTTACCCTAATATCAATATATCAGAAAGTATGCAAGCCAACAGCTCTATACTTTGCACACGTATAGCACCTGACATTCTAGATTAATTTGGAGTAATTAATACAAGGCGGTGCTGCCAACATGATTCTATGCCTGCTAATATGTCCAATTTTAAAATACATGTAACTTCTATACTAACAAATGGATTTCATCCAAAATTGGCACAACAAGATATCATAAAATAAATTCTTCTTCCCCGTGGCTCAAGATTAACGGTCACGTAAAACTGAAAGCTTCCTTCCTTTCCCTTTTAAATTCTTCTTCTTCTACATTAGGAATATTCTACAATACAGTAGTTTTCCTTCACCCCACAAGAATACTCTACTCCTCCACAAAATTCGGTCTTTAGCATCTTCCTCAGCTAAGCCTCTGGTAGTCATGTTTCTCTTTACACCATCCATGCATTGTTCTCATGGTTTACCCCGTTTCCGTTTGCCTTCAGCCAGGGGCGTGTATAAGGGGGTGCTGAGGGGGCACCCCCGCCCCCTCCCAAAAAACGCCAGAAGTACACCATAGGGATAAACAAGGACAGCACTGCAGTGCCTCACTCTATTGATTGGCATGCGTCATAAAAACACAAGTATTTCTTCGTATATAACATTGACTCATTAATCCGCTTATTATTCCAAGAACTGTCATGTAATCAATGGCTATTACTATCCAGGTAGGACAGGTCATTTACGAGATAATTGAGTTCACTCATGTTTTTCCAAATGCCTTGTTATATCCCGTCTCATCTTTTAGTGCTTCGAATGTTCGAATGATTCGGACATCCGCATTGTTCGAATACTTTTAACATTTGAATATTCAAATACTTGGAAAGTTCGAACAATTTGTTCCAATTTGAGTAAAGTTGTTAAATTTTCGAAGTGGTCGAATTAATGGAATATGTGCAGCCCTCGTGTTTGTGCGGTCAGTGGGCCATAGACCTCCCCAAAGGAATTATTCAAGTTCTCCGGAATCTACTGGAGTGCATGCTGCGGTGCGAGTGAACTATCGCCTTTAAGATTGGAGGGGGGTTGAAGATTCCAATTGCAGCAACCGCACAACGTGATGCGTCGCTCTGTGACGTGATGCTAGTTCGACAGATTGGGCCCAAGTTTAATGCACACACGTTCTTCTTTAACGTATTTCTTCTTTATTTACGAACTTGGTTCGTTACAAACAAGTTTCGTGTAATTCTATATAATGTCCACGCAAACCTCGGAAAGCTTTCCTCTTTTTAGGCCTATATAAAATGGAGTTTCTTTCATGTCTTTGTTCGGTTTTCAATGAAATCTTTGAGCGTACTTATGTTCCATCGTTAATGGGCCTACATCTTATGTTTTATAATGGGAACCTGATCCCATCCCAATTTTGTGTGTAAACATGTCGTAGGCAAAGACATATTTGAGTTAGTATTCAATAAAAACATGGGAGTACAGTAGCACTGAAACCGGAGATATTCAACCCGAGGCGCTTGAGCCAGATGCGGCTACTAAAATCCTATCTCCACTGTTAAAACTAACAAGGTGAACGAACTCGGTGCGGAATTTAACTTTCAGAAACAGAACTACGTTCCGCAATACGATGAGTGGTATACCTTTCCCGTGTTAATAGACCTCGTGTACGAGAATTAGAACAATTAGTGATTCGCGGATTTGAACCCGATAAGTGAGTTGCTTTTATTCGGTTTATAGTGTGCTTCAGATCGTTAAGGTGTGTGAAAAGCGCCTAACAGCTCTCCATGCCTCCCTGTCCTCAGATAATCGTTTCATCTCTACATAGCTACCACACTCAACATCCGAGGAAATCTGATTAACATATTCTAACCTTGGTCTACCACTATAGTTCTTGTCCTCGACCATTCCTTCCATAACTAAGCTTGCTATTCCTGATCGTCTTAGTGTGTGTCCTACCAACCTATCTCTTCTCTTCATTAGCAGTCGCCAGAAACATCTCTCCACTCCCACTCGTCTTAGTACCTCTTCGTTTGTAACCCTATCCACCCATCTAATCTTCATCATTCTCCTCTAACACCCCATTTATGAACACGATACAAAAGGTCAGTGCTCGCAATGGCATACTCAAGAAACTTATCGGCAGCACCTGGGGAGCCAATCCGCACATCCTTAGGACTTCTGGACTTGCACTGTGTGTGTCAGCCGCTGAGTATGCCACTCCTGTGTGGAACGCTTCAGCACATACTAAGCAGGTCGATACTGCCGTCAACGACACTGCACGGATAATCTCGGGATGTCTGAAACCAAACCCAGTGCACAAACTCTACCCTATTGTTGGAATAGCCCCACCCAACATCCGGAGGGCCACTGCTGCGGACGCCGAGAGAACAAAGCAGGAGAATGACCATCGACATCCACTATATGGGCACCAGGCAGCAAGGTCTCGCCTCAGATCCCGCAAGAGTCTCCTTGCTAGGACTCTGCCGCTGGAGAGAACACCAGAGACAACTCGTCTCAACAGATGGAGGAGCTCACTGCCCACAGACATGTCACCAAAGGAAGAACTGGCTCCTGCCGCCGATCTACCTTATCCTGTGTGGAGGTCCCTCAACCGCTTAAGAGAGGGTGTCCCTCGATGCAAAAATGGGGGATCCTTCCAGCAGACGCAGACACCTCGTGTGAATTCGGAGCTGAACAGGACCCAAGCCACGTACTTATCTGCCCCCTCCTGGACAACCCATGCACAATAGAAGATGTGTTTAGAGGACGTGGCAAGGCCATCGCAGCTGCAGTATTTTGGAAATGTTGACCGGACACGGAAATGATGAATGACCACATTTCAAATGCTTCAATTCTCCTCTTTTCTGCTGCACCAATTGTCCCAAGTTTCAATTCCATAGAGTGCCACGCTTCAGACAAAGGCTTTCACAAATGACTTCCTAATACCTAAATCTATATTCGATGTCAACAGATTGCTCATTTGTAGAAATGCTTTCCTTGCCTGAGCCAACCTACTTTTAATATCCTCTTTGCTTCGTCCATCACTGGTTATTTTGCTTCCTAAGTTACAGATGTCTCCTACTTCCTTTATTATTATTATTATTATTATTATTATTATTATTATTATTATTACTTAGTTGCACCACTTCATCGGCGAATAGCAGGCGGTGTCGCAGTTAAGGCATTGATGCACAACTCATGAATCTACTGAGTTCCAAATGATGGAACGGATTTTAATAACATTTTATGATAATCAACTTGACAACGCAGCCTATTATAATAATACTAAAGGAAATTACTGCATTATTAACGAAAGTTGGTGTTGGTGATTGTGGCTTTGAGGAGCGTAACATGTAGGTCATCTGCACTTAACAGTGAATGAATATTCCCGTCTTTTGTCTAACAGTATATGTCCTATTAACACAACATGTCATTCGCGACAGGTTTGGGGTAGTATTGATCCTCTCTCGAAATAGTAGCCTGTTTGATATTCTCGTCTTACGGAAAATTATATACTGTCATTTTTATTTTACCTTCATAGTTGGTAGTTATCAGTGTTCACGGGCAGCAAATGCACAAGAATGTAAAAATAAATGTTAGCCACGAACTCATGTTTGTATGCGTCACTTCTCTTTGTCCCATGGACTCACAATGTGTGCGGAGTGGTTGACGAGAGCGGGCCTTTAGCCAAATTCGGAATGGCTTTCACTTATTTCAGAGATTACCACGTTGTGTGGTAGTACGAGGGTTCTCCATGAAGTGTTGTCGCTTTCTTCGAAATGCTTGTCTCAGGTTACGCATCCTTCTTGATGAGAAGTCAAAGTATTTCCTGTGAATCCACATGCTTTCATCTGAGCAACATCCTAGCCATCCATGAACTAAACATATATTAAGGTAAACGTCTGTTCCATAACAAATACCCAAAGTACCTTGGAGTTACACCTGACTGAACGCTGTCATTTAAACAGCATCGAAAAAAGACTTCAGCCAAACTGAGATCAAGAAATAACATCCTACAAAAACTGTGTGCTACATCATTGGGTTCCACTGCTTCTACCCTTCGTTCAACTGCCCTAGGTATTGTATACTCAGTAGCAGAATATTGCAGCCCTGTTTGGTTAAACAGAAGCCACACGAAGCTAGTAGATGTACAGCTAAACCAAACTATGCGGACTATTACTGGTACAATCAGGTCCACACCTGTTTTCTGGCTACCTGTCCAGGGCCATATTCCACCTCCTACGCCAAGAAGATAGAATATCCTCCGGAGAGAATATAACATAATCAGCAACAACCAACAATTACAAATCCTTGAGGACATACCTGCCATCCAAATCAACAGACTCCGCTCCAGACATCCTGCAATCAGAATAGCAATCAACCTGGCAAACCATAACCTCAATCTTTATGAAGCCTGGGCACAAGAATGGTATAATAACACTCCACCAGAGCAACATAGCTTTCTCCAAAGCAACAACAACAAATCATGGGGATTTGATTTGCCCCGTAGGACATGGTGCACTCTGAATAGGATGCGTACCAACCATGGGAGATGTGGTGACCTTTTTCACAAATGGGGAAAGATGGCCTCTCGTGAGTGCTCCTGTGGATACCCTCGTCCGACAATCAGACGTACCCTATAGTCGAAGAGTGCCCTCAGAACTTGTTTTGTGGTACCCGATAGGACTTTTTGCATGCTACAGCAAATGCGATTGACTATGTAAATAATGTATCTGTAAATTTGTTAATCCGGTATATATTTTCCTTGTCTTCCAAAAGTGATGTAATAAAAATAATAATAATAATAATTGAATCGTCCAGACCTGAAATAGTACATTATGCAACGAGCCTATAATGGCTATAATTAAGACACGAGTATTTTTTATAAAACGAGCGTATGCGAGTTTTATAATTTCCATACGAGTGTCATAATTACCATTATAGGCGAGTTGCATACGACTGTTTATGTTCGACGATAATTATAACTTTATTATATGTTTTAACATAAATATTCATAAATATCTGTTGAGAGTCAGCTACTGGAATTTTGTGATCGCAGAGCGAGCGTTGGGTGTTATATCTTTGTCTTTCAAGAGCTTTGAACGACCGACGCATGCGCGCTGTGGGCTTGCAATGCCATATGCAGCCATATGTTTACATCAGCCGTCCCTCAGTAATATTGTCACCGCAGTCATTTGAAGACAATGCGCTGTGTAGAAATTAGTGTTGGTGATTTTAAGGTACAGTGCTATTTCTTGTCTCATATTCGCCAGTTTATTTACGCGAACATATGGACGGTGGGTATTCCATGTCGGTAATTTATTATAGTCCGATGTTGTGTTTATGTCCGACATGTAGAATTTTGAGCGCATGCGCGTAGTTATCGTTACCTAATTGGTCAATGAACGAGCTCTGATTGGCTGGAGAAACTGTATCATAATGGAAAACAGTGTTATAATGACCATCATTATGATACAGTTATCTGACACATAATAGTGAGGGTCGAACATAAAGTATTAAGTCAGTTTTCACTACTTTTCCGGAGACAGATAAAACGTCATTGACAGAACAGAACTTAACAAACACACTATATTAGTGATCATGTTGTGAAGCAACTATTCAGGTTATATTTGTGTTAGCGGAATATCAATTTTAATTTAATACACATATTTTTCAAATCAATTTTGGAAACTTGACTCAATGCCTTTCTAATCAGTGGTCAGTTTAGTGGGGTATAAAGCAATCCAGAATGAATATTTCACATGATATTTTATTTAAAAATGGATTTGTAACATAAAAATCACCGAAACCCTTTACAAATGTAACTTACAATTATTGCACTGTATCACGCGGGAATCTCGCGGTGCGACCAACATCATAGTAAAGCCATCATTACTTCCGACTTGACGTTTCAGTACCAGGCTAGAGTTTCGTTCGCTAAATCGCGACATCGCGAACGAAATTCGATTTGTCGTGATATATTGATTTGAATGAGTGCCTGTGATTGGCTAGTTAAAGTGTTTTCCTTCTGACCGCTAGATAACTCTAGGGTAACACTGAAACGTCAAGTTGGAAGTAATGATGGCTTTACTATAAGTACGGAATACGGCGTTGAATGGCAGCAAGTCGTTGACTTAATGCTTTTCACCTCTGATCACACTGCATGTAGCAGTGGTTTCTGGCTTAAACAGAAGGCTGACCTAACTCTTTCCTACGCCGTTCCAACGCCCTAGGGTCAATACTTCAGAATACTAATTGTTAAAAAAATGACCATTTTGACTTCATGCTTTTCAACTCCGACCGATTCAATAATAATAATAATTATTATTATTATTATATAGTATAAAAGGCAGGCCTCAGATATCTTACGAGAAGACCCAGTACCGTACATGGAAAATCAACATCAAAATAGAAATACCTTGGAGAAAACATACTACCTTCGGGACCAGACAGTAGGACCAACGTACGAAGAGCCCGAAGGAGTCCGACAGTGATGGTTTTGTATTTTTATATAAATTTCATATAACATATAACAATAATAACCTTTGTGCCAGAAGTACACCAATAGGAATAAACAAGGACAGCACTGCAGTGCCTCACTGTATTGGTTGACATGCGTTATAAAAACAAAAGTATATCTTCATATATAACATTGACTCATTATTATTCCAAGAACTGTCATGTAATCAATGGCTATTACTATCCACGTAGGACAGGTCATTTACGAGATAATTGTGTTCACTCATGTTTTTCCAATGCCTTGTTGTTTCCCGTCTCATCTTTTAGTTCTGTTATTAATTTGATCTACATGAAAGGTTTTGGTTTTCTAACCTTGTCCTGGAGTAGAGGTTAATGACGACTTATTCTGTCATGTTGGAAGAAGTTGTTGTTGTTGTTGTTTGAGTATACAGTCTTTTTACTGGTTTGATATAGCTCTCCATGCCTCCCTGTCCAGAGCTAATCGTTTCATCTCTACATAGTGTAGCTACCTCACCTTACATCCGAGGCAATCTGTTTAACATATTATAACCTTGGTCTACCCCTACAGTTCTTGGCCTCGTCCCTTCCTTCCATAACTAAGCTTGCTATCCCTGAGTGTCTTAGTATGTGTCCTACCAACCTATCTCTTCTCTTCATTAGCAGTCGCCAGAAACATCTCTCATCTCCCACTAGCCGTAATACCTCTTCGTTTGTAACCCTATCTACTCATCTGATCTTCATCGTTCTCCTGCAACACCACATTTCAAATGCTTCAATTATCCTCTTTTCTGCTGCACCAATAGTCCAATTTTCACTTCCATAGAGCGCTACGCTCCATACAAAGGCCTTCAAAAATTACTTCCTAATATCTAAATCTATATTCGATGTCAACAGATTCCTTTTCGGTAGAAATGCTTTCCTTGCCAGAGCTAACCTACTTTTTATATCCTCTTTGCTTCGTCCATCACTGGTTATTTTGCTTCCTAAATAACAGAAGTCTCCTACTTCCTTTAGATTTTCACCTGCCAATTTGATGTCCATAGAGGTTTCTGATTTATTTCGGCTGCATTCCAATATTTTTGTTTCACATTTATTAATTTTCATCATGAATTCTTTCCTCAAGACGGAGTCCATACCATTCAAAAACTCATTCAAATCCTCAGGCGTGTCGACCAAGATGACCATGTCATCGGCAAATCTCAGAGTTGAAATGATTTCTCCTTGAATCTTCACTCCCACTTTAATTTTTTCTCCCATTTCCTTCATTGCTTGTTCAGTGTAAAGATTGAAAAGTATGGGTGATAAGTTGCCTTACACCTTTCTGAATACCAGCTTCTCTCTCATGTCCATCAGCTCGAATGACTGCTGCCTACTTTCTGTATAGATTGTAGATAAATACCTTACACGTTAATTTTGATGATCAATAATGAGTAAATTCATTATGTTAACACTTATATTAATAAATGAGCATATGAATAATAATAGTCACAATGTCACAAACCTTTCTATAATATCCCAAATATAATCCTACCGCAGTCATCCGTCCTACAATCAACCACGATTCACACTGGGTAATCAGCAGTATTCAACAGGTAATCTCGGCATGCGGCCTTAATTTCTTTATTATTTTAGAATTTCTGATATCGGCAGGAGTTGAATTCCATAGTCGAGACCCAGCTACAGCAAAATAACGGTTCAGCATAGATGAGTGATTGATGGGGATGGCGAGGGAAGAGCCATATCGAGTGTTCCGGTTATGATATGAGTACAAGTAACTACATTTTGATGACATGTACTGTACGTGGGGGTGCTTTCATGCAGATATATCAATAGATATGTCAATAAGTGAAGTTTACGACGTTCATCAGGTTTAAGCCAAGAAAGAGCACGGTATCTTGGGGTTATGTGGGCATCGTATCTTAGATTTCAAGCAAACCGAAGACAAGAGTTCAATGCTTGTTGAAGTGTCATTGTTTGTCCACGAGTCGCGTCAACGAGGGTAATGTCACAGTAATCAAGAATTGGTAGTATTTGTGTCTGGATGAGTTTAAATGTTCTTTGGGTGAAGGGATGCGTACATTTGAACATTATCGTGTGTTATCGGTGACCTCATTCACTAGTGCCGGGATCCTCTGTCATCTTCACTGTTGACCTTCCTTGGTTAACTCTTGTTCTCTTCGATCCCCGAAGGGATTAATGTATCCGAGGCCTAGGGTGTCTTTCACTTTCCCTCGTTAATTGGCCCTTAGCTCATCTCTACTGGCACCCTCATTCTTCGTCTGTTTGTCTGTTAGGTAGTCATCCCGAAGGCTGGTTGGATCCTCAAAAAGTACCTCCGTTATGTTATGTGGGTAAAAAAAGCCAAAAGAAACCCAAGGCAGCGCTATATTGAGGCATAATATGCAAGAAGAGGAGTGGGGTAGTTTGTCATTGCTTTTCTCACTGAGTCAGAACAGCAGTACTAACCCTATGAGTAGAATATTTCACAGCATCCACAGACACTGACTCTAGCCTGCTCTAGCCTGTGCCAACAGACAAATGCAAATGTACTGCATTCATCAAGAGATGGCAAACAGAGGTCCGGTATTTCCTGCCTTCTGCTCAAGGCCCTAAAAGAGGCAGGGTGTATGTAACCCCACTAATTAAGCTGCACCCTGAATAGTGCTACATCCTCAAGGTAGAGTTGGCGGCCCCGTTAGATTCCTGCTTTCTGCTCAAGGCCGTAAAGGAGTCGGGGTGTATGTAACCCCACGAATTATGGTGCACCCTGAATAGTGCTACAGCCTCAAGGTGGAGTTGGCTGCCCCGTGGGATTCCTGAACTGGGTCCTTTTTCCCTTCTTCCATTGACTTTGGAGCAGACCCTCCTCTTCTCCTATCTGCCTTTCATGGCTCTATTTCTTTGTAAGTCCTCCAGTTCTCATTCTTCGAGGAATGTGGACATTTATTTACCTGTCTTTTCTTTCCCTTATTCATTTGCTGTCCTTCATTTCTTCTAGTACAAAGTTATATTTTAGTTGTGGTTATTCATTTCATCATTTGCACGATCACCCAAACAATTGGGAACTGATAACCTACACATGAGGCCCCTTAAAACTACTTTTATCATCATCAACATCATCGTCGTCATCATCACCTCCTATTTCCCGTCTCATATAATTTATTGGGTTTAAATTCATGCAGTGTGTGGTTGTGTCTTCAGTATTTTGACTGGTTGGATGTAGTGCTTCATGGATCCCTGTCCTGTGCTAATCGTTTCATATCCGAGACAATTTGTTTTACATATTCTAACCATGTTAACTGCTTCCATAATTAAGTTTGCTATTCTTAGGTGTCGTAGTATGTGCCCTACTAACATATCTCTTCTCCTCATTAGCAGTCGCCAGATACATATCTCCAATTCGTCTTAATACCTCCCCATTTGTAACCCTATGTACCCATCTGATCTTCATCATTCTCCTGTAACGCCACACTTCAAACGCTTCATTATCCTATTTTCTGCTGCTCCAACAGTTCAAGTTTGGCCTGCATAGAGTGCCACGCTCCAAACAAAGGTTTTCAAAAATAAATTCCTAACACTTGAATCTATACTCAATGTCAACAGATTACTTTTTGTACAAATGCTTTCCTTGACTGAGCCAATCTACTTCTTATATCCTCTTTGCTTCGTCTATCGCTGGTTATTTTGCTTCCTAAGTAATATGTTGACGGAGTGATATTTAACAATCAAGTACAAATTAATCTTTGTCGGACTGCATTGGAATATAGTTTATTTGAGCTAATCATACAGTATTCTACACCAATAGGAGTAGCAGACCTCGGCAGGTCCTTGTTTTTATATCGGTGTGAACGTTTCGCAGTGAATTAGTTGGCGCAGTATGAACGACTCTCCTGCTGAGGTACAAAACTGTAATTAACACCACACATTTCAGAAGTTTCGCCCCGTAACGAGCGCCACCTTGGGATTCATATATCATGTTTCTCGTGGTGGCATCGTGCAGGTCTCCTTTCTGGAGCGCTGCAATCAGGGTTACCAACTTTCAAAGAAGTCGCTGTATTCAGAGGGGTAGATGAGACCTCACTCACATCTTTTACAGTTGCACCCGCGAAATACAGTATATGAGGTGTGTATATTAAATAATAAGATTGATAGTTTTACCTTGTTTTCTCCAATACCATTACAATTTAACAGCGATCCCTACAAAATTATTTACTTGGTAAACCACTAAGCGCTGGAAGTGGAATGTATTTTAGGCAAATAAAGGACTTCATGAAACAAACCCTTGAGTCACGATGGACGAGGCATACATCTCTATGTTTCTCTGGACCCTTGATTTATTCAAGTTGGTGCTTATCCTGTTGTTCGCCAGCACAATTCAATTGTTGGCAACACTCTGTAGACGATGCTTGAGCGTTCAACTCAGCTGCTAAAATAGTCCGTGAGCAGGTGCGGCAAGCGGCACAGTTGTCCCTATTCCTTCAGTCGGCATTGTCTGGATCACCGTCACATTCCTGCTGAAAGGAGATGTGCTCTCCTGCCGCCTTCCTCACTGTGAAGGCAGGTAAGGTCTGCTACAGGAATAGGCTGTCACTATTCCTTCAGTCGGCATTGTTTGGATCACCGTCACATTCCTGCTGAAAGGAGATGTGCTCTCCTGCCGCCTTCCTCACTGTGAAGGCAGGTAAGGTCTGCTACAGGAATAGGCTGTCACTATTCCTTCAGTCGGCATTGTTTGGATCACCGTCACATTCCTGCTGAAAGGAGATGTGCTCTCCTGCCGCCTTCCTCACTGTGAAGGCAGGTAAGGTCTGCTGCAGGAATAGGCTGTCACTATTCCTTCAGTCGGCATTGTTTGGATCACCGTCACATTCCTGCTGAAAGGAGATGTGCTCTCCTGCCGCCTTCCTCACTGTGAAGGCAGGTAAGGTCTGCTGCAGGAATAGGCTGTCACTATTCCTTCAGTCGGCATTGTTTGGATCACCGTCACATTCCTGCTGAAAGGAGATGTGCTCTCCTCACTGTGAAGGCAGGTAAGGTCTGCTGCAGGGATAGGCTGTCACTATTCCTTCAGTCGGCATTGTTTGGATCACCGTCACATTCCTGCTGAAAGGAGATGTGCTCTCCTGCCGCCTTCCTCACTGTGAAGGCAGGTAAGGTCTGCTGCAGGAATAGGCTGTCACTATTCCTTCAGTCGGCATTGTTTGGATCACCGTCACATTCCTGCTGAAAGGAGATGTGCTCTCCTGCCGCCTTCCTCACTGTGAAGGCAGGTAAGGTGTGCTACAGGGATAGTCTCTCACTATTCCTTCAGTCGGCATTGTTTGGATCACCGTCACATTCCTGCTGAAAGGAGATGTGCTCTCCTGCCGCCTTCCTCACTGCGAAGGCAGGTAAGGTCTGCTGCAGGGATAGGCTGTCACTATTCCTCCAGTCGGCATTGTTTGGATCACCGTCACATTCCTGCTGAAAGGAGATGTGCTCTCCTGCCGCCTTCCTCACTGCGAAGGCAGGTAAGGTCTGCTGCAGGAATAGGCTGTCACTATTCCTTCAGTCGGCATTGTTTGGATCACCGCCACATTCCTGCTGAAAGGAGATGTGCTCTCCTGCCGCCTTCCTCACTGTGAAGGCAGGTAAGGTCTGCTGCAGGAATAGGCTGTCACTATTCCTTCAGTCGGCATTGTTTGGATCACCGTCACATTCCTGCTGAAAGGAGATGTGCTCTCCTGCCGCCTTCCTCACTGTGAAGGCAGGCAAGGTCTGCTGCAGGAATAGTCTGTCACTATTCCTTCAGTCGGCATTGTTTGGATCACCGTCACATTCCTGCTGAAAGGAGATGTGCTCTCCTGCCGCCTTCCTCACTGTGAAGGCAGGTAAGGTCTGCTGCAGGAATAGGCTGTCACTATTCCTTCAGTCGGCATTGTTTGGATCACCGTCACATTCCTGCTGAAAGGAGATGTGCTCTCCTGCCGCCTTCCTCACTGTGAAGGCAGGTAAGGTGTGCTACAGGGATAGTCTGTCACTATTCCTTCAGTCGGCATTGTTTGGATCACCGCCACATTCCTGCTGAAAGGAGATGTGCTCTCCTGCCGCCTTCCTCACTGTGAAGGCAGGTAAGGTGTGCTACAGGAATAGGCTGTCACTATTCCTTCAGTCGGCATTGTTTGGATCACCGTCACATTCCTGCTGAAAGGAGATGTGCTCTCCTGCCGCCTTCCTCACTGTGAAGGCAGGTAAGGTGTGCTACAGGGATAGTCTGTCACTATTCCTTCAGTCGGCATTGTTTGGATCACCGCCACATTCCTGCTGAAAGGAGATGTGCTCTCCTGCCGCCTTCCTCACTGTGAAGGCAGGTAAGGTCTGCTGCAGGGATAGGCTGTCACTATTCCTTCAGTCGGCATTGTTTGGATCACCGTCACATTCCTGCTGAAAGGAGATGTGCTCTCCTGCCGCCTTCCTCACTGTGAAGGCAGGTAAGGTCTGCTACAGGAATAGGCTGTCACTATTCCTTCAGTCGGCATTGTTTGGATCACCGTCACATTCCTGCTGAAAGGAGATGTGCTCTCCTGCCGCCTTCCTCACTGTGAAGGCAGGTAAGGTGTGCTACAGGGATAGTCTCTCACTATTCCTTCAGTCGGCATTGTTTGGATCACCGCCACATTCCTGCTGAAAGGAGATGTGCTCTCCTGCCGCCTTCCTCACTGTGAAGGCAGGTAAGGTGTGCTACAGGGATAGGCTGTCACTATTCCTTCAGTCGGCATTGTTTGGATCACCGTCACATTCCTGCTGAAAGGAGATGTGCTCTCCTGCCGCCTTCCTCACTGTGAAGGCAGGTAAGGTCTGCTGCAGGAATAGGCTGTCACTATTCCTTCAGTCGGCATTGTTTGGATCACCGTCACATTCCTGCTGAAAGGAGATGTGCTCTCCTACCGCCTTCCTCACTGTGAAGGCAGGTAAGGTCTGCTGCAGGAATAGGCTGTCACTATTCCTTCAGTCGGCATTGTTTGGATCACCGTCACATTCCTGCTGAAAGGAGATGTGCTCTCCTGCCGCCTTCCTCACTGTGAAGGCAGGTAAGGTGTGCTACAGGGATAGTCTCTCACTATTCCTTCAGTCGGCATTGTTTGGATCACCGCCACATTCCTGCTGAAAGGAGATGTGCTCTCCTGCCGCCTTCCTCACTGTGAAGGCAGGTAAGGTGTGCTACAGGGATAGGCTGTCACTATTCCTTCAGTCGGCATTGTTTGGATCACCGCCACATTCCTGCTGAAAGGAGATGTGCTCTCCTGCCGCCTTCCTCACTGTGAAGGCAGGTAAGGTGTGCTACAGGGATAGGCTGTCACTATTCCTTCAGTCGGCATTGTTTGGATCACCGTCACATTCCTGCTGAAAGGAGATGTGCTCTCCTGCCGCCTTCCTCACTGTGAAGGCAGGTAAGGTCTGCTACAGGAATAGGCTGTCACTATTCCTTCAGTCGGCATTGTTTGGATCACCGCCACATTCCTGCTGAAAGGGGATGTGCTCTCCTGCCGCCTTCCTCACTGTGAAGGCAGGTAAGGTGTGCTACAGGGATAGTCTCTCACTATTCCTCCAGTCGGCATTGTTTGGATCACCGCCACATTCCTGCTGAAAGGAGATGTGCTCTCCTGCCGCCTTCCTCACTGTGAAGGCAGGTAAGGTCTGCTGCAGGGATAGGCTGTCACTATTCCTTCAGTCGGCATTGTTTGGATCACCGTCACATTCCTGCTGAAAGGAGATGTGCTCTCCTGCCGCCTTCCTCACTGCGAAGGCAGGTAAGGTCTGCTGCAGGAATAGGCTGTCACTATTCCTTCAGTCGGCATTGTTTGGATCACCGCCACATTCCTGCTGAAAGGAGATGTGCTCTCCTGCCGCCTTCCTCACTGTGAAGGCAGGTAAGGTGTGCTACAGGGATAGGCTGTCACTATTCCTCCAGTCGGCATTGTTTGGATCACCGTCACATTCCTGCTGAAAGGAGATGTGCTCTCCTGCCGCCTTCCTCACTGCGAAGGCAGGTAAGGTCTGCTGCAGGAATAGGCTGTCACTATTCCTTCAGTCGGCATTGTTTGGATCACCGCCACATTCCTGCTGAAAGGAGATGTGCTCTCCTGCCGCCTTCCTCACTGTGAAGGCAGGTAAGGTGTGCTACAGGGATAGTCTGTCACTATTCCTTCAGTCGGCATTGTTTGGATCACCGCCACATTCCTGCTGAAAGGAGATGTGCTCTCCTGCCGCCTTCCTCACTGTGAAGGCAGGTAAGGTCTGCTGCAGGGATAGGCTGTCACTATTCCTTCAGTCGGCATTGTTTGGATCACCGTCACATTCCTGCTGAAAGGAGATGTGCTCTCCTGCCGCCTTCCTCACTGTGAAGGCAGGTAAGGTGTGCTACAGGAATAATCTGTCACTATTCCTTCAGTCGGCATTGTTTGGATCACCGTCACATTCCTGCTGAAAGGAGATGTGCTCTCCTGCCGCCTTCCTCACTGTGAAGGCAGGTAAGGTGTGCTACAGGGATAGTCTCTCACTATTCCTTCAGTCGGCATTGTTTGGATCACCGCCACATTCCTGCTGAAAGGAGATGTGCTCTCCTGCCGCCTTCCTCACTGTGAAGGCAGGTAAGGTGTGCTGCAGGGATAGGCTGTCACTATTCCTTCAGTCGGCATTGTTTGGATCACCGCCACATTCCTGCTGAAAGGAGATGTGCTCTCCTGCCGCCTTCCTCACTGTGAAGGCAGGTAAGGTGTGCTGCAGGGATAGGCTGTCACTATTCCTTCAGTCGGCATTGTTTGGATCACCGCCACATTCCTGCTGAAAGGAGATGTGCTCTCCTGCCGCCTTCCTCACTGTGAAGGCAGGTAAGGTGTGCTGCAGGGATAGGCTGTCACTATTCCTTCAGTCGGCATTGTTTGGATCACCGCCACATTCCTGCTGAAAGGAGATGTGCTCTCCTGCCGCCTTCCTCACTGTGAAGGCAGGTAAGGTCTGCTACAGGGATAGGCTGTCACTATTCCTTCAGTCGGCATTGTTTGGATCACCGCCACATTCCTGCTGAAAGGAGATGTGCTCTCCTGCGCCTTCCTCACTGTGAAGGCAGGTAAGGTCTGCTGCAGGAATAGGCTGTCACTATTCCTTCAGTCGGCATTGTTTGGATCACCGTCACATTCCTGCTGAAAGGAGATGTGCTCTCCTGCCGCCTTCCTCACTGTGAAGGCAGGTAAGGTCTGCTGCAGGGATAGGCTGTCACTATTCCTTCAGTCGGCATTGTTTGGATCACCGTCACATTCCTGCTGAAAGGAGATGTGCTCTCCTCACTGTGAAGGCAGGTAAGGTCTGCTACAGGGATAGGCTGTCACTATTCCTTCAGTCGGCATTGTTTGGATCACCGTCACATTCCTGCTGAAAGGAGATGTGCTCTCCTGCCGCCTTCCTCACTGTGAAGGCAGGTAAGGTCTGCTGCAGGAATAGGCTGTCACTATTCCTTCAGTCGGCATTGTTTGGATCACCGCCACATTCCTGCTGAAAGGAGATGTGCTCTCCTGCCGCCTTCCTCACTGTGAAGGCAGGTAAGGTGTGCTACAGGGATAGGCTGTCACTATTCCTTCAGTCGGCATTGTTTGGATCACCGTCACATTCCTGCTGAAAGGAGATGTGCTCTCCTGCCGCCTTCCTCACTGTGAAGGCAGGTAAGGTCTGCTACAGGAATAGGCTGTCACTATTCCTTCAGTCGGCATTGTTTGGATCACCGTCACATTCCTGCTGAAAGGAGATGTGCTCTCCTGCCGCCTTCCTCACTGTGAAGGCAGGTAAGGTGTGCTACAGGGATAGTCTGTCACTATTCCTTCAGTCGGCATTGTTTGGATCACCGCCACATTCCTGCTGAAAGGAGATGTGCTCTCCTGCCGCCTTCCTCACTGTGAAGGCAGGTAAGGTCTGCTGCAGGAATAGGCTGTCACTATTCCTCCAGTCGGCATTGTTTGGATCACCGTCACATTCCTGCTGAAAGGAGATGTGCTCTCCTGCCGCCTTCCTCACTGTGAAGGCAGGTAAGGTCTGCTGCAGGGATAGTCTGTCACTATTCCTTCAGTCGGCATTGTTTGGATCACCGTCACATTCCTGCTGAAAGGAGATGTGCTCTCCTGCCGCCTTCCTCACTGTGAAGGCAGGTAAGGTCTGCTACAGGAATAGGCTGTCACTATTCCTTCAGTCGGCATTGTTTGGATCACCGTCACATTCCTGCTGAAAGGAGATGTGCTCTCCTACCGCCTTCCTCACTGTGAAGGCAGGTAAGGTGTGCTACAGGGATAGGCTGTCACTATTCCTTCAGTCGGCATTGTTTGGATCACCGTCACATTCCTGCTGAAAGGAGATGTGCTCTCCTGCCGCCTTCCTCACTGCGGGGCAGGTAAGGTCTGCTACAGGGATAGGCTGTCACTATTCCTTCAGTCGGCATTGTTTGGATCACCGTCACATTCCTGCTGAAAGGAGATGTGCTCTCCTGCCGCCTTCCTCACTGTGAAGGCAGGTAAGGTCTGCTACAGGAATAGGCTGTCACTATTCCTCCAGTCGGCATTGTTTGGATCACCGTCACATTCCTGCTGAAAGGAGATGTGCTCTCCTGCCGCCTTCCTCACTGTGAAGGCAGGTAAGGTGTGCTACAGGGATAGGCTGTCACTATTCCTTCAGTCGGCATTGTTTGGATCACCGTCACATTCCTGCTGAAAGGAGATGTGCTCTCCTGCCGCCTTCCTCACTGTGAAGGCAGGTAAGGTCTGCTGCAGGAATAGGCTGTCACTATTCCTTCAGTCGGCATTGTTTGGATCACCGTCACATTCCTGCTGAAAGGAGATGTGCTCTCCTACCGCCTTCCTCACTGTGAAGGCAGGTAAGGTGTGCTACAGGGATAGTCTGTCACTATTCCTTCAGTCGGCATTGTTTGGATCACCGCCACATTCCTGCTGAAAGGAGATGTGCTCTCCTGCCGCCTTCCTCACTGCGGGGCAGGTAAGGTCTGCTGCAGGGATAGTCTGTCACTATTCCTCCAGTCGGCATTGTTTGGATCACCGTCACATTCCTGCTGAAAGGAGATGTGCTCTCCTGCCGCCTTCCTCACTGTGAAGGCAGGTAAGGTGTGCTACAGGAATAGGCTGTCACTATTCCTTCAGTCGGCATTGTCTGGATCACCGTCACATTCCTGCTGAAAGGAGATGTGCTCTCCTGCCGCCTTCCTCACTGTGAAGGCAGGTAAGGTGTGCTACAGGAATAGGCTGTCACTATTCCTTCAGTCGGCATTGTTTGGATCACCGTCACATTCCTGCTGAAAGGAGATGTGCTCTCCTGCCGCCTTCCTCACTGTGAAGGCAGGTAAGGTCTGCTACAGGAATAGGCTGTCACTATTCCTTCAGTCGGCATTGTTTGGATCACCGTCACATTCCTGCTGAAAGGAGATGTGCTCTCCTGCCGCCTTCCTCACTGTGAAGGCAGGTAAGGTCTGCTACAGGAATAGGCTGTCACTATTCCTTCAGTCGGCATTGTTTGGATCACCGCCACATTCCTGCTGAAAGGAGATGTGCTCTCCTGCCGTCTTCCTCACTGTGAAGGCAGGTAAGGTCTGCTGCAGGAATAGTCTGTCACTATTCCTTCAGTCGGCATTGTTTGGATCACCGTCACATTCCTGCTGAAAGGAGATGTGCTCTCCTGCCGCCTTCCTCACTGTGAAGGCAGGTAAGGTCTGCTGCAGGGATAGTCTGTCACTATTCCTTCAGTCGGCATTGTTTGGATCACCGTCACATTCCTGCTGAAAGGAGATGTGCTCTCCTGCCGCCTTCCTCACAGTGAAGGCAGGTAAGGTGTGCTACAGGAATAGTCTGTCACTATTCCTTCAGTCGGCATTGTTTGGATCACCGTCACATTCCTGCTGAAAGGAGATGTGCTCTCCTGCCGCCTTCCTCACTGTGAAGGCAGGTAAGGTGTGCTACAGGGATAGTCTGTCACTATTCCTTCAGTCGGCATTGTTTGGATCACCGCCACATTCCTGCTGAAAGGAGATGTGCTCTCCTCACTGTGAAGGCAGGTAAGGTGTGCTACAGGGATAGTCTGTCACTATTCCTTCAGTCGGCATTGTTTGGATCACCGCCACATTCCTGCTGAAAGGAGATGTGCTCTCCTGCCGCCTTCCTCACTGTGAAGGCAGGTAAGGTCTGCTGCAGGAATAGGCTGTCACTATTCCTTCAGTCGGCATTGTTTGGATCACCGTCACATTCCTGCTGAAAGGAGATGTGCTCTCCTGCCGCCTTCCTCAGTGTGAAGGCAGGTAAGGTCTGCTACAGGAATAGGCTGTCACTATTCCTCCAGTCGGCATTGTTTGGATCACCGTCACATTCCTGCTGAAAGGAGATGTGCTCTCCTGCCGCCTTCCTCACTGTGAAGGCAGGTAAGGTGTGCTACAGGGATAGGCTGTCACTATTCCTTCAGTCGGCATTGTTTGGATCACCGTCACATTCCTGCTGAAAGGAGATGTGCTCTCCTGCCGCCTTCCTCACTGTGAAGGCAGGTAAGGTCTGCTGCAGGGATAGGCTGTCACTATTCCTTCAGTCGGCATTGTTTGGATCACCGTCACATTCCTGCTGAAAGGAGATGTGCTCTCCTGCCGCCTTCCTCACTGTGAAGGCAGGCAAGGTCTGCTGCAGGAATAATCTGTCACTATTCCTTCAGTCGGCATTGTTTGGATCACCGTCACATTCCTGCTGAAAGGAGATGTGCTCTCCTGCCGCCTTCCTCACTGTGAAGGCAGGTAAGGTGTGCTACAGGGATAGGCTGTCACTATTCCTTCAGTCGGCATTGTTTGGATCACCGTCACATTCCTGCTGAAAGGAGATGTGCTCTCCTGCGCCTTCCTCACTGTGAAGGCAGGTAAGGTGTGCTACAGGAATAGGCTGTCACTATTCCTTCAGTCGGCATTGTTTGGATCACCGTCACATTCCTGCTGAAAGGAGATGTGCTCTCCTGCCGCCTTCCTCACTGTGAAGGCAGGTAAGGTGTGCTACAGGGATAGTCTGTCACTATTCCTTCAGTCGGCATTGTTTGGATCACCGTCACATTCCTGCTGAAAGGAGATGTGCTCTCCTGCCGCCTTCCTCACTGTGAAGGCAGGTAAGGTCTGCTGCAGGGATAGGCTGTCACTATTCCTTCAGTCGGCATTGTTTGGATCACCGTCACATTCCTGCTGAAAGGAGATGTGCTCTCCTCACTGTGAAGGCAGGTAAGGTCTGCTACAGGAATAGGCTGTCACTATTCCTTCAGTCGGCATTGTTTGGATCACCGTCACATTCCTGCTGAAAGGAGATGTGCTCTCCTGCCGCCTTCCTCACTGTGAAGGCAGGTAAGGTCTGCTGCAGGAATAGGCTGTCACTATTCCTTCAGTCGGCATTGTTTGGATCACCGTCACATTCCTGCTGAAAGGAGATGTGCTCTCCTGCCGCCTTCCTCACTGTGAAGGCAGGTAAGGTGTGCTACAGGAATAGGCTGTCACTATTCCTTCAGTCGGCATTGTTTGGATCACCGTCACATTCCTGCTGAAAGGAGATGTGCTCTCCTCACTGTGAAGGCAGGTAAGGTCTGCTACAGGAATAGGCTGTCACTAAAGAAATGTAACCTTCCTCTATCAACGTTCAGGAAATACTAGTGTTTTATAATGTCTCTATAATTTACTTTTCACTTTTGAAAGCGGCTTCGGTGGCGAAGTTGGTAGCGTGCTGAGCTGTTATGCCCAAGATGGCGGGTTCAAACCCGGTCGAAGTCATTGGATTTTTTAAGAGCGTCAACAATCCCTCAGTATGCCTTCCTTCGGAGGGGAAGTAATGCCGGCGGGCCCATATCATAGATTTATGGCATGTTAACGAACCTTCTACTAAACTGTCTGAAGCTCTATTAAGTTCCAAAGTTCGTCGCCAGGTGCCGGTTTCGGTGGCATCTAGTAGTCATGTTCACAGCTAGGTGTCGTTGACGGTACCATTTGGTAGCAAAAGTAGGAACTACTTGACATTGATCGTCTGCAGTCCTTACCTGAATACAGCAATCACAATTAACACCGGTTATCAGGCAGATTCAACACCCCCCCCCCCCCCCAAAGTACACGGGGCTTCATGACCGCGTTTTAGCAGCCCCTAAGCTGAGGAAACGAGACGCTGCGAGTCACAAGGGCAAAATTTTCTTTTTATTTCCACCGGGAATTGTGGAGAAGTCACTGCACAGTTCCATACGTATAATTTGCCGAGATGCGCATACTTCCTACGAAAAAGGGAACCTTTGAAAAATGAGGAATTCATCACATTATGGCCATTTTCACCAACTCATTATTAACAATTAGTTAGTCAATTCCTTTTTTTAACTAGAGTGCCATATTCCTATTTCCTCTATTTCCTATTTAACTTAAATAGGAGAGTTAATGCGTGATTATCGTTGATGCATTTCACGAGGCCATTCGTAATTACTCAAATGCACTTTAAGGCCCTCGCGCATGCGTAGACTCGGTTTCACTCTGGAGAAACATGGCGGACAGATTAAGAAGCGTGTACTGATCGTTGTTTGTGATGCTTTCTTGCTATTTCTCAAACATAATTATAAAAGAAGGGAAATAGAGAAGACCTTATTCATGGCAATAACTTTACATGATATGAACTAAGTATTTAGGAGAACTAGCAGTTGTGTGTATACATTGTTTACTTAGCTACATTGGGCATGGACCCCCTGTTGTCTTCTTAGCGCAACAGGTTGTGTTGGATAACCGCAGTTCATTATGCAGAGATGGTGGGAGTTTGAATCCCACTTCAGATAGGTTTTTTAACACTTTTTACCATTTCCGTGTTCTTCTTTCTTGGTGTTAGTAACGAGTATGATGTTTGATAATTTCATTTATGTTCGAAAATGTCGAAATGTAAATATTATATCTCAGAAAACTGTGTCATAATGAGGGTCATTATAACACTATTTTTCATTATGAAACAGTTTCTCCCACCAATCCGAGCTCAAGAAACAGTTGTTTGACCAATTAGGTGAGGATAGTATCGTACCTGCGCTGAGTTCCAAGGCCTTCTAATTTAAATTTCACTGCGTGGCTGCTGCTGCTAATCTGCTTTGAAGCCGCTGGCTGCGAGCGAAGCGAGCAGACCAGCGGCGCTAGGGGACCAGGTACCGTTGCGTCTATGCGCTACTCTGCCTGGTGTATTTTTATTTTAAGGACGTAATATTTGTAATTCATTTATGAATTTGGTAATCTCTTTAATATGAAAAATATGATTTTTTACCGCCGCAAGCGATGTTTCGGCCGCGTAGCGGCCGACAATCGCTTCGCCGGCAGCGTGTATAATTTGATGATTGTTTAAAAAGTTTTATAAATAAGTTGGAATTAATATTAAAGATTTGTTATTTTTAGTTTTAGTTTACGGGGAATGAACAGTTGTCATAGCAGTCGAGCTCTGTTTAGTTACTAGCCTGGTGTTCTGGCTCTATATGTATCGTGAGCCATGGCCGGTGTTTCAACAGTTTCGGCTTAGTGATAATAATAATAATAAATTGTTTGAAGTTGGAAGTTAAATTTTGTTTGATGTACTTTAGGAAGATGGAAATAGCCCTCTAGCGGGTTGATTTGTTTAGGGTGGAAGTTAATGGACCTTTAGTAGGTATTTTGTTAAAATAATAGATTGGTTCAATAAGCCTCGCTAATGATTTGGGATAAAGAAAAGATTAAAATGACGTGTAATGAACTGAGAGATGGCTACTGCGCTGCAATGGCTGTATTTGAAACGAGCCGCCTGGGCGGGCAATTTGCTGGCCTGTGATTGGTCGTTGGAATTTTTCTCGTTTAGGGTATTTCTAAGTAGTAAAAATGAGATTTTTGATTTGTTTTGTGAAAGTTGAGAGTGTATCTATGCTCTAGAATAGTTTTTGTTGTGTAAAATATTATGGTTTGGCCGAAATATTAGTCGGCCGTTCCAACCCGCCAATGAAGGCCCGTGATTGGCTGTTCGAGTTTGGAGCTGTTTCCTTTAGGGAATTTACATATTGTGTTTCTATTGATTTGGAAAAGTAATTTGGAAGTTTGTAGATGAACGTTTTAGTTCCTATTTTATGAATTTGTTAATTTGTATGTTTGTGTCCTGTATGATGCCCGCTGACCATGGCGCTCCATCCCAGGCGGCCAGGGCATCGCCTAGCTCCCAGGAAGGCACGCCATGCGAAAGCAGGTCTTGGGTTCAAGTGCGGTTTGCTCAGGCGGTCTTGTGTTAAATAATGAAAGGAGCCATTCCAAGGGGGAAGAAGAAGACCACTTCGGGGAGGGGGGGTGGGGGTCTGTAGATGATGTAGACCTAGGAACCCAGAGTGCCTCTGGAGCTGCTATGACGATTTTGTAACTGCGTAGTCTAGGTACGCAGCGTGTCATCCCGGGTATCATCGTGGGGGTAATCGAGGAGGCCATGGTCAAATACAAGGTATTCTCTCCGTCCCATGTGCACTGTTCAGTAAATAAGACTGGCGAAATCTCGACAGATATTTATGAATTTTTATGTTCGAACATAAAATAGTTATAATAATTATCGTCGAACATAATGGTAATTAAGACACGAGTGTGTTTATAAAACGAGCGCATGCGCATGCCATTGTAGGCTCGTTGTATAAAGTGGCCTACTATTTAATTTCCGTATTCTTCTTTCTTGGGGTTTGTAACGTATATGATGTTTTATAATTTCATTTTCATATACATATTTTATATTGATATGGATGGAAGTTTGTGTAAAAGTTGGAAACAAATCAATTCTTCCGGCTTTGCAAGATGCGCGTTATAGAAATCAGCTGTTTCCCTCCACTTTAACGATGCTTAGAGATTTGAGTGGTCACATTTGACCATTTATCGTAATTGATTGTTAGTGGTAAGTTAACCCTTGGGAAATGGCGAGGACTGGCGCCGGGTCATTTTGACCCATAGTGTGTCGCTCCCTTTTTGTCGTTGTCGTACGGATTTTAATGAAGTAATTTCACACCTGGTGGCTTCCTATGAACTATTCCCAATTTCAAATGAGAGTTATTTATATTTTTCAAATTTTACATGCAGAAAATGACAATAATTTTGGTAAGAGTATAATTGGCCTTGATAGTGGTGGCAAAGCAGTGATCTCAATTTCTTTGAACAAAGGAGCTGATGACCAAGGTGTCCCTAGACCCTAAACATGGACCAATAAGAACGTGAGCTATGTGATTGTGCTGCACCAAAATAGGTTGATTTTCTCCCTTATTTTTAGCCTACTTTCGATTTTTGCAAAAAATGAAAGTAGACTTATGAGATCACTACAGGGCGAAAAAAAGTGTGTCTGTCTGTGTGTGAGTCTGCGTGTGTGTGTGTGTGAGTCTGTGTGTGTGTGTGTGAGAGAGAGAGAGAGTCTGTGTGTGTGTGAGTCTGTGTGTGTGAGTCTGTGTGTGTGTGTGTGTGAGAGAGTCTGTGTGTGTGTGTGTGTGAGTCTGTGTGTGTGTGTGTGTGTGAGTCTGTGTGTGTGAGTCTGTGTGTGTGTGTGTGTGTGAGAGAGAGAGAGTCTGTGTGTGTGAGTCTGTGTGTGTGTGTGTGAGAGTCTGTGTGTGTGTGTGTGTGTGTGTGAGAGAGAGAGTCTGTGTGTGTGTGAGTCTATGTGTGTGAGTCTGTGTGTGTGTGTGTGAGAGAGAGTCTGTGTGTGTGTGTGTGTGTGTGTGAGAGAGTCTGTGTGTGTGTGAGTCTGTGTGTGTGAGTCTGTGTGTGTGTGTGTGTGTGAGTCTGTGTGTGTGAGTCTGTGTGTGTGTGTGAGTCTGTGTGTGTGAGTCTGTGTGTGTGTGTGTGTGTGTGTGAGAGAGAGAGTCTGTGTGTGTGTGGGTGTGTGAGAGAGTCTGTGTGTGTGTGTGTGAGAGTCTGTGTGTGTGTGTGTGTGTGTCTGTCTGTGTGTGTGTGTGAGAGTCTGTGTGTGTGAGTCTGTGTGTGTGTGTGTGTGAGAGAGAGAGTCTGTGTGTGTCTGTGTGTGTGTGTGAGTGTGTGTACTCAGAATGTCTGTCCCCCCCTATCAATTCGAACACGGTGAGCGCAAATTGAACGAAATTTGGTACAAAGGTAGCACTAGCAAAGGACACCTCAGTGTCATGTTTAATATCGCCGCCATCTTGACGGAAACGTAATGGCGGCCACACAAATGTTCAAAGCTTAAATCAAATTACGACTAACCTAACCATCCGATCTCTACCAAATTTTGCAATAACATACCTTTATGAAGGGAGCATCCTTTGACAAATCTAATTTTGTCATTGGCCTAATAGTTTGCGGATGGCGGCCATCTTTGTGTTAAAATCGATTACCCCAAGTAATTCGAACACGGTGAAACCGAATGGAATGAAATTTGGTACAGAGGTAGCACTAGCAAAGGGCACCTCAGTGTCATGTTTTATATCACCGCCATCTTGACGGAAACGTAATGGCGGCCACACAAATGTTCAAAGCTTAAATCAAATTACGACTAACCTAATCATCCGATCTCTACCAAATTTTGCAACAACATACCTTTAAGGAGGACGCATCCTTTGACAAATCTAATAGGTCATTAGCCTAATAGTTTGCGGATGGCGGCCATCTTTGTGTCAAAATCGATTACCCCTATTAATTCGAACACGGTGAAACCGAATGGAATGAAATTTGGTACAGAGGTAGCACTAGCAAAGGGCACCCCAGTGTCATGTTTTATATCGCCGCCATCTTGAAGGAAACGTAATGGCGGCCACCCAAATGTTCAAAGCTTAAATCAAATTACGACTAACCTAACCATCCCATCTCTACCAAATTTTCAACAACATACCTTTATGAAGGGAGCATCCTTTGACAAATCTAATAGGTCATTAGCCTAATAGTATGCGGATGGCGGCCATCTTTGTGTCAAAATCGATTACCCCTATTAATTCGAACACGGTGAAACCGAATGGAATGAAATTTGGTACAGAGGTAGCACTAGCAAAGGGCACCCCAGTGTCATGTTTAATATCGCCGCCATCTTGAAGGAAACGTAATGGTGGCCACCCAAATGTTCAAAGCTTAAATCAAATTACGACTAACCTAATCATCCGATCTCTACCAAATTTTGCAACAACATACCTTTATGAAGGGAGCATCCTTTGACAAATCTAATAGGTCATTAGCCTAATAGTTTGCGGATGGCGGCCATCTTTGTGTCAAAATCGATTACCCCTATTAATTCGAACACGGTGAAACCGAATGGAATGAAATTTGGTACAGAGGTAGCACTAGCAAAGGGCACCCCAGTTTCATGTTTTATATCGCCGCCATCTTGAAGGAAACGTAATGGCGGCCACACAAATGTTCAAAGCTTAAATCAAATTACGACTAACCTAATCATCCGATCTCTACCAAGTTTTGCAACAACATACCTTTATGAAGGGAGCATCCTTTGACAAATCTAATAAGTCATTAGCCTAATAGTTTGCGGATGGCGGCCATCTTTGTGTCAAAATCGATTACCCCTATTAATTCAAACACGGTGAAACCGAATGGAATGAAATTTGGTGCAGAGGTAGCACTAGCAAAGGGCACCTCAGTGTCATGTTTTATATCGCCGCCATCTTGACGGAAACGTAATGGCGGCCACACAAATGTTCAAAGCTTTAATCAAATTACGTTTATCCTAATCATGCGATCTCTACCAAATTTTAAAACAACATACCTTTATGGAGGAAGCATCCTTTGACAAATCTAATAGGTAATTAGCCTAATAGTTTGCGGATGGCGGCCATCTTTGATTCAAAATCGATTACCCCTATTAATTCGAACACGGTGAAACCGAATGGAATGAAATTTGGTACAGAGGTAGCACTAGCAAAGGGCACCTCAGTGTCATGTTTTATATCGCCGCCATTTTGACGGAAACGTAATGGCGGCCACACAAATATTCAAAGCTTAAATCAAATTACGATTAACCTAATCATCCGATCTCTACCAAATTTTTCATCAACATACCATTATGGAGGGAGCATCCTTTGACCAAACTAATAGGTCATTAGCCTAATATTTTGCGGATGGCGGCCATCTTTGTGTGAAAATCGATTCCCCCTATTAATTTGAACACGGCGAAACCGAATGGAATGAAATTTGGTACAGAGATAGCACTAGCAAAGAGCACCCCAGTGTCATGTTTTATATCTCCGCCATCTTGACGGAAACGTAATGGCGGCCACACAAATATTCAAAGCAGTAGTGTACTTGCAGGGGTTCAGATGCCACCGCCACCGCTCCACCGCTGGAATACTAAAATGGCAATATCTCGCAAACCAATCAGGCTAGAGACGTGTACGAGGTGTCATTGAACTCGGGCTAATGCCCCCTTTCCAATGGATAATATATTTCAACCCCATAAGTAAAACCTACCCCTACTAGGGGGTGAAATTTTAATTTTTTTAGAGAATCTCTCTTTCCAATTGCAACATGTGAGAGTTTGAATGCTAATATGTAATGAAACGTTGTTCTACATAAAGTGCATGTGTTCGGTGGAAAGCCACTATGAATTAACATGCTAGTTTTTTTGTTTTTACACATGTCCACTCATAGGTTTGGTAAGAGGGCGGGCTTTTTTAAAGATGGCGGCTGTAGTGTAACCTAACCTAACCCAATCTAATAGGTTATTGTTGACGGGTCATTGTTGACGGATTATTGTTGGCAGGTCCATGTTGACGAGTCCCTGTGGACGGGTCATTGTTGACGAGTCATTGTTGACGGGTCCTTGTTGACGAGTCCCTGTGGACGGGTCATTGTTGACGAGTCCTTGTGGGCAGGTCCTTGTGGACGAGTCCTTGTGGATGAGCCCCTTTGGACTGGTCTCTACGGACTAGCCATGCATTTATTTAAATTATGTCAAAAAGCCTAACTACATTTGTGTGTGTTGAACTGACGTTGTTCACTAATCCCCCACTACTATAATGGGATAACGATATGAAAGGAAAGTGACGAAATACATGTGAACACGTGTGAAATGGCCTTATTACCGTCCTCCTTGTGAAACAAGTCACATCCTGTTTTGCTTCATACGTGAGAAAATGTGAGTTCATGTGTAATATGATCTAACACACGCACACGTAAGAGCTAACAAGTCACAACCTGTTTTGCAGTGGTGGGAGGTGAAGGGGGGGGGGGTTATTGTAAGAGAGAACACAGGTGAAGAGAGAAAGAAATATGTATTGCTCATAATACATAATACATGTATAATACATGTATAGCTGAGGACTGTACATAGGACTGTAGGTTAAGTACAACATGAGTAAATAAATAAATACAAGACACACAGGTTCACACAACATGTAATTTATTAATCCAAGAATTAAAGGCTGAGCTAAATCCCAACCATTTTACATATAGTTTATTTCCTTTTTGTTTCAACACTTTTTCCACAAGGTAATGTTTAGGAAACGCTGTCTTTTGAAGTTCTTGAAGATAAAACCTGCCTTTTAAGGGTTGATGGTTGAGGTCCTCGAGTAAGTAGGTGACTGGACTGTTCAGGTTGACTTGACGAATTCGAAATAGTTCAGTCCCCCAATTTGGTGTGTAGCCCTTGTCGAAGACGGACTTGAATTTGCTCACACGAACCTGGTCCCCAATGTTAAGGCGATGAAGTTTAGGGTCTGCTGTTTTTATGGGGTTAAACAGTTTATCCAGTTGTGGAATATTTTTAGTTACAAGTCGTGGCTTGGTCCCAATGGTTCTGTGTTTGGTGTCGTTGTAACGTGACACTAACTCAGGTAACAAGTCCAACCAGCGATAAGTGCCCTGAGCGGTAAACGCTTTCCACATATGGGTTTTCAATGTTCGGTTGAACCGCTCGACCACGCTGGCTTTGAGATTGTTGTACGTGGTGTAATGGTGAATATCCTTAGATTTGAGAAAACTGGAGAATTCCTTGTTGAAAAATTCTTTTCCCTGGTCGGTTTGTAGCAGCTGAGGTTGACGTTTTGATTGTTGAATAATATGTTGAAAGGCTTTGGTGACTAGTGGACTAGACTTGCGACGCACAGGTTCAACAAACGCCATTTTGGAATAAACATCAATGACCGTCAACATATAGCGTACACCATCGTTAACGTTAGCATAGGGAATCATTTCAACTAAGTCTGCTTGCCAAAGTTCATCCACACCCTGTGAAATCACCTTGAGTCGCTGATAGTGACGTCTAGCTGGACGATGCAACTCGTGAGCAATACCCATTTTAATGGGTGAGGGCTTAAACAATAATTTTGGCATTTCGAAGTTCTTCCTCAATTTCTTGAATTTCCCAATCGTGACCAGTATGGCCGGCTTGACGTGAAGCATGCAACAGCTGTAGTCGCTGGACGAGTTTATTTGGATTGTGCCAGTAGGTAACATCCACAAGGGGTTTTAATGGTTTAAATGTCACCCCCGAAGCGGACACTTTACGACGACAACTTTGACTAGTGGGGAACATTTTTGCAATGATGGTTTTATATTTTTGGGATATATTAGCATTCACTTGTTGAGTGGGATCATACTGTCTTTTGTGAGCATGGGTATCCAATAAAATGGATTTATATTTACTAAGGTCCTCTGACGTATAATCTTGAGATGAGGGAGTCCGAGAGAATAGTAGCTTTAACAGTCCTGGTGTTAATTTATAGTTGATCTTTTTAATGACAGCTTTAGTACGACTAAATTTAATCGATGAATCACCAATTTTAAAACTATCATTCTCATAGCGAACGCCATATGTGGTATCTGTGTTTCCAACAAATAGATTGGTGAAATAGGGTTCCAGTGTTGATCCATAATATTTTATTAAAATGTTTTTCAGTTGAGCTTTATGTTGAGGAGTGGCCAAGAGTTGTGAAAATGGAGACGATCTGGAAGGGCAAGGGGTTTCGACCATGGCCAAGGATTTCCTTTTTCTTAAAAACTCTGCAAGGGGTGATGCCTTTTTTTGAGGCGTAAACACTTGTTCCTCATTATCCTCAACTTCGCTAACACTAGTTAAATCTTCCTGTTCCTCTTCATCTTCCTCTTTCTCTTCCTCAGAGTCCTCGTGGTGCGTCTGACTGGCTTGTGAAACGGTAGGTAGCGTTTCAGATGGCTTGAAAGAGGGTTTCAACATAGCTTTTAGCGGAGGTGCTAAATGTTGTTGAATAAACAAAGCATGATCCGCACGCGATCGTTTCAATTGACGACACTTTTGGCGAATAGTATTTTTTGCTCTAATAATATGCTTTTTCAATTGACTCTCTGCTAACGCCATGATGTCGTGACAAATGACTTGAGAGGGAATCATACAGTGCCTTAAATAGCAATGAAATGATCAAACCCTAAGCGATACCGCCCTTGGTTGAGTTCACTTTGTTTGTCAATCACTAAACAGGCATGACGTTGTGTGTTCCAGCACTTGCCACACAATTCTGTTCACATTTGAAAGGTCATATCCGGATTCACATGTTCATTATAAATGTAACGACTGTTCCTCCCGTCCTGGCGAAATAAAACAATGACATTGGCATTGTCACGAATCAACTGTTTGGACATTTTAGAATACGTTTGTCCAAGATAGAAGCAATCAATATGTTTATGTCGACCCATGCTGAAATAGCTTTGAATGATACCTTGTCTTTCAGTGGATATATCATCGAAAATCATGAGTGAATCAGGCTTTACCTCATCCGGTGAAATAACATTTTCTTGCGTGGAAAATGTAAAATACCCCATATTCTCATTTTTTAATCCAGACATGACTTGTTCCAGAAACACATAGAGGGGTTGGTAGAGAGATTTTGCGAAAATATAAATATTTTGAAAATACAGACCATTGGGCGCTGTAATAAGTGTCAGCAAAAGATTGGTTTTTCCACAGCCGGAAGGTCCCACAATAATGCAGCGAATGGAAGATGGAAACAGTGAACCATGGCGTTGTTCACGTGATGTGGGGCAGAGATGGGAAACCATGTCCCTCACGGGGAATGACTCTTGCTGCTTAATTAGCTTCATTTCAACTAAGGCTTAGAGAGGCTAGCAGGCTGTCTATATACATCGCACCGAGCCTTGTCATAGAAACAGTAGATTTGTACTACAGGTTGACGATGGAAGTCTTTGGACGTGCGTTGATGGTCAAAGCTAGGTCTGTTCCCATACATGATCCTAAACAAGAAACAGATCCTGCTAATAAACACTATGTGGATAGGTCAGTAGTGCCACGCACAAAACAAGGAGATTATGACTTTAAAGGAAAGCGGTTAACTCATGTAAAACATCCTCAAGTGTCTACAGACGTTACTACAAAAAAGTATGTGGATAACAAGGTGTATGAGTTTTATGATAAAGTGCCTCAGCTTACGGTGGATGGCTATAGCGCTAATCATCACCGCATTATTCACGTGGAAGACCCACAAGAAGATAATGATGTCTGTACCAAGCGATACGTGACCTATGAAATGAAAAGGCTTTATAAATTTATCCCATCTCTATTTTTAGTGCATCTGACAAATGTAAAACCTGTGAATGAAAGAAACCATATACCGCTAGTTCATGACCAGCACTTGACCTATGTGCTTGCTTCAGGTTTAAGCCACTATCGACTACACTATAATGGAACCATTCACATCAAATATGCCATACCTGATGAGAACCATTTACAAATAGAGATAAATGGTCATAGGATGTTGGTCCATAACCATGAAATGGTCAATGCAGGAGA
The DNA here is from genome assembly GCA_946902985.2 of Meconema thalassinum. Classification (NCBI taxonomy): domain Eukaryota; kingdom Metazoa; phylum Arthropoda; class Insecta; order Orthoptera; family Tettigoniidae; genus Meconema; species Meconema thalassinum. Next base: position 439,174,771 of record OX336393.1, on the reverse strand, counting down.
CGAATTATCCTTTCATCTCCTGTTGACATGGAATGAAAAGCAAGCTGGAAAAACCATAAATGATTTCCCACTTTATGTAGAATTGGAATATACAGCCATGAAATAACTATCTAATGTTAGTTGTGACTTAAACTTTCTTGTGAAAGGTTGCTAGTCATCATCATCATCATGGTGAAACAAAGATATGTGGTGAGAAAGAAAAAATATGAGCCTGTCCTTGGCAAAGCCTGGGCTTATGACATTCGTGGACAAGCCCTTGCGAAAGAAAAAAAAAGAAAAAATAATGTGTTGACCATAAGGAAAGCTCTTCGAGTAGCACAGAGACATGTTATTCCAAAACGTCAGCGACAGGGTTCAAAACAAGGTCGAGTGAACCCCGTCCCCAAACGAGCGGGAATTTTACCTGCATTATTCGCTGGTCTGGCTGCTCTAGGTTCACTTTTAGGCGGCGCCAGTGCAGTGGCAAAAACCATTAAAGCCGTGCAACAGGGCAAGCAACAACTCAATGAAAGTCAGCGACACAATGAAACAATGGAGGCCATTGCTATGGGGGCTAGAAATGTCAATTTGAAGCCAGCCTTTTATCAACAAGGATTTGGAATTTCACCTTTTCGAAATAAAATAAAACATCTTTAACCTCAACCATAGCAAGACATGCCCTGACGCATCAGCAAGTGGAAAGCTATGCTAAACAACTGAAGCTTTCTCATTTTTGAGGTGTGTTTATGCGAAACCAATTACCCTCACAACCCTGGAAACATGAATGTGCTGTTGTCAATTTGGATGATCACCGAGGACCTGGAACACATTATGTAGCTTATGTCAAAGAGAGATCTACTGTATGGTACTTTGACAGTTTTGGGAATTTGCCCCCGCCCATGGAACTAGTGGCCTATTTTGGAAACATGATGATGATGATGATAATTGTTGTTTTAAGGGGCCTAACATCTAGGTTATCGGCCCCTTGTTTTGGAAACAGGATCAAGATATATTATAATGTGAAACGTGAGCAAACGTTTAACAGCCAACAGTGTGGACGTTTATGTTTAATTTTTTTTATATAAGACGCAACATAAGCAAAAACGTCAACAGTATGTCGGTGGAAAGTAAGACGTTTACACTGCATGGACGTGGACCTGAAGTGAGTCTAGACTTTTACCCACCTATCGAATTGAGTGAAAAACCTTATGGTTTAGTACTTGTTTCTCTTGAAACGTACAATCGAATATACAACATACGTGAAAATGTGAACAACAAGTTTTACTATGATGATTCTGTGCTCACCCTGAACTCTGGTGGATACACGATAGATGACATTTATGAACACATTTATGTGGTGTTGATCAATGAATATGGTTTAAAGTCATTTCTCGATGGAACGCGCAAGTTTGAACTTGTAGGAAATACCAACACTCATCGCTGCAGTATTTTTTCTACATTCAAAATTGACTTTAAAACTCACCCCGATTCCATTGGTCCATTACTAGGATTTAAACCACGTGTGTTAGAGCCCAACAAAAACATGAATCAGACCATGAAGTGAAATTCATTGAGGACCATCATGTGTCGGTGACGTGTAATATTATTAGTCAAGTGTACACCAATCAAGAACCGTCGCATTCGCTTTATGACTTTATTGTAACATCGCCCAATGGCTATATTATTCGTGAAAACCCTCCAGTGGTGCTATTTCATTCTGTGGCTGTCGATGGTATTAGTAATATAACATTAAGACTGATCAATAGAGAGCAACAACTCATTGATCTAGATTCTACCACACTAGTGACTTACAAGTTGGTGCTAAAACCACTATGAAGTTTGTATATAAAGCAACAGCACCGTCTAGGAATGGTGTTAGTTGTTTACCACATGAATACACGTTAACATCTCAGAACAAGCAGATTTTACAGCATTTGGGTTACCACATTAACCCCCGCGATGAATTCTATTCTAGAGGTAGCGAACCACATCGAGGAGCAACCAGGAGTGGTAAGAATTGATCTGCATTCTTATCAAGCTCAAACACCTGGACTCAATAACAATGATGAAATTCAATTTGTTATCAACAACCAAGATATTTACACTCTACCGCATGAAAGTGTTATTCAGATTGAAGGTCGGCTCACCAAAGCCGATGGTTCTACACCCACTACATCCAAGTTAGCCAACCATGCTTTCGCCTTCCTGTTTTCTGAAGTACGTTATGTCATTAACGATATCGTGGTGGATAGCACTCGAAATGTGGGTATTTCCAGTGTCATGAAACTATATCCCTCTTATAGTGAGGAAGAAGCTAAAACACTTTGCATGGCGGGTTGGTGCCCTGACTCGACCAATGACTGGATGGTACACACCGATGGCACCTTCACTGGATATTTACCTCTTAAACTGATTTTAGGCTTTGCTGAAGATCACCAGCGCATTGTGGTCAACGCAAGGCAAGTGCTTTATCTGGTGAGAGACAGGAGTGATAATAATGCACTCAAGGGAGTCGACAATGCCCCCATTGATTCAAAAATTAAACTACAACGCTTGCTATGGAAAGTGCCTCATGTGACCCTTAACGATAGCAAAAAACTGGACATACTCAAAATGGTAAAGAGAGATATACCTCTACCCATGGAATTTAGAAGCTGGGCACTCCATGAGTACCCGTTATTGCCCACCACCAACAAACACAGTTGGTCTATAAAAACAGCCCGCTATACAGAGAGACCTCTCTACATGATTGTGGGTTTTCAAACGAATCGCAAGTATCAACAAACCAAAGATGTCACGCAATTTGATCACCTGCAATTGAGAAATGCACGTCTTTTCCTCAACGGCGCTGTGTTTCCCTATGAAGGGCTGGATTTAGATTTTTCAAAAAATAAGTTTGCCCCCCTGCACGACTTGTTTTCTAAATTTAGATGGTCGTATTATCAAAAAGAGAATTGTCTAATGTTGTCACCCCAAGCTTTTAAGACAAGGGCGCCACTGATTGTCTTTGACTGTTCCTACTTGGAAGAGTCTGTCAAACCATCCAATATTGACATTCGACTAGATTTTGAAACGCATGACAATGTTCCAGCCAATACCACGGCCTACTGTTTGATTATTCATCACAAACAAGTCAACTATTATCCACTGTCCAACCAAGTGACAAGGGTATAAATAGCAGGTCAACACACATCAAACCACTCAGTCATGTCTTGCTTTCAAGCCTCAAGAGAAGTTACATCCATGAATTTAAAATCTGAGGAACAACGTTTCAAGACCTTTGCGACGTGGCCGGTGCCTTTTATAAACCCTCAAGCCTTAGCAGCCGCTGGATTCTACTATTTAAAAAGAAGAGATGAAGTGAAATGTGTGTTTTGTCCCATCATCTTAGACCAATGGCAAGAGAGCGATGAACCCATGCAGGAACATCAGCGCTGGTCGCCTGCCTGCCCCTACCTGTGCAGAATGGAGGTGGGTAATATACCCTGTCATTCAAGTTACCCCTCACTCATGCCTCTGAGTGATGAAAAAAGTTATGATACGTGTGGACTTTATGGTGCCGGCAGTGCTTCAGTGAGCAGCTCACAGTTAAAAACATCCAGTTTAGAGACATAGGGATATCATCGGTGTTATGGACACTATAAACACAAAAGACTTTTTTGTTGTATGAGATGGTACCGCCTCTATCCTAGAATGAAAAAGAATGTAAAACTTGTTATGCTAATAAAATAATGAAATAAAAAAATTGGTTGTTTTTGTTATATTATTATTTCTTATGCCCCCCTGTCATATCCTCACCTCTATAGTGACTACTCGATGTTTTTCTTTTACTAGAATGGAATGTAAGTAAATGACATGGGTACACCTTACTGAACAATTGTCAGTCTGTGGTCAGTTGGACTTGATCCAGACAAGAGTGAACATGTTGCGTACACTGATTGTCGACTGTCAAGGGTTTAAAATTGGAGATAACAAATTTATATTTAAAGAAGTGGCCATCATCGATTGTTCCACTTTTTGGATATCACAAGCTACTCATTTGGTGTTTGAACCACCTTATGCGTTTGATTTGTTGTGAGATAAAGACCGTAAACAAACCCACTGGATTGAAACTCATATGCAACAAGACTGGAAGCAAGGAACCATTTCATATAAGCACCTGGACATGGTCATGAAAGCTCACTTGTCTTCTGCCCATGTAATATTTGTTAATGGTAGTGAAAAACGTCAATGGCTACAACCATTTTTAGCGTCTTACTGTCAATGTATCGATTTAATGGACATGGGCTGTCCATCGCTGCAAACACTCATGGATCGCTGCCCCTGTGACAATATTACCCATAAAGCCTTGGCACAGGTGTGGCAATTGTTTCATTGGCTATCCACCAATGCCTGCTGGGAGTTGTTAAATAAAATTAAAACTAAAGGTTTACCTGTGAATGACACCAGTGAGATTTCTACAAGCGACGTGTAAATATCAACGTGATACCATGGAGAAAGGGGATGCTACCGATAAAGCGATTGGAAAGTTCTTTGTGTGTAAAAAGGAACTAGACAGTTATACTAAAGAAGAATTATTGGCTCTTCCAAAATCATTCATTTATTATGTCGCAGCAAATGCAGTGAAAGAAATCTGGCAACATGTACCAAAATCATGGACTCAAGACCCTGTGTTAAGTGAATTGCAACCATGTACGGATTATGATCACCATAAGCAAGTGGCTATGGCAAAAATACCCTCTATGCGACAGTGTGCTACTCGTCAGCTAGTCAAACTGTATCATGGTCATAAAAGTCAGTGTAAAGACTTTGTTTCCTCATACCACGGGCGTGATGAAGAAAAAAAGCAACAACAACAAACATCATCCACAGAGGAGGAGGAGGAGGAGGAAGATCAAACCTTTTTACCATCGATGGAAAAGGATATGCCAGACCTGTACTGGCAATGGCGTCATTAACAAAGTAATTCAATACTTGACTTTCGAAATCTACCTACCTGGTTATTATTTGTGTAGTCCTGGAACTTGTCTTGAAGAACCTTTGCAGCATAGTGATATACCTATTAATCCTTTGGATTAAGCATGCACCTTTCTTATCACCACAGTCATTCTGCATTAAGACGTGTAGCGGATAAAGTATCGTTGAAAAACTAAACAACTTTTGACATTCTGTGATGTCTCAGTGGGAGAGAGGTTGGCAGTCGTCATTGTGATTAGTGTTATAAAAGGAAAGTTAATAATGAGTGGACATGGACATTGAAAAGGATTGAGGAATTGGTATTTCTTTGTATTCTATTTTTGTAAAGCTCTCTTTGTTGTGAAATAAAAACAAGGTTTACAAGATCACAATGTCTTTTATTTTAAAAAATGGTGATAGCCATTTCATTTTTTTCACACATGAATATTTACAATTTCCACTTTAAATTTTTTTACATTCCCCTTGTTTAGTTTAAACATTCTGTACATTTTTGTTGTTGTGAAATAAAAACAAGGTTTACCAGATCACAATGTCTTTTAATTCTAAAAATGGTGATAGTCATTTCTTCATTTTCATTTTTTCACACATGAATATTTACAATTTCCACTTTACATTTTTTACATTCTCCTTCTTTAGTTCACACATTCGGTAAATTTTTTAAAATCTTTTTCGTAATATACAAAAGCAAACATTTTACACTAAAATGTATTACTTATCTTATTTTTACTAAACTACTGTAGCCTAACATTATACATTCTACTTACAGTGTTTTACAAAAAATATTACAATATAAAACACACTACAAATATTACAATATAGTGATCATTAGACTTAAGTAAAGTAATAATCGTCAATACGACTGTTTCCCCAAGCAAGAGTATTAAATGTGTTGGGTATAATGAATCGTTTGTTGTCTTCATTACTTAAAGCAACTTTGTTCAACAAATTGGTATGTAGCTGATGATTTTTACTTCTAAATACACACATTTTCTTATATAATACAGGTGGGTTACTAACTATACAGTTTTTATAATCACTTATATCTAACTCTTTACTAACAACATTCTTTTTCACTCCTTTTAATATTTTTACTACTACATCATCAATTGTCATATAGTTGTATGATTTAGATTTTGTGCCTACAAAGGTGTCTATAATAACACCAGCACATTCATCCTTAAATTTCCCAAGAACCTTTTTGTTTACTAGAGGTAAATGGTAAATATTATCCTTGGGGTAGTCACTTGTATCAAACCTATTTAGCTCAGTTTTGATATCCTCGTAAAAATCATCAGTTTTAAACTCATAAATAAAAGAATCTGTGTCTGTGTAGAGTAATTTAGCATTATCAAGATAGTTTGTCTTTATATAATCATAGTGAAATTCATACATAAGTGTTTTTGATAATTCCAGAATGGTGTAACCCACATATATGGATTTGTTGTAAGTTACTTTAAGACGATTCATTTGTATTACAACTAAATCCTCATGAATAATTGAACAGCTATGAAAGTTAGGCTTGCTTATTAAGTTGCTCGCACCATACCTTTTACCATCATTCTCCCACTTTGTTATCAGCTTTACATCAACTCGTTTATCAACATCCTCCATAGTCTTTCCAAAAACACTATTATTCATGAGTTTATAAAAATCTTTTTCAAACGCGTTTGTTGACTGCGTTCTTAAATTATTGATTAGATCAATATACGGTTTGAGCCATGCTGACTGATGAAATTGCAATACGCGATGAATTTTAGTTAATTTCAATCCATGCTGTAGACACTGTTTCAAGTTTTGATAATGTATTTTCCCCGATATCAGGATAGTAGGCTGTCAGATATCCGCCCCCTCAATCGGATTGCCAATAATCAATCGCACCGGCACAGCTACATCAATGAAAATGGCACTGACAGATACTATCGAGATTAGAGCACAATAGTTAACAAGAAATTATTGTGGAACACACCAAAATATACGGGGGTTCATACTTACCTTTACTTACCTCTTAAATTTATCTCGGGGACTGGGTTGTCAACTGGATCACTTAAAGTATGCCCACACAATAACCTCCACCATGATATTTAAAATGAACCATAACGAAGACGAGAAACCTTAAACTGCACAATAATTTATTTCACATAAAGAATGAATTTAACAAAAATAAAACAACAAAATACACGTGGCAATCAGAAGCCATCGACCACATAACCATGTCCTCCTGTAGGACTTGTATACTCTACATACAATGTTTCAGCTTTCTCAAGCTCAAAATAACGTAAAAATAATAATGCACTTGGAATGGAAACGGGATTTGGGACGAGACACATATAGCAATTGTTTTGCGTGTTTATACACATCACATTTTATTTATAGCCACAAGGCTATTATGGAGACGTCCTTGGCCTCTATCATACAGTTGTCCGGGCCAGCTGCAATGCACCTGCATCGTCAAAGTGGACTCACCCGTCCGTTCAACCCTAGCATATGCGAGTTACATCAGAGCTTAGCTCTCCCTTTCAAAACACGTTAAATGTCCACTTCTCAACTGAAATATTATCACGCAAATCTTTTAAATGCTCCATTCAATCACCAATGGAATACTCTAACACTCCCAAATCATGTTTAATTGTTCAAACACCTTGTTTAACTAGCGTTGTTTAGAGTATAATAACAAAACTCTTAATGTTAATAACAACAGTTCATTAATTATTTATAACAATAATAAATTGTTTATAGCAATGCCAAACGACAATTGAAAATTTTATACACGCCTCTATTAATCCCTTTCATTTCAAATTGTTATCAAAGATATTTACATAATTACTTACAATATATATATATATATACACCGCGGACAGGCCAACAAGGACCACGCAAATATCACTTCTTTATAGGTCTAGTTTCCTTCTTTCTCTTCCAGAAGTCTTTCATCCTGGTCGACTGTGCAGCTCTTCTTTCAGCAGTCCATTCTCCTCTGTTGAGATTTTTCTTCTCCCCGACAAGAATTTTGAGACCAAAAATTTTTTTTCTGTACTCTATTCGATTTAGACAATCTTCTTCAGTAATTTTGAATTTTTGAAGTTCTTCTTTCATTTGTTTTACATAGCCTCCTTGTCCTTTATAGTTCCAGATTTTATCAAAAATTTGTTTGTTTAACCTTGAGCAATCCATGCGGACCATATGTCCGTAGAACTGAAGTCGCCGTTTTCTGATCATCACTTCAAGGTTGTCGATTTTACTATAAATTTCTGCATTCGATCTCAGTCTATAACCTTCCTGTGTTTTCCTAGGACCATAAATCCTTCTTAAAATTCTTCTTTCTATCTTGAGCAAATTCTCCATTCCGGTTATATTTGTAGTTTCCATGCCGTACAAGATGACTGGTCTAACAACAGTATTAAAATGTCGTAATTTTGCATTGATAGACAGGTTCTTTTTATTGTATATATTTTTTGTACAAAAATTTAATCTTTCCAATTTCCCTTTTTTGTTCTCGATTGCCAATTTATCCGTCCCATTGCTACTAATTATTTCTCCAAGATATTTAAATCGGTCAGTGACCCTGGTGCTCCCATAATTTGTTTTTATCAGTTTCTTAGTGTATTTCTGATCACTTGTCATCATCTCTGTTTTTACCAACGAAATCTGTAAGCCCGCTTTTTCCGCCGTTTACTTACAATATTATATTGTTTATATTATTTATACAAGAAATACATTAAACCACACGTTTATCCGGTTGATAATTACTCAAATCATGGTGATATAATCGACCAATGAAGGTTAGTTATATTTAAATGTCAAATTCAGGTTTAATAAGGTTTAATAATAATTATAATTATTTGCGACGGTAACCTCCATTCAAAATCTTTATCTCAAATTATTTAACACTCTTGTTAATTTTAACAGTATCTTCATATGAATAACTTTCAAAGAACCAGGACAATACATTCAGCGGAAAAATACTTCGCTCAAAACGCACAAAATTGCACAAAAATAGGCCCAGAATTCATCATATATCTCCTCCATATATATGGCATCAAAATCTTCCAAATTACATACAAAAACTTCCACTTATAAATTCAACAACTTCATTTATTACTGTGGGAACCTCCTTCATTATTCAAGGGCATTATTCATCAGCGACTTTTACACGTCCACTGAACTAACGATTATACATCCATTGTTCCTCTTTAAAAATTCTTATATTCATCAATTGTATTAATGACTGTTATTATTTAACCTTCGTGGGTTTCATTCATGAATCGATATGAAGTAAAATTTTGCCAATCACAAATAAATTTTATAGCAAATACGATTAGTCACTCCTCCCTGGTCTATCAAAATTGAGATTAATATCTTCAAAGTAACGCAGTATAAAAATACTATCTTCAATCAAAGTTCATCTAAACTGCATGAATAGTCGAATAGAATACAATTAGACTGTGGATTGCAAACATTATTGTTCCAATCTATAATTGAGAAAATTCCTATCAAATGTTCATTACTATAGTGTATTCAATAAATCGTAATCAAAGTTCATATTTCATAAAATTGTCTATAATGCAATGGTAAATGTCTATGTTGCAATCATGTTCATAAGACGACTAGTATTTCAAAGATCGTCGATAACGTAATAGATTTTAACGCTCTAAAATCATTTAATTATTCTTCTTTCTTGAGGATGACAGAAAATTGGTCAAAGTAATTTACTGAATAGAATTACTTTAATAAAATGACACGCTGTCTGAATTCAAATCTGCCATAGCAAATCGTTAACTTTACAGTCAAATCGTGACTACAAAAATATGCAAATTACTGAAAGAATCTAAATTATCAGTCTCAACTGATCCAAAATTATTTAAGTATGCCAATGACATAACAATGTCTCAACAAATCGTAGAAAAAGGCATAAATCATTGAAGTGTACTGAGTACAGAAATATCAAGCAAGAAAATGGGGCAAAAGATAGGACAGAAAATATGGGAAAAATTGTTGCTCAGATATCGCTACATGACTCAAATAATACAAGAAACGTTCACGACTACCTTATTTGTTGATTGAAGTTCTAGAGGAAATTTTCAAAGAAAACTGCTGTTGGTTCCATTTCACCAGCGTGAAGATGTGCTCCGACCTCGAACCTGGAATCAGCGCCCTCGGAGAATCGAACTGCTTCCTCCTCCGGAAATTGCACTGCTCCATGTATACGAAAGACATCCTTCTGGCAAAACTCTTCTTTGTGAGCCGGGTCCACCCTGGCCTCTCTTGAAAGTTCCCTGAAGTTCTGGTCGTAATTCGCCATGAAGTTTATTGCAGTTATTTCCGCAGAAATATTCATAATCGTGGAGTATGAAAATATTTCCACTGCCATTTGATATAATTCAGCGATGGATTCACGATGCATGAGTGTAGTTGGATGTTCACTACATGCTCGCTTTTGTAGAAAGACGATTAACGAAGTTCCATGCTGCTATTTCACTCCATCGATATATGTCCCAATTGCATTAAAGCCTTAGCCTTCCATCTCAACTTCTGTTATAATCATTGAAAGCACTGCAAGACTATAATGTTCCATAGTAGACTGTATCGTTGTATTACCAAACGTATTCTTCAATATCACGGTTGCGATGAACGTGTCAGCCATAGTGTATAATGTGGAATTTTAAAAGTGCTTCTTAGGTGGCGAGAAAATCACTTTTGTCTGCAGTTTTAAAATACCAATATCTTTCAAAGTATAACTGTGAAATTGTTCAAATCTTCTACACACCTCAATGTTGTACTGCCCAATTGAATTATAATAACGGCAGAAGTTAACTCTTTATATATTATCAGGTAGAAACGTTAATGTGAGCGTTACAACTTCACCTAGTTTCGAACAGCGTAAAATGGAACTGCTCCGTGTTCGTTCGATGCGCCGGGCTTTAACCACACGCTAAAGACAACTTGCTTCACTTATTCACTCGAAAATGACTATATGACATCTGAAATATATATGCGGTATCTGATATCAGATATGACGATATGAGAGATATGAGAGCTCCTCTCTCCTGTACACGACCTTTTATCAACTTCTTAAGGGGCGTATCCATCCCTTCCATAGCATGTTCCTCCGTCATTGCTAGAAGTTTCAACTTTGGCTATACTTGACGGATTTTCAAATTTCAAAAACTCAAAATTAATTTCTTCAAAATTCCAAATCAATGCCATAACTGAAAATAGTTTTCCACAATTCTGCATGCCAAAAGTAATTAAATATCGTAGTTTCAGCAATCTCCGTCTTCCTTCCAAACTATCGTTCATTGGTTCGAGTTTTTCCTCCAATAGCGTAACTTCTTCTTAGCACAATACCTTGTTTCCTGCGACTGCGTCGTAAATCTAAGATCTTTCTTGAACAAACTCATGACGTCACCAAGAATCTCAACTCAACCAGCCTACTTGCATGAACTCTACGTCATCCGTGCCTACGTCATGAATATACACGTCACAACTATGACAGCCATAATTTTATTCATATTTGCCAATACAGCCATCGTGGTCTCAATATAATTCAATTTACGGGGGCATTCTCCCTTCACCACGTTTTAAAAACAGTTGCAAATTGTTTTTAAACTCTGTGTTATAAATATCTCAATTCACTTGAACACTAAATTGAATTATTATTGGCTTATTTTTGGATAATATTTCTTCAAGTTCCCAGCATTGAACTTGCCATAAACGACATTATTCTCATCATCGTATAGTTCATAACAGTTGTTTCCATAAGCATTCGTAGTTCTGAACGGACCCATGAACACTATTCCAAACTTGGGATAGATTTTCTTACCCACGTCAGCCTTGACAGGTCTGCGTAGTAATACCAGATTTCCAATTTCTAAGGGAGCACCAAAACGTTTTCCAGCTACTCTTTTCAGTCGTTTTTGTGCTGCTTTCTGGAGTTGTTCTTTCGCTCTGTCTATTCTCTGCTGCCTTCCTAAGTCAGGATCTCTAGGAACGTGGTTAAAAAGATTGTCCCACGGCCTTTCTGGGTTTCTTCCTAGATGAAGTCTCATTGGCACCTCTCCTGTGCTCTCCTGCACTGTAGAATTTAGACATTCCTCAATAAGGGGTACAAATCTCACCCAACCAGAATGATCATTTGGACAGAAAATTCGACAGAATTTCGAAAATTCAGCCATATATCTTTCTGAAGAATTCGATTCCGGATATCGCACGCTTGAAAATATGTGCTTAATACCAAGCCCTTCCATATCTGCAGCAAATTCTAAGGATGTAAACTGAGCTCCATGATCCGAAAGTAGATATTCTGGTTTACCAGCTTTTGGAAATACAGCATGTTCCAGTCTGCTTACAACGTTCCTCGTGTTAGCTTTTTGCATGGGACTCATTGTAACAAATTTTGAGAAGACATCCACGGTAACCAACAGATACTGATTACCCTGGTATCCCTTCGGACAAGGACCAAATATGTCTGTCGCCATGAGTTCATTTGGTTTAGAGGGAATCATAGCCTTAGGTTTTCCTTTTAATAGAGCGGAAGCATACTTTGCTCTTTGACATTTATCACTTGAACGAATGACATTAGCAATGCTGGAACGCATGTTAGTCCAAATAAACCTCTCTTTAAGAGTATCAAGAGTTTTATCTAAACCCGCATGTCCAGTTGCGTGATGAGCTACCCGCACTAAATTGACAACAAGTTTAGGTGGCACGACTATTCGGAGCTTTGTATGCGCAGAGTCAGCATATTTACATACGATGTCTCCACTCAAGACAAAGTGTCGTGAATCTCTCTGTGTAGCTGCATAGTCAACATCAGTATTGTCCATGTAACCCTTAAGGAACCTGTACATTTTCCTGATTGGAGCGTGTCTCTTCTGTGACACACCGATTCGGGCTAACCTCCTAACGGTCTCTTAATCTTGCTGCTCCAATTGTACATGGTGTATCTGCACATTTTTGATAGGGTTACGTGATAAAGCATCAGCCAGTAAGTTATCTTTCCCAGGCTGATGGACGATAGTGGCGTTAAACTGTTGGGTGAACAAAGCCCAACGTGTCAATCTATCACTAGACATGTCAGTTTGCAGCATAAACTGAAGTGCTTTGTGATCTGTAATAATGATAACCTTGTGTCCCAGCAACATTTTTTTTCCAAGCTTGCAAAGCTGTTACAAAAGCTAACGCTTCTAGTTCTGTCGTAAAGTAGTTTTCCTCGTGTTTCTTTAACTTCCGACTAGTGAACGCAATGTAGTGCTTGTTGCCTGCCTCGTCTTTTTGGTATAAGACTGCACTAATGCCTATTCTTGATGCATCAGACTCTATATAGAACACCTTCTCAAAGTCTGGGTACTCCAGTTTGACGTTGTTTCTGAGCATCTCCTTTGCTTTCTCATAAGCCTCGTCTGCTGCGGTACTCCATTTCCATCTATTATTCTTCTTGAGTAAATCATACACAGGAGCCATAATTTCAGAGTATCTCGGACAGTGGCTGCTAATGAATTGGCATGCGCCTACAAATTCTCTGACTTGTTTCACCTTAGTTGGCTTCGGGAACCTAGTGATTGCATCTACTTTCTGCATGTTTGGATGATATCCATCCTTATCAATGGTATGCCCCAAGTAATTGATCTCCTTCTTCAAGAATTGACATTTTCCAAAATTGACCTTGATATTGGCCTCCCTTAAATTTTCAAACAACTTTCTCAAGTGCACTAAATGTTCTGCGGCATTGGGTGAAGATAGAATTAAATCGTCAATGTAGCAGATTTCATTCTCCTTTACCTCGTCAGTGAGCTTGCTATCAAGTGCTCGAATAAGTGCTGGTCCACTGTTGACCATTCCAAAAGGCATTCTCACAAAGACCCATGACGTCTGGTCAAATAAGAATCCAGTGTACTGCATACTTTCTTCCTCCAGTTGAACTTGGTAAAACGAAGATGTCAAGTCAAGAACACTGAAACATGCTCTCCCTTTGAACTTTCTAAGCAGATCTCTAATCTTAGGTGGTCGGTCATTTTCTGGAAGAATCTTCAAGTTGATGGTCCGAGCATCGAGACAAAGACGTATCTGACCATTACTTTTCTTGACTACAGTGATGGGGTTTATGTAAGACGACGCCTGTTTTTTAATAATCCCGTCTACCTCCATTTTTCTGATCAACCCTCGCTCTTCTTGGTAGTATTTCTCAGGTATGGGGTATATTCTCTTTTGGTAAGGGGTTTCATCGGTCAGCCTTATCTTATACTTATAGTCTTTAATCAATCCAGGCTTTTCATCAAAAATATCTTGGAATTCCTTTATCAAATCCTCAAATCCCCCCTGAATTTCTTCAAATCCTTCAGTTTTTCTACTGGGTATTTCTGTTAAATTCTCCACTTCATTGATAATGGTATTTAAAATTTCTTCCCTAAGGTCTATCTCCAGACTGTTTTTCACGTCCTGTTCTTCGATCTCTTCTGTGATCATGTACCCATCATTAAAGCTAATACTTCTATTCTTCATATCAATAATGGCTCCTACTTTCGATATAAAATCGATTCCTAGCACAATATCGAAATGGATCTTGTTCACCACAATAAAGATCTGTTCATAATTCCTTCCATTAATTTCAAAGTTCAACAGCACTTGGATCTTGCATTTCACTGCCTTGTCTTGGAAAATTCCTCTCACTTTCACGGTAGAAACAGGTAAAACTGTCATGTTTTCTCCTTTTAACAGACTTTGATAGCATTCATCAGAAATGATGGAAATAATTGCACCAGTATCCATAAGAGCTTTATACTGTTGGCCATCTATCAGTACAGAAATAATAGGTAAGGCACATGGTCTTTCCTCTTTGACGATTCCCCTCTCTTCTAATAAATCCTCATCAGTTACTTCGTAAATTTCATTAATGGTAATTAGGTGTGGTGTGGCAATGTATTCATAGTTTCTCACTGTCGTTGAGAAATCGGCGTTTTTTTTTGTGTTACCAATCTCAAAGTTCCCCTGCTGACTTGTAGAAGGACCAGGATCGATCACTACATCCTGTCTTTTCTTTTGATTTTCAGCTTCCTTTTCTCTAATTCCTTCAGATATTGCTGACTTTCTTTCTCTCTTTCTTGATACTTGTCGGGTGTCATAACCTGACCTTGAGAATTCTGATTCTGATTCTGGTACTGGTTATTTCGATTGTAGTTTCTATTATAACCATTGTTATAGTATCTACCTCTTCCGTTGTTATAATTCCCTCTATTATTATTCCAGCCTCGTCTTTGCTGATATGGACGGTAACCATGGGATCTGTTGTTGCGGAAATAATTATTCCTGTGAGGACCTACATTTTCAGTTTTTTCTTCATCAGGCTTATCAGTTTGCTGCACTTGATCCATGTAGACTGTATTAACGTCTTTGAATTCGTGCCTCTGACCTTTTTGTACCAAATTTGGCATTGGACTCGTGTAGTCAAGCCTTCTCAATAATTCGTCCATACTTGTCAAATCTCTGATATTTGACGATATGATCAGTCTTCTTACCTCCACAGGCAGCATACGTGAAATCGCATCTATCAACTGCTCTGTTGACAATGGGGGTTGCAAAAATCTCAAGCGTGATAGCTGACTCGTGAAGAAATCAGCGTACCGTGTTGGAAGAGTACCTGAATACTTCCTCGAGTATACCTCGGCTCTTAATGAATTCTGAGCTTCTATTGACCAGAATCGTTTTATCAGTGCCTCTGCAAATCCGTCAAAATTGCTGAAAGTGTAGCGAAATGCTCTAAACCATTCAAGGGGTCCTCCAGCTAGAAATCTTTCCACGATTCTCATCTCTCTCTCTCTAGGAATGTGGGCTTCAATGAAATAGTCTTTAAGATTCCTGATATATTCTATCGGTGTGAGACTATCAGTGTTGCTAAATTTTTGAGGTTTGTCTTCAAAATTTCGGATGACTGTCACATTTCTCGGATATGAATCCATATAATTTTTCCCACTATCACGATATTTCCATTCGGGTTCAATATTCCTATCCTCTTCTTCTTCCCGGAATCTGGATATACGTTCCTCAGGACTAATATCTCTCTCTTCTGTAGCGAGGTTACATCTTCTCACGTAATTTCTATCCTCTTCACCAGTCAATCCTTCAGTATCCTTGTCTGTGATTTCCGTGATTACTTTCCTAATCAACTCTTCTTTATAGGTTTCCATCATGCTAGCTTCTCCTAGTTTCAAATTCTGAAGTTTGCTCGTAGTTTCATTAACATCAGAGACAACCTTATGAATCTGTTCCTCTAACGCAGTTTTTAATGCTTGCACGTCCTGACCTATTTGAGTTCTATCCTCTACCTGCTTTTCGGATAGCGAATCCATCCTTACATTCAAGTCTTTCCTAATCTGAACTACTTCATTATTTATGTCTACTTGTGTACTGGCAAGTTTTCTTTCAATTCGTTCCTGAATCTGATCAACATGTTCCCCACTTGACCTGTTCCATTCATCTTTCCAAACCGTTAAATTTGCAGTCAACATTTCCGCGATATCTACTTCAATGTCTTCCTTAAGTAAACGATTGTGATCTAATACTTGGGTTCTCATGACCTCTACATCGTATTTTAAACCAGCTAAAGAAGCTGTTGTCCTAACAGACTCGTCAACTAACCGAGTTGTTAATGCACTAATGTTACGAGTACAAAGGGTTTTTGAAGTTTCAATTTCCTCTCTAACTTTGTTAACATCAGTTTGAACTTTAGCAATGTCTACAAAAACAGTATTGACATCTACTTGTATCTTATTGATATCGCTTTGCATATCATTAACATCTGAATGAATATTGTTGATGTCTACTTGAACATTTGACACATCAGTTCGAACATTTCTAACCTCTTTTTGAACTTCCTCTACTTTGTCTTGTACCGTAGCAACATCATTCCTAACAATAATTACTTCAGCTCTAGCACATGAAATATCACCCCGGACATTAGCAACATCAAGATTCAACATGGTAAGATCTTTCTGTACCTTAGAAACATCAAATTTAACATCAGACACATCTTTATGCACATTGGACACGTCTGTGCGCATGTCAGTTACAGCATTCTCGATTCCCTGGGTACTGGTCTGTAAACGCGACACATTATTTTCTAGGTTTGCAGAACTGGTCTGAAGAACTTTCAAACTTTCATCCAGCCTAATAGACAAATTACTAGCATTCCTAGCTTCCATCTCCTCCATTCGACTAGTATTTCTAGCTTCCATCTCCCTCACACTTTCGTTCATGCTAGCTTTCAAGTTAGCAGACAAACTGTTGGACATCTCCTCTAACATCTTCCTCAGACTCTCATCTGCCATTTCAATAATAAACTGCTTTAGGGACATACATCAAACAGAGCAAAATAACAACATCTGAGCAACATTTTTCACCATATATAAAGTTTGAGCAATTTTCTGTCTTAAATCTAACTTATAATTACCATATAATTAACCTTCGTAGACACTTCATGTTGAAATAAACTCAAGCACATGTTCAAGTCTCTTTGGTTCATTTTAAAATATCCTAACACAAATAATTTACATTTACAATCCAAATAATTTAATTTTATCTTTAATATGACTAAACATGTCATAAGCCGGTCAAATAAAAGAAGATTCCAGATCATAGGCGATTTTTCTAAGTTTCCAGCCTATTTAACCTCTCTCAAGTTGTATAAGATCTGATCTTTTCTGAGTGTAATTTTCCTAATACAATACAACATTTTATTCCTATATAATCACACTCTCAAATTCTACAATTGGCCAAAACATCTAACAAAGAATCAACCTCTTTATTTGAGTCTTCACAATCCCTTTGACATCGATAACTTGGTAATCCAATGTTATTCGAACACTCCTCAAAAATTGCGGTGTCAATTCTACTGCAATAACTTGGTAATCCAATGTTATTCAAGCACTCCGAACTTCGATTGTGCCAATTCTACTGGCGTTCAACCTGGTAATCCAGTGTTGTCAATCGAGCCCCATACGTTGATTGCGCCAATCCTACTGGCGTTCAACCTGGTAATCCAGTTTTGTTGAACATGCCCCACGTTATAGGGTCGCCAATCGTACTGTCCCCGATATCAGTATAGTAGGCTGTCAGATATCCGCCCCCTCAATCGTATTGCCAATAATCAATCGCACCGGCACAGCTACATCAATGAAAATGGCACTGACAGATACTATCGAGATTAGAGCACAATAGTTAACAAGAAATTATTGTGGAACACACCAAAATATACGGGGGTTCATACTTACCTTTACTTACCTCTTAAATTTATCTCGGGGACTGGGTTGTCAACTGGATCACTTAAAGTATGCCCACACAATAACCTCCACCATGATATTTAAAATGAACCATAACGAAGACGAGAAACCTTAAACTGCACAATAATTTATTTCACATAAAGAATGAATTTAACAAAAATAAAACAACAAAATACACGTGGCAATCAGAAGCCATCGACCACATAACCATGTCCTCCTGTAGGACTTGTATACTCTACATACAATGTTTCAGCTTTCTCAAGCTCAAAATAACGTAAAAATAATAATGCACTTGGAATGGAAACGGGATTTGGGACGAGACACATATAGCAATTGTTTTGCGTGTTTATACACATCACATTTTATTTATAGCCACAAGGCTATTATGGAGACGTCCTTGGCCTCTATCATACAGTTGTCCGGGCCAGCTGCAATGCACCTGCATCGTCAAAGTGGACTCACCCGTCCGTTCAACCCTAGCATATGCGAGTTACATCAGAGCTTAGCTCTCCCTTTCAAAACACGTTAAATGTCCACTTCTCAACTGAAATATTATCACGCAAATCTTTTAAATGCTCCATTCAATCACCAATGGAATACTCTAACACTCCCAAATCATGTTTAATTGTTCAAACACCTTGTTTAACTAGCGTTGTTTAGAGTATAATAACAAAACTCTTAATGTTAATAACAAAAGTTCATTAATTATTTATAACAATAATAAATTGTTTATAACAATGCCAAACGACAATTGAAAATTTTATACACGCCTCTATTAATCCCTTTCATTTCAAATTGTTATCAAAGATATTTACATAATTACTTACAATATTATATTGTTTATATTATTTATACAAGAAATACATTAAACCACACGTTTATCCGGTTGATAATTACTCAAATCATGGTGATATAATCGACCAATGAAGGTTAGTTATATTTAAATGTCAAATTCAGGTTTAATAAGGTTTAATAATAATTATAATTATTTGCGACGGTAACCTCCATTCAAAATCTTTATCTCAAATTATTTAACACTCTTGTTAATTTTAACAGTATCTTCATATGAATAACTTTCAAAGAACCAGGACAATACATTCAGCGGAAAAATACTTCGCTCAAAACGCACAAAATTGCACAAAAATAGGCCCAGAATTCATAATATATCTCCATATATATGGCATCAAAATCTTCCAAATTACATACAAAAACTTCCACTTATAAATTCAACAACTTCATTTATTACTGTGGGAACCTCCTTCATTATTCAAGGGCATTATTCATCAGCGACTTTTACACGTCCACTGAACTAACGATTATACATCCATTGTTCCTCTTTAAAAATTCTTATATTCATCAATTGTATTAATGACTGTTATTATTTAACCTTCGTGGGTTTCATTCATGAATCGATATGAAGTAAAATTTTGCCAATCACAAATAAATTTTATAGCAAATACGATTAGTCACTCCTCCCTGGTCTATCAAAATTGAGATTAATATCTTCAAAGTAACGCAGTATAAAAATACTATCTTCAATCAAAGTTCATCTAAACTGCATGAATAGTCGAATAGAATACAATTAGACTGTGGAATGCAAACATTATTGTTCCAATCTATAATTGAGAAAATTCCTATCAAATGTTCATTACTATAGTGTATTCAATAAATCGTAATCAAAGTTCATATTTCATAAAATTGTCTATAATGCAATGGTAAATGTCTATGTTGCAATCATGTTCATAAGACGACTAGTATTTCAAAGATCGTCGATAACGTAATAGATTTTAACGCTCTAAAATCATTTAATTATTCTTCTTTCTTGAGGATGACAGAAAATTGGTCAAAGTAATTTACTGAAGAGAATTACTTTAATAAAATGACACGCTGTCTGAATTCAAATCTGCCATAGCAAATCGTTAACTTTACAGTCAAATCGTGACTACAAAAATATGCAAATTACTGAAAGAATCTAAATTATCAGTCTCAACTGATCCAAAATTATTTAAGTATGCCAATGACATAACAATGTCTCAACAAATCGTAGAAAAAGGCATAAATCATTGAAGTGTACTGAGTACAGAAATATCAAGCAAGAAAATGGGGCAAAAGATAGGACAGAAAATATGGGAAAAATTGTTGCTCAGATATCGCTACATGACTCAAATAATACAAGAAACGTTCACGACTACCTTATTTGTTGATTGAAGTTCTAGAGGAAATTTTCAAAGAAAACTGCTGTTGGTTCCATTTCACCAGCGTGAAGATGTGCTCCGACCTCGAACCTGGAATCAGCGCCCTCGGAGAATCGAACTGCTTCCTCCTCCGGAAATTGCACTGCTCCATGTATACGAAAGACATCCTTCTGGCAAAACTCTTCTTTGTGAGCCGGGTCCACCCTGGCCTCTCTTGAAAGTTCCCTGAAGTTCTGGTCGTAATTCGCCATGAAGTTTATTGCAGTTATTTCCGCAGAAATATTCATAATCGTGGAGTATGAAAATATTTCCACTGCCATTTGATATAATTCAGCGATGGATTCACGATGCATGAGTGTAGTTGGATGTTCACTACATGCTCGCTTTTGTAGAAAGACGATTAACGAAGTTCCATGCTGCTATTTCACTCCATCGATATATGTCCCAATTGCATTAAAGCCTTAGCCTTCCATCTCAACTTCTGTTATAATCATTGAAAGCACTGCAAGACTATAATGTTCCATAGTAGACTGTATCGTTGTATTACCAAACGTATTCTTCAATATCACGGTTGCGATGAACGTGTCAGCCATAGTGTATAATGTGGAATTTTAAAAGTGCTTCTTAGGTGGCGAGAAAATCACTTTTGTCTGCAGTTTTAAAATACCAATATCTTTCAAAGTATAACTGTGAAATTGTTCAAATCTTCTACACACCTCAATGTTGTACTGCCCAATTGAATTATAATAACGGCAGAAGTTAACTCTTTATATATTATCAGGTAGAAACGTTAATGTGAGCGTTACAACTTCACCTAGTTTCGAACAGCGTAAAATGGAACTGCTCCGTGTTCGTTCGATGCGCCGGGCTTTAACCACACGCTAAAGACAACTTGCTTCACTTATTCACTCGAAAATGACTATATGACATCTGAAATATATATGCGGTATCTGATATCAGATATGACGATATGAGAGATATGAGAGCTCCTCTCTCCTGTACACGACCTTTTATCAACTTCTTAAGGGGCGTATCCATCCCTTCCATAGCATGTTCCTCCGTCATTGCTAGAAGTTTCAACTTTGGCTATACTTGACGGATTTTCAAATTTCAAAAACTCAAAATTAATTTCTTCAAAATTCCAAATCAATGCCATAACTGAAAATAGTTTTCCACAATTCTGCATGCCAAAAGTAATTAAATATCGTAGTTTCAGCAATCTCCGTCTTCCTTCCAAACTATCGTTCATTGGTTCGAGTTTTTCCTCCAATAGCGTAACTTCTTCTTAGCACAATACCTTGTTTCCTGCGACTGCGTCGTAAATCTAAGATCTTTCTTGAACAAACTCATGACGTCACCAAGAATCTCAACTCAACCAGCCTACTTGCATGAACTCTACGTCATCCGTGCCTACGTCATGAATATACACGTCACAACTATGACAGCCATAATTTTATTCATATTTGCCAATACAGCCATCGTGGTCTCAATATAATTCAATTTACGGGGGCATTCTCCCTTCACCACGTTTTAAAAACAGTTGCAAATTGTTTTTAAACTCTGTGTTATAAATATCTCAATTCACTTGAACACTAAATTGAATTATTATTGGCTTATTCTTGGATAATATTTCTTCAAGTTCCCAGCATTGAACTTGCCATAAACGACATTATTCTCATCATCGTATAGTTCATAACAGTTGTTTCCATAAGCATTCGTAGTTCTGAACGGACCCATGAACACTATTCCAAACTTGGGATAGATTTTCTTACCCACGTCAGCCTTGACAGGTCTGCGTAGTAATACCAGATTTCCAATTTCTAAGGGAGCACCAAAACGTTTTCCAGCTACTCTTTTCAGTCGTTTTTGTGCTGCTTTCTGGAGTTGTTCTTTCGCTCTGTCTATTCTCTGCTGCCTTCCTAAGTCAGGATCTCTAGGAACGTGGTTAAAAAGATTGTCCCACGGCCTTTCTGGGTTTCTTCCTAGATGAAGTCTCATTGGCACCTCTCCTGTGCTCTCCTGCACTGTAGAATTTAGACATTCCTCAATAAGGGGTACAAATCTCACCCAACCAGAATGATCATTTGGACAGAAAATTCGACAGAATTTCGAAAATTCAGCCATATATCTTTCTGAAGAATTCGATTCCGGATATCGCACGCTTGAAAATATGTGCTTAATACCAAGCTCTTCCATATCTGCAGCAAATTCTAAGGATGTAAACTGAGCTCCATGATCCGAAAGTAGATATTCTGGTTTACCAGCTTTTGGAAATACAGCATGTTCCAGTCTGCTTACAACGTTCCTCGTGTTAGCTTTTTGCATGGGACTCATTGTAACAAATTTTGAGAAGACATCCACGGTAACCAACAGATACTGATTACCCTGGTATCCCTTCGGACAAGGACCAAATATGTCTGTCGCCATGAGTTCATTTGGTTTAGAGGGAATCATAGCCTTAGGTTTTCCTTTTAATAGAGCGGAAGCATACTTTGCTCTTTGACATTTATCACTTGAACGAATGACATTAGCAATGCTGGAACGCATGTTAGTCCAAATAAACCTCTCTTTAAGAGTATCAAGAGTTTTATCTAAACCCGCATGTCCAGTTGCGTGATGAGCTACCCGCACTAAATTGACAACAAGTTTAGGTGGCACGACTATTCGGAGCTTTGTATGCGCAGAGTCAGCATATTTACATACGATGTCTCCACTCAAGACAAAGTGTCGTGAATCTCTCTGTGTAGCTGCATAGTCAACATCAGTATTGTCCATGTAACCCTTAAGGAACCTGTACATTTTCCTGATTGGAGCGTGTCTCTTCTGTGACACACCGATTCGGGCTAACCTCCTAACGGTCTCTTAATCTTGCTGCTCCAATTGTACATGGTGTATCTGCACATTTTTGATAGGGTTACGTGATAAAGCATCAGCCAGTAAGTTATCTTTCCCAGGCTGATGGACGATAGTGGCGTTAAACTGTTGGGTGAACAAAGCCCAACGTGTCAATCTATCACTAGACATGTCAGTTTGCAGCATAAACTGAAGTGCTTTGTGATCTGTAATAATGATAACCTTGTGTCCCAGCAACATTTTTTTTCCAAGCTTGCAAAGCTGTTACAAAAGCTAACGCTTCTAGTTCTGTCGTAAAGTAGTTTTCCTCGTGTTTCTTTAACTTCCGACTAGTGAACGCAATGTAGTGCTTGTTGCCTGCCTCGTCTTTTTGGTATAAGACTGCACTAATGCCTATTCTTGATGCATCAGACTCTATATAGAACACCTTCTCAAAGTCTGGGTACTCCAGTTTGACGTTGTTTCTGAGCATCTCCTTTGCTTTCTCAAAAGCCTCGTCTGCTGCGGTACTCCATTTCCATCTATTATTCTTCTTGAGTAAATCATACAGAGGAGCCATAATTTCAGAGTATCTCGGACAGTGGCTGCTAATGAATTGGCATGCGCCTACAAATTCTCTGACTTGTTTCACCTTAGTTGGCTTCGGGAACCTAGTGATTGCATCTACTTTCTGCATGTTTGGATGATATCCATCCTTATCAATGGTATGCCCCAAGTAATTGATCTCCTTCTTCAAGAATTGACATTTTCCAAAATTGACCTTGATATTGGCCTCCCTTAAATTTTCAAACAACTTTCTCAAGTGCACTAAATGTTCTGCGGCATTGGGTGAAGATAGAATTAAATCGTCAATGTAGCAGATTTCATTCTCCTTTACCTCGTCAGTGAGCTTGCTATCAAGTGCTCGAATAAGTGCTGGTCCACTGTTGACCATTCCAAAAGGCATTCTCACAAAGACCCATGACGTCTGGTCAAATAAGAATCCAGTGTACTGCATACTTTCTTCCTCCAGTTGAACTTGGTAAAACGAAGATGTCAAGTCAAGAACACTGAAACATGCTCTCCCTTTGAACTTTCTAAGCAGATCTCTAATCTTAGGTGGTCGGTCATTTTCTGGAAGAATCTTCAAGTTGATGGTCCGAGCATCGAGACAAAGACGTATCTGACCATTACTTTTCTTGACTACAGTGATGGGGTTTATGTAAGACGACGCCTGTTTTTTAATAATCCCGTCTACCTCCATTTTTCTGATCAACCCTCGCTCTTCTTGGTAGTATTTCTCAGGTATGGGGTATATTCTCTTTTGGTAAGGGGTTTCATCGGTCAGCCTTATCTTATACTTATAGTCTTTAATCAATCCAGGCTTTTCATCAAAAATATCTTGGAATTCCTTTATCAAATCCTCAAATCCCCCCTGAATTTCTTCAAATCCTTCAGTTTTTCTACTGGGTATTTCTGTTAAATTCTCCACTTCATTGATAATGGTATTTAAAATTTCTTCCCTAAGGTCTATCTCCAGACTGTTTTTCACGTCCTGTTCTTCGATCTCTTCTGTGATCATGTACCCATCATTAAAGCTAATACTTCTATTCTTCATATCAATAATGGCTCCAACTTTCGATATAAAATCGATTCCTAGCACAATATCGAAATGGATCTTGTTCACCACAATAAAGATCTGTTCATAATTCCTTCCATTAATTTCAAAGTTCAACAGCACTTGGATCTTGCATTTCACTGCCTTGTCTTGGAAAATTCCTCTCACTTTCACGGTAGAAACAGGTAAAACTGTCATGTTTTCTCCTTTTAACAGACTTTGATAGCATTCATCAGAAATGATGGAAATAATTGCACCAGTATCCATAAGAGCTTTATACTGTTGGCCATCTATCAGTACAGAAATAATAGGTAAGGCACATGGTCTTTCCTCTTTGACGATTCCCCTCTCTTCTAATAAATCCTCATCAGTTACTTCGTAAATTTCATTAATGGTAATTAGGTGTGGTGTGGCAATGTATTCATAGTTTCTCACTGTCGTTGAGAAATCGGCGTTTTTTTTTGTGTTACCAATCTCAAAGTTCCCCTGCTGACTTGTAGAAGGACCAGGATCGATCACTACATCCTGTCTTTTCTTTTGATTTTCAGCTTCCTTTTCTCTAATTCCTTCAGATATTGCTGACTTTCTTTCTCTCTTTCTTGATACTTGTCGGGTGTCATAACCTGACCTTGAGAATTCTGATTCTGATTCTGGTACTGGTTATTTCGATTGTAGTTTCTATTATAACCATTGTTATAGTATCTACCTCTTCCGTTGTTATAATTCCCTCTATTATTATTCCAGCCTCGTCTTTGCTGATATGGACGGTAACCATGGGATCTGTTGTTGCGGAAATAATTATTCCTGTGAGGACCTACATTTTCAGTTTTTTCTTCATCAGGCTTATCAGTTTGCTGCACTTGATCCATGTAGACTGTATTAACGTCTTTGAATTCGTGCCTCTGACCTTTTTGTACCAAATTTGGCATTGGACTCGTGTAGTCAAGCCTTCTCAATAATTCGTCCATACTTGTCAAATCTCTGATATTTGACGATATGATCAGTCTTCTTACCTCCACAGGCAGCATACGTGAAATCGCATCTATCAACTGCTCTGTTGACAATGGGGGTTGCAAAAATCTCAAGCGTGATAGCTGACTCGTGAAGAAATCAGCGTACCGTGTTGGAAGAGTACCTGAATACTTCCTCGAGTATACCTCGGCTCTTAATGAATTCTGAGCTTCTATTGACCAGAATCGTTTTATCAGTGCCTCTGAAAATCCGTCAAAATTGCTGAAAGTGTAGCGAAATGCTCTAAACCATTCAAGGGGTCCTCCAGCTAGAAATCTTTCCACGATTCTCATCTCTCTCTCTCTAGGAATGTGGGCTTCAATGAAATAGTCTTTAAGATTCCTGATATATTCTATCGGTGTGAGACTATCAGTGTTGCTAAATTTTTGAGGTTTGTCTTCAAAATTTCGGATGACTGTCACATTTCTCGGATATGAATCCATATAATTTTTCCCACTATCACGATATTTCCATTCGGGTTCAATATTCCTATCCTCGTCTTCTTCCCGGAATCTGGATATACGTTCCTCAGGACTAATATCTCTCTCTTCTGTAGCGAGGTTACATCTTCTCACGTAATTTCTATCCTCTTCACCAGTCAATCCTTCAGTATCCTTGTCTGTGATTTCCGTGATTACTTTCCTAATCAACTCTTCTTTATAGGTTTCCATCATGCTAGCTTCTCCTAGTTTCAAATTCTGAAGTTTGCTCGTAGTTTCATTAACATCAGAGACAACCTTATGAATCTGTTCCTCTAACGCAGTTTTTAATGCTTGCACGTCCTGACCTATTTGAGTTCTATCCTCTACCTGCTTTTCGGATAGCGAATCCATCCTTACATTCAAGTCTTTCCTAATCTGAACTACTTCATTATTTATGTCTACTTGTGTACTGGCAAGTTTTCTTTCAATTCGTTCCTGAATCTGATCAACATGTTCCCCACTTGACCTGTTCCATTCATCTTTCCAAACCGTTAAATTTGCAGTCAACATTTCCGCGATATCTACTTCAATGTCTTCCTTAAGTAAACGATTGTGATCTAATACTTGGGTTCTCATGACCTCTACATCGTATTTTAAACCAGCTAAAGAAGCTGTTGTCCTAACAGACTCGTCAACTAACCGAGTTGTTAATGCACTAATGTTACGAGTACAAAGGGTTTTTGAAGTTTCAATTTCCTCTCTAACTTTGTTAACATCAGTTTGAACTTTAGCAATGTCTACAGAAACAGTATTGACATCTACTTGTATCTTATTGATATCGCTTTGCATATCATTAACATCTGAATGAATATTGTTGATGTCTACTTGAACATTTGACACATCAGTTCGAACATTTCTAACCTCTTTTTGAACTTCCTCTACTTTGTCTTGTACCGTAGCAACATCATTCCTAACAATAATTACTTCAGCTCTAGCACATGAAATATCACCCCGGACATTAGCAACATCAAGATTCAACATGGTAAGATCTTTCTGTACCTTAGAAACATCAAATTTAACATCAGACACATCTTTATGCACATTGGACACGTCTGTGCGCATGTCAGTTACAGCATTCTCGATTCCCTGGGTACTGGTCTGTAAACGCGACACATTATTTTCTAGGTTTGCAGAACTGGTCTGAAGAACTTTCAAACTTTCATCCAGCCTAATAGACAAATTACTAGCATTCCTAGCTTCCATCTCCTCCATTCGACTAGTATTTCTAGCTTCCATCTCCCTCACACTTTCGTTCATGCTAGCTTTCAAGTTAGCAGACAAACTGTTGGGCATCTCCTCTAACATCTTCCTCAGACTCTCATCTGCCATTTCAATAATAAACTGCTTTAGGGACATACATCAAACAGAGCAAAATAACAACATCTGAGCAACATTTTTCACCATATATAAAGTTTGAGCAATTTTCTGTCTTAAATCTAACTTATAATTACCATATAATTAACCTTCGTAGACACTTCATGTTGAAATAAACTCAAGCACATGTTCAAGTTTCTTTGGTTCATTTTAAAATATCCTAACACAAATAATTTACATTTACAATCCAAATAATTTAATTTTATCTTTAATATGACTAAACATGTCATAAGCCGGTCAAATAAAAGAAGATTCCAGATCATAGGCGATTTTTCTAAGTTTCCAGCCTATTTAACCTCTCTCAAGTTGTATAAGATCTGATCTTTTCTGAGTGTAATTTTCCTAATACAATACATTTTATTCCTATATAATCACACTCTCAAATTCTACAATTGGCCAAAACATCTAACAAAGAATCAACCTCTTTATTTGAGTCTTCACAATCCCTTTGACATCGATAACTTGGTAATCCAATGTTATTCGAACACTCCACAAAAATTGCGGTGTCAATTCTACTGCAATAACTTGGTAATCCAATGTTATTCAAGCACTCCGAACTTCGATTGTGCCAATTCTACTGGCGTTCAACCTGGTAATCCAGTGTTGTCAATCGAGCCCCATACGTTGATTGCGCCAATCCTACTGGCGTTCAACCTGGTAATCCAGTTTTGTTGAACATGCCCCACGTTATAGGGTCGCCAATCGTACTGTCCCCGATATCAGTATAGTAGGCTGTCAGATATCCGCCCCCTCAATCGGATTGCCAATAATCAATCGCACCGGCACAGCTACATCAATGAAAATGGCACTGACAGATACTATCGAGATTAGAGCACAATAGTTAACAAGAAATTATTGTGGAACACACCAAAATATACGGGGGTTCATACTTACCTTTACTTACCTCTTAAATTTATCTCGGGGACTGGGTTGTCAACTGGATCACTTAAAGTATGTCCACACAATAACCTCCACCATGATATTTAAAATGAACCATAACGAAGACGAGAAACCTTAAACTGCACAATAATTTATTTCACATAAAGAATGAATTTAACAAAAATAAAACAACAAAATACACGTGGCAATCAGAAGCCATCGACCACATAACCATGTCCTCCTGTAGGACTTGTATACTCTACATACAATGTTTCAGCTTTCTCAAGCTCAAAATAACGTAAAAATAATAATGCACTTGGAATGGAAACGGGATTTGGGACGAGACACATATAGCAATTGTTTTGCGTGTTTATACACATCACATTTTATTTATAGCCACAAGGCTATTATGGAGACGTCCTTGGCCTCTATCATACAGTTGTCCGGGCCAGCTGCAATGCACCTGCATCGTCAAAGTGGACTCACCCGTCCGTTCAACCCTAGCATATGCGAGTTACATCAGAGCTTAGCTCTCCCTTTCAAAACACGTTAAATGTCCACTTCTCAACTGAAATATTATCACGCAAATCTTTTAAATGCTCCATTCAAACACCAATGGAATACTCTAACACTCCCAAATCATGTTTAATTGTTCAAACCACTTGTTTAACTAGCGTTGTTTAGAGTATAATAACAAATTTCTTAATGTTAATAACAAAAGTTCATTAATTATTTATAACAATAATAAATTGTTTATAACAATGTCAAACGACAATTGAAAATTTTATACACGCCTCTATTAATCCCTTTCATTTCAAATTGTTATCAAAGATATTTACATAATTACTTACAATATTATATTGTTTATATTATTTATACAAGAAATACATTAAACCACACGTTTATCCGGTTGATAATTACTCAAATCATGGTGATATAATCGACCAATGAAGGTTAGTTATATTTAAATGTCAAATTCAGGTTTAATAAGGTTTAATAATAATTATAATTATTTGTGACGGTAACCTCCATTCAAAATCTTTATCCCAAATTATTTAACACTCTTGTTAATTTTAACAGTATCTTCATATGAATAACTTTCAAAGAACCAGGACAATACATTCAGCGGAAAAATACTTCGCTCAAAACGCACAAAGTTGCACAAAAATAGGCCCAGAATTCATCATATATCTCCATATATATGGCATCAAAATCTTCCAAATTACATACAAAAACTTCCACTTATAAATTCAACAACTTCATTTATTACTGTGGGAACCTCCTTCATTATTCAAGGGCATTATTCATCAGCGACTTTTACACGTCCACTGAACTAACGATTATACATCCATTGTTCCTCTTTAAAAATTCTTATATTCATCAATTGTATTAATGACTGTTATTATTTAACCTTCGTGGGTTTCATTCATGAATCGATATGAAGTAAAATTTTGCCAATCACAAATAAATTTAATAGCAAATACGATTAGACACTCCTCCCTGGTCTATCAAAATTGAGATTAATATCTTCAAAGTAATGCAGTATAAAAATACTATCTTCAATCAAAGTTCATCTAAACTGCATGAATAGTCGAATAGAATACAATTAGACTGTGGATTGCAAACATTATTGTTCCAATCTATAATTGAGAAAATTCCTATCAAATGTTCATTACTATAGTGTATTCAATAAATCGTAATCAAAGTTCATATTTCATAAAATTGTCTATAATGCAATGGTAAATGTCTATGTTGCAATCATGTTCATAAGACGACTAGTATTTCAAAGATCGTCGATAACGTAATAGATTTTAACGCTCTAAAATCATTTAATTATTCTTCTTTCTTGAGGATGACAGAAAATTGGTCAAAGTAATTTACTGAATAGAATTACTTTAATAAAATGACACGCTGTCTGAATTCAAATCTGCCATAGCAAATCGTTAACTTTACAGTCAAATCGTGACTACAAAAATATGCAAATTACTGAAAGAATCTAAATTATCAAGTCTCAACTGATCCAAAATTATTTAAGTATGCCAATGACATAACAATGTCTCAACAAATCGTAGAAAAAGGCATAAATCATCGAAGTGTACTGAGTACAGAAATATCAAGCAAGAAAATGGGGCAAAAGATAGGACAGAAAATATGGGAAAAATTGTTGCTCAGATATCGCTACATGACTCAAATAATACAAGAAACGTTCACGACTACCTTATCTGTTGATTGAAGTTCTAGAGGAAATTTTCAAAGAAAACTGCTGTTGGTTCCATTTCACCAGCGTGAAGATGTGCTCCGACCTCGAACCTGGAATCAGCGCCCTCGGAGAATCGAACTGCTTCCTCCTCCGGAAATTGCACTGCTCCATGTATACGAAAGACATCCTTCTGGCAAAACTCTTCTTTGTGAGCCGGGTCCACCCTGGCCTCTCTTGAAAGTTCCCTGAAGTTCTGGTCGTAATTCGCCATGAAGTTTATTGCAGTTATTTCCGCAGAAATATTCATAATCGTGGAGTATGAAAATATTTCCACTGCCATTTGATATAATTCAGCGATGGATTCACGATGCATGAGTGTAGTTGGATGTTCACTACATGCTCGCTTTTGAAGAAAGACGATTAACGAAGTTCCATGCTGCTATTTCACTCCATCGATATATGTCCCAATTGCATTAAAGCCTTAGCCTTCCATCTCAACTTCTGTTATAATCATTGAAAGCACTGCAAGACTATAATGTTCCATAGTAGACTGTATCGTTGTATTACCAAACGTATTCTTCAATATCACGGTTGCGATGCACGTGTCAGCCGTAGTGTATAATGTGGAATTTTAAAAGTGCTTCTCAGGTGGCGAGAAAATCACTTTTGTCTGCAGTCTTAAAATGCCAATATCTTTCAAAGTATAACTGTGAAATTGTTCAAATCTTCTACACACCTCAATGTTGTACTGCCCAATTGAATTATAATAAAGGCAGAAGTTAACTCTTTATATATTATCAGGTAGAAACGTTAATGTGAGCGTTACAACTTCACCTAGTTTCGAACAGCGTAAAATGGAACTGCTCCGTGTTCATTCGATGCGCCGGGTTTAACCACACGCTAAAGACAACTTGCTTCACTTATTCACTCGAAAATGACTATATGACATCTGAAATATATATTTGCGGTATCTGATATCAGATATGACGATATGAGAGATATGAGAGCTCCTCTCTCTTGTACACGACCTTTTATCAACTTCTTAAGGGGCGTATCCATCCCTTCCATAGCATGTTCCTCCGTCATTGCTAGAAGTTTCAACTTTGGCTATACTTGACGGATTTTCAAATTTCAAAAACTCAAAATTAATTTCTTCAAAATTCCAAATCAATGCCATAACTGAAAATAGTTTTCCACAATTCTGCATGCCAAAAGTAATTAAATATCGTAGTTTCAGCAATCTCCGTCTTCCTTCCAAACTATCGTTCATTGGTTCGAGTTTTTCCTCCAATAGCGTAACTTCTTCCTTAGCACAATACCTTGTTTCCTGCGACTGCGTCGTAAATCTAAGATCTTTCTCGAACAAACTCATGACGTCACCAAGAATCTCAGCTCAACCAGCCTACTTGCATGAAGTCTACGTCATCCGTGCCTACGTCATGAATATACACGTCACAACTATGACAGCCATAACTTTATTCATATTTGCCAATACAGCCATCGTGGTCTCAATATAATTCAATTTACGGGGGCAGTATTACATATTTACATTTATCATTTACATTAGCAATTAACATTTTTGTTCGTGATGTGATGTATGGAGATTTCATATTCTCAGGACAAAATGGTAAATCATTATGATCATCATGTAACTCTTTAGGGTACTCAAGATTTACCTCTAAAATATATCCTTTATCATCGTTATCATTAAGAGTGTCAACATGTAAGACATCAATTTCAGGTTGTGTCAGCCAGCGAAAATCTTTCAGTGGTAGATATTGACTCATAGCCCAACCATATTGGTTATTTGCATCCAGGTAGACAATATACTTTGACTCTTCACAAGGGTTGTAGCTAGGCATGTATTAGCCTACTTTCGATTTTTGCAAAAAAATGAAAGTAGACTTATCAGATCAACACAGGGCGAAAAAAGTGTGTCTGTCTGTGTGTGTGTATGTGTGTGTGTGAGTCTGCGTGTGTGTGTGTAAATGTGTGTGAGTCTGTGTGTGTGTGTGTGTCTGTGTGTGTGTGAGTGTGTGTACTCTGAATGTCTGTCCCCCCCTATCAATTCGAACACGGTGAGTGCGAATTGAACGAAATTTGGTACAAAGGTAGCACTAGCAAAGGACACCTCAGTTTCATGTTTTATATCGCCGCCATCTTGACGGAAACGTAATGGCGGCCACACAAATGTTCAAAGCTTAAATCAAATTACGACTAACCTAATCATCCGATCTCTACCAAATTTTGCAACAACATACCTTTATGAGGGGAGCATCCTTTGACCAAACCAATAGGTCATCAGCGTAGTAGTTTGCGGATGGCGGCCATCTTTGTGTGAAAATGGATTGCCCCTATTAATTCGAACACGGTGGAACCGAATGGAACGAAATTTGGTACAGAGGTAGTACTAACAAAAGGCACCTCAGTGTCATGTTTTATATCGCCGCCATCTTGACGGAAACGTAATGGCGGCCACACAAATGTTCAAAGCTTAAATCAAATTAGGACTAACCGAATCATCCGATCTCTACCAAATTTTGCAACAACATACCTTTATGGGGGAGCATCCTTTGACCAAACTAATAGGTCATCAGCGTAATAGTTTGCGGATGGGGGCCATCTTTGTGTGAAAATCGATTCCCCCTATTAATTCGAACATGGTGCAACCGAATGGAACGAAATTTGGTACAGAGGTAGTACTAACAAAAGGCACCTCAGTGTCATGTTTTATATCGCCGCCATCTTGACGGAAACGTAATGGCGGCCACACAAATGTTCAAAGCTTAAATCAAATTACGATTAACCTAATCATCCGATCTCTACCAAATTTTGCAGCAACATACCCTTATAGAGGAAGCATCCTTTGACCAATTGAATAGGTCATTAGCCTAATAGTTTGCGGATGGCGGCCATATTTGTTTGAAAATCCATTCCCCCTATTAATTCAAACACGGTGAAACCGAATGGAACGAAATTTGGTAAAGAGGTAGCACTAGCAAAGGGCATCTCAGTGTCATGTCTTATATCGCCGTCATATTGACAGAAACGTAATGACGGCCACACAAATGTTCAAAGCTTAAGTTAAATTATGACTAACATAACCGTCCGATCTCTACCAAACTTTGCAACAACATACCTTTATGGAGGGAGCATCCTTTGACCAATCTAATAGGTTATTAACCTAATAGTTTGCGGATGGCGGCCATTTTTATGTAAAAATTGATTCCCCCTATTAATTCGAACACGGTGGAACCGAATGGAACGAAATTTGGTACAGAGGTAGCACTAGCAAAGGGCATCTCAGTGTCCTGTTTTATATCGCCGCCATATTGACTGAAACGTAATGGCGGCCACACGAATGTTCAAAGCTTAAATAAAATTACGATTAACCTAATCATCCGATCTCTACCAAATTTTGCAACTACATACCTTTATGGAGGGAGCATCCATTGACCAATCTAATAGGTCATCAGCGTAATAGTTTGCGGATGGCGGCCATCTTTGTGTGAAAATCGATTCCCCCTATTAATTCGAACACGGTGCAACCGAATGGAACGAAATTAAGTACAGAGGTAGTACTAACAAAAGGCACCTCAGTGTCATGTTTTATATCGCCGCTATCTTGACGGAAACGTAATGGCGGCCAAACAAATGTTCAAAGCTTAAATCAAATTACGATTTACCTAATCATCCGATCTCTACCAAATTTTGCAACAACATACCCGTACAGAGGAAGCATCCTTTGACCAAATGAATATGTCATTAGCCGAATAGTTCTCGGATAGCGGCCATCTTTGTGTGAAAATAAATTCCCCCTAATAATTCAAACACGGTGAAACCGAATGGAACGAAATTTGGTACAGAGGTAGCACTAGCAAAGGGCATCTCAGTGTCATGTTTTATATCGCCGTCATATTGACAGAAACGTAATGGCGTCCACACAAATGTTCAAAGCTTAAGTTAAATTGCGACTAACATAACCATCCGATCTCTACCAAACTTTGCAACAACATACCTTTATGGAGGGAGCATCCTTTGACCAACCTAATAGGTTATTAGCCTAATAGTTTGCGGATGGCGGCCATCTTTATGTAAAAATTGATTCCCCCTATTAATTCGAACACGGTGGAACCGAATGAACGAAATTTGGTACAGAGGTAGCACTAGCAAAGGGCACCTCAGTGTCATGTTTTATATCACCGCTATCTTGACGGAAACGTAATCGCGGCCACCCAAATGTTAAAAGCTAAAATGTAATTACGACCAACCTAATAATCTAGTCTCTACCAAATTTTGCAACACCATATCTTTATGTGGGAAACATATTCTGACCAAACTGCAAGAACATCAGCCCAATAGTTTGCAGATGGTGGCCAAGTATGTGTGCAAATCGATTCCCCCTATCAATTCAAACACGGTGAAAGCGAATTGAACGAAATTTGGTACAGAGGTAGCACTAGCAAAGGGCACCTCATATTCATGTTTAATATCCCTATAACACGTTGTATTTCAACAAGCTACTACAACCAACATTCAATCATACTCCTTGAAAAGGACAAAGAGTTATAACAATACCCATGGATTTAGGAGAAAGTAGGCTATATGTTCTTTACTGAACATCTTGTTTATTATTCGCTTTAGAGTACGGTCCACTACATTGGCTTAATCCACCTCGAATTGATGATTTTATAAAATTGATCATGTCTATATCAGTCATTAATTCTAAATTTACTTTCGTTTTTTTCAACATTGAACTGAAACTTAACCCAGGAGCAGTGAAATACTGACAAGGATCAAGGTCATAAGTTTTCATACAAACATTTCGAAAATTTTCAAAAACATCTGCTAATAATAACACATCTGTCTTCAAATATATGTCTGAAAATTCTCCTAAAGTTTGAATGTCAAACTGTGCCCATACACGTTGTGCATGTAAATATTCCTGATCACTGATATGACTTGTGTTTAAGGAACTGTAAAATGCATCTTTCGGTGGCAAAGAACACTCCTCAAGACGTTCCACACAGTTAATATATTCATAAGTTAATATACCCTTTTGACGAATCAAATTAAAATCATCTTCTTTAGGAAAGACACGTTGAATTTCATGAAACTGATCTGATTTGAAATTACTAGCCAGCTTATCAAGACTACTCGACATAAAGCGGAATGAATCTAAAATCGCAGTTTAATGTTTTTTTTATTGCTAGTTTTGATGTATTTTGTGACCG
Organism: Meconema thalassinum; assembly: GCA_946902985.2. Classification (NCBI taxonomy): domain Eukaryota; kingdom Metazoa; phylum Arthropoda; class Insecta; order Orthoptera; family Tettigoniidae; genus Meconema; species Meconema thalassinum. The sequence continues at coordinate 439,138,719 of OX336393.1, read as the reverse complement.
ATATGTATTGTTCCTTATTATTTGCAATCACATCAATTTTCACATCTAAAGCTCCAAATTCTTTAACGATAAAGTGGTTATCGTATTTGCTACCGTTATGTAGAATGACCGGAATGAATTTACTTACTCTACAATTTAAATTACATTCTTGGTGAGCAGCACCACGATATTTTCCTGTTAAATGGTCATGATCGCGAACCCTGTCTGTATATAAACATTCACCACATATAAAACAATTAGTTTCAGTTTCAAAATTCATTTGCTCTGATGAAGTTAGTGGCTCCATTGGAATGATCGTATTTAAAATAGAGGATATACGGATGGCATTTTTTCAAGTCTTTCCACAAAAACTTAAGGTGCGTCAGGTCCTCTATAGAGCTCAAACTTATTTAAAGAGTCATCATAACTACATTTAATATAATATGCAAAGCTAAAAGGTTCATGAATGTGAGTAGTGTTGGTGAAAGGTTGGGCTGGATTCGATGAACATGTATTAAATGGTTTTAGCAAAGCCTCGAAGTCAGCATATATAACAAATGGTACTCGAAGCTGTTTCTCATAATCCTTAAATTTTAGAATGTTATTTTTAGGAGTCGGTAATACCGTACACACATGATTACATCCCCATTTTTGGTGTTGAGTTAGTTGGTCCTCTTTTCTGAAATATAGTAAACAACCATCACACAACCACTTTTTAGTCTTATATTTTGATAGCTGACTACCAACAAGTCTACTGAAATGTTTTATCCAACAATAGTGAGCATTTTCACCTTTAGTTATGTACAGTAAATTTACATGAGCATCCTTTTTTCCCTGAGTATAATATAGAGGACCAACTATACTCTTATTTTCAATTCCATAAACATTAATACTTACATTGTTCAGCTCTTCAAAACGTTGAATGTCTTTCATCGCCATAGGAAATTCTATTTCTTTTAAATCTAACACTGAAGAATAGTGAGGATAAGATGATGTTCTCATCGTGTCCCTCACTGCTGGATGGAGAGCTGAGGTTACAGCCCATGTAAAGCATGCGTCATCATTATTCATAACGTTTACACAAGCATGCTTACGTTTGATCCATCCTGGCAAATCAACGTACGATGATGCTCGAAGGGGATTATATTTATTCATGTTGGTTTCTAAATAAAGTACTTCAACTAACGCCCAGCCTGACTCCCTTTCCTGGAACTCTTCACTCTTCACAATGGTAGCACTTGAAAAATGTTGGTATATATCACTAATATTAGTTGATTCGCTAACAATTATGTTTTTTGTATTAAAAGATTTGATATCTGTAATTTCACCTTCACTCCCAGTTTTTACATAGAGTCCAAAAAATTCAAAATTCATTTTAATTGTTTTATGCTCTAATAAAATATTACCTACCAGGCCAGACACAGTAGGTTGAACATTTTTTAAAAATGATTCAATACTTTGAGTTTTTTCTTTACTATAAAGTCTATAACTAGCAATTCGACTTTTAAACGCACTACCAATTTGTTGAATATTCGCAGAATTTCTTTCATGACAAGCGTTATTTTTATGTTGAATACTGCGCAAATGTCCATGAATGATTGAAGATGGTATATCAATATTACATACATTACAATGTGTTATCAAAGGTTCACCATTCTTCTTTCTTTTTGATGCACAACTATTTTCACAATCTTGAGAACGTTTACGCTTTTGAGCATTACATTCGTTTAAAGGTTCCGTGCTAGTTGATGGTTTTACAGTTTTTAATTCTTGTTGTTCTCCATGCACTTCAACCATGTGGGATTTATATCGCTTTACAGCACAAAATCCAAGATCGCAAATTGAACACGAAATTGGTGCTGAACTGACATGCTTTAGATTTACATGCCGTCCAAGACTATCCTGTCTGTTAAATGTGGTAGCACAATGACTGCAAACAAACATTTTAATGTCATGTTTAAAATTTGCGTGCCGTTGAAGGCTGTCAGGTCTTGAGAACTGTTTCTTACAGTCACCACACTTGAACATGATGACCCCTTTCGAAATTACCTATAAAAGAAAGAAATCATAAATGTTAATAAATGATAAACAAAAGTACAATTTAAATAGTTTAATTATATTCCAGTCAATGGTTATAGCAGGGCATTTAAATCGATCATCTGTGAACTCCTAGCAAGTCTAACTTCATGTAGTTCTAACTGAGGGTTACTACATACCACTGTCACTGACACCTAGCGGTGAACATTGGAACTTGATAGAGTGGTAGAAACCAGTGATCACCAGTTAAGTGAGCTAAGTGTGACGTCATAGCCAGTCTTAAAGCAAGTCTAAACTTGTAGAACATGTCACGTGATAGAAACTAGCGATCGCCAGTTACGTGAGCTAAGTGTGACGTCATAGCCAGTCTTAAAACAAGTCTAAACTTGTAGAACATGTCACGTGATAGAAACCAGCAGCCACCAGTTAAGTGAGCTAACTGTGACGCCATAGTCAGTTATAAAGCAAGTCTAAACTTGTAAAACATGTCACGTGACAAGGTTAAGTTAGGTAAAGTTAGGTGAACTGAGGTTAAGACTTTAAATATTCCCTCTGTCACTGACACCTAGCAATGAACATTCGGACTTAATAGAGCGGTAATCAAAATCTAAACTACAAATTTAGCTTTACACATCATGGTCAAGTAGTTCCAACTTTTGAATGCTAAATATACCATTTTCACTGACATGTAGTGGTGAACATTGGAAAATATCACTCTAGCTGTTTTTAAAGTTATTAGAGGGGCACTTACCTTTTTATAATTGATCAACTGCTGCCACTGAATGAACCGATTGTAGGAATCTGGTAACCTACAGGTACCCAATTATCTGTAAACAAATTAATCAATCAATCAATCAATAAATACATTCCAATCAATAACTTCAACATCAATTAGTAATAAAATACTACAATCCATTAATAATAAGTACTTACCTTGCAAAATAATTTAATGATTTTCTACCAAAACGTTTTTTTTTTTTTACAACTCTTGAGCAGTAATAGAGCACTGTTCACTCAAAGCGAGTAATAAAGACTTGACAGTAGAGAGATATATGACACCCCTCTTATATAAACTCTCATCGCTCATGTCAGCAGTTTTTTGCAGATCATTGCAATTCCTTTCCCAATACAGCTGAGAGTGCAAAGTACACTAGGAACACCTGTGTGGTATCCAATGACTGCTGACTTTGCATGATCATCACCCATTGTCTTGATCAACACATGAGGTTTAAAATTACTGCAGCGTCAGTCATAGCAACAGCAGTGTGCGCTCTCTGCCATGTCAGCAACATGACACCGGAAGGAACACCTGTGTAATATCCAATAACTGCTAACTTTGCATGATCATCACCCATTGTCTTAATGAACACATGAGGTTTCAAATTTCTGCAGCGTTAGTAATAGCAACAGATCTGTGCGCTCTCTGCCATGTCTGTAATATGACACAGGAAATATAACAAGACATCTTACTGCACATACCATCTCCTCAGTTTTAACATCTTAAGAACATGTATTATTCTCTTTCAACTACAAATGACTCGTTAGAACACATCCATCCACCAAGTTAGATCCCTTGTATGCTCACATTTATTTCGTCACTTTCGTTTCATATCGTTATCCCATTATAGTAGTCGGGGATTAGTGAACAACGTCAGTTCAACACACACAAATGTAGTTAGACCCTTTGAGATTATTTAAATAAATGCATGGGCTAATCCGTAGAGACCAGTCCAAAGGGGCTCATCCACAAGGACTCGTCCACAAGGACCTGCCCACAAGGACTCGTCAACAATGACCCGTCCACAGGGACTCGTCAACAAGGACCCGTCAACAATGACTCGTCAACAATGACCCGTCCACAGGGACTCGTCAACATGGACCTGCCAACAATAATCCGTCAACAATGACCCGTCAACAATAACCTATTAGATTGGGTTAGGTTAGGTTACACTACAGCCGCCATCTTTAAAAAAGCCCGCCCTCTTACCAAACCTATGAGTGGACATGTGTAAAAACAAAAAACTAGCATGTTAATTCATAGTGGCTTTCCACCGAACACATGCACTTTATGTAGAACAACGTTTCATTCCATATTAGCATGCAAACTCTCACATGTTGCAATTGGAAAGAGAGATTCTCTAAAAAATTACAATTTCACCCCCTAGTAGGGGTAGGTTTTACTTATGGGGTTGAAATATATTATCCATTGGAAAGGGGGTATTAGCCCGAGTTCAATGACACCTCGTACAAGTCTCTAGCCTGATTGGTTCGCGAGATATTGCCATTTTAGTATTCCAGCGGTGGAGCGGTGGCGGTGGCGGTGGCATCTGAACCCCTGCAAATACACTACTCAAAGCTTAAATCAAATTACGATTAACCTAATCATCCGATCTCTACCAAATTTTGCATCAACATACCATTATGGAGGGAGCTTCCTTTGACCAAACTAATAGGTCACTAGCCTAATATTTTGCGGATGGCGGCCATCTTTGTGTGAAAATCGATTCCCCCTATTAATTCGAACACGGTGAAACCGAATGGAACGAAATTTGGTACAGAGGTAGCACTTGAAAAGGCCACCTCAGTGTCATGTTTTATATCACCGCCATCTTGACGGAAACGTAATCACGGCCACCCAAATGTTAAAGGCTAAAATTTAATTACGACCAACCTAATAATCTAGTCTCTACCAAATTTTGCAACAACAAATCTTTATGTGGGAAGCATATTCTGGCCAAACTGCTAGATTATCAGCCCAATAGTTTGCAGATGGTGGCCAAGTATGTGTGCAAATCGATTCCCCCTATCAATTCAAACACGGTGAAACCGAATTGAACGAAATTTGGTACAGAGGTAGCACTAGCAAAAGGCACCTCAGTGTCATGTTTTATATCGCCGCCATCTTGACGGAAACGGAATGACGGCCACCCAAATGTTAAAAGCTTAAATCAAATTTCGACCATCCTAATAATTTGATCTCTACCGGATTTTGCAACAACATGCCTTTTTGTGGAAAGCATCTTATGACTGACTACAAGGTCATCAGCCCAATAGTTTGCAAATAGCGGCCATGTATGTGTGCAAATCCATTCCCCAGATCAATTCAAACACGGTGAAACCGAATTGAATGAATTTTTTTACAGAGGTAGCACTAGCAAAGGGCACCTCATATTCATGTTTAATATCCCTATAGCACGTTGTATTTCAACAAGCTACTACAAGCAACATTCAATTATACTCCTTGAAAAGGACAAAGAGCTATAACAATACCCATGCATTTAGGAGAAAGTAGGCTATATGTTCTTTACTGAACATCTTGTTTACAGATTGTCCCGACTAACGTAAGCCGAAAATTGTCACGTGAGGACTGGCGCCATGGGTAATAGAGAAATAACTTGGGTGTTCACAAGGTAATGGACATGTTTCTTTTGCAGGGTGAAGTTCAAGGCTACGAAGTGAGGGTTGACCAAAACGAAAATATAGAGCATTATTCAATCATCGAGTCAAAAATACCCATGCACCAATCCTCGCGGGTTCACGTGCGTTTCTGTTTGATGAAATGCTCTTGCAAAGTTAAACAACCTTTAATGATGAATTGGGAGATAATTGACGTTGGTGAAATCGGCCCTAAGAGCGATAGAGGAGCGGACAATGTGTAATTATTAGCGAGACAGTGTGTCCGTGTTCCACTGGTCCTTAGTAAACCCTGGAATTATAACGTACAAGTTAATGCATGTCCCATAAATTAAATCGTATTATTTTGGTTTTCGACTAATTAATTTCAATAGCCTAATCAGAGTTTCCCATTAGGAAATGTTCTCGGACTCCCTAATGCGATCGATATGTAAGCACGGACCCCTTGCCCCAAAATCTTTTAAGTCAAGACTTAAAATATTTAAATTCCTAATGGGAACTTCTGACTTGGAGTACTGTGCTCAATTATTTATACGTTAATATTAATTAATTTAATCCTATTACATCATAGATTTTTCTTAAGTCGTAAAGGTAGGTACTTCTTCTCCTTCTTCTTCTTCCTCTTCTTTCCTAGCGTTTATCCCAGTACGGGGTCCGCTGCTCTACTACATCTTCTCCACTTTTCCTGTCGTTGACATCTGCAGGTTGTGAGCCAACATCGAGCTACAGACCTAAAAATAACAATCCAGCGTTTGAGAAGGGACAAGTCCTATTTATTATAACTTTGTTAAGAGCACTAATGTGTAAAAGGGGCCGATGTTCAATAAGACGAACGTAACCTATTCTTTCCGGCAATTATCCTTCGAGGTCGGGTTGCAATTTCAAAATATTCATCCTGAAATCAGGCCCCATATCCAGCCTATTTCTATAGTTGCTTTTTATTACGCACATTGTGGGAAAAGCTTGTTCGCACAAGTAAGTTGTTGCAAACCGAAGAATATGTTTTATTGCCTTACCGCTCATTCCCATGTAGTACTTTCGAGCTGGCACCCAGAAGTCTGCAAGCTCTCTTTCATTAAATTTTTTCTTCATTTCACCACTTGAGATCAATTCAACGAGTTGGTGTTGTTCCTCCTCTGATAATAGCTGAATACTTTCAATTTTGAGATTGGTGCTGAATGGGTTATCGTTAACGGGCTCAGGTAAATATTCCCGAAAATTAGTTGCAAGACTTTGAGGATGTTCGGTTATATTTTCCTTACCTCGCAAGGCAAACCTTCGTTAGATGACTGCAGAAACGTTTTTAGTGTGGGGAAATTGGACCCTTGCTGCCCAAATACTACACTTTTTCACGATATCTCTGATCATGTCTTCAACTCTGAAGACATCAACGTAGTCACCTTGTAAACTCAAATTCAAAACATTTAAGTCATCAAACAAGTCAGGCAACAGTACTGCAAAGCCAAGAAATGTCATTTAGCAAATCCTCATGTATCGCCCCATGAAGAGAGATCCGTAGACTACCTCAACTGTCAGGGGTCCGCGGACCACCTAATGGGAACCTCTGGTCTAAATGAATATCAACTTTATTTAATACATTATTTTTAATTTATTTTTTACTTATTTATTTATTTGTTTATTTGTTTGTTTGTTTATTTATTACTTATTTATTTGTATTTATTTATTTATTTATTTATTTATTTATTTATTTAGCGTATGACTTTTAGTGCCGGGAGTGCTTGGGGTGAGCTACAAGTACCGTCGCGTGTGAATGAGATGACATCAATGAAAATGAATGAAACTGGGCAAGTTCAATTTCAGATAGTTCCAAATTTCGCTACCAGACGTCATTGGCACCCAGCTGCGAACCGGCGAACGTTGAAATTTGATAGAGCGTTACTAGATTAATAACCTACAAATTTAGCTACACACTACCAATTGTAGTGGGAGGTTCTTTTCCATGCCACCAACGGCTTTACTTCCCCTCCGAAGGAAGGCATACTGAAGGCATTTTAAATTGTAATACATTTATTGCACCTTAATCCAGGGGTTCTCAACCTTTTAGACAGCGGCTTCGGTGGCGTAGTTGGTAGCATGCTGAGCTTCTATGCCCAAGATCGCGGGTTCAAACCCGACCGAAGTCGTCGGATTCTTTAAGAGCGTTAATAATCCCTCAGTAGGCTATGCCTTCCTTGGGAGGGGAAGCGAAGCCGGCAGTCCCATGTCATAGATTTATGGCAATGTTAAAGAACTTTCCACTACTTACACCTGTGAGAAGCTAAATTAGGTTAAGAATGTAAACAACACTCTTAGGTTCCTACGTTCGTTGCCAGGAGCCGACTGTGGTGGCGTCTATTAGCTATGTTATTAACTAGTAGTCGTTAACGGTGGTGTTTGGCGGCAAAAATAGGAACTATTTGAGAAATTATATGTCTGCAGTCCTTACTTGAATTTAAACAAGTAGTTCCGTGAAGAACTATGCAGCCTATTTTCATATATCCTACTTGTGTTAACTGCCACTATCAACGTAAAAAATTTCAGTTTGATTGCTGTAATAGATTCGTAGATTTTGAGAATCGACTAAATATTTTGGATGGTCGCCATGTTGGATTTTATATATGTAGGTCCTAGAGTTATGTACTGTTACATGAAGATTATTGTGTACGTGTAGCATTCAAACTTCCATCGCATGGTTAGGACACAAGAAGTAACAAGGAGATTTTAAAATTTCGCACATCTGCCATCTTGTGGTTATGGGAACAATTGAAATAAATTAGATGCCAGTGAATTAACATTCGTATAAGGATTTACTGTACCAAGTTTCACTGCACTTGGATGGTTAATTTGCGAGAAACGTCCATGTGAATATATATATTTCGCGTCACCGCCATGTTGGATTTGTGATCACCAGGTTATTTTAAGTCCTATAGGTGAACCCCCTATGAACATAAAAAAATCAGGTTGATTGCTATAATAGTTTCGTAGATATTCAGAGCCGTCTAAATATTTCGGATGGTCGCCATGTTGGATTGTTAAATGTATAGGCCATAGAGTCATGTACCATTAAAGGAAAATTATTGCGTAGGTTCATTATTCATACTTTCACTTCGATCGCATGATTACGACACAAGAAATAAAAACTTAATTTTAAAATTCGCACAGCCGCCATATTGAGGTTATGTAAACAATTGAACAAAATTAGATACCAGTGCATTACAATGTGTATAAACATTTCCTGTACCAGATTTAATTGCGTTTGAAACATTAAATCGCGAGAAAGTTCTATTTAAAATATTCAAATTCGCTTGGCCGCCATGTTCGTTATGTAGCTAACCGGTTCTTGAAAGTCTTATAGATGAACTTCCAGTAGTGCCCTTTATCTCCGTGCAAAATTTCAGGATGATTCCGCTAATAGTTTCAGAGATATAGAATGCTGGTGAAATATTTCACACATCCGCCATCTTGTGGTTATGTAAACAATTGAACAAAGTTAGATGTCGGTGCATTACAATGTGTATAAACATATACTGTACCATGTTTTATTGCGTTTGGTTGGTTAAATCAAGAGAAACGTCTATTTTAAAGTCCCAACTTCGCGTGGCCGCCATGTTGGTTTTGTAGTTACCAGTTTTTCAAAAGTCACATAGGTGAACTTCTGGTAGTACCCTTTATCTCCGTAATAAATCCCAGGGTGATATCGGGAATAGTTTCGGAGATATTGAATGCTGGTGAAATATTTCGCACAGCCGTCGTGTTGGATTGGTGAGACGTAACAAAATTTGAAGGGCACGGTCGGGGTCGCCCGGAATAGTGCTATGAACTTACCGAGTTTCAATGAAATCGCTCCAGCCGTTTAAAAGTTATTAGTGGACACACACACACACACACTCCTCACACACACACGCACACACACACGGACAAAATGTGATCTCATAAGCCTATTTTTTCAAAATTGAAAATAAGCTAAAAAACAGGTAACACACCTAATACAGTCATCACAATTAACACCGTTTATCAGACAGATTTTACACACCCAAAGTACACGGGGCTACATGACCGCGTTGTCGCAGCCCCTAAACTAAGGGTCCAACCAACCAACCTTTTAGACACAGCGACCCCCTTTTTCGGCTGAGCATTTTGCCGACCCCCCCCCCCCCCCGCCCCTCAAGTTCTAACGTTACAGATTTCAAGTGATCAGTCAGTGAAATTAACCTTTAACAATGTTTGTGGCGAAAATTTTAGGATAAGTATTAAAAAGGAATACCCAGAACTGCCCTCTACAGCGTTACATCCTGCAACTGTGAACAAGGATTCTCCATAATTGTGAATTTAAAAACCAAATCAAGAAATCGTTTGACGCTAGAAAAAGACATTGTTTTGTGTTAACACAAAAATGTGATAACTCAACACATTGCAAGCGTTTCGCCCCAGTGTACCAATTGGGCTCTTCAGTTGGTAAAGGTACACCTACCAAGACGCGTAGCTGGCACACACTGAGAAGGCCATGCAAGACGTTTCGCTACATGTGTATACACATCACGAGCAAGCCAGTGCAACACGGGAGACAAAACTCCACTCCAAAACAATAAACCTTGCCTTGGCATTGAATATACAGTAGAATCAAAATGTTCTAGAAAGAAAAACAAAATTAGTATTGTCAGTTGAACCATTATGCTTGGCATTTTGTCACATTTTTGTGTTAATATAATGGTTCTACGGACAATACTTATTTTGTTTTCTTTCGAGAACATTTTGATTCTATATTGTTTTGTATGTTCCAAAAATCATTCCAGACATTCAAAAGTTGGTTAGTTCCAAACAAGTTCAAATTTCTCATTAATACAATAAAATGAACGTAAAAGTTAAGTACAATGTGAGTATATTATTTTTTTAAATAAAAAACTACAGCAATAACTATTGTTTTTAAACTTTTTCTCCGTATCTCGCGACCCCCCAAGACATATCCTGCTGCCCCCGGGGGGTCGTGACCCACCGGTCAAGAACCGCTGCCTTAGTCAATAATAATTCCATTAATGTAAAGTAAGTAATAAAATGTACCAGTTTCGGCCATATTAAGGCCTTCTTCAACTATGTTGTTAGAAAGAAACTCAAGTATTTACGAGTAAAGCTTTGTTGTTAATATTTCACTTGGGCTTTCTAGGAAAAATAAGAAGCAGATCTGTAACAAATGTGGGCTTTAATTTGGTGTTTATAAAAATAATTTTGCAAAAATAAATAATGCTGTTCGGAGCATGAATACTGTCTAAAACTTCAAACATTATATAGCCTGTTGGCAGTCAATATTTCCTTCGTAAAAGTTTGTTAAATGTTGGGAATATAAAGGAAGAACTGTATTTGAAACATACCCTCTTTACGCTGCTCCTCGTTTTCTCCCGCTTCAAAGCCGGGGTGGAATAAATCTCTCGAAATAACTTTGGAGGTCCTCTCGCCTAGTTCCGGTAGCTCTGTCATTTCCGGCAGGGCGTTGTGCTGGAGTGGGGTACGTGGCAATACTGGGGATGTTCACGGTGTGGTGCCTCTGTTTGTCAGGTGATGTAATCTACTCCTTGTTTTTACCGCAAGCTATTATCCCGCTTCCCTTTCACCCTCGTTACGTTTAGGGTAACGGAATGCAACAAGCAGGATATGAACGAGAGTTTCGTCGCTTCAATTGTGGAGTATTCTGCAGTAGACTAATGACATGTCAGACTTAGTCACCGTTCAGATTATATTAGATTAGTGTTTAGAAATGCGTGAGCAAGGGGTGAAAAATATATTTCAAATAAATTCCCTTTCCCAGAAAATGTTAATTAATTTTGCAGTCAGTCAACACATTATAATATATACTAGGGCAGAGAGTTATACAGTATTTGGAATGTGAAAAATTAACTGATGTAATGAGAAAGATCACAGTTTTTGGGCACCTTTATGGAATGGAAAATAGTAGACTAACTAAACAGATCGTCAACTTACTGACTAGTTACAAATCTTAAACCTACGTGGTTCATTGGTATTGCCAAAGATTTGACAAACGCCAGAATTCAGACGGGCACAATAGCAAAGAAATCACTCTTCTGAGAAGCTATTAAAAAGGCAACATTTCAAGAAAGGAAGAAACAAACAACTCGCAGAAAGTGGACTCAAGAGGAGAAAGATCGTCACTCTAGAAGGAAGAAGGGAATTAGGAAACAAAGGAAATTGAATACAATGGACAATAGCCAACGTTGATTCATCGAACCCTCCAAATGGGTTATTCGAAAGAAGAAGACCAGATTGACATACCAAACTGATTTTATTACTAAATGTTTTTAGTTTTTTTAATTCTTATGTCTCAACATAATCGCCAAAACAATTGAAACATTTGTCGTATCGTTACACCAGCTTTCCAATGCCCTCGGAAAAGAATTCAGCCGCCACTGAGCTGGGTACGTCTGGAGAATCTCCTGAAGTGTTTCCTTTTCGGTGAGGCGTTCCCGCCCAACCATAACTTCAATTCTCTAAAGAGGTGAAAACCATTCAGTGCTGGTTTGGACTAAACGGCAGATGGTCAAAAACTTCACACTTGAATTCTTTGAAAAAGTCTATCATAACGTTGGCACAGTTCGGTCGTGAATGGTATTGTGTTGTGTTGTGTTGACCGAGTGAAAACTTGCCATATCAATTGTCAATATGGCAACACTGATGAAAATGGCTCGAAAGCTGTCTGTACAGAAAATTTTGAGCAAAACATATCTTCATGCAAAATTGTTCTTCAGTCAGTCAACACGTGTATGGGAGCCCAATTATATTGGGCGATTTAAGTTAATAAGTATATTCTATTGAAATACCTTAACCCACCGTTAGTCGCGCATTGGCCTGACAGCTCCGTGGTTCATGTTAGTTTTAATATCAAATGCCGGGTTAGTGCCTTATTTAAAGTACTGGGGCACCTACCCCATACCTGGCTCTAATACAGCAAGAAACAATACCACAGTCATCAGCCAAGTACACGGGGCTGATGTCCATAATTCCCCAAGGCAACCCTTTATAGAGCAATACTATATTTTATTTCCATGTGTTCTTGCATTTTATTGTTTACTAGCTGAAGTACCCGTGCTTCGCTACTGGTCATAAATAAATTGAAATGTGAAGGTGACAGTTAAAACAGGGGATAGGCGAGGTGCTGCGCGGAGGGAGATTAAGGATGGAACATTTTGTCCAGCTACACCGCTTGGCATTGACCTTGTTTTATAGCACACAATTAGGTTTTACTCGCTAACACATGGAGATACACGAAAACGATAAGTACCATTCTGATAGAAATTTAAATTTTAAACCTAGTATATGCTATCAAAAGTTTGCTATTTCTTAGCGTTCTCTTTTTATTTGAAACTAGCTGAAATACCCGTGCTACGCTACGCGTCATAAATAAATTAAAATGTGAAAGTGACAGTTAAAACTGGGGATAGGCGAGGTGCTGCGCGGAGGGAGATTAACGATGGAACATTTTGTCCACACCGTTCGGCGTTGACCGTGTTTTATAGCACAAATTTAGGTTTTACTCGCTAACCGTTGGAGATGCCTTTCGGATAGAAAATGTAATTTTAAACCTCGTATATGCCATCAAAAGTTTGCTATTTCTTAGCGTTCACTTTTTATTTCAAATGGAAATATGAAAGTTTGAAACCAAAGGGTGTAGTGACGTCACTAAAATGGTCGCCATCATTAAATAATGCAAAGAATTGAAATCAAAAGTAGCCTATATGTTAACCAGGTAAATCAGCTACTTCCATGTAAAATTCATGTAAGTCGGACCAGTGGTTCTTGCGTGATTGAGTAATACACAGACACACACCATCTCAATTTTAGCCTCGCTTCGCTCGCGTCTTAGTCGTGTCATATTGTTATTCAATGACATGCAGGTTTAACCCCGTTAACACCCCTTTAGAACCTGAATATTCAAAAATTCCTCCTTAGTAGACTTTTTCGACACACAAAAAACATATCCCCTTCTTCTAACTTTAATAGTTTTGATTGGTCGATGAGAGTGAACATCCAAAAATCATTCCTTAGTGGATGTTTTTCTTCCAGAATTTCACCCCTCCCAATAGGCCCCTTAAATTGGATTTATGAAAAAAAAAACCGGTCGAACACCTACTTATTTAAATTATTTATTGATTTATTTATGTATAAGCTGATTGAAGCTCGGAGAAAATCAAACTCCTCGCCTATGTCGTTTAAGAGATACACGCTCCGTTAGGAATCTTTCAATCCCCACTTTTCATCCCTTTCATCTAATAATATAAACCACATCGAAAAACCATTAGACATGTATCAGCTAATTTTTAATGATTAATATACGAGTATATGCCAAGTTTCACATCCCCAAATGCAACCACTCATGAGATATTGTTATTCAATGAAATGCTCGTTTACCCCCTTAACACCTCTTTAGAACCTGAATATACAAAACTCTTTCCTTAGTGGACGTTTTCAACATACAACGAACTTATCCCCAAAATTTCATGTTTCTAACTTCAATTATTTTGGCTGGGCGATGTTGAGTGAGTGAGTCAGTCAGGACATTTTCTTTCATTTATTTTTGAGAATTTCACCCCTCCCCATGAACCCCTTAAATTGGATTTATGAAAAAAAAACGGCCGAACACCTGTTTACTTATTTAAAGCTGTTTTCCCCCTGAGTTTGATGAGTAAGAGAGTCAATCAGTTAGGATACTTTCTTTCCTCTTCCCCCCCCCCGAATTTCACTCATCCCCATGGGCCCCTTAAATTGGATTTATGAAGAAATGGTCGAACACCTATTTGCTTATTTTTAAGCTGCTTTTTCCGCTGAATTTCAAATTTATCGCCTAGTTGAATAAGAGATACAGTACACGCTCCGTTAAGAATCCTTCAACCCCCAATTTTCTCGCCTTTCACCTCATAATATACACCATAACGATAAACCCTCAGACATTATGTCAGCTTATTTTGAATGCTTAGTTTATATGCCGAATATCACATCCCCAAATGAAACAAATCGTGAGATATTGTTATTCAATGAAATGCAAGTTTAACCCCCTTAACAACCCTTCAGAATATGAATATCCAAAAATCCATCCTTAGTGGACTTTTTCGACATACAACGAACATATCTCCAAAATTTCAAGTTTCTAACTGCAATAGGTTTGCTGGGGGATGATTAGTGAATATCCAAAAATCCTTCCTTAGTGGACTTCTTTCCCCAGAATTTCATCCCTCCCCATGAGCCCCTTAAATTTGATTTATGAAAAAACGATCGAACACCTATTTACTACTTTTTCAATCTGATTCTTCTCCCTGAGATTCTTACTTTTTGCTTCTGTCTTTTAAGAGATACTTGCTCCGTTAAGAATCCTTCAACACTCACTTTTCACACATACACTTTATAATATACACCACATCGAAAAACCCTCAGACATGTGTCTTCTTATTCTTAATGATGAGTTTATATGCCTAGTATCCCATCCCAAAGGAAAACAATTGGGAGATATTGCTATTCAATTAAATGCAAGTCTACCCCCTTAACACCCCTTTAGAACCTGAATATCCAAAATTCCATCCTTAGTGGACGTTTCCGACATACAACGAACATAGACCCTAATGTCATGTTTCTAACTTCAATAATTTTGGCTGGGGGATGATGAGTGAGTGAGTAAGTCAGGACATTTTCTTTAAATTATTTTTCAGAATTTCACCCCTCTCATGATCCCCTTAAATTGGATTTATGAAAAAAAAACGGTCGAACACCTATTTACTTATTTTTGAGCTGTTCTTCCCCCCTGAGTTTGATGAGTGAGTGAGTGAGTTAGGACACTTCCATTCCTGTTTTTTTTTTCCCCAGAATTTCACCCCACTCCAAGGGCCCCTTAAATTGGATTTATGAAAAAACGATCGAACACCTATTTAATTATATTTTAAGCTGTTTTTTCCCGCCGAATTTCAAACTTCTCGCCTATGTCGTTTAAGAGATACACGCTCCGTTAAGAATCCCTCAACCCGCAATTTTTACCCTTTTCACCTCATAATATACACCACATCGATAAACCCTTAGACATACGTCTGATTATTAGCCTATTTTCAATTTTGAAAAAATAGGCTTATGAGATCACCTTTTATCCGTGTGTGTGTGCGTGTGTGTGTGTGTGATTCGTGTGTGTGTCACCCCCCCCCCCCCCTAATAAAATCTAAACGGCTGGAGCGATTTCAATGAAACTCGGTAAGTTCATAGCACTATTCCCTGCGACCCCGACTGTGCCCTTCAAATTTTGTTACGACTCACCAATCCAACATGGCAGCTATGCGAAATATTTCACCAGCATTCAATATCTCCGAAACTATTACCGATATTACCCTGACATTTTGTATGGTGATAAAGGGAACAACTATAAGTTCACTTATGTGACCTTTGAAAATCTGGTAACTACAAAACGAACATGGCGGCCAAGCGAATTTGCGAATTTTAAATAGACGTTTCTCGCGATTTAACCAACCAAACGCAATGAAACTTGGTACAGTATATGTTTATATACATTGTAATGCACCGATATCTAACTTCGTTCAATTATTTACATAACCACAAGATGGCGGATGTGCGAAATATTTCACCGGCATTCCATATCTGTGAAACTATTAGCGGTATCTCCCTGAAATCTTTTACGGAGATAAAGGGCACTACGGAAGTCCGTCCATAAGACTTTCAGAAACCGGTTAACTACAAAACGAACATGGCAGCCAAGCGAAGTTGAAAATTTTAAATAGACCTTTCTCGCCATTTAATGTTCCAAACGCACTGAAATCTGGTACAGAAAATATTTATACACATTGTAATGCACTGGTATCTAATTTAGTTCAATTGTTTACATAACCTCAACATGGCGGATGTGCGAATGTTAAAATTAAGTTTTTATTTCTTGTGATGTAGTCATGCGATCGAATTGAAAGTTTGAATATTGAACCTACGCAATAATTTTCCTTTAATGGTACATGACTCTATGGCCCATACATTTAACAATTCAATATGGCGACCATCCAAAATATTTAGTCGGCTCTGAATATCTACGAATCTATTATAGCAATCACACTGAATTTCTTAATGTTCGTAGGGGCTATGAACATAAGTTCACCTATAGGACTTTAAATAACTTGGTGTTCACAAATCCAACATGGAGGCGACGCAAAATATAAAAATTCACATGGACGTTTCTCGCAATTTAACCATCTGAGTGTAGTGAAACTTGGAACAGTAAATCCTTATACGAATGGTAATCCACTGGCATCTAATTTATTTCAATTGTTTCCATAACCTCAAGATGGCAGCTGTGCGAAATTTTAAAATCTCCTTGTTACTTCTTGTGTCCTAATTATGCGATTGTAGTTTGAATACTACACGTACACAATAATCTGCATGTAGCAGTACATAACTCTAGGACCTACATATATAAAATCCAACATGGCGACCATCCGAAATTTTTAGTCGGTTCTCAATATCTACGAATCTATTACAGCAATCAAACTGGAATTGTGTATGTTGCTAGAGGCAATTAACATAAGTAGGATATATGAACATAGGCTGTATAGTTCTTCACGGAACTACATGTTTTAATGATTAGCTTATATACCGAATATCACATACCCAAAGAAACAACTCATGAGATATCATTATTCAACGAAATGCACGCTTACCCACTTAACACCTCTTTAAAACCCGAATAACAAAAATCATTCTTTAGTTCACGTTTTCGACATACAGCGAACATATTTCCAAAATTTCATGTTTCTAACTTTAATAGTTTTCGTTGGGCGTGATGAGTGAGTTAGTCAGACAGGACATTTTCTTTCAATTATTTTAACCAGAATCTCACCCCTCCCCATGGGCCCCTTAAATTGGATTGATGAAAAAACGCTTGAACACCTATTAATTTATTTTTAAGCTGTCTTTTTTCCCTGTGTTTGATGAGTGAGTGAGTTAGTCAGTCAGTTAGGACACTTTCTCTCCTTTTTCCCCCCAGAATTTCACCCCACCCCATTGGCTCCTTAAATTAATTTATGAAAAAAACGGTGGAACACCGATTTACTTATTTTAAGGTGATTTTTTTTTCGCCGAGTTTCAAATTTCTCGCCTATGTCGTTTAGGAGATAGGCCTACACGCTTCGTTAGGAATCCTTCAACCCCCAATTTACACCCCATTCACCTCATAATAATACACCACATCGAAAAACCCTTAGACACATGTCTGCTTATTTTTTATGATTATTTCATATGCCGAGTATCACATCCCACAAATGAAACCACTCGTGAGCTATTGTTATTCAATGAAATGCAGGTTTAACCCCCTTAAGACCCCTTTAGAACCAGAATATTCAAAAAACCTCCCATAGTGAATTGTTTTGACATACAACGAACATATCCCGAAAATGACATGTTTCCAACTTCAATATTTTTAGCCTACTTTCGATTTTTGCAAAAAATGAAAGCAGACTTATTTGATCAACACAGGGCAAAAAAAAGTGTGTCTGTCTGTGTATATATATATGTGTGTGTGTGTGAGTCTGTGTGTGTGTGAGTGTGTGTGTGTGAGTGTGTGTACTCTGAATGTATGTCCCCCCCTATCAATTCGAACACGGTGAACGCGAATTGAACGAAATTTGGTACAAAGGTAGCACTAGCAAAGAACACCTCAGTGTCATGTTTTATATCGCCGCCATCTTGACGGAAACGTAATGGCGGCCACACAAATGTTCAAAGCTTAAATCAAATTACGACTAACCTAATCATCCGATCGCTACCAAATTTTGCAACAACATACCTTTATGTGGGGAGCATCCTTTTATCAAACTAATAGGTCATCAGCCTAAGAGTTTGCGGATGGCGGCCATCTTTGTGTGAAAATCGATTCCCCCTATTAATTCGAACACGGTGAAACAGAATGGAACGAAATTTGGTACAGAGGTAGTACTAGCAAAGGGCACCTCAGTGTCATGTTTTATATCGCCGCCATCTTGACAGAAACGTAATGGCGGCCACACAAATGTTAAAAGCTTAAATCAAATTACGACTAACATAATCATCCGATCTCTACCAAATTTTGCAACAACATACCTTTAGGGAGGGAGCATCCTTTGACCAATCTAATAGGTCATTAGCCAAATATTTTGCGGATGGTGGCCATCTTTTTGTGAAAATCGATTCCCTCTATCAATTCGAAGACGGTGAATCGGAATGGAACGAAATTTGGTACAGAGGTAGCACTAGCAAATAGCACCTCAGTGTCACGTTGTATATCACCGCCATCTTGACGGAAACGTAATCGCGGCCACCCAAATGTTAAAAGCTAAAATGTAATTACGACCAACTTAATAATCTAGTCTCTACCAAATTTTGCAACAACATATCTTTATGTGGGAAGCATATTATGACCAATCTGCAAGATCATCAGCCCAATAGTTTGCAGATGGTGGCCAAGTATGTGTGCAGATCGATTCCCCCTATCAATTCAAACACGGTGAAACCTAATTGAACGAAATTTGGTACAGAGGTAGCACTAGCAAAGGGCACCTCAGTGTCTTGTGTTATATCGCCGCCATCTTCACGGAAACGGAATGACGGCCACCCAAATGTTAAATGTTTAAATCAAATTACGACCATCCTAATAATTTGATCTCTACCAGATTTTGCAACAACATGCCTTTCTGTGGAAAGCATCTTATGACAGACTACAATGTCATCAGCCCAATAGTTTTCAAATAGCGGCCATGTATGTGTGCAAATCCATTCCCCATATCAATTCAAACCCGGTGAAACCGAATTGAATGAAATTTTTTACAGAGGTAGCACTAGCAAAGGGCACCTCATATTCATGTTTAATATCCCTATAGCACGTTGTATTTTAACAAGCTACTACAACCAACATTCAATTATACTCCTTGAGAAGGACAAAGTGTTATAACAATACCCATGCATTTAGGAGAAAGTAGGCTATATGTTCTTTACTGAACATCTTGTTGGCTGGGCGATGATGAGTGGGTGAGTGAGTCAGGACATTTTCTTTCAATTTTTTTTTCTTCAGAATTTCACCCCTCCCGATGAACCCCTTAAATTTGAATTATCAAAAAACTGTCGAATATATTTATACTTATTTTTAAGCAGTTTTTCCCCATGAGTTTGAAGAGCGAGTGAGTCAATCGTCAGGACACTTTCTTTCCTTTTTTACCCAGAATTTCACCACTCCCCATGGGCCCCTTAAATTGTATTTATGAAAAAACGGTCAAATGATTTTTCCGCTGAGTTTCAAACTTCTCGCCTATGTCGTTTAAGAGATTCAGGCTACGTTAGGAATCTTTCAACCCCCACTTTTCACCCCTTTCACCTCGTAATATACACCACATCGAAAAACCCTCAGACACGTGTCTTCTTATTTATGATGAGTTTATATGCCGAGTATCACATCCCCCAATGAAACCAATCGGGAGATATTGCTATTCAATGAAATGCAGGTCTACCCCCTTAACATCCCTTTAGAACCTGTATATCCAAAAATCCTTTCTTAGTGGGCGTTTGCGGCCCTTGAGGACGCTGCATACGAAATTTCATTCCAATCCGTTCGGTGGTTTCTGAGATTTCGAGATGAATGTGTGAGTGAGTGAGTGGTATTTGACAAATATCTAGTAGGTAGTGTCAAGTCTTTGTTATGCTATACTCGGTTGACAGTGCTGTGTGAGCAGTTGAGTAACTAACGGGATTTCAAGTAAATATCCTCATTTTCTATACCGGTAGTACAGAGTGCAACTCGAATCCAGTCGGCCGTGTCTCGACTTGAGCTATGTTGCCATGGATACTATCTGCCTTGCCATTCCTTCAGGAGTATATTTTATGATTTGATTAGCCTGTGCTTGAGTGCAAAAGGGCCGAAATCAGAAGAATGAGAAAGACTAACGAAAATTCATGTAGCCAGCGGTTCCTTCTGGGTACTAAACTATGTGTATGCAAAATTTGTTTGAGATTGGTGATACGGTGTAGATTTGTAAACGGAACCAGCCCACCCACATACATACAGACTTTCACTTTTATATATAAGATTGAAACATGAATGTTTGAAACCAAATGGCGTAGTGATGTCACTTAAATGGTCGCCATCTTTAAATAGTGCAAATTATTAAAATCAAAAGTAGCCTATATATTAACCTGGTATATCAGCTACTTCCATGTAAAATGTCATGTAAATCGGACCAGTGGTTCTTTGGTGATCGAGTAATACACAGACACACAGACACATACCATCTCACTTTTATATATTGGTGTGGATGTAGTTTTTTTTTGATGTACGAAAAACGTAATTTGAAAGCACCCATGTTTACGTACAAAAGGAGCCTGGTCATGGCTTCTAATGATTACTATGAGAATTATTGGTGACGTCAGTTACCTGTAGGTTTGCTACGGTACTGTATCTGTTGTGGGCAGTGAAGGAGGTAATGTTCTGAACAAATTATTTACTCTTATAGGCATGTCTTAGTAGAATAGAGGGGATGTTCACTGCGTGGTTAATCATTTTAGGTTACTGTTTCATTTTGGTTGCTACAAATTATACTGGTTCTGTTAGTCTTAGTCAAGTCTTATCACAGTTACTCTATTCCTGTTTGTAATACAAAATATAGCCGGTACAGGTTAACAATATCAACAATTAAAACAATGCAGCATTAAAACATTAGGATTAATAAAACATAAACGTTAACATATCAGTAGTAGAACACACCTTAACGGAGAGTATAACACAACAATACAATATATTGCGCGTGATACCTTCCGTCATAAGGTAAAGATTCAATATCTCCCGTAACAGCAGCGGCATCAGGAGTATGACATTAGACCCAAAATATCACATTTAGACGGCCACGTGGATTAGCGGCTAACATTCTCGGCTGTCGCCTTGGAAGTCCGAGTTTGAATCCGGCTCTGCCAAGAAATTTTAATTCTGGTCTGTGAGCTGGAAAGGGGGTACACTGCACCTCCCGTGGCGAAACTAGGAAGATGTTTTCCGTGGTTTCCCACTTCTACTCGAAGCAAATACAGGGATAGTTTCTAACTGAAGGCAACAGCAACCTCATTTTTAATCCTCACCTGAATTACAAATACACACACTACTACAGCCATCACAGTAACACTGGTTATCAGAAAAAAATCATACACACTTAAGTTCATGGGGCTACATGGCCATGATGTCGCCAAGCCTCTAAATCAATCAACAATAACAGAATCATTTAAACTCATTTAATCTTAATACTAAGTTTCGTGATGATATCTATAGCCGTTGTTACGTTAGGTCGCATTGAGGGTTAGCCGATGTATTTGTTTTTATTACTATTTTAATTCCCTACATCGACCCCTGTTAATAAAATTTAAAAAACTACGTATTCAGATTTTAAGGCGTTCAGATTCTGGGTATGCAAAATTTGGTTGAGATTGGTGGAAAGGAGTAGATTTGTATACGGAACAAACCCACATACCCACATGGAGGCCCATGACCTGATGTTTACGTCTTGACTGTAGTTAAGGAAAAAATGGAGTAGCATGGCCCCTTACAGAGACAGGTGGAAACCTGGTGATCAGTTCTTGAGGTAGTGTTGCCGTTGAGAAAATTGAGTGGCATGGCCTCTTACCGAGATAGAATGAAACTTGGTGGACCCGTCTTGTGCTACTGTTGCCATAGAGATGGCCGGCCTTGCCGTTCCTTCATAAGTTAATTTTCTGAATTTATTAGCCTTTGCTCGAGTGCAAATAGGCCGATATCAGAAGAATGAGAAAGACTATCAAAAATTCATGTAGGCAGCCGTTCCTTCTGGGTATGCAAAATTTGGTTGAGATTGGTGGAACGGAGTAGATTTGTATACGGAACAAACCCACATACCCACATACATACATATATACAGACTTTCACTTTTATATATTAGATATGTTTATTATTAATTTTCAATTTATGTTCTTATAGATTTAATTTTGATATTTTTCTCTTGAATTAGTTAATTAATTAACCAATTTCCAATTTATTTTACAAATATTTTCATATTGTTTTCAATGTTATGTTTATTATTATAACGTTTATATTGTATTTATTATTATAATTTTTATAATTTTTATTTCTATATTTATAATTTATTTTTACACTTAAATTGTTAATGTTTTAGTTATATATTTTATAAAATTTTATCCAACACATTACGTCAAGTAGATACTGTAATTGTTCATAAGAGTGGTGGGTTTTTATTTTGGGTTCGTGCGTGTTATGCACACTAAATGCACACTAGGGAAACGCATTCATATTCCTTGTATAAACAAACATACCTTCGGCTCGTTATATTTTTCCTTTCATTTGATAATCATGCAATTCCTTCTTTTTTTTAATCTTTCTATTTCATTCATTACCTTCCACAAATTAGAGATCATTACCCATTCCATTCGAAAAATATCACTCTCATCTTTATTCAAACAACCAGAACATCTAATATTCTAACATTACCGATCCTCTCCATTCTACTTTTTCCTCAGAACAAATCAGTCTCAATAATCCCAAACACTTTCTCTTCATTCGTTTTCTCCTCAACAAAGTAACACCATTCCTCATAGAAAATCATCATAGGCGTACAACTTTCTCAACAAACTAGAGTCTAAAAACAAACGACTATCGTAAAAAGAATATATTGTGCCCGCTGGCCGAAGGTATCGGGGAGCCACCGGTTTCAAATGACCCTTCCGAGACCCTCTCCCAGTTAACACACAAGTATAGGGGACGATACATTCATAGGCTGGTGTAGCACAAAGTCTGCACTCGGGGGTGTCGGGAATCAGTGAGGTTCGATCATTAACCAGCTCAGAGGAATTCATCGATAACAAAACTAAACAAGAAAAGAGAGGTCAGTCTTATGTTAAAATCACAAATAAATTTTATTCAGAATAGATCCCTAGCCTAGCATGAAAGTTGGAAAACAGCTAGTCCGATACTATTCTGCCCTGAAGGAAAATATAAAAAAGTCCTAAACAAGATCTAAATTACTCTCATGGTCCTAATACAAAAGTCGACTAAAATGAACAAGCTAAGAAAATGGAACGTAAGATCGGCCCTAAGCAATTACATCGAAATGACTACGGGAGGATCAAACATCAAAAGAAACTACAGCAAAGCAAGACATTTACTTGTTTACAAATACTAGAACATTTACATTTAGTAGCAAGGGGAAAATTTGTCCTATGCTATGATGGTGCCATCTCTAACATTTATCTTTAGAGTTAAGTGGTTAGCTAGTCCTAAATATCATTAATTAATAAACGAGATGCGTTTATTACTAAGAAAATCAAGCTATGTGCACAATGTTGCGGAATAAATAAAAAAAGCTATGCTAATACAACACAAATGCATACAATAATTCACCACTCCTATGGTTGTGCAATTGGCACTGCCTGCGTACTCGATTTGTTACTGTTTGTAACAAACGGTCATAGTGTCAAAGTGTTAAGAAAATAGAAAAATATAGGAAAGCCTGCAAATGCGATAGTAATTAATCAATTACATCGACTCATATTGCTACTAATCTGATGTGTGTGCTTCTGTTATCACATCACCAATTAGTTGTCGACTATTCATGTGAAAATGTATCAAAAAGTATCTAAAATAGCTTAACAATATCTAAGTTTTAACATTTGGTCCAGGAAATAGTTTATTTTTAATGTTTATAAACATTATTTAGACTCAGGGGGAATTATGAGATTCGTTAGTTTTCAAAACCCTATTTTTGATTATTAAAGCTTCACACAATTATTTATCCCTGACAGTATTGTTGTTCAGTTTATGGACCTTTAAAAGCGTTTAGTGTATTTAGGTAACTTGTGTATCCAACTTAAGCAAAATAACTCAATAGTTAAATAGTTTACGAGACACCCTGTGTCTTCACCAATATTTCATCATTTTTAGACATCCAGTGTCCTCACCAATTACTTTACTCTTATTTCGGATTCATTGATCCAGGCGCCCTCGGTTTGGTACGACTTCAAATAGTACATTACCACCGGTATAACCACAATAACAATGTCGGAGGTATTAATCCACCGTCACGACTCATATGATACTCTCATAACTTTAATTTACAAAAGTGTGGATTCCTATTTGATACACGTTTGAAGTGCTGGTAATAAAGATTATATGTACATAAAACACATCCTGACAACGCTTTAAATAAACTTGAAGGCTTCTGATACAAGCTAAAAGTGTGTGTGAGCATTTATAAAATTGCCTCTTCCCTGAATAAGGTCGAACCTGCGTTCATTTTGTTACGAAATACAGTTGCATTCATTGCCTGTCTGGCTTCTAGCAAAGAAAGAAACCTGTTTTCAGGTATTGATCTGGCCAACAAATGTGAATAACGGAACTCTACATTCCACTTGTAGTAATGTTAAGAATCTCACAGCCTTCTAAACACTACACTGATGCACTGCCTAGAATCGAGTGTGCTGTGTAGTGGGTTTGGCTCGTAACCTTGGCCTCGATTTAACATCTGCCAAACTAGTTTATTTGTCATCAGCTTGACAAAATAAAAGTTGATAATAACTGTTTTGAAATGATACGAAATGAGCATTGAAAATCCAGCCTTCCTGGCGTCTATAAATGTTTAGTAAAACTATTACTTTCTACACGCGTCTTATAATTAACTACCTGCATTGTGCACTTAAATAAATGAAACGAAATTAAACTAATCTACTGTTTCCAACTCATTACAATACGCTACAAATACTTGATCTGACTTACAGATGCAGCGACACTTGGTTCGAGACCCGCCATGAAATGTTATATGCGGTCTCGTGTATGGCTTTAGATTATCTTCTCAATGTATTTGAACATCTTCCGCTGCTAATTCCCCACGCATGATTTAGAAATCACATGCCATCGCGTGGTTGGGGTTGTATTTGAAGATCTGATGGTTTAGCATGATTGTAATGTTAGCGTTGGTAATAACGTAGCACATAATTAACGAAAACTTGCGCGCACTGAAGCTAATATGCGGTTAAAAAATGCCCATTTTCACTCCGCCACTGGCTCTAGTCTTGTCGCTTGTGCGACACTCACTCGTGACTTTTGCACTGATATTTACAGAAAATATTAACATAAAATATTAAACCAAAAATACTGCCCATCCGGCAAATAAAGATTGTACTCGTAGATTTTGTACAGTTAATTAATTACACAGTTTGTGTAACACTGAAGTGTGTGTGTGTGTGACCATGCGGTCATAAAGCTTGCTTTACACAAGTCCATCATTTCACCTCGTAGAATGAAAATATTTCACAGTTTATGTAATGATGTATGTCTCCAATCTTTAAATTGTTTTTCTTTAGCGTATGGCTTTTAGTGCCGGGAGTGTCCGAGGACCTGTTTGGCTCGCCAGTTTTGTAGCTGCTTCGAGACGGACACCCAATGGGTGAGCTACAAGTACCGTTGGGGAGGAAGGTTGGAATGGAAGGGCGAGGAGTTGGAAGGTAGCGACTGTGGCCTATAGTTAGGGACCAACCCCGGCATTTGCCTGGAAGGAAGATGGGAAACCACAGAAGACCATCTTCAAGGTTGCCGGCGGGGGGATTCGAACCTCCTCGCCTCCCGGATGTGAGCGACTGCCAGCAGTCATGCCGTAACGACCACGGCTAACTCACCCGATTTTAAATTGTTAAATAATGCCATGATGGCTATCCATGAGAAAAAAATATCCACTGATTTTTCGTGCCACATGGTTTCCCATCACGGACGTACTTTCACTTGTGCTCCAACATGCACATCGATGTTGCCTCATCCAAAGACGAATAGGAACTGGTGTTACCAAATATGGCGCGCTCTTAGGATATGAGCTAGCCGCGTAAATTGATAGTTTCATTGATTTACGAAGTATGCTGTACTTCAAATATGCAGAATTACTTGGTTATAATTATAATTGATTTTTGGAATGTCCAAAATATATAAAATATGATCATAAGCGATATTACTTCAGCTTCTTCCCGCCGCTCGCAGGGTATGTTCAGTTACATTCCAGCATAAGTTTTAGTCTCTGTTATCTGAGCAAACATGCGTCAACGGGCGCAATATAAATCAACATGACACTCCATGGAATAGCAAAGCCCCCTTCTATCTCACTGCTGGGCCATCACAAAGAATCTCAAAGCTTAAGCTAAGCTCCTTGCAGTGACACACCTGCAAGAAGTGGCCATGCTATTTCGCATATGTTCTTTGAAACTAAGAACTGTTACAATACGTATATAATACTAGCAGAAGTACCCATTCTTCGAACGGCCTTCGGTATTAATAACCAGACGTTATCAAATGAGCTACTGTTGCAATGGTGAGGGGCTTGGGACCTGTTTGTCGACAAAGAAAAATGATCAGTTAAAATGTGCTGTCAAACTAAATTTACCTAACGTGTTCTTCCTGACGTGAAAATAAAATTGAAAACCTCGTAGACGAATCGCAATACACGTCACTTACAAACTGACCCTAACCATTGTGTCAAGTGCTTAACCACAGGAAGACCCCTTTTATAA
Organism: Meconema thalassinum; assembly: GCA_946902985.2. NCBI lineage: Eukaryota > Metazoa > Arthropoda > Insecta > Orthoptera > Tettigoniidae > Meconema > Meconema thalassinum. Next base: position 439,111,701 of record OX336393.1, on the reverse strand, counting down.
ATTATAAAGGCTTGGTGTGCATGAAAATTCAGGTTTTCTTAGCCTCCGGCCCAAATTCCTAAAAGCAGCAAAAAATAGTCTACTATTTTAAATCAGGAATTTTTGAAAATAATGTTGCTGTTTGGAGATATAATAAACCTTCTGTACGACATATTGCTCGTGCAAGTCGTGTGAAAAAAATCTAGGGTAATCCTTGAACCCCTTAAGCATATTTAGTTGGTTCTGTGCCATTTGCAAACTTTCAGAAATGTAATAAATGGAGTATTACTTCTTGAAATAGATGGAAAGTTGGATGTCACCTCTTGAGATACTGTTATCATGGTTACTGGCTTGCATTCCTTCATTAGTTTATTAAATAAAATTCGTTTTCTGGGAATATATAAGAAAGTGTTGGTTTTAGAGCCTTAAAATGTAGTTTTCGGGGACCCTTTACGGCTCTTTAGGGGCCCTGGGTTTTGTTTCTGACACCAAGGGGTTGAAAATGAGCTTTGTCTCGTTGCTGTACGCCATAATAATAATTATAATTATAATAATAATATAACAATATAGGGATAGGGATATGATAGACCTTCCGTACTGTGCCCAAATCCACTTGCCCAGATTTGAGAGCACAGGCCCAGATGCTAAGTCCAGAGCTGAGGTTTTGAATAGCGCGCGCCAATCCTTCTAAGACGCATTTAGAAGCTTTATGCAGCCAAGAGATCGTTAAGTGACGTAGCAAGGTTATCAGAGTCAAGGCTATATTTGTATAAAATATTTTCCTGTGGAGTAGAAACATGAGACTAACACCAAATTACTGGCACGGACAAGGGAAGAAGAACGTGCAATATTTCAAGAAAATTGATCGAGCGGAAGCTGAGATATGAGATGTTTTAGTTTTAGCCGAGGTCACACAGTGACGTAGAGAAGTCCGTCCGCTGGGTGTATAAGAGCTGGCAGCCACCACTCAGATATTAGTCACTTCTCCGTAGGTGCTCCGTCGCTATGGATGTCACTTCTTCGTAAGCGCCCTGTCGCTAGACATATCACGTCGCTCCGAACATCGTTATACTTCTGAATTATCTTCGTGCACATGGTTGCAATACTCTACGTTTTTACTAGCACGCAGTTGCTGGGACTTAGTGAAATTCTACGACGGTACATGGTTACTGTACTTGGAAAAGTGTTGGAAGTTTTAGTGAAATTCATCGTAAGTTATCACTGAGGTGATAGACTTTGTGGCAGAACATTGGTCTATTACTGCTACACGGACATATGATAGACTTAGTCTATATTTTTATTTCCGCTGTCCACTAAGATTTAAACTTGGATTATTTTCAACCAATGACCAGAGCAAGCTTTTGTCCTGATAACACTTTGACCAACCAAGATAAGTCAGTACTGTTCTCATACCAGTCTTGCACGTCCAGTTCATTTAGCCGACATAGGGAAACCAGCATGCTTAGCATTGTCTGGAGAGGGAGAAACTCTTCCCAGGGAATTGGATATCAGAACTTGGACCGGTGCTGAATAAGATTGTCAGAGTATTGATAGTACTGAATGGATCGCAGTTGGGTCAAGTTATTACTGGTAATTTTTGCAACATGGATCATTTAGATCTTACCCCTATCAAGAAGATTACTTCAGCTGTTGAATCAGCTAATATTATAGACAGTTTTCATCAAGATATTCAGGCAACGAGTATGAATACCGCTATGTCTGGTTAGACATTTTGCGGGTATATAATGGAGGCCGATACGAGATTATACGTACGTGTCCAAATGGGGACAGAAGACTGAAATAGTCTGGTTCAGACCAGATTATCCACATCAAGATCTACAAGAATGTAAGCTACATTTTGCATTATTCTTATGCGTAGTTAGCTGGAATTTCTCATTTTTCTACAGTCTTGCCAACACATATTTTTTTCTTCGATATTTTGCTGTTGCAAATATTTTTGCAAAGCATATGGAAACCTTGATCTCAGTAGTTTTTTCACTCAGACATGAGAAGTCAATGATTTGAATTAATGGACGAGCAAAACGAGCACTTATTTGATTTTGAAATTATTTTTCTAATCGCGGTCATCAGCCGTCGTAACTGTAAATTTAATAATAAATTTAAGTTGAGGAATGGATTTTTATCCATATTTAAGAAATCGAGGATGATTTTTCCCGAACAGTTTAGCAACGTAAATTTCATTTGTGGAATAATAATACTAATTTCACTAAAACTTCCAACACTTTTCGAAGTACAGTAACCATGTACCGTCGTAGAATTTCACTAAGTCCCAGCAACTTCGTACTAGTAAAAACGTAGAGTATTGCAACCATGTGCACGAAGATAATTCTGATAATTATTATTAATAATAATCATTTTCAATATGTTTTCAGGAGATGATAATAATAATTATGATTTATATTTCTAATAATCATTTCATGTAGTAAGATTTATAAAGCTGATATTTAAAACAGTTTGCTAGATCGGAGACTTGTGTTTCCGAAGGCTAGTGGTTAACGCATGCCCACATTCAACTAACAGAATAATCCTATGGGAACATTTTACGCTTGCATTATGCAGTTAAATCTTTTGAAAGACACGGAAAGTAATGATACGGGAAGCATATAATATGTATAAATTAGGGTTTTATTAGAGTTTATATAAATATATCATTTTGAGCAACGTCTTGTGATAGAACGTTTGGCTAGAAATAGACACGGTGTGGAATAGTTAACGTTTAAACTGATGGTAAAATTACTGTAAACTCATTTAGGAGCTTACTAGATTACGAATCTTCCAGTTTGAATAACAAGCAAAGGCTTGATTATTATGTATAATTTGGGAAGCAATTTTGTGTGTGTGGAAATAGTTGAATATGCCATTCTGATTGTGCATTTTAAGTCGCAGGAATGAGGTTGTTATAATGGAGCATCATCCATATTGTAGGTTGGATGACTTTGAAATAATGTTGGGGAAATATTTTTGTTAGCCACTCTTTCGTCGAATTCATAACCGAGGGTTATATTATGGAACCATCATATCAATCCACAGTTTGCCCACGTGTTCTATAAATATTTCCTAGTAATTGTTAGCCCGGAATTTTGTTTTCATTATGAGAAGACTTAACCGTTGTCTAGATGCTACTTATGATAATGTGATTTTTGACACATTTAAATCGAATTGGCCGATGCTGTAAAGAAATTAAAACTGTTATTTCGTAAACAACCACTACAATTTAGAGGATATTTGTGATCCTGTTAAAAATATAAACATTCTGCAAATTAATTTGACGATTAACATTTATGACATTCTGTCAAAAGAATTGTAATTCTGATAATAGCAACAACTAATATTATTTTTGTGATAATTTTTCTAAATAATGTTTCCAATTGATATTTAAATATTTGAATGGTTAAATCCAGAGTTAAAGAAGTTGATATTTTGTTAATAATTAGTTTTTACCATAATATTGCTAATTGAGTCAGGAACTCAGAATATTAATGTTGGATCGAGAACAGATGATTCAATAAATATTTTTTCTGTTTATCGAAGTTCTTCGAATCCATGCTCGAATGTCCATGTAATTAATATTGTGTTATATTCATTGTTGTAACTTTATATCTGAACCAATTTTGAGATACTGATTCCTGGAAAATGTTTTAGTTAATTTTCTGCTACTATTTGAAGACAAACAATAACAGTGATATTTTTTTCATCGAGTGATAATATTTCATTTCAACGTGTGAATACTAAAGTTAGGAATCAGGATGGCCAATAAATTTGCACTGACAAACCTTACGATTGTAAGTAATTCTTTTGAGCGAAGTCAACAGGACTATTAATTTGTTAATTTGACTCTCGTTTCAAATGCCTAGTGTTCATGTGTTGGTGAATCTGTACATTTGTGTATATAATGTATGATGCATCCATTATGCTATTTTTAGCATTTCTTCGTTAACTTGTTAACATTTTAAATAAAATGAGATAGTTTTACGGATTGTGTTATTTTCAGAAAATCTCCTTCTATCCTTATTGTTGCATCGAGCCGAAAATCAGTAAAGCAATTTTTTTGTGTGTTATTGTACTCACTTTAACCCATATGGCGCCCTGGGATGTTTAGATTCTCGTGCTGACTGATTTTTGGTGAAAATGCATATGTGGTCGTGTGGACTTCTGTCTAAACGAGCACAGCCCGCGCGTGTGAATCGCGTGAGAAAATTCTAGAGTACCCCTTGACCCCTTAATGGCATTGTATGTATTGATGAATATTTCAGCTTAATCTGGATCCGTTATAACCTTACAGCCATTTGCAAACCTTCACAGTAATGTAATAAATGGAATTGCATTGCTTCTAACAGAAATAGCTGGACCTATGAGATTGTGTTGCCATGGTTACCGGCTTGCATTCTTTCATTAATTTAATAAGTGAAATTAGTTTTCTGGGAATATCTCAAAAACTGTTGGTTTTAGGGCCTTAAAATGTTTATCATATTGAGGGGCTGAAAATGAGCTTTGTCTCACCCTTCTACGCCTATTTCAGCATGTATTTTAAGGGGTTAGGCTCCCTTTTATGAGAGGTACGGAGAAGAGTTAGATCAATGATTAGTGTCGTGCCTCTGATGGCTATTTGAATCAAATTTTACGTTGATCCACCCAGCCGAAGGACACAAAAATTGTCCACAGACAGACAGACAGACAGTCAGACAAAAAAAATATATTTGCGCGCATCCGTCATAAAAGAGTCTGAAACGCACAAATATCGCAAATTTCCGTGGAAATTTAGAAAAAAAAACAGACAAACATTCATTTATATAGGGTATAGAGAGTGATTTGATTTTTGAAATACTTGCACTTCGGCATAAAAATCCTTCGAAATTTGGCTTAAAGATTCCACTAACAGCTTCTTTGAAAGCCTAAACAGTCCTTATGACTGGTGGTTGACATAGATACCATTATCCTGTTTGCCATCTCTTGATGAATACAGTACATTTGCATTTGTCAGTTGGCACAGGCTAGAGTAAAAGGTGGCTTTTCACCGATGTCTCAGTCTCACTCATGGCTGTGATTATATGGAAGCTACTGAGGTATGGGTGGTGCTTAGTAATGGCATTCAGGGCACAGTCAGTGCCTGTGGATGCTGCGAAAGGTTCTTCTCATAGGGTTAGGACTACTGTTCTGACTCAGTGAGGAAAGCAATGGCAAACTACCTCATTCCTCTTCTTGCCTAGAACGCCTCAATATAGCGCTGCCTTGGGTTTTTGTGGGTATCTACTCACATAACGTAACGGCAGTGCTTTTTGAGGATCAAACCAGCCTTCGGGCTGACTACCTAACATACATACATACATCCCAAAAAGGGTTAACAGTAACAACAACAGGAAGATGACAATCATTTCTGAAGCCAATGTGAAATGACTTCCATTATCAAGTCCTTATTCGACCGTTACGAGAAATAAACTACAATCGTGTCCACGGCAGTAAATCCTGCTTCCAGCGGACAAGCAATAGCGATAAAATAAAGGTCATAAAACCAGTTCCGGTCTTCCGGAGAAGAGGATTAAAATTACAATTACTGCCTCCTATATTCCTTCTGTTTAGCGCATTCTTGAGGAAGAAATGTTAACACTTACAGTAAATAATAGGATTGTTATTAGCTTTATAAAACGGAGACTGCTTTCGTAGCGGCTTAAGTTTAATGTTTTCAGTTAGAAGTGCAGTGGTGTGCTTGCAGTTCGCGATAAGGGGGTGTAAATGTAGAAAGGGTGCCTTGGGAGTATTGTAATACCAGGAGAGTTCTTGGCAGTGCGGGGGGTTGTGGTGGGGTGAGGTGGGAATCCCAAGAGCATTACGAGGGCATTCTGGCCAGCACGAGATTTGCGACACAAGGAGGGAGAAAGTAAGGACGCTGCAGCGACGCCGGACGGAGCCACCGTCTGGAGAGACAAGAAATGCTTCCCTCGTGTGCACTCACAAAGTAACAAGCGTCCTGATAATGAGTTATTTTACTTTGAACTAATCAAAAGTAGGCATTAAAATGGGTATTGTAAATCATATTTATTCACATTCTTCTCACAATAGATGTTCATTACCCGCAGCAGTTACGTCCTCGCCTGCTGTATCCAAGGTAGCAGGATTGATTCCTAGTGCAGTCAGTTGGCATTTGAGGATGCGCAAATGTGAGGGAGCTGTGTGAGTATATTTACTGGCATGGTAAAGATCACCCGGGCGCGGCGTCTCTAAAAGTCGCAGTTGTTAAAAGGGACGCAAATCCAATAACAATACTACATTATTACTAATATCCATGCTCTCATGTAATCACATTGCAGCCAGTCATTGCTTGAATTGATGATTTTATTGATTTAGCGTATGGATTTGGTGCCGGGAGTGTCCAAGGACATATTCGGCTCGCAAGAGTCTGTAGGTGCTTCAAATTGACACACATGGGGTGAGCTACAAGTTTCGTTCAATTTTCAGTATTTCCAACTTTCGCTACCAGATGTCACTGACACCTAGAGGTGAACGTTGGAACTTTGATAGATCGTTTCAACGAAATCTAACCTAGAAATTTAGCTTCACACACGTTTAGTTAGTGGAAGGATGTTTTACATGCCATAAATGTATGACATGGGATCGCCGGCTTAATTTCCCCACCGAAGGAAGGCATACTGAGGGATTTTAACGCTCTTAAAAAATCCGACGCCTTCGGCAGGGTTTGAATCTGCGATCTTGGGCATAGAAGCTCAGCATGCTACCGAATACGCCACCGAAACCGCTTTAATTGAATTATTATTCTTTTTTTCGTTTCACCCAGCTTTGGGGAACATTAAATCAATTACTTTTTAATGATCTGTGCTTTCCTTCTTTGTGATCCTGATTTCCTTTCTTCAATAGAGATTTGAATCTTTCTCTTGGTTTTGGCTTGGACTAGGAAGTGCTGTTTCTTGTCCACGATTATGGGTTTTGGCCGTTTTATCCATGAGCATTTGTTCTATGATTTGGAGTTGTATTGAGTCTTTCTCCGTTTCTTTAAACCAAAGTGGTTTGATTCTTTTGCTACGGAAGTAGTCAAATATATTTTTAGTTAGCCTATTTAAGTTCGTACTGAGGATGTGTTCATAAAATTCAATTCTTCTCTTTTTGATTGCGTCAGAGAGTTTTTCTGTACTTTGGTATATTGTTTCATTTCTGATGTGGATTAATTTGTTGTTTCGGAATTTGGGGCCTAAGATTTTTCGTACTGTCCCCGTTTACCCGGATAGTAGGCTGTCAGATATCCGCCCCCTCAATCGGATTGCCAATAACCAACCGCACCGGCTCAGCTACACCAATGAAAATGGCACTGACAGATACTACCGAGGTTTGAGCACAGAAGTTAACAAGAAATTATTGTGGAACACACCAAAATAGACGGGGGTTCATACTTACCTCTACTTACCTCTTAAAAATAATCTCGGGGATTGGGTTGACAACAGGATCTCTAAAGTATGCTCCCACAATAACCTCCACCATGACATTTAAAAATGAACCAGAACGGAGACAAGAACTTTGAACTGTACAAAAGCTTTTATTTCAAATAAAGGGTATGATTTTAACAAACTCAACAAAATAAATGTGGCTATCAGTAGCCCATGTCGATCTGACTATGTCCTCCTGTAGGACTTGCAAAGCTATCATACAACATGTTAGCTCCCACGAGCTCAAAATACCGTAACATTCATAGCACACTTGGACTGGAAAAGGAAGTCAGGACGAGACACATATACAGAGCATTTGTTTTCTTTTAATAAACATGACACTTATATATAGGCACAAGGCCAGAATGTAGACGACCTTGCCCGCTGATAACCAGTTGTCTGGCCAGCTGCGGTCTACCCTTCAACATGTCGCACACCTGTCAAATGGGCTCACTTGTCATGCTATGTTGCGTAAGAATCCAGCTCCCTCTCAAAAGCTTTAAATGTCCGCAAGACAACACAAATATAGTTACGCAAATCTTTCAAATGCTTTACTCACACACCACTGGATTATTCTGACAATCCCTAAACTTGTTTAATTAGCATCCAAATGTTTAATTATCGTTGTTTAGAGTAGAAGACAAACTCTAAATGTTTATAACAAAAGCTCAAAATAATTTATAACAATTAGAAATTGTTTATAATATTGTCGAAGACAATTACAAAAATTTTAAACACGCCTCTAACATTACTTTCGTTCCACATTATTGTCAAAGATATTTACATTATTATTTACAATATTAACATTTAAATTATTCAAATTATTCATTTAAGAAATACATTTAACCACATGTTCATCCGGTTGGTAATTTCATAATCGTGTCAATATAATCGACCAATGAAGGTTAGTTATACATATTTAATGTCACAATCTGGTTTAATAAAGGTTGTAATAATTATTATAATTATTTGTGACGGTAATCTTCGTTCAAAATCTTATCTCAAATTCTTTCAATACTCTTGTTAATTATAACAGTAAATTCACTTGATTAATTTTCAAAGGACTAAGACAATACACTCCATCGGAAAATACTTCGCCTACAAAATAATGCACAAAACTGCATTAAAATAGGCCCAAAATTCATCATATATTAATATATATGGCATCAAAATCTTCCACAGAACTTACAAAAATCTCCATTAACAAATTCTTCAACATCATTAATTACTGTGGGAACCTCCTTCATTAATTCAAGGGCATTATACATCAGCGACTTTCAACACGTCCGCTGCACTAGCGATTATACATTCATAGTTCCACTTCAAAAATTCTTATAATCATTAATTGTTTCAAATCTGTTATCTTAAACCTTCGTGGATTTCATTCATGAATCGAAATGAAGTAAAAATTTGCCAATCACAAACAAATTTAATAGTGAATACGCTTATATACGCCTGTCTGGTCTATCAAAATTTAAGATTAACATCTTCAAAGTATTGTAGTATAAAAATACTATCATCAAACAAAGTGCAACTAAACTGCAAAATAGTCGAATAGAATCCAATTAGATTGTGGAATGCAAACATTATTATATAAATCTCTAATTGAGAAAAAACTCCTAACAAAAGTTCATGACTTTAATGCATTCAATAATTCATAATTAAAGTTCATCTTTCACAAAATTGTCTATGATGCAATGGTCGTTCATAACTGACGATAAATGTCTGTGTTGCAATCAATTCAAATAACGACTAGTATTTCCAAGATCGTCGACAACGTAATGGATTTTAACGCTCTAAAATCATTTAAATGTTCTTCCTTCTTGATGATGACAGAAAATTGGTCCAAGTAATTAAACTGGGGTAGAATTACTTTAATAAAGTGACACGCTGTCTGAATTTAAATCTGCCATAAAAATCATTAACTTACAGTCAAATCGTGACTACAAAAATAAGCAAATTACTGAAAAATCTAAATATCAGTCTCAACTGATCCAAATCATTTAACTATGCCCATGACATAACAATGTCTTAATAAATCGTCGAAAAAGGCATAACACATCAAGGTGTACTGAGTACAGGAATCTCAAACAAGAATATAGGGCAAAATACATGAGGACAGAAAATATGGGAAAATGGTTGCTCAGATATCGCTAAAAAACTCAAATAAAACAATAAACGTTCATGACTACCTTATCTGCTGATTGAAGTTCCAGAGGAAAATTCCCCAAAGAAGACTGCTGATGGATCCATTTCACCAACTTGAAGATGAGCTCCATCCTCCAAACAGGAAACAGCACCCTCGGAGAATCGAACTGCTTCCTTCTCCGGAAATTGCACTGCTCCGTGTAGACGAAAGACATCCTTCCGGCAAAATTCTTCTTTGTGAGTCGGGACTACCCTGACCTCTCTTGAAAAATCCCTGAAGTTCCAGTAGAAAATCGCCATGAAGTTTTTGTAGTAATTTCCGAAGAAATATTCATATTCAGTGAGTATGAAATCGTTTCCATTGCTGTTTGATAGTATTCAGCGTTGAACCACGAAACATGGGTGTAGATGGTTATTCACCACATGTTCGCTTGTGTGGAATAGCGATTAGCGAAGTTCCATGCTGCTATCTTACTCAGTCGATATATGTCCCAATTGCATTAAAGTCCTTTAGCCTTCCATCTTCTCTTCGGTTATGGTAATGATAGAACAAACTGCCATATTAAACTGCTCCATAATACTGTAGCGTTGTGTCACAAAAGCAATCTGAAGTCTCCCTATTTCACTAGCCGTGTCAGCCGTGGCGTAGAATCTGACGATATAAAGTGCTTCTCAGGTGGCGAGAAAATCACTTTTGTCAGTCGTCTAAAATTGCCAATATCTTCCAAAATAACTCCGCGAAATTGTTCAACTTTTCTACACTCCTTAATGTAGCACTGCACAATAGAATTAGCTTATAGTCGACCGCTAACTGTTCATAGCTAATCTTGTAGACGCGTTATAAGGTGCGTTTTAACTTCACCTAGTTTTACTCACTGTAACCTTGTACTGCTTGTCTGCTCGATAGTTCACTGCGGTGGCTTCACCACGCGTTATAATGACGACTCTTTCTACTAATTTCACTCGACGTCTCACCGAAATGACTATATAAGCACTGATACTGAAGATCTGAGCTTAGGTTCTGACGATTTGAGCAATGACGATTTGAGCTATGAGCAATGAGACCGCTCTCTTCTGCGCAAGGCCTTTTATAAACTTCATAAGGGGCGTATCCATCCCTTCCATAGCGTGTTACTGCGTCATCGCTAGAAGTTCCAACTTCGTCAATACATGACGGATTTTCAAAATTCAAAAACTGAAAATAAATTTCACCAAAATTCCAGATCAATGCCTCTACTGCAAATGGATTTCCACAATTCTGCATTCCAAAAAGTAATAAAAATACCATAGTTTCAGCAATCTCCGTCTTCCTTCAAACTATCGTTCATTGGTTCGAGCCTCCCCTCCAATAGCATAATTTCTTCCTCATCAGAATTCCACGTTTCCTGCGACTGCGTCGTAAATCTCGGATCTTTCTCGAATAAATGCTGACGTCATAAAAAATCTCAGCTCAAGTAGCCTGCTAGCATAACGTCTGCGTCATCCGTGCTTACGTCATGACCATCCACGTCATAACTATGACAGCCATAACTTTCTTTATAATTTTCCAAAATAGCCACCGTGGTCTCTATATAATTCAATTTACGGGGGCATTCTCCCCTCACCACGTTTTAAAAACAGTTGCAAATTGTTTTTAAACTCAGTGTTACAAGTACCTCAACTCTCTTGAACACGAAATTGAATTATTACTGGCTTACTCTAGGATAGTATCTTTTAAAATTTCCAGCATTGAACTTGCCATAAATGACATTATTCTCATCATCGTAGAGTTCATAACAGTTGTTTCCTTAAGCGTTCGTAATTCTAAACGGACCCATAAACACAATTCCAAACTTGGGATAGATTTTCTTGCTCATATCAGCCTTGATAGGTCTGCGTAGTAATACAAGATTTCCAACTTGTAAGGGTGCACCAAAACGTTTTCCAGCTACTCTTTTCAATCGTTTCTCTGCTGCTTTCTGGAGTTGTTCCTTCGCCTTTTCAATCCTCTGCTGCCTTCCTAGGTCGGGATCTCTAGGAACGTGGTTGAAAAGATTATCCCACGGCCTTTCTGGGTTTCTTCCTAGATGAAGTCGCATTGGCACTTCTCCTGTGCTCTCCTGCACTGTAGAGTTCTGACATTCCTCAATAAGGGGCACAAATCTCACCCAACCAGAGTGATCATTTGGACAGAAAATTCGACAGAATTTCGAAAATTCAGCCATATATCTTTCTGAGGAATTCGATTCTGGGTAACGCACGCTTGAAAATAAGTGCTTAATGCCAAGCCTTTCCATATCCGCTGCAAATTCCAAGGATGTAAACTGCGTTCCATGATCAGACAGTAGATATTCTGGTTTACCAGCTTTAGGAAATACAGCATTTTCCAGTCTGCTTACAACGTTCCTCGTGTTAGCTTTCTGCATGGGACTCATTGTAACAAATTTTGAGAAAACATCCACGGTAACCAACAGGTACTGGTTACCCTGATATCCCTTCGGACAGGGGCCAAATATATCCGTCGCCATGAGTTCGTTTGGTTTCGAAGGAATCATAGCCTTCGGTTTTCCTTTTAATAAAGCAGAAGCATACTTTGCTCTTTGACATTTGTCACATGATCGAATGACCTTGGCAATACTGGAACGCATGTTAGTCCAAATAAATCTCTCTTTAAGAGTATTAAGAGTTTTATCTAAACCGGCATGTCCAGTTGCGTGATGAGCTACCCACACTAAATTGACAACAAGTTTAGGTGGCACGACTATTCGGAGTTTTGTATGCGCAAAGTCAGCATACTTGCATACGATGTCTCCACTCAAGACAAAGTGTCGTGAATTTCTCCGTGTAGCTGCATAGTCAACATCAGTATTGTCCATGTAACCCTTGAGGAACCTGTACATTTTCCTTATTGGAGCGTGTCTCTTCTGTGACACACCGATTCGGGCTAACCTCCTAACGGTTTCTTGATCTTCTTGCTCCAATTGTACATGGTGTATCTGCACATTTTTAATAGGGTTACGTGATAAAGCATCAGCCAGTAAGTTATCTTTCCCAGGCTGGTGGACGATAGTGGCGTTAAACTGTTGGGTGAACAAAGCCCAACGTGTCAGTCTATCACTCGACATGTCAGTTTGCAGCATAAACTGTAGTGCTTTATGGTCAGTAATAATGATGACCTTATGTCCCAGCAGGATTTTCTTCCACGCTTGCAATGCTGTTACAAAAGCTAACGCTTCAAGTTCTGTCGTGAAGTAGTTTTCCTCGTGTTTCTTCAACTTCCGACTAGTGAACGCAATGTAGTGCTTGTTGCCTGCCTCGTCTTTCTGGTATAAGACTGCACTAATGCCTATTCTTGATGCATCAGACTCAATATAGAACACCTTCTCAAAGTCTGGGTACTCCAGTTTAACATTATTTCTGAGCATCTCTTTTGCTTTCTCAAAAGCCTCGTTTGCTGCTGTACTCCATTTCCATCTGTTATTCTTCTTGAGTAAGTCATACAGAGGAGCCATAATTTCAGAGTATCTTGGACAGTGGCTGCTAATAAATTGGCATGCGCCTACAAATTCTCTGACTTGTTTCACCTTAGTTGGCTTTGGAAATCTCGTGATCGCATCTACTTTTTGCATGTTTGGATGATATCCATCTTTATCAATTGTATGCCCCAAGTAATTTATCTCCTTCTTCAAGAATTGACATTTTCCAAAATTGACCTTGATATTGGCCTCCCTTGAATTCTCGAACCACTTTCTCAAGTGCACTAAATGTTCTGCGGCGCTGGGTGAAGATACGATTAAATCGTCAATGTAGCAAATTACATTTTCTTTCACTTCATCAGTGAGCTTACTATCAAGTGCTCGAATAAGTGCTGGTCCACTGTTAACCATTCCAAAAGGCATTCTGACAAAGACCCATGACGTCTGGTCAAATAAGAATCCAGTGTACTGCATACTATCTTCTTCTAGTTGAACTTGGTAAAATGAAGACGTCAAGTCAAGAACGCTGAAACATGCTCTCCCTTTGAATTTTCGAAGCAGATTTCTAATCTTGGGTGGTCGGTCATTTTCTGGAAGAATCTTCAAGTTGATGGTCCTGGCATCGAGACAAAGACGTATCTGACCATTACTTTTCTTCACTACTGTGATGGGGTTTATATAAGACGACGCCTGTTTTTTAATAATCTCGTCTACCTCCATTTTTCTGATTAACCCTCGTACTTCTTGATAGTATTTCTCAGGTATGGGGTATATTCTCTTCTGGTAAGGGGTTTCATCTGTCAGCCTTATCTTGTACTTATAATCCTTAATCAATCCAGGCTTTTCCTCAAAAATATCTTGGAATTCCTTTATCAGATCCTCAAATTCCCCCTGAATTTCTTCAAATCCTTCAGTTTTTCTACTGGGTATTTCTGCTAAATTTTCCACTTCATTAATTATGGTATTCAAAATTTCTTCCCTAAGGTCTATTTCCAGACTGTCTTTCACGTCCTGTTTTTCGATCTCTTCTGTGATCATGTACCCATCATTAAAGCTAATACTTCTGTTCTTCATGTCAATAATAGCTCCGACCTTCGATATAAAATCGATTCCAAGCACCATATCAAAATTGATCTTGCTCACCACAATAAAGATCTGTTCATAATTCCTTCCATTGATCTCAAAGTTCAATAACACTTGAATCTTGCACTTCACTACCTTATCTTGGAATATCCCTCTCACTTTGACGGTAGAAACAGGTAGAACTGTCATGTTCTCTCCTCTTAGCAGACTTTGATAACATTCCTCTGAAATGATGGAGATAATTGCACCAGTATCCATCAGGGCTTTGTACTGTTGGCCATCTATCAGTACAGAAATAATAGGTAAAGCACATGGTCTTTCCTCTTTAACGATACCCCTCTCTTCTAGCAAATCTTCATCAGTAACTTCATATATCTCATTAATTGTAATCAGGTGTGGTGTGGCAATGTATTTACAAGTTCTCACTGTCGTTGAGAAATCGGCGTTTTTTTTTTTTGTGTTACCGACCTCAAAATTCTGCTGGCTCGTAGAAGGCCCAGGATCGATTACAACATCCTGCCTTTTCTTTTGGTTTTCGGCTTCTTTTTCCCGTAATTCTTTCAGGTATTGCTGGCTTTCCCTCTCTCTTTCCTGATACTGATCGGGTGTCATAACCTGACCTTGAGGATTCTGATTTCCATTTTGATTCTGGTTATTTCTATTATAATTTCTGTTATAACCATTATTGTTGTAGTATCTGCCTCTTCCATTGTTGTAATTTCCTCGATTATAGTTCCAGCCTCTTCTCTGTTGATACGGACGGTAACCTTGCGATCTGTTATTTCGAAACTGATTATTCCTGTGGGGACCTACATTGTCAGTTTTCTCTTCATCTGGCTTGTCAGTTTGTTGGACTTGGTCCATATATACCGTATTTATCTCTTTGAAGTCATGCCTCTGACCTTTCTGTACCACGTTAGGCATTGGACTTGTGTAGTCTAACCTCCTCAGTAATTCATCCATGCTGGTCAAATCCCTGATGTTTGACGAAATGATTAGTCTCCTCACCTCCACAGGCAGCATACGAGAAATCGCATCAATTAGTTGCTCCGTTGACAATGGGGGTTGCAAAAATCTCAAGCGGGACAATTGACTCGTAAAGAAATCAGCGTACCGTGTTGGAAGAGTACCTGAATATTTTCTTGAATAAACCTCCGCTCTTAACGAATTCTGCGCTTCTATGGACCAAAATCGCTTGATTAATGCCTCTGCAAACTCGTCAAAGTTACTGAATGTGTATCTAAATGCGCGAAACCATTCAAGGGGTCATCCAATCAAAAATCTCTCCACTATCTTCATCTCTCTCTCTCTCTGGGAATGTGAGCTTCGATGAAATAATCTTTGAGGTTCCTTATATATTCTATAGGCGTCAAACTATCAGTGTTGCTGAATTTTTGCGGTTTGTCTTCACAATTCCTGATGACCGTCACGTTCCTCGGATATGAATCCGGGTAGTTTTTCCCACTATCTCGATAGTTCCACTCAGGTTCCATATTCCTCTCGTCATCTTCCTCCCTGAATCTGGATATACGTTCTTCAGGAGTCACGTCTCTCTCTTCTGGAGCTAAGTTATATCTTCTGGCATAATTCCTATTGGTTTCGCAAGCCAAGCCATCTATATCCTTGTCAGTGATTTCCGTTAAGACTTTCTTGATTAACTCTTATTTGTAGGTCTCCATCAAACTAGCTTCTCCTAGCTTCAAATTTTGCAGTTTGCTCGTCGTTTCATTTACATCAGAGACAACTTTATGAATCTGTTCCTCTAATGCGGATTTTAATGCTTGCACATCCTGACCTATTTGTGTTCTATCTTCAACTTGTCTTTCGGATAGCGAATCCATCCTGACGCTTAAATCTTTCCTAATCTGTACTACTTCATTGTTAATATCTATTTGAGTACTGGCAAGTTTCCTTTCAATACGTTCCTGAATTTGGGTTACATGTTCCCCACTTGACCTATTCCACTCGTCTTTCCATACTGCTACATTTGCCGTTAACATTTCTGCTATGTCTACTTCGATATCTTCTTTCAATAATCTATTATGGTCTAATATCTGGGTTCTCATGACCTCTACATCATACTTTAAACCTGCTAAAGACGCTGTCGTTCTAACTGACTCATCAACTAATCTAGTCGTTAATGCACTCATATTACGCGTACAAAGGGTTTTCGAATTTTCTATTTCTTCCCTGACTTTATTTACATCAGTTTGGACTTTAGCAATATCTACGAAAACTGTATTGACTTCTACTTGAATCTTATTTATATCACTTTGCATCTCATTTACATCCGAATGAATGTTATTAATATCAACCTGAACATTGGACACATCAGTTCTAACATTTTGGATTTCTCTTTGGACTTCCTCAACCTTGTCTTGGACAGTCACAACATCATTTTTAACAACAACTACTTCAGCCCTAGCACAAGAAATATCACCTCGGACATTAGCCACATCTAGATTCAACATTGTAAGATCTTTCTGTACCTTGGAAACATCAATTTTAACATCAGCAACATTTTTATGCACATTGGACACATCTGTGCGGATGTCAGTTACAGCATTCTCGATTCCTTGGGTATTAATCTGTAAACGCGACATATTATCCTCTAAGTTAACAGAACTGGTCTGGAGAGCTTTCATATTCTCCTCCATTCGACTAGTACTCTCCTTCATGCTTGCTTTCAAATTAGCAGATAAATTACTAGCATTCTCCTCCATTCGACTAGTATTCCTAGCTTCCATCTCCTTCATACTTTCATTCAGCATCTGCTTCATACTGCTATTCATGCTAGCAGACATCTCCTCTAACATCATCCTCAAACTTTCATCTGCCATTACAATATTAATTCAAAAATAGACTGCTGTAGGGACATACATCAAAAGAGCAAAATAACAACATCTGAGCAACACTTTTCACCATATATAAATTTGATCAATTTTCTGTCTTAAATCTAACTTATAACTACCTTATAATTAACCTTCGAAGACCCTTCATGTTGAAACAAACTCACGCACATGTTCAAATTTCTCTGGCTCATTTTAAAATATCCTAACACAAATAATTTACATTTACAATCCAAATAATTTAATTTTATCTTTAATATGACTAAAACATGTCATAAGCCGGTCAAATAAAATAAGATTCCAGATCATAGGCGATATTCCTAAGTTTCCAGCCTATTTAACCTCTCAAGTTATATAAGATCTGATCTTTTCTGAGTGTAATTTTCCTAATACAATACAACATTTAATTCCTATATAATCACACTCTTAAATTCTACAATTGGCCAAGACATCTAACAAAGAATCAACCTCTTTATTTGAGTCTAATCGAGCCACACGTTTTAGGTTTGCCCATCCTACTGGCGTTCAACCTGGTGATCCACTTATATTGAACAAGCCCCATACGTTGACTGCGCCAATCCTTCTGTCCCCGTTTACCCGGATAGTAGGCTGTCAGATATCCGCCCCCTCAATCGGATTGCCAATAATCAACCGCACCGGCTCAGCTACACCAATGAAAATGGCACTGACAGATACTACCGAGGTTTGAGCACAGAAGTTAACAAGAAATTATTGTGGAACACACCAAAATAGACGGGGGTTCATACTTACCTCTACTTACCTCTTAAAAATAATCTCGGGGATTGGGTTGACAACAGGATCTCTAAAGTATGCTCCCACAATAACCTCCACCATGACATTTAAAAATGAACCAGAACGGAGACAAGAACTTTGAACTGTACAAAAGCTTTTATTTCAAATAAATGGTATGATTTTAACAAACTCAACAAAATAAATGTGGCTATCAGTAGCCCATGTCGATCTGACTATGTCCTCCTGTAGGACTTGCAAAGCTATCATACAACATGTTAGCTCCCACGAGCTCAAAATACCGTAACATTCATAGCACACTTGGACTGGAAAAGGAAGTCAGGACGAGACACATATACAGAGCATTTGTTTTCTTTTAATAAACATGACACTTATATATAGGCACAAGGCCAGAATGTAGACGACCTTGCCCGCTGATAACCAGTTGTCTGGCCAGCTGCGGTCTACCCTTCAACATGTCGCACACCTGTCAAATGGGCTCACTTGTCATGCTATGTTGCGTAAGAATCCAGCTCCCTCTCAAAAGCTTTAAATGTCCGCAAGACAACACAAATATAGTTACGCAAATCTTTCAAATGCTTTACTCACACACCACTGGATTATTCTGACAATCCCTAAACTTGTTTAATTAGCATCCAAATGTTTAATTATCGTTGTTAAGAGTAGAAGACAAACTCTAAATGTTTATAACAAAAGCTCAAAATAATTTATAACAATTAGAAATTGTTTATAATATTGTCGAAGACAATTACAAAAATTTTAAACACGCCTCTAACATTACTTTCGTTCCACATTAATGTCAAAGATATTTACATTATTATTTACTATATTAACATTTAAATTATTCAAATTATTCATTTAAAATACATTTAACCACATGTTCATCCGGTTGGTAATTTCATAATCGTGTCAATATAATCGACCAATGAAGGTTAGTTATACATATTTAATGTCACAATCTGGTTTAATAAAGGTTGTAATAATTATTATAATTATTTGTGACGGTAATCTTCGTTCAAAATCTTATCTCAAATTCTTTCAATACTCTTGTTAATTATAACAGTAAATTCACTTGATTAATTTTCAAAGGACTAAGACAATACACTCCATCGGAAAATACTTCGCTTACAAAATAATGCACAAAACTGCATTAAAATAGGCCCAAAATTCATCATATATTAATATATATGGCATCAAAATCTTCCACAGAACTTACAAAAATCTCCTTTAACAAATTCTTCAACATCATTAATTACTGTGGGAACCTCCTTCATTAATTCAAGGGCATTATACATCAGCGACTTTCAACACGTCCGCTGCACTAGATATTATACATTCATAGTTCCACTTCAAAAATTCTTATAATCATTAATTGTTTCAAAACTGTTATCTTAAACCTTCGTGGATTTCATTCATGAATCGAAATGAAGTAAAAATTTTGCCAATCACAAACAAATTTAATAGTGAATACGCTTATATACGCCTGTCTGGTCTATCAAAATTTAAGATTAACATCTTCAAAGTATTGTAGTATAAAAATACTATCATCAAACAAAGTGCAACTAAACTGCAAAATAGTCGAATAGAATCCAATTAGATTGTGGAATGCAAACATTATTATATAAATCTCTAATTGAGAAAAAACTCCTAACAAAAGTTCATGACTTTAATGCATTCAATAATTCATAATTAAAGTTCATCTTTCACAAAATTGTCTATGATGCAATGGTCGTTCATAACTGACGATAAATGTCTGTGTTGCAATCAATTCAAATAACGACTAGTATTTCCAAGATCGTCGACAACGTAATGGATTTTAACGCTCTAAAATCATTTAAATGTTCTTCCTTCTTGATGATGACAGAAAATTGGTCCAAGTAATTAAACTGGGGTAGAATTACTTTAATAAAGTGACACGCTGTCTGAATTTAAATCTGCCATAAAAATCATTAACTTACAGTCAAATCGTGACTACAAAAATAAGCAAATTACTGAAAAATCTAAATATCAGTCTCAACTGATCCAAATCATTTAACTATGCCCATGACATAACAATGTCTTAATAAATCGTCGAAAAAGGCATAACACATCAAGGTGTACTGAGTACAGGAATCTCAAACAAGAATATAGGGCAAAATACATGAGGACAGAAAATATGGGAAAATGGTTGCTCAGATATCGCTAAAAAACTCAAATAAAACAATAAACGTTCACGACTACCTTATCTGCTGATTGAAGTTCCAGAGGAAAATTCCCCAAAGAAGACTGCTGATGGATCCATTTCACCAACTTGAAGATGAGCTCCATCCTCCAAACAGGAAACAGCACCCTCGGAGAATCGAACTGCTTCCTTCTCCGGAAATTGCACTGCTCCGTGTAGACGAAAGACATCCTTCCGGCAAAATTCTTCTTTGTGAGTCGGGACTACCCTGACCTCTCTTGAAAAATCCCTGAAGTTCCAGTAGAAAATCGCCATGAAGTTTTTGTAGTAATTTCCGAAGAAATATTCATATTCAGTGAGTATGAAATCGTTTCCATTGCTGTTTGATAGTATTCAGCGTTGAACCACGAAACATGGGTGTAGATGGTTATTCACCACATGTTCGCTTGTGTGGAATAGCGATTAGCGAAGTTCCATGCTGCTATCTTACTCAGTCGATATATGTCCCAATTGCATTAAAGTCCTTTAGCCTTCCATCTTCTCTTCGGTTATGGTAATGATAGAACAAACTGCCATATTAAACTGCTCCATAATACTGTAGCGTTGTGTCACAAAAGCAATCTGAAGTCTCCCTATTTCACAAGCCGTGTCAGCCGTGGCGTAGAATCTGACGATATAAAGTGCTTCTCAGGTGGCGAGAAAATCACTTTTGTCAGTCGTCTAAAATTGCCAATATCTTCCAAAATAACTCCGCGAAATTGTTCAACTTTTCTACACTCCTTAATGTAGCACTGCACAATAGAATTAGCTTATAGTCGACCGCTAACTGTTCATAGCTAATCTTGTAGACGCGTTATAATGTGCGTTTTAACTTCACCTAGTTTTACTCACTGTAACCTTGTACTGCTTGTCTGCTCGATAGTTCACTGCGGTGGCTTCACTACGCGTTATAATGACGACTCTTTCTACTAATTTCACTCGACGTCTCACCGAAATGACTATATAAGCACTGATACTGAAGATCTGAGCTTAGGTTCTGACGATTTGAGCAATGACGATTTGAGCTATGAGCAATGAGACCGCTCGCTTCTGCGCAAGGCCTTTAATAAACTTCATAAGGGGCGTATCCATCCCTTCCATAGCGTGTTACTGCGTCATCGCTAGAAGTTCCAACTTCGTCAATACATGACGGATTTTCAAAATTCAAAAACTGAAAATAAATTTCACCAAAATTCCAGATCAATGCCTCTACTGCAAATGGATTTCCACAATTCTGCATTCCAAAAAGTAATAAAAATACCATAGTTTCAGCAATCTCCGTCTTCCTTCAAACTATCGTTCATTGGTTCGAGCCTCCCCTCCAATAGCATAATTTCTTCCTCAGAAGAATTCCACGTTTCCTGCGACTGCGTCGTAAATCTCGGATCTTTCTCGAATAAATGCTGACGTCATAAAAAATCTCAGCTCAAGTAGCCTGCTAGCATATCGTCTGCGTCATCCGTGCTTACGTCATGACCATCCACGTCATAACTATGACAGCCATAACTTTCTTTATAATTTTCCAAAATAGCCACCGTGGTCTCTATATAATTCAATTTACGGGGTCAGTACTATCTTTCTTTCTTTCTTTCTTTCTTTTTTTCTTTCTTTCAAGTGGGCGCTGGGTTGTGATAGACAATGTTTCGTCTGTATATAAGGCTTCTGGTTTATTTACTGTGTTATAATGTCTTATCTTTGCATTCCAGGAGAGGGATTTCTTGTTATTTGTTCTTTCGTTGGAATGCTAATTCAACGTTGTTTGGTTCCTCAGTTTAGGGGCTGCGATAACGTGGTCATGCAGCCCCGTGTACTTAGGATGTGTGCAGAATCTGTCTGATAACCGGTGTTAATTTTGATGGCAATTTGTGCAATTTGTTTTTAATTCAAGTAAGGACTGGAGACATTCAATTTTCAAGTAATTCCTACTTTTGCTACCAAACACCACCGTCAATGACAACGAGTTCTGAACTTGGTTACTAGATGCCACCGCAGTCGACTCCTGGTGACGAAATTTGGAACCTAAGAGCGTTAGTCAAATCTAATCTATAATTTAGCTTCACACAAGTGTCATTAGTTGAAGGTTCTTTAACATGCCACAGATCTATACCATGGGACCGCTGGCTTTACTTCCCCTCCGAAGGATGGCATACTGAAGGATTTTAACGCTCTTAAAAAACGACGATTTCGGCTGGGTTTGAACCCGTGACCTTGGGCATAGAAGCTCAGCATGCTACCGACTATGCCACCGAAGCGGCTTAATTCAACTTTATTTCTTCTAAAATCCATTGCTTTCTCTAGGGCAATCCGGCTGCTCCAAGATAATTGAATTCTTTGACGATGTCTATAATTATATTGTTCTCCCACTTGCAGCTTTTTGGTTTTTTTTTAATGTTTGTCATTATTTTGGTCTTTTACAATACGATTTTGAGACTCATTTATAATGCTTGCCTCTGTAGTTCCAGGACCCGTTCCTTAGCTTCTTCCCATGTCTCAGCTACAGTAGTAAGGCCAAGTCATCATCAAAATCTAAACAATTGATCTTGATGACCTTGCTTTTTGTTCCTAGTCTGATTCCACAATTGGTCCTCACCTTGCACTCTCTGACGACCTTTTCCAGGACGCAGTTAAATAACAGTGGAGAGAGTCCATTATTATTATTATTTTCAAGAAAATTTACCACTTAAGGTCACGTTAAATCTTCATTTTGTTTTCCTCGCGCGGAGTTTTCTCTGTGTCCAGTACTCCTTCATGCATTCGCTGGTCTGCTTCCCTTCTTCTGTCCAGGCTCTTCCGGTCTTCTTAGTTCTTTCTGCGGCTGGAACCTCTTCCTTATAATCCACTATGCTCCTAAATGTATTTCTAACAATTGAACCTCTGAGATGTTGAATGTTTCCATACCCTTTTTTTTCCTTAATCTATGCTGTAGTGGTTATTTTTAACCAGAAGTAACCAAAGATGATGATGAAGATAATTGTTGTTTTAAGGGGCCTAACATCTAGGTTATCGGCACCTAATGGTTTGGATGATAGTGGAAATGAAGGATGATCAAATGAAACCCACAACTAAAATGGGAAAAAAGGGAAGAATCTAAAAATAAAACAGGAGGAAGGGAAATGCCCTCAACCCACGAGGAATGAGAATAATTGAAGGACTTGGAAAGGCAGATAGGAAAGGTAAAGAGCAGAGGGACCGCCCGAAAGGCAATGGAAAAAAGAGAAAAACCGGACCCAGCTCAGGAAGCCCTCGGGGTTGTCAACTGCTTAACTCACTAGCTTATTCCCCGCTAAATATAGCTTATTTTAAGGCGAGCCTAGAGCCAAACAATTTTAAATACCGCATAGTGGGACAATTATCTTTTCTTTTTCTTTCCTTAGCGGGAGGGAAATTGTTAACAAAAATAATTTAGTTTTAATTAAAAATAAAATGTTTGAATAAATACCTAGAAAATTCTATGGGTCGATTAACAGTAATTGGGATGATTGATTGCATGTTTTTTAAGGGGTGGAACATCGAGGCCATCTGCCCGTACTAATTTGGAGATTGTTAACTTCTTGAATGTGAGATAGTCGAGTTGCTTCATATTACAGATATCCAGCAATTCCCCGACTTACGGTTATCCCACAGTTGTTATAACCACTCCCATTGGTCGATCTTGGCCACGCTACTGTACTTACTCATAGCAAAGAGAAAACAGGACTAAACATATCATATGAAAACACTGAGTACATGGAATACAGACACCGGGAAGAGAGACGTATGCTGGAGGAACATGGAACTGTCAAATTAACTGATACGTTCAAATATCTTGGGGAATGGATACGACCCAATGGACTGGAAGAGCAAGAAAATTGGACCTGGCCGATAGATTAACTCAGAACAGGTATAACAAACGAGCGATATCATACAAAGCAAAACTCAGATATTACAGTACAGTGGTAAAGCCAGAGGGTCTGTATGCCTCCGAGAGTCTAACCCTGAACAGAAAAGGGGAGCTGTAGGAACTTGATATAAAAAAGGAGGATCCTGAGGAAAGTTCTCGGACCACGGAAAGATGATGACGTAACATGGAAAAAAAAGAAAAAATGAAGATCTGTGGTTGCAGACCGAAACCATTGTGGTCACAATGCGTAAAAGAAGGCTAAACTCTTACGGGCACTTGATGAGAATGGACGGGGACCGGCTGACAAATAACATTTTTGAATACATCAGAGGGTTGAAAGCTGCTACAAAATGGGCAGAAGAGGTCAAAAGAGACGCCATTGAAGTTGGACTAACTGAACTTGTCATTCACGATAAGAAAACGTTTCGAAACCGAGTTGACAATATCAAGACGTTCAAAGAAAAACCGCCAAAACACAGGCAAAATTTGGAAATAACAGACGAGCAGAGAAAGATTAGAAGTGAAGGAATGAAGAGGTTCTGGTAAGTAAATAAGAAAAAAATGACCAGAAAGCCTTAGGTTCCAAGCGGTCGACAGTTGGCCAAAGTCGAAAAAAAAACAACTTAGTAATGTTTCCTCCCCTGTGGACTTTCAACTTTTCCCATAAGGAATTGTGTCTGTAAATTTTCGAAATTGGAGATTCTGAGGGACACCTGAGCTGGGTCCGTTTTCTCTTTCTTTCATTGACTTTGGAATGTATCCTCTAAATCAGGTGATTTCAAAAAAGTGTACTCTATATTCTTCCATTCTCATCATATTATGTCCGTACCACTTCAGCTTTTGGTTTCTATCTTGTCTTGCAGTTTTTGGGAACCCAGTTCTCCGCCCTTATGTCCACATTTCTGATTTTATCCCTCCGTGTCTTCTCAATTATTGCTCTAAGGAACTTCATCTCGGCTGCTTGGATTCGGCTTTCATCGCGTTTTGTTGTGGTCCAAGTGCTTGCTGCATATGTCAAAATTGGTGTGTAATACATTGAGAATAGAACTTTCTTGCATTTCTCTGGGACTGGCTGGTTCCATACTAAACCTCCCACACACTGGTAAAACCGCTTAGATTGTTGGATTCTCTTTCCAATTTCTTCATTTATTGTTCCATCTTCTGTGAGTATGCTCCCCAAATACTTAAAGCTTTTTACCAATTCCAATGGATTTCCATTGACTTCAATATTCTGTCTTCCTTCCGATCCTAATACAGTCTGGAATGTTCATTTTCAGTCACGCTCTCTGGAACATACTGCTAGTACGGAACCTAGTTCTGTTTTAAAGGTTGCAATTTCCCAGCTAGCTCTTGATGCAGGATTTTTGATACAGCATCATGCCTGCGCTTATATTCAGTTCCCGACAGCTGCATGCATAAAGGGGGATATGTTGAATACTTTCAGAAACATGACGCCCATTGCGACATTTATCATTAATTACTGTATCGTCATTAAAATTGTCTCGTATGTTCACCATATCGTTGGGTACTATTCACCACTTCATCAGCATTTGTTGCAAGATTATCTATACAGGTAGGTTGAGGAACGAACGAACTATGGAACAGGTCTCTAAAATAACTACTTTCTGCATACTGGTATTCAGATTAAGGTGGAGCCCCAATTTATCGTGGTTGGCCTTCAGCGACTTCGGTATGATCACTGTGGAAGAGATTATGATAGGCAATACAGTGACAAATTCCTGTCGCCACATCTGTCGGATCTCTTCATCCAGAGGCATGTATTTCGTCACTTTCTCAGCATAACTGTGCTGGATATTATGCGAGTTAGGGACTGCGATATCTATTAGAAGAGTTTTCTTTTGCAGTTTTTCAATAAGAATAATGTCTGGCCTGTTTGCTGATACAGGTCTATCTGTGATCACTGACCTGTCCCAGAGTACAGTAGCTTGGGTGTATCATTCTCCAGAACAGCATCAGGAATGTATTGATAGTAAGACAGAACAG
This sequence comes from Meconema thalassinum, assembly GCA_946902985.2. Classification (NCBI taxonomy): domain Eukaryota; kingdom Metazoa; phylum Arthropoda; class Insecta; order Orthoptera; family Tettigoniidae; genus Meconema; species Meconema thalassinum. Next base: position 439,085,878 of record OX336393.1, on the reverse strand, counting down.
TATTCCTTAAAGAGTGCTTCTTTGCCAGGTTCAGGTGGATTATCTTGGCTACTTGGTCATGCCTCTTCAAGTAGTACGCACTGTAAATAAAATCATATATATAACTTCAGTAGTATAGATCCCTCCTGCGGCGCTCACAAGAGACCGATCGTGACAAATGAGCATTCAAATGAAAGAGAATAGACATTAGCAGTGACGAATTGCACTATAATTCCAAAAATACCTGTAATTTCTTAAATATATCACTTAAAAAATGTACGAAGTGTGCAATTTGCAGTTACTGTTGCTGTAGTAAAATACGCTCCATAATTGCTGTCAACGGGCCGCTGTGATGCCTGTTTCATGTAATTTTAACAATCTGAGGTCTTTCCTTTATCCTGAAATGTAAATAGTGTTCTATAATCATTTGGTTGAAATAAAAAACTTAACAACCTTTCTCTTTAAGTGTCTCATTGTAAACCTATTGGGAAAAGTGTGGTTTATGAAACCGCGAGATTTCTCGCACGGGTACGCTAGTTGTTATTATTATTAGTAGTAAACGAACGGATTGCTTGGCATTCGCTGACGACGTTATGATACTCACGACCGGTGTTAAAACAGCGATAGGAAGGACTGAAGACCTCCAGATGATAGACAAGTAGACTGGGCCACAAATTTGTTTTGAGAAGACTGAGTTCATGACCAACATCAAAGCCGCTCCTCTCCACTTCAAGTTGAGAGAAGACACGATAAAGTGAGATAAGTGTTAAGTAATTGGGAGAAAAATGGCAGGGCAATGGGTCAGAAATGGATGCCATCAAAGAGCGGGCGAGAAGAATGGAAATTGCTTATCAACTTACGGAGGATACATACAACAAAAAGGGTCTATCCTTTGGGGCTCAATTCCGACATTTAGTTACTGTTGTCAGACCTGAATGTCTGTATGCAGCAGAAACTGTAGACATGATTGCAAGGGCGGCCGCGAAGACATCCGAAAGAGGGAAAGGAAAATGCTCCGAAAAATACTAGGCCCAAATATCAAGGATGGAGAGAGGAGACTCAAACCTAACAATAAACTATATCTGAAGACAGAAGGAGTCGTAGCCCTAATGTGAAAAAGGAGAATACAGTTTTATGGACACTTGGTGAGCATGAACAGTGCCAGATTGACGAAGAAGATTTTTTTGAATTCTTCAGGAGGAGGAAGACGGAGCCGAAATGGTTTCGGGAAGTGAGATTGGACTCGGATCGGATGGGGGTGAAAGAAGAAGGCATAATGGACATAGAACGATTTAGACGACTGGTTAAGGAGTGTACAGGTTTCCAGGAGACAGGGGAGTTGTCAGTGAGGAAAGGAAGATCTTACACGGAGGAGCAGAAGAAGGAAGTGGCAGAGAGGATGAGAGATATTCGCACAGAGTGAAGACCACAAATAATGTAAAAACTGTCAAACGTGGGCCATAGTTGGCCGTAACGAATAAATATATTATTATTATTATTATTACTATTATACTGATGATGGCCTTCTCTGCCGGCGCAAGAATCTCCAAAAGGTGAAAATAGGCTAAAAAACAGATAACACACACTAATACAGTCATCACAATTAACACCGGTTGTCAGACAGATTCTACACACACCCAAAGAACATGGGGCTACATGACCGCGTTGTCGCAGCGCCTAAACTGAGGAACCAACCTAATTTCTCTCTATAACAGAAGAGACTCCAGGAAATAGGACTTGTAACCTTAGTTTCTGATGACCCCTCGTAGGTTCTATTCCCACAAACTGACGATCAAAACATTGAACCGCATTTAAACAGCTTAAGTACTGTTTCCATTAAAACTCCAGGGGGTTTCCAAACGTAAGTACAAATCGATGGGCTACTAGCAAACAATTCCCTAATCTGATTCATCGTTCATTAATGACCAATTAGACTGATTGATCAACGACCAATTGTTGACAATTACGCATCAAACTAACAGTGAATAAAAAGGTTGGTCAGTTAGAACATAATTATTGATGAAGTTAAGAGTCATTGAAATAGCAATAAACTCCATGGTATTGGTATTCGTTCCGCCTACTGTCAAGTATAATTTCCTTACCTCTAAATCCGGGAATACACAGATTCTATGAAATTGACATTGACTATGTTGTTGTTGTTGTTGTTGTTGTTAATTCATGGAGGGCTTGGGACATCATGGTCATCAACCCCATGTGGTTGATTGTGGTTTTAAATTGTCTGATAACATGTATTTAAGTGATGACTGTAGTGGTGCGTGTAGCTCTATCAAGGACAGGGATAAGAAACGCGCCCCGAGACTTGCAGTAAGGGAATATCCCGCCATTTGCCTGGAGAGAGTAAGGTTTAGCTGCTGTCAGCACCGGAATTCGAACCTGCGACCTCCTAACTTACTGCAGCTGCCCTCGCAGCCATGGTGCACTATTTAACGATCAAGGCTACTCCACGGGTTTAATATTAAGGCAGGTCATTGAGGTTATCAGCTGCAATAAGTGTTGGTGTATTAAAACTTTCTTTGATTTGCTCCGATTATTTTTCTGCGGCGCTATGCGGCAAAAGACGACATTGCTCACTTCTTCTCTAACAGCCAATGAGATATAAGCCCTAGGCAGCGTCTTTTATTTAACTTGCTGCTCTTTCTAATATTGTTTTTCAATTCGTTTGTAAATTACAAGTGTCAGTACTGTAGTCAGTAAATAGCCGTCTCCCTGCTCATTATTATAATTATCATGAGGGGAAAATTGCCTGGATGTTACGTCCATTATACTGTACTACTTATCACCTCCACCACCACCACAAAATGGTATATATTTAGCCTACTTTTCACATTTTCCAAAAAAGATTAAAAAATAGACTTATGAGATCGATCCGGGCAAATGTGTGTCTGTCTGTCCTTCTGTCTGTCAGGCTATGTGTGTGTCCCCCCCCCCCTATCAACTCCTAAACGGCTGCAGCAATCGAAATAAAATTTGGTAGGAGTAAAGATCTATACCTGATTATTTCAATTCCGTATTAGAAAATGATGTCAGTGCTACCAGCTGCTGAAAAATCGCAATTGAAATTTCAGCTCCATGTTGGATATCTTGGAAGGAATGAATGGGAGCTATTTCAAAATTGCCACACGTATAGATAATAATATTTCAATTTAATTTCCAGGAGGCCATATATGGCAGTGTTGCCAAAATGATTATAAGCCTGCTGATAGGTCCAATTTGAAAATGCATATAACTTCTACACTATCAATTCGAATTCAACCAAATTTAGTATGTGCTATGTGAACATAAACAGAGATAACTGAGCATATTCTTAAGAGCCACCAGGGCTGCCAACTGTTAATAAATGCTCTCAATGTATTTTATCCAAATACCAATATACCAGAAAGTATGCAAGCCGACAGCTTTAAACTATGCTCACGTATAGTACCTGACATTCTATATTCATTTGGAGTAACTCATTTACGTCAGTGCTACCACCATGATTCTAAGCCTGCTGATATGTCCAATTTTAAAAGGCATGTAACTTCTATACCAACTAATGTATTTCATTCAAAATTGGCACAACAATAGATCATATTATTTCAGATTATTTCTGACCAATACATGCATGACATTGTCGCAAGCATGATTTTACGCGCGCTGTTAGATCCAATGTTTAACTGCATGTAACGTCCATGCTATCCATTGGACGTCAACCAAATTTTGTATTCTGTGCCCTAAGAGATGGAACTATCAATATATTCAGTCACCAGGGCTGCCAACTCTAGTGCTCTATTAGGCTACATTATGCCAGGTATACAGTATTTCGAACTAATTAGAAATTTCGATATTACCAACTTAATTTGGTCATTAACTAGATAGATCCATGTAGATTAATCATTGGTATGAATCTTAAATTATAAGAAAAGTAGGCTCTTTATTTCGTCACGGAACTTCTTGTTAAAACATTTATTTATGTTAGTTTGTAAGTATCATGTGCCAGTTCTGTAGTAGTATTCATTATCATCCATAAAACAAATAAATAAATCCACCGGGCGAAGCCGAGCACTACTGCCAGGTTTAAATACTCATGGTATGTGGGATAAATTTGTGAGGATTTTTGTACGATAATCTGTGTTATTGTGATGACTGAATTTCTCCGTGCTGTATTGTAATTCAGGTGAAGATTGGGCTAAACTACAAACCATCCCCGCATTTTCCTGGAGTTGAAGTGGGGAAACCTCGGTAAACCACTTCCAGGATGGAATCCACCTCTTCTCAGTTTTGATTAACGAGGCCGAGTGTACCCCGTTCCAGGCCTCAGACCATATTTGAATCGGTCGGAGATGAAAAGCAATTAGTCAACAACTAGTTCCGTGAAGAACTAAAGCCTATTTTCATATATCCTACTCATGTTAATTGTCTCTATCAACATACAAAATTTCAGTTTGATTGCAGTAATAGATTCGTAGATATTGAGTACCGACTAAATATTTCGGATGGTCGCCATGTTGGATTTTATATATGTGGGTCTAAGAGTTATGTACTGTTACATGAAGATTATTGTGTACGTGTAGCATTCAAACTTCAATCGCATGATTAGGACACAAGAAGTAATAAGGAGATTTTAAAATTTCGCCGAGCTGCCATCTTGTGGTTATGGAAACAATTGAAATAAATTAGATGCCAGTGGATTAACATTCGAATAAGGATTTACTGTACCAAGTTTCACTGCACTCGGATGGATAAATTGCGAGAAACGTCCGTGTGAATATTTATACTTCGCGTCGCCGCCATGTTGGATTTGTGATCACCAGGTTATTTAAAGTCCTATAGGTGAACTTAAGTTCATAGCCGCTATGAACATTAAAAAATCAGTTTGATTGCTATAACAGATTCGTAGATATTCAGAGTCGTCTGAATATTTCGGATGGTCGCCATGTTGGATTGTTAAATGTATAGGCCATTGAGTCATGTACCATTAAAGGAAAATTATTGCGTAGGTTCATTAATCAAACTTTCACTTCGATCGCTTGATTACGACAAAAAAAGACTTAATTTTAAAATTCGCACAGCCGCCATCTTGAGGTTATGTAAAAATTGAACTAAATTAGATACCAGTGCATTACAATGATTATAATCATTTCCTGTACCAGATTTCATTGCGTTTGGAATATTAAATCGCGAGAAAGGTCTGTTTAAAATTTTCAAATTCGCTTGGCCTCCATGTTCGTTTTGTAGTTAACCGCTTTTTGAAAGTCTTGTAGGTGAACTTCCAGTAGTGCCCTTTATCTCCGTATAAAATTTCAGGGTGATACAGGTAATAGTTTCAGAGATATAGAATGCCGGTGAAATATTTCGCTCATCCGCCATCTTGTGGTTATATAAACAATTGAACCAAGTTAGATGTTGGTGCATTACAATGTGTATAAACATATACTGTACCAAGTTTTATTGCGTTTGGTTGGTTAAATCGCGAGAAACGTCTATTTAAAAGTCGCAAATTCGCGTGGCCGCCATGTTGGTGTTGTAGTTACCAGTTTTTCAAAAGTCACATAGGTGAACTTCTAGTAATTTCTTTTATCACTGTAATAAATTCCAGGGTGATATCGGTAATAGTTGCGGAGATATTGAATGCTGGTGAAATATTTCGCACAGCCGCCATGTTGGATTGGTGAGACGTAACAAAATTTGAAGGGCTCGGTCGAGGTCGCCCGGAATAGTACTATGAACTTACAGAATTTACTTGAAATCGCTCCAGCGGTTTAAAAGTTATTAGGGGGACACACAGACACACCTCACACACGCACACACACACACACACACGCCCGCGCACACATGCACGGACAAAAGGTGATCTTATAAGCCTATTTTTTCAAAATTGAAAATAGGCTAAAAATGGTAATTTTTTAAGACTTAGTATTCTGAAGTATTGGCCCAAGGTCCTTGGAACGGCATAGGAAAGAATTAGGTCAGCCTTCTGTTTAAGTCAGAAAACTCTGCTACATGCAGTGCGATCAGAGGAGAAGAGCATTAAGTCAATGACTTGCTGCCTTTCAGCGCCGTATTCCGTACTTAATGTTGGCCGCACTGAAGGATTCCCCGTGTTAGAGTGCTATTGTAAATTACATTTGTATTGGGTTTAGGTGATTTTTATGTTACAAATCCATTTTAAAATAAAATATCACGTGAAATATTCATTCTGGATGGCTTTATGCTGTACTAAACTGACCACGGAGCTGAAAGGCATTAAGTCACGTTTGTAAAATTGATTAGAAAAATGTTTATAAAATTAAAATTGATATTCCGCTAACACAAGTATAACCTGGATAATTGCTTCACAACATGATGACTAATACAGTGTGTTTGTTAAGTTCTGTTCTGTCAATGACGTTTTATCTGTCTCCTGAAAAGTAGTGACAACTGACTTAATGCGTTTCAGCTCCGACCGATTCAATTACATTTCTAGGCCGAGTTGGCAATCGAACCCGAATAACTGGGGTGCCAGCCAATAATTCTCACCACTACCCTACAAGGATTTGAATGAGTTTTTGAATGGTATGGACTCCGTCTTGAGGAAAGAATTCTTGATGAAAATTAATAAATGTAAAACAAAGATATTGGAATGCAGCCGGAAGAAATCAGAAACCTCTATGGACATCAAATTGGCAGGTAAAAATTCTAAAGGAGGTAGGAGACGTCTTTTACTTACTAAGCAAAATAACCAGTGATGGACGAAGCAAAGAGGATAAAAAAGTAGGTTGGCTCAGGCAAGGAAAGCATTTCTACAAAACAAATGAATCTGTTGATATCGAATATAGATTAAGGTATTAGGAAGTCATTTTTTAAAGCCTTTGTCTGGAGCGTGGCGCTCTATGGAAGTGAAACTTGGACTGTTGGAGCAGGAGAACAGGGGAGAATTGAAGCGCTTGAAATGTGGTGTTACAGGAGAATGATGAAGATCAGGTGGTAGACAGGGTAACAAGTGAAGAGGTATGACGACGAGTGGGAGAGGAGAGATGTTTCTGGCAATTGCTAATGAAGAGAATAGATAGGTTGGTAGGACACATACGAAGACACACAGGAATAGCAAGCATAGTTATTGAAGGAAGGGTCGAGGACAAGAAATGTAGGGGTAGACCAAGGTTAGAATTTTGTAGCTATGTACAAATGAAACAATTAGCTCAGCACAGGGAGGCGTGGAGAGCTGCATCAAACCAGTCAAAAGACTGAAGACTCAAACACACACCCTACAAGGTGTTTCATTCATATAAACCAGTGAAGAAGATACTTGATGTTAAACATTCAAATTATGTTTTTCAGTTGTCACCTATTTATTATGTGAGTGGTTTATTTAGTTAACGCTGGCTTGTGTGTGTAACATTGGCTGTATGGTAAACACCAGAACGAAAGTCATTAAATACTCTGTCGGTTTGTTATGATTTCACGGTAATTGCAACTGCAGTGAATGCATAAAAATTGCTATCTAACGAGCTAATACTGTTATTGGTTTTACAAGTGTGACTATGCATGCAGCGTCTACTGGTTGCTTCATCCATCTTCAATAACATTTACAGACCGCATACTATCTTCGCACATGTCACGCCGTCAACAACTGCTTTTAATTTGACATATACCTTAATTATTTCAACAACCTATATACAGTATATGGTGCACCCTATCAGGTTAAATGACCATTGATAGTTTAATGCTACGCTTTATCATAATTTAATTATTTTAATGCTGTACAATCGAGTCGTCCAGTTGCAAAACTCGTTTATTCCACTTGTGAATAAGAATCATGTCATAAAGTTATTTTTTTTCCCTTTTCTTTTGATTTTGTTTTATTTTGTTTTATTTTGATTTTCCAGAAAACAAACACAAAACAAAAAAACACGAAACAAAAAGCAAAATTCAAACACAAAAGCAAAAGCAGAAAAGAAAATGAACCACAAAGCAAAAAGCAAAATTCAAAAACAGCAAAAGCAGAAAACAAACACAAAACCTAAACGAAAAAGACGAAGCAAAAAGCAAAATTCAAACACAAAAGCAAAAACAGAAAACAAAAAGAAGAAACACAAAGCAAAAAGCAAAATTCAAAAACAGCTAAAGCAGAAAACGAACAGAAAAACAAAACAAAAGAGACGAAGTAAAAAGCAAGACTCAAAACAAAAGCAAAAGCAGGAAACCAAAAACAAGGAACATAAAGCAAAAAGCAAAATTCAAAAATGCAAAAGCAGAAAACAAACACAAAACCAGGAAAGAAAAGCAAAAGGTGAAAATCAAAAGCAAAAGCACAAAGCAAACACAATTCCAAAAACAGAAAGCAAAAGCAAAAGTAGAAAACAACAAACACAAAAGATACGTGAGGCAAAGTCCAGAGAAACGTTTCTCATGAAAATGATTCTTATTCACAAGTGGATTAAACGAGTTTTGTAACTTAACGACTCTTTTGGCTGATAAAGGGGACAATAAATGTTCATTAGTTCCTGAATCATGTACCAACAACAACTTCGTTAATACATTTGTCATTAAAGTATTGATTCAGGCGGTAATATAAACCTTAAAAAAACCTGTTTTACAGTAGGGTGGATGTACCATTAATCGGCACTGACCGAGTGATCGGCACTTTTGCAGTTAAATGCCTATATCAAGGCTTTAACTGAATCGGTTTGCCATCTGCTGGGGGTTTCACAAACCTTAGGTACACATGATTCATTCAAACTCCACTAGAGGCGCTTGTGTCGAAGGTGTTCTGCTACGTTGCCAGTTGAAGTGAACTCGGGTGATGTCACTGTCGTTGCCTAACGTGCTTGTTAAGGAGTAGGACTTCAGTGTTCGTAACATTGGCGTGTTTTGCAATGTAAGTACCGTTGAACTTTGAATTATTATGTTGCGAAACTATGTGTTGCATGAGTCAGAACACATAGAACATGATTTTAATTATTTATATTATATTTTAGGTCAGTGTCTAATACTAGTTCAAAGAAAATCACAACCGTACCGGTTATCGGCAGGTGTGCCGATAACTAGTGCAACTGAGGCTTCCAGGAAGTACACCTTTTCTTAATATATAACTCCTGCATCATAACCCTCCGTTTGAAATATCAAAAAGAAATACATTGAGAACAGTTGAACTAGTAATCGGCATATATATTCTTCACTCAGTTTCTATTTATAGCTTGATAAAAGAAATGCCAAACACTAGGACATGTATGTGCCGATCATTCGATGTATATAGAAAATCACGATTTCAGTGAATTTGAAGGAGTCCTAACTAACACTCCAAATGAGATTTCCCATCCAAGTGAGTGTGTGAATACTTCATACTCAGGAGGGACTATTGAAGAATTATCTGGGCACATATCCGATTTAGATAGGGGACTGTTTTAACATCGGATAACTTCAACAGAGATTTACCACTTCGAATGTCAAAGAAGTGCTTGCTTCCAGAGTTTAACTCTGTTAAAGGATGAATCGATCCCTCTGTAACAAATCGTGAAGAATCCAAGTGTCATGCATCCACGACAGAAAGTAGATTTATCCCTCTTTCTCGTTTTATTAATCATAGCAATGGGATAGTTTCCGAATCTGCAATCAGTGCAACTCAAGTTTCTGGAGATACATTGAATCATAATTCTCAAGCGGACAATATGATAGACGATAGACCTACATGTTCAAATCAGGAGACAGCGTCGGATCAAACACTCGATAAGTGCAACACCAGAAATTTCAACGAGTTGGGTTCTAAACACCTGTCAACTCCACCTTCCACGTCTCAGGTAGTTATGTCTCATTTTAAAAGCATGATTTTCTGGCCAAGAGATCAGCCAGTTCTGAAGAAGAGAAAGAAGGAGAAGATACCAGTAGTAGCAACATCTGTATAATGGATGAGATACTAACAAAAGAAGGAAGATGAAAATATTTAATAAACAAACTGAACTAGAGGAACGTAGAAAGAAAAGGGAGCAAGCAAAATAAAAAAAGGAAGAACAAGGAGAGGAAAAGAAAACTTTGCCTAAAAGAGCAACTCGTAATAAAAAGGTTCAGGAAGCAAACGATAGGGAAGCTCTACATCAAAATAACGTTCAGAAGAGAAGGAGTAGGGAAAACCCTTCGGATGTTGCAGATGATTCATGGTATTGCGAAATATGTGAAGAAGACAAAAAAAAATACCTATGATACAGTGCGTACAGTGCAAAACTTGGTTTCATGAAGAGTGCTGCAGAATGAATTTAAAAAAGGGCTCCCATGACATTCACATGCCACAGTTGTGTAAATGAATAAACCTTTGAGTGTCAGTGTTTCTTATGGAGGAAACGTACGCATAATTATAATATTATGACAAAGGTAAACATTGTTTTGATAGGCTTACTGTACTTAAGACCACAAATCTGTGTTGTAATGAAATGTGTCCTTGCGTGTGTTATTTAATGGTGCTTCAATAATAAACATACTGTTTCAATTTTTAGGGTGAAATTTTATATTATTAAGGTTGAAATAAAATCTGTCTTGACTTAACAGCATTTTAGTTGCCACTGCCGATTAATGGTATACTTGAGTGTCGATAACCGGGTCTCAGCTTTTCTTGCGCTGCCGATCATCGGTACACAGGTTGCAACTCGTAAATTAAATTACTTTGAAATGAACGGATTGTCCTTGCAAGCACTTGAATATCTCCTTTCGAATACAAAGGTATTTATGTGCCATATCAACGAAAGTTGCAACCAGTATTGTAGATATTAAAGACTTTACACATGATGATGTAACGCGGTTCGTCTTAAGGTGCCGATTAATGGTACACTTACCCGTCCTTTTAACTACTGCGGTTTATAGAGACGCCATGTTTTGTTTCCTTTCGAAAAAAAAAGAAAGAAAGAAATCAAAAAGGAACCTGCTGAGTCTAGTAATATTTTGCCAAACAGATAAATGAGCTAAGGAGATCATATTGATGGGGCTCATTCACCATCGGATATCAAACTTTTATTTTTAATTTTTATATTTAAATGAAAGACAATACCTTTCTCAATATATCTGTTAAGTTTTATAACTAAATTCAGCGTTTTGGCAGAGATATGGCGCATTACATGAGACCATGTGCCTATCTGTCAATGGACTGTTTAATATTCAAAGCTGTTTTCCCGGAAGTTAGTTTATTTGGTAGGAAAAGCACAATATCTCGTGAACTATGTGATGAAACTCTGCAGATACATTCCAAACTATGATCCAAAGAGGATGCACCTCATTCATGATTATCTTAAAAGCTAATTGAGATATACTTGGAAAATTAAACAAAAAAAGTTCATTTTTCGAAAGACAAATTTAATATTTAAAGCCAAATTTACGATTTACAATATAACATCCATGGTGGTTCATTCTCGGTTTTTATGCGTTTACATTACATACAATAATAATTCCATTCAGACTGTTATTTCTTGTAAAATCGAGTCTTTTGTGATTCACTGAGTTTAAAAAATCACGAATATGATCCTTCAATGAATCACGAAATACTTTATATACTCTTCCTCTCTCTAAATTAGATGAAAGCTCTATGTATTTACTAGACATATGCCAGTTTTCATGACTCTGTGTTACATATTAGTGAAGCTATGATATGATTCGTAACTATATGTGAAAATTCCCACTGACGGTGTATGAGTCCACTAGACACAGGAACATTACCAGTTTGTAGGTGAGCGTTATAGAAGAGTTGTGTAGGAAACTGCAAATATGGGATCAGAAGGGCACGTCATCCGTTGACTTGTGCTCGTGGTTTAGACTGATCGCTGGAAGGTATAACGTACTGTAATTAAAGTGAATGTATATATTAATTAAATTCAGCCAAGCACACAATGAAAGACATTCACATAATGCATATAATGTGCTGCGGAGGGTGGTAGGCCTGGTCTGCTTCCTGTCACTATGTCTGTATATAGTATATTTCAAATAGTATGCTGAGAAAAATAAATAAATAAATAAACAAATATATGATGTTGATGATAGTTGTTTTAAGGGGCCTAACATCTAGGTTATCGGCCCCTAATGGTTTGGGTGATCGTGAACAATGAGATAAGAATGAAAACTTTAACTAATACTAACTACAGACATACATACTAGAAGAAGAAATGGTAAACAAATAAAGGACAAGGCAATTAAAAGACAGGAAGAAGAGAAATGCCCTCAACTCTCGAAGAATGATGATTGAGGGACTTGGAAGGAAGGAAAACCATGAAAGGCAGATAGGAAAGGGAAAGAGGAGAGTGCCCGCCCCAAAGTAAGAGTAAAAAGGGGACAAAACAGACCCAGCTCAGAAATTACTCGGGGTCGCCAACTACCCAACTCACAAACCGTGAGCTCTTGAGGGTGTAGCACTATCCAGGGTGCACCAGAAGTTGTGGGGCTACATAAACCCTGCCTCCTACAGGGCCTTGTGCAGAAGGCAGGAGATAACATCAAAAGAAAAACAAGGCTGACCCCTCGAAGAATGAGGGTATCAGAAAAGATGAGACAAGGGCCAATTAAGGCGGGAAAGTAAAAGACTCCCTAGGCCTCGGATACCCTAATACCATCGGGGTCGGAAGGGAGCAAGAGTTGCTCAGGAGTGGTCGACAGGAAAGAAGACGGAGAGGAGCCCGGCACAAGTAAGTGGAAGCAATGACGGACTCAGCTGGGGTCCCGTGGTCGCCAATCCACGTCCCACTAGATGTGAGTACCTGGGAGGACAAATAAATGAGCGAGTGAAAACATTATATTGTAATTGATTACAATGTTTAATATGTTTAATATGTTTAATATATTTTAAGAACAATAAGTTCTAGAAAAATCAGCAGAAGCAGGCCAAGGTGTTCAGCAAATTCTTTGCATGACACAATAGTGTATCTTTGGCGCATGCGCAGACATAATTTCGAATGAATGCGAGAGAAAAGAAACGTATAGCAACTGGCGGAGAAAAATTGTTTTCATGAATAAAATATAGCTTTGGAGCAAATGAATGATTTCCTACTCTAATATGCTCTTTGACTAACTTTGTGGCTAGCCTCCTTACACAAATAGAACTGTTGGGAAGAGCAATGCCTCGAGTTAAGTCTTATATATCAACGGTTGGAAGCTTTTGATACAAATATATACCCTTATTTTTACCGGTGTATTTGAACATGTTATGAGGTTTATCACATTAAAAAAGTGGCAGTCAGTCTGAAAGACTAGACTTTGTATCATTTTGAATGCAATAAATGCTGAAAATGCTAGAAAGGCTGGAGGCTTCTCGCTTCGCTCGAAGCCAAAGACTCTTGACATGTTAGAAAATTATATGCATAATACTTGTCTTGCTTATCTTGTTTCAAATTACTCACGAAGGGCAACTGCAAACCAAGGGCAAAGCAAGGTCCAGCGCGGGGAATGCCGCATGCTCACCAGAGCGCGCGGGGACTTGCCCCTTCCATCCAGTCTAAAAACACTTATAGTGGGCGATGTATTGAAGATAGAGATATGCTCTCGCGGACTTTCTTGTAGAACTTTTCATGCTGACCAATTCTTACGCTCATAGTATTTTGATATTTTTAACGATTTGCCCAGCGTAAGCTTAAGAAGCGCACGGACGCCAAGTTTGTTTCCGACTTTTTCACTGAAATCGTTACTGTTGGCTTCCTTTGATCATACATAAATTATTTTCTACAGAATATTTCCTCGAGATATCCTTTACAGAATGGTGAAAACCGTATCAAAATCCATTCAGTGGTTCTCGAGATTACCCGTGACATGCAAGAATCGGGGATTTTTGTCTTATACTAACGAAGTAGAGATTGTCGGGGTACACATGCACCGAGCGGTACTATGACGTCACACACCTCAGTGCATCTGTCCGTCCGTCACCGTAACGTAACGCCAGACCCCAGCGTAACGACGAAGTCGACAGGATCATTTAAAATGATAAAACAAGAATATCATACTATATGCAGTATACCCAGGGTGTCTCATAAGTAATAATAATCCACTTGAAATTGGCAAAACGGTATCGATTACCATATTATCTGTGTATTCCCGATAATGTTTTGGAGACCGACAAACACACTCTGCTCTGTGACATGCCAGTGATTACAGATAACATTATAACACAGGGCGCCAGGAAATGTTCCCCGCAGCACGGCTGCCGCTTGCATCAAAACAAACAAACAGTAAACTTTGTACTCACCACAGCCATTCATAACAGATGCTGGAAGTGTTGCCCTTGAAGCTTGTCTCTTACAGCTTTATGTGCTGTCCACTTCGGGATTCCTGTTTGTTGAGCTAATTTAGACTAAGCAGCATTATATCGGAGATTTCATCAAAGCGTAGGCCTGCCTGTTCTCCGTACATCGTGAACTGAGCTGATCACACGAAATTTACTTATCAAATCCCGAACTTTATCACGGTTTGGACACTTTGAATTATGAAACTGCGCCTGAATTTTTTTTTCATTTTCTGTAAACCGATCCCTTTCGCAAAAAACGTATCCACCAAAAAATTTCTACCTTCGGTAGTAAGTATTACCGCCTGTATACTGTTGCACTCTTCCAATAATCCAATTGAACGCTCGCTTACTGCAATACACAGTGAAGACATACACGCTCGCTTATTGCAATACACATTGACGATTACGACAGCCTATAGCCCACACGTGTGGGATTCACCCTGTCAAGGACACAGTGCTGCCAACTAAACTGCATATGCTACCTCTGGCAGAAGCCTGAAGTCACTGCGAAGAACATTTCCTGGCGCCCTGTATAACACAGACCAGACATCATGCTTGTTGATAAACAGCCCAAGAAACCCCTTCTCTTCGACATTGCAATCTCTAATTTGCACAATATCCTACAACATATGTTGAGAAAGCTGTGTATTTTATTTTATTTGAATGGCTTGGATGACCTAGTCCCGTGTGTAGAATTTGTCTTGTTATTATGGTGTCTGTAGATTACAGTTACAGTTTGTTTATTTAAGCCAAGTTTTACATTTTTTGGTCCTGCCAAGCTTACGCTTGTCGGCAGGTGCCAATTATAAGTACAATATACAGTATATGTTAACAAAGCAATTAAATGTACACGTATACAGTCGAATCTCTCACCTTCCAATTATTTTTATAGTGCCGCTAATAACAATTCACAAAAATATTCAATCACCTCATGACAATTTATTATAGTTAAAGTAATTATAATATGTAATATTAATACAATAAAGCAATTGTAGTAAATTATTATATTTTTCTTCCTACCTTAATACAATAGTTATGTCGTTACTATTTTAAAAACTTAACTTAAAATACAAATGTTACTATCATGTTCAATTAATTTCTCCTTTCATATTGCACAGGATATGAATAGGAGTCTATTACATATACAAGCAGTTGTCCACTTAGTTTAAGGAGTTATTTAATATCCAATTTTTATACTTTTTGTTTTTGTTTTTGCCATACTCTCAAAGACCAACAGTGTATGTGGTAGCTTGTTAAATAGAAAATGTACCATATAAATGATCTTTTGCCAAATCCATTATTTGTTTTAGGAATTACAAAATGTGAGTTCATAAATCTTATTTACTTTCGATGTTTTAAATGTTCAGTGTAGTAGTGGTGGTGGTAGCAGTAGTGTGTGCATTTGTAATTCAGGTGAGGATTGGAAAAGAGGCGGCCGTGGCTTAAAATTAAGTGTCAAGCCGATATTTGCCTGGAGTAGAAGTGGGAATCGATAAACGTCTTAGCAGAGCCAGGAATCGACCCCGGACCTCCGTGGTGACAGCCAAGAATGCTAGCCACGGCGCAACGATGCGGACTTAAAGAAAGTAACTGCCGGTAATAATTAGGAATGAATTCATAACATAGTTCATATGTTTTTCTTTTAAGACATGGGTACCTTCAATTTTTAGAAACAGACTTTGCTTGGGGAAGAATATGCCAACATATTCTCCATAACAAAGGATTATACATGTATGTCTCTGGCGTGCGTTCTTTGCCTGCTTTTACGCCATGCTCTGCAGTAATGCACATTTTATGGGCAAATTAACTATTTGCTATTGTTACGGTTTGCTTGTGTGCGCTGCTTCTTTGGTTGCGTGGGTGGATGAGATGGGGGTGGGGCCCTCGAGGTAATTAAAGTGGAATGTGATGCATAGAAAGTAGAGGATGGTAAATGAGTGGGAAAAGAAGACGGAGAGGGAATGTAAAGAAAGACTGGTTGAAGGAGGATTATGAGCGGTGATTTCATTAGTCACGGCAGAATAAAATAAAACAATAAAGTATTACGTTAAATATAATATAACATTATCTCATTAGTGACCGAGCATTCCTCAGCTTAGCAATCCTTTAAATTACACCTAAATTATCTGTATTTTTGCTAAGCTTGCATCTTTTTTTTTAATTCCCTTTTAACTTCGTTTTCAGTTCCCCTCCTCACGTTTTCCCTTTTCTTAATATCTTAACCAACTTACGTATTTCCACCCCAACCCTGCTACTTAATCTTTCAGTCGTACGATTATAAAATTGTATGCAATGGCAGTAAGTATACTAAATATACATATTTGCGTCACAAAACATTTGCATGGAATGGACGCCATAAAATGCAAACTTTTATAGTAGTTTCTAGTTTAACCCTTTATAGGGCAAAACTATTTTTTACTTTTATGTGTTTCTACATTTAATTTATTTTAATTAATGTTATTTTTTGTTTCTCTAATTTGAATTGTTATATATTTATTTTTAATTTTCAATTTTTGTTCTTATAGATTTAATTTTGGTATTTTATTAAATGAATTAATTAACTAATTTCGAATTGATTTTTATAATTATTTTCATATATTTTTATAGTTATGTATATTATTTTAATTTTTATATTTTTTAATATTGGTTTTTTTTATTATTATTTCTATATTTATATTTTATTTTTACACTTCAATTGTTAATGTTTTAGTTTTAAATATTTTTCTAATTTAATCCAGCACATTACGTCAAGTAGATAATATTTGATTTTTAGAAACACTAGCATTTCGACATGAAAATTCTCCGAAATTTCGCTGAAAGATTCAACTATCAGCATCTTTAAAACAATAAACTGTCCTTATGAGAGAGGGTTAATATAGAGACCACTATCGCATTAAGGGTTAAACTCTGCCTACAAGAAGAACTTGCGTACTATTAACTGCGTAGAGAGCACTCAGAAATACAATCCCAGTTCTAACCCTTTTGGCAGGGAACTTATTGTTGAAAAGATGACTTGGGTATGATCTTAGAATAACAAAAATGTAAAGGAATCATAAACTATATGTTCGACGATGTCAAAATATGAATATTGTACGTCAGGAAACAGTATCATAATGATCGTCATTACAGTACTGTTTTCCATTATGATACAGTTTCTCCAGCCAATCAGAGCTCATTCATTGACCAATTAGGTATGGATATCTTCGCCCATGTGCTCAAAATCCAACATGTCGGACGTGAACACAGCATCATCATACTAATATATAACAAGTAGTTCCGTGAAGAACTATACAGCCTATTTTCATATATCTTGCTCATGTTAATTGCCTCTATCAACATACAAAATTTCAGTTTAATTGCTGTAACAGATTCGTAGATATTGAGAACCGTCTAAATATTTCAGATGGTCGCCAGGTTGGATTTTTATTTTTGTACTATTACATTAAGATTAGTGTGTAGCCTACGTGTGGTATTCAAACTTCAATCGCATGATTAGAACACAAGAAGTAAAAACGAGATTTTAAAATTACGCACAGCAGCCATTTTGTGATTATGCAAACAATTGAAATAACTTAGATGCCAGTGGATCAATATTTGTATAAGCATTTAAAATGCAACGTTTCACGGCACTCGGATAGTTAATTCGCGAGAAACGTCCATTTAAATATTTACACTTCGCGTCCCCGCCATGTTGGATTTGTGCTCACCAGGTTACTGAAAGTCCTATAGGTGAACATATGTTCATAGTCTCTATGAACATAAAAAATGTCAGTTTGGTTGCTGTAAAAGGTTCATAGATATTGAGAACCGTCTAAATATTTCGGAAGCTCACCATTTAGGATTGTTATATGTATAGGCCATAGAGTTATGTACCATTCAAGGACAATTATTGCCTAGGTTCATTATTCAAACTTTCACTTCGATCGCATGAATTACGACACAAGAAATTAAAACTTAATTTTAAAATTTCGCACATCCGCCATCTTGAGGTTATGTAAACAATTGAACTAAATTAGAATCCAGTGCATTACAATATGTATAAACAATTGCTGTACCAAGATTCATTACGTTTGGATAGTTAAATCGCGAGAAAAGTCTATTTAAAAGTCTCAAGTTTGCTTGGCCGCCATGTTGGTTTTGTAGTCACCAGGTTTTTGAAAATCTCATAGGTGAACGTCTAGTAGTGCCCTTTATCACCGTACACAATTTCAGGGCGATATCGGTAATAGTTTCGGAGATATTGAATGCTAGTGAAATATTTCGCACAGCCGCCATGTTGGATTGGTGAGACGTAACAAAATTTGAAGGGCACGGTCGAGGTCGCCAGGAATAGCGCTATTAACTTACTGAGTTTCATTGAAATCGCTCCAGCCGTTTAGATTTTATTAGGGGGCACACACACACACCTCACACACACACACACACACACGCACACACACACACACGGACAAAAGGTGATCTCATAAGCCTATTTTTTCAAAATTGAAAATAGGCTAAAAATGAGATGGTATGTGTCTGTCTGTCTGTCTGTTACTCAATAACTCAAGAACCACTGGTCCGATTTAAATGAAATTTTGCATGGATGTAGCTGATTTACCAGGTATACATATAGGATAGTTAGGTAGATTTCATTAGAAAGCTAACTATTGCAATGGGTACCATGTTTCGACTTCCGGAAAATTTTGACATATCTTCGCGTTTCACATCCCCCAGACCCCAAAACCACCGTCAGTTCAAAAGTTTATATATAATTTATGTATATATGTATCTATCTATCTATCGATATATATATATATATATCAGTTTCTTGTGGACACGATAACTGCCGTAATTTTGCACCAATCACTTTGAATTTTTTACATAATATGTATCTCTATAAAATCTCGGTCGAGTTCGTTAATGGGCAAAATCGATCGAAGGGGGTGAAAATGGGGGGCTTTTTTCGAAAAGGTGAAATTTCGCTATAACTCTCTTAATACGTGAAATATCGAATCCATTCAAAGTTCATAATATGTGTCGGATAAGTGCCAAAAATGTATGTCAAATAAGATTTTTGATAGCACCAACCATTGACCAAAGGGGTGGAAAAAAGTGGGTTTTTCGGGAAACATTAATCATATCTCTCTTAATAGGCACAATATCAAAACCGTACAAAATGGAAAATATTCCCCTAATAATTACCTAAAACTTTTGTCTGAAAGAATTTTTGATATGACCCATCATTACGCCAAGGGATGAGAAAAATGATTTCGGAATTTAAAAAAATGCCAAGTGCCATCAGAGGGTACCATAACAACGCTTTTAAATTGATAAGGGATGATCTATCAGAGGTTGCCAAGACAACGCCATTGACGAGATCACATTCATTTTAGCCTACTTTTCACACTTTTCAAAAATGAGGAAAAAGTAGACTTATAAGATATCCGGGAAAATGTGTCTGTCCTTCTGTCTGTCTGTCCTTCTGGCTGTGTGTGTGTGTGTGTCCCCTATCAACTCCTAAACGGCTGCAGCAATCGAAACCAAATTTAGTATGAGTAAAGATGTAAACCGGAATATCTCAGGCCCATATTTGAAAAAGATGCCAGTGCTACCAACTGCTAAAAAAACGCACTAGAAATTTGAGCTCCATGTTGGATATCTTGGAAGGTATACATGGGAGCTATTCTAAAATTGGCACACATGTAGATAATACTATTTCAGTTTAATTTCCAGGTGGCCATACATGACAGCGTTGCCAAAATAATTTTAAGCTTTCTGATAAGTCCAATTTTTAATGCATATAACTTCTACACTATCAATTGGATTTCAACCAAATTTTGTATGTAATATGTGTACATAAACATATATGACTGAGTGTATTCTCTTAAGAGCCACCAGGGCTGCCAACTGTTAATAATTGCTCTCTATTTTGTATCCAAATATATCAGAAAGTATGCAAGCCGACAGCTTTAAACTATGCACACGTAAATTACCCGACATTTTACATTAATTTGGAGTAACTTATATACGTCAGTTCTACCAACATGATTCTAAGCCTGCTGATAGGACCAATTTTTAAATACATGTAACTTCTATACCAACAAATGGATTTCATCCAAAATTGGCACAAAAATATATAATATTTCAGATTATTTCTGACCAGCACTCGCATGACATTGTTGCCAACATGCTTTTACGTGTACTAATAGATCCAATGTCTAAATCCATGTAACGTCCTTTGGACTTCAACCACATTTTGTATTCTGTACCTTAGGAGATGGAAGTAAGAATATATTCAGTCACCAGAGCTGCCAACTGTATTGCTCTATTAGGCTATGCCTAGTATACCTTATTTCGAACTAATTAAGACATTTCGATATTACCCACTTAATTTCGTCATTATTCTAGATAGATTCATATACTGTAGATTAAACTATGGCATGAATCTTAATTTTAAGAAAAGTAGGCTCTTTAGTTCGTCACGGAACTTCTTGTTCCATCTGACTATGAGGGAAGCGGCTAACTGGTAGCATGCTGAACTTCTATGCCCAAGGTGCTTGTTCAAAGCCGAACAAAGTCACCGGATTTTCTAAGAGCGCTAAAAATCCGTCAGCATGCTTTCCTTCGGAGGGGAAGTTACAACGTTCGTTGCAAGTTGCTGGTTGCGGTGGCATCTAGCAGCCAAGTTCACAGATAGGTGTCGTTGACGTTAGTATTTGGTACAAAATTAGGTACTACTACTTAAAATTGACCGTCTGCAGACCTTACCTGAATTACAGACTAATACAGTCATCACAAATAACACCGTTTATCAGACAGATTCTACACACACCCAATGTACACGGGGTTACATGACCACCTTGTCGCAGCCCCTAAACTGAGGAACCAACCAACATCTCTGCGGGAGATAAAATTTTGCGTGAAGAAGTAACAGACTGTTAGATAGTTACACATTAGTTCCAAACCTTGCATAAGGACAGTGTGATCACAAGTATAAATAAAAATTAACCCCAAATGACAAGAAGGTTACCATCCCCATAAGACAGTAAAATGTTAAAAGTATGCATAGAAAGACGAAAAAATGTTAACTAACCTCCAATTGTAAAATACTTTCTCGCAATAAATGAGGTCTGATCCTCCTACGAAAACCTGCATATTTTGTCTATTATAGCCTATCCCCTAGTTTGCCCGGTGAAATCTACCTCCGCCTTCCGGCGTGCCGAGAGGAATTTTTTTAATTTCGAAATTTTGCACTATTAAAAAATGGCGACCATTTTAGTTACGTCATTAGACCCTTTGGTTTCAAAATTTCATATTTCCAGATCAAATAGAAAGAGAACGGTAGGAAATAGCAACCTTTTGATGGCACACGCTTTGAAATTTAATTTCCTATCCGAAAGGTCCTTATCACTTTTCGTGTATCTCCAACAGTTAGCGAGTAAAACCGACATTTGTGACGTCACTACACCCTTTGGTTTCAAAATTTCATATTTCCTTTTCAAATAAAAAGAGAACGCTAAGAAATAACAAACTTTTGATGGTATACATGAGCTTTAACATTTAATTTTCTATCCGAATGTTCCTTATCACTTTTCGTATATCTCCAACGGTTAGCGAGTAAAACCAAAATCTGTGCAATAAAACACGGTCAACACCGAGTGGTGCAGTATATCTCTCTATATATAAAAATGAAAATTTGTGTGTTTTTCTCTGAATTTCTACGGAAATTTGAGTTGTTTACACGTTTCAGACTGTTTTATGATGGATGCGCGCGAAAATAATTTTTTTGTCTGTCTGTCTGTTTGTTTGTTTGTCTGCGGACAAATTTGTTCCCTTATAACTCGAGAACGGCTGGGTGTATCAACGTAAAATTTGGTACAGATATCCATCAGAGGCACGACACTAATCATTGATGTAACCCTTCTCTGCACCTCTCATAAAAGAGGGCCTACCCCCTTAAAATACATGCTGAAATAGGACTAGAAGGATGAGACAAAGATCATTTTCAGCCCCTCAATGTGAGAGACAAAACTCGGGGGCCCAAAAGGGTCCCCGAAATCCACATTTTAAGGCCCTAAAACCAACTGTTTTTGAGATATTCCCAGAAAACTAATTTCATTTAATAAACTAATGAACGAATACAAGCCGGTAACCATGGCAACAGATTCTCAGAGGTCCATCTATAGCTGTAAGACGCAATGCAATTCCATTAATTACATTGGTGTGAAAGTTTGCAAACGGCTAAAAGGTTATCACGGAACCAAATTAAGCTGTAAAATTCATCAATACGTATAATGCGCTTAAGGGGGTCAAGGGGTACACTAGAATTTTTTCACGCGATTTACACCTGCGGGTGTGGTACGGCAGGTTTATTATATTCCTATCCCTATATTATATTATTATTATTAGTATTATATTATGGCGTACAACGAGGAGACAAAGCCCCTCGGTGCCAGAAACAAAACTGGGGGCCTCGAAAACTACATTATAAGGCTCTAAAACCAACAGTATCTGAAATATTCCCAGAAAACTAATTTAATTACATTTAACAAACTAATGAAGGAATGGAAATCGGTAACCATGACATCATTATCTCAAGGGGTGGCATCCAACTTTCCATCAATTTCTGTAAGAAGCAATGTCACTCCATTTATACCTTGCCACGGTGGGTGAGTGGATAGCGTGTCGGTCTACTGACCCCAAGATTGCAGGTTCACTCCTGGCCGTGGTAAGTGATTTTTGAAAGGCGGCAAAAATACGACTCGCATGTCATACGATGTTGGCATGTCAAATAACCCATTTGAATTCAGTAGGCCGTGTTCATAATGGCAAAATTAATCTCAGGAGTTTCCGCCAACACAAAGTTCCTCATTTCTCTGCTAGAAAGCGCTATAGTGTTCAAGGAGCTTAGATATCTACCCTCCTTGACTTTCATAGTGATTCAAGGAACAACGAAATTTCGACATGCAAGCTACCCTCTGGGTGTCAAATTACGAAGCTTGCACCCGGCACTCGAGGCCATACGATATTATTATTAGGCTACTCCATGTATTACATTTCTGTGAAAGTTCGCAAATGGCTATAAGGTTATCACGGAACCAACGTAGGCTGTATAATTCGTCAATGCAATTAAGGGGGTAAAGGGGTAACCTAGAAATTTTTCATGCAATTTCACGTGCGACATATAGTACAGAAAGTCTATTATATCTCCAAACAACAACATTATTTTCTAAAATTCCTGAATTGAATCAGCATTTTTTGCGGCTTTTAGGAATTTAGGCCATTTGAGGCTAAAGAACCTGAATTTTCATGCACCACAAGCCTTTATAATTTATGAAAGATGTCTTCCTGTGTATGGGGACCTAACACATCGTAGAGGGTCATTTTTTATGTGAGGTGTATTGCGTTTCGTCTACAAGGCTTTCAAATCTATTTCACGTCAGGAAG
Organism: Meconema thalassinum; assembly: GCA_946902985.2. Taxonomy (NCBI): domain Eukaryota; kingdom Metazoa; phylum Arthropoda; class Insecta; order Orthoptera; family Tettigoniidae; genus Meconema; species Meconema thalassinum. The sequence goes on along the minus strand of OX336393.1, from coordinate 439,062,249 downwards.
TACACGTTAGGTGAATTTAGTTTGAGAGCACATTTTACAGTAACTAATCTCTTTTTTTTTTTTGTCGACATACGGGTTCATCGTAAGGATGAATTTGTTTGATACTGTATGGTAGATATACCCATATTTGTATATCTGGGTGATATGTTGTAGACAATAGAATTGTCTGTCTGTCTTTCTGTGTATCTTTATGTACGCCTATAAATCGTTTTCGGATGCTTGGTGCATCGTAAAATTAGGTATGGTAACATGAGTCAATACACCAATCATTTATAAAACTCCTTACCGTACTTTTCATACAGTAGAAGGGTGGATATAGGGAAAAACTTCTCAAAATACATGCTAAAATAGGCGAAATATAAAAATCATCATAGAAGGACGATCAAAGCATATGTTGCGCTTCTCATTGTGAGACACAAAATTCGTGAGTCTATAAGGGGTCTCCGAAAACCACATTTTAAGGCCCTTAAATTAACAGTGTGTGTGAAATTCCCAGAAAACTATCTTCGTTCTGATAAACTTATGAAGGAATGACAAACCGCAAACCATTGCAACAGTAGCTCAATTGATAATATCTGGTGTTAATATATAACACCGTTCGAAGAACGGGTACTTCTGCTAGTTCTTTATAAATTACCGACATGGAAAGTGCACCGTCCATATGTTCGCGTAAATAAACTGGCGAATATGAGACAAGAAATAGTACTGTACCTTAATATCCCCAACCCCAATTTCTACACAGCGCATGGCTTTCAAACGACTTCGGTGACAATATTAGTGAATGCTATAGAGCTGGACGGCAGGCTGTAAACAATAGGTGTTTTGTGTTGGCAAGCAAAGTGAATGGTCTCTGCCATCGGAGTGCCTTGACCCACGCATGCGCTATTTTCGCTCAGCAAAGCCAGCGCGCCCTGTTCACTAACTGAAGTAACTGAATCCCACAGATATTTATGAATAATTATGTTAAAACATATAATAAAGTTATAATTATCGTCGAACATAAACAGTCGTATGCAACTCGCCTATAATGGTAATTAAGACACTCGTATGTAAATTATAAAACTCGCTTACGCAAGTTTTATAAACATACTCGTGTCTTAATTATTGCCATTATAGGCTCGTTGCATAATGTACGATGTCGATATGGAAATAATATGTCAGAAAACTGTTTCATAATGGGGTCATTAAGTACTACTTTTCATTATAACACAGTTTTTTCAACCAATCAAAGCACAAAATTTTCATTCATGACCAATTAGGCTTCTGACATGCCACTGCCGACATGCACTCAAAATCCAACATGTCGGACATGAATTACATGATTTGAAAGTAGACAATGTAGCCCATATTGGATCAACCATCGTAGTTACAATGCATAAACAAACTAGGCGATTTCGCAGAAGAAATAGCACTGTACCTTAATATCCGCAACACTATTTCTGTAAGATTTCGCCGACAATTTTAGTGAATGCAATTGTCGACATAGACATACCAGAACGTTATGGAGGAAGCAGGCGTGTGACATTAGTTCCACGGAAATTATAATCCAGCTCTATGTTCAGTAAATGGATTTCTTATGCGAAACTTCTCCGCGAGATATCATAACTGTTCTATTTGGGACTCAATTGATTTGCCTCCCGTTGACATTCTATAAGCATCGAATTTGAAGAATAACTAGTTGATAATACAATACATTAAAATTTTAAATCGTTTGTAACAGCCTATTGTGTGTTATTTAAGCAAAATAACAAAATGATCCAACATAGTACCTGTGCGCTATCCGTTGGTGCTACTTCAGGATAAACAATGTTTCAAAGCTTTGGAATTCGTTATTGGGTAGAGATCAAATGCTGAGCCCACACGATTCCCAAGAAGACGATTTCAACCGACAGAATCTCGACTGTTATTTATGAACATTTATGTTGGAACATATAATAAAAGTTTTAATTATCGTCGAACATAAATAGTCGTATGCAACTCGCCTATAATGGTAATTAAGACACTCGTATGGAAATTATAAAACTCGCACCGCTCGTTTTATAAACATACTCGTTTCTTAATTATTGCCATTATGGGCTCGTTGCATAATGTACTAAGTGAACTACATACGACAAAGGATGTGGTCTAACGCTTCGTGTCCATGTATTGTTTGAACGAAACCATACGAGTATTGTCTGTCTTCGTCTTCTGTTGGCGAGGTTTGCGTTTCTTAGAAGTTAATTCATTTGTTGTTGTTGATCGTTCAATCATCACTTGGTCTTCATCCTGTTGCCGACTCGTTCCTGGTTCTTCGCTGAATCTTACTATAATAAAACCCCTGGCACTACAGCCCATGAAGGGCCTAGGCCTACCAAGCGACCACTGCCCATCCATTTCGCCTGAAGATATTGGGGTGACCCGTGGTCAGCGTACCGGGTCCCCTCGGCCGTTAATCTTGGTTTTCGTGACCAGGGCGCTGCCTCACTCTCGAACCTCCTCGCCTCCCGGATGTGGGCGACAGCCTGCAGCCACGCCGTAACGACCACAGATAACTAACCCGGTAATACTGTAGAATAATAATCAATGTTAGTCTGCGTTAGTGAAAGTCACCCTTAACTCTGGGTTCGTACAGTAGTAGCTTACTTTCTTTAAAGGGTATAGAGATACATTGCATTGAATGGACGTTACATTGAACACCTATGAAACAGTGTTCGGATCTTAGAAAGTAGGCATTGGTAGGGCCCATGTTTTTAGATAGTTTATTCTAATTTGATGCGTAGCTTGAAATGATACTACAGTAGAACGTCGAAAATCCGAACTAATTGGGACTCGGAGGGTTCGGATTTCCGATTTGTTTGGATTTTCGACATAACCTAGAAATTCCTAGTTTCACTAAAAATGTCAAGATCACACATAGTAGGCCTACATTATGCAACGAGCCTATAATGGCAATACTTAAGACACGAGTGAGTTCATAAAACGGGCGAAGCGAGTTTTATAATACCCACACGAGAGTCTTAATTACCATTATAGGAGAGTTGCATACGACTGTTTATGTTCGACGATAATTATAACTTTATTATATGGTCTAACATAAATATTGATAAATATCTGTCGAGATTCTGTCGGTTGAATTCTTCTTCTTGGGATTTGTGTGGGCTCAGCTTTTGATCGCTACCCAATAACGAATCGCAAAGCTTTGAAACATTGTTTTTCCTGAAGTAGCACTAATAGATAGCACACAGGTACTAAGTTCGATCATTTTGTTATTTTGGCCAAAGAACACAAAATAGGCTGTTACAAACGCTTTAAAATTAAAATGTGTCTTTTTATCAACTAGTTATTTTTCAAATTCGATGCGTATAAAATGTCAGCGGAATGCAAATAAATTGGGTTCCAAATGGAACAGTTATGACATCTGCCAGAAAGGTTTCGAGTAAGAAATCCATTTACTGAACAAGAGAGCTGGATTATAATTTCCGTGGACACTAATGTCATACACCTGCTTCTTCCATGACGTTCTGGTGTATTTATGTCAACAACGATCGGCATTCACAAACATTGTCGGCGAAATATTACGAAAATGTAGAAATTGGAGTTGCGGTTATTAAGGTACAGTGCGATTTCTTTTGCAATATTGCCCAGTTTGTTTATGCATTGTAACTACAATGGTTGATCCAATATAGGCTACATTGTCAACTTTTAAATCATGTAATTCATGTCCGTCATGTTGGATTTTAAGAGTGTGTCAGAAGATATCCTTTCCGAATTGGTCAATGAATGAAAATATTGAGCTCTGATTGTTCGAAAAAACAGTGTTATAATGAAGAGTAGTACTTTAATGACCCCCATTATGAAACAGTTTACTGACATATAATATTAATATATCGACATCGTCGAACATACATAAAAATAAACACGTTATGTACTTACATATGTACATGCAACTTGTACTTTGATTTATTTGTATCTTTAAATCCAGAAAAATGCACTAATTTTACGCCATAATACGACACGGTACAAGGCACACCCACAGTACTGTAATTAAAATACAAATTATAAGGTGCGTTCAAAAAGTAACGAGCCGGAGGCTGGAATGCGCGAACCGGTGACGACATCGGCTAATCGTGGCGTGTGTAACGGGGTGTGGTTCCGACCAGAGCGTGGAAGGTCACAGCCCGTTACTAGAGGGCACGCGTGCACGTCACGTGATGATACAAAGCGGGCAACAGCATGTATCAATCGTCCAACGCTGCCAGTCGCATTGCAAACAGAGACATGGAGGCGTCAAACGAAGAACAAAGAGGTGTTATTCGGTTTCTGACAGCGGAAGGAGTAGGGGGAACGGACATTCCTCGCCGAATGTCACAAAATTACGGCGAACACTGCATGTCCCTTGCAAGGGTCAAGGCGTGGCACAAGCGCTTCAGGGAAGGACGGGTATCGTTAGCCGATGATGCCCGGTCTGGGACACCCCCCTGCATTATCAATGACAACGTCCAGCTGTTTGATGCACACATTACCCAGGACCGCCGAGTGACAGTGATCGCCATAGCCGCCGTGTTCGCTCCACGACAATGCATGACCTCATACGGCCAACACAGTCGCGGCACTCCTGCAGAAATCCAAATGGGAGGTTCTCGGCCACCCTCCATACAGTCCAGACCTCTCTCCCTGAGATTACGCCATGGTTGTTCCCCTGAAAGCGGCTCTGCGGGGCCAACGATTCACCTCGGACGCCGACGACCAGTTGTACGTGCGGAACTGGTTCACATCGCAGCCCAGGGAATTTTATGAGTCAGCCATTCACCGCCTCGTGTCACAGTGGGACAAGTGCCTCAACAGCCAGGGCCAATAATTCTAACATACAGGTACTGGTTTCTGTAATTATGCCTCCGGCTCGTTACTTTTTGAACGCACCTTATATGTACGCACTACGCACCACAACATGCAACTACAATAACACTATTGAACAAGTGAAGCAACTGAACTGACAGGGTTAAAAATAGACTGGCCTGAAGGGGGGATGGGGAGTGGATGGTTCAAAACAAACACTCCCAAGGTCATTGCTCAATTAAAGCGCCGTGCAAAATACAGGGCACATGTTTAAATCGGGCGTTCGGATTTTTGACGTTCGGATTTATTAGCGCTGTACTGTATTTTAGATTTCTTTCAACAACCTCTATTCTGTGTAAGTACCAAAGGTTGGTGATGAAGAGGTGGCACCTGTGATGTGTGTTCTGCAATAACAGTGGATACTAATGAGCAGAGCATGCATCCTCGAGTTTTCTCGTGTGGAGAGCAGGTGCTTCTGGTAATTGGTCCCCCTACCCCATCAATGTTGAGTGTTTATTCACTAGTGGCGAGTGGTTCCACTTGGCCGACACGATTGTTCCACCGCCGGATTGCACACTTCATGAACTGCACAATAACTACACAGTCCGGGCTTATGATCAACTCGTCACATGCCACATTTCAATGCAATATCACATCTTCTTACACTGCTCGCAAACGGAATGGCGAAATAATTATTTTTAGCCTACTTTTCATATTTTGCAAAAATGAGGAAAAAGTAGACTTATGAGATCGGGCAAATGTGTGTCTGTCTGTCTCTCTGTCCTTCTGTCTGTCTGTCCTGTCTGTCTGTCTGTCTGGCTGTGTGTGTCCCCCCCCCCCTATCAACTCCTAAACGGCTGCAGCAATCGAAACAAAATTTGGTAGGAGTAAAGATCTACACCAGAATATCTCACGGCCATATTTGAAAATGATGTCAGTGCTACCAACTGCTGAAAAATCGCAATTGAAATTTGAGCTCCATGTTGGATATCATGGAAGGTATGAATGGGAGCTATTTCAAAATTGGCACACGTTTAGATAATAATATTGCAGTTTAATTTCCAGGAGGCCATACATGGCAGTGTTGCCAAAATGATTATAAGCCTGATTTTTTTTTGTCGTGTAGCCTCCTGAGAGGCCGAGTGCAGGTCTTTCTAGTCGACGCCCGTGGGCGACCTGCGCGTCGGGATGAGAGATGGAATAGATGAAGATGAATGAAACTGGGCAAGGATGTGGAAGGAAGCGGCCGTGGCCTGTCAGAAGGTACTGTCCCAGCATTTGCCTGGTGTTGAAAATGGGATACCACGGAAAACCATTTCAAGGACAGCCGACGGTGGGGCTCGAACCCACGCGTCTACCGAGTCAGCAGAGAGCTTGGCCCCTTGACCCAACGCAGCGCTTTAGCCCGCGTAGCCACTACTGTCGGTATAAGCCTGATGATAGGTCCAAATTATAAATTCATATAACTTCTACACTATCAATTGGATTTAAACCAAATTTCGTAGGTGCTATGTGTACATAAACAGATATGACTGAGCGTATTCTTAAGAGCCACCAGAGCTGCCAACTGTTAATAAATGTTATCAATGTCTTTAGTCCAAATACCCATATATCAGAAAGTATGCGACTCGACAGCTTGAAACTATGCACACGTATAGTACTTGACATTATATATTAATTTGGAGTAACGTATATACGTCAGTGCTACCAACATGATTTTAAGCCTGCTGAGAGGTCAAACTTTAAATACATGTAACTTCTATACTATCATTTAGATTTCAACCAAATTTCGTGTGTGCTATGTGTACCATAACAGATATGACTAAGTCGATTCTTAATAGTAACCAGGGCTGCCAACTGTTAATAAATACTGTGTCTATTTTTGTTACCCTAATATCAATATATATCAGAAAGTATGCAAGCCAATAGCTCTAAACTTTGCACACGTATAGTACCTGGCATTCTTTATTAATTTGGAGTAACTAATATAGGCCTACGCCAGTGTTGCCAACATGATTCTAATCCTGCTGATAGGTCCAATTTTAAAATGCATGTAACTTCTATACTAACTAATGGATTTCATTCAAAATTGACACAATAATATATCATATTATTTCAGATTATTTCTGACCAATACATGTATGTCATTGTTGCCAACATGATTTTACGCGCGCTGTTAGATCCAATGTTTAACTGCATGTAACGTCCATGCTATCCATTGGACATCAACCAAATTTTGTATTCTGTACCATAAGAGATGGAACTAAGAATATATTCAGTCAATAGGGCTGCCAACTGTAGTTCTCTATTAGGCTACATTATGCCAGGTATACATTATTTCGAACTAATTAGAAATTTCGATATTACCAACTTAATTTCGTCATTATTCTAGATAGATCCATACAGATTCATTATTGGCATGAATCTTACATTTTAAGAAAAGTAGGCTCTTTAGTTCATCACGGAACTTCTGGTTATTTTTGTATAAGGAAAACCCGGGGAACGTCACGCATCAGTAGATCTAGGTAATCTAGAGCAGGTAGGATGGATGAACTGGAAACGGACGTCAGGTGTATTGTGTCACAGAAGGATACACCTGAGGACCAAAGGAATGGTTTATAAGTCAGTAGTGAGATCTGCAATGATTTATGGAGCGGAGACATGGGCACCGACTAAGGCACATTGTAAGGTAATGGATGTGGCTGAAATGAAAATGTTAAGAAGAATTTGTGGCGTCACCAGAGCCCGTGGGATTAGGAATGAGAGAGTAAGGGGTAGTGTTAAAGTGTCGGAGATATCAAAGAAGGTTCAAGTGAGAAGACTACAGTGGTACATGTCATGAGAAAGGACGACACTTATGTTGGTAATGGTAGTGGAAGGTGACTGAGGAAGGGGTAGATGGAGGGACTGTACACGAGATGACTTGAGGGGGAAACATCTAAGGGAAAAGGACGTATTGGACCTAGGGAAATGGAGAAGACTTGCCAGGAACGTCGACCCCACTTGAGTGGGAAAAGACCAAGGGAAAGAAGAAGAAGACTAGATATAGTTTACGCCACGATTTTTGGACGGTAGCCTAGAGACTTCGCGTTTAGTACCAGCAGCTGTCAGGAGATGCTGAGATCACGTGCTTCTCTGGTAGTCTGGAGTCCCGCCGGCTGGTTGGATTTTTTAACTTCAGCCCATCATTTCGACCACTACTGAAATTGAAATACTCACCATATCCAGCAAACGATACTATTGTACGGTAATGCAGTTGACCCTGCGTAATAAAACGCTCAAAATGAACCTCTTATTTCACAAGTTAAGGCTCGGTCACACAGAAAGCGGTCTGTCGCGGCGGGAAGCGATCCAGCGGTCGTCGCTGCGGTCTGCGATATGGGGACGTCACATAGGACGCGCTACCTTTGTGTGAGCGGTCCAGTCTGGTCGCTTCCTTCTAGAGAATATGTAGCCTAGTGTGTTTTTATATTAAGTATTGTTTGATATTATTATTGGGTATGAGCTCGGACAAAGAACAACTCCTTCTCCTATTTGCTTTGCAATGCACAAAGAAGAAAAGACAATGTTGGGTGCATGACAGCAATAAGAAGAGAGAGCAATTAGGAGAATACCACCGCTTATGTATCGAACTGGAGTCACACGAAGATAGGTTTTTCAAGTATTTTCGTATATCAGGAGAATGTTTCGAGGAATTGCTCTATTCCATGCTTCAGCCTTCTTTAAAACATGTTTATAATGTCCGTGTGAACTGTCGAACAAATATGTGTATTTACGTACAGTTTCAATAAATACTTCAGTTTGGTCACTCATCACAATCGAAGGTGGCACGGCGTGTAAATCTGTAAATTTGTACAACCGGATCGCTGGTCGTCGCGACAAAGATTAGCGAGTGACGGTAGACCCCGTTCTGTGTGTCCGGGTTGATGCAACTTTGGGAAATACAACTGGACCGCCTGACCGCTTCGGCCAGATATCGCTTCCCGTCGCGACAGACCGCGTTTTGTGTGCCCGGGTTGATGCAACTTTGGGAAATACAACTGGACCGCCTGACCACCGCGGCCAGATGTCGCTTCCCGCCGCGACAGACCGCTTTCTGTGTGACCGAGCCTTATTAGGCCGGAGTTTGACAGTCGGAGCAATCAGCTGCTGAGATAAGCAAACAGCTGACGAGTAGCTCAATGCTTCGTCACAGAATAACGATATTGCAAGCGATTACTGTTGGCAGCTTCATCAATTATAGGCCTGCCCTCCTCCCTATAGTTACAATATCTATTGCACGTAAATATGAAACGAGTCAGGATCGAATATCATTCCTTTCTATAAAAATCTCAGGAGTTTGGCAACCTGAGGGAGTATATGCGCCAGAAACGTTTACCATAAATAGTAATGGTCAAGTTGACCAACTGGAAAAAATAGAGCACAGGATATTGAGAAGAATCCTACGTAATAGATGGGTTGATGGACAGTGGCGAATGACAGCAAAATAGACCCTATCACAGCATCAATTAAGAAGAGACGGCTACTATTTTACGGTCATCTCTTGAGGATGACTGATGATCGACTAACGAAAAGAATATGGAGTTTAATTAAGTCTAAGACAACAAGGCCGAGATGGTGCGAGGAATGCGGAAAAGATCTCAGGTAAATTGGAATTCCAGACCGAGAACTTCCTGACAGGAACACTTGTGTAAGATTTAGAAGGTTTTTAAATGGTATCAACTTCCGAAAGACGGAGAGGACCTTTGTCCGAAGAACATAAACAGGCAGAAGATACTGGCAGGAAGTCAAAGTCGGAACAAGAACAAGACCTAGACAAGTAAGTGAAGTTGGTTGTTATCACGCAGTCCGTAGAGGCTCAACTCGTTGTATAAATAATAAAAATAATAAAAATAATAATACATTTAATTTAATAATAATAACGTTGATCATTGGAGGTAGATCTCTTATTAAAGACGTAGAGAAACAAGAAATAAATAGTTTGAGGAACATCTTTGGTCCAGTCTGCTCAGAAGGAATGTGGATGAAATAGAAGTCTCCGGAGATTTAACTGCTTGCTGAAAAGATCACGGAGACCCTGAAGCTCTACGACCACATTCTCAGAATAAACATTGACAGGCTCACCAAAAGGATTCTCAAACGTTCTCTCTCAATGAATGATAAGTACAACTTGCTTAGTGAAAAGACCTTCAAGAAATAATTGATATTACAGAGGAGATTATATCAGATCGTCTCCAGTTCAGAACATTAATCAACAACCATAATGTCTCTGAGAAAATGACTACCAAGATCAAGAAATCATGGACTGAAGAACGGAGGAGAATTTTCAGTGCCCAGTTGAAGAGATTTTGGGAGAAGAAAAGAACATCATTAGCTAAATACTGTAAGTTCTATCGCACTCCACATATGGGCTTAGCGCTAGACAAACTACATGAAATCTCCAGTAAAACGGGACTTGATATTTCCTATGAAAAAACACAGTAAATGGATATCAAATCAACAGGAAACATCACCTTGCGAACGCAATATGGAAAAAACTCTCAGGTCACTCACTTCAAATATTTAGGAGAAGCCATCCAACCCACAGGATTGAACACAATTTCTAATGCAGGGAGAATAGTAAAATTGCAGAAGGCGTACAAGCTGACATGGAATCATTATAACAAAAGATCAGTATCTCGTAATGCAAAACTGCACCATTACAACGCAGTTGTTTTGCCTGAAGCCTTGTACGCGGCAGAAACCACAGTCATTAGAGGAATGACGAGAATTCATGATATTGAGAAACAGGAACGCAAAATTATTAGGAAAATCCATGGCGCTGTTTTCCGTGATGGAATTTGGGTCAGAAGACCACCAAAGGAACTTTATGAAAATACAGACACCATTATATATACATTTAGGAAGAGACGTCTGCAGTTCTATGGACACATATATAGGACGGATGAGAACAGACTTACTATGAAGATTTTCAATATCGTGAATGCAAGTAAAATAAGACCAGTTGGATAAAAGAAGTACACGAAGACATGGAATTACTTAAAATTTCTGAAGACGACATTAAGGACAGGGAACAATTTAGAATTAAAATCAGAAACACGAAAATTTTACAAGTTTCAAGGAAGGACACATCAGGGAAAAAATGGACCGAGGAAAGTAAGAAAAAGCACAGTGAACTAATGAAGAGGTTTTGGGAAGAAAAGAAGGGAGAAAAAGGAAGTGAAGCTGTGATTGGCTCAAGTTCTCACGCTCTCCTGAAGGGGAATTAACGGAAATAATAATAATAATAATACTGTGTATTATGTACTATTGGGAGAGTCGATTGCTTGGGTCCACCCTAATGGTAGAGATGTCACCTCCATCTTAGAAATACGTAACAGAATCAACACAGCCTACCAACTGTCTGGCAATCGTTACAACATAAAGTGCATTTCCTAGAACGCCAAGATCTGTCATCAGGCCACATTTTTTGGAACATCTCAGAGACCCTCCTGATGAACAGAAAAGGTACCGACGAACTGTATAGACGGTTGGAACCGGCCAATATCAGCATGCGACAGTGACGGTTAATGTTCTACGGACTCCTTCTCCGACTGGACAACAGCAGACTTACCAAGAGGATCTTCTCCTAGGTTAAAAGATTAAAGACTGGAAGGCTGTTGCTCAGTGAAGTACAAAAATACTTGAACTCCGCTGGGATCTCTGACCTTGATGTCCAAGATCGTTCCAAATTTTGTGATGTGGTTAACTCTTGGTCCCCACTAGCCAAAGTGCCTAAGTGTCGGAAACCCCTCTCACGGTAGAGAAAGGAAAAATTATCAGAAATAGAAAAGTAATACCAACATATCTAGCATTCGTGAAACTGGAGAAAGCTTTTTATTACGTGAATTGGAATATACTGTTCATGTTGCTAAAGAAAGTGGAGTCTCTTATAGAGATAGATGAATAATACATAGTTTGTATAAGAATGAAAGGGGAATAATAAGATCTGGAAATAACGAGGAAGAGGTTGAAAAAAAAAAGAGTACGACAAGCATGCTCGCTATCTCCTTACTTATTTAATTTGTATATCCAAGACGCCATAAATGGGATAAGAGAAGAGATTCAAGTTGGAGTAAATATACAAGGGGAAAATATTGATTGACATGCTCCGATTCGCAGATTACATTGCTTTAACAACAGATAATGAAGATGATCATCAACAGTTACTTCATGTAATTAATAAAATCCTTAAAAACGAATTTAACATGAAGATAATTAAAAATAAAACAAAAATACTTGTATGCAGTCGGAACCAGGAAGATCATTGAAGAGCACCAGCAATTTATGTCGAGAATGATAGAATACAACATGTGAAGGAATATAAGTGTCTGGCAAGCTTCATAACATATGATGGAATCAGCAAACGAGAAATTCGGAGTAGAATTATTCAGGCAAAGAACGCCTTTTATAGAAAGAAGAATCTCTTCACATCCAGAAGTATGGACCTAAAAATAAGGAAAAGACTGTTGAAGACGTACGTGTGGTGTGTGACTTTGTATGGTAGTGAGACCTGGACAATAGGGAAGTCAGAAGAGAAGAAGCTGATGGCTTTTGAGGCTTGGTGCTGGAGAAGAATGTTTAAAATCAGTTGGATACAACTTATGACAAATGAAGAGGTATTCAGAAGAGCCGGAGAAAGTAGAAGCTTTATGAAGAGTCTGAAGACAAGTCGAGCGAATATGTTGGGGCATTTTCTCAGACATAATAGCCTTCTAGCAAGAGTCATCGAAGGGATGATAGAAGGGATAAACACAAGAGGAAGACCACCGCTTGCATACATCTCACAGATAATGACATAGCCTACACGAACACAAAATCATGTCACGAATTGAAGGGGATGGCGGAGAATAGAGAAGATTGGCGTGTTGCTGCAAACCAGGCCCAGGACTGTTGAGAGAGAGATCACCTGGGCTGAAGATATGTTGGGAACGAAAGAGAGCATCGCAGAATAAGCGCTTCTTAGTGGGCTTAAATCAAAATCAAATGATGTACTCTTTCCATAAATCTGTAGTGACTGCTTGCAGTATTCAATACATTACAAACATGTGGCAGGGAACGAGACTGTACTTAGGCTATATTATGGATGCCAATTCATAACTGGAAACATGGTAAGGGATGGGGAGGGGTGTGTCCACTGGAGGGATGAAAACAGGGGTTTCACTATATTCATAATGCCCTTCTTTCAGCGCATTAAACACGACGTGTTGCAAGTGTTAATAATGTGCATATAGTCGCCCCACCCCACATAACAATATTGCACCGTACCGCGCTATTCACTGCATTACTGAATCAATGAACAATAGCCTATATATTTTTGGCTGGCTATGAAATGGCACTTTTTTTTTACAAAGCCTTGTGTCTAACGAGTTAATACGCAGCCTTGTACACATCGGTTGCGTTCCAACCCTCACACCTTTCAGTTGGTAATTCTGTTTTAGGCGGCGGGGTGGCGTAGTTGGTAGCATGCTGAGCTTCTATGTCCAAGGTCACGGGTTCAAACACGGCCGAAGTCGTTGGATTTTTTAAGAGCGTTAAAAATCCCCCTGTATGCCTTCCTTCGGAGGGGAAGTAAAGCCGTCGGCCCCATGTCATAGATTTATGGCATGTAAGAGAACCTTCCACTAACTACATTGTATGAAGCTAAATTTGTATGTTAAATTTATTAACGCTCTATTAAGTTACAACGTTAGCTGCAAGGTGTCGATTGCGGTGGAATTTAGTAGCAAAGTTCACAGCTAGGTGACGTTGACGGTAGTATTTGTTAGCAAAGGTTGGAACTACTTGAAATATCATCTGCAGTCCTTACCTGAATCACAGATAACACACATTAATACAGCCATCTCAATTAACACCGGTTATCAGACAGATTCTACACACACCCAAAGTACTCGGGGCTACATGACCGCGTTGCCGCAGCCCCTAAACTGAGGAACCAACCAACCTAGTTGTGACCAAGTGATAGTTTTATCTACTTCAATTGGGGAGAAAACAAAAAGTAAATTAAATTGACTGTAAAGTCCTCCCACTAACCGAACGTAATCTGAAAAACAAGATACGAGCCTTAGAGTAGTCGCATATGATGTGTAACATCTGACATGTTATCCTACTCGTATACTACACAGCTTGGACATTCTTAAAATGATAATTTGCACTCCATTTTCATACTGGTACTACGATGAAAGTATAGAATGAATTGGAGATATGCTACTGTCACATTTGTGTTGCAGCGGTCAAGCTGTTAGTCTCTCACCAAGGTAGACCGGGTTTGATTACCGGTCAATACATGTGAGATTTTCGAATTGAAATTCCATGTCCTGTGGTTCGCATTCCACGTAAAAGGGAGGTACCGTGGATCATTATCGTGAGATTAACGGATACGCAAAACTACAAGCTTCCTTTCTTCCTTCCTTCCTTCCTTCCTTCCTTCCTTCCTTCCTTTTACATTAATAATTCATAATAACAAAGTGACACACAACATCGACAGTACTCTCAAATACTGTGAGCACATTCCTCAGTAACTATAACATTCATTATTCTCAAGGCTCTCATACAGTTCGTCGTAAACAATCAAAACATGGCTTCCTACAATCATGAAATGGCCTAGTCTCACATATGATGAAAATACAGATTTTATTCCACTCATATAACAACATTCTGTTATGCATTTAATATTTGACTACTCACCCACAGCTTGACAATAATGCCGCTTACTTAAATGTCATTTGTCGTATTTGTCCTACCCCATGTGATATTCAACCTTGAACGTGAAGCTTCATAAACTGCTCAATGACAAATGAAAGTCGGTGAAACATTTGCCACTGTGCTCGTCAAACCAGTGCCTGCTAAATGCACTGCCTACTGTATTGCCATAACATTATCGCGCTACAGAGCACACACTGCCTTGTTTCCAATACACACATTTTCAATTGTACATCCAGCTGGCAGTGCGTCTTCACTTCCGTCCGATCCACTTCCGTTCGATCCACTTCCGCCCGATTCACTTCCGTCCCATTCTTCTGGCAGTGCGTCTTCACTTCCGTCCGATCCACTTCCGTTCGATCCACTTCCACCCGATTCACTTCCGTCCCCAATTTTCAAAATCACTCCCACAAAACTATCCAGCAACCGAGCGGAAAGATGTTACACATCAGTAAAAAACTGTCTGTAAATTGCTTTAAAGTGAAACACTTGAATTATATTACCAGTGGCAAAATGTAATACATAATAATGTTATTGATATTATGCATATTGATTCTGATGTGAATTAAACACTGTTAAAATTCTCCACGCTGGCCCTGATGACTTCATCGCATCGTCAATAGAAACATATGCTGGGTACACGTCCGTCTCATTATATATACAATTGATGCTTGGTCTCCTGGTAGCCGGTAAACTAAATTGGCAATATGAGCGATATAACAAAAGCCCACGTTTTGAAATGAATGTTGAAAGGGTTATGAAATGAATCATCTGTTTTGTTTACAAAGTAAACAATGGGACCTGTCAAATATCAGGGGCAGTATAGCACAACAGTCACTCCGTGTTAGCGTGAAGTGCTACAAATATTGTACAATTACCTAAAACGTTATTTGTTATTAGTAGCATGTATTCAGTCTTTCTTTTCCGTTTCAGAAAAAAAAACTTACCGAAATTAATGTTAGTGGTTTTATATGAGATTTATTAACACCCTAGAGATTTGCTGAAAGCGTGTTGCTTGTCAGAGAAAATAAGAGATGCGTGAAACAGAACGAAATATTACTCATGGCATGTTAAAAAGAAAGAAAAAAGAATAACTTCCTGCTACCACAACATAGCTATGAATAGTCTCTCTGTGTGGACATTGTACCAGAACAAACTGCTATTCGCTCATTCGTTCCTACGCTGCTTTTCAATATTCTGTGCAAAGGATTTCATTCAAAACCCTTCACTACATTTTTGAAAGAATGGAATGGCAACATTTTCTATATACAGACTAGTTTTGCTTTCAAATAAATGCAGCTATTTACTTTTCTAATTTTCTCTTGACTGATTTCTTACGAATTAATTTCCTTTGACCTATATCGTTCCGGAAAAAGAGTATACAATATTTCCCTTTAAGTCGAATATTTCGAATGATTTCTACTTGCCATTTTTATAAAGGTACAGTGCGTAAACACGATGGGAAAGCAGTCAAAAAAATCCAGCTGTATTACTGTTTTACTGAATGTTAAAAAGCACTCTCAAACCACACAACTCACCATGAACAAATCCTCGAGTAACTTATTAATGTGCACTCGGCGAGTGCAAACAATTCAACTCCACAGCGGTATCGCAATCTCTATAAGTTTGCTCTAAAAGTGAGCACATTTCCGCGGGTTTATTTAATGTTAAGAATGAATCAAAATAACTGTGAGGCCAGTAGGGAGAATTGAGTGAGTTTGAAAGGCAATTTGGCAAGCGGAAGGATCAACTAATCTAATTGGCCACCACCTACAATTTTCTGTAAGGCTGTGCTCAAAACTATAGTACACATATGGGGGCAATAGGTATGACGAGAATGTTCTGGTTGCACGTCTGCATATACAACATAAATGAGGGTTATTAGACATATCAATCACATGCAATTTCGCAGCGTTGATCATCCTGTGTATCAAATACCTAAATTAGGGAAGAAGCAGAGGAAGAAGAATAAGAAGATGGAATCGTATAAACGTGTATATAAAAGGCATATGTTGCTGATCGTCATATCTCAGTAAATCCTGAAGATGGAAACTTAGATTTTGCGTTTTCCCTTATACAATCAAAGTTATGACGGGATTCTACAAAATTCCAATCAAATTCCAATACACTGTAATATGGCTCGAAAAACACTTTCCGTAACAGTTTGAATGTTAAATTTTCAATATTTTGTTTCGTTATTTTGCGTGATGCATAAATCATATAAGCGCAACCACTCGCCCAATTTTAAATCCCAAAGACGCCAATGGAATATCCAATATTTGCTTTGGATTAAAACCTTGACTTAGCCTATATTCTATTTCTTGTAACTGAATTAACAATTTGAATCTTCTTGCAGGCTGCAAAGTAAGTTGTTCCATTACGTTTACCTCTGCCATCTTGCGCACCCTCAGCTTAGACCATGGTGGGGCACTTTATCACGTTATTTCATCTTTTGCCTCGTCATGGCAATTAATTATATCCCCTTACTTCTGTCAACACGCTCCGTCAGCTGTCATTGCTAACAAGGGGAGGGGGCACCAAACATGCAATTTGCAGTCAAACCCTGAATTATACCACCTAGATAACGTTACGCGTCATTTAGGAGTGAAAAATATCCTCCCTCTACTTCGGTTAAGGTGGTTTCACAAAGAACATTCGAATCTAATGAATCATACCCTTATTTCTCAGCTACTTTAAGGTACTTCTTCTTCTTCTCTTCAACCGCTAGGTTGGTGGGTAACATGCATGTCTTCCGTCTTCTTTCTCTGACCTGTAGTTTAAAATGGCAATAAGTGTGCTTGCCTTTAATGCTGTCTAAAAATTGAGTCCTTGGTCTTCCTCGACTCCTCTTTCCTCCTAGCTTCCCTTCGAAGAGTGTGGTGCACCAGTCAGAATGACGAATCAAATGACCAACAAAACTATTCCTTGTTTTGTTTAAGGATTCAACCAAGGTACGTGTCTCCTTTGCTCTTTTGAGAACAGTCTCATTCGTGACTTTATCAGTCCAAGATATCTTTAGTAGTTGTCACCAGCACCACATCTCGAATGCGCTAAGTTCCTATACATCTCCTTGTCGCAGAGTCCTTGTTTCAGAGCCATAACTTGCAATACCCCATTCAAAACTTTTCAAGAAGTGTTTTCGCACCTCTAAGTTGCCCGTCTTGGATGTTAGTAAATACTTCATTTTTGAGAAGGCTTCTTTTGCCTGTGCGATTCGAGCATTTACTTCTTTCGTACACTTTCCATTTGATGTGATCAAGCTGCCAAGATATTTGAAATCCTTTACTTGGGCTAGTTTTTCATCATCCATTAGCACTTTGACTGTTACTTTAAGTAAAATATGTCCATAAAGAAATCGTTCAGTAGAGTTTGACATTGCAATTAGAATTGGTGCCTCTTGCAATGTATTTTACTCTACAAAATATGTTGGAAACGTTCTTTGCAGACATTTCTGTGGTAGTAGTTTCACTAACACAACTAGTCAATATTTGCTACTTATATGTAATATTTTGTTAAGGTACTGAACGTGCTTATTGACCTTAAAATTTGCTTGCTTAGCGTGATTATGTGATTCTTGTTAAATGGTCAGGTTAGAATGGATTGTATACTTAGCTGCTTGAGTGATACGCGGTCTGGATGCGGTCACTTGACCTCATCACTGCCTGCACTGGACTGGAAGGAATTTCTTTTGTGCGAGTATCTCTTATCTTGCTAAGCTTTCTCTCTTCCGCATTCCTAACTGTCATGTGTTCATGGAATACGTAACTGCCTTAGCTAAGTGTATCTCGATTGCTTCCTTTATGTCGAGAGCTCTTATTTCGGCTTGAGATGAATCATTATTAAGTCAGTTTCGTTGTTAGTGATGCTTTGTTTCGCGTCGAACATGTGTTCGCTTGCGACAGAGTACGTCCCGTATTATATCGTATTTCTGTGCTCGTTGTATCGTGTGTCCATTATTCTACCACTTTGGCCAATGTATTGACACCCCGTGTCTTGACGCGTTATAGAATATACCCCTGACTTTGAATACGGGTCTTAATTATTTAAATTACTGTTGCATAGATGCATTCCTGTGTCGTCTCGGTAATCAAGGATATCTCCACGTCATTCTAAAAGCCGCCACAATAGTGCATCTCCATCTAAGACTTGTAAGTGTTGGAGCATGATCACGCACCTGCTCGGATAGCAGGAGATTCGGGTTAGAACCCCAACTGCGGTCGCATTTTCGAGGACAATAAGGACACACTCCCAAAACCAACTTGCTAACTAGGGTATTAAATTATCGGTTAAAACAAACGAATAAGCTTTTTGTTCTGTCTAAGAGATGTTTTCCTAGGCCTATCACCATGGGTTGCCCTTTTGATGTTGCCAGCTCTTTAGCATATTATGATCCATACATAGGATAACAGTAATGGTGAACGATTGAGATACTTTTAGATTCTTAGATGAATCAACAAAATATCCCCTCCAAGCCTCTTTAACCTTATAAATATCTTCAGAAATATTCCTTTTCTTCCTCGAGATTCAATGCCCAACTCTCCACTATTCCGTCGTAAGACAATGTTACCGAAACAATATGCAGTCTGTTAACTAACTACCTCCACACTGTTGTGATATCAAAGCTATTGTAATTACTGCGCGTGAGGTTTCGCGAATGTTCCTCCACAACTCAATCGATTGTTAGACTGGAGAATAATTTATTGTCTGACGTTATGAATGACCGAAATGAGTAGAACAGTTTTCAGAACACTTTAAATTTGAATATACATTCAAGGGGCCGTTAATAATGTTAACTTTGAGTAATTATGCACACGTACGCACTAAACCTCACATTATTCTCATTTCTAAAGCTGAATGTAGAGGGAGTTACTACATTTCTAAACGAATCTTCCGCAGAACAACAGAAGTGACAAAATATAAGTATTCTTGAAGCGTATGCTGCAAATACACCTTCACGAGGGTTGTAAATTCCACATACAAGGAAACATCGGGAACTGAACAGTCGTTTTCGAATTTTGCACATGTCGTAAGTATATCGTGGTGGAGAGGTATGAATATTTGAATTGAGCCTCTATGGACTGCCTGTTAACAATCCATTTCATTTGTGTCTAGATCTTGTCCTTTTACCGGCCTTGACATCCTCCCAGTATTTTTAGCCTACTTTTCTGAAGAAAAAGTAGACTTATGAGATCGATCTGGGAAAATTTGTGTCTGTCTGTCTGTCTGTCCGTCTGTCTGTCAGTGCTGCCAACATGATTCTAAGCTTTCTGATAGTTTCAATTTTTAATTATAATACATGTAACTTCTATACTAACAAATGGATTTTTTCCAAAATTGGCACTATATTAGATCGTAAAAGTTCAGGTTAATTCTGAGCATCACATATATGACATTGTTCCCAACATGATTTTACGCGCTTTGATAAATCTAATATCAAACAGCATGTAACGTCCATACTATCCATTAGACTTCAACCAAATTTTGTATGTGCATTCTATACCTTAAGGGATGGAACTAAGAAATTGAGAGTCATCAGGGCCTCCAACTGTAGTAAGTTACTCTATTAGGCTGCAGTACTTAGAAATGTTAGTATTACCAACATGATTTCGTCATTATTCTAAATGGGTCTATATAGACTGACATGATATTTTTCTGTTACACCGCTCTAGAACTAATCAAAGATTCATGGATTGATTTAGAAGGTACATCCCAAACTCGATGAAAAAAGAGGCAATGGGCCAGGCTTAGGTGTCCCTCGGAATTTCGAAAATTTACAGATTCAGTTCCAAATGGGAATTATTTTAAGTCCTCGGCGGAGAAAACCAATAAAACCAGTTTGTCAATAAAATCTTTTTAAATTCAATCTTGTGACTGTTTCTTCAATTGAGTCCAATAATGTACACACCTCTGTAGATCAATTTAGGCTCTATAAAATAGAAATGTAATACTCGTTGTGTGCCTAAAACATTACAATGAACTGAAATTTGGATAATTTTATTTTTCGTGTGGCCTCCTGAGAGGCCGATTGCAGGTCTTTCTACATGATGCTCGTGGGCGAGTTGTAATGACGATGAAGACGTCACATACACCCAGTCCCCGAGCCACGGGATTTAACCCCAGGAGATTAACCCTTGAGAACTGGCTTGAACAAAATATAACACGAGGACTGGTACTGGGTAATTTTGACCCATAGTGTGTCACTCCCTTTTTGTTGTACTGTAGTTGTACGTATTATAATGAAGTAATTTTACACCTGGTGCCTTCCTATGAGCTATTCCCAATATAAAATGTGGTTTATTTATATTTTGACAATAATTTTCTTAACAGTACAATTGGCCTTGATAGTGGCGGCAAAACAGTCATCTTGCTTTTTTTGAACAAATGAGCTGATGACCAACGTGTCCCATGACTTAAAACATGGATCAACAAGAACGTGAGCTATGTTATTGTGCTGCACCTTATTTTCTGCAAATTGTTCCGACTAATGTAAGCCGAAATTGTCACGCGAGGACTGGCGCCATGGGTAAATCTTACCCGACCGTAATTAATATAGAAATAACTTGAGTTCTCCAAAAACTATGGACATGTTTCTTTTGCAGATTGAAGTTTAAGGCTAGGAGGGAAGGTACAGTAAACGACAAGAAATTAGGGCTGACCAAAACGAAAATATAGAGCATTAATTAAGCCTCGGGTCAACAATACACATGCGCCAGTTCTCGCTGGTTAAATTCCCTGATGGCCCGGCTAGGAATCGAACCCGGGACCCTTAGGGCCAATGCCTTGCACGCTAACCAATTAGCCATGAAACCGTACATTTGGATATTAAGAGGTCAGGAATAAAATAGGTCAGAACCTAAGAATTCGGGGCTTGCTTATAACCACCAAGCTGCCAACCTACTTGATAACAACACTCCATTGTTCAGTATCTCAAAATGCGATTTTCCATCAAGCTCATTCTTTCTTATTACACAAGACTTAACGCACTCCTTTTCTGACATGACTCATTATTTGCGTGACGACGGCTTTCTTCCGTTAATAAGATCCAATTTCCTGACTTGTCTTCTGCAGTATCCGTTATCCATTCATCGTTCTCTTGTACTTTCAACTCTGCTTCGTCACTGGCTTTTATTATATTACCTCCCTCCGTGGCAACATTGACTTATATGCCTTCAAGTATAAAACTTGGTTAGCCCCACGACTGAAGTTGTGAAAGGGCAGTTCTCTCGTCCCCTCTGTATGGACAGTCTGATGAACTTCACTCTGTCACTTCCCCTCTGTGGACACTGATTGGTTCATAGCACTAACGCACTTTGCATACAATATTTGAATGAAAACGTTGCTTCAGTCAAAGCAGTCGCCATATGTGTGCTTGGGAAACATTATTCTTGTTGTTTCATTTGAGGGGTTGGGACATCGTGGTCATTCAGCCCCGTGTACTTGGGTGCGTATGGAATTTTGTCTGAGAACCTGAGTTAATGTGATGGCTGTATAATTGTGAGTATTTGTTATTCAGTTTATTATTTATTTATTTATTTAGCTTATGGCTTTTAGTGCCGGGTCGCCAGAGGCTGTAGCTGCTTCAAGCGCACACCCATGGGGTGAGCAACAAGTTCCGTTCAATTTCAAGTAGTTCCGACTTTCGCTACGAGACGTCACTGCAACCTAGTGGTGATCATTGTAACTTTGATAGAGTGATTCACTGAAATCTAACCTAGAAATTTAGCTTCACACAAGTTTAATTCGTGGAAGGATCGTTTACGTGCCATAAATCTATGACATGGGGCCGCCGACATTACTTTCCCTCCGAAGGATGGCATACTGAAGTATTTTATCCCTCTTAAAAATCCGACGACTTTGGCCGGGTTTGAACCCGCGATCTTGGGCACAGCAGTTCAGCATGCTACCAACTACGCCACCGGAGTGTTATTCTGGTGAGGATTTGGAAGGAGGTGATCGTGGTCTTAAGTCATGAACCATTCAGGTATTTGCCTGGAGTGAAGTGGGATAGCACGGATAACCATTTCCAGGGTGGCTGAGGTGGGAATCGAACCCACCTCTTCTCAGTTTTCTCTCACGAGGCTGAGTGTACCCCCTTCCAGCCCTCAGACCAGAATTAAATTTTCTTGACAGAGCCGGTAATTGAGCCCGGAATTTCTAGGCCACGACCACGCCGCCAGCTGCAGGAAGTCCGGAAATCGTAGATTTGAACCCGGGCGCCGACAGTGACTATCCTGAGTGTGGTTTTCCCCAGGATTGTCCACCCTCCCTCCAGGCAAATGCCGGGATATTACCTCACTTCAAGTTCCGGGGCACCTTCCCCATCCCAGCCCCCAATAAGTTAAACACACTACTACAACCATCACTGGAATACAGGCTAACAGACAAGTTCAACACACACCCAACAACACGGCACTGATGACCAAGATGTCCCAATCCCCTGAAATGAATTGTCAAAAACTTAATATAAAGCTTGATTAAACTATTATTTAACTGCTTACTGGCAAAGGAAGAACAAACAAAGAAACGAAAGGACACGATAACTAAACCCACTGATTTGTTTAAGTTCATCCGAAATGGATAAATACTCTTAAAGGATTAAACTAAAAGGTACAGACTTCTCCACATGAAGCCAATAGAATTAAATGTGGATCGGGGAAAACCAAGCGGGTAGAAAATGTAAGTAGCCAACTTAGACTAGTGGATAGGACCAAACAACTCGGAGAAAGAAGCATTTTCCTTTAAGAAAACTGAGTTTATAACTAACATCAAGTTACTTCCCAGAGAGTTCAGTGTGGATCAGGGAAAAACAAGCGGGCAGGAAATGTAAGTAGCCAACTTAGGCGAGTGGATAGGACCAAACAACTCGGAGAAATAAGCATTCTCCTTTGAGAAATCAGAGGATATAACTAATATCATGCCGGCTCCAAGAGAATGCAATGAAATGTGGATTAGTGTAAATCAAGTGGGCTAGGACCAAACAACTCTAAGAAAGAAGCATTCTCCTTTGAGAAAACTGTTTTTATAACTAACATCAAGTTACGAAATTCCCAGAAATATAATTGTGGATCAGGGAAAAACAAGCGGGCAGAAAATGTAAGTAGCTTACTAAGGCGAGTGGATAGGACCAAACAACTTTGAGAAAGAAGCATTCACATCAAGGATCAACAAGATGGAAGCAGCAAACCAGCTAAGTAGAGTTGATTGCAAGAAACGATCAGTATCCATTAACGCCAAGCTAAGACATTACTCTTTCGTCCAGAGGCTCTGTACGCAGTAGAATACCTTGTATTGAATAGGAAAGGTCTGATTAGAAAGTTAGGAGCGAAAGAAAGAAAGAAAGAAAGAAAGAAAGAAAGAAAGATTAGAAAGATCCTAGAAACAATCAAGAGAAAATGGAAAGTACAGGAGACGGCATAACAACGACTGTACCTGCGTGTGGGAAGGAGAACGGACACCACTCAGAAAAGGAGAATTCGTTTTTAGGGCCACATAACACGTAAGACCTCTCAGGGATTGTCCAACCGGATCTTTTCCTACTTTTTAATCAAGAAACCAAAGATACTATGGTTCACTGAGATTAAAAAAGACCTTCTAGAATTAGGGATTACGCATGAAGACATCCAGAAACCTGTTACTTTGTAGAAGAAACTCTGACCATACTAGCGATTTCACGAATAGCCAAAATTGAAACAGGGCAAGAAGTGGGCTGATAAAAGAAAGGAGGCTCACAGAAAGTGAATGCGAGAGCACTGAGGTAACATTAACGCTCTAGGACGCAAACGGTTGAAATAACGTGGTTCACAGCAGGCCGAAATGAATAATAATAATAATAATAATAATAATAATAATAATAATAATAATAATAATAAAGGGGATGGCCAAAATTAAAAAACATTGAAAAACAAGAAAGGAAAATTCTGAGAAAAATTCACGGCGCCTTTTTTAGAGATAATTTCTGGCCAAAAAGACCCACAGAAGAATTATACAGAGGTACTAAATCTATCACGACACTCATCAGAACACGCAGAGTGAAGTTCTTTACACACATCGCCAGGATGAACGACACCAGACTGACTAAAAGAATATTCAACATAATTTCTACGTCGAAATTGGGTACTTCTTGGTATAAAAGAAACTATGGAAGATTTACAACAATTAGGCTACACATCACCATAGAATACATCCACGACCGCAGCATTAGTAGACAAAAAATCAAAAAACTGAAATTTGAATTAAGATCACAACCCAAAAGAAATTGGCGTAAATGGACAGTTGAAGATAAGACGTCACACAGTGAACAGCTGAAAGGTTTATTAGCCTATTTTCATTTATGAAAAAAATAGGCTTATGAGATCACCTTTTGTCCGTGTGTCTGTGTGTCTGTGTGGGTATGTGTGTGTGTGATAAAATCTAAACGGCCGGAGCCATTTCAATGAAACACGGTAAGATCATAGCACTATTCCGGACGACCCCGAACGTGCTCTTCAAATTTTGTTACGTCTCACCAATCCAACATGGCGGTTGTGCGAAATATTTCACCAGTATTCAATATCTCCGAAACTATTACCGATATCACCCTGGAAGTTTATAGAGTGATAAAGGAAACTACTAGAGTTCACCTATGTGATATTTGAAAACCTGGTAACTACAAAACCAACTTGGCGGCCAAAGGAAATTGCGACATTTAAATTGACGTTTCTAGCGATTTAACCAACCAAATACAATGAAAATTGGTACAGTATATATGTTTATACACATTGCAATGCACCGACATCTAACTTCGTTCAATTGTTCACATAACCTTAAGATGGCGACTGTGCGAATTTTAAAATTAAGTTTTTATTTCTTCTGTCGTAATCATGCGATCGAAGTGAAAGTTTCAATAATGGACCTACGCAATAATTTTCCTTTAATGGTACATGACTCTATGGCCTATACTGTACATATAACAATCCAACATGGCGACCATCTGAAATATTTAGACGGTTCTCAATTTCTATGAATCTATTACAGCAATAAAACTGATTTTTTATTTTCAAAGGGGCTATGAACATAAGTTCACCTAAAGGACTTTCAATAACCTGGTGATCACAAATCCAACATGGCGGCAACGCGAAGTAGAAATATTCACATCGACATTTCTCGCAATTTAACCATCCGAGTGCAGCGAAACTCGGTACAGTAAATCCTTATACAATTGTTATTCCACTGGCATCTAATTTATTTCAATTGTTTCCATAACCTCAAGATGGCAGCTGTGCGAAATTTTAAAATTTCGTTTTTACTTCCTTTGTCCTAATCATGCGATTGAAATTTGAATACTACACGTACACAATAATCTTCATGTAACAGTACATAACTCTAAGACCTACATATAAAAAAATACAACATGGCGACCATCTGAAATATTTAGTAGGTTCTCAATATCTGCGATTCTATTACAGCAATCAAACTGAAATTTAGTATATTGATAGAGGCAATTGACATAAGTAGGATATATGGAAATAGGCTGTATAGTTCTTCACGGAACTACTTGTTAGAAGATAAAAAGAGGAAAAGAGCCGCCACCAAAACTGACTGTACCTTTTATTATTATTATTATTATTATTATTATTATTAATAATAATATTTTCGTAAATTCACCTTTAAGGAGAGCGCTAAAAACATAATAATGATAATAATAATAATAATAATAATAATAATAATAATAATAATAATAATAATAATAATAATAAAAGGAACAGTCAGTTCTATTTACAACATGAAAAAGGAATAATTTAACAAAAGCTTTGTTCATGCACGAATGATTTACAGTGACTTTATCTCAGGTTGGAGTGCTGCGTGGGAGTGATCGTTTTCCCTTGCTATATACATATTCTCCCGTAAAACACAGGTTACTCCCTTGGGGAATGTAGCATATGCTCGACTGAGTCATATCTCTTTTCCCCTAAATATTGTTATAACGTTATTTGTGTATATAAAACGCTATCAAGCTTGGAGACTGCCACCGGAGAAGGGTTTCTTCTAGGCCTGTGAAGTATAATCTGTTGCTTCAACACTCCCTGGAGCTTTTAAGGGAACAAGGCGAAGATAGTGGAAATCAGCCGATACGAAAACCACCTTATAAACTGGAATGGTAATCGCTAATCGATAATGGTCTTATTCTGCATTTATTTACAGGCGGTATTATTATTTTTTTAAGTGCACGACATTATTGCATTACATCGTATACACTTAGAGATCATTCTTGGTTGGTCAGTCCACCTCATTGGCCCAAGATCGCAGGTTTACTTCCAGGATCTTTCAAGTGCGAGAATAATGCACGGCTCGTAAATTATCACTCGAATCTCTTTTGAAGATGACTACTAGAAAAGATTGATTCAATAGCAGCCACAGGCCAGGCAGTCAATTTCTGGGTTTATCAGATGACAGAGTTAAACAGAACGTCGACATTGGAGTGTAGATCGCCTCAATGGATCCAACTCAAAAGGTTTACGCCACAGTGGCTTAGGCCATTATTATTATTATTATTATTATTATTATTATTATTATTATTATTATTATTACTTTTGAGTATGGCAAAAACAAAACAAAAAGATATACGAAATTGGATATTAAATAACTCCGTAAACTAAGTGGACAACTGCTTGTATATGTAATAGACTCCTATTCATAGACTGTGCAATATGAAAGGAGAAATTAATTGAACATGATAGTGACATTTGTATTTTAAGTTAAGTTTTTAAATAGTAACGACATAACTGTTGCACTAAAGTAGGAAGAGAGCGGCTCTTCGGTGGCGTAGTTGGTAGCATGCTGAGCTTCTATGCCCAAGATCGCGGGTTCAAACCCGGCCAAAATCGTCGGATTTTTTATGACCGTTGAAAATCCTTCAGTATGCCTTCCTTCGGAGGGAAAGTAAAGCCGGCGGTCCCATGTCATAGATTTATGGCATGAAAAAGAACCTTCCACTAATTACACTTTCTCTTTCTTTTCTTAGTCGTTTACCCTCCAGGTTGGTGGAACCCACGGACTCAGCGAGGGAACTCACCACTACCGCCTCTACGGGCAGTGTCCTAGAGCTGGGAACATCTAATCGGAGTGGATACAACTGGTGAGGTGTGATTGGCACCTCGCCCAGGCAGCCTCACCTGCAGAGCAAACAAATGCCTCATGGGGGAAGGTAATGAATGGTCAGGATGGATAGGCAAGGAAGAGGGAAGGAGACGGCCGTGGCCTTGAAGACGGTACCATCCCGGCATTTGCCCGAAGACGAAGTGGGAAACCACGGAAAACCACTTCGAGGATGGCTGAGGTGGGAATCAAATCCCCTCTACTCATTTGGAACACCCGAGGCTGAGTCGACCCCGTTCCAGTCCTCATACCACTTTTCAAATTTCGTGGCAGAACCGGGAATCGAACCCAGGACCTCCGGGGCGGCAGCTAACCATGCTGACCGCTACGCTATGGAGGCGACATACTAATTACACGTGTGGAAGAAAAACTTTGTAGGTTAGTTTGATAACGCCCCATTAGTTCCAACGTTCCCCACCAGGTACTGACTGCGATGGCATTTAGGAGCCGCGTCCGCAGCTAGGTGTCGTGGATGGCAGCATTTGGTGATGGCTCTTTTCTTCTCTCTATCTTCCCAAAAATCTTTCATCCCTTCACTGTGTGCCTTCTTCTCTTCATCTGTCCATTTACGCCTATTTCTTTTGGGTTGTGATCTAAATTTGAATTTCTGGTTTTTGATTTTTTCTCTACAAATGCTGCGGTCGTGAATGTCTTGTATGGTGATATTATGTAATTGTCGTAAGTCATCCATACTTTCTTTGTACCTAGGAGCCGATTTACTCGTAGTTCCGCCCCTTAAAACAACAATAACTAAGGAACTTTATTTGTTACAAGAAGTGCCCAATTTCGACGTACAAATTATGTTGAATATTCTTTTAGTTAGTCTGGTGTCGTTCGTTCTGGCGGTAGTCTATGTGTAAAGAACTTCACCCTGCGTTTTCTGATGAGTGTCGTGATAGTTTCAATATACTGTATCCCTCAGGGGCAGATGACCTCGTAGTTCCACCCCTTAAAACAACAATAACTAACTAACTAACTAACTAACTATCCCTCCCTATATTATTCTGCTAAGGTCCCATTCCAGTTTTGTACCGAAAATAAGGTCCCATTAACACCAACCTACACATATGGGGTACCTACAGGTTCAGCATAACCCAATGCGTAAGCGAAACGCACTCACTTACTCTTTAAATGCCTCATAATTAAATAAATACCTTAAACCCTGTACATTTACAATGAAATAATGAAAGAATGCAACTCGGTAACCATGGTAACAGAATCTCACTGGTCCATCTATTTCTGTAAGACATAATGCAATTCCAATATTATTACATTACTGTGAAAGTTTCCAGACGGTTATAAGGTTATCACTGAACCAAATTAAGCTGTAAAATTCATCAATACATACAGTATAATGTGCTTAAGGGGGTCAAGGGGCACTCTAGAATTTTTTCACTCAAATTTCACGTGTGAGTATGGTACGAAAGGTCTTTTTCACCCGACTATAAAGGGCCTCCGAAAACCACATTTAAAGGCCCTTCCTCCGTTACACGCGTCCTGGAGTGTGAGTCCGCACTTTACTTTTTTTGCTACCAGAAGGCTAAAAATGGGAGTTGGAAGGGAGTGACTTCTACTAGCTTCATTTTACAACAATATAAGCACTCTGGTAATGTGATATTGTGTCAATAATAATCGAGCTGTTGCTGGTGGAGGTTTATATCGTCACGCGCAGACTTGCGGAGTCTCAGTCCGTAGCGTGTATTGGTGACTCATAAATCGTCCTCTCATTTTCGGTAAGTAATGCATTTTTCCGGTCTTTTATATTATAATATCTATATCATATCAATCATATATTATACAATTACATAATATATTAGTTGCAAGTGCTGTAGTATGTGTATTTAGACGTAGTTTCTGTACTTCATTATCTATAGTGGAATATGGTAGACAATAATGACCTATGAATAATACCCGTGTGTCCTCTTATCAGGCAGATATTTTGATTTATTCCTGGAGCAATGGATCACATCGAACAGGGGTTGGACGACGATGAAATTGGAGCGAGTGATGACAGTGATTAGGATGCCGTGAATTATAGTGATCATAATTCGGACAGTGAGCAGTCTCAAGATGAAGACGTGACTAAATGTGAGCAGCAAGAAATAGCCTATATTGTGAAACACTTGCCTGGAGTAGTAGGCGTCGCTAAGAATGCAAAGACACCTGTTGAAGCACTGCAACGATTTTTTACCGATGAAATCGTAACATGCATAAATCGTTACATATCAACAACCCGTCCTAAACACTCTCGATCCCGAGATGCAGCTTACACTAATCTTGTTGAGCTGAAGGCATGTTTACGTCTTCTGTTTCTTGGTGGGGCACTGAAAGTCTCCCACACCAATTTACAAGATCTCTGGCAAAATGATGGTAGACTACAGGTGTCGAATATTTCAGGCTATCAATGGGCATAAACCGTTTCCGTTTCTCGTTGAAGTGTTTGAAATTTGATGACATCAACTCCCGAGAGCATCGTAAACAGGCGGACAAACTCGCTGCTGTGCGGTATTTAGTAGACACGTTCATAGGTAACTGCAATAAAAACTACAGTTTGGCGGAACTAGTGACAATTGATGAAATGTTAGATGCATTTCGGGAAAGGTGCAGCTTTCACCAATATAATCCGTCCAAGCCTGCTAAGTACGGTATAAATATTTTTGAACTAACCGATGCCAAAATGTAGGCTATTATACAAGTAATATGGAGATACTACGGAAGACAACCTGAGGGCCCATACCAATGCGGAAACACGCCACACCAAATCGTAAAGAGATTGGTGAAACCAATACCAAAAACTGGTAGAAATGTTACTTGCGACAACTGATTTGGGTCTGTTCCTCTTGCTCAAGATTTGCCTGCAAATGATAAATTGACGCTTGGTGGAACGATTCGCAAGAATAAACGTGAAATCCCACCATTTATGACCACTACTAAGAACCGACCAGTGGAATTAAGCATATTTGATTTTGTAGAATATTTTCACGTCAAGTAATTTTTATTGTATACCGGTAACGTAAAATGTATAATAAGTAATTTGCTAAATTCTGCGATAAAAATTGTTGATGAAAATATCATTTTGTATCAATTTATGAACATATAGTCATACGCTGGTCATCATACTGTAAACCAGATTGAGAAACGGAAGGAAAAAAGAACGAAAGGAACCACACAAACAGTTCCGGACTGTCAGTACGCGCGCGTGTAGTGGTGTAACGGCTGGGCACGCGTGTAACGGAGGGTTAAATTAACAGTGTCTGTAATATTCCCAGAAAACTAACTTCGCTCTGAAATACCTATGAAGGAATGACAAACACCTAACCACTGCACCAGTAGCTAAATTGATAAAGTCTGATTATTCATACCAAGGATAAATCAGTCATAGCATTCATGATTGAGATTTTGATCAGTTTACTCTTTGCAAGTAGAATATTGGTAGGCGAAGCCGCGACGGGTAATGCTCGTCTGTATAATTCTTCCGTGGGTCTTTTTTGCCAGAAATTATCTCTGAAAACGGCGCCGTAAATTCTTCTCAGATTTTTAGCCTACTTTCGATTTTTGCAAAAAATGAAAGTAGACTTATGAGATCTACACAGGGCCTAAATGCCGGCTCCGTGGTGTTGGGGTAGCGCGCCTGCCTATCACCCGGAGGCCCCGGGTTCGATCCCCGGCTCCGTCAGGGATTTTAAAACTGACGTGAGGGTTGGAACGGGGTGCACTCAGCCTCGTGAGGACAATTGAGTAGCTGTCTGACAATGAGACAGCGCCCCGGTCACAAAAACCAAGATTAACGGCCGAGGGGACCCGACGCGCTGATCACGCGTCACCCCAATATCTGCAGGCCGAAAGGTTGGGCAGCGGTCGCTTGGTCGGCCTTAGCCCGTCATGGGCTGTATAGTGCCAGGGGTTGACTTTTTTTTTTTTACACAGGGCCTAAAAATGTGTGTCTGTCTGTGTGTGAGTCTGTGTGTGTGTGTGTGTGTGTACTCTGAATGTCTGTCTGTCCCCCCCCCCCCCCTATCAATTCGAACACGGTGAAACGGCCACCCAAATGTTCAAAGCTTAAATCAAATTACGACCAACCAAATCATCTGATCTCTACGAAATTTTGCAACATTATACCTTTATATATGAAGGATATTTGACAAATCTACAAGGTAATCAGCCCAATAGTATGCAGATGGCGGCCATATATATGTGCATATCGATTCCCCCTATCAATTCTAACACGGTGACCTCGAATTGAACGAAATTTGGTACAGAGGTATCACTATCAAAGAGCACCTCAGTGTCATGTTTTATATCGCCACCATCTTGATGGAACCGTAATGGCGGCCACCCAAATGTTCCAAGCTTAAATCAAATTACGACTAACCTAATCATCCAATCTGTACTAAATTGTGCAACAACATATACTTATATGGCGAGCGTCTTTTGACTAAACTACAAGGTCATCAGCCCAATAGTTTGCAGATGGCGGTCAAGTATGTTTGCAAATCGATTCCCCCTATCAATAGAAACAAGGTGAAACCGAATTGAACGAAATTTGGTACAGAGGTAGCACTAGCAAAGTGCACTCCAGTGTCATGTTTTATATCCCCACCATATTGACGAAAACGTAATGGCGGCTACCCAAATGTTAAAAGCTTGAATCAAATTACGACCAACCTAATCATCTGATCTCTACCAAATTTTGCAATGTTATACTTTTATGTATAAAGAATCTTTTGACCAAACTACAAGGTCATCAGTCTAATAATTTGCGGATGGCGGCCATGTATGTCTGCAAATCGATTCCCCGTATGTTTTCAAACACTGTGAAACCGAATTGAATGGAATTTGGTACAGAGGTAGCACTATCAAAGGGCACCTCATTGTCATGTTTTATATCGCCGCCATCTCGAGGGAAATGTAATGGGGGCCACCCAAATGTAAAAAGCTTAAATGAAATTGCGACCAACCTAATGATCTCATTTCTAACAAATTTTGCAAAAACATACCTTTGTGTGAGAAGAGTTCATTGACCAAGCTACAAGATAATCAGTCCAATAGTTTGCATATGGTGGCCATGTATGGGTTCAAATCGACACCCCCTATCAATTCAAACAAGGTAAAACCTAATTGAACGAAATTTGTTCCAGAGGTAGCAATAGCAAAGGGCGCCTCAGTGTCATGTTTTATAACACCGAAATCTTGACGGAAACGTAATGGCGGCCACCCAAATGTTAAAAGTTTAAATCAAATTACGACCAACCTAATCATTTGATCTCTACCAAATTTTGCAACACCATTCTGTTTTGTGGGAAGCATCTTTTGAAGGATCTACAAGGTCATCAGCCCAATAGTTTGCAGGTAGCGGCCATGTATGTGGGCAAATCGATTCCCTATATCAATTCAAACACGGTGAAACCGATTTGAATGGTTATTTTTTACAGAGGTAGCACTAGCAACGAGCACGTCATATTCATGTTTAATATCCGTGTAGCACGTTGTATTTCAGCAAGCTACTACAACCAACATTCAATTATGATCCTTGAAAAAGACAAAGAGTTATAACAATACCCATGCATTTAGGAGAAAGTAGGCTATATGTTCTTTACTGAACATCTTGTTTCTTTCTTGTTTTTCAATGTCTTTAATTTTGGCCATTCCCTTGGTGCTTGTTGTTTCTGATGCGTATAAGGCTTCCTGCAAGACTACCGTATTATAATGTCATGATTTCGCCGACGTGGAGAAAACTATTATTATTATTATTATTATTATTATCAGTAGTAGTAGTAGTAGTATTTTGTTTTGTTATTCCTCATACAATTTGGATTTTTTTTATAAAGAAATGAACTTCGGTGCAACAGAAGGCACTAGGAGTCTCTTTCACATCATCATTCTTCATTGTTCGAAATCGCCTCACTAGGTATAACACGTGTCCACGATAAGAACTTTCTGCATTAATGGAGCAGCGCTCTCGACCTGTAGAGCCTTAAGGTGTAGTGTATTGGTTAAAGGAACAATTCCAGTAGCCGACATTGTGATGGATGCATCTTAACCCAAACCATTTCCCACAGTTGCTTAATTTCGTCAGCTAAACTCAGCCTCGTGAGGCAAAACTGAGAAGAGGTACATTCTATTCCGATCTCAAGTATCCTGGAAGTGGTTTTCCGTGGTTTCCCATTTCTAATGCAGCTAAATGCCGTTATGGTTCCTGACTCAAGGCCACGGTCGTCTCCTTCCCAATCCTGAACTAAATTAAAAATAGATACACTATAACAGACACCACAATAACACTGGTTATCAGACAATTTCAATACACACCCAAGTACACGGGGCTAAATGGCCACAATGTCGTAACACTACTAAATGAATTAACAACAACTACAACATTCTTGTCGAAGAGTTCTCATGCTACATTGGCTAGATAGGAAAGGTAACCATCTCATCGAGACAGATCATGATTATAAATTTTGTTAATATTGAATTTACCTGAGGGGTACGACTTAGTGTGTGTGTATAAGTTCGTCTGGTAACCTGTGTTATTGTGTTGGATATATTAGAGTTTGCATTTGTAATTCACGTGAGAAGTGGGAAGAAAGTGCCCGTAGTCTTGAGTTATAAATAACAATCCCGGCATTTGCCAGAAGAAGAATTGGGAAACAACTAAACTTCTAGGTTGGCTGTGGTGTGAATCGAATCCACTTCTTCTCAATTCCTTTTCCTGGTGCTCAATATACCCCATTCTATCCCACAGTCTAGAATTACATTTTTGACAGAGAACAAAAGTCTGGTGTTTTCAGTCGGTAACACGATTGTACCCAAATGAGATGGGTTATTCCCTAACTCAGAAACAAGATGTTCAATAAAGAACATATAACCTACTTTCTCCTAAATGCATGGGTATTGTTATAACTCTTTGTCCTTTTCAAGGAGTATAATTTAATGTTGGTTGTAGTAGCTTGTTGAAATACAACGTGCCATAGGGATATTACATTAATATGAGGTGCCCCTCGCTAGTGCTACCTCTGTAAAAAATTTCATTCAATTCGGTTTCACCGTGTTTGAATTGATAAGGGGAAAGGATTTGCACACATACATGGCCGCTATTTGCAAACTATTGGGCTGATGACCTTGAAGTCAGTGAAAATCTGCTTTCCACAAAAAGGCATGTTGTTGCAAAATCTGGTAGAAATCAAATTATTAGGATGGTCGTAATTTGATTTAAGCTTTTAACATTTGGGTGGCCGTCATTCCGTTTCCGTCAAGATGGCGGCGATATAAAACACGACACTGAGGTGCCCTTTGCTAGTGCTACCTTTGTACCAAATTTCGTTCCATTCGGTTTCACCGTGTTCGAATTAATAGGGGGAATCGATTTTCACACAAAGATGGCCGCCATCCGCAAACTATTAGGCTGATGACCTATTAGTGTGGTCAGAGGATGCTCCCCACATAAAGGTATGTTGTTGCAAAATTTGGTAGAGATCGGATGATTAGGTTAGTCGTAATTTGATTTAAGCTTTGAACATTTGTGTGGCCGCCATTACGTTTCCGTCAAGATGGCGGCGATATAAAACATGACACTGAGATGTCCTTTGCTAGTGCTACCTTTGTACCAAATTTCGTTCAATTCGCGTTCACCGTGTTCGAATTGATAGGGGGGGGGGACAGACATTCAGAGTACACACAATCACCCACACACACACACACACACACAGACTCACACACACGCATACACACACACACACACACAGACAGACACACTTTTTTCGCCCTGTGTTGATCTCATAAGTCTACTTTCATTTTTTTTTGCAAAAATCGAAAGTAGGCTAAAAAGTACATGAGATGAATAAATGCACTTGGATGACCAGTTTCGATCGTCAAGCGATCATCATCAGATCCATTATACTTAGGCTATAAAATCTATATCTGAAAGTATGGGTGAACATATTTACAATATATATACTTATTTAGTTGCAGTATTAATAGTGATGATGCAACTCGTCAAGTGAACGGCTCTCAACAGGACCGTGCGAGAGACAACCGGATAAGTAGCCTGTACAGTACAATCTGAATTGACCATTTACAACAACCAAATATTCACTCCAAACAGGCAAATTCCGGAGGTCAATCTCCACTTCCAGTATTTAAATAAACATCACATAGACCACAACTAACAAATATTGACGAGTTGCATCATCTTAACTATTACTGCAACTAAGTAAGTTTATATATATTGTAAATATTTTCACCCATACTTTCAGACATAGATTTTATAGCTTAAGTGGAATGGATCTGATGATGATCGCTTGACGATCGAAACTGGTCATCCAAGTGCATTTATTCATCTCATGTATTTTTTCTGGATTAGGGAATAACCCATCTCATTTGGGTACAATCGTGTTACCGACTGAAAAGCATCAAGCTTTTGATTACTAAGACAACACTGAAAATGTCTTCAAACACCATAATGTTCTTGACAGAGCTGGGAATCAAACTCGGACCTCTGGGGAGGGGTGTGGGTGCAATAAAGAATACTAGGCACTACACCACGAGGTGGTTTGGGATTTTACAGTAAGAATCTTAACATATTATCATTGAACATTGTCAAAATAATTTTCAATGAATTAAGTACTTGCAATATTTCCTCAAAATGAAAATAAAATTTTAATTTATAGATGGCTTGCCAGCGTGACAAATACAGATGGTTGGTTGGTTCCTAAGTTTAGGGGCTGCGTCAACGCGGTCATGTAACCCCATACAGAGGGGTGCAAATTATTAGAATCAAATAAACAATGTAAATCAGTCACGTATCTTGTGTTTGTTGTTTTCTACTTTTTGCTTTGTGATTTTGGTTTTTGTTTTTGCTTTGTGCTTATGCTTTTGAATTTGACTTTTTGCTTTTCTTTCTTGGTTTTGTGTTTGTTTCTGCTTTTGCTTTTCTGAATTTTGCTTTTTGCTTTATGTTTCTTGGTTTTTGTTTTCTGCGTTTGCTTTTGCTTTTTGCTTCGTCTTTTTTGTTTTGGTTTTGTGTTTTGTTTTCTTCTTTTGCTGTTTTTGAATTTTGCTTTTTGCTTGGTGTTTCTTTTGTTTTGTTTTTGTTTTCCCAAAAGGAATTGCGTCTGGAAACTTTCAGAATTGGGGATGTTGAGGGATACCTGAGCTGGGTCCGTTTTCTATTTTTACATTTACTTTGGAATGTACCCTCTACTGTAAGTGAGGTGATTTCAATCCTTAGTTCACGAATCTTTGAATAGTTCAAGAGTGGATCATTAATAAGAAGATTACAAATCCCTCGGCTCTAAATCTACACGAAAAGTAAAGTAATCAATACAAATCGTGTGGCATGTTGCAGTAGCAAAGCTCCTTCTTCTGTTAGTGGACCGGGTTCGATTCCCGGTCAATGCATATGCGATTTTCAAAGGGAATGCCATGTCCTGTGGTTCGGATTCCACGTAAAAAGGAGGTCCCGTGGCTTATGATCTCGAGATTAACCGTCACGTTTAGCTACAATCTTTTCTGTTAGTGGAAATTTAGATCCTTGGTTAAACATTTGAATTAATGTCACCGCCTTGCAACCATTTAGTGCATTACGCCATCAAAAGTATTAAGGCAATTTTGGAAAACTGGCGTCGTTTCTAATAATTTGCACACGTCTGTATTTCCCTGTGGTGAAGCCGTGATACACAACCAGTGACATGAAGCGTGGGCGGGTGTGCTTTGAGTTGATTTGATGATGAAATCGGCTTAAAGCTACAATTTGGACAAGTGTATATTCAAATGAGTGGCAGCTGCTTGTCTGGAGGCCTGAGGAGATACGGTTTACGTTTACTCTGGTTATGTTGCCTTGCGGGCGACAAGCCTCGTGCATTGGCTCGCCTGGATTATCGCTACTAATCCCTTTGGCAATCCTCAGTTCTGTATATAGACCTTGGTTGCGGAAAACCTCAGGCTGTACTGCCTGCTGAGATCAATCAGAACTACTGCCTCTTAGCTGGTTAGACGTCCTTCGAACGGTTCCTAACATTACCAGAGATACACCGCGAGGAGGTGACCGTGAATCGTCTCTCATCTCGTTTCTTAGCTCTGTTTCCTACTTGATAGGCAACCCGCATGGATATTTGTTCGGCGGGTTGGCCGCGGCAGCGCCTCTTATTATTTCTTTTATGTTCGACCCTCACTATTATGTGTCAGAAAACGGTGTCATAATGAAGGTCATTATAACACTTATTTTCATTATGATACAGTTTCTCCAGCCAATCAGAGCTCGTTCATTGACCAATTAGGTAACGATACCTTCGCGCATGCGCTCAAAATCCAACATGTCGGACATAAACACAACATCGAACTATAATAAATTACCGACATGGAATACGCACCGTCCATATGTTCGCGTAAATAAACTGGCGAATATGAAACAAGGAATAGCACTGTACCTTAAAATCACCAACACTAATTTCTACACAGCGCATTCAAACGACTCCGGTGACAATATTTCTGAGGGACGGCAGATGTAAACATATGGCTTGCGTATGGCATTGAAAGCACACAGAGCGCATGCGTCGGTCGTTCAAAGATCTTGAAAGACAGAGAGATGTCTCGCACTCGCTCTCCGATAACAAAATTCTTGTGGCTGACTCTCAACAGATATTTATGAATATTTATGTTAAAAAATATAATGAAATTATAATTATCGTCGAACATAAACAGTCGTATGCAACACGCCGATAATAGTTATTAAGACACTCGTATGGAAATTATAAAACTCGCATACGCTCGTTTTATAAAAAATACTCGTGTCTTAATTATAGCCATTATAGGCTCGTTGCATAATGTACTATTTTCTTTTTTTTTTCTTCTTCCTATGGACATGGCTGAGAATATAATAAACTTGATGTTCGACCTTCACTATTATGTGTCAGAAAACTGTATCATAATGATTGTCATTATAACACTGTTTTTCATTACGATACAGTTTCTCCAGCCAATCAGAGCTCGTTCATTGACCAATTAGGTAACGATACCTTCGCGCATGCGCTCAAAATCCAACATGTCGGACATAAACACAACATCGAACTATAATAAATTACCGACATGGAATACGCACCGTCCATATGTTCGCGTAAATAAACTGGCGAATATGAGACAAGAAATAGCACTGTACCATAATATCACCAACCCTAATTTCTACACAGCGCATTGCCTTCAAACGACTCCAGTGGCAATATTACTGAGGGACGGCAGATGTAAACATATGGCCTGCATAATATGGCATTGCAAGCACACAGAGCGCATGCGTCGGTCGGTCAGAGATCTTGAAAGACAGATATATCATACCAGCGCTCGCTCTCCGATCACAAAATTCAAGTGGCTGACTCTCAACAGATATTTATGAATATTTATGTTAAAACATATAATAAAGTTATAATTATCGTCGAACATAAACAGTCGTATGCAACACGCCTATAAAGATAATTAAGACACTCGTATGGAAATTATAAAACTCGCATACGCTCGTTTTATAAACATACTCGTGTGTTAATTATTGCCATTTAGGCTCGTTGCGTAATGTACTATTAATGTTCGACGATGTCGATATGTAAATATTATATGTCAGAAAACTGTATCATAATGGGGTTCATTAAAGTACTATTTTTCATTATTGGGCCTGACAGTTTTTCCAACAAATGAGAGCTCATTATTTTCATTTATTGACCAATTAGGTAAGGATAGCTTCTCACATGCACTGAGAATCTAACAAGTCGGACATGAATTATATGATTTGAAAGTTGTCAATGTAGCCTATATTGGATCAATCATTGTAGTTGCAATGCATAAACAAACTGGACAATATTGCAAAAGAAAATGCACAGTACCTTAATATTCGCAACTCCAAATTCAACACATTCGCAAGATTTCGCCGACAATTTTTGTGAATGCTGTTGTTGACATAAACACACCAGAACGTCATGGAGGAAGCACGCGTATGACATTAGTTCCACGGAAATTATAATCCAGCTCTCTGTTCAGAAAATTGATTTCTTATGGGAAACTTTTCCGCCAGATGTCATAACTGTTCTATTTGGGACTCAATTGACTTGTCTTCCGTTGGCATACACGCATGGAATTGGAAGAATAACTAGTTGATAATACGAAACATTTTAATTCTAAAGCGTTTGTAACAGCCTATTGTGTGTTATTTAAGCAAAATAACAAAATGATCCAACATAGTACCTGTGCGCTATCTGTTGGTGCTACTTCAGGATAAACAATGTTTCAAAGCTTTGGGATCCGTTATTGGGTAGAGATCAAATGCTGAGCCCACACAATTCCCAAGAAGAAGAATTCAACCGACAGAATCTCGTTATGAATACTTATGTTAGAACATATAATTAGGACGTCATAATTATCGTCGTATGCAACTCGCCTATAATGGTAATTAAGACACTCGTATGGATATTATAAAACTCGCTTCCTCGTTTTATAAACGTACTCGTGTTTTAATTATTGCCAATATAGGCTTGTTGCAAAATGTACTATTATTGCAGCCAATGGCCATAAAGATAGGATAAGCCCTCCCAACAGTTATTGACACAATTGTGCCAGGCTTCCTTGTCTACGAACACATTTCATGGCATGGTATATATCACACCGTTGGTCACAGTGAACACACACGCAGACTGGACTTGGCTCGTGGAATAGTGATGTTCTGCATATTTTGTGGTGGAATCCATTCACGGCAAACCTGGTGACTATATGACTCAGATCATATCCTCCACGCGTCCATTCCCGGTTAATGAACGCATCTGTGGAATAAAATTCATCCCATATCGTATCTCTCTTCATGTGTAGTTCCTGGAGTAATTCTGTGTGGGCCTTAAGTCTTCCACAAAATACGTCTCCTTTGCAAGAACATAGGACCAGACGAGATGGTGTATATTCCGACATACATAGAACTCACTTCAATTTTCCAAATCTTGTAAATGTTTCTTTCGAGAGATATTCCCATGTTAGCTCTAGGCCATAGATTGCTGTTGGAGCTATTTTTGTCTTGACAGCTGTGTCCGGAGGTTTCTTCATGTTCCCGAACAGGTGATAATCACTTGGTGCCAAGTTGGGAGAGTATGGTGGGTATGGCAGCACCGTGAATCCCATTTGATCAATAGCAGCGGTGGTCTCTCGGCTATTGTGGGGACGGGCATTGTCATGTCGCAGATGCACACCTTTAGCTCAATTCCCAGGCTACTTAGTTTGAATGGCACGACGTAAGCTTTTAAGGGTTACGACATATGCCGCACTGTTAATCATGGCCCCCAATTCCAGCCAGTCAATGAGGATGATGCCCTTTGTGTCCCAGAACACTGCCTCCATTCATTTGCCAACTGATGGCACTGCTCGACAATTCTTTGGCGGTGGACTGCCCTATGCTTCCATTGCATAGTCGCCGTTTTGCGGATTTTGCAGAACTGGACACAGCTGTCAAGGCAAGGGTACGCAGCACTCCAAAATAATGGTTCCAGGAAGGTCTGGAGAGACTTGACACATCGATGGCGAAAGTGCATAATGTTACAAGGAGATTATGTTGAGAAGGTGGACGTAACAACTGATGTGTAATGTACTTCATTTTTAGCCTATTTTCAATTTTGAAAAAATAGGCTTATGAGATCACCTTTTGTCCGTGTGTGTGTGCGTATGTGTGTTTCCCCCCCCCCCCCCTAATAAAATCTAAACGACTGAAGTGATTTCAATGAAACTCGGTAAGTTCATAGCACTATTCCGGGCGACCCCGACCGTGCCCTTCAAATTTTGTTACGTCTCACCAATTCAACATGGCGGCTATGCGAAATATTTCACCAGCATTCAATATCTCCGAAACTATTACCGATATCACCCTGGAATTTTGTATGGAGACAGAGGGAACTACTAGAAAATCACTTATGCGACCTTTGAAAACCTAGTAACTACAAAACCAACATGGCAGCCACGCGAATTTGCGACTTTTAAATAGACGTTTCTCGCGTGTTAACCAACCAAACCCAATAAAACTTGGTACAGTATATGTTTATACACATTGTAATGCACCGACATCTAACTTCGTTCAATTGTTTACATAACCTCAATATGGCGGCTGTGCGAAATATTTCACCGGCATTCTATATCTCTGAAACTATTACCGGTATCACCCTGAAATTTTGCACGGAGTTAAAGGGCACTACTGGAAGTTCATCTATGAGACTTTCAAAAACCGGTTAACTACAAAACGAACATGGCGGCCAAGCGAAGTTGAAAGTTTAAAGTAGACTTTTCTCACGATTTAATGATCCAAACGCAATGAAACTTGGTACAGCAAATATTTATATACAATGTAACGCACTGGTTTGTAATTTAGTTCAATTATTTACATAACCTCAAGATGGCGGCTGTGCAAATTTTTAAATTAAGTTTTTGTTTCTTGTGTCGGAATCATGCGATCGAAGTGAAAGTTTGAATAATGAACCTACGCAATAATTTTCCTTTAAAGGTACATGACTCTTAGGCCTGTACATATAACAATCCAACATGGTGACCATCCGAAATATGTATACGGTTCTCAATATCTCCGAATCTATTACAATCAAGATGGCAATCAAACTGAATTTTTTAATGTTCATAGGGGCTATGGACATAAGTTCACCTATAGGACTTTCAATAACCTGGTGATCACAAATCCAAAATGGCGGCGGAGCGAAGTATAAATATCCACATGGTCGTTTCTTGCATTTAACCATCCAAGTGCAGTGACACTTGGTACAGTAAATCCTTATGCAAATGTTAATCCACTGGCATCTAATATTTTTCAATTGTTTTCATAACGACAAGATGGCATTTGTGCGAAATTTTAAAATCTCGATTTTACTTCTTGTGTACTAATCATGCGATTGAAGTTTGAATACTACACGTACACAATAATCTTCATGTAACAGTACATAACTCTAAGCCCTACATATATAAAAGTCCAACATGGCGACCACCCGGAATATTTAGACGATTCTCAATATCTACGAATCTATTTCAGCAATCAAACTAAAATTTAGTATGTTGATAGGGGCAATTATTGACATTAGTAGGATATATGAAAATAGGCTTTATAGTTCTTCACGGAACTACTTGTTGTGGAATAAAATAGATTGTAAAACAATCTAGTACGGTCTTCGTAATTATTGGCGTCATTGTACGTAAGGAAATAACGAAGGTGATCTAAGTAACCTTATTTGTTCCCTTTCAGGTTCGTACGTGCTACTGTGGCGACGAGGAAGTTCCGTCCTAACTGCCGCTAGTCTGATGGTGACTCGTGATGCTCGATTCCGATTAGTGGAGGGCTATAACTTACAAATCAGTGACGTGAAACCTCAAGATGCTGGGGACTACGTGTGTCAAATTAGTGAA
Source organism: Meconema thalassinum (assembly GCA_946902985.2). Classification (NCBI taxonomy): domain Eukaryota; kingdom Metazoa; phylum Arthropoda; class Insecta; order Orthoptera; family Tettigoniidae; genus Meconema; species Meconema thalassinum. The sequence goes on along the minus strand of OX336393.1, from coordinate 439,019,148 downwards.
GGCGACAACCGAGACCAAATTCACACCGTGGAGATACTGGGTAAGTACTACTCGTATAGGATAATTATTGTATTTGTTTTGATATTGTAATTTATGTTGGACGATGCCGATATGTAAATATTATATGTCAGAAAACTGTATCATAATGGGGGGTCATTAAAGTGCTACTTTTCATTATAACACAGTTTTTGAAACCAATCACAGCTCATTATTTTCATTCATTGACCAATTAGGTAAGGATAGCGTCTCACATGCACTCAAAATCCAACATGTGGGACATGAATTACAAGATTTGAAAGTTGACAATGTAGCCTATATTGGATCAACCATTGTAGTTACAATGCATAAACAAACTGGGCAATATTGCAAAAGAAATAGCACTGTGCCATAATATGCGCAACTCCAATTTCTACATATTAGTAAGATGTCGTCGACAATTTTATTGAATGCTGTTGTTGACATTAACACACCAGAACGCCATGGAGGAAGCAGGCCTGTGACATTAGTTCCAGGGAAATTATAACCCAGCTCTCTGTTCAGTAAAGTAAACTTTTCCACCAGATATCATAACTGTTCTATTTGGGACTCAATTGATTTTCCTTCCGTTGATATTCTATAGGCATCGAATTTGAAGAATAACTAGTCCATAATACGATACATTTTAATTTTAAAGCGTTTGTAACAGCCTATTTTGTGTTATTTTTACCAAAATAACAAAATGATTCAACATAATACCTGTGCGCTATCTGTTGGTGCTACTTCAGGATAAACAATGTTTTAAAGCTTTGGGATCCGTTATCGGGTAGAGATCAAATGATGAGCCCACCCAGTTCCCAAGATGAAGAATTCAACCGACAGAATCTAGACCGATATTTATGATAGAACATATAATAAAGTTATAATTATCGTCGAACATAAACAGTCGTATGCAACTCGCCTTTAATGGTAATTAAGACACTCGTATGGAAATCACAAAACGAGCTATAAACATACTCGTGTCTTAATTATTGCCATTATAGGCTCGTTGCATAATGTACTATTAACGAAGGGACCTGTCTTTTAACTTTTTCCGTATCTTTGTGGTCTTCCGGAAGTGCGGTTGGTTGTCTCGTTAATTTTAATGTATTTCTCTCAATAGGACAATGAATCAGATAATATACGGCTCACTTCTTGAATCACCCACTTGAATGATGTCATAGATCAATGAGGCAGTGAGCTCAGTGCTCATACACAACTACATTGGAGCTGGACATCTCTGAGATACGCGGTGTAAAATCCTTGTACATGCGAGCTGACCTCATAAACTTCAAAAACTCGGACGTTATTGGCTGGCACTAATTCGTTTACTGCGACTATTCGTGTCCGCCATATAAACGAGGTAAGTCCCGCCCGTGTTGACTTGTTCCACCACCACGTGTCGCTGAATACAGACTTTAATTCCTACTTTGACAAATCCATCTGCACTGTTTCGTTCATATTCCACTGTACACAGTACGTGCGTTGATCCGGTCTGGCCATAATAATAATAATAGACTAATAATAATAATAATAAATTGAAAAGACGTTTACGTTTCTATGGACATATGGTTAAACTGGATCCAACAAGAATAAATAAACACATTTTTGATAAATTATATAAACTGAAGAGCAAAGGGGGTTACACCAAGCAGATGAAAGAAGAACTCCGGAGGCTAGGAATTACAGATGACGATTGTCGAGACAGAACACAATTCAGGGAAATACTTTCGAACATAAAGGTTCGTTTGGGAGAAACGAGAGAACGCAGGGGAAGAAGATGGGCAGCAGAGAGAAAGGCGCAACACTATGAAAGAATGAAGGAAGTGTGGAGGAAGAGAAAGGAAGAAAGAACTATGAGAAGGATATGAAATGATATTTGCGTGGTCCTTAGTTTTGGCCAGTTCGCATAATGTAATGTATTGTAATAAATTGAACAGTAATGGAGATAGTCCATCTAATTCTGACATGTATCAACGGTTAGAATCAGCCAATACCAGTATGCGACTTAGGAGGTTAAAGTTCTACGGGCACTTACAACGAATGAACAGCAAAAGGCTTACCAAGAAGATCTTCTCCTTGGTTAAAATCTACAAGACTGGAAGGCTGCGGCTTAAAGGACTTGGATTTAGCTGGAATTGCTGACCTTGATGTAGACGATCGTTCTAAATGTTGTGCTATGGTGCTATGGTCGGAAGCCCCTTTCACAGGAGAGAAAGGAGAAATTAACAGCAGGGCTCAGAGATATTCGTAACGGAAAAGAGCATCGAAGAAGAACTAGTCATAAGAGCTCCATAGTGGGCTTAAATCAATAATAATAGGATGGACAACAATATACTAACAAAAAGACTATTCAATATAGCATTATTAATACAAAAAATCGAGGATAAATAGGCTGGAGGAAACAAGGGGGGATCTGAATGAGATTAACATCGGTGAGAACATGATGAAAAACTGAGAAATATTCAGAACCAATATAAATAAATACATATTCAGGGTGAAATCTCTCAGCAGGACTGGTTCAAGATGGACAGAAGAACGCAAGAAGTAACGCAGTGAGTTGATGTAGAGATTTTGGGAGAAGAAGATGAAGAAGGCAAAAGTCATCAAGCCAATTAACAAGTTTCAACGCGCTCTATCTACTGTGGGCATAGTAATAATAATAAAATAATAATAATAATAATAATAATAATAATAATAATAGTTACAGCCAATGAGTATAAATCCACCGTCCAAATCACCGAGCCTCTTAGAAATCAAAAACATCATCAAGGATCTCAAAAACAATAAAGCACCAGGGGAAGATGGCATAGTAGCTGAAATGTGGAAAATTGGAGGAGATACGGCTGTGGAGAACTTACATCGCCTCATTTGTGATATCTGGGAAAATGAAATTATCCCAGGTGACTGGAAAAGCGCCCTAATACATCCACTCCATAAGAAAGGTGACCGAACTGATCCAAACAACTACAGAGGAATTTCCTTGCTAGCGATATCGTACAAAGTACTATCTAAGGCGCTATTACACCTAGTTGAAGTTCAGGTAGACCATCCAATAGAAGAATATCAAGGAGGCTTTAGAAAGGGCAGATCTTGTGTGGAGCAGATCTTTAGTTTGAAAAGCATCTCGAGAGTAAGAGCTTTACGAAGTAGAAATACGGTAGTTGCGTTTGTTGACTTCAAAAAAGCCTACGACTCCATAGACCGGAAAACCCTATTTAATGTTTTGGAAGAATTTGGAATTGATAGCAAAACAAGGGCGATTATAATTTAAACATTAACAGAAACTGATTCCAAAATTAAATTTCAGGGGGAAATCCCGGAGCCCTTTGAAATTCGGACAGGAGTCAGACAAGGAGATGGGCTTTCACCGATTCTGTTTAACGTTGTCCTGGAAAAAATAATGAGAATATGGAGGAATGCCATGAGAGAAGAAGGGATAGAAGGAATATGTTTACTGTAGGTACAAAGAAGCAAGGTGTGAAGGTTGATTGCTTAGCGTTTGCGGATGATATGGCATTGCTAGCTGAAGATAAAGAAGAAATTAAAATAATGCTTGAAAAATTACACGAAATTGCAGGTAAAACGGGACTCAGGATTTCGTATGAAAAAAACAGAATACATGGAATACAAACATGATAACGAAAAGCACTTAGAAACAAAATATGGGAAGATCAAGAGGTCGGATAAGTTTAAATATCTTGATGAATGAATCCAGCCTAATGGACTGGATAATGCAGCAAACAAAGGGAGGATCAGAAAGATGGAATTAGCTTTTAAATTAGTACAAAATAGGTACAACAAAAGAACAATATCTTACGGAGCGAAGGTAAGACACTATACCACGGTTGTCAAGCCTGAGGAATTGTATAGTTCAGAATGTTTGATACTGAACAAGAAAGGTGAATTAGAGGAACTGGAGAAGAAAGAAAGAGAATTCTTGAGGAAGATCTTAGGACCCGAAAATAGAAATGATGGTACAAGGCGGAAGAGGCGAAACAAAGATCTTTACGGACAAGCAGAAAAAATCACAGATACCATACGGAAGAGAAGATTGAAGTTCTATGGACACCTTACGAGAATGAGCGATAGTCGACTAACGAAGAAGATCTTTAATTACATCACCAAGATAAAAGGGACTACAAAATGGGTAGATGAAATAAGAAAGGATATGGAGGAAGTTGGGGTCAGTCCAAATGAGATCTGGAATAGAGAGGTGTTTCGAGGTAGGATTGATGCATTCAAGGGGTTCCAGGAAAAGCAAAGGAGAAGAGCCAAGAACATCTGGTCGGAAGAAAGGAAGAGAATCCACAGTGAAAGGATGAAGAGTCTCTGGGAGCAGAAAAACGGACTAATCAGCAAGTCAATTGTTTCCCGTGGTCCAAAGTAGGCCAAAATCGAACAAAGAAGAAGAATAATAATAGTTAGTTATTGTTGTTTTAATGGGCGGAACTAAGAGGTCATCTGCCCCTTAGTAATAATAATAATAATAATAATAATAATAATAATGATAATAATAATAATAATAATGCAAATTTATCAAAGGATACAAAGTATAAAAAAGGATATGGAAGAGATGGAAGTAACAATAGATATTATTCAGGACAGACCACTTTTCAGAAATATGATCAAAAATGTCAAGGGTTTCCAGGGGAAGGAAAAGAAGAAGCGGGTTGACATCTGGACGGAAGACAGAAGACGGAAACTAAGTGAAGTAATGAAGAACTACTGGAAGGGAAGAAAGGATAAAGAATATAAGAGACAGTGAATGCAATGGGTTATTTTACGCGGTCCAAAGATGTCCAAAGTCGAGCAAAGAAGAAAGAAGAAGAATGCAAATGTAAGTCGTTACACCACAGTAATCAAACCGTATGGCTCCGAAACCTTGATTATAGGAGGCAAAGTAAGAACAAGAAGTATTGCCTTTTTCTGTTATTTATAGAGATTACATGACAATAGACTATTCAACTGCTTTTGGAAAATTAAAACAAAAAATAATTGGTTCAAAGAAGTTGAGAATGATTTTGGAGAGTTCAATAATTTACAATGCAACTGATCACAAATGAGAAGAAGAAAGGATTTTGAAGAACAAACATAATAAGACTTACACTAAAAACTTCTTCTTCTCCCTCTTCTGCCTTATCCGATACGGACGTTGGCTACCACCATGGGTGACACCTTCTTATCCTGTGCAATCCTGAAGAGTTCCGTGGAAGACAGCCCAAACCACGTTCTTAAATTATCCATCCAAGTTATTCGTCTCCTTCCCGGTCCACGCTGACCTTCAATTTTATCCTGAAGTATAACTTGGAGCAGACGGTATTTTGGACTGCTCACACACTGAAAAACCTCGGCATAACTCACATGTTCTGTCCACGAGATTTTAAGAATCCGCCTGTTTGTCCACATTTCAAAAGCTCGAATCTTCTTTTCTGTAGCTACCGACAAGGCCCAAGCTTCAACACCATAAAGAAGGGTGGAGACAACATAACACTTCACAATTCCTTTCTTAAGCGTCATACTGAGATCTCGACAGCATAGTAGTTGTTTCATTGTCATAAAGATTGATCTAGCCTTCTCTATACGGCATCTTATTTCAACCGAAGGATCCCAATTCTCATTAATATTCTGTCCTAAATAAACCAAACTCTTGACTCGCTCGATCTGATGTCCATCGACTAAAAGGACTTGTGACAATGTTGGTTTTCGCGATATTATCATTTATTTTGTTTTTTTTTAATGTTGAGGTCAAGGCCATATTGTTTACTCTTTTGATACACCATAGTAACAATCTCTTTAAGTCCTTCAAAACTATCTGCAATCAATACGGTATCATCTGCATACCGTACACTATTAATATAATTACCATTGACCTTAATACCTTGTAGAATGCCATCGAGTGCCTCAGAGAAAATCTGTTCCGCGTAGATATTAAAAGGAAGTGGTGAAAGAATGCATCCCTGTCTCACACCACGCATTAAACTAAGAGACGGAAACCAAATGTCATATCAGAAGAAGAAGAAGAGGAAGAAGAAGAAGAAGAATGAAGAGGTTTTGGGAATGGAGGAACATGATGTCAAATACATTTTGTGAATTTGAGTGGTAACTTGTGTTATTATGATGGCTGTACTAGCGTGTGAATATGTAATTCAGAAAAGGATTGGGGACGAGGCGGACGTGGCCTAACGTTAGGAACCATCCCAGCATTTTCCTGGAGTAGACCACGGAAAATTGGGTAGCCATACGTTCCGTTTTACCCGGAAGAATTCCGTTTTTTCTTGTCTTGTTCCGCGTTCCGTTTTCATCATTAACGGAACGCCCGTGTTTTTTTTTTGTTAATTTGATAATATATTCAAATTCGCACCAATTTTCAAATGTCCCGCTTCAGAATTGATTTCTGGTGATCCAGACGCAAGTTTGAAAGAGGAAGTGATTTCTATGTCTGTGTCAGATGAGTACATACATGTTATAGGTTTATTCGGGGCAACAAAATTAGGGAATATCTTAGTCCTTGTGAAGTTAATACTCAGCATTTCCCCCCTCCATTGCTTTTACGGAGAGAGATTTTTCTGTCATGAATATCAAATGGAGAGTTGAGTGAAACAGAAGCTCCATTAGTTTGATAAAACAAGAATTGTTCACATATTACAATTATGACGAAAATTGTAGTGCATTTTATCAGAAGGTGCTTACAAATAACAATCCTTGCAATGGGTCGTTCAAATGGAAAGTATTTGTAAGTTGCTGGTGTCATAGGCCTATATGATGTGTCAGCAATATCTAGTTTTAATTTTGTGTGTTTGATTATGTAATGTTTATTAAATAGATGTGTGTGTTATTTGTTACAACAACCTTAATTAAAAGAAAGTGACAGTCAGTCTGAAAGACTAGACTTTGTATCATTTTAAATGCTACAAATGCTGAAAAATGCTTCGCTCGAAGCCAAAGACTCTTGACATGTTAGAAAATTATCTGCAGTAATACTTATTTTGCTTGTCTTGTTTCAAATTACTCGCGAACGGCAAGTGCAAACCAAGGGCAAAGCAAGGTCAAGCGCGCGGGATACCGTCACGCTCACCAGAGCGCGCGGGGAAGTGCCCCTTCCATCCAGTCTAAAAACACTTATAGTGGGCGATGTATTGAAGATAGCGATATGCTCTCGCGGACTTTTTTGTAGAACTTTTCATGCTGACCAATTCTCACGCTCATAGTATATTGATATTTTTAACGGTTTGCCCAGCGTTAGCTTATGAAGCGCACGGACGCCAAGTTTGTTTTCGACTTTTTCACTAAAATCGTTACAGCTTGGCTTCCTTTGATTATACATAAATTATTTTCTACAGCATCTTTCCTCGAGATATCCTGTACAGAATGGTGAAAACCGCATCAAAATCCATCCAGTGGTTCTCGAGATTACCCGTGACATCCAAGATCCCGGGATTTTTGTCTTTTACTAACGAAGTAGAGATTGTCGGGGAACACATGCACCAAGCAGTACTATGGCGTCACACACCTCAGTGCATCTGGGTACATTTCGTCCCGTCACCGTAACGTAACGCCAGACCCGACCGTAACGATGAAGTCGACGAGATCATTTAAAATGATAATAACAAAACATATTTTGGGACGTTTGTTCCGTTTTTCCATTCTTGAAATCTGGCAACCGAAGCAGAAAAACACTTCCAGGATGGCCGAGGTGGAAGTCAAACCCTCATCTACTCAGTTTTGTCTTTCGATGCTGAGTGATCTCCGATCCGGCCCTCACACTTTGCAAATCGGAATGACATTATGTCCTTTCCCATCAAAATTACTACCCCGGGGGGCAGTAAGGCATATTTATGAAGTGTACGTCTACTTTATTTTACCGTGTTAAGAAACGTCAGGTTATCACTTTTTTGTGTGCTGCTCAAATCCACGATTTAGAATGTCATCACACAGATTTCTTCGCACGATCTATGATGTGACTACTCTACCATCTTCTAACCCCCTGACCAAAGCCTCAATATCACACCCTTCCCTATGGTATACACACGGAGGATATGAATGTTCGGATGATCGCTGCATTATTGTGCGTGTGACGAGGCACCACATTAGGAAGGGGTAACCCTAATATGCCAGCAAGGAAAATGTTACATGCATGCATACATTCATTTGAAATGATATATGAGTGCAATTTCATGCCTCGTTTCCACCCGTCTTTAAAAACAAGCTAAGCCCTTTCCCTTTACAGTATATATATAATAGGTTACGAACAGAAACAACCAACTACCTGACAATTTATTCTAGAAATGTCACCATGGAACAAACATTCCTTCCATTGTATTCTCTAAAAATAAAGCACTCTCATATTTTATTTTACACAATATATTGCGATATTATGGCCTAAATTTATCACTCCTTCACAAAGTTAGTTCACATTATTCCAAACTAAAAGTAGAAGAGACCACCGCGCCGTCATGATTTTACAGTACGTTTGTTGTTAATTCATTTCGGGGCTTCTCGACATATATCCCCGTGTGCTTGGGTGTGTGTCTGTGAGCAATTTTTCTGATAACCTGTATTATCGTGATGACTTGGGACCAGATTTTTAGGTTTATAAAATTGTCATTTTAGGTTTTCAAAAATATATGAAATAGTTTTTTAAGATTTTTAATTGCTAGAATAGGTTTATAAAAATGTTGTTATGTTAAATGTGTAGCAAAAGTTGACATAAACTGCCCATAGCTTAAAGTTAATGCCTAATTGTTAGTAGAAAATCTGATTGTAACGAGAGTGTAAATATTTTACATAATAATAAGTCTTAAATCAAATTATCACCGAGAACATCACACTTTTAGGCAATATTATTTTGCTCTCCTTCATCATCATCTTCATTTCCCCTTTTCCAGTTGACACTGGGTGGGGGCAAATATGGTTCCTCTCCACTTTGTTCTGTCGTTCCACCATTCCTCCTCCGACACAGTGTTCCAATCCAGGTTCCGTTTTCTAATACTATTCTCCACATAGTCCATCCAACGCATTCTTGGTCTTCCTCGTCTTCTCTTCCCTGTCATTCGTCGTTCCAGTGCTCGTCTTGGTAGCCTTACTTCATTCATCCGTTTGACATGTCCAAACCATCTCAATCTGTTTTGCTCCAGTTTGGCATTTAGTTTCTGTACTCTCTCCTTAAATATGTTAATTATTCGAATTCAATGAAACCAAGGATGACAGAGGTTTTTTTTAACTTTGCTTAGTTATCATATAAGAAACTTGGAAACAATAAGAGATGAATCACCACTTTCTTGACAGTAAATAACCAAACAACGAGATAAAAGCTGAAAAGTGCTGAAAATATTTGAATTTACTGGCAGGTAGGATTTCTCTCGATCAACTAGAGCTAGGAGTAATCACTGCCCTATAGTTTACTTTTATAAATTATGGACTATGAATTCAAATATAGTACAATAAATGGAACAAAACTGCAATTAGATATTTTTAGGTTCTCACATATACTATCACTTACGTTTTCTAGGTACTGCAGAATTCATGAATATGACTCCTTTTAGTGTGTTTTAGTATTTTAGTATTTATAAGTAAGGAAACGAATAGATAAGACTCCTGTTCCTAGTGATAACTGTGTGTATCGTGAATGAAACGAGGATCTGGGGAAGGAAGCGGCCGTGGTACCATCCAGCTTTTGACCGAAGTGGAAGTGGGAAATTACGGAATACCTCTTCTAGAACGGATAGGTAGGAATTGAACCCATCTCTCCTCAGATTTGCTTCACGAGGCTGAGTTTACCCCGTTCCAACACTCGGACAAGAATTAAATTTCTTGGACCTCAAGTGTGGCAGACAAGAACTGTTAGCCACTATGCCACGATATGGTCCTTAGTAATACGTTCGATTCCCGCCATCACCTATTGTGGTGGTGGTAGTGGTGTACTGGCTAGCTATCTTGCCTGTCATCCGGAAGGTCCGGGTTTGATTCCCGGCGCTGCTAATAAATTTAATTCTTGTCTGAGGACTAGAACGGGGTGTACTGAGCCTTGTGAAGCAATATTGAGAACGGGTGGGTTCCATTCCACCTTAGCTATTCTGGAAGGGATTTTCCGTGGTTTCCCACTTTTACTCCAGGATGATTTCTAACTGAAGGCCACGACCGTTTCCTTCCTAATCCTTGACCTAAGTAGAAATACATGCAGTACTACAGACACTAAAATATCAGAGATTATCAGACAAATTTCTATGGTTTGATGTTTAAAATAAAATCACTTTCTAATTAATCCTCCTTAATTTAAAAATGTAACAGGTATTTATCAGAGTTGACACACACGTTAGTTGCTGGTGCAAAACCTGTACGTTTATTCACCTTTCTTTCTTTCTTTCTTTCTTTCTTTCTTTCTTTTTCTCTTTCAATCATTCATTCATTCGTTCATTCATGCATTTTTTCATTTTAATTTTCGTTTTCCGTAATTTTCCTTTTTCTTCCTCTTTCTTTTTCATTTGCGTTTTCTTTCGCGTATTTATTTAATTTTCATTCTCTTCTTGATTTTCATTTTCTTTCCTTTTTCTTTCTCTTTCTCTTTTACTTTGTCATTTTGTTTACTACTTCTTTTTCTTCGTCTTCAGTTTCTTCTAATTAATTCTCATTTTCTTCTTCTTTTTCTTTTTCTTTTCCTATTATTTTCCTTTTTCTTTTTCATTTTAATTTTCATTTTGACTTTTCAGTTTTCAGTTTTCATTTTTCAATTTTCATTTTTCACTTCCATTTCCATTATCATTCTTTTCCTCTCTACCCAGATTTTCGCGGTTGAGCACTAATAATAAATCCAAATCACCATATTTTCCAGAACCCTGATTTAATATATTTTAAAATTAAAAATATATCACCAGTAAATGTATTTTAATGAGTGTAGAGTTCCGACCTCTTTTTTAGCAACCCCATAAATTAATCTTCAGAGAAAAAGTAACTCGTTTGTTTCACCCAGTCTGTGTGTTGATTGGGTAGTGCACTCCTCAATCCAGAGGAAGCTAAAATCCTGACCTATCCAATAGTATCCTTAATAGCGCGAGCCTAATTTTGAGGTGAGACCACTGGCTGTTCTCCAGAGCACTGGCAAGACCAGCGTGGAGAGTGCGGTCACCGGGCAAGCTCAAGGCAGAGCCGAACTGTATCTTATCCCCACCACAACGGTAGACATTTCAATTGTAAATTGTTAATTGATTCGTGGTCAGTTCAGCACAGGAATGGCTTAGATAGTCACTTTCAGAGCTAGAATTCGCGGGATTAATCCTAGATAGAGTATTCCGAGGATAAGAAGGGAACAGGGCTCACCTCATGATGACTAGCATTCTGGGCGGAGCCCTCCGGTTCGAGTGCTGAAACAGCTTCTTGAGGATAACGGACTAGAGACAGTTCAATTCTTCCCTCAGTTATCCTGGAAATGTATAAGGTGCGTTCAAAAAGTAACGAGCCGGAGGCATAATTACAGAAACCAGTACTTGTATGTTAGAAGTATTGGCCCTGGCTGTTGAGGCACTTGTCCCACTGTGACACGAGGCGGTGAATGGCTGTCTCATAAATTTCCCTGGGCTGCGATGTGAACCAGTTCCGTACGTACAGCTGGACGTCTGAATCCGAGGTGAACTGTTGGCCCCACAGATCCCTTTTCAGGGGACCAAACATGGAGTAATCACAGGGAGAGAGGTCTGGACTGTATGGAGGATAGCCGAGAACCTCCCATTTAAATTTCTGCAGGAGTGCCGCGACTGTGTTGGCCGTATGAGGTCGTGCATTGTCGTGGAACGACCACGGCAGCTATGCCGTTCACTGTCACTCGGCGGTCCTGGGTAATGAGTGCATCAACCAGCTGGACGTTGTCATCGGCAATGCAGGGGGGTGCCCCAGATCGGGCATCATCGGCTAACGACACCCGTCCTTCCATGAAACGCTTGTGCCACGCCTTGGCCCTTGCAAGGGACATGCAGTGTTCGCCGTACACTTGTGACATTCGGCGATGAATGTCCGTTCCCCCTACTCCTTCCGCTGTCAGAAACCGAGAACACCTCTTTGCTCTTCGGTTGACGCCTCCATGTCACTGTTTGCAATGCGACTGGCAGCGTTGGACGATTGATGCATGCTGCTGCTCGCTTTGTATCGTCACGTGACGCGCACGTGTGCCCTCTAGCGACGGGCTGTGACCTTCCACACTCTGGTTGGAACCACACCTCGTTACACTCGCCACGATTAGCCGATGTAGTCACAGGTTTGCGCATTCCAGCCTCCGGCTCGTTACTTTTTGAACGCACCTTATATTTCCATGTACTACTCGGGATGGTTTCTAACTTCAGACCACGGGCTCATCCTTCCAATAATAGCTTCAGTTGCAAATAAACACACTAGGCCTACTCACCGGATGGTGGTAAACAGTGGACCAGTCGGAAGGTGATTCCATCCAGCAATCAGAAAAGTAGCTCATTTCAATATTAAGTAGTGGTATCAGTGCTAGCATAATGAACTGAGATTGACTACGTCCTTGTGAGACGTCGTAACCTTGTAGTCGTTTTAGACACGAAATTTTTTCCATACGAAACCGTTGCAATGCAGCATCGACCTGTCATCTGTAAGCTGCGTATAACGCCATCAAGAGCTGTATGCACGGCCAGAACGGGTCCTTCAAGAATCAAATGGTGGCGCTTTAAGGAAATAGAGTCCAATGTCATTGCAAAAATCACTGTACCTCCCATTACGACAGTTGAAGAGAGCTGGACAAAACTAAAAGACTCGTCTCATGCAGCTGCACATGCCATTCTCGGAACAACAAAACCAGGACGACGGCGGATTGAGAAAGATACGTGGCTCTGGAAAGACACTGTCAAGGAAGCGGTACATAAGAAGAAGCAGTTGTACCATGAGTTTCTTGCAGATAAAAATCCATCTCGCTGGAATGCCTATAAAGTAGCCCGTAGTGAGGCGAAGAAAGTTGTTGCCTCAACAAAAGCAGAGCGATATGCAGAGCTCTACAAGAAACTTGATACGCGTGAGGGCGAGCGTGACATTTATCGGATAGTCAAATCGAGGCATCTTAAAACGGAAGACATCCAACATTTCTATGGCATCAAAAATGAAGTGGGTGAGCTGCTAGTAGACTGGGTGAAAGCAAGAGAACGCTGGCGGAGCTACTTCGAGAAAATTTCGACTGAAGAATTTCCCCGTCCACCAATCCCAACCACCTGTGCTGTTGAAGGACCAATTAAGGAGATCGACATTGCCGAAGTTGAGGCTGCTCTGAAGGAGATGAAGCCTGGGAAAGCCACCGGCCCCGATGATCTTCCAGCAGAGTTATTGTGCTCCAAGGAGTGGGATGCTGCAGGATGGTTGACACAATTCTTCAATCGGATTACCAAACAAGGTCGAATACCAACAGATTGGCAATGGAGTATCACAGTATCAATCTTCAAAAAGAAGGGAAGCCCTGCCGAATGTTCAAATTATCGCCCGATCAGACTTCTGCGCCACGCAATGAAAGTTTTCAAGCGTATCCTTGACAAAAGAATTCGTGCGACTGCCAAAACCACAAGGGACCAAGCAGGCTTTGTGAAAAACTACGGCACAACAGATGCAATTTTCGCTGTACGGCAACTGGTTGAGAAATACTCCGAAAGAAATAAACCTTTGCATCTTGCTTTCCTCGACCTTGAGAAGGCTTTTGATCGGGTGCCACATGAGCTAATCTGGTTAGCTCTCCGTCAACATGGCATCCCAGAACACCTTCTTAAATGGGTGCAGCTGCTTTACGTAGAACCAAGGAGTTATGTCCTAGCTGCCGCGGGAGCGTCTAATGACTTCCGTATCACCGTAGGTGTCCACCAGGGCTCCGCCTTATCACCACTGCTGTTCATTCTTGTGATGGACACCGTAACGTCAGACCTGCACCAGCCGCTACCATGACGTCATGTTGGCTGCTGAGAGGAAGCTTGATCTCCAACGTCAAACACAAGAGTGGTACAATCGACTTGCGCAATATGGTGTGTAACATCTGACATGTTATCCTACTCGTATACTACACAGCTTGGAGATTCTTAACATATTAATTTACACTCCATTTTCATACTGGTACTATGATGAATATATAGATTGAATTGGAGATATTCTTCTGTCACATTTGTGGCGCAGCGGTCAAGATGTTAGTCTCTCACCATGGTAGACTGGGTTTGATTCCCGGTCAATACATGTGAGATTTTCGAATTGAAATGCCATGTCCTGGGGTTCGCATTTCACGTAAAAGGGAGGTACCGTGGATCATGATCGTGAGATTAACGGACTCGGAAAACTGCAAGCTTCCTTCCTTCCTTTTACATTAATAATTCATAATAACAAAGTGACACACAAATTCGACAGTACTCTCAAATACTGTGAGCACATTCCTCAGTAACTATAACATTTATTATTCTCAAGGCTCTCATACAGTTCGTAGTAAACAATCAAAACATGGCTTCATACAATCATGAAATGACCTAGTCTCACATAATTATGATGAAAATACAGCTTTTATTCCACTCATATAACATTCTGTTATGCATTTAATATTTGACTACTCACCCACAGCTTGACAATAATGCAGCTTTCTTAAATGTCATTTGTCGTCTTTGTCCTACCTCGAGTGATATTCAACCTTGAACGTGAAGCTTCATAAACTGCTCAATGACAAATGAAAGTCGGTGAAACATTTGCCACTGTGCTCGTCAAACCAATGCCTGCTAAATGCACTGCCTACTGTATTGCCATAACATTCTCGCGCTACAGGGCACACACTGCCTTGTTTCCAATACACACATTTTCAATTGTACATCCAGCTGGCAGTGCGTCTTCACTTCCGTCCGATCCACTTCCGTTCGATCCACTTCCGCCCGATTCACTTCCGTCCCATTTTTCTGGCAGTGCGTCTTCCCTTCCGTTCGATCCACTTCCGTTCGATCCACTTCCGCCCGATTCACTTCCGTCCCCAATTTTCAAAATCACTCCCACAAAACTATCCAGCAACCGAGCGGAAAGATGTTACATATCAATAAATGAGAAATTCGATATAAGTGCCTAAATGGTTCAGCAATAGCTAGAATGTAAGGAGTAAGTGTCCCTGGACTAGAATTTGTATACCGTCCGAGCCTTTGCCTAGACTGAGCACAAAACATCCAGGTAAAACCACACTCGGGATGACTAATGTCAGACCTGGTATTAGAACCTCAGGTCTCCCAGTTCAGTCGTGGAGCAAGCCTAAGTACACTCGGCTACTCTGGTAGAGATTGGCTATGGGGGTTAATAGTCAATTACCCCATCACCCTTAAAGTGAGTATAATGAAGCTATTTTTTTCTCCAAACAACTGACGGAGTAAATATTTACCTAACATTAAGTTGTAGCCCATAAGAAGTGGTGAAGCCTTATTACGTGGCTGACAAGAACAGCAAACTCTGCGCGCAACAAAACATGTGGAGGGTTCGCACTGCTGGAGGCCATTTATCGTAGCCGCTGCGAGTTTCCGACTTCTCACGTCACTCTTGTATCCTAATAGCCCCTTCTCTCTAATGAGGTTTGCTATCTTGCGCGCCGCACAATTTGGCTGTAATAATGGTTGCTTGGACTCAAGGTGTTACTACCTTGGCGATTCTCCAAGGCAGAAGAAGTGAGTACACCGAACTGGGATAAAATAATTGGATGGAATTTAGGTATTCATTTTTTGAAAAATAGAACTCGTAATATGTGATGTTCGGTAAATGCAATTTTCAATTAATTGAACGATAACTCTATTAGTTTTCCCTCCATGTGACCACAGACTATTACGCGGGACATATAATAGTGTACAGTATTGCTTCCGGAATATGCTTGCAGTGCATTAGTAGCATACCATACGGGATGCAGCAGAGAAATATCGATCTCCCTGATAACACGCGTTCATTGGGATGCATAAAAGAATAGACCTACTATTAGGGGCAGCTGATTCACCTGGTATATACAGGGTGTTTCGAAAAATGAGTCCGATACTACAACAGGGGTTGGGATTGGACAAAACGAGAAGAAATGTTCCTATAAACATACAGTGTGTCCGGAAACAAATACCTGTTGAGATATGAGCCATTTTACTTGTGTTGTGTATGTACACTACAGACAATGGACGTCTTCCTACCAGCTACAGTACTTCTAAAGAACACTCGAATGTCACACACTTTTAACAGAACACGCGTTGGGCAAACATCCATCAACACCACCAACCAGGAGCTGTGATGATTTCTGCCGATCTGTCCGCGGATACCATCTGGACGTTACAACAGATGCTCCACATGGTTACCACATCCTTCGGCTCTTCTTCACAAGGAATCCCGAACTCGTCCAATAACGCCTGGCTGCTCGCGAATGTGGGCACTCTCATTGGTCACTCGCTCTGGTAACATCTGCACATTGTCGTTGGGTGTGGCATACACCAATGACTTTAAATATCGCCATAGCCTAAAATCCAACGTATTAAGGTCCGGCGAATGGAGAGGCCATGCTACTACCGTTTGCTAACCCATAGCAAAAAGCCATGTCTGCCATCTCCCTCGGGGAATACTCCATCGCACTGTTTACGTCATCCACACAGCACGGGTCCAACAGTCCGGTGTGGGTAGCGCACTGCACTGCCAGCACAACCACATACTATGACTGAACATCCGACTCATACAAAGACCTTCAACGGAAGGACGCCTGCACCACCGAACACAACGCCTTCTCCACGCGGGTAAAATGGTGCATATCTCAACAGGTATTTGTTTCCGGACACACTGTATGTTTATGGGAACATTTTTTTCTCGTTTTGACCAATCCCAACAGCTGTTGCAATATCGTACACTTTTTTCGAAACACCCTGTATTTGTGCATAAGTGTAATCTAAGCCCACGTGACCAGGATCTGATGATGATCGCTTGACGATCGAAACATGGCATCCAATTAAGAACCCACCCTCCCCATATTTGTACATAAAGGCATGCTATTTTATGATAATTGTATTCTGTAAAATTTATGTTAGATTAGGGTATTTATTTAGCGTATGGATTTTAGTGCCGGGAGTGTCCGAGGACATGTTTGGCTCGTCAGAGGCTGTAGCTGCTTCAAGCGGACACCCATAGGGTGAGCTACAAGATCCTTTCAATTTCAAGTAGTTCCAACTTTCGCTACCAGATGTCACTGACATTTGGTGGTGAACATTGGAACTTTGTCAGAGCGTTTCAATGAAATCTAACCTAGAAATTTAGCTTTACACAAGTTTAGTTACGGAAGGATCTTTTACATGCCATAGATATGTGACAAGGAGAGCCTCCGAGACTTAGGCGGCAGCACGCCGGCCTCTCACTGCTGGGTCAGTGGTTCAAATCCCTGTCACTCCATGTGAGATTTGTGCTGGACAAAGCGGAGGCAGACGGGTTTTTCACCGTGTTCTCCGGTTTTCTCTGTCACCAATTTCATTCCAGCAAGACTCTCCACTATCATTTCATTTCATCTGACATTCATTTAATCATTGCCCCAGGGGAGTGCGACAGGTTTGGGCAGCCGGCACAGTTCATATCCTAGCCGCTAGATGGGAGCTTCATTCATTCCATTCCTGACCCGGTCGGAGACTGGAAGCAGGCTGTGGATTTTCATTTTCTAATCTATGACATGGGACCGCCGGCTTTACTTCTCCTCCGAAGGAAGGCATACTGAAGGATTTTAACTCTTTTAAAATATCCGACGATTTCGGCCGGGTTTGAACCCGCGATCATGGTGACAGCAGCTCAGCATGCTACCAACTACGCCACCGAAGCCGCTATATTAGGGTGTAATTGAGCTTAATTTGTGTTTTCCGACATAGAATTCGGCAATAGACTACTGACAAATGCTTGTAATAGCGCACTTCGTACTTCACTTTTTCACTTTTTCCACGAGACAAATTTCTTACATGACTTTCTTCTCCTAAAATCCCATACTAACCTAACTAACCTAATTGAACTATTTATTTATCGTATGGCTTTTAGTGCCCGGAGTGTCCGAGGACATGTTCGGCTCGTCTGAGTCTGTAGCTGCTTCCAGCGGACACCCTTATCAGGGTGAGCTACAGGTTCCGTTTAACTAACCCCGTGGCACTACAACCCATGAAGGGTCTAGGCCTACCAAGCGACCGCCGCCCAGCCATTTGGCCTGCAGATATTGGGGTGACACATGATCAGCGCATCGGATCACATCGGCCGTTAATCGTGACCTGGGCGCTGCCTCACCGTCTGACAGCTACTAAATTGTCCTCACGAGGCTGAGTGCACCCCGTTCCAGCCCTCAAGCCAGTTTCTCAAATCCCTGACGGAGCCGGGAATTGAACCCGTGGCCTCCGGGTGAGAGGCAGGCGCGCTACCCCAACACCACGGGGACGGCCTTAAATCCCATACTACTGATGTACTGCACATATCTGAGTAAATGTAGACTAGATACACCAGGGTTTCAGTAACGTATCATGAAGGATGGCTACACTTTCTGCCATTCTAATTCATTTCCTCAGCGCTTGAGCCGCAAACGCAATCCCTTTCATATTAGATTTCCTTACAAAGAATTCGGCCGTCAAAGGCAGGTTCTGTATGGGAGAAATACTTTAGTTAGCCATCGCTTCAAGAGAAGACCCACACAAGCATGTGGTAGTGATCCACTCTTAGTCAACGATTACAAAGCGGAGAGGACTCCTTTGGGGTATTTATTTTGACAAAAGAACATTATATGGCAGAGAGCTGTTCATTTCAGCTCCTATCTTGTATCATTGTATAGTTACCCTTGTACCTGCTGTTGTTCTGAAAATTACAGTGCTTTATACCAACATTCCACAAGTTAAGTAAAATTAAATAACTAAAGCATTCAGAAATTTACCAGTCACATCTAATTGATACAACCAACATGTGCATTTGTAAGTACATATAACATGATACGTCTATATAGATGAATATCAGAAACACGCCATACATTGTAGTACCCCCAAGAAAAGATGATTCTCAAGTTACAATTAATTATCAAAACAATACCATTCATTTTCAACGCCGATGCAACTAGGCTATAAGCTGCTTGAAAAAAGCAGCGTAGCATTGATTCGAGTGAAACTTGTAATACAGGGAATCATTTATATATCAGCGTGGAAGTGTTTGGGTCTTTGTGGGGGTATAGAAATGTTTTTGAAGCTATTCGAACAATTTCAGCGAGAGTGTGCCGTTACAGAACTAGTTGAAAATTTATATCCTTTTTGCAACGCTTGATGAGCCCAAAGTACTTCAATTTCCGTTTATTACTCGTCGCTTGCGAGCCTCCGTGGCTTAGGTGGCAGCACGCCGGCCTCTCATCGCTGGGTCCATGGTTCAAATCCCCGTCACTCCATGTGAGATCTGTCCTGGACAAAACGGAGGTAAACAGTTTTTTCTCCGGGTACTCCGGTTTTCCCTGTCACAATTTCATTCCAACAACACTCTCTACTATCATTTCATTTCATCTGTCTTTCATTTAATCATTGCCTCAGAGGAGTGCGACAGGCTTCGGCAGCCGGCGCAGTTCATATCCTCGCCGCTAGATGGGGGCTTCATTCATTCCATCCCTGACCCGGTCGGTTGACTGGAAGCAGGCTATGGATTTTCATTTTCACTCGTCGTTTAAACTTCTTTTGAGAGGAGTGTATCTCTCACATCTGCAAACAAATTAAGATTGTGAATAAGTTCAAATATCTTGGGGAAATTATAAAACATATACAGCAGAACATCTAAATTGAAATTGAAACCAGCAGAGCTAATTACCTGACCGAACTACAACATGAAATCGCTCTCAATGAATGCCAAATTCAGACATTTCAATTCCGTTGTTAAACCCGATGCGATTTCTGCTAGTGAAACACTCTTCAAGTTGAACACCAAATCAACAACTGATAAACTGCAGAGAGCATATAGAAGAATCATCAGACCAATAGCGGCTTCGGTGGCGTAGTTGGTAGCATGCTGAACTGCTGTGCCCAAGATCGCAGGTTCAAACCCGGCCGAAGTCGTCGGATTTTTTAAGAGCGTTCAAATCCTTCAGTATGCCTTCCTTCGGAGGGGAAGTAAAGCCGGCGGTCCCATGTCATAGATTGATGGCATGTAAAAGATCCTTCCACTAACTAAACTTGTGTGAAGCTTAATTTCTAGGTTAGATTTCGTTGAAACGCTCTATCAAAGTTCCAACGTTCACCACTAGATGTCAGTGACTTGTAACTGGCCTCAGGGCGTCCGCTTGAAACAGCTACATTCCCTGGCGAGCCGAACATGCCCTCGGACACTCCCAGCACTAAAAGCTATACGCTTAAATAAATAAATAAATAAATAAATAAATAAATAAATAAATAAATCAGAACAATCATCAACAAGAAGCACCAAGTAGATCGCGAATGGAGATTATTGCCTAATGAAGCGGTATATCGAGAAAGTGAATCTATAATACTGTAGATACAATGCGGAAAAGCAGAATTATTATTTTCTGCTATGTATCCAGACGCCAGGAACCAGGCTAGTAAAACAGCTCTTTAGATACTTTTGGAAGAGTAAAACAAAGAACAATTGGTTCAAAGAGGTCCAGAATGATTTAGAAGAATTAAATTTAACAATGCTTATTGTATGTAGGGCGCTACTGTAAATTAGCTCTTAAGCTCTATTATTAATATTAATCGTATGACATTTACACATCACTTTTGGAAGACAAGAAAAATATATACAGGATTTACAAATTTACAGATAAATTATTAACAGAGTGATCGCATTAGCTGTAGCATGCAAAAAGTCCAATCGGTTACCACAAAACAAGTTCTGAGGGCACTCTTCGACTATATGTCTGATTGTCTGACGCGGGTATCCACAGGAGCACTCAGGAGAGGCGATCTTTCCCCATTTGTGAGAAAGATCACCAAATCTCCCATGGTTGGTACGTATCCTATTCAGAGTGCACCATGTCCTAAGTGTAGCAGTGGAAATAAAATCCAATTAATCAATCAGAAATTCTGCAAAAGGTTAATAATTTGAGACGTTTCAATGTCAATTTATCCTTGTCAACGATCCTTCGCTGAATTTCGTATCAATGATTATTACTGTATTATTAGCGTTTGGTACAACACAAAGCAATCAGCATAAACATTATACATGCATACAATAGGTAATACATTACAACTGTAACAATCATGCAAGGGAAAGGGTGTTCAAACATTATTGTCTAAATTTTCTAGCCATCTTCTGACTTTAATAGAGGCTATTACAACCTCCTGTGTGATCCAGTGAATGTCCTACTAATACATTCAGTGACAATATGGTTCATAGTCTGTTTAACTGCACCACAATCACAGGTTGGGGAAGATCGCGTACCCCACTTAAACATCATTGTTCGGCATCTCCCGTGGTTAGTGCGGACTCTGTTGAGAGTTACCCGTGTCTTGCGGAGCAAATCAAAGCCAGCCAGCAGATTTTGAATGTTGAACAATGCCTGCCATTGCATTGGAGCTATGCTGTTCCACGCTTTTGGATCATAAACCTTCCTAACCAGTTTCTGTGCTGTTTGAATAGGTGGAGATCTTGACTTGAGGCAGCTACATCATCATGAATGAGGAGTTGAGGATTGGCCAATATCTTGTTGTACTCTCTGACCAAGTTGTACAGTCTTCTAATTCTAGGCAGTTCTATGTGACTAAGCACAGGCAGCCAGAAAAGAGGGGTAGCTTTTATTGTGTTTCAATACAACACGCGACGCAGAAGAGCGTCGCTTAAACATTTCGCCTACTATCTCACTGTAGTGTGCTTGGTACTGCGCGCTGTTTTAGAAGTACAATGAATAAGAGATTAGGAACAAGAGGAGGGTTAGGGAGGTGTGTTAATAAGGCTGGTCTGCAAGTTGCTAGAGCTCGCACTTGCCACTTACCCACAGTAAACAGCTTAGCTTGTCCACGGGACAGTGGTGATACAGTCAAATTTTCTAATACTTGGTTAACTGGTAGCTTCATAAATTTCACGCTGAGCTTCTACGCCCAAGATCGCGGGTTCAAACCTGGCTGAAGTCGCCTGATTTTTAAGAGCATTAAAAATCCTTCAGTATGCTCTCCTTCGGAGGGGAAGTATAGCCGGTGGGCCAATGACATAGATTTATCGCATGTAAAAGAACCTGCCACTAACTACAATTGTGTGAAGCTAAACTTTTAGGTTCGATTTGATTAACGCTCTATTAAGTTCTAACGTTCATCGCCAGGTACCGGTTTCAGTGGCATCTAGTATCCCAGTTCACAGCTAGGTGTCATTAACGGTAGCATTTGGTATCAAAAGTAAGAACTAATTGAAATTGATCGTCTGCAGTCCTTACCTAAATTACCGATAACACACACTAATACAGTCATCACAACTTACACCGGTTGTCAGACATATTCTATACACACCCAAAGTACACGGGGCTATACATGACCGCGTTGTCGCAGCCCTTAAACCAACCAACCAGCTTAATATATTATCTACGAGAGTCAAACATGGCTTTTTCTATTGGATAATATATGATTTACATACCTTGTTTCATATTCCCGGTCAATGCATGTGAGATTTTCGAAGTGAAATGCCATGTCCTGTGGTTCGGATTCCACGTAAAAAGGAGGTCCCGTGGCTCATGATCTCAAGATTAACGGTCACGTTAAACTACAAGCTTCCTTTCCTTTTCATATTCTGAGGGACATAATCAATTGAAATTACGGTCCATTATCACTAGTACACTGAAAATTAGTGCTAAATTACATAAATATAGTGTTTTCATTTCTTCCCCATTCAAATACGGCAGCCATGTTTGTCACGTGCATGAGGTCTCTTCAACTGTTACGGTGGTGCACAGATTTGCGTCACGTTACTGTTGCCAACATGTGAGATACAAAATGTACAGACCGGACGATTGTTTTAGATGAGTGAAGGAAGCCTGGAGGCGAGTTGCTAAAGTTCCTGTGTTGTTGTCAGCTGCCCCATGCTGTCAGATGATTGACAAAGCTATCTGAGGTACAGTCATTGGCAAATATAATGGTGTTCTGTTCGTAACTAAGCCGGCCATGTGGTGGTGTTGGGGTTCGATTGCCGGCTCCGTCAGGGATTTTTTAAACTGACGTGAGGGCTGGAACGGGGTCACTCAGCCTCGTGAGGACAATTGAGTAGCTGTCTGACGGTGAGGCAGCGCCCCGATCACGAAAACCGAGATTAAGGGCCGAGGGAACCCGATGCGCTGATCACGCGTCACCCCAATATCTACAGATCAAATGGCTGGGCAGCGGTCACTTGGTAGGCCTAGGCCCTTCACAGGCTGTAGTGCCAGGGGTTATTACAGTTCGTATCTATGTAACGTGTACTTCCGCGTCACACAATACTTCGACGAGGACTGTACTGTCTGCACGGTGGTGTCGTCATGTGCTCAAGTCTGGAATTCCATTACATCAGACCGGTGCACAGTGGGTCAAAATCGAAATCTAGGGGGACAAAATTATGTTTACGTTTCAATCATGAATTTAGAGTGAAAGCAACGTATATAATTTGTTTACTTCATAATAAACATCAGTAAAGACCTTTTTTAAGCTACGTCTACACATGCAAGAAATTGTCTATGACTAAGAGTTGGATAGAGCATTCAGTTATCTTTTCAGAACAATTTTCTACCCCTAATTTACTTTTAACAAAGTCACAAAGTTCCACTTATGACATAATCGTCGAACCCAGTGTTTCAAACAGTTGTAATCGTGTGAGAACTGGATGCGTGGCATCTTCTAAAACGTAAAATAACTAGCCTAAGTAATTTGCAAAAAGATGAAAAAATCTTATAACAGGCGTAAACTACAAGACTTTTATCTGCATTTTAACATTAAGTAGTAAGTGACGCAGAGTGACGCAATATACTAAAAATCTAAGTGAAAATATAATTTTAAAAATAATAGTTAAATATTATATAATGCAAATATAGCTAAAATTACGTAACAATTACGCCCATTAATAACTGCAACAAGTTACAAAGATCAAACATTCAGCTGCATGTTCCATCTTAAAGCACACACTAACCACAAAGGCAACCAAACCACAGCCACTTACATTCACCCTCCAATTCAGACTTTTCGAACAGTGGTGACAGATTTACATGCGTTTATATCATAGAATAGTGAGTGGCAATGATATGAGAATGCTGTAGAAGTAATACATTTTGATTTTTTTATTATGAAAATAAATAATTTTGTCCTTCTATATTTCGATTTTGACACTCTGTGCGGCGGTGACAAATGTAATGTGAGAGGGCGATGGAGTGACTGTGTACAGGCTCACCCGCTATCTTCAAGGTCAAGGGCAATCGTCTGAAAACAAACGTCCGTCTTGTAATATTATAATTATGTGAAAAAGTATTAATTGGCAAAACGATTGGTCTGGATAAAGGTTATTGATTCGTGAGTACTCCCACTGTTCATAACAAACCCCAGGGATGCATACACTGGGTGATTCAGCAGCCCCTTCCAATATCGTTTGTTGCAACCCAACTAACGCGTGTTGTTAGGAAGGTCGATATTTCTCTGCTTGATCCCGTAAGGTACCAATGCACTGCAAGCATATCCCGCAAACGATACTGAACACTATTACTTTTCACTCGTATTAGTCTGTATTTACTATTATTATTATTATTATTTACTTGCGAATTGACCACTTAGGATGACGCTACACTTTCACTGTTTTAGTTGTAATTTCCTCTGTCTCCAGTACTCCTTCATGCGATCGCTGTGCTGCTGCCGTTGTTCGGCCGTCCAAGCTCTTCCAGTCTTTGTAGTTCGTCTCTCGTCATGAAACCCTTCCAAATTGTGTGTCCTGTTTCGAAACGTATCCCTTGCCAACATTTGGGCCTCCTGGATGTTAGATCTCTCAAGGTCTTTCCGAGTTTCTTTAATCCATGATGATGTTTTTTTGTTCCAGAAGTAGTCAAACAACTGCTTGGTTAATTTGGATTTGTCCAATCTGTACATGAGTCCAAGAAATATTAAACTCCGTTTCCTCATGGTCGCCCAGATTTTTTCTACATTCTGGTAGACTTAGGCGTTGCTCCGAAGTTTGCATCCTGTTTCCGTCTGGATTGGGCCCATGATTTTCCGGAGGATTCTCCTTTCCAGAACCTCCAACTTCTCCGGCCTATAGATCATTGAAAGGCGTACAGGCATTTTTGTTTTGACTACAGTGTCGTAGTGCTTTATTTTGGCGTTCCAGGATATGCATTTCTTGTTATAGATGCTTTTGTTATTTTTATTATTATTATTTTTATTATTATTATTGTTTTATGCAGAGTATTGCTGGTACATCACAACATAACTATACGGGCCTCAGGGAGCCAAAGTATACTTACTGGAATAGCAACTTCTAAGCAGTAATGTCGCTGCCCATGAACTTCCGGACGATTCGGGTTGTAGAGAGAACTACTGCCTTCTGCATTAGTTTGTACAATTCAGTATCCAGATCCAGTTCTTAAAGACATTGGAGCAAGGTACTTGGGATCACGCCGTACTTGAGACGATGATATATATGGTCTTTACCCGTTTACCTGTCATTGTCTTTTGATAGGGTCGACCAACTCTATATATTTGCTGATCGTTTCTATGTGTTTTGACTGGAGATTCTTGTCGTTAGGAATCGCAAAATCAATCAAGGTAGTTTGCTTGATTTTCTTGCTGACAACCACCAGATCCGGCCTGTTGTGTGATTATTATTATTATTATGCTTGCCACGGTGGGTGAGTGGTTATAGTGTCGGACTACCAACCCCAAGATTGCAGGTTCGCCCCTGGCCATGGTAAGTGATTTTTGAAGGCGACAAAAATCAAGATACTCATGTCATACTGTGCCCAACTCTAGGAATGGGTATTCCAAGATTCAGACACCTAGATATCAAGGGAAAGGCTACAGCCGCTTTTGAAAGTTGAGATATTTGAATATCGCTCTCCATTACTTCTAGAAGGGAATGGAAATTTTATGCAGCCAAGAGCATGTCAAGTGACGTAGCGAGTAGTAGCAGAGGTCGAGACTATTTGTTGATTAAATAGTTAGCCATGGAGTAGAGACTTGAGACTTGGATCAGATTACTGGCACGGCCAAATGAAAGAGAATGCACTTAGTATCAAGTAAATCGGACCAGGGATACCAGAGATATGAGGTTTTCCATATTTCAGCGTGATGCAGCGTGGACCTGACCGTTTTGAATAAAAGCCGGCCGGCCCAAGCAACATCAGCTCACTTCGAACCAAGCTCTTGCATGACAAGGTGCTGCCACGTTGAGCCAAGGCACATGGTTGCCGGATCTACGCAGAAGATATCTTTAAATTGTGATAGTCACAAAAGTGCTGCGATACATGTGGAACATAGTAAGTTTCCGGCAGAGAGAATCACTAAGGTGATTATTATTTTTCTACGGACACTGGTGAAATATTTTATTTCTATATGGACATATGCTAGACTTTGTCTAGAAAGTACTTTGTCACAGTCCAGTAATAATCATTCAATACTTGGATATTTTAATCCAATTAGTCAGTTTCATAATTGTAACTTGATAACCACTCCGATCTTTCAGTATATTGAAGGCCAGTCTATCACGGTGTTGTTCATTAGCCGACAAAGGGAAACTATATGTTGCTTCGCGCATGATAGATGGTGATAAGCCATGCCCAGGGAACGATCTTCAGAACAGCCGTTAATTGGTTTAGACTGTCAGTGTTTTCTTGTACTGAAAAGATTACCGTGAGTTATGTTACAACTGACATATTTGAGAATAGATCACTTAGATCTGACTCCATTTAAGCGAAATGCTATGGACATATTTGAAGTCAACATTAAAATGGATCAGCAGTTACTTCAAACTTCAAGAAATATTTCCACTATGTCGTGTTAGACAGATTGTGGGTATATAATGGCGGCCGATACAAGGATTAGACGTGCGTGTCCGATAGGACATGTATCTGGATAAATCTGGTACAGACCAGGTTCACTACGCTTCAAGACCAACGAGAAATGTAAGCCACATTTTGACTTTATATTATGCCTAGCTAATTGGAACAAACTCATTTTCTGCAGATGACCAACACATTTGTTTTTCTTCGTATTTAAATCTTGCAATGATTTACGCAAGACGAATTAGAGTTATTCTGAGTATTTTCAGCACTCAGAACAGTTTAGGATCGATGACCGAGCAGAACGAGCATTTATTTGAATGTTTCATATTTTTTGATAATCACGGTAATCAGCCGTAATCTCACATAATGAAATAATAATTAAACACATTTAAAATAATATATATAACTAATAATAATAATAATAATCCACTAATAATAATAATAATGATTTTCATAACTTTTCTAAATAATTCTTGGATCTTATATTTTCTAATAATCACATTTATTGAGAGAGAGCCTATGAAGTAGTTTAATCATTTCTAGTTTGGAACAGGTGATTTTCCGAAGGAGAGTGGTTAGCGCAAGCCCGCATTCAACCAACATCACAGTTCTGGTTGAACAGTTAATATTTGCAATGAGCAAAGTATATTTTTCAGATAACACGGAGGGGCATGAAACGGGAAGCAAATGCTATTTGTATCAATTAGGATATTTTTGTATTTATATAAAATCATGACGTAAATACACATTCGAAAATGAAATAAAGATTATCATAAGTATGGTAACTTCACGGGTTGAACTGAATGGTAAAATAAAATAAACTTGTAAGTTTATTAATCTTCCAGTGTTAATAACAAGCAGAGGCTTGATTTATTGTATAAATTTTGGGAAGAAAATTTATGTGTGTGGAGTAGTTGAGGTGCCATTCCCAGGTGCGCATGTTTAAGGCGCAGGAATGAGGAGGTTTTTATTTGAGCATCAATCAAATAGCAGGTTCGATGACTCAGTGTTAAAGAAGGAGTATTGGAACTACACATTGCGTCGTATGAATGACCCAAAGGTTATTTCTTAAAAACCATCAGTTCTTATTTCAACCTTGTTTACGGATTCCATTAAGACTTTGATTTTGCTAGAACCCGGATTTGTCATAATAGTATTTTATTCTTCTTCAGAGGAAGACCTTTGCCGTTGTTGTTGGAATATTGTGTTCTTATAAATATAATTGAATGGGCCACTGCCAATTAAAAAAATAATTCTATAACCACGAATAATTTAAAGGATGTTTTCAATCCTAGTGCCATGAACTAAATGAATTTATTATGAAGCTACAATTCTTATTTCCGCATTCTGTCGAAGAATTGCAAGTTGTGAAAGTTACTAAAATGGCCACAAATATAAATATTTTTCTTAATAATGATTCCCAGTGGAAAATCGAATAGTTGAATGGTCCAACAATTTACTGATCAAGTTGATGATTCAGAAATCATATATTTTGTTAGGAACTTGAAGTTCATAATCGAGTCACTTCTCGAAACGTTTAATGTCAGAAGAACAATTAATTTTGTTGTGCTTCGCACAGTTCTTCGATGCTATGCTCAATGGTCAAATACTTTTCAGATGTTATTAATATGTGTACATAATTTGTGTTGATTCAGAGATAATAATATTTTTTGACAATCTTTTTTTTTTGAAACTGGAAAAATAAGTGAAAGTTAAAAATTCTATGAACAATTATTCTACGAGTGTTAATATTATATAAAAATTCAACCAGTGAACTACAGTATTTCCAGTAAAGACAATTAAATTTGAACTGGATTTAATCATAAATAATGGATATAATTTTGGAACACAGTCTACAGGACTGATAATCAGACTTGTGTCTCCAAAGATAACTGTCCAAGGTGTTGGAAAATTTCTGTACATTGTGTAAATAGTAATGTGGGTCGCCACACATGAATGATGCTGCTTTGAGCATTTTATTTTTGCAGTCAATTTTAAATTCAGAATAAAATGAGATAATTTTACATGATGTGTTATGCCCAGTTGAATCTCCTTCTATCCTTATTGTTGCATTGAGCCAAAAATCAGTAAAGCATTTTTTTTTCATCTGATGTCGTTTTTGCGATTAGCTTTAACCCATCTGGCGCCCCGGGATATTTTGACTCTCGTGCTGACTGATTCTTGGTAAAATGCATATGTGGTCGTGCGGACTCCGGTCTAAACGGGCACAATACGTTGTTGGCATGTTAAAGAACCCATTTGAATTCAGTAGGCCGTGTTTAATGGCAAAATTAATCTCGGGAATTTCCGCCATCACAAAGTTCCTCCATTCTCTACTTGAAAGCGCTTAGTGTCAAGGAGTTTAGATATCTAACCTCCTTGACTTTCATAGCGTTCAAAGGAACGACGAAATTCGATATGCAAGCTACCCTCCGGGTGTCAATTAACAAAGCTTGCACCAGGCACCCGAGGCCATACGATATTAAAAAAATTAAAAGTGATTACTATTATTATTATTATGGTTATTATTATATTCACATAACATATTAATGGCAAGTCACAACACAACTACACGCGCTTCAAGGAACCCATGTATAGTTACTGAAACAGCAAGTTCTAAGCTGAGAGAACTACTGCCTTCTGCATTAGTTTGTACAGTTCAGTATACAGATCCAGTTCTATAAAGTTTTGGAGCTACGTACTTATTATTTAAGTCATGGTGTATGAGAAACAAGTATGATACCCTAAAATGTCTACCACACTGCTAAAATATACTGTATACAGGGTGAACAAAAAATGACGCACTTGCAGGTCGGCATGCGGTTCTTCTTCGAAATTCACGACAAAATTTTATGTTGCAAAACCTAGTCCCGCCAATAGGTTTAACAGAAATGCGTGTTGAGAAACGAGGCTCTAGCAACGCTGTAACTGCATGCAGCGTGGCCAAAAGCAGGTCGCAGGAACTCGGCGCTCTGCTGGAGCTTTCTCTGTACATTCCGATGCACTGCAGAATGTGACGGTGTTGCCAGCTTTTCGTTTTCATACTTGTGTTTTCAAACAGCATCGGATCCGGTTTTGCTATTGAAACATTCGTCTTGCAATTGGATGAGGAATCGCATGCCGACCCTGTATACCACATGTTCCACGAATGAACTGACTAGTGACCATTCGGAAATCCAAGTTGGTGTTGCAAACATGCTTCCTAATTGTTGTATTTTCTGTGATTCCCCACAATTATTCCAAACAATTTCGGGGATGGTACCATATTTTAGTTCCCATGGTGCCTACAGTACTTTACTTCAATCTCCCCCAGGGTCTCACATGTAGTGGGACGTGGGTTGGCGACCACGGAACCCCAGATGAGTCCGGCATTGCTTCCACAAACTTGTGCCGGGCTCCTCTCCGTCTTCTTTCCTGTCAACCTCCCTTGGTCAACTCTTGTTCTTTTCCCACCCCGACGGTATTAGGGTATCCGAGGCCTAGGGAGTCTTTCACTTTCCCGCCTTAAATGGCCCTTGCCTCATCTTTCCTGATCCCTCTTTCTTCGAGGGGTCAGACCACTTGTTTTCTTTTCATTGTATTTCCTTTTCTCTTTAGGATTACCGCACTGTTTTTGTTACTTGGCTCCCCGTGTATCTAAATTCCCCTTAGCGATTTGTTTTGCATCTACACTACATTTTGTAGATATTTTTAATCTACGTTTCATTTTGTACGTTTTTTGGATCTAAATTGCATTTCGCGAGTATTTTCAACCTCAATTGCATTTTGTAAAGATGGACGATCTAAATTGCCTTCTAGTAAGTCTTTCATTTAGGAGAAGGACATTTTAGTGAGTATTTTAAATTTCAATTGCATTTTGTAAGAATTTTCAACCTAAACCGCGTTTTGCATGAATTTTAAATCTAAATTGCATTTTGTATGGTGGGCATTTTGCAAGTATTTTGATTCTCAATTGCATTTGGTGGGTATTTTGAATCTAAATTACATTTTGTCAAGTATTTTCAATCTAAATTGCATTTTGTAAGTAGGTCTATTGTCAATCCAAATGAGTAGTTTGAATTTACCGTACAATTTGTAAGCATTTTCAATTTCAATTGCATTTTGTATGTATTTTGAATTTCAATTGCACTTTGTGAGTATTTTGGATCTGAAATGTGCGTTTTTCAATCTAAATTGTATTGTGTATTTTCAGTTTCATTGCATTTTGTAAGTATTTTGAACCTCAATTGCATTTTGTACGTTTTTTCGATCTCATTTGCATTTTGTAAGTATTTTGATTTTTAATTGTATTTTGTAAGGATTTCGACGCCAGCCTACATTTTTTGCGTATTTTTCAATCGATTCCGTTTGTGAATATTTTCGTTCTAAATTTCCTTTTGTAAGTATTACAACTCTCCATTTTGTGAGTAGTTTCAATCTGAGTTCCTTTTTGTAAGTATATTCAGTCTCACTAGATTTTCGTTCTGGTTTCCATTTCATTGTCATTTTTGATATCACCCAGAACATTAGGGGCCGATAACCTAGACGTTAGGCCCCTTAAAACAACAATTATCATCATCATTATTTACTTCAATCCAATGCCCTAATAATTAAAGTTACACCCACTGCTATACTGTAGTTATCACAATAACATTGGTTTTCGGACAAATTCTCCACACATACACCCAAATAGACGGGACTGATACCATGAAGCCCCAAGCCATTCTCGGGATTTATTAGTCATTGAGCTGTTTTGCACTATAAGGCGTCTTTGCTTGGGATGTGATGTTATATCTCTAGAATCGGGAATGGTTACACGAGGCTTTGATATGAGAGATTCGTTATGGCAGACTTGAAGTCTTCCTTTTGGCAACCAGCTAACGCTATTAGTAAATGACGTTCATGTTTCCTCACACCTTCCGTCTTTCATGCCAGCGTCTTTATCCTTACACTCACACGTCGCTGTGCTCCCATCTACCTCAACCAAAGTTGTTACCGTGTAAGCCTGCGATGGCGAATCTCTGACACATGAACAAGATTTAGGTAACACGCCCACTCGAAGAAATAATATTAAAATTTCAAAGCGCTAAACTGTCATGTTTTTAAGAAAGTAGTCTCATTTGATCTAAGTTTCATGCAATATGATGATGATGATGATGATGATGATAACAAGGGCTAGGATTTTTGATGTGTAACATCTTTCCACTCGGTTGCTGGATATTTTTGTGAGAGTGATTTTGAAAAATGGGACGGGAGTGGATCGGAACGATCGAGGTGGCACCAGCTGGCACACTTCCGTTCGATCGAACGGAAGTGTGCTCGAACGGAAGTGTGCTAGCTGGCAGTGGTGGATCGAACGAAAGTGTAAGACGCACTGCCAACTCGATCGATCGATCCAGCTGGCAGTGGTAAGAGAAACAATGAGTGTGCGATATCGGTAATTGATACCATGACGTACTCTCGGCCATGTGGAATGTATATGACATACTGAACGGTAAACGCACATGCGAACTCTGGTGACAAATGATTGAAACAAAGCTCATGGTACATGTTCGAAGTCTTCGTATCAGTATGTAAATGGTAAAATGCCTCAATATCAAACATTGCAAGTAGTCGGCATTGCCGGTATTATGTTTCTGCACAATGGCTATTCAAATATTAACCCACATAACGGTAATGCAGTCATCAATATAATATAATCGTTGTGGTTATACGAGAATTGAGCAAGCCTTCGTGAACTATTGCTGAATACATTCTCGTTACTCACAAGAGGGCCTATTCACAAGGCATTTTAAACTCAATTTCACGCAGGAACATTATCGAAACAAGCAAAATATAAATGAAACTTAATTTCGTAATGCAGTATTATTGGAACGTGGAAATAAGGCACCGTCTTGTGCACACTATTTACGTAGTCGAAAGAGACGTGGGGTTAGCGCCTATGACTGTGAATCTTGAGATCTCGGGTTTGAATCCCGGACGGGGTAGATATTTTTTCTACCTGATTATCATTTTAAACGATATTTATCATATCAATATGACTCAATTTAACATAATCCATGTGAAATTACGTGTTGGTATGTGAATCAAGAGGTCCTGTTTATAAGGAATTTTAGGTTATGAACTGTGTCGCGTCTATTAATCTAGTTGATCCATATCTCATTCTTTATTTAGGCTAGTGCTGGTGAAAGCTACAAATCATATAATAAAATGAGTTCCGTATTATAAAGTACAGTACAATATCTGTAAAAGCGGCTTTGGTGGCGTAGTCGGTAGCATGCTGAGCTTCTATGCCCAAGATAGCGGGTTCAAACCCGGCCGAAGCCATCGGATTTTTACTAGCGATAAAATCCCTCTGTATGCCTTCCTTTGGAGAGGAAGTAAAGCCGACGGTTCCATGTCATAGATTTATGGCATGTTAAAGAACCTTCCACTAATTACACCTGTGTCAAGCTAAATTGGATAGGTTAAGAATGTAAACAACGCTCTTAGGTTTCTACGTTCGTTGCCAAGATCCGACTGCGGTGGCGTCTAGTAGCTAAGTTCTGAACTTGGCCTAGTAGTCGTTGATGGTGGCGCTTGGCGGCAAAAGTAGGAAATATTTAAAAAATTCTAAGTTGCAGTCTGTACTTAAATTAAAAAACAGATAACACAAACTAATACAGTCATCACAATTAACACTGGTTATCAGACAGATTCTACGCACACCCAAAGTACACGGGGCTACATGACCGCGTTGTCGCAGCCCCCAAACTTAAGAACCAACCAACCAACCAATATCTGTAAAACACTCCCTTTTACAACAGATATAATGTGTGCCAATAATAGTATAAAATACCGGTGTATCAACAATTTCACGTGAGTTTTCTTCTATGTCAGATGTTACACATCATATGCGACTACTGTAAGGCTCGTAATTTTTTATTTAATATCAACGTGCAAAATATGTTCATATTTAAGTAACAATATTGGGTGAAATATGTAATATTACATCTCTACTTAGTATTAAACTAAGTCCCCGATTCTTGGATGTTACGGATAAACTCGAGAACCAATGGATGGATTTGATGCGGTTTTCACCATTCTGTAAAGGATATCTCAAGGATGATTTCTGTAGAAAATAATTTATTTATGAAAAAAAGGAAGATTGTAGTTTTACGTGACCGTGAATCTGGTGATTATGAGCCATGGGACCTCCTTTTTACGTGGAATCCGAACCACAGGACATGGCATTTCACTTCGAAAATCTCAAGTTTATTTATGATCAAAGGTAGCCGAGCAGTAACGATTTCAGTGGAAAAGTCGAAAAAAACAACCTGGCGTCCGAGCGGTTTGTAAGCTTACGCTGGGCAAATCGTTAAAAATATCTAAATACTATGAGTGTAAGAATTGTTCAGCATGAAAAGTTCTACAAAAAAGTCCGCGAGAGCATGTCTATCTTCAATACATCGCCCACTATATGAGTTTTTATGTTTTAATTTCTTCCAACCATGCCTATTCAACTTATGAGGCGATAGTTTACGAGCTAGCTAAGGGCGAGTCTATCATCTCCGTCACAGCCTAGCTAGCGGGCGAACCTATTGCCCCAGATACAGCCAGCAGCAAACCGTTGAGTCGTGTTGAGTTAAGACTTCTGAGAAGGGTGCTTGTGTTTGGAGTTTCCCTGGAAGTGCAACTCGGCTTTTATTCATTTTGCCTGTGAACTTTTCGTTCCGCAAGATTCACAGTCAAGTTAAGATTGGACGGAAGGGGGATTTGTGTTTCATGCACCTCGCCATTCTTAAATTACGTCCGAAAAGAATTTGTTGCACATGCATCTCCATGATAATATAATGAATAGTCAAGTCAGTGATTATAACCCATCATGCCGAGACGTAAAACGGATATTGGTCTTGTTCATTGACATAGAAAAAAAAAGCGCTTATCACGTAATGCATTCATAACTGTTCCCGGGCGAAGCCGGGTCGGGTTGCTAGTTAAATATAAATTAAACTATGTAATAAATAGTGGGCCCGTGCGAGCTTTCGCAACGTGAATGTAGGTTTATGGGGTAGTAGGGGAGAATGTGGGAGAAGGAAGTTTTAAATATTGAAGAAATGTATTTATTGTTGTTAAACGGCATATTTACTTGAGAAGAACACAAAGAAATATATCTATTGTAGGTCTTACCTTGTTCACATATGTTCAGGAAAAAGTAAACATGCCAATACCTTGCAAGAAATGCAAAGCATAAATACAGTCTGGAAATACAGAAAGACATACAGGTTAGGCATCTTGCCAATTCCGCCGCGCTGCCCTGTGCTCTAGTGGCAGGTTCGCCTAGCAGTACGCCGCGGTACAAATAGTGTCGAGTCTTTGTTAAGCTGTACTGAATTGACAGTGATGTATAGGCAGTAGAGTAACTAACGAGATTTCATGCAAAGAGCCTCATTTTCTATACCGGTAGTGGAGAGCGCTACTCGCATCCAGTCGGCCGTGTGTCGTCATGAGCTACTGTTGCCTGGAAACGACATAACTTGCCATTCCTTCATGAGTTTATTTTATGACTTTATAACTCTGAGATTTGCTGATGACATCGTCATCTTGGCCGACAAGCCTGAGGATTTGAATGAGTTTTTGAATGGTATGGACTCCGTCTTACGGAAAGAATTCATGATGAAAATAAATAAATGTAAAACAAAAATACTGGAATGCAGCCGAAATAAATCAGAAACCTCTATGGAGATCAAATTGGCAGGCGAAAAGCTGAAGGAAGTAGGAGACTTCTGTTACTTAGGAAGCAGAATAACCAGTGATGGACGAAGCAAAGAGGATATTAAAAGTAGGTTGGCTCAGGCAAAGAAAGCATTTCTACAAAAAAGGAATCTGCTGACATCGAATATAGATTTAGGTGTTAGGAAGTCATTTTTGAAAGCCTTTGTCTGGAGCGTGGCGCTCTATGGAAGTGAAACTTGGACTATTGGTGCAGCAGAAAAGAGGAGAATTGAAGCATTTGAAATGTGGTGTTACAGGAGAATGATGAAGATCAGATGGGTAGATAGGGTTACAAACAAAGAGGTATTAAGACGAGTGGGAGAGGAGAGATGTTTCTGGCGACTGCTAATGAAGAGAAGAGATAGGTTGGTAGGACACATACTAAGACACCCAGGAATAGCAAGCTTAGTTATGGAAGGAAGGGTCGAGGACAAAAACTGTAGGGGTAGACCAAGGTTAGAATATGTTAAACAGATTGCCTCCGATGTAGGGTGTCGGAGCTATGTAGAGATGAAACGATTAGCTCAGGACAGGGAGGCATGGAGAGCTGCATCAAACCAGTCAAAAGACTGAAGACTCAAACAACAACAAGCCTTTTCTCGAGTGCAAAATGGTATTTACTGTATTTAATTGTGAGGCATTGAAGGAGTAAGTGAGTGTGTTTCGCGCACACATTGGGTTATGCGGAACCTGTAGGTACCCCGTATGTGTAGGTTGGTGATAATAGGACCTTATTTTCGGTACAAACTGGAATGGGACCTCAGTAGAATAATATTGGTAGGGATACATTTAATTTTTATATAAATGATATATTACACAATGATACGAGGGCGAATCAAAAGGTAAGTTACACTCCCCAGTTATGGCCCTTTATTTAACTACATACACATAGGCAACACGGCTATGCCAATATACGACTGCTGTGTTTTCTTCCCAGTTACGATGGACTGTATAAAATAAGAATTCCTCTCGGCACGCCGGAAGGCAAAGGTAGATTTCACCGGGCAAACTAGGGGATAAGCTATAATAAGCAAAATATGCAGGTTTTCGTAGAAGGATCAGACCTCATTTATTGCCAGAATGTATTTTACAATTGGAGCTTCATTAACAGTTTTTTTCGTCTTTCTATGCATCTTCTTAACATTTTATTGTCTTATGGGGATGGAAACCTTCTTGTCATTTGGGCTCCATTTTTATACTTGTGGTCACACTGTCCCTATGCAAGGTTTGGAACTGATGTGTAACTATCTAACAGTCTGTTACTTCTTCACGCAAAATTTTATCTCCCGCAGAGATGTTGGTTAGTTCCTCAGTTTAGGGGCTGCGACAACGCGGTCATGTAGCCCCCTGTACTTTGGGTGTGTGTAGAATCTGTCTGATAAACGATGTTAATTGTGATGACTGTATTAGTATGTAATTCAGGTAAGGACTGCAGACGGTCAATTTCAAGTAACTTAGTAGTTCCTAATTTTGCTACCAAATACTACCGTCAACGACACCTAGCTGTGAACTTGGCAACTAGATGCCACCGCAACTAGGAACTTGCAGCGAATGTTGGAACTTCCCCTCCGAAGGAAAGCATGCCGAGGGATTTTTAGCACTCTTAGAAAATCCGACGACTTCGGCTGGCTTTGAACCCGCGACCTTGGGCATGGAAGTTCAGCATGCTACCAGTTACGTCACCGAAGCCGCTTCCCACAGAGTCAGATAGAAAACTGAATGTGATCTCGTGTAATGGCGTTGTTATGGCAACCTGTGATAGCTCATCCATCATCAATTAGAAGCGTTGTCATGGTAACCTCTGATGGCTCTTGGCATTTTCTTCTAATTCCGAAATTATTTTGCCCTTCCCTTGGCATAATGGTGGGTCATATCAAAAATTATTTCAGACGAAAGTTTTAGGTAATTATTAAGGGAATATTGTCCATTTTGTACGGTTTTGATATTGTGCCTATTAAGAGAGATATGATTAATGTTTCCTGAAAACCCCCCTTTTTCCACCCCTTTGGTCAATGGTTGGTGCTATCAAAAAACTTTTTCAACATAAATTTTTGGCACTTATCCGAATGGATTCGATATTTCACGTATTATGAGAGTTATAGCGATATTTTACTTTTTCGAAAAAAGTCCCCCATTTTCACCCTCTTTGCCCGATTTTGCCCATTAACGAACTCGACCGAGATTTTCAAGGGATACATATTATGTAAAAAATTCATAGTTATTGGTACAAAATTACGGCAATTATATATAAACTTCTGAACTGACGAGTTTTTGGGTCTGGGGGATGTGAAACGCGAAGATATGTCGAAATTTTCCGGAAGTCGAAACATGGTACCCATTGCAACAGTTAGCTCTCTAATGAAAGCTACCTAATATCAGATTTACATATCAAACTGATTTTACTACTTAATGTTTGCTTGTTTCATTCTTATATCTCAACATAATCGCCAAAATGATTGGAACATTTGTTGTATCGTTACTCCAGCTTTCCAATGCCCTCGGCAAAACATTCTGCCGCCACTGAGGTGGGTATGTCTGGACAGTCTCCTGAAGTTTTCCCTTTTTGGCGAGGCGTTGCCGCCCAACCATACCTTCAATTCTCGATAAAGGTGAAAATCATTCAGTGCTGGTTTGAATTGAACGGCAGATTATCCAAAACTTCACACTTGAATTCTTTGAAAAATTCTATTGTAACGTTGGCACAGTGCGGTCGTGACCCAAAAAGGAAAAACTTCAGGACTCCTGAAACAGGAGACTCTCCAGACGTACCCACCAGTAGAGATCTTTGCAGCGGGCATTGGAAAGATGGTGTAACGGTACGACAAATGTTTTAATCGTTTTGCTGATTATGTTGAGACATAAGAATAAAACAAGCAAACATTTAGTAGTAAAATCAGTTTGCTATGTCAATCTGTTATTTTTATACAATCCATCGGAACTTGAAAGAAAAACAGCCCTCGCACAATGTAAGTTCACTTTTGCACATGGTCCCGAACAGACTGTAAACATTTCTCGGAACGATTCCGGTTGCGTAGAAATCACCTCTAGCACTATGTAACCACCTGGATGCTGTGTAATGCATCGATTCTCTCTAATGATCCTATCCACACGGTCAACATTTGCAACAGTACTGGGCGTTGCGGGCTTGCCTTCGCAATATTTATCCGTGAGATCCGTGCGTTCGGCGTCAAATTGCTTACACCACTTGACAATACGTAAGCGAGAAATTGCACGCTCGCCATATATGCAGCTGTGATTTCACGATGAATGCCCGTGCAATTGAGCCATTTATTCCACAGAAATCTGATCGTTGCACGCACCTCCAATTCGGAGTGAACAACCAGTTGACCCGCCATTGAGCCTAGAACACATTGCCTTTCCTACCGGACGAGTCAGCAGTTGCTGTAGCTTGCTACGCATTGGCCACGGTCAAGACACACAGCGCGCACTCGTGGTGAGATAGTGTAACTTACTTTTTGATTCGCCATCGTATTATTCATTATTATTTTTTGTTGCAAACTAAGTGTGGTACAATAATTAATTTTTTAAGCATGTCCATGCAAATGAAAATTCACAGCCTGCTTCCAGTCGACCGACCTGGTCAAGAATGGAATGAAAGAAACTCCCATCTAGCGCCGAGGATACGAACTGTGAACGGTGTTATACATTAACACCAGACATTATCAATTGAGCTAGTGTTGCAATGGTTAGCGGTTTGTCATTCCTTCATACGTTTATCAGAACGAAGTTAATTTTCTGGGAATATCACATACACTGTTAATTTAAGGGCCTTAAAATGTGGTTTTTGGAGACCCCTTATAGACTCGCGAATTTTGTGTCTCACAATGAGAAGCGCAACATATGCTTCGATCGTCATTCTAGGATAATTATTATATTTCGCCTATTTTAGCATGTATTTTGAGAAGTTTTTCCCTATATCCACCCTTCTACTGTATCAAAAGTACGGTGAGGAGTTTTATAAATGATTGGTGTCTTGACTCATGTTTACCATACCTAATTTTACGATGCACCAAGTATCCGAACACGATTTATAGGCGTACATAAAGATACACAGAAAGACAGACAGACAATTCTATTGTCTACAACATATCACCCAGATATCCAAATATGGGTATATCTACCATACGTATCAAACAAAATCATCCTTACGATGAACCAGTATGTCGATAAAAAAACAGATTAGTTAAAATGTGCTCTCAAACTAAATTCACCTAACGTGTACTTCCTGACGTGAAATAGATTTGAAAGCCTTGTAGACGAAACGCAATACACCTCACATAAAAAATGACCCACTACGTTGTGTTAGGTCCCCATACACAGGAAGACTTCTTTCATAAATTATAAAGGCTTGTGGTGCATGAAAATTCAGATTATTTAGCCTCAAATGGCCCAAATTCCTAAAAGCCGCAAAAAATGCTGATTCAATTCAGGAATTTTTGAAAATAATGTTGCTGTTTGTAGATATAATAGACTTTCTGTACTATATGTCTCACGTGAAATTGCATGAAAACATTCTAGGTTACCCCTTGACCCCCTTAATTGCATTGACGAATTATACAGTCTACGTTGGTTCCGTGATAACCTTATAGCCATTTGCAAACTTACACACCAATGTAATTAATGGAATTGCATTGCGTCTTACAGCAAAAGATGGACCTCTGAGAATCTTTTGCCATGGTTAGCGGGTTGTATTCGTTCATTAGTTTATTAAATGAAATTAGTTTTCTGGAAATATCTCAAAAATGGTTGGTTTTAGGGCCTTAAAATGAGGATTTCGGGGACCCTTTAGGGCTCCCGAGTTTTGTCTCTCACATTGAGGGGCTGAAAATGATCTTTGTCTCGTCCTTCTACTCCTATTTCAGCATGAATTTTAAGGGGGTAGGCCCTCTTTTATGAGAGGTACGGAGAAGGGTTACATCAGTGATTAGCGTCGTGCCTCTTATGGATATCTGTACCAAATTTTACGTTGA
Organism: Meconema thalassinum; assembly: GCA_946902985.2. NCBI lineage: Eukaryota > Metazoa > Arthropoda > Insecta > Orthoptera > Tettigoniidae > Meconema > Meconema thalassinum. The sequence continues at coordinate 438,978,459 of OX336393.1, read as the reverse complement.
TACACCCAGCCGTTCTCGAGTTATAAGGGATCAAAGTTGTCCACAGACAAACAAATAAACAGACAGAGAGACCAAGAAATTATTTTCGCGCGCATCCATAATAAAACAGTCTGAAACGCGTAAATAACTCAAATTTCCGTAGAAATTGCGAAAAAAACATAAAAACTTTAATTTTTATGTATGTAAACATATAACTTACTGCACCGCTCGGTGTTGACCGTGTTTTATTGCACAAATTTAGGTTTTACGCGCTAACCGTTGGAGATACACGAAAAGTGATAAGGACTTTTTGGATAGAAAATTAAATGTTAAATCTTGTGTATGCATCAAAAGTTTGCTATTTCTTAGCGTTCTCTTTTTATTTGAAATGGAAATATGAAATTTTGAAACCAAAGGGTGTAGTGACGTCACATATGTGGGTTTTACTCGCTAACCGTTGGAGATACACGAATAGTGATACGGACTTTTCGGATAGGAAATTAAATTTTGAAGCTCGTATGTGCCATCAAATGTTTGCTATTTCTTAGCGTTCTCTTTTTATTTGATATGGAAATATGAAATTTTAAAACCAAAGGGTTTAGTGACGTCACTAAAATGGTCGCCATTTTTTAATAGTGCAAAATATCGAAATAAAAAGTATCCTATATGTAAACATGGTAAATCAGCTACATCGATCCAAAATTTCATTTAAATCGGACCAGTGGTTCTTGCGTTATTGAGTAACACACAGACAGACAGACAGAGAGACGAGACACACACAATCTCATTTTTAGCCTAACTTTTCACATTTTGCAAAAATGAGGAAAAAGTAGACTTATGAGATCGGGCAAATGTGTGTCTGTCTGTCTGTCTGTCTGTCCTTCTGTCTGTCTGTCTGGCTGTGTGTGTGTCCCCCCTATCAACTCCTAAACGGCTGCAGCAATCGAAACAAAATTTGGTAGGAGTAAAGATATATACCTGAATATCTCACGGCCATATTTGAAAATGATGTCAGTGCTACCAACTGCTGAAAAATAGCAATTGAAATTTGAGCTCCATGTTGGATATCTTGGAATGTATGAATAGGAGCTATTTCATAATTGGCACACGTATACATAATAATATTGCAGTTTAATTTCCAGGAGGCCATACATCGCAGTGTTGCCAAAATGATTATAAGCCTGCTGATAAGTACAAATTTTAAATACATATAACTTCTACACTATCAATTGGTTATCAACCAAATTTCGTATGTGCTATGTGTACATAAACAGATATCACCGAACGTATTCTTAAGATCCACCAGGGCTGCCAACTGTTAATAAATGCTTTCAATTTATTTTATTCAAATACCAATATATCAGAAAGTATGCAAACCGACAGCTTTAAACTATGCACACGTATAGTATCTGACATGCTACCAACATGATTCTAAGCCTGCTGAGAGGTCCAACTTTAAATACATGTAACTTCTATACTATCATTTGAATTTCAACCAAATTTCGTGTGTGCTATGTGTACCATAACAGATATGTCTATGCCGATTCTTAAGAGTAACCAGGGCTGCCAACTGTTAATAAATACTGTCTCTATTTTTGCTACCCTAATATCAATATATCAGAAAGTATGCAAGCCAATAGCTCTAAACTTTGCACACGTATAGTACCTGGCATTCTAGATTAATTTGGAGTAACTAATATACGTCAGTGCTGCCAACATGATTCTAAGCCTGCTGATAGGTCCAATTTTAAAATGCATGTAACTTCTATACTAACTAATGGATTTCATTCAAAATTGACACAACAATAGATCATATTATTTCAGATTATTTCTGACCAATACTTGTATGTCATTGTTGCCAACATGATTTTACGCGCACTGTTAGATCCAATGTTTAACTGCATGTAACGTCCATGCTATCCATTGTACTTCAACCAAATTTTGTATTGTGTACCTTAAGAGATGGAACAAAGAATATATTCAGTCACCAGGGCTGCCAACTGTAGTTCTCTATTAGGCTACATTATGCCAGGTATACAGTATTTCGAACTAATTAGAAATTTCGATATTACCATCTTAATTTCGTTATTATTCTAGATAGATCCATATAGATTAATCATTGGCATGAATCTTAAATTTTAAGAAAAATAGGCTCTTAAGTTCGTCACGGAACTTCTTGTTATATATTAGTATAATTGTCATAATATACATTGCACCCCGGCCAGTCATTGGGAAAATTGGTATTGCCCGACTGAAGAGTTACAACGAACATTTTAAATAGACACCACTGGAAACATGGCTTCAAATCTTGAATGATTATGATGTTGATGTGACAGATGATGGTCGTCTTGTCACAGAGACTGACACTAAAGCAGTTTAGAGCTACTGCCAGCAGGAGAATTAGGTCATTCTTATCATGGAGAACAGATGCCTTTAGCAGCCACTTCACTGGAGAAACAGACGCTACCTGTCTACAAAGTGCCCATCACCCTTTCACAAAGTCTCATCCAACCTAAATTGTCGGCCTTTGTAGGTGGTCTTTTTCCGCTGCTTAACATCTTGGCGTTGAGTCGTTTGCTGTTCTACTCCATTCTGTAGCAAGGTGAACCTGGCCAGATAGGGGATATTTGGCCGTCCTACTGACGCAGCAGATCATGTCACACATGGAGGGTGAGATGGACACCGCCACCTGACGACAACTATCACCAAGATGATGATGATGATGATGATGATGATATTGGTTGTTTTAAGGGGCCTAACATCTAGGTTATAAGCCCATAATTGTTTGGGTGATAGCGAAAGATGAGATGAGGATGAAAACTATAACTTATACTAACTAGACTTACATACTAGAAGAGAAAATGGTAAACAAATAATGGATAAGGCAAATAGAGGACAGGAAGAAAAGAAATGCCCTCAACCATCGAGCAATGAGGATTGAGGAACTTGGAAGGAAGGAGGGCCATGAAAGGCAGATAGTAAAGGGGAAAGGGGAGAGGGCCCACTCCAAAGTCAGTGGAAAGAGGGGAAAAAACGGACCCAGCTCAGGAATCACTCGGGATCACCAACTCCCGAACTCACCAGCCCTGATCCCTTGAGGGTGCAGCAATATCCTGGGTGCACCAGGAGTGGTGGGGCTGCATACATCCTGTGCCTCCTTGAGGGCCTTGAGCAGAAGGCAGGAGACAACATGAAAGATAAAGAAGGCTGACCCCTTGCAGAAGGAGGGTATCAGGAAAGATGAGACAAGGGCCAATTAAGGCGGGAAAGTGACAGACTCCCTAGACCTCGTTTTACCCTAATACCGTCGGGGTCGGGAGAGAACAATAGTTGACCAAGATGAGTCGACAGGAAAGAAGAGGGAAAGGAGCCCGACACAAGTAAGTGGAAGCAATGCCGGACTCAGCTGGGGTTCCGTGGTTGCCAACCCACGCCCCACTAGATGTGAGCCCCTGGGGGGACACCAAGAAGAACAAGTCGTTCCGTGAAGAACTAAATAGCCTATTTTCATATATCCTACTTCAACATACAAAATTTCAGTTTGATTGCTGTAATAGATTCGTAGATATTGAGAACCGTCTAAATATTTCGGATGGTCGTCATGTTGGAATTATATATATAATATGTAGGTCATAGAGTTATGTACTATTAGATGACGATTATTGCGTAGGTCCATTATTCAAACGTTGTCTTCGATCGCGTGATTAGGACACAATAAATAATTTTAAAATTTAAAATTTTGCACAGTCGCCATCTTGAGGTTATGTTAACAATTAAACTAAATTAGATGTCAGTGCATTGCAATGAATATGAACATTTGCTGTACCACGTTTCACTGCGCTCGGATGGTTAAATCGCGAGAAAAGTATATTTAAATGGTTCAAATTTATTTGGCCATCATGTTTTTACCCAACAGGTTTTTGAAAGTCACATAGGGGAACTTCTAGTAGCCCTTTATCACCGTATAAACATAAAGAGTGATGTCAGTCATAGTTTCGGAGATATAGAATACCGGTGAAATATTTCGCACAGCTGCCATGTTGGATTGGTGAGACGTTACAAAATTTGAAGGGCATGGTCGGGGTTGAATGAAATCGCTCCAGCCGTTTAGATTTTATTAGGGGGGACACACATACACATAAATGAAAATAGGCTAAAAAGCCTTGGTGGTAACACTCCAAACAACAGCCAAATCATTTCGAATACACGTGAAAGAGAGAGAGAGCCACAGCTGCGATAAATGTGATACATGACATATAAAATATCACACATTATCACTTGCAACAGCCGTGAAACTTTTTGAGGCCAGATACTACCTATCTTCACATATGGGATACAAATAATATGGAATGACCTTAGTTACAGTGACCTTCAAACCTTGGAAAGAGTAAATGCAAGGTTCCTTAAATTCGCACTAGGGATTTCAAAATATGCCTTGCATATGCATTAGCGCGCGATATTTTCCTCATGGAAGATCTACCAACCGGGTTCATGCTGCCATCTACTCTACAAGAATCGCAATTAAAGCTGAAGAGACAACAATTCTACGCAACCGATGCGATGATTAACTGGAAATGGACAGGACCAAACGACAAGATCCGCAGTGCAGTGGCAAGACTGGCGGTACATGGATACCAACATAAACTCTGCAGGACACAGACTGCACGACCCTTCACCAGAATGCATATGTAAATTATGTGACAAACCTTGTGCAAGTTACCATTTTAATGAATGCTTCAAAAGATCAATATCGCAGCTGGAGCGGAGCATAGCAGAGACCAAGATACATGTTAGTAACTCCGTACGGGTGGCTTCGGTGGCGTAGTTGGTAGCATGCTGAGCTTCTATGCCCATGGTTGCGGGTTCAAATCCGGCCGAAGTTGTCGGATTTTTAAGAGCGTTGAAAATCCCTCAGTATGTCTTCTTTCGGAGGGGAAGTAAAGATGGCGGTCCCATGTCATAGATTTATGGCATGATAAAGAACCTTCCACTAATTACACCTGTGTGAAGCTAAATTAACTTATAAGTTAAACAACGCTCTTAGGGTTCCTACGTTCGTCGCCAGGAGACGACTGCGGTGGCGTCTAGTAGCCAATTTTTGAACTAGTAGTTGTTGACGGTGGCGTTTGACGGCAAAAGTAGGAACTACTTGAAATTCAATGCCTGCAGTCCTTAGATAACAGACACCAATACACACATCACAATTAACACCGGTTATCAGACAGATTCTACACACACCCAAAGTACACGGGGCTACAAGACCGCGTTGTTGCAGCCCCTAACCTAAGGAACCAACCAACCAATCGATTTTGAGTAATAGCGCTCTCAAAACTCAGCAATTCTTCTAATTTTGTGCCCTGTCTTTTGTGGGGTTTCACCTAGGACACCGAGCTGGCTCATCGGCGGGCTCTTGGTGTTCCCGCCCGGACCCACACAGGAGTAACGAACTGCGCGCTACCTCCCTTTATATAGAGTGTAACTGCACTACTTGACTGCGAGAACTAAAAGCTCAAGCTCTCATAAGTAAGGGCGCTATTGTAAAGGAGCTCGTAAGCTCTAAGTGAAACCGTGGAAATCAAATCAAATCGAATCGAATAGAATCAAATCTTTCCATTCTGTTCATAATTGATAAAATGGATACAGAAAATTAAGCAATCCAATTATAACAATACATTTTTATGATGTTTATTAACAAGCACTTAGGCAGGCTGGTATTTGTAGTACACAACGATCGTATCCTGGAGTCCACATTTCACAGCAAGCGCTTGATGTAAGATCTTAGCAACATCATTGTGCCTCTTGGTATATATACTCTATACCAGCCAGCGTAGAGCTGCAACCGATGATCTGATCAATGGTTTCCAGAGTTGAGGTACATCTACGCCATCCATCATCTGCTACGTTCTCTTTTAGGATGTTCTTTTTTATTTCATTTTTATTTTTAGCGTATGGCTTTTAGTGCCGGGAGTGTCCGACGACATGTTCGGCTCGCCAGTTTTGTAGCTGCTTCGAGGCGGACACCCAATGGGTGAGCTACAAGTACCGTTGCGTGTGGAGTGTTGTCTGGGGAGGAAAGTTTGAATGTAAGGGCGAGGAGTGGAAGGGAGCGGCTGTGGCCTATAGTTAGGGACCAACCCCGTCATTTGCCTCGAAGGAAGACGGGAAACCACAGAAGACCATCGTCAAGGTTGCCGGTGGGGGGGGGACTCGAACCTCCTCACCTTCCGGATATGAGCGACTGCCTGCAGCCACGCCGTAACGACCACGGCTAACTCACCTGGTATTAGTATTAATATTGTTTATTTATTTAAGTAGTCTAGACCCATAGGATCACATAAAACATGATCTGCTGCTGTTATTTTTCTTCTTCCAAAAATCCTTCGACGTTTCGTTATGGCGAACTCTCCGTTCCTCCGTTCATCCTTCTCCCGATCTCCTTGGTCGATCTTCAGGTGTATTTCCTCAACTGTGTATCTTATGTCTGAATGTTATTTTATCTTCGATGTCGATTGGTGTGATATTGGCACTTCTGAGATCAATTTAGACCTTTGTAACCCAGAGTGTTGTCACTTTTAAGTTTCCTTATGTACAGTAAGTCAGAAATCTCTTTTTAAATCATTCGTCATTCAGTCTCAAGATGTAGCCGCACAAATTCAGTCGTCATTTGCGGAAATCTCTCTCGATGTTGGAGTATCTCTCTGTGATTGTGTGTGATTGTAGACGTTATCCTTCATCTATGAGTTTAGGACCCACGATTATCCAGATAATTTTTCTCTTCGCCTTCTTGATGTTCTCGTGATCCCCTTTGCAGTTGAGGTTTGAGGTCTCGCTGGCGTAGAGTGTGTCAGGCTTCATGACAGTCGTGTATGGGTCAAATTTTGAGTTGATGCTCATGCATCTCTTGTTGTAGATGTTCGTGATTTTCCCGTAGGTTTTACGCATTTTGATTTCACGTCTTTTTGTGCTGCTCTTTCCATACCCGTGGGTTCGAAGATTTCACCCAAGTACCGTACTTGAAGTGATTATTTTTATTATCAATATAAAATACGTGTTATTTCAACTCCCCTCAGTGGATAAACGAAACTGCTTTGTTGTACTGCAGATCAGTCACTTTTCTCTGTGTACCACACACCCATTAATATTCTATCCAACTAGACCTTATATCTGTCCAGTAAATACCGAGTGCTGATGTTAATCTTAATGGAATAATACCTCATGAATCTTGAGTATTATTTTAATGGATCAACTCTTCCCTTTGCAGTGACAGTAAATGAACCTCTCCCTTCAATTACTCTAATGAAAATTATCCATTACCTTTTCTGAATCAAATTCTTCTTTATTCATTAATGGTGGTAATCCAAGTCTCTTTTGAAGTGTAGCCACATCAAAACGGTCATAATCGCGATGGAAGCATATTATCTATTTCAACGACGGTATCCCATTTCCCAATATCTGTCCCCTTTCCATTTTTCCCCTTCCCGCAATTATTGATCCCAAGGTTTTAACGTCAACGTGGAGTATATGAATAATTTTTGCAGCTTAAATGTCAGTCCGTAGGTAATCGCACACTCGGCGATGTTTCGCATATTGATGATACTACTGCCAGATCGACGTAATCGTGTGAGTAATTTCAAATAGCAAATCGAGAAGCTATTTGAAGATGATATGTCTCTTGAGTTGATAAATATGAAGATATGCAATATGATGAAGTTTGTAATTTTGAACAAAAACAATCTTCGGATTGTTGACAATTGATTGGATTGTGTTTGAAAGCATTTATTTTCACTCTTGAAACTGAAAAGGCAAAAACATTCACTGTTACCAACATTACAATTGAATCGGTTGGAGCTGGAAAGCATTAAGTCAAAAATGGTAATATTTTTTATCAATTAGTATTCTGAAGTATTGACCCAAGGGCCTTGGAACGGCATAGGAAAGAATTAAGTCAGCCTTCTGTTTAAGGCAGAAACCACTGCTACATGTAGAGCGATCAAAGGAAAAAATCAGTAAGGCAATGACTTGCTGCCTTTTAGCGCCGTATTCCGTACTTAATGTTGGCCACACTGCAAGATTCCCACGTGTTACAGTGCTCTTGTAAATTACATTTGTATAGGGATTAAGTTGTCTTTATGTTGCAAATCCATTTTTTAAATAAACTATCATGTGAAATATTCTTTCTGTGTGGCTTTATGCCGCACTAAACTGACCACGGAGCTGAAAGGCATTAAGTCACGTTTCTCAAATTGATTTGAAAAATATGTTTATTGAATTAAAATTGATATTCAGCTAACACAAATATAACCTGAATAGTTGCTTCACAACATGATGACTAATACAGTGTGTTTGTTGAGTTCTGTTCTGTCTCCTGAAAAGTAGTGAAAACTGACTTAATGCTTTTCAGCTCCGGCCGATTCAATTTAACAATTCTTAAAAACACCTAACATCAAAATTGCAGATCTAAAACTAAATACAATTGTAGAAGATTTCCTGGCACTCAGTTAAACCTATAATCATGGTTCTAGCTCACACTTATTGTTTGTAGAAATTGTCATTGATGTTTAATATAACTTTGTTTTTGAAGCAATGCATTTTTCTCAAGTTACATAAATACTGCAGCTATTATTCTAGGTCAGATAATTGCACATACGGTACGTACATAGGGATACTGTGAAAATTTCAAGTGGATCGGTGAATTCATTTTTAGCCTATTCTCATTTTATGAAAAAAAAAAAATCCTCTCGGCACGTCGGTCGGAAGGGGGAGGTAGATTTCACCGGGCAACCTAGGGGATAGGCTATAATAGGCAAAATATGCAGGTTTTCGTAGAAGGATCAGACCTCATTTATTGCGAGAAAGTATTTTACATTGTAATTGGAGCTCAATTAACTTTTCTTTCGTCTTATTATGCATATTTTTAACATTTTATTGTGTTAGGGGGATGGTAACCTTGTTGTCATTTGGGTTCCATTTTTATACTTGTGGTCACACCGTCCTTATGCAAGGTTTGGAACTGATGTGTAACTATCTAACAGTCTGTTACTTCTTCACGCCAAATTTTATCTCCCGCAGAGATGTTGGTTGATTACTCAGTTTAGGGGCTGCGACAACGCGGTCATGTAACTTTGGGTGTGTGTAGAATCTGTCTGATAAATGGTGTTAATTGTGATGGCTGTATTAGTCTGTAATTCAGGTAAGGACTGCAGACGGTCAATTTCAAGTAGTAGTTCCTAATGTTGGCACCAAATATACCGTCAATGACACCTAGCTGTGAACTTGGCTACTAGATGCCACCGCAACCAGTAACTTGCAACGAACGTTGGAATTCCCCTCTGAAGGAAAGCATACTAAGGGATTTTAGCGCTCTTTGAAAATCCGACGACTTCAGCCGGCTTTGAACCCGCTACCTTGGGCATAGAAGTTCAGCATGCTACCAGCTAGGCTACGTCACCGAAGCCGCTTCCCAAATAGTCAGATGGAAAACTGAATGTGAACTCGTTGTCATGGCAACCTCTGATAGCTCATCCCTCATCAATTTAGAAGCGTTGTCATGGTAACCTCTGATGGCTCTTGGCATTTTCTTCTAATTCCGAAATCATTTTTCTCATCCCTTGGCGTAATGGTGGGTTGTATCAAAAATTCTTTCAGTCAAAAGTTTTAGGTAATTATTAGGGTAATATCGTCCATTTTGTACGGTTTTGATATTGTGCCTATTAAGAGAGATATGATTAATGTTTCCCGAAAAACCCACTTTTTTCCACCCCATTGGCCAATGGTTGGTGCTATCAAAAATAATTTAAACATACATTATTGGCACTTATCCGACACATAATATGAACTTGGAAGGGATTCGATATTTCACATATTAAGAGAGGTATACTGATATTTCACTTTTTCGAAAAAAGCCCCTCATTTTTACCCTCTTCGACCGATTTTGCCCATTAACGAACTCGTCCGAGATTTTATAGGGATACATATTATGAAAAAAATAATCAAAGTGACTGGTGCAAAATTACGGCAGTTATCGTGTCCACAAGAAACTGATATATATATATATATATATATAAATTATATATAAACTTTTGAACTGACGGTGGTTTTGGGGTCTGGGGATGTGAAACACGAAGATATGTCGAAATTTTCCGGAAGTCGAAACATGGTACCCATTGCAATAGTTAGCTTTCTAATGAAATCTACCTAAAAAATAGGCATATGAGATCACCTTTTGTCAATGTGTTTGTGTGTGTGTGTGTGTGTGCATGTGTATGTGTGTGTGTGTGTCCCTAATAACTTCTAAACGGCTGGAACGATTACAATGAAACTCGGTAAGATCATATCACTATCCTGGCCGACCCCGACCGCGCCTTTCAAATTTTATTGTCTCTCACCAATCCAACATGGCGGCTGTGCGAAATATTTCACCAGCATTCAGTATCTCCGAAACTATTACCGATATCGCCCTGAAATTGTATACGGTGATAAAATACACTACTAGAAGTTCACCTATGGGACTTGCAAAATCCTGGTGACTGTAAAACCAACATGGCGGCCAAACGAATATGAGACATTTAAATAGACTTTTCTCGCGATTTATCCATCCAAACGTAATAAAACTTGGTACAGCAAGTCTAATTTAGTTCCATTGTTTACATAACCTCAAAATGGCGGCTGTGCGAAATATTTCACTGACATTCTATATCTCCGAAACTATTACAGATATCACCCTGAAATTTTGTACGGTTATAAAGGGTACAGTTACAAGTTTATCTATGTAACTTTCATAAACCTGTAAAGTACAAAACGAACATGGCGGCCAAGCGAATTTGAAACATTTTAATAGACTTTTCTCGTGATTTAACTCTCTGAGCGCAGTGAAATGTGGTACAGTAAATTATTTTTTATATTGCAATGTACTGGCATCTAATTTAGTTCAATTGTTTACATAACCTCAAGATGGCGGCTGTGCGAATTTTAAAATTAAGTTTTTATTTCTTGTGATGTAGTCATGCGATCGAAGTGAACGTTTGAATAATGAACCTACGCAATAATTTTCCTTTAATTGTACATGACTCTATGGCCTATACATTTAACAATCCAACATGGCGACCATCCGATATATTTTGACGGCTCTGAATATCTACGAATCTATTATAGCAATCAAACTGAATTTTGTAATGTTCATAGGGGCTATGAACTTATGTTCACCTATAGGACTTTAAATAACCAGGTGATCACAAATCCAACATGGCGGTGAGGCGAAGTACGAATATTCACATGGACGTTTCTCGCGAATTAACTATCCGAGTGCAGTGAAACGTTGCACGTTAAATGCTTATACACATGTTAATCCATTGGCATCTAATTTATTTTAATTGTTTGCATAATCACAAGATGGCAGCTGTGCGAAATTTTAAAATCTCGTTTTTACTTTTTGTGTTCTAATCATGCGATTGAAGTTTGAATACCACACGTACACAATAATCTTAATGTAATAGTAGGAACATAAAAATCCAACCTGGCGACCATCTGAAATATTTAGACGGTTCTCAATATCTACGAATCTATCACAACCTTCAAACTGAAATTTTGTATGTTGATAGAGGCAATTAACATGAGTAGGATATATTAAAATAGGCTGTATAGTTCTTCACGGAACTACTTGTTGAGATTTTATTTGCATAAAAATAAAGACTAGTTTCCAATCAATATTTCAATATTTTAAATTATCTTGTATCAGCTACTAGCTTCTTCTTAACTCTGAGAGACGTAACTTCATCATATAAAGCAGTGACATCACATGTGTCGGGCTCCTCTCCGTCTTCTTTCCTGTAGACCTCTCTTGGTCAACACTTGTAGTCTTCCGACCCCGACGGTGTTACGGTATCCGAGGCCTTTCCCACCTTAGTTGGCTCTTCTCTGATCTTTCCTGATCCCCTCATTCTTCTAGGGATCAGCCTTCTTTTTATTTTCATTATACCTCTATTTCTCTTTGAGATTCCCGCACTGTTTTTGTGAATTGGTTCTCATGTATCTAAATTACTTTTAGCGAATTTCTCTGTGAATCTACACTACATTTTGTAGGTATTTTCAATCTAAGTTGCATTTTGCAAGTATTTTTAATCTAAATTGCATTTTGTATGGATGGCATTTTGCAAGTTTTTGAATTCTCAATTGCATTTTGTGAGTATTTTGAATCTAAATTACATTTTGTGACTATTTTCAATCTAAATTGCATTTTGTAAGTATTTTCAATCTAAATTACATTTTGTGAGTATTTTGAATCTAAATTACATTTTGTAAGTATTTTGAATCTAAATTACATTTTGAAAGTATTTTCAATCTAAATTACATTTTGTGAGTATTTTGAATCTAAATTACATTTTGTAAGTATTTTCAATCTAAATTGCACTTTGTAAGTATTGTCAATCCAAATGAGTATTTTGAATCTACCATACATTTTGTAAGTATTATCAATTTCAATTGCATTTTGTAAATATTTTTAATTTCAATTGCCATTTGTGGGTATTGAACCCGCTGAGCTATGGTTCATGTGATATTTTTATGACAGAACATTTATGATGGGATGTTGTACCTTTGAATACACCCAGGAAGCCACGTGGAGCTCACGCGATACTCTTTGAAGTAGCGTTGAATCGCAATTTTGACTTTGGTGAGAACTGCTAGTTATTTATCTGAGAACTTATTAATTAATTTTATGCTCTCTCGAGACTCAGAATATTCCATTTCGTCATGTTGCATTATTAAAACATTTTTGAGTATGTTATTTTAGCTTAAGGTAAGGTAATACCCTTGCAGATACGCAAATAGGAACGTAAGTAGTCGCTCAACGACTTCGGTTTGACGACCTACTTCCTTGAGACACTCAGTTACTTGCACTACGTCTGGATAATCCGCCCTGTGTAGGCGTGGAATCATATCCGTCTTGTACGACGTAGGAAATATCCGCTGTTTAGCGAGGAAATTACAATTAGTTGCCATCGAGCACGAATAAACAACGATACAAGTTATAAGTAAGAATTATAGTGAGTTACTTGCACTACGTCTGGAGAATCCGCCCAGTAGAGGCGTGTAATTGCATTTGTCTTGTACGACATAGAAGAATATCCGCTTGTTAGCGTTGAATTGGTTATCAGGTGCCATCGTGCACTGGCATATTGTGAAATACTGGTATTTATGCACAGTGAGCCACAGAAACATATTGAAGATAATTATTGGCAAGTATTAGTGAATTATATAATTTTACCGGAACACCATATTTTAGTACCTACGTGTTTGTGGAGGGCCAAATGCCTTGTGGAAAATATACAGGTAAATGTGTTGCAATTACTTCAAATGAGTGTGATTACGATAGTGTAATATATTTGGATTGCCAGAGTGAAGTTTTTGTTTCCAAAACGACGTACATTTTACCGATGCTGTATGATAGAAAAGTAGCGTCATTTAGCACGTGCAGAATCATAGAGCAGTGATAGCTCACGTATCTATTCACATCCACGAAATTAAGGCTGTGTTATCAATTACTATCAAAGCCTACGATACTTACGACGAACATTATATTTTTGAAAAGTGAAAGAATGAATTTCATAATTTATTTCACCGTCAACGTGACCAGACTATTCCACACCATGCTTGAATCAGTCATCATGGGCTAATACCATCCTGGTATGAGGGTGATATTTCTACGAGAACTAGCATGCTGATGAAGCTTGCAGAACCGAGGACGAGAAGGAAGGAATCCAAGATGCCATTTCCCGGCATATCCAGCATATTCACGGAGTTGTCGACAGGGACGAATCGAACCCTGGTCTTTGGAGGAGTCCAGATGGGAATCCTGATGAGGATAATACCATTCCAGAGATCCAGAGAGGAATTTGTACAACCCTGGTTATTGAATAGAGAGCTGAGTGATAGCTTCTCCATGTCGTGAGTTTTGACCATCCCTTCTCTTGTTCTAGTTCTGGTGGTATATTAGATTTAATGTATTTTGTGAATCAACCACACTCTGTGTCAGCCATTTTTCTAGGTAGGGATTGTATCTAGTTTAATTTAATGTCATTTATTTCTGTATAGTGAGACGCCCTTGGATCTAACATTTTGGTTAACCCTGGTGCAGCTTGATGAACGTCGTAGAACGTCAAAGCCTATCTTTTGCTAGATGTGACCGTATTCATTCGAGGCTATTTTGTACAACCCTGTTTGGGGTGATTTTTCAAGTCTTTGCTGACTTTAGTTATGACAATCAGATGTCATGGTTATTTCTTTAACTGCATTCTTTGCAGCCAGTTTAGATACACCCCTGACTTTCGTTAGATCAGTCGTATCAGTTAGGCAATCGACTGTAATTGCCAGTTTTGTAAATGCATTATATTTTCATTTTGAATAAGCTCAGAAGCTATTCTTGGTCATGTTTGAACCTAACAATTAGAAGGAATGTTTCGTTGCCTAGCATCGAACTCGGTTCCCAACGTATCATTAAGCAGATCCTTGTATGGAATCTGCGCCACAATTATCATTTTGCTTGTGTCATGTAAGACACGTTTTTATTTGATGTTGTACTAGCAACTAGTGAATTGTATTTTTAGAGCAAAGAGCTCCAGTAATTGTAAGATTACTATCATTTAGACGTCTTTGGTAGAAAGACGGAATTATATCATTCTATTCAGATTTATTGCGTGTTTTTATACACGGACTCTTTAGAGGTTCATAACGCATGGTAAAGTTTTTTAAGAACAGGCCAGATGTATAGTTTTATATTGATTAAATCGCCGGCCTTGAATAATGTGTGTATTGTGTCGACTGAACGCAGGAATGTGGTAGCCTGCTGATGACATCCAGTGCCTTGAGAGCACGCTTCATTTGTTTGCGAGACAGAACGACTTTGACAAGAGACAGAATGCTTATTGTATTCGCTCTTTCTTTCATTGCAATTTAGCTTATGTAACCCAGTTTTCAACCCTGTCTCAGATCACATGTTTTATAGATTTCTTTTTGTTAGTTGAGCGCACTTCTTGCGTGTACCATTTTAACGTGTACAATTAGGTCAGGTTTTCTATAGTGAGTTGCAGGCGACCCTGTTAAATGCAGGAATTTATTGTATGAAGGTACTTGTGATTACCTTGTCCGGGAGGGTTCCCGTTGACTAGATGTTATTGGAAGGTAACTGTTGTGGACAGGCCTATCCCAGAGTTATTGAATGCGAGCTTTGCGCCGCTGGTAACCCGTGTTATTGTGTGTCCGAGTTGTTATTGCTCGTTGATCTTATTCCGACTGTTGAGTCGAGGCTTTTTGGTGGAGAATGATCTCAGTGTAGACACTCCGTGCCCGAGCTATTGTCAGTATTATTCGCCATAAACCAACGATAAACCTAAACCAACATCTTGATAATAAAACGCATAACTTTGGTAAAACAAAAGCTAACTAATGAATTCTTTCTATCTAACCTTGTTCTGTTGCATTTTGGAACTGTTGACATAGCCGTGCAGTTGAAGGTTATTTCCTTGTGTGGAAATGACTAGGTCAGTTGACACTTTTGTAGCGACCTGAAGCATGCGCATGAGCTTGTGGAGCTCAGGCCATGCGATGTCAGACGTGGTCTCAACTACGCATTCGTCACAGTAATTACACACATTAGATGACTATGGCTTACAAAGAGTAAACCAAGGTGTAGGCAGGAATTTAATAAAGATTTGTGTCTATTTCATTACTTATTTATGATGTACAAGTGTGTAAATCCTACATGTTACCTTATTGTGTGCTGATAGCACGTAGTTATTAAGAATAGTTAAATGTTTTTCATGGCTGTACACTTAGATTTGTTGTAACTGTTTTCTGTTACGGACGTCATCGCCGTAAATTTTGTTATTAACTGTTAGGACTTGGCTAGATGATTAACGTTAGATGTAAATGTGGAAATGGTATCATCCTAACTTAGATTTGTTTTGCTACCTTGTTAAATGTAAATTCTGATATTAGCTTAATCTTGTAACTTGAACTAGGGACTTGCGTCGTACCATTTTCCTAGTGTTGCTGTTGTTGCTTTATTATTGTGAGTTAGATCTTTTGCGAGGATTTTTTTCAGTAACTTCTCAGGTAGGGACCTGCTCTTTATTTTCTTTTGTTTATTAGTTTGCGGACTAGCCGATTATAACCCTCCGAACTAGGCTTAGGGGCTTGTGAATTTTAATAAATCTTCACGGTGTTTTACTTAAGTCTGGATGTTTAATTTCTCAGTCTAGTTTTAAGGTGAACCTTTCCTTAGGCAGTCTATGACCATCGTCACCATGTACCACGATCACCGTGGACTACAGTGTCTCGTGCCGCTTAGCCTATTAGGAAGTTCACCTGATCCTCACGGTAATTTTATTCGATTTATGGGATGTTAGAAAAGTCATCGTGGTTGTTGACACGACTAACGGTCTCAGTATTATGAATCTGAAATGGCCCTTTTCAATCTAAATTGCATGGCGTATTTTCAATCTCAATTGCATTTTGTAAGTATTTTGAATTTCAATTGCATTTTGTAAGTATTTCGACTCTACATTGCATTTTGTACGAATTTTGAACCTAAACAACATTCTGTGCGTATATTTCAATCTATTCCTTTTGTAGGTATTTTCCTGCTATATTACCATTTGTACCTAATTATTTTCAATCTGAGTTCCATTTTTGAATTTTCGTTATGGTTTCCATTTCATTGTCATTTTTGCTATCACCCAGATCATTAGGGGCCGATAACCTAGATGTTAGTCCCCTTAATACAACAATTATCATCATCATCATTGTTACGGACAAAAGAAAGAAAGAAAGAAAGAAAGAAAGAAAGATAATGTCAAATATATTCATGTTGAAATGTGTGCATAACTTGTTGCAGATTTTGGATGTCTTCAGTAGAGACGAATGTTTAAGTTCCTCTGTATTGGCTCTTGGACAGTGGAACATAACACGTTCCAGTCTCATTGGCCGCGAAGGAACACATAATTCAAATTCAGATAACAAATAAGAACTATCAATGTTTAATGCATTAATACATTTTAATAGTAAATAACAGACTACTAACCTACCTTCTTGTCTCTTATGACTTATAAAATAATTGTGTCAGTAAGAAATTATACCTTGCATACATGGGATATCCATTTGTTTTTGTATTCCAGGCATCTAAGAATATTTCTTTTTGTATCATTTCAATGTTATCGTTGGCATTCGCACATCTTGGGTTCCAAACTATTCCAAGCTATTTCTTACGAATTCATTCTACAATTGTTTTTAGTATTCAGCTTACGAAATTCATACGTTGATCATTGTGTATGCATCTCGAACAGTTTGATCAATATGGTAGTACACCTAGATCCTTGATAGGGCTGACTTCGGAAATGGTGGTGGTGTTTTCTTTCGGATACTTAAACTCGAAAGTTGTATTTCTTCTCGTAAATATTACCAGCTGACATTTGTATTAAAATCCAAACAATTTGTTTTGTTCCAATTAGGATAGGTGGCTTTGCTGGCGTAGTTAGTAGCATGACGAGCTACTATGCCCAAGATCGCGGGTTCAAACCGGCCGAAATCGCCGGATTTTTAAGAGCGTTAAAATCCCTCAATTTGCCTTCCTTCGGATGGGAAGTGAAGACGGTGGGCCTATGTCATAGATTAATGGCATGCAAAAGAACCTTCCACTAACTACAATTGTGTGAGGCTAAATTTATAGGTTAGATTTGATTAACACTCTTTATGTTCCAACGTTCGTCACCAGATGCTGGTTGCAGTGGCGTCTAGTAGCCAAGTTCACAGCTAGGTTTCGTAGACTGTAGTATTTGGTAGCAGAAGTAGGAACTACTTGAAATTGATCGTCTGTAGTCCTTACCTAAATTACAGATAACACACACTAATACAGCCATCACGGCCAACACCGGTTACCAGACAGATTCTACACACACCCAAAGTACACGAGGTTACATGACCGCATTGTCGCAGCCCCTAAACTGAGGAAGCAACCAACCAATTTAGAATGTTGTCTACATCTTGTTGGAGCAATATGCAGGCCCGTAATGAGTGAATTTCCTTAAACAGTTTTCTTCTTCTTCTTCTTCTTCTTCTTCTTCTTCTTCTGCCTCAGTCGGAATATTCTACAATACAGTAGTTTTTCTTCAACCCACAAATATATTACTCCTCCAAATATTTCGGTGTTCAGCATCTTCCTCGGTTAAGCGTCTGGTAGCCATGCTTCTCCTTACACCAACCATCCATTGTTCTCTTGGTTAACCCCGTTTACTTTTGCCTTCAGCTTGCCAATGTAACATTATATTTGGAATTCTACTATTCTGCATCGTTTTTACATGCCCAAACCATTGTAATAATCTTTATTCAACCACCTCTAGTACATTTATTTACCAGCATAATTACTCTGAATCTCGTATTTCTAAATTTTCCGATCTTGATTTTCTTGCCACCCTCCTCCAATAATCCATCTCTGTTACTAATAATTTGTTAGCTTGCTGTCTGTTTTAAGTCCACATTTCTGCTTCATATAACAAAATACTTTGTACCAATGAACTGTAAATAAGTTTTTTAGTTTTGTTTAAAATATTTCTGCTCCATAAAACGGAATTTAATGCTCCATTTGTTCTCATAGCCTCACTTACTCTTTCCTCAATTTCAGATGAACGTGTTTACCCCAGCTTCTATTATTGAACCCAATTTTAATATTAATAATTATAATACGAGTAGTAATAATATATACATGATAAATATAGATTTACCTGGTATTACATGAGTTTAATTTGCTGCATTCATACCAAAAAATGCTTAGCGTATCCTGCGTGACACATACTTTGTTCCGACCCTGTGACGTGTATTCTATCACGCACACGAAAACATTGATGTGTCTGGAAACATCAATAGCCCTTCGTGGGTGAGAACCAAGTAATTGATTCGCCAATAAACTGGGTTTAGTTTCTCGTGTTACTATTGAACTGGCTGGCTAGCTAGTGTTTTGTCTTGTGAAACCTGCTGACGTTACAAGTGTGGTTTATCCACCTTCACTCTACGCAAAGACTGGTGATACATTATTAAAGTACTTAAAAAATCTCATTCTAAGGCTTGAATGTTTACCACTCCTTTACTTTGAGCTTGTACAGTAAAGTATATCATAGGAACTTTTGGATCTCGAAACCATTTGATATGACCTTTCCCACGGAAAAATCACATGTGAATTTCTGTTGATATTGCCACCTTGGCGATCTGCCCATGTTGAAAATAAATAAATAAATAAATAAATAAATAAATAAATAAATAAATAAATAAATGAATAAATGAATAAATAAATAAATAAATCTTCTTAAGGATATGGAGCAAGTTGGGGTCAGTCCAAATGAGATCTGGAATAGAGAGGTGTTTCGAGTTACGATTGATTCATTCAAGGGGTTCCAGGAAAAGCAAAGGAGAAGAGCCAAGAACATCTGGTCGGAAGAAAGGAAGAGAATCCACAGTGAAAGGATGAAGAGTTTCTGGGAGCAGAAAAAGGATTAATCAGCAAGTTGTTTCCCGTGGTACAAAGTAGGCCAAAATCGAAAAAAGAAGAAAAATAAATAAATAAATGAATAAATAAATAAATAAATGAATAAATAAATAAATCAATAAATGAATGAATTAATAAATAAATAAACGAACGAACGAATGAATGAATCCATTTCACAATAGGTGGCTCATAAGTCATTACAGAAATTAGTGTATTTCATACAATTCAGTGGCAGTTTATGTGCTTCCGGTGTGACTCGCATATGCAATGACCATGAACAAAGTACAGGGACAATCCATACAAGTGTTTGGATAAAATTTGGAAAATCCTTGCTTCTTAAGTGGACAGCTGTTAGTAGCTTGCTCACGAGTCGGAAAACCACGTTATTTGTGTACGGTAAAACTAAAAACATTGTGCATCCAAAATTACTTCAATAATCAAAATTACTACACAAACACTTTCTTTCTTTGCATGGCATTGCAACGGGTACAGTTAGTAAATAAATAAATAAGTAAATAAATAAACAAATAAATAAATAACTAGCTAACTAAATAATTCTTGGCTGTAACCTTGGAGGACCGGATTCGATTTTCGACTGTGTTAAGAAAATTAATTCTGGTTTGAGGGCTGGAACAGGGGTTGACTCAGCCTCATGGGGTAGAATTGAGAAGATTTGGTGTCGATTACTACCTCAGTCATCCTGATCAAAAGGGGTACGATTAGTTTACGCTCAACAAGATGCAAATGAAGCTAATATTATTGGAAATGGTGGGTGGGTGGGTGAGTGCTTATCGTGTCGGACTTCTGACCCCAGGCCAGCGGGTTCGCTCCTGGCCGTGGTAGGTGATTTTTTAAAGGCGAAAAAATCACTACACGAATGTCATAGTTGTTGGCATGTCAAAGAACCCATTTGAATTCAGTAGGCCGTGTTCATAATGGCAAAATTAATCTCGGAAATATTTAAACATTACAATGAGGTGGTTGTTTGGTTGGTTCCTTAGTTTAGGGGCTGCGACAACGCGGTCATGTAGCTCTATTTCTTTGGGTGTGTGCAGAATTTGTCTGATAACCGGTGTTAATTGTGATGGCTGTATTACTGTGTGTTGTCTGTGATTCAGCTAGAAGGCCTGCAGACGATTAATTTTTTCAAGTAGTTTCTACTTTTGCTACCAAATGCTACCGTCCACGACACCTAACTGCGGACTTGGCTACTAAATGCCATCGTAGTCAGCACCTGGCGGCGAACGTTGGAATTAATATATCGTTATCAAACTAACCTACAAATTTTAGATTCCACAAGAGTAGTTAGTGAAAGGTACTTTTTCATGCCATAAATCTATGAAAATGGGACTGCTGGCTTTACTTCCCCTCCGAAAGAAGGGATACTAAGGGATTTTAAAGCTCTTTCGTGATTTTTGTCGCCTTTCAAAAAATCACTTACCACGGCCAGGAGCGAACCTGCAAGCTTGGGGTTGGTAATCCGACACGATAAGCACTCACCCACCCACCATGGCAGGCAATTCAATACTGTCATCTGCCTTGGGAGGCCACGCAGTAATGGAGGTGGTTCTTCCATTCCTCATAGCAGTTTTTGAACTCGAATACTGTTATCATCTTCAGCTGGCCGGTTACAGCCGTTTGAATGGTGTCCAGTGTCTCCAAAACGACGTCATTAAGGTGTGCTTTCAATCTCGGAAAGAGAAAAAGTCACAACGACACAAATCGGGTGAATAAGGTGGCTGAGGAGCCACAGGAATGTTCTTACTGGCTAAATACTGGTTCACTGAAATCTCAGTGTGTCAAGGGGCATTGTCGTGATGCAACACCCAGTTCTGTTTGCTGTTTGGTCTTACACGCTGGCCCGTTTGCGAAGACTTTCAAGAACCCCTCCTATGAACAATGACCAATATCCGTTTTACGTCTCGGCATGATGGGTTAAAATCACTGACTGGACTATTAATTATATTATCATGGAGATGCATGTGCAACAAATCCTTGTCGGACGTAATTTAGGAATGGCGAGGTGAATGAAACACGAATCCCCCTTCCGTCCAATCTTAACTAGACTATGAAGTTTGCGGAAAGAAAAGTTCACAGGCGAAATGAAGAAAAGCCGAGTTGCACTTCCACGGAAACTCCAAACACAACCACTCTTCTCTAAAATTTTTAACTCAACACGACTCGACAGTTTGCTGCTGGCTGTATCTGGGGCAATAAGCTCGTCCGCAAGCTAAGCTGTAACTGGGGTGATAGACTCGCCCTTAGCTAGCTCGTAAACTGTCGCCTCAGTAACTGAATGGAGATTGTTGGAAGAAATTAAAACGTAAAAACACTTAGACTATAATAGGCGATGTATTGAAGATAGAGATATGCTCTCCCGGGCTTTTTGTAGAACTTTTCATGCTGAACAATTCTTACACTCATAGTATTTAGATATTTTCAACAATTTGCCCTGCGTAAGCTTACAAACCGCTCGGACGCCAGTTTTTTTTTTCGACTTTTCCGCTGAAATCGTTACTGCTCGGCTTCCTTTGATCATAAATATTTTTTTTCTACAGAAATCATCCTCGAGATATCCTTTACAGAATGGTGAAAACCGCATCAAAATCCATCCTGTGGTTCTCGTGTTTACCCGTTACATCCAATAATCAGGGACTTTGTTTTATAGTAAGTAGAGATGGTGCCATTTTATGCAGTTAACTTCTTCCACCCTTTTGACAAACATACACGAACCACCACTAATCATCATCTAGACTGGTTCTAAAAATCTGCCGTGTTGGCTTTCATGGCCATGAATTTAAACTTCAACAAAATCTGTTAGGTTCTTGTCTTGTCTATCGCGTGTGTTCACGCACGTCACAAGACGAAGCAGAATATCTGCAACACTCTCTAATTTCCCTACTCTAATATTTAATCTAATCACATTTCATAGTAAACTACCGTGAAGCGCAAAATATGACCACAAACGCAGGTGAAAATTGTAATCAAATTTACTTGCTGCACCACTCAACAAATTGTCTCACAAATCTTCAAACTTCTGTCTATCACAGCGACAATGAGAGCTAGAAACGGAAGGATATAGATGGTATAACTTCAGATCTGGAGCCCAGCAATTCAAACAGATAACAGCTGCGACTTCAACTCGCAATCCTCACCCTCCCCCGTCACCCCCACCATTCTCATTTGTTGTTCCTGGATTCGCTTCCGGCAAAGTGAGTGACGTCACATCTGTTGAAAGCGCCATATTGCTGGAACAAGTGGAGTGTGATCGAACACATTTAAATACAAGAATCTCGCATTCTGTCACACTTACGCAACCTCTCTGAATTTATCAAGCTCGAATCTGGAAGTAAACTCAAGGTAGATCCCGTAATGTATCCCAAGAGCCTGGAAGAAGACAATTAAACTCCTTCGATGTAAAATATACCTCTTGAGCTCATGCAGCCGTAACGAAACACGCTAGGGCTTTAGAGCAAGTATTGTGCAGCACATTCACTTTTGACTGTGGACCAGTTCTTAACACGGATATAATTTAGGGCTGGTGTTCTACCTGTGATTGGCGTGGACTATAAACTAACACGCATATCCGGTGGTTACCATGACAACAAGCGTTCGTCATCTAGTCCTACGGATTCTAGTTCAGTGGAGACATCTATAATGTTGCTGTATATTCAGCCATCATAAGGTAAATACGGTACAGATGCCGCTGCTGTACAGATGCCGCATACACTGTAGCTATAAATTCCCAGCGCTGCAGCTAGATGGCAGTGTGTAAGCTATTTCGGTATCCAAGCAATAACCACTGTGTGCGAGTATGGTGCAATTTGCTCATTACACAACATTGTTGTTGACTAGCGGACCCGTGCGAGAAATCTCGCATGTTCATAAACCACAGTTTTCCTGATAGGTTTATAATGAGAGACTTAAGGTGTTTCTATTTCAACCAAATGATTATAGAACACTATTTACATTTCAGTTAGAATTCCAAGTTCTACGTTCCCTGACTGAAGAACGCAATCACTGACAATTGGATCATCATAACACTCACCGGTTATTCGATATTTATGAAATTATACTATTTGAGTACTCATTCCTTTGAATTAGGCTGTTCTGAAATCCATGCAAAATGATAAGGAAAGACCTCAGAATGTTAAAAAGACTTGAAAAAGGCGTCACAGCGGTAAAAATGTGAAATGGACAGCAATTATGGAGCGTATTTTCCTACAGCAACAGTATATGTAAATCACACACTTCGTACATTTCTTTAAAGTCTCTTTTTAAAGAAATTATAGATATTTATGTAATTTGAGTGCAATTCGTCACTGCTAATGTAAATTCTATTTCATTTGAATACTCATTTGTCACAATCGGTAACTTGTGAGCGCCGCAGGAGGGATAATCTCTACTTAGTATATAACTAAGTCCCAGATTCTTGGATTCTTGGTAAACTCGAGAACCTCTGGTCGGATTTTGATGCGGTTTTCACCGTTCTGTTAAGTATATCTGGACGATGATTTCTGAAGATAATATTTTTTTTATGATCAAAGGAAGCCTAGCAGAAACGATTTCAGTGGAAAAGTCGAAAAAAAAAACTGCCGTCCGAGCAACTTGTAAGCTTACGCTGGGCAAACCGTTAAAAATATCTAAATACTATGAGCGTAAGAATTGTTCAGCATGAAAAGTTCTACAAAAAAGTCCGCGAGAGCATATGTCTATCTTCAATACATCGCCCACTATAAGGGTTTTTACGTTTTAATTTCTTCCAACCATGTCCATTCAACTACTGAGGCGACAGATTACGAGTTATAGCTAAGGGCGAGTCTATCATCCCTGTTACAGCCTAGCTAGCGGGCGAACCTATTGCCCCAGATACAGCCAGCAACAAACCATTGAGTCGTGTTGAGTATGACTTCTGAGAAGGGTGGTTGTGTTTGGAGTTTCCCTGGAATTGCAACTCGTGTTTTCTTCATTACGCCTGTGAAGCACAGTCAAGTTAAGATTGGACGGAAGGGGGATTTGAGTTTCATTCACCTCGCCATTCCCTGGAAGTGCAACTGTCACTTCGCCTGTGAACTATTCAATTTAAGATTGTATGGAAGGGGTATTATACTATATTTAATTATACTGATTGGCGTATAATCTCTACTTACAATAAAACAAAGTCCCCGATTCTTGGCTGTCAAGGGTAATCTCGAGAACCACTAAATGGATTTTGATGCAGTTTTCACCATTCTGTAAAGGATATCTCGAGGAATGTTTCTGTTGAAAGTAATTTATGTATGACCAAAGGAAGTCAAACACTAACGATTTCAGTGAAAAGGTCGAAAAAAACTGGCGTCCATGCGCTTTTTAAACTTACGCTGGGCAAACCGTTAAAAATATCTATATACTATGAGTGTAAGAATTGTTCAGCATGAAAAGTTCTACAAAAAGCCCGGGAGAGCATATTCAATACATCGCCTACTATAAGTGTTTTTAAGTTTCCATTTCTTCCAACAATCTCCATTCAGTTACTGAGGCGACAGTTTACGGGCTCGCTAGGGGCGAGTCTATCACCCCAGTTACAGCTTAGCTTGCGGACGAGCTTATTGCCCCAGATACAGCCAGCAGCAAACTGTCGAGTCGTGTTGAGTTAAAAATTTTAGAGAAGAGTGGTTGTGTTTGGAGTTTCCGTGGAAGTGCAACTCGGCTTTTCTTCATTTCGCCTGTGAACTTTTCTTTCCGCAAACTTCATAGTCTAGTTAAGATTGGACGGAAGGGGGATTCGTGTTTCATTCACCTCGCCATTCCTAAATCACGTCCGACAAGAATTTGTTGCACATGCATCTCCATGATAATATAATTAATAGCCCAGTCAGTTATTTTTAACCCATCATGCCGAGACGTGAAACGGATATTGGTCGTTGTTCATTGGCATTGAAAAAAAAGAGCGCTTATCACGTAATGCATTAATAACTGTTCCCGGGTGAAGCCGAGTCGGGTTGCTAGTATATATGATAAAGCGAGCGCATGTTTCCTCCTGACAAAGTTTTTTTAATCATTTTAAATGATCTTGTCGACTTCGTCGTTACGCTGGGGTCTGGCGTTACGTTACGATGACGGAAGGACAGATGCACTGAGGTGTGTGACGTAACAGTACCGCTGGATGCATTTGTACCCCGACAATCTCTACTTTGTTAGTATAAGACAAAAATCCCCGATCCTTGGATGTCACGGGTAATCTCGAGAACCACTGGATGGATTTTGATGCGGTTTTCACCATTCTGTAAAGGATATCTCGAGGAAAGATTCTGTAGAAAATAATTTATGTATGATCAAAGGAAGCCAAGCAGTAACAATTTCAGTGAAAAAAAAAAACTCGAAAACAAACTTGGCGTCCGTGCGCTTCTTAAGCTTACGCTGGGCAAACCGTTAAAAATATCAATATACTATGAGCGTAAGAATTGGTCAGCATGAAAAGTTCTACAAAAAAGTCCGCGAGAGCATATCTCGATCTTCAATACATCGCCCATTATAAGTGTTTTTAGACTGGATGGAAGGGGCAAGTCACCGCGCGCTGGACCTTGCTTTGCCCTTGGTTTGCACTTGCCCTTCGCGAGTAATTTGAAACAAGATAAGCAAGATAAGTATTATGCAGATAATTTTCTTACATGTCAAGAGTCTTTGGCTTCGAGCAAAGCGAGAAGCCTCCAGCCTTTCTAGCATTTTTCAGCATTTGTAGCATTTAAAATGATACAAAGTCTAGTCTTTCAGACTGACTGTCGCTTTTTTCCTTTGTTCATGTATTATACTATAATTTTATGTTAAGCTGGTTGTATACTCTTAAATCACCTGTTTTTAGTGCAGAACAATTCTTATCCGTTACTTTAGTAGATTCTCAGCTTCTTTTCGACCATATTAGCCAACAGGGGAGGGGGGTGCGGCGTCTCTACCTGACGGGAGAGTTTCCACACAGCAATACTGTCGAGATACCTCACTGATATATTATCACTTAAGGGGTTTAAATCGTCAAAATCACTCAGTCCTCAACCCAGGGGAATTATCCATTTAAAATTAAAATCTCATCTCAGGAAACATTTAAACTATTCAGAGGGTACCGGTATTCCATTCGAGCATTTTATTATCTTATGATTCTCAAAGTACCTAATTTGTTTCATTCATAATATTGCTACATCATTGTTACTATAAACAACTACTTTTTTTTTTTCAGAAATAAAAATTAATGGTATGCCTACTCGGTACAAAAGTGAGGGCACAGTCAAGTGAGCTCAGTGAAAGGGAAAAAATTAAGAGAAGTAGTAAAAAAATGCTGAAAACAAAGGAAATACTATTCAGGAAGGCAGAAATGTGCGATGGAATGCAGGAACGAAGAATGGGTCACGGAAATCTGGATAAGGCACAATGGCTCCATACACGTTTGTTAAATGAGGACTGTATAAAAACATAACATTAATTTTATAATGTGAATTAAAATAAAACGTAGTTTGTATTGATGAGGTGGAGTATTTTCAAAAGATAAATTCTATTTTTAGCTTACTTTTCAAATTTTGCAAAAAGGAGGAAAAAGTAGACTTATGAGATCGATCCGGGCAAATGTCTGTATGTCTGTCCTTCTGTCTGTCTGTCTGGCTGTGTGTGTCTCCCCCTATCAACTCCTAAACGGCTGCAGCAATCGAATCCAAATTTGGTTTGAGTAATGATCTTTACCTGTATATCTCACACCCATATTTGAACATTATTTCAGTGCTACCAACTACTGAAAAACCGCAAATGAAATTTGAGCTCCATATTGGATATCATGGAAGGTATGCATGGGAGCTATTCCAAAATTGGCAAACTTATACATAATAATTTTTCAGTTTAATTTCCAGGAGGCCATGCCTGGCAGTGTTGCCAAAATGATTCTAAGCCTGCTGATAAGTCCAATTTTTAAATGCATATAACTTCTACACTATCAATTGGATTTCAACCAAATTTCGTATTTACTATGTGTGCATAAACAGATATGACTGAGCGTATTCTTAAAAGCCAACAGGGCTGCCAACTGTTAATAAATGCTCTCTCTCTCTCTATCCAAATACCAATATATCAGAAAGTATGCAAGCCGACAGCTTTAAACTATTCACACATATAGTACCTGATATTCCAGATTAATTTGGAGTAACTTATGTACGTCAGTGCTACCAACATGATTCTAAGCCTGCTAATAGGACCAATTTTTAAATACTTGTAACTTCTATACTATCGATTGGATTTCAACCAAATGTCGTATGTGCTATGTGTACCATAACAGATATGACGATGATTATTCTTAAGAGCAACCAGGGCTGCCAACTATTAATAAATGCTGTCTCCATTTTTTACCCTTTTATTAATATATCAGCAAGTAGGTAAGCCAACAGCTTTGCAATTTGCACACGTATAGTAGGCCTACCTGACAGTCTAGATTAATTTGGAGAATCTAATATACGTCAGTGCTGCCAACATGACTCTAAGCTTGCTGATAGGTCCAATTTTAAAATATATTTAACTTCTATAGTGTGCCCAATCGGTCACGGCAGACTGGTATCGAACTCGGGTCTTATCAGAGAAGACCAGGCACATGATTCTGCCTAGAGTCGAACCATTGATCTCTGAGGGGGAACAGTTACAGGGAACCCGAAGAGCAATGAGATGTATAATGACATATAATAATATAGCATGATTTCACGGCCAGATTGTGAATATCATAGCTGTTTAAGGA
This sequence comes from Meconema thalassinum, assembly GCA_946902985.2. NCBI lineage: Eukaryota > Metazoa > Arthropoda > Insecta > Orthoptera > Tettigoniidae > Meconema > Meconema thalassinum. The sequence continues at coordinate 438,950,209 of OX336393.1, read as the reverse complement.
AATAATTGTCAGAAATTGCAGTCATATGTACGTTTTCAAAGTATAGAAACGTGAAAGCAGGCCAGCTTGACGTTTTACTAATTGCAGCTAGCGAATGGGAGGAGATTCAAGGCGCCGGAGGAACTTCTTTCGTCTGGACCGAGGAGACAGCTCGAAATTAATGACCCTGGGAGTCCCCAATGGACAACGCTTGAGACTGTAGTGGGGATGATTGCCCACGGAAATTAATTGATTACAGCCAAGTGGAGCATTGAAATGGAGTGAAATGTACACACAGATGAATATATTCTGGGAGATATAATTTAGGAGTGGTCGTACACCTAAATTAAAGCCTATATCTCTAAATAAGCCTATTAACACCGGACTTACGCTCGAGAGGAGTGATTTGGTGACCAGCCAGAGGGGAATCACCATGGTGGCGCCATGACGCGATGGAATAAGGCAATTAATTGTAATTAATTGGCCGAAGCGATCGCTTGCACGCAAGTGATTATGGGACTCCCACATCTAGATAAACAAGGTGTATACGTCATTTTGAATGGAAATACATTATTTCAAGAAAGGAGTCGCTCTCGTGTGTCCTGTGGACTACATTTTACGAGAAACCTTTATATAGGGGAAGCAGCACAGACCAAGCCAGTTGTCTTCAAGTTGTTCTTTAGTCTTCTTCAGTTGCTCTGCAGTTCATCGCCAGTTCATCTTTAATCTACACGTAACTAAACGCTGCCAGTAGCGCGCGAAATGTATCGACGCTCGAGTATATATGAAGAACAATGGAAGCACATCATACAGCTTCTTAATGGTAATCATGAATCGCGTAAGATTTAATCTACAGAAGATATTCATCCATTATGATACGCATGTGTAATTTTCTACAACGTAGCAATAAATTAGGATGGTTTTGGACACTTAATACCGGGAGGTATTGTCATACTTATAAATGACGCAGTATCGTCAGGATCATTACATTTATGGGAGCCGAGAGGCATCACAAATAATCATGACGGTAAAATGAACAGTATTGAAGGGAACGAGAATCGAACGCACGTACACGCAGATAGACTTTCACGGAGACCAGCGGCTATCGTAGCTTCATCGTATCTCTGAGGTCAGGCGTTAGGAGGAGTCCGATTAAGGATCAACCTGTGAAATAGTGAAAAAGTGTATATAAATTTTGTTATAGTGATTTCAAAAGTGTTTATGTGTATTGTGAATAATATGTGTCGTGTTAAAGTGAGAAAAGCCACTGATAAAAGTATGATTATCGTGTGTGAAAAATGTGATACCATGTGGTATGTGAGATATAACATGATGGCTTAAATCAAGCGTCATGGCAGGACCAGAGCTGGCGTGCTGGTATAATCCAGCGAAAATGAAAAAGTGAGTACCAATTTACAATGTTATTCTAACTAAATAGTTCACCATACAACGAAACATCACTTTAAGAATAAAATGTAACAGTCACTTATTTTACGAGCTTTCACCACTCGTATTTTGGTAGAATATGGCTTGGAAGGTGATTTGTTTAGGGCTATTCAGGTCAAAAATAGTGATGAATGTAACGGTAACGTTAAATGGTAATAATAATAATATTAATAATCTGGGGTCGGTAACAGTAAAGTAAAGTAATAGGCATTTCTGGCCTAAATAACGTTCAAAGTGTGTCATGTCTAATATAAAGATACTGTATTTTGGTAAACAGTAAGAAAGTAACGTGAAATATAGCGAGATACGAGAGTTTTTCAGTTTCAAATGAAGTGTTGAATGAATATTTGATATGGTCAATTCTTAGGATTGTTATTTGAGAACCATTAAAGTAATGTAAGCCAGTAAATTTATACTTGTTTTTGGGAGCTATTTAAAGCTTTGGCTTAAGTGTAATTGCAGAGAGGACGCGAGTGCCTCAATAATTGAGTCATCTATGAGAAGTATTGTTTGAAGCCGCATAGAGCGAGCGAAGTAACGTAGAATCCAGTGATTTACGTCAATAAAGTTGCGGGCACCAAGCTAATAGCTTGCACGTTAGGTGAAAAGTTGGCTAATCTACGAGTTAGTATCGCCGTTGTGCATACTTTTATTATTCGCAGAGAATTGGACAGAGCCTGTCTGTATCCATCGCTTGCAGGAATAATTGCCACGAGGGAAGCTCTTCGAGACTCCGTGAGCACATGTATAAAATGATCTGCCCTGAGAGGAGATTCATGTTCGTCGTATAGGAAACGCAGATTTCCTTATTATGTTATATTATTGAGACAGCTGCTGGTGAGCAATCTTGTATTCTCATTATGATGCGCGTCCAAAGCCACTAGTATTCACCATAGAACGGCAAGGCTATTACTGAATCCATCCCCATCCATGAATGTTAATTAAGGAGCCGAGTTGAGTCCACTACACTATAAATATAGGTGTTAAATAATCAGAATGACTCAATTACTGGAGACAACACTTAGCGTAACCCCATTGTACTGCAATTGTAAACAAAGTTGATGATGATGATGATAATTGTTGTTTTAAGGGGCCTAACATCTAGGTTATCGGCCCAAACAAAGTTGACCTTGCTTGCAACCAAGAGAGGGAGTGGTAGTAGACCACTAGTGCGACGGCCATCTTGCTCGGCCAGCTGGAACTAATTTTATTGCCTGCTTGGAAGGGGAGGTTTAGCGACCTGATTTCTTTATTTTTAAAGCAGAGTGGGACACTGAAGAATCTCGGTATTTCGAAATGTAATTAAGATATGATTGTCATGATGATGCCAATTGATTTAAATGATGTGTTTCAACACACATACATTGTCGGATCATTGAAATCGGATAATATTTGGCCCAGTTATTCTCTGAGGAGGAACACGGAACCAAAATAATGTAGGCATCTTTTTAAAGTGCATTTTTGCCCAGTTCACACTAATTTATGCAGACGGGTATGTGATTTTTAAGAACATGACACGTTTGTAACGATAATAATTTCGACCAGACCCAGAAAATCGTTGTATGGTGAAACTATAAACATTTCTATCCATGTGTATTTTGGAAGGGAAACGTACCACTTTTTAGCGTTTCATATTGATGGAAAAGAGGGAAGATGATTCACACGACACAACAATATTTGTTAATTAAGGCATAAAATAATGAATTTATGTTAATGAAAGTAAATGCCGTAAGAAACGGATTAATGTTTTACTATTACAGAATTAATGTAATTTGATGTGATATGTGACTTTTGTGTTGTGATACTCCAGTTTTGTTAAATTGTGTCACATAAAGAACACTATGGAGACTCGTAGATGTCTGAAAGTATCAATGATAGGATGCTAGAAATAGATTTGAGTGCAGTGTAGCACTAATTAAGAAGAGACTCACAAAATAACCCTGATTTTAATTGTGGGAATTAAATGTAAATTATCCTTTGTTTGTATTTTGTTGTATAGCCATGATTTTATATCAGTAAATGTTTTATTTTAGGAATATGTTGTTTCTTTCATGTAGAATAGTTACCTGGTAGACTCAAATCCTGAGCAAGTGGTCGTATGGTGGGCAGGAACGTCCCATACCTCGAAAGACCGTGAGTTAGCTGGGATACGAACACATGTTCCACATGATGACAATTGGGTACATGGAGGAGATGTCACTGTACTAGGATTGAGTCACAGGGGCTACTGAATGTCGGCCAAGATATTAATGGTAGAAGCATGTACAGCAGAGAAATTAGGATATATTAGGAAGAGGCCGCGTCCCATTTGTTTATAAGCCTTCACGTCAAAATAAATGTTGATAATCCTTCATAAGACATGCTTAAATGTAAATGTAACAGGTCACCACCATGCTCTTAAGTGTGTCCACTACTCTTTAATTATCATGGCGGCCCAGGTGGGGCATTCGTCAGTAAAAACCACTCCCTGGACAGTTTTATTGATAATTCAGAATTTGGCCGATGTCTTACAATGGACCAAACCATTGATAACCATACTCCCTAATTATCATGGCGCCCAACGTGGGGAATTCGGCAGTAAAAACCACTCCCTGGACAGTTTTATTGATAATTCAGAATTTGGCCGATGTCTTACAATGGACCAAACCATTGATAACCATACTCCTTAATTATCATGGCGCCCAGAGACGTGGAAGGCTTATGGGATTCAGAAAACCCCATAATAATAGCATGGTTTTCATGGGGAAAACCATAATAGTATTTTTCCTCAAACTCTGTTTGAGCGATTGTGAGTCTTTCTAGATGATACTCAGACATTAGACACTCTTGTCAGACGGGTACGTGGGTCTATACCCATTCCATAGGTGGTTTCGGCACTTTGTAATAAGTTGTTGTTGTTGTCGCAAGATCGGAATCCTTTTCTTTCCAATAGAACGCGCCAGCATGTTCAGCTGCGGCCTACCTGAATCTCAAATTAAGAAATACAGGATGGCTGGAACTAAGGAGGTACTCAGGTGTATCGCGGAATTAAGAGAACATTTTGATGATACTAATGCTAAGAGTAAGGAAGAGGCTAAAGCATTTAAAGATGAAATAGCAGGTAGATTGGCTACAGTCAATACTCAATTGGATGCCAATGAAGCTGAAATGAACAGTAGATTGGATGCCAATCAAACTGAAATGAGCCAGATGTTGGCTACAGTAAATATTCAGTTAGAGAATAATCAAGCTGAAATGAACACAAGATTAGAGGCTAATCAAGCTGAAATGAACACTAGATTAGAGGCTAATAAAACTGAAATAAACACTAGCTTAGAGGCTAATCAGTTAGAGGTCAATAGAAAAATGGATGACGTTAAAGAGTCCATTAAGCAAGAAGTAACTAAGAATATTGTTAGCGTGGTCTTAGAGATGCAAGCTGATAACGATAAACTCTTTGAGTCAATAGAGCTAAAACTAGAGAATAATCTGCAAGCGTGCAGAGAGTCAAAGCGTGAGATTAATGATAGCTTAAGTAGTATGTCCATGGAGCTTAAAGACATTCAAAGTCAGAATGAAGCGAATACTAAACGTCAACAGGAGCAATTTAATACGTTCACTCAGACCGTGGATCAAAGGCTCGAAGACAGCGACGTAAAATGGAATACGCGAATGGCGGGCTACGCAAAGGCGGTAGACGAAGCCTTAAGGAAGCAGGATCAGAATATCCTTGACCAATGCAAGGAGATTAATGAAATAAAAACTTCTGATCAAGAGAATAAGGAAATAATGTCAAATATGAAAAGGCAGGTCGGGAAGGTGCAAAAAGAGTTAGAACAAACTCAGAGCGACCTAGCAGTTATTCATAAAAGGCAGGATGAGGACCAGGGAGAAATCACGAAAATAAGGATTGAAATCTCTCATATGCATGGTCACATACAAAAAGAAGTTACAGGCTTACGAGAAGAATTAGAACTTCGAGAAGGCTTGAAGACTAAAGCCAGTGATAAGACTCTTGCCGAGGTAAGAGAAAGTCTAGCGGGGGAAATTACCCACATGAAAGAAAACCTTAAGGATGACAAGGAAAAAGTATTTTCTATGGCAGAGAAAAACCGAGATCGCTTAGAAAAAATAGAACGAGAGGTATTAGCTCGTTTGGGAAGGGCAGAAAATAGGCACAGCCAAATAGAAACTAGAATGATCGCACAGGAGGAATCCATGTTGCGGAATCCTAGATCTAGCGAAGGAAGCATAGATGAGAATAGGAGAAATAAATGGGCAGATATAGAAATACAGCCCACTCCAAAGAATGCAGCCATGCCAAGTGACAGCCCGTATACCACGCCTGGTATGCCAATTGCTATGTCCACACCGCATGAAAATGCTGTTCAAAATCAAATAGTCACTGTTGTATGGGCTAGTGACGAGAAACCGAAGAAATATTCTGGGAGTAATTCTAACATGACACCCAAGTACTGGCTTAAAGAAGTTTCCGAGTACTTGAATGACGCGAAGGTACCGCCAGAGCGAAGGTTGAGAGCTATTGAAAAACTGACTTAAGGCGAGTGTGCCTTATGGTTTAGGAGTATTCGGTACACGTTCGACACCGTTGACGAATTTCGCCAGGCATTTTTAAGCAGGTACTGGAACGCAAGTATACAACAGAACCTCAGATTGGACTTGTACTCCAGGCGTTATAGTACTAATAATCCGATGAAGTACGCAGAGTTCTTTGTGGGTCAATTGTGCCGTTTCCGCGAACTTGATGAAGGAATTAGAGAGTCAGATCTGTGTATAGCGATAGCCAAGCAGCTACCGTATGAAGTACAACGTCTATTAATCTCAGCAAACGCCAAGGCTGCGATCGATATGGAGGAGGTGCTGAGACAACTCGATCTCACCGCAGCGCAGCACACAAGGCAAAGTCGGAACATGGAACAAGTCAACATGACGACTACACCGACTGAACCGACTAAGGTGCAGACAAAAAGTAAGTGTACGAGCACCGAAACGGAGAAATCAGACTGGCAACGTGAAGGACGGGAAAACCAGAATTGGAGGCCAGCATATCGAGGAGGATCGAACCGTGGAAACCGAGGAAGGAAAGCCTGGAATCAGTGCGGCACAAGAGACCAGCAGGCTGATAACAGAAGGAATTACGGCCGAAATGGGAACAACCAAGGATGGAGATCCCAAGAACAGAGTCGCGGGTTCGATGAAGAGGCGGAAGAACGCTATCACGCATCTTTAAGATACATGGAAGAGCGTGGAGACGACCATAGACAATCGGGAGTTCATTGGGATGAAGCGATTAAGAATCGAAGGTCACCCGACATCTATAAAAATGATGACGGTGCCAAAAGTCTGGAACTTCAACAGTATGAAGACAGACAGAAGAACTCCACAAAGAATGGAGCAATGGAAAAAAACACCAAAATTAAATGACCAAATAGAGATAAATGCAGGATGGAATACAGTGAATGTGGTTAACTGGATTGCCAAACCTGAGGAACTTATTGAAGACCTAGATGAAGGGACGGTCAATGTGAGAAGGGAACTACCCATTATTATTGTCAACATCGCAGGCATGAAGATAAGAAGTCTCATAGATACAGGTTCAACGGAATGTTTGATAACCCAGGCCTTATATAATGAAATCCAAAGTAAAATCCACGTATTGAAAATACCTATTTCAAGCGTGAAGATAAAAGGTGTCATACCAGATAAAGTTATGATATGCAGATACCAAGTATTTTTAGATTTGCAGGTAGGGAACTCTACATTCTCACAGAGCTTCCTACTTGTGAATAAGCTGCCTTTTAACATTATTGTTGGCATGGATTTCATAAGAGAATATAAGGTCATTATATATCTCTCGCAAGACATTGTTATGTTTCGCACAAGTGAGGGAAAGGAAGATTAAGAGCTCTCTCTAAAACACAATGAAACGAGACCAGAAGAGTACGTATGGCATACATACGGAGATATGACTGGGGATGCAGTATTGACAACAGAGGACATCGAGGAAGAGTTGGAAACACTGGCCGCAGACATTGAAAAGGACCTCGAACCAAAATTTGAAGAATGCCTGGAAGAAAAGATAGAGGAAGCTAAAATTGGTCCAGAGCATAAGCAAATGCTAAGGGAACTGCTATTTGAGTACAAAGGAGTCTTCGATTCGAGACCTGGCCGGATCAAGAATTTCCAATATGCGTTCCAAGTCAGTGACTGGACACCATTCAGACAGAAGCCGTATCCTGTAGCCGAGAAACATTATTTAAAGATCAAAGAAGCAATACAGGAAATGCTAGAGGCAGGCGTCATTGTGAAGACGGCCACAACTTATGTCAGCCCACTGGTAGTTGTACCTAAACAGGACGGAAGTGTAAGGATATGCCTGGGCCTACGAAATTTGAATTCCAAGGTCATACCAGAATTTGACCAAGTGCCGCCCATTAAGGAGGTCCTCAGGAGGTGCAAAGGAAAGACTGTTTTCTCAAATCTTGACCTGACGGCAAGTTTTCACCATCTTGCTTTGGAGGAGAAAACAAGCTTATTAACTGGGTTTTTATCCGACCAGCATACATATTCTTACGTGCGTCTCCCATTTGGACTGAAAACAGCAGGTTCAGCGTTGATACGAGCGCTAGATCGGAACCTGTCTGAAGATGTAAAAGCAACAACCATACGCTATGTAGATGAGATACTACTGACATCTGAAACAGTCGAAGAACACGTCAGAGATCTACGCAAGCTGTTGTATGACCTAAGTCAGGCTAACTTTAAGGTCAATATAAAGAAATCTAACTTTGGTCAGAGAGAAGTTAAATTCCTAGGCCACGTAATAGATGCACAAGGAGTTAGGCCTAATCCGGGAAAATTGGAAGTTATTAAACATTTCCCGAGACCAACGAAGGTAAAGAACGTCAGGCAATATCTAGGCGTTATTGGATTCTTTTCAAGCCATTGCCCGAAGTATACCGAGACCGTAGCACCACTCCAAGATTTACTGAAGAAAGGAGGAAGGTGGCGCTGGACGGAAAAGTGCGAAGAAGCCTTCGTGAAATCTAAACAGATGCTTTTAGATTATGTAAAATTGGGATATCCAGACTACACTCAGAAATTTATTATCCAGACTGACGCATCATTTATAGGCATTGGAGCGATGTTATACCAGGAAAATGTGGACAGGCCTGAGGAGAAAACTTACATTGCATTCATAAGTAGAAGGTTGAAACCTAATGAAAAGAATTATACGGTCACGGAGATCGAATTACTCGCGATACTGTACGCCTTATTGGCGAAAGCTAATTTATGGTTTCAGAATTATATTAAGAACAGACCATAAAGCCCTAACATTCCTGTTGAAAACTGACTTGTCGAGTCAAAGACTGACGAGGTGGTCCCTGTACATACAGCAATTTCAAGTGGAAATCGAGTATTGCCCGGGGAAGGACAATATTATACCTGACTTGCTAAGCAGATTCCCGACAGCTGATGAAGAGGAAGCTCTAGCTATCGAGATAGAAGATAGAGACCAGAAGACCTTAGATGATCTAAGGAACATCACCGTTTTTCAACGTGAAGATCCCTGGATACGGTTGATGATTAATTACTTCGAGGGAAGGCTTGTCAGAGGAACCCCGATGTATGTTGAAGCCGAAGCACTATCAACGGAGTATCTATGGTTTAACCAGATGCTACATAAATGGAGCGACTCAGACCACACTCGACCCAGGATTGTTGTACCACCAGCATTGCAGAGAAGGCTAGTATGGTTTTCACACCGAGCGTTTGGTCACCCTGGCGTAGATAAGACTGTTGCCCTGCTTAAAGAAGCATTTATTTGGCCAAAACTTAGAGATACGGTCAGGAATACAATCAGGACATGTGATATTTGCCAACGAGTAAAGCCTAACTCGTACTTAATGAGGCAAAAACCTATACCACTCTTACCAGAGAAGCCATGTCAGCTTCTGGCATTGGACAATTTTGGGCCGCTTCCTAGAGCTAGAAGAGGAAATAGACACATCCTAGTTGCACTAGACGTGTTTTCTAAAATGGTAGTCCTCTATCCAATTCAGAAAACCAGTACAAAACAGGTACTTAAGAGGCTGAAGGAAAGAATCATTCCTATACTAGGGCAGCCGGAGAACATATTATCTGATCATGGGAGCTGTTTTACCAGCGTAGAATTTCGCAGGGAATTGGAAAATCTGGGTATAAGACAGATTTTGTCCACAGTTCGGCACCCTGAGTCGAATTCCGCTGAGAGAGTGATGAGGGAACTGCAAAAGTACATGAAGATATACTGCTCTACGGAAAATTGGAAATGTATTGAGGTACTAGAGATTATTGAATACTGTATCAACAATACCGTGCATGAAGCGACAGGAGAAGTGCCAGTGAGCCTACATCTTGATAGAAGACCAGAGAGGCCATGGAATAATGTCATTCGGACACTCGTCGATGCACAGCCTGGACGTGAGTTGAGGATCCAGAGAACATTCGAGTATCTCAAGAAACAAGCAGATAGACGGCAGCGGAGAAATAGGAGGAAACGCTACCATAGACCACTACTCGTGGGGGAGTACGTCTTATTGAAAAAACCCGCTAGTTCAGATCCAGAGAGCAGGAAATATAAAAAAATTCAGCATAGCTATCACGGACCCTACCTGATTATAAGGGACTTGCAAAATAATGCATACCGAATCAGAGACGAAGCAACAGGTAGAGAAGTTGTTGTAAACGCAGCTAATTTAAAGTTATATAGTCCACCAGAGGATTATGATACGAGAGAGGAGCAAGCGATGCACACCCAAATGGACGGGGAGTCATTATGTATGCACGCAAAGACTCTTGAGAAAAGCTTGCAGACCCAGGAAGAAAGGAAGCGAGACGACTTGTTCCCAGACCCAAGGGTAACGAGGGGTTAATGCAGCTGTCGACTGAAAGAATTTTACGACCAGTTGAGGGAGGCCGCTGCAGAAATAGAGGAGATGAATGAACAACTGAGAACGCAGAACAAGAGTATACGAGACGGCAGACAGAGTGGAATGGGGGAACAAGACATCCCATTGCCGAAAGCACTGACCACTTAAAGTAAATACAGTAGGAATCAATGCCATCTGAAGGCGCGAAAAATTCACTTGTGAAATGAATTTTCCGAGCTTAGCAAGGGAAAGATGTGCCCAATCGGTCACGGCAGACTGGCATCGAACTCGGGTCTTATCAGAGAAGACCAGGCACATGATTCTGCCTAGAGTCGAACCATTGATCTCTGAGGGGGAACAGTTACAGGGAACCCGAAGAGCAATGAGATGTATAATGCCATATAATAATATAGCATGATTTCACGGCCAGATTGTGAATATCATAGCTGTTTAAGGGAATAATTGTCAGAATTTGCAGTCATATGTACGTTTTCAAAGTATAGAAACGTGAAAGCAGGCCAGCTTGACGTTTTACTAATTGCAGCTAGCGAATGGGAGGAGATTCAAGGTGCCGGAGGAACTTCTTTCGTCTGGACCGAGGAGACAGCTCGAAATTAATGACCCTGGGAGTCCCCAATGGACAACGCTTGAGACTGTAGTGGGGATGATTGCCCACGGAAATTAATTGATTACAGCCAAGTGGAGCATTGAAATGGAGTGAAATGTACACCCAGGTGAATATATTCTGGGAGAGATAATTTAGGAGTGGTCGTACACCTAAATTAAAGCCTATATCTCTAAATAAGCCTATTAACACCGGACTTACGCTCGAGAGGAGTGATTTGGTGACCAGCCAGAGGGGAATCACAATGGTGGCGTCATGACGCGATGGAATAAGGCAATTAACTGTAATTAATTGGCCGAAGCGATCGCTTGCACGCAAGTGATTATGGGACTCCCACATCTAGATAAACAAGGTGTATACGTCATTTTGAATGGAAATACATTATTTCAAGAAAGGAGTCGCTCTCGTGTGTCCTGTGGACTACATTTTACGAGAAACCTTTATATAGGGGAAGCAGCACAGACCAAGCCAGTTGTCTTCAAGTTGTTCTTTAGTCTTCTTCAGTTGCTCTGCAGTTCATCGCCAGTTCATCTTTAATCTACACGTAACTAAACGCTGCCAGTAGCGCGCGAAATGTATCGACACTCGAGTATATATGAAGAACAATGGAAGCACATCATACAGCTTCTTAATGGTAATCATGAATCGCGTAAGATTTAATCTACAGAAGATATTCATCCATTATGATACGCAAGTGTAATTTGCTACAGCGTAGCAATAATTTAGGATGGTTTTGGACACTTAATACCGGGAGGTATTGTCATACTTATAAATGACGCAGTATCGTCAGGATCATTACATTTATGGAAGCCGAGAGGCATCACAAATAATCATGACGGTAAAATGAACAGTATTGAAGGGAACGAGAATCGAAAGCACGTACACGCAAATAGACTTTCACGGAGACCAGCGGCTATCGTAGCTTCATCGCATCTCTGAGGACAGGCGTTAGGAGGAGTCCGATTAAGGATCAACCTGTGAAATAGTGAAAAAGTGTATATAAATTTTGTTATAGTGATTTCAAAAGTGTTTATGTGTATTGTAAATAATATGTGTCGTGTTAAAGTGAGAAAAGCCACTGATAAAAGTATGATTATCGTGTGTGAAAAATGTGATACCATGTGGTATGTGAGATATAACATGAAGGCTTAAATCAAGCGTCATGGCAGGCCCGGAGCTGGCGTGCTGGTATAATCCAGCGAAAATGAAAAAGTGAGTACCAATTTACAATGTTATTCTAACTAAATAGTTCACCATACAACGAAACATCACTTTAAGAATAAAATGTAACAGTCACTTATTGTACGAGCTTTCACCACTCGTTCTTTGGTAGAATATGGCTTGGAAGGTGATTTGTTTAGGGCTATTCAGGTCAAAAATAGTGATAAATGTAACGGTAACGTTAAATGGTAATAATAATAATAATAATCTGGGGTCGGTAACAGTAACGTAAAGTAATAGGCATTTCTGGCCTAAATAACGTTCAAAGTGTGTTATGTCTAATATAAAGATACTGTATTTTGTTAAACAGTAAGAAAGTAACGTGAAATATAGCGAGATACGAGAGTTTTTCAGTGTCAAGTGAAGTGTTGAATGAATATTTGATATGGTCAATTCTTAGGATTGTTATTTGAGAACCATTAAAGTAATGTAAGCCAGTAAATTTATACTTGTTTTTGGGAGCTATTTAAAGCTTTGGCTTAAGTGTAATTGCAGAGAGGACGCGAGTGCCTCAATAATTGAGTCATATATGAGAAGTATTGTTTGAAGCCGCATAGAGCGAGCGAAGTAACTTAGAATCCAGTGATTTACGTCAATAAAGATGCGGGGACCAAGCTAATAGCTTGCACGTTAGGTGAAAAGTTGGCTAATCTACGAGTTAGTATCGCCGTTGTGCATACTTTTATTATTCGCAGCGAATTGGACAGAGCCTGTCTGTATCCATCGCTTGCAGGAATAATTGCCACGAGGGAAGCTCTTCGAGACTCCGTGAGCACATGTATAAAATGATCTGTCCTGAGAGGAGATTCATGTTCGTCGTATAGGAAACGCAGATTTCCTTGTTATGTTATATTATTGAGACAGCTGCTGGTGAGCAATCTTGTATTCTCATTATGATGCGCGTCCAAAGCCACTAGTATTCACCATAGAACGGCAAAGCTATTACTGAATCCATCCCCAGCCATGAATGTTAATTAAGGAGCCGAGTTGAGCCCACTACACTATAAATATAGGTGTTAAATAATCAGAATGACTCAATTACTGGAGACAACACTTAGCGTAACCCCATTGTACTGCAATTTGAAACAAAGTTGACCTTGCTTGCAACCAAGAGAGGGAGTGGTAGTAGACCACTAGTGCGACGGCCATCTTGCTCGGCCAGCTGGAACTAATTTTATTGCCTGCTTGGAAGGGGAGGTTTAGCGACCTGATTCCTTTATTTTTAAAGCAGAGTGGGACATTGAAGAATCTCGGTATTTCGAAATGTAATTAAGTTATGATTGTCATGATGATGCCAATTGATTTAAATGATGTGTTTCAACACACATACATTGTCGGATCATTGAAATCGGATAATATTTGGCCCAGTTATTCTCTGAGGAGGAACACGGAACCAAAATAATGTAGGCATCTTTTTAAAGTGCATTTTTGCCCAGTTCACACTAATTTATGCAGACGGGTATGTGATTTTTAAGAACATGACACGTTTGTAACGATAATAATTTCGACCAGACCCAGAAAATCGTTGTATGGTGAAACTATAAACATTTCTATCCATGTGTATTTTGGAAGGGAAACGTACCACTTTTTAGCGTTTCATATTGATGGAAAAGAGGGAAGATGATTCACACGACACAACAATATTTGTTAATTAAGGCATAAAATAATGAATTTATGTTAATGAAAGTAAATGCCGTAAGAAACGGATTAATGTTTTACTATTACAGAATTAATGTAATTTGATGTGATATGTGACTTTTGTGTTGTGATACTCCAGTTTTGTTAAATTGTGTCACATAAAGAACACTATGGAGACTCGTAGATGTCTGAAAGTATCAATGATAGGATGCTAGAAATAGATTTGAGTGCAGTGTAGCACTAATTAAGAAGAGACTCACAAAATAACCCTAATTTTAATTGTGGGAATTAAATGTAAATTATCCTTTGTTTGTATTTTGTTGTATAGCCATGATTTTATATCAGTAAATATTTTATTTTAGTAATATGTTGTTTCTTTCATGTAGAATAGTTACCTGGTAGACTCAAATCCTGAGCATGTGGTCGTATGGTGGGCAGGAACGTCCCATTCCTCGAAAGACCGTGAGTTAGCTGGGATACGAACACATGTTCCACATAATGACAATTGGGTACAATACTAACAAATGGATTTCATCCAAAATTGGCACAACAAGAGATCATAATATTTCAGATAATTTCTGACCAACACATGCGTGACATTGTTGCCAAAATGGTTTAACGTGCGCTGATAGATCCAATGTCTAACTGCATGTAACATCCATGCTATCCATTGGACTTCAACCAAATTTTGTATTCAGTACCTTAAGTGATGGAACTAACAATACATTCAGTCACCAGGGCTGCCAACTCTAGTGCTCTATTAGGCTACATTACACCAGGTATATTTCGAACTAATTAGAAATTTTGATTCTACCAACTTAATTTCGTCATTATTCTAGATAGGTCTATATAGATTGGCATGCATCTTAGATTTTAAGAAAAGTAGGCTCTTTAGTTCGTCACGGAACTTCTTGTTCAAAATATAATTGACTTTTAGTATGTTCTAATACTCAATTGTATGAAAGAAGGAATCAGTATAAATTTGATTTTGTTATTAATTATTTTACTTGTTGCATCTTTCCCGATCAAGGTTTATACACATTGTAATGCACCGACATCTAAATTTGATCAATTGTTTACATAACCTCAAGATGGCGGCTGTGCGAAATATTTCATCGGCATTGTGTATCTCTGAAACTATCACCGGTATCATCCTGAAATTTGGTACGGAGATAAAGGGCACTACTGGAAGTTCATCAATAAGACTTTCAAAAACCGGTTAGCTACAAAACGAACGTGGCGGCCAAGCAAATTTGAAAGTTTTAAATAGACTTTTCTCGCAATTTAATGATCCAATCGCAATGAATCTTGGTCCAGCAAATGTTTATAAACATTGTAATGCACTGGCATCTAATTTACTTCAATTAAATACATAACTTCAAGATGGCGGTTGTGCGAATTTTAAAATTAAGTTTTATTTGTTGTGTCGTAATCATGCGATCGAAGTGAAAGTTTGAATAACGAACCTACGTAATAATTTTCCTTTAATGGTACATGACTCTATAGCCTATACATATAACAATCCAACATGGCGACCATCCGAAATATTAATACGGTTCTCAATATCCTTGAATCTATTACAGCAATCAAATTGATTTTTTTAAATGTTCATAAGGGCTATGAACATAAGTTCACCTATAGGACTTTCAATAACCTGATGATCACAAATCCAACATGGCGGCGTCGCGAAGTATAAATATTTACATGGACGTTTCTCGCAATTTAACCATCCGAGTGCAGTGAAACTTGGTACAGGAAATCCTTTTACAAATGTTAAACCACTGGCATCTAATTTATTTCAATTGTTTCCATAAACACAAGATGGCTGCTGTGCGAAATTTTAAAATCTCATTTATACTTCTTGTGTCCTAATCATGCGATTGAAGTTTGAATACTACGCGTATACAATAATCTTCATGTAACAGTACATAGCGCTAATACCTACATAAAAATCCAACATGGCGACCATCCGAAATATTTAGTCGGCTCTCAGTATCTACGTATCTATTACATCAATCAAACTGAAATTGTGTATGTTGACAGTGGCAATTAACATAAGTAGGATATATGAAAATAGGCTTTTGTTCTTCACGCAACTAGCCTACTTGTTTTTAAGAGTATGCCTTCCTTCTGAGGGGAAGTAATGCCGGCGGTCCCATGTCATATATTTATGGCATGATCCTTTCACTAATTACACCTGTGTGAAGCTATAGTATAGGTTATATTGGACTATCACTCTTAGGTTCCAACGTTCGTCACCAGGAGCCGACTGCGGTGGCATCTTGTAACAAAGTTCAGTACTGGTTGGTCGTTGATGGTGGCGTTTGGAAGCAAAAGTAGAAACTATTGAAAATAGAGTATTTGCAGTCCTTACCTGAATTAAAAACAGACCAGTGCGCCTGTGCGAGTTTTCGCAACGTGAATGTAGGGTTATGTGGTAGTAGGGGAGAATGTGCGAGAAGGAAGTTTTAAATATTGAGGAAATGTATTTATTGTTTTAAACGGCATATGTACATGAGAAGAACACAAAGAACTATGTATAGCAGTGTTTTGTACTTGTCACAGCACCTCTTTGTAGACAATATTCGATGTTACTACAAATTCATCGGTTATTGTTGGCTCGGGAATTCCTTCTACAGCAATTTTTACATTTGCAAAGGATTGGACCCTAGAGAAAGCGACATATATATGTCCGTGTGAGA
Organism: Meconema thalassinum; assembly: GCA_946902985.2. Lineage (NCBI taxonomy): Eukaryota > Metazoa > Arthropoda > Insecta > Orthoptera > Tettigoniidae > Meconema > Meconema thalassinum. Next base: position 438,933,686 of record OX336393.1, on the reverse strand, counting down.
ATACTGGATTTGGTAGGTAAATGCCTGCTTTATCTAGAGTTTGACCCTGGGCCTTGTTTATTGTCATTGCGAAGGCAATCTTTACAGGGAACTGTTTTCTACATAGTTTGAGTGGTATAGTTGGATCGGATGGCGTCAATTTAATTCGAGGAATTGTAACTAATTCATTGGAACCTACTGGTTATGATATAATATTGTGATCATTCAACTGTGTGACGATTAGACGTAATTCATTTACTAATCCGCGTTTGGAGTTGAGGTTTCTTATGAGCATAATTATGGTATTAATCTTAAGAGTCAATTTGTGTGGAGGCAGTCCTGAGGGTCAATGCTGTTTAGGAACTCGGTCGGATATATTTGAACGTCTAGTGGATCCTGTGTTTGAACTGAATCGAAGCTGAGGTAGGTTTTGCTTTCGGCGGTAACTAAGTTCTGAACGATCTGATCATTGATTTTTCCGCAATCTTTATTTTTAGCACGCAGAGGATTGCTGTACGTAATACGGTGTGGATGTTGTCCGCATTGATTTGGCTTCCGAAAGTGAGTTGTACTAAGTCCTGAATGGGGGCAATAGCATTGCTTGGGTATTCGAATACCGGTGGAGTTGACGGTGTCGTGTGGTGGCAAGGTTCCATTTCCCATCTGGAGTAACTAATGAGAGAATTCTTGGTCACCGGCTGCTCGCATGTTGGTGGTGAGTCAGTGAAGTGCTACTTGGGACCAAAGTGGCGAGGATTTGACACACGCCTCTACGATGGTGATTTTATTTCCGCGCCTCATAACTGGAAGGAACTGTCGGAAATCCCCTCCGAAAACGATAATTTTTCCTCCGAAAAGGATGTTTAGCCTTGTGATGTCCGTCAGGAGTCGATGCAATGAAGACAATGCTTCTTTAGTGACCATTGAAACTGCGTCCCATATTATGATTGCAGCGTCTCTAATTGGCTGCGTCTCAATGGAGATAGGTCTGACAGACGTGTCCGTAATGGGAACGGGAAATTTGAAGACGGAATGGGCAGTGCGGCCATCTTCAAGCATCCTCGCCGCTATTCCAGTCCAAGCCACAGACAGAGCAGTTTTTTCCTGGCCACGAAGTGTGTGTATGAGGGTCTGGTAGACAAATGTTTTGCCAGTTCCCCCTGGATCATCGACGAAGAATGAATTGTGTGCGCCACAATGAACCTCATCGACAATTGCTCGTTGCTGGTCGTTTAATTAGTTGTACATGATGTGTCCCTTTGCAGCGTCGGCTTGACGGTTGATTGGGTCTGGATTCGAATCTCTTGAAGATGGGGCACTGGTAAGCCGTAGTCTTGACAGGAGCTTCCGTGAACCTGGAGCAATTCCTGAATTTGGAGCATAGCCAGGTTATGCGCAACGTCAGGTTCACAAGCCCTCAAGTAATCTTCCGCCAGATATACTGCCAGTCAACAATGCAGTTGGCTTCGGGCTTGGATGTGATGAGGGCACAGTTTTAGTACATGTTGTTACACCATGTTTCTGCAGGTTGCGTTTATCTCTTGCAGTACGATAGTTTAGTAGCATTTTCCTTGGCATATTTCACGCAGCGTGTAGGTCACTGCATTTGTTTTTAGCAATGTTGAGAGTGCAATGCAGCAGATTTATTATTTTTCTTTAACCCAAAGAAGCAACAATACCAAGACAAAGAATGGTACAAAATATATATATATATATACAGACAAAGCACATCGCTCTCGGGTGAGTTCTCCGAAGTACCAATCAGTACCACCAGGAAGCGACATCCGCGCTGCCGTGTGCTCTAGCGGCACGTTCGCCTAGCAGTACGGCGCGGTAAAAATATTGTCAAGTCTTTGTTAAGCTATACTGGGTTGACAGTGCTATATGAGCAACAATATTCTGCTAAGGTCCCATTAGCATTTCCCGTCGCGGCTTCGCCCGCGAATATTCTAGTTGTAACGAGTACCTACACTTAGCAACATCTCAATCACGAATGCTATGAATGACTTATACTTGGTCAGACTTCATCAATTCAGCTACTGGTGCAGTGGTTAGGGGTTTGTCATTCCTTCATATGTATATCAGAGTGAAGTTAGTTTACTGGGAATATCATAGACACAGTTAATTTAAGGATCTCTAAATGTGGTTTTCGGAGACCCTTTATAGTCGGGTGAAAAAAGACCTTTCGTACCACATTCGCACGTGAAAATTGCGTGAAAAAATCTAGAGTGCCCCTTGACCACCTAAAGTGCATTATACTGTATGTATTGATGAATTTTACAGCTTAATTTGGTTCCGTGATAACCTTATAACCGTCTGAAACATTCACAGTAATGTAATAATTGGAATTGCATTGCGTCTTACAGAAATAGATGGACCTGTGAGATTCTGTTACCATGGTTACCGTGTTGTATTCTTTCATCATTTGACTGTAAATATACATGTTTTAAGGTATTTATTTCATTGTGTGGCATTTAAAGAGTAAGTGAGTGCGTTTCGCGTACGCATTGGGTTATGCTGAACCTGTAGGTACACCATATGTGTTGGTTGGTGTTAATAGGACCTTATTTTCGGTACAAAACTGGAATGGGACCTTAGCAGAATAATATAGGGAGGGATAACACACACTAACACAGCCATCACAATTAACACTGGTTATCAGACAGATTCTACACACACCCAAAATACACGGCGCTACATGATTGCGTTGTCGCAGCCCCTAAACTGAGGAACCAACCAACCAGAAATGGAATGTGGAGAAAACATACAATTCCTACACATTTGGGAAATCTTACAATCATGTATCTTCTTTCTTTCTTTCTTTCTTTCTTTCTTCGTTTTGCCCACTTAGGGAGCGCGTTTGAACTTGTTGACTCGGGTTGATGGTGTTTTCCTCTTCTTCTCCTCCCAAAATCTCCTCATGAACTCGCTAAGCCCCTACTTACGTTCCTGCGTCCATTTTTTCCAGTGGTCTTTTAGCTTTCTCGGTGAAATAGTGATTTGTAACTAGAGTCTCATAAGAGTCTTGCGATTCATGATGATATCTTCTGTATTGTTTATTTCTTTTAAGTCCTGTTTGATTTCTTCTAACCAACGGATTTTGACCTTCTTAGAATTAATTATATCAAGCATTTTTTTTTTTTTTTTGCATATCTGGTGTTGTCCATTCTGCAGATGTGACCTTAAAATTTCAATCGTCTCTTACGCACGGTATCGGTGAACTTATTGATTACTGTGTACAAGTCTGTGGTTTTCCTTTTAATTCATATACCATTAACATAAACGGGCCCATATATTTTCCAGAGAATTTTACGTTCCTGGATTTCGATTTCACCAATTTGAGAGTGACCTCCTAGAGATATAGTTTCGGAGGCCATATAGAGAAGGCTAGATCCATCTTTATGACAATGACTATGCTGCCGAGATCTCAGTATGACGCTCAATAAAAGAATTGTGAAGTGTTATGTTGTATCCGCCCTTCTTTATTGTGTTGAAACTTGGACCTTGTCGATAGCTACAGAAAAGAGGATTCGAGCTTCTGAAATGTGGATATACAGGCGGATTCTTAAATCTCGTGGACAGAACATGTGAGTTATGCCGAGGTTTTACAGCGCGTAAGCAGTCTACCTGAGCTGTTAAACACAATTAAGAAGAGGAAATTGGAATACTTGGGACACATGATGAGGAATCCAAAATACCGTCTGCTCCAAGTTATACTTCAGGGTAAAATTGAAGGTCAGAGTGGACCGGGAAGAAGACGAATAATTTGAATGGATAATTTACGAACGTGGTTTGGGTGTCTTCCACGGAACTCCTCAGGATTGCACGGGATAAGAAGGTGTTAGCCAACGTCCGTATCGGATATGGTAGAAGAGGAAGAGGAAGAAGAAGGAGAAGAAAAATATAAATGTGTTAAACAAGTTGGGCGCTACGCTGCTGCTAGCCCTGGCTTCCACGAGTCTCCATTCTGCAGGGAGGGTCCCCTGAAACACTGATTATTTACAATAAAAATTATATCACCTAATTAACAAGTAGTTCCGTGCAGAACTAAATAGCCACATTTTCATATAACCTATTTTAATTGCCTCTATCAACATGCAAATTATCAGTTTGATTGCTGCAATATATTCGTAGATATTGAGAACCGTCTAAATATTTCGGATGGTCACCATGTTGGATTGTTATATATGTAGGCCATAGTTATGTACTATTATATGAAGATTATTGCGTAGGTGTATTATTCAAACTTCAATCGCATGATTAGGACACATGAAATAAAAACGAAGATTTTGGTTGGTTGGTTCTTAAGTTTAGGGGCTGCGACAACGTGGTCATGTAGCCCCGTGTACTTTGGGTGTGTGTAGAATCTGTCTGATAACCGGTGTAACGTGATTTTCGTGGGGATTTTATGCCACTGACATAAGTCAGTAGAAAGCCATTCTATATTTATTTACGCGGCAAATTGTTCAGCCAAGAGAATTTTTCATGTAATTTATTATAAGGTATTTTTTGGAGCATTTTTATAAAATAATAAGCTTACAGATAGGTTTTCTATGTCTTAGAAAACACTATCAAGCAAATTATTACGAACTACATTTTCATAGAAAATTATATGATTACGGAATTTTACGGAGTTTTGTCAGTTAGGGTATTATGAGAGAGATGACTCACTGGGAATTCAGATACAGGCTTATTCTTGTCAAGAAGCATGTCGCAAGCCTGGGTTGCAGCGTCAAGAAAAGGCGAAATAGTCTGGATCGGCAATCGACATCATCCGCGCGCCGTGTGTATTGAGCCTAAGGAGGGGGAGTATAGCGGGGTGCTCAGCCAATCAGTGGAGACCACGTGAGGTGGAAGTCGGCACCGGAGTGGGGAGCCGACGAGTGATATATCGTTGGCGCGCCGTGGAGGCGAGGACTATCTTTGTAAAACTTAACCAGTGTGGTTGTACGAGTGTTTGGCTCCGATGTTCGGACCATAAGTCATCAAATCTACCAGTATATCATCAACTAACGAAGAAGATGACGACGTCCAGGAGACAGTGGGAAGCTCTCTTCATCATCCAGTACTAGGGAAATGCTTCGGCAATTTCCAGTGGTAAGCGCGAATGACGCAGAACTACGCAATCTCTCGTTTCTCTTTGTTTTATATTCAGTATTCAGTAACTTCATAACTTGGGAATACGAATAAAATCAGTAATTTATCCGAATCCGTTTTCACGTAATTTTCTAGCGGTAATATTCAAATCGCAAAGCTCCAATTTAAATTTTAAACTTATTATTATTATTAATTTTGCAAAACTTGTTTTAAATAATAAATTCATTTCTTTTAACCATGCAATCTTTGCTTTCAGTAGGTAGCATTAGATATAGACCAATTCCTTCTCCTGATACAATTGCTTGTTGGGTTAATGATCAAATCATACCACGATCTGAGTGGATAGATTCTTGAAGGTGTTTTACCAGAGCTAGGTGTTGTTAAATACAAATTTAAATTTCAACATTGCGTTGAGGTCTTGGCGCCCATTAAAACAACATATCTTAGGCAGAGTAAATATTACAAAGTGCAAGGCAGGCCAGTAGAAGCATTACATTTGTCACCCAAAAGTAAGGGCAAGTGAGACCGTTACATTTGTCACTAGCAACTTGGGGCTGAAAACCTAATAACATTTGTGGAAGGAGAAGGGTATATATTTCTGTGCCAGTATTTTGGTTTTTTTTTTATTTATCGGTGTATATCATTATGGGGGATGAGAAAGAAAAACAGATGAGGTTACGCAGTGGTCATCAACTGGAGAGTGATGATACGAGCAGTATGTCGAGTGATGGTAGTACCGGGGTAGCGGAGGTAAATCCCGATACTGAAACAGGGAGTGTAGGCGGCCAACCAGAATTAAAAACTTTACTTCTCGAGTTCATGTTTCAGAACAAAGTTAGTAGTGATGCCTTAAATAAAAAATTAGAACAAAAAAACGCTAAACTCGAGCAAAATAATGCGAAACTAGAACAAAACAGTAGGGAAAATAAAGAAAGTACAGATGCCTTAAACGCCAAATTAGAACAAAACAGTAGGGAAAATAAAGAAAGTACAGAAGCTTTAAATGCTAAACTGGAACAAAACAACGCTAAACTAGAACAAAACAGTAGGGAAAATAGAGAGAGTAATGAAACTTTAAATGCTAAATTAGAACAAAATAGCAGTGAAAATAGAGAGAGTACTGAAACATTAAATGCTAAATTAGAAAGAAACAGTAGGGAGATCAGTGATAAATTCGAACTGATTAGAGGTGAGATCAGGGGGGTGATGGAAGAGAAGGCTAAAGAGATTATTGCAGATGTAGACAGAAAATTAGGAAACGTACAGGAGGAGTTAGAAATTAGAATCAGTACCCAGGCTGAAAATTTAAAAGAACTAGTGCGACTGGAAACACAGCAGGTCAAAAAGCAATCGGGGGGAGAAATTGACAAAATTCAGGTAGCAACTAAAGAGGTTAAAGAACAGCTGGGGGGTAGAATTGAGAAAGTCCACTCGCAAATGGTTGCTGAAGAAAATGATTTAAGAGAGAGTAATAGAGAGAGTATTAGCAAGATTGGGGAGAAACAAGCAAAGCTATATGATAAAGTAGAAGAATCAGAAGGAAACATTAAATTAACAGTAAACAGTATTGAGAGGAAGGCTGAGGAGAAAATCGCAGAATTAGAATTAAAATTAAAAGCTAGGATCAGGCAAGAAAATAGTCAGAATAGGCCAGTTTTTGTGAATAGCACACACAGGGAGGTAGAACTGGGTAAGTTCAGCAATCGACAGGGGTGCCCAATGGAGTTCATGAATACTATAGAAAATAAATTCGGGGAGAGGTTGGAAAATGGTATTATTGAGTGGTGCCAGGTAGTTGAAATTTTAGAACAAGTGTTTGTGGGGGAACCGAGGAATTGGTTTGCTGTCTACAGGGACAAGTTTACTGATATTAATGACTTTAAAATTAAATTCTGTGAAAAGTTCTGGAATAAAGTTATTCAGTCGCAGCATCGTGAGGGAGTAGTGTGTGGTAAATATATCCCTAAAGGAAGCTCCACCATGACCGAATACTTTTTAGGGCAGGTATTAGTGTGTAAATATCTGGATGGCTTGAAGGAGGAAAGTGATGTGGTGAGGTTGCTACTTAGGCAATTTCCCTATAGGATCAAGGAGGCTGCTTGTATCCAGAATGTAAAGACAATATCACAAGTAGAAAATTTGTTAAGCACATTTGATGCACTAGGGAGAGGGGGTTATGAGGACAATTTCAATAGGAACCAGGGTAATAATAATAATAGGCCTAATGAAGCCAGGCATCAGGAAGTTCAAGGGAACGGTGGCGAAGGGGCCAACGCTCAAAATAGAAATAATAATAATTATAATAATCAGCTAAATCAGAACAGAGGAAATGGCTATGGTAATCAGTATCAAGGGAGGAACAATGATTTCAGGGGAAATCAAGGGAAAAATAATGATTTCAGGGGAAATCAAAGGAGAAATTATAATGACAATAATTACAACCAGAATAGGGGTCAAGGAAGAGGACAGCCTAGTGGTAGTAATATACAGCCAAACAATGACAACACAGCCCAGAACAACCAGACCAGTGCAGTAGTTAGTAGTACTACAGCCAGCTGTAGCGGTTCGTTAAACGCGAACCAGGCTTCGAAGTAAGGTCAGAATCTCAGTCTGTAACATGCCCTGTCCATACAATTATACAGGAACCCTATGACCTAAATGTAAGAAATGAATTATTACATGAACTAAATGATGAAGGTATTATTCAGGAAGTGGTTAGTAAGAGTCCCATAGTTAAATTTAACGTGTCCGAGGCGTACACAGATGTTTTAATTGATAGTGGTTGCATGAAGAGTTGCATAAGTAGTGCATTTTATGATAAAATGAAAGGAGCTGGAGTAAATTTTGAGGAGATGCCAGTTAAAAGCACGTTTGTTATAACAGCTGTTGGGAAGAGGTCTAAAGTAATTTCTAAGCAAGTTTTAGTTGACATTAAAATTAATAATCATATAGAAATGCAGATTTGCCTTGTAATTCCAAATTTAGTATTCAGTGTTATCTTGGGTTCAGAGTGGCTAAGTAGAGTGTCTGGTAACTTATGTTATGATGTAGGGAGTTTGAAATTTAAATGGGGTGATTCAGAAGTAGAAGTAGCGTTCAATGACCATATTCAGAGAAGTAGTGTTGTAGGTGTGATTTGTACTTTAAATGAGATATCGCCAGCCGTAGAGCGGGGTTCTCCATGTTTTGTGGGCAGTGTGATTACGAACGGTAGTCTAGAGGACCCGTTACTTGATGCTGCATTTCAGGGAAATATTGAGGTGGAACAATGTGTTCGGCTCTATGATGTGTTATTGTGTAATATGAGAGTTTTTGAGGATCGCATTGGTATGGCCAATTGCTATACACATTCATTGAACGTTATTGATAGGTCAGTATTCACAGGACATTGATATCCTGTACCTTTCGCTTATCAGAGTGCAGTTGAGGCACAAATTAACCAGATGCTTGAAGATGGGATTATTGAGCACTCTAACAGTCCTTATGATAATTCTTTGATCACGGTACCCAAGGCCGACAGCACAGTTCGTTTTTGTTTAGACGCACGTTTGGTTAACGGTAGAATTAGTTCAGATCAGCTGAAATCTATGTCAATAGAGGAATTAATGCAAACATTTGAGGGGAAGAAGTATTTCACTTGTGTAGATTTGAGTTCCAGTTTTTGGCAAGTGCCACTTATGTACGAAGATAGACCATTTACAGCTTTTAGTCATAAATATAACCTTTATCAATTTTGTAGAACACCTTATGGGTTAAAGAGTTCAGCAGTTTTAATTAGGGCTTTAAACATCGCGTTAGGGGATGACACAGGAAAGGTTGTAACCATTTACATTGATGATATTTATGGTAATTAGTTCACGCAGTTTTGAGGAGCATCTACGTCATTTAGATATAGTTTTTCAGAAGTTAGATCAGGCAGGGTTCACTTTGAAGCTGTCTAAGTCGTCATTCTGTCAGTCAGAAGTGACATTTTTAGGTCATAGAGTGTCGAGTAGAGGTGTGACACCAGAGGAAAGTAGGGTTAGCATGTGTGGACAGTAGCAACAGGGCATCGTTACAGACACTGAGAAAAAGGTAGGTAGAGCAACGTGATGACGTTGATTTAAGGGAGCCACTTGCAAGGTTGGAAGCAGGTGACACAGAAACATTTATAGTTTCCAAACGTATTGGCAAAACAGCATATGTGCTGGAGGATAGTAAGGGAAACAGATTATACGGGACGTATAATATACATAGTCTACGAAAGTATGTGTCATAAAGTAAGTGTGTTTAGCTGGCGAGCCTGCCTATCAAATGAGTAAGTGTGGTATTTGGTGCGTGGGAGGATATGGTCTTCCAGGCAGGCGTATCAGAAGTAACACAGGGGGTAGTATGTAAGTAATTGAGAGTTTTTAAGGTACAGGGAAATATGACGGGATTGGCGGATGCTATTGAGCACTAAAATGTCTCGATACACCAAGGCCAGAATTTGGTAGCGCTGGTGAATTCCCATTTGTCTTCAAGAGATGGGTGAGCGCTTGGACAGGGTATTTTTGCTTAAGGCGCCCACGAGACAAAAGATGGGCCATCAGAAGGCGAGACAGTCCTTCATGATACTCATACATAACAGCACACGTGATTTCTCTTTACGGCCTCGCCATGTAAGATTTGTAAGTGTGTAATTTAAGGTAATTTGTACAATGGTATTATTTGTGTGAGGAAAAGTGGTCTGTGTTGAGAACCAGTATTAAGTAGAATATGGTCTACGGGAACTTAAGAAGACAGAGCGATTACGGCACAGAAATATTTGGTGTTATATGTAATGCCCATTTACTGTTTTTTTCAGAAGTCAATATTAATTTCGTCTGTTATAAAGAGAGATTAAGTATTATGGTCACGATGCGCTGCCACAATAGTGTGATCGTGTGCTCAGTGATAAGTGAGATTAAATTTCACCATTAGGAAGGAACCTCCAGTGAAATTAGGAAGTTCTATGGTGATATAGAATATATCAGAACACCTTTGGTGCGTGTGATGTGACATCATATATGCATAGTGCTCACACATTATTTATGTCAATTTTTCCAACATAGAGAAATTTGAGAGGCGGAAATATCCGTGGAACATTATTCTATATGAAAAACATTGGACTGGTTGCAAAGTGCAATCCATAGTGACAACAAACTTCGACGCAAAGTGCGTAAAGAAAAATTATGAGTGTATATATCTGTAATTTAAGGTGATTTCATTTATGTAATATGTATTTTGGATGGGGATTATTAACGTGTCTGGGATAATCGGATAATGGACCGTCGTCACGGCAAATCATCCGATGATCCGAGGCGAATATATAACGTGTTTTTCGTGGGGATTTTATGCCACTGACATAAGTCAGTAGAAAGCCATTCTATATTTATTTACGCGGCAAATTGTTCAGCCAAGAGAATTTTTCATGTAATTTATTATTATTATTAACTTATTATTATTATTATTATAAAGGCATTTCTTGGAGCATTTTTATAAAATTATAAGCATACAGATAGGTTTTCTATGTCTTAGAAAACACTATCAAGCAAATTATTACGAACTACATTATCATAGAAAATTATATGATTACGGAATTTTACGGAGTTTTGTCAGTTAGGGTATTATGAGAGAGATGACTCACTGGGAATCCAGATACTGGCTTATTCTTGTCAAGAGCATTTCGCAAGCCTGGGTTGCAGCGTCAAGAAAAGGCGAAATAGTCTGGATCGGCAATCGACATCATCCGCGCGCCGTGTGTATTGAGCCTAAGGAGGGGAGTATAGCGGGGTGCTCAGCCAATCAGTGGAGACCACGTGAGGTGGAAGTCGGCACCGGAGTGGGGAGCCGACGAGTGATATATCGTTGGCGCGCCGTGGAGGCGAGGACTATCTTTGTAAACCTTAACCAGTGTGGTTGTACGAGTGTTTGGCTCCGATGTTCGGACCTTATGTTATCAAATCTACCAGTATATCACCAACTAACGAAGAAGATGACGACGTCCAGGAGACAGTGGGAAGCTCTCTTCATCATCCAGTACGAGGGAAATGCTTCGGCAATTTCCAGTGGTAAGCGCGAATGACGCAGAACTACGCAATCTCTCGTTTCTCTTTGTTTTATATTCAGTATTCAGTAACTTCATAACTTGGGAATAAGAATACAATCAGTAATTTATCCGAATCCGTTTTCACGTAATTTTCTAGCGGTAATATTCAAATCGCAAAGCTCCAATTTAAATTTTAAACTTATTATTATTATTAATTTTGCAAAACTTGTTTTATATAATAAATTCATTTCTTTTAACCATGCAATCTTTGCTTTCAGTAGGTAGCATTAGATATAGACCAATTCCTTCTCCTGATACAATTGTTTGTTGGGTTAATGATCAAATCATACCACGATCTGAGTGAATAGATTCTTGAAGGTGCTTTACCAGAGCTAGGTGTTGTTAAATACAAATTTAAATTTCAACATTGCGTTGAGGTCTTGGCGCCCATTAAAACAACATATCTTTGGCAGAGTAAATATTACAAAGTGCAAGGCAGGCCAGTAGAAGCATTACATTTGTCACCCAAAAGTAAGGGCAAGTGGGACCGTTACACCGGTGTTAATTGTGATGACTTTATTAGTGTGTGTTTACTGTTTTTTTAAATTTAAGTACAGAATGCAACTTAGAATTTTTCAAATAGTTCCTCCATTTGCCACCAAGCGGAACCGTCAACGACTTCTAGGCCAAGTACAGACCTTAGCTACTTGACGCCACCGCAGTCGGCTCTTGGCAACGAATGTAGAAACCTAAGAGCGTTGCTTACATTCTTAACCTTTCCAATTCAGCTCCACATAGGTGTAATTAGAGGAAGGATTTCTAACATTCCATAAATCTATGACATGGGACCGCTGGCTTTAACGAAGATTTTAAAATATCGCACAGCCGCCATGTTGTGGTTTGGGAAACATGCATTTACCGTACCAAGTTTCACTGCGCTCGGATGGTCAAATCAGAAGAAACGTCCATTTAAATATTTAAATTTCTTGTCGCCGCCATGTTCGATTTGAGCTTAGCTGGTTATTGAAAGTCCCATAGGTGAACTTATGTTTTTAGCCTTTATATAGGCTACATACAAAATTTCAGTTTGATTGCTGTTGTAGATTAGCAGATATTGAAAACCAGCTAAATATTTCGGGTGGTCACCATGTTGGATTTGTATATATTGTTACGGCTGTGAGTTTGTGTCATCACTCGCCGCATGAGTCACAACTGCCCCAGGGCTGGGCTGTGCCCTGCCTCCTGTATTGCGCGCGCCTTATGCAACAGGGCTACTAAGACAAAGGGATAGTCCAGAATGTTCGTGACTGGACCAGCGATGGAAACCTCGATAAGCCGTGGACCCTGGATGGATCTAGAAGCATTTATTGAGTCACCGGCCTGCTATATAAGTGCGACCTGTCACGCAGCAGTTGTTGTTGTGTTTTACGAGCTAGTGCGAGCGATTATCTTGTGCGACAGAAGTGTGGTGACGAACTGCTGTGCGAGTTACGAAATCCAGTGACATTGTTTCTCCAGCTTGTGGACAGCGAAATAGCCTGCAGCAAGTGATCGTAAGTAATTGTGGTCGGTGAACATAAAGGAGAGGAGCAGGTAGTTTCTGTCAAGGCCACCGTACTCATTAGGACGGATTAACTTCTGTGATCTGTTGACAAGTGGAAGGGCCAAGAGCGCTCAAGGAAGAGACTTGAGGAAACTGGAGTAAGGCTCCTAATTGCTTGTATTTGCTGATTAGTGTAATTTTCTGGCAACAATAAAGTTAATTATTTCTTTAAGCAGTAATTTGTGTTGTGCTTTGTACCCCCACCGTAATCCAGTTAACAAAAGCGCCACTAGGGGGTGGCACGTAACAATATTTAGGCCATAGAGTTACGTACTATTAGATGACGATTATTGCGTAGGTTCATTATTCAAACATTGACTTCGATCGCATGATTAGGACACAAGAAATAAGAACTTAGTTTTAAAATGTCTCTCAGCCGCCATCTTGAGGTTAATTAATTAATTGGTATTCTGCCCGAAGGCAAGTCTGAGCCTCCGAAGAGGCTTCCCCTAGCCGTAGTTTACGCGCAGTAGGGTGGCCAGAGCCTTTCCGCTCCTCCTTATGTTGGCCACAGTCGCAGTACCTAGAACCGGCATACCATCCAAGTTCCGACTACGCCTAAGGTTGCATAACTGCGGAGTTCTCATGGGATCCGGTGTTTCAACACGGCGAGGCCGTTGGCTCATCTTGAGGTTATGTAAACAATTGAACTAAATTAAATGTCAGTGCATTACAACGTGTATAAACATTTTCAGTACAATGTTGCACAGCGCTCGGTTGTTTGAATCGAGAGAAAAAGTCTTTTTAAATATATCTGTTTCGCATGGCCGCCATGTTCGTTCAGTACTTAACAGGTTTTTAAGAGTCACACAGATAAACGTTTAGTAGCTCCCTTTATCACCATATAAAAGTTCCGAGTTTTATCGGTAATAGTTTCGGAGATATAGAATGCCGGTGAAATATTTCGCACTGCCGCCATGTTGAATTAACGATACGTATTAATCACTGATCTCTATGCATGGATCGCTGATGGCAGCTCTCCGGTGCACGAGAAAATACGCCAGGTTGAGTGCGCGGTCCGCCATGTTGGCGTACCCATTCTCGAGCTCTCCTTATGGGGAAGCAATGATAATCTAGTCAATTTTAAATCGTAATTAATGGTGCTTTGGAGCAAATAAAAATATAGAGATATGTTCACTCATAGCATAAGGGCATTGGGATCACTGACACGTCATTCCGGGGTCAGTAAATCTCCGGAATATCAATAAAAATGAATGTATAATAACGGCTGACAAATATCAACTTAGGTGCTGAGTACACGCAATTAGCGATCAGTAACAGAGTAACGAGTGAAAAACAATTTCTGTAAACATTCTTGTAAACTGTATATACGGTATACATGTATATATGCCACGAAATTATTCATTCATCAAATGATGTATCTATACACTTAGCTCACTATACAAGCCTAGATTCGACATATCGTAATCGATGCTTGGTAATGAATTACTTTTTCCATGAAATAACCAACACTTCCCCCAAGTAATCCCAGCATTCTACATCAAATACTACAGCTTTTAATCACACTAGCAGCACAATAAACTTAATAATAACGGGAAGTACTGTAGATCAAAGCCAAAAATGCACTTTCAGCCAAACCAATTTCACTCCTCAGCTCCACATAAAACTTAACACAACTAAAAACCTACTCAAAATATACTCTCCCCACCGATTTACAACTATTAAGGGAACTATTCGCACCCAGAACCGAAAACCTCTGAAATGGGATCAATATCACGTCTGCTTCAGCACCACCGCATATGTATACTTAAGTTCACAATAACTTCAAAATTACGGCTGTGACCTATCTGCCTGAGAAGTAAAGGTATTACCGGCTTGCCTGGGATGATGGGTCACCAAACCGGTACTTAAAACTAAGATTTTACGCTTTAAATAACCAAATTCAGCCCATTTTACAAGTACAAGAAACACAAAATATTTACTGCCAATATAAATACATGTATAACATCAAACTACCAGTAACCAATCACAGAGCCGGATTCACAATTTTGCACCAAGCGCTCGCTGCCATCTTGCTATACCTGTCATCGTGTCAGGCTTAAACTCATGAACATAGACAAGTCAATTTGGTTCAACAAAAAATGTATAGAACTAAATCTCACCCCTAAATATGTACCAATTAAAACCATACCGATTACACCAGCCTCAATCATTTCAACTAAACAAGCCAAAGCGCTTTGGATAAAAAACGAACTAAGATTTGCATGTATTTATTAATCTTATGTAATGTATTTCAGGATCAGGGCATAACCCAGCTCTATTTGGGTACATTCGTGTTGACTGACTGAAAAGCACCAAACTTTTGTCATCGTCTATTCGGCTTACTGCCGCCTTAGGTACCAGCCATCCATGTATAGAGATCAGTGGTAATAATACAAAATAGTACTATCACTTTACCGAGTTTCATTGAAATCGCTGCAGCCGTTTAGATTTTATTAGGGTGGGGTTGGGATGCACACACAGACATTCACACACACACGGACAAAAGGTGATCTCATAACCCTATTCTTTTACAAATGAAAATAGGCTAAAAATATACAACATCGAGAGACAGAAGGAAGGAAAGAAAGAGAGAAAGATATTGGGGATATTTTTGTCCAGTTTGTACTGAGGGAATTTGGATGAAGAGGAAACCCCAGGAGCTTTATTAGCATTCAGGGAAGATCTCGGACATATTCCGGAAAATTTGTTTGAAATGTTACGGGTATTTTCTCAGAATGAATGATCACTAGGGCTTGGATTTTAGGTGAATAAATATTTTCTTATGTAAATACATATTTTAAGCATTTTTTCTATAAATACATAAATTCCTGCTTTTCACTTATTAGCACATAAAAATACATAATATTTACATTTTTAAAATCAGTATGCAAGATATTTCAGTTTATTGCATTTTTATTGTGTGTTACTTCAACGGGGAAGAACCTGTGCGCTATCTAATCTTCGTGCAGAGCGTTTGTCAGCTTGCAACTGTTCCTACTATAACTTGACTCCCCGTGCCACTCACTGTGGAAGCCGGGGATTTCCTTGACCATAGCTATATTGCACCACGTGCTAGACCTTCCCCCTCCCCCAGCTACCTGGAACCAGTGTCACTTGCAGTTCATTTCTGGCACTGTGAAGTGTAAGGCAGTTCTACGATGCCTAAAGTAAAGTCAACCACAAGTTATCGTCTGTTGCAGAATTTAAAGATAATTTCACTGCTGCTAACCATGTGGGAAAGCAAACAAGGCTGAACAGCGATCTCAAGGACAAGAAACATACTGCCGCAGTTTAGGGCCTTCAGAATAAATGTTCTGCGATAATCGTCGATCATTTGTGATGGTCAATCTGAAGATGTATTGTAATGCTTCAGCAGTCAGTGAGACATAGAATAAATTGCATTCATGAGTACTGCATGTTGTTTATATTCACATTAAAAAACTAAATTATAATTCAATATTTTTAATTTTTTGTGACATATTTCAGGTAATTTTAATACATAAAAATAAATATTTTCCCGATTTTTAGCTCCTAAAAATCCGAGCCCTAGTGATCATTGGCTTACGGTACTAAAAGCATTCGAAATCTGACTCTCTCAAAGAAAGCTTAGAACAACTGTTAAAAAAGGCCATCAGATAATAGACATCTCAAGTAATATGCTAGTGGACTGATCTCTATGCTTCTTCTTTCCTAGCGTGTACCCCGCGATGGTGCAGGGTCCGCTTGATTGGTTCCTGTTCGCCACTTCTTCCTGTCAAGGGCATCTTCAGGTTTAAGTCCACATATCACCAAGTCCTCCTTGATTCTGTCCAGCCATCTGATCTTTGGACGTCCACGGGGTCGATTTCCTCCTGGGTCGTATTGGAGATCTGTTCTTGCCACAGAGTTCTCGTCACTTCTAGTGACATGCCCATACCACCGAAGCCGTGCTTCTCTCAATTTATCGGTATTGGGTGCAACTCCCATCTGTTTCCGGATATGTTCATTCCTGACACGATCAAGCCGTGTATCACCCATGGCCCAACGTAACATTTTCTTCTCCATGCAATGTAGGGCTTGTTCATGCTTGGTTGAAGCAGGCCAACATTCTGTGCCGTAAAGTGCCACTGGTCGTATCATGGACTTATAAACTTTCCCTTTCAAAGGGATAGGTACTTTCTTATCGCACAGCACCCCTGTAACTTGGCGCCACTGCATCCACGCAGTATTAACTCGTGCTCGAGCATCGAGAAGCGTTTCGCCATCTGAAGTGATAAGGGAACCGAGATATTTAAAGTGTGTAGTTTTACTGAGATGATGCCCTTCAATGATGATGTACCGTTGGTCTGTGTACCACATTGTAAGTATTCAGTTTTCCCTGTGTTGAGTTTCAAGCCATTTTTGCTCCGACATTTCTTCCAGCACACAGTTCGATTTTCTAGATTTCGCGAGTTTGATCTGCGAGAAACATATCATCAGCATATAAGATCGTCCATGGATGAGGTGTCTGAATGTCAGCTGTCACCGTATCCATGCACAGATTGAACAGAATCGGCTAGAGAGCTGATCCCTGATGATCTCCAACAGTGATAGGGTAAGCAGGTGAAATTCCATCTGGACAGCGTACCATACTTGTGACGTTCCAGTAGAGGGACTGAATACATCGGACGTAAACTTCTGGGATTTTGTGAGCTGATCTCTATTACGGGAACAATATTATTGGCCATCATCAATAATATCAGACCACACAAACATTGTAACCTAGCGATCCTGGTCGGAGGAGCACAGAGAGAGCCTTAGCAAGAATATGAGATTTTGGGAGGACAAGAAAGCAAAATCAGCTAGATAGGTTCAATCGCGTTCCTTAGACGGTCATAACGATGTTAACATAATAATAATAACCAGCACTGCCCGTCGCGGCTTCGCCCGCGAATATTCTCGTTGTAAAGAGTACACTTAGCAAAATCTCAATCATGAATGCTATGACTGATTTAGCCTTGGCATGAATAATCAGACATTATCCATTCAGCTACTGGTGCAGTGGTTAGGGGTTTGTCATTCCTTCATAGGTATATCAGAGCGAATTTAGTTATCTGGGAATATCACAGACACTGTTAATTTAAGGGACTTTAAATGTGGTTTTCGGAGACCCTTTATAATCGCGTGAAAAAGGCCTTTCGTACCACACTCACACGTGAAAATTGTGTGAAAAAAATCTAGAGTGCCCCTTGACCCCCTTAAGCGCATTATACGGTACAGATGTAATCTTTCTAAATATCCTTAGACCACAACTGGTAAATGGGACCCATCACCTTAAATTGTTTCTTAGGCAAGCGTTAAAAATGGTTCTCAAAGTCTCAGTTGAAAAGACCAAAATAATGAAGAACATAAAGAACCACAAAAAAGCTTCAAGTGGGCAAACAATAAATAGAAATCGTCAAAGAATTCAAATATATTGGGAAATGGATCAGCTGGAATGCGTTAGAGAAAAAGGCAATGGAAGGTAGGAGAAATAAAGTTGAATTGGCCTTCCAATTTACGAAGGATACCGTACTTATAAGAAGAAGCCTCTCCCTGGAATACCAAGATAAGACATTATACCACGGTAATTAAACCGGAAGCCTTATATGCAGCCGAAACATTGTCCCTCACCATCCAGGGACCGCTTCAAAGGCTGAGGTCAAGGAAACAAACATATTACGAAAAATATTAGGCCCCAAATTGCATAACAACAAATTAATCCATGTCAGGAAGGCAACGCTTTACCAAAAGACGGAAAAACTCTCGGACACAATAAAAAAACGAAGAATTGATTTTTGTGCGCACATCCTCCGAATGCATTCAAATAGACTAACCAAAAAGATCTTAGACTACCTTCGTAATAGGCCTAAATTTAAAAACAAAATTCTTTTGTTTAAGGAAACTGAGAAAGACCTCGTAGAACTCCAAATTACAGGTACCATGCTCATGGACGAAAGAACCAAAACCATCACCAAGGATAAGACCCAACGGTTCCAAGTTAAAATCAAACAAAAGCGTACGATCCACATCTCTGCCGAAGAAAGGGAAGCAAGATATCAAAGGATGAGGCAATACTGAGCTAAAAGGAAACCTCATAGCAATTAAAAATGACTGATTTCATGAATCCCAAAGTTGGGTGAAACAAATAAATAATAAGAAATCTACTGTTAAAACTCAGATTGAAACCATATTCTATCTTGGCTGGTTCCTAGCAGTGGTAGCATTCTCGTCTGTTGTGTCCAAGGCTACGAGTCTACAGTCAGTAGGCGTTTAAGGTCCCTCAAATTGGAAAGAGCTGTGGCAGGAGATTTACTGCCACGTTAAAGATTTCCTTCAAAGATACATTTCAGCACTCGGATTTTGTAGAAATTGCAGTAGTTAAAAGGGGCCAAAGACTCTTTTTTATTTTTTTACTTGCGAATTGACCACTTAGGATCACGCTACAATTTCACTATTTTGGTCGTAATTTCCTCTGCCTCCAGTAGGCCTACTCCTTCATACGATAGCTGTGCTGCTGCCGTTGTTCGGCCATCCAAGCTCTTCCTGTCTTTGTAGCTCGTCTCTCGTAATGAAACCCTTCCAAGTTATGTATACTTTTTCGAAACGTATCCCTTTCCAGCATTTGGGTCTCTGGGATGTTAGATCTGTCAAGGTCTTTTCGAGTTTCTTTAATCCAAGATGTAGTTGTTCTTTTTTTGTTCCAGAAGCAGTCAAATAACTTCTTGGTTAATCTGGATTTGTCCAAACTGTACATGTGCCCAAGAAATATTAGCCTCGGTTTCCTCATGGTCGCAGAGATGTTTTGTATATTCTGGTCGACTTCGGCGTTGCTCCGAAGTTTCCATCCGGTTTCCGTCTGGATTGGGCCCATGATATCATTTCAACACTCGGATTTTCTAGAAATTGCAGTAGTTAAAAGGGGCGAAAGACTCATTTTTATCCTCAGGATCCTTCTTTCCAGGATCTCCAACTTCTCTAGCCTGTAATTCATTGAAAGGTATCCACAGGCGTACAGGCATTCTGTTTTGACTACAGTGCTTTATTTTGGCGTTCCAGGAAATGCATTTCTTGTCATACAGTAGAGGTATTTTGTAAGCCAATTATTATTAATATTGATACATGTATTACGACATATTTATTTCAGCACATCTTCTTCTTTTCTTTTAAAATTTCGTACAACTGCCATCTTGTAATTATGGAAATAATTGAAATAAATTAGATGCCAGTGGATTAACATTCGTCTGCCAGCGATTTTCTGTATTCATTCCTATTCCCTGCGAATCTCCTGGTTTGCTGCAGAGTCCTTCCCATCTTCTCTGCCACCTCTCCGACATATTGGATCCATTCTTTCCTTAGACGACCTCTTCTTCGAGTGCCTTCAGGCTTTGCCTCAAACACTTGCTTCGGTTTCCTTTCTTCATCCATCCTTATGATATGTCCATACCATTATAAGCTTTCTTCTGGATAGTATGTACTAGCGATTCCACCTTTAATTCTTCTTATCTCTACAAACATCACCCACATCATCCATTACCCCCATCTCAAACACAATCTTCCACTTCTTCCACTCCATCCATTAAATAAAAATAAATAATAAATAAATAAATAATAAACAAATAGTTCCGTGAAGAACTACACAGCCTATTTTCATATATCCTATTTATGTTAACTGCCACTATGAACAAACAAAATTTCAGTTTGATTGCTGTAATAGATTCGTAGATATTGAGAACCAACTAAATATTTCGAATGGTCGCCATGTTGTATTTTATATATGTAGGTCCTAGAGTTATGCACTGTTACATAAAGATTATTGTGTACGTGCAGCATTCAAATTTCAATCGCATGATTGGGACACAAGAAGTAACATGGAGATTTTTAAAATTTCGCACAACTGCCATCTTGTAATTATGGAAATAATTGAAACAAATTAGATGCCAGTGGATTAACATTCGTATAAGGATTTACTGTCACCAAGTTTCACTGTACTAGGATGGTTAAATTGCGAGAAACGTCCATGTGAATATTTATACTTCGCGTCGCCGCCATGTTGGATTTGTGATCACCAGGTTATTTAAAGTCCTATAGGTGAACTTATGTTCATAGCACCTATGAACGTTTAGAAATTCAGTTTAATGGCTATAATAGATTCGTAGATATTTAGAGCCGTCTAAATATTTCGGATGGTCACCATGTAGGATTGTTAAATATATAGGCCATAGAATCATGTACCATAAAGGAAAATTATTGCGTAGGTTCATTATTCAAACTTTCACTTCGATCGCATGATTACGACGCAAGAAATAAGAACTTAATTTTAAAATTCGCACAGCCACCATTTTGAGGCTATGTAAACAATTGAACTAAATTGGATACCAGTGCATTACAATGTGTATAAATATTTCCTGTACCAGATTTCATTGCGTTTGGAACATTAAATCCCGAGAAAGGTCTAATAAAATTTTTAATTCGCTTGGCCGCCATGTTCGTTTTGTAGTTAACCGGTTTTTGAAAGTCTTATAGATGAATTTCCAGTAGTACTCTTTATCTCCGTACCAAATTTCAGGGTGATGCCGCTAATAGTTTCAGAGATATAGAATGCCGGTGAAATATTTCGCACATCCGCCATGTTGTGGTTATGTAAACAATTGAACGAAGTTTGATGTCGGTGCATTACAATGTGTATAAACATATACTGTACCAAGTTTTATTGCGTTTGGTCGGTTAAATCGCGAGAAACTTCAATTTAAAAGTCGCAAATTCGCGTGGCCGCCATGTTGGTTTTGTAGTTACCAGTTTTTCAATAGTCACATAGGTGAACTTCTAGTAGTTCCTTTTATCACCGTAAAAAATTCCAGGGCGATATCGGGAATAGTTTCGGAGATATTGAATGCTGGTGAAATATTTCGTACAGCCGCCATGTTAGATTGGTGGAACGTAACAAAATTTGAAGGGCACGGTCGGAGTCGCCCGGAGTAGTGCTATGAACTTACCGAGTTTCATTGAAATCGCTCCAGCCGTATAGAAGTTATTAGGGGACACACACACACCTCACACACACACGCGCGCACACACAGACACACGGACAAAAGGTGATCTCATAAGCCTATTTTTTCAAAATTGAAAATAGGCTAAAAATAAAAATTAATAAATGAAAAAACATCTAATCACTCTCACCTCTCACACCCCACCCCAATCACATCATCTCACCACATTCACCCCATCCAACTTAAAATTAATATCAACTTCACACAATATTCTCATCTCTTACATACTTTTCTCTTCTCCTCGTTCTCTCAGCACCGTTTCTCATCTCCACAAGCATCATCAATCACCCCCATCTCATAATACATCATCAACCATTTCTCACATAAAACAAAAAAAAACAATCCCAACAATTTCAAAATTATCTAAATTCCCAAACTACCACAATTAAAAAATTAACAACATTTTCAAAATATTTATAACTTAAGAAACTAATAAATTCATAAATCTCAAAACTACAATCCTTCAAACTCCACAATTTACAATAGTACAAAGCATAAAAGAGCAAATATTTTTTCAAACTTAAAAAAATTCAAAACTTTGATCTTTGCCAAGAGGTCACGTCATTTCTCCTTC
Source organism: Meconema thalassinum (assembly GCA_946902985.2). Lineage (NCBI taxonomy): Eukaryota > Metazoa > Arthropoda > Insecta > Orthoptera > Tettigoniidae > Meconema > Meconema thalassinum. The sequence goes on along the minus strand of OX336393.1, from coordinate 438,911,334 downwards.
TCCAAATTTTACAATTCACCACCACCCTGTAGAAGGGATAGTAAGAAAAGAAAGAATGTTATATGAGATGATATGATTGGGGACGAATTGATGAAAGTGGCTGTGCTCGAAATTAGGGTTAAAACTGAAGAATGCCTCAACACCAATAAGAACTTAAAAATCAATTTGGGGTAAATACCGTACCGTGATTAGATCGGCTTTACTTATCATTGCAGTTTTGTCACTAAAATCCAAGACTAGGAGTGGTTAACGGCTTTGAGCATAGGAACAGCCATTTTCTCTCTACCCAAAGTGGGCGTGCCGTTTGGCTTCAACGGGTTGCACTAGGCAGCGCAGCGAAGGCATTTCCTTCCGTTCATTCCTCGCTACTCCGAGAAGTCTTTGTTTAATCGTAAATTTGGCCTTACTTACACTGTGGTAAGGCCGTTGCAAACTTTTGTTATAGTCTCATCATCTTCCCTACTAGACAGGTTTTCTATTTGCAGCAGCGAATTTCGTAAATTCTGACATGTCATAACTATTTATTGCACGTGAGGTATTTCGCACATTGCAGTGTTTCAATTTACTTAGTCAATAAACACCTACATTTTGCAATATCAGATTAACGAATATATTTTTCCGACATAAAATATTTTTGTACGGCAAAGAATATTAATCTTCTTGGGTGTACTGAGTATGTCCTGTGGTGTGTCGTGTAGAGGTTCCCTTTGTCTCCGGTAGGTGGGTGGTTTGGTGACGTTCATGGTATCCCCGATAGGTGACGATGGGAGAGGTGTTAATTTTGGTGATGGGGGAGTTTGGTTTATACATTTGGATGAAGGTGTGTTGGAATTTTTATTTAGGGCCATAGCGGTGAAATTCGGAGTTGTGCTGGGGGGGGGGGGATGGGGGGGGGGCGTTATGGGGTGGAAGTATCGCTTCTGGGCGGGAAGATTTAGATGTAGGAATGGGGATAAAGGGGAGGAGAAGGGTGACTGCTTTATTAGTGGTAGGTATAACTTTCAATGACTTATAATTTTCGAAGAACAAGAAAACACGGAAACAATCGCTGCAATTGCCAAAAGTAGATTGAGTAACTTGTATTGTTCGAGGGTTTTTAAGTTATTTGGTTGTTTGGAAGTAATTAGTGAGGTGATTAAGGGGAGTATTTACGTCGAGATCATAAGGTGGTTGGTCGTGGTGAAGATGATGTATGAATGAAGTATAGTTGGGGATGTTGTTGAATGGTTGAAAGAATTGCTGAGACGATGCAGGTGGAGATGGAACTTGATGAATGATATATGTGGATTATTAATACTTTTTTATTATTATTTAATTATACATATGGCAGTTAAAGGGGATGGTCGGGGTGACGACAATGCGTAAATTGGGAATAATTTGGTGTATGGGGAGTATCGTCGAATAATGGTGGGCGATAGCGCTTCAACAAGCGGATACTAAGTGTGGACCCTCCATATAGAACCAGGCCTCACGGAGGCCACCTGGTGCCCAGGGCACTGTGGCTAGCCGCTTGTAAGGCAAGACACTGGCGCTACCAGCAGTATAGCGCCCAACTAGTTAAACACATTTACACTTTTTACGTATTTAATAATCATATTTACTTACATGAATTTCACAGTACAGAGGTGTGCAAATTATTAGAGTTGACGACGGTGTACCAAAATAATATTTAATCTTTTCACGGCTTAATTCACTAAATATGTTTACCAGACGGTGAAATTACTTCCAATGTTTAACCAAGAGTCTTAATTATATTTTCTTGAAAGAAACTCAAAGTTAAAATTCAGTATTTTTAGAATGTCCACTAACAGAGGTGCCTTGCTAATGCAAAATGCCACACGTTTTGTTTTGATTACTTCGCTCTACTTTTCGTGTGAATTTAGAGCAGAGGGATTTGGAGTCATTTTACTGTTGATTCACTCTTAAAGTATTCAAAGATATGGATTGAAATCACCTGACTTAGAGGGTACATTCCGAAGTCAATGAGAAAATAGAAAAGGGACGCAACTCAGATATCCCTCAGAATCTCCTATACCGAATGTTTCAGGAAGCAATTCCTTATGGGAAAATATGTAAGTCCACGGGGAAAAAACATTACTAGGCTAAGTAGGGTAACAAAAGATGCGAGCAGTTGGTGAATAAATTGATTTTGAACAAAAATGTTGACTGGATGAAATTCTTAATATGATTCTAATACTATTCACAGCTCTGTTGTTGCTGGAAATGCTGTCCTTTATCTTCTAAGCACACATTGCAGCATTGGTACACTCGCTGTAGTTCTTCCTTACAGACATTTGAGTCGTCCAGTTGCAAAACTCGTTTAATCCACTTGTGAATAAGAATCATGTCGTAAAATTATGTGTTTAATTATTTTATTTTATTTTATTCTGTTTTATTTTGTTTTCTTTAATTTAATTTTATTTTGTTTTGTTTTGTTTTATTTTATTTCGTTTTATTTCATTTTAAATTGTTTTATTTAATTTTTTGTTTTGTTTTTTTGTTTTGTTTAATTTTGATTTTGTTTTGTTTATTTTGTTTTATTTTATTTTGTTTTGTTTTATTTTGATTTTCCAGAAAACAAACATAAAACAAAAAAAACACGAAGTAAAAAGAAAAATTCAAAACAAAAGCAAAAGCAGAAAACAAAAAACAAGAAACACAAAGCAAAAATAAAAATTCAAAACAAAAGCAAAAGCAGAAAACAAAAAACAAGAAACACAAAGCAAAAATCAAAATTAAAAAAGAGGAAAAGCAGAAAACAAACACAAAAACAAAACCAAGAAAGAAAAGCAAAAAGTAACATTCAAAAGCAAAAGCACAAAGCAAACACAAAACCAAAAAACAAAAACACAAAGCAAAAAGAAATAAGTAGAAAGCAACAAACACAAAAGATACGTAAGGCAAAGTCCAGAGAAACGTTTGTCATGAAAATGATTCTTATTCACAAGTCGATTAAACGAGTTTTGCAACTGGACGATTCATTTCGTATCGATGAAGTTATTTCGTTCTCTAAAGCCTCCAGATTACGCGGATTGTTTCTGTATACATTTTGTTTGAGATTTCCCCTCAAGCAAGATTCACACTGCGCTGAAACATACGAACACATGTTCTAAAGACTTGTTGAGAAGATAAGTTTCCACTAAGACAATTCGTGGTTCACGGGATACAAGTTAGTCTTCGGATCTTCACCACAAGTCGTAATATTATCACAACTTAGGTATCTAGCCATCTCCGTGTGTAATAAGTGCAATGCCAGCATTCGGGGTTTCTCGACGCGCTGTTTTGTTACGGTAGATGCTAGTCAAGTGGCGCTGACTCAACGTGCTTCGCCCCTCCCACGGTGCAGACCTAGCTTCGTTCTATGGTGTGTAGCCCTACCCGGATGCGGATATCCGCAACATTCTTCGCCGTGCGGATATAGTTTGCACGGCTGGGCGGATAAGCTGCATATAATGTTTGGAGTAAATTTGTGGATAGTTTTTAGAACTTGTTGAATATCATTAATGAACCCATGTACCATAGGCTTCAAAGGGAGTCGAATCCATGTATTTTGTGAAAGGAATGAAAGAATCATACAGTCTCTAAGGGAACGGAGAGAGATTTCAAGCCAGGATTCTAGCCTAACATTGTGCAAACGCTAGGGCCAGGTGTTCATAAGATGAGCTCATGCCTCTTGACATTTATAAGGAGCCAGTCATGGATATTAATAGAACTAGTGGAAAGTTTGGACTGTAAAACGAAGAAGCTCGACTCGGAATTTGCTCTTACGTTGCAGGAAAACGGCAACCTCGCTGCTGAGTCAGAACAAGAATAATTAAATTTAACCCGTTTACGAGTATAAAAATAAGTAAACAAATACAGTACGATGATTCATTTCGGATTAAAGATTTTTGTGTAAAGAAAAACCCTTTAATAATAATCCAGGAGGAAAGTGCAAATGCAGCATACGTCATTGGGAATTCACCGGGACCCAAGGAGTGGGAGAATTAAAAATGAACAGCACCACCCACACAGTTGAAGACTAGAAATTAATTAATATCTCGGAAATGCACGATCGATTTCCATGCACAGGAGGATCAATTTACGTTTGGAAGACGAGCTTTCTGGAGATATAATTTTTATAATTGTGCGACAATTAGTTCAAAAGTTGGTCACGAAAAGGACTAGGATTTTATCTTTTTGTGACTAAAAGGTATAAAACTCCTGGCCTCACCAAGCCAATCATGCAGTCTACGATAGCCCAGGGAGGCGTTACGCTGTATCAGACATCGAAGGCAGTTAACCAGTACTCCCTGAGGGGAGAAACGCTGTATTACACCGCAGAATTAATATCCGACAGCCACGGGCGTCGAAGTATCAGTAACTTGCGTGCCTCCGGAAGGAGTTGCAAAGAAGAAATATTAAAGTATCGCCGTGTTGAAAAATTAGGAAAATCCTAGTTACAGGATTTAGGTCCGACAGTGCAAAGTTTATCGTAAAAGTTCATAAAATACAGTTAAAGCAGGCTGCGAACTTAGGATTAAGGCGATAGGTCTTTCAGTAAACGACCAAAAGTATCATAACGTACGGAAGTACCGGAACAGCGAGATAAACAGTTTATCAATTTTAAAGAACCCGAACAGGGAAAAACAGAGTAAGGTTCGCAACGTATTTCAGAAAATTAGAAATGCGAGAACCAAATAAACAAAGAAGAACGGAAACTATAGACATTGTCTCAAGAAAGCAGACGAACTATTCTAAAGCACTAAGACTCGAGAAGTATTAATTGCTAAAAAATCCATAGGTCACCGATAGGTTATCGAGGGGACCTCGATCAGAACAGACTTTCGCTAGGATCGATAAATCAGATCTAAAAGGGGAGCCGTTCAAGCTAGAGAAATAGCCGATCATCAGGAACGGGATTCGAAGAATTGCTATTCCAGGGAAGCAGTAGATGATTCGAGACTTTCGTATTCTGCAGGATAGGAAGCCGACATTGAATAAATTTCACCCTTGGAGACGGGAGATTAAGAGGTCACGTGTGATAGGCTAAAAAGACGGCCTAGTGATCAAAAGTTGTGAAGTGTAAATATATCAAGATTGTGTGTTAAAAGTAATATATTTTTTTAGTGTTTTATTGTGTATTCTAAACGGATACACCAGTGTATTAAAATGTTGTCAGTGTTAAATGTATTGAATATGTGTCAAGAAATGTCTGTACATGAGATGAGTTTGTACAATATGGAGTAAGTCAAGAAGGTGGGCCAAAATGACACATCGAACGAGAATAAAGGTCAGAAAACGACCTTAGACATGTGAGTAAAGATTTTCATTATATTTTGGTGTCGGGGAAAATTTTTGTGTACAATTCCACCGGAGTTTTTAATAAAAGGGATGTTTTTAAATAAATAATAACTAAATAAGAACGCGATCTGAACAAAAATAAAGTTTTAAGAAATAATAAATAATTATGTGAAATAATAAATCCTGTAGAGGAAATGCATGGAATAAAATGTCAGTGTATTTGACGAATATTATAAAAGCAAGCGTAATAATAATAATTATAACAAAGATATTTACATAAAGGTAAATTTGAATTATATGAAAGAAATAGCTTTTGAGCTTTTGTAAGGAATGAAGACATGATGTGAGTAATCATAATAATAACAAGGTAAAGAAATCTAAATAAAGATTAAATAGAATGATATAAAAATATAGAGCGTTGGAGCCTTAACAAATGTATAAGACATGATGTGAATGCATGTTCTTAAAAATGGAGCGATTTATTGTCAACGGAAAAGATTAATATAAGAATTGAGATATGTATCAATTGTTACTATGAAAATTTATCAGTTCTTTGGAAGACATTCGGCCGTAAAGTAATGTGTAGCGCAATGGAACGCAATTAAATAAAAAGTCACGCTAGGAATGCGTAGAATTTAAATGTACTTGGTAAATTACTTATGAGGGGTAGTTGATTGTATTGAATTGAGATATGTTGTAAGTCCTCTAATTGTGACGTAGATCACGAGGCCATGTGTGTGTTATTATATAAAAGGGAGCAAATGTATGGTATTATTGAGCGTAGGTCCTGTAAGCTACGGCTAGACCCTAAATCGCGTCTTGTATAAGTCCTCCAATGTGGAAATGGTTTCCCGAGGCATGTTAAGAGATTCGAACCTAGAATCCTCTTGTTGTTAAAGCCCCTTATTATTCGTCGTAGAATGTGTATTACTCTTCCCAATCAACGAGGACCCTTCATAATTAATAAATGCCAAGATTACGAGAGTGGTTTATGAGCCAAAGAATATTGTTGAAAGTGAAAAGAGAAGTTAAAATGCCAGGTCTCTCCATAGAACTGAAAATAAAATGAAGGTTTGTTTTAAAAGCATTGGAGAGAGCTCCAACCGTAGGCTAGGCAGGGAGCCGCTCTCCCTGTCATAAATCACGCTCGAGTATAATGGCCTGACCCTCATAGTATGAGGGGGGTAAAGACCGTCTTGTAAGAAGTGCTAAATACACCGTGAGTGTTTAAAGTTGTTAATGACCCGGGCGTTGAACCGAGGTCCTTGTAGATTGATATTATCGCTTGCCAGTTCAGATCGTAGTTTTCTTATGTGATAATGGTCTTATAAGACAAATGAATTAAATAGAAATCCCTATTGTAATGTTGTATGGAAAATAAGGAATCCACGAGTTTTGTGAAGATAACTAGATTTCGGGAGTAATCATAGTTTTTGACTTTGTCAAGTAATCTTTATAACTCTGGAGTACACAAATAGTTTCCCGATCACCGTAGTGAATTTGCAAAACTTGAGAGAGGTGGTAAATACTGAGAATATGTGAAATGCCCAAATTTTGAAGTAGATAATTAACATGTAATTTTAAATGTAATTATATATTGTTTTGATGATAAGAAAAGATAAAAATAGTTCTTGAGGTGTACAAAAGTATGACACCATTATTATGGGAATGTATCGAGCCAAAGGAGCTCGTAGTTATATGGAACTTTAAGATAGGTACTTTATGGAAGTGAAAATAATCGTGAATTGTTGGTTTTAAAGAAAACCATGTGTTTTAATCTAATATTTGTTTTATTTTTATGCTATTCCTTGTTCACTTTGGACAAGTAGAATGATATTGGTCAGTAGTTTATTTGTTTTATTGTTTGTAGCGCCATAATTTTGATTAATTAAATGTGTTAAAATAGGAGTTGATTTTGTTGGTATTTTTGCAAGTGTATCCTCTATTTAATCCAAAATATGTAAGTCACAGAGTGGGAGAACTTACCGCAGCCCCGAAAATCCCGAATTGAGCAATGCTGGCATACTGTGATTTGCATATTTCTTGCTAAAAGGGCACATTACTAAGACTCGGATGTTTATGACATATCATATTTTTCCGTTATGTTTCTTCCATGACAAATGTAAGATGATGATTTAAGCTAATCTCATTAAATTATGTCATTAAAGCATAATTAATTCTCCGAACTGAGAAATGCTGCAATTCTGGCTGTGTTACATTCATTTTAAGCATAGCCCATGACATAGGTTACCAAGCCTAGGGGAACGACTTTCTCCTCAAATGTCTGTGTTGCTTTGATATTTAATGCTTTACTTAGTAAATCAACAAGATGTTCAGAAAAGAACATATAGCCTACTTTCTCCTAAATGTATGAGTATTGTTATAACTCGTTGTTTTTATCAAAGAGTATAATAGAATAATTTCTTGATTGAAGACCTTAGAAACTATTTACCTCTACCAAACACCACAACCCCAAAAAACAACTGCTACCATCATTGAAGAAAGAAAGATAAGATGTATCTAAGGAATGTTATGGATCTGGAGACATAATCGACCGGACTGGCTGCGTGGCTCAGCGGTAACGTTCTCGCTTGTTGGACCCTATGTTGCAGGTTCGTATCCTGGAGCAGTCAGCTGCCATTTGAGGGTGCACAAATGCGAGGGAGCCGTGTTAGTAGATTTACTGGCACGTTAAAGATCCCCTTCGGGGAAAAATTCCGGCACCCCGGCGTCTCTAAATGCAACAGTAGTTAAAAGGGACGTAAAACCAATAACATTATTATTATTATTATTATTATTATTATTACCGGTATTATTATTATTATTATTATTATTATTATTATTATTACATAATCGGCCTGACGCGGGCAACATCCAACTTTGAGTTGAGGCATGTCTTTACATGTCTGGCTGTGCATGGCTTTCACAACCCTAATTGAATTAACAAATCTTTCCATGGTACTACAGAGACGTGTGTATACCAACTATGTGGATATTTTCGATTGCTATTTGGCTGCAATAAAAGTATTAATTAATATCCTGAACTAGCACCAACGGCTCGAGTTCAGATACTATGTGAAATCGTTTTGTTCTTTACTTCAATTAACATTTTCAAATAACGCACAATAGGCTGTTACAAACCCTTTAAAATAAAAAGTATAAATGTATCGTAGTATCATCTTGTCATTCTTCAAATTCGATGCGCATAGAATGCCGATGGTATACTAATAAATGGAGTCCCATGTAGACCAGTCGTGACATCTAATGGAGAAGTATCGAACAAGATAATCCTAACAGGGGGAGTGCATTCTAGCGGCCATAAACATAAACTTTTCAATAAAATCTGTTTTTTAATCTTTTGGCCGGCGTGCAGTTCGCCATGATAATTCACTTTTTTGTTTCTAGATGTCTCGTGCAAATCTGCTGGCGATTTTTTTTAAATTATATGTTTTCCATCGTACTATGCACAATATAACGATTAATTTTAAAACGTCTGAGTCATTACATAACAATACATATAAAGAAATTCAAGCAAAAAACCTAGCTCTGATAGGGTTTGATCCATAGCCATGAGATTGATAGGTTAGCGCTTTACCACGGAGCCAAACGTGCGAACGGACATTAATCGATATCAAATGAGTTACATAGAACGTGTTAGCAATTAATGATTTACACTAAACGATTTCATCAGTGGAGTATATTATTTATATATGAAGCATTTAATACAAAGTTTATTTATTTTGTAACAGTACGCTCTATTGCATGCAATACTCAAATTAGTGAAATATAAGTCAGGCACAAGATATCCGCTGCCATCTTGCCTGTTACTGAGACGGCTCAGTTTTTTAAAATCAGTTCTGCACTATAGTATTACAAAATAAACTTTTAATTTCGAACGTGCCTCTTCCTTTAGAACAGTTAAAACGATTCTCGGCTCGATAATCGGAACTGGTGGGTCCCATGATATGGATTATAATGTTTGCATAATTCGCATGGCCGCCATCCTGAAATGGTACGGCGGATGATCTTGTAGTTTGGTCACAAGACGCGTCCTATACGAAGGTATGTTGTTACCAACTTTGGCAGAGATCGGATGATTTGGTTAGTCGTTATTTGATTTTACGTTTTGAACGTTTGAGTGGCCGCCATTCAGTTTTGGTAAAGATGGCGGCGATATAAAACGTGACACTGAGGTGCCCTTTGCTAGTGTTACCTATGTACCAAATTTCGTTCAATTCGGTTTCACCGTGTTTGAATTGATAGGGGGGGGGGGCAGACATTCAGAGTACACACACTCACACACACACACAGACTCACACACACACATACACACACACAGAGACAGACACACAATTTTTCACCCTGTGTAGGTCTCATTTTTTGCAAAAATCGAAAGTAGGCTAAAAATATTATTGTAATGTCAGCGGATTGGGATAACAAACGTGCGTATGTGGATAACAGTTGTGTGGATGCGGGGCGGATGTGGATAACAGTCGTGCGAATGTGGGTCGGATGTGGATAACAGTCATGCAGATGTGGGGCGGATGCGGGGCGGATGCGGGGTGAATGCGTATAACAGTTGTGTGGATGCGGGGCGGACGCGGATAACAGTTGTGTGGATGCGGGGCGGATGCGAATAACAGTTGTGTGGATGCAGGGCGGACGCGGATAACAGTTGTGTGGATGCGGGGCTGATGTGGATAACAGTCATGCAGATGTTGGGCGGATGCGGGGCGGATGCGAATAACAGTTGTGTGGATGCGGGGCGGATGCGAATAACAGTTGTGTGGATGCGGGGCTGATGTGTATAACAGTCGTGCGAATGTGGGTCGGATACGGATAACAGTCGTGCGGATGCAGGGCGGATGCAGATAATAGTCGTGCGAATGTGGGTCGGATGCGGATAACAGTTGTGTGGATGCGGGGCGGATGCGTACAACAGTGTGTTTATCCCCGCAGTACTCTATCTACAGTATAGGGAAGGCTGTCACTGTAGGATGAAAAGGCTGAGCGTACAACAGTGTGTTTATCCCCGCAGTACTCTATCTACAGTATAGGGAAGGCTGTCACTGTAGGATGACGAGGCTGAGTGTACAACAGTTTGTTTATCCCCGCAGTACTCTATCTACAGTATAGGGAAGGCTGTCACTGTAGGATGACAAGGCTGAGCGTACAACAGTGTGTTTATCCCCGCAGTACTCTATCTACAGTATAGGGAAGGCTGTCACTGTAGGATGACGAGGCTGAGTGTACAACAGTTTGTTTATCCCCGCAGTACTCTATCTACAGTATAGGGAAGGCTGTCACTGTAGGATGACAAGGCTGAGCGTACAACAGTGTGTTTATCCCCGCAGTACTCTATCTACAGTATAGGGAAGGTTGTCACTGTAGGATGACGAGGCTGAGTGTACAACAGTTTGTTTATCCCCGCAGTACTCTATCTACAGTATAGGGAAGGCTGTCACTGTAGGATGACGAGGCTGAGAGTGCTCTATCCACAGTATAGGGAAGGCTGTCACTGTAGGATGACGAGGCTGAGTGTACAACAGTTTGTTTATCCACGCAGTGCCCTATCCACAGTATAGGGAAGGCTGTCACTGTAGGATGACGAGGCTGAGTGAACCCCGCTCATTCTTGTTTCTCGAATGCAACGCTATCACTGAACTACAACAGGAGAATAGCTACCTTACATTCAAATGCCAGTGTTCCATTCATCTATGGCGCTCCTAGGTTGGTTGGTTGGTTGGTTGGTTGGTTCCTCAGCTCAGGGGCTGCGACAACGCGGTCATGTAGCCCCGTGTACTTTGGGTGCGTGTAGAATATGTCTGATAACCGGTGTTAATTTTCATGGTTGTATTAGTGATAAGTAAGCATCAACACCAACTAAATTTAACCATAAATGAAGAGCCAGTACAACAGGTCAGTCGATTTAAATACCTCGGTCAGATCTTCACAGAAGACCTACGATGTGAAATTGAAGTCAGGAGCCGTATAGCCATGGCCAAGCAGGCATTCCGTGAGAAGCATTGTCTAATTTGTCAACGCTCAATGTCCCTCAGCCTTAGAAAACAACTGGTTAAGACCTACATATGGCCAGTTACAATGTACTGCAGTGAGACCTGGTCAATCCATAGAGGTGACATTAAACGACTAGAAGTGTTGGAGATGTGTTGTTGGCGCCGAATGGAAAATATCAGCTGGGTAGAGAAAAGTGATCAACAAAACGGTGCTGGATCGAATAAAGGAAAAACGGCAAGTGATCCGCCAGATATATAGAAGGAGATCCACCTGGCATGGCCACAGGTTGTGACATGGTGGCCTGTTGATCTACATACTAGAAAGCAAAATCCCTGGAAAACCCCCTCGCGGGAGGCCACGGAACGCTTTCATGAGATCTTTCCTAGATAGCTCTGGCCTACGAAGTTATGAAGTGGTCAAAAGGACAGCACGAGACCGAACAACGTGTAAAAGACTCATTGTAGGAGCAGACCAGTCGCTTGACTGAAAAACATGATGATGATATATTAGTGTGTGTTATCTGTGATCCAGGTAGAAGGACTGCAGACAATTAATTTGTTCAAGTAGTTCCTACTTTTGTTACCAAATGTTACCGTCCACGACACCTAGCTGCCGACGTGGCTACTAAATGACATCGCAGTCAGCACCTGTCGGTGAACGTTGGAACTAATATAGCGTTTTCAAACTAACCTACAAATTTTAGCTTCCACAAATGTATTTAGGGGAAGGTTCTTTTTCATGACATGGGACCGCCTTTACTTCCCCTCCGAAGGAAGGCATACTGAGGGATTTTTAACGCCAGGTTTGAACCCGAGATCTTGAGCATAGAAGCTCAGCATGCTACCAACTACGCCACCGAAGTCGCTTATACCGCTTCTAGAATGAGATCAACATTTATTGCGATAGACATGGTTTATGTAAAACGTTGTGGCGTATAATTGTCATCCACAAACTTCCCGTACGGAGCGAAAATTAATATCATACCACAGGTTGACAGCTGACTGGAATACGCCTGAGGAGGGACAAACGCTGATTAATGAATTGCTATTTCTTCCATATAAATCATTCCTGATGGTAATATGAAATGAAAATCCACAGCCTGCTTCCAGTCTCCGACCGGATCAGGAATGGAATGAATGAATCCCCCATCTAGCGGCGAGGATATGAACTGAGCCGGCGGCCGAGGCCTGACGCACTCCTCCGGGGCAATGATTAAATGAATGACAGATGAAATGAAATGATAGTGGAGAGTGTTGCTGGAATGAAATTTTGACAGGCAAAACCGGAGTACCCGGAGAAAAACCTGTCTGCCTCCGTTTTGTCCAGCACAGATCTCACATGGAGTGACCGGGATTTGAACCACGGACCCAGCGGTGAGAGGCCGGCGTGCTGCCGCCTAAGCCACGGAGGCTTCTGATGGTAATATATTAAACGCAATTATTTGTGTTCCTCTTATAATCCAATGCATCTTCGTCACTCCTGAGTGCTGAGTGGATTTAATAGGCTGTTGCCCTAGTTCTTTATACAGCCGTCAAACACACCATGTTGTGCCCTGCTAATTCATTACATTGTTGGTTATAAAATGACGCAGAGGGAAAGTGAAACTAGGCAGACTATGAAAGTGTTAAATTGTGAGAATGCACTGTGTTTTATCTTCAGTCTTATGACTGGTTTGATGCAGCCCTCCGTGTCTCCCTGTCCTGAGCTATTCGGTAGATATAGCTACCACACACTACGTCCGTAATAATAATAATAATAATAATAATAATAATAATAATAATAATAATAATAATATCGTATGACCTCGGGTGCCAGGTGCAGGGTGCAAGCTTTGTTATTTGACCCCAGAGCGCAACTTGCATGTCGAATTTTTTTTTTGTTCCTTGGAGCGCTATGAAAGTCTAGGATGGTGCATATCTAAGCTCCTTGACACAATAGCGCTTTAAAGTAGACAAAGGAGGAACTTTTGTGTTAGCGGAAAATCCCGATATTAATAATTTTGCCATTATGAACACGGCCTACTTTATTCATGTCTACAACATATGACATGCCAGTTTGGGGTTGGTAGACCGACACGATAACTACTCACCCACCGTGGCAAGATCCTACATCCCAGGCAATAATGTGAGTGGTTTAGAGCAAAAGTGGAACAAGTCCACTTTTTACACTTCTGAGAAAACATAAGCCAAAGTTAAAGCTATTAAGCTTTAAGAAACTGCTGCACTCTGGGAGATTTGGTATTAAAGTTCAGACTTAACCGCTATTGAAAATGAAAATCCACAGCCTGCTTCCAGTCTCCGGCCGGGTCAGGAATGGAATGAATGAAGCCCCTATCTAGCGGCGAGGATATGAACGTGCCGGCTGCCGAGGCCTGGCGCACTCCTCTGGGGCAATGATTAAATGAATGACAGATGAAATGAAATGATAGTGGAGAGTGTTGCTGGAATTAAATTGTGACAGGGAAAACCGGAGTACCCGGAGAAAAACCTGTCTGCCTCCGTTTTGTCCAGCACAGATCTCACATGGAGTGCCCGGGATTTGAACCACGGACCCAGCGGTGAGAGGCCGGCGTGCTGCCGCCTAAGCCACGGAGGCTTCCCACTTAACCGCTATTACAGCGAATAATTACTAACATTTGCTATCCTAAAAGGAAAAAACAAAAAAGAAGTTACATTTGGACTTGGTCACTTTTGCACTGAACCACTCATGTTTAACACACGAGAGACAATTTGCCGCGCTTTTTGAATTTTCTTAATAATTAGGTTGCTATTTGCGGGAGACTGTTGGTCGCTCGTTACATGTCTCGCCATACAGATTTTTATAATATTTTTAGTATCCAAGATGCAACTTCCATGGAATTGATAATAGTTCGAGTAATCATGTCACTCATGTATTTGTTTTAATAATAGATCATATTAGAATTCACATTAAAATAGTAGCAAATCATAAGTAACCTTTACAAACACAACTTGTGGCGTAGTTGGTAGCATGCTGAGCTTCTATGCCCAAGATAGCGGGTTCAAACCCGGCCGAAGCCGTCGGATTTTTTAAGAGCGTAAAAATCCCTCAGTATGCCTTCCTTCGGAGGGGAAGTAAAGCCAGCGGTCCCATGTCATAGATTTATGGCATGTTAAAGAACCTTCCACTAATTACACCTGGGTGAAGCTAAATTGAATAGGTTAAGAATGTAAACAACGCTCTTAGGTTTCTACGTTCGTTGCCAAGAGCCGACTGCGGTGGCCTCTAGTAGCTAAGTTCTGAACTAGGGCTAATAGTCATTGACGGTGGCGTTTGGCGGCAAAAGTAGGAACTATTTGAAAAATTCTAAGTTGCAGTCTGTACTTAAATTAAAAAACAGATACACACACTAATACAGCCATCACAATTAACACCGGTTATCAGACAGATTCTACACACACCCAGAGTACACGGGGCTACCTGACCACGTTGTCGCAGCCCCTAAACTGAGGAACCAACCAACCAACCAACCTAACACAACTTGATTTTTGTAAAGGTTAATAATAAATTATCCGAGTGGAAATCGATAAACACAGGAGTGAGACTAGGTTGCGGTCTTTCCCCTCTCCTGTTCATATTTTATATGAATGCTCTTATACGAGAATTTAGGAAACAAAACATAGCTCCATCCGCATTAACAGAAATCTACAGCTGGACGCAATATTATTTGCAGATGACTTACAAGGGGAGGATACGATGCATGGGTCACCATTTCGAACCATCTTTAATACACTTGTAGGACATATATAGGCGTAGGCCTATATCAGATGCAAGTAGTAAGGTGCGCTTCTCAGTCGTTTCCGAGAAATTAATTAATTGCAATAAATGCTGTGTGGCGTCTACTGTATGCGCGTTGTTCGCTAGCAAGAATCTAATGAACGCGTGGTGCAGGGGTAAGAACCCTGGAGCGCTGTTTCGTATGCGCGGGATCGTTGGATCGATTTCCACTGGTGAGCCTTTGTGTTGTGTGTTGTTTTTTAACATTGTCAATTCGTACAACTGTAGGTGTCGTGAATACTGTTTATTTTGCAGTCAATTGTAATAACGTGTTATGTGAGCCGGAAAAGAGATTCTGAAATCATCGTAGCCGGGTCAATGTTTGTGACATTACATAATGTATAGTATTGGCATTGCAAATACATTGGTATTATACACGGTCAAGTGTATTCTAGTATATGTATACATTTATACATTGGAGGCCCAGTCTGTTCCGTTCATTGCATGTCTTGTCAACCATCAGACCACCCCGTACTCGCAAACAGTGACTCATGCTATAGGCAGTGGTTGGAAATAGACAATGGTTAAAAAAAAACAACAACACACACACTGCGAAGGCTCACCGGTGGGATTCGATCCAGTGATCCCGCGCTTACGAAGCAGGACTCTTACCCTGAACCACGCGCTCGTTGGGTCCTTACTAGCGTACAACGCACATGGACGCCGCACTGTAATTGCAATTAATTAATATCTCGAAAACGGCTGAGAAGCGCACCTTACTACTTGCACCTGATATACGCCTGGCTATGTCCTACACGTCTACTAAAGAAGGTTCGAATCGGTGACCCATGCATCGTATCCTCCCCTTGTTAGTGCTGGTTGCCACCTCAGAAGATGATCTACAGCGTTCAATGTATAACCTGAAACTAGTCTCAGAAAAATACTCAATGGAAATATATCTAGAGAAAACTAAGATAATGACATTGTGTGGCACGGAACCAGTAAGAAGTAAAGATTTGCTTGGATAATAACATTTTGGAAAGAGTAAACGATTTTAAATACCTTGGTTACAGACTGTCTTTCTTTGAAGAAATAGTCATACCCTAGAAAATCTTTAAATTTAACAGATGTTTAGGAATCATCAATAAAGTTTTTAGACCATCATTCGTTCAGAAACACACCCGAACAAGAATCTACAAAACATTAGCAAGACCAGTACTTTGCTATGGTAGTGAAGCGTGGACCCTGAGGAAATGCGATGAGAGACGAATATTTACCGCCGAAATGAAATATATGAGACGAACAGCAGGAGTCATTAAATGGGATCACAAACGAAACACAGATGTGCTGAATGGTCTTAACAGCAGACCTATATTGGAATACATCCATGAATACCAAAGAAATTGGCTAGGACACCTCAACAGGATGGACAGAAGCAGGATCCCTAAAGCAGTCGTCAACTACTGCCCCGGTGGGAAGAGATCTCTAGGTCGCCCCAGGAAAAGATGGCGTGAAAATTCAAATCTTTTGTGTAGACCGTAACAGTTCTTCTAGGATTAACACATGAAAGGAGGATGATGATGAAGATTAAAATTGTAGCCCTTTTTAACGTACTATATTGTTTTCTTTATGAATAGCTATAATAATACATTAGGTAGGTTATTTATTTAATCTAATGAAGCCACTGGAATCAGTGCTGGGTAATTACGGGTGTATACTAACAGCAGTCCAAGAGACAAGATCATGAACGTTGGAAATCAATATATGATATTTAATAGTAACGAAGATCGATCTGAATGGACTTCGGGAGTTGGATTTGTTGTACATAATAAGATATCTTCTGCTGTAAGTAAGTGGCTGCCCATAAATGATCGAATTTGTACACTGAT
The DNA here is from genome assembly GCA_946902985.2 of Meconema thalassinum. NCBI lineage: Eukaryota > Metazoa > Arthropoda > Insecta > Orthoptera > Tettigoniidae > Meconema > Meconema thalassinum. The sequence goes on along the minus strand of OX336393.1, from coordinate 438,894,409 downwards.
CTTGAAAGCATCCCCATATAAGATATGTGTTGCAAATTGTCATGCACCATCAGAAGATGCGGAGGAGGAGGTGAAAAACAACTTTTATGTGGAATTGGAATCTACTGTACATCATTTACCAAAACATGCTATTCATCTCATACTGGGTGACTTAACGCACAAGTTGGACGTGAAGACGAATATCATCCAACCATGGGAGCAGATAGTCTCCATGTCAATAGCAATGAAAATGGTATCAAAATGATCACATTTGCATACGACAGAAGAATGGTCATCAGTAGCACATATTTTCCACGTAAAGAAATACATAAGGCAACATAGATATCACCAGGTGGAGAGACGAGGAATCAGATTGATCACATAATAGTAGATGGTACACACCGTGGGTGTGTTGAACAAGTACGAACATTCCGTGGAGCGGATATGAATTCAGATCATCTTCTAGTAGTAATGAAATTGCTCCACAAGCTGTCTACCAAATTGCGAAAGCGAAAGCAAGAAATGGTCATCCCGGACAAAGATAAATTGGCCCTTACGTCTGTAAAGGAAGAATATCAAGATAGAATCAAGGAGTGCCTTCCTACATCAAATACATTAGAAGATGTGGAAGGACAGTGGTCTGTTTTGCGGAGGGCAGTTCTACAAAGGGCAAATGAAGTTTTGGGGCAGCGACCAAAAACCAAAAACAAACCATTGTTTGATAATGAGTATCAAGTCGCAGTGAAAAGCAGAACAATAAAAAGATTGCAAAGGGTGAAATATCCATCGGAAGAGAATAATGCAGCGTATATGGAAGTGAGACGTATGACAGATCGACTCATCCGACAGAAAGAACGGTATCATGGTAAGGCACTTCTGACAGCAATAGAGGAACCCAAGAAAGCATCGAGATCCTTCTTTAGAATGGTTAACCCGGCGAGGGGATTCTACAAGCAACAGACACTAATACTAAAGGACGAAGATGGAGAAATTGTACCTCCTGAAGAACAGGCAGATCTATTTGGAAAACATTTTGATCAGTTACTAAATGTTGATGTTAGATGGATGCTATAAATGCACAGGTGCCAATGATGACGGCGGAAATGCAAGTACCTGAGCCAAATATTGATGAGATAAGACATATTGTGGAATCTCTAAAGCACAACAAAGCTCCGGAAGGAAGTGGAATTACAGCCGAGTTGATTAGGTATGGTGGAGCAGTGTTAATGACAAATCTGCAACAATTAATTGTTAATATTTGGAGGAAAGAAGTTATTCCAAGTGAGTGCAAAAGAGCCGTGATATGGCCCATTTTTAAGGTGATGCCACACAACCTTCTAACAACAGAGGGATTCCCTTACTCGAGATAGGATATACAATTTTTACATCACTGCTTATGAATCGACTTAAGCCATTTTTGGGAGACATTATAGGCTCATATCAATGTGGTTTTGTATCTGGTCGGTCTACTATCGACCACATCTTTACATTGAGGCAACTAATGGAGAAAATCTACGAATTTGACAAGGAATTGCATTTAATCTTTATTGATTTTCGTCAGGCCTATGACAGTTTAAACCGTATAGTACGAGTATACAAATCCTGAGGAGATGCGTAGGCAAGGCCTACTCTTGGTGTGGAAATAAAGATGTTTTAAAATATTTATTGCATAAATATCTCTTCGTTCGCTCAGAGTTATTTGGACCTATCAAAATCCCTTCTATGTCTATGGCAATAAATTTATGTCTTTATTAATCGTCTTCGACTTTCCACAACGCTAATTAAAACAAGAAGTTCCGTGACGAACTAAAGACCCTACATTTCTTAAAATGTAAGATTCATGCAAATGATTAATCTATATGGATTTATCTAGAATAATGACGAAATTAAGTTGGTAATATCGAAATTTCTAATTAGTTCGAAATACTGTATAATTGGCATAATGTAGCCTAATAGAACACTACAGTCGGCAGCCCTGGTGACTGAATATATTCTTAGTTCCATCTCTTAAAGTACGTCATACAAAATTTAGTTGAAGTCCAATGGATAACATGGAATTTACATTGAGTTAAACATTGGATGTAACAGTGCGCGTAAAATCATGTTGGCAACAGTGTCATGCATGTATTGGTCAGAAATAATCTGAAATAATATGATCTAATGTAGTGCCAATTTTGAATGAAATCCTTTAGTTAGTATAGAAGTTACTTGCATTTTAAAATTGGACCTATCAGCAGGCTTAGAATAATGTTGGCAGCACTGGCGTAGGCCTATATTAGTTACTCCAAATTAATAAAGAATGCCAGGTATTATACGTGTGCAAAGTTTAGAGCTATTGGCTTGCATACTTTCTGATATATTGACATTAGGGTAACACAAATAGGGACAGCATTTATTAACAGTTGGCAGCCCTGGTAGCTCTTAAGAATACACATAGTCATATCGGTTTTGGTACACATAGCACATAAGAAATTTAGTTGAAATCCAATTGATAGTATGGAAGGAACATGTATTTAAAGTTGGACCTATCAGCAGGCTTAGAATCATTTTGGTAGCACTGACGTATATAGTTACTCCAAATTAATATGGAATGTCAGGTACTATACGTGCGCATAGTTTAAAACTGTCGGCTTGCATACTTTCTGATATATTGGTATTTGGATGAAAGAAATTTGAGAGCATTCATTAACAGTTGGCAGCCCTGGTGGCTCTTAAGAATACGCTCAGTCGTATCGGTTATGGTAGTTTATACTGTTACGTGCCACCCCCTAGTGGCACTTTTGTTAACTGAATTACGGAGGGTAGAAAACACAACACCAATTACTGTTTTAAAGAGAAGTTAGCTTTATTGCTTGCAGGAAGAGGTACATTACTCATCAGCAAATACAAGCAATTGGAACCCTACTACAGTTTCCTCAAGTCTCTTCCTTGAGCGCTCTTGGCCCTTCCACTTGTCAACAGATCACAGAAGTTAAACCGTCTTAATGAGTACGGTGGCCTTGACAGAAACTACCGGCTCCTCTCCCTTATGTACACCAACTCCAGTTATTTACGATAATCCATTACTCGCTGTTTCGCTGTCCACGAGCTGGGGAAACAATGTCACTGGATTTCGTAACTCGCACGACAGTTCGTCACCACACTTCCGTCACACTCGCTCAAAAACACGCACCCACAGAAAACTCAGTCCCCTCACTTTGAGGCCGCTTATATAGCAGCCTGGTGACTCAATGAATTCTAGAATCGTCCAGGACACACGGCTTCTAGAGATTTCCTTCACTGGCTGGGTCACGAACTTTCTGGACCGTCCCTTTCACTTCGCAGCCCGTTGCGTAACGCGCACGTAATATACTGAGGCAGAGCACACACAGCCTGGAGGCAGCTGCGACTCAACGCGGCGAGGCGACAAAACAAACTCACAGCCGTAATACCACCCCCTTCCTAAAAGGCTGATCGTCCCGATCAATCATTGGCCCGTCTGTGTCCCTCCGTAGGCTGCCAGGCGATCTCGATGCACGATCTTCATCTTCGCCCTCGGGCTCCGCTGGATCCTATAGACGACATCGTTGATCCGTTTCAAGACTCGGTACGGGCCCTCCCAGGACTTCTGCAGTTTGGGTGACAGGCCTTTCTTCCGTAATGGGTTGAAGAACCAGACCAGGTCGTCCTCGTGGAATCCGCCAGCATCCGTCTGTTGGTCGTATCGGGTCTTCATTCGGTCGGTCTCGATCCGCAGATTCCTCCTCGCAAACGCGTGCACGTCCTCCAGTTGGTCGACCAGTTCTTGACAATACTGGCTTACCGGGACCGGATCATTCCCAGGTCGGCCGAAGGCAAGAACGACAGGTAGACGAAGCTCCATCCCAAACATGGCCCGGGCTGGTGTGCACCCGGTGGCTTCATGCACGTCGGCGCGGTAGGCCAGGAGAAATACTGGAAGATGTTTGTCCCAATCCCTCTGGTGCTCGCTGACGACTATTCGGAGATGGTTCTCGATGGTGCGATTGAATCGCTCTACCATCCCGTCGGACTGAGGGTGTAACGGCGTTGTCCTTGTCTTCTGGATTCCTAGCAGCTGGCATAGGTTCTGGAACATCTGCGACTCGAAGTTCCTCCCTTGGTCGGAGTGTAGCTCCAGGGGTACTCCGTACCGGCTGACGAATTCCTTCACCAGGATCTCTGCGATCGTCGCGGCTTCTTGTTTAGGGAGCGCATACGCCTCCGGCCATTTGGTAAAGTAGTCGCTGACGACCAATATGTAGCGGTTCCCTGCCTCGCTCAACGGGAATGGCCCAGCAACATCGATGACCACTCTCTCCATGGGGCCGCCCACGTTATAGGTCTTCAGTGGACCCCGTCGTCTACGTCCTGGGCCCTTGCTGGATGCACAATCGTGGCACCTCGCGCAGTGGTTCTCCACGTCAGTTTGGCATCCGATCCAGTAGAACCGCTCTCTCAGCTTCTCCAGGGTCATCTTTATCCCTAGGTGTCCACCAGATGATCCTCCATGGACTTCCTTCAGGACTTCCTCCGTCATAGCCTTTGGAACGACGACTTGATCCCGAGATGTCTTCCCGTCGGTGCTCTCCCAAGTACGGCATATGAGGCCATCCCTCACAACCAGCGAGTCCCACTGCGCCCAGTAGGACTTAAACTTTGGGCTGCAGTCACTCACAATGTTCCACCCGGGTTTGGGGACACAGGCCCTCTTCCATTCGGCTATCAGTCCCAGGTCATCATCTTCTGCTTGTGCCCGCGTGAAAGATTCGCGGCTCCAGCCCCCTTGAAGTTCCACGGTAGTCCTTCGGCACTGTATCCCGGTGTTCTCCTCCCTTCGGGCACAGAAGGTGCAGTCTTCGGGGCACGGTCTTCGTGACAGGACGTCGGCGTTAGAATGCAGTTGGCCTTTCCTGTGCTGAATCACAAAGTTGTACTGTTGAAGCCTCTCTAACCATCGCGCGAGTTGACCCTCGGGCTGCTTGAAGTTCAGGAGCCACCGCAGGGATGCATGGCCGGTCCTGATGAGAAATTCTTGCCCGTACAGGTACTTGTGGAAGTGTTCAATGGTCTTCACGAAGGCGAGCAGCTCCTTCCTGGTGACGCAGTAGTTCCTTTCTGGCTTTGACAAGGCCTTGCTAAAGTAGGCAACTACTCTCTCCTCGCCGTCCACTACTTGCGACAGGATCCCCCCTATGCCAAAGTCGCTGGCATCGGTATCGACGATGAACCTTGTTCCAGGTCTAGGGTAGGCCAGAATAGGCGCGGTGCACAGAGCCTGCTTGAGTTGTTCGAAGGCACTGTGGCATTCTGCTGTCCACGTGAAGAGTTGGTCCTTCTCAGTCAGTCGATGTTAAGGTTTGGCGATGTCGGCGAATCCTCTCACGAAGCGACGGTAATAAGTGCAGAGTCCCAGGAAGCTTCGTAGTTGGTACTTGTCCTTCGGAACTGGCCACTCCCTCACAGCTGCGGTCTTCTCTGGGTCGGTGCGCACCCCTTCCTCGGAGACGATATGCCCAAGGTACTGGACCTGCTTCTGGAAGAGCTGACACTTCTTGGGGCTCAACTTCAGCTGGGCAGCCCGTAGCTTCATCAAGATCTCCTTCAGGTTGCTGTAGTGCTCCTCGAAGCTTCTTCCTAGAACGATGACGTCGTCTAGGTAGACCAGGCAGGTCTTCCAATGTAGTCCCCTCAGAATGGACTCCATTAGCCTTTCGAAGGTCGGAGGGGCGTTGCACAGACCGAATGGCATGACGGTGAACTGCCAGAGCCCGCTGCCCACAGAGAACGGCGTTTTCTCGCGGTCCTTAGGGTGGACCTCCACCTGCCAGTAGCCACTCTTCAAATCCAAGGTGGAGAACCATCTTGATCCTGATATGGTGTCCAGCGTGTCGTCGATCCAGGGTAGAGGGTAGCTGTCCTTCTTCGTGACGTCGTTCACCCGCCTGTAGTCCACGCAGAACCTGGTGGAACCGTCCTTCTTCTTCACTAGCACGACCGGAGAACTCCAAGGACTATGTGATGGCTCGATCACCCCTTGCTCCTTCATCTCTTCTACCATCCGGTCGACTTCGGCTTGAGTGGCAAGCGGGACACGTCGGAATGGGGCCCTAATGGGTGTGCTGTCCCCAACGTCGATTCTGTGCTGGACCAAGCTTGTCCTACCGAAGTCTTTGCTCCCCACGGGGAAGACATCCTGGAATTCGCGTAGCAGGTCCTGAAGTTGGCGTGATTGCTCCTCGTCTAAATGGTCCTGGGATCCTTGGTACAGCTTCTGTAGTTCTTCTGGCAGGGCGCGTCTTCTTCGGTTGTGCGTTTGCAGGTGTCCGTCCGTCGTGTCTGTGATGCTGGCAATCCAGGTAACGGGCTCGCAGACTCCTAGGTTGGTGTCCCGGTGAACCGTAATATCGTAGTTGTTCAGGTTGGACAGGCGGACGTACGGCCGAGACGTCGTGTTGATAAGAGTCTTGGCAACTAGCAATCCTTTTGTCTGGATTTCCTCATATTTTGGCTCGATGACAGCCGCCACTCCCTCAGCAGTTCCGTCGACAATTACGGCAGCGCTGACTTCCGTCCTGGCGGGAACGATGACGTCCTCTCTCAGCCTTACTCGTCGTGCGGCGACGGCCTCGTGTGCTGGTTGCAAAGCAGTTTCCTCACTTCCGAAGTGCAGAGTGTTGGTACTCAGATCCAAGATGATGTTGTTCTGGTCCAGGAAGTCCAGTCCGATGATCACTTCATTTGATACATCAACCGCAAGCACTGGATGCTTTATTGCCCGTCGACCAATGACGAACTCCAGTGATGCTTCGCCATGTACCGGTGCGGTCTCTCCGGTCGCGGTTATTAGCTGGAGGTTCCTTTGTGTGGGTTGCACTCTCCACTTCGGGATCACGGTGGGGCTGACGATGGTCCTCGATGCTCCCGTGTCGATTAGCATGGGCCAGCTCTCTCCGTTGACGACTCCGTCGACCATCAGGCTGCTATTGTCCCTCCGTAACTTCGTCACACGAACTTGGACTGCCGGGGCTTGACGACTGTCACAAGCCAAACTTTGCCCCCCAAGGCTGACTGATACTTGCTTTCCTGGGCCTCGCGGTTTCCCTACGACTGACTGTCCCGACGGAAACCCTTGGCGGCGGCGATCACCGCAGTCCTTGCTCAGGTGGCCTCTCTTATGGCAGGTCCAGCAGGTTGGTAGTCCTCTTCCGGGCCGCCTCTCCGGATATCCTTCGGCTACGTTTTTGTTGGTGGTACTGCGACTCTTGAAGAACCGGCCTAGCGCCTCAATCAGTTCATCGGCCAGGGGCTTGGTCTTGTCGGCTTTGGCTGGTTCGTCGACGTCCTCCGGACGCACCCACGCGCGCAATCTAGGTACCTGCTTTGCCATCTCGAACTCATGTGCGTGGCTCAGCGCATCTGCCAGGGTCTTATTGCGCGCGAGTCGCAGCGCCTGTTGAGTGTCCGAGTCCCGTAGCCCGTCGGTGAAAGTCTGCGTCGCTATCTGCTCCAGAAAGTCGGCCGGCGCTGTTGGGTAGGCGAGCCTTACGAGGCGTGCGATGTCCATCTCGAACTCCTGCAGGGTTTCCGCGTTCTTTTGTACCCGGGTCCGGAGCTGCATCTGGTAGGCCTGCTGAAGATGGCTATCCCCATAGCGGGACTCCATATGGGCGATCAATGAAGCGTAGCCCTGGGATCCGGTCGGGATAGCCTGAAGGACGTTAAGGGCGTCGCCTCTCAGCGCTACAATGAGAGCTGTAGCCTTTTCCGTGCTGTTCCAGTTGTTTATGGAACAGGCTGCCTCGAACTGACATAAATAGGTGCTCCACGGGACCTTTCCGTCGAAGGTTGGGGGCGTCACTTTGCTCTGTCCCGTTCCTGATGTCCCCGATGTACCTGTGTGCGGGCGTCGGCGCAGCTCGGCAACTTCCTCTTGAAGAGCGTTGAATTTCTCTTCCACCCCCGTGAGTGAGCGTTGGCGCAGTTCGGCAACTTCCTCTTGTAGGGCTTTGACTCTCTCATCCACCCCGGTCGGCGGGCGTCGGCGCAGCTCGGCGACTTCCTCTTGTAGGTCTTTGAATCTATCTTCCATCCCTGTCGGCGGGTGTCGGCGCAGCTCAGCAAATTCCTTTTGTTGAGCGTTGAATCTCTCTTCCACCCCCGTCAGCGGGCGTCGGCGTAGCTCGGCAACTTCTTCTTTTAAGGCGTCGAACTTATTTTCCACTGCCATGACTTCCTCACGCAGACCCAGTTCTAATTTCTTCAAGTCCTGTGCTAACTTATTCTGCCCGTCTTCCATCTACTTCTGGCCGTCCTCTATCTTCTTGGTTAAATACTTCTGGCCATCTTCTAATTTAGCAGTTAGGTCCTCGGCTAACTTCTTCTGGCCGTCTTCTAGTTTGGCAGTTAGGTCCTCGGCCAACTTCTTCTGGCCGTCCTCCATCTTCTTCTGGCCGTCCTACATCTTCTTCAGGTCCTCCGCTAACTTATTTTGACCGTCTTCCATCTTCTTCTGGCCGTCTTCTAATTTGGCAGTTAGGTCCTTGGTTAAATTCTTCTGGCCGTCTTCTAATTTGGCAGTTAGGTCCTTGGTTAAATTCTTCTGGCCGTCTTCCATCTTGGTTTCCATGCCACTTAACTTTTCTAGCAATGCTGCGAATTGCTCTTCCATTTTAGATGTTTGTCTTGTAAGGGGCATGCGCTCACAGGAAAATTAAAAAAAATGACCTGCTCGGGTTTTGAAACCAGGACCGTCAGGTGTTGTGCTTGTGCTTGAGTTCGTAATCCCACTTCCGACACCAGTTGTTACGTGCCACCCCCTAGTGGCACTTTTGTTAACTGGATTACGGAGGGTAGAAAACACAACACCAATTACTGCTTTAAAGAGAAGTTAGCTTTATTGCTTGCAGGAAGTCATATCGGTTTTGGTACACATAGCACATAAGAAATTTAGTTGAAATCCAATTGATAGTATGTAAGGAACATGTAATTAAAGTTGGACCTATCAGCAGGCTTAGAATCATTTTGGTAGCACTGACGTATATAGTTACTCCAAATTAATATAGAATGTCAGGTACTATACGTGCGCATAGTTTAAAACTGTCGGCTTGCATACTTTCTGATATATTGGTATTTGGATGAAAGAAATTGAGAGCATTCATTAACAGTTGGCAGCCCTGGTGGCTCTTAAGAATACGCTCAGTCGTAACGGTTATGGTAGTTATACATAGTACATACGAAATTTGGTTGAAATCCAATTGATAGTGTAGAAGTTATATGCATTTCTAAATTGGACCTATCGGCAGCCTAAAAATCATTTTGGCCTCCTGGAAATTAAACTGAAATAATATTATCTATGCGTGTGCCAATTTTGAAATAGCTCCTTTTCGTACCTTCCAGGATATCCAACATGGAGCTCAAATTTCAATTGTGATTTTTCAGCAGTTGGTAGCACTGACATCATTTTCAAATACGGTATTGAGATATTCTGGTGTAGATCTTTACTCCTACCAAATTTTGTTTCGATTGCTGCAGCCGTTTAGGAGTTGGTAGGGGGAGGGTGGGTGACACACACAGCCAGCCAGCCAGCCAGACAGACAGACAGACAGACAGACAGACAGGACGGACAGACAGACACACATTTGCCCGGATCGATCTCATAAGTCTACTTTTTCCCATTTTTGCAAAATGTGAAAAGTAGGCTAAAAATTCTGTGTTTAAATACTGGTATGTTTGTCTCCATCCGTCACTTCGTGTGTCTCAATCTTCATACGTCTGATATCAACCAACATAAATACAACCATCATGGCCAACATTACATAATTCTCGCTTTCAAAACACAACATAATCCAAAATGTCCATCATTTCCACTGCCTACTTCACTCACACAGCAGGAGGACAGAACACACCGACGATCGCAATGGCCACGAACGAAACTGAATCGGTGATTTTTGAAAGGGCGTAATCGACATTTTCTGACTTTTTCACTTTTTTTGCGTTTAGTTTTCCTTTTGGATAGAGAAATCTGTTTCCTTTGAAAGGACGCTTGTGCAAGCGTTCTTTCTGTATAAAACTCATGCTCATAAATATTGAGTTTTTTTTAGGGCGGACGTGCGTCACACCCAAAGTACACGGGACTACATGACCGCGTTGTCGCATTCCCTAAACTAAGAAACCAACCAACAATGATGTTGTAAGTGTTTCCCTGTGCTTCAGATTTGTTGCAATTTTTGTGTGTAGCAAATCCATTCCATCTAAACACAATGTCTGTGTTTTAGATTTGCAATAATTTCTTAGTAATGCAAAAAAAAGACAATTTAAGCCCTAAACTGATATTTAACAATGATCCATTATAATATATGTTGTGTCCATATTTGCCATATATTTGTGTAAATATCTGACTCTAGCATATTCGAACAATATAATGAACATTTTTGTGTCTACAGTAATTATTCGATTTTTTTTGAAAGGGCGTAGTTGCACGATTTTCTTTTGCGCATATTTTTCAGACAAAAAATTATAAAACTACTAGCTGTACCCGGCATGCGTTGCAATGCCAGTCAAAGAAGGTGTTGGCGTTGTAACTTTGTTTGTTGAAGTGCTTTTGGATTCCCAATATTTATTTATTTATTTATTTTCCGTTAACCTCTTCTAATATATTGTAAAATTGATTTACTATCTCAAACAAAAACCTTGGGGCGTGCTCAACAACTCACCAAAGTTTCACCGCAATGAAATCAATGGTATATGAACGCATACGGGACTTTGTTGAAAGGATTCGAGCGCCGTCACCCATTTGTTGAATATACTCGTACGCTACCTATTGTAAAATGGATTTACTAAGTCGAAAACCTTCCCTGGCGTGTACACAACAACTCATGAACGTTTCATCGCAATCGGATGAATGGCATATGAACGCGTACGGGATTTTGTTTAAACGATTCACGCGCCTTCACTCATTTGTTGAATCTTTTGTGCGCCACCCATTGAAAAACGGATTTACTAATTCATACACCTTCGCAGGACTGTACTCAACTCACCAACGTTTTATCACAATCGGATGAATGGTATATGAACGCATACGGGACTTGGTTGAAACGATTCACGCGCTGTCGCTCATTAGTTGAATTTCCACTAATTGCACCTGTGTGAAGCTAAATTGGATAGGTTAAGAATGTAAACAACGCTCTTAGGTATCTACGTTCGTTGCCAAGAGCCGACTGCGGTGACGTCTAGTAGCTAAGTTCTAAACTTGGCTTAGTAGTCGTTGACGGTGGCGCTTGGTGGCAAATGTAGGAACTATTTGAAAAATTCTAAGTTGCAGAACTTAAATTAAAAAAACAGATAACACACACTAATACAGTCATCACAATTAACACCGGTTATCAGACAGATTCTACACACACCCAAAGTACACGGGGCTACATGACTGCGTTGTCGCAGCCCCTAAACTTAAGAACCAACCATCAATAGTTGAATGTACTCGGGCGCTACCAATTGTATAATGGATTTACTAAATCAGAAATCTATGCGGGAGTGGAAACAACATTTCTCTAAATTTCATTACAATCGCATGAATGGTATATGAACACCTACGATTTTATAAAAACGATACGCGCGCCGTTACTCATTTTTTTGAATCTACTCGTGCGCTACCTACTGTAAAAAGGATTTACTAAGTCAGAAACCTTTCTTGGAGTGAGCACAACAATTCATCAAAGATTCATAGCAATCGGATGAATGGTATTTGAACGCTACGATCCTTTGTTTAAGCGATTCGCGTGCCGTCGAACATTTGTTGAATCTACTTGTGCGATACCTATTGTAAAGTGGATGCACTAAGCCAGAAACCTTCCCTGGAGTGTACACAACATCTCACCCAAGTTTTATCGCAATCGGACGAATGGTATATGAACGCATACGGGACTTTGTTGAAACGCTTCGCGCGTCATCGCTCATTTGTTGAATCTACTTGTGCGATACCTATTGTAACATGGACTTACTAAGCTTGAAACTAACCCTGGAGTGTACACAACAACTGACCCAAGTTTAGTCGCTATCGGACGAATGGTATATGAACGCATACGGGACTATGTTGAAACACTTCGCGCGTCGTCGCTCATTTGTTTAATCTACTTGTGCGATACATATTGTTAAGTGGATTTACTAACCCAGAAAGCTTCCCTGAAGTGTACACAACATCTCACCCAAGTTTCATCGCTATCAGACGAATAGTATATGAACGCATACGGGACTTTGTTGAAACGCTTCGCGCCTCGTCGCTCATTTGTTGAATCTACTCGTGCCCTACCTATCGTAAAGTGGATTTACTAAGCCATAAACCTTGCCTGAAGTATACACAACCACTCACCGAATGTTATCGCTATCGGACGAATGGTATGTGAACGCATACCGGACTTTTTTGAAACGCTTCGCCCGTCGTCCCTCATTTGTTGAATCTAGTCGTGCGCTACCTTTTGATAAGTGGGTTTACTAAGCCAGAAACTTTCCCTGAAGTGTACACAACATCTCATCCAAGTTTCATCGCTATCAGACGAATAGTGTGTGAATGCATACGGGACTTGGTTGAAACGCTTCGCGAGTCGTCGCTCATTTGTAGAATCTACTCGTGCGCTACCTATTATAACATAGATTTACTTAGCCAGAAACCTTGCCTGTAGTGTACACAACCTCTCTCCCAAGTTTCATCGATATCGAACGAATGGTATGTGAACGCATACAGGACTTTGTTGAAACGCTTCGCTCGTCATCGCTCATTTGTTGAATCTACTCGTGCGCTACCTAATGTTAAGTGGATTTACTAAGCCAGAAACCTTACCTGAAGTGTACAGAACATCTCACCCAAGTTTCATCGCAATGGGATGAATGGCTTATGAACGCATATGGGACTTTCATCAAACAAACGCACGCCATTTTGTTGAAGCTACTCGCGCGCCATCTATTGTTAATTGGATTTACTACGCCTATAACTTTTCCGGACTGTGCACAACAACTCACCAAAATTTGATCGCAATCGGATGAATTGTATATGAACACATCGCCATTACGCATTTGTTTAAACTACTCGCGCGCTATCTATTTTGAAATGGATTAACTATGCCTATAAACCTCCCGGAAGTGTTTACAACAACTCACCAAAATTTGATCGCCATCGGATGAATGGTTTATGAACGCATAAAAGACGAACACGCAGACATTCCTTTATATACAGTATATACTAGCAGAAGTACCCGTTCTTCGAACGGTGTTATATATTAACACCAGACATTATCAATTGAGCTACTGTTGCAATGGTTAGCGGTTTGTCATTCCTTCATAAGTTTATCAGAACGAAGTTAGTTTTCTGGGAATATCACACACACTGTTAATTTAAGGGCCTTAAAATGTGATTTTCGGAGACCCCTTATACACTCGCGAATTTTGTGTCTCACAGTGAGAAGCGCAACATATGCTTTGCTCGTCCTTCTAGGATAATTTTTATATTTCGCCTATTTTAGCATGAATTTTGAGAAGTTTTTCCCTATATCCACCCTTCTACTGTATGAAAAGTACGGTGAGGAGTTTTATAAATGATTGGTGTATTGACTCATGTTTACCATACCTAATTTTACGATGCACCAAGCATCCGAACACGATTTATAGGCGTACATAAAGATACACAGAAAGGCAGACAGACAATTCTATTGTCTACAACATATTACCCAGATATCCAAATATGGGTATATCTACCATACGTATCAAACAAAATCATCCTTACGATGAACCCGTATGTCGACAAAAAAAAAGATTAGTTGAAATGTGCTCTCAAACTAAATTCACCTAACGTGTACTTCCTGACATGAAATAGATTTGAAAGCCTTGTAGACGAAACGCAATACACCTCACATAAAAAATTACCCTCTACGTTGTGTTAGATCCCCATACACAGGAAGACCTCTTTCATAAATTATAAAGGCTTGTGGTGCATGAAAATTCAGGTTATTTAGCCTCATATGGCCCAAATTCCTAAAAGCCGCAAAACATGCTGATTCAATTCAGGAATATTTGAAAATAATGTTGCTGTTTGGAGATATAATAGACTTTCTGTACTATATGTCGCAGGTGAAATTGCATGAAAAAATTCTAGGTTACCCCTTGACTCCCTTAATTGCATTGACGAATTATACAGTCTACGTTGGTTCCGTGATAACCTTATAGCCATTTGCAAACTTTCACAGAAATGTAATAAATGGAGTAGCCTAATAATAATATCGTATGGCCACGAGTGCCGGGTGCAAGCTTCGTAATTTGACACCCAGAGGGTAGCTTGCATGTCTAATTTCGTTGTTCCTTGAATCACTATGAAAGTCAAGGAGGGTAGATATCTAAGCTCCTTGTACACTATAGCGCTTTCTACTAGAGAAATGAGGAACTTTGTGTTGGCGGAAACTCCTGAGATTAATTTTGCCATTATGAACACGGCCTACTGAATTCAAATGGGTTCTTTGACATGCCAACATCGTATGACATGCGAGTCATATTTTTTCCGCCTTTCAAAAACCACTTACCATGGCCAGGAGTGAACCTGCAATCTTGGGGTTAGTAGACCGACACGCTATCCACTCACCCACGTGGCAAGGTATAAATGGAGTGACATTGCTTCTTACAGAAATAGATGGAAAGTTGGATGCCACCCCTTGAGATAATGTTGTCATGGTTACCGATTTGCATTCCTTCATTAGTTTGTTAAAATAAATTAAATTAGTTTTCTGGGAATATTTCAGATACTGTTGGTTTTAGAGCCTTATAATATAGTTTTCGAGGACCCTTTAGGGCCCCCAAGTTTTGTTTCTGTTACCGAGGGGCTTTGTCTCCTCGTTGTACGCCATAATATAATACTAATAATAATAAAAAATATAGGGATAGGAATATAATAGACCTGCCGTACCACACCCGCAGGTGTAAATCGCGTGAAAAAATTCTAGTGTACCCCTTGACCCCCTTAAGCGCATTATACGTATTGATGAATTTTACAGCTTAATTTCTTTCTGTGATATCCTTCTAGCGGATTGCAAACTTTCACACCAAAGTAATTAATGGAATTGCATTGCGTCTTACAGCAATAGATGGACCTCTGAGAATCTGTTGCTATGGTTACCGGCTTGAATTCGTTCATTAGTTTTTTGTTTTTTATTTCAAGCGAATTGACCACTTAGGATCACGCAACAACTTTATTTCTTTTTCTTATTCTTTGCCTGGAGTTTCCTCTGTCTCCAATATTCCTTCATGCGTTCACTGGCATTTTTTCTTTGGTCTTCTGTCCAAGTTCGTCCACTTCTCTTAGGTCTTCCTTCATCTTGAAACCCTTCCAGATTGTTCACTTTGCTCTTAAATACATTTCTTTCTAGCATTTGAGATTCTGTGATGTTTAACTTTTCCAAATCTTTCCTAACTTCCTTAATCCATGTTGTGGTGGTCTTTTTCTTCCAGAGATAGTCGAATATTTGTTTAGTTAATCTATGGTCGTTCATTCTATAGAGATGTCCGAGGAATGTCAGCCTTCTCTTCCGCATAGACGCGGAGATTCTTTCCACGTTCTGGTAGACTTCTCCGTTGCTTCTCAGTCTCCATCCATCTTCAGTCTGAACTGCACCCATGATTTTTCTAAGAATTCTCCTTTCCATGACTTCTAGCTTTTCGAGGCTATAGTTCATCGAGAGGCATTCACTGGCAAAGAGGCACTCTGTTTTTACGACATTGTTATAATGCCTTATTTTGGCATTCCAGGAGATGCACTTTTTGTTAGCCTACTTTCGATTTTTGCAAAAAATGAAAGTAGACTTATGAGATCAACACAGGGCGAAAAAAGTGTGTCTGTCTGTGTGTGTGTATGTGTGTGTGTGTGTATGTGTGTGTGTGAGTCTGTGTGTGTGTGTGTGTATGTGTGTGTGAGTCTGTGTGTGTGTGTGTGTGTGTGTGTGTGTGTGTCTGTGTGTGTGTGAGTGTGTGTACTCTGAATGTTTGTCCCCCCCTATCAATTCGAACACGGTGAATGCGAATTGAACGAAATTTGGTACAAAGGTAGCACTAGCAAAGGACACCTCAGTGTCATGTTTTATATCGCCGCCATCTTGACGGAAACGTAATGGCGGCCACACAAATGTTCAAAGCTTAAATCAAATTACGACTAACCTAATCATCCGATCTCTACCAAATTTTGCAACGACATACCTTTATGGGGGGAGCATCCTTTGACCAAACCAATAGGTCATCAGCGTAATAGTTTGCGGATGGCGGCCATCTTTGTGTGAAAATCGATTCCCCCTATTAATTCGAACACGGTGCAACCGAATGGAACGAAATTTGGTACAGAGGTAGTACTAACAAAAGGCACCTCAGTGTCATGTTTTATATCGCCGCCATCTTGACGGAAACGTAATGGCGGCCACACAAATGTTCAAAGCTTAAATCAAATTACGATTAACATAATCATCCGATCTCTACCAAATTTTGCAACAACATACCTTTATGGGGGGAGCATCCTCTGAACAAACCAATAGGTCATCAGCGTAATAGTTTGCGGATGGCGGCCATCTTTGTGTGAAAATCGATTCCCCCTATTAATTCGAACACGGTGCAACCGAATGGAACGAAATTTGGTACAGAGGTAGTACTAACAAAAGGCACCTCAGTGTCATGTTTTATATCGCCGCCATCTTGACAGAAACGTAATGGCGGCCACACAAATGTTCAAAGCTTAAATCAAATTACGATTAACCTAATCATCCGATCTCTACTAAATTTTGCAACTACATACCTTTATGGAGGGAGCATCCTTTGACCAATCTAATAGGTCATTCACCTGATAGTTTGCGGATGGCGGCCATCTTTATGTCAAAATTGATTCCCCCTATTAATTCGAACACGGTGGAACCGAATGGAACGAAATTTGGTACAGAGGTAGCACTAGCAAAGGGCACCTCAGTGTCATGTTTTATATCGCCGCCATCTTGACGGAAACGTAATGGCGGCCACACAAATGTTCAAAGCTTAAATCAAATTACGATTAACCTAATCATCCGATATCTACCAAATTTTGCAACAACATACCCTTATAGAGGAAGCATCCTTTGACCAAATAAATAGGTCATTAGCCTAATAGTTTGCGGATGGCGGCCATCTTTGTGTGAAAATCGATTCCCCCTATTAATTCAAACACGGTGAAACCGAATGGAACGAAATTTGGTACAGAGGTAGTACTAACAAAAGGCACCTCAGGGTCATGTTTTATATCGCCGCCATCTTGACTGAAACGTAATGGGGGCCACACGAATGTTCAAAGCTTAAATCAAATTACGATTAACCTAATCATCCGATCTCTACCAAATTTTGCAACTACATATCTTTATGGAGGTAGCATCCTTTGACCAATCTAATAGGTCATTCGCCTAATAGTTTGCGGATGGCGGCCATCTTTATGTCAAAATTGATTCCCCCTATTAATTCGAACACGGTGGAACCGAATGGAACGAAATTTGGTACAGAGGTAGTACTAACAAAAGGCACCTCGGTGTCATGTTTTATATCGCCGCCATATTGACACAAACGTAATGGCGGCCACACAAATGTTCAAAGCTTACGTTAAATTACGACTAACATAACCATCCGATCTCTACCAAACTTTGCAACAACATACCTTTATGGAGGGAGCATCTTTTGACCAATCTAATGGGTTATTAGCCTAATAGTTTGCGGATGGCGGCCATCTATATGACAAAATTGATTCCCCCTATTAATTCGAACACGGTGGAACCGAATGGAACGAAATTTCGTACAGAGGTAGCACTAGCAAAGGGCACCTCAGGGTCATGTTTTATATCGCCGCCATCTTGACTGAAACGTAATGGCGGCCACACGAATGTTCAAAGCTTAAATCAAATTACGATTAACCTAATCATCCGATCTCTACCAAATTTTGCAACTACATACCTTTATGGAGGTAGCATCCTTTGACCTATCTAATAGGTCATTCGCCTAATAGTTTGTGGATGGCGGCCATCTTTAGGTCAAAATTGATTCCCCCTATTAATTCGAACACGGTGGAACCGAATGGAATGAAATTTGGTACAGAGGTAGCACTGGCAAAGGGCACCTCAGTGTCATGTTTTATATCGCCGCCATCTTGACTGAAACGTAATGGCGGCCACACGAATGTTCAAAGCTTAAATCAAATTACGATTAACCTAATCATCCGATCTCTACCAAATTTTGCAACCACATACCTTTATGGAGGGAGCATCCTTTGACCAATCTAATAGGTCATTCGCCTAATAGTTTGCGGATGGCGGCCATCTTTGTGTCAGAATCGATTCCCCCTATTAATTCAAACACGGTGAAACCGAATGGAACGAAATTTGGTACAGAGATAGCACTAGCAAAGGGCATCTCAGTGTCATGATTAATATCGCCGCCATATTGACAGAAACGTAATGGCGGCCAAACAAATGTTTAAAGCTTAAATCAAATTACGACTAACATAACCATCCGATCTCTACCAAACTTTGCAACAACATACCTTTATGGAGGGAGCATCCTTGGACCAATCTAATAGGTCATTAGCCTAATAGTTTGCGGATGGCGGCCATCTTTATGTCAAAATTGATTCCCCCTATTAATTCGAACACGGTGGAACCGAATGAACGAAATTTGGTACAGAGGTAGCACTAGCAAAGGGCACCTCAATGTCATGTTTTATATCACCGCTATCTTGACGGAAACGTAATCGCGGCCACCCAAATGTTAAAAGCTAAAATGTAATTACGACCAACCTAATAATCTAGTCTCCACCAAATTTTGCAACACCATATCTTTATGTGGGAAACATATTCTGACCAAACTGCAAGAACATCAGCCCAATAGTTTGCAGATGGTGGCCAAGTATGTGTGCAAATGGATTCCCCATATCAATTCAAACACGGTGAAACCGAATCGAACGAAATTTGGTACAGAGGTAGCACTAGCAAAGGGCACCTCATATTCATGTTTAATATCCCTATAGCACGTTGTATTTCAACAAGCTACTACAACCAACATTCAATCATACTCCTTGAAAAGGACAAAGAGTTATAACAATACCCATGCATTTGGGAGAAAGTAGGCTATATGTTCTTTACTGAACATCTTGTTGTAGATATTTTTTGTTAATCCATACGCTCTTTCCATTTTTAGCCTACTTTCGATTTTTGCAAAAAATGAAAGTAGAATTATGAGATCAACACAGGGCGAAAAAAAGTGTGTCTGTCTGTGTGTGTGTATGTGTGTGTGTGAGTCTGTGTGTGTGTGTCTGTGTGTCTGTGTGTGTACTCTGAATGTCTGTCCCCCCCTATCAATTCGAACACGGTGAATGCGAATTGAACGAAATTTGGTACAAAGGTAGCACTAGCAAAGGACACCTCAGGGTCATGTTTTATATCGCCGCCATCTTGACTGAAACGTAATGGCGGCCACACAAATGTTCAAAGCTTAAATCAAATTACGATTAACCTAATCATCCGATATCTACCAAATTTTGCAACAACATACCCTTATAGAGGAAGCATCCTTTGACCAAATGAATAGGTCATTAGCCTAATAGTTTGCGGATGGCGGCCATCTTTGTGTGAAAATCGATTCCCCCTATTAATTCAAACACGGTGAAACCGAATGGAACGAAATTTGGTACAGAGGTAGTACTAACAAAAGGCACCTCAGGGTCATGTTTTATATCGCCGCCATCTTTACTAAAACTGAATGGCGGCCACTCAAACGTTCAAAACGTAAAATCAAATAACGACTAACCAAATCATCCGATCTCTACCAAATTTGGTAACAACATACCTTCGTATAGGATGCGTCTTGTGACCAAACTACAAGGTCGTCCGCCATATCATTTCAGGATGGCGGCCGTGTGAATTATGCAAACTTTATAATCCATATCATGGGACCCACCAGTTCCGATTATCGAGCCGAGAATCGTTTTAACTGTTCTAAATGAAGAGGCACGTTCGAAATTAAAAGTTTATTTTGTAATACTATAGTGCAGACGTGATTTTAAAAAGCTGAGCTGATTTAGTAATAAGACAAGATGGCAGCGGATATCTTGTGCCTGACTTATATTTCACTAATTTGAGTATTGCATGCAATATAGCGTACTGATATAAAATAAATAAACTTTGTATGAAATGCTTTATATATAAATAATATACTCCTGTGATGAAATCGTTTAGTATAAATCACTATTTGCTAACAAGTTCTATGTAAATCATTTTATATAGAACGATATTCGTTGACACAATTAGCTCAGTGGTAGAGCGTTAGCCTATCGCCCAAATGCCTATGGTTCAAACCCGATCAGAGCTAGTTTTTTTGCTTGAAATTTTATATGTTTATTGTTTTGAAATGACTCAGATGTTTTAAAATTAAGCGTTATATTGTGCATATTATGGTGTAAAATATATATTTAATTAAAACAAAATTCGCCAGCAGATTTACTCGAGACATCTAGCTGCCAAAAAGGTAACTGCACGCCGACCAGATTTTATTGAAAAGTTTCTTCTTCTGGCCGCTAGAATGCACTCGCTCTGTTAGGATTATATTGTTCGATATTTCACCACTAGATATCACGACTAGTCTACGTGGGGCTCCATTGATTACTATACCATTTGCATTCTATGCGCATCGAATTTGAAGAATGACAAGATGATACTACGATACATTTTTACTTTCTATTTTAAAGGGTTTGTAACAGCCTATTGTGCGTTATTTGAAAATGTTAATTGAAGTAAAGAACAAAACGATTTCACATAGTATCTGAACTCTACCGTTGGTGCTAGTTCAGGATATTAATTAATACTTCTATTTCAGCCAAATAGCAATCGAAAATATCCACATAGTTGGTATACACACGTCTCTGTAGGGTCATGGAAAGATTTGTTAATTCAATTAGGGTTGTGAAAGTCATACGCAGCCAGACGTGTAAAGACATGCCTCAACTCAAAGTTGGATGTTGCCCGCTTCAGGCCGATTATGTAATAATAATAATAATAATAATAATAATAATAATAATAATAATAATAATAATAATAATAATAATAATAATAATAATAATAATAATAATAATAATAATAATAATAATGTTATTGGTTTTACGTCCCTTTTAACTACTGTTGCTTTTAGAGACGCCAGGGTGCCAGAATTTTGTCCCGAAGGGGATCATTAACGTGCCAGTAAATCTACTAACACGGCTCCCTCGCATTTGTGCACCCTCAAATGCCAGCTGACTGCGCCAGGATACGAACCTGAAACATACGGTCCAGCAAGCGAGAACGTTACCGCTGAGCCACGCCGCCAGTCCGGTCGATTATGTCTCCAGATCCATAACATTCTTTAGATACTTCTTATCTTTCTTTCTTCAATGATGGTAGCAGTTTTTATCTAGGTTGTGGCGTTTGGTAGAGGTAAATCGTTTCTAAGGTCTTCAACAAAGAATAGTTCTATTATACTCTTTGATAATAACAACGAGTTATAAATATACTCATACATTTAGGAGAAAGTAGGCTATATGTTCTTTACTGAACATCTTGTTATAATTCGATCTCCAACAGCTGCTTTTTCTAACCCATTCTCCTGTATAGTCTCTCCTAGGTACTTGAACTTTTTTACCCTTTCAATCCGTCCTATCTCCGTGTCAAGGAACTTTGGTCCATGTTTTTCATTTGTCATAAATTTTGTCTTTTCAACTGATATCCTTAGTCCTGTTTGGCTAGCGATCTTTTCCAAGAGGTTGATTTGTATGACTGCTTCTTCCGTGGTTTCCGATAGTACTGCAAAATCATCTGCAAACGCCAGGCAGTTGACTTTAATTCCTACCGACTTCCTCCCGAGGCAGATTGGGTTTATTCCTCGACTCTCCAATTCCGAGTTCCGAATTCTCACAACCTTCTCTAGGACACAGTTGAAAAGGATTGGTGATAGGCCATCCCCTTGCCTGACTTCTGTCTTAATTTCGAACGGCCGAGAAAGCTCTCCCATGAACTTCACCCTGGAAGTTGTGTTTGTTAGGGTCTCTTTGACTATATTTGCTAGTTTGGTTTTGATTCCAAATTCCCTTAGGATCCTGTCTAAGGTCTCTCAGTCCACTGAATCAAATGCCTTTTTAAAGTCTATGAAGGATACCACAATTTTCTTATTACTCAGCAGTCTGTGACGGATTATTGATTTCAAGTTGAAGATCTGCTCAACACAGGAGCGTCCTTTCCTAAACCCTCCTTGGTACTCGCCTAGTTGTTTGTCCAGCGTATCTTCTATTCTGTTTAGAAGAATCTTGGAGAGAATTTTATAAGCAATTGAAAGGAGGGACACACCTCTGTAGTTGTTCACGTCTTGCTTATCCCCTTTCTTGTGGAGCGGATGGATCAGCGCTGTTTTCCATTCTTCTGGAATTTTCTCGGTTTCCCAGACTGAACCAAGGATTCTGTGAAGGTCGTCTAGAATTTCTGGCTCAGCCCATTTAATCATTTCTGCTGTTATCGAATCTTCTCCACTTGCTTTGTTGTTCTTTAGGTTCTTGATGACATCCCTGATCTCTTCTTTTGTTGGTGGTGCATCCTCTTTTGAGTTTTCTGGTGAGTCTGCTATTTCTAATCTAGAAGTGGGGGTTGGACAGTTCAAAAGATCTTGAAAGTATCCAGCTAGTATTTCGCAGTTTTCATGGTTGTTCAGTCCAATTTTTCCCTGCTCATTTCTAAAACTCATACTTGGGGCTTGGTAACCCTTAAGTTTGTTTTTGAATGTCTGGTAAAAGTCTCTGGAGTTGTGTTTAACGAAGTTGCTCTGAAGATTTTCTAACTGTGCTGCTTCAAAAGATCGCTTGGTCCTACGGAAAATTCTGGATGTTTCTTCCCTCTGTTGTCTGAATTGTTCCAAGTGTTCCCTTTTTCCAGAAGATTTCCATCTTCTCCATTCCTCAGACCTCTTTCTGAGAGCTACATCGCAGTGTTCGTTCCACCAGATTTCTCTTTTCCTCTTTGCCAACCCCAGTGTCTTCTTTGCGGCGTCATTGATTCCTGTACAGAGTTGTTGCCAACTTTCCTTTTTGGTGCTGCGGATTTCTTCCCTAAAGTTCTTAACAATGTCGTGGGAAATATTCAATTTTCTCATGTTATATTTGGTTATTCTAGGTGGGTCTCTCTTTTGTCGTAGCGGAAGGAAGCGGATTTTGGCTTTGGAAAGGTAGTGGTCTGAATCGAAGTCTCCGTTTCTAATCACCTTGACATTCATTACCTCTTTTGCGTTTTTCCTTGATATCGCTACATGATCCAGTTGGAATTCCCCTAAATTTGGATTTGGGGATACCCAGGTTTTCGCTTTTCTTGGGAGTTTCCTGAAATTTGTTGACATTATTCTAAACTGGAATGCTCTGCAGAGTCTTATGAGCCTTTCCCCATTTCTGTTTGTCCTCCTATGCGCTGGGTAATGAAATTAGTTTTCTGGGAATATCTCAAAAACGGTTGGTTTTAGGGCCTTAAAATGTGGATTTCGGGGACCCTTAGGGACCTCCGAGTTTTGTCTCTCACATTGAGAGGCTGAAAATAATCATTGTCTCGTCCTTCTACTCCTATTTCAGCATGTATTTTAAGGGGGTAGGCCCTCTTTTATGAGAGATACGGAGAAGGGTTACATCAATGATTAGTGTCGTGCCTCTGATGGATATCTGTACCAAATTTTAAGTTGATACACCCAGCCGTTCTCGAGCTATAAGGGAATAAAGTTGTCCACAAACAAACAAACAGACAGACAGACCAAAAATGTATCTTCGCACGCATCCATAATAAAACAGTCTGAAACGCGTAAATAACTCAAATTTCCGTAGAAATTGCGAAAAAAAACATACAAACTTATTTTTTATGTATGTAGAGATATACTGCACCGCTCGGTGTTGACCGTGTTTTATTGCACAAATTTAGGTTTTACTCGTTAACCGTTGGAGATACACGAAAAGTGATAAGGACCTTTTGGATAGCAAATTAAATGGTAAATCTTGTGTATGCATCAAAAGTTTGATATTTCTTAGCATTCTCTTTTTATTTGAAATGGAAATATGAAATTTTGAAACCAAAGGGTGTAGTGACGTCACATATGTGGGTTTTACTCGCTAACCGTTGGAGATACACGAAAAGTGATAAGGACCTTTCGGATAGGAAATTAAATTTTAAAGCTCGTATGTGCCATCAAAAGTTTGCTATTTCTTAGCGTTCTCTTTTTATTAGATATGGAAATGTGAAATTTTGAAACCAAAGGGCGTAGTGACGTGACTAAAATGGCCGCCATTTTTAGCCTATTTTCAATTTTGAAAAAATAGGCTTATGAGATCACCTTTTGTCCGTGTGTGTGTGCGTGTGTGTGTGATTCGTGTGTGTGTCCCCCCCCCCTAATAAAATCTAAACGGCTGGAGCAATTTCAATGAAACTCGGTAAGTTTATAGCACTATTCCCGGCGACCCGGACCGTGCCCTTCAAATTTTGTTACGACTCACCAATCCAACATGGCGGCTGTGCGAAATATTTCACCAGCATTCAATATCTCCGAAACTATTACCGATATTACCCTGACATTTTGTATGGTGATAAAGGGAACTCCTATAAGTACACTTAAGTGACCTATGAAAACCTGTTAACTACAAAACCAACATGGCGGCCAAGTGAATTTGCGACTTTTAAATAGACGTTTCTCGCGATTTAACCAACCAAACGCAATGAAACTTGGTACAGTATATATTTATATATATTGTAATGCACCGACATCTAACTTCGTTCAATTGTTTACATAACCTCAAGATGGCGGATGTGCGAAACATTTCACTGGCATTCTATATCTCTGTAACTATTAGCGGTATCTCCCTGAAATTTTGTACGGAGATAAAGGGCACTACTGGAAGTTCATCTATAAGACTTTCAAAACCCGGTTAACTACAAAACGAACATGGTGGCCTGGCGAATTTTAAAATTTTAAATAGACCTTTCTCGCGATTTAATGTTCCAAACGCACTGAAATCTCGTACAGGAAATATTTATACACATTGTAATGCACTGGTATCTAATTTAGTTCAATTGTTTAAATAACCCGAAGATGGCGGCTATGCGAATTTTAAAATTAAGTTTTTATTTCTTGTGATGTAGTCATGGGATCGAAGTGAAAGTTTGAATAATGAACCTACGCAATAATTTTCCTTTAATGGTACATGCCTCTATGGCCTATACATTTAACAATCCAACATGGCGACCATCCGATATATTTAGACGGCTCTGAATATCTACGAATCAATTATAGCAATCAAACTGAATTTTTTAATGTTCATAGGGGCTATGAATTTAAGTTCACCTATAGGACTTTAAATAACGTGGTGATAACAAATCCAACATGGCGGCGACGCGAAATATAAATATTCACTTGGATGTTTCTCGCAATTTAACCATACGAGTGCAGTGAAACTTGGTACAGTAAATCCTTATACGAATGATAATCCACTGGCATCTAATTTATTTCAATTGTTTCCATAACATCAAGATGGCAGCAGTGCGAAATTTTAAAATCTCCTTGTTACTTCTTGTGTCCTAATTATGGGATTAAAGTTTTAATACTACACGTACTCAATAATCTGCATGTAACAATACATAATCTAGGACCTACATATTTCAAATCCAACATGGCGACCATCCGAAATATTTAGTCGGTTCTCAATATCTACGAATCTATTACAGCAATCAAACTGAATTTGTGTATGTTGATAGTGGCAATTAACATAAGTAGGATATATGAAAATAGGCTGTATAGTTCTTCACGGAACTACTTGTTTTATATTAGTATGATATATATATCGTATAAGATAAGATTTTAGAGAGTGGATCATGTTCCATAAAAGCATGTTAGTCACAAAATCCATTAAAATAAAAATTAAACTAAAAATTGGGCCTTTGGGAAAGTTTTATTAAGTTTCCCAACAATTTCCGATCGTTGACCTACGCCCTTTCAAAAAGCACTGATTCAATTATCTAGTTGTGGGTACGGGAACGGAATGATCCTGTTGGAGGGAATGTTGATCGCGATAATGTCATCCTGTTGCGTTTAGACGTAATCTGCATCGGGGACTGATCGCGATTTCAACCGAGACGTCTATACGGGGTATTACCACTCACAGGAGAATGTTCAATGAGGCTACTAGAGCTGAGTTATATTCTCCCGCGTGACTATACCTATCAAGATTGCAAACTGAAAGCAAAGAACAGTGTCCAACTTAACCACCGGCACTCGTATTACTAATAGTACAGCTGCACAGAAGAAACCCCTTTTGTTCCAAAAACCGTGCTTGGTTGGCTTTTAGTAAATCGTTAGAAAAGCACAAGAAAATTTTAACTCTAAATTTCAGAATAATTTGCACGATCATTTTGTCGGAAAACTAAAAAAAATAATTGAAAAGCGTGTTTCTCTGAATCGACGTATTTTAAAAAAAAGTTTTAATAATATGTAGAGGACATTGTCACCTACAATTTGTCTCATTGAGGTCATGTCATACGTTTTGAAATGCAGAAGCTAGGTGGCGCCAAAGTTTCCAAAAAAGTATTTTTTCACTTTTTGTCCTGGAAAAAATGTTTTTTTCACAAAAGAGCGAATTAGAAATTTATTCCTCTCCAAATTGTCTACAACATTTATTGAAACATTTTTTTCCTCCGACTTACCGTTCCAAAGTTACAGTCTGCCGAAGTGTGAAAATTGTCCGACACCGGTCCCGGTCTAAACTATGCTCACCGCTCTCTCCGCAGTAACAATAGTAGCCTTGGCTACGCAGGGTTGCATTTGCTGTGCTATATCTTTGGAACGGTAAGTCGGAGGAAACAAATGTTTAAATAAATGTTGCAGACCATTTTTAAAGGAACAAATTTCTAATTCACTCTTTTGTGAAAAAAAAAACCAACATTTTTTCTAGGACAAAAAGTGAAAAAACCCTTTTTTTGGATACTTTGGCGCCACCTACCTTCGGCATTTCAAAACGTATGACATGACCTCAACTAGTCAAATTGTAGGTGACAATGTCCTCTACAGTTTTTGTTTAAAAAACTTTTCTTTAAAATACGTAGATTTTGAGAAAAACGCTTTTCAATTTCTTCTTGAGTTTTCCGACAACATGATACTACAAATTATTCCGAAATTTAGAGTTAAGCTTTTTTTGTGCTTTTCTAACGATTTACAAAAAGCCAACCATAGCACGGTTTTTGGAACAAAACCATTCCAGCTGTATTGTACTACAGGTAACACAGAGTGTAACCGCAGCTAATTTGCCCGTCCTCTAAATCGACTGCCTGGCACTTGCTCTAGCCACGAATTGGCGGTCAGACTCTAATCATGTATTTTAGACGTCTAGACAAAGGGTGCACAACTCCCGGCCCTCAATGTCAGTAAATGCGACCCAGTCACCAATGTTTTTGCCGTCAAAATTGCATGCGAAGGCCGAGTTTCGTCTCATTATGTTAAACTAAGCGAAATTTAAAAATGTTGTATTTCATCATATGAGACAATGTTAGACAGGTTTTCTGTACCGTTTACTACTGACGTTGCGGCAGTGCTAATTAATTTCCAGATGGAACCAGGGGCGTATATAGGGGGGGGGGGCTGTGGGGGCTCCATCCCTCCCCGAAAAAAACAATACAAATTAAGAAAGTGTAGTTTTGGTAGAAACATAAAATAATTGTAAATTTTGTTGTACCCTAATCTTAACTTATTGGCTAAGTTATATACAATATTAAGATTGAAATTAGTGGCTAGCATTCTTAGCTGCCGTCCCGGAGGTCCGAATTCGATTCTCGGCTCCGCAAGAAATTTTAATTCTGATCTGAAGGCTGGAACGGGGTACACTCAGCCTTGTGAGGCAAAACTAGGAATTCCACAGTACGATACTTTTGAGAAATACATTATCAATTTGTTATAAATTACTTTTAAAAAAATTGTTCAGCTTTCTGCTTAATAAATTGACAAATGTTTAGATATTTTCCATTCATACTCCATTGGCCATAATAGAAAATGCATTAAGTATAAAATTGTATTTGTGTGTTGTGTTGTATCGCCACTAATTGTAGGCTATATAAACTTAGAATTTTACAATTAACTCTTTCTAAAATAATTACACAAAGTTATATGCTCTAAGATATTGGTTGATACTTCTGGTTATTTTGTGGTGACAATCCCCTGAGAACACTCACATTTTTGGAGGATAGTCACCCTTGGTTGGTTGGTTTGTTCCTCAGTTTAGGGGCTGCGACAACGCGGTCATGTAGCCCCGTGTTCTTTTGGTGTGTGTAAAATCTGTCTGATAACCGGTGTTAATTGTGATGACTGTATTAGTGTGTGTATCTGTTATCTGTTTTTTAATTCAATTAGGGACTGCAGACTTTTGAATTTTTCAAATAGTTCCTACTTTTGCCACCAAACGCCACCGTCAACGACTAATAGTTCAGAACTTAGCTAACAGACGCCACCGCAGTCGGCTCTTGGCAACGAACGTAGGAACCTAAGAGCGTTGTTTACATTCTTAACCTATACAATTTAGCTTCACAAAGGTGTAATTAGTGGAAGGTTTTTTAACATGCCATAAATCTATGACATGGGACCGCCGGCTTTACTTCCCCTCCGAAGGAAGGCATACTGAGGGATCTGTAACGCTCTTAAAAAACCGACGACTTCGGCCGGATTTGAACCCACGATCTTGGGCTTTGAATCTCAGCATGCTACCAACTACGCCACCGAAGCCGTCGGATAGTCACTCTATCCCCCTCCCAAAGAAAAATTGTGTATACGCCCCTAGAGGGAACTATTTGATCTTCAGTGTAAGTTAGGTTTAGGTTAGTATTTTAGAGGACGTTTAGTACAACACTTAACAAATGCGTGAGAAATATATTTAACGAGTGCGCCCGTGCGAGCTTTCGCAACGTGAATGTAGGTTTATGGGGTTGTAGGGGAGAATGTGGGAGAAGGAAGTTTTAAATATTGAAGATATGTATTTATTGTTTTTAAACGGCATATGTACATGAGAAGAACACAAAGAAATATATCTATTGTAGGTCTTACCTTGTTCACATATGTTCAGGCACATGAGAAATAAACATGCCAATACAATGCAAGAAATGCAAAGCGTAAATACAATCTGGAAATGTTCACATAAGTTCAGGCAAAAGTAAACATGCCAATGCAAAGCAAGAAATGCAAAGCATAAATACAGTCTGGAAATACAGAAAGACATATAGGTTAGGTATCTTGCCAATGCCGCCGCACTGCCCTGCGCTCTAGCGGCAGGTTTGCCTAGCAGTACGCCGCGGTACAAATAGTGTCAAGTCTTTGTTAAGCTTTCCTGGGTTGACAGTGCTGTATGAGCAGTAGAGTAACTAACGGGATTTCATGTAAAGAGCCTCATTTTCTATACCGGTAGTGGAGAGCGCTACTCGCATCCAGTCGGCCGTGTCTCGTCAAGAGCTACTGTTGCCCGGAAACGACATCCTTCATGAGTTCATTTTATGACTTTATAAGCCTTTTCTCGAGTGCAAAATGGTATTTATTTAATTGTGAGGCATTTAAGGAGTAAGTGAGTGTGTTTCGCGCACACGTTGGGTTATGCGGAACCTGTAGGTACCCCATGTGTGTAGGTTGGTGTTAATAGGACCTTACTTTCGGTACAAAACTGGAATGGGACCTTAGCAGTATAATATAGGGAGGGATTGTTAAATTTAAATGACATGAAAATGTTTTACTCTCACATTTTACGTCCACTGGTAGCATACGTTGCTCAAGTAACGGGGAATTAGCTATCGAGAGGGGGTTCGCAAGGGGGAAGCCCCCACTTATAAAATTATTGTATACCCCTGGTGATGGTGGTGGTAATGTTTGTCTCAAAAGACGAAATATGAAAGTTATCTGCCCCATATGTGGACTGTGAAGAAATGGTTTGTTACATTCGTTTCACGGCTGTGGGAATTGACATGATGTTCAAACACACAAACAGTTATCTGCCCCATATGTGGACTAGGAAGAAATGGTTTGTTACATTCGTTTCACGGCTGTGGGAATTGACATGATGTTCAAACACACAAACAGTTATCTGCCCCATATGTGGACTGTGAAGAAATGGTTTGATACATTCGTTTCACGGCTGTGAGAATTGACATGATGTTCAAACACACAAACAGTTATCTGCCCCATATGTGGACTGTGAAGAAATGGTTTGATACATTCGTTTCACGGCTGTGGGAATTGACATGATGTTCAAACACACAAACAGTTATCTGCCCCATATGTGGACTGTGAAGAAATGGTTTGATACATTCGTTTCACGGCTGTGAGAATTGACATGATGTTCAAACACACAAACAGTTATCTGCCCCGTATGTGGACTAGGAAGAAATGGTTTGTTACATTCGTTTCACGGCTGTGGGAATTGACATGATGTTCAAACACACAAACAGTTATCTGCCCCGTATGTGGACTGTGAAGAAATGGTTTGATACATTCGTTTCACGGCTGTGGGAATTGACATGATGTTCAAACACACAAACAGTTATCTGCCCCATATGTGGACTAGGAAGAAATGGTTTGTTACATTCGTTTCACGGCTGTGAGAATTGACATGATGTTCAAACACACAGACAGTTATCTGCCCCATATGTGGACTGTCAAGAAATGGTTTGATACATTCGTTTCACGGCTGTGAGAATTTACATGATGTTCAAACACACAGACAGTTATCTGCCCCATATGTGGACTGTCAAGAAATGGTTTGATACATTCGTTTCACGGCTGTGAGAATTGACATGATGTTCAAACACACATACAGTTTTCCTTGTATTCACATCATTAAAATATTGCTTCAAATAGAACTCGTTAATAATTCATTTGCAGCACAATTACATACGTGTTTTCCGTACGACATTTATTACTTACTGAGACAATATTTTCTCATCAGTAAAGATAATATGACATTTCATTGGTTTCCTGATATGTTGTAATTAGCTATTAGTTTAGAATAACTCCCTCGAGCAAAATTGTATTAATTGCTTTTTACCAATTTGCGATTGGGACCCCGTTAAGGGCGATGGATATTGCCGCGTATTTTAGAACGGATATTGGAGAGAGTTTGAGTGTCGAATCACAACGTTGATCATCTTGAAATATTTTTATCTTGTTTCTGGAAGAAAGAAACCGGCATAATGGCTCTTTCATAGACCATGGAAGGAAGAAAGAATGAAAGAAAGAATTATAGGAAAGAACTAGCAGAAGTACCCATTCTTCGAACGGTCTTCGGTATTAATAACCAGATGTTATCAATTGAGCTACTGTTGCAATGTTTAGGGGCTTGGAACCTGTTTGTTGGCAAAGAAAAATTATTAGTTAAAATGTGCTCTCAAACTAAATTTACCTAACGTGTTCTTCCTGGCGTGAAAATAAAATTGAAAACTTCGTAGAAGAATCGCAATACACGTCACAAACGAACAGACCCTAACCGTTGTGTCAAGTGCCCAACTACAGGAAGACCCCTTTTATAAATTATAAAGGCTTGTGGTGCATGAAAATTCAGTGTTTTTAGCCTCCAATGGCCCAAATTCCTAAAATTAGCAAAAAACAGTCTACTATTTCTATTCAGGAATTTTTGAAAATAATGTTGATGTTTGGAGATATAATAGACCTTCTGTACGACATATCGCACGTGTAAGTCGTGTGAAAAAAAAATCTAGGGTACTCCATTTGCAACCTTTCACAGAAATGTAATAAATGGAGTGGCATTACTTATTCCAGAAATAGATGGAAAGTTGGATGCCACCTCTTGAGATACTGTTGTCATGGTTAGTGGCTTGCATTCCTTCTTTAGTTTATTAAATGAAATTAGTTTTCTGGGAATATCTAAGAAACTGTTGGGTTTAGAGCCTTAAAATATAGTTTTCGCGGACCCTTTACGGCTCTTGAGGGGCCCCGAGTTTTGTTTCTGACCCTAAGGGTTTGAAAATGAGCTTTGTCTCTTCGTTGTACGCCATAATAATTATAATAATTAAAATAATAATACTACTACTAATAATAATAATATAACAAAATAGGGATAGGGATATAACAGACCTTCCGGACCATACCCGCACGTGTAAATCGCGTTAAAAAATTCTAGATTACCCCTTGACCCCTTAAGCGCATTATATGTATTGATGAATATTTCAGCTTAATTTGGATCCGTTATAACCTTATTGCCGTTTGCAAACCTTCACAGTAATGTAATAAATGGAATTGTATTGCGTCTTACAGAAATAGATGGACCGCTGAGATTCTGTTGCCATTGTTACCGGCATGCATTCCTTCATTAATTTATTAAGAGAAATTAGTTTTTTGGGAATATCTCAAAACTGTTGGTTTTAGGGCCTTAAAATGTGGTTTTCGGGGTCCTTTTAGGGCCCCCGAGTTTCGTTTCTCACATTGAGGGGCTGAAAATGAGCTTTGTCTCACGCTTATTTCAGCATGTATTTTAAGGGGGTAGACCCCCTGTTATGAGAGGTAAGGAGAAGAGTTACATCAATGATTAGTGTCGTGCCTCTGATGGATATCTGTATCAAATTTTACGTTAATCCACCCAGCCGTTCTCGAGTTATAAGGACACAAAAAATTGTCCACAGACAGACAGACAAAAATATATTTTTGCGTGCATCCGTCACAAAACAGTCTGAAACGGGCAAATATATCAAATTTTCGTAGAAAAGCCGAAAAATCAGACAAACATTCATTTTTATATAAGAGAGAAGGGATATAATAGACCTTCCGTACCACACCCGCACGTGTAAATCGCGTTAAAATATTCTAGATTACCCCTTGACCCCTTAAGCGCAATGTTTGAATTAATGAATATTTCAGCTTAATTTGGATCCGTTATAACCTTATAGCCGTTTGCAAACCTTCACAGTAATGTAATAAATGGAATTGCATTGCGTCTTACAGAAATAGATGGACCTCTGAGATTCAGTTGCCATGGTTACCGCCATGCATTCTTTCATTAATTTATTAAGTGAAATTAGTTTTCTGGGAATATCTCAAAAACTGTTGGTTTTAGGGCCTTAAAATGTGGTTTTCGGAGGGCCCCCGAGTTTCGTTTCTCACATTGAGGGGCTGAAAATGAGCTTTGTTTCACCCTTCTACGCCTATTTCAGCATGTATTTTAAGGGGGTAGGGCCCCTGTTATGAGAGGTACGGAGAAGAGTTACATCAATGATTAGTGTGGTGCCTCTGATGGATATCTGTATCAAATTTTACGTTGATCCACCCAGCCGTTCTCAAGTTATAAGGACTCGTGGAAGTTGTCCACAGACACACAGACAGACGAAAATTTTCTTTTTGCGCGCATCCGTCATAAAACAGCCTGAAACGCGCAAATATCGCAAATTTCCGTGGAAATTCAGAAAAAACAGACAAACTTTCATTTTTATATGTATAGAGATGACAAAAAGAAGCCTGGAAGGAAGAATGAAAGGGAAGATAGAAAAATGGAAGTAAGGACGATGGAAATAAAGGAAGGAAGAAAGAATGAAAGAAAGAAAGAAAGAAAGAAAGAAAGGATGAAAGAATGGAAGGAAGAAATGAATATGGAAGAAATATAGGACGAAAGGATGAAAGAAAGGGAGGACGAAAGAAAGGAGGGAAGAGAGGAAGGAAGAAAGGAAAGACGAATTGAAGGGAGAAAGGAAGGACGAAAGGAAGGAAGGACGAACGGAAGGAAGGACGAAAGGAAGGAAGGACGAAAGAACGGTGGAGTGGAAGGACGATAGGAAGGAAGGAAGGACGAAAGGAAGGTAGGACGAAAGGAAGGTAGGACGAAAGAAAGGTGGAGTGGAAGGAAGAAAGAAAGAAAGAAAGAAATAAATAAAGAAAGAAAGGAAGGACGAAAGGAAGGAAGGACGAAAGGAAGGTAGGACGAAAGGAAGGTAGGACGAAAGAAAGGTGGAGTGGAAGGAAGAAAGAAAGAAAGAAAGAAAGAAAGAAAGAAAGAAAGGAAGGACGAAAGGAAGGAAGGACGAAAGGAAGGTAGGACGAAAGAACGGTGGAGTGGAAGGAAGAAAGAAAGAAAGAAAGAAAGAAAGAAAGAAAGAAAGAAAGAAAGAAAGAAAGAAAGAAAGAAAGGAAGGACGAAAGGAAGGAAGGAAGGAAGGACGAAAGGAATGAAAGTAGGACGAAAGGAAGGTAGGACGAAAGGAGGTAGGACGAAAGAACGGTGTAGTGGAAGGAAGAAAGAAAGAAAGAAAGAAAGAAAGAAAGAAAGAAAGGACGAAAGGAAGGAAGGAAGGAAGGACGAAAGGAAGGAAAGTAGGACGAAAGGAAGGAAGGAAGGACGAAAGGAAGGAAAATAGGACGAAAGGAAGGTAGGACGAAAGGAAGGAAGGAAGGACGAAAGGAAGGAAGGACGAAAGGAAGGAAGGAAGGACGAAAGGAAGGAAGAATGGAAGGTTTGTTGTTGTTGCTTTGCGGCATCGCGGTCATGTGTCCCTTGAACAGGGTGTGTGTGGAATGTCTCTGATAACCTGTGCTATTGTGATGGTTGTTCTAGTGTATGTACTTTTAACTGATGCTGGGATTTATGTGGGAGACGAGACGAGCATGACCTTAATTTAGGCACCAGCCCGGCATTTGCTTAGAGTTGAGGTGGGGAAACCACGCGAAACCACTTCCAGGGTGTTTGAGGTAGGATTTGAATACACTTCTTATCAAATTTGCATCACGATGCTGGATGAACGGCATCTCAGTCTTCAGGCCAGATTTTAATTTATTGCCAGGGAATCGAAGCCAGCACTTCACGGTAACAGCCAAGAATGGGTGGTCAAGTACTACTAACTTAAGCCTAACCTACATACTGGAAGAAGGAATAAGGGCTGATGACTTCGTTGTTCCGCCCCGTACAACTACAATAACTAACTTAACTAGAAGAAGGAATTGACAACATAAAGAGCAATGAAAATAAAATACCGGAGAAAGAAATGTCGACGTTTCTAGAATAATGAGGGTTGAAAATGTTACTTTTTGCTCCTTGCGTTTGTTAACAACAATCAAATAATAGTCAGTGACAGTTGAAGGACAAACATCAATACAATTGGGAAGGGTTTCGAAAAAATAAAACGACGAGTTTTCAACAAAGATTTTGAATTCTTGTTCAATGTTTACAATTTAGGACATGAGCCTTTTTGTTTTACCTAGTTTTATTTTGTTTTACGGAAGGCATAATTTTACAAAGAAGGTCTGTCTGTTAGGTAGTCAGCCCGAAGGCTGGTTGGATCCTCATAAAGTACTGCCGTTACGTTATGTGAGTAGATATCCACAAAAACCCAAGGCAGCGCTATATTGAGGCGTACTAGGCAAAAAGAGGAGTGAGGTAGTTTGCCATTGCTTTCCTCACTGAGTCAGAACAGTAGTACTAACCCTATGAGTAGAACCTTTCACAACATCCACAGGCACTGACTGTGCCCTGAATGTCATTACTAAGCACCACCCATACCTCAGTAGCTTCCATATAATCACAGCCATGAGTGAGACTGAGACATCGGTGAAAAGCCACCTTTTACTCTAGCCTGTGCCAACAGACAAATGCAAATGTACTGCATTCATCAAGGGATGGCAAACAGGCCAAAGAAGGTACCGTACATTATTTAAAAATTAATATACGATAGAATGAAAATCCACAGCCTGCTTCCAGTATAAAATACAATATATTTTAATTAATTAAATGTCTGTTTTGCTTATGCGAGAGCGTAGTGAAAGGAGCGAAGTACGAAGGTGGATCAAAAGGTTAGTTGCACTAACGCGCTGCAGCAGCGCGCTGTGTGTCGCAAACATGGGCACAGTGGAGAAAGGGACAGACACTGCCCACACATCTGTTAGGCAGGTCGCTGTGGTGTCTCGTCTTGTATGGTGTGAATAGCGGCCAAATGCAGTGGCGCGTCGACTGGACGTTCACTCCAAATATGAGGTGCGTGCGACAATCCGATTCCTATGGGCCAAAAGGAAGAATTTCACGGACATTCATCGTGAAATTAGTGCTGTGTATGGGGAACGGGCCATTTCCCGGCAAGGGAAGATGGGTCAAAGATGGGTCGCGAGCGCCATGTGACTTTCATGTGTTCGGCAAGCTCAAAACGGAGCTCGGTGGTCGACGTTTCCAGACCGATGAGGAGGTGAAGTCCGCTGTCTCCGTGTGGTTGCAGAACGCTGGAGTAACTTTCTATGCATCCGACATCGACAAGTTGGTTGTGCGTTCGCAGAAATGTTTGGAGTCTCGTGGAAACTATGTGGAAAAGTGACGTTACATTGTATGTCGTTATAGGCGTGTTGCTGTTGTATAGGTGGTGTAATAAATGGCCATAACTGGGAAGTACAACTAATTTTTTGATCTGCCCTCGTACATCGATTAATCGACAAAACAATTAATCAATTATTCGACCAATCGATTAATCGATTAAACGCACAAGCAATTAATCGTTATGTATAGGTATTAATTGATAAATTTAAAATCCGCCTGATCGATACTAAAGGAAGTTGTTTAATGAAATATTAAACAACCTACATGCTTCGGAATATCATTGATTCCATCCTCAGCGTGAACAATATTATACCTTCAAAACAAGTTAAACATTGTCAAAGAAATGGATATACTTACAAATACTATTAATTTAAATTAATGGAAAACTTGTAAACATATGAATTGATCTGAAATTAGACAAACTACTTTAAAATACTATGTTGATATTCTACTGGTACTTCAAAAAATATATTAATAGGAGACTTCTTTTCCAATGTGAGAGGGCATGTAAACGGTGGTTAGAATTTGGAAGAATTTTCGAAAATGAACGTAAATAAATATTATCAAAAATCAGTCGAAAATTCAAGATGATTCTTCAATGTTTAACTAATTTTTAAGGTGTAATACTTTTCTCGCTGAGGATGGAATCATTGATATTCCGAAACATGTACAGCGTTTAATATGTCATTAAACAACTTCTCTTAACTCTGTATTTCAAAAGAAAGAACGTGAAGGAGATGGCGGGAGTTTGGAACAGCTGAGCTGTGTTGCCAAGTTTCTATGGTTGATTTAGATCAGCTGATTCAAATATACACAGGGCTACACTTCGGGCATTATTTCGGTACAATTATGGGCAATATAATGTAAATGTCGATCCTGAGTCAACGCCGAGGACATTCAAATTGAGAAATACGGTACATAAACAAATAAATAACACACCGAAGCTATATCACCGTCATTCAATAAATACGAGAAAGGGCCGAAACAGCTATACAAATATAGATTACCGGTAATACAAAATACAAAGTAATCTGATGATGAATATATCAGCACTCACCATGCAATGATCCTTCAAGATGAAATAACATTCTGGGTGGAGGTCATTCACAGTTTACAGCAGTTGAACACAGAAACAACATCATAATAACACCAAGCTCACTCACTCACTCACTCAATCACTGTATCACGACTCAGTACGGTTAATACCAAATAGCTTTATCATTCCACAAACGTAATGTTAAGGTAAAGAAGTGTTTAGCGCCGAGCCCACAAACAAGCCGCTCTGTAGCGTCATTATTGCAGTGTTTTTACATTGTCGATTTGTAGGCTATTGAAAGAAAGACGGCAATTTGAACACTACGATTATGAGAGGAAACAGTAACTTGTGCTGTACCTACTCGTAAGTTAGTAGCGGAGTAAAAATGGAAACAAAAATATTAAAACTCGATGCTAAAAGTAATCGAAACGATGGCAATGAAACAACTCAGACACAGGCAGCGCTGAATCGTGAGCAATGCGCTGGCAACGTGTGCTGCTAATTGTCAAAATCCAGCCAATAGGAGCCCGCGGTGGCCTTTTACTATCGTTCCCGCCAAATAAGCCAGGTTCTTACTCTGGAAATACAGAATATAGAAATATATTATTGATCGGGCAGATTTTCAATTTATCAATTCTATCCCTCAATACGGATAGGCTATATCAATTTACCATTTTTTAGCCTACTTTTCACATTTTGCAAAAATGAGGAGAAAGTAGTCTTATGAGATCGATCCGGGAAAATGTGTGTCTGTCTGTCCTTCTGTCTGTCTGTCTGACTGTGTGTGTGTCCCCCCCCTATCAACTCCTAAACGGCTGGAGCAATCGAAATAAAATTTGGTAGGAGTAAGGATCTATACCTGAATATCTCACGGCCATATTTGAAAATGATGTCAGTGCTACCAACTGCTGAAAAATCGCAATTGAAATTTGAGCTCCATGTTGGATATCTTGGAAGGTATGAATGGGAGCTATTTCAAAATCGGCACACATATAGACAATAATATTGCAGTTTAATTTCCAGAAGGCCATACATGGCAGTGTTGCCAAAATGATAATAAGCCTACTGATAGGTCCAATATTTAAATACATATAACTTCTACACTATCAATTGGAATTCAACCAAATTTCGTATGTAGTATGTGTACATGACCAGATATGACTGAACATATTCTTATGAACCACCAGTGCTGCCAACTGTTTAAAAATGCTCTTAATTTCTTTTACCCAAATACCAATATATATGTGAAAGTATGCAAGCCGACAGCTTTAAACTATGCACACGTATAGTACATGACATTCTATATTAATTTGGAGTAACTTATATACGTCAGTGCTACCAACATGATTCTAAGCCTGCTGAGAGGTCCAACTTTAAATACATGTAACATCCATACTATCATTTGGATTTCAACCAAATTTCGTATGTGCTATGTGTACCATAACAGCTATGACTATGCGTATTCTTAAGAGCAACCAGGGCAGCCAACTGTTAATAAATGCTGTCTCTATTTTTGTTACCCTAATATCAATATATCAGAAAGAATGCAAGCCAATAGCTCTAAACTTTGCACACGTATAGTACCTGGCATTCTAGATTACTTTGCAGTAACTAATATACGTCAGTGCTGCCAACATGATTCTAAGCCTGCTGATAGGTCCAATTTTAAAATGCAGGTAACTTCTATACTAACTAATGGATTTCATTCAAAATTGGCACAACAATAGATCATATTATTTCAGATTATTTCTGACCAATACATGCATGACACTGTTGCCAACATGATTTTACGCGCGCTGTTAGATCCAATGTTTAACTGCATGTAACGTCCATGCTATTCATTGGACTCCAACAAAATTTCATATTCTGTACCTTAAGAGATGGAACTAAGAATATATTCAGTCACCAGGGCTGCCAACTGTAGTGCTCTATTAGGCTACATTATGCCAGGTATACAGTATTTCGAACTAATTAGAAATTTCGATATTACCAACTTAATTTCGTCATTATACTAGATAGATCCATATCGATTAATCATTGGCATGAATCTTAAATTTTAAGAAAAGTAGGCTCTTTAGTTCGTCACGGAACTTCTTGATTAAATTGTTAATGTGTACGCATTCTGTAGCAATTAATCGATTTTTCTGCTTCGATTAATCGATTATTCGTAAACTCAACTTAATCGATTAAAATTACGAACCCTTATTTACACATCTCGTATATGAGTCGTCCAGTTGCAAAACTCTTTTAATCCCCTCGTGAATAAGGATCATGTCGTAAAATTATGTATTTAATTGAAAAATGAAAATCGACAGCCTGCTTCCAGTCTCCGACCGGGTCAGGAATGGAATGAATGAAGCCCCTATCTAGCGGCGAGGATATGAACTGTGCCGGCTGCCGATGCCTGACGCACTCCTCTGGGGCAATGATTAAATGAATGACAGATGAAATGAAATGATAGTGGAGAGTGTTGCTGGAATGAAATTTTGACAGGGAAAACCGGAGTACCCGGAGAAAAACCTGTCTGCCTCCGTTCTGTCCAGCACAGATCTCACATGGAGTGACCGGGATTTGAACCACGGACTCAGCGGTGAGAGGCCGGCGTGCTGCCGCCTAAGCCACGGAGGCTCCATGTATTTAATTATATTATTTTATTTATTTTTATTCTATTTTATTTTATTTTATTTAACTTTATTTTTTGATTTGTTTTATTTTGATTTTGTTTTGTTTTATTTTATTTTGTTTTATTTTGTTTTAAATTGATTTTTTTGTTTTATTTTGTTTAGTTTATTTTGTTTTATTATTATTTTTTGTTTATTTGGTTTTATTTTGTTTTGTTTTATTTTCATTTACCAGAAAACAAACATAAATCAAAAAACAAAAATACGAAGCAAAACGATAAATTCAAAACAAACGCCAAAGCAGAAAACAAAAAACAAGAAACACAAAGCAAAAAAGCAACATTCAAAAAAGCAAAAGCAGAAAACAAACACAAAACCAAAACCAAGAAAGAAAAGCAAAAAGTGAAATTCAAGAGCAAAAGCACAAAGCAAACAAAAAACATAAAACAAAAACACAAAGGAAAAAGAAAAAGTAGAAAACAACAAACACAAAAGATACGCGAGGCAAAGTCCAGAGAAACGTTTCTCATGAAAATGATTCTTTTTCACAAGTGGATTAAACGAGTTTTGCAACTGGACGGCTCATATTTAAGTAACCCGTGATAAAGAAAATGACCTCGGAACGCCTGTAATCACTATATTCCCACTCTCTTACAACCAGCAGTGTTCTAACATGCAGACGCCTTCCTGTGACGTTGTAATTAAATTCTGGGAGATAATTATTATTCGGGACATTTTACATCTACTGTATTTATATGCATTTTCCGGAATGAGTAGTAATGGCTTTGAATCCGCCAGGCGTAAACTGTAAATGTTGATGTAATGGGATTCTAGAATTAGGAGACATGTTAAGGAGGGTTGTATATCACATGCTGTTGGGGAGAAGACAGAGGGGAAGTTCGGATCACAGGCTAGGCATTAATTAAATGGCGTGTAATGATCCTGTTTGACTTCACTTTCCGTTTGTTTTACTGCACGTTTATGTAAACAAATCTATTGTGACTCAACACTGTACGATCGGGACGTTTGTCATCTCATTCTAATTGTTGATACGGTGGAGGTTCTTATTCGAGTTGTGTACTCTTCTCGACGCAGCAACATTCGGTCGTTCATTGATCTGACAGTGTGGGCCTAGGGGGAAAGAAGACACTGTAGTGACTCATGGTTGCGACAAAGTCACGTTTGGCTAGAAATAGAATCGTTACTACAGGGTAGTCCAAATCATTAGTCTCGACGCCAGCATTCCAAACATTTTATACTTTTCACGGCGAGGGGGTACGTATGCAAAATTGCACTCCAGTAATAGAAGTATTAACTCCCAGAGTTTTAAAGATAATGCTATATAATGTTACCACATGATTATCAGTGTGCTAGACAGGTTTGTATTGATTTTCGTGCTGATAATGCAAATGGTTCTTCAGCTAGGAATATTTGAATTTTCGGAAACATTTGCCCTTAATATGTACCTTTTCTACAAAACCATCACATTGTAAATTACAAAATTTGACATGTAATATCTAAAGACCAGGTTACAGATATCTGTGGAACAAAATTTTGATATCTTATTTAATTTATATTTAACAAGCTGTACCCGGCATGCGTTGCAATGCCAATCAAAGAAAGTGTTGGCGTTGAAATTCTGTTTTTTGAAGTGCTTTCGGATACACAACATGTTTTTCAATTTCCGTTAACTACCCCTATGCTATCGTAAAATGGATTTTCTAATTTAGAATCAATCGTTGGAGCGTGCACAACAACTTTCAAAAGTTTAATCGCAATCGGATGAATGGTATATGAACGTATACGGGATTTTGTTTGAACGATTCGTGCGCTGTCACTCATTTGTTGATTCTACTCGTACGCTACCTATTGATAAATGAATTTGCTAACTCGAAACCCTACCCTGTCGTGTACACAATAACTCATCAAGGTTTCATCACAATCGAAGAAGGTTATATGAACGCATAGGGGATTTTGTTGAAACGCTTCGCGCGTCGTCACCCATTTGTTGCATATACTCGTGCGCTACCAATTGTGAAATGGATTTATTAAGTCGAAACCCTTCCCTGGCGTGTACACAATAACTCATCAATGTTTCATCGCAATCGGATGAATGGTATATGCACGTATACGGGGTTTTGTTTAA
Organism: Meconema thalassinum; assembly: GCA_946902985.2. NCBI lineage: Eukaryota > Metazoa > Arthropoda > Insecta > Orthoptera > Tettigoniidae > Meconema > Meconema thalassinum. Next base: position 438,852,239 of record OX336393.1, on the reverse strand, counting down.
ACGATTCGTGCGCTGTCACTCATCTGTTGAATCTACTCGTGCGCTACCTATTGAGAAATGTATTACTAAGTCGAAGCCCTTCCCTGGCGTGTACACAATAACTCATCAAGGTTTCATCGCAATCGAAGAAGGTTATATGAACCCAATAGGGGATTTTGTTGAAACGCTTCGCGCGTCGGCACCCATTTGTTGCATCTACTCTTGCGCTACTTATTCTGAAATGGATTTACTAAGTCAAAACCCTTCCCTGGTGTGTACACAATAACTGATCAATGTTTCATCGCAATCGGATGAATAGTATATGAACGCCTTAGAGCATAAATACAATAGAGGGCGCATTGCCACACTGCGCCTGTACTGTGACGTGAAACCAACATCTCGATCAGCTGACTGAAGGGTAATGGCTCAAGACCGAATACAATTGGCTAATGGTGAATGCTAAGCAACGTCAAGGAATACAAAAGGAGCTCCATATTGGATAATTCTATTAGCACTATCCGCAGTTCCCTTCAGTCAGCTGATCGAGATGTTGGTTTCAACAATGTGACGTCATCAGCCATCTATTGAATTTATGGTCTAAGATGAACGCATACCGGATTTTGTTTAAACGATTCGTGCCCCGTCACTCATTTGTTGAATCTACTCGTGCGCTACCTACTGTAAAATGTATTTACTAAGTTAGAAACCGTCACGTAAGTGTCCACAACATCTCACCCAAGTTTCATCGCTATCGGACTAATGGGATATGAAGACATAGGGGACTGTATTGAAACGGTCCACGTGTCGTCGTCCATTTGTCGAATCTACTCGTGTGCTACCTACTGTGAAATGTATTTACTAAGCCAGAAACCTTCCTTGGAGTGTCCACCATATTTCTCCCAAGTTTCACCGCTAACGGCAGAATGGTATATGACCTTATACGGGACTTTGTTGAAACGCTTCACGCGTCGTCCCTCATTTGTTGAATCTACTTGTGCGCTGCCTGTTGTATAGTGGATTTACTAAGCCAGAAACCTTCCATGAAGTGTACACAACATCTCACCTAAGTTTCATAGCTATCGGACGAATGGTATATGAATGCATACGGGACTTGGTTGAAACGCTTCGCGTGTCGTCGCTCATTTGTTGATTCTACTCTTGCTCTACTTATTGCAATATGGATGTACTCAGCCAGAAACCTTCCCTGGAGTGTACACAACATCTCACCCAAGTTTCATCGCAATCGGATGAATGGTATGTGAACGTATACGGGACGTTGTCGAAACGCTTCGCGCGTAGTCACTCATTTGTTGAATCTAAACGTGCGCTTCGTATTGTAAAATGGATTAACTAAGCCAGAAACCTTTCCTGGAGTGTACACAACAATTCACCAAACATTTATCACTGTCAGACGAATAGTATATGACCTTATACGGGACTTTGTTGAAACGCTTCCCGTGCCATCGATCATTTGTTGAATATACTGCTGCGCTACCTATTGTAAAATAGATGTACTAAGCCAGAAACCTTCCCTGGAGTGTACACAACAGCTCACCCAAGTTTCATCGCTATCGGATGAATGGTATATGACCTTATATGGGACTTTGTTGAAAAACTTCGCGCGTCGTCGTTCATTTGTTGATTCTGCTCCTGCTCTTCCAATTTTTAAAGGGATTTACTAAGCCAGAAACCTTCCCTGGAGTGCACACATCTCAGCCTAGTTTCATCGTTATCGGACGAATGGTATATGAACGCATACGTGACTTTGTTGAAATGCTTCGCGCGTCGTAGCTCATTTGTTGAATCTACTCGTGCACTGCCTATTGTAAAGTGGATTTACTAAGCCAGAAAATTTCCCTGAAGTGTACACAACATTTTACGCAAGTTTCATAGCTATCGGACGAATGGTATATGAATGCATACGGGACTTTTTTGAAACACTTTGCGTGTCGTCGCTCATTTGTTGAATCAACTCGTGCGCTATCTACTGTGAAATGTATTCACTAATTTTGAAACCTTCACGTAAGTTTATACAACATCTCACCCAAGTTTCATCGCTATCGGACGAATGGTATATGAACACATACGGGACTTGTTTGAAACGCTTCGCGCATCGTCACCCATTTGTTGAATCTACGCGTGCGCTACCTATTGTAAAATGGATTTACTAAGTCAGAAACCTTCCTTGGAGTGTACTCAACATCTCACCCAAGTTTCATCGCAATCGGACGAATGGTATATGAACGCATAGGAGACATACCCACAGACAAACTATCACGTTACATTGATTTTTAGCCTATTTTCAATTTTGAAAAAATAGGCTTATGATATCACCTTTTGTCCGTGTGTGTGCGTGTGTGTGTGTGTGTGTTTGTGATTCGTGTGTGTGTGTCCCCCCTAATAAAATCTAAACGGCAGGAGCGATTTCAATGAAACTCGGAAAGTTCATAGCACTATTCCCGGCGACCTCGACCGTGCCCTTCAAATTTTGTTACGACTCACCAATCCAACATGGCGGCTGAGCGAAATATTTCACCAGCATTCAATATCTCCGAAACTGTTACCGATATTACCCTGACATTTTCTATGGTGATAGAGGGAGCTACTATAAGTTCTCTTATGTGACTTTTGAAAACCTGGTAACTACAAAACCAACATGGCGGCCAAGCGAATTTGCGACTTTTAAATAGACGTTTCTCGCGATTTGACCAACCAAACGCAATGAAACTTGGTACAGTATATGTTTATATACATTGTAATGCACAGACATCTAACGTCGTTCAATTGTTTACATATTCACAAGATGGCGGATGTGCGACATATTTCACCGGCATTCTATATCTCTGAAACTATTAGCGGTATCTCCCTAAAATTTTGTACGGAGATAAAGGGCACTACTGGAAGTCCATCTATAATATTTTCAAAAACCGGTTAACTACAAAACGAACATGGCGGCCAAGCGAATTTGAACATTTTAAATAGACGCGATTTAATGTTCCAAGCGCACTGAAACCTGGTACAGGAAATATTTATACACATTGTAATCCACTGGTATCTAATTTAGTTCAATTGTTTACATAACCTCAAGATGGTGGCAGTGCGAATTTTAAAATTAAGTTTTTATTTCTTGTGATGTAGTCATGCGATCGAAGTGAAAGTTTGAATAATGAACCTACGCAATAATTTTCCTTTAATGGTACATGACTCTATGGCCTATACATTTAACAATCCAACATGGCGACAATCCGAAATATTTAGACGATACTGAATATCTACGAATCTATTTTAGCAATCAAACTGCATTTTTTAATGTTCATAGGGACTATGAACTTAAGTTCACTTATAGGACTTTAAATAACCTGGTGATCACAAATCCAACATGGCAGTGACGCGAATTATAAGTATTCACATGGACGTTTCTCGCAATTTAAACATCCGCGTGCAGTGAAACTTGGTACAGTAAATCTTTATCCGAATGTTAATCCACTGGCATCTAATTTATTTCAATTGTTTCCATAACCTCAAGATGGTAGCTGTGAATATTTTTTAAATCTCCTTGTTTTTTCTTGTGTCCTAATTATGCGATTGAAGTTTGAATACTACACGTTCACAATAATCTGCATGTAACAGTAAACTCTAGGACCTACATATATAAAATCCAACATGTCGACCATCCGATATTATTAGTCGGTTCTCAATATCTACGAATCTATTACAGCAATCAAACTGAAATTGTGTATGTTGATAGTGGCAATTAACATAAGTAGGATATATGAAAATAGGCTGTATAGTTCTTCACGGAACTACTTGTTATATATATAGATAGCACTTCAAAATCTGATGGACTTAATTTGATAAATAAATAATGACATGTTACCCCTTAAAATCCAAAATATGTTCTTAAAATCAATTTGTTCCAGGAAGTTATTTAGAATAATGGTTTACAGCAGCAAACCAAGTTTCATCACTGTATGTACTGTAGGAGAAAAGGTACAATATACCTACAAAAATGTAAGTTATGGAAAACTTGAATCTAAGATTTGAGTTGGTTCATATTGTATTGCCGCCCATCTAATGAATTAGTGCACACCATATCCATTTTCCTCTGATTTCTCTTATTCCTCCAGCAGTTTTCTCATTGAACTTCTCCTTTGATGAGCCTTCGTTTCCAATTTCATCATCTGATGATGACAGATTATCCTCACATTCTTCCTACAGAAGTGGGTAAGCAGTTACATATACTAATTTTTCCCACATTTACGGATGGTATTGAACTGTAATATTTTGGAATTAAAATCTTGATACATAAGGTAAATTATGGGCGAATAAAAAAAAACTACTTTTACTCATTTTTACACACGCCCCCCCACCCAGGGAACCAGGACGTGTGATAGGCTCAAAAATGTCAATTTTTTTTACCTTAAAAAATCTCTCATCTTTTCTGGAGAATTTGGTGTATCAATTATTGATGCAATAAAATTAGGTTTAAACATAATGTTTTAAGGCTATACTGTAGCTACTAGACAAACATTCTTTTTATGTTTTCCGTAAGTCATATTTTTTGAAATTTCATGTACCATTTTCTCAGAAACTATCTGCTCAATGTATTTGAAACTTGGTAGTCTCTAAGACACTATATATATCTACTAGTGGAAGTAAATGTATTCAGTTACCTTGATTAGTTCATGGAGCCCAGCTTGAAGAGCACTGACAATTTTACAGAAAATTTAAGTTTTTAACATGGATTAAATAAAAAACTCAACTGCTGTAAACAATGGGACAGTACTTTTACTTCAGTAGGTCAAAAATTGTTTAGATATTATGCGTGCAACGTTTGTTGGGTCTGGTTTGAATATTTGCTCAGAAAAAGGGATATGAGTTAAAGGAATTTTTAACACTATATTATTTTAAGATTGCTTTTATAATGCTCTCTCTAACACAAAATATTCAACATAGAAGCTTCAAATATTACGCCAATAATGATGAATGTACTCTGAACATACCAAAGAACATTCAAGGGGATATCTATTCTAGTTTCTGAGATATGTAACTAAACATAGGAAGCTACATTTTTCTATCGATTCACACGTCCCGGTTCGCTTAATACACTAAATATGATTGGAAGGCAATGAAATTACTTCAAATGTTTAATCAAGAGCCTTAATTATATTTTATTATCAGAAACTCAAAGTAAAATGATTTTTTAGATTTTCCACTAACAGAGGAGCCTTGCCGATGCAAAATGCCACACGTATTGTTTTGATTACTTTGTACTTTTCGTGTGAATTTAGAGCTGAGTGATTTGGAGTCTTTTCACCAATGAACGCTTTTGAACTATTCAAAGATTCATGAACTATGGATTGAAATCACCTGACTTAGAGGGTACATTCCAAAGTTAACGAATAAATAAGAAAAAGGATACGAGCCTTACAGTAGTCGCATATGATGTGTAACATCTGACATGTTATCCTACTATGAAATTGAGATAAAATATAATGTGAAGTCATCTGACATATTATCCTACTCGTATACTACACAGCAGGGCATTGTTAAAATGTTAATTTACGCTCCGCTTTCATACTGGTACTATGATGAATGCATAGATTGAATTGGAGATATGTTACTGCCACACTTGTTTGAGCAAGCATCACCTATTATACTGTAAATTAAGAGGTGGAATGAAACCATAGTCTCTAGCCTACCTATATACTACTAGATATGATGTTCAATACAATCAAATTTCCCATCTCCTGCTGGGTGCATAATATTGTAATAAAAATTAGATAAATCGTAATTTCATGTAGATTCAGTTACAATGACGCATACTGTTATGATATACATAGTTTAAATCGATAATTTGGTAGCAAAAATAATTGCCGGGACTGGGGTTCGAACCTGGGACCTCATGATTCGCAGACCAAGACACTATCATAGCAGCTATTAAAACCACAGATGTCCTAAGTACAAGATGGTTACTTATTTTCACGTACCGCCTTGAAAGGCTAACTCAGTTCCCGTATAAACACATCGATATATATTATATTGATAACTGCATTACCGCAATGTTGGTTAATATCTGAATAGCCATTCTGCAGAAACATTATACCGGCATTGCCGACTAGTTACATCATATTAAAGCATATCTTCATTTTAAATACTGATACGAAGATTTTGACCAAGTGGTTTGTGTTTCAATTAGTTGACACCAGAGTTCGCATAACTTTGCATTACTGTACAATCAAATTTCCCAACTCCTGCTTGGTGCACAATATTCTAATAAAAATTAGATAAATAGTAATTTCATGTAGATTCTGCTGAATTGACGCATAATGTTATGATAAATATCGTTTAAATCGCTAATCTAGTAGAAAAATAATTACCGGGACTGGGGTTCGAACCTGAGACATCATGATTCGTAGACCAAGACGCTATCATCACAGCTATTACAACCAGCGATATTTGGAGTTTAACAAGAATACTTATTTTCACGTACCGCCATGGAAGGCTAGCCCAGTTCCCTAGAAATACACACACATACATATATATATATATATATTAATAACTGCATTACCGCAATGTGGGTTAATATCTGAATAGCCATTGTGCAGAAACATAATACCGGCATTTCCGACTAGTTACAAAGTTTCATATTAAAGCATATCATCATTTAAATACTGATACGAAGACTTTGACCAAGTGGTTTGTGTTTCAATCAGTTGACACCAGAGTCGCAAAACTTTCCATTGAAAAACACGTTACTTGGGGACTAGGTGTCCATAACTTTTATCCAGAGATTGAAAAACAGACCCTAAATAAATCTTAATTGTTTTCAGCAAATGTGATATAATAGTACAGGTACATTATGCAACGAGCCTATAATGGCAATAATTAAGACACGAGTATGTTTATAAATCGAGCGTATGCTAGTTTTATCATTTCCATAAGAGTGTCTTAATTACCATTATAGGCGAGTTGCATACGACTGGTTATGTTCGACGATAATTATTATAACTATTTTATGTTCCAACATAAATATTCATAAAAATCTGTTGAGATTTCGCCAGTTTTATGTACTGAACAGAGCGCATGAGATGCAGATAATGCCTTGTTTTTGACCATGACCTCATCGATTACCCTACTATGACAGTAGGCCACGCAGTGAAATTTAAATTAGAAGGCCGTTGAACTCAGTGCAGGGTCGATGCTATCATTATCTAATTGGTCAAACAACTGTTTCTTGAGCTCTGATTGGTGGGAGAAACTGTTTCATAATGAAAAATAGTGTTATAATGAGCCTTCTTATAGTAGACTACAGTTTTCTGACATATAATAGTCAGGGTCGAACATAAAGAATATTTTCACACCAAAGAACGACAACTTGAAGATGATTTATTGCAGGAATAGCTGTAATTGGGCCTCCAAACATTGAAGTAATCCGTATGCGGTAGTACGTCGTGGTACCAATCTCCACAACCGCGCGCGCTCTTTGTTTAATGTTACAATCACACCAAGCGGAAATATGTTACACTTCAAACACGGACCCAGCTCTGGTGTCCCTCAAAATCCCCAATTCTGAAAGATTGCAGACGCAATTCCTTTTGGGAAAAGGTGAAAGTCCACGGGGAAAAGAACATTATTAAGTATGTCTACCCCTCATTAATCCCGTTTTCCAACGGGGTCGGGGTTGAGATGTGATGGAAGTCTTTGTGGCGGATGGATTTTACGGTCGGATGCCCTTCCTGACGCCAACCTCATGAGAGAAGTTAATGAGAGATAAATGAATGATGGTGAATGAAACTGGGCAAGGATGTGGAAGGAAGCGGCCTTGGCCTGTTAGAAGGTACCATCCCCGCATTTGCCTGGAGTTGAATATCGGAAACCACGGAATACCATTTCAAGGACGGCCGACGGTGGGGCTCGAACCCACGCGTCTACTGAGTCAGCAGAGAACTTGGCCCCATGACCTAACGCTGCGCTTTAGCGAGCGTAGCCGCCACTGTCGGTAGCTTTGCACGTTGAGAGGAGCAAATAAAACGTACAAATGCTATCGAGATCAAACATGAAAACGTATAGGTTTGTTTCATTGCCTCCCACACAAAGCAAGAAGAAAAATAAATACATGACCAAAACAGGAAGCAAATAGTAAAATTCAAAAGCAAAAGAAGAAAACAAAACCGAAAACACAGAGCAAACATCAAAACTAAAAAGATAGCAAAAGCAGAAAATAAATACAAAACCAAGAACAAAAAAACAAAGCTAAAAGGAAAATTCAAAAGCAAAAACAAACAGAAAACCGAAAACACAAAACGAAAAGCAGAATTAAAACAAAAACAAAAGCAGAAGACAAACAGAAACACTAAGCAAAATTCAAAAAAAGCAAAATCAGAAAACAAACACAAAACAAAACAAAAACAAAATAGAAAACACAGAGAAAAAATAAAATTCAAAAACAAAATCAGAAAACTAGCATACTACAAAAAACATAAAACACAAGGCAAAAAGAAAAGAAGTACAAAACAACAAACACAAACCAAAAACGCAATTAGTTCCGCTCATCCCCATTCGGAAGCGAATCCTAGTTACGCCACTGCCACGGTGGGTGAGTGGTTATCGTGTCAGTCTATGAACCCCAAGCTTGCAGGTTCGCTCCTGGCCGTGGTAAGTCACTTTTGAAAGGTGACACATATCACGACATGCATGTCATACATTGTTGGCATGTTAAAGAACCCATTTGAATTCAATAGGCCATGTTCAGTATGGCAAAATTAATCTTGGGATTTTCCGCCTACACAAATGTTCCTCCTTTCTCTACCAGAAAGCGCTATAGTGTCAAGAAGCTTACTGTAGATATCTAACCTCCTTGAATTTCATAGCGTTCCAAGGAACGACTAAATTCGACATGCAAGCTGCCCTCTGGGTGTGAAATAACAAAGCTTGTACCCGGCACCGATGCCATACGGTATTATTATTATTACTGCAGTAACCATTGTGCAAGAAAAGTGGAGTCAAGCCACACTTGGGGTTGTGGTATCAACTCTGAGGTTTGACCCACGGATCGCTAGAATAGAGCTTCCCATTGCAGTAATGTTTATGGATTCTCTTACTTCTTCGATAAGTGAAAGATTCTCTTTATTTTAATATCCCAAAGCACCACACATCTAGCGAACGGATCTCAAAGCTGATAAGTTAAAGATGGATGCGTTCCACAAGGAATATTAAGAATTGAAATTGCTTCGCCAAAAATGTAGCCTATTTGGTGTAATACATTCTGATAACACCTGCATTGAGAGACAGAAATACTTCAAAGCACAGACGAAAAAACCTCGCTTCGCGTGGATCAATACAGAGGATGATATAAACCTACATATTCTTTACTACCTTTTTCGTGATGTATTCAGTGTATCCGTAAGTGATTGAATATGTATCGATACTGGAATCCATTCAATATTTATGAAAATATTCCTCAAAGTAAGATCTGTGTGAATAATGGAATTGCGCCGATCTGTGGTCGTTAGGTGCTCGTGAACATCTGTCATGCACTTGGTATACATTACCGCGCACGTTCCACAAACGTATTGTTACGTTTACGGTTCTTGAAATAACCGGTCAGGCATATACAAATACACTACCGTACTTCTTTATTTAGCAAACCTTACACTACTAAATATTAATGTAGTGTTCATTAATATTTAAACTGGGAACGTCGAGCTCTAGTCTTTCTGAGACTACCACACTCCATATCTCAACACTCTTTTTTCACCGAATCCTAAATCTCTTCTCTGTCGTATCGTCGCCTTCTCGATTCATCCACTGCCAGCTTGCCGGCCCAACTCACAATTGCAGCCAGCGCGCCACGCGCTCGCACGAGTCTGCCACCAGGTGCGCTCACACGTGTCTGTCACACTGTCCCCTCCTTAAGATTGTTCCGTCCCGGAGCAGACACCTCGTCTTTGGGACCAGCAGCATGCCAGAATTTCAATCCCTGTGCGCCGAAAGACTTCTTCTAGCATGCTTCTTACGATCCTCCAGTCCAATCCATCCTGCCCACAGCCCAACTTGGGCACAGCTAATCTGGATATGTTCCGCTGCAGTAGGAGCTCTCGCATCGCAAGTAGACTATCCCAGACGGCACGATAGGTCGGTTTCTGATGGGAAAGTTCTTTCGTCACTAGATAGAATAGCGATCGCTCGTTCCTGGGTAAATACAACACGTTTCCGACACGAGGCTCTTGACGCTGCAGCTCTTCAATCCCACCATACTTCCGCCGGAATACTTGGGCGATTCCTCGGCTCATCCTCAGGTCCTTAGCCACAGAGTGAGCCAAGGCATACTCACTGGAGGTTTGGAATAAATCCTGCCGAATCTCAGTACTGACGCCATAACAAACATTGCGGTCAGTACCACATTGGGACATGAATTCTTCGAACGATCGTTCCGACTCCGGGACTCGACATATACGGGCGAGTTGCCCGTGCTCCTCGTCATGGTTGTCGCCCAGGAACGATGCCAGCCGATTGAAGTGGACCACTCGGGGTTTGCCATTCGGTCTCCTCCTGATACGGTAGACGACGTCGTTAATCCTCTTCAGTACCTCATATGGTCCGTCCCAGGAGCGTTGCAGCTTTGGAGAGAACCCTCGCCGCCGTTTAGGGTCGAAAAGCCAGACTAGATCTCCTGCTTGGTACCCGCCTGATTCGGCTCTTACGTCGTATCGCTCCTTCATCCTGTCGCTCGCATTCTGAATGTTTGTGCGAACGCGGTCGTGAATGTCATCCATCCTTCGACGAAGGCCGGAGATGTAGTCCTCCCCAACGACATTATCCTCAGGTTTGCAACCGAACGCCAGGTCACACGGCAACCGCAGTTCTCGGCCAAACAGCACATTAGCTGGTGTTTGGCCTGTGGTCTCATGGATAGAAGAGCGATATGCTAGTAGAAACAAGTGGAGAAACTTGTCCCAGTCCCGCTGGTGGTCGGAGACAATTTTTGACAGGTATTTCTCTACTGTCCTGTTCATGCGCTCCACCATTCCATCGGACTGTGGGTGCAGGGCAGTCGTTCTCGTTTTCCGGATTCCGAGAATCTGGCACATCTCCTGGAACACCGACGACTCGAAATTTCGCCCCTGATCGGAATGCAGTTCCAAGGGTACACCAAATCGGCTCACCAGCTCCTTTATTAGCGTCTCGGCAACCACCACAGCTTCTTGGTTGGGCAACGCATATGCCTCTACCCACTTGCTGAAGTAATCTATTGCCACCAAGATGTATTTATTCCCACTCTCAGTCGTAGGGAAAGGGCCCGCTACATCGATGGCGATCCGTTCAAACGGGGCACCAACGTTGTACTGTCTCATCGCTGCTCTTCCCTTCTTCTGTGGCCCGTTCGCAGTGGCACAAACCACGCACTTCCTACACCATTCACGTACGTCATCTGAGTAATTAGCCCAATAAAACCGCTCTCGAACTTTCTCCATGGTTTTTCGAACTCCAAGGTGCCCCCCAGAGGTTCCATCATGCAGCAACTGTAGTACCTCGGGCACTCTGTTTCGTGGAACAATACCCTGTAGCCTCTCCTGAGCCCCGTCCTCTCTCCCCAGTACCCTCTTTAGCACCCCGTTTTCCAAAATCACGGAATTCCATTGAGCCCAGTAGGCTTTCACAGTGCGCGTGTAGGGTGCTACCTCTTCCCAAGACGGTCGTTGCTCAGACGTCTTCCACCGCAGTAGGTGTTTTAAGTCCGGGTCATTTTCTTGATCCTTACGGATTTCCTCATCCTTCCAGTGGTCGTCGATCACAGTGCTTCTTCTCACTGCTGCAACTTTTTCGTCAATCCGATTGCAGTGCTTGCAGTCTTGTGCGCATGGTCTCCTTGACAGAGCATCAGCATTTCGGTGCTTAAGGCCAGCCCTGTGTTCAGTGTCGAAGTCGTACTGCTCGAGCCTTTCAATCCACCTGGCTACCTGTCCCTCCGGGTTCTTGAAGCTCAGTAGCCACGTAAGCGCTGCATGATCAGTCCGTAGAAGGAACTTCCTCCCATAGAGATATTTGTGGAAATGCTCCACTGACTTCACTACAGCGAGCAATTCCCTTCTAGTTACGCAGTAGTTCCTCTCCGGTTTAGAAAGAACCTTGCTGAAGTAAGCTATCACCTTTTCTTGCCTACCTTGCAGTTGGGAAAGCACGCCACCTACTCCCACATTGCTAGCATCGGTGTCCAAAACGAATAGTCCTTCCGGTTGTGGGTAACTCAGGATAGGAGCATTGGTCAATACCTCCTTCAGTTGTTCGAAGGCTTGTTGACAGGTCGCGTCCCACACAAAACTCCGACTTTCCTCGGTAAGTCTGGTCAGAGGCTTAGCAATGTTAGCATATCCTGGCACGAATCGACGGTAATAGGTGCACAGTCCGAGGTAACTCCTGACTTCTTGCTTATCTTTCGGTACTGGCCATTCCTTCACCGTGTTAATCTTTTCCGGATCCGCGGTGACTCCCTCTCCGGAAACAACATGGCCGAGGTAGTTAACTTGTTTCCGAAACAGGAAGCACTTCTTGGAGTTAAGCTTAAGGTTGGCTTGCTTAAGACGTAAGAACACCTGGTCGAGATTTCTCAGGTGATCTTCAAAAGTTCTTCCCAGAACGATGATGTCATCCAGGTAGACCAAGCATGTTTCCCAAGACAGCCCTTTTAAAACGCGATCCATCAGTCGTTCAAAGGTCGCAGGGGCATTACAGAGTCCGAATGGCATAACTGTGAAGTCCCAAAGCCCAGAACCAATCGTAAAAGCGGTCTTCTCCTTGTCCCTGGGGTCCAATCCTACCTGCCAGTATCCACTCTTGAGATCCAACGTGGAGAAGATCGTGCTCCCACCCAAGGTGTCTAGGGTGTCATCGATGCGTGGTAGTGGGTAACTGTCCTTTTTCGTCACATTGTTCAGTTGACGGTAGTCTACACAAAACCGTGTAGATCCATCTTTCTTCTTCACCAGGACCACTGGCGAAGCCCATGGGCTGCTTGAAGGTTCAATCACCCCATCGCGAGCCATATCATTTATTATCTGCTCTGCTTCCTCTCGCTTGGCTAGTGGTAATCTTCTGGGAGTCTGGCGAATTGGTCTTGAGTCACCCGTATCGATGCGATGTTGAACCACGTTCGTTCTTCCGTTACTGGTCCCGTCCTGGAAGGCATCCTTATGACGTCGAAGAAGTTCCCTCACTTCTCGGCTCTGCCCAGGATTAAGCTCTTGACACGCTGCCTCGATAAGACCGTCGAGCCACACCGAAGATATATCGGATGAGGAATTAGCTGTTTGTACTTGGCGTACGACGGAGGACACAGACGAACAGCTTCCCAAACTGGTTCCTTTCCGAACGATTATCGAGCGTTCATTAAGGTTCATTACTCGCACTGGAATTTTCGCCCCTGCACGGACCAAAGCTCTGGCTACCAGTATTCCACGTTCAGGTTCATCGTCAGCAAACCTAGGCCCTACCATGACGACACAGCCATGAGGAACTCCACCATCCGGCTTTCCTTCTACCATCACTTCACTAAGCCCAGGTAGTACAACATCTACCGCTGCGATCACCCGTACCGATGAGGCGTTCCTCCCCTGCAGCACTACTTCCTCGTTTCCGACTCTCAAAATCCCACTCTCCAGGTCCAGTCTAAATTTATACTCAGTCATGATATCCATCCCGAGAATGACGTCCTCCTCCACTTCAGCGACCAAGACACGATGGCGAAACTGGGTATCACCGATGACGAAGTTGACGTCTACCTCCCCGTGAACGTTGGCTGGTTCCCCCGTAGCCGTTCGCAGTGTCCATCTCGTGGTTGTTACTGTTCGTCTCACGATGCCTGGTCTGATTATTGTCATTGTGGCCCCTGTATCCAGCAGTAGGTCTCTGGGCTCTCCGTCCACATGGCCACTAATAAAAATAGATTTGGCTTGACAACCCAGAGACGCGACGATAGAAGTGGGGGCATTTCTGGTGTTGCCACTGGTTGACAGTCGCCCCTTTCTATCAACCCTGTTTAGTTTTTCCTGTGGCTGGTGCTTCCCGTTCATAAACTTAGGGCATCGATCTCTGAGATGCCCCATCTCCCCGCAGCCCCAGCACCTCGTCCGTTTCTTCTTGGACTGCAAGGCTTGAAGTACTTTCTCCACGATTTCTTCTATGGAAGGCACTGGCTGGACCTCCTTGTCTCTCTCCAGAGCTCGAATGCGAGCCTGGCCGCGCACGGATTGTTCGACAGCCTCAAACTCAAGAGCCAGTGTCAAGGCATCATTCAATGTTTGCGGACGCGCCAGTTTCACAGCCCGCTGCGTCTCAATCTCGCGGAGCCCATCGAGAAACTTCTCGGTAGCAAGACTCTCATACACATCGCTGGGCACTGTTGGATAGGCGCTCCTAACGAGACGTACTATGTCTGCTTCGAACTCCTGTAGGTTCTCGTTGGGTCTCTGACAACGGTTTCTCAACTGGGAGCGATACAGCTGTTCCATGTGACGATGACCGAACCGCATTTCAAGTTTCTGTACAAGAATGTTGTAGTTCTGCCTTTCCGACAAGGGAACAGCCTGCAGGACTCGTAGGGCCTCCCCGCGCAGCGACAAACTCATCAATGAAGCCTTCGTGGCATCCGACCATCCATTAATCATGGCAGCGGTCTCGAACAAGGTGAGGTATTCTTCCCACGCAGACTTCCCATCGAAAGTCGGCAGGTCAGTCCGACCAAACGCGGAAACAGGTATACGCTCCTTACCTTCCGATGGTCCACCAGCGGTAATGATTTCGTTTTCCTGCTTGTCTTTATTTGGAAGCACACCGCTCGCAAGCTCGTCCTCAAACGTCCGCAGGGATTCTTGAAATTCTTCCCTCAGTTTGGTTTCGGTAGTGAGCGTTACTTCTTGAAGTTTCCTCTCGAGGTTGGCAGTATTTTCCATTAACTTCCTTTCCAAATTCTCTGAGTTTTCCGCTATTTTCTTTTCCATGTTTTCTAATACCTGACATAAATCCTCAGTCCCACCAGTAATCTCGAAAAGAAATGTTTCTGGATCCTCACCTGTGTCCACCAGTACCTGTCTTAACCTCGCTTGCAGCACAGATTTTATTCCCGTAGAATCAACTTCCCTTACTTCCAGTTCCTGACGTAACTCCGAAACCTTCAGTGCTGAAAGTTTAACTTTCCTGGTCGTCATTTCACACTCTAAAATGCGGTACCTCAAGACTTTCACTATGTATTTACTCTATAGCCTGACCCCACACGTCTGACACCAGTTGTTACGTTTACGGTTCTTGAAATAACCGGTCAGGCATATACAAATACACTACCGTACTTCTTTATTTAGCAAACCTTACACTACTAAATATTAATGTAGTGTTCATTAATATTTAAACTGGGAACGTCGAGCTCTAGTCTTTCTGAGACTACCACACTCCATATCTCAACACTCTTTTTTCACCGAATCCTAAATCTCTTCTCTGTCGTATCGTCGCCTTCTCGATTCATCCACTGCCAGCTTGCCGGCCCAACTCACAATTGCAGCCAGCGCGCCACGCGCTCGCACGAGTCTGCCACCAGGTGCGCTCACACGTGTCTGTCACAGTATATTAAAGCTGTAAAGGATGATAAAATATTTCCTTTTCAGTCGGCCAACATGTTAATGTGCCCAATTATATCGAGTGAAGTATTTGAAGCCATTTTTCAGTGTTGCCATATTAACAATTAATATTCTTGTTTTCAGTCGGTCCACACAATTAGGCCCTACTACTGGAATGTGTGTCCGGATCCGTGGCTAAATGGTTAGCGCGCTAGGCTTTGGCCCAAAGTGCCCCGGGTTCGATTTCCGGCCGAGCCATCAGGAATTTTAATCTCCTGGGGTTAATTCCCGTGGCTCGGGGACTGGGTGTATGTGACGTCACCGTCATCATATCATCCTCATTAGGACGCACAGGTCGCCCACAGGTGTCAACTAGAAAGCCCTGCACTCGGTCTCTCCGGAGGCCACACGATAATAATAATAATAATAATAATAATAATGACTGGAATATGTGAACAATAACCCGAAATAAATTACAATTGATTAAAGGCTCGGTCACACAGGAAGCGGGCTGCCCGCGGCGGACAAATCTAGTTCGCGGTGGGCAAGTGAGCAGTTGTGATTTTCCACAAAGACCGCGCGGGCTGGAAGCATGGCGGACGAAACAGAGAGGTTAATTTACCTTGTGCGCGCGTGCCTATTTCTGTATTATTTGCGTCATCCTGACTACAAGGATGTAGTGCAGTGAATGAAAATCCACAGCCTGCTTCCAGTCTCCGACCGGGTCAGGAATGGAATGAATGAGGCCCCCATCTAGCGGCGAGGATATGAAATGTACCGGCTGCCGAGGCCTGACGCACTCCTCCGGGGCATTGATTAAATGAATGACAGATGAAATGAAATGATAGTGGAGAGTGTTGCTGGAATGAAATGTTGACAGGGAAAACCGGAGTACCCGGAGAAAAATCTGTTTGCCTCCGTTTTGTCCAGCACAGATCTCACATGGAGTGACCGGGATTTGAACCACGGACCCAGCGGTGAGAGGCCGGCGTGCTGCCGCCTAAGCCACGGAGGCTTATGTAGTGAAGTAAAACTAACAAATTGATTAAAATATAAAATACTTTACTTACCGTACCTCAGACATATTGCTAGTCTTTCCTTCGTCCCAATGGGTTTCCTCCAGTTAGTAGTCAGTTTTGATATTGTAGGTTCTAGGAGAGTATGTAAGTTGTCAAATTGCTGTACAGTCATTCGAAAATATACGAAAACACGGTCTGGAAATGACCTCAACTCGCAGCATAGTTTGTGATACTCACCTAAATCCTGTCTTTTTTCATTAGTATAATGCAACCATTTTCTTTCTCCTCTCGCTTGATTCAAAGCGAACAGAAGAAGAAGCAATTCTTATTCGTCCGAGGAACTGCTGGACATGTTGAATTAACCGAAAACACTTTGATATGCACTCTTCGCGATTGCTTTCATACTGGTTCGCCTTGACTTGCCCGCATTCAATTTGACCACTCCTGTCCGCGACGGGCTGCGGTCGTTCTGACCGTGCGGGCAGCCCGCTTCCTGTTTGACCGAAACTTAAGACACGGGTGATTTTTTGCAGTAGCGGGCCAGCGGCCAGCTACCAGGTTCGCGAACGCCTTCCCCCAGCCAACCGAACTAGGCTCGTAGATTGCGAGAGGTAGAAACCACAACAGAGTCCCTTAATTAATGGTAAATTCACCGGAAAATCATGATTAAAGAACTTATATTTTCACAGAGGATGCAGAAAATATTCTCCTCGAGCTTGGGTTAAAATCACTGACTGGACTATTAATTACATTATCATGGAGATAGCATGTGCAACGAATTCTTGTCAGACGTAATGTAAGAATGGCGAGGTGCATGAAACACAAATCCCCCTCCCGTCCAATCTAAACTTGACTGAAAGTGGGGTGATAGGCTCACACGATAGCTAGCTCGTAATCTGCCTCCGAAGCTAGTAATTGAATGGACATTTTTGGAACAAATGAAAACGTAAAAAATTAACACTTAAAGTTGGCGATGTATTGAAGATAGAGATATGCTTTCACGGACGTTTTTGTAGAACTTTTCATGATGAACAAATCTATAGATGTTTACCCAGCGTAAGCTTAACCCTTGAGAACTGGCGTGAAACAAGTAGTTCCGTGAAGAACTATACAGCCTATTTTCATATATCCTACTTATGTTAACTGCCACAATCAACATACAAAATTTCAGTTTAATTGCTGTAACAGATTCGAAGATATTGAGAACCGTCTAAATATTTCAGATGTTCGCCAGGTTGGATTTTTATTTTTGTACTATTACATTAAGATTATTGTGTACGTGTGGTATTCAAACTTCAATCGCATGATTAGACAACAAGAAGTAAAAACGAGATTTTAAAATTACGCACAGCAGCCATCTTGTGTTAATGCAAACCATTGAAATAAATTAGATGCCAGTGGATCAACATTTGTATAAGCATTTAACGTGCAACGTTTCACGGCACTCGGATAGTTAATTCGCGAGAAACGTCCATTTAAATATTTATATTTCGCGTCGCCGCCATGTTGGATTTGTGCTCACCAGGTTCCTGAAAGTCATATAGGTGAACATATGTTCATAGTCTCTATGAACATAAAAAAAAATCAGTTTGGTTGCTGTAAAAGATTCATAGATATTGAGAACCGTCTAAATATTTCGGGAGCTCACCATTTAGGAGTGTTATGTGTATAGGCCATAGAGTTATGTACCATTCAAGGACAATTATTGCCTAGGTTCATTATTCAAACTTTCACTTCGATCTCATGATTACGACACAAGAAATTAAAACTTAATTTTAAAATTTCGCACAGCCGCCATCTTGAGGTTATGTAAGCAATTGAATTAAATTAGATGGTAGTGCATTACAATCTGCAAAATCAATTACTGTACCACATTTCACTGCGCTCAGAGAGTTAAATCACGAGAAAAGTCTATTAAAATATTTTAAATTCGCTTGGTCGCCATGTTCGTTTCGTACTTTACAGGTTTATGAAATATACATAGGTATACCTGTATCAGTACCCTTTATCACCGTACAAAATTGCAGGGTGATATCTGTAATAGTTTCGGAGATATAGAATGTCAGTGAAATATTTCGCACAGCCACCATTTTGAGGTTATGTAAACAATTGAACTAAATTAGACTCCAGTGCATTACAATGTGTATAAACATTTGCTGTACCAAGTTTCATTACATTTAGATAGTTAAATCGCGAGAAAAGTCTATTTAAATGTCTCAAATTCGCTTGGCCGCCATGTTGGTTTTGTAGTCACCAGGTTTTTGAAAGTCTCATAGGTGAACTTCTAGTAGTGCCCTTTATCACCGTACACAATTTCAGGGCGATATCGGTAATAGTTTCGGAGATATTGAATGCTAGTGAAATATTTCGCACAGCCGCCATGTTGGATTGGAGAGACGTAACTAAATTTGAAGGGCACGGTCGAGGTCGCCGCGAATAGTGCTATGAATTTCCCGAGTTTCATTGAAATCGCTCCAGCCGTTTCGATTTTATTAGGGGGGGACACACACACGAATCACACACACACGCACACACACACACACACACACACACACACGGACAAAAGGTGATCTCATAAGTCTATTTTTTCAAAATTGAAAATAGGCTAAAAATATAACATGAGGACTGGCGCCGGGTCATTTTGATCCAAAGTGTGTCACCCCCCTTTTGTCGTAGTCGTACGGACTTAAATTAAGTGATTTTAAACCTGGTGTTTTCCTATGAACTATTCCCAATATAAAATGAGGTTTATTTACAGTTTTCAAAATTAACATGCATAAGAATGAAAATAATTTTCGTAACAGTATAATTGGCCTTGATCGTGGCGGTAAAGCAGTCCTTTTGATTTTTTTTGAACAAAGGAGCTAATGACCAAAGTGTCCCTAGGCAATAAACATGGAACGACAACAATGTGAGCTATGTGATTGTGCTGCACCAAAAAAATTGAATTTTCCCCCTTATTTTTTACAGATTGTTCCGACTGACGTACTGTAAGCGACAAGTAATGAGGGTTGACCAAAAAAAATATAGAGCACTAGCTGAAGTACCCGTGCTTCGCTACGCGTCATAAATAAATTAAAATGTGAAGGTGACAGTTAAAACAGGGGATAGGCGAGGTGCTGCGCAGAGGGAGATTAAGGATGTAACATTTTGTCCAACTACACCGCTCGGCGTTGACCGTGTTTTATAGCACAAATTTAGGTTTTACTCGCTAACAGTTGCAGATACCTTTCGGATAGGAAATGTAGTTTTAAACCTCGCATATGCCATCAAAAGTTTGCTATTTCTTAGCGTTCTCTTTTTATTTGAAATGGAAATATGAAAGTTTGAAACCAAAGGGTGTAGTGACGTCACTAAAATGGTCGCCATTTTAAATAGTGCAAAGTATTGAAATCAAAAGTAACCTATATGTTAACCAGGAAAATCAGCTACTTCCATGTAAAATTCACGTAAATCGGACCAGTGGTACTTGCGAGATTGAGTAATACACAGACACACACCATCTCAATTTTAGCCTTGCTTCGCTCACGTCATAGTCGTATCATATTGTTTTTCAATGAAATGCAGGTTTAACCCCGTTAACACCCCTTTAGAACCTGAATACCCAAAAATCCCTCCTTAGTAGACGTTTTCGACACACGACAAGCATATCCCCAAAATATCATTCTTCTAACTTTAATAGTTTTGGTTGGTCGATGAGAGCAAACATCCAAAAATCCTTCCTTAGTGGACGTTTGTCTTCCAGAAGTTCACCCCTCCCCATATGCCCCTTAAATTGCATTTATGAAAACACGGTCGAACACCTATTTATTTTATTTATTCATTTATTTATTTATTTTTAAGCTGATAGATTTCCTCCGAGTTTCAGACTCCTCCCTATGTCGTTTAAGAGATACACGCTCAGTTAGGAATCTTTCAACCCCCACTTTTCATCCCTTTCACCTCATAATATACACTACATCGAAAAACCATTAGACATGTGTCAGCTTATTTTTAATGATTAGTAAATGTGCCAAGTATCACATCCCCAAATGAAACCACTCGTGAGATATTGTTATTCAATGGAAAGCACGTTTACCCCCTTAACACCTCTTTAGAACCTGAATATCCATAACTCTCTCCTTAGTGGACGTTTTCGACATACAACGAACATATCCCCAAAATTTCATGTTTCTAACTTCAATAATTTTGGCTGGGCGATGATGAGTGAGTGAGTCAGTCAGGACATTTACTTTCATTTATTTTTGATAATTTCACCCGTCCCCATGAACCCCTTAAATTGGATTTATGAAACAAACGGTCAAACACCTATTTACTTATTTAAAACTGTTTTCCCCCTGAGTTTGATGAGTGAGTAAGTGAGTCAATCAGTTAGGACACTTTCTTTCCTTTTTTTTTTCCCCATAATTTCACCCTCTCCAAGGGCCCCTTAAATTGGATTTATGAAAAAACGTTCGAACACCTATTTACTTGTATTTTAAGCTGTTTTTTCCCACCGAATTTCAAATTTCACGCCTATGTCGTTTCAGAAATACACGCTCCGTCAAGAATCCCTCAACCCCCAATTTTCACCCCTTTCACCTCATAATATACACCACATCGATAAACCCTTAGACATATGTCTGATTATTTTTAATGATTAGTTTATATACCGAATATCACATCCCCAAACAAACAACTCATGAGATATCGTTATTCAATGAAATGCACGCTTACCCCCTTGTCACGTCTCTAAAACCCGAATAAACAAAAATCATTCCTTAGTTAACGTTTTCGACATACAGCGATCATATTCCCAAAATTTCATGTTTCCAACTTTAATAGTTTTCGCTGGGCGTGATGAGTGAGTGAGTCAGACAGGACATTTTCTTTCATTTATTTTACCAGAATTTCACCCCTCCCCATGGGCCCCTTAAATTGGATTGATTAAAAATCGCTTGAACACCTATTAACTTATTTCTTAAGCTGTCTTTTTCCCCTGAGTCAGTCGGTTAGGACACTTTCTCTCCTTTTTATCCCCAGAATTTCACCCCACCCCATTGGCCCCTTAAATTAATTTATGAAAAAACAGTCGAAAACCGATTTACTTACTTTTTAAGCTGATTTTTTTTCGCTGAGTTTCAAATTTCTCGCCTATGTCGTTTAAGAGATAGGCCTACACGCTCCATTAGGAATCCTTCAACCCCCAATTGTCAGCCCTTTTACCTCATAATAATACACCACATCGAAAAACGCTTAGACACATGTCTGCGTATTTTTAATGATTAGTTTATATGCCGAGTATCACATCCAAAAATTAAACCACTCGTGAGATATTGATATTCAATGAAATGCAGGTTTAACCCCCTTAAGACCACTTTAGAACCCGAATATCCAAAAAACCTCCCTTAGTGTACGGTTTTGACATACAACGAACATATCCCCGAAATGTCAAGTTTCCAACTTCACTATTTTTGGCTGGGCGATGATGAGTGAGTGAATGAGTCAGGACATTTCCTTTCAATTTTTTTTCTTCAGAATTTCACCCCTCCCGATGAACCCCTTCAATTTGATTGAAAAACAAACTGTCGAAAAGCTATTTACTTACTTTAAAGCAGTTTTTTCCCCCTGAGTTTGATGAGTGAGTCAGTCAGTCAATCAGTTAGGACACGTCCTTTCCTGTCCCCCCCCCCCCCGAATTTCACCCCTCCCCATGGGCCCCTTAAATTGGATTTATGGAAGAGCGGTCAAACACATATTTACTTATTTTATGCTGATTTTTTTTCCGCTGAATTTCAAACTCCTCGCCTATGTCGTTTAAGAGATACACGCACCATTAGGAATCTTTCAATCCCCACTTTTCACCCCTTTAACCTCATAAACACATCGAAAAACCCTCAGACACGTGTCTCCTTACTTTTTAATGATAAGTTTATATGCCGTGTATCACATCCCCCAATGAAACCAATCGGGAGATATTGCTATTCAATGAAATGCAGGTTTAACCCCCTTAAGACCCCTTTAGAACCTGAATATCCGAAAAACCTCCCTTAGTAGACGGTTTTGACATACAATGAACATATCCCCAAACTGTCATGTTTCTAACTTCAATAATTTTGTCTAGGCGATGATGAGTGAGTGATTAAGTGTGTCTGGACATTTTCTTTCAATTTTCTTTTTTCAGAATTTCACCCCTCCCCATGAACTCCTTAAATGTGATTTATGAAAAAAAATGTGTCGAACAGCTATTTACTTAATTTAATGCAGTTTTTTTCCCCTGAGTTTGATGAGTGAGCCAGTCAGTCAATCAGTTAGGACACTTTCTTTCCTGCCCCCCCCCCCAGAATTTCATCTCTCCCCATGGGCCCCTTAAATTGGATTTATGAAAAAACTGTCAAACACATATTTACTTCTTTTTTATGTTGATTTTTTTTCGCTGTGTTTCAAACTCCTCGCCTATGTCGTTTAAGAGACACACGCTCCGTTAAGAATCTTTTAATCCCCACTTTTCACCCCTTTCACCTCATAATATACACCACATCGAAAAACCCTCTGACATGTGTCTTCTTATTTTTAATGATGAGTTTATATGCCGAGTATCACATCCTCCAATGAAACCAATCGGGAGATATTGCTATTCAATTAAATGCAGGTCTACCCCCTTAACACCCCTTTAGAACCTGAATATCCAAAATTTCTCTCTTAGTGGGCTTTTGCGGCCTTTGGGGAAGCTGCATACCAAATTGTATTCCAATCCATTGGGTGGTTTCTGAGATTTCGTGATGAATAAATGAATGAGTGAGTGAGTGAGTGAGTGGTATTTGACAAAGGAAGAAGATAGTGTCAAGTCTTTGTTATGCTAAACTCGGTTGACAGTGCTGTGTGAGCTATTGAGTAACTAACGGGATTTCAAGTAAAGATCCTCATTTTCTATACCGGTAGTGCTGAGCGCAATTGGCATCAAGTCGGCCGTGTCTCGACTTGAGCTATGTTGCCATGGAAACTATCTGCCTTGCCATTCCTTCATGAGTATATTTTATGATTTGATTAGCCTGTTTTTGAGTGAAAAAGGGCCGAAATCAGAAGAATGAGAAAGACTATCGAAAATTCATGTAGCCAGCGGTTCCTTCTGGGTCCTAAACTATGTGTATGCAAAATATGGTTGAGATTGGTGGAACGGTGTAGATTTGTATACGGAACCAACATATATACATACATACATACATACAGACTTTCACTTTTATATATTAGATTATTTAAGTCTCGGTTCAAAAATACCCATGCGCCAGTCCTCGCGGGTTAAAAGGCGCACGGACGATAGCTTTTTTTTTCAACTCGATTCACTGAAATATTGTTGCTGCACGGCTTCCTTTGGCCATAAATAAATAATTTTCTACAGAAACCTTCCCCGAGAATACTTACCGAATGGTGAAAACCGCATCTCGAGATTCCCTGGAACTCCAAGAATCGTGGTCTTTGTTTTATACTAAGCAGAGATGATTATTATTAGCATTGCTATCGTAATTAAATATTGGTCACTATGTCATTTAAATTATTTCTTTTTCCTTACTCAAACTCTTGTTGCTATCTTTAGGACTTTTCAAAACGGACTAAAATCCCACGACCTAAATCGAGCAATAGCATACAACAATACCTAAATACAAATGGTTTATGAATCAAAATAAACTCAGCTGTGGAGGTTCTACTCCCACATGAAGACCGACCAGAATTTTACTGTCGTGCGTAAAACCCGAGCATTTGTGGTTCACTACACAGCGAGTTATGGTGCTTATTGTAGCAAGGATTAGTAGCACACAGTTTACATTGTTGAAAGGATTATTGCGATTTTTGACTAATGTCTCTCCCACGAGTTTGTGATGCTCCACTCTTCGGAAACTAGATGACAGAATGTGCCAAGCGGTTATGCATGATACACACAACAACTTCAGGGCAATGAGTCTGTCCACCACGGCCGCCAATTCTGTCAGACTTCATTATTAATTTTTAAAACATAATATAGTGTAAGAAGAATAGGGTAAAGTGAGGAAAATTAGTTTATCAAGCTAAAAATTGTTGGAGAGATTCCTGGAATAACCTGGATCAAAATACTAAAAGTCCCAAAAAATCCCTCTTGGGGAACATGCCGCCATCTTGGAAAAATTGCCGGCATCTTGGATTTCGTATCCAGCATCGCATTGAACGTCATAACTCGGTACCTAAGGGTGACAGGGACATGCGGCTTGGTCAAGATAACTTACCAGAATGCAGGCTATTATTTTGACACTACTTAACCTAGATAACAATCGAAATAGTTATTATAAATCACTTAAACAAACTCTCATAGGGTAGCGTTAAAATCCATCTTGATGTTCAATGTCGATTTTTCACCTTTTACAGTCATGGGATTGAAAAAAGTACTGAAATGAAGCTTGTTAAGCACATCAAAACGCACAAAAATATGTGATAAGCACTTTTGTAATCCAAACATTACGGGTGTGAGAAGTTGTCAAACATGCGCATGCAATTCGAGAAACGGCACACCGAGAAGGGGGGGGGGGGGGGTTCACAAAGCCGGTGCAACTGGTGATGTAAACATATTCTGTAGGCGCAGTTATGCCCCTATTTTTAATGATAAGTAAAAATTTGACACTTTTATATAGAAGGATAGCATCTTATAACCTAATAAATAATTTAAAAAACAATAATTAATTTGTTAATACAGTAACTTATCTCTTTAAAACTCTCTTTCTTAGCTACGTATATTATATTTATATAGAAAAGGAATGATAAACGTTACTATTAGAAAATAAATTAAGCAGCTATTTGCTTATTTGCTATCTTATACCACACCTTCAACACACTAACGTTGAAGCACATTACAATTTATTTTGTACAAACACGGAAAAGAGGATATTCTACTGCCACGGGACGCTGTAGTGCGGTGTGCGTGTAAAGGAATAAAGCCAACTATTAATGATATCGTAGCCTACGCGTTTAATATTGGTCATGTGTTTGTAAAAAAAAACGTGACACTTGCCTTAATCTTGACGCTTTTCTTTGGCAAGGTTGAACTTTCAGAAAAGTCTACTCTGCGGCGAAGAGGTGGCGAGGATCTGCATGGCAATTCTTCGGGGTTGTCCTCCTGTTCCTCACTCACCATATCGTCAAGAGTATCTGGCTCTGGCATGTTAGAACAACCATCACCAGTGCTATTGCTGCACATTGCTGAACAGGAGAGACCTTGTCTTCTGCAACTGCAAAATCTGCTGCCGCATCCTGTCTTGCACTCTCAGCTGATGAGGTTTAGAAAGAAGTCTGGTGCGGGAGGAGATTCTATTGGAATCGGTAAAAATTGCCGATTCTGTTCTTCTTCCATCCCCACTCTGTAGGTGGAAGAGAGATTTCGCGCCATTCCTGCTCTTGGTGGTAAACTCTTAGGCTATGCTGTCGAGATGCTGCTAATGTTGGTGGAAGACTTGAGAGGTCGAAGTCTGCATGGAGACGTTGTTTGGCAATGGTCTTAAGGTACTGACTAGACCTTGTCTTGTTTAGGCTATCTGTAGTTCTACCTCCGTATAACGCTACGAAGAATTCTTCCCCTGCCTTTACGATCTCTTCCACTGCAGCGTCTGCGCTGTTAAAAATAGCAATTCTTTGGCGAAGACCTGGGTTATTGTTTAAAGTCTTGAACGCGTGTACTCCCTTCCTGTAGGGAGCCGAAGTTGTGTCGCAACCGGACATGGCATGGAGAAAGAGAAGATTGTCGGTCATGTCCCAAGAGCCTTCTGCAATTTCGTAGAGCCAAATAGTTTCTTCGGATGGGCTTTTGATGGTGGCACCAGCATATAGACGTCTCTATCGCGTTCTGCAAGGCTCGAAAGAAATACCAACAAATCGGTATCCTCTCCTACAATTGCCACATGACCTTCCTTCTCTGCTTCCTTAATCGCTGTTGTCACGATGAGACGATCAGCATCAGCCTGGGCATGAATAGCTGGAATCCCCTTTTCATCGAAACAACGACCTAAAATGGCGAGGAATCTTGATTTGATTGAAGTATTGGCTAGGAACTGATTCTGCGACGAGACCACTTGCACTTCGAAATCCACCAAAACTTCAGAAGATGACGTCTTGGCACATCGTCTCATATGCTCCACGTCTTTCGTCGAACTCTAAGTTACAATAGCTTTCCCTTGATAGTTCGCCTTGATGTACGAAATGTAGTTCTTACAAACATCATCGAAGGATCCCGAAATCGGTAATACCACCCGGTGCAGGAGATCTCCACCGTCAAACACGTAGGTAAGGTCTTCGGGAAGACAGGTCATTGGTGCACACAACTTCTCTATCACTGTCCGTAAAGTTGATTTTGTACCTTTTCTGATATTTGAAGCATCGAACAGCGCTGGCGGCAATAAAGCCAACTCGTATTCAAAGCAAGATTCAAGGTCCTCTTCATTGCGAGCGACACACGCAATTCGATGAAACAGCTAGTTCGGATTTACAGGCACGGTCTCACCTCGGACAACAAGAGCGGAAAGAGTAACAACTTTGTCCTTTCGTTGGAGTTTAACTTCGGCGAACAATTTCCCTTCCAGTTTCTTCAAAGTCGCGGTTCCTATATCCCAAGCTGAATCGCAGGTCACCGTTTCGTCACCTATATCAGCGGTTGATTAGGACACCAAAATATCCTGAGGTTTGTCGAAAGGAGAATGCATACGTAGCCATTCTGTGATTTTTTCGAGATGCTTGAACTCTCGCCTTTGGCGAGCTTGCACAAGTTCCACGTGTTGCATAGAATTTAATGGTAAAATCGTTTTTGATGTAGGACATTTATAAAGTACAGGAAACGGCATTAACTTTTAAACCGGACGGTAAACATCGGCGAAATAAGCATCAAGGGACAGTTCAAAGTGAAACACACATTTTTCGCTTGTATGATTATTTTCTGTGGCGTGTCGTATAACATAAATTTTATGATAAACGTTACCATAAAGACGTTCATTTCGGCCAGCCGGCCGGCGCCACTGCTAAGCAACACAGGGAAGGTGGCGAGGGGGAACGAGAGCGCTCTGACGGTGCAGCGGCAGGGATGCCGCTCGGCAACGCGTGGACGGACAGTCCATTCTTGTTCAATTACATACGAGCGTAGCGCAAAAAATACTTAATAATTAAAATTAAAAGGAAATATTCCTTTCTCTTGATACATACAATATAAGTAGCTAAGAAAGAACGAAAAGTTACTGAATTAACAAATTAATTATTGGTTTTTATTATTATTATTTATTAGGTTATAAGATGCTATCCTTCTATATAAAAGTGTCAAATTTTTACTTTTCATTAAAAAAGGGGCTTAGTTGCGCCTACAAAATGTGTTTACTTCACCAGTTGCACCGGCTTTGAGAAGCCCCCCTCCTCGGCGCGCCGTTCCTTGAGTTGCATGCGCATGTTCGACAACTTCTCACACCCGTAATTTGTGGTTTACGAAAGAGATGATTACATATTTTTGTGCGTTTTGATGTGCTCAACAACATTTATTTCAGTACATTTTTCAATCCCATGACTCTAAAAGGTGAAAAATCGACATTGAACATCAAGATGGCTTTTAACGCTACCCTATGAGAGTTTGTTTAAGTGATTTATAATAACTATTTCGATTGTTATCTAGGTTAAGTAGTGTCAAAATGATAGCCTGCATTCTGGTAAGTTATCCTGACCAAACCGCATGTCCCTATCACCCTTAGGTACCGAGTTATGACGTTCAATGCGATGCTGGATACGAAATCCAAGATGCCGGCCATTTTTCCAAGATGGCGCCATGTTCCCCAAGAGGGATTTTTTGGTACTTTTAGTATTTTGATCCAGACTATTCAAGGAACCTCTCCACCAATTTTTAGCTTGATAAACTAATTTTCCTCACTTTGACCATATACTGTCTAATATTCCTGCACTAATAAAGGTGCATACTGTAATTCCGGCACCCTGAATAAATGGCTATCACGCTAAAAAGCGGACACGCGCCTACTCGTCATCATCACTAATTTTGTCCATATGTGGGCTATGGTATAAGCAGGGCTTGACCAGAAAATAATGGCACAATCGTGGGAGCAGCGGATGGACAAGCGGGGTCGGGCGAGGCTTGAGACACGTATGTTAGCGTAGTTTCCAGCCAGCGTTTGGTGCAGCGGAAAGTGCACAGAACGGTAATCGGAGGACCATGGGGTGGAGTCCTTATCCAGAATTTGTTGTTTTGTTTTTAATTTTAGCCTATTTTCATTTATGAACAAATTCTTTATTGAAAATTAAGATACAATTCATTAAAATGGAAGATTTTATTCGAATCTGAATCTCCGTTGCAAGACCTTTTTGGTTGTATTTTGCCATGATTGTATTCACCAAATGTGCTACACGAAATATTTTTCGAACCAACATCGTGTACATTACGCATTTTTACGCATGCATCTTTAAAGCGCTTGTATCTTATTTATTTTCCATGAGGCAATAGACATTAAAGGGCCAATCCTCAAGAATGCGAAATGTCTGCTGTCGGAACTTACCTGTCTAAAACTGAATCTGTCGCCGTTTCTTCTATTATTACGAGTAGTATATTGCCTGCGAATATTTAGAATAGACGGATTCTTTTAACAGCAAATCATCGATTAAAAATAGTTGAAATGAAAATCCACAGCCTGCTTCCAGTCGACTGACCAGGTCAGGAATGGTATGAATGAAGCCCCCATCTAGCGGCGAGGATATTAACTGTGCCGGCTGCCGAAGCCTGTCGCACTCCCCTGGGGCAATGATTAAATGAATGACTGATGAGTGAAATGAGAGTGGAGAGTGTTGCTGGAATGAAATTGTGACAGGGAAAACCGGAGTACCCGGAGAAAAACCTGTCTGCCTCCGCTTTGTCCAGCACAGATCTCACATGAAGTGACCGGGATTTGAACCACGGACCCAGCGGTGAGAGGCCGACGTGCTGCCGCCTAAGCCACGGAGGCTCGATTAAAAATAGTTAATTTTATTAATTTCCAACCGCCGCAGCTCAATTGGTGGCCAAGACTGATCTGGCTAGGATGCCATAAAAACATAATTCTCCTCATCGGGATACAGGAAATCTATACAGTGTTGGAGATTCTGCAACAATGGAGAATCTGGTTCTATTCAGCTGTGTACTATCCTACCAGCGAATTGTTGCTGGTGACGGAAATCGGAACTAATGCGCTTCGCTCAGCCACACAACTGGGACAGACGTGCAGTCGTCACCAGCGAAACCTCATCGCATGTCGTGTGTGTGCATAATTCGTGCTGGATCGTGCGCTGTGCAGTGTGTTCTCATTTGTACATGCGTTCCCCTCTTGCCCCGCACCCGCCCGTGGCAGCTCTTACGAGGCGAGATGACGTAATGTATACACAACAGCTACGCTCCAAGTCTAGCGGTAACAATTCCCTGGTATGGTAGTAGGCCTATGTGTGTGCGTCCGTGTGTGTGTGTGTGTGTCCCCTAATATCTTCTAAACGGCTGGAGAGATTTCAATGAAACTCGGTAGGAGTATAGTACTATTTCGGTCGACCCCGACCGTTCCCTTAACATTTTATTACGTCTCCTAAATCCAACATGGCGGCTGTGCGAAATATTTCACCGGCATTCTATATCTACGAAACTATTACTCATACCACCCTGGAATTTTGTACAGTGATAAAGGGCACTACTAAACGTTCACATGTGTGCCTTTCAAAAACGTGTTAACTACAAAACGAACATGGCGGCGAAGCGAAGTTGAAACATTTAAAATAGACTTTTCTCACGATGTAACCATCCGAACGCAGTGACAATTGGTACATCAAATGACTATTCAAATTTCAATGCACTGACATCTAATTTCGTTCGATTGTTTACATAACCCCAAGATGGCGGCTGTGCGAAATTTTGAAGTTTTGATGTTTTGTGTTCTAATCATGCGATCGAAATCAACGTTTGAATAATGAACGTACACAATAATCCTCATATAATAGTACATAATTATATAACTTACGTATATTAAAATCCAACATGGCGACCATCCGAAATATTTAGACGGTTCTCAATATCTACGAATCTATTACAGCAATCAAACAGAAAATTTGTATTTTGATAGAGCCAATTAACATAAGTAGGATATATGAAAATAGGCTATTTAGTTCTTCACGGTACTACTTGTTAATTTGTACGTTATTACACAGCAAATAAACCGAAAACTGCTCAATATATTGTATCTATAAATCATTGCACAAAAGTCATGAAACGGATAGCAAAAAGAATATTTGGGATGGCAAATAAATTTCCAGGAAAGGATTGCAATTAAAGCGTACACGAGAGCATCGTATATAACATTATATACATTTATGATTTTACAGTTGATGGCTTACAGGTGCTGGAGTGATAATCATCATAAAACAGGGGAAGCAGTAATTTTGTCGGCATCTTGAACACGCTTAAACGCCACAATTTTAGAATTACATGGTTATTTTGAAATTGCTATAGAAAACCAAAAAAAAAAATGCCTAATGCCTCTCCTGACCATGCAATTTTTCTCTAAACGCTGGAGCTTCTGTCACTTTTATTTCTGCCAAATCCAGCTAATACCATACATTTGGACGAAATTGGTGATGACGAATAGGCGTGGTCCTCTTGTAAACTTTAGCCTAAACGTTCATGCGTTCAATGTCTAGCTGGGCCACGAGGGGACTCATACACAGTCAGTGTACAGTTACGATTCATAGCATAGCTTCACTAATATGTAATATACAGTTATGAAAACTGACATATGAATAGTAAATACATAGAGCTTTCATCTAATTTAGAGAGAGGAGCAGTATATAAAGTAATTCGTGATACATTGAAAGGATAATATTCGTGATATTTTAAACTCCGTGAATCACAAAAAACACGATTTAACAAGAAATACCAGTCTGAATAGAATGAATTTTTTTCATGTAAAGTAAACGCATAAATAGCGAGGATGAACCACCAAAATGTTATATTGTAAATAGTATATTTAAAAAAAAATATTATTTGTCTTTCAAAAAATGAAGAGTTGTTTGTTTCTTTTTCCAAGTATATGTCAATTATTTTTTAAGATAATTTCATAAATGAGGTTCATCCTCTAGGGATCATATGTTGGAATGTATCTGCCGAGTTTCATCCAGTTTCATCACATAGTTCACGAGATATTGTGGTTTTCCTACCAAAAAGGCAACCCTTCCGGTAACAGCTTTGAATATTAAACACCCCATTGACAGATAGGCGCATGGTCTCACGGAATACGCTATATATCTGCCGAAACGCTGAATCTATCTATCTATCTATATAAAGCACAAAGTTTGTCTGTCTGTCTGTCTGTCTGTCTGTCTGTCTGTCTGTTATGTATACAAATCTACACCGTTTCACCGATCTGAACCAAAATTTGTATACTTACCCTTCGGAACCCTGCGGGTAACCCTGTCAACATTAAATTTCGGACAGACCACCCCATGCCCTGCATTTAGGCCCTTTTGCAAAAATCTACACCGTTTCACCGATCTGAACCAAAAGTTGTATATTTAACCTTTGGAACCCTGCGAGTAACACTGTCCACTTGAAATTTCGGACAGACCACCCCATTCCCTGCATTTAGGCCCTTTGGTCCAAATCCACACCGTTTCACCGATCTCAACCAAAATTTGTATATTTACCCTTTGGAACCCTGCGAGTAACACTGACCACTTAAAATTTCGGACAGACCACCCCATTCCCTGCATTTAGGCCCTTTGGTCCAAATCTACACCGTTTCACCGATCAGAACCAAAATTCGTATTCTTACCCTTTGGTGCCCTGCGAGTAACACTGTCTGCTTGAAATTGCGGACAGACCACTCCATTCCCTGCATTTAGGCCCTTTGGCCCAAATCTACACCGTTTCACCGATCTCAACCAAAATTTGTATATTTACCCTATGGAACACTGCAACTAACACTGCCTGCTTGAAATTTCGGACAGACCACGCCATTCCCTGCATTTAGGCCCTTTTTGCACAAATCTACACCGTTTCACAGATCTGAACCAAAATGTGTATACTTACCCTTTGGAACCCTGCGAGTAACACTGTCTGCTTGAAATTGCGGACAGACCACTCCATTCCACGCATTTAGGCCCTTTGGCACAAATCTACATCGTTTCACCGATTTCAACCAAAATTTGTATATTTACCCTATGGAACACTGCGACTAACACTTGAAATTGCGGAGAGGCTACTCCATCCCCTGCATTTAGGCCCTTTGGCACAAATCTACACCGTTTCACCGATCTGAACCAAACTTTGTATACTTACCCTTTGGAACCCTGCGAGTAACACTGTCCACTTAGAATTTCGGACAGACCACCCCATTCCCTGCATTTAGACACTTTGGCACAAATCTACACCGTTTCACCGATCAGAACCAATATTCGGAAACATAACCTTTGGTACCCAGCGAGTAACACTGTCTGCTTGAAATTGCGGACTGACCACTCCATTCCCTGCATTTAGGCCCTTTGTCCAAAATCTACACCGTTTCACCGATCTCAACCAAAATTTGTATATTTACTCTTTGGAACACTGCGACTAACACTGTCTGCTTGAAATTGCGGCGAGGCCACTCCATCCCTTGCATTTAGGCTGTTTGGCACAAATCTACACCGTTTCACCGATCTGACCCCAATTTTATATACTTACCCGTAGAACCCGACAAGTAACACTGTTCACTTTAAATTTCGGACAGACCACACTATTCCCTGCTTTTTGGCCCTTTGGCAGAAAACTACACCGTTTCACCGATCTCAACCAGATTTTACATAATTACCCTTTGGACCTCGACGAGTAACATTGTCCACTCGAAATTTCGGACAGACCACTCCATTCCACGCATTTAGGCCCTTTGGCACAAATCTACATCGTTCACCGATCGAAAACAAAATGTGTATACTTACCCTTTGGAACCCGATGAGTAACACTGTCCACTTAAAAATTTGGACAGGCCATTCATTCCCTGCATTTTGGCCCTTGACACAAAACTACACCGTTTCACCGATCTCAACCAGATTTTACATAATTACCGTTTGGAACTCGACGAGTAACACTGTCCACTTGAAATTTCTGACATACCACTCCATTCCCTGCATGTAGCTCAGGAATTCCTCGGGGTTGCCAGCTTCCTAACTCACCAGTCATGAGCCCTTGAGGGTGTACCAGAAGTGGTGGGTCTACACACACCCTGCCTCTTTGAGGGCCATGAGCAGAAGACAGGAGATATTATGAAAAGGAAAAGAAGGCAGACCCCTCGAAGAATGAGGGTATCAGGAAAGATGAGACAAAGCCAATTAAGACGGGAAATTGAAAGACTCCCTAGCCCTCGGATATCCTAATACAGTCTGGGTCGGAAGAGAACAAGAGTTGACCAAGGGAGGCCGACAGGATAGAGAACTGAAATGAGCCCCGCACCAGGAAGTGGAAGCGATGCCAGACTCAGCTGGGGTTCCGTGGTCACCAACCCACGTCCCACAAGTTGTGAGACCCTGGGGGGGGTCAGTTGTGAGAATAGCTTGCTGATTCATCGCGAGGTGACTTGAGAGTTACTTTCCAGAGCCCGCCGTGTTATCTCCTGCTGTCCATGCTGATGCCAGCACAGGGCCGTTGCGAAACAGTGAGTGATTCCCGGTCAATCTGTATAGGACGGGGAACCCCGATCGTGTGTCACCATATTTCGTCATCACCTGCGATCATCTCAGGTTAGTGCAGCTTGGACCTATATCCTCTGTCTTTGCCGAGCAGTACGCTCTTTCACTAGACGCATCCAGTACAGGCCTAAGCCAGAAAATAAGGTTGAGACTTTGGAAGACATCGAAGCTAGACACCTGAATTACCTATATCAGTTTTAAAATAACACCATGTTCGTTTAGTAGTCATTTTTTCATTACCTTATTATTATCATCATAAGTGCAAATGACCTAGATGTTACGCGCATCATACCAATAATCACCGCCGCATAAAGTCTTTCTCGACTGTGATTTTTAAAATATTTATTTTTGGTTGGTTGGTTGGTTGGTTGGTTGGTTCTTAAGTTTAGGGGCTGCGACAACGCGGTCATGTAGCCCCGTGTACTTTGGGTGTGTGTAGAATCTGTCTGATAACCGGTGTTAATTGTGATGACTGTATTAGTGTGTGTTATCTGTTTTTAAATTTAAGTACAAACTGCAACTTAGAATTCTTCAAATAGTTCGTACTTTTGCCGCCAAGCGCCACCGTCAACGACTAGTAGGCCAAGTTCGGAACTTAGCTACTAGACGCCACTGCAGTCGGCTCTTGGCAACGGACGTAGGCATCTATGAGCGTTGTTTACCTATCAAATTTAGCTTCACACAGGTGTAATTAGTGGAAGGTTCTTTAACATGCCATAAATCTGACATGGGACCGCCGCTTTATATCCCTTCCGAAGAAAGGCATACTGACTGATTTTTAACGCTCTTAATATATCCGACGGCTTCGGCCGGGTTTGAACCCGCTATCTTGGGCATAGAAGCTCAGCATGCTACCAAATACGCCACCGAAGCCGCCATATAGTTATTTTTATAACAGTACGTTGTGTACATTATACGTTGAAGTGTCAATTCAATACCGGTAGTAGTTTCCCTTATCATTCTCATCGTAAGAGCAAATGACCTACAGTAGATGTTACGCCCATTACACCATTAATCACCACACACAATAAGTCTTCCTCGCCTGTGAATTTTGAAATATGTATTTCTATTACGGTAGTTTGTAAGTTTGACGTGTCAATTCAACAGTAGTTTTTATTATCATCCTTATCAAAAGGGCAAATGACCTAGATATTACTCCCTCATTGTCTTTGGGGGCAAATGACTTAGATTTTAAGTCCATTATATTTCTAAGGAGACCTTAAAACATTATCATCATTCCACCGGGCGAAGCCGGGTACTACTGCTAGTCTATCTATATATATAAAGCACAAAGTTTGTCTGTCTGTCTGTCTGTCTGTCTGTCTGTTATGTATACAAATCTACACCGTTTCACCGATCTGAACCAAAATTTGTATACTTACCCTTTGGAACCCTGCTGGTAACCCCGTCAACATTAAATTTCGGACAGACCACCCCATGCCCTGCATTTAGGCCCTTTTGCACAAATCTACACCGTTTCACCGATCTGAACCAAAAGTTGTATATTTAACCTTTGGAACCCTGCGAGTAACACTGTCCACTTGAAATTTCGGACAGACCACCCCATTCCCTGCATTTAGGCCCTTTGGTCCAAATCCACACCGTTTCACCGATCTCAACCAAAATTTGTATATTTACCCTTTGGAACCCTGCGAGTACCACTGACCACTTAAAATTTCGGACAGACCACCCCATTCCCTGCATTTAGGCCCTTTGGTCCAAATCCACACCGTTTCACCGATCTCAACCAAAATTTGTATATTTACCCTTTGGAACCCTGCGAGTACCACTGACCACTTAAAATTTCGGACAGACCACCCCATTCCCTGCATTTAGGCCCTTTGGTCCAAATCCACACCGTTTCACCGATCAGAACCAAAATTCGTATTCTTACCCTTTGGTGCCCTGCGAGTAACACTGTCTGCTTGAAATTGGGGACAGACCACTCCATTCCCTGCATTTAGGCCCTTTGGCCCAAATCTATACCGTTTCACCGATCTCAACCAAAATTTGTATATTTACCCTATGGAACACTGCGACTAACACTGTCTGCTTGAAATTTCGGACAGACCACGCCATTCCCTGCATTTAGGCCCTTTTTGCACAAATCTACACCGTTTCACCGATCTGAACCAAAATGTGTATACTTACCCTTTGGAACCCTGCGAGTAACACTGTCTGCTTGAAATTGCGGACAGACCACTCCATTCCCTGCATTTAGGCCCTTTGGCCCAAATCCACACCGTTCCACCGATCTCAACCAAAATTTGTATATTTACCCTTTGGAACACTGCGACTAACACTGTCTGCTTGAAATTGCGGAGAGGCTACTCCATCCCATGCATTTAGGCCCTTTGGCTCAAATCTACACCGTTTCACCGATCTGAACCAAACTTTGTATACTTACCCTTTGGAACCCTGCGAGTAACACTGTCCACTTAAAATTTCGGACAGACCACCCCATTCCCTGCATTTAGGCACTTTGGCACAAATCTACACCGTTTCACCGATCAGAACCAATATTCGTAAACTTACCCTTTGGTACCCAGCGAGTAACACTGTCTGCTTGAAATTGCGGACAGACCACTCCATTCCCTGCATTTAGGCCCTTTGTCCCAAATCTACACCGTTTCACCGATCTCAACCAAAATTTGTATATTTACCCTTTGGAACACTGCGACTAACACTGTCTGCTTGAAATTGCGGCGAGGCCACTCCATCCCTTGCATTTAGGCTGTTTGGCACAAATCTACACCGTTTCACCGATCTGACCCCAATTTTATATACTTACCCGTAGAACCCGACAAGTAACACTGTTCACTTCAAATTTCGGACAGACCACACTATTCCCTGCTTTTTGGCCCTTTGGCAGAAAACTACACCGTTTCACCGATCTCAACCAGATTTTACATAATTACCCTTTGGAACTCGACGAGTAACACTGTCCACTTGAAATTTCGGACAGACCACTCCATTCCACGCATTTAGGCCCTTTGGCACAAATCTACATCGTTCACCGATCGAAAACAAAATGTGTATACTTACCCTTTGGAACCCGATGAGTAACACTGTCCACTTTAAAATTTGGACAGGCCACTCCATTCCCTGCATGTAGCTCAGGAATTCCTCGGGGTTGCCAGCTTCCTAACTCACCAGTCATGAGCCCTTGAGGGAGTACCAGAAGTGGTGGTTCTACACACTGCCTCTTTGAGGGCCTTGAGCAGAAGACAGGAGATATTATGAAAAGGAAAAGAAAGCAGACCCCTCGAAGAATGAGGGTATCAGGAAAGATGAGACAAAGCCAATTAAGGCGGAAAATTGAAAGACTCCCTAGCCCTCGGATACTCTAATACAGTCTGGGTCGGAAGAGAACAAGAGTTGACCAAGGGAGGCCGACAGGAAAGAGAACTGAAATGAGCCCGGCACCAGGAAGTAGAAGCGATGCCAGACTCAGCTGAGGTTCCGTGGTCGCCAACCCACGTCCCACAAGTTGTGAGACCCTTGGGGGGGGGGTCAGTTGTGAGAATAGCTTGCTGATTCATCGTGAGGTGACTTGAGAGTACTTTCCAGAGCCCGCCGTGTTATCTCCTGCTGTCTATGCTGATGCCAGCACAGGGCCGTTGCGAAACAGTGAGTGATTCCCGGTCAATCTGTATAGGACGGGGAACCCCGAACGTGTGTCATCATATTTCGTCATCATCTGCGATCATCTCAGGTTCGTGCAGCTTGGACCTATATTCTTTGTCTTTGCCGAGCAGTACGCTCTTTCACTAGACGCATCCAGTACAGGCCTAAGCCAGAAAATAAGGTTGAGACTTTGGAAGACATCGAAGCTAGACACCTGAATTACCTATATCAGTTTTAAAATAACACCATGTTCGTTTAGTAGTCATTTTTTCATTACCTTATTATTATCATCATAAGTGCAAATGACCTAGATGTTACGCGCATCATACCAATAATCACCGCCGCATAAAGTCTTTCTCGACTGTGATTTTTAAAATATTTATTTTTGGTTGGTTGGTTGGTTGGTTCTTAAGTTTAGGGGCTGCGACAACGCGGTCATGTAGCCCCGTGTACTTTGGGTGTGTGTAGAATCTGTCTGATAACCGGTGTTAATTGTGATGACTGTATTAGTGTGTGTTATCTGTTTTTTAATTTAAGTACAAACTGCATCTTAGAATTCTTCAAATACTTCGTACTTTTGCCGCCAAGCGTCACCGTCAACGACTACTAGGCCAAGTTCGGAACTTAGCTACTAGACGCCACTGCAGTCGGCTCTTGGCAACGGACGTAGACATTTATGAGCGTTGTTTACCTATCCAATTTAGCTTCACACAGGTGTAATTAGTGGAAGGTTCAATAACATGCCATAAATCTGACATGGGACCGCCGGTTTTACTTCCCCTCCGAAGAAAGGCATACTGACAGATTTTTAACGCTCTTAAAATATCCGACGGCTTCGGCTGGGTTTGAACCCGCTATCTTGAGCATAGAAGCTCAGCATGCTACCAAATACGCCACCGAAGCCGCCATATAGTTATTTTTATTACAGTACATTGTGTACATTATACGTTGAAGTGTCAATTCAATACCGGTAGTAGTTTCCCTTATCATCCTCATCATAAGAGCAAATGACCTACAGTAGATGTTACGCCCATTACACCATTAATCACCACACACAATAAGTCTTCCTCGCCTGTGAATTTTGAAATATGTATTTCTATTACGGTAGTTCGTAAGTTTGACGTGTCAATTCAACAGTAGTTTTTATTATCATCCTTATCAAAAGGGCAAATGACCTAGATATTACTCCCTCATTGTCTTTGGGGGCAAATGACTTAGATTTTAAGTCCATTATATTTCTAAGGAGACCTTAAAACATTATCATCATTCCACCGGGCGAAGCCGGGTACTACTGCTAGTTTAGTTATAAAACTTAACAGATATATTGAGAAAGGTATTGTCTTTCATTTAAACGTTAAAAAAAACTTAAATTTTGACAACCGACGGTGTATGAGCCCCTTAGTCATTACTAGGGCCCGGATGTTCATGTCCTATTAGCCTCCGTCTTAGGGTTTCTCTACCCTTAAGGTATTAGGATGGAACTTCCACTTTGTAATTGTTTCCAGGTGAAAGATTAATTGGTCTACCTTAACCCTTTATGGGATAGTGGTCTCTATATTAATCACATGTCATAAGGACTTTCAAAGAGGCTGATGGTTGAATCTTTCAGCCAAATTTCGGAGAAATTTCATGCCGAAGTGCTAGTAATTCTAAAAATCAAATATTATATACGTAGTCAATCTACTTGACGTAATGTGCTGGATAAAATTAAAAAATAAATAAACTAGAACATTAACAGTTAAAGTGTAAAGAAATATAAATATAGAAGTAAAATCATAAAAATAAAATTACAATAATAAAATAAATATAAAAATGAAAATAATAAATATAACTATAAAAATATGTAAAAAATTGTAAAATCAATTCAAAATTAATTGATTAATTAATTACTTACATTTAAGCTTAGAACATATATTAAAAATGAAAAATAAATATATAAACATTTAAATTAGAGAAACAAAAAAACAACATTAATAATTAAATTGAATTAAAATGAGTCGTCCAGTTGCAAAACTCGTTCAGTCCAGTTGTGAATAACGATCATGTCGTAAAATTAATTATTTAATTAGTTTATTTTAATTTATTTTACTTTATTGTATTTTATTTTATTTTGTTTTATTTTGATTTCGATTTCGTTTTGTTTTAGTTTATTTCATTTTATTTTGTTTTCAATTGTTTTATTTACTTTTTTGTTTCGTTTTTGTCTTGTTTTGCTTTATTTTGTTTGTTTTTATTTTGTTTATTTTGTTTTATTTTGTTTTGTTTTGTTTTTGTTTTGGTTTCTTTTTTTATTTTGTTTTCTTTTATTTTGATTTTCCAAAAAACAAACATAAAACCAAAAGCATAATACACGAAGTAAAAAGAAAAATTCAAAAATAAAAGCAAAAGCAAAAAACAAGGAACACAAAGCAAAAAGAAAAATGCAAAAAAAGCAAAAGCAGAAAACCAATACAAAACCAAAACCAAGATAGAAAAGCAAAAAGTAAGATTCAAAAGTTAAAGCACAAAGCAAACACAAAAGCAGAAACCAAAAACACAATGCAAAAATAAAAAAAGGAGAAAACAACAAACACAAAAGATGCGCGACGCAAGGTCCAGAGAAACGTTTCTCATGAAAATGATTCTTAATCACAAGTGGATTAAACGAGTTTTGCAACTGGACGACTCAATTATTGTAAAAGAACATAAAAATATAAAATAGATTTTCCCTATAAAGGGTATGGCTTTTACATATGCTCAGACAATTGTTTAATTTACCCCATAACTAAAAATTGATATTGTTGACAACTTCAAACATCAATACGTCAAATCCAATTCGCCTATTGACCTCAACAAGGTCTCAAATTAAATATTGTTGAATTAAAAATGTCCTGTACTAAACCTGAGAAAAAATATGTCCCAATTCAAATGATGAATATGAAAAATGGTTTTCTTTTTAAATTTTGCATTTTAGAAAGAATATGTTATACTTATTGGTATGATAGTCATTAACTAATAAATTTAGTAGGCGACATCAAAAACACTAATGTTATTAGTTAAAATAAATAAAAATTGAAATAAATTGATTGTCTTTGTTGCTAGGTGTTCTCAATCATCCCGAATTTTCTCTTTTTGGACACCCCTTATATTGTACATTAACCATTCTGATGATATGGCTGCCTTTATATACATTATAGTTAACCACTAAACAAATTTCCAAAAAAAGAGCAAGTAGTTCCGTAAAGTACTAAATAGCCTATTTTCATATAGGCCTGTCTTACTTATGTTAATTGCCTCTACCAACATACAAAATTTCAGTTTGATTGCTGTAAGAGATTCGTAGATATTGAGAACCGTCTAAATATTTCTGTTGGTTGCCATGTTGGATTTTCTTTATATGTAGGCCATACAGTTACGTAGTATTACATGAAGATTATTGCGTAGGTGTATTATTCAAACTTCAATCGCATGATTAGGATACAATAAATAAATACTTGATTTTAAAAATTCGCACAGCCGCCATCTTGTGGTTATGAAAACAATTGAAATAAATTAGATGTTAGTGGATTAAAATGTGTATACGTTTTTATCGCACTCAGTTTCACTGTGCTCGGATGGTTGAATCGTGAGAAACGCCCATTTAAATATTTAAATTTTGTGTCGCTGCCATGTTGGATTTGTGCTCACAAAGCTATTGAAAGTCCCATAGGTGAACTTATGTGGACAACACTGTAAAATGACCCCAAAGCTTTCTCAAGTATTTTGTAACAAAGTTCATTCGTTCAATGACGGGGACTCGGAAATGGGTGTGGGATTTAAAACTCACGCGATGCAGGGTGCATTTGCTACTTGGGTTCTGAGATTGGGATAGCTACAGAGGTGTGCAAATTATAAGAATCAAATAAAGAATTTAAATCAGTCACAATTTTTAATTAAAAATCATTTCATTGACCAACTGCTGGCATCTTTTATTACCCTACTTAGTAATGTTTTCTCCCTTATCGACTTACACCTTTTCCCGTAAGGAATTGTGTCTGGAAACTTTCAGAATAGGAGATTCCGTGGGATACCTGGGCTTGACCGGTTTTCTATTTCTCATTGACTTTGGAATGTACCCACTAATTCAGGTGATTTCAATTCATAGTTCATGAATCTTTGAATAGTTCAAGTGCGGATCATCAGTAAAAAGACTCCAAAACCCTCAGCTCTAAATTCACATGAAAAATAGAATGAAGTAATCATAAAAATAGGTGTGGCATTTTGCAGTAGCAAAGCTCCTCTGTGAGTGCAAATTCTAAAAATCATATTACAATGAGTTTCTTAAAAGAAAATATGATTACGACTCTTGGTTAAACATGTATCGTGAGCTTTGGTATTTGCAGATGACGTGGTCTTATGGGGAGAAACAGAAGTGGAAGAACAGGAGAGACTGACTGCTTGGAACAACAAATTTAAAGAATTTAGCTTGAAAATCAGCAAGGCCAAGACTGTTGAAATGACCATTTGCAGAGAGAGAAAAAGTTCAAACATATATTTGGAGGGAGCAAAACAAGACTCCGTTTCTCACTTCCAGTATCTTGGGAGTATTGCCTCCAAGGATATCACTCTCAAACAAGAAATTCTAAATAGGACACAGAAGGCATCACATTTCTATAACGAAGTTCGTCACTTACTTCGGGACAAAAATATACTCTTGGCAGCAAAGGCAACATTGTATCACACCTACTT
Organism: Meconema thalassinum; assembly: GCA_946902985.2. NCBI lineage: Eukaryota > Metazoa > Arthropoda > Insecta > Orthoptera > Tettigoniidae > Meconema > Meconema thalassinum. Next base: position 438,809,587 of record OX336393.1, on the reverse strand, counting down.
TGTTCCAATCCTTACTTATGGTATGGAAACATGTGCATTGCTAAGTAAGGATTACAGTAGAATTCAAGCCTCAGAAATGAGATTTATTAGGACTATGAACCAAAGTGGCAGGAGAGACAAGTTCAGAAATGAGGTACACAGAGCAACAGCTGGCATCTGGGTCCCTGTTACCAAATTTCTGGGGAAACGCAGACTTTAGTGGTATGGCCATGTAATGAGGAAGGATAGGTCTAGGAGAGCTAAGAAGTACTTCAACCTGGATGTCAGAGGGAAGAGACCAAGAGGAAGACCAAGGAGACGATGGATAGAGACAGTTCGATCAGAGGTGGAGAAGAATGGCTTTAACTGGGACGATGTCCAAGAACAAATGGTGCACCAAGATCGGGCAAGACGGAGAGCGCTTGTTTGCCACACCCGGGAAACTGGAGATGGGAAATGATGATGGTTAAACATTGGAAGTAATTCCACTGTCTTGCAAACATATTTAGTTCATTAAGCCGTGGAAAGTAGCAATGTTACTTTAGGAAAGTGGTGTCGAGTCTAATAATTTGCACACCTCTGTACTTGGCCACTTAAAATATGGCACCATCTTGGCCTTCACCTGTAGTGATTATCAAAAACCACTGCCAGTGTCTAGATTCGATCCTGGGACCTCAGAGACCCAACTATTTTGTTTAGCCGTGGATTCTGCCTTAGACCGCTTCAATACGTTCGTGGTTAAAAATAAAACACCACGTAGGGTAGATGTTGGCATGATTACTCACTTGTTTGCCAAGCGGGAGCAGTGAGAAAGTTTTGAACCCAGCGTAACATTGTAATTAAGGTAGGCCTATAGAATCAACCTGAGCTTCATCACCTTTTTATATTGTTTGGATAGAGCGTTGTGTTTTATTGCAATCCACCATTTAAATGTTAAGTTGTGAAAAAACAAAAAAGCCTGAAACAGTATTTCATACGCTTTACGGGTAAACTCTCTGTAAACTAAATATAACTCCGGATATCGAAAAAAGCGAGAGGGAAATGTTCGCCTTTGTGAACAATTACATTTACACATTTCTACTGCTGTGGTTCCTTTCCGAGCACCAATAATCACGTGTCAAGTTGATTACATGAATGTATAGGGTGTCTGAAGGCTGTTAGGGCATACTGTTTTGAAGCAAAAGTCGAGGTTCTTATGTCCTCCGAACGAGAACTCGCCAGACAATTGACACAGAGAAAGGACAATATTAGAAAACTGAACTGAATTTCCCATTTCCAATAGCCCACTTGTTCCCTTCTCTCCCCTACAAGAGTTGAGTCAAGCAATGCTTGCCAACTGCAGTACAATGGAAATAGTCAATACTGTGCGGTCTTCAATGTCACGCTTATTCACTACTAAAGGTTGTGATTATTCCTACATACCCCATGCAATTTCCTTGGGAATGATGAATACTTATATTGACACTCTTCACCGCTTCGGTGGCGTAGTTGGTAGCATGCTGTTCTCAAGATAGCGGGTTCAACCCGGCCGAAGTCGTCAGATTTTTTAGGAGCGTTAAAAATCCTTCAGTATGCCTTCCATCGGAGAGGAAGTAAAGCCGGTGGTCCCATGTCATATATTTATGGCATGTAAAAGATCCTTCAACAGACTAAACTTGTGTGCAGCTAAATAATTTCTAGGTTAGATATCGTTGGAAAACTCTATCAAAGTTCCAACGTTCACCATTAGGTATCATCTGGTGGCGAAAGTTGGAACTACTTGAAATTGAACGGAATTTGTAGCTCACCCTATGGGTGTCTGCTTGAAGCAGCTACAGCCTAGGCGAGCCGAGCATGTCCTCGGGCACTCCCGGCACTACAAGCCATACGATAAATAAATAAAACCGTTAATATTGTTTATTTTAGTTATTGTTAATTATTTAGAGGCTTTGTGACATCCTGATCTTGTTGCCCCGTGTACTTGGGTGTGTGTACCATTTGCCTGATAACCTCTGTCGCTGTGATGCCTGTACTAGTGGGTTTCTTTTGTTCTTTTTTGTAATTGAGGCAGGATTTGTGTAGGAAGCGGCCGTGGACTTAAGTTAGGTAACATTCCGGCATTTGCCTGGAGTAGAAGTGGGAATCCAGAGAAAAACCACTTCCAGGATGGCTGAGGCTTCGCTAGAACGGCCTATTTATTCTGTACTGATATATCAGCCCGTAGAAGTAAAGCACATACGATCGGGCGGATTCGGGTGAACTCGGGCATCGTCGTCCATGAGTGATGCAACTGAATTAATAATTGTTTGACTATACTATCTGATTTGTTGCAACACGATTGCAAGTGAGATTGACGATTATTTGGAGACAGTTGGAATCTCTCACAATGGTGACCCTTCTGCAGTATTTGGTGGTCAGCTAATGCGACACAGATCCCAAATTTGACAAAGTTTTCCAGAATGTATCTTTCAGCAGTGTACAGTATACGGTATAGCGAAACACTCTTCTCTGAAGCTCGCCTTGTTTACGAAGACAAGCGAAATCACTTATTACCTCTTAATGCGGTGAAATTGGTGTTCATTGACCATAATTATCTTCTAGTTCAGTAAAAATTACTAATATTGTTGATGTAAAAATTAATAATAAACGGTATTTTGATTTGAAGGTATTTTTGTTTTATTTGTGTTATAGTATCTCATATGTGAATTAATTAAAGTATTCTTTTTACAATATATTGAAAATTCGGTATTCGCCAGATAGCAACATTCGACCGGAGAGGATGGATACCGGATAGTGCCATTTATATGTATATTTTTATGTGTTTTGGACTCGGATAAATAAATAAACCGGATATCCGTTCTATCTCAAAATTCCTTTCTGCAAGTCTTATAATATTTATTTATTTACTTAGCGTATGGCAACTGAAGAGCATAATTTACAAATTGTATAAAATTATAAATACTAAATCTACACGTTAATGTCTAAGTTTTCAATCCATTGAAGGGCTGAAGCCGTCACTTCAAATAAATCTTCTGGACTCCCAGAATAAGCTCTCCTGCTTACAATGTGTTTGATGATCTGATGTTCAGTGCCACAGTCACATTGGGAAGATGTCGCCAATCCCCATCGGTGGATGTTCTCTGCACAAATGCCATGACCTGTACAGAGCCTGTCAAGTGTCTTCCAAACACGTCGCGGTAGATCCATGCCAACTGACTGTGTACCTGGTCTAACGAGAGCCTGGTAGTTCTCATGTGCAGCACTGGTCCACATTCCTGACCATTTCCTGTTCATGTTGAAATTAATTGCTTGCAATGATTCTGCCAGTATGAAGGGTGGCTGTCTGGATTTTAATCGGCTTTTACTAAGTACAGGTACATCAGAGTGGATTGGAAGCTGAGGATTGATAATTATTTGTTTATATTCATTTAGGTGGGCGTTCTGTCTCCGCAGATTTGGTGGCGTTATGTGACTTAGAGGTGGTAGCTAGTGAAGAGGAGTAGACTATATGCACCCTGTTATTGTTCTCATTGCCATATTTAGCTGGGCATCGATGTTACCCACATGTGGGCTATTTAGCCATACTGGAGCACAGTATTCAACAGCAGAGTAGACGAGTCCTAAGGAAGAACAATTTCTGTATGATATTATTTCGCGATCTCGGCTTTGCTGCGGTGTTTTATATATGACTTCTGTATGATAGAGTCCTATTCAGAGTCACGCCCAAATATTTCGGAAAAACTTGGTGATGGAGAGCCTGGCCATTATAGTTTACATTTAACTTTTCATCAGCCATTCTATTATTAAGATGAAAGCAGATAACTTCAGTCTTCGTTGGGTTTGGTGTTAATATCCACTTTTTAAAGTATTCATGCATTGTCGTTAAATCAGCAGAAAGTACCGCTTCTCCAGCTTGAAGACTTTTATGTTGAGTGACCAAAGCCAGATCATCTGCATAAATGAACTTCCTTGATACTGTTACAGGGAGGTCAGAAGTATAAGTTAAACAGCGCCAACACTAACATTGTCACTTGTTCGCGCTTTAAGCTGTGTCTTCTCCTTAACAACATCACTCAATAGATAAATAATTAAGTTACGTTAGACAATACAGTAGGACGTCAATTATCCGGACGAGCAAAAAAAAAAGGCGGACCAAGTCATGGAGATTCTTTAACTGCATCAGAAACTGCGCTCTTGTGGTATGAAAATCAGGAAGAAAGTAGCTCAACTCATGATGTAATTATACTTTCACCTTTGATCAACTCAATTACTTTTATTGAAGAGAATACGCGATTCAGCTGCTAAGATACGACGAGGAATTCTTTCACAAAAAAAAAATCAAATAATTTTTCCAGTACTGTATAGAAGGACTTCCATGTATGTACTATAAATGTTTTTTGTTTTAGTTATTCATTCAATAAATGAGAATTTAAAATTTAAATTTATCACCATAATGCACTATGCAAGTTTTTTACCTATGAAATAAACGCCTGTTCGATTATCCGGAACACTCTTGGTCCAATTAGTCCGGATAAAAGACTTTCTACTGTATATCGTTGTTTCAAGCAGGGCTCGGATTTTTTGGTAATTTTTTTAAAAAGTAAATACATATTTTAAGCATTTTGTCTATAAATACATAAATTCCTGCTTTTCACTTATTAGCCCATAAGAAGACATAATATTTAAATTTTTAAATCAGTATATTCAGTTTATTGCATTTTGTTCTGTGTTACTTCAACGGGGAAGAACCTGTGAGCGATCTAATCTTAACGCAGAGCTTATGTCAGCTGGCAACTATGTTATTCTTAACTTGTCATCCCGAGCCACTCACTGTGGAAGCGGGGTATTTCCTTGTCCATAGCCATATTGCACCACGGGCTAGACCTCCCCCCCCCCCCCCCACCCCCCCACCTACCTGGAACCAGTGTCACTCACATGCAGTTCATTTCTGGCTCTGTGGAGTGTAAGGCCTGAAGTAAAAACAACTAGAAGTTATCGTCTGTTGCAGAATTTAAAGACAACTAGTTGAAACCCGTCAAAAATGACGGTCAATAGAAAAATATTTACTGAAGAATTTTCTTATATAGGCCTACTGTATATTCTTTGTACGATTATTTTATGTCTCTATTGAAACTATAAAGGCGTCAAAAGATTGCACTCTCAACATTGCAAAATACTGCTGGCCATGACTGAAAAATTGATGAGGCAAATTGAGACCTATACGTTCCTGAGTTTCCCCTTGAGCTTCATTGATTGTGACAGAGTATGCCAAATAAATTGGGAAATATTGCCTCTTAAAACAAAATGATAGTGTTTTAACGGATGGTGTTAAATCAAGTCGAAGGATTAGACCTCTCTGCCTAATTTTAACTGCACTTATTATTTCCAAATCCAAGCAATATGGTTGCATTTAGGAGCCCTTGGGAAACGTTCAGATTTCTAAGCAGCATAACGGGTCAAGCGTTTGGAATATGTGGAGGTAAGTCATTTAGTTTCAAGGAATTCAAGAACTCTGAGGAGTCTAATACAACTGGCCGCAAACCGTCGCATATAATTTTGGAATATAACGAAGAAATGCGATGATGTGCACCTCCATACATTTTAAAACGATGTGGACCGTATGCGTGTGGCACAGTAACATTGGCACCAAATGAAACTAAGGACATAGCATTGTACTGCCGATTAGTCTCTCTGAAATGCCTTGAGATATCATCTCCAGTGAAAAATAATTGTTGCAGCCTGTCAAATATTTTATATTTAGCCAGTTTAATTTTACCATTACAACAGCAAAGGTCAAGGTAACCAAGTATAGATTTCTCTCAAGAGAAATACAGTGCAGAACAATGTTTACATTTGTTCGTCAAGGACCCTACACTGTAACGGTAAAGTATCTGGAATTGTATCTGAAATGCCGTATTTATATTGGATTTTAAAAGTGGCTTCGTATTTTTCTCCGATTTCCCACTTTTTTGCGGCTAATGTTCTATTTCGTAAAATGGGTTTATTTATAGCAGCATTTCTCCCCGAATTAACGTCATATTAAATAACACTATAGTGGCCTGCATCAACGCAGCTGCCAAATATTAAATAGCAAATAATAACTTACTTCCATTGCCAAAATCAACTCCGTGGTTAGACTCATTGTTATGTACTCTAAAAAATAATCAATAAACAATAATATTCACTTATACAATTAAGTTCACAGACTTCCATTCTCAAGTAGGTTGCTGATGAGAATGCGATGAGACTGATCGCCAATAATAAAATCCTTGCAATTTTTGCAATTTGCTTGCAAACGCAACTCAGGATGACGAACTTCATTTTGAAATAAACAGAATGAAACTGCTCTAAATAATCAATTTCCATCACCTGTTGAAGGTACAAAACTTTGCATTTCCATGACAGTAAATTACGCAAGGGAGCATAGAATCACTTCGCCACTACTGGAATGAGCATAGACTCACTTCGCCAGCCACCGTAATGGAGGGAGTTTTAGAATTATATGTTCAGTGTTTGTCAAAGATCGTATTAACACAGGGAAGCCCACTCTTAAGGCTACATTCTGAGCTATCACCCCAGATTCCAGGTTCGATCCCTGCTCTGCCAAGAAATTCAATTCTGGTCTGAGGGCTGGAACGGGGTGCACTCTTGAGGCAAACCTAAGAAGAGCAAAATTTGATTCCCATCTCAACAATCTTGGATGTGGTGTTCCGTGGTTTCCCACTTCCACTCCAGGCAAATACCGGAATAGTTCCTAACTTAAAGCCTCGGTCGTCAACTCCCCATTCCCCATATTAATTACAAATGCACACATCAATACAGCCATTACATTAACACAGGTGATCAGAGAAAGGTTTTCACTCACACACCAAAGTAGACGGGGCTGAGTGACCACGATGTCTGAGTCCATGAAATGAATTATGTTCGACAATTTTCTCTCAGGGCAAAAGCGGTTGTGCCCAATTTTATTTAATAATATAAAAGTATCTGGCAACGTAAATCATGTAGAATTCCTTACTGTACGGGAATAATAAAAGTAAAATATGTTACGACAATGAATTACCAATAGCCAGAAAGAATAATTGGGAAATAAAAATACATGTCTGAGGTGAGACTCCTTCGACTATGCAAAATTCATTCCTGGGTCCGCAATGTTACCCCTGAGCCACCCAGTCAACAAACTTCTAAACCAATATTAAGTTACTTAAACAACAAACGAACTCAAACGCCTGTTGAAGTTCTTCAATCCCCTCTTTTTAATTCTCAAAAACAAAGATCACACTACGATACGGTGAATCCTTTATCCGCCATTTCTCTAGAAATGTAATTCTGGTCTGAAGGCTGGAACGGGGCGCACCCTTGAGGCAAAACTAAGAAGGGCAAGGGTCGATTCCCATCACAACAATCTGGGATTTGGTTTTCCGTGGTTTGCCACTTCCACTGCAAGTGTAATTCTGGTCTGAGGGCTGGAACGGGGCGCACTCTTGAGGCAAAACTAAGTAGGGCAAGGTTCGATTCCCATCTCAACAATCTGGGATGTGGTTTTCTGTGGTTTGCCACTTCCACTGCAGGTAAATACCGGGATAGATCCTAACTTAAAGCCTCGGTCGCCAATTTCCCATTCCCCACTTGAATTACAAATGCACACATCAGTACAGCCATCACAATAACACAGGTTATCAGAGAAAATTTGACACACACACACACACACAAACACACACCAAAGTAGACGGGGCTGAGTGACCACGATGTCTGAGTCCAACAAATGAATTATGTTCATCAATTGTCTCTCATGGCGAAAGCGATTGTGGCCATCTTTTATTTAATAATTTAAAAGTATATGGGAACGTAAATCGTGGGGAATTCCTTACTTTATGGGAATAATAAAAATAAAATATGTTAAGACAATGTATTACCAATAGGCAGAAAGAATGCTTGAGAAATAAAAATATGTGTCGGAGGTGGGATTCGAAGTGCTTCCATTGCGCGATGCATAAATTAAGAGTTTTGAACACTGCCGTCTGAGCTACCGAAACACTTACGAAACAGTGTAATATTAAGTTACTTAAACAACATTCACTCTCAACAGTCCGTATAAATTCTTCTACATTTTTTTTATAATATTCTATTCCTGTTTATATCGTGGAAACTTCATAATCAATATTTCCCTCCTTTATTATAATTCTTATAAATAACTATTACATTAAAACGCGGTGGACATCCGCCATGTCTGTCATTAACCAAGGTGATTCTGCGCATGCGCTGGAGCCAATAATTTTGCAGTTTTGTTTATAAATTTAAAAATATGTGGTAAAATATTAGTTTATTTTAAAGACACTCTGCAAATCTACAGGCCTACAGCTTTCGACAGATTGCTCTACGAAGTGAATCGGTTCTACCGTTCCCTCAATCTCGCGATAACGAAAATCAGCTTAGTGTTTTAAATATATAGATTTTACTTCTGATGGGGGTGTTCTTTTTCTGCCAATCATGTGGGAAAGTAATCAAGGCTGAACAGCGATCGCAAGTTACACAACACCTCAAGGGCAAGAAACATATTGCCGCAGTTTCGCGCCTTCTGAATAAGTGTTTCGCGATAATCATTGGTCTTTTGTGATGGACAACCTGAAGATGTATCTCGTTGTGTATTGTAATGCTTCAGCAGTCAGTGAGGCATAGCAAATTGCATTCGTGAGCACTGCGTGTTGTTTATATTCACATTAATAAACTAAATTATAATTAAATATTTTTATTTCTTTGTCACATATTTAAGGTATTTTTAATACATAAAAAATAAATATTTTCCCGATTTTTAGCTCCTAAAAATCCAAGCCCTGGTCATTGAATTCGTGTTCTTATCATTGTTAGATTTTTTTATTATTATTAATATTATTATTATTATTCACATAAACTGTCTAAATGGTTTATATTTTAAGGTACTTCATAACTTGAGAAATGAGAGAAGAACAATCACGAGCCGAACGAAACATGTGTATGTGATCTTTGTGATCGCCCATGTGATCGGTACCACATTACAACATGGAAAAAGTCTGAAAGATTAGACTTTATATGATTTCAAACGACGCAAGCTACAAATGCTACACATGTTAGAAAGTTACAGACAGTCTGAAAGACTAGACTTTATATTATTTCAAATGACGCAAGGGCGAGAAACAATTGCCGCAGTTTCGCGCCTTCTGAATAAGTGTTTCGCGATAATCGTTGGTCTTTTGAGATGGACAACCTGAAGATGTATCTCGTTGTGTATTGTTAGAAAGACAGGAGGGCTTCTCACTTCGCTCGAAGCCCCGGGACTCTTCCAACAGACGCCATTACCCATTAACTTGGGCTTCCCGCGCGGGGAACGGAGAGCGGGAGGTGCACTCTGCTGCATGACGTCACGCGTTCTCCGTCTCCGTATCGCATAACGCCATAGCCCAGGAGTAAACTCAGACTCTGTGCATATGCACTGCAAAACATGATGACGTCATACGCTCAAGTGCAACCTTAGTACATTTCCTCTCCGTAACCGTAACGCATAACGGTGGACCAAAGTATAACGGTGAAGTCGACAAGATCAATTGAAATGATAAAAGCTATCCAAGCCAATAATCGAGACCTGCTTAGAACCACAGCACTGAAACAAGGTGAAGTATAAATGAATGTAGTGTAAATGTATTTGTATGCTTAATGTGCGCGTTTGTTTAATAATAACTTGAGAAATGCTTTTGGTATGTAAGAATACATAAGGAACAAAAAACAGGAAAAATATTAAGTTGGTATTATTAGTAATAATACAGTAATAATCTAATAAAAGAATTACTTTTCAGCCGGTCAACGCGATAATATCTCTAATTAAGTTGATCGGGGAATACAATGTATCTACTCACACCTGCTAACTTGGAGTAAGTAACATGGATTAATACCCACCGACTTTTCTTAGATCACAGAACCAACACTGAAAGTAATGACGGTGATGATAATGATGCTGTGAAGTAAAGGCTGAAAGGGAAGTGACGCAGGTAAATGCTTCCAGTCGACCGACCGACAATGGAAAGAATGAAGCCCCCATCTAGCGGCGAGAATATGAACTGTGCCGGCTGCCGAAGCCTGTCGCACTCCTCTGGGGCAATGATTAAATGGATGACAGATAAAATGAAATAACAGTGAAGGGTGTTGCTGGAATGAAATTTTGACAGGGAAGACCGGAGTACCCGGAGAAAAACCTGTCTGCCTCCGTTTTGTCCAGCACAGATCTCACATGGAGTGACCGGGATTTGAACCACGGACTCAGTGGTGAGAGGCCGGCGTGCTGCCGCCTAAGCCACGGAGGCTTATAGGTGACTGTATGATGAATATGTAAAAGTAAGTGTACACAAAACTAAACCATTTAGAAGACCACATGTGTTACTGGAGGTTTGTTGCATACCAAACATGTATTCAAAGTAAGGCCTAATTAATAATTCAGGTTCTGCTCCATTGCAAGCACGAATAAACACCCTTCACTGCCTACATCTTTGTCTTTTCAAATGAAATTAATGAACCCTTTCTTTTTGTGTTCCTCAATGAAGAAAGAGAACAAGGAGAAGCAGAATAAAAGTGCGGATCCTTTGATAACGAAGACAATTAACAGTGCCTTGGTTGTCTTCATCTTTAGTTATTCTCAAGGTAGTTAGCCTAGTTAGGAATGTTGAGTTCATATCAGAGTATTGCTATACTGTATTTCTAGACATTTATATTAATTGAGAAAATATTATTCTACTGCTCTGGGTTAATTGAGCTGTTTATTTATTGGTATTGATCCAAGCCACGGTAGCTTTATGTGCCATTCTGAACGACAGGTTTCTTCAGGATTATATTCATTGCCTCTAGTTTGCCGAGTTATACATATTTTCACCATTAGATTGCTTCACCGCACAATGGAAGGTAGCTTCAGAGACCACATTTCGTGTTTGAGGCATGTATGCAATCCCCAGTTGTGATTAAGGGTTTAAATTTAAGGATATTTATAAAATACTAGCTATACCCGGCAATGCCAATCAAAGACAGATAGAAAGAAACGAAGTTAATAATAATGTTATTGGTTTTACGTCCCTTTTAAAAACTTCGGGTTTTAGAGACGCCTGGGTGACCCTCAAATGTCAATTGGCTGCGCCAGGATGCGATCCTGCAATCTTGGTTACAGCAGGCGAGAACGTTGCCGCTCAGACACGCAGCCAGCCCAAGAAAGATAGAAACTGAAGTGCTTTTGGATAAACAACATTCTTTGTTTTTCTGTGTGGTGCCCTGGTCCTTACGCATTAGGCTGTGCTGAGACATCCATGTCAGGACATGTCACCTAGCGGTGAATCAGCAAGCCTTTCTCACACCTTGCATTGCGGTGTGATAAGTATACTGTGCGAGTCCAAGCTCTATGAACTTGCGGGATGAGGAGAAAGAGCAGGGACGGGCCAGGCGAGAAGAGAAGGGCCTGTCAACAGCCCGCAGTGTTACTTGACAAGCTCGTCTATTCCAATACTGCTAACATAGGGTCTTCTCTGGAACCAGTGTGGCGTTGGGAATGAGTGACTGAGTCACCGACTAATGTATTTGCTTCTGTTACTACGCAAGGACCGAGAAACCTCATCACTCGTCACCACCAGTACTCATAGTCTGCAATGCACATTCCTCTCAGGTCCACGCAGCTTAGACCCGAGCAAAATAGAAGATAGATGTCTATTAATTATGTAATCTAACATATTAACTTTATCGTGTTTGAAGTCATTTTTCAGTGTTGCCTTAGTAAATGAAGTTTAAATGCTTTTTAGTCGGCCAACACAATAGATATATACAATAAATACACGATTTAGTTACATAACTTTCTTGTAAACATGCGTAATGTTATTAAATAAAAACGCTAACAGTCAATAAATGTATTTTTATTATTAGTTGTTTAAAGTACTAGAACTAGTTTCGTCCACAGTGTGGTCATCATCAGCAATTTTAACAAGATTTAGATTTCAATTAAATTTTGTCAATATGGATCAATTTGTTTCAGATATGGTTTATTCCATATCTATGTAACTTACACATCAAGAAACGTTTTGCATATAGGCTACTTTCCACATTGAGTGGCGGTGATTATGAAGCTCCTGTCTCAGATATAAGCTCTGAAAGCTCTGATGACTCCCGCTCTGACACAGAGGTTAATCCTGACATTGAACAGGTAGAGTCCACGCCAACAGTCCCGGAAACTAGCGATCACTGGACTCAAAGCTCTAAAGCTCTTATTAAGCCCCCTGCTAAGCCTAGGAGGAAGAATAAGAGCATTCAGACCTCACCGCTTCAACTCATTCATTCTGCCACCAGCCCAATTGCCACTGACACTACAGCAGTCGCCATACCTTCAGTTGACGCTGCTACACCTGAGCCCTCAGCCTCCCCAACTGATGTCCATCCCTCAGATGACACTGTTACACTTGAATCCCAAGCGTCCCTCCCCTCTACACCCACAAGTACACTGACGTTGCGACGCCCGCCTCAGCGGGCGTTGCGGCGCCCTCCCCCGCGACAACATTCCACTCTCATCATCCAATGCTATCGTTGCCAAAGACTGAATCACGCTGCCCATGATTGCAAGTATGATATTAGGTGTAACCGCTGCGGTGGACCGCACCATCATACCCAGTGTTCAGTGCCCAGGGACTCCCCTGCGTGTGTAAACTGCAGGGGAAATCACGCCGCCTCCTATCTAGGATGCAAATACATTAAGGAGGCGCTTAAACATCAACACCGGCAACGACAGCGTACAGCCATGCCCAAAAACATCCCCTCCCTTCTCTCCATGCACATTCCACCTCCATGCCCCAGTAAATTAAACACTACTGCCCTCACAAGCATATTACAAATCCTCCAACAGCTAATCACTTGTTAAACACACTCCTCCACACTCCAGGTACTCATTCATGACCCCTCTTGCCCCATGGTCCGCTGCGCGCCTGCTCGGAGGGATGGCCTCGGCCGACCCCTTCCGGGATGGTGCCTAGTGGACCGTGGGCCCTCTGCGCGATGCCGTAGGTGTCGTAAGCTGCCCTTCTGCTTCTTCTTTCTTGTCTAGCCTCAATTTAAGCACGCTACGAGCCATATGGCTCACTTTGACTCAATATGCAGCTGCATTCTATCTCTCCCTAACCTACCCATCTCCAACCTCCTAATCCTTCCCACCACCCTACCTCAGGTCATATCCTGGCCAGCTTGATATAATGCAAATACCCAATCATTCCGAATCCATTAAGTTAAAAGAAACCTGTCTACCCTTGATATAGCACTAAAGGCCCCTAGATGGGCTGAGAGGCTAAAAAAGCGCTGACGCTGAGTGGCGGTGGTACAAAACTTCCTCCAGGTATCCAGCAAGGCTCGAATGGAATGGCCTGTGATGTCGCCGGACATGAACTGTATCGAACATGTCTGGGATATCCTGAAGCGTGCTATTACTCAGCGTCCTCGCCCTCCCATAACCCGCCAAGAGATTATGGAGGCCGCGGTCGGAAAGTGGGATCGGCTGCCTCAAGAGGACCTGGACAACTTGATCTGTGGTATGCCACGGTGAGTAAAAAGAGCCCTGCTGGACGCCTGAAGTGGCCATGTTCCTTATTGAAACGTCACAGGATGGCAAGATTACAACACATATCAGTCCCTGTTTAACAGGACAAATGTCTTCCTGTTTATAATTTTCTTTCACACATGAATCAAGTCTGCAGTATTAGTCAGATTGTCGTCTCTTATGTAATGACCTCGCTCGCAATCCCAAATACGCTCTGCATCATGACAAACAAGTATTATTCGAAACTCATAATACCAAAAGTATCACCAACTCATATGTACCTGCTCGGGTCTAAGCTCTGTGAACTTGCGGGATGAAGGGCAGAGGCAGGGTAGGAGAAGGCGATAATTGAGGAGCCTGTCGACAGCCCGCCGTGTTACCTGACATTCTCGTCTATTCCAATTCTGCTAGCATGGGTCTTTTCTGAAACCAGTGTGGCGTTGGGAATGAGTGACTGAGCCACCGACTAATGTATTTGCTTCTGTTACTACGCAAGGACCGAGAAACCTCATCATTCGTCACCACCACTACTCATAGTCTGCGATGCACGTTCCTCTCTGGTCCACTCTGCTTAGACCGGAGCGGGTACCTTATAAGTTACTGTTATCAGGAAGCAATGGTATTGAATTAAGATTCTCAATAATTAAAGCACTCAATAATTTACCAGTTACATCTAAAGTCTGTTCGCCGAGTCGAGATAGTGGAAGTAAACACAGTTGTACACAGGGCTGCCCGCAAGGGGTGCATAGAGCTGTGCCTGTTGAACGTACAGTGCTGTGTATAGCCTACATGTGAAGGTTACATGCTACAGCGCGGTTTATTTATTGTTCAGGTATTTAATTAATTAATTAATTAATTAGTTATTAACTGATTATGACAAGCAACAGTATACAGTGCAGCAAGTCTTGTCTTTTCTAGGGCTAAGGCAAGACATGATCTTGGAGCTTCTTGGCTACCCCTGTCTGGCAGAGCCGATGACGTGAACTGGGCGTGTTTCCCTGTCCAGGCAGTCAAGTGACCACGTGCAAGTATTTGTGCGCACTATCTCGACTCGGCGAACAGACTTTAAATGATACAACTAGCATGTGAATTTGCAAGTGCATATAACTTGGGCAATATAGCCTATCTGCAGATTGGAATATTTATCTCAACGATAGGCTATTATTCCACAGCTTCTTCACAATTTTACATGATTATATCCATTCTGACAAATTCAATTTAACCTAAAGTTTTTGTCTATATAACAACCACATCACCGTTCCTCCTTCAAGCTGGTTTTATATCAAGATTTATTTCTTTAGCATTTAACATATTTTTGTAATAGATCTGGTTCTTTAAATTTTAGTGATCAGGCGATTAATATTTTAGAAATAGTTTTGAGAACAACCTTCTTTATGGTAAACTTGTTCATGTACTGTCAGTCCTGCTTTTCTATTCATATTATTATTTGTACTGAGAGAAACCGGTACAATATGCAACGAGCCTATAATGGCAATGATTAAGACCCTAGTGTGTTTATAAAACGAGCGTATGCGAGTTTTATAATTTCCATACGAGTGTCTTAATTGCCATTATAGGCGAGTTGCATACTACTGTTTATGTTCGACGATAATTAAGTTATTATAACTATTTTATGTTCGAACATTTTTTTATTTTTATTTTTTAGTTTTATTTTTTTAGCGTATGGCTTTTAGTGCCGGGAGTGTCCGAGGACATGTGCGGCTCGCCAGTTTTGTAGCTGCTTCGAGACGGACACCCAATGGGTGAGCTACAAGTAGACTACCGTTGGGGAGGAAAGTTGGAATGAAAGGGTGAGGAGTTGGAAGCTAGCGGCTGTGGCCTATAGTTAGGGACCAACCCCGGCAGTTGCATGGAAGGAAGATGGGAAACCACAGAAGACCATTGTCAAGGTTGCCGGCGGGGGGATTCGAACCTCGTCGCCTCCCGGATGTGAGCGACTGTCAACAGTCATGCCGTAACGACCACGGCTGACTCACCCGGTTATGTTCGAACATAAATATTCATAAATATCTGTCGAGATTTCGCCAGTTTTATGTACTGAACAGAGCGCATGAAACGCAGAGAATGCCTTGCATTTGGCTATGGCCTCCTCGATTACCCTACTATGACACTAGGCCAAGCAGTGAAATTTAAATTAGAAGGCCATGGAACTCAGCGCATCTAATTATCTAATTGGTCAATCAACTGTTTCTTGAGCTCTGATTGGTGGGAGAAACTGTTTCATAATGAAAAATAGTGTTATAATGACCATCATTATAATACAGTTTTCTGACATATAATAGTCAGGGTTGAATATAAAGTACAAATTAATATTGACTTAAGGTTTTTAATCTTCAGGACTTATAACACTTCGTCAATAAGGAACAGTGCTAGCATGGTCACATTACACTAATCTAGTCTATACTTCTCTTGGTGACAATCTCGATCTTCGTCTCTGATATTTGACAAGATATGAAAAAGGGGAGAGATAATTACAAAAGAAATTGAGTATAAGTTTCTACGATGGAATATATTCCTTTCCCTGAAATCTCCGACCATTTTTAGACGGCAGGTAAGTTACGTGTGTGCTGAGTCTAAAATAAGCCTGCTGTCTTCTAAAGAAGGGTTGGTATTAGGTTATGGCTGTCGGTAAACTAGATTCATGCCCTAGCTTTATTTACTTGATCAAAATAAAATCTTCCCGCAGCACCTCATGCGTGAATCCATGTGACATATCCCATCAATTTGTGTGTGGCGCGAGCTGGATAGACTTGTAGGAAGGCAGGCACCGTATTTCTGTTTAAAGTCTTGAGAACAAAGACGAAGGGAGAGGAGACGAGAATGAGATTTCTTTTCTTCGGATTCTGTTCTTGAGTTGAAGGCGAGGTGAGGGGTTATAAGGTTTCAGAAAATATATCGAAAGGATTGGGAAGGAAGTATATTAGCTTTGAATAATCGGAAAGCCATAATTCTTCTTCTTCTTCTTTCCGATGAGCCTGCTAGGGACCACGTGCCAATTTTAATTCTTCACACTTTGTTGTTTTCTCTTCCGTTCCCTCCAGTACTCCTTCATCCGTTCACTATGCTGCTTCTTTCTGTCCTCGGACCACTCCACACCTGGTTTCTTTGGCAATCTTCCTTGGAATCCTTTCATACTTATAACCCTTCTTCTCTTATATTATTTCTTTCTAAATCTTTCTTTACTTCTTGAATCCAGCTAGTTGTTGCCCTTTTCTCCCAAAGGCACTGGAATATCCTTTTTGTTAATCTGGATTCATCCATTCTGTAAATATGTCCAAAAAATAGCAATCTCCTTTTTCTTATCGTTTCTGTTAAATTTTCTATGTTCCTGTATATTTCATAATTAGATCTTAATTTCAATACTTCTGCTGTTTTCACTGGGCCTACAATTTTCCTCATGATTCTCCTTTCTAGTACTTCAAGTTTATCCAATCTATAGTTTAGTACCAGACATTCACTAGCGTATAGGCATTCCGGTTTCACCACTGTAGTGTAGTGCCTTAATTTAAGATTTTTAGATAAGCACTTTTTGTTACAAAAATTCTTAGTGATACCATATGCTCGTTCGATCTTGTGTACCCTTTCTTCTACCGAAGATTTTTCTAAACCATTTTCTTGAATTATTTCTCCCAGATATTTGAATTTCTTTACTTTTTCCACTGGGCCAATATCTGTTGTTATTTGACGTAATAATGTTTTCCTTGGTTAATGTAACGCGAGTGTGGATTGTAAATTTAAACGTTCAAAAACTACTCTCTTTTAACATTATTCTATTTATTCGTTACGGCCAGCTATGGACCACGTTTGACAATTTTTTACATTATTATTTTCTTCACTCTCTGCCAATATCTCTTCATCCTCTCTCCCACTTCCTTCTTCTGTTCCTCCGTGTAAGATCTTCCTTTCCTCACTGACAACTCCCCTGTCTCCTGGAAACCTGCAAACTCCTTAACTAGTCGTCTAAATCGCTCTCTCTCTCTCTCTTCTTTCACCCCCATCCGATCCAAGTCCAATCTCACTTCCCGAAACCATTTCGGCTCTGACTTCCTCTTCCTGAAGAATTAAAAATCCTCTTCGTCAGTCTGACTCTGTTCATCCTCACCAAGTGTCCATAAAAATGTATTCCCTTTTTTCTCATTAGGGCTACGACTCCTCCTGTCTTCAGGTATAGCTCTTTGTTAGGTTTGAGTCCCCTCTCTCCATCCTTGATATTCGGGCCTAGGATTTTTGGAGCATTTTCCTCTCTCTCTTCCGGATGTCTTCGAGGCCGCCCTTCCCTATCATTTCTACAGTTTCTGCTGCATACAGACATTCAGGTCTGACAACAGTATCTAAGTGTCGGATTTTAGCCCCAAAGGATAAACCCTTTTTATTGTATGTATCCTTCGTAAGTTGATTGCTTGCCACGGTGGGTGAGTGGTCAACGTGTCGGTCTACTAACCCCAAGCTTGCAGGTTTGCTCCTGGCCGTGGTAAGTGATTTTTTTCAAAGGCGGCAAAAATTACGGCACCATGTCATACGATGTTGGCATGTCAAGGAACCCATTTAAATTCAGTAGGCCGTGTTCATAATGGCAAAATTAATGTCGGCAGTTTCCGCCAACACAAAGTTCCTCATTTCTCTACTAGAAAGCGCTATAGTGTTCAAGGAGCTTAGATATCTAACCTTCTTGACTTTCATAGTGCTTCAAGGAACAACGAAATTTGACATGCAAGCTACCCTTCGGGAGTCAAATAACAAAGCTTGCACCCGGCACCGAGGCCATACGATATTTTTATTATTGTAAGTTGATAAGCCATTTCCATTCTTCTTCTTATTGTGAGTATTATCATAATTCTTTGGAGGGTACGGTAATCCAACTTTGACTACTTTTCTTTGTAATTAACTTCCTTTGTTTCACAATTTCCTTCATTCTTCGAGAGTGGCGTCCCTTTTTTCTTAACTACACGAAACTTGCAGTTAGTCTCTGTTTCTCCTGAAATCCTACCTTTTGTGTTACTTGTCTAAAGGAAATTCTGTTTTCTGTTGTATTTGTTTAAAGCCAGTGTTTTTCATATATTTTTCAATATAAATGAACCATGTTATTAAGATCACGTATATAAAACGCTAAGGTTTTTGTTTCATAAAACTCAAGCTCTTAAACTAGAGGGAATTAGAAAGTGTGGTTTGTACCCAATTTTTCCAAATCGTCCCAATAATATAGGAAAAAACTTGATTTTCTTGAAAGGTCAACTTAAATATATTAATTTGTTTAAAATGTTTGTTTAAACAATTCAACAAGACGATAGCCTCTGCCCGTTCCGTGTTGCTAGCCCGCTTAACATCAGTTAACAACGGTAACATCAAGTCCTACACAGCCAGTTCGGTCATCGGACACATCAACAAACCAACAATTACAACAAACAAAGAAGGTAATTCTGACATTCCCAGGTTACGACAGGCCATTAACAAGAAACGCGCTCGTAATAAATCACCCATTACTTACTGTTGTGCGAGGCTAACACACAACAACAATTTTGTAGAAATGCGACATTTCTCACACGGGTCCACTAGTTATTATTATTATTACATTACAATACCTTACATTATGCTAACCGGCCAAAACTAAACACCACGCAAATATAATGTCATATCCTTCTCATAGTTCTTTCTTCCTTGCTCTTTCTCCACACTTCCTTCATTCTTTCAGAGTGTTGCACCTTTCTCTCTGCTGTCCATCTTCCTCCCCTACGTTCTCTATTATCATTATTATTATTATTATTATTATCCTCATTTATTGGTTAGAGACATTTCGTTTGAACCTGTCTTATAACTACCGATGAGAGTTATATAATATATCAAACAATAATTATATACTAGCGGACCCGGGCGAGAAATCGCGCATAATGGGTTGTGTGAGCCCCATATGTACAGACTACCCGCCCGGCCCTAGTGCCATACGGGATGTACGCGATATAGTTCTAGCAGGGGCTATCGTCTCGTTTATTTGTTTAAAAGCACTTAGAAAGCAAATAAAATAATATATTTCCATTGATATTTCAAGAAATGCAAGATTTTTCCTGTAGGTCTACTAATGAGACGATTTGTAAGATTCTGGTACAAACCACACCGTCTAACACCCTCTGGGTTAGGAACTTGAGTTTTGCGAAACGTACACCTTAGCGTATTATATAATAAGTCACTACAAGTAAGCACCATAAAGGTAATCCTCTCGCGTCATTGACACACTTCAATTATCTAGGAGTGACATTGCAGACTACAGGGACAGTTTTAACAACCCACATCAAGGAGAGAGTACACGCGGCATTGAGAGCCAGGAACGACATAACGCATCTCCGGGAGATATCAATATAGACAGCCATGGAATTATTCCAGACTAAGATTGTGCCGGTGGCGACATACGGACTAGAGAACATTTGGCCCCACCTAAGCTACAAGAACCTAACGGAACTAGAAAAGATCAAGAGTAACTTTCTGAAATGGCCCCTATGCCTCTCAAAATCACAACAATCCCGCTGGCGTATGCACTAGCAAGAGAACCTCTGCTTATAATAGAAGACTTGCGACTCAAACTTCTTATGCCATCGACTGAAACAAGACTTAAAGACGAAACAGAACGACATTTGGAGCGACTTCTACAGCGCGGATGCGATGATAGACAAAGACTGGATACTAAGGCTACGCGAACTACGCCACGTCGCGACCAGATTCGTGACTCATGGATTCCACTACAAAGTATGCATGAACAAGAAATACCACCAACCAGTCCCAGAATGTGTATGCTCGAGGTGCGGAAAGAATTGTGATAGATACCACGCAATGTGCTGTGGACAGGGACACAGTTGAGTGTCGACCAATAGTGCCTTATATTTAATGCATATTTAGCGCTGTATGATTTACTGTTCGCTTAATAAATATACCTTTATCATAATATTATTATTAATAATAATAATAATATATCTGGTCCACCTCGTGGCGTCTTAACTAGCATTCTTGGCTGTCATCGCGTAGGTCCGCTTTTTATTCCCAGCTCTACCAAGAAATATAATTCTTGGCTGAGGGCTGGAACGTGATACCCATAGCCTCATGAGTAAGAACTGAGAAGAGGTGGGTTCGATTCCCATCTTAGCCACAATTGGCTGTTTCACACTTGTACTCCAGATGGATACTGGAATGGTTCCCATTGATGGTCACAAGGTGCCTCCTTTTGAATCCTAGCCTCAATTATAAATACACACACTACTGCAATCATTACTAGGGCTCGGATTTTTAGGTAAATTAGTATTTTTTAATGTAAATGCATATTTTAAACATTTTGTCTATAAATACACAAATTCCTGCTTTTCACTTATTAGCACATAAAAATACATACTATTTACATTATTTACAATCAGTATGCTAGATCTTTCAGTTTATTGAATATTGGTCTGTATTACTTCAACGGGGAAGAACCTGTTAGTTATCTAATCTTCATGAAGAGCGTATGTCAGCTTGCAGCTGTGTTTTTCTTAACTTGTCGCCCCGTCCCACTTACTGTGGAAGCCGGGGATGCCTAAAGTAAAACCAACTACAAGTTATCGTCTGCAGAAGTATGTTGCAAAATTTAAGGATAATTTTACTTCTGATGGGGGCGTTCTGTTCTGCCAACCATGTGGGAAAGCAATCAAGGCTGAACAGCGATCTCAAGTTTCACCACACCTCGTAGGCAAGAAACATATTGGCGCAGTTTCGCGCCTTCAGATGAAGTGTTTCGCGACAATCGTCGGTCTTTTGTGAAGGACAACCTGAAGATGTATCTCGTTGTGTATTGTAATTCTTCAGCAGTCGGTGAGGCATAGCATAAATCGCACTCGTGAGTACTGCATATTGTTTATATTGTCATTAATAAACTAAATTACAATTACATATTTTTATTTTTGTAACATATTTCAGAAATATTTAATACATAAAAAATAGACTAAATATTTTCCTGATTCTTTTGTACCTAAAAATCCGAGCCCAAGTCATCACAATGGCATAGGTTATCAGATTGCACACGTACCCAAGTACACAGGGTTACATGGCCATGTTGTAACAAATCTCTTAAATTAATCAACAACTACAACAATAATCACATCTCTACTTCGTACAAAAGAAACTCCCCGATTCTTGGATGTAATGGGTAATATCGAGAACCAATCGATGGATTTTGGTGTGATTTTCGCCATCCTGTAATGAATTTCTCGAGGAAGGTTTCTAGCTTCGGAGCGAGTTTACGAGCTAGCTAGCAAGCCCCTCACCCCAGCTTCGGCCAGCAACAAACTGTAAAATCGTGTCGAGATAAGACTTCAGAGAAGAGTAGTTTGGAGATTCGCTGTTCACCTCGGCTTTTCTGAATTGCGTCTGCAACCTGCCGTCCGTGCGCCTTTTAAGCTTACGCTGGGTAAACCGTTAAAGACACCTGGCGAAACCGGGGCTGATTGCTTGTATAATATGATATATGAATTGCAGCCAATGGCCATAGCTGGGTATTTTTGATTGAACCCCCGAGGACTCCCAACAAGTTGGAATTCAAGTAGTTCCAACTTTGGCTACCAGATGCTACTGTCACTAACACCTAGCGGCGAACGTTGGAACTTGATAGAGCGTTTCTAACTAGCAAAATATAACCTGCAAATTTTGCTGAACACTGACAATTGCAGCGGTAAATTCTCTTACTTGCCATAAATATATGACATGGGTCCGCCGGCTTAACTTCCCCTCCAAAGGAAGGAATACTGAAGGATTTTAACGCTCTTAAGGGGAGTTCCAATGGATAAAATATCAATTTTCAGATTTGTATACGATGTACTTTGAAGTTTAAAATGATGTATAACACTTGATATTTGTTACTTGCAAAACATGTCAATATTTATTTAAATAATGCAGTGCCCGCTAGAAAACATTGATAATTAGAACATACAAAGGCATTCTCTCAGAACTTACTTTTAGCACATAAATGTTCCATATTTTTCAGTTGTTACTTATCACAGAAGTCTCAAATTTTTGCCACCTCTAGCTGGTCTTGTAAATGAGATTTTAACGCAGGGATTTTGTTCTAGCTCTAATACATTATGAAAAAAAGAAGAAGATATATCTAGATTTTTAAAACAAAAAAAATCAGATTACTAAGAATTGATCACTAATTACGGCAATAAAATGTCATCTAAATCTACCCAGTAATTTCTACGAAATAGGAACATGAATTTATTAAATATTAACCTTAAGAAGTTTGGCCATTGGGACTCCCATTAAAAAGCCGACGACTTTGGCCGGCCTAGCAGTTCAGCATTCTACCGACTACGCCACCGAAGTCGACTGCTAGTATAATATACACTATTGTATAAGCATGAGGTCGAGGTATTCTTTTTGTTGTTAATATGTAAGTTGGTTTCGGATAAGAGTTTATCATGGCCTCCTTGATATGCTTCATCGCGATAACTTTTCAATATTTCACTCTTGTTGCCCTTTCAACGTAAGATAAAATAATAGCTGCCCATTGTAAGGTTAACCTAACAAAGTAAACAAGCTCGTACGGCATCCTGAGAGAAAACATGGACTCCAAGTAAACCAACAGTTTCAATGTTATTTCTTTGCAAACAACAATAGAAGCTCCTTTGTTTTCAACATGATGGCGACGTTAGAATATTCACTGGTCGAAGATTTCAAAGGGAAGAACTAAGAACAGGTTAAGGTGGCGCTAACTTAGGTTCTGTTGATATTTTGTGTGTGAATTATCACAGGAAGATTGTTTGGAACAAAATGTTAATATATTTCCGAGGTATGGGCTTTTGAGTTTGTCAAGTCTACCAATTACTTTGCAGGCATTTCTTTCACAGACATTTTCCATTGCTTCCATTTTCGTCCAATACATTATCTTAGAGAGTACTGCACCGATCTACTTGAAATATTCATAGTATTCATATGTGCGTATATACTAATCTGAACTAGAATAACAGCTCCAGTAATTGTGTAACTTGATGTAAATTTCCTAAGAAAAGTTTTCAAATAATATGTTTGTAGAACAAGTACCATGGATTTTGGTAGGATTACAAGCCATGGACTCCCTTTTAAGTGTATTTAGTTTAAAATCTTCAAGCTTGATAGTTAACTCTTTATTGGGCAGAATAGTAGCCTATATTTAGTAAATATATATTATTTGTATTTATTTACATTTAATTATTTTAGCCTAATAATAATAATAATAACATCACAGAAGTGACAAAGAGGAAATCTGACATTCTACGGATCGGAGCGTGGAATGTTAGAAGTCTGCTAGGAAATGGAAGGTTAGAAAACTTAGAAAGGGAAATGGATAGGTTGAGGTTGGATTTGGTTGAGATTAGTGAAATGCGCTGGCAGGAAGAACAGGACTTTTGGTCAGGAGATTATAGGGTCATTAGCACTAAATCAAACAATGGCCAAGCAGGGGTTGGCCTCATATTGAGTAGGAAACTTGGACAGCGGGTGGAATATTATGAGCAATATAGTGAACGGATTATTGTAGCAAAAATAAATACTAAACCTACCTGCACCACAGTGGTACAAGTCTATATGCCTACCAGTCAAGCTGATGATGAGGATGTTGAAAAGGTCTACGAAGAAATAGACGAAATTCTGAGGTATATCAAGGGTGATGAAAATGTTATAGTAATGGGAGATTGGAATGCTGTGGTAGGAAAAGGGAGAGAAGGGAAGATAGTAGGAGATTTCGGATTAGGTGAAAGGAATGATCGAGGAAGCAGGCTGGTAGAATTCTGCACTGAGCATGAGTTGGTCATAGCTAACACCTTATTCAATAACCACAATAGAAGAATATACACATGGATGAGACCAGGAGATACAGGGCGTTACCAAATCGACTTCATTATGGTCAAGCAGAGGTTTCGAAACCAGATTTTGGATTGTAAAACATATCCTGGTGCTGACATAAACTCTGACCACAATCTGGTTATAATGAAATGCAGATTAAAGTTGAAGAAACTGAAGAAAAGTCAAAAGCCAAAAAGGTGGGCAATAGACAGACTGAAAGAAAAGGATGTAAACGAAAGATTCAAGAAGAGTATAAAGGAAGGACTAATGAAAAACCCTAAACAAACTTCAATTGCAGACGAATGGGCACTTTTGAAGAATGAAATAACAAAATCCGCAGAAGAAAACATTGGTAGGAAAGAGAGAATAGGTAGAAAACCGTGGATCACTCAGGATATACTCGAATTGATGGATGAAAGGCGGAAGCACAAGAATGTGAGAGATGAAAAGGGGAAAGCAGAATACAGACGTCTGAGAAATGAGGTTAACAAGAAGTGCAAGGAAGCGAAAGAAGAATGGTTGAAAGAGAAATGTGCTGGTATAGAAAATTGTCTGAAATTAGGAAAAGTAGACACAGCTTATCGAAGGATTAAGAATACTTTTGGGGAAAAGAAGACTAAGTGCTGTAATATTAAGGACACAAATGGAAAGCCTCTAACAGATAGGGAAGAAAAGGTTGAGAGATGGAAAGCATACATAGAGAGTTTGTATAAGGGAAAGGAGATTGAGAATCATGTAATGGAAAGGGAGGAGGAAATTGATGAGGATTCGAAAGGAGATTTAATATTGAGATCAGAATTTGATAGAGCTTTGGAAGACTTAAGCAGGAACAAAGCAACAGGCATAGATGATATACCGATTGAGTTGCTACGCTGCATAGGAGATGAAGGTCTGATCAGGTTATTTCACTTGGTGTGTAGGATTTATGAGACAGGTGAGGTACCCCCTGATTTCAAGAAGAATGTAATCATCCCTATACCAAAGAAAGTGGGAGCTGACAGATGTGAAGATTACCGTACAATCAACTTGATAACTCATGCTTCAAAGATCCTGTCTAGAATAATTTACAAAAGGATTGAGAGCCAGATAGAAACGGAGTTGGGTGAAGACCAGTTTGGTTTCAGGAGAAATGTAGGAACAAGGGAAGCTGTACTAAGTCTTAGGCTGATTTTGGAAGGTAGAATAAGGAAAGATAAGAGAACGTTCATGGCTTTTGTAGACTTAGAAAAGGCTTTTGATAACGTTGATTGGACTAAATTGTTTGACATTTTGAAATCGATTGGAATCAAGTACAGGGATAGGAGGGTGATATACAATCTATACAGAAACCAGACAGCAGTCATTCGAGTTGAAGGACATGAGAGAGAAGCTGGTATTCAGAAAGGTGTAAGGCAAGGCTGCAACTTATCACCCATACTTTTCAATCTTTACATTGAACAAGCAATGATGGAAATTGGAGAAAAATTTAAAGTGGGAGTGAAGATTCAAGGAGAAATAATTTCAACTCTGAGATTTGCTGATGACATCGTCATCTTCGCCGACAAGCCTGAAGATTTGAATCAGTTTTTGAATGGTATGGACTCCGTCTTACGGAAAGAATTCATGATGAAAATTAATAAATGTAAAACAAAAATACTGGAATGCAGCCGAAATAAATCAGAAACCTCTATGAAGATCAAATTGGCAGGTGAAAAGCTGAAGGAAGTAGGAGACTTCTGTTACTTAGGAAGCAGAATAACCAGTGATGGACGAAGCAAAGAGGATATAAAAAGTAGGTTGGCTCAGGCAAGAAAAGCATTTCTAGAAAAAAGGAACCTGCTGACATCGAATATAGATTTAGGTATTAGGAAGTCATTTTTGAAAGCCTTTGTCTGGAGCGTGGCGCTCTATGGAAGTGAAACTTGGACTATTGGTGCAGCAGAAAAGAGGAGAATTGAAGCATTTGAAATGTGGTGTTACAGGAGAATGATGAAGATCAGATGGGTAGATAGGGTTACAAACAAAGAGGTATTAAGACGAGTGGGAGAGGAGAGATGTTTCTGGCGACTGCTAATGAAGAGGAGAGATAGGTTGGTAGGACACATACTAAGACACCCAGGAATAGCAAGCTTAGTTATGGAAGGAAGGGTCGAGGACAAGAACTGTAGGAGTAGACCAAGGTTAGAATATGTTAAACAGATTGCCTCGGATGTAGGGTGTGGTGGCTATGTAGAGATGAAACGATTACCTCAGGACAGGGAGGCATGGAGAGCTGCATCAAACCAGTCAAAAGACTGAAGACTCAAACAACAACAATAATAATTTAATTTTTTTCCTTTAACATTTTAATGCTCATAATTAATTTTATAATTTTACTGTTAATATGGTAAAATTATCAGAAATTTCATTTTTATAAGCTTATTTATTTTCAAAATGTAGAGGCATATTAAGCATTATTAAACATTTAAAAATAGAAAACAATTAAAATTAAAAAGTAAGAACAACTCCGATAATGAAAATAAAAATAAAAACAGCTTTATTGTTATTACCATTTTCTTATCTTTACTTTCTATTTTAATTGTTCTTATTAAAACATTTATCGAGCACCCCAGGTCAAGGAGATAAACTAATAATATTTGGTTTACAGGAACATTAACACATCCACAAGAATTAGTTGAATTATGACTGAAAGATTCAACCATCAGCATCTTTGACAATATACATAATTGTCCTTTTGCTAGGTGGTTAATATACTGACCACTAATCTACAAAGGGTTAAGTCATAAATATACCTTTTGCTTAATACAGTGGAACGTGGCTAATTCGAACTTCTATAATTCGAAATCTTCTTTAATTCGAATTTTTCTCTTGGTCTCTAGCATTTTATATACAATCAATGCTAAAAGATCGTGGTTAATTCGAATTATATTTTGGATAATTCGAAGTTTTTAGTGTAAAAAGCCGATCGGAAGCCAAACAGTTGGGTCAGTTCCCGAAAAAACTGTTCCGAGTGCAGCCCAAGCAACAAACAACATCACAGAACTTAAGAATTTTTAAAGTAGAAATGACGTAAGTGGTTCTGTTATCCGTTCCTTAAATTTGTTAGATTCTTTTGTGATGGCCGAGAGACTTAATTCTTGGAAATCCGTAAAAATCTCAAACTTTTTTGAGAAACAGTTGATTTCTCTAAGACTTAACTAGATTGCTGGATACTACTGCCGTTAAATATGTGAATAGTACATTTTGGTTTTATTTTTCATTTGAAACTTTTCAGGTCATTCACGATACAGTCATTATAAAGTATCATTGTCTGTTAATATGCTTTGTTGAACGTAAATCTTTATGTAAACGTAATACAGTATATATTCTCTACCCTTTCCAAAGAACTTTCTTAATTCGAATATTTGGATAATTTGAATTTTTTTACTGGTTCCTTGAGGTTCGAATTATCCAAGTTCCACTGTATTTGGTCTATAAAGATTCATTAATTGTAATGTTGGTAACAGTGAAGGCTATTGCTTTTTCAGTAACAACTATTTGATCTTATATCCGGAGTTTCACTTAACATGTTGAAAAACTTTCTGAACAATTGATTCATAATTTTGGATGATATGAGCATATTAAGAAATTGAAGTGTTTTGTACAGTTAGTGCCACCTCAAGTCAAAGTATGTGGACGTCAGTGTTTGAATAGTTCTATTACGTGTATTTTTTAAAAAATTGTAGGTTCAGTTAGGGTTTCTCAAAATGTATTTGGCATAGCACTTTAAACAGCAAGCAAACTAATAAGTTGAGTGAAACAATTTGTTAATGATACGGTAGTCCAACTCCGACCACACACGATGGAGCATACATATCCTGGTCAATTTAAGTTACAGCCGCATGGATCCGATTCCTCAGTTCAACAATTGGAAAACTGATAGCGTCGATTATTGTCATTTTGTGACAGATGTGGGTCGGTGTATTATACGCTGGCCTCCCTGGTCACCTGATCTGATCCCGTGTGATTTATTTCTATCGGGGTTTATCAAAGATGAAGTTTATGTTCCACACATGTCAGTTAATCTCGTTGAACTGAGGAACCGGATTCATGCGGCTTTAGCTAAAATTGTCCATAATATGCTCCAGCGTTTGTGGTCGGATTTGCACCTCTATATCGATATTGGCCGTGTGACGCGAGGAGGCCACATCGAGAATTTGTAGCAAGCAGACTCAAAAAACTTGATGAGTTTCTATTTTAGTTGGTATATGTGTCAATGGTGTAGGCTATATACTTTCAATAATACATGTGTATGAAATCACTTAAATCATTTGTGCTAACCCTGCACTTCTCTCCTAATCCTACTTTTGCAGAAGGACTTTTCTCTGAATTATTTTGTTATATTACAACATGAAGGTATTATTTTGAACACCTGTATGCTACTTCTGAATTGGTCTTGCTGGGAATAATCTAAGAAATGTCTATCGCCAGATAGCATAGATAAACGAGCATAATTCTGTGTAAATCATGTTAACGTACCTTTCTCTTCTTTCTAGGTAAGTAATCTGTGCTATATGACAGGAGGCTGAAGAAGGCGATCTACTATCTGTGAGTTACACATCATTTCTTCAATTATAGTTACATCGGTGGACTTTTATTATTAACATTTTTATTACTATTATTATTATTATTTATATAAATATTGATTTAATTATTTAATCGATTGTTCCCCTTTAGGAGAGCGATTGAACTTGAATACATGATTTCATCTTCTGGCGTTTTCCCGCTTATCTTCCCAAAATCTCTTCATCCTCTCAAAATGCCCCTTCTTCCGCTCATCTGTCCATTTTCTTCCAGGCTGTCGTGATGGTCTAGGCTCAAACTTAACATTTTTGATTTTATTCCGGCACTCGTTGCGGTCCTCGAGATTTTCTATGTTGACCTGTTGTAGGTTCCTCAGGATCTCTGTCAGCCACTCCGTGCCACACTTACTCTGTGTTATAACGTTATTATTATTATTATCATTATTACAGTTATAATTATTTACTTAGTAAATGAACAATGTGTGCAAAATATGTGGCAAATGTGAGAAGTCAGCCACTTTTATCGGTGCAAAAAATAGGAAATTGTCATTAAATAAACTCATGGAATGGTCATTGGAGTGCAACTTTGATTATAATAATATATAGCCTATTGTAAACCATTCCTGGCTATTTGGCTACAAAAATTTAATGAATTTATTATTATTGTTGTTCTTCTTCTACTACTTAATATTATTAATATTATTATTATTAAAAACTCATTCAGTGCTATTGCTGGTACGTGACGATCGCATATTTTACACCGTTGAATATACACAATTCATAAAGCTATCCCGTGTATTTCCATTCCTTAGAGAGTTATAGGAATCTCAACCAGCAATCGATACATCTGTGTAAGCTCAACAGTGATGATAGATCCAGCGATAAACGCCATAATTTATACACGGTGTTTCAACATTAACTAAGTGAATATAATTTCAAGGTAAACATTCTGCGAGTTGTGTTGCTCAAACTTGTTGAAATGCTTTCTTGAAATACCAAGAACATACAGCTTGAGGTAACACGAGTCTTATTTTTATGCCAATACTTGGCAGATACAAAATAATACAACATTTAAAAACGCAAGTAATATTTTTCTTAAAAGAAAGTGAAATTTTTGAATTTTTTGATTACTTCTCCATTCATTCTAGAAAACTAACAAGTGTGCAACAATGGACCAAAATTTAGTCCTCTAAGTTTCCAAAACCTCTCAAGAAGAGACAAAATACAGAAAGGTAAACTCATGTACGTTCTGGACAACTTAGTACATTTAAAACCATCACTGCTCCGTAAACTTCCTGTGATGATTATCGGTTTGGTGTTGCTAACCATGTAGTATTATGGAATACATTATGAAAAAAAAATATTCAAAACCATGATTTGAACACTTATAAAAATTCAAATAACGTGATTTTTGAAAAAGGAATAAGAATTAATTCAGAATAGCTTTTATATTGAAAGAAGCATCTATTACAATATAAATCGTTGGATACAGTAATCATGAGGGGCAGATGACCTCGCTGGTCCGCCTCTTAAAATAACAATAACTAACTAACTAACTAACTAACCAACTAACAGAAATAGTGGAATTTAAAAAATACTGATTAATTATTATTTGACAGATTGTCTGTCACCAGTGACCTTGTTTGCTTAGAACAATGAGAATACATTTATCCAAGAGACCGCATTTCAGAGTAATGGTTTTTAAATTAAATCCGGACATCATTATAGCCGAGCGCGTTAATGACGATCCATGACTGCATTGGATATTCTAGGTTTTAATCACGACGTTGGGGACATACAGAACGCTGTTCAGAATGTTTAACGCTATTCCATAGAAATCAAATTTATAATATGGTCCATGGATACAAGCAAAGTTACTCTAAGATGCCGATGTTCACCTTGAAAAAGATATTCCTAAGTATTCCCCTGATAATATGATTCATTCACCTAATACACAATGGTTTTAATTTTTTTAAAGATAAGCTAGGAAGCAAAATAAATAAATAAATAAATAAATAAATCAAACAATAAACAAATAAATTGGAGATTTTTGGGAGCTTTGAAAATAATACAGCCATTATTCAGTCTTTACAATAAAAAACAAGTAGTTCCGTGAAGAACTATACAGCCTATTTTCATACGTATATCCTGCTCATGTTAATTGCCTCTATCAACATACAAAATTTCAGTTTAATTGCTGTAACAGATTCGTAGATATTGAGAACCGTCTAAATATTTCAGATGGTCGCCAGGATGGATTTTTATTTTTGTACTATTACATTAAGATTATTGTGTACGTGTGGTATTCAAGCTTCAATCGCATGATTAGAACACAAGAAGTAAAAACGATATTTTAAAATTACGCACAGCAGCCATCTTGTAATTATGCAAACAATTGAAATAAATTAGATGCCAGTGGATCAACATTTGTATAAGCATTTAACGTGCAAAGTTTCACGGCACTCGCATAGTTAATTCGCGAGAAACGTCCATTTAAATATTTATATTTCGCGTCGCCGCCATGTTGGATTTGTGCTCACCAGGTTACTGAAAGTCCTATAGGTGAACATATGTTCATAGTCTCTATGAACATTACAAAATTCAGTTTGGTTGCTGTAAAAGATTCATAGATATTGAGAACCGTCTAAATATTTCGTAAGCTCGCCATTTAGGATTGTTATATGTATAGGCCATAGAGGTATGTACCATTCAAGGACAATTATTGCCTAGGTTCATTATTCAAACTTTCACTTCGATCGCATGATTACGATACAAGAAATAAAAACTTAATTTTAAAATTTCGCACAGCCGCCATCTTTAGGTTATGCAAACAATTGAATTAAATTAGATATCAGTGCATTACAATCTGCAAAATCATTTACTGTACCACATTTCACTGCGCTCAGAGAGTTAAGTCACGAGAAAAGTCTATTAAAATATTTCATATTCGCTTGGTCGCCATGTTCGTTTTGTACTTTACAGGTCTATGAAATATACATAGGTAAACTTGTATCAGTACCCTTTATCACCGTACAAAATTTCAGGGTGATATCTGTAATAGTTTCGGAGATATAGAATGTCAGTGAAATATTTCGCACAGCCGCCATTTTGAGGTTATGTAAACAATTGAACTAAATTAGACTCCAGTGCATTACAATGTGTATAAACATTTGCTGTCCAAGTTTCATTACGTTTGGATAGTTAAATCGCGAGAAAAATCTATTTAAATGTCTCAAATTCGCTTGACCGCCATGTTGGTTTTGTAGTCACCAGGTTTTTAAAATTCTCATAGGTGAACTTCTAGTAGTGCCCTCTATCACCGTACACAATTTTAGGGCGATATCGGTAATAGTTTCGGAGATATCGAATGCTAGTGTAATATTTCGCACAGCCGCCATGTTGGATTGGTGAGACGTAACAAAATTTGAAGGGCACGGTCGAGGTCGTCGGGAATAGTGCTATGAACTTACCGAGTTTCATTGAAATCGCTCCAGCCGTTTTGATTTTATTAGGGGGACACACACACACACCTCTCACACACACACACACGCACACGCACACACACAGGGACAAAAGGTGATCTCATAAGCCTATTTTTTCAAAATTGAAAATAGGCTAAAAATGTACGTTTTCAAAAGAAAATTGTTGGTGTTTCAATTGAGCATTGCACTTATAGAACGAGTTTGCCAAGGCGTCTTCTGGCGAGATTCTTGAACTTTGTATTGAACTAATCTTGGGGGCTAATAGATTCGGAAAGACTGAACAAGAATTGTTGGGGGTTTGAGTCTGTATTATATTATGCACTTCATCTTGATTGTGTATGGATATCAGTAAGTGAGGAGGGTAAAATCAGAATAGAGGGGTAGCGATTGTCTTTCTATAAAGGGCACAATCCCTGCTTCCAGAGGATGGAGGGGAATGTGATGCTCGAGGCAGAGCAGCGCGGAGGAGCACAAAGAGACATCCTCTCGTCTTTCACGCGCCCGCTGGAGAGCCATGGCTCTCACTAAAGTGGCAGTGGTTATTATAGTCAAGAACACTGCCGATTGAGCAAAGACAAGGTCTCTCTATCTCTACCACCGCGAGATAAATGCCGAATAAGCACATACTGCCACTCACACAGTCTTCCCGCGTTTAGCACAAAAAGTAGTTTCCTTCACAGTACATGTCGAACTCTTACTGGTTTCAATAGTTGAAGCGTATGCGTGAACACACGTCTATGTTACATTTCTATCTTATTGGGAAAAACAGCGATAAATGTGAGTGTTGTCCATGGGACATAGTCCAGTCAAAATATATATCCGACATTGGAGGAACTACTAAACAAACAGAGATCACTAAGGACTCACATTGTAGGCTATACAATTTAATATCATTGTAAACAGATATTCACAATGTTTACTCTCAGACGCATATTTTAGACGATATTGAGGAAACACTGAAAAAAAACAAGTTGTTCAGTAAAGAACATACAGCCTACTTTCTCCTAAATGCATGGGTATTGTTATAACTCTTTGTCCTTTTCAAGGAGTATAATTGAATGTTGGTTGTAGTAGCTTGCTGAAATACAACGTGCTATACGGATATTAAACATGAATATGAGGTGCCCATTGCTAGTGCAATATTTCTGTACAATATTTCATTCAATTCGGTTTCACCGTGTTTGAATTGATATGACGAATCGATTTGCACACATACATGGCCGCTATCTGCAAACTATTTGACTGATGACCTCGTAGTTTTGTCAAACAATTCTTCATACATAAAGGTATACTGTTACAAAATTTGGTAGAGATCAGATGAATAGGTTGGTCGTAATTTGATTTAAGCTTTGAACATTTGGGTGGCGGCCTTACGTTTTCGTCAAGATAGCAGCGATATAAAACATGAAACTGAGGTGCCCTTTGCTAGTGGTACCTCTGTACTAAATTTCGTTCAATTTGGATTCACCGTGTTTGAAAATATAGGGGGAATCGATTTGCACACAAACATGGCCGCCATCCGCAAATTATTGAGCAGATGACCTCGTAGTTTGGTCAAAAGATTCTTCAGACATAAAAATATAAAGTTACAAAATTTGGTAGGGATCAAATGAATAGATTGGTCGTAATTTTAATTAAGCTTTGAACATTTGGGTGGCCACCATTACGTTTACGTCAAGTTGGCGGCGATTTAATACATGACACTGAGGTGCCTTTTGCTATTGCTACCTCTGTACTAAATTTTGTTCAATTCGGATTCACCGTGTTTGAAAAGATAGGGGGAATCGAATTGCAGACAAACATGGCCGCCATCCGCAAGTTATTGGGCAGATTACCTCGTAGTTTGGTCGAAAGATTTTTCATACATAAAGGTATAAAGTTACAGAATTTAGTAGAGATCAGATGAATAGGTTGGTCGTAATTTGAATTAAGCTTTGCACATTTGGGTGGCCGCCATTACGTTTACGTCAAGATGACGGCGACTTACAACATGACACTGTGGTGCCCTTTGCTAGTGCTACCTATGTACCAAATGTCGTTCAATTCCGTTTCACCGTGTTTGTAAAGATAAGGGGAATCGATTTGCACACAAATATGGCCGCCATCCGCAAATTATTGGGCAGATGACCTCGTAGTTTGGTCAAATGATTTTCCATACATAAAGGTATAATGTTACAAAATTTGGTAGAAATCAGATGAATAGGTTGGTCGTAATTTGATTTGAACTTTGAACATTTGGGTGGCTGCCATTTCGTTTACGTCAAGATGGCGGCGAAATAGAACATGACACTGAGGTGCCATTTGCTAGTGCTACCTCTGTACTAAATTTCGTTCAATTCGGATTCACCGGGTTTGAAAAGATAGGAGGAATTTGTTTGCAGACAAACATGGCCACCATCCGCAAATTATAGGGCAAATTACCTCGTAGTTTGGTCAAAAGATTCTTCATACATAAAGGTATAATGTTACAAAATTTGGTAGAAATCAGATCAATAGGTTGGTCGTAATTTGAATTAAGCTTTGAACATTTGGGTGGCCACCATTACGTTTACGTCAAGATGGCGACGATATAAAATATGACACTGAGGTGCCCTTCGCTAGTGCTACCTCTGTACCAAATTTTGTTCAATTCGGATTCACCGCGTTCGAATTGATAGGGGGGGGGGGGACAGACTTTCAGAGTCCACACACACACTCACACACACACTCTCTCTCTCTCTCTCTCACACACACACACACACACACACACAGACACACAATTTTTGGCCCTGTAGTGATCTCATAAGTCTACTTTCATTTTTTGCAAAAATCGAAAGTAGGCTAATTGCAAATATCTTGCTGTGTTTGGCTGTTACACAGCTATTACATGACTTTCGACGTTGCAATTTCTTTTTACTGTTGGCAGAGGTCCAAACAACATATAGAAAAATTAGAACTACATGATCTGTTGCAAGGTCAGGCCCCCTTTTATGTCTAATTTGACTGGACTAACAGGGCCACGCGGTAAGACGTGACATAGACTTTAGTTCCGTAAAACAAACACACTACACAACGCGCTCTAACTCACTCGCCCATAATGGAGGCGAACAGAACAGAGTAGAATAGCGTTATTTTAAGTTAAATGCTATTCTTGGAACCTACTTATAATGTATTAGTCCGTAAAAATAATTTTCCTTTAAATGTAAAACACAAATAAACTAGTTTCTTTGCCGTGGTCAAGTTATTAGCCTACTTTCGATTTTTGCAAAAAATGAAAGTAGACTTATGAGATCAACACAGGGCGAAAAAAGTGTGTCTGTCTGTGTGTGTGTATGTGTGTGTGTGAGTCTGTGTGTGTGTGTATGTGTGTGTGTGAGTCTGTGTGTGTGTGTGTCTGTGTGTGTGTGAGTGTGTGTACTCTGAATGTCTGTCCCCCCCTATCAATTCGAACACGGTGAATGCGAATTGAACGAAATTTGGTACAAAGGTAGCACTAGCAAAGGACACCTCAGTGTCATGTTTTATATTGCCGCCATCTTTACTAAAACTGAATGGCGGCCACTCAAACGTTCAAAACGTAAAATCAAATAACGACTAACCAAATCATCCGATCTCTACCAAATTTGGTAACAACATACCTTCGTATAGGATGCGTCTTGTGACCAAACTACAAGGTCGTCTGCGATACCATTTCAGGATGGCGGCCGTGCGAATTATGCAAACTTTATAATCCATATCATGGGACCCACCAGTTCCGATTATCGAGCC
The DNA here is from genome assembly GCA_946902985.2 of Meconema thalassinum. NCBI lineage: Eukaryota > Metazoa > Arthropoda > Insecta > Orthoptera > Tettigoniidae > Meconema > Meconema thalassinum. The sequence continues at coordinate 438,773,426 of OX336393.1, read as the reverse complement.
GAGAATCGTTTTAACTGTTCTAAAGGAAGAGGCACGTTCGAAATTAAAAGTTTATTTTGTAATACTATAGTGCAGACGTGATTTTAAAAAGCTGAGCTGATTCAGTAATAAGACAAGATGGCAGCGGATATCTTTTGCCTGACTTATATTTCACTAATTTGAGTATTGCATGCAATATAGCGTACTGATACAAAATAAATAAACTTTGTATGAAATGCTTTATATATAAATAATATACTCCAGTGATGAAATCGTTTAGTATAAATCATTATTTGCTAACAAGTTCTTTGTAAGTCATTTTATATAGAACTATATTCGTTGACACAATTAGCTCAGTGGTAGAGCGTTAGCCTATCGCTCAAATGCCTATGGTTCACACCCGATCAGAGCTAGGTTTTTTGCTTGAAATGTTATATGTTTATTGTTTTGTAATGACTCGGATGTTTTAAAATTAAGCTTTATATTGTGCATATTATGGTGTAAAATATATATTTAATTAAAACATAATTCGCCAGCAGATTTACTCGAGACATCTAGTTGCCAAAAAGGTAACTAGATTAACTTCCAGATTTTATTGAAAAGTTTCTTCCTCTGGCCGCTAGAATGCACTCGCTCTGTTAGGATTATATTGTTCGATATTTCACCACTAGATATCACGACTAGTCTACGTGGGGCTCCATTGATTACTACACCATTGGCATTATATGCGCATCGAATTTGAAGAATGACAAGATGATACTACGATACATTTTTACTTTTTATTTTAAAGGGTTTGTAACAGCCTATTTTGCGTTACTTGAAAATGTTATTTGAAGTAAAGAACAAAACGATTTCACATAGTTGGTGTTAGTTCAGGTTATTAATTACTACTTTTATTTCAGGCAAATAGCAATCGAAAATATCCACATAGTTTGTATACACACGTCTCTGTAGGGTCATGGAAAGATTTGTTAATTCAATTAGGGTTGTGAAAGCCATGCACAACCAGACGTATAAAGACATGCCTCAACTCAAAGTTGGATGTTGCCCACGGCAGGTCGTATATGTAATAATAATAATAATAATAATGTTATTGGTTTTACATCCCTTTTAACTACTGCTGCTTTTAGAGACACCGGGCTGCCGGAATTTTGGCCCGAAGGGGATCTTTAACGTGCCAGTAAATATACTGACACGGCTCCCTCGCATTTGTGCACCCTCAAATGCCAGCTGACTGCGCCAGGATACGAACCTGCAACCTAGGGCCCAGCAAGCGAGAACGGTACCGCTGAGCCACGCAGCCAGTCCGGTCGATTATGTCTCCAGATCCATAACATTCTTGATATACTTCTTATCTTTCTTTCTTTCTTTCTTTCTTCAATGATGGTAGCAGTTTTTATCTAGGTTGTGGCGTTTGGTAGAGGTAAATCGTTTCTAAGGTCTTCAACAAAGAATAGTTCTATTATACTCTTTGATAATAACAACGAGTTATAACTATACTCATACATTTAGGAGAAAGTAGGCTATATGTTCTTTACTGAACATCTTGTTTTTGTTATGTTTAAAAGTACAACTATGGTGCGTTTCCTTTTGGTTTTAACACAATAATTTGCGCGGATGAGATGGAGGTACAAGAACAGTTAGACGTAATAAATGAAAAGATTGAGCAATGGGGATTGAAAATAAATATGGCGAAGAGTATAACAGTGCTGTTGAGTAGAGATAAGAAAGAAGGAATAGGAGTAATCAAAGTAGGAGATAAGGAATTGGAAGTGGTGAAACACTTCAAATACTTGGGAAGTGGTCTGACTGAAGAAGGAAGACTAGATTTGAAAATTAGCAGAAGAATACAACTCGGGAGTGCTTTTTACCAACAGGTACGGGGACTAGTATGGAACAAGGATATACCAATTAAGGCTAAAGAAGTTATGTACAAAGCATATTATGTTCCTATTATGACATATGTAGCAGAAACTTGGACAATGACTAAGAGGGATGAGAGCAGAGTACAAGCAGCTGAGATGATGGTCCAGAAAACGAGGAGGGACAGAGTGAGAAATGAAGATATACCGAAAGAACTGGAAGTACAGAAACTCAATGACAAACTGGAGCAAAATAGATTGAGATGGTCTGGACATGTCAAAAGGATGAATGAAGTAAGGCTACCAAGACGAGCAATGGAACGACGGATGTCAGGGAAAAGAGGACGAGGAAGACCAAGAATGCGTTGGATGGACTCGGTGGAGAATAGTATTTGAAAACGGAACCTGGATTGGAACACTGTGTCGGAAGAGGAATGGTGGAACGACAGAACAAAGTGGAGAGGCCCCATATTTGCCTCAACCCAGTGTCAACCGGAAAAGGGGAAATGATGATGATGAATTCGTACTAATAAGCTTAGTAATACACAGCTGATAACACCAGAAGAGCTTCTTGCCGAGTTTGTGTTCATTATATGAGGACTCCATGGGAAAAACGGGGTAAGTCACACTATGTAATTTTTTCAGGAGAGCGAATTTAAACCTTCAACACTAATAAGAAATACTTAAAATACCCCCTATTGAGAGTAAGCAATGTAGTTAATTTGCCAAGTTTATTTCTTATAAATGAGGTACGGTACACGTTTTACAAATAACATATAATAATAATGATAATAATCCCTGGCACTACAGCCCATTAAGGGCCCAGCGCTATGAAGCGACCGCTGCCCAACCATTTTGCCCTGCAGATATTGGGGTGATGCGTGGCCAGCACAATCGGCCTGTTTTTCGTAGCCGGGGCGCTGCCGCACTGTCAGGCAGCTACTCAATTGTCCTCACGAGGCTGAGTGCACCCCGTTCCAACCCTCATGCCAGTTTTAAAATCCCTGATGGAGCCGGGGATCGAACCCGGGGCTCCGGGTGAGAGGCAGGCGCGCTACCCCAACACCACGGAGCCGGCAATACAAATAATAACTTAAGTTAAATTATGAAACAGTGAGAGGATGTGGGACGTTCTTCTCCGTTTCCACTAAAAATAAAAACCTCTGATCTCAGTGACTTACTGCTTTATTTGAAATCAATTTCAACTGATCTGTAGTGACGATGGCTGGCCACCAGAATGCGCCATAAACTCATTTCCAACAAGACGTTCCGTGACGAACTAAAGAGCCTACTTTTCTTGAAATTTAAGATTCTAGCCAATCTATATAGACCTATCTAGAATGATGACGAAATTAAGTTGGTAATATCGAAATTCCTAATTAGTTCGAAATATACCTTATATAATGTAGCCTAATAGAGCAGTACAGTTGGCAGCCCTGGTGACTGAATATAGGCTATTGGTAGTTGCATCTCTAAAGGTACAGAATACAAAATTTGGTTGAAGTCCAATGGATAGCATGCACGTTACATGCAGTTTGACCTTGGATTTATCAGCGCGCGTAAAATTATGTTGGCAACAATGTCATGTATGTGTAGGTCAGAAATAATCTGAAATATTATGATCTCGTGTTGTACTAATTTTGGATGAAATCCATTTGTTAGTATCGAAGTAACATGTATTTTAAAATTGGACCTATCAGCAGGCTTAGAATCATGTTGGCAGCACTAGCGTAGGCATATATTAGTTACTCCAAATTAATCTAGAATGCCAGGTACTATACGTGTGCAATGTTTAAAGCTATTGGCTTGCATACTTTCTGATATATTGATATTAGGGTAATAAAAATAGAGACAGTATTTATAGACATTTGGCAGCCCTGGTTACTCTTAAGAATCGGCATAGTCATATCGGTTATGGTACACATAGCACACATGAAATTTGGTTGAAATCCAAATGATAGTATAGAAGTTACATGTATTTAAATTTGGACCTCTCAGCAGGCTTAGAATTATGTTGGTAGCACTGACGTATATAAGATACTCCAAATTAATATAGAACGTCAGGTACTATACGTGTGCATAATTTAAAGCTGTCGGCTTGCATACTTTCTGTTATAATGGTATTTGGATAAAATAAATTGAGAGCATTTATTAACAGTTGGCAGCCCTGGTGGCTCTTAAGAATACGGTCAGTCATATCTGTTTACGTACACATACCACAAACGAAATTTGGTTGAAATCCAATTGAAAGTGTAGATGTTATATGCATTTAAAATTTGGACCTATCAGCAGGCTTATAATCATTTTGGCAACACTGCCATGTATGGCCTCCTGGAAATTAAACTGCAATATTATTATCTATACGTGTGCCAATTTTGAAATAGCTCCCATGTATACCTTCCAAGATATCCAACATGGAACTCAAATTTGAATTGGGATTTCTCAGCGGTTGGTAGCACTGACTTACCTTAACTAAGAATATATTCGGTCACCAGGGCTGCCAACTGTAGTTCTCTATTAGGCTACATTATGCCAGGTATACAGTATTTCGAACTTATTAGAAATTTCGATATTACCAACTTAATTTCGTCATTATTCTAGATAGATCCATATACAGTAGATTAATCATTGGCATGAATCTTAAATTTTAAGAAAAGTAGGCTCTTTAGTTCGTCACGGAACTTCTTGTTTATTAGCGGGATTTAAGTATGACTACCAGTAAAAGATTCCCGTGCAGGTATAGTACGAAGTAATAATAATAATAATATCGTATGGCCTCGGATGCCGGGTGCAAGATTTATTAATTGACACCCAGAGGGTAGCTTGCATGTCGAATTTCGTCGTTCCTTTGAACGCTATGAAAGTCAAGGAGGTTAGATATCTAAGCTCCTTGACACTACAGCGCTTTCTAGTAGAGAATGGAGGAACTTTGTGTTGGCGGAAATTCCCGAGATAAATTTTGCCATTGAATAAGGCCTACTGAATTCCAATGGGTTCTTTAACATGCCAACAACGTATGCCAACCATGTCATGATTTATGTCGCCTTTCAAAAATCACTTACCACAGCCAGGGGCGAACCTGCAAGCTTGGGGTGGGTAAGCCGACACGTTAACCACTCACCCACGAAGTTGTAAGGTATATGACGATGTAAAACAAGGAATATTTGTTGATCTTGGCTGGCTAGCGTGAAGTGTACGGCAGTCGCAATACTTTTCGTCGCACTCGAAAATCATGTAAATTGCCGTAAAACGTTTAATTTTACAACATAAACTAGAACAATACACCGATCTAAAATATAGTATATCACTTGGGAATTGAAAGTATTACATTGTTTTTATTGCACGATGTTTTTAGCAAATAGGCCAGTTCAGTTCCAGTAACAAAATAAACAAGGTCTAGGCTGAGGTTTGAGATTAACACGCTAAAATATGCAATTAATGACATATCAATCGTCTAACACACACGAGCAATAAATCTAGAGCTAAAGGCACGTTAAATAAAAATAGGTTGGGGTAATTAGATTACAGTAATACCGTACCGTTCATTAATAAATTGTTAACGAATGATACTAGAAGGTTGGTTGGTTGGTTCCTGAGTTTAGGGTCTGCGACAACGCGGTCATGTAGCCCCGTGTACTTTGGTTGTGTGTAGAATCTGTCTGATAACCGGTGTTAATTGTGATGGCTGTATTAGTGTGTGTACTGTTTTTTTAATTCAAGTAAAGACTGCAACTTTGAATTTTTCAAACAGTTCCTACTTTTGCCACCAAACGCCACCGTCAACGACTACTAGGCCTAGTTCAGAACTTAGCTACTAGACGCGACGGACGTAGGGACCTAAGAGATTGTTTACATTCTTAACCTATACAATTTAGCTTCACACAGGTGTAATTAGTGGAAGGTTCTTTACCATGCCATAAATCTATGACATGGAACCGCCGGCTTTACTTCCCCTCCGAAGGAAGGCTTACTGAGGGATTCTTAACGCTCTTAAAATATACGACGGCTTCGGCCGGGTTTGAACCCGCGATCTTGGGCATAGAAGCTCAGCATGCTACCAACTACGCCACCGAGGCCGCTGATACTAGAAGAGTACCGTAAGTAAAGTGGCTACTCTAAAAGGATGAAAACGTAACACAATTAATGGCAAATAAAGTGCATTTACTTGTGAAATGACATTACTTTGGCATGTGAGAGTTCTGTTTGCGCAATAATATGCCTCACACGTCGACATTTCGACCCACACGCGAAATATCACCAGTATTTAGTACATATTATGTCACACCATCCGATCCTATTCTTCTGAGCCTAACGCAATGTTTTGAGGATATGATGAGCAAGCCTTATGACAGGCTGTTCCAAATGCACGAGTTTGAGTATGCGTACACGCGAGTACTCAGCAGTGATGCTCGGAGCACGGTTCGAGAGGGACTGGGGGTGAGAGCCAACACGTCATTGGGCGAAGGTCATAACACAAGTTCATGCCAGTAATGATGTACCCACCGCGAAGGGACGACAGCCCCCCACAGCAGAGCTGTATTGCTCGTTGCAAGTTTACTCACGGAAGGCGGCGAGTACTCCGCTGCTCACGAGCGAGTTGCTCGGCTGGAACAGCCTCCCTTATGGCTTCACTTCCTGGCCGTTACGGCCTCTCCTTATTACTCCTTGCGTTCGAGCGGGAAGCGATGCACCATAACATACACTTTTGTTCCATTATTTTTGAAGTGCATTTCGCTTCACAAATTCGGGAATACTACAGCCATCTTTTGAGATATTCTCGAACTACTTGCAAATACGTATTCAAAAAACATCGTCGATGTATGTTCAGTGGATATATCAAATTACACAAAATGTAACTTATACGTTTGTTCCCGCATACGCTTCAGTTTTCGTATAACTGGCCACTGTGGCCGAGAGCTCTAACGCATTAACTGATGCCTCGCTGGCACCGGGAGAGCGTGGGTTCGAATCCCTCCTCGGCTGTTCTGAACATGTTTATCGTAGTTTTATATTTTCACCCTCAGACAAATACCGGGACGGTTCCTTTCAACAGGTGGCTAGCACTCTTGGCTGTCACCGCGGAGGCCCGGGTTCGATTCCCAGCTCTGGCAAGAAAGTTAATTCTGGTCTGAAGGCTGGAACCGGGTCCACTCAAACTCGTGAGGCAAAACTGAGAAGAGGAGGGTTTGATTCCTACCAGGGGGCGTGGTAGCGCAGCGGTCAAGCTGTTGGCCTCTCACCAAGGTAGACTGCGTTTGATTCCCGGTAAATGGGTGTGAAATTTTCGAAGTGAAATGCCATGTGCTCTAGTTCGGATTCCACGTAAAAAGCAGGTCCCGTGGCTCATAATCACAAGATTCACGGCCACGTAAAACTACAAACTTCCTTCCTTCCGTTGATTCCTTCCTCAGCCTTCCTGGAAGTGGTTTACCGTGGTACCTAACATAAGGCCACGGCTGCTTCCTACCGAAATTCTACCTAAATTGCAAATACACACAGTAGAACAGACATCACAGTCACACACGTTATCGGACAAATTTTACTCACACCCAAGTACACGGGGCTATATGACCATGGTGTTCCGAAGCCTATAAATCAATCAACAACAGCAACATCTAAAACTCAGCAATTTTTCTAGGTTTATGCCTTGTCGTTTGTGGGGTTTCGCCCAGGAACACCAAGCTGGCTCATCAGCGGGCTCTTGGTGTCCGCGTCCGGACCCCCACAGGAGTAGCGAACTGTGCACTACCTCCCTTCGTATGAAGTGCACGTGCGACTCTTAACTGCGGGAGCTAAAAGCTCAAGCAGCCTTTCACCTCCCTATAACCGGGTGAGTTAGCCGTGGTCGTTACGGCATGACTGCTGGCAGTCGCTCACATTCGGGAGGCGAGGAGGTTCGAATCCCCCCGCCGGCAACCTTGAAGATGGTCTTCTGTGGTTTCCCATCTTCCTTCCAGGCAAATGCCGGGGTTGGTCCCTTACTATAGGCCACAGCCGCTACCTTCCAACTCCTCGTCCTTACATTCCATCTTTCCTCCCCAACGGTACTTGTAGCTCACCCATTGGGTGTCCGTCTCGAAGCAGCTACAAAACCGGCGAGCCGAACATGTCCTCGGACACTCCCGGCACTAAAAGCCATACGCAAAAAAAAACTCCCTATAAAGGCTCCCAAAAAGACGGTATATTGGCATTCACTGCCCGAGAATTAAAACTAAGCAAATGTTCTACAACAACATCTAATAGGCCACGACCTCTTCCTTCCAAGTTCTTACCAAACTCCATTCATTTCTTTCCTCCCGAGTAATATTCTCCATTATGACTTAGAAAGACGAAGATCCGGCTAACCACAAGACTGTATTCATGTAAAGCGACCATTGGACGACTGTTCTCTTTGAGAAATACGGAATTGATTCAAAGCCCGTTGCTGAATATTGTAATTCGTGAATGCAAATGTATTCCCTTCCAGCGTCTTGTGAGTCAATCAGGACAAAGCAATACCCTCCACCAGCCCACCATAATCAGTTCGCTTTGATTTCCTCTTCCAAGTCAGTGCTTGCAAAGTAAACGTCTGTGGAACAGCCTGCAAATATAAAGAATGGAATGCTTCTAATTTTATCAGTGATGTTGCCAGCTTGCTGCTGATGTGCGTTTGATATTTTCTGCCTAACTAGTCACAGCAGAAATATCGAAACTGGGTACATTCGTGTTGACCGACTGAAAAGCACCAAACTTCTAGTTAATCCAAAAAAAATAGAGTAGTTATAAAGGAATGTTTGATCATGGATTAAGTTGTTGACCTGTCTGTTCAAGAGATTTATCTTTCATCGTTAGTCTAAACATTGTAACATTTCTGAATTTTAGTCTTATAGAGTATTTTTTAATCATTTTAGATAGTGTTTTGGAAATAATTTTGATATCAGCCTTTTTATATCATGTTGTGTCAATCTTGCAACTGCATTTGTATCAACTACTGTTTGGTGAAAAAGGTACACTGTACTCAGGAATTACAATTTATTGACTTATGGTGTTATGTTCCTATTTCATATAACTTTATCAATAAGGATTTTGGGCAGATATGGTCTTTCTCATGTCTTTTTGAAATATTAGAAAATATTATTAACAGAAAAGCGCACGAATGTGCATAACATAGATTTACACTAGTTTAGTCCTTGCCGTAATCACACAGCGATTTCTGTTTTCTTTTTACATCGTGTGATGTTATATATGTCACAGAACTGGTCAAATAACGAGCACACGCAGAGTTCATTTGGGGCGTGGTAGGACATGTTTTTACATATTTTATAGTGGTCCCCATGCACTGCTAACTTCATCACCACGTGTCTTAATTTCTGATTGGCGTTGGTCCAGTTCCGGTCGATCATGGCAATGCTCGGCGGTCACTACCAAAGTTTAAAAGACCTATTTACATTAAGTTAACCTCAAGAAGAAAGCGTATATGCATCCATTATTTGATTTACAATTTATTTTATTATGCAGCATGGTAGTACAATCAAAACTTTGGGCACCAGCTGGAAGATACAACTATCGTACGTGCCCCACTACTGTATATACAAATTATGGACGACACAATGACAGCGATTACTTCTAAATTCTAAGGGCGGTAGAAAAACTGTTCAGGCCATAATCTTTGCCAAAGAAATGAATGTATGCGATTCAGTAAGTAAATTTGTGCGTGATCCAAAGGAAGCATGTGGAATCGGAGCAGAATCTTAGGTTTCTCAGATCACGTCGAGTATCATTATTATGAGCATCAGTGGCCAGAACTATAATTTCTTCGACTCGATCAAGTGATGTTGTAATTTTCGGGTGTTATTAGCGATGTGGTGAATATTAGAAAATAAAATAACTCTAAATTGGAGTAGCCAAATATGTGAATTCTTAGTAATTATTTGTTGTAGAAATTGGTGAGAGTTCCAGGGTCAAATCTCGTGTCAAAATGTTTTTCAAAAGAAATATTGAAACAAAACATTGCAAGCATTTTTAAGAAAGATGATGGCTGTGTATTGTTGCGCTGGTGTCTGTTAGCCCTGATGTCTGTGTCTTCAGTCGTTTGACTGGTTTGATGCAGCCCTCTCCATGCCTCCCTCTCCTGAGCTAGTCGTTTCATCTCAACATAACTACCACCCCTTATATCCTGTTAACATATTCGAACCTTGGTCTACCCCTGAAGTGTCCTTGTACTCGACCCTTTCTTCCATAACTACGTTTGCTATCGCCAGAAAAATCTCTTCTCTCCCATTTGTCTTAATACCTCTTCATTTCAGTAGGCCGAGTTCATAATGGCAAAATTAATCTAGGGATTTTCCGCCAACACAAAGTTCCTCATTTCTCTACTAGAAAGCGCTATGTTCAAGGAGCTTAGATATCTAACATCTAACCTCCTTGACTTTCATAGTCAAGGAACAACGAAATTTGACATGCATGCTACCCTCTGGTTGTCAAATAACAAAGCTTACACCCGGCATCCGAGGCCATAGGATATTATTATTATTATTATCTAATCTTCATCATTCTTCTGTAACACCAGATTTCAAATACTTCTATTCTCCTCCAGCTGAGTCCGGCATTGCTTCCACTTACTTGTGCCGGGCTCCTGGCCGTCTTCTTTCTTGTCGACCTCACTTGGTCAACTCTTGTTCTCTTCCGACCAGAGGCAGCCGATGATATTGGACTCAAAGACGCCGCCCTCCCACCCTCCTCCCTCCTCATCAGCCCTAATGTTCTATCTCCTCGCACCTAATGTTTTTCCATCGTGACAAAATGTGTGTAGTTCCTCTCCTTGTCGGCAGAGCGCACCAGATGCTCGTGAGGACTCGTGAGAAATCACTTGCGTTGTAATTTACCTTGCCATGACAACGACTGCCTCCAGTTATCCCCTCTCCATCCTCTCACGTGCTACGTCTCGAAGTGTGTGGACTCAGTAAGCTTGAGTCTGATACAACCACTGGATAGCTTCCCTCCTGGTTGCTTTATACTGCCTGCCCATTCAACGATTACGGCATTGGTTTGAGCGTACAACCTCGTTTCCAAATGAAGGCGCTAGGAAGCAGCAGCAAGTCACTGTGGCAGACATAAGTTTTGTATTGATGTTAGTGGCTAAGTTGGAATGTATTCTAAAAGATTTTATAAAGGTGAACTGCTGCGTGCCCTTTTGTAAATCAGAACTGGGCAAGTTGGAATACCGGGAAATCCCATTTCATGAGATACAATCGGACAAATCATTGCGTGAGAAGTGGTTACGTGGGATTTCCTGAGAAGGTGACAAGAGAGCAAGCAAATGGTTACCTTTTGATATCTGTTGCGTGTAGTCTTCATTTTCTTACCGAGAGCTTCAGATCACATAAATTATTATCAATTTGGTTACAACTAGTGTGATGTGGGTTGGTGACTATGGGACCCCAGCTAAGTTTCCTTGAGCTGAGCTCTTCTCTTATATCTTTCAAGTCAACTCTTACCCCAACGTTATTAGGGTATCAGAGGCCTTAATTGGCTCTTGTCTTTTTATTTCCTGATGCCCTAATTTTTGTAGGATCAGACCTCATTTTGTCCTTTTTTTTTCTGCCTTCGGTAAGAGGCCTTAAAGGAGGTAGGTGAGTGTTGTCCCACCATGTCTACCCTTAAAGGTTTAGGTGATGGTGAGAAATTATGATGAAATGAAATCTACAGCTAGACTTAACTAATTACTGACTTACAACTAACTTATGTTCTAGAAGAAGAAAACGACAAAAATAAATGAAAGAAACGAATAAGGGAAATAAATGACGGAAAAGAAATGCCCTCTATCTTCGAAGGTCAGATGACCTTGCTGTTCATCCCATTAAAACATGAATCAATCTTCTAAGAATGAGTATTGAGGTACTTGGAAACTACTAGCGCCATTAAAGGCAGATATAAAAGGGAAAGAGGAGAGGGTCCACCCCAAAGTCAATGCAAAAAAGGGAAGATGGATCTCTCTCTGGAACCCATCACGGTCGCCAACTCCCGAGCTCAAAAGCTGAGCTCTTGAAGGTGTAGCCCTATCGAGGGTACACCACGTGTGGTGGAGCTTCACACACCGTGCCTCCTTTAGGGCCTTGTGTAGAAGGCTTTAGATATTATTAAACTAAAAGAATATGGCTGATCCCTCGAAGAATGAGGGTATCAGGATAGATGATATAATGGTCAGTTACGGCAGGAAGATGGATTACTCCCTAGACTTTGGATGCTATAATGCTATCCGGGTTGGAAGAGAACAAGAGTTGACTAATGGAGGTCGGCAGGTAGATGACAGAGAAGAGCCCGGCATAAGTGGAAATAATAACCGCCTCGGCTGGGGTCCAATGGTCTCCAACCCAAGTCCCACTAGGCCTAGTTGTGAACCCTGGTGGTGGGGATACACCCTCAAGGGCTCATGGTTAGAGAGCTTGGAAATTGGCGACCCTGATGGATTCCTGAGCTGGGTCCGGTTTTCTTCTTTTTCCAATGCTCGGGAGCAAATATTTTTAATACCTTTGTTATTTCTTTAAAAACAGTAGTGCCTAATCCAAACGAAATAAGGAAATCAAGCTACAAAAATATGTGAGAAGAAAATATCCAATTCATGTATGAAATCATCTCTGTCAATTACTGGAAAAGCATCACAAAAACGGTTGAGACCACCCTCGGTAAAATTCACGAGCCGCCACTGCTTCCGACCCCGACGGTATTATGGTATCCGAGGCCTCGGGAGTCTGTTCCTTTCCCGCCTTAATTTGCCCTTGTCTTATCTTTTCTGATACCCTCCTTCTGCGTGGGGTCAGCCTTAATTTTCTTTTCATGTTATCTCCTGCCTTCTGCACAAGGCCCTCAAGCAGGCAGGGTGTATGTAGCCCCACCACTTCTGGTGCACCTTGGTTATTACTACACCCTCAGGGGATCACGGCTGGTGAGTTGGGGAGTTGGCGATCCCGAGGGATTCCTGAGCTGGGTCCGGTTTTCTCCCTTTTTCCATTACCTCTGGGACGGACCCTCTCCCCTTTCACTTTCCTATCTGTCTTTCATGGCTCTCCTTCCTTCCAAGTCCCTCAATCCGCATTCTTTGAGGGCTGAGGGCATTTCTCTTCCTCCTGTCCTTTATTTGCCATATTCTCCTTTTGTTTTCCATTTCTTCTTCTAGTATATTAAGTTAGTAGTTAGTTTTAGTTATAGTTTATTTCTCATTATCATCTTCTCGATCACCCAAACCATTAGGGGCTGATAACCTAGATGTTGGGCCCCTTAAAACAACAATTATCATCATCATCATCATCAACATCATATTCCTCTTTTCTGCTGCGCCAACCGTCCAAGTTTCACTTCCATAGAGCGCCACGCACCAGATAAAGGCTTTCAAAAATGGCTTTCTAATATCTAAACCAATATTCGATGTCAACAGATTTATTTTCTGTAGAAATGCTTTCCTTGCCTGAGCCAACCTCTTTGCTTCGTCCATCACTGGTTATTTTGTTCCCTTCTTTCCGTTGCATTCCATTATTTTTGTTTTACATTTATTGATTTTCGTCGTGGATTCTTTCCTCAAGACATGGGCGTATATAAGGGTGGTGCTGAGGGGGTGCTCCTGCCTCCCCACTCCCGCCCCCCGAAAAAAGCCAATATAAATTAAGAAAATGTTGCTTAGGTAAGAGCATAAAATAATTGTAAATTTAATTATACCCTAATCTTAACTTATTGGCTAAGTTATAAACAATATTAAAATTAAAATTAGATTACCTCGTGGTGTAGGGGCTAGCATTCTTGGCTGTCGTCCCGGAGGTCCGAAGTCGTTTCCCAGCTCTGCCAAAAAAAATTAATTCTAGTCTGAAGGCTGGAACGGGGTTCACTCAGCCTTGTGAGGCAAAACTGTGAATTCCACAGTATAAAATGTTATTTGTGTGTTGTGTTGCATTTTACAACTTTCTTTGTATTGCCAGTAATAATTACAATTATTGTAGGCTATATAAACTTTGAATCATATCTAGAAATAATTACACAAAGTTATATGCTCTAAGATATTGGTTGATATTTCTGGATATTTTGCGGGGACAATCCCCTGAGAATACTCACAATTTTCCAGGATACCCCCCCCCCCCCCCCGAAAAAATTGTATATACGCCCTTGCCTCAAGATACCATTTAGAAACGCATTCAAATCCTCCGGTGAATCAGTTAAGATAGCAATGTTCCACTCATTTGAAGCAAAGTAATAAATCCCCAATTCAATACGGCGTCAAAACCTTGACAATATTTAATTAAGTCACAATTTAGTAAATGTCTTTTAATCATTAAGGGGGGAGGTACAACTTTCGCATGCCAATTAAACATTTAATGCAGCCAAATGTCCATAGGTTTACAAAAATACTATTTATATAAACTTGATTTCTATTGATTGGCATAATCACTGATTGTCCTTGTTCTTTTTGTACAGATTTCCAAGTGGTCATAGTGATCGCATGTAAGTCCACACAATTAACACTTGCATGTAATTGAAGGCTCATGATACGTCTTGTGACAAATGATGTGATGGAAGCCTTGTACTGCCATTCTTGTATAGACGTGACGCATTTCAAAGTTTGCTTTCGATCAATCATGGCGCCAGATGCAAAAAACTCATGCGTCTTCTCGCTTTTGGATGAGTGTTGCCAATAGATTCTCTGATGCATTTGTGTTGGGAAGGATTCTCTTGCCAGGAGATAAACTAATCTGTATCTTGTTGTCTTTGAAACTCCAATTGCTTTCTTAATGTATACTGCTTTTACTCTTTCTAATGTGGAGAGGTTTTTCATTGAGAGATACGGCCAGATAATTTCTAAGCCATACACCAATATTGGCAGTATTTTTGCTTTCGCACGATAATTTCTACTGAGTTAAAAATATATATACTGTATATTTCATAAACTATATGCTAGAAAGAAATAAAACTTTGCAGGATTATTAAGGGGGCTCATACACCGCCGGTTGTCAAAATTTAAGTTTTTTTCTTTTACGTTTAAATGAAAGACAATACCTTTCTCAATATATCTGTTAAGTTTTATAAGTAAATTCAGTGTTTTGGCAGAGATATAGCGCTTTACGTTAGACCATGCGCCTTTCTGTCAATTGAGTGTTTAATATCCAAAGCTGTTTACCCGAAAGGTTGCTTTTTTGGTAGGAAAAACACAATATCTTGTGAACTATGAGATGAAACTGGCTGAAACATGGCAGATACATTCCAACATATGATCCCTAGAGGATGAACCTCAGTTATGAAATTATCGTAAAAAATAATTGAGATATACTTGGAATATTAAACAAAAAACTGTTCATTTTTTGAAAAACAAATTTAATATATTTTTTTAAATATACTATTTACAATTAACATTCATGGTGGTTCATCCTCGCTATTTATGAGTTTACTTTACATGAAAAAAATGCATTCTATTCAGACTGGTATTTCTTGATAAATCGTGTTTTTTGTGATTCACGGAGTTTAAAATATCACGAATACCTTTCGATATATCACGAAATACTTTATATACTGCTCCTCTCTCTAAATTAGACGAAAGCTCTGTGCATTTACTATATACATGTCAGTTTTCATAACTCTATGTTACATATTAGTGAAGCTATGTTATGATTCGTAACTGTATTCCCCCTGACGGTGTGTGAGCCCCCTTAAGCACAGTTCACTCATCAAAACACATTTTATAATAACTTATGCTTGCATTCATGCATTATTATACTACCAAACGTTCACCTGTTTATTTGTACAGTTGGACAGCGTCTACATGATTATTATTATTGATTCAAGCCCAATACGGAGCGCTTATGACTAGTTCTTCTTCGATGCTTTTTTCCGTTCCCAATATTTCTTGAGCCCTGCTGATAATGTCTTCCTTCTCTCCTGCGAAAGGGGCTTCCGACATTTAGGGACTCTAGGTGGTGGGGTCCAAGATTCTACCATAGCACAAAATTTAGAACGATCTTCTACATTAAGGTCAGCAATTCCAGCCGAATCCAAGTCCTTTAGTACTTCATTAAGCCACAGGCTTCCAGTCTTGTAGCTTTTAACCAAGAAGAAGAACTTGGTAAGCCTGTTGCTGTTCATTCGTTGCAGGTGCCCGTAGAACTTTAGCCTCCTACGTTTACATGATCACTACCCCACAATTTAAAATATTTACATGAATGTTCTTTTGAGCTGTTGGTAACGTTCATGGCTACAACATACACTAAAATAATTGACACACATATTCAGGATTTTCTTTTTCATATTCTTTCTCTAAATATAGGCTATATTTTTTACTTTTGCTGCGGAAAGAATATCCTCATAAATGGGAAGTATACTTGATACACAAAATATTGTGGTAGGCCTATCTGTTGTTTATATTAGTACAATACCCAATCATGCAATATTTCATTGGGACAGTATTTGAGTTATCATCTAAACGCTCTGTGAAAATAATATTTTCGGGAAACGAGCTTCAAACTTATATTCAGGAGACAACCTAAGCGACAGCAACTAACATTTAGGGGTTGGTTGATTGGTTCCTTAGTTTAGGGGCTGCGACAACGTGGTCATGTAGCCCCGTGTACTTTGGGTGTGTGTAGAATGTGTCTGATAACCGGTATTAATTGTGATGGCTGTATTAGTGTGTGTTATCTGTGATTCAGGTAGAAGGACTGCAGACGATTAACGTTTTCAAAGTAGTTCCTACTTTTGCTACCAAATGCTACCACCCACGACACCTAGCTGTAGACGTGGATACTAAATGCCACCGCAGTCAGCACCTGGCGGCGAACGTTGGAACTAATATAGCGTTATCAAACAAACCTACAAATCTTAGCTTCCACAAGTGTAGTTAGTGGAAGGATCTTTTTCATGCCATAAATCGATGGCTTTACCTCCCCTCCGAAGGAAGGCATACTGAGGGATTTTTAAAGCTCTTAAAACATCCGACGACTTATGCCGGGGTTGAACCCGCGATCTTGGGCACAGAATTTCGGCATGCTACCTACTGTGCCACCGAAGCCGCTAAACAACAAGGGACATATCACTGGAAGTATTGAAGATAATATTCATTTTGTTTTAACCAAATGAAAGACAAAACATTATTCATTGGAATAATTCAATAACAAAACTTGGAACAAGAAGGAAATGAGATAATTTTACCAGTTATTATAAAATTTGCGCAATATGTGAAGATTTATTCGTTAACTTATATGTGATTATAATCACTGCTGAAACCAAATAAGTGTGTAGGTGAGACATTGCTACTTCCGCAGTACTTCAAATATGTCTTTTCTCTAGAGGTGCCAGCGTGAATGAGACGAGATCATCTCACCATTTCTGTTCAGTCGACTATTTAATTTTCTATACTATGGATTTTCAAACGACATATGCTACAATCTAGCGGTGAAATTGTGAAAACCTGTGTTGTCATTTGTTTGTAAGTTATAAAATCTCATGTATTTCTTTGATTCATTTATCAGGTAGTGGTAGTAATGATGCATATTATTAGACTTATGTCCGGCTCCATGGCTAAGTGCTTAGCGTGCTAGGCTTTGGACCAAAAGGTCCCGGGTTCGATTTCCGGTCGGGCCATCAAGGATTTTAATCTCCTGGGGTAAATTCCCGTGGCTCGGGGATTGGGTGTATGTGACGTCTTCATCACCACCTCATCCTCATTACGGTGCGCAGATCACCCACGGGCGTCAACTAGATATACCTGCACTCGGTCTCTCAGGAGGCCACACGAAAATAAAAATTAGACTTATCATATTATTAGACTGCGGATTTACCCCTAGTACCACTACCACTAGTATAATAAAAACTAAAAAGTTACCAAATTCAAATTTCTTCAAAAGGGTTATTAATTGATTTAGACAACCCATGTCAGATGACATTTTAAGAACTGAATTTATGCCACAAATAGGGTATTGTTATATCCCTATAGGGGATACACCCCCATTACACTCTCACCCCCATATTTCCACATCATTTAACACTACTCCAAATACACCATAATTATGCATAATCTAACACACCTCAATGAACTCACTTAACCTCACACATGGCCCCTCTTGAACTCACACGTCCCCCAGGCCTGTAGCTGCTAGCACGGAATGTGCTGATAATGATTAGCTTGCAGCACCATAATTATAAAAGCAGGCAGTCAGAGGTAGTCATGATCTGTGTCCAACCGAATCTCTGAAGGTCTACTTCGTGACAGCCGCCGTCTAGGGTAAGTGTGCTTACGGTTTACATCCCTTACATCCACCACTTACACTCTACCCTTCTTACACTTTGTATTAGCCTTGTTTGAACGCCAAGACCAGTAGCACTGAAGTCTGGTCTTTGGAATAATTATACCTCACTAAAGAAGTGATCATTAAACCTACTGGTATTAACTTTATTGGTCTTGTAGCTTATTTGATTGTAGGATAATCCCCTATCCTTCAACCCCGACCCATTAGGGCTCAGTATTGCCTAATTGTTTTTAAAGCATCAGGTCAGCAGTTCGCCTGACGGCTCGCCATAGAGTTTCAGTCAGCAGGTCTACTCACAACACTCGCTTGTACGCGCTGCCCGCCTGTGTTGAGCAATCGCCGCACAGCCGCAGGTTATCAATTAGCCATCAACCCCTTAAAAAATACCCCATCCCCGAGCTCACCAATCCCCCCGAACACTTGGTAGCTCTTCCTCGAGACCGTCTAAGCTAAATAGACGCCCAGCACTCAACCTTACACAAAACACCTAATCAAATAGCCCCTATCACCACGACATTCTACAGCAACCCCAGCAACCCCTAACACATTGTATAAGCCCTCCAAGGCCCTTACAGTATGCAGTTATTTATTTTCTATGCTATTATTTTCTTTTATCCCTTCATTTACCCTGATTATTGAGGAATTAGTGGAGTCTCCCCGGTATTGCAAATATCATCACCCACATAATTGTAGACATAGAGTTTAAAGGATCGGACGATGACCGCTTGACGTTCGCAATTGATCATCCAAGTAAATGTATTCATTGAATCGGCCGGAGCTGAAAAGTATTAAGTCAGTTGTCACTACTTTTCAGGAGACAGTTAGAACGTCATTGACAGAACAGAACTTAACTAACACACTATATTAGTCATCTATGTTATGAAGCAACTATTCAGGTTATATTTGTGGCAGCGGAATATCAATTTCAATTTAATGAACATATTTTTCAAATACATTTTGGAAACGTGACTTAATGCCTTTCAGCTCCGTGGTCAGTTTAGTGCCGCATAAATCCATCCAGAATGAATATTTCACGTGACAGTTTCTTTTAAAAAGGATTTGTAACATAAAAACCATCTACACCCGATTACAAATGTATTTTAGAATAACACTGCGACATGCTCGAATCATGCAGTGCAGCCAACATTAAGTACGGAATACGGCACTGATGGCAACAAGTCATTGACTTAATGCCTTTCTCCTCTGATCGCACTACATGTAACAGTGGTTTCTGGCTTAAACAGAAAGCTGACTTAATTCTTTCGTATGCCGTTCCAAGGTCCTTGAGACAATACTTCATAATACTAATTATTTAAAAAATGACAATTTTTGACTTAATGCTTTTCAGAACCGACCGATTCAATTGTACAATTGGGTGCAATCGTGTTGTTGTTGTTGTTGTTGTTGTTTGAGTCTTCAAACTCTTGACTGGTTTGATGCAGCACTCCATGCCTCCCTGTCCTGAGCTAATCGTTTCATCTCTACATAGCTACCACACCCTACATCAAAGGCAATCTGTTTAACATATTCTAACCTTGGTCTACCCCTACAGTTCTTGTCCTCGACCCTTCCTTCCAAAACTAAGCTTTCTATTCCTGGGTGTCTTAGTATGTGTCCTACCAACCTATCTCTTATCTTAATTAGCAGACGCCAGAAACACCTCTCCTCTCCCACTCGTCTTAATAGCTATTAGTTTGTAACCCTAGCTACCCATCTGATCTTCATCATTCTCCTGTAACACCACATTTCAAACGCTTCAATTCTCCTCTTCTCTGCTACACCAACAGTCCAAGTTTCGCTTCCATATAGCGCCACGCACCAGACAAAGACTTTCAAAAATTACTTCCAAATACATAAATCTATATTCGATGTCAACAGATCCCATTTTTGTAGAAATGCTTTCCGTGCTTGAGCCAACCTACTTTTTATATCCTCTTTGCTTCGTCCATCACTGGTTATTTTGCTTCCTAAGTAACAGAAGTCTCCTACTTCCTTCAGCTTTTCACCTGCCAATTTGATGTCCATAGTTTCTGATTTATTTTGGCTGCATTCCAATATTTTTGTTGACCGACTGAAAAACATTAAATTGTGGCCACATAGAGCTGAAATCTTCCTTCGAGTAAAATACCATACAAGAGCGTTGGGAACGCGTTATCCTCGCTCCATAATATGGCTTAGTGGCAGACAGGAAACTGTGTTTATGCTGCTTGCTCCACTTCCATTACAGTACATTATCGTTCATTTCACATGTTTCTTCAGTTGCTATCATCTCATTAAAAGTGATAGCTTTTAAATCCCTTTCTTCCGGCTGCAGATTATGAACAGCGTGAACATAAAAATTAGAAGGGTTAATTTGTTTTTATGGGAGTGATCGTAAAAACGCCGAATCGCGCTGTTGAATGAGGACCACTCAGTGACAGGCCAGTAACAAGCTGAAGACAGGGAGGAATGCCAATAGGACTGAGGTTAAGAACTAAGTTATTACAGATATTATGTGTCTGTGTTGTAGCGTCCACGACCACAACGATCAAACTCCATGTCAGTACACACCAATATACTATCCCATGTAAAAGAAAAACAAGAAGTTCCGTGACGAACTAAAGAGCCTACTTTTCTTAAAATTTAAGATTCATGCCAAAGATTATTCTATAGCCTATGGACCTATCTAGAATAATGATGAGATTATGTTGGTAATACCAAAATGTTTATTTAGTTCGAAATATACCTGGCATAGTGTAACCTAATATAGCACTACAGTTGGCAGCCCTGGTGACTGAATATATTCTTAATTCCATCTCTTAAGGTAAAGAATGCACATACCCAATTTGGTTGAAATCTATTTGTTAGTATACATGTTACGTGCATTTAAAATTGGTCCAATCAGCATGCTTAGAATCATTTTTGCAACACTGTCATGTATTGCCTCCTGGAAATTAAACTGAAATGTTATTATCTATAAGTGTGCCAATTTTGGAATAACTCCCAGGCATACCTTCAAAGATATCCAAACTAGAGCTCAAATTTCAATTGCGACTTTTCAGCAGTTGGTGGCACTGACATCATTTTCAAATATGGATTGATATAATCAGGTATATCGTTACTCATACAAAGCTTGGTTGCGAGAGCTGCAGCCGTTTAGGAGTTGATCGGGGGGTGGACGACGACGACGACGACGAGGACGACGACGACACACATTTGTCCGGATCGATCTTATACAAGTCTAATTTTTTCTTATTTTTGCTAAATGAGAAAAATAGGCTAATAATGGAAAGCAGCCGAAATAAATCAAAAAGTCCTTTGGACGTCAAATAGGCAACTGAAAAGCTAAAGGAATTAGGAGACTTCTATTACTTAGGAAGCAAAATAACCAGTGATGGACGAAGCAAAGAGAATATAAACAAGAAGTTCCGTGACGAACTAGAGAGCCTACTTTTCATGCCAATGATTATTATACAGTATTTGAACCTATCTAGAATAATGGTGAAATTACGTTGGTAATATCGAAATGTCCAATTAGTTCGAAATATTCCTGGTATAATGTAGCCTAATAGAGCACTACAGTTAGCAGCCCTGGTGACTGAATATATTCTTAGTTCCATCTCTTCAGGAACAGAATACAAAATTTGGTTGAAGTCCAATGGACGTTACATGCAGTTAGACATAGGATCTATCAGCA
The DNA here is from genome assembly GCA_946902985.2 of Meconema thalassinum. Lineage (NCBI taxonomy): Eukaryota > Metazoa > Arthropoda > Insecta > Orthoptera > Tettigoniidae > Meconema > Meconema thalassinum. Next base: position 438,751,650 of record OX336393.1, on the reverse strand, counting down.
CGCGTAAAAGCATGTTGGCAACAATGTCATGCGTGTGCTGGTTAGAAATAATCGGAACTATTATGATATCTTGTTGTGCCAATTTTGGATGAAATCCATTTGTTAGTATAGAGGTTACAAGTATTTTAAAATTAGGCCTATCAGCTAGCATTGAATAGTGTTGGCAGCACTAACTTATATTAATTACTCCAAATTAATCTAGAGTGTCAGGTGCTATACGTGTTCAAAGTAGAGAGCTGTTGGCTTGCATACTTACTGATATATTGATATTAGGGTACAAAAATATAGACAGCATTTATTAACAGTTGGCAGCCCTGATTGCTCTTAAGAATTCTTATAGTCATATCTGTAATGTTACACATAAAACATACGAAATTTAGTTGAAATCCAACTGACAGTATAGGAGTTACATGTATTTAAAAATTGGTCCTATCATCAGGCTTAGAATCATATTGGTAGAGCTGAAGTATATAAGTTACTCCAAATTAATCTAAAATGTCAGGTACTATACGTGTGCATAGTTTAAAGCTGTCGGCTTGCATTCTTTCAGATATATTGGTATTTGGATGAAGAAAATAGAGAGAGCAATTATTAACAGTTGGCAGCCCTGGTGGCTTTTAAGAATACACTCAGCCATATCTGTTTATGTACACATATTACATACAAAATTTGGTTGAAATCCAATTAATAGTGTAGAAGTTATATGGATTTAAAAATCGGACCTATCAGAAGGCTTAATATTATTTCGGCAACACTGTCATGTATGGCCTCCTGGAAATTAAACTGAAATAGTATTATCTACATGTGTGCCAATTTTGGAATAGCTCTCATGCATCCCTTCCATGATATCCAACATGGAGCTCAAATTCCTATTGCGTTTTTTCAGCAGTTGGTAGCACTGACATCATTTTCAAATATGGGTTTGAGATATTCCGGTATACATCGTTACTCATACTAAATTTGGTTTCGATTGCTGCAGCCGTTTAGGAGTTGATAGGGGGACACACACACACAGCCAGACAGACAGACACACATTTTCCCGGATCGATCACATAAGTCTACTTTTTCCTCATTTTTGCAAAATGTGAAAAGTAGGCTAAAAATAGGCTGGTTCCGGCAAGGAAAACATTTCCGCAGAAATGAAATCTGTTGACATCAAATATAGATTTAGGTATTAGAAATTCATTTTTGAAAGTATTTGTCCGTAGCGTGGCGCTCTATGGAAGTGAAACTTGGACTATTGGCGCAGAAGGAAAGAAGAGAATAGGAGCATTCAAGCACCTGAAATTGACAGCAATTATTGCAACCTTTGAGGCACAAGATAATAATTTATTGCACTATTGTGCTAAACATTATTGCATGTGTTTAAAATGAGATTAGAATATGCATGAGATATACCACCTGTTGGAGAAAGCTACAGGGCGCCCGAGTATATTCTCCGCAGTGGGTACGTGCAGCTGCGAGTGGTTGAGTCATAAGTTTAGTTGGCTGCATTGTGTCCTTGAAAGGGGGACTCCCGCATGTGGGCTGTCCGTGTGTATTGCGATAAGACGAGCGAGGCTGTATGTCGCCAGTGTGTAATCGAGCGTTCACATAGATTATTGGAAGAGTGTAAGAGTATACAGGCGGTAATGTTTACTGCTGAAGAGTTTTTAGCCTACTTTCGATTTTTGCAAAAAATGAAAGTAGACTTATGAGATCAACACAGGGCGAAAAAAGTGTGTCTGTCTGTGTGTGTGTATGTGTGTGTGTGAGTCTGTGTGTGTGTATGTGTGTGTGTGAGTCTGTGTGTGTGTGTGAGTGTGTGTACTCTGAATGTCTGTCCCCCCCTATCAATTCGAACACGGTGAATGCGAATTGAACGAAATTTGGTACAAAGGTAGCACTAGCAAAGGACACCTCAGTGTCATGTTTTATATCGCCGCCATCTTTACTAAAACTGAATGGCGGCCACTCAAACGTTCAAAACGTAAAATCAAATAACGACTAACCAAATCATCCAATCTCTACCAAATTTGGTAACAACATACCTTCGTATAGGATGCGTCTTGTGACCAAACTACAAGGTCGTCCGCCATTCCATTTCAGGATGGCGGCCGTGCGAATTATGCAAACTTTATAATCCATATCATGGGACCCACCAGTTCCGATTATCGAGCCGAGAATCGTTTTAACTGTTCTAAAGGAAGAGGCACGTACGAAATTAAAAGTTTATTTTGTAATACTATAGTGCAGACGTGATTTTAAAAAGCTCAGCTGATTCATTAATAAGACAAGATGGCAGCGGATATCTTGTGCCTGACTTATATTTCACTAATTTGAGTATTGAATGCAAACTTTGTATGAAATGCTTTATATATAAATAATATACTCCAGTGATGAAATCGTTTAGTATAAATCATTATTTGCTAACAAGTTCTATGTAAGTCATTTTAAATAGAACGATATTCGTTGACACAATTAGCTCAGTGGTAGAGCGATAGCCTGTCGCTCAGATTCCTATGGTTCAAACCCGATCAGAGCTAGTTTTTTTTTTGCTTGAAATGTTATATGTTTATTGTTTTGTAATGACTCAGATGTTTTAAAATTAAGCGTTATATTGTGCAAATTATGGTGTAAAATATATATTTAATTAAAACATAATTCGCCAGCAGATTTACTCGAGACATCTAGCTGCCAAAAAGGTAACTTCCAGATTTTATTGAAAAGTTTCTTCTTCTGGCCGCTAGAATGCACTCGCTCTGTTAGGATTATATTGTTCGATATTTCACCACTAGATGTCCCGACTAGTCTACGTGGGGATCCATTGATTACTATACCATTATCATTCTATGCGCATCGAATTTGAAGAATGACTAGTTGATACTACGATACATTTTAACTTTTTATTTTAAAGGGTTTGTAACAGCCTATTTTGCGTTACTTGAAAATGTTATTAAGCGTTATATTGTCCACATTATGGTGTAAAATATATATTTAATTAAAACAAAATTCGCCAGCAGATTTACTCGAGACATCTAGCTGCCAAAAAGGTAACTTCCAGATTTTATTGAAAAGTTTCTTATTCTGGCCGCTAGAATGCACTCGCTCTGTTAGGATTATATTATCGAAAATATCCACATAGTTTGTATACACACGTCTCTGTAGGGTCATGGAAAGATTTGTTAATTCAATTAGGGTTGTGAAAGCCATGCACAACCAGACGTGTAAAGACATGCCTCAACTCAAAGTTGGATGTTGCCCACGGCAGGTCGTAATAATAATAATAATAATGTTATTGGTTTTACATCCCTTTTAACTACTGCTGCTTTTAGAGACACCGGGGTGCCGGAATTTTGGCCCGAAGGGGATCTTTAACGTGCCAGTAAATGTACTGACACGGCTCCCTCGCATTTGTGCACCCTCAAATGCCAGCTGACTGCGCCAGGATACGAACCTGCAACCTAGGGCCCAGCAAGCGAGAACGTTACCGCTGAGCCACGCCGCCAGTCCGGTCGATTATGTCTCCAGATCCATAACATTCTTGATATACTTCTTATCTTTCTTTCTTTCTTTCTTCAATGATGGTAGCAGTTTTTATCTAGGTCGTGGCGTTTGGTAGAGGTAAATCGTTTCTAAGGTCTTCAACAAAGAATAGTTCTATTATACTCTTTGATAATAACAACGAGTTATAACTATACTCATACATTTAGGAGAAAGTAGGCTATATGTTCTTTACTGAACATCTTGTTTTTTTTGGAATATATTTTTCGCGAAGACGATCGGTTTACAGAAAATATAAAATTAAGATTTCAGGCGCGGTTTCCTAATTCAAAGTGTCCAAACCGTGATAACGTTCGGGATTTGGTAAGTAAATTTCGTGTGACTGGTTTAGTACACGATGTACCGGGAACAGGCAGGCCTACGCTTTTAACAGGCGAAGCACTTGATAAAATCTCCGATATAATGCTGCGTAGTCCAAGTAAATCATCACGAAAATTATTTCAACAAACAGGAATCTCTAAGTCGACAGCACATGAAGCTGTAAGAGACAAGCTTCAATTGTTCCCTTATAAAGTTACCGTGGTTCAAGAATTAAAACTGACAAACTAATAACGAAAAAATTGATGTACTGTGAATGGTTCCAGCATCTGTTATGAATGGCTGTGGTGAGCACAAAGTGTACTGTTTATTTGTGATGATGCAAGCGGCAGACGTTCTGCCAACGTAACTGATGTAGCTAGCTCTCGCAGACGCATGTAGGCGCTGCGGAGAACATTCCCGGACTCACTGTAGAATTATAAGCATCATAACACAACGTGGTACAGAGAGTATGCCAGCATGCTGGAAGAGGTAGTAGACCTTCACAATTTGGTGGTACAATCCCTGCATCACAGTTCATTGAAGCGATGACAGCTGGCGGTTTATTTTCCTCACCGCCTAACCTGAAAGAGTTAACTTAGCTCTCTCCCAAATGGTAAATATATATACACGGTGTATTTGATATGATGGAAGTCCGTTACACGGGTGATAGAAGAGACTACTCTAAGCTTCCTAGGTAAAAAATTTGTCACCTATCTTGAAATTGATAATTAATAATTAAAAAGTCAATGTTTTTAGTTATTTCAGAAACTAATCAGGCAGAAAGTGGTGCGGCAGGCTGGGGTAAACGAGGCGGAGCCAGGAGAGACGACGCGCGAAGGGGAAGTTGTTACGTAATCGGAGCATTGACCTTACCGGTTGACTTGAGGGGTGGTAGGCTATCAGCTGTTATGAGGATGAGCTCTACCGTCTCGTAAGAAAATGTGCATTGCCGTTGTTCTTGTTGTTGTTGTTGACAACGCACGGAATGGCTTGGGACGTTAGGACCGGTAGTATTGTGTAGTCTACTTTGTATGTGTGGAATTCATTGATTGATGTTCATGTATAAAATAATTTCGATACTCAGCCCTGATGTATCATTGGCGTCCCTGTCGGACCTTCTGTTGACTAGTTTCTGAAAATACTAAAAACATTCACTTAATGAAATGCAGTGTGACAAAATTCCGACATCCCGTAGTCTGTTCAGAACTAGGCATTTAGGACGGAAGTAAAATACTTGATGTTTTGTTTGAGAGGCTTGGCGATTTTGGTCATTTAGCCCCATGTAGCTGGGTGTGGGTAGAATTTGTGTGATAACCTGTGTTTTGTGGTTTCTGTAGTAATGTGGGCATTTGTAATTCAGGTGAGGATTCGGAAGAAGGCGCCGCGCCGGCCCTGTGGTGTTGGGGCAGTGCAACTGCCTCTCACCTGGAGGCCCTGGATTCGATTCCTGGCTCTATCAGGGATATTAGAAACTGACGTGAGGGATGGAACGCAGTGCACTAAGCTTCGTGAGGGCAATTGAGTAGCTGTCTGACAGTGAGGCAGTGGCCGAGTCAGGAAAATCAAGATTAATGGCCGAGGGGACCCGATGCACTGACCACGCGTCACCCTAATATCTGCAGGCCAAATGGCTGGACAGCGGTCGCTTGGTAGGCCTAGGCCCTTCATGGGCTGCACTGCCAGCGGTTATGATTATTGAGAAGAAGGCGGCCGTGGCCTTAAGTTAGGAACAATCCCGACATTTGCCTGGGGTAGAAGTGGGAACCCATGGAAAACTACTTCCAAGATTTAATACTAGTACGGTACCACATGTTCATATTGTGAATTGTCCCATCCCATCTCCAGCCCTCGGGTGGCCATTAACTGGAAAGGGGGGGGGGGGTTGATTTATTGGTCCATCGACAATGTAAATACATATGAAAATACACGCAAATGAAAATAAAATACAAATACATTGTTATAATACAGTGTTATAATAATAATAATAATAATAATAATAGTATAATAATAATAATAATAATAAGAGTCAGCATGTGTAGTTCTGGTGGTAGAGTGCTAACCTTCCCGAGGGTGCGATCTACGTTCAGTCATGTAGTAAATGAATGGTACCTAATACGATCATCTCCATGGATTTCATGGCACATACAAGAAATCCTACGTACATTAAAGTCTGGCAACTCGACATACCAAAAAGGAACATAAAAGAAGTTAGTGTGTCTAAAAGCCTATTGTTACTATTATTAGTATTATTAATATGTTTATTACAGTTGTTGCACTATCTTCACACAAAGATAGACCAACAGTTCCTTAAATTAATTTACCAAATCTTTAGGATTTCTATTTTCTATGCATAGTTCATGAAGCTGGCAAAATCCTAGACATATCCACCATCACTAGTCATGTAGCCACTCCCCATGAAGGTGTGAATCAGCTGTTCATAGGCTCGGTTTGTGTATTTCAATGTCATTGGCAGACAAGGCGAGGAGGTCACTCAACTGCAGACTCTGGTCAACATTCCTCAGCGTAGGAGAGGAGGGTGACGGGGAGAAGTCAGCTCTGCTGCTGAGGGGAACGAAGTGAAAGCCCGTTTCCAAGACATTGACCGACGATTTTTGTGATTTAATTCCACCTACACTAATTAAGATCCGACTTAATTTCATGAAGATATTTGCTTAGAATACCATCTTCTATCACCAGTGTAAAGGACTTCCATCATATCAAATACACCCTGTATATATATATATATATATATATATAATGTATATATATATATATATATATATAATGTTTGTAGTAGTTATGTAATTGGGGGGGCTTGTATGGTCAGCAGTCTCGTGTACTTCTGTGTGTTTGTGGAATAATGTTGTCAGTATTAGTGTGTATATTTGTATTTAAGGGGGCGTTAACTCAGGTTTCCGGTAAAAAAATATCAAATTTTACTTTTTGTCTTTTTGAATGCTGCAGACCTTCAAAATCCTAGGAATAGCTGTTTCATGTTAGTATCCCTACCTATATTATTCTGCTAAGGTCCCATTCCAGTTTTGTACCGAAAATAAGGTCCTATTAACACCAACCTACACATATGGGGACCTACAGGTTCCGCATAACCCAATGTGTGCGGGAAACACACTCACTTACTCCTTAAATGCCTCACAATTAAATAATTACCATTTTTCACTCGAGAAAAGACTTCCATCATATCAAATACACCCTGTATATATATATATTCTCAGAAATGATTTTACCATTGTATCTGAAATTTTGTCCAGGTATCACATGCATGTGACTACTAATATAAAATAAATTTCAATTCTAAATACCGTACTGCTGGGCTACCAACTTACAACATCTCAATTGTATCCCTTTTATCTTTGATATTGTATCACTGGTACATCTTTAGAAAAAGTATTGGACTGAGAACGCTGAAATTTCCTGATCATAATGAGGTAATCCTGTTGCATGATCTAAAGAAGAGAAATTGTTATAGGCCTACTCCATTAACTTTAACAAAATATGATTTTATAAACTTAAAATATAAATATTTAAATAATTTTAGCCTTAAGGAATTTGTTTCTCCTAGCTTAAATAAGGAATTAGAATGCTGGTTCGTCAAATTATACTCATAAGGGATATAAGGCATCCCTGAAAATTGCATTGAATTCCCTTGAATATTTTTTGACAAAATGTACCTTGTCAACAAATATTCAATTTAGAGATAATCGCGTTCATAGAAACACATTCATAATTTTACTGAGGTTCCAACTCAGAAGTCTGAAACATTCCATATCCATTATCTTGTGCTCCAGTTTTCTTTCCTCTTCCTCCTTCTTTTTCCGTTTGTTGTTCCTTCTCCTCTTCTTCTTCATGTCTTCCGTGCACTTATATTCACTATTTTTATTATTAATTATTATTATTGTCTTACTGCAGCTTGCACTCATGCTTTGTAGCCCATAACCTACTCGAATTGTATTTAGGCCTTCATTCTGGTATGAATATTGGCAGTAAACTTCTGTTTCTTTGACCACGAGGCATCTTCAATTACTTCCGAAATCACTAACAGAACAAACTGGCTTAAATACACACACCATATTCATTACAACAACACACAAAATACACGTGAATATCAACAGAATATTGCATATGCTGCCATCTTTGACCGGAGAAAGGTACTACTTTCTTGAGAGGAAAATACTGTATTATAAACAGTGGGTGAACTTCCTTAAGTCCAGCGAAGTGTGTAACTGTTTGCTCAAGTTGCTGTGAGACACACCAATTTTAACGTCAAACTTTATTGGCCCATAACTCAAAAATTAACACAGACTAGTGGGCCCGTGCGAGCTTTCGCAACGTGAATGTAGGTTTATGGGGTAGTAGGGGAGAATGTGGGAGAAGGAAGTTTTAAATATTGAAGAAATGTATTTATTGTTGTTAAACGGCATATGTACATGAGAAACACAAAGAAATATGTATAAACATTGTAGTAGTAATCTATTGTAGGTCTTACCTTGTTAACATATGTTCAGGCACATGAGAAGTAAACATGCCAATGCAATGCAAGAAATGCAAAGCATAAATACAGTCTGGAAATGTTCACGTAAGTTCAGGCATAAGTAAACATGCCAACACCTTGCAAGAAATGCAAAGCATAAATACAGTATGGAATTACAGAAAGACATATAGGTTAGGTATCTTGCCAATGCCACCGCGCTGCCCTGCGCTCTAGCGTCAGGTTCGCCTAGCAGTACGCCGTGGTAAAATAGAGTAAACTAACGGGATTTCACGTAAAGAGCCTCATTTTCTATACCGGTAGTGGAGAGCGTTACTCGCACCCAGTCGGCCGTGTCTCGTCAAGAGCTACTGTTGCCTGGAAACGACATGATTTTCCATTCCTTCATGAGTTTATTTTATGACTTTATGTTCGACCCTGACTATTATGTGTCTGAAAACTGTATCATAATGATGGTCATTATAACACTATTATTCATTATGAAACAGTTTCTCCCACCAATCACAGCTCAAGAAACAAATTTTTTGACCAATTAGATAAGGATACCTTCGCGCATGCTCTCAAAATCCAACATGTCTGTATAAATTACCGAAAGTGCACCGTCCAAATGTTCGCGTAAATAAACTGGTGAATATGAGACAAGAAATAGCACTGTACCTTAATATACCTAAATCCAATTTCTACTCGGCGCGTTGATTTCAAACGACTACGGTGACAGTTTTGCTGAATACTGGTTCACGATCTGCACATCTGGCATTGAAGCACTTAGAGCGCATGCGTCGGCCGGCCAGAGAGCTTGGAACAGGGAGATGTGCTACCTAGCGCACCACCCGAGCACAAAATTCTAGTTACTGAACAGATATTTATGAATATTTATGTTAAAACATGTAATAAAGTTATAATTATCGTCGAACATAAACAGTCGTATGCAACTCGCCTATAATGGTAATTAAGACACTCGTATGGAAATTATAAAACTCGCTAAAGCTCGTTTTATAAAGACACTCGTGTCTTAATTATAGCCATTATAGGCTCGTTGCATAATGTACTATTATAAGCCTTTTCTCGAGTGAAAAATGGTAATTATTTAATTGTGAGGCATTTAAGGAGTAAGTGAGTGTGTTTCCCGCACACATTGGGTTATGAGGAACCTGTAGGTCCCCATATGTGTAGGTTGGTGTTAATAGGACCTTATTTTCGGTACAAAACTGGAATGGGACCTTAGCAGAATAATATAGGTAGGGATACTAACATGAAACAGCTATTCCTAGGATTTTGAAGGTCTGCAGCATTCAAAAAGACAAAAAGTAAAATTTGATATTTTTTTACCGGAAACCTGAGTTAACGCCCCCTTAAATACAAATATACACACTAATACTGACAACATTATTCCACAAACACACAGAAGTACACGAGACTGCTGACCATACAAGCCCCCCCAATTACATAACTACTACAAACATTTTCCTGGTAAATGTACGGAGCCTACATTTCTTTCGAGTCAGCTGCGTATTGCGTGAGGAGATGTTTGGAGATACTAATATTGGCCCTGCATCTGTATCAACATCTCTGCTAAAGCGAGCACTATATATCTTCCTTGAACCAGGGCTTTCTTGCTCCAAGGATTTATTTACGGGTGTACGATGTAAAAACAAGAACCCCACTGTGGGTGTACTTAGTCGCCTTACTCGAAAATCCTTGGGATTATCAACATCCCGAATACTATTGAAAAGGGAACGGGATGAGATATAAGTTAAGAAGTGGATTCATCGCTATGTAGAGTCTGGCTGTATCTTATCGCAGACGCTCCAACTTATAATTAACTCGTAGTGACACTGTGTGCCTTGAAAGAAGCGGTGAATTTCATCTGAAATTATATTTCCAACGCTGAAATGAAGTGACAGACATACAGTACTTTACTTCGGCTTGATAACTCAGGAAGGAGTTAAATCAATACAGACTATTTCTAGAATTTAACAACTAAAAATGTTGTTTTTGATGATTTTGTTGTTATTGCATATACCGTGGATCTTCCTGTTGCAGTGGTTATTAAGTAACAACTACAATGATAATAATACAGAATGATTGAAAATGATTGTTACATAACTTAAGACTGATACCACTTTGTTACTTACGGTAATCAGTAGGGTTGGACATATTCGAACAATTATTCACATTTTTCGAATAGATTGAAATAGATATTTGACTCGAACATTCGCAGATTCGAATATTTGAATAATTCAAACTTCCAACCTACATAAATTTCGAAATATTCGCATTAGTGAAATAACCCGAGCAAGTCGAATCATTCAATTGTTCGAATAATCATAAGAAACATAGAAACAGGCCGGTTCGGTGGCGTAGTTGGTAGCATGCTGAGCTTTTTTGCCCAATATCGCAGGTTCAAATCCGGCCGAAGTCGTCGGATTTTTAAGAGCGTTAAAAATCCCTCAGTATGCCTTCCTTCGGACGGGAAGTAAAGCCGGCGCGGCGGTCCCATGTCATAGATTTATGGCATGTTAAAGAACCTTCCACTAATTACACCTGTGTGAAGCTAAATTGTATAGGTTAAGAACGTAAACAACGCTCTTAGGTTCCTACGTTTCTTTGCCAATGGCCGACTGCAGTGGCGTCTGGTAGCTAAGTTCTGAACTAGTAGTCGTTGACGGTGGCGTTTGGCAGCAAAAGTAGGAACTATTTGAAAAATTCAAAAGTCTGCAGTCCTCACAGTAGGCTACTTGAATTAAATAACAGATAACACACACTAATACAGCCATCACAATTAACACCGGTTATCAGACAGATTCTACACATCCAAAGTACACGGGGCTACATGACCGCGTTGTCGCAGCCCCTAAACCAGTGGCGGCCGGTAATAAGGTTGCAGTGTTGCACAACGACCAGATTACACTAATTCAAGAAAAACAATTAATACCGTGATAATATTTTTAGTAATAAAAGTCGTATGTTTCCTTTTATATGTATAGGAATTCATAATTCTGTTCTTTAATATAGGGGCCGATAACCTAGATGTTAGGCCCCTTAAAACAACAATTATCATCATTATCATCATCATGTTCTTTAATAATTCAGGAAATCTTATAGTAAGTTACTGTGAACTGACAGAGAAAGCGAGGCGCGCCAGCCGTCTAGGAGCGCCCGTCCTGTTGGTCGTTGCCATGCCCAAGCACCGACCAGATCTCAATAGAGAAGGGTATGGCAGAGATGCTAGACTGAGTAAGCCCTATCCCAACAGTTAACACGGCTGGTCGTTGCCCGCTGACTGCAACCAGGAGCTGAGGCGCAGGCGCGGCCGGAGACTTCCCAGATGCTTTGTCAATGTTGCGCGTGAACTTGTGACAATCGCAGTTCTCGCCCTCATAAAACTTACGTTGTTATGTTCTCGTGAAGGTTTTCATGTAGACTAACTTATATTCCATTTAATCCGATGAAAATGTGATGTCTCTGAAATGCGGCATTCGTTATGAATGAAGCACATCCGTTTTACCGATATCAAGCAGTCTTTTACCCTATCACCTCATGGGCGCCCTCAGGAGGGGCGACAAGGAGAGGCCTTGATCCCACCCCCTAAAATCCCGAGAATATTTCGATTGTTCATTGTCACACCAGTGTATTCCACAAATTGAAGTTACTGATGGTTAACTGATTTAGATGTAGGGATAATTCCACAGTTTTATTTAACTTAGTAATTTGGGATTATTTGAGAATATCTTCCGTTATTTAACAAGAAGTTCCGTTAAGAACTATATAGCCTACTTTTCATGCCAATGATTATTCTACAGAATATGAACCTATCTAGAATAATGACGAAATTAAGTTGCTAATATCGAAATTTCCAATTAGTTCGAAATACTGTATACCTGGCATAATGTATCCTAATAGAGCACTACAGTTGGCAGCCCTGATGACTGAATATATTGTTAGTTCCATCTCTTAAGGTACAAAATACAAAATTTGGTTGAAGTCCAATGAATCGCATGGACGTTACATGCAGTTAAACATTGGATCTAACAGCGCGCGTAAAATCATGTTGGCAACAATGTCATGCATGTATTGGTCAGAAATAATCTGAAATAATATGATCTATTGTTGTGCCAATTTTGAATGAAATCCATTAGTTAGTATAGAAGTTACATGCATTTTAAAATTGGACCTATCAGCAGGCTTAGAATCATGTTGGCAGCACTGACGTATATTAGTTACTCCAAATTCGTCTAGAATGCCAGGTACTATACGTGTGCAAATTTTAGAGCTATTGGCTTGCATACTTTCTGATATATTGATATTAGGGTAACAAAAATAGGGACAGCACATATTAACAGTTGGCAGCCCTGGTTGCTCGTTAGAATACGCATAGTCATATCTGTTAGGGTACACATAACACATACGAAATTTGGTTGAAATTCAAATGATAGTATGGAAGTTGCATGTATTTGAAGTTGGACCTGTCAGCAGGCTTAGAATCATGTTGCTAGCACTGACGTATATAAGTTACTCCAAATTAATATAGAATGTCAGGTACTATACGTGTGCATAGTTTAAAGCTGTCGGATTGCATACTTTCTGATATATTGGTATTTGGATAAAATAAATTAGGAGCATTTATTAACAGTTGGCAGCCCTGGTAGGTCTTAAGAATACGCTCAGTCATATCTGGTTATGTACACATACAACATACGAAATTTGGTTGAATTCCAGTTGATAGTGTAGAAGTTATATGCATTTAAAAATTGGACCTATCAGGAGGCTTATAATCATTTTGGCAACACTGCCATGTTTGGCCTCCTGGAAGTTAAACTAAAATATTATGATGTGTACGTGTGCCAATTTTGAAATAGCTCCCATTCATACTTTCCAAGATATCCAACATGGAGCTCAAATTTCAATTGCGATTTTTTAGCAGTTGGTAGCACTGACATCATTTTCAAATATGGCCGTGAGATATTCAGGTGTAGATCTTTACTCCTACCAAATTTTGTTTCGATTGCTGCAGCCGTTTAGGAGTTGATAGAGGGGGACACACACGCAGCCAGCCAGACAGACAGAAGGACAGATAGACAGACAGACAGACAGACAGACAGACATTTGCCCGATCTCATAAGTCTACTTTTTCCTCATTTTTGCAAAATGTGAAAAGTAGGCTAAAAAATCAGTGAACTACTTTTTGCCTGTTTTTAATAAATGAACATTATGACGATGATTCACTAAGAAAAGCGAACTCCTGTAGATAAAACAACTCTGAACTAAAAACAAGAAGTTCCCTAAAGAACTATACAGCCTACTTTTCATGCCAATGATTATTCTACAGTATATGAACCTATCTAGAATAATGACAAAATTATGTTGGTAATATCGAAATATCAAATTAGTTCAAAATATACCTGGTATAATGTAGCCTGATAGAGCACTATAGTTGGCAGCCCTGGTGACTGAATATATTCTTAGTTCCATCTCTTAAGGTACAGAATACAAAATTAGGTTCAAGTCCAATGGACGTTACATGCAGTTAGACACTGGATCTATCAGCACGCGTAAAAGCATGTTGCCAACAATACCATGCGTGTGCTGAATTATTATGATATCTTGTTGTGCCAATTTTGGATGAAATCCATTTGTTAGTATAGAAGTTACATGTATTTTAAAATTGGACACATCAGCAGGCATAGAACCATGTTGGCAGCACTCCAAATTAATCTAGAATGTCAGGTGCTATACGTGTGCAAAGTATAGAGCTGTTGGCTTGCATACTTTGTGATATATTGATATTAGGGTAAAAAGAATATAGACAGCATTTATTAAGAGTTGGCAGCCCTGATTGCTCTTAACAATACTTATAGTCATATCTGTTATGGTACACATATCACATACGAAATTTGGTTGAAATCCAACTGATAGTATAGAAGTTACATGTATTTAAAAATTGGTACTAACAGCAGGCTTATAATCATGTTGGTAGAACTGACGTATATAGTTACTCCAAATTAATCTAAAATGTCAGAATATACGTGTGCATAGTTTAAAGCTGTTGACTTACATACTTTCTGATATATTGGTATTTGGATAAAGAAAAATAGAGAGAGCAATTATTAACAGTTGGCAGCCCTGGTGGCTCTTAAGAATACGCTCAGTCATATCTGTTTATGTGCAGATATTACATACAAAATTTGGTTGAAATCCAATTGATAGTGTAGAAGTTATATGCATTTAAACATTGGACCTATCAGAAGGCTTAAAATTATTTTGGCAACACTGTCATTGTTGGCCTCCTGGAAATTAAACTGAAATAGTATTATCTGCATGTGTACCAATTTTGGAATAGCTCCCATGTATACCTTGCGAGATATCCAACATGGAGCTCAAATTTCTAGTGCGTTTTTTCAGCAGTTGGTAGCACTAACATCATTTTCAAATATGGATGTGAGATATTCCGGTGCACATATTTACTCATACTAAATTTGGTTTTGATTGCTGCAGCCGTTTAGGAGTTGATAGGGGGGGGGACACACACACACAGCCAGACAGACAGACAGACAGACAGACTGACACACATTTTCCCGGATCGATCTCATAAGACTACTTTTTCCTCATTTTTGCAAAATGTGAAAAGTAGGCTAAAAATACTCCTCGCATTCATGCCATAAAGACCACGTACCCAACGGTTTAAGAGCAGCCCAATAATGAATGTCACGAAGCAAGTAAGAAAAGAAACTAAAATTACGTCTGAATACCACCTAGGTAATGAAATAAAAATAATATATGTGCCCCCCCCCCCACATCCTAGAAAAAATCGTGCGAGTGCACATGTTCCATCTAAACGAAAACAGTACAACACCCAGAACAATTATCTGCCAGCCGCCACTGCCCTAAACTGAGGAACCAACCAAACAAACATTGACACAAAGAGGAAAGAAAGAAAGAAAGAAAGAAAGAAAGAAAGAAAGAAAGAAAGAAAGAAAGAAAGAAAGAAAGAAAAAGATAATAATTGCCTCGGTTGCCGGGTGCAAGCTTTGTTTTTTGGCCTCCAGAGGGTAGCTTGCTTGTCGAATTTTATTGTTCCTTTGAGCGCTTTGAATGTCAAGGAGGATAGATAAGTAAGATACTTGACGCTATAGCGCTTTCTAGTAGAGAAAAGACGAACTTTTTTTTGTGTTGGCGGAAAATCTTAGATTAATTTTGCCAAATGGGTTCTTTAATAAGCCAACAATGTATGACATGCATACGGTGATTTTTGTCGCCTTTCAAAAACCACTCACCACGTCCAGGAGCAAACCTGCAAGCTTGAGGTTGGTAGTCCGACACGATAACCACTAACCCACCGTGGCAAGCTAAAAGAAAGATAAAACGATATTTTCACCTATCACTGTAACACTATTTCACTAACATCACTGTATTCCAACATTTTATTTTACGTCGTCATAAAGGAAAGAAAGAAAGAAAGAAAGAAAGAACGAACGAAAGAAAAAAGAGTACAAGTATGCTTGTTATAAATGATATTTATTTATAAAGATCTTTCAGGACAAATGGGGGAGCGCTTAATCCCATCTGACCACTTGGATTCCCCCTGCTTCAATCAACTCGTTCGCTGAGCATTTTTAGCCTACTTTCGATTTTTTGAAAAAAATGAAAGTAGACTTATGAGTCTACACAAGGCCAAAAATTGTGTGCATGTCTGTGTTTGTCTACTCGGAATGTCTGTCTCCCCCCCCCCCTATCAATTCGAACACGGTGAAACCGAATGGAACGAAATTTGGTACAGAGGTAGAACTGGCAAAGGGCACCTCAGTGTCATGTTTTATATAGCCGCCATCTTGACGGAAACGTAATGGCGGCCACCCAAATGTTCAAAGCTTAAATCAAATTACGACTAACCTAATCATCCGATCTCTGCCAAATGTTGCGTCTTTTGACTAAACTACAAGGTCTTCAGCCGAATAGTTTGCAGATAGCGGCCATGTATGTGTGCAAATCGATTCCCCATATCAATTCAAACACGGTGAAACCGAATTGAATGAAATTTTTTACAAAGGTAGCTCTAGCAAAGGGCACCTCATATTCATGTTTAATATCCGTGTAGCAAGTTATATTTCAACAAGCTACTATAACCAACATTCAATTATACTCATTGAAAAGGACAAAGAGCTATAACAATACCCATGCATTTAGGAGAAAGTAGGCTATATGTTCCTTACACAAATTGTTGTAATTGCCAGGCACATATCATATTCGAATACTATTCGATTAATTTTAATAATCGACTATTCGAAATAATCGATTACTTCGAATGTCCGTATGATTCGAACAACCGAAGTATTAAGTCGTCCTCATGTCCAAATATTCGAATTCTTCGAAGATTCCAAAGTTCGAATGCTTGAAATTTCGAATTTTAAATTGTCAAATATCCGAAGTAGTCGAATTAATAGAATATTGATGATATATGAATCGCATTCAATGACCATAGCTGGGCATTTTTTATTGAACGCCCGACGGCCCCCAACAAGCTCAATTTCAAGTAGTTCCAACATTGGCTATCAAGTGCTACTGTCATTAACACCTAGCGGCGAGCGTTGGAACTTGATAGAGCGTTTCCTAACCGGCCAAATATAACCTACAAATTTTGCTACACACCACCAATTGCAGTGGTAGGTTCTTTTACATGCCAAAAATCTATTACATGGGCCCACATGCTTTATTTCCCCTCCGAAGGAAGGCATACAGAAGGATTTTAACGCTCTTAAATAATCTGACGACTTCAGCTGGGTTTGAACCCACGATCTTGGGCATAGCAATTCAGCATGCTACAGACTACGCCACCGAATATTCGAATGAGAAGTACAGTAAAGCCCTGATGATCAGTTACACAATGCACAACTGGAAAAAAGCATGGCTGTGCATATTATGCTCATATAATGTTTGGTCAAAATTGGCTGTCAATGATTCAAGAGACACCATGACGTAATTAGCCTACCATGCTTTCCGATGGCAGCAGTGAAAACAACTTCTGTTGGTTGTCTGCTCTTTGTAGAGGCTTGACCAAAAATCAGTAATTGATCAATTATTCAAATTATATAAGGTGCGTTCAAAAAGTAATGAGCCGGAGGCTTGAATGCGCATACCGGTGACGACATCACCTAACCGTGTCGTGTGTAACGAGGTGTGGTTCCGACCAGAGCGTGGAAGGTCACAGCCCGTCGCTAGAGGGCACGGGTGCAAGTCACGTGACGATACAAAGCGAGCAGCAGCATGCATCAATCGTCCAAAGCTGTCAGTCGCATTGCAAACACTGACACGGAGGCGTCAACCGAAGAGCAAAGAGGTGTTGTTCGGTTTCTGACAGCGGAAGGAGTAGGGGGAACGGACATTCATCGCCGAATGTCACAAGTGTACGGCGAACACTGCATGTCCCTTGCAAGGGTCAAGGCGTGGCACAAGCGCTTAAGGGGAAGGACTGGTGCCGCGTTAGCCGATGATGCCCGGTCTGGGGCACCCCCCCCCCCCCTCCACTGCATTGCGGATGACAACGTCCAGCTGATTGATGCACTAATTACCCAGGACCGCCGAGTGACCGTGAACGCCAAAGCCGCCGTGGTCGCTCCACGACAATGCACGACCTCATACGGCCAACACAGTCGCGGCACTCCTGCAGAAATTCAAATGGGAGGTTCTCGGCCACCCTCCATACAGTCCAGACCTCTCTCCCTGTGATTACGCCATGTTTGGTCCCCTGAAAAGGGCTCTGCGGGGCCAACGATTCACTTCGGACGCCGACGTCCAGCTTGTACGTGCGGAAGTGGTTCACATCGCTGCCCAGGGAATTTTATGAGACAGCCATTCACCGCCTCGTGTCACAGTGGGACAAGTGCTTCAACAGCCAGGGCCAATACTTCTGTAAATATGCCTCTGGCTCGTTACTTTTTGAACGCACTTCATATTTTAGAAAAGTTTTCAGTCGGTCAATACAAATGGTGCCCAATTATATTAGGCGGGAAAACAAGTATTGAGCATGTGGCCCAAGGTCGCGGGTTCAAACCCGGCCGAAGTCGTCGGATTTTTTAATGAGCGTTGAAAGTCCATCAGTATGCCTTCCTTTGGAGGGGAAGAAAAGCTGGCGGGCCCATGTCATAGATTTATGGCATGTAAATGAACCTTCCACTAACTAAACTTGTGTGAAGCAAAATTGTAGATTCAGTTTATGAATGCTCTTAAGTTCCAACGTTAATCACCGGGCGCTGGTTACGTTGGCATCTAATAGTAGCCAAGTTCACAGCTAGGTGTCGTGGACGGTAGCATTTGGTAGCGAAAGTAGGAACTACTTAAAATTATCGTCTTCAGTCCTTACTTGAATTAAAAGCAGATAACACACACTAATACAGTCATCACAATTAACACCGGTATCAGACAGATTCTACACACACCCAAAGTACACGGGGCTACATGACCGTGCTTTCGCAGCCCCTAAACTAAGGAACCAACCGAGCAACCCTAAACTCAGACAAATATTACAAGACAGATTCATCACAAAAAGCACGTTTTCTGTAATAAAAAAAAGAGAGAAAGGGGGTGTACTTAATTGGACGACATTATTCGATCCTCAGCAGATCAGAGCCAGCTCTCTTTAGGCTTAGATAAGGTACAAGGTTTTTGTATTACATTTATGCACAAATATATACACAATATTTTGACTGCAAATGTTTGTAAAAACTAGTGTAACGTGTCAATCTTATTTACAAATATTATTAATGTAGTGTGAGTATGTTAATCTGTGATCTACTGATTTACTATTGTGACGAACTTCAGGTGTGATGTTGTCTATTCCAGGTTTACTATAAACATTGGTACCCGGTATTGATAATGAGATTTGCTGACGTCATTGTCATGTTAGGCGATTCACCAGAGGATTTAAATGAGTTTTTATATGGAATGGACTCCGTCTTGAGGAAAGAATTCACCTATTGACGTCAAACTACAGGTGAAAAGGAAGTAGGAGCAAAAAGCTAGTGATGGACGAAGCAAAGAGGATATAAGAAGTAGGTTGGCTCACGCAAGGAAAGCATTTCTACAAAAGTGAAATCTTTTGACATCAAATGCGAATCATATATTCGAATGTCATTTGTGAAATCCTTCGTCTGGAGCGTCGCACCCTATGGAGGTGAAACTTGAACTGTTCGCGCAGAAGAAAAGTACTAGTGTTTGAAATGTGGTGTTACAGGAGAACGATGCAAATATGATTGGTAGATAGAGTAACAAATGAAGAAATAGTTAGACGAGTGGGCGAGGAGAGATGTTTCTGGTGACTGCTAATGAAGAGAAGGGATAGGTTGTTAGGACACTTAAGGAATAGCAAACTTAGTTATGGAAGGAAGCGTTGAGGACAAGAACTATAGGTTAGAATATATTAAACAGATTGCCTCGGATGTAAGGTGTGGTAGCTATGTAGAGATGGAACAATTAGCTCAGGACACTCGGGAGGATAGGCGCGCTGCATCAAATCAGTCAAAAGATTGAAGAATTGAACAACAACAACAACAACAACAACAACAACATTATTTTATTTATTTAGCGTATGGTTTGACGGATACAATATGTACACAGATGATAATTAGTTTAGGAAAGGAAGACAAACTATATATTTATATCTAAATCGTTTATATAAGTAATTGTCTCTGGTGATCCATGAGCGGAATCAGTGACTTTGCCACTGCACTTTCCTTTAGGACACTTGGTGATGATATGCTGGTTGGTCCGCTTAGGGGCACACAATCACAGTTAGGTGAAGAAATTATGTTCTATTTATAATGGAAGTCTGCACAGTTGCCATGACCCGTACGAATCCTATTGAGAGTTGACCATGTTTTCCGGGGAAACTCAAATCTAGGTGGCAGCGATGATCCAATGCGTGGTAAGGTTGATCCAGGCCTAGTATCCTGTCTTCCCCGCCATTCTGTAGTTATGTTGAAGTTAGTATTCTCCAAGTCTATTGCAGTCCTTGTTGATTGATTTCGAGATCGTAGACGATTCAGGCGAACATTGATAATGCTTGACAGCACTGCTGCAACCGCCACAAACCTAGGGTGAAGATCACCCAGCGCGAGTGCTTGTGTTCCAGCATTTGTAGCGCGTACTATTTAAATGTGTACATTGCAAATCTACCAGTAGATAACGTGCATCCGAGTGCACAATCTCGGGAAATATTTATTAGGTAATGTTGTCCATGCATCAATGAAGCATCCAACAATCCCAATATATTGCAACTCTGTCATAAATAACGTTACCGCGGATTCATTCAAGGCATTTTACTTGTATAATATGCCATCATATGGAAATAAAATCTATCGAATGAAATAAATACTCTTCTGCATTTGGCAGCATACAAAACAAAAGAGTTACAATAGATGTAACATTACTCGGACTCCTAAAAAAATGTAACAAACATTATCCGGGATACTGCGCTACTCCTCTGACAATGAGTATAATATCACTGAGCCACAACCTTTGACACGCACACAAAATAAAAAAATAAAAAATAAACTGTGTGATTCTATGTAATGAACGCGGATTATACTGGGGGATTCAAAACACGTTAAAAGGACTCGAGTGTTTATCTTCCATGACCTTTAGCGGTGGAGGCTAACTCACCCCTCAGTGTATCCATTACGTTTGTTTGTGTGTTATCATTTCCAGTATCTCTGTTTATTTTATTTCCTTTCTGCTTCACTTTCGACCTGTAGTTGAGCACATTTAAGTTACAAGCAAAATATACTCTGCGATAAAATTACGGTAATACAGTAATTAATCCTTGAGTGTCAGAAATGTATATACGGTAAGCACTAGATAATTGTTTGCTAACATATTTCAGGTCACTATGCGGCGTAGCCGAGCATGTTACATCGCGAACCTTGACTGCGATATAGACCTGCAGCACGTCCGGAGATCGGTTGTTTGAATCCTGGAACTGACACTACACCGCTAAGTGGTCCTTTATATTAGATCAACTAGTTCTCTTGAAGGATTGAGGATCAGATGCTCTTCGGACCTTTCTGCTCTCATGTGGGGTTCTCCTCACCCTGTCCAACGAGTGGTTACAAACTATGAGACCTATCTTCTATACAATATAAATATACCATCCGGGGAACGCCGTTCACAATAGTAGTCTTACATAAAATCTGGAAGTAGACAATCAAAAGACAGGTCATACATAGGTTATCGCAAACCGTGCCTTAATCTCTTCAGACCAAAGGCAACATTTGAAGCTGATATTTTCCTTTTTCTGTATTCCTTATTAAATATTGGAATAAATAACACATTTTTGATGACAAAAGACATTCTAAATAAAATATTAAAATTCCAGTGGAAAGTTTCAAATGCCTAGGAGAGATTATACAGAAAACCTGACTGAACTTGGCATCCAATGAAGACAGGATCGCTAAATTGCAGAAAGCATACTGACTTACATGGAACCACTACAATAAAAAAAGCATTTCCATCAATGCCAAAATACGACACTATCGTACAGTAGTCTTACCAAAGGCCGTATACGCTTCAGGAATGATAGCAATCAAGCGACGAAGAAAAATCAAGGAATTAGAAAAACAGGAGAGAAACATTCTGAGAAAGATCAACGGGCCAGTTCAGAAAGAGGGAATATGGATAAAGAGACCGACAATAGAACTTTACAAACAGACAGAGACGATTACAAGCAACATAAGGAAAAGGAGGGCAAAATATTATGGTCATATACATAGGATTACCGAAATACTGACCAAGAAAATTTTTAATATAGTTGCGAATAGTACACTAAAAACCAATTGAGTAAATACAACCGTGGAGGACCTCCAGAAACTAAACATCTCTACAGAAGACATGGCATACAGGAGCAAAGGTAGAGACAAACTTAGACAACAGAAGTTTCAGCAAACTCCCAAAGAGAGACAACCGGGAAAGAATTGGACGGAGGAGAGAATGAGGAAGCATAGTGTGTATATGAGAGGTTTTTGGGAAAAAAGAAGAAAAGGCCAGAATGAAACATGAAAATTGATTGTGTTGTAATGATCGCCTGATGGGGAATTAACGAATAAATAATTAAATAATTAGAATTCCAGGTCACAGTCACTTACCGGGGTAGTTAAGAGCACCAGGTCACAGTCACCTACCGGGGTAGTTAAGACCACTAGGTCACAAGTGCATTGGTTTTGGTTGTCATTGGATTATGAAGACGAGTAGGTTTGAGTCCCACCCTCAGCCGTCCGTGCAATGGCTTTCTCGTAATTTCCTATTTTCAACTCTAGATGAAACCAGGGTACCTTTTAGTAACCCACGGCCGCTTTTTTTTTTCAAACTTGTTCCCCAGTTTCATCCATATCCCTTCATTTCATGTCTAATTAACATCACAGCTTTGATGAGTGAGGCGTTGGAAAGGGCATCCGGCCATAAAAATATCCATCACATAGAAAGCATATCTCTCTTCATTAAAATCTAATTCTGACCTGTGTCGACATTCAGAATCAGCCAATACAAGTATGCGACGTAAGAGGCTAAAGTTCTATGGGCACCTACAACGAATGAACAGCAACAGGCTTACCAAGAAGATCTTCTCCTTGATTAAAAGCTGCAAGACTGGAAGCCTGTGGCTTAATGAAGTACTAAAGGACTTGGATTCGGCTGGAATTGCTGACCTTGATGTAGAAGATCGTTCTAAATTTTGTGCTATGGTAGAATCTTGTACCCCACCGCCTAGAGTCTCTAAATGTCGGGAGCCCCATTCGCAGGAGAGAAAGGAGAAATCATCATCAGGGCTCAAGAGATATTGGGAACGGAAAAGAGCATCGAAGAACTAGTCATAAGCGCTCCGTAGTGGGCTTAAATCAATAATAATAATATCTCTCTTCATCCTTTACCACATACAAATGAAGGGTGGAAATGCGGGTCAAAAATAACATAATATCAACTCATGCTAACGAAAAAGAAAAAAAAAAGAAAAGAGAAAGTGCACATTTGTGTGCTCTGGGTCTGAAGAGGATATACTGGGTGATATACAGTGAGTCTCTCTCACGACTCGGCCGGCCGGCGCGCCCAGCTTATCGGTCTCTGTTGACTCATCACTACCCGCTCGGCATAACATAGCACTTCGCTCACTTAATCCGTGCATTACATGAGATGACAATTAAAATTAAGAAACTAATAATTAATTAAATATGCTCGTACCTTATAACAGGAGATGTTGGAAATTTGCTCCTCATACATCCACACATTTCCGGCATCGTCTTAGGAAACTCCGATTCACAAGTTCGTCTTCCGTAATTGAGGCTTTATATCTCCCGACCCATTCGTTATGTAAAGGAATTTCGTATATGCGATGGGGGTTCCTCTACTCCAATATCTGTTATTCTGCATCGTCGAACCATACCCGTGTAAATGGAGTCAAGCTTCGTCCGAGGAAAATATTAACATATCCGGAGAGAAATAGCCTCAATTACGAAAGACGAACAGATGCGTGTGAATCGGAGTTTCCTAAGACGATGCCGGAAATGTGTGGATGTAGGAGGAGAACACATCTCCTGTCATAAGGTAGTAGCAGCTTATATTATTAATTTTAATTGTCATCTCATGTAATGCACGGATAATGTGAGCGAAGTGCTATGTTTTGCCGAGCGGGGAGTGAAGAGTCAACGGGAGACAGATAAGCTGGGCGCGCCGGTCGGCCGAGTCGTGAGTGAGACTCACTGTAGTAGCCCCTTCCAGTATTGTTTGTTGCAAACCAAAGAACGTGTGTTGGCAGGAAGGTCGATATTTCACTGCCTTAATCCCGTATGGTAGACTACTAATGCACTGCAAGCATATTCCCGCAAACGATACTGAACAGTATTATTTTTACCTCGTATTAATCTGTAGACATATCGAGGGAAAAAATTAATACTGTTCAGTATCGTTTGCAGGATATGCTTGCAGTGCATTAGTAGTCTACCATACGGGACGCAAGCAGAGAATTGCCAACACGCGTTAGTTGGGTTGCAGCAAACGATATTGGATAGAGCTTCTGAATAACCCGGTATGTATACGACAATCTGCATAACCCGGTATGTATACGACAATCTGAATACCCAAATACTTCGAATTACCGATGCTGACGGGTTCCTAGATTGGTTTTACGTTATTGGCTTTTAGAGACGCCGAGGTGCCAGGATTTCGCCCCAAAGGGGATCATTATCATGCCAGTAAATCTATGACACGTCTCCCTCGCATTTGTGTACCGTCAAATTCCAACTGACTGCGCCAGGATTCGATTCTGCAACCTTGGGAACAGTAGGCGAGAACGTTACCGTTGCGCCAAGCAGCCGGTGAGATTAAATTTAATTTATGGGGACAGTTTCTAGGCCATACATTGGCCACAAAATAAATAAATAAATAAATAAATAAATAAATAAATAGATAAATAAATAAATAAATAAATAAATGAATGAATGAATGAATTAATTATTTAATTAATTAATTAATCAATAAATAAATTAATTAATAAATAAATAATTAAACAAATAAATAAATAAATATAGAGATAAATAATGCCCTGCATTGAACAGTAAAGGTTTGATTGAAAAGGTAGAGGCTAAAGAAAGAAAAATCCTAAGAAAGATACTGGGACCAATCTGGAAAAATGAAGGGTACCGGAGATGGCACAACAACGAACTGTACCTATAACTGCCTCAGAACTAATTGACCCTTGTGAAAATCTAGTAGGAAGCTGAAGAGAGAGTTTGCTTTTCTCAGCATGTTGGGTGCTGTCCGCTGCGTCACCCGTTAGTCGTCAGAAGTACACTCTATTCACGCAGCAACTGTCAGTCACTCACTCACACGATAACAACCATTATTTATTTCACTCGTTACAAAATCTATTAGGTGATTAGAAAAATTAAATGACACTAATACGTGTAATAGAACAATATAGGAAAGAAAATATTATGACTAGGCTATATAGTTCAGCACTGCACTGTTAATAATCAACCATTCTTTCTGCGTATTGTGGTACGATGCGTTGCCAATAGCAAGCACTGAGTTGCGTTCCAAATTTGGGATCAACTTTTCTTTTAACCAACGGATATAATATTCACTGTTCATATCTTTGTGATAGTCCTCACTTTTTTAATGTGACTGGTAAATAAGTAGCACGTTGGGA
Organism: Meconema thalassinum; assembly: GCA_946902985.2. Lineage (NCBI taxonomy): Eukaryota > Metazoa > Arthropoda > Insecta > Orthoptera > Tettigoniidae > Meconema > Meconema thalassinum. The sequence goes on along the minus strand of OX336393.1, from coordinate 438,726,115 downwards.
ACAACTAGCTGACTGTACCTCTCTGTTATAAATCTGTCACAAGAAGCAGCCTTTCTTCATTCGCCCCCTCTCGCCCCTTCCACACCCTCTTCTGCATTGTAAGCTGTCATTGAACTTGAGGTAGGCCCGCTAGCCAGCTTCAGTTTCTAACTCACGGGCCAATTTGTTCCGAGGGACTTATAAGTGTGGATTTATTTATTTATTTATTTAGCGTATGGTGCCGGGAGTGTCCGAGGACATGTTCGGCTCGCCAGAGGCTGTAACTGCTTCAATCCGGACACCCATGGGGTGAGCTACAATTATAATTTCAATTTCACCACTAGGTGTCAGTGACAACTGGTAGCGAAAGTTGGAACTTTGATAGAGCGTTTCATAGAAACCCAACCTGCAAATTTAGCTTCACACAAGTTTAATTAGTGGAAGGTTCTTTTACATGCCATAAATCTATGACATGGGACCGCCGGCATTACTTCCCCTCCAAAGGAGGGCATACTGAAGGATTTTAACGCTGTTAAGAAATCCGATGACTTTGGCCGGGTTTGAACCCGCGATCTTGGCCATAGAAGGTCAGTATGCTACCAACTACGCCACCGAAGCCGCTCTAACGAGTAAGTGTGGGAAAGATAACAGACATCATACGGAAAAGGAGGATTAGTGTATATGGCCACATAACACGCATGAACTCTTAGAGATTGACCAACCGCACTTTTTCCTACAAGAAAAAGAAGGGACCTTGGTTCACCAAGATTAAAAGAGATCTTCTAGAAGTAGGGATCACGTTTGAAGGCATACAGGAACGTGCTCCTCTTCCGAGAAAAATTGGAACACGATAGCGATTCTCAGAAAAGACTAAGATGGAAACATGAACAAAAGTGGACTGCTGAAAGAATGGAGGCTCACTGAAAATTCATGCGGGAATATTGAGATAGAACTAAAGCTCAGTGACGGAAGCGGTTGAAGTAGCGTGCTCCATAGTTGGAATCGAGTAATTGTATTATTTATTTCTTGTGTCGGAAACATACAAATGTACAGTTGCTATATAATTATATAAGGGTTATTTATTTATTTATTTATTTGGCGTATGGCATTACACATGAAACACAATAATAATAACAATAATAATAATAATAATAATAATAAGTGCATACAAGCACAGATATAGACCTTATTATGGTCCAGTCTATTTATCCAGTACAGGCTGGATGGTGTAGCACTGATAAAGTCGATAGGGTCATCTAGGTACGCTCGTATTTTGCAATCTTCCACAATGTGCCTGATGGTCTGGTTCGATGTACCACAATAACAGCAGGGGTCTGGTCGCTTCCCCCATTTGTGCTGGTTGTATGCACAAACTCCGTGTCCTCTACGGATGCGGTTAATGGTCTTCCATATTATGTCGCGGTTGTTCAAAGCCGGATCAATGAGGTCACGTACTTCGGGTAGGGCATTTCCAGTCCATGTTTCACGCCATTTAGCTGCAATATTGAAATTACTATCAGCAAGCTACTGAGCCCGTCGCAGGGGTGAATTCTTGGGCCGGAGCAGGTTTATTTATATAAGGGTAAAATTGTCTATATAGCACGTGCCCAGTACTGAGCAACATCCAAGGCACTCGGAGTGGCTAGGAGGAGATCTTCCTCTGCACAAGTTGAAGGGCACAGGGTGCAATTAAGCATGTGTTTTGTGGTTTGTTCCTGTCCACATTCGCAAGACGTGTCACTTGTACTGAGGCCCCATCACCTCAGATTGTCTCGGGATCTTCCAACTCCTGATCGCAGCCTGTTCAGAGACTTCCACACCAACCAACTTCCGTTGTGTCCGGGTGGTAGTTCTTCAGCTACTGGTATCCAACCGAAGGGGTGAGGGGTCGTCTTATTCCATATATCCAGCCTTGCCTTCTCCGGTGAGACGGTAAGCATCTCAGATGTCCACAGGAAGCTCTTTCGAGACCTCGGCCGTTGCTGAGGAGGAATATATCCATGCAGTGGGTAGGCGTTGTTCTCTTGCACTCTCAGCCTCTCACTGCTGGCAGACACCTCTCTGCGAACACAAAATCGAATAATAATTATCAATAATTAAATCAATAAATAAATAAGAAAATTAATGAATGAATGAATGTGTGAATGAATAAGTACATAAATGGGTATCTCTAGTAAGACATGCACCGCGGTACACTAGTAGCCTGTTGTATTGAAGAACACTGCCTGTTCTAATTCCCTATTATATTTCTTCCTCTGTAATGCACCCCTTTCTATAGAAACACTTGAATGACTCATTATGTAGAACGAGTCTTCTATCGATTGCCAGCAGGATCCTTGTGGCCTATTAGCACAGACACACTCCAGATAAAAAGTACGAATTTTTCATCATGATGTTTAACAAATGAAGCTAAGATAATTGTTGTGAATATCGCGTTGAAGCGCTAGCTTAATGAGTCAGTGGCTTCAGGGTAAACTCGTAGTTCCTTTTCCAGTCAGCTCGAATTTGGCTTCAGCACCTGCCGTCGAAGATTTTCTTAGTTATTTCTAATTTCTTAAGATACGGAACATTCTGTTATGAGGGTAAAACAATTATATTTCAGATAACTTTCTTCATTAAAGGTGAGAAGAAGGCACATTTATTAGACCACGAAGGGGGCAGGAATGTGCGTGTGTCTGTATGTCCTCACTATCAACTTGTGAATGACTGGCTGGTTTTCATAAAATTTAAGATATTAGTAAAATTGGTTCCGAACATCCAACTTTTCCTACTTCTCTTCGTTGATTTAACTGTACGAAATAGGTGGTGTCAACTTTACAAATTCTCATGAATGTCTCGTAAAGTACATATTCAATTTCGACCCAAACTTGTTAAGTACACACCATTATCATATAATTTGCATATTATAAATGAAGAAAAGCGGAATTAATGGATATTTGATGTTGTTGTTGTTGTTGTTGTTGTTTGACTCTTAAGTCTTTAGACTGGCTGCGTAACTCAGCTGTAACGTTCTCGCCTGCTGTTCCCAAGGTAGCAAGATCGAATCTTGGCGCTGTCAGCTGGCATTTGAGGGAGCGGAAATGTGAGGGAGCCGTGTGAGTCGATATACTGACAAGTTAAAGACCCCTTTCGGGGCGAAATTCCGGCACCCAGGCGTCTCTAAAAGCCACTGTCAGGCAAATTGCGTGCTTACCAGGAGAACTACGTATGTTTGCCTCGTGAGGACAATTGAGAAGCTGTTTGACAGTGAGTCAGCGCCCCGATCACGAAAACCGAGACTAACGGTCGAGGGGACCTGATGCGCTGATCACGCGTCACCCCAATATCTGCAGGCCAAATGGCTGGGCAGCAGTCGCATGGTAGGCCTAGGCCCTTCACGGGCTGTAGTGCCAGGGATTATTCATATCCAGACAACTAACTGCCTGTCCCTTTATCAAGGTTTCTCAAGAAAGAAATAAAGAAAGAAAGAAAGAAAGAAAGAAAGAATGAGTTAACAATGGCATATAGCCTCCATAGATAAATGGTATAAGATAGGAAGTCATGTCGAAACAAATACTTACTCTATGGTTTTCTATCTTATACCATTTATCTATGTAGGCTATATGCCATTGTTAACTCATTCTTTCTTTCTTTCATTCTTTCTTTCTTTCTTTCTTGACAAACCTTGATAAAGGAACAAGAAGGGTCTCGAAACGTCGGCGTTTAAAATTCCACTCGACCTAACAGCCTAACTTCAAAGAATATATATATTGAGACCTCGAGTAAATTATAAAATATTATGTGTGGAGTTAGGGGCAGATGACCTCGTAGTTCCGCCCCTTAAAACAACAATTGGCTCAGAAGCCTCGACAATGGGATGTGCTGATAAAAGAAGACTTGAAGCTTTTGAAATGTGGTGTTGGCGGCGGATGGGAAAAATTCCATGGACCGCAAGAGGGACGAGTTACGAAGTACTCAAAACCATTAATGAAAAGAGAGCATTTCTCAAAACAATACGGAACGACGAGACCAACTGATGGACATTTCTATAACTTTATGGTAACTGTGTTAGATGGCATAATTCGGGGCAGGGGAGGAAGAGGGCGACAGAGATCAAACAAATCATAACAGATGTTTATGTTCATTCTAACAGAGTCATGAAGAGACTGACTGGCGACAGGAAAGAATGAAAGAGGAGGATTGCTGCCTACCAATCTACGGATTGAGTACATGAATGAATCTAATAGCATCAAAGCTATATAATGAATACAATTGGTCGAAAAAGTTGACGTAACAGTATAAGTCATGAATGTTTGATACGAAGTAAAACACGGCCTAGTGTGTGCGATGAAGACAGAGAGTAAGATAGAGAAAACAAGGACGGAGACTGCTTATGGAAACAAGAGCTGGCGTTGTCTTGGGGACGATAATTCTTATCCTTGTCGTCTTAAATCTTAATTATAAACTCCAAGTTTATGAAACTAAGTTCCATCATTCTTTGCTTCCAAACGTATAGACCCGCATACAGCGTGCTTTACAACATCGTCATCATCCCATTGAACATCGTGAAACGTTTCTAATTAACTGTATTATGGTGTTGTTATTGCTTCATTGATTTAGTTATCTTGGCAATCAGCACAGCTTATTTGTGTGTGTATGTCGTTAGTCTCATAAGTTGAGTGATGATTGCAACAGTGTGTGAAGTTGTATTTCTTAAAGATTTCGCACTGGGCTTAAAATATGGTGCCTTATAAAATCCTTAAAAAATCCGACGACTTCAGCCTGGTTGGAACCCGCGACCTTGGGCATAGAAGCTCAGCATGCTACCAACTACGCCACCGAAAACACCTGACACACAAAAACTATTTGGCCAATTAAGCTGAATATACACACATCAAAAAAAGTTTTGCATCACCTCGGTTCCAAGAGTTCCGGAACCGTTAAATACAAAGGGAATAGAGATCAACACAAACAACATTTCAGCTCGTTTTATTGCTCATGAGACCCACACATTGCATGTTGTACCATCATACAGCTAGACTTTCAGCATTTGTGGTCCATATTGCAGTACACACCACTACCTCTAATACCCAGTAGCACGTCCTCTTGCATTGATGCATGCCTGTATTCGCCGTGGCATACTATCCACAAGTTCATCAAGACACTGTTGGTCCAAATTGTCCCACTCCTCAACGACAATTCGGCGTAAATCTCTCAGAGTGGTTGGTGGGTCAAGACGTCCATAAACAGCCGTTTTCAACATATCCCAGGCATGTTCGATAGGGTTCATGTCTGGCGAACATGCTTGCCACTGTAGTCGAGCGATGTCGTTATCTTGAAGGAACGCATTCACAAGATGTGCACGATGAGGTCGAGAATTGTCGTCCATGAAGACAAATGCCTCTCCAATATTCTGCCGATATGGTTGCACTATGGGTCGGAGGATGTCATTCAGGTATCGTAAAGCCGTTTCGGAGCCTTCCATGACCACCAGTGGCGTACGTCGGCCCCACATAATGCCACCCCAAAACATCAGGGAACCACCACCTTGCTGCACTCGCTGGACAGTGTGTCTAAGACGTTCAGCCTGACCAGGGTGCCTCCAAACACGTCTCCGACGATTGTCTGGTTGAAGGCATATGCGACACTCATCGGTGAAGAGAACGTGATGCCAATTCCGTGGGGTCCATTCAGCATGTTGCTGGGCCCATCTGTACCGCGCTGCATGGTGTCGGGGTTGCAAAGCTGGATCTCGCCATGGACGTCGGGAGTGAAGTTGCGCATCATGCAGCCTATTGCGCACAGTTTGAGTTGAAACACGACGTCCTGTGGCTGAACGAAACGCATTATTCAACATGGTGGCATTGCTGTCAGGGTTCCTCCGAGCGGCAATCCGTAAGTAGCGGTCATCCACTACAGTAGTAGCCCTTGGGCGGCCTGAGCGAGGCCTGTCATCGACAGTTGCTGTATCTCTGTACCTCCTCCATGTCCGAACAACATCGCTTTGGTTCACTCTGAGACGCCTGGAAACTTCCCTTGTTGAGAGCCCTTCTTGACACAAAGTAACAATGCGGACGCGATCGAACTGCGGTATTGACCTTCTAGGCATGGTAGAACTACAGACAACATGAGCAGCGTACCTTCGTCCTGGTGGAATGACTGGAACTGATCGGCTGTCGTACCCCCTCCGTCTAATAGGCCCTGCTCATGCATGGTTGTTTACATCTTTGAACAGTTTTAGTGACATCTATGAACAGTCAAAGGGACTGTATCTTGGATACAATATACACAGTCAACGTCTATATGCCGGAGATCTGGGAACCGAGGTGATGCAAAACTTTTTTTGATGTGTGTAGTTTAGGCTATAAACCAGGGAAAACCGTAGGGTTACCGACATTTCGAAATGTTTCTCCGTTTTAATATGGAGGAAAAAGTCACGTTTCATTTCAGTAGCAGGTGCAGCCCCTCCACCCGGCGAACAGGTATCCACGGCAGGTTGCAGCCTCCTCGCTGCTAAATTTTCGTTTTCCATTCATAGATTATTTATTCTGGTTATGTCAATTAAAGTGTTCAGGATGTGAGATATGTTTTTGCAATATCCTTGTCATGTAGCCTTGAGTACTTGGGTGTGTGCAGAATTAGTCTGATAACCTGAGCCACTCTAATGTCTGTACAAGTGTGTGTTTTTGTAATTGAGGTAGGATTTGAGTAAGAAGTGGCCACAGACTTAAGTTAGGAACCATCCCAGCATTTTCTTGAAGTGGAAAGCCACGGAAAACCACTTCCAGGATGGCTGAGGTAGGAATCGAACCCGCCTCTTCTCAGTTTTGCTTCACGAGGCTGAGTGTGCCCTGTTCCAGCTCTCAAACCAGAGTTACATTTTCTGGCAGAGCCGGGAATCAAACCCGGGTGACAGCTAAGAATGCCAGACACTACGCAAGGAGGCGGAAGCAATAATGAAAATGAAAATCCGTAGTCGACCGACCAGATCAGGAAATGGAATGAATGAAGTCCCCATCTGGCAGCGAGGATATGAACTGTGCCGTCTGCCGAAGCCTGTCGAGTAGTGGTTTTGTGAGGGTTCTAAATCCTCCACCTCCACACCCTCCACACAAGATGGTCGGATTTGGCGAATGAGGTGTCATTGAACTCGGGCTGATACCCCCTTTCCTATGGACAACATATTTCAACCCCAAAAATAAAACCTACCCCTACTAGGGGGTGAAATTGTAAGTTTTTAGAGAATCTCTCTTTCCAATTGCAACATGCGAGAGTTTGAATGCTAATATGGAATGAAACGTTGTTCTACATAAAATGCATGTGTTCGGTGGAAAGCCAATATGAATTAACATGCTAGTTTTTTTGTTTTTACACATGTCCACTCATAGGTTTGGTAAGAGGGCGGGCTTTTTAAAAGATGGTGGCTGTAGTGTGGTATTGCAAAAGGATCAGAAAGGACTATATAGTAATAGTGATGAGGATTATAATGATCATGATGATGATAATGATGATGATGATGATGATGATGATAATGATAATGGTTATGATGATGATGATATTGATGATGAAGATAATAATGATAATGGTAATGCTTTGTTTACACCTAAAAAATCATTTGTTAAATTTGTCTACTGGAACAATCCAAGTAAGCTAATCCGGCGGCTTCAGCAACTGCATGTCTATAAACAGGCTGGTTATACTGAATATGAGGAAGAACTATTGGATATAGAAAATGAGCTTCGTCGTGCTAAAATTATTATGTAATGGATCCACATAACCGCTTAAACTATTTCTTAACAATACATGTTATATTTTCTACCACTATGCTACCATTTTGCTCTCACTTTTGCTATCACTTTAAACTGTACATATTTAATATAAAAGCCAAAGCTAAATGATTTTATTATCAGAACAGTTATAACCTTTGTAGTGAGCAAATCATACTAACAGGTTAGTTGCTACTATGGAACTTACTACAACTAACAAAGGTAAACAACGTGTACTCAATAAAGGCTACTCTTATAACTATAATCGTCAAAATGTAAAAGGAATAATATTTTGGCGATGCTCAAAAGAGAGGTCAAAAAGATGTCGAGGCAATCTAAAAAGTAGAAATGGTAAGGTTTTAAGTGTGAGTGATCATCAATGTGGTGCACCAGATGAAACACTGTTGGTGTCAACAATTAATCATGACAATGCTAAAAAGCTAGTACAAGAAAAAAATGTTGCTACTCAAAATAGTGCACTGTTTATTGAGCAACATTTAACCCCTGCTGTAAAAGTTATGTTTAATCCATCTTCCACATCTCAAGAGTCATCAACATCACAAACTATGCAAAAGGTTGTGTTGTTGTTGTTTTAAGGGGCTGAACTACAAGGTTATCTACCCTTCATATGCAAGAGAATCAAAAAGGACTAAATAGTAATAGAGAAAAAAGAAATGTATTTTGAATGTAACTATTGTACAAGTACTTATATTAAATAAATAAAAATATTGTATGGGTATTGTCTGTTTTTAGCCTACTTTCGATTTTTGCAAAAAATGAAATTAGACTTATGAGATCAACACAGGGCGAAAAAAGTGTGTCTGTCTGTGTGTGTGTATGTGTGTGTGTGAGTCTGTGTGTGTGTGTCTGTGTGTGTGTGAGTGTGTGTACTCTGAATGTCTGTCCCCCCCCCCCCTATCAATTCGAACACGGTGATTGCGAATTGAACGAAATTTGGTACAAAGGTAGCACTAGCAAAGGACACCTCAGTGTCATGTTTTATATCGCCGCCATCTTGACGGAAACGTAATGGCGGCCACACAAATGTTCAAAGCTTAAATCAAATTACGACTTACCTAATCATCCAATCTCTACCAAATTTTGCAACAACATACCTCTATAGGGGGAGCATCCTTTGACCAAACCAATAGGCCATCAGCGCAATAGTTTGCGGATGGCGGCCATCTTTGTGTGAAAATCGATTCCCCCTATTAATTCGAACACGGTGCAAACGAATGGAACGAAATTTGGTACAGAGGTAGTACTAACAAAAGGCACCTCAGTGTCATGTTTTATATCGCCGCCATCTTTACAGAAACGTAATGGCGGACACACAAATATTCAAAGCTTAAATCAAATTACGACTAACCTAATCATCCGATCTCTACCAAATTTTGCAACAACATACCTTTATGGGGGGGGAGCATCCTTTGTCCAAACTAATAGGTCATCAGCGTAATAGTTTGCGGATGGCGGCCATCTTTGTGTGAAAATCGATTCCCCCTATTAATTCGAACACAGTGCAACCGAATGGAACGAAATTTGGTACAGAGGTAGTACTAACAAAAGACACCTCAGTGTCATGTTTTATATCGCCGCCATCTTGACAGAAACGTAATGGCGGCCACACAAATGTTCAAAGCTTAAATCAAATTACGATTAACCTAATCATCCGATCTCTACCAAATTTTTCAACAACATACCTTTTTAGAGGAAGCATCCTTTGACCAAATGACTAGGTCATTAGCCTAACAGTTTGCGGATGGCGGCCATCTTTGTGTGAAAATCAATTCCCCCTCTTAATTCAAAGACGGTGAAACCGAATGGAACGAAATTTGGTACAGAGGTAGCACTAGCAAAGGGCACCACAGTGTCGTGTTTTATATCGCCGCCATATTGACAGAAACGTAATGGCGGCCACACAAATGTTCAAAGCTTAAGTTTAATTACGACTAACATAACCATTCGATCTCTACCAAACTTTGCAACAACATTCCTTTATGGAGGGAGCATCCTTTGACCAATCTAATAGGTTATTAGCATAATAGTTTGCGGATGGCGGCCATCTTTATGTCAAAATTGATTCCCCCTATTAATTCGAACTCGGTGGAACCGAATGAACGAAATTTGGTACAGAGGTAGCACTAGCAAAGGGCACCTCAGTGTCATGTTTTATATCGCCGCCATCTTGACAGAAACGTAATGGCGGCCACACAAATGTTCAAAGCTTAAGTTAAATTACGACTAACATAACCTTCCGATCTCTACCAAACTTTGCAACAACATTCCTTTATGGAGGGAGCATCCTTTGACCAATCTAATAGGTTATTAGCCTAATAGTTTGCGGGTGGCGGCCATCTTTATGTCAAAATTGATTCCCCCTATTAATACGAACACGGTGGAACCGAATGGAACGAAATTTGGTACAGAGGTAGCACTAGCAAAGGGCACCTCAGTGTCATGTTTTATATCACCGCTATCTTGACGGAAACGTAATCGCGGCCACCCAAATGTTAAAAGCTAAAATGTAATTACGACCAACCTAATAATCTAGTCTCTACCAAATTTTGCAACACCATATCTTTATGTGGGAAACATATTCAGACCAAACTGCAAGAACATCAGCCTAATATTTTGCGGATGGCGGCCATCTTTGTGTGAAAATCGATTCCCCTTATCAATTCGAACACGGTGAAACCGAATGGAACGAAATTTGGTACAGAGGTAGCACTAGCAAAGGGCACCTCATATTCATGTTTAATATCCCTATAGCACGTTGTATTTCAACAAGCTACTACAACCAACATTCAATCATACTCCTTGAAAAGGACAAAGAGTTATAACAATACCCATGCATTTAGGAGAAAGTAGGCTATATGTTCTTTACTGAACATCTTGTTTAGCCTACTTTCTATTTTTGCAAAAAATGAAAGTAGACTTATGAGATCAACACAGGGCGAAAGAAGTGTGACTGTCTGTGTGTGTGTGTGTATGTGTGTGTGTGAGTCTGTGTGTGTGTGTATGTGTGTGTGTGAGTCTGTGTGTGTGTGTGTGTGTCTGTGTGTGTGAGTGTGTGTACTCTGAATGTCTGTCCCCCCCTATCAATTCGAACACGGTGAATGCGAATTGAACGAAATTTGGTACAAAGGTAGCACCAGCAAAGGACACCTCAGTGTCATGTTTTATATCGCCGCCATCTTTACTAAAACTGAATGGCGGCCACTCAAACGTTCAAAACGAAAAATCAAATAACGACTAACCAAATCATCCGATCTCTACCAAAGTTGGTAACAACATACCTTCGTATAGGATGCGTCTTGTGACCAAACTACAAGGTCGTCCGCCAAACCATTTCAGGATGGCGGCCGTGCGAATTATGCAAACTTTATAATCCATATCATGGGATCCACCAGTTCCGATTATCGAGCCGAGAATCGTTTTAACTGTTCTAAAGGAAGAGGCACGTTCGAAATTAAAAGTTTATTTTGTAATACTATAGTGCAAACGGGATTTTAAAAAGCTGAGCCGATTCAGAAATAAGACAAGATGGCAGCGGATATCTTGTGCCTGACTTATATTTCACTAATTTGAGTATTGCATGCAATATAGCGTACTGATACAAAATAAATAAACTTTGTATGAAATGCTTTATATATAAATAATATACTCCAGTGATGAAATCGTTTAGTATAAATCATTATTTGCTAACAAGTTCTATGTAAGTCATTTTATATAGAACGATATTCGTTGACACAATTGGCTCAGTGGTAGAGCGTTAGCCTATCGTTCAAATGCTTATGGTTCAAACCCGATCAGAGCTAGTTTTTTTGCTTGAAATGTTATATGTTATATGTTTATTGTTTTGTAATGACTCAGTTGTTTTAAAATCAAGCGTTATATTGTGCATATTATGGTGTAAAATATATATTTAATTAAAACATAATTCGCCAGCAGATTTACTCGAGACATCTAGCTGCCAAAAAGGTAACTAGATTAACTTCCAGATTTTATTGAAAAGTTTCTTCTTCTGGCCGCTAGAATGCACTCGCTCTGTTAGGATTATATTGTTCGATATTTCACCACTAGATGTCCCGACTAGTCTACGTGGGGATCCATTGATTACTATACCATTATCATTCTATGCGCATCGAATTTGAAGAATGACAAGATGATACTACGATACATTTTTACTTTTTATTTTAAAGGGTTTGTAACAGCCTATTTTGCGTTACTTGAAAATGTTATTTGAATTCAATTAGGGTTGTGAAAGCCATGCACAACCAGACGTGTAAAGACATGCCTCAACTCAAAGTTGGATGTTGCCCACGGCAGGTCGTATATGTAATAATAATAATAATAATAATAATAATAATAATAATAATAATAATAATAATAATAATAATGTTATTGGTTTTACATCCCTTTTAACTACTGCTGCTTTTAGAGACACCGGGGTGCCGGAATTTTGGCCCGAAGGGGATCTTTAACGTGCCAGTAAATGTACTGACATGGCTCCCTCGCATTTGTGCACCCTCAAATGCCAGCTGACTGCGCCAGGATACGAACCTGCAACCTAGGGCGCAGCAAGCGAGAACGTTACTGCTGACCCCCTCAGCCAGTCCGGTCGATTATGTCTCCAGATCCATAACATTCTTGATATACTTCTTATCTTTCTTTCTTCAATGATGGTAGCAGTTTTTATCTAGGTTGTGGCGTTTGGTAGAGGTAAATCGTTTCTAAGGTCTTCAACAAAGAATAGTTCTATTATACTCTTTGATAATAACAACGAGTTATAACTATACTCATACATTTAGGAGAAAGTAGGCTATATGTTCTTTACTGAACATCTTGTTTCTTAATTGCTATACCCACGTCCTACTATATTAATGCCATTGTTAACCATCAACAATCTCCACCTATGTTCAGAAAGAATGTGATCTTAAACAATACACTCTATCTATGGTTTGTGTACCGAGTATCATAATAATACAGTGTCGTCAAGCCATGTTCAGGCAATAGTAATGTTAGGTAAGGGGTTCGAACCCTTGCTTCCTTGTACAGGATTAGTTTTTACTCAACAGCAACCCATAATACTATACTTTGAAACATGTCACATCTCATTGCAAAATGTCAACTGTATCGTTTTCTAAGACCCCAGCTGCTGGCTAGTAGCTAGCAGACAGTGCAACAGAAACAGTGACACCATGTTCATCCTTTAAAAAAATTCAACATTTATTATTCTTTTTCTTATTATTGTTCATTAAGAGTAGTGTAAAGTTGTCTTTGTGACGTAACGGTTATAATAGTTAGCTGGCACTCTTGAGTTCAATTCGAGCTTTAACATAAAATTTTAAAAGTATATTAGAACTAAAACAGGTCTACTCAGTCTCGGGTGATCCAAATAAGTAAATATGGTTTAATTCACACTTTAACTATAGAACATGACGGTTTTTTATTTTTTTTAATAATGATAGCCATTTGTTTTTTTTTGTTTTTTTTTTTTCATTTTCACATTTCACACATTGCCATTTGTCAATTTTCCATGTACACGATTTGAAAATGTCAGTTTAAAGTTTTTGGATTTCATGATACGGAAGCAAGAATATTCCATTTTGTTGTTTACACATTTGTCAATTTCCCATTTACATTTTTTAAATGTCAGTTTTAAGTTTTTAAATTGTGTTGATATGGAAACATGGATTTCCTATTTTATTCCATATCACAGACGACACGTTTATGATTTAGTCCATGCTGAAAGTTTAGTTTTGTAAAACACACATTTGCTGATTAAGAATTTTCTTGAAATCACCTTAATGAAAGTGCTTGGCCATGGCAATAGTGCATTCTCTTTCTGTTTGTTTCCAAAAACGTATAGGCCTACTACTACTACTACTACTAATACTACTACTGTAGGTAAGACTGTTTTACAAAATAACACCAATCTACCGCTGCATTTAAAAAAAACACAAGTGTTAAAAAAACAACTACATTATACTATTTACCATTTGCTATATACATTAATTACCCCACCATCCTACCTTGCCGTGTTTGCTTTGGTTGAACAATTAATGCTACCCACACACACACACACACACACACACGCGCGCACACACACACACACGCTTTCTCTCTCTCTCTCTCTCTATCATTCTATCTATAGTCATACATTCACACAACCATACCTGTCTTTGAAAAACAAATACAACCACGCTATTTATCCTTGACATGCACACTTATCCCAAATAACTTTTAGTTTTACATTTAACATTTACTATTACAAAAAAATGTTTCCACTATTTACAATTACAAAAATGAATATTTACAAAATACTAAATCTACTGGTTACAAAAAAGCCATGTCTCTAAACAATAAAATATAGAAGTCACACCTCCACCTCGTGGTTATAACCCTATGGTAGGCTAATGCATAGGTCATTCATCTGCACTCATTTGCTATCCATCAAGGTAAAAGTGCATTTTCTCTGTTCCACAAGATACAAATTTGATTGCTGGATTGTATCCTGCACTGTTTATGCGATATAGCTTTGCCAGTTCATAAAACCGCTAGGTAGTTCTCTACATATAGCAATTTTACCACTGCTCTACCTACGCCTTTTGCTCTTTTGGCTTTCTTACAGTCTAGTGTGTGATAGACAGCATTAACTGTATATCAAACCCAGTTCACCTTTGTATTTGTAATCCAAGTAATAATTTGAAAAGACACAAATGTAATCAGTTTTGAACGTTATCTCTGTTTTGTTTTGTTTAATATGTTTATGACATGCATATTAACCTGAAATCGAACCCTGGTGAAGAGGCTAACAGATTAACCACTACACCACCATGCCCTTGTTTCTTAGTTTGACTCGTTCTAGGCCTCAGACCTGGAAATCGAGTTAAGACCACCAGTACAAGAGCTAAAAGTGCTTAACACTGCAACACAAAATGGATAGCTGGTAACATTATACAACCGGAAATGATTATATTTCTGTTAGCAATGCATTTTGTCATTAGCCTACTGTATGAGCACTGACAGCAACACAGTTTAGTTTAGAACAAGCAAGTGTGTGTGTATAGATTATTAGCCTCAAGTATTTAAAGCTTGTTGTGTGTAGCGACCATCTTGTCCCGGTAACCACTGAGCATTTTTGTGTTTTAGTTATCCTCTTTAACCAATCAATTAAAGATAGTCTACTCTTAATTCTTGAATCGATAAATCAGAGTTTGTGTACACCGTTCGTCATTTATTAACCCATACCTGCAACCTATACTCTCTCTATACTGCAGTTTGATCTGAAAAACAAGTTTCAATGGTAAAAGACTTGTCAATCACCATACATGTAGCCTACACTAATTCTTTCTCTACCTAGCTGTGTTTCATCACACACATGGTAAACATCTCACATGTTCGTATCCAATTATTAGTTTATAAAATCTCAGGTCGATGACCTTGATGTATTGGGTATTTTGGGTAAATTCATTGGCCATGGGAAAGGGTTGAACATTCTAAGTCCTATAACACCTCACATGTTGATATTCGATTATTAGTTTATAAAATATTAGGTCAATGACCTTGCTGTTTTGAATCATTTGGGTAAATTCGTTGGTCATGGAAAAGGGTTGACCATCCTGAGTCCCATGACACCTCACTTGAGCCTCTCTGATTATTAGTTTATAAAATCATAGGTCAATGACCTTGCTGTTTTGAATCTTTTGGGTAAATTCGTTAATCATGGAAAAGGGTTGACCATCCTGAGTCCTATGACACCTCACTTGACCCTCTCTGATTATTAGTTAGCGAGATATTAACAAAAGTGCAGTTAGGCCCTTTTGACATAAATAAATAATATATTCAAAAACAGAATGTCACCTCAAGTCCAACGACCTCTCATACAGGTCCCTAACCTTATTGATTCATGAGATATTAAAAAGCTAATGACCTTAGATCTTTTGTGTAAATTCGTTGGTCATGGAAAAGGGTTGACCATCCTGAGTCCTATGACACCTCACTTGACCCTCTCTGATTATTAGTTAGCGAGATATCAACAAAAGTGTAGTTAGGCCCTTTTGACATAAATGAATAATATATTCAAAAACAGAATGTCACCTCAAGTCCAACGACCTCTCATACAGGTCCCTAGCCTTATTGATTCATGAGATATTAAAAAGCTAATGACCTTAGATCTTTTGGGTAAATTCGTTGGTCATGGAAAAGGGTTAACCATCCTGAGTCCTATGACACCTCACTTGACCCTCTCTGATTATTAGTTAGCGAGATATTAACAAAAGTGCAGTTAGGTCCTTTTGACATAAATAAATAATATATTCAAAAACAGAATGTCACCTCAAGTCCAACGACCTCTCATACAGGTCCCTAGCCTTAATAATTCATGAGATATTAGTTTTGGATCTTTTGGTAATTTAAAAAAAACTCATCTATAAATCATTATTCAAAAACCCCGCCCGCTTACAAAAACCTCAAGTGCGCATGCGTAAAAAAACAAAAACAAAACAAACATGTTAATTCATAGTAGCAATCGGCTCTTCACATGCGTTTCATGTGGAACAACGTTTAATTTCATCATAGCATTAGAGACCATGGGCCAGTCCATAGGTACCAGTCCAAAGGGACCGGTCTAAAGGGATCGGTCTAAAGGGACTCATCCATAAGGATCTGTCAACAAGGACCTGTCCACAAGAACCTGTCAACAAGGACTCGTCCACAATGACCTGTCCACAAGGACTTGTCCACAAGGACCCGTTAGGTTGGGTTAGGTTACACTACAGCCACCATCTTTTAAAAAGCCCGCCCTCTTACCAAACCTATGAGTGGACATTTGTAAAAACAAAAAAACTAGCATGTTAATTCATATTGGCTTTCCACCGAACACATGCATTTTATGTAGAACAACGTTTCATTCCATATTAGCATTCAAACTCTCGCATGTTGCAATTGGAAAGAGAGATTCTCTAAAAAATTACAATTTCACCCCCTAGTAGGGGTAGGTTTTATTTTTGGGGTTGAAATATGTTGTCCATAGGAAAGGGGGTATCAGCCCGAGTTCAATGACACCTCATTCGTCAAAATCCGACCACGGGTTCGGGAGTTATCGGGCTGCCGCCATCTTGTGTGGAGGGTGTGGAGGTGGAGGATTTAGAACTCTCACAAAACCACTACTCTGTCGCACTCTCCTGGGGCAATGATTAAATGTATGACAGATGATATAATAATAAAAAATAATATCATATGGCCTCGGGTGCCGGGTGCAAGCTTTGTTATTTGACACCCAGAGGGTATCTTTCATGTCGAATTTTGTTGTTCCTTGAAGCACTATGAAAGTCAAGGAGGTTAGATATCTAAGCTCCTTGACACTATAGCGCTTTCTAGTAAATAAATGAGGAACTTTTTGTTGGCGGAAAATCCCGAGATTAATTTTGTCATTATGAACACGGCCAACTGTTTTCAATGGGTTCTTTGAGATGCCAACATCGTATGACATGCGAGTCGTGATTTTTTCCGCCTTTCAAAAGTCACTTACCACGGCTAGGAGCGAACATGCATGTTTGGGGTTAGTAATCTGACACGATAACCACTCACCCACCGTGGCAAACTAATATAATAATAATAATAATAATATATCGTATGCCCTTGGATGCCTGGTGCAAGCTTTGTTATGTGATACCCAAGGAGCAGCTAGCATGTCGAATTTAGTTGTTCTTTGGAGCGCTATGAAAGTCAAGGAGGATTGATATCTAAGCTCCTTGGCACTATAGCGCTTTCTAGTATAGAACGGAGGAACTTTTTGAGTTGGCGAACATTCCGAGATTAATTTTGCCATTATGAACACGGCCTACTGAATTCAAATGGGTTCTTTAACATGCCATCAATGTATGACATGCGAGTCTTGATTTTTGTCGCTTTTCAAAAATCACTTACCGTGGCAAGGAGCGAACCTGCAAGCTTGGGGTTGGTAGTCCGACACGATAACTACTCACCCACCGTGAAAAGAAAAGAAATGAAATGACAGTGGAGAGTGTTGCTGGAATGAAATTGTGACAGGGGAAAACCCAAGTACACGGAGAAAATCCCGTCTTCTCCCGCTTTGTCCAGCACAAATCTCACATGGAGCGACCGGGATTTGAACCACGGACCCAGCGGGGAGAGGCCAGCGTGCTGCCGTCTAAGCCACGGAGGCACAGCGGAAGCACAAATAACAATCAAAACAAATTCATTCTCAAAGCAAAGTTATTATCGATATTCGACCTGTAAATCATCTTAATATCGTCATCATCATCATTCTATCATGAACTACAGTATATGAGTCGTCAAGTTACAAAACTCGATAAATCCACTTGTGAATAAGAATCATTTTCATGAGCAACGTTTCACTGGACTTTGCCTCGCGTATCTTTTGTGTTTGTTGTTT
Source organism: Meconema thalassinum (assembly GCA_946902985.2). Taxonomy (NCBI): domain Eukaryota; kingdom Metazoa; phylum Arthropoda; class Insecta; order Orthoptera; family Tettigoniidae; genus Meconema; species Meconema thalassinum. Next base: position 438,707,965 of record OX336393.1, on the reverse strand, counting down.
TCTACTTTTTGCTCTGGGTTTTGGTATTCTGTTTGCTTTGTGCTTTTGCTTTTGAATTTTACTTTTTGCTTTTCTTTCTTGGTTTTGTGTTTGTTTTCTGATTTTCTGTTTTGAATTTTGTTTTTGTTTTATGTTTCTTGTTTTTTGTTTTCCGCTTTTGCTTTTGTTTTCGAGTTTTGGTTTTTGCTACGTCTTTTTTGTTTTGGTTTTGTGTTTGTTTTCTGCTTTTGCTCTTTTTGAATTTTGCTTTTTGCTTTGTGTTTCATTTTTATTCGTTTTCTGCTTTTTCTTTTGTGTTAGAATTTTCCGTTTTGCTTCGTTTTGTTGTTGTTTTGGTTTGGTGTTTGTTTTCGGCTTTTGTGATTATTGAATTTTGCTTTTTGCTTTGTGTTTCATTTTTTTATTTGTTTCTGTTTTTTCTTTTGTGTTTTAATCTTGCTTTTACTTTGTCTTTTTTGTTTTCGATTTGTGTTTGTTTTCTGCTTTTGCTGTTTTGAATTTTGCTTTTTGTTTTATGTTCCCTTTTATGTTTTCTGCTTTAGCTTTTGTGTTTGAACATTGCTTTTTACTTCATGTTTTTGGTTTTTTGGTTTTGTGTTTGTGTTCTGGAAAATCAAAATAAAATAAAACAAAATAAACAAAACACAATCAAAATAAAACAAAATATAACAAAATAAACAACACAAAATAACAATAAAAAAACAAAATAAAACAATAATACATTATGCAACGAGCCTATAATGGCTATAATTAAGACACGAGTATTTTTATAAAACGAGCGTATGCGAGTTTTATAATTTCCATACGAGTGTCTTAATTACCATTATAGGCGAGTTGCATACGACTGTTTATGTTCGACGATAATTATAACTTTATTGTATGTTTTAACATAAATATTCATAAATATCTGTTCAGTCACTAGAATGTTGTGATCTGGTGCTGCGGTGGGTAGTATATCTCTCTTGTCCAAGCTCTCTGGACAACCGACGCATGCGCTCTGTCTGCTTCAATACCATATGTTCAGATTGCGCACCAGTATTCAGTAAAACTGTCACTGAAGTCGTGTCAAAACCACGCGCTGTGTAGAAATTGGTTTTGGGGATATTAAGGTACAGTGCTATTTCTTGTCTCATATTCGCCAGTTTATTTACGCGAACATATGGACGATGCGTATTCCATGACGGTAATTTGTTATAGTTCGATGTTGTGTTTATGTCCGACATGTTGGATTTTGAGCGCATGCGCGAAGGTATCGTTACCTAATTGGTCAATGAACGTGCTCTGATTGGCTGGAGAAATTGTATCGTAATGAAAAACGGTGATATAATGACCATCATTATGATATAGTTTTCTGACACATAATAGTGAGGGTCGAACATAAAATAAAATAAAGTAAAATATAATAATTAAATACATAATTTTATGTTCGAACCTGACTATTATATGTCAGAAAACTGTATCATAATGATGGTCATTATAACACTATTTTTCGTTATGAAACAGTTTCTCCCACCAATCACAGCTCAAGAAACAGTTGTTTGACCAATTAGATAAGGTTAGCATCGCACCTGCGCTGAGTTCCAAGGCCTTCTAATTAAAATTTCACTGCCTGGCCTAGTGTCATAGTGGGGTAATCGAGCAGGCCATGGTCAAATACAAGGCATTCTCTGCGTCCCATGCGCTCTGTTCAGTACATAAAACTGGTGAAATCTCGACAGATATTTATGAATATTTATGTTCGAACATAAAATAGTTATAATAATTATCGTCGAACATAAACAGTCGTATGCAACTTGCCTATAATGGTAATGAAGACACTAGTATGAAAATTATAAAACTCGCATACGCTCGTTTTATAAACATACTCGTGTCTTAATAATTGCCATTATAGGCTCCTTGCATAATGTACTATTACGACATGGTCCTTATTCACAAGTGGATTAAACGAGTTTTGCAACTGGACGACTCATATGTTCATTTGAAATGCAATGTCGACTATTCGAATGTATTGCACGGTTGATGAACCCGTGCAATTGAAACGTTTTTAATTCAATATCTGTCCACATTGATACTGTACATTATCGATACCAGATACAAAGTTCAGTAAACACTGATACTGTAATAATCAGAGTAATGCATTAAAAATTCTGACATTTACGGTTTAAAGATGGCATAAAATGTGCGCACACATGAGTTCATTTTAATTTCCACCCAATATGCAACGGTAACTATTATAAAACACTTTTAATTTTCAGTAATCTGATGATATATTTGTGTGACCAATGAAATGGTTGATTTAACTTTACCTGTCACATGATCAAATTTTGACCAGCTTTTGATTTATAATCGGCCGTCAGGTAATATCGTTAGTATGGATCGGTTAATTGGACGTGTGTAGGAGCTGGTTCTCTTCTATAGGGTGATTAGAATTTCATGTATTTGTTCCACGGTTGGTGCTTCATTTAGGGTTTCCTTTTGATATGTAATCTAGTTAGAGGATGATTCCAATCAATGATTATAGCAAATCAATGCACAGCATACTCTAGAGTTTCGTGAATTAATCGTGGTGAAACCGTACCCTCGGCATCAATAAACAGCTAATAATATGTAGTTAAGTTTGTAATGGAATACCATCTGTACTGGATATCAGATTTCCAGAGATCGTAGAGGGAATATTATTGATTGTTTATTTTTCTTTCTTTCTTTCTTTCTTTCTTTCTTTCTTTCTTTCTTTCTTTTGCCCACTTAGGGAGCGCGTTTAAACTTGTTGACTCGGGTTGATGGTGTTTTCCTCTTCTTCTCCTCCCAAAATCTCCTCATGAACTCACTATTCCCCTTCTTACGTTCCTCGGTCCATTTCTTCCAGTGGTCTTTATAGCTTTTTCGGTAAAAGAGTGATTTGTAACTAGAGTTCCAAAAGTCTTGCGATTCATGATGATATCTTCTGTAATGTTTATTTCTTTTAAGTCCTGTTTGATTTCTTCTAACCAACTGATTTTGACCTTCTTTGAATTAATTATATCAAGCAGTTTTTTTGCATATCGGGTGTTGTCCATTCGGCAGATGTGACCATAAAAATTCAATCGTCTTTTACGCACGGTATCAGTGAACTTATTGATTACTGTGTACAAGTCTGTGAATTACCTTTTAATCCATATACCATTATCATAAACGGGGCCATATATTTTCCTGAGAATTTTACGTTCCTGGATTTCGATTTCACCAATTTGAGAGTGGCCTCCTAGTGATATAGTTTCGGAGGCGTACAATGCTTCCGGAAGAACAACTATCTGGTAGTGCCGTAGTTTTGCATTTCGTGACATCACCATTTTATTATAGTGATTCCATGTTATTCGGTATGCTTCTTGGAGTTTGGTAGCTCTTTCTAAATTAGCTTTTCTGTCCAATCCAGATGGTACAATAATTTCTCCTAAATATTTGAAGGAAGGTACAGTCCCCGGATCGTGCAAACGACCGTGACATAATGACGAGCTGATGGTAACGAACGAACGCTAGTCCAGAGAGACAACAAAACTGATGATGTTTGAATAACGCGCTCGGAGGATAGAGTGTCGAGGGAAGCATATAGACACGGGAGTGAGTGACGTGGAGGCGTGACGTGGAAGCTTGCCTAGGTCATGAGTTGAAACTTTTATAAATTTTACTCAAGGAGACGGATTGGCGACTTAAAAAGTAGCACAGTTTTCTGGCACAGAAAAGAGAAGAATTTTAAGCTATTGAGTAGAAGAATCCGTACACCAGGAGCCGAGATCTGGAAATGGAACTTTCGAGAAGGATTGCTGGCTGACCTATATAAAAAGCCAGGTTTTCAAGACAGTCAAGTCATTCCTAGCAAGCAACTGCTTGGGAGGAACTCGCCGCTACGCTTCATAACAGTGAATACTACGTCATACTACACGCCGAAGGAACTTTGCCACCAAGTAAGCCATGTGGGCTGGGGCTATGTTCTAAGTGATAGAAATTTTCAACAACGGACTTGGAATATTATAGGACTCTATAGTCTGACATTCTTACAAGTACTCTACAAGTGATGGTTATTTGATAAACCATTCACTTCAGTCGCCTACAATAATTTGTTGTTTCTATTTGTGAAACTGTACAAGGCACTTCAAACTTTAGACAGGACAGACTGTGAACTTGAGTTTCAGTCTCAACTGCTAATAGGTGTTCCTATGCGAGCAGACGATCAGAACAGTATTTTCAAACGTGGGACTTGTTCCGAGAAACGAAATTGCAAGAGTAACACATTCATTTGGAACTATTGCTACAGTTCAAAATGATACCTTGTGTTGAAGAATACGGGAGTGTTTGTTTTAAACGAGTGACCATAATATCGACATGCGCCGTTAAACGAATTAAGGATAGGTGTGACGTGGGACCTACGAAGTTGAAATGGATTGCAGATGACCATGGGAGACGCTATCGGTATAGCGTTTACTGAAGGACACGCATCGCCAGCACAGCAAGAATGAAGCAAGAGCTATTTCATGTACTATCAACTAGCTTAGTAGAGCATTTTGAGAATCCTTTTTACTCAGTCATTTTAAGAAGTCAACACCACCGTTTATTTTGATTATCATATTTGTCCAGGATGGCAAATGGAGCCACATGAAAGTCTGACAATTTATTTTGCCGTATTTTCTATTTCGTTCAGACTACAGTCATGTTCATGTTTTATGCAACATGAAAGATATAAAATTTTTCCAAAGGATAGGAAGAATCTCAGTAAATTTTTATGAGAGATTTAAGTTACATCTTGGATTATTTAAATAATTTAATTTTATAAAAATAAATAAATAAATAAACATAAAAATAAAACAAAGAAAATAATAATATCAAATGTGTATAAAACAATTTCATAATGTTATTGATTGAAACACTATTTAACGTTGTAAAAGACAATTTGGTAATAGCACCATTTACTAAAACTGAATAAAGTTAAAATGATTACCGCATTTACTACATTAATAATAATAATAATAAAGTGTTATAGATAATACGCGACAAGGAGTTAGATAATTGTTTAGGAGTGAAACATGGCATTAATAATCCGTATGAAGTAATACGAAAGCATTATTAAATAAAAATATTTTTTTTGCCATTTTTCCATTGATAATTATAATAACTTGTGAAGGAATTTATTTGAATTGAAGGTTTTAAATGCGATAACTTTTGTTTATTGTGAAATAGAAGTTGAAATTTATAAACAGGTAGAATGAGTTGGTAAATGAAGGTGAAATATAATCAATTTTGAGCTCAGTAAAATTTTCCAAGGGAAAAAAAAACAGTAAACGAATATCAAAAGGAAACAATAAGGCAGGTTCTTATATGTATGAAACTAGGGCTGAATTTATGTAAAAGGGAAGGCCAGGAAATGTTGACCATAATAAATACATCTTTTCTTATAAAAATAAAATTTGGGAAAACGCAAAGTGGTAAGAGAGAATATTACAAAGAGAAAAATATATAAAAGTGTTTAGTGGATTTAAAAAAATATAATAGATGAAGTCAAATATAATTGTTTAGTGTGTGAATATAATTGTCAACACTTAAGTTTGGTGAGGAGGCCAGATGGGTCGTCCATGAGGGCTTTGAGTCCCATTGTCCTGCGTACACAGGGATATGCGTGTGTGTCATGTGAATGTTTATGAAGAGCATATGGGCTCTGAATTGTAAAAGAAGGGTAAGGCATTATTAGACCGCCCCATATTTCTAGTCTAATCCCGCTAAATCTGTCAGTTTCAAAAATAATTTCTTTATCTGGATCAACTTCAATTTTCCAAACCTGACGCCTAAATATTTGAACAGTATGAGTTAAGATTTTGAGGAACCTGACCTAAAAAAAAATAGTTGGAAAAGGCAAAGATTAACAAGATAAATAATTAAATATTTATATTTTTTGCTTTGAGTATTGATAAAAATAATTTTTCTTTTGATATGAGCAGTTAATATTCACCCGATAAAAAGTGAAACCCTGTTATAAATAAAATTCTAAGAGAATTATTGAAATAATAAAAATAATAATAATAATAATAATAAATTCAGAGAATTTTATAATTTAAATTTTTGTGAAACATTGCACGGATTCTCTAAGTGAGAAGATGTTGTGGCAAGAAACTCAGTCAACCGAGAATAAATTGCAACAATTGTATTGTTAATAACAAATAAATGTCAATTATGAATAATTAATTTCAAATGATGAAATTCCTAGTTTTGAACATTGTTCATTTGGAACAAAGAGACTTATAGATAAATGAGATATAATTTAATTTTCAATTTGATGAAAATTTCATAAATTTTGTTTATTGTTGAAACAAAGTTTTTGAAAATAAAGACCGTATTAACATCCGACTTTGTTAAGCCGAATCTTAATATGGGGTTCATAAGAAAGAGCTAACAATGAATCAACAGAATAATATTTAATTATTTTTTTTTGAAAAGAGGAAAAAAATAAAAAGTGTATAATTATTTTTGAATGTCTTCAACGAACGACGAATCTTCGTAATGTGCAACGAGATATGTAAATAGGATGAATCACTCGGACTCTTTAATGAAAGTGATTATCTAGAGTAAATATGTAAAAAAAAATGTTTTTTTTTAAATTTTGATATCAGATGGACTTTGATTTCTGATTATCAATTTTTGCGAAGTGGTGAATGATAGAAAGGTTGATTTTTAAATAATTGTGTTCTTTGTCTGTGTTTTGAAATTTTTTTGCCAGTCAAAGTCAATTTTAATTATCAATAAATTGAGATATTTTAAGAAAGTGTGTGTTTCCAAAAATAATTTTACTCCTTACCTACTTGAGAATTACCGAAATCAGGGACGCCAGATAGACCTAATTATTTGCCCAGATAGACCCTGAGATAGATTTTCTCGTGCTTATCTGATTTCGGTATTTTTAGCCTATTTACAATTTTGAAAAAATAGGCTTATGAGATCACCTTTTGTCCGTGTGTGTGTGCGCGCGCGCGTGTGTGTGTGTGTGTGTGTGTGTGTGTCCTAATAAATTCTAAACGGCTGGAGCGATTTCAATGAAACTCGGTAAGTTCATAGCACTATTCCGGGCGACCCCGACAGTGCCATTGAAATTTTGTGTCGTCTCACCAATCCAACATGGCGGCTGTGCATAATATTTCACCAGCATTCAATATCTCCGAAACTATTCCCGATATCACCCTGGGATTTTTACGGTGATAAAGGGAACTACTAGAAGTGCATCTGTGTGACTTTTGAAAACCTGGTAACAACAAAACCAACATGGCAGCCTTGCGAATTTGCGGCTTTCAAATAGACGTTTCTCGCGATTTAACCAACCAAACGCAATAAAACTTGGTACAGTATATGTTTATACACATTGTAATGCACCGACATCTAACTTGGTTCAATTGTTTACATAACCACAAGATGGCGGATGCGAAATATTTCACCGGCATTCTATATCTCTGAAACTATTAGCGGTATCACCCTTAATTTTTTCACGGAGGTAAAGGGCACTACTGGAAGTTTATCTGCAAGACATTCAAAAACCGGTTAACTACAAAACGAACATGGCGGCCAAGCGAATTTGAACATTTTAAATAGACCTTTCTCGCTATTTAATGTTCCAAACGCAATGAAATCTGGTACAGAAAATGTTTATACACATTGTAATGCACTGGTATCTAATTTAGTTGAATTGTTTACATAACCTCAAGATGGCGGCTGTGCGAATTTAAAAATTAAGTTTTTATTTCTTGTGTCGTAGTCATGCGATCGAAGTGAAAGTTTGAATAATGAACCTACGCAATAATTTTCCTTTAATGGTACATGACTCTATGGCATATACATTTAACAATCCAACATGGTGACCATCCGACATATTTAGACGGCTCCGAATATCTACGAATCTATTATAGCAATCTAACTGAATTTGTTTATGTTCATAGGGGCTGTGAACTTTAGTTCACCAATAGGACTTTAAATAACCTGGTGATCACAAATCCAACATGACGGCGACGCGGAGTATAAATATTCACATGGACGTTTCTCGCAATTTAACCATCCGAGTGCATTGAAACTTGGTACAGTAAATCCTTATACGAATGTTAATCCACTGTCATCTAATTTATTTCAATTGTTTCCATAACCACAAGATGGCAGCTGAGCGAAATTATAAAATCTCGTTGTTACGTCTTGTTTCCTAATCATGGGATTGAAATTTGAATGCTACACGTACACAATAATCTTCATGTATCAGTACATAACTCTAGGACCTACATATATAAAATCCAACATGGCGACCATCCGAAATATTTAGTCGGTTCTCAATATCTACCAATCTATTACAGCAATCAAAATGAAATGTTGTATGTTGATAGTGGCACTTAACATAAGTTGGATATATGAAAATAGGCTGTATAGTTCTTCACGGAACTACTTGTTCAAAATGTGGTTATTTGGATCCTGATCCAAACGGGCACAGTACGTGCCTAATTATTCCATAGTTGGTGCGTAGTGGAGATCTTGGGATATTCTGGTGTCCATTTACTATGAAATGCGTCTTCTCATACGATATTTGGAGTCTTTGATGCTAACTAATGTAACTTCTCTATGGCATACTTGGTTTCTTCACTAGTCTTGGTAAAGATAGCTAGATCATCAGCAAAAGCTGGACATTTTACTTTGATTTTCTGTCCCAGAGTACCAATGCTTATGCTTTTGATGTTGTTTCCCTACCCCCTGATGACTTTGTCTAACACTAAGTTAAAAAGCAGTGGGGAGAGGCCGTTACCTTGTTGAATTCCTGTATGTACTTCGAAAGGCTCTGGTAGTTCACCTAGAAACTTCACTTGAGATGTTGTGTCTTCCTGTCCACTCTGAGCTCTTCTAGGATGTCCATAACAGTTTGTCTGTCAATAGAATCATACGCCTTCTTAAAATCCACGAAGGTGACAAATGTGTTGGTACTGCGGCGTATCCTTAATATCGACTTTAGGCTCCAAATCTGCTCCGAACACGATCTACCTTTCCTGTCCTTTCCATATATTTATTGTTTATTGTTATTATTATTATTATTATTATTATTATTATTATTTTGTTTTTTGTTTGCTTTCGAATTGAGCCACTGTGTGTTGGTCTGCCAGTATCTCTTGAGTCCATCACTCAGTGCCTTCTTCCGATCTTCTGAAAGAAGTCCCCCTCCGTTTGGTAGGTCCTTCCCCTAGTTTTAGATATACTATATATTTAAAACAGTGTGCTGATTTTTGTTACCGCGAGATTGACAGAACTACTGAACCAATTGACTTCGTAATGCACTCTAACGAAAGCCCTTGATCTGTATATTTGCAGAGTGTCTTTAAAATAAACAAATATGAGACCATATATTTTTAAATTTATAAACAAAAATGCAAAATTATAGGCCCTAGCGCATGCGCAGAATCAGTTTGGTCATGACAGACATGGTGGATGTCCAGTGCGTTTTAATGCGAGAGTTATTTATAAGAATTATAAATGAGGCGAAGTTTCATTAATTGTTGACAGTAGGTACTCCTCCCTTTTCATAACTTTCACAAGGCAGATTATTGAAAATATATTATTTATGATTCACACACCTTTCTGGGAGTCATTAGAAGTTGATTTCAATTTGAATTGTCACTGCTGCACCGGAAATATTTCTTTTATTACGACAATATATCATTTTCAAACCTTTATTTTTTATTTTTTATTTTAACCTTGGGGAAGCCTCCGTGGCTTAGACGGCAGCACACCGCTCTCTCAGCGTTGGGTCCGTGGTTGAAATCCCGGTCTCTCGATGTGAGATTTGCGCCAGCAGTATGTTGCAATGTCGAGACTGCATTCTTTTGACGCCCTTAAAGTAGCGATACTGTCAAAACTAATCATACAAAGAATGTAACTTATATTGGAAACTTCTTCAGTAAATATGTTGTTCATTGCCCGTTATGTTTTGAAGGGTTTCCACTAGTCTTGATAATTTGTCTAAATTCATTCCTGTTCAAAATGTTGTCCTCCCGAATACCGATTTCTCTAAGATCTTTATTACATTCTACGAACCATCCTAATGTTTTTGCCTTTGGCTTCACGAAATTCCAAGCTATCTTTGTCAGTCGATCATCAGGCATTATGAAGATATAGGCCTAACGTGAATTTAAAAAATTGAATTTTGAAAATTGTTAAGATTTTTGCCATTGTGTCTTAAAGTCTTTACCCTTTTTAGCCTACTTTCCACATTTTGCAAAAATGAGGAAAGTAGTCTTATGAGATCGATCCGGGAAAATGTGTGTCTGTCAGTCTGTCTGTCTGTCTGTCTGTCTGTCTGTCCTTCTGTCTGTCTGTCTGTCTGTCTGTGTGTGTGTGTCCCCCCTATCAACTCCTAAACGGCTGGAGCAATCGAAATAAAATTTGGTAGGAGTAAAGATCTATACCTGAATATCTCACGGCCATATTTGAAAATGATGTCAGTGTTACCAACTGCTGAAAAATCGCAATTGAAATTTGAGCTCCATGTTGGATATCTTGGAAGGTATGAATGGGAGCTATTTCAAAATCGGCACACATATAGATAATAATATGGCAGTGTTGCCAAAATGATTATAAGCCTACTGATAGGTCCAATATGTAAATGCATATAACTTCTACACTATCAATTGGAATTCAACCAAATTTTGTATGTTGTAAGAGTACATAACCAGATATGACTGAACGTATTCTTATGAACCACCAGTGCTGCCAACTGTTAAGAAATGCTCTTAATTTCTATTATCCAAATACCAATATACAGTATATGAGAAAGTATGCAAGCCGACAGCTTTAAACTATGCACACGTATAGTACATGACATTCTATATTAATTTGGAGTAACTTATGTACGTCAGTGCTACCAACATGATTCTAAGCCTGCTGAGAGGTCCAAATTTAAATACATGTAACTTCCATACTATCATTTGGATTTCAACCAAATTTCGTATGTGCTATATGTACCATAACAGCTATGACTATGCGTATTCTTAAGAGCAACCAAGGCTGCCAACTGTTAATAAATGCTGTCTCTATTTTTGTTACCCTAATATCAATATATCAGAAAGAATGCAAGCCAATAGCTCTAAACTTTGCACACGTATAGTACCTGGCATTCTAGATTACTTTGGAGTAACTAATATACGTCAGTGCTGCCAACATGATTCTAAGCCTGCTGATAGGTCCAATTTTAAAATGCATGTAACTTCTACACTAACTAATGGATTTCATTCAAAATTGGCACAACAATAGATCATATTATTTCAGATGATTTCTGACCAATACATGATGACACTGTTGCCAACATGATTTTACGCGGGCTGTTAGATCCAATGTTTAACTGCATGTAACGTCCATGCTATTCATTGGACTCCAACCAAATTTTGTATTCTGTACCTTAAGATTTGGAACTAAGAATATATTCAGTCACCAGGGCGGCCAACTGTAGTGCTCTATTAGGCTACATTATGCCAGGTATACAGTATTTCGAACTTTTTAGAAATTTCGATATTACCAACTTAATTTCGTCATTATTCTAGATAGATCCATATCGATTAATCATTGGCATGAATCTTAAATTTTAAGAAAAGTAGGCTCTTTAGTTCGTCACGGAACTTCTTGTTTATTTATGAAAAGATAGGCTTATGAGATCACCTTTTGTCCGTATGTCTGTGTGTGTGTGCGTATGTGTGTGATTCGTGTCTGTGTCCCACCTAATAAAATCAAAACGGCTGGAGCGATTTCAATAAACCTCGAAAAGTTCATAGCACTATTCCGGACGACCCCGACCGTGCCCATCAAATTTGTTTACGTCACACCAATCCAACATGGTGGCTGTGCGAAATATTTAACCAGCATTCAACATCTCCGAAACTATTACCGATATCACCCTAGAATTATGTACGGTGATAAAGGGAACTACTAGAAGTTCACCTATGTGATTTTTGAAAACCTGGTAACTACAAAACCAACATGGCGGCCAAGCAAAGTTGTGACTTTTAAATAGACGTTTCTCGCGATTTATCGAATCAAACGCAATGAAACTTGGTACAGTATATGTTTATATACAGGGTAATGCACCGACATCTAACTTCGTTCAATTGTTTACATAACCTCATGATGGCGGCTGTGCGAAATATTTCACCGGCATTCTATATCTCACAAACTATTACCGGTATCACCCTGTATAACGGGCACTACTGGAAGTTCATCTATGAGAATTACAAAAACCGGCTAACTACAAAAGGAACATGGCGGCCAAGTGAAGTTGAAAGTTTAAATAGCCTTTCCTCGCTATTTAATGATCCAAACGCAATGTAACTTGGTACAGCAAATGTTTGTACACATTGTAATGCACTGGTATCTAATTTAGTACCATTGTTTACATAACCTCAAGTTAGAGGCTGTGCGAATTTTAAAAATTAATTTGTATTTCTTGTGTCTTAATCATGCGATCGAAGTGGAAGTTTGAATAATGAACCTACGCAATAATTTTCCTTTAACGGTACATGACTCTATGGCCTATACAGGGTGTATTTGATATGATGGAAGTCCGTTACACTGGTGATAGAAGAGACTATTCTAAGCTTCCTAGGTAAAAAATTTGTCACCTATCTTGAAATTGATAATTAATCATTAAAAAGTCAATGTTTTTAGTTATTTCAGAAACTAATCAGGCAGAAAGTGGTGCGGCAGGCTGGGGAAACGAGGTGGAGCCAGATGTGACGACGCAAGAAGGGGAAGTTGTTACGTAATCGGAGCATTGACCTTACCGGTTGACTTGAGGGGTGGTAGGCTATCAGCTGTTATGAGGATGAGCTCTACCGTCTCGTAAGAAAATGTGCATTGCCGTTGTTCTTGTTGTTGTTGTTGTTGACAACGCACGCAATGGCTTGGGACGTCAGGACCGGTAGTATTGTGTAGCCTACTTTGTAAGTGTGGAATTCATTGATTGATGTTCATGTATAAAATAATTTCGATACTCAGCCCTGATGTATCATTGGCGTCCGTGTCGGACCTTCTGTTGACTAGTTTCTGAAAATACTAAAAACATTCTCTTAATGAAATGCAGTGTGACAAAATTCCGACATCCCGCAGTCTGTTCAGAACTAGGCATTTAGGACGGAAGTAAAAAACTTGATGTTTTGTTTGAGAGGCTTGGCGATTTTGGTCATTTAGCCCCATGTAGCTGGGTGTGGGTAGAATTTGTGTGATAACCTGTGTTTTGTGGTTTCTGTAGTAATGTGGGTATTTGTAATTCAGGTGAGGATTCGGAAGAAGGCGCCGGCCCTGTGGTGTTGGGGCAGTGCAACTGCCTCTCACCTGGAGGCCCTGGGTTCGATTCCTGGCTCCATCAGGGATATTAGAAACTGACGTGAGGGCTGTAACGCAGTGCACTAAGCCTCGTGAGGGCAATTAAGTAGCTGTCTGACAGTGAGGCAGTGCCCGAGTCAGGAAAATCAAGATTAATGGCCGAGGGGACCCGATGCACTGACCACGCGTCACCCTAATATCTGCAGGCCAAATGGCTGGACAGCAGTCGCTTGGTAGGCCTAGGCCCTTCATGGGCTGCACTGCCAGCGGTTATGATTATTGAGAAGAAGGCGGCCGTGGCCTTAAGTTAGGAACAATCCCGACATTTGCCTGGGGTAGAAGTGGGAACCCATGGAAACCTACTTCCAAGATTTAATACTAGTATGGTACCACATGTTCATATTGTGAATTGTCCCATCCCATCTCCAGCCCTCGGGTGGCCATTAACTGGAGAGAGGGGGGGGGGGAGGATTGATTTATTGGTCCATCAACAATGTAAATACACGAAAATGAAAATAAAATACAAATACATTGTTATAATACAGTGTTATAATAATAATAATAATAGTCTAATAATAATAATAATAAGAGTCAGCATGTGTAGTTCTGGTGGTAGAGTGCTAACCATCCCGAGGGTGCGATCTACGTTCAGTCATGTAGTAAATGAATGGGATCTAATAAGATCATCTCCATGGATTTCATGGCACATACAAGAAATCCTACGTACATTAAAGTCTGGCAACTCGACATACCAAAAAGAAACATAAAAGAAGTTAGTGTGTCTAAAAGCCTACTATTACTATTATTAGTATTATTAATAAGTTTATTACAGTTGTTGCACTATCTTCACACAAAGATAGACCAACAGTTCCTTAAATTAATTTACTAAATCTTTAGGATTTCTATTTTCTATGCATAGTTCATGAAGCTGGAAAAATCCTAGACAGATCCACCATCACTAGTCATGTAGCCACTCCCCATGAAGGTGTGAATCAGCTGTTCATAGGCTCGGTTTGTGTATTTCAATGTCATTGGCAGACAAGGCGAGGAGGTCACTCAACTGCAGACTCTGGTCAACATTCCTCAGCGTAGGAGGGGAGGGAGACGGGGAGAAGTCAGCTCTGCTGCTGAGGGGAACGAAGTGAAAGCCCGTTTCCAAGATATTGACCGACGATTTTTGTGATTTAATTCCACCTACACTAATTAAGATCCGACTTAATTTCATGAAGATATTTGCTTAGAATACCATCTTCTATCACCAGTGTAAAGGACTTCCATCATATCAAATACACCCTGTATATACAGGGTATAATTGATATAATGGAAGTCCGTTACACTGGTGATAGAAGAGACAATTCTAAGCGTCCTAGGTAAAAAAAAATTGTCACATATCTTGAAATTGATAATTAATATTTAAAAAGTCAATGTTTTTAGTTTTTTCAGAAACTAATCAGGCAGAAAGTGGTGCGGCAGGCTGGGGGACACGAGTCGGAGCCAAGTGTGACGACGCGCGAAGGGGAAGTTGTTACGTAATCGGAGCATTGACCTTACCGGTTAACTTGAGGGGTGGTAGGCTATCAGCTGTTTTGAGGATAAGCGCTACCGTCTCGTAAGAAAATGTGCATTGCCGTTGTTCTTGTTGTTGTTGACAACGCACGCAATGGCTTGGGACGTTAGGACCGGTAGTATTGTGTAGCCTGCATTGTAAGTGTTCATGTATAACATAATTTCGATACTCAGCCCTGGTGTATCATTGGCGTCCGTGTCGGACCTTTTGTTGACTAGTTTCTGACAATACTAAAAACATTCACTTAATGAAATACCAAATTCCGACATCCCGTAGTCTGTTCAGAACTAGGCATTTAAGACGGAAGTAAAATAATTGATGTTTTGTTTGAGAGGCTTGGCGATTTTGGTCATTTAGCCCCATGTAGCTGGGTGTGGGTAGAATTTGTGTGATAACCTGTGTTTTTGTTGTTTCTTTAGTAATGTGGGTATTTGTAATTCATGTGAAAATTCGGAAGAAGACGCCGGCCCTGTGGTGTTGGGGCAGTGCAACTGCCTCTCACCCGGAGGCCTTGGGCTCGATTTCCGGCTCCATGAAGTATATTAGAAACTGACGTGAGGGCTGGAAAGCGGTGCACTAAGCCTCGTGAGGGCAATTGAGTAGCTGTCTGACAGTGAGGCAGTGGCCGAGTCAGGAAAATCAAGATTAATGGCCGAGGGGACCCGATGCACTGACCACGCGTCACCCTAATATCTGCAGGCCAAATGGCTGGAAAGCGGTCACTTGGTAGGCCTAGGCCCTTCCTGGGATGCACTGACAGTGGTTGTGGTTATTGAGAAGAAGGCGGCCGTGGCCTTAATTTCGGAACAATCCCGGCATTTGCCTGGGGTAGAAGTGGGAACCCATGGAAAACTACTTCCAAGGTTTAATACTAGTACGGTACCACATGTACATATTGTGAATTGTCCCATCCCATCTCCAGCCCTGGGGTGGCCATAAACTGGAGAGGGGGGGGTGTTGATTTATTGGTCAATCAACAATGTACATACATATGAAAATACACGAAAATGAAAATAAAATACAAATACATTGTTATAATACAGTGTTATAATAATAATAATAATAATAATTATAATAATAAGAGTCAGCATGTGTAGTTCTGGTGGTAAAGAGCTAACCTTCCCGAGGGTGCGATCTACGTTCAGTCATGTAGTAAATGAATGGGATCTAATACGATCATGTCCATGGATTTCATGGCACATACAAGAAATCCTACGTACATTAAAGTCTGGCAACTCGACATACCAAAAAGAAACATAAGAGAAGTTACTGTGTCTAAAAGCCTCTTATTACTATTATTAGTATTATTAATATTTTTATTACAGTTGTTGCACTATCTTCACACAAAGATAGACCAACAGTTCCTTAAATGAATTTACCAAATCTTTAGGATTTCTATTTTCTATGCATAGTCCATGAGGCTGGCAAAATCCTAGACAGATCCACCATCACTAGCCATGTAGCCACTCCCCATGAAGGTGTGAATCAGCTGTTCATAGGCTCGGTGTGTGTATTTCATTGTCATTGGCAGACAAGGCGAGTAGGTCACTCGACTTCAGACTCTTGTCAACATTCCTCAGCGTAGGAGGGGAGGGCGACGGGGAGAAGTCAGCTGTGCTGCTGAGGGGAACGCAGCCTAAGACCTTTTCCAAGATATTTACCGACGATTTTTGTGATTTAATTCCACCTACACTAATTAAGATACGACTAAATTTCATGAAGATGTGTGCTTAGAATAGTCGCTTCTATCACCAGTGTAATGGACTTCCATCATATCAAATACACCCTGTATAACAATCCAACATGGCGACCATCCGAAATACTTAGACGGTTCTCAATATCTACGAATCTATTACAGCAATCAAACTGAATTTTAATGTTCATATGGGCTACGAACATAAGTTCACCTATAGGACTTTCAATAACCTGGTGATCACAAATCCAACATGGTGGCGTCACGAATTATAAATATTTACATGGACGTTGTGCGCAATTTAACCATCTGAATGCAGTGAAACATTGTACAGTAAATCCTTATAGAAATGTTAATCCCCCGGCATGTAATTTATTTCAATTGTTTCCGTAACCACAAGATGGCAGCTGTGCGAAATTTTAAAATCTCGTTTTTACTTCTTGTGTCCTAGACATGCGATAGAAATTTGAATACTACACGTACACAATCATCTTCATGTAACAGTACATAACTCTAACCTAAATATATAAAACTTCAACATGGCGACCATCCGAAATATTTAGTCGGTTCTCAATATCTACGAATCTATCCAGCAATCAAACTGAAATTTTATATGTTGATAGTGGCAATTAACATATATAGGATATAAGAAAATAGGCTTTAGTTATTCACGGAACTACTTGTTTAGTTTGAATTTCCTAGGGATTGCTTCTAGTCAGTTCATTTGTTGAGTTAGCTTCATATCTCTTTCAAAGATATAATATCAAAACTTATCGCGTAACTCTGTGACATACTTCACTGTAAATTCTCCCTGTTATTCACACTTTTCTGCGGATCAAGGTGCGTAAATTGCTTCCTCACGTATGTTCCTTATCCCCCTCTTAGTTTCAAAGTCGTTATTAAACCTTTAATGTAATTACATTGTAGGCTGCTTTATTTTAGGTCGTATGTTATATGGCTTTATCTGTGGCAGCGGAGCTGTGATAATGATGTGAAATATGCCACAAATTCTGTACGAGTAGATTTATCAAGTCGTAATATAACACTCGCAACCCTGACATAACGGTTTGCCGATCTTTACGATCTTGTAAAGATTACTTTATTGCTCTGGCTATAGAATGCTAATGCACCGTAATAAAACAGACAGATAGCTCTCAAGCTCCTCAACAGTTCAAGAGGCAGACGAGTTCATATTCAAATCTCGATTGCATTGCTTTCAATTATAGCCCAGTAATTTTAGGTCAAAATCAGCTAAAGGTGGGAATAATCATTGTAAAGCTAATTTTTTGCACAGTGCTCCTATTTGATGTTCTTAACAACATATTAAACTTCCCCAACTTTCCTATGTCGGCTTCCTTGAACTATATGCCCTGGAACTACTGGAGACCTGGAAAAGTGCATGCCCTCACTGGAATTAGCATTTAATTCAAACAGTAGTATCTAAATCGACCTGAGATGTCACAAATTAAAGCCGAAGGATAGGGCTACATGTTTAAGTAGTTAAAGTGCACATCCAATAACATCCGGCACTGCCGAAAGCGCCAAACGGTGGGACATTTTAAAAGGAAGGTCGCATTTCGGTCTCAATGTTTGTGTTGTCTTTGGACTTCAATATGGCAAATTTCACAACAATGCTCGGTATAAATCTTTAAAACAATGCATTAGTCTGTCCAATAGTGTATTTAGTTTGTTTTTACGACGAGCAGGGACTGATCCACGACGGTTTAGGTCAGTGGTTCTGAACCCGTAGAAGTCTGCGGACCACTCAGCCTGAAATTGAATCATGTACGGACCAACCCCCTCCCCCCAATTCATCTTATCAGTTGTAACCCTGCCTCAATAGCACTTATTTTAAAGGTATTTCAATTCAAAATATGATTGTCATCGCCGCGAATACATTCGGCGATTCTCGTTCAAAGCACATCGTTTCCGAAATCCCCATTTATTGGCAACTTTTCTATACGTGCTTGTGGACCCTTTTCTTCCGCGGTCCACCTGTGGTCCGTGGACCACCGGTTAAGAACCACTGGTTTAGGTGATGGCGTGTATGTTGTCTCTGGAGAGATAATCAAGCTATGAGGCATGAGTGCATATGGCCCGCAAACCCATATTTCTTTTATACACGGTAGCTTTCTTTCTCGTTTTATTTAATTGTTTGTATTTTAACCTTTTGCACTCCTATGCCAAGTGGGGCTTTGCATTAAAATATTCAACTTTCGCTTCAATGTGGAGTCGCACACAACATGACGATAGCTTGTACCTTAGCCTCCAATAATAAATTGGAGGCTAAGATTGTACTCATAGCGCTCGGATGACCAGTGTGCTGTATTCCAGTATTGTGCGGCCATCTTGTGGTCTTCGAGAGAACACCGTTCCCTATTTGCTATAGCTTGCGGGAATTGTAATGAATTTTAATCTTCGTTGTTCTCGAATGTTTATGACAGATTTACTGATAATAAAGATTGAATGTAAACATGGCGCCTGCTTCATCTTCGCTCACGGAACTGTATATTTTAGAACAGTTAGCGGGCACTGATTGTTACGATGATGAAGAAACAACTGACGTAGAAATATATCATCATTATATTTTGTGTTAGATTGTTTCGCAGTGTTAACTTCCTACTGCTGTTCGCAATGCAGAAATTAATTAGGAATGGAGTAGGAAGCAAACGCTAAGGGTAATGAAGTTCACATTTAATATGAATATCCAATCGTAACTATGCACCCCCTGCTTAGTTCACTGAAACTTAATTGTTAAGCACATAAAATATGTCCACTGTGCCAAAAATTATCTTTATATTAATAATTCTCTCATCAGACCCTAAAATTCCTGAAATATTATTTGTGTCAGGTTTCTCTCAGTGGTGGGTCAACTCTTCTTTTCTTCCAACCCTGGTGGTATTAGAGTGTCCGAGTTCTAGGGTGTATTTTATTTTTCCACCTTAATTACTCCACTTGATGCGTGCCGTTCTCGGTGGCTTCATTCCTCTGTCACTGAGCTCTCATCAGTCAGGTAGAAGATTTGTTTGTCAAAACTGAAACACGTTATAGTAGAGCCATCATTTCAGTATGCCTTCCATCGGAGGGGAAGTAAAGCCGGCGGTCCCATGTCATAGATTTATGGCATGTTAAAGAACCTTCCACTAATTACACCTGTGTGAAGCTAAATTGGATAGGTTAAGAATGTAAACAACGCTCTTAGGTTTCTACGTTCGTTGCCAAGAGCCGACTGCGTTGACGTCCAGTAGCTAAGTTCTGAACTTGGCCTAGTAGTCGTTGACAGTGGCGCTTGTCGGCAAAAGTAGGAACTATTTGAAAAATTCTAAGTTGCAGTCTGTACTTAAATTAAAAAACATGTAACACACACGAATACAGTCATCACAATTAACACCGGTTATCAGACAGATTATACACACACCCAAAGTACACGGGGCTACATGACCGCGTTGTCGCAGCCCCTAAACTTAAGAACCAACCAACCAAAGCCATCATTACTTCAGATATGACTTTTCAGTGTTACCCTAGAGTTAACTAGCGATCAGAAGGAAAATCACTTTAACTAGTCAATCACAGGCTGCCATTCAAATCGGTATAGCACGACAAATTGAGTTTCGTTCACGATGTCGCGATTTATTGAACGAAACTCGAGCCTGGCACTGAAACCTCAAGTCGGAAGTAATGATGGCTTTACTATAAAATCAGCCAATGGTGATTTTCTGCACTCGAAAATATTTGTGTGAATGCGATCTGTGCAGATGGACGTATTACAGCTGTTCCTCTCCCATATTGTACATTCGGTGTCCAATATGGCGATCAACATATTTGGAGTGGACTAAGGGAGTGAGTGATCCCCACTGCAACTCATCCTGAATGACCACATCTAACTTATACCAGCGAGCAGTGGCGTAATAAGGCTACTTAGCGCCCGGGGCCAACTAGATAGTAGTCGGCCTAACACTAAAAGTTTCAAGGAGCAATGAGTTCAATTTAAACACAGTTTAATGTTCTTAAATATGTATTTTTAATAAGTAGTATGTTATTTTAACACATTATAAAGAGAAAAAAAGAATAAAATAAAACTCTAAGTATTGTAATAATAATAATATCATGGCCCCGGATGCCGGGTGCAAGCTTTGTTATTTGCAACCCAGAGGGTAGCTTGCATGTCGAATTTCGTTGTTCCTTGAATCACTATGAAAGTCAAGGAGGTTAGATATCTAAGCTCCTTGAACACTATAGCGCTTTCTAGTAGAGAAATGAGGAACTTTGTGTTGGCGGAAACTCCCGAGATTAATTTTGGTATAATGAACACGGCCTGCTGAATTCAAATGGGTTCTTTGATATGCCAGCATCGTATGACATGCGTGTCGTATCTTTGCCGCCATTAAAAAAAATCACTTACCACGGCCAGGAGCGAACCTGCAATCTTGGGGTTAGTAGACCGACACGCTATCCAATCACCCACCGTGGCAAGCTATCGGAAGTAATGATGGCTTTACTATAAATTTAGCCATTGATGATTCTTTGCACTTGAAAATATTTGTGAGAATGCGATCTGTGCAGATGGACGTATTTGAGCTGTTCCTCTCCTATAATGTACACTCGGTGTCCAATATGGCGAACAACATATTTGAAGTGGACTAAGGGAGTGAGTGAGGTAACACAACTTGATCCCCACTGCAACTCCTCCTGAATGACCACATCTTATACCAGCGATCACGTTCATGTATGTTATTCGCGTTAAAGAAGAGCAGGTTTAAATATTGAATGATGGGACCAACTAGTGTAATGACTATCGGTGGGGCTAACATGTCTCCAGATTCTGCCAAGAAATTTAATGCTAATCAGAGGGTTAGAAGGGGATCTCTTATCCTCATTAAGGATAACTGACTAAGCGTTTGTTCGATTCCCACCATGGTAATCCAAGAAAAGGAATTCCGTGGTTTCTCATTTATACTTCAGGCAAATGCTGTGGTGGTTTATAAATTAAGTTCATGGCCGCTTCCTAGCCAACCCTAGCGCCGAATGTATTAGTCCTGGGGCAAAAATCTCCCCTTACATAATTTAATTTGCATAATATATCCACAAATATGTCATCAACATTTTGTCCGTCGTGGTAGCTATCTCTATCCCCTTGAAACCCGGCCGAAGTCGTCGGATTTTTAAGAGCGTTAAAAATCTCTCAGTATGCCTTCCTTCGGAGGGGAAGTAAAGCCGGCGCGGCGATGCCATGTCATAGATTTAAGACATGAAAAAACCCTTCCAACAACTACACTTGTGGAAGCTGAAATCTGTAGGTTAGTTTGATAACGCTAAATTAGTTCCAAAGTTCTCCGCCAGGTGCTGACTGCGATGGCATTTAGTAGCCACGTCCGCAGCTAGGTGTCGGTGACGGTAGCATTTGGTAGCAAAAGTAGGAACTACTTGAAAAAAAATCGTCTGCAGTCCTTCTACCTGAATCACAGATAACACACACTAATACAGCCATCACATTTAACACCGGTTATCAGACAAATTCTACACTCACCCGAAGTACACGGGGCTACATGACCGCGTTGTCGCAGCTCCTAAACTAAGGAACCAACCAACCATCTATATCCCCTGCGCTCTCACGAAATACCCACCAATTCACATGTGTACGACGTGGGGTGTTTGTCATGATAACCGTAACATAATTTACAATTGGACGTGAATATGAGATGTATTTGTGCTGTTAATTCATGAATAATTGAAAGAATATGAAGTTAAGTGGGTGGTTTGAGATAAAGGAAAGGCGAAGAAAGATGTTGAATTAGCAGATGAAATATTGAAAGGGAACAACCAACACAGTGAGTGAAAGACGTATTGTGGGCTTGCTCCAGAAATATTGGACGTCTTGTTCAAACGAATGCCGAGCCTCAATCATTGGAACGATCTCAGGAGAAACTCGAAACACTTTTTGTGTGTGTGTTGTATTCTCCAGCCTTTCTTCCCAATCTCCTACCCTCTCCTATCATCCCTCTTTACCCCCCCCCCCCTCACTTCTCCGTTAAAGAATGAAATGGAAGGAAGACAGTAGGCAGCCAATATGAAGCTGTTCCTTCCATCCACTTCAAAGAGAACTTATTCGCTTTCTTCGCCAAGAAAGGAGTCATTCCCCTTGCTTCCGAGGGCAGGTCCTATACATTTCATGTCTACTCCTTGCTCTCTGCACTGTTACTATAGCAATTGTCTGGCTGGCCGGCAGATATCTCTCTCCCCCAAATACCACTGCACCAAGAGTCTTGTGGGAATAATCATATATCTTCTCTACCGCAGACTTCACCACCAGAATAGCATTCAGTAAGTATAACCTCTTCAACCTAATGCCTCAGTATCTTTGACTGATATTGACATATTGATTCTCGTTTTGATATTGTAGGATCATACTTCAAATAAAGTGCATTTATAATAATAATAATAATAATAATAATAATAATAATAATAATAATAATAATAATAAAGAAAGGATCTCTAAACTGCAAAATGCTTGCAGACTCACTTGGAACAGATATAATAAAAATCAATATCCAGAAATGCAAAATTATGGCATTACAACACTGTAATCAAGCCTGACGCACTATATGCTTCTCAAACGCTGATTATTGGGGGCAGATCATTAATTTAAAATGTGGAAAAGCAAGAAAGGAAAATCCTAAGAAACATTTTTGGACCAGTCTGTACAGGGGGAATCTGGATGAAAAGAAAATCCCAAGACTTATACCAGCACTCGGAGAAAAACACATTTAGGAAAAGACGATTGAAATCTTACGGGCATATCCTCAGGATGGGCAATCAGAGACTGACCAAAAGGATTCTTAACCTTGCCCTGTCAATGAAAGTTAAAAACACCTGGCACTAGAAGTTGAAAAAGATCTTCAGGAAATAAGCATCACAGATGACATTGTACTCGACAGAGCTAAGTTCAGAGAATTAGTCGATAATCACCGCTTTGCAGACCATCCAAGCATTATCACCAACAAAACCTGGTCAGAAGATCGCAAGAGAAGCCACAGCGAGAAGATGAAGAGATTTTGGGAGAAGAGAAAGGCAATGCCATCAGCTAAATAAGTTCAATCGCGCTTCTTAGTCCGGCATGACGAAGAAAGAAAGAAAGAAAGAAAGAAAGAAAGAAGAAAAAGAAGAATTATGTATACATCAAACATTATTGCACTGCACTACCGGCCAGAAGCTCTATATGCAGCGGAAAGTCTCGCCATGAACAATAAAGGGATGATGGAGAAATTGGGAATCAAGTAAAGGTAGATTTTCAGGAATATATTAGGTCCAGTCAAAGAGAATGGTGAATTTATAAGATGGTATAACCAGGATTTGCTTACACATGAAATTGAAACATTTTAATAGACTTTTCACACGATCTAACCATCCTAGCGCAGTGAAATATGGTACAGTAAATGTTTATACACATTGTAATGCACTGGAATCTAATTTAGTTCAATTGTTCTCATAACCTCAAGATGGCGACTGTGTGAAATTTTAAAATTACGTTGTTTTGTTTTCCTTTTTGTCCTGATCAAGCTAGGGGCGTGGTGGCTCAGCGGTCTAGCTGTATGCCTCTCACCAAGGCGGTCTGGGTTCGATTCCCGGTCAATGCATGTGAGATTTTCGAAGTGAAATGCCATGTCCTGTGGTTCGGATTCCACGTAAAAAGGAGGTCCCGTGGCTCATGATCTAGAGATTAACGGTCACGTAAAACTACAAGCTTCCTTTTGTCCTGATCAAACGATCGGAGTCAACGTTATAATAATGAACCTAAGCAATAACCCTCATCTAATCTCTACATAGTATAAAACAAAGGCCCCGATTCTTGGATGTAACGGGTAATCTCGAGTACCACTGGATGTACTTTGATGCGGTTTTCACCATTCTGTAAAGGATATCTCGAGGATGATATCTGTAGAAAATTATTTATTTATGATCAAAGGAAGCCGAGCAGTAACGATTTCAGTGAAAAAATCGGAAAAAAAACTGGCTTCCGAGCGCTTTGTAATCTTACGCTGGGCAAACCGTTAAAAATATCTAAATAGGCCTACTATGAGTGTAAGAATGTTCAGCATGAAAAGTTCTACAAAAAAGTCCGCGAGAGCATAGCAATATCTTCAATACATCGCCCACTATCAGTGTTTTTACGTTTTCATTTCTTCCAACCATGTCCATTCAAATACTGAGGCGACAGTTTACGAGCTAGCTAAGGGCGAGTCTATCACCCCTGTTACAGACTAACTAGCGGGCGAACCTATTAGCCCAGATACAGCCAGCAGCAAACCGTTGAGTCGTGTTGAGTTTAGACTTTAGAGATGGCTGCTTGTGTTTGGAGTTTTCCTGGAAGTGCAACTCGGCTTTTCTTCATTTGCCTGTGAACTTTCCGTTCCGCAAAATACACAGTCAAGTTAAGATTGGACGGAAGGGAGATTTGTGTTTCATGCACCTCGCCATTCCCTGGAAGTACAGCTCGGCTTTCCTTCATTTCGCCTGTGAACTTTCTGTTCCGTAAAATACACAGTCGAGTTAAGATTGGACGGAAGGGGGATTTGTGGATCATGCACCTCGCCATTCCCCTGGAAGTGCAACTCGGCTTTTCTTCATTTCGCCTGTGAAATTTTCGTTCCGCAAAATTCACAGTCAATTTAAGATTGAACGGAAGCGGGATTTGTGTTTCATGCACCGCGCCATTCTTAAATTGCGTCTGGCAAGAATTCATTATAATTAATAGTCCAGTCAGTGATTTGAAGCCATCATGCCGAGATGTAAGACGGATATATGTCATAGTTCATTGACATAGAAAAGAAAGCGCTTATCACGTAACAATGAAACAGAGCAACAAATAATATCTCGATTGTCACAAGAGAATGAATGACTTCGTCTTCTGCTCCTTCAAACCGTTGCTCAAGAAGAACACCGTCTGAACCACGATCAGATATTTTTTCTCGATTCAACTGGAGGCACAGGCAAAACGTTCTTGATTAATTTGTTGCTCTCCAAAGTGAGGCCTGGTGGTAATTTTGCTCTTGCCGTCGCATCATCTGGAATTGCAGCCACTCTTTTGGATGGGGGAAGAACAGCTCATGAAACATTTAAACTTTCTTTGAAAGTCTCTAATATTTCAAATCAATGTAACACTGCCAGTTTAATCCGAAATTGTTCTTTACTTGTATGGGATGAGGCTACAATATCGCACAAAATTTCCGTTGAAGCTGTAGACAGGACCTTGCTTGATATAAGGAATCGGAACACACCTATGGGTGGCTGCACAGTTTTGTTCCCCGGAGATTTTCGTCCAATCTCACCAGTTGTTACCAGAGGAACGAGAGCCGACGAAGTGAACGCTTCATTAAAAAGATCTTACATCTGGCCGGATATAACAAAATTGGCACTCAAAACTAACATGAGAGTACTCTTTATCTTCAGAAGATAATAGTCTGCTAATTTGTTACTTAAAGTCGGAAAGGGAGATTTACCGGAATCATTGACGGGAAAATTTCCCTCAGTCACGATTTCTGTGTTTTAATAAGCAGCATTCCAGAATTGATAGATAGCGTTTATCCTCAAATCCATGACCTATCTAACAAGTCTCATTCATGGTTGGAAGAAAGAGCAATATTATCGCCGACAAACGAACAAGTTGTGAAAATTAATGACTTGGTGTTCTCCAAATTCACTGCCCAGGCTCAAGTATACTACTCAGTAGACGCAGTAGTCGATAGTGAAAAGCTGTTCATTACCCTACAGAATTCCTAAATTCTTTACTTCCTTCTGGCTTGCCACCACACAAGCTTATTTTAAAAGTGTGAGTGCCTATTATATTGCTACGTAATTTACACCCACCAAAGTTATGCAATGGGACGCGATTGGTAGTGAAAACTTTGAAAAACTGTTTCATTGAAGAGTAAGAGTCTGCTTTGGCATGACAATATACAAAGCACAGGGTCAGACACTTAGCGTGACTGGAGTTGATCTCAGTGGAGAATGTTTTTCTCATGGACAGCTTTACGTGGCTCAATTGCGTTTTACATCAAACCGAAATCTTTTCGTGTTCACTGCTGGAGGGAAAACGACTAATGTCGTATACAAGGCCTGGGTTAAAAGTAGCCTATCACCTTGCATTCATAACTGTTCCCGGGCGAAGCCGGGGTGGGTTGCTAGTAGTATAAAAATCTATGGCCTACATATATTAAAATACAACATGGTGACCATCTGAAATATTTTGACGATTCTCAATATCCATTAGTCTATGACAGCTATCATACTGAAATTTTGTACGTTGATAGAGGCTATAAGCTTTCAGTAACCTGGTGAGCACAAATCCAACATGACGCGAAATTCAAATATTCAAATGGACGTTTCTCCTGCTTTGACCATCTGAGCGCTTTGAAACTTGATACGGCATATGCTTATGCAAATGTTAATCCACTGGCATCTAATTTATTTCAATTGTTTTCATAACAACGCGATGGTGTCTGTGCGAAATTTTAAAATCCCGTTTTTATATTTTGTTTACTAATCACTACGATTGAAGTTTGAATAATACTACTACACAATAATCTTCATGTAAGAGTACATAAGTCTAAGACCTACATATATAAAAATCCAACATGGCGACCATCCGAAATATTTTGACTGTTCTCATTACCTACGAATCTATAACAGCAATCTAACTGAAATGTTGTATGGTGATAGAGACAATTAGCATAAGTAAGATATTTGAAAATGACTGTTTAGTTCTTTATGGAACTATTTGTTATTTACATTAGATCATCGACACAGAAAGAAACTGCTTAAGAAGCAAGGGCAAAGTAACATGGAACAACATCAAAATGGATGGTAGAACTTCAAATGAAAGAAGGGGAGTCCAATGGTAATGGCATGTTCTGTAAACCGTAAAATTCTTTGATCCCGATCTCTTGCAGGAATGATTTTCAAATTACAGTGAGATTCTTTTGCTGCAGCGGGGCCGGCGGCCGACTGCCGGGCGCGCGAGTCTTCCGTCAGCCAACCGAACTTGGGCCGCAGGGTTGCGTGGCAAGCTAACCAGGGTCATTAAAGTCATTAAGTCACTAAACTGTCATCAACGAGGGTGTGTAGTGTCAGCGCACACATAAGAAGGAAACATAAACAACAGCTGCAAGATTTAATTAAAGAAGCACAGATGTATTTCTTTTTTATTTCTTAGGAATCTGGTTGACCTCACGTCACCAGTCAAAGGTTAGAACTTATCTTTTCACAGAAGATACTAAAAATGTTCTCCTTCAGCTGACAGACAGTAACTTTGGAAGTTACATCGATACATTATGTAGTTACTCCTGGACCCCCCTGCGCGTTTACTGTAATTAATCGAAGCACGGACCTAAGCCCGTTTCATGTTCAGTTGTGGGTTAATTTAAAATACAAAGTGTACAGATCAATCACCTGTACTCTAGTGGAGCTGGAGAACAATATACGGCAGCAGATATCCCTCACAACAAAAGGGAATCACAAGGTGTAAACGCTAATTTATTTACCCGATACAACGCCTGTCTGTCTCCCAGCATCTCCTGTGGATAGGTAAGTTCTTTGATCATGATTTTCTGGTGAATTTATCATTAATTAATATACTTTGTTACGGTTTCCACCTTCACCCAAACCGCGCTGCGGATAAAATCCTCTTTTCTTTTCGTAACTTTTAACATACAGTAGGCTACATAGCTGAAACTTAAAATGTATTCTTTCTCGTCTGTTATATTTTATAAGTGGGCCGTTGTTTCTTGACCGGTAGGCCTAAGTATTACAAGCGCAGTGGTGTCTCCACGCACAGTGAGCCTTCATACCTTTGTGATTAATGCAAATAAAGTGCGCAATGTGTCCTTGGCAGCGTATGTGCATATTCAGTGGTCTCAATGTTCTACTCGGGCTTGAAAAAGAATTCTCACGCGCTTAAGACCGGTCACGAATGACCGGCCCATCTATAATTTCAATGTTTTTTAGTTCACTTTTGCCAGATGAAAATGTTCATAAAAATTCAAACATTCGTTTATTTTCAAAACGCCTGCGTCAAAGTAAGACGGGATTCTTGCAGAAAATCCCTGAAAAAATTCGATCATTCATTCATTTCCGTGTCCGGTCAGCATTTCCAAAAAACTGCTGCTGCGATGGCCTTGTTGCTTCCTCTATACACATCTTCCATTGTGCAAGGGTTGTCCAGGAGGGGGAAGATAAGTAGGTGGCTTTGGTCCTGTTCAGCTCCACATTCACAAGAGGTGTCGGCGTCTGCTGGAAGGATCCCCCATTTTTGCAGGTTGGTCTTGCATCGAGGGACACCCACTCTTAAGCGGTTGAGGGACCTCCACACAGGATAAGGTAGGTCGGCGCCAGGAGCCAGTTCTTCCTTTGGTGACATGTCTGAGGGCAGTGAGCTCCTCCATCTGTTAAGACGAGTTGTCTCTGTTGTTCTCTCCAGCGGCAGAGTCCTAGCAAGGAAACTCTTGCGGGATCTGAGGCGAGACATTGCTGTCTGGAGACCATATAGTGGGTTTCGATGGTCATTCTCCTGCTTTGTTCTATCGGCCTCCGCAGCAGTGGCCCTCCGGATGTTGGGCGGGGCTATTCCAACATTAAAGTATAGTTTGTGCACATGTGTTGGTTTCAGGCATCCCGAGATTATCCTTGCAGTGCCTTTATCTGCAGTATCAACCTGCTTAGCGTGAGCTGAAGCGATCCACACATGAGCGGCATACTCAGCGGCTGACACACACAGTGCAAGTCCGGAAGTCCTCGGGATGTGCGGGCTGGCTCCCCAGGTGCTGCCGATCAGCTCCTTGAGTATGCCATTGCGAGCACTGACCTTCTCTTTTGTGTTCAGACATTGCCGTCTGTACGTTAGAGCGCAGTCTGGTATGACACCTAGGTATAAACTGGTGTTGGGCAATGTTTCAGTCGCTCCCCTCGCCATTAGTTCCTGTTAATAGTTTCTGAGAGAAAGGTAAAAAAAAAAAAGGTTGGAAATTAGCCTGGGCAATATATGAGTCCCTTAAATCGATATTTGATGTTTTCAGTCGGCCAACACTATTGTACCCAATTGTAATGGGTGTTTGTGTATTCCTGAAAGAAAAACATGTGATTACTTAATCCTGTCGGCCTACTGAAAAACATCAAATTTCGATTATTAAGGCAACGCAGAAAAAAAAAAGGCTTTCGACAAGATTAAGTCCCTTAAGGTTCAACAAAAAATTAAGAGTTTCTTTTATTGAGTGAATCCTTTCCTTTTGTTTTGATATGAATTTCGGACCAAATATTGTAAATTTACTGCAATAGAATTAATATCGTTGTTAGATCAGGGCTGTAATTTGGTAATTTGAGGCAGGGAGCAACTCTCGAACTTGATGAAGGTAATTCAGTAAGCTAGGGCATCAAAACATTCATGGTTTACATAAACATCCATTGGCCATGCTGTCTAATGTTAATTCCCCATTACTATTACAACTGTACGCATTACCATGTATTTGACTTTGAAATGTGGTGTGGATAAGTTTGAGACGCCTGCAGGAGTCATCATTATCACACAGCTCACTCTCCTTTGTATATCTGACAGACTTAGACAGGGCAGAAATCTTATCGAGTCGCTGCAAAACAATCTCCCTATGTGAAAATGTTAATATATAGCCTATCACTTTATAAAAAGCAAAAACATTTACCATTATAGGAAAATGTAAGAAACTTACCGTCTTGATTAATTGATATTAATTAAAATACTCCGCGAATCATTACAAATTCTATTCAAATTGGAGCATGGCAGTCAGCACCTGGTGGAGAACTCGGAACTAATATAGCGTTATTAAACTAACCTACAAATCTTAGCTTCATCAAGTGTAGTTAGTTGGAAGGTTCATTTTCATGACATAAATCTATGACAAAGGACCGCGGGCTGTACTTCCCCACCGAAGGAAGGCATACGAGGGAGTTTTAACGCTCTTAAAATCCGACGACTTCGGCCGGGTTTGAACCAGCGATCTTGGGCATAGAAGCTCAGCATACTACCAACTAGCAAATGCCAAAGAATAATTGATTAAATAAAGGTTCTAAATATTTCTATTGTACCCATGTGAGTAATCTCGGTGGATAATATGCATCTGCCTCCAACTAGCATCAGCTCTCAGGCGTGTACGGTAACCCCAATTGAGCAGTGCATATTTTGGATTTGAGGCTAAAAGGTATCAACTCTACAATGATAAGGCACAACTCTATTCTAAAACTTTAATTCAATAAAATAAATCATGGCTTCAAACACAAACAATACCCAAAAAGCATAAAATAAAGCCAACACAAATTTTTACTTCCACAATCCACAAGTAAACAAATATAAAATCACAACAAAGTCATACCTAGCCATAAGGCTTTACCCTTCTGTGAACTTCACAAGGATATACTAGTGCGCTGATGCACCTACGACTTCAAAACAAACTGTACATTAACATAACAGTCATACAATGTGACTTCTTTAATATTACAACAAGGATTATTCCTTAAACCTCTTTATGTTAAACAATTATGTGTGCCGTGCGTGTTTTAATATTTTTCTTCTCACCAATGAAATGCTTTGCATGCATTTACCTATTTGGACGTTGCACCGAAATCAACGTGCAACTCCATAATTATGTAAGCTACCCCCTACACATCCTCCAATTATATGGTTTCACCGCATGCTGTCTGTGATTCCTAGATAAAACGTTACGTTATAGCTTATGTCGGATTGTACGATAGACTACCATGCGCTCATGGCGATTGGCATCTAGTCACCAACTACATGACTTGGCTCCAGTGACAGTACAAATATATCATGTAACTATTCGTCAGATAGCTAAATAATGAACCATCAGGATGAACTATAATTATCCATGTGTTCACAAACCACATGGCTATAATACTCAACATAACAATCTTGCATTATACGTCATTTTAAGAAGGTCTAGAATCTCTTCCCTTTATAACTTGCCTGAGCGGTCCGGGTGGCTAGCACCGACCCTCGGCTAAGGAAGTCGCTACACAATAGAAAGTGGAATGGGTCGTTTCACCAATTATCTCGACCTTTCTAAAAGTTTGAAAGCCTCCCTCTCTCTAAGCAGTGAAGATTTACAAGACAAAATACTGTGTCCTGACCGACACACATGTTCCCAAAGGATCTTAATTGACTATTATGCCAACAGGTATTGAATGAGCTTTTGTAATTATTCCTACGTCGAGGATAACGATTAATTAATGGCCTCACATGGGTCCATTCAACATGAAGGTTCGGGGTTCGCAATGCATGAGCCTGGCGGTTGACCGATGTCTCAAGTATAATATAGGCGCACAAAACCACTGTCGCCATGAGTTTTCGCTGCCAACGAGCGTAAATAACTCATCAATAAGTTCTCGGGAAATCATAGAGCTGCGAGGTGTCCTTGTTTCCTCGACTCTATCAAGATTCCAGTCCGGAACACATTTCAATCCTTTCTTCAGAGTTAGGGTCCATCACTAGAACTCTGGAATAAATAATATCTCCACCAATGTCCACGACATAGGAGAATTCATACGTAGAATAGACTATCTGGCCCCTAATGCTCCATGCTACGACACTCCGACCTATAATATTAAGAGAAATCTAACATTTACTCTATAAGCTTCTCAATTAAGCTGCAAATTCAATCCATTAAAAGCTCTTTCATTACTGGTATCATTACTGAATATCTGCAATATTCTGATATAAAACTTCTTTCCATAATTACTGTAATGTAATCTCATTGTAACATCTTCCTGCTTAGATTGATAAGTCTTGCACTTAGCGTTAATAATTCTCGCTTACAACATTTATTTGTTTCCTGATGTGTTCATTCATACTCTTAATAACCATTATTATTATTATCATCATTTCTCACTGACATAAATGACCAAAATCATTATTTATTATTATTCTCATATAAATTACCAAAATTTCCGACATAGCTAGACGTTTTAAACTCGAACAATCGCGTTCGTTGCATTTACATAACTGATTGCCATTCTTAATTCATAGTGGGAATAATTACTCCACTTAATGATGCAAATTAACATCTCAACTCTATCAAAATCAACTCAATACTGATTAAACCTGGAGGATCAGCCTCCTAACTGATTTTTACTGGCATCTATAAGGAATTCACAATATCTTTACGGAATCACAGACATGCAGCGGTCCATACTTCTACATAATCATAACCATAATTTGTGGGGTACTTACATCTCTATAGGCATCTAAGGTGGCTCCGACCAATCATATTCTTCCATGTCGCCCGCCATAATGGGTTTAACGCGACATATTTCTTTTGTTTACACACATTTGATTACACATAATTTCTATCACCAACACGACACGTTGCATACCTTTCAGGAAGTTATCACTCCCCAAACATGTGAAACACTTCATCAAACACTACTTTAAATGATATTTTTACATATGCATTACACTGAACACTCGTCACTTTATACACACTTCAATGCTGAAATTCCCTAGCAGAGATCGAAATTGCAGGTGTCGACGGCATCTTACGTTACCAACTCCTGATTGAAAGTCTGGTTATCTGCTCTCGGAACTCTCCAACAGTTTTTATGACGATCATTACTCCTACAGTAAGCGTCCTGCGTTACATCAATACGCTGGCTCCCAAACATGAGCGTTAACATCTGGTACTCTCATGGCAATACCAAACACTTAGTAGAGTTTCTTTCGCGCATTCTATCGTAGTTACACATATACGATTAGTTAATACTATACGCACTGCGCTTAATAAAGTTCAACACTTTCACAAATAATTATATACAATAGTGCTACCGTTAGTCTATACGGTGCTTCATAACTGAACACGTCATAGTTCGTGCTGCTGATTATGCCTGTATCACGACTATTATTCATACAAGCATGTTTACTGTTTCCTTTTACACATACCAGTCTTTGTTCGGCGTCTTGATGAATAGAATCGTCATGCGTTTTGCCTTGACGAACTTGCTTCAACCTGGCTGTAGCTGACTGAAGTTTCACTCGACGACTGCACGTAACTTATTTGAAGACTTCTGTATGCGACTTACACGCTGTCTCGTACTGCTGAATATTTGCTGCATACTGATTGCAAAATATTGCCATTGTGCTACAATTGACAATTGAGTAAGACTGTAACTGGCTGTAACTGCGCTTGGCGGCATGTAGACTGCGTGACAACTTATTTAGACTGAGTAAGACTGAGCATAGCTGAGTTACACTGAGCATAGCTGAGTAAGACTGAGAGCTCCTCCTGGGGTCTACTCCCTTATATCGGATTTCCACAGAAAGTAGAGCAACATCTTCCCGCGAAATCTTGGCTCCTCTCACAGCATGATTCAGGTCTTCAAACCATGATCATTGTGTTCCTCTCTCTTCACAGGTCCCAAAACTATCTGTGTGCAAAGGAATCGCTCGTTCAATTAATTAATATTAATTCCTTTCTCCATGGCGTGGGACGCTACCTAACGGGAAACCCCCGGCAACATCTTCACATCTATCCGCGAACAATGGTCGTTTTACAGTCCTTACGCACATCATTAAATACGCACCAATTTCGCAGGTAAAAGACTCTAAAATTATCTTCTTGCCAAGATATTCACCTGTGTGCAACTCTCATCTCGCTTCGTTACTCCAATCACGAGTAATCAATGATTTTTCTGGGCATTTCTCCGCCCCTACTCCAAATCCATTCTCCGTCGGGGAATAACTATGTCATTATTCAGGCCTCACCCCTGCTCCAGACGACATAATGGGGTCACAGAGATGGACGTGGCTCCACTGGGACCAACCCACAATTCTGGGCCGATTAGTAAATGTCAGCTCTGCCCTTCTCCGTGCTTCAAGCCTCCAATAGCTTACACCAAATCGTCTTATAATGATATAATCTGCTCATTATTTCCTACATTATTTTAATAAATAATGCCATTTCATCAAAAATCACACCAGTGATTAAATATACATTTCTTTCGAGGGGTTTTTACCAAGAAACTCCCTGTACAGATCTCTGGTTCGCTTCCTGGTGGAACCTTTATACTGAGATCACCGTCTCTGAGAACCATGTTCGATTCCAGTCAGCATAACCCCATCGGGTTCATGTTCCCCTTGCAAAACTTATAAAAGTCCAATGCAAGTGGCTTATATAAGTAACCAGCTGACTGTCGACCACCGTCTGTGTTTACATCTGGGGTCCTTCACCTTGTCTGGCTGCGAGTGGGTTAGTAGTGTTCCCCCTTCCACACTCGGCCTTGTTTCTGAGCTGTCTATTCTCCCTGCGAAGGGTCGCGTTTACAGCCTCAACCTCTCTGGCCACTCTGACCATTTCTTCATAGAATTCTCGCAAACACTGGCATTCTTTCTGCTCTCCGCTTACACTGGGTAAACTGTCTGATTCTTGTCCCGTCTCGCCGTTCCAACATTCAGGTCTGCCTGCTTGGCTGCCTCCGCTCTCCACGTTGAGTTGGGTGTGCGTTACTAATTCTTCTTCTGGTTCGTCGAATTCTTCTGGCGAGTAATAAACTTTTAAGTTGGCTATGTTCATAACGACCTCGTTTCCATTCTCTAAATGCCTTAACCTGTATGCATTGTTCTGGAGGTCTCTTATCACCTCGAACGGGCCGTGGTAAGCAAAAATAAACTTTTTATACTTCCGTGCCTCTGGATCTGAACTGGCGGGTTTCTTAATTAAAACTTTCTGTCCCACGAGAAGCGGTTTATGATACCTCTTCGCACGATTCCTTCTCTGACGTCTCTCCGCCTGTGCTTTGAGATATTCAAAGGTTCGTTGGATCCTCAATTCTCTACCGGGCTGTGCGTCTACAGGTAATGGAATAACACCATTCCACGGTCTCTCTGGTCTCTGATCCAGATGTAGAGTAACGGGAACCTGACCTGTCGCCTCATGTACAGTATTATTTATACAGTATTCAATGACTTCTAGAAATTCAATCCAACGCCAATTCGCTTCAGAACAGTAGATCTTCATGTATTTCTGGACCTCTCTCATTACTCTTTCAACGGGACTTGCCTCAGGATGGCGAATGGTATATAAAATCTGCCTAATTCCTAGAGTTTCCAGTTCTCGACGAAATTCTGCACTAGTAAAGCAACTTCCGTGGTCCGAGAGAATGTTATCCGGCTTCCCAAGAATCGGAATAACTCTCTCTTTCAGGCGCTTCAAGACCTGTTTTGAACTTGTCTTTTGAATGGGGCACAACACCACCAATTTCGAAAATACATCCATGGCTACAAAAATGTGTCTATTGCCTCTACGTGCTCTAGGCAATGGTCCAAAGTTGTCGATACTCAATAGCTGCCTTGGCTTTTCTGGTAATAACGGGATAGGTCGTTGCCTCATTAAAAAGGGATTCGGCTTTACCCTTTGGCAAAGATCACATGTTCTAATAGCATTTCTCACCGTTTCTCTCAATTTTGGCCAAGTAAATGCTTCCTTCAACAGAGCACAAATTTTATCTATTCCAGGATGTCCAAATGCTCTGTGGGCTAGCCATACTAATCTCCTCTGCAAAGATGCAGGAATTACAATCCTTTGACGTGTGTGATCCACATCGTCCCACTTGTGTAATATCTGATTATACCATACATAATCTGTTGCCAATGCCTCCGCCTCTCTGTATATCGCAGTTCCCCTTGCTAAGCGTCCCTCGAAGTAATCGATTATCATCTTCAACCATGGGTCTTCGCGTTGTAGGTTGGTAATGTTCCTTAAGTCATCCAACGTCTTCTGATCTCGATTCTCAATCTGGACCGCTAGTACTTCTTCTTCTCTAGGGTAACGACTTAATATGTCCGGTATTACATTCTCTTTCCCTGGACAGTATTCTATTTCCACATTAAATTGCTGGATATACAGGGACCATCTTGTCAATCTCTGACTAGACAAATCTGTCTTTAACAAAAATGTTAAAGCTTTATGGTCTGTTCTCAGAACTATTCGGAAGCCGTACACGAGTTTGTGCCACGATTGCAACGCGTACAAAATTGCGAGCAATTCTATCTCTGTGATCGTGTAGTTTTTCTCATGGGCTCTCAGTCTTCTGCTTATAAAGGCGATAAAAACTTTCTTCTCAGGCTGGTCAACATTTTCCTGGAATAGCATCGCTCCAATCCCAATAAGTGATGCATCCGTCTGTATGATGAACTTCTGGGTATAATCTGGGTATCCCAGTTTCACATATTCCAAAAGCATTTGTTTTGACCTCACGAATGCTTCCTGACATTGCTCCGTCCAATTCCATCTGCCGCCTTTCTTCAATAGGTCCTGCAGTGGTGCTACTGTCGCAGTATAGTTTGGGCAGTGGTTCGAAAAGAATCCAATTACTCCCAAATACTGTCGGACATGCTTTACTTTCGTGGGTCGAGGGAAATTCCGAATTACCTCCAATTTATCTGGATTAGGCTTCACTCCATTTGCATCAATAACATGCCCTAGGAATTTAACTTCCCTCTGACAGAAGTGCGATTTCTTGATATTGACCTTAAAGTTCGCTTCTCGAAGGTCATCTAGAAACTTCTTCAGGTCTCTCATGTGCTCCTCCAGAGATTCTGATGTGAGTAGAATGTCGTCTACATATCTGATGGTACTCTCTTTAACCTCATCTGATAGATTGCGATCTAACGCTCTTATCAGGGCTGAACCAGCTGTTTTCAACCCAAAAGGTAGCCTTAAAAATGTGAATGTATGTTGATCAAACATAAATCCTGTCAACAGACTAGTTTTCTTCTCTAATTCAAGATGGTGGAAACTGGATGTGATATCCAAATTTGAGAATATAGTTTTCCCTCTAAACTTCCTGAGGATCTCTTTAATAGGTGGCACTTGGTCAAATTCCGGAATAACTCTCAAATTTAAGCGTCTCAGGTCCAAGCAGACTCTGACAGATCCGTCTGACTTTGGTACAATTACCAATGGACTTACATAAGGCGTAGGTGTTTTCTCAATAACGCCGGCCTCCAACATCTCCTGAATTGCCTCTTTCACTTTAGCATAATGCTTTTCAGCTATAGGGTAGGGTTTCTGCCTAAATGGTGTCCAATCACTGACTTGAAAAGCATAAGTGAAGTTCTTTATCCGACCAGGTCTCGAATCAAAGACTTCCTTCTGTTCCAGCAATAACTGCTTTAAATTTTCCTTCTCTTTTAGCCCAATTTTCGCTTCTTCTAGCTTCTCCGAAATGTATTCTTCCAATTTGGGTTCCAGATCTTTTTCCAAGTCTGTGGCTAGTGTTTTGAGCTCCGCTTCTAACTGCTCAATAGCTAACACTTCTTCATCAGCCACATCTCTGTATGTATGCCATACTTGTTCACTGGATCCGGGTTCAATTTCATTGAGTGCGACCTCTAAGCCTTCAGCTTCTTCATTCACATGGAACATAACCCTGTCCTGTGCTAGGTCAATTATCACTCTGTATTCCCTTATAAACTCTGCCCCAATAAGTAGGTTATAAGGTAGTTTGTTTACTAACAGAAAACTCTGTGAGAAAATAGAGCCTCCTATCTGTAAATCTAGGAATACCTGGTATTTACATATCATTGTTCTGTCTGGAATTACCCCTTTAATTTTGACACTGGAGATCGGTATCTTCAAAATGTTCTCTCTCCGGGCTATTTCATTATATAGAGCTTGTGTCATCAGGCTTACTGTTGATCCCGTATCTAACAGACTTCTGACTTTTAATCCTGCCACTCTCACAATTATAATAGGCAATTCTCTCTTGACCATGACCTGTGGTCCTCCTGTATCCTCAATCAATTCTTCTGGTTTGGCTATCCAATTGATGATGTTAATAGACTTCCATCCATCAGTCTCGAGCTCTTCTAATTTTGGCGTTTTTTTTTCTTCAGCGCCCGCCCCTTTGGAGTTCCTTCTCTCCTGTTCGCTGCGCTGTAGTTCCAAACTTTTAGCTCCATCTCCATATCTGTCTGGCGATGTCCTGTTCTGCATGACTTCTTGCAGGCGGACTTGTGGTTTCTGGGGCTCATCTCCCCTTTCTTCGAGGTATCGCAAAGAAGCATGATATCGCTCTTCTGCCTCGTCATCGAAGTTATTTCTTCTCTCTTGGGGTCTCCAGTTTCTATTATTGCCTTCCTGGCCATTATTACCTCCATTGTTATGGTACGGTTTGCCCCTGTTATTGTGTTTATTCCACGAACTTCGACCTCTTCCTGCTTTATTAGCATTTCCTTTGTACCTTGACTGCCATTTTCTGGGTTCCTGTTCCCATTGCCGTCCATAGGAATCTAAAGTTTCTGTGCTCGTGGCTTTGTTGTTCCTTGGAGCTTGCTGTTGGTCAGTCTGTGTGTTGGTCACGTGGACTTGTTCCACGGTTCGACTCTGACGCATAGTATTTGCTGTGGTGAGGTCCAATTGCCTTAGAACTGTCTCCATTTCCATAGCAGTTTTCGCATTAGCCGAGATTAGTAGCCTTTGGATCTCGTATGGAAGCTGTTTGGCGATAGCAATGCATAGCTCCAGTTCACTAGGTTTTTGATCCAGCTCTTTAAACGACACATCTGCGATATGAAGAATTCTGCGTACTTCGTCGGGTTGTTCGTGCTGTACTTTTTGGCATACAAATCCAGCCGTAAATTCTGCTGAGTCGCGGCGTCCCAATATCTCTTCAAGAATGCCTCGCGGAATTCCTCAACAGTATCAAAAGTGTAACGGAAGCTGCGAAACCATAATGCGCACTCCCCCTCTGTTAACTTCTCTATAGCACGTAGCCTACGCTCCTGCGGTATTCGTGCATCATTGAGATATTCAGTCACTTCCTTTAACCAATATTTTGGTGTCATACTACAGTGACTACCTGAAAATTTCCTAGGTTTTTCTTCGCTTGCCCTAATGACGTTTATCACCTGGGTGTGCATCGCGTTTTCATGTGGCGTCGATGCCGCAATTGGTACACCTGGCGTCATGTAAGGACTTTCTCCTGCGCCTGCAGCGTTCCTGCTTATAGGTTGGGTTTCTAGGTCTGCCCACCTTGTTTTTCTTATATCCTCTATGCTGCCTTCACTTGACTTAGGATATTTCAGAAGTGTCTCCTCCTGTGCTATTATCCTAGTCTCCATTTGGTTATGGCGCATTTCTGCTCTTTCTAGGCGAGTAATGACTTCTTTTTCTATTCTCGTAAGCCTATCTCGGTTTTCCTCGGCTACTTGAAAAATTTTCACCTTGTCTTCTTTCAGACTTTGTTTGATATGGAATATTTCATCCTCTACGTCCTCTTTAATTTGAGCAAGGGTCTTGTCGCTTGCCTCTGTTTTCTGGCCTTCTCTTATTTCGAGTTCTTCTCTCAGACCTTTAATTTCATCTTGAATGTGTCCATTGACTTTAGACAATTCATTCCGGACCTTGGTGATCTCGCCTCTATTTTCCTCTTGCCTTTTATTGACTATGACAATGTCGCTTTGCACTTGGTCCAGTTCTTTATGAACTTGACCCATCTGACTTTTCACGTTGCCTACCAGCTCCTTACTTTCATGAGCGATAGCCTTAATTTCGCCTATTTCCTGGCATTGACCTAATATATTCTGGTCCTGTTTCTTGAGGTCGCCGTTAATTGCTCTAGCGTAACTTTTCAATTTCTGGTCCCATTTGGAGTCGTTCTCCTCTAATCTCTGGCCTACTGTTTTCGTAAACTCTGCGAACTGTTTCGCTTGGCATTCGAGATTCGCCTCATTTTGGATCTGAATATCCTTAATATCGTTAGACAACGCCTCTAATTTACTGTTGGTTTGCTCCTGAGCATGCCTACACGCTTGCAAATTACCCTCAAGTTTGGCTTCTATAGCCTCGAAACGTTTATCAGTATTTACCTGCATTTCCGATACAATGCTTACAACAGTATCTGTTACTTCGGTCTTAATGACTTCTTGCATTTGACCTAACTTATTATCTAGTGCAACCTGATTTTCATCTAACCGACTACTCAATTCAGCTTTATTTGCATCTAAACGGTTGTTTAATTCAATCTGGTTATTATCCATTGCAACCTGATTTGCATTAATTGCCTCCTGATTGGCATCTAACCTGTTATTTAACTCTCTCTGGTTCTCATCTAACCGAGTGTTTATACTATCCTGGAACGCCTTGGTTTCCAGTTTACTCTGCTCGTGAACAGCATCAAAATGCTGTTTCAGTCCTGCAATAACTTGCAAGATCTCCTGCGTACCTGACATTTTCCAATAACACACTTAAATATGCAGGCAGGCTTCCTGGAAAAATATGTGGATACGTTTCGAAGAGAAACATCAAACACTGCACACATATTGTGACGTCGTACAAAACCTGATAATATTATGGTAGATTGTGGATTGGGTATGTAACGCTAGTACCCTTAGGCCATTCTCTTCTCAATAGAGAGATTCTGCGTTACCTCAAAAAGCCTACTGAATTCAAAAATCACTCAAACACAGTTTGAGGCAAAACAATTACTATGGTTTTCCCCATGAAATACCATAAAAATCTATGGGTTTTCCCTAAATCCCATAAGCCCCACGTTGGGCGCCATGATAAATGAGATCAGAGGGTGGTATTAGTAGGACATCGGCCATATTTTAATTTACTATAAAAACTGTTCAGGGAGTGGTTTTTACTGCCGAAAGCCCCACTTGGGCCACGCCATGATAAATTAATAGAGAATGTCTATAGGTATCTATCAAAATTTATATATACGTATCGGAACTTAGCTATGGATTAGGAGCGGTCACACCCTACTTCGTTAATTCTTACTTTAATAGAGTTGTGTGCATTAAATCTGACCGACTTTAGTCGTACCTTTAGCTCAAATCACAGTATAGGACATCAATTCCCATGTACCCATGTGAGTAATCTCGGTGGATAATATGCATCTGCCTCCAACTAGCATCAGCTCTCAGGCGTGTACGGTAACCCCAATTGAGCAGTGCATATTTTGGATTTGAGGCTAAAAGGTATCAACTCTACAATGATAAGGCACAACTCTATTCTAAAACTTTAATTCAATAAAATAAATCATGGCTTCAAACACAAACAATACCCAAAAAGCATAAAATAAAGCCAACACAAATTTTTACTTCCACAATCCACAAGTAAACAAATATAAAATCACAACAAAGTCATACCTAGCCATAAGGCTTTACCCTTCTGTGAACTTCACAAGGATATACTAGTGCGCTGATGCACCTACGACTTCAAAACAAACTGTACATTAACATAACAGTCATACAATGTGACTTCTTTAATATTACAACAAGGATTATTCCTTAAACCTCTTTATGTTAAACAATTATGTGTGCCGTGCGTGTTTTAATATTTTTCTTCTCACCAATGAAATGCTTTGCATGCATTTACCTATTTGGACGTTGCACCGAAATCAACGTGCAACTCCATAATTATGTAAGCTACCCCCTACACATCCTCCAATTATATGGTTTCACCGCATGCTGTCTGTGATTCCTAGATAAAACGTTACGTTATAGCTTATGTCGGATTGTACGATAGACTACCATGCGCTCATGGCGATTGGCATCTAGTCACCAACTACATGACTTGGCTCCAGTGACAGTACAAATATATCATGTAACTATTCGTCAGATAGCTAAAATAATGAACCATCAGGATGAACTATAATTATCCATGTGTTCACAAACCACATGGCTATAATACTCAACATAACAATCTTGCATTATACGTCATTTTAAGAAGGTCTAGAATCTCTTCCCTTTATAACTTGCCTGAGCGGTCCGGGTGGCTAGCACCGACCCTCGGCTAAGGAAGTCGCTACACAATAGAAAGTGGAATGGGTCGTTTCACCAATTATCTCGACCTTTCTAAAAGTTTGAAAGCCTCCCTCTCTCTAAGCAGTGAAGATTTACAAGACAAAATACTGTGTCCTGACCGACACACATGTTCCCAAAGGATCTTAATTGACTATTATGCCAACAGGTATTGAATGAGCTTTTGTAATTATTCCTACGTCGAGGATAACGATTAATTAATGGCCTCACATGGGTCCATTCAACATGAAGGTTCGGGGTTCGCAATGCATGAGCCTGGCGGTTGACCGATGTCTCAAGTATAATATAGGCGCACAAAACCACTGTCGCCATGAGTTTTCGCTGCCAACGAGCGTAAATAACTCATCAATAAGTTCTCGGGAAATCATAGAGCTGCGAGGTGTCCTTGTTTCCTCGACTCTATCAAGATTCCAGTCCGGAACACATTTCAATCCTTTCTTCAGAGTTAGGGTCCATCACTAGAACTCTGGAATAAATAATATCTCCACCAATGTCCACGACATAGGAGAATTCATACGTAGAATAGACTATCTGGCCCCTAATGCTCCATGCTACGACACTCCGACCTATAATATTAAGAGAAATCTAACATTTACTCTATAAGCTTCTCAATTAAGCTGCAAATTCAATCCATTAAAAGCTCTTTCATTACTGGTATCATTACTGAATATCTGCAATATTCTGATATAAAACTTCTTTCCATAATTACTGTAATGTAATCTCATTGTAACATCTTCCTGCTTAGATTGATAAGTCTTGCACTTAGCGTTAATAATTCTCGCTTACAACATTTATTTGTTTCCTGATGTGTTCATTCATACTCTTAATAACCATTATTATTATTATCATCATTTCTCACTGACATAAATGACCAAAATCATTATTTATTATTATTCTCATATAAATTACCAAAATTTCCGACATAGCTAGACGTTTTAAACTCGAACAATCGCGTTCGTTGCATTTACATAACTGATTGCCATTCTTAATTCATAGTGGGAATAATTACTCCACTTAATGATGCAAATTAACATCTCAACTCTATCAAAATCAACTCAATACTGATTAAACCTGGAGGATCAGCCTCCTAACTGATTTTTACTGGCATCTATAAGGAATTCACAATATCTTTACGGAATCACAGACATGCAGCGGTCCATACTTCTACATAATCATAACCATAATTTGTGGGGTACTTACATCTCTATAGGCATCTAAGGTGGCTCCGACCAATCATATTCTTCCATGTCGCCCGCCATAATGGGTTTAACGCGACATATTTCTTTTGTTTACACACATTTGATTACACATAATTTCTATCACCAACACGACACGTTGCATACCTTTCAGGAAGTTATCACTCCCCAAACATGTGAAACACTTCATCAAACACTACTTTAAATGATATTTTTACATATGCGTTACACTGAACACTCGTCACTTTATACACACTTCAATGCTGAAATTCCCTAGCAGAGATCGAAATTGCAGGTGTCGACGGCATCTTACGTTACCAACTCCTGATTGAAAGTCTGGTTATCTGCTCTCGGAACTCTCCAACAGTTTTTATGACGATCATTACTCCTACAGTAAGCGTCCTGCGTTACATCAATACGCTGGCTCCCAAACATGAGCGTTAACATCTGGTACTCTCATGGCAATACCAAACACTTAGTAGAGTTTCTTTCGCGCATTCTATCGTAGTTACACATATACGATTAGTTAATACTATACGCACTGCGCTTAATAAAGTTCAACACTTTCACAAATAATTATATACAATAGTGCTACCGTTAGTCTATACGGTGCTTCATAACTGAACACGTCATAGTTCGTGCTGCTGATTATGCCTGTATCACGACTATTATTCATACAAGCATGTTTACTGTTTCCTTTTACACATACCAGTCTTTGTTCGGCGTCTTGATGAATAGAATCGTCATGCGTTTTGCCTTGACGAACTTGCTTCAACCTGGCTGTAGCTGACTGAAGTTTCACTCGACGACTGCACGTAACTTATTTGAAGACTTCTGTATGCGACTTACACGCTGTCTCGTACTGCTGCATATTTGCTGCATACTGATTGCAAATTATTGCCATTGTGCTACAATTGACAATTGAGTAAGACTGTAACTGGCTGTAACTGCGCTTGGCGGCATGTAGACTGCGTGACAACTTATTTAGACTGAGTAAGACTGAGCATAGCTGAGTACACTGAGCATAGCTGAGTAAGACTGAGAGCTCCTCCTGGGGTCTACTCCCTTATATCGGATTTCCACAGAAAGTAGAGCAACATCTTCCCGCGAAATCTTGGCTCCTCTCACAGCATGATTCAGGTCTTCAAACCATGATCATTGTGTTCCTCTCTCTTCACAGGTCCCAAAACTATCTGTGTGCAAAGGAATCGCTCGTTCAATTAATTAATATTAATTC
Source organism: Meconema thalassinum (assembly GCA_946902985.2). Lineage (NCBI taxonomy): Eukaryota > Metazoa > Arthropoda > Insecta > Orthoptera > Tettigoniidae > Meconema > Meconema thalassinum. The sequence goes on along the minus strand of OX336393.1, from coordinate 438,663,061 downwards.
CTTTCTCCATGGCGTGGGACGCTACCTAACGGGAAACCCCCGGCAACATCTTCACATCCATCCGCGAACAATGGTCGTTTTACAGTCCTTACGCACATCATTAAATACGCACCAATTTCGCAGGTAAAAGACTCTAAAATTATCTTCTTGCCAAGATATTCACCTGTGTGCAACTCTCATCTCGCTTCGTTACTCCAATCACGAGTAATCAATGATTTTTCTGGGCATTTCTCCGCCCCTACTCCAAATCCATTCTCCGTCGGGGAATAACTATGTCATTATTCAGGCCTCACCCCTGCTCCAGACGACATAATGGGGTCACAGAGATGGACGTGGCTCCACTGGGACCAACCCACAATTCTGGGCCGATTAGTAAATGTCAGCTCTGCCCTTCTCCGTGCTTCAAGCCTCCAATAGCTTACACCAAATCGTCTTATAATGATATAATCTGCTCATTATTTCCTACATTATTTTAATAAATAATGCCATTTCATCAAAAATCACACCAGTGATTAAATATACATTTCTTTCGAGGGGTTTTTACCAAGAAACTCCCTGTACAGATCTCTGGTTCGCTTCCTGGTGGAACCTTTATACTGAGATCACCGTCTCTGAGAACCATGTTCGATTCCAGTCAGCATAACCCCATCGGGTTCACTATATAATCATTTTTGTTATAAATACGGTAATAATATCGTATGGCCTCGAAGGCCGGGTGCAAGCTTTGTTATTTGACGCCAAGAAGACCGCTTGCCTGTCAAATTCTTTCTTTCCTTGGAGCGGTATGAAAGTCAAGAAGATTACATATCTAAGCTCCTTGACACTATAGCGCTTTCTGGTAGAGAAAGGAGGAACTTTTATGTTGGCGGAAAATCCCGAGATTAATTTTTTCATTATTAACACGGCCTACTGAATTCAAATGGGTTCTTCAACATGCCAACAATGTAATACATGCATGCCGTGATTTTTTACGCCTTTCAAAATCACTTACCACGGCCAGCAGTGAACCTGCAAGCTTGGGGTTGGTAGTCCGACACGATAACCACTTACCCACCGTGGCAAGCTATTTTTGTTGATTCTTTAGGGGCATTGCGACATCGTGGTCATGTAGCCCCGTGTACTTGGGTGTGTGTAGAAGTTGTCTGATAACCTGTGTCGCTATGATGTCTGTACTAGTGTGTATATTTGTAATCGAGGTAGTATTTGGGTGGGAAGCGGCCTTGGCATTACGTTACGTAGCGTCCCAGAATTTGCCGGTTGTCGAAGTGGAAGATCACAGCAAACCCCTTCCAGGAATTGAACTGCCTCTTCTCAGTTTGGCCTCACTATGCTGAGTGTACCCCGATCCTGCCCTCAGTTTCTTGGCAGAGCCCAGGCCTCCGCTGTGCTAGCACATTAAAAATGAGAAATTTCCAATGGCTCCTCCCCATAGTAGCCTTTGAAGTATAAGTATAGCGTAAGATCTTCCCCTGATATTTAACAGATGTATAATACAGCACACTTTAAAAATGTATCGTGCAAGTAGATTAACTATTGGGCCCTTGGATGTATGCCTACATTCAAGTCCTCAAATAATTTTATTTCTTCAGCTAAAGATTCAGCTCTGTTGAGAAAATGTTGGTCATATTTGAAACAGTAGTCTGTCTGTTGGGACGATGCATTGCTACCGCTGTCGCAATTGAAGCAACGCTAAGTTAAATATAGCCAGTTCCAGGAAAAAGAGAAAGGTGGATGCAAGCCAGGGAGCCGTTGACTTGTTCTAAATGAGTGGTATAAATGTTTCATGGTATTAAACGCTGGAGAAGGAAGTTGATAGGCCAACTGATGAGTGAGTTTATGACCAAACATGAGAGTGGGAGAAAGGTCATCACCCTGCTGTCACCGTATAATTTGAAATATAGCCAATGAGAGCAAGACGCCAAATTTGCCCGCGCAGTGTGTTTGCGCGCGAATCCTGATAAATAGATGTTCCTACGATGCGATTTTCTGCACGCTAGTGTCAATTGTTTGTTGTGATTTTTTCGAGCTGAATGAGATGTCTCCCATGCGTGTGCGACTATTATTACTATTTTCGTGGAGCGAGTTACCCCTTCCACATGAGATTTGATTGAATCATATAAATATAGTGGTACCCGAGGGACGTATTGCTGATATTTGGATCTTGACACCATGAGTGGTTGGTCAAGAAATGTTGATGTTTTATGATGTATTTTTCGCGATTTCAGAGGCTGTGAGTTTCTGCTGACACACTATGGCTCACTTGAGCTTGTCTGACCTATGTACTCAGATCTCTGAATGTTGAAAAGGAAGTAGTGTGCGCACTACGCTTTCCTGTAACTAATTGGTAGATTGCTTGCCTGGCATATTATAGCTTGCTTTTGATATTAATTGGGATAGTTGCCCACGCCCCTATTTAAATATTTCAGTGCGTATTAATCGAAGTGTCACATGTTCATTTTTGTATTCAACCCGCTGGGGTATTTTAATTTGGTTGTTGTTATTGCTTGGATTCTTGCCAAGCATTGTAACTTGTCAGTTTAAAGGTCGCAAGCGGCGTGTCGTTATCTTTGTTGTCACGTGGGTGCTATGTGTTATTTTTGCATGACCTAAGACCGTCTGTTCGGCAGTCACATAAGTGTAAATATACAATCCGTGTATGATTGATTTTCTGTAAGGGTAGACTATGTCAGTGTCTTTATATTTTGTATTAACCATTTAAGAGTGTATTCCCATAATTATCATGATTTACCAACTCGCAGTACGGGGTTCACGACTTAATCGTGTGGTCGATCGGAAGTGAACTACCCGTCAAGTACTCAGATCATTCCTTGTCCGAACGCGCACACAGCACAATAAACATGTTTTTCTGTTTTAATTTGTATTTGATATTTTCTTGTTTAAACTTTAATGTTCTTGGAGGTGATAGTCTTGTATCCCTCGTTTACAACTGTCTAAGTTGGTTTTGGAGGTAGTTTTTCTTGGACTGGTGCTTGAACCAGTATTTTAATACTTCGACGAGGGTGGTTTATTGTTAATTGTTATTTATTATCCGTATTAAATTGTTTTGTTTAACCTGTCATATTTCATTTTTTGCCTTAAGTTCCTTTATGAATCCTGGAAATTTTTAAGAAGCACGTTCTCCTCTTTATACTTTGTATGGACCGATCACTCCCGAATATCTGTCTCGTGTAGTGCTTCTCTCCAAGGGTACACTATATACTGTATTTGTTTCGTTTACACCGCATTTTGCACAATCTTGTTGGGAGACCTCACCCCAAATTGAAAGAGGTTGTCAAAGTGTTGAAAACAGAAGCTGAGAAGACAAACTGCGCATTTGTAAAGGTCAATCTCAACATGGAAGGGAAAAAAATAAGACGAAAATATGTCAAACTGGACGGACGGATTGAGAACATTCAGAAAAAGTTCGAAAATGACAAAAAATTTAAAAGTTTTCTGAAGGCCTATTCACAGAAAATGGAGTAGGTTAATATTATTGTTGAACAAATATGACAAAAAAAACTGACGAAGCCTAGAAAGCTGATTTTAAACACGCCAAAATGTTAACACCAAAATGATCGGGTTTGTTATTATTTTGCCAGACCACAGCCTGGATAAAGTGTGATGGAAATCAGACTCAGCATTTATTTTATTTTGATGGATATTACACAACATCACAATGATATTTTCGAGACCGTGTTAGTAATGAAGTACCTACACAGACCGAGCGCTTTTCTTCACTCCAAAGGAGTATTATGTTAAGGTGCATTTTCATTGGTGCGGCTGTAACGATGATCGCTGAGAGCCTTAGGGGGAGGATGTGTGTGGAACTGTCAGTCGAGATTATTTCTGAGTCATTAAACAGGTAGCCGCGTCCAAGGGCTGTGGGGAATTGTCAGTATTTTGGGCAGTGTGTGGAAGTGTCAGTGTGGGGAACTGTCATGCAATCGCTGTGCCAGCCACCACGCAACGAGACGGTCAAATTGACATTGGACATGGAGATAAAATGCCGCATGGGAATGCCCGTAGTGCATTCATGAATTTCAAAAATTTCCGACCTGTACAGACCTAAATCTCTATCTTAGTGTTGGATTTGTCAAATGCCATGGTGGGTGAGTGGATAGTGTGTCGGGTCTACTAACCCCAAGATTGCAGGTTCGCTCCTGGCTGTGGTAAGTGGTTTTTGAAAGGCGGCTAAAATACGACACGCATGTCATACGATGTTGCATGTCAAAGAACCCATTTGAATTCAGTAGGCCGTGTTCATAATGGCAAAATGAATCTCGGGAGTTTCCGCCAACACAACGTTCCTCATTTCTCTAATAGAAAGCGCTTTAGTGTTCAAGGAGTTTAGATATCTAGCCTCCTTGACTTTCACAGTGATACAAGGAACAACGAAATTCGACATGCAAGCTACCCTCTGGGTGTCAAATAACAAAGCTTGCACCCGGCAAACGAGGCCATACGATATTATTGTTACGGCTGTGAGTTGTTTCGTCGCCTCGCCGGTTGCGTCACAGCTGGCCCGGGTTGTGCTCTGCCTCAGTGTATTACGTGCGCCTTACGCAAGAGGGCTACTAGGACAAAAAGATGGCCCAGAATATTCGTGACCCAGCCAGTGATGGAAACCTCGAGAAGCCGTGAATCCTGGATGGGTCTAGAAGCATTTATTGAGTCACCGGCCTGCTATATAAGGGCGACCTGGCAAGCGGGGAAAGTGTGTGTTTTTCGAGCTAGTGCAAGCGTTTACCTTGAGCGACAGTTGTTGGCGACGTGACTTGCGAAACCCTTGCGAAGCTGATTCTCTTGACAGCGAGGGAGTGTGAAGCCTACAGAGGAACTGTGCCTTGAACGAGTGTGTTTTCCAGTGCGGCAGAGGTTAGTGTGATGTATTGCGAAAGCACTGAGGGCTGTTTCCCTAGCCAGCTGTCAGCGAAGCAGAGTGTAGTGGTGAGTGACCGGCTATCGTAAATAACTGTAGTGTTGCGTGTAGTTCTGTCAAGGCCACCGGACTCATTAGGACGGATTAACTTCTGTGGTCTGTTGACAAGTGAAGGGCAAGAGTTCCCTACAAGAGGAAACTGGAGTGAGGTACTGATTGCTTGTATTTGCTATTTGTGTGGTGTACCTTTCAGGCTTCCAATAAAGCTAATTAGATTTCTTTAAAGGAACAATTGTGTTTGTGCTTTCACCCACCGTAATCCAGTTACCGGTAACGTAAGTGCCACTAGGGGGTGGCACGTAACATTATTATTATTTACTTCCATAAGGTATTGCGTGTTGAACACTAAAAATGTCAACAATAAACACGATCGAAGGTCGAAGCGTTTGAAAAGTAGACTGACTGCAGGATGCTTAAGATACATGGAAAGCAAGAGTATCTAATGAAGAAGTCCAGAAACGGATTAATACAGGTCAACTTCTCACTACTGTTTAAAGTAGAAAATCTTGATCTGGGACACATTCTGTGGAACAGAAAGTATCACCTTCCAATTTCTCCACCATCCATTTCTTCTTCTTCTTCTTCTTCTTCTTCTTATTATTATTATTATTATTATTATTATTATTATTATTATTATTATTAATTATTATTATTATTATTATCATCATCATCATTGGACCTCGATGTACTGTAGTAAAACAGTCTTTTTAATATGTTTGTTCCTTGTTTGTCGTATGACGGGAAGAATGGTATTCTTGCACGTGCAATCTTCCAACTTTGTTGCGTTGAGACAGTGGTAACGAGATCACGCCCCACGAGATGAAAACAGATGCGGTGACCTAGATAAAAGAAAGGGACAGAGGTCTACCCTTCACCATCACATTTTCTGACTTCTACGCTTTAACGAGCAAAACTTTCATCTGTCTGAACATCGTAGTTGAAAAAGTAAAGTAAAATCACAACAAACAAGATGTTTCATGAATAAATAGCCTACTTTCTTTTAGATTAAATAAGTCTACCCCGAGTGTATTTTAAGCCGGCCCCATGGTGTTGGGGTAGCGCGCCTGCCTCTCATCCGGAGGCCCCGGGTTCGATTCCCAGCTCCATCAGGGATTTTAAAACTGACGTGAGGGTTGGAACGGGGTGCACTCAGCCTCGTGAGGACAATTGAGTAGCTGTCTGACAGTGAGGCAGCGCCCCGATCACGAAAACCAAGATTAACGGCCGAGGGGACCCGATGTGCTGATCACGCGTCACCCCAATGCCTGCAGGCCAAATGGCTGGGCAGTGGTCGCTTGGTCGGCCAAGGCCCTTCATGAGCTGTATAGTGCCAGGAGTTGACTTTTTTTTAAATTGCTGACAAGTGTATTTTATGGCCTTGTCATGGCATAAAGATTTGTTGTTGTTGTTGATGATGATTCATTTTGTGACATCGTGGTCATTAGCCCCGTGTAGGCCTACTTAGGCGTGTGTATCTGTTAATCCGTTTCGATGGTTGTACTAGAGTGTGAATTTGTAATTAGCGCTAGGATTTGGGAAGGAAGTGGCTGAGGCTTTAATTTAGGTCCAATAGATGAATGGAAATCAAATTGACAGGCGAAAATCTAAAGGAAGTTGGAAACTTCTGTTACATAGGAATCAAAATAACCAGTGATGGACGAAACAAAGAAGATATAAAAATTAGGTTCGTTCTGGCAAGGAAAGCATTTCAACAAAAGAGGAATCTGTTGATATCGAATATAGATTTAGGTATTAGGAAGTCATTTTTGAAGGCCTTTGTCTGGAACGTGGCACTCTATGGAAGTGAAACTTGGACTAGGGTTGCAGCAGGCAGAAAAGAGGAGAATTGAAGTGTTTGAAACGTGGTGTTACAGGAGAATGATGAAGATCAGATGGGTAGATAGGTATTAAGACGAGTGGGAGAGGAGAGATGTTTCTGGTGACAGCTAATGAAGAGAAGAGATAGGCTGGTAGGACATTTACTAAGACACCCAGGAATAGCAAGCTTAGTTATCGAAGGATCGAGGACAAGAACTGTAGGGGTGGACCATAGTTAGATTGCCTCGGATGTAGGGTATGGTAGCTATGTAGAGATGAAACGATTAGCTCAGGACTAGAAGGCATGGAGCGCTGCATCAAACCACTCAAAAAACTGAAGACTCAAACATAAACAAAAAATGAATTGTTTATCAATCGGTCAACACGTAAATGCGCCCAATTAAATTGGGTGAGGAATTACACATTCTAACCCTGCACTTGCATGGAGTAATTATACATTTTGTAGAAAAGCATTCATTTATGACCAAAGGAAGCCGAGCAGTAACGATTTCAGTGATTCGAGTGGAAGAAGAACCAGCCATCCATGCACCTCTTAATCTTACGCTAGGTAAACCGTAAAGAAATATCTATATACTGGAATTGTTTAGCGTAAAAGTTCTACAAAAATGTCCGGACAGCATATCTCTATCTTAATGTTCAACGATGTCGAAATGTAAATATTATATGTCACAAAACTGTATCAAAATGATGGTCATTATAACACTATTTTTAGCCTATTTTCAATTTTGAAAAAATAGGCTTATGAGATCACCTTTTGTCCGTGTGTGTGTGCGTGTGTGTGTGTGTGTGTGTGTGTGTGTGATTCGTGTGTGTGTCCCCCCCTAATAAAATCTAAACGGCTGGAGCGATTTCAATGAAACTCGGTATGTTTCTAGCACTATTCCCGGCGACCTCGACCGTGCACTTCAAATGTTGTTACGTCTCACCAATGCAAAATGGCGGCTGTGCGAAATATTTCACTAGCATTCAATATCTCCGAAACTATTACCGATATCGCCCTGAGATTGTGTACGGTGATAAAGGGTACTACTTGAAGTTCATCTATGAGACTTTCAAAATCCTGGTGACTACAAAACCAACATGGCGGTCAAGCGAAGTTGAGACATTTAAATAGACTTTTCTCGCGATTTAACTATCCACACGTAATGAAACTTGGTACAGCAAATGTTTATACACATTGTAATGCACTGGAGTCTAATTTAGTTCAATTGTTTACATAACTTCAAAATGGCGGCTGTGCGAAATATTTCACTGACATTCTATATCTCCGAAACTATTACAGATATCACCCTGCAATTTAGTACGGTGATAAAGGGTACTGATACAAGTTTACCTATGTATATTTCATAAACTTGTATAGTAGAAAACGAACATGGCGACCAAGCGAAGTTGAGACTTTTAAATAGACTTTTCTCACGATTTAACCATCCAAACGTAATGAAACTAGGTACAGCAAGTGTTTATACACATAGTAATGCACTGGAGTCTAATTTAGTTCAATTGTTTACATAACCTCAAAATGGCGGCTGTGCGAAATATTTCACTGACATTCTATATCTCCGAAACTGTTACAGATATTACCATGCAATTTTGTACGGTGATAAAGGGTACTGATGCAAGTTTACCTATGTATATTTCATAAACCTGTAAAGTACAAAACGAACATGGCGACCAAGCGAATTTGAAATATTTTAATAGACTTTTCTCGTGATTTAACTCTCTGAGCGCAGTGAAATGTGGTACAGTAAATGATTTTGCAGATTGTAATGCACTGCCATCTAATTTAAATCAATTGTTTACATAACCTCAATATGGCGGCTGTGCGAAATTTTAAAATTAAGTTTTTATTTCTTGTGTCGTAATCATGCGATCAAAGTGAAAGTTTGAATAATGAACCTAGGCAATAATTGTCCTTGAATGGTACATACCTCTATGGCCTATACATATAACAATCCTAAATGGCGAGCTTCCGAAATATTTAGACGGTTCTCAATATCTATGAATCTTTTACAGCAACCAAACTGATTTTTTTATGTGCATAGAGACTATGAACATATGTTCACCTATAGGACTTTCATTAACCTGGTGAGCACAAATCCAACATGGCGGCGACGCGAAGTATAAATATTTAAATGGACGATTCTCGCGAATTAACTATCAGAGTGCTGTTAAATGTTGCACGTTAAATGCTTATACAAATGTTGATCCACTGGCATCTAATTTATTTCAATTGTTTGCATAATCACAAGATGGCTGCTGTGCGTAATTTTAAAATCTCGTTTTTACTTCTTGTGTTCTAATCATGCGATTGAAGTTTGAATACCACACGTACACAATAATCTTAATGTAATAGTACAAAAATAAAAATCCAACCTGGCGACAATCTGAAATATTTAGACGGTTCTCAATATCTACGAATCTGTGACAGCAATTAAACTGAAATTTTGTATGTTGTTAGAAGAAATTAACATGAGCAGGATATATGAAAATAGGCTGTATAGTTCTTTACGGAACTACTTGTTTCATTATGAAACAGTTTCTCGCACCAATCAGAGCTCAAGGAACAGTTGTGTGACCAATTGGGTAAGGATAGCATCGCACCTGCGCTGACTTCCACGGCCCCCTATTTTAAATTTCACTGCGTGGCTAGTGTCATAGTGGGGTATTTGAGGAGGCCATGGTCAAATACAAGGTATTATCTGCGTCCCATGCTCTCTGTTCAGTACATAAAACTGGCGAAATCTCAAAAGAATATTTATTTATGTTCAAATATAATATCGTTATAATTATCGTCGAACATATACCAGTCGTATGCAACTCGCCTATAATGGTAATTAAGACACTCGCTTCACTCGTTTTATAAACATACTCATGTCTTAATTATTGCCATTATAGCCTCGTTGCATAATGTACTATGAATACATCGCCCACTATAAGTGCTTTACGTCTTCATTTCTTCAAACAATCTCAATTCAGTGGACATTTAAATTACTACTGTATATTCGGAGCGGATTTACGAGCTATTGAGCGAGCCTATCCCCCCAGTTTCAGCCAAGCATCTAACTGTCGAGTCGTGTCGAGCTATGACTTCAGGGAAGAGTATATGTGTCTGGAGTTTCGCTGTTCACCTTGGCTTTTCTAAATTGTGTCTGGGACCTGCCGTCAGTGCGCCTATTATGCTTACGCTGAGTTGAAGAAGATACCGGGCGAATCCGGGTTGTGTTGCTAGATTCTTATAATAATAATTAAATAATCGCGTCATATCTATCACTTTGTGATGGCAATCCAGTTGCAGAACACTCTTTTACTGTAGAGACAGAATGAATATGCAAGCTACGGGTATAAAGTGGTGTTGCTACAAGCGAAACAGATAAGAGGGCTTGCGTTACGTCCCATCAGGCAAAACAAGACTTTATATGCTTGTATTTAATACCCTCTTTGTATAAAGCCTTGGAGTATAGGTAAAATATGTACAAAGCGACAGAACGGCGAACAAAGGAGAACTCTCAGATGATTCCATAATATTGGAAGATGTAGAGCAGCTTGTCTGATTTCCCCAAAGACTTTCTCTTCGCCGGTGGGAACTTGATGGAAGGTCGACTAATTCGTCTGAGTCATCAGGGGCTGTGTTCTTTTCTGAATTCTTTTTGAGAGGAGGGTCACAGTTTTACCTAAATATTCTTAGTACAGTACTCCGGTTGCTTCCTCTCAACCTGTCTGGTAGAAAATGTGAATGACATACGAAGAGAATATCGCTATCTCTCTGTACTCCAATTGACTGAAACAGTAAAGTCTAGAACTATCTCCCATGTCGGGGATTTTTGCCTGTCACGTCTCAGGTCCATGTTCAATGCCCGGCTCCGCCAAGATATTTAAATCTGGTCTGAGGGATGAAACGGGGTACACTCAACATCGTGAGGCAGAAGTGAGAAGTGGTTGGTTCAAAACCATCTATCTTAGAGGTCACTTTTTCCCGTGGTTATATTTTTGTTTATTCTTCTTCTTGTTTCGTATAGGCCATCTAAGGACCACGACATTCAACTGTTACATTTGGAGTGGGCTTTGATGTTTGTAGTTACGCTGTGTTGTTCCCTCCTCTCCTGTGTCCAGAGGACACCTGGTTTGTTTTTTTTTTGCAGTTTGTCCTAGATCCTCAATTCCTGAAGCATCTTCCTGAGAGATGCCCGGTCTCTCAAGTCTCTTTCCGTCCCTCCAAGTTCTTGCAGATCATTGCTCACTTCCCACAACCATGGTGACTTGGTATTTCGCTTTTGCCAGTAACTAGGGAGCTGATTGGTCAACCTGGTAGGATGCATCCTGTAGACGTGTCTATAAAAAGCTAGACGTCGTTTCCTAGCAACATCCGTGATTCTTTCACAGTACGTGCAGAGCTCTTGATAGGGCCGCCTTCTGTATTCATTCCCTTCCTTAACAGACCCCAATATCTTCCTCATTATCTTTCTCTCCTGTACTTCGAGTTTGTCCGCGAGTCCCTTCCGGTTGAATACTAGACATTCTGAAGCATATAAGGCTTCAGGACGTATAACTGTCTGGTAGTGTCTCAATTCAGTCTTTCGGGAGGGACACTTCTTATTATATGTGTTCTTGGTTAGTTGTTTATTATTAGTAGTAGTATCTTTTTTACATCGTTATGCCCTACTCAGGAGCACGGTTGATGTGTTGGCCTTCTTTTCCTCCCAAAATCTCTTCATCCTCTCGCCGAGCTTCTTCCGTCGTTCTTCTGTCGAAGTTATAGTGGCTCTGATGTTGGGTTTGTTTTCAAATTGGTGGTTGTCGATTTTAGTTCTGAATTTACATCTGTCCCGTACAATGTCTTCTGAGATATTGATTTCCTGGAGATCTGTTTCAATTTTACGAAGCCAGCTGTTCTTGGTTTTTAATGATAAGACCAGGTTGAGAATTCTTTTAGTTAGTCTGTTATTGTTCATTCTGGTAACGTGTCCATAAAATCTCAATCGTCTTTTCACAAAAGTGTGAGAGATTCTTTCAGATTGACAATATATTTCTTGGGATGATCTTTTCCTCCTTATTCCCTCTGTACAAACTGGGCCAGAAATTGTCTTACAATTTTCCTTTATTGTTTCTCTATGTCTTTGGTTAAAGATCCGCTACCAATGATTGAGGTTTCTTGTGCATAGCCCTACAACGCTTCAGGTTTGATTACTGTATTATAGTGTCTAAGTTTTGCTTTCCAAGATATTGAATTCTTATTATACCTGTTCAAAGTGATCCAGTAAGCTTCCTGTAATTTGAAAATTCTTTCTTTATTTGCTTCGTGGTTTAAACCAGAGCGCTGAATAATTTCTCCCAAATATTTGAATTGGTTCACTTGAAAGATTTTGCCGAACTTAGTTCCCATAGGTTGTTCATCTAAGAATCGCAAGGCTCCTTCCATGTACTGTGTTTTCTCATACGAGATTTGATGGCGATTTCATGTATTTTTTCAATGAAATGAATTGCTTCTTGCCCATTATTGGAAAGGATTGCTATGTCATCAGGAAGGCCAGATATAGCAAGTGAATTCCATCGTTAAGTAGTGTTATAACTAGTTTTATTTTATTCTTTGTTTTATTAATATTAGACATCCTCATCTAAATTTCTAATCAGCTAAATTTGTATTTTTAACTAGTGTTACTAGAGAAAGATGACCTCATTGTTCTGCCATTAAAACATCATCATCACCTCGTTTCCAATCCCATGCTCAATTACTTATCACACATTACTACAGGCGAATAATAAAATAAGTTTTCACACAAATTCTAGACACTCCCTTGTGCAGAGGTGCTTACAAATTGAGCAAAATAACCAGACGCAACAACAACGTTAGAAAAACGTCTCTATGGGCCGTTCATTGTGTGGTGATTGTGTGTACTAATGTGAGATAGCGGCCCCGGAACATGAAATTATTTTGCAGTCCACAGAAATGACCAGCAATGACTGAGGTAAACGCAGGGGAATTCGACGCGCATGACAGTAATCAATAATCACAGCGATCTAGCATCACACCACACTACTACCATATTTTAAAGCCCTTTATTTCGGAGGAAGGGGATTTTTGTTGTTAAATTCGCTGAGGGGTCCACCTCGTGGAGTAGTGACTAGTATTCTTGGCTGTCAGCGCGTATGTCCACGTATAATTAATGCCTCTGCCAAGACATTTATTTGTTGGTTAGTTGGTTGCTCAGTTTAGGGGCTGCGACAACGCAGTCATGTAGCCCCGTGTACTTTGGGAGTACGTAATATTTTCAAGTAGTTCTAATTTTGTGGTTCGATGACTGGAACGTGGTCCACTCAGCCTCATGAGGCAGAACTGAGAAGAGGTAGGTTCTCATCCTACCTCAGCTATACTATAAGTGGTTTTCCTCCCCCCCCCCCTCTAACCCTCATCCCCCCCTCCCCCACCACCGCGGCAATGCTGGGATGGTACCCAAATTAAGTCCACGGCACAAATAGACACACTTCTACAGCCATCCCATTCAACCACCTAAGGCTGAAAAAACGTTAAATGAATCAAGAACGTGGCTTCGGTGGCGTAGTTGGTAGCCTTCGTCGGAGGGGAAGTAAAGCCGGCGGTCCCATGTCATTTGCAAAATTTGCAAGTTAGAATTGATAACGCTCTATTAGTTCCAACGTTCGCCGCCATGTGCTGACTGTTATGACATCTAGTAGCCAAGTCCGCAAACAAGCTGACGTGGACGGTAGCATTTGGTAGTAAAAGTAGGAACTACTTCAAATTATCGTCTGCAGTCCTTACTTGAATTAAAAACAGATAACACACACTAATGCAGTCATCACAATTAACACCGGTTATCAGACAGATTCTACACACACTTCGATGTGTGTGGAATGCGTCTCTTGACCTGTGCTATTCCGATGCCTGTATTTGTTAGTGGTACTATGAGTTAGGTCGTGACCTTCAACCCGGCATGTGCTTGGGGGAGAATTGGGAGACCCCAGTTGAGGTGGGAATCGAACCCACCTCTTCTCAGTTCTGCTTCATGAGGCTGAGCGTACCAAGTTCCAGCCCTCAGATCAGAATTAAATTTCTTGTTAGCACCGAGAATTGAACAAGGACCTCCAATGTGACAGCCAAGAATAAGGAAGGAAGCTTGTGGGTTTAAGTGGCCATTTATTCTCACGATCAAGCGGCTTCGGTGGCGTAGTTGGTAGCATGCTGAGCTTCTATGCCCTAGATCGCGGGTTCAAACCTGGCCAAAGTCGTCAGATTTGCTAAGAGCGTTAAGAATCCCTGAGTATGCCTTCCTTCGGAGGGGAAGTACAGCCGGCGCGGTCCCATGTCATAGATTTAGGGCATATAAAAGAACCTTCCACTAATTACACTTGTCTGAAGCTAAATTATAGGTTAGATTTGACTAACGCTCTTACGTTCCAACGTTCGTCTCCAGGAGCTGACTGGTGGCATCTAGTAACCAAGTTGAGAACTAGTTGTCGTTGACGGTGGCATTTGGTAGCAAAAGTAGAAACTACTTGAAAATTCAATTTCTGCAGTCCTTACCTGAATTAAAACAGATATCACACACTAATACAGCCATCACAATTAACACGGGTTATCAGACAGATTTACACACACCCAAAGTACACGGGGCTACATGACCGCGTTGTCGCAGCCCCTAAACTAAGGAACTAACCAACCATTCTCACGATCATGAGCCACGGGACCTCCATTTTTATATGGAATCCGAACCACAGCACGTGATATTTCATGACGACTATTGCACCATCACGCCCCCTACAGCCAAATAAAAGCTAGTTACTACGGTGTGTGTTGAATGAGAATCTTAGAACTTAAAAGATTCATTCTGGTTCCATATTGATAAACTAATTGAGTAATAAACAGGTTAAAGGTTCCGCCTGATCAATACTTTATTAAATATGATCATTGTGGTGGGACATGTTCCAAGGCCTAATTAATAGTTTTGGCCGCTTCATCAGCCGATATGAATGAATAAGACACAAGATAATTGTTTAGCGTCACACTAAAAAAGTCCCTTGTCACTAAACCTTATATGGTGCACCATAACGATCGATGGAAAAATTGGTCGCCTCAATTAACACAAAAAGATGTAAAAAAAATCGTATAAACTAGAAACACTTTCAATAGTGTTAGTGTAAATCTGCAGAAGTGTTCATCGACGAGACAATTCATAAAGCGAGTGTTCAATTTCATGAATTGCCTCGTCGATGAACACTTCTGAAGATTTGAACTAACCCTATTGAAAGTGTTCCTAGTTTAGAAGATTTTTTACATCATTTTGTGTTGCTTTAGGCGTTTAATTTTTCAATCTATATTTATGGTTGGTTGATTGGTTCTCAAGGTAAGGGGCTGCGACAACGCGGTCATGTAGCCCCGTATACTTTGGGTGTGTGTAGAATCTGTCTGATAACCGGTGTAAATTGGGATGACTGTATTAGTGTGTGTTATTTTTTTAAATTTAAGTACAGACTGCAACTTAGACATTTTCAAATAGTTCCTTTTTTGCCGCCAAGCGCCACCGTCAACGACTACTAAGCCAAGTTCAGAACTTAGCTATTAGACGCCACCGCAGTCGGCTCTTGGCAACGAACATAGAAATCTAAGAGCGTTGTTTACATTCTTAACCTATCGAATTTAGCTTCACACAGGTGTAATTAGTGGAAGGTTCTTTAACATGCCATAAATCTATGACATGGGACCGCCGGCTTTACTTCCCCTCCGAAGGAAGGCTTACTGAGGGATTTTTAACGCTCTTAAAAAATTCGACGGCTTCGGCCGGGTTTGAACCCGCTATCTTGGGCACTATATAAGGTTTAGTGACAAGGGACTTTTTAGTGTGACGCTAAACATTTATTTTGTGTTTTATTCATTAAAATCGGCTGATGAAAGGGTTAAAACTAGTAATTAGGCCTCGAAACAAGTTTGATCAGGCGGAACGTTTTAACCTGTTTATTGCTCAATTGAACGAGAATGGTAGAAAGATAGAACAGCACCAACAGGAAGGTGTATACCAACATAATTAAGCGTCAAACTGAACTATAAACGTATTAAGACTTTCACTGCATAAGTCAACGAAGTTCTTGACACATCTGAGAAGGATTTAATGTAACAGAGCTTGTTGTAAAATTAAAATTGAATTTGCTTAAGTTTGCTTGAACTGCTGTTAGAATGAAACTTTGTACGAAGTCATGCTCCATTTGAATGTGGAAACAGTTTCTAGGTAATTGCAGTTGCTTTACGCGAACTGTGGTCAGGAAGCGTATCTAACAGAACAGGTGTAATCTGCAGGAGAGCAAATTCCCTTTCAGTGAGTTCGTGTTCCCCTCCATAATCCTAAAGCACCTCCTCGCTTTTGTGCCAGCAAGGCCGAGAGAAATTAGGCCACGTTGTGTTGTTACTCATGACTTAAGAGCGGTTTAAAAATTAAATTTCGTGTTTTCAAACAGCCAGACACTTGTGGGGCCAGAAAATGTGTATATTTCATCAGGCAATGGTTTTAGTGGGAATGAAATAAATTAGCATATTTCATTGTAACGAAAAACAAGTAGTTCCGTGAATAACTACACAGTCTATTTTCATATCCTACTTATGTTGAATTTCAGGGTGAGATGAGTAATAGTTTCGGAGATATTGAATACCAAATTTCAGTTTGATTGCTGTAATACAGATATTGAGAACCGTCTAAATATTTCGGATGGTCGCTATGTTGGATTTTTATATATAGGCCTTAGAGTTATGTACATGAAGTATATGTGTAGGTGTTTTATTGAAACTTAATCCCATGATTAGGACTTAAGGAATAAAAACGAGATTTTAAAATTTCGCTCAGCCGCCATCTTGTGGTTATGAAAATAATCTAAATGAAATAGATGGCAGTGGATTAAAATTTATGCAAGCATATATCGTACCAAGTTTCACTGCACTCGGATGGTTAAATCGCGAGAAACGTCCATTTGAATATTTAAATTTCGCCTCACCGCTATGTTGGATTTGTGCTCACCAGGTTAATGAACGTCCCATAGGTGAACTTATGTTTATAGCCTCTGTACACATAGAAAATTTCAGTTTGATTGCTGTCATAGATTACTAGATATTGAGAACCGTCTAAATATTTCGGGTGGTCGCCATGTTGAATTTATATATATTTAGGACATTGAGTTATCCAATATTAGATGACGACTATTGCGTAGGTTCAGTATTCAGGCGTTGACTTGGATCGCATGATTAGGACACAAGAAAAAAAAGACGTAATTTTAATATTTCACACACCCGCCATCTTGAGATTATGTAAACATTTGAACTAAATGATATGTCAGAGCATTGAAATGTGAATAAACATTTGTTGTACTACGTTGCACTGCGTTCGGATGGTTTAATCGCAAGAAAAGTGTATTTAAATAATTCAACTTCACTTGGCCGTCATGTTCGTTTTGTAGTTATCAGATTTTTGAAAGTCACATAGGTAAACTTCTAGTAGTGCCCTTTATCACCGTACACAATTTCAGGGTGATATGAGTAATAGTTTCGGAGATAATGAATGCCGGTGATATATTTCGCACAGCTTGGTGAGACGTAATAAAATTTGACGCGCCCGGTCGGTGTCGCGGTACTATGACCTTACCGAGTTTCATTGATACCCCTTTAGCCGTTTAGAAGTTATTAGAGGGACACACATACGCACACACACACGGACAAAGGGTGATCTCATGAGCTTTTTTTTTTTTTTTTTTCGAAAATAAAGATAAGCTAAAAATACTTTTTGTTGTTGTTGTTGTGATTGTTCATGTTTTCTCACTTTTAAAAGAGCCTATGTGTGCAATAGTGACCTAATCCGTAGTTAGGTAAACGCTACCTTTAAAGAATTAAGGTTACCGGTATGTCACTATTGCACTAATAGCCCTTGAGTTCCGAATTCCATTCCTGGCTCTGCCAAGAAATTTATATTATGGTCTGAGGGCTGGAACGGGGTACATTCGGCGTCATGAGGAAATACTGAAAAGAGATGACTTCGATTCCCACCTCAGCCATTTTGGAGGTGGTTTTCTGTGATTTCGCACTTCTACTACCGGAAAATGCCTGGATGGTCGGTAACTTAAGGCCACGGCCGTCGCGACGACACTTAATGTTTAAGAATCCTAGGTTGTGTGCGGTAAATGAAACAACACACATTAGCGCTGATTGAATAGTACCATATCATATTATGCAATAAAGATCGCTTCACAACACTATTCGGCAACATGCACTACTAAAGGAGCAACTTCATTTTTTGTATGAATCATAAAATTATTGTTAAAGGCTGAAATAATGGTATAAAACCTTTGAAAGTTACTGAAGGAAGGGCACGTTTGTTGCAGAAGCCAAACGGTAAGTCGTAGTTATTCTATCAAAACTTGGCCATATACAGGATGAGGCACTTAAAACTGTTTTTTGAAATATTTGGGAAAATACAGATGGAATTATAAATACGTTGCAATAAATGTTGTTCGCCTCGAAGACGGACACCCATAAACATAAAGTACGGGGGCAGGAGGGGTGTGAATTTGAATTCTTAAATAGAAACCTCTATTTTTTATTGCAGATTTGGATTCTCCGTGAAAAAATATGTAACGTTTGTATGAAACATTTCTTTTCGTTGCATGATAGATGGCGATGTATTTGATCACACGCACCTATTAATATTTAATAAGTACACGCGTGGTGAATATTGTACAACAAGATAATAATGTCACGAAATCACTTAGCGTAAATATTTTATCTTAGTAAACATATTAAATCAACTGTTATACAAGCAGAATAGTTAAGGCTATTTTGTATCGTGATCATTTTAGCCTATTTTCAATTTTGAAAAAATAGGCTTATAAGATCACCTTTTGTCCGTGTGTGTGTGTGTGTGTGTGTGTGTGTGTGAGGTGTGTGAGTGTGTGTCCCCCTAATGACATCTAAACGGCTGGAGCGATTTCAATGAAACTCGGTAAGTTCATAGCACTATTCCGGGCGACCCCGACCGTGCCCTTCAAATTTTGTATGTCTCACCAATCCAACATGGCGGCTGTGCTAAATATTTCACAGGCATTCAATATCTCCGATACTATTACCGATATCACCCTAAAATTCATTACGGTGATAAAGAAAATTACTAGAAGTTCACCTATGTGACTTTTGAAAAACTGGTAACTACAAAACCAACATGGCGGCCACGCAAATTTGTGACTTTTAAATTGACGTTTCTCGTGATTTAACCAACAAAACGCAATAAAACTTGGTACAGTATATGTTTATACACATTGTAAATCATCGACATCTAACTTCGTTCAATTGTTTATATAACCACAAGATGGCGGATGTGGGAAATATTTCACCGGCATTCTATATCTCTGAAACTATTAGCGGTATCACCCTGAAATATTTTACGGAGATAAAGGGCTCTACTGGAAGTTCATCTATAAGACTTTCAAAAACGGGTTAACCACAAAACGAACATGGCGGCCAAGCGAATTTGAAAATTTTAAATAGACATTTCTCGCTATTTAATGTTCCAAACGCAATGACATCTGGTACAGGAAATGTTTATACACATTGTAATGCACTGGTATCTAATTTTGTTCAATTTTTTACATAACCTCAAGATGGCGGCTGTGCGAATTTTAAAATTAAGTTTTTATTTCTTGTATCGTAATCATGCGATCGAAGTGAAAGTTTGAATAATGAACCTACGCAATAATTTTCCTTTAATGACATAACTCTATGGCCTATACATTTAACAATCAATAATGGCGACCATCCGAAATATTTAGACGGCTCTGAATATCTATGAATCTATTATAGCAATCAAACTGATTTTTTATGTTCATAGGGGCTATGAACTTAAGTACACCTATATGACTTTAAATAATCTGGTGATCACAAATCCAACATGGCGGCGACGCGAAGTATAAATATTCACATGGACGTTTCTCGCAATTGAACCATCCGAGTGCAGTGAAACTTAGTACAATAAATCCTGATACGAATGTTAATCCACTGGCATCTAATTTATTTCAATTGTTTCCATAACCTCAAGATGGCAGCTGAGCGAAATTTTAAAATCTCCTTGTTACTTCTTGTGTCCTAATCATGCGATTGAAGTTTGAATGCTACACGTACACAATAATCTTCATGTAACAGTACATAATTCTAGGACCTACATATATAAAATACAACATGGCGACCATCCGAAATGTTTAGTCGATTCTCAATATCTACGAATCTATTACAGCAATCAAACAGAAATTTTGTATGTTGATAGTGGCAATTAACATAAGTAGGATATATGAAAATAGGCTGTATAGTTCTTCACGGAACTACTTGTTCTCTATAAATTCTTCCTCGAATGTATTTTCGTCTCATCCAACTTCTTGCGTTATAACGTCATAGATTTCCTCTTCAGTAACTCGCTTCGGTTTTTTAGCTCGTATACAAGCCCTAAAAACACAGAACCGTGCGAGACACGGAGATAGTTTCTAATTCTGTTAAAATATTATTTAAGCTAATGAGAAATAAGACTGAGTGAAATAACTGAATCAATATTATACTTATAAATATAGCTACTGCGTGGTGTACTTTATTCATCTTACCACTCAACAGCTCAATGTTTATTCCTGCGATCTGCACAAACGAATCCGGCAACAATGACACTGCTTGTAGTCGTTTGTGAACATTTTAGGGATACGTTAGATGACACTTAACAGCCTGCAGAGACGTTACAATCAAAAATATACCATCTTTAGTACGCCTGGTGTACTTTTAAGGGAGGTATGATACCTTTCTCTTATGCTCCATTTTCCCAATCCCTTTGCTCAATGGTTGGTATATCAAAAAACATTTGATCCTTACCTGAAGGACTTTGAAATTATTCGATTTCTTACATACTAAGAAAATTATAGCGATAATTCACATTTACGAAAATGTAAATGTGAATTATCCACACCTATACACCTCTGGGTGCAATTTTGCCCTTTAATGAACTAATCAGAGATTTTGAATAGTTTATGTATACATTTTGACGTGATAAGTGCAAAATAACGGTAGTTATCGTGTCCACAAGAATGTGAAGTGACGGTGGTTTTGTGGTCTGGGGGATGTGAAACGCGAAGGTGTCAAAATTGTCCAGAAGCCGCAACGTGGTGCCCACTACATTAGGTGGCTTTCTCATGAGATCTACTTTTAAAAATGTCTTGAAACAAAAACAAAAATTCCTTAAAATACCATCATAAGTTATTCCCTTAATTTGTCACGAAACATGTAAATACTAAACGAGCATAACCGAAAAAATTACGAGACATACAGTAGTCGCACATGATGTGTAACATGTGACATGTTATCCTACTATGCGTGTCCCGGGAGCGCCAATCCCTTGTTAACCTTTTATAGGGCAAAACTGTTTTTGACTTACTTTTGTGTGTTTCTTACATTTTAATTTATTTTAATTATTATAATTATTAATAATGTTATTTTTGTTTCTTTAATTTTAATGTTTATGTATTTATTGTTAATTTTTATTTTATGTTCTTGAAGATTTTCTTTTGATATTTATATTGTTTAATTAACTAATTTCAAATTGATTTTCACAATTATTTTTATATTTTTATAGTTCAGTGTATTATTTCAATTTATATAGCTTACGGTATTTCTTTTATTATTGCAATATTATTTTATGAGTTTTATCTCTAGATTTATACTTCATTTTTACGCTCCACTTAGGCCTAATGTTTTTAGTTTTAAATTGTTTAAAATGTTATCCAACACATTACCTCAATTAGATATGTATATGATATTATTACATTTTTAGAAATACTAGCACTTCGGCAGGAAAATTCTACGAGATTTGGATGAACGATTAAACTATCAGCATCTTTGAAAGTATTGACTGTCCTTATGACAGGTGATTAATATAGAGACCACTATCCCATAAAGGGTTAACAGTGAACTTTGTTGGTCATTGAAATAACTACTTGTAAAACTCCTGTGCCAGATCATTTCAGCAAATGTGATATAATGAATATTTTCTCACCAAAGAACGACAACTTGAAATTATTTATAGTAGGGATATCTTTAAAGGTGCCTCCAAACCTTGATGTAAACCGTATGCAATATACATTCCACATCCTACTATGTGACTGCCGGGAGAGCAAATCCCTTGTTAACAGTGAACTCTGTTGTTCATTGAAACAAATTCCAGCAACCCTCACTCAAGCGCTCCAACGCCGCGCTGGCCATCTTGCATGTCCTCCTTACATAACAACTCTAATTTAATCTCACGCCACCTCCTAAGAACACCAAACATACTATGGACAGACATATCACAGCCTACAGGATTTCAGGTAATGGGCCTCCAAACCTTGTCAGTACCTCGAGTGCTTACATTAAATAAGAATACATCAAAAGTATGAAGATTTAATAAATCATAACTAGAAGACCCGTGCTGCTGCGCAGCATTCACTTCAACAATCCTACAGCACTTCTGTCCGTATGACATTTGCATGTCTTCATGCAAGTGACCTGAACAGACATTTACGGTACCGTCGCTTTTGGGTAAATGATGAAGTAGACTTATGAGATCAAATGTGTGGGTGTCTGCCTGTCCTCTGTGTGTGTGTCCCACTATTTACTCTTCGTAAGCTTAAAGGCGCACGGACGTCAGGTTCTAGACGCAATTCTGAAAAGCCGAGGAGAACAGCTAACTCCAAACACATAAGCTCTACTCTTCTCTGAAGAATTAACTTGACACGACTCGGCAGTTTGATGCTGGCTGAAGCTAGGGTGATAGGTCGCTCGCAAGCTCGTAAACTCACTCTGAAGCTTCTTTCTCTCTCTTTCTTTCTAAGTCGTTTACCCTCCAGGTTGGTGGAACCCACGGACTCAACGAGGGAACTCACCACTACTGCCTCTACGGGCAGTGTCCTAGAGCTGGGAACATCTAATCGGAGTGGATACAACTGGTGAGGTGGGATTGGCACCTCGCCCAGGCGGCCTCATCTGCAACGCGAACAGGGGCCTCATGAGGGAAGGTAATGGATGGTTAGGATGGATAGGCAAGGAAGAGGGAAGGCGGCGGCCGTGGCCTTGAAGAAGGCATTTTCCCGAAGACGAAGTGAGAAACCACGGAAAACCACTTCGAGAATGGCTGAGGTGGGAATCGAACCCTCTCTACTCATTTGGAACACCCGAGGCTGAGTAGACCCCGTTCCAGTCCTCATACTACTTTCCAAAATTTGTGGCAGAGCCGGGAATCGAACCCAGGACCTCCGGGGCGGCAGCTAACCATGCTGACCGCTACGCTACGGAGGCGACTTTCACTCTGAAGCTAGCAATTTAAATTTCCGCTGAATGGAGATTGCTGGAAGAAATGAAAACGTAAAAACACTTACAGTGGTCGATGTGGGAGCTGTCGCGGACTTTCTTGCAGAACTTTTCATGCTGAACAATTCTCAGAGGATATCGATATTTTTAACGGTTTACCCAGTGTAAGCTTGAAAGACACATTGACGTTAGGTTTTTCTTCAACTCAATTCACTGAAATCGTAAATGCTTGGCTTCTTTTGATCATAAATAAATGTTTTTTCTACCTAATCCTTCATCGAGAAATCCTTTACAGAATGCTGAAAACCGCATCAAAAGCCATCAAGTTGCTCTCGAGATTACCCGTTACATCCAAGAATTGGGAACATTGTTTTGTACTAAGTAGATAGGATATCCACTCAATTTAAGGCTACAGCGGTACAATTTGGTGTTTTGTCTACTTATGAACAATGGTATAAATTTAAAATAAAAGATGGGTCTCTTATATTTGAATTTAGAGATGAAACTCTTGGTTAACATATAGAGGTGTGCAAATTAATAGAATTAAATAAATAATTTTAATTAGTCATAATTACTTTTATTCAAAATCATTTTATTGATCAACTTCTTTTGTTGTCCTACTTTGTTTCCTCTTCCGTGGAATTACACCTTTTCCCATAAGGAATTGCGTCTGGAAATTTTCAGATTATTGGATTCCGAGGGTTATCTGAGCTGGGTCCATTTTCAATTTTTCATTGACTTTAGAATTCAAGTCAGGTGATTTCAATGCATAGTTGATGAACCTTTGAATACTGTAGTTCAATAGCGTTCATCAGTTAAAAGACCCCAAATCCCTCCGCTCTAAATTCACACGTAAAGTAGATTGAAGTAATAAAAACGAAACGTGTGGCATTTTGCATTTGCAAGGCTCCTCTGTTAGTGGAAATTCTAAAAAATCATTTTAATTTGAGTTTCTTAAATGAAAATATAATTAGGAGTCTTGGTTAAACATTTGAAGTAATTTCATCGCCTTGTAAACATACTTAGTACATTAAACCGTGTAAAGTAAAAATGCAATTTTGGAAAACTGACATCGAATCTAATGATTTGCACATCTCTGTAAATACAGCAATCGCCTCCACCCTTACAGATAATAAGTAAAGGCGATTGATGAGAAATGAAAGGATAACTCACACGGAAGGAATTAATATTTATTAAGCTGTAAATTTGATTGAGTATATCTTTGTTATAGAACTGAGGGAATGAAATATCAGGATGTAGGGTAGTAATCACCGATGTAGGACAATAGTATTTTTTTTACCATTACCACAGGACAGTTATCGTATTAGGGATGCGGACGTCCTTGTATAATTGTTATTCAATTTGTGCCCCGTTTGCTGAGGTCTGTGCTCCTCCGCAACATTCGTTTCAAAATTCTAATAGTACTTCCTTCCATTCGACATTTGCTGTTCGCTTGCCTTTTGGTTCTATTTGAACTTTGACGTCATGAAAAGATTTTGTTCGCGATAGTGCGGCATACAGTAAAGTTGTCCGTGGCTAAACACCGGTCGAGGTAAATAAATGCTTACTTGATCTAGTGTTTGAACTTGAGCTTTATTGATAGTTATACAAAAAGCCAAACGTACTGGAAACTGCCTCCTTTTGAAGTAAAATGGCATAGAAATATCTGATGGCGTAAGGTCAAGGCGAGGGAGTAGGGCATTGTTTCCAACATTTACGCCAGTAATAATTTCCAGGTGTAAGCAATTGTGATGCACCTTCCAAACCAACAGACTAGTACCGTTCAACAGACCTTGGGTAACATTAATATTTCTCAACAAAATCACAATTGAGCCTTCTTTTAGTCGAAGGATATGAGGTGGCAATCCACTTATGCCTATGCTGTCTAAAAATTATATTGGGAATTGTAGAAGTTCACTCTCACTTTCAGTAATCCAATTATTCACACTGATGTAAGTTTTCGATGATCCTGGGATTAGGTCTAAAACTTTGTCATTGATTTCTTTACAATGCTCATTTTTAGGTGCTGAAATCGCTATTTTTGAAAAGCGTGAAATATTTTTCAGCGTGGGACTAATTCTGAATTTTCTCCATCGACGTGAGGGTATTCACCGTTACCAATTTGTATGAAGAAGTTTGCAAAGTCACTTTGATCTGTATCCGCTCGCATATTTTTGTAGAGTTTACAAATTTTGAATAATGGCCACAAAGGAGAGAACCTTATTGACATTTGGACTGATGTTGCTTTAGATGCGTGAGGCACAACAGGAAATACCTGCCTAAAATCTCCACCTAATCTGATAATTTTTCCTCCGAAAGGCACGTCGTTATTCATGATGTCCTTGAGCAACCGATTTACACACATCAACGCGTGCTTATTAGCCATAGAGGCTTCATCCCGTATGATAAGTTTTTGCTGAACGAATATAAAAAGCTTCCTTGCTGTTAACTTTTATTCCAGATACAGAAATTTCATGTAAATGTAGAGGTAACTTGAACTGGCTGTGTACAGTGCGCCCTTGAGGTAGTAACATTGCTGCAATACCAGTCCATGCAACAGAAACTATATTAACTCCAAATTTGAGCAACTGTGAATCAAGCATTGGTAAATAAATGTTTTCCCGGTGCCCCCTGGACCGTCAATGAAATATGCATTACTCATCCTTTCATTCCTGTTTTGTACTAACCCCAAAATTTCTGTAATTATAGCATATTTCAACATTAATAATGAGCTTGCACGTAAAATAAAAGAAATGGATTGTAGGGAACAATGAATCGACTATCGACTTCAATGTCAATGCTTCGAATTGTTTTTATAATAATCCGTCCATTATTTCTTCTCCTATACAAAGGATAACCATTGGCATTATCTTTGGTCTCTTCCTGAAACTGTTTAGGGAAATCTTTCTTACATACGCCATCTTTCATACAGACTTAAGCAGGATTCAAAGATCCGCGAGGACCATGTACCATATGACACCTTACCAACTCGAATAGCGCTTCATCCTCGAGATCTGGTATTTCGGCTGACACCACACTGTCAAAGTCAGAAATTTCTCGAAACTTACAATCTTCCGTTAATGTTAAGAGTAAATGGATGTGCGGGAGACCTTGTTTTTGAAATTCCACTGTATATAGATATTCTTTTACCGAAAATTTCCTTAACATTAATCAATCGTAACAATTCCTTTACTTTGCAATGGAAAACTCTATTATTTGCCGTTTCCCAGAGATGAATGCTGTTAAGTATTTCTGGCCAGCCCGCATTATAGGTGAACGTAATGAATAAATCTGCCAACAATAAAGGAAGAATAATTATTCCACTTGTCTGAAACATGTTTTACAATTCGCTTTCTAAACTGTGCAAATACACTCTGATTGTTGTACTCACAATATAATGAATATTTTCACAGAGATAATGCTAGCAAATCCACTTGTAATCAATCACATAACAGTAAATAACAAGAAAGTTAAAATAGTGAAGCAATTTAAATATTTAAGAGAAATTATAACGTACAACTTGGATGAGTAACCTGCATGGCAAGAAAGAACTAATAAAATTATAAAAGCCCAAAAATTTACATGGTCTACAATATATAGTTTAAAAGAAGATGTATATCAATCGCAACAAAATTAAAACATTACAAGACGGTGGTTCAACCAGACGTGACATATGGAAGCCATCACTCTTTTAAAAGTTACTCAGAAAAACAGAATAGACAAAATTTTAAAAGTAGAAAGCAGAATAGCTAGAACATTCAAAAATAAACTAGAAGTTCCGTGAAGAACTATACAGCCTACTTTTCATGCCAATGATTATTCTACAGAATATGAACCTATCTAGAATAATGACGAAATTAAGTTGCTAATATCGAAATTTCCAATTAGTTCGAAATACTGTATACCTGGCATAATGTATCCTAATAGAGCACTACAGTTGGCAGCCCTGATGACTGAATATATTCTTAGTTCCGTCTCTTACGGTACTAAATACGAAATTTGGTTGAAGTCCTCTGGATAGCATGGACGTTACATGCAGTTAAACATTGGATTTAACAGCGCGCGTAAAAACATGTTGGCAACAATGTCATGCATGTATTGGTCAGAAATAATCTGAAATAATATTATCTATTGTTGTGCCAATTTTGAATGAAATCCATTAGTTAGTATAGAAGATACATGCATTTTAAAATTGGACCTATCAGCAGGCTTAGAATCATGTTGGCAGCACTGACGTATATTAGTTACTCCAAATTCGTCTAGAATGCCAGGTACTATACGTGTGCAAATTTTAGAGCTATTGGCTTGCATACTTTCTGATATATTGATATTAGGGTAACAAAAATAGGGACAGCACATATTAACAGTTGGCAGCCCTGGTTGCTCCTTAGAATACGCATAGTCATATCTGTTATGGTACACATAGCACATACGAAATTTGGTTGAAATCCAAATGATAGTATGGAAGTTACATGTATTTAAAGTTGGACCTGTCAGCAGGCTTAGAATCATGTTGGTAGCACTGACGTATATACGTTACTCCAAATTAATATAGAATGTCAGGTACTATACGTGTGCATAGTTTAAAGCTGTCGGCTTGCATACTTTCTGATATATTGGTATTTTGGATAAAATAAATTAGGAGCATTTATTAACAGTTGGCAGCCCTGGTAGGTCTTAAGAATACGCTCAGTCATATCTGGTTATGTACACATACAACATACGAAATTTGGTTGAATTCCGCTTGATAGTGTAGAAGTTATATGCATTTAAAAATTGGACCTATCAGGAGGCTTATAATCATTTTGGCAACACTGCCATGTTTGGCCTCCTGGAAATTAAACTGAAATATAATGATCTGTACGCGTGCCAATTTAGAAATAGCTCCCATTCATACTTTCCAAGATATCCAACATGGAGCTCAAATTTCAATTGCGATTTTTTAGCAGTTGGTAGCACTGACATCATTTTAAAATATGGCCGTGAGATATTCAGGTATGGATCTTTACTCCTGCCAAATTTTGTTTCGATTGCTGCAGCCGTTGCCAGACAGACAGACAGACAGACAGAAGGACAGACAGACAGACAGACAGACAGACACACATTTGCCCGATCTCATAAGTCTACTTTTTCCTCATTTTTGCAAAATGTGAAAAGTAGGCTAAAAAAATATCAGAAAGTTGGACAGTGGCGGATAGTACCAAATGAAGTGGTATACAGAGAACTGGAGCCCATCACTGATACTATTTGGAAGAAACGGATTTCTTTTTTTGGTCACATTATGAGGACACCAGAAACCAGGTTATCCAGTAAAATTGTAGTGAAACTTTGGAATATGAAACAACACGTAGGATGGATTAAGGAAATTAGAGGAGATATGAAAGAATTAGAAATAACCTTGGATGAATTGCAAAACAAAACAAAACAAAAACATTAAAAAAAACTTAACGATATAAAAATACGATTTCAGGCAAAAGTAGCCAAACGTAAGACAGTAAAAAGGGTATTCACAGATGAGGAACGCCTGAGAAGATCAGAGCGAATGAAAAGCTATTGGGCGACTCGGAAAGAAAATTTACAGAAGAAGAGGACCAAGAAATGATTGACTGAAGTGGTCCAATGAAGCCGTAAAAGAAGAAGGAGAAGAAGAGGAAGAAGATTTTCACACCAAAGAACGACAATTTGCAGATGATTTATTGTAGGAATATCTTTAATGGGACCTCCAAACCTTGAAGTAAACCGTATGTGATATACATTACGCATAGCCACATGGCCGACAGTACGTCGTGGTAACAATCTCCGCCCCCGCACGCTCATTGTTTCCGTCCCATCCATTTTCGTTTCATTTTTCAAAATCACCCCCATAAAAATATACAGATACCTAGTGGAAAGATGTTACACATCAAAAAGGATGGAGCCTTAACATTAACCTAACCCTATTTATTCCATATCTAAAAGTCCCCGATTCTTGGATCTCACGGGTAATCTCGAGAACCACTGCATGGATTTTGATGCGGCTTTCACCATTCTGTATGGGATATCTCGAGGAAGGTTTCTGAAGAAAATAATTTATTTATGACCAAAGGAAGTCAAGCACTAACGATTTCAGTGAAAAGGTTGAAAAAACTGGCGTCCGTGCGCTTTTAAAGCTTACACTTGGCAAACCGTTAAAAATATCTATATACTATGAGTGTAAGAATTGTTCAGCATGAAAAGTTCTACAAAAAGCCCGGGAGAGCATATCTCTGTCTTCAAAACATCGCTTACTACTGTATAAGTGTTTTTACGTTTGCATTTCTTCCAACAATCTCCATTCAACTACTGAGGCGACAGTTTACGAGCTAGCTATGAGCGAGTCTATCACCCAGTTACAGCTTAGTTAGCGGACGAGCGTATTGCCCCAGATATAGCCAGCAGCAAACTGTCGAGTCGTGTTGAGATAAAATCTTTAGAGAAGAGTGGTTGTGTTTGGAGTTACCTTAGAAGTGCAACACGGCTTTTATTCATTTCGCCTGTGAAGTTTTCGTTCCTCAAAATTCACAGTCAAGTTAAGATTCGACGGAAGGGGGATTTGTGTTTCATTCACCTCGCCATTCTTAAATTACGTCGGACAAGAATTTGTTGCACATGCATCTCTATGATAATATAATTAATAGTCCAGTCAGTGATTCTAACCCATCATGCCGAGACGTAAAACGGATATTGGTCGTTGTTCATTGATATTGGAAATAAAATAACGCTTATCACGTAATGCATTCATAACTATTCCCGGGCGAAGCCGGGACGGGTTGCTAGTATACTGTATAAAAATAGATACCCTTGTCAAATATTAACCATCTTCATTTAGAATATATAACACAGGCCTGCGAAAATTGAGTTTTTTTAATACAAGAGAAGTTTTCGCTAATTTTTATGTTATTTGGTGTACTTATTTTGAAAGTGACCTGCATTTTTTTCCATCACGTCAGTTGTTTTTTTGTAAAATCGATATCGATATTTTTTCTAAAATCGAGAACAAAAAGAATTCCTTAGGATTTTTTTTTACATCGGATTATGCAGTAATTTCTAGAAAAAAGAAACATAAAACAAACGATGCAAAAAAATATTATGTATGTTTACATCATCATCATCATCATCATTTATTGTATTAACAGGCCATTGCTTGCCACGGTGGGTGTGTGGTTATAGTGTCGGTCTACCAACCCCAAGCTTGCAGGTTCGCTCCTGGCCATGGTAAGTGATTTTTTTTGAAAGGCGACAAAAATCACGATACTCATGTCATACGTTGTTGGCATGTTAAAGAACCCATTTGAATTCAGTAGGCCGTGTTCATAATGGCAAAATTATTCTCGAGATTTTCCTCCAACACAAAGTTCCTCATTTCTCTACTAGAAAGCGGTATGGCGTCTTGAACACTATAGCGCTTTCTAGTAGAGAAATGAGGAACTTTGTGTTGGAGGAAACTACCGAGATTAATTTTGCCTTTATGAACACGACCTACGGAATTCAAATAGGTTTTTTTTAACTTGCCAACATCGTATGACATCCGTGTCGTATTTTTTTCCGCCTTTCAAAAATCACTTACCACGGCCAGGAGCGAACCTGCAAGCTTGGGGTTAGTAGTCCGACACGTTAACCACTCACCCACCGTGGCAATCTTATGTTTACATGAACGTTCGAAACAATGTTTAAACTGAGCAAGAACCAAATCAAAACAAACAAAGTATATATTTACGTACGTAGTCTGTTTCCTTCGAAACTTCTGCTTAACGTTCTTCTATTATGTTCAATCTCATGTAAATGTTCACACAAATCCAAGTAAAATTGATTTGTCAAGATAACGTGACGAGATAGAACTTTTTAATTACTGTTTCCGTAATCAGCACCGAACAATACATAAAGTTCAGATATCACTTCCCTTGTATTCTTTTCATCGCTGGCCTGTGTAATCTGTTCTTACCTCACAGCGAGGAACTTGGAAGTTATGGGTAATTAAACAATTCTGTTCAACATTTCGGTACAAACTATGGTTAAACTTTCACATACGCTCCCTTTTGCCTTTATTGCAAATTGATGATGAGTCACAAGTTAAAGTTAGGTCCGCACACAAATATGCTGGGATCATACCAATAAATGTCTGTGAAAAGCAATCCAGAGATCTTTGCAATGTCAAGTGATGGACGCAGTAATCTTAAGTATAAAGGCAAACTTCTGCAATCAATACATTCCTGCTCCTTGCTTGAAAGAGCCTCGTGATTTACCATCTATTAAGTTTGTGAAACAAAGTTAGTGACTTGGAGTTATTCCTGGACTTGAACATCAAATGCTTCCAATCTCTCAAGAATTCCATCACCAAAGGGATCTTCCCTTCTAACTAAACGTTATAGCTAACCAACACTTGGTCTCTCGTCTCTACCCTCAGAAGATGTATTTTTTACGGAAACTCGCACAAATTTTCATCTCAACTCTTTGGGAACTTCTCACTGTTAAGGGGTTCAACCTAAATCAAGATATCGCTTTTACAGAATTAAACCAAGCTTCATTTTAAAACACAACTTCCGAAGTTGGGAAAGTCAACTAAAGTATGTCCTCTCCCCGTTTTGTTTTAACCTCATCGACTGATTAATGTCTTCCAAGCACTGATCTCTATACATGGATCGCTGATGGCAGCTCTCCGCTGCACGCGGTCCGCCATGTTGGTGTGCCCATTCTCGAGCCATCCTTATGGGGAAGCAATGATAATCTAGTCAATTTTAAATCGTAATTAATGGTGCTTTGGACCAAATAAAAATATAGAGATATGTCCACTCATAGTATAAGGGCATTGGGATCACTGACACGTCATTCTGAGGTCAGTAAATCTCCGGAATAGCAATAAAAATGAATGTATAATAGCGGCTGACAAATATCAACTTAGGTGCTGAGTACACGCAATTAGCGATCAGTAACAGAGTAACGCGTGGAGAACAATTTCTGGAAACTTTCTTGTAAATTGTATAAATATATACGGTATGCCACGAAATTATGCATTCTTCAAATGATGTAATTATAAACGTAGCTCACTATACACTCGACATATCGTAATCGGTGCTTGGTAATGAATTTCTGTTTCCATGAAATAACGCGCAGTTTAATTTATA
Organism: Meconema thalassinum; assembly: GCA_946902985.2. Taxonomy (NCBI): domain Eukaryota; kingdom Metazoa; phylum Arthropoda; class Insecta; order Orthoptera; family Tettigoniidae; genus Meconema; species Meconema thalassinum. Next base: position 438,630,789 of record OX336393.1, on the reverse strand, counting down.
AAATGAAAAGATCATTTAAGCAAATTGTACGTATTTATGAAACCAGCAAATATTCAGAACTTGTCAATATATCACATAACCAGCAGCTTAATTGCCACAGTAAAATTTACACAAAAATAAATGTGCCGGTAGCCTATATAATTATCAGGGTGCGAAATCGGAAATAAATTGTGGAGGGGGGGGGAGAAGGATTACAGGGCTTAATTACTAATCCCAGCACTCTACATCAAATACTACAGCTTTTAATCACGCTAGCAGCACAATAAACTTAATAATAAAGGGAAGTAGATCTAGGCCAAACTGCACTTTAAGCCAAACCAATTTCACTCCTCAGCTCCACATTAAAGTTAACCCAACTAAAAACCTACTCAAAATGTACTCTCGCCACAGTTTTACAACTATTAAGCGAACTATTCGCACCCAGAACCGAAAAACCCTGAAATGGGATCAAATTTAAAAACGCTATGGCCTAGCCGATCACGTCTGCTTCAGCACCACCGCATATGTATACTCTACTTCACAATAACTTCAAAATTACGGCTAAGTGACCTGTCTTCCTGAGAAGTAAAGGTATTACCGACTTGTCTGGGATGATGGGTCACCAAACCGGTACCAGTACTTGAAACTAAGATTTTACGCTTTAAATACGGTAGCCAAATTCAGCTCATTTTACAACTACAAGAAACACAAAATATTTAATGCCAGTGGCCTATATGCATAACATCAAACTACTACTGTTTATTTCAGGTAGTTCTCGGTGGGGAGTATATAATTTTCCTTTCTCCTGTAAGTAAATTTCCTTCTCCTCCAGAAAAAAATGTAAATTATAAATGGGCATGGCGTCACTGAATAAGACGAGCGCTCTACGGACCACGTGGTCTACGAGCAATATTGCACCATGCGCTCGCTGCCATCTTGCTATACCTCCTGTCATCGTCTATTCGGCTTACTGCTGCCTTAGCTATCAGCCATCCATGTATAGAGATCAGTGCTTCCAAGGCATCATTAAATTGCTTGTCGTTGGAAACTATGTCCCCTTTGTTGAATTACTTATGGTATGCCAGCTCACATATTAGGATTTATCCCTTAGACTTCAAAATGAGCTTTGTTGAATACAGAATGTCCTAATTATTTAATGCTTCAGTCAATAGCCGTGTTCTCCTCACCCTTGTTCAAAAGTGTCGGGGAAGATTGATAAGGTCGTTACAGTGTGGTCTATATCAATAGCGTTCAATGCCCGGCTGTCTGGCTATGATCGCAACGTATTTGAGACTCTTGGGTCTGATATCAGTAGTTGTTGGTGCAGAATTGCCAGCTGCTTATAAATTGCAGTCACGGGGAGTAACACCACCAATATCCATCTCCTGATGTCGGTGGAATCTTTGAATACTTATTGGCCAGGTCATATCTGTAACATCTGTAAAGGCCCTAACTCACTGGCGCGACTAGTCGTTAGCGGCTTGTCGCGCGCGATTTAGGCCTATATAGGGTAAAGTTAAGTAACTCCGTGATACCAAGCTTTTTTGTTACTGTTTCAGAAATTTTAGATTTCAGTTATTTCGATTCGTTTCATGTTTAAGAGGGATACCCTACGGAACATTTCTGGCATATATCTTACAAATATTCACAAGTTATTTCGAGGTATTAACTAACAAAATCCGGTAATAGAAGTAGGTAACGCCGTGTTATTCAAGTTACTCCGGTGTTCACCATTCAGTGTACTTTTTAATCGTGAAAACTAATGTTTAATGTAATAGAAGTGTTCAAATTGTATGTAGACTATAAGTTTTTATTACCCCATATTGCCCATGTTGTATCATTTCACTATACAGTTTTTATAGAAAAAATACATTCCATTAAAAATATTCCATTAAACATATCTTAAGTCTCCTTAGTCACTATCAGATTCCTCACACCTATCACACATAATATAGACATTATCGGTACCAGACGTTACAAAACTGATAATCAATCCATTCGGCTCCATTCTTCCTCTTGGTGTCATCCGCCAGGAGAGCCACCTCACGCACCACAACCATCATCGCCATTGTTCTGGGGTCTGGAATTAGGCCAAGACCGATCTATTGTGTCTATCTTGACAAATTATCTTCACTTCAAATTCAGGTGACACAACGAGTGGCTTTCCAAATTTTGCAAGGGATTCACTTCCTGGATAGGCTGAATATATTGTGCAATAATCCTTTAGTGTATCCACGGGTTATTAAAATGTCTACTGGCCTTGTATACTGACCATCCTTCTACCTTCATCGACCTCAATGCTCCTTTAAGTGTTTCAGCTGTGTAGGAGCGAGCCTCTTTATTCCGTTTTGGCGCCATTTCAGCGTCCAACCTAAGAAAAACGTACTTATTGCTAAGCTCACACACCTTGCATGCGTAACACTACATGCATGTAAGTTTTGTATGCGAATGGTCTGCATCTTACCTCTGACTGGTGTTAAAATGAATCTTATACAATGAAACAGCTGTCTATAAGAAATTAAAATCTTCACCACAGATTTCACTGGATGTGGATCACTTGTTGAAATGTCAACTCTCTGTTAATATATTTTTTAAACTTCATTGAGTTGGTCAAAGATAGAGCGCAAGGGCTACCTGGATGCCTGGTTTCAACTGCCACCTGTTGGTAAAAACTTAGAACTTTCGGAATTGAACCTACGTAGTGATAGAGGAAATACGCTTTATCACGGTATTACTTGATATCACGGAATAACTTAACTCTACCCTACTCGCGATTACTACAAACGACAAGGCGCGAGAAGGGTCTTAATCTATATCTATACTAATATAATAAAGCTGAAGAGTGTGTTTGTGTGTTTAAACGCGTTAATCTCTGGAACTACCAGTCAGATTCCAAAAATTATTTTTCTATATGTTAGCCAGATTCAAGGGGAATAGTTTAGGCTATGTAGCAATATGTTACACCTCTCAGGTAACCTTAAATATTGATTTTTTGTTCAGTAAGTTGGAAGAACAAGCGCTAAGTCTATTGTTGCCTGGCAATGTGGGCTGCATCACGTCGCCCCCATCAGTGTTCTGGTGCAGAATTGCGAGCTGCTTATAAATTGCAGTCACGGGGAGTAATTAGTGCAAAACGATTTCTTAGGCCCCTTAAAACAGTTATCATCATGACAATAGCATGCCTCTGTATAAGGGCGATGGTGTTGGTGCAGTATACTGAGGCTATCGGCTGCAATAGGCGTTGGTGATTTCCGATCCTTATCGTTGAGCGCTCCAGTTCTGCAGTAGTATTCATTATCTTCCATAAAACAAATAAATCCACCGGGCGAAGCCGGGCACTACTGCTAGTTTTTAATATATCAAACTGGAGGTTGAATTGATAGCAGCTGTGTTATTCAATCACGTTCGTCGACGCAAAAGACGAGCTCGACGGTTCTGAATACACCCCATGTTAATGGAACGTTGAAAAAAAGGCGTGTTTAATTTGCTTTATTATGATTTACGTAAACATACTAGTAAGTTATTCAACTACACAAGAATGAGTGTGGAAATTTTCCAGCACTGTTCTCCTTTGACGTACTGTTCCAAAGTGCAGGTCTTTCTTCTAATTCCAAACTGAACAACTCTGTATCTAACTGCTCGGACATATCGAAATCTGCTAATAATATTGCTAACCCTTGAGAACTGGCCTGAAACAATTTTACACGAGGACTGGCGCCGGGTTATAAAGAAGTAATTTTACACCTGGTGTCGTCCTATGAACTATTCCCAATATAAAATGAGGTTTATTTATATTTCTAAAAATTTACTTGCAGAAAAAATTACAATAATTTTCGTAACACTATAATTGGTCTTGATAGTGGCGGTAAAACAGTCATCTCAATTTTAGCCTATGAGATCACCTTTTGTCCGTGTGTCTGTCTGTGTGTGCGTGTGATGGTGTGTGCCCCCCCCCCTAATAACATCTAAACCGCTGGAGCGATTTCAATGAAACTCGGTAAGTTTATAGCACCATTCCGGTCGACTCCAACCGTGCCCTTCAAATTTTGTTACGTCTCACCAATCCACTTCGCACTTCGCGGCTGTGCGAAGTATTTCACCAGGATTCAATATCTCCGAAACTATTACCGATATCACCCTGGAATATTTTACGGTGATAAAGGGAACTACTAGAAGTTCATCTATGTGACTTTTGAAATCCTGGTAACTACAAATCCAACATGGCAGCCAAGCGAATTTGCGACTTTAAATAGACGTTTCTCGCGATTTAACCAACCAAACACAATAAAATTTGGCACAGTATATGTTTATACACATTGTAATGCACCGACATCTAACTTCGTTAAATTGTTTACATAACTTCAAGATGGCGGCTCTGCGAAATATTTAACCGGAATTCTATATCTCTTAAACTACTAGCGGTATCACCCTGAAATTGTGTACAGAGATAAAGGGATCTACAGGAAGTTCATCTATAAGACTTTCAAAACCGGTTAACTACAAAATGAATATGGCGGCCAAGCGAAGTTGAAATTTTTATGTAGACCTTTCTCGCGATTTAATGATCCAATCGCAATGAAACTTGGTACAGGAAATGTTTATACACATTGTAATGCACTGGAATTTAATTTAGCTCAATTGTTTACATAATCTCAAGATGGCGGCTGTACGAATTTTAAAATTAAGATTTTATTTCTTGTGTCGTAATCATGCGATCGAAGTGAAAGTTTGAATAATGAACTTACGCAATAATTTTCCTTTAATGGTACATGACTCTATGGCCTATACAGTACATATAACAATCCAACATGGCGAACATCCGAAATATTTAGATGGATCTCAATATCTACGAATCTATTACGGCAATCAAACTGATTTTTTTAAATTGTTCATAGGAGCTATGACCCTAAGTTCACCTATAGGACTTTCAATTACCTGATCACAAATCCAACATGGCGGCGACGCGAGGTATAAATATTCACATGGTCGTTTCTCGCAATTTAACCATCCGAGTGCAGTGACACTTGGTACAGTAAATCCTTATACGAATGTTACTCCACTAGCATCTAATTTTTTCAATTGTTTCCATAACCACAAGATGGCAGCTGTGCGAAATTTTAAAATCATGTTTTTACTTCTTGTGTACTAATCATGCGATTGAAGTTTTAATATTACACGTACGCAATAATCTTCATGTAACAGTACATAATTCTAAGACCTACATATATAAAAATCCAACATGGCGACCTTCCGCAAAATTTAGTCAATTCTCAATATCTACGAATCTATTACAGCAATCAAATTGAAATTTTGTATGTTGAAAGAGGCTGTGGAGGCCATGAGCGAAGAGCTCTTTGGAGAACTTAAGAGTTCGTTGATTGTTTCTTTACTCTGTGCTAGTTTTGTGTGCTATTCTTTATGTTGGTATAAAAAGTTTTGCAAGAGAGAATAAAAGGTTTCCAGTCGCCAGCATCAAGTATAATTTATTATATTATAATACCTCATCCCAGTACCTAAATTGGTGACCACGAAGTGATGTCGTGCAACGGAGAAGAAATACCAGGTCAGTCATTAGTGATACGACCAGTGTCTCAAAGCGACGCGGAGATAGCCCGTGTCGCAGTAAAAATACCTCCTATCTGGCGCAAAAACGTCAAGGTTAGGGCCATGCAAATAGAAGCGCAGTTTGCTATAGCAGGGATAACGGCCGAACTTACCAAGTTTAATCATGTGCTAGGTGCGTTAGATGCCGATGTAGCTGAATTAATATGTGATTTTCTGTGCAAGCCCCTGTCCAATACGCCTTTCTCCGACTTGAAAAAAACGGCTTGTTCAAGAGTTCGAAGAATCGGAGGGACGTAAAGTTAACAAGCTTCTGACGGAATTAGACTTAGGAGACAAGAAACTGTCCCAATTGCTTAGGGAAATGAGAAATTTGACCGGAACACAAGTTAAGGACGATTTCTTACGCAGGATATTTATCCAGCGGCTACCCGTCAATGTGCGTTCTATATTAGCGTCAAGTAGTGATATGTTGGACAATTTGGCAATAATGGCCGACAGAATAATGGAATTTTCAGCTCCCACACACAACATATACAGTACCCAAGCCACGCAGCAGAGTTTTAGAGACCAACCTAACCTCAACTTAGAAACAGACAGACTTTCACGCCTTGAAGCGCTGATTTCTCAGTTAACTTTAAGTGTGAACGAACTGAGAACTAGATCTCATTCTAAATCGTGAGACGCAAGGTCACGTTCCAAAACACCAACAAGTAGATATAACCCAAACAAATCATTTTGCTGGTATAATTTTAAGTTTGGAGATAGAGCTAAGAAATGCACTAGCCCTTGCTCCTATCGTTGCAACGTCAGTGTGCCGGAAAACTAGCTCGCTCCCCACTGGACGCGGCATGAGATCGGAGCTTGGTATCGCGCCGCTTGTTTATTATTGACAAATTAACTGGCTACAAATTTCTCATAGATTCAGGAGCTGATATCTCCGTACTCCCTACTTCTTTCAAGGAACAAGGGCAAGTGTCAAAAAGGCAACTGTATGCAGCCAATGGCAGTCCAATCAAAACGTATGGTGAGCGACTTCTCAAACTAGATTTAGGTTTACGTAGACATTTATGTTGGAATTTTCTGATAGCAGACGTACAAACGCCTATAATTGGAGCTGATTTTATCCACAATTTCAACCTGCTAATCGACCTGAAAAACAGATGTGTCAGAGACAGTACGACTAACCTCTCCTCACCAGCTACCTTGATCGAAACAGAAGTGATCAAATCCCTCCATACCATCCCTCCAGATCAAAAGTACGCTGAAATTATCAAAGAGTTCCCTGATCTCCTGAATGAACGAATCAATTTTTCAAGTCTACATTCCAGTGTGCTGCACCCCGTCATAACAACTGGACATCCAGTATCAGCTAAGGCACGGAGATTACCACCAAAGAAACTTGCAGCCGCCAAGGCAGAACTTCAGCAGATGATAGATATGCGAATCTATCGACCTTCGAATAGCTGTTGGGCAAGTCCTCTCCACCTCGTACCCAAAAGAGATGGATCTTGGCGTCCTTGTGGTGATTATCGGGCATTGAACAACATCACTCAACCTGATAGCTACCCTATTCCCAATATACAAGACTTCAACAGTCAGCTGGATGGAAGAAAAGTATTTTCCAAGATCGATCTCCTACGCGCATACCATCACATACCAGTTCATCCTGACGACATTACGAAGACTGCAGTAATAACCCCCTTCGGACTGTTTGAATTTGTTTCCCTACCGTTTGGACTACGCAATGCAGCACCGACCTTAAATTACTTGGACAACTGAACTTCGCACGATATACTCAGATTTCAAGACAACTCTTGTTAATGCAGCTCTTCTCGCACATCCTTCCTATGAACTGCCCTTGGTTTTGATGGTCGACGCTTCTGACTTTTCTATGGGTGCTTCACTTCACCAAGTTAGAGGAGATATTCTCCAACCCTTATCGTTCTTTTCAAAGAAACTCAGCGACACTCAGAAGAACTACTCGACTTATGACAGGGAACTTCTTGCTGTGTATTAGCTGTTGAACACTTCAAACATATGCTAGAAGGTAGAGAATTCCCAATCTACACGGATCATAAACCTTTGACGTTTATGTTTAATCAACGGCCCGACAAAGCTACCCCTCGGCAACTACGCCACATGAGCTTTATAGGGCAGTTCACCACTGACATTAGGTATGTGGAAGGAACAAATAACTCGGCTGCTGACGCTTGTTCTCGAATTTCTTCCATCAATATTCCTTTACGCTTTACTACGGAGGAGATTGCCAAAGCTCAAGCTACAGATGAGGAATTGAAACATCTGCAGCAATCAAGCGCATGTTCTCTGAAATTCCAGGTGTTTCCTTTACCCAATAACCATGAACGTATCTGTGACAATTCCATCGGCAAGCTCAGACCAATCATCCCTACTGCATTTCGTCATCGCATATTTGAGTCCATCCACAACCTGTCTCATCCTGGGGTAAAAGGATCGATCAAACTCATCCAACAACGATACGTATGGCCGTCGATGAAAAAGGATATCAAGTTATGGGCATCATCATGCGTCCCGTGCCAGCGAGCAAAAGTCTGGCGTCATACACACAGCGCTATCCGCCTATATGAGCAAGTCACAGAACGATTCAGCCATGTCAATATTGACATTGTTGGACCTCTTCCATCATCCCAAGGTTACTCATATGTACTCACCATGATCGACCGTTTCTCACGGTGGCCTGAAGCAGTTCCAATAAAAGACATTACCGCAGAAACAATTTCATCCACCGTACTCTTAAACTGGATTGCCCGCTTCGCAGTTCCCGATACAATCACTACTGATCGTGGACGACAATTTGACTGTGAACTCTTCAGATGTCTCACACAATCACTTGGCGTCCAACATATCAAAACTACAGCATACCACCCGGCAGCAAACGAGATGATTGAACAATGGCATCGGCAATTGAAATCATCTCTGAAAGCTCACCTAACAAGTGACTGGGTCCCCAAACTTCCATTAGTTCTGCTAGGACTGAGATCCTACATCATCCCCAATCACAACACAACTCCAGCAGAGATGACCTATGGAACTCCAATTAAACTACCTTCAGACTTCTTCAATGGACCTTCGAACACAGAAGATATTCCAACTTTCTTATGCAAGCTGAAAGAACAAACCAGGACACTTCAACCTGTGCAATCAGAGCACCACTCTGGCAACAAGATATTTGTTCACCCAGAACTAATGAAGTGTGAATACGTGTTTATTCGGCAGGATGGATACCGACGCCCTCTGCAACCAGTGTACAACGGACCATATCGTGTGCAATCAAGGAATAACAAACATTTCAATATCGAGACTCCATCAGGCTCAAAAACAGTGTCCATAGATCGACTTAAGCCAGCATTCCTTCAAGGAACCCCAATCAACGTTGACAACGGACACTCCCGCAACATCTCCATCTCCGGATCCAGCTACTCCTCTGAAACATCCTGAGCCTCGTCCCAGTGTCACCACAAGAGTTGGCAGACGAGTGACATTCCATCGTCGCTTCCTTAGCGTTACCACTGGGGAGGGAGTGTGTGGAGGCCATGAGCGAAGAGCTCTTTGGAGAACTTGAATTCTTTGATTGATTCTTTACTCTGTGCTAGTTTTGTGTGCTATTCTTTCTGTTGGTATAAAAAGATTTGCAAGAGAGAATAAAAGGTTTCCATTCGCCAGCATCAAGTATAATTTATTATATTATAATACCTAATCCCAGTACCTAAAAGGCAATTAACATAAGTAGGATATATGAAAATAGGCTGTATAGTTCATCACGGAACTACTTGTGTTTTACATTGTTCTTAGAAATTTATTTTAGTGTGTTCTGGATAGTATTTTAATGTGTTCGTATTCCCTTGAAAATTTGTTTCGGTTATTCACAACTTGCTTAGTATTTAGTGTAATAGTACTTTTAATAAACAAGGAGCCAGACAGGCCGTCCACCTGCACGCGCAGGCCAAGTTACGCTAGTACCACCTAGCGGCGGAAACGATCAAGTACAACCAGCATATTTCTGTGCAAACTGTGGAATTGTATAATTATAGTTCTTCTTTAAACTAGAGATGGGCAGCAGTCGACTGAAAACAGTCGAATTAGTCGATAGTTAAAACAATCGACTTATTCGACTGCTTTTAAAAAACAGTCGAATGAATTCAACGACTACTCACCGTATCATAAACAAGTCGTTTGCAAACGACTGATCCCAAAACTATCGTTGGAAATCATTCGAATGAAACAAGTCGTTGGCAAACGACTACTTCCAAGCGAATGGAATCATTCGAATAAAAGTAGTCGTTGTAAACGACTGATCTCAAAGCAATCGTTGGAAATCATTCGAATGAAACAAGTCGTTGGCAAACGACTACTTCCAAGCGAATGGAATCATTCGAATAAAAGTAGTCGTTGTAAACGACTGATCCCAAAGCAATCGTTGGAAATCATTCGAATGAAACAAGTCGTTGGCAAACGACTAATTCCAAGCGAATCGAATCATTCGAATTTAAGTAGTTGTTCTAATCAAACGACTTCTTCAGGATAACTTCATGCTACAATTCATTGTGCTGTATGTTTATTGTAGAGCTTTAATTAATAAGTTAAGTATACCTGTAGGTGCCTATAGTTCTATACAGTTCGTTGATTCTTTCAATGAAATAGCCTAATTGTCCAAGTTATTGGACAATTCAATATTGTCATTCAATTTTTAGGTTATGTTTGAACTCCAGATACCAGTTTTGTGGCACATCATCATAGGCAAGCCGGTAAATACCTTTGCCTCCCAGTCAGATGGTTCATTTAGCCGTAATTTTGAATTAGAGTAAGGTTGTAGTATGCGTGGTCAGATTTAGACAATAGCCTACTCCATGAAGGGGTCATGGCTACGCCTTCTATGTTTGTTTAATGAATCGAGTAACTGCAATGAGGGATGTGTACTGATTTTAAGATTTGTGGAATGAGTTTATGATTTTTTAAATAGAATTTAATGAAGTCTTCAGTAAAGTTGAAGGAGACATGATCGTGTTTAGACAATAGCCTACTCCATGAAGGGGTCATGACTATGCCTTCTATGTCTGTTTAAGGTGTAGTGTGCCTGAAATGAGGGATGTTTACAGATTTTGGTGTTTGTGGAGTAGTCTTTTCGTTTATAATTTAGGTTTTTGTGAAGCTTGTTGCGGAGTTGTTTTATGGATTTTATTGCTCTGCAAATGAAGTGTATTAGGGGGTTCTGGGTTTTGTTTAGCTGTAGTTTACAGGGTTATGGCTGAGAGTTGTTGTAGCAGGCCTAACAACTGTGTCAGAGCAGTGGCGTGCTGTGTGGGAGGGGGGTGGGGGAAGGGGTTAGTGGCAAAGACATGAGAGCAGGGATGGAAGAGTTGTAGCGTTGTCTGTGGTTAAACTGCCGTTGCCTTATGGCTGATTTTATGTTCTGACATCAATCATAAGATAGAGTGGTGATGTGAATCTCTATATCTATTGCAGCGGGTACTGTGAGGACAGCTTGACCGTACGCACAAATTGATTCTGGTCGTCAATTGTTCGGAGATGGGCAGCACCGCAGCAGTCGACTGAAAAATGTTAAATCCATCGACTTGTTTGACTGCTTTTAAAAACAGTCGAATGAATTCAACGACTACTCACCGTAACATAAACAAGTCGTTTGCAAACGACATATCCCAATTGTGTTTTAACTTTTAACATGTAGAACGCGCTCGGATAGTTTTACATTCTGGTCGTCAATTGTTTCAGCACATGGATAGCGCGCGCATTAAAAAAACTTAGTATTTACATTGTTGCCAACGTCTCCACTGAAAGTTCGCCCTCGTTGCTGTTCTAAAGTGTTCTATTTTCGTGTGTATTTACTATAGGCCGTAATTTTCTTGCTCAAGTCGTATTTCAGCTGTACGTTCCTAGTACTTCAGAGAGGATTAAATTAGTGAACACATAGCCTAACTTGTTTATGACTCTATGGACATATTTTACATTTACTATTTTTTGGCATTAAAATATGAAGTGTGATTATTTCACTGTTGGCTATGGAATTGTTCCCGGTACTTAAGAACTCCCTCTCAGTAATAGTGATTTAATTTACTCTTAGGTTAATTAAGTATTGGTCTATTACTTCACTTATCCACAGTACATACAGGTAATGTGCCCTGTATCAATACCGGTATCGGGGAACATTTACTCACACATTTTGCATTAAATGAAATGTGCAACATTGAAAATAATGGCTGCACTCTACACGACGTAAACCACCATTTCGAAGCACAGTAAAAATAAATAAATAACTTTGACCAATTGCATGTTGCCGAGCGTCGAGTAGTCCAAACTAACGTCTGCAAAAATAGGTGGGTTAAGGAGAAGTTTGATTTTCATCTGGTGGTACGCTTCAACTCAGCGGGTAACGGCTTGCCGTGCTTTGTACGCTGCAAGTACGCTGCCTAGGAGCGACTACTTTCAGTCGAATACATGGAACAACACGCTTAGGAGCAATGCGAATTCAGGTAACCATTCGACTGAAAGTAGTCGACTATCTAGTCGATAGTTTCTTCCAATGAACAAGACCAACTACAATACTCAGACCCTAATGCAGGTATCGAAAGTGTGAAAATGGCGTATGTGGAAGCCCGAGATATTGTTTGTTTACATTCGTTGCTGGGATACAATATTAGCTTTGATTAGCTTCGTTTAATGAAAGTTGGGATAAACTATTGCTCATCTGTAATTTTTAGTGTCTTCAGTATGTCTGTTAAGTCCAGTTCGCGTTAATGTACTGCAATCGTGTGTAAATATGTGATAATACGCTTATTATGGACTGGTTCGATTGTGTGATGATTGTTCAGTCGACCGATGGCATTGTGTCATTTACTGCAGATGTTGAAGTACCGGTACCTAAGACTAAAGCATTAATAGAAGTGTCTCAAGAATATTCACCGCAATGATTTGCTAGTAAGTGACAATATAATAATAGTTTAGTATACTTCAGTACCGGTAGTGTCGAGCTTAAGTAGCCTACGTAAAGGGAAAACGCAATGAGCATCTACGGCAAGACCAAACTGTTGACGTTATCTTGAACGCTCAGCTTCATGTGCCTCCGTAAATCCTTACTAGTCTAGCAGATGTTCTACACTGCCTTGTATACACGCCAAATATTACAGTGAACTTCTGTTTTATTGGTTAAGGAAGATGTTTTCCCTGTGCCAAACAGTGAACTCATTGTGTTCCGTCATTATTCATACTTTTGTGATTCTTACAGCTTGCAAGTTATTTTTTTTATTATGATGTGTGTAATAAAGTGTTGTGAGTAACTTGCCAATTATGTACTTATATTGCGAGATGGTGTGCCGCGATAATTCCGTAAGAGGGAGTTGGTGCGTTCCTACCTACATTACTTTACTAAATCTACTATTTCCATCGTACAACTATTCCAAACGGTAACAGCGAATGTTTAATAGGTTAGATGATCACATATTATCGTGTCCTTTGTGTGTGGTAATCTCCATAATTATGTTCAGATATCCACACGACGACTTATTTGCATATTTCAATCAACTAATTCGGTGTGATGTTTTAGCCGAGATTTTAGACAATTCTCCGAGAGGTCTTAATTGAATTGTATCTCTATAGCGTTGGTTCGATTATTTCAGGCAACTATTCTCATTCTGATTGTGTACACAAATACTCTGCATGTGCTGGGACAGCAGTCCAGTAACCGGGTACCCTCTTCTCTCCTACTTCAGAATCTGTTTGATTTTATGCTAATAATATTAATCTATAATTACTGAACTTCAATACAAATCGTGATAACTCGCCAAAAAGCTTCTTATTCAACCACAGAAACAGTGAGACTATTGTAGCTGCCCCTTGGGTGAAGACGAAGAAACCTATAATTCGAGGCCAGCACTATATAGATAAATTAATTCAGGTAAGTCTATATTATTGATGCAAATTTCTTCGGAACCTAGTCTCGTCTTGTGATATCTTTTATGTTCTTAGGTGAGTAAAAATAATAATTTACACGAACTGTGACAACCCCGATGACATGATCTTAACTGTTGGTAGGGCAACCATCGCCGCCATGTTTTTTCTACATTAAGGTCTGAGTATTGTAGTTGGTCTTGCAATGAATGACTAGTCCGTCGATGGTTAAAAGTAGTCGATAGTCCCACCTCTACTTTAAACCATTTAAATGAATTCCTATATAACTATTTAGAATTAGGTTACCAGTGACCCCACAATATGGTTTGTGTCCTGAAAGTATCACAGTGTGGTTGTAGAGTTAAGAGACTGTCCACTAAGTTCTCCATATTCAACAAACTCAACACAATCGTCATGCAAAGGTAACTAAACACACAATAACACCTGCAATGACAAAATATTCATGTTTTCATTTTGTGTAACTAGTGCTGCTGCTCTGTGGTCGAATGAAGAATTGCTGTGATGTGTTGGCTCTAGTCTTGGCTGCTGTCCCAACCACAGATTACCTACTACTACAGATAGCCGATAACCATGCTAATTCTTGGCACCTAAGACTTCAGCGCTGTCTGATGTTTGACCGCGCTACTAGTTGACGTGTATCACGGCCGTGCAGGTAGCCTACCCCACCCCTTCCCCTCGTTCCGCTAAATAGTGTCGTCCTAAATGCTCTGCCCACTTCAATGTTCCGAAAATCACAATCTTCCCAATACTTATGGCACGTTTTTAAGTGTGGAGATAATCATATGATCTACAAGAAATAAATCACATTCAAAATAACAATAACAGTTTTTTTAAAATAATACCAAAAGTGGGAAATTGTGAATTCCAGAACTCTGAAATGAACAATCACAGCATTTAGGACATGTTAGTTAGTTATTGTTGTTTTAAGGGGCAGAACTACGAGCTCATCTGCCCCTATTTTAGGACATGACCTCATCAATAATTTACATGTATACATTTCTTTCAGTTGCAATTGGAGCATATTGCATTGGTGACAAGAATTAGGCTACTAAAAGGCCTGCAGAAAATTATTACTCACCTTAAAATAATGGTCCCTTCCAATTAACCACAGTAGGCCCAATTAGGCCTATAACCAATTAGTTATTAGAATAAACTGCAAAGGAAAAGTACTGGGAAGGGAGAATATTCATATCTTAAAATGCTTGATGCTGTTAGCAATAACAATAAAATGTTAAGAGAGAATTCTATGGAAACAGGTGGTGTAACCATATCACACCAAAATTGTTAGTGCAATTAGTGCCAAATTCATTGGGAGACTGAAATTTCAGAAAAATAATTGGATATTACAAAATTTCTATACAGTAGTTCATTTTATATTCCCTTTAAAATATATCCAGTTCACCAATTTTTGCAGGGTGAAATACAGTAAGAACATCAAAAAAATCATCGCACACTAATACAGTAAATTCTATGACATGCTGTGAAGGGGAAAGGAGAAATAGGACTTTCAATGAAAAACAAGAAAAACACTCAATACTGCTAGAAATCATCATGTTTTATTTAGAAAGTTGTCAACGAAGAAAAATAACAGCGAGAGTCAAGATCACACTTAGGAAAACTACAGTTATCAAATATGGTCCTCCTAAAAGTACGTGTTGAGGCATGTTCCTGTCTTCTTCCTTGCTAAGGCATAACAGTAGGCTATAACACATGACAATGACCCTCTTCCCTCCTTTATGCCATGGCTAACACAGATGAACAGCAAATTCCTACAACACATGCAAGTTTGTATGCTGAAACAGAAAACTTAATAAAATATGTAATGCTTCAAATGGAGAACTTGAATTGGCTGATATGTGTATGGTTGCACCTACTATAACTACATTTTAAAAGAATATCTTATTGTAGAATCATTGTGTTGTTGATATTAATGCATTTAGGGCTTTTGATAACATTCATTTAGCCCCGTGTATTTGGAAGTGTGTAGGATTTGTATGCTAATCTTTGTTATTGTAGTATCTGTAGTAGTGTGTACTGCTCGGGTCTAAGCTGTGTGAACCTGAGAGGAATGTGCATTGCAGACTATAAGAAGTGGTGTTGATGAGTGATGAGGTTCCTCAGTCCGTGCATACTACAGAACCAAATACATTGGTCGATGACTTACTCATTCGTAACAAGGGGGCGTGGTGGCTCAGCGGTCTAGCTGTATGCCTCTCACCAAGGCGGTCCGGGTTCGATTCCCGGTCAATGCATGTGAGATTTTCGATGTGAAATGCCATGTCCTGTGGTTCGGATTCCACGTAAAATGGAGGTCCCGTGGCTCATGATCTCAAGATTAACGGTCACGTTAAACTACAAGCTTCCTTCCTTCCTTTTCATTCGTAACACCACAGTGGTTTGAGCAACGACCCTATGTTAGCATTATTGGAATAGAAAGGAATAACAGACATCACGGCGGGCTGTTGAAAGACCCTTCTCTTCTCGCCTGCCCCTTCCCCTCACCCCGCAAGTCCACAGAGCCTGGACCCGAGCAGTATAGCCTACTTTTTGTAATTCAGGTGACGACAGGAAAGGAGGCAGCCATAGTCTTAAGTTAGGATCAATCCCAGCATTAGCCTGGAGTGGAATTGGGGAAACCATGGAAAACCACTTTTTGGATGGCCGAGGTGAGAATAAAACCTACCTCTTCTCATTTCTGGCTCACGAAGCTGATTGTGAGTCGTTCCAACCCTCAGACCAGAATTAAATTACTTGGAAACTAGCCCAGGACCTCAGGAGTGGCAGCTACCACACCACAAGGTGGTATTATAGCAGCACTGAATGAAAGTAGAACGAGTGATAACATTCTCTATAAGGGGCAGATGACCTGGTAGTTCCGCCCCTTGAAACAACAATAACTCACTACCTATAGGTGTATTTTCCAGAGTTGGAATCTGACAGTCCAGCGCCACTGGGCAAAAACAGCTGACGACTAGATCGCTCGCATGGCTTGTTGCCATGGAAACTATACAACGCTGCCAATTTGAATGATGCTATTTGACCACGTGCTTGTCGCCGATCAGTCGCTTGTTTGGTTGCCTCCAGTGCACACTCACCTTGCTGCGTTTCATAATCTGTTGTTTTATGAGTTATAATTGTTTGATTTAATTGGTTAATTACATTTTCGTGTATTATTTATAACTTACTTATGTATACTTTATACTTATAATTCATTACGACTTAGGGGTACGCGAACCATTTCAGGGGGTACGCGGCAGGCCATCCTTCTACTCGATCCACATGCGCAGTGAGCTTCGTGCCGTGACTACTGTGTGAGTTATTTACGGCGCGTGTATTTGAACTCCACAAAGAATTGCATATTTTCTTTACCGAGCACAATTCTAATTTATCATCAGTACTCAATGACTTTGGTTGGCTTTTAAAATTGGCCTATTTAAGTGATATTTTTGAAAAACTGAACATTTGGAATAAGTGTATGCAAGGTAGTGTTTCTGATATGTTCTATGTTGAAATGAAAACTAACGCAATGATTGAAAAAAATCACCCTTTGGGAAAAGGAACTGAAAAACAACAACTATATTTTGTTTTATTAAAATATATTTCCTTATAAAATTACAAAGGTTAAACCATACTAACTAAATACCTTTTATATTTTTAATAACCATTATTACTGCCCAAGAAAGGTTAGTAGGGGGTACGCAGGATGTTAAATTTTTAAAGGGGTACGATGGTTGGAAAAGGTTGAGAACCCCTGATCTAGGCCTAAAACATCATGTTTCTCAGTGGAGCGAACGAACTTCATCTGTATTATGCCTATTATTTGGAATGTTATTCGAAGAGAAAATTCTGTTTATTAAAACTGATTGAGACGAGAACCTTCATTTGACCCTCACAAATTGGTTAATACGGATGCGTGACTATCCCCAATTTGCGTGACAAAATTCATGGTTGCATATATGGCTATCACGCTACCTATTAATTAATTATTGTTCCAGGCCAAAACCATTGGTCTAGAGAAAGATTTAATGATGTGTGACTATTCACACTGTGTGTGACAAGAACTTGGGTTGCATAGGCTGCATTAGCTAAGTTAGTAATATTTGGTCGAGGCAAATACTTAAAAGTTGTCGCATCTAGACTGTCATTGGAGTTGCGATGGACTGTGGTGAAATCGTTAACATGATAGAGGGAGAGGGATTGGGATTTCTACGTTCAATATCTGCCATTGCTAAACTATTATTTGCTGGCTTATTCACGTGGTAGTTTTTCGAATAGCTTCAAAAAAAATATTTATATTCTGCACAAAGTCTTGACAAGTTTATCATTTCGTGTAGTTTTAGGAATGATTCCTTGTATAAAGTTTCAATCGAATTAATGTTCTCGTGTCCGGCAGGTTTCATCTGCATCGGAGTTGAAAAATGAAATTGTTCCAACGTTAATTGTATCTTGAGAATCACCTGTTGCTGGTTGCATTACTATGTATAACGTGGTTGTGACCATTAGATTATCTAGTAACTTATCATGTTATGTGTACTACTTACAAATGCACATGTTGGTTGTAGCATATGGACATTGTACTGTGACCAGATTGTTGTGAAATTGAATACGAGTATCTCAAAAATAAAGCACACAAAAGTTTTTTAGTTATATCTTAATGCTACAACCAATATGTGCGTTTGTAAGTGCACATATCATAAGTTCATAGATACTGGTCTCGCAACCATGTTATACATTGTAATACCACCAGAAATAGGTGATCCAGATACAATTATCGTTGGAACAATTTCATTTTTCAACTCCGATGCAGATGAAACCTGCTGGACACAAGAGAGCATAGCATTAATACGATTAAAACGTTTATACAAGGAATCGTTCATTAAACTACACAAAATGATATAGGCCTACATATTAAGTTAAGAGCTTCGTGGAGTAAATAAATATTTCTTTTGGATCTATTTGAACAACTACAAAGAGAATAAGCCTGCAAATAATTGTTTGGCAATGGCAGATATCGAACATAGAAATCTCAATTCCTCTATCGATGTTAACAAAATCACTACAGTCTATTGCAACTCTAATGGCACAGTCTAAATGCAACAACTTCTGAGTATTTTACACTCAAATACTATGGTATATCGCTGATCCAGTTTTGAAGAATTTGCTAACACCCAAAATACGAACCAATAAGCAACTTTTAATTACATTATTTTAATGATATCAATTTCTCTTAACACTTGGTAACCTATTTCATAATCCATTTACGTTGATGCTGAAGAAGGTACAGTACCGGTATCAATGTAATGCCAAAACATGTAGCCTACATCGTTTAATAAATATTACATCATAGTATTGACAAGGCGGTGGTTCATCAAATGTATCACCAGCCAATATGGTTAACTATTATCACAATAAAATGGTAAATATATATATACACTAGCAGAAGTACCCATTCTTCGAACGGTCTTCGGTATTAATAATCAGATGTTACCAATTGATCTACTGTTGCAATGTTTAGGGGCTTGGAACCTGTTTGTTGGCAAAGAAATATGATTACGCCTAGCTAAAATGTGCTCTCAAACTAAATTTACCTAACGTGTTCTTCGTGGCGTGAAAATAAAATTGAAAACCTCGTAGACGAATCGCAATACACGTCACATACGAACAGACCCTAACCATTGTGTCAAGTGCCTAACTACCGGAAGACCCCTTTTATAAATTACAAAGGCTTGTGGTGCATGCAAATTCAGTTTTCTTTAGCCTCCAATGGCCCAAATTCCTAAAATCAGCAAAAAACTGTCTACTACTTCAAATCAGGAATTTTTGAAAATAATGTTGCTGTTTGGAGATATATTAGACCTTCTGTACGACATATCGCACGTGTAAGTCGTGTGAAAAAAATCTTGGCTACTCCTTGAACCCCTTAAGCGCATTGATGAATTTTACAGTTTTAGTTGGTTCCGTGATAACCTTATAGCCATTTGCAACCTTTCACAGAAATGTAATAAATGCAGTGGCATTACTTATTCCAGAAATAAATGGAAAGTTGGATGCCACCTCTTGAGATACTTTTGTCATGGTTAGTGGCTTGCATTCCTTATTTAGTTTATTAAATGAAATTAGTTTTCTGGGAATATCTAGGAAACTGTTGGGTTTAGAGCCTTAAAATATAGTTTTCGGGGACCCTTTACGGCTCTCTTTCTTTCTGACACCAAGGGTTTGAAAATGAGTTTGTCTCGTCGTTGTACGCCATAAGAATGATAATAATTAAAATAATAGTAATAATAATAATAATATAACAATATAGGGATAGCGATATAATAGACCTTCCGTACCATACACGCACGTGTAAATTGCGTTAAAAAATTCTAGAGTACCTCTTGACCCCTTAAGCGCATTATATGTATTGATGAATATTTCAGCTTAATTTGGATCCGTTATAACCTTATTGTCGTTTGAAAACCTTCACAGTAATATAATAAATGGAATTGCATTGCGTCTTACAGAAATAGATGGACCTCTGAGATTCTGTTGCCATTGTTACCGGCATGCATTCCTTCATTAATTTATTAAGTGAAATTAGTTTTTTGGGAATATCTCGAAACATTTTGGTTTTAGGGCCTTAAAATGTGTTTTTCGGGGTTCATTTAGGGCCCCCAAGTTTCGTATCTCACATTGAAGGGCTGAAAATGAGCTTTGTCTCACCCTTCTACGCTTCTTTCAGCTTTTATTTTAAGGGGGTAGGCCCCCTGTTATGAGAGGTACGGAGAAGAGTTACATCAATGATTAGTATCGTGCCTCTGATGGATATCTGTATCAAATTTTACGTTAATCCACCCAGCCGTTCTCGAGTTATAATGACACTAAGTATTGTCCACAGACAAACAGACAGACAGACATAAAAAATAATTGCGTGCATCCGTCACAACACAGTCTGAAACGGGCAAATATGTCAAATTTCCGTGGAAATGCAGCAAGAACAGACAAACATTCATTTTTATATAACAGAGAAGGGATATAATAGACCTTCCGTACCACACCCGCACGTGTAAATCGCGTGAAAAAATTCTAGAGTACCCCTTGACCCCTTAAGCGCATTGTATGTATTGAATATTTCAGCTTAATTTGGATCCGTTATAACCTTATAGCCGTTTGCAAACCTTCACAGTAATGTAATAAATGGAATTGCATTGCGTCTTACAGAAATAGATGGACCTCTGAGATTCAGTTGCCATGGTTACCGGCATGCATTCTTTCATTAATTTATATATATATATATATTTAGAATTTGGCCAATTATAGACCGCTTTGAACCTAAGACTACGGTACATTGTTTCGTTTTTTCTTTTCTTCCCAAAACTTCTTCATACGTTGGCTGATGACCTGCCTCTGTTCCGTTGATAACACTCTCCGTGGTTGATGTGGAACTTGCAGAATCGAAAAATCTGCAGTAGTGATCAGTCGCCGGAATTCCACCCTATTAGAAACGGTGTTGTTTGTGATCTTCAGTTTTTGCAGATCACACCGTATCTCTTCCAGCCATCTAGTGGTGTTTTTAGCCTACTTTCGATTTTTGCAAAAAATGAAAGTAGACTTATGAGATCAACACAGGGCGAAAAAAAGTGTCTGTCTGTCTGTATCTCTTCCAGCCATCTAGTGGTGTTTTTAGCCTACTTTCGATTTTTGCAAAAAATGAAAGTAGACTTATGAGATCAACACAGGACGAAAAAAAGTGTGTCTGTGTGTGTGTGAGTCTCTGTGTGTGTGTGTGTGTGTGTACTCTGAATGTCTGACCCCCCCCCCCCTATCAATTCGAACACGGTGAACACGAATTGAACGAAATTTGGTACAAAGGTAGCACTAGCAGGGGAGACCTCAGTGTCATGTTTTATATCGCCGCCATCTTGACGGAAACGTAATGGCGGCCACACAAATGTTCAAAGCTTAAATCAAATTACGACTAACCTAATCAGTCGATCTCTACCGAATTTTGCAGCAACATACCCTTAAGGGGGGAGCATCCTTTACCCAAACTAATAGGTCATCGGCTTAATAGTTTGCGGATGGCGGCCATCTTTGTGTGAAAATTGATTCCCCCTATTAATTCGAACACGGTGAAACCGAATAGAATGAAATTTAGTACAGAGGTAGTACTAGCAAAGGGCACCTCAGTGTCATCGTTTATATTGCCGCCATCTTGACGAAAACGTATTGGCGGCCACACAAATGTTCAAAGCTTAAATCAAATTACGACTAACATAATCATCCGATCTCTACCAAATTTTGCAACAACATACCATTATGGAGGAAGCATCCTTTGACTAAATTAATAGGTCATTAACCTATTAATTTGTGGATGGCGGCCATCTTTGTGTCAAAATCGATTCGCCGTATTAATTCAAACACGGTGAAACCGAATGGAACGAAATTTGGTACAGAGGTAGCACTAGCAAAGGGCACCTCAGTGTCATGATTTATATCGCCGCCATCTTGACGAAACGTAATGGCGGCCACACAAATATTCAAAGTTTAAATCAAATTACGACTAACCTAATCATCCGATATCTACCAAATTTTGCAAGAACATACCTTTATGGAGGGAGCATCCTTTCACCAATCTGGTAGGTCATTGGCCTAATAGTTTGCGGATGGCGGTCATCTTTGTGTCAAAATCGATTCCCCCTATTAATTCGAACACAGTGAAACCGAATGGAACGAAATTTGGTACAGAGGTAGCACTAGCAACGGGCACCTCAGTGTCATGTCTTATATCGCCGCCATCTTGACGGAAACGTAATGGCGGCCACACAAATGTTCAAAGTTTATATCAAATTACGACTAACCTAATCATCCGATCTCTACCAAATTTTGCAAGAACATACCTTTATGGAGGGAGCATCCTTTGACCAATCTGGTAGGTCATTGGCCTAATAGTTTGCGGAAGGCGGCCATCTTTGTATGAAAATTGATTCCCCCTATTAATTCGAACATGGTGAAACCGAATGGAACGAAATTTGGTACAGAGGTAGCACTAGCAGAGGGCACCTCAGTGTCATGTTTTATATCACCGCCATCTTGACGGAAACATAATCGCGGCCACCCAAATGTTAAAAGCTAAAATGTAATTACGACCAACCTAATAATCTAGTCTCTACCAAATTTTGCAACAACATGCCTTTTTGAGGAAAGCATCTTATGACTGACTACAAGGTCATCAGCCCAATAGTTTGCAAATAGCGGCCATGTATGTGTGCAAATCCATTCCCCATATCAATTCAAACACGGGGAAACCGATTTGAAAGTTTTTTTACAGAGGTAGCATAGCGAAGGACACCTCATATTCATGTTTAATATCCATATAGCACGTTGTATTTCAATAAGCTACTACAAATGTAATGTTATTCACTTTGCTCCACGTTGAGCGTACAAGTGTAATGTTTTCTACTAAGATATGTTGTTTTAATGGGCGCCAAGACCTCAACGCTATGTTGAAATCTAAATTTGTATTTTACAACACCTAGCTCTGGTAGAACACCTTCAAGAATCTTTACTCTCAGATCGTTGTATGATTGGATCATTAACCCAACAAACAATTGTATCAGGAGAAGGAATTGGTCTATATCTAATGCTACCTACTGAAAACAAAGATTGCATGGTTAAAAGAAATGAATTTATTGTATAAAAACAAGTATAGCAAAATTAATAATAATAATAATAATAATAATAAGTTTGAATTTAAATTGGAGCGTTGCGATATAAATATTACCGCTAGAAAATTACGTGAAAACGGAGTCGGATAAATTACTGATTTTACTCTTAATCCCAAGCTATGAAGTTACTGAATTACTGAATATGAAACAAAGAAAGACGACAGATTGCGTAGTTATGAGTCATTCGCGCTTACCACTGGAAATTGCCGAAGCATTTCCCTCGTACTGGATGTTGAAGTGAGCTTCCCACAGCCTCCTGGATGTCGCCATCTTCTTCGTTCGTTGATGATATATTTGTAGATATGAAGATTTATGGTCCGTACATCGGAACCAACACGTACAACCACAACGGTTAAGTTTCACAAAGATAGTCGCTAACTCCACTGAACATCGGAGCCACTCACTCGTGCAGCCATACTGGTTAAATTTTATAACGATAGTCCTCGTTTCCACGGCGTGCCAACCATATATGCACCCGCCGCATCCCCACTCTTCAGCCGACTTCTTCACGCTCGCCCTCCACTGATTGGCTGACCCCTCACGCGCTACTCCCCTCTTCTGGCTCATTACACACTCGGCGGGAGGGTGAAGTCGATTGCCGTTCCATACATCCGCCTTTTCTTGACGCTGCGACCCAGCCTTGCGTCATACTACTTGACAAGCATAAGCCTGTATTTGAATTCCCAGTGAGTCATGTCTCTCAATATACCCTAACTGACGAAACTCCGTAAAATTCCGTAATCATATAATTTTCTACGCTAATGTTGATCGTAATAATTTGCTTGATAGTGTTTTCTATAATCATAGAAAACCTATCTGTATGCTTATAATTTTATAAAAAAATGCTCCAAAATCATTTAATAATAATAATCCATGTGCGATCTGTGCTGGACAAAACGGAGGCAGACAGGTTTTTCTCCGGGTACTCCGGTTTTCCCTGGCAAAATTTCATTCCAGCAACACTCTCCACTATCATTTCATTTCATCTGTCATTCATTTAATAATTGCCCCAGAGGAGTGCGTCAGGCCTCGGCAGCCGGCACAGTTCATATCCTCGCCGCTAGATGGGGGCTTCATTCATTCCATTCCTGACCCGGTCGGAGACTGGAAGCAGGCTGTGGATTTTCATTTCAATAAGTTGATAATAATAAGTTAATAATAATAATAAATTAACATGAAAAATTCTCTTGGCTGAACAATTTGCCGCGTAAATAAATATAGAATGGCTTCCTACTGACTTATGCCAGTTGCATAAAAACCCCTCGAAAAACACGTTACATATTCGCCTCGGATCATCGGATGATTTACCGTGACGACGGTCCATTATCCGATTATCCCAGACACGTTAATAATCCCCATCCAAAATACATATTACATAAATGAAATCACCCTAAATTACAGATATATACACTCATAATTTTTCTTCACGCACTTTGCGTCAAAGTTTGTTGTCACTATGGATTGCACTTTGCAACCAGTCCAATGTTTTTCATAAAGAATAATGTTCCACGGATATTTCCGCCTCTCAAATTTCTCTATGTTGGAAAAATAGACATAAATAATGTGTGAGCACTATGTATTTATGATGTCGTATCACACCCACTGAAGGTGTTCTGATATATTTATATCACCATAGAACTTCCTAATTTCACTGGAGGTCCCTTCCTTATGGTGAAATTTAATCTCACTTTTCACTGAGCACACGATCACACTATTGTGGCAGCGCCTCGTGACCATAATACTTAATCTCTCTTTAAAGTAGATTATTATTAATATTGACTTCTGAAAAAAAAAAACAGTAAGTGCGCATTACATATAACACCAAATATTTATGTGCCGTAATCGCCCTGTCTTCTTAAGTTCCCGTAGACCATATTCTACTTAATACTAGTTCTCAACACAGACCAGTTCTCCTCACACAAATAATACCTTTGTACAAATTACCTTAAATTACACACTTACAAATCTTACATGGCGAGGCCGTAAACAGAAATCACGTGTGCTGATATGTATGAGTTTCATGAAGGACTGTCTCGCCTTCTGATGGCCCATCTTTTGTCTCGTGGACGCCTTAAGCAAAAATACCCTGTTCAAGCGCTCACCAATCTCTAGGAGACAAATGGGAATTCACCAGCGCTACCAAATTTTGGCCTTGGTGTATCGAGACATTTTAGTGCTCAAGAGCATCCGACAATCCCGTCATATTTCCCTGTACCATAAAAACTCTCATTTACTTACATACTACCCCCCTGTGTGACTTCTGATACGCCTGCCTTGAAGACCAGATCTTCCACGCACCAAATACCACACTTACTCATTTGATAGGCTGGCTCGCCAGCTAAACACACTCACTTTATGACACATATTTTCGTAGACTATGTATATCATACGTCCCGTAAAATCTGTTTCCCTTACTATCCTCCAGCACATATGCTGTTTTGCCAATACGTTTGGAAACTATAAATGGGCCCTCGTAGAGATAAAAGAACTTGGACATGACTTTCTCTAGCTTATTTGACTGTTTCGGCACTCTAAGTAAGACTCTGTCTCCCGGCTCGAATAGGTCAAATTTAGTTTCTTTTTGTTGGCGAATTCTCTTTTGTGCTGACTTAGATAAATTCTGTTTCGCCAACTGGACAATGTAATCCATCCCCGGTTGCTTACCCTCATTTAATCCCAACACCCTCGCTAGTTCATTTTGTGGTCTCTTTCCGAAGTGAACCTCGTATGGCGTCAATTTCGCGCTCTCATGCTGGACAGAATTCAGCCAAGTCTCGACCTTGGGAAGATGTCCAACCCAGGCCGTATGCTTGTCATGCACTAGAGTCCGAAAAAGACGAGCCACTTCCCTTAATGGACGCTCTGCAGAATTACCCTGAGGGTACCTTACAGAGGAATGAACGTGTGTAATACCAGCTTCCTGCATACTGGTTCTCCATTTCTTTGCAGTAAACTGTGGTCCACTGTCAGATAGTATCCTGAGAGGAAGGCCAAACTCAGGTACATACTTATTAATGATCAGACGGCTACACGCTAGTCCCGTGGCTTTCCTTAGCGGATATAGCTTGACATACTTACTAAAAGCGTCAATAACTATAAAAATGTACTCGTAACCGTACTGTCCTTTAACGATCGGGCCAAATAAATCCACACACAGTAGTTCGCCGGGACTACTTGTGAGAACTGCAGATCTCTCCCCCACTAAATATTTTACTGGATATTTCCTCCTTTGACAGGTGACACACTTAGCTAAAATCCTCCTAACATCCCTTCCCATTTTACTCCAAATGAAGTCACGACCAATTTCATAGAAGACCTTGGCAGCACCAAAGTGTCCTAATTTCCTATGAATGAACCAAATTAGCTCCTCCCGCAAAGTGGCAGGAACACATATTGCCCACCGATTATTCCTACATTTCCGTGCAAGAAGCCCATCCTGCATCTTGTACGTGAACCGTCCTACTTTCACATATTCTTCTTCACTTACTTCCAACCAAGCCAGTGACTCCCCTAACTTAACGTCATCACGTTGCTCCACTAGCATATTTCTCAGTGTCTGTAACGATGCCCTGTTGCTACTGTCCACACATGCACATATTAAAATACCGTCCTCTGCTTTAACCACAGGATAATCCCTACATAAATTAGTGTCCCTTGATAGCATGTCTGCAAGAATGTTATCTTTACCTTTAATATATTTTACTGTGAATTCGTATTCCTGCAGAGCAAGAATCCACCTACTAACTCTGTTAGAACTGAGTTTACAAGTCCTCATATACAGTAATGCATGGTGATCTGTATGAATCTCAAATTTCCCCCCTACTAAATACATTCTAAATTTCCCTAAACTGAAAACAATACCTAAAAGCTCTAACTCAGTAATCGTGTATCTTTTCTCTGCTGCTGTCAGTCCTCGCGAGGCTAAAGATACAATGCACAGATTACCCTCATCATCTTTCTGGCATAACACTCCAGCAATGCCTATATGTGAAGCATCAGTCATAACCCCATATTCCTTATTTTTTAAAGGATATTTCAGCACTACAGCTTTCTCAACCCCTTCCTTTAGCGCTCTGAAAGCCTGATCATGCTTGGATTCCCATCTCCACCGAGTCCCACTTTTAAGCAATTCCCTGAATGGTTCTACCAACCCTGAGTATTTAAGAACGAACCTCCTGAAAAAGTTGCAAATTCCCAGGTATGTTTTTAACTGTTTAACATTCTGTGGCACCTCTGCGTTAAGTATCTTATTAACCCTACTTTCTTCTGGTGTCACCCCTCTACTCGACACTCTATGACCTAAAAATGTCACTTCTGACTGACAGAATGACGACTTAGACAGCTTCAAAGTGAACCCTGCCTGATCTAACTTCTGAAAAACTATATTTAAATGACGTAGATGCTCCTCAAAACTGCGTGAACTTATTACCATATCATCAATGTAAATGGTTACAAACTCTCCTGTGTCATCCCCTAATGCGATGTTTAAAGCCCGAATTAAAGCTGCTGAACTACTCTTTAACCCATAAGTTGTTCTACAAAATTGATAAAGGTTATATTTATGACTAAAAGCTGTAAATGGTCTATCTTCGTACATAAGTGGCACCTGCCAAAAACTGGAACTCAAATCTACACAAGTGAAATACTTCTTTCCCTCAAATGTTTGCATTAATTCCTCTATTGACATAGATTTCAGCTGATCTGAACTAATTCTACTGTTAACCAAACGAGCGTCTAAACAAATACGAACTGTTCCGTCGGCTTTGGGTACCGTGATCAAAGAATTAACATACGGACTATTAGAGTGCTCAATAATCCCATCTTCAAGCATCTGGTTAATTTGTGCCTCAACTGCACTCTGATAAGCGAAAGGTACAGGATATCTATGTCCTGTGAATACTGACCTATCAATAACGTTCAATGAATGTGTATAGCAATTGGCCATACCAATGCGATCCTCAAAAACTCTCCTATTACACAATAACACATCATAGAGCCGAACACATTGTTGCACCTCTATATTTCCCTGAAATGAAGCATCACGTAACGAGTCCTCCATACTACCGTTCGTAATCACACTGCCCACAAAACATGTAGAACCCCGCTCTACGGCTGGCGATATCTCATTTAAAGTACAAATCACACCTACAACACTACTTCTCTGAATATGGTCATTGAACGCTACTTCTACTTCAGAATCTCCCCATTTAAATTTCAAACTCCCTACATCATAACATAAGTTACCAGACACTCTACTTAGCCACTCTGAACCCAAGATAACACTGAATACTAAATTTGGAATTACAAGGCAAATCTGCTTCTCTACATGATTATTAATTTTAATGTCTACTAAAACTTGCTTAGAAATTACTTTAGACCTCTTCCCAACAGCTGTGATAACAAAAGTGCTTTTAATTGGCATCTCCTCGAAATTTACTCCAGTTCCTTTCATTTTATCATAAAATGCACTACTTATGCAACTCTTCATACAACCACTATCAATTAAAACATCTGTGTACGCCTCGGACACGTTAAATTTAACTATGGGGCTCTTACTAGCCACTTCCTGAATAATACCTTCATCATTTAGTTCACGTAATAATTCATTTCTTACATTTAGGTCATAGGGTTCCTGTATAATTGTATGGACAGGGCATGTTACAGACTGAGATTCTGACCTTACATCGCAGCCTGGTTCGTGTTTAAAGCATTGCTACCGCTTGGTGTAGTACTACTGACTACTGCACTGGTCTGGTTGTTCTGGGTTGTATTAACGGTATCTCTCTGTCCGTTATTACCATTGGGCTGATTCCCTCCTTGACCCCTGTTCTGGTTATAATAATTATTATTATTATTATACCGCCCTTGGTTACCCCTATAATCGTTATTTCGGCCTTGATTTCCCCTGAAATCATTATTTCTACCTTGGTAGTTCGTACCATACCCATTTCCTCTGTACTGGTTATGCTGATTATTATTATTACTATTTTGGTTCCCCCTTTTTTGAACGCTGGCCCCTTCGCCACTGTTCCCTTGAACTTCCTAGTTCCTATTCTCATTAGGCCTGTTATTATTGTTACACTGGTTCCTACCGAAATTCTCCTCGTAACCGCCTCTTCCCAGAGCATCGAATGTACTCAATAAATTCTCCACTTGTGAGATAGATTTAACATTTTGGATACAGGCAGTTTCTTTGATTCTGTATGGAAAATATCTTAGTAATAGCCTGACTACTTCACTCTCCTCCTTCAAACCATCTAGATATTTGCACGTTAATACCTGTCCTAAAAAGTACTCGGTCATAGTGAAGTTGCCTCTCGGGTTATATTTCCCACACACAATTCCCTCACGATGCTGAGACTGAATGACCTCATTCCAAAATTTCTCACAAAATTTAACTTTGAAATCTGTAATATTCCCAAAATTGTCTCTGTAGACAGCAAACCAGTTTCTTGTCTCCCCTACAAACGCTTGCTCTAAAATTTCAACTACCTGGCACCACTCAACACTACCATCTTCCAACCTCTCCCCGAATTTATTTTCTATAGTATTCATGAACTCCATTGGACAACCCTGCCGATTACTAAATTTGCCTAGTTCTATTTCCCTGTGTGTGCTATTCACATAAACTGGCCTACTCTGGCTATTTTCCTGCCTAATTCTAGCTTTCAACTTCTAATTCAGCAATTTTCTCCTCAGCTTTTCTTTCAATATTAGTTACAGTTAACCTAATGCTCCCTTCCGATGCTTCAACTTTACCACTTAACTGAGCTTGTTTCTCACTAATCTCATTAATGCTTTCCTTATTCCTCTCCCTTAAAGTATTAACTTCAGTGATTATTTCTGCATGTACTTTATCAATTCTTCCCCCCAGCTATTCTTTAACCTCTTTTGTTGCTACCTGAATCTTATCAATTTCTCCCCCCAATTGCTTTTTGACCTGCTGTGTTTCAAGTTGCACTAGGTCTTTTAAATTTTCAGCCTGTGTACTGATTCTAATTTCCAACTCCTCTTGTACTTTTCCTAACTTTCTGTCTACATCTGCTACAATTTCTTTAGCCTTCTCTTCCATCACCCCTCTGATTTCTCCTCTAATCTGCTCAAATTTCTTATCTAATTTTAGATTGTTCTCTTCAAATTTATCATTTAATTTATTGTTCACTTCCTTACTGCTCTGTTCCAATTTAGCATTTAAACTATCACTCAGCTCCCTATTACTCTCTTTATTTTCCCTACTATTTTGTTCTAATTTAGCGTTATTTTGTTCGAGTTTAGCATTGTTTTGTTCAAGTTTAGCGTTTAAAGTTTCCGTACTCTCTTTATTTTCCCTACTATTTTGTTCAAGTTTAGCGTTTAAAGCTTCAGTACTCTCTTTATTTTCCCTACTATTTTGTTCAAGTCTAGAGTTTAAAGCATCAGTACTAATTTTGTTTTGTTGCATAAATTGGAGAAGCAAACTCTCGAACCCTGCTTGACTGTTTTGATTACCCCCCTCAGTATCGCGATTTACTTCCGACATCCCTGTACTGCTTTCATTTCCAAGACTAGCCATACTGCTCGTATCTTCACTATCCAACTGGGGACCACTACGCAACTTCATCTCTTCCTCAGCACCCCCCATGCTGATACACACCGATAAATGAAAAACCCCCAAAATACAGGCACAGAAATATATACCCTTCTCCTTCCACAAATGTTATTAGGTTTTCATCCCCAAGTTGGTAGCGACAAATGTAATGTTATTCACTTTGCTCCACGTTGAGCGTACAAGTGTAATGTTTTCTACTAAGATATGTTGTTTTAATGGGCGCCAAGACCTCAACGCTATGTTGAAATCTAAATTTGTATTTAACAACACCTAGCTCTGGTAGAACACCTTCAAGAATCTTTACTCTCAGATCGTGGTATGATTGGATCATTAACCCAACAAACAATTGTATCAGGAGAAGGAATTGGTCTATATCTAATGCTACCTACTGAAAACAAAGATTGCATGGTTAAAAGAAATGAATTTATTGTATAAAAAACAAGTATAGCAAAATTAATAATAATAATAATAATAATAATAAGTTTGAATTTAAATTGGAGCGTTGCGATTTAAATATTACCGCTAGAAAATTACGTGAAAACGGAGTCGGATAAATTACTGATTTTACTCTTATTCCCAAGCTATGAAGTTACTGAATTACTGAATATGAAACAAAGAAAGACGAAAGATTGCGTAGTTATGAGTCATTCGCGCTTACCACTGGAAATTGCCGAAGCATTTCCCTCGTACTGGATGTTGAAGTGAGCTTCCCACAGCCTCCTGGATGTCGCCATCTTCTTCGTTCGTTGATGATATATTTGTAGATATGAAGATATATGGTCCGTACATCGGAACCAACACGTACAACCACAACGGTTAAGTTTCACAAAGATAGTCGCTAACTCCACTGAACATCAGAGCCACTCACTCGTGCAGCCATACTGGTTAAATTTTATAACGATAGTCCTCGTTTCCACGGCGTGCCAACCATATATGCACCCGCCGCATCCCCACTCTTCAGCCGACTTCTTCACGCTCGCCCTCCACTGATTGGCTGACCCCTCACGCGCTACTCCCCTCTTCTGGCTCATTACACACTCGGCGGGAGGGTGAAGTCGATTGCCGTTCCATACATCCGCCTTTTCTTGACGCTGCGACCCAGCCTTGCGTCATACTACTTGACAAGCATAAGCCTGTATTTGAATTCCCAGTGAGTCATGTCTCTCAATATACCCTAACTGACGAAACTCCGTAAAATTCCGTAATCATATAATTTTCTACGCTAATGTTGATCGAAATAATTTATTTGATAGTGTTTTCTATAATCATAGAAAACCTATCTGTATGCTTATAATTTTATAAGAAAATGCTCCAAAATCATTTAATAATAATAAGTTGATGATAATAATAAGTTAATAATAATAATAAATTAACATGAAAAATTCTCTTGGCTGAACAATTTGCCGCGTAAATAAATATAGAATGGCTTCCTACTGACTTATGCCAGTTGCATAAAAACCACTCGAAAAACACGTTACACAACCAACATTCAATTATACTCCTTGAAAAGGACAAAAAGTTATAACAATACCCATGCATTTAGGAGAAAGTAGGCTATATGTTCTTTACTGAACATCTTGTTTAATTTGGAGATGTAGTCAAAATTTTTCTTAGTTAGCCTGCTGCTATCCATTCTATGAAGGTGACCATAAAATTGTAGTCTCCGTCTTTTAATTGAGTCTGTAATTTTTTCCACATTCGGTAAAGGTCTTCATTTTTTCTCTTCATCCAAATATCTTTATTCTTTTGGGGACCCAAAATTTTCCTAAGTATTTTCCTTTCTTTCTTTTCCAGTTCCTCTTGTTCACCTCTTTTGTTCAACGTTAAACATTCTGATCCGTATAATACCTCTGGTTTAATTACAGTTGTGTAGTGCCTGATTTTTGCCTGGAATGAAATTGATCGTTTGTTGAATCTATGTTGGGTGAGTTTATAGGCATTTTCCATCTTTCTGAATCTCTCCTTGCAGGATGTGTTATCAAGTCCATTAGACTGGATCCATTCTCCCAAATATTTAAATTTATCAATTCTTTGAATCTGTCCATGTTGAGTTGTTCGATACTTTTTCTCCATTGTGTCTGTGTTCAATATATTTGGTTTTTAGCCTACTTTTCACATTTTGCAAAAATGAGGAAAAAGTAGCCTTATGAGATCGATCCGGGAAAATGTGTGTCTGTCTGTCTGTCTGTCTGTCTGTCCTTCTGTCTGTCTGGCTGTGTGTTCTCCCCCCTATCAACTCCTAAACGGCTGCAGCAATCAAAACCAAATTTAGTATGAGTAAAGATGTGTACCGGAATAGCTCACGTCCATATTTGAAAATTATGTCAGTGCTACCAATTGCTGAAAAAACGCACTAGAAATTTGAGCTCCATGTTGGATATCTTGCAAGGTATGCATGGGAGCTATTCCAAAATTGGTACACATGTAGATAATACTATTTCAGTTCGATTTCCAGGAGGCCAACCATGACAGTGTTGCCAAAATAATTTTAAGCCTTCTGATATTTCCAATGTTTAAATGCATATAACTTCTACACTATCAATTGGATTTCAACCAAATTTTGTATGTAATATCTGTACATAAACAGATATGATTGAGCGTATTCTTAAGAGCCACCAGGGCTGCCAACTGTTAATAATTGCTCTCTTTTCTTAAAATCCAAATACCAATATATCAGAAAGTATGCAAGCCAACAGCTCTAAACTATGCACACGTATATTCTGACATTTTAGATTAATTTGGAGTAACTTATATACGTCAGTTCTACCAACATGATTATAAGCCTGCTGATAGTACCAATTTTTAAATACATGTAACTTCTATACTATCAGTTGGATTTCAACCAAATTTCGTATGTGATATGTGTACCATAACAGATATGACTATAAGTATTGTTAAGAGCAATCAGGGCTGCCAACTGTTAATAAATGCTGCCTATATTCTTTTTACCCTAATATCAATATATCAGAAAGTATGCAAGCCAACAGCTCTATACTTTGCACACGTATAGCACCTGACATTCTAGATTAATTTGGAGTAATTAATACAAGGCAGTGCTGCCAACATGATTCTATGCCTGCTGATATGTCCAATTTTAAAATACATGTAACTTCTATACTAACAAATGGATTTCATCCAAAATTGGCACAACAAGATATCATAATAATTCAGATTATTTCTGACCAGCACACGCATGGTATTGTTGGCAACATGCTTTTACGCGTGCTGATAGCTCCAGTGTCTAACTGCATGTAACGTCCATTGGACTTCAACCAAATTTTGTATTCTGTACCTTAAGAGGTGGAACTAAGAATATATTCAGTCACCAGGGCTGCCAACTGTAGTGCTCTATTAGGCTACATTATACCAGGTATATTTTGAACTAATTTGATATTTCGATATTACCAACTTAATTTCGTCATTATTCTAGATAGGTTCATATACTGTAGAATAATCATTGGCATGAAAAGTAGGCTGTATAGTTCTTCACGGAACTTCTTGTTTCATACGAAATCTGAAGACCAGTTTTTATTGCTATTTCTTGTAGGGTTTCAACCATTATTTGTGCTTGAAATCTGTTTTCTGAAATGATTGCTATGTCATCAGCAAAGGCAAGACATTTCACCTCAAATCTTCCTTTTCCTTGCCCCAAATGGAACCCTTCAATGTTTCTTTCGCATAATTTAAGTTCCCATTCCTTCATGATTTTGTTTAATATCAAATTAAATAGAAGTGGTGAAAGCCCATCACCTTGTCTAACTCCGGTTTTGATTTGGAAGGGTTCTGAAATGTCGTTTAGAAATTTAACTCTTGAGGTTGTATTTGTTAGTGTTTGTTCAACCAGTTGTCTGGTATTTTTTATCTATCCCTAATTCTGCTAGCGTTAGGAATACAGACTGTCTGTCTATTGAATCATAAGCCTATCTGAAATCAATGAAAGATACAAATGTGTTGAGGTTACGTATTGTTCTGATTCTAAGGATTGTTTTGAGATTGAAAATTTGCTCTGGACAAGATCTCCCTTTTCTAAATCCGGCTTGGAATTCGCCGATAGTATGTTCTGCTTGTTCTTCCAGATTGTGTAGCAATGCTTTAGAAAGAACTTTGTATGCGATTGGCTGTAAGGAAATACCTCTATAATTGTTGGGGTTTGTCTTATCTCCTTTCTCGTGCAAGGGATGGATTATTGCCTGTTTCCAATCATTTGGAATTGTTCCTTTTTCCCAAAATTCCTTGATAACTTTGTGTAAAGCTTCAGCTACAAATTTACCACCGAGTTTCAACATTTCAGTTAGTATCCCATCCTCACCAGGTGCCTTATTATTTTTAAGATTGTCAATATATTGTTCTATTTGTTGGACAGTTGGTGGTTCTGACGGAGTGTTCTCTTTTTGTGGTGATGTAAACTGTAGTCTTTCTAAAGGTTCTTCGCAATTAAGAAGTTCCTCAAAGTATTTAGCTAGTAACTCGCAGTTGTCTTTATTATTAGTGACCAGTCTACCAGTTGAATCCTTGAAATGGAGGTTCATTGGCTTGTATCCTTGGATCTCCTCTCGAAATACTTTGTAGAATTGTCTGGTGTTGTTCTTTTTAAAATCTATATCTATCTCTTCCAATCGCTTCTTATCATAATTACGTTTCTCTATCCTGATGATTTTGGATGTTAGCTTTCTGATCTCTACAAAATTAATCCAGTCATCTTCTCGTTTCCTGGAATTCCATAACTGCCAAGCCGCTAATCTACGTTCGATCGCTGCATCACATGTTGTATTCCACCATCGGTGTTTCCTTTTCCTTGGAGGCTGTCCCAATTCTTTGGCTGATTCTATCATTACATCTGTGATCTCTTCCCAGTTACTCTTATCTTTAGTATGCAGTTTATTGATAAATTCAGTCTTATTTTCTGATAAAACTTTTGTGTCTATTTTAGGAATTTTTGGAATTTTTGGCTTGGATTTATTTGGTTGGAATTTAGTTTTGATCTCAGACAAAAAATGGTCAGAATCAATATTTAATCCTCTCCTTACTCTAACATTCATGATTTCTCTAAAGTTCTGTTTTGTAATTGCTACATGATCCAATTGATATGAACCTAAATGTGGATTTGGAGAGCACCATGTTTTCTTTCTCCTCGGTAATTTCCTAAAAAAGTTGACATTAATTTAAGATCAAATAGTCTGCAGAAACTTATGAGTCTCTCTCCATTTCTGTTAGTGCGGTTGTGAGCTGGTAAGTCACCCACTATGCTTCTAAATTTTCTCTCTCTTCCAATCTGTGCATTAAAGTCACCAACTAAGATTTTAACGTGATGATAAGGTATATTTGATATTAAGTGAAATTGGTTTTCTGGGAATATCTCAAAAACTGTTGGTTTTAGGGCCTTAAAATGTGGTTTTCGGGGGTCCCTTTAGGGCTCCCGAGTTTCGTTTCTCACATTGAGGGGGCTGAAAATGAGCTTTGTCTCACCCTTCTACGCTTATTTCAGCTTGTATTTTAAGAGGGTTGGGCCCCTTTTATGAGAGGTACGGAGAAGAGTTACATCAATGATTGGTGTCGTGCCTCTGAAAGATATATGTATCAAATTTTACGTTGATCCACTCAGACGTTCTCGAGTTATAAGGACACAAAAAATTGTCCACAGACAGACAGACAGACAAACAAACAAACAAACAAACAAACAGACAGACAGACAGACAGACAAAAAATTTATTTTTGCGCGCATCCATCATAAAACAGTCTGAAACGCGTAAATATCGCAAAATGACGTGGAAATTGAGAAAAACAGACAAACTTTCATTTTTATATATAGAGAGATTCTAATACTGTATTTGTCCATAATTCACGCGTAGGCTCTAATGGTCGACACAGCTGGAATTTTACTATATAAGTCGTGATCTAATAAAGGGTACGGTGGGTTATAGATAGCGGAGGAGTAAACTAGGTTACCGTACCTAATTTCCAGATTCAATTTGTATCCTTACAGAAGGTAGTTATTTTGGCTAATATCCTCCGCAATCTATAACCCACCCACCTTTCTCTTTTTAGATCACAACTTATATATATTACATCTGTGTCAGCCATTATCCGCGTGAATTATGCACAAGTACAGTATTGCCAACCCCACGTATATGGTACCAATAATTACTAGATAGCACGGTCTGCGTTAGCCATGTATGCAACCCCTGTTTTTGTCACGCTTAATATTTTCTATTTTTAGCCTACTTTTCACATTTTGCAAAAATAAGGAAAAAGTAGACTTATGAGATCGGGAAAATGTGTGTCTGTCTGTCTGTCTGTCCTTCCGTCTGTCTGTCTGTCTGTCTGTGTGTGTGTGTCCCCCCCCCCTATCAACTCCTAAACGGCTGGAGCAATCGAAACAAAATTTGGTAGGAGTAAAGATCATTACCTGAATATCTCACGGCCATATTTGAAAATGATGTCAGTGCTACCAACTGCTAAAAAATCGCAATTGAAATTTGAGCTCCATGTTGGATATCATAGAAGGTATGAATGGGATCTATTTCAAAATTGGCACACGTATAGATAATAATATTACAATTTAATTTCCAGGAGGCCATACGTGGCAGTGTTGCCAAAATGATTATAAGCCTGCTCATAGGTCCAATTATTAAATGCATATAACGTCTACACTATCAATTGGAATTCAACCAAATTTCGTATGCGCTATGTGTACATAACCAGATATGACTGAGCGTATTCTTAAGAACCACCAGGGCTGCCAACTGTTAATAAATGCTCTTAATTTATTTTATCCAAATACCAATATATCAGAAAGTATGCAAGCCGACAGCTTTAAACTATGCACACGTATAGTACCTGACATTCTATATTAATTTGGAGTAACTTATATACGTCAGTGCTACCAACATGATTCCAAGCCTGCTGAGAGGTCCAACTTTAAATACATGTAACTTCCATACTATCATTTGGATTTCAACCAAATTTCGTATGTGCTATGTGTACCATAACAGATATGACTATGCGTATTCTTAAGAGCAACCAGGGCAGCCAACTGTTAATATGTGCTGTCTCATTTTTTGTTATCCTAATATCAATATATCAGAAAGTATGCAAGCCAATAGCTCTAAACTTTGCACACGTATACTACCTAGCATTCTAGATGAATTTGGAGTAACTAATATACGTCAGTGCTGCCAACATGATTCTAAGCCTGCTGATAGGTCCAATTTTAAAATGCATGTAACTTCTATACTAACTAATGGATTTCATTCAATATTGGCACAACAATAGATCATATTATTTCAGATTATTTCTGACCATTAAATGCATGACATTGTTGCCAACATGATATTACGCGCACTGTCAAATCCAATGTTGAACTGCATGTAACGTCCATGCTATTCATTGGACTTCAACCACATTTTGTATTCTGTATCTTAAGAGATGGAACTAAGAATATATTAAGTCACCAGGGCTGCCAAATGTAGTGCACTATTAGGCTACATTATGCCAGGTATACATTATTTCGAACTAATTAGAAATTTCGATATTAGCAACTTAATTTCGTCATTATTCTAGATGGATCCATATAGATTAATCATTGGCACGAATCTTAAATTTTAAGAAAAGTAGGCTCTTTAGTTCGTCACGGAACTTCTTGTTTATTATTGTTTTTATTTTTTTGTTAATCTTTTCTAGACCAATGGGTTTTGCCTGGACCGATAATTACTAGGTAGCGTGGGCCGCATTAGCCATATATGCACCCCTCGCTTTTGTCACACACAGTGGAATTAGTCAATCATATGACCGACCTCATGACAGGCATATTTTGTAGGCCTATCTTACATGTTGGCAACACGAACGTGACGTCAATGTATGCACCTAGGTAACAGATGAAGAGACCTCATGTGCTTGAGGAACATGGCTGCCATTGTTCAATGGGAAAGAAACAAAAGCACAAATTTCCAGCGCACTAGTGATAATGGACAGCAATTTCAATTGATATTGTCCCCTAGATTATTAATATAAGGTATGAAAATCATGTATTATCCGTATTAACAAAGTTGTGAGTTTCATAGAGGCAGGTTCTCATCTCATTCACTATTAATATAATTACTAGGTAGGACCGCGTTAGCCATATATGCTCCCCTGTTTTTTGTCACGCACAGTGGGAGAGTCACACAGGCAAAGAAAAATTGCAAATGAAGAGTTAAAAAAATATGTTGTGTTATACCGGTATATTTCCACACGATACTGCAATTTTTGTAGCAAGAGTATCGTTACTCCACTTTTAATATTGCCTGCAGGACGACCTATGTTATCGGTAAGGTTTACATTTCTGGACGGGTGCCTCTGTGTCCAGTAGCTGGCTTTAACAGTAGGTCTATTTGGGTGGTGGATTCATCTTTTGACAGGAACTGTAGAATTTGTAACAATTTGAAAAGCCACTCTGAAGGATGCATGCAGGTACACGTGGTCAGTAGCAACCACGTATGCATAAAATGCTTGTCGATAATATATTCAATGGTTCACTGGCATTCATAGGTCCATTGCTTTTGCCAACTTGTGCTAAATTTCGGCATTCCACAGAGCATACGTACAGCTACTGTGAGTCACCAGTTAGTCATGTTTCTCCACTTTGTTATAAATCCAATTAAACATGCAATTTTTAGCCTACTTTCGATTTTTGCAAAAAATGAAAGTAGACTTATGAGATCAACACAGGGCGAAAAAAGTGTGTCTGTCTGTGTGTGTGTATGTGTGTGTGTGAGTCTGTGTGTGTGTGTGTATGTGTGTGTGTGAGTCTGTGTGTGTGTGTGTGTGAGTGTGTGTACTCTGAATGTCTGTCCCCCCCTATCAATTCGAACACGGTGAATGCGAATTGAACTAAATTTGGTACAAAGGTAGCACTAGCAAAGGACACCTCAGTGTCATGTTTTATATCGCCGCCATCTTGACGGAAACGTAATGGCGGCCACACAAATGTTCAAAGTTTAAATCAAATTACGACTAACCTAATCATCCGATCTCTACCAAATTTTGCAACAACATATCTTTATGGGGGGAGCATCCTTTGACCAAACCAATAGGTCATCAGCGTAATAGTTTGCGAATGGCGGCCATCTTTGTGTGAAAATTGATTCCCCCTATTAATTCGAACACGGTGCAACCGAATGGAACGACATTTGGTACAGAGGTAGTACTAACAAAAGGCACCTCAGTGTCATGATTTATTTCGCCGCCGTCTTGACGGAAACGTAATGGCGGCCACACAAATGTTCAAAGCTTAAATCAAATTACGAATAACCTAATCATCCGATCTCTACCAAATTTTGCAACAACATACCTTTATGGGGGGAGCATCCTTTGACCAATCTAATAGGTCATTAGCCTAATATTTTGCGGATGGCGGCCATCTTTGTGTGAAAAAGGATTCCCCCTATCAATTCGAACACGGTGAAACCGAATGGAACGAAATTTGGTACAGAGGTAGTACTAACAAAAGGCACCTCAGTGTCATGTTTTATATCGCCGCCATCTTGACGGAAACGTAATGGCGGCCACACAAATGTTCAATGCTTAAATCAAATTACTATTAACCTAATCATCCGATCTCTACCAAATTTTGCAACAACTTACCCTTATAAAGGAAACATCCTTTGACCAATCTAATAGGTTATTAGCTTAATAGTTTGCGGATGGCGGCCATCTTTATGTCAAAATTGATTCCCCCCATTAATTCGAACACGGTGGAACCGAATGGAACGAAATTTGGTACAGAGGTAGCACTGGCAAAGGGCACCTCAGTGTCATGTTTTATATCGCCGCCATCTTGACAGAAACGTAATGGCGGCCACAGGAATGTTCAAAGCTTAAATCAAATTACGATTAACCTAATCATCCGATCTCTACCAAATTTTGCAACTACATACCTTTATGAAGGGAGCATCCTTTGACCAATCTAATAGGTCATTAGCCTAATATTTTGCGGATGGCGGCCATCTTTGTGTGAAAAACGATTCCCCCTATCAATTCGAACATGGTGAAACCGAATGGAACGAAATTTGGTACAGAGATAGCACTAGCAAAGGGCACCTCAGTGTCATGATTAATATCGCCGCCATATTGACAGAAACGTAATGGCGGCCACACAAATGTTTAAAGCTTAAATCAAATTACGACTAACATAACCATCCGATCTCTACCAAACTTTGCAACAATATACCTTTATGGAGGGAGCATCCTTTGACCAATCTAATGGGTCATTAGCCTAATAGTTTGCGGATGGCGGCCATCTTTATGTCAAAATTGATTCCCCCTATTAATTCGAACACGGTGCAACCGAATGAACGAAATTTGGTACAGAGATAGCACTAGCAAAGGGCACCTCAGTGTCATGTTTTATATCACCGCTATCTTGACGGAAACGTAATCGCGGCCACTTAAATGTTAAAAGCTAAAATGTAATTACGACCTACCTAATAATCTAGTCTCTACCAAATTTTGCAATACCATATCTTTATGTGGGAAACATATTCTGACCAAACTGCAAGAACATCAGCCCAATAGTTTGCAGATGGTGGCCAAGTATGTGTGCAAATCGATTCCCCCTATCAATTCAAACGCGGTGAAACCGAATTGAACGAAATTTGGTACAGAGGTAGCACTAGCAAAGGGCACCTCATATTCATGTTTAATATCCCTATAGCACGTTGAATTCCAACAAGCTACTACAACCAACATTCAATCATACTCCTTGAAAAGGACAAAGAGTTATAACAATACCCATGCATTTAGGAGAAAGTAGGCTATATGTTCTTTACTGAACATCTTGTTTAAAAAAAATATAGGCCTACTGTATATATTTTGTGCACTCCTTGTTAAACTGTTTTGCCTGAAAAAAAAAATGCAAGCAGTTTATTTGTTTCATGTCACTGTGTTCAAAAGAGGTGGACATTAGATTTTGAAATCAATAACATCAAGAGAAGCAAGGCATGCAACACTGTTTAAACTTAAGTTATTGGGGTAAGATGGTACAGGCTAGCTCAAATTATCTTGTTTTGCCATTTTCATACCATATTCAACAGCAGTGAGTTCCTGAGTTCTTAGCCTCATGTAAAATCTACATTATGTTGCAGATTGGCATCTGCAGTAGGAGTTATTGCACTTGATGCATCCCAAACATAGACTTCTTATCTGGTCATTTGTCAGGAGAGTAATTGCCACATTCCTCTGCTATTTCGAGAACAGCAATTTAGGATTTGTTCACAGAATTGGTAGGCCTACCTATGGGATAAATAATAGTGAAAGTTAATTGTTATGTCACGTAGAATGTCACCTGTACACTGCTTCAAATATCTATTAAAAACTATATTTTTCACACGCAATACAGAAACACGTTTTAACTTAAATTCTTAAAATAAGCGTACTTAATTGTCGTAGCCGAAGAAGAACTGTTCACTTCTCATTACCACGAAGAAGATTTGATGTAAGAAAGATGAGAAAGAACACAACATTAGCTTATTAATATACGGCCAATATTATTACATGCAACACATAAATAGAGCCGCCATGGCATGGTCAGTGCCGCCAACCCAGTAGAAATAATGTTTATTTAATGATAAGTGCCGTAATTATCGCCTGTGAGCAAGATAATTGCAAGGAAATGTCAATTAGGAATTATGTGTATATTTATTGGCTAATTATAGGGATATGTTTGCAATTTAATTACAACGTGTATCATGCATATGTTGGCAAGACGATATACAGCGCTCCATACGACTGGCCGCGCTACTACACCGATTGTGTCAAATGATCCCTTTCTGGTTGACTCCTCCTGGTCTCAACCGTCCCAACAGCACAACGGAATATTTGGGCACGCATGCGCAAAAGGGTTTACTGGCAATAGACGTAGAAATTCTCGCTGACATTGTGAGCTGCGATATGCACAGCAGAGTGGAGGGCACCTTGTGAGGGGAGTTGAAACATTTCCTGACGTCTGTTCTTATACATTATGTATTTGATTGTAGGTAATATCGTTATTAAAATAATTAACTTTCAAATAAAACAATGTGCTGCAGCACTTCAGCGCATTAAATGCAGCCGCGCCTGGTCAAGGCGTGACAGTCAGACCATTCGAGGTGTGACTGTCAGACTTCTCGAGGTGTGAAAGTCAGACCAGTCGAGGTGGGACAGTCAGACCAGTAGAGGTAGGGCAGTCAGAAGAGTATGCGTGCAACTCTCTGTTGTCATCTTTGAAAATGGGGATGACCACAAAGAAAACAACACCTGTTCACTGAGAGGGTTCAAGAAACATTCACAGATCCACACAAAAACCGAAGTTCAACTAACAACTTCAATGTGGATGGCGAGCTTGAAGATTAGAAGCCAACTTAGGAATGTCTGGTTTAAGATT
Source organism: Meconema thalassinum (assembly GCA_946902985.2). Classification (NCBI taxonomy): domain Eukaryota; kingdom Metazoa; phylum Arthropoda; class Insecta; order Orthoptera; family Tettigoniidae; genus Meconema; species Meconema thalassinum. The sequence goes on along the minus strand of OX336393.1, from coordinate 438,587,591 downwards.
GCTGAGTTTCAAACGAAGATTTTCTTTTTTCACTGTTAGGAGCCTATTCCGGTATTTATTCTTGAGATAAACAAGTGAAGAAAGTTTGAAGTAGTGAAAGGCAGTAAAAATCTAACTCCTTTGTCAGCTATGTGTGCATGGTCTGCACGCCTCTCAACCCAAAAGTTCATAAGAGCCATTTTTGAAAAAGTTTGCCTTAGTTCTGAATCACAATTCAATTGGCCTTAAAGTCCTCCGGCAACATATCAATGTTTTTTATATTTTTTAATTATATTTTATATTTTAAATTCTTATATGTTTATATTTTTCGTAACGTATAAATTTTTAGCCTATTTTCATTTATGAAAAAAAAAATAGGCTTATGAGATCTACTTTTGTCCGTGTGTCTGAGTGCGCGTTTGTGTATGTCCCCCCTAAAACATCTAAAGGGCTCAAGCGATTTCTATGAAAATCGGTAAGTTCATAGCACTATTCCGGACGACCCCAACCGTGCCCTTCAAATTTTCATACGTCTCACCAATCCAACATGGCAGCTGTGCGAAATGTTTAACCAGCATTCAATATCTCCGAAACTATTACCGATATCACCCTGGAATGTTTAACGGTGAGAAGGGGAAATACTTGAAGTTCACCTATGTGACTTTTGAAAACCTGGTAAGTACAAAACCAACATGGCAGCCAAGCGAATTTTCGACTTTTAAATGAACGTTTCTTGAGATTTAAATAACCAAACGCAATGATACTTGGTACAGTATATGTTTATACACATTGTAATGCACCGACATCAAACTTCGTTCAATTGTTTACATAACCTCAAGATGGCGGCAGTGCGAATTATTTCACCGGCATTCTATATCTCTGAAGCTATTACCGGTATCACCATGCAATTTAGTACGGAGATAAAGGGCACTACTAAAAGTTCATTTATGAGACTTTCAAAAACAGGTTAACTACAAAACGAACATGGCGGCCAAGCGAATTTGAAAGTTTTAAATAGACGTTTCTCGCGATTTAATGATCCAAACGCAATGAAACTTCGTACAGAAAATGTTTATACACATTGTAATGCACTGGTATCTAATTTAGTTCAATTGTTTACGTAACCTCAAGATGGCGGCTGTGCGAATTTTCTAAAATTAAGATTTTATTTCTTGTGTTCTAATCATGCGATCCAAATCAACATTTGCCTAATGAATGTACACAATAATCATCATCTAATATTACATAAATCTATGGCCTACATACAGTTTATTATAATCCAACATGGCGACCATCCAAAATATTTAGACGGTCCTCAATATCTATTAATCTACTACGGCAATCAAACTGAAATTTTGTAAGTGTATGGAGGCTATAATCATAAGTTCACCTATGGGACGTTCAATAACCTGGCGAGCACAAATCCAACATGGCGGTGGCGCGAAATTTAAATATTCAAAAGGACGTTTCTTGCGTTTTACCTATCCGAGTGCAGTGAAACTTGATACGGTATATGCTTATACAAATTTTAATCGACTGGCATCTAATTCATTTAAATTATTTTCATAACCACAAGATGGCGGCTGAGCGCAATTTTAAAATCCCGCTTTTATTTTTTGTGTCTTAATCATGCGATTGAAGTTTGAATAAAACACCTACACAATAATCTTCATGTAATAGTACATAAATCTATGGTCCATAATATAAAAATCCACAATGGTGACCATCCAAAATATTTAGACTGTTCTCAATATCTACGAATCTATTACAGCAATCAAACTGACAATTTGTATGTTGATAGAGGCATTTAATATTAGTAGGATATATGAAAATGGGCTATTTAGTTCTTCACGGAACTACTTGTTTTAAACTGATGACCCAGTTATCCCTGTACCGTAAACATGGATCAATAAGAACGTGAGCTATGTAATTATGCTGCACCAAATAAGGTGGATTTTCCCCCTTATTTTTTAGCCTACTTTCGATTTTTGCAAAAAATGAAAGTAGACTTATGAGATCAACACAGGGCGAAAAAAGTGTGTCTGTCTGTGTGTGTGTATGTGTGTGTGTGAGTCTGTGTGTGTGTGTGTCTGTGTGTGTGTGTGTGTGTGTGTGAGTGTGTGTACTGTGAGTGTGTGTACTCTGAATGTCTGTCCCCCCCTATCAATTCGAACACGGTGAATGCGAATTGAACGAAATTTGGTACAAAGGTAGCACTAGCAAAGGACACCTCAGTGTCATGTTTTATATCGCCGCCATCTTGACGGAAACGTAATGGCGGCCACACAAATGTTCAATGCTTAAATCAAATTACTATTAACCTAATCATCCGATCTCTACCAAATTTTGCAACAACTTACCCTTATAAAGGAAACATCCTTTGACCAATCTAATAGGTTATTAGCTTAATAGTTTGCGGATGGCGGCCATCTTTATGTCAAAATTGATTCCCCCCATTAATTCGAACACGGTGGAACCGAATGGAACGAAATTTGGTACAGAGGTAGCACTGGCAAAGGGCACCTCAGTGTCATGTTTTATATCGCCGCCATCTTGACAGAAACGTAATGGCGGCCACAGGAATGTTCAAAGCTTAAATCAAATTACGATTAACCTAATCATCCGATCTCTACCAAATTTTGCAACTACATACCTTTATGAAGGGAGCATCCTTTGACCAATCTAATAGGTCATTAGCCTAATATTTTGCGGATGGCGGCCATCTTTGTGTGAAAAACGATTCCCCCTATCAATTCGAACATGGTGAAACCGAATGGAACGAAATTTGGTACAGAGATAGCACTAGCAAAGGGCACCTCAGTGTCATGATTAATATCGCCGCCATATTGACAGAAACGTAATGGCGGCCACACAAATGTTTAAAGCTTAAATCAAATTACGACTAACATAACCATCCGATCTCTACCAAACTTTGCAACAATATACCTTTATGGAGGGAGCATCCTTTGACCAATCTAATGGGTCATTAGCCTAATAGTTTGCGGATGGCGGCCATCTTTATGTCAAAATTGATTCCCCCTATTAATTCGAACACGGTGCAACCGAATGAACGAAATTTGGTACAGAGATAGCACTAGCAAAGGGCACCTCAGTGTCATGTTTTATATCACCGCTATCTTGACGGAAACGTAATCGCGGCCACTTAAATGTTAAAAGCTAAAATGTAATTACGACCTACCTAATAATCTAGTCTCTACCAAATTTTGCAATACCATATCTTTATGTGGGAAACATATTCTGACCAAACTGCAAGAACATCAGCCCAATAGTTTGCAGATGGTGGCCAAGTATGTGTGCAAATCGATTCCCCCTATCAATTCAAACGCGGTGAAACCGAATTGAACGAAATTTGGTACAGAGGTAGCACTAGCAAAGGGCACCTCATATTCATGTTTAATATCCCTATAGCACGTTGAATTCCAACAAGCTACTACAACCAACATTCAATCATACTCCTTGAAAAGGACAAAGAGTTATAACAATACCCATGCATTTAGGAGAAAGTAGACTATATGTTCTTTACTGAACATCTTGTTTAAAAAAAATATAGGCCTACTGTATATATTTTGTGCACTCCTTGTTAAACTGTTTTGCCTGAAAAAAAAAATGCAAGCAGTTTATTTGTTTCATGTCACTGTGTTCAAAAGAGGTGGACATTAGATTTTGAAATCAATAACATCAAGAGAAGCAAGGCATGCAACACTGTTTAAACTTAAGTTATTGGGGTAAGATGGTACAGGCTAGCTCAAATTATCTTGTTTTGCCATTTTCATACCATATTCAACAGCAGTGAGTTCCTGAGTTCTTAGCCTCATGTAAAATCTACATTATGTTGCAGATTGGCATCTGCAGTAGGAGTTATTGCACTTGATGCATCCCAAACATAGACTTCTTATCTGGTCATTTGTCAGGAGAGTAATTGCCACATTCCTCTGCTATTTCGAGAACAGCAATTTAGGATTTGTTCACAGAATTGGTAGGCCTACCTATGGGATAAATAATAGTGAAAGTTAATTGTTATGTCACGTAGAATGTCACCTGTACACTGCTTCAAATATCTATTAAAAACTATATTTTTCACACGCAATACAGAAACACGTTTTAACTTAAATTCTTAAAATAAGCGTACTTAATTGTCGTAGCCGAAGAAGAACTGTTCACTTCTCATTACCACGAAGAAGATTTGATGTAAGAAAGATGAGAAAGAACACAACATTAGCTTATTAATATACGGCCAATATTATTACATGCAACACATAAATAGAGCCGCCATGGCATGGTCAGTGCCGCCAACCCAGTAGAAATAATGTTTATTTAATGATAAGTGCCGTAATTATCGCCTGTGAGCAAGATAATTGCAAGGAAATGTCAATTAGGAATTATGTGTATATTTATTGGCTAATTATAGGGATATGTTTGCAATTTAATTACAACGTGTATCATGCATATGTTGGCAAGACGATATACAGCGCTCCATACGACTGGCCGCGCTACTACACCGATTGTGTCAAATGATCCCTTTCTGGTTGACTCCTCCTGGTCTCAACCGTCCCAACAGCACAACGGAATATTTGGGCACGCATGCGCAAAAGGGTTTACTGGCAATAGACGTAGAAATTCTCGCTGACATTGTGAGCTGCGATATGCACAGCAGAGTGGAGGGCACCTTGTGAGGGGAGTTGAAACATTTCCTGACGTCTGTTCTTATACATTATGTATTTGATTGTAGGTAATATCGTTATTAAAATAATTAACTTTCAAATAAAACAATGTGCTGCAGCACTTCAGCGCATTAAATGCAGCCGCGCCTGGTCAAGGCGTGACAGTCAGACCATTCGAGGTGTGACTGTCAGACTTCTCGAGGTGTGAAAGTCAGACCAGTCGAGGTGGGACAGTCAGACCAGTAGAGGTAGGGCAGTCAGAAGAGTATGCGTGCAACTCTCTGTTGTCATCTTTGAAAATGGGGATGACCACAAAGAAAACAACACCTGTTCACTGAGAGGGTTCAAGAAACATTCACAGATCCACACAAAAACCGAAGTTCAACTAACAACTTCAATGTGGATGGCGAGCTTGAAGATTAGAAGCCAACTTAGGAATGTCTGGTTTAAGATTGCTGAGTTTCAAACGAAGATTTTCTTTTTTCACTGTTAGGAGCCTATTCCGGTATTTATTCTTGAGATAAACAAGTGAAGAAAGTTTGAAGTAGTGAAAGGCAGTAAAAATCTAACTCCTTTGTCAGCTATGTGTGCATGGTCTGCACGCCTCTCAACCCAAAAGTTCATAAGAGCCATTTTTGAAAAAGTTTGCCTTAGTTCTGAATCACAATTCAATTGGCCTTAAAGTCCTCCGGCAACATATCAATGTTTTTTATATTTTTTAATTATATTTTATATTTTAAATTCTTATATGTTTATATTTTTCGTAACGTATAAATTTTTAGCCTATTTTCATTTATGAAAAAAAAAATAGGCTTATGAGATCTACTTTTGTCCGTGTGTCTGAGTGCGCGTTTGTGTATGTCCCCCCTAAAACATCTAAAGGGCTCAAGCGATTTCTATGAAAATCGGTAAGTTCATAGCACTATTCCGGACGACCCCAACCGTGCCCTTCAAATTTTCATACGTCTCACCAATCCAACATGGCAGCTGTGCGAAATGTTTAACCAGCATTCAATATCTCCGAAACTATTACCGATATCACCCTGGAATGTTTAACGGTGAGAAGGGGAAATACTTGAAGTTCACCTATGTGACTTTTGAAAACCTGGTAAGTACAAAACCAACATGGCAGCCAAGCGAATTTTCGACTTTTAAATAAACGTTTCTTGAGATTTAAATAACCAAACGCAATGATACTTGGTACAGTATATGTTTATACACATTGTAATGCACCGACATCAAACTTCGTTCAATTGTTTACATAACCTCAAGATGGCGGCAGTGCGAATTATTTCACCGGCATTCTATATCTCTGAAGCTATTACCGGTATCACCATGCAATTTAGTACGGAGATAAAGGGCACTACTAAAAGTTCATTTATGAGACTTTCAAAAACAGGTTAACTACAAAACGAACATGGCGGCCAAGCGAATTTGAAAGTTTTAAATAGACGTTTCTCGCGATTTAATGATCCAAACGCAATGAAACTTCGTACAGAAAATGTTTATACACATTGTAATGCACTGGTATCTAATTTAGTTCAATTGTTTACGTAACCTCAAGATGGCGGCTGTGCGAATTTTCTAAAATTAAGATTTTATTTCTTGTGTTCTAATCATGCGATCCAAATCAACATTTGCCTAATGAATGTACACAATAATCATCATCTAATATTACATAAATCTATGGCCTACATACAGTTTATTATAATCCAACATGGCGACCATCCAAAATATTTAGACGGTCCTCAATATCTATTAATCTACTACGGCAATCAAACTGAAATTTTGTAAGTGTATGGAGGCTATAATCATAAGTTCACCTATGGGACGTTCAATAACCTGGCGAGCACAAATCCAACATGGCGGTGGCGCGAAATTTAAATATTCAAAAGGACGTTTCTTGCGTTTTACCTATCCGAGTGCAGTGAAACTTGATACGGTATATGCTTATACAAATTTTAATCGACTGGCATCTAATTCATTTAAATTATTTTCATAACCACAAGATGGCGGCTGAGCGCAATTTTAAAATCCCGCTTTTATTTTTTGTGTCTTAATCATGCGATTGAAGTTTGAATAAAACACCTACACAATAATCTTCATGTAATAGTACATAAATCTATGGTCCATAATATAAAAATCCACAATGGTGACCATCCAAAATATTTAGACTGTTCTCAATATCTACGAATCTATTACAGCAATCAAACTGACAATTTGTATGTTGATAGAGGCATTTAATATTAGTAGGATATATGAAAATGGGCTATTTAGTTCTTCACGGAACTACTTGTTTTAAACTGATGACCCAGTTATCCCTGTACCGTAAACATGGATCAATAAGAACGTGAGCTATGTAATTATGCTGCACCAAATAAGGTGGATTTTCCCCCTTATTTTTTAGCCTACTTTCGATTTTTGCAAAAAATGAAAGTAGACTTATGAGATCAACACAGGGCGAAAAAAGTGTGTCTGTCTGTGTGTGTGTATGTGTGTGTGTGAGTCTGTGTGTGTGTGTGTCTGTGTGTGTGTGTGTGTGTGTGTGAGTGTGTGTACTCTGAATGTCTGTCCCCCCCTATCAATTCGAACACGGTGAATGCGAATTGAACGAAATTTGGTACAAAGGTAGCACTAGCAAAGGACACCTCAGTGTCATGTTTTATATCGCCGCCATCTTGACGGAAACGTAATGGCGGCCACACAAATGTTCAAAGCTTAAATCAAATTACGACTAACCTAATCATCCGATCTCTACCAAATTTTGCAACAACATACCTTTATGGGGGGAGCATCGTTTGACCAAACCAATAGGCCATAAGCGTAATAATTTGCGGATGGCGGCCATCTTTGTGTGAAAATCGATTCCCCCTATTAATTCGAACACGGTGCAACCGAATGGAACGAAATTTGGTACAGAGGTAGTACTAACAAAAGGCACCTCAGTGTCATGTTTTATATCGCCGCCATCTTGAAGGAAACGTAATGGCGGCCACACAAATGTTCAAAGCTTAAATCAAATTACGATTAACCTAATCATCCGATCTCTACCAAATTTTGCAACAACTTACCCTTATAGAGGAAGCATCCTTTGACCAAATAACTAGGTCATTAGCCTAATAGTTTGCGGATGGCGGCCATCTTTGTGTGAAAATCAATTCCCCCTATTAATTCAAACACGATGAAACCAAATGGAACGAAATTTGGTACAGAGGTAGCACTAGCAAAGGGCACCTCAGTGTCATGTTTTATATCGCCGCCATCTTGACAGAAACGTAATGGCGGCCACACGAATGTTCAAAGCTTAAATCAAATTACGATTAACCTAATCATCCGATCTCTACCAAATTTTGCAACTACATACCTTTATGGAGGGAGCATCCTTTGACCAACCTAATAGGTTATTAGCCTAATAGTTTGCGGGTGGCGGCCATCTTTATGTCAAAATTGATTCCCCCTATTAATTCAAACACGGTGAAACCGAATGGAACGAAATTTGGTACAGAGATAGCACTAGCAAAGGGCATCTCAGTGTCATGATTTATATCGCCGCCATATTGAAAGAAACGTAATGGCGGCCACACAAATGTTCAAAGCTTAAATCAAATTACGATTAGCCTAATCATCCGATCTCTAGCAAATTTAGCAACAACATACCTTTATGGAGGGAGCATCCTTTGACCAAACTAATAGGTCATCAGCCTAATATTTTGTGGATGGCGGCCATATTTGTGTGAAAATCGATTCCCCTTATCAATTCGAACACGTTGAAACCGAATGGAACGAAATTTGGTACAGAGGTAGCACTAGCAAAGGGCACCTCAGTGTCATGTTTTATATCACCGCTATCTTGACGGAAACGTAATCGCGGCCACCCAAATGTTAAAAGCTAAAATGTAATTACGACCAACCTAATAATCTAGTCTCTACCAAATTTTGCAACAGCATATCTTTATGTGGGAAACATATTCAGACCAAACTGCAAGAACATCAGCCCAATAGTTTGCAGATGGTGGCCAAGTATGTGTGCAAATCGATTCCCCCTATCAATTCAAACACGGTGAAACCGAATTGAACGAAATTTGGTACAGAGGTAGCACTAGCAAAGGGCACCTCATATTCATGTTTAATATCCCTATAGCACGTTGTATTTCAACAAGCTACTACAACCAACATTCAATCATACTCCTTGAAAAGGACAAAGAGTTATAACAATACCCATGCATTTAGGAGAAAGTAGGCTATATGTTCTTTACTGAACATCTTGTTTACAGATTGTTCCAACTAACGTAAGCCAAAAAATTGTCACGCGAGGACTGGCACCATGGGTAAATCTGAAATAGAAATATAGAAATAGCTTGAGTGTTCCGAAAACTATGGACGTGTTCCTTTTGCAGGGTGAAGTTCAAGGCTAGGGAGGAAGGTACAGTAGGCGACAGGAAATTAGGGCTGACCAAAATGAAAATATAAAGCATTATTTAAGCCTCAGGCATTATTACGCACACGGATCCCGGCCCTTAGGAACACCAAGGCCAAGAAATCACTCACACGTCAAACTGAAGAACCTTCCTGCTACAGCCCGGCAGTCGCCCAGGGAACACCTGACCCTTCCAAGCTCGGTCGCCGAAGCCGGAGTACGCACCGCACCCCGCAACATGTACGTGAGACCAGACGATCCAGCCGGAATGCGAAGAGAACGCTCGGCTCACCATGCTAATTTGAAGATCCAAAACTACCTTCCAGCCGTTAGTTCATCGCCAACCAACAGTCATATTCAAACAGCAATACCCCACTACAAACCGTTACCCATTATTTCAAGCCTCTTCCTCATTCCACTGCTGACCAAGGAAAGGAGCGGAACCCTTGATAATGCCGGACGCAGTTTCCGGTGAAACGTCGGGAGATATCCTGTCTAGACTACGGCCTACAAGCCCGAAAAACTTGTACTTAATTATGAACGCCGGCCGTGAAAGCCTAAGCTGTTAAACCAAAGGTTGATAGAATATAATACAATGTAACACAAATCTTAAAAGACAAACTAAACAATATCAGCCCAAAATTGTGCACCAGTAACAGTGTTGTCTGAAGCATCAACAAGCTCTTGTGTGGAACATGATGTAGGACAACTAGGACAGTTAATTACGTGTTTAGTTGTCTGTTCCTCCCCGCAGTCACACAAGGTGGAAGATTCCTTCAAAAAGCCCCATTTGAACAGGTTGTCCTTAGTTCGTCCGACGCCACTCCTGAGCCGATTTAAGGACTTCCACACTCTCCAGACTTGATTTCCACCAGGAGGAAGGTTCTCAGAAGGAGCCATCCAATCATTACAATCAGATCTTGCTGTCCACTGAGATAATCTGGCTGCTCCAGGCTGACCGGTGAGGGGAGTAGTAGTTCTCATGAAGCTCTTCCTAGATTTGAGCCTACTAAGTGGTGGCTGGTACCCATGTAACAGATGATCAGTGTTATGTTCTGTTTTATGTCTCTCAAGTTTGGCTGCAACTTCACGCCTTTCATCTGGAGGAGCAATTCCCGCTAGCTGGTGGAGTTTGTCAATAGGTGTAGCTTTGAGACATCCCGTTACTATCCTGCAGGTTTCATTTAGAGCCACATCAACTTGCTTTGCATGAGATGATTTGCGCCACACAGGGCATGCATATTCAGCTGCAGAATAACACAAAGCCAAGGCTGATGCTCTTAGTAAATTGGGATCTGCACCCCATATACTGCCAGTAAGCTTCCGCAAGATGTAGTTACGAGCAGCAACTTTCTGCTTGGTGTTAGTGCAGTGTTTACTGTAGGCGAACGTTCGATCTAAGGTAACACCCAGATATTTGGGGTAGAAACAATGTTCAAGCTCTTGATCTTCCCATAACACTGTAAGCTTTCTATAGGCTTCTCGATTGCGTAGGTGGAAAGCACAAATTTGAGTTTTAGCAGGGTTCGGTCTCAAATTATTGACTCTATAGTACTCAGAGAGGTCCTTCAGAGCAACAGTCAACTGGTTTTCTACTGCCTCAAAATATCTGGCCTGTGTAACTAAAGCAAGATCATCTGCACAGATGAAGCTCTTTGTAAGAGGAAGTTGAGGCTGATCATTTGTAAATATGTTGAACAATATAGGGGAAAGGACACTACCCTGAGGCAAACCATTCCTTTGACTTCTCCATCTACTCTTTCTACCTTGGAACTCCACATAGAATCGCCGATTTTCTAAAAGCGTCTGTAAAGTTCTGGTGAAATTAATGTCTCTGGTGATGTAGTAGACTTTGTGCAGTAGTTGTTGATGCTGAATGGTATCATATGCTGCTGTGAGATCCACGAAGACAGATCCAGAAATATATCCTTTTTCATATCCCTCTTCAATATGTTCTGTCAAATTAAGAACTTGATGCTAATAAACGAGCATGCGCGTCTAAGAGAGACTATCCGCGAGCGATAGTGGGTTATGGCGCTAATAGCACTTCACCACAGATCGCCCGCAGGCGTCAATTAGAAGGACCTGCATTCGGCCTCCCAGGAAGCTATTTGGCTATTATTGTTATTCGTCGGCCACGGTAGCCGTTCCTCGCTGGTATCGGGAGAGCATGGGTTCGAATCCCACCTCGGCCGTCCTGAAATAGGTTTTCGTGGTTTCCAATTTCCACGACAAAAAATCACCACAGGTATGGCATACGTTGTTGACATGTTAAAGAACCCATTTGAATTCAGTAGGCCGTGTTCATAATGGCAAAATCAATCTCGGGATTTTCCGCCAGTACAAAAGTTCCTCCTTTCTCTACTAGAAAGCGCTAAAGTGTCAAGGAGCTTAGATATCTAACGTCCTTGACTTTCATAGCGCTCCAAGGAAGAGCAAAATTCGACATGCGAGCTGCCCTCTGGGTGTCAAATAACAAAGCTTACACCCGGCACCCCAGGCCATACGGTATTATTATTATTATTATTATTACCATCAGGCAAATGCCGGGACTGTTCCTTTCATCACGTTCATGGCCGAATTCTTTCCAAAAATGCCATCCGTGACCCTTCCTTAATTACACACCGGTTAGCGATCAGCCTGTCACCATCCCCAGTTGTATCTCCTGACAAAGAGTGTTCAGCTTCCAGACACCGTCGTTGCGATGGTAGATGAATGATCCCTCAGAGAGTTCGTGGGACTAGCCGAGCTGGGAGGATGAGCAATTTTAAAAAAAGGTATTCTCCTTCGATATACCCATTCTAAGAACGCGTGTATACTTGGTTGGTTGGTTCCTCAGTTAAGAGGCTGCGACATCGCGGTCATGTAGCCCCGTGTACTTTGGGTGTGTGTAGAATCTGTCTGATAACTGGTGTTAATTGTGATGACTGTATTAGTGTGTGATATCTGTTTTTAATTCAAGTAAGGACTGCAGACAGTAATTTCAAGTAGTTCCTACTTTTGCTACCAAATGCTACCGTCTACGACACCTAGCTTGCGGACTTGCCTACCAGATGACATCGCAGTCAGCACCTGGCGGCGAACGTTGGAACTAACACAGGGTTATCAATTCTAACCTTCAAATTTAGCTTCAAACCAGTGTAGTTTTTGAAAAGGTTCTTTTACATGCCATAAATCTATGACATGGGACCGCCGGCTTTACTTCCCCTCCGAAGGGAGGGATACTGAGGGATTTTAGACGCACATAAAAATCCGACGAATTTGGCCGAGTTTGGACCCGCGATCTTGGGCGTAGAAGCTGAGCATGCTACCAACTACGCCACCGAAGCCACCGCGCGGGTGCATAGACTACTTGTTAGTTGGCCTGATGGCTTCCGAATTCTTATCCTTCCAAAATCTCTTCATGAATGCACTGTGGTGTATCTGGGGTTCGACGACCACGCGGACTGCTGCAACTGGTCCGGAGATTGTTAGTTCGAATCCTGGCGCTGACAGCGACTCTCCAGAGTACGATTTTTCTCCGGGTTTTCCACACTGTCTCCAGGAAAATTCCGGTATGGTACCTTATTTCACTTCCCCAGGCACCTAGCCTACCCCCCTCACTGTCCCAAATACAGCTGCACACAATACTACACCCATCATATTCTGTAAATACAGGCTATCAGACAAATTCAACCCACACCTAACTACACAGGGCTGATGACCAAGATGTCTCAATCCCCTAAAATGAATTAATAACAACAGAACCACCTGCCAATTTTTAGCTTACTTTTCACATTTTGCAAAAATAAAGAAAAAGTAGACTTATGAGATCGGGCATATGTCTGTCTGTCTGTCTGTCTGTCCTTCTGTCTGTCTGTCTGACTGTGTGTGTGTCCCCCACCCCTATCAACTCCCAAACGGCTGCAGCAATCGAAACAAAATTTGGTAGGAGTAAACATCTATACCTGAATATCTCACGGCCATATTTGAAAATGATGTCAGTGCTACCAACAGCTGAAAAATCGCAATTGAAATTTGAGCTCCATGTTGGATATCTTGGAAGGTATGAATGGGAGCTATTTCAAAATTGGCACACATATAGATAATAATATTGCAGTTTAATTTCCAGGAGGCCATACATGGCAGTGTTGCCAAAATGATTATAAGCCTGCTGATAAGTCCAAATTTTAAATGCATATAACTTCTACACTATCAATTGGATTTCAACCAAATTTCGTATGTGTTATGTGTACATAAACAGATATGACTGAGCGTATTCTTAAGAGCCACCAGGCTGACAAATGTTAATAAATGCTCTCAATTTTTTTAAATCCAAATACCCATATATCAGAAAGTATGCAAGCCAATAGCTCTAAACTTTGCACACGTAGAGTACCTGGCATTCTAGATTAATTTGGAGTAACTAATATACGCCTACGCCAGTGCTGCCAACATGATTCTAAGCCTGCTGATAGGTTCAATTTTAAAATGCATGTAACTTCTATACTAACTAATGGATTTCATTCAAAATTGACACAACAATAGATCATATTATTTCAGATTATTTCTGACCAATACTTGTATGTCGTTGTTGTCAACATGATTCTACGCGCGCTGTTAGATGCAATGTTTAACTGCATGTAACGTCCATGCTATCCATTGGACTTCAACCAAATTTTGTTGTCTATACCTTAAGAAATGGAACTAAGAATATATTCAGTCACCAGGGCTGCCAACTGTAGTTCTCTATTAGGCTTCATTATGCCAGGTATACAGTATTTCGAACTAATTAGAAATGTCGATATTACCAACTTAATTTCGTCATTATTCTAGATAGATCCATATAGATTAATCATTGCCATGAATCTTAAATTTTAAGAAAAGTAGGCTCTTTAGTTCGTCACGGAACTTCTTGTTCTCTTTTAGATTTCTCCAAGAATGTGTGCTTGGTTACTTTGCAATAAATTTTCATGTATCCTGCTCATGTTAATTGTCTCTATAACATACAAAATTTCAGTTTAATTGCTGTAACAGATTCGTAGATATTGAGGGCCGTCTAAATATTTCAGATGGCCGCCAGGTTGGATTTTTATTTTTGTACTATTACATTAAGATTATTGTGTACGTGTGGTATTCAAACTTCAATCGCATGATTAGAACACAAGAAGTAAAAACGAGATTTTAAAATTACGCACAGCAGCTATCTTGTGATTATGCAAACAATTGAAATAAATTAGATGCCAGTGGATCAACATTTGTATAAGCATTTAACGTGCAACGTTTCACGGCACTCGGATAGTTAATTCGCGAGAAACGTCCATTTAAATATTTATACTTCGCGTCGCCGCCAGGTTGGATTTGTGCTCACCAGGTTACTGAAAGTCCTATAGGTGAACATATGTTCATAGTCTCTATGAACATAAAAAAAATCAGTTTTGTTGCTGTAAAAGATTCATACATAATGAGAAACGTTTAAATATTTCGGAAGCTCGCCATTTAGGATTGTTATATGTATAGGCTATAGAGTTATGTACCATTCAAGGACAATTATTGCCTAATTTCAATATTCAAACTTTCACTTCGATCGCATGATTACGACACAAGAAATAAACACTTAATTTTAAAATTTCGCACAGCCGCCATCTTGAAGTTATGTAAACAATTGAATTAAATTAGATGGCAATGCATTACAATGTGCAAAATCATTTACTGTACCATATTTCACTGCTCTCAGAGAGTTAAATCACGAGAAAAGTCTATTAAAATATATCAAATTCGCTTGGTCGCCATGTTCGTTTTGTACTTTACATGTTTATGAAATATACATAGGTAAACTTGTATCAGTACCCTTTATCACCGTACAAAATTGCAGGGTGATATCTGTAATAGTTTCGGAGATATAGAATGTCAGTTTAAATATTTCGCACAGCCGCCATTTTGAGGTTATGTAAACAATTGAACTAAATTAGACTCCATTGCATTACAATGTGTATAAACATTTGCTGTACCAAGATTCATTACGTTTGGATAGTTAAATCGCGAGAAAAGTCTATTTAAAAGTCTCAACTTCGCTTGGCCGCCATGTTGGTTTTGTAGTCACCAGGTTCTTGAAAGTCACATAGGTGAACTTCCAGTAGTGCCCTTTATCACCGTACACAATTTCAGGGCGATATCGGTAATAGTTTCGGAGATATTGAATGCTAGTGAAATATTTCGCACAGCCGCCATGTTGGATTGGTGAGACGTAACAAAATTTGAAGGGCACGGTCGAGGTCGCCGGGAATAGTGCTATAAACTTACCGAGTTTCATTGAAATCGCTCCGGCCGTTTAGATTTTATTAGTGGGGGACACACACACACACCTCACACACACACACACTCACACACGCACACACACACGGACAAAAGGTGATCTCATAAGCCTATTTTTTCAAAATTGAAAATAGGCTAAAATAAATACTGTAAAAGAAGACGGTTAGACATAAAATTTTAGAAGTAGCAAGTTAAATATGGAAGTATTCCAAGGCAGATGGGAAAAATCTGGTCATGAGTAATCCGAGGAGAGAAGAAACAATAAAGGAATACCATAGTGGAAAAAAGGAAACAGAAAACAACAAAGCATGAGGATTTGAAATTGGCATTTGGTTCCTAGCAGACCTCAGAGGATTATTAATATTATTATTGTTATTATTCTGTTTTTTTTTTTCAACAACATGCAGTATATTTCAAGAGCACCAAACATGAACTCAATTCAAACGATGTTTAAAAAAAGTCCTCTCGGCACGCCGGAAGGCGGAGGTAGATTTCACCGGACAAACTTGGGGATAGGCGAAAATAGGCAGAATATGCAGATTTTCGTAGAAGGATCAGACCTCATTTAATGCGAGAAGGTATTTTACAATTGGAGCTTAATTATCTTTGTTTTTCGTCATTTTATGCTTATTTTAAACATTTTATTGTCTTATGGGAACGGTAACCTTCTTGTCATTTGGGGTCCATTTTTATACTTGTGGTCACACTGTCCTTATGCTAGGTTTCGACACTGATGTGTAACTATGTAACGGTCTGTTACTTCTTCACGCAAAATTATATCTACCGCAGAGATTTTGGTTGGTTCCTCAGTTTAGGGGCTGCGACAACGCGGTCATGTAACCCCGTGTACTTTGGGATGGCTGTATTAGTCTGTAATTCAGGTAAGGACTGCAGACGGTCAATTTCAAGCAGTAGTTACTAATGTTGCTACCAGCTACTACCGTCAACGACACCTAGCTGTGAACTTGGCTACTAGATGCCACCGCAACCAGCAACTCGCAACGAACGTTGGAACTTCCCCTCCAAAGGAAAGCATACTGAGGGATTTTTGGCGCTCTTAGAAAATCCGACGACTTCGGCCGGCTTTGAACTCGCGACCTTGGGCATAAACATTCAGCATGCTACCAGTTACGTCACCGAAGCCGCTTCACAGTTAGATGGAAATCTGAATCTGATCTCGTGCAAGTGCGTTATCTTGGCAACGTCTGATGGCTCATCCCTCATCAATTTAGTAGTGTTGCCATGGCAACCACTGATAGGTCTTGGCATTGTCTTATAATTCCGAAATTATTTTTCTCATCCCTTGGCATAATGGTGGGTTATATCAAAAATTCTTTCAGACAAAAGTTTTAGGTAATTATTATGGGAATATTGTCCATTTTGTACGGTTTTGATATTGTGCCTATTGACAGAGATATGATTAATGTTTCCCGAAAAACCCACTTTTTCCCACCCCTTTGGTCAATGGTTGGTGCTATAAAAAAAACTCTTCAAACATACATTTTTGGGCTTTATCCGACACATAGTATGAATGTTGAACGGATTCGATATTTCACATATTAAGAGAGTTATAGCAATATTTCACTTTTTCGAAAAAAAAAGCCCCCCATTTTCACCCCCCAACGACCGATTTAGCCCAGTAACGAACTCGACCGAGATTTTATAGGTATACGTATTCGGTAAAAAATTCAAAGTGATTGGTACAAAATTACGGCAGTTATCGTGTCCACAATAAACTGATATACATATACATACATAAATTATATATAACTTTTGAACTGACGGTGGTTTTGGGGCCTGAGGATGTGAAACGCGAAGATATGTCGAAATTTTCCGGAAGTCGAAACATGGTACCCATTGCAATAGTTAGCTTTCTAACGAAATCTACCTCTGGTTGGTTCCTCAGTTTAGGGGCTGCGACAACGCGGTCATCTAACCCCGTGTACTTTGGGTGAGTGTAGAATCTGTCTGATACACGGTGTGAATTGTAATGGCTGTATTAGTCTTAATTCATGTAAGTACTGCAGACGGTCAATTTCAAGCAGTAGTTCCTAATGTTGCTACCAGGTACAACCGTCAACGACACCTAGCTGTGAACTTGGCTACTAGATGCCACCCCAACCATCAACTCGCAACGAACGTTGGAACTTCCCCTCCAAAGGAAAGCATACTGAGGGATTCTAGTGCTCTTAGAAAATCCGACGACTTCGGCCGGCTTTGAAACCGCGACATTGGGCATAGACATTCAGCATGCTACCAGTTACGTCACCGAAGCCGCTTCCCACTTTATCAGGCGGCTTTGGTGGCGTAGTCGGTAACATGCTGAGCTTCTATGCCCAAGATACCGGGTTCAAACCCGGCCGAAGCCGTCGGATTTTTTAAGAGCGTTAAATATCCCTCAGTATGCCTTCCTTCGGAGGGGAAGTAAAGCCGGCGGTCCCATGTCATAGATTTATGGCATGTTAAAGATCCTTCCACTAATTGCACCTGTGTGAAGCTAAATTGGATAGGTTAAGAATGTATACAACGCTCTTAGGTTTCTATGTTCGTTGCCAAGAGCCGACTGCGGCGGCGTCTAGTAGCTCAGTTCTGAACTTGGCCTCGTAGTCGTTGACAGTGGCGCTTGGCGGCAAAAGTAGGAACTATCTGAAAAATTGTTAGTTGCAGTACTTAAATTAACAAACAGATAACACACACTAATACAGTCATCACAATTAACACCGGTTATCAGACAGATTCTACACACACCCAAAGTACACGGGGCTACATGACCGCGTTGTCGCAGCCCCTAAACTTAAGAACCAACCAACCAACCACTTAATCAGATGGAAATACTGAATCTGATCTCGTGCAAGTGCGTTGTCATGGCAACGTCTGATGGTCCATGCCTCATCAATTTAGTAGTGTTGCCATGGCAACCACTGATAGCTCTTGGCATTTTCTTATAATTCCGAAATCATTTTTCTCGTCCCTTGGCGTAATGGTGGGTCATATCAAAAATTCTTTCAGACAAAAGTTTTAGGTAATTATTAGGGGAATATTGTCCATTTTGTACGGTTTTGATATTGTGCCTATTAAGAGAGATATGATTAATGTTTCCCGAAAAACCCACTTTTTTCCACCCCTTTGGTCAATGGTTGGTGCTATCAAAAATCTTATTTGACATAAATTTTTGGCACTTATCCGACACATATTATGAACTTTGAATGGATTCGATATTGCACGTATTAAGAGAGTTATAGCGAAATTTCACTTTTTCGAAAAAAGCCCCCCATTTTCACCCCCTTCGACCGATTTAGCCCAGTAACGAACTCGACCGAGATTTTATAGGTATACATCTTCGGTAAAAAATTCGAAGTAATTGGTGCAAAATTACGGCAGTTATCGTGTCCACAAGAAACTGATATACATATATATATATATATATATATATACATAAATTATATATAAACTTTTGAACTGACGGTGGTTTTGGGGTCTGGGGGATGTGAAACGCGAAGATATGTCGAAATTTTCCAGAAGTCGAAACATGGGACCCATTGCAATAGTTAGCTTTCTAATGAAATCTACCTAAAAATGGATGGGAATAAATGGAATGTTTTGATAATATTTACGGATTAGTTACTTTCGAATTTCATCACTGTTTTTCACGTACACGCATTAAAAGGGCTTTCCTGAAAAGGGTGCTAGGAATTGCAAGAACGTCCCAGTCCAGGCTGGCATATGTCCTAGCAAAAGAAACCCACTACATCGAAGATCTCAGATTAAGACTACAGCTGCCATCTACCAAGCATATGAAGAAACTCCTCGAGATAAGACATCAGAAGCAGAACGAAATATCGCTCGAATTCTACGTAACAGAAGCAATGGTGGACAGAAGATGGACAAACGAGAACCAGGAGATGAGACATGTGATAACAAGACTCGCCATCCTCGGCTTCCACCACAAGATCTGTTAAAATGATAAATCCCATGAAGCGAATGAAGAATGCATATGTTATCTGTGCAATAACCCCGGCGACAAATAAGTTGGCAGCCCTGTTGACACTAAAAATACGCATATTCATATCAGCTACGGTGCGCAAATCACATATCAAATTTGGTTGAAATCCAATAGATAGTATGTAAGTTCATAGCACTATTCCTACTTTTGCTACCAAATGCTACCGTCTACGACACCTAGCTTGCGGACTTGCCTACCAGATGACATCGCAGTCAGCACCTGGCGGCGAACGTTGGAACTAACACAGGGTTATCAATTCTAACCTTCAAATTTAGCTTCAAACCAGTGTAGTTTTTGAAAAGGTTCTTTTACATGCCATAAATTTATGACATGGGACCGCCGGCTTTACTTCCCCTCCGAAGGGAGGGATACTGAGGGATTTTAGACGCACATAAAAATCCGACGAATTTGGCCGGGTTTGGACCCGCGATCTTGGGCGTAGAAGCTGAGCATGCTACCAACTACGCCACCGAAGCCACCGCGCGGGTGCATAGACTACTTGTTAGTTGGCCTGATGGCTTCCGAATTCTTATCCTTCCAAAATCTCTTCATGAATGCACTGTGGTGTATCTGGGGTTCGACGACCACGCGGACTGCTGCAACTGGTCCGGAGATTGTTATTTCGAATCCTGGCGCTGACAGCGACTCTCCAGAGTACGATTTTTCTCCGGGTTTTCCACACTGTCTCCAGGAAAATTCCGGTATGGTACCTTATTTCACTTCCCCAGGCACTTAGCCTACCCCCCTCACTGTCCCAAATACAGCTGCACACAATACTACACCCATCATATTCTGTAAATACAGCCTATCAGACAAATTCAACCCACACCTAACTACACAGGGCTGATGACCAAGATGTCTCAATCCCCTAAAATGAATTAATAACAACAGAACCACCTGCCAATTTTTAGCTTACTTTTCACATTTTGCAAAAATAAAGAAAAAGTAGACTTATGAGATCGGGCATATGTCTGTCTGTCTGTCTGTCTGTCCTTCTGTCTGTCTGTCTGACTGTGTGTGTGTCCCCCACCCCTATCAACTCCCAAACGGCTGCAGCAATCGAAACAAAATTTGGTAGGAGTAAACATCTATACCTGAATATCTCACGGCCATATTTGAAAATGATGTCAGTGCTACCAACAGCTGAAAAATCGCAATTGAAATTTGAGCTCCATGTTGGATATCTTGGAAGGTATGAATGGGAGCTATTTCAAAATTGGCACACATATAGATAATAATATTGCAGTTTAATTTCCAGGAGGCCATACATGGCAGTGTTGCCAAAATGATT
Source organism: Meconema thalassinum (assembly GCA_946902985.2). NCBI lineage: Eukaryota > Metazoa > Arthropoda > Insecta > Orthoptera > Tettigoniidae > Meconema > Meconema thalassinum. The sequence goes on along the minus strand of OX336393.1, from coordinate 438,566,925 downwards.
ATAAGCCTGCTGATAAGTCCAAATTTTAAATGCATATAACTTCTACACTATCAATTGGATTTCAACCAAATTTCGTATGTGTTATGTGTACATAAACAGATATGACTGAGCGTATTCTTAAGAGCCACCAGGCTGACAAATGTTAATAAATGCTCTCAATTTTTTTAAATCCAAATACCCATATATCAGAAAGTATGCAAGCCAATAGCTCTAAACTTTGCACACGTAGAGTACCTGGCATTCTAGATTAATTTGGAGTAACTAATATACGCCTACGCCAGTGCTGCCAACATGATTCTAAGCCTGCTGATAGGTTCAATTTTAAAATGCATGTAACTTCTATACTAACTAATGGATTTCATTCAAAATTGACACAACAATAGATCATATTATTTCAGATTATTTCTGACCAATACTTGTATGTCGTTGTTGTCAACATGATTCTACGCGCGCTGTTAGATGCAATGTTTAACTGCATGTAACGTCCATGCTATCCATTGGACTTCAACCAAATTTTGTTGTCTATACCTTAAGAAATGGAACTAAGAATATATTCAGTCACCAGGGCTGCCAACTGTAGTTCTCTATTAGGCTTCATTATGCCAGGTATACAGTATTTCGAACTAATTAGAAATGTCGATATTACCAACTTAATTTCGTCATTATTCTAGATAGATCCATATAGATTAATCATTGCCATGAATCTTAAATTTTAAGAAAATAATAATTATTTGTAAGCACACCTTATAACTGTCCATTATGGCCACTTGGCTGCAATAAATATTTATTATTAAAAGGACTAGACTTTCCAAGCTAATGACTGGATGCGGCGTTAACGTAAATGCCGGGATGGGTCCTAACCTAAGGCCATGTTGGTTTTGTAGTCACCAGGTTCTTGAAAGTTTTTTTTTTTTTTTTGCTTGAAATTTTATATATTTATTGTTATGTAATGATTCAGACGTTTTAAAATTAAGCGTTATATTTTGCATATTAAGGTGGAAAATATATATTTAATTAAAACATAATTCACCAGCAGATTTTCTCGATACATCTAGCAGCCAAAAAGGTAACTGCACGCCGGCCTACTTATTAACTTCAAGATTTTATTGAAAAGTTTCTTCTTATGGCCACTAGAATGCACTCGCCCTGTTAGGATTATATTGTTCGATACTTCTCCACTAGATGTCACGACTGGTCTACGTGGGACTCCATTGGTTAGTACCGTATACCATTGGCATTCTATGCGCATCGAACTTGAAGAATGGCAAGATGATAGTACGATAAATTTTTACTTTTTATTTTAAAGGGTTTGTAACAGCCTATTGTGCGTTATTTGAAAATGTTATTTGAAGTAAAGAACGAAACGATTTCACATAGTAACTGAATTCTAGCTGTTGGTGCTAGTTCAGGTTATTAATTAATACTTTTATTTCACATAGTTTGTATACACACACGTCTCTGTAGGGTCATGGACAGATTTGTTAATTCAATTAGGGTTGTGAAAGCCATGCACAACCAGACGTGTAAAGACATGCCTCAACTCAAAGTTGGATGTTGCCCACGGCAGGTCGATTATGTAATAATAACAATAATAATGTTATTTGTTTTACGTCCTTTTTAACTACTGCTGCTTTTAGATACGCAGGGGTGCCGGAATTTTGGCCCGAAGGGGATCTTTAACGTGCTAGTAAATCTACTGACACGGTTCCCTCGCATTTGTGCACCCTCAAATGCCAGCTGACTGCGCCAGGATACGAACCTGCAACCTAGGGCCCAGCAAGCGAGAACGTTACCGCTGAGCCACGCAGCCAGTCCGGTCGTTTATGTCTCCAGATCCATAACATTCTTGAGATACTTCTTATCTATCTTTCTTCAATGATGGTAGTAGTTTTTTTCTAGGTTGTGGCGTTTGGTAGATGTAAATAGTTTCTAAGGTCTTCAACCAAGAAGTGATTATATTATACTCTTTGATAATAACAACGAGTTATAACTATACTCATACATTTAGGAGAAAGTAGGCTATATGTTCTTTACTGAACATCTTGTTACAAAATGTGAAAACTAGGCTAATAATTGGAAGGTGAGAGATTGGACGCAATACGTGTGTTTGTTAACATATGTGTAACTACGAGATTGGCACCTCCCGAGAAGCGTAACTGAATATCAGCTATAAAGCTAAAAAGATGGTATATTGGGTTTCACGGCCAGTCAATTAAAACTCAGCAATTTTTAGCCTATTTTCATTTATTTATGAAAAATAAAAGGCTCATGAGGTCACCTTTTGTCCGTGTGTCTGTGTGTGCGTGTGTGTGTGCGCGCGCGTGTGTGTGTGTGACTTTTGTGTGCCCCCCCCCCCTTAATAATTTCTAAACGGCTGGAGCGATTTCAATGAAACACGGTAAGTTCATAGCACTATTCCGGGCGACCCCGACGTGCCCTTCACATTTTGTTACGTTTCACCAATCCAACATGACAGCTGTGCGAAATATTTCACCAGCATTCAATATCTCCGAAACTATTACCAATATCACCCTGAAATTTTGTAAGGTGATAAACGAAACTACTAGAAGTTCACCTATGTGACGTTTGGAAACCTGATAACTACAAAACCAACATGGCGGCCAGGCGAATTTGCGACATTTAAAAAGATGTTTCTCGCGATTTAACCAACCAAACGCAATAAAACTTGGTACAGTATATGTTTACACACATTGTAATGCACCGACATCTAACTTCGTTCAATGTTCCGCGAAGGGCCCTACCCATAGCCAAATGTTACATTTATTTGAAGAAAAGAGCAACTGGATTACAATATTGCTGTTAGAAATGTATTTGGAGGCTTACCTATCGCGGGCTGGATGAATTGTAAGCATTGAAGTTTAATATATTCAAAAAGTAATACCTTAAGGTCAATAATAAGTTGTAGACTACTTTTAATTATTCGGTAGTACCGGTTTCGGCCGCATTGTGAACTTCCTCCATGGCAATATATAATATAATTCGAGATAGAATTCTTACAAAAAAAAATATCCATATCAAAGGTTGTTATCAAAATTATTTCATAAGGTACTACAGGGTGTCAGGGAATGTTCTCCGCAGTGCCTATGCACTGCTCCGTTAGGTGAGAGCCGGAGTTAAGTTGGCAGCACAGCACAGCTCACACGTGTGTTCTGATATCCTGTCTGATAGCCCGGCTCTGCCACGAAATTTGAAAAGTGGTATGAGGACTCGAACGGGGTCTACTCAGCCTCGGGTGGCCCAAATGAGTAGAGGGGGTTCGATTCCCACCTCAGCCATCCTCGAAGTGGTTTTCCGTGGTTTCCCACTTCGTCTTCGGGCAAATGCCGGGATGGTCCCTACTGTAAGGCCACGGCCGCCTCCTTCCCACTTCCTTGCCTAATTGTCCCACACTTCCCATCTGTTCACCAGGCCCTCTGTTCGCTTTGCAGGTGAGGCTGCCTGGGCGTAGTGCTGGTTACACACCCCAGTTGTATCCCTGACTCAGAATCTCAAGCTCCAGGACACTGCCCTCAGTGGCGGTAGAGGTGGGATCCCTCGCTTAGTTCGTGGGATAGCCAACCCTGGAGGGAAAAACGATAGCGAAAAACAAAACAAAAATAATTTATTATATCAATCAGATTTTCATTTGCATATCTAGTGTCATTCATTCTGCGGATGTGACCATATAATGTCAATCGCCTTCTGCGTACAGCATCGGTGAGCTTATCGATAATTGTGTACAAGTCTGTAGTTTTCCTTTTAATCCGTATATTATCATTAGGGCTTGGATGTTTAACACCTCAAAATAGCCCAAATATGCAAGCAAATATGACCATAAAAATTACAAAATATGACCTAAAAGAATGACTGATCTAAATATGGCCGTTTTTGTTAATTATAAATCCAAGCGACAATACCTTCGAGATTAAATTGTTTACTACATTCTGTATTCCTATTTTCATGTTCATTTTCTGAACATGAATGATTAATCGGTTATTTACAGTCTATTTCTGTAAGCACTAGTTCCCATTCGGTAAGTTGAGCTGCCGTCAAATTACCGAAATATGACGTTCCCACCAAAACAATTGCTCAAAAATTGGTAAAAATGGTAAAATTTGCCCTAAATATACATTTATATGACAAATAAAACCATTTTATTGTGACGATAATCACTTGATTTGCATCAAAAACCAATTGGGCAATAAAATAGAGGCAAATAGGAAATTATGATTTTTTCCTAAACATCTGAGCCCAAATTATTATTACAGTATTATTTTAATATTACTAGCTGTACCCGGCACGCGTTGCAATGCCAATCAAAGAAAGTGTTTGCGTTGTAAATTATTTTGTTGAAGTGCTTTTGGATTCCCAATAATTTTTTCTTTTTCAGTTAACCACTTCTAAACTATTGTAAAATTGATTTACGATCTCAAAAAAATCCTGGGAGCGTGCTCAACAACTCACCAAAGTATCATTGCAATGAAATGAATGGCATATAAACGCAATCGGGTCTTTGTTGAAACGATTCGAGCGCCGTCACCCATTTGTTGAATATACTCGTACGCTACCTATTGTAAAATGGATTTACTAATACGAAAACCTTCCCTGGCGTGAACACAACAACTCATCTAAGTTTCATCACAATCGAATGAATGGCATGTGAACGCATATCGGATTTTGTATAAAAGATTCGCGCGCCGTTGCCCATTTGTTGAATCTACTTGTGCGCCACCCATTGAAAAACGGATTTACTAATTCCTACACCTTCGCAGGACTTGACTCAACTCACCAAAGTTTTATCACAATCGGATGAATGGTATATGAACGATTACGGGACTTGGTTGAAACGATTCACGCGCTGTCGTTCATTAGTTGAATCTACTCGTGCGCTACCATATTGTAAAATGGATTTACAAAGTCAGAAATCTTTGCGGGAGTGGAAACAACATTTCACCAAATTTCATTGCCATCGCATGAATGGTAGCCTATATGAACGCATACGGAACTTTTTTAAAACGATACGCGCTCCGTTACTCATTTGTTGAATCTACTCGTGCGCTACCTATTGTAAAAAGGATTTACTAAGTCAGAATCCTTTCCTGGAGGGGGCACAACAATTCACCAAAGTTTCATAGCAATCGGATGAATGGTATATGAACGCAACGGGACTTTGTATAAACGATTCGCGTGCCGTTGCTCATTTGTTGATTCTACTTGTGCGATACCTATTGTAAAGTGGATTTACTCAGCCAGAAACCTTCCCTGAAGTGTACACAACCACTCACCTAAGTTTAGTCGCTGTCGGACGAATGGTATATGAACGCATACGAGACTATGTTGAAACACTTCGCGCGTCGTCGCTCAATTGTTTAATCTACTTGTGCGATACCTATTGTAAAGTGGATTTAGTAAGCGAGAAACCTTCCCTGATGTGTACACAACATCTCACCCAAGTTTCATCGCTATCAGATGAATAGTATATGAACGCATACGGGACTTTGTTGAAACGCTTCGCGCGTCGTCGCTCATTTGTTGAATCTACTCGTGACCTACCTATCATAACATGGATTTACTAAGCCAGAAACCTTGCCTGTAGTGTACACAACCTCTCGCCCAAGTTTCATCGCTATCGGACGAATGGTATGTGAACGCATACAGGTCTTTGTTGAAACGCTTCGCCCGTTGTCGCTCATTTGTTGAATCTACTGGTGCGCTACCTATTGCTGAGTGGATTTACTAAGCCAGAAACATTCCCTGAAGTGTACGCAACATCTCACCCAAGTTTCATCGCTATCAGACGAATAGTATATGAACGCATACGGGACTTTGTTGAAACGCTTCGCGCGTCGTCGCTCATTTGTTGAATCTACTCGTGCGCTACCAATTGTCAAGTGGATTTTCTGAGCCAGCAACCTTACCTGCAGTGTACAGAACATATTACCCAAGTTTTATCGCAATGGGATGAATGGTATATGAACGCATGTGGGACTTTCTTGAAACAAACGCACGCCATTTTGTTGAAGCTACTCGCGCCATCTATTGTAAATTGGATTTACTACCCCTATATAAATTACGTTGAGTAAATAACGGGATTTCAAGTTAAGAGCCTCATTTTCTATACCGGTAGTGCAGAGTGCTACTCGCATCCAGTCTGCCGTGTCTCGTCAAGAGCTACTGTTGCCTGGAAACGACTTGCCTTAGCTGTCATTTGCGTTACGTTTTATAGTGACTTGTATTCTATTTGATGTTTTATGTCACGTCACGGGATAAAAAAAAAAGTATCCTATGTCCGTCTTCGGATTCTAAGCTACCTCCACACCAATTTTCAGACAAATCGGTTTAGCCGTTCTTGAGTAACTAACACGACTTTCTTTTATATACTGTACTAGCAGAAGTAGCCATTCTTCGAACGGTCTTTGGTATTAATAGCCAGACGTAATCAATTGAGCTACTGTTGCAATTGTTAGAGGCTTGGAACCTGTTTGTCGACAAAGATAAATGATTAGTTAAAATATGCTCAGAAAATAAATTTAGCCTACCTAACGTGTACTTCCTGACGTGAAAATATAATTGAAAACCTCGTAGACGAAACGCAATACTCGTCATGTTGCTGTTTGGAGATATAATAGACCTTCTGTACGACATATCGCACGTTTAAGTTGTGTGAAAAAATCTATGGTAACCCCTGACCCCCTTAAGCGCATTGATGAATTTTACAGTTTTAGTTGGTTCCGTGATAACCTTATTGCCATTTGCAAACGTTCACAGAAATTTAATAAATGGAGTGGCATTACTTCCTGCAGAAATAGATGGATAGTTGGATGTCACCTTTTGAGATGTTTTTGTCATGGCTATTGGCGTGCATTCCTTTATTAGTTTATTAAATGAAATTAGTTTTCTTGGAATATCAGAAACTGTTGGTATTAGAGGCTTAAAATTCCTCTCGGCACGCCGGAAGGCGGAGGTAGATTTCACCGGGAAAACTAGGGGATAGGCTATAATAGGCAAAATATGCAGGTTTTCGTAGGAGGATGAGACCTCATTTATTGCGAGAAAGTATTTTACAATTGGAGGTTAGTTAACATTTTGTCGTCTTTCTATGCATATTTTTAACATTTTACTGTCTTATGGGGATGGTAACCTTCTTGTCATTTGGGGTTCATTTTTATACTTGTGATCACACTGTCCTTATGCAAGGTTTGGAAGTAATGTGTAACTATCTAACAGTCTGTTACTTCTTCACGCAAAATTTTATCTCCCGCAGAGATGTTGGTTAGTTCCTCAGTTTAGGGACTGCGACAAGGTGGTCATGTAACCCCGTGTACATTGGGTGTGTGTAGAACCTGTCTGATAAACGGTGTTATTTGTGATTATTGTATTAGTCTGTAATTCAGGTAAGGTCTGCAGACGGTCAATTTTAAGTAGTAGTACCTAATTTTGTACCAAATACTAACGTCAACGACACCTAGCTGTGAACTTGGCTGCTAGATGCCACCGCAACCAGCAACTTGCAACGAACGTTGTAACTTCCCCTCCGAAGGAAAGCATGCTGACGGATTTTTAGCGCTCTTAGAAAATCCGGCGACTTTGGCTGGCTTTGAACCAGCGACCTTAGGCATAGAAGTTCAGCATGCTACCAGTTAGCCGCTTCCCTAATAGTCAGATGGAACAAGAAGTTCCGTGACGAAATAAAGAGCCTACTTTTCTTAAAATTAAGATTCATGCCATAGATTAATCTACAGTATATGAAACTATCTAGAATAATGACGAAATTAAGTGGGTAATATCGAAATGTCTTAATTAGTTCGAAATAAGGTATACTAGGCATAATGTAGCCTAATAGAGCAATACAGTTGGCAGCTCTGGTGATTGAATATATTCTCACTTCCATCTCCTAAGGTACAGAATACAAAATGTGGTTGAAGTTCAAAGGACGTTACATGGATTTAGACATTGGATCTATTAGTACACGTAAAAGCATGTTGGAAACAATGTCATGCGAGTGCTGGTCAGAAATAATCTGAAATATTATATCTTTTTGTACCAATTTTGGATGAAATCCATTTGTTGGTATAGAAGTTACATGTATTTAAAAATTGGTCCTATCAGCAGGCTTAGAATCATGTTGGTAGAACTGACGTATATAAGTTACTCCAAATTAATGTAAAATGTCAGGTAATTTACGTGTGCATAGTTTAAACCTGTCGGCTTGCATACTTTCAGATATATTGGTATTTAGATAAAATAATAGAGATAACATTTATTGACAGTTGGCAGCCCTGGTGGCTCTTAAGAATACACTCAGTCATACCTGTTTATGTACACATATTACATACAAAATTTGGTTGAAATCCAATTGATAGTGTAGAAGTTATATGCATTTAAATATTGGACTTATCAGAAGGCTTAAAAATATTTCGGCAACGCTGTCATGTATGGCCACCTGGAAATTAAACTGAAATAGTATTATCTACATGTTTGCCAATTTTATAATAGCTCCCATGTATACCTTCCAAGATATCCAACATGGAGCTCAAATTTCTAGTGCGTTTTTTTAGCAGTTGGTAGCACTGGCATCTTTTTCAAATATGGGCCTGAGATATTCCGGTATACAACTTTACTCATACTAAATTTGGTTTCGATTGCTGCAGCCGTTTAAGAGTTGATAGGGGGGGGGACACACACACACAGCCAGACAGACAGAAGGACTGACAGACAGACAGACAGACAGAAGGACAGACACATTTTCCCGGATCGATCTCATAAGTCTACTTTTTCCTCATTTTTAGCCTACTTTTCACATTTTGCAAAAATGAGGAAAAAGTAGACTTATGAGATCGGGAAAATGTGTGTCTGTCTGTCTGTCTGTCTGTCTGTCTGTCCTTCTGTCTGTCTGGCTGTGTGTGTGTCCCCCCCTATCAACTCCTAAACGGCTGCAGCAATCGAAACAAAATTCGGTAGGAGTAAAGATCTACACCTGAATATCTCACGGCCATATTTGAAAATGATGACAGTGCTACCAACTGCTAAAAAATCGCAATTGAAATTTGAACTCCATGTTGGATATCTTGGAAAGTATGAATGGGAGCTATTTCAAAATTGGCACACGTACAGATCATAATATTTCAGTTTTATTTCCAGGAGGCCAAACATGGCAGTGTTGCCAAAATGATTATAAGCCTCCTGATAGGTCCAATTTTTAAATGCATATAACTTCTACACTATCAATTGGATTTCAACCAAATTTCGTATGTTGTATGTGTACATAACCAGATATGACTGAGCGTATTCTTAAGACCTACCAGGGCTGCCAACTGTTAATAAATGCTCCTAATTTATTTTATCCAAATACCAATATATCAGAAAGTATGCAAGACGACAGCTTTAAACTATGCACACGTATAGTACCTGACATTCTATATTAATTTGGAGTAACGTATATACGTCAGTGCTACCAACATGATTCTAAGCCTGCTGATAGGTCCAACTTTAAATACATGCAACTTCCATACTATCATTTGGATTTCAACCAAATTTCGTACGTGTTATGTGTACCATAACAGATATGACTATGCGTATTCTAAGGAGCAACCAGGGCTGCCAACTGTTAATATGTGCTGTCCCTTGTTACCCTAATATCAATATATCAGAAAGTATGCAAGCCAATAGCTCTAAAATTTGCACACGTATAGTACCTGGCATTCTAGACGAATTTGGAGTAACTAATATACGTCAGTGCTGCCAACATGATTCTAAGCTTGCTGATAGGTCCAATTTGAAAATGCATGTAACTTCTATACTAACTAATGGATTTCATTCAAATTGGCACAACAATAGATCATATTATTTCAGATTATTTCTGACCAATACATGCATGACATTGTTGCTAACATGATTTTACGCGCGCTGTTAGATCCAATGTTTAACTGCATGTAACGTCCATGCAATTCATTGGACTTCAACCAAATTTTGTATTTTGTACCTTAAGAGATGGAACTAAGAATATATTCAGTCATCAGGGCTGCCAACTGTAGTGCTCTATTAGGATACATTATGCCAGGTATACAGTATTTCGAACTAATTGGAAATTTCGATATTAGCAACTTAATTTCGTCATTATTCTAGATAGGTTCATATTCTGTAGAATAATCATTGGCATGAAAAGTAGGCTGTATAGTTCTTAACGGAACTTCTTGTTGAAAAGTGTGAAAAGTAGGCTAAAAATGAATGTGATCTCGTCAATGGCGTTGTCTTGGCAACCTCTGATAGATCATCCCTTATCAATTTAAAAGCGTTGTTATGGTAACCTCTCATGGCACTTGGCATTTTTAGCCTACTTTTCACATTTTGCAAAAATGAGGAAAAAGTAGACTTATGAGATCGGGCAAATGTGTGTCTGTCTGTCTGTCTGTCTGTCTGTCCTTCTGTCTGTCTGGCTGTGTGTGTGTCCCCCCCTATCAACTCCTAAACGGCTGCAGCAATCGAAACAAAATTTGGTAGGAGTAAAGATCTATACCTGAATATCTCACGGCCATATTTGAAAATGATGTCAGTGCTACCAACTGCTAAAAAATCGCAATTGAAATTTGAGCTCCATGATGGATATCTTGGAAAGTATGAATGGGAGCTATTTCAAAATTGGCACACGTACAGATCATAATATTTCAGTTTAATTTCCAGGAGGCCAAACATGGCAGTGTTGCCAAAATGATTATAAGACTCCTGATAGGTCCAATTTTTAAATACATATAACTTCTACACTATCAAGCGGAATTCAACCAAATATCGTATGTTGTATGTGTACATAACCAGATATGACTGAGCGTATTCTTAAGACCTACCAGGGCTGCCAACTGTTAATAAATGCTCCCAATTTATTTTATCCAAATACCAATATATCAGAAAGTATGCAAGCCGACAGCTTTAAACTATGCACACGTATAGTACCTGACATTCTATATTAATTTGGAGTAACTTATATACGTCAGTGCTACCAACATGATTCTAAGCCTGCTGACAGGTCCAACTTTAAATACATGTAACTTCCATACTATCATTTGGATTTCAACCAAATTTCGTATGTGCTATGTGTACCATAACAGATATGACTATGCGTATTCTTAAGAGCAACCAGGGCTGCCAACTGTTAATATGTGCTGTCCCTATTTTTGTTACCCTAATATCAATATATCAGAAAGTATGCAAGCCAATAGCTCTAAACTTTGCACACGTATAGTACCTGGCATTCTAGACGAATTTGGAGTAACTAATATACGTCAGTGCTGCCAACATGATTCTAAGCCTGCTGATAGGTCCAATTTTAAAATGCATGTAACTTCTATACTAACTAATGGATTTCATTCAAAATTGGCACAACAATAGATCAGATTATTTCTGACCAATACATGCATGATATTGTTGCCAACATGATTTTACGCGCGCTGTTAGATCCAATGTTTAACTGCATGTAACGTCCATGCTATCCAGTGGACTTCAACCAAATTTTGTATTTAGTACCGTAAGAGACGGAACTAAGAATATATTCAGTCATCAGGGCTGCCAACTGTAGTGCTCTATTAGGATACATTATGCCAGGTATACAGTATTTCGAACTAATTGGAAATTTCGATATTAGCAACTTAATTTCGTCATTATTCTAGATAGGTTCATATTCTGTAGAATAATCATTGACATGAAAAGTAGGCTGTATAGTTCTTAACGGAACTTCTTGTTTAAAATTCCGAAATCATTTTCTCATCCCTTGGCGTAATGGTGGGTCATATCAAAAATTCTTTCAGACAAAAGTTTTAGGTAATTATTAGGGGAATATTTTCCATTTTGTACGGTTTTGATATTGTGTCTATTGAGAGAGATATGATTAATGTTTCCCGAAAAACCCACTTTTTTCCACCCCTTTGGTCAATGGTTGGTGCTATCAAAAAACTTATTTGACATAAAGTTTTGGCACATATCCGACACATATTATGAACTTTGAATGGATTCGATATTTCACGTATTAAGAGAGTTATAGCGACATTTCACTTTTTCGAAAAAAGCCCCCCATTTTCACCCCCTTCGACCGATTTTGCCCATTAACGATCTCAACCGAGATTTTATAGGGATACATATTATGTAAAAAATTCAAAGTGATTGGTACAAAATTACGGCAGTTATCGTGTCCACAAGAAACTGATATATATATATATATATATATATATATATATATATATATATATATATAGATAGATAGATAGATAGATACATATATACATAAATTATATATAAACTTTTGAACTGACGGTGGTTTTGGGGTCTGGGGGATGTGAAACACGAAGATATGTCGAAATTTTCCGGAAGTCGAAACATGGTACCCATTGCAACAGTTAGCTTTCTAATGAAATCTACCTAAAATGTAGTTTTCGGGAACCCTTTACGGCAATTTAGGGTCCCCGAGTTTTGTTTCTGACACCAAGGGGCAGAAAATAAGCTTTGTCTCGTCGTTGTAGGCCGTAGTATAATAATAATAATAATAATAATAATAATAATAATAATAATAATAATAATAATAATATATTATTATTATTATTATTATTATTATTATTATTATTATTATTATTATATAGGAATATAGAGATAGGGACGTAATAGACCTTCCGTACCACACCCGCACGTGTAAATCGCGTGTAAAAAAACTAGAGTACACCTTGACCCCCTTAAGCGCATTATACCCTATGTATTGATGAATTTTACGGCTTGATTTTGTTCCGTTATAGCCTTATATCCGTTTGCAAACTATCTCAGTAATGTAATAAATGGAATTGCATTGCGTCTTACAACAATAGATGGACCTGTGAGTTTCTGTTGCCATGGTTACCGGATTGCATTCTTTCATTATTGTATTAAATGAAATTAGTTTTCTGGGAATATCTCAAGAACGGTTGGTTTTAGTGTTCAAAAGGTAGTAGGGCCCCCGAGTTTCATTTCTCACATTGAGGGGCTGAAAATGAGCTTTGTCTCGCCCTTCTACGCCTATTTCAGCAAGGGTTTTAAGGGGGTAGGCCCCCTTTTATTGTAGCTACAGAGAAGAGTTACATCAATGATTAGTGTCGTGCCTCTGAAGGTTATCTGTACCAAATTTTACGTTGATCCACCCAGCCGTTCTCGAGTTATAAGGGAACAACTTTGTCCACAGACAGACAGACAGACAAACAGACAGACAGACAAACATTTTATTTTCGCGCACATCCGTCATAAAACAGTCTGAAACGCGTAAATAACGCAAATTTCCGTAGAAATTCAGAAAAAACAGACAAACTTTCATTCTTATATATATAGAGAGACTAGCAGAAGTACCCATTCTTCGAACGGTCTTCGGTATTTATAACCAGACGTAATCAATTGAGCTACAGTTGCAATGGTTAGAGACTTGGAACCTGTTTCTCGACAAAGAAAAATGATTAGTTAAAATATGCTCTGAAACTAAATTTACCTAACGTGTACTTCCTGACGTGAAAAAAAATGAAAACCTCGTAGACGAAACGCAATACACGTCAAATAAAACTGACCTTCACTGTTGTGTCAAGTGCGCATCCAGAGGAAGACCCCTTTAATAAATTATAAAGGCTTGTGGTGCATGAAAATTCAGGTTTTTTAGACGTCAATGGCCCAAATTCCTAAAAGAAAAAAAGAAAAAAACTACCGTATTTCAATTCAGGAATTTTTGAAAATAATGTTTCTGTTTGGAGATATAATAGACCTTCTGTACGACATAACGCACATTTAAGTCGTGTGAAAAAATCTAGGGTACCCCTTGAGCCCCTTAAGCGCATTGATCAATTTTACAGCTTAAGTTGATTCCGTAATAACATTATAGCCATTTGCAAACATTCACAGAAATTTAATAAATGGAGTGGCTTTACTTCTTACAGAAATAGATGGAAAGTTGGATGTCACCTTTTCAGATATTGTTGTCATGGTTAATGGCTTGCATTCCTTAATTAGTTTATTAAATGAAATTAGTTTTCTGGGAATATCTCAGAAACTGTTGGTTTTAGAGCCTTAAAATGTAATTTTCGGGGACCCTTTACTGCTATTTAGGGGCACCGAGTTTTGTTTCTGACACCAAGGGGCTGAAAATAAGCTTTGTCTCGTCGTTGTAGGTCGTAGTATAATAATAATAATAATTATAATAATAATATGACAATATAGGGATAGGGATATAATAGACCTTCCGTACCACACCCGCACGTGTAAATCGCGTGAAAAAATCTAGAGTACCCTTTGACCCCCTTAAGCGCATTATACCCTATGTATTGATGAATTTTACGGCTTGATTTTGTTCTGTTATAGCCTTATATCCGCTTGCAAACTATCTCAGTAATGTAATAATTGGAATTGTATTGCGTATTACAGCAATAGATGGACCTGTGAGATTCCGTTGCCATGGTAACCGGCTTGCATTCTTTCGTTATTGTATTAAATAAAATTATTTTTCTGGAAATATCTCAAAAACTGTTGGGTTTAGGGCCTTAAAATGTGGTTTTCTTCGTTTCCCACATTGAGGGGCTGAAAATGAGCTTTGTCTCGCCCGTCTACGCCTATTTCAGCAAGTATTTTAAGGGCCTAGGCCCCCTTTTATGAGAGGTACAGAGAAGAGTTACATCAATGATTAGAGCCGTGCCTCTGAAGGATATCTGTACCAAATTTTACGTTGATCCACCCAGCCGTTCTCGAGCAATAGAGCAATAGATGGACCTGTGAGATTCCGTTGCCATGGTAACCGGCTTGCATTCTTTCGTTATTGTATTAAATAAAATTATTTTTCTGGAAATATCTCAAAAACTGTTGGGTTTAGGGCCTTAAAATGTGGTTTTCTTCGTTTCCCACATTGAGGGGCTGAAAATGAGCTTTGTCTCGCCCGTCTACGCCTATTTAAGCAAGTATTTTAAGGGCCTAGGCCCCCTTTTATGAGAGGTACAGAGAAGAGTTACATCAATGATTAGAGCCGTGCCTCTGAAGGATATCTGTACCAAATTTTACGTTGATCCACCCAGCCGTTCTCGAGTTATAAGGGAACAACTTTGTCCACAGACATACAGACAGACAAACAGACAGAAATACAGACAGACACACAAAAATTTTATTTTCGCGCGCATCCGTCATAAAACAGTCTGAATCGCGTAAATAAGGCAAATTTCTGTAGAAATTCAGAAAAAACAGACAAACTTTCATTATTATATATAGAGAGTTATAGATTAGTGTCCTTCTTCTTTCCGATGAGGTCTGTTATGGACCACGCGCCAATTTCAATTCTTCACTCTTTGTTGTTTTCTCTTCCGTTCTTCCCAATATTTCTTCATTCTTACACTATGCTCCTTCTTTTTGTCCTCAGACCACTTCGCCCCAGGTTTCCTTTCCACTCTTTCGGAAAATCTCTCCCTCAACAGTGTCTTCTTCTCTTATATTATTTCTTTCTAAATCTTTCTTTACCTCTCGAACTCACTGTTCAATCTCGACTCGTTCATTCTCTCAAGGTGCCTGTAGAATTGGAGGCGTCTCTTGATGATTGTGTCCATTAGAAGTTCTTGCTTTCAGTATGGATCATCGTTGGGCCTGTGATATCTTTCTCCATTTATGATTCTTGGGCCTAAGCTCTTCTTCAAGATAATTGTTTCCTTGACCTCTAGTTTCTGTATCAGTTTTGCACCTTTGATGGTTAGGGTTTCAGCTGCATAGAGGACCTCGGGCCTGATTACAGCGTTATGGTGCCTTAATTTCGCATTGATTGATGTGGATTTCTTCTGGTAAATCGATTGTATGCAATATTCAGTTTCAAAATCCTTTCTTCAAATGCTTTATTGTTCTTAAGGTCTTCACTGATCCATTCCCCCAAATATTTAAAATCTTCGACTGTACGGATCATGTTGTTGGGAAGATTTGTCATTTGTCATGAACACTGTTTCCTCGTAAGACAACTGAAGGCCAGTCTTGGAGGCTATAGATTGGAGAGTATTGATCTGGTCTATTACTGTTTCAACCGAATCTGCTAGCATAGCTACATCATCTGCAAGAGCGATACAGTCCACTCGGGTTTTGATTTTGACTTTCCTGTTTAGTACTCTTAGACCTGTTTCAGGGAGTGTTTTTTCCATTATTATTATTATTATTATTAAACAAAAACCGAACGCCCCTGTGGATGAGAATTTTCGTGACGTTCACACTGTATAGAAAAGTGCGAGATGCATGCGCTACGTGCATCGCAAGAAGCTAAGAGACAACTCCCCAAGGATCTAATTTAACTCTGATTACCTGTTAAATTACTGTGAAAATGGTTAACTGAGTGTAGCAGACGAATGTGGGCCCCTAAAGTCTTGCTCGGGAAGTTTGTCTCCAGGTTGAGTTTGTCGACGTGTCAGTCACAGATTTCCCTGGACGACAGACATTGTCACGTGCTGAACCAACCCCACTCGTTGTACATATAAAATGAGCTCTGACTGCCCGAGCCTTCAGGGATACCAGCCGTCTTAACTGCAGTCATCCAATTAGTGTTACCAACACTGGAATGGTCAAGAACTATTGGCAACGCTCAGTTCAGTTAAAAATTAAAATTTTAAAAATTCTGAAAAGGGGTTAATAGTCGTAAAATCCAGTTAGTTTAAAGTTATAGTGTGTGGCTCAGCTCTGAATTTCCAGGTAACCTGTTTATCTCTCCCTTCTGTCCCTCCCATTAATACTCCACGTTATCGTCATGAACTTTCCCCTCTCGTGTCAGTTAACGTTTGATCAGTTAAAAATGCGATTGAATGCTAAAATTATGTATTTGTCACTGTTCTTCTAATAAATCAAACAGACTGGAATTAATTACATTACCGACGTTCCAACTTTTGACAGGTTCATTGAGTAATTGTGTATAAAAGCTTTGCTTTGTAAGTTCACGACCAGGCGCTAAAAACTTCATAGAAATCACAGAGACAGTTATTTTGTGTTTGGGTACAAAGCGGCTACCAATGGCCATCAGTGAAACAATTGAAAAGCGCCTTGTAAGCACGTGGTATACTCATTATTGCCAACCATCTCAAGTGGCATTAATGTATATTGTGTTGGTCCTGTAAAGAAACAAATGAATAGCAGCTAATCCGACATTATTGTTATTATTATTATTATTATTATTCCTTCGTTACGTCCAACTAAGGACCCTGTCATGTCAGGGATTCCTGAGCTGGGTCCGTTTTGTCCCCTTTTTCCTCTGACCTCGGTGTGGGCCGTTTCCTCTTTCCCTTTCCTATCTGCCTTTCATGGCTCTCTTTCCTTCCAAGTCCCTCAATCCTCATTCTTCGAGGGTTGAGGGCATTTCTTTCCTTCCTGTCCTTTATTTGCCTATTCCTTTATTTGTTTACCGTTTCCTCTTCTAGTATACCGGTATAAGTTTGTAGTTAGTGTTAGTTACAGTTTCCTTTCCCATCTCATCTTTCACTCTCACCCAAGCCATTAGGGGCTAAGGTCCCTTAAAAAAACAATTCTCATCATCATCATCCAAACACCACGTCATCACTGTCTCATCTAAGAGGTTAATAACTACATGGAGAGTGCCTTCTCTGTTATTATAGGTTCCTTGTCCACGACTTAACATACGAGTTGCCAGTGCCCAAACCGTATTCAGCGAGTTAACATCCACTATTTAGCAACAACTGGTGGGGTGAATGGCAAAGTGGTATAATTTGTTTTACTGAAATACCTAAGTCAATATCTGGATTCTACAAGGACTGATAGTAGTGTATTTGTAACAGTTCAAGGCCCTCCACCTCCACACCCTCCACACAAGATGGCGGCAGCCCGATAACTCCCGAACCCGTGGTCGGATTTTGACGAATCAGGTGTCATTGAACTCGGACTAACACCCCCTTTCCAATGGACAACATATTTCCACCCCAAAATAAAACCTACCCCTACTAGGGGGTGAAATTGTATGTTTTTAGAGAATCTCTGTTACCAATTGCAACATGTGAGAGTTTGAATGCCGATATGGATTTAAACGTTGTTCCACATAAAGTGCATATGTTCGGTGAATAGCCACTATGAATTAACATGCTTGTTTTTGTTTTTTACGCATGCCCACTCATGGCTTTTGTAAGAGGGTGGGAGTGCGGATCCCTATAGATGGGGTGTTGTTGACGAGCCATTGTTGGCGGGGGTCATTGTTGTCGGGTAATTGTGGACGAGTCCTTGTGGACAAGTCCTTGTGGACAGGTCATTGTGGACGAGTCCTTGTGGACAAGTCTGTGTGGACGAGTCCTTGTGGACAAGTCCTTGTGGACGAGTCCTTGTCCCTTTGGACTGATCCCTTTGGACGGGTCCCTTTGACCTGGTTCCTACGGACGAGCCCATGAATGTATTTAAATTATGTCAAAGGGCCTAACTACATTTGTGTGTGTTGAACTGACGTTGTTCACCACTAATGGGATAACGATATGAAAGGAAAGTGACGAAATACATGTGAACACGTGTGAGATGACCTTATTACCGTCCTCCTTGTGAAACAAGTCACATCCTGTTTTGGTTCATACGTGAGAAAATGCAAGTTCATGTGTAATATGACCTAACACACAAGTGTACACATGTGCACGTGCACGATAAGAGCTAACAAGTCACAACCTGTTTTGACAGTGGTGGGAATAAGGCTAGAGACATGTACGAGTAGTCAAATTACACCGGCAGACAACCCCTTTCCTATGGATAACTTATTTCCACTCTAAAATAAAATCTACCCCTACTAGAGGGTGAAATAATAATTTTTTGGTAAAAGTCGCTTTCCATGTGCAACATGTGGGAGTTTGTACGCCAATGTGAAATTAAACTCGTTCCACATAAAGTGCATGCATACAACTGAATGCCGCTATGATTTATCATTTTTGTTTTTTGTTTTACAAATGCGCAATTGTTTTTTTTTGTTGTAAGAGGGTGGGCTTTTTGAATAATGATTTATAGATACGTTTTTTTACAAATTAACCAAAGATCCAAAAACTAATAGGTCATCGGCATTTTAATATCTTATGAACTAAGAAAGCTAGGGACTTGTATGAGGGGTCGTTGGACTTGGGGTGACGACCTGTTTTTTGAATGTATTATTCATTTTTTGTCAAAAGGGCCTAACTGCACTTTCGTTAATATCTCGCTAACTAATAATCACAGAGGGTCAAGTGAAGTGTCATAGAACTTAAAATGGCCAACCCCTCCCCATGACCAATGAATTTACCCCCAAAATAAAACAGCAAGGTCATTAACCTAAGATTTTATCAACTAATAATCGGAGAGGGACAAGTAAGGTGTCACAAGACTCAGGATGGCCAACCCTTTTCCATGACCAACGAATTTACCCAAAATACCCAAAACAGCAAGGTCATTGACCTAAGATTTTATAAACTTATCAGTAGAGAGGGTCAAGTGAGCTGTCATAGGACTACGAATGGTTAACCCTTTCCCATGACCAATGAATTTACCCCAAAAATCCAAAACAGCACGGTCATTGACCTGAGATTTTATAAACTAATAATCGGATATCAACATGTGAGGTGTCATAGGACTTAGAATGGTCAACCCTTTCCCATGGCTAATGAATTTACCCAAAAATACCCTATACATTAAGGTCATCGACCTGAGATTTTATAAACTAATAATCGGATATGGACATGTGAAATGTTTACAGTGAGTGATGAAACATAGCTAGGTAGTGATAGAATTATTATAGGCTACAAGTATGGTGACTGACAAATCTTTCACCATTGGAACTTGTTTTCAGATCAAACTGCAGTACAGAGAGAGCATAGGTTGTAGGTATGGGATAATAAATGACAAATGGTGTATACAAAATCTGATTTATCGATTCAAGAAATAAGAGTAGACAATCTTTAATTGATTGGTTAAAGAGGATAGCTAAAATCCAAAATGGTGACTATATCGAACTAAACTGATCTAAGTTGAATCAAACTCAACTAAACCGAACTAAACCGAAGCAAACTTAATCAAAAACAAGTCAATGGTTTAAGTGTAAAACTTGTGGGTGAATGTGGTCATTGGTAATGTCAGAAAGGGAAGGGATAACGCTCTACCTATAGAGGGTAGGTAAAGCTAGTGCATGATGCTAATGCACACACGCAAGTACATGAAACACACACAACTAACCTATACTGTTTTTATAGGTTGACTGTTAAAACTTGCTCAGTGGTTACTGGGACAAGATGGTCGCTACACACAACAAGCGTTAAATACTTGAGGCTAATAATCTACACACACACACACACACACACACAGACTTGTTCTAAACTAAACTGTCTTGCTGACAGTGCTCACACTGTAGGCAGATGACAGAAATGCTTGGCTAACAGAAATACAATCATTTCCGGTTGTCTAATGTTACCAGCTAACCATTTTGTGCTGCAGTGGCGAGCACATGTACCACTTACACTAGAGATTTTAACTCGATTTCAAGCTCTAAGTCCTAGAACGAATTAATCTAAGAAAAAAGGGCATGGTGGCGCAGTGGTTAAGCTGTTAGCCTTTCACTAAAGTGGACTAGGGTTTGATTTCAGGTCAATACACATGTCATAAACATATAAAAAGCAGAGATAATGTTTTAAACCGATTACATTCATCTCTTTTCAAATTATTACTTGGATTGCAAATACAAAGGTGGACTGGGTGTGATATACAGTTAATGCTGCCTATCGCACACTAGCTGTAAGGAAGCCATATGTAGAGCTATATGTAGAGAACTACCTAGCGATTTCATGAACTGGTATAGCTATGTCGCATAAACGGTGCAGGATACAATCCAGCAACTATAATTCGTATCTTGTGGAACAGAGAAAATGCACTTTTGCCTTGATGGATAACAAATGTGTGCAGACGAATGACCTACTGTACGCATTAGCCTAGCAAGGGGTTATAACCACGAGGAGGAGGTGCGATTTCTATATTTTATTGTTTAGAGACATGGCTTTTGTAACCAGTAGATTTAATTGATTCAGTATTTTGTAAATATTTATTTTTGTAATTGTAAATAGTTAATTTTTTTTGTAAATAGTGGAAACCATTTATTTTTGTAATGGTAAATGTTAAATGTATAATTAAAGTTCTTTGGGATGAGTGTGCATGTCAATGAAGTTTTTAGGGATAAATCGAGTGGTTGTGTGTTTGTTCTCAAAGACAGGCAAGGTTGTGTGGATGTATGACTACACAGAAAGAGAGAGAGAGAGAGAGAGTGTAGAAACAGCCTTACCTGCAATAGTAATAGTAGACCTCTATGTTTTTCATCCACATAGACAGACTGTACGATCGCAATGGCCAAGCACTCACTTTAACACCATTTACAAAATCTTAAAATGAAAAAATCAAGTTTCGCAAATATGAACTTTTGATATAAACAAAATAAAAATAAAATGTGTAAACAACAAATTGGAAAATCCATGTTTCCATATCATGAAATTCAAAAACTTTAAACTGACATTTAAAAGAAATGCAAATGAAAAATCGACAAATTGTAATGTGTGAAATGTGAAAATGAACAAATGGCTATCATTATTTAAAAAAAATAAAAAAATTGTGTTGTATGGTTGAGGTGTGAATCAAACCCTACATATTTTGGACCGCCCGAGACTGAGTATACTTGTTTTAGTCCTCATACCAATTTTAAAATTTTGTGTTAAAGCTAGGAATTGAACCTGAGAGCTTGTAGGGGGAGACAAAGGTTAGAATATGTTAAACAGATAGCCTTGAATGTAGAATGTGGTAGCTATATAGAGATGAAACGATTAGCTCGGGACAGATAGGTACTGAGATCTGCATCAAACCAGTCAAAGGACGTAAGACTCAAACAACAACATGTACGTTCACCAAAATAATGTTGTGTAACGGTAAATGTTAGTCAACGAACAGTAATGCATTACTAAAACCCATGACACGATACCTAAGAGCTTTTCTAAAATGATTTTAAAATGCCTTTAACCCTATATTGAACACCCAGTTCACAAGACTCATAACTGCAATGTTATGGTAAAACAAAACAAAATCTATATTTCAAAACAAACAAGTGGTTTAGTCAATGTATACTGGAAAAAGTTTTGTAAACACTCAAGTCCTCAAGACCAATTGAATTAGTAACTGTCAGGTTGGCCGAGTGGTTAAGGTGTTTGACTTAAGATCAAATTTCTGTATAAGGAAGCAAGGGTTCGAATCCCTTACCTGACATAACTATTGCCTTAACATAGCTTGGCCACACTGTATTATTATGATACTCAGTACACAAACCATAGATATAGTGTATTGTTTAAGGCCACGCTCTTTCTGAACATAGTCAGAGACTGTTGATGGTTAACAATTGTATTAATAGTGGGACATGGGGATAGCAATTAAGAAAAAACAGCCAATACCCATACAATATTTTTATTCATTTTAGTTTTTTTTTTTTTACAATAGTTACACACTGAATACAACTTTTTATCTCTTTACCATTGTTTGATATAGATTTTAAACACAACGCTTGTTGTAGATCCTTTTACAACTTTCTCCAGGTACTCTTGTTCTTAAAAACTGGGGAAGCCGCAATGGTTTTATAGACATTAAACCCTCATTCTCTTCTTTTTCATCATCATCATCATCATTATAAATATTATCTTTATAATTATTATAGTCATTGTCACCATCATTATCATCATCATCATCATCCTCAACATCACTAGAACTATCCAATTCCATTTTTTCCTTTTCAAAAGGGATCTCTTGAAGAGTCTGTGTTGCTTTTGATAGTTTTACGGGTTTATTGAACGTTGACAACTGTCCTAACATGACTTTTTGAGGAGATAAATGTTTTTTCATAAGGAAGTCACTATGTTGAGTAACACTATGTTTTTGTCGGACTTGCTTTTTCTTGTTCTTTTGATCATGTTTTGTTAACACTAACGGTGTTTCATTTGGTATACCACATTGATGAGTACCCACACTTAAGACCTCACCATGTTTACTTTTTAGATGACCTAGACATTTTGTTGTTCTTTGTTTTGAGCACTGCCAAAATATGATGCCATTCGCATTTTCTCGCTTATAGTTATAAGAGTACTCATGATACAGGGCACGTGGTTTACCTTTATTGGTTATAGTATATTCCATAGTAGCCACTGACTTGTATAGTCGATCCGCCTACTACAAAGGTCTGAACACTTGTGGTGAAAGAATGATGTTGTGTTGACGTTTTATGCAGGATAATGTTGGTGGCATATGTGGGTGGCTTATGTTGATGACATGTGTTGTTGGCTGATTTTGGTGGCTTATGTTGATGGTTTATGGTGGTGGCTTATGTTGGTGACTTATGTTGATAGCTTATGTTGGTGGCTAATGTTGATGACATATGTTGTTGGCTTATGGTGGTGGCTTATGTTGATGGTATATGTTGCTGGCCTATGTTGATGGTTTATGTTAACGGCTTAGGTTAATGTCTTAGGTTGATGGCATAAGTTGATGGTTTATGTTGGTGGCTTATGGTGGTGGCTTATGCTGGTGGCTTATGGTGGTGGGTTATGTTGATGACATATGTTGGTGACTTATGTTGGTGGCTTATGTTGGTGGCTTATGGTGGTGGCTTATGGTGGTGGGTTATGGTGGTGGTTTATGGTGGCTTATAGTGGTGGCTTGTGGTGGCTTATGATGGTGGCTTATGGTGGCTTATGGTGGTGACATAGTGGTGGCCTATGTTGGTGGCTTATTTTTGGTGGTTTACGTTAATACCTTATTTGTAATGGCTTATTTGACAAGTTATTGTTGTCAATGTATTTAGAGGATTTTTCTCTTGGTTTTGGAAAGTATCTCAACCCTTTTTTTATGGTAGCATAATGCTTACCGCCATGTTTGTAAGCAACAACAACACACTAAAATTCCAAGAATCCAAAGTACTCTAAGGTTAATGATTGTCTCTCAACTCCATTCAACATCTATTCCAAAAGATTATATATTTTTCACATTTTACAAAAAAGGTAAATTGGGAAAGTAAGCTATATGTTTAAACTAAAAATCATATCAAATCATATGCTAACTCCAACACCTACGTCTATCCCACTCTCAGTCAAAAAAAATATAATATTCTTCAAATTTTTCCAAAACAGTATTTGGAAAGTAGGCCATATTTTGAAAACTAATCATCCTATAAAGTCATATATATATATATATACTCAAACCAATGGCTTTTATATCCTTAATCTTAAGAACAAAATATGGAATTTTTGACATTTTTTCCAAAAATGTTCATTTTAAAACGGGGCTATATTTTGGAAACTAGGAATTTTACAAGAAAGTTTGTTTAACGTAAATGGCAGGTATTTACCCCCACTACCCGCAAACCAAGTCCCAGGTCTCTGGGGAAAAATCCAAAAAAAAGTTCAATTTGGAAAGTAGGCGATATTTTGAAAACTAATCATCCTAAAGAGTCATATATAGACTCAAACCAATGGCTTTTATGTCCTTAATTGGTAGAACAAAACTTAACATTTTTTCAGTTTTTCCAAAAAAGTCCAATTTTCAAAATTGTCTATATTTTGGGAACTAAGAATTTTACAAAAAGGTTTGTTTAACGAAAATGAAAGGTCTTTACCCCCCTCTACCCAAAACATAAATTTCAGGTCCCTAGGACAAAAACTGTGCAGTATATATATATTTTTTTTTGGAGGAGGTCTATATTCACTTTACCTCCCCACCTCACAAGATGGCGGCCATAGCTTAACTTAACCTAGCCTAACCTAACCTGACCTACGAGGTGTGATCAAAAAATTCCAAAAATGTGGCTGCAACTTAACCAAACCTAGCCTAGCCTAACCTAACCTCCCTGTTGACTAGCCCCCTTTGGACGGGTCCTTTTTGAAGGGAGTCATTTTTTTTACGTGTCCCGGAGGACGGGTCCTTGTTGACGGGTCCCTGTGGCGGGTCCCCTTTGACATAATTTGGATAAAATGCAAGGCCAGTCCATAGGGATCAGTCCAAAGGACCCGCCACAGGGACCCGTCAACAAGGACCCGTCCTCCGGGACACGTAAAAAAATGACTCCCTTCAAAAAGGACCCGTCCAAAGGGGGCTAGTCAACAGGGAGGTTAGGTTAGGCTAGGCTAGGTTTGGTTAAGTTGCAGCCACATTTTTGGAACTTTTTGATCACACCTCGTAGGTCAGGTTAGGTTAGGCTAGGTTAAGTTAAGCTATGGCCGCCATCTTGTGAGGTGGGGAGGTAAAGTGAATATAGACCCCCTCCAAAAAAAAAATATATACTGCACAGTTTTTGTCCTAGGGACCTGAAATTTATGTTTTGGGTAGAGGGGGGTAAAGACCTTTCATTTTCGTAAAAACAAACTTTTTTGTAAAATTCTTAGTTCCCAAAATATAGACAATTTTGAAAATTGGACTTTTTTGGAAAAACTGAAAAAATGTTAAGTTTTGTTCTACCAATTAAGGACATAAAAGCCATTGGTTTGAGTCTATATATGACTTTTTAGGATGATAAGTTTTCAAAATATCGCCTACTTTCCAAATTGAACTTTTTTTTGATTTTTCCCCAGAGACCTGGGACTTGGTTTGCGGGTAGTGGGGGTAAATACCTGCCATTTACGTTAAACAAACTTTCTTGTAAAATTCCTAGTTTCCAAAATATAGCCCCGTTTTAAAATGAACATTTTTGGAAAAAATGTCAAAAATTCCATATTTTGTTCTTAAGATTAAGGATATAAAAGCCATTGGTTTGAGTATATATATATATATATATATATATATATATATATGACTTTATAGGATGATTAGTTTTCAAAATATGGCCTACCAAATACTGTTTTGGAAAAATTTGAAGAATATTATATTTTTTTTGACTGAGAGTGGGATAGACGTAGGTGTTGGAGTTAGCATATGATTTGATATGATTTTTAGTTTAAACATATAGCTTACTTTCCCAATTTACCTTTTTTGTAAAATGTGAAAAATATATAATGTTTTGGAATAGACGTTGAATGGAGTTGAGAGACAATCATTAACCTTAGAGTACTTTGGATTCTTGGAATTTTAGTGTGTTGTTGTTGCTTACAAACATGGCGGTAAGCATTATGCTACCATAAAAAAAGGGTTGAGATACTTTCCAAAACCAAGAGAAAAATCCTCTAAATACATTGACAACAATAACTTGTCAAATAAGCCATTACAAATAAGGTATTAACGTAAACCACCAAAAATAAGCCACCAACATAGGCCACCACTATAAGTCACCACCATAAGCCACCATAAGCCACCATCATAAGCCACCACAAGCCACCACTATAAGCCACCATAAACCACCACCATAACCCACCACCATAAGCCACCACCATAAGCCACCAACATAAGCCACCAACATAAGTCACCAACATATGTCATCAACATAAGCCACCACCATAAACCACCACCATAAGCCACCAGCATAAGCCACCACCATAAGCCACCAACATAAACCATCAACTTATGCCATCAACCTAAGACATTAACCTAAGCCGTTAACATAAACCATCAACATAGGCCAGCAACATATACCATCAACATAAGCCACCACCATAAGCCAACAACATATGTCATCAACATTAGCCACCAACATAAGCTATCAACATAAGTCACCAACATAAGCCACCACCATAAACCATCAACATAAGCCACCAAAATCAGCCAACAACACATGTCATCAACATAAGCCACCCACATATGCCACCAACATTATCCTGCATAAAACGTCAACACAACATCATTCTTTCACCACAAGTGTTCAGACCATTGTAGTAGGCGGATCGACTATACAAGTCAGTGGCTACTATGGAATATACTATAACCAATAAAGGTAAACCACGTGCCCTGTATCATGAGTACTCTTATAACTATAAGCGAGAAAATGCGAATGGCATCATATTTTGGCAGTGCTCAAAACAAAGAACAACAAAATGTCTAGGTCATCTAAAAAGTAAACATGGTGAGGTCTTAAGTGTGGGTACTCATCAATGTGGTATACCAAATGAAACACCGTTAGTGTTAACAAAACATGATCAAAAGAACAAGAAAAAGCAAGTCCGACAAAAACATAGTGTTACTCAACATAGTGACTTCCTTATGAAAAAACATTTATCTCCTCAAAAAGTCATGTTAGGACAGTTGTCAACGTTCAATAAACCCGTAACACTATCAAAAGCAACACAGACTCTTCAAGAGATCCCTTTTGAAAAGGAAAAAATGGAATTGGATAGTTCTAGTGATGTTGAGGATGATGATGATGATGATAATGATGGTGACAATGACTATAATAATTATAAAGATAATATTTATAATGATGATGATGATGATGAAAAAGAAGAGAATGAGGGTTTAATGTCTATAAAACCATTGCGGCTTCCCCAGTTTTTAAGAACAAGAGTACCTGGAGAAAGTTGTAAAAGGATCTACAACAAGCGTTGTGTTTAAAATCTATATCAAACAATGGTAAAGAGATAAAAAGTTGTATTCAGTGTGTAACTATTGTAAAAAAAAACTAAAATGAATAAAAATATTGTATGGGTATTGGCTGTTTTTTCTTAATTGCTATCCCCATGTCCCACTATTAATACAATTGTTAACCATCAACAGTCTCTGACTATGTTCAGAAAGAGAGTGGCCTTAAACAATACACTATATCTATGGTTTGTGTACTGAGTATCATAATAATACAGTGTGGCCAAGCCAAGTTAAGGCAATAGTTATGTCAGGTAAGGGATTCGAACCCTTGCTTCCTTATACAGAAATTTGATCTTAAGTCAAACACCTTAACCACTCGGCCAACCTGACAGTTACTAATTTAATTGGTCTTGAGGACTTGAGTGTTTACAAAACTTTTTCCAGTATACATTGACTAAACCACTTGTTTGTTTTGAAATATAGATTTTGTTTTGTTTTACCATAACATTGCAGTTATGAGTCTTGTGAACTGGGTGTTCAATATAGGGTTAAAGGCATTTTAAAATCATTTTAGAAAAGCTCTTAGGTATCGTGTCATGGGTTTTAGTAATGCATTACTGTTCGTTGACTAACATTTACCGTTACACAACATTATTTTGGTGAACGTACATGTTGTTGTTTGAGTCTTACGTCCTTTGACTGGTTTGATGCAGATCTCAGTACCTATCTGTCCCGAGCTAATCGTTTCATCTCTATATAGCTACCACATTCTACATTCAAGGCTATCTGTTTAACATATTCTAACCTTTGTCTCCCCCTACAAGCTCTCAGGTTCAATTCCTAGCTTTAACACAAAATTTTAAAATTGGTATGAGGACTAAAACAAGTATACTCAGTCTCGGGCGGTCCAAAATTTGTAGGGTTTGATTCACACCTCAACCATACAACACCATTTTTTTATTTTTTTTAAATAATGATAGCCATTTGTTCATTTTCACATTTCACACATTACAATTTGTCGATTTTCCATTTGCATTTCTTTTAAATGTCAGTTTAAAGTTTTTGAATTTCATGATATGGAAACATGGATTTTCCAATTTGTTGTTTACACATTTTATTTTTATTTTGTTTATATCAAAAGTTCATATTTGCGAAACTTGATTTTTTCATTTTAAGATTTTGTAAATGGTGTTAAAGTGAGTGCTTGGCCATTGCGATCGTACAGTCTGTCTATGTGTATGCAAAACATAGAGGTCTACTATTACTATTGCAGGTAAGGCTGTTTCTACACTCTCTCTCTCTCTCTCTTTCTGTGTAGTCATACATCCACACAACCTTGCCTGTCTTTGAGAACAAACACACAACCACTCTATTTATCCCTAAAAACTTCATTGACATGCACACTCATCCCAAAGAACTTTAATTATACATTTAACATTTACCATTACAAAAATAAATGGTTTCCACTATTTACAAAAAAAAAATAACTATTTACAATTACAAAAATAAATATTTACAAAATACTGAATCAATTAAATCTACTGGTTACAAAAGCCATGTCTCTAAACAATAAAATATAGAAATCACACCTCCTCCTCGTGGTTATAACCCCTTGCTAGGCTAATGCGTACAGTAGGTCATTCGTCTGCACACATTTGTTATCCATCAAGGCAAAAGTGCATTTTCTCTGTTCCACAAGATACGAATTATAGTTGCTGGATTGTATCCTGCACCGTTTATGCGACATAGCTATACCAGTTCATGAAATCGCTAGGTAGTTCTCTACATATAGCTCTACATATGGCTTCCTTACAGCTAGTGTGCGATAGGCAGCATTAACTGTATATCACACCCAGTCCACCTTTGTATTTGCAATCCAAGTAATAATTTGAAAAGAGATGAATGTAATCGGTTTAAAACATTATCTCTGCTTTTTATATGTTTATGACATGTGTATTGACCTGAAATCAAACCCTAGTCCACTTTAGTGAAAGGCTAACAGCTTAACCACTGCGCCACCATGCCCTTTTTTCTTAGATTAATTCGTTCTAGGACTTAGAGCTTGAAATCGAGTTAAAATCTCTAGTGTAAGTGGTACATGTGCTCGCCACTGCAGCACAAAATGGTTAGCTGGTAACATTAGACAACCGGAAATGATTGTATTTCTGTTAGCCAAGCATTTCTGTCATCTGCCTACAGTGTGAGCACTGTCAGCAAGACAGTTTAGTTTAGAACAAGTGTGTGTGTGTGTGTGTGTGTGTGTGTGTAGATTATTAGCCTCAAGTATTTAACGCTTGTTGTGTGTAGCGACCATCTTGTCCCAGTAACCACTGAGCAAGTTTTAACAGTCAACCTATAAAAACAGTATAGGTTAGTTGTGTGTGTTTCATGTACTTGCGTGTGTGCATTAGCATCATGCACTAGCTTTACCTACCCTCTATAGGTAGAGCGTTATCCCTTCCCTTTCTGACATTACCAATGACCACATTCACCCACAAGTTTTACACTTAAACCATTGACTTGTTTTTGATTAAGTTTGCTTCGGTTTAGTTCGGTTTAGTTGAGTTTGATTCAGCTTAGATCAGTTTAGTTCGATATAGTCACCATTTTGGATTTTAGCTATCCTCTTTAACCAATCAATTAAAGATTGTCTACTCTTATTTCTTGAATCGATAAATCAGATTTTGTATACACCATTTGTCATTTATTATCCCATACCTACAACCTATGCTCTCTCTGTACTGCAGTTTGATCTGAAAACAAGTTCCAATGGTGAAAGATTTGTCAGTCACCATACTTGTAGCCTATAATAATTCTATCACTACCTAGCTGTGTTTCATCACTCACTGTAAACATTTCACATGTCCATATCCGATTATTAGTTTATAAAATCTCAGGTCGATGAACTTAATGTATAGGGTATTTTTGGGTAAATTCATTAGCCATGGGAAAGGGTTGACCATTCTAAGTCCTATGACACCTCACATGTTGATATCCGATTATTAGTTTATAAAATCTCAGGTCAATGACCTTGCTGTTTTGGATTTTTGGGGTAAATTCATTGGTCATGGGAAAGGGTTAACCATTCGTAGTCCTATGACAGCTCACTTGACCCTCTCTACTGATAAGTTTATAAAATCTTAGGTCAATGACCTTGCTGTTTTGGGTATTTTGGGTAAATTCGTTGGTCATGGAAAAGGGTTGGCCATCCTGAGTCTTGTGACACCTTACTTGTCCCTCTCCGATTATTAGTTGATAAAATCTTAGGTTAATGACCTTGCTGTTTTATTTTGGGGGTAAATTCATTGGTCATGGGGAGGGGTTGGCCATTTTAAGTTCTATGACACTTCACTTGACCCTCTGTGATTATTAGTTAGCGAGATATTAACGAAAGTGCAGTTAGGCCCTTTTGACAAAAAATGAATAATACATTCAAAAACAGGGCGTCACCCCAAGTCCAACGACCCCTCATACAAGTCCCTAGCTTTCTTAGTTCATAAGATATTAAAATGCCGATGACCTATTAGTTTTTGGATCTTTGGTTAATTTGTAAAAAAACGTATCTATAAATCATTATTCAAAAAGCCCACCCTCTTACAACAAAAAAAAACAATTGCGCATTTGTAAAACAAAAAACAAAAATGATAAATCATAGCGGCATTCAGTTGTATGCATGCACTTTATGTGGAACGAGTTTAATTTCACATTGGCGTACAAACTCCCACATGTTGCACATGGAAAGCGACTTTTACCAAAAAATTATTATTTCACCCTCTAGTAGGGGTAGATTTTATTTTAGAGTGGAAATAAGTTATCCATAGGAAAGGGGTTGTCTGCCGGTGTAATTTGACTACTCGTACATGTCTCTAGCCTTATTCCCACCACTGTCAAAACAGGTTGTGACTTGTTAGCTCTTATCGTGCACGTGCACATGTGTACACTTGTGTGTTAGGTCATATTACACATGAACTTGCATTTTCTCACGTATGAACCAAAACAGGATGTGACTTGTTTCACAAGGAGGACGGTAATAAGGTCATCTCACACGTGTTCACATTTATTTCGTCACTTTCCTTTCATATCGTTATCCCATTATAGTAGTGGTGAACAACGTCAGTTCAACACACACAAATGTAGTTAGGCCCTTTGACATAATTTAAATACATTCATGGGCTCGTCCGTAGGAACCAGGTCAAAGGGACCCGTCCAAAGGGATCAGTCCAAAGGGACAAGGACTCGTCCACAAGGACTTGTCCACAAGGACTTGTCCACAAGGACTCGTCCACACAGACTTGTCCACAAGGACTCGTCCACAATGACCTGTCCACAAGGACTTGTCCACAAGGACTCGTCCACAATTACCCGACAACAATGACCCCCGCCAACAATGACTCGTCAACAATACCCCATCTATAGGGATCCGCTCTCCCAACCTCTTACAAAAGCCATGAGTGGGCATGCGTAAAAAACAAAAACAAGCATGTTAATTCATAGTGGCTATTCACCGAAAATATGCACTTTATGTGGAACAACGTTTAAATCCATATCGGCATTCAAACTCTCACATGTTGCAATTGGTAACAGAGATTCTCTAAAAACATACAATTTCACCCCCCTAGTAGGGGTAGGTTTTATTTTGGGGTGGAAATATGTTGTCCATTGGAAAGGGGGTGTTAGCCCGAGTTCAATGACACCTGATTCGTCAAAATCCGACCACGGGTTCGGGAGTTATCGGGCTGCCGCCATCTTGTGTGGAGGGTGTGTAGGTGGAGGGCCTTGAACTGTTACAAATACACTACTACTGATGCACTTTCTAGCAAATTGGACTAAGTCGTAGTTGGACCCTAGTGCCGATAGTTAGCAGCAGTTCCCTGTGCTGATTGCTCTCAGCTGTTTATTCAGAAGGCGCGGTGGTCTAACGAGGAAGAGGCGTAGGACGGAGCTCACCGATTTGGCTCAAGCTGTGTGAATAGAAGAAGGTAGATGCCCCATTCAAGCTCCTAGAATATCTCGCCAGAGTGGGCCATAGGAAAAGGTAAAACGCTCTCTTATGATTTCCGAGTAGACATCGAAGTATTTGTTTTCAACAATGTTCAACTCAGTGGCTTCGCGTAGTAGTCAAACGCACTGTCTGGTAATTCGCCGACCCAGGTTCGATTCTCACTGCTACAGTTTTTGAATTTTTTGTTTTATTCCTCGCAATGTTTAACTATTACTGTAATTACATATTCTCGGACACTCCCGGCACTATAATTATAAAATTGAAATATATTTAAA
Source organism: Meconema thalassinum (assembly GCA_946902985.2). Lineage (NCBI taxonomy): Eukaryota > Metazoa > Arthropoda > Insecta > Orthoptera > Tettigoniidae > Meconema > Meconema thalassinum. Next base: position 438,534,186 of record OX336393.1, on the reverse strand, counting down.
CAGTTAAATACTACGCCAAGAACTTCAAAATTCCAATGGATTCATTTTGTCTCATAGTACGAAAGTTATAGCGATATTTCACTTGAAGGGCCAGGGGAAAAACGATGAGAGTCATGAAAATGAAAAAAATGAGTTATTAGTGCCAGTCGGTAGCTATGGTGATGCTTTACCTTCCAGCAATACTAGCATGAGGAAAAGTGATGGCAGTCAATAGATATGAGCAGGGAAAAATTTGCCACAAGGGGGAAAAATTATGAGAGTCAAGCTGCTAGGTGGCAAGACTGATGAGGGTCAGCCAGCCGCTCCCAGAATTCCTGGCTTTTTGTTGTTTTAGTGTTAGTATTTTGTTTTGGGGTTATCTTCATTGAGTGAGTCGTCTTTTCTCAGTGTGTTATACTTATCATTAAGTTCCTATTAGTACATGTGACGAATTTAGAGTAAAGGAACGAGACCTCCAAATGAAAATCGACAACGCAAAAGGAGACAACTGGACAAGATGAAATGGAACAAGTCAAAATGATCCGTGAACTTCACTTAAGGAAAGCTGAAGTTTTTATGAATCGAAACGGTCAGCAAGAAAGGCTTCCCAAAATTCTGAAAGTATAGAGGCAATTTGTATGGACTTCCAAAAAAGAGTGCACAGTTAAAAGTTGGCTAATGCTTATTTTTGTGTTCAGCCGAAGCGCAATGCGGTTTAAAGCATACCAAACTTGGGGCGAGGGTAACCGAAAAACTCAACTTGATGAAAACTTGGCTACGACAACTCAAGAATTGATTGATTGATAGATTCTTCAGACTCAACTAATGACTCAATTTAAGACTCAACTGAACTTTGGTTGGTTCCTTTGTTTAGGGGCTGCGACAACGCGGTCATGTAGCCCCGTGTACTTTGGGTGTATGTAGAATCTGTCTGATAACCGGTGTTAATTGTGATGGCTCTAATAGTGTGTGTTTTCTGTTTTTAATTCAAGTAGGCTATAATAATAATAATAATAACGTATGGCCTTGAGTGCCGGGTGCAAGCATTGTTATTTGACACCCAGAGGGTAGCTTGCATGTCGAATTTCGTTGTTCCTTGAAGTAATATGGAAGTCAAGGAAGTTAGATATCTAAATTCCTTGAACACTACATCGCTTTCTAGTAGAGAAATGAGGAACTTTGTGTTGGCAGAAACTCCCGAGATTAATTTTGCCATTATGAACACGGCCTACTGAATTCAAATGGGTTATTTGACATGCCATCATCGTATGACATGCGTGTCGTAATTTTTTGCTGCCTTTCCAAAAAAATCACTTACCACGGCCAGGAGCGAACCTGCAAGCTTTTAGACATTCAATTTTCAAGTAGTTCCTACTTTTGCTACCAAACGCCAGCGCCAACTACAAATAGTTCTGAACTTGGTTACTAGATGCCACCGAAAAACTGAACTTTAAAAGTTAAATTTAAAAGAGAATAATGTTTGAAAAACTTCAGTGAAATGACATCTTGATTTGATAGTTTGTGTAAAACATGTCTACTGACTCTCACCGTTCATCTCTCTGACAATATGTATTAAGTGTATTTAAAGGTTTATAACATTTTGAAATGCTGAGGAAATAAAAATATAGTTTTATAATAATGTTGTCAAGTACTCTTAGTGTACATTTACAGTCTTACATTACACATTGTTAACAGCAGCTTCAGAATAGGACGTTTTGAACTTTAAAATCAAGTTATTGAAAAACTCATCCTTTCTGACTCTCATCGTTTTTCCCCCTGACCCTTCACTTATGTTCAGAAAAGGGCCCCCATTTCCACCTCCCTTGCTCCGATTTTGCCCATTAACAAATTCAAACGAGATTTTGAATGGCTATATTTTATGGATATAATTTGTGATTGGTACAAAATGACGGTAGTTATCGTGTGCAGAAAATAGTGATATTATAGTATACTAACAACCCGACCCGGCTTCGCCCGGGAACAGTTATACATTCATTACGTGATAAGCGCTTTTTTTCAATGCCAATGAACAACGACCAATATCCGTTTTACGTCTCGGCATGATGGGTTCAAATCAATGACTGGACTATTAATTATATTATCTGGGAGATGCATGTGCAACAAATTCTTGTCAGACATAATTAAGGAATGGCGAGGTGCATGAAACACAAATCCCCTTTCCGTCCAATCTTAACTTGACTGTGAATTTTGCGAAACAAAAAGTTCAAAGGTGAAATGAAGAAAAGCCGAGTTGCACTTCCAGGGAAACTCCAAACACAGCCACTCTTCTCTAAAGTTTTTAACAACACGACTCGACAGTTTGCTGCTGGCTGTATCTGGGGTAATAAGCTCGTCCGCTAGCTAAGCTGTAACTGGGGTGATAGACTCGCCCCTAGCTAGCTCGTAAACTGTCGCCGCGGTAACTGAATGGAGATTGTTGGAAGAAAGGAAAACGAAAAAAACCCTTATAGTAGGCGATGTATTGAAGATAGACATATGCTCTCCTGAGCTTTTTTGTAGAACTTTTCATGCTGAACAATTCATACACTCATAGTATATAGATATGTTTAACGGTTCGCCCAGCGTAAGCTTAAAAAGCGCACGGACGCCAGTTTTTTTTTCGACCTTTACACTGAAATCGTTAGTGCTTGACTTCCTTTGGTCAAGTATAATAAAATCGGGATATCCGCCTGATCAATACAAAAAATTATATATGGGTCTATAATAAACCATTTGGTACATGTTTCGGGGCCTATTATGTTGGCCCCTTCATCAGCCAATAACATATAGATTATCGGTATAATCGTAGGATACATTGATAAAAAGTAAAACTAACATGTATAAAGAATGGATGAAAATGGAACATAATCAGGAAAAGATGATGTGGTGATAAAAACACTTAACTGTGACAAAATTACAGAGACATTTAAAAATGTTAACAGGCGACATATGAAAAAACACATTAAAACAACATTCTAAAAGGGGGCCACTTTAAGTGCTTGTCAAGACAAATCTTCCGTGTGTCCATATGAAAAAATACCAGCAGGGTATCGTGTCTAAAAGCAAAAGTTCATTCCATGAAAATCGTTGAATATGTTGTTACCAAACCAATCCTACTGGACCTGGCTGTCTTGTGACTCCTATTAAATGGAGGAATTGTTGTTAGTTCGAAGATCAATATTTCGCCTATGACGAGGATCGAAACAGGCCAAGTTAAACCGAGCCTCTTGAGAATAGAAGCAAGGGGAATTTCTTAAAAACTTGATGACATGTATAGATCAGTCCAAAAGATCCATTTTCTGAGCGGCAAAAAGAGCCTTAGAGAGACCAGTAAACGGAACGAACACCGGGTGTCCGAAGCAGGATGCGCAGCGTCCAACAGACTTGGAAGTGTTGTTATTGTCACAGTAAACGGAACGAACACCGGGTGTCCGAAGCAGGATGCGCAGCGTCCAACAGACTTGGAAGTGTTGTTGTCACAGTAAAACGGAACGAACACCGGGTGTCCGAAGCAGGATGCGCAGCGTCCAACAGACTTGGAAGTGTTGTTGTCACAGTAAAACGGAACGAACACCGGGTGTCCGAAGCAGGATGCGCAGCGTCCAACAGACTTGGAAGTGTTGTTGTCACAGTAAAACGGAACGAACACCGGGTGTCCGAAGCAGGATGCGCAGCGTCCAACAGACTTGGAAGTGTTGTTGTAACAGTAAAACGGAACGAACACCGGGTGTCCGAAGCAGGATGCGCAGCGTCCAACAGACTTGGAAGTGTTGTTGTTGTCACAGTAAAACGGAACGAACACCGGGTGTCCGAAGCAGGATGCGCAGCGTCCAACAGACTTGGAAGTGTTGTTGTTGTCACAGTAAAACGGAACGAACACCGGGTGTCCGAAGCAGGATGCGCAGCGTCCAACAGACTTGGAAGTGTTGTTGTTGTCACAGTAAAACGGAACGAACACCGGGTGTCCGAAGCAGGATGCGCAGCGTCCAACAGACTTGGAAGTGTTGTTGTTGTCACAGTAAAACGGAACGAACACCGGGTGTCCGAAGCAGGATGCGCAGCGTCCAACAGACTTGGAAGTGTTGTTGTCACAGTAAAACGGAACGAACACCGGGTGTCCGAAGCTGGAAGCGCAGCGTCCAACAGACTTGGAAGTGTTGTTGTCACAGTAAAACGGAACGAACACCGGGTGTCCGAAGCAGAAAGCGCAGCGTCCAACAGACTTGGAAGTGTTGTTGTTGTCACAGTAAAACGGAACGAACACCGGGTGTCCGAAGCAGGATGCGCAGCGTCCAACAGACTTGGAAGTGTTGTTGTTGTCACAGTAAAACGGAACGAACACCGGGTGTCCGAAGCAGGAAGCGCAGCATTCAACAGACTTGGAAGTGTTGTTGTTGTCACAGTAAAACGGAACGAACACCGGGTGTCCGAAGCTGGAAGCGCAGCGTTCAACAGACTTGGAAGTGTTGTTGTTGTCACAGTAAAACGGAACGAACACCGGGTGTCCGAAGCTGGAAGCGCAGCGTCCAACAGACTTGGAAGTGTTGTTGTTGTCACAGTAAAACGGAACGAACACCGGGTGTCCGAAGCAGGAAGCGCAGCGTCCAACAGACTTGGAAGTGTTGTTGTTGTCACAGTAAAACGGAACGAACACCGGGTGTCCGAAGCAGGATGCGCAGCGTCCAACAGACTTGGAAGTGTTGTTGTTGTCACAGTAAAACGGAACGAACACCGGGTGTCCGAAGCTGGAAGCGCAGCGTTCAACAGACTTGGAAGTGTTGTTGTCACAGTAAAACGGAACGAACACCGGGTGTCCGAAGCAGGATGCGCAGCGTCCAACAGACTTGGAAGTGTTGTTGTCACAGTAAAACGGAACGAACACCGGGTGTCCGAAGCAGGATGCGCAGCGTCCAACTGACTTGGAAGTGTTGTTGTCACAGTAAAACGGAACGAACACCGGGTGTCCGAAGCAGGATGCGCAGCGTCCAACAGACTTGGAAGTGTTGTTGTTGTCACAGTAAAACGGAACGAACACCGGGTGTCCGAAGCAGGAAGCGCAGCGTCCAACAGACTTGGAAGTGTTGTTGTTGTCACAGTAAAACGGAACGAACACCGGGTGTCCGAAGCAGGATGCGCAGCGTCCAACAGACTTGGAAGTGTTGTTGTCACAGTAAAACGGAACGAACACCGGGTGTCCGAAGCAGGATGCGCAGCGTCCAACAGACTTGGAAGTGTTGTTGTTGTCACAGTAAAACGGAACGAACACCGGGTGTCCGAAGCTGGAAGCGCAGCATTCAACAGACTTGGAAGTGTTGTTGTTGTCACAGTAAAACGGAACGAACACCGGGTGTCCGAAGCTGGAAGCGCAGCGTTCAACAGACTTGGAAGTGTTGTTGTCACAGTAAAACGGAACGAACACCGGGTGTCCGAAGCAGGATGCGCAGCGTCCAACTGACTTGGAAGTGTTGTTGTCACAGTAAAACGGAACGAACACCGGGTGTCCGAAGCTGGAAGCGCAGCGTCCAACTGACTTGGAAGTGGTGTTGTTGTCACAGTAAAACGGAACGAACACCGGGTGTCCGAAGCAGGAAGCGCAGCGTTCAACAGACTTGGAAGTGTTGTTGTTGTCACAGTAAAACGGAACGAACACCGGGTGTCCGAAGCTGGAAGCGCAGCGTTCAACAGACTTGGAAGTGTTGTTGTCACAGTAAAACGGAACGAACACCGGGTGTCCGAAGCTGGAAGCGCAGCGTCCAACTGACTTGGAAGTGTTGTTGTTGTCACAGTAAACGGAACGAACACCGGGTGTCCGAAGCTGGAAGCGCAGCGTCCAACAGACTTGGAAGTGTTGTTGTCACAGTAAAACGGAACGAACACCGGGTGTCCGAAGCAGGATGCGCAGCGTCCAACAGACTTGGAAGTGTTGTTGTTGTCACAGTAAAACGGAACGAACACCGGGTGTCCGAAGCAGAAAGCGCAGCGTCCAACAGACTTGGAAGTGTTGTTGTTGTCACAGTAAAACGGAACGAACACCGGGTGTCCGAAGCAGGAAGCGCAGCGTCCAACAGACTTGGAAGTGTTGTTGTCACAGTAAAACGGAACGAACACCGGGTGTCCGAAGCTGGAAGCGCAGCATTCAACAGACTTGGAAGTGTTGTTATTGTCACAGTAAAACGGAACGAACACCGGGTGTCCGAAGCTGGAAGCGCTGCGTCCAACTGACTTGGAAGTGTTGTTGTTGTCACAGTAAAACGGAACGAACACCGGGTGTCCGAAGCAGGATGCGCATCGTCCAACTGACTTGGAAGTGTTGTTGTTGTCACAGTAAAACGGAACGAACACCGGGTGTCCGAAGCTGGAAGCGCTGCGTCCAACTGACTTGGAAGTGTTGTTGTTGTCACAGTAAAACGGAACGAACACCGGGTGTCCGAAGCTGGAAGCGCAGCGTCCAACAGACTTGGAAGTGTTGTTGTCACAGTAAAATGGAACGAACACCGGGTGTCCGAAGCAGGATGCGCAGCGTCCAACAGACTTGGAAGTGTTGTTGTCACAGTAAAACGGAACGAACACCGGGTGTCCGAAGCTGGAAGCGCAGCGTCCAACTGACTTGGAAGTGTTGTTGTTGTCACAGTAAAACGTAACGAACACCGGGTGTCCGAAGCAGGATGCGCAGCGTCCAACAGACTTGGAAGTGTTGTTGTTGTCACAGTAAAACGGAACGAACACCGGGTGTCCAAAGCTGGAAGCGCAGCGTTCAACAGACTTGGAAGTGTTGTTGTTGTCACAGTAAAACGGAACGAACACCGGGTGTCCGAAGCTGGAAGCGCAGCGTCCAACAGACTTGGAAGTGTTGTTGTTGTCACAGTAAAACGGAACGAACACCGGGTGTCCGAAGCAGGAAGCGCAGCGTCCAACAGACTTGGAAGTGTTGTTGTTGTCACAGTAAAACGGAACGAACACCGGGTGTCCGAAGCATGATGCGCAGCGTCCAACAGACTTGGAAGTGTTGTTGTCACAGTAAAACGGAACGAACACCGGGTGTCCGAAGCTGGAAGCGCAGCATTCAACAGACTTGGAAGTGTTGTTGTTGTCACAGTAAAACGGAACGAACACCGGGTGTCCGAAGCTGGAAGCGCAGCGTTCAACAGACTTGGAAGTGTTGTTGTCACAGTAAAACGGAACGAACACCGGGTGTCCGAAGCAGGATGCGCAGCGTCCAACAGACTTGGAAGTGTTGTTGTCACAGTAAAACGGAACGAACACCGGGTGTCCGAAGCAGGACGCGCAGCGTCCAACTGACTTGGAAGTGTTGTTGTCACAGTAAAACGGAACGAACACCGGGTGTCCGAAGCAGGATGCGCAGCGTCCAACAGACTTGGAAGTGTTGTTGTTGTCACAGTAAAACGGAACGAACACCGGGTGTCCGAAGCAGGAAGCGCAGCGTCCAACAGACTTGGAAGTGTTGTTGTTGTCACAGTAAAACGGAACGAACACCGGGTGTCCGAAGCAGGATGCGCAGCGTCCAACAGACTTGGAAGTGTTGTTGTCACAGTAAAACGGAACGAACACCGGGTGTACGAAGCAGGATGCGCAGCGTCCAACAGACTTGGAAGTGTTGTTGTTGTCACAGTAAAACGGAACGAACACCGGGTGTCCGAAGCTGGAAGCGCAGCATTCAACAGACTTGGAAGTGTTGTTGTTGTCACAGTTAAACGGAACGAACACCGGGTGTCCGAAGCTGGAAGCGCAGCGTTCAACAGACTTGGAAGTGTTGTTGTCACAGTAAAACGGAACGAACACCGGGTGTCCGAAGCAGGATGCGCAGCGTCCAACTGACTTGGAAGTGTTGTTGTCACAGTAAAACGGAACGACCACCGGGTGTCCGAAGCTGGAAGCGCAGCGTCCAACTGACTTGGAAGTGGTGTTGTTGTCACAGTAAAACGGAACGAACACCGGGTGTCCGAAGCAGGAAGCGCAGCGATCAACAGACTTGGAAGTGTTGTTGTTGTCACAGTAAAACGGAACGAACACCGGGTGTCCGAAGCTGGAAGCGCAGCGTTCAACAGACTTGGAAGTGTTGTTGTCACAGTAAAACGGAACGAACACCGGGTGTCCGAAGCTGGAAGCGCAGCGTCCAACTGACTTGGAAGTGTTGTTGTTGTCACAGTAAACGGAACGAACACCGGGTGTCCGAAGCTGGAAGCGCAGCGTCCAACAGACTTGGAAGTGTTGTTGTCACAGTAAAACGGAACGAACACCGGGTGTCCGAAGCAGGATGCGCAGCGTCCAACAGACTTGGAAGTGTTGTTGTTGTCACAGTAAAACGGAACGAACACCGGGTGTCCGAAGCAGAAAGCGCAGCGTCCAACAGACTTGGAAGTGTTGTTGTTGTCACAGTAAAACGGAACGAACACCGGGTGTCCGAAGCAGGAAGCGCAGCGTCCAACAGACTTGGAAGTGTTGTTGTCACAGTAAAACGGAACGAACACCGGGTGTCCGAAGCTGGAAGCGCAGCATTCAACAGACTTGGAAGTGTTGTTATTGTCACAGTAAAACGGAACGAACACCGGGTGTCCGAAGCTGGAAGCGCTGCGTCCAACTGACTTGGAAGTGTTGTTGTTGTCACAGTAAAACGGAACGAACACCGGGTGTCCGAAGCAGGATGCGCATCGTCCAACTGACTTGGAAGTGTTGTTGTTGTCACAGTAAAACGGAACGAACACCGGGTGTCCGAAGCTGGAAGCGCTGCGTCCAACTGACTTGGAAGTGTTGTTGTTGTCACAGTAAAACGGAACGAACACCGGGTGTCCGAAGCTGGAAGCGCAGCGTCCAACAGACTTGGAAGTGTTGTTGTCACAGTAAAACGGAACGAACACCGGGTGTCCGAAGCAGGATGCGCAGCGTCCAACAGACTTAGAAGTGTTGTTGTCACAGTAAAACGGAACGAACACCGGGTGTCCGAAGCTGGAAGCGCAGCGTCCAACTGACTTGGAAGTGTTGTTGTTGTCACAGTAAAACGGAACGAACACCGGGTGTCCGAAGCAGGAAGCGCAGCGTCCAACTGACTTGGAAGTGTTGTTGTTGTCACAGTAAACGGAACGAACACCGGGTGTCCGAAGCTGGAAGCGCAGCGTCCAACAGACTTGGAAGTGTTGTTGTTGTCACAGTAAAACGGAACGAACACCGGGTGTCCGAAGCAGGAAGCGCAGCGTCCAACTGACTTGGAAGTGTTGTTGTCACAGTAAAACGGAACGAACACCGGGTGTCCGAAGCAGGATGCGCAGCGTCCAACAGACTTGGAAGTGGTGTTGTTGTCACAGTAAAACGGAACGAACACCGGGTGTCCGAAGCTGGAAGCGCAGCGTCCAACTGACTTGGAAGTGGTGTTGTTGTCACAGTAAAACGTAACGAACACCGGGTGTCCGAAGCAGGATGCGCAGCGTCCAACAGACTTGGAAGTGTTGTTGTTGTCACAGTAAAACGGAACGAACACCGGGTGTCCGAAGCTGGAAGCGCAGCGTCCAACAGACTTGGAAGTGTTGTTGTCACAGTAAAACGGAACGAACACCGGGTGTCCGAAGCAGGAAGCGCAGCGTCCAACAGACTTGGAAGTGTTGTTGTTGTCACAGTAAAACGGAACGAACACCGGGTGTCCGAAGCAGGAAGCGCAGCATTCAACAGACTTGGAAGTGTTGTTGTTGTCACAGTAAAACGGAACGAACACCGGGTGTCCGAAGCAGGATGCGCAGCGTCCAACATACTTGGAAGTGTGACAACAACAACAACACTTCCAAGTCTGTTGGACGCTGCGCTTCCTACTTCGGACACCCGGTGTTCGTTCCGTTTGCTGGTCTTTTTGCTCTTTTTGCCACTCAGAAAATGGATCTTTTGGACTGCTCTATACATGTCTTCAAGTTTTTAAGAAATTCCCCTTGCTTCTACTCTCAAGAGGCTCGGTTTAACTTGGCCTGTTTCGATCCTCGTCATAGGCGAAATATTGATCTTCGAACTAACAACAATTCCTCCATTTAATAGGAGTCACAAGACAGCCAGGTCCAGTAGGATTGGTTTGGTAACAACATATTCAACGATTTTCATGGAATGAACTTTTGCTTTTAGACACGATACCCTGCTGGTATTTTTTCATATGGACACACGGAAGATTTGTCTTGTGTACGCAACTTAAGATGACGTAATAGAAATAAACATATACTTACGTACGCAGCAGACGTCAGTGGAAACGTAGCTGAAGCTCTTCCCCTATCCCCGAAGAAATATAAAATAAAATAAAATAAAATAGAAGAAAGAAAAACGGGGAGATCGCAGTCTTGTTTGGCTTTCGCTGGGCCCAAATTTTAAAAGGCAAACCAGAAAGCAATCCCAAAAGGAAGGGGGAAAGCTAAATAAAATTAAACTACGGTAAAATCCAAAGATGAACAAATTTAAATCAGAGGCCGTGTAGGTCGTATTAACGTCACAAGTACGCTAATAAGACCGACAAACCGAAATATAGCAAAAACCAGACAAAACTCGAAGAAGGTTACTAAAATTAAAATAAGACGTGACGCAAAAGCAGAGATACTTAGGCAAAGATAAAACGTATTTAAATAAGAACCACAATGTACAACGTTCCCAGAGATATTAAAAGCAAGAAGAGAAATGACCAACAAATTAAACACAAAATTAGTTTACCGCAAGAAAAATACAAATTAGGAAGAAAAATCGAAAATATACTAAATTAAATTATATTAAAATGAAATAAAATAAGATAAGTTAAGGTAACGTGTTCAAGGCAAGATGAAACGATGACTAAATGTAAGTATGTCGTAATTAGATAAAAAAGACAAAACTCAGAAACGACTACACTCAACGAAGTCAAGATACGTTCTCCAAAATTTAGGCAAAGCGTGTCAAAAGGGATGAACAAAATAGGAGGGGGTACAATGGTTCAGAACGGGGTGGAGAGGGGTGAGAGGGAGGGGAGGAGTAAGGAAGAAAGACGCGGAGGCACATGCAAGAACGAGTGAGTTACGAGAAAAATAGGAAAGTAGACAAAAGGAAAAATTACATTAAATTATCGGCAAAGCCAAAAATATACTTTACAAATTGAAAGTATGCGTAGGAGATAAGGGCACACAAAGACGACGAAAATATGTGATGCGAAAAATATGGGCATTCACAGACACAAGAATATCACAGGTTAGGTCACCAGCAAATAGCAATAGTGAGACCTCCTTTTGTGAACTCTTTAAGATAAAGAACAAAGCATTACGGGAAGCAAGAAAAATAATCTCCAATCCCGTTATGTTGTTCTACGATAAGATACACTCTGGATGACAGACCCAAAGGTGCCCCTTACAAGGTAGGCAAACCCACCGTCAAGCACACCAGAGTAAAGCGAAGACAGCCCAGCCCACATACATAACTTTCAACCCTTAAAGTACAAAAACTACGTTATCAAAATAAATGAAAATAACACTACCATACAAAACAAAACTCACCAGCAATTACACGCACACAAAGGGCGGAGGGAAAAATCGGGAGGGGGCAAGTACACGCGACGACCAAAAGAAAAATAGCACAGAATAAGAGTTTTAAATTGCCGAAATATGAAACAGAACTGCAGTAAAGCAATTACTGATTACGACATACAGACACCTCGCCATGGTTTCACCTTGAACGCGGGCACTTTCCCTAGAATATCGGAATACGTCTAGCCTACTTGGCTGCAAGGAAGAAATGCCTCGAAACAAAGCAAATGACGACGCAAAACAAAGGTAACTGCGTGCTAAAATTTGATTGGTCACGACCCCTTCCAAAATATAAATCACTGGCCAATAAGGGGACAAGATGCAGATATGTCCATATATGGCATTAATACATCAGAGGGCTATTAATAGCTTCACAGACCAAGGTTTCACAAAGGCGTGCATTGATCACATCAGATAAAAATGGTACAAAGGAGTAACTTATATATCACATAAAAATGGCTCAAAATTCCCCCACTTCCTTGGAAAAAAAAATGTTTACAAAAATACAAACACAAAACATTTTTTTTTGTATATATGGTATAAGATGCACTCTTGTTTCATTCATAAAATGGCTCGCAAGGAGAGAGTCTCATATCACACAAACACACGGAGTAGCTCACATTAGAGTTCCAAACTCATTGCCTTTCACAAAGGCTTGGTATAGCACAAGTCCATCTCTCTGAATTATACATCAAACGCACAAGCAGTTAAGTGAGTGAGGGGAATTTTGGCTAAGTAAACCTAGAAAAATGAAATTTAGGTGCAAAAACACAACGAATACAAAATCCGCTGCCTAAAATGCCAGCGAAGCAGTGCCCCATGAGAGAAGGTGGTACCAACCTTATCACACAAAACACTCAACTCACTAAACACGTCAGCAGCAAATTTTGACTAGGGAGAAAAAAAATGAACTTTTAAGTTACGAGTTATCTCACAAGGAATAACATTTTTCTGTTTTTAGAAATTTCCGAAGAATAACGAGAAGTTGTAATCCAAAGGCCTGAAGATTACAAGAGGGAACCCAGGACCATTGCAGTTGACGTCAAGGCTGCAGAGATTTTCCTTCCTCCCAATATTCCTAATATAGAAAAAAAAACCAAAAGAGTTACATTGTGGTATAAATGGTTAATAAAACTTAATCTGTGGAGTACCCTGTATTTCCAATGGAATGTTCTGTCGTCACAACCATTGATAAAATGATATTACACTACTTGGATGCGGTGTGGTCTAAGGGAGAGAGGAAGAAAACAGCGCGCGATAACACTCGCGGACGGTTAAGAGATACTGAAAACAATCATGGACACACTAAACTAAATAAACAGGCAGGGATCCTGTAAAAACATCAACACTGGGATCGCCGCGTCAAAACACTGAAAGAAATACATACTCTAGATAAACAAATAATTACACAGACACCACATCATTCATGGTATTTCTTAAGATTTGCTACATGAGAGACAGAAATTAGTTGAGGATCGTCATCAGAAATCATTTCCACAGTCACGTTGTTCAGGAACCTGGTTATGGTCCTTGGTTCGGACCAGCGCAAACACAGTTTACTGGAGATGCCGGAAGATGCATTACTAATAGGGTGTAGTCGCACCAAAACCCTATTTCCTATCTGAAAATGAACAGGTTTTCTACGCTGGTTGTACCGTGCTGAGACCTTCTGTCTAGCCCGCTTAAGGCTAGCGACGGCGGAATCCCATTTCTCTTGAGTAGAGATGGTTCGAGACGGGATAGACAAATACTCGATATTCCAACGGAGCATCAGGGGATCAACGAGTTTACGGCCTATAAACAATTCCGCTGGTGTGGTTTGAATAGACGAATGAAACGAGGTATTAAAACCTAAGGTAAAATAATGCAAGTTGACATCCCAATTGGATTGTTCCACATTATGGAAGGCGGTTAGACAAGCTTTCAGATTACGATGAAATCTCTCTACCTGATTGCCTTGTGGTCTGAACGGTGCTAATAACACGTGATTAATGCCCCAACTGAAGGTCATAGATTTGAAAGTTTTGGACTTGAAGATGGTAGCATTATCGGTAACAAGGAACTTGGGCGGGCCAAATATAGCAAAAATATGCTTACATAATAAATGGACCGTCCCTTTTGCAGAAATGTCCTTAACAGGAAAGAGCCAGACAAACTTAGAAAAACCGTCGATCACTGTCAAAATCGCCTGATGACCAGACCTAGAACGTGTCATAGGACCGAATATGTCAATAAATAACCGTTCTCCAGGACGAGTAACAACATGAGCACTATGCAAACCTATCTGCGTATTTTGCGCTGGTTTAGAGCGTTGACAGGTGTGACATTTTTTTACAAAATCAAACACGTCTGGTTTGATCGTAGGCCAATAGAATTCAGAGTCAATTTTGCGTAAAGTACGGTACATTCCAACGTGTAAGCCTATAGCCGAAGAATGATAGTATGTTAAGAGCATATTACGAACATTCTCAGGGGCGAAAATTCTGAAGGAGTTTGAACCAGGGAGGAGACGGCCAATTACATCATTACGGACACAAAATTCACTCACAGTGGGGTCCTTGTTGGTAATTTTCTCACGGAGTTCACGACAATAAAGATCATCTGCCTGAAACTTACGTATATCTACGAAGGACCATGGACTAAACTGTAATAAAAACACATTTTCAGGCATTTCCTGAGGTGAAGTTTCGACAGAAGGAGGAACAATCTGACTAGGAGCGGAAATAGTGGAATCCTCGAACATGCGCGAGAGACAATCAGCCACAGAGTTTTCACTGCCTTTCACGTGTACAATGTCGAACTTGAACGACGATAGTCTCAAAATCCACCGATTGATACGACCAAGTTTCTTTACATGCGACATGCTCCATTTCAGAGCTTCATTATCGGTGTAGACAGTGAAATGGCGATGTTCTGGGAAACTCCTGAATTTCTCGCAGCCAAAGACAACAGCAAGGGACTCTTTTTCAAAGATGGAATAGCGACGTTCATGTTCATTAAGCATGCGATTAGCAAAAGCTACAGGCGCAAACTTCCCGTCCACGTGTTGACTTAAAACGCTTGACACAGCTAGATCGCTAGCGTCGCAATGGAGGAAGAACCTAGACTCGAAATCTGGAGCTTGCAACACAGGGGCAGATATAAGACTCTCTTTTAAAGTGTTAAAAGCTTTATCTTGCTCTGGACCCCATATAAATTTAGCGTTCTTCTTTTTGAGGTCATTCAACGGAGCCGAAATATCTGAGAAATGTCTGATAAACCTGGAATAAAACCCAAACATGCCCATGGCACGGCGTAGAGCTTTCACAGAGGTAGGCACCGGTAGATTCTTAATACATTCAACTCTATCAGGCATGACGCTAATACCGTTAGTCGACAGAACATGTCCTAAAAACTTGATCTGCGTGCGGGCCAAAGAGGTCTTTTCGGGATTGATAGTAAGTCCCGCTTTTCTGAGGCGAGAGAAAACTTCACGGAGATGAGTTACATGCTCCTCGAAAGATTTGCTATAAACAACAAGGTCATCTAAATAATTGAAGACAAACTTAAATTTCAAGTCACCCAAGAGATCATCTAACACACGACTAAGAATTTGTGCTCCTACAGCGATACCCATAGGTAATCTATTGAAGTTGAATAACCCAAAAGGTGTGGAAAAGGCGGTAAAATCACGGCTCTCAGCGTCTAACGGAATTTGATAATATGAGGAATTGAGATCAATAATAGAATAATAGGTAGCTCCATGAAAATGCTCAAAAGCGCTGTCGAGAGTAGGTAACGGAAAATTGTCAAAAACAACCTTCTTATTCAGCTTCCTGTAGTCGACAACTAATCTATATTCGCCGTCTTTCTTGGGAATCAGAAAAGCTGGAGAACCATACGCCGACTTGGAAGGAACGACTGCTCCTTTATCTTGTAGCTCTTTGACATATTTTCTCATAGCCAACAGCTTTGGAGGTGAACATGCAAATGGCGGGGATCGAACCGGGACATTGTCTGTGAGATCGATATGACATTCGTGACCTACCGCTGAACCTAATTTATCTGTGAGGACATCCGAGAATTCGTTCACCAAATCACTCAGCACATCACGCTCTTCCGAAAATAACGACAGAGGCAGCTGGACAGAATGCACTGTGGACACTTCACTAACACGAGAGGTGCATTCTTCGAACGGGAATTGTTTGTTGGAATGAAACAGAAAGCTAAATGAATTACTCGCAAAATCTAATTGTAAACCTGTTTTGCGCATGAAATCTGTCCCTAAAAGGACTTGGGTGGATAAATTATCAACTACGTGGAACTGGTGATCCCATGAAAAACCATGGATCTTGAGATGACATAAAACAGTACCGGTAACGTTGATAGTAGATGAACCAGCTGACACGAACTTTCGCTCACGTCCATCCTCGTGAGGACAGATGCGCAGCGCTGGAATTTGTTCCGCCACAGAGCGAAGGATAAAGCTCTCCGTGGCTCCAGAATCCAAAATGGCTTGAGTTGTGACATGATGAAAAGATAATGTGACCCAAGGTTGCGATACAGAAGCAAAACAAAGATAAGGATCGCGATACCTGCTTTTAGGGCTGCCCGACGGGTCGAACTCAGGACAGCACTTCAACAGTTTTCCTGGTTGAAATTACAATTTGGACAGGTCAATTTAGTCACATCTGACATCCCACAACCGTAGCAGAACTTACGGGATCTAGCGGCACATTCACGGAAGTTATGACCGTGATTGTTGCAATTCCAACATAAGATATTTGCGGAGACTCGTTTGGTATCTGGAGGATTATTGTGGACACGGGAGGTAGAATGCGTTTGGCTGGCAGCGTGACTATCACTTTGGACGTGATTTATGGGAGGACGAGAGGGGAGATTAAAAGAGACAGTCTTGTTTGAGATAACGGGATGGGCCACAGAAGTAAACGCATGCTGTGTGCTAGTCGCACAAGCTAGTTCAGGAAACATGACTTCGTGGGAAATAGGGGGTGGAACATAACTCAAACTCGACCGAGAATTGTTCTCATATTCGCGTCCATGTAAAATTATGTCCTCAATACAGCGTACCGAAATGCGACGTATGAAGTACTTATATATAGGATTTAAATTCCTATAAATAATTTCGAAAAGTTCCTGTGGGTGGAATGGCTGAGGCAAATTGGCTGTGAGGAGGCGTACAGCCGTGACATAATCGTCAATCTTCTCGGAGGGGCCTTGAGTTCGAGCGTAGATTTCCTGTTTCAAAGCATACGCGAAATCTTGGGGAGTGAAACGGGCTTTTATGTTGCACACAAATTCGTTCTATGAAGTGTAATGGAATGGTGACACCCTGTACCACTGCAACGCTTTACCAGAAAGTAAAATTGGTAGGCAACGAACTATCTTATCGGGACTTATGTCATGGCACTGACACAGTTCCTCAATCCTCTGAATGAACCAAAAAACTGAAGATGTGTTATTTTCCCCGGAAAAAGTAAGATTCCACTTGCTCACAACGGATGCGACGTTGTCAGAATGACCAACACTGGTAGGATTAGAAAAGTAGCCACTAGATAACGGGTCAAACATAAGTAAGTCTTTCGGTACACTAAAAAACTGGGGTTCTGGAATAGCCTTACTTGAAGAAATAGGTGCAGTCAACGACTCAAAATTAAAGGACGGTAAACGAACTTCCTGCTTAATAGATTTATCCATGACGAAAATATAAAAACACAGCACGGTACACACCAACGAGATAAGAAAAAGGACTACAAAGACTACTAATTTCAAACTACTTCAAAAATATAAAAGGTATCTAAACAGTATTACGAGAAGAAATAAATAAGTGCACATCACATTACCGTAAGATGTTGCTTTCCCACGTGGTAATTTACTCACGGGCACCAAGTCGTCATCCTCACACGAATCATACTGTTTGCGGCTGTGTGTTTTTCAAATGTTGATAGACCATACCAGACCTTTCTCTTCTTTCATGAAATTCTCAGCACCCTAAAACTCAGAAAGACAACATTATACTATAGGTACGAAAAGGATGGAAACGTTTCACAATGCAATTCAGCTCGAAGTCTCAGGAACGATCAGCTGGAAATAAATTGTTAAATTAGAAAGGTGATTTTGTCTCAAAACCACGCTCTGAAATCCATTTGTACGCAACTTAAGATGACGTAATAGAAATAAACATATACTTACGTACGCAGCAGACGTCAGTGGAAACGTAGCTGAAGCTCTTCCCCTATCCCCGAAGAAATATAAAATAAAATAAAATAGAAGAAAGAAAAACGGGGAGATCGCAGTCTTGTTTGGCTTTCGCTGGGCCCAAATTTTAAAAGGCAAACCAGAAAGCAATCCCAAAAGGAAGGGGGAAAGCTAAATAAAATTAAACTACGGTAAAATCCAAAGATGAACAAATTTAAATCAGAGGCCGTGTAGGTCGTATTAACGTCACAAGTACGCTAATAAGACCGACAAACCGAAATATAGCAAAAACCAGACAAAACTCGAAGAAGGTTACTAAAATTAAAATAAGACGTGACGCAAAAGCAGAGATACTTAGGCAAAGATAAAGTGTATTTAAATAAGAACCACAATGTACAACGTTCCCAGAGATATTAAAAGCAAGAAGAGAAATGACCAACAAATTAAACACAAACTTAGTTTACCGCAAGAAAAATACAAATTAGGAAGAAAAATCGAAAATATACTAAATTAAATTATATTAAAATGAAATAAAATAAGATAAGTTAAGGTAACGTGTTCAAGGCAAGATGAAACGATGACTAAATGTAAGTATGTCGTAATTAGATAAAAAAGACAAAACTCAGAAACGACTACACTCAACGAAGTCAAGATACGTTCTCCAAAATTTAGACAAAGCGTGTCAAAAGGGATGAACAAAATAGGAGGGGGTACAATGGTTCAGAACGGGGTGGAGAGGGGTGAGAGGGAGGGGAGGAGTAAGGAAGAAAGACGCGGAGGCACATGCAAGAACGAGTGAGTTACGAGAAAAATAGGAAATTAGACAAAAGGAAAAATTACATTAAATTATCGGCAAAGCCAAAAATATACTTTACAAATTGAAAGTATGCGTAGGAGATAAGGGCACACAAAGACGACGAAAATATGTGATGCGCAAAATATGGGCATTCACAGACACAAGAATATCACAGGTTAGGTCACCAGCAAATAGCAATAGTGAGACCTCCTTTTGTGAACTCTTTAAGATAAAGAACAAAGCATTACGGGAAGCAAGAAAAATAATCTCCAATCCCGTTATGTTGTTCTACGATAAGATACACTCTGGATGACAGACCCAAAGGTGCCCCCTACAAGGTAGGCAAACCCACCGTCAAGCACACCAGAGTAAAGCGAAGACAGCCCAGCCCACATACGTAACTTTCAACCCTTAAAGTACAAAAACTACGTTATCAAAAAAATTAAAATAACACTACCATACAAAACAAAACTCACCAGCAATTACACGCACACAAAGGGCGGAGGGAAAATATCGGGAGGGGGCAAGTACACGCGACCAAAAGAAAAATAGCACAGAATAAGAGTTTTAAATTGCCGAAATATGAAACAGAACTGCAGTAAAGCAATTACTGATTACGACATACAGACACCTCGCCATGGTTTCACCTTGAACGCGGGCACTTTCCCTAGAATATCGGAATACGTCTAGCCTACTTGGCTGCAAGGAAGAGATGCCTCGAAACAAAGCAAATGACGACGCAAAACAAAGGTAACTGCGTGCTAAAATTTGATTGGTCACGACCCCTTCCAAAATATAAATCACTGGCCAATAAGGGGACAAGATGCAGATATGTCCATATATGGTATTAAGACATCAGAGGGCTATTAATAGCTTCACAGACCAAGGTATCAGAAAGGCGTGCATTGATCACATCAGATAAAAATGGTACAAAGGAGTAACTTATATATCACATAAAAATGGCTCACTTGACAAGCACTTAAAGTGGCCCCCTTTTAAAATGTTGTTTTAATGTGTTTTTTCATATGTCGCCTGTTAACATTTTTAAATGTCTCTGTAATTTTGTCACAGTTAAGGGTTTTTATCACCACATCATCTTTTCATGATTATATTCCATTTTCATCCATTCTTTTTACATGTTAGTTTTACTTTTTATCAATGTATCCTACGATTATACCGATAATCTATATGTTATTGGCTGATGAAGGGGCCAACGTAATAGGCCGCGAAACATGTACCAAATGGTTTTAATATAGACCCATATATAAATGTTGTGTATTGATCAGGCGGATATCCCCATTTTATTATACTTGATTGTCAATCAATAAGGAACCATGGCTGAGTCTATTTTCCTTTGGTCATAAATAAATTATTTTCTACAGAAACCTTCCACGAGATATCCTTTACAGAATGGTTAAAACTGCATCAAAATCCATTCAGTGATTCTCGAGATTACCCGTGACATCCAAGAATCGGAGACTTTGTTTTATACTAAGTAGAGATTATACGCCAATCAGTATAATTTAATATAATATAATCCACCTTCCGTCCAATCTTAAATTGACTGTGAATTTTCCGGAACGAAAAGTTTTCAGGCGAAATGAGAGTTGCACTTCCAGGGAATGGCGACGTGAATGAAACTCAAATCCCCCTTCCGTCCAATCTTAACTTGACTGTGTTTCACAGGCGAAATGAAGAAAACCTGAATTGCACTTCCAGGGAAACTCCAAACACAACCACCCTTCTCAGAAGTCTTAACTCAACACGACTCAACGGTTTGCTGCTGGCTGTATCTGGGACAATAGTTGTGCCCGCTAGCTAGGCTGTAACAGGGGTGATAGACTCGCCCTTAGCTAGTTCATAAACTGTCGCCTCAGTAGTTGAATAGACATGGTTGGAAGATATGAAAACGTAAAAACACTTATAATGGGCGATGTATTGAAGATAGAGAGATGCCCTCACGGATTTTTTGTAGAACTTTTCATGCTTAACAATTCTTACACTCATAGTATTTAGATATATTTAACGGTTTGCTCAGCGTAAGCTTACAAAGCGCTCGGACGCCAGGTTTCTTTTTCGACTTTTCCACTGAAATCGTAACTGCTCGGCTTCCTTTGATCATAGATAATTATTTTCTACAGCAATCATCCTCGAGATATGCTTTACAGAATGGTGAAAACCGCATCAAAATCCACCCGGTGGTTCTCGAGTTTACCCGTAACATCCAAGAATTGGGGACTTTGTTTTATACTAAGTAGAGTTACTGTAAGTATCCCCCCCCCCCCCCCCAAAGAAAGACGCACGCCTAAGCCGAAGAACGATTGAGAAGGAGACAGAGGCTGAAAGATCTTTGGCAGTAAGCAAAACGAGAAGGAAGAAACACCCAGGGTAAAACTGATAAAACTAACCAAACTATCAGTTTTAACCTAGCTGTTTCAACTTATCTAGTTTCACTTCCACATATCTTCTAATCCACACTGTTTTTATCAAGACTTACTTTTTTCATGTTTTTCACACTTAACAAATTTTGTAACAGATCTGTTTTTTTTTCTTAATTTTAATTTGTGAGTTTCTAAAAGAAGAATATTTTTAGAATCCTCTGCTATGGCAAATGTATACGCCTTTTCATATCCTAAATTATGCTGAGAAAGGTCACAATCTGACTAAAACCGGTACGATATTGAAGTATTATATATTATATTGACTTATGGTTATATAAATTTTATTATAATTAAATCTTGGATAAGGAATCGGGCTATCTTGGTCATTTTAAGCCGTTATATGGTCCACATTGCTAGAGATAACTTTCTAATGAAATCAATCTAAAAGAAGCCTCAAGTGAGTAAGCTGGGAATCACCGGATTCGAATCTCACACCTTTAGAACAATTGTAGCTGGCATTAAAAAATGCTAGTCATGATCAAATGTGTACTTGGATACCATAGATAAAATTGATAAATATGTATATAGCAATTGTGTTTGCAGTGAATGAGTGTTATCAAATGTATATCTTCACAATGCTATATAAACATTATGTGATCGAGCGACTGATAATGGAAGCGATAAAATAAGTCTTTTGTAGTCTGTGTGAGTTTTGTTTTGTCACTGCGTGTTGTAAGTGGTTGTACAATGACACTATTACATGGTGTAACAGCCGCTAGATGGAGTATTTCGAGGGCACGAGGACTGATGCTGTCGCCCACACAACTTATTGCTGCACACAGTCCAATCAGGCGTCGCGACGCCGGCGTGATCTCCCAGTACGTGGCCGTGCTACATTAACCAGTTAATTTGGATCGTGTCAGTATGTTACAGATATAATTTGGAAAAGGATATAGCAGGCACTCCATTTAATGCGGTATTACCACAACGTGCAGAGAAACTACTCACGTAGGTAAGCGCTTGTTATAACATTTTAACAGAAGAAAACGGAAACACTAACGCGATAAAACCGACTTATAACAGTATTGTGCTAAATGAAAGCAATGCATACGATTAATAAAACGATTCTGTGGACCTCAATCAGCACAGATTAGTGGATATACTAATTGTGATGCATTCAGGAAATAATTTCGCTCGCGATAGGCTGCTTATATTTGATTTGAAATAAGGTAAAAATAGGCTCGAGTGCAACTGAGGTTGAACTGTGGTAGGGGCATTATATTATTGATTTAAGCCCACTACGAAGCGCTTATCACTAGTTCTTCTTCGATGCTCTTTTCCGTTCCCAATATCTCTTGAGCCCTGCTAATAATTTCTCCTTTCTCTCCTGCGAAAGGGGCTTCCGACATTTAGGGACTGGAGGTGGTGGGGTCCAAGATTCTACCATAGCACAAAATTTAGAACGATCTTCTACATTAAGGGCAGCAATTCCAGCCGAATCCAAGTCTTTCGGCTTTCTCCAGGTCATCCATGGTGCCTTCTCTGTTCATCAAGAGGGTCTCTGCGGCGTACAGAAACTGTGGTCTGACAGGAGTTCTGTAGTGACAGATCTTAGCATTCCTCGAAATGCATTTCTTGTTGTACAAATTGTGGGATAGTTGGTATGCTGCGTTGAGTTTGATACGCCTAGCTAAGATGGAGGAGCCATCTCTACCATTGGGGTGGACCCATTCACCAAGATAACGAAAGCGATTGACTCTTCTAATCGTTCCCTGTATGGTAGTCAAAGGGGTGTTTCCGGAGTGCATTATATTTAAACACATAAGATTTGGATCACATGATCCAATAACCAATAGGCCTATAACCGGGACAGATCTCGTCCATACAGTCATATCACTCAACTGAAGTGCTAAATGTCAAGACATTTGAACACCACCCTTGGATATATTCTATTCAGCTGCGGTAGTGGCCCGTGCTTAAATGCTCAGGGTAAACTAATTCTGTATATTACAAACGTATCTTGGAGATTCTTCTTCGCATTGGCCAATGCTCATGACCAGCGTGTGGTGCACGTGGAATGTATGTCGAAAGGCATGGCAATCAACTCTGCCTCGTATTGTCAAACATTGAACCGGTGAAAGCAGCTGCATCCAGGTGGTTACATAGCGCTGGAGGTGATTTCTACGCATCCGGAATCGAAAAGTTGGTTGAGAGTCCCGAGAAATGTTTACAGTCTCTTGGAGACTATGTGGGAAAGTGAACTATATTGTATGTTGTCATAGCCGTGTTGGCTATGTGTGTGTGGTATAATAAAAGACCATAACTGGGAAGTGTAGCCTACTTTTTGAATCACCCTCGTAGCTGGTTTTGCAACTAGGCGACTATTCTTTGTTCGATTTATCCTGAAGCTAGAACCCTCAGTATTCCAGTGATTTGACCGCGCTCACCAGTACAGTTGGACTAACAGGAAAAAATTCAATTCTGCAATTTAACTGGTTAACTAATCGCACTCGCCATTAATTTTTTGGTTGGTTCCTTAGTTAAGGGGCTGCGACAATGCGGTCATGTAGCCCCGTGTACTTTGTGTGTGTGTGTAGAATCTGTCTGATAGCCGGTGTTAATTGTGATGACTGTATTAGTGTGTGTTATCTGTTTAAATTCAAGTAAGGACAGCAGACGGTAATTTCAAGTAGTTCTTACTTTGGTACCAAATGCTACCGACCACGACACCTAGCATGTGGACTTGCCTACCAGATGCCATCGCAGTCAGCACCTGGCGGCGAACGTTGGAACTAATAGAGCGTTATCAATTCTAACCTACAAATGTTGGCTTCACACAAGTTTAGTTCGTGGGGAGGTTCCTTTTTCATGCCATAAAGCTATGACATGGGACAGCCGGCGCTACTTCGCCTCCGAAGGAAGGCTTACTGAGGGATTTTTAACGCTCTTAAAGAAATCCGACGACTTCGGCTGGGATTGAACCCGCGTCCTAGGGCATAGAGACTCAGCATACTACCAACTACGCCACCGAAGCCGCCTGCCCTTATTTTGACATCACAAATATGTTGGTAAAAAACTCATCATCGAAAGGTGTGTTTGTCAGTGATCAGAGGTTAGAGTCTCAAATGGGTTAGTAGTTTTAATTACCTATCTTCTATCTAGATGGTTTGTATTTTGTGTTCAATAGACAACCTAATAGCTGTAAACTTCCGTCTGTATTGAAAAGTTGACATTAGGTTTAAAGATCTAGAATTCAAAACGGGTAAAATAATGATCATGACTAAAGTCATAGACATATATTCCGTTTGTCATCCTATATATTATCAAATAATATGATAAAATTGTCCGGTTAGCTCATATTATAAATGCCAGCGTTTCGCCCCAGTGTACCATTGCATTGGGCTCGTCAGTTGGTTATGGTACACCTCACCAAGACGCGTGGCTAGCACTTACTGAGAAGGCCATTACAAGTCACAAAATGCAAGTAGTTTACCATATATTTCCATTTAAGGAACCCCAAAATGTCTTATATTGCCCATGTTAATTTTCAAAATTTTAAATACCGTACGTTAACTTTTTTTAAATCAGAAACAATTAATAAGAACTGATCGAAATTAATCAGGGATGTTCATTAAGGATCTCTCGTTATCTTGACGTAGGCGGTTTGAAAAGAAATGTAGTTTTGAATTTTAATGAATTTGCTTGAATACTTTCATCTGATAAAATTAAACTAAAATAATCCAAATTTTGAAACATCGCTGAGTTAAAATATAACACCTATAACCATTTCAAGCATGTACTGTATGTTGGAAAGTAACAAAATATAAAGTACATTTTATAGCGATAATACATTTTACCGAGAAACTGAATCAACGTTATTTTTGGGGTTTAGAACATGCCAGCACCATAGGCTTCCCCTTCTTTCATATGAAGCTCTAGCATCATTTTTGCAGTTCTTCCATGCCACTTTTCACCTGCAGAGTACTGTCCGTTTTGATTTATTGAAAATTGATTTTAATATCTATGGTCCAACAGAAAGAAAAAATACAAAAACTAAATTAGTAGGTTTAGTAATAAGATGTACGATTGTTGGAAAGTAAAAATAATATATAGCCTTAGAAATTAGCTAAGAAGAAAAAACAATTAGAAAGTATTGGGTCCGTAGATTAGTACGACTCAAGTAGGGGAAGGGTGGGCATAGTGGCCACGGCGAGCATAGTTGCCACGGGCTATTTTTCTACTGTACAGTGCTGCTACCTGGCTGCAAGCGCCTCAACTACTCCACTAGACCGCCATTAGTGTTGTGTTGAGCCTTGAAGCTGAACACTTTTAGAAATTGTCATCAATTTTGTTGTTTTTCAAGTTGTTGATGTAAGGTAAGTGTACTGCATTAACTATTATAACTAGGTAAATGATTCTAATATGTATTGATGACTGTCATACCGGAAACAAGTGTGATTTAAACTTCAAATTCATCTTTGAAAGTAAGACCTGGTGTACCTGGTTGGGCCTGCAGAGTCACATTTACATAATGGCGTAAAAAAGGGCAAAGTGGCCACGGGTGGCCACTTTGCCCGACACTACATATTATATTTTTTTAGTAAAATATTTATATGAAGCCTGGACCAAACGAAGTTTGTGCTTTTAAAAGGGATACTTATTGAACGTTTTAAACATCTCCTTGCATGAGCAGGGTGGTAGCTCAATCGGTTAAGCGCCGGCCTTCGGAATCGTGACATGCTGATGGTTCCAGGATCGAGCCCCGCTGGGCTGAGGTGATAAAGAGGTGATGAAGAATAAAGGTATTCAGGAGAAAAGGAAATCAAAAGTGGCAAAACGTGCTCTGTTCACTAAAGGAGATAGTAACTCCGATAGTGACGAGAGTGATACAAATTACCTTTACTGCCAGGACTTATATTTAAAGTCCAAAAGCAATGAAGGTTGGATCAGATGATCTATTTGCCTGATATGGGTACACGAGGATTGTGCTGGGTGTGATGAGGAAGACAATGAATTCATATGTGAAATGTGCAATTAAACAAAATTAGGCTAAACATAATATCCATAAAATGTTTTGAAGCATTTCAACTTTTGTATTTTTTATTGTACTCAATAAAAATTTGGATTTTAGTTTTATAAATTGATAGGGACCCTTAAACATGTGTGGAGATTTATAACAATACTTTAATTTGTAAAAAAATATGCTCATAAATTTTTGTTAAATGCATTTGCAGTGTTATTTGTAACAACGGGTATAGTGGGCATCTAGTGGCCATTTTGCCCTACCCCATAGAGCAAAGTGGCCATTTGGTAGAGGTTTGAAAAAACTTTTTTTTTCAAAAAGTAACTAAGATATAGTTAAAATGATTTGTTTAAATATACATAACTAAATAAACTAGAGTATGGCCAATTTTCATTTGTTTTTAACAATTTTAACTTATTGAAAACAATGTTTTCCCGTTAGCGTGGCCACTATGCCCACCCTTCCCCTAACGATATTTTGAAAATTTGGAACATTTTCAACATTTATTTTTTGCACTATATTAGTCTACAAACTGTTAGCTTTCTGACGGTACGTATATTCTTTCACAGATCATTCCTGTGGTTACCTTACTGATACTCTCCCACAATCGTTCTATTAGTAAACCAACCAAAGTGCATTTTTACTTTTATTCTATTAGACGATACAACTTATACAAAAAACGTTTAAGAAAGAGGCTGCGTTGGAAGCAAGGGTAACGCGACATGGAACATCAGTAGAATGGATGCCAGTGCTTCAAATAAATGGTAATGGCATGTTCTAGAAACTGGAAAAATCTTAAATTTCTCAATGCTTTTCTACTTTCCCTTTTCATTGGAAGTTTACAACATACAAAGCTGACATTTTAGGATGTAATTCCCCCTTATGTGTGTTGTATTTTAACCATTTATAGGATAGTGGTCTATATATCAACCACCTACTATAAAAAGAGTTTTTAGGCTATTATCAAAGATGTTAATGATAGAAAATTTCAGCCTAATTACAAAAAAAATCAAGTAGTAATATTTCTGATAAGCGAATGTTATATATCTCTAGTTTGATGATGCTGGATAAAATGTTATCTAGTAAATATAATCAAAAATATTAAAATTAAACAATAAAATAAAACATAAATATACAAATTAAAATAAGACACACTAAAAATTTAAAAACATAAAGGACACTAAAAATTAAAATAAAAGATTATAATATTAAAAAAATAAAATTATCAAATTAACAAGATGTTCGGGAAAGAACATATAGCCTACTTTCTCCGAAATGTATGGGTATAGTTATAACTCTCTGTCCTTATCATCTCCTAATTTCTTCCTATTTGAAGTGCAAATTGGCACACAGGATTTGAACAGTGGCGTTCAAACCATAGTTTATAATTTACCCCAGCATTTTGCAATTTCATCAGCAAACACTCCAAACACCGACTACTTACAATAATTGAAACTTCGTTGCTCTAATAAGGCCCATCTACAATGCGCAGTCGGCAGTCCGTAGTTGGTAGTCCTCGGTCGGCAGTCGCGATCGACTCCGTGTATACTATAGGCACCATACACAACATGAAGTTGCAGTTGGTAGCTGGCAGTCGAGAATTTTATCCTTGACTGCCAACTACCCGACTGCAGCAATGTAATAGCCAATCAGAGCAGATCAGAAACTGACGTCACGTTGTTGTTCTGTGTCGTGTACGAATGATATAGAACTAAGTGAAGTAACTTCGCAACCCGTTAATTTACAGGCTAATCTTAAATACACGGTATAACAAAATAATCCATCTCCAAATCATCCATATTGCAAGTTTTGAGATTATCAACAACGCCTCTGTGCACAAGGAATAAACGAATGTTACTGTCTTATTACTCCTAGCAGTCGTTAAGACTGGGTTCACTAACTGGGCGGTATAGAGCGCTGCTCGAATCTATAGTTTCTGCATAGTACAACTGAAGGCTGGAAGATGTCACTCCAGTGGAGAATGTCGTTTTTTTTAATATATAATTTCCATTGCAAAAAGCACCATATAAAGCTTTATTTTATAACGTCTCAGTACTCAAGAAACAATAAATATAAAAACTAGTCGTGATATCTAGTTGTGAAATATCGAACAATATAATCCTAACAGAGCGAGTGCATTCTAGCGGCCAGAAGAAGAAACTTTTCAATAAAATCTGTTACCTTTTTGTCAGCTAGATGTCTCGATTAAATCTGCTGGCGAATTATGTTTTAATTAAGTATATGTTTTGCACCGTAATATGCACAATATAACGCTTAATTTTAAAACGTCTGAGTCATTACAAAGCAACAAATATGTAAAATGTCAAGCAAAAAACTAACTCTGATGGGGTTTGAACCATAGGCATATGAATGACAGACTAACGCTTTACCACTGAGCTAATTGTGTCAACGAATATCGTTCTATATAAAATGACTTACATAGAACTTGTTAGCAAATAATGATTTATACTAAACGATTTCATCACTGAAGTATATTATTTATATATAAAGCATTTCATACAAAGTTTATTTATTTTGTTTCAGTACGCTATATTGCCTGCAATACTCAAATTAGTGAAATATAAGTCAGGCACAAGATATCCGCTGCCACCTTGTCTTATTAATGAATCAGCTGAGCTTTTTAAAATCACGTCTGCACTATAGTATTACAAAATAAACTTTTAATTTCGTACGTGCCTCTTCCTTTAGAACAGTTAAAACGATTCTCGGCTCGATAATCGGAACTGGTGGGTCCCATGATATGGATTATAAAGTTTGCATAATTCGCACGGCCGCCATCATGAAATGGTATGGCGGACGACCTTGTAGTTTGGTCACAAGACGCATCCTATACGAAGGTATGTTGTTACCCAATTTGGTAGAGATTGGATGATTTGGTTAGTCGTTATTTGATTTTACGTTTTGAACGTTTGAGTGGCCGCCATTCAGTTTTAGTAAAGATGGCGGCGATATAAAACATGACACTGAGGTGTCCTTTGCTAGTGCTACCTTTGTACCAAATTTCGTTCAATTCGCATTCACCGTGTTCGAATTGATAGGGGGGGGGACAGACATTCAGAGTACACACACTCACACACACACAGACTCACACACACACATACACACACACAGACTCACACACACACATACACACACACAGACAGACACACTTTTTTCGCCCTGTGTTGATCTCATAAGTCTACTTTCATTTTTTGCAAAAATCGAAAGTAGGCTAAAAATACCGGTAATAAATAAATAGATAATTTTTAACATTTATTAAAAATATATTGAATACTTAAAATCAAAATATAAAATAGAGCTGAAGTGAAATTTAAATTTAATAAAATTATGTAAAAATTAGAAATATATAGTGTGCCCAATAAAGAGTTAACACGGAAGTTTTGCAAAATATACTTCAGTCTAATTAAGCCAGATATAAATTTTTATTTTAGTGGCGTTAAAATTATGAAATATTAAAAGGATTCATGGAAATGCAAAAATGCATTTAAATTCAAAAAGCCTGTTTTAAAGTATTCAAAGAGTTTTGAAGAACATCCCTGATTTTAATAGTTTCTGAGAAAATTATATATAAAACGTTGGAAGTTATCATGGCCAATGTAGGACATCCCGGAGTCCCTTAAAGAGTGAATTCATTTTGGAACATCCTGTACTTAAAGCTCTTCAAGTTGATGTTGTACGTAAACCAAGCTACCACGCGTGTTACACTATTTTAAAACATTACGCTGATTATGAACAAGCTCTAGAAAGCATAATAATGCTCGTGTAACATAATAAACTAATTCATCTTAACGCCCCACTTTATCATCTGACTTAATAGTTAACCATCCCTTTGCTGCAGCAAACTAGGTTACCGCCATTTGTTACTCTCTTTAATTACGAGTTCGTAAGTACTCCCTTAACGATTAATATTCTATCTCGTATGAAGCAGTATTTCTCACAAGTGCAGCTGCGTTCTATCTTGGTGCGAGGGATCTGATCTAAAGCAAGTCTCGAGACTCATTTAGCCGCCCTTTAAAAAGGAAACGAAAACCAAACTATTCTAAGTCATAATAACTACATAAATACACGGAAATATAATTTGTGTTCGACGATGTCGATATGTAAATATTATATGTCAGAAAACTGTATCATAATGGGGGTTGTTAAAGTACCTCTTTTGATTATAACACAGTTTCTCCTACCAATCAGAGCTCAATGTTTTAATTCGTTGACCAATAAGGATAGGATAGCCTCTCACATGCACTAAAAATCCAACATGTCGGACATGAATTACATGATTTCAAAGTTGACATTGTAGCCTATATTGGATCAACCATTGTAGTTACAATGCTTAAACAAACTGGGCAATATTGCAAAAGAAATAGCACTGTACCTTAATATCCGCAACTCCAATTCTAAGCTGTGCTTATACACAGGAAAATGAACCTAGCAATGTGGGATACGCGGTATTGTACGTTAAGGGAGGCGGCTTCAGTGGCGTAGTTGGTAACATGCCCAAGGTCGCGGGCTCACACCCGGCTGAAGTCATCGGATTTCTAAGAGCGTTAAAATCCCACTGTATGCCTTCCTTCGGAGGGGAAGTAAATCCCGTGGTCCCATGTCATAGATTTGTGTCATGATAAAGAACCTTCAACTAATTAAACTTCTCTTAAACTAAATTATGGGTTAGATTTAACTGACGCTCTTAGATTCCAATGTTTGTCAACAGGAGCTGACTGCGGTGGCATCTAGAAACTAAGTTCAGAACTAGTTGGTCGTTGATGGCGGCGTTTGGTATCAAAAGTTCGAACTACTTGAAAATCGAATATCTGCAGTCCTTACTTGAATTAAAATCAGATAACACACACTAATACAGTCATCACAATTAACACCGGTTATCAGACAGATTCTACACACCCACAAAGTATACGCGGCTACATGACCGCGTTGTCGCAGCCCCTAAACTGAGAAACCGACCAACCACCACGTTAAAGGAAGATTTTTGCATGCACGTGCGAGGGCAACATGTAACAAAACTGAACATCCAAGCGGACATTCAAAATGAAAATAATGATTTACTGTATGAATTGTGTGTAGGCTACCGGTACAATACAATTTCAGTCTATTAGTATTAAAAATTGCACTATTATATTGTTGCCCATGGACCAGAGATTGGAAGTGGCTGGTCTAAGGTTTCGAGTTATAGCCTATGCAGTTAACACGGTTTCTACCAAAATTGGAAGTGTTTAAATTAAGCACCGCTAGCTGCTCTTGGAGTAATTGAAGCCATACATGCAGTGTGCAGGTACTTGGATAATGCAGAACTTCAAAAAGAAGTGTATGCATGGGAAAACACAGGATCGCATGAGGGATGCTTTCATGTTGAGTACGCTAGAGTGATCAGGCCTGTATTTATAGGGACGTCAGTATTTTGTGATGCGGCGTTACCATTAGAATCCCTGATGACGCACTTGGATGTGCAGCCTAACTTGAACACCAAATAAGCTTTCAACACTGTCCGTCGTAATCGATAAATTAACAAAGCAAGATAAACAAACCTGTTCTATTATAAGAAAATAATTTCCTTACATAAACCAAAATACAAAGCGAAACACAAATAGATGTTACATAATGTGTATCAGGTTGTAACATATGATATTTGGACATATTATTAAACTATTATTATCACTATTATTTTTATTATTATTATTATTATTATTATTATTATTATTATTATTATTATATATTCTTATATATCAAAATGAATTGCTGTTCGTTAGTCTCGCTAAAACTCGAGAACGGCTGGACCGATTTGGCTAATTTTGGTCTTGAATTATTTGTGGAAGTCCAGAGAAGGTTTAAAAGGTGAATAAATATGAAAATTGTAGCGCACGAGTAGATTAAACAAATGAGTGACGGCACGCGAATCGCTTAAACAAAGTCCCGTATGCGTTCATATACCATTCATTCGATTGCTATGAAACTTTGGTTGTAATGTTGTGCACACTCCAGGCAAGGTTTCTGGCTTAGTAAATCCATGTTATAATAGGTATCGCACGAGTAAATTCAACAAATGAGCGACGACGAGCGAAGCGTTTCAACTAAGACCCGTATGCGTTCATATAAGTTACTATTCGTCTAATAGTGATGAAACTTGGGTGAGATATTGTGTACACTTCATGGAAGGTTTCTTTCTCAGTAAATCCACTTAACAATAGGTAGCGCACGAGTAGATTCAACAAATGAACGA
Organism: Meconema thalassinum; assembly: GCA_946902985.2. NCBI lineage: Eukaryota > Metazoa > Arthropoda > Insecta > Orthoptera > Tettigoniidae > Meconema > Meconema thalassinum. The sequence goes on along the minus strand of OX336393.1, from coordinate 438,502,028 downwards.
CGACGGGCGAAGCGTTTCAACAAAGTCCTGTATGCGTTCACATACCATTCGTCCGATAGCGATGAAACTTGGGTGAGAGGTTTTGTACACTACAGGAAGGGTTTCTTTCTTAGTAAATCCACGTCATGATAGGAAGCGCACGAGTAGATTCAACAAATGAGCGACGATGCACGAAGCGTTTCAACCAAGTCCCGCTTGCCTTCATATACTGTTCGTCTGATAGTGATGAAACTTGGGTGAGATGTTGTGTACACTTCAGGGAAGGTTTCTGGGATAGTAAATTCACTTTACAATAGGTATCGCACAAGTAGATTAAACAAACGAGCGACGACGCGCGAAGTGTTTCAACATAGTCCCGTATACGTTCATATCCCATTCGTCTGATAGCGATTAAACTTGGGTGAGTTGTTGTGTACACTCCAGGGAAAGTTTCAGGCTTAGTTAATCCATTTTACAATAGATAGCGCTCAAGTAGATTCAACATATGAGCGAAGGCGCGCGAAGCGTTTCAACAAAGTCCCGTATGCATTCATATACCATCCATGCGATTGCAATGAAATTTGAAGAAATGTTGTTTCCACTCCCGGAAAGATTTCAGATATAGTAAATCCATTTTACAATATTGGTAGCGCACGAATAGATTCAATTAATGGGCGACAGCGCGTGAATTGTTTCAACCAAGTCCCGTATGCGTTCATATAACATTCATCCGATTATCATAAAACTTTGGAGAGTTGAGCAAAGTCCTGCGAAGGTGTATGAATTAGTAAATCCGTTTTTTATTGGGTGACGCACAAGTAGATTCAACAAGTGAGTGTCGTCGCACGAATCGTTTAAGAGAAAACCCGTATGCGTTCATATGCCATTCATCTGATTGCGATGAAAATTTCATGAGTTGTTTTGTACTCGCCAGGGAAGGTTTTCACTTAGTAAATCCATTTTAAAAAAGGTAGCGTACGAGTATATTCAATAAATGGGTGATGGCGCTCGAATCGTTTGAACAAAGTCCCGTATGCGTTCATATACCATTCATTTCATTGCGATGAAAATTTGGTGAGTTGTTGAGCACGCTCCCATGATTTTTTTGAGATAGTTAATGAATTTTACAATAGTTTAGAGGATGTTAATGGAACAAGATAAACAATATTGGGTATCCAAAAGCACTTCAACATATTAAGTTACAATGCCAACACTTCCTTTGATTGGCATTGCAACGCATGCCGGGTACAGCTAGTTTGTATATAAGTATGATATTTGTATTACATGTAATTTTAGACCGACTGACTTTAAAACAATTTCCTACTATATCAATTTTTAAGAATCTTCATACTGTTTGTATTTACGTAATGTTTAATATATTTAAAAAGTGTTGGTATGTTATCATTAGTTTTTTTTTAAATATAAATTGAATTAGCCTAACATTTGATTTTTATTGTTTCCCTTAAAAGGTTTTTATATTTATTCACAAAATGATATTTTGTTTTGTCACCTATGTCATACATAACAATTATTGCAAGGAGTGGATGACCTCACTGTTCCTCCCCTTAAGACAAGAATAACTAACTAACAATATTATTACAGTATTCGTTAAACATTTTCAGAATTAGTTGTTAGACAACACTTTCCATTTTTAGCCTATTTTCAATTTTGAAAAAATAGGCTTATGAGATCACCTTTTGTCCGTGTGTGTGTGCGTGTGTGTGTGTGAGAGAGAGGTGTGTGTGTGTGTGTCCCCCTAATAAAATCTAAACGGCTGGAGCGATTTCAATGAAACTCGGTAAGTTCATAGCACTATTCCCGGCGACCTCGACCGTGCCCTTCAAATTTTGTTACGTCTCACCAATCCAACATGGCGGCTTTGCGAAATATTTCACTAGCATTCAATATCTCCGAAACTATTACCGATATCACCATGAAATTGTGTACGGTGATAAAGGGCACTACTAGAGGTTCACCTATGAGACTTTCAAAAACCTGGTGACTACAAAACCAACATGGCGGTCAAGCGAAATTGAGACTTTTAAATAGACATTTCTCGCGATTTAACTATCCAAACGTAATGAAACTTGGTACAGCAAATGTTTATACACATTGTAATGCACTGGAGACTAATTTAGTTCAATTGTTTACATAACCTCAAAATGGCGGCTGTGCGAAATATTTCACTGACATTCAATATCTCCGAAACTATTACAGATATCATCATGCAATTTTGTACGGTGATAAAGGGTACTGATACAAGTTTACCTATGTATATTTCATAAACCTGTAAACTACAAAACGAACATGACGACTAAGCGAATTTGAAATATTTTAATAGACTTTTCTCGTGATTTAACTCTCTGAGCGCAGTGAAATGTGGTACAGTAAATGATTTTGCAGATTGTAATGCACTGCCATTTAATTTAATTCAATTGTTTACATAACCTCAAGATGGCGGCTGTGCGAAATTTTAAAATTAAGTTTTTATTCTTGTGTCGTAATCATGCGATCGAAGTGAAAGTTTGAATAATGAAGCTAGGCAATAATTGTCCTTGAATGGTACGTAACTCTATGGCCTATACATATAACAATCCTAAATGGCGAGCTTCCGAAATATTTAGACGGTTCTCAATATCTATGAATCTTTTACAGCAACCAAACTGTTTTTTTTTAAATGTTCATAGAGACTATGAACATATGTTCACCTATAGGACTTTCAGTAACCTGATGAGCACAAATCCAACATGGCGGTGACGCGAAGTATAAATATTTAATTGGACGTTTCTCGCGAATTAACTATCCGAGTGCCGTGAAACGTTGCAAGTTAAATGCTTATACAAATGTTGATCGACTGGCATGTAATTTATTTCAATTATTTGCATAATCACAAGATGGCTGGTGTGCGTACTTTTAAAATCTCGTTTTTACTTCTTGTGTTCTAATCATGCGATTGAAGTTTGAATACCACACGTACACAGTAATCTTAATGAAATAGTACAAACATAAAAATCCAACCTGGTGACCATCTGAAATATTTAGACGGTTCTCAATATCTACGAATCTGTTACAGCAATTAAACTGAAATTTTGTATGTTGATAGTGGCAATTAACATGAGCAGGATATATGAAAATAGGCTGTATAGTTCTTCACGGAACTACTTGTTAATTTGTCCAAAGTATTTTTCAGTAGGCTAATGTTTAATTTAACTTCCAATTTCCTGATATTTCCATAGATACGTACGCTCCATCACCGAGTTTTATTGCTCTCTAGTTTTATGATTGTGTTATTCTTTACGATTCAAATAGTTTATCGCTGAGGAAGTGCCTAATGAGGCTTGAAGCATGTACTAAACTATAATTGTTTCATTGTACTTAGGCAAACGGGCATTACTAGGCGGCAGGCCTAATTCCTCACATTCCAATATAGTTAACATTTTTGCGAAATATAAATTTAATAGTCCTAGTTGTTATTTTTCAAGTCTGTCACTGTATCGCCTGATGAATGATCAGAAAGTTCAGAATTACATGTAATTACTAGTTCTTGTACCGGTACTGATATGGTGGAACACCAGTGTTTGAACTATTAATTTCTACCTATAGGCTATGGTTTGCACTGTTTGTGTGTTACCTTAAAACCTTCATTTCTGAATACAGTACCATCATAGTATCCATAAGGAAAGCAAGTGTGTTGATCGGTTTTTCTGCGACACGTCAATTGCAACGTCCAACTATTTTGGGATCTGACTTGGCTTCTCAAACTCTCGTACTGCATCATCAGGAGTACTTTCTACTGCAACATTGCAATGTTAGTAGTAGTATATAATTTTTTGAACTGACCGATTTTGCTATGACACTACTTCTGTAAATATTCTATTTAGACTCCACGGCTTGAGCTGCAGCAGTGTATAAAGCAATTCTTAAAACAACTGAAGGGTTCGATTCAAAAACCAGTCAAGTCCAAAAATTGACCTTATGAGCTATATGCAGCTTCTTCCTCTTCAAGGCCAGCCATCGTATATTCTGTATACAGGGTGATTAATAATTCCTATTACAAACTTCTGGGGTTTGTAGAGGGGACTAAGTAGATCACATTTTGATTAGGAACCCATGTCCGGACATGTATCGTTTCGATACCAAATCAGTGTGACTCGATTGCACATCTCCCACTTCACTACAGACACGTATGCATTACACGAGTTGTTCCACGTGTTGACCCTGCTGTTCATTACACAACGTGTACCTGCGCAGCATGTTGTCCTAGACACGTCCCACGAGACCTTGGTGTGTGTTCAATTATGTGCGCTGCCGCCAGAATGCGTGCAACATGATATTCTTCCGTCTCGACATCAGTCCCATAAACAAGGTTCTTCATGTGGCCCCACAGAAAAAAGTCGAGGTGAGATAAATCTGGCAATCGTGGTAGCCACGAAATTGGACTACCTCGACCTGTCAATGCGGAATTACTGTCACTACCGTTTGTAAACGAACAGACGACACGATACTATTGGACTGTGGTCTCGTCCTGTAGACTACTGCGCCCTGACTGCATCACAACTGCTGTCAAAGCGGACTCACTGTCACTACGGTTTGTAAACAGAAGGCATACGTACTGTATGGCATCAGGGGACTGCAGAGGTAGCCCTCAGCCAATGTTCCGTGAAGCGGGCGATGTAAAATGAAAGTGATCTTCGAACCAATTTGGTATTGAACCCGATGTCACATTTGCCATGTGACCTCTTTGGCTCATGAAGAATTCATCATCCATGGAGCAGGCCAAGAGAGCGCTCGTTTGACTAATATGAGTTGCCGCGCCGAGAGTAGATTATGTTGTATATATTTTGTGAACCCTATGATTACTAACCACTGTTGTAAATATTTTGGATGCTCAGAAGAGAAATATGATTTATGATAAATAGGAGGCATGAATATAAAGAATCCCTAGTGAATGCCACAGATATTTTTACAGTCACACACTTGACTAGTCCCTAGAGAGTCCATCCGGCATCTTGATGAGGCGACTCTTATCGCAAGCATGATTGCAGCGTGACGTACTATTTTGACAGGCATGGTCCTGCCTTGACGTCGAAATGTGCTCGATAAATCGAGGAGTATCTGTGTGATTCTATTTAATCTGGTGAAGAAACATACGTGATTAGGTGCAGTATGACTGCCGAGTGTGTTTAGGATAATTAGTAATCGCCAATTCTGAATATTTGTGATCTTTCACTAACAATTTAACATAGGCACAAAGTACGCTGCTAAGCCAAGCTTTTTTTCTTACATGTGCAGCGAGATTATCATCATCAGTGTTAAACAAGCAATGAACGATTCACAAGTGAACTTAATCAATCAGTTCTGAGTGTGTACCTTGGCACAAGCCATAAGTTAGCTTCTGTGAGCAGAAAAACCACATGGCCATTCCATCTTGCTAACCGCTACCTGTGTAAATTCTGTGAAATTGCAACTAGAGCGATAAATTCAGTGTAACCACCATGGCTTTATTGAAACGTAACTATTATGAAGAGACGCCAATTACTCAACTAGTCATGAGCTTTGAAATGGAGTAGACCCATGCCATGGCGGGGTTTAGCGACGGTCGGGCCGCACTCCAGATGGTCTAGCGATGGTGGGGTAGCACGTCAAATGGTTTCGTAATGGCTTAGATTGTACTACAAAGCAAGCACGTGGATTACAGGCATTCCATCCATACGCCTAATTTGCAACCTAAACCATGCATAACTATGAAGAACACACGTGAGTCAGGCTGACGGCCTAAACCCATTTTTATGTACGGTCCTGCTGTGGGGACTAGATTAGTTATTATGACCATACGCCGCACATTCTTAGGTAGGATTTACACTTAACATGCACTCCTAGGTGGTGGAGAAACCACAAATATAACGTATCATTTGCACTTGTTGAGGATAATAGCATTTGCCACCCATTATTATACATAACATTTTTTATATAACTTCGACAGAGCATCGAACCAACACTCTTTTACCTGTAGGATTTGTATCATAAACTCGTCTGAAAGAGCAGTGTTTTATTTTAACAAGTGAAACTCAACGACCAGCCGTTAGACGTGAAAAGGAGCCATTGTCACACTTTATTTGGTTTATTTTGACCTTGCAAACGCGACGACAGAGCGCTCTTTTCTTCAGTAAATTATATAGAAGGCAGTGGGCCCAGTGAATAACAAACATTCTTGTTACCTGAAAACCAGTTTATGTAGTGTGGAGAAATGAAACAAATACTTTTTTTTACATGCAGACGACAAGCTATGAATTGCAACATTATAAGATGAGCTAAGCATGCTATTCTTGGTTTGAGAGAACGGGTCATTTTATAGGACTGTAAAAGCAAAAGACCCAAGTTTATAAATGCTAGATTTCCAGACGCTCAGGTCTGATATATGAGTAAATGAGACACCTTTCTGTAACTTCAGAGTATACAGCTGTTATGACAACAATATTTAAACCTTATCCTCAAGCTTGGATTGTATAGATTTAAAAAGAAACCTACAGCGGTAGGATATGATTACCCTTAGACGCTAGTACAAGTTTTCGTACTTTATAGGCTGGTGACGCGTACGGTTTTTGTCACGTTACTACAGCAGATGATCAATGGATCAGTGGTATTGATCAGCACACTGGGGTGCTATTTATGGTATTGGAATTGATTTTTCTTCCAATGAAGTGTTTGTATTGGATGCTTGGGACACCAATTGTTTACACTATACGAATTTAACATGTCATTAAAAAAATACAATGAAACTGATAGGAGTAAACTAATCTGATAAATAAGAAGGTAATAATCAAATATCAGGGTTCAAATATCAGGGTTCTTCAACTAAAACTGAATATAAACCGAAAGCTAGGAACTCTAATGAAATCTAAATAAAACCATAAACTTAAATGAACCTTGATGACCATAACTTAGACTCGTTTCTTCGTCTCATTTTAAATACAAATATAGCTTTCCCCTATTGAGCGACGACAGTCAGATAGTTACGTGTTTAAACGCGGTAGCTAAGCTGATGATGCGATGTTAGACACGTATTAATTCATGCTATCGCCAACATATCGTTTCTCTTCCAACACAAACATGACCCAAGTTCGCAAAGAGCGAATTTGCGATGCAGGAAGGTAACCGTAGTGGCGCCCATTGCGCATCTAATTTAAGAGTGTTTACATGTTATTCATTTGTGTTGTAACTAGGAAAGATTTTCATACTTTCTGTTAGGTTCAGAATGTGCATAGCTTTAGCTTGGAAATAAATTTTGGATGAAACGCTTCTCGTTTACATCGTTGCCATTATGATTAACGTACGATAGGCATTAGATTAAATGATTATAACGTTAAATGTTGGAGATGACACCATCATAGCGTAGCTTTAAACTTATTATGCTTTAAATGTAACTAATATCTTGCATTGTAAACTAGTAAATAACTCACCTTGCTGTAGGGAAGATCTACGTTTCATTCTCTTAGATTGCATTCTTTGTTTTTCCATTTTTGCGTAGGACTTCGAGAGGCTTCATTTGTTAGGGTTGTCGCATGGAGACGAATTAATTATTATGAACATTGTTAGCACGGACTAGCCGTTTTCACCTCTCGGAAGTGGTTAGGGGTCTGCCACTTTTGTGAATAAACTGAGTGCGATTTAAAAGTTAGCCTTGCCACTTTATTGTATTAGCCTACTTTCGATTTTTGCAAAAAATGAAAGTAGACTTATGAGATCAACACAGGGCGAAAAAAGTGTGTCTGTCTGTGTGTGTGTATGTGTGTGTGTGAGTCTGTGTGTGTGTATGTGTGTGTGTGAGTCTGTGTGTGTGTGAGTGTGTGTACTCTGAATGTCTGTCCCCCCCTATCAATTCGAACACGGTGAATGCGAATTGAACGAAATTTGGTACAAAGGTAGCACTAGCAAAGGACACCTCAGTGTCATGTTTTATATCGCCGCCATCTTTACTAAAACTGAATGGCGGCCACTCAAACGTTCAAAACGTAAAATCAAATAACGACTAACCAAATCATCCGATCTCTACCAAATTTGGTAACAACATACCTTCGTATAGGATGCGTCTTGTGACCAAACTACAAGGTCGTCCGCCATACCATTTCAGGATGGCGGCCGTGCGAATTATGCAAACTTTATATTCCATATCATGGGACCCACCAGTTCCGATTATCGAGCCGAGAATCGTTTTAACTGTTCTAAAGGAAGAGGCACGTACGAAATTAAAAGTTTATTTTGTAATACTATAGTGCAGACGTGATTTTAAAAAGCTCAGCTGATTCATTAATAAGACAAGATGGCAGCGGATATCTTGTGCCTGACTTATATTTCACTAATTTGAGTATTGCATGCAATATAGCGTACTGAAACAAAATAAATAAACTTTGTATGAAATGCTTTATATATAAATAATATACTTCAGTGATGAAATCGTTTAGTATAAATCATTATTTGCTAACAAGTTCTATGTAAGTCATTTTATATGGATCAATGTTCGTTGGCACAAATGGCTCAGTGGTAAAGCGTTAGTCTGTCATTCATATGCCTATGGTTCAAACCCCATCAGAGATATGTTTTTTGCTTGACATTTTACATATTTGTTGCTTTGTAATGACTCAGACGTTTTAAAATTAAGCGTTATATTGTGCATATTACGGTGCAAAACATATACTTAATTAAAACATAATTCGCCAGCAGATTTAATCGAGACATCTAGCTGACAAAAAGGTAACAGATTTTATTGAAAAGTTTCTTCTTCTGGCCGCTAGAATGCACTCGCTCTGTTAGGATTATATTGTTCGATATTTCACAACTAGATATCACGACTAGTTTTTATATTTATTGTTTCTTGAGTACTGAGACGTTATAAAATAAAGCTTTATATGGTGCTTTTTGCAATGGAAATTATATATTAAAAAAAACGACATTCTCCACTGGAGTGACATCTTCCATCCTTCAGTTGTACTATGCAGAAACTATAGATTCGAGCAGCGCTCTATACCGGCCAGTTAGTGAACCCAGTCTTAACGACTGCTAGGAGTAATAAGACAGTAACATTCGTTTATTCCTTGTGCACAGAGGCGTTGTTGATAATCTCAAAACTTGCAATATGGATGATTTGGAGATGGATTATTTTGTTATACCGTGTATTTAAGATTAGCCTATAAATTTACGGGTTGCGAAGTTACTTCACTTAGTTCTATATCATTCGTACACGACACAGAACAACAACGTGACGTCAGTTTCTGATCTGCTCTGATTGGCTATTACATTGCTGCAGTCGGGTAGTTGGCAGTCAAGGATAAAATTCTCGACTGCCAACTGCCAGCTACCAACTGCAACTTCATGTTGTGTATGGTGCCTATAGTATACACGGAGTCGATCGCGACTGCCGACCGAGGACTACCAACTACGGACTGCCGACTGCGCATTGTAGATGGGCCTTATTAGAGCAACGAAGTTTCAATTATTGTAAGTAGTCGGTGTTTGGAGTGTTTGCTGATGAAATTGCAAAATGCTGGGGTAAATTATAAACTATGGTTTGAACGCCACTGTTCAAATCCTGTGTGCCAATTTGCACTTCAAATAGGAAGAAATTAGGAGATGATAAGGACAGAGAGTTATAACTATACCCATACATTTCGGAGAAAGTAGGCTATATGTTCTTTCCCGAACATCTTGTTTTTGAGTTTGTATTCCACTGGACTGGTGTTTTTTCCTCTCATTATACCCGACACCCCCCGAGTACAGTTTCTTGAGTGCTTTCCCAGTCCAAGAATGCATTCATTCCCGGCCTATATGTCTTCCTGGGAGATGGGGGTTTCGGAAGGGTCATTTAAGGTCGATGGCTCCCCGGAACCCTCGTCAATCGGGCACAGTATCGAAACGTTAAATGTCCGGACAAGGGTTCATATTCAAACTGTGATCTACTTAGTCCCCTCTACAATCCCCAGAAGTTTGTAATAGGAATTATGAATCACCTCGTATATTATTGCTGTCTCAAAAATGCAGATAGGTCGGGTTATATACGAGTGTGATATATTGGGGATTCTACAAAAATAAGACAATTCCAATGTATTTTCAAATTACTTGGGATGTTTGGCATTCGATAATGGTTTGTACTTTGTCAGAAGTTACATAATAAATAAAGGTATTTGAGGATTGAACTGTTTTCCACTTTTGTATTCGACTAAGTTTTCGGCAAAACCAGACTAGTCCAAAGTTTTTTTTTTAGGTTTTCTTAACTATCCTCTTTAAAGTATATTTCCTTTATGTGCAATGTAAAGCTGATAGTGAGACAATAGTACGTCTAAAAGTAATTTTTATTTCGTTCAGCACAAATGAAGCTTTACATTTTTTCTGAACATTTTAATATTTGGACTTGTCTGATTCTTGGAATGAACCCTTCAACAACAGTATTAGTAAATTATTTTACTGACTTGGTGGAGTAATTTTTGAGATCAATTGAATCGGTCGGAGCTGGAAAGCATTGAGTCAAAAATGGTATTTTTTTAAACAATCAGTAATCTGAAGTATAAACCCAAGGGCCTTGGAACGGCATGGGAAAGAATTAAGTCAGCCTTCTGTTTAAGCCAGAAACCACTGCTACATGTAGTGCGATCAGAGGAGAAAAGCATTAAGCCTTTCAGCGCCATACTCCCTAATTTATGTTGGTCGCACTGTAAGATTAACCGCGTATTACAGTGCTATTGTAAATTACATTTATAAAGGGTTTGGGTGGTTTTTAAGTTACAAATCCATTTTAAAATAAACTATCGTGTGAAATATTGATTCTGGATGGCTTTATGCCGCACTAAACTGACCACGGAGCTGAAAGGCATTAAGTCACGTATCCAAAATTAATTTGAAAAGTATGTTTATTAAATTGAAATTGATATTCCGCTAAAACAAATGTAACCTGAATAGTTGCTTCTCAACATAGATGACTAATATAGTGTGTTTGTTAAGTTCTGTTCTGTCAACGACGTTTTATCTGTCTCCTGAAAAATAGTGACAACTGACTTAATACTTTTCAGCTCCGGCTGATTCAATTGGTATTTGACTGCAATTATCAGAACATTACTAGTGACTTTATCTGCGATACGTCAACTGCAACCTCCAAGCCAAGCTTCTCAAATACTCCTAGCATGAAGAGTAATTTATACTACAGCATTGCAATGTAGCCGTAAAATGTAATGTTTTGGAGCTGGCTGGTTTTGTTATGACACTATTATGTAACTGTTGTGTTTAGACTTCACGGCTTGAGCTGCAGTAGTGTATAAAGCAATTCTCAGCTTATTACTAATGAAATTTAACCGTGGATTTTAGTATTCGCTTTTATTTCCACTTAGTTTGAAGAGATTTAACTTCTCGCTCGTGCTCATCTTTTTCTACCGATGTTGTTGTGTTGTAAACATTTTATAGTCGACTTCATCGTCACTGGAGCATCGCATGCTCGAAGCCACGTAACAACGCCCACACTAGAACGAAACCCAGGGATAATGAGTTGAAGATGGCAACATTCAAGAGCGAAATAGTCCTACGGGAATGAAATTACATCTCGTTTGCACTTACTTTCGTGAAGTTCAGCACAGAATTCCTACTGCGAACAAGAAGGGTTTATATTCCTTTCCGTATGCCAACTACCTCAGAACATAACTTTCTGAAATGTGGTTTGTAACAAACAGAGACGTTTCATTTTCCCGATCAACTCTATAGTAATGAAAGTACTATATTGAGCGGTATATAAATGCACCTTAATTATGAATGAATGATTGAATGAATTAATGAATGAATGATTGAAGCGGCGTAGTTGGTAACATGCTGAGCTTCTATGCCCAAGATCAAGGGTTCAAAACCCGGCCGAAGTCTTTGGAGGGGAATTGAAGCCGGCGGTCCCATGTCATAGATTTATGGCATGTTAAAGAAACTTCCAATAATTACACCTGTGTGAAGCTAAATTAGGTTAAACATTTGACAAACGCTCTTAGGTTCCGATGTTCGTCGCCAGGAGCTGACTGCGGTGGCATCTGGTAACAAAGTTCTGAACTAGTAGTCGTTGACGGTGGCGTTTGGCGGCAAAAGCAGGAACTACTTGAAGAAATTATATGTCTGCAGTTCTTACATGAATTGAAAACAGGTAACACACACTAATACAGTCATCACAATGAACACCGGTTATCAAATAGATTCTACACACACCCAAAGTACACGGGGCTACATGACCACGTTGTCGCAGCCCCTAAATTGAGGAACCAACCAATGAATGAATGAATAAATAAATGAATGAATGAATGAATGAATTAATTAATTAATTAATGAAAAATAAATAAATAAATAAATAAATAAATACATGATTAAATAATTTTAAAATGTCATTATTGGTCATCAGTCGGTCAACACAGATATGCCCAATGGATGGGTGAGGTACAAGATATAATAAGTAAATACACTGCTGAAAAGAAAACATGTATCGTATTAGCTAATCCCTCCATATATTATTCTGCTAAGGCCCCATTCCATTCCATTAACGCCAACCTACACATATGGGGTACCTACAGGTTCAGCATAACCCAATGCGTAAGCGAAACGCACTCACTTACTCTTTAAATGCCTCACAATTAAATAAATACCTTAAAACATGTATATTCACAATGAAATAATGAAAGAATTCAACACGGTAACCATGGTAACAGAATCTCACAGGTCCATATATTTCTGTAAGACGCAATGCAATTCCAATTATTACATTACTGTGAAAGTATCCAGACGGTTATAAGGTTATCACTGAACCAAATTAAGCTGTAAAATTCATCAATACATACAGTATAATGCGCTTAAGGGGGTCAAGGGGCACTCTAGATTTTTTTCACGCAATTTTCACGTTTGAGTGTGGTACGAAAGGTTTTTTTCACCCGACTATAAAGGGTCTCCGAAAAGCACATTCAAAGCCCCTTAAATTAACAGTGTCTGTGATATTCCCAGAAAAGTAACTTCACGCTGATATACCTATGAAGGAATGACAAACCCCTAACCACTGCACCAGTAGCTGAATTGATAAAGTCTGATTATTCATACCAAGGATAAATCAGTCATAGCATTCATGATTGAGATTTTGCTAAGTGTACTCTTTACAACTAGAATATTCGCGGGCGAAGCCGCGACTGGTAATGCTAGTTATCACTATTTTAATGAGGCAAATTTAGGATTACGCATTTCGTCCCTCAAGTGACCATCATTAGATCCTGAACACTGTGTTGTGATTTTAATTTACACTGGAAATACGGAATTATGCTACTGTTGTCGTACAAAAATTGGCTATAAAAATTGTTCAAACAAGCATAACATACACTGAGATTCAAATTGCGAATCGTAAAAAATATAGCAAAGACCATCTACGTCAAAAAAAAGTCAAAAAAAAGTCAACCCCTGGCACTATACAGCCCATGAAGGGCCTAGGCCGAACAAGCGACCGCTGCCAAGCCATTTGGCCTTCAGATATTGGGGTGACGCGTGATCAGCGCATCGGGTCCCCTCGGCCGTTAATCTTGGTTTTCGTGATCGGGGCGCTGCCTCACTGTCAGACAGCTACTCAATTGTCCTCACGAGGCTGAGTGCACCCCCGTTCCAACCCTCACGTCAGTTTAAAATCCCTGACGAAGCCGGGAATCGAACCCAGGGTCTCCGGGTGTGAGGCAGGCGCGCTACCCCAACACCACGGGGCCGGCCTATCTACGACAAGAGTAGCTTAATTAGTATAGCATAGTTATGTGCAAATCATAAATTACTATTGAAATGAAAATCCACAGCCTGCTTCTAGTCGACCGACCGGGTCAGTGATGGAATGAATGAAGCCCCCATCTATCGGCGTGGATATGAACTGTGCTGGCTGACGAAGCCTGTCGCACTCCTCTGAGACAATGATTAAATGAATGACATATGAAATGAAATGATAGTGGAGAGTGTTGCTGGATTGAGATTTTTGACAGGGATATCCGGAGTACCTGGAGAAAAACTGTCTGCCTCCGTTTTATCCAGCACAGATCTCGCACGGAGTGACCGGGATTTGAACCACGGACCAAGCGGCGAGCGGCCGGCGTGCTGCCGCCTAAGCCACGGAGGCATAAATTACTATTATAAATTACTATTATTATTATGAATTTTTTAAATTACTGACAGTGGTGGTTACGCTCGCTAACCCGCAGCGTTAGGTCATTGGCCCAAGCTCTCTGCTAACTCAGTAGACACGTGGGTTCGAGGCCCCCCGTAGGCTGTCCTTGAAATGGTTTTCTGTGGTTGCCCATGTTCAACTCCTGGGACGGTACCTTCTGACAGGCCACGGCCGCTTCCTTCCACACCCCTGCCCAGTTTCATTCACCATCATTCATTTCATCTCTCACTAACTCCTCTCATGAGGTTGGCGTCAGGAAGGGCATCCGGCCGAAAAATCCATCCGCCACAAATACTTCCATCGCATCTCATCCCCGACTCTGTAGAAAAACGGGAATAATAAGGGGTAGACATACATTATGCGTTATTATTATTATTATTATTATTATTATTATTATTATTATTATTATTATTATCATTCCCATTTAATAATTATTGTTGTTTCAGTGGAAGATAATGTCTGCTAAAACTCAGCAATTTTTCTACGTGTGTGCCGTGTCTTGTGTGGGGTTTCGCCTATGACACCTAGCTGGCTCTTCAGCGGTAGCTTGGTGTCCCCGCCTGGACCCCCTCAGGAGAAGCGAACTGCGCGCTACCTCCCTTTTAATGAAGCGCACCTGCGCCTCTTCACTGCGAGAACATATATATACTATCTTTCTAATTGTATGTGTTAATACACAGTAAACATTTGAGTTATGTAGCTAATTTGGTTCACTAGGAAATGTTCCTATAAACTAACAATTTGAAGGAAGTTGATTCTATTTCCCCTTAACAAAAACACTAATAAGAAGATATCTGGAGCAGTGTTATTCCCTTTGCTATCAAAAGATGCTCAAGCACGCTAGCACTCAGCATCGTAAAGCAGGTTGTTGTATAAATCGAACATTGAATTATTCCGTCGCGTTAGGAGAAATGTGGAACAGTAATATATCATCCATATAGCTGTTGTTTAAAACGCAGACACATATAGGAATATAAAACCTCATGTGTTATTGATAACTTTCATCTGTATGCATGGAAAGGAACAAAGGGCACTTAGACTGCGGGAGTTATATTCTTCTGCTGGCAAGCGAGCCCTCCCCTTAGTTTCACGTTTACCTATGCTTTAGTTGAATATTCCGTAAACTGGAAGCGTAAAATACCATGAGAATCGTCGTGCAGTTCCTTGAATAGTAAAATGAGGAACAATGGGGAAAAATAAAAGTAGGAGGAAGTCGAGCATGTCTGCTACACGAGTATCCCAATTTCAGCAAAGTATTCCCGTGAAGGTATTGATTGCTTTGAGCCTGAATGAAGATCTATTGGCCGTATGATTAGAATACGTTACTAAACAAGGACAGTTATATGCCTTAAGGCTTATTCTATGATTAGAATACGTTACTAAACAAGGAGAGTTATATGCCCCAAGGCCATTTCTATCATTAAAATATCTCAGATAGTTTCAGGCAATCGCACACAGGGGGCTTTGTGTTTGTCTTTGTAAATTATAAATGGATTTTGACGTGACGAAGTCAAATACGTTGTTGGAATACAGTGACGTTCGTGAAATAGTGTTACAGAGAAAGGTGATGATATCGTTTTATCTCTCTTCTGCTGCAACGCTCTCTCTCTCTCTCTCTCTCTCTCTCTCTCTCCCTCTCTCTCTTCTGTTGCTGCGCTCGATTGTCGCTACTGTCGAATTTGGATGTCACGGGTGAACTTCTAAATGAATTTTGATGTGGTTTTCACCACTCTGTAAAGGATATCTCGAGGAAGATTTCTGTGGAAAATAATTTATTTACGATCAAAGGAAGCCGAGCAGTAACGATTTTAGTGAAAAAGTTGAAAGAAAACACATGGTATCCGTGCGCTTCTTAAGCTTACGCTGGGCAAACCGTTAAAACTATCTATATACTATGAGTGTTCAGCATGAAAAGTTCTACAAAAAAGTCCGGAAGAGCATATCTCTATCTTTAATACATCGCTATGCTTGCCACGGTGGGTGAGTGGTTATAGTGTCGGACTACCAACCCCAAGATTGCAGGTTCGCTCCTGGCCATGGTAAGTGATTTTTGAAGGCGACAAAAATCACGATACTCATGTCATACGTTGTTGGCATGTTAAAGAACCCATTTGAATTCAGTAGGCCGTGTTCAATGGCAAAATTAATCTCGGGATTTTCCGTCAACACAAAGTTCCTCCATTCTCTACTAGAAAAAGCTGTAGTGTCAAGGAGTTTAGATATCTAACCTCCTTGACTTTCATAGCGTTCCAAGGAACGACGAAATTCGACATGCAAGCTACCCCCTGGGTGTCAATTAACAAAACTTGCACCAGGCACCCGAGGACACACGATATTATTATTATTATTGTAATACATCGCCCACAATAAGTGTTTTTACGTTTTCATTTCTTCCAACAATCTCCATTCAAATACTGAGGGGACAGTTAACTAGCTGGCTAGCGGTGAGTCTCATCACAGCCTATCTAGCGGGCGAACATATTACCCCAGCTACAGCCAGCAGCAAACTGTAGAGTCGTGTTGAGTTATAACTTCCGAGAGAAGTGGTTGTGTTTGGTGTTCCCCTGGAAGTGCAACTTGCGTTTTCTTCATTTCGCCTGTGAACTTCCCGTTCCGCAAAATACGTAATTAAAAGCTGAAATTTCGCAAGAGCGACAGTTTAAACAAATCAGTCCGAGAATACGTTGTCACGCTCAAATATCGTCGTGCATCGTAGTTGCACACCCAATAATATTTCTTTCCTTAGGAATATAGTTTCCTTCTCGTACTAAAATGTCAGTACTCTCTCACCGTTTTTCTGAGATTGGCGAAGAGTGGGCAGAGTAGAGGGGGGGGGGGGGGACTATGGAAAAAGAAGAGGGGTGTGAGATCTTACTTCAGTCTGTACAAGTGATGTCTGCATTAGCAATTCTTTTAAACATCCTAAAGAGTTTCAAACTTCATTATTTACTGCAAAGGAGGTAATGTTCGGAGTTAATTTGTTTACGAGTGAGGAATCTAGCGGAGAGCTATGGTAAGGGGCATCCCTCCACACAGCCTTGCTGCCGTTGCCATAGCAACCTCCTTTTCTATTAGGTAATTGAGAATATTGACCCTCTCCTCAGACACTGCCTGAGTGACTTTATTGGTGTTCGTATCTGTGTTATTATTTTCTTATTAATAGTAATTTTCAATCACTGTTCTGTTTTATTTTGCTCTGTGCGCTCGGGAAGTTATGGCGTAATTTTTTAGAAAAGCAAATATTGTCTAGCCTCAATTCGACTTCGTTTTTGGCAACTACGTTCCTTAGCCTAACATTCTAGTCAGCTCTCACATGTAGTAGCTCTCAAATAATGTAGCCATTTTTTCGATTTTCTCGGCAAAATGTACAATTAAGGTCAACATATCCGCAGCTGATGCAGTATTAGTCAATTTATTCTGATCATTATGAGTGATAGTCAAACACACTCATTACCAAATACACTTAAATAATAATTTTCGGAAACCTCTGCTTGCTCAACACTATCCTGTTTCACACATTTCTTATGAGAGTTCTGGCAAATCAGGTAATCACAGCTGTTATATGACCAATGTGTTTGACCACAAATTTAGCCTAAATTAAATAGGCTCATTACGTATAAATGTGCATCTGTCATACACCAACAAAAAAAACTGGATTATCACATGGACCCATAATTACATGAATTCTATACATGCATTTATTAAATCATTAACTGCAGTCATGCCAACAGCGATGGAAGTTGATGTACAACATTCGGAAATGAAGAATTTTGAAACCCTAAATCAAGTGATTTATGGTTACATCATTTACAGATCTGTACAAATTATTTATTTATTAGACTAGACACACAATGTTCCACCAGTTTTAAATTTATTCAGGATGGCTGTTCATGAGAGTGATTTTTCACATTGTTAGTATAAAGCGCAAACACAGTTCCCACGCGATTTATGGATTCATCCAAGTTGTTGGCAACTCCGCTTTTACTTTCAGGTGTTTTATTTTGAAGGGAGAACCACTCGCTGCTCTGTGACTGAAAGTAGCGCCGCGTGCTATTACGGTTTGCCTACCGCTGAGCGCCAAGGCCAGTTTTCGTTTTTTGCAAGCTTACGTTTGATCACTCATAGTTCAGCTGTTATTATAGGTAGAAACTTAAAATTTTCGTTATTTGTTTACTAATTTGATGGCCTATACGAATAAAGCCTTACTCAGTTCATTTATGACCATTTGTAAATATTTGCCAGCCAGAACCCTAAAATATTAATTAAAAATAAAACAAAACCAAAGTTTATCAATAAAATTTTGGTAGAACATTTTTTTTAATACATCGCGAACCTACTTATTGAATATTATGACTTATTATGAAGCTATATTGAAAATGTCGTTCATTTTGAACCTAAAATAAATCTGTAATAAAAATAATTAATTTACATATTCAAATGAGCCATAAATACAACACAAGTCTTATTACATTCGTTTGGTTTATATGTCAGTACTGTGCCCAATCAGTCACGGCAGTCTGGCATCGAACTCGGGTCTCATCAGAGAAGACCAGGCACATGGTTATGCCTAGAGTCGAACCATTGATCTCTGAGGGGGAGCAATTACAGGGAACCCAAAGAGCAATGAGAGGTATACTGACATATAATAATGTAGCATGATTTCACGACCTATATGTGAATATCATAGCAATTTAAGGTGAAGAATTGTAGCCGAATGCAAGAAAATATACGTTTTCAGAGCATACGAGAATGAGAGGAGGCCAGTTTGAAGTTTTACAAATTACACTTAGCAAGTGGGCGGAGATCGTAGGCGCCGAGCGCACTATTTACGTCTGGACCGAGGAGACAGCCCAAAATTAATGACTCGGGTATTCACCGCTTGACAACGATGGAATCGGGAGTAGGGATGATTGCCCACGGAAATTAATTAATTACAGCCAAGTGGGGCATTGAAATGGAGTGAAATATACACCCAGGTGAATATATTCACGGAGAGGTAATTTAGGAGTGGTTTTTCACCGAAATTAATGCCTGTATCTCCAAATGAACGAATTACAACCTAGCCTACGCTCGAGAGCAGTGATTTTGTGACCAGCCAAAGGGGAACCACCACGATGGCGTCCTAACGCGCTGAACTAAGGCAATTAATTGTAATTAATTGGCCGAAGCGATCGCCAGCACGCGAATGTTTATGAAACCTCCACACCTAAATAAACAAGATGTATATGTCATTTCGGCTGAAGAGGTATTATTTCAAGAAAGGAGTCGCTCTCATGTGTCCGGTGGACTATTTTGTACGAGAAACCTTTATAAGGGGGGAGCAGTGCAGACCAAGGGAGTTGTCTTGTTGTCTTCAGTCTGTATACACGTAACTAATACGCTGCCAGTAAGCACGCGAAATGTTGAAGTATCAACGCCCAGCCGTCGAAGAACAATAGAAGCAAGTCATAAAGCTTCATAAGTAATCATGAAGTGCGTCGAAGTAATTTAATACAGATATTTATCTATTATCTGACGCAAATATAAATTCGCCACAGCGAAAGAGGAACTTATAATGTTTTTGAACATTTCATATACCGGGAAGTATTGTCAGAATTGTATATGACATTATCATCAGGATCACTACAATGATGGGAGCTTGGGAATCATTGCCACCTAATCTGGACAGTGAGCTGAACGATGTTGCAGGTGACGAGGATCGAACGTTAGATTTTCACGTAGACCAGCGGTTGGAGTAATCGCATCGCATCTCTGAGATCAGGCGTAGGAGAAGTCCGATTTAAGAATCAACCTGTGAAGTAGTGAATAAGTGTACATAAATTGTGTAATAGTGATTTAAAAGTGTTCATGTGTATAGTGATTAATATGCATTGTGTAGAAGTGAAAGAGGCCACTGATAAAGGTATGTTAATCAGGTGGAAAATGTGTGAATTTAAGTGTTGTGTAAAATATAACGTGATGGCTTAAATCAAGCGTCATGGTGGGCCTGAAGCTGAAATGCTGGCACTATCCAGCGAAAAAGAAAAAGTGAGTACCAATTTACAATGTTATTATAACTAAATAGTTCACCATGTAACGATTTATCACTTTGAGAATAAGATGTAACAGTCAATTACTGAACGAGTTTTCACCACTCGTCTTGAATAAAATATGGCTTGGAAGGTGATTTGTTTAGGGCCATTCAGGTCGAAAATAGTGATGGATGTAACGGTAACGTTAAATGAATAATAATAATAATAATAATCTGGGGTCGGCAACAGTAAAGTAATAGGCATTTTTGGCCTAAATAACGTTCAAAGTGTGTCATGTCTAATATAAAGATACTGTATTTTGGTAAACAGTAAGAAAGTAACGTGGAATAATAGCGAAATACGAGAGCTTTTTCAGTGTCAGTGAAATGTGAATGAATATTTGATATGGTCAATCCTTAGGATTATGTTTGAGGACCATTAAAGTAAAGTAAGCCAGTAAATTTATACGGTTTATTAGGAGCTATTTAAAGCTTTGGCTTAAGTTTTATGACAGAGAGAACGCGGGTGCCTTAATAATTGAGTCATCTATGTGAAGTATTGTTTGAAGTCGCATATTGCGTGCAGAAATAACGTAGAATCCAGTGATTTACGTAAATAAATAATTGCGGGGACCAACTAGTATAGCTTGCGCGTTAGGTGAGAAGTTGGCTAAATCTACGAGTAGTATCGCCCTTGAGCATACTGTATTATTCGCAGCGAATTGGACAGAGCCTGTCTGTATCCATCGTTTGCATGAATTATGGCCATGATTGACGTCCGTCGAGACGCTGTGAGCATGTGTATAAATGATCTACCCTGAGAGGTAAGGATCATATTCGTCGTTTACGAAACGCAGATTTCCTTATATGTTATTGACAGCTGCTGGTGAAAATCGTGGATTTTCACTATGATGCGCGTCTAAAGCCACTAGTAATCACCATAGAACGGCAAGGCTATCACAGAATACCATCCCCAGCCATGAATGTTAATAAGGAGCCGAGTTGAGCCCAAAACACTATAAAGATAGGTGTTAAATAATTAAATGACTCAATTACTTAGGAACCACACCTAGCGTAACTCCAGTACTGCAATTGTAAACAAACCTGACCTTGACAGCAGATGAGAGGAGGTGGGGTTGTAGACCACTTCTGCGGCAGCCATCTTGACTAGCCAGCTGGAACGAATTTTATTGCCTGCTGAGGGGGGAGAAGGTCGGTCGACCAGTCCCTTGTAAATTAGAGTCATAGTAGGACACTGAAGAATCTCGATATTTCAATATGCAATTAAGATATGATTATTATGATGATGCCAATTGAATTGAATGGTGTGTTGCAACACACATACGTTGTTGGATCATAGAAATCAGATAATATTTGGCTCAGTTATTCTCTGAGGAGGAAAACTGAACCAAAATAATGTAGGCATCTTCTTTTAGAATGCATTTTGCCAGTTCACGCTAATTTATGCAGACGGGTATGTGATTTCCCAGAACATGACACGTTTGTAACGATATAAGCCCGACAAGACCCAGAAAATCGTTGTATGGTGAAACTATAAAATATTCTATCCATGTTTATTTTGGAAGGGAAGTGTACCACTTTTTAAAGCGTTCATAGTGATGGAAAGAAGGAAGATGATTCACACGACACAACAAATATTTGTTAATGAATGCAGAAAATAATGAATTTATGCTAATCAAGGTAAATGCAATAAGAAACGGAGTAATATTTTATTAATGTCATTTAGATGTGATATGTGATTTTTGTGTTATGATACTCCAGTTAAGTAATTGTATCACATGATGAACACTATGGAAACCCATGAAAGTCTGAAAGTATCATTGACAGGATGCTAGAATTAGATTTGAGTGCAGTGTAGCACTATTTTAAGAAGAAAACTCACAGAATAACCCTATTTTTATTTGTTGGAATTAAATATAATTTGTCCTTTATTTGTATTTGTTGTATAGCCATGATTTTATACCAGTAAATATTTTATTTTAGGAATATGTTGTGTATTTCATGTAGAGTAGTTACCTGGTAGACTCAAATCCTGAGCATGTGGTCGTATGGTGGGCAGGAACGTCCCATACCTCGAAAGACCGTGAGTTAGTTGGGATACGAACACATGGTCCACATGATGACAGTTGGGTACATGGGGGATATGTCTCTGTACTAGGATTGAGTCACAGGTACTGCTGAAAGTCGGCCAAGATATTAATGGTAGAAGCAAATACAGCATAGAAATTAGGATATAATAGGAAAAGGCCGCGTCCCATTTGTTAATAAGCCATCACGTAAAATAAATGTAGATAATCCTCCATAAAACATGCTTAAATGTAAATGTAACTTACACACAACCCCCTTTAATTATTATGGCCCAAGCAATGTGGGACGGTATTAATTCATTATGGAACCGCCTGCGTCAGTGCAATATGAGCGATCTTGGCATTGCATAAATTGGCCATGGAAAGCAAAGCATGTTCACCCCATCTCATTATCATGTCGCCCAGATGTGTGGGGCAAAGCATGGGATACCCTCTTATTTATCATGGCGCCCAGTACGTGGATGGCTTATGGGATTCAGTAAACCCCATAATAATAGCATGGTTTTCATGGGGAAAACCATAAAAATAATATTTTCCCTCAAACTTTGTTTGAGCGATTGTGAGTCTTTCTAGATGATATTCAGACGTCAGACACTGTTGTCAGACGGGTACGAGGGTCTATACCCATTCCATAGGTGGTTTTGACATTTTGTAATATGTTGTTGTTGTTGTCGCGGGATCGGAATCCTTTTATTTCCAATAGAACGCGCCAGCATATTCAGCTGCGGCCTACCTGAATCTCAAATTAAGAAATACAGGATGGCTGGAACTGAAGACGTACTCAGGTGTATTGCTGAGTTAAGGGAACATTTTGATAATTCTAATGCTAAGAATAAGGAAGAAATTAGAGAATTTAAAGATGAAATAGCGGGTAGATTGGATGCCAATCAAACCGAAATAAACATTAAATTAGAGGCTAATCAAGCTACAATAAACACGCAGTTAGAGTCAAACCTAATAGAGGTTAATAGAAAAATGGATGACGTTAAAGAGTCTGTCCAGCGTGAGGTAACTATGAATATTGTTAGCGTGGTCTCAGAAATGCAAGCTGATAACGATAAACGCTTTGAGTCTATAGAATTAAAACTAGAGAATAATCTGCAAGCGTGCAGAGAGTCACAGCGTGAGATTAACGATAGTTTAAGCAGTATGTCCATGGAGCTTAAAGACATTCAGAGTCAGAATGAAGCTAATACTAAACGTCAACTAGAGCAATTTAATACGTTCACTCAGACCGTGGATCAAAGGCTCGAGGATAGCGACGTAAAATGGAATACGCGAATGGCAGGTTACGCCAAGGCGGTAGACGAAGCCTTAAGGAAACAGGATCAGAATATCCTTGACCAATGCAAGGAAATCCAGGAAATAAAAACTTCTGATCAAGAGAATAAGGAGATAATGTCAAATATGAAGAGGCAAGTCGGGAAGGTGCAGAAAGAGATGGAACAAACTCAGAGCGACCTAGCAGTTATTCATAAAAGACAGGATGAGGACCAGGGAGAAATCACGAAAATAAGGACTGAAATCTCTCATATACAAGGTCACATTCAAAAGGAAGTTACAGGCTTACGAGAAGAATTAGAACTTCGAGAAGGCCTGAAGACTGAAGCCAGCGATAAGACTCTTGCCGAAGTAAGAGAAAGTCTAGAGGGGGAAATTACCCACCTGAAGGAAAACCTTAAGGATGATAAGGAAAAGGTATTTTCTATGGCAGAAAGAAACCAAGATTGCCTAGAGAAAATAGAACGAGAGGTATTAGCTCGTTTGGAAAGGGCAGAAAATAGGCACAGCCAAATCGAGACTAGAATGATCGCGCAGGAGGAATCCATGTTGCGGAATCCTAGGTCTAGCGAAGGAAGTATAGACGAGAATAGGAGAAACAAATGGGCAGAGATAGAAATACAGCCTACTCCAAGAAATGCAGCCATGCCAAGTGACAGCCCGTATACCACACCTGGTATGCCAATTGCCATGTCAACACCGCATGAAAATGCTGTTCAGAATCAAATAGTCACTGTTGTAAGGGCTAATGATGAGAAACCAAAGAAATACTCTGGGAGTAATTCTAACATGACACCCAAGTACTGGCTTAAAGAAGTTTCCGAGTACTTGAATGACGCGAAAGTACCGCCAGAGCGCAGGTTGAGAGCGATTGAAAAATTAACTGAAGGCGAGTGTGCCTTATGGTTTAGGAGTTTTCGGTACACGTTCGACACCGTTGACGAATTTCGCCAAACATTTTTAAGCAGATACTGGAACGCGAGCATACAACAGAACCTCAGATTGGACTTGTATTCCAGGCGTTACAGTACTAGTAATCCGACGAAGTACGGAGAATTCTTTGTGAGTCAATTGTTCCGTTTTCGCGAGCTTGATGAAGGACTTAGAGAGTCAGATTTGTGCATAGCGATAGCCAAGCAGCTACCGTATGAAGTACAACGTCTACTAATCTCAGCAAACGCCAAAACTGCGATCGATATGGAGGAGGTGCTGAGACAACTCGATCTAACCACAGTGCAGCACACAAGACAAAGTCGAAATGTGGAACAAATCAACATGACGACTACACCGACTGAACCGACTAAGATGCAGACAAAAAGCAAGTCTACAAGCACCGAAATAGAAAAATCCGACTGGCAACGTGAAGGACGTGAAAACCAAAATTGGAGGCCTGCATATCGAGGAGGATCGAACCGTGGAAACCGAGGAAGGAAAAATTGGAATCAGCATGGTACCAGAGACCAGCAGCCTGATAACATAAGGAATTACGGCCGAAATGGGAACAACCAAGGATGGAGATCCCAAGAGCAGAGTCGCGGGTTCGATGAAGAGGCGGAAGAACGCTATCACGCATCTTTAAGATACATGGAAGAGCGCGGAGATGACCCGAGACAATCGCGAGTTCATTGGGATGAAGCGATTAGGAATAGAAGGTCACCCGACATATATAAAAATGATGACGGTGCCAAGAGTCTGGAACTTCAACAGCATGAAGACAGGCAGAAGAACTCCACAAAGAATGGAGCAATTGAAAAAAAAACCACCAAAATTAAATGACCAAAGAGGGATAAGTTCAGGATGGAATACAGTGAATGTTGTTAACTGGATTGCCAAACCTGAGGAGCTTATCGAAGACCTAGATGAAGGGACGGTCAATGTGAGAAGGGAACTACCCATTATTATTGTAAACATTGCGGGCATGAAGATAAGAAGTCTCATTGATACAGGGTCAACAGTGTGCTTGATAACCCAGGCATTATATAATGAAATCCAAAGTAAAATTCACGTCTTGAATTTACCTATTTCAAGCGTGAAAATAAAAGGTGTGATACCAGATAAAGTTATGATATGCAAATACAAAGTATTTTTAGATTTACAGATAGGGAACTCTACATTCTCACAGAGCTTCCTACTTGTGAATAAGCTGCCTTATAACATTATTGTTGGCATGGATTTCATAAGAGAATATAAAGTTATTATAGATCTCTCGCAAGACATTGTTATGTTTCGCGCAAGTGAGGGAAAGGAAGAGTTAGAGCTCTCATTAAAGCACAATGAAACGAGACCAGAAGAGTACGTATGGCATACATACGGAAATATGACTGGGGATGCATTGTCGACAACAGAAGACATCGAGGAAGAGTTGGCAACACTGGCCGCAGACATTGAAAAGGACCTCGATCCAAAATTTGAAGAATGCCTGGAAGAGAAGATTGAGGAAGCTAAATTTGGTCCAGAACATAAGCAAATGCTAAGGGAACTGCTATTTGAGTATAAAGGAGTCTTCGATTCGAGACCTGGCCGGATCAAGAATTTCCAATATGCATTCCAAGTCAGCGATTGGACACCATTCAAACAGAAGCCGTATCCTGTAGCCGAGAAACATTATTTAAAGGTCAAAGAAGCAATGCACACCCAAATGGACGAGGAGTCATTACGTATGCACGGAAAGAATCTTGAGAAAAGCTTGCAGTCCCAAGAAGGAACGGAGCGAAGCGACCAGCTCGCAGACCCAAGGGATCCGAGGGGAGAATGCAGCTGTCAACTGAAGGAACTTTATGACCAGTTGAGGGAGGCCGCTACAGAATTAGAGGGTATGAATGAACAACTGAGAAGGCAGAACAAGAGTATGAGACGGCAGACAGAGTGGAATGGGGAACTAGACAGCCCATTGCCGAGAGCACTGACCGCTTAAAGTAAATACTGCATGGAGTCGATGCCATCTGAAGGGCCCGAAAAAATCACTTGTGAAATGAATTTTCCGAGCTTAGCAGGGGAAAAATATGCCCAATCAGTCACGGCAGTCTGGCATCGAACTCGGGTCTCATCAGAGAAGACCAGGCACATGGTTATGCCTAGAGTCGAACCATTGATCTCTGAGGGGGAGCAATTACAGGGAACCCAAAGAGCAATGAGAGGTATACTGACATATAATAATGTAGCATGATTTCACGACTTATATGTGAATATCATAGCAATTTAAGGTGAAGAATTGTAGCCGAATGCAAGAAAATATACGTTTTCAGAGCATACGAGAATGAGAGGAGGCCAGTTTGAAGTTTTACAAATTACACTTAGCAAGTGGGCGGAGATCGTAGGCGCCGAGCGCACTATTTACGTCTGGACCGAGGAGACAGCCCAAAATTAATGACTCGGGTATTCACCGCTTGACAACGATGGAATCGGGAGTAGGGATGATTGCCCACGGAAATTAATTAATTACAGCCAAGTGGGGCATTGAAATGGAGTGAAATATACGCCCAGGTGAATATATTCACGGAGAGGTAATTTAGGAGTGGTTTTTCACCGAAATTAATGCCTGTATCTCCAAATGAACGAATTACAACCTAGCCTACGCTCGAGAGCAGTGATTTTGTGACCAGCCAAAGGGGAACCACCACGATGGCGTCCTAACGCGCTGAACTAAGGCAATTAATTGTAATTAATTGGCCGAAGCGATCGCCGGCACGCGAATGTTTATGAAATCTCCACACCTAAATAAACAAGATGTATATGTCATTTCGGCTGAAGAGGTATTATTTCAAGAAAGGAGTCGCTCTCATGTGTCCGGTGGACTATTTTGTATGAGAAACCTTTATAAGGTGGGAGCAGTGCAGACCAAGGGAGTTGTCTTGTTGTCTTCAGTCTGTATACACGTAACTAATACGCTGCCAGTAAGCACGCGAAATGTTAAAGTATCAACGCCCAGCCGTCGAAGAACAATAGAAGCAAGTCATAAAGCTTCATAAGTAATCATGAAGTGCGTCGAAGTAATTTAATACAGATATTTATCTATTATCTGACGCAAATATAAATTCGCCACAGCGAAAGAGGAACTTATAATGTTTTTGAACATTTCATATACCGGGAAGTATTGTCAGAATTGTATATGACATTATCATCAGGATCACTACAATGATGGGAGCTTGGGAATCATTGCCACCTAATCTGGACAGTGAGCTGAACGATGTTGCTGGTGACGAGGATCGAACGTCCGTAAAACGCCGTTAGATTTTCACGTAGACCAGCGGTTGGAGTAATCGCATCGCATCTCTGAGATCAGGCGTAGGAGAAGTCCGATTTAAGAATCAACCTGTGAAGTAGTGAATAAGTGTACATAAATTGTGTAATAGTGATTTAAAAGTGTTCATGTGTATAGTGATTAATATGCATTGTGTAGAAGTGAAAGAGGCCACTGATAAAGGTATGTTTAACAGGTGGAAAATGTGTGAATTTAAGTGTTGTGTAAAATATAACGTGATGGCTTAAATCAAGCGTCATGGTGGGCCTGAAGCTGAAATGCTGGCACTATCCAGCGAAAAAGAAAAAGTGAGTACCAATTTACAATGTTATTATAACTAAATAGTTCACCATGTAACGATTTATCACTTTGAGAATAAGATGTAACAGTCACTTACTGAACGAGTTTTCACCACTCGTCTTGAATAAAATATGGCTTGGAAGGTGATTTGTTTAGGGCCATTCAGGTCGAAAATAGTGATGGATGTAACGGTAACGTTAAATGAATAATAATAATAATAATAATCTGGGGTCGGCAACAGTAAAGTAATAGGCATTTTTGGCCTAAATAACGTTCAAAGTGTGTCATGTCTAATATAAAGATACTGTATTTTGGTAAACAGTAAGAAAGTAACGTGGAATAATAGCGAAATACGAGAGCTTTTTCAGTGTCAGTGAAATGTGAATGAATATTTGATATGGTCAATCCTTAGGATTATGTTTGAGGACCATTAAAGTAAAGTAAGCCAGTAAATTTATACAGTTTATTAGGAGCTATTTAAAGCTTTGGCTTAAGTTTTATGACAGAGAGAACGCGGGTGCCTTAATAATTGAGTCATCTATGTGAAGTATTGTTTGAAGCCGCATATTGCGTGCAGAAATAACGTAGAATCCATTGATTTACGTAAATAAATAATTGCGGGGACCAACTAGTATATCTTGCGCGTTAGGTGAGAAGTTGGCTAAATCTACGAGTAGTATCGCCCTTGAGCATACTGTATTATTCGCAGCGAAATCGTGGATTTTCACTATGATGCGCGTCTAAAGCCACTAGTAATCACCATAGAACGGCAAGGCTATCACAGAATACCTTCCCCAGCCATGAATGTTAATAAGGAGCCGAGTTGAGCCCAAAACACTATAAAGATAGGTGTTAAATAATTAAATGACTCAATTACTTAGGAACCATACCTAGCGTAACTCCAGTACTGCAATTGTAAACAAACCTGACCTTGACAGCAGATGAGAGGAGGTGGGGTTGTAGACCACTTCTGCGGCAGCCATCTTGACTAGCCAGCTGGAACGAATTTTATTGCCTGCTGAGGGGGGAGAAGGTCGGTCGACCAGTCCCTTGTAAATTAGAGTCATAGTAGGACACTGAAGAATCTCGATATTTCAATATGCAATTAAGATATGATTATTATGATGATGCCAATTGAATTGAATGGTGTGTTGCAACACACATACGTTGTTGGATCATAAAAATCAGATAATATTTGGCTCAGTTATTCTCTGAGGAGGAAAACTGAACCAAAATAATGTAGGCATCTTCTTTTAGAATGCATTTTGCCAGTTCACGCTAATTTATGCAGACGGGTATGTGATTTCCCAGAACATGACACGTTTGTAACGATATAAGCCCGACAAGACCCAGAAAATCGTTGTATGGTGAAACTATAAAATATTCTATCCATGTTTATTTTGGAAGGGAAGTGTACCACTTTTTAAAGCGTTCATAGTGATGGAAAGAAGGAAGATGATTCACACGACACAACAAATATTTGTTAATGAATGCAGAAAATAATGAATTTATGCTAATCAAGGTAGATGCAATAAGAAACGGAGTAATATTTTATTAATGTCATTTAGATGTGATATGTGATTTTTGTGTTATGATACTCCAGTTAAGTAATTGTATCACATGATGAACACTATGGAAACCCATGGAAGTCTGAAAGTATCATTGACAGGATGCTAGAATTAGATTTGAGTGCAGTGTAGCACTATTTTAAGAAGAAAACTCACAGAATAACCCTATTTTTATTTGTGGGAATTAAATATAATTTGTCCTTTATTTGTATTTGTTGTATAGCCATGATTTTATACCAGTAAATATTTTATTTTAGGAATATGTTGTGTATTTCATGTAGAGTAGTTACCTGGTAGACTCAAATCCTGAGCATGTGGTCGTATGGTGGGCAGGAACGTCCCATATCTCGAAAGACCGTGAGTTAGTTGGGATACGAACACATGGTCCACATGATGACAGTTGGGTACAGTACTTACGGAATACGATACAAACCTCTTTTACTTAACACTTACATAACATATTACAAATAATAATAATAATAATAAAAATAATAATAATAACCAAAAATTCTACTTCGATCATATTACGAATAGTGATCTCACTAACAGGAGATCGGCTCATTTTCACAGCAATAAATGAACAAGTAAAAGATGGAGAGCAACTAGACACAATGTGCAGAGCGAGACTGCCAGTGTTGATGCCGCGCCAAGTAAAGCGCGCCAATAACTATGCCTGCTGATTGGACTGATATACTGAATCAATGGCCTTAAAATTAAAAGAGGCTCTTTATTGCAAAAACAGTAAGTCTTTAACTAAACTTCTGAAAGGAAATGACTGTTACTTTTAATAATAAAAAATAAATACTGAACGTCCTTTTGAAAGGACGTTGGCATTTTTCAGATGAAAACCTAACGGGCTTTCAAAAGGACGTTGGCGCTTACAGGGTTAAGACAACAATGACAATTTGAGGTCATGGTCATTGTTGGTGCAACACATTGTTAATAGGGAGTTGCTAGGGAAGTGAAGCTATTTCTCACTGTTAATTTCGAACCGTTATCTCTACATGGTATGAAACAATGTCCCCGATTCTTGGATGTAATGTGTAATCTCAAAAACCACAGGATGGATTTGGATGCGGGGTTTCACCATCCAGTAAAGGATTTCTCGAGAAATGTTTCTGTTGAGAAACATTCATTTGAGACCAAAGGAAGCCGAGCAGTAGCGATTTCAGTGAATCGAGTGGAAGAGAAACCTGCCGTCGGTGCGCCTTTCAAGCTTACGCTGGGTAAACCGTTAAAATAATACATATATACGATGAGTGTAAGAATTGGTCAGCACGAAAAGTTCTACAAAAAAGAAGTCCGCGACGTTTTCATTTCTTCCAACAATCTCCATTCAGTGGAAATTTAAATTATTAGCTTCGGAGTGAGTTTACGAGCTAGCGAGTGAGCCTATCACCCCCAGCTTCAGTGTGCATCAAACTGTCGAGTCGTGTCGAGTAAAGACTTCAGAGAGGAGTATATGTGGAGTTTCGCTGTTCACCTCGGGTTATCTGAATTGCTTCTGTGACCTGCCATCGGTGCGCCTTTTAAACTTACGCTGGGTAAAACGTTTAAGGTACCGGATGAAGCCGGGGCGTGTTGCTAATTAAACAATATCATTTCATCGTTAATAATAATAATAATAATAATAATAATAATATCGTATGGCCTCGGGTGCAAGCTTTGCTATTTGACACCCAGAGGGTAGCTTGCATGTCGAATTTCGTTGTTCCTTGACTATGAAAGTCAAGGAGGTTAGATGTTAGATATCTAAACTCCTTGAACACTATAGTAAGGAAGGAAGGAAGCTTGTAGTTTAACGTGACCGTTAATCTTGAGATCATGAGCCACGGGACCTCCTTTTTACGTGGAATCCGAACCACAGGACATGGCATTTCACTTCGAAAATCTCACATGCATTGACCGGGAATCGAACCCGGACCGCCTTGGTGAGAGGCATACAGCTAGACCGCTGAGCCACCACGCCCCCGAACACTATAGTGCTTTCTAGTAGAGAAATTAGGAACTTTGTGCTGGCGGAAATTCCCGAGATTAATTTTGCCATTATGAACTCGGCCTACTGAATTCAAATGGGTTCTTTGACATGCCAACATTGTACGACATGCGTATCGTATTTTTGCCGCCTTTCAAAAAATCACTTACCACGGCCAGGAGCGAACCTGCAATATTGGCGTTAGTAGACCAACACGATATCCATTCACCCGCCGTGGCAAGCTATTTCATCGTTGTTTGCTTACGTCATTTAGCGCCGTGCAAAGCAAATCGGATTGTTTTTGGATAGAGGGAAAAGTATAGACATTTCTTCACGTAAAGTTGCAGTGGTTAGTATCTGCTGGATTAAGGAAGATTTAGTAGAAACAAGTGCTTGAGCCTAATAATTTGATCAGATTTGTATATCACTTATCAATGATGATATAAGACTCAGTGGTTCCCAACCTTTGCCAGCTGACGCCCCCCCCCCCCCCTTTTCAGATACAGGTGGTCCTCGCCCCCCACTCCACGTCGCTTATATAACCTCTTCCATAAACTTACGTGTCTTTTTCTGAAAATGATAAAGAAATATATGACACCCCACTCATCTTCACATTTCCCCCCAATATTTTTACACTAGACTACTCGTTTGATACCGGTATGTGTTTATCAGGTTTATTGATACCCAGATTTCAAATATATGTAAGTGCCACGTTTTTTCCTAGGATGGGGTTTCCACCCATAACAGTGTTATTTTTTGTTCTATACTTAAAACTTCAAAATTCCTATTAATTGTGTATTTTCAACCAAAATCCATGATATTGATTTACAAAAAACCTGCCCATTCTCTGTAGTTTTTATTTATAAATTAAAAAATAGTGCATTACAAAATACTTTAGGACAGGAGGCAAATGTTACATTATGGGAGGTGTCCTTATTGTTTTGACACCAGCTTGTAATTAGTCCCCGAAATGGAAAAAAGGCAGCAGCATGGTGAATATTTGTTTCTATGGTTGCTACCGCTTTGCTGCAGGTTCACTATGGTATGTGAGAACAATGGCGACTATTCAAAATCATGGCTCACTCCCAAACCCCTAAATTTATAAGTATTGTCAAATATGAGATGTACGTAACAATATTAATAAATACTAATGACCTGTGGCTTCTGGAGAACTTTGGTACAAGTCTTACTTGTTAACGGTCGTGGGTGACCTACACGTCCTGATAAGGACGAAATTAATATTGAACACTTCAGGTACACCCAGTCTTCGAGCCAGAGGAACTAACCATATGAAGTTAAGATCCTATCACCGGTCGATAATCGAAACCGAGGTCCACCCATCCACTTAACCATGATTCCCGACAATACATAAATACAAAGTTATAATAATGTATCTTTCTTTGAGTTGACAAGATTCAGGTATTCATTGCTGGTGACGGCGGCGTATTGTCCTGAATAACAAGTGTCGAGTGTACCTCTTAATCTGCTGCAGCGGCATAGTCTTACCGGCTGCTTGGGAAGTAAAACAAAAGAGCCTTGCAACTCCGAGGAAGCTTTTGTAACAGTAAATAATACCTGAAGTAAATGCTAGCCTATCACGGCATGGATTCATTCGGTTAACAAAGATGCTATTGTAATGGCAAGCTTCACGTTTCCTCCAAATAACTCTTATTGTACCACGAAGAAATGGCAAAGTTTTATTGTAAAAAGACACAGATAGATTTTCTCCATAGAAATGTAATTAAGTGTTAGCAACGAAGGTTTATTATGAGTGAGAAATCTTGGAATGCCAATAACGAGGTAGTATCCTAAAGTTCGGGGACTACGAGTGGAGTTCTACACTGCAAAGACTTTAAAAGGGGAGATAAAACTTAAAGGGTCAAATGAGTAAAATATTAATTTTATCACTGCGCCTGTCATAAATCTTATACAACAGTTTTACACATATCCAAGGAAACACAGATGTAGTTGCTACCATAAACAAACTTTTAGTTTTCAAATTCCAAATCATACGGTAACTATTTTCTTATCCAGTTTTCAAATTTTTGCTCTTGCTTTGAGCCCTCTTTTACAGTTACCCTACTATATCGCACGTTTACAACAATTTTTGAATTCCTTTTTATAAGCCCCCAGATACAAATTAAACCTTTTCAACCATTAATACTTCAATGAATCTCTCCCTAAAACTTTGTTCTTGAGAAATAATTCTTTGCCCCGAACGAAAATAGAATAGTTATTAACCAATGTGCAAATGACTGAGGTTCAATCTTTAGCTGGAGGTTCTGCATGCACTTAATATAAAGGATTTAAAATCCTATAAAGATGGTAGATACAGTATGCGAGAAACTGGGAAAGACAGTTCAAATCAAGGTCAAATTTTGGATAAAAATGAATTATGATTAGAATTTTCATAATTGGATAAGATGAGTTTAGAATTTTGAAAATTTGATTAAAATAGTTATGATAAGAATCTGGAACATTTCATAAAAAAGAGTTCAGATTAAAATTTAGAAAATTGGATAAAATAGTTAAGATTAGAATTTTAAAAATTGAATAAAAATGATTAAGATTAGATTTTGTAAATTGGATAAAAAGATAAGAATTTTGAAATTGGTGAATTTTAATTAGAATTTTGAAAATTGGATAAATAGACTTGTGATGAGAATTTTGAAAATGGTGAGTTGTGGATAGAATTTTGAACTCTGGATTAAATAGATTGAATGTTGTAAATTTGATGAAAAAGAGTACCGGTTATGAAAAAAAATGAAAATTGAATGAAAAAGTGTTAACGTTGGAATTTTGAAAATGGGATGAAATGACATGGTACGAAATTTGAAAGCTTTTCTCGCAGCATAGAATGTCTATTTTTCCTCACAAATGTGTATTATTGTCTGGCAATGCACTTGACGGACGTCATTGCGGTCACTGGCGTATATCATGAACTCTGCTTGAAGTCACCATGGATTGATTGATTGATTGATTGATTGATTTTATTCTCACGGCTACACTTAAAGCTTAAGAGCTCCTTTACAGTAGCGCCCTACATAAAATAAGGTTAGGGCTTATACATATAAAACATTTCACTTACATTCACAATATAAATAATAATAGTCTAACAATAGTAACAAAAAGACAGTAATAATACAACACTAATAATAATAATATTAATAATGATAATGGGAAGATTATTTACAAAAGAGAGCATACAGACACAGTATCAGCCCGAAAAGCATACATGATATACTGTACAAGAAAAGCTATTAAATTAGACAGGTTGTCAGCTATTGTCCTGATGTTATAATTGAACTTTAAAAAAAGTATTTAGCATAAAGCAGTAATCAAATGTGAGAGGTATACTGCTCCAAGAAGCAGGATGAAAGATGTATTTTGAAAGCTGCAGTGCTTGCAATGTTGACGAACTTATATAAATCGAAGGTGTTGAAGAGGCGTGAGGCGGTGCAAACAAAAGATTTATTGAACTTCATGGTTCGGTGTATAGGAATCTGGAGTGTTAATTTTGTGTATCTATTTTCTCGATTATGAACAGAATGCATTGGTGTAAAGGCATTGTAGAGATATAACGGGGTCTTGGTATGTAATATTTTATGTGTCAGAATGGCAACTGATAGCTGCCTGCGCTCGTGGAGTTTCAGCCATTTCAGCTGCACGTAGTAAGGTGTGATATGTTCATCTCGCCTTACATCCAGAATGTACCGAACACATGCATTCTGGACTCTTTGTAATTTGATGTTCTGTGTTTCTGGTAAATCACTGTATACAGCAGAGCCATAATCAATGATTGGAAAAATGAGAGTTTGGACGAAGAGCTTACGTATGTTAGGAGGGGTGTAAGAAACAGTTCTTTTCAGGAGATGCATACCGGGTGAGTTAGCCGAGGTCGTTGCGGCATGACTGTTGGCAGTCGCTCACATCCGGGAGGCGAGGAGGTTCGAATCCCCCCGCCGGCAACCTTGAAGATGGTCTTCTGTGGTTTCCCATCTTCCTTCCAGGCGAATGCCGGGGTTGGTCCTTAACTATAGGCCACAGGCGCTACCTTCCAACTCCTCGACCCTCCCATCCAGCATTCCTCCCCAACGGTACTTGTAGCTCACCCAATGGGTGTCCGTCTCGAAGCAGCTACAAAACTGGCGAGCCGAACATGTCCTCGGACACTCCCGGCACTAAAATCCATACGCTAAAAAAAAAAAAAAAAAAAAAAGAAAAGGAGATGCATAGTTGATACAACCTTCCTTACCACATTAGACGTATGCTCTGCCCAGGGCAGTGTTCTATCAAATATCACTCCAAGATTATTGACAGTGTTGCTATATTTAATATTATTATCTAGTATCTTGATGGGTGGTAGTGAATTAAAATCTACTGAATTTAGAAGTTTTGTATATCCAATGGATATAAGTTGTGTTTTAGATATGTTCAAGTTAAGATTATGATTTAGGGCCCATTCACAAAGCCTGTCAATGTCTTCATTGAACAGATTTATACGATCACATGCGAGACAAATCAATATTACTTTAATGGTGAAGCATTGTTGTTGTGGTCATATTAGTAGCCTTCGTCTCGTGTTCAGCCCCTGAGAGTGTGTGGTGGTGGGCTAATTCCAATCAATCCTTGTCCACTGAATCTAGAACCCCCTTGTTTCACACCCCCTACTACACGAAATAAAATATGGGACCAGCTACTTAATGGTGCGTAACGGCCAAGCTCTTAGCCGTGTCGTAGTCTTGGAGTGATACTGGGTACAACAGAGCTCTCTGTGAATATGCAAATAGCACGCCTTCAAAAAGTGGCGATATTTCAGTCCCCCCTCCCCCGTCTACCTCCTCTACCACCCATGTTCCTCGAAAGAAAGAATGGGACAAAGAATGGAGGGTGGCCTCACTCACTCACTCTTACTTACTCTCAATCTCTCTTTCTCTCTCTCCCATAACAAATGTTGTTTTTGTGTCGATTCAACAAGAGTAATATCCTGTTCTACCCTCTCTGTTATTTTCTTCCTTTTTCCTTGCAAAAAAGAAATATTGTGTGTGATGTGAACATTGAAGGAAATTGAGGGGCCACCGGCAGTAGGAAGAAGAAGAAAAGTAGACATTTTTAGCCTACTTTTCACATTTTGCAAAAATGAGGAAAAAGTAGACTTATGAGATCGATCCGGGAAAATGTGTGTCTGTCTGTCTGTCTGTCTGTCCTTCTGTCTGTCTGTCTGTCTGTCTGTCTAGCTGTGTGTGTGTCCTCCCCTATCAACTCGTAAACGGCTGCAGCAATCAAAACCAAATTTAGTATGAGTAAAGATGTGCACCGGAATAGCTCACGTCCATATTTGAAAATGATGTCAGTGCTACCAACTGCTGAAAAAACGCACTAGAAATTTGAGCTCCATGTTGGATATCTTGCAAGGTATGCATGGGAGCTATTCCAAAATTTGCACACATGTAGATAATACTATTTCAGTTTAATTTCCAGGAGGCCAACCATGGCAGTGTTGCCAAAATAATTTTAAGCCTTCTGATATTTCCAATGTTTAAATGCATATAACTTCTACACTATCAATTGGATTTCAACCAAATTTTGTATGTAATATCTGTACATAACCAGATATGACTGAGCGTATTCTTAAGAGCCACCAGGGCTGCCAACTGTTAATAATTGCTCTCTCTATTTTTTTTCCAATTACCAATATATCAGAAAGTATGCAAGCCAACAGCTTTAAACTATGCACACGTATATTCTGACATTTTAGATTAATTTGGAGTAACTTATATACGTCAGTTCTACCAACATGATTATAAGCCTGCTGATAGTACCAATTTTTAAATACATGTAACTTCTATACTATCAGTTGGATTTCAACCAAATTTCGTATGTGCTATGTGTACCATAGCAGATATGACTATAAGTATTGTTAAGATCAATCAGGGCTGCCAACTGTTTATAAATGCTGTCTATATTATTTTTACCCTAATATCAATATATCAGAAAGTATGCAAGCCAACAGCTCTATACTTTGCACACGTATAGCACCTGACATTCTAGATTAATTTGGAGTAATTAATACAAGGCAGTGCTGCCAACATGATTCTATGCCTGCTGCTATGTCCAATTTTAAAATACATGTAACTTCTATACTAACAAATGGATTTCATCCAAAATTGGCACAACAAGATATCATAATAATTCAGATTATTTCTGACCAGCACACGCATGGTATTGTTGGCAACATGCTTTTACGCGTGCTGATAGA
This sequence comes from Meconema thalassinum, assembly GCA_946902985.2. Lineage (NCBI taxonomy): Eukaryota > Metazoa > Arthropoda > Insecta > Orthoptera > Tettigoniidae > Meconema > Meconema thalassinum. The sequence continues at coordinate 438,464,114 of OX336393.1, read as the reverse complement.
TCAAGTGTCTAACTGCATGTAACGTCCATTGGACTTCAACCAAATTTTGTATTCTGTACCTTAAGAGGTGGAACTAAGAATATATTCAGTCACCAGGGCTGCCAACTGTAGTGCTCTATTAGGCTACATTATACCAGGTATATTTTGAACTAATTAGATATTTCGATATTACCAACTTAATTTCGTCATTATTCTAGATAGGTTCATATACTGCAGAATAATCATTGGCATGAAAAGTTGGCTGTATAGTCCTTCACGGAACTTCTTGTTAAATGGTTGATTGTAAATTCAGTTTCCAATTTCAGGTCCATTTCACAATATCCCAGCAAAGCTTCCTGTCATATGTAACGCAGCGGTTTATAAATATTTTGCCCATGAAAGCCAACCCCTTGTCCTTCTCTGGTAATGGGACTTAAATGTGTTCAAGTCCATTGGAACCAAGTTTATTCTCCGTGTCCAAATGCCTTCTAAGTAAGGGATGCACACTCGACTTGGTGTGCAATTGCATTAGCCGACAAAATAAAGAAAAAGACGAAGGCTTGCGATGAAAACGCTTTCGTCTATTTATTGCGGGGAAGACGAATTCTAAGAATGGCTGTAGATACTTCTATTCATGAGGACATCTTATTTGATACACGTAATGGTTAAAACGGATGGTACTTGCAGGAAAATAAATAAATAAATAAATAAATAAATAAATACTGTTGAAATCCGTCAAAACATGACGGATAATGGACAAGAAGAACTCAAGAAGTTTCCTATATAAGTTAAATTCCTTGTACGATTACTATTTGGTACTATTACAACTTCAAGGGGGTCAAACGATTGCACTCTCGGCATTGCAACATACTGCTGGCACAAATCTCACATCGAGTAACCGGGATTTCAACCACGGACCCAGCGGTGAGAGAGCGGCGTCCTGCCGCCTAAACCACGGAGGCTTCCCCAAGGTAAAAACAAATAAGGTATGAAAATGATACATTGTCGTATTAAAAGAAATGTTTCCGGTGCAGCAGTGACAATTCAAATTGAAATCAACTTCTAATGACTCCCAGAAAGGTACGTGAATCATATATATATATATTTTTAGCGCATGGCTTTTAGTGCCAGGAGTGTCCGAGGACATGTTCGGCTCGCCAGTTTTGTAGCTGCTTCGAGACGGACACCCAATGGGTGAGCTACAAGTACCGTTGGGGAGGAAAGTTGGAATGGAAGTTCGAGGAGTTGGAAGGTAGCGGCTGTGGCCTATAGTTAGGGACCAACCCCGGCATTTGCCTGGAAGGAAGATGGGGAACCACAGAAGACCATCTTCAAGGTTGTCGGCGGGGGGATTCGAACCTCCTCGCCTCCCGGATGTGAGCGACTGCCAGCAGTCATGCCGTAACGACCACGGCTAACTCACCCGGTTGAATCATAAATAATATATTATCAATAATCTTCCTTGTGAAAGTTATGAAAATGGAGGAGTACCTACTCTCAACAATTAATGAATCTTCCCCTCCTTTATAATTATAATCACGTTAAAACGCGGAGGACATCCACCATGGGTGTCATGACCAAGCTGATTCTGCGGATGCGCTAGGGCCAATAATTTTGCATTTTGTTTATAAATTTAAAAATATATGGTAACATGTTTATTTTAAAGAGACTCTGCAAATATACAGACCAAAGGCTTTCGTCAGAGTGCATTACGAAGTCAATCGGGTCAGCCATTCTGTCAATCTCGCGGTAACAAAAATCAGCTTACTGTTTTAAATATATAGATATAAATAAATAAACAAATGAAGAAATGAATTTTTATTGTAAATTTCAGTCGTTCAACACAAAATAATTCCAATTATTGGAATATGTTAAAAAATAACCAGAAATAAATTACATGTGAATACGATATCACATGTAATCACATCTTATAGCCAATATTACTTCAGTAGTATAGATTTCTTGCGGCACTCACAAGCGACCGATCCTGAAAATGAGCATTTAAATGAAAGAGAATATACATTAGCAGTGACGAATTGCACTCTAATTTCATAAATATCAATAATTTCTTTAAAAATGACTTTAAAAAAATGTACGAATTGTGCGATTTGCAGATACTGTTGATGTATGAAAATATTGCTGTCCACTTCACATTTTGGCCGCTGTGACGCCTGTTTCATGTCATTTTAACATAATGAGGTCTTTCCTTTATCTTTTTGCATGCATTTCAGAAACAGTAGTCTAAATCATAGGAATGAGTACTCAAATCGTATAATTTCATAGATATCGAATAACCGGTGAGTGTTACACCACACTCAACACACAAATGACTTTATCAGTGACAAATTGTATTCTAATTTCTTAAATATCCAATTTTTGTAAGAAGTGTTCGATTTGCAAAACCTATTGGGGACATGATATGAATTACAAGATTTGAAAGTTGGCGGCTTCGGTGGTGTAGTTGGTAGAATGCTGAGCTTCTATACCCAAGATCGCAGGTTCAAACCCGGGCGAATACGTCGGAATTTTTAGGAGCGTTAAAAATCCCTCAGTATGCCTTCCTTCGGAGGGGAAGGAAAGCCGGCGCGGCGGTCCCATGTCATAGATTTATGGCATGTAGGACCTTCCACTAATTACACCTGTTTGAGGCTAAATTATTAGATTTGAGTAACGCTCTTAGATTCCAACGTTCGTCGCCAGGAGCCGACTGTGGTGGCATCTAGTAACCAATTTCTGAACTAGTAGTCGTCGACGGTGGCGTTTGGTGGCAAAAGTAGGAACTACTTGAAAATTCAATGTCTGCAGTCCTTGGTAAAAAAAAAAAAAAGAAATAACACACACTAATACAGCCATCACAATTAACACCGGTTATCAGACAGTTTCTACACACATTCAAAAGTACACGGGGCTACATGACTACGTTGTCGCAGCCTCTAAACAAAGGAACCAACCAACCGAATTACATAATTTGAAAGTTGACAGTGTAAAGGATATCGGGTCAACCATTGTAGTTACAGTCCCAAACACAAAGACGAAATCAGCACGAACCTTTACGGTGACAAGAAAATACTATAAAATGTGCAAGATACGTTCAGAAGCGTACAACACACCATCCTTCTACCCTAGCCTATATTTACTACCGACATGGAAAGTGTGCACCGTCCGCAATGTTTGCATAAACAAACTACGGAATATTGCAAAATAAATAGCACTGTACCTTAATACCCGCAACTCCAATTGCATTTGTACGATTTCACTGACAATTTTAGTGAATGCTGTTATTGACATAAACACACCTGAACATCGTGGAGGAAGCAGGCTTATAACATTAGATCAACGGAAGTCAATATCTCAGCTCTATTCAGTAAAGGGATTTCTTATGCGAAACGTTTCCGCCAGATGTCATGACAGTTCTCTTTGGGACTACATTGATTTGCCTCCGTTGACAAACTATACGCATCGAATTTCAAGAATAACTAGTTGATAATACGATACATTTTAATTTTTACGCGTTTGTAACAGCCTATTTTGTGTCATTCGACTAAATTAACGATATATGTTGATGCTAGTTCAGGACAAACAATGTTTCAAAGTTTTCGAATATGTTATTGGGTAGAGAGCAAATGCTGAGCCCACACAATTCCCAAGAAATGAGGAACAAAGCTTTGGAAGGACTTGGATCCTTAGTGGGAATCCAGCGCATGCGCTCTTCACCTAAGTCAGCTGACGGAATCTCGACAGATATGTATGACATTTTATGTCAGAACAAGGGCTTTATTAAAACTATAAGTATCGTCGAACATAAACAGTCGTATGCAACTCGCTTATAATGGTAATAGAGACGCTCGTATGGAAATTATAAAACTCGCTTTGCTCGTTTTATAAACATACTCGTGTCTTAATTATTACCATTATACACTCGTTGCTTAATGTACCATTGTAACTAATATACAGCCAGACAATAAACGATTAATTAATAGCAAACATGTTCATACTTGTCACTAATCATTCTGATGTGCAGCGTAAAAACTGACGGTTTTCATAAAATGTGTGCATGTGCATTTACTGTAAAATTGTAGTATTCTTAAATATAAAACATAATTATGTTTAAATGTAGACTAATATGTAACAAGAGACAGAATTCCATTTTCCCATTGATATAACAATTTATTTATAATTCTAAATATCAACCACAACCCCCCAGATAGAATCTCGCGGCTCTCCTAGGGGTCGCGACCCACAGATTGGGAACCGCTACTCTATTGCGTAACATTTCAATGTTTGAACTCTGCATTGTTGTGACTGTTGTTAATCTTGTGAGCTGTTCTTTGTTTTCCTGTGATATAGTTCAATAATAGAACAGAAATAACGTTAATTTTAGCTACCGAACTATGAACGATTACCGGTACTTACAGCTAAATGCGTCAACAAGCTTAGAAATTGGGCGTAGTTACGGTAGAGGATTCAAACTAGCAGTTGTTCGTTTTCGATAACTACTTCGTTGGCTCTCCATACCGACAACTGGCCAACATTGAATACACATTTGAAAAAAACCACTTCGAAACGTACGCAAAGCCATGTGGTATCTTTGAAGTTTGTAAACAGAAGGCATCCACGTAGACTACGTAAAACATATCAGGTTTTAAATTAGGCCTAATCATATATTATGGTAACACATTAGACAATACTGCATATTGATGTTGAATTTTTATATCCTATCAATCGGCTTCGGTGGTGTAGTCGGTAGCATGCTGAGCTTCTGTGCCCAAGATAGCTGGTTCAAACCCGGCTGAAGCCGTCGGATTTTTTAAGAGCGTTAAAAATCCCTCAGTATGCCTTCCTTCGGAGGAAAAGTAAAGCCGGCGGTCCCATGTCATAGATTTATGGCATGTTAAAGAACCTTCCACTAATTGCGCCTGTGTGAAGCTAAATTGGATAGGTTAAGATTGTAAACAAAGCGCTTAGGTTTCTATGTTCGTTGCCAAGAGCCGACTGGGGTGGCGTCTAGTAGCTAAGTTCTGAACTTGGCCTAGTAGTCGTTGACGGTGGCGCTTGGCGGCAAAAGTATGAACTATTTGAAAAATTATAAGTTGCAGTACTTACAAAATCAGATAATACACACTAATACAGTCATCACAATTAACACCGGTTATCAGACAGATTATACACACACCCAAAGTACACGGGGCTACATGACCGCGTTGTCGCAGCCCCTAAACTTAAGAACCAAACAACCTATATCCTAGCAACGCTTATGAAAGTTTCAAAATGGGCTAATAATAATAGTTGGTTGGATGGTTGGTTCAGTACTTATACAGATTGTGAGACTGCGAACAGGTGAATATAGAATACCACAGTTATTTGTCAATCGTCGGTGCCAAATTCAAAAGGGAAAGGCAAAATATACGATCCAGTGAGATGGGCGCCGGTCGCTCTTTAAAACGTCCGTACAGCGTTTAAAAATGGTGGAAATATTCTGCCATTTTCGGATAATAGAAAGTTTTAAGTTATTTTATCATTTTAAATGACTATGTCGACTTTATCTGGAGTCTGGCGTTACGTTACGGTGACGGGACGAAATGTACCGAGAATGCACTAAGGTGTGTGACGTCATAGTACGATGTAGCAGCCGAGTGCCAAGAAGGCAGTGCGAGAACAGAGAGTTTCAAGAAGGCAGTGTGAGAACAATCAGGTAGGCAGTGAAGAAACAAAATAGAATCTTGAAACTTTGTTCGTGCACTGCCTTCTTGGTACTCGGCAGTTAACATTTAAAATGATATAAAGTCCAGTCTTTCTGACTATCCGTGTCTTTTTAAACAATAATTCACAAAGTCGAAAATTCTGTCATCTATAAAATAAAATGGTTAGCTGCCTCTCCATAATCTCTCTTCTTTATCCTTTCTTTCTGCCTTTTCTGTATTTTTGGCATGTTCCTCTTTCCCCTCGAATTTTAGCGGCGAGGCTTTTTATTCGAACCAATATAGTGATGATGATGATGATCAGGTGCCATCAAGTCGGCGTCGATTCCTAGCGACTGCATGGATGGACTGCCTCCATATGACTCAGTCTTCAACCATATACTTCAGATCCTTCACTGACATATTCGTGTTGGATTTGATGGAGTCGATCCATCTCAATGCTAGCCGCCCTCGTCTCCGAGACCCTTCCATCTTTCCAATCATAATTGTCTTTTCCAACAAATCAGAACGTCTCATAATATGTCCAAAATATGACAGCTGTAAGCTTGTTAGCAATACTTCAAGAGAAAGATCTCGTTTGATTTTTTGAATTAACCATACATTTGTCTTCTTGGCTGTCGAAGAAATACGCAGTATCCTTCTCCAACACTAGAGCTCAAAGCTCAAATCTATTTTAATATTAAAAAAACGAGTCTTACAGTAGTCGCATATGATGTGTAACATCTGACATAGAAGGAACCTCACGTGAAATTGTTGATACGCCGGTATTTTATACTATTATTGGCACAAATATTAATCTATTGTAAAAGGGAGTGTTTTACAGATATTGTAGTTTATAATACGAACTCATTTTATTAGATGATTTGTAGCTTCCACCAGCACTGGCCTAAATAAAGAATACGATATGTATCAACTAGATTAATAGACGCGACACCGCTCATAACCTTAAATTCGTTATAAACAGGTCCTCTTGATTCACAGAGCAACACGTAATTTCATATGGATTCTGTTAAAATGAGTCATATTGATATGATAAATATCGTTTAAAATGGTAATCTGGTAGCAAAAATATCTACCTCGTTCGGGATTCGAACCCAAGATCTCTAGATTCACAGCCATACGCACTAACCCCACGGCTATTTCGACTACGGAAATATTGTGCACAAGATGGTGACTTATTTCCACGTTCCAAATAGGTCTACTGCATTACGGAATTAAGTTTCATTTATATTTTGCTTGTTTCGATAATGTTCCTGCGTGAAATTGAGTTTAAAATGCCTTATGAATAGTTCCTCTTGTGAGTAAAGAGAATGTATTCAGTAATAGTTCATGAAGGGTTGCTCAATTATCGTATAACCACAACGATTATATTATATTGATGACTGCATTACCGTTATGTGGGTTAATATTTGAATAGCCATTGTGCAGAAACATAATACCGGCAAGGCCGACTACTTACAATGTTTGATATTAAGGCATTTTACCATTTAACTACAGATACGAAGACTTCGAACATGTACCAAGTCATTTGTTTCAATCACTTGACACCAGAGTTCGCATGAGCGTTTTCCATTCAGTATGTCATATACATTCCACATGGCCGAGAGTGCGTCATGGTATCAATTTCTGACACCGCGCGCTGATTTTTTCTCTAACCAGTGCCAGCTGGATCGATCGATCGAGTTGGCAGTGCGTCTTGTACTTCCGTTCGATCCACCACTGCCAGCTAGGGCACACTTCCGTTCGATCGATCGAGCGGGCAGTACATAATTCCGTTTTCCACCACTGCCAGCTAGTACACTTCCGTTCTATCGATCGAGCGGGCAGTGCATACTTCCGTTCGATCCACCACTGCCAGCTCGATCGTTCCGATCCACTTCCGTCCCCAATTTTCAAAATCACTCCCACATAACTATCCAGCAACCGAGCGGAAAGATGTTACACATCAAAAAATGTAAATAAGTATCCAAATAACATGATTAATTTAAAGATACGAATTGTTTTGTTTGCATTGAAATCTCATATTCCTCGTCTGTACATACATAACGTTTCATTCAGCGCTATATTTTAAAGCACAGACGAAAATTTGCTTCGTTTTTTGAATTGTGTGGGATATCATATATCATTGTGCTTACACGTCTCTCTCTCTCTCTCTCTCTCTCTCTTAGTCGTTTACCCTGCAGGTTGGTGGAACCCAGGGACTCAGCGAGGGAACTCACCACTACCGCCTCTACGGGCAGTGTCCTAGAGCTGGGAACATCTAATCGGAGGGGATACAACTGGTGAGGTGTGATTGGCACCTCGCCCAGGCGGCCTCACCTGCAAGGCGAACAGGGGCCTCATGAGGGACGGTAATGGATGGTCAGGATGGATAGGCAAGGAAGAGGGAAGGAGGCAGCCGTAGACTTGAAGAAGGTACTGCCCCCGTTAATTGAATTATACTGAGACCACGGTGGCTGTATTGGCATATGTGAATAAAGTTATGGCCGTCATAGTTGTGATGTGTATATTCATGACGTAGTCGTGGATGACGCAACGCTCGAGCAAGTAAGCTGGCTGAGCTTAGATTTTTGCTGACGTCACGATTTTGTTCGAGAAGGATCTTAGATTTACGACGCAGTCGCAGGGAAGCAAGTAAACGTGCTGAGGAAGAAGTTACGCTATTGGAGGAGAGGCTCGAACCAATGAATGATAGCTTGAAGGGAGACGGAGATTACTGAAACTACCATATTTTATAACTTTTGGCATGCAGAATTGTGGAAAACTATTTTCAGTTATGGCATTGATTTGGAATTTTGAAGAAATTAATTATATGTTTTTGAAATCTGAAAATCCGTCAAGAATAGCCAAAGTTGGAACTTCGAGTAATGATGGAAGAAGAAGCTATGGTAGGGATGGATACGCCCCTTCAAAGTTGATAAAAGGCCTTGCACAGCAGAGAGGAGTTTCTCACTTCGTGTTTTTATTCGAACTTCATAGTCTGACTTCGTGTTCTGATAGAACAAGCATATCGTCATAAGCAAGCGTGGCAGAGCCCACCGCATCGAACAGTATTGGGTATCCAGCAGTGCAATTTTACTGTTACTAAAACTAGGCGAAGTTGGAGCGCACACATAAACGATTCTACAGTTTATCTATCAAGAATTAGCTACTGCATTTATACTAATTCAATAGTGCATTACAATATTGAGGCGTGTGCGAAAGTTGAACTTTTTCATTATAATACTTCAGAAGATATTCGCATTTAAAGACTGCAGAGAAAAGTGTTTTTCTCGAATCCTGAGAAGCACTTTTACTACCACATTCTACGCTACGGCAGACACGTGTATTGCAACCGTGATACTGAAGATTACATTTGGTGATACAACGCTACATTCTACAATGGAACTATACAATCTAGTAGTACTTTCGACTAACATTATAATGGAAGTGGAGATGGAAGACTAAAACTTTAATGCAATTGGGACATACATCAGTAGTGTGAAGTAGCAACATGGAGCTTCGATAATCGTCATTCTACAAAGACGAGCATGTAGTGAACATTCAGCTACACTCATGCATCGTAATCCATCGCTGAATTACATCAAATGGCAGTGGAAATAAATTCATACTCCACAATTATGAACATTTCTGCGGAAATATTGGCAATGAACTTCATGGCGAGGGGCGTGGTGGCTCAGCGGTCTAGCTGTATGCCTCTCACCAAGGCGGTCCGGGTTCGATTCCCGGTCACTGCATGTGAGATTTTCGATGTGAAATGCCATGTCCTGTGGTTCGGATTCCACGTAAAAAGGAGGTCCCGTGGCTCATAATCACAGGATTCACGGTCACGTAAAACTACAATCTTCCTTATGAACTTCATGGCTGATTTCTACAAGAACTTCAGGGAACTTTCAAGAGTGGCAAGGGTTTTTCCCAGCACACAAAGAAGAGTTTTGCCAGAAGGATGTCTATCGTCTACATGGAGCAGTGCGATTTCCGGAGGAGGAAGCTGTTCTATTCTCCGAGGGCGCAGGTTCCAGGTTCGAGGTCGGTGCACATCTATCCTGTGGTGAAATGGAACCAGCAGTAGTCTTCTTTGAAATATTCTTCTAGAACTTCAATCCAACAGATAAGGTAGCCGTGAACATTTCATGATTTATTTGAGCCTTTTTAGTGAGATCTGAGCAACTATCTTTCCCATATTTTCTGTCATATATTTGATTGCCCCATATTCTTTTGCTAGATGTTTCTGTACTCTGTACACTTTGCAGCTTTATGCCATTTTCTTCGATTTATTGAGACATTATTATGTCATTTTCATATTTAAACATTTTGGATCAGTTTATACTGAAGTTAAATATTCTTTCGAGAATTTGAATTTTTCTTGTAGTCACGATTTGACTGTAAAGGTAACGATTTGCTATGGCAAGTTTGAATTCAGACAGCGTGTCGTTTTATTAAAGTAATTCTTTCCAGTAAATTACTTTGACCAATTTTCTGTCATCCTCAAGAAAGAAGAATGATTAAAAGATTTTAGAGCGTTAAAATCTACTACTTTATCGACGATCTTGGAAATACTAGTCGTCTTTATGAACATGATTGAAACACAGACATTTTTAGTCAATTCTGAAATACCATTGCATTATAGACAATTTTATGAAATATGAACTTTGAATACGATTTATTCAGTACACTATAGTAATGAACATTTGATAGGAGATTTTCTCAATTCTAGATTGAAACAATAATGTTTGCATTTTCTGGTCTATTTGCATTCTATTCGACTATTTCTGCAGTTAAATGAATTTTGCTTGAATATAGTATTTTTATACTGCGATAATTATGATGAGATTAATTCATTTTGATAGACCAGGGAGGCGAGTCTAATCGTATTTGCTAGTAAATTTATTTGTGACTGGAAAATTTTTACTTCATATCGCTTCATGAATGAAACCCACGAAGGTTAAATATAATAACAGTTTTCGATACAATTGATGAATATAAGAATTTTTAAAGAGGAACTATGGATGTATAATCGTTAGTTCAGTGGACGTGTAAAAGTCGCTGATGAATAATGCCCTTTAATAAGCGAAGGAGGTTCCCACAGTAATATTGATGATGATGATGAATTTATAAGTGGAGTTTTTTTGTGTGTATTGTGGAAGATTTTGATGCCATATATAATGAGATATATGATGAATTATGGGCCAATTTTGTGCGTTTGTGCGAGGTATGTTTCCGCTGAGTTGTATTGTTCAGGTCCATTGAAAATTATTCATGTGAAGTTACTGTTAAAATTAACAAGAGTGATAAATTGATTGAATTATAGATTTTGAATGGAGGTTACCGTCACAAATAATAATTATTAAATCTTATTAAACCTGAATCTAAAATTTAAATATAAGTAACCTTCATCGGTCGATTATATTACCACGATTTAAGAAAATATCAACCGGATAAACGTGTGGTTAATGTATTTCAAATATAAATAAAATATAAATAATGTAAATAACTATGTAAATATCTATAATAATAATTTGAAACAAACGGGATTAATAGAGGCGTGTAAAAATTTTTCAATTGTCGTTTGACTAAGTTATGAACAATCTCAATGTTATAAATAATTATTGAACACTATGATATAACATTATGCATTTTGCTATTAACATTTAAACAACGCTAGTTCGATAATTGGAATAAACATTTAAATAAGATTTGAGATTAACAGAGTAATCCATTGCAATGTGAACGGAACTTGTATAAATTCTGCGTGATAATATTTGAGTTGAGATGTGAGCATTTAAATTGTTTTGAATGAGAGCTAGACTCTGCGTTGGCCAGCATATGGTGACACTGGTTAGGCAGCTGCGTCCATTTGACGAAGCAAGCATGCAACACTGCTTAGGGTGTATTGCAGTTGGCCAGATAACTGAATGGTGGAGGTCAAGGTCAACTACTTAGCGGCCTTGCGGTTATTAATAAATGTGTGTCAATGAACTAAATTATGAAGTTCATGAACAAGGAAACAAATGCTATATGTCTCGTCCCAGCTCCCTTATCCATTCCAATGTGCATTGTTGTTATTATTACGTTCTTTTGAGCTAGAGAAAGCTGAATTTTTGTATGTGAAGTCTACAGTCCTACAGGAGGACATGGTTGCATTGACAATGGCTTCAGACAGCCATAACTATTTTGTTGTTAAATTTTGTTAAAATATTTTTTTTTCTTTATGTGAAATAAATTATTGTGCAGTTTAAATTTTCTGGTCTCCGACTTGGTTCATTTTAAATATCGTGGTGGAGGTTATTGTGAGGGCATACTATTAAGTGATCCAGTTGAAAACCCAGACCCGAGATTAAATTGAATAGGTAAGTAAAAGGTAAGTATGAACCCCCGTATATTTTGGTGTGTTCCACAATAATTTCATGTTAACTACTGTGCTCTAATCTCGGTAGTATCTGTCAGTGCCATTTTCATTGATGTAGCTGTGCCGGTGCAATCGATTATTGGCAATCCGATTGAGGGAGCGGATTTCTGACAGCCTACTATCCGGATTATCGGGGACAGTAGGATTGGCGCAATCAACGTGTGGGGCTCGAATAACATTGGATTACCAATTTATCGATGTCAATGGGATTGTGAAGACTCAAATAAAGAGGTTGATTCTTTGCTAGATGTCTTGGCCAATTGTAGAATTTGAGAGTGTGATTATATAGGGATTAAATGTTGTGTTGTATTAGGAAAATTACACTCAGAAAAGATCAGATCTTATACAACCTGAGAGAGGTTAAATAGGCTGGAAACTTAGAAAAATCGCCTATGATCTGGAGTCTTATTTTATTTGACCGGCTTATGACATGTTTAGTCATATTAAAGATAAAATTAAACTATTTGGATTGTAAATGTAAATTATTTATGTTAGGATATTTAAAATGAACCAAAGTAATTTGAACATGTGCTTGAGTTTATTTCAACATAGGGTGTTTATGAAGTTAGTGATAAGCTAATTATAAGTTAGATTTAAGACAGAAAATTGCTCAAACTTTATATATGGTGAAGGGCGTTGCTCAGATGTTGTTATCTTGCTCTATTTGATGTATGTCCCTAACGCAGTCTATTATTGAAATATTATTGAGATGGCAGATGAGAGTATGAGAAAGATGTTGGAGGAGATGTCCAACAGTTTGAAAGCTAGCATGAATGAAAGTGTGAGGGAGATGGAAGCTAGGAATGCTAGTCGAATGCAGGAGATGATGAAGGAGAATTTGAAGGATCTCAAGACCAGTTCTGCAAATTTGGAAAATAACATGTCGCGTTTACAGACCAGTACACAGGAGGTCCAGAATGCCGTGACTGACATTCACAAGGATGTCTCAGATGTTAAAGTAGATTTATCCAATGTCCATAAAGATGTTTCAGATGTAAAAATTGATGTTTCCAATGTACAGGGAAAAGTTGATTCAGTCCAGAAAGACCTTACTTTGTTAAATCTTGATGTTGCTAATGTCCGGGGTGATATTTCATGTGCTAGAGCAGAAGTAATCGTTGTTAGGAATGATGTTGCTACTGTACAAGACAAGGTAGAAGAAGTTCAAAGAGAGATTAGAAATGTTCGAACCGATGTGTCAAACGTTCAAGTAGACATAAATAATATTCAGTCTGATGTTAAGGATATGCAAAGCGATATCAATAAGGTGCAAATAGAAGTTAATACAGTTTTTGTAGACATTGCCAAAGTTCAAACTGATGTTAATAAGGTTAGAGAAGAAATTGAAACTTCAAAAACGCTTTGTACTCGTAACATTAGTGCTTTAACAACTAGATTGGTTGACGAGTCTGTTAGGACAACAGCTTCACTAGCTGGATTAAAACATGATGTAGAGGTCATGAGGACCCAAGTCTTAGATCAAAATCGTTTACTTAAGGAAGACATTGAAGTAGATATTGCTGAAATGTTAACTGCAAATGTAACGGTTTGGAAAGATGAATGGAACAAGTTAAGTGGGGAACATGTCAATCAGATTCAGGAGCGAATTGAACGAAAACTAGCCAGTACACAAGTAGATATAAATAATGAGGTGGTTCAAATTAGAAAGGATTTGAGTATAAGGATGGATTCGCTATCCGAAAAGCAGGTAGAGGATAGAACTCAAATGAGCCAGGACGTGCAAGCATTAAAAACCGCGTTAGAGGAACAAATTCATAAGGTTGTCTCTGATGTCAATGAAACTACGAGCAAACTTCAGAATTTAAACCTAGGAGAAGCTAGCATGTTGGAAACGTATAAAGAAGAGTTCATTAGGAAAGTCATCACGGAAATCACAGATAAGGATCCAGAAGGGTTGACTTTTGAAGATAATAGGAATTACGTGAGAAGATGTAACCTCGCTACTGAAGAGAGAGATATTAGTCCTGAGGAACGTATATTCAGATTCCGGGAAGAAGAAGAGGATAGGAATATTGAACCTGAATGGAAATATCGTGATAGTGGGAAGAATTACATGGATTCATATCCAAGAAATGTGACAGTCATCCGAAACTTTGAGGACAAGCCTCAGAAATTTAGTAATACAGATAGTCTAACACCGATAGAGTATATCAGAAACCTGAAAGACTATTTTATTGAAGCCCATATTCCTAGAGAAAGAGAAATGAGAATCGTAGAAAGATTTCTAGCTGGAGGACCTCTTGAGTGGTTCAGAGCATTTCGGTACACTTTTAGTAATTTCGATGCATTTGCAGAGGCACTGATAAAACGATTCTGGTCAATAGAAGCACAAAATTCATTAAGAGCTGAGGTATACTCGAGGAAGTATTCGGGTACTCTTCCAACACGGTACGCTGATTTCTTCACGAGCCAGTTATCGCGCTTAAGATTTTTACAACCCCCATTGTCTACAGAGCAGTTAATAGATGCCATTTCACGTATGCTACCTGTTGAGGTAAGAAGGCTTATTATATCGTCAAATATAAGGGATTTGACCAGTATGGACGAACTATTGAGAAGGCTTGATTACATGAGTCCGGTGCCAAATTTGGTTCAAAAAGGTCAGAGGCACGAATTCAATACATTAATACAGTCTACATGGATCAAGTTCAGCAAACTGATACGCCTGCTGAAGAGAAAACTGAAAATGTAGGTCCTCACAGGAACAATTATTTTCGCAACAACAGATCACAAGGTTACCGTCCATATCAGCAAAGACGAGGCTGGAATAACAATAGAGGGAACTATAATAACGGAAGAGGTAGATATTATAATAACAATGGGTACAATAGGAACTACAATAGAAATCACCAGTACCAGAATCGGAATCAAAATTCTCAAGGTCAGGTTATGACACCGGACAAGTATCAAGAGAGAGAGAAAGAAAGTCAGCAGTATTTGAAGGAATTACGAGAGAAGGAAGCTGAAAACCAGAAGAAAATACAGGATTTAGTGATCGATCCTGGTCCTTCTACAAGCCAGCAGGGGAACTTTGAAAATGGTAACACAGAAAAAAACGCCGATTTCTCAACGAAAGTGAGAAACAATGAATACATTGCCACACCACACATAATTACTATCAATGAAATTTACGAAGTAACTGACTTATGAGGATTTATTAGAAGAGAGAGGAATCGTCAGAGAGGAAAGACCATGTGCCTTACCTATTATTTCTGTACTGATAGATGGCCAACAGTTCAAAGCTCTTATGGATACCGGCGCAATTATTTCTATCATTTCTGATGAATGCTATCAAAGTCTATTAAAGGGAGAAAACATGACAGTTTTACCTGCTTCTAACGTCAAAGTGAGAGGAATTTTCCAAGACAAGGCAGTGAAATGCAAGATCCAAGTGTTGTTGAACTTTGAAATTAATGGAAGGAATTATGAACAGATCTTTATTGTGGTGAACAAGATCCATTTCGACATTGTGCTAGGAATCGATTTTATATCGAAAGTTGGAGCCATTATTGATATGAAGAATAGGATTATTAGCTTTAATGATGGGTACATGATCACAGAAGAGATCGAAGAACAGGACGTGAAAAACAGTCTGGAGATAGACCTTAGGGAAGAGACTTTAAATACCATTATCAATGAAGTGGAGAATCTAACAGAAATACCCAGTAGAAAAACTGAAGGATTTGAAGAAATTCAGGGGGAATTTGAGGATTTGATAAGGGAATTCCAAGATATATTTGATGAAAAGCCTGGATTGATTAAATACTATAAGTATAATTCAATTTCGTGTTCAAGTGAATTCAGATATTTGTAACAGAGTTTAAAAACAATTTGCAACTGTTTTAAAACGTGGTGAAGGGAGAATGACCCCGTTAATTGAATTATACTGAGACCACGGTGGCTGTATTGGCATATGTGAATAAAGTTATGGCCGTCATAGTTGTGACGTGTATATTCATGACGTAGGCGTGGATGACGCAACGCTCGAGCAAGTAGGCTGGCTGAGCTTAGATTCTTGCTGACGTCACGATTTTGTTCGAGAAGGATCTTAGATTTACGACGCAGTCGCAGGGAAGCAAGTAAACGTGCTGAGGAAGAAGTTACGCTATTGGAGGAGAGGCTCGAACCAATGAATGATAGCTTGAAGGGAGACGGAGATTACTGAAACTACCATATTTTATAACTTTTGGCATGCAGAATTGTGGAAAACTATTTTCAGTTATGGCATTGATTTGGAATTTTGAAGAAATTAATTATATGTTTTTGAAATCTGAAAATCCGTCAAGAATAGCCAAAGTTGGAACTTCGAGAAATGATGGAAGAAGAAGCTATGGTAGGGATGGATACGCCCCTTCAAAGTTGATAAAAGGCCTTGCACAGCAGAGAGGAGTTTCTCACTTCGTGTTTTTATTCGAACTTCATAGTCTGACTTCGTGTTCTGATAGAACAAGCATATCGTCATAAGCAAGCGTGGCAGAGCCCACCGCATCGAACAGTATTGGGTATCCAGCAGTGCAATTTTACTGTTACTAAAACTAGGCGAAGTTGGAGCGCACACATAAACGATTCTACAGTTTATCTATCAAGAATTAGCTACTGCATTTATACTAATTCAATAGTGCATTACAATATTGAGGCGTGTGCGAAAGTTGAACTTTTTCATTATAATACTTCAGAAGATATTCGCATTTAAAGACTGCAGAGAAAAGTGTTTTTCTCGAATCCTAAGAAGCACTTTTACTACCACATTCTACGCTACGGCAGACACGTGTATTGCAACCGTGATACTGAAGATTACATTTGGTGATACAACGCTACATTCTACAATGGAACTATACAATCTAACAGTACTTTAGACTAACATTATAATGGAAGTGGAGATGGAAGACTAAAACTTTAATGCAATTGGGACATACATCAGTAGTGTGAAGTAGCAACATGGACCTTCGATAATCGTCATTCTACAAAGACGAGCATGTAGTGAACATTCAGCTACACTCATGCATCGTAATCCATCGCTGAATTACATCAAATGGCAGTGGAAATAAATTCATACTCCACAATTATGAACATTTCTGCGGAAATATTTGCAATGAACTTCATGGCTGATTTCTACAAGAACTTCAGGGAACTTTCAAGAGTGGCAAGGGTTTTTCCCAGCACACAAAGAAGAGTTTTGCCAGAAGGATGTCTATCGTCTACATGGAGCAGTGCGATTTCCGGAGGAGGAAGCTGTTCTATTCTCCGAGGGCGCAGGTTCCAGGTTCGAGGTCGGTGCACATCTATCCTGTGGTGAAATGGAACCAGCAGTAGTCTTCTTTGAAATTTTCTTCTAGAACTTCAATCCAACAGATAAGGTTGCCGTGAACATTTCTTGATTTATTTGAGCCTTTTTAGTGAGATCTGAGCAACTATCTTTCCCATATTTTCTGTCATATATTTGATTGCCCCATATTCTTTTGCTAGATGTTTCTGTACTCTGTACACGTTGCAGCTTTATGCCATTTTCTTCGATTTATTGAGACATTATTATGTCATTTTCATATTTAAACATTTTGGATCAGTTTATACTGAAGTTAAATATTCTTTCGAGAATTTGAATTTTTCTTGTAGTCACGATTTGACTGTAAAGGTAACGATTTTCTATGGCAAGTTTGAATTCAGACAGCGTGTCGTTTTATTAAAGTAATTCTTTCCAGTAAATTACTTTGACCAATTTTCTGTCATCCTCAAGAAAGAAGAATGATTAAAAGATTTTAGAGCGTTAAAATCTACTACTTTATCGACGATCTTGGAAATACTAGTCGTTTTTATGAACATGATTGAAACACAGATATTTATAGTCAATTCTGAAATACCATTGCATTATAGACAATTTTATGAAATATGAACTTTGAATACGATTTATTCAGTACACTATAGTATGAACATTTGATAGGAGATTTTCTCAATTCTAGATTGAAACAATAATGTTTGAATTTTCTGGTCTATTTGCATTCTATTCGACTATTTCTGCAGTTAAATGAATTTTGCTTGAATATAGTATTTTTATACTGCGATAATTATGATGAGATTAATTCATTTTGATAGACCAGGGAGGCGTGTCTAATCGTATTTGCTAGTAAATTTATTTGTGACTGGAAAATTTTTACTTCATATCGCTTCATGAATGAAACCCACGAAGGTTAAATATAATAACAGTTTTCGATACAATTGATGAATATAAGAATTTTTAAAGAGGAACTATGGATGTATAATCGTTAGTTCAGTGGACGTGTAAAAGTCGCTGATGAATAATGCCCTTTAATAAGTGAAGGAGGTTCCCCCAGTAATATTGATGATGATGATGAATTTATAAGTGGAGGTTTTTTGTGTGTATTGTGGAAGATTTTGATGCCATATATAATGAGATATATGATGAATTATGGGCCAATTTTGTGCGTTTGTGCGAGGTATGTTTCCGCTGAGTTGTATTGTTCAGGTCCATTGAAAATTATTCATGTGAAGTTACTGTTAAAATTAACAAGAGTGATAAATTGATTGAATTATAGATTTTGAATGGAGGTTACCGTCACAAATAATAATTATTAAATCTTATTAACCCTGAATCTAAAATTTAAATATAAGTAACCTTCATCGGTCGATTATATTACCACGATTTAAGAAAATATCAACCGGATAAACGTGTGGTTAATGTATTTCAAATATAAATAAAATATAAATAATGTAAATAACTATGTAAATATCTATAATAATAATTTGAAACAAACGGGATTAATAGAGGCGTGTACAAATTTTTCAATTGTCGTTTGACTAAGTTATGAACAATCTCAATGTTATAAGTAATTATTGAACACTATGATATAACATTATGCATTTTGCTATTAACATTTAAACAACGCTAGTTCGATAATTGGAATAAACATTTAAATAAGATTTGAGATTAACAGAGTAATCCATTGCAATGTGAACGGAACTTGTATAAATTCTGCGTGATAATATTTGAGTTGAGATGTGAGCATTTAAATTGTTTTGAATGAGAGCTAGACTCTGCGTTGGCCAGCATATGGTGACACTGGTTAGGCAGCTGCGTCCATTTGACGAAGCAAGCATGCAACACTGCTTAGGGTGTATTGTAAGTGGCCAGATAACTGAATGGTGGAGGTCAAGGTCAACTACTTAGCGGCCTTGTGGTTATTAATAAATGTGTGTCAATGAACTAAATTATGAAGTTCATGAACAAGGAAACAAATGCTATATGTCTCGTCCCAGCTCCCTTATCCATTCCAATGTGCATTGTTGTTATTATTACGTTCTTTTGAACTAGAGAAAGCTGAATTTTTGTATGTGAAGTCTACAGTCCTACAGGAGGACATGGTTGCATTGACAATGGCTTCAGACAGCCATAACTATTTTGTTGTTAAATTTTGTTAAAATATTTTTTTTTCTTTATGTGAAATAAATTATTGTGCAGTTTAAATTTTCTGGTCTCCGACTTGGTTCATTTTAAATATCGTGGTGGAGGTTATTGTGAGGACATACTATTAAGTGATCCAGTTGAAAACCCAGACCCGAGATTAAATTGAATGGGTAAGTAAAAGGTAAGTATAAACCCCCGTATATTTTGGTGTGTCCCACAATAATTTCATGTTAACTACTGTGCTCTAATCTCGGTAGTATCTGTCAGTGCCATTTTCATTGATGTAGCTGTGCCGGTGCAATCGATTATTGGCAATCCGATTGAGGGGGCGGATTTCTGACAGCCTACTATCCGGATTATCGGGGACAGTACCATCCCGGCATTTGCCCGAAGACGAAGTGGGAAACCACGGAAAACCACTTCGAGGATAGCTGAGGTGGGAATCGAACCCCCTCTACTCATTTGGAACACCCGAGGCTGAGTAGACCCCGTTCCAGTCCTCATACCACTTTTTTCAAATTTCGTGGCAGAGCCGGGAATCGAACCCAGGACCTCCGGGGCGGCAGCTAACCATGCTGACCGCTACGCTACGGAGGCCACGTGCTTACGCGTGCATGTTTTAAATATGAAATTTTATATGGGGAACTGTTATTGAATTATATTCAACGTCACAAAACTTGTGTGTAATTGGATTACTGGCCCACTGTACGTTTAACAGCGAGACGGGCCAGCATATCGACCCACTGTTGGTTGGAGAGGCGTAAGAAATGGTCCAATATTCCACCTTCACTGCGACGAGAATGCTTCACGGCAGTTGATGTCAAATGCCTCTCTCCATTTCAAGTCTTCAAACAAAGCATACATAGTTTTCCACATAAGTGTTCCACTCAGGGACGAGAGGGGCAGTTTAAAAGTAGTTGTTGAGATGGTGCAGACAAGGTAATATTCAGCTCCTACCCACATGGACAGGAGTGTTTTCTCATGCGCAGGAACTGCAAGGATTTGCTGTTTGGCGTTGCTTCATTTAATGGCGTAGGTACACCTTGAGAAATTCGATTTTCAAATTATGTTTCAAAATACATCCCTAACCTTGTGATTTGCTGATGACATTGTCATCTTGGTGTCGCGAAAAAAGCGACCAGCGAACTAAGCGACCACCACGGAATTTTAGTAGTTAGTGGGACGTAAAGCCAAAAACATTATTATTATTATTATTATTATTATTATTATTATTATTATTATTATTAGCCGCCTCCGTGGCTTAGGCGGCAGCACGCCGGCCTCTCACCGCTGGGTCCGTGGTTCAAATCCCGGTCACTCCATGTGAGATCTGTGCTGGACAAAACGGAGGCAGACAGGTTTTTCTCCGGGTATTCCGGTTTTCCCTGTCAAAAATTTCATTCCAGCAACACTCTCCACTATCATTTCATTTCATCTGTCATTCATTTAATCATTGCCCCAAAGGAGTGCGTCAGGCCTCGGCAGCCGGCACAGTTCATATCCTCGCCGCTAGATGGGGGCTTCATTCATTCCATTCCTGACCCGGTCGGAGACTGGAAGCAGGCTGTGGATTTTCATTTCATTTTCATTATTATTATTATTATTATTATTATTATTATTATTATTTATTTGCATTGTTTAGACCCAAAGGATCACATTAAGCAAATTATGTTCTGGTGCTGTTATTCTTGTACTTCCATAACTCCTTCATCATCTCACTGTGTCGGACTCTACGTTCCTCCGTCCATCCTTTCCCTGGTCTCCTTGGTCGATCTTCATGTGTGACTTCCCAACTGTGGATCTTATGTCGGAATATCATTCGATCGTCTATGTCCATTGGTATGATGTTGGCACTTTCGAGATCAATTTGGACTTGGGTAACCCAGACTGTTGTCACTTTAAGTTTTCGTAAGTAAGTCAATATTCTCTTTCTTAGCCGGTCGTCATTCAGTCTCATAATGTGGCCGTAGAATCTCAGTCGTCGCTTGCGGATATCTGACTCGGTGTTAGAGTATCTCTCTGTGATTGTGTGTGATTGCAGACGATATCCATCATCTGTGAGTTTAGGGCCCAATATTTTACGGATGATTTTTCTCTCAGACTTCTTGATGTTCTCAAGATCCCCTTTGTAGTTGTGGTTTAGTGTCTCGCTGGCGTAAAGTGTCTCAGGTTTGATGACAGTCGTGTAGTGTTGAATTTTGGTGTTGATGCTCATGCATTTCTTGTTGTAAATATTTGCGATTTTTCCGTATGCTTTCCGCAATTTAAGTTCACGAGATTTTTGCGCCACCCTTTCCATACCTGTGGGTTCAATAATTTCACCCAAATACTTGAATTGATTAACCTTGTTTATCATACCGTACTCTGTGAGTAAATTTTGTGCTTGAATGTGTTTTGTCGATATAAACTCGGTCTTTGTGAAGGAAATTTGTAGTCCGACCTTTTCAGCACACTCTTTTAAGACCTCATCTGAAGAATTGCCGTTCGTTCATCAGCGGAGAGGATTGCAAGATCATCCGCGAAAGCGAAGAATGTCACGTCGATATTATCCGTTTGCCTTCCTAGAATGACGGGCTTCCAGGTATTCCGACTCCTCAGTTCATTTCTCCATTCTTTGATGACCTTCTCTAGGACGATGTTAAAGAGTAGAGGGGAGAGCCCATCACCCTGCCGTACACCTGTCCCGATGAGGAAAGGTTCAGATACTTCACCAAGGAACTTGACTTTGGAAGTTGTTTCAGATATTATTATTATTATTATTATTATTATTATTATTCTATTATTTAGGCGTGTTTAAAATCAGCTTTAAAATAGCGTCATCAGTACATTTTTTAAACACTGATTTCCATCACACTTTATCCAGGCTTTGGACTGGCTAAATGATAGAAATACATTTCTATTATTTAGGCGTGTTTAAAATCTGCTTTAAAACAGCGTCGTTAGTACATTAAACAAGATGTTCAGTAAAGAACATATAGCCTACTTCCTCCTAAATGTATGAGTATAGTTATAACTCGTTGTTATTATCAAAGAGTATAATAGAACTATTCTTTGTTGACGACCTTAGAAACGATTTACCTCTACCAAACGCCACAACCTAGATAAAAACTGCTACCATCATTGAAGAAAGAAAGATAAGAAGTATATCAAGAATGTTATGGATCTGGAGACATAATCGACCGGACTGGCTGCGTGGCTCAGCGGTAACGTTCTCGCTTGCTGGGCCCTAGGTTGCAGGTTCGTATCCTGGCGCAGTCAGCTGGCATTTGAGGGTGCACAAATGCGAGGGAGCCGTGTCAGTACATTTACTGGCACGTTAAAGATCCCCTTCGGGCCAAAATTCTGGCACCCCGGTGTCTCTAAAAGCAGCAGTAGTTAAAAGGGATGTAAAACCAATAACATTATTATTATTATAATTATTATTATTATTATTATTACATATACCACCTGCCGTGGGCAACATCCAACTTTGAGTTGAGGCATGTCTTTACACGTCTGGTTGTGCATGGCTTTCACAACCCTAATTGAATTAACAAATCTTTCCATGACCCTACAGAGACGTGTGTATACAAACTATGTGGATATTTTCGATTGCTATTTGCCTGAAATAAAAGTAGTAATTAATAACCTGAACTAACATCAACGGCTTGAATTCAGTTACTATGTGAAATCGTTTTGTTCTTTACTTCAAATAACATTTTCAAGTAACGCAAAATAGGCTGTTACAAACCCTTTAAAATAAAAAGTATAAATGTATCGTAGTATCATCTTGTCATTCTTCAAATTCGATGCGCATAGAATGCCAATGGTATAGTAATCAATGGAGCGCCACGTAGACTAGTCGTGACATCTAGTGGTGAAATATCGAACAATATAATCCTAACAGAGCGAGTGCATTCTAGCGGCCAGAAGAAGAAACTTTTCAATAAAATCTGGAAGTTAATAAGTAGGTCGGCGTGCAGTTACCTTTTTGGCAGCTAGATGTCTCGAGTAAATCTGCTGGCGAATTATGTTTTAATTAAATATATATTTTACACCATAATATGCACAATATAACGCTTAATTTTAAAACGTCTGAGTCATTACAAAACAATAAACATATAACATTTCAAGCAAAAAACCTAGCTCTGACCGGGTTTGAACCATAGGCATTTGACCGATAGGCTAACGCTCTACCACTGAACTAACTGTGTCAACGAATATCGTTCTATATAAAATGACTTACATAGAACTTGTTAGCAAATAATGATTTATACTAAACGATTTCATCACTGGAGTATATTATTTATATATAAAGCATTTCATACAAAGTTTATTTATTTTGTATCAGTACGCTATATTGCATGCAATACTCAAATTAGTGAAATATAAGTCAGGCACAAGATATCCGCTGCCATCTTGTCTTATTACTAAATCAGCTCAGCTTTTTAAAATCACGTCTGCACTATAGTATTACAAAATAAACGTTTAATTTCGAACGTGCCTCTTCCTTTAGAACAGTTAAAACGGTTCTCGGCTCGATAATCGGAACTGGTGGGTCCCATGATATGGATTATAAAATTTGCGTAATTCGCACGGCCGCCATCCTGAAATGGTATGGCGGTCGACCTTGTAGTTTGGTCACAAGACGCATCCTATACGAAGGTATGTTGTTACCAAATTTGGTAGAGATCGGATGATTTGGTTAGTCGTTATTTGATTTTACGTTTTGAACGTTTGAGTGGCCGCCATTCAGTTTTAGTAAAGATGGCGGCGATATAAACATGACACTAAGGTGCCCTTTGCTTGTTCTACCTCTGTACATAATTTCGTTCAATTCGGTTTCACCGTGTTCGAATTGATAGGGGGGGACAGACATTCAGAGTACACACACTCACACACACACAGACACACACACACACACACACACACACACACACAGACTCACACACACAGACTCACACACACACATACACACACACAGACAGACACACTTTTTTCGCCCTGTGTTGATCTCATAAGTCTACTTCCATTTTTTGCAAAAATCGAAAGTAGGCTAAAAAATACCTTTACTTGAGAGGACAATGAATTCTTCCTCCAACACTGATTTCTATTATTTAGCTGTGTTTAAAATCAGCTTTAAAATAACGTCGTCAGTAATGTTTTTTGTAATGTTTTAAAATGCAATATTACAGAGTGTTTTCATGATCGTGAACTTAATCCAACTCTTGAAGGTAGGAGAGGGTTTGGAGACATGCCATTACGTCACCCGTTTCTTCATGCTTCTTCATTGTTGTTTCAATATCCGCATCCATTTTTCTGTATTTGAGTTTTCTTCGCTTTCCTTCCAGATTCAGTTGTAATTTCATATACATGCATGCTGAGTTTTCAGCTTCGGTCCTTAAGCACTGGATCAGTTCTTTGATTCTGGGGTTTGGTCTTTGAAACATACTACATTATTTAGTTTATTGTTCCACCCTTCAACTGCATTTGTGGTCCTATGTCGGCTAATGTGGCAGTTCCATTTCTGTACGTCATTTTGCTAATTTTCAATCCAATTTCCAATTAAATAATCAAAGAACGCAATTAACTTTTCACTTTCTGGTTTCAGGGAGTAGATCTCCAACCAGCCATCGGAGACATCATCGGGCTTCAGAAATGCAAGCGATGCACACATTTTTATGAGAGTACGAATTTCCTCATTTTCTTTGTAGTCCCGCGTAAGACCCAGGTCTTGAACTCTTCTCCATAGACACTTCTTCATATGGAAGTAACATCCCTTTACTTCTACTGTCGCGAAAACCTCTTTCAAAGCCAATAGTGTTGCCACTTCAAAATCTACATTTACTCGCCTTGGTGCCCAGTTAGGTATAGCTTTACGTATCAGCTGAAAAAGCCTGACGTACGTTTCTTTCTTTTAATTCGGCAAAAGAGCAAAAGCCACTGGATATATATTTGTTTCCTCGGTCGAGGCTCCATAGTCAACATGGATGGAGTAAATCTGAGCAAATTGTTTACTGGAGCTTTTGAAGGTTCAATCCATAAAAAGTCTTCACATGACGCCAACCCCTCTTTTCCCAAAGTTCCACTAAAAATTAGAATTCTTTCACCTGATTTGTCATCCACCAGGAGGAAACTGCTGCCGTCTTTCATCTTCAAAATTTCTTCGTCAAGAAGCACATCATCGCGCTTATCTGGCTCTGTTTGATTTCCTTGAGATGTGCACCTTTGTTTGTATAGAACTCTCTTTGTCGTAAGTTCAGCTGGCATCTCTGCTACGAATTCATACCCTTTGTTGTGAAGTTCGCCTAATTCCTGATTGTAGATATTCGAGACAGCCGTATGTTCTTCCCTGGCCCGCTTCTTCGCCTGTTAAAGAGTTTTCCTGACCTCCAAACGTGCTTCATCTGATGTTCACTCGTACTCAAGATCTCGCCAATTTTACTTTTCATGATACCTCGACACCTTTTTGACCTCTCCTTTGAACAACGCCAGAATTTCGTCCCTTCCACATTTTGTCGCTTGAAGTTATAAGAGTAACCGTCATAGAGCGCGCACTGTTTACCTTTGTTAGTTGTAGCAAGTTCCATAATAACAAACTCATAAAAAACTGATAGCACAAACCAACAAAACACTGTCACAACTAATTAACTAAATCACACGATCATCAGGTTACGACGGATAGAACAGTTATGGAGCGAGTGATACAATGTCAGAATTAGGGGCAGGTTTTGCTATAAACCGGTTGAATGACTTCGGGCGATGTGATAGGCAGTGGCGTCGGAGCGGATTTTTTATTGGGGGTGCAAGATTTACTCGGCCCAGCCTGTTTTTGTTTGTTTGTTGTTGTTTTTTTTAGCGAAGTCGGTGACGACGAATGGTTTGAAAAATTACTACGAAAGAACTATTTTGATTTCGTAAATATTTTGGGTATGAACTAATTCACTAAAAGATGCAATGAAAAAAGAAAAATTCTGTTTATTTGTTAAATAGAACTCAAGACGTATGACGTATTGGCTATTCGGCCAATAGTAAAAATATTACAAACACTTTTACACCACACATTATAGCCTACAACTCAGTCAGGTTGACTCAAGACTAATTGACCTCCCTTGAATAAAAACAAAAAAGAACTGTGGCCTGAACAAGCGACTTTGTAACGTATCGACCAGCAACAAGAAAGTCATAAAAATTAAACTTAAAACACATGGCACAAAAAAAGGATAATATGTACATACGTTTGATTTGTGGCTAGCTAACGCTAAACCTTCCCAAACACTTGCTCTCGTTCAATCTTACGCGAAATAAACTCGCGCAAGATACCCTGCAGATCTATGGCTCTTGTATAGGGTAGTCCTTATGCACATGAAGAAGCAAAGCGTGAGTCAGGCACTGTTGGGTCATGGTACTGCGCAAATAATTCTTTGACCTCCGAAGTGCACTGAAAGATCTTCCTGAAGAAGCAGCAGATGCTGGAACGGTCATGAGTACCAGAACAAGCAAAACTACTTCGTTGAAAAGATCTTTAGTGGATGTAGCCAACTCATTCATCTGCTTAACTACATCTGCAATGCACTTCGGTGGCTTCCCTGGCAACTTTTCAACAATTTTAGCTGATCGAGATCAAAATCGTCCTGATGTGGACCCAGCGTTTCCTTCAGAACCTGCTCATATGGAACGATGCCCTGGTATGCCTGAATCAGAATATTTTCAATACTCGACAAAGAGTCAAAACCTTTCTGGTTAAATTTTTCTTCTACTTCATTCAAAAGGAGGTCCAGAATAGAGACGTAATCTTTTCTAAGCTCTTCTTGATCTGTGAGCTTTGCTGGAGGAGCTGGATTGCTCGTTTGTTCTAAAGGCTTCGGAATTTTCCTCTGCCTTTTTTTTTGGAAGTTTTTGTTCAGGTTTGGGCTTCTTGCTCTGCTTCTGCTTCTTTTTTTGCTTTTCCTCGGCTTCTTCCTCCTCATCGTCGGGTTTGGATGTGGCGTGGTTTTCGGAAACTTGTTGTTTAGGGTTTGGTAAAGAAGAGCAGTCACGTTCCACTATCTCCGTAGCATAAGCGTAGCATTCCCTGTAGATCCGATCAAACTCCTCTGTCGTTCGAAGAGCCTTCATTGCCGACATTAAAATCAGAGCAACTTGCTTTGCTCCTGTGGCAGTATAACATGGGCCCTGAAGGGCCTTTGCAAGTTCTTCGCAAGGACCAAAAATTTCGACAATCCCTATTCCCATTTCCTTTCTTAGCACTTCTCATAGGCTACTTACCACAAAAAATAAGATCACACGAGATCAACTGTGTATGCAACTACTAATTAAGATTTCAACTACACCAGTTACCAGTTACGTTTTGTTTAAAAAAATGTCATGCATATGTATTACTTTTGCTTATAAAAATAAAAACAACTGCTGCACGTGCAGTTATTGGAATTGAGCAAATTTTGTTCGTTTCAATAATTAGCTCTTTAGCTGTGACACCTGTGATGAGTAATGTTTTTCATATTTGAAAGCTCGTGACTTATAAATGACAATAAAAATAATACATACAATTTTCAACATTTCACTGTGAATTTGAAAAATGTTATGTTAAAACTCTTCACCTATGAAAAAGTAAAACAGGAGAATAAAAGTGTACATGGATCAGAATTCGGTAATTCTCAGACACTTACGGAGTTAGTGTGATGTGTGAGCTTGAATTTGAGATGAAAGTAAATCCAGTCTTGAAAGGAAGTGGCGGTCACATTGTCAAGCGGCTTATTGTGTTTGGTAAGGAGATGTCACTGCGGGTGGCGAGTGAAAGGGAGCCGTGTGGGAAATGTTACTCGCCACCTTTCCTCAGAATTCCTGCTGGCAGGTTCTACTGGTCAGTTCTTGTGAAATAAGTCAGCAAAGATACGAGTTTATTATTCTTGAATGGACTTGGGAGCTACCTGCCTATGATAGGTTCATGAATATAAGGATAGTAATATTTGTTACAGAATATGAAATATAAATATTTCAATCAAAGCCGGCGCCCCCCCCGCCCCCTTATCACTCTGCGCCCCCCACTTTGAAAACCCCTGCTATAAGGTAGGACACTCCGGTGCCTCTCGCTCCCATTGGCTGCTACGCTGTGACGCAGCCGGGCTAAGCCAGGCGCATGCCAGCTGATATTTACAATGCATTCTTACGGGAAACAGTCATATTTCGCTACTCTTTTCCGCTCGTAGTATACAATCACAATAATGGCAATATGCACGTTATAAAGAGGAAGGTATAAACAATATATTGCAGAGGTTTGTAATGCGAAATATACTTCATATACACACACAAAAATATTTTAGATTAGCCTAACTACGCTACCGCACCTTAGTATCGGCTGAGCTAAAAAGAAGTCTCAAAAAACACAATAAAGTGTAATGGTACTGTAGTGATATACCATTTATAGGGTATTTTTTTGACAGCAGGACATGCGAGGACCAGCACATTCGTATTTCTCTTTAAAAACGTCCCTTTTTTGCCGTCTAATAATTTAAATTAGCCGCAGGCTGCGCGTGGGCCAGGTACGCGGTGCGTCTACGCGCTCCTCAGCCTGGTGTATAACTTGGAAAGGGGGTTGAAAAATGACTTTTTCCATTTAATTTACGTGTTATAGATTTTAGGTGAAAATAGAGGTGCCTGCCGAGGCAGCTGTCGGTCACGGAGCGACCGGCAGCCTCCTCGTAGAGCCCTGACATGCTATCAAGTTGATAAGCTTTAAGCTTGCGTACTGTTTGAATTTGTGATATTTAAAATTTATAAATGTTAGGTTAGTTCAAGTTATTTTTAATTGAGCGTTATATAATGGTGTTATTAGCAGCTAGCAATTTACGTATTGTTTACTGGACTACCGCACAGCCTACGGAATGGCAAGCCGATGCGCGGAGTGCCCCCCAGCCCTGCCATATCCAGGCTGCCTGCCCCAATCCACACCCTTCTTTCGTTACGGGGATTCCCCTTCAACGCGTGTGCCAGTATATCGTGTTTTTTTTAAGGAGATACATTCAGGAAACGTTCTATTATCAATTAAAGTGTAATGTCGTGAAAGTATAATAAACAAGAATAAATCGGCTTGAACCTGCTCTTCGCACTCACCGACAGCGTTACCAAACTAACTTTAAACAAATGTTGCCAACCTCAGTAGAGACGATTGGCATGCATTCACAATCGGCATTCACACTTAGCTGCTCGCGAGTTCGCATTTCAAATTCGCGCCATGTACCACAAAAAGATAATTCTTTCTCAATTTTCAACATCAAAGTTTTGCATTTTCAAAAGTTATTGGGGGTGCGCCGCACCCACAAAATAAATATTGAGGGGGCGGCCGCACCCTGGCACCCCCCCCCCCTTCCTACGCCACTGGTGATAGGCATGAGTCAGGTAGCTTGGCCGCTTAGTTCGCATATTCCGTGCTGGTCGTTTAATTCGATGGTCGCTTTGTTCAGGTATTTCATGAGTCAGGGTAGCTTGGCCGCTCAGTTCGCGTATTTCGTGATGGTCGCTTAATTCGCTGGTCGCTTTGTTCATGTATTCTGTCATATTAGCTAAGCATCCATGGCTTAGGCGGCAGCACGCCGGCCTCTCACCGCTGGGTCCGTTGTTCAAATCCCGGTCACTCCATGTGAGATTTGTGCTGGACAAAGCGGAGGCAGACAGGTTTTTCCTCCGGTACTTTGGTTTCCCTTCACAATTTCATTCCAGCAACACTTTCCACTATCATTTCATTTCATCTGTCATTCATCGAATATTTGCCCCAGGGGAGTGCGACATGCTCCAGCCGCTAGATGGGGACTTTATTTCCTGACCCGGTCGGTCGACTGGAAGCAGGCTGTGGATTTTAATTTCATTGTCATCTTAGCCGATTCATCACCAGAGGATTAGAATGAAATTTTAAATGCTATGGACTCCGTCTTGAGGAAAGAATGCATGATGAAAATCAATAAATGTAAAACAAAAATAATTGAATGCAGCCGAAATTAATAAGAAACCCTTATTGACGTCAAATTGGCAGATGCAATGCTAACGTAGGAGAATTTTGACACTAAGGAAGCAAAATAACCAGTGAAGGACGAAACAAAGAGGATATAAAAAGTAGTTTGGCTCTAGCAAGCAAAGCATTTCTTATGATAAGAAAATATTGATTTAGGTATTAGAAAATCACACAACCTGTTAAAACAGATAACATTTAACATTTCATTGTTGCTTTGAGTGAGTCTGCATCTCCGGTCACTAAGTAAATTCGTGTAAATACTTCAATCTTCTTGTAACTGGGGGATCCAACCGAGTTGCCTTAGCCTAAGGGAACTGCAATAAAGCTCAATTAATGTAATGCTGCTCACGTTCGGTATACCTTACTTAATTTGTTTAGCCTATTCTCATTTATGAAACAATAGGCTTATGAGATCACCTTTTGTCCGTGTGTGTGTGTGTGTGTGTGTGTGTGTGTGTATGTGTACGTGTGTCTCCCCCTAATAAAATCTAAACAGCTGGAGTGATTTCAATGAAACTCGGTAAGGTCATAGTACTATTTTGGCCGCCCCGGCCATGTGCTTGAAATTTTATTACGTCTCACCGATCCAACATGGCGGCTGTGCGAAATATTTCACCGAAACTATTACTGATAACACCGTGAAATTTTGTACGGTGATAAAGGGCACTACTAGGCGTTCACCAATGAGACTTTCCAAACCCTGGAAAGTAGAAAACGAACATGATGGCCACGCGAGGTTGAAACATTTAAATAAACTTTTCTCGCGATTTAACCATCCGAGCGCAGTGAAACTTGGTACAGCAAATGTTTATACACATTGTGATCACTGGTATCTAAGTTAGTTAAATTGTTTACATAACCTCCAGAAGGCGCTGTGCGAATTTTTAAAATTTAGTTTTTATTTCTTGTGTCCTAATCATGCGATCGAAGTCAACGTTTGAATAATGAACCTGCGAAATAATCGGCACCTAATAGTACACAACGCCATGGCCTTAAAATACAACATGGCGACCATTCAAATTATTTAGACGGTTCTCAATATCTACGATTTCATTATAGCAATCAATCTGAAATTTTCTATGTTGATAGAGGCAATTATCACATTAGGATATATGAAAATAGGCTATTTAGTTCTTCACGGCACTACTTGTTTGTTTTCTGTTGTTTTTGTTTGTGTTGTATGCTTTTGTTATTGCAATGATAGTGTAGTACAGTACAGAATGCTCTCCCTTAGAGAGTAATGTTATTTTATGTGAGGGGCTTGGACATCGTTGCCATTTTAGCCCTGTGTACTTAGGTGTGTGTAGAATTTGTCTAATAGCCTGATTTTTTGTGCTGTCTGTAGCTGTGAGTATATTTGCATTTTAGGTGAGGATTGGGAAGGAGGCGGTCGTGGCCTAACTATAAGTACCATCCCGACATTTGCCTGGGGTAGAACTGGGAAACCACGGAAAAGCTCTTCCAGGATGGCTCAGAACTCAGTCAAAAGATGGTCTAGACCACGATGTCGTAAAGCCATTATATGAATCAACAACAAAAACTCTATCCCTTTCAGAGCTCATACTCACAAACATTGGGAGTTATATAACTAAGATTACGAGACATCACCTTTTAAAAAGTCGGGAAATACTTGTAAGAAGTAAAATTAGAATCGAATAGTGTCATCCGAGATGTTGCAAGTGACTATAGTGTCATCAATCATCCTCCTTTCTTAGCAGAAACTTACCAAACCCTCAGGGATTATGTATCACCCCAAGCAAGGTTATAAACAAACTCAATGAATAACGAAGACAGGCAGAAGTGCCCGAGTTTTTAGAGATAAAATCTATCAATTCTTTACGGCATCGCTGTGTGAGTCAAGATCTTTGTAAGGGCACTATTATTCCCCGCACGTGTTGGGGATCAGATTAATTAACTTTTATGAAAGTGTTCAGTTATGTCTACTTAATTAACTAAGCCCCATATTGATTATAGATAATAAACTTCTTATTAATATGAAGTACCGATAGAGAGCTGCCTGGTCGACTTTAAAATCTTTGTTTAAGATAAAATAAAAACAAGATGTTCAGTAAAGAACATATAGCCTACTTTCTCCTAAAGGCATTGGTATTGTTATAACTCTTTGTCCTTTTCAAGGAGTATAATTAAATGTTGGTTGTAGTAGCTTGTTGAAATACAACGTGCTATACGGATATTAAACATGAATATGAGGTGCCCTTTGCTAGTGCTACCTCTGTAAAAAAAATCATCCAATTCGGGTTCACCGTGTTTGAATTGATATGGGGAATCGATTTGCACACATACATGGCCGCTAACTGCAAACTATTGGACTGAAGACCTTGTAGTTCAGTCAAAAGATGCTTCCCACGAAAAGGTATGTTGTTGCAAAATTTAGTAGAGATCAAATGATTAAGTTGGTCGTAATTTGATTCAAGCTTTTAATATTTGGGTGGCCACCATTACGTTTCCGTCAAAATGGCGGCGATATAAAACATGACACTGAGGTGCCCTTTGCTAGTGCTACCTCTGTACCAAATTTCATTCTATACGGTTTTACCGTGTTTGAATTGATAGGGGGAATCGATTTGTACACATACAAGGCCGCCATCTGCAAACTATTGAGTTGATGACCTTGTAGTTTGGTCAAAAGACGCTCGCCATATGACTATATGTAGTTGCAAAATTTGGTAGATATCGGTTGATTAGGTTAGTCGTAATTTATTTAAGCTTTGAAGATTTGGGTGACCACCATTACGTTTCCGTCAAGATGGCGGCAATATAAAACACGGCACTGAGGTGCCCTTTGCTAGTGGTACCTCTGTACCAAATTTTGTTCAATTCGGTTCCACCGTGTTTGAATAGATAGGGGGAATCTATTTGCACACATACATGGCCGCCAACCGCAATGTATAGGGCTGATGACCTTGCAGTTTAGTCAAAAGATTTTTCATATATAACAGTGTAATGTTGCAAAATTTGGTAGAGATCAGATGATAAGTTTGGTCTTAATTTGATTTAATCTTTTAACATTTGGGTGGCCGCCATTACGTTTTCGTCAAGATGGCGGCGATATAAAACATGTTCCTGAGGTGCCCTTTGCTTGTTCTACCTCTGTACCAAATTTCGTTCAATTCGGTTTCACCGTGTTCGAATTGATAGGGGGGGACAGACATTCCGAGTACACACACTCACACAGACTCACACACACACACACAGACACACATTTTTAGGCTATTTTCAATTTTGAAAAAATAGGCTTATGAGATCACCTTTTGTCCGTGTGTGTGTGTGCGTGTGTGTGTGTGTGTGTGTGTGTGATTCGTGTGTGTGTCCCCCACTAATAAAATCTAAACTGCAGGAGCGATTTCAATGAAACTCGGAAAGTTCATAGCACTATTCCCGGCGACCTCGACCGTGCCCTTCAAATTTTCTTACGTCTCACCAATCCAACATGGCGGCTGTGCGAAATATTTCACCAGCATTCAATATCTCCGAAACTATTACCGATATTACCCTGACATTTCCTATGGTGATAGAGAGAACTACTTTAAGTTCACTTATGTGACTTTTGAAAACCTGGTAACTACAAAACCAACATGGCGGCCAAGCGAATATGCGACTTTTAAATAGACGTTTCTCGCGATTTGATCAACCAAACGCAATGAAACTTGGTACAGTATATGTTTATGTACATTGTAATGCACCGACATCTAACTTTGTTCAATTTTTTACATAATCACAGATGGCGGATGTGCAAAAATTTCACCGGCATTCTATATCTCTGAAACTATTAGCGGTATCTCCCTAAAATTTTGTACGGAGATAAAGGGCACTACTGGAAGTCCATCTATAAGACTTTCAAATACCGGTTAACTACAAAACGAACATGGGGGCCAAGCGAATTTGAAAATTTTAAATAGTCCTTTCTCGCGATTTAATGTTCCAAGCGCACTGAAACCTGGTACAGGAAATATTTATACACATTGTAATCCACTGGTATCTAATTTGGTTCAATTGTTTACATAACCTGAAGATGGCGGCAGTGCGAATTTTAAAATTAAGTTTTTATTTCTTGTGATGTAGTCATGCGATCGAAGTGAAAGTTCGAATAATGAACCTACGCAATAACTTTCCTTTAATGGTACATGACTCTATGGCCTATACATTTAACAATCAAACATGGCGACCATCCGAAATATTTAGACGAAACTGAATATCTACGAATCTATTTTAGCAATCAAACTGCATTTTTTAATGTTCATAGGGGCTATGAACTTAAGTTCACCTATAGGACTTAAAATAACCTGGTGATCACAAATCCAACATGGCGGTGACGCGAATTATAAATATTCACATGGACGTTTCTCGCAATTTAACAATCCGCGTGCAGTGAAAATTGGTACAGTAAATCCTTATACGAGTGTTAATCCACTGGCATATAATTTATTTCAATTGTTTCCATAACCTCAAGATGGCAGCTGTGAAAAATTTTAAAATCTCCTTGTTATTTTTTGTGTCCTAATTATGCGATTGAAGTTTGAATACTACACGTTCACAATAATCTGCATGTAACAGTACACAACTCTAGGACCTACATATATAAAATCCAACATGGCGACCATCCGAAATATTTAGTCGGTTCTAAATATCTACGAATCTATTACAGCAATCAAACTGAAATTGTGTATGTTGATAGTGGCAATTAACATAAGTAGGATATATGAAAATAGGCTGTATAGTTCTTCACGGAACTACTTGTTTGGCCCTGTAGTGATCTCATAAGTCTACTTTCATTTTTTGCAAAAATCGAAAGTAGGCTAAAAAATTGATTGCTGTTATAAATCTGGGGTTCTGCCTGGTTTTTAGCCTATTTTTAATTTTGAAAAAATAGGCTTATGAGATCACCTTTTGTCCGTGTGTGTGTGCGTGTGTGTGTGTGTGAGGTGTGTGTGTGTCCCCCCTAATAATTTCTAAACGGCAGGAGCGATTTCAATGAAACTCGGTAAGTTCTTAGCACTATTCCGGGCGACCCCGACCATGCCCTTCAAATTTTGTTACGTCTGACCAATCCAACATGGCGGCTGTGATAAATATTTCACCAGCATTCAATATCACCGAAACTATTCCCTATATCTCCCTGGGATTTATTACGGTGATAAAAGGAACTACTAGAAGTTCACCTATGTGACTTTTGAAAAACTGGTAACTACAAAACCAACATGGCGGCCACGCGAATTTTCGACTTTTAAATAAACGTTTCTCGCGATTTAACGGACCAAACGCAATAAAACTTGGTACAGTATATGTTTATACACATTGCAATACACTGACATCTAACTTCGTTCAATTGTTTACATAACCACAAGATGGCGGATGTGTGAAATATTTCACAGGCATTCTATATCTCTGACACTATTAGCGGTATCATCCTGAATTTTTTACGGAGATAAAGGGCACTACTGAAAGTTCATCTATAATACTTTCAAAAACCGGTTAACTACAAAACTAACATGGCGGCCAAACGAATTTGAAAATTTAAAATAGACCTTTTCGCGATTTAACGTTCCAATCGCAATGAAATCTGGTACAGGAAATATTTATACACATTGTAATGCACTGGTATCTAATTTAGTTCAAATGTTTACATAACCTCAAGATGGCGGGTGTGCGAATTTTAAAATTAAGTCTTTATTTCATGTGTCGTAATCATGCGATCGAAGTGAAAGTTTCAATAATGAACCTACGCAGAATTTTCCTTTAATGGTACATGACTCTATGGCCTATACATTTAACTATCCAACATGGCGACCATCCGAAATATTTAGACGGCTCTATCTACGAATCTATTATAGCAATCAAACTGATTTGTTTATGTTCATGGGGGCTATGAACTTAACTTCACATATAGGACCTTAAATAACCTGGTGATCACAAATCCAAGATGGCGGCGACGCGAAATATAAATATTCACATGTACGTTTCTCGCATTTTAACCATCCGAGTGCAGTGAAACTTGGTACAGTAAATCCTTATACGAATGTTAATCCACTGGCATCTAATTTATTTCAATTGTTTCCATAACCACAAGATGGCAGCTGTGCGAAATTTTAAAATATCCTTGTTACTTCTTGTGTCCTAATCATGCGATTGAAGTTTGAATGCTACACGTACACAATAATCTTCATGTAACAGTACATAACTCTAAGACCTTCATATATAAAATCCAACATGACGACCATCCGAAATATTTAGTTGGTTCTCAATATCTACGAATCTATTACAGCAATAAAACTGAAATTTTGTATGTTGATAGTGGCAGTTAACATAAGTAGGATATATGAAAATAGGCTGTATAGTTCTTCATGGAACTACTTGTTAATTTTCATGTCACACTGGTTGGTGGTTGGTTCCTCAGTTTAGGGGCTGTGACAACGCGGTCATGCAGCCCCGTGTACTTTGGCTGTGTGTAGAAATCTGTCTGATAACCGGTGTTAATTGTGATGGCTGTATTAGATTGAAGCTGTTGGCCGAAGAAATACTGCCTGAAACTCAGTGTGGCTTTCGACCTAATCGAAGCACCACTGATATGATCTTCTGTGCCAGGCAAATTCAGGATAAATCCAGAGAACAAGGATGCCCTCAATATATGGCTTTCATAGATATTGTTAAAGCATTTGATTCGGACAATCGAGAAATGCTATGGAGGATTCTTGCCAAACTTGGCAAAATTCATTCAGATTCTTCGATTACTACATGATGATATGAATGGCCCGGTCCTTAACAGCAATGGCCCTGGAGAGCCATTTAAGATTACAACGGGTGTCAAGCTGGACACGCGTCAGCCCGCAATCTGCAGGTCAAATTCATAAGCAGCGGTCCCATGGTAGCCCAAGGCCCTTAATGGACTGTAGTGTCAACAGGTGGGGGCTCAGGGGTGGAAAATATTTCTCTTGAAGCAGAACTGAGAAGATGTGGGTTCGATTTCAAACTTAGTAGTGGATTCCCGTTGTTTCTCCTATTCAACTTGAGGCAAATGCCGGGATGGTACCCAAATTAAGGCCACAGCTACCTCCTACCGCAGTTTAATCCTACAACAAAAAAGAATGCACAGCCACTTGCCACGGTGGCCGAGTACGCTAACACGTTACCTCGTGCCTCGATGGCATCGGGAGAGCGTGGGTTAGAATCCCACTTCGGCCATCCTGAAAATAGATTTCGTGGTTTTCCCATTTTCACCACCAGGAAAATGCTGGGACGGTTCCTTTAAACAGGTCCACGGTCGACTATCTTCCAAAATCCCTTCCCTTAAAAGGCGCGTTCACACGGAGTCGTGAAGCGCGCGAGAGCACTACTGGTCGATCAGCCGGTCGTGGACACGACCTCGTGTGAACCAGTGGTAGTGGGAGTGGGGGTCATGCTCGCCCTCGAAAAGGTGGGGCGTGAAATCTCCGACTGGTTGGAGTGAGCACGACCGCTGCAGTCGTATTCTTTCGCAGCTTCATGTTCTGCCATGATTGAACAACGAGCGAGAGACTTACGACCTGCGAGAACACTTCGTCCGTGTGAACTGAACAAGGTCGTGGGTTCTTAAGTTGAATAAGCAAGTCGTGACGCATGTTCAAAACTAATAGTGCACTCGCCGGGATAGCCGGTTTTACTTCCCCTCCGAAGGAAGGCGTACTGAAGGATTTTTAACGCTCTTTAAAAATCCGACGACTTCGGCCGGGTTTGAACCCGCAATCTTGGGCATAGAAGCTCAGCATGCTACCAACTACGCCACCGAAGCAGCTATGAACCCTTCAGAATAGCAGTGTTTATATGCAAGAATCTTGATCAAGGGGTCGCGCTCAGTTCCTAGTGTGATGTATACGTTCGCCAAACAACATGCTCTACTGAGGTAAGGGTCATAGGATTAAAACTATAATTAAGATAGAAAGGTGACAAGATGTAAAATAATAACATGATTTAATGACTAATAGTGCATAAAAAGAATATAAACAACAATAAAAAAAATCCTCCCTGAATATTCCCATGACAGGAATATCTATCAATGCTGAGGAGTCAGACGGATCTCCCCTTTATTAAAATGTGGATCCTGGTTCCACTAACTTGCAATTTGGATTTTATGTACGCGTAATGACTAACTACGAGGAATGAGTACTTTGGATGACTGTTCGTTTACAACGGGTTAATAGGCACGGTGCTCACGAACAATCATCTCGTAAATCAACGTTTACGGATATGGAACATGACACTAATAAAAACCCTTAAAAATGTAATGCTGACACACACACTAAAATCTACTATTTACAGGTATCTCTCTCGAGACCCTCATTTAGCGCGATGACGCACTTGACAATGAGCTGCCAACACCGACCAATTTCTCAATACACAAGCAAGGAAATACAGCATAGCACGTGACTTCACGGGTCACTGAATGGAATATAAACATGGACTAAACCAACAACAACAACAAAAACTGACTGGCAGATATTACTTTATATGAACAAAACTGCATGTTAAGCTAACGCTTCGGAGATTATCGTGATTCGTAGGCAACTCCCATTTATTAAAACAATTTTTATCATTGATCAGTTCTTAATTCTGTATTTCAAGTAATTACGGTGCCACAAGCACTCTCCACTAATGACCTCGCTAGCAACCTTCAGTCCGTCTTGTGAAACATCTCCCCCTTTCCTCAATACCTGTCATTGTCCCAACTCCAGTGTGTAAAAATAACTGACCAGCTGTGCCGTTATCTCAAAGAATCAACAGCAGCAAATCTCAACCACCTCAACAAATGGTCAGACATTAATCAAAATATCCACAATTGCCCTCGCAAGGTTACAATATGGACCTGGCACCAAGCTGACAGAAATCAGTCTACGCTGAAATTCCCGCTTGTAATGACCACAAAATACACACACACACACACACACTTTTGGGAATGACATGACGTTTCTCACACAGATCGGCTGAATAGATGCTCACAAACAATTTTAAAAAAAGTATTAAAACCTACGATAGAGCTGACTGCTCTTCATCACAAATCACATTGCTCCAAAGGCAATAATCTCACTGAACCTGATCAATAATAAACCAAAAAAATTAATTACCCTCCAATCTACTGTGTAATTATAATACTTCAGTCCTACTTCTGAAACACAACATATCTCCGAGAGACGTTTTTTTTAACCGCATTGCGTAACATATGCAAACACGGTCGTCCACATAGCTACGTTAGTTAAAACAACAAACAAAAACAAGAACCTTCCACTAATAACATATGCGAGCTGTTTCCATGCAAAAGGTGTGTCAGACCAAAACTATATATACTACGTTAATCACACAAGCAAATTATTTACAAAAATATGTCCCATACACCATAAGTTAATCTATCAGATAATAAGAATATTATTCAGTACTCATCCTCGGCTAGTCACCCGTCAAAGAACATCAGCAGCCATCTCCCAATTGGATGCTTCTTATCTCATCTCAACCATCTTGACGGAATGTTGATAGTTCCAGGCTTCTTCAATGGTAAGCGATGTCATCTCCCGTGCTGATTCAAAAAGTTAAATTATTATACACTTGATATCTGACTACTAAATTCGCCGTTTCAGGTACTACTTTCCCCGGAACTGTTCATTGGCGAATTATCGATGATACTGCCCCTACAAAATATAGTACTATGACTATCTAACACTGTATTTAACACACTTATTAATAACTTCTGTGTCCTTCATGACACGCAAAAATATAAAAGCTTCCGTTCTCAGACGAACAAAAGTAATACGCCCTTACGTCCTCAGACGTACAAAAGTAATAGCAATGTCTTGGCTCTTCACGCCACTTATAAATGAACCGGCCCTAGGTCTTGATGGGGAAATTATATAAAAATTTCTCAAAATAATAGTGGTACAGGAATGAAATAAATATCACTGAACTCGAAAAATAGCGCAGGTCAAGAATATGCCCATTAATCCTAGAATCGATCGTAGAGATTTTGTCTAGGCGATCTCCCGCGTTAATGCTAGTCATCGCGTGCCCAAGCTAGACTTGCCGCGCTGGTAAGCATTCTTCTCTCATTGGTTCCATATTTTCTGTAACTTGGCGGTTTTTATCAGACCTTGGCTTCGTAGGAGTGTCTAGTATTTTCATCAGCCACTCACGTTACTGCATCATATTTTTTCTAGGCGCGAATATTACAATGAACATACCAGAAGCGTGTCTCACTGCGCGTCGCTTCTATTTTGAGGTGGCCACCACCTGTCCTTCTGAATCATTGCTAGGTCTTTCTTTTCACAATCCTAAGTATTTAGCCTTTTGTCAAACTGCTGCAGGTATGTCCCCATTGTCTCCAACCAATGCTTGAAATTTCCTCATCTCCGTCTGGCTATTTTCATGATGCTGGTGGAAATATTTATTAATTGAAGAAATAAAACATCGAATCATTTATCCATCAGAGGGTAAAGGGTTCACTTAAAAGGCGGGTTCACACGGAGTCGTGAAGCGCGCGAGAGCACTACTGGTCGATCAGCCGGTCGCGGACACGACCTCGTGTGAACCAGTGGTAGTGGGAGTGGGGGTCATGCTCGCCCTCGAAAAGGTGGGGCGTGAAATCTCCGACTGGTTGGAGTGAGCACGACCGCTGCAGTCGTATTCTTTCGCAGCTTCATGTTCTGCCATGATTGAACAACGAGCGAGAGACTTACGACCTGCGAGAACACTTCGTCCGTGTGAACTGAACAAGGTCGTGGGTTCTTAAGTTGAATAAGCAAGTCGTGACGCATGTTCAAAACTAATAGTGCACTCGCCGGGATAGCCGGTTTTACTTCCCCTCCGAAGGAAGGCGTACTGAAGGATTTTAACGCTCTTTAAAAATCCGACGACTTCGGCCGGGTTTGAACCCGCAATCTTGGGCATAGAAGCTCAGCATGCTACCAACTACGCCACCGAAGCAGCTATTTTAACAAATGTGTTTCTCACATGCTCAATCTCGACATTGAACTCTTGACTGTCCATCCAATTTTGGTTCAGAAACACTCCAAGGTATTTATAATGCTGAACATATTCAAGTTCTACATTGTGCTTAGCCTGAATATCATTTTCTTGCTGATACTCTTAAACTTGGTATCTTTATGTTAATTCGGAGACCGCGGTTACCCCCAATTACCGCAAGCAGTACTAACTCTCTCTAGAAAGACTTATACAGATCGTCTACACTTTCAGCCTACAGCACTGTATCATCTGCATATCGAGTGTGTTTCAGGAGTGTTTACACTAGCAGGAGTACCCGTTCTTTGAACGGTCTTCGGTATTAACAACCAGACGTTATCAAATAACTGGAAGTCTTTTAAATGTGAGTCTACCTGTGAATGTTTCGCATCTCGTGGACAGAAAATATGCGAAATGCCGAGGTAAAAGTACAGAAGTTTAGCTATCCATTAAAAAAGATGCAATGGTTAGGGGCTTGTCATTCCTTCATAAGTTTATCAGAGCGGAGTGCTCTGGGAATATCACGGACACTGTTAATTTAAGGGGCTTAAAATGTGTTTTTCGGAGACCTGCGATAGATTACCAAATTTTGTGTCTCACATTGAGAAGCTCAACATATGTGTTGGTCGTCCTTCTGGGATAGTTTTTATATTTCACCTATTTCAGCATGAATTTTGAAACGTTTTTCTCTATACTCACCCTCCTATGAGAAGTACGGTGGAGAGTTTTAAAAATGATTGATGTATTGACTTTCATGGATACCATACCTAATTTTACGATGCTCCAAGAATCCGAACACGAAATATAGACGTACATTAAGTTACACAGGAAGACTGATAGACAAATCCACTTTTTGCTTGCATCCGTCAAAAAACGTTCCAAATCGCGTAAAAGAAACAATATTGAAAATTGAATAAACAATCACAGTGTATTTAGTATTTACCCATATCTACATGATAGAGCAGAGGCACCTAGTGGCCACGAGGCAAACTAACTCTATTGACTCACATTGACTAGACAATTATCAGCCAGATGTCCAAATATGGATATATCAACCACACAGTATCAAAAGAAATCATCTTTACGATGAACCCGTCTGCCGACAAAAAATATATTAGTTAAAATGTGCTCTCAAGCTAAATTCACCTAACGTGTACTTCCTGACGTGAAAATAAAATTTAAAACCTCGTTGACGAAACGCAATCGGTGGGTTGCACGAGCCGTGTGGGTTGCTAGCTTTTACTCCCGAGAAGCTAGCGCCATCTATGCGCCGTACTCGGAAACAGCCTGTCCGCCATCTTGTTGTAAAGGCGAGTTGGTATACAATGGGGAGGTACTTGAATAGGCACATCCTGTTCCGAACCTAAGCTGGAACGGATCTGCTACTCTCTACTTCATCTTACACTGCCCCTAAAAATTGATTAATTGCCCTTGTATTTAGTCAATTAAACCAATAATATTTCGATCCTAGCAAAACTAAACTCAAGTCACTCACTGCAAATACTCTGGCCAAAAGTCACTCATTAGACTAAAGCCAGTGGTAGCGTCTTGAACTAATAGTATTATTATCATTATCTCCACAATTCATACCATCAAACTAGAGTGAAAGGAGCCCGGTTCACGGGCACCAGACTCTTAATTTTTCACCCTGCATTGCACCTTTCAAGTGCTTTGCTATCACAGCCTGAGAGTAGTAGGGGAGGTACTTGCATTTTGGGTGATAAAACATAGAAAGTAGCCCTTTTTACCGTTGAATTCGAGATGGTTTGCTGTGCAATTGTTGCTTGT
Source organism: Meconema thalassinum (assembly GCA_946902985.2). NCBI lineage: Eukaryota > Metazoa > Arthropoda > Insecta > Orthoptera > Tettigoniidae > Meconema > Meconema thalassinum. The sequence continues at coordinate 438,420,813 of OX336393.1, read as the reverse complement.
CACACGAGGACCAACAAGGATAGAGCTGATCACAAGGAGGGTGTACGTTTCTTCAGCATACCGTCAGTGATAAAGAACCAATGCAAACTCACGAAAAAACGAAGCGAGAGACGCCGAGCACTGTGGCTTTCTCGCACCTGAGAGATCGTGGTCATCAGCCCCATGTATTTGGGTGTATGTTGAATTTGTCAGATAAAATGTGTCACAATAGTAACTGCAGTAATGTGCAGTTAGATTCCCTTCTCAGCATTCCTGGAAGTGGTTTTCCGTGGTTTCCCCACTTTAACTCCAGGAAAATTCTGGGATGATTCCTAACTTAAGGCCACGCCCACCTCCTTCCGGATCCTATTCCAAATTTACAAATACAGGCACTAATACAGCCACCACAATAACACAGGTTATCACACAAATTGCACACGCACACACCCAAATGACCACGATGTCACAGCCCTTATGCAACAACAACAGCAAAGAAGTGAGAAAGCGCTAAGCTCCAGCTTTCAAACTTGCCTCTGAGGGATGTTGAGCAACCCAGCACAGGGTCAAACATATTGGCCTAGGTATAACTCGTGTGGTATTTTTGAGGCTGTAGTAGGTCGGAACGCGAGCTGACCTGTTTTGGTATTGCAGGACGGTTAACGAGAACACGAGTTTTTCTTTCTTATCGGGACGCTGTAGGAATTCGCGACAAAGTGCTATTCTGATTAGGTGTTATACGTCATTCTATGAGTGAAAATATTATTCTATAGTGTGTGTTACCTGGCTTGAAGACTAATCGACCGCTCGAAGGCCATAATAAAATTGGTAACAGTTCAGAAGTGATGAACATTCTACAAAACTACTTAAATTAGCCGAAATGCCTTTCTTAATGGATAATAATATTGTAGAAATGCTGTGGTAATAGATGAATTCCCCTCCGTTGCCTATAAGCTACCCACCATCCCCCCTTTTTTTTTATCACGACTTAGCCTATACAGTAAAATTTCAGTTGTGTCCGCCATAATACACGTGAATTATGGGACAAATACAATATTACCAACCCCGCGCATACGGTACTACTCATCAATAATCTTTATCCGAATCAATGATTTTTGCTGACTTAGAAAATGTTATGGGATAGTCACCTAATAGCATGTGGGGCCTCGTGCAACTCATCATATCACAGAACATCAAAGTCTCTTCCAGCCAGGGGGGGGGGGGGGGGGGCATTTCATGCCAGGAACATGCACCCCAGACCATAACAGAGACACCACTTCCCTGGACCTCACCTTCGAGGCAGGCGGGATCCATCGATTCATGTGGTCTGCACCACATACGGTGCCTCTCATCGGCATGGTGCAATTGAAATCATGATTCGTCCGACCATATCACGTTACACCATTGTTCCAGTGTTCACCCCTGGTGATTGGCGACAAATGCGCGTCGTCGATGACATTGGGTTAACAGTGGCACCCGTGTGCGGCGCTGGCTCCCATACCCCCATGGAACCCATGTTCCTACGGATAGTCCACTGAGAGACGCGTCTAGCACGGCCTTTGTTGAACGGAGCCGTGATTTGTTGCACTGTTGCCCTTCTGTCACTATTGACAATCCGTCTCAGATGTCGCCAGTCACAGTCATCGAGGGTAGCTGGACGACCAGTGATACCGACATTCAACCATTCACCATACACCCTGGACATGGTTGACTGTGTGAAGCCGAAATCCCGCAACACTGCCAAAATCGCACTTCACATCCGTCGGGCACCGACCTCCATACCTCGTTCGAACAGTGTCAGCTCAATATATAAACTCAGGCAGTGAACAAAAATCCAACTTTTGGTCGTATGTTTGAGGGGTAGAGTCAGGTTTGACAAATACTTCTCCACAAAAGGCATTTTTATCACTAAAAGTTGCTGCTCCCACGCTTCTCACCACACGTATTTACTCCGGCTTTTACAACAATATGGCGGACGCTTTGTTTCTCGGACAAGGCAATAGATGGCGCTCGCATCGGCCAGCCCCACCCCCGACTCGTGCAACACACCTATGCACGTCACATAAGAACTGACCCTCACCGATGTGTAAAGCCCCCATCCACAGAAAGGCCCCTTTAATTATAATGGCTTGTGGTGCAAGAAAATTCAGGTTTTTAGCCTCCAATGGCTATTACAATTATTATACTATTTATACTATTTCAATTCGGGAATTTTTGAAAATAATATTGCTGTTTGGAGATATAATGAACCTTCTGAACGACATAATATCACACGCGTAAATCGCGTGAAAACATTCTAGAGTAGGTACCCCTTGGTCACTTTTGTGACAGTATACGTTTGTGTATACTTCGCGACAGCCCTGTTTTACTGTTCCTTTTCTGGTCCCGAAAAACTTCAAACCAAATTTATATGTTAATTAGTTTATTGTATCGTAATTAATTTACTGATTTATTTATAAGCTTAAAATTTTGTAAAGTTCTCACCTTGAGTTTTCCAGTCGCTCGCTACCTCAAGCTTCCATACTCCCGACGTACAGGGCATCTACTGGTTTGATCTGCTGTCTGCTGAGCGTCAGTGTCGACTGACGTCACCGTGACCTTCGTTCGGCCAATGGCAGGTCTTTGTCTGGTCGGGCAATCTCCAGCTTCGAGATTATTCTATGGTCACTATTTAAGACGTCACTTGCTGGCGTTCTTCATCACTTCTGATCAATCATCACTTCTGATCACTTCAACCTGCTGGTCACCGCTGCTGCATCTCATGACACCATCGCTAGTATCTACGCTACCTAGCAGTTAAGTCACGAGATCTGCACCCTGACGTATCGGTTTAGATGGCAGGAATAATTGCCAGCTGTCGTACTCTGCAAGCTGTACCTTAAATGGGGTACTTTGATTCGTCTGTCGAAGCAGACAACCAATTCTCAAAATGCTACTGTATCATCACTTGGACACTATAAGTGTCATCCCTTCGCAAGAGAAAAAGAAAGAGTTGACTTTTTTTTATCAACTGTGTACATATCTCTAGGCCATGTACGCCTCCTTCAGAAGAAACTGTGAGGACTTCTCAATCAACGCTTATGCTAGCTGGAACTTTTCAAGAGCTGGCTCTTCAACATTTGAGAGGATAAGTTCAATTTTATGAAGAATTCAAATCTTACTCTTACAATCTTAATCAGTTTTATGGTTCTTTTCATAAGGTGTAATTTTTATGTTAAGCTCAACTTCTCTCAAATCAAGTAAGCTTGTTTCATTGGCATTTCCTTAATCAGGGTTTCTGTCATCAGGCCCTCACACTTTGTTCCATTTGTAATTATTCATTTCTGTGATAAGCACTTAAGTGCAATTTGTTAATTGTTTATAAATTTATTATTAGAAATAAACATTGTTAATGTATTGCTACCTACATTGGTTTTCTGGTGATGTATTTCATGCCCACTACCCCGCACCGCTTCAGTCTAATTTTCTTGACCACAGAAGTTATTTTGTCCAGGCTCTCGCCTGATGCGTTGATTACATGATAGTTCCCCACACTGACACTTCCACACACTGCCCAAAATACTGACACTTCCACACAGCTCTTGGACGCGGCTACCTGTTTAACGACTCAGAAATATTCCCGACTGACAGTTCCACGCACATCCCCCCTCCCCTAAGGCTATAGGCTTCAGTGATCATCGCTACGGCCGTACCTGTGACAATGCACCTTAACATAATACTCATTTGGAGTGAAGAAAAGCGCTTGGTCTATGTACTTCATTACTAGCACGGTCTCGAAAATATCATTGTGATGTAGTGTAATTTCCATCAAAATAAAATAAATGCAGAGTCTGATTTCCATCACACTTTATCCAGGCTGTGGACTGGCAAAATAATAACAAAACCGATCAGTTTGGTGTTATCATTTTGGCGTGTTTAAAATCAGCTTTCTAGGCTTCGTCAGTTGTTTTGTATTTTGTATTTTTTATTTATTTTTGTTTGTTTTTGATTTGTTTTTTGTTTTTGTCATATTTGTTCAACAATAATATTAACCTACTCCATTTTCTGTGAATAGGCAACATTAAACATTTTTCCTCAAACCTTATACAGTAGTTCAGTAGTTAAAGAATATAATATGAGATTCCAGAGATATTAAAAGTGCTAAACAACAGTAGGCCAAATTTTAACTTGATCTTTTCCATAGTAGCCTTGGGGGAGAGGGGAGATGTGTGTGGAAATGTCAGTCGAGTTTATTTATGAGTCATTAAACAGGTAGCCACGTCCAACGGCTGTGTGGAAGTGTCAGTATTTTGGGCAGTGTGTGGAAGTGTCAGTGTGGGGAACTGTCCGGACACCGATGCGTTCTCCCGTATGGGGAAGTTTTAGGGCAAAACTTCTCTCCGCCCCTTGACCCCCTTAAGCGCATTATAGGTATTGATGAATTTTAGAGCTTAATTTGGTTCCGTGATAACCATATGGCCATTTGCAAACTTTCACAGTAATGTATTAATTGGAATTGCACTGCGTCTTACGGAAATAGATGGACCTGTGAGATTCTGTTGACATGGTTAGCGGCTTGCATTCTTTCATTAGTTTCTTAAATGAAATTAGTCATCTGGGAATATCTCAAACACTGTTGGTTATAGGGCCTTAAAATGTGGTTTTTGGGGCCCTTCAGGGCCTTCGAGGTTTGTTTCTCACATAGAGGGGCTGAAAATGAGTTTTGTCTCGCCCTTCTACGCCTATTTCAGCAAGTATTTTAACGGGGTAGGCCCCCTTTTATGAGAGGTATGGAGAATAGTTACATCAATGATTGGTGTCGTGCCCCTGATGGATATCTGTACCAAATTTTACGTTGATCCACCCAGCCGTTCTCGAGTTTTCAGGGAACAAGTTTGTCCACAGACAAACAAACAGACATACAGACAGACAAACATTTTATTTTCACGCGCATCCATCATAAAACAGTCTGAAACGCGTTAATAACGCAAATTTCCGTAGAAATTTAGAAAAAAACAAACACACTTTCATTCGTATACAGTATAGGGATTGTATCCCTGCCCAGTCATTTGGGGAAATATGTGTTGACCGACTGAAGATCTACGACTAACCGCTTATTAATTAGTAAACAAATATTTCTTGGCTCCAATTTATAGAGCATAAAGCAGTTTTTAACCTTTTCATGACGTTATCGTAATTTGAAGTTCATTTCTAAAGATACTTCCCATGTGCTTAGCTGGCGTTTAGTCTTTCAATTAGGATCGAATTATCAAGGTAGAATTTGACGAACCGAATCCATAAGTCTTGGGTACGATTCTGGGCTCTGCCAAGGGTTTAATTCTGGTCTGAGGGTTAGAAATATGTTTCATATTAATTTAGTTGTCCTTTGTCATGTGAAGGGTTAAGATGTGTGACCCCAAAACTCCCTGATGTCACTAACTTGGGACCTATATTAAGGCTGCTTTCTCGCTAAGTTCTCGCCTTATTATGTAAGCTCTGGTGTCAGCACTCTCATTACTGTGTGCTGGTAGTTACCTTATTTTATGGTCTTAATATACATTGCAGTGCAGACGACATAGGTCTCCACATATGAGCAGAAACCCTAGAAGCAAGCTAGAATATTAGTTTGGGTAACGGTTGCTCATTAGCCTGAGTATTTATAACTTTTAAAACATGCAAGGTGGACAAGTTATAGTCTACGTCCAATGTACAGTATAAGGGGCAGTCAAATTACAATGAGACAGATGGAAAAAAAGTTAGTACACTGTCTGTTATATCAAAAATTGTCGCCATAACTGTTGAGGCCTAATTCATTTATCCCACTGTGGGACAAGACGGTCAATGCCTTCTTGGTAAGATGTTTGTGGTTGCCTCCGGAACCATGATTGTACCCAAGCGTGCACCTCTGCATCCGAAGCAAATCGGCGGCCACGAATGTCTTTCTTCAGGGCACAGCTCGGGAATGGATTTCACTTCCTGACACTCTACTCCTTCCGCAGTCAAAAACCGCACTACACCTCACTGTTCCTCTTTCCTGGTCTCCATAGTGACGTCCGACGCACACACCACTCACTGACCTCACATCGAGCACGCCTAACAGACAAATAGCACAGAGGTGAACGTTCGTGCGGTTCCTTCCTGATGCCCAATAAAGGGCGCTATTATACACACACCTACCTGCGTTACCAACGTCCATGCCATGCTCGTTATATCATTTGTCTCGTTTTCATTTGACTGTTCCTTATATTTATAAAATGTCAATTAATATTTGGCCTGTTTCTATTTCTTGGTGCATGCAGTATTTTTGCATTTGTCTACAGACACAGGCTAGAGCAAAACGTGGTTTTTCATCGCTGTCTCAGTCTTATTTATGGCCGTGATTATATGAGTGGTGCTGAGTAATGATATTCGAGGTACAGCGAGTGTCTGTTGGATGTTCTGAAAGGTGCTACTCAAAGGTTCAGTGTAGTTACAGTGCCTCACTCGGGAAAGGAATGCAACTTACCATTCATACAATAATCAGTAAAAATAGACTCCGAGCTGGGAATCTCTCCTTTCAGGGCAGCAGGTTGATTCACTTAGCACTCCAAAACTAATATAGACCATCTAACTACAGGATAAGAACCATGTAATCATAACTACCTACTTGAATGAAATAATGAAAAACAAAACAATTGATTTCTATTAACAAATTACACATTAATGGAGGCTTGCTGTTACAGTGAGCAAGTTTACGTTCTCAAATGGCTATATTGGCTGGGTCAACGACCTGCGACACTTCCTGACTTATTATAATCTCTCATTTGTAGTAACTAGAAATACGTAACTTGCTATTCCTTCCGAGTGGTCTCGTTCCACTGGTGGTGCACCATTCCCGTCTACCTCTCAGAATACCTTAACTACGAGGGCTGTTTTTTTTTTCAAGTTCCTATGGACTGTATAAAAATAACAGATTGACATACCAAACTGATTTTACTACTAAGTGTTTGCTTGCTGTATTCTTATGTCTCAACATAATCGCCAAAACGATTGAAACATTTATCGTATCGTTACACCAGCTTTCCAATGTCCTCGGCAAAAAAAATCTGCCGCCACTGAGGTGGGTACGTATGGACAGTATCCTGAAGTTTTTCCTTTTTGACGAGGCGTTGCCGCCCAACAATACCTTCAATTCTCAAAAAAAAATGAAAATCATTCAGTGCTGGTTTGGACTAAACGGCAGATGGTCCAAAACTTCAAACTTGAATTCTTTGAAAAAGTTTATCGTAACGTTGGCACAGTGCGGTCGTGAATGATTTTCACTTTTTTCGAGAATCGAAACCGGTCCACCATGGTGAGAGGCCAGGAGCTTGACTGCTGTGCCACCACGTCCCACAAAGTAAGGAACCTACAAAGAAGAACAGAATATGGAAGTAGGAGAAAGGATGAGAAGATACTGGCATTGAGTCGTGGCAGTCCATAGAAGGCCAAGACGATAATCAATAAATAAATAATAATAATAATAATAATGAAATGAAAATCCACAGCCTGTTTCCAGTCGACTTACCGGGCCAGGAATGGAATGAATGAAGCCCCGATCTAGCGGCGAGGATATGAACTGTGCCGGCTGCCGAAGCCTCTCGCACTCTCCTGGGGCAATGATTAAATGAATGACAAATGAAATAACATGATAGTGGAGAGTATTGCTGAAATGAAATATTGACAGAGAAACCCGGAGTAGCCGGAGAAAAGCCAGTCTGCCTCCACTTTTTCCAGCACAAATCTCACATGGAGTGACCGGGATTTGATCCATGGACCCAGCGGTGAGAGGCCGGCGTGCTGCCGCGTAAGCCACGGAGGCTCTCAAGATAATTATAATGATAATAATAATAATAATAATTCAAGTTAGCAATTCCGAAGTTGATGATTGTGAGCTCTCAGAAATACTAAATAGTATCTAGGGGCAGATCACCTCGCTGTTCATCCCCTTAGACAAGATAACTAACGAATTAACTAACATGAAAAATGTACTTCAAAAATGTGAGGATATAGAAAGTAGCTTCAAAAATCCTGTCCGGCAGTTTCCTTAATGACCAGAGCTTATATTGTTTCTCAGCTCCCACGTGACAACCACTTCTCCGAGAGTATTCTGGGTAAATTTGCGCCATACTGGACCAATCACTACAGTCATAAGTAGCCTACTTACGAGGTCAAGCAGTGTTTGGAAGTTCAAGTTTGAAAGAGACCTACGACACAAGGTTGAATAGCAGTCATTCCTCGTAGAACTGCATATTTTAATTCATCTGGCAGGTCAGATTTCCCTTGTCTCAACTCCGGCTCTGAATTGCAACACGCAGGGCTATTTAAACTCCCTCAGACATTCTGTCGCCAATCTACTGTCGTTGAATTTTAATATTTAAAGAAAGGAAATAAGCAAACCTCTCCTTATATCCACATGAAATACAAATTAAACCCTTTGAATTAAGTGATGAATAATATAATATTAGTAACTGGCAACCCGCCCCGGCTTCGCCCGGGAACAGTATGAATGCATTACGTGGTAAGCGCTCTTTTTTCGAGGTCAATGAATTACAACCTATATCCGTTTTACATCTCGGCATGATGGGTTAAAATCACTGACTGAACTATTAACTTTATTATCATGGAGATGCATGTGCAACGAATTCTTGCCAGACGTAATTTAAGAATGGTGAAGTGCACGAAACACAAATCTCGCTTCCGTCCAATCTTAACTTGATTGTGTATTTTGCGGAACGAAAAGTTCACAAGCGAAATGAAAAAAAGCCGAGTTGCACTTCTAGGGAAACTCCAAACACAACCACTCTTCTCTGAAGTCTTAACACAACACGGCTCGACAGTTTGCTGCTGGCTGTATCTGGGGTAGTAGGCTCGCCTGCTAGCTTGGATGTAACTGGGGTGATAGGCTCGCCCCTAGCTATCTCGTAATATTTCGCCTCAGTAATTGAATGGAGATTGTTGGAAGAAATAAAAACGTAAAATCACTTATAATGGGCGATGTATTGAAAATAGAGGTATGCTCTCGCGTACTTTTGTGTAGAACTTTTCATGCTGAACAATTCTTACACTGAAAGAATTTTCACTGAAATCGTTACTGCTTGGCTTTCTTTCATCTTAAATAAATTATTTTCTATAGAAACCTTCCTCCAGATATCATTTCCAGAATGGTGAAACCCGCATCAAAATCCATCCAGTGGTTCTCGAGATTACCCGTGACATCCAAGAATCCGGTACTTGGTTTTATAGGCTACAAGAGATAAACGAATAGAGATGAGATATGGGCAGTAGGTTAAAAAGAATACCTCTGATTAAATACAGTACCGTAAATATCTTTGTACAAATTATGAGGGTTTGGTTCAATGCAACTTGACAGGTGACATCAATGGTAAATTACCCTAATCCTTACTTACCTAGTACACCTCATTATATTATGCCTTTGCGTCTTTTACCATCATAAACTATTGTTGTGTATTTCGATGATCCAACCAGCTTCTGGGCTGACTGCTTTCAGTGATGTGGACATATCGGTTTGTATTCATATAAATTGTAGTTTAGAGAATAGCTTTTCCTACGGCGGACATACTTTGATGTGAATGAATTGAATGTGCCACCGCTAGACTCCAAAATAATACTGTTGAGTCTAGAATTCTATTAAATAAGTAGCTATAAGAGCGTGCAATCTTCATCACGATTTGCGGATTTGTCTATATGTGGACAGGCCGCTTGCCTTTGATGGGAAGGATCCTGCATTCTATTCCCTGCTAGGTTGAGATTTTTAACTTTGTGAGGATATTTCCCCTGACTAGGGAATTGTTTTTCTTACGTCTCATCTAATGAGATATTCTCATTTCATGTTTCAGTTCCTCCATCGATACGGATGTCACCAGGAAGCGGGCAGCTGAAAGCAAGGAAAGGAGGAACGGTTACATTGGAATGCAAGGCCTCGGGGAATCCAGTTCCCAGCATTCTTTGGACAAGAAAGGTAGGAATTCCCAGATGTATTTCTCACCTGGAAGTATTTCTCTAAGTTACACTTGTAGCCGTGCAAACTACCCTGCGTACGGGACAATAACAACATTTGTTGGTCGATTCGATCACACAGTGAGTTTGAGTATTTCCACACTCACTCTACGCAACTGATGAAGATAGTATTGCTAATCCTAGGATACATTATCTATTCTAGCTACAAAATACAGTATATGGCCAGATTATTATGATCATTCGTTGATTTTGTTTCCTATATATTGAGCCCGAATTCGCTCACGCTGGTGATAATGTTTATGCTAACACCAGAATTTCTATGTCAAAGAATTTTTGAACGCATCTAGGAAGCTATAAACGCACTTTTGACGTTGTCAACAAGCTGCCAATATTTATTTCTCACGATTAAAGAACTCGTTCTTTGAGCACCTTTGAATATATCATCTACAGTATTTCTGCTTAATTTGCCAGTTGAAAATGGTCTAATAATAATTTATTTCAAGATTGAGACAATGGTATGACCTTGCGGATATGCAAAGACGATGTCAAAATTTGCTCAACGACTTCTCTTGTCTCGAAGCCAGAACACTCGTATCCGTGAAGAACTCAACCCCTTGCGTGCGAGTGTGTATGGCACCTAGCACACGGACGTTCTTAACAGTCCGGTTTAGTTGACCGAGGAAACGAATAAGTTATGGGGATAAATTACTAGTGGGAATCCTTCATCATCCAGTTTATATTTGGCACGAAGTGTGCTGGTGATTACCGAGTGGTATTCAACAAAGTGTGTGAAATATTTCCAAAAGGAAATACAAAAATATCATCATTTATCGACCTTGCACAAGGTCCAGTGTTTCAAGACCTCATGGCCGACTATTGTGTAACTTACCAATTATTAATTCGGTGAATATTCAAAGGTCCGAAGTGATTTATATAACAGCAGTGCCAATAATATTACAAATATCCATGCTGTGTAAAAGCCGAGATTTTTTAGCACAAGATTTCTCCGATTTAGTGCGATAACCATTTTCAATAAAGTGATTGTCTTTGTGAGCAGACACGTGCTGTGTCTTGTAAATTCAGTGCCGCAGACAAGGCCATCCTTGAAAATAATCTGCAAATCATAAGTGTAGCAGCAGTGTTGCTAGTGAAAATTACGATAAATGCAGTGTTTCACCATCGAAATTTTATAACCTACACTATGTCAGAGCATCGCCACGTGCTGAGAATTTCAACACCTATCATCATGCAGTCTATTATGGCGTGAGCCATTAATTTGGGAGAGATGCTGAACATCTAAGCTGCACAATAAGATGGAGACCGAAGAATGGATAATGATGTCTGAGGACGAGTGACGGAGGTTTTCGCTAAAACACTTTTGGAAGGAAATTACCCCTCAATTTAATTCCCTTGTGAATGAGGTGATCAACACACGCCGTGAGTCATGATCTAATGACCATTTGTAAGGTGATGATTCTTGGCGGATTAGCCTAGCGGCCGTAACTCTGATTTTCAGTCATCTAGGTAGGGTATTTTAGTTTCTTCTTCTTTAGACACCGTCTGTGGGGAGTAGTGGAGTAGTGGCGCTTCTAACGCACTCCAAAACCCTCCTTGCCCCACTACTAAGCCTTAGTCATGTTAAATATTTCTCGAACGCGTAGTCCGATTTTGACAAATGAGGTATTGTTGGACTCGGGCTGACGTCCTCTTTGCTATGGACCACTCGTTATATTTTTCAAATTTTTTTTGAAAATTTTTGTTTTCGAAACTAGGTGATAGTTTGAAAACCAAAGATGATAGAACGTTATGCCATGGCCCAAACGAATGGTATTTATGACCTTTATTTTCTATAATAAAACTTTTTTACTTTTTATGTTTTTTTGAAAACACTCGAATTTTGAAAATCCTATATTTTGGAAACTAGGAACTCTACAAAAAAAATTGTTTGACATAAATGAAAGGTCCCTATGCCCTCTACCCCCAAAATAAATTTCAAGTCTCTAGAGAAAAAAATTGTGTGTAGTAGTGGGATGGTGGGGGAGCTGCTTCCAAAAGCAAGTGGTGAGCCCCTGCGACCTTGGATTGGAAGGAGCCATGCTAGGAGGGCGTGCTTGGATTCGTTTTTTTCGTCTCGTCGTGCTCTTTACGGGAATGTCGGTGTCGAAAATGTGAAAATCTGGAAACACAGTCTTTTTGGGGTAAAAACGTGATTTTAGACTTTTTGCTATATCTCACGAACCAATAACGCTAGAGGCGTGTTCGACAGGTCCAAGGACTCGGGGTAACGTCCTCTCTCCTATGGACCACTCGTTATAATTTTTAATAAAATTGGAAACTCGATTTTGGGGTAAACACGTGTTTTTGTGATTTTGTTGATATCTCACGAAGCAATAACGCTAGAGGCATGTACGATGGGTCCAAGGACTCGGACAGACGTTCTCTTCGCTATGAACTACTCGTTGTAATTAAAAAAAAATTTGGAAACGCGATTTTGGGGTAAACACGTGTTTTTTGTGATTTTTGCCGATATCTCACGAACCAATAACGCTAGAGACGTGTACGAGGTGTCCTAGGACTCGGGCTAACGCCCCCTTTCAAATGTGGTAGATATTTTTTTTCAAAAAAGATAATTCACAAAGGGCCTAACGCCATACATGTTGAAAAAACGTTTTCTTTTTCTTTACCTGTTTATAATGTTTATAAAGCGTGGTGGTTGAGAGAGAGAGACCATACGGCTGGGTGTGTGTGTTTCAACGAACCTGTCGCTAACCACAAGGACCATGCTTAATAGAACAATCGCTATTTCGACGGGTCGGTGTATGACAGAGCGAGCGTGCGTTTTTCTGATATTTTACCTTTAACGTGTAAACGGTAATGAGAGCTAGGTTCTATGTTGGTCGAAGCGAGTAGAGAAAACAAACTTGCCGAGGAGGTGAAGGACATTTGAGCTTATTGGAAGGCATTGATCTGACTTGACAACAAGTGCAATGGAAAAAATGACCAAGACGCTTGAAGGTGAAATAATCTGACCATCGTGGTGGCAGGGGAGTGCGAAAGGCGTGCACACATGTGTGAAACCACAGGCACGCTAAACCAGTGACATCCTGTCTTGCTTCGTACGTGACAAAATGCAAGTCCATGTGAAATTTGATCTACCGCAGGTGTTCACCTTGGACGTTATCTGTCCACGTGCATGATAACTGTTAACAAGTCACATCCTGTTTTGCTTCGTACGTGACAAAATGCAAGTTCATGTGAAATTTGATCCGGCACAGGTGTTCGCCTGGGACGTTAGCTGCCCACGTGCACGATAAGAGAATGTTCAAAGCGTGGGAAAAAAAAAAGATTATACATGCAATGTGATATATAAAGACACGTCGCTGACATTTCCACTCGCACTTATGTGACTACTTTTGAACACGCTACAGCGTTGTGTGAAACACTTGGCCTTGTTTAACAGTTTTGGTGTTGGTGGAAAATACTTATTCTTGTTGTGAGGTAGGTATATATTTATTCATTTATACATTTATTGATTTATATATAAATACATGCAATTATTTATTGATTAGGTAATTAATGATTTTATTTATTTATTTGTTTGCAGATAACCGGCATACCTTACATGTCAGAGGGAGAAGAAACTATTGCACTTTTGAGCCCACTAGAAGGGAAGAGTAACAAGTCACTGCAAGTAAAGGTGAGATGATTTTTTTTTAAACTAACTTGTTTCATTTTTTTTGTTTTATGTTTTATTTTATGAAATGTATGTATTAACCTGAATTTAGGTATTTATAGCGGTTTATTTTATTTATTTTTAGAAACTTGGAAAGAATAGCCTTACCGCCGTAGCAGTCGCTGAAAAAAACCAGAAACGCACTAAAGCGAAACCACTGCCAAAGAGTGAACTGTTTAAAACTCAGGTAAGTCCAACTTAAAAATGCTATTCCATTTTACCACTACTGAAAACTCGTAGACAAAAAAAAAATTCATTACCTGTACATGACTGGGACAATGATTGCTTTCTTGATTAATGGCTATGTTGTTGTTGTTGACTGGGAAAAGTACAAGGCCATGTTGGATTTTCTAAAAATAAAATAATAAATTTAATTTATGGGTGGTTCCCTATGGACTCAACGAATATCCACAGGTTTGAACATGATAATGTGAACAAAATGACATGACATTCATTTTTGTTTATATATTGGTTAAAGGGAGGGTGGGGGAATGTAAATGACTGTAGCTTTATAAAAAAGAAAATAAGTACATGGGTTACTGTTTGTGCCAACATACAGTTTATTTTTAATGGTGTTTTGATATATTAATGCCAATTAACGTTAACGTTTTATTTACAAGTATTGATTGATTGATTGATTGATTGATTGATTGAGTGATGGGTTATTTTGTTTGCTTTTAGGTGTCGTCATGTGCCATTAACGTAATGAACAGACAGTGAACAAGCATGCATTATGCTTTAAAGTACTCTGTGCAATGTTAATAACTTACAATAAGAAAACGTTTTATTATAACACATGGCGTTAGCACCAAATACAACAAGTGAGCAAGTTGGTTTACCACGTGGGTTAAATTTAAAATCAGAACATGATCGATGGTTAACATTTGAATCCTGGCCTGTAGGCTTTTTGTCGACGCATGAACTTGCAAAAGCCGGTTTTTTTTTACTTGAACCGAGGAGATGTGGTGCGCTGTGTGTTTTGTCGTATTGAACTTTCACACTGGGAAGAAGGGGATGATCCCTTTAGAGACCATTTGCGATGGTCTCCTCACTGTCCTTACATGCTTGGAAAGCAAGTGGGTAACCTACCCGTGCATTCATTTTACCGAACCACAAGGCCTATGGCCGCTACTTACGTTGCTGAATCACAAATAAATAATAATAATGATGTATTACCAGCCAACGGTAGTGTCGATATATGTGGTCCATATGCCATAGACAGTGTTGAATTGGCGTGTGCTTTTGAAAAATTGGGAGTTTGCAAGACTAAAGCACTAGCACACCCAGAGTACAGCTCTGTTGAAAAACGTTTCGAATCTTATAAAAATGTTTGGCCATTAATATTAAAACACCTTACCAAACAGCTAAGTGAAGCTGGATTTTTTTATACTGGTGAAGGGGATAAAACAATATGTTTTTATTGTGGATTTGCTTTAAAGGATTGGCAAATGACTGATGACCCTTTTGTGCAACACGCTCGTTGGTTACCAAACTGTAAATACATGGTGTTGCTTAAAGGTCAGGAATTTGTGAACACTATTCGTAAAGAAAAAGTGATTGCAGCACAAGACATAAAAGTGCCTTTAGAGTTAGAGCACGCGGAGCAAATACATAAGGCTGAAAGAAAAGACTTGTCTCACGAACAGATACAAAAGTGTGACCAACAATTATGTAAAATTTGTTATCAAGATGAACTAGGTGTTGTATTTTTACCCTGTGGACACATGATAGCCTGTGTCAAGTGTGCATTAGAACTTAACACTTGTGCTATATGCAGAAAAGTAGTATCTGCAACAGTTAGGGCATTTCTTGCATAACTAGTATAATTTATTCGCCATGGATAGTGCAAAATCCCTAATTGCACAATATTATTAAAGCTGTTTTAGAGTGTAATAGATATGCTTTTGTTTTGTTTATAGACTACTACAATGAATGTTTTGAATGCTGTGGGACAATCATGTGGCTTAGAGACAAAGAAGCTCAGCGAATTGCCAATGCATATTCCATTCCGCATTATCAAGATTCGGAAATTGAAAACAGCATATGGTGATCGTGTACTTTGTGTATGTGAAAACTTTGAGACATTTCTGCCTATACGGTTTAATGATATGTCGGAGAGTGTTTTTGATGAAGTCAATAATGCTGTGCAACCTGTACACTTAATTTATGAAGGTTTTAAAAACAATAGGTGCATGGTTCGTTTTAATTAAATAAATAAATAATGTGAAATAATAATGGAAATTATAAGTAATGACAATATACTGAAAAAGAAAGAAAATATGTGCATAGAATAGTAATGTTTTAGTGTTCAGTGTTGTCTTTAAAAATATTATGATGAAACCAAAAAAAATGTATATAAAGTTTGTAAATAAATGCAAAATGATGTTACAATGCTGTTTTATTTTATACAAAGTTAGTATATTTAACATTGCAGAGTATACATGATTATGACAATAAATGCATACTGAATACAAGCCTTTCTCACATTACAATAGTCTGTTATAGTTTTAAACACAAGGCTTGTTGTAGATCATTTTATAGCAATGTCCCTTTAATGTTGTTTTCGAAAAGTGGGGAAGCCACAATGGTTGTATTGACATAAAAACCTTATGGTTATTACTATTTAGTCACTTTGATCCCCTTGCAGATCAACAGTAGATGACCTAGTTGTTCCACTCTTTAAAACGACAACAACAACACTACCTCTTGCATAGTTTGTGATGTTGATGGCTCTTGCGACGTGGAAGATGGATTAAAAATAACTTTGAGAACAGGGGTTAAACGTTGATCATTAAACAATGCACTATTTTGAGTAGCAATATGGTTTTCTTGATTTTTTGTCGACGGCAACTGTGTTTCATGCGGTACACTACATTGATGATCACTGACACTTAAAACCTCACTATTTTTACTTTTTAGGTCACCACGACAATGTTTGGAACGTTGCTTTGAACAACGCCAAATAACAGTTCCATTTTTATTGGTTCGTTTCACAATATATGAATATCCTTTATAGTATGCGTAAGGCTTACCATACCTAGTCACTGATACTTCCATATCAACTGTCGAGCATAGACTAAGCTCTAGTAAAGTCAACTTGGTAATAAGAATACTAGTTTAATGTGAGAGCAAATATGGATCCAAAGAGTTCAGGTAAAAGTGAAAGCAAATAAGCAAATATTAGAAACAAGAGTTGGGGTGAAAGTGGTCGCAAAGTGGTAGACCCATTACACAATAATTTCAGCACGACGAAGCTCTTGTTCAATTTCTTTGATTTCCCAATCGTGACCAGTATGGCCAGATTGACGTGAGGCATGCAACAACTGTAGCCGCTGGACGAGCTTATTGGGATTGTGCCAGTATACAAATTTAACAAATGGATTTTTAGGTGTAAACAAAGCATTACCATTATCATGATCATTATCATCATCGTCATTATCATCATCATGATCACCATTATCATCATGACCATCATCACTGTTACTATATAGTCCTTTTTGATCCTCTTGCAATACCACTTTATTTATAGTCTGAGTTGATTTTGACAGTGTTGAAGGTTTCTTGGACGTTGACAACTGTCCTAACATGACGTTTTGAGGACATGATAAGTCCTTTTGAACAAACACTGTACTATCTTTAGCCGCAATATCGTTTTCTTGAACTTGCTTTTTAGCATTTTGATAATTGTTTGTAAACAGTAAGCGTGGTTCGTTTCGAGCACTACATTGATGAACACTCACACTTAAAACCTTTCCATTTTTACTTTTCAGATTGCCTCGACATTTTGTTGACCTCTCTTTTGAGCATCGCCAGAATATTATTCCATTCACATTCTGGCGATTATAGTTATAGGAGTAGCCTTGATAGAGTGCACGTAGCCTACCTTTGTTGGTTGTAATAAGTTCCATAGTAGTAACTGACCTGTCAGTACGATGTTCACACTACAAAGGTTACAACTGTTTTGCTGATGGAGTGACCTACTATAAGCTTATATATTGGCTTATGTGTTGGCTTTTTGTGTTGGCTTTTCGTGTTGGCTTTTGTGTTGGCTTATGTGTTGGCTTTTTGTGTTGGCTTTTTGTGTTGGCTTTTCATGTTGGCTTTTCGTGTTGGCTTATGTGTTGGCTTTTTGTGTTGGCTTTTTGTGTTGGCTTTTCGTGTTGGCTTTTGTGTTGGCTTATGTGTTGGCTTTTTGTGTTGGCTTTTTGTGTTGGCTTTTCATGTTGGCTTTTCGTGTTGGCTTTTCGTGTTGGCTTTTTGTGTTGGCTTTTCGTGTTGGCATTTCGTGTTGGCTTTTCGTGTTGGCTTTTTGTGTTGGCTTTTCGTGTTGGCATTTCGTGTTGGCTTTTCGTGTTGGCTTTTTTTGTATTGGCCTTTCGTGTTGGCTTTTTGTATTGGCTTTTCGTGTTGGCTTTTTGTGTTGGCTTTAGTATTGGCTTTTGTATTGGCTTATTTGACAAGTTATTTGTGTCAATGTATTTAGTGGATTTTTTCTTGGTGTTGGAAAGTAGTTGAAAGAGGGGGAATATTTAAAGACTTAACCTCAGCTCACTAACCTAACCTAACCTTTCAACTCTCAGATGTTAATTAAATTCTGTGCATTGTCGAGTTGGAGCCCAAGACCTCAGGGGTTAAAAAAACAATTATTTTTGACGACTTATTTTGGTAACTTATTTTAATGGCTAACCTAACTTTACCTAACCTAACCTAACCTAACCTAACCTCAGCTCACTTTGGATATTACTAGTAAGTGTTCATATCCTCTGCTAGGTAGCATGCTAGTAGTACAGGTAGTGCTCATATTTACCGCTAGATAGCGGAAACATACTTTGCATGTTGCATGTGACACTTGTGAAGTTTAACCACATGCAAGACGTGCTTGTATAAGTTCTCTATTTAAACTCAATATACAATTAACCACTAAATGTTCAGAACTAACATGTATAGCCATGTTTAGGGTATATAGGAGACCCTTAGCAAGAAAGGCTGTCTAACCCACGAGTGTACAGCCTTGTCATACGCAGTAAGCCCCTGTTGGCTTTCTCAAATTGTTGTTGTTGTTGTTTTCTGCCAACAGGGGCTTACTGCGTATGACAAGGCTGTACACTCGTGGGTTAGACAGCCTTTCTTGCTAAGGGTCTCCTATATACCCTAAACATGGCTATACATGTTAGTTCTGAACATTTAGTGGTTAATTGTATATTGAGTTTAAATAGAGAACTTATACAAGCACGTCTTGCATGTGGTTAAACTTCACAAGTGTCACATGCAACATGCAAAGTATGTTTCCGCTATCTAGCGGTAAATATGAGCACTACCTGTACTACTAGCATGCTACCTAGCAGAGGATATGAACACTTACTAGTAATATCCAAAGTGAGCTGAGGTTAGGTTAGGTTAGGTTAGGTTAGGTAAAGTTAGGTTAGCCATTAAAATAAGTTACCAAAATAAGTCGTCAAAAATAATTGTTTTTTTAACCCCTGAGGTCTTGGGCTCCAACTCGACAATGCACAGAATTTAATTAACATCTGAGAGTTGAAAGGTTAGGTTAGGTTAGTGAGCTGAGGTTAAGTCTTTAAATATTCCCTCTCTTTCAAATACTTTCCAACACCAAGAAAAAATCCACTAAATACATTGACACAAATAACTTGTCAAATAAGCCAATACAAAAGCCAATACTAAAGCCAACACAAAAAGCCAACACGAAAAGCCAATACAAAAAGCCAACACGAAAGGCCAATACAAAAAAAGCCAACACGAAAAGCCAACACGAAATGCCAACACGAAAAGCCAACACAAAAAGCCAACACGAAAAGCCAACACAAAAGCCAACACGAAATGCCAACACGAAAAGCCAACACAAAAAGCTAACACGAAAAGCCAACACGAAAAGCCAACATGAAAAGCCAACACAAAAAGCCAACACAAAAAGCCAACACATAAGCCAACACAAAAGCCAACACGAAAAGCCAACACAAAAAGCCAACACAAAAAGCCAACACATAAGCCAACACGAAAAGCCAACATGAAAAGCCAACACAAAAAGCCAACACAAAAAGTCAACACATAAGCCAACACAAAAGCCAACACGAAAAGCCAACACAAAAAGCCAACACATAAGCCAATATATAAGCTTATAGTAGGTCACTCCATCAGCAAAACAGTTGTAACCTTTGTAGTGTGAACATCGTACTGACAGGTCAGTTACTACTATGGAACTTATTACAACCAACAAAGGTAGGCTACGTGCACTCTATCAAGGCTACTCCTATAACTATAATCGCCAGAATGTGAATGGAATAATATTCTGGCGATGCTCAAAAGAGAGGTCAACAAAATGTCGAGGCAATCTGAAAAGTAAAAATGGAAAGGTTTTAAGTGTGAGTGTTCATCAATGTAGTGCTCGAAACGAACCACGCTTACTGTTTACAAACAATTATCAAAATGCTAAAAAGCAAGTTCAAGAAAACGATATTGCGGCTAAAGATAGTACAGTGTTTGTTCAAAAGGACTTATCATGTCCTCAAAACGTCATGTTAGGACAGTTGTCAACGTCCAAGAAACCTTCAACACTGTCAAAATCAACTCAGACTATAAATAAAGTGGTATTGCAAGAGGATCAAAAAGGACTATATAGTAACAGTGATGATGGTCATGATGATAATGGTGATCATGATGATGATAATGACGATGATGATAATGATCATGATAATGGTAATGCTTTGTTTACACCTAAAAATCCATTTGTTAAATTTGTATACTGGCACAATCCCAATAAGCTCGTCCAGCGGCTACAGTTGTTGCATGCCTCACGTCAATCTGGCCATACTGGTCACGATTGGGAAATCAAAGAAATTGAACAAGAGCTTCGTCGTGCTGAAATTATTGTGTAATGGGTCTACCACTTTGCGACCACTTTCACCCCAACTCTTGTTTCTAATATTTGCTTATTTGCTTTCACTTTTACCTGAACTCTTTGGATCCATATTTGCTCTCACATTAAACTAGTATTCTTATTACCAAGTTGACTTTACTAGAGCTTAGTCTATGCTCGACAGTTGATATGGAAGTATCAGTGACTAGGTATGGTAAGCCTTACGCATACTATAAAGGATATTCATATATTGTGAAACGAACCAATAAAAATGGAACTGTTATTTGGCGTTGTTCAAAGCAACGTTCCAAACATTGTCGTGGTGACCTAAAAAGTAAAAATAGTGAGGTTTTAAGTGTCAGTGATCATCAATGTAGTGTACCGCATGAAACACAGTTGCCGTCGACAAAAAATCAAGAAAACCATATTGCTACTCAAAATAGTGCATTGTTTAATGATCAACGTTTAACCCCTGTTCTCAAAGTTATTTTTAATCCATCTTCCACGTCGCAAGAGCCATCAACATCACAAACTATGCAAGAGGTAGTGTTGTTGTTGTCGTTTTAAAGAGTGGAACAACTAGGTCATCTACTGTTGATCTGCAAGGGGATCAAAGTGACTAAATAGTAATAACCATAAGGTTTTTATGTCAATACAACCATTGTGGCTTCCCCACTTTTCGAAAACAACATTAAAGGGACATTGCTATAAAATGATCTACAACAAGCCTTGTGTTTAAAACTATAACAGACTATTGTAATGTGAGAAAGGCTTGTATTCAGTATGCATTTATTGTCATAATCATGTATACTCTGCAATGTTAAATATACTAACTTTGTATAAAATAAAACAGCATTGTAACATCATTTTGCATTTATTTACAAACTTTATATACATTTTTTTTGGTTTCATCATAATATTTTTAAAGACAACACTGAACACTAAAACATTACTATTCTATGCACATATTTTCTTTCTTTTTCAGTATATTGTCATTACTTATAATTTCCATTATTATTTCACATTATTTATTTATTTAATTAAAACGAACCATGCACCTATTGTTTTTAAAACCTTCATAAATTAAGTGTACAGGTTGCACAGCATTATTGACTTCATCAAAAACACTCTCCGACATATCATTAAACCGTATAGGCAGAAATGTCTCAAAGTTTTCACATACACAAAGTACACGATCACCATATGCTGTTTTCAATTTCCGAATCTTGATAATGCGGAATGGAATATGCATTGGCAATTCGCTGAGCTTCTTTGTCTCTAAGCCACATGATTGTCCCACAGCATTCAAAACATTCATTGTAGTAGTCTATAAACAAAACAAAAGCATATCTATTACACTCTAAAACAGCTTTAATAATATTGTGCAATTAGGGATTTTGCACTATCCATGGCGAATAAATTATACTAGTTATGCAAGAAATGCCCTAACTGTTGCAGATACTACTTTTCTGCATATAGCACAAGTGTTAAGTTCTAATGCACACTTGACACAGGCTATCATGTGTCCACAGGGTAAAAATACAACACCTAGTTCATCTTGATAACAAATTTTACATAATTGTTGGTCACACTTTTGTATCTGTTCGTGAGACAAGTCTTTTCTTTCAGCCTTATGTATTTGCTCCGCGTGCTCTAACTCTAAAGGCACTTTTATGTCTTGTGCTGCAATCACTTTTTCTTTACGAATAGTGTTCACAAATTCCTGACCTTTAAGCAACACCATGTATTTACAGTTTGGTAACCAACGAGCGTGTTGCACAAAAGGGTCATCAGTCATTTGCCAATCCTTTAAAGCAAATCCACAATAAAAACATATTGTTTTATCCCCTTCACCAGTATAAAAAAATCCAGCTTCACTTAGCTGTTTGGTAAGGTGTTTTAATATTAATGGCCAAACATTTTTATAAGATTCGAAACGTTTTTCAACAGAGCTGTACTCTGGGTGTGCTAGTGCTTTAGTCTTGCAAACTCCCAATTTTTCAAAAGCACACGCCAATTCAACACTGTCTATGGCATATGGACCACATATATCGACACTACCGTTGGCTGGTAATACATCATTATTATTATTTATTTGTGATTCAGCAACGTAAGTAGCGGCCATAGGCCTTGTGGTTCGGTAAAATGAATGCACGGGTAGGTTACCCACTTGCTTTCCAAGCATGTAAGGACAGTGAGGAGACCATCGCAAATGGTCTCTAAAGGGATCATCCCCTTCTTCCCAGTGTGAAAGTTCAATACGACAAAACACACAGCGCACCACATCTCCTCGGTTCAAGTAAAAAAAAACGGCTTTTGCAAGTTCTTGCGTCGACAAAAAGCCTACAGGCCAGGATTCAAATGTTAACCATCGATCATGTTCTGATTTTAAATTTAACCCACGTGGTAAACCAACTTGCTCACTTGTTGTATTTGGTACTAACGCCATGTGTTATAATAAAACGTTTTCTTATTGTAAGTTATTAACATTGCACAGAGTACTTTAAAGCATAATGCATGCTTGTTCACTGTCTGTTCATTACGTTAATGGCACATGACGACACCTAAAAGCAAACAAAATAACCCATCACTCAATCAATCAATCAATCAATCAATCAATACTTGTAAATAAAACGTTAACGTTAATTGGCATTAATATATCAAAACACCATTAAAAATAAACTGTATGTTGGCACAAACAGTAACCCATGTACTTATTTTCTTTTTTATAAAGCTACAGTCATTTACATTCCCCCACCCTCCCTTTAACCAATATATAAACAAAAATGAATGTCATGTCATTTTGTTCACATTATCATGTTCAAACCTGTGGATATTCGTTGAGTCCATAGGGAACCACCCATAAATTAAATTTATTATTTTATTTTTAGAAAATCCAACATGGCCTTGTACTTTTCCCAGTCAACAACAACAACATAGCCATTAATCAAGAAAGCAATCATTGTCCCAGTCATGTACAGGTAATGAATTTTTTTTTTGTCTACGAGTTTTCAGTAGTGGTAAAATGGAATAGCATTTTTAAGTTGGACTTACCTGAGTTTTAAACAGTTCACTCTTTGGCAGTGGTTTCGCTTTAGTGCGTTTCTGGTTTTTTTCAGCGACTGCTACGGCGGTAAGGCTATTCTTTCCAAGTTTCTAAAAATAAATAAAATAAACCGCTATAAATACCTAAATTCAGGTTAATACATACATTTCATAAAATAAAACATAAAACAAAAAAAATGAAACAAGTTAGTTTAAAAAAAATCATCTCACCTTTACTTGCAGTGACTTGTTACTCTTCCCTTCTAGTGGGCTCAAAAGTGCAATAGTTTCTTCTCCCTCTGACATGTAAGGTATGCCGGTTATCTGCAAACAAATAAATAAATAAAATCATTAATTACCTAATCAATAAATAATTGCATGTATTTATATATAAATCAATAAATGTATAAATGAATAAATATATACCTACCTCACAACAAGAATAAGTATTTTCCACCAACACCAAAACTGTTAAACAAGGCCAAGTGTTTCACACAACGCTGTAGCGTGTTCAAAAGTAGTCACATAAGTGCGAGTGGAAATGTCAGCGACGTGTCTTTATATATCACATTGCATGTATAATCTTTTTTTTTTCCCACGCTTTGAACATTCTCTTATCGTGCACGTGGGCAGCTAACGTCCCAGGCGAACACCTGTGCCGGATCAAATTTCACATGAACTTGCATTTTGTCACGTACGAAGCAAAACAGGATGTGACTTGTTAACAGTTATCATGCACGTGGACAGATAACGTCCAAGGTGAACACCTGCGGTAGATCAAATTTCACATGGACTTGCATTTTGTCACGTACGAAGCAAGACAGGATGTCACTGGTTTAGCGTGCCTGTGGTTTCACACATGTGTGCACGCCTTTCGCACTCCCCTGCCACCACGATGGTCAGATTATTTCACCTTCAAGCGTCTTGGTCATTTTTTCCATTGCACTTGTTGTCAAGTCAGATCAATGCCTTCCAATAAGCTCAAATGACCTTCACCTCCTCGGCAAGTTTGTTTTCTCTACTCGCTTCGACCAACATAGAACCTAGCTCTCATTACCGTTTACACGTTAAAGGTAAAATATCAGAAAAACGCACGCTCGCTCTGTCATACACCGACCCGTCGAAATAGCGATTGTTCTATTAAGCATGGTCCTTGTGGTTAGCGACAGGTTCGTTGAAACACACACACCCAGCCGTATGGTCTCTCTCTCTCAACCACCACGCTTTATAAACATTATAAACAGGTAAAGAAAAAGAAAACGTTTTTTCAACATGTATGGCGTTAGGCCCTTTGTGAATTATCTTTTTTGAAAAAAAATATCTACCACATTTGAAAGGGGGCGTTAGCCCGAGTCCTAGGACACCTCGTACACGTCTCTAGCGTTATTGGTTCGTGAGATATCGGCAAAAATCACAAAAAACACGTGTTTACCCCAAAATCGCGTTTCCAAATTTTTTTTTAATTACAACGAGTAGTTCATAGCAAAGAGAACGTCTGTCCGAGTCCTTGGACCCATCGTACATGCCTCTAGCGTTATTGCTTCGTGAGATATCAACAAAATCACAAAAACACGTGTTTACCCCAAAATCGAGTTTCCAATTTTATTAAAAATTATAACGAGTGGTCCATAGGAGAGAGGACGTTACCCCGAGTCCTTGGACCTGTCGAACACGCCTCTAGCGTTATTGGTTCGTGAGATATAGCAAAAAGTCTAAAATCACGTTTTTACCCCAAAAAGACTGTGTTTCCAGATTTTCACATTTTCGACACCGACATTCCCGTAAAGAGCACGACGAGACGAAAAAAACGAATCCAAGCACGCCCTCCTAGCATGGCTCCTTCCAATCCAAGGTCGCAGGGGCTCACCACTTGCTTTTGGAAGCAGCTCCCCCACCATCCCACTACTACACACAATTTTTTTCTCTAGAGACTTGAAATTTATTTTGGGGGTAGAGGGCATAGGGACCTTTCATTTATGTCAAACAATTTTTTTTGTAGAGTTCCTAGTTTCCAAAATATAGGATTTTCAAAATTCGAGTGTTTTCAAAAAAACATAAAAAGTAAAAAAGTTTTATTATAGAAAATAAAGGTCATAAAGACCATTCGTTTGGGCCATGGCATAACGTTCTATCATCTTTGGTTTTCAAACTATCACCTAGTTTCGAAAACAAAAATTTTCAAAAAAATTTTGAAAAATATAACGAGTGGTCCATAGCAAAGAGGACGTCAGCCCGAGTCCAACAATACCTCATTTGTCAAAATCGGACTACGCGTTCGAGAAATATTTAACATGACTAAGGCTTAGTAGTGGGGCAAGGAGGGTTTTGGAGTGCGTTAGAAGCGCCACTACTCCACTACTGTGGGGATTTCGCTTTTCACGACCATCTACATGTTTCGTTTCCTAAGCTCAGAGTTAGCCACCAAAATAATGTGTTCACACACGGTGCACTATTATAATTATGATATCCACATCATGGAAGACCGATTATGTAATTTTTTTAAAGTAGCATTAATCATCTTTGGATCAGCTTTAGCTGATATTTTCATATTTATGAAGCTCCCAAATTTGTACTAAGCCAGAACGCCAGTATGCGGGCGTATCGTTTAATGGAAGAGCCTATCCATTCAAATTATGTATTATTATAAATACCTTCTGTAGTGGTGAGGAGACCACTTGATTCGAGCTGAATCGTATATCAGTGTGAATGAGTGGCATATCTTTGAAATACTACTCATGGCCCCGATTCACGCCAACTTGGTATCATTTCAAGTTAACACCATAGTTTTAGGTGGTGAAAAAATATTTAGTGAATCATTTAACGCGCTTTGAGTGCACGAGTTTGTAATATTGTAACCCGCAATGGACGGCATATCTTTCCAAAGACATTATTAGAGT
Source organism: Meconema thalassinum (assembly GCA_946902985.2). NCBI lineage: Eukaryota > Metazoa > Arthropoda > Insecta > Orthoptera > Tettigoniidae > Meconema > Meconema thalassinum. The sequence continues at coordinate 438,394,310 of OX336393.1, read as the reverse complement.
AGGAATATCTCCTGTTTTATCTTATTTCCTTTGCTAAAGCAAGCCCATCAGTGTTAATATCTTTTCATGTTCTATTACTACGTTGCAAGCATTCTTATGTGTGTTTATTATGAACTGTGAATGAAGGGTCACTTATTGTACAGATTCTGTGAACCCAATACATTAGAAAACAAACATTATAGACATTTTGCTAGCAAATATACTCATTCAGCGAGGCTAGTGTGACTGCGATTGGACTAGTGGGACAGGTTTACCCAGTTACAGTTACATAACACTTGACGCTTTCATTGTTACAATTTTTTATAAAAGAATTTTCTAAACGAGCCAGTTTTGTAAGCTCGTATTGTAACTAGGACAGAGTAGCAGCGGTTCATTGGAATGCTATGGTACAGTGTGACAGCCAAGTCACAAGTCATTTATATTATACTCGCAGATGTTGTAAGCGAAGGATGTTATTATTATCATGATATTTTGTTTAAAACAATCCAAGTTGCATTAGATCAATTGAGAGTTTATTAAGGCTATATTTTTCTCACATCTTGTGAATGATTTTGTTGCCGTGTTTAGATACACGATGTTAGGGATGGTACCTGTGTTAGTGAAGGCCGGTAGACCTCTGTTGTGTTGCAAGTCTAGCCGAGGATTTTATCATTTTAAATGATCTTGTCGACTTCGTCGTTACGCTGGGGTCTGGCGTTACGTTACGGTGACGGGACGAAATGTACCTAGATGCACTGAGTTGTGTGACGTCATAGTACCGCTTGGTGCATGTGTTCCCCGACAATCTCTACTTCGTTAGTATAGGACAAAATTCCCGATTCATGGATGCCACGGGTAATGTCGAGAAACACTGATGGATATTGATGCGGTTTTCACCATTCTGAAAAGGATATCTCGAGGAAAGATTCTGTAGAAAATAATTTATGTGTGGTCAAAGGAATCCAAGCAGTAACGATTTCAGTGAAAAAGTCGAAAACAAACTTGGCGTCCTGCGCTTCTTAAGCTAACGCTGGGCAAACCGTTAAAAATATCAATATTCTATGACCGTGAGAATTGGTCAGCATGAAATGTTTTCCAAAAAAGTCCGCGAGAGTATATCTCTATCGTCAATACATCGCCCATTATAAGTGTTTTTAGACTGGATGGAAGGGGCACGTCCCCGCGCGCTCTGGTGAGCGTGACGGCATCCCGCGCGCTTGACCTTGCTTTGTCCTTGGTTTGCACTTGCTGTTCGCGAGTAATTTGAAACAAGGTAAAGTATTATAAAGCATGATAAGTATTATGCAGATAATTTTCTAACATGTCAAGAATCTTTGGCTTCGAGCGAAGCGAGAAGCCTCCAGCCTTTCTAGCATTTTTCAGCATTTGTAGCATTTAAAATGATACAAAGTCTAGTCTTTCAGACTGACTGTCACTTTTTCTGCTTGAGCCTCGAGCCACGCAGATCACTTATGTATGGTAATTAGAGCATTTGATAGCTCGGAGAAGTGTTGTTCCCGTGTACTTTGTTGTAGTGTGCACCAGTGGTTAGCCCACTTATTAGCAAGCCTTGCGAGATGGTCTTTTGTCATAATTAATGAACTCCTAAACCAACGATTGTAAATAATAATCAAGAATTAAATCATGAAATCTCAATTATTTAAACCAACTGTTAAAATACTCGTTAATCGTTAATCGACAGTTAAACTTTGATCTATGATTGCAATCTTGCTGACCATTGCTCTGTGCTTGCGAGGTTTTTTCCTTGATGGAGTATTTAGCAGATGACATTATCGATGGACAGAGATCACTGGTAACCAAGAGTTTTCAACTTGTGGGCCGTGACTCTGTGATGAGATTAACTGTTGTTGAACAGTTCTTTCTCGTTTTTGCGTACACATTCAGATGACCAATGGGAACAAAGTGTAACCATTGTGTTGTAGGCAGGAATAATAACAATGCTACTGTGAGTGTAATATTTATTTATTGTTGTATGTGAACCCAATTGTTACCCATCTTTACTCTACATTGTAGATCTTTCTGTACAATTGTTGTAAATATTTGTGTTGTATCTGATGACTGTAAATCATAATTAGAACTTTGATTAGTTTTTTGTTTACCACGGACGCTTCTCGCCGTAGGTCAGTTAAAATCAGTATTAGCTTAGATTATGTAAATTTAAAATATAAATACGGGGTGGTCCCAGTTTGTTTTAGATTTTTCTGTCTTGATTTGACTGTTGTTTATCTGATGTTTTCACTTCGAAACATCATGCTTATTCCATTGTATTGTAAATTAGGGTTGTTTTGTACCACTTCCCAAGCCTTGCTTTAGTTATTGCTCATGTATTTCGGACCAGTCGAGAGGGCTAATTCATTATAGTTCGGGGTTGCTTCTTTTTTTAATCTAATTAGCGGATTAGCCGATTATAACCCTCCAATGGTAGGATAAGGGCTTGGAATTTTAATAAATAATTCCAAGAAGTTTACTTAAGACTGGATTTTAATTATTTAGTAGTTTGTTTCTTTTAGGGGTAATTTCCTTTGGGTGTCTTTGACCTTTCGCTATGATGGGAACCTGATACCTTTTGAGACGAGGAGTCTTGTGCCGGATAGCCCCACAAGGAGTGTATCCCGATCCTTTTCGGCCAATATGTTCTGAGGAAGGGGTCATCTGGGGGGCCACGCACGGTCAGTGGTGACCAGATACCTCCTTTGACGGGCACAATATAGCCTACAAAATTTTAGTTAATGAAAGATGAATAACTCTCTTCCACCTAGGCTAACAGGTTGGAGCCGCGTCGTGTATCGTTGATTGTTTCCCGACGTTTTGGCTGTCATTGCAGCAACCTTAATCATGGGTAGGTACTCAAACTAACGGTTATTGCCAGTCAGAGGTGCCTGCTTGCCCTGCATTGACATCACGCTACTCACTGATTGGTCCGCGCCCCTGCCAGTCGCGCGCTAGGAGAGCTTTCCAAGTGTTGTTAAGTCTGAAACCATCCTCGCGATTGAAATTATTAGCATGCTTCAAGACCTCTATTGCCTCTCTAATTAACCTGTTTTGATATCCATGAATTTTAGCAACACTTTCGGCCTTCTCAAATTCGATGGCGTGTCTCGTGACGTCAGCATGTTCAGCTATTGCAGATTTGTAGTTTTTCTGTTTTGTGTCTCGAATGTTCTCTGAAATCCTAATGGAAACGCGTCTTGGAAAGCTCTCCTAGCGCGTGACTGGCAGGGGCGCGGACAAATCAGGGAGCAGCGTGACGTCAATGTGGGCACCTCATGCTGGCAATAACCTTCAGTTTGAGTAGGGACACCAACTCATATCTACCCATAATTAAGGCTGCTGCAATGACAGCCGAAGCGTCGGGAAACAATCACCGATGCACGACGCGGCTCCGTCCTCTAAGCCTAGATGATAAACTAGACACCGGCTGCGAAAGCCTACGATCTAAACTCCTCCTCGTTTGTTGGCATTTTTCTAGTGCGCTTGGAGTTTCTCAACTGGTTTTGGTGAGGGATTATAGAGGGGCCTAATTGTTTCAGGGAGTATTTTGCTTTCGTATGATTTTGATCACAGCTGTATTGTAGATAAGAGTGAATTTGTGGTTGCTCTTGGCTAAAAATAATGATTTCATTTATACTGCTCTTTATTTGCGCATTTGACATAATCTTGATTGTGGTTAGAATATTAAACAAGTAGTTCCGTGAAGAATTATACAGCCTATTTTCATATAACCTACTTATATTAATTGCCACTATCGACATACAAAATTTCAGTTTGATTGCTTTATTAGATTCGTAGATATTCAGAACCGACTAAATATTTCGGATGGTCGCCATACTGGAGTTTTATACGAGGGGCGTTTTTTAAGTAATACCCGTTGTGATATTACGCCGTTGCAGCAATGCGGTTGGCATTCCGTGCAGGTGCCATGTGTACCTGCATCTATTGGCAAGGCTGAGACCCCATTACGGCAACAGTCGCCCATGTGTGGAGGTGTTGACTAGCTTTTGAAATGGCATCGCCGATCACGGGTCCTGCTGACTCGTTGAAAAAAGAGAAAACTCTCCAGTAAGGTATGCTGCCATTTGGCCACCATGTCAGGCAAATTGCGTGTAACTCCTAAACATACGGAGTTCTGCTACGTAAGCTCGCAATTTGCCTGACAGTGGTGGATAAATGTCGGCATATCTCACAGGGGAGTTTATCTTTTTCTCCGAGTCAGCAGGACCCGTGATCGGCGATGCCATTTCAAAAGCTTGTCAACACACCCACACATGGGCGACTGTTGCCGTAATGGTGTCTCAGCCTTGGCAATAGATGCAGGTACACAGCGCACCTGCACGGAATGCCGACCGCTGTGCTGCAACGGCGTAATATCACAACTGGTATTACTTAAAAAACTCCCCTCGTATATGTAGGTCCTAGCGTTATGTACTGTTACTTGAAGATTATTGTGTACGTGTAGTATTCAAACTTCAATCGCATGATTAGGACACAAGAAGTAAAAACGATATTTTAAAATTTCGCTCAGCTGCCATCTTGTGATTATGGAAACAATTGAAATAAATTTGATGCCAGTGGATTAACATTCGTATAAGGATTTACTGTACCAAGTTTCACTTCACTCGGATGGTTAAATTGCGAAAAACATCCATGTGAATATTTATATTTCGCGACGCTGCAATGTTGGATTTTTGATCACCAGGTTATTGAAAGTCCTATAGGTGAACTTATGTTCATAGCCCCTATGAAAATAAAACAAATCAGTTTGATTGCTATAATAGATTCGTAGATATTCAGAGCCGTCTAAATATTTCGGATGGTCGCCATGTTGGATTGTTATAAGTATTGGCCATAGAGTCATGTGCCATTAAAGGAAAATTATTGCGTAGGTTCATTATTCCAACTTTCAATTCGATCGCATGATTACGACACGAGAAATAAAAACTTAATTTTAAAATTCGCACAGCCGCCATCTTGAGGTTATGTAAACAATTGAACTAAATTAGATACCAGTGCATTGCAATGAGTATAAACATTTCCTGTACCAAGTTTCGTTGCGTTTGGATCATAAAATCGCGAGAAGGTTCTATATATATTTTTTTAATTCGCTTGGCTGCCATGTTCGTTTTGTAGATACACGGTTTTTGAAAAATTATAGATGTACTTCCATTAGTTCCCTTTATCTGCTTACAAAATTTCAGGGTGATACCACTAATAGTTTCAGAGATATAGAATGCTGATGAAATATTTCGCACAGCCGCCACCTTAAGGTTATGTAAACAATTGACTGAAGTTAGATGTCGGTGCATTACAATGTATATAAACATATACCGGTACTGTAGCAAGTTTTATTGCGTTTGGTTGGTTAAATCGCGAGAAACGACTATTTAAAAGTCACAATTTCGCTTGACCGCCATGTTGGTTTTGTAGTAACCAGGTTTTCAAAAGTCACATAGGCGAACTTCTAGTAGTTCCCTTTATCACCGTAAAAATTCCAGGGTGATATCGGTAATAGTTTCGTAGATATTGAATGCTGGTGAAATATTTCGCCCAGCCGCCATGTTGGATTGGTAAGCCGTAACAAAATTTGAAGGGCACGGTCGGGGTGTTCTGGAATAGTGCTATGAACTTACCGAGTTACATTAAAATCGCTTCGTCCGTTTAGAAGTTATTAGGGGGGAAACACACCATCACACACACCATCACACAGATAGACACACGGACAAAAGGTGATCTCATAAGCCTATTTTATCAAAAATGAAAATAGGCTATAAAGTGGGACTTCAAATATCCTTCGAGAAAACTCAAGTGCTAAGTCACAAAAGCGACAACATGCAAACAAAATACGGGAACATCAAAAGAGTCCCACATTTCAAATATCTGGGAGAATCTATCGAACCAACTGGATCCGAAATTATCTATCAACAAAACCTTCTCCAGAAAACCAGGAGAGCACTTGGACTTATCCAAACTAAACTTCGACATTACAACACTGTCATCAATCCGGAAAGTCTCTACGCAAGCGAAACACTTACACTCAATAAGAAATATGAACTTGAAGACATCAAGATAGAAGAAAGAAAAATCATTCGGAAAATACTGGGAGCACGACTCACTCCTGACGGGTACCGACTACAGTCAATCAAGACAACTGAAAAACAAGATGTTCAGTAAAGAACATATAGCCTACTTTCTCCTAAATGCATGGGTATTGTTATAACTCTTTGTCCTTTTCAAGGAGTATAATTGAATGTTGCATGTAGTAGCATGTTGAAATACAACTTGCTATAGGGATATTAAACATGAATATGAGGTGCCCTTTGCTAGTGCTACCTCTGTAAAAAAAATCATTCAATTCGGTTTCACCGTGTTCGAATTGATGGGGGGAATCGATTTTCACACAACGATGGCCGCCATCCGCAAAATATTAGGCTAATGTTCTATTAGTTTGGTCAAAGGATGCTCCCTCCATAAAGGTATGTTGTTGCAAAATTTGGTAGTGATCGGATGATTAGGTTAGTCGTAATTTGACTTAAGCTTTGAAAATGTGTGTGGCCGCCATTATGTTTCGGTCAAGATGGCGGCGATATAAAACATGACACTGAGGTGCCCTTTGCTAGTGCTACCTCTGTACCAAATTTCGTTCCATTCGGTTTCACCGTGTTTGAATTAATAGGGGGAATCGATTTTGACACAAAGATGGCCGACATCCGCAAACTATTAGACTAATGACCTATTAATTTGGTCAAAGGATGCTTCCTCCATAAAGGTATGTTGTTGCAAAATTTGGTAGAGATCGGATGATTAGCTTAGTCGTAATTTGATTTAAGCTTTGAACATTTGTGTGGCCGCCATTACGTTTCCTTCAAGATGGCGGCGATATAAAACATGACACTGAGGTGTCCCTTGCTAGTGCTACCTTTGTACCAAATTTCGTTCAATTCGCGTTCACCGTGTTCGAATTGATAGGGGGGAGACACACATTCAGAGTACACACACTCACACACACACACACACACACAGAGAGATAGACTCACTTTTTTAGCCTACTTTCGATTTTTGCAAAAAAATGAATGTAGACTTATGAGATCAACACAGGGCGAAAAAAGTGTGTCTGTTTGTGAGTGTGTATGTGTGTGTGTGAGTCTGTGTGTGTGTGTGTATGTGTGTGTGTGAGTCTGTGTGTGTGTGTGTGTGAGTGTGTGTACTCTGAATGTCTGTCCCCCCCCTATCAATTCGAACACGGTGAATGCGAATTGAACGAAATTTGGTACAAAGGTAGCACTAGCACAGGACACCGCAGTGTCATGTTTTATATCGCCGCCATCTTTACTAAAACTGAATGGCGGCCACTCAAACGTTCAAATCGTAAAATCAAATAACGACTAACCAAATCATCCGATCTCTACCAAATTTGGTAACAACATACCTTCGTACAGGATGCGTCTTGTGACCAAACTACAATGTCGTCTGCCATACCATTTCAGGATGGCGGCCGTGCGAATTATACAAACTTTATAATCCATATCATGGGACCCACCAGTTCCGATTGTCGAGCCGAGAATCGTTTTAACTGTTCTAAAGGAAGAGGCACGTTCGAAATTAAAAGTTTATTTTGTAATACTATAGTGCAGACGTGATTTTAGAAAGCTGAGCTGATTCAGTAATAAGACAAGATGGCAGCGGATATCTTGTGCCTGACTTATATTTCACTAATTTGAGTATTGCATGCAATATAGCGTACTGATACAAAATAAATAAACTTTGTATGAAATGCTTTATATATAAATAATATACTCCAGTGATGAAATCGTTTAGTATAAATCATTATTTGCTAACAAGTTCTATGTAAGTCATTTTATATAGAACGATATTCGTTGACACAATTAGCTCAGTGGTAGAGCGTTAGCCTATCGCTGAAATGCCTATGGTTCAAACCCGATCAGAGCTAGATTTTTTGCTTGAAATGTTATATGTTTATTGTTTTGTAATGACTCAGATGTTTTAAAATTAAACGTTATATTGTGCATATTATGGTGTAAAATATATATTTAATTAAAACATAATTCGCCAGCAGATTTACTCGAGACATCTAGCTACCAAAAAGGTAACTGCACGCCGACATACTTATTAACTTCCAGATTTTATTGAAAAGTTTCTTCTTCTGGCCACTAGAATGCACTCGCTCTGTTAGGATTATATTGTTCGATATTTCACCAATAGATGTCACGACTAGTCTACGTGGGGCTCCATTGATTACTATGCCATTGGCATTCTATGCGCATCGAATTTGAAGAATGACAAGATGATACTACGATACATTTTTACTTTTTATTTTAAAGGGTTTGTAACAGCCTATTTTGCGTTACTTGAAAATGTTATTTGAAGTAAAGAACAAAACGATTTCACATAGTAACTGAGTTCAAGCCGTTGGTGTTAGTTCAGGTATTAATTACTACTTTTATTTCAGGCAAATAGCAATCGAATATATCCACATAGTTTGTATACACACGTCTCTGTAGGGTCATGGAAAGATTTGTTAATTCAATTAGGGTTTTCGATTCCCGGTCAATGCATGTGAGATTTTCGAAGTGAAATGCCATGTCCTGTGGTTCAGATTCCACGTAAAAAGGAGGTCCCGTGGCTCATAATCACAAGATTCACGGCCACGTAAAACTACAATCTTCCTTCTTTTTTTTTTCAATTAGGGTTGTGAAAGCCCTGCACAACCAGACGTGTAAAGACATGCCTCAACTCAAGGTTGGATGTTGCCCACGGCAGGTCGTATATGTAATAATAATAATAATAATAATAATAATAATAATAATAATAATAATAATAATAATAATAATAATAATAATAATAATGTATATATTTTTTATTTTTTATTTTTATTTTTTTTTTAGGGGAAGAAATGCATTTACGCACAGAGTGTCGGGCTCCTGCTACTGAGTAGCATACTACCGACTAAAACTCCCCCTTTACTTCTGAACACTAGCCTGGAACCGTTTAGCACATTAAAACAATAATAATAATAATAATAATAATAATAATAATAATAATAATAATAATAATAATAATAATAATAATAATAATAATAATATTAATAATGTTATTGGTTTTACATCCCTTTTAACTACTGCTGCTTTTAGAGACACCGGGGTGCCGGAATTTTGGCCCGAAGGGGATCTTTAACGTGCCAGTAAATGTACTGACACGGCTCCCTCGCATTTGTGCACCCTCAAATGCCAGCTGAATGCGCCAGGATACGAACCTGCAACCTAGGGCCCAGCAAGCGAGAACGTTACCGCTGAGCCACGCAGCCAGTCCGGTCGATTATGTCTCCAGATCCATAACATTCTTGATATACTTCTTATCTTTCTTTCTTCAATGATGGTAGCAGTTTTTATCTAGATTGTGGCGTTTGGTAGAGGTAAATCGTTTCTATGGCCTTCAACAAAGAATAGTTCTATTATACTCTTTGATAATAACAACGAGTTATAACTATACTCATACATTTAGGAGAAAGTAGGCTATATGTTCTTTACTGAACATCTTGTTTCTCCCTGTGTTGATCTCATAAGTCTACTTTCATTTTTTGCAAAAATCGAAAGTAGGCTAATACTCAAATATAGAAGTCGACTTCAGAAAAAGACGATTGAAATTCTTCGGGCACTTTAGTAGACTGCCGAATACACGACTAACCAAAAGAATACTAGATTACATATCATCACTCAAAAGAACAACACCATGGATGAAAGAAGACATGCGTACTGCTAACATAACCGACACATCAGACAGAGACTCCTTCCGTAACAATGTGAACAACTGGGAAGTCTAACCAGAGCAAGCAAAACTTTACAGAACTCAATGGTCTAACGAAAGAAAATTGGCATTCTCCAACTGACTGACACAATACTGGCATAATTAGAAGAACGTCAAGAATTGAGTCAAATTGATTAACGCTTTCCAATATTGGGAAAATACACTGTAAATAAATAAATTAAATAAATAAATATTAATAGTAAAAAAATAAAAATAACAAGATGTTCAGTAAAGAACATATAGCCTGCTTTCTCCTAAATGTATGAGTATAGTTATAACTCGTTGTTATTATCAAAGAGTACAGTATAAAAGAATCATTTCTTGGTTGAATAACTTAGAAACTATTTACCTCTACCAAACGCCACAACCTAGATAAAAACTGCCACCATCATTGAAGAAAGAAAGAAAGAAAGAAAGAAAGAAAGAAAGAAAGAAAGAAAGAAAGAAAGAAAGATAAGAAATATCTCAAGAATCGACCGGACTGGCTGCGTGGCTCAACGGTAACGTTCTCGCTTGCTGGGTCTAGGTTGCAGGTTCGTATCCTGGCGCAGTCAGCTGGCATTTGAGGATGCACAAATGCGAGGGAGTCGTGTCAGTACATTTACTGGCACGTTAAAGATCCCCTTCGGGCCAAAATTCCAGCATCCCGGCGTCTCTAAAAGAAGCAGTAGTTAAAAGGGACGTAAAACCAATAACATTATTATTATTATTATTATTATTATTATTATTATTATTATTATTATTATTACATAATCGACCTGCCGTGGGCAACATCCAACTTTGAGTTGAGGCATGTCTTTACACGTCTGGTTGTGCATGGCTTTCACAACCCTAATTGAATTAACAAATCTTCCCATGACCCTACAGAGACGTGTGTATACAAACTATGTGGATATTTTCGATTGCTATTTGCCTGAAATAAAAGTATTAATTAATAACCTGAACTAGCACCAACGGCTAGAATTCAGTTACTATGTGAAATCGTTTTGTTCTTTACTTCAAATAACATTTTCAAATAACGCACAATAGGCTATTACAAACCCTTTAAAATAAAAAGTAACAAGAAGTTCCGTGACGAACTAAAGAGCCTACTTTTCATAAACTTTAAGATTCATGCCAATGATTAATCTATATAGATCTATCTAGAATAATGACGAAATTAAGTTGCTAATATCGAAATTTCTAATTAGTTCGAAATATTGTATACCTGGCATAATTGTAGCCTAATAGAGCACTTCAGTTGGCAGTCCTGGAGACTGAATATATTCTTAGTTCCATCTCTTAAGGTACAGAATACAAAATTTGGTTGAAGTCCAATGAATAGCATGGACGTTACATGCAGTTAAACATTGGATCTAATAGCGCGCGTAAAATCATGTTGGCAACAATGTCATGCATGTAATGGTCAGAAATAATCTGAAATAATATGATCCATTGTTGTGCCAATTTTGAATGAAATCCATTAGTTAGTATAGAAGTTACATGCATTTTAAAATTGGACCTATCAGCAGGCTTAGAATCATGTTGGCAGCACTGACGTATATTAGTTACTCCAAATTCATCTAGAATACCAGGTACTATACGTGTGCAAAGTTTAGAGCTATTGGCTTGTATACTTTCTGATATATTGATATTAGGGTAACAAAAATAGAGACAGCACATGTTAACAGTTGGCAGCCCTGGTTGCTCTTAAGAATACGCATAGTCATATCTGTTGTCGTACACATAGCTCATACGAAATTTGGTTGAAATCCAAATGATAGTATGGAAGTTACATGTATTTAAATTGGGACTTCTCAGCAGGCTTAGAATCATGTTGGTAGCACTGACGTATATATATTACTCCAAATTAATATAGAATGTCAGGTACTATACGTGTGCATAGTTTAAAGCTCTCGGCTTGCATACTTTCTGATATATTGGTATTTTGGATAAAATAAATTAAGAGCATTTATTAAAAGTTGGCAGCCCGGGTAGGTCTTAAGAATACGCTCAGTCATATCTGGTTATGTACACATTCAATATACGAAATTTGGTTGATTTCCAATCGATAGTGTAGAAGTTATATGCATTTAAAATTGGACCTATCAGCAGGCATATAATCATTTTGGCAACACTGCCATGTATGACCTCCTGGAAATTAAACTGCAATATTATTATCTATACGTGTGCCAATTTTGAAATAGCTTCCATTCATACCTTCCAAGATATCCAACATTGAGCTCAAATTTCAATTGCGATTTTTCAGCAGTTGGTAGCACTGACATCATTTTCAATTATGGCCGTGAGATATTCAGGTATAGATCTTTACTCGTACCAAATTTTGTTTCGATTGCTCCAGCCGTTTAGGAGTTGATAGGTGGGGACACCCACACAGCCAGACAGACACACATTTGCCCGATCTCATAAGACTACTTTTTCCTCGTTTTTGCAAAATGTGAAAAGTAGGCTAAAAATGTATCGTAGTATTGTTTTAATCCCTTGGTTGGGGGGGGGGGGTAGTTTGGGATAAAACACATTGTGTCACTGTGCTAATTTGGAAGGTTGTTCCTAAATGAGAGTAGCTTCCCGTAGCTGGGAGAGCTTACTAGTGTAGTGTGTTATTTAGTGTTTAGTCTCTAGGGGGTGTTCCTGCAAAGATGTAAGTATTTGTTAGGGGATGGATCTCTAAATGCAGTCTGCTATACCGGCCTGCCAGCTGAGCGGAAGGAATAATACAATAGACGTGCTAGGTCAGCGGCTCGACGCTGTGCGGTCGAGTCGCGTGCCGTGATTACAATGGAGTCTGACAAAGCAATTACTGGCTACTACGGTCACGGGCGATCGTGACGAAGGTCAGGCGGGGTATTAGGACGTGAAGAGGAGTGTAATCAGTAAATGCAAGTGTAGTTTACTGACCATGTGTTTATTGGTCAGTATATGTAAATTGGTAAGTCCCTCTTGGGGAATTTAAGCAAGTATGAAGTACAATTTGTGTGTACAAGTTATGGGTAGGTGTTCACAAAATAAAGGAGTCTGAGCACTGCTGAATCTCACCTGATGATGGAACTGGAACAGACGTCGGCTAGGACCGCTGGCGACGCACAGAGTAGAACAGATAATGGCTCCTAGTTAGGACTCCATTCTTATACTCCCCGGCGCTGCGTGGTCAGCATTACGTCACTGTAGCTGCCCCAGATAGTTGTTGGTGTAGATGTTTGTGTATGTTTTGCAAGTAGTTGGCTAACCTCTCAGGCTGGGTGGCCGCCACTTGCTGTGTATAGATAATGTTCTGGTCTTATGGTGTTGCCAGTTGGGGTGGTTTTGGTAAAAGATAGGGGGTGGCTCTCGGGGGGTACTGCCTCCCCCCGGGCTGTACAAGTCCCCTTCTTTGATTAGTTCGCGTCCCCGAGAACGGGAACGGGAAGTAGGGTAGGGGTGTCGATGTAATGGTTTGTTCTTGATTTCTTCTTGTACTTCTTCTTCTTTTCTTCCGTGTTGGTGTAGGTGTGTCGATGTCGTGGTGATGTGAGTCCAGCATGTGCTCAGAAGGGTAGGTTTGTGGAATACAAGTTATACATAGTTACTCTAGGGTTGCTTATTTTTTAAAGTGGACATTTGACATATTGATGCTAAAGGTACAACAAAAAATACGTGATCGTGACATTGAGTATACATATTGGTATTATCCAGGGAGGAAAAAACCCACGGCTGGACGGGTGGTTGTACCGTCCGGCGCTGTGTGGAGGAAAAAATTGCTCCCTGCAGTGTATTGTGTGAAAGATGGAAGATGATAGCAAAAATAGGTGCCCCAGGGTATAAGTTAAAGGAATATATCAGAATGATTTATTGTTGGGATGAAACGGGACACCTTCACAAATTTTATCGTTAGTAGAATGAAAAATGAATGAAACAAAAGCATAATCAGTGTGCGTGTATATGTGTACATTGTTGGTCATGATGATGATAACAGGTATGACCTGATAATAATAATAATAATCATTACATTTATAATATTCCTGATAATTTATAAGTAAACATATTAAACATAGTAATAATAATGAACATAGAAAAAATAATGGTTGCCATGTTGGTACCCTATATATAGGTATGTTGGCCAACCATGTGGAACCTTTTAATTGTATGACGTTATCATGATATGGCGAGAAAATACAAAATAATTTACAATTTCCAATTATCAACTATCATATATACCTTGTAGAGCTCTTTTACGTGGCCGGTTATTTTATACCTCTTACTCTTTGTGCGCACTTTACCATCGTGCCTTGACTACCGCTCCCTGTTCGGCCGTTCCTGGTGCGGTTTAGTGGCTAGTCCGCTATTCCTTCCTTGTGTGTTTTAATGGTCTTCCTGCCGTGAGTAGGAGTTCCATCTTGATGATGAGGTACGGCATTTACAAAGGCCGTGCCGTCCCTGATCATCGCATATTGCTCTTTATTTGAGCGTTGTGTATTCAGGTCAACAGCCTTCAGCATCTCACGGCTGCTGATTGCCATTGCCTGCTGGCGTCATCACCTTTAAAGGTGTGACTGAAAAACGACGGAGATCAATGTGTTGGTGTGTCAGAGATAGGTAGTGTAATGTGGTGTTGGAAATATATTTACAATAGACATTTGTGCAATCCCCGTCATCTGCAAAACAAAAATGTGTTAATGGCCGTTTATCTGGAAACATGTACATTCCTTGCTTTCCTGAAAAAATAGAATATGTTAATACATGTAGCATTTCCATCGCTGCGCATATTATAAAAAATCACTTATGGCGCCACTTAAGTCTAACTTAATCTAGGTTAGCCTATGTTAGCCTATTTTAGCCTAGTGTTGTCGGGCTTACCCTGGTAACGGATTTTTAGTCACCAGGTGCCGATCGTGCTATCTTAATGTAATTAATCTTAACGTATTGTCGGGCTTGCCCTGGTAACGGATTTTTAGTCACCAGGTGCCGATCGTGCTATCTTAATTAGAAAGTGCTTAGCCTAAATTATATCAATTAATACTAAAAAAAATATTTTGTATGTACAAGCCGAAATGGTCCTTAGTCTAGTGCTGAAAAGTGCTGTAGCTACTGTTTTACAACAGTGCTTATTAAATTTGCTTAAGTCTAAGTTGCGTTCCAAATGCGACTGCCTTACATACTAGAATTTTGATCGGCGCGATCGTCTGAGGTATGTCGCCATCCTCAGGGCACCACACGTGCATATCCTGGAAGCACCGGTTGCCTCCAAAACTGCCAGGTAAAATACCCTTTTGCATTCCCCGCTCTTAATACTAATTGTCGACATTCTCATTAGTAATTAATAAATGGTAATTAATAAAGTCCCGGGCGACTGCGCTGCTGAAGAGCAAACGCCTCGCCCGGCTATCCTGTTCATCGCCGTTGTATTTGCCTATGTCGGCATCATTCTTCATTTATCATTTGTTGATATATTTATCATTGCTGGGTTTGCCCACGGAAACCCCTGTGAGAGCTCGCTGCGTTCCTCATTTAATATCTCTGGCCGCCCGGTGCGTGACCATTTAAGCTCTGGCGACCCGGTGTCGTCCATTTATGTGGGCACGGGTTCGAATGATCGCATTCATTCCATATATATTATTCATTGTTTGATTATTATCATTTGCTTGGTTGTGTTCACCCCGTCTCGTGGGGCGAGGACTTGGCGGATCTAGGATTGATCCCGCTGAATCCTGAGATCCTTCTTCACTTCTGCGAGTAGAAGACTAACTTCCCGCCATAGAAGCTCTACTTATATTACATACTAACTAGAAGTCTAGTCCTAGTGTGGTCGTCCTTAGGATTGTCTCCTGAGTCCAGTGTGGAGCTGGCTAATTCTCCCACAAGCCGTCGGAAGTCTCCCTTGCAGGTCTTGGCTTCGATGACCGTGGCGCATAGTGGGTGTAACTTTTCTCCGCCGAGGGTTAGGCTAGACGCACCCTCGGTTTTGACGTTTGCCCGCGCCAAGCCATCGATGCTTCAACCTTACGTAGTTCCGTCTTTTTGGTCTGGGTCAGGATCTGTTGGCGTTTTGCCCCGTCCCTGCCTTTCTGTGGAGCTTTCGCTCCCTCCGTTCACATCTCATCACCATTCAGTGTGACATCAGATTCCTTTTTTTTAAATTAGTGTGATATGTAAGTAATTTACTATGTAATTATGTAAATTTTTAAGTGTTCTGGGGTTGTAGAATCTTCTAAATGCATGGACTACTTCAGGCCTGTAGTCGCCATGTCGGATTTCCAGCGGTAATGCCTTGGGAATTTTCTGGAGGCGTTAGTAGGTTTTTATGGCGTTGGGTCCCTTGTTATTAGGATCCGGGGGTGTTATTTGCTGAATGGGCTTAAAGCGCGGTAGGAGAGGGTTTCGCATCGTTGGACTCCATGTTAATGGTGGTCGGGAGCCGGTGATGCTGCTAGGATGTTTTTACAGTGAGTGGATGGGGTAGGTACTTCCCAGGTGTGCAAATAAATTTCAAAAAGTGCCATGCAGGTTCAATAATAATAAGCCCTGGTGTTTGGGTGGGATATTCCATGCATGGGGATGGATATGAGGCGTATCCGCTCTCATTTGAGGATAAAGTATGGGTTGAGGTGTGATAATTCTGTGTCCCTTGCATGCGGGATTATTTAGTAAGAAATACTTGTTAGTGTAAATGTGGCCTCATCTCTTTACATAGAGATGTGCATTATGCTTAATTCTGTTTCCGACTCACCCCTAATACTCGGGTGTAGGCATTTAGAACCAGGGTGTAGTATACCCGAAGTTTGGGTAGACGCATGAAGTCTATCAACCCCGATGTATATTTTGGAATGTAGTCTAGCTGTTTTTATGTGTTTGTGTGTTTGCGTTGGATAGTGTTGTAAGTGCCAGGTTATGTAGGGAGAGGGGTGTTAGGATGGTATCCTGTAGCTAGTATCTTGGCCATCCTTGTGGCACTATCCATCTCTGCTCCTGTCATTCTCGTTTGGGCACTATTGGGTTTCTATCCGCTCCTTGGGATGGTTAAGTGCGGTGACGCTGTGACGTCACGACCTAATCTGGTCTCTCATTTATAATGTTAAGGTAGCAAGTGATTGTGAGTGTAACTGGTCATGTCCTGATCGCCTATGATGGTTTTTTAAAGATAAAAAAGCAAGAAGAGGAGTAGTTATTGGGGGGGGTTGTTCCCTCAGGGAATCTGTCTGTATTCGCCCCTGATTAGTGGTCGCGTGTGGGCAGGAGGTGCCCGTGGCTGTGGTTACTACGGCTTGCGTGTGTGTGGTTGCGTTCCGCTACAGCACGCTGGCGCGTGGGCCGTTATCGGATAAGTCTTATCGTGTGTCGCGTGGCTGATTGTCAGGTGGCGCGTTTGGCTTGTTAACATCCTTGTAAACATGCTCCTGTGTTCCTAAGATAAATCCGGCCTATAGTATTTGTACATCACTGGATGTTATACCTATTGTAACAGCGCTGAATCCTGTGTCACCTGTATGCTATTATTATAGTTTGTTTTTGTGGTCATGTCTGCATTTCATTGTCACTTCCGTTATAACAAGAGTGTCTGCCGACGGCAGTGTTGCAATGCCGTGGAATCCGCAACTCAGTGTTTTGTTGTGTTTGTTTTTACGTCCTTGTATACGGGAAGTCTCTGATGTTACGTATGGCGGCTGACGGAACGTGACTTTCGCCAGTGTCCGTGTGTTGACATTGTTGTGCATTCTGAGAGGGCCAATGTGTTAATATGTCCTGTTTTTGCTACCGATGTTGTGTGGATATTTCTTCCGCAAGACCTTTGCCTTGTGTAATTATTTATAATTCATGTCTAGGAAGTCTATTGCCCATGGTCGGGGTAATCGAAATTTGCCATGACATTTGGCCGTAGAAATGTGGTGTTACCTATTCTGTGTCTGTGAGAGTGGCGTCCTTCGTATTTTAGGTGTTGGGCGCTATGGTTCAAAGAAAAGTATGTTGTGGTCTCCGCAGAAGTCTGGCGCTTTCGGTACGGCCCCTATTGGTAGTCCCGGGGTCGCTAATGCCCTAGGTAGGCTGTTGTAGCGAGTACCTTGGCATGAATCTATGCTCCTGTATGCATGTTTAAAGCGTGTACTCTGTGATAACATGCCATTTATATGTGCATAATTTAAACATTCTAATGCCTGTTTTCGTTCTTGGCTGTACTCTATGGGGCACAGTGTCTGTATGGGACCCTATGGTTTTTTCTGTAGGGGATGGTGTATGGATATTATTTGTGCGATGGTACTCGTGTAATTGTCTGTAAGTGATCTTTCGTCGGTCGACAATTCTTGTTTTCCATGGTGTCCGCTTTTATTGGGCATTCGGACCCGCGATCCCGTGTAATGCTCCGAGTTTCATGTCTGCGTTGTCTGTTGGGAGTTGTGCGTCCCTAGTTTGGCTTCTGATTGTGTTTTCGCGCCAAAAATGCCATTGTTTAGCTTCTTTTTTGGCACGTTTGTATTGAGTTTCTGTGTGTTTGCCCACGCCTTGGTCTAAGGCCTTGGTATTAAAATTTCTGTACTGCATGTACCATGACGCGCGTATTGTGTGTTTGGGACACGCGTATGAAAATATACGTTAGTGTGAGTATTTTGTGCTATTCAGGACGACCCTCGTATTTTAACTTTGGGAGTTATCGGGTTTTGAAAACGGCGTGAATGACTGTGTGTGTTACAGCCAGAGCTGGAGCGCTCGTAGGTTGTTTGCAGCTGGCGAAGGTCGCCTGTCCTATTACGTGTTATCGCTGACTGGGCGATAGTATTAAATTACAACTGTGTAGGAAGTACTTTGCTTGCTTGTCGGGCGGCTCGCTTCCCACATGTGTCGAGACAATGTGTGTAGGTTTGTTGACATGCCCTTATAATGTCTGCACATACAGCGTACCTTGGGTTCCCCGTGATGGAAAAGAACCTACTTCTGTCATATATTGTGTCCCCAAATTTTGTATTGTAAGCGTGGGGCGAATATATTCCTGTTAGTGGTGGTTAGATGTCTGTATGTACGTGTGTCTTTGGGCTTCTAGTCGCGTGTTTGGTGACTAGGTGTCGGAGGTGGTTTTATTAATTTGTGCATATTAATGCCTGTTAGTGTGACTGTCCCTTATTGCTCTATCCTCCAATTGGATAGTTACCCGACCTTGCATTCCTGGTATTCAGAAGGTTGCGGGTTCGAGACCATCTTTGTCCAGGGTAATCATTCCTGTTCCATTTGGGCTTGTGCCTCCGGGACAGTTTTGTCAGTGTTACTGATGTTTTGTAGCAATTTGAGCTTACTCTGTGCCTTCCAGAAATATGTGGGTTTTCCCAAAGTCTGGGATTTTCACCCTATGGTGTTTATGTTTAGTTTGAGCGCTATTATGGGGGACAAGAAAAATTCATGCTTATAGGCAGTGTAATAAATAGCGTACACCTATGGATCAAATATATACAGTTCAACTTGGATAATTCGCACTTCACGGGATTAGTGAAACAAATTGAGTTATCCAAAAATTCGAATTAAGAAAGTTTTTTGAAAAGAGTGTAGAGAATATATTGTTTCACGCTTACATAAAGCTTTACGTTTACCAAAGCAGATTAGCAGACGACGGTATTTTATAAAGATTGTATCGTAAATAATTTCAAAAGTTTCAAATGAAAGATAGAACCTAAATGTGTTATTCACCTATTTAACGACGTTAGTAAGTCAGTAATCTAGTTACGTCTCATAGAAATCTACTATTTTCCAAAAATAGTTTGAGATTCTTAACTGTTTCTTACGATTAAGTCTCTCAGCCATCACAAAAGAATCTAGCAAATTGTAGGAACGGAAAATAGAACAACTTAGTCATTTCTACTTGGAAAGACCCGCCCAAGCTCCGTGCTGTGGTTTGTTGCTTAGGCTGCATTCGGAACAGGTCTTTCAGGACCTGAGCCGTGTGGCCCAACTGATTGGCCTCCGAAATTCTTTGTACATTAAAAACTTTGCATGATCCAAAACATAATTTGAACTAACCACGGCCTATAAAATGCTAGGGGCCAAGAGAAAAATTCGAATTAAGAAAAATTTTGAATTATATAATTTTGAGTTAGCCACGTTCCACTGTATATACATGTAAAATGTACAGTTTTGTGCATGAGTCTCTGCGTGTCTACCGTTTAGAGGGGTGGAACCTGCCCTTTGTGTATCAATTATCGTGTTTCCTGCATGTAAAAGAACCTACTTGTGTGCATGATTGTGACGCGAGTGACAATAAGGTATGTTATATTCATGGTGAAAGTTGTTATCCACGTCCGAGCGGCATTGCTCGAGAAGGTGAATACTTTCGCCCTGTCACTAAGGCGTAGGCCCCTGATACCCATTGGGGTGCTTCTTTACTATTTTCTGGAGGGGTTTGTAGCAAAGTAAGTCTGGGTCTACTTTCACCGTAGTGCCTGGATATTGGCTTGAGTGTGCTTGTGCCTGAGGGGCTGATTGCGCTCCGCGTTACCCTAGCAGTGTTTATAGGGGCGTGTGTCTTCCTGACTGCCTGGCCTCGTGGGGTAGGTAATAAAACCTTTCGTATGCCCCGTGTATTGTATGTTTGCGCCTGGGCAGTGCGCATGGGCGTGCGTTTTGCACCCTGAGGGGCTGAAGGCAACACCCTCTTGTGCATTGGTACTGGGGATATACATGTCAGTGTCCGTCTCCATTCTGGCAAAATTGCCTTCTGAGCTGGCGGTAAAATTTAAAATTTAAAATTTAAAAAGAAAACACCTCCACCAGGAAACAGAACATGCATCAGGCAGCATAAATTTCAAAGAAAAATAAAATCTCAGCTAGAATTCTCACTGTAGAAATAATAAATATTTAAGGCCGATATCAAAAAAACAATTACTTGAGGTAAGAGCATAAAAAGCTACAA
The DNA here is from genome assembly GCA_946902985.2 of Meconema thalassinum. NCBI lineage: Eukaryota > Metazoa > Arthropoda > Insecta > Orthoptera > Tettigoniidae > Meconema > Meconema thalassinum. The sequence continues at coordinate 438,373,627 of OX336393.1, read as the reverse complement.
ACCAAAAAAAAACACTAAATAAGCACCAGACATATTCCCAAACTGGACCATGAGGGCCTTGGAGAATCAGAAAAAAAACTAGTGCAAAATTTTATTACCATAAACAAGGTAACGAAAGAATAACGTAGGAGTACCAAGAAAACTCCAAAAAAGGAAAACCAAAGGAAAATTAAAACAAAAAGTTAACCAACATCACCATGACCCAAGAACGTGCACTTCAAAACACGCCAGAAAAACAAAACCCACAATGCACTTCTGTCAACAAGTTACCATGGCGACCAAGAAAAGTTGAAGGTACATCAGTGCGTATTTATGTGAAAAGCGTAATTTACATATTTAAATTAAATCTTCTCCAGTGAGAAAATAGCTAGATATAAACAAACTCTAGACATTACAAGATCAAATAGTTTTTACAGGCAACGTATCAGACTAAAAACCGACCAACTAATGAACCAAATTTAGGCCTAGTGTTAATAGATTCGTCTGGCCAGTACCATAATATTATAAGAAGAAAATGCCTTAGCCAGATGCCAAATAATAAAATAAGAAGAAAAACAGTAGTGTTTCCCGGAGAAATATAGTTTAACAAACAATTTACATTTTCATAGGTGACATATCTTTTCCAAGGTCAACCTTTCAGAACCAAAACAAACACTCAGTGCACAATGCAAAATAAGGAGCTCCAATAATTTAAAATAATAACATGCAAAACATACCTCTAGGGGAAACACTAATTTTTTAAACACTACTTAGACATCCTTAAAGGATTTATATCATCAAAAATAAACAAAATAGCAGATGGCTGCCAGTCGCTGTCGAAGAGATGCACACCAAAGATCGCCTTTCCATATTAAGGCCGACGAAACAATTTTCACGATCATCATTGATGATAGTTGCACACTAATACTTCATGTATCATTAAACACTGGGATATATTCCCAAGTTAGCTTCGCCCTGGCGAGATTCACAATATGCGTAGTTCTTTTCCCAGCAATCAGTCACAACTATTATTCACAAGATGGATGACAAAAGCCACGAAGGCCACCCAGCATGCACCAGGTTTATTTAAATTGGACCGATTAAATTTAGCCACATATTACGACAATGTGAAAACCAAATAATATTCACACGACACCACTAAAATGTTTTGGCGGCATGAAGTATATATATAGGCTTTTGTTTATGACGTAGAATATAATAAATAGCCTTCAACATGACTGGAATAGGATGAGTTATACGGCACCCCAAAACACTCTATCGGAGAAGAAGGAACCACGTGATGAACGCCAAAGTCCGACAGCTGCTACCATCTCGTGTTCACAAACGGAACCAAGCGACGATGCGGTCGTTTCAAAATGTCATGAAGTTACATCCAGGCGTAGATACATGTTTGAAAACTTTGTGCCGGGCTCTTGCACGTAACAGTCTCCCTCCCTTAAGCGTGAACACAGTTCACGAATATGCCTAGGCATAGGCAGTACTCCTTAACTAGTCGATTCACCAAGCATGCTTCCCGAAGATAATGTTCACCAGTTAACTCCAATTGATGGATAAAACCGCATCGTTTTGGTTAGGAAGAGTGCAGGGTCAGATTATCAGTGATGGGATAATTGATCACCTCGCAAACCACTTAGTCAACAGCATCACTGTGTCCATAAGTCTTCAGAAACGCAGAACACCAGCACCTGCAGTGCTTTCAGAGTCCGAGACACGTTAGATAAATTTTCAATAAGTCCAATTTACTTCGCTTTAAACGAAGTAGGTGGAAGCAATGTGCAAGATATCATGCGACGCGTGGCCAGCCATTTACAAACCAGAAGTTAATCTTATTTCAAATAGGTTTACAGAAATTACTACTTCTTAACATATTTTACAAAAGAGAATAAAGTTGAATTTAAATGAAGAAAATCCTGACCATGCCCTAGATCCGTGCCTACAAAATTTCATTAAATAACAAGATTACCTTTTTACAGTCTAGAAGTACCTTTCAAGATTACATGAGTTAAGCGACTATACATTTAGAAGGAACTACGGTAGAGGAATGACCACTTAAATTCCCAAGGAATCCTGTATATAAATTTTACCATGAGTTTTGTCACCCACCGAGAACAACTAACATGCTAGCATCTTTTATGAAAACATCAAAATTTAGTTTCAATTTTGCAATTTATCATAAAATGGGAATTACCCAACAGTTACAGTTTGTATCCCAGCAGAGTTTTCATATCCAGTTCAAAATTCCAGAAGGAACAGATGCCTGAAGGCATCAATGAAGGTTAGGGATACTCTACATTATACAAAATCAGTTTACAAAATTTATGGTAGCATTTCCTCATTAGAAACCTCTCCACCTCGTTTAATGTGCGACAGATGCATTCTGGAAATTTGTTTAGTTGGCCTTAAGGTTTCGAAAAGGAAAATTAATTAAACTGACATGTATGCCTCTACATTGTTGGTTCGTGATGGCACACATTGCTTGGCACGGGAACAATGAGGAATTCAAACGCAGTTACAGAAACGACCAAAACGAAGAGGAAATGGCAGCGCAGAAAACCAAACACCAATACACTAACACAAGGAACGAAATTGAGGTTCGACACCAGATGAAAATACAGTCGAAATCCGCCTGGGTGAGAAAAATCCAACATAAAAAGAACTAAGTTCAACAGTACACGAGGTACAATGCGGTTTCCTCGTTCAGGTTTAAGACACGAACACGTACAACAACAGGATACCTAAAATGGCCCGAAAATACGGTTAGATGAGAAACAAGCCGCTCTTGTTGAAAGACGAAGCTAACAGGGAACACTAACGCACCATTCCTAACGATTTAAGCAGAAAAAAAATTGAATTACCAGTCAAAGCAGAAAATTTTACTTAAGTTATGGTGGCTGATGACCGTGATTGCCCTAGCATGACCTAAACAGTAGGCCTATGTCATTTACAGTAAGCATGAGGCAACTGATGACCCTGATTTCCAGCAACAACAGATTACTGGCTCTAAATGCGAAACAAGCTGACTTACAGCAGCTGATGTCCATAATTTTCAACAGAAATTTAACCCCAGTAAATTTAGAAGACCCTATATATATTAATTAAGCAGGAAAGCACATTACATTATGGCTGTTCACGAACTGAGACCTCATATTTACAACAACGTATTCATCGCACACATACTCAAATAACAGCGATACATAATTTTTACCACCCACAAAAATAATTCCCATTAATACTCAAATATGCAAGTTATGTAGTCGTAGAGATATCATAACACAAACAAATACAATTAAAACACAATACCCTTACAATTACTTTAAGTTACATGACACATACTTGCATGTCATCGAACAGACCAGTCCCATACCAAGCCAGTTCGGATCGTGCAAGTCCTATTTACAACCTGCCCAGGGATCAAACCAAGAAAGAATCCCATACTTCTAATCCTAGCTAACCCCAGACAGTAGATATCTCCACGTAAAACAGACCTCCATATTATACTTAGTTCAACATTACAAGGAAGGCAACTAATAAAAATACAAACCCAAGCTTACTTTTGCATACACAACAATGCCTGAATTACCCCACCCTATAAATCTAAATCAAAATCTAACGTTAACACATACATCCAGACACGATTTGCACACGATACACACTTATCCCAGAACGATTGCAGTATAATGTAAGTTTATGAACCAAAAATTACAAATCGCACACTGCGATAAAACACTTCTAAACAAACACTTACCTTGAATGAATTTGGGAAGAATTCCTAGCCAAAAAATAGTGACATGCATGTTAAATGTGCTTTCGGCACTACACTAGGGTCATAGGGAGGGCAGATTTCCATGGGTTAGCCCTTTTAATCGGACTACACTTCCCAATAACACCAATAGGCGTGACAGTTCCATAATAAATATATCACGAGGACAGCAAATTACAACAGAATTTCATGCAAAGAAACATACAGGAACACAACAGTCTACTTAAACACCAACACTGCCTCGACACCTGAAATTTCGACAAAAAACATCATGCAAATGCTGCCCAGGACTGCAGATGACATATCTTGCTTCGCTCGAGAACAGGAAGCTAAATTACAAAAATTTCCACAAAGCACATGGCGAACAGCTACAGACAGGGCTCCAGGATGTCTTCACTCGTAGCATGTAGGCTATAAGAATATTACCAAATCCACATTTCCCATGCCAAGAACACATGCCAGTCACTTACCAACTTCTTCTTCAGTGGGGATGTTGTATTACAAACAGGATAACATACAGAAGCAAACACCTCGCTTTGAACAGGTCACATTCATAACAGCACATGGATATTCAGAGGCAAACATGAAATTAAACAAACGACAAGGATTAGCTTTACATAACATCAAGTGCACTGGCATGACAAGATCCCACCAACAACCGCCCCATCAGCACTAGAAGGGTCCATAAAACGAGCCGGCGGGTATTGAGGAGGGGATAGTTACGGAAGTGAACTCGAGCTCGGTCTGCTACCAAAATGACACCGTGGACGGCCAGGGTGGTTGGGCCAACTTACCTTATTTAGAGGTCCGCCTCGCTTCAGCAACCAAAATCACCTCCAGATGACATGTTCCAACAGAAGAGCTCCAAAGGGGTGGAAGGAAGGTGGAGAGGGGGACAACGCACAGGCTATTCTACAGACACTCCCCAATAATTAACGGAACTGCTGCCGACGAAATAATGCCACAACAGTTGTTTAAAAATTTAAAATAAAAATTTTATGTTAAAATTTAAAAAGAAAACACCTCCACCAGAAAACAGAACATGCATCAGGCAGTATCAATTTCAAAGAAAAATAAAATCTCAGCTAGAATTCTCACTGTAGAAATAATAAATATTTAAGGCCGATATCAAAAAAACAATTACTTGAGGTAAGAGCATAAAAAGCTACAAATCAAAAAAACACTAAATAAGCACCAGACATATTCCCAAACTGGACCATGAGGGCCTTGGAGAATCAGAGAAAAAAAACTAGTGCAAAATTTTATTACCATAAACAAGGTAACGAAAGAATAACGTAGGAGTACCAAGAAAATTCCAAAAAAGGAAAACCAAAGGAAAATTAAAACAAAAAGTTAACCAACATCACCATGACCCAAGAACGTGCACTTCAAAACACGCCAGAAAAACAAAACCCACAATGCACTTCTGTCAACAAGTTACCATGGCGACCAAGAACAGTTGAAGGTACATCAGTGCGTATTTATGTGAAACGCGTAATTTACATATTTAAATTAAATCTTCTCCAGTGAGAAAACAGCTAGATATAAACAAACTCTAGACATTACAAGATCAAATAGTTTTTACAGGCAACGGATCAGACTAAAAACCGACCGACTAATGAACCAAATTTAGGCATAGTGTTAATAGATTCGTCTGGCCAGTACCATAATATTATAAGAAGAAAATGCCTTAGCCAGATGCCAAATAATAAAATAAGAAGAAAAACAGTAGTGTTCCTCGGACAAATATAGTTTAACAAAAAATTTACATTTTCATAGGTGACATATCTTTTCCAAGATCATCCTTTCAGAACCAAAACAAACACTCAGTGCACAATGCAAAATAAGGAGCTCCAATAATTTAAAATAATAACATGCAAAACATACCTCTAGGGGAAACACTAATTTTTTAAACACTACTTAGACATCCTTAAAGGATTTATATCATCAAAAATAAACAAAATAGCAGATGGCTGCCAGTCGCTGTCGAAGAGATGCACACCAAAGATCGCCTTTCCATATTAAGGCCGACGAAACAATTTTCACGATCATAGATGATAGTTGCACACTAATACTTCATGTATCATTAAACACTGGGATATATTCCAAAGTTAGCTTCGCCCTGGCGAGATTCACAATATGCGTAGTTCTTTTCCCAGCAATCAGTCACAACTATTATTCACAAGATGGATGACAAAAGCCACGAAGGCCACCCAGCATGCACCAGGTTTATTTAAATTGGACCAATTAAATTTAGCCACATATTACGACAATGTGAAAACCAAATAATATTCACACGACACCACTAAAATGTTTTGGCGGCATGAAGTATATATAGGCTTTTGTTTATGACGTAGAATATAATTAATAGCCTTCAACATGACTGGAATAGGATGAGTTATACGGCACCCCAAAACACTGTATCGGAGAAGAAGGAACCACGTGAAGAACGCCAAAGTCCGACAGCAGCTACCATCTCGTGTTCACAAACGGAACCAAGCGACGATGCGGTCGTTTCAAAATGTCATGAAGTTACATCCAGGCGTAGATACATGTTTGAAAACTTTGGGACGGGCTCTTGCACGTAACAGTGCAGGTGAGTTCATATTTGTATATTGTGTTGAAAATAAAAAGTGATTTTAGTTGGGCGTTGTTAATAATAACGCAAGTCTCCGTGTAATAAAGGGGGGAAGAGAAAAATTCCCCTCGTGTTGCTAGGGTGAAGGAAAAATAATGCTTTCTGTCAAAAAAAAAAATGTTTTCAACTATCGCTTGGCTGTGTGCGGTACGGATCGTTTCTACCACGAGGGCTCGTTGTATGAGTCCTACCCATATTGTACGTGGTAGCAGCGCCTCCACCAAATATGTTTTAATCCCTTGGTTGGGGGGTAGTTTGGGATAAAACACATTGTGTCACTGTGCTAATTTGGAAGGTTGTTCCTAAATGAGAGTAGCTTCCCGTAGCTGGGAGAGCTTACTAGTGTAGTGTGTTATTTAGTGTTTAGTCTCCAGGGGGTGTTCCTGCAAAGATGTAAGTATTTGTTAGGGGATGGATCTCTAAATGCAGTCTGCTATACCGGCCTGCCAGCTGAGCGGAAGGAATAATACAATAGACGTGCTAGGTCAGCGGCTCGACGCTGTGCGGTCGAGTCGCGTGCCGTGATTACAATGGAGTCTGACAAAGCAATTACTGGCTACTACGGTCACGGGGGATCGTGACGAAGGTCAGGCGGGGTATTAGGACGTGAAGAGGAGTGTAATCAGTAAATGCAAGTGTAGTTTACTGACCATGTGTTTATTGGTCAGTATATGTAAATTGGTAAGTCCCTCTTGGGGAATTTAAGCAAGTATGAAGTACAATTTGTGTGTACATGTTATGGGTAGGTGTTCACAAAATAAAGGAGTCTGAGCACTGCTGAATCTCACCTGATGATGGAACTGGAACAGACGTCGGCTAGGACCGCTGGCGCCGCACAGAGTAGAACAGATAATGGCTCCTAGTTAGGACTCCATTCTTATACTCCCCGGCGCTGCGTGGTCAGCATTACGTCACTGTAGCTGCCCCAGATAGTTGTTGGTGTAGATGTTTGTGTATGTTTTGCAAGTAGTTGGCTAACCTCCCAGGATGGGTGGCCACCACTTGCTGTGTATAGATAATGTTCTGGTCTTATGGTGTTGCCAGTTGGGGTGGTTTTGGTAAAAGATAGGGGGTGGCTCTCGGGGGGTACTGCCCCCCCCGGGCAGTACAGTATCATCTTGTAATTCTTCAAATTCGATGCGCATAGAATGCCAATGGTATAGTAATCAATGGAGTCCCACGTAGACCAGTCGTGACATCTAGTGGAGAAGTATCAAACAATATAATCATAACAGGGCGAGTGCATTCTAGCGGCCATAAGAAGTAACTTTTCAATAAAATCTGGTCGGCGTGCAGTTACCTTTTTGGCTGCTAGATGTCTCGAGCAAATCTGCTGGCGAATTATGTTTTAATTAAATATATATTTTCCACCATAATATGCACAATATAACGCTTAATTTTAAAACGTCTGAGTCATTACAAAACAATAAATATATAAAATTTCAAGCAAAAAAAACTCACTCTGATGGGGTTTGAACCATAGGCATGTGAGCGATAGGCCAACGCTTTACCACTGAGCCAATTGTGCCAACGAATATCGTTCTATATAAAATGACTTACATATAACTTGTTAGCAAATAATGATTTATACTAAACGATTTCATCAGTGGAGTATATTATTTATATATAAAGCATTTCATACAAAGTTTATTTATTTTGTATCAGTACGCTATATTGCATGCAATACTCAAATTAGTGAAATATAAGTCAGGCACAAGATATCCGCTGCCATCTTGTCTTATTACTGAGTCGGCTCAGCTTTTTAGAATCACGTCTGCACTATAGTATTACAAAATAAACTTTTATTTTCGAACGTTCCTCTTCCTTTAGAACAGTTAAAACGATTCTCGGCTCGATAATCGGAACTGGTGGGTCCCATGATATGGATTATAAAGTTTGCATAATTCGCACGGCCGCCATCCTGAAATGGTATGGCGGATTACCTTGTAGTTTGGTCACAAGGCGCGTCCTATATGAAGGTATGTCGTTACCAAATTTGGTAGAGATCGGAGGATTTGGTTAGTCGTTATTTGATTTTACGTTTTGAACGTTTGAGTGGCCGCCATTTAGTTTTTGTAAAGATGGCGGCGATGTAAAACATGACACTATGGTGCCCTTTGCTTGTTCTACCTCTGTACCAAATTTCGTTCAATTCGGTTTCACCGTGTTCGAATTGATAGGGGGGGGCAGACATTCAGAGTACACACACTTACACACACACAGACTCACACACACACATACACACACACACATACAGACAGACACACATTTTTTGGCCCTGTAGTGATCTCATAAATTTACTTTCATTTTTTGCAAAAATCGAAAGCAGGCTAAAAATCATCACCACAAACATTTACCCCGTTCATCCTACGTTCATCGATCATCCAACATCTTTCTACAAACATATCCATATACCTTACTATGCTCGACCCCAGATCATCTTCACCACAACCATCCCCCTCAATCATCTCTACATATTTCTTCCCTACCCCCTACCCCATGGCACTATACAGGCCATGAAATGCCTAGGCCGACCAAGCGATCGCTGCCCAGCCATTTGGCCTGCAGATATTGGGGTGACGCGTAATCAGCGCTTCGGGTCCACTCGGACGTTAATCTTTGTTTTCCTGATCGGGCCGCCCCTCACTCTCAGACAGCTACTTAATTGTCCTCACGAGGCTGAGTGCATCCCGTTCCAACCCTCACGTCAGTTTTAAAATTCGTGACGGAGCCGGGAATCGAACCCGGGGCCTCCGGGTGGGAGGCAGGCACGCTATCCCAACACCACGGGGCCGGCTACATATTTCCCACCATCATCAACAACTCAAGCATTCCCCATTTTCATCATACAATTTTCGTCCACCATTATTCTACGATACTCCTCATACACCAAATTATTCCCCATTGACGCATTGTCTTCACCCCAACCATCCCCTTTAACCGTCATATGTATAATTTAAAATAATAATAATAAAAGTACTAATAATCCACATATCTCATTCATCAAGCTCCATCTCCACCTGCATCGTCTCAGCAATGCTTTCTACCATTCAATATCATCCCCAACTATACTTCATTCACTCATCATCTTCACCACGACCAACCACCTTATGATCTTGACGTAAATACACCCCTTAATCGCCTCACTAATTACTTCCAAACAACCAAATAACTCAAAAACCCCCGAACAATATAAGTTACTCAATCTACTTTTGGCAATTGCAGCGATTGTTTCCGTGTTTTCTTGTTCTTCGAAGATTATAAGTCATTGAAAGTTATACCTACCACTAATAAAGCAAACACCCTTCTCCTCCCCCTTATCCCCATTCCTACATCTAAATCTCCCTGCCCAGAAGCGATACTTCCCCCTCTCCCCCCGTCCCCCCAGCACATCTCTGAATTTCGACGCTATGCCCCAAAATAAAAAATCCAACACACCTTCATCCAAATGTATAAACCAAACTCCCCCATCACCAGAATTTACACCTCTCCCATCGTCACCTATCGGGGATACCATGAACGTCACCACGCCACAAAGGGAACCTCTACACCACACACCACAGGACATACTCAGTACACCCAAGAGGATTAATATTCTTTGTCGTACAAACATATTTTATGTCGGAAAAATATATTCGTTAATCTGATATTGCAAAATTCTGGTGTTTATTGACAAAGTGAATTGAAACACTGCAATGTGCGAAATGCCTCACGTGCAATAAATATTTATGACATGTTAAAGTTTTCGAATTTCGATCCTATAATCCCACACCTTGGGCATTATTTCCGTTTTCTTCAGTAAAATTGTATTTGAATGATGAGTCTTTAACAAGAGTTTGTAACGGCTTTACCACAGTGTAAGGCCAAATTACAAATAAACAAAGACTTCCAGGAGTAGCGAGGAAGAAACGCTGCGCTGCCTAGTGCAACCCGATGAAGCCAAACGGCACGCCCACTTCGGGTAGCAAGAAAATGGCTGTTCCTATGCTCAAAGCCGTAAACCACTCCAACTAGTCTTGGATTTTAGTGACGGGAAACTGCAATGACAAGTCTAGATTTTTTCTTGTATAGGCAGAATACACTCTGTACATCACGCTACTTGGCACAAATAAGCTGCGTTATTGTTTTAAAAGCCAATTTAATTAGAAATATGAGAGCACCTATGGAAGGCTAGTTTCGTAAGAAAGACGCTGCAAAACGTAATAATAACCTGAAACACTGATGAAATTGAATGCAGGTGTCTGAAGGTGTGAGATATACGAAAGAGGAACGTCTTGGGAACTATCATAATGATGCCGATCTAATCACGGTACGGTATTTACCCCAAATTGATTTTAGGTAGATTTCATTAGAAAGCTAACTATTGCAATGGGTCCCATGTTTCGACTTCCGGAAAATTTCGACATATCTTCGCGTTTCACATCCCCCAGACCCCAAAAACACCGTCAGTTCAAAAGTTTATATATAATTTATGTGTATATATATATCAGTTTAATGTGGACACGACAACTGTCGTAATTTTGCACCAATCACTTTGAATTTTTTACATAATATGTATACCCTTAAAATCTCAGTCGAGTTCGTAAATGGGCAAAATCGGCCAAACGGGGTGAAATTGGGAGGCTTTTTTTCGAAAAAGTGAAATATCGCTATAACTCTCTTAATATATGAAATATTGAATCCATTCAAAGTTCATACTATGTGTCGGACAAGGCCCTAAAATTTATGTTTGAAAAGTTTTTTGATAGCACCAACCATTGACCAAAGGGGTGGGAAAAAAGTGGGTTTTTCGGGAAACATTAATCATATCTCTGTTAATAGGCACAATATCAAAACCGTACAAAATGGACAATATTCCTCCAATAATTACCTAAAACTTTTGTCTGAAAGAATTTTTGATATGACCCACCATTACGCCACGGGGTGAGCAAAATCATTTAAATTATAAGAAAGTGCCAAGAGAGGTTGCCATGACAACTTTACTTTTAATTGATAAGGGATGAGCCATCTGCAGTTGCTATGACAACGCCACTGCACGAGATAACATTCAGTTTTCCATCTGTCTGAGGGAAGCGACTTCGGTATCGGAACTGGTAGCATGCTGAACTTCTATGCCCAAGGTCGCGGGTTCAAACCCGGCTGAAGTCGTCGGATTTACTAAGAGCGCTAAAAAAAACCTGAGTTTGCTTTCCTTCGGAGGAGAAGTTCCAACGTTCGTTGCGAGTTGATGGTTCCGGTGGCATCTAGTAGCCAAGTTCACAGATAGGTGTCGTTGATGGTAGTATTTTAGGTAGATTTCATTAGAAAGCTAACTATTGCAATGGGTACCATGTTTCGATTTCCGGAAAATTTCGACATATCTTCGCGTTTCACATCCCCCAGACCCCAAAACCACCGTCAGTTCAAAAGTTTATATATAATTTATATATATATATATATATATATATATATATATATATATATATATATATATATATATGTGGGAAACGGTTTCCAGATCATGACACTCACAAGCATCGAATATAGAACTGAATTATTTATTAAAACAATGAAACTGATTAAAATACAGTAGAGAATTAAGGGAATGTGTTTTGCGGCTCATCGGAACTCGGAATATTGCTTCTCTTCTTTTTATTCTCAGACAATGGCGCTGAGCTTACTCCTGCGCCCGCTAGATCCCATACTCGGCCTTCTTGATCCTCATCCGGCTCCCACACTCGGCCGTCCTGATCCTCATCCAACCCGGATGAAGAAAATCCGCCCGGCCAGGGCCTCATGAACTCCGCACAGGACGATGTGATTCTTGGTCCAGCATGGTCTCCTTCTCTGCTGACGTCATATGTGTCGTTGAGTTTTACTCGAGTCACTCGATAAGGTTTTTGGTTTTTAGTTTCAGATGTGGACCGATCTGAGTGCGTTTGATGGCAACCAGGTCGTCGACCTGATACTTCTTAGGCTCCTTACGTCGTCGGTTGAATTCAGCACGATTTTCAGATTGTACTTTTTCTATCTGCTTTTTTGCATCTTCTCTCATCTGATCACGTTTTTCGTTGAACGAATCGATCAGCTCCTCGTCGATGAGTTGCACTATACGTAGATCATTTTGGTTGTGCAATCTGACTCCTGTCAGCAGCTCGAAAGGTGACATTCCGATGCTCCTCTGGAACGTAGAGTTGATAGCTCGTTGGACGGATGGTACAACCTTGTACCATTTTGTTGGATTCTCAATGCTAAGTTTAGCGATGATCTTGGTCACTGTTGAGTTGACTCTCTCGATTTGACCATTGGCTCTTGGCAGTCCAGCTGTGATCAAGACGTGCTTGATACTCTGCGATTTACAGTAGTCCTGGAACTCATGGGAGGTGAACGATGGCCCCCTGTCGGTGATCACTTGAACTGGGTTTCCAAAGTTCGTCCTCTGATACTCCATCTTTTCAATCGTCTGGGCCGATTTGGTAGTTTTCACAGGATACAGCCAGGTGAACTTCGTGAAGGCGTCTATCACACAGAAGATGTGTTCATATCCCTTGTGTGTAGACTTAAGTGGTCCAATGTGATCCATGTGGTAGGTGTGCAATGGCACACTCTCCTTGAACATCGGATGTAACCAACCTTCTTTCTTGCCTGCCTTCCTGTTAACCACCAGACACTTCACACTGTTGGCTATGACTCGTTTCACCTTGTTGGCCAAGTCTGGAATATAATATTCCTGCTTCACGTCTTCTTCAGTCCTTTTAACAGCGTAGTGTCCCTTCTCATGTGCATCTCTGATGATTTCATGGTGCATTGCCCGCGGGACCACCAACGTCTCTCGCCCGTCAACAAATTTAAATAGAAGTCCATCTCTGACGATGAAGTTTTCGTAAGGCCCTTTCTCCAGTGTCGCTTTTATCGCTGTCAATCCTTCGTCTTTTCTCTGGGCGATTTTGATCCTCGCTGCATGGCCATCAGGGAATCCAAACATCACTGCTGGACATCGGTTCAGGGCGTCGACATGTTTCATCCTGGTTGCAGTTCGGTGTTCGATGGTATAGTCAAACTCCTCCAAGGCCATAGCCCATCTAGCTACTCGTGGGACCAGGTCCCTTTTGTGCATTGTCTTTTGGAATGCCATACAGTCAGTCACGATCTTGAACGGAATTCCATTTTTCTTTTTGACTACCACCACTTGGCAAGTATATTCTGATTGACTCGGTTCTATGATATCTTCCTCCAGCCACGCCTCGACTTGCTCATCGACAAATTCGTTCTCAAGCGGTGCCATTCGTCTGGGCCTGCTAAATTTCGGTTTTTCTTCTTTCAATGTGATCTTCATCTTGACATCAGTAGATTTTGTCTTCTTTGGTACATATCTCGCTACCAAATCCTGGATCTGTTCCCTTTTTTCCTCATCAACGCAGTTCTCGATATCAAATTCCTGTTCGTCGGCTACCCTGATCAACATCATTGGGACCTCTAGTTTCTTGAGGGTAACTCCTTGCTTGCTCAGGATGACCTCACCCTGATCCAATAGATCTTTACCAATCACCATGTCCCACTTCATAGTATCATCAGAAACAACATAGACGTTGGTTTGGAACTCCAGCTCGTCTACTTCAACGACTGTTGTGAAGTAACCTTGAGGAGCAACAAAACCATTACCAAATCCTTTCAAAACAAGATCCGTGCTCTTCAATCCTGGGGATCCCATGGTCTTATGTATGTTTTGTCGCAGTAGGTTATAAGGACTGCCACAGTCGATAAGTGCCTGAAGTTACTGCTGACCCAAACTAACCTCTTTGAACTTGAGGCAGCTTTTCTTTTCATCAATAAGATTGATACCTTGATTATTCCTCTTATCGTTCTTCCTCCCTTTTTTGCACTCGGATGAAATGTGGCCAAACTCGTTGCAGTTGAAACATCTCTTGCCTTTATTCTTGTGCTCACATTCCTTTGAACTATGACCAGATCCACCGCAATTATAACATCTATCTCCACTACTCGCCTCTTTCTTCTTTGTACTGCCCCAGCACTTTCCGTCCTTCTCGTTGGCACTCTTGGCACTTCCTTGAAAATTACTGTTATTATACTTTGTGCTTTTCTTTGGCAAAGACTTCACCGCCATCTCATAACTTCTCATTTTCTCCTTGAAATCTTTGGAATTTTTTGCTCCATAGAGAAGAAGTTTTGATCCTGAACCGTCCTCGATCCCATCAATCACGTACTGACACAGAGAAACTTGCTCAAAATCACCTCTACTGGCGATTTCCTTCATCACAAGAAAGTACTCCTGTAGAGATTCGTCGCGCTTTTTTCGTCGCTGGGTTAACAACTTGTGGATTTCTGCACTGCTTGCCGCATCGTCAAACTCCTTTTTCAAGGCCTTCGTCAGTGCAGTCCAGGACGTCAGTCCTTTCTCACCTTGAATAAAAAGCTTAGCTAAACCATCGAGTAATTTCTTAGCAAAAATAAACTTTTGCAACTCACTCCATCCCATTAAGATTGATGTCTCCTCAAAATCTGCGATCCATTTCTTCACTGGGTAACCATCCTTACCGTTAAATGTTTTCATAGCGCCCTCAACGTCGCGGAACGACAATGAAAACTTATGTTGTTCTCTATACCTTCTGTGCTGGTCTTCCTCTTCGTTCTCTTCGTCTTCTTCATCTTCGTCATCATCGTCTATATTAGTTGCGAGTTCATCCAATTTTCTCAAGTAATAACAAATGGTGTTAATCATTACCTCCTTTGTCCCGATCTCGGTATTAAGAATCTCAGAAACACGCAACAGATCAGCCTTGGAAAATGTTTCTTCGATAAATTTCTTCTTAGCTTCCTCTTCAATGGAATTTTCGTCAAAATCGAATCCAGGAAACTCTCGCAGTCGCTTTCGATTCTTCCTGTCGTCTGGTATATGCTCGAAAATGAGGTTATGTAAAACTTTGATTGCTTTGACCGGAGCATCACTTATGTTCTTATTTATTTTCTCTATTGCACCGAGTGTAGTCATCTTATTTGTTTACTCACGTCTGTCAAGTAGTTTTCCGTCAATATCGCTTCCTCATAACCTCGCTATCAAACCTGTTTAACCTCATTCACCAAACCGGTGATATTTGTAGGTGATATCGTTGAATACCGCTTCCCGTCGTTTCTCTCTGACGAGTCGCTATCCTCTTACCACATCCACACACCTCTGTCGCCGTTTAGATTCCGACCCTCGTCGTCGTCGTCACGGCAACACTAATTGTCACTGAAACTGAAGAACAAATTTTGCTAGCCTATGAATCCTCGTCGTAGATTCGCACGTCGTGGGCTCACAAAACTGCACGTCGTCTCGTCGTCAGCGTCGTAGGCAACAGCAACAAATATGATTAGCCGTCCACTTCGTCGAAAATAGCGTTGTATTTTGCGTCGTACTTCGTGTCGTGGATTGCGTCGTAACTCGTTGTTTCAGTCCATCCCGGACGAGCTCCCATTTGTGGGAAACGGTTTCCAGATCATGACACTCACAAGCATCGAATATAGAACTGAATTATTTATTAAAACAATGAAACTGATTAAAATACAGTAGAGAATTAAGGGAATGTGTTTTGCGACTCATCGGAACTCGGAATATTGCTTCTCTTCTTTTTATTCTCAGACAATGGCGCTGAGCTTACTCCTGCGCCCGCTAGATCCCATACTCGGCCTTCTTGATCCCAATCCGGCTCCCACATATATATATCAGTTTCTTGTGGACACGATAACTGCCGTAATTTTTCACCAATCACTTTGAATTTTTTACCGAATATGTATACCCATAAAATCTCGGTCGAGTTCGTTACTGGGCAAAATCGGTCGAAGGGGATGAAAATGGGGGACTTTTTTCAAAAAAATGAAATATTGCTATAACTCTCTTAATATATGAAATATCGAATCCGTTCAAAGTTCATACTATGTGCCGGATAAAGCTCAAAAATTTATGTTTGAAGAGTTTTTTTATAGCACCAACCATTGACCAAAGGGGTGGGAAAAAGTGGGTTTTTCGGGAAACATTAATCATATCTCTCTTAATAGGCACAATATCAAAACCGTACAAAATGGGCAATATTCCCCTAATAATTACCTAAAACTTTTGTCTGAAATAATTTTTGATATGACCCACCATTACGCCAAGGGATGAGAAAAATGATTTCGGAATTATAAGAAAATGCCAAGAGCTATCAGTGGTTGCCATGGCAACACTACTAAATTGACGAGGGATAAGCCATCAGACGTTGCCATGACAACGCACTTGCGCGAGATCAGATTCAGATTTCCATCTGACTAAGTGTGAAGCGGCTTCGGTGACGTAACTGGTAGCATGCCCAAAGTCGCGGGTTCAAAGCCGGCCAAAGTCGTCGGATTTTCTAAGAGCGCTAAAAATCCCTCAGTATGCTTTCCTTTGGAGGGGAGGTTCCAACGTTCGTTGCGAGTTGCTGATTGCGGTGGCATCTAGTAGCCAAGTTCACAGCTAGGTGTCGTTGACGGTAGTATCTGGTAGCAACATTAGGAACTACTGCTTGAAATTGAGCGTCTGCATTCCTTACCTGAATTACAGACTAATACAGCCATCACAATTCACACCGTTTATCAGACAGATTCTACACTCACCCAAAGTACACGGGGTTACATGACCGCGTTGTCGCAGCCCCTAAACTGAGGAACCAACTAACATCTCTGCAGGAGATATAATTTTGCGTGAAGAAGTAACAGACCGTTACATAGTTACACATCAGTGTCGAAACCTTGCATAAGGACAGTGTGACCACAAGTATAAAAATGGACTCCAAATGACAAGAAGGTTACCGTCATCATAAGACAATAAAATGTTTAAAATATGCATAAAATGAAGAAAAACAAAGTTATTTAATCTCCAATTATAAAATACTTTCACGTAATAAATGAGGTCTGATCCTTCTACGAAAACCTGCATATTCTGCCTATTTTCGCCTATCCCCAAGTTTGTCCGGTGAAATCTACCTCCGCCTTCCGGCGTGCCGAGAGGACTTTTTAAGTTCTTATTGGTGTTGAGGCATTCATCAGTTTTAGGCCGAATTTCGCGCACTGCCACTTTCATCAATTCGTCCCCAATCATCTCATCTCATATATCATTCTTTCCTTTCTTACTCTCCCTTCTACAGCACCGCTTCTTTCTCATCTCTACAAACATCATCCACATCATCCATTACCCCAATCTCAAACACCATCATCCACTTCTTCCACGCCATCCATTAAATAAAAATAAAAATAAATAAATAATAAAAAATAAAATTTAAAAATGAAAAACATCTAATCACACCATCTCACCACATTCACCCCATCCAACTCAAAATTAATATCAACTTCACACAATCTTCTCATCTCTTACATACTTTTCTCTTCTCCTCTTTCCCTCAGCACCGTTTCTCATCTCCACAAGCATCATCAATTACCCCCATCTCATAATACATCATCAACCATTTCTCACATTAAACAAAAATAATCAATCCCAACAATTTCAAAATTATCTAAACTCCCAAACTACCAACAATTAGAAAATTCACAACATTTTCAAAATTTCTAACTTAAAAACTAATAAATTCATAAAACTCAAAACTACTATCCTACAAACTCCACAATTTATAATAGTACAAAGCATAAAAGAGCAATTATTTTTTCAAACTTAAAAAAAATTCAAAACTCTAATCTTAGCCAAGAGGTCACGTCATTTCTTCTTCTCCAACTTTTACAATTCACCACCACCCTTCTCCTATAACTCTCAATCTCCCTAACAATCCCCTCCTGCGGCCCAAGAAATGGTGCGGCCATCTATAGGGGAGGGTGGGAATGAAATGACTTAATATATTATAAACTTTTGTTTTGTCATCACATCATCACATTTTGTCCAACATTTTAAGCAACAATTGCACGTAAACAGGTTTGTCTTACTGTGTTAAAAACAATTGTGATAAAGTATAGTGCTGTATCTCAGTATGCAACTCCTGTCTTCTAATTCCATCCTCTACCACAGATGTTTGTAGATATTACGAATATCTTCCAAGGGGGAGAGTTAGGATATTTGGTTGGTTGGTTCTTCAGTTTAGGGGCTGCGACAACGCGATCATGTAGCCCCGTGTGCTTTGGGTGTGTGTAGAATCTGTCTGATAACCGATGTTAATTGTGATGGCTGTATTAGTGTGTGTATCTGTTTTCTAATTCAAGTAAGGACTGCAACTTAGAATATTTCAATTTTTTTCAATTACTTTTGCCACCAAACGCCACTGTCAGCGACTACTAGGCCTAGTCCAGAACTTAGCTACTAGGCGCCACCGCAGTCGGCTCTTGGCAACGAACCTAGGAACCTAAGAGAGCTATTTACATTCTTAACCTATACAATTTAGCTTCACACAGGTGTAATTAGTGGAAGGTTCTTTAACATGCCATAAATCTATGACATGGGACCACCGGCTTTACTTCCCCTCCGAAGGAAGGCATACTGAGGGATGTTTTAACGCTCTTAAAAAGTCCGACGGCTTCGGCCGGATTTGAACCCGCGATCTTGGGCATAGAAGCTCAGCACGCTACCAACTACGCCACGGAAGCCGCCAGTTAGGATATTTCCCTAAACAAATTAGGATTTTACAGCAATAAATATTAATGAAAGATCAATTTCCGTAAAGTTTGGCATAAAAACCAACAATACAAATTTTGTCAAAATTCTGTATAGACGAGGTCAAATTATAAGAAATATAATTGTCGTATTGGCTTAAAGACTCTCGAGATGTGTCAAAACGCGTAGCCCTTGAATGGTTGCGTTCGTCTCCAGGATGAAACCGGGATACACTTGTGCTTCCCCCACTCCTCGCTATTGCCCAGTCCCCACCAGTGTTTGGCAGTCCTCAAATACAAAGCAAATTAGTAAAAATAAATAAAAAATTGTCATAATCTATAAAATTTTAAAAAAATGTCAACATTATTTGTCAAAGAACTCAAAAAATTGTACTAAAAATCTAAATAAACACAAATCAAAATTATTCAAAATACCAAAAAATAACAATCACAATTAGTCAAAGCTCAAAAAGTCCAAAGTCCAAATTGACGTATAAATTAAAAGTTTACATAAAGAACAGATGAAAACATGATAATCCACCTTAAAGTCAATAATGTATCGAAACTAATTATAATGTAATATTAGTTTCGGTGAACTTCTACCCTTCTTCAGTTGTTACACTGAACATTTAAACTACGAGCATCAATCTACCATTAACATGCTATGAAGAAAGAGTTAAAAATGATAAATAAGTTAAAATATTCATTTTTTTTCTCAGCAATCGTAGACTAATCTTCAAATATTAAAAACTCAGTTAGAAATATTGTTAATTATAATCGAAAATATTGTCTAATTAGAATAAATCGTTAAAATATCGAAAAAATATAATGTAAATTTTCTTTAAAATTCAGATCTGTTACAATTGCATTATTATTTGAAAAAGGAACAAGTAGTTCCGAGAAGAACGAAATATCCTATTTTCATATATCCTACTCTATCAACATACAAATTGTCAGTTTAATTTCTGTAATAGATTCGTAGAACCGTCTAAATATTTTGGATGGTCACCGAGTTGGATTTTTATAGTATAGGCCTTAGATGTATGTACTATTACACGAAGACTATTGTGCAGGTGTTTTATTCAAACTTCAATCGCATGATTAGGACACAAGAAATAAAAGCGGGATTTTAAAATTTCGCTCAGCCGCCATCTTGTGGTTATGAAAATAATTTAAATGAATTAGATGCCAGTCGATTACAATATGTATAAGCATATACCGTATCAAGTTTCACTGCGCTCGGATGGTTAAAACGCAAGAAACATCCATTTGAATATTTAAATTTCACTTCGCAGCCATGTTGGATTTGTGCTCGCCAGGTTATTGAACGTTCCATAGGTAAACTAATGCTTATAGCCTCTATACACTTACAAAATTTCAGTTTGATTGCTGTAGTAGTTTAATAGATATTGAGAACCGTATTAATATGTCGGATGAGCCTCCGTGGCTTAGGCGGCAGCACGCTGGCCTCTCACCGCTGGGTCCGTGGTTCAAATCCCGGTCACTCCATGTGAGATCTGTGCTGGACAAAACGGAGGCAGACAGGTTTTTCTCCGGGTACTCCGGTTTTACCTGTCAACATTTCATTCCAGCAACACTCTCCACTATCATTTCATTTCATCTTGTCATTCATTTAATCACTGCCCCAGAGGAGTGCGTCAGGCCTCGGCAGCCGGCACAGTTCATATCCTCGCCGCTAGATGGGGGCTTCATTCATTCCATTCCTGACCCGGTCGGAGACTGGAAGCAGGCTGTGGATTTTCATTAATATGTCGGATGGTCGCCATGGTGGATTTCAATATTTGTAGGCCATAGAGTTATGTACTATTATATGATAATTATTGTGTACGTTCATTAGGCAAATGTTGATTTCGATCGCATGATTAGAATACAAGAAATAAAAGAATAATTTTAAAATTCGCACAGCCGCCATCTTGATGTTACGTAAACCATTGAACTAAATTAGATACCAGTGCATTACAATGTGCATAAACACTTGCTATACGAAGTTTCATTGCGTTTGAATTATTAAATATCGAGAAAAGTCTATTTAAAACTTTCAAATTTGCTTGGCCGCCATGTTCGTTTTGTAGTTAACCGGTTTTTGAAAGTCTCATAGATGAACGTCCAGTAGTGCCCTTTATCTCCGTACAAACTTTCATGGTGATACCGGTAATAGTTTCAGAGATATAGAATGCCAGTGAAATATTTTGCACAGCCGCACAGAAGTTGTCCAAATGGGAGAGCTGTAGTTTGCAATGGGCTGAATTATCGAGAGGTAATAGAGGCGAAGGGCTGTGGGATTTGATATTTCTGAGAAGCGGTAGAGTATGCCAAGGAATTTCATGGCTTTGGATATAGAATGTTGTATGTGTTCTTTAAAACTTAGCTGGTTGTCGAATAGGACCCCGAGATCTCGCTGATGCGCAACTGCGGTAATGGGCCTGTCAAGTAAGGAATATGTTGTAGGTACTGGCGAATTGCGTAGGGTAATTGTTAAAAGGCTGCATTGGTCGAACCTGGAATAGAACCCAAAGCATTCTAGTTAAGAAAAAGTCATCGTGCTCTCTCTACATCATGGGCCCGGCATACGGTACATTTCTAAAGTTATTGATACAAAGTATTACGTTTCAAAATAGTTAATAAACTAAAACTCCCCATTTTTTCTAGGTTAGTGCCGTGTGTTGTGTGGGGCTTTGCCTAGGACACCAAGCTGGCTCATCAGCAGATTCTTGGTGTCCCCGCCCGGACCACCACAGGAGTAGCGAACTGCGCGCTACTCCCTTCTTATGAAGCACACCTGCGGCTCTTCATTGCGAGAACTAAAAGCTCAAGCAGCCATAACCTCCCTATGAAGGCTTCCAAAAAAGATGGTTTATTGGCTTTCACGGCCGGTGAATTTAACCTCAGCAATTTTTTCTAGGTTTGTGCAGTGTCTTGTTCGGGGTTAACAAACTATTGCCGAGTGTTTTGAGTGTCTGTTTATAAAGATAGGCATCTTATTTACGCCATAATAGACTAGATTTATATCCCCCAATTAAGGAGCACTGATCAAAATGGAGTTTCCCTCCCTTGTTGGGTATTGTTAAAAGCTTTGACTTGTCACCGTTAAGACCTTCTAGATTGTTTGACAGCTATAGAAACTGCTTTCTACTGAAATGTCAGAGAGGGGGAACTGCGAGTTCACTAATGCAGACAGATTTACAGTAATGAAGAATTTAGTAGGGAGTCGATCTTTGATTTCTTGTCTGGGGTTTCCGTGATTTGTGCTAATTCTGGGCCAGGATACTACTGCAAGCGGGGTCGTGAGGGAAATCTGGTCTCGCTGGACGCCGGGACGTCTTGATGAATTACTCCGCGCCACCTGGCGTCCCTGCGGTAATTTGCACGTCCAGGCTATGGACGATGCGCGGTGGAAGAAAGATGTTACCCAATGAGCGGTAAGCCTACCCTGTGGCTATATAAAACGAGCTGAATGCCAGACTAATTTTTTTAGCCTATTTTCAATTTTGAAAAAATAGGCTTATGAGATCACCTTTTGTCCGTGTGTGTGTGCGTGTGTGTGTGTGTGTGTGTGATTCGTGTGTGTGTCCCCCCCAAATAAAATCTAAACGGCAGGAGCGATTTCAATGAAACTCGGAAAGTTCATAGCACTATTCCCTGCGACCTCGACCGTGCCCTTCAAATTTTGTTACGACTAACCAATCCAACATGGCGGCTGTGCGAAATATTTCACCAGCATTCAATATCTCCGAAACTATTACCGATATTACCCTGACATTTTCTATGGTGATAGAGGGAACTACTATAAGTTCACTTATGTGACCTTTGAAAACCTGGTAACTACAAAACCAACATGGAGGCCAAACGAATTTGCGACTTTTAAATAGACGTTTCTCGTGATTTGACCAACCAAACACAATGAAACTTGGTACAGTATATGTTTATGTACATTGTAATGCACCGACATCTAACTTCGTTCAATTGTTTACATAATCACAAGATGGCGGATGTGCGAAATATTTCACCGGCATTCTATATCTCTGAAACTATTAGCGGTATCTCCCTAAAATTTTGTACGGAGATAAAGAGCACTACTGGAAGTCCATCTATAAGACTTTCAAAAACCGGTTAACTACAAAACGAACATGGCGGCCAAGCGAATTTGAAAATTTTAAATAGACCTTTCTCGCGTTTTAATGTTCCAAGCGCACTGAAACCAGGTACAGGAAATATTTATACACATTGTAATCCTCTGGTATCTAATTTAGTTCAATTGTTTACATAACCTCAAGATGGCGGCAGTGCGAATTTTAAAATTAAGTTTTTATTTCTTGTGATGTAGTCATGCGATCGAAGTGAAAGTTTGAATAATGAACCTATGCAATAATTTTCCTTTAATGGTACATGACTCTATGGCCTATACATTTAACAATCCAACATGGCGACCATCCGAAATATTTAGACGATACTGAATATTTACGAATCTATTTTAGCAATCAAACTGCATTTTTTAATGTTCATTGGGGATATGAACTTATGTTCACCTATAGGACTTTAAATAAACTGGTGATCACAAATCCAACCTCGCGGTGACGCGAATTATAAATATTCACATTGACGTTTCTCGCAATTTAACCATCCGAGTGCAGTGAAACTTGGTACAGTAAATCCTTATACGAATGTTAATCCACTGGCATCTAATTTATTTCAATTGTTTCCATAACCTCAAGATGGCAGCTGTGAAAATTTTTAAAATCTCCTTGTTTTTTCTTGTGTCCTAATTATGCGATTGAAATTTGAATACTACACGTTCACAATAATCTGCATGTAACAATACATAACTCTAGGACCTACATATATAAAATCCAACATGGCGACCATCCGAAATATTTAGTCGGTTCTGAATATCTACGAATCTATTACAGCAATCAAACAGAAATTGTGTATGTTGATAGTGGCAATTAACATAAGTAGGATATATGAAAATAGGCTGTATAGTTCTTCACGGAACTACTTGTTTTAGACGTGATTATTATTCGTGTTACTTGTTTGATCGTGGATGAGTGTGTTCACGATCTTACCGATTGATAGAAAAACTGAGTGGGAATCTGTGAAAGATAGAAAGAAGAAATCCAGACTATACGCTATTTAACACTGACACTAATCGGCCAGCATGGAGAGAACTAAGCAAATGTCTGGGAAATCCTACCTACCTGAGCAGGGCAGATCATCCGCAAAAAGTAAAGTGCTGACCACTGCATACAAATTATGGGAAATATTATTTCATTAATGGTGGTATTCATAATGGAAACTCATTACCTGCCTCAGTCTTAGAGCCACATATTGATGTGTTTAAAAGAAGATTGAAATTTTGTGTAAATACTACGATGTAATTACTACAGTTCATAAATTGCGAATTGTGTATATTGTGTTTGATGTTATTGTTGGTAATTTTCTCTAATTATGCCATTTGCCCACGGGGAATTACCCCCATTTGCAAATAAAACTATTATAATGAATGTAATTAAGTAACGCTTTTCAATAACGTACATTTTCCCAAGTGTTAATTTTTAGCCTACTTTTCACATTTTGCAAAAATGAGGAAAAAGTAGACTTATGAGATCAGGCAAATGTGTGTCTGTCTGTCTGTCTGTCCTTCTGTCTGTCTGTCTGTCTGTCTGTCTGTCTGGCTGGCTGGCTGTGTGTGTGTGTCCCCCTATCAACTCCTAAACGGCTGCAGCAATCGAAACAAAATTTGGTAGGAGTAAAGATCTATACCTGAATATCTCACGGCCATATTTGAAAATGATGTCAGTGCTACCAACTGCTGAAAAATCGCAATTGAAATTTGAGCTCCATGTTGGATATCTTGGAAGGTATGAATGGGAGCTATTTCAAAATTAGCACACGTATAGATAACAATATTTCAGTTTAATTTCCAGGAGGCCATACATCGCAGTGTTGCCAAAATGATTATAAGCCTGTTGATAGGTCACAATTTTAAATGCATATAACTTCTACACTATCGATCGGATTTCAACCGAATTTCGTATGTGCTTTGTCTACACAAAGAGATATGATTGAGCGGATTCTTAAGAGCCACCAGGGCTGCCAACTGTTAATAAATGCTATCATTTTTTATCCAAATACCCATATATCCGAAAGTATGCAAGCCGACAGCTTTAAACTATGCACACGTATTGTACCTGACATTCTATATTAATTTGGAGTAACTTATATACGTCAGTGCTACCAACATGATTCTAAGCCTGCTGAGAGGTCCAACTTTAAATACATGTAACTTCTATACTATAATTGGGATTTCAACCAAATTTCGTGTGTGCTATGTGTACCATAACAGATATGACTAGGCCGATTCTTAAGAGTAACCAGGGCTGCCAACTGTTAATAAATACTGTCTCTATTTTTGTTACCCTAATATCAATATATCAGAAAGTATGCAAGCCAATAGCTCTAAACTTTGCATACGTATAGTACCTAGCATTCTAGATAAATTTGGAGTAACTAATATAGGCCTACGCCAGTGCTGCCAACATGATTCTAAGCCTGCTGATAGGTCCAATTTTAAAATGCGTGTAACTTCTATACTAACTAATGGATTTCATTCAAAATGGACACAACAATAGATCATATTATTTCAGATTTCTGACCAATACATGTATGTCATTGTTGCCAACATGATTATACGGGCGCTGTTAGATCCAATGTTTAACTGCATGTAACGTCCATGCTATCCATTGGACTTCAACCAAATTTTGTACTCTGTACCTTAAGAGATGGAACTAAGAATATATTCAGTCACCAGGGCTGCCAACTGTAGCTCTCTACTAGGCTACATTATGCCAGGTATACAGTATTTCGGACTAATTAGAAATTTTGATATTACCAACTTAATTTCGTCATTATTCTAGATAGATGCTTATAGATTAATCATTGGCATGAATCTTAAATTTTAAGAAAAGTAGGCTCTTTAGTTCGTCACGGAACTTCGTGTTTTATTTTTATTTTATTTTATTGTGTATAAACAAATAAATAACATGATGAACCACTTATATGTTATAAAGAATGTACAAAGGGTATAAATTAAATTCAAACAAAAGACCAAGGGCATCAAAGTGAATGGACAGGTAATCCACTGGATAAGATTTGCCGATGACATCGCCTTAACCGCAGACTCTGAGAAAGAACTAAGTCAAATGTTGCAAGTCTTGTCATCAACGCTAAAGGAAGCAAATTTGAAACTGAATACCTCCAAAACCAAAGTGTTAGTTGTTAACAAATCCAATGAAAATATCCAAACAAACATCGAGAACAGTGGAGAAACCATTCAACAGTGCAGTCAGTTCTGCTGCTTAGCATTGTCACTGACGATAATAGTTGCACCACTGAAATCAAAAGGAGAATATTGCTCTCGCTAAAGAGGCCTTCAGCAATAAGAGACAGCTTCTGACAAGCAGGCACATCAGCATTAAAACTAGAAAATCGTTTATCAAAACATTTGTCTAGAGTGTTTTGTTATACGGATGCGAAACTTGGATTCAAAGGAAGCAGAACATACAGCGGAAGTGTGCAGGTGGAGAAGGATGATGAAATTAAGCTGGACGGAGAAAAAGACTGTCGAGTGGGTCTTCAAAGAAGTAGACGAAACAAGAAAATTGATCACTTCTATAGAAAAGAGGAAAGCGAAATTCATTGGCCACACCCTACGTCAAAATGAGTTCCTGACCACCATACTGGAAGGGAAAGTTCTGGGGAAGAAAGGAAGAGGAAGACCGCGGAAGGCTCACATGGATTCCGTGATGCATGGACTACAATTAAACAGTATGATGACTTAAAACGTTCAGAAAGTGAGACAAATGTGGTTGTAGCGACAATCCTTAGATGATGATGATGATGAACAGATTTAGTACAGTTATCTTGTCCTTGCAGAGGTTTACCTACACAAAGACAATTATAAGAATGCATTGTGGAAAATACAGAAAACCACTTGAAATAATCTGTAGACTCCCACACGTGTTGATCATAATTGACACGGGATGGCTAGGGTGGTTGGGCCTTCTTACCTTTCTTCAGAGGTCCGCATCGATAACAGCAACTCACCGCCAGTTGACATGCCCCAACAGAAGAACACCTAAAGGGGGAAGAAGGTGGAGAAGGAGAAGACCCACAGGTTCGTCTACAGAAAAAAAAAAAACGATAACTAACAGAACTGCCACCGACGAAATGATGCAACAACAGTAGCTTGCCTTAAAAGAAAATTCAATGTTAAATTTAAAAGAACAGCTCCACCAGAGAACAGAAAATGCATCAGCCAGCATAAAATTACAAAAGAATAAAATAAAACCTCAGCTAGAATTCTCACCGTAGATTAAAACAAGATGTTCAGTAAAGAACATATAGCCTACTTTCTCCTAAATGTATGAGTATACTGTAGTTATAACTCGTTGTTATTATCAAAGAGTATAATAGAATCATTTCTTGGTTGAAGACCTTAGAAACTATTTACCTCTACCAAACGCCACAACCTAGAAAAAAACTACTACCATCATTGAAGAAAGATAGATAATAAGTATCTCAAGAATGTTATGGATCTGGAGACATAATCGACCGGACTGGCTGCGTGGCTCTGCGGTAACGTTCTCGCTTGCTGGGCCCTAGGTTGCAGGTTCGTATCCTGGCGCAGTTAGCTGGCATTTGAGGGTGCACAAATGCGAGGGAGCCGTGTCAGTAGATTTACTGGCACGTTAAAGATCCCCTTCGGGCCAAAATACCGGCACCCCGGCGTATCTAAAAGCAGCAGTAGTTAAAAGGGTCGTAAAACAAATAACATTATTATTATTGTTATTATTACATAATCGACCTGCCGTGGGCAACATCCAACTTTGAGTTGAGGCATGTCTTTACTCGTCTGGTTGTGCATGGCTTTCACAACCCTAATTGAATTAACAAATCTTTCCGTGTCCCTACAGAGACGTGTCTATACAAACTATGTGGATATTTTCGATTGCTATTTGCCTGAAATAAAAGTATTAATAACCTGAACTAGTACCAGCGGCTAGAATTCAGTTACTATGTGAAATCGTTTTGTTCTTTACTTCAAATAACATTTTCAAATAAAGCACAATAGGCTGTAACAAACCCTTTAAAATAAGAAGTAAAAATGTATCATAGTATCATCCTGTCATTCTTCAAATTCGATGCGCATAGAATGCCAATGGTATACTATCAATGGAGTCCCATGTAGACCAGTCGTGAAATCTAGTGGAGAAATATCGAACAATATATTCCTAACAGGGCGAGTGCATTCTAGCGGCCATAAGAAGAAACTTTTCAATAAAATCTGGAAGTTAATAAGTAGGCCGCGTGCAGTTACCTTTTTGGCTGCTAGATGTCTCGAGCAAATCTGCTGTCGAATTATGTTTTAATTAAATATATGTTTTGCACCATAATATGCACAATTTAAGGCTTAATTTTAAAATGTCTGAGTCAATACAAAGCATCAAATTTGTAAAATTTCAAGCAAAAAAAACAAACTCTGATGGGGTTTGAACCATAGGCATATGAA
This sequence comes from Meconema thalassinum, assembly GCA_946902985.2. Taxonomy (NCBI): domain Eukaryota; kingdom Metazoa; phylum Arthropoda; class Insecta; order Orthoptera; family Tettigoniidae; genus Meconema; species Meconema thalassinum. The sequence continues at coordinate 438,345,052 of OX336393.1, read as the reverse complement.
TGACAGACTAACGCTTTACCACGGAGCCATTTGTGCCAACGAACATTGATCTATATAAAATGACTTACATAGAACTTGTTAGCAAATAATGATTTAGACCTAACGATTTCATCAGTGGAGTATATTATTTATGTATAAAGCATTTCATACTAAGTTTATTTATTTTGTATCAGTACGCTATATTGCATGCAATACTCAAATTAGTGAAATATAAGTCAGGCACAAGATATCCGCTGCCATCTTGTCTTCTTACCGAGACGGCTCAGCTTTTTAAAATCACTTCTGCACTATAGTATTACAAAATAAACTTTTAATTTCGAACGTGCCTCTTCCTTTTGAACAGTTAAATCGATTCTCGGCTCGATAATCGGAACTGGTGGGTCCCATGATATGGATTATAAAGTTTGCATAATTCGCACGGCCGCCATCCTGAAATGGTACGGCGGATGACCTTGTAGGTTGGTCACAAGACGCGCCCTATATGAAGGTATGTTATTACCAAATTTGGTAGAGATCGGATAATTTGGTTAGTCGCTATTTGATTTTACGTTTTGAACGTTTGAGTGGCCGCCATTCAGTTTTGGTAAAGATAGCGGCGATATAAAACATGACACTGAGGTGCCCTTTGCTTGTTCTACCTCTGTACCAAATTCCGTTGAATTCGGTTTCACCGTGTTCGAATTGATAGGGGGGGGGGGGGACAGACATTCAGAGTACACACACTCACACACACACACACACACACAGACAGACACACAATTTTTGGCCCTGTAGTGATCTCATAAGTCTACTTTCATTTTTTGCAAAAATCGAAAGTAGGCTAAAAAGGGTTAAAGGTCGATATCAATTAACAATTACCTGAGGTCAGAGAATGAAAAGCCACAAAAAAAAATTAAACACTTAATATGTACCTGACATTCTCCCAACTGAACCATGAGGGCCTTGGAGAATCAAAAAAAGTAAATAGTGCAAAATTTACCATAAACAAAGTACCGAAAGAATAACGCAGGAGTACAAAAAAGAAAACTCAAAAAAGGAAAACCAAAGGAAAATTTTAAACCAAAATAAGTTAAACAACATCACCATGACCCATGAACGTGCACTTCAAACACACGCCAGAAACAAAAACCCACAATGCACTACTGTCAACAAGTTACCATGGCGACCAAGAACAGTTGAAGGTATATCAGTACGTATTTATGTCAAACTCGTAATTTTACATTTAAAAAAATCTTCTCCAGTGAGAAAACAGGAAGATATAAACAAACTCTAGACATTACGAGATCAAATAGTTTTTAAAAGGCAACGGATCAAAAATAAAAACCGACCGACTAATGATCAAAATTAGGCCTAGTGTTCCATTGTCTAGTCTGGTCAATACCAGAACACAACAAGGAGAAATCGCCGTAGCAAGACGACAAATAATAAAATTAGAAGAAAAACAGTAGTGTTCCCCCGGACTAATATTGTTTATCAAAATTTTACATATTCAGAGGTGACACATCTAGGCCAAAGTCAACCTTCAGAACAAAAAACTTAAACACTCAGTTCACAATGAGGAGAAAAAAATATATGGAGCTCCAAAAATTTTAAATAAATAAAATGCCAAAACATACATTAATAAAGCCTTTTGGGGAGACACTAATTGTTATAACACTACTTAGATATCCTTAAAGGATTTATGTCACCAAAAATAAAATAAAATAGGAGATGGCTGCCAACCGCCGTCGAAGAGATGCACACCAAACATCGCATTTCCATATTAAGGCCCAAGAAAATACTTTCACGATTATCACAGATGATAGTTGCACACTAAATCTTCATGTATCATCAAAATAGAGGGATAAATCCCCAAGGTAGCGGAGACGAGGGCATAAGCCCTCGTCCCTTGACGAGATCCACAGTTTGCGTGCGCCTTCAACCAGCAATCAGTCACAAGTTATAATTCACAAGATGGAGGTCAATAGCGAAGAAGGCCCCCCAACATGCACCAGGTTTATTTAAATTGGACCAATCCAAACTTGCCATACACTACGACAATGTGAATAACAAAATAATATTCACACGACACCATTAAAAAGTTTGGCGGCACGATGCATATATAGTCTTTTGTTTAATGACGTAGGATAATATATTTTTTTAAATATGTCTCGATGAGGCGACACCAGAAGACACCAATGTCTCACTCTAGCAGCAGAACATACAACCCCAGCTCGAGGAGCCAATAGGTGCTGCCATCTCAAGTTCATTAGCCAAACCAAGGCATCTTAGCCGGCGCTTCAAATGGTAGGGGATACATATATGTAGAAGAGATGCATATTAATAATGTTGGGACGGGCTTTGCACGTAACAATAATGAAACATGTATGCCAATGGTTTGGATGAAATGTTCTGCACTGCTGAACGTTTTGAAACTCTGTTCCTTAGCAGCTCACATGCTGCCAGCTCCATGTTTGTCACACTTGCGAGGCAGATGGTCTCGCTGTACCGCTCCTTAAACCAAAATAAACATGAATTCGTCACAAGAGGCTCCTAAACAATTAAACAATTAAACTAAAATTTATGAAAAGTGGTAATGTAATATTTGCATGAATATTTACTTAATTGCTTATTTATTTGTTTATTTATTTATTTGGTAGTGGTTTGCTTGTTTGTTTTGTTTTGCTTTGTGTATTAGATGTAAGTCTATACATCGTATGGTTCACGTTAGGTTTATCATTTTGAACTGCAAATGCACTTCGGCCTACATCAGAAGCCCGCACTACATTCAAAAGTTTTCAAGAAAAGGTTAAGTATGATTGATGAAAGCAGAATAAGAAAATCAGAAAAAGAAATAAAAATTAAAGACATTTTCCACAAGTATTAATGATAGCAAAATTCTAGATCGAAAACACGGAATGTTTATGAATAGATTTGCTGATAATGCGATCATAATACGGTATAAAGATACGGCGGAAAGATCAGCTGATAGAGAGAGGCTTCGGTGGCGTAGTTGGTAGCATGCTGAGCGTTTATGCCCAAGGCCGAGGGTTCAAACCCGACCGAAGTAGTCGGATTGCTTAAGAGCGTTAAAAATCCCTCAGTTTGCCTTCCTTCGGAGGGAAGTAAAGCCGGCGGTCCCATGTCGTAGACTTATGGCATGTTAATGGAACCTTCCACTAATAACACTTCTGTGAAGCTAAATTATAGGTTACATTTGACTAATGCTCTTAGGTATCAACGTTCGTTGCGAGGAGCCGACTGTGGTGGCATCTAGTAAGTTCAGAACTACTGTCGACCAAAGTATTATGTGCACTCGAGTTTGAAGGTTGTTTGTTAAGTAACCAATAGACCTACATAAAATCCAATACATCATCATTTTCGTCGTTGCATTTTACGTTAGTTCATGTAGGTTTGAAATTTTTAATTTATATTTTAATATTTTTTTCTCGCAGCTGGAACACAAAAAGTGCACGTTTTTAAGCGTGTTTCAACCATGCGTACATTTAAGAATTATTATCTCACAAACCTGTCATCAGATCGAATCGAAATTTTAACACAATATACATTGCAATGCTGTATAACTGGTTTATTAATTTCAACATTTCGTGTGTCCAAGAAACAAAGTTGTTATCTTTTTTGTAAGGTGACTTTTTCTCGGCTCGGGGTAGTTGGAAAATGTAGTTCTTGTTCGCGTGGTAATCCTTATACATCAAAAAGGTATGCTGTATGCCTGTAAATACGTAAATTAATTCACTTATTTTATATCAGTTTGTATTTGTAGGGGGAAATAAGACATGGTTCACCTGCTAGCCGCTCCGAGGAAAGCTGTACAGTGTTGCCGAAATGGAGCCCACACGCATTATGGCTCGCCTCGCTCAGAAGTGATGGACTCCATCTCAGCAACGCTGTACAGCTTTTCCCGGAGCGGCTAGCTGGTGAACCGTGTGTTATTTTCCTGTACAAATACAAACCGATATAAAATAAGTGAATTAATTTACGTATTTCACAGTCATACAGCATAACTTTTTGATGTATAAGGATTACAACGTCGCCAAGAACTACATTTTCCAACCACCATGAGCCGAGAAAAAGTTACCTTACGACAATGATAACAACTTTGTTTCTTGGACACACAAAATTGTGAAATTAATCAACCAGTTATACAACATTCCAATATATATTGTGTTAAAATTTGGATTCGTTTTGATGACAGGTTTTTGAGATAATAAATCTTAAATATGACGCATGGTTGAAACACGCTTAAAAAGTGCACTTTTTGTGTTCCAACTGCGATAAAAAAATATATAAATAAAAAATCCAAACCTACATGAACTAACGTAAAATAGAATGACGAAAATGATGATGTTATTGGAATTTATGTAGGTCCATTGGTTACTTCATAAACAACTTTCAAACTCGAGTGCACATAATACTTTGGTCGACAGTAGTTGGTCTTTGCGTTGGCGTTTGGTAACAAAAGTTAGAACCACTTGAAAATCGAATGTCTGCAGTCCTAATTGAATTAAAAACAGATAGCACACACTAATGCTGTCATAACAAGTAAAACCGGTTATCAGACAGATTCTACACACACACAAAGTACACGGGGCTACATGACCGCGTTGTCGCAGCCCCTAAACTGAGGAGATAGAGTTGCAGTGATAAAATGCTACTCGTGACGATAGTTGTTTGTTATTAATGAGATAAAGGATGTAGGCGACCTGATTGGAACGCATGGCTCTGTCAAGGGATCACTAACCAGGCGTCGTTAGCCGTAGTTTACGTGCGGTAGGGTTGCCAGTTCTTATCCGCAGTATCCAGCAGGTTCCCATTTAGTATCACGTGGCTGGGAGACCCCGTACCAAACCATATCAAGATATTTAAATTCATGGCAGTGAACCTGTAGGTGGCAGCCAACAATGCTAGCCACTGTGCCACGAGGTCGTCCTAGATGTTAAGTAGATAATATTAATAATATCGTATGGCGTCGGGTGCCGGGTGTAAGATTTGTTCTTTGCGCCCAGGGGACAGCTTGCATGTCGAATTTTGTTGTTCCTTGGAACGCTATGAAAGTCAACGAGGTTAGATATCTAAGCTCCTTGGCACTATAGCGCTTTCTAGTAGAGAAAGGAGGAACTTTTGTGTTGGTAGAAAATCCCGAGATTAATTCTGCCATTATGAACACGGCCTACTGAATTAAAATGGGTTCTTTAACATGCCAAGAACGTATGACATGCGTGTCGTGATTTTTGTCGCCTTTCAAAAATCATTAAGCTTACAAATGAATTTATCATCATCTGGTATACAATTTTGTTAATAGTGTATGCAGTTATTCCTGGCTTGAGGAAGAGTTCTGAACCATATCTCTCAAAAGCAAGTTGTCGGTTTTTTCTAGCACAATCAACACTTTCACAGCATTGAGAGCTGAATGAAACCTGAGGGTTGTGAGTTTGAAGTAGTTCACTTTGTTCTTTTCAAGTAGTTGTATTTCAATACCGTACTAATACAATGAACTGGGTGAACTACTTTCTTTTGAAGCGTCAAACGATGACTTTCCATGACCAGACAGAATGTCTGGTTGTTCGCCTTGCGTGACGGTTGCTGGTAACATGTATTCTTTCTCATGTCCATACGGTTTACCTTGTACAACTCAACTGACATTCACTTTAGATTGCTACAAGAATAATTCATACTTTCAGCACAGAGCCTCGCACAAAGGAGGCAAACTACAGGGTGGTGCACGAAATGTCATACACTGGAAATTGTTTATAGGTTATTTAATATACAACATATTTAATAAAATAAGGTATTAAAACATTCACTGAAATATGCAAGATTAGTCAGTATGCAGAAGATGTTCAATATGTCCACCTTCTCGGCGTACAACAGCTTCAAGACGAACCTGCATGTATGTGACCACTCTACGATACATGTCCTCACTCAACCCTCGGAAGAAAGTAACAATGACCGCTTGCAATTGCAATACATTTTCTGGTTTCTGGCGGTAGATTGTCTCTTTTAAATATTCCCACAGGAAGAAGTCACAGGGATTAAGATCGGGGCTATGTGGTGGCCAGATTGAGCCGCTCTGGAAACGATCGGGAGATCGATGGGACTTCACACGGGACCCGAAATGTCCATGCAGGAAGTCCTGAACAACATTTGCTGTGTGCGGACGAGCTCCATCTTGCATCAACCAGTGTCTCTTTTGGTAGTCGTGATGCAAAGAGTTATGGAAGGAAGCTGTTTTGCAACATGTCCATGTAACGCGCACTCTTGATTGTGTAATTGAAACAGATAGGCCCAATAATTCCATGACTGGAAATTGCAGCCCATACACACACTTTTACACCATGACTTTCAACCTCGTGCACAAGAGCAGGCCGTTCTTTCGCCCAAATCCGGACATTCTGTTTGTTCACAGCACCGTTGAGATAAACGTGCGCCTCATCACTGAACCATGTGCTGTACAGTACGGGATCACCTTCTGCAATAGCCCATGCAGCAAACTGTACTCACCGTTGCTTGTCAAGCGCCGTTAGTTTATGACCTGTTGTCATTTTGTATGGGAATAGGTCAAGCTCAGACTGCAGTATTCTCTGAATTGACGGACGAGAGATGCCCAACTGAACACAAGCAGTTCTGGTTTATTGGGGGGGGGGGGGGGGGGTCCGAGCCACAGCCGCTCTCACTGCAGCAATATTCTCCGGTGAGCGGACTGGCTTGAGACGGGTTCGTTCCACTCCAGTATATTGCCTTCTGTTCCAAATTGGCTGGCCAGTCTATACACCGTCCACCGGCCGGAAGCCCACTGGGTACGGGAAATTAACACGAAACCTTTCCTGAGTCCGAATTACACTCTTTGTTTCCGTATAAAACAACACTGTTTTCACCTTCTGTTCGCGCGTCAACCTCTCTTTGTTCGGCATCTTGTATAACTGGAGGCCGGTACGCATGCGCGACATGTGCTGCTATCTGTCGAATCACGCATGAAATGAGGTTTCTGTTCACGAAATGACATGGTTGTGAGCCCAGATTTACACATTTTGTAAACCTTTTTCGATGTATGACATTTCGTGCGCCACCCTGTATGTCAAGAGGATAAGTATTATATAGGGATTATATTAAGGAGTTGACGTCAGTGGAACCTCCCAACTATGAAGTCAAGCGGGCTAACAGATGCTCAAAGAGGTGAACGGGTGCCTTACGAAGCACAAGGGATCATCGCGAATATTAATCACCCTATCTTAATGAAACCTTGCATACTTGTAGGTAAAATGATGATGACATTGATGATTGCAGTTTTAAGGGGTGTTTTCACATGTATTTCGTGCCAAAGTGCTAGGAGTGCAAGACATGCTTCTCTTACAAAATAATATTAGTTCTTTCTTGTCATGCAGGTTTCTAGTACCAAGGAAAGAATATATTTATTTAAAATATAGCTGTTTGGTTTCCCCCAAGATGTCTTAAGGCACAGCAAACTCTTCATTCCTTGTCAGGGCAACATAGCTTAGTTTTTGTCTCCTGTTCAACCTCTCTAGCCTGATCTAGTGCATTCTTCTCAAACCGAATGGTTGGATTAAGAATATAGGCTTCTGTGGATGTTTTCTTAAATGCAACTATGTCAGCAAGACGGCTCCTCCCTTGAGAATCGAGTGTATGCACTTCCTCATAGCAATCAAATCCCTTATAGCCCAGCATGTTGATGATTGAATGTTTAACTTTGTTATGTCTTCTGTTAATAAGCAAAGAATTAAAAGGACAATTTCCTAGTATATGACTTGGTGTTTCAGTCTCCTTTTCACATCCCTATAAAGGGAATTTCCCGTACGTTCTCCGTTATTACCAGGGACTCCTCTGCGATTGGCCTAATTTACATTTGGTTTACGACCAATGTCTATTATTTTTCTTTTGTTGCGTGATGACTCATCTGTAAATATTGGAACCATTTAACCGGACACCCTGTATAGGAATGTCCTAAATGAGTTTGGGAGAGAATACCATCAAGCTTACAAATGATTTTATCATCATCTGGTCTACATGTATGAATAGTTTAATAGAGATCGGGAGGTTGACGTTCACGATGTTTCCGTGTTTCCAAAAACGCTCATTAAGAGTGTTACAATCAGTTAAAAAGGAAGGAATTCATGTTTTGTGGTAACTGGATCACAAGTCATTCTCGCCTAATATTTATTGGGTGTAATTTATTTAGGAAGTCAGCTCTCAAGTGGAAGGGAGGTTGGACGCAGGTGGCTGTTTACTTGTCTATCAGACGAGGCGATATATCACCCACACATACAATTACGTCAGTATAATGTGATGGATGGCATGACGTTTGTTGTCAAACAGTCGGCCAATTTTAACTGCATTTCCATGCAATTTTGTGTAGAATCCATTTGCTGTTTGTTCTCTGAAATAAACAAACATGGAATGCTATCTATCGTTAGAGCCTTGTGCGGATAAACAATAGCTTTTCGGCATCCGCCCCGCATCCGTGGGACTTTCATCCGCATCCGCGTGTTTATCCGAATCTACTGGCATTACAATAATAATTATAACTAGATAGCAACACCTTTAGACATTTGAGGAGAAAGTCGTTCCCTTAGGCTTTGTATATCAAGTGCTATGTTCAAAATGAATGTTACACAGCCAGAGTTGCAACTCTGTACAGTTCGGAGTGTTAATAATGCCCAATGACATAATTTGTATTAGATTAGCGTAAATCATCATCTTAAATTTGTCATGAAAAAAATACGGAAATATATGATGTACTAAACATCCGGGTCCTACCTAATGACATTCAACAAGTTCGGATTGTATTTTAAAAATTATCCGCAAATTTACTCCAAATATTATCCGCAGCTTATCCGCTATCCGCACAGCCATGTTAACTATATCCACATGGCGAAATATTTTGCGGATATCCGCGGGTTTATCTGCCGATATCCACATCCATACAGGGCTTTATCTATAGTCTCCAAACAAACGCATCGATATCAACCAAATAATATAAAATATTAGTGACATTTGTCATAAGTAGGGGAAGGGTGGGCATAGTGGCCACGGCGGGCATAGTTGCCACGGGCTATTTTTCTACTGTACAGTGCTGCTACCTGGCTGCAAGCGCCTCAACTACTCCACTAGACCGCCATTAGTGTTGTGTTGAGCCTTGAAGCTGATCAGATTACACTTTTAGAAATTGTCATCAATTTTGTTGTTTTTCAAGTTTCTGATGTAAGGTAAGTGTACTGCATTAACTATTATAACTAGGTATATGATTCTAGTATGTATTGATGACAGTCATACCTGAAACAAGTGTGATTTAAGCTTTAAATTCATCTTTGAAAGTAAGACCTGGTGTACCTGGTTGGACCTGCAGAGTCACATTTACATAATGGAGTAAAAAAGGGCAAAGTGGCCACGGCCATGGCCATGGCCACTTTGCCCGACACTACATATTATATTTTTAAGTAAAGTATTTATATGAAGCCTGGACCAAAGAAAGTTTGTGCTTTTAAATGGGATACTTATTGAACGGTTTAAACATCTCCTTGCATGAGCAGGGTGGTAGCTCAATCGGTTATGCGCCGGCCTTCGAAATCGTGACATGCTGATGGTTCCAGGATCGAGCCCCGCTGGGCTGAGGTGATAAAGAGGTGATGAAGAATAAAGGTATTCAGGAGAAAAGGAAATCAAAAGTGGCAAAACGTGCTTTGTTCACTAAAGGAGATAGTAACTCCGATAGTGACGAGAGTGATACAAATTACCTTTACTGCCAGGACTTATATTCGAAGTCCAAAAGCAATGAAGGGTGGATCAGATGCTCTATTTGCCTGATATGGGTACACGAGGATTGTGCTGGGTGTGGTGAGGAAGACAATGAATTCATATGTAAAATGTGCAATTAAACAAAAATAGGCTAAACACAATATCCATAAAATGTTTTGAAGCATTTCAACTTTTGTATTTTTTATTGTACTAAATAAAAATTTGGAAATCAGTTTTATAAAATGATAGGGACCCTTAAACATGTGTGGAGATTTATAACAATACTTTAATTTGAAAAAAAATATGCTCTAATTTTTTTGTTAAATGCATTTGCAGTGTTATTTCTAACAACGGGTATAGTGGCCATTTTGCCCTACCCCATAGGGCAAAGTGGCCATTTGGTAGAGGTTAGAAAAAACTTTTTTTTTTCAAAAAGTAACTAAGATATAGTTAAAATGATTTGTTTAAAGATACATAACTAAATAAACTAGAGTATGGCCAATTTTCGTTTGTTTTTAACAATTTTAACTTACTGAAAACAATGTTTTCCCGTTAGCGTGGCCACTATGCCCACCCTTCCCCTATTATAAGGTATTAATGGTGAAAATGTTTGCGTAGCTCAGTTGGTAAAGCATTGCCTACTAACTGGAAGGGTGCAGGTTTGATTCTTACCCAGTTACGGGATTTTATAAACAAAGCTTCCACGCGAATGGCTCTGTGGTTTACTCAGTCTACAACAAATAACAAAGACGGCTGGCAGTCGAGCTCAGTGTTGGTGAATTGCGCCAGCTAATCTCCCAAGTTGATCTTTCTTATCTTGTCATTACATCTCACGATCCTTTCATGCCACCTGCCTCAGGTCAAGTTCTGGTTCTTCCGCTGAAACCATCCTAACTTCCGTCCCCCTCTACTACCATTGGGAAAACCCAGAAACGAAGATATTCTTATTTGTTCAGCGGATTCGGTGGCGTAGTTGGTAGCAAGCTGAGCTTCTATGCCAAAGATCGCGGTTTCAAACCCAGCCGAAGTCGTCGGATTTTTATGAGCGTTAAAAATCCCTCAGTATGCCTTCCTTCGGAGGGGAAGTAAAGCCGGTGGTCCCATATCATAGATTTATGGCATGTAAAAGAACCTTTCCAATAACTACATTTGGGTGAAGCTAAATTTGCAGGTTACAATCGATAACACCTATTAGTTCCAACGTTCGCCACCGGGTGCTGACTGCGATGCCATCTGGTAGACAAGTCCGCAAGCTAAGTGTCGTGGACGGTAGTATTTGGTAGCAAGAGTAGGAACTACTTGAAATTACTGTCTTCATTCCTCACTTCAATTTAAAGGAGATAACATACACTAATACAGTCATCACAATTAACACCGGTTATCAGACAGATTCTACACACGCTCAAAGTACACGGGGCTACATGGCTACAGACCCTAAACTAAAGAACCAACCATTCTGATTTGAAATAGGAATCTCTGTTTCGCGGGCTTATAGGTCGTGTTCCAAGGACATTTTGTCGTCCTGACGTTTCGCTGAATACTGCGTTCAGCATGTTCACAGGTTACATTGAGCGAGGTAAAACAAGTAAACAGAAGATATATAAATAGTCAACAACCCACACATAGAGGCTACCATAGCAACGGCGTACCACATAAAAGTAATGCATCAAGGACAGGGCTGCTCGTCTGTTGCATCTTCTCGTCTACGACGGTCAATAAGGGCAGGCTTGAGGGGATTAAGGACTGGAAGCCAAGCTCTGTTCACACGTTCTGCTTCCTCCTAAAGATTGAAGCTGGCCTCCCTTTGTAGCCTGGCATGATAAGATATCATGGGGCCATGGTAAAGATCAATTAAATCTGTTTTTACAACATCTTAACAGCCAGAACTCTAACATTCAGTTTACCATGGAGTTAGAAAATGAACAGAAAATCGCTTTTCTCGACGTTATGGTAACGAAGACCGCTGATATAACCTTGGGACATACAGTTTACCGTAAGCCGACCCATACTGACCGATATCTACATAAGACGTCCAACCACCACCCACGACAGAAATACGGAGTGATAAAAACACTGGCTGACCGCGCGGAAAGAATTTGTGAAAAGCAGTGCCTTAAACAAGAAATTGTACACCTCAACGAAGCCTTACGCGCCAATGGGTACAGCCAGAAAGATATCCAGCGAGCACTGCATCCGAGACGTCCAACTACAAGGGTAATTGGAGACAAACAGCCCCTGGCTAGAGCTTTTCTTCCGTATATAAAAAAGGTCACGGACAGAATAGGGAGGCTACTCGAGTCCCATGATATAAAGACCATATACAGGCCTACACGAAAAATTAAGGACATGTTTAGGTCCGCTAAAGATAAGCGACATCCTCATACCGCGGCAGGGGTTTATAAAATCCCGTGTGATTGTGGCCAAGTATATATTGGAACAACGAAAAGAAGTATTGCCACTCGCCTCAAGGAGCACGAACGACACAGCCGGCTGGGACAAACAGATAAATCCACTGTAGCAGCACACTCACTACTTGCAGGTCACGATCTAAGATATGGAGACACCGAAGTTCTGTCCACTACGGTGTCTTATCATGCCAGGCTACAAAGGGAGGCCATTGAAATCCTGAAGCATACTAACAGCTTCAATCTTAAGGAGGAAGCAGAACGTGTGAACAGAGCTTGGCTTCCAGTCCTTAATCCCCTCTAGCCTGCCGTTATTGACCGTCGTAGACGAGAAGATGCAACAGACGAGCAGCCCTGTCCTTGATGCATTACTTTTATGTGGTACGCTGTTGCTATGGTAGCTTCTATGTGTGGGTTGTTGACTATTTATATATCTTCTGTTTATTTGTTTTACCTTGCTTAATATAACCTGTGAACATGCTGAACGCAGTATTCAGCGAAACGTCAGGACGACAAAATGTCCTTGGAACACGACCTATAAGCCCGCGAAACAGAGATTCCTATTTCACGCCGGTCGTGAAAGTCAAAATTCTTATTTGAGCTTGCAGAATGACCGACTGGCTCTTGAATTTTCTGTAAACACTCTGCCATGCAGGGCTGTATAAAATACATTGGGATCTAGCACAAACCACTAAAACAAATGTATTTATTATTCAATTATGACATATCGTATTCTTTGGATAATACTCTTCCACATAGATTTTACCATATCATGAACTCCCCGTCATATGGGTTATGTGACATTAGTAATTGACACCTCTGGGACGGTCAAACTGAGAGACACTTCCCCTCCAACAATCTCTATGACGAATGTTCGGAACAAGTAAACAGTATGGTATGTGTTGGCTGCAGAGTGGGGAAGTTGCTAATGGGCTATCACAGGCGCAATCGGACTATGAATTATTATCAAATGCGCAGATCATACTGGCGTCAAAAGTCTGTCCGATTTTATCAGTGTAAATAACTGGCACAATTGGACTGCGCCTGTAGAGCTAACATAATATCCCACCCAGCACCGATATCACGAAAAAGTGGAAGTCGCTACCTTCCAATACACTTACCTACAACATGATCTGTAGATCATGATGTCAGAACACCCTAGGTGATTTTAATCACTGGTGATTAAAGAGGGAGATAGAGATTAGAAAGCAAAATGGATGCAGAGCTTGGAAGAGCCGAGGTGGAGGATGCACATAACCTCTTGCAACTGTTATACATATATCCAAGGAAAAAATATGTATCAGAAACTCAGTTGTAAATTTTCAAAATGTCGGGATGGTTCCTGATTTAAGACCACGGTCGCCTCCTCTCAAACTTAGCGTCAAATACAAGCACATAATCGCTGCCACCCCAGAGATTTGGGTTCGATTCCCGCCTCAGACATCCTGGAGGTGATGTTTTGTGGTTTTGTACTTCTACTCCAGGATGGTCCCTAACTTAAGGCCACGGCCTCCTTCTTCCAAATCCTCACTTGAATTACAAATGCACAGTACAACAGACACCACAATAACACATGTTATCAATAAAATTCTAGCGCCTTCGGTGGCGTAGTCGATAGCATGATCAACTGCTGTGTCCAAGATGGTGGGTTCAAACCCGGACGAAATCGTAGGATTTTTTAAGAGCATTAAAATTCTTCAGTATGCCTTTCTTCGGAGGCGAAGTATAGCCAGCGGGCCCATGGGCCGCTGCAATTGGTGGTGTGTAGTAAAATTTGTAGTTTTTATGTGGCCGGTTAGGAAACGCTCTAGCAAGTTCCAACGTTCACCGCTAGGTGTTACTGACAGTAGCATCTGGTAGCCAACGTTGGAACTACTTGAAATTGAACTTGTTTGGAGCCCTCGGGCGTTCAATCAAAAATACCCAGCTTATGGACATTGGCTTTGATTCATATATCATACACACACCCGAGTACACGGGCCTAAATGACCACGATGTCTAAGCCGCTCAAATAAAATAACAACAACAACGTTATCATACAAATTTCAAACACACTAATTACATGGGGTTGCTGACTGCGATATCCAATCCCCGTAATGAAACATCAACTCAGTGTGCCGTCCCTCAGGTTGTGGGCTCCTGGCGAGGAACTATCACTCCCGCCTGAATAACATATCAAGTTAGAAGTGACCTTGCTCTAGAGGTTTATTGGAGTTGTTGTCCTCCCGCTATGATTAATTGATGAGTTAAGTTAACTTGGTAGATTATTAAGCACGCCCTTCCTTCACTTGGAAAGACATCCTCGGTCGATGTGGCTAGAACTCTCAGAGTTTTGTCAATATTGACAATAAACACTCTTGAGATAGTAACAAGCCCGCCTAACAAGGAACAACTCTGTTACTCAAGACCTGACTTCAGAGCAATTCAGTGATGCTTTAAAACCCTTTATGGGATAGTGGTCCCTATATTAACCACCTGTCATAAGGACAGTTTATGCATTCAAACATGCTGATAGTAGAATCTTTCAGCCAAATTTCGGAGAATGTCATGCCAAAGTATTTCATAAAATTAAATATTATATACGTACCTACCTGACGTAACGTGTTGGATAAAATGTTTAGAAATTTAAAACTAAAAACATTAACAATTAAAGTGTAAAAATAAAATATAAATATAGAAATAAAAATCATGAGAATAAAATTACAATAATAAAATAAGAATGAAAAATAAAATAATAAACATAACTATAAATATTTATGAAAATACTTGTAAAAATCGATTCGAAATTAGTTAAAATTAATTAATTCAATAAAACTATCAAAATTAAATCGATAAGATCATAAATTGCAAATAAAAATAAAAATATGAACATTAAAATTAGAGAAACAAAAATAACATTTTTAATTATAATATTTAAAATAAATAAAAATGTAGAAACATATAAAAGTAAAAAATAGTTTTGCCCTATAAAGGTTTAATAACAAATGAGTGGTAAGTTCACAACAATATTGTAGAGTATTATTTTCTTGTATTATTGTTTGGTTTCATTGACCTTGGATCTGACGATATTCACTCGACGAACGAAACGTGGTATCCATCTCAATCCCCTTGTAATTTAATTCTTGTTGTTGTTGTTGTTGATTTTTAGGGACTTTGCGACAACGTGGTCATTTAACCCCCTGTACTTGGGTGTGTGAAAAAAATGTCTGATAACCTGTGACTGTTTGATGTCTGTACTAGTATTTGTATATGTAATTGAGATTATTATTATTATTATTATTATTATTATTATTATTCGGTGGCGTAGTCGGTAGCATGCTGAGCTTCAATGCCCAAGATCGTGGGTTCAAACCCTGCTGAGTCGTCGGATTTTTTAAGAGCGTTAAAATCCTTCAGTATGCCTTCCTTCGGAGGGGAAGTAAAGCCGGCTGTTCCATGTCATACAGTAGATTTATGGCATTTAAAAGAACCTTCCACTAATTAAACTTGTGTGAAGCTAAATTTTCAGGTTAGATTTCGTTGGAACGCTCTATCAAACTTCCAACGTTCACCACTAGGTGTCAGTGACATCTGGTGGTGATAGTTGGAACTACTTGACATTGAACGGAATTTGTAGCTCACCCCATGGGTGTCCGCATTAAAGCAGCTACAGCCTCTGGCGAGCCGAACATGTTCTCGGACCCTCCCAACACTAAAAGCCATACGCTAAATAAATAATAAAATTATTATTATTATTTATCGTATGGATATATTACAATAATGTAGCCTATACAAAATAAAAATATATAAAGTATACAGGGTGTATCTAAAAATATCGGGATTTTAAGGCCTTGTAGTATTTATTACAGTTAACTTACGATTATAAATAATACATCAATTGAAAGAGCAACTCAAACAAGTGTTCGTACCTGTGCGCATGCGCATGCTCATGCACTGGTTCCTCCGTCTTCCGAAGGAAGCCCTAGTAGCCATGACGGCAGAAATTTTTTCGTGTTTTACAGTTTGCAAATGCTGAATCTGTAGTTACAGTGCAACGTGTGGAAAGTTTATGGAGCTTTCTTTTTCGCTGGGGCAACTGTAACTGGTGTTTCTGATCTTGATCCGCTACAGCTATGGCTCTTCCCTCAATTACAAGAAGCTGAACCAGAGAACTTTATTTGGCAGCAAGATGGCGCGCCGCCTCATTGGCATGCCTTAGTGCGCGATTGGTTAAGACGCTGTACTCGACCACTGGATTGGCCGTAAGGGGCCGAATTGTAGAGCTATTTTCGTATGGCCTCCACGTTAACCTGATCTGACGCCATACGATTTTTACCTTTTGGGGTTCCAGAAGGATTATTTGTATGTGCTTCCGCTACCGGCTGACCTAACCGACTAAAGAAACTGGATTGAAGCATTTGTTGCAACAATTATTCCAGAGACACTGGGCAAGGTTTGGGACGAACTCTGCTATCGACTCGATGTTGTTGCTCTTCCATTTGATATATTATTTATAATCGTACGTTAACTGTAATAAATACTACAAAGCCTTAAAACCCCGATATTCATTTTGATACACCCTGTATATGGAATATACAAGAGCTCTGGTCTCAAATAGTGATGTCGAGTGAGTCTATCCATTCCAATGATATTGGAGTGGCATTGATGACATCCTTCCAGTCACCACTGAAACATCTCCTACAGTCTGGTCTATGGTCTGCTCTGAAGCTTCACAGTCACCCGATGGGGAGTCGGAGAGTCCTCGATAGTACATGAAGTACTTATTGCTAGTTCTTCCGTGTCCACACCGCATTCTGTTTAGTTGACACCTGGCTCTGCTAGGCAGAACCCTGATATATGTGTGGGGTCTTCGAGGCCGTGATGATGTTTACTGGCGTTGATTTTCCATGTTTCCTTCCACACATCTTCTATCCTGAGTAGTTGCATCTGTCCAGAATGGTTTCCTTGATTTGAGACTCATGTTCGGTGGACTGAGCGCTATTTTCTGCACAGGTAGCCTTTGGGAAAACTTTTAAGCTAATAATATTTTCCCATTCACGGGTCACTGCTTGTCGTCTCAGATGTGGTGGAGCAACGTTGCATAGAGTAGGAAGCCAAGGTAGAGGTGTTATCTCAAGGAGCCCGTGATGATTCTCATGGTGTCGTTCAATTGAACATCCACCGTCCTGACATGTACACTCTGGTGTAGCGTGGCAAGTTAGACCTGGCCTGTCATGGCGGAGTCTCGTCTAGGAGGGGAAGTAGTGGGATCACTAGGCGCAAATGCGATTTCCCCTCTTTGGTGCAACAACTGCCTGGGGCTGCTCGCTGCTCGTCGTGGTTACATTATGCAAGCATAAAGTATCCAATAGGAGCATTCCCAGTGACATAGCATTGGTTTTGGTGGTAATGAACTGAGAGCGCGCCCACTTCACACACTCCTGACAGCAAGCTTGTTGCCGTGCTTGTCAAAGAACAGAGCCGCTCAGTCGTGCTTCGCATGGCTTCACAGCATCTGTACCCTGCCAAGGTGTTGGGAATAATGACTACTTGGCAACATCTAACCAGCGCGTGACGAAGTATGTGCTCACTGGTTGACAAAGAATCCAGGCGGGGGGATGACGTAATGCAGCTGGACGCACATGCGCATTGGAAGGTTCAGATCTAACTTGTTCCGTTATACCAGACTGTTACACAATACTTAGCCACTGAGTATACAAGAGACAAGGCCGCAGTACGGAGTTATAGTTAGTTATTTTTGTTTAAAGGGGCGGAACTACGAGGTAGGGAAATTGTCAGCTTGAGCACCATACGAAGTTCCAGTCAGTTTCCAGATAATGTTATTTCATCAGCCTGATGAAGGGGCAGTGATAGCCCTCGAAACATGTCCCTGTAAGTAGTATAAATAAATAGTATTGAAAGGCGGATATCCTATTATTCTTTAAAATATAGTTACGTCAATACGGACCTTAATAATCGGCATTATGAATCAAATGGCAAACCAAGTAAAGAGGTTACGCTTCAAATACAAAGATCTCAAACTGAAGCTTTCCAATGAATAAGGAAAGTTATCTTTGAAGTTTTGTTGGACAGGTTGATGAAGGGGGAGTGATAGCCGTCGAAACATGTCCCTGTAAGTAGTATAAATAAATAGCATTGAGATGCGGATATCCTATTATTCTTTAGAATATTAGGCTATGAAAATCAGATTAATACCTTTTCGGGAAAAAAGAGAATACAATCTGGCATTTAGGGGTGATGTGATTAAATTTATTGGGAGATCCGAGAATCGAACCCACGACCTGTAGGATCCAGAGTCTCAATACGAACCCCGAGACCAGAGAAGGCGACAGGAAGATATTCAAGGCCGTGTAATCGATGCTAGTCTTCGAAATCGACAGACTTAATGACAACGATACTGTTATGGTTCCTCAAACTAAAATTATGTGCTTGGTCGAGCTGGGAAACGAACCCGGATCTACTTTAGCCACTATACAACAAAGCAGCCTATTACTTGATATCCAGGCTCAGGGTATTGATTTACACACACGCTATGAGACCTACTTTTTCTGGAATTAGCAAAGGCGGAAGCCCTTTTGAAGAAATGATTATGTTCATCCTCGTTATAGTTCATATTTGCCCCCTTCATCTCTATGGTACTTAGTTCCTCACTAATGTATACCTGTTGTCTGCACGCTGTGTCTCTTCCTGCAACATACATCATTATTTCTGCCCCATGGGAGCGTTAGCAGATGTTTTGCGATGTAAAATTGAAGGAACTGCGTGCTAGACCACAATGGCCTCCCGCTTATGACTCAAACATGAAAGGGAATTGGACTCAACCCGACCATTAGTGACACTTCAAAACAGAATCTTTGATGTTTGTGGTTTCCAGTATAATTAGTGGAAACACTTCCGCTAACCACGAGAACAATTGACATAATCTGAGTGCAAATAGGAGACATCGTTCGTGGAATCATTTGATTGAGTGATCAAAGTTTATAAACTCTTCAGTGGGCCGACGAAATAGTATTTACTTGTTGAATATTTATTCGTATTTTTAAGAGAATATTAATTTTATCTTTATCTTTAACTTTAACTTTAACCTTAACTTTAATCTTACCTTACCTTCAATTTTTTTTTATTTTAATTGTAATTTTAATTGTAATTTTAGTTGTAATTGTAATTTGAATTTGAATTTTAACATTAACTTCAACTTCAACGTTAACTTTAACTTTAACTTTACCTTTAACTTTAACTTTAACTTTAACTTTAACTTTAACTTTAACTTTAAATTTAACTTTAAATTTAACTTTAACTTTAACTTTGACTTTAACTTTAACTTTCGACGAGGAACCGCATGTCGACCTCCAAGTGCGGCATATTTTGTTCACCCTGTATATATATATATATACAGTGTGTCGCAAAATTACGTCGACAAACTGAAACTAGAGGCTCCGGGCCTTATCTCAAGCAACTTGAGATAGCCCACTTATGGCCAAAAATGAACCGTTAAAAATCTGTGCGACGTTAAACTTTTAACGAAGGAAATTAGTAACACCGCGCCGAGAAAGTGCGACTATTTCCAATGTTTACGTTCCGTACCAGACGCGGAGGAATGCCGTCACTTCCCGTCTGACGAACTAGCACAGTGGTATCGTAAATGGCGCGGAGTGTTCCTTGAAACGAGTTGAATCAAAGCCAAGCGCAAGTTCTTACTGATCATAATTTGTCCATCTTTTACCGTGCACTATTGTCATTAAACGATTCAAACTTACGGGTACTTAAATCTATTGCTACGTTTTTGCAAATTATAGATGGTACGCAAGTTCATTTCTAAGACATTATTCCCTTTAACTCGTCTCGGAAATATCCGATATATGTGAAACTTGGCATAGTGGACCGCTAATTTAGTATAAACCGACATGTGTAAAATATATATAGTATTATTTTTCAAACTTGGATAAAAATTATTAGAACAACAATTTTGAAAATTTTGAATTTAGTTTGAGGTAGAAAAGATGTCTGCGTCTTCTTGGAAATCTGTATAATCGTTGTACAAATTTTATGATTGCACAGTCATAGCCTATAATTAATATCGTTACTGTATTGGTTTTGTAATCTGTATGTCATCCTACTAAATTGGGTACCATTAGGACATTTGTATTGAGTATAACTGGGGAAACAACGGAATAATCCTCTTAGGATGGGCGAACGTGCGACTTCTCTGTTAGTCTCACGAGAAGGAGTGTACTGTTCTAGCTCTTGAAATAATAACAAGAAGTTCAGTAAAGAACACGCAGCCTACTTTCTTCTAAATGTATATTTATAACTCATTGTGCTTATGAGGTAGTATAATTTTTGAATGTTTGGTGCAGTAGCTCGTTTATATTTATATCTCAATATCCTTATCAAGACGTATAATTGAATGTTGGGTGTAGTAGCTCGTTTATATTATAACTCATTATCCTTATCAAGACGTATAATTGAATGTTGGTTGAAGTAGCAAAATTTGGTAGTGATCGGATGATTAGTTTAGTCGTAATTTGATTTAAATTTTGAACATTTGAGTGGCCGCCATTTTGTTTTCGTTAAGATCGTGGTGTTATAAAACATGACACTGAGGTGTTC
Source organism: Meconema thalassinum (assembly GCA_946902985.2). Classification (NCBI taxonomy): domain Eukaryota; kingdom Metazoa; phylum Arthropoda; class Insecta; order Orthoptera; family Tettigoniidae; genus Meconema; species Meconema thalassinum. The sequence continues at coordinate 438,324,287 of OX336393.1, read as the reverse complement.
TTTGTTCATGCAACCTCTATACCAAATTGAGTTCAATTCGGTTTCGTCATGTTTGAATGGATAGGGAATGGGACAGACATTCACACATCCACACACACAGACAGACAATTTTTGGCCCATGTACATAAATCTACTTTAATTTTATTTTTAAATAAATAGGCTAATAAATGGATATGTTTTAGCTAGGGTATAACAGTGATTAGCATGAACACATTTCCAAAAGTTTATTTACCATGGCAACAAGTGTTCGTTATTTAGGCCTCGTGTAAGGTTACCATGGAAACAAGTGTTCGTCATTTAGGCCTCCTGTATGGTTACCATGGCATCAAGTTAGTGTTCGTCATTTAAGCCTACTACTGTATATGGTTACCATGGCAACAAGTATGTTATGCAGCATCTAGAACTAAAAAGAAACAAGAAGTTCCGTGACGAACTAGAGAGCCTACTTTTCTTAAAATTTAAGATTCATGCCAATGATTAATCGATATGGATCTATCTAGAATAATGACGAAATTAAGTTGGTAATTTCGAAATTTCTAATTAGTTCGAAATACTGTATACCTGGCATAATGCAGCCTGATAGAGCACTAGAGTTGGCAGCCCTGGTGACTGAATATATTCTTAGTTCCATCTCTTAAGGTACAGAATACAAAATTTGGTTGGAGTCCAATGAATAGCATAGACGTTACATGCAGTTAAACATTGGATCTAACAGCGCGCGTAAAATCATGTTGGCAACGGTGTCATGCATGTATTGGTCAGATATAATCTGAAATAATATGATCTATTGGTGTGCCAATTTTGAATGAAATCCATTAGTTAGTATAGAAGTTACATGCATTTTAAAATTGGACCTATCAGCAGGCTTAGAATCATGTTGGCAGCACTGACGTATATTAGTTACTCCAAAGTAATCTAGAATGCCAGGTACTATACGTGTGCAAAGTTTAGAGCTATTGGCTTGCATTCTTTCTGATATATTGATATTAGGGTAACAAAAATAGAGACAGCATTTATTAACAGTTGGCAGCCCTGGTTGCTCTTAAGAATACGCATAGTCATAGCTGTTATGGTACACATAGCACATACGAAATTTGGTTGAAATCCAAATGATAGTATGGACGTTACATGTATTTAAAGTTGGACCTCTCAGCAGGCTTAGAATCATGTTGGTAGCACTGACGTATATAAGTTACTCCAAATTAATATAGAATGTCATGTACTATACGTGTGCATAGTTTAAAGCTGTCGGCTTGCATACTTTCTCATATATATTGGTATTTGAATAAAAGAAATTAAGAGATGACCTCGTAGTTCCGGCCCTTAAAACAACAATAACTAACTAACTAGCACTGGTGGCTCATAAGAGTACGTTCAGTCATATCTGGTTATGTACACATAGAACATACGAAATTTGGTTGAATTCCAATTTATAGTGTAGAAGTTATATGCATTTAAATATTTGACCTATCAGTAGGCTTATAATCATTTTGGCAACACTGCCATGTATGGCCCTCTGGAAATTAAACTGCAATATTATTATCTATATGTGTGCCGAATTTGAAATAGCTCCCATTCATACCTTCCAAGATATCCAACATGGAGCTCAAATTTCAATTGCGATTTTTCAGCAGTTGGTAGCACTGACATCATTTTCAAATATGGCCGTGAGATATTCAGGTATAGATCTTTACTCCTACGAAATTTTATTTCGATTGCTCCAGCCGTTTAGGAGTTGATAGGGGGGGGGACACACACACAGCCAGACAAACAGACAGACAGAAGGACAGACAGACAGACAGACATTTTCCCGGATCGATCTCATAAGACTACTTTTTCCTCATTTTTGCAAAATGTGAAAAGTAGGCTAAAAATTAATCCAGGTGGCTTCGGTGGCATAGTTGGTAGCATCCTGAGTTCTATGACCAAGGTCGCGGGTCCAAACCCGGGCGAAGTCGTCGGATTTTTTAAGAGCGTTAAAAATCCCTCAGTATGCTTTCCTTCGGAGGGGAAGTAAAGCCCGCGGTCCCATGTCATAGATTTATGGCATGTAAAAGAACGTTCCACTAACTAAACTTGTTTGAAGCCAAAATGTGTAGGTTAGAATTGATAACGCTCTATTAGTTCCAATGTTTGCCACCAGGTGCTGACTGCGATGCCATCTAGTAGTAAATCCGCAAGCTAAGTGTCGTGGTAGCAAAAGTAGGAAGTACTTTAAATTATTGCCTGCAGTCCCTACCTGAATTCAAACAGATAACGCACACTAATACAGCCATCACAATTAACTCCGGTTATCAGACAGATTGCACACACACCCAAAATACACGGGGCTACATACACACATGACCAAGTTGTCGCAGCCCCTAAACTAAGGAGCCAGCCAACCATCTATTTACCATGGCAACTAGTGTTCGTCATTTAGGCCTCCTGCAAGGTTTCCATGGCAACAAATATGTTATTCGGCATCCAGACCTAAAATTAAATTATAGATACATGATTCAATGTTTCTCGGTGTAGTGGAGGGATTTATACTGTGCAAAAACTGGGATTTAACGCAAGGCTGTCAGGACAGATGTTTCAAACCGTACCTCGAGATATCATAAGGGAGAAACAATATGATGAATCTAACACGAGCATTGTTTTACGCTAATTTTTTCGCGTTGCAATTTTGTGTCATTGATAGCCAGCACAAGAGAGAGAGAGAGAGAGAGAGAGGGGGAGAGAGAGAGAGAGAGAGAGAGAAAGAAAGTATCACCATTGACGTGACTGCCGTTGCGCAAAATTAGATCCAGAGTCAAGTCCCATGAAATTAAAAAGTCCACTTGCGATAACTCGCAGTATAATACTAAATACGATATAACTTTGCAGTCTCTGTTAATTCCAGTCTACTGAAAAAGAACTTGTGCTCTCTGATATGTTGATGACACTGCTGTCATACTTGTAACCAGTTTGGATGATCTACAAAAGCCAAATGGCATTAATACTGAATAGAATAATACCATGAGCTTCAGTTTAAATGCCAAGAAAACAGAATGGATGTCCGTAAGTAATAACAAAGACGAAATTCAGGACATTCTTGCACTCAGCAATGACTAGACTAGCCGTGATGTAAGTATTGCACTCCGCAGCCGACTGGTTCTATGCTACGTGTTTGGTACTCTTCTCTTTGGAGGTGAATCGTTGACACTTACAGAAGTATTAAGTAAGAAATTAAATTTATGGCAATTGAAATGTGGCCGTAGAATGTCAAGGTTGCCTTAAAATGTGGAAGTACTCCGGCGTGTAACCAAAAATTCTCAAGAAAAAAACATAATACTTTGCCCGTTTAATGTGCGTTAATAACAGCGTTATGTGGTGAAACATGACACTATTGCTCTCTCAGGAACTGGAGACAGCCGACCGAAGTTTCCGACTATTTGTCCAATATATTACTAATCACCCCCGCAGAAAGTCTTTTTGGACTGTGATTTATTTTAGAATTTCTAATTCAACAATTGGAGTGTTATCACACCTTAGGGATTAAGGAGACTTCATGATCATTCCACCGGGTGCTATTGTTAGTAGACTAACACGGTGGGTGAGTGGTTATCGTGTCGGACTACCAACCCCAAGCTTGCAGGTTTGCTCCTTGACGAGGTAAGTGATTTTTGAAAGGCGACAACAATCACGGCTCGCATGTCATACGTTGTTGTCATGCTAAAGAACCTATTGGAATTCAGTAGGCCGAGTTCACAATGGCTAAGTTAATCTCGGGATTTTCTGCTAAATTTCATGATTCTATCCACCCCGTAAGTGGGTCAAAGAGGTAAGGAATGTGTGAGGAATGTACAAATCTCATGTCCCTATCTATCTAATATATATACAGCCGCATCTAAACTAAGGTATACAAATTATAACCCACTTCAGATGAGCTAGGAACTTGAAATTTGGCACACGTACAGCTTTCGGCAAATGACCGGTGGAAAAAATTCCGATAAGTTAACTTCAAAATTTTATTTTCCAAAAAAATTCATAATAGCGGCCGGAAATTTAACGTTGCTGTTCTGTGTTTTTTTACTCCTGATTAAGAGTTACAGTGTGTAATATTCCCATTAGGCATTAACTACAAATTTACTCCATTTCCACTCAGATATCTAACCTCCTTGACTTTCATAGCGCTCCAAAGAACGACATGCAAGCTGCCGTCTGGACGCAAATAACAAAGCTTGCACTTGGGGCCATAGATATTATTATTATTATTAGTTTAGTAGTTTAAATAAGATTACTCTGAGTGTGGAAATACATCCTTCACAATAGCACAAGAAGTCCGCCTCGGTGCATAGTGGCTAGCATTCCTGGCTGTCACTGCGGAGGCCCCTGTTCGATTCCTGGCTCTGCCAAAATATTGAATTCTGGAATGTAATTCTGAGAGCTGGAACGAGGTACACACGGTGTGAGATAAAATTGAGAAGAGACGGGTTCAATTCTTACTTCAGCCATCCCGGAAGTAGTTTCCCGTGGTTTCCAACTTCTACTGCAGGCAAAGGCTTGGATGGTACCTAACTTAAGCCCATGGCCGCGTCCTACCCAAATCCAGCACAATTACAATTACCCACACTAGTACAGACATCACAGTGTCCTGGTTATCATATAGACTACCCAAGTTCACGGGGCTACATGGCCACGATGTCCCAATGCCCCTAAACGAAATAACAACAACGATAGCATAGGTTATCATACAGATCCCCTACACACATACCCAAATCACCAGTATGTTACAAAGCCCCTAAAGAATCAACAATAACAGCAACAACAGTAGCATAGTTTATCAGACTGATTCCACACCCACCCAAATGACCACTGTCACAAAGCCCCTAAAGAATAATCAACAACAATAATAGCTCAGGTTACCACAAAGATCCCCGCCACTCACACAAATGACCACGATGCCGCAAAGCCCCTATCGAATCATCATCAACAACAATATCACAAGTTATCATACAGATTACACACACACCAAAATGACCGCTATGTCACAAGGCTCCTATAGAATCATCAACATTAACAACAATAGCACAGGTTATCATACAGATTACACACACCCAAATGACCACTATGCCGCAAGGCCCTTATAGAATCATCAACAAAAATAGCACAGATTATCACACAGATTCCACACACACCCAAATGACCACTATGTCGCAAGGCCCCTTTAGAATCACCAACAACAACAACAACAATAGCACAGGTTATCATACAGATTCCACACACTCACACACAAATGACCACTTTGTCGCAAAGCCGCTATAAAATCATCATCAACAACAATAGCAAAGGTTATCATACAGATTCCACACACACCCAAATGACCTCTATGTCGTAAAACCGCTATAGAATCATCAACAACAGCAATAGCACAGGTTATCATACAGATTCCACACACTCACACACAAATGACCACTTTGTCGCAAAGCCGCTATAAAATCATCATCAACAACAATAGCAAAGGTTATCATACAGATTCCACACACACCCAAATGACCTCTATGTCGTAAAACCGCTATAGAATCATCAACAACAGCAATAGCACAGGTTATCATACAGATTCCACACACTCACACACAAATGACCACTTTGTCGCAAAGCCGCTATAAAATCATCATCAACAACAATAGCAAAGGTTATCATACAGATTCCACACACACCCAAATGACCTCTATGTCGTAAAACCGCTATAGAATCATCAACAACAGCAATAGCACAGGTTATCATACAGATTCCACACACACACCCAAATGACCACTATGTCGCAAAGCCACTGTAGAATCATCAACAACAGCAATAGCAAAGGTTATCATACAGATTCCACACACACCCAAATGACCTCTATGTCGCAAAGCCACTGTAGAATAATCAACAACAACAATAGCACAGGTTATCATACAGATTCCACACACACACCCAAATGATCACTATGTCCCAAAGCCCCTATAGAATCATCAACAATAACAATAACTTACCACAGATTATCATACAGATACCACACACACCCAAATGACCACTATGTTGCAAAGCCGCTATAGAATCATCAACAACAATAGCACAGGTTATCTTACAGATTCCACACACACACCCAAATGACCACTATGTCGCAAAGCCACTGTAGAATCATCAACAACAACAATGGCACAGGTTATCAGTCAGATTCCACACACAACTGACCACTAGGTCGCAAAGCCCCTCAATAATCAACAACAACAATAACCCTCTGGCGCTTTGCGGATGACACTCGTATCGTGTGTCAGCCTCATTGTAACGTGATATTGTGACAGTGGTATCATCGTTTCCGCATGCATGTTCCACTTTTTAGTCGGATCCTCTCTTTGTATGACATGGCTGTAATGAGCACACTTACAGTGACACGGGAATGTACCATTAGACTGTTAATTGTTACACCGCCTGTTCCATTTACCACGTGATCGATACAAAACAGCTGATCGTAATGTCCCTTCCTCCTCATTTTACCCTCCCTATCACGTGGCTTATTCTGTTTGGGAAGAATAGAACTGTCGTAATATCCAGGAACATACAATGTGAGATGTTTATTGCAGAAGCGTGACAATCTAACTAAAATGGAAGTATGCGCTGGCACTATTGTAATCGCTCTGCGCACAACAGTGGGATATGAATCATTCTACGTTTCAATGATTCCTTTGTGGGTCTTTCCTTGGCGAGTTACTGCTGCGATGATTATAGACTTGGTCAATCAGCTATTATTCCAGGTTCTTCAATGAATTAGTCTCAACTGTCTGTTTGTATCCGTCAATGAGCTGTTCAGCTATGGTGTGGAGGATCGTAGGTGCTGGATATAGGAATTATTTCAATAATATATGATTTTCATACCTTATTTCATCTTCCTGGGGGACATTATGAATTGTTATTGGTAACCTTGGTCACCGGTCCGGTGCAGTCGGTGCAGATCTGCTTATAATATGATACGATATATAGGCTATGATTTTAATATTATTTAATGTAATGTGTTGTGTTTTCCAATTCTATTTGTTACTATGTTGATTTTCCCTAATCCTATTCCATGTAAGGCGCTAATGTAAAGGAGATCTTAAGCTCTAATCATAGCTGTGAAAATAAAATCAATCAATCTCTCTCTTCATTAACTCACTAAACTCTTGCGTTCTTTTGTCCATCTTGTACCATACTGATGCTAGACATCGTCCGAAATGTGTGTTTATTTACTGAGGTCCTGAGGATTTATCGGTATTTCATGACTTTCTCCCTGATGTTCAAGTCATTAAGGTTTCTTCTTGTTTTCTTCAAGAAATATATCCTCGGTTTTTTTTTTTGTATTAATTAGGATTGAATAATATTTTTGTTAGTCTAATGTTGTCCATTGTAAATATGTGAGAGAAATTTCAAACTTCTCCTGCGGACAGTGTTTGCGAAACTGTCTCTTATTATTATTATTATTATTCTTCTTCTTTAATCGTATCGGCCAACTAAGGACCACGTTATTTCAACTGGCTTCTCTGGGCTTTGATGTTTGCCCAGTGTTCCTTCATACGTTGCCGGTGTTGCTCTTTTCTTTCTTCCGTCCACATCTTTCCCGTCTTCAACTTCGGTTTTTCTTGAAAACCCTGGTGGTCGTGTAGTTTCTTCATTATTATTATTATTATTATTATTATTATTATTAATAATAATATTTTAATTAGCCTACTTTCGATTTTTGCAAAAAATTAAAGTAGACTTATGAGATCAACAAAGGGCGAAAAAGTGTGTCTGTCTGTGTGTGTGTATGTGTGCGTGTGAGTCTGTGTGTGTGTGTATGTGTGTGAGTCTGTGTGTGTGTGTGTCTATGTGTGTGTGAGTGTGTGTACTCTGAATGTCTGTCCCCCCTATCAATTCGAACACGGTGAATGCGAATTGAACGAAATTTGGTACAAAGGTAGCACTAGCAATGGACACCTCAGCGTCCTGTTTTATATCGCCGCCATCTTGACGGAAACGTAATGGCGGCCACACAAATGTTCAAAGCTTAAATCAAATTACGACTAACCTAATCATCCGATCTCTACGAAATTTTGCAACAACATACCTTTATGGGGGGAGCATCCTTTGACCAAACCAATAGGCCATCAGCGTAATAGTTTCTGGATGGCGGCCATCTTTGTGTGAAAATCGATTCCCCCTATTAATTCGAACACGGTGCAACCGAATGGAACGAAATTTGGTACAGAGGTAGAACTAACAAAAGGTACCTCAGTGGCATGTTTTATATCGCCGCCATCTTGACGGAAACGTAATGGTGGCCACACAAATGTTCAAAGCTTAAATCAAATTACGACTAACCTAATCATCCGATCTCTACCAAATTTTGCAACAACATACCTTTATGGGGGGAGCATCCTTTGAACAAACTAATAGGTCATCAGCGTAATAGTTTGCGGATGGCGGCCATCTTTGTGTGAAAATCGATTCCCCCTATTAATTCGAACACGGTGCAACCGAATGGAACGAAATTTGGTACAGAGGTAGTACTAACAAAAGGCACCTCAAGTGTCATGTTTTATATCGCCGCCATCTTGACGGAAACGTAATGGCGGCCACACAAATGTTCAAAGCTTAAATCAAATTACGATTAACCTAATCATCCGATCTCTACCAAATTTTGCAACAACATACCTTTGTAGAGGAAGCATCCTTTGACCAAATGAATAGGTCATTAGCCTTATAGTTTGCGGATGGCGGCCATCCTTGTGTGAGAAACAATTCCCCCTATTAATTCAAACACGGTGAAACCGAATGGAACGAAACTTGGGACAGAGGTAGCACTAGCAAAGGGCATCTCAGTGTCATGTTTTATATCGCCGCCATATTGACAGAAACGTAATGGCGGCCACACAAATGTTCTAAGCTTAAGTTAAATTACGACTAACATAACCATCCGATCTCTACCAAACATTGCAACAACATTCCTTTATGGAGGGAGCATCCTTTGACCAATCTAATAGGTTATTAGCCTAATAGTTTACGGATGACGGCCATCTTTATGTCAAAATTGATTCCCCCTATTTATTCGAACACGGTGGAACCGAATGAAAGAAATTTGGTACAGAGGTAGCACTAGCAAAGGGCACCTCAGTGTCATGTTTTATATCGCTGCCATCTTGACAGAAACGTAATGGTGGCCACACAAATGTTCAAAGCTTAAGTTAAATTACGACTAACATAACCATCCGATCTCTACCAAACTTTGCAACAACATTGCTTTATGGAGGGAGCATCCTTTGACCAATCTAATAGGTTATTAGCCTAATAGTTTGCGGGTGGCGGCCATCTTTATGTCAAAATTGATTCCCGCTATTAATTCGAACACTGTGGAACCGAATGGAACGAAATTTGGTACATAGGAAGCACTAGCAAAGGGCACCTCAGTGTCATGTTTTTTATCGCCGCCATCTTGACTGAAACGTAATGGCGGCCACACGAATGTTCAAAGCTTAAATCAAATTACGATTAACCTAATCATCCGATCTCTAACAAATTTTGCAACTACATACCTTTATGGAGGGAGCATCCTTTGACCAATCTAATAGGTCATTCGCCTAATAGTTTGCGGATGGCGGCCATCTTTGTGTCAAAATCGATTCCCCCTATTAATTCAAACACGGTGAAACCGAATGAAAGAAATTTGGTACAGAGATAGCACTAGCAAAGTGCATCTCAGTGTCATGATTTATATCGCCGCCATATTGACAGAAACGTAATGGCGGCCACACAAATGCTTAAAGCTTAAATCAAATTGCGACTAACATAACCATCCGATCTCTACCAAACTTTGCAACAACATACCTTTATGGAGGGAGCATCCTTTGACCAATTTAATAGGCCATTAGCGTAATAGTTTGCGGATGGTGGCCATCTTTATATCAAAATTGATTCCCCCTATTAATTTGAACACGGTGGAACTGAATGAACGAAATTTGGTACAGAGTTAGCACTAGCAAAGGGCACCTCAGTGTCATGTTTTATATCGCCGCCATCTTTACGGAAACGTAATGGCGGCCACACAAATGTTCAAAGCTTAAATCAAATTACGATTAGCCTAATCATCCGATCTCTAGCAAATTTAGCAACAACATACTTTTATGGAGGGAGCTTCCTTTGACCAAACTAATAGGTCATCAGCCTAATATTTTGCGGATGGCGGCCATATTTGTGTGAAAATCAATTCCCCTTATCAATTCGAACACGCTGAAACCGAATGGAACGAAATTTGCTACAGAGGTAGCACTAGCAAAGGGCACCTCAGTGTCAGGTTTTATATCACCGCTATCTTGACGGAAACGTAATCGCGGCCACCCAAATGTTAAAAGCTAAAATGTAATTACGACCAACCTAATAATCTAGTCTCTACCAAATTTTGCAACACCATATCTTTATGTGGGAAACATATTCAGACCAAACTGCAAGAACATCAGCCCAATAGTTTGCAGATGGTGGCCAAGTATGTGTGCAAATCGATTCCCACTATCAATTCAAACACGGTGAAACCGAATTGAACGAAATTTGGTACAGAGGTAGCACTAGCAAAGGGCACCTCATATTCATGTTTAATATCCCTATAGCACGTTGTATTTCAACAAGCTACTACAACCAACATTCAATCATACTCCTTGAAAAGGACAAAGAGTTATAACAATACCCATGCATTTAGGAGAAAGTAGGCTATATGTTCTTTACTGAACATCTTGTTTTTTATTTTTTATTATGTAATTGTTTGATTTTGCTAAGTCTGTGCGATTTGCTTTTACAGGACAACACCTTGCCTTCCGGGGAGAAGTCGGTGGAGGGTTTCTCCATCACTTTGGAGAAAGTCGATCGTCACCAAGCTGGCGTCTACCAATGTACGGCGACTAACGGCGTCGGTGAGCCCGTCACGGTAGACATGCAACTGGATGTGCTTTGTGAGTACAACATGAAATATATAGCATTGGGAAACAGAGCTTACAAACTGTGTAGTCTTTGGACTTGATTAGTAAAACATGCAAAGCATTTCTTTTCCATATCATTGATTCTTATGTCAGTGATTCATGTCATTCTGCACAATGGTCTCACTTGATACTTTCAAATGACTTATAAGGGAATAATATATCAGTAAACTGTGCGCATTATATTTAGCAACTCATAACACAGGTGCGAACATCGGGAGTGGGGTTAAAGTACTTTTCTCCATTTCTCCAGCAACAGTGAGATCCTTCTCTAAATGACGGAATCTCGCAAGGGCTGAGCGATGGACGGTGAGATACCGGGAAGCCCTGGATGCTGTCATAGCATTGATTACATACGCAGCTGGCAAGATACCTTGCGTGAGATAATTAAGACGAATGGTGAAGTACTCTAGCCTATCTCGTATCCCGTGAACATGGTTAGGTACAGATCAAAACAACAAATTTTCCTAGTGGAAATGTATCTTCTGAAGAAGGCTTTCAGTAAATGTGTTCGTAAATATCAGCGACATGCGATTTTTATGCGGCTTCGGTGGTGTAGTTGGTAGCATGCTGAGCTTCCATGCCCAAGATCGCGGGTTCAAACCCGGCCGAAGTCGTCGGATATTTTAAGAGCGTTAAAAATCCCTCAGTATGCCTTCCTTCGGAGGGGAAGTAAAGCCGGCGGTCCCATGTCATAGATTTATGGCATGTTAAAAAACCTTCCACTCTTACACCTGTGTGAAGCTAAATTATATGTTAAACATTTGACAAACCCTCTTAGGTTCCAACATTCGTCGCCAGGAGCCGACTGCGGTGGCATCTGGCAACCAAGTTCTGAACTAGTAGTCGTTGACGGTGGCAAAAGAAGAAACTACTTGGAAAAATTCAATGCCTGCAGTCCTTATTTGAATTGAAAACAGATAACACACACTAATACAGTCATCACAATTAACACCGGTTGTCAGATTCTACACACACCCAAAGTACACGGGGCTACATGACCGCGTTGTCGCAGCCCCTTAACTGAGGAACCAACCAACCAATCTCAAACTAAAATGTATACAGAAACAATCCACGTACTCTGGAGACTCTCGAGAACTAAATAACTACACTGATACGGAATATCAGTGAGGACGAATTACAGTGAGTGTACCATAACTTCCTTCGTCTGTGGAGCGTGTGTTTAGGAAAAGGACAGCATATCCAGCAACTACTCTGCAATTCATGTAGGCAATACTGATTATTACTGTGGGCCGCAGACCTCGAGGGCGACCTAAGAAGCTCTGGTTTGATACACTCCGAGGATATGCATGTGACCAAACTCTCTCCTGAAGATGCACAAGACCGCATCAAGTGGAAAGGAAAGTGCAGAACAGCAGACCCTGCAATTGAGTGGGATAAATGCTAAGGATAGGAGAAGAAGAAGAAGAATGATGATGATTATTAAATACGTTATAAAATGCAAATCGGATGAACTACTGTAGTTTGGCGCTACTCTCCTGCAAGCGGCAGTGCCTTACTTGACAGGCTGCTACACACAGTGGTCTCTCCGCCACGCGGACCTTGCAAGGTTCCGTCATTTAGAGATGGACTTCACTGTATATAACTTAAGAGGATTGACTTGCTTACTTGCCTTAATTCCTGTTGTTCCTCGTGGAACATAAGGCGTCAACAAAGAATCACCATCTGGTTCTACTGGCAGCAATCCTCTCTACTCCACCCCAGGTCCTTCCTTCTTCCAGTGCTTCTTTCTTTTCCCTTGTGGATTCAGTCCAAGGCTTCTCTCTGGATATTGTCATTTATCTTCCTCAGACTATGCCCAATACATGTCTGCAGCTTGATCTGCGTGAATATCTCTATTTCTTCCGTCCTTGTCCACAGATCACGGTTGGAAGTCACTTTTGGCAATTAGATGTTCAAACTTTTTCGCAAACATCGGTTGACGAAAGTTTGCAAATTGGAGGTGATACATTTTGTTACCTTCCACGTTTCTGACCTATACAGACCAATAAGTGGATTATCTAATTCATTTGTTTTAAATATTAACTTGGTTAATGTTAGCTGGCCGGTCCCGGCTCCGTCAGGGATTTTAGAAACTGACGTGAGGGCTGAAACAGGATGCACTCAGCCTCGTGAGGACAATTGAGTTGCTGTCTGACAGTGAGGCAGCACCCCGGTCACGAAAACCAAGTTTAACGGCCGAGGGGACCCGATGAGCTGACCACGCGTCATCCCAATATCTGCAGACCAATTCCTGGGCATCTCCTTCGTGGGCAGTAGTGCCAGGATTTTTTTTTTCATGTTAACTTTTTTTTTCGTGTAGCCTCCTGAGAGGCCGAGTGCAGGTCTCTCTCGTCGACGCCCGTGGGCGACCTGCGCGTCGGGATGCGAGATGAGATGAATGGATGAAAGTGGGCAAGGATGTGGAAAGAATCGGCCGTGGCCTGTCAGAAGGTACTGTCCCAGCATTTGCCTGGTGTTGAAAATGGGAAACCACGGAAAACCATTTCAAGGACAGCCGACGGTGGGGCTCGAACCTACGCGTCTACCGAGTCAGCAGAGAGCTTGGCCCCATGACCTAACGCCGCGCTTTAGCCACTACTGTCGGTTCATGTTAACTGATTTTAAAGTATTCATCATTAGTAAGTAATGAGCTAAGACGCAACAATAAACATGTTGTTGTATTAACATTAAAGTAAGTTTGACATCGTTTCATTTAGCCCCATGTGTAAATAATATCTCGATTTTGCTTATTTTAGGGGATGCGGCATCGTGGTCGTATAGCACCGTGTATTTAGGTGTGTGTGAAACCTTTGTGAGAACCTGTGTTAGTGAGATGACTGTACTAGTGTGTCTATTTATAAATTGTAAATCGGATGGGGAAGGAGACGGTCGTCTCGTGAGCCAGACCTGACAAGAAATGAGTTCGATCCTCAGATCAGCCATTCAAGAAGTGGTCTACCGTGGTTTCCCACTTCTACTCGAAGGAAAATGTGGAGTGATATTTAAATGAAAGCCACGCTGTTATTCCAGATTACTACAGAGGTCTGTAAATCATTAGTCTCAAACAGAGAATTTGAATCGGTCAAAATATTTTATTCAAAATCATTTTATATAATTTTTTTTCGCCACTTAGAAAGGTTTTCTCCCCTGTGGACATACAACGTTACCCATGAGGAATTGCATCTGGACATTTTCATAATTAGAGATTCTGAGGGACACCTGAGCTGGGTCCGTTTTTTCTCTTTTTCATTGACTATGGGCTCTAAATCAGTGATTTCAATCCACTGTCCACAAATCTTTGAACAGTTCAAGAGTGGACAATCAGCAATAAAGACTTCCAATCTCTCTGGTCTAAATACACACGAAAACTAGAATATAGTAATCAAAACAAAACGTGTGGCGTTCTGCATTAACAAGGCTCCTCTTTTAGTGGAAACTGAAAAATTAGCTTTCTGTCAGATTCTTTAATAAAAATGTCATTAAGACTGTTGATTAATAGTACATTATGCAACTCGTCTATAATGGTAATTAAGACACGAGTATGTTTGTAAAACTAGCGACGATAATTATAACTATTTTATGTTCGAACATAAATATTCATAAATATCCGTCGAGATTTCGCCAGTTTAATCTACTGAACAGAGCGCATGGGACGCAGAGAATACCATGGCCTCCTGGAATACCCCACTATGACACTAGAAGCAACGCAGTGAAATTTAAATAGAAGGCCGTTGGTTAGCACAGATGCGATGCTATCCTTACCTAATTGGTCACACAAGTGTTTCTTGAGCTCTGATTGTTGGGAGAAACTGTTTCATAATGAAAAAATTGTGTTATAATGACCCTCATTATGATACAGTCTTCTGACATAGGCCTATAATATTTACATTTCGATATCGTCGAACACAAACATTTTAAATCATTTCAGCGCCTTGCTTAACATTTACAATGTATTAAGTCACAAAACGCACAAAGTAAATGTTGACAAACTGCACACCCCTGTAATATAAACTCGATAACAGGCAACACAATGATACAGGTTGCCAGACAGATTTCGCACATGGAGCTACATGACTACAATGTCACAAAGCCCTTAAAGAACGTTCTGAATGTCCATTGTAGGTCATCTGAATTTGTAGCTTGCCTCGGTGGGTGAGTGGTTATCGTATGGGATTACTAACCCCAAGTTTGCAGGTTCGCTCCTGGCCATGGTACGTGATTTTTGAAAGGCGACAAACTTCACGACATGCATGTCATACGATGTTGGCATGTTTAAGAACCCATTTGAATTCAGTAGGCCGTGTTCATAATAGCAAAATCAATCTCGGGATTTTCCTCCAACACAAAGTTCCTAATTTCTCTACTAGAAAGCGCTATAGTATCAAGGAGCTTAGATATCTAACCTCCTTGACTTTCATAGGGCTTCAAGGAACAACAAAATTGGACATGCAAGCTGCCCCCTAGGTGTCAAATAACGAAGCTTGCACCCGGCACCGAGGCCATACGATATTATTATTATTATTATTATTGATATTATTATTATAACTGAATTTGTAGGTGAAATGTCATGAAAGATGTTTTCTTTGTAGCCTGTACATGATCGAGGATGTCACGTTCACGAGGCGCCCTTGTGAGTTATCCAGGTCGACGTGAAATATTTGAAACCTACTGTGCACTTAAATTGTTTTCGTATTCCTTTATAGATAGAGATTAGAACACGGGAGTTTCATGTCCACTGAACATACTTATCCATTGTTTATCATCTGTGTCCGCATTTGTTTATGAAGCTCGATAGGGCGCAGGTCGAGCGGGACACGCACATGCTTGAAGCCTAGTTTGCTTTTAGAAGCATTTTTCTGTATATTTGTGTAGGGGTCAGAAGGTACACAATAATGCATGATAATATTTCAAAAATACGTCTAGCTTCTCGCGCATACCGTGATGTCTCAGAACGTATGGGTGAGAATATTTACAATATGTACACATATTTAGTTGCAGTATGAGTAGAGATATCTCTAGAGAAAACTATGATAATGGCATTCTGTGGCACGGAACCAGTAATAAGTAAGATCTGCTTGGATAATAACATTTTCGAAAGAGTAAACGATTTTAAATACCTTGGTTACAAACATTCTTTTCTTGAAGAAATGGACATACCCGAGAAAATCGTTAAATTCAACAGATGTGTAGGAATCATCAATAAAGTGTTTAGACCATCATTAGTTCAGAAACACACCCGAACAAGAATTTACATAACCTTAGCAAGACCAGTACTTTGTTATGGTAGCGAAGCGTGGACTCTGAAGAAATGCGATTAGAGACGAATAACTACCGCCGAAATGAATATATGCGACGAACAGCTTGAGTCACTAGGTGGGATCTCAAACGAAACACAGAAGTGCTGAATGGTCTAAACAGTAGACCTATATTGGAATACATCCATGAATAACAAATAAATTGGCTAGGACACCTTTACAGGATGGACAGAAGTAGGATTCCTAAAGCAGTCGTCAACTACTGCCTCGGTGGGAAGAGATCTCTAGGTCGCCCCAGGAAAAGATGGCATGAAAATTCGAATCTTTTGGGTAGACCGTAGCAGTTCTTCTAGGACTAATACATGAAAGGAGGAGGATGATGATGATGAGTTGATATAATTCAACTCGTCAATATTTATTAGTTGTGGTCTATTATGATGTTTCATTAAAATACTGTTGTAGAACTACAATCACATATTCACTCCAAACAAGCAAGTTTGGAGAACAATCAGCAATTCCAGTATGCCAGTATGTGCCAATGTAAGGAGACAGCCTTGAGGAACATCCCTGGAGAAATTAGATTACTTCCCGTTAATATTCTCCATGAGAAAGGTACATTAAAAATGGAAATAAGCATGGCAATATAGGACATTCCGGAAACCCTTAAGTGGACACTGTACTCCGTCACTGCTGTACCTCCCTCCTCGTCCCGCAATGCTCCAGCTGCTAAGATCAACATACGATTATCAGCTGCACGCGTTTTGAGACACCACAGTAGATGTAGCTCATAAACTCTTACAACAAGTATGTACTCTCTGGCTATTGAAAAACGATAAATTTAATCTCCTTTGTTGAAAAAGTTGTGATCATTCTTATAAAACCATTCAATTATTCAGCGTGCACAAGAAAATTAACTTAATACATCTACTTTTCTTGTGAAACAGGTTTGATATTTGCTGAGGGTAACGACGAAGGGAAATACAACCTCATGTTCTGAATATTCAATTCTTAATTTTTTAATAAGCTTTCTTTTCACTTTACAGTACCTTTGATCCATTTATATAGGCCACTAGAAGTTAGTTAACTTGAAGCTTAAGTTCCTTACTTTGTACGATACAGGCTTGTGTGCTCACCCTCTTTCCTTTCTTTTACTTTCTCCCACATTCAATGTGACATAATAGCCCGCCCTTTACTTCAGTTCGTTCGTTCTGCTTGAAAGCGATTTTAAAAGAGTTCTCAGGCTTGGTCCCACCCACCCGCAAGTACGACATTATTAATGCCTGTGTGTGTGCCTTGGAGGAGAAAACAGAGGGCCGGCAGTACTAAAGTTCACTGAATATATTTCTATCCCTAACAGCAGCAGTCTACCTCTTCAATTCACATGAATTGGAGTTTAAAGTAATTACAAATGATAATAATTAAGGTTCAGATGTTAAGGAATGTGATATTTTTTTTGACTGTTTTCATTTATGAAAAAGATAGGCTTATGAGATCACTTATTGTCCGTGTGTGTGTGTGTGTGTATGTGGGTGCGTCCGTGTGTGTGGGTCCCCCACCCCTAATAACTTCTAAATGGCTGAAGTGATTTCAATGAAACTTGTTATGGTCATAGCACCATTTTGGCCGACCCCGACCGTGCTCTTCAAATTTTGTTACGTCTCACCAATCCAACATGATGGCTGTGTGAAATATTTCACCACCATTCAATATCTCCGAAGCTATTACCGATATCACCCTGAAATTTTGTACGGTTATAAAGGGTGCTACTCGAAGTTCACTTATGAGACTTCCAAAAACCTGTAAAACACAAAAGTAACATGGCGGCCAAGTGAATGTGAAACATTTTAATAGACTTTTCTTGCGATTTAACCATCTGAGCACACTGAAATAAGGTACAGAAAATGTCTATACACAATGTAATGTACTGGCATCTAATTTAGTTCAATTGTTCACATAACCTCAAGATGGCGGCTGTGCGCAATTTTAAAATTAAGTTTTAATTTCTTGTGTATTAATCATGCGATTGAAGTGAACATTTAAATAATGAAGCTACGCAAAGATCGTCATCTAATAGTACATAACTGTATGGCCTACATATATAAAAATCCAACATGGTGACCATCCGAAATGTTTGGATGGTTCTCAATATCTACGAATCTATTACAGCAATCAAACAGAAATTCTGTATGTGGATAGAGACAATTGACATATATAGGATATATGAAAATAGGGTGTATAGTTCTTCACGGAGCTACTTGTTTTCCTTGACTACATTTTCAGGAAAAACTGTAATATTTTCCTAATTTTTAGGTGTATTTCATACAGCATATAAATGCATGTTCGGGTCATTTTCATAGTTATTGTCATATTTAATTAATATTAATGTTTTAAGGTCATATTCTGGTAATATTTTAAGGTTAGGTGCTGGACATAAAATAAGGTATCCGCTGGCCGCTGCAAGGTTTCTTATTTTACAGGAAATGTGATTTGTATCGCAGTTTTTAACGCGAGAAAAGGTGAAGAATATGCTGCTTTCCTCAAGTCTCTAGAAACACACTGCCATAAAAATTTGAGGAAAACATTTTTATCGTATTCCTGTTCATGAAATCATCGTATATATTAACAATTTTTTAGATATGAATGTAGAAATAAATTCACTACATTATTATCACTCGTTCTTAGAAAGCATGTAAATACAGTATATTAGGTCATATTGAACCTTTTTGGATCATATTTCAGTATTTTAGGGCATATTTGCCTGCATATTTCTCGTTTCTTTAGGTCCTAAAGATCCAAACCCTACTACTACTTCTACTACTACTACTACTAATAATAATAAAATTAAGACATTACATCACAGTAATCAAACATGAAGCACAATATGCCTCGAAAACCTTGATCATTGGAGGGAGATCTCAAGACGTAAAGAAACATGAAAGGAAAATATTGAAGAAAATCCTTGGTCCAGTCTGCTCAGGAGGAATCTGGATGAAACGGAAATGGAAACGGAGAAGATCACTGACATCTTCTGGAAAAGGCGAATGAAGACCTACGGCCACATTCTCAGAATGAATAATGACAGGCTCATCCAAAGGATGGCTTAGTGAAAAAAAAAAAAACATTCAAGAAACTTTCGAGGATTTTTACCAGATCGAATCCAGTTTTGAACATTAATCAATAACCATCAATTTTCTGAGAAAAATACCACTAAGACCAAGAAATCATGGACGAAAGAACGAGGAAGATTTCTAGTGCCAATATGAAGAGAGAAGAAATCATTAGCACAATACGTTGCATCGCGGTCCCCAGATGGGCATAACGAAGTAGTAAATAATAATATTTTTTTATTCGTGTCAGAGGTACCAAAATATACAAACAAAAAATTGAAGGAAAAAACACATAATAGAGCACTTGCATTTAACATAACACAAGAGCAAGAGAAATGAAACAGGAATGATAATATTTACAATATTTACAAGAGTTGTGGCCAGTATTTGGCTACATTGACAGCGTTGTTACCAGCCAATGCCAGATCCAACCCTGTGCATGAGTCTGGGTGAAGACGACAGTTCAAGAAATGCCTATAAGTTTGTTCTTCTCCGCACTCACACAGTGTGCCCCAACATGCAAGATTCCCCTTTCCAGAGATTGTCCTTAGATCTTGCTACACCGGTGCGCAGT
The DNA here is from genome assembly GCA_946902985.2 of Meconema thalassinum. Taxonomy (NCBI): domain Eukaryota; kingdom Metazoa; phylum Arthropoda; class Insecta; order Orthoptera; family Tettigoniidae; genus Meconema; species Meconema thalassinum. Next base: position 438,304,363 of record OX336393.1, on the reverse strand, counting down.
CTGTTTAAGGACTTCCAGGTACACCATCCATCTTCGTGACCAGGTGGTAATTTTTCTTCAATTTCAACAAGTTCCGGATGATCAGGATACCTTTGATTCCATAGCTTAACCCTAGCCTGTTTGGGCTAGAATCAAGTGGAGAAGAAGACTCTCGAAAACTTTTCCTGGACTTCAGTCGAGCTGAAGGTGGCTGATGACCATGAAGGGGATAGGCTAAGATGTTCCAAACTTTATGTCTCTCGATATTAGCGGCCACCTCACGTCTAATATCAGGTGGGGCCATGTCTGCAAGTGAGTACAACTTCTGTGTTGGTGTTGGTTTTAAACATCCTGTGATTAGCCTGCAAGCTTCATTCAAGGCAATGTCGACTTTTTTTTGCGTGAGCTGATTTATACCACACGGGACTAGTATATTTAGCAGCAGAATAGCAGAGAGCTAGGGCAGTTGTCCTTACTGTCAGAGGGTGGGCACCCCATCCAGAACCAGTTACCTTACGGAGTAGGCAATTTCGTAATGAAACTTTTGCCTTGAGTTTGGTGCAGTAATAATAATAATAATAGTAATAATAATAATAATAATAATAATAATAATAATAATTAGTGGACCCATGTGTATAAACCACCCGCCCGGTTATACTGAGATGCAGGCTCGACGTGACACAGATTTGGCAGGGGCTATCATCTTGTTTTTTAAACTCACTTTGTAAAATAATTGTCAATATTTATATCAGACTGCAATTCGTCACTGGTAATTATCTTTCTTTTCAATGGTCATTTATGACCGCCCCTTGTGTAGATACCACCCGCCTGGCTTTACTGTCAAGCGGGCTCGACACTATACAGTTCTGTCAGAGGCCATCGTTTTGTTTATTAGTTTAAACACATTTTATAAACAAATAAATAGATTTCCGACTATTCAAGAAACGCTGGATTTTTCCTGTACTATTGAGACGATTTGGAAGATTTTGGTTCAAACCGCACCTTTTAACTACCTCTGGTTTAAGAGCTTGGGTTATGTGAAACATACACCTTAGCGTTTTAATCATGATGATAATAAACACTCACTCACTCAGAAGGCTTCTATGGGACACGAAGATCCCGCACCGATCTCACAAAATGACTCCACTGAACTCTGTTTTGGGCGAGTTCTTGCTGTTGTACACATTCAGATGTCTACAAAGTTTGAAGATTTCAGTTTTCCAGGTACTTCGTGGTCTTCCTACTGGCCTTTTTTTCCTCCTAACATTCTTTAAAGATTTGTAATAGCGGCTTCGGTGGCGTAGTTGGTAGCATGCTGAGCTTCTATGCCCAAGATAGCGGGTTCAAACCCGGCCGAAGCCGTCGGATTTTTTAAGAGCGTTAAAATTCCCTCAGTATGCCTTCCTTCGGAGGGGAAGTAAAGCCGGCGTTCCCATGTCATAGATTTATGGCATGTTAAAGATCCTTTCACTAATTACACCTGTGTGAAGCTAAATTGGATAGGTTAAGAATGTAAACAACGCTCTTAGGTTCTAAGTTCTGAACTTGGCCTAGTAGTCGTTGACTGTGGTGCTTGGCGGCAAAAGTAGGAACTATTTGAAAAATTCTAAGTTGTAGTCTGTACTTAAATTACAAAAATAGATAACACACACTAATACAGTCATCACAATTAACACCGGTTATCAGACAGATTCTGCATATATCCAAAGTACACGGGGCTACATGACCGCGTTGTCGCAGCCCCTAAACCTAGGAACCAACCAACCTACCAACCAAGATTTGTAAGACCATACTATCACCTCCCTTCCTTAGTACATGACCAGCCAATTGAAGTATGCCGGAGTTCACGATGTTGAGTATTGGTGCTTGCTGTGATAGTGAGTGTATGTCTTTATTTGATCTTTCTTTCCAGCTTTGAGATGCGGAGTCAAAAAATGGGCCAAAATTTTTCCCATACACTTTATTTTCGAAAACCTGTAACTGGTGTTCCTCCTGTTTTGTTAAACTCCATGATTCTGCACCATAAGTTAGAACTGACCTAATGCTGGTATTGTATATTTTCAATTTTGTATTTCTCGTCAAAAATTTGGATCCCAATAAAAACTGCAGCGAGTAGTAGGCTACACTTTGTTAGCATTCTGTATTCAAACTTTAATTCCCACTTCTCTTCATCAATCATGACTCCTAAGAATTTGAAATGTTCAACCCGCTCAAAACTATGCTTGTCAATAAGAAGAGGTAACCGATCTCAAACACGTCAATATTCCTCTTCATTACCATCTACTGAGTGTTTTGGTCATTAATTCTAAGGCCTGGTTTTGATGCTATCTCCTCAAATATATGATGATAATAATAATAATAATAATAATAATAATAATAATAATAATAATAATAATAATAATAAGGACATTAATTTTTGAAATTATAAAGCAACTTCTCCTTGTTTCCAAAATCCTGAAGGGGCCCTTCGAAACAAATAATGAGGAAAATTGCAAACTTTTGGCAATTTATAATAAAGATCTATTAAATTTTGACCCCCTCGATAGCACCTTACATTTGGAAAACCCCAACCTAATTCTGACTCAGATCCAACCACATTAGAAGAAGTCAACCAAATAATCCATGAACTAAAAGATGGTAAAACACCAGGAGAAGATAGTATAACAACTCAATTGTGGAAAATAGGAGGTGGTAGCTTAGAGCAGCAAATTCATTCTTTGTTGTTGTTTCATTTGTGGAGCTTGAACATCGTAGCTTTGGGTGTGTGTATATAGTATATGTTTGATAACCTGTGTTATTGTGATGACTGTAGTAGTGAATGTATTAGTAATTCTCGTGAGGATTGGGAAGGAGGTGTCCGTGCTCTTAAGTTGGGAACCGACCTGGCCTTTGACTTGAGGAATCGAACCACCACTTCTCTGTTTTACCACGCAAGGCTGAGTGTACCTCTTTCCAGCCCTCAAACCAGATTAAAATTTCTTCACACAAGCCGGGAATCGAACCTGGATCTCCGTGGTGACAGCCATGAATGCTGGGTACTACGCACAATGACCCTTCATCTCTATTTCGTTACCATCTGCCTTTGATGGTGCTACTTTCTTCCAAGTCCTTCATTCCTCACATGTAATGGCAGACTCAGCTGGGGTCCCGTGGTCACCAACCCACGTTCTACAATTATTGCGAGGCCCCGGTATGAATAGTTTTACAGGGGGTACGCGTACCTCTTAAACATTTGAAAACTGTTTAAGAAAAAATATTGGTGCACTTGTACCCAGTCCGGCAAATATAACTTCCGTCTTGAAAGTTCATCGATCAGCTGGCGTCAACGCGCTGTTCACAACAGCAGGAGGAGAGTTCGAGTAATCCTCGATTTAAATCGATCTATCGAATCAGTTTCTTTGGGTCGGCAACTCGGCACTCCGTTCTTATAAGCAGGCAGGCTAGTGTTAGGAGGCGGGGTGGGTTGCTATTTTGTGCGTGTGGATAGTTTTGAATGATGGAGAAAATAACAAACTATTTAATATCCACCCTGGCATCGAAAAAGCCGAAAGTTAATGATTCTAACACAATGACCGGACTTTGCAAAAATTGCAAAATCGTGGTGCTTTGTCGACTACAACTGAATGTTTTTTAGAAAAAAAGAACTGGTTTTATGCACAGAGGCATAGAGGGGCAATGGCAATGCAGTGGTTAAGCTGCTTGCCTCCCTGCAAGGCGGATGGGTTTCGATTCACAGGAATTTTCTAGGTGAAATGTCACGTCCGGTAGTTTGGATTCCATGTATAAACTAGGTCCCATGGTTTATGATTGCGTAGTTAATTGCCACGTAAAAGAACAAGCTTCCTTCGTTGTGAAGAAGCCCAAAGGGTCTTCCATTTTTCCATCTTTTATAACTCTACTTCATTTTAAAAGGGGTTAGGTATAGCTTAAGACCTTCAAAAATTCAATTTTTCATTTTTTTAAATTTTATATAGGACCATTTTGGTGCAAGAAATATGTCTTTATGCGCCATAGTTTTTGAGTTGAGATTTAAAAGGCAAAGCCCTTAATGGTTTGTAAGATTTATGCACAAGTGTGTATCGCTCATTTTCTCAGAATTGTGTTTTTGACATCCGTTTTAATGATAACTAAAAAATTAATTGACATAGACTAATGAAACGTTTTTTGTGTATTTCTGCTTACTATATCTACAAAACGATGTAAATTCATGCCTCTCTCTAAAATAGTTTCTTTAAAAAAATGTAGCAAAAATATTGTAAAATTTTGACATTTTCTTTTCAATATATAATTAAAAATTTTTGTTGTTAAGATATGTTGCTGAAAGTTCTTGCATTTCTAGAGGATTATCTTGACAATAAAATAAAATTAACAGACCCTATGGTTTCCGTGGTCGCTAACCCACGGCCTAGTAGTGCGAAAGGTCTAACGGGGAAGTTACGGTATTACGTAAGAAGACTTACGTAGAGCTATTCTCTTTTCCGCATTCATAGCAATTCGCCTTCTGTCCCTAATATCTCCAGTTTTCTAGGGACGAAACTGATGGTTTTCTTTTCTTCAAAAATAAAATTGTCGTTGCTGTCTGTGACTAGTTGTCGAGTATACACATTTTCCATACAAACCATCAAATTACTTTCAATTCAATAAGCGGACTTGCCTTTGATGACAAAGCTGACCAATCATAGCATGAAAGATGCGACTACACAAATTGCTTCAAATGGCGTTGGATTATTGTATGTTACGAGGAAAATAGATTTTATGTAAGACGTTGTTGTTGTTGATGATTCATTTAGAAACTGTTAAATTCGGGCCAGGTAGTCCCGCGTGTCTGTGGAATCTATCTGATAACATGCGTCTTTGCGATGGCTGTAGTACAAATACACTCATCAGTCATCGCAGTAACTCAAGTTATCAGAAAAAATCCTTACACACTCAAGTTCATGGGGCTGAATGACCATGATTTCGCAAGCCTCTAAATTAATCAAGAACAACACAATCATTTAGGCTCATTTAATCTTGATACTATATTTCGTGTTGTTATCTCCAGCTGTTGCAACGTTACGCCACATGCAGGGTTAGCCAATGTAACTTATTTCTTTTTTAATTTTGTCTGCTGCTTGCCACGGTGGGTGAGTGGCTAACATGGCAGTCTACTAACCCCAAGCTTGCAGGTTCGCTCCTGGCCGTGGTATGTGATATTTTTTTAAGGCGGCAAAAATTACGACACGCATGTTATACGATGTTGGCATGACAAAGAACCCATTTGAATTCAGTAGACCGTTTTCAAAATGGAAAAATTAATCTCGGAAGTTTCCGCCAACACAAAGTTCCTCATTAGGGGCAGATTACCTCGTAGTTCCGCCCCTTAAAACAACAATAATTAACTAACTAACTAACTAACTAACTAACTAAAGTTCCTCATTTCTCTACTAGAAAGCGCTATACTGTTCAAGGAGCTTACACAACTAACCTCCTTGACTTTCATAGTGCTTCAAGGAACAACGAAATTCGACATTTAAGCTACCCTCTGGGTGTCAAATAACAAAGCTGTCACCAGGCACCCGAGGCCATACGATATGGTTATTCATGATTATTATTATACCTGTCATAAGGGCAGTTTATGCTTTCAAATATGCAGATAGTTGAATCTTTAAGCCAAATTTCGGAGAATTTTCATGCCGAAGTGCTAGAGTATTTCTAAAAATAAAATACTTTACTACGTATCTACTTGACGTAATGTGTTGGATACAATTTAAAAAAAACTAAAAACTTTAACAATTAAATTCAAAAAAATAAATATAGAGATAAAAATAATAAAAATCAAATTAAAATAATAAAATAAGTATGACAATTAAAATATTAGTTATAACTATAAAATAATTATTAAATTAATTGTAAAATCAATTGGATATTGGTTAATTAATTAATTCAAGAGATAAATATCAAAATTAAATCTATAAGAACATAAATAGAAATTGAAAATAAATATAAAAATCAAAAAATTAGAGAAACAAAAAAAACATTATTAATTATAATAATTAAAATAAATTAAAATGAAAAAACAAATGAAAATAAAAATAGTTTTGCCCAATAAAACTTTAATTTTATGTTTTTGCTAGCATTTTGTCTGCTAAGAAATATGTTCAACTTTAACAACTATTTAATTGATTGTTAACGATTATTTAAAGGGATATTAAAAGATTACGAATATATTGAGACATACCCGATAGAAGTAGGCTAATAATTATGTCGATATACAGTTCTCAGAATGGGCTGCAGAACGGAGACTACCCGTCCATAACGCAGTTCATTGGGATTCATATTTCCATTCTGTTGATATAATGTTACAGTTCAATTCATGTGTGGGATTCGTCTGTAAATATGTCGTTCTGATAAGCCTGGACACTATGGTAAAAACACAAATACAATTGGAATGATACTTGCTATACACAAATATTTAAGTTATATGAAGCTTATACCAACAATATGCATATCATTATCAATGCAATTCGCTGGATATTGCTGATTAGTGATGTGATGGACTATGGAACTACAGGATCAGTATGTGTGTAAAATATACCACTGTTTCTAACCTGCATTGCTATTTCAATAACGTGAAATATAGCATTATTATAATCCGTATGAATCGATACTTTTTAATGAAACATATTCTATTTTCGAATGAAAGGGCTTCCAGACTTTTAGAAAAATCTATATTTCAAAGAGAATTCTTAACACCTGGTGACGTTTAATTTGTTTCTAACCGTCTCGTTTTCACTTTATCGAGCTCAACAAGCAACGTTTTTTGGAGACTCTACAACTAAACCAGCAACTCCCTGCTGGATTCCTGTAAGAAAAGTATTGTAATGTTTCTGAAAGATGCTCCACAGTGTAGCGGCCATTTTGTGCTTGCACTTACTGAATTGCTTATTAGGCCTACTTGACCTCTCCCACCCCCAGGGGCTTACAACTTGTGGGACGTGGATTGGCGACCCCGGGACCCCAGCTGAGTTAGGCATTAGGCCTACTGTCGACCAAAGTATTATGTGCACTCGAGATTGAAGGTTGTTTGTGAAGTAACCAATAGACCTACATAAAATCCAGTAACATCATCATTTTTGTCGTTCTATTTTACGTTAGTTCATGTAGGCTTAGAATTTTTAATTTATATTTTAATATTTTTTATCGCAGTTGGAACACAAAATGTGCCCGTTTTTAAGCGTGTTTCAACCATGCGTCACATTTAAGAATTATTATCTCAAAAACCCGTCATCAGATCGAATGCAAATTTTAACACAATATACATTGGAATGTTGTATAACTGGTTTATTAATTTCAAAATTTTGTGTGTCCAAGAAACAAAGTTGTTATCATTTTTGTAAGGAAACTTTTTCTCGGCTCGGGGTGGTTGGAAAATATAGTTCTTGGTCGCGTTGTAATCCTTATACATCAAGGTCTTAGCTCTGAAACATCCACCATGCTGTAAGAATATCAAGACCTATTCAAAAAAGATCCTTTCAGCGAAGAAACTATCCTAAGCGGGCAGCATGTTATTTCCTCCATTTCAGAATCCAAACGCAACCAATGTATTAAATTAATGGAAGAGCTGGATATGGGAAGAAACAGTTACAACGCGTGGAGGTTACTTAAACACCTCAGTAATGATACAACTAAGACCTCAGTACATAGCAATGTTTCAGCAAATCAAATTGCAAGCCAGCTCGTTGAGAGCAGCAAACCAGGTGAAGCTGGATGTAGATCAAAACAAAAAGAGGAAAAGCTGGCTAATCAGGAAAACAGCATTCTGTCTAACCGGTTTGCTATGGAAGATCTAAATAGAGCGCTGAACAAATGTAAAAATGGCAAGGCGGCAGGTCTTGATGACATCTGCATTGAGCTACTCAAAAGATTTGGTCCTGTCAGTAAGCAATGGCTCCTGGACTTATTTAACAATTGCATCAATCACTGCAAAATCCCTAAACTGTGGAGAAAAGCTAGAGTTATTGCAATACTTAAGCCTGGCAAGAACACAAGTGATCCGAAGAACTACCGACCAATCTCTTTGCTGTGTCATTTATACAAAATCTCAGAAAGAATGATTTTGGACAGACTATCTGATGTGGTTGACCCATTGCTCATACCAGAACAAGCCGGCTTTCGACCAGGGAGAAGTTGTACTTCCCAAGTACTGCACCTCACACAATATATAGAAGACGGCTATGAAAACAACAAAGTCACTGGGGTAGTTTTTGTTGACTTGACATCAGCCTACGACACAGTTAACCATCGTATACTGCTTCGTAAATTGAACAGTATTACTAAGGACTATAAACTCACCCAAATGATTGAGTGCTTTCTTCAGAACAGAAGGTTCTTTGTTGAATTTCAAGGTCAGAGAAGCAGATGGAGGAACTTAAAGAACGGCCTTCCACAAGGTAGCATGCTAGCTCCTATACTTTTCAATATCTACACCAATGACCAGCCTTGCCCGCAAGGGACAAAGAGCTTTATTTATGCAGATGATGTCGCTCTAGCAGTTCAAGAGGAAACGTTTGAACTTGCTGAAGAGAAGCTCTCACATGCTCTACAAATTCTAAGTGGTTACTACCAAGAGAACCATCTAAAGCCAAATCCATCAAAAACACAAGTCTGCGCCTTCCACCTCAAAAACCGACAGGCAGAAAGAAAATTACAAGTGACCTGGGAAGGTAAACAATTAGAACACTGCTCCATTCCCAAATATCTAGGAGTAATGCTTGACCGAGCACTTACCTATAGAGCACACTGCTTAAACACCAAAAGGAAAGTATCTGCAAGGAACAATTTTCTCCGGAAATTATCAGGCACAACCTGGGGGACGCAACCTCTCCTCTTAAAAACCTCAGCTATAGCCCTTTGTTATTCAGCTGCAGAATACGCCTGCCCTGTTTGGTGCAAATCTAGTCATGCTAAACAAGTGGATGTCGCCTTAAACGAGACCTGCAGACTCATTACAGGATGTTTGAGATCTGCACCACTTGATAAAGTCTATTGTCTAGCAGGTATTCCACCTCCAGATATTCGCCGTGAGTGTGCATCCAGACTGGAGAAATCTAAAGCATTGAACCTGAGGACCCATACTTTATATGGGTATCAACCAGCATTCCAAAGGCCCAAGTCAAGAAAAAGCTTTCTTCATTCAACAGAGAGCCTTGCTGAACCACCATCGAATTTCAGAGTGAAATCATGGCGTTCCAGATCCAGCCACCTTACAGGATGGATGATCCCTTCCGAAAGCCTCCCTCCAGGTCACGAGGAATGTTGGTCTACCTGGAAGACGCTCAACAGGCTGCGCTCCGGAGTTGGAAGAACGAAGACCAACATAAGAAAGTGGGGATTAGCCTGCGACTCCACACTATGTGACTGTGGTGAAGAACAGACAATGAGTCATCTCCTTGTCTGCAACTCGTGTCCAACAACATGCTCTCCCCAGGATGTGATCGACGCTACCAAGGAAGCACGTGAATTAGCTACATACTGGTCACACCTCATTTAATTAAATCTGTGCTTGTGTAGTGTATAATTATGCTGTTACATGCCATCAGAAATGATAATGCTTATAGTACCAGATTTTGGAATATTCCTCTTTGTATTTTGCTGTCTTGTTTCTTTTTATACCTTGTGAGTTATGATGTATGTTTCTGACACGATTAAATTAAATTAAATCAAGAAGTTATGCTGTATGACTGTGAAATACGTAAATTATTTCACCTATTTTATATCGGTTTTTATTTGTTCGTGGAAATAATGCATAATTCACCGGCTAACCGCTCCGGGGTAAGCTGTACAGCGTTGCTGAGATGGAGCCCATCACTGCCGAGCGAGGCGCGGTCTATTTCCCCATTCAAATATAAACCGATATAAAATAGGGGAATTAATTTACGTATTTTAAAGTCATACAGCATAACTTTTTGATGTATAAGGATTAATACGCGACCAAGAACTACATATTCCAACCACCCCAAGCCGAGAAAATGTTACCTTACATAAATGATAACAACTTTGTTTCTTGGACACGCAAAATTTTAATTTTAATTTTGTGTGATATTCCAATGTATATTGTGTTAAAATTTGGATTCAATCTGATGACGGGTTTTTGAGATAATAATTCTCAAATGTGACGCATGGTTGAAACGCGCTTAAAAACGGGCGCTTTTTGTGTTACAACTGCGATAAAATAATGTTAAAATATAAACTAAAAATCCAAACTTACATGAACTCACGTAGAATAGAACGACGAAAATGATGATGTTATTGGATTTTATGTAGGTCTATTGGTTACGTCACATACAACCTTCAAACTCGAGTACACATAATACTTTGGTCGACAGTAGCTCCACTTACTTGTGCTGGGCTTCTGTTATCTTTCCTGTCGACCTCCATTGGTCAACTTTTGTTCTTTTCCGACGCCGACGGTATTAGGGTATCCAAGGCCTAGGGAGCTTTTTACGTTCCCGCCTTAATTGGCCCTTGTCTCATCTCTCCTGATACCCTCATTCTTGGATGGGTCAGCCTTGTTTTTCTTTTATGATATCTCATGTTTCTGCACAAGGCCCGCAAGGAGGCAGGGTGTATGTAGCCCCATCCTATAGTGCTACACCCTAAGGGGCTCATGGCTGGTGAGTTTGGGAGTTGGCGACTCCGAGGGATTCCTGAGCTGGGTCCGTTTCTCCCCCTTTTTCCACTGAATTTGGGGCTGGTCCTTTCCTCTTTCCATTTGCTATCTGCCTTTCATGACTTTCCTTCCTTCGAAGTCCCTCGAACTCCTTTCTTCGAATGTAGAGGGCATTTCTTTTCCTCCAGTCTTTTAAACCTATTCTTTTTATTTTTATTTTCCTCTTCTATTATGTAAGTCAATGCGGTAGTTAGTTTTAGTTGTGGGTTTCATGCCATTATTTATTATCACTATGACCGATAACCCATTAAAACAACAATTATCATCACCAAGTCCTCTCCCCTTGGGCTGACAGACATTTAACTATCACAACAAATGAAAACAGTTTCAGGTAGTGGAGGTTTGGCACCGTAGATACAGTAAGCGCAAAGTGAGGATAATCAGTAGCAGCTAACAACACGATATAATCCCTGAAATTAAACATTTGAAAATTGATAAAAAATGTTATTTTTTTTATAAATTACAAATGCAAGGATTCTTGTCGCGTACATCCATCGGCCGTAACTCACAAGCACCTGGCAAAGACATCTGTATGTGACATAAATATGGAATGGTGACATGCATTGTTGTACAAATGAAATAATTACAGTTGTGAAGAGGCGGCGTAGTTGGTAGCATGCTGAACTTCTATGCCCATGATCGCGGGTTCAAACCCGGCCGAAGTCGTCGGATTTTTAAGAGCGTTAACCTTCCACTAACTACAATTGTGTGAATCTAAGTTTGTAGGTTAGATTTGATTAACGCTCTCTAAGTTCCAACGTTCGCCACCAGGTGCTGGCTGAGGTGGCATCTAATAGCCAAGTTCTCAGCTAGGTGTCGTTGACGGTAGCATTTGGCAGAAAAAGTACGAACTATTTGAATAGATTGATCGTTTGCATTACAGATAACACAATTAACACCCGTTATCAGACAGATATGCTCGCTAAAGCGCAGCGTTAGGTCATGGGGCCCAGCTCCCTGCTGACTCGGTAAACGCATGGGTTCGAGTCCCACCGTCGGCCGTCCTTGAAATGGTTTTCCGTGGTTTCCCATTTCAACACCAGGCAAATGCTGGGACGTTACCTTCTGATAGGCCACGGCCGCTTCCTTCCACATCCTTGCCCAAATTCATTCATCGTCATCCACTCCATTTCTCATCCCGACGCGCAGGTCGCCCATGGGCGTCGACTAGAAAGACCTGCACTCGGCCTCTCAGGAGGCTACACGACAAAAAAGACAGATTCTACACACACCCAAATACACGAGGCTACCTGACAGCGCTATCACAGCCTCTAAACTGAGAAACCAACCAACCAACCGACATCTGCATGGAATGGTGACATGGATATTAGTACAGATGAAATAATTACAGTTGTGAAGTCATCACTGGAACTGGTCGACTGCATCTCTGCTAAATCTGGGGTTAATTTTTCCCAAAGAATCAGACGTGGGAAAACTTGCTTTAGTTTAAAAGTCCTAGCTGAATTCACACGCGTTTTTAGAATTTGCTGTTATATGTCGCCTGACCGCTTCCGCATCACCGACTTTCTATACTTCGCTAGCTCCATCCGGTCTCGGGTTAAACAGTATTATGCTTTTTCCATTCGTGCGTATTTTGCTCCAGAAAACATCCAACAACCCAGGGTGCAGACTAGCTTTCATTCCTCAGTTTCTGTGGTTTATTTTTCAAGTTAAAAGTTGTGTAGTAGGCTCTGGTTGTCTGTAAAATGGGCTCCTTTATATTCATAGGTTTGAGCTAATAGTGAAAAATAGTGTTGTTGAATATAATTTCCTTCTATTAATCTGTGATGAGCTCATGTTACGGTTACACCTGATGCAAGAAGAATTGCTGTATTTAATAAAGAAATTGGTAATGGATTAAATGGAAATGAACATCACTGATCAAGACATCCGCAACAGAACCACTTTCAGAAATAAGATACACACATTTGAGGGGTTCCTAGAGCCAGAAACAGCGACCAAGAAGAAACAACATTGGACAGCTGAAAAGAAAGGAGCTGTGAGCAGAAGAATGAAAGAATCCTGGCGCCGACGAAAACTGGTCTTTAGCTGGACAAAATCGATTATGATGATAAAAGGATGAATTCATGTTGGGGGTAGTTTTTTTTAGAGTGCCATATCCCCTCCAGGGACGTAGGCACCCTGAATTAGAGCCCTTGACTTCATCAAGGGATCACTAACCAGGCATCCCGAGCCGGAGTTTGCGTGTGGTAGGGTGGCCAGTTCCTTTCCACTCCTCCTCCTGCAATAGCATCCGGCAGGTTCCCATTTTGCATCATGAGGCTGGGAGACCCCGTACCAGATCATACCAAGACTTTTACATTCTTGGCAGAGCAGGGGATCGAACCCGGTACCTCGGGGCTGACAGCCAACAATGCTAGCAACTGCGCCACGAGGTGGTCACGTTGGGGGTAATATAGCTCCTAAATCAATATTGAGAGATAAACTTCTATGAAAAGAGCCTAAAAAAAGAGATAAAGAAAAAGAAGGATGGAAGGAAGCTTGTAGTTTAACGTGACCGTCAATCTTGAGATCATGAGCCACGGGACCTCCTTTCTTACGTGGAATCCGAACCACAGGACATGGCATTTCACTTCGAAAATCTCACATGCATTGACCGGGAATCGAACCCGGACCGCCTTGGTGAGAGGCATACAGCTAGACCGCTGAGCCACCACGCCCCCTAAAGCAAAAGATTTATGATAAATGAATATAATTATTCCTCAACGAAATCCATAATTTTAAAAAATAGTATGTAATCCTTGATGTAGCTGGTTGATTATAAATCTTGGCGTAATGTAATAATGTTTCATGAAGGAAATTATTTTGAAATCACTTCAGTCCTCAGTCCGTCTCATTGCGTAGTGACTATCATTCTTGGCTGTCACCGTGGAGTGTTGGTTGGTTGGTTCCTCGGTTTAGGGACGGCGACAACGCGATCATGTAGCCCCGTGTACTTTGGGTGTGTGTAGAAGGAAGGTAGAAGATAGTACCGTCCATTTGATAGTTACCAATGACAGTTTTGTTGGGCATAAGAAAGCAGATTTTGTTCCGGCATTCTGACTCATTAAAGCGATAATTTGTTACTCTATCTATCCATCTGATATTCATCATTCTCCTATAAAACCACATTTCAAATGCTTCTATTCTCCTCTTTTCTGCTGCACCAACAGTCCAAGTTTCAGTACCATAGAGCACCACTCTCCAGACAGGCTTTCAATAAGCTATATATATATCTTTATATATATAATTCTTCGACACGTGTGTATGTGACTGAACTCCTCCTAAACGACTGAACCGATTTTGATGAAATTTTGTATGTATGTTAGGGTGGGTCCATGTATGGTTTAGATTCACAATTTGACCAGGTAGGTGGAAATTTAGAATTTTAAAACCACAATTTACACATAATTTTAGAACCACAATATACAGTCATAAACAGTCGTCATGGAAACCGCTAGCCTTAGTGAAAAGTGATGCTTTAGGACTGTTTGTCCCTGTACGAAGAGCCACCTGGTCGCAACCTGTGCAACTACCGCCATAACATACACTCCGCCCGTGGCGGGAAGTTGTGTTTTGTATCAAAGGAGGCAGTGATGTCGAATTCTACTGTTTGTCTCTGCACGTTAGAGCGTTTCAAAGTCCCGTATGCGTTCATATTCCATTCATCCGATTGCGATGAAACTTTGGTGAGATGTTGAGTGCACTCCAGGGAAGGTGTTTGGCTTAGTAAATCCATTTTACAATAGGTAGCGCACGACTAGATTCAACAAATGAGCGACGACGCGCGCAGCGTTTCAAAAAGGTCCCGTATGCGTGCAAATACCCTTCGTCCGATAGCGATGAAACTTGGGTGAGATGTTGTGTACACTCCAGGGAAGGCTTCTGGCTTGGTAAATTCATTTTACAATAGGTAGCGCACGACTAGATTCAACAAATGAGTGACGACGCGCGAAGCGTTACAACAAAATCCCGTGTATAAGTTCAAATACCATTCATCGATTGAGATGAAACTTTGATGAGTTGTTGTGTACACTTAGGTGAAGGTTTCTAACTTAGTAAATCCATTTCACAGGACGTTGCGCACGAGTAGATTCAACAAATGAGCGACGACGTGCGAAGCGTTTCAACAAGGTCCCGTATGCGTTCAAATACCATTCGTCCGATAGCGATGAAACGTGGGTGAGATGTTGTGTACACACCAGGGGAGGCTTCTGGATTAGTAAATTTATTTTACCATAGGTAGCGCACGAGTAGATTCAAGAAATGAGCGACGACGCGCGAATGTTTTAACAAAGTTCCGTATGCGTTCCAATACCATTCGTCCGATTACGATGAAACTTGGGTGAGATGTTGTGTACATCCTACGGAAGGTTTCTGGCTTAATAAATCCATTTTACAATAGGTAGCGCACGAGTAAATTCAACAAATGAGTGGCGGCAAGCGAATCATTTCAACAAAGTCCCGTATGCGTCCATATACCATTTATCCGATTGCGATGAAACTTTGGTGAATTGTTGTGTACACTTCAGTAAAGGTTTCTGACTTAGTAAATTCATTTTACAATGGGTAGCGCACGAGTAGATGCAAAAAATGTCCGATGGCGCGTGAATTGTTTCAACAGTCCTGAATGCGTTCATATACCATTTATCCGATTGCGATGAAACTTTGGTGAATTGTCGTGTACACTCCAGGAAACGTTTCTGGCTTAGTAAATCCTGTTTTTAATAAGTAGTGCACGAATAGATACAACAAATGAGCGACGGCGCGCGAATCGTTTCCACAATGTCCCGTATGCGGTCTTCTATCATTCATCCGATTGCGATGAAACCTTGGTGAATCATTGAGTACCCTCCAGAGAAGGTTTCAGGCTTAGTAAATCTATTTTACAATAGGTAGCGCATGAGTAGATTCAACAAATGAGTGACGGCACGCGAATCGTTTAAAGAAAATCCCGTATGCGTTCATATGGCATTCATCCGATTCCGATGAAACTTTGATGAGTTGTTGTGTACACGCCAGGGAAGGTGTTCAACTTGGTAAATCCATTTTACAATATTGGTAGCGCACGAGTAGATGTAACAAATGAGTGATGACGCGCGAAGCGTTCCAACAAAATCCCGTATGCGTTCACATACTATTCATCGATTCTGATGAAACCATGATGAGTTGTTGGGTACACTTACGTGAAGCTTTCTAACTTAGTAAATCCATTTCACAGTTGGTAGAGCACGAGCAGATTCAACAAATGAGTGACAGCGCACGAATCATTTAAACCAAATCCCGTATGCGTTATATGCCATTTATCCGATTGCGATGAAACATTGGAGAGTTGTTGTGCATGCTTCCACGAATGTTTCTAGATTAGTTAATTCATTTCATGATAGTTTAGAGGCAGTTAACAGAAATTGAAAAAAATATTGTGTATCCAAAAGCACTTCAAGAAACAAAATTACAACATTTTCTTTGATAGGCAGGACAACGTCTGCCGGGTCAGCTAGTCTATCTATCTATATTCTATCTATATATATAAAAATCAATCTTACGTGATAGTTTGTCTGTGGGTGTGTATGTCTCCTATGCATTCATATACCACTCAACCGATTGCGATGAAACTTGGGTGAGATGTTGAGTACACTCTAAGGAAGGTTTCTGACCTAGTAAATCCATTTTACAATAGGTAGCGCACGCGTAGATTCAACAAATGAGTGACGATGCGCGAAGCGTTTCAAACAAGTCCCGTATGTGTTCATATACCATTCGTCCGATTGCGATGAAACTTGGGTGAGATGTTGAGTACACTCCAAGGATGGTTTCTGACTTAGTAAATCCATTTTACAATAGGTAGCGCACGCGTAGATTCAACAAATGAGCGACGATGCGCGAAGCATTTCAACAAAGTCCCGTATGTGTTCATATACCATTCGTCCGATAGCGATGAAACTTGGGTGAGATGTTGAGTACACTCCAAGGAAGGTTTCTGACTTAGTAAATCCATTTTACAATAGGTAGCGCACGCGTAGATTCAACAAATGAGCGACGATGCGCGAAGCATTTCAACAAAGTCCCGTATGTGTTCATATACCATTCGTCCGATTGCGATGAAACTTGGGTGAGATGTTGAGTACACTCCAAGGAAGGTTTCTGACTTTGTAAATCCATTTTACAATAGGTAGCGCACGCGTAGATTCAACAAATGAGCGACGATGCGCGAAGCATTTCAACAAAGTCCCGTATGCATTCATATACCATTCGTCCGATAGCGATGAAACTTGGGTGAGATGTTGAGTACACTCCAAGGAAGGTTTCTGACTTAGTAAATCCATTTTACAATACGTAGCGCACGCGTAGATTCAACAAATGAGCGACGATGCGCGAAGCATTTCAACAAAGTCCCGAATGCATTCATATACCATTCGTCCGATAGCTATGAAACTTGCGTAAAATGTTGTGTACACTGCAGGGAAATTTTCTGGCTTAGTACATCCACTTTACAATAGGCAGCGCACGATTAGATTCAACAAATGAGCTACGACGCGCGAAGCATTTCAACAAAGTCACGTTTGCGTTCATATACCATTCGTCCGATAGCGATGAAACTAGGCTGAGATTTTGTGTGCACTCCAGGGAAGGTTTCTAGCTTAGTAAATCCCTTTCAAAATAGGTAGAGCACGAGTAGAATCAACAAATTAGCAACGGCGCGCGAAGCGTTTCAACAAAGTCCCATTTAATTTCATATACCATTCATCCGATAGCGATGAAACTTGGGTGAGATGCTGTGTACACTCCAGGGAAGGTTTCTGGCTTAGTACATACATTTTACAATAGGTAGCGCACCAGTAGATTCAACAAATGAGCGATGACACGCGAAGCGTTTCAACAAAGTCCCGTATAAAGTCATATACCATTCGTCTGATAGTGATAAATGTTTGGTGAATTGTTGTGTACACTCCAGGAAAGGTTTCTGGCTAAGTAAATCCATTTTACAATACGAAGCGCACGTTTATGTTCAACAAATGAGTGACTACGCGCGAAGCGTTTCGACAACGTCCCGTATACGTTCACATACCATTCATCCGATTGCGATGAAACTTGGGTGAGATGTTGTGTACACTCCAGGGAAGGTTTCTGGCTGAGTACATCCATATTACAATATGTAGCGCAAGAGTAGAATCAACAAATGAGCGACGACACGTGAAGCGTTTCAACCAAGTCCCGTATGCATACATGTACCATTCGTCCGTACCTATGAAACTTGGGTGAGATGTTGTGTACACGTCATGGAAAATTTCTGGCTTAGTAAATCCCCTATACAATATGCAGCGCACAAGTTGATTCAACAAATGAGGGACGACGCGCGAAGCGTTTCAACAAAGTCCCGTATAAGGTCATATACCATTCTGCCGTTAGCGGTGAAACTTGGGTGAAATATGGTTGACACTCCAAGGAAGGTTTCTGGCTTAGTAAATACATTTCACAGTAGGTAGCACACGAGTAGATTCGACAAATGAACGACGATAGCGATGAAACTTGGGTGAGATGTTGTGGACACTTACGTGACGGTTTCTAACTTAGTAAATACATTTTACAGTAGGTAGCGCACGAGTAGATTCAACAAATGAGTGACGGAGTGCGAATCGTTTAAACAAAATCAGGTATGCGTTCATATACTATTCATCCGATTGCGATAAAACATTGATCAGTTATTTTGTACCCGCCAGGGAAGGGGACTTAGTAAATCCATTTCACAATAAGTAGCGCAAGAGTAGATGCAACAAATGGGTGACGACGCGCGAAGCGTTTCAACAAAATTCCCTACCGTATTGCGTTCATATAACATTCTTCGATTGCGATGAAACCTTGATGAGTTATTGTGTACACGCCAGGGAAGGGCTTCGACTTAGTAATACATTTCTCAATAGGTAGCGCACGAGTAGATACAACAAATGAGTGACAGCGCACGAATCGTTTAAACAAAAACCCCTATACGTGCATATACCATTCATCCGATTGCGATGAATCATTGATGAGTCATTGTGTACACGCCAGGGAAGGGTTTCGACTTAGTAAATCCATTTCACAATAGGTAGCGTACGATTAGATTCAACAAATGAGTGACAGCGATGAAATATTTTGAAAGTTGTTGTGCACGCTCCCTCGAATGGTTCTAAATTAGAAAATCCATTTTATGATAGCTTAGAGGCAGTTAACATGTTGTGTATCCAAAAGCACTTCAAAAAACAGAATTTCAACGCCAACACTTTCTTTGATTGGCCTTGCAACGCATGCCGGGTACAGCTTGTATATATATATATATATATATATGAATTGCTGTTCGTTAGTCTCGCTAAAACTCGAGAACGGCTGGATCGATTTGGCTAATTTTGGTCTTGAATTATTTGTGGAAGTCCAGAGAAGGTTTAAAAGGTGAATAAATATGAACGTTGTAGCGCTCGAGTAGATTCAACAAATGAGTGACGGCACGCGAATCGCTTAAACAAAGTCCCGTATGCGTTCATATACCATTCATCCGATTGCTATGAAATTTTGGTTGTATTGTTGTGTACACTCCAGGAAAGTTTTCTGGCTTAGTAAATCCATGTTATAATAGGTAGCGCAAGAGTAGATTCAACAAATGAGCGACGACGCGCGAAGCGTTTCAACAAAGTCCCGTATGCGTTCATACACTATTCGCCTGATAGTGATGAAACTTGGGTGAGATGTTGTGTACACTTCAGAGAAGGTTTCTGGATTACTAAATCCACTTAACAATGGGTAGCGCACGAGTAGATTCAACAAATGAGCGACGACACACGAAGCGTTTCAACAAAGTCCCGTTTGCGTTCATACACTATCCGCCTGATAGTGATGAAACTTGGGTGAGATGTTGTGTACACTTCAGAGAAGGTTTCCGGATTACTAAATCCACTTATCAATGGGTAGCGCACGAGTAGATTCAACAAATGAGCGACGACGGGCGGAGCGTTTCAACAAAGTCCTGTATGTGTTCACATACCATTCGTCCGGTAGCGATGAAACTTGGGTGAGAGGTTGTGTGCACTACAGACAAGGTTTCTGTCTGAGTAAATCCATGTTATTATAGGTAGGGCACGAGTAGATTCAACAAATGTGCGACGACTCGCGAAGTGTTTCAACATAGTCCCGTATGCGTTCATATAACATTCGTTTGTTAGCGACTAAACTTGGATGAGTTGTTGTGTACACTCAAGGGAAAGTTTCAGGCTTAGTAAACCCATTTTACAATAGGTAGCGCACAAGTAGCTCAACAAATGAGCGAAGACGCACGAAGCGTTTCAACAAAGTCCCGTATGCGTTCATATACCATTTGTCCGATAGCGATGAAACTAGGGTGAGATGTTCTGTCCATTTCAGGGAAGGTTTCTGGCTTAGTACATCCACTTTACAATAGGTATCGGACAAGTAGATTCAACAAATGTGCGACGGCACGCGAATCGCTTGAACAAAGTCCCGTATGCGTTCATATACCATTCATCCAATTGCTATGAAACTATGGTTGAATTGTTGTGCACACTGCAGGAAAGGTTTCTGACTTAATAAATCATTTTTACAATATGTAGCGCATGAGTAGATTCAACAAATGAGTAACGGCGTGCGTATCGTTTAAAAAAAAATCCGTATGCGTTCATATACCATTCATGCGATTGCAATGAAATTTGAAGAAATGTTGTTGCCACTCCCGCAAAGATTTCTGATTTAGTAAATCCATTTTACAGTTGGTAGCGCACGATTAGATTCAATTAATGAGCGACAGCGCGTGAATCGTTTCAACCAAGTCCCGTATGCGTTCATATACCATTCATCCGATTATCATAAAACTTTGGGGAGTTGAGTTGAGTTGAGTTGAGCACAGTCCTGCGAAGGCGTATGAATTAGTAAATCCATTTTGCAATTGGTGGCGCACAAGTAGATTCAGCAAATGAGTGACGGCGTGCGAATCGTTTAAACAATATCCCGTATGCGTTCATATACCATTCATTTCATTGCGATGAAACTTTGGTGAGTTGTTGAGCACGCTCCCGTGATTTTTTTGAGATAGTAAATCAATTTTACAATAGTTTAGAGGTGTTTAACGAAAAAGGAAAACAATATTGGGAATCCAAAAGTACTTCAACATACAAAGTTACAACATGCCGGGTTCAGCTAGTGACTAATAATAATTGTACCTCCCATTCAAATACTCTGGCTTTTTGAGACGCCGAGGTGCCGGAATTTTTCCCCAAAGGGGATCTTTAACGTACCAGTAAATCCCTCGTATTTGCCAACTGACCAGGCCAGCGTTCGATCCTGCAACCTAGGGTACAGCAGGTGAGAACGTTACTGCTGAGCCACGCAGCCAGATACAAAAATGACTTCCTAATAATTTGAAGTTAACAGATTGCTTTCCTGTAGAAATGATTTAATTGCCTGAACCAACCTTCTCTTTATATCCTTTATGTTCGACCCTGACTAATATATGTCAGAGAACTGTACTATAATGAGGCTCATTATAACACTATTTTTCATTAAGAAACAGTTTCTCCCACCAATCAGAGCTCAAGAAACAGTTGTTTGATCAATTAGATAATTAGATGCGCTGAGTTCCACGGCCTTCTAATTTAAATTTCACTGCCTGGCCTAGTGTCATAGTAGGGTAATCGAGGAGGCCATGGTCAAATACAAGGCATTCCCTGCGTCTCATGCGCTCTGTACAGTACATAAAACTGGCGAAATCTCGACAGATGTTTATGAATATTTATGTTTGAACATAAAATAGTTATAATAATTATCGTCGAACATAAACAGTCGTATGCAACTCGCCTATAATGGAAATTAAGACACTCGTATGGAAATTATAAAACTCGCATACGCTCGTTTTATAAACACACTCGTGTCTTAAGTATTGCCATTATAGGCTCGTTGCATAATGTACTATTTTGCTTCGTCAATCAGTGCTTATTTTGCGTATTATTCTGTAGTCATGCCGAGCGAAAAATAATAATGTTCAGTATCGTTTGCAGGATATGCTTGCATACGGGATTCTAGCAGGGAACCTGATAACAACGCTAGTTGGGTTGCATAAAACAATAATATTAGGGTCAGCTGATTCACCTGGTTTTTAGCCTACTTTTCACATTTTGCAAAAATGAGGAAAAAGTAGACTTATGAGATCGGGCAAATGTGTGTCTGTCTGTCCTTCTGTCTGTCTGCCCTTCTGTCTGTCTGTCTGTCTGTCTGTCAGGCTGTGTGCGTCCCCCCCCCCCCTATCAACTCCTAAACGGCTGCAGCAATCGAAACAAAATTTGGTAGGAGAAAAGATCTATACCTGAATATCTCACGTCCATATTTGAAAATGATGGCAGTGCTACCAACTGCTGAAAAATCGCAATTGCAATTTGCGCTCCATGTTGGATATCTTGGAAGGTATACATGGGAGCTATTTCAAAATTGGCACACGTATAGATAATAATATTGCAGTTTCATTTCCAGGAGGCCATACATGGCAGTGTTGCCAAAATGATTATAAGCTTGCTGATAGGTCCAAATTTTAAATGCACATAACTTCTACACTATCAATTGGATTTCAACCAAATTTCGTATGTGCTATGTGTATATAAACAAATATTACCGAGCGTAATATAAGAGCCACCAGGGCTGCCAACTGTTAATAAATGCTCTCAATTTATTCTATCCAAATACCCATGTATCAGAAAGTATGCAAGCCGACAGCTTTAAACTATGCACACGTATAGTACCTGACATTATATATTAATTTGGAGTAAGTTATATACGTCAGTGCTACCAACATGATTCTAAGCCTACTGAGAGGTCCAACTTTCAATACATGTCACTTCTATACTATCATTTGGATTTCAACCAAATTTTGTGTGTGCTATGTGTACCATAACATATATGACTATGCCGATTCTTAAGAGTAACCAGGGCTGCCAACTGTTAATAAATACTGTCTCTATTTTTGTTACCCTAATATCAATATATCAGAAAGTATGCAAGCCAATAGCTCTAAACTTTGCACACGTATAGTACCTGGCATTCTAGATTAATTTGGAGTAACTAACATAGGCCTACGCCAGTGCTGCCAACATGGTTCTAAGCCAGCTGATAGGTCCAATTTTAAAATGCATGTAACTTCTATACTAACTAATGGATTTCATTCAAAATTGGCACAACAATAGATAATATTATTTCAGATTATTTCTGACCAATACATGTATGTCATTGTTGCCAACTTGATTTTACGCGCGCTGTTAGATCCAATGTTTAACTGCATGTAACCTCCCTGCTATCCATTGGACTTCAACCACATTTTGTATTCTGTACCTTAAGAGATGGAACTAAGAATATATTCAGTCACCAGGGCTGCCAACTGTAGTTCTCTATTAGGCTACGTTATGCCAGGTATACAGTATTTCGAACTAATTAGAAATTTCTATATTACCAACTTAATTTCGTCATTATTCTAGATAGATCCATAATATAGATTAATCATTGACATGATTCTTAAATTTTAAGAAAAGTAGGCTCTTTAGTTCGTCACGGAACTTCTTGTTTATTGTTATGGTTTATTGAAGAAGGAGAAAAGTAAGTTGTGACATTTTCGCTCATCAAGCAAGCATCATCAGATCCAAATTTACAAGACAAATAGCTCAACAAAGTACTACCAACCCTACAGTGACACCCACAGGCAGTCTCTGTCCTTCAAAAACAAACAAGTAGTACCGTGAAGAACTAAAGCCTATTTTCATATATGCTACTAATGTTAATTATCTGTGTCAATGTACAAAATTTCAGTTTGATTGCTGTAATAGATTCGTAAACATTGAGAACCGTCTAAATATTTCGGATGGTTGCCATGTTGCATTTTTATAAATGTGGGACTTTCAATAACCTGGTGAGCACAAATCCAACAAAACCAACGTTTCTCTTGATTTAACCATCCGAGCGCAGCGAAACGTGGTACGGTAAATGCTTGTACAAATTTTAATCCTCTGGCATCTAATTTATTTCAATTTTTTCATAACCACAAGATGGCAGCTGTGCGAAATTTTAAAATCTGATTTTCATTTGTTGTGTCCTAATCATGCGATTGAAATTTGAATACTACACCTACACAATAATCTTCATGTAATAGTACATAACTCGAAGACCTACATGCATCACATAAAAATCAAACACTGTGACCATCCGAAATATTTAGATGGTTCTCAGGAAACACAATAACCAGTGGTGGACGAAGCAAAGAGGATATAAAGCGTAGGTTAGCTCAGGCAAGGAAAGCATTTCTACAGAAAAGGAATCTGTTGACATGGAATATAGATTTAGGTATTAGGAAGTTATTTTTGAAGGCCTTTGTCTGGAGCGTGGCGCTCTATTGAAGTGAATCTTGGACATTTGGTGCAGCAGAAAAAAGGAGAATTGAAGCGTTTGAAATGTGGTGTTACAGAAGAATGATGAAGATCAGATGTGTAGATAGGGTTACAAACGAAGAGGTATTAAGACTAGTCGGAGGGGAGAGATGTTTCTGGCGACTGCTAATGAAGAGAAGAGATAGGTTGGTAGGACACATACTAAGACTAGACACACGGGAATAGCAATCTTAGTTATGGAAGGAAGGGTCGAGTACAAGAACTGTAGGGGTAGACCAAGGTTAGAATATGTTAAACAGATTGCCTCGGATGTAGGGTGTGGTAGCTATGTAGAGATGAAACGATTAGCTCATGGCAAGGAGGCTTGGAGGGCTGCATCAAACCAGTCAAGAG
Source organism: Meconema thalassinum (assembly GCA_946902985.2). Taxonomy (NCBI): domain Eukaryota; kingdom Metazoa; phylum Arthropoda; class Insecta; order Orthoptera; family Tettigoniidae; genus Meconema; species Meconema thalassinum. The sequence continues at coordinate 438,279,874 of OX336393.1, read as the reverse complement.
ACTGAAGACTCAAACAACAACAATACCAACGAATCTATTACAGGAATCAAACTGAAATTGTGTATGTTGATAGAGGAAATTAACATAAGTAGAATATATGAAAATAGGCTGTATAGTTCTTCACGGAACTACTTGTTTCATAAATCAAAATAGGTTAAAAATGAAAATCTTTCAGAAACTTAGTAAGTATGGTAACCCTTACTGATCTATGAATGTGTAGCTACCAATTCCATGATTCACTCAAGCAATAAGCACTAAACCACTGCAGAACTGCAGTATATGACCCACAAGCACACTACTGTGATGATAGAAAAATATATTACCACAATAAGGCAAAACTGAAAAGTGAAAGATAAAAACATGACGTACATTCTTCTTACGATATGTTCCGTAACATGGATTATTTTCCTTCTGCTACTTCTGTTTCAGTTATCCATCTTCCATGCTGTAAGTAAAACAACAAATGCTGAGCTTTTCAAATAAATATGTTTGTTCGGCTAAGATTAAGTGGCTCGTCTAATAAATGGCGGTCCCATAGCTCGGAACGACTCGAGATAGGATAATGGATGGAGCCATCACACAAGCGAGGGTGTGAACTGGCCTTGACCTTAAGCGCTAGACACCATCTTTCCTTAACGTCATCACAGTTAACGTTGACTAAACATTAGCTATCATTCGGGCATTCTTCTTGTCAGAGCTGACAGACAGAACAGACATGAGGCATGGAAAATTATATATCATTGAAGTTAATCTGAAGTGGGAATAAAAGTCCCTTTAGCTGCCTCTACTATGCTTTTTACGTGCATGAATATCGCCTTCAAGTAACCTAATTAAAATAAATACTAAGGAAATTGTCTGACGATAAAGCGCAGCGTAAGGCCATGGGGTCGAACTAGATCCGGACACAGTAATTAGTGGGTTCGAACACCATCATTGGCCATTCTTATAATGGTCTTCTGTAGTTCCCCGTTTGCATTTGCCGTGACCACGGCCGCTTCTTTCCAAATCGTTACCCAATTGAATCGCTCAGGAGCTGAAAGGCATTAAGTCGAAAATGTTCATTTTTAAAACAATTAGTATTCTGAACTATTGACCCAAGGACCCTGGAACGGCATGGTAAATAATTAAGTCAGCCTTCTGCTTAAGACAGAAACCACTGGTACATGTAGTACGATCAGAGGAGAAAAGCATTAAGTCAACGAATTGCTGCCTTTCAGCGCCGTATTCCGTACTTAATGTTGGCCGCACTGCGAGATTCCCGCGTAATACAATGCTATTGTTAATTACATTTGTACAGGGTTTAGGTGGTTTTTATGTTACAAATCCATTTTAAAATAACATACAAAGTGAAATATTCATTCTGGTTGACTTTATGCCGCACAAAACTGACCACGGAGCTGAAAGGCATCAAGTCACATTTCCAAGATGGATTTGAACAATACGTTTATTAAATTAAAATTGATATTCTGCTCAAACAAATATAACCTGAATAGTTGCTTCACAACCTGATGTCTAAAATAGTGTATTTGTTAAGTTTTGTTCTGTCAATGACGTTTTAACTGTCTCCCGAAAAGTAGTGAAAACTGATTTAATACTTTTCAGCTCGGGCTGATTCAATTTTATTCTACTCTCATGAGGTTGGCGTAAGGAAGGGTCCCCGGCCATAAAAACCACCCGCCATGTTGAAATCCATCGCATCTCTTTAAACATATACATACAAAGCTCTTATATCTGGTTTGTTATAAATTACGATCATTATATTACCGCAATAGCATGTACATGATTTAAATTTGAGCAGATGATGGGGTGGGGGACGAGGGTGAATATATGTTTTTGAGCCGGTTATATTATGCCGTTGCCTAACCTCTACGTAAAAAAAATAGGAGTTCTAGTTTTTCCCTGGTTCGTTGGTTGGTTCCTTAGTTTAGGGGCTGCGACAACGCGGTCATGTAGTCCCGTGTACTTTGGGTGTGTGTAGAATCTGTCTGATAATTGGTGTTAATTGTGATGACTGTATTAGTGTGTGTTATCTGTTTTCAATTCAAGACGATAATTTCAAATAGTTACTACTTTCTCTACCGTCCACGACACCTAGCTGTGAACTTGTCTACTACTTGATGCCATCGCAACCAGCGCTGGATGACGAACGTTGGAGCTTAAGAGCATTAATCAAATCTAACCTACAATTTTTCACACAAGTGTAATTAGTGGAAGGTTCTTTTACATGCCATAAATCTATGACATGAGCCCACCGGCTTTACGTCCACTCGGAAGGCATTCCGACAGATTTTTAACGCTCTTAAAAATCCGACGACTTCGGCCGGGCTTGAAGCCACGACCTAGGGCATAGAAGCTCAGCATGCTACCAACTACGCCACACTGTCAGATGGCAGTTGGTATTGATATTGTAACATTCAGTCGGTCTACACGATTACAATCCCATGTATTGGGAAATGTGAAAAATTCTGAAAAACATTACTTGGGATTACAAGAAGAGGAAAAATAATGCAGGATGACAAGTTTCGCTTGTCAAACGAGCGTCGTCAAAAAAAGAATTTCAAATCTACAAAGCAAAATAACTCTACCAAATCCCACAATGTCAACTGTGAATGGGTACGGTCCTCAAACACTGGCCCTCTTAGAAGCGACAGAACCTTTCAAAGTACAGTTAATAGCCTACTGCTATTAAAATAACTGGTGTTAAGGCCCCTTAAAAAGAAAATTATTATTAGTATCTACAAGGAAGGAAATGGAACGATAAAACTAAATGGGCAAAGTCTAGAAGTATTTAAGAGTTTCAAGTATCTGGGAAGTGTGATCTCAGAGGATGGAAGGATAAGGAGGAAATTGGAAGGAGAATACAAAATTCAAGCAGTTTTTATCCGAGTGTAAGGGGTATTGTTTGGAACCGAGACGTCCCAAAGACGTCAACCTATCACGAGCCTATACTGACATATGCAGCTGGAACGTGGACTACCACAAAAAGGGAGGAGATGAAATTTCGTAGAGGCATAGAGGGCAAGACCAGAAGAGATAGAGTTAGAAATGAAGAGATAAGAATAAGGACAGGAATATTGAAGCTGCAGGACAGGATAGAAACAACCAAGTTAAAGTGGTACGGTCACATGTGAGGATGGAAGCGGAGAGGGTAACAAAGAAAGCTTTTTCCGAAAATATGACAGGAAAGTGACCACGAGGGAGACCCCGAAATAGATGGACGGATAGTCTGGGAGTGCATAGAGAAAAGGGGAAGAAAACCTGAAGATGTACAAGGGGAGTTCCAATGGCCTATCTTCTTAATGTTAATTTATAACAACTTCATGTTCCTTTTTCACAGAAACTACTGGGTAGATTTAGATGAAATTTTATTTCCATACTTAGTGATCATTTCTTAGTACTTTAACTCGAGCGTTTGATGTTTCTACTATTGTGACCATAATAATATATTTTTATTTAATCTCGAATTTTTTGTTAAAAAAATATTCAAAATATATCAATTTTTTCGAAATGTATTTTAGCTAGAAAAAAAATCCCGTGTTAAAATCTCACATACAGACCAAGCTAAAGATGGTAAAAATTTGAGACTTCTGTGATAAGTGACAACTGAGAAAAATGAACATTTATGTGCAAAACAACAAGTTCTGAGAAAATGCCTTTGTATGTTCTGATTTTCAGTGTTTTCTAAGGTGCACTGCATTATTTAAATAAATATTACACATGTTTTGCAAATAACAAATATCAAGTATTATACATCATTTTAAACGTCAAAGTACCAGCTTTCACATCATATAAAAATCTGAAAATTGATATTTTTTCCATTTTTATCAATTGGAACTCCTCTTTTAAAAAAGGAGAGGAGTGGTCTTTAATTCACAACCCGACCCCGGAAGCTGGAAACGGGTAATAAAGCTGATGATGATAAGGCTGAAAAATCACAAAGCAACTCATAAGACGGTCATCGTTCTCCAACTAATCCACGAAAGCTTGCCTATTACTGCTGAGTAGTGTAGTAGTGCGAGTAGTGCTCAACAGAACGTCGAGGTACAGGAAAGGAAATTCTTCCGAAAACTGGTGGGACCAAGGATCTTACCAGATGAAAGACGATGGTACAAACCAAATTGTGAACTCTACAAATAGCAGTAAAACCTCACAGCTGAGTCTGGCATTGCTTCCACTTCTTTGTGCCGGGCTCCTCTCCACCTTCTTTCCTGTGAGATGTGAGTCCATTGTACAATATTCTCTTTAAGTAAGATGCCTGCTGCATGGCAACTTCACCAGCAGCGGCAATGTGGCCAGAGCCTCTACCATTCATGTCAAGTGTACTTGTGAATGTGAATAACGCACATGAGTGTGTGTTGAGGGTTAGGTGTGACGGAGAGGGGCCTACTGTGGCTTTCCTCGCGGGGGAAAAAACGAGAGAGCTTTCAGAATTGTAAAATCCCGCCACATACACAATATTCCGTTAAAATAGAAACCTTTAGTGGCTTTAACCATGTGAACGATAATTGAACTAAATCAGATTCCGGTGGATTTCAATGTGTATAAACATTTACTGTACTATATTTCACTGCGCTCAGATGGTTAAATCGTGAGAAAGGTCTATTAAAATGTTTCACCTTCGCTTTGCCGCCATGTTCGTTTCGTATTTTACTGATTTTTCGAAGTCTTATAGCTGAACTTCTAGTAGTACCCTTTACCACTGTACAAAATTTCAGGGTGATAACAGTAATAGTTTCGGAGATATAGAATGCCGGTGAAATATTTCGCACAGCCGCCATGTTGGAGTAGTGAGACGTAATAAAATTTGAAGGGCATGGTCAGGGTTGGACAAAATTGTACTATGTCCTTAGCGAGTTACATTGAAATCGCTCCAGCCGTTTATAAGTGATCGCATAAGCCTATTTTTTTATAAATGGAAATAGGCTAAAAACCAGGATTTGGTCTCCTCCAGAAATAATACATAACATGTATTGATCACCGATACACATACATATACACACCTCTAGACAGTGGCGGATCCAGAGGGGGGCACCAGGGGCAAGTGCCCTCCCTGAAAAACCAGTTGTTTGCTACATTGATATTGCCGATAAAAATGATTGTTTCTCCAAACTGCGCTGCAAGTAAAATATTTGCTCTATTGCCTGCATTCATGTAGCCTATGTGGTCAATGTTTGTTATCATATTGTATATAATGGCAACACTGTTAATATAATCCCTACATCGACAGTGTTGCATGTGTAGAGAGATATTTTAGCAACCTGCAACTTGTCAACTGTCATACGATCACGAATGACAGAGGAAAGGTTGAATGGCTTGTCTGTTATTTGTTCACCGGGATATAAATGTTGACGTTGAAAAGGTTCTAGAACGTTTCTCTAAAGGGGGTAAACGAATGATCGCCCTGGATTTTATTTTGTAATAGGCATGTATTTTGCCTAGGATAGTCACCGAATAGAATCCCAATCAGTATTCAATACAATTGTTTTTTAAAATTTATATTTATATGACTAGTAGTGACTCAGTGACTGACAATGTTGGTACTATGTACATATTTTGTAACATTTGTGTAGTAAACTTGTAGGCCTATATTGTCTTCAGATAGTCACTATACTTGCAAATGTTTTTAATACATATTGGTCTGTGTAATGTGCATTACAATGTGGAAATGTAGGCTACATATTTTGTACAATTAAAAGTTTTTTTTACATAATGACAATGACTTGAAATTGAAACCAATAAACCATTTTAATATAATGAATTTCTTGTAGAATTATAAAATATGGTGGTTGGATGTAGATTAAACACAAATTTAGTAATTTTATTACATATTTTCTGTAGCTACTCTGAAATGCTAGAGTGCCCCCTCCGAGGTCAACTTCTGTCTCCGCCACTGCGCTCTAGAATAGTGATCTACACGGATCACTCTACATGTGGGGCATTTTGTTACGCTAATTCAGATAACGAAGACTGCTTTAATGGTTTTAATTAATTTCCTATTTCAATAGCAGTCAATTTGTTATTCCTGCTAACAAGCCAATGCCATATGTCAACCACGCTTGCAATACAACAGAGCTTTGATTATAGCTGACTCTGTTATTCGTGAGAGAAACATAATATGATCGTTCATCATTCGCTTATACTAAGACGCGTGGCATGGGAGTCGTTCGATCCCAGTCCATAGTTACTAAGTGTTGGTTGGCCGACATCGTGTTCATGTACTGAAGTGTGCACATTATTAGACTCGACACCAGTTGCCCAAAATTACATTTATACTTTTCACGGCTTAATGCAATAAATATGTTTGCAAGGCGGTGAAATTACTTCCAATGTTCAACCAAGAGTCTTAATTATATTTTCTTTTAAGAAACTCAAAGTAAAATGATTTTTTGGAATTTCCTGTAACGAGGAGCCTTGCAACTGCGAAATGGCACGTTCTGGTTTTGATTACTTCAGTCTACTTTTCCTGTGAATTTAGAGTTGAGGGTTTTGGAGTCCTTTTACTGATGATCCACTCTTGAACTATTCAAAGATTCATTAAGTATGGATTGAAATCACCTGACTTAGAGGGTACATTCCATAGTCAATGGAAAAAAAAAAGAAAACGGACCAGCTCAGGTGTCCCTCGGAATATCCAATTCTGAAAGTTCCCAGACACAATTCCTTATGGTGTAAGTTGACAAGGGCGAAAACATTACTAAGTAGGGTAACAATAGATGCCAGCAATTGGTCTATAAAATGATTTTGAATAAGAAATTCTTTTTTGATTCTAATAATGTGCACACCTCTGTAGCCCCGTGTATTAGGATGTTTATGGATGCTGAATAGAAATGGGGTATATTTTATGCGACAAAGAATTTAATAGCAATGAGTGTTTATTAAATTTATTACACCATAGCCAATAAAATATATGAAACGTACCAGTTTCAGCCATATTATGGCCTTCTTCAGCGATGTTGTTAAGAAATAAATAAACTAATGTAATTACAAATGTTTGTTCATAATATTTTACTTGGGTTTTATATGATTTGTTTAAATAATAATAGTAGAAACAGATCTGTAACAAATGTGGGCTTCAATATGTTGTTAATTAAAATAATTTTCAGCAATTGGCATATATCTAAATATTTGGTATTTGTATATTCCTATAAAAAAAGTCTAAACTGTTGTTTTTTTGGAGGGGGGGGGGGCATATCTTGAGATTATCAATAATGCTTTCTATGTCATTAATAAAGGATTTTTGTGGAGTGGAGCCTGTAAGCAAAATGAGTTGCCGTGAAAAAACGAAAAATCAGGACTCGATTCAGGATAAGGAATGAAAAGTATTAAAACATACGCTTAAAAGTAAATACAAGAATAAATTGATGTAAGCTTAATTAATTATAACTTACATATTATGTTGGAATGTGTATTTATGTAAGTTACAGGTAAATTGTTTCTTTTCTTTTACATAAAATACTTTAATAACTTTATTTAGTGTACAATCAAATACAGCGCATTAAAAAAAATCAGCCAAAGAATATAAATATTTCAACTCCCCTCACAACGTGGTATATAGCCGTGCGCTGACGTCCGGCACTGCCTGTGTAGATCGCAGCTCAGCGAGAATTTCTGCGTTCATGAATACGAGTAATTTGTCGTTGCAAGTGTTATTGTGTGTTTAATTAATTTTTGTGTTAGGAATGTCGTATATGTGTTGAGTTTGCGTGTTTATGTGCAGTATGGAAAATCAGTAGAGAACCTCTTGAGTGTTACTAAAATTATGTTTCAAAATATTTTTATTTTTAGCCTACTTTTCTCATTTTCCAAAAATTAGGAAAAAGTAGACTTATGAAATCGATCCGGGCATTAATGTCTGTCTGTATGACTGTGTGTGCGCTATCAATTCCTAAACGGTTGCAGCTATTGAAACCAAATTTTGCATGAGTAAAGATCTATACCAAAACATCCCACGGCCATATTTTAAAATGCCGTCAGTGCTACCATATACTGAAAAATCACAATTGAAATGTGAGCTCTATTTTGGATATCTCAGAAGTTATGCATGCGAACTGTTCCAAAATTGGCACACAAGCAGATAATAACATTCCATATTAATTTTCAGGAGCCCTTAAATGACAGATATGCCAACATGATTCTAAGCCTGCTGATAAGTCCAATTTTTAAATTCATGTAACTTTTATACTATCAATTGGATTTCAACCAAATTTGGTATGTGCTTTATGTACTATTTGTGTATTCTTAAGAGCAACCAGTACTGCCATCTGTTAATAAATACTCTCGTTATTATTTTTCCCTAACATCAATATATCAGAAAGTATGCAAGTCAACAGCTCTAAACATTGCACACTTATAGTAATTTCGAGTAACTAATATAAGCCAGTGCTCACAACATTATGCTAAGACTGCTGATAGGACCAATTCTATACTAACCAATGGATGTCATCCAAAATTAGCACAATAATAGACCATAATATTTCAAATTAATTCTGAGCAACACATACAAGATATTGTTGCTAACATGATTTTACGCGCGCTGATAGATTCAATGTCTAACAGGATGTAACGTCCATCCCATCCATTGGACTTCAACCAAATATTCTATGTGCATTCTATACCTTAAGAGAAGGAACTAAGAATATATTCAGTCACCAGGGTTGCCAAATGTAGTGCTCTATTTGGCTACATTATTTCAGGTATATTTCGAAATAATTAAAAATGGCAGTATTACCAACTTAAATTCATCATTCTAGATAGGTCTATATAGATTAATTATTGGCATGAATCTTAAATTTTAAGAAAAGTAGGCTCTTTTGTTACAGAACTGCTTTTTGGAGGGGGGTGCGGGAGGGGGAGAAGGGGGGGGGGGGGGGGGAGGTGTAGGATACAGCACACAACTGATATTTTGCACCAGCCGCCACTGGTAATAATGTTTTTGGAAGGCTCTTGGGATATTTGTTGTTGTTGGTGTTCAGTTTCCCTATTTATGCATTACGAATGTCAGGTGTAGTTTATATTTATTATTCACTTTCATAGCGACTTCGGTGGCGTAGTTGGTAGCATGCTGAGCTTCTATGCCCAAGATCGTGTGTTCAAACCCGGACGAAGTCGTCGGATATTTTAAGAGCGTTAAGATCCTTCAGTATGCCTTCCTTCGGAGGGGAAGTTATGCCAGCGGTCCCGTGTCATAGATGTATGGTATGTAAAAGAACCTACCACTAATTAAACTTGGGTGAAGCTAAATTTGCAGGTTAAATTTCGTTGTAACGTTTATCAAAGTTCCAACATTTACCACTAGGTGTCAGTGATATCTGGTAGCAAAAGTTGGAACTATTTGAAATTGAACGGAACTTGTAGCTCACCCCATGGGTGTCTGCATTGAAATGCTAGAGCCTCTGGCGAGCCGAACATGTCCTTGGACACTCCCGGCACTAAGAGGCATACTCTAGAAAAATAAATTAATTCACTTTTATATCCGAATCGTTGTTTTGTCATTTAATCCCCATATCTTATACATTTTTATTTACATAAATCTATTTGTCTAAACAAGAGATTAAAAATTCTACTAAAAGTGTACTTCATTATCACTTTGAGCGCATCTGATAAAGCGAAGCGAGGAGCTGGATGTTTTCTAAGTGACAGGAATATACTAATATGAATATTTAACATTTTCCTTGTATGCATGGGGAAGAGAAGCTTACGAGGGGCTTGGCTTCTCTGAGGACTCAAGTGTATTTTCTGCTTCAATTTAAGGACTCGTTTCAATGTACAGTATAAGAACACAACAAAGTCGCCCCCTCCTATGGGACTTGAGGACAGAGTGCTCTCTCAATCGAGCTTTGTACTCGTCTGTTATCATGCCGTTATGAATATGTATCAAGCAGAAAGTCACAAAGATGTTATTTATATCAAAATTCATATTGCCAAAGATCGTTAGCAAATGTCGAACATACTGGTAAAACCTACCTCGTTAGCCGACAGTCCAGGAAGCTATAGTTTAATATTTGGTTGGTTCCTTAGTTTAGGGGTTGCGACAACGCGGTCATGTAGCCCCGTGTACTTTGGGTGTGTGTAGATTCTGTCTGATAACCGGTGTTAATTATGATGGCTGTATTAGCGTGTGTTATCTTTCTTTAAATTCAAGTAAGAACAGCAGACAATAATTTCAAGTAGTTCCTACATTTGCTACCAAATTATACCGTCCACGACAACTAGATTGCGGACTTGGCTACTAGATGGCATCGCAGTCACTACCTGGCGGCGAACCTTGGAACTAATATAGCATTATCAATTCTAACCTACACATTTTGACTCACACAAGTGTTGTTAGTAGAAGGTTCTTTAACATGCCATAAATCTATAACATGGGACCGCCGGCTTTACTTCCCCTCCGAAGGAAGGCATACTGAGGGATTTTTAATGCTCTTGAAAAATCTGACGACTTCGGCCGGGTTCGATCCCGCGATCTTGGGTATAGAAGCTCAGCATACTACCAACTACGCCACCGAAGCCGCCTGTTTAATATTTAGAACCAAGTTTGAGATTAGAATCGTGATCACTTCGTGGTGTTGTGGCTAGCATACTTGGGTGTCGCCCCGGAGGTCCATGTCCTGGCTCTGCCAAGGTATTTTAATTCTGGTCAGAGGACTGGAACGGGGTACGCTCAGTCTCACGAGGCAAACCTGAGAAGAGGAAGGTTCAATTCCCATCTCAACCATCTTGGAAGTGGTTTTCAGTGGTTTCTCACTTCTGTTCGAGGTAAATGCCGGGATGATTCCTAACTTAAGGCCACGACCGCCTCCTTCCCAATCTTCACCTGCGTTACGAATACACACAAATATACAGCCATCGCAATAACTCAGGTTATCAGACATAATTCCACATATACCCAAGTACACGGGGCTAAGTGACCACGATGTCCAAGCCCCTCAAGTGAAATAACAACAACATTTTTCGACAAGTCTGCTCTCTTTTTTTTATCTGTTTAACTTTAAATCACACGATACATGTTTCGACACTTTGCCTTCATCAGTCGTTCATAGTTTGCTAAAATATTACATACACATTTGATAACATCTTGTTACACTAACTAAATCCATTTATATAAATAAAATATCGGATTTTCGGCATGACTAGCGTTAGATATAAAATCCTTAAAATACAGTTCCTTTATTAAAATCCGGAGTTAAAATCCTTCGTCTTTAAAATACTTGATGATTAGCTTCTTCCAGAAACTGCTATTTCACGATTCCCAGAACTGTGGAAAACAAAATAAAATGAATCCCAATAGAAACTGCGTAAAATCATTACTGAAAATGTATCGGAAAGCTAGTTCACTTCCTTCCACTCACCCTCGTGTTTTGAGTGCTGGAAAATTTCCCAGGTGCGTGTTTCAACTGTTGTATTTGTGTTGCCCTTAATCCATTTTTCTCTGCTTGTTATTCTGTTGAGAATAAAATCGGGATATGGTATATCCTGGTCTATCCTGCCTAATGCTTATGGCCCTGAAGGAGGTTGGGAAATAGTAGACGCAACATGTATGCGCAAGGGCGCAAAACTGGTGAGTTTGCGAGTTGGTGACTCTGAAGGATTTCCTAAATCCACGGTGTCTTCGTTCCTTATCCTAGCCTGAATTACAAGCATACGCAATGCTATAGACGGTGCATTATGACTTAAGTTCCCCACACTCTTGACACGGCTGATTAACATGATTTTCAAGCTTCTATATGAAACAAGAACAAACTCTTGAATTGCCCAGCTGTGTTGCATTTCACACAGTGTGTTTGTTAATACTTAACTTTAGATTCCCCAGGATGTTTTGCCTTCAGCTTTTTCAGGACGGGTTGGTACACAGTGGTTTAATGAAGCGATACATTCCGGGAGGAGTCAAGAGAGGTGGTAGTGGTAGGGGCAGCTCCACTATCAACAAGTAACAGGCCCAAACATCATCAATCATAGCCCAGGACCCCTCCTCGGCGAGATCCTCTACTTAGCCAATTCCTCCCATGTTTGAACAAGTAACAGATTATTTCCTACATTATCTTGAAAATTCACTTTACATTCCACTCTCGTCATTATAGCTCAATCATCTTTGTGGTTAAAATATTCAGGGAAACATTTAATCTGTGTTAGGTAACCTACAGCGTTAATAGTGGCAGTGATTTCCATTCCAAGAGGCGAAACATCTAGGTTATCTTCCCAAGTAATGTTATGAGACAGAGAGATCAGAATAAATTGAAAACTATTACTACAGCGACCACTAACTACTGAAAAGATGAATGACGGAAATAAAAGACAGTCTAAAATAAATCTACTCCACCCTCGAAGATTGAGGGCTGAGAGGTTTGGAAGGAAGTAGAGACATGCAAGGCATATAGGATAGTAAAAGAGGGGAGAGTCCATCCTGAAGCCAAAGGAAAAGAAGAAAAAGAAAACCCGGGCTCCGTGCAGGAGTAATTTTTTAGGTTTCCCATTTCTACTCCATGCAAATGTCGGGGTTTATTAACGTTCAGCCATGACCTAAACTTAATTACAAATCGGTATGAAGAATACAATTTATTACGTTATGTACGCATAATATCAGTCATTTAGGAAACGCTCATGCAGTACATTGATATATAACCTTGAAAATCAAATTTCATCAAGAAACATTTAGGTTATGAACCTTGATTTCTGGCCTGTTTGCCATCTCTTGATGAATGCAGTACATTTGCATTTGTCAGTTGGCACAGGCTAGAGTAAAATGTGGCTTTTCACCGATGTCTCAGTCTCACTCATGGCTGTGATTATATGGAAGCTACTGAGGTATGAGTGGTGCTTAGTAATGACATTCAGGGCTCAGTCAGTGCCTGTGGATGCTGTGAAAGGTTCTACTCAAAGGGTTAGCTTTGCTGATCTGACTCAGTGAGGAAAGCAATGGCAAACTACCTCACTCCTCACGCCTCAATATAGCGCTGCCTTGGGTTTTTGTGGATATCGACCCACATAACCTAACGGCGGTACTTTTTGAGGATCCAACCAGCCTTCGGGCTGAAGGAAGCAAGGAAGCTTTTAGATTTACATGACCGTTAATCATACGATCATGAGCCACGGGACCTCCTTTTAACGTGGATTCCGAACCATAGGACATGGTATTTCACTTCGAAAATTTCACATGCATTGACCGGGAATCGAACCCGGTCTACCTTGGTGAGATGCCAACAGCTTGACCGCTGCGCCACCACGCCTTCGGGATGACTACCTAACAGACGGAAAGAGCTTGTCTTCAACTGGACTCTTGTTATCTTAACACTTACCGTGTATTTTCCGGAATACTCCACGCTACTACCTTTTCCTTGTGTCTCGTTTACGATATAATCCGAAACGTAATTCCCACTCTAGCATAAGTTCACATTTAATTACGGGCAGCAGGAAGGTATTAGACAACCTTTACGAGACACCTGAAACCGTAAAATGACGACGCGAATCATGGTATTTAAATTATTTTAGGATTGTTAGACACTTGAATTTAACAGTACCAGCTGATATTCGATGTAATCAAGAAACTTCGCTCAAGGCATTCTCCTCTCGCACTTGCAAACAGTCTCACTGGAGTTAACATCATCGATACCTGGAAGAGAGAATGGCTCCAAAATTCCGCAGCAACATGCCAATGATTACCATCACCTTGTATCCTGGCTTTGATCAACCCCGCTAGGTACGGTCAACTCGAAACCGACTGAGAACAGGTCACGGAAGATGTGCAGATTCACTTTCATGGGGAATGTTGACCTCAGCAGATGCGACTGCGGTGCATCAAGGCAGACAATTCAACAAATCAGGGAAGACTGCAGTGTCAGAGCATATAGAGTATGTAGGTTGGTAACCCCGAATTCCATCAAATTCATGCAAGAACTGTTCGTGATTGTTTAGAAATATTTTTATTTAATTTTTAAATAGCCTATACTTAATTGCCATACGCTAAATAATCCGATGTAAAGAGTGAAATAACGAGCTCACACGATAAAAGTGTGGCTTGATTTCAAGGTATTTAGATGAATTCCGCAATGATAAGGCCTACCGTGATTTGGAGACAGACTTGAAGAATTTGAGGGTTTATCATCAAGTAACAAGGAAACTGTTGGAGGTGAAAGCAGTAGTGATTCAAATACTATTCCAAGGTATTCCTGATGTTGCATTCCATGGGTTCCCCTTTATAAATGTATTTGTAATCGATATAAAAGTAAATGAAATAGCCTAAGCATATCTTTAAAATTTCCCTTAAAAAAAAGATCACTCAAAGAACAACACAGCATATTTCAGTGACACTGAAGGGGTTAAACATGTTTTTGAAACACCGTGGTATTGCCGATTTGCAAATTGCCATTAGTGGTAGACTATGTGTCGCAGATGCAATGCTGTAAGCCAATAGTGCTTATAAAAACATTACAGTTCAGTATTGGTTTTCGAGCCTAAAAGTCAATATATTGTCGTATTGACGAAAATCCACTTAATCAAAATTTTCGCTAATCCGAACGGGGTTCGGCCCCAAAATAGCTCAGATTAGCGGGACTCTACTGTAACTAAATTGATTATTATTATAATTATTATTATTATTATTATTATTATTATTATTATTATTTTCGTTTCGGTCGTCTAGGGACCACGAGCCAATTTCAATGCTTTGTCCTTTGCTGTTCCTTCTTTTCCTCCATTATCCCTTCATCATCTCACTATGTTTCCTCTTCGTTTCCTCGGACCATTTCGAGCCGGTTTTCTTTCCCTTCCTCCCTTGGATACTTCCATATTTCGCACTTTCTGCCTAAAAGTATATCTCTGTGGTATATCTTCTTATCTGATATTATTTCTTTCCAAATCCTTTTTGACTTCTTGCACCCAGGTTGTTGTTGACTTCTTGTTCCACAGGAATGTGGAGAGCTGCTTGGCTAACCTACTGTCATCCATCCTGTACAAGTGTCCAAAAAATAGCAATCTCCTCTTCCATGTTGTTTCGGATATTTTTCTATTTTTCGATATATTTCATCATTATTTCTTAATTTCCAGAATTCTGCAGCTTTTAAAGGACCGAGTTTTTGCGTATAATTCTTATTTCTAGTACTTGTAATGTATCCATTTTGTAGTTCAGTACGGGACATTCACTCGCATACTGGTATTCCGGTTTGACTACGGTGTTGTAGTGATGTATTTTAAGATCTTTAGACAAACACTTTTTGTTGTAGGTATTCCTAGTTATACCATACGCTCTTTCCATCTTTCATGTTCTTTCTTCTACAGCAGATTTTTCCAAACCATTTTCTTTTTCCTTTTCGATATCCTGAAATTTTAATTCCCAAGTCATATTTTTAACATTTAGTTCCTAACCTGAAGGACTCGAACTGTTTCAGGTGTATTATGTTGACCGACTGAAAAGCAGTAACATCAACTTAATTTATTGTGGACCCCAGCTGAGTCCAGCATTGCTTCCACTTACTTGTGCCGGGCTCCTCTCCGTCTTCTTTCCTGTCGACCTCTCTTGGTCAACTCTTGTTCCCCTCCGACCCCGACGGTATTAGGGTATCCGAGGCCTAGGGAGTTTTCACTTTCCCGCTCGTCTTTCCTGATACCCTCCTTCTGCAAGGGGTCTGCCTTCTTTTTTTTTTCATGTTATTTCCTGCCTTCTGCACAATGCCCTCAAGGAGGCAGGGTGTATGCAGCCCCACCACTTCTGGTGCACCCTGGATAGTGCTACACCCTCAAGGGCTCACGGCTGGTGAGTTTGGGTGTTGGCGTCCCCTGGGGATTCCTGAACTGGGTCCGTTTTGTCCCCTTTTTCCTCTGACCTTGGAGCGGACCCTCTCCTCTTTCACTTTCCTATCTGCCTTTCATGGCTCTCCTGCTTACTACGGTGGGTGAGTGGTTAACGTGTCAGTCTACTAACCCCAAGCTTGCAGGTTCGTTCTTGGCCGTGGTAAGTGATTTTTGAAAGGCGGCGAAAATTACGACACACATGTCATACGATATTGGCATGCCAAAGAACCCATTAGAATTCAGAAGGCCGTGTTCATAATGACAAAAATAATCTCGGGAGTTTCCGCCAATACAAAGTTCCTCATTTCTCTACAAGAAAGCGCAATAGTGTTCAAGGAGCTTAGATATCTAACCTGTTACAATAATTCCCATAAATATAGAAGGATTATCAGTAGAGAAAGAAGCACTACTATCCGATATGTGTAAGACAAAGAACTGTGATCTCCTGCTCATCCAGGAAACGCATAGAGGTCCGAACAACAGAAGGCCAAAGATAAATGGAATGACTTTATTCACTGAGAGACCCAGTGCACAGTACGGCAGTGCAATATTTGCTAAACCAGGCCTGAATATCTCGTCTGCAAACTTAACTGTAGATAACGACACAGAAATACTGACTGCAGAACATCGAGCAATTATCTGCACTATAGAAGCAGTCATCACACCCAAGTATACTACCTTCCAGAGAAGGTTTAACTTTAAACGAGCACAATGGGATAAACTCTCTGAGGAACTTGACTCCAAAATCCTTGAACTGGACCCTTCTCCAGAGAAATATGACTCCTTTATAAAGCTGGTCAAAGATGTCTCACGTAGGTACATACCTCGTGGATGTAGAACAACTTAAGTACAGGGACTAGACAAAGATACAAAAACACTTATGAATAAATATGAACACCTCTTTGAAGATGACCCATTTTCTGAAGAAACAATACAGGCTGGTGAAGACCTGATACTAGCCATATCAGCCACAAGGAAAGAAAAATGGTGTGATCTCATGATGCAGCTTGATATGAAACAAAACAGTAGAAAGGCATGGCAATTGCTGAAGAGCCTTGGAAATGAGTCAACAACTACTCCCTCGGCCATTCCTGATATAGCACCTAACCAGATAGCGCAGCAGCTATTGTTGAATGGCAAATTTAATAAAAAAAATCTGCAACTCCAAAGATCCAGAGAATTACTGAGGAGAATAACTATATTGGCACAGCTTTCTCACTGGAAGAATTAGAAACCGCAATATGCTCAATGAAGAACAATAAAGCCGCTGGATTAGATGACTTGAGGATGGAACAAATAAAAATGTTTGGACCAGCAACCAGGAAGTGGATCCTAGATATGATGAACACCTGTGTCTCAAGATTGCAAATACCAAATATATGGAGAAAAACCAAATTTGTGGCCCTACTGAAACCTGTGAAACAGCCAACAGATGCCAAAAACTTCCGACCTGTATCACTCCTATGCCATCTCTATAAAGTTCTAGAGATAATGATCCTCAATCGAATCTCGGACCAAGTTGACAAAACTCTGATTAGAGAACAATCTGGCTTTCGTTCCTGGAGGTCGTGTTGTGGACAGATCTTGAACCTGACACAATACATAGAAGATGGATATGAACGCGGGCAGATCACCGGTGTCGCCTTTGTTGACCTTACTGCCGCATATGACACCATCAATCACAGGACTCTATTAACGAAGATCTATGCCATCACGAAAGACTTCCACCTAACACAGTTTATAAGATGTCTGCTACAAAACAGACGTTTCTTTGTTATCCTACAAAACAAAAGGAGCCGATGGAGGACACAGAAAAATGGTATCCCACAAGGAAGTGTGCTAGCCCCACTGTTGTTTAATATGTACACTAATGACCAGCCAATTCATCCTGTCACAAAATCTTTCATTTACGCAGATGACACAGCAATTGCTGCCCAAGGGACAACTTTTGAGGAGGTGGAAGGAAAACTCACAACAGGTCTTAAAGCACTATCTGCCTATTATGATAGCAACTACTTGAAGCCAAACCCTTCCAAAACACAAGTGTGTGCATTCCACTTACGGAACAGAGAGGCTTGGAGGAAACTGAGAATAACCTGGAGAGGTCAACAACTAAGCCACTGTGACACCCCAAAATACCTGGGAATAAAGTTGGACCGTTCCCTCACCTTCAAAGACCATTGCACAGATACAAAAATGAAAGTTTATGCTAGGAATAACATTATTAGGAAACTGACCGGCAACAACTGGGGAGCACATCCAGATATCCTCCGCACATCCGCCCTTTCTCTGTGCTTCTCCGCTGCTGAATATGCAGACCTGTATGGCACAACTCCAGCCATGCCAAACAGGTAAATATTGCCCTAAATGAAACAGGATGGATTGTAACAGGCTGCCTGCGGGCAATCCCTGTTAACAAAATATACCACCTAATGGGCGTAGCACCTCCAGATATCCGAAGAACGGCAGCTGAAATAGAAAGAAAGAAGCAGGAGACGGACCCATGACACCCCCTATTTGGAAGTGAACATCAACTACCAAGACTGAAATCGAGAAAAAGTTTCCTCCAGACGACACAACCAATTCAGACACCACCTGCAAACCGTTGGATACAACTCTGGCGTAGCTCATCATCAGAGAAA
Organism: Meconema thalassinum; assembly: GCA_946902985.2. Lineage (NCBI taxonomy): Eukaryota > Metazoa > Arthropoda > Insecta > Orthoptera > Tettigoniidae > Meconema > Meconema thalassinum. The sequence continues at coordinate 438,261,449 of OX336393.1, read as the reverse complement.
TATTGGTATAACCCCAAAGAAGAACTTGCTGCAGGTCATCACCTCCCATACGAGACATGGAAGGTCCTTAATGGACTGAGGACTGCAGTATCTCGGAGTAAGGTGAACATGAAGAAATGGGGATTCATCTCAGAGGACGAACTATGTGAGTGTGGTGAACATCAAGACCACCAGCACCTACTCAACTGCAGGAGACTATCAGAACCTGTCTCCATGGACGATCTGGTAGCCGCCAGTGATAAGGCAGTTCGTGCAGCGGAATTCTGGGCATCACGTGGAATATAAAGATGCACATATACTTTGTAATCTTTGTATATATATATATTTATAATATCTTATGTTCTGGACACGTCTAAATAAATAAAACCTAGATGTTGTGTAATTGAAGATTCTACAGTACTGTACCTCTATACCTTGATTCTTATGAGGAGAGGAGATGAGTGCCACTTGTAAGTAATATGATAGAAGACGAGATTGAAGAGTTTTGCGATCAAATTTCCCCCATCCACCAATGGAAAATGACTCTCCCACGAGCGTATTGCTAGTTAATACCCACTTAAAGAAATTTGCGTCGGAGAGTTGGGAGAAGTGGCTTCGCTGTTGTCTTCATTTAATATTAATCACTTGTTCTCCCTGTGGGGAGGGGATTTATCCCTGCAATCTGCCATGTAATCATCATTACATCTTTGGAGAAGATTCGGTGAAGTAGGCAGAAACTGTCTCTCTCTCTTGTGAAGAGTATATATACCGTGGCTGTAAACTGGTTTAATGCCCAGCACCTGAGGGGGAACACAAACTGCTAATATATACATTAAAATTCATTATAAATTAATGTTAAGTACTTGAAGAGTGGTGCGTGATGTAACAGGAAAAGGAAAAGTGACATTTTGTAATACGAGTGAGTAGGGGAGCAGTGCAGATTCTGCCCCCCCCCCCCACCACCACTGCTCCCAATGCGAGCCGATAACTCCCGAACCCGTGGTCGGAGATTTACGAATGATGTGTTGTTGGACTCGAGCTGACGGGGGCTTTGCTATGGACCACTTGTTTTTGAAAATAGACGATAGTTAAAAAACCAAACATGATAGAACGTTGTGCAATAGCTTAAACGAACGATCTTTATTTCCTTTATTTTTTATAATAAAACTTTTTAATTTTTTATGTTTTTTTTTGAAAAAAGTGTAATTTTGAAATTCTTATATTTTGGAAACTAAAGAGTTTACAAAAAAAATTGTTTGACACAAATGAATGGCCCTGACCCCCTCTACCCAAAAAATAAATGTCAAGCCTCTAGGACTAAAACTGTGCAGTAGTGGGGTGTTGTAGGTTCTGAGTCGCCCCCTACTTTCATATAAACTTTGGGCGATATCTCCCGAACGCGTGGTCGGATTTTAACGAACGAGGTATTGCTGGCGTTGGGATGACGTTCTGTTGGCTAAGCATGTGTGTTGGAATTTAAAAAAAAAATGAAAATATTTGTTTTTTGGATTGGCGCTATTTTGGAAACGGTGAATTGGAAAAATGTTTGTTTGCGTTAATGAAAGGTGGGTATGCCCTTTAGGAGGACAGCAAGTTTCAAGGGTGTAGGAGGAAAAAATAATGATAGCCCACTTTCTCGCGAACATTGGTTATCATTGGCGAATGGATGGTCGGATTTTAACAAATGAGGTGTCGTTGGAATCGATCTGACGTTCTCATTCCTATAGACTACTCGTCATTTTTTATTTTTTTTTATTTTGAAAATTTTTGTTTTTAAAAGTAGGCGATAGTTTGAAAAACGAACATGATAGAATGTTGTGCCATAGTTCAAACCAATGGTCTCTATGATATTCATTTTTTATAATAAAACATTTTATATTTTGAGATTTTTTTGAAAACCCTTAAATATTGAATTTTTACTATTTTGGAAACTAACACGTTGACAAATAAGTTTGTTTGACATAAATGGAAGGTCCCTACCCCCTCTATCATCAACATAAATGTCAAGTCTCTAGGACAAAAAAACTAGGCATTTAAATTTTTTAATTTTTTATTTTTTTTAATAAAAGAGTGTTTGTAGACAGAGAGCCGGTAGCGCTTGACGTATGTTACAACGAGACTATGGCTGGCCATGGTGGATACGGGAATTGGCTATTTCGACGGGGGCGATGTATGGCAAAACGAGGGTTCGCTTTTCGATATTTTTTCCTATGACGAATGAATGAAGGCGAATATTTTGAAATGTGACAAGCATGCTAAGATTTTTTACCCCTGAAAGGGATCTTTAACGTTTTAGTTAACGGTGATGAGCGAGATCGCTCTCTGACACAACAGACGGTTGTAGGATATGACCAAGTGATTCTTAGACGTTGGCGATCTCGGTGACCGTACCCGAAATAAATGAATTGCTATTTTGGTGGGATGGCGAGGCAGCTTATGACGGTTGGTTTTGTGACATTTCCTATGACGGATGGAGGCGAATATTTGAAAATGTGTTAAGTGTGCTAGGATTTTTTGCGTTAGTCATGCACTTGCCATTTTAGCACACGGACGTATACAGTAGAGCTCTGAACTGAACTTAGGAAGAAAAATCCTTTTTTTTTTTGGTAAGTACCTATGAATGATTATTTTAATAATGTCATGCTAATGAATCTTAAATTTGTAGTTATTGGTTAGGTAATTAATGATTTTTATTTATTTATTTGTTTGCAGATCACCGGTATACCTTACATGTCAGAGATACAAGAAACCATTGCGCTTTTGGGCCCACTAGAAGGAAACAGTAACAAGCCACTGCAAGTGAAGGTGAGATTATTTTTTTAAACTAACTTGTTTTATTTTTTGTTTGGTATTATTTTATTTTATTTTATGAAATGTATGTATTAACCTGAATTTAGGTATTTATAGCGGTCTATTTTATTTATTTTTAGAAACATGGAAAGAAAAGCCTTACCACTGTAGCAGTTGCTAAAAACCCAAGACGCAGTAGAGTGCAACCATTGTTTCCAGGCAGTGAACTATTGAAAACTCAGGTAAGTCTAACTTAAAAATGCTATTCCATTTTACCACTAATGAAAAACCATAGACAAAAAAATATTCATTACCTGTACATGACTGGTACAATGATTGCTTTCTTGAATAATGGCCATGTATTGACAAACGGTACAAGACTATATTGGTTGTTGACTGGGAAAAGTACAAGTCCATATTGGATTTTCTAAAAAACAAAAACAAAAAACAAAAACAAATATGGGGGCCCTATGGACTCAACAAATATCCACAGGTTTGAACAAGATAATCTGAACAAACTGACATGACATTAATTTTTATTTATATATTGGTCAAAGGGGGATGTAAATGATTTAAGCTTCATAAAAAGAAAATAAGTGCATGGGTTATTGTTAGTGCCAACATACAGTTTATTTTTAATGGTGTTTTGATACATTAATGTCAATTAACGTTAAAGTTTAATTACAAGTATTGATTGATTGATTGATTGAGTGACGGGTTATTTTGTTTGTTTTTAGGTGTGGTCATGCGCCATTAACGTAGTGAACAGACAGTGAATAAGCATACATTATGCTTTAAAGTACTCTGTGCTCTTGTGCAACGTTAATAACTTGCAATAAAAAAAGTTTTATTATAACACATGGCGTTAGTACCAAATACAAGTGAACAAGTTGGTTTACCACGTGGGTTAAATTTAAAATCAGAACATGATCGTTGGTTAACATTTGAATCCTGGCCTGTAGGCTTTTTGTCGACACATAAACTTGCAAAAGCCTTTTTTTTTACTTGAACCGAGAAGATGTAGTGCGCTGTGTGTTTTGTCGTATTGAACTTTCACACCTGGAAGAAGGGGATGATCCCTTTAGATACCATTTGCGATGGTCTCCTTGTTGTCCTTACATGCTTGGAAAACAAGTGGGTAACCTACCAGTGTATCCATTTCACCGAACCACAAGGCCATTGGCCGCTACGTATGTTGCTGAATCACAAATAAATAATAATAATGATGTATTACCACCCAACAACGGTAGTGTCGATATATGTGGTCCATATGCCATAGACAGTGTTGAATTGGCATGTGCTTTTGAAAAATTGGGAGTTTGCAAGACTAAAGCACTAGCACACCCAGAGTACAGCTCTGTTGAAAAAAGTTTAGAATCTTATAAAAATGTTTGGCCATTAATATTAAAACACCTTACCAAACAGCAAAGTGAAGCTGGATTTTTAGGTAGATTTCATTAGAAAGCTAACTATTGCAATGGGTCCCATGTTTCGACTACCAGAAAATTTCGACATATCTTCGCGTTTCACATCCCCCAGACCCCAAAACCACCGTCAGTTCAAAAGTTTATATATAATTTATGTTATATGTATATCAGTTTCTTGTGGACACGATAACTGCCGTAATTTTCCACCAATCACTTTGAATTTTTTACCGAATATGTATACCTATAAAATCTAAGACGAGTTCGTTACTGGGCTAAATCGGTCGAAGGGGGTGAAAATGGGGGGCTTTTTTCGAAAAAGTGAAATATTGCTATAACTCTCTTAATATGTGAAATATCGAATCCGTTCAACGTTCATACTATGTGTCGGATAAAGCCCAAAAATTTATGTTTGAAGAGTTTTTTTATAGCACCAACCATTGACCAAAGGGGTGGGAAAAAGTGGGTTTTTCGGGAAACATTAACCATATCTCTCTTAATAGGCACAATATCAAAACCGTACAAAATGGACAATATTCCCCTAATAATTACCTAAAACTTTTGTCTGAAAGAATTTTTGATATGACCCACCATTACGCCAAGGGACGAGAAAAATGATTTCGGAATTATAAGAAAATGCCAAGAGCTATCAGTGGTTGCCATGGCAACACTACTAAATTGATGAGGCATGGGCCATCAGACGTTGCCATGACAACGCACTTGCACGAGATCAGATTCAGTATTTCCATCTGACTAAGTGGTTGGTTGGTTGGTTCTTAAGTTTAGGGGCTGAGACAACGCGATCATGTAGCCCCGTGTACTTTGGGTGTGTGCAGAATCTGTCTGATAACCGGTGTTAATTGTGATGACTGTATTAGTGTGTGTTATCTGTTTGTTAATTTAAGTACTGTAACTAACAATTTTTCAGATAGTTCCTACTTTTACCGCCAAGCGCCACTGTCAACGACTACGAGGCCAAGTTCAGAACTGAGCTACTTGACGCCGCCGCAGTCGGCTCTTGGCAACGAACATAGAAATCTAAGAGCGTTGTATACATTCTTAACCTATCCAATTTAGCTTCACACAGGTGCAAGTAGTGGAAGGATCTTTAACATGCCATAAATCTATGACATGGGACCGCCGGCTTTACTTTCCCTCCGAAGGAAGGCATACTGAGGGATTTTTAACGCTCTTAAAAAATCCGACGGCTTCGGCCGGGTTTGAACCCGTTATCTTGGGCATAGAAGCTCAGCATGCTACCGACTACGCCACCGAAGCCGCCTGACAAAGTGGGAAGCGGCTTCGGTGACGTAACTGGTAGCTTGCTGAATGTCTATGCCCAATGTCGCGGTTTCAAAGCCGGCCGAATTCGTCGGATTTTCTAAGAGCGCTAGAATCCCTCAGTATGCTTTCCTTTGGAGGGGAAGTTCCAACGTTCGTTGCGAGTTGCTGGTTGGGGTGGCATCTAGTAACCAAGTTCACAGCTAGGTGTCGTTGACGGTAGTACCTGGTAGCAACATTAGGAACTACTGCTTGAAATTGATCGTCTGCAGTCCTTACCTGAATTAAGACTAATACAGCCATTACAATTCACACCGTGTATCAGATTCTACACTCACCCAAAGTACACGGGGTTAGATGACCGCGTTGTCGCAGCCCCTAAACTGAGGAACCAACCAGAGGTAGATTTCATTAGAAAGCTAACTATTGCAATGGGTACCATGTTTCGACTTCCGGAAAATTTCGACATATCTTCGCGTTACACATCCCCCAGACCCCAAAACCACCGTCAGTTCAAAAGTTATATATAATTTATGTATGTATATGTATATATATATATCAGTTTATTGTGGACACGATAACTGCCGTAATTTTTCAGCAATCACTTTTAATTTTTTACCGAATATGTATACCTATAAAATCTCGGTCTAGTTCGTTACTGGGCTTAATCGGTCGAAGGGGGTGAAAATGGGGGGCGTTTTTCGAAAAAGTGAAATATTGCTATAACTCTCTTAATATGTGAAATATCGTATCCGTTCAACGTTCATACTATGTGTCGGATAACGCCCAAAATTTTATGTTTGAAGAGTTTTTTTTATAGCACCAACCATTGACCAAAGGGGTGGGAAAAAGTGGGTTTTTCGGGAAACATTAATCATATCTCTCTTAATAGACACAATATCAAAACCGTACAAAATGGACAATATTCCCCTAATAATTACCTAAAACGTTTGTCTGAAAGAATTTTTGATATAACCCACCATTATGCCAAGGGATGAGAAAAATAATTTCGGAATTATAAGAAAATGCCAAGACCTATCAGTGGTTGCCATGGCAACACTACTAAATTGATGAGGGATGAGCCATCAGACGTTGCCAAGATAACGCACTTGCGCGATATCAGATTCAGATTTCCATCTAAGTGTGAAGCGGCTTCGGTGACGTAACTGGTAGCATGCTGAATGTCTATGCCCAAGGTCGCGAGTTCAAAGCCGGCCGAAGTCGTCGGATTTCTAAGAGCGCTAAAAATCCGTCAGTATGCTTTCCTTTGGAGGGGAAGTTCCAACGTTCGTTGCGAGTTGCTGGTTGCGGTGGCATCTAGTAGCCAAGTTCACATCTAGGTGTCGTTGACGGTAGTACCTGGTGGCAACATTAGGAACTACTGCTTGAAATTGACCGTCTGCATTCCTTACCTGAATTACAGACTAATACAGCCATCCCAAAGTACACGGGGTTACATGACCGCGTTGTCGCAGCCCCTAAACTGAGGAACCAACCAAAATCTCTGCGGGAGATATAATTTTGCGTGAAGAAGTAACAGACCGTTACATAGTTACACATCAGTGTCGAAACCTTGCATAAGGATAGTGTGACCACAAGTATAAAAATGGACCCCAAATGACAAGAAGGTTACCGTTCCCATAAGACAATAAAATGTTTAAAATAAGCATAAAATGACGTAAAAGAAAGTTAATTAAGCTCCAATTATAAAATACCTTCTCGCAATAAATGAGGTCTGATCCTTCTACGAAAATCTGCATATTCTGCCTATTTTCGCCTATCCCCAAGTTTGTCCGGTGAAATCTACCTCCGCCTTCCGGCGTGCCGAGAGGACTTTTTTTATACTGGTGAAGGGGATAAAACAATATGTTTTTATAATGGACTTGCTTTAAAGGATTGGCAAATCACTGATGACCCTTTTGTGGAGCACGCTCTTTGGTTACCTAACTGTAGATACATGTTGTTGCTTAAAGGTCAGGAATTTGTGAACATTATTCGTAAAGAAAACGTGATTGCATCACAAGAGATAAAAGTGCCTTTAGAGTTAGAACACGCGGAGCAAATACATGAGGCTGAAAAAAAAAAGACTTGTCTCACGAACAGATACAAAAGTGTGACCAACAATTATGTAAAATTTGTTATCAAGACGAACTAAGTGTTGTATTTTTTGCCTTAGGGACACATGATAGCATGTGTCAAGTGTGCATTAGAACTTAACACTTGTGCTGTATGCAGAAAAGTAGTATCTGCTACGATTAGGGCATTTCTTGCATAACTAGTATAATTTATTAGCCATGCATAGTGCAAAATCCCGAATTGCACAATATTATTAAAGCTGTTTTAGAGTGTAATAGATATGCTTTTGTTTTGTTTATAGACTACTACAATGAATGTTTTGAATGCTGTGGGACAATCGTGTGGCTTAGAGAAAAAGAAGCTCAGCGAATTGCCAACGCATATTCCATTCCGCATTACCATGATTCGGAAATTGAAAACAGCATATGGTGATCGTGTACTTTGTGTATGTGAAAACTTTGAGACATTTCTGCCTATACGGTTTACTGATATGTCGGAGAGTGTTTTTGATGAAGTCAATAATGCTGTGCAACCTGTACACTTAATTTATGAAGGGTTTAAAAATAAATAGGTGCATGGTTCGTTTTAATTAAATAAAAAACAAATGTGAATGAATAATGGAAAAATATATGTGATGACAATATACTGAAAGAAAAAAATATTTGTATAGAACAATAATGTTTTAGTTTTTAGTATTGCCTTTAAAATATTATGATGAAACAAAAAAATGTATATAATGTTTGTAAATAAATGTAAATAATGGTACAATGCTGTTTTATTTTTTACAAAGTTAGAATATTTAACATTGCAGAGTATACATGATTATGACAATAAATGCATACTTAATACAAGTCTTTGCCATTAAGATAGTGTGATATAGTTTTAAAAACAAAACTTGTTGTAGATCTTTTTTCCACGGCGAACAATAGGTATAAAAACGTCATTATCACTATCATAATGATAAGCAGGATTATGACTATCATTATAATGACCATTAATATCCTCGACATAACTAAAATCAGTCAAATTTTCCTGTTCCTCTTCCTCTACAGTGTCCTCGTATAGAGCCTGAGTGGCTTTTGATAATGTTAAGGCTTTTTTGAACATTGAACTATTTTGAGCAGCAATATTATTTTCTTGTACTCGCTTTTCTGTTGACATCAACAGTGTTTCATGCAGTACACAAAGGAAGGAAGGAAGATTGTAGTTTTACGTGACCGTGAATCTTGTGATTATGTGCCACGGGACCTCCTTTTTACGTGGAATCCGAACCACAGGACCTGGCATTTCACTTCGAAAATCTCACATGCATTGACCGGGAATCGTACCCGGACCGCCTTGGTGAGAGGCATACAGCTAGACCGCTGAGCCACCACGGCCCTCATGCAGTACACTACATTGATGATCACTGACACTTAAAACCTCATTATTTTTACATTTTAGCTCACTGCGACATTGTTTTGAACGTTGTTTTGAACAACGCCAAATAACAGTTCCATTTTATTGGTTCTTTTCACAATATATGAATATCCTTTATAGAATGCATGAGGCTTAACATACCTAGTCACAGATACTTCCATATCAACTGCCAAGCATAGACTAAGCACTAGTAAAGACAACTTGGTAATAAGAACAATAGTTTAATGTGCGAGCATATATGGGTGCAAATGTGGGAGCAAGAAAGCGGGAGCAAAAAGTGGGAGAAAAAAGTGGGAGCAAAAAGTGGGTGCAAAAATTGGGAGCAAAAAGTGGGAGCAAAAAAAAGTAGGAGCAAGTATGGGAGCAAATGTGAAAGCAAAAGTGGGAGCAAGTATGGGAGCATATGTGTAAGCAAAAGTGGGAGCAAAAAAGTGAGAGAAAAAAAAGTGGGAGCAAAAAGTGCAAACAAAAGTGGGAGCAAATATGAGAACAAAAAATAGGAGCCAGTATGGGAGCAAATGTGAAAGCAAAAGTGGGAGCAAAAAGTGAGAGAAAAAAAGAGGGAGCAAAAAGTATAAGCAAAAGTGGGAGCAAATATGAGAGAAAAAAGTGTGAGCAAATATGGGAGCAAAAAGCGGGAGCTAAAAGTGTAAGCAAAAGTGGGAGCAAAAATTGGGAGCAAACAGTGGGAGCAAAAATTGGGAGCAAAAAGTAGGATAAAAAAGTAGGAGCAAGTATGAGAGCAAATGTGAAAGCAAAAGTGGGAGAAAGTATGGGAGCAAATGTGAAAGCAAAAGTGGGAGTAAAAAGTGAGAGAAAAAAGTGAGAGCAAAAAGTGTAAGCAAAAGTGGGAGCAAATATGAGAGCAAAAAATGTAGGAGCAAGTATGGGAGCAAATGTGAAAGCAAAGGTGGAGCAAGAAGTGAGAGAAAAAAGTGGGAGCAAAAAGTGTAAGCAAAAGAGGGAGCAAATATGAGAGCAAATATGGAAGCAAAAAGTGGGAGCAAAAAGTGTAAGCAAAAGTGGGAGCAAACAAGTGTGAGCAAATATGGGAGCAGAAAATGGGAGCAACTGTGAAAGCAAAAGTGGGAGCAAAAGTGAGAGCAAAAAGAGCGAGCAAAAGTGAGTGCACAAAGTGGGAGCAAAATGTGTGAGTAAAAAGTGGGGGCAAATGTGGTGTTTTACTAAAACAATCTCCCCTAACCTAACCTAACCTAACTTCACCTAACCTAACCTTCCAAATCTCAGATCAAAAATTAAAATCTGGCCATAGTCGAGTTGGAACCCAAAACCTTCGGGATAACACTCAAGTATACTAGCCACTACACCGCGAGATGGGCAAATTATCATGCCACACAACACAAAAATAAAAAGTTTCCTGTAGTGTAACTCATTGGCTGACAACCATAGTTGAGAATTCAAACCCAAGACCTCAGGACTTTTGTTTTGAACATTATCAGAAATATTATTCCATTTACATTTTGCTGTTGCTTATAGTTATTAGAGTTGGCATTAATATGGGAGCAAAAGTGAAAGCAAAAAGTGGGTGCAAGCATGGCTGGTTGTTGAGACTTTCATATCAACTAATACACATACATTAAATTTTAGTAAAGTGACTTGGCTAATAATAATATTAATAATATTAATAATAATAATAATAATAATAATAACAGTTTAAAAAATCAAGGGGATTGATATTTTTCAGGGTGTAATTTCCAAAGTACTGTCAAGAATAATAATTACATGAACAGATTCCAAGAACTCTAGAGTGCTTTTAAGGATAATGATTGGCTAGGAGTGAGATAGAGCTAGCTAACCTAAGTTAACCTCAGCTCACTAAACCTAACCTTGTCACATGATATGTTCTACAAGTATAGACTTGCTTTGAGACTGGCTATGACGTCACAGATGAATGGCGGTGGGAGGCCGGACATGACTTTTTATTACACAAAAACATTTCCCTTTTTGCCAGGCTCAGTTTAGGGGCTGCGACATCGTCGTCATGTTGCCCCGTGTACATGGGTGTGTGTGTAGGATTTATGTGTTAACCTGCGTTATTGTGATTGTTGCACTTGCATGTGTAATCTCTTATGTAAAACCAAGTGTCCTGGCTGAATGACTGACTGACTGATTCACTGACTCACTGACTCATCATCGCCCAGCCAAAACTATTAATGTTAGAAACATGAAATTCTGGTGATATGTTCGTTGTAAGTCGAAAACGCCCACTAAGGAAGGATTTTTGGATATTCAGGTTCTAAAGGGTGTGTTAAGAGGGTAGACCTGTATTTCATTGAAAAACAATATCTCCCGATTGGTTTCATTGGGAGATGTGATACTCGGCATATACACTCATCATTAAAATTAAGAAGACATATGTCTGAGGTTTTTCGATGTGGTGTATATTATGAGGTGAAAGGGGTGAAATCTGGGGGTTGAAGGATTCCAACAGAGCGCGTGTATCTCTTAAACGACATAAGCGAGCAGTTTGAAACTCAGCGGAAAAAATCAGCTTAAAAAAATAGTAAATAGGTGTTCGACAGTTTTTTCATAAATCCAATTTAAGGGGCCCATGGGCAGGGGTGAAAATTCTGAGGAAAAAAACAGAAAAGAAAGTGTCCTAACTGATTGACTGACTCACCCACTCATCAAACTCAGGGGGAAAAACTGATAAAAACAAGTAAATAGGTGTTCGACAGTTTTTTTTTCATAAATCCAATTTAAGGGGTTCATGGGGTGGGGTGGAATTCTGAAAAATAAATGAAAGCAAATGTCCTAACTCATTCACTCACTCATCATCGCCCAGCCAAAATTATTGAAGTTTGAAACATGACAATTTGGGGTATGTTCGTTGTATGTCAAAAATTTCCACTAAGGAAGGATTTTTGGATATTCAGGTTCTAAAGGGGTCTTGAGGGGGTTAAACCTGCATTTAAGAGAATAACAGTATCTTACGAGTGGTTTCATTTGTGGATGTGATACTCGGCATATACACTAATAATAAAAAATAAGCAGACATGTGTCTAAGGGTTTTTCGATGTGGTGAATATTATAAAGTGTAAGGGGTAAAAAGTGGGGGTTGAAGGATTCCTAACGGAGCGTGTACATCTTAAACGATATAGGCGAGAAGTTTTAAACTCTGTGGGAAAATATCAGCTTAAAAATAAGTAAATAGGTGTTCGACCGTTTTTTCATAAATTCGATTTAAGGGGGCCAATGGGGTGGGGTGGAATTCTCGAAAAAAAAAGGAGAGAAAGTGTCCTCACTGACTGACTCACTCACTCACTCATCAAACTCAGGGGGGAAATTCAGCTTAAAAATAAGTTAATAGGTGTTCGAGCGTTTTTTTTTTCATAAATCCAATTTAAGGAGCCCATGTGGAGGGATGAAATTCTGGAAAAAAAATGAAAGAAAATGTCCTGACTCACTCACCCACTCATCATCGCTCAGCGAAAACTATTGAAGTTGAAAACATGACATTTTGGGAATATGTTCGCTGTATGTCGAAAACGTCCACTCAGGAAGGATTTTTGTTTATTCGGGTTCTAAAGAGGTGTTAAGGGGGTAAACGTGCATTTAAGTGAATAACAATATCTCATGAGTTGTTTCATTTTGGGATGTGATATTGGGCATATAAACTAATCATTAAAAATAAGCAGACATATGTCTAAGGGTTTATCGATGTGGTGTATATTATGAGCTGAAAGGGGTGAAAATTGGGGGTTGAAGGATTCTTAACGGAGCGTGTATCTCTTAAACGACATAGGCGAGAAGTTTGAAATTCAGCTGAAAAAATCAGCTTAAAATATAAGTAATAGGTGTTCGACCGTTTTTTTAACATCCAATTTAAGGGGGCCATGTGGAGGGGTGAAATTCTGAAAAGAAAAAAAAACAGGAAAGAAAGTGTCCTAACTGATTGACTCACTCACTCATCAAACTCAGGGGGAAAACAGCTTAAAAATAAGTAAATGGGTGTTCGACCGTTTTTTTTCTTCATAAATCCAATTTAAGGGTTTCATGGGAGGGGTGAAATTCTGAAAAATGAATGAAAGAAAATGTCCTGACTTACTCACTCGCTCATCATCACCCAGCCAAAATTATTGAGGTTAGAAACATGACATTTTGGGGTTATGTTCGATGTATGTCGAAAACGTCCACTAAGGAATGATTTTTGGATATTCAAGTTCTAAAGGAGTGTTAAGGGCGTAGACCTGCATTTCATTGAAAAAGAATCTCCCGATTGGTTTCATTGGGGGATGTGATACTCGGCATATAAACTCATCATTAAGAATAAGAAGACACGTGTCTGAGGGTTTTTCGATGTGGTATATATTATGAGGTGAAAGGGGTGAAAGATGGGGGTTTAAGGATTCTTAACGGAGCGTGAATATCTTTAACGACATAGGCGAGGAGTTTGAAACTCAGCGGAAAAAATCAGCTTAAAAATAAATAAATAAATAAATAAATATATAGGTGGTCGACCGTTTTATCATAAATCCAATTTAAGGGGCCCATGGGTAGGGGTGAAATTCTGGAAGAAAAACTTCCACTAAGGAAGTTTTTTGGATATTCACTCTCATCGACCAACCAAAACTATTTAAGTTAGAAGAATGACATTTTCACTCTCATCGACCAACCAAAGCTATTTAAGTTAGAAGAATGACATTTTGGGGATATGTTTGTTGTGTGTCGAAAACGTCTATTAAGGAGGGATTTTTGGGTATTCAGGTTCTAAAGGGGTGTTAACGGGGTTGAACCTGCATTTAATTGAATAACAATATGACACGACTATGACGCGAGCGAAGCCGCGGGTACCTGCTAGTAATTTAATATTTTCGTTGATGAAGAGTCCAGTCTTATAATATCAACTGGCTGTGTGCCTCAGCGGTAATGTTCTCCCCTGCTGATCCCAGGATAGTGATATCGAATCCCGGCGTGGTCAGTTGCCATTTAAGGGTGTTCAAGTGCGAGGGAGCCATGTCAGTAAATTTACTGGCACGTTAATGAGTACCTTCAATGCAAGATTCCGGCACACCAGCGTCTCTAAAAGCCGCAGTAATTAAATGGGACGTAAAACCATTATTGTTATTATTATTATTATTATTAGTCTATTATTGAAGTCTTATAAAGAAATTAGGGCCAGATGACCACTCTGTTCTGCCCCTTAGAGCAACTAACAAACCTTGTAAAGAGATTATTTATATCGTTGTTGTTGATTATTTAGGGGATTTGCGACATGGTGGTCATGTAGCCCCGTGCACTTGGGTGTGTGTAGAATTTGTCTGATAACCTGTGTCACGCTGTGGATTTGTAATTGAAGACTCCACGGGAAAAAGCGGAGTAAATCGCATTTTGTAATTTTTTCAGGAGAGCTAATTTAAACTTTCAACGCTAAAAAGAAATAGGCCTACTTAAAACACCTCAATTGAGGGTAAGCTTGCCACGGTGGGTGAGTGGATAGCGTGTCGGTCTACTAACCCCAAGATTGCAGGTTCGCTCCTGGCCATGGTAAGTGATTTTTGAAAGCCGGCAAAAATACGACACGCATGTCATACGATGTTGGCAAGTCAGAGAACTCATTTGAATTCAGTAGGCCGTGTTCATAATGGCAAAATTTATCTCGGGAGTTTCCGCCAACGCAAAGTTCCTCATTTCTCTACTAGAAAGCGCTATAGTGTTCAAGGAGCTTAGATATCTAACCTCCTTGACTTTCATAGTGATTCAAGGAACAACGAAATTCGACACGCAAGCTACCCTCTGGGTGTCAAATTACAGAGCTTGCACCCGGCACCCGAGGCCATACGATATTATAATATTATTATTATTATTAATTGAGTGTAAGCAATATAGTTATTTTGCCAAATGTATTTCTTACAAAGTAAGTACACGTAAAACAAATAACAACTAAAGTTAAATTAAGAAAACAGTGAGAGGATATGGAACGGTCTTTCCGTTTCCACTAAAAATAAAAACCTCTGTATCTCGGTGACATTCCGCTTTATTTGAAATTAATTTCAACTGATCTGTAGTAACGATGGCTGGCCACCAGATTGTGCTATAAACTCATTTCTAAAAGAATGGACTAAACCCCGTTCTTTCCGTTGTGTCTTCAATGATGTACAATTTTGGTAGGAGGTGAATGTGGCCTTAATTTACGTACTTGTTGTATTATTAACGGACTCGGGACATTGTCATCCAGAGCCCCGTGTTGTTTGTTGTGGGTGTAATTTATTTCATAATTGTACTATTGTCGTGATAGTACTAGTGCGTGCACTTGTAATAGGGGCAGTATTCGGAAGGTTATAGCCATTACACAGACACAGGTTATCAGACACACTTAAGTACATGAAGCTGCAGACAACAATGTCACAAAGCCCCTCATTAAACCAACAACAACATATAGAAACAACAACGAAACTTGTCCTATCAGAACGTTGGTGAGGAACGCTTGGCGTATATTTTATTTGGAGAATAACCTGTTCCTATTGACGTCCGAAACGGGGGAGGAGCTTACGTTAAGCTGTTTTCAATATGGCGGCGAGATAGTGACGAGAAGTAATTGGGTGTGTGCGTTTGTTATGGATTCTAATTTATGCTGGCAAAACACTACATATTTTCTTTCATTGATAGAAATATTTTTATATTCAATTTAAACGCAGTGCCTAATTACTACCAGTTAAAAATATTATCCACATGAAGATAGTTAATTTACTGTCTGCTGTTACATATATGAAGTCTGTACTTGGGAGCCTAGCGGTATCGATGTTTTTATTAATTTCACAATATATATATATATCGCACATAACACAAAGGACGACTCCCTGATAGTAAATTGAATCCAGCAAATCTGAATTTGCATGAATGTTTTGGGTTCAAAGAAGCGTTACTTGGGATGCTCAAATCATATTTAAATATTGCAAATATTGACCTACATACTTGCTGTTCAAAGGCAAGAATATAAATTTATTAATCTCTTGCCACAGGCAAGTTAAAATGGAGGCATCCTCTTTATAAATATATTTAATTAAGTATTTAAAATACATATATTTAACAAAGCTGGAGTCTCCATTTGAACTTGTCATAAGCAAACGGAACAGATCAAAAACTACACTTTAAGCCAAACCAAAGTCACTCCTCAGCTCGACATAAACCATAATACCAATTAAAACCTATACAAAACATACTCTCCCTACAGTTATACAACTTTCAAACCAACTATTTGCACTCAAAACTGAAAAACCCTGAAATGGGAACTAATTAAAGTTAGAATAGCCTAGGCCGATCAGGTCTTCTGCTACATTACTGCATATGTATATTCAACATCACTATAACTTCCAAATTACGATTAAGTGACCTATCTGCCTGAGTAGTATAGGTGTTACCGGTCTGCCTGGGATGATGGGTCACCAAACCGGTACTTAAAACTAAGATTTTACATTTTAATTAACTAAATTCAACAGTAAGGAGATCTTAGCCAAAACCACAATTTAAGCCCAAATCATACTTCAATGACCTACATACTTGCTGTTCAAATGCAAGAATATAAATTCTCTGGCAAATTAAGGCTAGGAACAGCATTTTTCTTAAGTTTTCTAACCATTCGGCTATTGCCAATCGGAAGAACCCCTAAAATAAGTTTACGAAGAGCGGATTACATTCTATGTACGGCACAGAAGTAATAGGCTACAAGATTATCAGTATTTTTGATGTAGCTAAATGCATGTGAATACAAATTAGAGACAATAACTATCAATAATCAACAGTACCGGTGGAAAGAAGTCGTCTTCACAAAAATGCAGACTGCACACTGTCATGTAACATGTAACACGTTTTCCAATAGACAGCGCCGAAGCCCATCTTTCTCTCTGAACTTTTTGTACAGGAAAGTAGTGAAGAGATTTCGTACCCGTTTTATACGATTTGCAACCGTATACAGAGCAGTACCTCCTCTAATTTGACAAATTTCTTTCTGTTTCCATCACGACGTCAATGCTTCACCATGTAAAATAACCTCACCAGTCACAATGTTACAGCTTCAACATTCTACCGCGTGGCTGCGCCATCCAACTTTTCTGACGTCAATACAGTAACCTTCTACGATGTTCATCCAAACAGAAGATGATTTTCTTCTGTCTGAAATCTTCTACGTCATTTAGTTTGAAAATGAAGATTGGCCCGTAAATGTTGCAGTGTGCTCATTCAGATCAACCTAAATGCGTACCACATGCATTGATTGCAGCGATGTTTCAGTGTTCTCTGATTGCGAAGGAATAGATTTGCGTTACTCACGCTTTGAATGTACGATGAAAATTATTTTATTAACTCCAGTTAAGTAAATAAATTTACAACTTAATCTTCTTCTTCTTCTGTCGTTTAGGCTGACTGTGGACCACGTTAATTTGATTTCAGCTTCTGGATCTTTATTTTATCCAAATACTCCTCCATTCCATCGCTCTGCATTCTCCCACTTTCTTCAGTCCGTGGTGCCTGGATCCGTGATGTAGCACGACTCTTAAAACCCGTGAAATTCTTAATATTGGCTTTGTATGCTTCCCTGTTGCTGATTTCAGCTTCAGATGTTGCCATTTCTTCTAGGTCCTTCTTCACCTCCAGATACCAGCGAGCTGTGGTTTCCTGGTCGCAAAGAATTTCATTATCCGGTTGGTTAATCAACCTGGGTCCATTCTGTATATACTGTATGTCCAAAGAACATGGCCTTTCTTTTCCCGATGGTGTCTGAGATTTTATCCAATCTGAGGTATTGTGCCCGTTTAGACCGGAGTCCGCACGACCACATATGCATTTTACCAATAATCAGTCAGCGCGAGAGTCAAAATATCCCGGGGCGCCAGATGGGTTAAAGCTAATCGCAAAAACGACATCAAATGAAAAAAATGCTTTACTGATTTTTGGCTCAATGCAACAATAAGGATAGAAGGAGATTCAACTGGGCATAAAACATCATGTAAAATTATCTCATTTTATTTTGAATTTAAAATTGACTGCAAAAATGCTCAAAGCAGCATCATTCACGTGTCGCGACCCACACTCCTATTTACATAATGTACAGAAATTTCCCAAACACATTTGACAATTATCTTTGGAAACACAAGTCTGATTATTAGTCCTGTAGACTGTGTTCCAAAATTATATCGATTATTCATGATTAAATCCAGTTCAAATTTAATTGTCTTTACTGGAAATACTGTACTTCACTGTTTGAATTTTTACATAATATTAACACTCGTAGAATAAATGTTCATAGAATTTTTAACTTTCACTTATTTTTCCAGGTTCAAAAAATATTGTCAAAAAAATATTATTATTTCTGAATCAACACAAATTATTTACGCATATTAATAACATCTGAAAAGTATTTGACCTTTGAGCATAGCATCGAAGAACTGTGCGAAGCACAACAAAATTAATTGTTCTTCTGACATTAAACGTTTCGAGAAGTGACTCGATTATGAACTTCAAGTTCCTAACAAAACATATGATTTCTGAATCATCAACTTGATCAATAAATTGTTGAACCATTCAACTATTTGATTTTCCACTTGGAATCATTATTAAGAAAAATATTTATATTTATGGCCATTTTAGTAATTTTCACAACTTGCAATTCTTCGACAGAATGCGGAAATAAGAATTGTAGCTTCATAATAAATTCATTTAGTTCATGGCACTAGGATTGAAAACATCCTTCAAATTATTCGTGGTTATAGAATTATTTTTAATTGGCAGTGGCCCATTCTATTATTTGTGTAAGAACACAATATTCCAACAACAACGGCAAAGGTCTTCCTCTGAAGAAGAATAAAATACTATCATGACAAAACCGGGTTCTAGCAAAATCAAAGTCTTAATGGAATCCGTAAACAAGGTTGAAATAAGAACTGATGGTTTCAAGAAATAACCTTCGG
The DNA here is from genome assembly GCA_946902985.2 of Meconema thalassinum. Taxonomy (NCBI): domain Eukaryota; kingdom Metazoa; phylum Arthropoda; class Insecta; order Orthoptera; family Tettigoniidae; genus Meconema; species Meconema thalassinum. The sequence continues at coordinate 438,242,554 of OX336393.1, read as the reverse complement.
GTCATTCATACGACGAAATGTGTAGTTCCAATACTCCTTCTATAAACCTGAGCCATCGAACCTGCTATTTGATTGATGCTCCAATAAAACTCCTCATTCCTGCGACTTAAACATGCGCACCTGGGAATGGCATTTCAACTACTCCACACACATAAATTTTCTTCCCAAAATTTATACAATAAATCAAGCCTCTGCTTGTTATCAACACTGGAAGATTTATAAACTCACAAGTTTATTTTATTTTACCATTCAGTTCAACCCGTGAAGTTACCATACTTATGATACTCTTTATTTCACTTTCGAATGTGTATTTAAGTCATGATTTTATATAAATACAAAAATATCCTATTTGATACAATTATCAATTGCTTCCCATTTCATGCCTCTCCGTGTTATCTGAAAAATATACTTTGCTCATTGCAAATATCAACTGTTCAACCAGAACTGAAATGTTGGTTGAATGCGGGCTTGCGCTAACCACTCTCCTTCGGAAAATCACCTGTTCCAAACTAGAAATGATTAAACTACTTCATAAGCTCTCTCTCAATACATATGATTATTAGAAAAATATAAGATCCAAAAATTATTTAGAAAAGTTATGAAAATTATTATTAGTGGATTATTATTATTATTATTAGTTATATTATTTTAAATATATTTAATTATTATTTCATTATGTGAGAATCCACATGTTCGAATCTTCGAATATGGAAAAAGTATCCATTCCTCAACAAAAAATAATTTAACTTTTACAGTTACATCGACGGTTTTCCGTGACTTCCCAAAAATATGAAATATTCAAATAAATCCTCGTTATGCTCGGTCATCGATCCTAAACTGTTCTGAGTGCTGAAAATACTCAGAATAACTCTAATATGTCTTGCGTAAATCATTGCAAGATTTAAATATGAAGAAAAATAAATGTGTTGGTCATCTGCAGAAAAAATAGTTTGTTCCAATTAGCTAGGCATAGTATAAAGTCAAAATGTGGCTTACATTTCTTGATGGTCTTGAAGCGTAGTGAACCTGGTCTGTACCAGATTTATCCAGAAACATGCCCTGTCGGACACGCACGTCTAATCCTTGTATCGGCCGCCATTATATACCCACAATCCGTCTAACAAGACATAGTGGTAATATCTCTTGACGTTTGAAGTAACTGTTGATCCATTTTAATATTGGCTCCTATCAAAACCATAGCCGTTTGCTTAAATGGGGTCAGATCTAAATGATCTATTCTCAAATATGTCAGTTGTAACATAACTCACGGTAATCGTTTCAGTACAAGAAAACACTGACAGTCTAAACCAATCAACGGCTGTTCTGAAGATCGTTCCCTGGGCATGGCTTCACACCATCTATCATGCGCGAAGCAACATATAGTTTCCCATCGTCGGCTAATGAACAACACCGTGATAGACTGGCTTTCAATATACTGAAAGATCGGAGTGGTTATTAAGTTACAAATATGAAACTGACTGAATTGGACTAAAATATCCAAGTATTAGATTATTACTGGTCTGTGACAAAGTAGTATTCTAGACAAAGTCTAGCATATGTCCATGTAGAAATAAAATATTTCACCAGTGTCCGTTGAAAAATATCAATCACCTTAGTGATTCTCTCTGCCGGAAACTTACTAAGTTCCACTTGTAGCGCAGCACTTTTGTGACTATCACAATTTGAAAATAACTTCTGCGTAGATCCGGCAACCATGTGCCTTGGCTCAGCGTAGCGGCACCTTGCTAGGCAAGTGCTTGTTTCGAAGTGAGCTGAAGTTGCTTCGGCCTGCCGGCTTTTATTCAAAACGGTCAGGGTCACGCTGCATCAGCTGAAATCTGGAAATCCTCATATCTCTGGTATCCCTGGTCCGATTTACTTGATACTAAGTGCATTCTCTTTCATTTGGCCGTGCCAGTAATCTGATCCAAGTCTCAAGTCTCTACTCCATGGCTAACTATTTAATCAATAAATAGTCTCGACCTCTGCTACTACTCGCTACGTCACTTGACCTGCTCTTACCTGCATAAAATTTCCAATTGCTTCTAGAAGCAATGGAGCGCGATATTCAAATATCTCAACTTTCAAAAGCGGCTGTAGCCTTTCCCTTGATATCTAGGTGTCTGAATCTTGGAATACCCATTCCTAGAGTTGGGCACAGTATATTCTTTTTCTATACGACCCATCTTCTGTTCTTTTAGGTCCAAGTATCTTCCTAAGAATCATTCTCTCTATTTGCTCCAACATTTTGATCATTCCTTTCTTTGTCAGACACACACATTCAGCTGCATATATGACTTCCAGACTAATCACTGTCTGGTATTATTTTTATTATTAATAATATTATTATTATTATTATTATTATTATTATTGAAAAAGTTTTCTTTTTATTACATTTTAGAATTGGTATGCCACAGATAAATGGTTTATATAACCGACATCATCTGCATCACGAATAACTTTAGTGCATGGCTCAGGAGTTCTATTGTAACAAACGAGCGTGTCGAGTAGTTGGTCTCAGTTCATTGACACGTATTGTATCTGTGAATATTTATTCTGTTTGAAATGTAGAATTAAAAGGTCTGGTGTAAGTGGTCGGCAACTCTACTTAGCCTCTAACTCTACTTAACCTTTTATTTTTCACATTGCTTGAATAGTTCTTCGAGATATATTTTCGAACCACCTACCTTCCTATCAATATTAATCATACTAATACCTAGGTATACATTTAATACATTAATGCTGAGAAAGTGACGAAATACATGCCTCTGGCTAAAGAGATCCGACTGATGTGGCGACAGGAATTTGTCAATGTATTGCCAATCATAATCTCTTCCACAGGGTTCAAACCGAAGTCGCTGAAGGCCAACCTCGATAAACTGGGGCTTCACCATAATCTGCATAACAGTATGCAGAGAGTAGTTAGAGACCTGCTCCATAGTTCGTTCGTTCCTCAACTTACCAATATAGAGAACTCCACTCCATCTTGCAACAAATGCCAATGAAATGGTGAATTGTACCCAATAACATGGTGAACTTATAAATAATAATAATGTTGCAACAAGATTTGTTTTTCCTATCTCTTTCCATCAAAAGTGCTGAAATAGCTAGAGTTTCATCGCTCACCAGGCATGCTGCAACTGCGTGCATCACTCATGCAGATTATTCTTTAGCGTATGGCTTCTAGTGCCAGGAGTGTCCGGGGACATGTTCGGCTCGCCAGAGGCTGTGGCTGCTTCAATGCGGACACCCATGGGGTGAGCTACAAGTTCCATTCAATTTCAAGTAGTTCCAACTTTCGCTACCATATGTCACTGACACCTAGTGGTGAACGTAAGAACTTTGATAGAGCGTCTCGATGAAATCTAACCTACAATTTAGCTTCACACAAGTTTAATTAGTGGAAGGTTCTTTCACATGCCATAAATCTATGACATGGGACGCTGGTTTTACTTTCCCTCCGAAGGATGGCATACTGAATGATTTTAACGCTCTTAAACATCCAACGATTTCGAGTGGGCTTGAACCCGCAATCTTGGACATAGAAGCTCAGCATGCTACCGACTACGCCACCGAAGCCGCTACTCATGCAGACATGTGGACAGTCGAGACGAATCAGTATCTTTCATGTTACTCATAAAACAGGGAGGATACATTATTTTTACTGTAGATTAAAAATACTATCTCTATTTAGTATGAAACAAAGTCCCAGATTCTTGAATGTTACGGGTAAACTCGAGAAGCACTGGATGGATTTTGATGCGGTTTCCACCATTCTGTAAAGGATATCTCGAGGATGATTTTGTAGAAAATAATTTATTTATGATCAAAGGAAGCCGAGCACTAACGATTTCAGTGAAAAAGCCGAAAAAAAAACCTGGCGTCCGAGCGTTTTGTAAGCTTACGCTGGGCAAACCGTTAAAAATATCTATATACTATGAGTGTAATAATTGTTCAGCATGAAAAGTTCTACAAAATGCCCGGGAGAGCATATCTCTATCTTTAATACATCGCCTACTATAAGTGTTTTTACGTTTTCATTTCTTCCAACAATCTCCATTCAACTACTTAGGCGACAGTTTACGAGCTAGCTAGGGGCGAGTCTATCACCCCAGTTACAGCTTAGCTAGCGGACGAGCTTATTGCCCCAGATACAGCCATCAGCAAATTGTCGAGTCGTGTTGAGTTAAAAACTTTAGAGAAAAGTGGTTGTGTTTGAAGTTTCCCTGGAAGTGCAACCCGACTTTTCTTCATTTCGCCTGTGACATTTCGTTCCGCAAAATTCACAGTCAAGTTAAGATTGCACCTCGCCATTCTTAAATTAGTCTGACAAGAATTTGTTGCACAGGCTTCTCCATGATAATATAATTAATAGTCCAGTCAGTGATTTTAACCCATCATGCCGAGACGTAAAACGGATATTGGTCGTTGTTCATTGGCATTGAAAAAAAAACATATCACGTAATACATTCATAACTGTTCCCGGGCGAAGCCGGGTCGGGTTGCTAGTTTCAAAATATGATAACATTTCTGACCGTCAAAACTTGTATTGAAAACACTATTATTCCGGTTCGTGCAACAGAATTTGGATTGAAGAATGGATGTCAGGGGAGCTTGTGCCAGTGAACACCAAATGTAATTTAAAGAGCACCAGGTTGAGAACGCTTGTACTAATCCGTGTCCAACTAATAGAGCAAGTACAACATATTCAGGGCCAACTACAGGGTCATTATCTATGTGCGCCTCGATAAACACGGCAAGCTAAGCCGCCTGTGACTCTCGCAGATCGCGAGCGCACGTACACGGTTCAGCCGGTGGTGGTGCACTCCGTTGACTCATACCGTTAGTTCACACGTGTTTTGTCATTCATATGGACGTGTATCTGCAAAGCATAGACGTTAGTGTTGCACGTTTAGTGAGTACTAGCATTACCCGTCGCGGCTTCGCCCGCGAATATTCTAGTTGTAAAGAGTACGCTTAGCAAAATCTCAATCATGAATGCTATGATTGATTTATCCTTGGTATGAATAATCAGACTTTATCAATTCAGCTACTGGTTCAGTGGTTAAGGGTTCGTCATTCCTTCATAGGTATATCAGAGCGAAGTTAGTTTTCTGGGAATATCACAGACACTGTTAATTTAAGGGCCTTTAAATGTGGTTTTCGGAGACCCTTTATAGTCGGATGAAAAAGACCTTTCGTACCACACCCACACGTGAAAATTGCGTGAAAAAATTCTAGAGTGCTCCTTGACCCCCTTAAGCGCATTATACTGTATGTATTGATGAATTTTACAGCTTAATTTGGTTCAGTGATAACCTTATAACCGTCTGGAAACTTTCACAGTAATGTAATATTTGGAATTTCATTGCGTCTTACAGAAATAGATGGACCTGTGAGATTCTGTTACCATGGTTACCGAGTTGCATTCTTTCATTATTTCATTGTAAATATTCATGTTTTAATGTATTTATTTAATTGTGAGGATTTAAAGAGTAAGTGAGTGCGTTTCGCTTACGCATTGCGTTATGCTGAACCTGTAGGTACCCTATATGTGTAGGTTGGTGTAAATGGGTCCTTATTTTCGGTACAAAACTGGAATGGGACCTTAGCAGAATAGTATAGGGAGGGATTGTGATTACTGTGATTGTTGATCAGGCCTAGACACCAATTCACATTTTGCGAACGTGTTTAGGCCTATATCCATAATTTGAACATGAAAAGCAGAAAATCTTGTTCTGAAACGAGACGAAAATTTCGAATCAAGTTTCCAGGAATACCTGTGCCTAATGCCAGTACAATTAGGAGGCTCGCTAAACGATTCAAGGAAACAGGCTTCGTAAATAATAAAAGAGTTGACAGACATTCTTTCATCAGAAGATGTCAGGTGTATGTTACAAGAGAGGGAGGACATGTTCAGCATCGGCTATGAGCACTGTAAGTACACATTATTGAACATGTTTGTTAAGAGTGTGAAAGTGCGCGCCTACACCGGCTGAACCGGGTACGCGCGCCCGCGATCTGCGCCTGTCATAACCGGCTTAGCTTGCCGTGTTTATCGGGGTGCACATAGATAATGACCCTGTAGTAACATATTCATTATATAATGATTTCTCTCTAGACGTGAGAGATCTCATTTCCTAATCGTGTACCTCTCCTTTGATTTGAGTCAGAAGTGATGAGGGGCAAATTACCCTGTCACCAGTAACATTGCCTTTGTACGAGAGGATTAAGGGATTTGGGAAATGGGCAATCAACCGAGTATTATTGTCCTACGTAGTTTATGAAGCGCAGAGCATCTCCTTTAAGTATGTATGACAGGAGGTATCTGAAGTGCAGTGGAGATTAATTGTCAGATGTGGGACCGATTTCAAATCTAGTTTCAGCTACAGGGGTGTGCAAATTATTAGACAAGACGCCAGTTTCCAAAACTAATTTTCACGGCTTAATGCACTAAATATGATTTTCTGGCGGTGAAATTTCTTCCAATATTTAAACAAGAGTCTTAATTGCATTTTATTTTAAGAAACTCAAACTACAATGATTTCTGTATAATTTCCACTAACAGAGGAGCTTTGCTACTGCAAAATGCCACTCGTTTTGTTTTGATTACTTCACTCTACTTTTCGAGTGAATTTAGAGCTGAGGGATTTGGAGTCATTTTACTGATGATCCGCTCTTGAACTAATCAAAGGTTCAGGAAATACGGATTGAGGTCACCTGACTTAGAGGGTACATTCCCAAGTCAAAGAAAAAATAGAAAATGGGCCAAGCCCAGGTATCCTTAGGAATCCCCAATTCTGAAAGTTCCCAGACACATTTCCTTATGGAAAAACGCTGATAGTCAGTCTGAAAGACTGGACTTTATATCATTTTAAATGCTAGCAGCCGAGTACCAAGAAGGCAGTGCGAGAACAGAGTTTCAAGATTCTATTTTGTTTCTTCACTGCCTACTTGATTGTTCTCGCACTGCCTACTTGATTGTTCTCGCACTGCCTTCTTGAAACTTTGTTCTCCCACTGCCTTCTTGGTACTCGGCTGCTACATCGTACTATGACGTCACACACTTCAGTGCATTCTCTGTACATTTCGTCCCGTCACCGTATCGTAACGCCAGACCCCAGTGAAGTCGACATGATCATTTAAAATGATAAAAGGTGTAGGTCAATAAGGGAGGAAACATTACTAAGTAGTGTTACAAAAGATGCCAGCAGTTGGTCAATAAAATGATTTTGAATAAAAAATTGTGACTGATTTACATTCTTTATTTGATTCTAGTAATCTGTACACAAGGTAGCTCAAGCAGATTTAAAATATTCCAGTCATCTCTGATGTTGTTGTTGTCGTTTATTTCGAGGGGATGCGATATCGTAGCTCCGTGTATTTGTGCGTCTGTAGAATTTGTGTGATATCCTGTGTTATTGTGATGGCTGTATTAGTGTGTGCATTTGTAAATTGTGGACAGGATTGGTGGCCGTAGCCTTAATTTAGAATAATAATAATAATATCGTATAACCTCGGGTGCCGGGTGCAAGCTTTGTTATTTGACACCCAAAGGGTAGCTTGCATGTCAAATTTCGTTGTTCCTTGAAGCACTATGAAAGTTAGATATGTAACCTCCTTCAACACTATAGCGCTTTCTAGTAGAGAAATGAGGAACTTTGTGTAGGCGGAAACTCCCGAGATTAATTTTGCCATTATGAACACGACCTACGGAATTCAAATGGGTTCTTTGATATGCCAACATCGTACAGTATGACATGGTGTCGTAATTTTTGCCGCCTTTCAAAAATCACTTAACACGGCCAGGAGCGAACCTGCAAGCATGGGGGTTAGTAGCCCGACACGTTGACCACTCACCCACCGTGGCAAGCTTTAATTTAGAAGCCATCCCAGCATTTGCCTGGAGTAGAAGTGGGGGAAACCACAGAAAACCATTTCCAGGATGGCTTAGGTGGGAACCAAACTCTCTTGTTCACAATTGTGACTCACGTGGCTGAGTGTATTCCATTCCAGCCCTCACACCTGAATTAAAATTTCATAACAAAGTCGGTAATCAATGTCAGCTGAGAATGCTAGCCACTACACCACGAGGTGGTCTTCCTGTTATCTCGTCCAGAGTGTATTAGCGGGTTCATCAACCGAAGTGGGTTCAAACTCTATGGGAACGTTCAAATCTTGAAACTCAGCCGCATAAACTTCACTGGGTAAGACGCCATTCATTTACATTGCGGGTATTTTAAATGATACACCTGTTGGCATAATAACGACAAGTTGTTGAAATCTGGGGGAGTGTGCACTGCACGTCATTAGAAGGTCTCTTCATAACATTACCGCCTTGTGGTGTGTGGCTGGGATATGAAAGAATCTCAAACTTATCAAAGAAAGTCTGTTGTGTGATGAGAGATAGTTATCCTGCTTAAAGGATGCTGTTATAGTCTAAAAAGCGTCTGCTTGACAAGTTCTCCTAACGTATTAAAGTTTGTCGTGCTCATTATTCTCCCACTTAGCGACTTGTAAATACAGATCAGCAATATGGCTCTTCCTAGCTCTTGACAGTTTTCCTTGCAATTTTACAGTAATGTCAGTCAGTTTCCAGGATATGTGACACTTCTGGATAACGAGTTTCTTATGTTAGCTTAAGGTGATTGGGGTCAATTGAATCAGAAATATTACACACATCAAAAAAAGTTTTGCATCACCTCGGTTCCAAGAGTTCCGGAACCTTTAAATACAAAGGGAATAGAGATCAACACAAACAACATTTCAGCTCGTTTTATTGCTCATGAGACCCACACATTGCATGTTGTACCATCATACAGCTAGACTTTCAGCATTTGTGGTCCAGATTGCAGTACACACCACTACCTCTAATACCCAGTAGCACGTCCTCTTGCATTGATGCATGCCTGTATTCGTCGTGGCATACTATCCACAAGTTCATCAAGACACTGTTGGTCCAAATTGTCCCACTCCTCAACGACAATTCGGCGTAAATCTCTCAGAGTGGTTGGTGGGTCAAGACGTCCATAAACAGCCCTTTTCAACATATCCCAGGCATGTTCGATAGGGTTCATGTCTGGCGAACATGCTGGCCACTGTAGTCGAGCGATGTCGTTATCTTGAAGGAACGCATTCACAAGATGTGCACGATGAGGTCGAGAATTGTCGTCCATGAAGACAAATGCCTCTCCAATATTCTGCCGATATGGGTGCACTATGGGTCGGAGGATGTCATTCAGGTATCGTAAAGCCGTTTCGGAGACTTCCATGACCACCAGTGGCGTACGTCGGCCCCACATAATGCCACCCCAAAACATCAGGGAACCACCACCTTGCTGCACTCGCTGGACAGTGTGTCTAAGACGTTCAGCCTGACCAGGGTGCCTCCAAACACGTCTCCGACGATTGTCTGGTTGAAGGCATATGCGACACTCATCGGTGAAGAGAACGTGATGCCAATTCTGTGGGGTCCATTCAGCATGTTGTTGGGCCCATCTGTACCGCGCTGCATGGTGTCGGGGTTGCAAAGCTGGACCTCGCCATGGACGTCGGGAGTGAAGTTGCGCATCATGCAGCCTATTGCGCACAGTTTGAGTTGAAACACGACGTCCTGTGGCTGAACGAAACGCATTATTCAACATGGTGGCATTGCTGTCAGGGTTCCTCCGAGCGGCAATCCGTAAGTAGCGGTCATCCACTACAGTAGTAGCCCTTGGGCGGCCTGAGCGAGGCCTGTCATCGACAGTTCCTGTATCTCTGTACCTCCTCCATGTCCGAACAACATCGCTTTGGTTCACTCTGAGACGCCTGGAAACTTCCCTTGTTGAGAGCCCTTCTTGACACAAAGTAACAATGCGGACGCGATCGAACTGCGGTATTAACCTTCTAGGCATGGTAGAACTACAGACAACATGAGCAGCGTACCTTCGTCCTGGTGGAATGACTGGAACTGATCGGCTGTCGTACCCCCTCCGTCTAATAGGCCCTGCTCATGCATGGTTGTTTACATCTTTGAGCAGTTTTAGTGACATCTATGAACAGTCAAAGGGACTGTATCTTTGATACAATATACACAGTCAACGTCTATATGCCGGAGATCTGGGAACCGAGGTGATGCAAAACTTTTTTTGATGTGTGTATATAAAAATAATAATAATAATAATAATAATAATAATAATAATAATAATAATAATAATAATAATAATAATAATGGCAGAGTGTGAAGACCAAAAAATAATGTAAAAACTGTCAAACGTGGTCTATAGTTGGCCGTAACTAAAATAATATTCAACATAATTTCTACTTCGAAATTGGGTACTTTTAGTACAATGCAACTATGGAAGATTTACAACAATTACATATCACCATAGAAGACATCCACGACCGCAGCATTTGTAGACAAAAAATCAAAAACCAGAAATTTGAATTTAGATCACAGCCCTAAAGAAATAGGCGTAAATGGACAGATGAAGAGAAGAAGGCACAGTGAACGGATGAAAGGTCTTTGGGAAGATAAAAATAGGAAAAGGGCCACCACCATAAGCTAGATATTTGTGTTTTTAGTGCTCTCCTTAAAAAGGAATGTACGCGTTTTTATATATATGCATCACTGCAACGATATTGTCCTGGGATATCTCTACATCAATGTGATCTTGAAGAGACTGCCTATTTTGGACCCTCCGTCCACAAGAGAAGAAGGTGTGATAAGCATTATCTAATTCATTGATACAGTAGATACAATCTGATGAATCCACATTCCACATCTTCTTAAGATAGGAACAGAAGTGCAAATGACCAGTCAAGTACTGAGTGAGATAGTAACCAACCTCACCATGTTTCCTCTCTGTCCAAGCCTGCACCTGAGGGATCATTCTCTCAGTCCACTGGCTTTGATCTGCTTGCTCCCATTCAATCTAGCAATTGTGAAGGGTTTGTACTCTTGCCGATCGTCTTGCATTTTGTAAACCCACATCAGATTTCCTCAAGTAAATGTTCTTGCGTTTTTTCGCAAGAAGGAAAATCGGAATAATCCCGGCGATAACGAGAACTGCTTCCTCAGAGACCGTGCGATACGCGCAAAGCACCCCGCCTCTGCACTTGCGCCAGTGACTTCCTATAAATTTCCTTATCCAGGGCATCCGCCCACATTTCCGCTCCATACAGCAGAACTGAATGGATGGCTGTCATCAACGGTCTTCTTTTACTAGATTTTGAACCACCAACATTGGGCATAAGCAGACGGAGGGACATTACTCCTCTGGCTGCCTTATCTGCATTCCGTCTAATTTGTTCTCCAAAATTCATTTTACTGTCGATCATGATGAAAATAATAATATTAATAATAACTGACCAATGGCAAGCGTAGCCGAAACTTCTAGTTCCGATTCATGGTTACACCTTGATATTTTAACTGTCTACTCTTTAACTCTCTATTGCTTAATGAGATTAATATTATTAATAATAATGATGGAGAAACTGGAAACAAAGGAAAGGAAGATTTTGTGGTAAATCTTAGGTCCGGAAAAAGAGAATTGTAAGTTTAGAAGACGGCATCACCAGGATTTATATACACACGTGGAGAAAATTGCTTACGCGATGCGGAAAAGACGGATTACCATTTCGCCCGACCCCGACCGTGCCCTTCAAATGTTATTAAGTTTCGTCAATCTAACATAGTGGCTGTGCGAAATATTTCACCTGAATTCCATATCTCCGAAACTATTACTGATATCACCATGAAATTTCGTTGATGATGAAGGGCACTACTAGAAGTTCAACTATGAGACCTTCAAAAACATGTTAACTACAAAGCCAACATGGCGGCCAAGCAAATTTGAAACTTTTAAATAGACCTTTCTCGCGATTTGTCCATCCAAATGCAATGAAACTTGGTACAGCAAATGTTTATACACATTGTAACGCACTGTTATCTAATTTAGTTCAATTGTTCGCATAGTCTCAAGATGGTGGCTGTGCGCAATTTTAACATGAAGTTTTTATTTCTTGTATATTAATCATGCGATCGAATACCCGTACTGGTATTCTCGCCATGTTGAATTTGAGACCTTTCATCCGTTCACTGTGCCTTCTTCTCTTCATCTGTCCATTTACGCCTATTTCTTTAGGGCTGTGATCTAAATTCAAATTTCTGGTTTTTGATTTTTTGTCTACAAATGCTGCGGTCGTGGATGTCTTCTATGATGATATGTAATTGTTGTAAATCTTCCATAGTTGCATTGTACTAAAAGTACCCAATTTCGAAGTAGAAATTATGTTGAATATTATTTTAGTTACGGCCAACTATAGACCACGTTTTAGTTCACCCATGGGATTTTTAACAACCTGGTGGTCACAAATTCAACATGGCGATGACGCGAATTATAACTATTAAAATGGAAGTTTTGCGCGATTTAACCATCCGAGTGCAGTATAATTTGGTACGGTAAATGCTTAAACAAATTCTAATCCACTGGCATCTAATTTATTTAAATTGTTTTCATAACCACAAGACGACAGCTGTGGAAATTTTATAATCTGGTTTTCATATATTGTGTCTTAATCATGCGATTGAAATTTGAATAGCCTGTTAGGCTACACCTACACAATAATCTTCATGTAATTGTACATAACTCTAAGACCTACATATAGAAAATCCAACATGGCGACCATCTGAAATATTTGAGCGGTTCTCAATAGGCTATCTACGAATCTATTACAGCAATCAGACTGAAATTTTGTATGTTGATAGAGGCAATTAACATAAGTAGGATATATGAAAATAGGCTTTATAGTTCTTCACGTAACTAGGCCTACTTGATTCTTCTCGGCTTAAATCAGTATGTTTTGGAGAAAAATGAGTACAAAGTTCGAATCTAAATAGACTAAATCCAAATGAAGGGAAACTTATTCAAAAATAGATGAGAGTTTTATTGGTCACTGTCTAAATTAGCGAGTTATATTATTACAGTAGCCTATAAGAGTACTGTACAGGTATTGGAAATGTGGAAAAGATCGCATCTGGAACCAAAGACTCTGCAGCCAAAGCATGGATACACTCCATTCTCAATACAGTTCTTGACGTAATGGCTTGTTTCACCAACAACTGGAGCGTGTCCTATTCTACAAAAGTTGATAATATATCATGGCCATGTGGTTTAATGGACAGTACACCAGTTCTACAGAACTTGAGTTCGAATTCAGTCCTTATCTACACTTTCAACGCATGCACCTATGTTGTGCTAGGGTGAGTCGTAAAGCTCTATATTGCGAATGTTAAAATGACAATATAAATGCCCATGTATGAATTATTATTTTTACAGACTGTTTATTGGTTCTTCCTCAGTGTACCGATCCTCATTCATATGGCACACTTTAATAGAATTTTATAATTTTTTTTCATTGAACATCTTATTCTTTTTTATTAACTATATACTTGAACAAATTGACGTTTCGAGGATCCACAGTATCGGTGTGCAATATAAATTATATGACAAAATAATTATGGAGATACCACCAGAAGCTCCTGAGAAAATGGGGCTTTTATTTTTATTTTAAGCAAGTTATTTTGAGAGAATTGATGTTAAAGTAAGGCTATTTCGTTTTGAAGCATTTTCACACAGTTTCACTTTCCACCTACAAATATTACAACTAACAGTGCCACTAAAAACAGAATTCAATGTAACTAAATAATATGTTAATATTTTTTACAATATTGTAGTGGGTTATTCCCGACATTAACAAACAAGATGTTCCGTGACGAACTAACATTCATGCCAATGATTAATCTATATGAATCTATCTAGAATAATGACGAAATAAAGTTGGTAATATCGAAATTTCTAATTAGTTCGAAATACTATATACCTGGCATAATGTAGCCTGGAGAATAAGTTCTGCCCTAAAACTTCCCCATACGGGAGAACGAAACGCATCAGGCGAAAGCCTGGACAAAATAACTACTGTGGTCAAGAAAATTAGACTGAAGCGGTGCGGGGTAGTGGACATGAAATACGTGACTAAAAAACCAATGTAGGTAGCAATACATTAACAATTTTTATTTCTAATAATGAATTTATAACCAATAAACAAATTGCACTTAAGTGCTTATCACAGAAATGAACAATTATAAATGTAGTAAAGTGTGAGGGCCTGATGACAGAAACCCAGATTAAAGAAAGGTCCATGAAACAAGCTTGCTTGATTGGAGAGAAGTTGAGCTTAACATAAAAAAAAGGGATGCACTTTATAAAAAGAGAGAACCATAAAAAAATGATTAAGAGTGTAAAATAACTGGTATGATATAAGTTCTTCATAAAAGTAAACTTATCTTTGAAGAGCCAGCTCCTTAAAAGTTCCAGCTAGCACACGTTGATTTAAAAGTCCTCACGTTTTCTTTAGAAGGAGGCGTACATGGCCTAGAGATATGTGCACCATTGATAAAATGTCAACTCTCTCTTCTTTTCTTGAGAAGGAATGACATTTATAGCTTCCAAGTGATGATCCAGCAGTATTTCGAAAGATGATTCAAAGTATCCCATCTAAGGTGAAGGTGAAGAGTACAACAGCTGGCAATTAGTATTGCCATCTTGAGTAATACGTCATGGTGCAGATCTCGTGACGTAACTGCTAGGTAGCGTAGAGACTAGCGATGGTGTCATGAGATGCAGTAGCGGTGACCAGCAGGTTGAAGTAATCAGAAGTGGCGGTTGATCAGAAGTGGCGGTTGATCAGAAGTGGTGAAGAACGCCAGCAAGTGGCGTCTTAAATAGGGATCATGGAACCCTCTCGAAGCTGGAGATCGCCCGACTGGACAAAGACCTGCCATTGGTCGAACGAAAGTCAGGGTGACGTCAGTCGACACTACTCAGCGGACAGTGGATCAACCAGTAGATGTCCTGTATGTCGGGAGTGAGGACGTTTGAGGTAGCGAGCGACTGAAACACTCGAGGTGAGAACTATAATATCTATGAATAAGTGATTGATAACAAGATTATGCATATGGCTTAAGCAATTAATACATTGGTAAAGAAATAATTACCATTCGGGGATCTCGGTAACAAGAAATAAAATTTGACCGACAAATGGGCCAAGCTAAACATTGAAAGTATCACAAAAGTGATCATGCTCCGAGAACTCCGAATGAAAACAAACAAAAGAATCAGTCAAAGCAAAACATGGATAACAGACGAGGAGAAACTAAGACTCGAAAGGCAAAACAGAGATAGCAGAGATGGGTCTAGTATAAAGACCTTTACTAGTTAAAACATCAACAACTCTGACGCGTTTATCACGGCCAAAGTGGCAGTGAATAACTCTGCCTAGGTTCCACACGAGAGGCGGAGATGGGTCTCGAAGAAGAACCATGTCCCCCACTCGTACATCTGGTTGAGGAAGCCGCCATTTCTCACGCCTATTTAGCAAGCTGAGATATTCTAACTTCCATCGGCGCCAAAAAGAACAGCGCAAAGATTCTACTTTTCTCCAAAAGATAGGTAAGTTAGGATCACAGCGTCGAACCAGCAAAGGCGGAGTAGCAGCAAGCGAACAGCCAATCAGGAAGTGACTGGGTGTTAAAGGTAAAAGATCCTTAGGATCGTTTGAAAGAGGGGTCAGAGGTCTGGAATTTACAATACCTTCGACTTGAATAATTAAAGAGTTGAATTCCTCATAAGAAAGTATGGTAGGACCAAGAGTTTTCTTAAGCTGTCTTTTAGTAAGTTTGATGCAGGACTCCCAACGGCCCCCATGATGGGGAGCATAAGGCGGGGTGAAATGCCATTTGAAACCTTTAGAATAGGAAAAGTTGGAAATTTTTTCTTTAGCAGAAGGGGAGCTTAACACTTTTTTCCAGAGATCAGAAGCGCTTACAAAAATTTTTGCATTATCTGAAAAAACTTCAGATGGAACACCCCGTCTAGCAGCAAATCTAGAAAAGGCGGCCAAAAAGTAGGATACAGAAGCGTTCGTAACCAACTCAAGGTGGATAGCTCCCGTCACCATACATACAAATAACGAGATGTAAAGTTTACCTAAGATTTTGCGCTTAGATGAAGAGGGATTGGTCTGATATACGTAAGGACCTGCGTAATCGATCCCAGTAAGAGCGAAGGGCTTACTAGGTTCTGAACGAAATGGAGGTAAATTACCCATAATCTGCGTGGCGGGCCGTGGTTTAACCTTAAAGCAAGGTATACACTTTTTGACAACAGAAGAAACCTCATGAACGCCATTGATGATCCAGTAAAGTTCACGAATTAGACAGAGCAAGGTGCGAGTGCCAGCATGAAGGTGTTTATAATGAAACTTTTTTATTATAAGTGTAGTGATAGGATGCTTTGAAGGAAGGATGATGGGATGCTTTTTCCCATCCTCACAACTAGACATAGCTAATCTTCCACCCACACGTATTATGCCGTCCTGGTCTAGAAAAGGAGTGAGTGGTGAAAGCCTGCTAGACTTGGGTAAATCTTTACCACTTATAAGAGCTTGCTTTTCAGGAGCAAATACTTCCTGCTGAACAAGTAACAAAATCTTGCAAGTAGCAAATTCTAACTCTACTCTGGAGAGAAAGGGTTGAGGCTTCAAAGGTTGATCAATTACTAAATATTTCCATCGGAAGATATAAGACACTACACGAATCAATTTATCAAATGAAGAGTATCTATGAAAAAGGCTAGTAGAAGTAGAAGTAAGATGCGACGCGACAGGGTCATTACGGGCATCAGGTATTTCTTCTGCAAATTGATTAGCTAAGCGAGGCCAGCAAGATGATTCCTGACTTAGCCAAGGAGGACCATTCCAGTACAGGTCTGAAGAAATCAATTTTTTAGGCGTGCAACCACGTGATATTATATCCGCGGGGTTTTCACGGCTAGGAACATGTCTCCATTGTTCAGAATGAGAGACTTCATGAATCTTAGAAACGCGATTTGCCACAAAGGTATTCCAATGAGAAGAAGGCTTGGAAATCCAAGCTAATACAATAGAAGAATCGCTCCAAAAAATGTGCGGGAAAATTTTAACTTTAAACTGACATTTAGTTTTGTAGCTAATTAATTCTGTTGCCATTAAAGCAGAGCATAATTCTAATCTCGGCAATGATACTGTTTTAAGTGGAGCAACTTTTGATTTAGCGCACACTAAATTAGAAAATCCAGGGAAAGTAGCTGAGGAACGTCCTACTATGTATGCACAACAGCCATAAGCCCGTTCTGAACTATCAGAAAATACATGCAGGTCATACTGCTGGTATAAGGGATTAGAAATTAAAGGGCGGGGTATAGAAACCTTGGAGAGATCCAGCAAACTGCTGCGATGCTCTAACCATTCTTCTACAAGAGGAAGGGGGAGATTTTCATCCCAGTCTGATTTTAATGACCAAAGCTTTTGCATGAACATTTTTGCAACAATAACTATAGGAGCAATATATTGCAAAGGATCAAAGATCTTTGCGATTTCTGACAGAACTTGTCTCTTAGTTACAGGGGGAGATTCTGACAGATGTACCTGATAAGAGAAGGTATCAGAAGAAGGACACCAAAAAATACCCAATGCTTTTACGGCTGCTTCATCAGTAGGAATGGCAACAAATTCATCAACTGGGACCTCTGATGAAAATTTTGATATAAATTCAGTGGAATTTGAAGTCCATTTATGGAGCGGAAAACCACCTCCCAGGAGCAGGGACTTCAAATCTTCGCACACAAGGAGTGCTTCAGAAATATTAGGGAAAGAGCACAAGAAATCGTCAACATAAAATGCCGTTTTTAATGACTCAGAGGCCAAAGGATGATACAGATGACCATCTTGCTCGGCTAACATGTGGAGAGACCGAATCGCAAGAAAGGCTGAAGGCTTCAGGCCATATGTCACAGTCTTCAATCTAAATATCTTTATGGGTTTGGAACTCTCATCGCGCCACAATATTCTTTGCAGATCTTGCTGCTCAGAATTTACGAGAATCTGCCGGTACATCTGCTTAATATCTGAGATTACAGCAATAGGAAACCTTCGAAAATTAAGCAAAACAGAGGTGAGATCTGTTTGAATCGCGGGACCACATTGCAGGGTATCATTTAAAGAGATTCCATTGGAATCTGGTGATGAGCCATTGAAAACTACTCTTATATTGTCTTGTGTTAAGGAATTTTTCCATACCGGGTGATGATTTAGATAAACTATTTCATTTAAAGGATGGTCAATTTCTTCTGATTTAGAAATTACCTCCATGTGATTGGATGATTCGTATTCCTCCATAAAGGAAGCATACTGAGTTTTGACAGAAGCATCTTGTTTGAACCGATTTTCAATAGCAAATAGTGCCCTAAGTGCTCTGGAATGCGAGCCCGTAATGGCGGGAGGATTGGGAATACGTGGAAGAGTTACTATAAATCTGCCTTCAGCAGTACGGACAGTGGTTTCCTTGTATAACTTTTCACAAATTTCGTTAGAAGAAGAAGAAGAAGAAGAAGAAGTAGCCTGAACATTCTCAAGATCCCAGAACTTGGTTAGCTCTTGACTCAAATCGGTACCAACAAAATAACAATTCGATACAGTTTGAATAGGATTACGGTATATTTGGCCAGTAGCAATCCAACCAAAATCAGTTTCGCGGAAGAAAACATTAGGAGCAATTTTTACTTTATTGGAATGAAGACATTGCCAAAATACGCTTGAGCTGAAAAGAAGCTCTACGGGCGAAGCTCTGTTGAAATGAGGGTCAGCTAGCTGGACAAAATTCGGGATATTCCAACTTTGAATAGGATAAGAAGTGCCAGGAATATTGTTGCCTATAGACTTGATAATCAAACAATCTAATTGCAACTGCGTACCAAGATTATTAGAGTCCTTCAGATCCACTTTAGCAAAGCTTAAGGATTGCGATTTAGAGCAGTTTATTCCTGTAACCTCTATTGAGGTAGGATGTTTTGGGAGGCCTAACTTTTGTACCAACGATTCATTAATAAAATTGTTGGTAGCGGCATTGTCCAATAATCCCCTGACAGATACCCATTTTCCGTGAGAATTTTTCAATAGAACCTGCACGGTAGATAATAAAACCTGGACTTTGCCAAGCGAGGTAGAACTTTGAGCATACGACTGCGCACTATTTTGAGAAGTCTCAGAATTAGACTTGGTATTGGAACTGCTTGGTCCTGATAACCGTGATCTTTCATGTCTGTGCAAAAGGGAATGGTGTCTAGCCTTACAATGAAAGCATAAACGTTGTGAACGGCAATTGTTTAACATATGCGTTCCTGACAAACAGTTGAAACAATGTTTTTTGTTCGTAATGAACTTTCGTCTTTCATCTACTGATAAAGATTTAAATTCATCACAATTG
The DNA here is from genome assembly GCA_946902985.2 of Meconema thalassinum. Classification (NCBI taxonomy): domain Eukaryota; kingdom Metazoa; phylum Arthropoda; class Insecta; order Orthoptera; family Tettigoniidae; genus Meconema; species Meconema thalassinum. The sequence continues at coordinate 438,223,209 of OX336393.1, read as the reverse complement.
TATAAAGTATGCGATTGCTGACACAGACCGCACGTTTGCATTTGGTTCAGTGACCGAGCATCAACAGGAAGAGCCTGTGATCTTAAAATTCTTTGATTAGAACTGCTAACCTTATCTTTTGAGAAGGCTTTTGAATCTGAACTACTAGTTTTTTGATTAGCTATGGCGGAAAAGACTTGGCTTCTGGCCTTCAAAAAGTTAATAATCGCCTCATAAGTGCATTGCAAATTCTGGGAAAGTTCTGTTTCCCAGGCTTTTAATGTATTTGCAACCAATCTTGCAGAAATGAGGTGAACTAGAAATAAATCCCAGTGATTTACAGGTTGGTTTAAATTGGACAATGCTCTGACGTGTAGCTCTGCAGTGTCAATCAACTTACGAAGTGATAAACTGTTATCTGCTTGCACGTTAGGTAACTCGAATAAGCTTCGTATATGGCGTTGAATAGATAAACGAATGTTCCCATATCTATCCTTAAGAAGATTCAGAGCAACTTCATAATTATCACTGGTCAAAGAAAGTGCTTGAATCAGGTTAAGTGCGTTGCCTTGAACTGCCAGACGCAAGTAGTGAAATTTTTGTATTACTGGTATAGAAGTATTCTCATGTACTAAAGAATTGAATAATTCAAAAAATGGTTCCCATTCTATGTCTTTACCAGTGAATTTGGGTATTTCTAATTTGGGTAATATAATGCGTGAAGAAGATGTAGAAGATGCTGCAGAAGTTTGATCTTCTTGTTTTTCCTTTAAAGTTAAAGCCCTAATAAGCTGTTTAGCTTCAGCAAATCCCTGATAGTATAATTTTTCAACTTCCAACCTATCACTTTGCTGGTCCGGATGCTGAGTTTCTATACTGCATTGTATCTCATCATATTTCTCAAAGGCTTGTTCATAATTCTTAAGCCTCTGCGAAATTATGTCAAGATTACGCTCTTGGGGTTCGAGCTCCGTTAAGAAAGTACGAAACCGTGTGAGCTTGCCCTTACAAGAGGCTCTAGCGTTGCTGAGTTTTTCATCAAGGTTAGGCATGTCAAAAGTTGTTTGTTACTCACGTCAATATTGTGACTTCGAGTACTGGAAGTCAGAGGATGACAGCTTGCTAGGTAGTAAGGTTTAGTCTGATGCGGAAGAAACCGGCTTAGCTTACGTTTCTCTCCTCCTCTGCTGAACATGCGCTTCAAGCTGAAACGTACAATGCGAATTAGTGTTGAAACACAATGAACAAAAATTGTTAATGTAAAATCCAAAATATGAACTTGTATAGGGATCCAGGGTGCAACAGATATGTTTCCCGGGGGTGAGGCACCAAAATATTGCAGAATAAGTTCTGCCCTAAAACTTCCCCATACGGGAGAACGAAACGCATCAGGCGAAAGCCTGGACAAAATAACTACTGTGGTCAAGAAAATTAGACTGAAGATGTTCCGTGACGAACTAACATTCATGCCAATGATTAATCTATATGGATCTATCTAGAATAATGACGAAATAAAGTTGGTAATATCGAAATTTCTAATTAGTTCGAAATACTATATACCTGGCATAATGTAGCCTAATAGCTAACTTCAGTTGGCAGCCCTGGTGACTGAATATATTCTTAGTTCCATCTCTTAAGGTACAGAATACAAAATTTGGTTGAAATCCAATGGATATCATGGACGTTACATGCAGTTAAACAATGGATCTAACAGCGCGCGTAAAATCATGTTGGCAACAATGACATACATGTATTGGGCAGAAATAACCTGTTATAATATGATCTATTGCTGTGTCAATTTTGAATAAAATCCATTAGTTAGTATAGAAGTTACATACATTTTAAAATTGGACCTATCAGCAGGCATAGAATCATGTTTGCAGCACTGGCGTAGGCCTATATTAGTTACTCCAAATTAATATAGAATGCCAGGTACTATACGTGTGCAAAGTTTAGAGGTATTGACTTACATACTTTCTGATATATTGATATTAGGATAACAAAAATAGAGAGAGCATTTATTAACAGTTGGCAGTCCTGGTTGTTCTTAAGAATACGCATAGTCATATCTCTTATAGTACACATACCACATACGAAATTTGGTTGAAATCCAAATGATAGTAAAGTTACATGTATATGAAGTTGGACTTCTCAGCAGGCTTAGAATCATGTTGGTAGCACTGACTTATATAAGTTACTCCAAATTAATATAGAATGTCAAGGTACTTTACGTATGCATAGTTTAAAGCTGTCGGCTTGCATACTTTCTGATATATGGGTATTTGGATAAAAAAAAATGAGAACATTTATTAACAGTTGGCAGCCCTGGTTCCTCTTAAGAATACGCTCAGTCATAACAGTTCATGTACACATAGCACATACGAAATTAGGTTGAAATTCAATTGATAGTGTAGAATTCATATGCATTTAAAATTAGGACATATCAGCAGGCTTATAATCATTTTAGTAACACTGCCATGTATGGCCTCCTGGAAATTAAACTGCAATATTATTATCTATACGTGTGCCAATTTTGAAAGAGCTCCCATTCATAGCTTCCAAGATATCCAACATGGAGCTCAAATTTCAATTGCGATTTTTCAGCAGTTGGTAGCTTTGACATCATTTTCAAATATGGCCGTGAGATATTCAGGTGAGATATATCTTTACTCCTACCAAATTTTGTTTCGATTGTTGCAGCCGTTTAGGAGTTGATAGGGGACACACACACACAGCCAGCCAGACAGACAGAAGGACAGACAAACAGGCAGACAGAAGGACAGACAGATGGACAGACAGACACACATTTTCCCGATCTCATAAGTCTACCTTTTCATCATTTTTGCAAACTGTAAAAAGTGGGCTAAAAAATACATGAGATTTTTGAATAAATTAATAAATAGGCCTACACTTGGATGGCCAGTTTCGTCAATCGATCATCATCAGATCAATTACACTTAGGCTATTAAATATATGTCTAAAGGTTTGGGTGAAAGTATTTAGTTGCAGTAGTAGTAGCAACTAATTAAGTGTATTGTGCCCGTTAGACAGGGATGTCGGGGGACTAACAAGCGCTGACACACTTCTCGACAGAATGGCCAACTTATGATTTCCTTTGACATATAAGCCAAACCACAGCCTTCTAAACCAAATAGTTTGTGAGATATACTGTTTAAAGGATATTGCAAGTTTTTTTTTAAGAAAAATTAGGATTACAGTATTATTAGCCTACTTTTCACATTTTGCAAAAATGAGGAAAAAGTAGACTTATGAGATCGATCCGGGAAAATGTATGTCTGTCTGTCTGGCTGGCTGGCTGGCTGTGTGTGTGTCCCCCCCTATCAACTCCTAAACGGCTGCAGCAATCAAAACCAAATTTAGTATGAGTAAAGATGTGCACCGGAATATCTCACGTCCATATTTGAAAATGATGTCAGTGCTACCAACTGCTGAAACAACGCACTAGAAATTTGAGCTCCATGTTGCATATCTAGCAAGGTATGCATGGGAGCTACTCTAAAATTGGCACACATGTAGATAATACTATTACAGTTTAATTTCCAGGTGGCCAACTATGACAGTGTTGCCAAAATAATTTTAAGCCTTCTGATAGGGCCAATGTTTAAATGCATATAACTTCTACACTATCAATTGGATTTCAACCAAATTTTGTATGTAATATCTGTACATAAACAGATATGACTAAGCGTATTCTTAAGAGCCACCAGGGCTGCCAACTGTTAATAATTGCTCTCTCTATTTTTTTTATCCAAATACCAATATATCAGAAAGTATGCAAGCCAACAGCTTTAAACTATGCACACGTATATTCTGACATTTTAGATTAATTTGGAGTAACTTATATACGTCAGTTCTACCAACATGATTATAAACCTGCTGATAGTACCAATTTTTAAATACATGTAACTTCTATACTATCATTGGATTTCAACCAAATTTCGTATGTGCTATGTGTACCATAACAGATATGACTATAAGTATTGTTAAGAGCAATCGGGGCTGCCAACTGTTAATAAATGCTGTCTATATTTTTTACCCTAATATCAATATATCAGAAAGTGTGCAAGCCAACAGCTCTATATTTTGCACACGTATAGCACCTGGCATTTTAGATTAATTTGGAGTAATTAATACAAGGCAGTGATGCCAACATGATTCTATGCATGCTGATATGTCCAATTTTAAAATACATGTAACTTATGTACTAAGAAATGGATTACATCCAAAATTGGCACAACAAAATATCATAATATTTCAGATTATTTCTGACCAGCACACGCATGGTATTGTTGGCAACATGCTTTTACGCGTGCTGATAGATCCAGTGTCTAACTGCATGTAACGTCCATTGGACTTCAACCAAATTTTGTATTCTGTACCTTAAGAGGTGGAACTAAGAATATATTCAGTCACCAGGGCTGCCAACTGTAGTGCTCTATTAGGCTACACTATACCAGGTACATTTTGAACTAATTAGATATTTCGATATTACCAACTTAATTTCGTCATTATTCTAGATAGGTTCATATACTGTAGAATAATCATTGGCATGAAAAGTAGGCTGTATAGTTCTGCACGGAACTTCTTGTTTTTTATTTATTTTCGAACTCAAGACTTATTGGCTTTCTTTCTCTTCTCTTCCCAGAACTTCTTCATCCTGTCACTTCTTTGTTTTCTCCCCTCCTCGGAAATGATCCGTTTGGGCCTCCGAGGATTACAGTATTATAATAAAAATAAATTAAATATAGTAAATATTGGACTATTATAATACTGTAAAACATATACCAAATTAATCAGAATGAATCATATGTTGTTAATGTGTAAAAAAGTGAAAATATCAAACTTAATCGATTTCGACATTTACGACTCCCCTTAAGCTGAAATGGCCCTTCAATCATACATCACTGTTAATGAATAATGTTGTTTTAGTGATTGTAAGTACAGGAATTCCATATGTCTTGTTCCAGATCCGCCCGAGATCGAGGTGGAGCGCAGCTGGGTCCACTCCGGAGAGGGCTACGAGGCGCAGCTCGTCTGTATTGTTCACGGTGAACCTGCACCTGAGGTAAGAATTATACACTGGCTTCACTCTGTGGTGCAGCCTCATGTCCATGATCGCGGTTCAGCGAACAGAAGAGCCCAGTAATAAACATAATGCGTTCAGGATCAATGAAAGGTCGTCGTTCTCTATCTTATTTATACCAGAGGCTCAACCCCGTGAATCTATCCGCATTGATCTCGACAAACACTGTCATATTGCATACCTGGGCCTATTATTATTATTATTATTAGTGATTTAAACCCACCAAGGAGCGCTTATAACTAGTGTTTCTGCGATGCTTTCTTTGTTCTCCAATATCTCCTCAGTCCAGCCGATAACTTGTCCTTCCTCTCCTGTGTGAGTGGCGGTCGGGTCTTAATCACTTTGGGTGGTGGGGACCAAGTGTTAACACTATCACAACATTTGGATCGGTAAAGAATATCACAGTCTAAAATCCCAGCGTTATTCAAGTCTTGTTTCACTTCATTTAGCCACAAGCTGCCAGTCTTGTAGCCATTAATCAAGTTGAAGATCTTCTTGGTGATTTTATAGTTCCCCATCCGGAAGAGGTGCCCTTAGAATTTCTGTCGTCTCCGTCGCATGTTAGTGGTGACTGGTTCCAACTGACGGTATAGTTCAGTGATTGCTTTAAGGCGATAAGAGCCTTCTGGGAGCAATCTTGGTCCATGATTTTTTTGAAGGATACGTCTCTTGACTTTCTCCAAATCATCCATGTTGCCTTTGTTGTTCATCAAGAGGGTCTCTGCTGCATATAAAAACTGTGGTCCAAAACGATTTTACAATGACAGATCTTTGCATTTTTTGAAATGCACCTCTTGTTGTAGCATATTATTAATTTTAATTGCGCCAAAATTTGCAGTTAAGGAGTAATACAGATTTCGGCATAACTTTTCAGTGACCTTGTCCTCTTTACACAAAATTCAAAATACACAATCTTCGCTGGGGTCGTATGTTGAATATATTTAGACTGGATGATTTAGATCGTAGACTTTCGCGGCCGGTGTCTAGTTTATCATCTTGGCTTACAGGATTGAGCCGCGTCGTATATCGGTGATTATTTCCTGACGTTTCGGCTAACATTGCAGCAGCCTTAATCAAAACAGGTTAATTAGAGAGGCAATCGAGGTTGCGAAGCATCCGAATAATTGCAATCGCGAATATGATTTCAAACTTAGCAACATTTGGAAAGTTCCCCTAGCGCGCAACTGCCAGGGGCGCGGACCAATCAGGGAGCAGCGTGACGACAATGCAGGGCCAGCAAGCTCCTCTGATAGGCAATAACCGTTAGTTTGAGTACGGACACCAACTCGTACCTACCCATGATTAAGGCTGCTGCAATGTCAGCCGAAACGTCGGGAAATAATCACCGATATACCACGCGGCTCAATCCTGTAAGCCAAGATGATAAACTAAAATAAGACTGGATGATATTTACTCTTTGAATCACATTTCGCAACAAAAATTTAGTTGTTCTAGGTGGCCATGGTATCATTGCATCCCATCTACTATACTGTAATTAACTACGATAATAGTTGACTATTCCTTGATTGGAAAGGACAGGACAGGACCAGAAATCACCAAGGAGCAGTTCCCGAATATTCCGTTGTCAACTTCCACGTATGACAGCACGCACTTCCATTCATGAGTACGTTTCCAGCACACATATATCTGCTATACCGGTTTGCACTCGAATGAAGTCGAATGAAGTGTTCCTCTGCTCTCAGCCCGTCCGTCGAGTTTCAGGAAAGATTGCCCTTTGTCCTGGATGTGTGTTTTCTGACTTTCGAGCTTCCCCGTGAATGACGAAACTTACGCATACGGAACGGCCTTCGTAGAACCACAAGTTTGAAATACATCGTAGGCTTGCTACTTACAATTTGAAAGGTAATAAAATTAATACATGGGTAACTTCGTAATACAACCAGACCGCCATGACGTTAATCAATAATATTGATGCAGAAAATACGGGCGATACGTTAACAACGATTTAAATATCTATTATGTTCGTACCTTTGAATCAGTTATTCAGTTGGCAGTTGGGGGTAATTACGAGAGCCAGTTTCATTCAAGTACCAAGGCGAGCACCTGCAAGATCTCTTCTCTTTTTATTTCTTGTGTAAACGTAGGAAATAATCACTTCCTTGTCGTAGTAATAGAAAAGAGAGGTTAAGGAGAAAATACTAAATGCTGGAGATTCTTATTAGATCCCTTAAGGTATCCTACATACTTAATTGTATGTCAATGTGTAGTGTAATTTTATTTTCTGCAGTTAATTACTTGTTTTAGAAACAATATACTTGTCTTAATGTCAGCTATTCATTGTTTGCTTAGTAAATTCATTTTCGAAAATATTATAGACTGTTTTTCAACCGATCGTAGTAGTTACGGCATTTCTGGATTTACCATAAACTTAAATTATTATAGATGCAGCGTTGTCAACCACTAGAAAGCAGTTTAATAATTAAATTAACACGTACATGTTTCGTTATATCAATGATAACGTCGTCAGCGTGAAATATCAGAAAGTACGGTATCTTAACAAAACCTAAAAAGAAAATGGATATCCTTACAATAAGTCATTAATTTAAATAAATTAAAGGTCACAAAAAAGAATTAATAAATAATTATAGGATGTGTGAAATACTTGGTCGTACCATATCCACCTGAGAGCGTTTCAACAAATTCTAACCTAGAAATTTAGCTTAACATATAAATCTCTGACATGGGTCCTCAGGCTTTACTTCCCCTCCGAAGGAAGGCATAGTGAAGGATTTTAACGCTCTTAAAATATCCAGGAATGGTCGAGATCGAACAAGATAGTAAGCTCTTATCGAGTTTCATTGAAATAGTTCCAGCCATTTAGATTTTATTAGGGACATGCACAAGAGGTGGTCTCATATTTCATACTAGCAGTAGTGCCCGGTATCGCCCTGTGGATTTATTTGTTTTATGGATGATAATTAATACTACTACAGAACTGGAGCGTTCAAGGATAAGGATCGGAAAGAACCATCGCTTATTGCACCTGATAACTTCAGTATACTGCACCAACACCATCGACCTTATACAGAGGCATACTATTGCCATGATAAAAACTATTTTAAGGGGCCTAAGAAATCTTTTTGCACTAAATGCTCCCCGTGACTGCAATTTATAAGCAGCTCGCAATTCTGGTAGGGGCAATGTGATTCCGCCCGCATTGCCTGGCAACAATAGACTTAGGTATTATTGAAGCTGTTCATGAGCGCTTGTTCTTCCGACTTACTAAACAAGAATCAATCCTTAAGGTTACCTGAGAGGTGTAGCCTAATGCTACACAGCCTAAACTATTCCTCTTGAATCTGGCTTACATATACAAAAATAATTTTTCGAATCCAACTGGTAGTTGCCGAGATTAGCGCTTTTAAACACACAATCACACAAACAAACTCTTCAGCTTTATTATATTAGTATAGATGATGAAAATAGGCTAACAAATATAAAGAGCTTGAACCCCACCGGGAAGTAGCCTACTACTTTCATTCAATAGAACATCAGCTCGAAAAGAATGAGCGGAGGAAATGGCATGCCCTGCCGGAGTCCATTGGTCATCAACCCGCGTCCCAGCAGCTGTGACCAACATGTTGGAAACATTTCAGTGAGATCGAGTAATTAACGTTCGCAGTGTGCCCTTGTCTCATAACCTTTATTTCTGTAATGACTGCACTAGTGTGTGGAAAGGTGCCTCGGGACTTGAAGTAAGGTAGACTACTATGATCCCCCCGCCCCACTCACCTCCCCTCCCAGGGGCGCACATCTAGTGGGACGTGGGTTGGCAACCACGGGATCCCTGCTGAGTCCGGCATTGCTTCCACTTACTTGAGCCGGGCTCCTCATCTTTATCTTTCCTGTTGACCTCCCTTGGTCAACTCTTGTTCATTTCCTACCCCGACGGTTTTAGTGCATCCGAGACCTGGGGAGTCTTTCACTTTCCCGCCTTAATTTTCCCTTGTCTCATCTTTCCTGATCACTCATTCTTCTTGGGGTCAGACCTCTTGTATTCTTTTCATTGAATTTCCTGCCTTCTACACAAGGCCCTCAAGGAGGCAGAGTGTTTCTAGCCATTACTTATGGTGCACCCTGGATAGTGCTACACCCTCAAGGGCTCACGTCTGGTGAGTTCGGGAGTTGCCAACCCCGAGGTCTTCCTGAGCTGGCTCCGGTTTTTCTCCTTCTTCCATTGCCTTTGGGGCGGTCCCTCTCCTCTTTACCTTTCCTCTCTGCCTTTCCTGGCTCTCCTTTCTTCCAAGTCCCTCAATTCTCATTCCTTTCCTCCTGTCTTTTGTTTCCCTTATTCTTATTTCCTCTTCTAGTTTTAGCTTTAGTTTCATTTCATTTACATTTTCACTGTCACCCAAACCGTTAGGAGCCGATAACCTAGATGTTAGGCCCCTTAAAACAACAATTATCATATCATAAGGTACTATGCCTGAAGGGAGCGTGGAAAGAACCTGGGGAAAACCACAATCAAGATAGCCACTGTCAGCACCGGGATTCGAACCTCAGATCTCTGGACTTGCTGCAGCTTCCCATCACAGTCATAGTGAACCATTTAACGCCAAGGGTGGCTACACGAGCTGGTGTTATAATGAGTGAAAGTTGTACTTTCCTCAAACTAACTTTTATCGCAAGGTCGCGGGTACAACCCGGCCGATGTCATCTGATTTTTAAGAGCGTTAAAAATCCCCCAGTTTGCCTTCCTTGGGGGAGGGGGGGGGGGGGTAGTAAAGCCGGTGGTCCCAGGTCATAAATGTATGGCATGGAAAAGAACCTTCCACTAACCACACTTGTGTGAAGCCAAAATTTGTAGGTTAGATTATTTGATAACGCTATATTAGTTTCAACGTTCGCCAAAAGGAGCTGGCTGCGATGGTGTCGTGGATGCTAGCATTTGGTAGCAAAATTAGGAACTACTTGACAAAAGGAAAGGATCGTCTGCAGTCCTTCTACCTGAATTACAGATAACACACACTAATACAGCCATCACAATTAACCCCGGTTGTCAGACAGATTCTACACACACACAAAGTACACGGAGCTACATGACCGCGTTGTCGCAGCCCCTAAACTAAGGAACCAACCAACAAAAACTTTTAACGCCTTGAATGTTCTTCATGCTTACTTATCCATCGCGTGTCTGTCTTAGAAACTTCATCATTGATGCCAGTTCATAATATAATTATTAGACAGTTTTTACATTGTACCTAAGAGAAAAGGCTTAAAAGTGGTGTACCTGAACTTGTATTATACTGTAAGTTCAGTCCACGTGATCAAACTGGCTAACAGGTTATGGACTAATGTAATCCCCATTAACGCCACTCACAGACAGTCTCAATAGAAATGTTTCAATACCATTTCCACCGGAGCCCAGAGCCTTTCTCCTTGGAGATTGAACCTAATCAGTTCCAGGTAGTTCAAGCATTCATTCCACTACTACTTTCCTCAGGAGTAAACAACTGGTGGGACTTGGGTTGGCGACCACGGAACCCCAGCAGAGTCCAGCATTGCTTCCACTTACTTGTGCCGGACTCCTATCTGCATTTCCTGTCGACCTCCCTTGGTGAACGTTTGTTCTCTTCCGACCCCGACTGTGTTTAGGGTATCTGTTGGCCAGGGTGTCTTTCACCTTCCCAGCTTAATTGGCTCTTGTCTCATCTTTCCTGATCCCGCATTTTTCGAGGGGTCAGATCTCTTCTTGTTTTTCTTTTGATGATATCTCCTGACTTGTGCTCAAGGCCCTAAATGAGGCAGGGTGTGTTTATCACCGTGGATAGTGCTACACCCTCAATGGCACACGGCTGGTGAGTTCGGGATTTGGCAATCCCGAGGAATTTCTGAGGTTGTTCCGATGTTTTTCCCTTTTACCAGTGCTTCAGGGATGGACCCAGATGTTCGGCCCCGTATAGCAACAGATATCATCATCATCATCATCATCATCATCATCATCACCGCTACCACTACGAGACTACTTCTGCTTCAAGTGTCTTGTCCTCCAAGAACATTGGCGATCAGTAGCATGATCTGCTGCTTGTCCACAGCTTTTTTAAACAGCGACATGATAGGCCTGTTCAGTCCAAACCACTGGCTTGAGATCTTAAGCCAGGATATTCTTCCTACCTCGGTGCAGAGTTTTTTTCATTCCCCTGCAAATACACTGGGGTGCAAAATAAGTAGAACGCTGAAGTAAATAAACTAATCTGATTAAATACAAACAAAAATAGATATTATTGGAAACGTAAAGGCAGTTTTATCACATAATCACTTTATGGTGATCCTAGCGTGTTTTGAAAACCATCTTAGAAAACATTACTTTCTGTTGGGGGGACATTACTTAATTAAATGATGTTCTCGTCTTCTGAACTAGTAGAGTAATGCTAGGTCTAATGCGACTCTTCTGAAGTCGTTAACGACATAAATAATAGTACATTATGCAACGAGCCTATAGTGGCAATAATTATGGCACGAGTATGTTTATAAAACGAGCGAAGCGAGTTTTATTATTTCCATACGAATGTCTTAATTACCGTTATAGGCGAGTTGCATACGACTGTTTATGTTCGACAATAATTAATATTATAATGTTCTAACATCTGTCGATATTCTGTTGGTTGAATTCTTCTTCATGCAAATTATGTGGGCTCAGCATTTGATATCTACCCAATAACGAATCCCAAAGCTTTGAAACATTGTTTATCCTGACGTAGCACCAACAGATAGCGCACAGATACAATGTATGATCATATTGTCATTTTGGTCAAACAAAAAATTAGGCTGTTACAAACGTTTTAAAATTAAAATGTATCGCATTATCAACCAGTTATTCTTCAAATTCGATGCGTATAGAATGTCAAGGAAGGGAAAATCAATGTAGTCCCAAATAGAACAGTAACGGTATCTGGCGGAGAAGTTTCGCCTAAGTAATCCATTTACTGAACAGGGAGCGGGATTATGATTTCCGTGGAACTAATGTCATACGCCTGCTTTCTCCATGATGTTATGGTGTGTTTATGTCAACAACTGCATTCATTAAAATTGTCGGCGAAATCTTACGAGTGTGTAGAAATTGTAGTTGCGGATATTAAGGTACAGTGCTATTCCTTTTGCAATATTCCGTTGACTTTTCAACAAATGCAAGATTTTTCCTGTACTATTGAGACAATTTGGAAGGTTTTGGTACAAACCACACCTTCTAACTCCTTCTGGTTTAGGAGCTTGAGTTTTGTGATACATACTCCTTAGTCTTAGCGTATTATATAATAAGATGGTTGATCCAATATGGGCTACATTGTCAACTTTTAAATCATGTAATTCATGTCCGACATGTCAGATTTTCAGTGCATGTAAGACGCTATCCTTACCTAATTGGTCAATGAATGAAAATATTGAGCTCTGATTGGTAGGAAAAATGGTGTTATAATGAGAAGTAGTACTTAAATGACACCCATTATGATACAGTTTTCTGACATATAATATTGTTACGGCTGTGAGTTTGTTTTGTCGCCTCGCCGCATTGAGTCACAGCTGCCTCCAGGCTGTGTGTGCTCTGCCTCAGTATATTACGTGCACGTTACGCAACGGGCTGCGAAGTGAAAGGGACGGTCCAGAAAGTTCGTGACCCAGCCAGTGAAGGAAATCTCTAGAAGCCGTGTGTCCTGGACGACTCTAGAATTCATTGAGTCACCAGCCTGCTATATAAGCGGCCTCAAAGTGAGGGGACTGAGTTTTTCTGTGGGTGTGTGTTTTTGAGCGAGTGCGACAGAAGTGTGGTGACGAAGTGCCGTGCGAGTTACGAAATCCAGTGACATTGTTTCCCCAGCTTGTGGACAGCGAAACAGCGGGTAGCGGATTATCGTAAGTAACTGGAGTTGGTGTACATAAGGGAGAGGAGCCGGTAGTTTCTGTCAAGGCCACCGTACTCATTAAGACGGTTTAACTTCTGTGGTTTGTTGACAAGTAATAGGGTCAAGAGCGCTCAAGGAAGAGACTTGAGGAAACTGGAGTAAGGTTCCAATTGCTTGTATTTGCTGATGAGTAATGTACCTCTTCCTGCAAGCAATAAAGCTAACTTCTCTTTAAAGCAGTAATTGGTGTTGTGTTTTCTATCCTCCGTAATCCAGTTAACAAAAGTGCCACTAGGGGGTGGCACGTAACAATATTTACATATCGACATCGTCGAACATAAAAGCATTAAAAGACGAAAGTATTTACAAGCGAAATAATAGCACATTTAAAAATGAGAAAGTGTACACATTAGAGCAGATCTGTAGGCAACAGTGCATTGGCACCAAGATCAAGAATATCTGTGATTCAAATCGATCAGGCATGGGAAACTCAATTGCATAGCGCGTACTTTGAAGGTTTTTAGGGATGCGTACTAACAAAAGGATCACCTGGGGAGTGCAAATATGCATTTCACCTTTGTCTGTTTCCTCTGAAGCAGAGCCCCGTGGGAGGGAAATAAAAGTCACAATCCCGTCAGGAAATAACAAAACAAAATTTTGAATGTCAAAGTTATTGGTTGGAAATCAAAGCTGAGGTTTTTCAAAGCTGTTTACAATCACTCTTTTATCACATAGAGCTTGGAGTAGCCATACGTTTGTGGTAGGATTTGTTTGTCCTGTAATTGAAACGATCTGAGCTTTTCAACTGAAGTAAAAACATGCTTTATTCTTTTAAAATAACAATCAAACGTGCCCAGCTTCGCCCTAGCGATCAATAACCAGAGAATTATGTTCTGTGAATTCTCTCTCAAATGATGCACTTTTACATAGCGTCCCACTTTTTTTTTGCACCCCAGGTGTATAATGTAGAAACTACGGTAGGCTATATGTTTGAACTGATTGAGGAAAAGGGGGGATTAATAGGTTCAAAATGTCTATAGGTTTTGGGTCTTTAATAATATAAATGCAAATTCAAAATCCTATATTCATACCAATATTTCTTTTCATTTTGAGACGAACCAAACTTAAACAAGTAGTTCCGTGAAGAACTATACAGCCTATTTTCATATATCCTGCTCATGTTAATTGCCTCTATCAACATACAAAATTTCAGTTTAATTGCTGTAACAGATTCGTAGATATTGAGAACCGTCTAAATATTTCAGATGGTCGCCAGGTTGGATTTTTATTTTTGTACTATTACATTAAGATTATTGTGTACGTGTGGTAATCAAACTGCAATCGCATGATTAGAACACAAGAAGTAAAAACGAGATTTTAAAAGTACGCACACCAGCCATCTTGTGATTATGCAAACAATTGAAATAAATTAGATGCCAGTGGATCAACATTTGTATAAGCATTTAACGTGCAACGTTTCACGAGTCTCGGATAGTTAATTCGCGAGATACGTCCATTTAAATATTTATACTTCGCGTCGCCGCCATGTTGGATTTGTGCTCACCAGGTTACTGAAAGTCTTATAGGTGAACATATGTTCATAGTCTCTATGAACATAAAAGATTTCAGTTTGGTTGCTGTAAAAGATTCATAGATATTGAGAACCGTCTAAATATTTCGGAAGCTCGTCATTTAGGATTGTTATATGTATAGGCCATAGACTTATGTACCATTCAAGGACAATTATTGCCTAGGTTCATTATTCAAACTTTCACTTCGATCGCATGATTACGACACAAGAAATAAAAACTTAATTTTAAAATTTCGCAGAGCCGCCATCTTGAGGTTATGTAAACAATTGAATTAAATTTGATGGCAGTGCATTACAATCTGCAAAATCATTTACTGTACCACATTTCACTGCGCTCAGAGAGTTAAATCACGAGAAAAGTCTATTAAGATATTTCAAATTCGCTTGGTCGCCATGTTCGTTTTGTACTTTACAGGTTTATGAAATATAGAAGTAGATATACGGCACTTCGTTCCAAGTCTCACCATTATCTGACATTTCATATCAGAGCCGGGAATCGATCCCAGGGCCTTATGATCAATAGTCTCAAATAATACCCCGAGACGGTTAAGTACAGTAGAAACGTAAGTCATTGTATATCGGCGGGCTGACAAACGTGAGAAGATATTCTGTCCTCAATTGTGGTGGTGGTCTGCACCAGTTATCTTCATTTGGAGTGGGGTTTGATTCTGATGTTATGAGACATGTGTTTGATATTCCAAATGTGCATCTGGCCACTGGGTCTGTGGTTTATCCACTAACCTGTGGTGGTGTTGACAGCTTTCGCTAATGAGCATCCAAATACTGGGAAAGCAGCTCAAATACATAACCAATGCATCGTTCGGTCCGTGATACCATCACAACTATATTCTAAAATACAATATCAGGCTTGACCAGATGATTAGAAAAAACATTCATGATCCAAATTATTTATCTATCAGCAACCATGATGAAGAATCCCTCCCCCCTCCCCTCCCCCTTTTAGATGATTTGCTCTTAGTTACCGTTACCCATGTCTTTTAAGTATTTTATTTATTGTGCATTGTTAGGTTATTAAGGCCTATACTCCACGTTTTCCCCTTCCAACGTATTGTCATGTAAGCACCGTTAGGTTGTCTAAAAGGTCTAGCCGCTACAGAGAAACCCCCCAGTTTGTCGCCCTGTAATCACCGTTGGGTTGGCTATAGGGCCTATCTGCTACGCTGCACTCTTCAACTTGTCGCCCTGTAGGCACCGTTAGGTTGGCTATAGAACCTATCTGCTACGCTGCACTCTTCAATTTGTCGCCCTGTTAGCACCGTTAGGTTGGCTATAGAGCCTACCTGCTACGTTGTACTCTTCAACTTGTCGCCCTGTCAGCACCGTAAGGTTGGCAATAGAGCCTACCTGCTACGCTGCACTCTTCAACTTGTCGCCCTATGAGCACCGTTAGGTTGGCTATAGAGCCTATCTGCTACGCTGCACCCTCCTGCTTGTGTGTTAGCAACGTTAGGTTGGCTATAGGGCCTACCTGCTAAGCTGCACCCTCCCGCTTGTGTGTTAGCAACGTTAGGTTGGCTATAGAGCCTATCTGCTACGCTGCACCCTCCTGCTTGTGTGTTAGCACCGTTAGGTTGGCTATAGGGCCTACCTGCTACGTTGAACTTTTCAACTTGTCCTGTCAGCACCGTTAGGTTGGCTATAGAGCCTATCTGCTACGCTGCACCCTTCAACTTGTCGCCCTGTATGCACCGTTAGGTTGGCTATAGAGCCTATCTGCTACGCTGCACCATTCAACTTGTCGCCCTGTAGTCACCGTTAGGTTGGCTATAGGACCTATCTGCTACTCTGCACTCTTCAACTTGTCGCCCTGTCCGCACCGTTAGATTGGCTATAGAGCCTATCTGCTACGCTGCACCCTTCAACTTGTCGCCCTGTAGTCACCGTTAGGTTGACTATAGGACCTATCTGCTACGCTGCACTCTTCAACTTGTCGCCCTGTAGGCACCGTTAGGTTGGCTATAGAACCTATCTGCTACGCTGCACTCTTCAATTTGTCGCCCTGTTAGCACCGTTAGGTTGGCTATAGAGCCTACCTGCTACGTTGTACTCTTCAACTTGTCGCCCTGTCAGCACCGTAAGGTTGGCAATAGAGCCTACCTGCTACGCTGCACTCTTCAACTTGTCGCCCTATGAGCACCGTTAGGTTGGCTATAGAGCCTATCTGCTACGCTGCACCCTCCTGCTTGTGTGTTAGCAACGTTAGGTTGGCTATAGGGCCTACCTGCTAAGCTGCACCCTCCCGCTTGTGTGTTAGCAACGTTAGGTTGGCTGTAGAGCCTATCTGCTACGCTGCACCCTCCTGCTTGTGTGTTAGCACCGTTAGGTTGGCTATAGGGCCTACCTGCTACGTTGAACTCTTCAACTTGTCCTGTCAGCACCGTTAGGTTGGCTATAGAGCCTAGCTGCTACGCTGCACCCTTCAACTTGTCTCCCTGTATGCACCGTTAGGTTGGCTATAGAGCCTATCTGCTACGCTGCACCCTTCAACTTGTCGCCCTGTAGTCAGCGTTAGGTTGGCTATAGGACCTATCTGCTACGCTGCACTCTTCAACTTGTCGCCCTGTCCGCACCGTTAGATTGGCTATAGAGCCTATCTGCTACGCTGCACCCTTCAACTTGTCGCCCTGTAGTCACCGTTAGGTTGACTATAGGACCTATCTGCTACGCTGCACTCTTCAACTTGTCGCCCTGTCCGCACCGTTAGATCGGCTATAGAGCCTACCTGCTACGTAGCACTCTTCAACTTGTCGCCCTATGTGCAACGTAAGGTTGGCTATAGAGCCTATCTTCTACGCTGCACCCCTCCTTGTTATCGCCTTGTGAGCATCATTATGGTAATTTTATCCGCTATACTGCAACCTTTCCGCTTGTCACCAAACGGCTACATGTTCAAATCAGCGTGTATCCGGTATTCTCATTCAATAGGAAATTACCAAATATTATTCCATAATGGGATATTTGTAAACGTTACAACGGACCTTATGACAAGACTATGTACTACTCTATATAGGAATCGATTTGTTCGATACCCCACAGGACTAATGAAAGCTATTTTAATTAACCAACGAATGGGAATTAAGTGTCGTAAATAAATTACTGGTTTAGGATACGCCCTTTTCAGTAGATGGGTGTTTCCCGGGCTGGAACAAAAGCTGCCTGACGAATGCCATCAAAAGCAGCACTAAAATAAGATCCAATTCCAGGTCGAATGTAAACACGACTTTCGTAGCATCGCGGTAATAATGTACAGGATCTATTGCTCTCTTTATGGATTGATAGGCTGAAATATGCTATATTAGGAGTGACTACCGAGAAACGATATTTGATATGGCCGAAATTAAATACTGGTATTCATTAGCGTGGACTTCATGTTCATATTATATTGCATTGATGTTGTTGTTGTTATTGATTCATTTAGGGGCTCTGCAATATTGTAGTCATGTAGCCCCTAGCCCAGAAAGTTTGGGGTAAAAAATCGGCGTATGGTGGGAATAATTAATGTAATGCTAATTTCTTGATCAGTGGTCCTATTTGATGTGCACAACAACGTATTAAAAGTCCCCAGCTTTCCTAAGCCAGCTTCCTTGAATTCCAGGCCCTGGAATATCTGGAGTCATGGAAAAGTACATGTTCTCACTGGAATTTGCATTTCATGCGAATGGTTGTACTGAAATTGACCAAAGATGTCCCAAATTAAAGAAGTAGTTGAAGTGTAGCCTATACCCTATAACATCCAGCTCTGCTGTAAGCGCCAAACTGCGGGATATTTACACTTCAACTACTTCAAATGGAAAGTCACCAATCCTATTAGCCACCAACTTCAAGTATTCATCAATCGTTGTCTGCGTCGAATTCTGGGTATAAGATGGCCAGATATAATCCTAGACGAAGAGCTGTGTCAAAGGGCTAACTAACAACCTATAGAAGTCCAAATTAAAGTGAGGAAATGGGGCTGGATTGGGCATACTCTGCGGAAACAGAATGATGCAGTAGAAAGGGGAACTGGACACGAATCCTCAAGGGGATCGCAGACAAGGAAGACCAAGGAGACCTGGAAACGCAGCATTGAAGAGGGGCCAGGAAAGCTGGAAAGACTTGGATGGAAGTGAAGAACTTTGCTGCAAACAGAGCCCGATAGAAATCATTCTTGGATGCCCTATGCTCCGCACGGCGCGAGAGGAAATAAGTCAATTCAAGTAAGTCAACTACACTGACCGGCAAAAAATAACGGTCACTAGAAAAATTCAACATTACTTTCATTCAAATCATAAATATGAACGATATATGCCTAGTATATGGAAGTAAGGTTACCGTTCCCATAAGACAATAAAATGTTTAAAATAAGCATAAAATGACGAAAAACAAAGTTAATTAAGCTCCAATTATAAAATACCTTCTCGCAATAAATGAGGTCTGATCCTTCTACGAAAATCTGCATATTCTGCCTATTTTCGCCTATCCCCAAGTTTGTCCGGTGAAATCTACCTCCGCCTTCCAGCGTGCTGAGAGGACTTTTTTATTTATTTATAATAGGTACACTGAATAGTATACCCTACTAATAAAAGCATTAATTCAGAATATTTTTTTTCGTGTGGCCTCCTGAGAGGCCGAGTGCAGGTCTTTCTAGTCGACGTCCGTGGGCGACCTACGCGTCAGGATGAGAGATGGAATGGATGAAGACGAATGAAACTGGGCAAGGATGTGGAAGGAAGCGGCCGTGGCCTGTTAGAAGGTACCGTCCCAGCATTTGCCTGGTGTTGATAAATGGGAATCCACGGAAAATCATTTCAAGGACGGCCGACGGTGGGGCTCGAACCCACGCGTCTACCGAGTCAGCAGAGAGCTTGGCCCCATGGCCTAACGCTGCGCTTTAGCCAGCGTAGCCACTACTGTCGGTAATTCTGACAATGTAATGAAATCATGAACACAAATAGTACAAAAATACAAAAATGAATATTTTAAGTAAATAACAGTCCTAGTTTCCTGTTGCCGAACTTCCAAACCGTTCAGCAGAAAAATGCATAAACTTGAATGAAAACCGAGTGATTCTGATCGAATTCAACTGTAACGAGGTGCAAGGTAGGCTATGTCTAATTTCTCTTAGATTTATTAGCACGCTATTTTATTTTGTGATATAATTTGCATTTTGATATTGTGGGAATTATAATGATAGTATAATAGTGTCACTAACAACTAGCTTCGCCCGGGAACAGTAGTTATGAATGTGCAAGGAATTCCTGTCAGACGTAATTTAAGAATGGCGAGGTGCAAGCCAAATCCCCCTCCCGTCCAAACTAAAAACACTTATAGTGGGCGATGTATCGAAGATAGAGGTATGCTCACGCGGACTTTTTGTACAATTTTTCATGCTGAACAATTCTTACACTCATAGTATATTGATATTTTTAACGGTTTGTCCAGCGTAAGCTTAAAAAGCGCACGGACGTCAAGTTCTTTCTTCGACCTATTCACTGAAATCTAAAATCGTTACTGCTTGGCTCCCTTTGATCATAAATAAATTATTTTCTACAGAAATCTTCCTCGATATTACCTGCGCAGAATGGTGAAAGCCGCATCAAAATCCATCCAGTGGTTCTGGAGATTACTCGTGATATCCAAGAATCGGGGACTTTGTTTTACACTAAGTAGAGATAAGTCTTAGTCGTGCAATGCTTGGTGAACAGCGCTGTGTGAGCAGTTGAGAAATTAACAAGATTTCATGAAAAAGGTCTCATGGTCTAGGCCGGTATGAGCGCATTCAGTCGGCTGAGATTGTATAATCATTGTTCGTCTATAAACCGTTCAAATGAATTTCTATATCACTATTTAGAATTAGGTTACCAGTGACCCCACAATATGGTTCACGTCCTGAAAGTATCACAGTGTGGTTGTAGAGTTAAGAGACTGTCCAATAAGTTTTACACATTGAACAAACTCAACACAATCGTCATGCGAAGGTAACTAAACACACAATAACACCAGCAATGACAAAATATTTATGTTCTCATTTCGTATGACTAGTGCTGCTGCTCTGTGGTCGAATGAAGAATTGCTGTGATGTGTTGGCTCTAGTCACTGCCTTCGTTTGGCTGCTGTCCCAACACTTGACGTTACAGACAGCTATGCACAGGGCTCCGAGTGAAAGCCGAAGTTATACGATTGACTTCGCGTCACCACATGGTAGCTTCACGATTGGTTACGAAGTGTGAAGCTTATTATCCTCTCTGTTTCAAAATAAATCATGTGATTGTGCTAGAGCTTATCTATATTTACGACACTTTACTAAATGTAAAATACTGTAGTGTAATAAACATATCATATTCTCAGAATACATTACATGGAAGTACCTCCATGTTCTGCCCATTGCACGTCGGCCAGTTGGTCTAGGGGTATGATTCCTGCTGTGGGTGCGGGAGGTCCCGGGTTCAAACCCCGGGAATACCCAGCTTTTTTACTTTTGTTTTATCTCTTGAAAAAATGCAAAAAGTGTATAAAAGAACCTTAGCAACTTTATTTTTAGTGCGAGACTTGTACTTACTGTGTGCCAGTAATATAAATACATAGTTTGAGGTCAAACGCTATTTTTTTAGTCGCTTTTCCCTCGAACTCTGCGGGGGATCCCACCATTACTGCCGCCAGGACAGTGTCCTGGAGTTTGAAACACCTGGACGGGGGATAAAACTGGGGAGATGGGACCAGCACCTCGCCCAGGGGCCAGGCGGCCTCACCTACAAAGCGAACAGGGGCCTCATGAGGGATGAGTGGTATCCCCCTACTAGGCGTTTCAAGCTCCAGGACACTGCCCTGGTGGCGGTTATGGTGGGATCCCTCGCTGAGTCCAAGGGAGGGTAGCGGATTTGGTGGCGTAGATGGTACGTTCTGTTCTTCTATGCCCAAGATCGCGGGTTCAAACCCGGCCGAAGCCGTCGGATTTTTTAAGAGCGTTACGAATTTCTCAGTATGTCTTCCTTCGGAGGGGAAGTAAAGCCGGCGGTCCCATGCCATAGATTTATGGCATGTTACAGAACCGTCCAGTAATTAAACCTGCGTGAAGCTAAATTTGAGGCAAAAAATTTGGATAACGCCCTTTAGGTTCCAACGTTCGTTGCCGGGAGCCGACTGCGATGGCGTCTAGTAACCAAGTTATGAACTAGTAGCTGTAGATGGTGGCGTTTGGTGGCAAAAGTAGGAACTACTTGAAAAAAAAATCAATGACTGCAGTCCTTACTTGAATTAAAAACAGATAACACACACTAATACAGCCATCACAATTAACACCGGATATCAGACTGATTCTACACCCACCAAAACTACACGGGGCTACATGACCGCGTTGTCGCAGCCCCTAAACTGAGGAACCTACCAACCAACCTACGTGCGAGGGAGAAGCCAACCTGGAGGGTAAACCGACCAAAAAAAAAGAAGCGTTTGACCTCAAACTATGTACGGTATTTATATTACCGGTATAAGTACAAGTCTCGCACGAAAAAATGAACGTTCCAAGGCTCTTTTATACACTTTTTGAATCTTTTCAAGAGATAAAACAAAAGTAAGAATGCTGGGCATATCCGGGGTTTGAACTCGGGATATCTCGCACGCGAAGAAGGAATCATACCCATAGACCAACAGGCCAATGTGCTAAGAGCAGAAAATGGAGGTACTTCAATGTAATGTATTCTGAGAATATGATATGTTTATTACACTACAGTATTTTACATTTAGTAAAGTGTCGTAAATATAAATAAGCTCTAGCACAATCACATGATTTATTTTGAAACAGAGAGGATAATAAGCTTCTCACTTCGTAACCAATCGTGAAGCTACCATGTGGTGACGCGAAGTCAATCGTATAACTTCGGCTTTCACTCGGAGCCCTGTGCATAGCTGTCTGTAACGTCAAGTGTTTGATTCCTGTGCTCCCTCAGTTCAGTCCAGGAGTGCATGGCGTCAGTATGGCGGTGAACTAACTATAGCAAAATCTATCCGTCATTGGCAAAAGTCTTTCAAGGAAACCGGTAGTGCTTTAAAAGCAAAATCACCAGGTAGACCGAGAAATTCTGGAGCAGTTCTTGAACAGATCCGTGAACAGACGTCTAAACTGACGTCCAAAATTACGTAGCACTGTTATAACTGACTCAATTTTCACAAGCCAAATAACACACTGCGCTTTTCTGTTGCGGAGTACACATTGCTACTGAGTTGCTCTGCACTGCACAGCACTGCCACAATAAAAATCTAACTGACATTTGGGGTGGGGAACTAACATATAAGTACTGACTCCATAGATGAAAATGCATATGATAGGAAGCCAGAGGAGCTCCCGAGACCAAGAAGTAGATGGTAACGAAACTATAGAGGGCAGCCAAAAATTACACTGCTGTGGTTTTCCTCCCAGAGAGTGTATGAGCATGGCGGCTTCGGTGGCGTAGTTGGTAGCATGCTGAACTTCTATGCCCAAGATCATGGGTTCAAACCCGGCCGAAGTCGTCGGATTTTTAAGAGCGTTAAAAATCCGTCAGTGTGCCTTCCTTCGGAGGGGAAGTAAAGCCGGTGGCCCCATGTCTAGATTTATGGCATGTTAAAAAACCTTCCTCCGTAGCGTAGCGGTCAGCATGGTTAGCTGCCGCCCCGGAGGTCCTGGGTTCGATTCCCGGCTCTACCACGAAATTTGAAAAGTGGTATGAGGACTGGAACGAGGTCTACTCAGCCTCGGGTGGTCCAAATGAGTAGAGGGGGTTCGATTCCTACCTCAGCCATCCTCGAAGTGGTTTTCCGTGGTTTCCCACTTCGTCTTCGGGCAAATGCCGGGATGGAACCTACTGTATGGCCACGGCCGCCTCCTTTCCTCTTCCTAGCCTCTCCATCCCCATCTTCCATCCCTCATAAGGCCCCTGTTCGCTTTGCAGCTGAGGCTGCCTGGGCGAAGTGCTGATCACATCTCCCCAGTTGTATCCATTCCGACCACATGTTCCAAGCTCCAGGACACTGCCCATAGAGGCGGTAGTGGTGAGTTCCCTCGCTCAGTCCGTGGGAACCACCAACCTAGAGGGCTAATTACACCTGTGTGAAGCTAAATTTGTAGGTTAGATTGATTACCGCTCTATTAAGTTCTAACGTTGCCCGCCGGGTGCCGATTGTGGTGGCATCTATGGCCAAGTTCACAGCTAGGTGTCGTTGACAGAATCATTTGTTAGCAAGAGTAGGAACTACTTGAAATTGATCGTCTGCAACCGTCACAATTAACACCGGTTATCTGACAGATTCTATCCACACCTAAAGTACACGGGGCTACATGACCGCATTGTCGCAGCACCTAAACTGAGGAACCAACCAACCAGAGTGTATCAGCTAATCATTTTCAGCTACGCATGTGGGTATTGCTTGTTTACATTCCAGATAAACGTTTAGTGATTCGGAGACTAACACGGTCATTTTCTTTCTTGAGTGATTTATCGACATGAATTCTTATTTTTGTTGGGAACATATTCACAGAGCGAGTCTGATCGGCAAGCATTGTGCAGCTTTAGAGACACTTTCATAATTCTGAAGACCCGACCCAGTATGATGGATAGCCCACATTGACGGAGGGACACATTTATTGCTTGTAACTGGGTTTGAACCAATAACATGATCTTTATTTTCACGATGATGCATGGCCCATTCAAATGTCAACTCCTCCTTCAAGTCAACAAGGTTTTCTTTCATCTTTTTCATTCCCCTCGTTTCGCTTTTCTTTCCTACACGTTTAGAGGTTCATATGGCAGATTCACCTTATCGCAGGCACTCAATGTGAATAAAGTACTCATGAATCATAAGCCAATCATAGAGGAGCCAAGGGCTTGGCCATGTTGAAACACTAGATCACGTGATTTCTCAGCAATTAAGTAACATTGGGCGTGGTATTAACTTGGATGGGTGACCGGTTCTGTGGGACCACGTGGAAGCGGAAAGGAACTGGCCATCCTACTGCAAGTAAACTCGGGCTGAGGACCGCCTCTTCGGAGGTACAAACCGGCCTTTCTTCTTCTTATTCTTCTTCTTCCTCTTCTTCTTCAATCATGGAGGAACGCCATTCTATTAAATTAAATATTTGCAAAGGATTATTTTCTGAAAAATAAAAACCAGTACCGTACGGTAGTTTTGTTCTTAATTCCTATTAGGAGCTTTGAACATTTGTGGTCATTAGCCCCGTGTTCTTGGATGTGTGTTGAATTTGTCCAATAGCCTTTATTTCCGTAGTGAATGAGGTAATGTACATAGGCTACATTGGGGTGTAGAGTGGACGCAGTACAGGAACTTCCGTGAATCACCTAAGTCTATAAAACCATATTATCAACTCAGTTACATGTAAGTGTTTAAGTGATTAACCTAAGTAATCAATTACAAAAGCATTACATGAATTAATATATTTGAATAGTATCGGTTACTAACAAAACAGTCTAGACAACAACCAATTCAAAAGCTCGCTACGGTAGAAGTTAACGATTGAAATGCGTTTTCAGTTATACACTTAAAAATACTATCAAAAAAGGAACACTTATAGAAGTGTAATAGACTAACGGAAGAAACAATAATTGACAAGAGTTTAGTGCTTTTCAGTCGGTCAACACGAATGTACCCAAAAGAGATGGGTTATGCCCTAATTCTGAAATAAATTACATGAGATTAATAAAACACTAGGATGACCAGTTTCGATCGTCAAGCGATCATCATCAGATCCATTACACTTAGGCTACAGAATCTATGTTTGAAATACAGGTGAAAATATTTACAATATGTACAATTATTTAGTTGCAGTATTGGTACTGCAACTGTCAGTGTATGCTAAATGCAGTATATATGTTAGGTGAAATGCTAAATGGTGATAGCTATCCGGAGATTGTACTTTACAGAGATTATATGGTTGTAAACTATGGTTAAACTATAAAATTTTTGGCTAACTACTTATCTGATTGTCTTCCGTATTACAGCTACTCGCAGTTTTCGTGCTCACTGGAACTCGCTGTGCGGTCGACTGCGGTGGTTATCTTAACGACTGGTTTTTCCCCTGCCTCCTCCCCCCTGTCCCTACGTGCTGTGGGGAGTGATAGCGATGTGTTTATGTGAGGTGTTGCCAACCTAGATAAGATGTATGTTATTGAATGAGGTGGGTTCACGGCTAGTCAGGCAAATCGTGAAGCCAAGAAATTCAAATCACTCAGGCTTAAACTCATGAATTTAGACAAGTCAATTTGGTTCAACAAAAAATGTATAGAACTAAACCTCACCCCTAAATACGTACCAATTAAAACCGTACCGAACACACCAGCCACGATCATTTCAACCAAACAAGCCAAAGCGCTTTGGATAAAAAACGAATTAAGATTTGCATACATAAGAAAGCAAAAAATTAACCAACAATTATACGACATTCAATTGCAACTAAGTAATTTCTGGCACGCGGCCCAATGGGACAGCTTCACCGAGCACCTTCATGACAACATCAAAATCAGAGCAACGAGGAAGCATGAATCGCTAGAAAATAAATTAAGAAAACTAGGAGAAACACAGAACCATCAATCTAACGAACAACACACGAATAACAATGAATTCAATTTCCACAGCAGAGTAAACAACAGAACGAACGTAACCTTTTCTCAAGGTGAAATGAATATGTTAGACAAAGGTTTGAAATACAACTGCACAGACGCACACACGAACCACAATATAAAACAGTTAATCACAGATATTGAGATAGCCAGTCACAAGCTCCCAGCAGAAGACAGGGAATTAACCAAAAATCTCGCCACCAACGAAGCCAAAAAAATCCTCAAACGAGAGGGCGATAGCAATAACATTCAAAACAACAAACAGCTCAAAGAAATAAAGTCGTTGAAACAAAAAATAAAAGAACATGACTTAATCATCACAAAAGCAGATAAGGGAAACACTACAGTAATTTTGAACAAAACAGAATACATTGAAAAAACAGTCGAATTCCTAAACAACAACGAAATCAAGGAATTAACAAAAGACCCCACCAACAAATTCCAAAAACAAATAAAAAGTGCGCTAAAAGAAACAGAATACATACTGACCAAAGCCGAAAAATCAAAACTAATAAACATGAACCCGAAAATACCGTCATTGAGGGGACAACCAAAAATACACAAAAAGGAATGCCCAATGAGACCAATAGTCAATTGTAGGAATGCCCCTAATTACAAAATCAGCAAAGAGTTACTAAAAATCTTAAAATGCCGTCTTTCCAACGACAAAAACAACTCTGTAAAGAACACAACAGAACTAGTAACAGCATTGAACACCCTACAAATGAAACCTAGCTTCAGGCTAGTATCCTTCGACGTAACTAACATGTACACTAATATTCCGATTATTGAAGCAATCAACACTATCGAAAACAACTTAAAATCCAACAATTCGGTAAAAGAAATTGAAGAGATTGTGAGATTACTGAGGGTCGTTCTCACCCAAAACGTGTTTCAATTCGACAATAAAATATACACACAGAGAGAAGGCCTAGCAATGGGATCGCCACTAAGTGGGTTAATCGCTGACATCTTCATCAATGCGCTAGAAAATTCGTTCTTAGAAAAGACTTCAACAAAGGGAATAGTAATATGGAAAAGATACGTAGATGATGTAATTTGCATCTACGATACTGAACTAACAAGCGAAGAAACAATTCTCCAATCCATTAATAGCCTTCACCACTCTATCAAATTCACTAAGGAATCCGAAATAGACCGGAAAATAAAATATCTCGATATAACTATTGAACGTAAAGACAACGACCTTTCATATTCCATATTCCGGAAAGCAACACAAACCTCGCATGCAATCGACAATCAGTCTAATCACCCCAGTACGCACAAACTAGCGGGTTTCAATTCAATGGTGCACAGAGCTTTAAACATACCCATGTCAAAAGACAACTATAATAAGGAAATAAGAACTATTATGCAAATAGCAAAGGAAAACAACTTCTCGCCAAACAAAATAAATCAAATTATAGCCAAACATAAAAATAAAGATAAAACGATTCCCAAACCGGACAGTAATGAAAAATAATTTGCGCGTTTCAACTATGTGAATGCGAATACATATAAAATCACTAACCTATTCAAAAAACAAGGCATAAAGATAGCTTTCACGACGAAAATCACAACCGCTAGGCACCTCCTAAATAGTAATCTAAATAAACGTGACCCGTATTCAAGGTCAGGGGTATATTCTATAACGTGCCAAGACACCGATTGTCAAGCTAATTACATCGGGCAGAGTGGAAGGCGAGTAGACACACGTTATAATGAACATAGGAATGCGATAAGATACGGAACACATTCAGCCGTGTGCGAACATATGTGTGACGCAGGGCACAGCTTTACCAACATAGAGTCGGACCTTAAAATAATCCATCACGAATCGAAAGGCAGAGCTCTTGACATAAAGGAAGCAATCGAGATACACCTAGCCAAACGATACAATCCCAACAATCTAAATGAACACACGTTCATGGAGAGCTCACCCCTCTTCACGCTACTAAAAAACACACCCTGTCGGAAACAAAACACAATTTAGCGACACAGCCAAGCTAGATAAAAAAGGGGGGAAATTAGGGGGTTTATAATAGGTAAATGTTATCTGGATCAGGTGTACGATGTACTTTGCTTCTGCAATAAACCAAGGCCCATATTCGCGACAGTATTAAAGGTGCCAGGACGTCCTCATAAGACCGTCAACGCTTAGTTCGAATGGGTTATGCTCCACGCGTGGCGAGGGCCAATCCACGGTCTTAAATAATTGTGGACCCACCTCATTCAATAACATACATCTTTTCTAGGTTGGCAACACCTCACATAAACACATCGCTATCACTCCCCACAGCACGTAGGGACAGGGGGGAGGAGGCAGGGGAAAAACCAGTCGCTAAGATAACCACCGCAGTCGACCGCACAGCGAGTTCCAGTGAGCACGAAAACTGCGAGTAGCTGTAATACGGAAGACAATCAGATAAGTAGTTAGCCAAAAATTTTATAGTTTAACCATAGTTTACAACCATATAATCTCTGTAAAGTACAATCTCCGGATAGCTATCACCATTTAGCATTTCACCTAACATATATACTGCATTTAGCATACACTGACAGTTGCAGTACCAATACTGCAACTAAATAATTGTACATATTGTAAATATTTTCACCTGTATTTCAAACATAGATTTTGTAGCCTAAGTGTAATGGATCTGATGATGATCGCTTGACGATCGAAACTGGTCATCCTAGTGTTTTATTAATCTCATGTAATTTATTTCAGGATTAGGGCATAACCCATCTCTTTTGGGTACATTCGTGTTGACCGACTGAAAAGCACTAAACTCTTGTTTACTAAGGCAACACTGAAAATATGGCTTCAAACACCACAAAACAATAATTGGTTAAAAAATCTTACTAATTACAAAGTTTAATTAAGATCGTCTATAGCTTAATAATTGTAATTACTAGAACATTTTCTAATAAAATTAGAGGATGCCTCCAGTGCATGATGAGTGTTATTCGGTGGCATAGTGGGTAGCATGCTGAACGGCTGTGCCCAAGATAGCGGGTTCAAAACTGGCCGAAATCGTCGGATTTTTTAAGAGCGTTAAAATCCTTCCGTATGCCTTCCTTCAGAGGGGAAGTAAAGCCGGCGGTCCCATGTCTTAGATTTATGTCACATAAAACATCCTTCCGCAGACTAAACTTGTATCAAGCTAAATTGTTAGGTTAGATTTCGTCGGAACGCTCTATCAAAGTTCCAACGTTCATATCGCGTCATGGCGCACCTCGCTCGGAATTGATGGGCTCCATCTCAGCAACACTGTAACTTACAGCTTTCCCCGGAGCGGCTAGCTGGTGAACCATGTCTTATTTCCCCATAGCAATACAAACCGATATAACATAAGTGCATTAATGTACATATTTCACAATCATACAGCATACCTTTTTGATGTATAAGGATTACAACGCGACCAAGTACTACATTTTCCAACCACCCCGGGCCGAGAAAAAGTTACCTTACAAAAATAATAACAACTTTTTTTCTCGGACACAGAACATTTAGAAATTAATAAACCAGTTATACAACATTCCAATGTATATTTTTAGCCTATTTTCAATTTTGAAAAAATAGGCTTATGAGATCACCTTTTGTCCGTGTGTGTGTGCGTGTGTGTGTGTGTGATTCGTGTGTGTGTCCCCCCCCCCCCTAATAAAATATAAACGGCTGGAGCGATTTCAATGAAACTCGGAAAGTTCATAGCACTATTCCCGGCGACCTCGACCGTGCCCTTCAAATTTTGTTACGACTCACCAATCCAACATGGCGGCTGTGCGAAATATTTCACCAGCATTGAATATCTCCGAAACTATTACCGATATTACCCTGACATTTTCTATGGTGATAGAGGGAACTACTATAAGTTCACGTATGTGACATTTGAAAACCTGGTAACTACAAAACCAACATGGCGGCCAAGCGAATTTGCGACTTTTAAATAGACGTTTCTCGCGATTTGACCAACCAAACGCAATGAAACTTGGTACAGTATATGTTTATATACATTGTAATGCACCGACATCTAACTTCGTTCAATTGTTTACATAATCACAAGATGGCGGATGTGCGAAATATTTCACCGGCATTCTATTTCTCTGAAACTATTAGCGGTAAACTCCTGAAATTTTGTACGGAGATAAAGGGCACTACTGGAAGTCCATCTATAAGACTTTCAAAAACCGGTTAACTACAAAACGAACATGGCGGCCAAGCGAATTTGAAAATTTTAAATAGACCTTTCTCGCGATTTAATGTTCCAAGCGCACTGAAACCTGGCACAGGAAATATTTATACACATTGTAATCCACTGGTATCTAATTTAGTTCAATTGTTTACATAACCTCAAGATGGCGGCAGTGCGAATTTTAAAATTAAGATTTTATTTATTGTGATGTAGTCATGCGATCGATGTGAAAGTTTGAATAATGAAGCTACGCAATAATTTTCCTTTAATGGTACATGACTCTATGGCCTATACATTTAACAATCCAACATGGCGACCATCCGAAATATTTAGACGATACTGAATATCTACGAATCTATTTTAGCAATCAAACTGCATTTTTTAATGTTCATAGGGACTATGAACTTAAGTTCACCTATAGAACTTTAAATAACCTGGTGATCACAAATCCAACATGGCGGTGACGCAAATTATAAATATTCACATGGACGTTTCTCGCAATTTAACCATCCGCGTGCAGTGAAACTTGGTACAGTAAATCCTTATACGAATGTTAATCCACTGGCATCTAATTTATTTCAATTGTTTCCATAACCTCAAGATGGCAGCCGTGAAAAAATTTAAACTCACCTTGTTTTTTCTTGTGTCCTAACTATGCGATTGAAGTTTGAATACTACACGTTCACAATAATCTGCATGTAACAGTACATAACTCTAGGACCTACATATATAAAATCCAACATGGCGACCATCCGAAATATTTAGTCGGTTCTCAATATCTACGAATCTATTACAGCAATCAAACTGAAATTGTGTATGTTGATAGTGGCAATTAACATAAGTAGGATACATGAAAATAGGCTGTATAGTTCTTCACGGAACTACTTGTTTAATATTTGGATTCGATCTGATGACGGGTTTTTGAGATAATAATTCTTAAATGTGACGCATTGTAGGAACACGCTTAAAAACGGGCATTTTTTGTGTTCCAACTGCGATAAAAAATATTAAATTATAAATTTTTAATTCCAAACCTACATTAGCTAACGTAAAATGGAACGATGAAAATGATGATGATATTGCATTTTATGTAGGTTTATTGGTTACTTCACAACCAACCTTCAAATTCCAGTGCACATAATATTTTGGTCGACAGTAGGTAACATAGATATCTGGTAGCGTAAGTTGGAACTACTTGAAATTTAACGGAACTTGTACCTCACCCTAAGGGTGTACGCTAGAAGCAGATACAGCTTCTGGTGAGCCGAACATGTCCTCGGACACTCCCGGCATTAAAAGGCATATGATAAATAAATAAATTAATTAATTAATTAATGATATGGCTTAAATCGCAATTAAATTAAATTAAATCTTGAGAAGGTGCGGTGTTATTAGTGTCATATCCGCCCAGCTGACAGGCAGGTTGCATTTTCTTTATCTAGAGCAGTTGTTCTCAACCAGATGCTCGCGAACACTACGTTGCTCGTTATAGACATCTGGTGCTCTCGTCATACGGGACAAAAAAAATACGAGCCTTAATGATGCGTAACATCTGACATGTTATACGAATAATTCCATGTTACTTACTCGCATTTTTCTTAAGAATGTACTCATAGTGCTACCTTGTGCCAGCAAACATGAGGGATTCCTTCGTGTTATTACCATCGGTAAGTTCTCATTACTATTATATCTGCAATAACTATTTGTAAAATTCCAGTGACAAATCCTTTCAGCAAATATGATACAATAGAGCTGTATTTTGGCCGACAGTTCCTCAGGTGCTTACATTATATAAGAATACAGCAAAAGTAGTAAGATTTAATACATCATAATTGTTTTCAGCAAATATGATGTAATGAATATTTTCACACCAAAGAACGACAGTTTGAAGATTATTTATTGTAGGAATATCTGTAATGGGGCCTCCAAACCTTGAGGATAACCGTATGCGATTTACATTCCACATAGCCACATGGCCAACAGTACGTCGTTGTACCAATCTTTGCCACCGCGCGCTACTTGTAAAACTCATTTGCCAAATCCTTTCAGCAAATATGATATAATGAATATTTTCACACCAATGAACGACAACATGGAGATGATTTATTGTAGGAATTACTTTAATGGGTCCTCAAAACCTTGAATTAAACCGTATGCTATATACATTACACATAGTGCTGTATTTTGGCCAAATGTACCTCGAGTGCTTACATGAAATAAGAATACAGCAAAAGAATTAAGATTTAATAAATCATAATTGTTATAAGCAAATATGATTTTGTAACGTGTTTTTCGAGGGTATTTTACGCCACTGACATAAGTCAGTAGGAAGCCATTGAATGTTTATTTACGCGGCAACTTGTTAAGCCAAGATATGTTTCGTGTAACATTATTATTATTATTATTAAGGAATTTTTGGAGCAATTTTTATAAGATTATAAGTATACAGATAGGTTTTCTATGTTATAGAAAACACTATCAAGCGAATTATTACGAACAACATTATCGAGGAAAATTATATGATTACAGAATTTTACGGATTTTTGACAGAGTTTATTGTGAAAGAGATGATTCATTGGGAATTCTGCTACAGGTATATTCTTGTCGAGAAGCGTGACGCAAGCCGTGGGGCACTTCCAGCTGGCTGCATCAAGAAAAGGCGAAATGGCCTGGACCGGTAATCGACATCGTCGCGCCAAGTGTATTGACCCTTAGGTGGGGAGTATCGCGTGGTGGCTCAGCCAATCAGTGGAGACCGGGCGAGTAGAAGACGGGTCCGGAGAGGGGGTTCGGCGAGTGCATATATTGTTTGCGCGCCGAGAAGAGAGGACGATTATCATTGTAAAACTTGACCGTTGTGGTTGCCCGTGTGGTTGGTTCCGGTGTGATCGGACCATAACTTAACATTTCTACAACAATATCCACAACTGACGAAGAAGATGGCGACGTCCAGAAGGCTGTGGGAAGCTCTCTTCAGCATCAAGTACGAGGGAAATGCCACGGCAATTTCCAATGGTAAGCGCGAATGACTCAGAACAACATAATCTCTCGCTTCATTGTTTCATATTCAAAATTTCAGTAACTTCTTAGCTTGGGAATAATAGTAAAATCAGTAATTCATCCGACTCCGTTTTCACGTAATTCTCTAGTGGTAAATTCAAATCGTAACGCTCCAATTTAAATTTATTATTATTATTATTAAAATGCCACTACTTGTTTTTGATATAATAAATTCATTTCTTATACTATACAATCTTTGCTTTCAGTAGGTAGCATTAGATATAGACCAAATTCCTTCTCCTGATACAATTGTTAGTTGGGTTAATGATCAAATCATACCACGATCTGAGTGTGAAGATTCTTAATGGTGTTCTGCCAGAGCTAGGTGTTGTTAAATATAAATTTAGATTTCAACTTAGCGTTGAGGTCTTGGCGCCCATTAATACAACGTATCATAGTCAGAGTAAACATCACATTTATCACCTCAAACGTGGGACTTGTTGTGGTTTTTCCACACTCTCCCCAGTGAAACCGTTACACTTGTCACCCAACAGTGGGGACACTAGTAAAATCGTTACACTTTACGCTCAACGTGGAGCCAAAGAAAACGTTACACTTGCCGCCAAACTGTGGAGCTTCTTATATAAGTATTTTAAAGTGCAAGGCAGGGCTAACGAAAACGTTACACATGGCGCCCAACGTGGGGACGAAAACCTAATAACAGTTGTGGAAGGAGAAGGGTATATATTTCTGTGCCTCTATTTTGGGGGTTTTTCATTTATCGGTGTGTATCAGCATGGGTAGTGTTGAGGAAGAGATGAAGTTGCGTAGTGGTCACCAGTTGGATAGTGAAGATACGAGCAGTATGGCTAGTCTTGAAAATGAAAGCAGTACAGGGATGTCGGAGGTAAATCCCGATACTGAGGGGGGTAATCAAAACATTCAAGCTGGGTTAGAGAGTTTGCTTCTTCAGTTTATGCAACAAAATAAAATTAGCACAGATGCTTTAAATGCTAAACTTGAACAAAATAATGCTAAACTTGAGCAAAATAGTAGGGAAAATAAAGAGAGTAATAGGGAATTGAGCGATAGTTTAAATGCTAAACTTGAACAAAATAATGCTAAACTGGAACAAAATAATGCTAAACTCGAACGAAATAATGCTAAACTTGAACAAAACAGTAGGGAAATTAGTGATAAATTCGAACTGATTAGAGGTGAGATCAGAGGGGTGATGGAAGAGAAGGCTAAAGAGATTATTGCAGATGTAGACAGAAAATTAGGAAAAGTACAGGAGGAGTTAAAAATTAGAATCAGTACACAGGCTGAAAATTTAAAATAACTAGTGCAACTTGAAACACAGCAGGTCAAAAAGCAATTGGGGGGAGAAATTGACAAAATTCAGGTAGTAACTAAAGAGTTTAAAGAACAGTTGGGGGGAAGAATTGATAAAGTTCATGCAGAAATAATCACTGAAGTTAATGATTTAAGGGAGAGGAATAAGGAAAGCATTAATGAGATTAATGAGAAACAAGCTAAGTTAAGTGGTAAAGTTGAAGCATCGGAAGGGAGCATTAGGTTAACTGTAACTAATATTGAAAGAAAAGCTGAGAAGAAAATTGCTGAATTAGAACAGAAGTTGAAAGATAGAATTAGGCAGGAAAATAGTCAGAGTAGGCCAGTTTATGTGAATAGCACACACAGGGAAATAGAACTAGGCAAATTCAGTAATCGGCAGGGTTGTCCAATAGTGTTCATGAATGCAATATAAAATAAATTCAGGGAGAGGTTGGAAGATGGTAGTATTGAGTGGTGCCAGGTAATTGAGATTTTAGAGTAAGCGTTTGTAGGGGAGACAAGAAACTTGTTTGCTATCTACAGAGATAATTTCGAGAAGATTTCAGATTTTTAAGTTAAATTTTGTGAGAAATTATGGAATGAGGTAATTCAGTCTCAGCATCGTGAGGAAATTGTGTGTGGGAAATATAACCCGAGAGGAAATTACACTATGACCGAGTACTTTTTAGGACAGGTATTGACGTGTAAATATCTGGATGGTTTGAGGGAGGAAAGTGATGTAGGCAGGCTATTACTAAGACATTTTCCATATAGAATCAAAGAAGCTGCCTGTATCCAAAATGTTAAATCTATTTCACAAGTGGAAAATTTATTAAGTACATTCGATGCTCTGGGAAGAGGTGGTTACGAGGAGAATTTCGGTAGGAACCAGGGTAACCATAATAACAGGCCTAATGAGAATAGGAATCAGGAAGTTCAAGGGAACAGTGGCGAAGAGGCCAACGTCCAAAATAGGGGGAACCAGAATAATAACAATAATAATAATCAGCAAAATCAGTACAGAGGAAACGGGTATGGTACGCAGTACCAAGGTAGAAATAATGATTTCAGGGGAAATCAAGGCCGAAATAATGATTTTAGGGGTAACCAAGGGAGGTATAATAACAATAATAATTATAACCAGAACAGAGGTCAAGGTAGGAATCAGCCCAATGGTAATAACGGACAGAGAAATACCGTTAACACAACCCAGAACAACCAGACCAGTGCAGTAGTGAGTAGTACTACACCAAGCGGTAGCGGTACTTTAAACACGAACCAGGCTGCGATGCAAGGTCAGAATCTCAGTCTGTAACATGCCCTGTCCATACACTTATACAGGAACCCTATGACCTAAATGTAAGAAATTAATTATTACGTGAACTAAATGATGAAGGTATTATTCAGGAGGTGGCTAGTAAGAGCCCCATAGTTAAATTTAACGTGTCCGAGGCGTAAACAGATGTTTTGATTGATAGTGGTTGTATGAAGAGTTGCATAAGTAGTGCATTTTATGATAAATTGAAAGGAACTGGAGTAAATTTTGAGGAGATGCCAATTAAAAGCACTTTTGTTATCACAGCTGTTGGGAAGAGGTCTAAGGTAATTTCTAAGCAAGTTTTAGTAGACATTAAAATTAATAATCATGTAGAAAAGCAGATTTGTTTTGTAATTCCAAATTTAGTATTCAGTGTTATCTTGGGTTCAGAGTGGCTAAGTAGAGTGTATGGTAACTTATGTTATGATATAGGGAGTTTGAAATTTAAATGGGGTGATTCTGAAGTAGAGGTAGCGTTCAATGACCATATTCAGAGAAGTAGTGTGATTTGTACTTTAAATGAGATATTGCCAGCCGTAGAGCGGGATTCTCCATGTTTTGTGGGCAGTGTGATTACGAACGGTAGTCTAGAGGACTCGTTACGTGATGCTGCATTTCAGGGAAATATAGAGGGGGAACAGTGTGTTCGGCTCTGTGATGTGTTATTGTGTAATAGGAGAGTTTTTGAGGATCGCATTGGTATGGCCAATTGCTATACACATTCATTGAACGTTATTGATAGGTCAGTATTCACAGGACATAGATATCCTGTACCTTTCGCTTATCAGAGTGCAGTTGAGGCACAAATTAACCAGATGCTTGAAGATGGGATTATTGAGCACTCTAACAGTCCATATGTTAATTCTTTGATCACGGTACCCAAGGCCGACGGCACAGTTCGTATTTGTTTAGACGCTCGTTTGGTTAACAGTAGAATTAGTTCATATCAGCTGAAATCCATGTCAATAGAGGAATTAATGCAAACATTTGAGGGGAAGAAGTATTTCACTTGTGTAGATTTGAGTTCCAGTTTCTGGCAAGTGCCACTTATGTACGAAGATAGACCATTTACAGCTTTTAGTCATAAATATAA
This sequence comes from Meconema thalassinum, assembly GCA_946902985.2. NCBI lineage: Eukaryota > Metazoa > Arthropoda > Insecta > Orthoptera > Tettigoniidae > Meconema > Meconema thalassinum. Next base: position 438,186,125 of record OX336393.1, on the reverse strand, counting down.
CCTTTATCAATTTTGTAGAACACCTTATGGGTTAAAGAGTAGTTCAGCAGCTTTAATTAGGGCTTTAAACATCGCATTGGGGGATGACACCGGAGAGTTTGTAACCATTTACATTGATGATATGGTAATTAGTTCACGCAGTTTTGAGGAGCATCTACGTCATTTAGATATAGTTTTTCAGAAGTTAGATCAGGCAGGGTTCACTTTGAAGCGGTCTAAGTCGTCATTCTGTCAGTCAGAAGTGACATTTTTAGTTCATAGAGTGTCGAGTAGAGGTGTAACAGCAGAGGACGGTATTTTATTATGAGCATGTGTGGACAGTAGCAACAGGGCATCGTTACAGACACTGAGAAATAGGTAAGAAGAGGAACGTGATGACGTTAAGTTAAGGGAAACAGATTATGCGGGACGTATAATATACAGAGTCTACGAAAGTATGTGTCATAAAGTGAGAGTGTTTAGCTGGCGAGCCAGCCTATCAAATGAGTGAGTGTGGTATTTGGTACGGGGGAGATCTGGTCTTCCAGGCAGGCGTATCACAAGTCACAAATCGGGGTAGTATATAAGTAATTGAGAGTTTTTAAGGTACAGGGAAATATGACGGGATTGTCGGATGCTCTTGAGCACTAAAATGTCTCGATACACCAAGGCCAGAATTTGGTGGCGCTGGTGAATTCCCATTTGTCTCCTAGAGATGGGTGAGCGCTTGTACAGGGTAATTTTGCTTAAGGCGTCACACGAGACAAAAGATGGGCCACCAGAAGGCAAGACAGTCCTTCATGAAACTCATACATAACAGCACACGTGATTTCTGTTTACGGCCTCGCCATGTAAGAGCTGTAGGTGTGTAATTTAAGGTAATTAGTACAAAGGTATTATTTGAGTGAGGAGAACTGGTCTGAGTTGTGAACTAGAATTAAGTAGAATATGGTCTACGGGAACTTAGTAAGACAGGGTGATTATGGCACAGAAATATTTGGAGTTATATGTAATGCGCACTTACTGTTTTTTTTTCAGAAATCAATATTAATTTTATCTAATACACAGAGAGATTAAGTATTATGGTCACGATGCGCAGCCACAATAGTGTGATCGTGTGCTCAGTTAGATCAGTGAGATTAAGTTTCACCAGAAGGAAGCAACCTCCAGTGATATTAGGAAGTTCTGTGGTGATTTATATATACAGGCTGTAAAAAAAAGTCCTGCACCAAACTTAAATCCCGCATGCGGGTGGGGGCAGGGAGTAATTTGAGGTAGAGAACCCATGTGCGGAACTCAACCGTTACGCCCCTATGAGCGATTTTAATTATGAGTACATTTGGCAACGTCGCCTGTTACCCACGGCAGAGGACCGATTACGGCTCACAAGTTAATCTAGCTATAGGCCCACCTCGTGGCTCAGTGGCAAGGCGTTAGACTCTCACACGTGAGGTGACCGGGTTCGAATCCCCCTTCCGACATTGCTGTTTTTTTTTCTTTGAGTCGTTTGGATTTGCATCAATTAATTACTACATAGGTCTAGATTAGATCCTTTTTGTTTCTAATTTCGTTTTAAAAGGAGCTAAATTATACGCCGAAAATTTGCGTTTTAAAAGAAAAACAAATTGGTTCTGTTCGTTGCCGATTTATTTTTTCGCGGTAGGATTTTGTTTGGATACAAATATTGCTGTATGATTGTTTTGCAATGATATCTTTAAGATCAAAATTTGAGGTAAAGGTCATAGGCGGTTACTTTACAAGCAACAATAGCGAGTTCAAAAATGTTACAGTGAAGATTCAGCGATCGTTGGAACTGAGGAACTGTAATACTTATCAATTATTTTATTTAATTGTGTGTAAGATCACTTCTCTGTGTCGCTTTTCTTAGATTTCCTAATTATTGTATGTTAATGAAACTCCGAATTTTCTAACCGTCGTTTTGTTGCTCCCAAGCCTTATTGTTACACGTTATTTCAATCAAAGTGAGGTAGCCTTTGGTCTGCGTGCTGGCCTACGAATCGGGCGTTCCCGGTTCGAATCCGAGTAACTACACGTATTGGAACTTCAGGAAATTCCGGTGTTTCCGGTTTCTGTAAAGTCTAGAAAATTCTGTCAGGGTATAAAAGCCCTCAAGAACAGCGATGCGTTATCACTTCTTCCGCGAGAGTCTTCTAAACCGTAGCTTTCCTGAAAATTCGCAATGGATGGATATCCTAACGAACACCTCGCAGACATCCACTACGTCTACGGATTGGCCGACGGGAATAGTCGCCAGGCCCAGCGCATCTACCAAGAGAGGTTTCCCATGTGCCGTATCCCACACTACCAATCTTTTACGCGAATTCACAATCGTTTGCGAGCAACAGGATCGATTCAGGTAAGTACCATATCTGTAAGTGTGTATCTCTTATTCGTCTTTTGTTTCTCTGTAAATGTGATAAAATAATAGCTACGTCTTAGTGTTTTAAACAATTTAAAAATGGAACGGTGTAGGTACTAGAAGCCGAGAAGAGAATTTAAACATTGTCCCATCGAACGTAACACTTTCGCATCTCGCTTTTGGCTCCTAAAACCCAAACCGTTCCAAATAGGACAAAGCTATCAGAAATGAGAGTTACTTTAAAAAATACAACGCACCTTATTCAACTCGAATGCTGTATTTGTAGAAAAAACAGTGCCCAGTCCGAATGGCGGGTACCGATACCCAACGTTTGAAAGCGCCTGGACGGCAAACGGTGGGTTTCCGATCGTATGTTCTTCGATTGTGAAGCCTTAAAATTTCAAGGCGGATTCAGGGTTTCTGGATGCAAAATAAACTTTACACTCCCTGAAAATAATTTAATTTTAGTGATTCATAGTGTTCATTTTGTTATGATTAGGGGTATCCGTCGGTGATTTTTCTGAGTTCCTTTCCTATTAGAAGTATCAGTTTTGAAAGAAGATTTTAATTACGAACGGTGCTTTCTATTCTGCTTTGTTTTTAATCTGAATTTTAGGTTGGATTTTTAAAGTTATCGTTTAGTGGGAACAAAGAAGAACGGTTTAACTCACATTGTTTCATTAAGTTCTTTTTCATTACACAGGCTCACAACCCCCGACCGGGAAGACCGCGGGGGAGTAGAACTCCAGAAATGGAAGAAAGGGTTTTGGAGCGTGTACGCAACAATCCTTCCACAAGCATGCGTGCGATCGGACGTGCGGAAGGGTTAACACATACCACTGCCCACAGCGTGATACAAGATGATGGCCTGTATCCGTATCATTTTCAAAAAGTTCAAAAAGTAAAGCCTGAGGATCTTCCAGTCCAGATGGATTTCGCCGATCAAATGATCGAACGCTTGGGGAAAGACCCTGATTTCTTGTCGAAAATTTTATTCACCGACGAAGCGACGCTCACCAGGGATGGTTACTTCAACATCCACAAAAATCACACGTGGAGTCACGAAAACCCTCACCAGACAGTCGTGCAGGGAAATCAAGAAAAATTATCTGTGAATGTTTGGGCGGGTATTTTTGGGGAGCATCTAATCGGGCCTTACATTTTACCAGCCAGACTCATCGGACGCGTTTATTTGCGGTTTATTCAAGAGGTTCTCCCAGAACTTATGGAGGATGTCCCGCTGGAGACAAGGGCTGAAATGGTCTTCCAGCATGACGGCGCCCCAGCTCACTGGCACCGAGTAGTTCGGGACATTTTGGACGAAACGTTCCCCGAAAGATGGATCGGCAGAGGAGGTCCAGTTCAGTGGCCTCCTCGCTCTTCTGATTTGACGCCACTTGATTTTTTTCTTTTGGGGATACATAAAAGACCTGATATACGATGGGATAGAAATCGACAGTCAAGAAGAGCTAGTCGGAAGAATAGCTGTAACAGCCGGCGTCGTTCGGGAAAGAGCAGAAGAAATTTTTGAACGAGTCCGCAAATCACTTGTAAACCGTCTTCATTTTTGCCTTCCTGGCGATGTGCAAGGAGGCATTTTTGAGCAACTGCTTTAACGAAAAATCATTTGTAAAACTCTCCAAAGTAAAGATAATTTAGATTGCTATTGTTTATTTCTTCCTAGTCTACTTTTCTGGAAAGATATGTTATGTATTGAAAATGAAAAACAATTTGTATTAAAACTGATAAATTGTCTGATTTTCAAAACGAGAAATTTTTGTTTTTTTAATTACAGACCTCCCTCCGCAACAACAATAAAAAGATAAATACGTAATTTAAATGAAAAAGAGAACTGCCAGAGCATCTTAAGAAAAGACACAGTCTCAATATTGCTTAAGTTTGAACCGTTTCCGAACACGTGGCTATTAAGATAAGCGTAAACATTTAATTAATATTCTTAAAACGTTCTTGAAACATCTACATGAAACATCATGCTTACGGTAATTGAGTTGCTCCATCATCAAATTACTCGGAGGAAAAAAATACAATTTGCGTTGGAAGAAGGATTCGAACCCCAGTGTGTAGTCACCTACGCCTGAAGGTCAAGCGCTTTACCACTGAACCAGGAAGTGCTACTGGAGCTAGGTAGACTTGTGAGAGATATTCGGTCCTCTGCCATGGATAGCACGCGACGGTGCCAGTTGTACTCATATTTCAAATCGCTCATATGGGCGTTACGGTTGCGTTCCGAACATGGGTTCCCTATCTCAAATTACTCCCTGCCCCCACCCCCATGTGGAGTCTAAGTTTGGTGCAGGACTTTTTTTACACCCTGTATATATCAGAACACCTTTGATACGTGTGATGTGACATCATATATACACAGTGCTCACACATTAGTTATGTATATCTTTCCCAACACAGATATATTTGAGAGGCGGAAAAATCCGTGGAACACTAATCAAAATCAAAAACATTGGACTGATTGCACAGAGCAATCCAATATAACAACAGACTTTGACGCAAAGTGCGTAAAGAAAATTATGAGAGTATATATATGTAATTTAGGGTGATTTAATTGGTGTAATATGTATTTTGGATGGGGATTTTATTAACGTGTCTGGGATAATCGCATGTTGTACCGTCGTCACGGTACATCATCCAATGATCCGAGGCGAATATGTAAAGGTTTTTTAGAGGGTATTTTACGCCACTGACATAAGTCAGTAGGAAGCCATTCAATGTTTATTTACGTGGCAACTTGTTAAGCTAAGATATGTTTCATGTAACTTATTATTATTATTAAGGTATTTTTGGAGCATTTTTTATAAGATTATAAGTATACAGATAGGTTTTCGATGTTGTAGAAAACACTATCTAGCGAATTATTACGAACAACATTATCGCGGAAAATTATATGATTACGGAATTTTACGGATTTTTGTCAGTTCGAGTTTATTGTGAGAGAGATGATTCATTGGGAATTCAGCTACAGGTATATTCTTGTCGAGAAGCGTGACGCAAGCCGTGGGGCACTTCCAGCTGGCTGCATCAAGAAAAGGCGAAATGGCCTGGACCAGTAATCGACATCGTCGCGCCGAGTGTATTGACCCTTAGGTGGGGAGTATCGCGTGGTGGCTCAGCCAATCAGTGGAGACCGGGCGAGTAGAAGACGGGTCCGGAGAGGGGGTTCGGCGAGTGCATATATTGTTTGCGCGCCGAGAAGAGAGGACGATTATCATTGTAAAACTTGACCGTTGTGGTTGCTCGTGTGGTTGGTTCCGGTGTGATCGGACCATAACTTAACATTTCTACAACAATCTCCGCAACTGACGAAGAAGATGGCGACGTCCAGAAGGCTGTGGGAAGCTCTCTTCAGCATCAAGTACTAGGGAAATGCCACGGCAATTTCCAATGGTAAGCGCGAATGACTCAGAACTACATAATCTCTCGCTTCATTGTTTCATATTCAAAATTTCAGTAACTTCTTAGCTTGGGAATAATAGTAAAATCAGTAATTCATCCGACTTCGTTTTCACGTAATTCTCTAGTGGTAAATTCAAATCTTAACGCTCCAATTTAAATTTATTATTATTATTATTAAAATGCCACTACTTGTTTTTGATATAATAAATTCATTTCTTATACTATGCAATCTTTGCTTTCAGTAGGTAGCATTAGATATAGACCAAATTCCTTCTCCTGATGCAATTGTTAGTTGGGTTAATGATCAAATCATACCACGATCTGAGTGTGAAGATTTTTAAAGGTGTTCTGCCAGAGCTAGGTGTTGTTAAATATAAATTTAGATTTCAACTTAGCGTTGAGGTCTTGGCGCCCATTAATACAACGTATCTTAGTCAGAGTAAACATTACATTTATCACCTCAAACGTGGGACTTGTTGTGGTTTTTCCACACTCTCCCCAGTGAAACCGTTACACTTGTCACCCAACAGTGGGGACACTAGTAAAAAACGTTACACTTTACGCTCAACGTGGAGCCAAAGAAAACATTTCACTTGCCGCCAAACTGTGGAACTTCTTATATAAGTATTTTAAAGTGCAAGGCAGGGCTAACGAAAACGTTACAATTTAATGAATATTTTCGCACCAAACAACGACAGTTTGAAGATGATTTATTGCAGGAATATCAGTAATGGGGCCTCCAAACCTTGAAGTAAACCGTATGCGATTTACATTCCACATAGCCACATGGCCGACAGTATGCCATTGTACCAATCACCTCCACCGCACGCACTCGTTGTTACCGTTGCATTTCCGTCCCACTTCCGTCCCTTTTTACAAAATCACCCCCACACAAAAATATACAGCAACCGAGTTGAATGATGTTACACATCAAAAAGTGCTCGTGAGTACAAGAACCCCTGAGATCCATTCTTCTATTCAAATTCTGTTGCACAAACGGGAATAACCGTGTTTTCATGACAAGTTTTAACGGAGAGAATTGTTTTCCATTTTGTGAAATAGTATTTTAATATAGGCCCACAGTAACAATAATTGGATATCCCTGTTTTATGAGTATAACATGAAAGATGCTGATTCGAATCGACTTTCCATACGTAAATGTGTTTGTATTTGAATAAGACATGCAAGAAGTTGTAACATGCCAGTTGAGCGGTGAATCCCTAGCTATTGCGCACTTCAGAGGGAGGCGGACATAGGGAAAGGAAAGAGAAGCGCATGCTTGTATTATTATCATCATAATTCTTCTTATTCCCCTTTCGATTTTGGCCTACTGTGGACCGCTTTGATCAATCGGCCAACTTGCCAATCTCTTCTTCTCCTCCCAGAATTTCTTCATGCGTTCGCCAAGTCTCCTCCTTCTTCCTTCAGACCAGATGACCTTGGTTTTTGAGCTAGGTTTTTCCTAAACCCCTTTATATTTATCAACCTTCCTTCGAAGCAGTGATTTCTTGAGTGATGCCAACTTCGTTGAGATCTGCTCGTGCCTACTCAGCCCATTTTGTGGTGGGCTTTAATTTGCTAATGTTAGTGAATATCCTTTTGGTTCACCTATTGTTGCTCATTCGTGAGAGGTGGCCATAAAATGTAATCCTTCTCATACGCATCGTGTCCGTAAGTTTCTCCGCCTGGTTGTACAAGTCACTATTTTTCCGTCTCCTCCATAAGCCATCTGCTCTCTGTACTGGCCCCAATATTTTCCTTAGGATTCTTTGTTCTTTCTTTTCTAACTCCACTGTTTCACCCTTTTAGGTAGATTTCATTAAACAGCTAACTATTGCAATGGGTACCAGTTTCGACTTCCGTAAAATTTCTACATATCTTCGCGATTCATATCCCCTAGACCCCAAAACCACTGTCAGTACAAAAGTTTATATATAATTTATGTATATACTGTATGTATATATATATAGATATATCTCTTTATATATATAATTCTTCGACACGTGTGTATGTGACTGAACTCCTCCTAAACGACTGAACCGATTTTGATGGAATTTGGTATGTATATCAGGGTGGGTCCATGTATGAATTAGATTCACAATCTGACCCGGTAGGTGGAATGAACACAATTTTAGAACCACAATTTACACACAATTTTAGAACCACAATATACAGTCAAAAACAGTCGTCATGGAAACCACTAGCCTTGGCCTTCGTGAAAGCTGATGTCTTTGGACGGTTTGTCACTGCACGTTAGAGCCACCTGGTTGCAACCTGTGCAACTACCACCATAACATACACTCCGCCCGTGGCGAAAAGTTGTGTTTTATACCAAAGGTGGCAGTGATGTCGAATTCTACTGTTTGTCTCTGCACGTTAGAGCGTTTCAAAGTCCCGTATGCGTTCATATACCATTCATCCGATTGCCATGAAACTTGGGTGATATGTTGAGTGAGCTCCAGGGAAGGTGTTTGGCTTAGTAAATCCATTTTGCAATAGATAGCGCACGAATAGATTCAACAAATGAGCGACGACGCGCGCAGCGTTTCAAAAATGTCCCGTATGCGTTCAAATACCATTCGTCCGATAGCGATGAAACTTGGGTGAGATGTTGTGTACACTCCAGGGAAGGCTTCTGGCTTAGTAAATCAATTTCACATTAGGTAGCGCACGATTAGATTTAACAAATGAGTGACGACGCACGAAGCGTTTCAACAAAATCCCGTTTAGTTTATAATCCATTCATAGATTTAGATGAAACTTTGATGAGTTGTTGTGTACACTTAAGTGAAGGCTTCTAACTTGGTAATCCATTTCACAGGAGGTTGCGCACGAGTAGATTCAACAAATGAGTGGCGACGTGCGAAGCGTTTCAACAAAGTCCCGTATGCGTTCAAATACCATTCGTCCGATAGCGATGAAACTTGGGTGAGATGTTGCGTACACTTACGTGATGGTTTCTAACTTAGTAAATCCATTTTACAATGGGTAGCTCACGAGTCGATTCAACAAATGAGTGACGGCGCGCGAATCGTTTCCACAATGTCCCTATGCGGTCATAAATCATTCATCCGATTACAATCAAACCTTGGTGAATCATTGAGTACACGCCAGAGATGGTTTCAGGCTTAGTAAATCTACTTTACAATAGGTTGCGCATGAGTAGATTCAACAAATGAGTGACGGCACGCGAATCGTTTAAAGAAAATCACTTATGTGTTCATATGTCATTCATCCGATTCCGATGAAACTTTGATGAGTTGTTGTGTACACGCCAGGGAAGGTGTTCAACTTGGTAAATCCATTTTACAATATTGGTAGCGCACGAGTAGATGTAACAAATGAGTGAAGACGCGCGAAGCGTTCCAACAAAATCCTGTACGCGTTCATACACTATTCATCGATTGCGATGAAACTTTGATGAGTTGTTGTGTACACTTACGTGAAGCTTTCTAACTTAGTAAATCCATTTCACAGTTGGTAGAGCACGAGTAGATTCAACAAATGAGTGACAGCGCACGAATCATTTAAACCAAATCCCGTATGCGTTAAATGCCATTTATTCGTTTGCGATGAAACTTTGGAGAGTTGTTGCGCACGCTCCAACGAATGTTTTTAATTAGTTTATTCAATTCACGATAGTTTAGAGGCAGTTAACAGAAATTGAAAGAAATATTGTGTATCCAAAAGCACTTCAAGAAACAAAGTTACAACACTTTCTTTGATTGGCAGGACAACGTCTGCCGGGTCAGCTTGTATATACATATATATCTACTATATAGAGCTCCAATACCACTGACTGATTGACTCATTCATTCATCACAAAATCTCAGAAACCACCGAACGGATTGGAATGAAATTTTGTATGCAGCTTCCTCAAGGGCCGCAATCTCCCACTAAGAAAGGATTTTTGGATATTCAGATTCTAAAGGGGTGTTAAGGGGGTAGACCTGCATTTCATTGAATAGCAATATCTCCCGATTGGTTTCATTGGGGGATGTGATACTCGGCATATTAACTCATCATTAAAAATAAGAAGACACGTGTCTGAGGGTTTTTCGATATGGTGTATATTATGAGGTGAAAGGGGTGAAAAGTGGGGGATGAAGGATTCCTAACGGAGTGTGAATCTCTTAAACGACATAGGCGCGGAGTTTGGAACTCAGCGGGAAAAAATCAGCATAAAAAATAAGTAAATAGGTCTTTGACCGTTTTTTCATAAATCCAATTTAAGGGGCCCATGGGAAGGGGTGAAATTATGGGGGGGGGGACGTAATATGTCTGAGTGTAAAATTATACATGGCCTATGTTGTAGACAATAACACATTACATCTTTTTTGTCTCTTGCTATTACATCATACGACGAATGATTTTGTACTTTTTGGCCGGAATTTTCAAAGTCCCAGGAATGACATAAAAGTTGATTCGAATGAAATTTCAAAAAATAGTTTTTTAAAATTCTTTTATTATATTTTTCACGTCTTTTAGGGTCCGAAACCCACATGATATTTTGATGTTTTTTTCGTCCCATGCATTTTTGGTTTCAGGTGATTGAATTATTTTCCACTAGGACCGATGCATATCTACTATATAAAGCTCAAATACCACTGACTGACTGACTCATTCATTCATCACAAAATCTCAGAAACCACCGAACGGATTGGAATGAAATTTTGGTATGCAGCTTCCCCAAGGGCCGCAAACGCCCACTAAGAAAGGATTTTTGGATATTCAGGTTCTAAAGGGGTGTTAAGGGGTTAGACCTGCATTTCATTGAATAGCAATATCTCCCGATTGGTTTCATTGGGGGATGTGATACTCGGCATATAAACTCATCATTAAAAATAAGAAGACACGTGTCTGAGGTTTTTCGATGTGGTGTATATTATGAGGTGAAAGGGGTGAAAAGTGGGGGTTGAAGGATTCCTAATGGAGCGTGTATCTCTTAAACGACATAGGCGAGGAGTTTGGAACTCAGCGGAAAAAAATCATCATAAAAATAAGTAAATAGTTCTTTGACCGTTTTTACATAAATCCAATTTAAGGGGTCCATGGGGGGGATTATGGGGGGGGGGACGTAATATGTCTGAGTGTAAAATTATACATGGCCTATGTTGTAGACAATAACACATTACATCTTTTTTGTCTCTTGCTATTTCATCATACGACGAATACTTAGGGAGTTATTAATGATTTTGTACTTTTTGGCCGGAATTTTCAAAGTCCCAGGAATGACATAAAAGTTGATTCGAAAGAAATTTCAAAAAATAGTTTTTTAAATTCTTTTATTATATTTTTCGCGTCTTTTAGGGTCCGAAACCAAGGTGATATTTTGATGGTTTTTTTTCGTCCCATGCATTTTTGGTTTCAGGTGATAGAAATATTTTCCACTAGGACCCATGCTTATCTATCTATTTAACTAATGTTATAACGGGATTCCAAATTTTAATGCGGGCGAAGCCGCGGGTAAGAGCTAGTATCACTTTCTTGTTGTCACGATAACTACCGTAATTTTGCACCAGTCACTTTCCCTATTTTACATAATATGTATCCCTTTAAAATCTCTGTCGAGTTCGTTAATGGGCAAAATCGGTCGAAGGAAGTGAAAATGGGGGGCTCTTTTCGAAAAAGTGAAATATCGCTATAACTCTCATAATATATGAAATATCGAATCCATTCAAAGTTCATACCATGTGACGGATAAGGCCCAACAATTTATGTTTTTGACGTTTTTTGGATAGCTCCAACCATTGACCAAAGGGGTGGGAGAAGCTGGTTTTTTCGGGAAATATTAATCATATCTCTCTTAATAGGCACAATATCAAAACCATACAAAATGCACAATATTCCCCTAATAATTACCTAAAACGTTTGTCTGAAACAATTTTTGATATGACCCACCATTACGCCAAGGGATGAGCAAAATGATTTCGGAATTAGAAGAAAATGCCAAGAGCCATCAGAGGTTGCTACTACATGATGAGGGATGAGCCATCGGAGGTTGCCATGACAACGCCATTGCACGAGATCACATTCAGTTTTCCATCTGATTCTGTGGGATGTGGCCTCAGTGACGTAACTGGTACATGGCCGCCATCTGCAAACTATTTGGCTGATGACCGTGTAGTTTAGTCAAAAGACGCTCGCCTTATGAATATATTTTGTTGCACAGTTTGGTAGAAATCGGATGATTAAGTTAGTCGTAATTTGATTTAAGCTTTGAACATTTGGGTGGCCACCATTGGGTTTCAGTCAAGATGGCGGCGATATAAAACATGACACTGGAGTGCTCTTTGCTAGTGATACCTCTGTACCAAACGTCGTTCAATTAGGTTTCACCGTGTTTGAATTTATAGGGGGAATCGATTTGCACACATACATGGTCGCTATCTGTAAACTATTGGGCTGATGGTCTTGTAGTTTGGTCAAAATATGCTTCCCACATAAAGATATGTTGTTGAAAAATTTGACTGAGACCAGATCATTAGGTTGGTCATAATTTTATTTAAGCTTTTAACATTTGGGTGACCGCCATTACGTTTCCGACAAGATGGCGGCAATATAAAACATGACAGTGAGGTGCCCTTTGCTAGTACTACCTGTGTACCAAATTTTGTTCAGTTCGGTTTCACCATGTTTGAATAGATAGGGGAATCGGTTTTCACACATACATGGCCGCCATCCGTAACGTATTGGGCTGATGACCTTGTAGTTTGGTCAAAAGATCCATCATATATAAGGGTATAACGTTGCAAAGTTTGGTAGAGATCAGATGATTGGGTTGGTCGTAATTTTATTTAAGCTTTGAACATTTGGGTGGCCGCCATTAGGTTTCAGTCAAGATGGCGGCGATATAGAGCTTGACACTGAGGAGCTCTTTGCTAGTGCTACCTCTGTACCAAACTTCGTTCAATTAGGTTTCACCGTGTTTTAATTTATAGGGGGAATCGATTTGCACACATGCATGGCCGCCATCTGTAAATTATTAGGCTGATGATCTTGTAGTTTGGTCAAAATATGCTTCCCAAATAAAGATATGTTGTTGAAAATTTGGCAGAGATCAGATTATTAGGTTGGTCATAATTTGATTTCAGCTTTTAACATTTGGGTGGCTGTTATTACGTTTCCGTCAAGATGGCGGCAATATAAAACATGACACTGAGGTGTCCTTTGCTTGTTCTATCTCTGTACCAAATTTCGTTCAAATCGGTTTGGCCGTGTTCGAATTGATAGGGGGACATAGATTCCGAGTACACACACTCACAATTTTTTGCCCTGTGTAGATCTCATAAGTCCTTTTTGCAATAATCGAAAGTAGGCTAACAAATTGGCCAAGATAGCTGATGCCGCGACATTTAGGGAGTGTTATAAATCTTCATTGGTTATCCCAGGATCACCAATTAAGAACACGTGTAAACATCTCTCTTCCGCGGCTCCGGTGGAGTAGTTGGTAGCATGCTGAGCTTCTTTGCCCAACATCGTGGATCCAAACCCGTCCAAAGTCGTCGGATTTTGTAAGAGCGTTAAAAATCCCTCAGTAGAGGAAAGTTGTCATATATGGAGAGGTTTCCTTACAGGGGGAAGTAGTATTTTATCATTTAATAGATGCTGTCACCTAGCGGTGAATACGTTAACTTGTTGTCCAAGTGCTGTGTGGGTAAAGCGCGAAGTTGCCGTTAGCTGCGCATCATAGTCATTTTGTTACTGAAGTTTGTTGTTCTACATCGTAGTGAAATATTTTTCAGTTTTCTGAATTCGTACGAAATGTTAAGAAATTGTAGGTGTTATTTTTTTTTAAATCGATTCTACCCTCCAGGTTGGTGGCCCCCACGGACTCAGCGAGGGAACTCCCCACTACCGCCTCTACGGGCAGTGTCCTAGAGCTGGGAACGTCTGGTCGGTTCGGATACAACTGGGGAGGTGTGATCAGCACCTCGCCCAGGCGACCTCACCTGCAAAGTGAACAGGGACCTCATGCGGGAAGGAAGGAGTAGATTAGGATTGATAGGCAAGGAAGAGGGAAGGAGGCGGCCATGGCCTTACAGTAGATACCATCCCGGCATTTGCCCGGAGACGAAGTGAGAAACCACAGAAGACCACTTCGAGAATGTATGAGGTGGGAATCGAACCCCCTCTACTCATTTGGACCACCCGAGGCTGAGTAGACCCCGTTCCAGTCCTCATACCACTTTTCAAATTTCGTGGCAGAGGGGGGAATCGAAAACAGGACCTCCGGGGCCGCAGCTAACCATGCTGACCGCTACGCTACGGAGGCGACTGAATTAATTTTCTAAATGTGTTTGTAGATACAGTCAGGTGTTTGGGTTCAACGTACTATTGTAGTATTTTGCCTTTACCTATAAATTTCTTGGAAGTAAAATGTTAAGGCATGGGCACTGAAATAACCGAATATGGGGAGTTCATTGTCCACTAATATGGGGACCTCATATTACGTTCTATTGAATGTAATGGAATAGTTCAGCTTTTACTAAGTGGCTTATCATTTGTTTCGTAGATGCCGGGAAGGAAGAAATGGGTTGGTGAGCTGTTTGGTCGTGCGTACATGAAGGCAGCAACTGTTCAACATGTAGGAGGGTTCTGTAAATCATGGCTTTATCCGTGCAATAGGAACATCTTCCGGGAACCATGATTTTACGAAACTCTCAGTGGAGGTACAACATGCAAATCTAGATATTCTGCTCCAAACAAAACTGATGATATTTCACCAGAGGCCTCAACATCTGCTGGTGGGGGCAGTCCACTAGTTCGAGCTGTTGACATCCTTCCAATCCCAACGATGGCTAACTGGGGAAATCGATTGCGTGTTGGAGCAGCAGAGTTAATAAATAAATTGTTCTCCCTGAGTGTCCATGCCTTCCCTCGTGTCCCACACTCGCTCTGAAGAGGCGACAGACAGATGTAAACAGTTGGCAACGCACTCACTCTAATTCAAACAGAGTGCTGGGCTTACGCATTGTGTGTAAAATCAAAGACAGGTTGTTTTGTTTGGGAGTTCAGCAACAGGAAACTAGGACTGTTATTAACTTACAATTTTCATTTTTGAATTTTTGTACTATTTTGTATTCATTATTTTATTACATTTTCATAATAAATGCTTTAATTAGAAGGGTATATTATTGAGTGTATCTATTATAAATAAAAACCCTATATTACGAACCTCGGTTGGTTAATATGGGGAAAGTGCACTTGTAAAGTTAACAATAATATCAGAGGGTATTACAACATCAAACGTGCCCATATTTGTAATATACATAGTATATTCACTGAGGTTTACATTGGTGATAAAGGTATCCCGTGCCTTCTTATGGCTAATGTGAACACTATAAAAAATGTGAACACTTTCCTCTATGCCTTCTTTCGGAGGGGCAGTAAAGCCGGCGGTCCCATGTCATAGATTTATGGCATGAAAAAGGAACCTTCCACTAACTACACTAGTGGAAGCTAAAATTTGTAGGTTACCGTAGTTTGATAACGCTATATTAGTTCCAACGTTCGCCGCCATGTGCTGACTGCGATGGCATTTAGTAGCCACGTCCGCAGTTAGGTGTCGTGGATGGTAGCATTTGGTAGCAAAGGTAGGAACTACTTGAAAAAATTAATCGTCTGCAGTTCTTCTACCTGAATCACAGATAACACACACAAATAGAGCCATCACAATTAACATCGGTTATCAGACAAATTCTACACACACCCGAAGTACACGGGGCTATATGACTGCGCTGTCGCAGCCCCTAAACTAAGAAACCAACCAACCAACCAAACATCTCTTCCAAAGTAACTTGTTAGCCTATCTATGCCATAACACAACTAGGTCAAATCAACTTAATAAAACAAGAAGTTCCGTGACGAACTAAAGAGCCTACGTTTCTTAAAATTTAAGATTCATGCCAATGATTAATCTATATGGATCTATCTAGAATAGTGACGAAATAAAGTTGGTAATATCGAAATTTCTAATTAGTTCGAAATACTGTATACTTGGCATAATGTAGCCTAATAGAGAACTACAGTTGGCAGCCCTGCTGACCGAAAATATTCTTAGTTCCATCTCTTAAGGTACAGAATACAGAATTTGGTTGAAGTCCAATGGATAGCATGGACGTTACATGCAGTTACACATTGGATCTAACAGCGCACGTAAAATCTTGTTGGCAACAATGACATACATGTATAGGTCAGAAATAATCTGAAATAATATGATCTATTGTTGTGTCAATTTCGAACGAAATCCATTAGTTTGTATAGAAGTTACATGCACTTTAAAATTGGACCTATCAGCAGGCTTAGAATCATGTTGGCAGCAATGACGTATATTAGTTACTCCAAATTAATCTAGAATGCCAGGTACTATACGTGTGCAAAGTTTAGAGCTAATGGCTTGCATACTTTCTGATATATTGATGTTAGGGTAACAAAAATAGAGACAATATTTATTAACTGTTGGCAGCCCTGGTTACTCTTAAGAATCGTTATTTTAGTCATATCTGTTATGGTACACATATCACACACAAAATTTGGTTGAAATCCAAATGATAGTATAGAAATTACATGTATTTTAAGTTGGACATCTCAGCAGGCTTAGGATCATGTTGGTAGCACTGACGTATATAAGTTACTCCAAATTAATATAAAATGTCAGGTACTATAAGTGTGCATAGTTTAAAGCTGTCGGCTTGCATAATTTCTGATATATGGATATTTGGATTTAAAAAAATTGAGTGCATTTATTAACAGTTGGCACCGCTGGTGGCTCTTAAGAATACGCTCAATCATATATGTTTATGTACACATAGCACATACGAAATTTGGTTGAAATCCAATTGATAGTGTAGAAGTTATATGCATTTAAAATTTGGACCTATCAGCAGGCTTATAATCGTTTTGGCAACACTACCATGTATGGCCTCCTGGAAAATAAACTGCAATATTATTATCTATATGTGCGCTAATTTTGAAATAGCTCCCATTTATACCTTCCAAGATAACCAACATGGAGCTCAAATTTCAATTGCAATTTTTCAGCAGTTGGTAGCACTGACATCATTTTCAAATGTGGCGGTGAGAAATTCAGGTATAGATCTTTACTCCTACCAAATTTTGTTTCGATTGCTGCAGCCGTTTAGGAGTTGATAGGGGAACACACACAACCAGCCGGCGCAGTCAGCTGGCATTTGAGGGTGCGCAAATGCGAGGGAGCCGTGTCAGTACATTTACTGGCACGTTAAAGATCCCCTTCGGGGCAAAATTCCGGCACCCGGCGTCTCTAAAAGCCAGGGCAGTTAAAAGGGACGTAAAACCAATAACATTATTATTATTATACACAGCCAGCCAGACAGACAGACAGACAGACAGAAGGACAGACAGACAGACAGACAGACAGACAGAAGGACAGGCAGACAGACAGACAGACAGAAACACATTTTCCCGATCTCATAAGTCAACTTTTTCCTCATTTTTGCAAAATGTGAAAAGTAGGCTAATAAAAGAGCAAAATCAACAACAATATGGTGACCACAAAAATTAAAACTTTGTTGAAATGCCATCAGCTGATAGATTTGACTAAACATCACTATAACCAAAAACTGGGCTTCCAAAACTGCCCTCAATTCAATGCCTCCAAAATACCCACATCAAAAAAAGTTTTGCATCACCTCGGTTCCCAGATCTCCGGCATATAGACGTTGACTGTGTATATTGTATCCAAGATACAGTCCCTTTGACTGTTCATAGATGTCACTAAAACTGCTCAAAGATGTAAACAACCATGCATGAGCAGGGCCTATTAGACGGAGGGGGTACGACAGCCGATCAGTTCCAGTCATTCCACCAGGACGAAGGTACGCTGCTCATGTTGTCTGTAGTTCTACCATGCCTAGAAGGTCAATACCGCAGTTCGATCGCGTCCGCATTGTTACTTTGTGTCAAGAAGGGCTCTCAACAAGGGAAGTTTCCAGGCGTCTCAGAGTGAACCAAAGCGATGTTGTTCGGACATGGAGGAGGTACAGAGATACAGGAACTGTCGATGACAGGACTCGCTCAGGCCGCCCAAGGGCTACTACTGTAGTGGATGACCGCTACTTACGGATTGCCGCTCGGAGGAACCCTGACAGCAATGCCACCATGTTGAATAATGCGTTTCGTTCAGCCACAGGACGTCGTGTTTCAACTCAAACTGTGCGCAATAGGCTGCATGATGCGCAACTTCACTCCCGACGTCCATGGCGAGGTCCAGCTTTGCAACCCCGACACCATGCAGCGCGGTACAGATGGGCCCAACAACATGCTGAATGGACCCCACGGAATTGGCATCACGTTCTCTTCACCGATGAGTGTCGCATATGCCTTCAACCAGACAATCGTCGGAGACGTGTTTGGAGGCACCCTGGTCAGGCTGAACGTCTTAGACACACTGTCCAGCGAGTGCAGCAAGGTGGTGGTTCCCTGATGTTTTGGGGTGGCATTATGTGGGGCCGACGTACGCCACTGGTGGTCATGGAAGGCTCCGAAACGGCTTTACGATACCTGAATGACATCCTCCGACCCATAGTGCAACCATATCGGCAGAATATTGGAGAGGCATTTGTCTTCATGGACGACAATTCTCGACCTCATCGTGCACATCTTGTGAATGCGTTCCTTCAAGATAACGACATCGCTCGACTACAGTGGCCAGCATGTTCGCCAGACATGAACCCTATCGAACATGCCTGGGATATGTTGAAAAGGGCTGTTTATGGACGTCTTGACCCACCAACCACTCTGAGAGATTTACGCCGAATTGTCGTTGAGGAGTGGGACAATTTGGACCAACAGTGTCTTGATGAACTTGTGGATAGTATGCCACGGCGAATACAGGCATGCATCAATGCAAGAGGACGTGCTACTGGGTATTAGAGGTAGTGGTGTGTACTGCAATCTGGACCACAAATGCTGAAAGTCTAGCTGTATGATGGTACAACATGCAATGTGTGGGTCTCATGAGCAATAAAACGAGCTGAAATGTTGTTTGTGTTGATCTCTATTCCCTTTGTATTTAACGGTTCCGGAACTCTTGGAACCGAGGTGATGCAAAACTTTTTTTGATGTGTGTAGATGTCTCCACAAATATCTACTTTCGTCAACAACATCTACACATGAGATAAACAACTGAAATATCTTGATCTAAATTCAGAGAGTATGTCGAGTGATCCTTATACTTCTTACTTCTTACCTTCCTAGGCCCTCTCGCGTGTGTCTTAGTTGACTCAAAATGTGTGCGTGGGTGTGCTTTATTTCAGCGTTGCTATATGTGCGAATGATGACAATTCTCCTCCACACCAAATACCTCAAATCGTTGAAGCAGACAAACCTATCCTATACATGTGCGAATGATGACAATTCACCTCCACAGAAAATACCTCAAATCGTTGAAGCAGACATACCTATCCTATACATGTGCGAATGATGACAATTCTCCTCCACACCAAATACCTCAAATCGTTGAAGCAGACATACCTATCCTATACATGTGCGAATGATGACAATTCTCCTCCACACCAAATACCTCAAATCGTTGAAGCAGACAAACCTATCCTATACATGTGCGAATGATGACAATTCTTCTCCACACCAAATACCTCAAATCGTTGAAGCAGACATACCTATCCTATACATGTGCGAATGATGACAATTCTCCTCCACACCAAATACCTCAAATCGTTGAAGCAGACATACCTATCCTATACATGTGCGAATGATGAAAATTCTCCTCCACACCAAATACCTCAAATCGTTGAAGCAGACATACCTATCCTATACATGTGCGAATGATGACAATTCTCCTCCACACCAAATACCTCAAATCGTTGAGGCAGACATACCTATCCTATACATGTGCGAATGATGACAATTCTTCTCCACACCAAATACCTCAAATCGTTGAAGCAGACATACCTATCCTATACATGTGCGAATGATGACAATTCTTCTCCACACCAAATACCTCAAATCGTTGAAGCAGACAAACCTATCCTATACATGTGCGAATGATGACAATTCTTCTCCACACCAAATACCTCAAATCGTTGAAGCAGACATACCTATCCTATACATGTGCGAATGATGACAATTCTCCTCCACACCAAATACCTCAAATCGTTGAGGCAGACATACCTATCCTATACATGTGCGAATGATGACAATTCTCGTCCACACCAAATACCACAAATCGTTGAAGCAGACATACCTATCCTATACATGTGCGAATGATGACAATTCTCGTCCACACCAAATACCACAAATCGTTGAAGCAGACATACCTATCCTATACATGTGCGAATGATGACAATTCTCCTCCACACCAAATACCTCAAATCGTTGAAGCAGACATACCTATCCTATACATGTGCGAATGATGACAATTCTCCTCCACACCAAATCCCTCAAATCGGTGAAGCAGACATACCTATCCTATACATGTGCGAATGATGACAATTTTCGTCCACACCAAATACCACAAATCGTTGAAGCAGACATACCTATCCTATACATGTGCGAACGATGACAATTCTCCTCCACACCAAATACCTCAAATCGTTGAAGCAGACATACCTATCCTCAGCCTCTTAAACACAATATGCCACAATTAGAGGTTACCACTGAACCAGGGGCGGATACAGGATTTGTTTTCGTGGGGAGATGGGGGATCTGATGACGTGCTTCAATTAGAAAATCTGGAAATGTCTTCGAATGCATAAACATATATCAGATTTACCGAGTTATACAATTACATTTAAGGAAGAAGCCGACGAGACACTTTTTAGCCAGTACTCCTTGAGTTTTAATTTCCACATTTGTATGTACTGTATATACATTAACGGTAGTCCATTCAAACTGTCTGCTCCCATTGTGTTCCTCAAATAGGTCTTCAGATACCGTAATGCTGAGAACAAACGTTCTGATGTTGCTGTAGTTACCGGTAAGGTGCAGAAAAATCTTCAACGCCTTGTGTTGTTTGAGTCTTCAGTCTTTTGACTGGTTTGATGCAGCTTTCCATGCCTCCCTGTCCTGAGCTAATCGTTTCATCTCTACATTGCTACCACACCCTACATCTGAGGCAATCTGTTTAACATATTCTAACCATGGTCTACCCCCACAGTTCTTGCCCTCGACCCTTCCTTCCATAACTAAGCTCGCTATTCCTGGGTGTCTTAGCAAGTGCTTACCAACCTATCTCTTCTCTTTAGCAGTCACCAGAAACATCTCTCCTCTCCCACTAGTCTTAATACCTCTTCGCTTGTAACCATATCTACCCATCTGATCTTCATCATTCTCCTGTAACACCACATTTCAAATGCTTCAATTCTCCTCTTTTCTGTCCAAGTTTCACTTCCATAGAGTGCCACGCTCCAGACAAAGGCCTTCAAAAATGACTTCCTAATACCTAAATCTATATTCGATGTCAACAGATTCCTTTTCTGTAGAAATGCTTTCCTTCCCTGAGCTAACCTACTTTTTATATCCTCTTTGCTGCTTCGTCCATCACTGGTTATTTTGCTTCCTAAGTAACAGAAGTACGAAGGGGAAAATAATTTCATTACACCTATTCAAAGATGATATAAAATCCTTAGGGAACTCATGATGATCATTCTGTTCAAGGAAACTCCTTCTCCGCATCTTTAGCTCACTGAGCAATGATTCTGATGATGTTTCAATATCATCCGGCCAGTGGTTTATGGCTTCAAATGCTTTTTGCAGATGTTCATCTGAGGCTTGCTCAATGCTCTCGGGCTGCAACGTTTGTCTGGTTGGAAGGATCCCTTTATGATTCAAAAATCTGTCCTTGATCTGACTCATGAAATAATCTATGAAAGGAAGCAAAATTGAAGGCCTGTAGCACATTACACGTATATTTAGTATTTTAAAGAAAATAATGTAGAAAACGCTCGGATCGTTTGAATATATTGGATTAAAGTGAATACATTTATCTTTAGTTACGTCCTTAATAGTTTCCAAATTTTCTGGGGGGATACAACCCCCCCCCATGGATCCGCCCCTGCACTGAACCCTGCCTTTCCCTATTCGCTGAAAGTCACACATAGGCTATGTGGGTGGTGCAGAGCGCCTTCGGTGGGGTAGTTGGTAGCATGCTGAGCTTCTATGCCCAAGATAGCGGGTTCAAACCTGGCCGAAGCCTTCGGATTTTTTAAGAGCGTTAAAAATCTCTCAGTAGGCCTTCCTTTGGAGGGGAAGGAAAGCCGGCGGTCCCATATCATAGATTTATGGCATGTTAAATAACCTTCCACTAATTACACCTGTGTGAAGCTAAATTCTATAGGTTAAGAATATAAGTAGTGTATTTGTAACAGTTCTAGCACCACCTCCAACTCCCCACCTCACAAGATGGCGGCGGTGCGATATCTCTCGAACTTATGGTTGGATTTTAACAAATGAGGTGTCATTGAACTCGGGCTGATACTCCCTTTCCAATGGACAACATATTTCAACCCCAAAAATAAAACCTACCCCTACTAGAGGGTGAAATTGAATTTTTTAGAGAATCTCTCTTTCCAATTGCAACATGTGAGAGTTTGAATGCCGATATGGAATGTAACGTTGTTCTGCAAACCAATAATCAAAGAGGGGCATGTTAGGCCTTGAGATGAGAGCCCCTGTTATTGTTGACGAGCCCCCTGCTGTCGGGCCCCTGTTGATGGGTTATTGTTGACAGGTCCTTGTGGACGAGTCCTTGTGGACAAGTCCTTGTGGACAGGTCCTTGTGGACAGGTCCTTGTTGACAGGTCCTTGTGGACGAGTCCTTGTGGATGAGTCCTTGTTGATGAGTCCCTTTAGACCGGTCCCTTTGAACTGGCCCCTATGGACTGACCCATGGTCTCTAATGCTATGATGAAATTAAACGTTGTTCCACATGAAACGCATGTGAAGAGCCGATTGCTATTATGAATTAACATGTTTTTTTTGTTTTGTTTTTACGCATGCGCACTTGGGGTTTTTGTAAGCGGGCGGGCTTTTTGAATAATGATTTATAGATGAGTTATTTTTTAAAAAAATACCAAAAGATCCAAAACTAATAGGTCATTAGCTTTTTAATATCTCATGAATCAATAAGGCTAGGGACCTGTATGAGAGGTCGTTGGACTTGAGGTGAGATTCTGTTTTTGAATATATTATTTATTTATGTCAAAAGGGCCTAACTGCACTTTTGTTGATATCTCGCTAACTAATAATCAGAGAGGGTCAAGTGAGGTGTCATAGGACTCAGGATGGTCAACCCTTTTCCATGACCAACGAATTTACCCAAAAGATCTAAGGTCATTAGCTCTTTAATATCTCATGAATCAATAAGGCTAGGGACCTGTAGGAGAGGTCGTTGGACTTGAGGTGACATTCTGTTTTTGAATATATTATTTATTTATGTCAAAAGGGCCTAACTGCACTTTTGTTAATATCTCGCTAACTAATAATCAGAGAGGATCAAGTGAGGTGTCATAGGACTCAGGATGGTCAACCCTTTTCCATGACCAACGAATTTACCCAAAAGATCTAAAACAGCAAGGTCATTGACCTATGATTTTACAAACTAATAATCAGAGAGGCTCAAGTGAGGTGTTATGGGACTCAGGATGGTCAACCCTTTTCCATGACCAATGAATTTACCCAAAAGATTCAAAACAGCAAGGTCATTGACCTAATATTTTATAAACTAATAGTCGAATATCAACATGTGAGGTGTTATAGGACTTAGAATGGTCAACCCTTTCCCATGGCCAATGAATTTACCCAAAATACCCAATACATCAAGGTCATTGACCTGAGATTTTATAAACTAATAATCGGATACGAACACGTGAGATGTTTACCATGTGTGATGAAACATAGCTAGGTAGAGAAAGAATTAGTGTAGGCTACATGTATGGTGACTGACAAGTCATTGAAACTTGATTTTCAGATCAAACTGCAGTATAGAGAGAGTATAGGTTGCAGGTATGGGTTAATAAATGACGAACGGTGTACACAAACTTTGATTTATCGATTCAAGAATTAAGAGTAGACTATCTTTAATTGATTGGTTAAAGAGGATAGCTAAAACACAAAAAAAAAAAAAAAAAATGCTCAGTGGTTACCGGGGCAAGATGGTCGCTACACACAACAAGCTTTAAATACTTGAGGCTAATAATCTATACACACACACGCTTGTTCTAAACTAAACTGTGTTGCTGTCAGTGCTCAGACAGTAGGCTGATGACAAAATGCATTGCTAACAGAAATATAATCATTTCCGGTTGTATAATGTTACCAGCTATCCATTTTGTGTTGCAGTGTTAAGCACTTTTAGCTCTTGTACTGGTGGTCTTAACTCGATTTCCAGGTCTGAGGCCTAGAACGAGTCCAACTAAGAAACAAGGGTATGGTGGTGTAGTGGTTAAGCTGTTAGCCTTTTCACCAGGGCTCGATTTCAGGTTAATATGCATGTCATAAACATATTAAACAAAACAAAACAGAGATAACGTTTAAAACTGATTACATTTGTGTCTTTTCAAATTATTACTTGGATTACAAATACAAAGGTGAACTGGGTTTGATATACAGTTAATGCTATCACACACTCGACTGTAAGAAAACCAAATCGTAAAAGGCGTAGGTAGAGCAGTGGTAAAATTGCTATATGTAGAGAACTACCTAGTGGTTTTATGAACTGGCAAAGCTATATCGCATAAACAGTGCGGTATACAATCCAGCAATCAAATTTGTATCTTGTGGAACAGAGAAAATGCACTTTTACCTTGATGGATAGCAAATGAGTGCAGATGAATGACCTATGCATTAGCCTACCATAGGGTTATAACCACGAGGTGGAGGTGTGACTTCTATATTTTATTGTTTAGAGACATGGCTTTTTTGTAACCAGTAGATTTAGTATTTTGTAAATATTCACTTTGTAATTGTAAATAGTGGAAACATTTTTTTTGTAATAGTAAATGTTAAATGTATAACTAAAAGTTATTTGGGATAAGTGTACATGTCAAGGATAAATAGCGTGGTTGTATTTGTTTTTAAGACAGGTATGGTTGTGTGAATGTATGACTATAGATAGAATGATAGAGAGAGAGAGAGAGAGAGAGAAAGCTTGCGTGTGTGTGTGTGTGTGTGTGTGTGTGTGTGTGTGTGGGTGTGTGTGGGTGTGGGTAGCATTGATTGTTCAACCAAAGCAAACACGGCAAGGTAGGATGGCGGGGGTAATTAATGTATATAGCAAATGGTAAATAGTATAATGTAATTTTTTTAACTCTTGTGTTTTTTTAATGCAGCGGTAGATAGGTGTTATTTTGTAAAACAGCCTTACCTAC
This sequence comes from Meconema thalassinum, assembly GCA_946902985.2. Taxonomy (NCBI): domain Eukaryota; kingdom Metazoa; phylum Arthropoda; class Insecta; order Orthoptera; family Tettigoniidae; genus Meconema; species Meconema thalassinum. Next base: position 438,160,973 of record OX336393.1, on the reverse strand, counting down.
AATAGTAGTAGTACTAGTAGTAGTAGTAGGTCTATATGTTTAGGGAAACAAACAGCACTTCCATTAAGGTGATTTCAAGAAAATTTAAATCATCAAATGTGTGTTTAACAAAACTAAACTTTCAGCATGGACTAAATCATAAACGTGTCGTCTGTGATATAAAAAAAAAATATAGGAAATCCATGTTTCCATATCAACACAATTTAAAAACTTAAAACTGTCATTTAAAAATGTAAATGGGAAAATTGACAAATGTGTAAACAACAAGATGGAAAATTCTTGTTCCATATCATGAAATCCAAAAACTTTAAACTGACATTTTCAAATTGTGTACATGGAAAATTGACAAATGGCAATATGTGAAATGTGAAAAAGAAAAAAAATGAACAAATGGCTATCATTATTTAAAAAAATAAAAAACCGTCGTGTTCTATCGTTAAAGTGTGAATCAAACCACATCTACTTATTTGGATCACCCGAGACTGAGTAGACCTGTTTTAGTCCTAATATACTTTTAAAATTTTATGTTAAAGCTCAAATTGAACTCAAGAGCTTTAGAGTGCCAGCTAACTATTATAACCGTTACGTCACAAAGACAACTTTACACTACTCTTAATGAACAATAATAAGAAAAAGAAGAATAAATGTTGAATTTTTTTAAAGGACGAACATGGTGACACTGTTTCTGTTGCACAGTCTGCTAGCTTCTAGCCAGCAGCTGGGGTCTTAGAAAACGATACAGTTGACATTTTGCAATGAAATGTGACATGTTTCAAAGTATAGTATAATGGGTTGCTGTTGAGTAAAAACTAATCCTGTACAAGGGAGCAAGGGTTCGAACCCCTTACCTAACATTATTATTGCCTGAACATGGCTTGACGACACTGTATTATTATGATACTCGGTACACAAACCATAGATAGAGTGTATTGTTTAAGATCACTTTCTTTCTCAACATAGGTGGAGATTGTTGATGGTTAACAATGGCATTAATATAGTAGGACGTGGGTATAGCAATTAAGAAACAAGATGTTCAGTAAAGAACATATAGCCTACTTTCTCCTAAATGCATGGGCATTGTTATAACTCTTTGTCCTTTTCAAGGAGTATGATTGAATGTTGGTTGTAGTAGCTTGTTGAAATACAACGTGCTATAGGGATATTAAACATGAATATGAGGTGCCCTTTGCTAGTGCTACCTCTGTACCAAATTTCGTTCAATTCGGTTTCACCGTGTTTGAATTGATAGGGTGAATCAATTTGCACACATACTTGGCCACCATCTGCAAACTATTGGGCTGATGTTCTTGCAGTTTGGTCTGAATATGTTTCCCACATAAAGATATGGTGTTGCAAAATTTGGTAGAGACTAGATTATTAGGTTGGTCGTAATTACATTTTAGCTTTTAACATTTGGGTGGCCGCGATTACGTTTCCGTCAAGATAGCGGTGATATAAAACATGACACTGAGGTGCCCTTTGCTAGTGCTACCTCTGTACCAAATTTCGTTCCATTCGGTTTCACCGTGTTCGAATTGATAAGGGGAATCGATTTTCACACAAAGATGGCCGCCATCCACAAAATATTAGGCTGATGACCTATTAGTTTGGTCAAAGGATGCTCCCTCCATAAAGGTATGTTGTTGCTAAATTTGCTAGAGATCGGATGATTAGGCTAATCGTAATTTGATTTAAGCTTTGAACATTTGTGTGGCCGCCATTACGTTTCTGTCAATATGGCGGCGATATAAATCATGACACTGAGATGCCCTTTGCTAGTGCTATCTCTGTACCAAATTTCGTTCCATTCGGTTTCACCGTGTTTGAATTAATAGGGGGAATCAATTTTGACATAAAGATGGCCGCCACCCGCAAACTATTAGGCTAATAACCTATTAGATTGGTCAAAGGATGCTCCCTCCATAAAGGTATGTAGTTGCAAAATTTGGTAGAGATCGGATGATTAGGTTAATCGTAATTTGATTTAAGCTTTGAACATTCGTGTGGCCGCCATTACGTTTCTGTCAAGATGGCGGCGATATAAAACATGACACTGAGGTGCCCTTTGCTAGTGCTACCTCTGTACCAAATTTCGTTCCATTTGGTTTCACCGTGTTTGAATTAATAGGGGGAATTGATTTTCACACAAAGATGGCCGCCATCCGCAAACTATTAGGCTAATGACCTAGTTATTTGGTCAAAGGATGCGTCCTGTATAAGGGTATGTTGTTGCAAAATTTGGTAGAGATCGGATGATTAGGTTAATCGTAATTTGATTTAAGCTTTGAACATTTGTGTGGCCGCCATTACGTTTCCGTCAAGATGGCGGCGATATAAAACATGACACTGAGGTGCCTTTTGTTAGTACTACCTCTGTACCAAATTTCGTTCCATTCGGTTGCACCGTGTTCGAATTAATAGGGGGAATCGATTTTCACACAAAGATGGCCGCCATCCGCAAACTATTACGCTTATGGCCTATTGGTTTGGTCAAACGATGCTCCCCCCCATAAAGGTATGTTGTTGCAAAATTTGGTAGAGATCGGATGATTAGGTTAGTCGTAATTTGATTTAAGCTTTGAACATTTGTGTGGCCGCCATTACGTTTCCGTCAAGATGGCGGCGATATAAAACATGACACTGAGGTGTCCTTTGCTAGTGCTACCTTTGTACCAAATTTCGTTCAATTCGCATTCACCGTGTTCGAATTGATAGGGGGGACAGACATTCAGAGTACACACACTCACACACACACACACACACACACACACAGACACACACACACAGACTCACACACACACATACACACACACAGACAGACACACTTTTTTCGCCCTGTGTTGATCTCATAAGTCTACTTTCATTTTTTGCAAAAATCGAAAGTAGGCTAAAAACAGACAATACCCATACAATATTTTTATTTATTTAATTTAAGTACTTGTACAATAGTTACATTCAAAATACATTTCTTTTTTCTCTATTACTATTTAGTCCTTTTTGATTCTCTTGCATATGAAGGGTAGATAACCTTGTAGTTCAGCCCCATAAAACAACAACAACACAACCTTTTGCATAGTTTGTGATGTTGATGACTCTTGAGATGTGGAAGATGTATTAAACATAACTTTTACAGCAGGGGTTAAATGTTGCTCAATAAACACTGCACTATTTTGAGTAGCAACATTTTTTTCTTGTACTAGCTTTTTAGCATTGTCATGATTAATTGTTGACACCAACAGTGTTTCATTTGGTGCACCACATTGATGATCACTCACACTTAAAACCTTACCATTTCTACTTTTAAGATTGCCTCGACATTTTTTTTTGACCTGTCTTTTGAGCATTGCCGAAATATTATCCCTTTTACATTTTGACGATTACAGTTATAAGAGTAGCCTTTATAGAGTACACGTTGTTTACCTTTGTTAGTTGTAGTAAGTTCCATAGTAGCAACTAACCTGTTAGTATGATTTGCTCACTACAAAGGTTATAACTGTTCTGATAATAAAATCATTTAGCTTTGGCTTTTATATTTAATATGTACAGTTTGAAGTGATAGCAAAAGTGAGAGCAAAGTGGTAGCATAGTGGTAGAAAATATAACATGTATTGTTAAGAAATAGTTTAAGCGGTTATGTGGATCCATTACATAATAATTTTAGCACGACGAAGCTCATTTTCTCTATCCAATAGTTCTTCCTCATATTCAGTATAACCAGCCTGTTTATAGACATGCAGTTGCTGAAGCCGCCGGATTAGCTTACTTGGATTGTTCCAGTAGACAAATTTAACAAATGATTTTTTAAGTGTAAACAAAGCATTACCATTATCATTATTATCTTCATCATCAACATCATCATCATCATAACCATTATCATTATCATCATCATCATCATCATCATCATCATCATCATCTTCATCATCTTCATCATCATCATCATCATGATCATTATAATCCTCATCACTATTACTATATAGTCCTTTTTGATCCTTTTGCAATACCACATTTTACACATTCTGTGTTGCCTTTGATAATGTTGGGAGTTTTTCTGACATTGACAACTGTCCTAACACGACTTTCTGAGGAGATGATACATGCTTCTTAACAAACAATGCACTATCTTGAGCTGCAATATCTTTTTCTGGGACAAGTGTTTTAACATTTTGAAGAGTTTTTTTAAACTGCAACGATGTTTTATCTGGTACACTACATTGATGATCACTCACACTTAAGACATCACTATTTTTACTTTTCATCTCACCTCGACACTGTTTTGAACGATGTTTTGAACAACGCCAAATAACAGTTCCATTTTTATTAGTTCGTTTTACAATATATGTATATCCTTTATAGAATGCGTATGGCATACCATTGCTATTTGTTGATACTTCCATGTCAATTGTCAAGCATGAACTAATCTCTAGCAAATTTCACTCGATAATATAAATAATAGTTTAAAGTGAGAGGAAAAGTGGGTGCAAGAGTGGGTGCAAGAGTGGGTGCAAGATTGGGTGCAAGAGTGGGTGTAAGAGTGGGTGCATGAGTGGGTGCAAAAGTGGGTGCAAGAGTGGGTGCAAGAGTGGGTGTAAAAGGGAGTGCAAGAGTGGGTGCAAAAGTGGGTGTCGCTTATAGTGGGCATGAATTTTACTAGAATGTGATTTGAGTAAATGTAATTTCTAAACCCAAGTAGTGAATAGTCAGTTGGTTTTGATCTATGCAAGCGTAAACATGTCACATACACTGGTGATGGATACTCAAGGCTTTAAGGTCAACGAAAACAAGTACAGTATATATTTAAAGAGGTGGCTATCATTGATTGCACAACACGCGGGTTACCATATCTTTTTTTCGGACTAGTGTTTTAACATTTGAAGTATTTTTTTTAAACAGCAACGATGTCTTATCTGTCACACTACATTGATGATCACTCACACTTAAGACCTCACTAGTTTTACTTTTTAGTTCACTTTGACACTGTTTGAAACGATGTTTTGAACAACGTCAAATAACAGTTCCATTTTATTGGTTCGTTTTGCAATATACGTATAACCTTTATAGTATGCATATGGCTTACCATAACTATTCGTTGATACTTCCATATCAATTTTCAAGCATGAAATAATCTCCAATAAATTTCGCTCGATAATAGAAATAATAGTTTAAAGTGAGTGCAAATGTGGGTGCAAAAGTGGGTGCAAAAGTGAGTGTAAAAGTGAGTGCAAAGTGGGTGCAAAAGTGAGTGCAAAAGTGAATGTAAAAGTGAGTGCAAAATTGGGTGTAGTTTATAGTAGGCATGATTTTTACTAGAATGTGATTTGAGTAAATGTAATTTCTAAACCCAAGTAGTGAATAGTCAGTTGGTTTTGATTTATGCAAGCGTAAACATGTCTCATACACTGATGATGGATACTCAAGGCTTCATGGTCAACAAAAACAAGTATATAGTTAAAGAGGTAACTATTATTGATTGCACAACACTGAATCTATTTTTTGAAATTTTGACAAAGGGCCTAAGTGCACTTTTGTTAATATCTCGCGAACCAATCAGACTAGGGCATTGTATGAGGTATTTTTGGACTTTTTGCCGAAGACTGCTGGTAAACACCTATGTTCCCACGATCTTTTAAAAGATGGCGGCTAACCCACGAGCGGTGATTAAAAAGTAATCCAAGCGGCGCTTGTCGATAAGCAAACCAATAATCAAAGGGGGGTATGACAGAGCTTGAGGCGATAACCCCTTTTGATTGATCCCTGTTGATTTGCCCCTTTGGACTGGTCCCCGTTGACTACACCCTCTGGACGGGTCCTTTTTGAAGGGAGTCATTTTTGACGGGCCCCCTGCTGACGGGTCACTGTGGCTAAATGCATGGGTCAACCCATAGGGATCAGTCCAAAGGGACCGGTCCAAAGGGATTTGTCAAAAGGACCTGTCAACAGGGACCCGTCCACAGTGACCCGTCAGCAGGGGGCCCGTCAAAAATGACTCCCTTCAAAAAGGACCCGTTCAGAGGGAGTAGTCAACGGGGACCAGTCCAAAGGGGCAAATCAACAGGGATCAATCAAAAGGGGTTATCGCCTCAAGCTCTGTCATACCCCCCTTTGATTATTGGTTTGCTTATCGACAAGCGCCGCTTGGATTACTTTTTAATCACCCCTCGTGGGTTAGCCGCCATCTTTAAAAAGGTCGTGGGAACATAGGTGTTTATCAGCAGTCTTCGGCAAAAAGTCCAAAAATACCTCAAACAATGCCCTAGTTTTATTGGTTCGCGAGATATTAACAAAAGTGCACTTAGGCCCTTTGTCAAAATTTCAAAAAATAGATTCAGTGTTGTGCAATCAATAATAGTTACCTCTTTAACTATATACTTGTTTTTGTTGACCATGAAGCCTTGAGTATCCATCATCAGTGTATGAGACATGTTTACGCATGCATAAATCAAAACCAACTGACTATTCACTACTTGGGTTTAGAAATTACATTTACTCAAATCACATTCTAGTAAAAATCATGCCTACTATAAACTACGCCCAATTTTGCACTCACTTTTACATTCACTTTTGCACTCACTTTTGCACCCACTTTTGCACTCACTTTTACACTCACTTTTGCACCCACTTTTGCACCCACATTTGCACTCACTTTAAACTATTATTTCTATTATCGAGCGAAATTTATTGGAGATTATTTCATGCTTGAAAATTGATATGGAAGTATCAACGAATAGTTATGGCAAGCCATATGCATACTACAATGGTTATACGTATATTGCAAAACGAACCAATGAAATGGAACTGTTATTTGACGTTGTTCAAAACATCGTTTCAAACAGTGTCAAAGTGAACTAAAAAGTAAAACTAGTGAGGTCTTAAGTGTGAGTGATCATCAATGTAGTGTGACAGATAAGACATCGTTGCTGTTAAAAAAAATACTTCAAATGTTAAAACACTAGTCCGAAAAAAAGATATGGTAACCCGCGTGTTGTGCAATCAATGATAGCCACCTCTTTAAATATATACTGTACTTGTTTTCGTTGACCTTAAAGCCTTGAGTATCCATCACCAGTGTATGTGACATGTTTACGCTTGCATAGATCAAAACCAACTGACTATTCACTACTTGGGTTTAGAAATTACATTTACTCAAATCACATTCTAGTAAAATTCATGCCTACTATAGGCGACACCCACTTTTGCACCCACTCTTGCACTCCCTCTTACACCCACTCTTGCACCCACTCTTGCACCCACTCTTGCACCCACTTTTCCTCTCACTTTAAACTATTATTTATATTATCGAGTGAACTTTGCTAGAGATTAGTTCATGCTTGACAATTGACATGGAAGTATCAACAAATAGCAATGGTATGCCATACGCATTCTATAAAGGATATACATATATTGTAAAACGAACTAATAAAAATGGAACTGTTATTTGGCGTTGTTCAAAACATCGTTCAGAACAGTGTCGAGGTGAGATGAAAAGTAAAAATAGTGATGTCTTAAGTGTTAGTGATCATCAATGTAGTGCACCAGATAAAACATCGTTGCTGTTTAAAAAAAAACTCTTCAAAATGTTAAAACACTTGTCCCAGAAAAAGATATTGCAGCTCAAGATAGTGCATTGTTTGTTAAGAAGCATGTATCATCTCCTCAGAAAGTCGTGTTAGGACAGTTGTCAATGTCTGAAAAACTCCCAACATTATCAAAGGCAACACAGACTGTGCAAAATGTGGTATTGCAAAAGGATCAAAAAGGACTATATAGTAATAGTGATCATGATGATGATGATGATGATGATGATGATGATGATGATGATGATAATGATAATGGTTATGATGATGATGATGTTGATGATGAAGATAATAATGATAATGGTAATGCTTTGTTTACACCTAAAAAATAATTTATTAAATGTGTCTACTGGAACAATCCAAGTAAGCTAATCCGGCGGCTTCAGCAACTGCATGTCTATAAACTGGCTGGTTATACTGAATATGAGGAAGAACTATTGGATATAGAAAATGAGCTTCGTCGTGCTAAAATTATTATGTAATGGATCCACATAACCGCTTAAACTATTTCTTAACAATACATGTTATATTTTCTACCACTATGCTACCACTTTGCTCTCACTTTTGCTATCACTTCAAACTGTACATATTAAATATAAAAGCCAAAGCTAAATTATTTTATTATCAGAACAGTTATAACCTTTGTAGTGAGCAAATCATACTAACAGGTTAGTTGCTACTATGGAACTTACTACAACTAACAAAGGTAAACAACGTGTACTCTATAAAGGCTACTCTTATAACTGTAATCGTCAAAATGTAAAAGGGATAATATTTCGGCAATGCTCAAAAGACAGGTCAAAAAAAAATGTCGAGGCAATCTTAAAAGTAGAAATGGTAAGGTTTTAAGTGTGAGTGATCATCAATGTGGTGCACCAAATGAAACACTGTTGGTGTCAACAATTAATCATGACAATGCTAAAAAGCTAGTACAAGAAAAAAATGTTGCTACTCAAAATAGTGCAGTGTTTACTGAGCAACATTTAACCCTGCTGTAAAAGTTATGTTTAATACATCTTCCACATCTCAAGAGTCATCAACATCACAAACTATGCAAAAGGTTGTGTTGTTGTTGTTTTAAGGGGCTGAACTACAAGGTTATCTACCCTTCATATGCAAGAGAATCAAAAAGGACTAAATAGTAATAGAGAAAAAAGAAATGTATTTTGAATGTAACTATTGTACAAGTACTTATATTAAATAAATAAAAATATTGTATGGGTATTGTCTGTTTTTTCTTAATTGCTATACCCACGTCCTACTATATTAATGCCATTGTTAACCATCAACAATCTCCACCTATGTTGAGAAAGAAAGTGATCTTAAACAATACACTCTATCTATGGTTTGTGTACCGAGTATCATAATAATACAGTGTCGTCAAGCCATGTTCAGGCAATAGTAATATTAGGTAAGGGGTTCGAACCCTTGCTCCCTTGATCAGGATTAGTGTTTACTCAACAGCAACCCATTATACTATACTTTGAAACATGTCACATTTCATTGCAAAATGTCAACTGCATCGTTTTCTAAGACCCCAGCTGCTGGCTAGAAGCTAGCAGACTGTGCAACAGAAACAGTGTCACCATGTTCACTCTTAAAAAAAAATTCAACATTTATTCTTCTTTTTCTTATTATTGTTCATTAAGAGTAGTGTAAAGTTGTCTTTGTGACGTAACGGTTATAATAGTTAGCTGGCACTCTAAAGCTCTTGAGTTCAATTTGAGCTTTAACATAAAATTTTAAAAGTATATTAGGACTAAAACAGGTCTACTCAGTCTCGGGTGATCCAAATAAGTAGATGTGGTTTGATTCACACTTTAACGATAGAACACGACGGTTTTTTATTTTTTTAAATAATGATAGCCATTTGTTCATTTTTTTTTCTTTTTCACATTTCACATATTGCCATTTGTCAATTTTCCATGTACACAATTTGAAAATGTCAGTTTAAAGTTTTTGGATTTCATGATATGGAAACAAGAATTTTCCATCTTGTTGTTTACACATTTGTAAATTTTCCCATTTACATTTTTAAATGACAGTTTTAAGTTTTTAAATTGTGTTGATATGGAAACATGGATTTCCTATATTTTTTTTCATATCACAGACGACACTTTTATGATTTAGTCCATGCTGAAAGTTCAGTCTTGTTAAACACACATTTGATGATTTAAATTTTCTTGAAATCACCTTAATGGAAGTGCTTGGCCATGGCAATAGTGCATTCTCTTTCTGTTTGTTTCCAAAAACATATAGGCCTACTACTACTACTACTACTGTAGGTAAGGCTGTTTTAAAAAATAACACCTATCTACCGCTGCATTAAAAAAACACAAGTGTTTAAAAAATTACATTATACTATTTACCATTTGCTATATACATTAATTACCCCCGCCATCCTACCTTGCCGTGTTTGCTTTGGTTGAACAATCAATGCTACCCACACCCACACACACCCACACACACACACACACTCACACACACACACACACACACACACACACACGCAAGCTTTTTCTCTCTCTCTCTCTCTCTATCATTCTATCTATAGTCATACATTCACACAACCATACCTGTCTTAAAAACAAATACAACCACGCTATTTATCCTTGACATGTACACTTATCCCAAATAACTTTTAGTTATACATTTAACATTTACTATTACAAAAAAAATGTTTCCACTATTTACAATTACAAAGTGAATATTTACAAAATACTAAATCTACTGGTTACAAAAAAGCCATGTCTCTAAACAATAAAATATAGAAGTCACACCTCCACCTCGTGGTTATAACCCTATGGTAGGCTAATGCATAGGTCATTCATCTGCACTCATTTGCTATCCATCAAGGTAAAAGTGCATTTTCTCTGTTCCACAAGATACAAATTTGATTGCTGGATTGTATACCGCACTGTTTATGCGATATAGCTTTGCCAGTTCATAAAACCGCTAGGTAGTTCTCTACATATAGCAATTTTACCACTGCTCTACCTACGCCTTTTACTATTTGGTTTTCTTACAGTCTAGTGTGTGATAGCATTAACTGTATATCAAACCCAGTTCACCTTTGTATTTGTAATCCAAGTAATAATTTGAAAAGACACAAATGTAATCAGTTTTAAACGTTATCTCTGTTTTGTTTTGTTTAATATGTTTATGACATGCTTATTAACCTGAAATCGAGCCCTGGTGAAAAGGCTAACAGCTTAACCACTACACCACCATACCCTTGTTTCTTAGTTTGACTCGTTCTAGGCCTCAGACCTGGAAATCGAGTTAAGACCACCAGTACAAGAGCTAAAAGTGCTTAACACTGCAACACAAAATGGATAGCTGGTAACATTATACAACCGGAAATGATTATATTTCTGTTAGCAATGCATTTTGTCATCAGCCTACTGTCTGAGCACTGACAGCAACACAGTTTAGTTTAGAACAAGCGTGTGTGTGTATAGATTATTAGCCTCAAGTATTTAAAGCTTGTTGTGTGTAGCGACCATCTTGCCCCGGTAACCACTGAGCATTTTTTTTTTTTTTTTGTGTTTTAGCTATCCTCTTTAACCAATCAATTAAAGATAGTCTACTCTTAATTCTTGAATCGATAAATCAAAGTTTGTGTACACCGTTCGTCATTTATTAACCCATACCTGCAACCTATACTCTCTCTATACTGCAGTTTGATCTGAAAATCAAGTTTCAATGACTTGTCAGTCACCATACATGTAGCCTACACTAATTCTTTCTCTACCTAGCTATGTTTCATCACACATGGTAAACATCTCACGTGTTCGTATCCGATTATTAGTTTATAAAATCTCAGGTCAATGACCTTGATGAATTGGGTATTTTGGGTAAATTCATTGGCCATGGGAAAGGGTTGACCATTCTAAGCCCTATGACACCTCACATGTTGATATTCGACTATTAGTTTATAAAATATTAGGTCAATGACCTTGCTGTTTTGAATCTTTTGGGTAAATTCGTTGGTCATGGAAAAGGGTTGACCATCCTGAGTCCCATAACACCTCACTTGAGCCTCTCTGATTATTAGTTTGTAAAATCATAGGTCAATGACCTTGCTGTTTTAGATCTTTTGGGTAAATTCGTTGGTCATGGAAAAGGGTTGACCATCCTGAGTCCTATGACACCTCACTTGACCCTCTCTGATTATTAGTTAGCGAGATATTAACAAAAGTGCAGTTAGGCCCTTTTGACATAAATAAATAATATATTCAAAAACAGAATGTCACCTCAAGTCCAACGACCTCTCCTACAGGTCCCTAGCCTTATTGATTCATGAGATATTAAAAAGCTAATGACCTTAGATCTTTTGGGTAAATTCGTTGGTCATGGAAAAGGGTTGACCATCCTGAGTCCTATGACACCTCACTTGACCCTCTCTGATTATTATAGTTAGCGAGATATCAACAAAAGTGCAGTTAGGCCCTTTTGACATAAATAAATAATATATTCAAAAACAGAATCTCACCTCAATTCCAACGACCTCTCATACAGGTCCCTAGCCTTATTGATTCATGAGATATTAGTTTTGGATCTTTTGGTATTTTTTTTTAAAATAACTCATCTATAAATCATTATTCAAAAAGCCCGCCCGCTTACAAAAACCCCAAGTGCGCATGTGTAAAAACAAAAAAAACAAACATGTTAATTCATAATAGCAATCGGCTCTTCACATGCGTTTCATGTGGAACAACGTTTAATTTCATCATAGCATTAGAGACCATGGGTCAGTACATAGGGGCCAGTTCAAAGGGACCGGTCTAAAGGGACTCATCAACAAGGACTCGTCCATAAGGACTCGTCCACAAGGACCTGTCCACAAGGACTCGTCCACAAGGACCTGTCAACAATAACCCTTCAACAGGGGCCCGACAGCAGGGGGCTCGTCAACAATAACAGGGGATCTCATCTCAAGGCCTAACATGCCCCTCTTTGATTATTGGTTTGCAGAACAACGTTACATTCCATATCGGCATTCAAACTCTCACATGTTGCAATTGGAAAGAGAGATTCTCTAAAAAATTCAATTTCACCCTCTAGTAGGGGTAGGTTTTATTTTTGGGGTTGAAATATGTTGTCCATTGGAAAGGGAGTATCAGCCCGAGTTCAATGACACCTCATTTGTTAAAATCCAACCATAAGTTCGAGAGATATCGCACCGCCGCCATCTTGTGAGGTGGGGAGGTGGAGGTGGTGCTAGAACTGTTACAAATACACTACTAATATAAACAACGCACTTAGGTTCCTACGTTCGTTGCCAAGAGCCGACTGTGGTGGCGTCTAGTAGCTAAGTTCTGAACTAGGCCTAGTAGTCGTTGATGGGAGCATTTGGCGGCAAAAGTAGGAACTATTTGAAAAATTAAAAATTGCAGTCCTTACTTGAATTAAAAAACAGATTCACAGATTCTATATACTCCCATAGTACACGGGGCTACATGACCGAGATTCTATAGGGATACATATTATGTAAAAAGTTCAAAGTGATTGGTGCAAAATTTCGGTAGTTATCGTGTCCACAAGAAAGTGATATACATATAATAATAATAATAATATCGTATGGCCTCGGGTGCCTGGTGCAAGCTTTGTTAATTGACACCCAGAGGGTAGCTTGCATGTCGAATTTCGTCATTCCTTTGAACGCTATGAAAGTCAAGGAGGTTAGATATCTAAACTGCTTGACACTACAGCGCTTTCAAGTAGTGAATGGAGGAACTTTGTGTTGGCGGAAAATCCCGAGATTAATTTTGCCATTGAACACGGCCTACTGAATTCAAATGGGTTCTTTAACATGCCAACATCGTATGACATGAGTATCGTAATTTTTGTCGCCTTCAAAAATCACTTACCATGGCCAGGGGCGAACCTGCAATCTTGGGGTTGGTAGTCCGACACTATAACCACTCACCCACCGTGGCAAGCGATATACATATATATCTATACTAATATAATAGAGCTGAAGAGTTTGTGTGTTTGTGTGTTTAAACGCGCTAATCTCTGGAACTACCAGTCGGATTCGAAAAATTCTTATTTTTATATGATAGCCAGACTCAAGAGGAATAGTTTAGGCTATGTTAAATTTCGGACAGTCGACTCCATTCCCTCCAATTAGGCCCTTTGGCACAAATCTACACCGTTTCACCGATCTGAACCAAAATTTGTATACTTACCCTTTGGAACACTCCGGGTAACACTGTCCACTTTAAATTTCGGACAGACCACTCTATTCCCTGCATTTAGTTCCTTTGGCACAAATCTACACCGTTTCACCGATCTGAACAACATTTTGTACACTTACCCTTTGGAACCTTGCGGGTGACACTGCCCACTTTAAATTTCGGACAGACCTCTCCATTCGCAGCATTTAGGCACTTTATCACAGATATAGACTACACCGTTCCTCCTAATTGCACCAAATTTTACACACACTTTGAAACCCTGCTGGTAACACTGTCCACTTGATATTTTGGTCAACGCTCTCCATTCCCTATATTTAGAATAACAAACAAACTGAACTTGAAAACGACGTATTAAAGCCCTATTACCATTCATGTCCGTAGTAGTGTAACTGTAAGAGTATTTTAATAAGTCTATTGTTGACTGGTAATTCGGTCTGCATCATGTCGCCCCTACCAGTGTTCTGGTGCAGAATTGCGAAAATAGTTAAGTCTTGGGCTGCTTATAAATTGCAATCATGGGGTGTAATTAGTGTAAAAAGATTTCTTAGGCGCCTTAAAACAGTTATCATCATGAACATATTAAGCCTCTGTATAAGTGCAATGGTGTTGGTGCAGTACATTGAGGTTATCAGCTCCAATAAGCATCGGTGCTTTCAAATTTACCTTTATTTATTACGAAACTTATCTTTGAGCGCTATGTGGCGATAAATGATACTATTGCTACCTCAGGAGCTCGGGACAGCCGAAGTTTTCCAAAGTGTTCTGATTATTTTCCTACGGCGCTATGCGACAAAAGACTACACTATTGGTCTCTACATCTCTAACAGACAATAGGATATAGGCTCTAGGCAGTGCTTTTTATTTCACTTACTCCTGTTTCTAATCATTTTTAGAAATTTGTTTGTAAATTACATGTGTCAGTGCTGTAGTTAGTAAATAGCCGTTTCCCTATTCATTATTTTCATTACGGGAAAATGACCTAAATGTTACGTCCATTATACTGTACTACTTATCACCCCCACTACAACTACCGCCCCCACCACAAAAAGTTATATTGAAAATATATTTCTTTTCTGGTAGTTTAAGTATCATGTGCCAGTTCTGTAGTAGTATTCATTATCATCCATAAAACATTTAAATCCACCGGGCGAAGCCGGGCACTGCTGCTAATATATATATATATAGGTCTAGGCTACGTACATAAATTATATATAAACTTTTGAACTGACGGTGGTTTTGGGGTCTGGTGGATGTGTCGAAATTTTCTGTAAGTCGAAACATGGTACCCATTGCAATAGGCCTTTCTAATGAAATCTTCCTCAAAGGACGTAAAGCCAATATTATTTTTGTTTAAAATTAGGCATTCAGAACTATGAAGAGCTTCCGGTTTAATCACAGCGGTATAATGTCGTAATTCTGCTCTATTCATAATAATAATAATTTATTATTATTATTATTATATTCGATTTAATGGTGTTCGAGTATTTGACAAGGCATGAGGATTGTGCTCATGCTCTCAGAAATGTTGAGAACAACTGCGCTAGAGACTTCAGACATTCCTATATTCCATGGTTAAACAGACTCAAGCTGCCATCTCTCTCTCTCTCTCTATATATATATATATATATATGAAAGTTTGTCTGTTTTTTTTCTGAATTTCCAGGGAAATTTGCGTTATTTGCGCGTTTCAGACTGTTTTATGACGTATGCGCGCAAAAATATTTTTTTTTATGTCTGTCTGTCTGTTTGTTTGTTTGTTTGTTTGTTTGTTTGTTTGTCTGTATGTCTGTGGACAACATTGAGTCCTTATAAACGAGAACGGCTGGGTGGATCAACGTAAAATATGATACAGATATCCATCAGAGGCACAACACTAATCATTGTTGTACCTCTTCTCCGTACCTCTCATAAAAGGGGCCCTACCCCTTAAAATACATGCTGAAATAGGCGTAGAAGGACGAGAAAAAGCTTATTTTCAACCCCTCAATGTGACAAACAAAACTCGGTGGCCCTAAAGGGACACTGAAAACCACATTTTAAGACCCTAAAACCAACAGTTTTTGAGATATTCCCAGAAAACTAATTTCATTTAATAATCTATGAAAGAATGCAAGCCGGTAACCATGGCAACGGAATCTCATAGGACCATCTATTTCTGTAAGATGCAATGCAATTCCATTTATTACATTACTGTGAAGCTTGCAAACGGCTATAAGATTATCACGGAACCAAACTAAGCTGTAAAATTCATCAATACGTATAAAGCACTTAAGGGGGTCAAGGGGTACACTAGAATTTATTCACGGGATTTTCACGTGCGCGTGTGGTACGGAAGGTCTTTTATATCCCTATCCCTATATTGTATTTATATTATTATCATTATTAATATTTTTATTATATTATGGCATACAACGACGAGTCAAAGTTCATTTTTAGCCCCTCGGTGGCAGAAATAAGACTCAAGGGTTCCCGAAATCCATATTTTAAGGCTCTAAAACCAACAGTTTCTGAGTTATTCCCAGGAAACTAATTGAATTTAATAAACTAATGAAGGAATGCAAGCCGGCAACAATGACAACAGATTCTTAAGAGAAGACATCTAACTTTCCATCTATTTCTGTAAAAAGCAATGCCACTCCACTTATTACATTTCTGAGAAAGTTTTCAAATGGCTATAAGGTTATCACGGAACCAACTTAGACTGTAAAATTCATCAATGCGCATAAGGGGGTCAAGGGGTACCCTAGAATTTTTATACGTGATTTACACGTGTGATATGTCGTACAGAATTATACCTCCAAACAGCAACATTATTTTCAAAAATTCCTGAATTGAAATAGTATTTTTTTGTGGCTATTAGGAATTTGGGCCTTTGGAAGCTTAAAAAAACCTGAATATTAATGCACCACAAGCCTTTATAATGTATTAAAGGTGTCTTCCTGTGGACGGGGACTTTACACAACGGCGAGGGTCAGTCTTTATATGAGGTGTATTGCGTTTCGTCTACGAGGTTTTCAATTTTGTTTTCACGTCAGGAAGTTCACGTTAGGTGTTAGATTGAAAACATTCACTTTTTTTTCCACAAGCTGTTTCATCGTAAGGATGATTTTGTTTGTTACTGTGTGGTTGATATATCCATATTCGGACATCTGGGTGATATGATGTACGTTGGTTGGTTCCTCAGTTTAGAAGCTGCGACAACGCGTTCACGTAGCCTCGTGTAATTTGAGTGTGTGTAGAATCTGTCTGATAACCGGTGTTAATTGTGATGGCTGTATTAGAGTGTGATATCTCTACTTCAGGTAAGGACTGCAGACGATCAATTTCCAGTAGTTCCTACTTTTGCTACCAAATGCTACCGTCAACGACACCTAGCTTTGACTTGGCTACTAGATGCCACCTAACCGGCACCTGGTGGCAAACTTTGGAACGAATAGAGCGTTAATCAAATCTAACCAACAAATTTAGCTTCACATAATTGTAGTTAGTGGAAGGTTCTATTACATGACATAAATCTATGACATGGGACCACCGGCTTTACTTCCCCTTCGAAGTAAGGAATACTTTCTATGGATCTTCGTGTACGCTTATAACTCGTGTTCGAATGTTTGGAGCATCGTAAAATTAGATATTCATGAGAGTCAATACACCAATCATTTATAAAACTCTTCACCGTACTTCTCATACAAGGGCTGGTATGGGAAAATCTTTTCATAATACATGCTAAAATAGGCGAAATGTAAAAATTATCCTGGAAGGACGACCAAAGCATATGTTGCGCTTCTCAATGTGCGATACACAATTCGGGAGTCTATAAAGAGTCTCCGAAAACCGCATTTTAAGGCCCTTAAATTAACAGGGTGTGTGATATTCCCAGTGAAATAACTTCGCTCTGATAAACGTATGAAGGAATAACACGCCTCTAACCATTGCAACAGTAGCTCAATATTGATAACGTCTGGTTATTAATACCGAAGACCGCTCGAAGAGCGGGTACCTCTGCTAGTCTCTATATACAGGGTTATTCACCTAAGATGTTACTCGCCATTATCTTCTAAACCGTTAAAGATATCAATATTCTGTTTTCACTTTTGGAAATTGTGCTAAGGGGCTCATACATTAACTTATACTGTTTTTTCCTTTCTTTGTGAATAGCTGAGATATTGGTACCAACTTCTATTTTCTTAATGGAACTATACTAATTTTTGCATACAGGGTAAATGATTTCAATGAGACATATTTAACGGTGTTATTATTTCCCAAATCGGACTAGTACTTTTTGAGAAATCGATGATATGAAAATTGGGCTAGGCCACGCCTTCTTTCGGTGACGCGTTGTGTGAGAGCGAATGGCTAGTACATAGCTTGTTGGTGCGCCTAAATGGTGTCACAGGTGTAGTCTATTTCAAAACAAAATGAATGTCCTGTAATCAGAATCGTAGTCGTTATTAACGACGAAGTTTGGTATTTTGGGAAATGTATATCAGTGATGTAAAGAAATAGAAGAATGAAGTTTTATTTGTTGCCTAATAAATTCTTCCGTCACTTAATGTGTGGAATAATGGGACGATTTAACAGATGGCTGCTTACATTTCTATTCATTTCCTATAACATGTAGAATAAATAGGGTAATTCACCTAAGGTGTTACACGGAAATAACGTCTAAACCATTACAGATATCGGTATTGTGTTTTCATATTCGTAAATGATATCCAGGGGATGGAAAATAATATGCTACTTGTTCTAATGGGGTAAGAAATAACCGAGAGGTTGATACTTTCTCCATATTTTGAATGGAACGGCACGAATTCATACGGCTGGTCTAAAAGTTCAACTGCGTAAAAGTTTAAATATGTAAGTATTTTCAAAATCGGACAGTTACTTTTTGAGATATCAACAACAACAACAACAACAACATACGCTGTTGTGCATGCCGCATCAGACAGCGTGCAGTCGGGCAAGCAGGTTCGTGGGTGTGATTCCAACCACAGAACAGATACCAGGCATGTACTGTAAACTATCGTACACATAATGTGATGTACCGTAACATACCCTGGGTGTGCAACGTTATTATATGACTGGCGAACTCACCACACACACCCAAGCAAACGGGGCTACCTGACCACGCTACCAAAGCCCCGGAAATGAAATTCTGTAATAACAAACAGTCACTCTTATCCATACCCCATCGACTTTCTTTATCACGTGTAGCGGCTTGGATTCTTAGCTGTCGCTGTGGTGGTCCGGGTTCAATTCCCGGCTCTGATAAGCAATTTAATTCTGGTCGGAGGGCTGGAACGGGGTATACTCCACCTCGTTAGGCAAACTGAGAAGAGGTGGGTTCGATACTGTACCCGTAATCCACGTGGTCTTACCTGTTGCAATCCGATGGAAAAGCTGGATCGTAGATTCTAGAAGTTCCCGGCTGAAATGACCTCTGAAAAACCTACCAACTGGGATCAACCAGGGATCAGGATACGTCGATATTAAAGAATGCGGTACGAAGATGCCAGTGGTGTATAAAATTACGATGATACAAAGCTCAAAAGAACTCGAACAAGAGACTCTAAAATAAAACGAAAATTTCTCGGGCGTTAAGTTTAAGCAAACTCAAAGAAAAACCACCCACTGGTCCTCCTAACGCACTCCCCTTTTCTAATTGAAAACACCAGTCGTTCTAAGATTCTTTTAAAATTAAATTTAGTTTATTGGCTGGCAAATGATGTATGCCCTATGTCCGTCAACTAGACACACAATTAAAGAAAAGCTTCTTCAGATCAAATGATAAAAAATTATTTTAAATAAACGCCTATAATAAGGCCCCCATCTTACTGCTCTAAAACGCAGTGTTTAAATATATCATCCGCTGAACAAATTACAAGAAAAATACAATATTGAATTATGCACTGATGTTATACCCTTATTAAAGATTGATACATATTTTACATTTTATATACAAGTTATGTCCTTAATTAGGATTTTGTTATAAACGCTGCCCATCTTCATTTAAATTTTACAAGTATGTTTCAAGGTTATCATTCTCTTCATTTGTTGAATTCAACAATCAATTAAGATAATCGAATAGTGTTACAAGTTATGAAAATAGTTTATTAACTATTTATATGCTTCAATGAATGCAGTATATTTTTGCTAAAATTACTGAAATATCACATGTATTATATTGCATGAATTAATTAAAGTTATTCGAAAAGTGGCTGTGTTACTTAAATATGTGTGTCATGATATAAGCAATTCATCTCCGGCAAATCCTAATAGGCAAGAATAAAACGAAGGGTAACTTGAATAAAACAAGCATAAAGAGAAACATACGTGATTCCAATTCACGATTACTACAACTTCATATCCAAATAGTGATAGCTCAAAAGCTAATTTCACTCTTACTAAAACGCAATAACTACGTTAACATCTTCTCAAAAGACTACGAGTACAATATACAACATTAAGATTGACCATCCAATGATGTCAAATATTCGCTTCACTAACACAATAAATCGTATGCACAAAATTGCAATACCTTAATTCAGCTTTCCAAAGCTGTCAAGAATTAATCCCAAATGTAATTAAACTCACAACCTTTCAAAAATTGCTCTGAAAATATCATGCCCTATCATAGACGAATATAGAAGTGCCACAGATTACTTCTTTTCTAACTTCACTAAACAAGAAGCAACAATATATTAGATAAATTGTATTATCAATTTCCATAAATTGTCGTCATTTAAGTCTACGACAAATTCTGTTATACTAGTTTGAACAGTTAAATTTAGTTCACAATTCCAATATATTTATATATATATTTCCGTAATGACTTATATGTGAGAGAAAAATTGTAAATAGACACTATCAAAATAGTCGTTTCAGTTTCGCCTATCCAAACTCGAAAAATGGCTCAACTACTCAGAAGAAAACACGTGAGACTTACACCATGGAAAGGAGTCTATTATCATATCAATAGATACACGCAAACCATTAAATCAAACGATGATCTATCCAAGAGTCTTCCCAAAAACGAATTGAAATATCACAAGCTAAAAGCTGAACGAACTAAAAAAAAATTTCATTTAAAGAAAAATCTTTAATCAAAAAGAAATATGAAAGTAGGCTATAAATGCCTTGGCAATCAATTAACAAATGTTTTCGCTGGACGATTTCCATAATTCCATAACCTTGGAAAATAACGATGAAAATGCACTATCATTTCTAAAAGAAAGAATTTCTACCAGAATGTCATAAGTCCAAACGAATAGTATCACTGAAATATTTTTGGAATAGTTCAAGTGCACGAGTGTGTGGCCATCTTCTTCCTAATTGCTATTCTTATACAAAGATATCGTCGTCTTGGTCCTAATTATGCTGCAGATATCTTCCCAACAAAATTGAATGCTTGGTTTTATTTCCAAAATATTCAAAACTAACCAACAAAGTAATGCTCTAAATAGCATCACGTTTACTCTTAACTACACACAAATTACACTCTCCGACAGAAATGATAATAAAGAACCAAATCTAGTCTTCGAATGAATTTCATACTAATTTAATAAAATATTGGTGAAAAGTATCGAACTAAAAGTGACAAGGTCTACTGTCTACAAGAGAAGAAAAGTTTTCCAGCTACCTTGGGCGAAGTTCTGGTTGAGATTGAAGAAAGTATAGGAATATACATTCCTGTCAGGAACTGAACCATCATCCCTGAGAAGTCCATGGCTGGAGCTGCAAGTCGCCGAACCAACTTCCTCCTAACTCGAAAACTACTGTCTACGGAACGGAGTTCCTGCATATTGCTTGTACAAGGCTCCCTCGACGTTATCAGTAAAGTAGTTTCGTTCATTTGGAATTGTTTCTTCATTCTTGGCTACTTTAAAACCACTGGATCAGAACTAACGTTCCCCAACGTTTCTTTCTCTTCATTGTAGGTTTCATAAGGATGTCACTCCAAATGATCAACTCTGCTACTGCTTTACATTCCTGCACGATATGTTTAGCACATCATTACTCCAACAGCTTGTTTCTCACAATAAAATCCAGTAGTATTGTTCTTGCTAATTCTAATGCTTTCCTGCATTTCAATCATATACGTAGCAGATTTCCTCATCGAGGAGTTTGTATTAACAAGTCTATGTAATAGCTAAGCTCACTCGTTCGAACCGCGCTGCGAGTAAAGAACACTCGTATTACCGCGTGATAAACGGAACTTTCTTATAAGAGCGATAACATGTTCACTGCATATTTCACTGAACTCAAGTGTGTGTCGTTTCAAAACTGCTCATCCACGTCTCAGCTGGCAGTCTACCCAAGATGCATCACACCTGTATCGAGGTGGACAATCGAACTCAGTCGATTATCATTTCATATATGCATCAACTAGTTGCAGGACCAAGTCAGTGAGCATGACCTGTGCACGTGATCAAGAGCGTGGCGGGATTGTCTATCAATCTCCTTAGTGAATAACAAGCGTACTGCGTCTCAAAGCCCGCAGTCAAAATAATGCCTAGCAATAACTTCGAAATACGTCTCGCTGTCATATCAGGGTTCAAGTAAATAGCAAAATACTGTCTCAATACCCAGCTCAGCTATCCTGGAAGTGTTTCCGTGGTTTCCCACGGCTGCTCCAGGCAAATCAGTACACCCCCCCCCCCCAGCACATGCGGCTACATGACCACGATGTCCAAGATCCTGAAATGAAATAACAACAGCGATTCTCTGTACCCCTTCCAGTGTTTTAGTCACGTACGTTTGGAAAGGTCACCTCCGTGGTGTAGTGGTTGCGTGCTTAGCTGCAACCCCGGAGGTCCGAGGTTCGATTCCCGGCTCTGCCACGATCAAGCGGTCAAGCTGTTGGGCTCTCACCAAGCCGGACTGGGTTCAATTCCCGGTCAATGCATGTGAGATTTTCGATGTGAAATGCTATGTCCTGTGGTTCGGATTCCACGTAAAAAGGAGGTCCCGTGGCTCATAATCACAAGATTCACGGTCACGTACAACTACAATATTCCTTCCTTCCTTTAATGGTTTAGACGTTATTTCCGTGTAACATCTTAGGTGAATTACCCTATTTACTCTACATGTTATAGAAAATGAATAGAAATGTACGCAACCATCTGTTAAATCGTCCCATTATTCCAAACATTAAGTGACGGAAGAATTTATTAGGCAACAATTGAAACTTCATTTGTCTATATATTTTCATCACTGATTTACATTTCCCAAAATACCAACCTGCGATAATAACGAGTACGATTCTGATTACAGGACATTCACTTTGTTTTGAAACAGACTACACCTGTGACGCTATTTAAGCGCACCAACAAGCTATGTACTAGCCATTCGCTCTCACACAACGCGTCACCGAAAGAAGGCGTGGCCTAGCCCAATTTTCATATAATCGATTTCTCAAAATGTTCTCGTCCGATTAGGGAAATAATAACATCGTTGAATATGTCTCAGTGAAATCATCTACCGTGTATGCAAAAATTAGTATAGTTCCATTAAGAAAAACGAAGTTGGTACTGCCCCCGTAATTGAATTATATAGAGACCACGGTGGCTATATTGGAAATTATAAAGAAAGTTATGGCTGTCATAGTTATGACGTGGGTAGTCATGACGTAAGCACGGATGACGCAGACGTTATGCCAGCAGGCTACTTGAGCTGAGATTCTCAGTGACGTCAGCATTTATTCGAGAAAGATCCAAGATGTACGACGCAGTCGCAGGAAACGTGGAATTCTGCTGAGGAAGAAATTATGCTATTGGAGGGGAGGCTTGAACCAATGAACGATAGTCTGAAGGAAGACGGAGATTGCTGAAACTATGGTATTTTTATTACTTTTTGGAATGCAGAATTGTGGAAATCCATTTGCAGTAGAGGCATTGTTCTGGAATTTTGGTGAAATTAATTTTCAGTTTTTGAATTTTGAAAATCCGTCATGTATTGACGAAGTTGGAACTTCTAGCGATGACGCAGTAACGCGATGGAAGGGATGGATACGCCCCTCATGAAGTTCATAAAAGGCCTTGCGCAGAAGAGAGGAGCCTCATTCTCTCAGATTATCAATCGTCTAATAGCTCAATCGTCAGATCTCAAATAGTTATTTCAGTGAAACGTCGAGTGAGATTAGTAGTATAAAAAGTCGTCTTTATAACGCGTGGTGAATCCACTGCATTAAACGAGAGTCGAGTATGCAAGCAGTGCAGGTTTACTGTGAGTAAATCTAGGTGAAGTTGAAACGACCATTATAACGCTTCTACAAGAGTAGCTGTGAACAGTTAGCGGTCGCCTATAAGTTAATTCTATTGTGCATTGCTACAGTAAGGAGTGTAGAAAAGTTGAACAATTTCGAGGAAGTATTTTGGAAGTTATTGACAATTTTAGACGACTGACAAAAGTGATTTTCTCGCTACATGAGAAGCACTTTGTATAGCCAGAATCTACGCTACGGCTGACACGGCTAGTGAAATAGGGAGACTTCAGATTGCTTTTGTGACACAACGCTACAGTATTGACATATTTCAACGGAGTAAGATAGCAGCATGGAACTTCGCTAATTGCTATTCCATACAAGCGGACATGTGGTGAATAAACATCTACACCCATGTTTCGTGATTAAAGGCTGAATACTATCAAACAGCAATGGAAATGATTTCATACTTTCTGAATATGAATATTTCTTCGGAAATTTCTACAAAAACTTCATGGCGATTTTCAACTGGAACTTCAGGGATTTTTCAAGAGAGGTCAGGGTTGTCCCGACTCACAAAGAAGATTATTGCCGGAAGGATGTCGTTCGTCTTCGTGAAGCAGTTCGATTCTCCGAGGGTGCTGTTTCTTGTTTCGAGGATGGAGCTCAGCTTTAACTTGGTGAAATGGATCCATCAACAGTCTTCTTTGGGGAATTTTCCTCTGGAACGTCAATCGGCAGATAAGGTAGTCGTGAACGTTTATTGTATTTGAGTTTCTTAGCAATATTTGAGCAACCATTTTTCCCATATTTTTGTCCTCATGTATTTTGCCCTATATTCTTGTTTGAGATTCCTATTCTCAGTACACCTTGATGAGTTATGCCTTTTTCGACGTTTTTAAGACATTGTTATGTCATGGGCATAGTTAAATGATTTTGGATCAGTTGAGACTGATATTTAGATTTTTCAGTAATTTGCTTATTTTTTTTGTAGTCACGATTTGACTATAAGTTAATGATTTTCATGGCAGATTTAAATTCAGACAGCGTGTCACTTTATTAAAGTAATTCTACCCCAGTTTAATTACTTTGACCAATTTTCTGTCATCATCAAGAAGGAAGAACATTTAAATGATTTTAGAGCGTTAAAATCCAGTACGTTGTCGACGATCTTGGAAATACTAGTCGGTATTTGAATTGATTGCAACACAGACATTTATCGTCAGTTATGAACGATCATTGCATCATAGACAATTTTGTGAAAGATGAACTTTAATTATGAATTATTGAATGCATTAAATTCGTGAACTTTTGTTAGGAATTTTTTCTCAATTAGAGATTTATATAATGATGTTTGCATTCCCCAGTCTAATTGGATTCTATTCGACTATTTTGCAGTTAGTCGCACTTTGTTTGATGATAGTATTTTTATACTACAATTCTTTGAAGATGTTAATCTTAAATTTTGATAGACCAGACAGGCGTATATAAGCGTATTCACTATTAAATTTGTTTGTGATTGGCAAATTTTTACTTCATTACGATTCATGAATGAAATCCACGAAGGTTAAATGACAACAGTTTTGAAAAAATTAATGATTATAAGAATTTTTAAGTGGA
Source organism: Meconema thalassinum (assembly GCA_946902985.2). Lineage (NCBI taxonomy): Eukaryota > Metazoa > Arthropoda > Insecta > Orthoptera > Tettigoniidae > Meconema > Meconema thalassinum. The sequence continues at coordinate 438,135,381 of OX336393.1, read as the reverse complement.
ACTATGAATGTATAATCGATAGTGCAGCGGACATGTTGAAAGTCGCTGATGTATAATTCCCTTAAATAAATGAAGGAGATTCCCACAGTAATTAATGATGATAACGATTGTGTTAGTGGAGGTTTTTGTAAAGTCTGTGGAAGATTTTGATGCCGTATATTTTAATATATGATGAATTTTGGGCCTAATTTTTAATGCAGTTTATGCATTATTTTGTAAGCGAAGTATTTTCCGCTAGAGTGTATTGTCATAGTTCGTTGAAAATTAATCAAGTGAATTTACTGTTATAATTAACAAGAGTTTTGAAAGAATTTGAGATAAGATTTTGAATGAAGATTACCGTCACAAATAATAATAATTATTACAACCTTTATTAAACCAGATTGTGACATTAACATGTATAACTAACCTTCATTGGTCGATTATATTAACACGATTATGAAATTAACAACCGGATGAATATGTGGTTCAATGTATTTCTTAAATTAATAATTTAAATAATTTAAATGTTGATATTGTAAATAATAAATGTATATATCTTTGACAATAATGTGGAACGAGAGTAATGTTAAAGGCGTGTTTAAAATTTTTGTAATTATCTTCGACAATATTATAAACAATTTCTAATTGTTATAAATAATTTATGTGATTTTGTTATAAACATTTAAGAGTGTGTTTTATACTCTAAACTATACTGATTAAACATTTGGATGATAACTTAACAAGTTTAGGGATTGTCAGAATAATCCAGTGGTATGTGAGTTAAGCATTTGAAAGATTTGCGTCAATATATATGAGTTGTCTTGTAGACATTTAAAGCTTTGAAAGGAGCTGAATTCTTACGCAGTGTGGCGTGACGAGTGAGCCCCATTTGACAGGCATGCGCCAGGTTAAAGAGTAGACCAGCTGGCTCGACATCTGGTTATCATCGGGCGAGGTCGATACTCTGGCCTTGTGCCTATTAATACCAGTGTGATGTTTATTAAAAGAAACCAAATGCTCTATATATGTCGTATCCTGACTTCCTTATCCAATCCAAATGTGTTTTGAATGTTACGTTATTTTTAGCTCATGGGAGCTAACATGTTTTATGATAACTTTGCAAGTCCTATAGGAGGACGTAGTCAGATTGACATGGGCTACTGATAGCCACATTTATTTTGTTGAGTTGTTAAAATCATACTCTTTATTTGAAATAAAAGCTTTTGTACAGTTCAAAGTTCTTGCCGTCGTTCTGGTTCATTTTTAAATGTCATAGTGAAGATTATTGTGGGAGCATACTTTAAAGATCCTGTTGTCAACCCAATCCCCGAGATAGTTTTTAAGAGGTAAGTAAAAGTAAGTATGAACCCCCGTCTATTTTGGTGTGTTCCACAATAATTTTCTTGGTAACTTCTGTGTTCAAACCTCGGTAGTATCTGTCAGTGCCATTTTCATTGATGTAGCTGAGCCGGTGCGATTGATTGTTGGCAATCCGATTGAGGGGGCGGATATCTGACAGCCTACTATCCGGGTAAACGGGGACAGAAGGATTGGCACACCTAGAACGTGGGGCTGAGTCAACAGTAGGATTGGCAAACCTAAAACGTGTGGTTCGATTAGACTCAAATAAAGAGGTTGATTCTTTGTTAGATGTCTAGGCCAATTGTAGAATTTAAGAGTGTGATTATATAGGAATTAAATGTTGTATTGTATTAGGAAAATTACACTCAGAAAAGATCAGATCTTATACAACTTGAGAAAGGTTAAATAGGCTGGAAACTTAGGAAAATCGCCTATGATCTGGAATCTTATTTTATTTGACCGGCTTATGACATTTTAGTCAGATTAAAGATAAAATTAAATTATTTGGATTGTAAATGTAAATTATTTGTGTTAGGATATTTTAAGATGAGCCAGGGAAATTTGAACATGTGCTTGAGTTTGTTTCAACATGAAGTGTCTTCGAAAGTTAATTATAAGGTAGTTATAAGTTAGATTTAAGACAGAAAATTGATCAAATTTATATATGGTGAAAAGTGTTGCTCAAATGTTGTTATTTTGCTCTTTTGATGTATGTCCCTACAGCAGTCTAATTTTTGAATAATATTGTAATGGCAGATGAAAGTTTGAAGATGATGTTAGCGGAGATGTCTGCTAACTTGAAAACAAGCATGGATAGTAGTATGAAGCAGATGATGGAGGAGAATGCTAGTAATTTGTCTGCTAATTTGAAAGCAAGAATGGAGGAGAATGCTAGTAATTTGTCTGCTAACTTGAAAGCTAGCATGAATGAAAGTATGAAGGAGAATGCTAGTCGAATGGAGGAGAATATGAAAGCTCTTCAGACCAGTTCTGCTAACTTAGAGGATAATATGTCGCGTTTACAGATTAATACCCAAGGAATTGAGAATGCTGTAACTGACATGCGCTCAGACATGTCCAATGTTAAAATAGATGTTGCTAATGTGCATAAAGATCTTACAATGTTGAATTTAGATGTTGCTAATGTCCGAAGTGATATTTCTTGTGCTAGGGCTGAGGTAGTTGTTGTTAAAAATTACGTTGCGACTGTCCAAGACAAGGTTGAGGAAGTCCAAAGAGGAATCCAAAATGTTAGAAGTGATGTGTCCAATGTTCAGGTTGATATTAATAACATTCATTCGGATGTAAACGAGATGCAAAGTGACATAAATAAAATTCAAGTAGAGGTCAACACAGTTTTCGTAGATATTACTAAAGTCCAAACTGATGTAAATAAAGTCAGGGAAGAGATAGAAAATTCGAAAACTATTTGTACACGTAATATAAGTGCATTAACGACTAGGCTAGTTGATGAGTCAGTTAGAACGACAGCGTCTTTAGAAGGTTTAAAGTTTGATGTAGAGATCATGAGAACCCAAGTATTAGACCATAATAAAGTATTGAAAGAGGATATCGAAATAGACATAGCAGAAATGTTAACGGCAAATGTAGCAATATGGAAAGACGAGTGGAATAGGTCAAGTGGGGAACATGTAACCCAAATTCAGGATCGTATTGAAAGGAAACTTGCCAGTACTCAAATTGATATTAACAATGAAGTAGTACAGATTAGGAAAGATTTAAGCGTCAGGATGGATTCGCTATCCGAAAGACAAGTTGAAGATAGAACACAATTGGATCGGGATGTGCAAACATTAAAATCTGCATTAGAGGAACAGATTCATAAAGTTGTCTCTGATGTGAATGAAACGTCGTGCAAACTGCAGAATTTGAAGCTAGGAGAAGCTAATTTAATGGAGACCTACAAAGAAGAGTTAATCAAGAAAGTCTTAACGGAAATCACTGACAAGGATACAGTAGGCTTGGCTTGCGAAACCAATAGGAATTATGCCAGAAGATATAACATAGATCCAGAAGAGAGAGACGTGACTCCTGAAGAACGTATATCCAGATTCAGGGAGGAAGATGACGAGAGGAATATGGAGCCTGAGTGGAACTATCGAGATAGTGGGAAAAACTACCCGGATTCATATCCGAGGAACGTGACGGTCATCAGGAATTTTGAAGATAAACCGCAAAAATTCAGCAACACTGATAGTTTGACACCTATCGAATTTGTAAGGAACCTCAAAGATTATTTCATCGAAGCTCACATTCCCAGAGAGAGAGAGAGATGAAGATAGTGGAGAGATTTTTGATTGGAGGACCCCTCGAATGGTTTTGCGCATTTAGATACACATTCAGTAACTTTGACGAGTTTTCAGAGGCATTAATCAAACGATTTTGGTCCATAGAAGCGTAGAATTCGTTAAGAGCGGAGGTGTATTCAAGAAAATACTCAGGTACTCTTCCAACGCGGTACGCTGATTTCTTTACGAGTCAATTATCCCGCTTGAGATTTTTGCAACCCCCATTGTCAACGGAGCAACTAATTGATGCGATTTCTCGTATGCTACCTGTGGAGGTGAGGAGACTAATAATTTCATCAAACATCAGGGATTTAACCAGCATGGATGAATTACTGAGGAGGTTAGACTACACAAGTCCAATGCCTAACGTGGTACAGAAAGGTCAAAGGCATGACTTTAAAGAAATAAATACTGTATATATGGACCAAGTCCAACAAACTGACAAGCCAGATGAGGAGAAAACTGACAATGTAGGTCCTCACAGGAATAATCAGTTTCGAAATAACAGATCGCCAGGTTACCGACCGTATCAACAGAGAAGAGGCTGGAACTATAACCGAGGAAATTACAATGGAAGAGGCAGATATTACAACAATAATGGTTATAACCGAAATTATAATAGGAATAACCAGAACCAAAACAGAAATCAGAATCCTCAAGGTCAGGTTATGACACCCGATCAGTATCAGGAAAGAGAGAAGGAAAGCCAGCAATACCTAAAAGAATTACGGGAAAAAGAAGCCAACAACCAAAAGAAAAGGCAGGATGTTGTAATCGATCCTGGGCCTTCTACGAGCCAACAGAATTTTGAGGTCGGTAACACAAAAAAAAACGCCGATTTCTCAACGACAGTGAGAATTTTTAAATATATTGCCACACCACACCTGATTACAATTAATGAGATATATGAAGTGACTGATGAAGATTTGCTAGAAGAGAGGGGTATAGTTAAAGAGGAAAGACCATGTGCCTTACCTATTATTTCTGTACGGATAGATGGCCAACAGTACAAAGCCCTGATGGATACTGGTGCAATTATCTCCATCATTTCAGAGGAATGTTATCAAAGTCTGCTAAGAGGAGAGAACATGACAGTTCTACCTGTTTCTACAGTCAAAGTGAGAGGGATATTCCAAGATAAGGCAGTAAAGTGCAAGATTCAAGTGTTATTGAACTTTGAGATCAATGGAAGGAATTATGAACAGATCTTAATTGTGGTGAGCAAGATCAATTTTGATATGGTGCTTGGAATCGATTTTATATCAAAGGTCGGAGCTATTATTGACATGAAGAACAGAAGTATTAGCTTTAATGATGGGTACATGATCACAGAAGAGATAGAAAAACAGGACGTGAAAAACAGTCTGGAAATAGACCTTAGGGAAGAAATTTTGAATACTATAATTAATGAAGTGGAAAATTTAGCAGAAATACCCAGTAGAAAAACTGAAGGATTTGAAGAAATTCAGGGGGAATTTGAGGATCTGATAAAGGAATTCCAAGATATTTTTGATGAAAAGCCTGGATTGATTAAGGATTATAAATACAAGATAAGGCTGACAGATGAAACCGCTTACCAGAAGAGAATATACCCCATTCCTGAGAAATACTATCAAGAAGTACGGGGGTTAATCAGAAAAATGGAGGTAGACGGGATTATTAAAAAACAGGCGTCGTCTTATATAAACCCCATCACAGTAGTGAAGAAAAGTAATGGTCAGATACGTCTTTGTCTCGATGCCAGGACCATCAACTTGAAGATTCTTCCAGAAAATGACCGACCACCTAAGATTAGAGATCTGCTTCGAAAATTCAAAGGGAGAGCATGTTTCAGCGTTCTTGACTTGACGTCTTCATTTTATCAAGTTCAGCTAGAAGAAGATAGTATGCAGTACACTGGATTCCTATTTGACCAGACGTCATGGGTCTTTGTCCGAATGCCTTTTGGTATGGTTAACAGTGGACCAGCACTTATTCGAGCACTTGATAGTAAGCTCATTGACGAAGTGAAAGAAAATGTAATCTGCTACATTGACGATTTAATCGTATCTTCACCCAGCGCCGCAGAACATTTAGTGCACTTGAGAAAGTTGTTCGAGAATTTAAGGGAGGCCAATATCAAGGTGAATTTTGGAAAATGTCAATTCTTGAAGCAGGAGATAAATTACTTGGGGCATACTATTGATAAAGATGGATATCATCCAAACTTGAAAAATGTAGATGCGATCACGAGATTTCCAAAGCCAACTAAGGTGAAACAAGTCAGAGAATTTGTAGGAGCATGCCAATTTATTAGCAGCCACTGTCCAAGATACTCGGAAATTATGGCTCCTCTGTATGACTTACTCAAGAAGAATAACAGGTGGAAATGGAGTACCGCTGCAGACGAGGCTTTTGAGAAAGCAAAAGAGATGCTCAGAAATAATGTGAAACTGGAGTACCCAGACTTTGAGAAGGTGTTCTATATTGAGTCTGATGCATCAAGAATAGGCATTAGTGCAGTCTTATACCAGAAAGACGAGGCAGGCAACAAGCACTACATTGCGTTCACTAGTCGGAAGTTGAAGAAACACGAGGAAAACTACTTCACGACAGAACTTGAAGCGTTAGCTTTTGTGACAGCATTACAAGCCTGGAAGAAAATCCTGCTGGGACATAAGGTCATCATTATTACTGACCATAAAGCACTACAGTTTATGCTGCAAACTGACATGTCGAGTGATAGATTGACACGTTGGGCTTTGTTCACCCAACAGTTTAACGCCACTATCGTCCACCAGCCTGGGAAAGATAACTTACTGGCTGATGCTCTATCACGTAACCCTATTAAAAATGTGCAGATACACCATGTACAATTGGAGCAAGAAGATCAAGAAACCGTTAGGAGGTTAGCCCGAACCGGTGTGTCACAGAAGAGACACGCTCCAATAAGGAAAATGTACAGGTTCCTCAAGGGTTACATGGACAATACGGATGTTGACTATGCAGCTACACGGAGAAATTCACGACACTTTGTCTTAAGTGGAGACATCGTATGCAAGTATGCTGACTCTGCGCATACAAAACTCCGAATAGTCGTGCCACCTAAACTTGTTGTCAATTTAGTGTGGGTAGCTCATCACGCAACTGGACATGCCGGTTTAGATAAAACTCTTAATACTCTTAAAGAGAGATTTATCTGGACTAACATGCGTTCCAGCATTGCCAAGGTCATTCGATCATGTGACAAATGTCAAAGAGCAAAGTATGCTTCTGCTTTATTAAAAGGAAAACCGAAGGCTATGATTCCTTCTAAGCCAAACGAACTAATGGCGACGGATATATTTGGCCCCTGTCCGAAGGGATATCAGGGTAACCAGTACCTGTTGGTTACCGTGGATGTTTTCTCAAAATTTGTTACAATGAGTCCCATGCAGAAAGCTAACACGAGGAACGTAGTAAGCAGACTGGAAAATGCTGTATTTCCTAAAGCTGGTAAACCAGAATATCTACTGTCAGATCATGGAACGCAGTTTACATCCGTGGAATTTGCAGCGGATATGGAGAGGCTTGGCATTAAGCACTTATTTTCAAGCGTGCGTTACCCAGAATCGAATTCCTCAGAAAGATATATGGCTGAATTTTCGAAATTCTGTCGAATTTTCTGTCCAAATGATCATTCTGGTTGGGTGAGATTTGTACCCCTTATTGAGGAATGTCTGAACTCTACAGTGCAGGAGAGCACAGGAGAAGTGCCAATGCGACTTCATCTAGGAAGAAACCCAGAAAGGCCGTGGGATAATCTTTTCAACCACATTCCTAGAGATCCCGACCTAGGAAGGCAGCAGAGGATTGAAAAGGCGAAGGAACAACTCCAGAAAGCAGCAGAGAAACGATTGAAAAGAGTAGCTGGAAAACGTTTTGGTACACCCTTACAAGTTGGAAATCTTGTATTATTACGCAGACCTGTCAAGGCTGATATGAGCAAGAAAATATACCCCAAATTTGGAAATGTGTTCATGGGACCGTTCAGGATTACGAACGCCTATGGAAACAACTGCTATGAACCCTACGATGATGAGAATAATGTCATTTACGGCAAGTTCAATGCTGGAAATTTGAAAAGATACTATAATAGAGTAAGCCAGTAATAATTCAATTTCGTGTTCAAGAGAGTTGAGGTACTTGTAACACTGAGTTTAAAAACAATTTGCAACTGTTTTTAAAACGTGGTGAGAGGAGAATGCCCCCGTAATTGAATTATATAGAGACCACGGTGGCTATATTGGAAATTATAAAGAAAGTTATGGCTGTCATAGTTATGACGTGGGTAGTCATGACGTAAGCACGGATGACGCAGACGTTATGCCAGCAGGCTACTTGAGCTGAGATTCTCAGTGACGTCAGCATTTATTTGAGAAAGATCCAAGATATACGACGCAGTCGCAGGAAACGTGGAATTCTGCTGAGGAAGAAATTATGCTATTGGAGGGGAGGCTTGAACCAATGAACGATAGTCTGAAGGAAGACGGAGATTGCTGAAACTATGGTATTTTTATTACTTTTTGGAATGCAGAATTGTGGAAATCCATTTGCAGTAGAGGCATTGTTCTGGAATTTTGGTGAAATTAATTTTCAGTTTTTGAATTTTGAAAATCCGTCATGTATTGACGAAGTTGGAACTTCTAGCGATGACGCAGTAACGCGATGGAAGGGATGGATACGCCCCTCATGAAGTTCATAAAAGGCCTTGCGCAGAAGAGAGGAGCCTCATTCTCTCAGATTATCAATCGTCTAATAGCTCAATCGTCAGATCTCAAATAGTTATTTCAGTGAAACGTCGAGTGAGATTAGTAGTATAAAAAGTCGTCTTTATAACGCGTGGTGAATCCACTGCATTAAACGAGAGTCGAGTATGCAAGCAGTGCAGGTTTACTGTGAGTAAATCTAGGTGAAGTTGAAACGACCATTATAACGCTTCTACAAGAGTAGCTGTGAACAGTTAGCGGTCGCCTATAAGTTAATTCTATTGTGCATTGCTACAGTAAGGAGTGTAGAAAAGTTGAACAATTTCGAGGAAGTATTTTGGAAGTTATTGACAATTTTAGACGACTGACAAAAGTGATTTTCTCGCTACATGAGAAGCACTTTGTATAGCCAGAATCTACGCTACGGCTGACACGGCTAGTGAAATAGGGAGACTTCAGATTGCTTTTGTGACACAACGCTACAGTATTATGGAACAGTTTAATATGGCAGTTTGTTCTTCTAATACCATAACCGAAGAGAAGATGGAAGGCTAAAGGACTTAATGCAATTGGGACATATTTCAACGGAGTAAGATAGCAGCATGGAACTTCGCTAATTGCTATTCCATACAAGCGGACATGTGGTGAATAAACATCTACACCCATGTTTCGTGATTAAAGGCTGAATACTATCAAACAGCAATGGAAATGATTTCATACTTTCTGAATATGAATATTTCTTCGGAAATTTCTACAAAAACTTCATGGCGATTTTCAACTGGAACTTCAGGGATTTTTCAAGAGAGGTCAGGGTTGTCCCGACTCACAAAGAAGATTATTGCCGGAAGGATGTCGTTCGTCTTCGTGAAGCAGTTCGATTCTCCGAGGGTGCTGTTTCTTGTTTCGAGGATGGAGCTCAGCTTTAACTTGGTGAAATGGATCCATCAACAGTCTTCTTTGGGGAATTTTCCTCTGGAACGTCAATCGGCAGATAAGGTAGTCGTGAACGTTTATTGTATTTGAGTTTCTTAGCAATATTTGAGCAACCATTTTTCCCATATTTTTGTCCTCATGTATTTTGCCCTATATTCTTGTTTGAGATTCCTATTCTCAGTACACCTTGATGAGTTATGCCTTTTTCGACGTTTTTAAGACATTGTTATGTCATGGGCATAGTTAAATGATTTTGGATCAGTTGAGACTGATATTTAGATTTTTCAGTAATTTGCTTATTTTTTTTGTAGTCACGATTTGACTATAAGTTAATGATTTTCATGGCAGATTTAAATTCAGACAGCGTGTCACTTTATTAAAGTAATTCTACCCCAGTTTAATTACTTTGACCAATTTTCTGTCAACATCAAGAAGGAAGAACATTTAAATGATTTTAGAGCGTTAAAATCCAGTACGTTGTCGACGATCTTGGAAATACTAGTCGGTATTTGAATTGATTGCAACACAGACATTTATCGTCAGTTATGAACGATCATTGCATCATAGACAATTTTGTGAAAGATGAACTTTAATTATGAATTATTGAATGCATTAAATTCGTGAACTTTTGTTAGGAAGTTTTTCTCAATTAGAGATTTATATAATGATGTTTGCATTCCCCAGTCTAATTGGATTCTATTCGACTATTTTGCAGTTAGTCGCACTTGGTTTGATGATAGTATTTTTATACTACAATTCTTTGAAGATGTTAATCTTAAATTTTGATAGACCAGACAGGCGTATATAAGCGTATTCACTATTAAATTTGTTTGTGATTGGCAAATTTTTACTTCATTACGATTCATGAATGAAATCCACGAAGGTTAAATGACAACAGTTTTGAAACAATTAATGATTATAAGAATTTTTAAGTGGAACTATGAATGTATAATCGATAGTGCAGCGGACATGTTGAAAGTCGCTGATGTATAATGCCCTTAAATAAATGAAGGAGATTCCCACAGTAATTAATGATGATAAAGATTGTGTTAGTGGAGGTTTTTGTAAAGTCTGTGGAAGATTTTGATGCCGTATATTTTAATATATGATGAATTTTGGGCCTAATTTTTAATGCAGTTTATGCATTATTTTGTAAGCGAAGTATTTTCCGCTAGAGTGTATTGTCATAGTTCGTTGAAAATTAATCAAGTGAATTTACTGTTATAATTAACAAGAGTTTTGAAAGAATTTGAGATAAGATTTTGAATGAAGATTACCGTCACAAATAATAATAATTATTACAACCTTTATTAAACCAGATTGTGACATTAACATGTATAACTAACCTTCATTGGTCGATTATATTAACACGATTATGAAATTAACAACCGGATGAATATGTGGTTCAATGTATTTCTTAAATTAATAATTTAAATAATTTAAATGTTGATATTGTAAATAATAAATGTATATATCTTTGACAATAATGTGGAACGAGAGTAATGTTAAAGGCGTGTTTAAAATTTTTGTAATTATCTTCGACAATATTATAAACAATTTCTAATTGTTATAAATAATTTATGTGATTTTGTTATAAACATTTAAGAGTGTGTTTTATACTCTAAACTATACTGATTAAACATTTGGATGATAACTTAACAAGTTTAGGGATTGTCAGAATAATCCAGTGGTATGTGAGTTAAGCATTTGAAAGATTTGCGTCAATATATATGAGTTGTCTTGTAGACATTTAAAGCTTTGAAAGGAGCTGAATTCTTACGCAGTGTGGCGTGACGAGTGAGCCCCATTTGACAGGCATGCGCCAGGTTAAAGAGTAGACCAGCTGGCTCGACATCTGGTTATCATCGGGCGAGGTCGATACTCTGGCCTTGTGCCTATTAATACAAGTGTGATGTTTATTAAAAGAAACCAAATGCTCTATATATGTCGTATCCTGACTTCTTTATCCAATCCAAATGTGTTTTGAATGTTACGTTATTTTGAGCTCATGGGAGCTAACATGTTTTATGATAACTTTGCAAGTCCTATAGGAGGACGTAGTCAGATTGACATGGGCTACTGATAGCCACATTTATTTTGTTGAGTTGTTAAAATCATACTCTTTATTTGAAATAAAAGCTTTTGTACAGTTCAAAGTTCTTGCCGTCGTTCTGGTTCATTTTTAAATGTCATAGTGAAGATTATTGTGGGAGCATACTTTAAAGATCCTGTTGTCAACCCAATCCCCGAGATAGTTTTTAAGAGGTAAGTAAAAGTAAGTATGAACCCCCGTCTATTTTGGTGTGTTCCACAATAATTTTCTTGGTAACTTCTGTGTTCAAACCTCGGTAGTATCTGTCAGTGCCATTTTCATTGATGTAGCTGAGCCGGTGCGATTGATTGTTGGCAATCCGATTGAGGGGGCGGATATCTGACAGCCTACTATCCGGGTAAACGGGGACAGTACCAATATCTCAGCTATTCACAAAGAAAGGAAAAAACAGTATAAGTTAATGTATGAGCCCCTTAGCACCATTTCCAAAAGTGAAAACAGAATATTGATATCTTTAACGGTTTAGAAGATAATGGCGAGTAACATCTTAGGTGAATAACCCTGTATATAGAGACTAGCAGAGGTACCCGCTCTTCGAACGGTCTTCGGTATTAATAAATAGACGTTATCAACATTGAGCTAGGTGAATAACCCTGTAAATAAGAATGAAAGTATGTCCGCTTTTTCTGAATTTCTACGGTAATTTGCGTTATTTACGCGTTTCAGACTGTTTTATGACGGATGCGAACGTAAATATTTTTTTGTGTCTGTCTGTCTGTTTGTCTGTGGACAATTTTGTTCCCTTATAACTCAAGAACGGCTGGGTGGATCAACGTCAAATTTGGTACAGATATCCTTCAGAGGCACGACACTAATCATTGATGTAACTCTTATCTGTACCTCTAGTAAAAGGGGGCCTATCCCCTTAAAATACTTGCTGAAATTGGCGTAGAAGGGCGAGACTAAGCTCATTTTCAGCCCCTCAATGTGAGAAACGAAACTCGGGGGACCTAAAGGGACCCCGAAACCCATATTTTAAGACCATAAAACCAACAGTTTTTGAGTCATTACTGAGATAGTTTGCAAACGGCTCTAAGGTTATAACGGAATTAAATTAAGCTGTAAAATTCATCAATACATATAATGCGCTTAAGGGGGTCAAGGGGTACTCTAGATTTTTTCACGCGATTTACACGTGCTGGTGTGGTACGGAAGGTCTATTATATCCCTATCCCTATATTGATATGTCATTATTATAATAATAATTATTATTATACTACGGCCTACAAAAACGAGACAATGCTTATTTTCAGCCTCTTGGTGTCAGAAACAACACTCGGGGCCCCTAAACAGCCGTAAAGGGTCCACGAAAACTATATTTTAAAGCTCTAAAACCAAGAGTTTCTGAGATATTCCCAGAAAACTAATTTCATTTAATAAAGTAATGTAGAAGCCTCCGTGGCTTAGGCGGCAGCACGCCGGTCTCTCACCGCTGGATCCGTGGTTCAAATCCCGGTCACTCCATGTGAGATCTGTGCTGGACAAAACGGAGGCAGACAGGTTTTTCTCCGGGTACTCCGGTTTTCCCTGTCATAATTTCATTCCAGCAACACTCTCCACTATCATTTCATTTCATCTGTCATTCATTTAATCATTGCCCCAGAGGAGTGCGTCAGGCCTCGGCAGCCGGCACAGTTCATATCCTCGCCGCTAGATGGGGGCTTCATTCATTCCATTCCTGACCCGGTCGGAGACTGGAAGCAGGCTGTGGATTTTCATTTTTCAAAGTAATGTAGGAATGCAAGCCAGTAACCATGACAACAGTGTCTCAAATAGTTACATCCAACTTTCCATCTATTTCTGCAAGAAGTAATGCCACTCCGTTTATTAAATTTCTGTGAAAGTTTGAAAATGGCTATAAGTTTATCACGGAACCAACAAAAACTGTAAAATTCATTAATGCGCTTAAGAGGGTCAAGGGGTAACCTACATTTTTCACAAGATTTAAACGTACGATATGTCGTACAGAAGGTATATTATATCTTCAAACAGCAACATAATTTTCAAAAATTCCTGAATTGAAATAGTTTTTTTTTATTTTTTTTTATTTTTGCATTGAGCAATTTGGGCCATTGGTGGCTAAAAAACCTGAATTTTGATGCACCACAAGCCTTTATAATTTATTAAAGGGGTCTTCCTCTGGATGCGGACTTGACACAACACTGAGGGTCAGTTTTTATGTGACGTGTATTGCGTTTCGTCTACGAGGTTTTCAATTTTATTTTCTCGTCAGGAAGTACACGTTAGGTAAATTAGTTTCAGAGCATATTTCAACTAATCATTTATCTTTGTCGACAAACAGGGTCCAAGCCCCTATCCATTGCAACAGTAGCTCAGTTGAATACGTCTGGTTATTAATACCGAAGACCGTTCGAAGAATGGATACTTCTGCTAGTATATAGAATAATTATGGACGAATCGGTGTGATATTTTCTTTGATGTTATTCATATACTCTGCAGTATCACAACTGGTACTGCTTACAATACAAAATCACAGCATTGATAAGCAAACACTGAAATGTTACGGGTTAACACTTTGGCAAGGGTTATTTGAGCATGATATGAAACACAAACTCCCGGTGGCAACGTTTGAAACAGAGGTTCAAAGCTTCTTCGAGAGCGTAGCCGAAATCGTTCATAGCACTATGTGAAAACATGCCTTATAATTTTCGTTTCGAATGCTTGGGGTTCCCTTGGAGAAATAATCATCCAGTATAAGAACGCAATCGGACATCAGTGAAATTAGCAATTACGTAAGGAGAATTATTGAAATCGAAATTCCTTTGTAAATAATAATAATAATAATAATAATAATAATAATAATAATAACAATAGTCTAATAATGGGCCAATTTTTTTAATAGTTTAGCGGAGGAAAGAACAGTCGATTTACCTTCCCCGGAAGTAGTGACATAACACACCGGCAGAGTTATGACCCCAGCATTTCACGAAGATCACCAGCCGAAGTCGTCGGATTTTTTAAGAGCGTAAAAATCCCTCAGTATGCCTTCCTTCAGAGGGGAAGTAAAGCCGGTAGGCACATGTCATAGATTTATGGCATGTAAAAGAACCTTCCACTAACTAAACTTGTGTGAAGCAATGATTTGTAGGTTAGGTTTGATTAATGCTCTCAAGTTCCTCCGTTCATCACCAAGCGCTGGTTGCAATGGCAACTAGTATTAGCCAAGTTCACAGCTAGGTGTCGTGAACGGTAGCATTTGGTAGCAAAAGCAGGAACTACTTGAAATTATCGTCTGCAGTCCTTACTTGAATTAAAAACAGATAACACACACTAATACAGTAATCACAATTAACACCGGTTATCAGACAGATTCTACACACACCCAAAGTACACGGGGCTACATGACCGCTTTGTCGCAGCACCTAAACTAAGGAACCAACCACCTTATAACAACGATGTTGTTATTGATTATGGGGAATTGGGACATCTTGAACAATATTCCCATAACAACGACTTCGTAATCCCCTAAATAAAAGAACATTTAGCATAATTTAGGGTTCTGACTATACATTGTAAGTTGTGGTAGCATCTACAGGTGAAACTAAAGCTTCGATCGTTGCATTCAGAGCGCTGCACTGCTTCATCATTTACAGCGAGAGCTGAGAGTGAACTTTCTGCAAGGGTAGATCATTGTAGTGCAGTTAGATGTTGAGATGTACCAGCATATTTATGAACCAACAGTGCACTTCTGCGAGTCAACTCCTAAATACTCGCGCCCAAACCATTCCTCACCGTTCAACATTGCTACGCCGACTTTACTGGAGAGCTAATAGTTAATAGATTGCATCATCATATCTACTAGTCTATATCTGTCTCAAAGTATTCTGCGACAATTTCAAATACATTGACTGTTGCGGCTTGATAGACAGCGCGCTTGCCACGGTGGGTGAGTGGTCAACGTGTCGGTCTACTAACCCCAAGCTTGCAGGTTCGCTCCTGGCCGTGGTAAGTGATTTTTGAAAGGCGGCAAAAATTGCGACACCATGTCATACGATGTTGGCATGTCAAAGAACCCATTTGAATTCAGTAGGCCGTGTTCATAAAGGCAAAATTAATCTCGGGAGTTCCCAACACAAAGTTCCTCATTTCTCTACTTGAAAGCGCTATAGTGTTCAAGGAGCTTAGATATCTAACCTCCTTGACTTTCATAGTGCTTCAAGGAACAATGAAATTCGACATGCAAGCTACCCTTTGGGTGTCAAATAACAAAGCTTGCACCCGGCACCCAACGCCATACAATATTATTATTATTATAGACAGAGCATCTCAATAAAATGTTTATTATGTATTTAAATGAACTTTGTGGGAGAGGCTTCACCTGAGAGTTGGTATCTAATCAACTCTTTTTTAATGGAGTGTATATGTGTGATTGTAGTCAGTACAGTTTGCCCTTGGTAGGCATCATAAAAGTGTCAGAAAATCAACCAGCACGGGGTTGTGGCACATAAACTCCCTTAAATAAAGCCGCTATCATGGGTTTTATCGGTGCTTCTCAATTCAACCACCGTAAATGTAACAGACGGCGAATGAGGAAAGAAAGGGAGACCGAAACAGTTACGGGGGTTGGTTCTTTCGTTTAGGGACTGCGACAACGCGGTCATTTAGCCCCGTGTACTTTGGGTGTGTGTAAAATTTGTCTGATAACCGGTGTTAATTGTGATGGCTGTATTAGTGTGTGTCATCTGTGATTCAGGTAGGACTGCAGACGATTATTTTTTTCAAGTAATTCCTACTTTTGCTACCAAATGCTACCGTCCACGACACCTAGCTGCGGACGTGGCTACTAAATGTCATCACAGTCAGCACCTGGCGGTGAACGTTGGAACTAATATAGCGTTATCAAACTAACCTACAAATTTTAGTTTCCACAAGTGTAGTTAGTGCCATTAATCTATGACAGGGCACCCCTGGCTTCATTTCCCCTCCGAAGGAAGGCATACTGAGGGATTTTTAACGCTCTTAACAAATCCGACGACTTCGGTCAGATTTGAACCCGCGATCTTAGGCATAGAAGCTCTGCAACCGAAATAGTTACACAGTCAGTTAGTGGGAGATGCCTGGGTCCCCTCTCAGAGTTGGATAGGACTGCCCTAGAGCATGACCTGTCACTAACACATTGTCTTGCACTGGGGGAGGGGATACGGACATTGACAGAAAGTACTGCTGTTGTTTGCTGGTGAGATCAAGGACTTGAATGCATCTGATGGACCAATTTCCCTTTGTCTGTTGCCCGCAGGTCATGTGGTATCAAGACAACCTGCTTCTCGACCCCACCGACCGTCGCACCATGGAGACTCGGGGCAACAAACACACCCTCACCATCCGCAACGTACAGGGCTCCGACTTCGGGAACTACAGCTGCGTGGCAGACAACTCGCTAGGGCGCGCCAAGAAGTACATGGAACTGTCAGGTGAGTTACCCAGGTGATAGGTAAGCAACTTGATCAGCTAAAGTATAATTTATTACAGTATACTGGTCGAAAGGTTAAGACATTAACCTTCCATCAGGAGCAACCTACTTACAGTACCATCTCCGTTGGGCGCAACTAATCTGTCAGATTAGCCATTCAAATAGTATATGCTAATCTATATCGACTCTAAATGGTCCTAGAATTCGACATCTTACTTAGTCTAAATGTAGTAATTAGACTATTAACTCCAAGAAAGGAAAATGTCTGATTAAAATTATTAAATGCTCATTTGTAACTCAGTCAGAAAATTCATTATATTTAATGTTCAGATTAAAACACTGCAAATGATTACACTTAATCTACTCTACTGAGATATAAAAAGGCCACAGGTTGTTAAAGGAATCTCACTGTAACTGACCTATGAGCAATAATACATACAGGGTCTTTCATGTAAAGTAAAAGCACCAAGCGGCGGCTTTGTTAACCGTAGCTGTGGTCACCTTGGCCGAGCTTTTGGCGCACTAAGGCCCCCTGCTTTAAGCGTGTGTACAATCCTATATGATGCAGCGGCCTTGCTAGCGTGTGTACAATGCTGAAATCTTACTTTAGTTAGTTAGTTAGTTATTGTTGATGAAACCGAAACCCCTACAGTATTGGAAGCGCATGCATAGTACATACGATGGCTGGTTTTTTTTTCCGATGGACTGTATAAAAATAACAGATTGACATTACCAAACTTGACCTTGCAATGAGCGTGCAGTTGCTCAGTCGCCAGTCTAAGGCTGCCTTCACACGTACTACTTTATAACCACAACCACACCACACGACGGTGGTTGGTTGTGGTCAAAACCGACCACTCCTTGGCCACAATGAAGTGGTTCGTTGTGGTTATTGGAAGTTCGTATCTGCCAACTTTCCAGCCACACCACAGCCATACCTACACAGTACTGAAATGGATTTTGAAGAGGAAGCATTGCTGTTGCTTTTGTTATTACGTCGACGAAGACGGCGTCGTCGAAAGAGGGTTTATTGGATTTACCCGATTATAGAAAACAGGAGCGAAAGTCAGTTTCACTTATTGTATCAGTCTTTGAGAATGTATGATGACAAGTTTTTAAATTATTTTAGAATGAACAAACACATACGATTATTTATTACTTCAATTAAGAGACAGTTTAAAACGGAAAAACACACCTACGAGGTAAAGTATATCACCAGATGAACGTCTCGCAATCGCAATAAGCTAAGTACAACAGTTTCGTCAGTTATTTATTAGCAATTGTATTTGAAGATATTTGATGAATGATACAAAGTTTGAACAATTAATTAATTAAAGATATCTGACAAGAGGGACCCTTCTGTATATTGACTTGAAGTGCTATGTGGAGAAAATGCTGGTTGCGTGATGCCGTCAAATGTCAATTCCGGTAGAGTGGCTCCTGGGGTTGAAAGAGTCTGTGGAATCTGTGGAGGTTCAGATTGGGTAACTGGACGGCGGCACGCAGGATTGTCACCCTATGTAGATGGACGTTGTATGTACGAAGGCATCGAATGCTGCCTTTGTTCATATGATGACGTGTTATATCCATAGCCAGGGAAGTCGTCGAAACGCCTGTATGATTCGTAGTTATACATTTGTGGTCGAGGTTGGCTATATTTCTGAATTACATTCAAAATTTCAATTTCGGCCTGCAATTTCGGGTGACTGTCTATTGCTTTGAAGAGCTCATATAACGAAAGCAAAAAATGCAAATCACTGTCAGTGTAGCCCACTTATGTTTCTTGTGAGCTCATTCGATCTAATAAGCGATGTGTTAAGTTCTTGATCAATTCGTTTTCCTTATCAAGTTCCTTTGAAGTCCTCTGACTACCACTTTTTCGCTTAGTGCCTCCATTTTCTTTATTTGAGTGTCTGTCTTCACTAGAAGGAACATGTTCATTTTTGGTAGAGTCGCTAATGGAACTATCTGTGACTCTTCGCTCTGCGAGAGGCTTCAGAAAAGATAAGTTCTCAAAATATAGATACTTTCTCTGTGTAGTTCCTCCAGCACCACTTTTCGGAGCATGGGTTTTCTTGAGTTCTCTGTAACAAGAATCCCTTAAACTGCGCCACTTTCTTTGCAGTTTCATAGCTGAAAATAGAAAGGAATCGTGTGTCTAGTTTCTAAGGAGAACACTTAACATAAATGAAACTACAGTCATTTACTCAATGCTATTGAAACATTCTTAGTGATTTATTATATACAAAGGCTTCATCACCAACAAATACGTATGGCAAGGGACTTCCCTCAGTACTAATCGCCTGTGATTCAGGCAGATCCAATTCATCTTCTTCCATTAATTTGTGTAAGGAGCAATCTTTCCAAATTGACCTGAAGCTCTTAAGAAAAGACTGCTTGTTTATCCTATTCCGGTGAGTTATAGATATGAATAATAAACCACATTTTGACTTTTGTAATTGTGCATGAAAATTGCCCGGGTATTCTCTCATCTCAATACCAAATTCATATAGTGCGCTCATATTGAAGGTGTTACAATGCGATCCTAGCGGCAGAATGCTGAACTCAGTTGCCCCGGTCACGGCCGACTGAATGCGAGCTGCGCATCCAGTCGGCCGTGCCCCGGTGCGGCATCTCCCGGCCTTGTACTATAACGTAGGTAACTCTGGAAACTGAAGTGGTTGGCATGTGGTTGGCGTGTCGTCCATGTTAATAGCGTTCGACCACTGCCAGCGACAGTTTTGTGGGTGATATCGCCCACGCATTGCGACAGTGGTTGAATTTGACTGCAGAGTGTGCTACGTGTGAAAGCAATATTCCATTTCCATAACATCTTGCGACCACCCACAGCCAACCACCGTCGTGTGGTGTGGTTGTGGTTGTAAAGTGGTACGTGTGAAGGCAGCCTAAACCTCAAGTGCTAACATGGTGAGACAGTTATCATTGCAACATCGTATTTCTTTATGTAAGACTTACTTTAAGTACGAGTCGGCTTGGCGGTTACGTGATGCAGTTGTTCAGCAATTTCCTGAAGAAGTGCCACCTTCACTAGCACATATTCACGTAATTGCAAATAAGTTTGGCACTACTGGCTCGGTGCTCAATAAAAAACATGTCCGCACACGAACAGTTTTAACAGAGGATGAGCTAGATGACATTGGCGAGAATCTTGAACGGTCTCCGAATAACTCACTCACAAAATTAGCACAAGTAGGAGTTTCGGTTTCATCAACAATAACTAACTAACTAACTAAATAAAGTAAGATTTCAGCATTGTACACACGCTAGCAAGGCCGCTGCATCATATAGGATTGTACACACGCTTAAAGCAGGGGGCCTTGGCGCGCCCAAGGCTCGGCCAAGGTGACCGCAGCCGCGGTTAACAAAGCCGCCGCTTGGCGCTCTTATTATATATGAAAGACCCTGTATTCCATATCAGTTAGGTGAAAGAAAATTGGAGGGAAGCAATGAAATCCTAACACTTACGCAATCGAACGCATTTTTTTATCTCGTAGAGTGAATCGGTTTACCATGGAGTAGCGAAGAGCACTAAAAAAACAAGGACACCTCACCCTCACGCACCTGGTGGGAAGCGTGGAAGCTATTGTGATGCCTGAACAGTTTGTGCAAAAACATAAGCCTGGGAGAAAAACGGTATTCCCACTTAATTTTACAGGTTATGTGCGCCCGACTGTATGTTAAGATGCCAAAAATCACAGACACTTATGCGTCTTGCTAACGTAACACCAACGTATCAATGTGTACTGTAAATCAAAATGTAATTGAACAAATACTGCAGCCCAATCTAGACTCTTTGTTGACGTCACAAACGAAGTATCGATACTAATAAAATATGAACCATCTGTTTCATTTCTCGATCTGAGCTCAGAAATCATGTTTCTTTTAGAGACTCAAGACGACACTGAACGTCTACGTCTACAGCTATTCAACGTTGTTTTATGAGCCCCTTAATACTATTAGTGACTCATAGCACAGTTTTAAGATT
The DNA here is from genome assembly GCA_946902985.2 of Meconema thalassinum. Taxonomy (NCBI): domain Eukaryota; kingdom Metazoa; phylum Arthropoda; class Insecta; order Orthoptera; family Tettigoniidae; genus Meconema; species Meconema thalassinum. Next base: position 438,114,518 of record OX336393.1, on the reverse strand, counting down.
TAAAACATTCATTTTGGTTCCGAACTGATATACTAATTACGTTTTTTAATTGGCTAGGGTTCCGCCTGAATCAATACTTTTATTGAAAATGATCACTTATGTGGTCGTTAGAAATGGTACATGTTTCGAGGACTAATAGACATTCTTGTCCCCTTCATCAGCCAAAATTAGCACTAAATGAGAAACTTATTTGATTAGTGGAGCACTAAAGTGTCAATAGCCACTGAACCTAATATGGTGCACCATAGAGATAGATAGGATATTTGAAAATATTAAGGCAAAATACACGAAAAAACACTTTTAACTGGGGTCAGTTCAATTCAATGTAGTTGTTATCGACGTGACATCTACGAAAAGAATATTCGGAATGCTTATTTATGGTCTGCAAACGTCATTGAAGACGTAGCCTATAAGTATTCAGTTTTCGATGCAATCACTGTTCTGTTATGAATCAGTAAGTAATGTGACGGAAATTTTAACTTGTTATTTCAATACATCACTACTGTGTAGAAAACAGTGTTTAAATATCTTAATATCGCAAATATTTTGCAGGTCGACCAAGCCCCGCTGAGTTCTGCAGTGCCCCATTCAGTCGGGCTTGGGACAGCTACAACCTGACGTGGGTGGTCGAGAGCTACCCTCCTTTGGAAGAAGTTCGTCTGCTGTACCGCAAACTCATGGTGAGTAGCACCGCTGTGCACAATGAATAAAAACGTAGTCGTTTATTTCCCGGGCTCTTAAAATACAAAGACGCTTGATGAGATAAGACAGAAACTATTTTTCAGTATTTCCTAATTAAGCATTAAGTGATGACTTTTCAGTCGGTCAACGCGTGTTTAAGCCCAATTACAATACATTAGAAGGGACATGTAAGACTCTCCCTGTTGAAAATTACGTGCGTTTATTTATTATTTGCATATACTACACAATAAAAGGTGGCGGGTTAACAGTACATGGATGACATGTTTCACGTTCGTTAAGTGAACATCATCAGATCCGAGGTAATCAAATCAAACATTTTATACAACTAACAAGCACTACCAAAACCCACAGTGCCACTCGAAAACAGGCGCAATCCTCCACAACCTTCCCGCGAAGGTACAGCTTCTACTACTGAGTTATATTCTGTATTACCAGTATAACAGTTGTCAAAGCTAGCACGTGGGGAAATGCTGCGTTGCCACTGAGCCAGATCATGACTCATAACATTCCAAGAGGCCTGCTGGAAGACACAAATATTGGGGAAGTTAGCCCCCGTGCCTGGCAGTCTAATGCCCGTGACGAGTCGAGGCACAGTAGAACACTGAGTCAAACCATGTACTCACTACTGTGTCGGCATACATTGCAACACTGCTCGCTGTTGCTATGGTGACCGTTACCCATCTCGTCTCCACTCCTCACCTCACCCTTCAAGCGGATGACAGCTTCCACCGTTCATCTTTTGTAAATCAGAGTATAGGCATAAATAGGCTACGTGTTGACCGACTGAAAAATCATCAATTAATATAAGAGACATAATTATAAAATAGAGAATCCTTTTCGGAAATCTTTTGCAAATACAGTTATTTATTGAGAAAATCCATCTACAGTAGGCTACTTACAAATATTACAAAATATTTCAGTGGGCCTGCCTGACACCAGGCTCCGAAGTGATTACGCTTTGGTGAAATGAAAGTACAATTATGGGAATCCGAAATGTTCTATACTGCCCAAACTTTTTCTCAAAAACCATTAACAGGAACTAATCGAATTTATTCAAGGATATTCAAGACTCTGGAGCCTCCGTGGCTTAGTCGGCAGCACGTCGGCCTCTCACCGCTGGGGTCCGTGGTTCAAATCCTGGTCACTCCATGTGAGATTTGTGCTGGACAAAGCGGAGGCAGACAGGTTTTTCTCCGGGTACTCCGGTTTTCCCTGTCAGTATTTCCTTCCAGCAACACTCTCCACTTTCATTTCATTTCATCTGTCATTCATTTGACCATTGCCCCAGAGGAGTGCGACAGGCTTCGGCAGCCGGCACAGTTCATATCCTCGCCGCTAGATAGGGGCTTCATTCATTCCATTCCTGACCCGGTCGGTCGACTGGAAACAGGCTGTGGATTTTCATTTCTTCATGACTATCTCCTTACTTAGACACAAGTGATTTGAAAATGAATGTATTTTTGAATTTTCCGGATACTTTTCAAAATATGCATCATTTTAACAGCACGTTCATAAACATTTCCATCTGGAAAAATTAAACGAAAGTTAATTTTGAAAAACGGATGTCTTAAAATGTAACATACTGTATATCCTTATATACATTACATCTACATCTAAAGATTTCAGATTCTTATGTTGAAAAGGCGCGTAAAACAAGGAAATTTTATATCTAGGAAAACATTTAAACGAGGAATTGAATTCAAAGATTTTTCCGGTTTTTAGAATACGCCATTACCATAGGATTCCTCGTTTCAATGACGTTTGAAGCACCAGCAACCTGTTTGCTGTAGTTCCATGGCCCTTTGCCTCTTTCTTAAATTTGTTTTAGTGATCTTATAGAAATAAAAATAAAAATGTATCTTGGTACTGTGCCCAAATTTCCAAGTGATATGAAAGCCAAAATCCCAAAATGGAAAGGATCGCAGCATCTATTAGAGCCCGGCTAAAAATACCTACCAAAGCAGCTGGCATATCACACACTGGAAAAAGGAACACAAAGGCACCTCCATATAAATGATATGGTCCATCCTAACAAGGATCAAACAACAAAACAGCAAGAGCTTGAGAAAATCTCATACCTCGGGCGTATCGAGAATTGGAACTAGGTTCGGGCCACTAAACAATGACCATAGCATTTTACCTTAAATCTTGTTACAATAAATCATAACGCAAAATTTCTATAAAAGAATACAAGCATTCGTATCGGCGTGCTTGTCGATTTTTTCAAAAATGTCATATGCTTCTAAATCACATCATATATTTACAACACGAATTTCAAAACACTCAAAACATCAACTAAAAGTTCTTGTACACCGTTAGTGTAACATTAAAATATCAAAAACTAAAAAATTATGGCACCTACCTGCTATGCCCCAGTTTCATGGATCATCATTAAAAATTAAATTTAAACACTTAAATGATCGGTGAAATGAAGCTAGATAGCGACGGCCCTTCGCTATTACAATTGCAACATATTAATCTATACATCAGATCCTAAATCCTAATCCTAATTTAAATAATTACTATTACTAAAATATTAACACTCAGAACATCAACTATAATCATTATATACAGTTTGATAAAAATTTCTACCTTAAATGTTTCAATCATATGCTTTTCTTAAACATCTCTACATTTCCATTAACTGTAGTTTTCATTCCGGAAAATTCGTCAATATCAGGATAAATAATCCAATCATTATAGCTCAGATTATTATTGTACAATGCACTCCCCTCTAGTCTTTCCACTTTTAAAATAAATATATTAATAACAATACGATTTTTAAATAAATACCAGGAACGCTATACACTTTTATAATTTGTCACAGACTGTACTCTGAACATTCCTCCCCACAGCTGATTGCTCCGTCACGGAAGATGGCGCACCGAGGACTGTCCGCACTCTGACAGTGACTCGGTATCACTTACCACAACAACGCTTTCTTTAATTATACAAAATACACCTTCAGGCCTTCCTTGAACATAGGGGCCGATAACCTAGATGTTAGGCCCCTTAAAACAACAATTATCATCATCATCTTCCTTGAAAACTTACAACACAACATTAGGCCTGCCTCGTTCTAACAAACGGGATGCTGCCTTCAAATTACAGTACCTTCGACTTAGTTTACAACCATATTCACATAGGCCCAAGTTGCCATACTTACTCAAATCGTACATTATCATTCCTCCAATACGAGTGAATCCTTCACTTACCACATTTCTCCATTAATATAATTATCAGGCAATGCTCAACCGGAGTTGAATCATTGCACGCCTCAAAAAAACAATGCGTTGCTTCTCAATATAAATGAAGCTGATCAACACCTCAAAAATATTTATAGGTTCCTCTTTCATTTCTCAGGTATTTCATAATAAACTCACGATAACAATAGGCTCTTTGAAACTTCCTAGCTCTCATTTGATATCCATCACAAAAATCGTGACATTGTTCACAAACATCTGGCTTCCGTTATAATATTTAAATATTTGTTGAAATAAATCCATTGTTACATTTTCGTTCATGATAACAATAATAATCGTGTTTATTACAATCGTTCAGATTAACGAGAAGTCCTTCTCTGACTTTATCAAACAGCTGACTTGCAATATATGATCGAGCATAGATCGTATTCAAAAATCTTTAATTCTAACTTCAATAAAATTTTGAAATATCTGAGAATAATCAAATCAGATAATGACAAAACCAAAAACCCAAAAAAAGGATTTTTCAAGATCCAAAAATCTGAAAATTCCTAAAATTCAAAAATAATTACGATCTTCAATCGAAATGCAAAAATCATATAAAATACGAAAATCCTACATGGGGCGAATATCCTCCATCCCCAAATCATGTACTCCAAAAACAATGAAAATTAAATCTCCATAAATATCGAACCAAGGACTCGAATAGTCCTCCTAAAAATTAAATCCTCAAGTTAAATATGACGAAAGCACAGATAAAACTTACTTCAAAAGCATCCATCAAAGACGATAAAATAATTTCAAAAGCCGAAAAAAAAACTCGCTAAAATATGGAAAGTTCGAAATGGTCACTTACAGGCAGGCTTCTAAGTCACTAAACTACAGAAGTGAACTACATTGAGGGACTTCTCGTCTTACTTTGAGCAGGGTATAGTTGTTCAAATAACGAGAATCACGTATAATCATATTTGCTGCGATTTGAGCTTCGGGCACATTCCTTGGTTCGACGTCAACTCCACCGAATACCTCACCGCACCATGTTGTTACTCCTGGACTGCTCCATGAAGGTACACCAACACAGGTCCATGCAGTTACACCATGCAGGTCCATGATAATTTGCCCATTCGTAACGCCTCGTGCGGCCACGGTCTCCTTCCTGGTTCGAACCCTGGCTTCTTCTTCTCTCTTGTTCTTCAACTCGTACCTCACTTCTCTTCTTCACATCTCGAAGTTCTCGTCGTCGAATTCCATACTCAAATTTAAATGTTCAGTTCAGGATGTTGTATAGCATTGCGAACTTGAAGTCGCCGCGAAAATATCATGTCTCCTCCCGACATATTAAGTCAAGTCACTTCTGATACTCTCGAGACCATTACGCAGGCTACATTTCCCACCGCAGAACTTAGCACAAGACCAACATCTTCATTGAAGAATTATACAATGTCCCTCTCAACCATATTTTCGTGAAATCTTCCATTTCCACAATATGCAATATTTAAATGAACTTTCAATCTCATACAACGTTTCACCCTGATATAATATCTTTCAAATACACACATTCAATTCAGTTCACTTCACACTCGCTTCGGTCCGGTCTTTCAACGATCACCTTTCTCAAAAGCACTTCACTGCTCACGGGTAAATTTCTTTGTCTGCATTGACAATATTTCTCACACGAATTGTATCATATATTCTCTTAAAACTTCACCGTAAATACTTGTGTATTTATCACTACGCATACACATGAATCTCAAGTCATATATCATATATTTGAAGCACTTTTTTGTTCAATCTACAGTCAGGCATTTTCCTAAGCGTGCTACAGGATCACAGAGCAACACGACCAGCCCCTTCAGAAATCGCCCGAACAATCTACCTCTAATGGACGCCAAGGTCTCCTTCCTCGTTCCGATTATTGCACAACCACTGAGTTCCGCGCGCGAATCTGGCGGAAATCTCTTCATTTATAATTTCTGTCGACTTGAGGCAAATATCTTCGGAAATCTCTCCACAACAATTCCTTAAATAAATATCCTTAATTATTTCAAGCCTCAAATTTAGTATAGTTACTCAAAATATCATAATTGCATAGGCGGGTAATTGCTTCAAGAAATTCGTTAATTGGTCCCCGTCATCACGTGATCTTTGCCTGGCAACAAGCGACACCTTCACTCACCTATTTTCGTTGAGCGGGTTATCTACCTCGTAGGAGTTCAATAAAACTGGCTCTTCCTTCTACGATGATTATTTTTAACCATCTAATTTCTGATTGGTCAACACCTTCGCACTGCTCTTCCCTGTCATCAAACAGGTCTCAAGTCCAATTTCCAGCCTCAATCCATCTACAAAACTTCATGTTTAATTTTTGTGGGCGAGACTGACATACGTCATACCACGAATTCGCGTACAGTACGTTTGCTAATTGTGGGAAATTATAAGGAAAATAGTCTCAAGACTGTGATATAAACAATATACAAGTATGTACCGTTAATAAACCTAAATTCCGTAGATTAATTTGGCGCAAAAACACGATTTTGAAGATTTTGAGCATTCCGGAGCCCATTATGTAATGTGCAATTAAGATTACCAACAAGCCCCCACCCTTCCCAGCAATTTAATTATACAAAACTCCACCTTTTGGGTATAGTGTCATGATTCTTCTTTAAAGGACAACCCCATGAGTTTGTTTGATTTTAATATCATGCTAACGAAAGAACTTGCAATGTTATTGACTTAAAAGCATCTTGCACCATTCTTTAACTGAAGTGGCAATTTGATCAGTCCAATAAGAACACCTAAAACATTACAGAAGTCATCTGATGTTACAATTGGGGCTCCTAGACCCAGCACAACAACTGGTGTTATAAATAGCCTCAGCTGCTAATCATAACTTCTCACTAACAACAATGAGGGTATGAATAGTTCATAATTTTAGTTCTAACTGTACCTATGTTTAAACAACAGTGGCTTGTTTATAAATAGTGCGTTCAATAACTAATGCACACGAATGTATTTCTTACTCAAGGTTTATTTTATTACAAATCCATACTCATTATATTCTTCCTTTATTTATTGGCTACATGTATCTTTATTCCATATAGTCTCCATTCACGCCAACTAGATGTCAGCTTGTGTGTGCCATCTTGGTACCGTTACATTCAGCTGGTCTCTCTCGCAGCCATGTCCTGACGTCTCATATGACTTGCTCGTCATTCTCATATTGCTTCCTTCGGATAGCATCCATCATGGCTCTCGCGTTATCGTGTTAATGAAGAATTTCGTTAACATTTTTATTGGGACGAAAACGTGCAAATCTTCTCTTCAACTTCTTCAGAGTTTCTTAGTTATTGAGGTTTCAAGGGGCGGACGTACGAGGTCATCTGCCCCCTTCTTCAGAGTATAGATGTAAACCTCTGAGTATATTGTTTCACCAACTGGCAATTTGTCCATCAGAATAACTCCTTCAGAATCCCAAAACATTGTGGCCATAATCTTGCCGGCTGAGGGTCCTGATTTGAACTTTTTCTTCCTAAGGAAAGTTGTGTGATGCCACTCCACGGATTGTCGTCTGGTCTCAGGTTTGAAATGGTGAATTTATGTCTCATTTTCTGGGATAATCTTAGATAAGAAATCCAAGTCGGTGTGATGTCCAAGTAACTCTGCACAAATGGTCCTTCTTTGTTCCTTATTGTTGTCAGTTAGGCACTTACTGACCCAATAGCCTAATCGGTTGATAATTGTGTTGGCACTACCCACAGAGATGCCTAGCTGAGCAGCAAGTTGTTTGGTTGTTACTCGCCTGTTGTCCCGAATAAGCCTATCGGCGCGCAGAACTGTCTCCGGTGTCGCAGCATCGTGTGGCCTTCACGAGCGTGGCAAATCGCATAGTCTTGCTTTACCTCGGTGTGCCTCTGACACTCTGCTAACCCAACGACTGTCAGTACGCCTATCCACTGCTCGATCTCTCTATATATATTGTAAGCGTTTGTAAATGTTTGAAATGGTCTCCTGCTCCGCACAAAGAATATCAATCACAAATGTCTGGTTTTTACGGGTTTCACCAGGAGCCGCCATTTTTAAACTGAACTGCACCAACGACATCTGTTGGGTAACAACGAAACTTCGTGACGTCGTGATGGAAGGATTGAAGATACGTTCTAAAAATGTTCGTTCTTTTCCAATGAAAGGCTGTCGAGAAATAAAATTGTGTGCATTACTTATTGAACCATGGTAAGTCTTTTTGGACGAAGTTCCTATGCTCCCATTTTCATACAGCCACTGCTGAGCTGTTTTAATAATTATATACCACAACATAACGAAAGATAGATTGGTAATCTTTCTTTCGAACTTACAGTTATAAGGTGCGTTCAAAAAGTAATAAGCCGAAGGCTGGAATGCGCAAACCGGTGACTACATCGGCTAATCGTGGCGTTTGTTAACGAGGTTTGGTTCCGACCAGAGCGTAGAAGGTCACAGCCCGTCGCTAGAGGGCACGCGTGCATGTGACGTGGCGATACAAAGCGAGCAGCAGCATGCATCAATCGTCCAACGCTGCTAGTCGCATTGCAAACAATGACATGGAGGCGTCAACCGAAGAGCAAGGAGGTGTTGTTCGGTTTCTGACAGCGGAAGGAGTCGGGGGAACGGACATTCTTCGCCGAATGTCACAAGTGTACGGCGAACACTGCATGTCCCTTGCAAGGGTCAAGGCGTGGCACAAGCACTTCAGGGAAGGACGGGTGTCGTTAGCCGATGATGCCAGGTCTGGTGCACCCCCCTGCATTACCGATGACAACGTCCAGCTGATTGATGCACTCATTACCCAGGACCGCCGAGTGACAGTGAACGCCATAGCCTCCGTGGTCGCTCCACGACAATGCACGACCTCATACGGCCAACACAGTCGCGGCACTCCTGCAGAAATTCAAATGGGAGGTTCTCGTCCACCCTCCATACAATCCAGATCCCTCTCCCTGGGATTACGCCATGTTTGGTCCCCTGAAAAGGGCTCTGCGGGTCCAACGATTCACCTTGGACGCCGACGTCCAGCTGTAGCCTACGTGCGGAACTGGTTCACATCGCAGCCCAGGGAATTTTATGAGACAGCCATTCACCGCCTCGTGTCACAGTTGTACAAGTGCCTCAACAGCCAGGGCCAATACTTCTAACATACAGGTACTGGTTTCTGTAATTTTTGAACTCGCCTTAGACGCACATATCTGGAAATGTAAAGCGATCGAATAGCAAAATTTCCACATCTGAATTTCCAGATGTAAAATGACATCACTAACTTCCATGCAAACTAAGCTTCCAATTGATCGCTCATGATTTCGCTTGTTTACCTGGCGTTGCTTAGATTGGGAATTGGAACTAAAGGAGAAACAACGTTGCAAAATAGTAAGTTCGTTTACTACAACTTGGCAGTTTTTGACAGTCCCCTAGGGGAACATGACCTTTCACTTCGGGTTATCTTTCTCCATATTGTAACATAGGAGAATGATTCATACGAGTTTTCGCTTACTACATATCTATCCGCCGCTATCACATGCATTGCAGCCAATGAGCTACAAGCACGTGGCAGCCTGTAAGGACCACATGTGTATTCCCTCACGTGGCCAACCTATCAAAACATCCATTCTGCCCTCTTTGACATGTATCTGATGAAATGTGGTAGAGTTGAATACAGCAACGGCTGTGTTTGGAATAGCATTCGATGGTAGATTTTCTACAGCCAAGGTAAGGTTAAACATCACAAACCCTGCATAAAGAAGAACTTCTCCATTTAATGTACCTTACGATATCCATATAGGGCTATAGCACAATAACTATAACATGTAAAAGTAATTTACCTGTCCACTGTTCTTGTTGAAATGTTCTACTGCCATTCCCTTGATAGAATACTTTCTAAAATGACATAGGAATACCGTACACAAAATCTTGTTCCCTACAACATTAATTTTGCTTGATTCCGAAGATTCGTGGAAGGGCTTCTTGATCATCCAGCAGGCTCCATAATTATCATAATTCATTAACATACGGCACTGTATAAACAAAACAAACGATGAATAACACAGTCAACAGCTACCTACCAAAAAGGAAAAACAATATTAGAAAAAACTATTACGAACAAGGAAATTATTTTCTACTCTCATCTCCGACGAACGTGTTCATTAATTTCGATATTTATGGAGCTTGCTGGATCATCAAGAAGCCCTCCCATGAACGTCAGAAGTAAGCATAAACAATGTCGGACCTGCATGGCGGATTTAGACATCATTTACGATAAACTATGCCGAACTGAAAAGTTAACACACGTTAAAGATGGAATGTTAATAAATGTTTTCAGACCATTTCGCGGCATTATATCTCTCTATATATATATTTCCTGAAGGACATCCGCCCGGCATTCCGGGAGACCATAAAGATCCAGAATACAGTGTAGGTACATTGTTGGCTCTACAGTACATAAGTCATTACGATATACCATATAAATGGTTATGTAGCATGTTGAGTGAAGCTCTCAATACGCCCAAGCAGATCTTCTCAAGATCATCCTCGATGATGCCAAGCTTCTTGAGGATATCCACGACGAACTTATAAGATGTTCCACGAGCTCCGAATAGAAGGCCATTCACTTTCCATGCATTTTTAGGTAAGTTATATCTCTCACTCAAGTGAGGTATGCATGGTCGGTAAATAGCCTCTTTCTCCTCGTTGACTCGTACGGCTTGCGGAATGTCCACTTCCATTCGTACCGTGGGGTCCAGGACCAAACCCCTTCCATTCTTCCTGTCAATGGCAACGATATCTGCTCTAGGGTGACTACCATTTTCCGAAATGCAGTGCACTTCCTCATAAACTTCCCATTTCAATTTCCTCAGGGAAGTGGCAATTGATGATCGAACTCGGTGATGGTGGGAATTTCGTAACAGTTCCCCTTTAGAACATTGGCCCAGGACATGTCCTAGCGTCTCTGGTTGGTCACATCCTGGTTGTCGGCATAGGGTTGTGTGCTGACTTCTCCCCGGCACAGCTCTCACCGCTGAGATGTTGCAAGACATTTTGATGGCATTCGTCCATTCAGAGCACGATAAGCCTTTTCTGTTATTTATCCACGAGTTGTTCTTAGGATGTTGTTCATAAACTTCCACTCCTTTACCTTTATGAGGAAGTTTGCACCAAGCTTCAAATGACCGTTTCCGAAGCTCATTTCGTACCCAACGTCCTGATTTTGATTCTGTGCAATCCCTAGTTGGAAAATTAAAATATTGAAGAATTTCTTTCTTTTCCCTGTCAAGATTTCGACAAATATCTAAATGAACATCTTCCACTCTGAGTAACTTTAGAACTATATTAAAATGCTGTATATATGCTTCCCATTCAACCTTAACTAAACCCAGCCCCCGAACATTCCTGGATGCATACAACATATCATTGGGACAGTCATGTGGTAACCCAATGATTTCTTTGATGGTTGATCGCAAAAGTTTATCAACATCGACCAGAAAATTTGATAGAATTTTATTTAACGGTGTACTCGGTATTGTATAAATCAGACTTGGCCAAATGTATTGATTAATTATGTTTAACTTTTGGTCTGGTTTTAGTAAACAAGAAACTGTGAGAGAATTCAAGTCTTTTTCTAAACTATTTATCAACTTGCTCTTGTCAAACACAATTTCATCTTCAAAAGTTATTCCCAGATATTTTATGGTTTCCCCAGATTTTACACATGTCAAAGCAGTATTTCCTAGTGTCACAGCACTTCTCTGACAAAGGTTCCCTTCTTTAATATTGATCATTCTGCATTTTGAAGGATTCATGGAAAGACCTATAGCAGATAAACTATTAACGGCGGTATTTAAGAGTTCCTGCGCCGAAGCTTCATCTTTCGCTACTAATACAATATCATCCGCAAACGCTAAGGCTGAAACATTTTCAACGTCAGATGACAGCTGATACCCATACTCTTGAATGATCTCCTGATCTGTGAGTTCTTTGATAGTATCATCTATTGCCAGGTTGAATAAAGCAGGTGAGATTGGAGATCCCTGAGCGACGCCTTTCCTAAGCTCTATGCTCACTGTTTTATTAATACCACATTCAACTTTGATACTATTTCCTAAAATAAGGTCGATTACTAAATCTCGCAAGTTGTTTGGCATATTTACTCGATTAATGCACCGCTTAAGATGGTCATGGCCAATATTATCATATGCCTTTGAAACATCCAGGAACACCACACAACAGCTAGTTTTCCTTATTTTAGCATTCCTGAGGCAACCATTAATAATTGAGGTATTAACATGTGTACCAGGGAGATTAATGAATCCCCTTTGATGTACGGAGAACTCTACGAATGAACGTAGTCGCCTGTCAATCACTTTTTCTATAATACGTCTGATTACTGAATATATGGTGATAGGTCTCCAGTTACTTATTTCTTCAGCACATCCTCCTTTGTGGAGAAGTACTGTTCTTCCTGTTTTGAATATATCGGGGCATTTCTTAAATTTGAGCATAGTGTTTGCAAGGAGACTCAACACTTTTGATGTTTTAAGTTCCTTCACAGCTCTGATAATTACTCGGTCAGGACCAGCTGCTGTATCTGCTCGTACTCTGGCAAGAGCTGAATTAATTTAAGAATCTTCAATTTCAATGTCTTCCTCTGTACAAACGGCTTCTGTTGGTTGCAAGTGTGTTAATTCATTCTCTTTTCCAAATAAATCTTGAAAGTGTTCAAAAACTGTGGATACGGGAATTCTACACTCTGTGCCATTTTGATTATACATAATCATGCGTACGACTTTGCGCCTTTGATTGAAATACTGATATTGCGCTACTTCATATTGATATTTTGTCCTAGTTTTGTCTCTTCTTCGCTTTGTTAACCTTGATGGATTTTTCGTTTTAGAATATGTAGTTGTATGACCCCCCTGTCGTTTTCTCCGCGCATTATAATAGCGAATAGCTGGATGTTTGGGTCCTGAGAGCGAACTGATTGCGTCAGCCAAGAATTCCGTTAGTTCAACACTAACTGTCTCAAAAGCTTGAATATCACCTTTAGTTATGACGTCCGTGAATTTTCGTTCAAATTCCTTTATAGCATCTAATTTGGAATCTAATGCAGCCGCATCTTCGCTATTAGCGCTAGTTGATACATGATCAATTTCTTCATCCAGCAAGTGACTACCACCTCCATCGGATTTATGCAAACTTTGATCTGAGCTCTTATATTTTGACGTTAAACCTCTACGATAAACCTCTGGATGTGCTTTACCTACATGAATTGCAACAGATTTAAACGTCTTCTCACAAATATCACAGGTATTGACTCGAGTAGCACTATTTGGGCGACATGAATCAGAGTTTTGAGTCAGGTTAAATGTGTTTTTTTCTGACATTTCAACATTAAATACTGCTGCTCCAGAAATACTATACGGTAATATAATCTTCAATCATCAGTTTTCCGTTCCCTGCGTATATTTATACAGAAAAAGACGAAGTCCATATGGATCAAATATCGGTAAATAGCACCTTAATCAGCATCCAATAACCTAGTTGTTTAACCTACAAATCGCAGCCATAACCATAACCTTATATATTTGTCCATTGATTGTCTTCAGGAAAGATGTACCAACATATAGATGCGCACGGGTACTAGACATCAGGAGTCTTAGGCATCAAGGTGGCTGTGGAATTTTACGATCATTAACGCTAGGAACTACGAAATATCCAATCAATGTTAAACAACATGGCTGCTATTTGTAATATCGAAACACAAATACAAATTGATTCAACCACCCCAAAAAAATAACATCAATCCGCAAGATAACATGCACTCTCACAGGAACAAACACCAACAATCCTTGAATACATGCGATGATCCCTAAAAAGGATACGAAATACCATCAAAAGGTAAATCCGCGGCACCACATTGCAACCTAGGTCTTATCACGGCCTTCTACAATCAAGTTTGTCTGTTTTTTCTGAATTTCTACGGAAATTTGCGTTATTTACGCGTTTCAGACGGTTTTATGATGGATACGCGCGAAAATAATTTTGTGTCTGTCTGTCTGTATGTCTGTCTGTCTGTCTGTTTGTCTGTGGACAACTATGTTTCCTTATAACTCGAGAACGGCTGGATGGATCAACGTAAAATTTGGTACAGATATCCTTCAGAGGCAGGACACTAATCATTGGTGTAACTCTTCTCTGTTGCTCTCATAAAAGGGGGCCTACCCCCTTAAAACAAGTGCTGAAATAGGCGTAGAAGGGCGAGACAAAACTCATTTTCAGCCCCTCAATATGAGAAATGAAACTCGGGGGCCCTAAAGGGTCCCCGAAAACCACCTTTTTAGGCCCTAAACGCAACCGTTTTTGAGATATACCCAGAAAACTAATTTCATTTAATACAATAATGAAAGAATGCAATCCGGTAACCATGGCAACAGAACCTCACAGGTCCGTCTATTGCTGTAAGACGCAATAAAACTCTATTTATTAAATTACTGAGATAGGTTGCAAACGGCTATAAGCTGATGACGGAACCAAATTAAGCTGTAAAATTCATCAATACATATAATGCGCTTAAGGGGGTACTCTAGAATTTTTTCACGTGATTTACACGTGCGGGTGTGGTATGGAAGGTCAATTACGTCCCAAACTCTTTATTGTTATATTATAATAATAATAATAATTATTATTATTATTATTATACTACGGCCTACAACGACGAGACAAAGCTTATTTTCTGCCCCTTGGTATCAGAAACAAAACTCGGGGACCCTAAATTGCCGTAAAGGGTCCCCGAAAACTACATTTTAAGGCTCTAATACCAACAGTTTCTGATATTCCCAGAAAACTAATTTCATTTAATAAACTAATGAAGGAATGCACGCCAGTAGTCATGACAAAAGCATCTCAAAAGGTGACATCCAACTTTCCATCTATTTCTGCAATAAGTAATGCCACTCCATTTATTAAATTTCTGTGAACGTTTGCAAATGGCTATAAGGTTATCACGGAACCAACTAAAACTGTCAAATTCATCAATGCGCTTAAGGGGGTCAGGGGTTACCATAGATTTTTTTTCACAAGATTTAAACGTGCGATATGTCGTACAGAAGGTCTATTATATCTCCAAACAGCAACATTATTTTCAAAAATTTCTGAATTGAAACAGTATTATTTTCCTTGCTTTTAGGAATTTGGGCCAATGGAGGCTAAAAACCTAACTTTTCATGCACCACAAGCCTTTATAATTTATTAAAGGGTTCTTCCTCTGGATGGGGACTTGACACAACAGTGAGGGTCAGTTTTTATGTGACGTGTATTGCGTTTCGTCTGCGAGGTTTTCAATTTTATTTTCACGTCAGGAAATACACGTTAGGTAAATTTAGTTTCAGAGCATATTTTAACTAATCATACTTCTTTGTCGACAAACAGGTTCCAAGCCCCTAACCATTGCAACAGTAGCTCAATTGATTACGTCTGGCTATAAATACCGAAGACCGTTCGAAGAATGGGTACTTCTGCTAGTTTTATTATATTTATAATGGCGCTACTTGCACCGGCGGATAGCACAGTAATGCGACCGCTACCAACCGTACTCATGCCACGAGCACGTGGTTCTTCAGTATGTCTTAGCATACTAGGCAGCAGGAGTTGTCAGATAAGTGACAAGTTACAGTAAACGATTATATTGCGACCACCCCCCACCACACGTTCACAATCAGAACACGGGTCAAACACTCGAAATACCTACTTGATGAATATACTCTTATTGAAGCTTTGAATGCCAGAAATGTATAATAACACCTAATGAAATAAACTGTATGAAGCTATCTGACATCAAATTCTATCAGTGTTTCTGCGAGTGAGACAAAAGCAATGAACTCTGACAACATAGCGTAAAGCTCCTACATATGTGCCGTAATGTTATTACATACCGTACATACAGTAGAATAGATTTAAAAATTACACCTAAGTTTCTTTGACTGTGTTGATGTTTTATATAACATGCTATTTGATATTACATGAAGAGGGCCAGACGCTGAAAACTGCTGACCCATGAGAAACAAAATATTATCACGATTTTTTGAAGATATTTTATTGCTCATCCAGAAATCGGACCATTTCTACCTTGGAAAGTTCATTAGAAATAAGAGCAATTTAATACCTTCTACTTATCGGTTCTTGTAAATAGCGAAAGTAACACTTCCTCCCTAAGCCCTCTGCCCTATTTTTAGCCTACTTTTCACATTTTGCAAAAATGAGGAAAAAGTAAACTTATGAGATCGATCCGGGAAAATGTCTGTCTGTCTGTCTGTCTGTCCTTCTGTTGTCTGGCTGTGTGTGTGTGTGTGTGTGTGTGTGTGTCCCCTATCAACTCCTAAACGGCAGCAGCAATCGAAACCAAATTTAGTATGAGTAAAGATGTATACCGGAATATCTCAAGCCCGTATTTGAAAATGATGTCAGTGCTACCAACTGCTGAAAAGACGCACTAGCAATTTGAGTTCCATGTTGGATATCTTGCAAGGTATGCATGGGAGCTATTCCAAAATTGGCACACATAGAGATAATACTATTTCAGTTTAATTTCCAGGAGGCCAACCATAACAGTGTTGCCAAAATAATTTAAAGCCTTCTGATAGGTCCAATTTTAAATGCATATAACGTCTACACTATCAATGGGATTTCAACCAAATTTTGTATATACTAAGTGTACATAATCAGATATGACTGAGCGTATTCTTAAGAGCCACCAGTGCTGCCAACTGTTAATAATTGTTCTCTCATTTTTTAAAATCCAAATACCAATATATCAGAAAGTATGCAATCCGACAGCTTTAAACTATGCACACTTATAATACCTGACATTTTAGATTAATTTGGAGTACCTTATATACGTCAGTTCTAACAACATGATTCTAAATACATGTAACTTCTATACTATCAGTTGGATTTCAACCAAATTTCGTATGTGCTATGTGTAACATAACAGATATGACTATAAGTATTCTTAACAGCAATCAGGGCTGCCAACTGTTAATAAATGCTGACCATATTTTTACCCTAATATCCATATATCAGAAAGTATGCAAGCCAACAGCTCTATACTTTGCACACGTATAGCACCTGACATTCTAGATCAATTTGGACTAATTAATATAACTCAGTGCTGCCAACATGATTTTATGCCTGCTGATAGGTCCAATTTTAAAATACATGTAACTTCTATACTGAACCCTTGCAAAGAAGCATATGAGACTCAGTTTCGGGGGGGGGGGGGGGGGGGTGTAACAGTCCATTTCGTTAAGTTGTTGTTAAGCGCTTCTTATAACATGCAGGGTACCATATAACAAAATAACATGCAGGAAAAAGTGAATACCAAGGTTAAAACAAATGAATTTAATAACAGATCAACTATTTACAATAAAACAAAACTAACAAGGTCTCCCAAATGACTCCCACTTCGATTAAAAAACTGCAAAACTTAGGCCTAATCTCAGGAGAGATTGTAAACTGGACCAAATGTCCCCAATTACTACAATGACCATGTGCGTGTGCGGCTGTTCTACATGCGTTACGATGAGTACAAATTAATGCGAGATTCGTCACCATCCAGTAAACCTTCAGAGGACGAATCTGCATTGTCTAGAGCTACCCAGACAAGGGGAACCAACTAAACACAAATTAAATTAATCCGACACTTCCTACACTAAATAAAACAACAAATAATTTCCGCATGAAATTGGAATCAAGGAACTGCCGTAGCAAACAACATTAACGCCTAAATTTATGACTTTTCAAATCAACACAATTAAGTTAACACGTGACCAATCCAAAAAAATACACATATGGCCGCTTGCCATTTTTACAAGAAAATACACAAGTACACCCAAAGGTGTCACAACAGACAAATCCAACATGAAATGAGTCATATAAATCACTAGGCTCAGGGCCAACATTTACATCATAAAACAATATTTCATCTCATAGGATATGCAGTAATCCGTAACGGACATGGTGAACTCCCAATTAATTATGGTCCAACGACCATCACAAAAGAACAGGTTTGCTACTGACAGCTTACAGGGTCAGTCGGTCAGCTGGACTGCCTAAAACGATGAATCACCAGACATAGACGGGCGCTAAGTGGAATTTGCACATCTGTCAACCCACGTGTCAATGACCTCGACCTGCCGTGGCACGGGTTCGAGTCTCGAAGAAGCGTGCTCAGAAAAGCACATAATATACGTGTGTGTGTCAAAAATATCTCAGCATTTCCCAAGGAAATCCAAGAATCAGCACTGGACAAGGTACAGTAGCCTCTGAGAGTGCTCTGCCTTTCCATAAAATACGACCACAAATTTTTGAGGGCGGTAGCACATCCTACCCCTCATCACGAAGAATCAATACACACACCTGACACAAGAACACACACAGAATCACACGTATGGGTTTGACAGAAACCTGAAATAAATGAGATAAAAAATTTTCCACCAACTTGCGCTCCCAATCTAGTCCGTGACTAAAGAACCTGAAAAGGTCTCAAAAAAAAAACTTAAAAAATGGAACTAAGGTGTTCTACAGTGACATCTTAATTTGTTGCGCTCGGCAACCCTAGTATGAATAAAAACCTGTTCGTTAAACATCTTACAACATTTACCCCCTTTTCCTACAAAAAAATGAACTTGAATAAAGCACCACTTGTCGACCGTGACGAGTTTCGCATTCGCATGGATAAAATCAAATACACACGCCGTGTACACTAAATATGACTCATAAGAAAAAAAATATACAATCAAACAACTTTGGCCGCGCGCCAACGTACATTTAAAGATAATAGTGTCGGCACACAAAAAAATCTAAATACAAGAAAAACAATGAATAAAATATTTACAACGTTCCCGCGTCTAATCTAAGTACATATTGAGTAAATCAATGGTTTGTACATCACCGTTGCAGCTTGTAGAACTTAACCTCCATCCCAGAACATTTCCCTACGGGAAATCTAGTCGTCCATCGTCGACGTATTGGTAGAGGCGATGCACTTCATTCCATCACACGACCTTTCAGCAGACATCTTGGCGTGGCTTCTTGCAAAGAAATGTTCAAAGTTATTAGTTTGCCTAGCTAGAATCGCTATGAGCTACTAACTTTCACTCACAATAAATGTCCTAGGCGATTACTTAACGTAGAACTGGCCCTATCTCAGCATTTGCTTAACACACGCACAATACATCACTCAAAAATATAACACAAAATTTTACATAAATTACACTCTTCAATCTCAACGCAACTGGCTTCAAACAAGTCTCAAATATGTCTATCACGCAGCGCTTATCTCGACTAGAGATCTCCACAAGGCTAAGCGTGAACTCTGCTCCCTTGATGACAAAATGAAATGTTTGTCAAACAGACGTGAAGTACGCTCACTAGAGCTTGATAAATCGTGACGCAAACTGGCGTGAATTTTGCTCACCAGAGCTCAATAAAGTTGTGTCTCAAACAGCTCATCACCGATCAATTTATTAGAAACTGACAGAATGGGGTAGGGTGGGGGAAATTTGTGAAAATAATCTGTAGTTTTCACCTCACAAACTTGGGACTAGTATCAATCTTCTTCTTTTCATCCAAGCGTCTCAATGGACTTCTGCGGAATTATATCGTATCAGCGGTTCTTTAGATACGCGTTTTCGCGCCTTTTTCTAGGGTACGCAATCCACCGCGTGGCTTTGGCTTCCTCTGTCCTGATTTGCTGATTCAATCGTGGATCGGTTAGAACTTCACTTCTGACACTCCCATAATGACGCCGATTGAGGTGCGCGTTCGTCCAGAATTTGTCCTTGAACTCGGCTTAACCGGTCATCTTCAGGAATAACTACCAAGCTGCTTCTGTTGTAATCGTTGCGACACACTACCTGACTCCCCTTTGTCAATTTCAGCATGTACTGCCTGGGCATCAGTAATAATAATAATAAAATCATGAAGACTTATTGATCGGCAAATCAATAAGGGTTCAATACAAACAACTGGATTTCATCCAAAATTGGCACAACAAGATATCATAATATTTCAGATTATTTCTGACCAGCACACGCATGACATTGTTGCCAATATGCTTTTACGCGTGCTGATAGATCCAATGTCTAACTGCACGTAACGCCCACTGGACTTCAACCAAATTTTGTATTCTGTACCTTAAGAGATGGAACTAAGAATATATTCAGTCACCAGGGCTGCCAAACGTAGTGTTCTATTAGGCTACATTATACCAGGAATATTTCGAACTAATTAGTCATTTTGATATTACCAACTTAATTTCGTCATTATTCTAGATAGGTTCATATACTGTAGATTAATCATTGGCTTGAATCTTAATTTTAAGAAAAGTTAGGCTCTTTAGTTCGTCACGGAACTTCTTGTTCTTTCAGTGTATGGCTTTTAGTGCCGGAGTGTCCGAGGACATGTTCGGCTCGCCAGAGTTTGTAGCTGCTTCCATGCGGACACCCATGGGGTGAGCTACAAGTACCGTTGCGTGTGGAATGATGTATGTGGGATGAAAGTGTGAATGTTAGAACGAGGAATTGGAAGGTAGCGGCTGTGGCCTATAGTTAGGGACCAACCACGGCATTTGCCTGAAAGGAAGATGGGAAACCACATAAGACCATCTTCTAGGTTGCCGGTGATGGGATTCGAACCTTCTCGCCTCCCGGATGTGAGCAACTGCCTGCAGACACGCCGTAACGACCACGGCTAACTCACCCGGTTCTGCCACAATGATTTCTCATGTATAAGAACGGCTCAACATTCCGACTACAGTGGCATCTAATTACCATAGTATGTCCTTGGAGAAAGCCATCTAACACAGTTTCCTTCTCAGGATGCCTGGTTTTATAAATGATTTATAACAAAGAATGTCACGCACAACCGCGGAAATATAAAATCCCGAATACACGATTTTTATTTGCATAATAACGGAATATTAGGTGTATCACAATGCACGATCATTTGAGCAATAATTGAAAGCTATATATTGCATATATTTGGGGATGAAACTTACCAATCCTGGTCACGAGGTATTCATAAGCTCCCCCTGAAAAAATTGTGAAGTTCTCTGGGGCCGTTTAGATGTCAGTCCCTGACAATCTAACAGACAAACTGACAGAAAATTAATATAAAATAGGGTTCTTGAGGAAAGAATTCATGATGAAAATTAATTAATGTAAAACAAAAATATTGGAATGCAGCCGAAATAAATCAGAAACCTCTATTGACATCAAATTGGCAGGTGAAAAACTAAAGGAAGTAGGTGACTTCTGTTACTTAGGAAGTAAAATAACCAATGACGGACGAAGCAAAGAGGATATAAAAAGTAGGTTGGCTCAGGCAAGGAAAGCATTTCTAGAGAAAAGGAATCTGTTGACATCGAATATAGACTTAGGTATTAGGAAGTCATTTTTGAAAGCTATTGTCTGGAGCGTGGCACTCTGTGGAAGTGAAACTTGGACTGTTGGTGCAGCAGAAAAGATGAGAATTGAATTGTTTGATATGTGGTGTTACAGGAGAATGATGAATATCAGATGGGTAGATATGGTTACAAACGAAGAGGTATTAAGACGAGTGGGAGAGGAGAGATGTTTCTGGCGACTGCTAATTAAGAGAAGGGATAGGTTGGTAGGACACATACTAAGACACCCAGGAATAGCAAGCTTAGTTATGGAAGTAAGGGTCTAGGACATGAACTGTAGGGGTAGACCAAGGTTAGAATATGTTAAACGGATTGCCTCGGATGTAGGGTGTGGTAGCTATGTAGAGATGAAGCGATTAGCTCAGGACTGGGAGTCTTGGATGGCTGCATCAAACCAGTCAAAAGACTGAAGACTCAAACAACAACAGGGTTTCCAAAGTGCTATTTCCGTGTAACGAAATGAACGACACACAGATTATATGTGCTATTCTTCTATGTAATATTGTTTCAATTTTAAGCAAACTATTCCTAATGAAAGTGAATATACTGTGCATGTATTAGAGATGTTATACACTTTATACCCCAAGTTTTGTTTCTTTGTGATAAATGATTGTATATATGTGTTGGACTGAACTTAGATATACAGGGCGTTTTAAAATGCATATCGGGGTTTTAAGGTTTTGTAGTATATGATACATTTAACTTTACATGAAATGAAAGAGCAACTCAAATTGTTTGTCCTACAAGTGTTCAATGTGAACACCATTTGCTACACGGCAGACATCGAGTCGATAGTCAACCTTGCTCGGTGTGTCTAGAGTAATTGCTGCTACTGCTTCAATCCTGTTCAACACGTTCTTCAATCTTTGTTCGTCGTCCAGTGCTCTTCCGTTTGCAATAACAGCCGATTTATTCAAACTGATGATATTATCTCTTGGAGGATTACAATGGATCTTAATAGGGAACGAACGTTGCACTATAACTACAGTTTCAGTCCTTGCAAACTGCAAAACACAAAAAGTTTTCTATTCCCTAGCCGCCTTCTCGGCTACTAGCGGTTTCTAACGGAAGGCAGAGGAACCAGTGCTTGCGAATAGCCACGAACACTTGTATGTCAAACTGTTTGAGTCGTTCTTTCATTTGATGTACGGTATTATTTATATTTGTAAGTTAAATGACAGAAATACTGCAAAGACTTAAAACCCCGATATTCATTTTGAAACGCCCTATACTTCAATTTATTTCTAGTGTGGTATGTTGTCATTCCTGTAGAAAACATTTTGTGTAGGGAGTAGTTTTGTTATTTTCAAGCCTTGCTTACTAAGTTTATTAGTTCTTTAAAATTCCGTTCCTTTATGCAGGGCCCAGAGGAGCTGTTTCAAAGACCCGGAAAGGTAATAAAAGACTTCCTGAATGTAATTTAATTTGCTTTGCACTCTTCATTTGATCTTCTTAATTTGGAAGCATTTTGCACTCTTTTGTGATTAGTCGCTAAATTATTATTCGAATTGTATCATACTCTAGTTTACTCTAGTTTAATCTGTATTTGTGTGTTTGTAATCCCCTGTATGTGTGTGTGTGTATGTGTTTGGGCGTGCGTGTGTATGTGTGTGTGTGTGTGTCTGTGCGCGTGCTTGATTATAAGAATTTTTGATATACAAGGGGTGTTCAAATGAAAAGCTATGAAACGATACTGTGGGTACAATTTATTCGTTATTCAAAAGTAATCAATCAACTGTCACCGTCAACAACAACTAGTCCTGAACTTGGTTACTAGATGCCACTGCAGTCGGATGCGTGCGACGAACGTTGGAACCTAAGAGCGTTAGTCAAATCCAACCTATAATTTAGCTTCACACACATGTAATTAGTGGAAGGTTCTTTTACATGCCATAAATCTATGACATGGGTCTGCCGGCTTTACTTCCCCTCCAAAGGATTTTTAACGCTCTTAAAGAATCTGACGACTTTGGCCGGGTTTGAACTCGCAACCTTGGGCATAGAAGCTCAGCATGCTACCAAATACGCCACCGAAGCCGCTCCGATTGATATTACTGGATTATAAGTACCGGCCCCCGTAGATGCTAAAGGTCAAGTCCATCGATATTTACATTCAGACAACGGGACAGATTCGATGCTGGATGTATCTTACGATTGAATTAGTGACATGAAAAAGAAACCGGGCAAAAAATACAAGGGGTGTCCAAATGGAAAGATACGAAACGATACTGTGGGTACATTTATTCGTTATTCGAAATTAATCACCCCAGGCCTGTGCCCAGTTGTCCCATTGCTTCACTAGCCACAGGATTCACTGTTCCCAGAAGTCTTGTGGTTGTGACTGGAGCCAATCCTGTACGTTGTCCTTTAGTTCATCGTCCGATTGGAAAAGTTTTCCCTTGAGATGTTTTTTTGACAGACCAAACATATGGAAGTCACAGGGTGACAAGTCCGGGTCGTAAGGCGGCTGCTCAAGTTGCTACCACTTGAACGTGGCCAATACACCTTGTGTGACGTTAGAGTGTGCGGGCGAGTGTTATCATGGAGCAGAAACAGTCCCTTCGTGAGCAGTCCAGGCCGTTTCTTCTTGATGGACTTCCGTAGGCTACGGAATGTCGCACAATACGCGTCACTGTTAATGGTTCGTCTCAAGGGATAACGTTTCCAATCGGACGACGAACTAATGGACACTGTACAGGTTTGGCTCCTGTCACAACCACGAGACTTCTGGGAACAGGGAACCCTGCGGCTAGTGAAGCAATGGGACACCTGGGCACAGAACTGTGGTGATTAAGTTTGAATAACCAATAAATTGTACCCACAGTACCGTTTCGTACCTTTTCATTGGCACACCCTTCATATTTCATGCAGCTGTTGACATTTACAGGAGAGGAGATCATCATCTCGTGTAATTATGCATAGAGAGGTGCGTATCCTTGGAAGAACATAACGACAGACTTTTCCGTAGATTTCAGCTGTGCAACAGTGCGCAGCTTAGCCATTAGTTAGCTGGTGTCATTAATGTCTTCACAGCGTAGAGGCAAACAAAGTATTGACTATGAAAGGCTGCTAATATCCTTCAGAATATTGTAAAAAAGAACTATAAATGAACTATTAACTATACATTCATAACCCTTATTACTGTAAACGGGAACTTGATGGACTGACGATTTGATGAATAATCCTTCGTAAATAAGCGGTGAAAAATACAATTTTTTTATTTGAATAGAAACAATAAAATAGATTGTGCTGAAGTAGTGAGCATTATCGTGGAATGTCGAATGTTTATTTCTGTTTGTTCGTGATCGTACTAATAGCTCGTTTCAGAAGACCGTTATATTGAGTGGAATGATTTAATAGGTTTCAAAGGCTACTGGGATAGCATCAAACCTAATAATTTACAGTAGGGCATACAAACCAAATTAGTAGAGCCTACCTGTGTATCAAAGTTCATCATAAGCTTATATAAATCGAGAATCGTAATACAGTTTCTGAACACATTGCAGGCAGCGCATCATATTTGCATTCAGTCTTGCCCTAATAATTCCGGCCCCACAATGAAAAGGAAACTACGAGCTGTGTTTTGGTCTCCAATTGACAATGTTAGTCATTATCACCACTTTTTAATTCTTTCATATTCCCGGAATGGTTAACAATAAACAAACGTTAAGCACTCAGAAACTACAGTATACTCACAGTTTATACAAATAAATACAGGTTGTACTTTATATTTAAAATTGAAATCCGATCGGTTTTTCCTATCGGCACGATTTCAGATGTAACTAAGATAAAAGAATACAATAATAATGTTGAATTAAGAAACCGCGTGGGCTTATATTTTAAATATGAAGTGAAAGTACAAACTGTATCCATTTGCATATAATAACACAATTCCACCAATTTCCTACAGGCATTACTATTGACAGTGTTTATAGTTTCATTCCGGTATAATTCACTTCAATGTTTGACAAACGTTCTATGTATCATTTATTGTTGCAACTCCACAAACTAAAGACAAACTACTTGAAGCAACTCGAGTTTAAACCTCTGTATTAATCGTTTAGGCCGTAACCATAACCAAGCAACTTGGACATTATTATATTTTTTTCAAATATAAGTTCCAATTTTTCTTTTCAGAAAGTGTGTTTCTTCCTCTCCTGCTGCGTGTGTGTGAGATATTAGTTTGTACCTTGAAGCTATTTGACTAAAGGTTTACGAAGAAATCGTTACATTTGTTCTAAATTTTGAACACAGTAGGCTAGATACAATACAACGCGATATTGATCGATATTTGAAACGGTTCAAAGTAAAATAAAAAGATAGACTATTTTGAATTAATACATTATTTATCAACCCCAGAATGGTGGACAGTAGCCTATTATTGATTACGTATAACGTTTAATATATGTAAATATTAATTTCAATTCTAACTTATCCATATTTACAAAATGACTTGGAACGCATCATTTATGAATCCTGTATTCAATCACAAAGGGGTTTTGTGTAATATTTCAAATGATTGAGGGTTCATTCTAATTTCCTGAGTTAGGTACTTGAATACTGGTATATAAAACAAGGATTTGATATGTTGCTGTAATCTCAATAGTAAGGATGCTTCAATGCATTTTATATTATACCATGGTATTTCACAAACCAAAGCGGATATATTAAATAGCTCATACCATTTGATACCGTCAGGGCTTATTCTCTTTTGATACTCAATGCATAAACGCTGGATAGTTGCAATTCTTTTGATATTTACGTTTTACTTTGGAATGCATAGAATCATATTTTTGAGTTGTGATTTTGTTTCTTTTAATGGTTCATTTGTAACTTTGACCCAACCGATGACAGCCGAATGTTCATCGACATCAACATTATAATGGAACAACCATAACGTAAAATATATTTTAGATTAAATTAAAAGTTTTAAGGCTGTAAAAGTAGCTGAAGTAGCATATGACATTGAACACGATCCGATTAGTGAATCTGTTTATTTGCTTCTTTAAATAAAAGTAAGAAGAAGTTTATTTTTAAAATGTATTGCAATAATGTAGGGAAATCAAAAGCATTTCCTTCAATTTTATGGTTGGGGTCAAAGGTCCCTTTCACTCAACCCCTTCACCAGGTACGCCCGTGGCTAAACAGATCTCTTCACTTGTAGTTTTAATCGGCGATACCTAACGTTGACTTTTGTTTCCTCTTGTGGCACGTGAGTAGAAACGCATGGCTGTGGTGGACAGTGGTTATGTATAATTATCTTCTGTATGCTCGTGTAAATTGTTATGTGATTTAGGTTGGGTGATTGTTAAAATTAAGCTTGGAAAATCATTCTTACAGATGAACGAGTCGTACCAGAATCCTGGCAAGTGGCATGATGTCATTCTAAAACCACCCAATGGCGAGACCTTTGCTCACGTTATGTCATACAACATCAGGAATTTGGAGCAAGGATCTGTCTTCGAGGCCATTGTCCAGGCTAAGAATCGCTATGGCTGGAATGAAGTGTCTGACCTCTACCAATTTTACACGAGAGGGGAAGGTTTGTATACTTTGTATATTGTTGAGAAATACATTTATTTCTTATGCAACTATTGCACACGTTTCTTTATTGTCGCGGATGACAATGTTCCATTAAACTAACGAAACCCTAATTCATAAAGGTGACTAGGAGCCATCTTTAGAGAAATCTATTTCTTGATGAAGTTTACTTGACTATCTTATAGGCTATAACCTGGAATGTGTTTGCCGTTCAAATATTGGCTACATAAATCAGATCATGTGTTCTGCCACAAAGTTTTGAAAAAAAAAAAAGGCAAGTATGGTTTAATATTTAAATCTTATCTTTTGGAATGTTGAACTTATGTTTATCATTACCGTACATGAATCATTTATATAACATCTTATACATCCTCCCTGTCACGTGTAGATGTTGGTGGTTTATGCGGTTTAAGAAGCCTGGCTGACAAAATATCATTTAATTTTTCTTACGATATAATCATTCCTTGGAATTTAGAGCTTAATTTATGGTAGCAAAGATATTTTTGTGTCCTTGAAAATATGTATAATTGTTAATATTGAATTATGTCGCAGCTACAGCCGTAAATCTAGTGGTTTTTATTGAGGATCTTTAAGCTGTATCTTTGGCCCTAACATATCGAATATCAGAATGTCTTGGGTGTTATATTGGAGTGGAATGTTTTGGTTTTCGCACCCAGAGTGAATTAATGTAACAAATATCCAAGATAGTATGCCGTGTAGTTGGGGTTTAGTCCAGATGAACCTATTGAGCTCGGCAGTAGACGGTACGCATCGTCCGGACGCCGTGTAGTTGGGGTTTAGTCCAGATGAACCTATTGAGCTCGGCAGTAGACGGTACGCATCGTCCGGACTCCGTGTAGTTGGGGTTTAGTCCAGATGAACCTATTGAGCTCGGCAGTAGACGGTACGCATCGTCCGGACTCCGTGTAGTTGGGGTTTAGTCCAGATGAACCTATTGAGCTCGGCAATAGACGGTACGCATCGTCCGGACCCCGTGTAGTTGGGGTTTAGTCCAGATGTACCTATTGAGCTCGGCAGTAGACGGTACGCATCGTCCGGACTCCGTGTAGTTGGGGTTTAGTCCAGATGAACCTATTGAGCTCGGCAGTAGACGGTACGCATCGTCCGGACTCCGTGTAGTTGGGGTTTAGTCCAGATGAACCTATTGAGCTCGGCAGTAGACGGTACGCATCGTCCGGACCCCGTGTAGTTGGGGTTTAGTCCAGATGAACCTATTGAGCTCGGCAGTAGACGGTACGCATCGTCCGGACCCCGTGTAGTTGGGGTTTAGTCCAGATGAACATATTGAGCTCGGCAGTAGACGGTACGCATCGTCCGGACCCCGTGTAGTTGGGGTTTAGTCCAGATGTACCTATTGAGCTCGGTAGTAGACGGTACGCATCGTCCGGACCCCGTGTAGTTGGGGTTTAGTCCAGATGAACCTATTGAGCTCGGCAGTAGACGGTACGCATCGTCCGGACTCCGTGTAGTTGGGGTTTAGTCCAGATGAACCTATTGAGCTCGGCAGTAGACGGTGCGCATCGTCCGGACTCCGTGTAGTTGGGGTTTAGTCCAGATGAACCTATTGAGCTCGGCAGTAGACGGTGCGCATCGTCCGGACTCCGTGTAGTTGGGGTTTAGTCCAGATGAACCTATTGAGCTCGGCAGTAGACGGTACGCATCGTCCGGACTCCGTGTAGTTGGGGTTTAGTCCAGATGAACCTATTGAGCTCGGCAGTAGAGGGTACGCATCGTCCGGACCCCGTGTAGTTGGGGTTTAGTCCAGATGAACCTATTGAGCTCGGCAGTAGACGGTGCGCATCGTCCGGACTCCGTGTAGTTGGGGTTTAGTCCAGATGAACCTATTGAGCTCGGCAGTAGACGGTACGCATCGTCCGGACACCGTGTAGTTGGGGTTTAGTCCAGATGAACCTATTGAGCTCGGCAGTAGACGTTACGCATCGTCCGGACTCCGTGTAGTTGGGGTTTAGTCCAGATGAACCTATTGAGCTCGGCAATAGACGGTACGCATCGTCCGGACCCCGTGTAGTTGGGGTTTAGTCCAGATGAACCTATTGAGCTCGGCAGTAGACGGTACGCATCGTCCGGACCCCGTGTAGTTGGGGTTTAGTCCAGATGAACCTATTGAGCTCGGCAGTAGACGGTGCGCATCGTCCGGACTCCGTGTAGTTGGGGTTTAGTCCAGATGAACCTATTGAGCTCGGCAGTAGACGGTACGCATCGTCCGGACTCCGTGTAGTTGGGGTTTAGTCCAGATGAACCTATTGAGCTCGGCAGTAGACGGTACGCATCGTCCGGACCCCGTGTAGTTGGGGTTTAGTCCAGATGAACCTATTGAGCTCGGCAGTAGACGGTACGCATCGTCCGGACTCCGTGTAGTTGGGGTTTAGTCCAGATGAACCTATTGAGCTCGGCAGTAGACGGTACGCATCGTCCGGACCCCGTGTAGTTGGGGTTTAGTCCAGATGAACCTATTGAGCTCGGCAGTAGACGGTACGCATCGTCCGGACCCCGTGTAGTTGGGGTTTAGTCCAGATGAACCTATTGAGCTCGGCAGTAGACGGTACGCATCGTCCGGACTCCGTGTAGTTGGGGTTTAGTCCAGATGAACCTATTGAGCTCGGCAGTAGACGGTACGCATCGTCCGGACCCCGTGTAGTTGCTATCCCACAAGACAAGGTGTACCGACGTTTACTGACGAGCCCAATCGGTAAATCAGAGTACAACAGACACTGCAACACACCTAGAAACATTTTCTGTATTCTCTTTGGGTGTTCATAACTTTAGAGTTTCCTCATGACTTGTCTGCATGATTAAACCATAGAACATTGATATCGCGGAGACGGAATTCGTAAACTACAAGCAGTATAATATCAGACCGTTCGGTCAATAACAGCTTTACTGTCGATAGTTTCACACAAGTTCACTGTAGTGTCTGTAGTGTTAGGGTGAAATTAATTACACAGGCGACCAATTTATTACTGTAAAGTTGAATAGAACCAAATTCTCCATTTTTACATAATCTCCAACAATGTATAGATTTCCTGTATCCCGATGAGGAGAATTATGTTTTTATAGCATCCTAACCAGATCAGCCTTGGCCACTAATTGAGCTACGGTGGTTGGAAATTAATAAAATTCACTATTTTTAATCGATGATTTGCTATTAATAGAATCCGTCTATTTCAAATATTCGTAGACAATATACTACTCGTACGGTAACAATAGAAGATTAAGTTTTAGGAAGGATAAGTTCTGACAGTAGACATTTCGTATTCTTAAGGGTTGGTCCTTGAATGTCTATTGCCTCATCATCATCATCATCATCATCATCATTTATTGTACATATCAGGCCATTGAGGCCCATGACAGAAAACAAAGAAACATAACAAACACATCAAATATACAATATTACAAAACACTATCCTAATCAATCACACAGGAGGCATTATCCCGATCACAATCTCAAGCATTTGATACAAATGCCGATCCAGTACTGATGTTGGTTCCACCTGCTGCAACGTTCTCATCACCCTATTCTTCCATCTCGTCCTTGGACGGTCTCTTGGACGTTTGCCAAACAGCTGAGCATTGAACACTCTGTTAGGGATAGATTCCACAGCTCTTACCATATGTCCCATCCACTGGAGCCGTCTTATCTGATGATCCTACCCACATCAGCTTTCCCAAAACGTTGGTATAAGTCCTCTTTTTCGCTCCTTTCCCATATTCCTTCTTCCCTATAGTAAATAGGTCCATATATCTTTCTGAACACTTTCCTCCCAAATGCACAAATGTGCCCTTCCAGTGTTTGTGAGGTCTCCCATGACTCGCATCCATACAACAGAACCGGTTTCACTAGTGTCATGTATAACGTAACCTTGCTGTTTTGTGAAATTAAGCGTGACTTAAATAAGTTATTGAGACAAAAAAGGTACTATTGGCACTAATAGTCCTCTGTTGGATCTCTTTTTCAATCTCTAGATAAAATCGAGCCCAAGTATTTAAATTTCTATACTCGTTCAAACGTATGTCCGTCAATACTAACAGTGGCATCAAAATCCTGTCGGCGTGAAATGATCATATATTTAGTTTTCTCATCATACACAAGTAATCCCATTTAGCTGGCTTCTTTCATGAACTTTGTGGTGTCGGATTTTATCTCATCTAATGATTCTCCCATAATTACCACATCATCAACAAATGCCAAGATTGTGTTAGTACTGTGCCCATTTGGGACTGGCACAAATTGAACCCCGGACCGTTCATAAGAAGATATTTTAGAATTGTAGAAAGACCACGAGAAGTAACGAAGAGATTTCACTCAGAAACAGAAACAGAGACATTGTTATAGGATACAGGTGGTCAGTTCAAACACATAAACTCCTATTAGTTTGACAGCTTAAAAGGAAAAGGCCATTAGGGAATCCATAAAAGAGCTAGAGGAATGCATATTCAAGAGGCCATAAGTAACACTCGAAATTCCAATGAAACAGCAACTTCAGGGAAATTATTGCTTTTCAAGTATGACTTTTATGAGGGAACTATTTACTCGAGAGCCACTTGAGAGGAGGCCCTCCAAAGTGTGAAATCAGCAAAAAAATTAAGTAAAGAAAGAAGGAAACTCCCGAGGTACAACATAACAAAATAAGCTCCCAAAGTTATTAAATCTGAAGTTAGGGAAGAATCAGAGACAACAAAATTCGAAAAGTTGGCAGACCTGAAATTAGACACTTCAAATAATATTAACTCAGGAAAATGTCATCGGAATGTGAGCGGACTAATAACTGCGGAGGATACGGAGAATGGGGTCGGCCCCGCCGAGGGGATAATAACCATTTTAATTAATTTTAAATAAACCAGCGAACCATTTTCGTTCCGCCAGCCGGCAATTGTAATATTATTACAGATTACACTTGGGATTAAAATTTAAAGAAGATTGGAGCTAGGATTCAGGATTTGAACTCCCGAAGCTCATCAGGGTCTAATTTCTTACCCAAAATGAATAAATAGGCTTAAAGCCATAGCAAAAGCAGGAAGTCTCATCAGCATGCGAGAAGCCTTGGCAGAAGGCACATGAAGTCTCATCATTTTGCGAGAGCCGTGCATGAAGACACGTCGCGTCGGAGTCAGTCAGTCTGTCAGATACTCAGTTAAGGCATGCTATAGTCAAAGTCCGCCAGTTTAGACAAAGCCTTACTGTAGGCATGTAGGGAAAGTTTACTCAGTACGATCATATCAGATCAAGCCATGGTAGAAAGTTACGCTAGAAACCGTAATGAAAGACATCATAGTTCGAACCTCAGAAGGGCAAAAATACAAGAAAAGTTGCGATAGGCAAATCAGTAAGTTTTAAGTGAAGCGTAGCAAATTCATATTAGTTCGAGATCAAGTAACGTTCAGATCGTCGGATCATAAGACTCGAAGGCACGCTAGAAACCTTTAAAACGTCAGAGGACGTCGGCTCGAGGAAGCAGAACATTTGAAGGGAACAAAAATCCTATAGAATACAGTCTTCACGCAAGACAAAAGTAGAAGAAAAACCAACTGTGAGATTGCGCTAGGAGCACAATAAAAGCAAAGTATAGAGTTATAGTAAATTTACAAATAAAAGCAATAAGTGAAGACGCTCTATAAAACAGTACTCGAGTGGAAGATGGGCACGATACTAGTAAAAAATAGGAAGGAAAGAGACTTACCTAAAGGAGGAGAAATAGCAGCAATCACACGTATAAAGCTGTATAGAAAGAGACTTACCTAAAACATAGAAAGGATAGGAGCAGTCACACGTCCAAACCAGTACGGAAAGAGACTTACTAGGATCATCAGCAACGTGAGGTTACCTTCATCGTACGCTGAGATTTGGTCCGTGTGAAAAGTGTAAATAATAATTAAGTGATTTTCTTTTAGTGTCATAAATATTGTAAATAAGTGTAAAATGTATCAAAATGTATTCGTGTGTAAAGTCAGAGGCCAGAAATTGAAGAAGGTCTATTTGAGTGTGGTGATGTAGTGTTGAAGAAAGCATATTGGGTGAACCCATCCAAAGATCATGTCATGAGCTGGAAAAAGGGCGAGTCAAATATGTTTATAATATAAACGTGAATGTATTATATGCTATTCAGTGGATTTATGTATGAAATGTATGCACAATGAATAATCAAATAATGTTAAGATGTTAAAGGGCAACCGCCAAGACGGTTTGCAAAAATGTGAAGAATAATTATAAAAGTGCAAAATAATAATAATGAAAACCCGTAAAAATGGTTAAATGATAATGAAATGAAATCTGATAGGAGGAATCGAATATAATAATGTAAATGGAAAGTAAAATATATGCCAGATAAATGAAAGTAACCCCTCACTATGCTATCCTCATCTTGACGTGATGTGGGGGCTTGAGAGTTCAAATGATCCTGCGAGCTATGCCGGCGGGAACGTAAGCTCCTGGTAGTGCCACCCATGCCGGACAGGTCAAAGGTGATGGGCCAGACTAAGAGGGATACCCTGGTCCTCCAGGTTGGGGGTTGGGCGTAGGGTTAACAACCCTACACTGTAAAAAATCTCAATGATACGGATACCTTACAAGTGCCTCGGAATGCTGATCACCCGATGACCAACCGGCAAAGGAAACGGTTAATGAGAAAGAAAGCGGATATTATGTTAGCGACACGGAATGTGAAAACCCTAAGGAGACCTGGGAAATTGAGAGAGATTAGAGAAGAAATGGGAAAATACCGAATGGAAATAGCTGCACTACAAGAAATACGATGGAAAGGCCAAGGAATGATAGCGTCAGGGGAACATATACTGATTTACAGTGGAGGCTTTCTTATACAAAAGTCTGTTAAGTCAAGTGTAATAAACTTCAATGCAATAAATGAAAGGATGTGCTCAGTGTGACTACGAGCAAAGTTTTTTAACATCACCATGTTCTGTGTCTATGCCCCCACAGAAGAGGCAGAAGAAGAAGAGAAGG
Source organism: Meconema thalassinum (assembly GCA_946902985.2). Lineage (NCBI taxonomy): Eukaryota > Metazoa > Arthropoda > Insecta > Orthoptera > Tettigoniidae > Meconema > Meconema thalassinum. The sequence continues at coordinate 438,080,590 of OX336393.1, read as the reverse complement.
ATAGCTTCTACACTAAGTTGGAGGAGGAGGTCAACAAAGTACAAAGACATGATGTGAAAATAATCCTTGGGGACCTAAATGCCAAAGTCGGGAAGGAAGAGGTGTTCAGATATATAATAGGGAAGGAAAGTTTACACGAAGGTAGTAATGACAATGGATTGCGCTTGATAGACTTTGCCGTTGGGAAAGAAATGGTGGTGAAAATTACTTGGCACCCAAGGAAAGATATCAAGAAAGAGACCTGGGTGTCTCCGGACGGAGTTACAAGGAATTAAATAGATCATGTGATTATTGACAAACGACATGCATCGGATGTAATGGAAGTAAGTAATTGTAGAGGAGCAGATGGGGACACAGATCATTACTTGGTAAGGATCAAGTATAGACAAAAAATAGATTCAGCGAGGAAACAAAAAAGTGAAAGGAAGATGAAGCATAATATTGGAAGGCTTCAAAGAAACAAGGAAGTACAAGAGGAGTATAGATTGAAAGTAGAAGAAAACATGGAAAACAAAAAGAACCTCTGGGAAGAAGGTAATGTGGAAACTAAATGGGAGTTACTGAGAAACACCATCAGTGAAGTTGCAGAGGAAACGCTGGGGAGAGCCGAATTCAAGAGAAATATACAATGGTTCGATGAAGAATGCTCGGAGGCAATCCATGAAAGAAACGAAGAAAGGCAAAGAATGTGGCAACGGAGAACAAGACAGACAGTGGAGGAATATAGAGAGAAAAGGAAAAGGGAAAGCAAGTTAAGTAGGGTTAAGAAAAGGCAGTATGAAAGAGAAAGAATAGAACAATTAGATAAAATGAGGGAGAGTGGGGAGATTCGGAGATTTTATGAAAGAGCAAGAGATTTGAGGAAAGGGTTTCAACCAAGAGCAGTCTTTTATAAGGACAAAGAAGGACATTTTATAGGAGATAAGAACAAGATGCTACAGAGATAGCAGGAATATTTCACAGAGCTACTCAATGGACGGGGTGAAGAGAAAACCGCGAATGGGGAAGAAGCGGAACATGTAGGGATTGATGTGCAAGAAGAAGTTGAAACACCGTATTTAGAGGAAGTTAGAGATACAATCAAGGAATTAAAGAACAATAAAGCCGCAGGAGAAGACGGAATAGAAGCGGAGTTGCTAAAATTCAGTGGAGAGGTAGTGGTAAAAGCAATACATGAACTAATAAAGGAAGTTAGGACGAAAGAAGAAATGCTCAGGGATTGGACTGTAGGAATAATATGCCCTTTGTATAAGAAAGGGGATAAATCAGGATGCGGCAATTATCGTGGGATTTCTCTGTTGGACGTAACATATAAGGTGTTCAGTAAGATTTTAGCCTCTCGACTGGAGCGTTGTGTAGAGAAAATATTGGGGGAATATCAAGCTGGATTTTGAAGGAATAGCTCTAGAATGGACCAGATATTTGTAGTGAGGCAGATACTGGAGAAGTTTTATGAACATGATAAGCAGCTGGATCAGCTGCATTTAGATTTTAAGTAGGCATATGACAGTTTGGATAGAAAGGAGATTTTTAAAATTATGAAAGAGTTTAATATCCCGATAAAATTGGTCAAGCTGGCAGAAATGACTATGGAAAGCACAATCTGTAAGGTTAGATTAGAACAAGAGATGTCCGAAGAATTCATTGTAGAAAGGGGTTTGCGACAAGGAGATGTCATTTCTATATTACTCTTTAGTGTAGCTCTAGAAAAAATAATTCAACAATTGCCAATCAATCCAGGAGGGACCATATTTAACTGACAAGTGCAGGTGATAGCATATGCGGAGGATGTAGCATTAATTGCAAGGAACAGTAAAGCATTAGAAGAGAGCCATGTCCAGTTGGAAGAAAAGGCACGAAAGTTAGGATTAGAAGTGAATACAAGTAAAACCAAGTATATGAAGATGGGAAACTCCAGGGAGGCAAGAAGAGATCCGTATATTAAATTAAATGGGGAAAGAATATCAAAGAGTAGAAGAATTCAAATATTTGGGCTCAATAATAACTGAGGATAACAGAACATCAGTGGAAATACAAGAAAGAATTAAAAGTGGAAATAGATGCTATTACGCTCTGCAAAGCATGTTTAAATCGAGAAATGTTAGTAGGAATACTAAAATAAAAATTTACATTACAATACTAAGACCTGTGGTTATGTATGGATCGTAAGGTTGGGTTCTCAATAGAAGAGAAGAAGACTGGCTGCGAAGATGGGAAAGGAAGATCTTGAGGAAAATATACGGGGCAGTGAGAAAGGAGGAAGGTTGGAGAATAAGGACAAATGTGGAACTACTGGAACTCTTCGGACAGGCAGATATTGTGGTCAAAATTAAGCAGGGGAGGATAAGATGGGCAGGACACGTTCAGAGAATGCCAGAATCACGGAGTGTCAAAAAGGTGTTTACGCAAAGACCGGATGGAAGGAGGAGAAGAGGAAGACCCGGGAGACGGTGGATAGATGATGTGGAAGACGACCTTAGGAGTCTGGGTATCAGGAACTGGAGTAGGAAGGCGGAAGATAGAGATGAATGGAGGCAGGTGATAAAGGAGGCCAAGGTTCTTCAAGGACTGTAGCAACGACCAGTAAGTAAGTAAATGAAAGTAACGTAAATGAAATAAGCACCGTTATAATAATAATAATAATAATAATAATAATAATAATAAATATTGAGTTTCATACTCCAAGATAATAAGTGTTTAAGTCAATAATTGCATTCCGCAAGTTAATAATGAACTAATGAATATTAATAAAAATGACAATAATAAACTCGAGTTGAAATGATCAAATAATTGAAATAATTGAAGTACGTGGAATAATTAAAGTAATAGAAGGATCGTTGGGGATACCTTAAAATAATGATATGATAACGCTCTTCAGCAAATGATAAAATTAATATGCTAAAAGTAATAGGTGAAAATCAAACACCATGAAAATGAAGCAGGATGTTATAAGCTATGGGCCATGTTAAAGTAAATGCTAACGCGAGCAAAGTTGTTGGAAAAGCGATGACGATCCAAGTTCTATAAAAGTTGTGTTGCAGAAATAGGCCTGTAAAGAATAAATAAAATAAAGTTATGCTAGCAAATGAAATAAATATGTCCTGTAACGTGTATAAGTTGAGAGATCAATAAGGATAATTGCCGGAAAGTCGTCGGTATTGTGTTGTTACGAGGGTGTGGCCCACCTGATCGAATTGGGGATTCGAGTCAGAGGTATGTGTTGCAATCTAAGTCCCGTCGGGCAATTGTTAAGTATGAATATGTTAATCTGGAAAGTATCAATGCTTCTACGAGATATGATTACAACCGGAGAGGCTTAAAATATGTCTCTGAGCCTAGAGTCATATAGCCCATACTTTGTCAGCATCGTTATGTTATATCCGACCAAATAAAGTGTGTAAAATGAATGATACGGGAGTCGAAGCAAGGATGATGATGATCTCTTGTCTTCACCCAATAAATATGTAATGCATTGTGATCTCCATTTATGGCACAGGTTTCAAGCAAAGTGAAATAAATAATGAGTCAATGAGGAATAAAATCAATGAAATAATATAGTAACTTGGATTCTCATGCGCCTTCTGTTTAGAAGAAATAAACATTTGAAAGTTTTGAAGGGAATGAATGGAGCGAGGACAAGGTCGTAAATCACAGTTAAGCGAGGGTGTGAGGGAGGTCTAGCAGCCCAGCAGACCGTCTCTAAACGCGAGGGGAGAAATACAATGGACGTTTGCATACAAAGGTTGTAGTTGCTGAATAGATATTAATGCGTTGTAGCGGAATATGCAAATTCGTAAATTAAAGGTGCTATGATGTTGTGAAATTAATAATTGAATTGGTGGGTTTTTGAAAATCATCCCCACATTAAATTTGTAGAAATCTGATAATATTTGACCATAGTAGTCAAAGAATAAGTTGATCACTAAATATTCGATTCCTGCCTAGAAGAAATATATGAAATACAACGGGGTTAACTCATAATTGAGCTTGCAAGTAACTGAATAATTGTATAGTGATAGCATATGGTACATCATATATAAACCACCCTACTGCATGGTAAGAAATTGTGAGGGGACGTGAATTCGAGGATGTGGCATGCATTTGGTTTAAAGTGTTGATTTGTTGTGTAAACTAAGGCTTACCGGTAGAGGTAATATAATTTAAAATGAATGATAATAAAAGATTTTAAGTAAAATAAGAATAAATTAAACCCAGAAGGGATGTAGATAATACGGTTAAATGTCCGTAAAGCCTTAGAGTAAGATTGTATGAAATGATAGGCATGCTCTATACCTAAATAAATAATATGTTGCGAAAAGGAAATGTAGATTGATACTTAAATATAAATGATACCTAAGCAAGATAAAGCGATAGTGTATGATTATGTGAGTTTATGAGAAAGATTATGTATTTTTGATGATTTTTATATTTGTATTTCCAAATATTGATGTTTTGTAGATTGTTTTGTAATATCACTGGGAGTTTTTATAAATAAACTCATGTCATTTGTAACATGTTTGTTTTCAATTTAGTCTTGTAAATCCTGAAAAGTGCTATCATATCAAATAAAAGATCACGTTGTGGGTTGGACGTAACATGCCCCGAACCGCAGCAGCAACCCAGGTCGTGATTAAGCATTTCCATACAATATGGGTACAGGGGAATGTATGTAAAATACTGAGATATGAGCACTGGATCACAAGATAAGTCGGTCAATAATCAAACTAGAAGTAAAATTCAGTTGTAGTTAAAGTGACCGCGGTCCGCGTATCCACAAACAAATTTAAAAGAAGCAAACCCCTGGTTTTAAATCTTTCTTTTTGTCGCCCAGTTACGTGGAGTGGGTTTTCCTTTCAGTAAAACCAGGAAAAACTGGGGTTTTCCAAGAAAATTTGTTTTGGGAAAATTACGAAATATTTTGAATTTGACAAAACAGAATATCTTGCTTAGAGTTTTGAAGGAGGGAAGTGCAAACGGGTTAAGGTACAAACCTACCCATTCGCAACTTCAATTTAAAGAATTTAAAGCACAACACTTTGACGTGCCACTCGAACATCACGTCATTTCATGTGCATGACTGGTTTTTGGATGTCAGTAGCCCATCTATTCTCAAATTAGATTTGAAAACAGTATGGCTCTGAGCGAAGAGATGAAGGCGTTCTTGGAGAATTTCAAGGAAAGCCTTAGGGAAACTCTAAGTAGTGACAATGAAAAACGATTTGAAGCATTGGACAATAAGCTTCAAGACAGCCAAGAAGCTGTGCAAGAAAGTATTGACAAGGGTAGTTTAGAGTGTAAACAAAACTTTGGGATTTTAAACACTGAAGTCAGTTAAGTAAATGATGAAATCAGTAATGTAGACGAAAGGATTGATCAGGTGAACAATAAAATGGACAGCAAGCTCAGTGAATTAAATGCTGAAATGATCACTAAGCTTGATGATATTCATGTTCAAATGGGGGAACGAGATAGAACATTCTAAGCTCAAATAGAGCCAATGAAACAAAGTATAAATGTCATAGAAACCAATGTAAACCAAATCTCAGGCGCACAAAAGGAAGTAAACACACGCTTAGGTGAGATTGAGGGAAAGATTGAAAATATAGAGAGCAAAACTAAAAAGATCATTGATGAAAAATTTGAACAAATGAATGAGTCTCTTACAAAAACAGTGAGCGAGCAAATAACCGGTGTTAAAGAACAGATTGAGGGATTAATAATACACGTTGATTCGCAACTAGATGATAATAGGTAACGATGCGATGAATCCAAGCGAGAATTAGAGGGAAAAATAGATAAATTATCAAACCAAGTGCAGGAATTTGAGGTTCAAAGGCGAAAAGATGTAGAGGGGATAAACACACAAATGAGTAATATGTTCACACAAGTAGAACAAATGACAAACGGATTGAGGAACGTATTAAACCAATAAATGAAGAGATAAAATCACAGGGCACACTAATTTCAAAACATGAGGTACAAATTGAGGAAAACACATCTCAATTAAACACCCTTAAGGAAGGATTAACTCCATTGAAAGTTAGTATAGGAGAAGCCCACAAGAAAATAGAGCAAACACAAAGAGATTTAGCTCGTCTGAAGAAAACGCAAGAGACAACCCAAGGGAACATGGAAATCCTAGATAAGGAGGTTAAAGGAATAAAGAATAGCTTACATAAAGACCTAGAAAACATTAAGGAAGAGGTAGATGCAGATATAAAAGTGAAAATCGAGGTTAAGGAACAGCAAATCCTCGACACAAAGAAAGAGATGAATGATGAACTGAATAAATTCCAGGAAGTTTGGAAACAGCAGCAAAAGGAGATAGGCAAACTAACCGAAAATAACGAAGATAGAATTGTAAAAATCGAACAGGAATCGTTCGCAAGAATAGAAAGACTGGAGGGCGGAATGAACCAGATTGAGACCCGCATGAATGCTGTAGAGGGAGCGAATCTGAGAAATAATGAAATGAATAGAGGAAGTATGGAGGAGTTGAGAAACAACTGGGAGAAACGGGAACCCATTACATGTTTAACAATGTCCACGAAGAGGAAAGCCCATACCAATTATCAGGGCCACTCTTACTCACATCAACTCCATTTAATAACAACAATTTGTTGCAGAACCAATTTATCACCAATATCAAGCCTAAGTCAGATAAACCAAAGAAATTTTCGTGAAACATATCATTAATGACCCCAAAATACTGGCTCAAAGAAGTTTTCGAGTATCTCACAGACACTAGAGTCGCACCCGAACGTCAGTTACGATCTATCGAGAAGCTCATGGAAGGTCATTGCCTTTTATGGTTTAGAAGCTTCCGATACACTTTAGATACCATAGAGGAATTCAGAGAAGCTTTTCTCAAAAGATATTGGGCGGCTGATGTACAGCAGAATCACAGAATGGATTTATACTCAAAAAAGTATAACACAAATGCACCAACATAGTATTTTACGGCTCAACTCTGCAAATTTCGAGAGCAAGATTGCGCACCGTCAGAGAATGACTTGTGCCTTGCGATCATCAAGCAGCTACCATTTGAGGTACAGTGATTTTTAATTTCGTCTAACGCCAAAACTGCGATAGAGATAGAAAGTATCTTACGCCAGTTAGATAACACTACGCAGCACATGTCGCCGAGACACTATAGAAATATAGAACATGACCATGTCACAAAAACACATACGAAGATTGCTAGAGAACCAAGCATGGACAAAGCAACCAGTACAGAAAATGGAAGAATTGGACAAGGTAATCCAAGGAATGGAAAACAAGAATGGAATCCACCGTATCGAGGGAACAGGAGAGGATATTTCAGAGGAAACAATTACGGAAGAAACAGAGGTAGAAGCTACAATTCAGGTCATGGTTATCAAGGGAATAACGCATCAACACCATATAATCAAAGGAGATCGAATAATAGAGGATCACCCAGTGGAAGACCGTATCAGGGTAAGAATTGGAAGCAGAATTACCCAAGGAATAATCAGCCACCAAATGAAAACATAGATTACCAGGCTGAAAACAAGGAACGTCGTGTAATCACACAACGGTTCTACGATGAACCAGGGGAAGAATACCATAGGCAACCTAAAGTCCAGTGGAAGGATGCTATAGATGAGAGAACATCCCCAGATATCCAAAACATAGAAGGTGCCCAAAGCTTAGAGTTGCAGGAGCACAACAGAAGAGAGGAACAGGATAAAAACGCCAAGTTTTGAAGGGATAAGGAAAGAAGAGATCGGATGATGGAATACGGTACAAGTTGTAAACTGGATTGCGAGATCAGAAGAACTAATAGATGAGATCATAGAAGGACCAGTCGTAGTCAAAAGAGAATTGGCGATTATTTTAACCAGATTAGAAGGAACTCTAGTTAGGAGTTTATTAGATACAGGTTCGACAGTTTGTCTGGTAACCCAAGCTCTGGTTAATGAATGAGAAAAAAGGCGAGTTTTGAAGATCCCGATATCAGCAGTAAAGATAAAAGGAATCATTCCAGAGAAGAGTTTGGCCTGTAAATACCAAGTATTTTTAGAATTGCAGATTGGAGAACTAATGTTATCTCAAAGCTTTTTACTAGTGAGTAAACTGCCTTATAACATTATACTTTATCAGAGAACACATGGTTGTTATAGATCTATCCCAAAACTGCATCAAATTTCGAAATGAAAGTCATGGTTTAGAAATAGATATTTCGTCACAAACAGTAGAGCATATAGAAGGCGAACAAATATGGCACATGAAAGAGGAAACTTGTCACAATGTAACAGAGGAAGAAGTATATATTTTAGAAAAAGAATTAAGTACACTTGCTGCAGATTTAGAAAGAGAAGCAGAAGTCGAATTCGAAAAATGCCTAGAAGAAAAGCTTAAAGAAGCCAAAATATCATGGAAGACAAAGAAATTTTGAAAGAAATAGTTCTAGAGCAAAGAAATGTATTTGATTTCAAACCAGAAAGAATACAAAATTTTAAATATGCCTTCCAGCTGAATGATTGGACACCGCTCCGTCAGAAACCCTATCCAGTGGTGGAAAAGCATTACAAGCAAACAAAGGAAGCTTTAGAAAAAATGATGAAAGATGGAGTGATTGAAAAAGTTGCTACACCATACGTTAGTCCGTTGGTGGTAGTCAACAAACCAGATGGATCAGTGCGAGTATGTTTAGATGCCAGAATTATAAATCAAAGGAGTATTCCAGAAAACGACTCGGCACCTCCAATTAAGGAAATTTTAAGGAAATTCAAAGGAAAGAAGATATTCACGAATATCGATCTTACGAGTTCTTACCATCATTTGTAATGAGAAGAAAGGACCAGTCTAATGACAGGATTCCAATTTGATCAGCAAACAATGTGTTTTAGAAGATTACCTTTTGAATTAAAGACAGCAGGATCAGCGCTCATAAGGGCCTTAGAAAGGAATCTTTCGGAGGAAGTGAAAGCCTGTACTATTAGATATGTGGACGATATTTTATTAACGTCAGAAACGATACCGGAACATTTAGAGAAATTGAGGAAACTACTCAAAGATTTGGAGCAAGCAAACTTCAAAATAAATCTGAAAAAGTCAAATTTTTGCCAAAGGCAAGTGACATTTTTAGGTCACGTCATAGACCAACATGGAGTTCCACCTAACCCATGCAAGTTGGAGTCTATTAAGAATTTTCCGAGACCATTGAAAGTCAAGAATGTTAGACAATTTTTAGGACTTATAGGGTTCATCAGCAGTCATTGTACTGCTTATACAAAACCCGTGTCACCATTACAAGATTTACTCAAGAAGGGGGAAAATGGAAGTGGACAGAAGAATGCGAGAATGCATTCATAAAGGCCAAATACATGATATTAAATTTTGTGAAATTAGGATACCCGGACTATAAGGAAAAGTTCATAATCCAAACAGATGCTTCACAGATAGGCGTAGGCGCTATGTTGTATCAGGAAACGAAGGAAAAACCAAACGAAAGAAATTATCTCGCATTTGCATCGAGAAGAATAAAGCCTCATGAACGAAACTATAGTCAGTGAAATCGAACTTTTGCCGGTATTTTATGCGTTACAAGATTGGCGCAAGATAGTTTACGGATTTCCCATCATTTTAAGAACATATTACAAGGCGTTGACTTTCTTAATGAAAACTGGCTTGTCCAGTCAACGACTAATGCGATGGGCATTGTACATCCAGCAGTACGATGTTGAGATAGAATACTGCCCTGGAAAAGAGAACATTGTACTGGACTTTCTGAGTCGAAATCCGGGAACAGAAGAGGAGGCACTTGCGATTCAAATTGATGATAAAGATCAAGGAACCATTGAAGAACTAAGAAGAGTTGGAGAAAAACAAAAGCAAGACCCATGGATGAGGATGTTGATAAGACTTCTTCGGGGGAAAGCTTGATAGAGCATCACCCGCATTCATCGAAGCGGAGAAGATTGGAATGGATTATAGTTATTTTAATGGACTTTTTCATAAATTTGCAGATAATGATCACACCAAATTAAGGATTATCATTCCAGCAGAAATGCAAAGGAAGTTAGTATGGTTACTACACAGAACGTTTGGAAATATGGGGTTAGATAAAACAGTCAGCATGTTTCAAGAAGCTTTTATATGGCCCAAGTTAAGAGATACGGTAAGTTATACCATACAAACCTGTGACACATGCCAAAGAATCAAACCAAATTCTTTTCTAATGAGACAAAAGCCTATACCACTTTTACCAGAAAGGCCTTGCCTGATTCTATCAATAGATAATTTTGGACCATTACCCAAAGCTAGAAGAGGTAATAAACACATAATGGTATCAATCAATGTGTTTACAAAAATGGTAGTGTTATGTCCTATTCAGAAGACATCAACCAAACAGGTCATAAAGAGTCTAAAGGAAAGAGTAATTCAAGTTCTAGGAAAGCCAGAAAATTTACTTTCTGATCATGGAAGTTGTTTCACAAGCGTCGAATTCCGAAGAGAATTAGAAAATTTAGGGATAACACAAATTTTATCCAGCATTAGGCATCCTGAGGCAAATCCTGATGAAAGGGTTATGAGAGAAGTGCAAAAATACTGCAAAATCTACTGTTCCGAAGAAAATTGAAAGTGGATTGACATTTTGCCTACTATTGAATTTTGCATTAACAACACCATTCATGAAGCAACAGGCGAGATACCTGTTAAGTTACATTTAGACAAGCAACCAGAAAGGCCATGGGATCAAATATTAACCACATTTACTGATGCCCAAATAGGTAGTGAAATGAGTATAAGGAGAACATATGAGCATCTGAAAGCTCAAGCGGAAAAAGGCAAAAGAGAAATCGCCATAAGTGATATCACAGACCACTATTGGAAGGTGAAAAGACCAGCGATTTCAGATCCAGAGAATCGCGTTTACAAGAAATTTCGCAAAAATTATCATGGACCTTAGATCTCAAAAATAATGCATATAAAGTTCAGCATTTAGTAACAGATCAAAGGATGATCATGAACGCCGCGAATTTGAAACTTTACCATCCTCCAGAAGAATATGAATGACATATTCAAACCTTCGTAGCCCAGGCGCAAAATGAAGAAGAAATGGAAATGGAGAAGGAGAATAAATGGGAAGAATTAGATCCTGAATGTAGTCTAAAGAGATACTACGATGAGTTAAAGGAATTAGCCTGACAAATTGAGGAAGAGAACGATGCAATAAGAGAGGAAAACGAAAAGCGGAGAAGTTGAAAAGAAATAATACATTTAGTGTGAAAACGGGTAGGAGCATGCCTAACCCATATGATAAATTAATGTTTTAGTAGAAAAAGAGGTATAACGATAAAGAAAACTGAAGAGTAACTGAATATTGAAAACGGGCAAGGGCAGAGCGAACCCTGGCAGGTGAACTGAGTAAAACTAACGTAAAATGTTTAAGAACCGAAGGAAGTACATTTTTTGGGGGATAAATAAATTTTCTCAAAATTTCGACCATTTATTTATTTTTGAAGGAGGGAATTGTGCCCATTTGGGATTGGCAAAAATTGAACCCCGGACCGTTCATAAGAAGATATTTTAGAATTGTAGAAAGACCACGAGAAGTAACGAAGAGATTTCACTCAGAAACAGAAACAGAGACATTGCTAGAGGGTGCAGGTGGTCAGTTCAAACACATAAACTCCTATTAGTTTGACAGCTTAAAAGGAAAAGGCCATTAGGGAATCCATAAAAGAGCTAGAGGAATGCATATTCAAGAGGCCATGAGTAACACTTGAAATTCCAATGAAACAGCAACTTCAGGGATATAATTGCTTTTCAAGTATGGTTTTTATGAGGGAACTATTTACTCGAGAGCCACTTGAGTGGAGGACCTCCAAATTGTGAAATCAGCAAAAAATCAAGTAAAGAAAGAAGGAAACTCCCGAGGTAAAACATAACAGAATAAGCTCTCAAAGTTATTAAATCTGAAGTTGGGGAAGAATCAGGGACAACAAAATTCGAAATGTAGGCAGACCAAAAATTAGACACTTCAAATAATGATAACTCAGGAAAATGTCATCGGAATGTGAGCGGACTAATATCTGCGGAGGACACGGAGAATGGGGTCGGCCCCGCCGAGGGGATAATAAATATTTTAATTAATTATAAATAAACCAGCGAACCATTTTCGTTCCGCCAGCTGGCAATTGTAATATTATTACAAATTACACTTGGGATTAAAATTTTAAGAAGATTGGAGCTAGGATTCAGGATTTGAACTCCCGAAGCTCATCAGGGTCTAATTTCTTACCCAAAATGAATAAATAGGCTTAAAGCCATAGCAAAAGCAGGAAGTCTCATCAGTTTGCGAGAAGCCTTGGCAGAAGGCACATGAAGTCTCATCAGTTTGCGAGAGCCGTGCATGAAGACACGTCGCGTCGGAGTCAGTCAGTCTGTCAGATACTCAGTTGAGGCATGCTATAGTCAAAGTCCGCCAGTTTAGACAAAGCCTTACTGTAGGCATGTAGGGAAAGTTTACTCAGTACGATCATATCAGATCAAGCCTTGGTAGAAAGTTACGCTAGAAACCGTAATGAAAGACATCATAGTTCGAACCTCAGAAGGGCAAAAATACAAGAAAAGTTGCGATAGGCAAATCAGTAAGTTTTAAGTGAAGCGTAGCAAATTCATATTAGTTCGAGATCAAGTAACGTTCAGATCGTCGGATCATAAGACTCGAAGGCACGCTAGAAACCTTTAAAACGTCAGAGGACGTCGGCTCGAGGAAGCAGAACATTTGAAGGGAACAAAAATCCTATAGAATACAGTCTTCACGCAAGACAAAAGTAGAAGAAAAACCAACTGTGAGATTGCGCTAGGAGCACAATAAAAGCAAAGTATAGAGTTATAGTAAATGGACAAATAAAAGCAATAAGTGAAGACGCTCTATAAAACAGTACTCGAGCGGAAGATAGGCACGATACTAGTAAAAATTAGGAAGGAAATAGACTTAACTAAAGGAGGAGAAATAGGAGCAATCACACGTATAAAGCTGTATAGAAAGAGACTTACCTAAAACATAGAAAGAATAGGAGCAGTCACACGTCCAAACCAGTACGGAAAGAGACTTACTAGGATCATCAGCAACGTGAGGTTACCTTCATCGTACGCTGAGATTTGGTCCGTGTGAAAAGTGTAAATAATAATTAAGTGATTTTCTTTTAGTGTCATAAATATTGTAAATAAGTGTAAAATGTATCAAAATGTATTCGTGTGTAAAGTCAGAGGACAGAAATTGAAGAAGGTCTATTTGAGTGTGGTGATGGAGTGTTGAAGAAAGCATATTGGTTGAACCCATCCAAAGATCATGTCATGAGCTGGAAAAAGGGTGAGTCAAAGTTGTTTATATTATAAAAGTGAATGTATCATATGCTATTCAGTGGATTTATGTATGAAATGTATGCACAATGAATAATCAAATAATGTTAAGATGTCAAAGGGCAACCGCCATGACGGTTTGCAAAAATATTGAAGAATAATTATAAAAGTGCAAAAGGTAATAATAATATAATAATAATGAACACCCGTAAAAATGGTTAAATGATAATGAAATGAAATCTGAAAGGGGGAATCGAATATAATAATGTAAATGGAAAGTAAAATATATGCCAGATAAATGAAAGTAACGTAAATGAAATAAGCACCGTTAGAATAATAATAATAATAATAATAATAATAATAATAATAATAATAATAATAATAATAATAATAAATATTGAGTTTCATACTCCGTGATAATAAGTGTTTAAGTCAATAATTGCATTCCTCAAGTTAATAATGAAGTAATGAATATATTTAAAATTGATAATAATAAACTCGAGTTGAAATGATCAAATAATTGAAATAATTGAAGTACGTGGAATAATTAAAGTAATTGAAGGATCGTTGGGGATAACATATAATAATGATATGATAACGCTATTCAGAAAATGATAAAAGTAATATGCTCAAAGTAATAGGTGAAAATCGAACACCATGAAAATGAAGCAGGAAGTTATAAGCTATGGGCCATGTTAAAGTAAATGCTAACGCGAGCAAAGTTGTTGGAAATGCGATGACGATCCAAGTTATATAAAAGTTGTGATGCCGAAATAGGCATGTAAAGAACGAATAAAATAAAGTTATGCTAGCAAATGGAATAAATATGTCCTGTAACGTGCATAAGTTGAGAGATCAAAAAGGATAATTGTCGGTAGATCGTCGGTATTGTGTTGTTACGAGGGTGTGACCCACCTGATCGAACAGGGATTCGAGTCAGAGGTATTATAGTTGGAAGTCGTCGGTATTATTGTTGTTGCGAGGATGTGACCCACCTGATCGAACAGGGGATTCGAGTCATAGGTATGTGTTGCAATCTAAGTCCCGTCGAGCAATTGTTAAGTATGAATATGTTAATCTGGAAAGTATCAGTGCTTCTACGAGATATGATTACAACCGGAGAGGCTTAAAATATGTCTCTGAGCCTAAAGTCATATAGCCCATACTTTGTCAGTATCGTTATGTTATATCCGACCAAATAAAGTGTGTAAAATGAATGATACGGGAGTCGAAGCAAGGATGATGATGATCTCTTGTCTTCACTCAATAAATATGTAATGCGTTGTGATCTCCAATTATGGCACTGGTTTCAAGGAATGTGAAATAAATAATGAGTCAATGAGGAATAAAATCAATGAAATAATATAGTAACTTGGATTCTCATGCGCCTTCTGTTTAGAAGAAATAAACATTTAAAATTTTTAAAGGGAATGAATGGAGCGAGGACAAGGTCGTAAATCACAGCTAAGCGAGGGTGTGAGGGAGGTCTAGCCGCCCAGCAGACCGTCTCTAAACGCGAGGGGAGAAATACAATGGACGTTTGTATACAAAGGTTGTGGTTGCTGAATAGATATTAATGCGTTGTAGCGGAATATGCAAATTCGTAAATTAAAGGTGCTATGATGTCGTGATATGAATAATTGAATCGGTGGGTTTTTGAAAATCATCCCCACATTAAATTTGTAGAAATCTGATAATATTTGACCATAGTAGTCAAAGAATAAGTTGATCACTAAATATTCGATTCCTGCCTAGAAGAAATATATAAAATACAAACGGGTTAACTCATAATTGATTTTGCAAGTAACTGAATAATTGTATAGTGATAGCATATGGTACATCATTAATAAACCACCCTTCTGCATGGAAAGAAATTGTGAGGGGACGTGAATTCGAGGATGTGGCATGCATTTGGTTTTAAGTGTTGATTTGTTGTGAAAACTAAGGCTTACCGGTAGAGGTAATATAACTTAAAATGAATGATAATAAAAGATTTTAAGTAAAATAAGAATAAATTAAACCCAGAAGGGATGTTGATAATACGGTTAAATGTCCGTAAAGCCTTAGAGTAAGATTGTATGAAATGATAGGCATGCTCTATGCCTAAATAAATAATATGTTGCGAAAAGGAAATGTAGATTGATACTTAAATATAATTGATACCTAAGCAAGATGAAGCGATAGTGTATGATTATGTGAGTTTATGAGAAAGATTATGTATTTTTGATGATTTTTATATTTGTATTTCCAAATATTGATGTTTTGTAGATTGTTTTGTATTATCACTGGGAGTTTTTATAAATAAACTCATGTCATTTGTAACATGTTTGTTTTCATTTTAGTCTTGTAGATCCTGAAAAGTGCTATCATATTAAATGTAAGATCACGTTGTGGGTTGGACGTAACATGCCCCGAACCGCAGCAGCAAGCCAGGTCGTGATTAAGCATTTCCATACAATATTGGTACAGTACCAATCATATCCATTTCTCTGTCATAACCAATTACACGTCGTACCTTTTCCAATGCAATATTAAATAACAGTGGCGACAGAGGATCTCCTTGTCTCAATCCATTTCGAACAGTGAAAGGAGTTGATATTTTGTTTGCGAACCGTACTTGACAACTTGAATCTGCATAGAATGCTTCCACCAATTTGATATATTTCAGTTTGATACCCGACTCTTGCATTACTCTCCACAGTGCAGTCCGATTTATTCTGTCATTAGCCTGTCGGAAATCAATAAATATGAAATGTAGATCTCTATCAAATTCGTAGTACTTATCCACTAGCTGTCGCATAGTAAAGATATGGTCAATGGTTGAGCGTCCTGCCATGAACCCACACTTGTATGATCATATGATCTCTTGTAAAATAGGTTTCAATCGTCCAAGTAAAAGGGAGGTAAAGATTTTATAACCAATCTCCAGCAACGAGATTCCTCGATAGTTGTCTACTTTTGTGGCATCTCCTATTTAAAAAATTGGGCATAATATAGCACTCCTCCATTCAACTGGGATCTCCTCAGTTGACCAGATTTGAACAAGAAGTTGTCTTAGTGACTCCAATAAAGTTTCTCCTCCATTTCTAACCAGTGCTGCATTAATACCACTACCTCCTGGAGCCTTATTGTTTTTAAGTGACTCTACAGCTATTCGTATCTCTTCCATTGATGGTTCAAGTTTTACCCCTTCTTCTGGATTTGCCTCCAAATCTTGTTCTGCATTACCCTTTACAGCTTCCACATTTAGCATTTTCCAAAATAATCTGCTTGTTCCATACGAGGTATTGTCCCCGTATATTATAGAGGTGCACTGTTGGATATCCGAAGCAAAGCTGGATTCGTAGACCCTGACAGCTCCGGCGCAAATACTAGTCAAGGATCCACTCCAACAAGACCCTCATGAATATACGTGGCGGAAATTACGACGCAACTGTGAATTACATAAAATGCACTTAGCTCGAAGTAGAACACCTACTTTTCGTTCTCGGGGATCTCGTGGTCAGCCTCTGGACCTATAATGGGTATCACAGTTGCATCTCCTTATATCTAAAATAAATCAAAACGACGCGGTTTCTAATAAACTAAACAATTCAATAACAAAGGTGTAAACTAAATCTAAACATTCATACAGTAAATAAAAACACACTCCCTTTCTTTCTTCTTCATATTTACGCCACTGATAATACTGCATTCCATGAACGCTGTGACAAATTTTGGGGCAGCTTGTATCATTACAACAAGCTATACATCAATTAGAAACTCCTGTGTATTTTACATTCCTCTGGCGCGCTTCACAATGAACATCTGGGCGCTAAGAGCACGCGACCTTCGCCACGTGTCTGATGACGTAACAAACTCCGTTACATCCCCAGAGCTGGCTGGTTTAAAACCTGCTTGCCTGTCGGTCCGCAACAACTCTCCACATTTGTGTGCGGCCGAGCACTGGCCTTGGATGGAAACGAGTTTTAACAAACCCTCGCTATTCCAACCTTGCCCACAAATACACCTCTCCATCGAATCACAAGCTACGTTTAAATGGAACAGATTCACGTCAGACAAATACGCGAACCATACACATATCCTACATGCTAATGAAACAAAACTTCTATACAATATTCCTTTCATACTCTCGCATTGTGACGTCCCAATGGAGTTCATTTTATTCACACTGAACAAGAAACCAACCACATCCACTCACATAAACATTCATACGCTAACCACTATGCTAAACAATCACTAAACTTTCCTATACCTAACATATCATACACTCGATTGGCAAATAAAAAAAATTAATACTGAATGAATTTACAATGACACTAATAGCGTAGGCTATAATCCTTTAAAATAAGTAGTGTCTATATACACATGAGCCTGAGCTCAGATCTCACAGTTATGTCAAATAAAATTAACTGGGATCCTCATAAGCTTCTACAGCTTCAGAAATACTACCACCATTCTCTCCTTTCTGATCTGGTGTCATAATAGATTAAATACGTTCGGCCACTCAAGGTGAAACATATGTCGTTACATACTTGGGTTTAATAATCTTAATAAGAGTACAACATAACAGATGTCAATATCCGTTTCCCGTTTCAATTTCAATCGTGACCCTCCTGTCTTCTCTAATCCAAAGCCGTGTAAGCCGTGTATAAATTAAGGAGTACTGTCAACTCACACCTTTGTGCCTTGCCAAACCTAGACATGCCCACGCAATGACTGTAATATAAAATGCGGAAACACCTTCGCAATACCCTCGTATGCCAACTACATACGGAATTACATACATATATATAACCACTATCAAAGGGTTATCACCTTCACTTCTTTCAAACTGGCATTCCTTAAAAAGGGCATAATTCCTCAGCGTTGTCACACCAATCTCAGGTCTAATAAACGATAACATCAATTGTTAAACCATTAGTCTATTCATGTTAACGACCTTTGGACTAATCGATACAGACCTCCTCACTATTACTTTTAAAACGTTACTCAGATAAATTTAAACTGTTGTGTATACATTTAATAAAAAATACTGAATCTTAACTTCACACCTCTGGGTTCAACTTTTACCGATGAAGGAATATGATGTCTACAACGTGACATTATATTACTCCTCGTAAATACTTAATCACAAAATTATATATGTGTGTCCAACAAGAATCGATCACGACGAGGATATCAAACAAGAACTTCCCTAACGTCAGATAATAATAAACCTTCCAGAAGATTCTAACTTCAAATTATTTTAAATGACTGAAAGTTCATGGCTTTCTTCAATAAAACATACAATTAGTCATATTCGTGTTATCTCCATTCTGAACGAATGTCTATGAGTTCTGACGATAATAATCGTTTTCACGTTAAATGTTTCTCTTCCAAATGATGCCATGATATTTCACAATATATCACTACCAATATCTTCTCTCTTGATGTCTCTTCTCGACGGAGAAAATGCCCAAATTAATCTAATAAAAATTAATTGAATCGGTATCATAGACGAAAAGGTCTATCACCTGAATTCAAAATGAATTCATAAGCGTCGAAAATAAATTACTATTCCTTAAAGGAAATGGCAAAATGCTTGTTCCTCGAACAAGAAAAATACTCAGTTCAAAAACTGGATTGCAAACAAACAAAGCTAAAAGCGTCGAAAGACGATCACTACAAATAATCTCGAAGAATAAAATGACTATGCATGGAGTACATAAATATTGTGTCGAAATATGGATAAAGGATTTGCTCAAAAATGTCACTACAAAGCTCTAACTACTAGGTTAGTGAACACTGCTACCTGGTCTGGAAGTCTAGAAGCTCAATATAGACTGTTACAAAATACTCAGTTGTTAGATCTTCCAAATATTCGGGTTGGATCCTAGCTCGTCTCCAAGAACTCGTGACCTCAGGAAAGGAACGAATTCCCCTATTGGAAATCAGCAAGCTCCAACCGGGATCGAACTGCGCGCCTCCAATCATCTTCATTGTGACCAGGTTTACCCTGGACCTCTTGATAATCTTCATGTCTCTTCTTACTCCGTCACAGTACAGTTTCATCAAAACAACGAGCAGTGTCAAAAGTTCAGCTTCCCATTTCGAAAGACATTCGAAAAGAAAGTCGTGGACCTCACTCGCATAACGAAAATTCATGTAGATGGAATATGAACATCGTTCTGTAGTCGCTGGTGTTAATGTCGAGCTCATGTCTGACAATAATGCACTAGAATGCAGTTGTACATCAAGTCTCATGTTCGCTCATCAATAAGACATTCATGAACAGACACCTTTAACGAAGCTCCATCGCTGACTATATCGCTTCTATCGGCTTGTATCCCTGGCCCACATACTAATTTAGTCCATAATTAACTTCATATTAGCAGACTTAATAATGTTCTTCAACATACAGTAGAATGCATCTTCATCTTTTTGGTGTTGTTATACCGTTCCACAAAAGCAATGCTAACATTCACCCTTACCCACTTGTGTCTGGTGCATGCGCTGTAGTCGCTCGAAAAAAAGTGTCTTATCGCGCTGGAAACAAACACTTTTCTCACGCTTCACAAAAACGTTTATATCTTCTGAAATATTCTTCTCAATTTTCTCAAACTTCGTAATATACTAAATACGATAGTAAGCTTCAATCTGTAGTCGAAATAATGTCTCTGAAGTGAATCAGACCGAAGTAATTGCGGCATATAAGTTCATCGCAACTTCACTTAGTTTCAAGGCGCGGTAATCTCCTAACTCTCGCCTCGATTATGCCTTGTCTCCACGAGTCAACCTTCTACAAGCTCGGTGAAACTCTCGGAACCCCTCTCTCTTCCAGTAACACACGTCTGACCTCTCTAACATTCAGATAATAAAAAGCCTCGATGCTTGGCGTCTCCCCTCCAAGTCCATCGATTCTGGCCGCCTTTTTGCGTTCCCTCTCAAATTCGCGCGGGCTCTAGCAAATCGTTTATTCCTTCCAATAGCGACCTGCTATTGACTTATAAAATATTTCAAAAATTTTATCATATTCTTTTCTTTACCATTATATAAATTCACTCTCAAGGGGCTTAAATATGTTAAATATCCATAAAAAATTTAGTTGCTGGAACTCCCGTCTTCTCTAAAACTTCTTCTGATTGGCTGTAAGCTCATATCCAATCGGATAATTTATAACAATGTTTAAACAATTCTTGGGATTATTCGCTGTAGCTAGGTCGATTCTAAGCTTCTGTAAACTTCCATTGCGCAATACAATCACGTGACGGAATTTCCCTCCTGCTCAACGTCGCCTCTAGACTGGTTTCTGCCAACATCCAGCCTCAATATTGCTTGGTTAATTTTTATCATGGGCTTCGAAAAAAATATTCCCATTTTCATCCCAAATAATTCATTTAACGGGGCAGTACCACATTTCCTTCTTCATCAGTTAGGATTAAGGTTTGTTGTTTGTAATTGACTCGTGAAAAACCTGCCAACTTGTAAAAGGAGCGAGGTGATTTCTGTGATTCTTCAACTGCTACCAATAACCTCTTCCCATACCTTCTTTTATTTCTTCTTATGAGCCTGTGAGTCAGTCGTCTCACTTCTACGTATGTTTCTTGCGAGTTTTCTGATGGATGATTTAACCATTCTAATCTCTTCTCCATTATGTCCTGAACCGCCGCTTGACAATCCTCATCAAACCATGGTTTGTTTTTGGGTTTCGGTTGCTTTCCTAATTCTTCCTTTGCACACTGGACTATCACTTCCATCAAATGTACTCATCTTCCTTCAACACCTTCTGGAGGCTCTGTTGATGAAAGCAGACCTGTGATTATGTCTTGATATCGCTGTCTTATTTGTTCGTTTGCAAGATTGTCGCTGTCATGAAGATCGATTTCTTCTCTTTTCCCATGCCATTTAGTTGAAAGTTTTAGATGGGCATTCATAACTACTAGGAGATGATCAGAATTCATATCAGCACCGCGGTACGTCCGTACATGTTCGGCACATCCGCGATGACTCCCATCCACCAATACATGATTTATCTGATTTTTCGTCGTACCATCCGGTGATATCCAAGTGACTTTATGCATCTTTTTTCGCGGAAAATACGTACTACTAATGATCATTCTTCTAAGGTAAGCAAAATTAATCAGCCTAATGCCGTTGTCATTGCTCACTTCATGTAGGTTATTTAGACCACTTATAGGACGATATTGAAGTTCTTGTCCTATTTGGGCATTGAAATCTCCCAAGACTAAACGAATCGCATGTCGTGGTAGCTTATCAATTGTGTCCTCTAGATCAGCATAAAAGCTATTTTTTACTTCAACATCAGCGTCATCTGATGGTGCATGACAGTTAACAATGCAGATTTGTATGGTGATGCCTCCAGAATTATTGTACACAAGCGATCATTTATTGGTATCCATTTAATTACCGCTGAGGACACCTTATTGTGTACAGCAAACCCCACCCCAGAAGTCCAATCTGTCCGTGTCTCATTACTATTAAACAATTTCAAGTTATTCCCATACTTCGTGATTCCTTGGGGAAGTCTTGTTTCTTGGATAGCTGTTACTAGGCATTTGTAGTTACTTAGCACTGTGTCCAGTTGTATATTGCCTCATACAAAACAAGTAGTTCCGTGAAGAACTATACAGCCTATTTTCATATATCCTGCTCATGTTAATTGTCTCTATCAACATACAAAATTTCAGTTTAATTGCTGTACCAGATTCGTAGATATTGAGAACCGTCTAAATATTTCATATGGTCGCCAGGATGGATTTTTATTTTTGTACTATTGCATTAAGATTATTGTGTACGTGTGGTATTCAAACTTCAATCGCATGATTAGAACACAAGAAGTAAAAATGAGATTTTAAAAGTACGCACACCAACCATCTTGTGATTATGCAAACAATTGAAATAAATTACATGCCAGTGGATCAACATTTGTATAAGCATTTAACGTGCAACGTTTCACGGCACTCGGATAGTTAATTCGCGAGAAACGTCCATTTAAATATTTATACTTCGCGTCGCCGCCATGTTGGATTTGTGCTCACCAGGTTACTGAAAGTCCTATAGGTGAACATATGTTCATAGTCTCTACGAACATAAAAAAATTCAGTTTGGTTGCTGTAAAAGATTCATAGATATTGAGAACCGTCTAAATATTTCGGAAGCTCGCCATTTAGGATTGTTATATGTATAGGCCATAGAGTTATGTACCATTCAAGGACAATTATTGCCTAGCTTCATTATTCAAACTTTCACTTCGATCGCATGATTACGACAAAAAACTTAATTTTCAAATTTCGCACAGCCGACATCTTGAGGTTATGTAAACAATTGAATTAAATTAGATGGCAGTGCATTAAAATCTGCAAAATCATTTACTGTACCACATTTCACTGCGCTCAGAGAGTTAAATCACAAGAAAAGTCTATTAAAATATTTCAAATTCGCTTGGTCGCCATGTTCTTTAGGTACTTTACAGGTTTATGAAATATGCATAGGTAAACTTGTATCAGTACCCTTTATCACCGTACAAAATTGCATGATGATATCTGTAATAGTTTCGGAGATATAGAATGTCAGTGAAATATTTCGCACAGCCGCCATTTTGAGGTTATGTAAACAATTGAACTAAGTTAGACTCCAGTGAATTACAATGTGTATAAACATTTGCTGTACCAAGTTTCATTACGTTTGGATAGTTAAATCGCGAGAAATGTCTATTTAAAAGTCTCAATTTCGCTTGATCGCCATGTTGGTTTTGTAGTCACCAGGTTTTTGAAAGTCTCATAGGTGAACTTCTAGTAGTGCCCTTTATCACCGTACACAATTTCAGGGCGATATCGGTAATAGTTTCGGAGATATTGAATGCTAGTGAAATATTTCGCACATCCGCCATGTTGGATTGGTGAGACGTAACAAAATTTGAAGGGCACGGTCGAGGTCGCCGGGAATAGTGCTGTGAACTTACCGAGTTTCATTGAAATCGCTCCAGCCGTTTATATTTTATTAGGGGGACACACACACACACCTCACACACACACACACACACACGGACAAAAGGTGATCTCATAAGCCTTTTTTTTTTTTTTTTTCAAAATTGAAAATAGGCTAAAAATCAGGTATAAGCGCTTTAAAGATACATGCGTAAAATGCGTAATGTACAAGATGTTGGTTCGAAAAATATCTCGTGTAGTTTAGGCTGTGTAGCATTAGGCTACACCTCTCAGGTAACCTTAAAGATTGATTTTTGTTCAGTATACCTGGCAATGGGGTCTGCATCACGCCGCCCCTACTAGTGTTCTGGTGCAGAATTGCGAGCTGCTTATAAATTGCAGTCACGGGGAGTAATTAGTGAATACAATCATGACAAAATACAACCAAAAAGGTCTTGCGATGGAGATTCAGATTCGAATAAAATCTTCCATTTTAATGGATTGTATCTTAATTTCCAATAATGAATTTGATTCAATATAGCTTTGTCATAATATTTTGGCCACCTCTGTACCCTGGGGCGGCGTGAAGTAACCGATCGCAAAAAATTAATATTCAAAAGAAATAGAATTACCTGGAGTAGTGACGAATTGCACAGTAAATATCGAAAATTTCCCTATACCGTAATCAAATACAAATAAATAAGCCCTTGCCAACACTGTGTCGCGTCGAGCCTTCTGTTGTGCGAGGCTAATGCACAACGACAATATTGTTGAAATGCGAGATTTTTCTTTTAAAAAATTTCAGGAAATATATACTAATATAATAAACCTGATGAGTTTTTTGTTTTTTTGTGTGCTAATATCAGGAACTACCAGTCGGATTTGAAAAATTATTTTTGTATATCTTAGCCTGATTCACGAGGTATAGTTTAGGCTATGTAGCATTAGGCTACACCTCCCAGGATACCTTAAAGATTGATTTTTGTTCAGTAAGGCGCTCCCGAACACCTTCAATAATACCTAAGTCTGTAGTTGCCTGACAATGCGGGCTGCATCACGTCGCCCCTACCAGTGTTCTGGTGCAGAATTGCGAGCAGCTTATAAATTACAGTCACGGAGAGAAATTAGAACAAAAAGATTTCAGTTAACATCATACCAATAGTATACCTGTGTATAAGGGCGATGGTGTTGGTGCAGTATACTGAGGTTATCAGCTAACAAGCGTTGGTGCTTTCTAAATTATTTTCATTTACTCCGATCATTATCCTATAAACCTTAAGCGCTTCAGTTCTGTAGTAGTATTCATTATCATCCATAAAACAAATGAATCCACCGGGCGAAGCCGGGCACCACTACCAGTAATGAATAAAAACCAACATTGTCACAGAACTGAAATGAAAAATGCTTGGTAGACTAATTTTTACCGATTAATCACTTTCGAAAGCACTTTTCACTTGAGTCTTTAGTTAGTGGGCACTTAAATGTTTGGTAAATGAGAATAATTCAAGTTATCTAAATTGCTGATGTCATTTCTTAATTTTCTTTCGCATGTCGACTAATTCTGACTGTTATTTAATAATTGAATTTGGTCCTTCTAATAAAATAAGTATTAAGATCTCCTTCACTGGGTTTGACATCTTCTACTCTCTTTCTACTAAAATGGTAGGCACAAACGTATTTCTCAAAGTGTAATTGTCTCTCGTTTAATTTTTTTGTCCCCTAGGTTCCTCGCAAGTGCAAGCCCTGGAGTCTAAAAAGAGGAACCCTGGCTGTAACATGGATAATTTCGTTGCAGAACCTGAGATGGCAGAACGAGAGCTAGTGGCAGCTTCAGCGTCCTCAGCTTTGGCCCTTACCTCGTGCCGGACGGAACTCAGAGCCGTGCTTCTCGCCATCATTTCACTCTTCTTCTTATAGAAGGTGAGTTTTCTCCTCATTGTAGCAGTCAAGGGATCAGCTATACCAAGAGGTGGTTCGTGAACCCTCTAAGAGGTAGCAGTCATGGGATCAGCTATACCAAGCGGTGGTTCGCGAATATCCCAAGAGGTAGCAGTCATGGGATCAGCTATACCAAGCGGTGGTTCGCGAACACCCCAAGAGGTTTACCAATTTTTCCCGCAAAGGTGGATTTTGTGGTCAGGCCTAATTTTGTTTTTCTTTTATTTCTACGTTATCATTATTATTATTGTGATTTGCTTTGAACAGTAAACGGCTGCTGTGTTCAAACAGAGCTTAAATACGAAGTGCCACTGTTTGTAGATTTACCGCCAGGTTAAATGTCTCTTTCAGTGAACGATTCGGGCCTCGTTGAGCTGGGTGCCCACCCCTTCCCGGATGAAATAACTCTTCCGACGACGATTCAGGCACCCTGCGGTTTCTAAAGCTCGAGTAATCAAAAGGGACAAAAACTCATTATTATTATTATTATTATTATTATTATTATTATTATTATTATTATTATTATTATTAATTAAGGACAAAATTACTTGTATTCTCCTGGGATTTCCGACTTTAATGTCGAAGATCATTCCAACTTTTGAGATACGTTTAACTCTTGGTCCCCACCACCCAAAGTGGCTAAGCATTAGAAACCCCTCCCACATGAGAAAAAGGATAAATTATCACCCGGCATCAAGATATAATGGGAACGGAAGAGAGTATTGAAGAAGAATTAGTCATAAGCGCACCTTAGTGAGCTTAAATGAAAATAATAAACTATTATTATTATTATTATTATTATTATTCTTTCTTTCTTCCTTCCTTCCTTTCTTTATTCGTCATGGCCGACTAAGGAGCGCGATTGAACTTATTTAGCTGAAGGCATTGCCTTTCTCTTCTCCCAAAATCTCTTCATCTTCTCGCTGTGGCTTCTCTTGCGATCCTCTGACCAGGTTTTGTTGGTGATAGTGCTTGGATGGTCTGCAAAGTGGTGATTATCGACTAATTCCCTGAACTTATCTCTGTCTAGTACAATGTCTTCTGTAAATTATTATTAATATTTATAATTATTATTTTCGTTTCGGTCGTCTAGGGACCACGAGCAAATTTCAATGCTTTGTCCTTTGCTGTTCCTTCTTCTTCCTCCAGTATTCCTTCATCAACTCACTATGTTTCCTCTTCCATTCCTCGGACCATTTCGAGCCGGCTTTCTTTCACTTCCTCCCTTGGAATCCTTCCATTTTAGCACTTTTTGCCTAAAAATATATCTCTGTGGAGTATCTTCTCTGATATTGTTTCTTTCCAAATCCTTTTTGACTTCTTGTACCGAGGTTGTCGACTTCTTGTTCCACAGGAATGTGGAGATCTGCTTTGTTAACCTACTGTCATCCGTCCTGTACAGATGTCCAAAAAATAGCAATCTCCTTTTCCGTATTGCTTCTGATATGTTTTCTATTCTTCGATATATTTCATCATGACTTCTTAATTACCAGGATTCTGCAGTTTTTAAAGGAACGAGTATTTTGCGTATAATTCTTCTTTTTACTACTTGTAATTTATCCAATTTGTAGTTCAGTACGAGACATCCACTCGCATACAGACATTCCGGTTTAACTACGGTGTTGTAGAGCTGTATTTTAAGATATTTAGACAAACACTTTTTGTTGTAGGTACTCCTAGTTATGCCATACGCTCTTTCCATCTTTCGTATTCTTTCTTCTACAGCGGATTTTTCCAAACCATTTTCTTGAATTATTATTATTGTTATTATTATTCCGATATTTGGGCTCATACATAACATCAGATGGAGACACATTGAGAGATGTACAAATGCGAACAAATACAGTGACAAATGGTGACAGGTGACAGGAGTTTTGTGTGATCGTAAGATTCCGGTACAGCTGAAATCGAAAGTATACCGCACTGTGATCAGACCTGTAGCGTTGTTTGGAACTGAGTGTTGGCAATTAACCAACAGATGTGAGGAAGTGCTGCACTCCATGGAGATCAGGATGCTGCACTGGTCCATTGGCCATTGGTCACCAATATCCTTGTAAGAGGCACCCCTGGTGTCGCACCGATCCCTGACCAGATGCTGGACGCTCGCCTGCGTTGGTACGGACATGTACTACGGAGTAGCGAGGACACAGTGGCAAAAAGAGCACTACACCTAGATGTAGTAGGCAAGTGACCACAAGGACGGCCCAAGAAGCGGTGACTTGACCAAATCAAGGGGGACATGAGAGCAGCCAATGTTGAGAAGAAAGACGCTGCACACCGTGCAATATGGATGCAATTGTGCATGTGTCGTCTCAAAACTAACGAGTATCAAAACTCACGAATTCCAAGAAGAGGATTAGTAAGAGTAAGGCCTAACCGGTTTCTTCACCTGGGCCAGTCTCAAAACTCACAATACTGGTTGCGTAGCTCAGCGGTACCGTTCTCGCCTGCCGTACACAAGGTTGCAGGGTCGAATCCTGGCGCAGTAAGTGGGCATTTGAGGGTGCGCAAATGCGATATTTGGAGAGAGAATTTGGTCTGTGGTAGGTTGATAATTCCTGTTAACAACAAAACAAAGGAAATCCCATTCTAAAACTGGGTGGACAGACAAGGGTTGAAGGGGAGTGCGAGTCACCATCGCAGGCACGTGCTCTCCGGAGTCGTGAGTTTTGAGACTGATTAGAATGTTGATTCAGCTACTATTTTGTAGTCATGTGTAGTCGACCATGCTCTGCGGGCCAAAGGCTAGAAGAAGAATAATAAAAATCTCCTTATTATTTTTAGCCTACATTTTGCAAAAATGAGGAAAAAGTAGACTTATGAGATCGGGCAAATGTGTGTCTGTCTGTCTGTCCTTCTGTCTGTCTGTCTGTCTGCCTGTCTGTCTGTCTGTCCTTCTGTCTGTCTGTCTGGCTGTGTGTGTGTCCCCGCCTATCAACTCCTAAACGGCTGCAGCAATCGAAACGAAATTTGGCAGGAGTAAAGATCTATACCTGAGTATCTCACGAGTATATTTGAAAATGATGTCAGTGATACCAACTGCTGAAAAGTCGAAATTGAAATTTGAGCTCCATGTTGGATATCTTGGAAGGTATGAATGGGAGCTATTTCAAAATTGACACACGTATAGATAATAATATTGCAGTTTAATTTCCAGAAGGCCATACATGGCAGTATTGCCAAAATGATTATAAGCCTGCTGATAGGTCCAATTTTTAAATGCATGTAACTTCTACACTATCAATTGGATTTCAACCAAATTTCGTATGTGCCATGTGTACATAAGCAGATATGACGGAACGTATTCTTAAGAGCCACCAGGGCTGCCAACTGTTAATAAATGCTCTCAATTATTTTTATCCAAGTAACCATATATCAGAAATTATGCAAGCCGACAGCTTTAAACTATGCACACGTATAGTACCTGACATTCTATATTAATTTGGAGTAACTTATATACGTCAGTGCTACCAACATGATTCTAAACCAGCTGAGAGGTCCAAAATTAAATACATGTAACTTCTATACTAGCATTTGGATATCAACAAAATTTCGTGTGTGCTATGTGTACCATAACAGATATGACTACGCCGATTTTTAAGAGTAACCAGGGCTGCCAACTGTTAATAAATACTGTCCCTATTTTTAGCCTACTTTCGATTTTTGCAAAAAATGAAAGTAGACTTATGAGATCAACACAGGGCGAAAAAAGTGTGTATGTCTGTGTGTGTGTATGTGTGTGTGTGAGTCTGTGTGTGTGTGTATGTGTGTGTGTGAGTCTGTGTGTGTGTGTGTGTCTGTGTGTGTGTGAGTGTGTGTACTCTGAATGTCTGTCCCCCCCTATCAATTCGAACACGGTGAATGCGAATTGAACGAAATTTGGTACAAAGGTAGCACTAGCAAAGGACACCTCAGTGTCATGTTTTATATCGCCGCCATCTTGACGGAAACGTAATGGCGGCCACACAAATCTTCAAAGCTTAAATCAAATTACGACTAACTTAATCATTCGATCTTTACCAAATTTTGCAACAACAAACCTGCATGGGGGGAGCATCCTTTGACCAAACCAATAGGCCATCAGCGTAATAGTTTGCGGATGGCGGCCATCTTTGTGTGAAAATCGATTCCCCCTATTAATTCGAACTCGGTGCAACCGAATGGAACGAAATTTGGTACAGAGGTAGTACTAACAAAAGGCACCTCAGTGTCATGTTTTATATCGCCGCCATCTTGACGGAAACGTAATGGCGGCCACACAAATGTTCAAAGCTTAAATCAAATTACGACTAACCTAATCATCCGATCTCTACCAAATTTTTCAACAATATATCTTTATGGGGGGAGCATCCTTTGACCAAACTAGTTGGTCATCAGCGTAATAGTTTGCGGATGGCGGCCATCTTTGTGTGAAAATCGATTCCCCCTATTAATTCGAACACGGTGCAACCGAATGGAACGAAATTTGGTACAGAGGTAGTACTAACAAAAGGCACCTCAGTGTCATGTTTTATATCGCCGCCATCTTGACGGAAACGTAATGGCGGCCACACAAATGTTCAAAGCTTAAATCAAATTACGATTAACCTAATCATCCGATCTCTACCAAATTTTGCAACAACATACCTTTATAGAGGAAGCATCCTTTGACCAAATGAATAGGTCATTCGCCTAATAGTTTGCGGATGGCGGCCATCTTTGTGTGCAAATCAATTCCCCCTATTAATTCAAACACGGTGAAACCGAATGGAACGGAATTTGGTACAGAGGTAGCACTAGCAAAGGGCATCTCAGTGTCATGTTTTATATCGCCGCCATTTTGACAGAAACGTAATGGCGGCCACACAAATGTTCAAAGCTTAAGTTAAATTACGACTAACATAACCATCCGATCTCTACCAAACTTTGCAACAACATACCTTTATGGAGGGAGCATCCTTTGGCCAATCTAATAGGTTATTAGCCTAATAGTTTGCGGATGGCGGCCATCTTTATGTCAAAATTTATTCCCCCTATTAATTCGAACACGGTGGAACCGAATGGAACGAAATTTGGTACAGAGGTAGCACTAGCAAAGGGCACCTCATTGTCATGTTTTATATCGCCGCCATCTTGACTGAAACGTAATGGCGGCCACACGAATGTTCAAAGCTTAAATCAAATTACGATTAACCTAATCATCCGATCTCTACCAAATTTTGCAACTACATTTCTTTATGGAGGGAGCATCCTTTGACCAATCTAATAGGTCATTCGCCTAATATTTTGCGGTTGGCGGCCATCTTTGTGTGAAATTCGATTCCCCTTATCAATTCGAACAGGGTGAAACCGAATGGAACGAAATTTGGTACAGAGGTAGCACTAGCAAAGGCACCTCAGTGTCATGTTTTATATCACCGCTATCTTGACGGAAACGTAATCGCGGCCACCCAAATGTTAAAAGCTAAAATGTAATTACGGCCAACCTAATAATCTAGTCTCAACCAAATTTTGCAACACCATATCTTTATGTGGGAAACATATTCTGACCAAACTGCTAGAACATCAGCCCAATAGTTTGCAGATGGTGGCCAAGTATGTGTGCAAATCGATTCCCCCTATCAATTCAAACATGGTGAAACCGAATTGAACGAAATTTGGTACAGAGGTAGCACTAGCAAAGGGCACCTCATATTCATGTTTAATATCCCTATAGCACGTTGTATTTCAACAAGCTACTACAACCAACATTCAATCATACTCCTTGAAAAGGACAAAGAGTTATAACAATACCCATGCATTTAGGAGAAAGTAGGCTATATGTTCTTTACTGAACATCTTGTTGTTACCCTAATATCAATATATCAGAAAGTATGCAAGCCAATAGCTCTAAACTTTGCACACGTATAGTACCTGGCATTCTAGATTAATTTGGAGTAACTAATATAGGCCTACGCCAGTGCTGCCAACATGATTATAAGCCTGCTGATAGGTCCAATTTTAAAATGCTTATAACTTCTATACTAACTAGTGGATTTCATTCAAAATTGACACAACAATAGATCATATTATTTCAGATTATTTCTGACCAATTCATGTATGTCATAGTTGCCAACATGACTTCATGTGCGCTTTTAGATCCAATGTTTAACTGCATGTAACGTTCATGCTATCCATTGGCCTTCAACCAAATTTTGTATTCTGTACGGTACCTTAAGAGATGGAACTAAGAATATATTCAGTCACCAGGGCTGCCACCTGTAGTTCTCTATTAGGCTACATTATGCCAGGTATACAGTATTTCGAACTAAGTAGAAATTTCGATATTACCAACTTAATTTCGTCATTATTCTAGATAGATCCATATAGATTAACCATTGGCATGAATCTTACATTTTAAGAAAAGTAGGCTCTTCAGTTCTTCACGGAACTTCTTGTTATTATTATTATTTATTTTGCACATGCGCTTACACATTCTCAGCATATTTGCTGGAAAGAAAACATTTATAATCCGAGATACCGTACATATCATAAGGAGCAAATTCTCGGTGACTGCATTCAGTAGTAGCTATACACTTTTCCCCCACTCCTTCAGGCCTGATTGCCCAAGAACAGCCTTAATACGTGACACGTAGAAAGTATGACTGTTTTCTGCATCAGTTTTAAAAGGCCTGGGTCTAATTTCAACTCTGTGAAAGATTCCTTTAATTTGATGGGAATCACGACAGTTCCGGAGATGATAATAGGAACTGTTCTGACTTGTGCCATAGCTTCCTTATCAGTTCTGAAAGCTCTGTGTATTCTGACAGCTATTCAACATGTTTTGTTAGCTTGTTGGCACTGTTTGGGATTGCCCCATCTATGAAGGTGGTGTGCCTCATGCATTTGTCAACAAGAACCAGATCAGGTCTGTTGTGCACAGCTGACTGGTCTGTCAATACAGTACGATCCCAGTACGACGTAAAGCTGCCATTTTCCAGTACACTTTCAAGAGCATTTTTATAGTACGGCACTTTCTCTTGACTCAGCAGTTGAAGGTGTATAGCCAGCTCTTGATGTACTAACTTGGCAACAAAATTATGACTCTTCCTATATTCTGTCCCTGCAAAATGGCGGCAACCTGAAATAATATACTGAACAGTCTCCGATGTGGGACAACCGTATCTGCAATGGTCATCTTGCACAGATGCATCCCTGATAATGAACTTTGGGTAGTTCCTCGTGGGGACAACCTGGTCCTGAATAGCCATTATAAAGCTTTCTGTTTCAGGAAACATCTGCCCAGAAATCAACCAAAAGTTCGACGCTAGCTTGTCGACGTGAGTTTGGATGACTTCATTGGGATGTCTTCCGTGCAGTGGCTTGGACGACCAGGCATTGAATCTATCCAAATCACTGCGCATCTGATTTTGAGTCTCTTGCTGACTTAAGAGTAGTGGAGTTGAATCATCTACTTCTGTGACAGCCTTGTGCAGCATCGAATGGTTCGATACAGAAGTATTTTCTTAGCTCATAGATCTGTCAAGCTACTTGGTTGTTTGTATCAACAATTCCTCTCCCACCCATATGTCTCGGTAACATGACTCGTTCCACAGATGTCCTGGGATGGTGTTTTCATGATTTGGTCAGTGATGTTCTAATTTTCTGTTATTATTATTATTATTATCATTATTATTACAATGTTTCAAGGATAGGCCACCACGTCTAAGTTCAATGGATGCAAATGGATTATCTACCTTTCGAAATAGGCTTCGGGTGTTCTACTAGAGGGCATCCTCATCAGATGACCGAGCCATTTCTATCTCGACTCCTCAAGAATGTCAAGCACACTTCTTTTCAGTCCATTAGGCGGACTGACTCATTTCTAAGTTTGTCTCGCCTGGTCATCTGAAAACTTGATCTTAGAAATTTAATCTCAGTTGCTTGTATCCGGCTGTTGTCCCGGGGAGTCATTGTACCAGCTTCTAGACCGCAGGTCAATATTGGAAGTAAGTAGGATTTGTACAGTGGTATTTTGGCTTCCTGAGGAGAGTTTTTATCTCACAGAAGCTGTGAAGCAGAGTCGCAAAGGTTCGCAGCTGCTTGAAACCTACATCTGGTTTCTTGGGTAACTTGTTATCTGTCGACAAAACGCTGCCATGTTATTCGAACTATTTCGATGTCGTGTTGTCCCAATTTATTTCAGCTTGATAGGTTTGCTTTCCCTGCTCATCCCCAAACATACGGTTTTCATTTGGCTGATCTGTAATCCAAACTTGTCAAAACCTGCGATCCACCAATTTGGTCATTGTTGGATGTCATCTTCTTTTTCTCCCCCAGATCATGACATCATCTGCAAACACCATTGCATTAGCTGTCATATCTCTCGTCTTAACCAACTTAAGCACTTCATCCTTAATTCTTATGAAAAGAAGAGGAGACAGGCTGAACTCCACTTCTATTTTCAAACCAGCCTGATCTTCTGCCTTGGACTTGGACGCAACTCTTTGTGTCTGCAAACAATTGTTTTACTCGGGCCACTAAGACTTGCAAAATAAATATAAATGACGATATCTGTCTTCCTCTGTAAATTTAAATTGCAGGCTAAAACTTGTAGGAAAGGAGATTTGCAAGGTATTTAATATGTTGTAATTCTTGTTGACAGGAACGTTGAATCTATCAATACGGAAAATATTAGAAACATCATAATGAGGCGCCTTTCTGGACACTGTAAAACGAACGAAAAAGGAAACTATTTATTCATCTGTGGAAATTATTTTATTTATATTATTATATTCTGTAATAGTACAGGCAACATAAAATAATTATATTAATCAAAACTCCGATGTTTTTTCACTTAAGAAAGGTACAGAAATATACAGAATTATTATCGTAGAAACTGCGAGTGCTCTGATTAATATAATACAATTACCATAACAAATCATTAAGAGCATAATCACTATTTGATGCATGCAACTCAACATCGCCTCCAAAGACAACACACAAAGATAACTAAACAAGAAGTTCCGTGACCAACTAAAGAGCCTACTTTTCTTAAAATTTTAGATGCATGCCAATGATTAATCTATGTGGATCTATCTAGAATAATTACGAAATTATGTTGGTAATATCGAAATTTCTAATTGATTCGAAATACTGTATACATGGCATAATGTAGCCTAATAGTGAACTACAGTTGGCAGCCCTGGTGACTGAATATATTCTTAGTTCCATCTCTTAAGGTACAGAATACAAAATTTGGTTGAAGTCCAATGGATAGCAAGGACGTTACATGCAGTTAAACATTGGATCTAACAGCGCGCGTAAAATCATGTTGGCAACAATGACATACACGTATTGGTCAGAAATAATCTGAAATAATATGATCTATTGTTGTGTCAATTTTGAAAGAAATCCATTAATTAGTATAGAAGTTACATGCATTTTAAAAATGGACCTATCAGCAGGCTTAGAATCATGTTGGCAGCACTGGCGTAGGCCTATATTAGTTATTCCAAATTATTCTAGAATGCCAGGTACTATACGTGTGCAACGTTTAGAGCTATTGGCTTGCATACTTTCTGATATATTGATATTAGGGTAACAAAAATAGAGACAGTATTTATTAACAGTTGGCAGCCCTGGTTGCTCTTAAGAATACGCATAGTCATATCTGCTATGGTACACATAGCACACACGAAATTTGGTTGAAATCCAAATTATAGTATAGAAGTTATATGTATTTAAAATTGGACCTCCCAGCAGGCCTAGAATCATGTTGGTAGCACTGACGTATATAAGTTACTCCAAATTAATATTGAATGGCAGGTACTATACGTGTGCATAGTTTAAAGCTGTCGGCTTGCATACTTTCTGATGTATTGGTATTTGGATAAAATAAATTAAGAGCATTTATTAACAGTTGGCAGCCCTAGTGGGTCTTAAGAATATGCTCAGTGATATCTGGTTATGTACACATACAAAATACAAAATTTCGTTGAATTCCAATTGATAGTGTAGAAGTTATATGCATTTAAAAATTGGACCTATCAGCAGGCTTATAATCATTTTGGCAACACTGCCATGCATAGCCTCCTGGAAAAAAACTACAATATTATTATCTATACGTGTGCCAATTTTGAAATAGCTCCCATTCATACCTTCCAAGATATCCAACATGGAGCTCAAATTTCAAATGCGATTTTTCATCAGTTGGTAGCACTGACATCTTTTTCAAATATCGCTGTGAGATATTCAGGTATAGGTCTCTACTCCTACCAAATTTTGTTTCGATTGCTCCAGCCGTTTAGGAGTTGATAGGGACACACACACACACACACACAGACAGACAGACAGACAGACAGACAGAAGGACAGACAGACAGACAGACAGACAGACAAACAGACACACATTTGCCCGATCTCATAAGTCTACTTTTTCCTCATTTTTGCAAAATGTGAAAAGTAGGCTAAAAATAGGTTACTATGTGAAGAAAATAAACCACTGTGTATTTTTCTGCAGGAAGTCGATTTCTCGAACGAGATATAGTTCGCATTCTCATACCTTGCAAAAGGTAGTTTTGCAACACACACTCGTGTACTTTTTTTTTAGCGTATGGCTTTTTGTGCCGGGAGTGTCCGAGGACATGTTCGGACCGCCAGTTTTGTAGCTGCTTCAAGACGGACACCCAATGGGTGAGCTACAAGTGTACCGTTGGGGAGGGAAGTTGGAATGTAAGGACGAGGGTGTGGAAGGTAGTGGCTGTGGCCTATAGTTAGGGACCAACCCCGGCATTTGCCTGGAAGGAAGATGGGAAACCACAGAAGACCATCTTCAAGGTTGCCGGCGGGGGGATTCGAACCTCCTCGTCTCCCGGATGTGAGCGACTGCTAGCAGTCATGCCGTAACGACCACGGCTAACTCACCCGGTACACTCATGTACTGAAGTACCGGTAACCATTCCCAAAGTATGGTTGAACATTGAGCTCAGGAATGTGAGCCACAATAAGTCTAGTTTTTTGAGTGGCCTGACAGTTCTACCACAATAAAACTTGAATTGGCTCTCTTTTCTAGTTAAACGATTAATGTCTTTGTACGAATGCCAGTTACTGTCTTAATTTTAGCAAGACGAGTCACATTTATCGCTTCCAGGTAACAGCTCCACCGCTCATCCTACGGACCAGATGATGCATTTCTTGTTGTTGCTCTCCATCAGTACTATGTCTCCTTGTATGCGTCCCTGCTGTTTTTGGTCCGTGATCGGATACATCCCAAATATTCTTGTTTGAAGCGATTTCTAAGGCTCTCGCGAACAGCTTGTAGATAACGCCATCTGTTGTTTAAACTGCAGGATTGAATTTGGTCCAAGTTGGTTACATAATTACCCTTTAGGCTCTGTAATACAAGGACGGGTGGCTTGAGTTCATCTTCTTCAGAAATATAAGTCAAAGGTCGGTTGTTCATCAGATTCTCACAATCGCACAGAAGAGTACATGTTTCCTCATAATTTACGCAAGATTTGCCCAAATTGCGGCGAAACAAACCTTTAGAATCCTAATCAGCCTTTCCCTGAATCCTCCCCTCCAGGCTGCCAAGGGAGGGTTCAGCTTCCATTTAATCTTCAAAGGCTGCACGTCCTCTCTATTTCAGCCCAATCCGATTGCTCCATGGTTCTACGAAGTCCTGTCAAATTCGTCCCATTGTCAGAATGCACGGTATTCACTCTTCCTCTTCTTGCCACAAATCAGCAAGGTGCTTGGATATATACTACCGTACTAAGTGAAGTGATCAATTCCAGATGTACAGCCCGATAAATCGCACAAGTGAATATCACAATACATCCCTTTTCTCCTCCTCGTAGAAACACAGGGCCGGTTAAGTCAGCACCCGTGATCTGTAAAACACTCGATGTTTTGGTTCGATCCCGTGGAAACGGAGGAAAAGGTACCTCGAAACCTTTAGCAGAGTTACGACGACTGAACACACATTTCCGAACAACTGCTGCCACCGCTCTTCTTCCGCTAATAATCCGGACCCTTTGGCGCAACAAAACATGTAGAGTGTGCGTCCCAGCATGATTATGGAACTGATGAGATTGTTCAAATTCTTTCAACCATCACGAGTTTTGATGGAAGTTCAACTAGATAGGTATACACTGGAGTGTCGTCAGAATCAATGACTCTCGACTTCATGCGAAGAACTCTTTTATCATCTGTGAACAACTGAAGATTTTTCAATTGCTCCCTTCTATCTTCTTCATTAAACGTTTAATTCCGGATAAGGAAGAACTGTATCTTCTCAGCATTGAGAAATTCTTCGCTATCAATTTCCGTAGATACATAGTCTCTACGATTCCTTCCAAGAAATGGTCCTAATAATTTTAATGTACCCAGAGAATCGTTTCCACAGCAGTTTTCTTAGCAGCTAGAACTGTTTTCCTCCTTTCCCTGTTGACTGCTTCCAACAATGGTTCAGGATGATTAAATGCCCATTCTTCTTCTTTACTTTTAAGCCAAGAGGGCTCCTCCCATCTGGATCTCCAAAGTTGTGTTGGTGAAAATCCTCTAGACAGGAAATCTGCCCGGTATGTGCTTCCATGAACTAGCCTTACTGTACTCGTGAATTTCCTTTACCAGATTCTCTGCGAACACAGACCAAGACCCTCTATTCGCAATCCATGGCTACTGTTGAATCGGACCAAAACACAGTGTGTATGTCACTCCGGTGTAATCATCGAAGGCTCAACCGAGATATTCTAACTTCAAGGAGTGCCCCCATCAGTTCAAGGCGGCGTAGTGTTAGTTCTTTGAGAGGTGGCACTCTAGGTTTAGCCATCAGAACACACAGTTTGATCTTATTACGTTCGTCTTCTGTTCAGCAACAACCAAACTCTCTTTTACTAGCGTCGACAAATACATGCAATGTGCTGTTGTCATTCAGGAAAATCCTTCTAGGTATCCGACAGTCATATAGGTATTGCAACTGCTGGGTCCATCGATAGAGTTTCTCACAAATGTCTCCTGGTAAAACCTCATCTCATGCTATATTTCTCTGCCATGTCATCTGTAGAAGGAGCTTGGGAATAAGGGTTACTGGGGCCAAGAATCCAATCGGATCAAATATTTTCTGCACGCTGGATAGTACCAACCTTCGGGTTACTAAACATGTAGTAGAGCTGAAGTTACATCGAAGTTCATCTACATCGCAACAACAGCGAAGTCCTAAGACATTTTCAGTTTTGCCAACACCACAATCAAATTGAAATAAAATCAATTTGAAACCTGCAGATAACATAAATTCTTGTGCCTTTAAAATAAAGGGTCAAATCTCTTCCTTTTAAGTAACTCCAGTAAGACAGTTGTCCACATAAAATGCAGGTTTCATTTTCGTAGCTACTTCCTTCAAATGAGTTGGGAAGTCATACAGAAGGTTGTTCATGGACTGAAACAGACACCAACAACTACCCTTCAATGTCTAAAAGTCGCGACCTTATCATTATCCCAATGAAAACGAACCATATCCCTGTCTTCAGGATCAACTACAATTTGCAGGAATGCCTTCTCTATATCAGCTATTAGACTTACAGGATAGGTTCGAAAATTGGTCCGTACTGGTGGAACCAGGTCGATGAGGTTGGGTCTGGGCTCGACGTAATCATTCAAGGGATGACCATTTCTGTCCATGTTGGAAGCATCGAACACCGACTTAATCTTTTGTAGTGCCACCATCTTTCAGCACAGCTCTATGAGGAATATGTGTAGGTCCATCCGAAACCTCGTTTTTAACACCTTCGATATTCCTTTATTTACCATTCTTGTAACACTTCATAATAATCCTGAAATTTCTGTATCCCTCGTAACTTTCTTGAAGTGTTCAATAATCGTTTCTGAGTAATTTCAAGATTCGTTTCCAGAGAAGTACAACCATCAATCCTGAGTAGTTTAACAATGTAACGCCAGATGCCTCTTCTCACCACATAGTCCCATCAATGAACATAAATTGAACCTGTTGTTCCCTTTCTTCCCTTTTGATCTGTTCACCAGTATCTTTTATACCCATAGTCTCAATTTCCCCACAAATCTACTACTCTTGCTGATTGAGTTAAAGTAAGTAGAGTGTAAGATGAGGTGGAGGTTGAGGTGATCTCAGAACAGCCCATAAGTGTTCACCCTAAACAAGTTCTCTCAGTCACTAGGCTCTTGTTTACATCTACAAAGCCTGGCGTGATTATCTGAGCCCACACATCAGCTCCTAGCAATACCGGTACGTCAGTAGTATTGCCAACATTATCTTGGCCAACATCATTAAGTTCAACTCCCCTGTCTCTCAGTAAAATAAATAAGTCAGCATCAACTAGGGGAGCACCACCACACATACTATCAGAACCTAACACTGTAACCTCGCAACTGTTTTCCTCGTTCATACCCAGCAAAGTTATTTGATAATACTCAAAACAAATAAACAAGTGCTGTTTTCCTACCTCCAAATAATTCTTGACTTTGTGCTATCTTTCCAGTTTGTTCCAATTCTATTTATTTATTTATTTATTTATTTATTTCGAGTATGGCTTTTAGCTTAATTTCTGAGCACAATACATTTTTGTGTAGCTTCTCTGCGATCCACTATCACACAGAATTCTTACTCTGTGTGTGGATCCACCAACAACTACTATAGCGACTAAAGTCTGCAGATGGGTCACATGCCCTTTATTACTACCTGCCATTATGCTAACTGTTTTTGAAACCGAATCACCTATTGGTTCAGCTGAGGCTGTCTTCGCAAAAAATCAAAGCGTAAGGTTTCCCCTTGCAAAATGGTCACTTCACAAACATCTTACACTCAACACTGACATGACCCGCTGGTAGACCCCTAAAACAAGCTTCCTCTTTCCTGAACGTTCCTTGGCGTTCTTCTAGAGAATAATAAATAGCTACAGCACAGTCTTGAGAAAGATGCGAGATTCTGCCACAGAATATACATGCCATTTCTTTGTTATTTCTGTTTCCCTTACTAACTGAAACATCCTCTACTGAAATTAAAGAAGCTGCTGAAGGTACGTCCCTATTCTTAGTCTTGGTCTTATCGTGTTGCTTAACTTGATCTGTCCTCTCATTAACTGCAAAAGAACCATATCTTAGCTTAAGCCGTTCTTCACCCTCTATCTCAGTCTTTAAGAAGGCTAACAATTCAATCAAACAACAGTCAGGTTCCTTGGTGGACGTTACTTTTGATACACGATACCTGTCCCAAGTTCTGAACATAACCTCTGGTAACGCACTGTCTACTAGTGGAACTAGCATTGCAGCATATTTATACTTTGGTACTCCCAATGAATCGAGCGCTATCTACTGTCCCTCCAGACTGCCATGCAGTTGTGCTATGGACCTTAAACTATCCTTCTTTAATACTAAGGATAAAAGTTCCCTAACATAGTATTCAATAAGTAACTCATCCTTCCCATACCTAGACGTCAACAACTCTATAGCCTTTTTGTAGTTTTCCTTTGATGGAGGAAGGTTTTCTACCAACTTCTGAGTTCATGAACCTGGTTCCATGTACTAAAACAAATAAACAAATTTGTCTTCATATTTAAGACTGCTATCGTCATGCATTTTAGTAAATGGACCCAATCCAAAATTTCACGTTTCCATCAAATGTTTTGAGTTCTAGTTTTGGTAGACTTATTAGTCTCTGATTAGAAGGATGTGAACAGTTACTATTACCTTCAGAAACAGCTTGATCTGCATCTTGTAAGGCCTGTACTCTTTCCCTATCCTTAAAATATTTCAGGTTGTAATCACTGCAATTGTTGTCTCAGTTTAATGCACGATGTCTTCGAGGTTTTCCTTTCGCAGCAGCTCATTGTATACTTCATCATCAATATGTTTTAACTTCTTTCCACAAGTGATGCATATCTGCTGCTAATTTCCACGTGATCACAGTCAGCAAGAGTCAACAGTTCTTCAAGCTTATTTACTTCACGTGTAAATACACCGCGTAATACTCGACGTTCGGTCATCGTTGTAGTAATTTAACTTTATGTCGAAATTGCCAGTAGTCTTGTCAACGGTCGCCAACTATCTACCATATCAAATCAATAATAGCATAATTACTATTTTATTACTGCAACTCAACATGGCCTCCAAAGACAACAATCAAAGATAACTAAACAAAACTATGTGTAGAAAAAATGAACACTGTCTATTTCTCTGCATTAAGTCGATATCTCGAACGAGATATACATGTAGTTCGCATTCTCCTCAAGAACGGTACTGTGAATAAGTACAACAAAATAGATGACAGTGTATTATTCAAAAGAATAAAAAATGAAAGTAGACTTATGAGATCAACACAGGGCGAAAAAAGTGTGTCTGTCTGTGTGTGTGTATGTGTGTGTGTGAGTCTGTGTGTGTGTGTGTGTGTGTATGTGTGTGTGTGTGTGTGTGAGTGTGTGTACTCTGAATGTCCCTCCCCCCCTATCAATTCGAACACGGTGAAACCGAATTGAACGAAATTTGGTACAGAGGTAGAACAAGCAAAGGGCACCTCAGTGTCATGTTTTATATCGCCACCATCTTTACTAAAACTGAATGGCGGCCATTCAAACGTTCAAAACGTAAAATCAAATAACGACTAACCAAATCATCCGATCTCTTCCAAAATTTGGTAACAACATACCTTCGTATAGGATGCGTCTTGTGACCAAACTACAAGGTCGTCCGCCATACCATTTCAGGATGGCGGCCGTGCGAATTATACAAACTTTATAATCC
Organism: Meconema thalassinum; assembly: GCA_946902985.2. Taxonomy (NCBI): domain Eukaryota; kingdom Metazoa; phylum Arthropoda; class Insecta; order Orthoptera; family Tettigoniidae; genus Meconema; species Meconema thalassinum. The sequence goes on along the minus strand of OX336393.1, from coordinate 438,038,655 downwards.
ATATCATGGGATCCACCAGTTCCGATTATCGAGCCGAGAATCGTTTTAACTGTTCTAAAGGAAGAGGCACGTTCGAAATTAAAAGTTTATTTTGTAATACTATAGTGCAGGCGTGATTTTAAAAAGCTGAGCCGATTCAGTAATAAGACAAGATGGCAGCGGATATCTTGTGCCTGACTTATATTTCACTAATTTGAGTATTGCATACAATATAGCGTACTGATACAAAATAAATAAACTTTGTATGAAATGCTTTATATATAAATAATATACACCAGTGATGAAATCGTTTAGTATAAATCATTATTTGCTAACAAGTTCTATGTAAGTCATTTTATATAGAACGATATTCGTTGACACAATTAGCTCAGTGGTAGAGCGTTAGCCTATCGGTCAAATGCCTATGGTTCAAACCCGGTCAGAGCTAGGTTTTTTGCTTGAAATATTATATGTTTATTGTTTTGTAATGACTCAGACGTTTTAAAATTAAGCGTTATATTGTGCATATTGTGGTGTAAAATATATATTTAATTAAAACATAATTCGCCAGCAGATTTATTCGAGACATCTAGCTGCCAAAAAGGTAACTGCACGCCGACCTACTTATTAACTTCCAGATTTTATTGAAAAGTTTCTTCTTCTGGCCGCTAGAATGCACTCGCTCTGTTAGGATTATATTGTTCGATATTTCACCACTAGATGTCACGACTAGTCTACGTGGGGCTCCATTGATTACTATACCATTGGCATTCTATGCGCATCGAATTTGAAGAATGACAAGATGATACTACGATACATTTTTACTTTTTATTTTAAAGGGTTTGTAACAGCCTATTTTGCGTTACTTGAAAATGTTATTTGAAGTAAAGAACAAAACGATTTCACATAGTAACTGAATTCAAGCCGTTGGTGTTAGTTCAGGTTATTAATTACTACTTTTATTTCAGGCAAATAGCAATCGAAAATATCCACATAGTATGTATACACACGTCTCTGTAGGGTCATGGAAAGATTTGTTAATTCAATTAGGGTTGTGAAAGCCATGCACAACCAGACGTGTAAAGACATGCCTCAACTCAAAGTTGGATGTTGCCCACGGCAGGTCGTATATGTTATAATAATAATAATAATAATAATAATAATAATAATAATAATAATAATAATAATAATGTTATTGGTTTTACATCCCTTTTAACTACTTCTGCTTTTAGAGACACCGGGGTGCCGGAATTTTGGCCCGAAGGGGATCTTTAACGTGCCAGTAAATGTGCTGACACGGCTCCCTCGCATTTGTGCACCCTCAAATGTCAGCTGACTGCGCCAGGATACGAACCTGCAACCTAGGGCCCAGCAAGCGAGAACGTTACCGCTGAGCCACGCAGCCAGTCCGGTCGATTATGTCTCCAGATCCATAACATTCTTGATATACTTCTTATCTATCTTTCTTCAATGGTGGTAGCAGTTTTTATCTAGGTTGTGGCGTTTGGTAGAGGTAAATCGTTTCTAAGGTCTTCAACAGAGAATAGTTCTATTATACTCTTTGATAATAACGAGTTATAACTATACTCATACATTTAGGAGAAAGTAGGCTATATGTTCTTTACTGAACATCTTGTTTTCACCGATTTTACTTCAGAAATTAAAAATCAATGTGAATGTGAAAAGTGATGAAAGGTTACATGGTTGTAAAGTTTTTTTTTTTTAAGATAGCTTCTATAGAGATGAATCTTGCTTGCTTTTCCCCTGCGTGTTTCTATAAAAGAAGCAATTTTTAATGCTCTACACTTTCAGTCGTAATGCCGCTGCCGTAGAAGTTTGCTACTTAGCCGCAAGAGCGCAGGCGTAATGGGTCGGTAAGGCAGAGTGACGAGTTATTTTTAGCGCTGAGAACAAGACTTACAGATGATGTATTGTGTTCATTGAATAGGATTCTACTGTGTTTACTTTCGTTTTTTAAACGAACTGTTAGTAGGTTAATCTTCGGTATACAGTGTTATTAATTCAACGAGTTTAAGTATAATTTATTGTAAAACATTTTTTATCATACACTTATTAATTAAAAGTAGCAGCCTCCGTGGCTTAGGCGGCAGCACGCCGGCCTCTCACCGCTGGGTCCGTGGTTCAAATCCCGGTCACTCCATGTGAGATCTGTGCTGGACAGAACGGAGGCAGACAGGTTTTTCTCCGGGTACTCCGGTTTTCCCTGTCAAAATTTCATTCCAGCAACACTCTCCACTATCATTTCATTTCATCTGTCATTCATTTAATCATTGCCCCAGAGGAGTGCGTCAGGCCTCGGCAGCCGGCACAGTTCATATCCGCGCCGCTAGATGGGGGCTTCATTCATTCCATTCCTGACCCGGTCGGAGACTGGAAGCAGGCTGTGGATTTTCATTTTCATTAATTAAAAGTACAGGGTCCTTCTTTTTATCCACCTAGCAAGTTCGTTATTGTTGTTTTTAAGGGGCGGAACTGCGTGGTCATCTACCCCTGTCCATCTAGCAACATTGCAGAGCTATATCTCTCGCAATTAGTCACCCGGCTACGCATGCATTTTGCCGCTGCGTGGCTATGTCGCTAGACCGAAAAAAGTACCCTGTATAAAAATCGTATCTATTGTGATTTCACAGTATTGTCCTACAATAATACTCTGGTAATTTCTTATATTTTAACTAATTATGAACCTACAGTACAGTATAAGATAAGCGTAGCACAAAAAATATGAGGTAAAAAACTACTCATGGAAAGGAGTGACATCATAGCGGCGAGAACTGTATTTTTGAGGGTACCGGTACCGTAATGTACGAGATCGGTGAATCAGGGACATAAGTTACTGCATTTATTACCTTGATGAAGCGTAATGTAAGTCAATACTATACAAGGTCAATGTGCTGGAAAATGAGCGACGTTTCCGTAGGACTGGAAGTTTTGGTTAGGACGGTCGGCTCGAAATGCAACGTCAGTAGTCGCGTGTGGAAAGGGGTGATTGAATAGCACCCCAACAGGGAAATAGAGGATTAGGTTTCGGGCACACACTGGAATTTAAATAGAGCGACGAGGAAGAGACCAAACATTGATAACTAAGGTTTAATACATTTATTTGATTTTTGAATCAATAACAAATATTTTCATTTAGAATAATAATTAAAGGAAGGTAATTAAAAATGCAATGTTTCTCCAGGAAACTCAGAATAAAATAGGAATTACAATAAAAATGCATAAAAAGGCCTTATAAAAGGCGATTAAAAAGTATTTTCAAGAAAAATATCCAAAAACCAAGCAAGAAGCAAGAAAAGGCTTAGCCTTGAAGAATGTGTTAACCAAGTGAATGAAGTTCGCGTTACCAATGATTTGATACTTTTATACTTAGTATTTGGCCCGCAGGGAGCGGGTCGTAATCCAAACAAAGGCTTCCTCTAAGATGTCTCGGCATGCCTTCCGAGAAAGATAGATGGTGACTCCTTTGGCGAAGTGTACCCCGCAGGAACAGACCTCTTGGTAATGATCTGTTTGGCGGATTACAAGCAGTTATAGTTTCTCATCGCCGTGTTGTAGTGGGCTAGCGGGCTGACTGAGTTGCTGAGATGAAGGTCGTTGACTCATGCCTCGCCTAGCATGACAGAGTCCGAGCGATGAAGCATGCCACTTGGCAAGGTTTCAGCCACACGATGTTTACTAACAGGGCCTTCCCAAGAAGGGCCTGTTAGTGGGCAGGCAGGCAGCCGTGGTCAGACTGGTTCAGGCAGGCAGATGTAGACAGGCCGCAGGACGGCGAGGCGGAGAATATATAGTGGAAATGACGACAGCACGCCGAACATTCCAGAATGAAGGAGGGGTGTCAAACAGCCAATCAACGCACAGCCCCATGCACGTTGAGAGGGTTGCCGCTGAGGTGAGCACAGTACCTCATGAATAAGTGTGACAGTATGGTGCGTCTAGAAAGACACTTCAGAAAAAAGGTGAGTTGACGAGAATAATAAAGAACAACAATTCAAATGAAACATAAGTTAAATAAATAATCAGAACACCGCGTTCATACTGCAATTATAACGAAAAAAAAATAATGGAGCAGAATAATTGAACGTGTGTTTCAAACCGTGCGGGAAACATAGCCTACAAAAAAAACATTCGCAAAAGCGAACAGCGTGGATTACAATCGTAGGCCAATTTATAATGGGTAATTCATTGGTTCTTTTTTTATTTTAAATTTTCATTTTCGATTTTATAAGAAGGATGGAGTGTGATGAATATACTAATTATAGGCAAATACCATAGAGGAAAGAACCGGAAGGAGATGCCTTCGCTGCGCTGGCTAGTACAATATAATGTTTTGTTGCTTGAGTCTTCAGTCTTTCAGCTGATTTGATGCAGCTCTCCATGCTTTCCTGTCCTGAGATATAATAAAATATTAATAAACTCAACCTGCAACAGAATTGCATGGATTCAACTTACAACGGTTCAGCTTCAATTGATATTGAAACTTTCAAGTATGGTAAATAATAGGCCTACTGTATTTTTATGCTTCCTGGTATGTTCTGTTTTGTCGATTCGTACCACCATAGGCACTAAACGCCATTATTAGGAAAAAACTCCGAAATAACCATGCACAATGCACTGCCGCATACAGGTCACAGAACACTAGGTTACGCCCACTTTGGCCTCAGCGCTTTGCTTCAATGACACGAGCTCTGGGCAACTCCTCTCTTTCCTTCCTCCATGACAAATACATGAAATACCAAATATTTTGACACAACATGAAAACTTATCTAATTCTAACTTTTGAAAGAAATTTTGCAGTTTGCCTTATTGAGTATAGACATGAAATATTTGCGAACAGATGAGTATTTTTCTACAATTGAGTGTTCCTTAATATATTCAGTTTTCCAATTCTATACAATGCTATACAAGCATGGGCACCCGCAGGATTTCTTTCCGGGGGGAGGGAGGCAAGTTGTATTTTTCATTTCTTTACCTACCTGCCACTAGCTGATGATGATACGTACCTCCGCCCCGCAATTTAGTTTCATTCCTTACTTGCTTCGTGTTATTCATTATTTGGCTGTTCTAAACCGTCGGGTACATATCTTCATGGCATGAATGGGAGGAGTTTTTTTTCTTTCTTTTGTGAATCATCGCCATAATGTTCATTTCTTAAGAACAAGTAAAATAAAAACCAAGCAGTACATTAAAATGGTAATGTTAATCCAGTTCGCCGGATATTTTCAAATAATCCCAAATTACTAAGTTAAATAAAACTGTGGAATTATCCCTACATCTAAATCAGTTAACTATCAGTATCCTCAATTTATAAAATAAACTGGTGCGAAAATGAACAGCCGAAATATTCTCGGGATTCCATGCGGGGCCCATGGCCCCTTCTTGCCCCCTCCCCTATGGGCGCCCATGAGTAAAGCCCTACGCGGGTGTGGATATCCGCAACATTTTTCGCCTTCCATATATAGTTTGCATGGCTGTGCGGATAGCAGATAAGCTGCAGATTATGTTTGGATAAAATTTGCGGATAGCTTTTAGAATATAATCCGAACTTGTTGAATTTCATTACTAGGACCCGGATGTTTATGAGATGACATATTTTTTCCGTTATGTTATTTTCATGAGAAATGTAAGATGATTATTTAAGCTAATCTCATTCAAATTAAGTCATTAAGCATAATTAACACTCCGGACTGAAAGGGTTGCAATTCTGGCTGGATAACATTCATTTTAAACATAGCACTTGACATACAAAGCCTAAAGGAACGACTTTCTAATGTGTTGCTTTAATGCGTTATGCTTTATCTAATTAAAAATATTATAGTAATGCCAGTAGATTCGGATAACAAACGTGCGCATGCGGGGCGGATGCGGATAACAGTCGTGCGTATGCGGGACGGAAGCGGATAACGCTTTGTTTACCGCGGAGGGCTCTAACCATGAGTTCAAGCGTAGTTCCGCAAATAGTCGCGTGGAATACAATTGACTATTTGGTACACCACTGGAACGCTATATAGTGGCAATTGATGTAATATTTCACGGTGATTGTAATGGGAAGAACTTCTTGGAAAGGTACTGAACAGAATGTACCAAAATCTAGTGTGTTATGTTCGTAGATATAAAACAAATGAACAAATGAACGCGACCAAAGGAGGGTTAGTATCGAACTTGGAGAAATCTGACCATTGCCGTTCAGGAGGGTCACGCTCGTTTTAAACAAAGGTTTACTGAATAATTACTGCCAGACCTCCGTCCACATTCAGTTATTATGGACAATGTGAGCATTCTCTCAGTGCAAATTAACAAAACTCCGACCTCGAATAACAGAGAGGCTTACATTATCGAGTGGTTGTCTTCTAATGATATTCCCCACAACCCATCTCAAACCAGAGTGTAATTGTTACTTCACAAATCCACTCATTATAAGTACGAAATTGATGAAATAGCAAGACAACGCGGACACAGGTCCGACGAGAAGGAGGGGCAAATAGGGCTACAGCCCTGGGGCCCGAGCGTACTGAAGGGCCCGAAAGAGAAAACCACGTCTTCTTAATTGCTATATTAGTCTTTTAAATAAGTCCAAGCAAACTCTTGAAAGGTAAAGTGAGTAAACTTTAAAACAATGGTGGTTTTTGGGCCGTTGTAGAGCGAAAACGTTGGGTCCAATTCAAGTTATTTCTAAAGAACTGTTATTTACCTAGGTATGTACTGTAGTCTATTGGCAGCAGGTAAAATTTCAAGCGTTACAGTGCTAATGGCAACTTAGAAAATGTAAGCACGCTACGAAATTTAAAAGTACAAAATTCACGAATGAATATAAAATGAGATTATGTCCCCGCAAAAAGCCTGGTTGGTGAAAAATCAATAAGTTGAATAGCTTCCCTTTCCCATATAATTTCACATAACCAAATATTGAAATTTTAATTTATTTTAAGAAAAAGCATGAATATTAGGAGTTCACGGAAAGAACTCAAATGTGGGGTGGCAGTCAATACCGTGGGGCTCAAGATCACTCCCTATTGTCGCGGCCCTGCGTGAACATTGTGTAGTTTTGGTACAACCCAATTGGGGGCGCACGTGAAATCTTATGTTGCAAGAAAAAAACCAATACGTTCCGAATAGGAGATGTTGAGAGAATTACGGACGAAGCGACGATTGACAGCATCACAACATGCGCTTGGGCAGGTTGCCTAAGTTCTGCCGAAAGACTGAGGGAAGAAAACTGAGAAGTCGGCTGAGTGGAGGTTGAATGCTTACTGACTTGCTTCATAGCAATTAGCAACACTGCGGGAAGAGCAGTCTGGCGACATCACAGTGAGTGTCTCTGTCTCTTTATGTCCAAAACGCTCTCTCTCTCACCTGCCACCGTACGCGTTCTACTCTGTAGCATGGTCGGTAATGCAGATTACGCGACAATAGCGCTCACCTCTCAGGTGGCCATTTTTGGAAATAAAAGGCGATTCACGACCCAAGTTTCGCTCCCTCTTAAGAGCATTTTTTTTAAGTTTGGTAGATTTTTTTGGTCATATTTTAGAGAAATCGGCCTTTTAAGGTCATTTTTTTCAATTTAGTCATGTCACAGCTTTATATGAGGGAGTTACGTCTCTCAGAGTTAAGAAGAAGCTGGTAGCTATGAACATAAACCTTTTGTTAACTGCTAGAAATCTATTTTGATTGACTTTTCAGTTTGAGCCTCAGATGTAATTTTTGAAATATTGGTGAGTTTAGTTTATTATTATAAGATCATTTTCTCCATTTTATAGTGCATTTTTCCATTTTTAGGTAATTTATTACAGTCGTTTTTGAAAATGTTCAGTGCATTTTTTAACCTTTTTTACTGCATCAACATCCGGGCCCTAATGATTGTATTCCACAAGTGTGACGACGCTTGCTGAGCGTAGTCACATAGCCTATCTCTTCAACTTTTATAGTATCCTAATCTAAATGTACTTTGATTTCATTCCAGGTACTAATTTTGGTATAAAACGGATGACTCATCACGTTGATTGCTGCTAAGAAACCAAGCTATGGTTAAAACTCCATAGTACGGTGGATGCATCAACATCTCATAACTACAAGAAGACAGTTATTGTTAACCACTTGGGATCGGAAGCGAAGGAAGAGAGTTGAAGAAAGCAAGAAAATTGTGCGTGTTTCGCTAGGTAACTCTTACTGTCCACTTCCCCTAGAACCCATTACCGATTTAACTAATCCACAGACGCGAAGGGCTAAGCGTATGAATAGACCACTAAATGAAAGAGATGTGTTGTTTTTTTAATGTACATGTATATTATCGTGTTTTCCCTCCTAAAATAGAGATGATGTGAAAAAGGTAAAAAAAAGAGACAATGCAAGTGTTGACGTGATCGGTTAGTGCAAAGCATTATTTTGGAGATTTATAATAAAAGTGACTTAAAATCTAAAAAATCCTGTTTAATACTTTTAAAAAGGACCAAAGGTTTAAAACAAATTGTAAAAAATACTACAACCTTATTGTTTATCATTAGCTTGAGTGTTTCAAAGGCACAATGAAGAACATAAATTGTAATTAAAAACTAATTGCAGTTTGAGAGTGGTTATTACAAAAAAGTTCTTTAGGTCACCACGTACTCTTACACGATGAAAAAGTCTATTTTTGTGGCATCACTTTACTAAGTATTTTCTGTGTTTATGCAAAAAGTACAGCTATGATTCTTGTCACATATAAGAAGCGGTATATTCTGAACTGTTTTTGACCATGTAGTGCTACTTTGCTTTTATAGGATGTGTGAAATGAATACAAATTTGGACAGATACATTTTCAAAAAAATGTTGTATAAGTTGCTTCAGGTACACACTTCTCAGTTGTTTTTCAATCAAATATTCTCAAATTTTGTTCACATACTTGGAATGGATCATGGCAGATGAGTAACCACTTTGTTTAATTATTATTGGGACAGAATGCAAGAAAAAAATCCGAACTCTTTCTTTTTAAATTTCTCAAAAATATGTGTCAATTTTTCTCTTCCCAATCCATGCCTACTATGCTATGGAAGTGAAAATAGGTTAACATTCAAGTACTCCATTAGGCAAGTTAATGTAAAGAAAATAGCCCTCTATCTTAAATGGTTTACTAGTTATTGGTACCTAAACATGAAAAATGAGTATTAACGGAAAATAGCCGGCAAAGTTAAAAGTGTATTATTCAGAGCATGGGACGCTAATTTAAAAAAACGAATTTAAGGTAGTTGTAGACATCAAAACCCCAACAATCTATATATATTTGGATTCAGAAAAGAATGAAGAATTTTATGGCGCCAAAATAAAAAAATCGATTTTTTTCTTCATGCAAGAGTACGTGGTGTCCTTAAATCTTTTTCTACCATATCTGAAGGTAGAAAGGAACAGTTATATTTTTCATTGCTATCACTTTTTTTTTTTACAGGTACTTTGTCATTTTTGTAATTGTAGTTCACCGTATATGAAAGTACTATTCGCCAAGTAATGTGTAAACTCATCAAGGAAAACGCAGCTGTCCATTATACTTATTAATACTACGGTACATAAATTGAAGCCGATTTCATAATAATTAAAATTTCTATTTTTTTTTTGTGTTCACTGAATACCACGTTAACTTGAAGAGAAAGACTTTTATTTTTCAATTCCTTTGTGAAATGAAATGACGACATATGATTTTTCATTTTGTGGGTGTTCTAAACATTATTTTATTGTGGTCACTGAATATCGCATGAAAATATAGAGGAAGACTTTTCTTTCTCAATTCAATTGTGAAATTAAATAACTACATATTATGATTTATAATTGTAGTGGGAGTTCTAAACAGTTATTTTTGTGGTCACTGAATACCACATGAAAGCTTTTCTTTCTGAATTCCGCTGTGAAATGTAATGATTTGCACTTTAATGGAAGGTCTTAATATTCATTATTTGAAATATCAGGACCTTGCATTTCCGTACGCTTGACATATTTGAAGCCATTTTGCAGTGTTGCCTAAGTAATATATTTTGAAGCTTTTCAGTCGGTCAACACAAGTGAGCCCAAATTAGATCAAACGAGAAATTACAATTTATTTCCTAGTGCCCGAAATAAAGACTTCTCACATAAATGGGTAACTAAATTGGATGATTGGATGTTTCATTAACCGTATATACAGGATGTAATTGATATACGAGAAGTCCGTTACACTGGTGATAGAAGAGACTACCGTATTGTAAGCTTCCTAAGTAAAAAAAATATGTCACCTATCGTTAAATTGAAAGTTAAGCATTAAAAAAGTCAACGTTTGTAGGTTTTTCAGAAACAGTTCAAGCCGAAAGTGCAATCCAATGGTGGGAGGTTTGGGGAAGCGCGTGGTAGTGTGAGGCGGGGCGAGGTAGGGGCGAGAAGTTGTTGCGTAATCGGAGCATTGACCTACCTGTGTGGAAGAGAGGGCAGCTGACATTTATAGCACCACTAACGCACACCTAGCAGCGGCCTTGAACCTTACTAGTCATGCTGGCCACTCCCCATGGATAGGCTAGGATTGTGCCATTGGAAATCTCAGCGAGGAGGTCACTCAATTTCAGACTCTGGTCAACATTCCACAGCGTTGGATGGGATGCTGACGGGGAGGAATCAGCTGTGCTGCTGACGAGAACGCAGTCTATTCCCTTTTCCAAAACATTGACCGACCAGTTTTGTTATTAAATTCCACCTACACTAATTAAGATACGACTAAATTTCATGAAGATATTTGCTTAGAATACCATCATCTATCGCCAGTGAAACGAACTTCACGTATATCAATTACACCTGTATAATTGATGTGATTTATTTCAGATAGTGGTAAATTAATTGTATAAGGTGCGTTCAAAAAGTAACGAGCCGGAGGTTGTAATGCGCAAACCGGTGACCACATCGGCTAATCGTGGCGTGTGTAACGAGGTGTGGTTCCGACCAGGGCGTGGAAGGTCACAGCCCGTCGCTAGAGGGCACGCGTGCACATCACGTGACGATACAAAGTGACCAGCAGCATGCATCAATCGTCCAACGCTTGACAGTCGCATTGCAAACAGTGACATGTAGGCGTCAAACGAGGAGCAAAGAGGTGTTGGTCGGTTTCTGACAGCGAATTGAGTAGGGGGAACGGACATTCATCGCCGAATGTCACAAGTGTACGGCGAACACGGCATGTCCCTTGCAAGGGTCAAGGCGTGGCACAAGCGCTTCAGGGAAGGACGGGTGTCGTTAGCCGATGATGCCTGGTCTGGGGCACCCCCCTGCATTACCGATGACAACGTCCAGCTGGTTGATGCACTCATTACTCAGGACCGCCGAGTGACAGTGAACGCCATAACCACCGTGGTCGGATTGAGCGTCGGAAGTGTGCACACCATCATGAAGGAACGACTGCACTTGCAGAAAGTGTGTGCCCAATGGGTGTGTACCACTGCCTACAACCACACCAGGAAGCATGTCGAATGGCCTACTGTCTTGGTCTTGGTTGGACGATTGATGCATGCTGCTGCTCGCTTTTTATCGTCACGTGACGTGTACGCGTGCCCTCTAGCGACGGGCTGTGACCGTCGACGCTCTCATCAGAACCACACCTCGTTACACACGCCACAATTAGACGATGTCGTCACCGGTTTGTGCATTACAGCCTCCGGCTCGTTACTTTTTGAAGGCCCCTAGGTGCGAGCAGCAACATGCATCAATCGTCAAACGCTGCCAGTCGCATCGCAAACAGTGACATGGAGGCGTCAAAACGAAGAGCAAAGAGGTGTTGTTCGGTTTCTGACAGAGAAAGGAGTAGGGGGAATGGACATTCATCGCCGAATGTCACAAGTGTACGGCGAACACTGCATGTCCCTTGCAAGGGTCAAGGCGTGGCACAAGCGCTTCAGGGAAGGACGGGTGTCGTTTGCCGATGATGCCCGGTCTGGGGCACCCCCCTGCATTACCGATGACAACGTCCAGCTGGTTGATGCACTCATTACCCAGGACCGCCGAGTGACAGTGAACGCCATAACCGCCGTGGTCGGATTGAGCGTCGGAAGTGTGCACACCATCATGAAGGAACGACTGCACTTTGGCAAAGTGTAAGCCCAATGGGTGCCCCAGAGTCTTCAACCACACCAGGAAGCATGTCGAATGGCCTACTGTCGTGGTCTTGGTTGGACGATTGATGCATGCTGCTGTTCGCTTTGTATCGTCACGTGACGTGCACGCGTGCCCTCTAGCGACGGGCTGTGACCTTCCACGCTCTGGTCGGAACCACACCTCGTTACACACGCCACGATTAGCCGATGTGGTCACCGGGTTGCGAATTACAGCCTCCGGCTCGTTACTTTTTGAATGCACCTTATAATTGACCGATTGAAAAACTTCTAATCATTTCTGTATGCTTTCCAAAACATTTATGGAACCGTGCCATGTTACCAAAAATATTTGGGTGTATTAACTTCACAATGACCATTTTATAATTTAAAACGAATAATGAAGATATCCTAAATCTGCAAGATATATTTGTAATCAATGAACAGAGTGTATGGATTACCTTATAATTGTATCAGATGATGTTTGTATGTATTTTCTTTATAAATGTTGGGAAGATTCATATCAAAGACTCATTTTAGTTTCCATTCAATATAGATACCAATATTTACTAATATGTACTGCAGCGCAGTGTTATTATTAAACATCTTAATGATCAGATTTCTGCATGTGTCTGAGAATCTTCGTTAAATTTCTTAAAACAACGCTCAAGTATTTTAACGTATTCCACCTACGATAAATATTTAATTACCCATGTCACAATCACTCACTAGTCTGAATGATCGCATAAGTCCTATTATAAGTAATTGTTATCAAATAAAATATGAATGATCATCAAAGTCTACTGAAGCAATGAAGCTTCACAGTTTGGCTACTTTATCACTCATGTCGGCCCAATATATATTTTTATAATGAAAATATCCGTATTACTCTCGACCATGCAGAGTCTAAAGTGTTTTCAGCAAATGTGTGTTTAAAACCTTTAACAAAGCTCTCTCGATATCCATGTCATCATTGAAGTCACACAAATTAGAATTCTGCTGTGTGCTTTGTTATGGGGATGTCTTTTAGTGTTGTTTATTAAATGATTCATTAAAAATCATACCTTTCTTTGCCTTTTAACAATTCTGGAACACTGATGTACTAAATTAACTGCCCCGGAATTGAATCAATTTGATTAATAATGGAAACGCACCAGGGTGTGTAAATGTCACATGTTCTTTTAAATGTTCAATCATTTCATTTTCTTCAATATGTATACATTGTATTCAGTAAATCTTTGCCAAGAATGAAGAAATTTATTTGGTACTTCTATGCTATCGTTGGTATTATTTATTTTCCTTGACATGTTTCCTTAATTCCCATTCATGAACGTTTTTTTTTCTTTTTTTAATTTCAAATGCCTCACAAAACATACATTATTGGCTCCTTGAAAACATAGCACACCTGAAATGCATCGTATGGATGCCATGTTGGCTGGTTATATGTACTGTATATTATATTGAATTATATGCCAACAGATGAATATTTTAGTGGTGACTCATTATGCCATCATACATTTCTATTGCTTGTTTAGGACAGGGGAAATATAAACGTGCTTTTAAAAAAAATTAGCGCAGCTGTCATTTCTAAGTTCTCTTAGAAATTGAATTAGATGACAATATCTTAAACCTTCTATGAAGATGTAGCGTGCTGAGTGTCACTGCTCTCGGATAAATAAGTAGCGAGGAAAATCCATATAAATATTTAAATTTCATGTCACCGCCATGTTGGATTTGTCTTCATAAGGTTATTGAAAGTCCCATAGGTGAACGTATGTTAACTGCCTCCACCAACGCACAAACTTTCAGTTTGATTGCTGTAATAGATTCACAGATATTGAGAACCGTCTAAATATTTTGGATGATCGCCATGTTGGATTGTTCTGTATGTTAGCCATAGAGGTTTTGTACCATTAGATGAAGATTATTGCCTAGGTTTTTGATTCAAACGTTCTCTTCAATCTCATGCGGTGGCATCTAGTACCCAAGTTCGCGGCTAAGTGTTGTTTACGGTAGCATTTGGTAGCAAATGCCGGGACAGTTCCAACAGACGACAGTGTGACGACGAACAGAGGATGGCCGCCCTCCGGCGGTTATCGCCACCGGTTGGGATTCGACTTCCAGAGTCATCGCATTGCAGTGGCTTGGCAACTATGTTGGTTTTGCACATTAGCATCACATAGATGAACCTACCTTAGTATTCTGTATCACCAGACAAAATTCGAGGGAGATATCAGTAAGAGTTTTTGAGATATAGAATGCCGGTGAAATATTTCGAACAGCCGACATCTTGCCCTTATGAGAAAAATTGAATTGAATTACAGTAGATGCTAGTAGATTAAACCTTATATAAATATTCATCGCATCAATTTTCTCTGCGGTCGGATGATTAAATCCCGAGAAAATACCATGTACGTTAATTATTTTAACTTCGCCTGGCCACTGTGTTGGTTTTGAACTTAGATTTTAAGCATCACGTAGACGAACATACCTCAGTATTCTCTTATCACCATACAGAATTTGAGGGAGATGCCAATAATACTGTAACTTAGTCTCGGAGATATAGAATGCCGGTGAAATATTTCGCATAGCCGTCATGTTGGATTGGTGAACCGTATTGTTACGTAGTGCTCCTCGAAGCTTCTCCCCAGAACGATGACGTCGTCTAGGTAGACCAGGCAGATCATCCATTGTAGTCCCCTCAGAATGGACTCCATTAGCCTTTCGAAGGTCGCAGGGGCGTTGCACAGACCGAATGGCATGACGGTGAACTGCCAGAGCGAGCTGCCCACTGAGAACGCAGTTTTCTCGCGGTCCTTAGGGTGGACCTCCACCTGCCAGTAGCCACTCTTCAAATCCAAGGTGGCGAACCAACTTGATCCTGATATGGTGTCCAGCGTGTCGTCGATCCGGGGTAGAGGGTAGCTGTCCTTCTTCGTCACGTCGTTCACCCGCCTGTATTTCACGCAGAACCTGGTGGAGCCGTCCTTCTTCTTCACTAGCACGACTGGAGAGACTGCACCGGTACATGGCGGCTAAACTTTTCTGGCTGTCTACCATCTTCTTCAGGTCCTCCGCTAACTTATTCTGACCGTCTTCTAATTTGGAAGTTAGGTCCTCGGCTAAACTTTTCTGGCTGTCTTCCATCTTCTTCTGGCCGTCCTCTAAATTCTTCTGGCCGGCCTCCATCTTTTTCTGGCCGGCCTCCATCTTGGTTTCCATGCCACTTAACTTTTCTAGCAATGCTGCCAATTGCGCTTCCATTTTAGATGTTTTTCTTGTAAAGGGCATGCACTCGCAGGAAAATTAGAGAACTGTGGTAAAATGACCTGCTCGGGCAATGAAACCAGGACCTTCAGGTGTTGTGCTTGTGCTTGAGTTCGTAATCCGGCGTCTGACACCAGTTGTTACGTGCCACTCCTAGTGGCAAGTTCGTTAACTGGATTACGGTGGGTGAAAGCACAACACAATTGTTTCTTTAACGAAATATTAGCTTTATTGCAGGCCAGGAAAAAAAATACACCACACAATAAGCACTGAACCTCACTTCATAAGACACTACTAGTCACTATAGCTTCCACACTTAGCCTACATTTACACTACTGTCCTCGCTATTAATACCTGCAACTCTGCCTTGTATACAAAAAAAACAGTTATTTACGATAGCCAGTCACTCACCACTACTCACTGCTTCGCTGTCCGCTGGTTAGGGAATTTCGCAATTCACCACAATATCTCTGTCGCACTAGGTAAGTACACACTCCTCAAAACTCAGCCCCTCCGTATGATTCATGCTGCCTCGCTGTCTGGAGAATCAGCCTCGCTAGGGTTATGTAACTTCGCACGTCACGTCGCCGCACTACTGTCGCTCAGGTAAAAGCACGCACTAGCTCAAAAACACTGTCCCTCCCTCGCTGATGAGGCCGCTTATATAGCAGGCTGGTGACTCAATGAATGCTTCTAGAATCGTCCAGGATTCACGGCTTCTCGAGATTTCCATCACTAGCTGAGTGACGAATATTCTGGACCATCCCTTTGTTCTCGCAGCCCGTTGCGAAAGGCGCAGGTAACACACAGAGGCAGAACAAAGCCCGGGACAGCTGTGACTCACGCGGCGAGGCGACGAAACAAACTCACAGCCGTAACAGTATTTTAGAAAAGCACAGTCGGGGTCGGACAAGATAGTAGAAGCATGTTGAGCTTCTATGCCCAAGATCGCGGGTTCAAACTCGGCCGAAGTCGTTGGATTTTTAAGAGCATTTTAAATCCCTCAGTAGCCTATGCCTTCCCTCGGAGGGGAAGTAAAGCCGGCGGGTCCACGACATTAGATTTATGGCATGTAAAAGAACATTCCACTAACTACAACTGTGTGAAACCAAATTTGGAGGTTAGATTTTATTATCGCTCTATTAAGTTCCAACGTTCGCCGCCAAGTACCAGTTGCGGTGGCATCTAGTAGCCAAGTTCACGGCTAAGTGTGCTTGACGGTAGCACTTGTTAGCAAAAGTAGGAACTAGGCCTACTTGAAATTGATCGTCTGCAGTCCTTACCTGAATTACAGATAACACACACTAATACAGCCATCTCTATTGACACTGGTTATCAGACAGATTCTACACACACCAAAAGTACACGGGGCTACATGACCGCGTTGTCGCAGCCCCTACACTGAGGAACCAACCAAGATAGTAGTACAGTATGTCCTTACCGCGTTTCATTTAAATCGCTCCAGGCATTTAGATTTTATTAAGGGATACACGCACATGCACACGGACGAAAGATGATCTCCTACGCCTATTTTTCATATGATGAAAATAGGCTAAAAATCAGTGCTGCGAACATAAAAATTCTGTGTCAACCGAAAATCCCTAAAAGTTACTAATTTCTGAAGTGTAATTTTAGGCTAAGTGGTTACCAAGGCAACAAGATTCTCAAACTGGGCCAATACTTTGAATTACATAAAACGTTGCTTCATATAAATAGTAATAATAATAATAATAATAATGCATTCCATTGGAAGATACTGATTTGGAAGAGATATGTAAGAAAACTCAAGTATTGATGACCAAGTATTGTTACGGCCTAGCTTTTACAGGGCCGTAACGCCCAAAAACCCATAATTACAATAATTACTACAATTATAAAGGATTCCTTCACCCCAGGGACCCGTAACTTAACGTAACGGGTAACGTAACGAAACTCGAGGTGTAACAGTATCATTCGGTTACATGATTTCGTTCGGTACTATAGTAACATTATAGCCTCTTCGTTACATGTGCACGGTACAAATTGGAATTCTATTCCCATATGGTACACGGTGGAGTAACGTTACTCATTTCGTTCCATGCACCATTCGGTACAGTTATAACGTTACTGCCTCTTCGGTACATGGACACGGTACAGATTGGAACTCTACTGCCATGCGGTATACGGCGGAGTAACGTTACTCATTTCGTTCCGCGCACCATTCGGTACACTTGTAACATTACGACCACTGCCTTGCATCGATACGTTATTGATTGGAACTCTAGCTTTGTACCGTAGTAACGCTCCTTTCTGTTACACGCAAGTGTACGTACATGAACGCTGTTGTTATTTCGAGATATTATTGAAGTTTGGATGGAAGCCATGTGTAGGCAAATTGATGGGAACGTTACAACCAGGGCTAGATAACTTAACCGTAACCGTAACGTTATTAGGCAATGTACCGGAAAACTCCATGATTGCATTTAGGTAAATGCGTTACAGAACGAAATACTTCGTTTCGACAAGAATACCGTATTTATCATATACTATTACAATAACGTTAGCGGCTTCGGTGGCGTAGTTGGCAGCATGCTGAACTGCTGTTCCCAAGATAGCGGGTTCAAACACAGCCGAAGTCGTCGGAATATTAAGAGCGTTAAAAATCCTTCAGTTTGCCTTCCTTCGGAGGGGAAGTAAATGATGATGATGATAATTGTTGTTTTAAGGGGCCTAACATCTAGGTTATCGGCCCCTAATGGTCTGGGTGATAGCGAAAATGTCAATGAAGTGGAAACCAGAACAAAAATTAAGAGCGAAGGAAAAGAATTACAAAAAGGAACTCATATTGAAACTACTCACAAAATGGAGAGCGATAATACTTACAAAAGGGAATTTAGGACGAAAATACTCACAAAAGGAATAGATTGAAAGATACACACAAAATGCAGGTTAAGTTCAAAATACGTACAAAATGCAATGTACAGTCGAAATGCCTACAAAATGAAAGTGAAATTCAAAATACTTAGAAAATGCAAATGAGATTGAAAATACGTACAAAATGAAATTGAAGTTCAAAATACTTATGAAATGTAATTGAAATTGAAAATACACAATGCAATTTGGATTGTAAAATGCACATTTCAGATTCCAAATAATCACAAAGTGCAATTGATATTCAAAATACTTACAAAATGCAATTGAAATTGAAAATGCTTACAAAATGTATGGTAGATTCAAAATACTTAATTGGATGGACAATACTTACAAAATGCAATTTAGATTGAAAATACTTACAAAATGTAATTTATATTCAAAATACCCACAAAATGCAATTGAGAATCAAAATACTTGCAAAATGCGTACCCTACAAAATGCAGTTTAGATTGAAAATACTTGCAAAAAGAGGTTTAGGTTGAAAATACAAAATGCAATTGAAATTCAAAATACTCACAAAAGTCCCAGCCCCTACATTGAAAGACTTACTAAGAAGCAAATTAGGTTGTCAATCCGTACAAAATGCAATTGAGGTTGAAAACACTCACAAAATGCAATTTACATCGAAAAGACTTACAAAATGCAACGGAGATTGAAAACACCTACAAAATGGAGTGTAGTTGACAAAAAAATTATCGCAAAATGGAATTTCGGTACACGGGGGTCCAATTAACAAAAAACAGTGCGGGAATCTTAATGAGCAACGGAAATATAATGAAAAGAAAACAAGAGGTCTGACCCCTCGAAGAATGAGGGATCAGGAAAGATTAGACAAGGGCCAATTAAGGCGGGAAAGTGAAAGAATCCCTAGGCCTCGGATACCCTAATAACGTCGGGGTCGGAAGAGAACAAGAGTTGACCAAGGGAGGTCGACAGGAAAGAAGACGGAGAGGAGCCCGACACAAGTACGTGGAAGCAATGCCGGACTCAGCTGGGGTCCCCTGGTCGCCAACCCACGTCCCACTAGATGTGAGCCCCTGGGGGAAGTAAAGCCGGTGGTCCCATGTCATAGATTTATGGCATGTAAAAGGTCCTTCCATAGACTAAACTTGTGTGCAGCTAAATTGCTAGGTTGGATTTCGTCGGAACGCTCTATCAAAAGTTTCAACGTTCACCACTAGGTATCATTGATATTTGGTAGCAAAAGTTGGAACTTCTTGAAATTGAACGGAACTTGTAGCTCACCCTAGGGGTGTCCACTTGAAGCAGATACAGACTCAGGCGAGCCGAGCATGTCCTCGGACACTCCCGGCAATAAAAGCCATATGATAAATAAATAAATAAATAACAATAACGTAAATTCAGTAACCGAATTAAAGAACGCTGTTATTCTGGTCTTTACCAATAACGTAATTGGGCGGGTGGCTCACATAGCGAATAACTGAATAACGTTATTGGCATCATTTCGTTATTAGTTCCACATGATGTCGAAGAACGAAATTTAACGAACAACTGACAATAACGTTATCAGAAGGCGGGTATATGGACGTTCCTCATAAAATCGTTGTCCGCCTATTTTCGTTCTTTGTCATACCCAATCTTTAAGGAACGAAATTGTAAGAGCTACCGACGATAACGTTGTTAAAACGACGGCTGAAATTGAGTTCTACAAATTAATGTTATTCCCATTTCTCGTTTATTATTAATCAAATCCAATCTTTATGGAAATAAATTGTACATATTCCGTCAAGAACGTTATTAAGGAAACAGCTCGAACAGACGACCATAACGTTATTGTTAGTATAGGCTATGTGATGTAGAAGGAGCGGCGTTGTTTGGGATTAGTCACATTATTCAAAGAAGGGTTAGGCCTATATGAAATAATTTTAGCACATTGCAATAATAAAGGAGGTGCCTTTTCCAATGTGGTACTAATTATATTTTTGCGAACCAAAATTACCCTTGTTGCGAAGAAAAATGAACTATGGATTCCCAATAGCTTCTAGAGAAATTTCATCATAAACGTATCGATATAACCTCTAGAAAACATGGGAATTAAATTTTTATCAAATAGAAACGTCTTAAGTCCACCAGAAACCTTTCAATTGATTTGTCTCGAATTTAAATCGGTAAGTTCCACTTAAAGTTTGTCTGTCTACCACGCAGTCCACCTGGTGGCGCAGTACCCCTGAGGTCCAGTCTCCCACTTATACTCTACTAACTTAAGGCCACTGCCACCTCCTTCCCAATCCTAACTTTAATAACAGAAACCACAATAACACAGGCTAACAGAAATATTCATTATTTATTTATTTATTCACACACCCTAGTGCACGGAGGTATATGACCACTACGCCCAAGATGTTACAATGAAACAACAACAACAACATACCTACCATGTAGCACCATACCATTTGCCCATCAATATTTGTATGTTCGGTATCCTATTGCTGCTTATTGACATAGTAAATTTCGTGTGGCCTTCTGGAAGACCGAGTTCGTCTAATTGACACCCGTGGATGAATTGATAATGACTCCAACCTTACGTGCATCGATACTGTGCTGTTCAGTACCCTCTCCTTATGGGCATACTGCTTGTGTTGTACCGCGAGCATTGGCCTTCAGAGTACAGATAGTACAGATTGTAACGTTAAAGCTTGTATATAGGCTCAATTCCTGTACAGGCATGAATAACTTTATTCGCACCAGCAATACCTGTTCCGATTGGCTCAGCTGCAAGAAATGAAAGATGGAGGAAAGTTGTGGATTGAGTTTAATATTTGCAGTTAATTGGCATTATTAATGCAAATCAGTCATTAAGATGCGTAACGTTGAATACATGAAAAGGCACTGACTGATTGAACGCATTCCTGTCAGTATTTAAGTTTTAACAGAAATCATTCGACATTTAGCTATAAAAATGAAGTTACGTAGCTATAAGCTTGGTTAGTAAGTGAAAAGTGTACGAGTGCTAAAGCTATAACTTGGTATCTAATGGGTATTGGGTTCGAGAGGCTCTATGGCCAAAATTTTTATTATTTTTGAATTATATTGTTGTATCTACACTACTTCGTGCTGTAAGTTTTGAACTTCGCATGATCTACGGGGATGATGTTAATAATGGATATTGGTAGGGAAAATTGTTCTATTCTATCATTCGAATTTGTTCTTCCCCATTCAAAACCATGAATTCTTCTACTAATCGTGAAAGTATAATAATATTTTCATACCACAATAATACGTTTACTCCAAAATAAATAAATAAATAAATAAATAATAATAATAATATTAACAATAAAAACAAGTAGTTCCGTGACAATCTAAAGAGCCAACTTTTCTTTATATTTAAGATTCATGCCAATAATTAATCTAAATAAATCTATCTAGAATAATAACGAAATTAAGTTGGTCATACTGTTAGTAATTATTTGAAATACACCTGAAATAATGTAGCCTAAGTCCCGTATAACACGACACTCGTTAGCGTGAAGCTTCTACCAGTACGGGTATACACGCTGGTATAGACGCGTATATTACCGTGTGTTTTTTAGCCTACTTTTCTCACTTTGCCAAAATGAGGAAAACGTAGACTTATGAGATCGACCAGGGAAAAAGATTGTCTGTCTGTCTGTCTGTCCTTCTGTATGTCTGTCTGTCTGTCTGTCTTTGTGTGTGTCCTCCCCTATCGACTCCTAAACGGCTGCAGCTATCGAGACCAAATTTGGTAAGAGTAAGATATATACCTGAATATATCACGGCCATATTTGAAATTTACGTCTGTTCTACCAACTGCTGAAAAATCGCAATTTAAATTTGAGTACTATGTTCTATATCTCAGAAGGTATGCATGCGAACTATTTCAAAATTGGCGCACATATAGATAATAACATTCCAGATTAATTTTCAGAAATCCATATAGACCAGTTTTGCCAACATGATTCTAAGCCTGCCGGTAGGTCCAATTTCTAACTTCTATACTATCGATTGGATTTCAATCAAATTTCGTATGTACTATGTACTCTACAACAGATATGACTGTGCGTATTCTAAAACGCACTAGGGCTGCCATCTGTTAATAAATGCTCTCTCTAGGTTTAAACCCTATCTAATATATAAAAGTGAAAGTCTGTATGCATGTATGTATGTATGTATGTGGGTTGGTTCCGTATACAAATCTACACCGATCCACCAATCTCAACCATATTTTGCATACACATAGTTTAGGACCCAGAAGGAACCGCTGGCTACATGAATTTTCGATAGTCTTTCTCATTCATCTGATTTCGGCCCTTTTGCACTCAAAAACAGGCTAATCAAATCATAAAATATACTCATGAAGGAATGGCAAGGCAGATAGTTTCCATGGCAACATAGCTCAAGTCGAGACACGGCCGACTTGATGCCAATTGCGCTCAGCACTACCGGTATAGAAAATAAGGATCTTTACTTGAAATCCCGTTAGTTACTCAA
The DNA here is from genome assembly GCA_946902985.2 of Meconema thalassinum. Lineage (NCBI taxonomy): Eukaryota > Metazoa > Arthropoda > Insecta > Orthoptera > Tettigoniidae > Meconema > Meconema thalassinum. The sequence continues at coordinate 438,015,934 of OX336393.1, read as the reverse complement.
CTGCTCACACAGCACTGTCAACCGAGTTTAGCATAACAAAGACTTGACACTATCTTCTTTCTACTATATATTTGTCAAATACCACTCACTCACTCACTAACTCATTCATTTATTCATCACGAAATCTCAGAAACCACCGAACGGATTGGAATGAAATCTGGTATGCAGCTTCCTTAAGGGCCGCAAATGCCCACTAAGAGAGAAACTTTGGCTATTCAGGTTCTAAAGGGGTGTTAAGGGGGTAGACCTGCATTTAATTGAATAGCAATATCTCCCGATTGGTTTCATGGGGGGATGTGATACTCGGCATATAAACTCATCATTAAAAATAAGAAGACATGTGTCTGAGGGTTTTTCGATGTGATGTATATTATGAGGTGAAAGGGGTGAAAAGTGGGGATTAAAAGATTCCTAACGGAGCGTGTGTCTCTTAAACGACATAGGTGAGGAGTTTGAAACTCAGCGAAAAAAAAAATCAACATAAAAAAGAAGTAAATATGTGTTTGACAGTTGTTTCATAAATCCAATTTAAGGGGCCCATGGGGAGAGATGAAATTCTGGGGGGGGGGGAACAGGAAAGAAAGTGTCCTAACTGATTGACTGACTGGCTCACTCATCAAACTCAGGGTAAAAAAAATGCTTTAAAGTAGGTAAATAGCTGTTCGACAGTTTTTTTTCATAAATCAAATTTAAGGGGTTCATGGGGAGGGGTGAAATTCTGAAAAAAGAAAATTGAAAGAAAATGTCCAGACTCACTCACCTACTCACCCACTCATCTTCGCCTAGCCAAAATTATTGGAGTTAGAAACATGACAGTTTGGGGATATGTTCATTGTATGTCAAAACCGTCTACTAAGGGAAGATTTTCGGATATTCAGGTTCTAAAGGGGTCTTAAGGGGGTTAAACCTGCATTTCATTGAATAACAATATCTCCCGATTGGTTTCATTGGGGGATGTGATACACGGCATATATACTTATCATTAAAAAGTAACAAGACACGTGTCTGAGGGTTTTTCGATGTGTTTATGAGGTTAAAGGGGTGAAAAGTGGGGATTGAAAGATTCCTAACGGAGCGTGTATCTCTTAAACGACATAGGCGAGGAGTTTGAAACTCAGCGGAAAAAAGTCAGCATAAAAATAAATAAATATGTGTTTGACCGCTTTTCCATAAATCCAATTTAATGGGCCCATGGGGAGGGGTAAAATTCGGGGGGGGGGACAGGAAAGAAAGTGTCCTAACTAATTGACTGACTGACTCACTCATCAAACTCAGGGGAAAAAACTGCTTTAAAGTAAGTAAATAGCTTTTCGACAGTTTGTTTCTCAATCAAATTGAAGGGGTTCATCGGGAGGGGTGAAATTCTGAAGAAAATAAATTGAAAGGAAATGTCTTGACTCATTCACTCACTCATCATCGCCCAGCCAAAAATATTGAAGTTGGAAACATGACATTTCGGGGATATGTTCGTTGTATGTCAAAACCGTACACTAAGGGAGGTTTCTTGGATATTCGGGTTCTAAAGGGGTCTTAAGGGGGTTAAACCTGCATTTCATGGAATAAAAATATCTCACGAGTGGTTTCATTTGTGGATGTGATACTCGGCATATAAACTAATCATTAAAAATACGCAGACATGTGTCTAAGCGTTTTTCGATGTGGTGTATTATTATGAGGTGAAAGGGCTGAAAAGTGGGGGTTGAAGGATTCCTAATGGAGCGTGTAGGCCTATCTCTTAAACGACATAGGCGAGAAATTTGAAACTCAGCGAAAAAAAATCAGCTTAAAAAGCAAGTAAATCGGTTTTCGACTGTTTTTTCATAAATTAATTTAAGGCGCCAATGGGGTGGGGTGAAATTCTGGGGGAAAAAAGGAGAGAAAGTGTCCTAACCGACTGACTAACTCACCCACTCATCAACTCAGGGGAAAAAACAGCTTAAGAAATAAGTTAATAGGTGTTCAAGCGTTTTTTCATCAATCCAATTTAAGGGGCCCATGGGGAGGGGTGAAATTCTGGTAAAATAATTGAAAGAAAATGTCCTGTCTGACTCACTCATTCATCACGCCCAGCGAAAACTATTAAAGTTGGAAACATGAAATTTTGGGAATATGTTCGCTGTATGTCGAAAACGTTGACTAAGGAATGATTTTTTTTATTCGGGTTTTAGAGAGGTGTCAAGGGGGTAAACGTGCATTTCATTGAATAACGATATCTCATGAGTTGTTTCTTTGGGGATGTGATATTCGTTATATAAACTAATCATTAAAAATAATCAGACATATGTCTAAGGGTTTATCGATGTGGTGTATATTATGAGGTGAAAGGGGTGAAAATTGGGGGTTGAGGGATTCTTGACGGAGCGTGTATCTCTGAAACGACATAGGGGTGAAGTTTGAAATTCAGTGGGAAAAACAGCTTAAAATACAAGTAAATAGGTGTTCGACCGTTTTTTCATAAATCCAATTTAAGGGGCCCTTGGAGAGGGATGCAATTCTGGGGGGAAAAAAACAGGAAAGAAAGTGTCCTAACTGATTGACTCACTTACACACTAATCAAACTCAGGGGGAAAACAGCTTTAAATAAGTAAATAGGTGTTTGACCGTTTGTTTCATAAATCCAATTTAAGGGGTTCATGGGGACGGGTGAAATTATCAAAAATAAATGAAAGAAAATGTCCTGACTGACTCACACACTCATCATCGCCCAGCCAAAATTATTGAAGTTAGAAACATGAAATTTAGGGGATATGTTCGTTGTATGTCGAAAACGTCCACTAAAGAAAGGGTTTTGGATATTCAGGTTCTAAAGAGGTGTTATGGGGGTAAACGTGCATTTCATTGAATAACACTATCTCACGAGTGGTTTCATTTGGGGATGTGATACTTGGCATATATTATTTATTATTATTATTATTATTATTTATTTGGATTTATTGTGCTTCTAACAGGCATATGCCTAATAAAAAGAAACAAAAATAAGCTGACACATGTCTAATGGTTTTTCGATGTAGTGTATATTATGAGGTGAAAGGGATGAAAAGTGGGGGTTGAAAGATTCCTAACGGAGCGTGTATCTCTTAAACGACATAGGCGAGGAGTTTGAAACTCGGAGGAAATTGGAGAAGTATAAATTCTGTCCTAAAACTTCCCCATACGGGAGAACGAAACGCATCAGGCGAAAGCCTGGCCAAAATAACTACTGTGGTCAAGAAAATTAGACTGAAACGGTGCGGGGGTATTGGGCATGAAATACGTGACTAGAAAACCAATATAGGGAGCAATGCATTAACAATTTTTATTCCTAATAATAAATTTATAATAAACAAACAAATTGCACTTAAGTGCTTATTACAGAAATTAACAATTATAAATGTAGCAAAGTGTGAGGGCCTGATTACAGAACCCAGATTATAGAAAGGTCCATGAAAAGCTTGCTTGATTGGAGAAAAGCTGAGCTTAATATATAAAAATGCAGTTTATAAAAAGAGAGAACCATAAAAAATAATTAAGAGTGTAATAACTGGTATGATATAAGCTCTTTATAAAATTAAACTTATCTTTGAAGAGAGTTGAAGAGAGTTGAAGAGCCAGCTCCTTAAAAAGTTCCAGCTAGCACACGTTGATTTAAAAGTCTTCACGGTTTTCTTGGAAGGAGGCGTACATGGCCTAGAGTTATGTGCACCATCGATAAAATGTCAACTTTCTTTTCTTGCGCAGGAATGACATTTATAGTTTCCAAGAGCTGATCCAGAGATATTTTGAAGGACGATTCCAAGTATCCCCTCTAAGGTGAAGTTGAAGAGTACAGCGGCTGGCAATTATTCTTGCCATCTTGAGCAATACGTCATGGTGCAGATCTTGTGACGTAACTGCTCGCTAGCGTAGATATCAGCGATGGTGTCATGAGAGGTAGCGGTGACCAGCGGGTTGAAGTGATCAGCAGTGGTGAATCAGAAGTGTTGAAGTGGTTCAGAAATGGCGGTTGATCCGAAGTGACGAAGAACGCCAGCAAGCGGCGTCTTAAATAGGGACCATAGAACTCTCTCGAAGTTTGGAGATCGCCCGACCAGACAAAGACCTGCCATTGGTCGAACGAAAGTCAGGGTGACGTCAGTCGACACTACTCAGCAGACAGTGGATCAACCAGTAGATGTCTGGTATGTCGTGAGTGAGGACGCTTGAGATAGCGAGACTGAAACACTCGAGGTGAGAAATATAATATTTATGAATAAGTGATTGATAACAAGATTATGCATATGGTTTAAGCAATTAACAATTGTAAATAAATAATTACCATTCGGGGATCTCAGTAACAATAAATAAAATTTGACCGACAAATGGGCCAAGCTAAACATTGAAAGTATCACAAAAGTGATCATGCTCCGAGAACTCCGAATGAAAACAAACAAAAGAATCAGTCAAAGCAAAACATGGATAACAGACGAGGAGAAACTAAGACTCGAAAGGCAAAACAGAAATAGCAGAGATGGGTCTAGTATAACGACCTTTACTAGTTAAAACATCAATAACTCTGACGCGTTTATCACGGCCAAAGTGGCAGTGAATAACTCTACCTAGGTTCCACACGAGAGGCGGAGATGGGTCTCGAAGAAGAACCATGTCCCCCACTCGTACATCTGGTTGAGGAAGCCGCCATTTCTCACGCCTATTTAGCAAGCTGAGATATTCTAACTTCCATCGGCGCCAAAAAGAACAGCGCAAAGATTCTACTTTTCTCCAAAAGATAGGCAAGTTAGGATCACAGCGTCGAACCAGCAAAGGCGGAGTAGCAGCAAGCGAACAGCCAATCAGGAAGTGACTGGGTGTTAAAGGTAAAAGATCCTTAGGATCGTTTGAAAGAGGGGTCAGAGGTCTGGAATTTACAATACCTTCAATTTGAATAATCAAAGAGTTGAATTCCTCATAAGAAAGTATGGTAGGACCAAGAGTTTTCTTAAGCTGTCTTTTAGTAAGTTTGATGCAGGACTCCTATCGGCCCCCATGATGGGGAGCATAAGGCGGGGTGAAATGCCATTTGAAACCTTTAGAATAGGAAAAGTTGGAAATTTTTTCTTTTGCAGAAGGGGAGCTTAACACTTTTTTCCAGAGATCAGAAGCGCTTACAAAAATTTTTGCATTATCTGAAAAAACTTCAGATGGAACACCCCTTCTAGCAGCAAATCTAGAAAAGGCGGCCAGAAAGTAGGATACAGAAGCGTTCGTAACCAACTCAAGGTGGATACCTCCCGTCACCAAACATACAAATAACGAGATGTAGAGTTTACCTAAGATTTTGCGCTTAGATGAAGAGGGATTGGTCTGAGATATGTAAGGACCTGCGTAATCGATCCCAGTAAGAGAAAAGGGCTTACTAGGTTCTGAACGAAATGGAGGTAAATTACCCATAATCTGCGTGGCGGGCCTTGGTTTAACCTTGAAGCAAGGTATACACTTTTTGACAACAGAAGAAACCTCATGAACGCCATTGATGATCCAGTAGAGTTCACGAATTAGACAGAGCAAGGTGCGAGTGCCAGCATGAAGGTGTTAATAATGAAACTTTTTTATTATAAGGGTAGTGATAGGATGCTTTGAAGGAAGGATGATGGGATGCTTTTTCCCATCCTCACAACTAGACATAGCTAATCTTCCACCCACACGTATTATGCCGTCCTGGTCTAGAAAAGGAGAAAAGGAGACTTGGGTAAATCTTTACCACTTATAAGAGCTTGCTTTTCAGGAGCAAATACTTCCTGCTGAACAAGTAACAAAATCTTGCAAGTAGCAAATTCTAACTCTACTCTGGAAAGAAAGGGTTGAGGCTTCAATGGTTGATCATTTACTAAATATTTCCATCGGAAGATATAAGACACTACACGAATCAATTTATCAAATGAAGAGTATCTATGAAAAAGGCTAGTAGAAGTAGAAGTAAGATGCGACGTGACAGGGTCATTACGGGCATCAGGTATTTCTTCTGCAGATTGATTAGCTAAGCGAGGCCAGCAAGATGATTCCTGACTTAGCCAAGGAGGACCATTCCAGTACAGGTCTGAAGAAATCAATTTTTTAGGCGTGCAACCACGTGATATTATATCCGCGGGGTTTTCACGGCTAGGAACATGTCTCCATTGTTTAGAATGAGAGACTTCATGAATCTTAGAAACGCGATTTGCCACAAAGGTATTCCAATGAGAAGAAGGCTTGGAAATCCAAGCTAATACAATAGAAGAATCGCTCCAAAAAATGTGCGGGAAAATTTTAACTTTAAACTGACATTTCGTTTAGTAGCTAATTCTTTTGCCATTAAAGCAGAGCATAATTCTAATCTCGGCAATGATACTGTTTTAAGTGGAGCAACCTTAGATTTAGCGCACACTAAATTAGAAAATCCAGGGAAAGTATCTGAGGAACGTCCTACTATGTATGCACAACAGCCATAAGCTCGTTCTGAACTATCAGAAAATACATGCAGGTCATACTGCTGGTATAAGGGATTAGAAATTAAAGGGCGGGGTATAGAAACCTTGGAGAGATCCAGCAAACTGCTGCGATACTCTAACCATTCTTCTACAAGAGGAAGGGGGAGATTTTCATCCCAGTCTGATTTTAATGACCAAAGCTTTTGCAAGAACATTTTTGCAACAATAACTATAGGAGCAATATATTGCAATGGATCAAAGATCTTTGCGATTTCTGACAGAACTTGTCTCTTAGTTACAGGGGGAGATTCTGACAGATGTACCTGATAAGAAAAGGTATCAGAGGAAGGACACCAAAAAACACCCAATGCTTTTACGGCTGCTTCATCAGTAGGAATGGCAACAAATTCATCAACTGGGACCTCTGATGAAAATTTTGATATAAATTCAGTGGAATTTGAAGTCCATTTATGGAGCGGAAAACCACCTCCTAGGAGTAGGGATTTCAAATCTTCGCACACAAGGAGCGCTTCAGAAATATTAGGGAAAGAGCCCAAGAAATCGTCGACATAAAATGCCGTTTTTAATGACTCAGAGGCCAAAGGATGATACAGATGACCATCTTGCTCGGCTAACATGTGGAGAGACCGAATCGCAAGAAACTCTGAAGGCTTCAGGCCATATGTCACAGTCTTCAATCTAAATATCTTTATGGGTTTGGAACTCTCATCGCGCCACAATATTCTTTGCAGATCTTGCTGCTCAGAATTTACGAGAATCTGCCGATACATCTGCTTAATATCTGAGATTACAGCAATAGGAAACCTTCGAAAATTAAGCAAAACAGAGGTGAGATCTGTTTGAATCGCGGGACCACATTGCAAGGTATCATTTAAAGAGATTCCATTGGAATCTGGTGATGAGCCATTGAAAACTACTCTTATATTGTCTTGCGTTAAGGAATTTTTCCATACCGGATGATGATTTAAATAAACTATTTCATTTAAAGGATGGTCAATTTCTTCTGATTTAGAAATTACCTCCATGTGATTGGATGATTCGTATTCCTCCATAAAGGAAGCATACTGAGTTTTGACAGAAGCATCTTGTTTGAACCGATTTTCAATAGCAAATAGTGCCCTAAGTGCTCTGGAATGCGAGCCCGTAATGGCGGGAGGATTGGGAATACGTGGAAGAGTTACTATAAATCTGCCTTCAGTATTACGGACAATGGTTTCCTTATATAACTTTTCACAAATTTCGTTAGAAGAAGAAGAAGAAGAAGAAGAAGAAGAAGAAGAAGAAGAAGAAGAAGAAGAAGCCTGAACATTCTCAAGATCCCAGAACTTGGTTAGCTCTTGGCTCAAATCGGTACCAACAAAATGACAATTCGATACAGTTTGAATAGGATTACGGTATATTTGGCCAGTAGCAATCCAACCAAAATCAGTTTCGCGGAAGAAAACATTAGGAGCAATTTTTACTTTATTGGAATGAAGACATTGCCAAAATACGCTTGAGCTGAAAAGAAGCTCTACGGGTGAAGCTCTGTTGAAATGAGGGTCAGCTAGCTGGACAAAATTCGGGATATTCCAACTTTGAATAGGATAAGAAGTGCCAGGAATATTGTTGCCTATAGACTTGATAATCAAACAATCTAATTGCAACTGCGTACCAAGATTATTAGAGTCCTTAAGATCCACTTTAGCAAAGCTTAAGGATTGTGATTTAGAGCAGTTTATTCCTGTAACCTCTATTGAGGTAGGATGTTTTGGAAGGCCTAACTTTTGTACCAACGATTCATTAATAAAATTGTTGGTAGCGGCATTATCCAATAATCCCCTAACAGATACCCATTTTCCGTGAGAATTTTTCAATAGAACCTGCACGGTAGATAATAAAACCTGGACTTTGCCAAGCGAGGTAGAACTTTGAGCATACGACTGCGCACTATTTTGAGAAGTCTCCGAGTTAGACTTGGTATTGGAACTGCTTGGTCCTGATAACCGTGGTCTTTCATGCCTGTGCAAAAGTGAATGGTGTCTTGCCCTACAATGAAAGCATAAACGTTGTGAACGGCAATTGTTTAACATATGCCTTCCTGACAAACAGTTGAAACAATGTTTTTTGTTCGTAATGAACTTTCGTCTTTCATCTACTGATAAAGATTTAAATTCATCACAATTGTATAAATTATGCGATTGCTGACACAGACCGCACGTTTGCATTTGGTTAGGTGACCGAGCATCAACAGGAAGAGCCTGTGATCTTAAAATTCTTTGATTAGAACTGCTAACCTTATGTTTTGAGAAGGCTTTTGAATCATAACTACTAGTTTTTTGATTAGCTATGGCGGAAAAGACTTGGCTTCTGGCCTTCAAAAAGTTAATAATCGCCTCATAAGTGCATTGCAAATTCTGGGAAAGTTCTGTTTCCCAGGCTTTTAATGTATTTGCATCCAATCTTGCAGAAATTAGGTGAACTAGAAATAAATCCCAGTGATTTACAGGTTGGTTTAAATTGGACAATGCTCTGACGTGTAACTCTGCGGTGTCAATCAACTTACGAAGTGATAAACTGTTATCTGCTTGCACGTTAGGTAACTCGAATAAGCTTGGTATATGGCGTTGAATAGATAGACGAATGTTCCCATATCTATCCTTAAGAAGATTCAGAGCAACTTCATAATTATCACTGGTCAAAGAAAGTGCTTGAATCATGTTAAGTGCGTTGCCTTGAACTGCCAGACGCAAGTAGTGAAATTTTTGTATTACTGGTATAGAAGTATTCTCATGTACTAAAGAATTGAATAATTCAAAAAATGGTTCCCATTCTATGTCTTTACCAGTAAATTTGGGTATTTCTAATTTGGGTAATATAATGCGTGAAGAAGATGTAGAAGATGCTGCAGAAGTTTGATCTTCTTGTTTTTCTTTTAAAGTTAAAGCCCTAATAAGCTGTTTAGCTTCAGCAAATCCCTGATAGTATAATTTTTCAACCTCCAACCTATCACTTTGCTGGTCCGGATGCTGAGTTTCTATACTGCATTGTATCTCATCATATTTCTCAAAGGCTTGTTCATAATTCTTAAGCCTCTGCGAAATTATGTCAAGATTATGCTCTTGGGGTTCGAGTTCCGTTAAGAAAGTACGAAACCGTGTGAGCTTGCCCTTACAAGAGGCTCTGGAGTTGCTAAGTTTTTCATCAAGGTTAGGCATATTACAAGTTGTTTGTTACTCACGTCAATATTGTGACTTCGAGTACTGGAAGTCAGAGGATGACAGCTTGCTATGTAGTAAGGTTTAGTCTGATGCGGAAGAAACCGGCTTAGCTTACGTTTCTCTCCTCTGCCGCACATGCGCCTTAAGCTGAAACGTACAATGTGAATTAGTGTTGAAACACAATGAACAAAAATTGTTAATGCAAAATTCACAATATTAAACAGATATGCAACAGATATGTTTCCCGGGGGTGAGGCACCAAAAAAATGCAAGAAAATTAGACTGAAACGGTGCGGGGGTATTGGGCATGAAATACGTGACTAGAAAACCAATATAGGGAGCAATGCATTAACAATTTTTATTCCTAATAATAAATTTATAATAAACAAACAAATTGCACTTAAGTGCTTATTACAGAAATTAACAATTATAAATGTAGCAAAGTGTGAGGGCCTGATTACAGAACCCAGATTATAGAAAGGTCCATGAAAAGCTTGCTTGATTGGAGAAAAGTTGAGCTTAATATATAAAAATGCAGTTTATAAAAAGAGAGAACCATAAAAAATAATTAAGAGCGTAATAACTGGTATGATATAAGCTCTTTATAAAATTAAACTTATCTTTGAAGAGAGTTGAAGAGAGTTGAAGAGCCAGCTCCTTAAAAAGTTCCAGCTAGCACACGTTGATTTAAAAGTCTTCACGGTTTTCTTGGAAGGAGGCGTACATGGCCTAGAGTTATGTGCACCATCGATAAAATGTCAACTTTCTTTTCTTGCGCAGGAATGACATTTATAGTTTCCAAGAGCTGATCCAGAGATATTTTGAAGGACGATTCCAAGTATCCCATCTAAGGTGAAGTTGAAGAGTACAGCGGCTGGCAATTATTCTTGCCATCTTGAGCAATACGTCATGGTGCAGATCTTGTGACGTAACTGCTCGCTAGCGTAGATATCAGCGATGGTGTCATGAGAGGTAGCGGTGACCAGCGGGTTGAAGTGATCAGCAGTGGTGAATCAGAAGTGTTGAAGTGGTTCAGAAGTGGCGGTTGATCCGAAGTGACGAAGAACGCCAGCAAGCGGCGTCTTAAATAGGGACCATAGAACTCTCTCGAAGTTTGGAGATCGCCCGACCAGACAAAGACCTGCCATTGGTCGAACGAAAGTCAGGGTGACGTCAGTCGACACTACTCAGCAGACAGTGGATCAACCAGTAGATGTCTGGTATGTCGTGAGTGAGGACGCCTGAGATAGCGAGACAGAAACACTCGAGGTGAGAACTATAATATCTATGAATAAGTGATTGATAAAAAGATTATGCATATGGTTTAAGCAATTAACAATTGTAAATAAATAATTACCATTCGGGGATCTCAGTAACAATAAATAAAATTTGACCGACAAATGGGCCAAGCTAAACATTGAAAGTATCACAAAAGTGATCAGAAATCAATCAGCTTAAAAATAAATAAATAAAAAAATAAAAAATAGGTGTTCGACCGTTTTTTCAGAATAGCAATTTAAGGGGCCAATGGGGAGGGGTAAAATTCTGGAAGAAAAACATCCACTAAGGAAGGATTTTTGGATGTTCACTCTCATCGACCAACCAAAACTATTAAAGTTAGAAGAATGATATTTTGCGGATATGTTTGTTGTGTGTCGAAAACGTCTAATAAGGAGGGATTTTTGGGTATTCAGGTTCTAAAGGGGTGTTAACGGGGTTAAACCTGCATTTCATTGAAAAACAATATGATACGACTATGACGCGAGCGAAGCGAGGCTAAAATTGAGATGGTGTGTGTCTGTGTATTACTCAATCTCGCAAGTAGCACTGGTCCGATTTACGTGAATTTTACATGGAAGTAGCTGATTTACCTGGTTAACATATAGGTTACTTTTGATTTCAATACTTTGCACTATTTAAAATGGCGACCATTTTAGTGACGTCACTACACCCTTTGGTTTCAAACTTTCATATTTCCATTTCAAATAAAAAAGTGAACGCTAAGAAATAGCAAACTTTTGATGGCATATGCGAGTTTTAAAATTACATTTTCTATCCGAAAGGTATCTGCAACTGTTAGCGAGTAAATCCTAAATTTGTGCTATAAAACACGGTCAACGCCGAGCGGTGTAGTTGGACAAAATATTCCATCCTTAATCTCCCTCTGCGCAGCACCTCGCCTATCCCCTGTTTTAACTGTCACCTTCACATTTTAATTTATTTATGACGCGTAGCGAAGCACGGGTACTTCAGCTAGTTATCAATATATCAGAAAATATGCAAGCCAACAGCTCTAAATTTTGCTTACGTATAGTACCCGACATTCTACCGTAGTTAAGTGTAACTTATATTCATCAGTGCTGCCAACACGATTCTAAGCCTGCTGATAGGTCCAGATTTTAAATGCATATAACTTCTATACTAACAAATCTATTTCAACCAAATTTCGTATGTGGTTTTTGAACCAAAACAGTTATGACTATTCGTATTTGTAAGAACCAGCAGGGCTGCCAACTATTAATAAATTCACTCTCCATTTGTTCAATCCTAGCATCAATATACCGGAAAGTGTGCAAGCCAGCTGCTTTAAACTTTGCACGCGTATAGTACCTGACATTCTAGATTAATTTGGAGTAACTAATATACCTTGGTGGTGCCAACATGATTCTAAGCTTTCTGACAGTTTCACTTTTTAATTACATGTAAATTCTATACTAATAAATGGACTTTATCCAAAATTGGCACTATAATAGACCGTAATATTTCCAATTAATTCTGAACATCACATAATAATGACATTGATCCTAACATGATTTTACGCGCACTCATAAATCCAATATCAAACAGCAGGTCAAGTCCATACTATCCACTAGACTTCAAATTTTGTATGTGCATTCTATACCTTAAGAGATGGAACTAAGAATATATTCAGAGCCACCAGGGCTGCCAACTGTAGTAAGTTACTCTATTAGGTTAAACTATTTCAGGTAGCCTATATTTCAAACTGCAGTACTTAGAAATGTTAGTATTATCAATTTGATTTCGTCAATATTCTAGATAGGTCTATATAGATTGGCATGAATGATCAATTTTAAGAAAAGCAGTCTCTTTAGTTCGCCACGGAACTACTTGTTACCTTCCATGCTAGGTTCGGCTTTCCATGATAGCTGCCATACAACTCACGAAATTGAACAGCTGCTATTTTTCCCGGCAGTTTGCATGGAAGTTTGAGTACAACAACCAATCGGATTGCTTTTCTCGTTCTAGTAGAGATCTTAGCGACAGCATAAACAAATAGGCTACATTTGTTATGTCGGTAGGAAGAGTACTGCTGCGTGGTCCTCCGCACCGCACTCCGAGCCCAAGGACTTTAGAAGCCCAGGATTTTCTGGTTTTCCTCTCTTTATCTCTACTCACTCCTTCGCAGTATCCATCAATCTTTTTCTGGGTCTTCCTCGTGGTCTCTTTCCCGTTAACATTTCCAAAAATATGTGTTGTGGTACTCTCTCCTCACTCATTCTCATCATGTGTCCATACCACTTCACTTTAGTTGGTTCTATCCCATCCTGGAGTTTCCAGATTCCTGTCCTTTTTCTAATTTCCTCGTTTCTTACTCTATCTTTCTTTGTCTTTCCTTCGATGCTTCTTAGAAACCTCATCTCTGCTGCCTGTATCATGCTCTCTTCCCGTTTTGTCGTCGTCCATCTCACCCTGACTCTAGTTATTAAATCCTAGTTGTGCATAAGTAAATTCTGTCTCTTGCATTTCATTCGCCCTTATACTCATTTCCCTATCGTCATGAAGAGTACAGCCGGTGGCTATCTCACCGACTCAGCAATTATCTAGCGACTGCAACAAGGTCTTGCACGCGTGCCCCTCACCCAGCAGGTGGCCCACGCACAAACCTATGCGGAGCGCCCGACCTGGGCCCACTTCCATCCCCTCTACACTCGTTCATTCCCCCAAACCCCAACACACACACCCTCACAGACACAGCCTCGTTCCAGAAAGCCACCCTCTTCTGAGCATTCCCCATCACCCAACTACCCATTCACCAAGCACCCGCAAGCCTACCAAAGAGGGTAGCGACCTGAACAATATCGAACACACCGCTTCAGATATTAGCATAGATGATCTTATTCCTGAGTGTAAAATTATTAAAAGTATTTATTTTGTTGTTATGTAATAAAAGTTTTACATTGCCTTGGAGAATGTAATGCGAAGGATACAAGAGGGCAACGCAGGAGGAACATTGTTTAACCGAGTGACGCAAGACCTTCCTTATGCAGATGATACTGATTTATTATCTGGGAGGAACAGGATTTGGAAGAGAAGCTAAGGGAATTAGAGGAATACGGGGCAGAGATTGGACAATTAATCAGTCGAAAACAAAGTATTGTGTAACTGAATGAGAAAGAATATGAACGCTGTAAAATTTTTAAATATTTAGGGTCAATCATAGCTGAAAACAAAGACATGAGAGAAGAAATACATGCAAGGATAGCAGCTGGAAATAGGAGGTACTTTGCTTTAAGCAATGTTTTTAAAGCAAGAAGTCTTAGTAGAAATCTGAAGCTGACTGTATATCGTACGGTAGTGAGACCTGTGGTGATGTATGGTTTGGAGACTTGGACCATGATACAAGGTAATGAGGAATTGTTAAGGAGATGGGAAAGGAAGATACTTAGAAAAGTATGTGGACCAGTAAAAGAGGTTGAATTCTGGCGAATCAGAAATAATATGGAGACAAGAGAGTTATATGGTAAGCCAGATATATAGTAGTGGAATTAAAGAGAAGTAAACTGCGTTGGTTGGGACATGTAGAAAGAATGACAGAAAACAGGGTTGTAAGGAAGGTCTTCAATGGGAAGCCAGGAGGACGGCGTGTGAGGGGAAGACCTAGGACCAGATGGCTGGACAACGTGGAGGAGGATCTGAGAAGGAGAACCAAAGCAGTCGACAGGTAAGAATGGGTGGAGATTGTCCGGGAGGCCAGGGTCCTGCAAGGGCTGTAGCGCCAAGGAGTAAGTAAGTAATAAAAGTAGTAATAATAACAAATCCACGATTTGATGTTTTTCAATGTAGGGGATAAACTTCAACTTTTATTTCCCGCCGTCTTAAAAACACCAGGCTAAGAATTCTGGTGTAGTTTAGTCTACAGAATGAATTCGTTTGTGTTGGCTGTACTGTGAATGTTATCAAGTCATTTTAGCTACTTTGCAACGACGAATTCACCCTGTTCAATTGATTTGTAAAATAAAAACCGCAGTTCTGTTTACCCGCAAAGAAAACTTTCCAGTTAAGTCACAATTGCTCGAGTTCTACAATTCATAAGTTGTTAAGAGATGTAAAGAAAACTGGAGCACCACGGAATTTAATAATGTTTCTCACTCTTTCTTCTTTTGTCGCTGACAACCGGCAATACGCGCACGTGGCTCGGTTGATGAGCCTTCAATTGACACCCAGGAATGCCCAAAATCATTTTATATTCATGCTTACTATTTTACTCAAACGTCAAACTTTTGGTTTGGACCAATAACGTGGAAGCTTTTGGTGAAAATCGACCAATTGTATCGCTCTAACAATGCAACATACCCGTTTTCCCTGAACGATTTATCACATCTGCTCATTTGTTCGACGTCATTCTTTTGTTAACACATATTAGCCACAAAGGATTGGCGGTCTTATATTCCATTTTATTGAGGTATTTCTTGATTTGGCAACGCATTTCGTCGTTCCTTTGTTAGCCTACGTTTGAATTTTGCCAAATGGTAGACTGATGTGTCCTACATGGGCCAAATAACAGTGTTTCCGTTTATCTCACCGTCATGGCAGTCGATTCTGAAATGACAAAACCAATTGGAGCCCCAAAATATCAAATCACTCAGGCTAAATCTAATTGTCCACTTCGGGGAGTGAAATAAAGTGAGAGTCTGTACATGAACTTCCAGTAATCAGTTAAGTCTACACAACCACATCATCAATGTAGTTATAATTTAGTGTTTATCCACGGGGTTAACCTAAGTAACCAATTAAGAAGATTATTACTATCAATATTAGACTAACGCTTAGGCTACGAACAGTTTGGAACGTAATCTCTTCTAAAGCTCGCGACGGTAGAAGTTAACGATCCAATGGGCTTTCATACTTAAACACACAAAATGTACTAACAACAGAAAACTCAAGAATTACAGATGTGTGGTACACTAAAAAATAAAATAAAAATAAAATTTTTACCAATTCTGAGTTATTACAAAGTTTAATTAAAAGCATCTGCAATTGTAAATACTGCTGTACAAAAGTGTTCCATACAAAGTGATTCAGTAAGAGCAAAATCTAATGATGTTCGCTGGACGAACGAAACTGGTCATCCAATTAAAATTAAAATTATCGAATTATTTAAGTGTATAAATAATTCATGTATTATTTCAGGCACTACTGACCGATTGAAAAGCGATTATACTAATGCCCACGATGTCACAAAGCCCCTAATTGTATCAAAAATAATGCCGTTAAAATCCTCAGTAGACGATGTAAGTAGGGGAGTGAAGGGGGTTCTAACCATTGTCATGGCCGCCGCGTTAGTCGAAGCCAATATCTCGTGAACCCAAGGTCGAATGTTGACAAATGAGGTGTCGTTGAACTCTGGCTGACGTCCTCTTTCCTATATTTTTCAAAACAATTTTGAAAATGATCTTTATGTCCTTTATATTTTATTATAAACCTTTTTTTAATTTTGATGTTTTTTTGAAAAAAGTTCAATTTTGAAATTTTTAAATTTTGGAAACTAAAAAGTTTACACATTTTTTGGGACATAAATGAATGACCCTGGCCCCCTCTACCCCCAAAATAAATGTCAAGTCTCTAGGACTAAAACTGTGCAGTGGTGGGATGACGGGGGTTCTGCCTCACCCCCTACTTTCATATAAACTTTGCCCGATATCTCCAGAACGCATGGTCGGATTTTAACGAACGAGATATTGTTGGCGTTGGGAGGACGTTCTCTTAGCTAAGCATGAGTGTTGGTATTTTTAGCCTACTTTCGATTTTTGCAAAAAATGAAAGTAGACTTATGAGATCAACACAGGGCGAAAAAAAGTGTGTCTGTCTGTGTGTGTGTATGTGTGTGTGTGTGAGTCTGTGTGTGTGTGTCTGTCTGTGTGTGTGTGTGTGTGTGTGAGTGTGTGTACTCTGAATGTCTGTCCCCCCTATCAATTCGAACACGGTGAATGCGAAATGAACGAAATTTGGTACAAAGGTAGCACTAGCAAAGGACACCTCAGTGTCATGTTTTATATCGCCGCCATCTTGACGGAAACGTAATGGCGGCCACACAAATGTTCAAAGCTTAAATCAAATTACGACTAACGTAATCATCCGATCTCTACCAAATTTTGCAACGACATACCTTTATGGGGGGAGCATCCTTTGACCAAACCAATAGGTCATCAGCGTAATAGTTTGCGGATGGCGGCCATCTTTGTGTGAAAATCGATTCCCCCTATTAATTCGAACACGGTGCAACCGAATGGAACGAAATTTGGTACAGAGGTAGTACTAACAAAAGGCACCTCAGCGTCATGTTTTATATCGACGCCATCTTGACGGAAACGTAATGGCGGCCACACAAATGTTCAAAGCTTAAATCAATTTACGATTAACCTAATCATCCGATCTCTACCAAATTTTGCAACATCATACCTTTATGGGGGGAGCATCCTTTGACCAAACCAATAGGTCATCAGCGTAATAGTTTGCGGATGGCGGCCATCTTTGTGTGAAAATCGATTCCCCCTATTAATTCGAACACGGTGCAACCGAATGGAACGAAATTTGGTACGGAGGTAGTACTAACAAAAGGCACCTCAGTGTCATGTTTTATATCGCCGCCATCTTGACGGAAACGTAATGGCGGACACACAAATGTTCAAAGCTTAAATCAAATTACGATTAACCTAATCATCCGATCTCTACCAAATTTTGCAACTACATACCTTTATGGAGGGAGCATCCTTTGACCAATCTAATAGGTCATTCACCTGATAGTTTGCGGATGGCGGCCATCTTTATGTCAAAATTGATTCCCCCTATTAATTCGAACACGGTGGAACCGAATGGAACGAAATTTGGTACAGAGGTAGCACTAGCAAAGGGCACCTCAGTATCATGTTTTATATCGCCGCCATCTTGACTGAAACGTAATGGCGGCCACACGAATGTTCAAAGCTTAAATCAAATTACGATTAACCTTATCATCCGATCTCTACCAAATTTTGCAACTACATACCTTTATGGAGGGAGCATCCTTTGACCAATGTAATAGGTCATTCACCTAATAGTTTGCGGATGGAGGCCATCTTTATGTCAAAATTGATTCCCCCTATTAATTCGAACACGGTGGAACCGAATGGAACGACATTTGGTACAGAGGTAGTACTAGCAAAGGGCACCTCAGTGTCATGTTTTATATCGCCGCCATCTTGACGGAAACGTAATGGCGGCCACACGAATGTTCAAAGCTTAAATCAAATTACGATTAACCTAATCATCCGATCTCTACCAAATTTTGCAACTACATACCTTTATGGAGGGAGCATCCTTTGACCAATCTAATAGGTCATTCGCCTAATAGTTTGCGGATGGCGGCCATCTTTGTGTCAGAATCGATTCCCCCTATTAATTCAAACACGCTGAAACCAAATGGAAAGAAATTTGGTATAGAGGTAGCACTAGCAAAGGGCACCTCAGTGTCATGTTTTATATCACCGCTATCTTGATGGAAACGTAATCGCGGCCACCCAAATGTTAAAAGCTAAAATGTAATTACGACCAACCTAATAATCTAGTCTCTACCTAATTTTGCAACACCATATCTTTATGTGGGAAACATATTCTGACCAAACTGCAAGAACATCAGCCCAATAGTTTGCAGATGGTGGCCAAGTATGTGTGCAAATTGATTCCCCCTATCAATTCAAACACGGTGAAACCGAATTGAACGAAATTTGGTACAGAGGTAGCACTAGCAAAGGGCACCTCATATTCATGTTTAATATCCCTATAGCACGTTGTATTTCAACAAGCTCCTACAACCAACATTCAATCATACTCCTTGAAAAGGACAAAGAGTTATAACAATACCCATGCTTTTAGGAGAAAGTATGCTATATGTTCTTTACTGAACATCTTGTTTTAAACAAATTTAGAAAATTTTTGTTTTTATTGGATTGGCGCTATTTTGGAAACGGTGAATTGGAAAAACTTTTGTTTGACGTTAATGAAAGGTGGGTATGCCTTCTAGGAGGGCAGCAAGTTTTAAGGGTGTAGGAGGAAAAAATATCATAGCCTACTTTCTCGCGAACATTGGTGATCATTGGCGAACGGATGGTCGGATTATAACAAATGAGGTGTCGTTGGACTCGAGCTGACGTCCTCTTTCCTATAGACCACTCGTTATATTTTTCAAAAATTTTTAGATTGTTTTTTTTTAAGTAGGCGATAGTTTGAAAACCAAACATGATAGAATGTTGTGCCATAGTTCAAACCAATGGTCTCTATCACCTTTATGTTTTATAATAAAATTTATTTTATTTTTGATGTTTTTTTATAAACACTTAAATTTTTATTTTTTATTTTGGAAACTAACACGTTGACAAATAAGTTTGTTTGACATAAATGAAAGGTCCCTACCCCCTCTACCAAGAAAATAAATGTCAAGTCTCTAGGACAAAAAATATGCTTTTTTTTATTATTATTATTTTTTTAATTAAAAGCGTGCTTGTAGACAGAGAGCCGGTAGCGCTTGACACATGTTCCAACGAGGCTATGACTGAGCATGGTGAATACTGGAAATGGCTATTTCGACGGGGGCGATGTATGGCAAATCGAGGGGTTGCTCTTCGGTATTTTTTCCTATGACGAATGAATGAAGGCGAATGTTTTGAAATGTGACAAGCATGCTAAGATATGTTTACCCCTGAAGGGGATTTTTAACGTTCTAGTTAACAGTGATGAGCGAGAACGCTCTCTGACACAACAGACGGTTGTAGGATATGACCAAGTGATTCTTAGACGTTGGAGATCTCGGTGACCGTGCCCGGAGAGAATGAATTGCTATTTTGGTGGGATGGCGGGGGCAGCTTGTGACGGTTGGTTTTGCGACATTTCCTATGACGGATAGAGGCGAATATTTGAAAATGTGTTAAGTGAGCTAGGATTTTTTTTTACCCCTGAAGGGGATATTTAACATGCTAGTAAACGGTGATAAGCGAGACTGCTGTCTGGCACAGTAAATGGTTTTAGAAACTGGAAACCTATAACATTTGCTCGACCAAGTCATGTGCATGTACGCAAAGAGACAAAACGGTAAGGTCATGGGCCTGAAATGTTATAAACTAAATATTGAACTGGTTTAAGTCATGTGTTTTAGGATGAAAATATGTGGTTAACATGATCATGTATTGAGGATGGCCGCTTGCTAGTAATTATTATTACAGTAAAATGTTTGATAATAATAATAATAATAATAATAATAAGACACACACATGTTTTGAATGCTAACACGCACACAGTCCAGCTCACTGGTGACTGAATATTGTACCTAGCCAGAGGACTCGTGGGAGCTGTTGCTGGTGCTGACGAGGCAGGAATGTCTACGTCAGCAGGAAGTGTGATATCAGTTTACTTGCCTCGTGGTGGCTAGCAGGTGTGCTGTTTAATCAGAGACCGCCATTTTGGTTCTGAGACAGTAGGACTACCGATGTTTAAGAGGTAGCCATTTTGGTTCCTTATTAAAAACATTAAACTAGTATAAGGTACACGAATCTTATTCAGATTGAGGAATGTGAAGAGGCGTGGGAACGCATGCGAGAGAGAGACAGAGAACCATTCAAGGTCAAAACGCTGAGAAAATACAACTTTTTCTGTTGCTAGGCTAACTGATAACGATTGCGTTAGTCATGCACTTGCCATTTTAGCACACGGACTTATACAGTAGAGCTGTGGAAGAAAAATCCTTTTATTTTTTGGTAAGTACCTATGAATGATTATTTTAATAATGTCATGCTAATGAACCTTAAATTTGTAGTTATTGATTAGGTAATTATTGATTTTTTTAATTTAATTGTTTGCAGATAACCGGTATACCTTACATGTCTGAGATACAAGAAACCAGTTTACTTTTGAGCCCACTAGAAGGAAACAGCAATAAACCACTGCAAGTGAAGGTGGGATTTTTTTTAAACTAACTTGTTTCATTTTTTGTTTCATATTTTACTTAATGAAATGCATGTATTAACCTGAATTTAGGTATTTATAACGGTTTATTTTATTTATTTTTAGAAACTTGGAAAGAAAAGCCTTACCACCGTAGCAGTCGCTGAAAACCCGAGACGCAGTAAAGTGCAACCATTGTTTCCAGGCAGTGAACTATTTAAAACTCAAGTATGCCCAACATAAAATGCTATTCCATTTTACCACTACTGAAAACTCGTAGACAAAAAATTCATTACCTCTACATGACTAGGACGATGATTGCTTTCTTGATTAATGACTATGTATTGGCAACCTGTACAAGACCATATTGGTTAAAGCTTTGTTATTTGACACACAGAGGGTAGCTTGCATGTCGAATTTAGTTGTTCCTTGACTATGAAAGTCAAGGAGGTTAGATGTTAGATATCTAATCTCTTTAAACTCTATAGCGCTTTCTAGTAGAAAAATGAGGAACTTTGTACCCTATTAACTCAGCGAATATTCACAGGTTTGAACATGATAATCTGAACAAAATGACATGACATTATTATTTTTTGTTTATGTATTGGTTAAAGGGGAATGTAAATGACTGCAGCTTTATAAAAAGAAAATAAGTACAAGGGTTACTGTTAGTGCCGACATACAGTTTATTATAATTTTTATGGTGTTTTGATATATTAATGCCAATTAACGTTAAAGTTTTATTTACAAGTATTGATTGATTGATTGAGTGATTGGATATTTTGTTTGCTTTTAGGTGTCGTCATGCGCCATTAAAGTAATAATAATAATAATGTTATTGGTTTTACGTACCTTTTAACTACACTGGCTTTTAGAGACGCCGGGGTGCCGGAATTTTGCCCCGAAGGGGATCTTTAACGTGCCAGAAAATCTACTGACACGGCTCCCTCGCATTTGCGCACCCTCAAATGCCAGCTGACTGCGCCAGGTTTCGAACCTGCAACCTTGGCCTCAGCAAGCGAGAACGTTACCCCTGAGCCACGCAGCCAGACATCCCCATTAAAGTAATGAACAGACAGTGAACAAGCATACCTTGTGCTTTAAATTACTCTGTGCAACGTTAATAACTTACAATAAGAAAAAGTTTTATTATAACACATGGCGTTAGTACCAAATACAACAAGTGAGCAAGTTGGTTTACCACGTGGGTTAAATTTAAAATCAGAACATGACCGTTGGTTAACATTTGAATCCTGGCCTGTAGGCTTTATGTCGACACATGAACTTGCAAAAGCCGTTTTTTTTTTTTTTTTTTTACTTGATCCGAGAAGATGTGGTGCGCTGTGTGTTTTGTCGTATTGAACTTTCACACTGGGAAGAAGGGGATGATCCCTTTAGAGACCATTTGCGATGGTCTCCTTGTTGTCCTTACATGCTTGGAAAACAAGTGGCTAACATACCCGTGAATTCATTTTACCGAACCACAAGACCATTGGCCGCTACTTACGTTGCTGAATCACAAATAAATAATAATAATAATGATGTATTACCAGTCAACAACGGTAGTGTCGATATATGTGGTCCATATGCCATAGACAGTGTTGAATAGGCATGTGCTTTTGAAAAATTGGGATTTTGCAAGACTCAAGCACTAGCACACCCAGAGTACAGCTCTGTTGAAAGACGTTTATAATCTTATAAAAATGTTTGGCCATTAATATTAAAACACCTTACCAAACAGTTAAGTGAAGCTGGATTTTTCTATACTGGTGAAGGGGATAAAACAATATGTTTTTATTGTGGATTTGCTTTAAAGGATTGGCAAATGACTGATGACCCATTTGTGCAACACGCTCGTTGGTTACCTAACTGTAAATACATGGTGTTGCTTAAAGGTCAGGAATTTGTGAACACTATTCGTAAAGAAAACGTGATTGCAGCACAAGACATAAAAGTGCCTTTAGAGTTAGAACATGCGGAGCAAATACATGAGGCTGAAAAAAAAAAGACTTGTCTGACGAACAGATACAAAAGTGTGACCAACAATTATGTAAAATTTGTTATCAAGGTGAACTAGGTGTTGTATTTTTGCCTTGTGGACACATGATAGCCTGTGTCAATTGTGCATTAGAACTCAACACTTGTGCTATATGCAGAAAAGCAGTATCTGCTACAGTTAGGGCATTTCTTGCATAAATAGTAAAATTTATCAGCCATGCATAGTGTAAAATCCCTAATTGCACAATATTATTAAAGTTGTTTTAGAGTGTAATAGATATGCTTTTCTTTTGTTTATAGACTACTACAATGAATGTTTTGAATGCTGTGGGTCAAGCATGTGGCTTAGAGACAAATAAGCTCAGCGAATTGCCAACGAATATTCCATTCCGCATTATCAAGATTCGGAAATTGAAAACAGCATATGGTGATCGTGTACTTTGTGTATGTGAAAACTTTGAGACATTTCTGCCTACACGGTTTAATGATATGTCGGAGAGTGTTTTCGATGAAGTCAATAATGCTGTACAACCTGTACACTTAATTTATGAAGGTTTTAAAATCAATAGGTGCATGGTTCGTTTTAATTAAATTTAAAAAAATGTCAAATAATAATGGAAGATATAAGTCATGACAATGGACTGAAAGAAAAATATGTGTATAGAATAATAATGTTTTAGTGTTTAGTATTGTCTTAAAAAATATTATCATGAAACAAAAAAATGTATATAAAGTTTGTAAATAAATGAAAATAATGGTACAATGTTGTTTTATTTTCTATAGAAGTCAGAATAATTAACATTGCAGAGTATACACGATTATGACAATAAAAATCTCACATAATACAAGTCTTTGCCTTTACGATAGTGAGTTATAGTTTTAAAAACAAAGCTTGTTGTAGATCTTTTTTCTTCCACGGTGAACAATAGGCATGAAAACGTTATTGTCTTGTTTTGGATCATTATCACCATCATAATCATAAGCAGCATGATCTATATCACTATTATTATAATCACTATAATTATCCTCAACATTATCCTCAACATTACTATAACCAGTTAAATATTCCTGTTCCTGTTCCTCTTCCTCTTCCTCTACAGTGTCCTCATTTAGAGTCTGCGTGGCTTTTGATAATGTTAAGCGTTTTTTGAACATTGAATTATTTTCAAGAATAGTATTGTTTTGTAGCACTTGCTTTTTAATATTTTCATGATTTTCTGTTGACAGCAACAGTGTTTCATGCAGTACACTACATTGATGATCACTGACACTTAAAAGCTCACTATTTTTACTTTTTAGCTCACTGCGACTTTGTTTTGAACGTTGTTTTGAACAACGCCAAATAACAGTTCCATTTTTATTGGTTCGTTTCACAATATATGAATATCTTTTATAGAATGCATGAGGCTTACCATACCTAGTCACAGATACTTCCATATCAACTGTCAAGCATAGATTAAGCTCTAGTAAATACAACTTGGTAATAAGAACAATAGTTTAATGTGCGAGCACATATGGGTGCAAATGTGGGAGCAAAATAGTGGGAGCAAAATGTGAGAGCGAAAATTGGGAGCAAAAAGTGGGAGCAAAAAGTGGGAGCAAGAATTGAGAGCAAAAAGTGGGAGCAAAAAAAAGTAGGAGCAAATATGGGAGCAAATGTGAAAGCAAAAGTGGGTGCAAGTATGGGAGCATATGTGAAAGCAAAAGTGGGAGCAAAAAAGTGAGAGAAAAAAGTGGGAGCAATAAGTGTAAGCAAAAGTGGGAGCAAATATGAGAGCAAAAAATTTAGGAGCAAGTATGGGAGCAAATGTGAAAGCAAAAGTCGGAGCAAAAAGTGAGAGAAAAAAAGTGGGAGCAAAAAGTGTAAGCCAAAGTGGGATCAAATATGAGAGCAAAAAAAAGTGCGAGCAAATATGGGAGCAAAAAGTGGGATCAAAAAATTAGGAGCAAGTATGAGAGCAAATGTGAAAGCAAAAGTGGGAGCAAGTATGGGAGCATATGTGAAAGGAAAAGTGGGAGCAAAAAGTGAGAGAAAGAAAAAGTGAGAGCAAAAACGTACGCAAAATTGGGGGCAAATATGAGAGCAAAAAAAAGTAGGAGCAAGTATGGGAGCAAATGAGAAAGCAAAAGTGGGAGCAAAAAGTGAGAGAAAAAAATTGGGAGCAAAAAGTGTGAGCAAAAGTGCGAGCAAATATGAGAGCAAAAAAAATAAAATTAGAGCAAATATGGGAGCAAAAAGTGGGAGCAGAAAGTGTAAGCAAAAGTGGGAGCAAACAAGTGTAAGCAAATATGGGAGCAGAAAGTGGGAGCAAATGTGAAAGCAAAAGTGGGAACAAAAAGTGAGAGCAAAAAGAGCGAGCAAAAGTGAGTGCACAAAGTGGGAGCAAAATGTGTGAGTAAAAAGTGGGGGCAAATGTGGTGTTTTACTAAAACAATCTCCCCTAACCTAACCTAACCTAACTTCACCTAACCTAACTTCACCTAACCTAACCTACCAACTCTCAGATCAAAAATTAAATTCTGGCCATAGGCGAGTTGGAACCCAAAACCTCTGGGATAACACCCTAGTATACTAGCCACTACACCGCGAGATGGGCAAATTATCATGCAACACAACACATAAATAAAAGTTTCCTGTAGTGTAACTCATTGGCTGACAACCATAGTTGAGAATTCAAACCCAAGACCTCAGGACTTTTGTTTTGAACATTATCAGAAATATTATTCCATTTACATTTTGCTGTTGTTTATAGTTATAAGAGTTGCCATTAATATGGGAGCAAAAGTGAAAGCAAAAAGTGGGTGCAAGCATGGCTGGTTGTTGAGACTTTCATATCAACTAATACACATAAATTAAATTTTAGTGAAGTGACTTGGCTAATAATAATAATAATGAGAGTTTAAAAAAAATCAAAGGGATTGATATTTTTCAGGGTGTAATTTCCAAAGTACTGTCAAGAATACATAAACAAAAAATAATAATGTCATGCCATTTTGTTCAGATTATCATGTTCAAACCTGTGAATATTCGTTGAGTTCATAGGGTGCAAAGTTCCTCATTTTTCTACTAGAAAGCGCTATAGAGTTTAAAGAGATTAGATATCTAACATCTAACCTCCTTGACTTTCATAGTCAAGGAACAAATACATTCGACATGCAAGCTACCCTCTGTGTGTCAAATAACAAAGCTTGCACCCGGCACCCAAGGCCATACGATATTAATATTATTATTAATATTATTATTATTATTATTATTTTATTATTATTATTATTATTATTATTATTATTATTATTATTATTATTATTATAGGAAACGACATGTCAGTTAAATTAAAATTTTTGTTTTTTACAAAATCCAATATGGCCTTGTACTTTCCCGGTAAACAACCAATATGGTCTTGTACCGATTGCCAATACATAGTCATTAATCAAGAAAGCAATCATCGTCCTAGTCATGTACAGGTAATGAATTTTTTGTCTACGAGTTTTCAGTAGTGGTAAAATGGAATAGCATTTTATGTTAGGCTTACCTGAGTTTTAAATAGTTCACTGCCTGGAAACAATGGTTGCACTTTACTGCCATTCGGGTTTTCAGCGACTGCTACGGCGGTAAGGCTTTTCTTTCCAAGTTTCTAAAAATAAATAAAATAAACCGTTATAAATACCTAAATTCAGGTTAGTACATGCATTTCATAAAGTAAAATATGAAACAAGTTAGTTTAAAAAAATAATCCAACCTTCACTTGCAGTGGCTTATTGCTGTTTCCTTCTAGTGGGCTCAAAAGTAAACTGGTTTATTGTATCTCAGACATGTAAGGTATACCGGTTATCTGCAAACAAATAAATTAAAAAAATCAATAATTACCTAATCAATAACTACAAATTTAAGGTTCATTAGCATGACATTATTAAAATAATCATTCAAAGGTACTTACCAAAAAATAAAAGGATTTTTCTTCCACAGCTCTACTGTATACGTCCGTGTGCTAAAATGGCAAGTGCATGACTAACGCAATCCAGTTAGCCTAGCAACAGAAAAAGTTGTATTTTCTCAGCGTTTTGACCTTGAATGGTTCTCTGTCTCTCTCTCTCGCACGTGTTCCCACGCCTCTTCACATTCCTCAATCTGAATAAGATTCGTGTACCTTATACTAGTTTCATGTTTTTAATAATGAACCAAAATGGCTACCTCTTATACATCGGTAGTCCTACTGTCTCAGAACCAAAATGGCGGTCTCTGATTAAACAGCACACCTGCTAGCCACCACGAGGCAAGTAAACTGATATCACACTTCCTGCTGACGTAGACATTCCTGCCTCGTCAGCACCAGCAACAGCTCCCACGAGTCCTCTGGCTAGGTACAATATTCAGTCACCAGTGAGCTGGACTGTGTGCGTGTTAGCATTCAAAACATGTGTGTGTCTTATTATTATTATTATTATTATTATCAAACATTTTACTGTATTAATAATTACTAGCAAGCGGCCATCCTCAATACATGATCATGTTAACAACATACTTTCATCCTAAAACACATGACTTTATCCAGTTCAATATTTAGTTTATAACATTTCAGGCCAATGACCTTACCGTTTTGTCTCTTTGCGTACATGCACATGACTTGGTCGAGCAAATGTTATAGGTTTCCAGATTCTAAAACCATTTACTGTGCCAGACAGCAGTCTCGGTTATCACCGTTTACTAGCATGTTAAATATCCCCTTCAGGGGTAAAAAAAAATCCTAGCTCACTTAACACATTTTCAAATATTCGCCTCTATCCGTCATAGGAAATGTCGCAAAACCAACCGTCACAAGCTGCCCCCGCCATCCCACCAAAATAGCAATTCATTTTCTCCGGGCACGGTCACCGAGATCTCCAACGTCTAAGAATCACTTGGTCATATCCTACAACCATCTGTTGTGTCAGAGAGCGTTCTCGCTCATCACTGTAACTAAAACGTTAAAGATCCCCTTCAGGGGTAAACAAATCTTAGCATGCTTGTCACATTTCAAAACATTCGCCTTCATTCATTCGTCATAGGAAACAATATCGAAGAGCAACCCCTCGTTTTGCCATACATCGCCCCCGTCGAAATAGCCATTTCCAGTATTCACCATGCTCAGTCATAGCCTCGTCGGAACATGTGTCAAGCGCTACCGGCTCTCTGTCTACAAACACGCTTTTATTTAAGAAAAAAAGAATATTTTTTGTCCTAGAGACTTGACATTTATATTCATGGTAGAGGGGGTAGGGAACTTTCATTTATGTCAAACAAACTTATTTGTCAACGTGTTAGTTTCCAAAATAAAAAAATAAAAATTTAAGTGTTTACCAAAAAACATAAAAAACAAAATAAAGTTTTATTATAAAACGGCACAACATTCTATCATGTTTGGTTTTCAAACTATCGCCTACTTAAAAAAAACAATCTATAAATTTTTGAAAAATATAACGAGTGGTCTATAGGAAAGAGGACGTCAGCTCGAGTCCAACGACACCTCATTTGTTAAAATCCGACCATCCGTTCGCCAATGATCACCAATGTTCGCGAGAAAGTAGGCTATCATTTTTTTCCCTCCTACACCCTTAAATCTTGCTGCCCACCTAGAAGGCATACCCACCTTTCATTAACGTCAAACAAACTTTTTTCCTATTCACCGTTTCCAAAATAGTGCCAATCCAAAGAACATTTTTTTAAACCAACACACATGCTTAGCCAAGAGAATGTCCTCCCAACGCCAACAATACCTCGTTCGTTAAAATCCTACCACGCGTTCGGGAGATATCGGTTAATGTTTATATGAAAATAAGGGGTGAGGCAGAACCCCCGACATCCCACTACTGCACAGTTTTAGTCCTAGAGACTTGACATTTATTTTGGGGGTAGAGGGGGTCAGGGCCATTTATTTAGTTTCCAAAATATAAAAATTTCAAAATTGAACTATTTTCAAAAAAAAACATCAAAAATAAAAAAGTTTTATTATAAAATATAAAGGACATAAAAACCATTCGTTTAAGCTATTGCACAACGTTCTATCATGTTTGGGTTTTTAACTATCGCCTACTTTCAAAAACAGAAATTTTCAAAAAAAAAAAAAAAAAATATAATACGTGGTCCATAGGAAAGAGGACGTCAGCCAGAGTTCAACGACACCTCATTTGTCAACATTCGACCTTGGGTTCAAGAGATATTGGCTTGGATTCACGCGGCGGCCATGACACTGGTTAGAATCCCCCTTACTCCCCTTCTGATGTATCATTTCGTACTGCACAAGGCGGTATACTGTAGCTATGGTTGGCTGGCTGCGTGGCTCAGCGGAACGTTCTCGCCTGCTGTTTCCAAGGTTGTAGGATCAAATCCTGTCGCAGCCAGTTGGCATTTTCGGGTGTGCAAATGCGAGGGAGCCTATTTCCACTGCCGAGGTCAATGACCTCTGTTGGAATATCTGTTACCCCTCAGTGTTCGTCATGGATTTAGCCCATCAATTCAACAGCGATCAACCAAAATTCTGTTTTAATATGATATTCTAATTCCTCATGATTCCAAGGTGGAAGGCTCGCTTCCCTAATCTACGATGTCGGTTTATAATATATGTCATGTCACATTTTGTGTTTAAAGTTTTCCACTACCACCATTTTTAATGTTAGAAAAGAATTGATAATCATTATAATTATGCAAATAATAGACTAGGTGAGCTCGGATGGTTAGATCAATAGAATATCTCATGCTAAATAATGGCCACCTTGTTTGTTTTAGGGCTTATTATGTCTTGAAAGCACATGTACATGTACAAAATGTCAGTTGATTGCTGTAGAGTGAGAGATATTGAGTACTGGTGGAATATTTCGCACTGCTGCCATGTTGGATTGGTTTAAATGTATGCTATAGAGTTACACACCAATAGCCGACGATTATCAGAGTGGTTCATTATACAAACTTTCACTTCGATCACTTGAGTAGAATACGAGAAATAAAAATATGTTTCTAAAATTTCTCACAGCTACCATCTTGATTTTCGTAAACAATTGAACGATAAATGCCGATATATTAAGCTTTAAGTAAATATTCGCTATTCCAAGTTTCACTGCAGTCGGAAGATCAATTCGCCAATAATACCAATTCACGTAGCAGCTATGTTGGTTTAGTGTTTTGTCACATATACAGTAGCCTATCTAACTTACTTAATAGTTGTGTATGACCATACAACATTTCAGTTTAATTGCTGTAATAGTTCGAGGCCTATTGCGAATCGGTGAAATATTTCGTGTGACCACCATGATGGAATCTTTTATATGTACTTAGGTCATCAGTGAATCTTTGCATAATGAACCACTAATTCTTGATTAGGATTCAAGAAATAAATACACATTTTTAAAAATTCGCAAAGCCACCATCATGGATTTATCAAAACAGTTGAATTACAGAAAACGTCAATATATTAAGTTTCACTGCTTCACATCACTTGGATTTTTAAGTCGCTAGAAAAGCCTATTTAAGTATTTGATCATCGCATCGCCGCCATGTTGGTGTTGGTCTCATCATGCTTTAGAACTCACACACATGTAAACCTTAATAAGTGCCTTCTATCATCACTCAACATATCAGGTTAATTGCAGGAATAGTTTCGAAGATGTTAAGAACCGGTGAAATAATTCGCGTGGCCGCCATGTTGGATAGGTGAAACATACTACCATTGGATGCACACGGTCAGCATTGGATGTTGTTGTAGAGAGTGTTTACGACGTTTCATTTCAAATGATCCAGTGTATCATATTTTATTAGGGACAAACCCACATACGTAGGCTACAGTGATTACATCAGAGGAGAAGTGAAAGTGGGACCAATGGGTAAAACCCTGCGCTGATGCGGATATCCGCGGACAAGCTGCGGATAATATTTAGAGAACATTTGTGGATAAATTTTACAATAAAATGGTGAACTGGATTATCTATACTAATATAATAAAGCTGAAGAGTTTGTTTGTGTGTTTGTGTGTTTAAATGCGCTATTCTCTGGAACTACCAGTCGGATTCGAAAAATTATTTTTGTTTATGATGGCCGGATTCAAAAGTAATAGTTGAGGCTATGTAGCATTATGCTACACCTCTCAGGTAACCTTAAAGATTGATTTTTGTTCAGTAAGTCGGAAGAACAAGCGCTCATGAACAGCTTCAATACCTAAGTCTATTGTTGCCAGGCAATGCGGGCTGCATCACGTCGCCCCTACCAGTGTTCTGGTGCAGAATTGCGAGCTGCTTATAAATTACAGTCACGGGGAGTATTTAGTGCAAAAGATTTCTTATGCCCCTTAAAATATTTATCATCATGATAATAGTATGCCTCTGTATAAGGTCGATGGTGTTGGTGCAGTATACTGAGGTTATCAGCTGCAATAAGCGTTGGTGATTTCCGATCCTTATCCTTGAGCGCTCCAGTTCAGTAGTAGTATTCATTATCATCCATAAAACAAATAAATCCACCGGGCGAAGCCGGGTCCTACTGCTAGTTTTAAATAATTTTAGTTTTTACTAAACGTTTCTTGTTATTTTCCAATTTCCTTTCGCTTGGATTGTATGAGAATACTAGAGAAGTCAGAGAAGTCATTCATGGAAATGCCCTCATTTATTGTTTAATTTTTCCAAAAGAATATATCCTGTATACCTGTGCTTGCCTGCGTGAGTATATCCGACGATTAAATAAGTGCTATAATTAGCCACCCGCTGTTTCATTTGCCGTTACTCAGAGGGACAAAACTCAGTAATATCGTCTTGCGTTTAACACAGCCTAGGGGAACGAATATTTCCACAAATGTCTAAATGTGTTGCTTTAATACTTTATCTAATAAATTAACAAGAAGTTCCGTGACGAACTAAAGAGCCTACTTTTCTCGAAATGTAAGATTCATTCCAATGATTAATCTATATGGACCTAACTAGAATAATGACGAATAATTAGTTCGAAATATAACTGGCATAATGTTGGCTTGAATACTTTCTGATATATTGATATTAGGGTAAAAATAGAGACAGCATTTATTAACAGTTGGCAACCCTGGTTGCTATTAGGAATACGCATAGTCATATCTGTCATAGTACACACAGCACATACGAAATTTTGTTGAAATCCAATTGATAGTATAGAAGTTACAAGTATTTATATTTGGTCCTATCAGCAGGCTTAGAAACATGTTGGTAGTAGTGAGGTCCATTAGTTACTCCAAATTAATCTAGAATGTCAGGTACTATACGTGTGCATAGTTTAAAGCTGTCGGCTTGCATACTTTCTGATATATTGGTATTTGGATAAAAGCAATAGAGAGTGCATTTATTAACAGTTGGCAGCCCTGGTGGCTCTTAAGATTACGCTCAGTCATATATGTCTATCTACACATAGTGCATACGAAATTTGGTTGAAATCCAATTGATAGTGTATAAGTTATATGCTCTTAAAATTTGGACCTATCAGCAGGCTTATAATCATTTTGGCAACACTGCCTCCTGGAAATTGTACTGCAATATTATTATCTATACGTGTGCCAATATTGAAATAGCTCCCATTCATACCTTCCAAGATATCCAACATGGAGCTCAAATTTCATTTGCGATATTTCAGCAGTTGGTAGCACTGACATCATTTTCAAATATGGGCGTGAGATATTCAGGTATAGATCTTTACTCCTACCAAATTTTGTTTCGATTGCTGCAGCCGTTTAGGAGGTGATATGGGACACAAACACACACACACACACACACACAACCAGACAGACAGAAGGACTGACAGACAGACACACATTTGCCCGATCTCATAAGTCT
Source organism: Meconema thalassinum (assembly GCA_946902985.2). NCBI lineage: Eukaryota > Metazoa > Arthropoda > Insecta > Orthoptera > Tettigoniidae > Meconema > Meconema thalassinum. The sequence goes on along the minus strand of OX336393.1, from coordinate 437,983,263 downwards.
ACTTTTTCCTCATTTTTGCATAATGTGAAAAGTAGGCTAAAAATAGGGTGAACCCGTTGAAATTCAACGGAATACTAAGTTCCTGGGTCGGTAAAGTACATTTGTCTGGCACTTAAAATTGTTGTGTGACAGCATTTGCTTCATGTAGTTTCCAGTGGCTGAATCAAGACTCCAGAAATTAGCTTATAGACTGAAGTGTGTAGTAACTGAAAAAATGAAAATCCACAGCCTGCTTCCAGTCTCCGACCGGGTCAGGAATGGAATGAATGGAGCCCCTATCTAGCGGCGAGGATATGAACTGTGCCGGCTGCCGAGGCCTGACGCACTCCTCTGGGGCAATGATTAAATGAATGACAGATGAAATGAAATGATAGTGGAGAGTGTTGCTGGAATGAAATGTTGACAGGGAAAACCGGAGTACCCGGAGAAAAACCTGTCTGCCTCCGTTTTGTCCAGCACAGATCTCACATGGAGTGACCGGGATTTGAACCACGGACCCAGTGGTGAGAGGCCGGCATGCTGCCGCCTAAGCCACGGAGGCTTGCTTGTGTAGTAACTATTTGTAGAGAAATTTTGGTTCAATATCTCTTAAATGTAGTGATGTTAGAGTACCTCCTTAAATACAATATTTATTGTCCTATGGGTCGGCGGCACTATTTGTACTTTCAAACTGACAAATGCTACGTACGGCTGGCCAAGGCTAAATACAGGCTGGGGTAAATATACACCAACACGGTCGAAAGTCTGTCGTTGAGCTTTGTTAATTGTCACACTGAATTCAAGGCGAATAGGAAACTGGCGACTTTTAAAATTAAATGGAAGAGTAGTGTCGGATGGTGTTGAATCAATTCTAGGAACCAGAACTCTTAGTCCCACACCTAATCCTGTAATGATTTCAAGATCTAAACAACTGTCATGCATTTTTCGCACAATTAATCTCTTCCATTTAGAAGCCCCAGTGTAGCATTTAAGTTTCTTAATAACATTACAATTGCTCCAGGTTTTAAGTTAAGGACATTCGGAGGCAAGCCACTTAATTCAAAGCTGTTCAGAAATTCTATGGGAAATTGGAGAGTTTCATTTTCATCTTCAGTAATTAAGTTATTAACACTGATGTGCGTTCTGGCCACTCCGGGTAGAGGATCTTTAACTTAAGACTTGATTTGATCACAGTGTTCGTTTTTTGGTTCAAGAATGGCAATTTTGGAGAAACATTAGCATCCTCTTGTGACTGAAATTTATTCCCGTAAATTTTAGAGACCATGTCTTGTTTTACGATGACAGATGGTGTTAAATCAATAACAGATTGCTCTGCCGATTCCTGATTCACGGAAGGGTAATCTCCATTACCAATTTTCAGCAAAAGATCAGCAAAGTCTAATTCTTCTGGTCCTGCTCGCATAATTTTAAACAGAGGAAATATTTTAAATTATGACCAAAGAGGAGAAAATTTAATACAGTTCTGAATAACAGCTTGTTTGGAAGCATGCGGAACAACAGGCAAAACTTGTCTAAAATCTCCACTTAGTACAATGACTTTCCCTCCAAAAGAGATGGAATTACCCATGATGTCTGCTAACGCACATCAGGGAATGCACGTTAGCCATTGGTGCTTCACCACATATAATAGTCTTCTTGACCGGGTATCATGTGCTCCTTTACTGTTCATTTTTTAAGATGAAACAGGAAGCTTCGTGTAATTTCAGCGGTAACTTACATTTGCTGTGTACCGTACGGCCATTGGGCAATAGCATTGGAGCTATTCCAGTCCACGCCCTGGTATCACTTCGAAACCAAAATCAGTGCACTTTCTTATGACACATTGGTACACGAATGTCTTGCCAGTACCGTCAGGACCATCTATGAAGTATGCATTAATTTTATTTGTATTGTTCTGTAGCAGAGAGTTAATAATAATTCATTTATGATGAATCTTTGTTCATCATTCGCTTTCTGAATAATTGAGTCATAATCAGCATCAGGAAGCATGGAAGATTCATTCCTTTCATTACGTGGTCTTACTGTTATCGCGTAGAGTCATTTGATAAGCTGTTTACTGGTTGTAAAGACGTAAGTAACCCACCCTAAGAGAATCCTTAGAAGTATCCCACAATTCAACTGAATTCAATGGCTGTTGAAATATACAAATGATGGAAAATAATTGTCTCAAATGAAATGCCATTTGAAGAACTGACGCTTCACGTAGACTAAGATGCCATTCAGCATCGTCCTGAATTAACCCACATTCCTTTGCTGCTTCTTTGAATGAAGAACAGCACACATCTTGAAAACAGGTGGTATCTACTACGTGAAGTACTGTAACAGCAATCGAAGATGATATTTTTCTGATTCCACTGCGGAAACATTAAACATTCTACCTATTACTTTTCCAGATTTTACGCTTTTCTTCCAGACGCGTTTTTTACTTTCCCAAACAAAATGAACCGGATTCTTATTTAAATTAAACCATGCAATCAGTTCTGTGCGTTTCATCTCCGCTCGAAGTAGAGCTTCAGCGGCATTGTCATCACCAAAATGCAGTTCATCTTGCAAATGAAAAGGTAAGTGAACTAAAGTATGAGATTGTTCATGCAAAGAATAGGAAAATATTCTAGAGGCAGCTTCACTCGTACTTAAATATCGGGTGTTCAGAATGGTAGATATTTAATTATGGTGAAGTAAACTCTCCTTGGTTGATATTTGTAGATTGGCGCAGTCATGTCCTTTGTAAACAAATTTGTGGATATATTTTACACTCTCAACACTTGCACAATTCTCTACATTAATATGAGCTTGAAAGTACAATACAAGGAAAGGATTATAAGGCACTATGAAACGATTGTCAACTTTCACGTGATAACCTTGAACGCGTTTGATAATAGTTCTGCCATTGTCCCGGCTTCGATAAATAGGAGAGCCGTTCACATTTTCCTTTTTTTCGGCAATGAAATCCTTTGGGAAGTCCTTTCTACACTTTCCGAATACCATACAAATAGATTTGGGATTGAGATTACCGCAAGGCCCATGCACCATATGAGACTTCACTACATTGTATAAGGTAGTATCACTGGGATCGGGTATTTCGGCAGAATTGTGTTTGTGAATATCTGAGATGTCCCTAAGTTTTGAATTTTCTTTTAGGCACAGCAACACATGGACATGGGGAAAACTTCTCTTTTGAAATTCAACAGTATACAAAAAAGTTTGTACTTCACTCAATATTTGTGTTCGGTTTATTAAACGTAACAGTTCCTTCACTTTTGCATGGAATACACGGACGGTGATATCGGGCCTATAGTTGGGAGTTTCATATGAGTTTATACTGGAAGTGATTTCAGGCCATAATGGATTGCAAGTGAACGTTACAAAAATATTAGGCTTTCCAAATGTTCTTACCATCGCCATTGCATCCTGGTAATTTTGTATTATTTTTAGAGGGCATCCCGTAAACGAAGACGTTAATATAACCATACGTCCAACCCTTAAATTATCGTTTACAGCTATTACATTCAGTGCGTCTGCTAAACTTGCGAATGTGTCTACTCACAATCGTGTCTGTCGGTTACGGACAAATTTTAGCCTGTCACCTTCGAATCGACAATAGTTATCAACAATCAATTGTTGAGTTAATTTCCCAGCATTAATAATAGGATCAAAGTATCCTGTTGGCGAATGACCCCTGACTTGAAGTTTGTATGAAATATATTCTCTCATACCGGTAGTGATATTCTGGCGGATTTAATTTTCCTCTCTCCTCCAGCTGGCATTCAAATATGCCATCCAGTCTCTCCTTATGGCCAAATAAGTACGTAGGTCATAGGATCACAATGTACACTGTCAAAATCTATATTTATAAGGTCATTATGTTTAGCATAAACGGCACGCGTATATTTTGATGCATAGTTTTGTAATACTGTAAGGGTTACCATGACTAAAGCTCAAGTGTATTCTTTCAAGAATATATTCTCTGAATTTGATGAATTTCCAAGACGGAATTGGTTAGCTTTGGAAAATTTTAAAACAGATAACTGCCCATAGGAAGGGTTTATATCATTGTGAGGAAAAATGGCGGATTGTAGAATTTTCGTGTATGGGCGAGGTACTGTTATCTGTTGTCGGTTACTGGAACTATATGGGCGAGGTACTGCCATCTGTTGTCAGTTACTAGAACTGATTGCAGACTGTCATCTGTTGTCAGTTAAAGTAACTATATGGGCGAGGTACTGCTATCTGTTGCCAGTTACCGGAACTGATTGCAGATATTTAAAAGGCGTGTTAGGGACAAGAGTTAGCTCTTTTGATCACATGCTGCAATGAAATGGCAAAACGGAAATAAAACGTATTGACAAGGAATGTAGAAATATGTATCTTTAATTTAAAGCAAACAGCACGAAAATCGGCCCGGTGGAAGTCGCTGGCGGATTGTAGATAGAATGCATATTTGTCGTATATGGGCGAATAGCATTATGTGCAAGTTAGCAAACATAATTCACGGAGAAATTGTTACCTTACGGGAATGATAAAACTGAAATATGTTTCGACAGTATAATACCAATTGTAAGAGAGAAAAATCTCAAATAAAAAAACCATATCGGAGGTGGGATTCGACCCCTCTCATAATGCATAAACGAAGTGCGCAGACTGTAACACTAACCGCTCAGCCACGCAGACAATATTTCGTCAGTGCAACATTAAGCTAACTAAACAGCGTAGACACTCAACTGCCAGTTTAAGCTCATCAATACGTCCCTTTACTTTATAATTCTATTTGAATGTATATCGTGGAATCATCATAAAAAATATTTCCCCTCCTTTATAATTCTTATAAATAACTCTCACATTAAAACGCGGTGTGGACATCCGTCATGTCAGTCATGACCAAGCTGATTCTGCGCATGCGCTAGGCCCAATAATTTGGCGTTTTTGTTTATAAATTTAAAAATATATAGTGAAATATTTGTTTATTTTAAAGACACTCTGCAAATATAGAGACTATGGGCTTTCGTCAGAGTGCATTACGATGTCAATCGGTTCAGCCATTCTCGCGGTAACAAAAATCACCTTAGTGTTTTAAATATACAGGGTGTCATTTATGTACTTGAGTACCCTTAAGGGGTGTGTAGGGGAAGGGTATAGGATCAATTTGAGATAGGGAACCTGGGGTCGGAATGGCCTCCAAACCCCAGAAAACAGGTTTGTTTCAGGCCCTCCGCCCCTGTGAATTAGGGAAGCGTGCCATGTGTTACTCTGAGGTCAGGCACTCTTTCGCTGTCAACAGTCTTGGCGCGACCACCGCTCAACGCTGCGTTAATCGACAGGATAGCGTCGAGGCGCGGTGCCACGGTGGTCCTGGGTTCGTTCCTCCTCGGGTGCCATGCCTTCATTTTTTTCTTTTTCTTTATTTTTAAGAGGGAAAGGAGGGGGCGTAGTCACAGTGCGTGTTTATTCTGTGCTGATTTTTTTAAACTATCGTTGATTCTGTAAATTAATTGCTTTCTCATTATTAGTATCAACGAGTTACGTGTGTTTCTGTAGTAGTTGAAGACGACGGAACTATCAATTGGCAAGAGGAATCCAGCTCTCGGCTAACGTAGCGTTGAGCGGTGGTCACACCAAGACCGTTGACAGCGAAAGAGTGCCTGACCTCAGAGTAACGCATGGCATGCTTCCCTACTTTACAGGGGCGGAGGACCTGAAACAAACCTGTTTTCTGGGGTTAGGAGACCATTCCGACCCCAGGTTCCCTATCTCAAATTGATCCTACACCCATCCCCTAGACGCCCCTTAAGGGTACTCAAGTACATAAATGACACCCTGTATAGATAGATAGATAGATTGTAATGTCAACGGATTTGGATAAAAGTTGTGCGGATACGGATAAAAATCGTGCGGATGCGGATAACGTTTTGTGTATCCACGCAGGGCTCAACCCATATGAAAGAAGTTCCAAGAGAGTAGGCTCCGATTGTGAGGGCATGTGCTGAGAATGGAGGTGGACTGCGTGGGGAAACGAGTTAAAAATCTGGAAATTGAGGGGTCAGGGAGCAGAGGAACAACAAAAAGGAGGTGGAAAGACAAGGTTGCAGGGACCCTCAGAGAAGAAGGATGGAAGAGGGAGGAAGCATAGGATAGGCATTTATAGAAGAGAAGAATCCAGCAAAGTAACGCTGACCCTACGTGATGTGGGAAAAGGCTGAGATAAAGAAGATGATAAAAAATTACGAGCCTTACAGTAGTCGCATATGATGTGTAACATCTGACATAGAAGAAACCTCACGTGAAATTGTTGATACACCGGTATTTTATACTATTATTGGCACAAATATTAATCTATTGTAAAAGGGAGGTCGCCTCCGTAGCGTAGCGGTCAGCATGGTTAGCTGCCGCCCCGGAGGTCCTGGGTTCGATTCCCGGCTCTGCCACGAAATTTGAAAAGTGGTATGAGGACTGGAACGGGGTCTACTCAGCCTCGGTTGTTCCGAATTAGTAGAGAGGGTTCGATTCCCACCTCAGCCATCCTCGAAGTGGTTTTCCGTGGTTTCCCACTTCGTCTTCGGGCAAATGCCGGGATGGTACCTTCTTCAAGGCCACGGCCGCCTCCTTCCCTCTTCCTTGCCTATCCATCCTGACCATCCATTACCTTCCCTCATGAGGCGCCTGTTCGCTGTGCAGGTGAGGCCGCCTGGGCGAGGTGCCAATCACACCTCACCAGTTGTATCCACTCCGATTAGATGTTCCCAGCTCTAGGACACTGCCCGTTGAGCGGTAGTGGTGAGTTCCCTCGCTGAGTCCGTGGGTTCCACCAACCTGGAGGGTAAACGACTAAGAAAGGAAGACGAGAAAAAAAGGAAAAGGGAGTGTTTTACAGATATTGTAGTTTATAATACGGAACTCATTTTATTAGATTAATAGACGCGACACCTCTCATACCCTTAAATTCCTTATAAACAGGTCCTCTTCATTCACAGACTAGCACGTAATTTCATATGGATTCTGTTAATTTTATTTTATTTTATTTTATTTAGTCAATATACCCTCTAGGTTGGAAGTTCCCAGGGACTCAGCGAGTGAACTCACCACTACCGCCTCTGGAGCTTGGAACATCTGGTCGGGATGGATACAACAGGGGAGGTGTAATCAGCACTTCGCCCAGGTGGCCTCACCTGCAAACCGAACAGGGGCCTCATGAGGGATGGGATGGAAGATTGGGATGGATAGGCTTGGAAGAGGGAAGGCCATGGCCTTACAGTAGGTACCATCCTGGCATTTGCCCGAAGACGAAGTGGGAAACCACGGAAAACCACTTCGAGGATGGCTGAGGTGGGAATCGAACCCCCTCTACTCATTTGGACCACCCGAGGCTGAGTAGACCCCGTTCCAGTCCTCATACCACTTTTCAAATTTCGTGGCAGAGCCGGGAATCGAACCTAGGACCTCCGGGGCGGCAGCTAACCATGCTGACCGCTACGCTACGGAGGCGACTCTGGATTCTGTTAAAATGAGTCATATTGATATGATAAATATCGTTTAAAATGATAATCTGGTAGCAAAAATATCTACGCCGTCCGGGATTCGAACCCAGGATCTCTAGATTCACAATCACAATCACTAACCACACGTCTATCTCGACTACAGAAATTGTGGGCACAAGATGGTCACTTATTTCCACGTTCCAATAATACTGCATTACGGAATTAAGTTTCATTTGTATTTTGCTTGTTTCGATAATGTTCCTGCGTGAAATTGAGTTTAAAATGCCTTACGAACAGGCTCTCTTGTGAGTAAAAAGAATGTATCAGTAATAGTTCATGAAGGCTTGCTCAATTCTCGTATAAACACAACGATATGTATTATATTGATGACTGCATTACCGTTATGTGGGTTAATATTTGAATAGCCATAGTGCAGAAACATAATACCGGCAATGCCGACTACTTACAATGTTTGATATTAAGGCAGTGCATACTTCCGTTCGATCCACCACTGCCAGCTCGATCGTTCCGATCCACTTCCGTTCCCAATTTTCAAAATCACTCCCACAAAGCTATCCAGCAACCGAGCGGAAAGATGTTACACATCAATAATAATAATGTTATTGGTTTTACCTCATTTTTAACTACTCTGGCGTTTAGAGACGCCAGGGTGCCGAAATTTTGCCCCGACATAGCTCCCTCACCTTTGCACACCCTCAAATGCCAGCTGACTGCGCCAGGATACGAACCTGCAACCTTGGGCTCAGCAAGCTAGAACGTTACCGCTGAGCTACGCAGCCAGCCTGATAAAAAAGACGACACCCACATACATATGAGTAAATTTGAAGCCATTCTTTTTTCAGTGTTCCCTATACAAATTGTCTTCTGTTGCTTTTCAGTCGGTCAACACGATTGTGCCCGATGCATTTTTGTATTTTTTGTCGGAGAAAATGAAGGATCAAGCAATGGTATTATGTAATATAATATTATGTAGGAATTTGACTAACTCAAACAAAAACAAAATGGTCAGTAAGAATACTCGCTTAGTTACATCGGACTTTACCATTTAAAAGCAAGAAAAGTAACGATATCAAAACCAAGCCCCGTATTACCACAGCCCTTGAAGGCCCCTGCCCTAAAAAGCGAGTGCTGCCCAGCCATTCGGCCTACAGATTGTAAGGTGACTTTGGTCTGCGCGTCGGATCCCCTCGGCCGTTAATCTTGGTTTCCGTTACAGAGGCGCTGTCTCACTGTCATACAGCTAATCAATTATTGTCCTCATGAGACAATGGTCTCTCTATGGTTATCGCCATGTTCGATTGGCGACACTTATTAAAACATGAAAGGCAAGCCGTGGTCGGATGAGGTACTAGTAAGTCCTTGTCATGTTCCATTGAAATCGTTCCAGCCATTTACATATTATTAGGGACAAACACAGCCATAAGCTCATAACACATACACACACACGGACAACAGGTGATCCAATAATTCTATTAAAACTCAGCAATTCTTCTAGGTTTGTGCCGTGACTTATGTGGAATTTCGCCTAAGACACCAAGCTGGCTCATCGGCGGGCTCTTGGTGTCCCCGCCTGGACCCCCACAGGAGTAACGAACTGCGCACTGACTCCCTTTATATAGAGTGCAACTGCACTACATTACTACGATAACTAAAAGCTCAAGCAGCCTTAACCTCCCTATGAACGCTTCCAAAAAGATGGTAAGCCTTCATAGGGAGGTTAAGGCTGCTTGAGCTTTTAGTTCACGCAGTAAAGTAGTGCAGTTTCAGTCTATATAAAGGGAGGTAGCGCGCAGTTCGTTACTCCTGTAGGGGCCGATAACCTCGATGTTAGGCCCCTTAAAACAACAATTATCATCATCATCATCATCACCATCATCATTACTCCTGTGGGGGTCTGGACGGGGACACCAAGAGTCCGCCGATGAGCCAGCTTGGTGTCCTAGGCGAAACCCCACACAAGACATGGAACAAACCTAGAAGAATTGCTGAGTTTTAGTTCACCGGCCGTGAAAGCCATTATACCAAATAATCCTATATTTCATAAATGAAAATAGGCTGAAATTTTGTTCTCATCATGTGATATCTTCAAATTTTATATCGAGGTAGATTTCACGCAAATCGTTCCTGTAATTTATTATTATGAAATAAGGGAAACGAATACTCACAGGAAGTACTGAGTGTAGTGTACTTACATTTTAGCAAAGGAACCGTCGCAATCCATCGGCATTTACGTATAATATAATACATTTATTGCAGCTAAATGGCCATCTGAATTATATACGTGAATTTACACATTCTGTTTTGCATTATTATGCTCTTATTGATTTTGTCCTTTGGTTACATAGTTCTATGTGGTAGCGTTCACACTTTTTGTAATTACGTAAGACATGCCAGTTAGTATTTTTAAAGGTCTAATTATTTGTGAAGACAATGGTCAGTAAGATTACTCGCTTTAGTTAAATAAACTACGACATAATTGAACTCTTCACCAAGGCAATTACTGAACCAAGGCCATTTGGAACTGAAGTCTTAATACATACTACTAGGTTACACCACGTCAGGCAGGGATGAAAAAAGAATTGAGAGCATTTATTCTAGCCCCTGGTTGAAAGTGAGAAGATAACTTATCATACCTTCCAAAGCAGGAGATGGGAGAAATAGGAAAGAATTAAATTTATGTCGGCGGTAAAGTCGTTAAGAAAGACTAAGGAAGTGTTACCTAAGTTACTCCGGTGGGCACAAACCTACCATCGTCTGCCCCTGCTCACCTCACTCGCGATCCTAATCGATTCTTCCCCCTTTAAGGGTAGAAGGGGCGTGTTGCTCTATTACTCTTCAGTGACGCTTCTGCTGCCTGCCTGCCTACTTGCTCTTTCCTTTTGTTTACTGGGGGCGGCACAGTGGGGCGGCAGTATTATTTACGATCAGTTAAAAGACGAAGACAAAACCACGTGGAGCTAATGGCTGGATAGTAGAAGAGCATGTAATTGATAAATCCCTTTCGAGTTGGCTCTCAGTGAGAAAGAAGCCAGTATCGAGTCAACACCTGAATAACTGTCGTCGATGCCGAGTCTTTGAAAACTGGCCTTTTCGACCTTTCCTACTGGACAATAAGTCTACATATGATTTGTTACGTCGCCTCCGTAGCGTAGCGGTCAGCATGGTTAGCTGCCGACCCGGAGGTCCTGGGTTCGATTCCCATCTCTGCCACGAAATTTGAAAAGTGGTACATGGACTGGAACGGGGTCTACTCAGTCTCGGGTGGCCCAAATGAGTAGAGGGGGTTCGATTCCCCCTCAGCCATCCTCGAAGTGGTTTCCGTGGTTTCCCACTTCGTCTTCGGGCAAATGCCGGGATGGTCCCTTCTTCAAGGCCACGGCCGCCTCCATCCCTCTTCCTTGCCTATCCATCCTAACCATCCCTTACCTTCCCTCATGAAGCCCCGGTTCGCTTTGCAGGTGAGGCCGCCTGGGCGAGGTGCCAATCCCACCTCACCAGTTGTATCCCTTCCGATTCGATGTTCCCCGCTCTAGGACACTGGCCGTAGAGGCGGTAGTGGTGAGTTCCCTCGCTGAGCCTGTGGGTTCCACCAACCTGGAGGGTAAACAACAACAAAAAAAAAAGATTTGTTACAATAGTTACAATAGTCTCGGATCACATGCACATTTATGAAAATGAGTATATTTTTCAACAAAAAATAAATAAAATAAAAAATGAAATAAAATGAAACCACCAACCGATAACTTTATTTTGATCAAACAAATCGAATATCTGTTAACATTTTCTTAGAGAACTACAATTAAACATGAACTCAGGAATATACTAACACACACTAGGTAACGTTATCCAATTCAGCCTGATTTTCAAACGATGATTCCAGCACTACTTCAACAGTTTAGACACACATGGATCTCATGACGCAATAAACCGTTCATAGATTCAATTTAATAATTTGCTTTTGAATGACATAATACGCTCCATTCAACAACAGTTTCTTTATTTTTCCATGGGGAAACGTCAAGTTCAGTTGACCATCTTTTCCAACTTTACATAAGAACAACATTATTCGACACAAAGAATTTCAGTAATTCGTCACAAGAAATACTGTAATTCAGAATAGACTACTATGAGAAAGCCACTATTGATTGTTTCTTATAGGCTACTTCCCATAACCTATACAAGATAATCGTACAGTTACATTTAACAATAAAACCACTAATACTTTAACTATCAATGTATTACCCTTTTACCTTGGAAAGATAAGCTTCGAATTACTCCACCCTGGCATCCTGAGAAAATGAACTATCCCTCGAAAAGCTCCTTTGGCACATCATACGCTTCCATTGAATGAAATATCTCAGAAAAATAAACTTTACTGTCCACCCTTAAAGCGAGAAGAATCGATTTTGAATGGGACGTTTGTAATATTCTCCAACAACCTTCCATAAAGTACTTCAAGAGTATCAAACAACAAAATCGCTTAGTTTTTTCGTATAAAATCTGGCTATGTGAAATTTTACCGAAAATTCTCATATGAGGACACCGCGGGAAATACGGGGTAAGTCACATTCTGTACATTTTTCAGGAGAGCGAATTGAAACTTTCAACACTTAAAATAAATACTTTAACACCCCAATTGAGGGTAAGCAATATAGTTTCTTTTGCCAAGTTTGTTTCTTATAAAGGACGTGCATGTAAAACAAATAACAACTAAAGATAACAGTGAGAGGATATGGGACGTTCTTTCCGTTTCCACTAAAAATAAAAACCTCTGTATCTCGGGGACATTCCACTTTATTTGATATTAATTTCAACTGATCTGTAGTGACGATGGCTGACCAACAGAATACGCCATAAGCTCATTTTGGGAAAAAAATGGACTTACCCCGTTCTTTCCCTGGGGTTTTCATAATATACATTATATTTGGACAAATATGTCGAGCTGGCAACACTGGGAGAAAAGGATAGGAACCTTTTCGTTATTAGCATAGTTGCCACCATAGTTTCCCATCCTATCCACGTATATTTAACTTAATTTACCGTATAACGGTAGTCTTGATTTTCTCTAAGAAAACAGGTTGTAAAATGTGATCGCTTCAGATAACAACATGATACTGTGCCAGATTGACTTCATGACAGACAGACTGGTTGCAGGTTGTATTTTTTCTTTCTTTCTAAAGAATAAAGGAAGTTAACGGCCAACGAATCGTGACTTTTCCTGTGATACTGATGTCATGAAGTGTCGAGTTCTCAGTCCAATTTAAAGCTCTCGCGGCATCCTTTACGTGCCAGTTGAGGGAGACAGTTTACCAAGTTCTTTTTACTTCTCATGAAACCCGAGAAGATAACTTAGACTGTACAGTAGAACGATCCCGATATCATGATTCCATGAGCCCTTTCTTGCTCTTTTATGGGGAGATGTAGGCAGGAAACACAATAATTTTACCAAAAAATGTTATTGCTTCATTTGAAAGTACAGTACATATGAAGACCCTGTGGAAAGAACGGGGTAATAATTAAGTCAATTTTTTGAAAATGAGTTTATGGCACATTCTGGTGGCCAGCTATCGTCACTAAGAATCAGTTGAAATTAATTTCAAATGAAGCGGAATGTCACCGAGATACAGAGGTTTTTATTTTTAGTGGTAGCGGGAAGTCCCATATCCTCTCACTTTTTCGTAATTTAACTTTAGTTGTTATTTTATTTTACATGTACTTCCTTTATCTATAGTAATATAATAAAGCTGAAGAGTTTGTGTGTTTGTGTGTTTATGTGTTTAAACGCGCTAATCTCTGGAACTACCAGTCCGATTCGAAAGAATCATTTTTGATATGATAGCCTGATTCAAGAGGAATAGTTTAGGCTATGTAGCATTAGGCTACACCTCTCGGATAACCTTCAAGATTGATTTTTATTCAGTAAGTCGGTAGAACAAGTGCTCCCGACCAGCTCTATCCGCTTGCGCTGGCTTTATGGTTAGTGATACGTACACCGTTTCACCTATCTGAACCAAAATTTGTATACTTACCCTTTGGAACCCTGATGGTAACACTGTCTACGTGAAATGTATGACAGACCAGTCCATTCCCTGCATTTAGGCCCTTTGTTTCAAATCTACACCATTTCCCCGATCTGAACCAAAATTTGTATACTTACCCTTTGGAACCCAGCGAGTAACACATTTTACATGAAATTTCGGACAGATCATTCCATTCCCTGCATTTAGGCCCTTCATCACAAATCCACACCGTTTCTCTTAATTGCACCAAATTTTACATTCAGTTTGAAACCCTGCTGGTAACACTGTTCACTTGATATTTTGAACAACGCTCCCCAATCCCTACGTTTAGAATAACATGCAAAATGAACTTGAAAACCACCTATTAAGGCCCTAGAACCATTCATGTCCGTAGTAGTGTAACTGTAAGAGTATTTTAATTATTCTATTGTTGACGGGCAGTTCGGGCTGCATCACGTCGCCCCTCTCAATGTTCTGGTGCAGAATTGCGAAAATAGTTGCATCTTGGGTTGTTTATAAATTGCAATCACGGGGGGTAATTAGTACAAAAAGATTTCTTTGTCCCCTTTAAACGGTTATCATCATGAAAATACTATGCCTCTGTATAAGTGCAATGTTGTTGGTGCAGTACATTGAGGTTATCAGCTGCAATAAGCATTGGTGCTTTCAAATTTACCTTCATTTATTCTGGAACTTATCGTTAAGCACTTTGTAGCGATAAATGATACTATTGCTACCTCAGTAGCTCGGGACAGCCGAAGTTTGCCCAAGAGTTCTGAATATTTTCCTACGGTGCTATGTGACAAAAGTCGACATTATTGGTCTCTACATTTCTAACACCCAATGAGATATAGGCCCTAGGTAGTGTCTTTTGTTTCACTTATTGCTCTTTTTTTTGTAGATTTGTTTGTAAATTACATGTGTCTGTGCTGTAGTTAGTAAATAGCTGTTTCTCTATTCATAATTATCATTACGGGAAATTGACCTGAATGTTACGTCCATTATAGTGTACTACTTATCACTCCCACTACAACCACTACCACCACCACAAAAAGATATATTTTTAAAATATTGGTTTCTGTTAGTTTATTTATCATGTGCCAGTTCTGTAGTAGAATTCATTATCATCCATAAAACAAATAAATCCACCAGGCGAAGCCGGGCACTACTGCTAGTAATAAATAAATTTGGCAAAAAAGAACTATATTGCTTACCCTCAATTGGGTATTTCTCTTTAGTATTGAAAGTTTAAATTCGCTCTCCAGAAGAATTTACAGAATGTGACCTATCCCGTATTTGCCGTGGAGTCTTCATATAATCCCAAAATTTTGTTTCATAATTCGATCTACAAATGTAATTTTAAAATGATAATCTGTTGCGCTACAATATGCCACGCCCCCTATTCTTACTCTTGGTCAAGCTAGCAAGAGTATTTTTTGTCCTCTTTTGTCGGTCTGACTTGGGAAAGCAAATTACAGGTGGCCAGGTTATATCTCGTTAGTCGGCAGTCGAGTCTGGTAGCAAGTTTATAAGGCTGTGGATTGCCAACGTGGTATATTGTATATTGATTTGAATATCTGAAGACTGTGCACCACTCTTCAGCGTGGTACAACCCCTGTTGCCGAGAGGGCATTTGGTAAAACAGTACTCATGTACTGATGCCACATCTTTCGCCAACTCACTGTACTTGCTGATCTCATGGCTGTACGTCTGTCAAGTATTGCTGATAATTGGTTCTGAAATGGCGTTGTGTTTTTGAAATTTCTCTATGAGAAAGATGTCTAGTTAATATTATTATTATTATTTTCGGTTTATACAGAACATATAACACATTTCTGGTATATTACAACGTAACTATACGGGCTTCAGTGAACCAAAATATAGCTACGGAAACAGCAACTTCTAAGCTAGAATTTCGCTACCCATGAACTTCCGAACGATTCTGGTTGTCGATAGAACTACTGCCTTCTGCATTAGTTTGTAGAGCCCAGTATCCAGATCCAGTTCTTTAAGGCCTTGGAGCAAGGTACTTGAGATCACGCCCGTACTCGAGACAATGATAGGTATGGTCTTCACTCGCTCTACATGCCATTGTCTTTTGATAGGGTCGACCAACTCGCTGTATTTGCTGATCTTTTCAATGTGTTTTGATTATTATTATTATTATTATTAATATTATTATTATTATTATTATTATCAAATTTCAAGTTATATAATTGTTTAATAGGAAGCAGGTCAAACAAGAGAGTAGCAGAGGACGAAGAAGGAGAGGGGAATACGGTTATGGGCAGTTTTAACTAAGGTCATGAGTAAGAAAATTTTATGAAATACTTTACATTGAAATTTCTGAGTTAATACTTTTTAGCATTCTAGGTACATTTTTCTCAAGATCTACTGAATGGACATTAACAAAATTATACACATTTGTATTCCTACGCAGTGTGAAATTTTAATGGAACGGAATTTCAATTTAATGCTTACAAAAAAAAGTTTGTGCTTGGGTATGTCCTTTTTGTTTTTGAAAAATAATTCTTTAAGTTCAAAATTTCACAGAAAATCAGAGTAAATCCTTTTGTACTAAATTTCAGTTAGATGTGATAAAAATCGTAGGGGTTACACGTATGTGAATGTCTTGCTGTAAAACTGCCTATAACTCCCCTTAATCTAATATTAGCGGCTTCGGTGGCGTAGTCGGTAGCATGCTGAACTGCTATGCCCAAGATAGCGGGTTCAAACCCGGCCGAAGCCGTCGGATTATTTAAGAGCGTTAAAAATCCTTCAGTATGCCTTCCTTCGGAGGGGAAGTAAAGCCGGCGGTCCCATCTCATAGATTTATGGCATGTAAAAGATCCTTTCACAGACTAAACTTGTGTAAAGCAAAATTTGTTAGGTTAGATTTCGTCAGAACGCTCTATCAAAGTTCCAACGTTCACCACTAGGTATCATTGATATCTGGTGGCGAAAGTTGGAACTACTTGAAATTGAACGGAACTTGTAGCTCACCCTTTAGGGTATCCGCGGGAAGTAGCTACAAGACTTAGGTGAGCCGAACATGTCCTCGGACACTCCCGGCACTAAAATCCATACGATAAATAAATAAAAAATCTAATATTTATGAGGAAAACATCGATAACTTACTTCAGTCCTTTGGGTGATAGAAGGGAACTTCCCTATGTACATAGTGCCGTCAAACTTGTTGCCTATGGAATCAGTAGTAAGAACCTCGAAAATGTAAATAAGTCATAATGTCAGTTATGTTTGTAATTTTTATGTACAGGCTGAGGAAGAAGGAGTTTTACCTTCGAAACATGTACCTGTGAGTAGGTTCAATACAAGTATTGGAAAGGCAGAATCCCTCTATGTTATTTCTAATATATAAATAGCTTTCAGTAAATGTATTTAAAAGTGGTTTGCCAAGCACCACATCACTCTGACTAATATTTCACACTCGTCACGACTAACTGTTTCACCATATACATAACTACGAGTATAAGCGAAGATATCGTTTGTGATTAGTAATCATAAGTAGTCCATATTAGTCCTTACATTATTATATTATTCTATGTTTTGTGCGATGAGGGGTTTATTATTGCAAGAATCGGAACTGTAAAGCATATGCAGTACTTTTTATTTGAGTCTCCAGGCTTTTGACTGGGTTGATTCAGCTATTCATACATCCCTCTTCAGAGCTAATCGTTTCAAATCCACATAGCTACCCCTTCCTACGTCTTTGTTTAACATATTCTAACCTTGGTCTATCCCTACAGGTTTTTGTAAGTTACATGTATGCACTTAATTTAATAGTCCTCTATCACCATACAGTATTTGACTGTTGTATAACTTTCGGAGACATTGGGAACTGGTGAAATATTTATCACGGCTGCAATGTTAAAATATTTTATATGTTGGCAATAGAATTGTATACCATGAGATGAAGATTGTTATGGTAGTTAGTTATGCAAACATTCATTTCAATCCCTTGAAGAGGACTGAAAAATATTATTCAAAAACGTGATTTTAAAATTTCGCACATCCACCATCTTTAATAGCTCATTAAAATTAATTAAATTAGACGCCGTTATATTAATACTTGTATAAAGATTTACCGTGCCAACTTCACTGCGTGCGGATGATTAAATCACGAAAAAGGTCCATTTATAGTCTATTACAAAATCCACAAGGCCACCATGTTGGTTTTGAACGAATCAGTTTATTTGGAAGTCACATAGGTAATTATATTTTAATGGCGTCTATTACCTTACAAAATTGCAGTATGATTGCTATTATAAATTCGTAGATATTAAGAACAGGTGAAATATGTTTCATGTCCGCTATGTTGAATTGTTCCACATGTTGGCCATATGTGCCAGTATACGAACATTATTACGGTGTTCATTATACGAAAGCTCAATCCAATCGCTTGATTACGAAAAAGGAAATAAAAAACATATATTTAAAATGTTGCACAGCCAGCATGTTAAAATTCTCAAAACAATGGCATTAAATGAGATTCCAGTATATTAAGCCTTTCTTAAAGATTTATCATGTCAGGTTTCGTTGCACTCAGGTGATTAAATCGTCACGTATCAGGTCCATTTTAATATTTGATATTCGCGTGGCCACCATATTAGTTTTAGACTTATCAGACTGTAGGTAAACTTACTAAAGAATCCTCTATTACCACACAAAACTTGAGGTCGATAGCTGAAATGGTTTCAGAGATATTGAATGCCGTTAAAATATTTCGCTGGCGCTATGTTGGATTGGTGACACTTATTGAAATAGGAAAGGCACGGTTGAGGTCGAACGAGGTGGTATTAAATTCTTACCAATTTTCACTGAAATCGGTCAAGCTGCTTAGATGTTGTTAGGGACACACAAACACACTCACATACTGTCCAAAAGGTGATTTCATGAGCCTATGTTCCATAAACGGAAAAAGGCCGTAAATGATGTTCCACCTTCCCCTTTATTGAAGCAATGTATTTTATTACATGACTGTCTGGTTCATCCCCTCGTTATGAGGCGAGATAATCACCAAAACAGCTTTATTTAAAAATGCATTCAGGCTGAACATTTTCGTGAAATTAGCGATACTAAACCACTTTCATTATCACATTGTATGTGATAGCTTTAGCAGTGGTCGATAAATGAATTTCGATAAATCGTTATTTTATAAATACTGCTAACACATATAAAATTTTCGTTGAATCTGCGTTTTGTTACTAAAACAAATGTTGTTTTAATTGAGAGTCTTGAACATCATGATCATTTATCTCCGTGTATTTGGGTGTGTATGTGAAATTTGAATGATAAACTTTGTTATTGTGATGGCTTTGTTATTGTGTGGGGATAAGGGCTCGGATACCAAGAGCCCTCTGAGAGCCTGCTTTGTATTCCTAGGCGAAACCCCACACAATACACGGCACAAACCTAGAAATGTTGCTTATTTTTTAATTCACAGGCCGTGAAAACCAATATACCATCATTTTAGAAGCTTCATAAGGAGGTTAAGGCTACTTTAGTTTTAACTCTCGAAGTTAAGAGACGCAGGTGCGCTTCATAAGAATGGAGGTAGCACGAAGTTCGCTACTCCTGTGGAAAACCGGGCGAGGACACACAGAGCCCGCTGATGAGCCAGCTTGGTATTCCTAGGCGAAACCCCACACAAGACACGGCACAAAACTAGAAAAATTGCTGAGTTTTAATTCACTAGCCGTGAAAGCCAATATACCATGTTTTTGGACGCCTTCATATGGAGGTTAAGACGGCTTTAGCTTTTAGCTCTCGCAGTTAAGAAGCGCAGATGCGCTTCATAAAACGGGAGGTAGCGCGCAGTTCGCTAATCCTGTGGGAGTCCGTGCGTGGACACCAAGAGCCCGCTGATGAGCCAGCTTTGTTTTCCTAGGCGAAACCCCACTCAAGACACGGCACAAACCTAGAAATGTTGCTGAGTTTTAATTCGCTGGCCGTGAAAGCCAATATACCATCTTTATGGAAGCCTTCATAGGGAGGTTAAGGTGGCTTTAGCTTTTAGCTCTCGCAGCTAAGAGGCGCAAGGGCGCTTCATAAAACGGGAGTAAGCGCGCAGTTCGCAACTCCTGTGGAGAACCGGGCGCGCCTCCTAGATCCCGCTGATGAGCTAGCTTGGTGTCCTAGGCGAAACCCCACAAAAGACACGGCACAAACCTAGAAAAAATGCTGACTTTTGTATTAGTGTATATTTGTAATTCAGGTGAGGATTGGGAAAGGGTCGGCCGTGGCCTTAAGATAGGATAATATTAAAGAAAGCTTTCCAGTCGGTCAATACAAATAGTGCCCAACCACATTAGGCGGGAAAACAGGTATTTACATGACCTAACCTGAAAAAAATAAGATATTTATTACAAAACAACACGCTTTTATGTACAAAAGTAGGTACCCCAACTTCAGGCTCATTCATCAACTTCCAAAGGCAATACCTTGTCTCCGCAACCATTGTGCTCTGTCTTTAGCATGTCGTTTCTTTTCATATTAGGGACCATAATGGAGAGTTAGTTTGATGTCATGAAGGAGAAATTTTCTCGGTCGTCCTCAGCCTTCCTTCCCTGTGATTTTCCCTTCCAGGAGATTAGTTAGGGAAGAGTTATATCGCAAGACGTGGCCAGTGAATTTAGCTTTTCTTTTATGGATGGTTGGTCTCAGTTCTTTCTTCCCTTGAATTTCTTCCAGGATGCTGATGTTAGTCCTCTTTTCAATCCATTTAACCCGTAATATTCTCCGCCAGACCCACATCTCAAACGCTTCAAGTCGCTTCCAATCCCGACCTCTGATCATCCGAGATTCACATCCAAACAGAAGCACACTCCATTTTAAATATCCAAATTTGTCTTTCATGTTAGAGCGTGTAAATACTTGTTTTCCTGCCCAATGCAATAGTGTATAATTGGTGTTGAACGATTAAAAAGCTTCCTGAATTGCAACTTAAGTTAGGAACCATACCAGCATTTGCCTGGAGTAGAAGTGAAGAAAACCTCGGAAAACAACTTCCAGGATGGCTGAGATGGGAATCAAACCTTCCTCTTTTCAGATTTACCTCACGAGGCTAAGTGTTCCTTGTTCCAACTCTCAGACCAGGTTTAAATTTTATGGCAGAGCTGTAGATTGAACCCGGACCTGCGGGGTGACAGCCAAGAATGCCAGTAAATCTACTGTCACTGATAACTCGCATTTGCGCACCCTCAAATGCCACCAAATGCAGCCAGTGAAAATCATATTTTCAAGGAAATAAATTTGATACCAAGAATATTTTCTCATAATTGGATTCCTGTCACAATGTCGGTACTCGTTAAGAGCTGACCAATCAAAGCAGATCAGAACAGATACAGGAGGGAGGGGGTGAGCTGATTGAGTCCACGGGTTGATTTCGGGGATAATTTCTAACTACAGCGAGGTCCTTCTCGAAATGACGGAACCTCGCTGGGGCCGCACGGCGGACGGTTACGCGATGTTTTAAGGTCAGATAACTAGTATATACCGATTGCAATACAGTTGTTCGGGAAGCTTTGGATGCTGCCATAGCGTTCATTATATACGCAGCTGGCAAGGTACCTTTCAAGGGAAGTATCAGGTATTTATTTATTTATCGTATGGCTTTTTGTGCCGGGAGTGTCCGGGGACATGTTCGGCTCGCCTGAGTCTGTAGCTGCTTCCAGCGGACACCCTAGAGGGTGAGCTACAAGTTCCGTTCAATTTCAAGTAGTGGTGAACGTTGGAACTTTGATAGAGCGTTCTGACGAAATCTAACCTAACACATTTTGCTTTACACAAGTTTAGTCTGAGAAAGGATCTTTTACATGCCATAAATCTATGACATGGGACCGCCTGCTTTACTTCCCCTCCGAAGGAAGGCATACTGAAAGATTTAGTATCAGGTAAGACAGGTCGAAACCCATCTTGAAACTCCGTGGACGCAATCGCTGTACTATAAGAGGACAACTTGCCGAAAATCAGCCGCCAGATTGAACTGCAAGGCTCCAAAATCATACCTGACATCCTGGTACGTAGGCATGACGGCTGGAGGAGCTGGACATCCCTGTGGCACTCGGAGTAGTAGTGAGGTGGGGCGTATATGCTGACTGGAGCGTGCGGCTGCTACCCACCGACCTTGAATGCTTGGGCGGTCAGGGCTGTCCATTCCGACCTGTACGGTACTCGCTACCTCCCATTAATTTATACATGGGTTAGTTTTTTAGTTTTGGCACCTTAGTTATAACTGGATTAATAACTCACTTAGATGGTTCCAAGTTTCACAGGCCCTCGATGTAGTCCCCACCGTTGCGTACGACGTGTTCCCAGCGATGCGGAAGTCGTTGGATCCCGTTGGCACTGCCCAATCTATTGATGGTACGAAGAGAGCGCTCGGCAGCCTGCTTAACGTCATTGTCATATTCATCCTCGGGATGAGATCATAGTCGTAGGGACTGATATCGGGAGAATATGGGGGGTGATAGAGGACCTCCCTGCCCCAGCGATCCAACAATGCCGACACAACGCCTGCTGTGTGTGCCCTAACATTGTCATGCAGAACGATGGGCGGTGTAACCTTGTGGTGGCGCCGTTTCCTTCTCATAGCTCCTTGGAGATGGTCTTGCAGAAACGAACAATAGTACGCCGCATTAACGGTTTGCCCTCGGGGAACAGTATGGCATCGCTTCCGTACCATTGAAGACGTTAAGCAAACTGCCGAGCACACTCTTCGTACCATCAATAGATTGGGCAGTGCCAACGTGATCCAACGACTTCCGCATCGCTGGGAACACGTTGTACGCAACGATGGGGACTACATCGAGGGCCTGTGAAACTTGGAACCATCTAAGTGAGTTATTAATCCAGTTATAACTATGGTGCCAAAACTAAAAAACCAACCCATGTATGAGAGATTCACCACATGATTTCGGAGCCTTACAGTTCAATCTGGTGGCTTTTTTTCCGTACATTGTCCTCTTACAGTACAACGATTGCGTCCACAAAGTTTCAAGATAGGTTTCGACCTCTCTTACCTGATACTTCCCTTGTAAGTTGAGATAATCTTGTGGTGAAGTACTGTAGCCTATCTCATATCCCGTGAACTTGGTTAGGTAGAGAACAAAACAACAAATTTTGTTAGTGGAAACTTATCTTGTCAAGAAGAAGTCTTACAGTAAACGTGTTCGTAGTTTCAACGCAGTGTGATTTTATCATTTCAAATGATCTTGTCGACTTCATCGTTATGCTTCGGACTACCGTTATGCGTTAGGGTTACGGCGTGTATGACGTCATCATGTTGTTGAGTGCATATGCACCGAGTCTAAGTTTACTCCAGGGGTATAGCGTTATGCGATACGGAGACGGCGAGTGCGTGACGACATGCAGCAGAGTGCACCTCCCGATCTCCGTTTCCCGCGCGGGAAGCCTAAGTTAGTGGGTAATTGAGTCTGTTGAAAGAGTCCTGGGGCTTATGATCTTGTCGACCTCATCGTTATGCTTTGGTCTACCGTTATGCGTTACGGTTACGGCGTGTATGACGTCATAATGTGGTTCAGTGCATATGCGTGACGTCATGCAGCAGAGTGCACCTCCCGCTCTCCGTTCCCCACGCGGGAAGCCTAAGTTAAAGGGTAATGGAGTCTGTTGAGTCTGAGTTTACTCCTGGGGTCTGGCGTTATGCGATACGCAGACGGCGAGTGCGTGGCGTCATGCAGCAGAGTGCACCTCCCGCTCTCCGTTCCCCACGCGGGAAGCCTAAGTTAAAGGGTGATGGAGTCGGTTGAGTCTGAGTTAACTCCTGGGGTCTGGCGTTATGCGATACGGAGACGGCATGTGCGTGACGTCATGCAGCAGAGTGCACCTCCCGCTCTCCGTTCCCCACACGGGAAGCCTAAGTTAAAGGGTAATGGAGTCGGTTGAGTCTGAGTTAACTCCTGGGGTCTGGCGTTATGCGATACGGAGACGGCGTGTGCGTGACGTCATGCAGCAGAGTGCACCTCCCGCTCTCCGTTCCCCACGCGAGAAGTCCTCCTGAGCCTTTCTAACATGTGTAGCATTTGTAGCATGCATAATTTGAAATTATATAAAGTCTAGTCTCTCAGACTGACTGTATCTTTTTTACTTGTGTGGGAACCTCAAGCAAAATGTATACAGGTACAATCAACGTACTCTGAAGGCTCTCGAGAACGAAGTAACTGCACGGATACGAAATATCAGAGAGGTTGAATTACAGAGAGTGTTGCAAACTTAGTACGTCGGTGCAGCGTGTGTCTTAGAAAATGAAGGACAGCATTCCCAGCACATACTGTGAAATGTATGTAAGTAATGCATGATGGTGCATCGTTTTTTACCCGGGCGGCCGGAGTTTGAATTCCATTGATAGCGGGATGAAATTTACACCTGCAAAATCACAGGGCATCCGGCCTTAAATCCCCGGCCAAAACAAAAAAAATGAGCCAGGTTGGCTCCGGCGACCCCAAATAATTGGGATAAGCCGAATAGAGGAGGAATGACGATTATTAAAAACGTGTAAATGTGTTTGACTAGTTGGGTGCTACGCTGCTGCTAGCACTAGTGCCTTGCTCGACACGCTGCTACACACAGTGGCCCGCCACCTTGCGGCCTCTGCGAGGTTCCGTAATTTAGAGAAGGACCTCACTGTACTTGTACTGGTATTTGCATGGGGTTCAAAATGAGAAACTACGAAATAGCATTTCAGGGATTGCCGACGGTGGGGTACCAACCTATGTCTTCCGAGTCCGCAGAGAGACCCCTTGGCATAGTGCTACACCTCAGCAAGCAGAGCTACTGCTTTCGGTGGGTAAGATTCTCTACTACGACATTCTCTTGTTCAAAAGGTGCGATTGACACATAATCAATTAGTTGAATCATAATAGCCATGTTTATTACTAGAAACAGGTGGTATCGGTGGCGTAGTTGGTAGCAAGCCTATGATCGCGGGTTCTAACCCGGCCGAACTCGTCGGATTTTTAAGAGCGTCAAAAATCTCTCAGTATGCCTTCCTTCGGAGGGGAAGTAAAGCCAGTGGGCCCCTGTCATAGATTTATGGCATGTAAAAGAACCTTTCACTAAATAAACTTGTGTGAAGCAATATTTGTAGGTTAGGTATGATTAATGCTCTTAAGTTCCAACGTTCGTCACCAAGCGCTGGTTGCGATGGCATCTAGTAGTAGCCAAGTTCACAGCTAAGTATCGTTGACGGTAGCATTTGGTAGCGAAAGTAGGAACTAATTGAAATTATCGTCTGCAGTCCTTACCTGAATTAAAGCAGATAACACACACTAATAATGTCATCGCAATTAACATCGGTTATCAGACAGATTCTACACACACCCAAAGTACACGGGGCTACATGACCGCGTTATCGCAGCCCCTAAACTAAGGAACCAACCAACCAACCATTACTAGAAACAGACAGTTAATGTTTGTGGTCCGCTACGATAACGTCATGGCGGCCGCACGATCTTCTGAAAATGCATAACTTGTTTATCAACCTGCTAATGCAGGCGTTGTGAAACATCTTGTGAAAAATATAAATAAATCCACACGCAATGCATTTCAATTTCTTTTTGTCCGCCTCATTGCAAAGTGGCTAGCATTCTTGTCTGTCACTGCAGAGGCGCGGGTTCGATTCTCAGCTCTGCCAATAAATTTAATTCTGTTCTGAGGACTGGAAATTTATACACTCAGCCTCGTGAGGCAAAACTGAGGTGGTTTCGATTCCTACCGTTGTCGACCCGGTGGTGGTTTTCCGTGGTTTCCCAGTTCTACTGCAGGAAAATGCCGGGATAGTACTTAACTTTAGGCCACGGCCGCTTCTAACCCAAATACTTCCTCAATTACAAGTGCACACTCTAGAATAGACATCACAGTGATAGAGGTACATGGGGATGCATGACCGCGATATCGCAAAGCTCCTAAATAATAATCAACAACAACATAAGGTTTACTCAAATTCCATTTGAAACGAACAGAAAAATATTCTCAGTATCATGCGGAGTAGGTTGGCTCAGGCAACGAAAGCATTTCTATAAAAAAGGAATCTGTTGGCATAGAATATAGATTTAGTTATTAGGAAGTCATTTTTGAAAGCCTTTGTCTGGAGCGTGGCGCTCTATGAAGTGAAACGTGGAGTATTGTTGCAGCAGATAAGAAGTTAATTGAAGCGTTTGAAATGAGGTGTTAAAGAAGAATGGTAAATATCGGATGGGTAGATAGGGTAACAAATAAAGAGGTGTTAAGACGAGTGGGAGAGGACACATGTTTCTGGCGACTGGTAATGAAGAGAAGTGATAGGTTGGTAGGATACTTATTAAGGCACCCATGAATAGCAAGCTTATTTACGGAAGGAAGGGTCGAGGACAAGAACTATAGGGGTAGACCAAGGTTAGAATATGTTTAACAGATTGCCTCAAATGTAGGGTGTGGTAGCTGTGTAGAGATGAAACTATTACCTCATGACAGGGAGGAATGGAGAGCTGCATCAAACCAGTCAAAAGAGTGAAGACTCAAACAACAACCATGCGGAGTAAATGGAGTACGTAACAAATTGTTTCTTCAGTTTTTTTCTGTCAAGGGTGAATGGTAAGGGATTGGGACTGGTCGCAGCACATAATCTGCAGATTCTTCGTAGACTGCATACCGCAGAGGATTAATGTGAAACACAATATTTGGTCATGGCTTAGTGACTGCGTAAATATTCATTATCATGACAAAGGAAGCAGAGAAACTGCCAGGCTTGGGCAAACCTTAACAAAACTGTGTACTGAAATGTTGAAGTGCTTTGTAGGCAATATCGTAGTAGGGAAATGAAGTCAAGTCATCTTTCTCAAATGGGCAATGTTGTTTTATTTAGGGGCTTCGGACAACGTGGTCATCAGTTCTTGTATCGCGGTGAGTGTGGAAAAGGATCCGTAAACCAGTATCACCTAGGTGGCACTAGCATTTTGAGTAGCCTGCCTTTAATTTTGAAAGAGACTGGACTAGAGCTGGGAAAACCATAAGCCACTCCGTGGTTGGTGGTAAGTGTAAGAGAACTCCCCCGATTGGGCCCAGAGGAATAAATCAAAAGTCTTTCTTAGTTGACCCTACGAGCTGTAGTAGAGTAGTGTGCGTAACTTTATTAGGGACAAGGATGAGATAGGTGCCCCGGGACTTGAAATAAGGTACTATTTCGGCATTTACCTGGAGGGATTGTGGAAACACCTGGGTAAAATCACACACAGGATAGCCACTGTCAGTGCCAGGATTCGAACCAACGATCTGCAGACTTGCTGCAGCTACCCTGGAACATGACTACGCCTCGAGACGCTATTAGGAACGTCGTCATCCTGCATTCCATTATTTGTGTTTTACAATTATTAATTTTCATCATGAATTATTTCCTCAAGACGGAGTCCATACCAATCAAAAACTCATTCAAATCTTCAGGCGTGACGGTCAAGATGACGATGTCATCAGAAAATCTCAGAGTTGAAATTATTTCCCCTTGAATCTTCACTCCCACTTTAAATGTTTCTCTAATTTCCTTCATTGCTTGTTCAATGTAAAGATTGAAAAGTATAGGTGATAAGTCGCAGCCTTGCCTTACACCTTTCTGAAAACCAGCTTCTCTCTCATGTCCCTCTGCTCGAATGACTGCTGTCTGGTTTCTGTATAGATTGTAGATCACCCTCCTATCCTTGTACTTTATTCCAATCGTTTTCACAATGTCAAACAATTTAGCCCAATCAACGTTTTCAAAAGCCTTTTTTAAGTCTACAAATGCCATGAACGTTCTCTTATCTTATCCTATCAGATTGCATATCTTACTGATATTCTGTTCCAGTCAATGTCTCAATGAGATAGGGTCTAACTCAGAGATTCCCAAACTAGACGAATTCACCCAGTAGTGGACGATTTTAGCACGCCTGTGGGCGAAACTGACAGAATGTCAATTCTATGGGCGATTTGAAAAAAAGTGGTGGGAAAATAATTCAGTTTTTATGTATACAATATGACTGAGAGGTTTTGCCTCTAAAAACAAGGAATAAAGTAAAATTGCAAACAAGTAATTTAATTATGTCAAATAATCTTGTCACGAAATCTAGAACTAGGTTGGAAATTGAGAAGCGAGGAGATCTTAGAATGTTTGTAACAAAAGTGGCTCCGACATCAACAATTTGATTGAAACTCATCAAATCCATCCCTCACATTAATTAGACATAGGTATTCATGTTGTTTAATTAATTAGATATAAAAATTCATGTAGTTTTAATTTTCATTTTTTATCAATGTAGGTGTGTTAATATCTCCTTACTCTCCTCCATACTACCCTTATCTCAAAGCGAGGTGCACTCTTGGACCTGCTGCAAGATATCAATAACGTCGTGTTCTTGAGGCTGTGCGAACTATTGTGCCAGCTCAAGATATCTATAATATATTTCTTCAACTTCACTTAATACTTCCCTTATCTCAAAGCGAGGTGCACCATTGGACCTGCTGCAAGATATCAATAACGTCGTGTTCTTGAGGCTGTGCGAACCCTTGTGCCAGCTCAAGATATCTATCAACTTCACTTAATACTTAATACTTATTACTAATATACTAACGATGATACTCTTGATAACAATTGTCGTACGTTGCGATGTTGCCCTGCTGTGCCCAAGTCCGTGCTTACGCATGTATGCTATACTGATATCGCCGTGCATTTGTCGGCGTTTTTTATAAATTCCTACTGGATTACTTTCTCACCTATGTTACTTCGTGAGGGAATGGTGTTTTCTTTGCTAACTGAATGTCCTGTTTGAAATGTACTGCTGGAAAAAGAATTCTACCTTAAGAGTGTACTCTACGCTTACATCTTTAAAATCATTAGTGCGTTTTTCTACTATCGCACGTTTCGCATTGAAAACAAAAATAATAAAGGCAAACTTATGCAAAGTCATCTGGCGTGTGAGTGAATAGTGCCAGGAATTGAACTCAAGGTGTCTGGCTTCTGCTCGAGTGCGTCTGCACGCTGAGCTAGCGAGATAGTGTCGGGTTTAATGTCCTTGCGGCGGACGGTGTGCTCAGCACGTGTCTGTCATATGGCATATTGGATTGTGTTACAATGGACAAATAAGCATTTCCTCTGGGGTCGGATTTCATAACAAAAGAGAAACTGTAGTACGTCTTGACTGAATGCGTTTACAAACTAATTAATGCGGCATCTCGCAGAAATGTGATTGCAAGGTCTCCTAACTCTATGTAAGCATGTAGCCAATACTAACTTCCGCTAAGTTATACTAAAATGTATTCAGAAGAAAATATTATAGCCTACAATCATATACAATGTATAGTTGCACTGCTGTAAAAAAATACAAAGTTATTTATTCATTCCAACTTATTCTATGGCATATCACAATCTTATTCCTAATAGAGCTTCTTTGTGGGGGGTTTAATCTGAAATAAGGAGCAATTTTCTGAATATAGTAGGGTAGTTATCAATACCTCTTCCTACTAGGCTTCCGTTAATATTCCTAGTGACTTATTAGATAGGGGTTGTTAATATTCAAATTGCTTGGTGTAAGAGGTGTCTATCGCGAAATCTTAACAGGGTGGGGGTGGTTTTTTTTATAATTATTGTGTAAAAAAAATATTCTCTAACTTAATCTACTAAAAAATTCTGTTCGGGGGGGATTGAAATTGTCTCACTCGCTTCGCTAATGTAATGAGTATAGGGGGCGTTTAAATATGTATTAGCTACTGGGGCGGGTGTGGGTGGGTACCAAAAATAATATTTGACCCGTACTTCAAAAAAATTTCCTTAATTTTTGGGTAAGTTTTGCTTGGCTGCATAAGAGGGTTTTTAGGGACCTGTACCGTAGAAATTCGTTGTCTGAACTTCTTTAGGCGTTTTCTGACGACAACGTCACGGTACCCCAGCGCTTCCACCATTTGTTCTACTTTTATGTAGATTTCTTACCCGGCGCGTCCACCATCTGTTTTAGATCCCTTATTTGGGGGTGGTAGGATCTAAAACGGAAGAGTTGTTGTGTTAATTTATGAGTAAGTGCCTAAAAGGGGGTAGCTTCCCGTAGTCGGGCAAGCTGACCAGTGTAGAGTGTTGTTTAGTGTTAGGGTGCTCCTATAAATGATGTAGGTGTATTTTAGGGGATGGAACTTAATGTACAGGTCAACGCGCTGGTCGTCCAGCTGGCTGGTTAGATAATCGACTTGCACGCGTCAGCTATATGGCGCGTGCCGCTCCTAGCAGTCAGGCCGGTACGGGAATACAATGATGCTTGCACTAGCAAGTATCTGGCTACTGTAAGTCACGTCTAATAGTGACGGAGGATTCAGGATGGACTTTAGGTCGTGAAGAGGCGTGTAAAATAGTAATACAGGTGTGCTGTACTGACCAAGTGTTTATTGGTCAGTAATAATGGAATTATGAGTCCCTTTTAAGGGATGTAGTGATGTTACAATGTGTACAAACTTGTCTATACAAATTGGGGGTACGGGTTACAAAGTATAGGATTCTGAACACCTGCTGACTCACTCACCTGATAACAGCAATAGCCTCTGGCCGCCACACTGTAAGACTGATAATGGAGAAGAGCCTGACCTCCTTAAGACTCCCTTTTATATTCTCCGGCGTTGCTTCGTCGACATTCTGATGGCATAGATGCCCTAGTTAATAGTGTGTCGCTGTTTGTAGTAGTGATGCAAGGATTGGGCCAGCTTTCCAGAATGGTAAAAATGGTAAGCTGTCCTTGCGGTGTTGATAGATGTTGGTCTGGACTTACAAGGGTTGCCAGTTAGGGGTGATTTAGATAGATGATGGGGGGATGGTCTCCAGGGGGTTCATACCCCTGGGGGGTTGTACAATATGTAGGTATTTGTGTTAGTAATTTTAAGATTAGTGCGTGTTTTGAAATGAGGTGGGCAAAAGTTTGCCCCCGACGGTGTTAATATTTAGGTTGTGCCTGACGGAGGATTAAAAAAACAATAACTTACTAAACAAATAAATGAATAATTCCTACGCCTACGTTGAATAAGAAAATTAAGTGAAAACACTTGCGTTATGAGTTCTTAATACCGAAGAACCCTCGGTAATCCGAGGTAATTGGGACCAAGAGGAGTTCGAATTTGGGAAATCTCGGATTACACAGAGTTACGAAATTAAAGACCTTAAATTTGAAATAGATGCACAAGAACCTTGTGTTTAAATATTCTTATAGTAAACGGCAGTATTTCATCAGTTTGTTTCAGAAATAAAAACAAAATTCTACAAAAGAAATGCAAGTATGTACATATCCTTCCCTATATTATTCTGCTAATGTCCCATTCCAGTTTTGTGCCGAAAATAAGATCCTATTAACACCAACCTACACATATGGGGTACCTGTAGGTTACGCATAACCCAATGTGTGCGCGAAACACACTCACTTCGTCTTTAAATGCCTCACAATTAAATAAATACCTTAAAAAATGTACATTTAGAATGAAAGCACCGTAACCAGCCATCTAGCGGGAGCACGCCGTACTGCTAGCTGAGGAGTCTCTCAACAAATGGCTCAACCTACATTCACGTTGCGAAAGCTCGCACAGGCCCACTAGTTTACTTAATGTACAGACCAATATTTATTAGTTGGCGGGAGGGCGATAGCGGGCAGAATTGTAAACAACGCATGCGCGCATTTCCGCCAAAGGCCTTAGGTAAGCTATGCATCTCACTGCCATCCACCTCGGATTAAACGGAGGCTCGGACTACCGGGGCTCGGATTACCGAGGTTCTACTGTAATGGCGTTACTTGCAACACGTTTCTCCCCAGCCCTGCCAATGTCAAATTAAAGTTTTAACTAACATCTAACCTTTTAACAAGTAGTTCCGTGAAGAACTATACAGCCTATTTTCATATATCCTACCCATGTTAATTGCCACTATCAACATACAAAATTTCAGTTTGATTGTTGTGACAGATTCGTAGATATTGAGAACCGTCTAAATATTTCAGATGGTCGCCAGTTTGGATTTTTATTTATGTACTATTACATGAAGATTATTGTGTACGTGTGGCATTCAAACTTCAATCGCATGATTAGGACACAATAAATAAATACGAGATTTTAAAATTTCGCACGGCTGCCATCTTGTGGTTATGAAAACAATTGAAATAAATTAGATACCAGTGGATTAACATTTGTATAAGCATTTAACGTGCAAAGTTTCACTGCACTTGGATAGTGAAATCGCGAGAAACATCCATTTAAATATTTATATTTCGCGTCGCCGCCATATTGGATTTATGATCACTAGGTTACTGAAAGTCCTATAGGTGAACTTATGTTCATAGCCTCTATGAACATAAAATAATTCAGTTTGATTGCTGTAGAAGATACGTAGATATTGAGATCTGTCAAAATATTTCGGATGCTCGCCATTTTGGATTGTTATATGTATAGGCCATAGAGTTATGTACCATTAAAGGAAAATTATTGCGTAGCTTCATTATTCAAACTTTCACTTCGATCGCATGAATACGACACAAGAATAAAAACTTAATTTTAAAATTTCGCACAGCCGCCATCTTCAGTTTATATAAACAATTGAACTAAATTGGATGCCAGTGAATGACAATATATAAAATTATTTACTGTACCACATTTCGATGCGCTCATATGATTAAATCACGAGAAAAATGTATTAGAATGTGTCAACTTCGCTTGGCCGCCATGTTCGTTTAGTAGTTTACAGGTTTTTGAAAGTTACATAGATAAACTTGTAGAAGTGCTCTTTATCATCGTACAAAATTTCAGATTGATATCATAAATAGTTTCGGAGATATTGAATGCCTGTGAAATATTTCGCACAGCCGCCATTTTGAGGTTATGTAAACAATTGAACGAAGTTAGATGTCGGTGCATTACAATGTATATAAACATATACTGTGCCAAGTTTCATTGCGTTTGGTTGGTTAAATCGCGAGAAACGTCCATTTAAAAGTCGCAAATTCGCTTGGCCGCCATGTTGGTTTTGTAGTTACCAGGTTTTCAAAGCTCACATAAGTGAATTTCTAGTAGTTCCCTTTATCACCATACAAAATTCTAGGGTGATATCTGTATTAGTTTCGGAGATATTGAATGCTGGTGAAATATTTCGCACAGCCGCCATGTTGGATTGGTGAGGCGTAACAAAATTTGAAGGGAACGGTCGGGGTCGCCCAAAATAGAGCTATGAACTTACAGAGTTTCATTGATATCTCTCCAACCGTTTAGATTTAATTAGGGGGGACACACACACGAATCACACACACACGCACACACACACGGACAAAAGGTGATCTCATAAGCCTATTTTTTCAAAATTGAAAATAGGCTAAAAATCTTTCACAAAATGGAATCTTTGTACCGAAGAGACAGCTAAACCGTCTGCCCATCGGCATGAAATGACTGTAGCACACACGAAAAGTACCTTTGCAACGTGTTTCATTACACTAATAATAATATCGTATGGCCACGGTTGCCAGGTGCAAGCTTTGTTATTTGACTCCCAAAGGGCAGCTGGCATGTCGAAATTTATTGTTCCTTGGAACGCTATGAAAGTCAAGGAGGTTAGATATCTAAGCTCCTTGACACTATAGCGCTTTCTAGTAAAGAAAGGAGGAACTTTTGTGTTGGCGGAAAATCCCGAGATTAATTTTGCCATTATGAACATGGCCTACTGAAATCAAATGGGTTCTTTAACATGCCAACAACGTATGACATGCGTGTCGTGATTTTTGTTGCATTTTAAAAATCACATATCACGGCCAGGAGCGAACCTGCAAGCGTGGGGTTGGTAGACCGACAGGATAACAACTCACCCACCGTGCCAAGCATTACACTGAAAGGCTGGAAATACAAGACACAGACATGTTTGTGTTGCGCACAGGTCAAAACATGTATCTGCGCATTACCGTTGATCCCTCAAGGATCTAGTTGGATCCCTGGTTGGTCAAGTTCTAGTTAGGCTCTGGTCAGTAGGTAGGTTTCTTCATTATAAAATATTTGGCCACTCATTTTATTTGAATACCCTTCTTGATATTAACAAGTATTAACTTTACATTTCACTATCAAAGACAATTAATTGACTCTAATCAGTTGCTAGTTGACCTGGGTTTTTCACGTCCCTCAGAGAACCACCAGACAGAAGCACACGTTCGATGGGGTTAGATCGAGAATACATGTGCACAAAAATTCTTGATGGAGAGTAAAAGTGCTACTGATGTTTACTTCGACTCTCTGTCAACTGTTATGAGAAACATCTCAAGTGGGCTGTGAAATATTGTAATGTATATTGTGTTTATTTATGTTTGTGTTTGATTGATAGATTGATTGAAAATGAGCTTGAATGAATGGTTGATGGATTTTTTGATTGAATGTACGAGCGACTGAAGTAATGCATTTTTTGTTTGCCATTATCTAGATCCTCGAATGTCACTCTTGTATTGCATTTTTCCCAGTTTCTGAACTTTTTCTTATCTTTTTTTTTGGCTTTTTCCGTTTACTGTAGATAGTTTTGATTTTTCTGTAATAATTATTTTGATGTTTCTTGTACAAGGGGATTGTATGAATGAATGTTAGAGATAGGATGTTTGATTGCATGTCTGTATGGTTGTGGTTGTTGATATATAATAGTGTACTTCTATTTTTGTTCGTGTTTGCTGTTTTCGTTTTGTTTATACGTGTAAATTGAATTGTTAATTATTATATTGTCACTAGTGGAGCCTATATGTTTGACAATAATGAGTACATACATACATAATTGTTCAAATTATTGTAGTTCCAGTTAATGATTATTGTAACGTCTTTATTTTGTATGTATGATTAAACATTGTCTGTTAGGTAGTCAGCCCGAAGGCTGGTTGGATCCTCAAAAGCACCGCCGTTACGTTATGTGAGTAGATACCCACAAAAACCCAAGGCAGCGCTATATTGAAGCGTTCTAGGCAAGAAGAGGAGTGAGGTAGTTTGCAATTGCTTTCCTCACTGAGTCAGAACAGTAGTCTTAACCCTATGAGTAGAACCTTTCACAGCATTCACAGGCACTGACTGTGCCCTGAATGCCATTACTAAGCACCACCCATACCTCAGTAGCTTCCATATAATCACAGCCATGAGTGAGACTGAGACATCAGTGAAAAGCCACCTGTTACTCTAGCCTGTGCCAACTGACAAATGCAAATGTACTGTATCCATCAAGAGATGGCAAACAGACCGATTAAACATTAAATAAAGATAAATAACTGAACCTAACCTCACCTAACGAAACCAATTTAACCTCACATAACCTAACCAAACCTAACCTCACATAATTTAACCTAACCATACCTAACCTATCCAAGCCTAATCTAACCTCACCTAATCAAGCCTAACCTTACCTAACCTAACCTAATCTGAGGGTCGACGGTAATCCGCATAGGAATGTTTTGGCCGTGATCCAAACTCAAATGTGTCCATGATTATTGGCGGCAGTTCCAACTCGAACCTCCCTCCGAGCTGTTCATGGTACCCATTCAACCGACCTTTATATGGACATCCCTGACCGTGGGACCAAGTTAACATCACCCCTAGTTACAGGCAGCCTGTGGCTAGAGACCTGCGCGGATAAACAAACCCTTATCCGCATCCGCCCGCATCCCTACGACTGTTATCCTCATCCGGCCCAAATCCATATGACTTTTACCCGCATCCGCACCTCATCCGCGCGACTTTTATCCGCATCCGAACGTTTGTTACCCGAATCCGCTGGCATTACAATAAAATGTATTTTATTAGATAAAGCATAAAGTATTATAGCAATACATTTAGACAGTTGAGGATAAATTCGTTCCCATAAGCTGTTAATCGCAAGAAAATGTTGACTGAGTTTTGTCTCGCTGAGTAACGGTAGTGCAACAATGGGTGGATACTTACTTAGTCGTCGGATGTACCCACGCAGACAAGCACAGGTATAAAATATATATTTTGGTTTAAGTCAACTCTAATTTAGTGTATTTCCATGACTGGCCTCTCTCACTTCTCTGTTATCCTCATACAATCCAAGCGAAAGCAAATAAGGAAATAACAAGAAACGTGAAAGACGCAGATTTTAGCAAAAACTAAAATTATTTAAAAGAAATCGAGTTCAACATTGTATTCTAAAAACTATTCGCAAATTTACCCTAAACATTATCCGCAGCTTATCCGCTATCCGCACAGCCATGCAAACTATATCCGCATGGCGAAAAAATTTGCGGATATCCGCATCCGCACAGGGCATTAACTATGGCCTGCCACTCTGACCAAAGTTGCTGCTCTGTTACCAGCATTTTGTTTACATTGGCGTACATGGCAGTGAAGCGTCAGTCTATATGACGAGAAAAGCAGCGAACCAAGTAGCTACGAGTAATTCAAGTCTTAGCTGCCTGACTTTCTTAAACTTTTAATGCTTAACGAGGCATTTTAAAGGGCGTTTAGTCGTGGTGGTGATAAGAAATGTAATTTGTTTCATGTTATGAACTTGAGAAAACAAGCGAATTCTTTCCTTTTTTTAAACAAGTAGACGAAAGATAATGCAGCAGCGTGAAGTGCAGTCACGCAGTTCAAGACGAGAGAAGGTGGAGACTAAAATGTCGACGTAATCGGACGTTGTCCAAGAACAGTGTTGTTAATGTTGTTTTATTTAGTGATTGGACATAGCGATCATTTCAGCCCCGATCACTTGAGTGAGTGTAGATTTTTTAGTCTACTTTTCACATTTTGCAACAATTACTTCCGTGAAGAACTATACAGCCTATTTTCATATATCCTACTCATATTAATTCCCTCTATCAACATACAAAATTTCAGTTTGATTGCTATGTTAGATTCGTAGATACTGAGAACCGACTAAATATTGCAGATGGTAGCCAGGTTGGATTTTTATTTATGTACTATTACATGAAGATTATTGTGTACGTGTGGTTTTCAGATTTCAATCGCATGATTAGGACACAAGAAGTAAAAACGAGATTTTAAAATTTCGCACAGCTGCCATCTTGTGGTTATGAAAACAATTGAAATAAATTAGATACCAGTGGATTAACATTTGTATAAACATTAACGTGCAAAGTTACACTGCAATCAGATGGTTAAATCGCGAGAAACGTCCATTTAAATATTTATACTTCGCGTCGCCAGCCATGTTGGTTTGTGCTCACCAGGTTACTGAAAGTCTTATAGGTGAACTTATGTTCATAGCCACTATGAACATTAAAAAAAATCAGTTTGATTGCTGGAAAAGATTCTTAGATATTGAGAACCGTCAAAATATTTCGGATGCTCGCCATTTTGGACAGTCATATGTAGAGGCCATAGAGTTATGTATCATTAAAGGAAAATTATTGCGTAGCTTCATTATTCAAACTTTCACTTCGATCGCATGATTACGACACAAGAAAAAACTTAATTTTAAAATTTCGCACAGCCGTCATCTTCAGTTTATGTAAACAATTGAACTAAATTAGATGCCAGTGAATGACAATATGTATAATCATTTACTGTACCACATTTCAATGCGCTCATATGATCAAATCACGAGAAAAATGTATTAGAATGTTTCTACTTCGCTTGGCCGCCATGTTCGTTTCGTAGTTTACAGGTTTTTGAAAGTTACACAAATAAACTTGTAGCAGTGCTCTTTATCACCGTACAGAATTTCAGGTTGATATCATAAATAGTTTCGGAGATATTGAGTGCCTGTGAAATATTTCGCACAGCCCCCATTTTAAGGTTATGTAAACAATTGAACGAAGTTAGATGTCGGTGCATTACAATGCATATATATATATACTGTGCCAAGTTCCATTGTGTTTGGTAGGTTAAATCGCGAGAAACGTCCATTTAAAAGTCGCAACTTCGCTTGGCCGCCATGTTGGTTTTATAGTTACCAGGCTTTCAAAGGTCACATATGTGAATTTCTAGTAGTTCCCTTTATCACCATACAAAATTCCAGGGTGATATCGGTAATAGTTTCGGGGATATTGAATGCTGGTGAAATATTTCGCACAGCCGCCATGTTGGATTGGTGAGACGTAACAAGATTTGAAGGGCACGTTCGGGGTCGTCCGTAATAGATCTATGAACTCACCGAGTTTCATCGAAATCTCTCCAGCCGTTTAGATTTTATTAGGGGGGGGGCACACACACACACGAATCACACACGCACACACACACGGACAAAAGGTGATCTCATAAGCCTATTTTTTTTTTTCAAAATTGAAAATAAGCTAAAAATGAGGAAAAAGTAGACTTATGAGATCGGTCCGGGCAAATCTGTGTCTGCCTGTCCTTCTGGGCTTCTGTCTGTCTGTCTGTCTGTCCGGCTGTGTGTGTATGTGTCCCTATCAACTCCTAAACGGCTGCAGATATCGAAACTAAATTTGGTAAGAGTAAAGAATATCTCAATGCCGTATTTGAAAATGATGTCAATGCTACCAACTGCTGAAAAATCGCAATTGAAATTTGAGATCCATGTTGGATATTTTGGAGGGTATGAATGGGGGCTATTTCAAAATTGGCACAAGTATATTTTAGCTTCAATTCCAGGAGGCCATACATGGCAGTGTTGCCAAAATTATTATAAGCCTGCTGATAGGTCCAATTTTTAAATGCATATAACTTCTACACTATCAATTGGAATTCAAGCAAATTTTGTATGTGCTATGTGTACATATACAGATATGACTGAGCGTATTCTTAAGATCCACCAGGGCTGCCAACTGTTAATAAATGCTCTCAATTTCTTTTATACAAATACCAACATATCAGAAAGTATGCAAGCCGACAGCTTTAAACTATGCACTCGTATATTACCCGACATTATTTATTAATTTTGAGTAACTTATATACGTCAGTGCTACCAACATGATTCTAAGCCTGCTGAGAGGTCCAACTTTAAATTCATGTAACTTCTATACTATCAGTAGTGGTTTTGTGAGAGTTCCGCACCCTCCACCTCCACACCCTCCACACAAGATGGCGGCAGCCCGATAACTCCCGAACCCGTGGTTGGATTTTGACGAATGAGGTGTCATTGAACTCGGGCTGACACCCCCTTTCCAATGGACAACATATTTCCACTCCAAAAATAAAACCTACCCTACTAAGGGGTGAAATTGTTTTTTTTTTTAGAGAATCTCTCTTTCCAATTGCAACATGTGAGAGTTTGAATGTCGATATGAATGTAACGATGTTCTGCAAACCAATAATCAAAGAGGGGCATGTTAGGCCTTGAGGTGAGAGACCCTGTTATTGTTGACGAGCCCCCTGCTGTCGGGCCCCTGTGGATGGGTCATTGTTGTCGGGTCATTGTGGACGAGTCCTTGTGGACAAGTCCTTGTTGACAGGTCCTTGTGGACAAGTCCTTGTGGACAGGTCCTTGTGGACAAGTCCTTGTGGACAGGTCCTTGTGGATGAGTCCCTTTAGACCGATCCCTTTAGACCGTCCCTTTGGACTGGACCCTATGGACTGGCCCATGGTCTCTAATGCTATGATGAAATTAAACGTTGTTTCACATGAAACGCATGTGAAGAGCCGATTGCTACTATGAATTAACATGTTTGTTTTTTGTTTTTTTACGCATGCGCACTTAAGGTTTTTGTAAGCGGGCGGGGTTTTTGAATAATGATTTATAGATGAGTTATTTTTTTTAAATTACCAAAAGATCCAAAACTAATATTTCATGAATTAATAAGGCTAGGGACCTGTATGAGAGGTCGTTGGACTTGAGGTGACATTCTGTTTTTGAATATATTATTCATTTATGTCAAAAGGGCCTAACTACACTTTTGTTGATATCTCGCTAACTAATAATCAGAGAGGGTCAAGTGAGGTGTCATAGGACTCAGGATGGTCAACCCTTTTCCATGACCAACGAATTTACCCAAAAGATCTAAGGTCATTAGCTTTTTAATATCTCATGAATCAATAAGGTTAGGGACCTGTATGAGAGGTCGTTGGACTTAAAGCGACATTCTGTTTTTGAATATATTATTTATTTATGTCAAAAGGGCCTAACTGCACTTTTATTAATATCTCGCTAACTAATAATCAGAGAGGGGCAAGTGAGGTGTCATAGGACTCAGAATGGTCAACCCTTTTCCATGATCAACGAATTTACCCAAAAGATTCAAAACAGCAAGGTCATTGACCTATGATTTTATAAACTAATACTCAGAGAGGCTCAAGTGAGGTTTCATGGGTCTCAGGATGGTCAACCCTTTTCCATGACCAACGAATTTACCCAAAATATTCAAAAAACAGCAAGGTCATTGACCTAATATTTTATAAACTAATAATCGAATATCAACATGTGAGGTGTTATAGGACATAGAATGGTCAACCCTTTCCCATGGCCAATGAATTTACCCAAAATACCCAATACATCAAGGTCATCGACCTGAGATTTTATATACTAATAATCGGATACGAACATGTGAGATGTTTACCATGTGTGTGATGAAACATAGCTAGGTAGAGAAAGAATTAGTGTAGCCTACATGTATAGTGATTGATAAGTCTTTTACCATTGAAACTTGTTTTTCAGATCAAACTGCAGTATAGAGAGAGTATAGGTTGTAGGTATGGGTTAATAAATGACGAACGGTGTACACACAAACTCTGATTTATCGATTCAAGAATTAAGAGTAGACTATCTTTAATTGATTGGTTAAAGAGGATAGCTAAAACACAAAAATGCTCAGTGGTTACCGGGACAAGATGGTCGCTACACACACACAACAAGCTTTAAATATTTGAGGCTAATAATCTATACACACACACACGCTTGTTCTAAACTAAACTGTGTTGCTGTCAGTGCTCAGACAGTAGGCTGATGACAAAAAAATGCATTGCTAGCAGAAATATAATCATTTCCGGTTGTATAATGTTACCAGCTATCCATTTTGTGATGCAGTGTTAAGCACTTTTAGCTCTTGTACTGGTGGTCTTAACTCGATTTCCAGGTCTGATGCCTAGAACGAGTCAAACTAAGAAACAAGGGCATGGTGGTGTAGTGGTTAAGCTGTTAGCCTTTTCACTAGGGTTCTATTTCAGGTTAATATGCATGTCATAAACATATTAAACAAAACAAAACAGAGATAACGTTCAAAACTGATTACATTTGTGTCTTTCCAAATTATTACTTGGATTACAAATACAAAGGTGAACTGGGTTTGATATACAGTTAATGCTGTCTATCACACACTAGACTGTAAGAAAGCCAAAAGAGCAAAAGGCGTAGGTAGAGCAGTGGTAAAATTGCTATATGTAGAGAACTACCTAGCGGTTTTATGAACTGGCAAAGCTATATCGCATAAACAGTGCAGGATACAATCCAGCAATCAAATTTGTATCTTGTGGAACAGAGAAAATGCACTTTTACCTTGATGGATAGCGAATGAGTGCAGATGAATGACCTATGCATTAGCCTACCATAGGGTTATAACCACGAGGTGGAGGTGTGATTCTATATTTTATTGTTTAGAGACATTGCTTTTTTGTAACCAGTAGATTTAGTATTTTGTAAATATTCATTTTTGTAATTGTAAGATAGTGGAAACATTTTTTTTTTGTAATAGTAAATGTTAAATGTATAACTAAAAGTTATTTGGGATAAGTGTGCATGTCAAGGATAAATAGCGTGGTTGTATTTTGATTTTCAAAGACAGGTATGGTTGTGTGAATGTATGACTATAGATAGAATGATAGAGAGAGAGAGAGAGAGAGAAAGTGTGTGTGTATGTGTGTGTGTGTGTGTGTGTAGCATTGATTGTTCAACCAAAGCAAACACGGCAAGGTAGGATGGTGGGGTAATTAATGTATATAGCAAATGGTAAATAGTATACTGTAGTTATTTTTAACACTTGTGTTTTTTTAATGCAGCGGTAGATAGGCGTTATTTTGTAAAACAGTCTTACCTACAGTAGTAGTATTAGTAGTAGTAGGCCTATACGTTTTTAGAAACAAACAGAAAGAGAATGCACTATTGCCATGGCCGAGCACTTTCATTAAAATAATTTCAAGAAAATTTTAATCAGCAAATGTGTGTTTTACAAAACTAAACTTTCAGCACGGACTAAATCATAAAGGTGTCGTCTGTGATATGAAAAAAAATAGGAAATCCATGTTTCCATATCAACACAATTTAAAAACTTAAAACTGACATTTAAAAAATGTAAATGGGAAATTGACAAATGTGTAAACAACAAAATGGAATATTCTTGCTTCCGTATCATGAAATCCAAAAACTTTAAACTGACATTTTCAAATTGTGTACACGAAAAATTGACAAATGGCAATGTGCGAAATGTGAAAATGAAAGAAAAAAAAATGAACACATGCCTATCATTATTTAAAAAAATAAAAAACCGTCGTGTTCTATCGTTAAAGTGTGAATTAAACCATATTTACTTATTTGGATCACCCGAGACTGAGTAGACCTGTTTTAGTTCTAATATACTTTTAAAATTTTATGTTAAAGCTCGAATTGAACTCAAGAGCTTTAGAGTGCCAGCTAACTATTATAACCGTTACGTCACAAAGACAACTTTACACTACTCTTAATGAACAATAATAAGAAAAAGAATAATAAATGTTGAATTTTTTTAAAGAATGAACATGGTGACACTGTTTCTGTTGCACTGTCTGCTAGCTACTAGCCAGCAGCTGGGGTCTTAGAAAACGATACAGTTGACATTTTGCAATGAGATGTGACATGTTTCAAAGTATAGTATTATGGGTTGCTGTTGAGTAAAAACTAATCCTGTACAAGGAAGCAAGGGTTCGAACCCCTTACCTAACATTACTATTGCCTGAACATGGCTTGACGACACTGTATTATTATGATACTCGGTACACAAACCATAGATAGAGTGTATTGTTTAAGATCACTTTCTTTCTGAACATAGCTGGAGATTGTTGATGGTCAACAATGGCATTAATATAGTAGGACGTGGGTATAGCAATTAAGAAAAAACAGACAATACACATACAATATTTTTATTTATTTAATATAAGTACATGTACAATAGTTACATTCAAAATACATTTCTTTTTTCTCTATTACTATTTAGTCCTTTTTGATTCTCTTGAATATGAAGGGTAGATAACCTTGTAGTTCAGCCCCTTAAAACAACAACAACAACACAACCTTTTGCATAGTTTGTGATATTGATGACTCTTGAGATGTGGAAGATGGATTAAACATAACTTTTACAGCAGGGGTTAAATGCTGCTCAATAAACACTGCACTATTTTGAGTAGCAACATTTTTTTCTTGTACTAGCTTTTTAGCATTGTCATGATTAATTGTTGACACCAACAGTGTTTCATCTGGTGCACCACATTGATGATCACTCACACTTAAAACCTTACCATTTCTACTTTTTAGATTGCCTCGACATCTTTTTGACCTCTCTTTTGAGCATCGCCAAAATATTATTCCTTTTACATTTTGACGCTTATAGTTATAAGAGTAGCCTTTATAGAGTATGCGTTGTTTACCTTTGTTAGTTGTAGTAAGTTCCATAGTAGCAACTAACCTGTTAGTATGATTTGCTCACTACAAAGGTTATAACTGTTCTGATAAGAAAATCATTTAGCTTTGGCTTTTATATTTAATATGTACAGTTTAATGTGATAGCAAAAGTGAGAGCAAAATGGTAGCATAGTGGTAGAAAATATAACATGTATTGTTAAGAAATAGTTTAAGCGGTTATGTGGATCCATTACATAATAATTTTAGCACGACGAAACTCATTTTCTATATCCAATAGTTCTTCCTCATATTCAGTATAACCAGCCTGTTTATAGACATGCAGTTGCTGAAGCCGCCGGATTAGCTTACTTGGATTGTTCCAGTAGACAAATTTAACAAATGATTTTTTGGGTGTAAACAAAGCATTACCATTATCATTATTATCTTCATCTTCATCATCAACATCATCATCATCATAACCATTATCATTATCATCATCATTATCATCATCATCATCATCATCATCATTATAATCCTCATCACTATTACTATATAGTCCTTTTTGATCCTTTTGCAATACCACATTTTGCACAGTCTGTGTTGCCTTTGATAATGTTGGGAGTTTTTCAGACATTGACAACTGTCCTAACACGACTTTCTGAGGAGATGATACATGCTTCTTAACAAACAATGCACTATCTTGAGCTGCAATATCTTTTT
The DNA here is from genome assembly GCA_946902985.2 of Meconema thalassinum. Classification (NCBI taxonomy): domain Eukaryota; kingdom Metazoa; phylum Arthropoda; class Insecta; order Orthoptera; family Tettigoniidae; genus Meconema; species Meconema thalassinum. The sequence continues at coordinate 437,939,499 of OX336393.1, read as the reverse complement.
CTGGGACAAGTGTTTTAGCATTTTGAAGAGTTTTTTTAAACAGCAACGATGTTTTATCTGGTACACTACATTGATGATCACTCACACTTAAGACATCACTATTTTTACTTTTCAGCGCACCTCGACACTGTTTTGAACGATGTTTTGAACAACGCCAAATAACAGTTCCATTTTTATTAGTTCGTTTTACAATATATGTATATCCTTTATAGAATGCGTATGGCATACCATTGCTATTTGTTGATACTTCCATGTCAATTGTCAAGCATGAACTAATCTCTAGCAAAGTTCACTCGATAATATAAATAATAGTTTAAAGTGAGAGGAAAAGTGGGTGCAAGAGTGGGTGCAAGAGTGGGTGCAAGAGTGGGTGTAAGAGTGGGTGCAAGAGTGGGTGCAAGAGTGGGTGCATGAGTGGGTGTAAGAGTGGGTGCAAGAGTGGGTGCAAGAGTGGGTGTAAAAGGGAGTGCAAGAGTGGGTGCAAAAGTGGGTGTCGCTTATAGTAGGCATGAATTTTACTAGAATGTGATTTGAGTAAATATAATTTCTAAACCCAAGTAGTGAATAGTCAGTTGGTTTTGATCAATGCAAGCGTAAACATGTCACATACACTGGTGATGGATATTCAAGGCTTTAAGGTCAACGAAAACAAGTACAGTATATATTTAAAGAGGTGGCTATCATTGATTGCACAACACGCGGGTTACCATATCTTTTTTCGGACTAGTGTTTTAACATTTGAAGTATTTTTTTAAACAGCAACGATGTCGTATCTGTCACACTACATTGATGATCACTCACACTTAAGACCTCACTATTTTTACTTTTTAGTTCACTTTGACACTGTTTGAAACGATGTTTTGAACAACGTCAAATAACAGTTCCATTTTATTGGTTCGTTTTGCAATATACGTATAACCTTTATAGTATGCATATGGCTTACCATAACTATTCGTTGATACTTCCATATCAATTTTCAAGCATGAAATAATCTCCAATAAATTTCGCTCGAAAATAGAAATAATAGTTTAAAGTGAGTGCAAATGTGGGTGCAAAAGTGGGTGCAAAAGTGAGTGTAAAAGTGAGTGCAAAAGTGGGTGCAAAAGTGAGTGCAAAAGTGAATGTAAAAGTGAGTGCAAAAGTGGGTGTAGTTTATAGTAGGCACGATTTTTACTAGAATGTGATTTGTGTAAATGTAATTTCTAAACCCGAGTAGTAAGTAGTCAGTTGGTTTTGTTTTAAGCAAGCGTAAACATGTCTCATACACTGATGATGGATACTCAAGGCTTCATGGTCAACAAAAACAAGTATATAGTTAAAGAGGTAACTATTATTGATTGCACAACACTGAATCTATTTTTGAAATTTTGACAAAGGGCCTAAGTGCACTTTTGTTAATATCTCAAGAACCAATAAGACTAGGGCATTGTATGAGTTATTGTTGGACTTTTTGCCGAAGACTGCTGGTAAACACCTATGTTCCCACGACCTTCTTAAATATGGCGGCTAACCCACGAGGGGTGATTAAAAAGTAATCCAAGCGGCGCTTGTTTGTTTCTAAAAACGTATAGGCCTACTACTACTAATACTACTACTGTAGGTAAGACTGTTTTACAAAATAACACCTATCTACCGCTGCATTAAAAAAACACAAGTGTTAAAAAAACTACAGTATACTATTTACCATTTGCTATATACATTAATTACCCCACCATCCTACCTTGCCGTGTTTGCTTTGGTTGAACAATCAATGCTACACACACACACACACACACACACACACATACACACACACTTTCTCTCTCTCTCTCTCTCTCTCTCTCTATCAATCTATCTATAGTCATACATTCACACAACCATACCTGTCTTTGAAAATCAAAATACAACCACGCTATTTATCCTTGACATGCACACTTATCCCAAATAACTTTTAGTTATACATTTAACATTTACTATTACAAAAAAAAATGTTTCCACTATCTTTCAATTACAAAAATGAATATTTACAAAATACTAAATCTACTGGTTACAAAAAAGCAATGTCTCTAAACAATAAAATATAGAATCACACCTCCACCTCGTGGTTATAACCCTATGGTAGGCTAATGCATAGGTCATTCATCTGCACTCATTCGCTATCCATCAAGGTAAAAGTGCATTTTCTCTGTTCTACAAGATACAAATTTGATTGCTGGATTGTATCCTGCACTGTTTATGCGATATAGCTTTGCCAGTTCATAAAACCGCTAGGTAGTTCTCTACATATAGCAATTTTACCACTGCTCTACCTACGCCTTTTGCTCTCTTGGCTTTCTTACAGTCTAGTGTGTGATAGACAGCATTAACTGTATATCAAACCCAGTTCACCTTTGTATTTGTAATCCAAGTAATAATTTGGAAAGACACAAATGTAATCAGTTTTGAACGTTATCTCTGTTTTCTTTTGTTTAATATGTTTATGACATGCATATTAACCTGAAATAGAACCCCAGTGAAAAGGCTAACAGCTTAACCACTACACCACCATGCCCTTGTTTCTTAGTTTGACTCGTTCTAGGCATCAGACCTGGAAATCGAGTTAAGACCACCAGTACAAGAGCTAAAAGTGCTTAACACTGCAACACAAAATGGATAGCTGGTAACATTATACAACCGGAAATGATTATATTTCTGATAGCAATGCATTTTTTTGTCATCAGCCTACTGTCTGAGCACTGACAGCAACACAGTTTAGTTTAGAACAAGCGAGTGTGTGTGTATAGATTATTAGCCTCAAATATTTAAAGCTTGTTGTGTGTGTGTAGCGACCATCTTGTCCCGGTAACCACTGAGCATTTTTGTGTTTTAGCTATCCTCTTTAACCAATCAATTAAAGATAGTCTACTCTTAATTCTTGAATCGATAAATCAGAGTTTGTGTGTACACCGTTCGTCATTTATTAACCCATACCTACAACCTATACTCTCTCTATACTGCAGTTTGATCTGAAAAACAAGTTTCAATGGTAAAAGACTTATCAATCACTATACATGTAGGCTACATTAATTCTTTCTCTACCTAGCTATGTTTCATCACACACATGGTAAACATCTCACATGTTCGTATCCGATTATTAGTCTATAAAATCTCAGGTCGATGACCTTGATGTATTGGGTATTTTGGGTAAATTCATTGGCCATGGGAAAGGGTTGACCATTCTATGTCCTATAACACCTCACATGTTGATATTCGATTATTAGTTTATAAAATATTAGGTCAATGACCTTGCTGTTTTTGAATATTTTGGGTAAATTCGTTGGTCATGGAAAAGGGTTGACCATCCTGAGTCCCATGAAACCTCACTTGAGCCTCTCTGAGTATTAGTTTATAAAATCATAGGTCAATGACCTTGCTGTTTTGAATCATTTGGGTAAATTCGTTGATCATGGAAAAGGGTTGACCATTCTGAGTCCTATGACACCTCACTTGCCCCTCTCTGATTATTAGTTAGCGAGATATTAATAAAAGTGCAGTTAGGCCCTTTTGACATAAATAAATAATATATTCAAAAACAGAATGTCGCTTTAAGTCCAACGACCTCTCATACAGGTCCCTAGCCTTATTGATTCATGAGATATTAAAAAGCTAATGACCTTAGATCTTTTGGGTAAATTCGTTGGTCATGGAAAAGGGTTGACCATCCTGAGTCCTATGACACCTCACTTGACCCTCTCTGATTATTAGTTAGCGAGATATCAACAAAAGTGTAGTTAGGCCCTTTTGACATAAATGAATAATATATTCAAAAACAGAATGTCGCTTTAAGTCCAACGACCTCTCATACAGGTCCCTAGCCTTATTGATTCATGAGATATTAAAAAGCTAATGACCTTAGATCTTTTAGGTAAATTCGTTGGTCATGGAAAAGGGTTGACCATCCCGAGTCCTATGACACCTCACTTGACCCTCTCTGATTATTAGTTAGCAAGATATTAACAAAAGTGCAGTTAGGTCCTTTTGACATAAATAAATAATATATTCAAAAACAGAATGTCACCTCAAGTCCAACGACCTCTCATACAGGTCCCTAGCCTTATTAATTCATGAAATATTAGTTTTGGATCTTTTGGTAATTTAAAAAAAGTAACTCATCTATAAATCATTATTCAAAAACCCCGCCCGCTTACAAAAACCTCAAGTGCGCATGCGTAAAAAAACAAAAAACAAACATGTTAATTCATAGTAGCAATCGGCTCTTCACATGCGTTTCATGTGAAACAACGTTTAATTTGATCATAGCATTAGAGACCATGGGCCAGTCCATAGGGACCAGTCCAAAGGGACGGTCTAAAGGGATCGGTCTAAAGGGACTCATCCACAAGGACCTGTCCACAAGGACTTGTCCACAAGGACCTGTCAACAAGGACTTGTCCACAAGGACTCGTCCACAATGACCCGACAACAATGACCCCCGACAACAATGACCCCCGACAACAATGACTCGTCAACAATAACCCATCCATAGGGATCCGCTCCCCCACCCTCTTACAAAAGCCATGAGTGGGCATGCGTAAAAAACAGAAAACAAGCATGTTAATTCATAGTGGCTATCCACCGCACATATGCACTTTATGTGGAACAACGTTTAAATCCATATCGGCATTCAAACTCTCACATGTTGCAATTGGTAACAGAGATTCTCTAAAAAAAAATACAATTTCACCCTCTAGTAGGGGTAGGTTTTATTTTGGGGTGGAAATATGTTGTCCAGTGGAAAGGGGGTGTCAGCGCGAGTTCAATGACACCTCATTCGTCAAACTCCGACCACGGGTTCGGGAGTTATCGGGCTGCCGCCATCTTGTGTGGAGGGTGTGGAGGTGGAGGCATCTGAACCCCTACAAAACCACTACTACTATCATTTGTACTTCAACCAAATTTCGTATGTGCTCTATGTACCATAACATATATGACTATGCGTATTCTTAAGCGCAACCGGGGCTGCCATCTGTTAATATATGCTGTCTCTACTTTTGTTACCCTCATATCAATATATCAGAAAGTATGCAAGCCAATAGCTGTAAACTTTGCGCACGTATAGTACCTGGCATTCTAGATTAATTTGGAGTAACTAATATACGTCAGTGCTGCCAACATGATTCTCAGCCTGCTGATAGGTCCAATTTTAAAATGCATGTAACTTCTATACTAACTAAAGGATTTCATTCAAAATTGGCACAGCAATAGATATTATTATTTTAGATTATTTCTGACCAATACATACATGACATTGTTGCCAACATGATTTTACCCGCGCTGTTAGATCCAATGTAACGTTCATGCTATCCATTGGACTTCTACCAAATTTTGTATTCTGTACTTTAAGAGATGGCACTAAGAATATATTCAGTCACCGGGGCTGCCAACTGTAGTGCTCTATTAGGCAACATTATACCATTTATACAGGATTTCGAACTAATTAGAAATTTCGATATTACCTACTTAATTTCGTCATTAATCTAGATCCATGTAGATTAATCAGTGGCATGAATCTTACATTTTAAGAAAAGTAGGCTCTTTAGTTCGACACGGAACTTCTTGTTTAAACCTGTGTGCAGACTGAGGTGAAGCGCCTTTAAGGGGGGAGGTACACATTTCGCATGAAAATGTATACTGAGTTAAAGAAAACATATATCTCATAAACTACATGTTGGAAAGAAATAAAACTTGCAGGATTATTAAAGTCAGTTCACTCATTACTATGCACAATACACATTGTATAGTATGCGTGCAGTCATGCATTGTTATAACACCAAACTTTTAGTTGTTTTTTGTTTAGTTGGACAGCGTTTACATGGTAATTACCCCACAATTTAAAATATTTACATGAATGTTCTACAACTTACACCAAAATAATTTATACACATATTCAGGAAATATTTCTTTTCATATCCTTACTCTAAATGTATATATTTTTTATTTTGTTGGGTAAATAATATTCTCTTAAATGGGAAGTATGCTTGATACTCAAAACATTTTGGCGTATGTTGTTCATATTACTACAATACACAATGATGCAAAATTTAATTGAAATATTTTGAATAGTATTTGAGTTATCATGTAAACGCTGTGTGGAAATTAAGTTATCGGGAAACGAGCTTCAAACTGTGAGAGAACTTAAGTGACAGCAACTAACATTTAGGGGCATATCTCTGGAAGTAACGAGGGTATTTTCATTTTGTTTCCACCAAATGAAAGTTAAAAGATTGGCCATCCAAATAATTAACTTTAAGAAAAGATACGAGCCTTACAGTAGTCGCATATGATGTGTTACATCTGACATGTTATCCTACCTTGAAGTTGTTACCGTATTTATTATCCTTGACATTCACCAACACACAAAAAATCTTTTTATTTTTTACACTCTCATAATACATAACAATTCCAAGACTCTCTTTTTTTTCTTCACTGCCTACTTGATATTTCTACTCTCGCACTGCCTTCTTGATACTCTGCTGTTACATCACTCTCCTGCCAGTAACTAAGTTACGTTAACAGAGACTGACTTTTTTTTCTTCACTGCCTACTTGATATTTCTACTCTCACACTGCCTTCTTGATACTCTGCTGTTACAAAGTAATCCGTATGTGATAAACATTCCAGATGGTACCACTGCCAGCTAGATCACATCCCTTCTGGCTGCTAAAGTAGCCAGGAAGGAAGCGATCCAACTGGCAGTGCGTCTTACACACTTCCGTCCAATCCTCTTCCGTCCCATTTTTCAAAATCACTCCCACAAAAATATCCAGCAACCGAATGGAAAGATGTTACACATAAAACAAAATAACATTTTTTGGATCCTGAAAGATGTACCTCCCCCTTAAGTCACAGTTTACTCCACGGATTTGTGCCGGGGTGTCGAGAGCTCGCGCATTGAAGCGATTCTAGGAGTCTAGGAACATCCCACTGGCCTGCTGGCCAACAGCGGAGCACATAATTCATGGTTTATTCACGCTTATGAATTGATGCAGTCCCCTTCGCGGCCGGGGGGGGGGGGATGTAATGCACACGGCTCGTCACGGGGTGATTTCATTAAGAGATCACCGTTTGAAAATCAAGTACAATACTGAAGAAATGTAATAACGTTCATCTGATTGGTCATTGTAAATTGGCAAGGTTAATCTAATACAGTGAGATTCTTTTGCTGGAGCGGGACCGGCGGCCGGCTGTCGGGCGCGCGCGTCTTCCGCCGGCCAACCGAGCTCGGGCCACGGGGTTGCGCGAGGCGGAGGCAAGCTAACAAGGGTCATTAAAGTCCACTAAGTCACTAAACTTTCATCAACGAGGGTGTGTAGTGGCAGCGCACAGATAAGAAGGTAACATAAACAACAGCTGAAAGATTTAATTAAAGAAGCACGGATATTCTTTTATTTCTTGGGAATCTGGATGTCTTCACGTCACCAGTTAAAGGTTAGAACTTATATTTCACAGATGATACTAAAAATGTTCTCCTTCAGCTGACAGACAGACATCGTTACATTATGACGCTACTCCTGCACCTGCATCTGTGTGTTTACTGTAATTAATTGAAGCCCGTTTGTTGTTCAATTTTGGGTTAATTTAACACTCAAAGTGTACAGATCAATCAAGCTGGAGAACAATATACGACAGCAGATATCCCTAGTCTTAATTCCCCGTACAAATACAAACCGATATAAAATAAGTGAATTAATTTACGTATTTTACAATCATACAGCATATCTTTTTGATGTATAAGGATTACAATGTGACCAAGAACTACATTTTCAAACCACCCCGAGCCGAGAAAAAGTTACCTTACAAAAATGATAACAACTATGTTTCATGGACACATAACATTTTAAATTAATAAACCATTATAGAACATTCCAATATATATTGTGTTAAAATTTGGATTCGATATGATGACGGGTTTGTGAGATACTAATTCTTAAATGTGACGCATTGTTGAAACACGCTTAAAAACGGGCACTTTTTGTGTTCCAACTGCGATAAAAAATATTAAAATATACATTAAAAATTCCAAACCTACATGAACTAACGTAAAATAGAACGATGAAAATGATGATGTTATTGTATTTTATGTAGGTCTATTGGTTACTTCACAAACAACCTTCAAACTCGAGTACACATAATATTTTGGTCGACAGTAGGCACTGCGGAAAACATTCTTGGCGCCCTGTATTTGACGCTCGCAACTGGCGGTGAACTTGTGTTTGCAGTCAACAATGTACATTCAACTGGCGCGAGACTGATGATAAAAGCATTTTGAGCTTGAGGTTAGTTGTTACGTCATTATTTCTTGGGCAGTGCATATCGTCCTTCTGGACGTCAGGAACGTCTGGTTAATTAATTGAGTCACATGTTAAACGTTGATAAGAAAGTAAAACAAATGGATGCAGCACCCTTGAAATTGCTGATAAAGGAGGTTTTCATATTACATTCTCTCATGCTGCCATCAGCTCATCCTTCACTCTTCTCTGTCTTGCTATTAAGGCCAGTAAATCACTATAAAAGGTTACGACCTGCCTCCCTCTCAGCTCCACTTTCTTCAGGCACTGTGTCTTTCTACGCCTTTATGACGTCACGTAAAACCCGTCAAGGGGTGTTGGTGTATAGGGTCCTTTTAGCCAGACTTCCCACTTTCTCATCCCCAAGTTACAGGCCTGTTTTCCAGCCTGACTATGAAATGTCTTCTACCATAAATCCTAAGAGTTTGTCGTTAGGATGGGTTAGGGGAAGGACAAGAATGCATATCATATTCTTATTGGTAATATATGACCCTATAAAACAAAAAGTCGGGCTATTTCACTGTTTGTCTTAATCATACTTGGAATTATATACATTCTTACTTCTACCTATCAATCCACCTTTGATATTAATATAAGCGGCTTCGGTGGCGTAGTTGGTAGCATGCTGAGTTTCTATGCCCAAGATCGCGGGTTCATACCCGACCGAAGTCGTCGGATTTTTTAAGAGCGTTAAAAGTCCCTCAGTATGCCTTCCTTCGGAGGGGAAGTAAAGCCGGCGGTCCCATGTCATAGATTTATGGCATGTTAAAGAACCTTCCACAAATTACACCTGTGTGAAGCTAAATTAATTATAGGTTAAACAACGCTCTTAGGATTCATACGTTCGTCGCCAGGAGCAGACTGCGGTGGCGTCTAGTAGCCACGTTCCGAACTAGTAGTTGTTGACGGTGGCGTTTAGCGGCAAAAGTTGGAACTACTTGGAATTCAATGTCTGCAGTCCTTACTTGAATTAAAAACAGATAACACACACTAATACAGACATCACAATTAACACCGGTTATCAGACAGATTCTACACACACACAAAGTACACGGGGCTACATGTCCGCGTTGTCGCAGCCCCTAAACTAAGGAACCAACCAACCAACCAACCGATATTAATATGGATATGTTATAGACCGGTGGTCTAGCTGTCATTTAGCGTGGACTAAAACTAGACACGGTGGTTACCATGGTAACAAGTGTTCCTCATCTAGGCCTATGCATTCTAGTTCAGTAGAGACATCTATATGTTGCTAGATGAACATCGTACTTACTGTTATTGAAAGTTAGTATTCCCATCGGTCGCGAGACAGTACGGACTTCGTAGTGTAGGACTTAAGGTCTTTAAATTTACTAAAACTCATTCAAAATTTCAATTTCTTTTCCTTTAGAGTCTCCGAATGACATTATAAAATTTAAAAGAACTGTTAGCAACATTTTAAGTGTCAACAAACAGAAATCCCTAAAAAGTCAATAAATTCAAATGTGTTTGAAATTGTTATTTTAAATGCGTAAGTAATCTGTGCCTCTGTGGCTAGCAAAGCTCTCAAAATGGACCCTTACTGTTAATTACATCAAATGTTGCATTCTTTTGGATTCGTAGTGCACAACTAAGGAGAGCGTTTGAACTTATTAGCACCTTTACGTGTTCTTCTTCCCTTCCCAATATCTCATCATCCTCTCGCTGCGTTCCCTTTTAAGCTGATCTGTCCATCCTGTATTTTGTCGAGTGGGCTTCTCAGAAAATATGTGTTTGTGAATTTTTGTTCTGAATGTTGTTCTGTCCTGACTGGTTTATTAATGACAGCCAACTTCATTTATGTATTCACTGATTTCTTTTAGCCAGTTGTTTTGATTTTCATTGATAAGACTAGGTTGAAAGTTTTATTTGTGAACCTGTTATAATCCATTCTATATAGGTGTCCGTAAATCTGTCACCGCCGTTTCCTTGTGGTATCTGTGATTTTTTTCTGTAACTTGATAAATTTCATGTGATTTCTTTTTCATCCAAATTCCATTTTCACACTTTGGTCCTAAGATTTTCCTGGGTATTTTTCTTTCTCGTTTCTCGACCATTTCTATTCGAGATTTGTCACCAATTATATTTTGAGATGCATACAGAGCTTCTGTTTTAACGACTGTGTTATAATGTCTTAATTTTGTCCTTGTTGATATAGTTAATTTATTGCATCTGTTCCAAGTAATTTTAGTTTGGTAGTTTTTTCTCTGTTAGCTTGCTGATTTAACCCTGCTGGTTGAATATTTTTCACCTAAATATTTAAAATTGTCTACTTGAGCGACATTCCCATAGTTGGTGATTAATGGTTGATTATTGAAACCTGATTTAGTTCCTTCCATATACTTTGTCTATAAGGTGCGTTCAAAAAGTAACGACCCGGAGGCATAGTTACAGAAACCAGTACCTGTATGTTAGAAGTATTGACCCTGCCTGTTGAGGCACTTGTCCCACTGTGACACGAGGCGGTGAATGGCTGTCTCATAAAATTCCCTGGGCTGCGATGTGAACCAGTTACGCACGTACAGCTGGACGTCGGCGTCCGAGGTGAATCACTGGCCCCGCTGAGCTCCTTTCAGGGGACCAAACATGGCGTAATAACAGCAGGTAGAGAGGTCTGGACTGTATGGAGGGTGGCCGAGAACCTCCCATTCGAATTTCTGCAGGAGTGCGGCGACTGTGTTGGCCGTATGAGATCGTGCATGTCGTGGAGCGACCACGGCGGCTATGGCGTTCACTGTCACTCGGCGGTCCTGGCTAATGAGTGCCTCAACCAGCTGGTTGTCATCGGTAAAGCAGTGGGGTGCCCCAGACCGGGCATCATCGGCTAACGACACCCGTCCTTCCCTGAAGTGCTTGTGCCACGCCTTGACCCTTACAAGGGACATGCAGTATTCGCCGTACACTCGCGACATTCGGCGATGAATGTCCGTTCCCCCTACTCCTTCCGCTGTCAGAAACCGAACAACACCTCTTTGCTCTTCGGTTGACACCTTCATGTCACTGTTTGCAATGCGACTGGTAGCGTTGGACGATTGATGCATGCTGCTGCTCACTATGTATCGTCACGTGACGTGCACGCGTGCCCTCTAGCGACGGGCTGTGACCTTCCAGGCTCTAGTCGGAACAACACCTCGTTACAGACGCCACGTTAGCCGATGTAGTGACCGGTTTGCACATTCCAGCCTCCGGCTCGTTACTTTTTGAACGCACCTTATACTAAAATGTTGCATATTAATAATTATGATAAATAATAATAATATCGCTGATTTGCTGCAACAGTGGCACCACTAGATATATTTACGTTTTCCGTTTGTATCTCAATGTAATGCTGGGAAATATTCCTTATCGACTGATTAAATCGACGCTGCTCTGTCGTTATTCCTGCCAACGTGATAGGAACTACTTAATTCATTGTGTGTCAATTTCCAAAAAAATGCTAATTGCTATGAAATATGTTATTGCTTTTACGTGCCTTTTAACAACTGCGGCTTTTAGAGACGCTGGGGTGCTGGAATTTTGCCCCGAAGGGGATCTTTTACGTGCCAGTTAACCCTCTTAGTGCCACGCGCCGATCAGATCGGCTCTCGCTGCTCGCGCCAAAAGTGCCAAAGCCCATTCAATCGGCGCGCTGATCATCCTATATTTGTACATTTCTGTAGACATATGCCCATGAATATTTCATACTGTTGGAGGGGTGAGGTTCCAAGCTTGCCTGTGCGGTGTTTACTTTTTCCTTCGAAGTCTGTTACGCGATAGGTTCGAGTTTGTATTCATGCTCTCCCTTAGCGCTCCGCCAATCACTCAAGTTCCCGCCAAAATTGCGGTGCAGTTGTTTTCTTCTTGTTCAAGTTTTCTGCCTACAGATGTATCTAAAAACTTTATACAGCTGGAAACATAACGTTTCTTCGAATATGATTCTTACGTGTCCTTAACTCAGACTCAAAATTGATGTTTTACAAACAAACAAAAAAGAAAACAAAAACAAAAATTGAAAAATTCCTCAATTATCCAATAAAATGGTTTCGAAGCAGTAATTACTTTTACGAACATAATGTGTGAAAGAATGAGGTATTGGTTATAAAACACAGCAAAAATAATGATTCTGTCGTTTAAAATGTGGTATTTATGATTATTGTTTTTCGAATAGTCTGCATGTTCATTGAAAATGGCTTAGCCTTCTTGGCAAGTATTTCAGGAAATGGCTTGGCACTAAGAGGGTTAATCTACTGACACGGCTCCCTCACATTTGCGCGCCCTCAAATGCCAACTGGCTGCATCAGGATTTGATTCTGCAACCTTGAGCACAGCAGGCGTGAACGTTACCGCTGCGCCACGCAGCCAGCCTCTCCTAATTGCTTTAGCGTCTGTTACACTCATCTGAAGCGAAGTAATAAATCCCAAATTCAATATGACGTGAAGGTCTTGACATTATTTATATAATCCACAGTTTAGCAAATGCAGTTTCCCACACATATCATATTTTGAGTTATGACACTGTTGTGGCAAATGAGCAATTCCTTTGGAATAATTGAATCGTGGTGTGTGTAACGAGGTGTGGTTCCGACCAGAGCGTGGAAGGTCACAGCCCGTCGCTAGAGGGCACGCGTGCACGTCACGTGACGATACAAAGCGAGCAGCAGCATGCATCAATCGTCCAACGCTGCCAGTCGCATTGCAAACAGCGACATGGAGGCGTCAAACGAAGAGCAAAGAGGTGTTGTTGGGTTTCTGACAGTGGAAGGAATAGGGGGAACGGACATTCATCGCCGAATGTCACAAGTGTACGGCAAACACTGCATGTCCCTTGGATGGGTCAAGGCGTGGCACAAGCGCTTCAGGGAAGGACGGGTGTCTTTAGCCGTTGATGCCTGGTCTGGGGCACCCCGCTGCATTACCGATGACAACGTCCAGGACCGTCGTGTGACAGTGAACGCCATAGCTGCCGTGGTCGGATTGAGCGCCGGAAGTGTGCACACTATCATGAAGGAACGACTGCACTTGCGCAAAGTGTGTGCCCAATGGGTGCCCCACAGTCTTCAACCACACCAGGAAGCATGTCGAATGGCCCACTGTCTTGGTCTTGGTTGGACGATTGATTCATGCTGCTGCTCGCTTTGTATCGTCACGTGACGTGCACGCGTGCCCTCTAGTGACGGGCTGTGACCTTCTACGCTCTGGTCGGAACCTCACCTCGTTACACATGCCACGATTAGCCGATGTCGTCATCGGTTTGCGCATTACAGCCTCCGGCTCGTTACTTTTTGAACGCACCTTATAATACACCACTTCAAATACAGTATTAGCATAGATGTTCTCATTCCTGAGCGTAGAATTAAAACAATAAAATAAAACCAACGGCGATGGTGGACAGATAGCCAGGGCAGATAACCGTAAATGCAGATGTAAATACACACTCATCACACGGAATTGTTATAAGAACCTGTAAATAACAAAGTTTCTTAAAGTTCGTCCACTACACTGAGAAACATCGAGTCATGGATATTATTTATTTATTATTCGCTAATCGGCCAACTAGGGACCACGATAAGTTCCTCTATACATTCTGGCGTTTATTCGATTTACGATTGATCCAGTAGGTTTTCATTAACTTGCTGTGTCGAGCACGGCGTTATAATGACCACTTTGCATCGGTTATTTCTCAACACGGAAAGTCCCAAAAGTCACGATGCTTGTTCGGAAAAGGTTTCGTTTGTGCGCGTCATCCGTGTCCGGACAGTTCCACACACTACAAAAAATACGGACACTTCCCCACAGCCCTTGGACGTGGCTACCTGTTTAATGACTCAGAAATAATCTCGACTGACATTTCCACATACACCTCTCTCTCCCCTCCCCCAAGGCTACTATGAAAACTATCAAGTTGAAATCTTGTCGGGAGACCTCACCCCAAATTAAAAGAGGTTGTCAATGTGTTGAAGACGGAAGCTGAGAAGACAAGCTGCGCATTTGTAAAGGCCGAGCTCAACATGGAAGGAAAAAGAAGAAGACGAAAATATGTCAAACTGGACGGACGGATTGAGAACATTCAGAAAATGTTCAAAAATGACAACAAAAATAGTTTTCTGAAGAAAATGGAGTAGGTTAATATTATTGTTGAAGAAATATGACAAAAAAAAATACAAATCACTGACGAAGCCTAGAAAGCTGATTTTAAACACGCCAAAATTATAACAACGCCAAAATGATAGGTTTTGTTATTATTTGGTCAGCCTACAGCCTGGATAAAGTGTGCATTTATTTTTTCTGATGGAAATTACACTACATCACACTGATATTTTCGAGACCGTGTTAGTAATGAAGTACATAGACCGAGCGCTTTTCTTCACCTCAAAGGAGTATTAGTTAAGGTACATTGCCACTGGTGCGGCTGTAACGATGATCGGTGAAGCCTATAGCCTAAGGGGGGGATGTGTGTAAAACAGGTAGCCGCGTCCAAGGACTGTGGGGAAGTGTCAGTATTTTGGGCAGTGTGTGGAAGTGTCAGTGTGGGGAACTGTCATGTAATCGCGTCATCTGGTCGTTGGACCATTTCTTGGAGGTCTTTCTTGACGTTAACGTACCAGGGAACTGTTGTTTTTGGTTTTAAGTCGAAATAGTTAAACATACGTTTCGTCCATCTAGAGTCAGCAGAGAGCTTGGCCCATGGGCTAACGCTGCGCTTTAGTGAGCGTAGCCACCACTGAAATTCATGTAAGTAATGATGATTATTAAATACGCTAAAAAAGTGTAAATGTGTTGAACTAGTTGGGCACTACGCTGCTGCTAGCTCCAGTGCCTTGCTCTACTGGTGGCTAGCCCATTCTTTCCCTGCACTCTTAAAGTGTTATCGTATGATCCTTAGTTAGTTAGTTATTGTTGTTTTAAGGGGCGGAACTACGAGGTCATCTGCCCCTCCGTATGATCCTAAATGGACAGTATAATGAAATGTTCTTTCAAAGGGGTTTCATAGTGTGTGTGTCTGCGGGTGTAACTCAGTTGTCATATTGATTAATATGGAGATCCGAAAGATCCTTCTCTGCTTGCTTCATCCACAAGAATCCAGCGTCTTTGCTGTCAGCAACCTTGAAGATCCTATGGGATAACCTGTTAGAGTCCATTCTGGACAGGTGTCCGTAGAAAGTCAGTCGCCTTCTTCTGACAGTTAGAGCCCAGCGCGGATAAACAAAATGTTATCCGCATCCGCCCCGCATCCGCATGACTTTTATCCAAATCCGCTCATATTTCAAAATTATTTTTAATTTATTAGATAAAGCATAAAATGTTAAACCAACAAATTTAGGCATTTGAGAAGAAAGTCGTACCTCACAATTTGCTTCATTGCAAGGAACTTCAAGTTGGATGACACTTCTGGTTCTTTAACCTCCGCTTTAGACCAAAAAATAAATTTAAAAAATGGCTATACCTTTTTGGCTACTTTTGCACTTGTGCCTTATTTGTGTCCTGAGTATGAATACACTTTTTTTTTACAGGTAAAAACATCTTACTATATCGTTAACCTTTTCGTTTACATTGAAAACTTAACCAAATGTCTGCCATAACGTTGACTTGAGCTTTGTTTCACGTAGACTACTATTGAATATTCACCTTGTTTTATTTTAATTGATAGTTTATCCATGTTGGTGAAATGATGTTTATACTCCCGGTCGCGGTAACATTCACTAATCCCCCAGGGGCTCACATCTTGTGAGCGTGGGTTGGCGACCACGGGGCCCCAGCTGAGTCCGGCATTGCTTCCACTTACTTGCGCCGGGCTCCTCTCTGTCTTCTTTCCTGTCGACCTCACTTGGTCAACTCTTGTTCTCTTCTGACCCCGACGGTATTAGGGTATCCGAGGCCTAGGGAGTCTTTTCCTTTCCCGCCTTAATTGGCCCTTGTCTCATCTTTTCTGAGTCCCTCCTTCTGCGAGGGGTCAGCCTTCTTTTTCTTTTCATGTTATCTCCTGCCTTCTGCTTAAGGCCCTCAAGGAGGCCGGGTGTATGTAGCCCCACCACTTTTGGTGCACCCTAGATAATGCTACACCCTCAGGGGCTCACGGCTGGTGAGTTCGGGAGTTGGCGACCCCGAGGGATTCCTGAGCTGGGTCCGTTTTCCCCTTTTGTCCCTTACCTTTGGGGGCGGACCCTCTCCTCTTTCACTTTCCTATCTGCTTTTCATGGCTCTCCTTCCTTCCAAGTCCCTCAATCCGCCTTCTTCGAGGGTTGAGGGCATTTCTTTTCCTCCTGTCCTTTCTTTGCCTTATTCTCCTTTATTTTTCCATTTCTTCTTCTAGTATGTAGGTTAGAAGTTAGTTTTAGTTTTAAGTTCGCTTTTCATTTTCATCTTCACGATCACCCAAACCATCAGGGGCCGATAACCTAGATGTTAAGCCCCTTAAAACAACAATTATCATCATCATCATCACATTCACTAATAATAAGTGAACTTCTCTTTACGCTTGGAGAAAGGGATTGACATTTGGCCGGAAATTCCAAGTCAGTCATAATCCATCTGCTCCTTGACCCATCCATGTTCGCATAGTACAGTAGATGTCATAACTCTCTCCGTTGCAATATCACAGTCAACGTGTTTCAGTGCCAATTTGGAAATAAATCTACATATACATATGGGACCAGAACTTCCAGGATAGCTTCGACGGCGAAGTGGCTGACTTGAGGATTGTTAATGATGTCACCACCATGAACTACTACCCTTTCACGAATTGATTGGCCGCGGTCGAGATGGGAACTATTCCTTGTTTTCTTGTGTCACACGTCAGCCTGCTTCGTTGGCAGGTACAGTTGCGTGAGTAGGATATGACTCAGCTCAGTTATCGTTTGACTGACCATGGTGACATGAGCTCCTGTGACGCGCAATGCTGCTTGTCTTATGTGCAGAATGAACTCTTGTCATCGCTGTGTTCCACGCTTCGTCCCGCGGGGCAGCTGCTACAATCAACAACAAACACTGGCGCAGCGAGGCTCAGCGGCAATCAAATGTTAAACGGGTAATAACAAGCTTATGGACAGCATTATATCTCGTACGTATGGTAATAATGGCAGTGAGAATTGATGAGATGTCAAGACCATCTAGCCTACTACAAACATACGCTACTTAATAAAATGTAGTTGAAAGCATATGAGCAATATAATCTCCTTGTGTATAAGTGCAATACGTGCCTGAATATTTCGTACGCAATAGGCTATAGGAGTATTCCTCTTTTAAGCATGAAACTGTAGATTGGCTTTTCAAATATGTAATATTATCGTAAGTTCCACATTGTTATCTAAAAACTATCCGCAAATTTACTCGAAACATTATCCGCAGCGTATCCGCTATCCGCACATTCATGCAAACTATATCCGCGTGGCGAAATATTTTGCGGATATCCGCGGATTTATCCGCGTATATCCGCATCCACGCAGGGCTTTACTGATAGTAGGCCTATCTATGAGATTTTCTTGATGCTGGTAGAGCTCACGATTTGGTTTATACCATAGTCTTCCGTCTGGTAGAATCCTTGCTCCTACTATCGTTCTCAGGAACTTTCTTCCTTGCACCTCAAGGGCTCTTAATGGGGTCTTCTTAGTTAGGCACTCTGTTGCTTAGAGGACTGAAGGCCTTTTTATAATAGCATCTGATATTTTCTAGGAATGTTAGTATAACTCGTAAGACGACTTATTTATAGTGTGTGCGTGTGTTTGTGGGTGTGGTTCAGTTTCGGGTATAAGTGGAAACCTTAGGGTTTGCATTTACATGCCTCAGTCCATGTCTCTTCCAGTGGATGCGGCAGGAGAAACACCCTCTCCCCGCTCTTCTCTAAGATTGGCTGCAATAATCAGGTTACTGTTGGACTTGATTGTATCCTGCTCCGTAATTTCACACTGATTAAAATTGGTGGATACGATATTGCCAGTGATGAGAAATCATCAGGAGCAGAATGGAAACAAGAGCGGAACAACGCAGATTCGAAGGAACGACTGTCACTACTTTGTACCCAACACCTACCAGCAGGTTTTTAACTGCAACGTCAAACGTGGGTTGCCCTCAATAACAGTGGCGGCTGGCGGATAATTGTTCTGGGTGTTGCACTATTTTCATTAAGGTGCGGGGGAAGGAGGGTGAGGGGGGGAGGGGGTGGGGGAGGGGGTGGGTGGAATGGGGTAGGGGTAGGGGCGTAAGGGGTGAGGGGGGGGATAGGGTACAAGACTGCTTGATATCACAGAAGACTCTATTCAATTGTGCGGTAAAACGAATGTACCTCATTTATCACGAAAGCCGCAGTTCATAGACCATCACATTGCCATCGGATTAATTGGTTTATAAGTTATTCTACATGAAAACTACATCAGTAGCTGACGGCACATCTCGGATACCTCCGTCCGCGCGTCGGCTCCCTTGTTGCAATCAGCGGGCAACGACCAACCGAGTTAACTGTTGGATATGACTTACTCGGTCTAACATCTCTGCTATACCCCTCACTGTTGAGATCTGGTCGGTGCTTGGGCCTGGCAACGACCAAACGGACGAGCGTTCTTATACAATTGGCGCGTTTCGCTTTCTCAGACCGTTCACAGTAACTTCAGTGGCATAGTTGGTAACATGGTGAACTGCTGTGCCCAACATAGCGGGTTCAAACCCGGCCGAATTCGTCGGATTTTTTGAGAGCGTTAAAAATCCCTCAGTATGCCTTCCTTTGGAGGGGAAGAAAAGCCGGTGGTCTCATGACATAGATTTGTGGCATGTAAAAGATCCTTCCACAAACTAAACTTGTGTGGAGCTAAATTTCTGTGTTAGATTTCGATGGAACGCTCTATCAATGTTCCAACGTTCACCCCTAGGTATCATTGATATCTGGTGGCGAAAGTTGGAACTACTTGAAATTGAACGGAACGAGTAGCTCACCCTCTGGGTGACCGCTGGAAGCAGCTACAGACTCAGGTGAGCCGAACATGTCCTTGGACACTCCCGGCACTAAAAGCCATACGATAAATAAATAAGTAAATAAATAAATAAATACTATAAGATTTCCTGAATCATTATTAAGGAACAAAATTATGAATTCCTATGCATATAAAAGTAAACGTACAGCTAAAAATATTATTACGGTGTTAATTGTTTTTTCTTAAAGAAATCTGTCGTTGTGCAACAATGCAACCTCATTTCCGGTCGCCACTGCTCAATAAGGTACGAACCAACCATGTACGGTGTAGCACGTTGCTGTGTACATGGAGCTTGAACTGCGACTGCGGTGCTCCGAGACATACCATCCGTCATCCCGTCAACCGGGCTCCTTTTCCACTGTTTTAACTGGAAGACTTGACAATTATAATAATTGTGACGATTGAAAAATTACTTCTGGCAATGGTAATCATAAAACCATGTACCTCAGAACCAGACGAACGTAAGTCCAAAAATTACGATTTTCAGGTTATTACATCATTGTATGTAGATTTTGATTCTACATTAAGCCATTACAACTTAAGTCCGTGAAACATTGCGTTTTGTATTTACTAAGGGCTGTAAGAACGTAAGTCCCAACCTATGATTGAGCCAGACAAACTTAAATCCACTTACGTTATTGCGGTTCTGAAGCGTTAAGAATACATTAAAACGCAAGTCCCATTAACACACCTTGTCATAGTGCTAAGTCCTAAACCTGGTTTTATAACTACAGCCAATATAACGTATGACCAGTCTTAAGTCCTAGAACGATTTTATAAGTACAGCCAATACAACGCAAGTCCAGTCTTAAGTCCTAAAACGATTTCATAAGTACAGCCAAAAAAAAAACGTAATATGCATTTATCCCTCCCTATATTATTCTGCTAAGGTTCCATTTCAGTTTTGTACCGAAAATAAGGTCCCATTAACATCAACCTACACATATGGGGTACCTGCAGGTTCAGCATAACCCAATGCGTAAGCGAAACGCACTCACTTATTCTTTAAATGCCTCACAATTAAATAAATACCATAAAACATAATGAAGGAATGCAACACGGTAACCATGGTAACAGAATCTCACAGGTCCATCTCTTTCTGTAAGACGGATTCAATTCCAATTATTACATTACTGTGAAAGTTTCCAGACGGTTATAAGGTTATCACTGAACCAAATTAAGCTGTAAAATTCATCAATACATACAGTATAATGCGCTTAAGGGAGTCAAGGGGCACCCTGGATTTTTTTCACGCAATTTTTACGTGTGAGTGTTGTACGAAAGCTCTCTTTCACGCGACTATAAAGGGTCTTCGAAAACCACATTTAAAGGCCCTTAAATTAACAGTGTCTGTGATATTCCTAGAAAACTAACTTCGCTCTGATATACCTATGAAGGAATGATAAACCCCTAAGCACTGCACCAGTAGCTGAATTGATAAAGTCTGATTATTCATACCAAGGATAAATCAGTCATAGTATTCATGATTGAGATTTTGCTAAGTGGTACAACTAGAATATTCGCGGGCGAAGCCGTGACAGGTAATGCTAGTTATTATTATTATTATTATTATTATTATTATTATCCTTAAGTGCGTCAGGCCTCGGCAGCCGGCACAGTTCATATCCTCGCCGCTAGATGGGGTCTTCATTCATTCCATTCCTGACTCGGTCGGAGACTGGAAGCAGGCTGTGGATTTTCATTATTATCCTTAAAGAGTCGTGTTTTCTATAGCTTGAACAATCTTTTCAAAACACGTTTGACTTCACAGAAAATTAAAGTACATATCTATATGACCTTGGTGAGACCTCTGGTCCCATATGGCTGTGAGACCTGGGCCACGTCTCTGCGTTTTTGAAAAGAAGATCTTGTGGAAAATACATGGTCCACTATACAATGCAGAAACAGAAAGGTGTGAAAGAAGATCTCACCAAGACTTTCATCAACGCTTTGGGAAGACAAGCATCAACCGGATTCTGGAGAGGAGGGGGTTGCAATTGTTGGGACATGTCATTCGAGCTGAGGATTCCATATCCAATCGTGTTTTCAGCTCGACACCAACTGGGAGACGCCCTAGAACAAGATGGAAGAATCGAGCGATATTGTCACTGGTAAAGGAGGCTCCAGCAGCAACTGTGGAGGATGCAAGGGACAGAGAAATGTTGAAGACCATCTGCGACCGATACTTGTGAAGATTCTCAGTCCCTCCTGTTGTAATGCCAGTGTTATTTTGTATATGAGTTTTTGTTTAATGCTCTTATTGTCTGTCCTGAGTCTTAATGGCCTGTTAATGCAATAAATGATGATGATGACGATGATGAACGAACTAAAAGTAAATCCAATTATCAAGAGAGTACAGAACTACAGATCAGCTTGGAAGGACATAGTACTACGTATGAAGACCGGCCGGATCACCAGACAAATCCTGAAATTCCAACCTAGAAGCAGAAGAGACGTAGGTCGACCCACGAACAGATGGAACGAGACCGTAACAGGCCACCAGGCCTAACACTTGATAGGAAGAAGAAGAAGAGGAAGATTATTATTATCAACATCATCACGAACATACGTTTTCTAACGACTGAACTATAGGACGAGCCATCCTTTTTAAAACAGATTGACATAAAACATTAGCAAACGATGGCCTGGTGTGCGATGATTTAACTGAATCTAGTGTGAACTCAATAGCATTTGACGTCAACGGTCAATAGTAACTCATTTCGATAAACTCGCTGAATTGCACAAAAAGGAAAGAACGAATTTAAACAGAGCGCATGGAATTTCTAAAACACACAGGGCACACTCTTTAGCGTGAACATCGACAACGAATGTGTGATACCGAGAAAACTAATTACTCCTCGGCGTTCGCTTTCACAATCAGCGTATGAACAAGTGTATCGATTCATGTGGCAGAAGAGCTAAATTGTACAACACAACATAACGAAATGCGTGACTCCTGATAATGGCAACAGACGATCAATGGCTGGGACATACACATACACAATGAAAATCAGATTGTCGCAAATGATCGGGTGAGCATTCCGATTCTAATAGCAAATATGTTGTAGGAAGCACGTATATACTGGATACAGCGCTCAAATAAATGCAGTCATATATACAAATATATATATATATTTTACCCTCCAGGTTGGTGGAACCCACGGACTCAGCGAGGGAACTCACCACTACCGCCTCTACGGGCAGTATCCTAGAGCTGGTAACATCGAATCGGAAGGGATACAACTGGTGAGGTGGGGATTGGCACCTCGCCCAGGCGGCCTCACCTACAAAGCGAACAGGGGCCTCATGAGGGAAGGTAAGGGATGGTGAGGATGGATAGGCAAGGAAGAGGGAAGGAGACGGCCGTGGACTTGAAGAAGGTACCATCCCGGCATTTGCCCGAAGAGGAAGTGGTAAACCACGGAAAACCACTTCGAGGATGGCTGAGGGGGAATCGAACCCCCTCTACGCATTTGGGGCACCCGAAGCTGAGTAGACCCCGTTCCAGTCCTCGTACCACTTTTCAAATTTCGTGGCAGAGCCGGGAATCGAACCCAGGACCTCCGGGGCGGCAGCTAACCATGCTGACCGCTACGCTACGGAGGCGAAATATACAAATATACACTTCATTAACTAGCGGGGATGAATGATGTAATTATTTAACACGAGCTAGGTATAGAATCTTGTGTAGTTCTCATGAAAAATGTGCAACGAAATTACATTGCAATCAGTAGTTTTTGTTGATATTTACTTTTATGACTTGTGACATCGTTGTCATTAATTCCGTTGGTTGGTTCCTTAGGTTAGGGGCTGTGACAACGCGGTAACGTAGCCCCCTGTACTTTGGGTGTGTGTAGAATTTTTCTGATAACCGGTGTTAATTGTGATGGCTGTATTAGTGAGTGTTATCTGTGATTCTGGTAAGGATTGCAGACGATCGATTTTCCAAGTAGTTCCTACTTTAGCTACCAAATGCTACCGTCAACAACACCTAGTTGCGTACTTGGGTAATAGATGCCATCGCAGCCAGCACCTGGCGACAAATATTGGAACTAATATAGTGGTATCAAATAATATAACCCACAAATGTTGACTTCACACAAGTGTAGTTAGTGGAAGGTTCTTTCTTCCCATAAATCTATGACATGGGACCACCGGCTTTACTTCCCGTCCGAAGGAAGGCAAACTGAGGGATCTTTAACGCTCTTAAAAAATCCGACGACTTCGGCCGGGTTTGAGACCGCGACCTTGGGCTTAGAAGCTCAGCATGCTAACAACTACGCCACCGAAGCCGGCTCATTAATTCCGTATAACTGTCTGCGTGCGGCATCAGTCTAATAAGAATTACAACTATGCCCATGCAAATGCTAGGAGTTTTGACGAGAATACGTCCATAAAATTGTTCGAGTAGGCTACTGGTTCCGTCAAAATTAGAGGTAATATAAAACCCGCTAAAACATGTTCGGTTTAAAGTTGTGAGATTAAAATAATCCAATCTATCATGAATATTACGATAAACATTTTATAAGGCAATTACCGAAAAATGTGAGGAGGAAGTTCCACCCATCCCTCGAAGAATCGCCACTGGCTTTCCCGGATTTCTATAGCCTAATTTTAAATGATCTTGTCGACTTCGTCGTTACGCTGGGGTCTCGCGTTACGTTACGGTGACAGGACGAAATGTACCCAGATGTACTGAGGTGTGTGACGTCATAGTGCTGCTTGGTGCATGTGTTCCCCGACAGTCTCTACTTCGTTAGTATAAGACAAAAATCCCGGGATCTTGGATGTCACGGGTAATCTCGAGAACCACTGGATGGATTTTGATGCGGTTTTCACCATTCTGTAAAGGATATCTCGAGGAAAGATTCTGTAGAAAATAATTTATGTATGATCAAAGGAAGCCAAGCAGTAACGATTTCAGTGAAAAAGTCGAAAACAAACTTGGCGTCCGTGCTCTTCTCAAGCTTACGCTGGGCAAACCGTTAAAAATATCAATATACTATGAGCGTAAGAATTGGTCAGCATGAAAGGTTCTACAAAAAAGTCCGCGAGAGCATATCTCTATCTTCAATACATCGCCCACTATAAGTGTTTTTAGACTGGATGGAAGGGGCACGTCCCCGCGTGCTCTGGTGAGTGTGACGGCATCCTGCGCGCTTGACCTTGCTTTGCCCTTGGTTTGCACTTGCCGTTCGCGAGTAATTTGAAACAAGATAAGCAAGATAAGTATTATGTAGATAATTTTCTAACATGTCAAGAGTCTTAGGCTTCGAGTGAAGCGAGAAGCCTCCCGCCTTTCTAGCATTTTTCATCATTTGTAGCATTTAAAATGATACAAAGTCTAGTCTTTCAGACTGACTGTCACTTTTTTTGTACAACGTTTTATGCTGAACTATAGCATTGATGAAATATTGATATGAAATATTAAATATTGATACGGTTCAGCGTAAGCTGAAACGGCGCACGGATATTGTTTTTTATGTGTAACATCTTTCCACTCGGCAGCTGGATATTTTTGTGGGAGTGATTCTGAAAAATGGGACGGAAGTGGATCGGACGGAAGTGTGTAAGACGCACTGCCAGTTAGCAGCCAAGAGGGATGCAATCCGATCCAGCTGGCAGTGGTACCATATGGGATGTATATAACATACGGATTACTTCAAGGTCTGGAGGTGCCATTTCAGATATTTCTACAATGAATCATCTTCAAGTTGTCTTTCTTTGGTGTAAAAGTATTCATTAAATCATATTTGCTGAAAACAATTATGATTTATTAAGAGTCTGTTTTTAAATCTCTGGATAAAAGTGTTGGGCATCCACTCGCCGAGTAACTTTCCTCAACACTTTCATACTGAACGGTAAACGCTCATGTGAACTCTGGTGTCAACTCATTGTAACACAAACCACATGTCTTCGTATCAGTATTTAAATGATGATAGCTTTTATATGAAACATTGTAACTAGTAGGCAAAGCCGGTATTATGTTTCTCCACAATGGCTATTGAGATATTAACCCACATTGCGGTAGTGCAGTGATCAATGTAATATATATCGATGATTTCATACAGGAACTGGGCTAGCCTTTCATAGACCACTATAGGAATTCCCTTTACTGTCAAGTAGGCGTATACATAACTAATTTAAAACTCCATTCCACGCAGGAACATTATCGAAAAATAAAAGCAAAATAGTAATGGAGCATAAAAAATACTTCTATATTATTATCGGCACGTGAAAATGAGTACCTGTCTTGTACTCCAAATGTCTGCGGTTGTAATGGCTGCGTGCTTAACTTCTTGGTCTGCGAATCATGAGGTCTCAGGTTAGTAGGGGGGCAGTAAGAGTTCTAACTCATAGCCTACTTTCCTGGAAGCAGTGCCCAAACAAACAAGATGGCGGCGAAGCTGTGCCCAAAAAACAAAGATGGCGGCCGAGATGGTGGCGAAGCAGTGTCCAAAAAACAAAGATGGCGGCCAAGATCGTGGCTGTGCCCAACAAAACAAATATGGCGACCAAGATCGTGGCTGTGCCCAAAAAACATAGATGGCGGCCAAGATCCTGGCTCTGACCAAAAACAAAGATGCGGCCATGACGTCACAACAAGATGGCTGCCCCTAGTGATATTCAACGAGGGGTGTTCATAAAGTTCCAAAATGTTAACTCATAGCCTACTTTCCTGGTGACGTAACAACGAACTGTGATCAAAATTTTTCTAAAATGTTACCGCATAGCCTACTCTCTTAGTTACGTCACCTACGAGGTGTGATCAAAAAGTTAACCAATAGCCTACTCTCCTGGTGACATCACAACGAGGGGTGATCAAAAATGTTGACCCATAGCCTACTTTCCACTAACCAAAATGGCGGCTAACCAAAATGGCGTCTAACCAAAATAGCGGCCATGGCTTAACTAACCTTGCCTAACCTAACCTCACCTATGAGGTGTGATCGAAAAGTACCAAAATGTTAATCCATAGCCTACTTTCCTGGTGACTATGCAACGAGGTGTAATCAAAAATTCCAAACCGAACGCATGGTCGGATTTTGACGAATGTGCTTTCGTTGATATCGGGCTGACACCTCCTTTTTCCAAAATTCCAAAATGTTGACCCATAGCCTACTTTCCTGGTGACGTCACATACTAACCTGGCAAAGTCGATATCTCACGAATGAATGGTCGGATTTTGACAAATGAGGTGTCGTTGAAATTGGGCTGACACCCCCTTTTTCCAAAAGTCCAAAAATGTTGACCCATAGCCTACTTTCCTGGTGAAGTCACATACTAACCTGGCAAAGCCGATATCTCCCGAATGCTTGGTCGGATTTTGACAAATGAGGTGTCGTTGAAATCGGGCTGACCCCCCTCCCCCCTTGTTCCAAAATTCCAAAAATGTTGACCCATAGCCTACTTTCCTGGTGACGTCACATATTAAGTGGGTGCAAAAAGGTAATGATATGAAACAGTGCCGACTGCTAAAGGCTGTCACACTCCCGCTAGGATAATGATTAAATGAATGACAGATGAAATAAAATGATTATGGAGAGTGTTGTTAGAATGAAATAATTCCAGGGATAAACTAGAGTGGCTATAGATTGGAAGAGAACAAGATTTAACCAAGTGATAAATCGCAGAGGCTTATGTGGTTATGATTATTAATATTCTAAATTGATTGTGATAGACCGAGTCATGGAATAGAATGAATGAATGCACCGTCTTGATATTTACCTGGTGGAAAAAATGGGAAACCATGAATACCATTTTTCAGGATAGCTGAGGTGTGATTCAAACCCATGCTCTCTTGTAAAGCCTGTCGCACTTTCCTGAGATAATGATTAAATGAATGACTGATGAAATGAAATGATTGTGCAAATTATTGCTTGATTGATCGGTCAGGGAATGGAATGAGTAAAGTCTCCATTAAACAGTGAGGATATGAAACAATGTCGACTGCTAAAGCCTGTTACACACCCCTAGGATAATGATTAAATGAATGACAGATGAAATAAATGAAATGAATGACCGATATAATGAAATGATGAATTGCTTGATTGATCGGGTCCGGGACTGGAATGAGTAAAGTCTCCATTAAACAGTGAGGATATGAAACGATGCTGGCTGCTAAAGCCTGTCACACTCCCATAGGATAATGATTAAATGAATGACAGGTAAAATAAAATGATTGTAGAGAGTGTTGCTAAAATGAAATAGTTACAGGGAAAAACCTAAGTAGCTATAGATTAAAAGACAAGAAAGAGTTAACCAAGTGATGTCGACAGGAAAGAAAACAGAGAGGAGCCCGGCACAAGTAAGTGAAAGCAATTCCGAACTCAGCTGGCGCCCTGTGGTCGCTAACCCACGTTACACTACATGTGAATTCCAGGTGAGAAACTTGAAACCCGACTGCTTGCTTACATGCATTCAGTATAACCTTGTGACAATGAAAACTGCAACGCTTGTATAATGTCAGTGTTAAATTACACATTCTCTAAACGCACTGTCTGTCAGATAATATGCAAATACTGTGCCCTTGCGTACAAGAAATATGCATATCACTGTCCAACTGCTCAGTCTTATATATTTGGGGCATAGAAGGTCCTCCCATTGAGTGATTCACAAATTATAGGATCAAGCTTGGGATAAGACTTCAATAAAATAAAAATCAAAATCCTACTATAAAACTATTTAGTTAATCAAAATTAGGTGCTACAAACAAACATAATAAACTCAATAATCTTCACACTTGTTCTAATGAACAAGGAACAATTACAACATTAATCTATAAAAATAACTATTTGAGGTTCCACTGAATCTAACAAAAATATCAAAACTGCTCTCACTTCCATTTAGCATCAATACAAAAATTACTCAAAACGAGCTCTAAAAGTCTCGGTAGAAATCATTACATAGAATTATCTATTCAAAATACATTAAATATTCTTAACTTGAATATTAATACCAATTTTAATTAATGTTTACAATGGTGTCAACAATGATCATTTATTGGATCCCACATGATATTCACAATGTATCATCTCCCTTTTCAACAATACCAAATTGCATTTGTCCTCGGGAAACTCATATACCACAAGCTTTGTAAACTACTGATTTACTCAACTCAAAATAGACTCCCGGCTACCTGATATTTCCAACAATTACTCGGGAACAATAGCATAAAAATGCAAAAATGCAAAGGGATTTCCATTTTTGTCTAATATGACAATTAAACATTCATTGAATGCGGATCTGAACTGCGACAGCAAGGATATATAATCAAGCAAGAACGCGGTACTAATTACCGGTCCATTTAAAAATGTTTATACAATGGCAGACCGCAAACATAGTCTGGCTGCAATACTAGCCTACCCCAACAGTGATCTTCATTAACGTCAAGACCCTCAAAGCGTTGATTTATGACTGGGAGGGGGAACTCACCCTTCCCTTCCTTTAG
Organism: Meconema thalassinum; assembly: GCA_946902985.2. Classification (NCBI taxonomy): domain Eukaryota; kingdom Metazoa; phylum Arthropoda; class Insecta; order Orthoptera; family Tettigoniidae; genus Meconema; species Meconema thalassinum. The sequence continues at coordinate 437,910,781 of OX336393.1, read as the reverse complement.
AACGATACTACAACTGGCTTTTAAACAAGCATTTACTCTTATAGCTTGGAGAGACGTCACTTCACTTTTCATTTAACAAAATTATATGAGGTTCTACTGACCTACTTCTTTGACTCAGGTATAATTATAATTGCGGAGATTTATCGCTGGTAGGAAAGAATTCTATAAACCAATAATAATTAAGGGGGTTCCGACGTAAGAGAATACTAGTTCGATTCTCTGGCCTGCCTCTAGGACACCTCCATTTTCGAGGACTTAGGGCTTACACATGGATCGATGGTATCTGACCACTCGTCCGAATAATAATAGCGGCTTTCAGGGGGACATATGCACTATCCCTTGCGCTCAAACAACAATAAACTTAGCACCCTTCAAAGATTGTCATGGCAAATACACACATAATCATTTACCGTTTCCAGCTGGTCCCCACAATCATAATCTCCTAGCATTATTTCACTGCATTTACAAGCGTGATAATTAATAATATAAGCGCTCACTGGCGACAATTAGTACATCCGTGATGCCTTTCAAAGCAAATATTTATTCCAACATAATTAATTCCTTCGTTCAAAAATAATATTTTTTCCTTTGACGTAATATTGACTTTCATTTTACAAGAACTCGATTGGTTCAGTAATTATCTTTATCATTATTATTATTCAGCACATAACGACTCATACTTGAATATCAATTCAACAATTTATTCATTTATTACATTATTATTATTATTATCCTGCTTGCATTTAAACAACATTATTCCTTTCCATTTATTGGTATTCCACTGAAAACTATTTCTTTGATTATACATTTTTACATTTAAGTAATTATTTCTTTCATTATCAATTCACTGTTCAGATCACACAGTTCTCGTTATTTCACAGTTATCTACATCCCTGATTTTCAATGTTGGAGAACACTTTCTCCATGGTTACTAACATTACAAGAATTTCCCGGGTCCAAAATACATATTGAAATTTGGTTTTACTCACATGATTTTATCCAGCTAAGCTCTCTGGATCCCAGCGACGTGACATTTTTCCCACGCTGACTTCTCACTTCATATCGATACTTACATTATCACTGATTACATTTCCCTTTGGTTCATACATATTACACACACTTAAATTAATTTGAGGGATTACACTCATTACTAAACAAACACTAAAAAGAATCACTAAAATATATAAAATTTCACTAACAAATTATATTTACACAATGAATTTCACTTTGAGGCATCTAGCACTGCCTTTCACACGTGAATTCCTTCGATCCAGATCCTAGGGGTACAATTTCAACCGCTGCCTCCTAATTCCTATATGGGTGATTGACAGCCTCGTTCTATATTTCCCCTCCTTGGCTACGAAGTTTATCCTACTTCTGGCATCTATTTATCGGCACTTACAATTCCTGCACGATAATAATGTCTCGTTTGGTATGCAATTGTTTATAGGGTAAACGGTCTATCTTTTAACGTTTACTCCTGGAGTCGCTGTACTAACTTTATGGCACTCCCCAATGGTCTTACTTAGTTCACGTTTGAACTATATTCTGACGACTATTGTCTTTACTTGGTGGAATAACTTCCCACGTCCTTCCTGTAATTTCACGTGGCTACTGATGTCTATTTGTAAACTTCCGAATCTATCACCACTTATCACGCTAACCTCCTTAATTCAGGAAAATTAGGTGCTTGCTTTTGTTGACCCTATTGTGGTTCCTTAACGCACTGGGTAAAAATGTTTAGAGTTCCACTTCTCTAATAATGTCTCGTATACTTTTGAGATACTACGACGTAACTTCAAATACTGGTGTCTGGGTTTCGATTGCCCTCGCCGGCTAACTTATGTTGCTCAAAGTACAATACTTGGCCTACGTCCGTAGACTAATAATGTTCGAAGTTTGACGATTCTTTTCATTTTGACAAGGATTTCGATGTCTTACTGCGCGGCGACACCGATGAATTTTGGAACAGTACCTCCCTCTGGAGTACATCCACGTCGTGATACGAAGTCGCGTCCCACCGGACGGAATAATACTGTAGGTGCTATGAAGAAGCACGACCGTACATGGTCTGATGATTACTGCATGATGCAGCACCGCCGTACGAGGTCTGTTGTAACTGCATGTACTTCGAAACAGTACCTCGCTCTCTGGCGTCTCTGGTAATACTTTGCGATGTAGCACTTCCGCCCAAGCGGACTGAAAGACTGCATGACTAGGCTTGGGCTCATGGCCCTTATATCTGATTCGGGTAAAAATAAATAAGTTTCCGTTCTTCCAAAAATTATTTTATAAAATAATGGTCGCACGATCTTGAAAAAAAATTCTACTGGTAGCTAACGCCTTGAAAGTCTCAGTGATACTAATTATCTATAAAATCGATCGTGGCAAGTCTGACAAAAATCAATTTAGCTCCTCAAACGAGTGGGTAGTAATTTCTTATTTTCCCTCTCCACTGCCTTCTGGCGTGGGGAATAACTGATTGCGTATTGCTGATTTAACACTTCTTTCTTGTCCAATTGTTAATAACTTTATCCCTTCTCAAAAATCTCTTTCGCAGGATTATTAACAATGACGGGGTCATTACTTTAGTTTAATGCCCGCAACACGCTAATTTTTAATTATTTATCTTCTTAAATGATTCCGACGCTCTCATTTTACTGCCGAGTAAGGGCTTTTACGAATCTCCTTCTCTCTCTACTCAATGGAATCCTTCCAGATCTATTTTTATCGGGTGAGTAACCTGGTCTCCGATGACTGTTCAATGACATCATCTCGCAGCCGTGGCCTGGTATTCTTTGGTTACACAACGTATCCATGCGTCACGCAACACGATTCTGCATTAACCCTTTTCAATCTTTAGAAATCTGTTCTAAAATTTCACCTTAATTCCTCCTTTTCTGGCATAAAAGGATATGGGTTCGATAACTGTGCCTCTCCGCATGGGCACAGTACACTGTATGAATTATTGAATATTAAGGAAATGGATTTTGGATCTATTGAAAAAGGAATTGTCTTGACATTCACCTGGTGGTGAAAATGGAAAATCACGAAAACCCATTTTAAGAAAAGGAAATTCACTCCTGAGCCGCTTTTGTAGCGTAGCGGTAAGCATGATTAGCTGTCGCATTCAGAGATTCGGGGTTTGATTCCCGTCTCTGTCAACAAATTCAAAAGTGGTATGAGAACTGGAACGGGGTCTACTCAGCTTTAGCCCACACTCAAATGAGTAGAGAGGATTCGATTCACACTTTAACCATTCTTGAAGTGGTTTTCTGTGATTTCTCACTTTGTCTTTGGGCAAAATGCTGCGATGATACCTATCATAAGGCCACTGCAGTCTCCTTCCCACTTCCTTCCCACACCCTCACACTCTTTCCATCCCTTTATTAACACTTTGTTTGCCTTGCATATGTATCGATGATCGACAGCGATGTTTATGCTTACAATATGCATTCATTGCTATTTCTTGAACCATGAATCACAGAGCTGTATGTAATGGTTTAAGTCTAGCTTGGTAAAGACAAGATTGAAAAATGAAAATTCACAGCCTGCTTTCAATCAACCGAGCGGGTTAGGGAATGGAATGATTGAACTCCTCATTTAGCAATGAGGATTTGAAACAATGCCAACAGCTAAAGCCTGTCGCACTTTCGAGGGTGAATGATTAAATGAGTAACAAATGAAATACAAATGATTGCGGAAAAGTATTGCTCAACTAAAGATACTTGGCAAAAGTTAACTAATAGCTGAGATCTTGAAACAGGATGTGGTATTGCAATTCAAGCAATTGTGTTTGAAAGAAGCTGATATAGCAGATATGTGAAAACGGAAAACTTATTATGAATGTCATTTCCGTTTGACGTGCCATGTGATGTAAATTGTTTTTTGCATGCTTGCAATATTGAACGCTATAAATGCAAGGTCATAGCTATCATCGACACTCATTAGTTTCATTGCCGGCGATTAATGCTGCAGTCTTATCATTTATTATAAGCAATTTAAGAAAGCTGTATCGCTACTTGGAGAAAGAGAAAACTATTTGTGAGGCATGTATTTAATAGATTAAACTTTTTAAACAGTTTAAATAAAAATCAACCTGTAAGTCATGGATTGAAATGGATGAATGGATTGATTGATTGATTGATTGATTGGTTTATTTATTTGCAGATAATTGGTTATACATAATCCAGTTGGCAACAGCAGTTTTTATTAAAGGACCATTTGTGATTTGATTAACACTCTATCTAGTATCCATGTTCATGACTAGATGCCACTGACAATACTATTTTGTAAATTTGTGTTGAAACAACTTGACCATTTTGTAATTTGATTAACGCTTTATTTAATGTCCGTGTTGACTACTAAATACCATTGACAATACTATATTGCGAATTCATGTTGAAACGACTTGACCATTTGTGATTTGATTAAACGCTCTATCCAGTGTCAATGCTGACAACTAGATGCCGCCGACAATGCAAGATTGCAAATCCGTGTTAAAACAACTTAACCATTTGTGATTTGATTAACACTCTATCTAGTATCCATGTTCAGGACTAGATGTCACTGACAATACTATTTTGTAAATCTGTGTTGAAACAACTTGACCATTTATTATTAAAAGAAAAGCGCACAATGTGCAAATACATATTTTGTACATAAATGATCAATTATGCTAATGCCAGTCTTATTATTGAGGTTGTCCTCATTTTGCAGTTTTGTGCGTGGTAACTTTTCACAATAATCGTTGCATAGGTCACACACACAGTCATCATTCGGTTGGTGGAAATTCTTGGTTTTGCAAAATCTATAGTGAGATCCATGGGTGGCGTAACGTGTTATTACGTGTCGTAGCTCGTAATTAGCTTGTTTCCACTCTTCTGTCATTATGGCATCTGTGGAGTAAAAGTCGGACCAAATGGCATTTCGTTTCTCATTTAAGGTTCGGCGTGCATTCTCATAGGCTTTGGTGTTTGGTAGGTAAAACTGTATTTTGATGTCGTCGATGAAGTAGTCCTCCTTAGTTAATACATATGTCAACCTTGAAGGGGCAGACTTTCCTATGCCTAAAATCCTCTTAAGATATCGGGCCTTGACTTTTTCTATTATCATCAGGTCCCTGAGTGTGCGTTTTTCCCAGGTAATGCTAATCCCATTGGTTGCTATTGGTGATATGGCTGTTCTGAACAGTAGCATTGCTGTTCCCAATGATATTTGTTGAGGTTGTTCGATGTGGTAGATGGCTTTTATTGTTGCGGCCGCTCTTTCTTTAACGTGGATATTGTAGGATGTTAGAGTAGTTGACCATTTGCAATTTGATTAACGCTTTATTCAATGTTCGTGTTAACTACTAAATGCCATCGACATTACTATTTTAAGAATTCATGTTAAAATGACTTGACCATTTGTGATTTGATTAAACGCTCTATCCAATGTCAATGCTGACAACTAGATGCCACCGACAATGCAAGTTTGCTAATCCGTGTTAAAACAAACTTAACCATTTGTGATTTGATTAACACTCTATCTAGTATCCATGTTCAAGACTAGATGTCACCGACAATACTATTTTGTAAATTTGTGTTGAAACAACTTGACCATTTTGTAATTTGATTAACGCTTTATCCAATGTCCGTGTTGACTACTAAATACCATTGTCAATACTATTTAGCGAATCCATGTTAGAACTACTTGACCATTTGAGATTTGATTAAACGCTCTATCCAGTGTCATTGCTGACAACTAGATGCCATTGACAATGCAAGTTTGCAAATCCATGTTAGAACAACTTAACCATTTGTGATTTGATTAAGACTCTATCTAGTATTCATGTTTATGACTGGATGCCACTGGCAATACTATTTTGTGAATCCTTGTTAAAACAACTTAACCATTTGTGATTTGATTAACACTCTATCTAGTATCCATGTTCATGACTAGATGCCACTAGCAATACTATTTTATGAAATCGTGTTGAAACAACTTGACCATTTATAATTTTATTAACGCTTTATTCAATGTCGATGTTGACTACTTAATACCATAGACAATACTATTTTGCTAATCCATGTTAAAACGACTTGACCATTTGTAATTTGTTAAATACTCTATCCAGTGTCAATGCTGACATCTAGATGCCATCGACAATGCAAGTTTGCAAATCCGTGTTGAAACAACTTAACCATTTGCGATTTGATTAACACTCTATCTAGTATCCATGTTCATGACTAGATGCCACTGACAATACTATTTGGTGAATCCATGTTAAAACGACTTGACCATTAATGATTTGATTAACACTATATCAAGTGTCAATGTTCACTACTAGATGTCGCTAACAATAACTTACTATTTTGAGAATCAGTGTTAAAACAACTTGACCATTTATGATTTGATTAACTCACCATCAAGTGTCAATGTTCACAACTAGATGTCGTTGACAATATTATTTTGCGAATCCGTGTTAAACGACTTGACCACATATGAAACAGTGTCAGCGGCTAATGCCTGTCACACTCACCTGGAGTAACTTAACCATTTGTGATTTTGATTAACGTTCTATCAAATGCCAATGTTCACTACTAGATGTCGCTGACAATACTATTTTGTGAATCAGTGTTACAAAGACTTGACCATTTGTGATTTTGATTAGAACTCTATCAAATGTCAATGTTCACTACTAGATGTCGCTGACTATACTATTTTGCGATTCCGTGTTAAAACGACTTGACCATTTATGATTTGATTAACACGTTATCCAATGCCCATTTTCACTACTGTAAACCAGGGGGGGGTGTTGCTAAATAACTTAAAACCATCGGTGATTGTTGTTGTTGTTGTTGTAACGATGATGAGACTAGTGTGTCATAGTTATGTTTTTTTTTTGTTATAGACTATCATGGAAGGTTTGAATGCAATCGGTCGAGCCTGTGGTCTTGAACTCGAGAAGATTAGCGACTTGCCTATTCATACACCTTTTCGCATTCATAGAATAAAAAAATAAACACTAAATTTGGAATCCGCGCTCTTTGAATTTGTGAAGAGTTTGAAACCTTTCTTCCTTCATGTTTTGATGACGTGCCTGATGATGTTTTTCAAGATATCAATACAAGTAGTCAACCTGTATATTTGATTTATGATGGTAAAAACAATCATCGATGTATGGTACGTTTTGAATAAACAAAAAAACATAGGCTAAATGCTTGATTCCTATTTTTGAAATCATAGCAGTTATGATATACATTTTGATTGTTGTTTTAATCTTAAAGTTTATAGATAGATAAAAGTCACTGACCATTGATTCCACTAATAATTAACAACACGTCTTAATAATGCATCACTGTTATGATTAGCTAAAGCATTATTTCCCACCTGCATGTCTCTCCCACCCCTCAAACAATCATCAAGCTGAGTGATGAGATCACAAAAGGAGTATCAAGGTAGGTATTTTACTTTTCAAGGGTTTATATTCAATGACTTGATGAATATTTCCATGGCTGATATACCGTGGACATTGGTTAGCACTATGTAAATTAAATACAACTTTAATGCAAAACTGGGTGCAAAAGTTAAACAAAAACATTTTCCTGATATGCCAGCCTACTACCCCATCCATCTATGACGTCAAAGCTCAACTCACCTAACATAACCTAACTTAACCTTGTCACGTGACATGTTCTAAAAGTTTAGACTTGCTTTAAGACTGGCTATGAGATCACCAATAGCTCACCTAACCTAATGTAACATATCATAACCTAACCTAACCCCATATGTTGGCTTTTGTATTGGCTTTTGTATTGGCTATATGTATTAGCTTTTGTAATGGCTTATATATAGGCTTTTGTGTTGGCTTATACGTTTAGACTTGCTTTAAGACAGGCTATAACGTTACACTTAGTTCACCTAACCTAATGTAACTTACCATAAACTAACCTAACCCCATGTGTTGGCTTTTGTATTGGCTTATGTATTGGCTTTTTGTATTGGCTTTTTTGTTGGTTTTTGTATTGGCTTATGTATTGGCTTTTGCTTATATACAGGCTTTTGTATTGGCTTATGTATTGGCATTTGTATTGGCTTCGGTATTGGCTTTATGTATTTGCTTTTGTGATGGCTTATATATTGGCTTTTGGGTTGGCTTAAACGTTTAGACTTGCTTTAAGACAGGCTATAACGTTACGCTTAGTTCACCTAACCTAATGTAACATATCATAACCTAACCTAACCCCATGTGTTGGCTTTTGTATTGGCTTATGTATTGGCTTTGTATTGGCTTTTGAGTTGGCTTATGTATTGACTTATGTATTGACTTATGTATTAGCTTTTGTGCTGGCTTATATATTGGCTTTTGTGTTGGTTTATAGGTTTAGAATTGCTTTAAGACTGGCTATGACATCACCCATAGCTCACCTACCAAATGTAACATATCAAAACCTAACCTAACCCCATGTGTTGGCTTTTGTATTGGCTTATGTATTGGTTTTTGTATTGGTTTTGTGTTGGCTTTTGTATTGGCTTATGTATTGGCTTTTGCGTTGGCTTATATATTGGCTTTTGTGTTGGCTTATACGTTTAGACTTGCTTTAAGACTGGCTATAACGTCACTCTTAGTTCACCTAACCTAATGCAACATATCATAACCTAACCAAACCTAACCCCATGTGTTGGCTTTTGTATTGGCTTATGTATTAGCTTTTTGTATTGGATTTTGTGTTGACTGTTGTATTGGCTTATGTATTGGCTTTTGTGTTGGCTTATATATTGGCTTTTGTGTTGGCTTATACGTTTACTGTAACTCGACGGTCATTCGGAAAGTAGGCTATGGATCAACATTTTGAGAAATTTTGGAAAGGGGGTGTCAGCCGGATTTCAACGACACTTCGTTCGTCAAAATCCGACCATGTGCTCGGGGGATATCGACTTTGCCAGGTTAGTATATGACGTCACCAGGAAAGTAGGCTATGGGTCAACATTTTGGGAATTTTGGAAAGGGGTATCAGCCCGATTTCAACGACACTTTTTTTCGTCAAAATCCAACCATGAGCTCGGGGGATATCGACTTTGCCAGGTTAGTATGTGACGTCTCCAGGAAATTACGCTATGGCTCACCATTTGTGAAATTTGGAAAGGAGGTGTCAGCCCGAGTTCAACGAGACCTTATTTGTCAAAATCCGACCATGAATTCGGGAGATATCGGCTTTGCCAGGATAGTATGTGACGTCACAAGGAAAGTAGGCTATGGGTCAACATTCTTGGAATTTTGGAAAAAGGGGGTGTCAGCCCAATTTCAACGATACTCCATTTGCCAAAATCCGACCATGCATTCGAGAGATATCGGCCTTGCTAGGTTAATATGTGACGTTCCCAGGAAAGTAGGCTATGGGTCAACATTTTTGGAATTTTGGAAAAAGGGGGTGTCAGCCCGATTTCAACGACACCTCATTTGTCAAAATGCATTCGGGAGATATCGGCTTTGCCAGGTTAGTATGTGACGTCACCAGAAAAGTAGGCTATGGGTCAACATTTTTGGAATTTTCGAAAAAGGGGGTGTCAGCCCGATTTCAACGACACCTCATTTGTCAAAATTCGACCATGCATTCGGGAGATATCGGCTTTGCCAGGTTAGTATGGGACGTCACCAGGAAAGTAGGCTGTGGGTCAATATTTTTGGAATTTTGGGAAAAGGGGGTGTGAGCCCGATTTCAACGACACCTAACTTGTCAAAATCCGACCATGCATTCGGGAGATATCGGCTTTGCCAGGTTAGTATGTGACGTCACGTGGAAAGTAGGCTATGGGTCAATATTTTTGGATTTTGGAAAAAGGGAGTGTCAGCTCGATTTCAACGACACCTCATTTGTCAAAATCCAACCATGCATTCGTGTGATATCGACTTTGCCAGGTTAGTATGTGACGTCACCTGGAAAGTAGGCTATGGGTTAACATTTTGGACTTTTGGAAAAAGGGGGTGTCAGCCCGATTTCAACGACACCTCATTTGTCAAAATCCAACCATGCATTCGTGAGATATAGACTTTGCCAGGTTGGTATGAGACGTCACCTCGAAAGTAGGCTATGGGTTAACTGTTTGGAATTTTGGAAGAAGGGGTTGTCAGCCCGATTTCAACGAAACCTCATTCGTCAACATCCGACCATGCGTTCGGTTTGGCATTTTTGATTACACCTCGATACAAATTCACCAGGAATGTAGGCTATGGATTAACATTTTGGAACTTTTCGGTCGCACCTCGTAGGTGAGGTGAGCAATATGATGTGACCCAGCATTCAAAGGGTTGAATTTACAGATATTCATTTGCAAATAACGTATTTTTTCCAGAGCAAGGCCACTGGGTCCTTCTTGAAATTTATCAAATGTTGTTAGCAAAGCATCCAAGACATGGGTTTCGTACCAGTTTTATTAATTATGGGCTACGATAAGCTCGTGCATGTTTGTACACAAATAAAATTTTCCCCTGATTTCCATGTCATTTTTATGTAGACAAAATCGCACACTAACTCCTTATTTACTTTCAAAGCCTTGTATAATTCCAAAGCCCTATACATTTCACCCCTAACTACATTAAAACAAGACAGTAAAAATTCCTTGGGGATAATACTTTCATTGCTATCGACTATTCTGCCTGAACAAACACGAGATTTAAAGCATGAAGCAAGTGGGTTCCATGTTTAATTGTTTGTAGTCATAGAACATGTCAATTTGGTTAAAAAAAATAGTCTTACCGGTGTTTTACAATACTGAAATGTAGATTAATATGCGCAAACGACTCTGCAAACTGCACGCGTTGATACTATTTGGAATATGAAGTCTCTGCAAACTGAACGTGTTGACACTATTTGGAATAGGTAGTCCTGCTGTTTATTTCTGTAAATAATAATAAAAAATCAATTAATTCATTCATTTCATATCATGACTTGTACATTTATTCATTTTTTAAACTTTATGCTATGAAATACATACCTCTCAAATAATGATACAAGTCACGCTACTGCTTATCAGCAATCCACTTGTGATTGACTTGTTGCTGTTATGCGTCGGTAATGATTATTCGAATTCTTTTACGTCTCACAGCAATTATCTGTAAATCAAATGATTAATCAATACATTTATAGAGCGTTTAATAAAATCACAAATGGTCAAGACGTTTTAACATGAATTCGCAAAATAGTATTGTCATTGGTATTTAGTAGTTAACACGAACATTGAATTAATCAAATTACAAATGGTCAAGTTGTTTCAACACGGATTCACCAAATAGTATTGTCAGTGGCATCTAGTCATGAACATGGATACTAGATAGAGTGTTAATCAAATCACAAATGGTTAAGTGGTTTTAACACGGATTTGCAAACTTGCATTGTCGGTGGCACCTAGTTGTCAGCAATGACACTGGATAGAGCGTTTAATCAAATCACAAATGGTCAAGTCGTTTTAACATGGATTCACAAAATAGTATTGTCAATGGTATTTAGTAGTCAACACGGACATTGAATAACGCGTTAATCAAATTACAAAATGGTCAAGTTGTTTCAACACAAATTTACAAAATACTATTGTCGGTGACATCTAGTCATGAACATGGATACTGAATAGAGTGTTAATCAAATCACAAATGGTTAAGTTGTTTTAACATGGATTTGCAAACTTGCATTGTCGCCTGGCATCTAGTTGTCAGCATTGACACTGGATAGAGCGTTTAATCAAATCACAAATGGTCAAGTCGTTCTAACATGAATTCGTAAAATAGTATTGTCAATGGTATTTAGTAGTTAACATGAATCTTGAATAAAGCGTTAATCAAATTACAAATGGTCAAGTTGTTTCAACACGGATTTACAAAATAGTATTGTCAGTGACATCTAGTCATGAACATGGATACTAGATGGAGTGTTAATCAAATCACAAATGGTCAAGTTGTTTCAACACGGATTTAAAAAATAGTATTGTCAGTGGCATCTAGTCATGAACATGTATACTAGATAGAGTGTTAATCAAATCACAAATGGTTAAGTTGTTTTATCACGGATTTACAAACTTGCATTGTCGGTGGCATCTAGTTGTCGGCAATGACACTGGATAGAGCGTTTAATCAAATCACAAATGGTCAAGTCGTTTTAACATGAATTCGTAAAGTAGTATTGTCAATGGTATTTAGTAGTCAACACGGACATTGAATAAAGCGCCTAATCAAATTACAAAATGGTCAAGTTATTTCAACGCAAATTTACAAAATAGTATTGTCAGTGTTATCTAGTCATGAACATGGATACTAGATAGAGTGATAATCAAATCACAAATGGTTAAGTTGTTTTAACACGGATTTGCAAACTTGCATTGTCAATGGCGTCTAGATGCCAACATTAACTCTGGATAGAGTATTTATCAAATCTCACCTACATGTTTGGTTATTAAAAGAGGTACTCACCTTTAATAATAACTGCTGTTGCCAACTGGATTATGTATAACCAATTATCTGCAAGTAAATAAGCCAATCAATCAATCAATCAATCCATTCATCCATTTCAATCCATGAATTAAATGTTGATTTATATTTCAACTGTTTAAAAAGTTTAATCTATTAAATACATACCTCACAAATAGTTTTCTCTTTTTTTCTCCAATTAGCGATACAGCCTTCTTAAGTTGCTTATAATAAATGATAAGACTGCAGCATTAATCGCCGGTAATGAAACTAATGAGTGTCGATGATAGCTATGACCTTGCATTTATAGTGTTCAATATTGCAAGCTTGCTAAAAACAATTTGCATCACATGGCACGTCAAACGGAAATGACATTCATAATAAGTTTTCCGTTTTCACTTATCTGCTATATCAGCTTCTTTCAAACACAATTGCTTGAATTGCAATACCACATCCTGTTTCAAGATCTCAGCCATTAGTTAACTGTTGCCAAGTTTCTTTAGTTGAGCAATACCTTTCCGCAATCATTTTTATTTCATTTTTTATTCATTTAATCATTCCCCCTGGAAAGTGCGACAGGCATTAGCTGTTGGGATTGTTTCAAATCCTCATTGCTAAATGAGGAGTTCATTCATTCCATTCCCTAACCCGCTCGGTTGATTGAAAGCAGGCTGTGAATGTTCATTTTTCAATCTTGTCTTTACCAAGCTAGAGTTAAACCATTACATACAGCTCTGCGATTCATGGTTCATGAAATAGCAATGGTTGCATTTTGTAAGCATGAATATCGCTGTCGACCTTCGATATATATAAAAGCAAACAGGGGGTTAATAAAAAGATGGGAAGAGTGTGAGGGTGTGGCAAGGAAGTGGGAAGGAGACTGCAGTGGCCTTATGATAGGTATCATCGCAGCATTTTGCCCAAAGACAAAGTGAGAAATCACAGAAAACCACTTCAATAATGGCTAAAGTGTGAAACGAATCCTCTCTACTCATTTGGGTCTGGGCTAAAGCTGAGTAGACCCCGATCCAGTTATACCACTTTTAAATTTATTAACAGAGCCGGGAATCAAACCCCGAATCTCTGAAATCTACGGCTAATCATGCTAACCGCTACGCTACAAAAGCAACTCAGGAGTGAATTCCCTTTTCTTAAAATGGGTTTTCGTGATTTTCCATTTTCACCACCCGGTGAATGTCAATACAATACCTTTTTCAATAGATCCACAGTCGATTTCCATAATATTCAATAATTCATACAGTGTGCTTGCATATTATCTGACAGAGATTGCGATTAGAGAATGTGTAATTTAACAATGACTTAATACAAGCGTTGCAGTTTTCATTGTCTCAAGGTTATACTCAATGCATGCAAGCAGTCGGGTTTCAAGTTTCTCACCTGGAGTTCACATGTAGTGTAACGTGGGTTAGCGACCACAAGGCCACAGCTGAGTTCGGCATTGCTTTCACTTACTTGTGCCTGGCTCCTCTCTGTTTTCTTTTCCTGTCGACCTCACTTGGTTAACCCTTTTTTGTCTTTTAATCTATAGTTACTTAGGTTCTTCCCTGTCACTATTTCATTTTAGCAACACTCTCTACAATCATTTTATTTCATCTGTCATTCATTTAATCATTATCCTAGGGGAGTGTGACAGGCTTTAGCAGCCGGCATCGTTTCATATCCTAACTGTTTAATGGAGACTTTACTCATTCCATTCCCGGACCCGATCAATCAAGCAATCCATCATTTCATTTTATCGGTCATTCAGTTCATTTATTTCATCTGTCATTCATTTAATCATTATCCGAGGGGTGTGTAACAGGGTTTAGCAGCCAGCATCGTTTCATATCCTCACTGTTTAATGGAGACTTTACTCATTCCAGTCCCGGACCCGATCAATCAAGCAATTCATCATTTCATTTTATCGGTCATTCAGTTCATTTATTTCATCTGTCATTCATTTAATCATTATCCTAGGGGTGTGTAACAGGCTTTAGCAGTCGACATTGTTTCATATCCTCACTGTTTAATGGAGACTTTACTCATTCCATTCCCTGACCGATCAATCAAGCAATACTTTGCACAATCATTTCATTTCATCAGTCATTCATTTAATCATTGTCTCAGGAAAGTGCGACAGGCTTTACAAGAGAGCATGGGTTTGAATCACACCTCAGCTATCCTGAAAAATGGTATTCATGGTTTCCCATTTTTTCCACCAGGTAAATATCAAGACGGTGCATTCATTCATTCTATTCCATGACTCGGTCAATCACAACCAATTTACAATATTGATAATCATAACCGCCACATAAGCCTCTGCGATTTATCACTTGGTTAAATCTTGTTCTCTTCCAATCTCTAGCCACTCTTCTTTATCCCTGGAATTATTTCATTCTAACAACACTGTCCACAATCATTTTATTTCATCTGTCATTCATTTAATCATTATCCTAGGGGGAGTGTGACAGCCTTTAGCAGTCGGCACTGTTTCATATCATTACCTTTTTGCACCCACTTAGTATGTGACGTCACCAGGAAAGTAGGCTAAGGGTCAACATTTTTGGAATTTTGGAAAGGGGGGGGGGGGGTCAGCCCGATTTCAACGACACCTCATTTGTCAAAATCCGACCAAGCATTCGGGAGATATCGGCTTTGCCAGGTTAGTATGTGACTTCACAAGGAAAGTAGGCTATGGGTCAACATTTTTGGTCTTTTGGAAAAAGGGGGTGTCAGCCCAATTTCAACGACACCTCATTTGTCAAAATCCGACCATGCATTCGGGAGATATCGGCTTTGCCAGGCTAGTATGGGGCGTCGCCAGGAATGTAGGTTATGGGTCAACATTTTTGGAATTCTGGAAAAAGGGGGGGTCAGCCAAATTTCATCGACAGCTCATTTGTCAAAATCCGACCATGCATTCGTGAGATATCGACTTTGCCAGGTTAGTATGTGACGTCACCAGGAAAGTTGGCCATGGGTTAACATTTTGGAATTTTGGAAAAAGGGGGTGTCAGCCCGATTTCAACGACATCTCATTGGTCAAAATCCGACCATGCATTCGTGAGATACCGACTTTGCCAGGTTATTATGTGACGTCACCAGGAAAGTAGGCTATGAGTCAACATTTTGGAATTTTGGAAAAAGGAGGTGTCAGACCGATTTCAACGAAAGCACATTCGTCAAAATCCGACCATGCGTTCGGTTTGGAATTTTTGATTACACCTCGTTGCAAAGTCACCAGGAAAGTAGGCTATGGATTAACATTTTGGAACTTTTCGATCACACCTCATAGGCGAGGTTAGGTTAGCCAAGGTTAGTTAAGCCATGGCCGCCATTTTGGTTAGACGCCATTTTGGTTAGACGCCATTTTGGTTAGTCAACTTTTTTGATTACCCCTCGTTGAGACTTCACCAGGAAATTAGGCTATGAGTTTCCAATTTGGAACTATTTGAAAACCCCTCGTTGAACGTCACTAGTGGCAGCCATCTTGTTGTGACGTCATGGCCGCATCTTTGTTTTGGGGCACAGCCAGGATCCTGGCCGCCATCTATGTTTTTGGGCACAGCCACGATCTTGGCCGCAATCTTTGTTTATTTTGGGCACAGCCACGATCTTGGCCGCCATCCTTATTTTTGGACGCAGCATCGCCGTCATCTTGGCCGCCATCTTTGTTTGTTGGGCACATCTTCGCCGCCATCTTGCCCGCCATCTTTGTTTTTTGGGCACCGCTTCAACGCCATCTTGTTTTTTGGGCACAGCTTCCAGGAAAGTAGGCTATGAGTTAGAACTCTTACTGCCCCCCTACTCAGGTGTAAACCCCAGTCCCCGTAATTATTTTTGCTACCCGATTATCGATTTAAACGATATATATCAAAACATTATGCGTCATTTTAACAGAATCTACATGAAATAACGATTTATCTAATTTTAATTACAATAGTTCGCACCAAGCAGGAGTTGGGAAATTACTTTGTATTGATCATTACAGGGAGTCCGGGAATGTTTTCCGCAGTGGCAACGTGTAGCTGCGAGTGGTAGCGTCATCAGTTTAGTTGGCAGCACAGTGTCCTTGTTCGGGCGAAGGCCACATGTGTGGGCTGTGGGCTGTTGAATTCGTCAGTGTGTATTGCAATAAGCGAGCATGTGTGTCATCAGCACTTCTAGCATCAGTTATGAATGGCTGTGGTGAGTATAAAGTTTACTGTTTGTTTGTTATGATACAAGCGACAGCCGTGTTGCCAACGTAACTGATGACGCAATCTCTCGCAGCGGCTTGCAGGCACTGCGGAGAACATTCCCGGACTCCATGTATTTCTAGTAGTCTATAGATAGGCTAGAGACTATGGTTTCATTCCTCCTCTTAATTTACAATATAATATGTGATGTTTGTTCAAACAAATATGACAGTAGCATATCTCCAATTCAATCTATACATTCATCATAGTACCAGTAAGAAAACGGAGAGTAAATTAACATTTTAAGAACATTTTAAGTATGTCCAAGCTGTGTAGTATACGAGTAGGATAACATGTCAAATGACTTCACATACAATTCGTCTCAATTTTAAAGTAGGAAAACTTGTCTGATGTTACAATTCAAATGCGACTACTGTAAGGCTTGTTTTTTTTTTTATTTTTTGTTGTTGGTTTGCCCACAAGGTTGGCTTTTCCTTCAGACTCAGGTTAGTTCGTTGGTTGGTTGGTTGGTTCCTCAGTTTAGGGGCTGCGACAACGCGGTCATGTAGCCCCGTGTACTTTGGGTGTGTGTAGAATCTGTCTGATAACCGGTGTAAATTGTGAAGGCTGTATTAGTGTGTGGTCTGTTTTTAATTCAAGTAAGGAGTGCAGATATTGAATTTCAAGTAGTTCCTACTTTTGCCGCCAAACGCCACCATCAATGACTACTAGTTCAGAACTTGGTTACTAGACGCCACCGCAATCGGCTCCTGGCGACGAACGTTGGAACCTAAGGGTGTTATTCAAATTTTTAACATATAATTTAGCTTCACGCAGGTGTATTTAGTGGAATGTCCTATAACATGCCGTAAATCTATGACATGGGACCGCTGGCTTTACTTCCCCACCGAAGGAAGGCATACTGAGGGATTTTTAACGCTCTTAAAAAATCCGACGGCGTCGGCTGGGTTTGAACCCGCGATCGTGGGCATAGAAGCACAGCTTGCTACCAACTACACCACCGAAACCGCTACCCTCCCTTGGACTCAGCGAGGGATCCCACCATTACCGCCGCCAGGGCAGTGTCCTGGAGCTTGAAACACCAACTAGGGGGATACAACTGGGGAGGTGGGACCAGCCTCCTTGCCTCTTCTTTGCCTATCCCTCCCAATCTTCCCCTCCCTTCCCATCCCTCATGAGGCCCCTACTCGCTTTGCAGGTGAGGCCGCCTGGGCGAGGTGCTACTCCCAGCTACGCAGTTGTATCACCAAATTTGGTGTTTCAACCTCCAGGACACTGCACTGGCGGCGGTAATGGTGGGATCCCTCGCAGAGTCCGAGGGAAAAGCCTATCTGGAGGGTAAAGCGTTTGACCTCAAACTATGTATTTATATTACTGGTATACAGTAAGTACAAGTCTCGCACGAAAAAAAGAACGTTCCTAAGGTTCTTTAATACACTTTTTGAACCTTTTCAAGAGATAAACCAAAAGTAACAAGAAGTTCCGTGAAGAACTATACAGCCTATTTTCATATATCCTACTTATGTTAATTGTCTCTATCTACATACAAAATTTCAGTTTGATTGCTGTAATAGATTCGTAGATATTGAGAAGCGACTAAATAGTTCGGATGGTCGCCATGTTGGATTTTATATATGTAGGTCCTAGAATTATGTACTGTTACATGAAGATTATTGTGTACGTGTAGCATTCAAACTTCAATCGCATGATTAGGACACAATAATTAACAAGGAGATTTTAAAATTTCGCACAGCTGCCATCTTGTGGTAATGGAAACAATTGAAATAAATTAGATGCCAGTGGATTAACATTCGTATAAGGATTTACTCTACCAAGTTTCACTGCACTCGGACGGTTAAATTGCGAGAAACGTCCATATGAATATTTATACTTCGCGTCGCCGCCATGTTGGATTTGAGATCACCAGGTTATTTATAGTCCTATACGAGAACTTAAGTTCATAGTCCCCATGAACATAAAAAATCAGTTTGATTGCTATAATAGATTCGTAGATATTCAGAGCCGTATAAATATTTCGGATGGTCGCCATGTTGGATTGTTAAATGTATAGGCCATAGAGTCATCTACCATTAAAGAAAAATTATTGCGTAGGTTCATTATTCACACTTTAACAACGATCGCATGATTACGACACCAGAAATAAAAACTTAATTTCAAAATTTGCAAAGGCGCCATCTAGAGGTTATGTAAACAATTGAACTAAATTAGATACCAGTGTATTACAATGTGTATAAACATTTCCTGTACCAGATTTCATTGCGGTTGGAACATTAAATCGCGATAAAGGTCTATTTAAAATTTTCAAATTCGCTTGGCCGCCATGTTCGTTTTATAGTTAACTGGTTAGTAGAAGAGTGAGGCCGATTATAACCCACTCTAGAACCCTCCTTGCCCACTACTAAGCCTCAGCCATGTTAATTAGTGGATTTCTCGCGAGCCCATGGTCCGATTTTGACATACGACATATCGTTGGACTCGGGCTAACGAGCTATTTCCTATGAACTACGTATTATATTTTTCAAAAAAATTTGAAAATTTTTGTTTTTGAAAGTAGGCGATAGTTTGAAAACCAAACATGATAGAACATTGTGCCATGGTTCAAATGACTGGCCTTTATGTCCTTTATATTTTGTAATAAAACGTTTTTATTTTTGATGTTTTTTTGAAAAAAGTTCAATTTTGAAATTTTTATATTTTGGAAACTAAGGAGTTTACAAAAAAGTTGTTTGACATAAATGAATGGCCCTGACACCCTCTACCCCAAAATAAATTTCAAGTCTCTAGGACTAATACAGTGCAGTAGTGTGGTAAGGCCAATTCTACTTCCCCCCTACTTTCATATAAACTTTGGGTGATATCTCCCGAACGCGTGGTCGGATTTTAACGAACGTGGTATTGTTGGCGTTAGGATGACGTTCTCTTGGCTATGAATGTATGTTGGTATTTAAAAAAAATGAAAATGTTTGTATTTTTGATTGGCGTTATTTTGGAAACGGTGAATTGGAAAAGAAGTTTGTTTGACGTTAATGAAAGGTGGGTATGCCCTCTAGGTGGACAGAAAGTTTCAAGGGTGTAGGAGGAAAAAATGATAGCCTACTTTCTCGCGAACATTGGTGATCATTGGCGAACGGATGGTCGGATTTTAACAAATGAGGTGTCATTGGACTCGAGCTGATGTCTGCTTTACTATAGATCACTCGTTATTAAAAAAAATGAAAATTCTTGTTTTCAAAAGTAGGCGATAGTTTGAAAACCAAACATGACAGAACGTTGTTCAATAGTTCAAACCAATGGTCCCTATGACCTTTATTTTTTATAATAAAACTTTTTTACATTTTGAGATTTCTGAAAACACTGACATCTTGAATTTTTACTATTTTGGAAACTGACACGTTGACAAATAAGTTTGTTTGACATAAATGAAAGGTCCCTACTCCCTCTACCATGAAAATAAATGTCAAGTCTCTAGGACAAAAAACTAGGCATTTTTATTTTTTTTATTTTTTTTTATTTTTTTATTTATAATAAAAGAGTGTTTGTAGACAGAGAGGCGGTAGCGCTTGACGTACGTTACAACGAGGCTATGATTGGCCATGGTGGATACGGGAAATGGCTATTTCGACGGGGCAATGTATTGCAAAACGAGGGGTCGCTTTTCGATATTTTTCCTATGACGAATGAATGAAGGCGAATATTTTCAAAAAAATCCGTCATGGCGATCGTTGAAACAGGTTGGTAAACACTGACCAGTAACCAGACAAAATTCATAATGCTATGAGACGAATGAGACTAGCAGCCAGAATGGAAAAATCAGAATAACTGCTCGAGAGGCCTGCCAGAAGCTTGGCTGGCTGGGTGACAGGATGTGACATGTTATCGCGTTTCAGGAATGTGCCCAGAGATGACAACAGGCCAATGGAAAATTACAGTGACGTAGAGGTCACTTGGAGGTCAAACAATATCGCAACGACGTCAGGGAAATAATTCAGTAAGAGAGTATAACTCCTCCCCTACCATTGCCATAGCCAATTGCAGGGCAAGAGCGATGTTAACAGCTGTGGTAAGAGGGACACAGGGAGAGGAGCTGTGCGAGGAGAGGAGGGCAAGGGGGGGGGGGGTATTAGAGTGTTGATAATGTTATGACACACAGTCAGTCATTACTGTTTTACTCTTTACTGTGTTAACATAGGCTGTGTCTTATTTGTATAAAATTAATTGCATTCGTGTGCTCAACCCCAGTTGGTTACTATATTGGATACATTATATATTTGAGGTAAGTGCGTGATTAACACTGTTTATTTTATTTTAATGCTAATGAATGTTTAAATGATTATTGGCTAAACGTTTTATTGATGGATTGTTTTTTATTTTGTTTGTTTTACATAACCTATATACCTGTTGTTGTGGACAAAGAGAGAGAGACAGAGAGAGGCGAACCGATTCACAGAAGCCTATAAGACAAGGCGGAAAAAGCAAGTTTTTTTACAAAACCCAGGTAAGATATTTTTAAATTATATATATAAATGGTTTTATTTTTGTTTATGATAAATGCTATTTGGAATGGATATACTCATGGGGGTTTATTTTATTTCTTTTTAGTGTGGTGTAAAACGCTTGACCACTACAACCACTGCTGTGTGTTTGGGACCAGTGTTTACCGAGCAGTCTGCGGCTGAACACTGTGGTGAGATTGTTTCTTTTATAAAAATCATGTCATTTGCCACTGCTACCGATAGCTTAACTTGGGAACCCCTTGACCCTTGTTTTAAAAAGCGTGTTTGCTCTGGCCGCGTAGTGAATGTTAGAGAGAGAGTTTAATCCCAAAAGACTTTGTCGAATCATGTTTTGACATTTTTAAAGAACAAATTTGTACAGCGCAAAGGTTTCATACGGTTTTAAAGGTTAATACACAACTCGTGTGCGAATTCATCTATAAAAACAAGAACGGTAGGCATAAAAAAGCATTTTATATTGGCAGTAAAATGCAAGAGCTTTTGATAGCCGATAATCTGAGCGATTGGTATCAATCCAACATGATAAATGCCTTGCTATTGTACAGGCCAGGGGGGCTGTACCCCCTGAGAGCCACCTCCCCCCCCATCTTCTACTAAAACCCACCCCAACTGGCAACATCATAAGACCAGAACATCACCTTTACACGGCAACAGGCGACCACCCAGCTCGGGAGGTTAGCCAACCACTTGCAACACATTCATAAACATTAACACTACAACTAACTGGGGCAGCTACGTCAACGGAATGCTGACTAAGCAACGGCAGGAACTATAAGAAGAGAGGCCTTCTTGGAGCATTATCTGTCATACAGTGTGTGTCGCCGAAGGCCCTGTTCCAGCTACCATCATCAGGTGAGACTCAGCAAGTGTTCAGATATCCTTTACTTTGTAAACACCCATCCACAATCTTGTACACTTAACTTGTATCATTACTCACATTCCCGTAAAAGGGACTTACAATTTTACACTCACTGACCAATAAACACATGGTCAGTAAACTACTCTTGTCTTGATAATTACACGCCTCTTTACATCCTCATACCCTTCCTGACTCTCGTCACGATTGACCGTGACCATAGTAGCCAGTAATTGCTTGCTCAGGTTTCATTGTGCTTCCCGCAGGCGACTCGACTACATAACGTCGAGCCGCTGACATAAGCACGCCCATTGAATCACTCATTCCGTCCAGCTGGCGGGCCGGTGTATTAGCCTGCATTTATAGGTCCATCCCCTAAGCGACACTTGCGTCTTTGCAGGAACACCCCTTAGCGTTTAAGTGCTAAACAACACACTACACTGGTAAGCTCACCCAGCTACGGGAAGCTACCCTCTCCTAGGAATCACCTTCCAAATTAGTACAATAACATAAGTGTTTTAGCCCTAACTACCCCCAACTAAGGGATCTAAACATATTGGTGGAGACGCGGCTACCACGCACAGTAAGGGTAGGACTCATACAACGAGCCCTCGTGGTAGAAACGACCCCTACCGCACGCAGCCAAGCGAAAAAGTCATTTTCTTTTTGGCAGAAGGCATTGTTTTTTCCTTCACACTAGTTACACAAGGGAATTTTTTTCAAGCCAACCCCCCTCTGGAAAGAATCTGAAATTTCACACACATTTCTTTTTATACCCACCCTTAACTCAGAATGGCACCACATGTAGAAGCAACAGAAATCTTAAGCCATAGAGCCAATAGGGGTACACCAATACTATTTACAGTATTACTAAGGTGCCAGAGGCATATACAAAGGCGACAGACACAAATACGGGCACTCAAAACAAAGGTCCGGGCAATACAGGGCAAACAGCTATACACCCCGTCAGAGGGTAGAACAGCGCGATTGAGATGCGCACCCAAGCACTTAAGGCACATACATGAACACCTCAATAGGATCCATGTCCAAAGGGACAGAATATACGACCAATTAATCACTACACATCGCCCGGTAACAGATAACACAACCCTAGATAGGATGAGGGTGCACTACACAATTATATACGCCCAATACAGGGAGTTCATTCGCGAACAGGCGTTTCTCCAGTTGGCGGCTACAGAACTGTATAGGACACAAACACATTAATACAGCAATTTGCGAACAGGCCATATGCCTTAATAGACAGTACGCCCAAATTTGGGAGGAATATAAGGAACTCCAGGCTAACAAGGCCATTTTTGATTTCATGGCAGGGCCGCCAGCCCAGCCGAGAGAGGACATAAGCGTAGATACGCTAACTCGGCAATTTGCGAGGATGTCCCTCTCGACACGTACTGCCACACAAGGGAAGGAGTTCGCCGTGGCCACAGTTCGGAAAATGGACAGGGTAGACGCCAACACATTACAGGGACAAGATCACAGGGACATACGTCCCTCAGCTCCGGTTCGGAAGGCAATTTTGCCAAACCGAAGGGCAGAACTTACGCCAATCCCCTCGGAACGGACAAACGAGAGGGAGTTGACGCCAGGACTCTCGGGCACGCATAATTACACAGGGAGAAAACGGGAGGTAACCATGTCATGGGCTGAGGACATAGAGCCGGTCCCATAGCACATTAAGCCCACACAAGCCTACACACATAGGCAAACACAAGGGCAGGAGTCTACCGTGACCATAGGCCAGAAAGCGGGTAGACTACACTCCGATACATCGCTAGGACAATCACAGGCAATTAAACGGCCTTTGCCGCTAGTTCAAAGGGCAATTTTGCCAGGATGGAAGCGGGCACTAGCATGTGTATCCCAGGTGCAAATGCATACCAGGGTGTTGCCTTCAGGCCCTCAGGGTGCACAACACACACCTGCGCACACTGACCAGCCACAAACACACAGTACACGGGGTATAAGAAAGGTCTTATTACCTACCCCACGAGACCGGGCAGTCAGGAATACACACACCCCTATAAACACTGCTAGGGTAGCGCAGAGAGCAATTAGTCCCTCAGACAGAAGCACACTCAGACCAATATCCAGGCACTACGGTGAAAGTAGGCCCAGGCACATTTTGCTACAAACTCCTCCAGAAAATAGCAAAGAAGCACCTCAGTGGGTTTCAGGGGCCTACACCTTAGTGACAGGGCGAAAGTATTCACCTTTCCGAGCAAGGACGCTCGGAAGGGGATAACAACTTTCACCAGGAATACAACATACATCAATGTCACTTGCACCACAATTACAGATACAGGTTGGCTCTTTTACATGAAAGAAACACGATAATGGATACACAAAGGGCAGATTCCACCACTGTAAACGATAGATTTCACACATATATACAGCAGAACGTGGCCAACTCAAAATTATATAATTTAAAATTTTTCCTAATTTTTTCTCGGCCCCTAGCATTTTTAAGCCATCAAGGGTTTATAATCATAGTTAGTGCAAATTATAGCTTGGATAATGTAAAGTTTTAAGGTGCAAAGACAATCGGAGGCCAATCAGTGGGCCACGCGGCTTAGGTCCTCAGAGAACTATTCCAAACGCAGCCTAAGCAACAAGCCACAGCACAGAGCTTGGGCGGGTCTTTCCAAATAGAAATGACTATCTCGTTATATTTTTCGTTCCTACAGTTTGATAGATTCTTTTGGGATGACTCAGAGACTTAATCGTAAGAAACAGTTACGAATCTCAAACTACTTTTCAAAAATGGTAGATTTCCCCGCGACATAACTTGATTACTGCCTTACTAACGGCGTCAAATAGGTGCACAGTACACTCAGGTCCTACCTTTCATTCTGGACCTTTTGAAATTATTTACGATACAATGTTTACAAGGTACCGCCGTATGGCAACCTGCTATAGTAAACATAAAGCATTATGTAAATGGCATACAGTACATTTTCTCTACTTTTTTTTTTCAAAGAACTTTCTTAATTTGAATTTTTGGATAGCTCAATTTTCCCCCCTCTTTCACCAAGCCCGTGAAGTGCGAATTATTCAAGTTGAACTGTATATATTTAATCCATGGGTATACGTTATATATACTACACTGCCTATAACATGAATTTTTCTCGTCCCCCATAACAGCGCGCAAACCAAACATAAACACCATAGGGTGAATATCCCAGACTTTGGGAAAACCCATATAATTCTGGAAGGCACACAGTCAACTCACAGTGCCACACAACAGTTAATACACTAGCAGAACGTCCCGGAGACACAAGCCTAAAAGGCACCAGGAATAATTATCCTGGACAAAGACAGTCTCGAACCCGTAACCTTCTGGATACAAGAAGTGCAAGGTCGGGTAACTATCCAATGGGAGGATAGAATAATAAAGGACAGTTACACCTTCAGGTATTCATACGCACAAAACAATAAAATCACCTCCGACACCTAGTCACCAAACACGCGACTAGCGGCCCGGAGACACGCGTAGATAAACACAGCTAACTACCAATAACAAGAATATATTCGCCCCACGCTTACAACAACACAAAATTTGGGAACACAACATGTAGTTAAAGGAAGGTTCTTTTACGTTGCGTGGGACCCGAGACACGCCGTATATACAGACAATAGTCAGACGTGTCAATAAACCTACACATACTGCCTCGGCACATATGACGAGCAAGCAAGCAAAGGATTTCCTGCCGGGTGTAATTCAATACTATCGCAGTCAGCGATAACACACTCGTGAGTAGGCGACCTTCACTAACACGGACAACCTAAGAGTACACCAGACCTGGTTGGAACATGCACATTCATTCACGACAGTTTCAAAACCCTATAACTCTCAAAATTAGAATACGAGGGGCATTCCAAAGACCCAAATTTCTCACGCCAAAGCGTATTTTCATCTGCGTGTCTCAAACACACGATACACGTGCCATGGGACATACAGTACAAAACATTGTAACACCAGGACCTTAAACCAAAGCGGGTACGAACTCACGATCACACAACACAGTCGTGCCAAAAACAAACTAACCAACGGTATTTTTGGCGCGATAAACACAATCAGAAACCACACTAGGAAGGCAAAAATCCCAACAGACAACACAGACATGAAACACGGAGAATTACTCGGGATCGCGGGTCCGAATGTCCTGTAAAAATCAGACGCCGTGGAAAACAAAAATCCAGAATCCCATTCAGACGGAAGTTGGCCCCATACAAGTACATAAACAGGTAACACCACATTTTCTCGGGCCAAAAACCATGCAAAATTTTGATTACCCCAAACATAGGAAATAGATTTCCCAAACACAAGTATAGCAATTTCACAAGGCAAAGGTCTTACGGAATAAGTAACCACACAACGTTGCTAGCAAAAACAGGACAGATTGACACATTGGCCCTCCCGGAATGTCAAACATATGGCAACACACGGACTATGGCTAAAATCACGTTGCATTAGCCTTCACATAGCGTTAGAAGCTTCCTGTTAACAGGAATATGAAAACATAAACACAGTAAAACACTGAGTTGCAGATTCCACCGCATTGCAACACTGCCGTCGACAGACACTCTTGGCATAACGGAAGTGACAATGACACGCGACTGTGATGACACTATCATTCAAAAACAAAAACTATACCAACACTAACATACAGTACACATGGACATTGGCACAGAATTCAGCAATGTTACAATAGGCCTGGCATTTAGCAATATGCAGATACTGTGGGCCATATTATCTTAGGGCCATAGGAGCATGTTCACAAGAGCGATAACAAGTCACACGCGCTGCCTGACACTCAGCCACGCGACACACGATAGGACTTAGCCGATAACAGCCCACCCGCCCGCGTGCTGTAGCGGAACATAGCCACACACACGCAGCTGCGCTAATCACAATTACGACCACGTCCTTCCCACACGCGCTCACTAATCAGGAGCGAATACAGACAGATTCTCTGAAGGAACACCCCCCCCCCCAATAACTACTTCTCTTTTTACTTCTTAATCCCAAAACCATCATAGGCGATCAGGACATGACCAGTCACATTACGATCACTTGCTACATTAACATTACAAATAAGAGGCCATATTAGGCCGTGACGTCACAGCGTCACCACACTTCACCATCCCAAGGAGCGGATAGAAAGCAGATATTGACCAAGTGAGGATGGCAGGAGCAGAGATGGATAATGCCAGCGGGATTACCAAAATACCTCCCACGGGCTACCATTATACCACCTTTCTCCTTCCATAACCTTGTCACTCACAACATTAGCCAACGCAAACATATAAACACATAAAAACAGCTAAACTACATGCCAAAATATACATCGGGGTTGATAGATTTCATGCGTTTAAAGAGAGGGCTCACTACGCCCTGGCTCTCAATGCTTAGGCCCGAGTATTAGGGGCGAGTCGGAAAAACGACAAATAAGCGTAATGCACATCTATAAGCAAGAGATGAGGCCAAATTTATATTAACAATTCATTTTATTAAATAATCCCGCATGCAAGGGACATAGGATTATTACACCTCGACCTATGCCTATCCTTAAATGAGAGCAGATACGCCTCATATCCACCCGCACGCATGGAATATCCCACCCACATACCAGGGATTATTATTATTACTCCTGCATGGAATTTTCAAAATTTTTGCAAACCCGGGAAGTACCTACCCCGTCCACTCATTGTAAAAGCATCCTGATAGCATCAACGGCTCTCGGCCACCATTAACGTGGAGTCCAAAGATGCGCAACCCTCTCCTACCATGCTTTAAGCCCATCCAGCAGATAACACCCCCGGATCATAAAAACAAGGGACCCAACGCCATATAACCCTATTAACACTTTCAAGAAAATTAACAAGGCATTACCGCTGGAAGTCCGACGTAACCATAGAAGGCCTGAAGTAGTCCATGCATTTAGAAGATTCTACAACCCCAGAACACTTAAAAATTTACATAATTACACAGTAAAATTATTTACAGATCACACTATTTTTTTATTAACACAAAAGGAATCTGATGACACGCTGAATGGTGATGACAGCGTAAACAGAAGGGCAGAGGCGCCACATAGGAGCAGAGCTGGGGAAGACGATGATGAGCCTTACCCCAGTTGGCTCAATGACCCAGACCAAAGAGACGAACTACGTAAGGTTGAAGCATTCATGGCCTGGCGCGGGCAAACGCCAAAACCGGGGGTGCGTCTAGCCTACCCCCTCGGCAGAGGAAAGTTTCACCCACTATGCGCCACGGTCGTCGAAGTCAAGACCTGCTGGGGAGACTTTTGACAAACGGGGGGAGAATTAGCCAACTCCGCACCGGACTCAGGAGAGGAACCAAGGGACGACCAAATTAGGACTAGTCTCCTAGTTTAGTATGTAAGTAAATAGAGCTTCTATGGCGGGAAGCTAGTCTCCTACTCGCAGGAGTGAAGCAGCATCTCAGGATTCAGCGGGATCAATCCTAGATCCGACAAGTCCTTGCCCCGCGTGGCACAGGTGAAGACAACCAAATAAACAAATAATGAATAATATGAAATATAAATAATATGGAATGAATGCAATCATTCGATCCCGCGCCCACATAAATCGCTGACAACGGGTCGCCAGAGATATTAAATAGGCATGCAGCGAGCTGCCTAAAGGGGTTCACGTGGGCCAACCCAACAATGCCAGTATAGGCGAAGAGGATCCCGGACGCTAAAATTCCCGTACGTTATTATTACTGCCAACACAGGCGAAGAGGGGCCCGGACGCTCAAATTCCCGGATGAAGGATGACAACACAGGCAAGTATAACGGCGATGCGTTTGCCCTCCAAGCAACGCAGGCGGCCGGAACTTTATTAATTACTAGTTAGTAAGCACTAACATAAATGTCGAAAACTAATATTAAGGGAGCGGAATCCGGCGGTTCTAGAGACAACTGGTGTTTCTAGAATACGTGCGGGTGGTGATCTGAGGAAGTAAATTGCCTCAGGCGATCACTCTGGTCGAAACTTTAGCATGTAAGACAGTTGCATTTTGGTACGCAACTTAGAATTAAGCAAATTTTATAAGCGCTGTTGCTAAATAATAGCACAGCACATTTCGTCACTAAACTAAGGCAAAACCTTTCGGCTCATAAATATCAATTTTCTTCTCTCTCATTTATCATAATATAGACTAAACACGTTCGGCACCTGGCGACTAAAAACCGTTACCAGGGTAAGCCCGATATTACATTATGATAAGTAAGATTAAGGCAAAATATTTCGGCGCCTGATGACAAACAAACCCGTCATCAGGGTAAGCCCGACAATACGTTAAGTTAACTAAGATTAAGATAACGAGCTCGGCACCTGGTTACCAAAAACCGTTACCAGGGTAAGCCCGACAACGCATAGAATAAACTAGATATTACCTAGGCTAACCTAGAAGTAAGGTACACCTCAGTGGCGCCACACTTAGTCTTATAAATTAAGCGCCACCGACGAAGTGTTATATATATATACATGTGATGTATTGCCATGTATTGTAAATGCATTATTATTCACTAATCCACTGTTACCCACAAAGGAAAGCGAGGAAGCAAACGAACATACATGTCTTCCAAATAGATGGCCAATAATCCATTTTTTATTTCACAGAAGACAAGGAGCACGAGCATGTCTATTGTAAATTTGTTTTCCACACCAAATTACACACACCCTTACCTCTATTACAAAAACACACTGTTCCTCATCGCTCTTCAGTCGCGCCAATAAGGTGACGACGCCGCGATCAGCGACGTAAGGTGACGTGGGGCACCGAGCGACGCTGACGCAAACACACGTTCGATATGCTTCAATAAAAAGCAATATTCGGTAGCCAGGGGCGGTGCAGAGGTTGTGAGCACCTACCCTCGCCGCCAAGGTAAATTTTTCCACCCACGGGGAAAATTTACGAAAGGAAAAGTAACGGCATGACCACTAACCCACAGCCATAGGTGAGAGGCACCTACATCCAGCGGGTAATAAATGAAGGGAGAATGAGTCGACAAGAGCGCTACAGAAGGCCTAGGGAATGAAACGAATTACCAGGCTCATGAGCGAAACGGTATAGCAATAAGGTCATTATTTTATGTTATTTTATGTTACATTATGTCATGTTATATCATTATTGTAAATACAGAAACTGTAAAGCCAAAACATACACAAACATAGTGATGCTCAACTGTGTACCTAAACACATAAATTCACAAATTGTCACACCATTTTACACGCCATAATGTACACACTGATTTTCATTTCTACCCTTCTAACTTAAAATTTGTGAAGGTGTCCCGTTTTATCCCAACACAATAAACTATATTCTACATATTCCTTTAACTTATACCCTGGGACACCTATTTTTTCTATTTTCTTCCATCTGTCACACTAAAACATTGCAGGGAGCAATTTTTTCACCAATAAAGCGCCGGACGGCACAACCACCTATCCAGCCCTGGGTTTTTACCTCCCTGCACGATGTCAACACATATATAATGTCAAAATCACGTATTTTTGTTATTGTACTTTTTAATATTTCAAATGTCAACTTTTTAAATGAACTGTTATAAATTATCATATGTATATCCCAAAACCTACCCCTCTGAGCACATGCTGGTCCCACATCAACACGACACCGCTACACCTACACGACATCAACACAGAAGTACAAGGAGGAATCTAAAACAATCCATCACATCAACACCCCCACTCCACGTTCCGTTCCCGTTCGCGGGGACGCGAACTAATCGAAGAAGAAGACTTGTACAGGCCCGGGGGGCTGTACCCCCTGAGAGCCACCCCCCATCTTCTACTAAAACCCACCCCAACTGGCAACATCATAAGACCAGAACATCACCTTTACACGGCAACAGGCGACCACCCAGCTCGGGAGGTTAGCCAACCACTTGCAACACATTCATAAACATTAACACTACAACTTACTGGGGCAGCTACGTCAACGGAATGCTGACTAAGCAACGGCAGGAACTATAAGAAGAGAGGCCTTCTTGGAGCATTATCTGTCATACAGTGTGTGTCGCCGAAGGCCCTGTTCCAGCTACCATCATCAGGTGAGACTCAGCAAGTGTTCAGATATCCTTTACTTTGTAAACACCCATCCACAATCTTGTACACTTAACATGTATCATTACTCACATTCCCGTAAAAGGGACTTACAATTTTACACTCACTGACCAATAAACACATGGTCAGTAAACTACTCTTGTCTTGATAATTACACGCCTATTTACATCCTCATACCCTTCCTGACTCTCGTCACGATTGACCGTGACCATAGTAGCCAGTAATTGCTTGCTCAGGTTTCATTAAGCTTCCCGCAGGCGACTCGACTACATAACGTCGAGCCGCTGACGTAAGCACGCCCATTGTATCACTCATTCCGTCCAGCTGGCAGGCCGGTGTATTAGCCTGCATTTATAGGTCCATCCCCTAAGCGACACTTGCGTCTTTGCAGGAACACCCCTTAACGTTTAAGTGCTAACAACACACTACACTGGTAAGCTCACCCAGCTACGGGAATCTACCCTCTCCTAGGAATCACCATCCAAATTAGTACAATAACATAACTGTTTTAGCCCTAACTACCCCCCAACTAAGGGATCTAAAACACTATTAACATTTGATAAACTACAAAAAGGATCCAGTGGTTTAGCGTTAAACAAAATTAATTACCTACAAATCAACGTTTGTCATTTCAACCCGTTGAATGCTGGGTCTAGCTATATTAAACACCACCAGCAATAGCTTCGAAATAGGCTGTGGTGAATATGAAGAATCATGACAATGATTGCCTCCTGTGGTGTGTGGCTGGATATTTGCAGCCAGCAAAACGTCACTGTGAGAGACCAGGAATGTACAAGGCCAAGTTTGTTGAATTAATCCAAACTTTAAATTTAACTCGAGTATCGTTCCCTATGGACTTAACCGAGATCCATAGGTTTGAACAAGACAACCATGACTCTTCTTCATGGTGTATGACCTTGACGGTATTGAGATTGTGGGTCCACTTTATGCCACAAAAGAACCGAAACGACATTACATTCATCTCTTATATTTATCTGTGGGAAAGATAAATCACTATTGCCTTATTAAAAGCTTAGGTAGATTGCTAAGCAGTCAAGCGTCCAAAGATCAACATAAAAAACATATTTTTGATCGTTGCCCGCAATATTTTAAAACCCCTACGCTTTTGGAACGTCATAGGGTAGATTGCGTTTCTCAGGAAGCGGTGAGACTGATATTGCCACAAGGGGACAAGGCTGTGTTAAAGTTTAAAGTCATTCATAAGCGTGACACTGTTCCCTATGTGGTATATGCAGATTTCGAAGCTCTCACCACACCCAAGGCGGGATATGAACCAGATCCCACCATTAGCTCAAACACACCCATTCAAAAACATGAACCTTTTGCCATAGGATTTAATGTGGTGTGTGCCTATGACCCCAAACAATCCATTTACAAATACCGTGAGGGGGCAGATTGTGCCAGATGGTTTTTGGATGAACTTGTTAAGATGGCCGACCATGTACAGGGCTTACTGGCCCACCCAGTACCCATGTGTCTATCTCTACAACAGCAGCAGCAGTATGCGAGTTTTGTGGAGCTGCACATAGTAAATGCAATTTGAACTTTTCAGCTCCTCGTTTCATCAGTGTCTCTTTCCTCAATCTGGCAAATTATGACATTCAGTTTTTGATTCGTGAATTGGGTCATGTCAACAAGGGCTCGTTTACCATTATGCCCCAAAACCATGAGCGTTTTACAGCCCTGACATGGCGGTTGAGCAACTTTAGCATTCGATTTTGGATTCCTTTAAGTTTATGGCATCCTCGCTGGACAATCTTGTGAATGGCTTGAATGAGGAGGAATTAAAAAATACCAGAATGCATTTTAATGA
Source organism: Meconema thalassinum (assembly GCA_946902985.2). Lineage (NCBI taxonomy): Eukaryota > Metazoa > Arthropoda > Insecta > Orthoptera > Tettigoniidae > Meconema > Meconema thalassinum. The sequence continues at coordinate 437,877,777 of OX336393.1, read as the reverse complement.
TCCTAAGCAATTACAATTGTGCATTCGGTAAGGTATATTCCCGTATGATTTCTGCAACAGCTGGGACGTGTTAAAGCAAACAAAACTCCCACCACAAGAGAAATTTTACTCAAAACTAACACGCAGTACCGTTTCCGATGAAGACTATGCACATGCATGTCAAGTTTGGCGAGTGTATGGCATTCAGACGCTAAGTGAATATGCTATGCATTACCTAAAACTTGATGTATTGCTGCTGACCGATGTGTTTAAAAAATTTCGTGAGTTGTGTCAGCACATTTATGGTCTTGACCCGGCTCACTATTATACGAGTCCTGGGCTCTCGTTTGATGCCGCTTTAAAATACATTCAAGTGGAATTGGATTTATTCACTGATGTAGACATGGTTCTATTTTTTGAAAAGGGCATTCGCGGTGGCTTTGTGTCGCTTAACCAGCGCCATGCCGGAGCGAACAATGTCTGCATGCCTGATTATTCACCAGACCAACCAGAATCGTACTTAATGTACTATGAAGTGAATAATTTGTATGGTTACGCCATGAGTCAGCCTTTGCCCTATGGAAATTTTTCTTGGCTGACAGAGAAACAAGTGTCAGAATTTGATGTGATCAAGGCTAGCCAAGAAACAGGTCGTGGATATGTGATAGAAGTAGATATTGAATATCCCTCATCCTTGCATGTTGAACATGCTGATTTCCCATTCTGCCTTGAGCAAATGGTTCCCCCTGACAGTAAAGTGAAAATTGAAAAACTCATTGGCACACTTTACAACAAAAATCGGTATGTGCAGCATATCCAAATGTTGGTGCAAAGCCTCGCCCAAGGCTTGGTGTTGATGAAAATCCATAGGGGTATTTCTTTTGTCCAAAAACCATGGCTCAAGCCATACATGCAACTCAACACAGAGCATCGACAAATGGCAACACAGCAGTTTGAAATTATTTTTTTAAATTAATGAACAACTGCATCTATGGCAAGTCCATGGATAATGTCCGCAAATACCGCGACATTAAATTAGTGAATGTCTGGGAGGGGCAGTGGGGTGCCCGGAGCTACATTGCCAGGCCAAATTTTAAATCGATCAAAATTATCGATGAGGATTTGGCCACTATTGAAATGAGTAGGACCAGCGTGAACATGGATAAGCCCATTTACATGAGCCAAGTCATTTTAGACTTTTCTAAATCAGTCATGTATCGATTCCACTATGAGTTTGCCAAACGCCATTTTGAGGACGTATCTCTTGTGTATATGGATACGGACTTATTCATTTACCACATTCGCCACTGCACCCCCTATGACGTCATGAGGCAGCGTAGTGACTGGTTCGACACCTCTTCGTATAGCGCTGACAACGTGTTTCAGCTGCCCATAAAATAACCAAACGGAAATGGGCGTTTTAATAGATGAATGCGGTGTTTCCTTTATGACGGAATTCGTAGGTTTGGCCTCGAAAATGTATGCTTATCGCACACTAGACTGTAAGGAAGCAAAAAGAGCAAAACGAGTAGGTAGGGCAGTGGTAAAATCGCTACGTGTAGACGATTACTTAGCGGTTTTACGCACTGGCAAAACTATGTCCCATACTCAGTGCAGGATACAATCTAGCAACCATCATTTGTATCTTGTGGAACAGAGAAAACGTACCCTCGCCTCCATAGATAACAAACGAGTGTGGGCTGATGACCTGCTCACCAGCCTGCCCAGGGGTTATGACAGCAAGGAAGAGGAGGAGGTGTGATTTTTCTGTTTGTTTGTTTGTTTGTTTGTTTAGGGACATGGCTTTTTTGTAACTCGTTGATTTAGTATTTTGTATTTTGTAAATATTGGTTTTTGCCATTGTAAATAGTAGATTTTGTAAATAGTGGCAACCCACATGGACCTTTTGCTCTGTAAAAAAAGTTCTATGCAACCTTATTAGCCTACTTTCGATTTTTGCAGAAAATGAAAGTAGACTTATGAGATCAACACAGGGCGAAAAAAAGTGTGTCTGTCTGTGTGTGTGTGAGTCTGTGTGTGTGTGTGTGTGTGAGTCTGTGTGTGTGTGTGTGTCTGTGTGTGTGTGAGTGTGTGCACTCTGAATGTCTGTCCCCCCCTATCAATTCGAACACGGTGAATGCGAATTGAACGAAATTTGGTACAAAGGTAGCACTAGCAAAGGACACCTCAGTGTCATGTTTTATATCGCCGCCATCTTTACTAAAACTGAATGGCGGCGACTCAAACGTTCAAAACGTAAAATCAAATAACGACTAACCAAATCATCCGATCTCTACCAAATTTGGTAACAACATACCTTCGTGTAGGATGCGTCTTGTGACCAAACTACATGGTCGTCCGCTATACCATTTCAGGATGGCGGCCACGCGAATTATGCAAACTTTATAATCCATATCATGGGACCCACCAGTTCCGATTATCGAGCCGAGAATCGTTTTAACTGTTCTAAAGGAAGAGGCACGTTCGAAATTAAAAGTTTATTTTGTAATACTATAGTGCAGACGTGATTTTAAAAAGCTGAGCCGATTCAGTAATAAGACAAGATGGCAGCGGATATCTTGTGCCTGACTTATATTTCACTAATTTGAGTATTGCATGCAATGTAGCGTACTGATACAAAATAAATAAACTTTGTATGAAATGCTTTATATATAAATAATATACTCCAGTGATGAAATCGTTTAGTATAAATCATTATTTGCTAACAAGTTCTATGTAAGTCATTTTATATAGAACGATATTCGTTGACACAATTAGCTCAGTGGTAGAGCGTTAGCCTATCGCTCAAATGCCTATGGTTCAAACCCGATCAGAGCTAGGTTTTTTGCTTGAAATGTAATATGTTTATTGTTTTGTAATGACTCAGATGTTTTATAATTAAGCGTTATATTGTGCCTATTATGGTGTAAAATATATATTTAATTAAAACATAATTCGCCAGCAGATTTACTCGAGACATCTAGCTGCCAAAAAGGTAACTGCACGCCGACCTACTTATTAACTTCCAGATTTTATTGAAAAGTTTCTTCTTCTGGCCGCTGGAATGCACTCGCTCTGTTAGGATTATATTGTTCGATATTTCACCACTAGATGTCACGACTAGTCTACGTGGGGCTCCATTGATTACTATACCATTGGCATTCTATGCTCATCGAATTTGAAGAATGACAAGATGATACTACGATACATTTTTACTTTTTATTTTAAAGGGTTTGTAACAGCCTATTTTGCGTTACTTGAAAATGTTATTTGAAGTAAAGAAGAAAACGATTTCACATAGTAACTGAATTCAAGGCGTTGGTGTTAGTTCAGTTTATTAATTACTACTTTTATTTCAGGCAAATAGCAATCGAAAATATCCACATAGTTTGTATACACACGTCTCTGTAGGGTCATGGAAAGATTTGTTAATTCAATTAGGGTTGTGAAAGCCATGCACAACCAGACGTGTAAAGACATGCCTCAACTCAAAGTTGGATGTTGCCCACGGCAGGTCGTATATGTAATAATAATAATAATAATAATAATAATAATAATAATAATAATAATAATAATAATAATAATAATAATAATAATGTTATTGGTTTTACATCCCTTTTAACTACTGCTGCTTTTAGAGACACCGGGGTGCCGGAATTTTGGCCCGAATGGGATCTTTAACGTGCCAGTAAATGTATTGACACGGCTCGCTCGCATTTGTGCACCCTCAAATGCCAGCTGACTGCGCCAGGATACGAACCTGCAACCTAGGGCCCAGCAAGCGAGAACGTTACCGCTGAGCCACGCAGCCAGTCCGGTCGATTATGTCTCCAGATCCATAACATTCTTGATATAATTCTTATCTTTCTTTCTTCAATGATGGTAGCAGTTTTTATCTAGGTTGTGGCGTTTGGTAGAGGTAAATCGTTTCTAAGGTCTTCAACAAAGAATAGTTCTATTATACTCTTTGATAATAACAACGAGTTATAACTATACTCATACATTTAGGAGAAAGTAGGCTATATGTTCTTTACTGAACATCTTGTTTTTAATTTAAATTTTACAGAGTCGGGAATTGGAAAATGGTATATAGTTTAATTCCTTTAAAAGTGTACAAAGTTGCAGTTTTTATGTAAATATCAATTGAGTAATAGTAATTTTTTAGTAACTTTAATTATAATTTCTGTAATGTAAATCATAAATGGTAAACTAAAGAAGTTCTTTTGGGATGAGTGTGCATGTCGAGAATGTGCTTTTGGGAATAAATAAAGTGGTTGTGTTTGTTCCCAAATGCAGGTGTGAATGTATGAGTCGAGAGAAAGCTGATGTGTATGTATGACCAGAGCAAACACGGTGAGGTCAGGTGGGTGGGGAGGGGGAAATTTTCACTTATATAGTCATTTTGTTTTGTCGATAGTTTTGTTTTCTTTGAAATGTAGTGGTGAATAGTCATTATTTTTGTAAAAACAGTCTTACCTGCAGTAGTTGTAGACCTCGATGTTTCTCAAAACACACATAAAGATATTGCAACATCATAATGGTCAAGCACTCCTATCAACATCATTGACAAATCTCAACTTTCAACATACACCAAATGGAAAAAATGTCAAAACAGCAAAATGGAAAATCCAAGCTTCGATATCACCAAAAACGCAAAACTTAAAACGAACATTTTTTTAAAACTGGAAATGGCCATGTGTGAAATATAAAAATTTAAAAACTTCAAACGGACATTTTTATAAAGTGTCAGCAACAAAATGGAAAATCCATATCATCAAAAACGCAAAACTTGAAACAGACATTTTTAAAAACTGTAAATTGCAAATTGGCAAATGACAATGTGTGAAAATGTGAAAATGAAAAAATCAGCCCATCAACATCATGATTTCTTTTAAATTAAAATGAAATATTGTGTTCTGGTAAACCTTTGTTTTTTATTTCATAACCATAGGGAATTGACAAAAGAAAATAGAATACAAACACATCCCAATTCCTTAATCCTCAATTCCTTAATATTCATGTCCACGCATCATCAACTTTCCTTTCATAGCACTCATCACAATCAGGGCTGCCATCCTTTCACCAACTGAGGCTTCACATGATGTGAAACATTGTTTAGCTTTTTTCAATAACAATTCATCTGCCACATGTCTGAAACCTGGATGACTATGGCGATAAGATAGGTCATGTTTTTTGCATGCTTGATCCAAAAGATTAATGGGTGCATCACCACGCTGCAAACGTTTTTCAAGATGAGTTCCAAGGTCACAAAAACGATAACCTGGAAAATGGATTTCGAAAGGTAAGTATTGAATCACTTTGTCAATGACGCCACTGCCAGTACAGGTCTGGCACATCCTTTTCCATCGAAGGTGAAAAGGTTTGGTCGTCCTCCTCCTCTGTGGACGATGTTTTTGTTTGTTGTTGTTGTTGTTGCTTTTTCTCGCCATGACACCCGTGGAATGATTCAACAAAGTCTTTACATGGACTTTTATGACCGTGATACAGTTTCACTAGCTGACAAGTCGCGCACTGACGCATAGAGGGTATTTTTGCCATGGCCACTTGCTTAAGGTGATCGTAATCCGTACAGGTTTGCAATTCACTCATCACAGGGTCTTGAGTCCATGATTTTGGTACATGTTGCCAGATTTCTTTCACCGCGTTGGCGGCCACATAATATATGAACGACTTGGGCAGCGCCAAGGGCTCTTCTTTGGTAAAACTGCCTAGTTTCCTTTTGCATACAAAGAACTTTCCGATGGCTTTGTCCGTAGCATTGCCTTTCTGCATGGTATCACGTGTTGTAGATGTTTACACGTCCCTTGTAGAAATCTCACTGGCATCATTCACAGGTAAATCTTGAGTTATAATTTTGTTCAACAACTCCCAGCAGGCATGGGTGGTTAACCAATGAAAGAGATGCCACGCATGCGCTAGGGCTGTATGGATAATGTAGCCCCAGGAACAAGTATCCATCAGCGTTTGCAGGGAGGGGCAGCCCAGGTCCATGAGGTCGATACATTGACAGTAAGACGCAAAAATGGTTGCAACCATTGACGTTTTCATTACCTTTCACAAATACCACATTGGCCGAGAACAAGTGTGCTTTCATGACCACATCCAAATATTTATAAGAAATGGTTCCTTGATTCCAGTCTAGTTGCTTATGATTTTCAATCCACTGGGTTTGTTTACGATCTTTTTCACTCAACAAATCAAAAGCATGGGGCGGTTTAAATAGCAAAAGCGTAGCTTGCGATATCCAAAACGTGGTACAATCGATAATGGCCACTTGTTTAAATATAAATTTGTTGTCACCAATTTTAAACCCTTGGCAATCCACAATGAGTGTGCGCAACATGTTGCCGCTTGCATGGACCAAGTTCAACTGACGACTGAATAACCATTGGCCGCTAAGGTATGGTCATGACATGGACTTAACTGCCATGCTGTTTGAAAAAAAATGAGGTTAGGGTAGGACAGGGGGAGATGAAAAAAAAAAGAATTTACGAATTACATAATTTTAATATCATAACACGTCTTACAGGCTTTTGTCATTTTGGGATAAGGACGATACCAAGTGATACAACAATATAGTCTCTTGTGTTTGTAACGTCCATAACACCGATGATGTCCCAATGTCTCTAAACTAGGCGTTTTTGATGGTGAGCTGTTCGCCGAAGCACCGTTGACACCATACCGTCCACACGTATCGTAACTTGTTTTTTTCATCACTCAGAGGCATGAGTGAGGGATAGCTTGAATGGCAGGGTATATTTTCCACCTCCATTCTGCACAGGTAGGGGCAGGCAGGTGACCAGCGCTGATGTTCCTGCATGGGTTCATCGCTATCTTGCCATTGGTCTATGATGATGGGACAAAAGGCACATTTCACTTCATATCTTGTTTTTAAATAGTAGAATCCAGCGACCGCCAAGGCTTGAGGGTTTATGAAAGACACTGGCCATGTTGCAAATGTCTTGAAACGTTGTTCCTCAGAGTTAAAATTCATGGATGTGACTTCTCTTGATGCTTTAAAGCAAGACATGACTGAGCGGCTTGACGTGGGTTGACCTGTTATTTATACACTCGTCACTTGGTTGGACAGTGGATAATAGTTGACTTGTTTGTGATGAATAATCAAACAGTAGGCTGTCGTATTGGCTGGTACATTGTCATGCGTTTCAAAATCTAGTCGAATGTCAATATTGGATGACTTGATAGACTCTTCCAGGTAAGAACAGTCAAAGACAATCAGTGGCGCCCTTGCCTTAAACGCTTGGGGTAGCAGCATGGGGCCGTTCTCTTTTTGAAAATATGACCATCAAAATTTAGAAAACAAGTCGTACAGGGGGCCAAACTTATTTTTTTGAAAATCCAAATCCAGTCCTTCATAGGGAAACACAGCTCCGGTGAGGAAAAGACGTGCATTTCTCAATTGCAGGTGATTAAATTGCGTGGCATCTTGGGTTTGTTGATACTTGCGATTCGTTTAAAATCTACGATCATGTAGAGAGGTCTCTCTGTATAGCTAGCTGTTTTTACAGACCAACTGTGTGTGTTGGTGGTGGGCAATAACTGGTACTCATGGAGTGCCCAGCTTCTAAATTCCATGGGTAGAGGCATATCTCTCTTTACCATCTTGAGTATGTCCAGTTTTTTGCTATCGTCAAGGGTCACATGGGGCACTTTCCATAGCAAGCATTGTAGTTGAATTTTTGATTCTATGGGGGCTTTGTCAGCTCCCTTGAGTGCATTATTATCACTCCTGTCTCTCACCAGATAGAGCACTTTCCTTGGGTTTACTACAATGCGCTGGTGATCTTCGGCAAAGCCTAAAATCAGTTTAAGAAGTAAATATCCAGTAAAGGTCCCATCGGTGTGTACCATCCAGTCATTGGTCGAGTCAGGGCACCAACCTGCCATGCAAAGTGTTTTACCTTCTTCCTCACTATAAGAGGGGTATAGTTTCATGACACTGGAAATGCCTACATTTCGAGTGCTATCCACCACGATATCGTTAATGACATAACGTACTTCAGAAAACAGAAAGGCCAAACCATGGTTGGCCAAATTGGATGTGGTGGGTGTAGAGCCATCGGCTTTGTTGAGCCAACCTTCGATCTGAATGACACTTTCATGCGGTAGGGTGTAAATATCTTGGTTGTTGATAACAAATTGAATTTCATCATTGTTATTGAGTCCAGGTGTTTGAGCTTGATAGGAATGGAGAACAATTATTACCACCCCTGGTTGCTCCTCGATGTGGTTCGCTACCTCTAGGATAGAATTCATCATGGGGGTTGATGTGATAACCCAAATGCGGTAAAATCTGCTTGTCCTGAGATGGTAACGTGTATTCACGTGGCAAACAACTAACACCATTTCTAGACGGTGTTGTTGCTTTATATACAAACTTCATAGTGGCTTTAGCACCAACTTGTAAGTCACTGGTGTGGTAGAATCTAGATCAATGAGTTGTTGATCTCTATTGATCAGTCTTAATGTTATATTACTAATACCATTGAGAGCCACAGAATGAAAAAGCACCACTGGAGGGTTTTCACGAATAATATAGCCATTGAGCGATGTCACAATAAAGTCATAAAGCGAATGCGATGGTTTTTGATCGGTGTACACTTGGCTAATAATATTACACGTCACCGAAACATGATGGTCCTCAATGAATTTCACTTCATGATCTGATTCATGTTTTTGTTGGGCTCCAACACGCGTGGTTTAAATCCTAGTAATGGACCAATGGAATCGGGGCGTGTTTTAATGTCAATGATGAATGTAGAGAAAATACTGCAGCGATGAGTGTTGGTAATTCCTACAAGTTCAAACTTGCGCGTTCCATCGAGAAATGACTTTAAACCATATTCATTGATCAACACCACATAAATGTGTTCATAAATATAATCGATCGTATATCCACCAGAGTTCAGGGTGAGCACAGAATCATCATAGTATAACTTGTTGTTCATATTTTCACGTATTTTGTATATTCGATTGTACATTTCAAGAGAAACAATTCCTAAACCATAGGGTTTTTCACTCAATTCAATGGGTGGGTAAAAGTCTAGGCTGACTTCAGGTCCACGTCCATGCAGTGTAAACGTTTTACTTTCTGCCGACATACTGTTGGCGTTTTAGCCTACTTTCGATTTTTGCAAAAAATGAAAGTAGATTTATGAGATCACTACAGGGCGAAAAAAAGTGTGTCTGTCTGTGTGTGTGTATGTGTGTGAGTCTGTGTGTGTGTGTGTGTGTGTGAATGTGTGTACCCTGAATGTCTGTCCCCCCCTATCAATTCGTACACGGTGAGTGCAAATTGAACGAAATTTTGTACAAAGGTAGCACTAGCAAAGGACACCTCAGTGTCATGTTTTATATCGCCGCCATCTTGACGGAAACGTAATGGCGGCCACACAAATGTTCAAAGCTTAAATCAAATTACGACTAACCTAATCATCCGATCTCTACCAAATTTTGCAACAACATACATTTATGGGGGCAGCATCCTTTGACCAAACTAATAGGTCATCAGCCTAATAGTTTGCGGATGGCGGCCATCTTTGTGTGAAAATCGATTGTCCCTATTAATTCGAACACGGTGAAACCGAATGGAACGAAATTTGGTACAGAGGTAGTACTAGAAAAGGGCACCCCAGTGTCATGTTTTATATCGCCGCCATCTTGACGGAAACGTAATGGCGGCCACACAAATGTTCAAAGCTTAAATCAAATTACGACTAACCTAACCATCCGAACTCTTCCAAATTTTGCAACAACATACCATTATGGAGGAAGCATCGTTTGACAAATCTAATAGGTCATTAGCCTAATAGTTTGCGGATGGCGGCCATCTTTGTGTCAAAATCGATTACCCCTATTAATTCGAACACGGTGAAACCGAATGGAATGAAATTTGTAACAGAGGTAGCACTAGGAAAGGGCACCTCAGTGTCATGTTTTATATCGCCGCCATCTTGACGGAAACGTAATGGCGGCCACACAAATGTTCAAAGCTTAAATCGAATTACAACTAACCTAATCATCCGATTTATACCAAATTTTGCAACAACATACCTTTATGGAGGGAGCATCCTCTGACAAATCTAATAGGTCATTAGCCTAATAGTGTGCGGATGGCGGCCATCTTTGTGTCAAAATCGATTACCCCTATTTATTCGAACATGGTGAAACCGAATGGAATGAAATTTGGTACAGATGTAGCACTAGCAAAGGGCACCTCAGTGTCATGTTTTATATCGTCGCCATCTTGACGGAAACGTAATGGCGGCCACACAAATATTCGAAGCTTAAATCAAATTACGATTAACCTAATCATCCGATCTCTACCAAATTTTGCATCAACATACCATTATGGAGGGAGCATCCTTTGACCAAACTAATAGGTCATTAGCCTAATATTTTGCGGATGGCAGCCATCTTTGTGTGAAAATCGATTCACCATATTAATTCGAACACGGTGAAACCGAATGGAACGAAATTCGGTACAGAGGTAGCACTAGAAAAGGCCACCTCAGTGTCATGTTTTATATCACCGCCATCTTGACGGAAACGTAATCGCGGCCACCCAAATGTTAAAGGCTAAAATGTAATTACGACCAACCTAATAATCTAGTCTCTACCAAATTTTGCAACAACAAATCTTTATGTGGGAAGCATATTCTGACCAAACTGCTAGATCATCAGCCCAATAGTTTGCAGATGGTGGCCAAGTATGTGTGCAAATCGATTCCCCCTATCAATTCAAACACGGTGAAACCGAATTGAACGAAATTTGGTACAGAGGTAGCACTAGAAAAAGGCACCTCAGTGTCATGTTTTATATCGCCGCCATCTTGACGGAAACGGAATGACGGCCACCCAAATGTTAAAAGCTTAAATCAAATTTCGACCATCCTAATAATTTGATCTCTACCGGATTTTGCAACAACATGCCTTTTTGTGGAAAGCATCTTATGACTGACTACAAAGTCATCAGCCCAATAGTTTGCAAATAGCGGCCATGTATGTGTGCAAATCCATTCCTCAGATCAATTCAAACACGGTGAAACCGAATTGAATGAATTTTTTTACAGAGGTAGCACTAGCAAAGGGCACCTCATATTCATGTTTAATATCCCTATAGCACGTTGTATTTCAACAAGCTACTACAACCAACATTCAATTATACTCCTTGAAAAGGACAAAGAGTTATAACAATACCCATGCATTTAAGAGAATGTAGGCTATATGTTCTTTACTGAACATCTTGTTTGCTTATGCTGTGCCTTATATAAAAAAATAAACTCAGACGTCCACACTGTTGGCTGTTAAACGTTTGCTCACGTTTCACATTATAATATAGCATGATCTTGTTTCCAAAATAGGTCACTAGTTCCATGGGCGGGGGAAAATTTCCAAAACTGTCAAAGTACCATACGGTGGATCCCTCTTTGACATAAGATACATAATGCGTTCCTGGTCCTCAGTGATCATCCAAATTGACAACAGCGCATTCCGGTTTCCGGGGTCGTGGGGGGTAATTGGTTTCGCATAAACACACCTCGAAAATGAGAAAGCTTTAGTTGTTTAGCATAGCTTTCCACTTGTTGATGCGTCAGGGCATGTCTTGCTATGGCTGAGGTTATTTTTTTTAAATATATTTCGAAATGGTGAAATCCCAAATCCTTGTTGATTGAAAGCTGGCTTTAAATTGGCATTTCTAGCCCTCATAGCAATCGCTTCCATCGTTTCATTATGTCGCTGACATTCTTTGAGTTGTTGCTTGCCCTGCTGCGCGGCTTTAATGGTTTGCGCCACTGCACTGGCACCACCCAAGAGTGAACCCAGTGCAGCCAGACCAGCAAATAAAGCAGGTAAAAATCCCGCTCGTTTGGAGACGGGAATCACTCGCCCTTGTTATGAACCCTGTCGCCGATGTTTTGGAATAACATATCTCGAAGGGCTTCCCTTATGGTCAATACATTATTATTATTTTTTCGTAACGGCTTGTCCACGAATGTCATAAGCCCAGGCTTTGCCAAGGACAGGGACTTAATTTTAGTCTTTTTAGTCTTTCTTACCACATACCTATGTTTCACCATGATGATAATGACCAACAACCTTTCACAAGAAAGTTTAAATCACAACTAACTCAGATTGTTATTTCATGGCTGTATATTCCAATTCCACATAAAGTGGGAAATCGTTTATGGTTTTTCCCGCTTGCTTTTCATCCCATGTCAACAAGAGATGAAAGGATAATTCGTCACCTGCATTGACCATTTCATGGTTATGGACCAACATCCTATGACCATTTATCTTTATTTTTAAATGGTTCTCATCAAGTATGGCATATTTGATGTGAATGGTTCCATCATAGTGTAATCGATAGTGGCTTAAACCTGAAGCAAGCACATAGGTCAGATGCTGATCATGGATTATCGGTATATGGTTTCTCTCATTCACAGGCTTTTCATTTGTCAGATGCACTAAAAATACAGATGAGATAAATTTATAAAGCCTTTTCATTTCATAGGTCACGTAACGCTTGGTACAGACATCGTCTTCGTCTTGCGGGTCTTCCACGTGAATAATCCAATTGTGATTAGCGCTATAGCCATTCACCGTAAGCTGAGGCACTTTGTCATAAAACTCATACACTTTGTTATCCACATACTTTTTCGTAGTAACGTCTGTAGACACTTGGGGATGTATTACATGGGTTAACCGCTTTCCCTTAAAGTCATAATCTCCCTGTTTTGTGCGTGGCACTACAGACCTATCCACATAGTGTTTATTAGCAGGATCTGTTTCTTGTTTAGCATCATGTATGGGGACAGACCTAGCTTTGGCCATCAACGCACGTCCAAAGTCATCCATCGTCAAACTGTAGTACCAGTCTACTGTTTCTATGACAAGGCTCGGTGTCCTGTATATAGACAGCCTGTTAGCCTGTCTAAGCCTTAGTTGAAATGAAGAATATTAAGCAGCAAGGGTCATTCCCCGTGGGGGACATGGTTTACCATCTCTGTCCTATATCACGTGAACAACGCCATGGTTCACTGTTTCCATCATCCATTCGCTGCATCATTGTGGGACCTTCCGGCTGTGGAAAGACCAAACTTTTGCTAACACTCATCACAGCGCGCAATGGTCTGCGTTTTCAAAATATTTATATTTTTGCAAAATCTCTCTACCAACCCCTCTACGTGTTTCTGGATCAAGTCATGTCTGGATTACAAAAAGAGAATATGGGTTATTTCACATTTTCCACGCAAGAAAATGTTATTTCACCGGATGAGGTAAAGCCTGATTCACTCATGATTTTCGATGATGTATCCACTGAACGTCAAGGCATTATTCAGAGCTAATTCACCATGGGTCGACGCAAAAATATCGATTGCTTTTATCTTGAACAAACGTATTCTAAAATGTCCAAACAGTTGATTCGTGACAATGCCAATGTCATTGTTTTATTTCGCCAGGACGAGAGGAACAGTCGTCACGTTTATAATGTACATGTGAATCCAGATATGACCTTTCAAATGTTTACTGAATTGTGTGGCAAATGTTGGAACCCTCAACGTCATGCCTGTTTAGTGATTGACAAACAAAGTGAACTCAACCATGGACGATATCGCTTAGGGTTTGATCATTTTATTGCTATTTAAGACCCTGTCTCATTCCCTCGGAAGTCATTTGTCAAGACTCCATGGCGTTAGCAGAGAGTCAATTGAAGGATCATATTATTAGAGCAAAAAATACTATTCACCAGAAGTTTCGTCAATTGAAACGATCACGTGCAAATCATGCTTTGTTTATTCAACATCATTTAGCACCTCCGCTAAAAGCCACGTTGAAACCCTCTTTCAAGCCATCTGAAACGCTACCCACCGTTTCACAAGCCACTCATACGCTGCACGAGGACCCTGAGGAAGAGGAACATGAACAGGAAGATTTGACTAGTGTTAGCGAAGTTGAGGATGACGAGGAACAAGTGTTTACGCCTCAAAAAAGACCGCACCCCTCGCAGAGTTTTTGAGAAAAAAAGAAATCCTTGGCCATGGTCGAAACACCTTGCCCTTCCAAATCGTCTCTGTTTTCACAAGTCTTGGCCACCCCCCAAAATAAAGCTCAACTGAAAACCATTTTAATAAAATATTATGGATCAACACTAGAACCCTATCTCATTGAACTATTTATTGGAAACACAGATACCACGTATGGTGTTCGCTATGAGGATGATAGTTTTAAAATTGGTGATTCATCCTTTAAATTTGCTCGTACTAAAGCTGTCATTAAGAACATCAACTATAAATTGACACCAGGACTGTTAAAGCTGCTCTTCTCTCGAACACCCTCATTCCATGATTATACGTCAGAGGACCTTGGCAAATATAAATCCATTTTATTGGATACCCATGCCCATAAAAGAGAGTATGATCCAGCTCAACAAGTGAATGCAAATAGATCTCAAAAATATAAAACCATCATTGCAAAAATGTTTCCCGCCAGTCAAAATACTCGTCGTAAAGTGTACGCTTCGGGGGTGTCATTTAAACCATTAAAACCCCTTGTGGATGTTACCTACTGGCACAATCCCAATAAGCTCGTCCTGCGGCTACAGTTGTTGCATGCTTCACGTCAAGCTGGCCATACCGGTCACGATTGGAAAATTCAAGAAATTGAACAAGAACTTCGAAATGCCAAAATTATTGTTTAAGCTCTCACCCATTAAAATGGGTATTGCTCACGAGTTGCATCGCCCAGCTAGGCGTCACTATCCACAACTCAAGGTGATTTCACGAGGTGTGGATGAACTTTGGCAAGCAGACCTAGTTGAAATTATACCCTATTCTGCCGTTAACGACGGTGTACGCTATATGTTGACCGTCATTGATGTCTATTCCAAAATGGCCTTTGTTGAACCTGTGCGTCGCAAGTCTGGTCCACTGGTCACCAAGGCCTTTCGACATATTATTCAACACTCCAAACGTCAACCTCAGTTGCTACAAACCGACCAGGGGAAAGAATTCTTCAACAAGGATTTCTCCAGTTTTCTCAAATTTAAGGATATTCACCATTACACCACATACAGCAATCTCAAAGCCAGCGTGGTCGAGCGGTTTAACCGAACATCGAAAACCCATATGTGGAAAGCGTTTACCGCTCAGGGCACTTATCGCTGGTTGGACATGTTACCCGTTACAATGCCACTAAACATAGAACGTTTGGGACCAAGCCACGCCTCGTGACCAAAAATATTCAGCGATTGGATAAACTGTTCAATCCCATGAAAACAGCAGATCCTAAACGTCACCGACTGAAAATTGGGGATTTTGTTCGTGTGAGCAAATTTAAGTCCGCCTTCAATAAGGGCTACACACCTCAGTGGGGGACTGAACTATTTCGAATTCGTCAAGTCAACATGGACAGTCCAGTCACCTTTTTACTCGAGGACCTCAACATCAACCCATAAAAGGTAGATTGTATCTCTATGAACTTCAGTAAACAGCATTTCTAAACATTACCTTGTGGAAAAAGTGTTGAAACAAAAAGGAAATAAACTACATGTCAAATGGTTAGGATTTAACTCAACGTTTAATTCTTGGATCAATAAATTACATGTTGTGTGAACCTGTGTACTTTTTTATTTATTGAATTATGTTGTACAAGAGCCCTGTGTACAGCGTTCCGCGCTTGCCCATAAATGTTTCTTTTTCTCTCTCCACACCTACGTCTCACTCCTTCACACCATGATGGCATACAACTCGTTCAGCTATTTGCTGTCATGGGTTCCCCCACTCCTCCCCTCACCTCTCCTCCAGCTCTCTGGCCCCGCCCCCTCACCACTCTGCAGTGGTCACGTGATTTCCTGTTCTCTCTTTGTGTTCACCCTTCCCTCCTTCCCCTTTCCTCTCTGCGGGGCCCCTGCCTGCTGCTGCTGCTGCTGCTGCTCGCCTGGCTAGCTGTTATCACCTTTTTACAGAGTTGCCACATGGTTCCCGTCGAAATAGCCATTTCCCGTATCCATCATGGCCAATCATTGCCTCGTTGTAACATACGTCAAGCGCTACCGCCTCTCTGTCTACAAACATTCTTTTATTAAAAATAAATAAAAAATTAAAATTTTTAAAAAATTTAAAATGCCCAGAGACTTGACATTTATTTTCATGGTAGAGAGGGGAGGGACCTTTCATTTATGTCAAACAAACTTATTTGTCAACGTGTCAGTTTCCAAAATAGTAAAACTTCAAATTTCAGTGTTTTCAAAAATCTCAAAATATTTTTTTTATTATAAAATATAAAGGTCATAGAGACCATTAATTTGAACTATTGAACAACGTTCTATCATGTTTGGTTTTCAAACTATCGCCTACTTTTGAAAACAAAAATTATCATTTTTTTTAAATAACGAGTGGTCTATAGGAAAGAAGACGTTGGCTCGAGTCCAACGACACCTTATTTGTTAAAATCCGACCATCCGTTCGCCAATGATCACCAATGTTCGCGAGAAAGTAGGCTATCATTTTTTTCCTCCTACACCCTTGAAACTTGCTGTCCGCCTAGAGGGCATACCCACCTTTCATTAACGCCGATCAAACTTTTTTCCAATTCACCGTTTCCAAAATAGCCGCAATCCAAAAAACAAATATTTTCATCTTTTTTAAATACCAACATACATTCATAGCCAAGAGAACGTTATCCCAACACCAACAATACCTCGTTCGTTAAAATACGACCACGCGTTCGGGAGATATCGCCCAAAGTTTACATGGAAGTAGGGGGGAAGTAGAATCGGCCTTACCACACTACTGCACAGTTTTAGTCCTAGACACTTGAAATTTATTTTGGAGGCAGAGGACGTCAGGGTTATTCATTTATGTCAAACAAAAGTTTTTGTTAACTCTTTAGTTTCCAAAATATAAAAATTTCAAAATTGAACTTTTTTCAACAAAACATCAAAAATAAAAATTTTTATTATAAAATATAAAGGACATAATGACCATTTGTTTGAACCATGGCACAACGTTCTATCATGTTTGGTTTTCAAACTATCGCCTACTTCCAAAAAGAAAAATTTTCAAACATTTTTGAAAAATATAATACGAGTTCCACAGGAGAGAGGACGTCAGCCCTAGTCCAACGATATGTCGCAGGTCAAAATCGGACCATGCGCTCGCGAGAAATCCACTAATTTAACATGGCTGAGGCTTAGTAGTGGGGCAAGGAGAGTTCTAGTGTGGGTTAGAATCGGCCTCACTCCCCTACTCTGGTTTTTGAAAGTCTTATAAATGAACTTCCAGTAGTGCCCTTTATCTCCGTACAAAATTTCAGGGTGATGCCTCTAATAGTTTCAGAGATATAGAATGCCGGTGAAATTTTTCGCACATCCGCCATCTTGTGGTTATATAAACAATTGATCCAAGTTAGATGTCGGTGTATTACAAAGTGTATAAACATATACTGTACAAAGTTTTATTGCGTTTGTTTGGTTAAATCGCGAGAAACGTCTATTTTAAAGTCGCAAATTCGCGTGGCCGCCATGTTGGTTTTGTAGTTACCAGTTTTTCAAAAGTCACATAGGTGAACTTCTAGTAGTTCCCTTTATCGTCGTAAAAAATTCCAGGGTGATATCGGTAATAGTTTCGGAGATGTTGAATGCTGGTGAAATATTTCGCGCAGCCGCCATGTCCGATTGATGAGACGTAACAAAATTTGAAGGGCACAGTCGGGGTCGTCCGGAATAGTGCTATGACCTTACAGAGTTTCATTGAAATTGCTCCAGCCGTTTGGAAGTTATTAGTGGACACACACGCACACTCCTCACACTCACACGCACACACACACGGACAAAAGGTGATCTCATAAGGCTATTTTTTCAAAATTGAAAATAGGCTAAAAGTGCTAGGTATGAACCCGGGACCTCTCGCCCCCGAAACAAGAATCATACCCCTAGACCAACAAGCCTACGAGTAAGAAGAAGAAAATGGAGATACCTCAATGTAATGTTATCTGAGAATATGATATATTTTACACTACAGTATTTTACAGTTAGTAAAGTGTGGTAAATATAGATAAGCTCTGGCACAATCACATGAGAAGCGATAACCTACAAACTTTGAAACAAAGGTGATATAAGTTTCTCACTTCGTATCAAATCGTAAAGTTACCATGTGGTGACGCGAAGTCAATCGTATAACTTCGGCATTCTCCGCTACTCCAAGCCCCGTTCCTAGCTGTCTGTAACGTCAAGTGGGCTACACGACTTCTGTTTTTCCTTGTGCAGAAGGCAGGAGATACTGTGAGCCCTTGAGGGTGTAGCACTATCCAGGCAGGGGCTACACACACTCTGCCTCCTTTAGATTCTTGAAACGAAGTCAGGAGATATTGTGAGCCCATGAGGAGTGTGTAGCACTATCCAGGGCGGGCTACATACAGCCTGCCTCCTTTAGGGCCTTATGCAGAAGACGCTATTTCAGCCAATGGTTTTTAATTCATTTCTTGTCAAGGTCGTTCACCACTTACGAGGTGAAACCGGGTCTCAAAAATTTCACTCATATAGTGAGCCCAATTTTTGATAATTTAGGTATATATAGAAATCTTACATACATATATAAAATGGGTTGTTTTGCCCTCCGAAGGAGGATAAAATGCCCTCCCAGGAGGGATGGCCGCCATCACAACTACGGTGATCTTCGGCCGTGGGGTACCCTGTTTATTGTGCTAAAAACATGTACAAAAATATAAAATTACAATGGTTCAATATCTTGCTGTTTTTCTTCATGTAAATATTATTTAAAAATATATAAATATAGTATCAAAATTTAATAGAATTATAGGTAATAGTTAAATGATGTGTATGAAATGAAGGATGAAACGTCGGTGAGATGCGTTCAGTTCGTCTGTTCGTAGAGCAAGATGTCTTCTTTCTTGATGTTGACAGGTGGCCCGATGCCAGGTGGTAACTGGCTGAGAGGAATGAATGAAAAATTATGTGAAAATGTCGGAAAATCTATGTGAAGACAAACGGTTGGTGCAAGCTGGATGTTTATTGGGTTAACATTTATGGGGGATATGTGTCAAGGGGAATGATGCGTGAGAGCTCAGGGAGAATATTATGATGGAGAAGGGATAGTGCCAAGCCTTGGGGAAGTGGTTTGGATAGGCGACGTTGCCTCCGGGTAATTGGCGTCATGAGAAAGTCATAGGTAAGTGGAAGTCGTGAGTCAACTAGTGACTGCAGGGAACGTAGGCGGAGTTTGTGAAGGTGACGGTAGAGTGAGGGGAGAGACCTGGGGTAATTTAACAGATTGCTGTCCGTGTCAAGAGGAAGGCCAAATGCAATCTTCAAAACGAGTGTTCAATAAAATTTAGAATTTGATATTGGGGTAAGCTAGCCCCTATCCAGGCCAATGAGCAATAAGTAAGCAATGGTCGGATGAAGACCTTGTAGGTATGGATGAGCTGAAGTGGTCTGAGACCCCAGGAAACCCCTTTCAGTCGACGGATTAGCACAAACGTTGGCGCGCTCTGTGGGCTTGCTGTTTGATGTGAGGTCTCCAGGAGAGCTGGTGATCAAGTGTGACTCCCAAATACACTTCCTGGTGGGAGGGAGTAATGGCTTCGTCGAAGATGTTGAGGCGGAATGGTCGGTAGTGGCTGATGGTAGACTTGAGGCCAAATAGAACTAAGTGGGTTTTGGTGGTATTAATAGTGAGGTGCCATTCAGAGAACCAGGCAACCAGTGTATTTAGGTAGGCCTGGAGACGGTTGCTGAGGGTTGTGAGATTATTTGCGAATGATAGCAGAGCTGTATCATCCGCAAATTGAAAGAGCTGAGAGAACTGGTTGGGTTGGGGCATGTCATGGACGTAGATTAAATAGAGGAGCCTTGAGTACTCCTGAATAGAGAGTGAAGGTGGAGGAGGACGCAGATCTAATTTGTATGAAAGCTCGCCTGTCCAGTAAAAAGTTACTGAGAAGGCGAACTATGGAGCGTGGGAGGTGGAGGGACATTAGTTTAAAAATGAGACCACGGTGCCATACTAGCTCGAAGGCTTTTTCAAGATCTAGAAGGAGGAGGGCCGCAGGATAGCCGGAGTTGATATGGGGAGTGATAAGGCAGACTAATCGAAAGAGTTGAGTTTGTGTGGAAAATTGAGGACGAAAACCTGCTTGAGTGGGGAGGAAAACGTTAAAGGAATTGAGGAATGTGTAAAGTCGGCGGGCTAAGATGGCTTCAAACAGTTTAGTAAAAACGGATAGCAAGCTGATTGGCCGGTAGGAGGAAAGAAGAGATGGAGGTTTACCAGTTTTAAGAAACAAGATAATTTTGGCTGTCTTCCAATGGGAAGGGAAGTTACCGGTATGTAGAATATTAGTGTGTAAGCTATGGCTAGAAAATGTAGGAATATGAGAGGAGCTTGTTTTATGTGTTGGTAAACCACCCCGTCTGTCCCGGGAGCAGTATTGCGTCGTTTGCCTAGCTGGAATGAAATGTCGTCGATCGTAATGGGTTAGTTTAGTGGTGATTCGGGGTCTAAGTTCGGTATGTTGTCAAAACTGGGTGTCAGGAGGGAGAGATGGGGGTCAGTTTGCTCGCAAACGGCCGCATGGTTTGAGTAATCATGTCGGGTATGGGGTGCGTCACTGTAGATGTCAGTAAAGTAGTGGGCAAAGGTGTCAGCTTTGTCTTTGTCGGAGAATAAATGACCGTTGTGCCCTCGGATAGGGTACTGGCTTTCCTGTTTTTTTTGTCCAGTAAGTTGTTTGAAAGTTTTCCAGAAGGGGCGAGCTTGAGTTTCCTGTGCTAGGCGGGAGCATGAGTCAATCCACTTCTTTTTCTTTATGGCTTTAATATAGGACCGGGCATGTCTTTGGTAATGTCGGTGTCTTGTCAGTAGGTCTGGGTCAAAAGTCCTGAGGTAGGCCCTATAATAGCTACGGGAGAGTTTCAGAAGTTGGATTGCTTTGGCCGGAATAGGTGGCTTGCTCGGGGTAATTTTGGTCTTTGGGACATGCAGTCGGTCAGCGGAGGCTATGGTGGTTTCCAGGAGTGTGATTAAATCGAACAGTTGTTCGGTATTCTGTGGGACTGCAGCCTGAGAAAGTTATTCTTCAATGTATGTACGATAAGCTTCCCAATTTGTCTTTGGAAAATTGGGTCTCATAAATGATGGAGGTGGGGCGGAGAGGGAACGGGGGAGAGTGAGGGCGGGAAGCTTAATATAGAAAGGATCATGGTCTTTACCGGCAGGGCCAGCGAAATCTATAGAACAGTTCTGGGCTATGGTGGACGAAGCGAAGAATATCTCCGGGGTGCTCTGAAATTTTACCATGGTTTGGGGGGGGGGGGGGGAATAGCTATTCGTTTGCCGTGCATGGAAGTGGTGAAGGTTTCAAGTAAATCCTCCTCAGCTGAATTGAAGCAATTGATGTTAATATCGCCGGCGAACATATAGTGTTAAAATGTGTTGTCCAGAAATTCAAGGTATTCAAAGGGTGGGCGGGAACGTGGGGAACTATATGCTGTGGCGACAATGACAGGGGTAGAGGGAAAGTAAACCATGACAGTTAATATTTCATGAGTATGAACAAAACGTTGGGGTTGAAGAAGACGGGATGAGAAAAACTTATGGACTCCAATGGCTACTCCTCCCCCAGCGGCGTTGGGCCGATTAGCACGGTAAAGGGTATATTGGGGAAAGACAGGTTGCTGATTACTGGTCTGATAAGTTCCGTTGAGTATGAACATTGCGGGATTGTAGATTTGAATTTGAAGTTCAAGAAAGGGGCGATTTGTTTTCAGGGAGCAGATATTATGGTGAAGCGCGCCAACGGAAGGTACTTTATTTCCCATACTAGCCATAATGGTTTAAATATTGGACATTGGCTGGAAGTGAAAATGAATTTTCTGGCCAGAGGTAGTAGCCTGCATATTTAGGCCGAACGTGGTACGGGCTGCAAAATGCAAAATTTCCAATAACTGGGGGCGGTCGAAGGGAAGCAGGTTCTGTAAGCATATGGCCGTAGAACGGATCATATCCTCGATGGAGGGGGGGTGAAGGGGAAACAGATGATTGAGGGGGAGTGACGGGGTCGATGGTACGAACAGGGGCAGTGAATTCTGGTTTAGAAACATCAGCAGTGGGGCGGTTATGGCAACGGGGAGAGTAAGTTGGGTGGGTACCCTGGCACTGAGTGCATTTGGGGGGAAGTTGGAGATTGGAGCAATTGCGGGTCATGTGGGGTTGACCACAGTGGGCACAAACCGGTTGGCGAGTGGGGCAATGGGCGGTTGCATGGGAGTTATATACCTGGCATCGGTCACAGCGGAGGGGAGCAGGCATGTTGTTGCCGGAGGGCTCTACTCGGTGGCGCTGCCAGTACAAGTAGGCTCCCTCGGAAAGAAGACGGTCGATAGTGGAGCGGTCGGGGGTAAGGACGCGCACTAGGGAGGTGGGACCACGGTCACTCTTGATGCGCAATACTTTGTGTATATTAAGGGTGTTGTACTGCAATTCTGTAAGAATGTCAGCGTCACTGAAACTGGTGTCCACTCCGCAAATGACTACGGAGTGGAGAGGGTCTCGGCGGATAATTGGGGGGAGAAAGGAAGACTTGGGGGGAAGGAGTTCAAGGGAGACATGTTCTCCTAGACGAGCCAGACCAATCTAGTGGATGAGAGTGGTTCTGGCATCACCTCGGGTTTTGAGGATGATGCCATGGGGTTGGGGAATAAGTTGAATAATTGAAGTAGCTGGAAGAAAGGACCGGAGAATGGCGGCTACTCGTCGGATATCAGGACGTGGTTCGCTGAAGTTGGACAGTCTGTAAGTGTAGGTAGAGTCTTGATGTTGAGTGGTAGGGGTGGTTGGAGGCGGGATGGTTTGACTCAGAAGAGGTGGAGGAGAGGGAGGAGTGGTTTGTGGGAGAGCAAATGAAGTTGGCATGGGTTGGGAGTAGGGGGGTTAGGCGGTTCCTAACCCACCCGGCGTTGCTCGGGCGGGGTTCATGTTAAATTATTAATATCTGTCAACCCATGGTCGGATGTTGACAAATGAGGTGTCGTTGGACTCGGTTTGACGCCCTCTTTCCAATGGACCACTCATTTCAACCCCTAAATAAAACCGACCCCTACTAGGGGGTGAAATTGATTTTTTTTTTTTTGAAAGTTTCATTTCAAATGCGACATGTATAAGGTGCTCTGCTAAAATGAACTTAAACGTTGTTGCTCATATAGTGCGTGCGTTTTGCTGGATGCCGCTATGGATTAAAATTTTTGTTTTTGTTTTGTACGCATACGCACTAGGGATTTTTGTAAGAGGGTGAGCTCTTTGAAAAAAAAGAAAAGGATTTATAAGAAGGGGTTTTGGTGGTGAGGAGAGAGCCAGATAGTCGCCTACTTTCCTACGAAGTTTGCCGATATCTCTTGCGGAGAATCTTAGCAACGCGGTCAGTGGTGTTGTGAATATAAGGGAGGTAAGCACAAGATAAAAACAGCTTTCGGCACTATGACGAAAATTGGTCGACGTTTAGCATTAAACAAAGATAAATTGTCCCCAACACTACAACCTGGGGTGTATGAAGTCCCATGTTTCTATATTTTCACACCGCCCCCTTTAACTTCTCGTTGCTTACTAATCTGTCCGCCGTTCCACCATGGTCCATACAGTAATTTCTGGCAGCTGCTCTCTGGTGACGAACAGAGGAATTTATCAATATTTTTTGTAATCTCATTGATTTACTTTCTATGGTCACATTGTTTATTTCCATTGACAAAGGAGGCAAGGTTTCTCCGAAACGTATGGTTCAAATTAAAAATGCACACGGCATTAGCCCAAAAGCATGAATTATTTATATGTAAAATTTGTTATCAAGATGAACTAGGTGTTGTATTTTTGCCTTGTGGACACATGATAGCCTGTGTCAAGTGTGCATTAGAAGTCAACACTTGTGCTATATGCAGAAAAGCAGTATCTGCTACAGTTAGGGCATTTCTTGCATAAATAGTAAAATTTATCAGCCATGCATAAAGCAAAATCCCTAATTGCACAATATTATCAAAGCTGTTTTAGAGTGTAATAGATATGCTTTTCTTTTGTTTATAGACTACTACAATTAATGTTTTGAATGCTGTGGGTCAAGCATGTGGCTTAGAGACAAAGAAGCTCAGCGAATTGCCAACGCATATTCCATTCCGCATTATCAAGATTCGGAAATTGAAAACAGCATATGGTGATCGTGTACTTTGTGTATGTGAAAACTTTGAGACATTTCTGCCTACACGGTTTAATGATATATCGGAGAGTGTTTTTGATGAAGTCAATAATGCTGTACAACCTGTACACTTAATTTATGAAGGTTTTAAAAACAATAGATGCATGTTACGTTTTAATTAAATAAAAAAACAAATGTCAAAAAATAATGGAAGATATAAGTCATGTCAATGGACTGAAAGAAAAATACGTGTATAGATAATAATGTTTTAGTGTTTAGTATTGTCTTAAAAATATTATCATGAAACAAAACAAAATGTATATAAAGTTTGTAAATAAATGAAAATAATGGTGCAATGTTGTTTTATTTTCTATAGAAGTAAGAATATTTAACATTGCAGAGTATACATGATTATGACAATAAGAAGCACACTTAATACAAGTCTTTGCCTTTACGATAGTGTGTTATAGTTTTAAAAACAAAGCTTGTAGTAGATCTTTTTTCGACCACGATGAACAATAGGCATGAAAAGGTTATTGTCTTGTTTTGGATCATTATCACTATCATAATCATAAGCAGCATGATCTATATGACTAGTATTATAATCACTATAATTATCATCAACATTATCCTCAACATTACTAAAACCAGTTAAATATTCCTGGTCCTCTTCCTGTTCCTCTTCCTCTTCCTCTACAGTGTCCTCATGTAGAGTCTGCGTGGCTTTTGATTATTGTTAAGGGTTTTTTGAACATTGAATTATTTTCAATAGTAGTATTGTTTTGTAGCACTTGCTTTTTAACATTTTCATGATTTTCTGTTGACAGCAACAGTGTTTCATGCAGTACACTACATTGATGATCACTGACACTTAAAACCTCACTATTTTTACTTTTTAGCTCACTGCGACATTGTTTTGAACGTTGTTTTGAACAACGCCAAATAACAGTTCCATTTCTATTGGTTCGTTTCACAATATATGAATATCCTTTATAGAATGCATGAGGCTTACCATACCTAGTCACAGATACTTCCATATCAACTGTCAGGCATAGACTAAGCTCTAGTAAAGACAACTTGGTAATAAGAACAATAGTTTAATGTGCGAGCATATATGGGCGCAAATGTGGGAACAATAAAGTGGGAGCAAACAGTGGGAGAAAAAATTGGGAGCAAAAGGTTGGAGCAAAAAAGTAGGAGCAAGTATGGGAGCAAATGCGAAAGCAGAAGTGGGAGCAAGTATGGGTGCATAT
Organism: Meconema thalassinum; assembly: GCA_946902985.2. Taxonomy (NCBI): domain Eukaryota; kingdom Metazoa; phylum Arthropoda; class Insecta; order Orthoptera; family Tettigoniidae; genus Meconema; species Meconema thalassinum. The sequence goes on along the minus strand of OX336393.1, from coordinate 437,852,302 downwards.
GTGAGAGCAAAAGTGGGAGCAAAAAGTGAGAGAAAAAAAGTGGGAGCAAAAAGTGTAAGCAAAAGTGGGAGCAAATATGAGAGCAACAAAAGTAGGAGCAAGTATGGGAGCTAATGTGAAAGCAAAAGTGGGAGCAAAAAGTGAGAGAAAAAAAATTGGGAGCAAAAATTGTAAGCAAAAGTGGGAGCAAATATGAGAGCAAAAAAAAGCGTGAGCAAATATGGGAGAAAAAAGTGGGAGCTAAAAGTGTAAGCAAAAGTGGGAGCAAAAAATCGGGAGCAAAAAGTGGGAGCAAAAAGTGGGAGCAAAAATTGAGAGCAAAAAGTGGGAGCAAAAAAAAAGGAGCAAGTATGGGAGCAAATGTGAAAGCAAAAGTGGGAGCAAGTATGGGAGCATATGTGAAAGCAAAAGTGGGAGCAAAAAGTGAGAGAAGAAAAGGGGGGGCAAAAAGTGTAAGCAAAAGTGGGAGCAAATGTGAGAGCAACAAAAGTAGGAGCAAGTATTGGAGCAAATGTGAAAGCAAAAGTGGGAGCAATAAGTGAGAGAAAAAAAGTGGGAGCAAAAAGTGCAAGCAAAAGTGGGAGCAAATATGAGAGCCAAAAAAAAGTGTGATCAAATATGGGAGCAAAAAGTGGGTGCTAGAAGTGTAAGCAAAAGTGGGAACAAAAAATTGGGAGCAAAAAGTGGGAGCAAAAAGTGGGAGCAAAAAGTGGGATCAAAAGAAAGTAGGATCAAGTATGAGAGTAAATGTGAAAGCAAAAGTGGGAGCAAGTATGGGAGCAAATGTGAAAGCAAAAGTGGGAGCAAAATGTGAGAGAAAAAAGTGTAAGCAAAAGTGGATGCAAATATGAGAGCAAAAAAAGTAGGAGCAAGTATGGGAGCAAATGTGAAAGCAAAAGTGGGAGCAAAAAGTGAGAGAAAAAAAGTGGGAGCAAAAAGTGTAAGCAAAAGTGGGAGCAAATATGAGAGCAAAAAAAGTGGGAGCAGAAATGTGGGAGCAAAAAGTGGGAGCAAAACGTGTAAGCAAAACTGGGAGCAAACAAGTGTGAGCAAATATGGGAGCAGAAAGTGGGAGCAAATGTGAAAGCAAAAGTGGGAGCAAAAAGGGAGAGCAAAAAGAGCGAGCAAAAGTGAGTGCACAAAGTGGGAGCAAAATGTGTGTGTAAAAAGTGGGGGCAAATATGGTGTTTAACTAAAACAATCTCCCCTAACCTAACCTAACCTAACTTCACCCAACCTAACTTCACCTAACCTAACTTACCTAATCTATACTTCCAACTCTCAGATCAAAAATTAAATTCTGGCCATAGTCGAGTTGGAACCCAAAACCTCTGGGATAACACTCAAGTATACTAGCCATTACACTGCGAAATGGGCAAATTATCATGCAACACAATACAAAAAATAAAAGGTTTCCTGTAGTGTAACTCATTGGCTGACAACCATAGTTGAGAATTCAAACCCAAGACCTCAGGAATTTGTTTTGAACATTATCTGAAATATTATTCCATTTACATTTCGCTGTTGCTTATAGTTATAAGAGTTGGCATTAATATGGGAGCAAAAGTGAAAGCAAAAAGTGGGTGCAAGCATGGCTGGTTGTTGAGACTTTCATATCAACTAATACACATAAATTAAATTTTAGTAAAGTGACTTGGCTAATAATAATAATAATAATAATAATAATAACATTTTAAAAAAATCAAGGGGATTGATATTTTTCAGGGTGTAATTTCCAAAGTACTGTCAAGAATAATAATTACATGAACAGATTCCAAGAACTCTAGAGTGCTTTTAATGTTAATGATTGGCTAGGAGTGAGATAGAGCTAACCAAAGTTAACCTCAGCTCAGTAAACCTAACCTTGTCACATGACATGTTCTACAAGTATAGACTTGCTTTGAGACTGGCTATGACGTCACAGATGAATGGCGGTGGGAGGCTGGACATGACTTTTTATTACACAAAAACATTTTCCTTTTTGCCAGCCTCCCACCGCCATTCATCTGTGACGTCATAGCCAGTCTCAAAGCAAGTCTATACTTGTAGAACATGTCATGTGACAAGGTTAGGTTTACTGAGCTGAGGTTAACTTAGGTTAGCTAGCTCTATCTCACTCCTAGCCAATCATTAACCTTAAAAGCACTCTAGAGTTCTTGGAATCTGTTCATGTAATTATTGTTCTTGACAGTATTTTGGAAATTACAACCTGAAAAATATCAATCCCCTTGAATTTTTTAAAACTGTCATAATTATTATTATTATTATTATTATTATTATTATTATTATTATTATTATTATTATTATTATTAGCCAAGTCACTTTTCTAAAATTTAATTTATGTGTATTAGTTGATATGAAAGTCTCAACAACCATCCATGCTTGCACCCACTTTTTGCTTTCACTTTTGCTCCCATATTAATGCCAACTCTTATAACTATAAGCAACAGCAAAATGTAAATGAAATAATATTTCTGATAATGTTCAAAACAAAAGTCCTGAGGTCTTGGGTTGGAATTCTCAACTATGGTTGTCAGCCAATGAGTTACACTACAGGAAACTTTTTATTTTTTGTATTGTGTTGCATGATAATTTGCCCATTTCGCAGTGTAGTGGCTAGTATACTTGAGTGTTATCCCAGAGGTTTTGGGTTCCAACTCGACTATGGCCAGAATTTAATTTTTGATCTGAGAGTTGGAAGTATAGGTTAGGTAAGTTAGGTTAGGTGAAGTTAGGTTGGGTGAAGTTAGGTTAGGGGAGATTGTTTTAGTAAAACACCACATTTGCCCCCACTTTTTACACACACATTTTGCTCCCACTTTGTGCACTCACTTTTGCTCGCTCTTTATGCTCTTCCTTTTTTCTCCCACTTTTGCTTTCACATTTGCTCCCACTTTCTGCTCCCATATTTGCTCACACTTGTTTGCTCCCAGTTTTGCTTACACGTTTTGCTCCCACTTTTTGCTCCCACATTTCTGCTCCCACTTTTTTTGCTCTCATATTTGCTCCCACTTTTGCTTACACTTTTTGCTCCCACTTTTTTTCTCTCACTTTTTGCTCCCACTTTTGCTTTCACATTTGCTCCCATACTTGCTCCTACTTTTTTTGCTCTCATATTTGCATCCACTTTTGCTTACACTTTTTTCTCTCACTTTTTGCTCCCACTTTTGCTTTCACATTTGCTACCATACTTGCTCCCACTTTTGCTTTCACATTTACTCTCGTACTTGCTCCTACTTTCTTTTGATCCCACTTTTTGCTCCCAATTTTTTGCTCCCACTTTTGCTTACACTTTTAGGTCCCAGTTTTTGCTCACATATTTGCTCACACTTTTTTTGCTCTCATATTTGCTCCCACATTTGCTTATTCTTTTTGCCCCCACTTTTTTTCTCTCACTTTTTGCTCCCACTTTTGCTTTCACATTTGCTCCCATACTTGCTCCTACTTTTGTTGCTCTCATATTTGCTCCCACATTTGCTTACACTTTTAGCTCCCACTTTTTGCTCCCAAATTTGCTCACACATTTTTTTTTGCTCTCATATTTACTCCCACTTTTGCTTACACTTTTCGCTCCCACTTTTTTTCTCTCACTTTTTGCTCCCACTTTTGCTTTCACATTTGCTCCCATACTTGCTCCTACTTTTGTTGCTCACATATTTGCTCCCACTTTTGCTTACACTTTTTGCTCCCACTTTTTTTCTCTCACTTTTTGCTCCCACTTTTGCTTTCACGTATGCTCCCATACTTGCTTCCACTTTTGCTTTCACATTTGCTCCCATACTTGCTCCTACTTTTTTGCTCCCACTTTTTATTCTCAATTTTTGATCCCACTTTTTGATCCCACTTTTTGCTCCCAATTTTTTCTCCCACTTTTTGCTCCCACTTTTTTGCTCCCACATTTACGCCCATATATGCTCGCACATTAAACTATTGTTCTTATTACCAAGTTGTCTTTACTAGAGCTTTGTCTATGCCTGACAGTTGATATGGAAGTATCTGTGACTAGGTATGGTAAGCCTCATGCATTCTATAAAGGATATTCATATATTGTGAAACGAACCAATAGAAATGGAACTGTTATTTGGCGTTGTTCAAAACAACGTTCAAAACAATGTTGCAGTGAGCTAAAAGGTAAAAATAGTGAGGTTTTAAGTGTCAGTGATCATCAATGTAGTGTACTGCATGAAACACTGTTGCTGTCAACAGAAAATCATGAAAATGTTAAAAAGCAAGTGCTACAAAACAATACTACTATTGAAAATAATTCAATGTTCAAAAAACCCTTATCATTATCAAAAGCCACGCAGACTCTACATGAGGACACTGTAGAGGAAGAGGAAGAGGAAGAGGAAGAGGAAGAGGAAGAGGAACAGGAAGAGGAACAGGAATATTTAACTGGTTTTAGTAATGTTGAGGGTAATGGTGCGGATAATTATAGTGATTATAATAATAGTGATATAGATCATGCTGCTTATGATTATGATAGAGATAATGATCCAAAACAAGACAATAACCTTTTCATGCCTATTGTTCATCGTGGAAGAAAAAAGATCTACTACAAGCTTTGTTTTTAAAACTATAACACACTATCGTAAAGGCAAAGACTTGTATTAAGTGTGCTTCGTATTGTCATAATCATGTATACTCTGCAATGTTAAATATTCTGACTTCTATAGGAAACTAGCAGTAGTACCCGGCTTCGCCCGGAGGAATGATGATAATATTTCTATCTCCTTAACACTCAACGTCATAAATTATATTTATTTATGTATTCATGTCTTACATTATCAAACCCAGTGACAATGTTTATACTTAAGTCACTATGGGAAGGCCCTGTAAAATAATAATCATTCTCGTGATATTTGTCTTCAGTCCGAGTCAAGACATGTCGTTAGCGGTCCCAGAATTCGTGACATCTCAGTCGTAGAAGACTTTATGTGGAGGGGATTAGAAATATAATGGACTTAAAATCTAGGTCATTTTCCCCCAATGACGTTGAGGGCGTAACACCTAGGTAATTTGCCCTACTGATCACGATGATATTGAAAATTACTTCATAACTGACACATAAAACTTAGAAAATAATAGAAAAGTTAATTTTAGGACTCACATTTCGGGAAAGACTTGATTATTTTTTGCCAAAGAGCTCCCACTTAGATCGCTATCTATTAAAAGTTTCGTCTTGTTAAGGTTTAAACTGTACGATAAATGTCTGAAGCAATTCCTCCAAGAGAAGCTTCCAGATTTCGCAGTCGATATATCGTTAACGTTCCTGAGCATCCAGTTGTCTTTTCTTCTGATGCAAAACATCTTCTACATAGTGATGATGAACATTGAAGCGACTACTGGCACATGTAACTTATCAACGAATGGGAAAAATTGATACTTTAAAGGAATGAGAGGAATAAAATAGAAAAGAGATGTACGATATACCATAACACTCGCAGTGAATTTTCTACGTGACCGGCTTACATGTTTCGGTACAGGTTTTCAAGAAGAGGAACCAGATCATTGGCAAAAATGAATACAGTGACAGTAGATTAAATAGTATCCTAGACAGATGACACGCAAAGTAACACGGCCTAATATACGATGTAATGGTTGAACTTCAGAGAAATGTTTCATCTCACTTCGCAGTTGTTATTTAATAAATACTAACATGTTTGTAGCTAACATTGAAATTAATGGAGTGCGTTATGATAAACGATATTCCTTGTTTTTCCCTCTGGTGTATAAATAAATAAATGTTTAGGTGTGCCCACTCTTGAGCAAGCTACGTATAACTGACCATGAGAGAAGCATGGACTTTCCAGATTAAGGCCTGCTACCTTGAGCGACTGTCCTTGGGCCTTGTTTATGGTCATTGCAAATGCAAGACGTACAGGGAATTGCAGTCGCTTGAAATCAAAAGGCATATCAGTAGGGATCATAGGAATTCGGGGAATGAAGATATCTACTCCTTTGGCATGGCCTGTCAATACTGTCGCTTCTATTAAATTTGGCATGAGTTTTTTCACACAGAGTCTCGTTCCATTACACAATTTTGGTGGATCGATATTACGCAATAGCAGTATTGATGATCCAGCTTTTAGTATTAATTTATGTGGTGGAAATCCATGTGGTTCCAAAGAATTCAAGAACTCAGTAGGGTAAAATACAGCCTGTTCGGTCTCCAGAACAGTATCGATAGATTCTTACGTCGTACTGGGACCAGGAACATGATCTTGGATCTGAATATTCATTTTGTGTACACTTTCGTTTTTAGGCGCTAGAATTGCTCGCTCGCTAAGCCACTGATGGTCTTTATAATTTCCAGGAATATTTGGGAATACTTCGTTCATCATTTCCTGAACTGAAGGCATCAGTTCGCAAAAGTCTAACGGGAAAGAAATGAGATTGGTTGTCGCATCAGGCGTGAAATCACCATCACCGAGATGCAGGAGTTGTTGCGCAAAATTCTGTGCAGTCACATCTCCTAGTAAATGGACTCTCATATTGGTCGTCAGTGTCATTTTGTAAACATGTCTCCAAAGATACGATGCTTTGAGGCAAGCATTGAGTTCATCAGCGGGAGTTGATCGTGGTATAACTGGTAATGTTTGGCGAAAGTCACCCGCCAGAACTAAAACAGCTTCTCCCATTAGTTGACTGTTTCCTCGTATGTCTTTCAGTGTTCGATCAAGCGCTTCAAGAGCTTTCTTATGGGCCATAGTGCACTCATCCCAAACAATGACTTTGCATGTTTTAAGTATTTCAGCTTTTCCGGAGCCCTTCTTGATGTTACATACTGGAGTTTCTGACTGCGCAAGATTCAATGGCAGATTCAGAGCTGAGTGTGCTGTTCGACCACCAGTGAGTAGTGTGGATGCAATTCCTGATGATGCCATTGCAAATGCAATTTCGTTCTGTGCCCGAATTTCTGCAAGTAGCAAATTAATGAGAAACGTTTTTCCTGTTCCTCCTGGTGCATCAAGAAAAACAATTCCACCATTTCCGTTATTGATTAAGTCCATTATGGCACTATATGCAAATCATTGGTCATCAACTAAGAGAGGCTTTTTGTCTTCAACGAACCTTTTTAACTCATCAGTGTTGAAGCTTCTTTCTCTCAATATGTCCCTATCAAGTACGTCAGTATTAGTGCGTAATGGGGCTGGCAAACCAAGCTGTATGAGAGTTTTGCCGTTGCATTTATCCTCAATCATTATGAGGGCTTCATTAAATACATGAGGAGAAAAATTCAAAACCAAAGCTGGATTAGCTCTTCGTTGTTCTCTAAGTACATCCTCACTAAGGCTTTCTTTATATTTGTCCCAAAGAGCCTGAGGGTTCGATGGGGAGCAAGTTGTTATTATAATTGCAAAGAGACTTCTTAGTTGAGATGGAAAAGATGTGAGGGATGCTTCGGACAATGTTATGTCCCAATATTGGTCATTTTCAAGTAAGCCACGCTGTTGGCATGCTTCTCTGAATGTTTGGCATTCTACCCCGTTCACAGTTTTCAGATATTTGAATTATGTTGGCCCTCGAATTGTGTGAAGTAGTAATCGAAGGTAATAGCATTCGGCGTTGTTGGGATGAACTGTATATATCCGGCCTAAGGCATCACTTGCTCGCACATCATGTCCTGGAACTAAAGCACCTTGTTTTCTCTTGCAGAAAACTTTGGTAGATTTATTCCATGTATAATATCTTGGAACTTCTGCATACATCAGTGTTCTAGCAAATGGATCTTGTTGACATAAAAGAAAGAAGGCTGTTAGAGTCGTGTTAGGAGGTTGTACAGCTCTCTCTTGGGCGTTATCAGCTGTGAAATAAACTCGTTGTCCGTTTTCTAGGTGAACACTGAGATGAACAACTGCTGGATAACGTTCATGAATTGGGAAATTAAGGATACGCCAAACTGCTTCGTTGCTGCTGATATATCTTCCCAACTGAAATTGTGTAGGCTCATCGATAGTCCTGGTTTGTCCTTCGAGTTGAAATACTGCCATATCGCTACCCTTGTTGACATATTTACAGATGTATTTAATGGATTTCACTGAATTGCAGTATTCAACGTTGATGTGTGCTTGGAACATTTTAGAAAGTAGAGGAGAATATGGAACCACCCATCTGTTGTCTACCTCAGTTTGTCTGTACTGGTTGTTTATTTTAAGATTAATATTCGAAGTATAGCCTCCGTTTCCTGGTTTTCGTCTTCTGTACAGAGGGTAGCCATCATCTCCGGTTTGGGTTTCCTGGGCAAATTCTCGGGGGTACTTTTTGCTACACATTCCTTCCTTCATGCAGGGTGACTTAGGGTTGATAGCTCCACATGGTCCATGAATCATATTCTTTGTAATTATCTCAAAGAGCATGGGGTCTTGTTCTTTACTGGGTATCTCCGCGGAAATAACACTGTCCACTTGAGTTGGACGTATCTTGCTTTTGAGCCATAATAATATGTGAGCATGTGGAAGGCCTCTTTTTTGCCACTCAATTGAGTACATCCAACAGCGAGTTTCTCCATAAATATGACTCTTGGTTATTATATCCACGAGCTTTGCTAATTTTTGTTTAAAAATTCTCGCTGTCAAATCATGGCGATCAGTACCTGTCTGGCCACAGAAATGTCCTTCCTTAATGTCAGTCCAGGCAGGATTACATGTAACTGTAATAAATAAATCTGGACATCCGTATATCCGAACATAGCCCATGGCATCCTGGGCATATTCATGCATATGTCTTGGACTTCCCGTAAATGTTGCCGGTAAAATAACCATTTTTCCAATGTCCACAACATTGCCATCATTGGCTACAGCATCACGCAAATGAATGTAATCATCTACTCGAAGTTTATTTTGGTTTAATCGGATGTAGAGCAGGCGTTCACTTTCTATCTTGGCGTACATATCAACAATAAATTGATGGAAGAGTTGTCCGCTTTTCAGTATATGGTTTGATGATCCTGGTCTAATCATTATTCTGTAGGCATAAAAATCCATAGCTGATATCTTTTTATTCGTGGCTGTACCACTGATTGGATCAGTTTGCCTCAGATTAAAGTGGTAACCATCCTCACCCTCCCAAAATATTAATGGGTACTGAAGGGCATCGTACGATCTGTGTGTTTATGAAATTCATTGCAAAACATCACTCCGTCTATGAATGATTATGTCACGTTTCTCGAATTCTTGTCCTGTCATTACAATGGCCACTTCGTCAATGGTCGGAGCATTAAAACGACGTTCATGTTCGCCTACTGGTCTCTTGTCTGCTGATATGACAACCTTATATACATCCGTTGGCATTCGATCCAGGGCGGTCTTAAACATATTTACTAAGTTATTACGCTCTTGCAACAACCTCTGTAGAGCTATAACAATCTCCCTTCTGGTGCTGGAAAAATTTTTACAACGTTGATCGGCTTGTTGTCGTTCGTCTCCCATAAAATAGATTTGTAAGAATTTTGGATTCTCATTAGTGAAGGGAAGAATTGATCCAAGTTGATGATAAATTTGTCCTTGCACTTTGAAAGTTGGCATGAAACCAGTTTCTTTTACTATTGCTGTTGTACCGAAAGAAGTCATTTGGAAGCATGAATTGTACTTCCTGATGTTTTTCAGGAAGTGTTTAGATTCTTGAGTCGTTCCTGACGTGTACGAAAGAAGTGGTTCTGGAGGAGGATTTAAAGCGGCTAGCTTAATTTTCCCGTTAGAGCAACATATTCCAGGCGACTCCGATCTGAATTTTTTGGCTAGACAGTGATGGCATACACCATCCATTTTTCCAATTGTTACTTTGGGGTGTATTCCATAATTGTAAGTGTGATCGTACTGAAATGCCTCTAATTTCAAATCAGACTGCCTAAATGTTTGCCTGGATTGAAAAAGTCGCGTACGTTCGATTTCAAGCCGGTCTTGACGCTGCTGAGGTGTTTCAGCAGCCCTGAGCTCAGCGTGCCTTCTTTCGTCCTGTTCAAGTCGGTCTTGACGCTGCTGAGGAGTTTCAGCAGCCCTGAGCTCAGCGTGCCTTCTTTCGTCCTTTTCAAGCTGGTCTTGACGCTGATGAGGAGTTTCAGCAGCCCTGAGCTCAGCGTGCCTTCTTTCGTCCTGTTCAAGTCGGTCTTGACGCTGCTGAGGAGTTTCAGCAGCCCTAAGCTCAGCGTGCCTTCTTTCGTCCTGTTCAAGCCGGTCTTGACGCTGATGAGGAGTTTCAGCAGCCCTGAGCTCAGCGTGCCTTCTTTCGTCCTGTTCAAGTCGGTCTTGACGCTGCTGAGGAGTTTCAGCAGCCCTGAGCTCAGCGTGCCTTCTTTCGTCCTGTTCAAGCCGGTCTTGACGCTGATGAGGAGTTTCAGCAGCCCTGAGCTCAGCGTGCCTTCTTTCGTCCTGTTCAAGTCGGTCTTGACGCTGCTGAGGTGTTTCATCAGCCCTGAACTCAGCATGCCTTTTTTCGTCCTGTTCAAGCCGATATTGACGCTGCTCAGGTGTTTCAGCAGCCCTTAATAATCTAACTTTCTTGGTTTGTTGGCTGATTTTCCCAATAGTTTGTCGCTTTTTAGGAGGCATTTTGAAATAGTTAAAAGAAAAATTCGCAGTGGAAAGCCGTTGGTGATTGTTACTATAACAAAGGGCGTACCATGTACCTATAAATCGCAGTCAAGAAAGATTTTATGTCGTATTATTTAAAAGTAATATGAACGGAGCATATTATGGGTCATTGGCCCCTAATGGCTATTATTGCATTGAACACATGAAACTTAGAAATTAATAGACAAAGTCATTTTTAAGAATCATAGTTCGTGCAAGACTATGTTTTGGTGATTATTACTATAGTAATGGGCGTAACATGTGGGTAACTTGCCCTAATGATGAAGATGATAATGAAGACGACTACTACTGAACGGGTACATCAAACTTACACTCTAATAGAAATACATATTTTTAAATCACCGGCGAGGAAGTCTGTGGTGTAGGACGTAACATCTAGGTCATTTGCCCTTTTGATAAGAATTATAATGAAGACGACTACTGAACTGGTACATCAAACTTTTAAACTAATGAAAAACAGCTTTTAAAAATCACAGGCGATGAAGACTGTGGTGTTGCTTAGTAGTATAATGGACGTAACATCTAGGTCATTTGCCCTTTTGATGAGGAAGATAATGAAGACGACTACTACTGAACGGGTATATCAAACTTACAAACTAATGGAAATACATATTTTTAAAATCACAGGTTAGGTAGACTGTGGTGTTGCTTAGTAGTATAATGGACGTAACATCTAGGTCATTTGCCCTTTTGATGAGGATGATAACGAAGACGACTACTACTGAACGGGTATATCAAACTTACAAACTAAAGGAAATACACATTTCAAAAATCTCAGGCGGTGAAGACTGTGGCGTTGCTTAGTAGTATAATGGACGTAACATCTAGGTCATTTGCCCTTTTGATGAAGATGATACTGAAGACGACTACTACTGAACGGGTATATCAAACTTACACGCTAATAGAAATACATATTTTTAAATCACCGGCGAGGAAGACTGTGGTGTTGCCTAGTAGTATAATGGGCGTAACATCTAGGTCATTTGCCCTTATGATAATAATAAGGTAATGAAAAATGACTACTAAACGAACATGGTGTAATTTTAAATCTGATATAGGTAATTCAGATTACTACCTTCGATGTCTTCCAAAGTCTGAACGTTATATTCTGGCTTAGGCCTATACTCGATGCGTGTAGTGAAAGAGCTTATCGAGTACTGCTCGGGTCCAAGCTGCACGTAGCTGAGAATATCGCAGATGATGACGATATATGACGACAGACGTTCGGGGGGGGTTCCCGGTCCTATTCACATTGACCGGTGAATCACTCATTCTTACGTAACACTACAGCGGTTTGAGCAAAGACCCTGTATGAACATCAGCATAGTCAGCAATAACAGGTAACACGGCGGAGTCTGGACATTTTTGTCATGTCACCTCGCGATGAATGAGCAAGCTATTCTCACCCTTGCCCCCTCTTCCCCCCTCCACCCACCAGGGTCACAAATTGTGGGATGTCGGTTTGCGACCACGGGACCCCAGCTGAGTCCGGCATTGCTTCTACTTGCTGGTGCCGGGCACCTTTCAGTTCTCTTTCCTGTCAGCCTCCCTTGGTCAAACTCTTGTTCTCTTCCGACCCCGATGGTATCAGGTTATCCGAGGCCTAGCGACTCTTTCACTTTCCCGCCTTAATTGGCCCTTGTCTAATCATTCCTGATAGCCTCATTCTTTTCTTAATATCTCATATCTTCTGCTCAAGACCCTCAAGGAGGCAGGCTGTGTGTAGCCCTGGTGCACCCTGGATAGTGCTACATCCTCAAGGGCTCATGGCTGGTGAGTTCAGGAGCTGGCAACCCTGAAGGTTTCCTGAGCGGGTCCGGTTTTACCCCTTTTTTCCATTGCCTTTGGGACGGACCCTGTCCACTTTCCGGGAATGGAGTGGTCTGTCCGCAATTTCAAGCAGACAGTGTTACTCGCAGGGTACCAAAGGGTAAGTATACAAATTTTGGTTCTGATCGGTGAAACGGTGTAGATTTGGACCAAAGGGCCTAAATGCAGAGATTGGGTAGGACTGTCCGAAATTTCAAGTGGACAGGGTTACCCGCAGGGTTGCAAAGGGTAAGTATACACATTTTGGTTCTGATCGGTAAAACGGTGTAGATTTGGACCAAAGGGCCTAAATGCAGAGATTGGTTTGGACTGTCCGAAATTTCAAGTGGACAGGGTTACCCGCAGGGTTGCAAAGGGTAAGTATACAAATTTTGGTTCGGATCGGTGAAACGGTGTAGAAGTTTGCCAAAGGGCCTAAATGCAGGAAATGGGGTGGTCTGTCCGAAATTTTAAGGGGACAGTGTTATTCACAGGGTTACATAGGGTAAGTATACAAATTTTGGTTGAGATCGGTGAAACGGTGTAGATTTGGGACAAAGGGCCTAAATGCAGGGAATGGGGTGGTCTGTCGGAAATTTCAAGTGGACAGGGTTACCCGCAGGGATCCGAAGGGTAAGTATACAAATTTTGGTTCAGATCGGTGAAACGGTGTGGATTTGTATACATAACAGACAGACAGACAGACAGACAGACAGACAAACATTGAGCTTTATATATATAGATAGATAAAACAACATTGTACCATTATTTTCATTTATTTACAAACTTTATATACATTTTGTTTTGTTTCATGATAATATTTTTAAGACAATACTGAACACTAAAACATTATTATCTATACACATATTTATCTTTCAGTCCATTGTCATGACTTATATCTTCCTTTATTATTTGACATTTGTTTTTTTATTTAATTAAAACGAACCATGCACCTATTGTTTTTAAAACCTTCATAAATTAAGTGTACAGGTTGTACAGCATAATTGACTTCATCAAAAACACTCTCCGACATATCATTAAACCGTGTAGGCAGAAATGTCTAAAAGTTTTCACATACACAAAGTACACGATCACCATATGCTGTTTTCAATTTCCTAATCTTGATAATGCGTAATGGAATATGCGTTGGCAATTCGCTGAGCTTCTTTGTCTCTAAGCCACATGCTTGACCCACAGCATTCAAAACATTAATTGTAGTAGTCTATAAACAAAAGAAAAGCATATCTATTACACTCTAAAACAGCTTTAATAATATTGTGCAATTAGGGATTTTGAACTATGCATGGCTGATAAATTTTACTATGTATGCAAGAAATGCCCTAACTGTAGCAGATACTGCTTTTCTGCATATAGCACAAGTGTTGACTTCTAATGCACACTTGACACAGGCTATCATGTGTCCACAAAGCAAAAATACAACACCTAGTTCATCTTGATAACAAATTTTACATAATTGTTGGTCACACTTCTGTCTGTTCGTGAGACAAGTCTTTTCTTTCAGCCTCGTGTATTTGCTCCGCGTGTTCTAACTCTAAAGGCACTTTTAAGTCTTGTGCTGTAATCATGTTTTCTTTACGAATAGTGTTCACAAATTCCTGACCTTTAAGCAACACCATGTATTTACAGTTTGGTAACCAACGAGCGTGTTGCAAAAAAGGATCATCAGTCATTTGCCAATCCTTTAAAGCAAATCCACAATAAAAACATATTGTTTTATATTCTTCACCAGTATAAAAAATACAGCTTCACTTAGTTGATTGGTAAGGTGTTTTAATATTAATGGCCAAATATTTTATAAGATTTTAAACGTTTTTCAACAGAGCTGTACTCTGGGTGTGCTAGTGCTTTAGTCTTGCAAACTCCCAATTTTTCAAAAGCACATTCCAATTCAACACTGTCTATGGCATATGGACCACATATATCGACACTACCGTTGTTGACTGGTAATACATCATGATTATTTATTTGTGATTCAGCAACGTAAGTAGCGGCCAATGGTCTTGTGGTTCGGTAAAATGAATACACAGGTATGTTGCCCACTTTTTTTCCAAGCATGTAAGGACAACAAGGAGACCATCGCAAATGGTCTCTAAAGGGATTATTCCCTTCTTCCTAGTGTGAAAGTTCAATACGACAAAACACACAGCGCACCACATATTCTCGGTTCAAGTAAAAAAAAAAAACGGCTTTTGCAAGTTCATGTGTCGACAAAAAGCCTACAGGCCAGGATTCAAATGTTAAACAAAGGTCATGTTCTGATTTTAAATTTAACGCACGTGGTAAACCAAATTGCTCACTTGTTGTATTTGGTACTAACGCCAAGTGTTATAATAAAACGTTTTCTTATTGTAAGTTATTAACGTTGCACAGAGTACTTTAAAGCACAATGTATGCTTGTTCACTGTCTGTTCATTATGTTAATGGCGCATGACGACACCTAAAAGCAAACAAAATAACCAATCACTCAATCAATCAATCAATACTTGTAAATAAAACTTTAACGTTAATTGGCATTAATATATCAAAACACCATAAAAATTATAATAAACTGTATGTCGGCACTAACAGTAACCCATGTATTTATTTTCTTTTTTATAAAGCTGCAGTCATTTACATTCCCCTTTAATCAATACATAAACAAAAAATAATAATGTCATGTCATTTTGTTCAGATTATCATGTTCAAACCTGTGAATATTCGTTGAGTTCAAACGGTACAAAGTTCCCCATTTTTCTACTAGAAAGCGCTATAAAGTTTAAGGAGATTAGATATCTAACATCTAACCTCCTTGACTTTCAAAGTCAAGGAACAACTAAATTCGACATGCAAGCTACCCTCTGTGTGCCAAATAACAAAGCTTGCACCCGGCACCCGAGGCCATACGATATTAATATTATTATTATTATTATTATTATTATTATCATTATTATTATTATTATTATTATTATTATTATTGTTATAAGGAACGACCTGTCAGTTAAATTAACATTTTTGTTTTTTACAAAATCCAATATGGTCTTGTACTGGTTGCCAATACATAGTCATTAATCAAGAAAGCAATCATCGTCCTAGTCATGTACAGGTAATGATTTTTTTGTCTACGAGTTTTCAGTAGTGGTAAAATGGAATAGCATTTTATGTTAGGCTTACCTGAGTTTTAAATAGTTCACTCTTTGGCAATGGTTTCGCTTTAGTGCCTTTCGGTTTTTTTCAGCAACTGCTACGGCGGTAAGGCTTTTCTTTCCAAGTTTCTAAAAATAAATAAAATAAACCGCTATAAATACCTAAATTCAGGTTAATACATACATTTCATAAAATAAAATATAAAACACAAAAAAATGAAACAAGTTAGTTTAAAAAAATCATCTCACCTTCACTTGCATTGGCTTGTTGCTGTTTCCTTCTAGTGGGCTCAAAAGTGCAATGGTTTCTTCTCTCTCAGACATGTAAGGTATACCAGTTATCTGCAAACAAATAAATAAATAAATAAATAAAATCATTAATTACCTAATCAATAAATAACTGCTTGTAAATATATATAAATCAATAAATATATAAATGAATAAATATATACCTACCTCACAACAAGGTTAAGTATTTTCCACCAACACCAAAACTGTTAAACAAGGCCAAGGGTTTCACGAACGCAATATATTCAAAGGTAGTCACCTGAGTGAGAGTGGAAATGATAACGACATGTCTTTATATATGTTACGTTGCATGCATAATCATTTTTCCCACGCTTTGAACATTCTGTTATCGGTCACGTGGACAGCTAACACCCAAGGTGAACACCTGAGCCAGGTCAAATTTCACATGAACTTGCATTTTGTCACGTACGAAGCAAACAGGATGTAACTTGTTTAGCCCTCATGTGGTTTCACATGTGTTCACATGCATTTTGCTCTTCCCTGCCACCACGATTGTCAGATTATTTAACCTTAAAGCGTCATCCGCGTCTTTGTCATTTTCCATTGCACCTGTTGTCAAGTCAGATCAGCGCATTCCAATAAGTCAAATGACATTCGCCTCCTGCTCGTCTGCTCCTCTGCAAGTTTGTTTTCTGTACTCGCTTCGACCAACATAGAACCAAGTTCTCATCATCGTTTACACGTTAAAGATCCCCTTCGGGGGTAAAAAAATCTTAGCATGCTTCACACATTTTCAAATATTAGCCTCCATCCGTCTGCTATAGGAAAGATCATAAAAACGAATCCTCGCTCTGTCATAAACAGACCAGCAGAAATATCAATTGTTCTATTAAGCATGGCCATTGCGGTTAGCGATAGGTTCGTTGAAACACACACACACACACCCAGCAGTATCGTCTCCCTCGAACACCACGCTTCATAAACATTATAAACAGGTAAAGAGGAATTTTTTTTTCAACAAAAGTGTCGTTAGGCCCTTTGTCAAAATTTCAAAAATAGTTTCAAAAAGGGGGCGTTATCCCGAGTCCTAGGACACCTCGTACACATCTCTAGCGTTATTGGTTCGTGAGATATCGGCAAAAATTACAAGAAACACGTGTTTACCCCAAAAACAAGTTTCCAATTTTTTTTTTAAATATAACGAGTGGTCCATAGCAAAGAGGACGTCACCCCGAGTCCTTGGACCCCTCGTACACACCTCAGGCATGATTGGTTCGCGAGATAGAGCAAAAAGTCTAAAATCTCAGTTTTACACCAAACAATTCTGTTTCCCTTATGCTCAAAAACTTTAACCTATTACCAAAATAAAGTGGGGTTTGAGACAAGCCATTTGACACGTCATAGAACCAAATCCGACCATGCATTCGTGAGATATCGGAAAAAGTCTAAAATCATGGTTTTATCCCCAAAAAGCCTGTTTCCCTCATTCTCAAAACTTTAACCTATTAATAACCTATATAGGGCTTCGAGACAAGCGATTTGACAGTCACACGTCCAAATCCGACCTTGCGTTTGAGAGATATCGGCAAATTTCGTAGGAAAGTAGGCGACTATCTGGCTCTCTCCTCACCACCAAAACCCCTTCTTATAAATCCTTTTCTTTTTTTTCAAAGAGCTCGCCCTCTTACAAAAATCCCAAGTGCGCATGCGTACAAAACAAAAACAAAAATGTTAATCCATAGCGGCATCCAGCAAAACGCATGCGCTATATGAGCAACAACATTTATATTCATTTTAGCAGCGCACCTTATACATGTCGCATTTGAAAAGAGACTTTCACTAAAAAATTCAATTTCACCCCCTAGTAGGGGTCGGTTTTATTTAGGGGTTGAAATGAGTAGCCCATTGAAAAGAGGGCGTCAATCCGAGTCCAACGACACCTCATTTGTCAATATCCGACCATGGGTTGGCCAGATATTAATGATTTAACATGGACGCCGCCCGAGCAACGCCGGGTGGGTTAGAAACCGCCTCACCCCCCTACTGTTGGGTTCTGGATTGTCTTGCGGGTTGGAAGTAGTTGGCGATATTTGAAGGGAGATTAAATTGGAAAGGAGGAAAGAAGGAAGGAGAAACAGAAGCCTGTGAGGTAGGGAAGTTGGGGGTGGACATTATGGGTGATTGATAAGAGGTGAAGGGAATAGTGGAGATAGGCTGGGTGGGGGCAGCAAAGGTGGCATATGTGGTAGTAGGGCTGGGGTCTGCGGAAAGAGTGACCGTGCAGGAGGTGTGAGGGGGGTAAGAAACGGAGTCAACTGGAGGTGGGTTTGGGAGCACTGATGTCGTCGGATAATTACCGCACACGATGTCAAACGGTGAGATGAGTGTCAGTGCGGTGGTCCTCTTCTTGGAGCGGCTGTGGCGGGGTGTGGCGATGTAGGAATCCGTGTCACTCTCGGAGTCGGACTCTCCGGCTGGGCGGATGTCCTTTCCTAGGAGTGGCTCGGCAGTGGTCGTTTCCCTGGCGACTTCTCTGTCCCGGTTCCTCTTCTTACGGTCCCGTCGTTTCCGGCTGGGAGAGCTACTAGCGCTCTTCCCGGCGCCGGTGGGAACCAGAGTTCCCGGCATGGTGTAGGTTGACGTCTGGCGAAGTTCAGGTTGATGCGACTAATGTATCGAAAATGAAGGAAGATGTGGCGCTTCGTAAATTTAGGGAGCTAGTGACTTTTTAGGGTCTAAATTAGTCACTAAAAGTCGAGTTGGTAGTGCTGTAATATGCTCAGTCAGATGTCACGTTGTAGTTGAAAAATATGTGCTGTTGAGGTAATGCGGTCTAGTAGTAACTTATAAGTGTTTTATTCAAGACACAACACAATTGTTGGTAAAAGGTAGGTATATTGATAATAAGTTCATGGCATCTTTTGCTTTCACCTTTCTTACATACATATACATATACATACATAAAATGGGTTGTTTTGCCCTCCGAAGGAGGGCAAAATGCCCTCCCGGGAGGACTGGCCGCCATCACAACTACAGTGATCTTCGGCCGTAGGGAACCCTGTTTATTGTGCTAAAAATGTACAAAAATATATATAAAATATAAAATTACAATTGTTCAATATCTTGCTGTTCCTGATGTAAATATTACTTAAAAATGTATAAATGTAGTATAAAAATTTAAGAGAATTGCAGGTGATAGTTAAATGATGTGTAAATCGTCGGTGAGATGCGTTCAGTTCGTCTGTTCGTAGAGTAAGTTGTCTTCTTTCTTGATGTTAAAAGGTGGCCCGATGCCAGTTGGTAAGTGGCTGAGTGGAATGGATGAAAAACAATGAGAAAATGTCGGAAAATCTATGTGAAGACAAACGGTTTGTGCAAACTGGATGTTTATTGGGTTAACATTTATGGGGGATATGTGTCAGGAGGAATGATGTGTGAGAGGTCAGGGAGAATATTATGATGGAGTAGGGATAGTGCCAAGGCTTGGGGAAGTGGTTTGGATAGGCGACGTTGCCTCCGGGTAATTGGCGTCATGAGAAGGTCATAGGTAAGTGGAAGTCGTGAGTCAACTAGTGACTGCAGGGAACGTAGGCGGAGTTTGTGAAGGTGACGGTAGAGTGAGGGGAGAGTCCTAGGGTAATTTAACAGATTGCTGTCCGTGTCAAGAGGAAGGCCAAATGCAATCTTCAAAACGAAGTGTTCAATAGAATTTAGAATTTGATATTGGGGTAAGCTAGCCCCTATCCAGGCCAATGAGCAATAAGTAAGCAATGAACGGATGAAGACCTTGTAGGTATGGATGAGCTGAAGTCGGCAAAGACCCCTGGAAACCCCTTTCAGTCGACGGATTAGCGCCAAACGTTGGCGGGATCTGTGGGCTTGCTGTTTGATGTGAGGTCTCCAGGAGAGTTGGTAATCAAGTGTGACTCCCAAATACACTGCCTGGCGGGAGGGAGTAATGGCTTCGTCGAAGATGTTGAGGCGGAATGGTTGGTAGTGGCTGATGGTAGACTTGAGGCCAAATAGAACTAACTGGGTTTTGGTGGTATTAATAGTGAGGTGCCATTTAGAGAACCAGGCAACCAGTGTATTTAGGTAGGCCTGGAGACGGTTGCTGAGGGTTGTGAGATTATTTGCGAATGATAGCAGAGCTGTATCATCCGCAAATTGAAAGAGCTGAGAGAACTGGTTGGGTTGGGGCATGTCATGGACGTAGATTAAATAGAGGAGCGGGGAGCCTTGAGTACTCTTGAAAAGAGAGTGAAGGTGGAGGAGGACGCAGATCTAATTTGTATGAAGGCTCGCCTGTCCAGTAAAAAGTTACTGAGAAGGCGAGCAATGGAGCGTGGGAGGTGGAGGGACATTAGTTTAAAAATGAGACCACGGTGCCATACTAGATCGAAGGCTTTTTCAAGATCTAGTAGGAGGAGGGCCGCAGGATAGCCGGAGTTGATATGGGGAGTGATAAGGCTGACTAATCGAAAGAGTTGAGTTTGTGTGGAAAATTGAGAGCGAAAACCTGCTTGAGTGGGGGGGAAAACGTTAATGGAATTGAGGAATGTGTAAAGTCGACGGGCTAAGATGGCTTCAAACAGTTTAGTAAAAACGGATAGCATGCTGATTGGCCGGTAGGAGGAAAGAAG
Source organism: Meconema thalassinum (assembly GCA_946902985.2). Classification (NCBI taxonomy): domain Eukaryota; kingdom Metazoa; phylum Arthropoda; class Insecta; order Orthoptera; family Tettigoniidae; genus Meconema; species Meconema thalassinum. Next base: position 437,831,866 of record OX336393.1, on the reverse strand, counting down.
AGATGCAGGTTTACCTGTTTTAAGAAACAAGATACTTTTGGCTGTCTTCCAATGGGAAGGGAAATTACCGGTATGTAGAATTAGTGTGTAAGCTATGGCTAGAAAATGTAGGAAGATGAGAGGGGCTTGTTTAATGTGTTGGTAAACCACCCCGTCTGTCCCGGGAGCAGTATTACGTCGTTTGCCTAGCTGGAATGAAATGTCGTCGATCGTAATGGGTTGGTTTAGTGGTGATTCGGCGTCTAAGGTCGGTATGTGGTCAAAACTGGGTGTCAGGAGGGGGAGATGGGGGTCAGTTTGCTCGCAAACGGTCGCATGGTTTGAGTAATCATGTCGGGTATGGGGTGCGTCACTGTAGATGTCAGTAAAGTAGTGGGCAAAAGTGTCAGCTTTGTCTTTGTCGGAAAATAAATGACCGTTGTGCCCTCGGATAGGGTACTGGCTTTCCTGGGTTTTTTGTCCAGTAAGTTGTTTGATCGTTTTCCAGAAGGGGCGAGCTTGAGTTTCCTGTGCTAGATGGGAGCAAGAGTCAATCCACTTCTTTTTCTTTATGGCTTTAATATAGGACCGGGCATGTCTTTGGTATTGTCGGTGTCTTGTCAGTAGGTCTGGGTCAAAAGTCCTGAGGTAGGCCCTATAATAGCTACGGGAGAGTATCAGAAGTTGGATTGCTTTGGCCGGAATAGGTGGCTTGCTCGGGGTAATTTTGGTCTTTGGGACATGCAGTCGGTCAGCGGAGGCTATGGTGGTTTCCAGGAGTGTGATTAAATCGAACAGTTGTTCGGTATTCTGTGGGACTGCAGCCTGAGAATGTGATTCTTCAATGTATGTACGATAAGCTTCCCAATTTGTGTTAGGAAAATTTGGTCTCATAAATGATGGAGGTGGGGCGGAGAGGGAACGGGGGAGAGTGAGGGCGGGAAGCATAATATAGAAAGGATCATGGTTTTTACCGGCAGGGCCAGCTAAATCAATAGAACAATTCTGAGCTATGGTGGAGGAAGCGAAAACTATCTCCAGGGTGCTCTGAAATCTTACCATGGTATGGGGGGGGGGGGGAATAGCTATTCGTTTGCCGTGCATGGAAGTGGTGAAGGTTTCAAGTAAATCCTCCTCAGCTGAATTGAAGCAATTGATGTTAATATCGCCAGCGAACATATAGTGTTGAAATGTGTTGTCCAGAAATTCAAGGTATTCAAAGGGTGGGCGGGAACGTGGGGAACTATATGCTGTGGCAACGATGACAGGGGTAGAGGGAAAGTAAACCATGACTGTTAATATTTCATGAGTATGAACAAAACGTTGGGGTTGAAGAAGACGGGATGGGAATAACTTATGGACTCCAATGGCTACTCCTCCCCGAGCGGCGTTGGGCCGATCAGCACGGTAAAGGTTATATTGAGGAAAGACAGGTTTCTGATTACTGGTCAGAAAAGTTTCGTTGAGTATGAAGATTGCGGGATTGTAAATTTTAATTTGAAGATCAAGAAAGGGGCGATTTGTTTTCAAGGAGCAGATATTATGGTAAAGCGCGCCAACGGAAGGTACTTTATTTCCCATACTAGCCATAAAGGTCTAAATATTGGACATTGGCTGGAAGTGAAAATGAATTTTCTGGCCAGAGGTAGTGGCCTGCATATTTAGGCCGAACGTGGTACGGGCTGCAAAATGCTAAATTTCCAGTACCCGGGGGCGGTCGAAGGGAAGCAGGTTCTGTAAGCATATGGCCGTAAAACGGATCATATCCTCGATGGAGGGGGGTGAAGGAGAAACAGATGATTGAGGGGGAGTGACGGGGTCGATGGTACGAACAGGGGCAGTGAATTCTGGTTTAGAAACGTCAGAAACCGGTTGGCGAGTGGGGCAATGGGCGGTTGCGTGGGAGTTATATACCTGGCATCGGTCACAGCGGAGGGGAGCAGGCATGTTGATGCGGGAGGGCTCTACTCGGTGGCGCTGCCAGTACAAGTAGGCTCCCTCGGAAAGTAGACGGTCAATGGTGGAGCGGTCGGGGGTAAGGACGCGCACTAGGGAGGTGGGACCACGGTCACTCTTGATGCGAAATACTTTATGAATATTAAGGGTGTTGTACCGCAATTCTGTAAGAATGTCAGCGTCACTGTAACTGGTGTCCACTCCGCAAGTGACTACGGAGAGGAGGGGGTCTCGGCGGATTATTGGGTGGAGAAAGAAGACTTGGGGGGAAGGAGTTCAAGGGAGACGTGTTCTCCTAGACGAGCCAGACCCATCTTGTGGGCGAGAGTGGTTCTGGCATTACCTCGGCTTTTGAGGATGATGCCATGGGGTTGGGGAATTGAAGTAGCTGGAAGAAAGGACCGGAGAATGGCGGCTACTCGCCGGATATCAGGACGTGGTTCGCTGAAGTTGGACAGTCTGTAAGTGCAGGTGGAGTCTTGATGTTGAGTGGTGGGGGTGGTTGGAGGGGGCATGGTTTGGCTCAGAAGAGGTGGAGGAGAGGGAGGAGTGGATTGTGGGAGAGCAAATGAAGATGGCATGGGTTGGGGTCTGCATTGGCTTGCGGGTTGGAAGTAGTTGGGGATATTTGAAGGGAGATTAAATTGGAGAGGAGGAAAGGAGGAGGGAGAAACAGAAGCCTGTGAGGTAGGGAAGTTGGGGGTGGACATTATGGGTGATTGATAAGAGGTGAAGGGAATAGTGGAGATGGGCTGGTTGGGGGCAGCAATGGTGGCATATGTGGTAGTAGGGATGGGACTGCGGAAAGAGTGACCGTGCACGAGGTGTGAGGCTGGTAAGAAACGGAGTCAACTGGAGGTGGGTTTGGGAACACCGATGTCGTCGGATAATTACCGCACACGATGTCAAACGGTGAGTTGAGTGTCAGTGCGGTGGTCCTCTTCTTGGAGCGGCTGTGGCAGGGTGTGGCGATGTAGGAATCCGTGTCACTCTCGGAGTCGGACTCTCCTGCTGGGCGGATGTCCTGTCCTAGGAGTGGCTCGGCAGTGGTCGTTTCCCTGGCGACTTCTCTGTCCCGGTTCCTCTTCTTACGGTCCCGTCGTTTCCGGCTGGGAGAGCTACTAGCGCTCTTCCCGGCGCCGGTGGGAACCAGAGTTCCCGGCATGGTGTAGGTTGACGTCTGGCGAACTTCATGTTGATGCGACTAATGTATCGAAAATGAAGGAAGATGTGGCGCTTCGTAAATTTAGGGAGCTAGTGACTTTTTAGGGTGTAAATTAGTCACTAAAAGTCGAGTTGGTAGTGCTGTAATATGCTCAGTCAGATGTCACGTTGTAGTTGAAAAATATGTGCTGTTGAGGTAATGCGGTCTAGTAGTAACTTATAAGTGTTTTATTCAAGACACAACACAATTGTTGGTAAAAGGTAGGTATATTGATAATAAGTTCATGGCATCTTTTGCTTTCACCTTTCTTACATACATATACATATACATACATAAAATGGGTTGTTTTGCCCTCCGAAGGAGGACTGGCCGCCATCACAACTACAGTGATCTTCGGCCGTAGGGAACTCTGTTTATTGTGCTAAAAATGTACAAAAATATATATAAAATATAAAATTACAATTGTTCAATATCTTGCTGTTCCTGATGTAAATATTACTTAAAAATGTATAAATGTAGTATAAAAATTTAAGAGAATTGCAGGTGATAGTTAAATGATGTGTAAATCGTCGGTGAGATGCGTTCAGTTCGTCTGTTCGTAGAGTAAGTTGTCTTCTTTCTTGATGTTAAAAGGTGGCCCGATGCCAGTTGGTAAGTGGCTGAGTGGAATGGATGAAAAACAATGAGAAAATGTCGGAAAATCTATGTGAAGACAAACGGTTTGTGCAAACTGGATGTTTATTGGGTTAACATTTATGGGGGATATGTGTCAGGAGGAATGATGTGTGAGAGGTCAGGGAGAATATTATGATGGAGTAGGGATAGTGCCAAGGCTTGGGGAAGTGGTTTGGATAGGCGACGTTGCCTCCGGGTAATTGGCGTCATGAGAAGGTCATAGGTAAGTGGAAGTCGTGAGTCAACTAGTGACTGCAGGGAACGTAGGCGGAGTTTGTGAAGGTGACGGTAGAGTGAGGGGAGAGTCCTAGGGTAATTTAACAGATTGCTGTCCGTGTCAAGAGGAAGGCCAAATGCAATCTTCAAAACGAAGTGTTCAATAGAATTTAGAATTTGATATTGGGGTAAGCTAGCCCCTATCCAGGCCAATGAGCAATAAGTAAGCAATGAACGGATGAAGACCTTGTAGGTATGGATGAGCTGAAGTCGGCAAAGACCCCTGGAAACCCCTTTCAGTCGACGGATTAGCGCCAAACGTTGGCGGGATCTGTGGGCTTGCTGTTTGATGTGAGGTCTCCAGGAGAGCTGGTGATCAAGTGTGACTCCCAAATACACTGCCTGGCGGGAGGGAGTAATGGCTTCGTCGAAGATGTTGAGGTGGAATGGTCGGTAGTGGCTGATGGTAGACTTGAGGCCAAATAGAACTAACTGGGTTTTGGTGGTATTAATAGTGAGGTGCCATTTAGAGAACCAGGCAACCAGTGTATTTAGGTAGGCCTGGAGACGGTTGCTGAGGGTTGTGAGATTATTTGCGAATGATAGCAGAGCTGTATCATCCGCAAATTGAAAGAGCTGAGAGAACTGGTTGGGTTGGGGCATGTCATGGACGTAGATTAAATAGAGGAGCGGGGAGCCTTGAGTACTCCTGAAAAGAGAGTGATGGTGGAGGAGGACGCAGATCTAATTTGTATGAAGGCCCGCCTGTCCAGTAAAAAGTTACTGAGAAGGCGAACAATGGAGCGTAGGAGGTGGAGGGACATTAGTTTAAAAATGAGACCACAGTGCCATACTAGATCGAAGGCCTGTTCAAGATCTAGTAGGAGGAGGGCCGCAGGATAGCCGGAGTTGATATGGGGAGTGATAAGGCTGACTAATCGAAAGAGTTGAGTTTGTGTGGAAAATTGAGGGCGAAAACCTGCTTGAGTGGGGGGGGGGGGGGGAAACGTTAATGGAATTGAGGAATGTGTAAAGTCGACGGGCTAAGATGGCTTCAAACAGTTTAGTAAAAACGGATAGCAAGCTGATTGGCCGGTAGGAGGAAAGAAGAGATGCAGGTTTACCTGTTTTAAGAAACAAGATAATTTTGGCTGTCGTCCAATGGGAAGGGAAGTTACCGGTATGTAGAATTAGTGTGTAAGCTATGGCTAGAAAATGTAGGAAGATGAGAGGGGCTTGTTTAATGTGTTGGTAAACCACCCCGTCTGTCCCGGGAGCAGTATTACGTCGTTTGCCTAGCAGGAATGAAATGTCGTCGATCGTAATGGGTTGGTTTAGTGGTGATTCGGGGTCTAAGGTCTGTATGTGGTCAAAACAGGGTGTCAGGAGGGGGAGATGGGGGTCAGTTTGCTCGCAAACGGTCGCATGGTTTGAGTAATCATGTCGGGTATGGGGTGCGTCACTGTAGATGTCAGTAAAGTAGTGGGCAAAGGTGTCAGCTTTGTCTTTGTCGGAGAATAAATGACCGTTGTGCCCTCGGATAGGGTACTGGCTTTCCTGGTTTTTTTGTCCAGTAAGTTGTGTGAACGTTTTCCAGAAGGGGCGAGCTTGAGTTTCCTGTGCTAGATGGGAGCAAGAGTCAATCCACTTCTTTTTCTTTATGGCTTTAATATAGGACCGGGCATGTCTTTGGTATTGTCGGTGTCTTGTCAGTAGGTTTGGGTCAAAAGTCCTGAGGTAGGCCCTATAATAGCTAAGGGAGAGTATCAGAAGTTGGATTGCTTTGGCCGGAATAGGTGGCTTACTCGGGGTAATTTTGGTCTTTGGGGCATGCAGTCGGTCAGCGGAGGCTATGGTGGTTTCCAGGAGTGTGATTAAATCGAACAGTTGTTCGGTATTCTGTGGGACTGCAGCCTGAGAAAGTGATTCTTCAATGTATGTACGATAAGCTTCCCAATTTGTCTTAGGAAAATTAGGTCTCATAAATGATGGAGGTGGGGCGGAGAGGGAACGGGGGAGAGTGAGGGCGGGAAGCTTAATATAGAAAGGATCATGGTTTTTACCGGCAGGGCCAGTTAAATCAATAGAACAATTCTGAGCTATGGTGGAGGAAGCGAAAACTATCTCCGGGGTGCTCTGAAATCTTACCATGGTATGGGGGGGAATAGCTATTCGTTTGCCGTGCATGGAAGTGGTGAAGGTTTCAAGTAAATCCTCCTCAGCTGAATTGAAGCAATTGATGTTAATATCGCCAGCGAACATATAGTGTTGAAATGTGTTGTCCAGAAATTCAAGGTATTCAAAGGGTGGGCGGGAACGTGGGGAACTATATGCTGTGGCAACGATGACAGGGGTAGAGGGAAAGTAAACCATGACTGTTAATATTTCATGAGTATGAACAAAACGTTGGGGTTGAAGAAGACGGGATGGGAATAACTTATGGACTCCAATGGCTACTCCTCCCCGAGCGGCGTTGGGCCGATCAGCACGGTAAAGGGTATATTGAGGAAAGACAGGTTTCTGATTACTGGTCAGAAAAGTTTCGTTGAGTATGAAGATTGCGGGATTGTAAATTTGAATTTGACGATCAAGAAAGGGGCGATTTGTTTTCAAGGAGCAGATATTATGGTAAAGCGCGCCAACGGAAGGTACTTTATTTCCCATACTAGCCATAATGGTTTAAATATTGGACATTGGCTGGAAGTGAAAATGAATTTTCTGGCCAGAGGTAGTGGCCTGCATATTTAGGCCGAACGTGGTACGGGCTGCAAAATGCTAAATTTCCAGTACCCGGGGGCGGTCGAAGGGAAGCAGGTTCTGTAAGCATATGGCCGTAAAACGGATCATATCCTCGATGGAGGGGGGTGAAGGAGAAACAGATGATTGAGGGGGAGTGACGGGGTCGATGGTACGAACAGGGGCAGTGAATTCTGTTTTAGAAACGTCAGAAACCGGTTGGCGAGTGGGGCAATGGGCGGTTGCATGGGAGTTATATACCTGGCATCGGTCACAGCGGAGGGGAGCAGGCATGTTGATGCGGGAGGGCTCTACTCGGTGGCGCTGCCAGTACAAGTAGGCTCCCTCGGATAGTAGACGGTCAATGGTGGAGCGGTCGGGGGTAAGGACGCGCACTAGGGAGGTGGGACCACGGTCACACTTGATGCGCAATACTTTATGAATATTAAGGGTGTTGTACCGCAATTCTGTAAGAATGTCAGCGTCACTGTAACTGGTGTCCACTCCGCAAATGACTACGGAGAGGAGGGGGTCTCGGCGGATTATTGGGGGGAGAAAGGACGACTTGGGGGGAAGGAGTTCAAGGGAGACGTGTTCTCCTAGACGAGCCAGACCCATCTTGTGGGTGAGAGTGGTTCTGGCATCACCTCGGGTTTTGAGGATGATGCCATGGGGTTGGGGAATAAGTTGGAGAATTGAAGTAGCTGGAAGAAAGGACCGGACAATGGCGGCTACTCGCCGGATATCAGGACGTGGTTCGCTGAAGTTGGACAGTCTGTAAGTGCAGGTGGAGTCTTGATGTTGAGTGGTGGGAGTGGTTGGAGGGGGGATGGTTTGGTTCAGAAGAGGTGGAGGAGAGGGAGGAGTGGATTGTGGGAGAGCAAATGAAGATGGCAAGGGTTGGGGTCTGGATTGGCTTGCGGGTTGGAAGTAGTTGGGGATATTTGAAGGGAGATTAAATTGGAAAGGAGGAAAGGAGGAAGGAGAAACAGGAGCCTGTGACGTATGGAAGTTGGGGGTGGACATTATGAGTGATTGATAAGAGGTGAAGGGAATAGTGGAGATGGGCTGGGTGGGGGCAGCAATGGTGGCATATGTGGTAGTAGGGATGGGGACTGCGGAAAGAGTGACCGTGCAAGAGGTGAGAGGGGGGTAAGAGACGGAGTCAACTGGAGGTGGGTTTGGGAGCACTGTTGTCGTCGGATAATTACCGCACACGATGTCAAACGGTGAGGTGAGTGTCGGTGCGGTGGTCCTCTTCTTGGAGCGGCTGCGGTGGGTTGGGGCGTTGTTGGAGTACGTGTCACTCTCGGAGTCGGACTCTCCGGCTGGGCGGATGTCCTGTCTTAGGAGTGGCTCGGCAGTGGTTGTTTCCCTGGCGGCTTCTCTGTCCCGGTTCCTCTTCTTACGGTCCCGTCGTTTCCGGCTGGGAGAGCTACTAGCGCTCTTCCCGGCGCCGGTGGGAACCAGAGTTCCCGGCATGATGTAGGTTGACGTCTGGCGAAGTTTAGGTTGATGCGACTATTCGAAGGTAAAGGAAGATGTGGCGTTTAGTAAATGCAGTGAGATAGTGACTTTTTAGGGTCTTGATTAGTCACTAAAAGTCCAGTTCGTAATGCTGTAATATGGTTAGTCAGATGTCACGTTGTATAGTTGGAAAATATGTGCTGATGAGGTAATGAGCTCTAGTAGTAATTTCTTAGTGTTTTATTTTTAACACTAGACAATTGCTGGTAACAATGAAGTGCAGTTAACAATTAGAATCGTTTGCTTTCAGCGTAATGCATACTTGCGGCCGGCAGCAGAACTATTGAGTATATATATATATACATACATACATAAAATGGGTTGTTTTGCCCTCCGAAGGAGGGCAAAATGCCCTCCCAGGAGGACTGGCCGCCATCACAACTACGGTGATCTTCGGCCGTGGGGAACACTTTTTATTGTGCTTTAAAAAAAATGTACAAAAATATATATAAAAATATACAATTGTTCAATATCTTGCTGTTCTTGATGTAAATATTACTTAAAAATATATAAATGTAGTATCAAAATTTAATAGAATTACAGATGATAGATGATGTGTGAAACGTCGGTGAGATGCGTTCAGCTCGTCTGTTCGTAGAGTAAGTTGTCTTCTTTCTTGATGTTGTAAGGTGGCCCGATGCCAGGTGGTAAGTGGCTGAGTGGAATGGATGAAAAACAATGAGAAAATTTTGGAAAATCTATGTGAAAACAAACGGTTTGTGCAAACTGGATGCTTATTGGGTTAACATTTATGGGGGATACGTGTCAGGAGGAATGATGTGTGAGAGGTCGGGGAGAATATTATGATGGAGTTGGGATAGTGCCAAGGCTTGGGGAAGTGGTTTGGATAGGTGACGTTGCCTCCGGGTAATTGGCGTCATGAGAAGGTCATAGGTAAGTGGAAGTCGTGAGTCAACTAGTGACTGCAGGGAACGTAGGCGGAGTTTGTGAAGGTGACGGTAGAGTGAGGGGAGAGTCCTGGGGTAATTTAACAGATTGCTGTCCGTGTCAAGAGGAAGGCCAAATGCAACCTTCAAAACGAAGTGTTCAATAGAATTTAAAATTTGGTATTGGGGTAAGCTAGCCCCTATCCAGGCCAATGAGCAATAAGTAAGCAATGGGCGGATGAAGACCTTGTAGGTATGGATGAGCTGAAGTGGGCTAAGACCCCAGGAAACCCCTTTCAGTCGACGGATTAGCGCCAAACGTTGGCGCGCTCTGTGGGCTTGCTGTTTGATGTGAGGTCTCCAGGATAGCTGGTGATCAAGTGTGACTCCCAAATACACTGCCTGGCGGGAGGGAGTAATGGCTTCGTCGAAGATGTTGAGGCGGAATGGTCGGTAGTGGCTGATGGTAGACTTGAGGCCAAATAGAACTAACTGGGTTTTGGTGGTATTAATAGTGAGGTGCCATTTAGAGAACCAGGCAACCAGTGTATTTAGGTAGGCTTGGAGACGGTTGCTGAGGGTTGTGAGATTATTTGCGAATGATAGCAGAGCTGTATCATCCGCAAATTGAAAGAGCTGAGAGAACTGGTTGGGTTGGGGCATGTCATGGACGTAGATTAAATAGAGGAGCGGGGAAATCGGGGAGCCTTGAGGTACTCCTGAAAAGAGAGTGAAGGTGGAGGAGGACGCAGATCTAATTTGTATGAAGGCTCGCCTGTCCAGTAAAAAGTTACTGAGTAGGCGAACTATGGAGCGTGGGAGGTGGAGGGACATTAGTTTAAAAATGAGACCACGGTGCCATACTAGATCGAAGGCTTTTTCAAGATCTAGTAGGAGGAGGGCCGCAGGATAGCCGGAGTTGATATGGGGAGTGATAAGGCTGACTAATCGAAAGAGTTGAGTTTGTGTGGAAAATTGAGGGCGAAAACCTGCTTGAGTGGGGGGGAAGACGTTAATGGAATTGAGGAATGTGTAAAGTCGACGGGCTAAGATGGCTTCAAACAATTTAGTAAAAACGGATAGCAAGCTGATTGGCCGGTAGGAGGAAAGAAGAGATGGAGGTTTACCTGTTTTAAGAAACAAGATAATTTTGGCTGTCTTCCAATGGGAAGGGAAGTTACCGGTATGTAGAATTAGTGTGTAAGCTATGGCTAGAAAATGTAGGAAGATGAGAGGAGCTTGTTTTATGTGTTGGTAAACCACCCCGTCTGTCCCGGGAGCAGTATTGCGTCGTTTGCCTAGCTGGAATGAAATGTCGTCGATCGTAATGGGTTGGTTTAGTGGTGATTCGGGGTCTAAGGTCGGTATGTGGTCAAAACTGGGTGTCAGGAGGGGGAGATGGGGGTCAGTTTGCTCGCAAACGGTCGCATGGTTTGAGTAATCATGTCGGTTATGGGGTGCGTCACTGTAGATGTCAGTAAAGTAGTGGGCAAAGGTGTCAGCTTTGTCTTTGTCGGAGAATAAATGACCGTTGGTCCCTCGGATAGGGTACTGGCTTTCCTGGGTTTTTTGTCCAGTAAGTTGTTTGAATGTTTTCCAGAAGGGGCGAGCTTGAGTTTCCTGTGCTAGGCGGGAGCAAGAGTCAATCCACTTCTTTTTCTTTATGGCTTTAATATAGGACCGGGCATGTCTTTGGTATTGTCGGTGTCTTGTCAGTAGGTCTGGGTCAAAAGTCCTGAGGTAGGCCCTATAATAGCTACGGGAGAGTTTCAGAAGTTGGATTGCTTTGGCCGGAATAGGTGGCTTGCTCGGGGTAATTTTGGTATTGGGGACATGCAGTCGGTCAGCGGAGGCTATGGTGGTTTCCAGGAGTGTGATTAAATCGAACAGTTGTTCGGTATTCTGTGGGACTGCAGCCTGTGAAAGTGTTTCTTCAATGTATGAACGATAAGCTTCCCAATTTGTCTTTGGAAAATTTGGTCTCAAAAATGATGGAGGTGGCGCGGAGAGGGAACGGGGGAGAGTGAGGGCGGGAAGCTTAATATAGAAAGGATCATGGTCTTTACCGGCAGGGCCAGCTAAATCTATAGAACAGTTCTGGGCTATGGTGGAGGAAGCGAAGACTATCTCCGGGGTGCTCTGAAATCTTACCATGGTATGGGGGGGAATAGCTATTCGTTTGCCGTGCATGGAAGTGGTGAAGGTTTCAAGTAAATCCTCCTCAGCTGAATTGAAGCCATTGATGTTAATATCGCCAGCGAACATATAGTGTTGAAATGTGATGTCCAGAAATTCAAGGTATTCAAAGGGTGGGCGGGAACGTGGGGAACTATATGCTGTGGCGACAATGACAGGGGTAGAGGGAAAGTAAACCATGACTGTTAATATTTCATGAGTATGAACAAAACGTTGTGGTTGAAGAAGACGGGATGGAAAAAACTTATGGACTCCAATGGCTACTCCTCCCCGAGCGGCGTTGGGCCGATCAGCACGGTAAAGGGTATATTGGGGAAAGACAGGTTTCTGATTACTGGTCAGAAAAGTTTCGTTGAGTATGAAGATTGCGGGATTGTAAATTTGAATTTGAAGATCAAGAAAGGGGCGATTTGTTTTCAGGGAGCAGATATTATGGTAAAGCGCGCCAACGGAAGGTACCTTATTTCCCATACTAGCCATAATGGTTTAAATATTGGACATTGGCTGGAAGTGAAAATGAATTTTCTGGCCAGAGGTAGTGGCCTGCATATTTAAGCCGAACGTGGTACGGGCTGCAAAATGCAAAATTTCCAATACCCGGGGGCGGTCGAAGGGAAGCAGTTTCTGTAAGCATATGGCCGTAAAACGGATCATATCCTCTATGGAGGGGGGTGAAGGGGAAACAGATGATTGTGGGGGAGTGACGGGGTCGATGGTACGAACAGGGGCAGTGAATTCTGGTTTAGAAACGTCAGCAATGGGGCGGTTAGGGCAACGGGGAGAGTAAGCTGGGTGGGTACCCTGGCACTGAGTGCATTTGGGGGGAAGTTGGAGATTGGGGCAATTGCGGGTCATGTGGGGTTGACCACAGTGAGCACAAACTGGTTGGCGAGTGGGGCAATGGGCGGTTGCATGGAAGTTATATACCTGGCATCGGTCACAGCGGAGGGGAGCAGGCATGTTGGTGCGGGAGGGCTCTACTCGGTGGCGCTGCCAGTACAAGTAGGCTCCCTCGGAAAGAAGACGGTCGATAGTGGAGCGGTCGGGGGTAAGGACGCGCACTAGGGAGGTGGGACCACGGTCACTCTTTATGCGCAATACTTTATGAATATTAAGGGTGTTGTACTGCAATTCTGTAAGAATGTCCGCCTCACTGTAACCGGTGTCCACTCCGCAAATGACTACGGAGTGGAGGGGGTCTCGGCGGATTATTGGGGGGAGAATGGAAGACTTGGGGGGAAGGAGTTCAAGGGAGACGTGTTCTCCTAGACGAGCCAGACCCATCTTGTGGATCAGAGTGGTTCTGGCATCACCTCGGGTTTTGAGGATGATGCCATGGGGTTGGGGAATAAGTTGAAGAATTGAAGTAGCTGGAAGAAAGGACCGGAGAATGGCCGCTACTCGCCGGATATCAGGACGTGGTTCGCTGAAGTTGGACAGTCTGTAAGTGCAGGTGGAGTCTTGATGTTGAGTGGTGGGGGTGGTTGGAGGCGGGATGGTTTGGCTCAGAAGAGGTGGAAGAGAGGGAGGAGTGGATTGTGGGAGAGCAAATGAAGATGGCATGGGTTGGGGTCTGGATTGTCTTGCGGGTTGGAAGTAGTTGGGGATATTTGATGGGAGATTAAATTGGAAAGGAGGAAAGGAGGAAGGAGAAACAGAAGCCTGTGAGGTAGGGAATTTGGGGGTGGACATTATGGGTGATTGATAAGAGGTGAAGGGAATAGTGGAGATGGGCTGGGTGGGGGCAGCAATGGTGGCATATGTGGTAGTAGGGCTGGGGTCTGCGGAAAGAGTGACCGTGCAGGAGGTGAGAGGGGGGTAAGAGACGGAGTCAACTGGAGGTGGGTTTGGGAGCACTGATGTCGTCGGATAATTACCGCACACGATGTCAAACGATGAGGTGAGTGTCGGTGCGGTGGTCTTCCTTCTGGGACGGCTGCGGCGGGAAGAGCTGTTGCTGTGGTTCGAGTCATCCTCGGAATCGGACGCTCCAGCAGGGCGGATGTCCTCTTCTTCGGATGGCTCGGTTGGCACACCCTCCATAGGCTCTCCCTTTCGCTCTCGGTCTCGGGTCCTCTTCTTTCTATTGCGTCTCTTTCGGCTAGGGGAAGTAATGGAGCTCCCCCTAGAGCCGGTATGTCCCGGCATCAGGACGGTCGTCTGTAGTCTATAGATATTTGTTTTACTTTTCTGAAGTCTATATGAAGTAGTGATTTTGTAGCGTCTTAGTACTTGTAATTCACTCAAAATTGAAGTTGGTAATCGTCTAATAATGTGATTTAAGTATATGATGTCGAATAAAAATAAATAAGTTTTAGTGTTGTTTTTTTTTTGTCAACACTAAAAATAAAATGTCGCTGTTGGCAACAATGCTCTATTGTTGTCCGGAGATTCGGCAGTCGTATTCACAGCCGAATATTCCCGAACGTAAATTTGTCTAGGTAGGCGTATTGAGTATATGATATTGGCGTACTTATACCTCAACACTGATCTGTAACATACGGGTATTTATAATTGAAAGTCATAAGGCTCTTAGGATTGTCTTATATGCTCTACTTTTATGAAACTGTTGAAACGATATAATTATTTTTCGCCGAACAATATGGTAGTCTTTGTCCAAACTAGAAAAGTGAGGAGGTATTTAGATAGTTTGTTGTCCGCTTCGCGTTGCTGAAACTCTTATGAAGGTTTTTGAAGCCATCTCTTTTTAGTAGTTCAAATAGACAGCGTTGAAATCGCAAGCAGTTATCGCACGCCACTAACTAGTTTCGCTTGTGGCCAATTCAACATGTATTATTATTTTGTAAGTAATATGATCGTTTCTGAACATGGGAGCGCAAGGAAAAATATCCTTTTTTCTTTCTATTATATGAAAAACGCTAGAAGTGTACTGTAATGTTCTATTTTTTTTTTGATTCGGGTCTATCGATATAAGCGAATCCTATCGAAGTTACTTACTAACAATTCTGCTCATAAATGAGTCGTCAAGTTGCAAAACTCGTTTAATCCACTTGTGAATAAGAATCATGTCGCAAAATTATTTATTTAATTATTTCATTTTATTTTACTTTATTTTATTTTGTTTTATTTTTTAATTTAATTTAATTTAGTTTTGTTGTTAACTCCTCGACTTGTTCACTTAAACTGTTATTGCTGTAGATGAAACTTTCTACATAATTATACGAAAAAATGCATTATAAGATGGTGAAAATTGCATCATCGAGATTTGCCTGGACAAACACACAGAATCGAGGAGTTAATTAATGTGTAACATCTTTCCACTCGGTTGCTGGATATTTTTGTGGGAGTGATTTTGAAAAATGGGACGGAAGTGGATCGGAACGATCGAGGTGGCACCAGCTGGCACACTTCCGTTCGATCGAACGGAAGTGTAAGACGCACTGCAAACCCGATCGATCGATCCAGCTGGCAGTGGTAAGATCCAGCGGGCAGTGGTAAGACAAACAATGAGCGCGCGGTGGCGGAAATTGATACCATGACGTACTCTCGGCCATGTGGAATGTATATGACATACTGAACGGTAAACGCTCATGAGCCAAATGATTGAAACAAAGCATATGGTATATGTTCGAAGTCTTCGTATCAGTATTTAAATGGTAAAATTTCTTAATATCAAACATTGTAAGTAGTCGGCATTGCTGGTATTATGTTTCTGCTCAATGGCTATTCAAATATTAACCCACATAACGGTAATGCAGTCATCAATATAATCGTTGTGGTTATACGAGAATTGAGCAATCCTTCATGAACTATTGCTGAATACATTCTCTTTACTGACAAGAGGGCCTATTCATATGGCATTTTAAACTCAATTTCACGCAGTAACATTATCGAAACAATCAAACTATAAATGGAACTTAATTCCGTAATGCAGTATTATTGGAACGTGGAAATAAGTCACCATCTTGTGCACAATATTTGCGTAGTCGAAATAGCCGTGGGGTTAGCGCCTATGACTGTGAATCTAGAGATTTCGGGTTCGAATCCCGGACGGGGTAGTTATCTTTGCTTCCAGATAATCCTTTCAAACGATATTTATATCAATATGACCCATTTTGGAAGGTTGGTTGGTTCCTTAGTTTAGGGGCTGCGACAACGCGGTCATGTAGCCCCGTGTACTTTGGGTGTGTGTAGAGTCTGTCTGATAACCGGTGTTAATTGTGATGACTGTTTAAGTGTGTGTTATCTGTTTTCAATTCAAGTGAGGACTGCAGACTTTTATTTTCAAGTAGTTCCTACTTTTGCCGCCAAACGCCACCGCCAACGACTACTAGGACTAGTTCAGAACTTAGCTACTAGACACCACCGCAGTCGGCTCTTGGCAACGGACGTAGCAACCTAAGAGCTTTGTTTACATTCTTAATCTATACAATTTTGTTTCACACAGGTGTAATTAGTGGAAAGTTCTTTAACATGCCATTTATCTATGACATGGGACCGCCGGCTTTACTTCCCCTCCGAAGGAAGGCAAACTGAGGGATTTTTAACGCTCTTAAAAAAATCCGATGGCTTCGGCTGGGTTTGAACCCGCTATCTTGGGCATAGAAGCTCAGCATGCTACCGACTAAGCCACCGAAGCCGCTAAGACTCATTTTAACAGAATCCATATGAAATTACGTGTTGATCTGTGAATCAAGAGGACCTGCTTATAAGGAATTTAAGGTTATGAGCGGTGTCGCGTCTATTAATCTAGTTGATCCATATCGTATTCTTCATCTAGGCTAGTGCTGGTGGAAGCTACAAATCATCTAATAAAATGAGATCCGTATTTTATTCTACAATATCTGTAAAATACTCCCTTTTACAATAGATTAACATTTGTGCCAATAATAGTATAAAATAACGGTGTATCAACAATTTCACGTGAGGTTTCTTCTATGTCAAATGTTACACATCATGTGCGACTACTGTAAGGCTCGTATTTTTTTATATACTACGATTGGATAACGATTGTCATAGTTGCGCAGTCCTATTAAGCGAATGCGTTCCTGAAGCGTAGACACACTTTTAAATTAAATGTCTCACGCAAGACATGCATTTTACTTCCTATCACTGTTGTTGTCTGAGGAAGGAATATTCTAAAATAATGAACAACCCTGCACTTCCAATCCATGACGGCATTCCCACTCTGGCAACAAACCGGCTCCGGTCCAGGAATCTACCCCTGCGACTGGCTCAACAGTTTGCTGATAGTAATTTCAACATTGCAGCTAAATGGCGTGAAACATGGACTAGAAATGCCCCACCCGAAGTACGTGACCTCATTGATCCTGTAAAGAAAATCAAGGGATTTGTACAACCGCGACATATATGGAAGACCACTATCCGCATCCGCACAGAACATGGAGTTTGTGCGTACAACCAGCACAAATGGGGGAAGCGGCCAGACCCCTGCTGTGATTGTGGTAGGCCTACATCGAACCAGACCATCAGGCACATTGTGGAAGATTGCAAAATAAGAGCGTACTTAGATGACCCTCACTACTTTTTCAGTGCTACACCATCGAGCCTGGACTGAATAAATAGACTGGGCATAAAGTTGTAGGTCTATATCTGTGCTTGTATGTACTTTTTATTGTTATTAGCCTATTTTCATTTATGAAAAAAAAAATAGGCTTATGAGATCACCTTTTGTCCGTGTGTCTGTGTGTGATGGTTTATTTCCCCCCCCCAAATAACTTCTAAACGGCTGGAGCGATTTCAATGAAACTCGGTAAGTTAATAGCACTATTCCGGATGACCACGACTGTGCCCTTCAAATTTTGTTACGTCTCACCAATCCCATATGGCAGCTGTGCGAAATATTTCACCAGCATTCAATATCTCCGAAACTATTACCGATATCACCCTGGAATATTTTACGGTGATAAAGAGAAATACTAGAAGTTCACCTTTGTGACGTTCGAAAACCTGGTAATTACAAAACCAACATGGCGGCCAAGCGAAGTTGCGACTTTCATATAGACGTTTCTCGCGATTTAAGCAACCAAACTCAATCAAACTTGGTACAGTATATGTTTATACACATTGTAATGCACCTACATCTAACTTCGTTCAATTGTTTACATAACCTCAAGATGGCGACTGTGCGAAATATTTCACCGGCATTCTATATCTCTGAAACTATTAGCGGTATCACCCTGAAATTTTGTACGGAGATAAAGGGCACTACTGGAAGTTCATCTATAAGACTTTCAAAAACCGATTAACTACAAAACGAATATGGCGGCCAAGCAAATTTGAAAATTTGAAATAGACCTTTCTCTCGATTTAACCAACCAAACGCAATGAAACTTGGTACAGCAAATGTTTATACACATTGTAATGCAATGGTATCTAATTTAGTTCAATTGTTTGCATATCCTCAAGATGGCGGGTATGCGAATTTTAAAATTAAGTTTTTATTTCTTGTGTCGTAATCATGCGATCGAATTGAAAGTTTGAATAATGAACCTACGCAATAATTTTCCTTTAGTGGTACATGACTCTATGGCCTATACTTATAACAATCCAACATGGCGACCTTCCGAAATATTTAGATGGATCTCAATATCTACGAATCTATTACAGCAATCAAACTGAATTGTTTAATGTTCATAGGGGCTATGAACATAAGTTCACCTATAGTACTTTCAATAACCTGGTGATCACTAATCCAACATGGCGGCGACACGATGTATAAATATTCACATGGTCGTTTCTCGCAATTTAACCTCCTAAGTGCAGTGACAGCAAATCCTTATACAAATGTTAATCCACTGGTATCTATTTTTTTTTCAATTGTTCTCATAACCACAAGAAGGCAGCTGTGCGAAATTTTAAAATCTCGTTTTTACTTCTTGTGTCCTAATAATGCGTTTGACGTTTGAATAATACACGTACACAATAATCTTCACGAAACAGTACATAACTCTAAGACCTACATATATAAAAATCCAATATGGCGACCATCCGCAATATTTTGTCGGTTCTCGATATCTACGAATCTATTACAGCTATCAAACGGAAATTTCGTATGTTGATAGAGGCAATTAACATAAGTAGGATATATGAAAATAGGCTGTATACTTCTTTGCGGAATTACTTTCTTTTGTTACTATTATTGTTTCATGAACAATGCCATACGCTAAATAAATAAATAAATACATTGTTGTTGTGTGAGGCGGAGATAGAAACTCATGTGAAGAGACTTGAGTGAAAATGAATTACATAATCTACGTGGGAATGGAGTCCCCAACACTAAAACCCAGCGCGGATGCGGATATCCGCGGGTTTATCCGTGGATATCCGCAACATTTTTCGCCATGCACATATAATTTTGATGTCTGTGCGGATAGCGGATAAGCTGCGGATAATGATTGGAGCAAATTTGCGGATAGTTTTTAGTATCCAATCCGAACTCGTTGAATACAATTAGCCTACTATAATATATTTCTACTAGCGGACCCGTGCGAGAAATCTCGCAAGTTCAAAAACCACACTTTTCCCAAAAGGTTTATAATGAAGGAGGAAGGAGGTTATGTTTTTATTTCAAGCAAATGATTATATTACACTATTTACATCTTAGTTAGAATCCAAGTTCTACGTTCCCTAACTTAAGAAGGCAATCACTGAAAATTGGATCATCATAACACTCACCAGTTATTTGATATTTATGAAATTATACGATTTGAGTACACATTCCTTTGATTTACTGTATCTGAAATCCATGCAAAATGATAAAGGAAAGACTTCAGAATGTTAAAATGACATGAAAAAGGCGTCACAGCGGCCATAATGTGAAATTGACAGCAAATAGGAGCATATTTTCCTACAGCAAGAGTATATGCAAATCGCTCATTTTGTACATTATTTTAAAAGTCATGTTTTAAAGAAATTAAACATATTTATGAAATTTGAGTGCAATTCGTCACTGCTAATGTCTATTCACTTTCATTTGAATGCTCATTTGTCACGATCGGTCGCTTGTGAGCGCCGCAGGAGGGATCTATACTACTGAAATAATATATGATGATATAGGACCCAGATGTTTATGACATAGCCTATCATATTCTTCGGTTTTTATTTTTCATGACAAATCTAAGATGATGATTTAAGCTAATCTCATTCACATTATGTCTTCAAGCATAATTAACACTCCGAACTGAAAAGGATTGCAATTCTGGCTGTGTAACATTCATTTTAAACATAGCACATGACATACAAAGCCTAGGGGAGCGACTTTCCCCTCAAATGTGTAAATGTGTTGCTTTAATACTTCATGCTTTATCGAGAAATATTATTGTGATGCCAGCAGATTGGGATAAGAGTCGTGCGGATGCGGGGAGGATGCGGATAACCTATTAGTGGCGTTCTTGTACGCACTTCGAGCGTCCCCAAACGTTTAGGTTTATCTGTGTTTATTTGAAAGTAAGGCAGACCTCCTTTTTGCTCTACTTAAAAGGACTTCACTGTGCAACGGATAGGGAACTGTGTGCTGGTGAATATGAAAAGATACCAGTACTTCACTTCTATTTTCAGATACATTTCAGTATAAAGAGGGCGACTTCGGTCACGTAGTTGGAAGCATGTTGAGCTTCTGTGCTCAAGATCGCGGGTTCGAACCCGGTCGAAGTCGTTGGATTTTGAAGAACGTTAAATATCCCTCAGTATGCCTTCCCTCGGAGGGGAAGTAAAGCCGGCGGTTCCATGTCATAGATTTATGGCATGAAAAGAACCTTCCACTAACTACACATGTGAAAGCTAAAATTTGTCGGTTAGTTTGATAACGCTCTATTAGTTCCAACGTTCGCCGCCGGGAGCTGGCTGCGATGGCATTTAGTAGCCACGTCTTCAGCTACGTGTCGTGGTAGCAAAAGTGGGATCTGCTTGAACAAATTAATCGTCTGCAGTCATTCTACCTGAATCACAGATAACACACACTAATAGAGCCATCACAATTAACACCAGTTATCAGACAGAGTCTACACATACCCGAAGTACATGGGGCTACATGACTGCGTTGTCACAGCCCCTAAACCAACCAACAGTTTAACGTGAAAAATTGACCACTTCGTGGTGTAAAGCCTCGCTCTCTTGTGTGTCGCCCCGAAGGTCCGCATTTGATATCAGCTCTACCAAGAAATTAAATTCTGTTCTGAAAGTTGGGATGGGCTACAGTCATCCTCGTGAGCCAAAACTGATGTGGGGAGTTCGATTCCCCTCTCAGCTATTTTAGAAGTGGTTGGTTCCTTAGTTTAGGGGCTGCGACAACGTGGTCATGTAGCCCCGTGTACTTTGGGTGTGTGTAGAATCTGTCTGATAACCGGTGTTAATTGTGATGACTGTATTAGTGTGTGTTATCTGTTATAATTCAAGTAAGAACTGCAGACAATAATTTCAAGTAGTTCCTACTTTCGCTACCAATTGTTACCGTCCACGACACCTTTCTGTGAACTTGGATACTACAAGATGCCATCGCAACCATCGCCTGGTGACGAACGTTGGAACTTAAGAGCATTAATAAAACCTAACTTACAAAGTTTTGCTTCACACAAGTGTAGTTAGTGAAAGGTTCTCTTACATGACATAAATCTATGACATTGGCCCGCCGGCTTAACTTCCCCTCCGAAGGAAGGTATACAGAGGGATTTCTAACACTTATTAAAAAGTCGGACGACTTCAGCCGGGTTTGAACCCGCGACCTTCGTCATAGAAGCTCAACATGCTACCAACTACGCCACCGAAGCCAACCTAAGAAGTGGTATTCCGTGGTTTCCCACATGTAGCCTACTCTAGGAAATTTCCGGGATACTACCTAACTTAAAGCCACGGTCGTCTCCTTTCAAATTCTAGCTTCAATTTCAAATACACATACTGGTTTTCAGAAAAATTCTACGCACTCCGTGGATGAAATGACCACGAGGTCAAAGCTCCTAAATAAAACTATAATCAAAGCAATTGCCTAGAGTAGAAGTGCAGACATTAGCATGCCCGCAATGGGAATCGAACTCGTTCTATAAAACTGTTCCAGCTTTCACACAAGAATTACATTTCTTGACAGAGCCGTATTTAAGACATGAATACTTACTGGTTGGTGCTTGACCCCCTTAATCACCTGGCTCCATGAATCTCGGTCCGCAGCTTTCCTTCTGCAGCATTTAACCCCCAGCTTTCTCAGGTCGTCTTCATCGCCAAACAATCTTCTCTTGGGTCCTCCTCTTCTCCTTCTCCCAACAGGTTTCCTATGAATACCTGCTGGCCTTTGGCATTATTCTTCCCTACTTAATGAATGAATGAATGAATGAATGAATAAACAAGTTGTTCCGTGAAGAACTATACAGCCTATTTTCATATATCCTACTTATGTTAATTGCCTCTATCAACATACAACATTTTAGTTTGATTGCTGTAATAGATTCGTAGATATTGGGAATCGACTAAATATTCCGGATGGTCGCCATGTTGGCTTTTTATATGTAGGTCTTAGAGTTATGTACTATTACATAAAGATTATGGTGTACGAGTAGTATTCAAACTTCAATCGCATGATTAGGACACAAGAAGTAAAATCGAGATTTTAATATTTCGCACAGCTGCCATCTTGTGGTTATGGAAACAATTGAAAAAATCAGATGCCAGTGGATTAACATTTGTATCAGGATTTACTGTACCGAGTGTCACTGCACTCGAATGGTTAAATTGCGAGAAACGACCATGTGAATATTTATACTTTGCGTCGCCACCATGTTGGATTTGTGATCACCAGGTTATTTAAAGTCCTATAGGTGAACTTATGTCCATAGACCCTATGAACATTAAAATATTCAGTTTGATTGCTGTAATAGATTCGTAGATACTGAAATCCATCTAAATATTATGCTTTTGCATTTTTGAATTTTGCTTTTTGTTTCTTTCTTTAGTTTTCTGCTTTTGCTTTTGTGTTTGAATTTTGCTTTTTGCTTTGTCTTTTTTGTTTGTTTTTTGTTTGTTTTCTGCTTTTGCTGTTATTGATTTTGGCTTTTAAAATTCGCACAGCCGCCATAACGAGGTTATGTAAAAAAATTGAACTAAATTAGATATCAGTGCATTACAGTGTGTATAAACATTTCTTGTACCAAGTTTCATTGCGTTTGAATCATTAAATCGCGAGAAAGGTCTATTTAAAATTTTCAAATTCGCTTGGCCGCCATGTTCGTTTTGTAGTTAACCGGTTTTTGAAAGTCTTAGAGATGAACTCTCAGTAGGGCCCTTAATCTTCCTACAATATTTCAGGGTGATACCGCTAATAGTTTCAGAGATATAGAATGCCGGTGAAATATTTCGCACAGCCGCCATCTTGAGGTTATGTAAACAATTGAACGAAGTTAGATGTCGGTGCATTACAATGTGTATAAACATATACTGTACCGATTTTATTGCGTTCGGTTGGTTAAATCGCGAGAAACGTCTATTTAAATGTCGCAACTTCGCTTGGCCGCCACGTTGGTTTTGTAGTTACCAGGTTTTCAAAAGTCACATAGGTAAACTTCTAGTAGTTCCCTTTATTACCGTAAATTATTCCGGGGTGATGTCGGTAATAGTTTCGGAGATATTGATTGCTGGTGAAATATTTCGCACAGCCGCCATGTTGGATTGGTGAGACGTAACGAAATCTGAAGGGCACGGTCGGGGTCGTCCGAAATTGTGCTATGAACTTGCCGAGTTTCATTGAAACCGCTCCAGCCGTTTAGAAGTTATTAGGGGGAGACACACACCATCACACACACACACACATACAGACACACGGTCAAAAGGTGATCTCATAAGCGTATTTTTTGTCATCAATGAAAATAGGCTAATAAATAAAGCCTGTAGTGTCCCTAGAAGGACAAAGTTCTCTTTCAAAATCGGGATCTCGTTGATTATATCTCACGGGGTGTGCTAGTCACGTGCTATAAGCTTTGAGACTATGACAGTCATAATGTTTACTTGAACCACCGTCTTCCTATCTCCTTCCAATACGTTCTTTGTCTTGCTGTTCTAGACCAGTATGATCCTAGTAGCTGTCGGAAGTCATCCGCCCATCTTCTTCTCGGTCTGCCTTGACTTCTCGCGACGTGCCCTGCCCATTCCACTTAATTCTGGCGGGCATTTGCACAACGTTCCCTGAAGTCGTGCTTTCTTGGAGTCTCTTGTTTGAAACTATATCACTCAGTGATATGCCTAGGATTTTCCTCCCCATTCTCCTCTGGCACACGTCTAATGCTCTCTTTTGCTTGGCCGTTCCGAGTCTGACAGGAAGTCAAAACTGGAATGATGCATGCTTGGAGGGCCACTAATCTGAGTTTCCTGTTTAATGCTTTATCGAACAGTATGAATGTCAATCCCCAGAAGGCGTTCCAAGTTTGAGTTATTCGTCTTTTATTTCTTTGTCCATTCTTTGTGTTAAGGCGATCAATTGGCCTACGTAAATATAATCATCAGTGTATTACAGTGTGATTCCATCTATTAAGATTGGGTTTGGGGGCCTGATGGACATTAGCTTCGTTTTACTGTAGTTATTTTTGAGACCCACTGTTTTACTGGCCCTGCCTAATATTGAAACCAATATTTGCCTGGCCAAACAATCCTACACATTTGTACTAATTCTCCATCCAACATGATCCTTTACTGCTCCTAATTTCTTTCCCGTGATCTTCTTTTCACTCCATAACAGCGAATGTTCTTTTCTGGTAGGTATTATCCAGCATTCTGAGCCGTACGTATTACCAAGACCAACTACAATTCTCAGACCGTAATGTAGAAAAAACATGGCGGCGATGGTTGCCCTGCCAATAGCTAAGATCATGTCAACGGGCTTGTCAAAGTTCGTGTAAATGATTAATTTTACTCACCTAAGAGCATAAAATATATCGTAAGACGAGACTAGGTTCCGAAGAAATATGCATCAATAATTTAGACTTACTTGAATTAATTTATCTATATAGTGCTGGCCTCGAATTATAGGTTTCTTCGTCTTCACCCAAGGGACAGCTACAATAGTCTCACTGTTTCTGTGGTTGAATAACAAGGTTTTAGGCGGGTTATCACGACTTGTATTTAAGTTCAGTAATTATAGAATAATATTATTAGAAAAAAAAAGCAGACTCTGAAGTAGGAGAGAAGAAAATACCCGGTTGCTGAATCGGAATGAAAATAGATGCCTGAAATAATCGAACCAACGCCATAGAGATACAATTCAATTAAGACCTCTCGTGGAATTGCCTGAAAACTCGGGTAAATCATCACACGGAATTAGTTGATTGAAATATGCAAAGAAGTCGTCGTGTGGATATCAGAACACAATTATGGAGAATACTACACACAAGGGACACGAAAATATGTTACCATCTAACCAATTAAACATTCGCTGTTACCGTTTGGAATAGTTGTACGCTGGAAATAGTTGATTTTGTAAATTACTATAGGTTGGGAAGTACCATCTCCCTCTTACGGAATTATCGCGGCACACCATCTCGCAATATAAGTACATAATTGACAAGGTACTCACAACACATTATTACACACATCATAATAAAACATAACTTGCAAGCTGTAAGAATCACAAAAGTATAAATAATGACGGAACACAATGAGTTCACTGTTTGGCACAGGGGGAACATCTTCCTTAACCAATAAAAGAGAAGTTCACTGTATTATTTGGCGTGTAGCCTATACAAGGCAGTGTAGAACATCTGCCAGACTGGTAATGATTTACGGAGGCACATATTGCTGACCGTTCAAGATAACGTCAACGGTTTGGTCTAGCCGTAGATGCACATTGCGTTTTCCCTTTACGTACTTAAGTTCGATACTACTGACGTGTACTAAGTCTATATTATATAAATCCACATGGCCGACTGACTGACTGACTCACTCACTCACTCACTCACTGACATAAATGTTTACCCACTTCCAAATGAGTTACAAACTTGAGATTTGGCAAAAACACTCCTTTCACCTAGCAACCAACATAAAAATTCCAAAAAGGTACATTTTTTAATTTTCAACCCTACAAAAGACAAAAATAATAGGGGGAAACTACAAATCTCCATTAATATCTCTGAGTGTGATATTGTGCATGGCCTATGATGTAGACAATAACACATTACATCTTTTTTGTCTCTTGCTATTTTTTCATACGACGTTTAATTAGGGAGTTATTAATGATTTTGTACTTTTTGGCCGAAATTTTTCTCTGAGTGTGATATTGTGCATGGCCTATGTTGTAGACAATATCACATTACATCTTTTTTGTCTCTTGCTATTTTTTCATACGACGTTTAATTAGGGAGTTATTAATGATTTTGTACTTTTTGGCCGAAATTTTTCTCTGAGTGTGGTATTGTACATGGCCTATGTTGTAGACAATATCACATTACATCTTTTTTGTCTCTTGCTATTTTTTCATACGACGTTTAATTAGGGAGTTATTAATGATTTTGTACTTTTTGGCCGAAATTTTTCTCTGAGTGTGGTATTGTACATGGACTATGTTGTAGACATTAACACATTACATCTTTTTTGTCTCTTGCCATTTTTTCATACGACGTTTAATTAGGGAGTTATTAATGATTTTGTACTTTTTGGCCAAAATTTTTCCATGTCCCACGAATAACTTAAAAATTGATTCGATTGAAATATCCAAAAATAGTTTTTTTAATACTTTTATTATATTTTTTACGTCTTGTAGGGTCGGAAACCAACCTGATATTTTGATGTATTTTTTCGTCCCATGCATTATTGGTTTCAGGTGATAGAAAAATTTTCCACTACATCCCATGCTCATCTATATTATATAAAGCCACATGGCCGACTGACTGACTGACTCACTCACTCACTCACTCACTGACATAAATGTTTACCCACTTCCAAATGAGTTACAAACTTGAGATTTGGCAAAAACACTCCTTTCACCTTGCAACCAACATAAAAATTCCGAAAAGGTACATTTTTTACTTTTCAACCCTACAAAAGACAAAAATAATAGGGGGAAACTACAAATCTCCATTAATATCTCTGAGTGTGATATTGTGCATGGCCTATGATGTAGACACATTACATCTTTTTTGTCTCTTGCTATTTTTTCATACGACGTTTAATTAGGGAGTTATTAATGATTTTGTACTTTTTGGCCAAAATTTTTCTATGTCCCACGAATAACTTAAAAATTGATTCGAATGAAATTTCCAAAAATAGTTTTTTTAATACTTTTATTATATTTTTTACGTCTTGTAGGGTCGGAAACCAACATGATATTTTGATGTATTTTTTCGTCCCATGCATTATTGGTTTCAGGTGATAGAAAAATTTTCCACTACATCCCATGCTCATCTATCTATATATATAAAGCACAAAGTTTGTCTGTTATCTGTCTGTCTGTCTGTCTGTTATGTATACAAATCTACACCGTTTCGCCGATCTGAACCAAAATTTGTATACATACCCTTTGGAACCCTGCGGGTAACCCTGTCAACTTTAAATTTCGGACAGACCACCCCTTTCCCTGCATTTAGGCCCTTTTGCTAAAATCTACACCGTTTCACCGATTTGAACCAAAATTTGTTTACTTACCCTTTGGAACCCTGCGGGTAACACTGTCCACTTAACATTTTGGACAGACCACCCCAATCCCTGCATTTAGGCCCTTTGGTCCAAATCTACACTGTTTCACCGATCAGAACCAAAATTCGTATTCTTACCCTTTGGTACCCTGTGAGTAACACTATCTGCTTGAAATTGTGAAGAGACCACTCCAATCCCTGCATTTAGGCCCTTTGGCACAAATCTACACCGTTTCACCGATCTGAACCAAAATTTGTATACCTGCCCTTTGGAACACTGTGAATAACACTGTATTCTTGAAATTGCGGACAGACCACTCCATTCCCTGCATTTAGGCCCTTTTGCCCAAATCTACACCGCTTCACCGATCACAACCAAAATTTGCATATTTACCCTTTGGAACACTGCGACTAACACTGTCTGCTTGAAATTGCGGAGAGGCTACTCCATCCCCTGGATTTATGCCCTTTGGCACAAATCTACACCGTTTCACCGATGTGAACCAAAATTTGTATACTTAGGCCTACCCTTTGGAACCCTGCGAGTAACACTGTCCATTTAAAATTTCGGACAGACCCCCCCCCCCACTCCCTGCATTTAGGCCTTTTGGCACAAATCTACACCGTTTCACCGATCTGAACCAAAATTTGTATACTTACCCTTTGGAACCCAGCGGGTAACCCTGTCCACTTGAAATTTTGGACAGACCACCCTATGCCCTGCATTTAGGCCCTTTTTCACAAATCTACACCGTTTTACCGATCTGAACCAAATTTTGTACACTTACCCTTTGGAACCCTGCGAGTAACACTGTCCACTTACAATTTCGGACAGACCACCCCATTTCCTGCATTTTGGCCCTTTGGTCCAAATCTACACCGTTTCACCGATCAGAATCAAAATTCGTATTCTTACCCTTTGGTACCCTGCGAGTAACACTGTCCACTTGAAATTGCGGACAGATCACTCCATTCGCCGCATTTAGGCCCTTTGGCCCAAATCTACACCGTTTCACCGATCTCAACCAAAATTTTTATACTTACCCTTTGGAACCCTGCGAGTAACACTGTCCACTTAAAATTTCGGACAGACCACCCCATTCCCTGCATTTAGGCCCTTTGTTCCTAATCTACACCGTTTCACCGATTTGAACCAAAATGTGTATACTTACCCTTTGGAACCCTGCGAGTAACACTGTCCACATACAATTTCGGACCGACCACTCCATTCCCTGCATATAGGTCCTTTGGCACAAATCTACACCGTTTCACCGATTAGAACTAACATTCAGATACTTACCCTTTGGTACCCTACGAGAAATACTGTCTGCTTGAAATTGCCGACAGACCACTCCATTCCCTGCATTTAGGCCCTTTGGCCCAAATCTACAACGTTTCACTGATCTCAACCAAAATTTGTATATTTAAGTTACCCTTTGGAACACTGCGACTAACACTGTTTGCTTGAAATTGCGGAGAGCCACTCCAACCCCTGCATTTAGGCCGTTTGGCACAAATCTGCACCGTTTCGCCGATCTGACTCAAATTTTATAAACTTACCCTTTGGAACCCGACAAGTAACACTGTTCACTTTAAATTTCGGACAGACCACACTATTCCCTGCTTTTTGGCCCTTTGGCACAAAACTTCACCGTTTCACCGATCTCAAATAATTACCCTTTGGAACTCGACGAGTAACACTGTCCACTCGAAATTTCGGACAGACCACTCCATTCCCTGCATTTAGGCCCTTTGGCAAAAATCTATCATGTTTCACCGATCTGAACCAAATTTTACCTACTTACCCTTTGGAACCCGACGTGTAACACTATCTAAATGAAATTTCGGATAGACCATTCCATTTACTGCATTTAGGTTCTTTGGCAAAAATCAACATACATTCACCCATCTAAACCAATCTTTATGTAAGTTACTTACCCTTTGCAACCCGACGAGTAACACTGTCTGCTTGAACTTTCGGACAGAGCACTCCATTCCCTGTATTTAGACCCTTTGCCACAAATCGACATCGCTTCACCAATCTGGACCAAAATTTGTATACTGACTCTTGGGAACCCAACGAGTATCACTGTCCACTTTAAATTTCGGACAGACCACCCATTTCCCTGCATTTAGGCTCTTTGGGACAAATCTACACCGTTTCACTGATCTGAACCAAATTGTTTATAATTACCCATTGGAACCCGACGAGTAGCACTGTCAACATGAAATTTCGGACAGACCAATCTATTCCCTGCATTTAGGCCCTTTGGCACAAATCTACAGGGTTTCACCGATCTGAACCAAATTTGGAACCCGATGAGTAACACTGTCCACTTGAAATTTCTGACATACCACTCCATTTACCTGCATTTAGCTCAGGAATCCCTCGGGGTTGCCAGCTTCCTAACTCACCAGCCATGAGCCCTTGAGGGTGTACCAGAAGTGGTGGGGCTACACACACCCTGCCTCTTTGAGGGCCTTGAGCAGAAGACAGGAGATATTATGAAAAGGAAAAGAAGGCAGACCCCTCGAAGAATGAGGCCATAAGGAAAGATGAGACAACGGCCAATTAAGACGGGAAATTGAAAGACTCCCTAGCCCTCGGATACCCTAATACAGTCGGAGTCGGAAGAGAACAAGAGTTGACGAAGGAAGGCCGACAGGAAAGAGAAGTGAAAGGAGCCCAGCAACAGGAAGTAGAAGCGATGCCAGACTCAGCTGGGATCCCGTGGTCGCCAACCCACGTCCCACAAGTCGTGAGACCCGGGGGGGGGCAGTTGTGAGAATAGCTTACTGATTCATCGCGAGGTGACATGAGAGGACTTTCCAGAGCCCACCGTGTTATCTGCTGTCTATGCTGATGCCAGCACAGGGCCGTTGCTCAAGCCAATGTGGTGTTGCGAAAGAGTGAGTGATTCCTCGGCCAATCTAAATACGGCGGGGAACCCCGAATATGTGTCATCATATTTCGTCATCATCTGCGATCATCTCAGGTTCGTGCACCTTGGACCCATATTCTTTGCCGAGCAGAACACCATAAGCTCTTTCACTAGACGCTTCGAGTACAGGCCTAAGCCAGAAAATAAGGTTGAGACTTTGGAAGACATCGAAGCTAGACATCTGAATTACCTATATCAGTTTTAAAATTACACCATGTTCGTTTAGTAGTAATTTTTTCATTACCTTATTATTGTCATCTTAAGTGCAAATGACCTAGATATTACGCGCATCATACCACTAATCACCGCCGCATAAAGTCTTTCTCGACTGTGATTTTTAAAATATTTATTTTTATTACAGTACATTGTGTACATTATTAGTTGAAGTGTCAATTCAATATAGGTAGTAGTTTCCCATCATCCTCATCATAAGGGCAAATGCCCTAGATGTTATGCCCATTACACCATTGATCACCACACAAAATAAGTCTTCCTCGCCTGAGAATTTTGAAAGATGTATTTCCATTACGGTAGTTTGTAAGTTTGACGTTTCAATTCAACAGTAGTTTTCATTATCATCCTGATCAAAAGGGCAAATGACCTAGATATTACGCCCTCATTGTCTTTGGGGGCAAATGACCTAGATTTTAAATCCATTATATTTCTAAGGATACTTTGAGACATTATCATCATTCCACCGGGCGAAGCCGGGTACTACTGCTAGTATTATATAAAGCCACATGGCCGACTGACTGACTGACTCACTCACTCACTCACTCACTGACATAAATGTTTACCCACTTCCAAATGAGGTACAAACTTGAGATTTGGCAAAAAAACTCCTTTCACCTTGCAACCAACATAAAAATTCCGAAAAGGTACATTTTTTACTTTTCAACCCTACAAAAGACAAAAATAATAGGGGGAAACTACAAATCTCCATTAATATCTCTGAGTGTGATATTGTGCATGGCCTATGATGTAGACAATAACACATTACATCTTTTTTGTCTCTTGCTATTTTTTCATACGACGTTTAATTAGGGAGTTATTAATGATTTTGTACTTTTTGGCCGAAATTTTTCTCTGAGTGTGGTATTGTACATGGACTATGTTGTAGACATTAACACATTACATCTTTTTTGTCTCTTGCCATTTTTTCATACGACGTTTAATTAGGGAGTTATTAATGATTTTGTACTTTTTGGCCGAAATTTTTCTCTGAGTGTGATATTGTACATGGCCTATGTTGTAGACATTAACACATTACATCTTTTTTGTCTCTTGCTATTTCATCATACGACGTTTAATTAGGGAGTTATTAATGATTTTGTACTTTTTGGCCAAAATTTTTCTATGTCCCACGAATAACTTAAAAATTGATTCGAATGAAATTTCCAAAAATAGTTTTTTTAATACTTTTATTATATTTTTTACGTCTTGTAGGGTCGGAAACCAACATGATATTTTGATGTATTTTTTCGTCCCATGCATTATTGGTTTCAGGTGATAGAAAAATTTTCCACTACATCCCATGCTCATCTATATTATATAAAGCCACATGGCCGACTGACTGACTGACTGACTCACTCACTCACTCACTGACATAAATGTTTACCCACTTCCAAATGAGGTACAAACTTGAGATTTGGCAAAAACACTCCTTTCACCTTGCAACCAACATAAAAATTCCGAAAAGGTACATTTTTTAATTTTCAACCCTACAAAAGACAAAAATAATAGGGGGAAACTACAAATCTCCATTAATATCTCTGAGTGTGATATTGTGCATGGCCTATGATGTAGACAATAACACATTACATCTTTTTTGTCTCTTGCTATTTTTTCATACGACGTTTAATTAGGAAGTTATTAATGATTTTGTACTTTTTGGCCGAAATTTTTCTCTGAGTGTGATATTGTGCATGGCCTATGTTGTAGACAATATCACATTACATCTTTTTTGTCTCTTGCTATTTTTTCATACGACGTTTAATTAGGGATTTATTAATGATTTTGTACTTTTTGGCCGAAATTTTTCTCTGAGTGTGGTATTGTACATGGACTATGTTGTAGACATTAACACATTACATCTTTTTTGTCTCTTGCCATTTTTTCATACGACGTTTAATTAGGGAGTTATTAATGATTTTGTACTTTTTGGCCAAAATGTTTCTATGTCCCACGAATAACTTAAAAATTGATTCGAATGAAATTTCCAAAAATAGTTTTTTTAATACTTTTATTATATTTTTTACGTCTTGTAGGGTCGGAAACCAACATGATATTTTGATGTATTTTTTCGTCCCATGCATTTTTGGTTTCAGGTGATGGAATTATTTTCCATTAGGACCCATGCTCAACTATATAGCTTTGTTATAGGTTAATTTCCAGTATGATCTGATTATGTATTGTATTATTTATAGAGGGGTTTTGTGGGATTGGAAACAATATATGATTTTGAGTCTAATTTTATACTCTTCATGCAGTCTGTATCATGTGAGTTACTGTCTCTGTAGGCTTTTTAAAGAAGGTATAGTACCTAATATTTTCCGCTGTGTGCTTTAATTCTATTGAAGGGTTTTATTTTTCGTCAATTAAATATTTTCGTTTGCCAGTACTTGATTCTTCTTAGCCGTTTTTGAAAGGAACGAGCAACTTGAATTCACAAGTGAATGCGGCGAATCCTACTGACTTCCGGGGTACTTCATTTTTTTATTTTTCTGCCTTAACTTTACGGTTGCATTGCACAAATGTATTTAATATAACTGATTTTAATCATTCTGCTGTATTTTAGCCTACTTTTCTCATTTTGCAAAAAGGAAGAAAAAGTAGACTTATTTGATCGATCCGGGGAAATGTGTGTCTGTCTGTCCTTCTGTCTGTCTGGCTGTGTGTGTGTCCTCCCGTATCAACTCCTATACGGCTGCAGCTATCGAAACCAAATTTGGTATGAGTAAGGATCTACACCTGAATATCTCACGGCCATATTTGAAATTGACATCAGTGCTACCAACTGCTGAAAAACGCAATTGAAATTTTAGCTCTATGTTGGATATCTCAGAAGTTATGGATGCGAACTCTTCCTAAATTGGCACACAAATAGACGATAACTTTCCAGATTAATTTTCAGAAGTTCATACATGTCAGTGTTGCCAACATGATTCTAATTCTGCCGATAAGTCCATAATATAAATGAATGTAACTTTTATACTGTCAATTGAATTTCAACCAAATACCATATGTACTATGTGTACTATAACAGATATGACTGTACGTATTCTAATGAGCCGCCAGGGCTGCCAACTGTTGATAAATGGTCTCTATATATTTTAACATCAATATCAATATATCAGAAAGTATGCAAGCCAACGGCTCTAAACCTTGCACACGTATAGTATCTAAAATTCTACCTTAGTTTGGCGTAACTTATATACATCAGTGCTGCCAACACGATTATATGCCTGTTGATAGGTCCAGTCTTTAAATGCATATAACTTCTATACTAACAAATGGATTTCGACCAAATTTCGTATGTGCCTTGTGTACCATAATAGTTATTACTGTACGTATTCGTAAGAACCAGCAGGACTGCCAACTGATAGTAAGTGCTCTCTCTAATTGTTCAATCCTAATATCAATATATCAGAAAGTATGCAAGCCATCAGCTCTAAACTTTGCACACGTATAGCACCTGACATTCTAGATTAATTTGGAGTAAGTAATACACCTCAGTACTGCCAACATGATTCTAAGCTTTCTGATAGTTTAAATTTTAATTTCATGTAACTTCTATACTCACAAATGGATTTATCCAAAATTGGCACTATATTAGATCGTAATATTTGCGTTTATTTCTGAGCATCACATACATGACTTTGTTCCCAACGCGCACTGATAAATCCAATATCAAACACCATGTAACGTCCATACTATCCATTAGACTTCAACTAAATGTTGTATGTGCATTCTATACCTTATGAGATCGAACTAAGAAGATATTCAGAGTCGCTAGGGCTGCCAACTGTAGTAAGTTACTCTATTAGGCTTCACTATTTCAGGTGTATTTCAAACTGTAGTACTTATAAATGTTAGTATTACCAACTTGATTTCGTCATTATTCTAGATAGGTCTATATAGATTGGCATGAATTCTAATATTAAAGAAAAGTAGGCTCTCTAGTTCGTCACGGAACTACTTGTTTTTTTTTTAAATGATCATATTAGGACGTTAATCGAGGTGCATATTTAGAGGGGCATATTTAGAGGTGCTCAATATTGTAGAAAATTAATTTACATTCAACCACATAGAAACTGATATTCAATATATGTCGTATTTTTAGCCTACTTTTCACATTTAGCAAAACTGAGGAAAAGGTAGACTTATGAGATCGATCCGGCAAATGTGTGTCTTTCCTTCTGTCTGTCTGTCTGTCCTTCTGTCTGTCTGTCTGTCTGTCTGTCTGTCTGGCTGGCTGTGTGTGTGTCCACCCCTATCAACTCCTAAACGGCTGCAGCAATCGAAACAATATTTGGTAGGAGTAAAGATCTATACCTGAATATCTCAATGCCGTATTTGAAAATGATGTCAGTGATACCAACTGCTGAAAAATCGCAATTGAAATTTGAGCTCCATGTTTGATACTTTGAAAGGTATGTATGGGACCTATTTTAAAATTGGCACACGTATACACAATACTATTTCAGTTTAATTTCTAGGAGGACATATATGGCAGTGTTGCCAAAATGATTATAAGCCTGCTGATAGGTCCAATTTTTAAATGCATATATCTTCTATACTATCAATTGGATTTCAACCAAATTTCGTATGTGTTATATACCATAACACATTATGTCTATGCGTATTCTTAAGAGCAACCAAGGCTGCCAACTGTTAATAAATGCAGTTTCTATTTTTTGTTACCCTAATATCAATAAATCAGAAAGTATGCAAGCCAATAGCCCTAAACTTTCCACACGTACAGTACCTGGCATTCTAGATTAATTTGGAGTAACTAATATACTTCAGTGCTGCCCACCTGATTTTAAAATGCATATAACTTCTAAACTAACTAATGTATTTAATTCAAAATTGGCACAACAATAAATAATATTATTTCAGATTATTTCTGACCGAATACATGCATGACATTGATGCCAACATGATTTTACGCACGCTGTTAGATCCAATGTTTAACTGCATGTAACGTCCATGCAATCCATTGGTCATGAATCAAATTTTGTATTCTATACCTTAAGAGATGGAACTAAGAATATATTCAGTCACCAGGGCTGCCAACTGTAGTGCACTATTAGGCTACATTATGCCATGTATACAGTATTTAGAACTAATTAGAAATTTCGATATTTCCAACTTAATTTCGTCATTATTCTAGACAAATGCATATAGATAATCATTGGCATGAATCTTACATTTTAAGAAAAGTAGGCACTTTAATTCGTCACGGAACTTCTTGTTCTTTCTGTGATTAATAATCGGGTGAGTAAATACCCATATAGTCTACACATCATATTAGTGAAAATGGAAGGAAGTTTGTAATTTGACATGGCCGTTAATCTCTTGAACATGAGGCACGGGACCTCCTCTTTTTGTGTGGATTCTCAACCACAGCACTTGATATTTCAGATGGTAAATCTCACATGCGTTCGATGAGAAGTGAACCCAGTCAGCCTTGGTAAGAGGCAAGAGTCATGACTTCAGCATCACCACGTCACCTTCATAATAATAATAATAATAATAATAATAATAATAATAATAATAATAATAATAATAATAATAATAATAATGATATTAATCGGAATAGAAAGTCGAATGTTATTGCCAAACACATATAGAACTGAATGGGGAAAAGAATCTATATTTGCAAATATGCGTAATGTTGTAAACTAATTACTGGAGGTATTGCGTTCGTGTAAGTTTCTTAGTTCCAAGAAATTTACAGTTTCTGTGATATATTAATGGGTTAATATATTACATGTTCTGAACAGCAGCGCATCGGAATTTTGGAAAACAGACTGTTTTGCTAGGGGACCTGCTTTATCAAATCTTCCCGCCATGATATACAGTAACTGGCAGTAGGCTAAATGACTTTTCATAATAAAACTCCTGAAAACGGTATTACAGGTAGGCTAGGGGATCTGCGTTAACGAAATTTCTTGTCATGATATAACTGGCAGTAGGCTAGGGGACATGCCTTGGCTAAACTCACCCCCCCCCCCCCAATATTATTATAACTAGAAGTATACTAGAGGACCAGCCATGTCCAAACAGACTTAAAACATATCAGTGCGCACATTCCACCCTCAATTGGAAATATATTTTAAAAGTGGGAAAAGAGATGTCAAAAGAGGCAATAACACTATAGAGAATTAAAATTTGGACTCGTAACAAAACATTATCATATATTAAGTAGTGGATTTTTATGGACTTGAGGGCAAGTGCAAAAAAAAATCCGAAAATTGGACACGCAACAAATGTGCGGGACTTCGTACACTGAAGATACTATAAACTTATAGAAATTTATAACAAAGCAAAACTAAGATTTTATTCAGACCATTAGCATAATTTATATTGGTAGGTGACACCCACGAATCAACTAAAAAATGTACATCAATGGAAAATCTGCATGCAACATATTCGTCTTTATTATTATTACAAAGTCACAGCAAACATAAAAACCGTAAATTCAGAACGATATGTTTTAAACACTTCAACCCATTACTTTCCCTAAAAATAGGGGGGCTTGGGGGCGGAGCCCCCAACGAGCAAAGCGAGTTATTATTATATTGTCACTAACTAGCAAATCAAAGCGGTGTATATTCTTGAGACACTTCTATTATGCATTAGTCTTAGGTACTTCAACATCCGAAGTAAAAGACACAATGCCATCGGTTGACTGGACAATCATCACACAAACGAACCAGTCCATATTAACCCTTTATAGGTTAGTGGTTAGTATATTAACCAGCTACCAAAAGGACAATTTATATTGTCAAAGACGCAGATGATTGAATCTTTCACTCATATTTCAACTAATTCTTGTGGAAGTGTTAATGTGTCTGTAAACCAAACATTATTAGTTTATCTCCTTGACCTAGGGTGCTGGATAAATATTTTAATAAAACAATTAAAATAAAAAAGTAAAAAATAAAAAATGGTAATAAAAATTAGGCATTTTAATTTTTATTTTTATTATCCTAGTTTTCTTTACTGTTTAGTTTTAATTGTTTACTATTTTTAATTGGTTAATAATGCTTAATATGCCTCTAAATTTTGAAAAGAAATAAGCTTATTAAAATGAAATTTCTAATAATTTTACCATTTTAATTGTAAAATTATAAAAGTAATTATGAGCATTAAAATGTTAAAGAAAACAAAAAATTAAATTAATAGACCAATAATTATAACTAGGCTAAAATAATTAAATGTAAATAAATACAAATAAAATAGATTTGATACTGTACTATTCTGCCCGATAAAGGGTTAAGCGTATTATCACATATTTACATACGATTGCAGTACATTAACGCGAACTGGACTTTACAGACATACAGAAAACACTAAAAATTACAGATGAGCGACAGTTTATCCCAACTTTCATCAAACGAATCTAATCAAAGCTAAATAGTGTATCCAAGCAACGAATGTAAACGAACAATATGCCGGGGCTTCAGAATACTCCATTTTCACACTTTCGAGACCTGCATTAAGGTCTGAGTATTGTAGTTGGTCTTGGTAACACCCTTTCAACATTTGGTTGCGCGGGAGCGTCAGCGTTTGTTGTTTATTGTAGCATGAGTCCTGCGGGGCGAAGCGGAGGGCACAGCGATAACAGAGTGCATTCCGCACATAAGTCAAGCAGCATTGCGCGTCACAGGAACTCATGTTACCATGGACAGTTAAACGATGACAGAGGTTACTGGAGCTGAGTCATATCCTGCTCCCGCAACTGTACCTGTCAACGAAGCAGGCTGACGTGTGACACAATAAACAAAGAATAGTGCCCATCTCGACCGCCGACAATCAATTCGTGAAAGGTTAATAACTTGATTTGATTTGAAACAAGAGTGGCTTTTGATCTCAGTACATACTGTAGCACTCTATGGGAAATAAATGAAATGTAATAACTTAACAATGAAATTTTCGCTCTTCATTCTGAATTTTCTTAATTTCCTTACATAGCTATGCAAACATAGTGGCATTTAATATTACAATTCACTTAAATTCTCTATATTCAGTATTACCTACACTTTTATTAGTAGGCAGACCTTTACATGCATCCAGACGATCAAGCAAAGCTTTTCCAGTGTGGTTAGGAGGAATAGAGTCTAAATATTTCCGTTTGTCATTAGCTTTGGCA
Source organism: Meconema thalassinum (assembly GCA_946902985.2). Taxonomy (NCBI): domain Eukaryota; kingdom Metazoa; phylum Arthropoda; class Insecta; order Orthoptera; family Tettigoniidae; genus Meconema; species Meconema thalassinum. Next base: position 437,793,623 of record OX336393.1, on the reverse strand, counting down.
GGTATTTACTACGTTCTTCACTGTACAATCTAGCAGGGTAAAGGCTACGACCTGTTCAATTAGCATGTGTCACTGAACAATGCAGAATTTACTATTGATGCCATCACCATATTTCCATGAAATCCAACCACTTTATATATTTAGTGACACTCCAGTTTACTTTTCTCTCACGGAACTACCTACTTTTACTGCTATTAGCAGACTGAATAAGCTTTATAAATTGGGGCAGACGCGCATGAACCTGAATGGAGGGAAACTTCAAGCCAACGACATGAATTGTTTTCCAATTCAACACGTGGATAACACCTTCTTAGGTTTGAAAACTTGAGAACACAAGGGAAGGGGTTGAATAAAGAGAAGCATTATGTGTCGAACAAGTTTTTCTTAAAAACAAGACTTGCGTGGTTTTAATCTCTCCTCTTTAATTGTTAGATTGTTCCGTTGCCTTAATTTAGGTACCAACCCAGCATTTGCTTGGAGGAGAAGTGTGAAACCCCGGAAATCCACTTCTAGGTTGACTGAGATGGGAATCGAACTCAGCTCTGCCTCACGAGGCTCAGTGTATCCCCATTCAATCATTCAGCCTTTTATAGGTAGGCGGATTCGGTGGCATAGTTGGTAGCATGCTGAGCTTCTATGCCCAAGGTCGCGGGTTCAAACCCGGCCGAAGTCGTCGGATTTTTAAAGAGCGTTAAAATCCCTCAGTATGCCTTCATTCGTAGGGGAAGTAATGCCGGTGGTCCCGTATCAGAGATTTATGGCATGAAAAAGAACCTTCCACTAACTACACTTGTGTGAAGCAAAAATTTGTAGGTTAGAATTGATAACGCTCTATTAGTCCCAACGTTCGCGACCAGGTGCTGACTGCGATGCCATCTTATTCCCAAGTCGCAAGCTAGGTGTCATGGACGATGGTATTTGGTGGCGAAAGTAGGAACTACAGTACTTGAAATTATTGTCTGCAATCGTTACTTGAATTAAAATCAGATAACACACTCTAATACAGTCATCACAATTAACACCGGTTATCAGACAGATTCTACACACACCCAAAGTACACGGGGCTACATGACCGCGCTGTCGCAGCCCCTAAACTAAGGAACTAACCAACCCCTTGCATAGGTAATTTGAAGAAATGAAAGAAACATACGTGTTTTGGTTCTTTGTGGCACTGTTTCTCATATCAACGTTCATACATATGCAGGGACGCACCCAGACTTTCGGTTTGGAGGGGGCTTTCCTCAATAACATGATTTCAGCTATGGAAAGAGAATGTGTCCATTATTAGTCTTGTATGTAAATATGTATATATGAGACCATATGCATAAAAAGATATTCTATAAGATCAAACATACTGTAGAATGCTCTGTTAAAACCAATACAAAAGATGCTATTATTTAAACAAAATGTGCATTGGTTTTATACAAATTTTAGTTACAGTACCATTGAGCTAAGGTTATGCAAGTAATAAAAAGGAAAAGCATGATTTTTATCAAGAATTAACTTTTGATCACGATCAGAGTGATAACGACTGGATTGCTCTGCTCACTATTATAACTATATATCCAGCTACCAGGATCGTCAGATTGATGTGTAACATCAATTATCTGCAATCATTTACTAAGTTTTGAGTTGTTTATACCAATAACTAGTACGGTATAGGTTTTAGGAAATTATTAATAACATTTTGATTTTCAATACGTAAATTTAATTGGAACTAAAAGTTACATTTTAAAAATTACGAGATGTAATTGTATACCATAGTGTTATGGATTGTAACAAATATTTTATGTACTGAACGTGAAAATATATAAGTTATTTAAATTTTCCTTAATAACTAACATTATAATAAAAAACTTGAACATTTCTAGAATTTCAAGTTGAACTTAATTACACAGACTGAATGCAGGTTTAAACAGATAGTTGAATACAAATCATGTATTAATGAATTAACATTAACATTGTTTGAATAAAGTAGAAACTCAAATTTCACAGAACAAAATCCAGCCGCCTAGCAGATTTTTTCAAAACGGAAACTACCTCTGTACTGGTGACTTCAATTTCTCGGTGAATATTCAGTGCTGCTAGTCCAGTCAGCCTGTCTGCACCCATGGTATTCCTAAGATATGTTTTCAGCCGACGTAGTGTAGAAAATGACCTCTCAGCAGTGCTTGTAGTCACAGGGATGGTACACAAAATTCTCAACAATGTGTGGATATTAGGAAACAAGTCCTTGTCACATAGATTCAACACATCGATTGCGTTCTTAGGGATATTAGCGTAGGTCTTGAAGCTCTTGTGCCACAGTTCAAACTCAGCCATAAGCAGGCCTTTGTTGTTTCCTCCACTTTCAATTATGTCATTCTTATAAAAATTACACAGCTGTAAGAAATCAGGTTGCATTTTTTCTTGGAAGGTTTCTTTATGTGTATGTGATGCATTGGCTGATGGCAGTAAGCACTCAAAACTCTTTAATAAGCCTTTATGCTTGATGAATCGAGATTCCAATGAAATAATGAAAGAGTCAATCCAAGGGATGAAAACAGATCTTTTATAGTATACTTCTGGAGTTTCTGCCGGTATGTTGCTTCTGTTCAGTTGTCTTCCAACTGTTCGAGGCATCGAAATTATTGAACCGCAGTTATTAGCAATTTTGGTAGCTTCTTCAAACAACGAGTGAAATTCTTGATCTGCATTTTTTAGCCTATTTTCAATTTTGAAAAAATAGGCTTATGAGATCACCTTTTGTCCGTGTGTGTGTGCGTGTGTGTGTGTGTGTGTGTGTGTGTGATTCGTGTGTGTGTCCCCCCCTAATAAAATCTAAACGGCAGGAGCGATTTCAATGAAACTCGGAAAGTTCATAGCACTATTCCCGGCGACCTCGACCGTTCCCTTCAAATTTTGTTACGACTCACCAATCCAACATGGCGGCTGTGCGAAATATTTCACCAGCATTCAATATCTCCGAAACTATTACCGATATTACCCTGCCATTTTCTATGGTGATAGAGGGAACTACTATAAGTTCACTTATGTGACTTTTGAAAACACGGTAACTACAAAACCAACATGGCGGCCAAGCGAATTTGCGACTTTTAAATAGACGTTTCTCGCGATTTGACCAACCAAACGCAATGAAACTTGGTACAGTATATGTTTATATACATTGTAATGCACCGACATCTAACTTCGTTCAATTGTTTACATAATCACAAAATGGCGGATGTGCGAAATATTTCACCGGCATTCTATATCTCTGAAACTATTAGCGGCATCACCCTAAAATTTTGTACGGAGATAAAGGGCACTACTGGAAGTCCATCTATATGATTTTCAAAAACCGATTAACTACAAAACGAACATGGCGGCCAAGCGAATTTGAACATTTTAAATAGACCTTTATCGCGATTTAATGTTCCAAGCGCACTGAAACCTGGTACAGGAAATATTTATACACATTGTAATCCACTGGTATCTAATTTAGTTCAATTGTTTACATAACCTCAAGATGGCGGCTGTGCGAATTTTAAAATTAAGTTTTTATTTCTTGTGATGTAGTCATGCGATCGAAGTGAAAGTTTGAATAATGAACCTACGCAATAATTTTCCTTTAATGGTACATGACTCTATGGCCTATACATTTAACAATCCAACATGGCGACCATCCGAAATATTTAGACGATACTGAATATCTACGAATTTATTTAACAATCAAACTGCATTTTTTAATGTTCATAGGGGCTATGAACTTAAGTTCACCTATAGGACTTTAAATAACCTGGTGATCACAAATCCAACATGGCGGTGACGCGAATTATAAATATTCACATGGACATTTCTCGCAATTTAACCATCCGCGTGCAGTGAAACTTGGTACAGTAAATCTTTATCCGAATGTTAATCCACTGGCATCTAATTTATTTCAATTGTTTCCATAACCTCAAGATGGCAGCTGTGAAAATTTTTAAATCTCCTTGTTTTTTCTTGTGTCCTAATTATGCGATTGAAGTCTGAATGCTACACGTACACAATAATCTGCATGTAACAGTACATAACTCTAGGACCTACATATATAAAATCCAACATGGCGACCATCCGAAATATTTAGTCGGTTCTCAATATCTACGAATCTATTATAGCAATCAAACTGAAATTGTGTATGCTGATAGAGGCAATTAACATAAGTAGGATATATGAAAATAGGCTGTATAGTTCTTCACGGAACTACTTGTTCTTAGAGATTTTAAGCTTTCAATCACAGTTTCAGCGTGTGTAATTGCAGATGATAAATCTAAATCAGTTCCCTGAAGCTATTTGCTTAGGTTTACTGTGTAACCAAGCAGTTTTTCTGATGCCATGAGAGAATTTATATATTCACCCTGACTTAATGAGTTTAGTAGTATTAGAGCTCCTGATGAAGATTCCCTATCATTCCAGTTTTTAATCTCCTCTAACGCTACTTCAAGAGGTTGCAGCAGTTCTTTCATAACAAAAATAGCATCGTGCCTTTGTACCCATCTCGTTGGACAAAGCTGCAGGAGTTTTTTCTTGTCGGTTTCAAGATTTACCTCTGATTCAATGCACTGTTTTAAAACTGCTTGTCTTTTAGGAGTGATAAAAATCCCACAACTTCTCCACTATTCCAAAGCAGTTCCTGATTGATACAACCTCAGACGCGGTCGACAATGCCAGGTTAAGGCTATGAGAAGCGCAATGCACGTATATTGCTGTGGGGTGAGCTTCTTGGATGCACGCTTGAGCCCCTTTAAACTTTGCACTCATGGCAGCCGCCCCACCGTACCCCTGGCCACGTAGGTTATGTATGTCTATATTACTGTCTTCAAGACTTTTAATCAATGTTTTTGCCAATACGCTACCCGTAGTAGAGGTTAGAGGCATGAACTTCAAAAATTGCTCACATATTTCATAACCACTTAGAGTATTTGGGGTTACATAACGTAAACACAAAGAAAACTGTTCAACAGTTGAAATATCAGATGTTTCATCTGCGAGAACACTAAAAAACTTAGCTTCTTTTACTTTACTTGCTATTTTTTCAGTTATTATTTGGTTACAAGCATCGATGACTTGATTTTGAAAATTCCAACTTATATAGGTCGCATTTTTGCCACATGACCCAAAGTGATCTTTCAAATTGTTGTCACCTGCTTCAATTCTAGCTCTGAGCAAAGCTCTTAAGTTCCCCTCATTTTCAAATGGTTTGCTGTCGATTTGAAACTGACCATAATCTCTATGGCCCCTAAGGGCGATATTTTGCCTGCCACACAAAATAACAGTTTCTACTATTGGAATTATTCTTTTCACATTATTTTGGGCTTGGACATCTTTTCCTTTATCAAGAGATTTGTCAATCGGTTTCATTCGGCAGTCCATAACTCTTTTAAAGTCAGCTGCGCTTACACATGAGTCTTTATGATACTGCGAGTTGGCATGTTTTTCAAACTTTTCTAGTGCTTTTTTCCAGTTACAAAAACCTTCTTCAACAAGTTGTCCAGTATGTTGAGCGTTACTCTTACCTACTTCTTTTTTTGAAAAAAAAAAAAAGCATACAATGGACACAGTATGCAGAGTCTTCAATTCCAGAATACGAAAGCCAGGTATATTTATTTAGCCATGGAAACGAAAATTTTCGTTGTTGGTTCCCATGCGATCTAAAAGGAAAGTTAAAGTTGCTCTGAGGAACCCATTTGTCATTCAAAACTTTGAACTTTTCATTGTCCGTCAACACTTTGTTTTTAAATAAACCAATGTCCAAATCCATGTTATGTTTACTTACAACGGCCTTAGGCCTGCTCACATTTGCCTCTGAGCCCTCCTGTGACGAAAAACTTGGCTGTTTTTCTATGCTTGCAGTCCTTGTTAACAGTTCCTTACTCGTTGAAGGATCGCCACATTCACTAACACTAACCGCATCATATTTATTGATTTTTAACGGTTTAAAATAGTTTTGGATGTTTGACTTTCTTTTGTCTCCCATTACGACTAGTCCAATTGGACACACTACGAACACCAATAGCCAATAGAAAATACAAACACAATAACAATCATCGAATCAACTTTTACAAACACCACTACTGACTTGACGCCTGACACAGAACACAGCACAATACCTTGGGGAGAGAAATTTTCACCGCTGTCCCACGCGCGTCTTGCTCCGAGCATAGTTACGACAACGGACGGAAATATCCGATCGTGTTGTGTTTACAATAAATATTACTAGCGGACCCGTGCGAGAAATCTCGCATGTTCACAAACCACACTTTTCCCAATAGGTTTTGCAAATCGAACACTTTTTACAAAAATTGATATTTAAGAAATTTAGAATGCAATTTGTCACTGATTGAGTGTGCTGTAACACTCATTGGTTATTCGATATTTATGAAATCATACTATTTGTGTACTCATTCCTTTGATTTAGGCAACTGTTTCTGAAATCCATGCAAAATTATAAAGCAAAGACCTCAATGTTAAAATGACATGAAATGGGCGTCACAGCGACCAAAATGTGAAGTAAACAGCAATTATGGAGCGTATTTTCATACATCAACAGTATATGCAAATCGCACACTTCGTACATTTTTAAAGTCATTTTTTTTAAAGAAATTATTGATATTTATGGAATTAGAGAGCAATTCGTCATTGCTAATGTCTATTCTATTTCATTTGAATGCTCATTTTCACAATCGGTCGCTTGTGAGCGCTGCAGGAGGGATATATACTAGGCCTACTGAAATAATATAGGCCTATATATGATTATCACTCAAGTGTTGCTTAAATATAGGCCTAACATAATTCTATTTTAAACAGTAGAAAATCGCAAAATGTTCCAACGTTCCAACACTAAACATTCTGGAACCCGTTATGCAATCAATTTTCTTGAAAGATATCATAAATGTTTTTAAAGTGTTCCCAGGTTTTTTGGGGGGGCTTAAGCCCCCAAAGTCCCCCCCCCCCCCCCTGGGTGCGCCCCTGTATGTATTCCTGTACAGCTTGTTTCTGTTAAGGCCGGTATGACGGAGTGTACGTACGCGATATCTATATGAAATATGTTTATCTTGGGTAGACCATAGCGTGGTTGTTTATCTGTACACTTGAATATTTCCCTGTATTGAACTTGTTCCCAATAGCATCGTCGTAGGAAGGAATGACAACGATTCCAGGTTCGAGCTGCAAGACGCTTGAGCATTGTTGAGCTAACATGAAGGCGCTGATGATCAAAGTCATTTTGGCTACAATTATAATATTAATCACTATTACAACGCCCAACTAAGGAGCGTGATTGAACCTAATTAGCAGATGAATATGAATTTACTTTCTTAATTTTTCGAAGTCTCTTCATTCTCTCCATGCGGTCGTGGCTCTCATCCGAGGGTTTGTAGAAAAGAGATGTTTCTTCGCCAACGTTCCCATAACATTTCGTTGACTTCTTGCAGGTCATTTTCAATTTCTATTATCCATATTCTTGAGTTTAAGTGAGGAGGCTTGGTTAAATATCCTTTTAGCAAGTCTTTCATAGCCCATTCTTTAAATATGTCCATAAAATTCCAATCGTCTTTTTCTATTAGGGACTGATATTTTCTCGGAATGTTGGTTGGTTGGTTCCTCAGTTTCCGCGCTGCGACAACACGGTCATGTAGCCCCGTGTACTTTGGGTGTGTGTAGAATCTGTCTGATAACCGGTGTTAATTGTGATGACTGTATTAGTGTGTGTTACCTGTTTTTTAAATTCAAGTAAGGACTGCAGACTTTGGGTTATTCAAATAGCTCCTACTTGTGCCGCCAAACGCCACAGTCAATGACTACTAGTTCAGAACTTAGCTACTAGACGCCACCGCAGTCGGCTCTTGGCAACGAACGTAGGAACCTAAGAGCGTTGTTTACATTCTTAACCTATACATTTAGCTTCACACAGGTGAAATTAGTGGAAGGTTCTTTAACATGCCATAAATCTATGACATGGGACAGCCGGCTTTACTTACCCTCCGAAGGAAGGCATACTGAGGGATTTTTAACGCTCTTAAATCGGAATGTTGGTATAACGTGTGAGGCCTCCTATAAATCCACGCTCCATGCACACTGGGCCGAAGATTTTCCTAAGTTAATTCCTTTCTTGTGTTTCTATATGTTTAGTCAGTGATCTGCCTCCAGTGACCTGCTGCTAATCGGTTTTGAAGCCGCTGGCTGCGAGCGAAGCGAGCAGACCAGCGGCGCTAGGGGACCAGGTACCGTTGCGTCAATGCGCTACTCTGCCTGGTGAATAATATTTTAGGGACGTAAATTTGAATTTGATTTGTGAATTGAAGAATTGTTTAATATTAAAAAATAGTTTTTACCACCGCAAGCGATGTGTCGGCCGCAAAGCGGCCGACAATCGCTTCGGCGGCGTGTGTATAAGATTGGGATCATTTAAAAAGAAATTGTTTGGTATAAGGTGGAATAAAAATAAAAGATTTGTTAATTTAATTTCGTTTTCGGGGAATGAACAGTTGTCATAGCAGTCTAGCGCTGTTTACATACTAGCCTGATGTTCTGGCTCTATATAATGTGCACCATGGCCGGCGTTGCAATAGCTTCAGCTTAATAATAATAATAATCAATTGATTTTAAAAGTTACGTTTTAGCTTAATGAAGGAAGACAGACCTCTAGTGGGTTGGCGTTTGATAGTATGGAAATTGCTGAAAAGACCTGTAGTAGGTTAATTTGTTTAGTAAGAGAAATAATAATAGTAATAGCCTATATAAGCCTCGCTATTTGGGAATATAATGAATTAATGATTTATGAATGATTTGTAAGGGCTGTGAGTTTACTGTGCTGTGATTGGTTGTATTCGAATATGCCGGCTGAGCGGGCGTCTATACTGTGCTGTGATTGGTGGATTGTTTTTGGTCCGTTTTGGTGTTCCTGATGGTAAAATTTTTTAATTTTTTGATCGAAAATTGTATATTGGAAGTGTGGCTATAATGTAGAGTAGGTTTTGTTCGGATATGTTAGTATTTGGTTGAAAAAGTTAGTCGGACGTTGTTATCCAGGCCTGTGATTGGCTATCCGAGTTCCGCAGTCTCTGAGCTGTTTTTAAGTGAATATGTAAATTTTGTGTTTCAGAAACGTGTTAAAAGTTAAAATTTAAGCGTAATGTAAGTTAATAAGTTAATTTTTGGTATCGGAAAAAATAAATTAAGGTGTGTATGAACTAACGAGTGACCCGCCAGCCGCGGCGCGCCACCCCGATGGACAGGCTTTCGCCTAATCCCCAGGCAGGCCCGCCACGAGCTGACTGGTCCTGTGTTCGACTGCAGAAACTGTCAGATAGCCTTTGAGTGTGTTTGTAACCTGTGATATTGTTTTGAGAGTGATTTTGGGTTGTGGGAATATGTTTTAGGTTATTGTTAACTGTGATATGTAAGTGTCCGGTTTGTATTGTGTTTTCCGGTCCGCCAAGCTCCATCCCAGGCGACCGGGTTCGGGCCCAGTCCCCAGGCAGGCGCCTAGCGATCCCAGAGTCCTGTGTTCGGTTTGGGCTGAGTGACTATGTAAGTGAGATGGCTGAGAGTTGGGAGAGGAGCTGTAGTAGCTGTGTAAGGGCTGAATTAGTATGTTGTGAGAGTGTAGTGGCAGGTTGGACTGGAGGACTGTTTTTAGTGAGAGTAGCGACGGTATATTGGGACTGGTTCGATGCCTGGTTAGTGCTCTCTGTCTTTGCTTGATGGCGTCTTTTATATATTGACAGCCACCATATGATTCGTATAATGCTTCGGGTTCAATTACCGTGCTATAGTGTTTTAATTTAGGGTTCCGAGAATTTGGGATTCTTCTTCTTGCTTTGTTACGGCCAACTAATGACCAAGTCATGTCAACTGTTTCTTCTGCATTTTTATGTAGGCCCGGTACTCTTTCATTCGCAATCGATGTTGCACCTTTCTCCCCGTCGTCCATGCCTTCCCGGTTTTCAGTTTCGGAATAGGTTGAAAACTCCGAAGTTTTTGAAGTTTTTCCCTAAGAGGGCCACGCTTACGGACATCTTTACATGTTATCCTAATCTCAAACAGATCGTTCTCTACTTCACTGAACCAGGTCCCTCCCCCTTTGTTTTTATTTCTCATGGAGAAAAGCAAAAATCTGGTTGGATAGCGGTGTTTTCAATCGGGATATATGTACATAAAAAGAAATCCTCCTTTTCCTCATCACGTCAGCTTATTTTCTCTACGTGTGTGTACAACTCTTAATCTTGAGTGGTTGTATAATTTGTTCTCGCTATTGTTCTATGTGTATTTACAGTTGTGGTCATATTATCAGAATAATGTTCTGTACCTTCGTTATTTCCGAATTGACGTTCCATTGCTACGCTAGAGCTATCTAGTGGTCAGAAGAGAATTCACTTTAACTAGCCAATCACAGGCAGCCATTCAATGCGATTCATCACGACAAATCGAGTTTCGTTCGGGAAGTCGCGATTTATCGACAAATAAGTGTTTTAATATAACTCAAGTAAGGTAATAATAATATCGTATGGCCTCGGGTGCCGTGTGAAAGCTTTGTTATTTGACACCCAAAGGGTAGCTTGCATGACGAATTTCGTTGTTCTTTGAAGCACTAAGAAAGTCAAGGAGGTTGGATATCTAAGCTCCTTAAACACGTACAGAGCTGATCCACTGGTTGATTGGCCAGAAGCTGACGATTTAATATTGGTTGTTGGTAGAATATATAGGCTACGTATTCCTTGTACTTAAAGCTGCTTGCTTTAAATTCCATGAATGTTCCAAATTACACGTTCTAGATGGAACGATGGGTCAGAAACGTAGATATTTATAGCATGTTGTTTATATACATCCTAGTAGCGTAGTCGGTAGCTTGCTGAACTGCTGTGCCCAAGATAGAGCGTTCAAACCCAGCCGAAGTCGTCAGAATTTTTAAGAACGTAAAAACACCTTCAGTATGCCTTCCTTCGGAGGGGAAGTAAAGCCGGCGGTCCTATGTCATAGATTTATGGCATGTAATCGATACTTCCACAGACTAAACATGTAAGAAGCTAAATTGTTAGGATATATTTCGTCGGAACGCTCTATCAAAGTTCCAACGTTCACCACTAGGTATCATTGATATCTGCTGGCGAAAGTTGGAACTACTTGAAATTGAACGGAACTTGTAGCTCACCCTAACGGTGTCCGCTGGAAGCAGCTACAGACTCAGGCGAGCCGAACATGTCCTCGGACACTCCCAGCACTAAAAGCTATACGATAAATAAATAAATAAATAAATACCGATTGAGTTGCTACGCTGCATAGGAGATGAAGGTCTGATCAGGTTATTTCACTTGGTGTGTAGGATTTATGAGACAGGTGAGGTACCCCCTGATTTCAAGAAGAATGTTATCATCCCTATACCAAAGAAAGTGGGAGCTGACAGATGTGAAGATTACCGCACAATCAGCTTGATTACTCATGCTTCAAAGATCCTGTCTAGAATAATTTACAAGAGGATTGGAAGCCAGATAGAAACGGAGTTGGGTGAAGACCAGTTTGGTTTCATGAGAAATGTAGGAACAAGGGAAGCTGTACTAAGTCTTAGGCTGATTTTGGAAGGTAGAATAAGGAAAGATAAGAGAACGTTCATGGCATTTGTAGACTTAGAAAAGGCTTTTGATAACGTTGATTGGACTAAATTGTTTGACATTTTGAAATCTATTGGATAGGAGGGTGATATACAATATATACAGAAACCAGACAGCAGTCATTCGAGCTGAAGGATATGAGAGAGAATCTGGTATTCAGAAAGGTGTAAGGCAAGGCCGCAACTTATCACCCATACTTTTCAATCTTTACATTGAACAAGCAATGAAGGAAATTGGAGAAAAATTTAAAGTGGGAGTGAAGATTCAAGAAGAAATAATTTCAACTCTGAGATTTGCTGATGACATCGTCATCTTGGCCGACAAGCCTGAGGATTTGAATGAGTTTTTGAATGATATGGACTCCGTCTTACGGAAAGAATACATGATGAAAATTAATAATTGTAAAACAACAAGTAGTTCCGTGAAGAACTATACAGCCTATTTTCATATACCCTGCTCATGTTAATTGCCTCTATCAACATACAAAATTTCAGTTTCATTGCTGTAACAGATTCGTAGATATTGAGAACCGTCTAAGTATTTCAGATGGTGGCCAGGTTGGATTTTTATTTTTGTACTATTACATTAAGATTATTGTGTACGTGTGGTATTCAAACTACAATCGCATGATTAGAACACAAGAAGTAAAAACGAGATTTTAAAATTACGCACAGCAGCCATCTTGTGATTATGCAAACAATTGAAATAAATTAGATGCCAGTGGATCAACAATTTGTATCAGCATTTAACGTGCAACGTTTCACGGCACTGGGATAGTTTATTCGCAAGAAACGTCCATTTAAATATTTATAATTCGCGTCGCCGCTATGTTGGATTTGTGCTCACCACGTTACTGAAAGTCCTATAGGTGAACATATGTTCATAGTCTCTATGATCATTAACAATTTCAGTTTGGTTGCTGTAAAAGATTCATAGATATTGAGAACCGTCTAAATATTTCGGAAGCTCGCCATTTAGGATTGTTATATGTATAGGCCATAGAGTTATGTACCATTCAAGGACAATCATTGCCTAGGTTCATTATTCAAACTTTCACTCCGATCGCATGATTACGACACAATAAATTAAAACTTAATTTTAAAATTTCGCACAGCCGCCATCATGAGGTTATGTAAACAATTGAATTAAATTAGATGAGAGTGCATTACAATCTGCAAAGTCATTTACTGTACCACATTTCACTGCGCTCAGAGAGTTAAATCACGAGAAAAGTCTATTAAAATATTTTAAATTCGCTTGGTCTCCATGTTAGTTTTGTACTATACAGGTTTATGAAATATACATAGGTAAACTTGTATCAGTACCCTTTATCACAGTACAAAATTGCAGGGTGATATCTGTAATAGTTTCGGGGATATAGAATGTCAGTGTAATACTTCGCACAGCCGCCATTTTGAGGTTATGTAAACAATTGAACTAAATTAGACTCCAGTGCATTACAATGTGTATAAACATTTGCTGTACCAAGTTTCATTACATTTGGATAGTTAAATCCCGAGAAATGTCTATTTTAAAGTCTCAACTTCGCTTGGCCGCCATGTTGGTTTTGTAGCCACCAGGTTTTTGAAAGTCTCATAGTTGAACTTCTAGTAGTGCCCTTTATCACCGTACACAATTTCAGGGCAATATCGGTAATAGTTTCGGAGATATTGAATGCTAGTGAAATATTTCGCACAGCCACCATGTTGGATTGGTGAGACGTAACAAAATTTTAAGGGCACGGTCGAGGTCGCCGGGAATAGTGCTATGAACTTACCGAGTTTCATTGAAATCGCTCCAGCCATTTAGATTTTATTAGGGGGGGACACACACACACCTCACTCACACACACACACACACACACACACACACACGCACACACACACGGACAAAAGGTGATCTCATAAGCCTATTTTTTCAAAATTGAAAATAGGCTAAAAATACTCGAATGCAGCCGAAATAAATCAGAAACCTCTATGGAGATCAAATTGGCAGGTGAAGAGCTGTAGGAAGTAGGAGACTTCTGTTACTTAGGAAGCAGAATAACCAGTGATGGACGAAGCAAAGAGGATATAAAAAGTAGGTTGTCTCAGGCAAGGAAAGTCTTTGTACAAAAAAGGAATCTGTTGACATCGAATATAGATTTAGCTATTAGGAAGTCATTTTTGAAAGCCTTTGTCTGGAGCGTGGCGCTCTATGGAAGTGAAACATGGACTATTGGTGCAGCAGAAAAGAGGAGAATTGAGGCATTTGAAATGTGGTGTTACAGGAGAATGATGAAGATCAGATGGGTAGATAGTGTTACAAACGAAGAGGTATTAAGGCGAGTGGGAGAGGAGAGATGTTTCTGGCGACTGCTAATGAAGAGAAGAGATAGGTTGGTAGGACACATACTAAGACACCCAGGAATAGCAAGCTTAGTTATGGAAGGAAGGGTCGAGGAGAAGAACTGTAGGAGTAGACCAAGGTTAGAATATGTTAAACAGATTGCCTCGGATGTAGGGCGTAGTAGCTATGTAGAGATGAAACGATTAGCTCAGGACAGGGAGGCATGGAGAGTTGCATCAAACCAGTCAAAAGACAGAAGACTCAAACAACAACAACAACAAATAACCAGATACTACCAACCAGCTTTACAGCTGATAACTGCAGAGAGAGTTACCAGAAAAATATAGTAGATGGAAGCATGTTGGGGGATCAACAAGAATCAAATAATTTCGTCAAGTCGAGTTTTAGTCTGTAGATTCCACACCCCATGACTTGTGAAATGGCGCGTATTACAGACGATCTATATCTGAGAGGGAAGTATTTTTGTATATTAATACCGTATTATATTCATGTCTTGCAGCATTTTCTTTTATAACAATCATTCATTTATTTCGAAATCTCACAAAAATTTCGTTATTAGTTTATCTTGTGTTCCATCCTGTTACAAGACTTTCTTATTTTCTTCAAAACAACAACTTGTAAGTTAATGTTATTGTATATTAAAACATCGATCATCATCATCATCATCACCTAACCGACAGTAGTGGCTATGCGGGCTAAAGCGCAGCGTTAGGTCAAGGGGCCAAGCTCTCTGCTGACTCGGTAGACGCGTGGGTTCGAGCCCCACCGTCGACTGTCCTTGAAATGGTTTTCCGTGGTTTCCCATTTTCAACACCAGGCAAATGCTGGGACAGTACCTTCTGACAGGCCACGGCCGCTTCCTTCCACATCCTTGCCCAGTTTCATTCATCTTCATCCATTCCATCTCTCATCCCGACGCGCAGGTCGCCCACGGGCGTCGATTAGAAAGACCTGCACTCGGCCTCTCAGGAGGCTACACGACAAAAAAAAACATCATCTAAAGGCCAGGCCTTGTCACTGCAACCACATTTGTCTCTCACCTGCTGAATGTTTTAAGTCAGTATACTGTTTAAATTGTAGTCCATGCATCACAGAATCCAGATGAGCCTCCCGCGGTCTTCCTCTTCCTTTCTTCCCCAGAACTTTCCCTTCCAGTATGGTGGTCAGGAACTCATTTTGACGTAGGGTGTGGCCAACGAATTTTGCTTTCCTCTTTTCTATAGTAGTGATCAATTTTCTTGTTTCGTCTACTTCCTTGAGGACCCATTCGTTAGTCGTTTTCTCCATCCAGCTTAATTTCAGTATCATTCTCTACATCCACATTTCTGCTGCTTCCAGGCGTTATATGTCCTGTTTCTCTAGAATCCAAGTTTCACATCCGTATAACAAAACACTCCAGACAAATTGAAGAGACTGCAAAAATGGCAAGAATTTATTTTGAACCACACAAGTGTTATGATGTATTGAAAATCTATTCCTAACCCCGGTTCAGGCTGAGTGACAGACCAGAAACCCTCCAGTTCCGTGAGTGTCGAAGTTAGATAAGTAGACTATGTTTGGTTGTTCTAATAACAGTATGAACCCACCAATGATGGGTACTCAAAGCTAGTGATTAATATTGCCTCTAGCGAGCACAATTTCGTGGGCGACAGAAAGTTATTGTAAACTTAATTGCAGTCGAAAGACCATAGAGTATAACAGTTTAGATTACATGTGCATGTAAATATCATAGTTCTCTGCTATATTCCTTTAGTGATTGTGTGCGCTTTTGGCACACATGGAATGGTAGCGCTCACAGGCCTTCCAGCAGAGGCTGCTTACACACACTGGTGAGGGATCGTGAAAATTGTTTCTCGTGCATATTTTCGGATGGAAACCGTGCACTGAGTGCCTAGTTATGGCGCTTCGTAGGTCCTTGTTTGCTCCCGTCCAGTTCCTATCCAGCATCGCATCTGTTGTATAGAAATCGAGCCAGCAATCTCATAAGCCAGTCTTGAAGGAGTGTATTTTGATATGCCTAAAATTCTCTTCGGGTATCTGGCTTTAACACATTCAAGGGTCAATAGGTCTCTATTTGTCAGGTTGTTCCATATGAGCTCAATGTCATAGGTCAAGACAGGCATTATCTTTGCAAAGAAAAGTGTTATTGCAGTGTCTAGTGCTAGTCTTGTCGGATTCTTAATGTCGTAGATGGCTTTGAAGGCAGCTGCTGCCCGCCCGTAACTAAAGGAAAGCTGAAGAATGTGGAATAATTGTAAGCATAGAATGTGACAATGAATGTGATGGAATTTGTTTGATGACAGCTCCTCATTTACGTAAGTGATGTTGTCATTGTAATAAATTCAAAGAAGTAGGCCTACCCTGAACAAATACATTCCGTCCTACTTGTTAGTTCTAATCCTCAAATTTCTTTTCACCCTATTGTGCAACCAAGATGCCACCTATTTGTTTTATACGTGAAGAGAGGAAGAAAGAATGGAAAAAGTACCGCGTATGTCTTTCCTTTAGTTGAGGGATGCAGACTGATGACAATGCTGGAGTAAAAGCTAGCGGACACAAAAAGCTAAGAATCTGCAAAGCTTAAACTCTCTCTCGTATATCTTTCCCAGCAAGTATTTGTGGTGGGAAGGGTGGCAGGCTCGTCATTCTTATGGTCTCTTACCCTCCCCCTTCCGAAAAATAAAATAGAAAAACAGACGAAAGACGGGTGACAAATGCAGCGCGCATCCATTTCGAGACATAACATCTACCTTTTAACACAATTTCCTCGTGCAAAGTTGCCACTGCGAATATTAAAATTCCTCATCAACAAAATACTACGCATTATGAGTGGGAATGTTTAAAGGGAATGATAGGACGTGAGAAGGGAAGCACGAGTTCCCCTCAATTCGGCGGAAATGAAGCTCGTAAATCTAGAAAATACAATGCTCTCTCATTCCATTCGTCAATCTGTTTTGAGGTATACCCACATCCATATTAAATGTCGTACTGTCTCCAGTGCATTATTATCCTAAAATCCTTCGTGACCAATATCAATGAATAGAATGTCACGTCATGTTAATTAGTCTTTCGAGATACGATTCCTGGTGGCCGAGTTGGGAACTACTCCTTGTTTACATGTGTTTATTTATTTACTCGAATCAGACACAGATAAATAATATTGTACATAAAAAAGCAAAGGAAAAACATGGAATTATACACACACACAATATATTCAAACTGTCATTGCCCAGAAAGGAGCAACTGCTATAGCATTTTCTTGTGCCTAAACAACTCATCCTCACTGCAAGAAACAGGGCATGCGCACTGACACAGATGCTTTGTTGTCTGTACCTCAACATAATCACAAAGTGTTGATTCTTGTAGGTATCCCCATTTCATTAGGTTATCCTTAGTTTTGCCAACACCTGCTCGTAATCTGTTTAGTGATTTCCAAGTGGTCCAGTCCAAGTTGTGTCCGGCTGGTAAGCATTCTGCTGGTGTTATCCCTGTTGGAAGATTATTGATTTTGACTGCCCACAGTTCTTCTCTGGCTTTGTTGGAGGATGTGTTAAGTGGTGATATTGACTGTAAAAAGCTATTCCTTGATTTCCATCTATGTCTTGGAGGAGTATATCCGTGCAGCGTGTGTAGCTCACTTTCTTCCACTTTCTTTCTTTCGGCATTTGCGGCTACTTCCCGACGTATTTCAGGGGGAGCAATGCCTGCCATGTAGTACAGCTTGTCGACTGGAGTCGGTTTCAGGCATCCTGAAATAACATGTCATGTTGTCAGCTTGCTTAGTTGACAGGTAAAGTCGCGCAGGTAGGATATGATTCATATCCAGTAGCCTCAGTGTCCGTGGTGACAAGAGTCATATCATGCTCAGCTGTGCTGTTGCGAAACAATTACAAACGCACCATTCTTAATTCATATATTAAGGTACTTGAGCCAAATAAGGCCGGTTCCAAATAAGGCTTTTCGGTGAATTTATTAGCAACATTTATATGAAATTCTATAAGATTCTTAGTGCTTCTGATAGCTACTAGCCTTTAACGGCTCGACTAGAAACTACAACAGTTGAAGCGAACAATTCCACGATATTTGCTTCAGACGAGTAGTAAACGGTGTCCGAAGTTCTTTTTGTTACTATAAAACTTCTTCATGTTTTTGAAATTTAACATACATAAACCTGGTGTGTATAATTTCAAAGATGATGATGATGATGATAATTGTTGTATTAAGGGGCCTAACATCTAGGTTATCGGCCCATAATTTCAAAGAATGTGACTTGTAGATTAATATAGGTACGGTAACTTACTGTATTGATATTTTCCGCTTAATGTGCATTTCTTTATCTCCTTTCATTAGCGCATGGGGACTACTTTCGCAATTGGAGACTACAGCCTAGTATGACCAAGACAGAAGTTTCTGCCTTCCACTTGAATAACCGCATGGCTAACATGGATCTCAGGGTGTACTTTGATAACGTCCTTCTGCCACACAATCGGCATCCCAAGTAATTGGGTGTTACTTTAAACAGAACCTTATCCTTCAAACAACATCTTTTTAAGACTGCTGCTAAGCTGAGATCACGCAACATCATCATCCAGAAACTATGTGGAACAACATGGGGCTCTAATACTTCAACTCTTCAATCTTCTGCAATTAGCCTCGTTCTATCTGTAGCTGAACATTGTGCCCCTGTGTGGTTAAACAGCCCTCACATAGGAAAGATCGATGTTGAAATCAACAAGACCATGCGATTGATAGCTGGTACAATTAAATGCACCCATATTCAATGGCTTCCTGTTCTGAGCTAAATTCTTCCACCCCATCTCCGCAGGTGTAATATCCTGGTCAAAACATACGACAAGATACTTCAAAATCAGGATCTCCCTATTCATGCTGATATACCTGCTGCTTGTCTACGCAGACTTCGCTCAAGGCAGCCCCCTGTGAAGACAGCTACGAGACTTATCAATGAGAACTTTGACATAGTCCAGCAGTGGTCTCATGATTGGAAGATTTTTACTCCACAGGAGTGCCGAGACATGCCATCTGTCACATCTAAAGTACCTGGCTTTGATCTTCCTCGTCGGGTATGGTCGTAATTACACCAGATCAGGACCAATTCTGTGGTTTGTGCGGACTCTTTGTTCAAGTGGAACAGGTTACCCTCTCCAAAGTATGACTGTGGAGCCGCAAGACAAACGGTGAAGCACATCATTCAGGACTGTCCTCTAAGAGCCTATGGTGGCAACATAATGGATTTTATCTCAGTGAACCCTGCATCAGTGGACTATATTTTGAATTTAGATATTCAATTAGGAGACTACCTGTTCTCTTTTTCTTTTCTTCTTTTTCAATATTTCATTAAGATGTATTATGATGTAAGTGTGTACAATACAATAGGATAAATAAATAAATAAATAAATAAATAAGTAACACATGGGTCTTATTTGGAACAAGTAGTGGGCGTTATTTGGGACGGGTGTCCTTAATAAGGCCCGTTACTCAAGTTTTAAATACTTTATTACCACTGAAATACTTTCCAGTGATTCTACAGGCCATGTTTTCATTACTGCTTGCCTTGAAGTGAAATCCACGATTAAACGTTACATGGGCCTTGTTTGGCACATTTACCTTATTCATTTTTCCGCTCACAAATCGCATTCTGTCTAACGAAAGTAGCGCGCTCAATGCTGCATGCACTCCGTCATCACTATCCCGCAAGGCGCCAGTTGCTATGATCAACAAATGCTGGCGCAGCCAATCTAAGCGGCAATCGTATCATGAAAGGCAAATAGAGTGCAACCCCTGTAATCCGTAACCTTTGGGACTGAGGGTAGGCCTATGGTTGGAGCGCAAGAAAGGTTGGATTATCAGAAAGTACAAAAGAATACGGATTTAAAATAAACAATCTCTCAACTCAAGATATCGGGGTTCCTTTTCTTCATCTTGGTAGAGACACATCCACAATGCATAAAATTATTTATTTAATTATTTTATTTTATTTTACTTTATTTTATTTTGTTTAATTTCGTTTTGTTTAATGTTTTATTTTGTTTTTGTTTTTATTTTCTTTTGTTTCGTTTATTTTGTTATATTTGATTTCCTAGAAAACAAACACAAAACCAAAAGCATAAAACACGAAGCAAAAAACAAACTTCAAACACAAAAGCAAAAGCAGAAAACAAAAAAAAGAAACACAAAACAAAAAGCAAAATTCAATAACAGCAAAACAGAAAACAAATACAAAACCAAAACAAAAAGGCGAAGCAAAAAGCAAGAATCAAACACAAAAGTAAAAGCAGAAAACTATAAAAAAACAAAAAATAAACACAAAGCAATAATCAAAATTCAAAAACAACAGAAAACTAACACAAAACAAAAAAGACAAAGCAAAAATCAAAATTCAAACACAAAAGCAAAAGCAGAAAACTAAAAAAGAAACATATAGCAAAATTCAAAAAAGCAAAAGCATAAAACAAACACAAAACCAAGAATGAAAAGCAAAAAGTAAAATTCAAAAGCAAAAGCACAAAGCAAACACAAAACCAAAAACCAAAAACACAATGCAAAAAGTAGAAAACAACAAACACACAAAAAAAGCGTGAGGCAAAATCCAGGGAAAAGTTTCTCATGAAAATGATCCTTATTCTCAAGTGGATTAAACGAGTTTTTCAACTGGACGGCTCATATGATACTGTTGTCAACCAGTAAAATCAAAATACTAGTACCAGTACAGGCCTGATAAAATTGCTCAACGTAATTAACAACTGAAAATAAATGTATAAAAAGATACATAGAATTGAAGAGGGATGTGGTACGGTTGACTGCTCACTCCCGTTCGTCCTCAATGCTCTGCATTTCGCTTTTGAGTTGTCTTCGTTAAAATATGCCTTCATCTGATCTAACGACTTTCCAGCGCAGAACTCGATGTCTTCACTTCAAGTACTAAGTAACAATATTCCCATGCACATAAATAGAAAATATATACATAAATATAAAAGAATTGCTGGAGTATAAAATGTATAATATGTAGTTTCAAAATAATCAATCTCTGTCCAATCCATTCCTCTACTAGTTATGGTTTGTTTGACTGTATCAAGCAATCTACTTCTAGGTCTTTCTCTGGGCCAAGTGCCTTTAAGTGATTTTTCCAGCCATACATTTGCTATTCTTTCGGGTGCCATTATTTTCCATGGTCAAACCACCTCAATTTGAACTAGCATTTTTTTTTTTCCTAAAGGAGATTCCTTTACCTGTGCTGCTTCTCTTATACTTTCATTTCTGACCTTGTCCCTTCTTGTTTTCTGGACAATTGTCCTCAGAAGTTACATTTCTGCACTTTGCAGTCTACTGCCACCCTTCTTCGAGATTGTGCAGGGCTCAAGTCCATATGTTGTTATTGGCACAAAATAACTATTATATAGTACTGTATGTGTTTAACTTTTTCTGGAATTTTGGTGTCCCAGAGAAGATTTCTTACATGACTAGGGTAGAGTCAAGTTACTCCGTGATATCAAGTAACACCGTGATAAAGGGTATTTCCTCTATCACTACGTAGGTTCAATTCTGAAAGTTCTAAGCTTCTACCACCGACAGTAGTGGCTACGCTGGCTAAAGCGCAGCGTTAGGCCATGGGGCCAAGCTCACCGCTGACTCGGTAGACGCGTGGGTTCGAGCCCCACCGTCGGCAGTCCTTGAAATGGTTTGACAATAACAAAGAATACAAAGTTTCCGCCTAATCAACACAATTTGATGCTCTATTATCGTCTCATGGGTACATGTTTCGGAATCTCTAATAATTCCTTCTTCAGCCCTTTACATTTATGTTAAGAAACACCATTCCACAGACAAAATTGACCTCGTCAATGTCAAAACACAAATATACATTGATACTAAAACACTTAGAAACTATTAAAATTACAACATGATAAACTTAAGAACAATTAAAACATTCCTATTGTTTACAGCAACATTGTTATGTAATTGCTGTTACGACACATTCTTGCAAAGTGCGTGATGGTTAAAATACACAGTCATAATTAAACTTATATTTCGGGAGAAGATATGAGTCTTTTGTTCGTGTCCATGAGCCTATGTAACTCAAAGGCTTGTAGTAATATTGGATAAGTGATGACAAAGTGGAAACTTTGATTTCAGCACTTTATTTAAAAGTGCGCTGGAATATGACTATAAATATGTTGCTGGCACAACGAAATATAAGTTTAATTATGACTGTGTATTTTAACCATCACGCACTTAGCAAGAATGTGTCGTAACAGCAATTACATAACAATGTTGCTGTAAACAATAGGAATGTTTTAATTGTTCTTAAGTTTATCATGTTGTAATTGTAATAGTTTTTAAGTGTTTTAGTAGGCTATCAAAGTATAGTTGTTTTTTGACATTGACGAGGTCAATTTTGTCTGTGGAATGGTGTTTCTTAACATAAATGTAATGGGCTGAAGAAGGAATTGTTATAGATTCCGAAACATGTACCCATGATACGATAATATAGCATCAAATTGTGTTGATTAGGCAGAAACTTTGTATTCTTTGTTATTGTCATTTCTAAACGTCAACACGGAACCTGCAATGAATTCTTCTTCTTTGAAATGGTTTTCCGT
Source organism: Meconema thalassinum (assembly GCA_946902985.2). Taxonomy (NCBI): domain Eukaryota; kingdom Metazoa; phylum Arthropoda; class Insecta; order Orthoptera; family Tettigoniidae; genus Meconema; species Meconema thalassinum. The sequence continues at coordinate 437,771,026 of OX336393.1, read as the reverse complement.
GGTTTCCCATTTTCAACACCAGGCAAATGCTGGGACGGTACCTTCTGACAGGCCACGGCCACTTCCTTCCACATCCTTGCCCAGTTTCATTCATCTTCATCCATTCCATCTCTCATCCCGACGCGCAGGTCGCCCACGGGCGTCGACTAGAAAGACCTGCACTCGGCCTCTCAGGAGGTCACACGACAAAAAAAAGTTTCTACCAATAGATGGCAGTAGAAACCAGGAATCCAGGAAGCCCTTGCGTTCTATCTTTGACCAACTCAATGAGGTTCAAAAACTATATTAACAGAGAGTTGACATTTCAAGAAGTGATCCACATCCCGTGAAATCTGTGGTGAAGATTTTAAATTCTTATAAACAGCTGTTTCATTATATAAGTTTCATTTTAACACCAGTCAGAAGTAAGATGCAGATCATTCGCATTTAAAGCAGACATGCATATATAGTGTTACGAATGCAAGGTGTGTGAGCTTAGCAATAAGTACATTTTTCTTAGGTTGGACGCTGAAATGGCGCCAAAACGGTTGAGGTCGATGAAGGAAGAAGGATGGTCAGTATACAAGGCCAGTAGACGTTTTAATAACTAAATGATTATTGCACAAAATATTCAGCCGATCCAGGAAATGCAACCCTTGCAAAAATTGGAAAGCCACTCGTTGTGTCACCTGAATTTGAAGTGAAGATAGTGTGTCAAGATAGACACAATAGATAGGTCTTGGCCTAATTCCAGACCTCAGAACAATGACGATGATGGTTGTGGTGCGTGAGGTGGCTCCTCTGGCGGATGGCACCAAGAGGAAGAATGGAGCCGAATGGATTGATTATCAGCTTTGTAATGTCTGGTACCTATAATGTCTATTTTATGTGTGATAGGTGTGAGGAATCTGATAGTGACTAAGTAAGTGTGTCTGTCTGTGTGTGTGTATTGTACCCATGTGAGTAATCTCGTTGGATAATATGCATCTGCCTCCAACTAGCATCAGCTCTCAGGCGTGTACGGTAACCCCAATTTTGCAGTGCATATTTTGGATTTGAGGCTAAAAGGTATCAACTCTACAATGATAAGGCACAACTCTATTCTAAAACTTTAATCCAGTAAAATAAATCATGGCTTCAAACACAAAACAATACCCAAAAAAAGCATAAAATAAAGCAAACAAAATTTTTACTTCCACAATCCACAAATAAACAAATATGAAATCACAACAAAGTCATACCTAGCCATAATGCTTTACCCTTCTGTGAACTTCACAAGGATATACTAGTGCGCTGATGCACCTACGACTTCAAAACAACCTGTACATTAACATAACAGTCATACAATGTGACTTCTTTAATATTACAACAAGGATTATTCCTTAAACCTCTTTACGTTAAACAATTATGTGTGCCGTGCGTGTTTTAATATTTTTCTTCTCACCAATGAAATGCTTTGCATGCATTTACCTATTTGGACGTTGCACCAAAATCAACGTGCAACTCCATAATTATGTAAGCTACCCCCTACACATCCTTCAATTATATGGTTTCACTGCGTGCTGTCTGTGATTCCTAGATAAAACGTTACGTTATAGCTTATGTCGGATTGTACGATAGACTGCCTCGCGCTCATGGCGATTGGCATCTAGTAACCAACTACATGACTTGGTTCCAGTGACAGTACAAATATATCATGTAACTATTCGTCAGATAGCTAAATTAATGAACCATCAGGATTAACTACAATTATCCATGTGTTCACAAACCACATGGCTATAATACTCAACATAACAATCTTGCATTATATGTCATTTTAACAAGGTCTAGAATTTCTTCCCTCTTTTACTTGCCTGAGCGGTCCGGGTGGTTGGCATCGACCCTCAGCTAAGGAAATCGCTACACAATAGAAAGTGGGATGGGTCGTTCCACCAATTATCTCGACCTTTCTAAAAGTTTGAAAGCTTCCCTCTCTCTAAGCAGTGGAGATTTACAAGACAAATACTGTGTCCTGACCGACACATATGTTCCCAAAGGATCTTAATTGACTATTATGCCAACAGGTATTGAATGAGCTTTTTGTAATTATTCCTACGTCGAGGATAATGATTAATTAATGGCCTCGCATGGGTCCATTCAACATGAAGGTTCGGGGTTCGTAATGCATGAGCCTGGCGGTGACCGATGTCTCAAGTATAATATAGGCGCAGAAAACCACTGTCGCCATGAGTTTTCGCTGCCCACGAGCGTAAATAACTCATCTATAAGTTCTCGGGAAATCATAGAGCTGCGAGGTGTCCTTGTTTCCTCGACTCTTACAAGATTCCAGCCCGGAACACATTTCAATCCTTTCTTCAGAGTTAGGGTCCTACACTACAACTCTGGGATAACTAATATCTCCAACAATGTCCACGACATAGGAGAATTCATACGTAGAATAGACTATCTGGCCCCTAATGCTCCATGCTACGACACACCGACCTATAATATTAAGAGAAATCTAACATTTACTCTATAAGCTTCTCAATTAAGCTGCAAATTCAATTCACTAAAAGCTCTTTCATTACTGGTATCATTACTGAATATATGCAATATTCTGATATAAAACTTCTTTCCATAATTACTGAAATGTAACCTCACTGTAACATCCTCCTGCTTAGATTGATAAGTCTTGCACTTAGCGTTAATAATTCTCGCTTACAACATTTATTTGTTTCCTGATGTGTTCATTCATACTCTTAATAACCATTATTATTATTATCATCATTTCTCACTGACATAAATGACCAAAATCATCCTTTATTATTATTATTGAAAATCTCATTGACATAAATGACCAAATCATTATTTATTATTATTCTCACATAAATTACCAAAATTTCCGACATAGCTAAACGTTTTAAACTCGAACAATCGCGTTCGTTACATTTACATAACTGATTGCCATTCTTAATTCATAGTGGGAATAGTTACTCCACTTGATGATACAAATCATCATTTCAACTCTATAAAAATCAACTCAATACTGATTAAACATGGAGGATCAGCCTCCTAACTGATTTTTACTGGCATCTATAAGGAATTCACAATATCTTTACGGAATCACAGACATGCATCGGTCCATACTTCTACATAATTATAACCATAATTTGTGGGGTACTTACATCTCTATAGGCATCTAAGGTGGCTCCGACCAATCATATTCTTCCATGTCGCCCGCCATAATGGGTTTAACGCGACATATTTCTCTTGTTTACACACATTTGATTACACCTAATTTCTATCACCAACACGACACGTTGCATACCTTTCAGGAAGTTATCACTCCCCAAACATGTGAAACACTTCATCAAACACTACTTTAAATGATATTTTTACATATACATTACACTGAACACTCGTCACTTTATACACACTTCAATGCTGAAATTCCCTAGCAGAGATCGAAATTGCAGGTGTCGACGGCATCTGACGTTACCAACTCCTGATTGAAAGTCTGGTTATCTGCTCTCGGAACTCTCCAACAGTTTTATGACGATCATTACTCCTACAGTAAGCGTCCTGCGTTACATCAATACGCTTGCTCCTAAACATGAGCGTTAACATCTGGTACTCTCATGGCAATACCAAACACTTAGTAAGGTTTCTTTAGCGCATTCTATCGTTGTTACACACATATACGATTAGTTAATACTATACACACTGCGCTTAATAAAGTTCAACACTTTCACAAATAATTATATACAATATTTCTACCGTTAGTCTATACGGTGCTTCGTAACTGAACACGTCATAGTTCGTGCTGCTAATTATGCCTGTATCACGACTATTATTCATACAAGCATGTTTACTGTTTCTTTTACACATACCAGTCCTTGTTCGGCGTCTCGATGAATAGATCCGTCATGCGTTTTGCCTTGACGAACTTGCTTCAACCTGGCTGTAGCTGACTGAAGTTTCACTCGAAGACTGCACGTAGCTTATTTGAAGACTTCTGTCTGCGGCTTACACGCTGTCTCGTACTGCTGCATATTTGCTGCATACTGATTGCAACTTATTTCCATTGTGCTACAATTGACAATTGAGTAAAACTGTAACTGGCTGTAACTGCGCTTGGCGGCATGTAGACTGAGCTTGACTGCGTCTCGACTGAGCTTCAAGTGAGTTAGAACAGAGTAACACTGAGAACAGAGCTTGTTTCAAAGTGAGGTTCAACTGAGCGCTCCTCCTGGGGTCTACTCCCTTATATCGGATTTCCACAGAAAGTAGAGCAACATCTTCCCGCGTAATCTTCGCTCCTCTCACAGCATGATTCAGGTCTTCAAACCATGATCATTGTGTTCCTCTCTCTTCACAGGTCCCAAAACTATCTGTGTGCAAAGGAATCGCTCGTTCAATTAATTAATATTAATTCCTTTCTCCATGGCGTGGGACGCTACCTAGTCGGGAACTCCCCGTCAACATCTTCACATCCATCCGCGAACAATGGTCGTTTTACAGTCCTTACGCACATCACTAAATATGCACCAATTTCGCATGTAAAAGACTCTAAAATTATCTTCTTGCCAAGATATTCACCTGTGTGCAACTCTCATCTCGATTCGTTACTCCAATCACGAGTAATCAATGATTTTTCTGGGCATTTCTCCGCCCCTCCTCTAAATCTATTCTCCGTCGGGGAATAACTGTGTCATTATTCAGGCCTCTCCCCTGCTCCAGACGACATAATGGGGTGACAGAGATGGACGTGGCTCCACTGGGACCAACCCACAATTCTGGGCCGATTAGTAAATGTCAGCTCTGCCCTCCTCTGTGCTTCAAGTCTCCAATAGCTTACACCAAATCGTCTTATAATGATATAATCTGCTCATTATTTCCTACATTATTTTAATAAATAATGCCATTTCATCAAAAATCACACCAGTGATTAAATATACATTTCTTTCGAGGGGTTTTTTTACCAAGAAACTCCCTGTATAGATCTCTGGTTCGCTCCCTGGTGGAACCTTTTTACTGAGATCACAGTCTCTGAGAACCTTGTTCGATTCCAGTCAGCATAACCCCATCGGGTTCATGTTCCCCTTGCAAAACTTATAAAAGTCCAATGCAAGTGGCTTATATAAGTAACCAGCTGACTGTCGACCACCGTCTGTGTTTACGTCTGGGGTCCTTCACCTTGTCTGGCTACGAGTGGGTTAGTAGTGTTCCCCCTTCCACACTCGGCCTTGTTTCTGAGCTGTCTATTCTCCCTGCGAAGGGTCGCGTTTACAGCCTCAACCTCTCTGGCTACTCTGACCATTTCTTCATAGAGTTCTCGCAAACACTGGCATTCTTTCTGCTCTCCGCGTACACTGGGTAAACTGTCTGCTTCTCGTCCCGTCTCGCCGTTCCAACATTCAGGTCTGCCTGCTTGGCTGCCTCCGCTCTCCACGTTGAGTTGGGTGTGCGTTACTAATTCTTCTTCTGGTTCATCGAATTCTTCTGGCGAGTAATAAATTTTTAAGTTGGCTATGTTCATAACGACCTCGTTTCCATTCTCTAAATGCCTTAACCTGTATGCATTGTTCTGGAGGTCTCTTATCACCTCGAACGGGCCGTGGTAAGAAAAATTAAACTTTTTATACTTCCGTGCCTCTGGATCTGAACTGGCGGGTTTCTTAATTAAAACTTTCTGTCCCACGAGAAGCGGTTTATGATACCTCTTCGCACGATTCCTTCTCTGACGTCTCTCCGCCTGTGCTTTGAGATATTCAAAGGTTCGTTGGATCCTCAATTCTCTACCGGGCTGTGCGTCTACAGGTAATGGAATAACACCATTCCACGGTCTCTCAGGTCTCTGATCCAGATGTAGAGTAACGGGAACCTGACCTGTCGCCTCATGTACAGTATTATTTATACAGTATTCAATTACTTCTAGAAATTCAATCCAACGCCAATTCGCTTCAGAACAGTAGATCTTCATGTATTTCTGGATCTCTCTCATTACTCTTTCAACGGGACTTGCCTCAGGATGGCGAATGGTAGATAAAATCTGCCTAATTCCTAGAGTTTCCAGTTCTCGACGAAATTCTGCACTAGTAAAGCAACTTCCGTGGTCCGAGAGAATGTTATCCGGCTTCCCAAGAATCGGAATAACTCTCTCTTTCAGGCGCTTCAAGACCTGTTTTGAACTTGTCTTTTGAATGGGGCACAACACCACCATTTTCGAAAATACATCCATGGCTACAAAAATGTGTCTATTGCCTCTACGTGCTCTAGGCAATGGTCCAAAGTTGTCGATACTCAATAGCTGTCTTGGCTTCTCTGGCAATAACGGGATAGGTCGTTGCCTCATTAAAAAGGGATTCGGCTTTACCCTTTGGCAAAGATCACATGTTCTAATAGCATTTCTCACCGTTTCTCTCAATTTTGGCCAAGTAAATGCTTCCTTCAACAGAGCACAGATTTTATCAATCCCCGGATGACCAAATGCTCTGTGGGCTAGCCATACTAACCTCCTCTGCAAAGATGCAGGAATTACAATCCTTTGACGTGTGTGATCCACATCGTCCCACTTGTGTAATATCTGATTATACCATACATAATCTGTTGCCAATGCCTCCGCCTCTCTGTATATCGCAGTTCCCCTTGCTAAGCGCCCCTCAAAGTAATCGATTATCATCTTCAACCATGGGTCTTCGCGTTGTAGGTTGGTAATGTTCCTTAAGTCATCCAACGTCTTCTGATCTCGATTCTCAATTTGGACCGCTAGTACTTCTTCTTCTCTAGGGTAACGACTTAATATGTCCGGTATTACATTCTCTTTCCCTGGACAGTATTCTATTTCCACATCAAATTGCTGGATATACAGGGACCATCTTGTCAATCTCTGACTAGACAAATCTGTCTTTAACAAAAATGTTAAAGCTTTATGGTCTGTTCTCAGAACTATTCGGAAGCCGTACACGAGTTTGTGCCACGATTGCAACGCGTACAAAATTGCGAGCAATTCTATCTCTGTGATCGTGTAATTTTTCTCATGGGCTCTCAGTCTTCTGCTGATAAAGGCGATAAAAACTTTCTTCTCAGGCTGGTCAACATTTTCCTGGAATAGCATCGCTCCAATCCCAATAAGTGATGCATCCGTCTGTATGATGAACTTCTGGGTATAATCTGGGTATCCCAGTTTCACATATTCCAAAAGCATTTGTTTTGACCTCACGAATGCTTCCTGACATTGCTCCGTCCAATTCCATCTGCCGCCTTTCTTCAATAGGTCCTGCAGTGGTGCTACTGTCGCAGTATAGTTTGGGCAGTGGTTCGAAAAGAATCCAATTACTCCCAAATACTGTCGGACGTGCTTAACTTTCGTGGGTCGAGGGAAATTCCGAATTATCTCCAATTTATCTGGATTGGGCTTCACTCCATTTGCATCAATAACATGCCCTAGGAATTTAACTTCCCTCTGACAGAAGTGCGATTTCTTGATATTGACCTTAAAGTTAGCCTCTCAAAGGTCATCTAGCAACTTCTTCAGGTCTCTCATGTGCTCCTCCAGAGATTCTGATGTGAGTAGAATGTCGTCTACATATCTGATGGTACTCTCTTTAACCTCATCTGATAGATTGCGATCTAACGCTCTTATCAGGGCTGAACCAGCTGTTTTCAACCCAAAAGGTAGCCTTAAAAATGTGAATGTATGTTGATCAAACATAAATCCTGTCAACAGACTAGTTTTCTTCTCTAATTCAAGATGGTGGAAACTGGATGTGATATCCAAGTTTGAGAATATAGTTTTCCCTTTAAACTTCCTGAGGATCTCTTTAATAGGTGGCACTTGGTCAAATTCCGGAATAACTCTCAAATTTAAGCGTCTCAGGTCCAAGCAGACTCTGACAGATCCGTCTGTCTTTGGTACAATTACCAATGGACTTACATAAGGCGTAGGTGTTTTCTCAATAACGCCGGCCTCCAACATCTCCTGAATTGCCTCTTTCACTTTAGCATAATGCTTTTCAGCTATAGGGTAGGGTTTCTGCCTAAATGGTGTCCAATCACTGACTTGAAAAGCATAAGTGAAGTTCTTTATCCGACCAGGTCTCGAATCAAAGACTTCCTTCTGTTCCAGCAATAACTGCTTTAAATTTTCCTTCTCTTTTAGCCCAATTTTCGCTTCTTCTAGCTTCTCCGAAATGTAGTCTTCCAATTTGGGTTCCAGATCTTTTTCCAAGTCTGTGGCTAGTGTTTTGAGCTCCGCTTCTAACTGCTCAATAGCTAACACTTCTTCATCAGCCACATCTCTGTATGTATGCCATACTTGTTCACTGGATCCTGGTTCAATTTCATTGAGTGCGACCTCTAAGCCTTCAGCTTCTTCATTCACATGGAACATAACCCTGTCCTGTGCTAGGTCAATTATCACTCTGTATTCCCTTATAAACTCTGCCCCAATAAGTAGGTTATAAGGTAGTTTGTTTACTAACAGGAAACTCTGTGAGAAAATAGAGCCTCCTATCTGTAAATCTAGGAATACCTGGTATTTACATATCATTGTTTTGTCTGGAATTACCCCTTTAATTTTGACACTGGAGATCGGTATCTTCAAAATGTTCTCTCTCCGGGCTATTTCATTATATAGAGCTTGTGTCATCAGGCTCACTGTTGATCCTGTGTCTAGCAGACTTCTGACTTTTAATCCTGCCACTCTCACAATTATAATAGGCAATTCTCTCTTGACCATGACCTGTGGTCCTCCTGTATCCTCAATCAATTCTTCTGGTTTGGCTATCCAATTGACGATGTTAATAGACTTCCATCCATCAGTCTCGAGCTCTTCTAATTTTGGCGTTTTTTTTTTCTTCAGCGCCCGCCCCTTTGGAGTTCCTTCTCTCCTGTTCGCTGCGCTGTAGTTCCAAACTCTTAGCTCCATCTCCATATCTGTCTGGCGATGTCCTGTTCTGCATGACTTCTTGCCAGCGGACTTGTGATTTCTGGGGCTCATCTCCCCTTTCTTCGAGGTATCGCAAAGAAGCATGATATCGCTCTTCTGCCTCGTCATCGAAGTTATTTCTTCTCTCTTGGGGTCTCCAATTTCTATTATTGCCTTCCTGGCCATTATTACCTCCATTGTTATGGTACGGTTTGCCCCTGTTATTGTGTTTATTCCACGAACTTCGACCTCTTCCTGCTTTATTAGCATTTCCTTTGTACCTTGACTGCCATTTTCTGGGTTCCTGTTCCCATTGCCGTCCATAGGAATCTAAAGTTTCTGTGCTCGTGGCCTTGTTGTTCCTTGGAGCTTGCTGTTGGTCAGTCTGTGTGTTGGTCACGTGGACTTGTTCCACGGTTCGACTCTGACGCATAGTATTTGCTGTGGTGAGGTCCAGTTGCCTTAGAACTGTCTCCATTTCCATAGCCGTTTTCGCATTAGCCGAGATTAGTAGCCTTTGGATCTCGTATGGAAGCTGTTTGGCGATAGCAATGCATAGCTCCAGTTCACTAGGTTTTTGATCCAGCTCTTTAAAACGACACATCTGCGATATGAAGAATTCTGCGTACTTCGTCGGGTTGTTCGTGCTGTACTTTTTGGCATACAAATCCAGCCGTAAATTCTGCTGAGTCGCGGCGTCCCAATACCTCTTCAAGAATGCCTCGCGGAATTCCTCAACAGTATCAAAAGTGTAACGGAAGCTGCGAAACCATAATGCGCACTCCCCCTCTGTTAACTTCTCTATAGCACGTAGCCTACGCTCCTGCGGTATTCGTGCATCATTGAGATATTCAGTCACTTCCTTTAACCAATATTTTGGTGTCATACTACAGTGACTACCTGAAAACTTCCTAGGTTTTTCTTCGCTTGCCCTAATGACGTTTATCACCTGGGTGTGCATCGCATTTTCATGTGGCGTCGATGCCGCAATTGGTACACCTGGCGTCATGTAAGGACTTTCTCCTGCGCCTGCAGCGTTTCTGCTTATAGGTTGGGTTTCTAGGTCTGCCCACCTTGTTTTTCTTATATCCTCTATGCTGCCTTCACTTGACTTAGGATACTTCAGAAGTGTCTCCTCCTGTGCTATTATCCTAGTCTCCATTTGGTTATGGCGCATTTCTGCTCTTTCTAGGCGAGTGATGACTTCTTTTTCTATCCTCGTAAGCCTATCTCGGTTTTCCTCGGCTACTTGAAAGATTTTCACCTTGTCTTCTTTCAGACTTTGTTTGATATGGGATATTTCATCCTCTACGTCCTCTTTAATTTGAGCAAGGGTCTTGTCGCTTGCCTCTGTTTTCTGGCCTTCTCTTATTTCGAGTTCTTCTCTCAGACCTTTAATTTCATCTTGAATGTGTCCATTGACTTTAGACAATTCATTCCGGACCTTGGTGATCTCGCCTCTATTTTCCTCTTGTCTTTTATTGACTATGATAATGTCACTCTGAACTTGGTCCAGTTCTTTATGAACTTTACCCATCTGACCTTTTACGTTGCCTACCAGCTCCTTACTTTCCTGCGCGATAGCCTTAACTTCGCCTATTTCCTGGCATTGACCTAATATATTCTGGTCCTGTTTCTTGAGGTCACCGTTAATTGCTCTAGCGTAGCTTTTCAATTTCTGGTCCCATTTGGAGTCGTTCTCCTCTAATCTCTGGTCTACTGTTTTCGTAAACTCTGCGAACTGTTTCGCTTGGCGTTCGAGATTCGCCTCATTTTGGATCTGAATATCCTTAATATCGTTAGACAACGCCTCTAATTTACTGTTGGTTTGCTCCTGAGCATGCCTACACGCTTGCAAATTACCCTCAAGTTTGGCTTCTATGGCCTCGAAACGTTTGTCAGTATTTACCTGCATTTCCGATACAATGCTTACAACAGTATCTGTTACTTCGGTCTTAATGACTTCTTGCATTTGACCTAACTTATTGTTTAATTCATCTTTATATTCAACTTTATTTGCATCTAACCGACTGTTTATTTCAGTTTTATTTGCATCTAAACGGTTGTTTATTTCAACCTGAGTTGCATTAATTGCCTCCTGATTGGCATCTAACCTGTTATTTAACTCTCTCTGGTTCTCATCTAACCGAGTGTTTATACTATCCTGGAACGCTTTGGTTTCCAGTTTACTCTGCTCATGAGCAGCATCAAAATGTTGTTTCAGTCCTGCAATAACTTGCAAGATCTCCTCCGTACCTGACATTTTACAATAACACACTTAAATATGCAGGCAGGCTTCCTGGAAAAATATGTGGATACGTTTCGAAGAGAAACATCAAACACTGCACACATATTGTGAAGTCGTACAAAACCTGATAATATTATGGTAGATTGTGGATTGGGTATGTAACGCTAGTACCCTTAGGCCATTCTCTTCTCAATAGAGAGATTCTGCGTTACCTCAAAAGCCTACTGAATTCACAAATCACTCAAACACAGTTTGAGGCAAAACAATTACTATGGTTTTCCCCATGAAATACCATAAAAAATCTATGGGTTTTCCCTAAATCCCATAAGTTCCACGTATTCTGGGCGCCATGATAAATTAATATGTGTCGTGGTACTAGTAGGACATCGGCCGTATTTTAATTTACTATAAAAACTGTTCAGGGAGTGGTTTTTACTGCCGAAAGCCCCACTTGGGCCACGCCATGATAAATTAATAGTGATACACAATCTATCAAAATTTATATATACGTATCGGAACTTAGCTATGGATTAGGAGCGGTCACACCCTACTTCGTTAATTCTTACTTTAATAGAGTTGTGTGCATTAAATCTGACCGACTTTAGTCGTACCTTTAGCTCAAATCACAGTATAGGACATCAAATCCCATGTACCCATGTGAGTAATCTCGTTGGATAATATGCATCTGCCTCCAACTAGCATCAGCTCTCAGGCGTGTACGGTAACCCCAATTTTGCAGTGCATATTTTGGATTTGAGGCTAAAAGGTATCAACTCTACAATGATAAGGCACAACTCTATTCTAAAACTTTAATCCAGTAAAATAAATCATGGCTTCAAACACAAAACAATACCCAAAAAAAGCATAAAATAAAGCAAACAAAATTTTTACTTCCACAATCCACAAATAAACAAATATGAAATCACAACAAAGTCATACCTAGCCATAATGCTTTACCCTTCTGTGAACTTCACAAGGATATACTAGTGCGCTGATGCACCTACGACTTCAAAACAACCTGTACATTAACATAACAGTCATACAATGTGACTTCTTTAATATTACAACAAGGATTATTCCTTAAACCTCTTTACGTTAAACAATTATGTGTGCCGTGCGTGTTTTAATATTTTTCTTCTCACCAATGAAATGCTTTGCATGCATTTACCTATTTGGACGTTGCACCAAAATCAACGTGCAACTCCATAATTATGTAAGCTACCCCCTACACATCCTTCAATTATATGGTTTCACTGCGTGCTGTCTGTGATTCCTAGATAAAACGTTACGTTATAGCTTATGTCGGATTGTACGATAGACTGCCTCGCGCTCATGGCGATTGGCATCTAGTAACCAACTACATGACTTGGTTCCAGTGACAGTACAAATATATCATGTAACTATTCGTCAGATAGCTAAATTAATGAACCATCAGGATTAACTACAATTATCCATGTGTTCACAAACCACATGGCTATAATACTCAACATAACAATCTTGCATTATATGTCATTTTAACAAGGTCTAGAATTTCTTCCCTCTTTTACTTGCCTGAGCGGTCCGGGTGGTTGGCATCGACCCTCAGCTAAGGAAATCGCTACACAATAGAAAGTGGGATGGGTCGTTCCACCAATTATCTCGACCTTTCTAAAAGTTTGAAAGCTTCCCTCTCTCTAAGCAGTGGAGATTTACAAGACAAATACTGTGTCCTGACCGACTCATATGTTCCCAAAGGATCTTAATTGACTATTATGCCAACAGGTATTGAATGAGCTTTTTGTAATTATTCCTACGTCGAGGATAATGATTAATTAATGGCCTCGCATGGGTCCATTCAACATGAAGGTTCGGGGTTCGTAATGCATGAGCCTGGCGGTGACCGATGTCTCAAGTATAATATAGGCGCAGAAAACCACTGTCGCCATGAGTTTTCGCTGCCCACGAGCGTAAATAACTCATCTATAAGTTCTCGGGAAATCATAGAGCTGCGAGGTGTCCTTGTTTCCTCGACTCTTACAAGATTCCAGCCCGGAACACATTTCAATCCTTTCTTCAGAGTTAGGGTCCTACACTACAACTCTGGGATAACTAATATCTCCAACAATGTCCACGACATAGGAGAATTCATACGTAGAATAGACTATCTGGCCCCTAATGCTCCATGCTACGACACACCGACCTATAATATTAAGAGAAATCTAACATTTACTCTATAAGCTTCTCAATTAAGCTGCAAATTCAATTCACTAAAAGCTCTTTCATTACTGGTATCATTACTGAATATATGCAATATTCTGATATAAAACTTCTTTCCATAATTACTGAAATGTAACCTCACTGTAACATCCTCCTGCTTAGATTGATAAGTCTTGCACTTAGCGTTAATAATTCTCGCTTACAACATTTATTTGTTTCCTGATGTGTTCATTCATACTCTTAATAACCATTATTATTATTATCATCATTTCTCACTGACATAAATGACCAAAATCATCCTTTATTATTATTATTGAAAATCTCATTGACATAAATGACCAAATCATTATTTATTATTATTCTCACATAAATTACCAAAATTTCCGACATAGCTAAACGTTTTAAACTCGAACAATCGCGTTCGTTACATTTACATAACTGATTGCCATTCTTAATTCATAGTGGGAATAGTTACTCCACTTGATGATACAAATCATCATTTCAACTCTATAAAAATCAACTCAATACTGATTAAACATGGAGGATCAGCCTCCTAACTGATTTTTACTGGCATCTATAAGGAATTCACAATATCTTTACGGAATCACAGACATGCATCGGTCCATACTTCTACATAATTATAACCATAATTTGTGGGGTACTTACATCTCTATAGGCATCTAAGGTGGCTCCGACCAATCATATTCTTCCATGTCGCCCGCCATAATGGGTTTAACGCGACATATTTCTCTTGTTTACACACATTTGATTACACCTAATTTCTATCACCAACACGACACGTTGCATACCTTTCAGGAAGTTATCACTCCCCAAACATGTGAAACACTTCATCAAACACTACTTTAAATGATATTTTTACATATACATTACACTGAACACTCGTCACTTTATACACACTTCAATGCTGAAATTCCCTAGCAGAGATCGAAATTGCAGGTGTCGACGGCATCTGACGTTACCAACTCCTGATTGAAAGTCTGGTTATCTGCTCTCGAAACTCTCCAACAGTTTTATGACGATCATTACTCCTACAGTAAGCGTCCTGCGTTACATCAATACGCTTGCTCCTAAACATGAGCGTTAACATCTGGTACTCTCATGGCAATACCAAACACTTAGTAAGGTTTCTTTAGCGCATTCTATCGTTGTTACACACATATACGATTAGTTAATACTATACACACTGCGCTTAATAAAGTTCAACACTTTCACAAATAATTATATACAATATTTCTACCGTTAGTCTATACGGTGCTTCGTAACTGAACACGTCATAGTTCGTGCTGCTAATTATGCCTGTATCACGACTATTATTCATACAAGCATGTTTACTGTTTCTTTTACACATACCAGTCCTTGTTCGGCGTCTCGATGAATAGATCCGTCATGCGTTTTGCCTTGACGAACTTGCTTCAACCTGGCTGTAGCTGACTGAAGTTTCACTCGAAGACTGCACGTAGCTTATTTGAAGACTTCTGTCTGAGGCTTACACGCTGTCTCGTACTGCTGCATATTTGCTGCATACTGATTGCAACTTATTTCCATTGTGCTACAATTGACAATTGAGTAAAACTGTAACTGGCTGTAACTGCGCTTGGCGGCATGTAGACTGAGCTTGACTGCGTCTCGACTGAGCTTCAAGTGAGTTAGAACAGAGTAACACTGAGAACAGAGCTTGTTTCAAAGTGAGGTTCAACTGAGCGCTCCTCCTGGGGTCTACTCCCTTATATCGGATTTCCACAGAAAGTAGAGCAACATCTTCCCGCGTAATCTTCGCTCCTCTCACAGCATGATTCAGGTCTTCAAACCATGATCATTGTGTTCCTCTCTCTTCACAGGTCCCAAAACTATCTGTGTGCAAAGGAATCGCTCGTTCAATTAATTAATATTAATTCCTTTCTCCATGGCGTGGGACGCTACCTAGTCGGGAACTCCCCGTCAACATCTTCACATCCATCCGCGAACAATGGTCGTTTTACAGGCCTTACGCACATCACTAAATATGCACCAATTTCGCATGTAAAAGACTCTAAAATTATCTTCTTGCCAAGATATTCACCTGTGTGCAACTCTCATCTCGATTCGTTACTCCAATCACGAGTAATCAATGATTTTTCTGGGCATTTCTCCGCCCCTCCTCTAAATCTATTCTCCGTCGGGGAATAACTGTGTCATTATTCAGGCCTCTCCCCTGCTCCAGACGACATAATGGGGTGACAGAGATGGACGTGGCTCCACTGGGACCAACCCACAATTCTGGGCCGATTAGTAAATGTCAGCTCTGCCCTCCTCTGTGCTTCAAGTCTCCAATAGCTTACACCAAATCGTCTTATAATGATATAATCTGCTCATTATTTCCTACATTATTTTAATAAATAATGCCATTTCATCAAAAATCACACCAGTGATTAAATATACATTTCTTTCGAGGGTTTTTTTTACCAAGAAACTCCCTGTATAGATCTCTGGTTCGCTCCCTGGTGGAACCTTTTTACTGAGATCACAGTCTCTGAGAACCATGTTCGATTCCAGTCAGCATAACCCCATCGGGCTCAGTATGTATATGTGTGTGAGTATGTGTGTGTGTGAGTGTGTGTACTCTGAATGTCTATCCCCCCCCCCTATCAATTCGAACACGGTGAACGCGAATTGAACGAAATTTGGTACAAAGATAGCACTAACGAAGGAAACATCAGTGTCATATTTTATATCGCCGCCATCTTGAAGGAAACGTAATGGCGGCCACACAAATGTTCAAAGCTTAAATCAAATTACGACTAACCTAATCATCCGATCTCCACCACATTTTGCAACAACATACCTTTATGGGGGAGCATCCTTTGACCCAACTAATAGGTCATCAGCCTAATAGTTTGCGGATGGCTGCCATCTTTGTTTGAAAATCGTTTCTCCCTATTAATTCGAACACGATGAAACCAAATGGAACGAAATTTGGTACAGAGGTAGTACTAGCAAAGGGCACCTCAGTGTGATGTTTTATATCGCTGCCATCTTGACGGAAACGTAATGGCGGCCACACAAATGTTCAAAGCTTAAATCAAATTACGACTAACCTAATCATCCGATCTCCACCAAATTTTGCAACAACATACCTTTATGGAGGGAGCATCCTTTGACCAATCTAATGGGTCATTAGCCTAATAGTTTGCGGATGGCGGCCATCTTTGTGTCAAAATCGATTCCCCCTATTAATTCGAACACGGTGAAACCGAATGGAACGAAATTTGGTACAGAGGTAGCACTAGCAAAGGGCACCTCAGTGTCATGTTTTATATCGCCGCCATCTTGACGGAAACGTAATCGCGGCCACCCAAATGTTAAAAGATAAAATGTAATTACGACCAACCTAATAATATAGTCTCAACCAAATTTTGCAACAACATATCTTTATGTGGGAGGCATATTCTGACCAAACTGCAAGATCATCAGCCCAATAGTTTGCAGATGGTGGCCAAGTATGTGTGCAAATAGATTCCCCCTATCAATTCGAACACGGTGAAACCGAATGGAACGAAATTTGGTACAGAGGTAGCACTAGCAAAGAGCACCTCAGTGTCACGTTTTATATCACCACCATCTTGACGGAAACGTAATCGCGGCCACCCAAATGTTAAAAGCTAAAATGTAACTACGACCAATCTAATAATCTAGTCTCTCCCAAATTTTGCAACAACATATCTTTATGTGGGAAGCATATTCTGACCAAACTGCAAGATCATCAGCCCAATAGTTTGCAGGTGGTGGGCAAGTATGTGAGCAAATCGATTCTCCCTATCAATTCATACACGGTGAAACCGAATTGAATGAAATTTTTTACAGAGGTAGCACTAGCAAAGGGCACCTCATATTCATGATTAATATCCCTATAGCACGTTGTATTTCAACAAGCTACTACAACCAACATTCAATTATACTCCTTGAAAAGGACAGAGAGTTATAACTATACCCATGCATTTAGGAGAAAGTAGGCTATATGTTTTTTACTGAACATCTTGTTTTTTATGAAAGGCTGTGTAGTGAAATGTTCAATATGGGCAATATGGGGTAATAGAAACTTATAGTCTACATACGATTTGAACACGTTTATTTCTTTAAATATTTGTTTTCACGATTAAAAAGTTCACTGAATGGTAAACACCATCCTAACACGGAATTACTTGAACACTATCACGGAGTAACTTGAATATCACGGCGTTACCTTCTTCTACCACCGGATTTTGTTAGTTAATACCTAGAAATAACTTATGAATATTTGTAAGATATATGCCAGAAATGTTCCGTAGTGTATTCCTCTTTAACATGAAATGAATCGAAATAACTGAAATCTAAGATTTCAGAAATAGTAACAAAAAAAACTTAGTATCACGGAGTTACTTAACTTTACTCAACTGTTTTTGAGACACTTATTTTTAGGCCAAACTTCTTGAACTGGTCATTTCATTCATCTGACCTCTGTTGGACTTTTTCTTCCGAGTTTCCCCACATGACTACAGAACAGTAGCGTAGCCAGGATTTTAGTTTGGAGGGGGCCCAATTAGGTCCTGCAGGAGTATAGGCTTTAAAGATCACCCTTTGTCCATGCGCGTGTGTGTATGCCCCCCCCCCCCTAATAAAATATAAACGGCCGGGGCGATTTCAATGAAACTCGGTAAGCACATCTACTTCCTCGTCCGACCTCGACCGTGCCTTTTGATACGTTTCACCAATTCAACACGCGGGCCACGCAAATTATTTCACTGGAATTCTATATCTCCACAACGGTAACAGATATCACCCTGCAATTTTTTACAGTGCTAAAGGGTACTACTACAAGTTTACCTGTGTGACTTTATGAAACCTGTTAAGTACAAGACGAACATGGCGGCCAAGCGAATTTGAAATATTTTAATGGATATTTCATGCGATTTAACCATCTGAACGCAGTGAAACTTGAAACGGTAAATGTTTATACAAATTATAATCTACTGACATCTAATTCAGTAAAATTGGTTACAAAACCTCAAGATGGCGGCTATGCGAAATTTTAAAATTAAGTTTAATTTCTTCTGTCCTAATACTGCGATCGAAGTGAAAGTTCGAATAATGAACCTACGCAATAATTTTCATCTAATGGTACATAACTGTATGGCTTATATATATATATAACAATCCAACATGGCGACTATCCAAAATATTTAGACGGTTCTCAATATCTACGAATTTATTGCAGCAATCAAATTGACATTTTGTATGCTGATAGAGGCTATTAATATAAGTTCACCTATTGGACTTTCAATAAGCTGGTAAGCACAATACCAACATGGCGGCTTAGAGAAATTAAAACATTTAAATGTAATTGACTCGCGATTTAATTATCCGAGCGCAATGAACCTTGGTACGGAAAATGTTCATACAAAATCTACTGGCATCTAATTACATGCAATTGTTTCATAACCCCAAGATGGCGGCCGCGCGACATTTTAAAATAGAGTTTTTATTACCAAGTGAACGTTTGAATAATGAACCTTCGCAATAATCTTCATCTAATGGTGCATAACTCTATGGCCTACATACAGAACAATCCAACATGGCGTTCCTTTTCATAGGAGGGAGACCAATTAGGATATATTCTATAAGTACTCTAGGCTTCATTTTTAGCTTAGGACAAAAAACTTCAGTCTGTTCATGTCTTGTCTAAATTCCGCCCTTCGTTGCTTTGTTTTGAGGCAGCTCACAGCTGTGCCAGTGTCTATATTTGTCTCTGTCACCCAGATTTTCAATTATCAGTTGTCAGAATACTACTATTATGTTATGGCATATTCACACGTTTCAGTTAAGAATGTTCTTTACATTAATACCGCACTATGTCCTGGTGTTATTTATATAGTTTATTTACCAGAAATGTATTTAGTCAATTGAATGAATATGTCAAAAAAAACTATCAGGAGTAGATAATAGGAAGAAGGGACACTCATAAAGGCATCACACAAAGAAGGTGCGTTGCAAAACATTTAGGTCTATTATTGTTAGTCTAATGTATACAGTGCTGTTTTAAGGTAAGTCTAACTCCGCCGTGGACCTCATTCTTGTTTATTATTATTATTATTATTATTATTATTATTATTATTATTATTATTATTATTATTATTATTCAAAGGAAACTATAACGCCTTTTAAATAATAATAAATAAATATGAACCTTAAAAAAATCGAATATTTTACATTCTATCAGTGAGATATGCGTCTTTCTCGTGCATCGAATATTATTTGTGAAAGCTGTGCCTAGCCTACATAATGGAATGGGGGCCTCAATTTTCTACACCTAAAATAAAAACTTTTCATAACTTACCGAAGATGTATCCAGTTTTACCTTCTTTATGACAAAGTGGTCGATATTCTAAACACTCGATAATGTGACAAAAAGAAGAAAGAAAGGAGCAACTATCAAATAACTGTCGACTCTTCCCCAATACTACCACTTACAAACGGTATCTCTCCTCTCGCACAGACACACAACCAACATATATCCCGACAGTGGTGACAATCAACCACGCTGCGCCAGTATTGTAGCCTGGGACATATTAACACTACTATTTCCAGGAAATGGAAGCCCCCACCTAGCGGCGAGGATATGGACTGTGCCGGCTTCCGAGGCCTGACGCACTCCTCTGGGGCAATGATTAAATGAATGACAGATGAAATGAAATGATAGTGGAGAGTGTTGCTGGAATGCAATTTCGACAGGGAAAACCGGAGTACCCGGAGAAAAACCTGTCTGCCACCGTTCTGTCCAGCACAGATCTCACATGGAGTGACCGGGATTTGAACCACGGACCCAGCGGTGAGAGGCTGGCGTGCTGCCGCCTAAGCCACGGAGGCTACCCCATTCCTGACCCGATCGGAGACTGGAAGCAGGTTGTGGATTTTCATTTTCATTTCCAGGAAATGGAATGACGAGAGAATGTAAGCTGACAAGCTATAAGTGGCCCCCTCTAGAGAGGTCTCTTGCCAATTGGCGATTTCCTAATTTCATGGTAGGCTTTTGTCATCATCACCTGGTTGTATCCCCAGTACTGAGGCACCTACTGTTCTTGGAAAATTCCCCCACGTCACAATCCTAATTATTGCCCTGTTATTTCAGCTCCTCCAAGCAGTGCAGACACGGAAATGATGACTGGCCGTGCAGAGATTGTTAGTACATTGTTTGTCAACGCATTTACTGTATTTAATATTATGTTGTAGGTTCTAAATTTGTTCGAGCCGTCCCAAACCATTTGTGACCCATAACCTAGATGTTAGGCCCCTTAAAACAACAATTATCATCATCATCACCATCAAGTTTGAGTCGTAAGAAAATATGAAGGCTCATGCCCACCCCTATTTCTGGATTTATTTGGGGGGGGGGGGTCCCCTGCCCCTCCGCCCCCCCCCCTCTAACTACGCCACTGCTACAGAGTCAGCAAAGGCTGCAGATTTCAGGTCCTCTTGGTGGAATTGGTATTTTACTTTTCTCATTATTTCGTCCATAACTATTATGAATAGTAATGGTGACAATTCGCTACCCTGCTGAACTTAACTTGTTGTCTTAAACCAACTCGAGTGGCCATCACCTATCTGGATACAACTCTGACAGTTCTCATAAAGCATTTTGATTTATTATTTATTGATGGCTGTAGTAGTGAGTGTATTTGTAAATTGGGGTTAGGATTGGGAAGGAGGCGGCCGTGGCCTTAATTTAGGCACCATCCCAGCATTTGCCTCGACTAGAAGTGGAGAAACCAAGGAGAACCACTTCCAGGATGCCTGAGGTGGGAATCGAACCCTCTTCTTTTCAGTTTTACCTCATGAGGCTGAGTGTACCCCGTTCCACCCCTCAGACCAGAATTACATTTCTTGAGAGCCGGGAATCGAATCCGGACCTCCGTTTGGGGCGACAGCCAAAAATGCTTGCCGCTACACCAAGAGGTGGTCTTTAAATAATTAGCATACATGTGGATAAAATGGAGGTGCCATGTTAAATTAGTTTGTGGGCCACACTCGTGGATGAAATAAAGATTCTCTGATGTTGAGGGAGTAAAAAATTCACTTTAGCGTCTGGTGGCTTCCTGGGAGTCAGGAACTCGTTAGAGGACTGGTGGGGAAGTAGGAAATGGTCGTATATCGCTCTAAACTAACCTTCATGTGAAGTTTCCGTAATGTAAAATGTTCCCCCATCGCTGCTATCTGGCGGTCCCTGCGTGTGATACCTGGGCGCGTAGCGTCTTAATATTTCAGTATCCTGGCTGGTCCGGGATCACAATGGCTTCACTCTCCCCTGCCATTCCACCTCATCTTCGTCTCTTCCCCCCATTACGGACACCTTCCCCCCGTAGTTTGTTTCCTAACGTATTCTCATCATGCCTTTCATATATCACCCCGTCCCCTCCCCATATCCTTCAGTCTTATCATTTGCTGGCTTCTATCTACCCCTCTCAGAAACATTATACGTAACGTGTATCACGATTAGTTCAAGACATACTGTTGTGCATTACAAAACTTCATGCTTTCATTTGCATCAACGAATACTCCGCCCCTCACCGTTAGCGAATCATGATTACCACAAATAAATTATTTTAGAAAGCGTCTCGAAAAAAATGTTGCTAAACACGTATAAACCTGTTCTATTATTATTATTATTATTATTATTATTATTATTATTATTATTACTATGTCTTTATTTATTTTAAGCGAAATTCCCCAATAAATGGAAGAAGTTAAGCAAATAACTTAATCAACTTCTCTTTTTGTTCTTCTCTTTTTTTTTTGTTATTCTTGATGTTCCAATAGGTTTCCATTCTTTCCGGAAAGGCTTGTTTACGGTCTTCTGACCACTTTGGTTGGTTGGTTCTCAAGTTTAGGGGCTGCGACAACGCGGTCATGTAGCCCCGTGTACTTTGGGTGTGTGTAGAATCTGTCTGATAACCGGTGTTAATTGTGATGGATGTATTAGTGTGTGTTATCTGTTTTTAATTCAAGAAAGGACTGCAGACATTCAATTTTCAATTAGTTCCTACTTTTGCCACCGAACGCCACCGTCGACGATTTTTTTAGTAGTTCTGAACTTGGTTACTAGCTGCCACCGCAGTCAGCGACGAACATTGGAACCTAAGAGCGTTAGTCAAATCTAACCTATAATTTAGGTTCACACAAGTGTAATTAGTGGACGGTTCTTCTACATGCCATAAATCTATGACATGGGACCGCCGGCTTTACTTCCCCGCCAATGGAAGGCATAATGAGAGATTTTTAACGCTCTTGAAAAATCTGACGATTTCGGCCGTGTTTGAACCCGCGACCTTGGGCATAGAAGCTCAGCATGCTACCAACTACACCACCGAAGCCGCCTCCGACCTCATTGGTCTGTTCTGTTTCTGTTCCTGTTCTCATGTTGTTGTTTGAGTCTTCAGTCTTTTGACTGGTTTGATGCAGCTCTCCATGCCTCCCTGACCTGAGCTAATCGTTTCATCTCTACATAGCTACCACACCCTACATCCGAGGCAATCTGTTTAACATATTCTAACCTTGGTCTACCCCTACAGTTCTTGTCCTCGACCCTTCCTTCCATAACTAAGCTTGCTATTCCTGGATGTCTTAGTATGTGTCCTACCAACCTATCTCTTCTCTTCATTAGCAGTCCCCATAAACATCTCTCCTCTCCCACTCGTCTTAATACCTCTTCGTTTGTAACCCTATCTACCCATCTGATCTTCATCATTCTCCTGTAACACCACATTTCAAATGCTTCAATTCTCCTCTTTTCTGCTACACCAATAGTCCAAGTTTCACCTCCATAGAGCGCCACGCTCCAGACAAAGGCTTTCAAAAATGACTTCCTAATACCTAAATCTATATTCGATGTCAGCAGATTCCTTTTTTGTAGAAATGCTTTCTTTGCCTGAGCCAACCTACTTTTGATATCCTCTTTGCTTCGTCCATCACTGGTTATTCTGCTTCCTAAGTAACAGAAGTCTCCTACTTCCTTCAGCTTTTCACCTGCCAATTTGATCTCCATGGAGGTTTCTGATTTATTTCGGCTGCATTCCAGTATTTTTGTTTTACATTTATTAATTTTCATCATGAATTCTTTCAGTAAGACGGAGTCCATATCATTCAAAAACTCATTCAAATCCTCAGGCTTGTCGGCCAAGATGACGATGTCATCAGCAAATCTCAGAGTTGAAATTATTTCTCCTTGAATCTTCACTCCCACTTTAAATTTTTCTCTAATTTCCTTCATTGCTTGTTCAATGTAAAGATTGAAAAGTATGGGTGATAAGTTGCAGCCTTGCCTTACACCTTTCTGAATACTTGCTTCTCTCTCATGTCCTTCAACTCGAATGACTGCAGTCTGGTTTCTGTATAGAATGTATATCACCCTCCTATCCCTGTACTTTATTCCAATCGATTTCAAAATGTCAAACAATTTAGTCCAATCAACGTTATCAAAAGCCTTTTCTAAGTCTACAAAAGCCATGAACGTTCTCTTATCTTTCCTTATTCTACCCTCCAAAATCAGCCTAAGATTTAGTACACCTTCCCTTGTTCCTACATTTCTCCTGAAACCAAACTGGTCTTCACCCAACTCCGTTTCTATCTGGCTTTCAATCCTCTTGTAAATTATTCTAGACAGGATCTTTGAAGCATGAGTAATCAAGCTGATTGTACGGTAATCTTCACATCTGTCAGCTCCCACTTTCTTTGGTATAGGGATGATTACATTCTTCTTGAAATCAGGGGGTACCTCACCTGTCTCATAAATCCTACACACCAAGTGAAATAACCTGATCAGACCTTCATCTCCTATGTAGCGTAGCAACTTAATCGGTATATCATCTATGCCTGGTGCTTTGTTCCTGCTTAAGTCTTCCAAAGCTCTATCAAATTCTGATCTCAATATTAAATCTCCTTTCGCATCCTCATCAATTTCCTCCTCCCTTTCCATTACATGATTCTCAATCTCCTTTCCCTTATACAAACTCTCTATGTAAGCTTTCCAGCTCTCAACCTTTTCTTCCCTATCTGTTAGAGGCTTTCCATTTGTGTCCTTAATATTACAGCACTAAGTCTTCTTTTCCCCAAAAGTATTCTTAATCCTTCGATAAGCTGTGTCTACTTTTCCTAATTTCAGACAATTTTCTATACCTGCACATTTCTCTTTCAACCATTCTTCTTTCGCTTCCTTGCACTTCTTGTTAACCTCATTTCTCAGACGTCTGTATTCTGCTTTCCCCTTTTCATCTCTTACATTCTTGTGTTTCCGCCTTTCATCCATCAATTCTAGTATATCCTGAGTGATCCACGATTTTCTACCTATTCTTTCTTTCCTACCAATGTTTTCTTCTGCGGATTTTGTTATTTCATTCTTCAAAAGTGCCCATTCGTCTGCAATTGAAGTTTGTTTAGGGTTTTTCATTAGTCCTTCCTTTATACTCTTCTTGAATCTTCCCATTTGTTTACTTTGTGTCTGAAGATGTCCCTTTCTGAAATGTGTGTTGAACTTATGTTTGCTTTTTTTAGGTCCAGAGTTCTTCTAGCCAAGGTGTTGAGTTCTGGAGCGAGGTCACATAATCTATTATCCTCTTCGTCAAACTATTTTCTGGTAGTCTAGTGTGATGACCGAAGAATTTCATTCGTCTTTTCTTAATATCAATTTCGATGTTTGAATACTGTTCTGTTGTTTTGATTGATTGTAGCCAGTAACCATCTTGGATATTTTTTTATATATCTTGGATATATATTTATATATCTTATATATCTTACTCCCAATATGTTCATAATTACCTTTTTGATTTCTTCAAGTTCGTGTTTATTGTTAAGTGTCAGAGCTTCGCTTGCGTAAAGGACTTGATTTAATGACTGTGTTGTAGTGCCGAATTTTAGTCTCCTTTGTCATAGATTTTTTGTTGAAGATGTTTTAGACTAACCCTAATGCATATTTAAAATATTTATTGCAGCTAATAGCCAAAGGAATGATACAGACAAAATGAAACATACATAGGAATAAACTATTCATTACAACAGAAGGACGTCAGAGATTCAAGTCTATATGTACAGTACATCGCATGATATCTTTCGCAACATTTGCCGCAACGTTCACATACACAGTCTGCGTCTGGCTGGTGAAACTTCTTTAACTTGCACAGCTTATGGTGAAAGCCATGTATGGCAAAGCGTGTAACAGTATGTCTTAGTTCGTAGCCTCCCCGTTTCCAATCATTGCAGGTCATTGCGTCAGTGATGTAGAAATCCCACCATATGTCTTTCTTCTTCGATTTCAGGTTCTCCATGAGTTGCACGTATGCTGGTGTAGACGGTAGCGACAGTTGGAGGCGGAGCTCTTCCACATAATATAATTCACGTGTTAATTCATAGACTAGTCTTGAAGGCGTGTATTTTGAAACACACAGAACCTTCTTTAAAAAGTCGCTTTTAGTTTCTCCAACTTTTCCAGGTGTTTCAATTTGAGATGTGTCCAGATATTCTCTAATCCATATGTTACAACGGGTGTAACCTTGAGCTGGAAGAGTTTCAAGGCTGTTTTGACGGAGAGTTTTCTCAACTGTCTGATATCATTTATGGCCCTCGTAGCCGCACAGATCCTATCGTTAACGTGAAGCGTAAAGACGTTGCCCGTTGTCTGAAGTGTCACGCCTAGATATTTAAATGCATATTTGACTTTTGGAGACGATTTTTTCAACGCGGCCATGTAGCCCCGTTTAATTTGGGTGTGTGGTAACCTGTGTTAATTGTGAGGACTGTATTAGTGTGTGTTATCTGTTTTTAATTCAAGTAAGGGCTGCAGAGGAGTATTTCAAGTAGTTCATACTTTTGCTACCAAATTCTACCGTCCACGACACCTAGCATGCGGACTTGGCTACTAGATGTCATCGCATTCAGAACATGGCGGCGAACGTTGGAACTAATATAGCGTTATCAATTCCAATCTACAAATTTTGGCTTCACACAAGTTTTTTTAGTGGAAGGTTCTTTTTAATGCCCAAAATCTATGACATGAGACCGCCAGCTTTACTTCCCCTCCGAAGGAAGGCATACTGAGGGATCTTTAACGCTCTTAAAAATTCCGACGACTTCTGCTGGGTAACCCGTGACCTTGGGCATAGAGGCTCATCATGCTACCAACTACGCCACCGAAGTCGCTTCCCTTATCCTTATTTTTACGGCTATCTTCTTCTTGTACGTAAGTTTGTAGTTGGGTCTGTACTGGATTTTACATTTCATCATCCTGTATTTTCATTCAAACCTTTAGAGGCTGTTAATGTAGATGTTAGGCCTCTTAAAACAACAATTATCATCATTATCATTCAGATACATTCTATATACAGATTGAAGTCGCCTGCCTTAGAGTGAAGGTTCTGATCCACAATGAGAAATAAAGACTTTGTAAAAGGAAGTGGAAAAATTAAAATGGCTCACCCTTCTCTTAAACAGTAGGCAGTAAGAAGGTCTTACAAGCAGAACCGAACAAATATCCTATGGCTGCCGGCAGGCTTGAAGAAATTGAGTTGGCACTTCTCGAGAGACAGATAATGAAGATAATTGGAGTCACGTCTTCATTAGCATAGCTAATTCAATAATAAAGAATACGGTGTATTTCCCACTGGGCGTGTCACCCTGCTATACCGCCTGAGGCGACAAGTGGGATTGCCGGGGAAACTTGTCCAATCAAAAACAAGGGCTTTTAATGAAACTCAATAACTGTAACGTGAGCAACGTGGACTATCGGGTTTGTAAGGGGACAAGTGTACGTAGGTGTTTAGTGGTTGTTTCATATGAAGGGCTTAGACATCGTGGTCATTTAGGTCGATTGGTTCCTCAGTTCAGGGGCTGCAACAACACGGTCATGTAGCCCCGTGTACTTTGGGTGTGTGTGGAATCTGTCTGATAACCGGTGTTAATTGTGATGGCTGTATTAATGTGTTATCTGTTTTTAAATCTAGTAAGGACTGCAGGCATTCAATTTTCAAGTAGTTCATACTTTTGCTACCAAACGCCACCGTCAACAACAACTATTTCTGAACTTGGTTACTAGATGCCACCACAGTCGGCTCCTGGTGACGAACTTTGGAACCTAAGAGCGTTAGTCAAATCAACCCTATAATTTAGCTTCACACAAGTGTAATTAGTGGAAGGTTCTTTGACTTGCCATAAATTTATGACATGGGACCACCGGCTCTACTTCCCCTCCGAAGGAAGGCATACTGTGGGGTTTTAACGCTTTTAAAAAATCCGACGACTTTGGCTGGGTTTGAGCCCGCGACCTTCGGCATATAATCTCAGCATGCTACCAACTACGCCACTGAAGCCGCCCATGATCATTTAGCCCCGTGTAATTGTGTGTGTATAAAATGTGTGTGTTAAGCTATGTTATTGTGGTGTCTGTAGTAGTATGTTTTTGTAATTCAGGTGAAGATTGGGAAGGAGGCGGCCGTAGCCTTATGTTAGGAACCACCCCTGCATTTGCGTGGAGTATAAGTGGTAAACCGCGGAGAATCACTTCCGAGATGGGCGAGGTGGGAATCGAACCCTCCTCTTCTCCGTTTTGCTTATTTGTTGCTGTTGTTGTTTCAATTAGGGGTTTGGACATCACGAGCATGTCAGGCCCGTGTACTGCTCGGGTCCAAGCTCCGTGAACCTGTGAGGAATGTGGATCTTGGACTATGACGAGTGATAAGGGTTCCCGATATGTGCGTAGTTATTGAACCAAATACAGTATATTGGTCAGTGACTCACTCACTCATTCGCAACACCACAGTGGTTAGAGCAAGGGCCCTATGTTAGCAGTATTGGAATAGACATGAATTCCCGATAACACTACGGGCTGTTGATACGGCATTCTCTTCTCGCCTGCCACTTCACCTCACTCCGCAAGTTCACAGAGCTCAGACCCGAGCAGTACTTGGCTGAGTGGTATTTTGTCTGATAACCTGTGTTATTGTGATGGATGTATGTGTGTGTTTGTAATTAAGGCTGGGATTTGAAGTTAATCGGTCGTAGCCGTAAGTCAGGAACCATGCAGGCATTTGTATGTAGAACTGGGATACCACGGAAAACCAACTTCTAGGATGGCTGAGGTGCGAATCGAACCCACCTCTTCTTAGTTCTGCTTCACGAGTCTGAGTGTATCCCGTTCCAACACTCAGACCAGAATTAACTTTATTGGCAGAAGCGAAAAACGAACCTGGCCTTCGGACAATATTGTGATTTACCCCCAGCAGCTTACAACTAATCGGATAAAGGTTGGTAATCATGGGGCCTCAGCTGAATCCGTCATTGGTTCCACTTTCTTGTGCCTGGCTCCTCCCTTTCATCTTTCCTATGGACCTCCCTTTGAGAACTCTTCTTCTCTTCCGACCCTGAAAGGTTTAGGGTGTATGAGGCTTAAAATATCTTTCATTTTCCCAGCTCTCATTCTTCGAGAGGTCCGAACTCGTCTCTTTACCCGGATTACCCTTACTTCTGCCCGAGGCTTTAATCCTTGATAGGTTAGTGGTCAGTATATTAACCACCTAGCAAAGGAACAGGATGTCAGTGAAAAACAATTTGGTTTTGGAAATGCACTAGGAACAAGAGAAGCCCTGTTTACCTTCAATGTGCTGGCACAGAGATGTTAAGATGTGAACCAATCTATGTATGTCTGCTTTTTGGATTATAATAAAGCTTTCGACAAAGTTCGTCATGATTGCCTCATCCAAATGCTCCAGAAGAAGAACTTGGATGTGAAGGACATTAGAATCATCAGCAATATTCATTACAAACAGACTGCGGTCATAAAGGAAGAGGTGGAAATAAAACTTGGTGTTAGACAAGGTTGTGTCTTGTCTCGTATGCTGTTTAATCAATACTCAGAAGAAATATTACAAACAGCTTTAGAGGAAGAAACAGCAGGAATTAAAATTAATGGAAAAATAATAAACAACTTAAAATTTGCAGATGACACGTTGTTATTAGCAGAAGGTCTACACGATTTACAGCGACTGACTAACAAAGTCGTGGAGGCAAGTGAACAATGGGGATTAACACTTAATGTCAGTAAGACACGTTTTATGGTAGTATCACGAACACAACATCAAGAGAGCTAGATAATCAATGGGGAGACAGTACACCAAGTGACAAAGTACAAGTATTTTGGAACAAATGTGAACTGTTACATTGACTGTACTGAGGAGATAAATTCCAGGATCGATCAAGCCAAAAATGCATTCAATAAAATGAGGAGAGTGTTCTGTAGCAGAGACCTTAATTTACATCTAAAAATAAGACTTCTGAGATGTTATATAATCTCTACCTTGTTCTATGGAGTTAAGACCTGGACCATAAAGAAAAGAGAAATGGACAGATTGGAGGCATTTGAGCTATGGACGTACAGAAGGACACTGAGGCTGAGTTGGAAAGAAAAGGTCACCAAAGATGAGGTGATGAGGCGAATGGGAAAGAGAAAGGAAATACTAACTACTGTCAAAATTAGAAAAATGCAGTATCTGGGTCGTGTGATGAGAGGAGCGAAATATCATCTGCTGTAGCTGGTCATTCAAGGGAAGCTACAAGGTAAACAAGATGTTCAGTAAAGAACATATAGCCTACTTTCTCCTAAATGCATGGGTATTGTTATAACTCTTGGTCCTTTTCAAGGAGTATGATTGAATGTTGGTTGTAGGAGCTTGTTGAAATACAACGTGCTATAGGGATATTAAACATGAATATGAGGTGCCCTTTGCTAGTGCTACCTCTGTACCAAATTTCGTTCAATTCGGTTTCACCGTGTTTGAATTGATAGGGGGAATCGATTTGCACACATACTTGGCCACCATCTGCAAACTATTGGGCTGATGTTCTTGCAGTTTGGTCAGAATATGTTTCCCACATAAAGATATGGTGTTGCAAAATTAGGTAGAGACTATATTATTAGGTTGGTCGTAATTACATTTTAGCTTTTAACATTTGGGTGACCGCGATTACGTTTCCATCAAGATAGCGGTGATATAAAACATGACACTGAGGTGCCCTTTGCTAGTGCTACCTCTGTACCAAATTTCGTTCATTCGGTTCCACCGTGTTCGAAATAATAGGGGGAATCAATTTTGACATAAAGATGGCCGCCATCCGCAAACTATTTGGCTAATGACCTATTAGATTGGTCAAAGGATGCTCCCTCCATAAAGGTATGTTGTTGCAAAGTTTGGTAGAGTTCGGATGGTTATGTTAGTCGTAATTTGATTTAAGCTTTAAACATTCGTGTGGCCGCCATTACGTTTCTGTCAATATGGTGGCGATATTAATCATGACACTGAGATGCTCTTTCCTAGTGCTATCTCTGTACCTAATTTCGTTCCATTCGGTTTCAGCGTGTTTGAATTAATAGGGGGAATCAATTCTGACACAAAGATGGCCGCCATCCGCAAACTATTAGGCGAATGACCTATTAGATTGGTCAAAGGATGCTCCCTCCATAAAGGTATGTAGTTGCAAAATTTGGTAGAGATCGGATGATTAGGTTAATCGTAATTTGATTTAAGCTTTGAACATTCGTGTGGCCGCCATTACGTTTCAGTCAAGATGGCGGCGATATAAAACATGACACTGAGGTGCCCTTTGCTAGTACTACCTCAGTACCAAATTTCGTTCCATTCGGTTCCACCGTGTTCGAATTAATAGGGGGAATCAATGTTGACATAAAGATGGCCTCCATCCGCAAACTATTAGGTGAATGACCTATTAGATTGGTCAAAGGATGCTCCCTCCATAAAGGTATGTAGTTGAAAAATTTGGTAGAGATCGGATGATTAGGTTAATCGTAATTTGAATTAAGCTTTGAACATTCGTGTGGCCGCCATTACGTTTCAGTCAAGATGGCGGCGATATAAAACATGACACTGAGGTGCCCTTTGCTGGTGCTACCTCTGTACCAAATTTCGTTCCATTCGGTTCCACCGTGTTCGAATTAATAGGGGGAATCAATTTTCACATAAAGATGGCCGCCATCCGCAAACTATCAGGTGAATGACCTATTAGATTGGTCAAAGGATGCTCCCTCCATAAAGGTATGTAGTTGCAAAATTTGGTAGAGATCGGATGATTAGGTTAATCGTAATTTGATTTAAGCTTTGAACATTTGTGTGGCCGCCATTACGTTTCCGTCAAGATGGCGGCGATATAAAACATGACACTGAGGTGCCTTTTGTTAGTACTACCTCTGTACCAAATTTCGTTCCATTCGGTTGCACCGTGTTCGAATTAATAGGGGGAATCGATTTTCACACAAAGATGGCCGCCATCCGCAAACTATTACACTGATGACCTATTGGTTTGGTCAGAGGATGCTCCCCCCATAAAGGTATGTCGTTGCAAAATTTGGTAGAGATCGGATGATTAGGTTAGTCGTAATTTGATTTAAGCTTTGAACATTTGTGTGGCCGCCATTACGTTTCCGTCAAGATGGCGGCGAGATAAAATATGACACTGAGGTGTCCTTTGCTAGTGCTACCTTTGTACCAAATTTCGTTCAATTCGCATTCACCGTGTTCGAATTGATAGGGGGGGACAGACATTCAGAGTACACACACTCACACACGCACACACACAGACACACAGACACACACACACAGACTCACACACTCACATACACACACACAGACAGACACACTTTTTTCGCCCTGTGTTGATCTCATAAGTCTACTTTCATTTTTTGCAAAAATCGAAAGTAGGCTAAAAAGACCAGGAAGAAGGCGCATTTCTTGGATCGATAATCTGAAAGCTTGGTTCAATTGTTCCACTATTGAGCTGTTTCGTGCTGCATCATCTAAAGCAAGAGTCGCTATGATGGTTGCCAACCTCCAGAGAGGAGATGGCACATAAAGAAGAAGAAGAAGAAGAAGAAGCAGCAAAAGGACAATTTACATAGTCAAAGATGCAAATGGTTGAATCTTTCACTCATATTTCAACCAATTCTTGTAGAAGTGTTAATGTTTCTGTAAATCAAACATTATTAGCTTATATCCTTGACCTAGGGTGCTAGATGAAATGAAAATCCACAGCCTGCTTCCAGTCTCCGACCGGGTCAGGAATGGAATGAATGAAGCCCCCATCTAGCGGCGAGGATATAGACTGTGCCGGCTGCAGAGGCCTGACACACTCCTCTGGGGCAATGATTAAATGAATGATAGGTGAAATGAAATGATAGTGGAGAGTGTTGCTGGAATGAAATTCTGACAGGGAAAACCGGGGTACCCGGACAAAAACCTGTCTGCCTCCGTTTTGTCCAGCACAGATCTCACATGGACTGACCGGGATTTGAACCACGGACCCAGCGGTGAGAGGCCGGCGTGCTGCCACCTAAGCCACGGAGGCTTCAGGGTGCTAGATAAATGTTTTAATAAAAATAATTAAAATAAAAAAGTAAAAAAATGTAATAAAAATAATGCATTTTTAGCCTATTTTCAATTTTGAAAAAATAGGCTTATGAGATCACCTTTTGTCCGTGTGTGTGTGCGTGTGTGTGTGTGTGTGTGTGTGTGATTCGTGTGTGTGTCCCCCCCCCTAATAAAATCTCAACGGCTGGAGCGATTTCAATGAAACTCGGAAAGTTCATAGCACTATTCCCGGCGACCTCGACCGTGCCCTTCAAATTTTGTTACGACTCACCAATCCAACATGGCGGCTGTGCGAAATATTTCACCAGCATTCAATATCTCCGAAACTATTACCGATATTACCCTGACATTTTCTATGGTGATAGAGGGAACTACTATAAGTTCACTTATGTGACTTTTGAAAACCTGGTAACTACAAAACCAACATGGCGGCCAAGCGAATTTGCGACTTTTAAATAGACGTTTCTCGCGATTTGACCAACCAAACGCAATATAACTTGGTACAGTATATGTTTATATACATTGTAATGCACC
Organism: Meconema thalassinum; assembly: GCA_946902985.2. Lineage (NCBI taxonomy): Eukaryota > Metazoa > Arthropoda > Insecta > Orthoptera > Tettigoniidae > Meconema > Meconema thalassinum. Next base: position 437,737,713 of record OX336393.1, on the reverse strand, counting down.
GACATCTAACTTCGTTCAATTATTTACATAATCACAAGATGGCGGATGTGCGAAATATTTCACCGGCATTCTATATCTCTGAAACTATTAGCGGTAAAACCCTGAAATTTTGTACGGAGATAAAGGGCACTACTGGAAGTTCATCTATAAGACTTTCAAAAACCGGTTAACTACAAAACGAACATGGTGGCCAAGCGAATTTGAACATTTTAAATAGACCTTTCTCGCGATTTAATGTTCCAAGCGCACTGAAACCTGGCACAGGAAATATTTATACACATTGTAATCCACTGGTATCTAATTTAGTTCAATTGTTTACATAACCTCAAGATGGCGGCAGTGCGAATTTTAATATTAAGATTTTATTCATTGTGATGTAGTCATGCGATCGAAGTGAAAGTTTGAATAATGAACCTACGCAATAATTTTCCTTTAATGGTACATGACTCTATGGCCTATATATTCAACAATCCAACATGGCGACCAACCGAAATATTTAGACGATAGCCTACTGAATATCTACGAATCTATTTTAGCAATCAAACTGCATTTTTAATGTTTATAGGGGCTATGAACTTAAGTTCACCTATAGGACTTTAAATAACCTGGTGATCACAAATCCAACATGGCGGTGACGCGAATTATAAATATCACATGGACGTTTCTCGCAATTTAACCATCCGCGTGCAGTGAAACTTGGTACAGTAAATCCTTATACGAATGTTAATCCACTGGCATCTAATTTATTTCAATTGTTTCCATAACCTCAAGATGGCAGCTGTGAAAATTTTTTAAATCTCCTTGTTTTTTCTTGTGTCCTAACTATGCGATTGAAGTTTGAATACTACACGTTCACAATAATCTGCATGTAACAGTACATAACTCTAGGACCTACATATATAAAATCCAACATGGCGACCATCCGAAATATTTAGTCGGTTCTCAATATCTACCAATCTATTACAGCAATCAAACTGAAATTGTGTATGTTGATACACAAGTAGGATATATATAAGTAGGATATATGAAAATAGGCTGTATAGTTCTTCACGGAACTACTTGTTAATTTTAATTTTTATCATCGTAGTTTTCTTTACTTTTTAATTTTAACTGTTCAATATTTTTAATTGTTTAATAATTTTTAAAATGACTCTAAATGGTGCGTATTCCCTCCTAGTAAAATATTCTGCCATTAACTCATTTTTTTATTTTTTGGAACTTGACTGCTTTCTGAAATAATCGATTCAATTATTATAACGGTGTCAGTCACAAATCTTGTACAACTATTATATACATTTACAAGGAAACACACACATCTTGCTATTAGAAGCAAATTATTAAATTTTAAAAATTAATATACAGTTTTAACTACCTTTTATCCAATCATATAGGCTATATTATTTCAGTAGTATGCGGCACTCACAATCGACCGATAGTGACAAATGAGCATTCAAATGAAAGAGAATAGACATTAGCAGTGAAGAATTGCATTCTAATTTTATACATATATATAATTTCTTTAAAACATGACTTTAAAAATGAACGAAGTGTGCGATTTGCAGATACTGTTGCCGTAGGAAAATATACTCCATAATTGCTGTCCACTTCATATTTTGGCCGCTATGACGCCTGTTTCATGTCATTTTAACATTCTGAGGTCTATCCTTTAGACTATCATTGTGCATGGATTTCAGAAACAGTAAATCAAAGGAATGAGTACCCAAGTCGTATAATTTCATAAATATAGAATAACCGGTGAGTGTTAAGATGAATCAATTTTCAGTGAATGCCTTCTTAAGTTACGGAACGTAGAACTGGGAATTCTAACTGAATGTAAATAGTGTTCTATAATCATTTGGTTGAAATAAGAACATAACCTTTCTCCTTAAGTGTCTCATTATAAACCTATTGGGGAAAGTGTGGTTTATGAACATGCGAGATTTCTCGCAAGGGTCCGCTAGTTTTCAATATTTACCTCTTTGTCCTGTTCTTTTCCGTTTCTCTCTCATTTCCTATTTTTGTAAGAATCATTTCACTTATCCTAGCTACTACACGCAAGGAACACGATATTACGCTACGATTTAACCCATTACCATTCGATTTTACCGTTTGGAATAGATGTACTCTAGAAATAGTTGATTTAGTAAAGTAGGTGGGCAAGCACCGTCTCCCTCTTAACATAATTATCGCGGCACACCAGCTCGCACTATAAGTACATAATTGGCAAGGTACTCATAACACATCATTACTCACATCATAATAAAGTTAAGTTGTAAGCCGGGAGTGTCCGAGGACATGTTCGGACACCCATGGGGTGAGCTACAAGTACTGTTGAAATAATAAATAAATCAAATATAAAATATGAAATAACAAAATCCGCAGGAGAAAACATTGGTAGGAAAGAAAGAATAGGTAGAAAATCGTGGATCACTCAGGATATACTAGAATTGATGGACGAAAGGTGGAAACACAAGAATGTAAGATATGAAAAGGGGAAAGTAGAATACAGACGTCTGAGAAATGAGGTTAACAAGAAGTGCAAGGAAGCGAAAGAAGAATGGTTGAAAGAGAAATGTGCAGGCATAGAAAATTGTCTGAAATTAGGAAAAGTAGACACAGCTTATCGAAGGATTGAGAATACTTTTGGGGAAAAGAAGACTAAGTGCTGTAATATTAAGGACACAAATGGAGATGCTCTAACAGGTAGGGAATAAAAGGTTGACGGATGGAAAGCTTATATAGAGTGTTTGTATAAGGGAAGGGAGATTTAGAATCATGTAATGGAAAGGGAGGAAGGGAATTGATGAGGATGCAAAAGGAGATTTAATATTGAGATCAGAATTTGGAGCATTGGAAGACTTAAGCAGGAACAAAGCGCCAGGCATAGATGGGATACCGATTGAGTTGCTACGCTACATAGGAGATGAAGGTCTGATCAGGTTATATCACTTGGTGTGTAGGATTTATGAGACAGGTGAGGTACCCTCTGATTTCAAGAAGAATGTTATCATCCCTATACCGAAGAAAGTGAGGGCTGACAGATGTGAAGATTACCGTACAATCAGCTTTATTACTCATGCTTCAAAGATCATGTCTAGAATAATTTACAAGAGGATGGAAAGCCAGATAGAAACGGAATTGGGTGAAGACCAGTTTGGTTTCAGGAGAATTGTAGGAACAAGGGAAGCTGTACTAAGTCTTAGGCTGATTTTGGAAGGTAGAATAAGGAAAGACAAGAGAACGTTCATGACATTTGTCGAGTTAGAAAAGGCTTTTGATAACCTTGATTGGACTAAATTGTTTGACATTTTGAAAATGATTGGAATAAAGTACAGGGATAGGAGGGTGATCTACAATCTATACAGAAACCAGACAGCAGTAATTCGAGCTGAAGGATATGAGAGAGGAGCTGGTATTCAGAAAGGTGTAAGACAAGGCTGCAACTTATCACCCATACTATTCAATCTTTACATTGAACAAGCAATGAATGAAATTGGAGAAAAATTTAAAGTGGGAGTGAAGATTCAAGGAGAAATAATTTCAACTCTGAGATTTGCCGATGACATAGTCATCTTGGCCGACACGCTTGAGGATTTGAATGAGTTTTTGAATGGTATGGACTCCGTCTTGAGGAAAGAATTCATGATGATAATTAATAAATGCAAAACAAAAATATTGGAATGCAGCCGAATGAAATCAGAAACCTCGATTGACATCAAATTGGCAAGGGAAAAACTAAAGGAAGTAGGAGACTTCTGTTACTTAGGTTGCAAAATAACCAGTGATGGACGAAGCAAAGAGGATATAAAAAGTGGCGTAGCTCAGGCAAGGAAAGCATTTCTACAGAAAAGGAATCTGTTGACATCGAATATAGATTTAGGTATTAGGAAGTCATTTTTGAAGGCCTTTGTCTCGAGCGTGGCAGTCTATGGAAGTGAAACTTGGACTAATGGTGCAGCAGAGCGTTTGAAATGTGGTGTTACAGGAGAATGATGATCAGATGGGTAGATAGGGTTACCGGCGAATGCTAATGAAGAGCAGAGATAGGTTGGTAGGACACATACTAAGACACCTAGGAATAGCAAGCTTAGTTATGGAAGGAATGGTCGAGGACAAGAACTGTAGGGGTAGACCAAGGTTATAATATGTTAAACAGATTGCCTTGGATGTGGGGTGTGGTAGCTATGTAGAGATGAAACGTTTAGCTCAGGACAGGGGGGCATGGAAAGCTGCATCAAACCAGTCAAAAGACTGAAGACTCCAACGACTACAACAAAATATATTGACGTAACACAATTGAGTTCACCGTTCGACACAGGGGAAACATCATCATCCTTAACCAATAAAGCAGAAGTTCGCTGTATTATTTGGCGTGTATGCAAGGCAGTGTAGAACATCTGCCAGACAGGTAAGGATTTACGGAGGCACATATTGCTGACCGTTCAACGGTTTGGTCTAGCCCTAGATGCTCATTACGTTTTCCCTTTACTCACATAAGTTCGAGGCTACTGTAGTGTACTAGGCTATTATTATATTGTCACTAACTAGAAAATCATTATTAAATCACTTGTATTGGGCCTCGGTGGCGTAGTTGGTAGCATGCTGAGCTTCTATGCCCAATATCACGGGTTCTTACCCGGCCGAAGTCGTCAAATTTTTAAGAGCGTTAAAATCACTTTCCTTTCCCTAAGTGCGTGTTGAACTCCATCTACAAAATGAATCTCATTGAAACCTGTGTGGATTTATTTAGTCTTTCCGAGTGCAGTGACTCACCTAGTGGATGAAGGTGGAACTTCGGCAACTTATTTTAATTTATCCGGTTTTTCTCTTCTTCGTCCCCGTTTGGACCTACTGAGGACCACGGGGCTCACATCTCCTTGTCGTTTTGTCTTTTCTCTTCTTCCAGTACTTTTTCATCATCTGACTATGAGCCAGCTTTCTTTCCTGCGTCCATGGACGTCTGCTGACTACGGTGTTTTTCCTAGCCGTCAGTGATACAGGAAAATCTCCCTGTCGGATGGCTTGCCGGAATTGTTGTTCCTGTATGACATAAGTGGGATCCCTAGGTGGTCTAAATCCGTCCTGACCGTAGAGATCCACTTGGTCCTAGAGGCCTTCCCTCTTCCTGCCTCTGTGAAGATCTTACTGGTGAGCCGGCAAGTCAAGTGTTCATAGAAGGCCAGGCGCCTTTTTCTTATACAAGTCACAATGTCTTCTTGATGGCTGTAAAGCTCATCATTGTGCCGAATTCGGTAGGTGCCACCCTCTTCCCGTATGGGTCTAGTATCCTCCGCAGGATCTTCCTCTCCTTGAGTTCAAGATTTAGTCCGTTTTATTATTAGTTGGAGTCATGAAATGTCGAATTAATGACATTGTCACGCAAATCGTACTCTGACGCTCCTATTGAATGCTTATTTATATACAGTAGACTCTCAATTATCCACCGTACTGCTGGTTGAAAATCGCGGATAATCCACAAATTAGAATAAAGTGATTAAGAAGCCATTTGTTACATTAAAAATGATTTAGTTAAACGATTTGGTTTAAAAACGTTTATGTTATCCATTCTAACATGGCTTTGTCAAGCTCTGCGTAAGAAGACATTTTTATTATTTAATAGCCCATTTTCATTTATGAAGAAAATAGGATTATGAGATTACCTTTTGACCGTGTTTGTGTATGTGTGTGTGTGCGTATGTGTGTGTGTATCCCCTAATAAAATCTAAACGGCTGGAGCGGTTTCAATGGACCTCGGTCAGGTGATAGCACCATTTCAGTCGACTCCAACCGTGCCCTTCAAATTTTATTTCGGTTCACCAATCCAACATGGTGGCTGTGCGAAATATTTCACCGGCTTTCTATATCTGCGAACCTATTACTGTTCATCATCATCATCTTGCACAGTTTCCAGCCACTGGCCGGGTCTGTTTGGAACACAGGCCTCTCCAACGTCTTCTGTCTTCCCACCATCTCTCAGCGTCCACCCTTGGCCAGTCTTCTCCTCTCTTCTTCACGCTTTCTTCCACCCCCTTCAGCCACCTGTCACTCGGTCTTCCTCTCGGTCTCTTTCCTTCCCACTTCGTCTCGTGTATCCTCCTGGGTATCCTCTTCTCCTCCATTCGTTTTACATGTCCATACTATCTAAGTCTAGATTTCTCTATACCATCCTGTAATCGTTCCTCCTTCATTAATTCTCTGGTCCGCTCATTTCATATTCTGTCCATCTTCGTAGCTCCAATACTGCTTCTCAAGAACCTCATCTCACTGGCCTGTATTTTGCTCTTCTCCCTTCCTTTCATAACCCAGGTCTCCGAGGCATACGTCAGGGTGGGGACATAGTGCGTCCAATGTATGATCTTTTTGCTGTTCTGAGGGACATCCTAGCTCCATAACATGCTTCTAACACTCCTCCGGAATGCTTCTGCCTGTCTCCCCCGCTCATTTATTTCTCTATCGTTTCTTCCATTATCTTGTATTAGGCTACCCAGATACTTGAAACTCTCCACTTTCTTCAGTTGTTCCCCACCAATTGTTATTCCCGTTGTGGTTCTTTCCTTCTTCCTTGTTGTGATCACCATCTCACTCTTATTTATGCTAAATTTCATCCCATATCCTTGTATTATTCCTTCCCACACGTCCAACTGTTCATGTACCTCCTCCTTGTTTCCCCAAATCATCAAATCATCTGCAAACACCATTGCTTTCATCTTTCCTTCCCCAATTAATTGTGTACGGTGATAAAGGGCACTACTAAAAGTTCACCTATGAGATTTTCAATACCTGTTGACTATAAAATGAACATGGTGGCCAAGCGAAGTTGAAGCATTTAAATAGACTTTTCTCGCGATTTAACCATCCAAACGCAATAAAACTTGGTACAGCAAATGTTTATACACATTGTAATGCACTGGCATATAATTTTGTTCAATTGTTTACACAACCTCAAGATGGTGGATGTGCTCAATATTTCACCAGCATTGTATATCTCCGAAACTATTACAGATATCACCCTGCAATTTTGTACGGCACTATTACAAGTTCATTTAACTAACTTTCATAAACCTGTAATATTTGAAACGAACATGGCAGCCAAACAAAGTTGAAACATTATAATATACTTATCTCGCGATTTATCCATGTGATCGCACGACAGTAAATGTTTAAACACTTTAAACACTGCCATCTAATTCAGTTCAAGTGTTTACATAACCTCAAGATGGCGGCTCTGCGAGATTTAATATTAAGTTTAGTTTTCTTGTGTATTAATCATGCGATGAAAGTGGACGTTTGAATAATGAACCTACGCAATAATCGTCATCTAATAGTACATAACTCCATGTCGTACATACAAATCCAACATGGCGACCATCCGAAATATTTAGACGGCTCTCAATATCTATCTACGACAGCAATCAAACTGAAATTTTGTATGCTGATAGAGGCCAATGGGACATTCAATAACCTAGTAGGTACAAATCCAACATGGCGGCGACGCGAAATACAAATATTTAAATGGACGTTTCTCGGGATTTAACCATCCGAGCGCAATGAAACTTGGTATGGTAAATACTTATACCAATTTTAATCCACTGGCATTTAATTTATTTCAAGATGGCAGCTGTGCAAAATTTTAAAATCTGGATTTTTTGTCTTGTGTTCTCATCATGCGATTGAAGTTTGAATACTACACCTACACTAATCTTCATGTAATAGAACATTACTCCAAGTCCAACATGTATAGGAATCCAACATAGCGATCATCCGGAATATTAAACGGTTCGCAATATCTAAGAATCTATTACAGCAATCAAACTGAAATTTTGTATGTTGATAGACGGAATTAACATAAGTAGGATATATGAAAATAGGCTGTATAGTTTGCGATAAACGCTTGCCGAGTCGAAACTGCTTGTCTTTGTTCTTTGGATATTCCAGATTGTTCTTTCACCTACGCCGTGAGTCTAAGACAGGGGGGGGGGGGGGCCGTGGTGGCTCAGCGGTCTAGCTGAATGCCTCTCACCAAGGCGGTCCGGGTTCGATTCCCGGTCAATGCATGTGAGATTTTCGATGTGAAATGCCATGTCCTGTGGTTCGGATTCCACGTAAAAAGGAGGTCCCGTGGCTCATGATCTCGAGATTAACGGTCACGTTAAACAACAAGCTTCCTTTCTAAGACAGGACCCTTCTTCAAGTTTACACACACTATCTAAACTGAATCTGCAAGTGAACAAGAACAGTAGAAATCACCTTATTTTGTCCAACTCATAAAACACATCTATTACTGTACGTAATTGAGCGGCTTCGGTGACGTAGTTGGTAGCATGCTGAACTGCTGTGCCCAAGATAGCGGGTTCAAACCCGAACGAAGTCGCCGGATTTTTTATGAGCGTTAAAATCCTTCACTATGTCTTCCTTCGGAGGGAAAGTAAAGCCGGCGGTCACATGTCATAGATTTATGGCATGTAAAAGATCCTTCCACAGACTTAACTTGTGTGAAGATAAATTGTAAGGTGAGATTTCGTCGGAACGCTCTATCAAAGTTCCAACGTTCACCACTAGGTAGGCTATCTGGTAGCGAAAGTTGTAACTACTTGAAATTGAACGGAACTTGTAGCTCACCCTACGGGTGTCCGCTGGAAGCAGCTACAGATTCTGGCGAGCCGAACATGTCCTCGGACACTCCCGGCACTAAAAGCCATACGATAAATAAATAAAATCGAGCCGAAGGATATGAGAGAGAAGCTGCTATTCAGAAAGGTGTAAGGCAAGGCATCAATTTACTATCCATAATTTTCACATGTACATTGAACAAGCAATGGAGGAAATTGGGGAAAAATCGAAGTTGGAGTAATGATTCAAGGAGTAATAATTTCAACTCTGAGATTTGATGATGATGAATGAGTTTTTAAATGGTCTGTCTGGAGGAAAGAATTCATAATGCAAATTAATAAATGTACAACAAGTGTATGGGAATGCAGCCGAAATAAATGAGAATCCCCTGCGGATTTCGAATTGGCAGGTGAAGAGCTAAAGGAAGTAGGAGACTTCTGTTACTTTGGAAGCAAAATAACCCGTGATGGACCAAGCAAAGAGTATAACATAAGTAGGTTGGCTCAGACAAGGAAAGCATTTCTACAGAAAAGGAATGTGTTGTCATCGAATATAGATCTAGGTATTAGGAAATCACTTTTTAAATTCTTTGTCTTGAGCGTGGCACCCTATGGAAGTGGAATTTGGACTGTTGGACCATCAGAAAAGAGGAGACTTTAAGCGTTCAAAATGTGGTGCTAAAGGAGTATGATGAAGGACAGATGGGTAGATTGGGTTACAAATGAAGAGGAATTAAGGCGAGTGGGAGGGGAGAGATGTTTATGGCGACAGCTAATGAAGGGAAGCGATAGGTTGGTATGACTCATATTAAGACACCCAGGGATAGCAATGTTAGTTATGGAATGAAGGGCAAGCACAATAACTGTAGGGGTCGACCAAGGTTAGAATATGTTAAACAGATTGCCTCGGACTAAGGGTGTGGGAGCTATGTAGAGATGAAACGATTATCTCAGGACAGGGAAGCATGGAGAGCTGAATCAAACCAGTCAGACCGAAGACTCAAACAACAACAACGGTATGTCCATTTGTATTATACTCATAGAATGAAATATCGATTGATATCAGGAGAATGGCTGCAGGTGGGCGTAGTTCACGTGCATTTATACTTCAGTCGGACTGTAGAATACTAAGTACACGATTCCTTCCATTTCTTTGGAAGCATGTGACAGTAAAAGTACTGAACTGAAATTGTGTCACCTTTCTCTTGAACTAGCATGCCGTTTCCTTTGTTGTCTCTCAGACCAGAGCGACCAGTGTATTATCATGGTCACTGATTGCACGCTCACGTAACACAATTCCCAGAATATTGGCGGGCCCACACGACGCGATATCCTGGAAGCCACCGAGAGAGAGCGAACTTCCCAAGACTGCGGCACAGTAATAACGATTGACGCTAACTTTATTGCTCCAAACTGACAGCTGTTTGTATTGCAGGGATAGCTTCCAGATCGCAACATCTGAAGGTTCAATTTAAGCTATTTCCTTGTTGTCGAGAATCTGTGGCACCTTGTGAATGGGCTATAAAGGGATGGATGGTGACAATTTTGAGTGTGGACTGCTGTGTTTGCGGGCTGTTTCGAGTTTTCATATTGTACTAGGGACGTGATGTACAGAGGTGTGTAAATTATTAGAATCAAGTAAAGAATTAAAACCAGACACAATTTTTTATTCAAAATCATTTTTTGACCATCTGCTGGCATCTTTTGTAACCCTACTTAGTAATGGTTCCTCCCCCGTGGACTTAGACCTTTTTTTGCGTAAGGAATAATTGAGTTTGGAAACTTTTAGAATAAGGGATTCCGAGGGTTACCTGAGCTGTGTCCGTTTTCTATTTTTCATTGACTTTCGAATGTACCCTCTAAGTCAGGTGATTTCAATCCATGGTTCACGAACCTATGAATAGTTCAAGTGCGGATCATCAGCAAAAAATATCCCAAAACCCTCAGCTATAAATTCACACGAAAAGTAGAGAGAAGTAATCAAAACAAAACGTGTCGCATTTTGCAGTAGCAAAGCTCCTCTGTTAGTGGAAGTGCTAAAATATAATTTTACTTTGAGTTTCTTAAAATAAAATATAATATTAAGACTCTTGGTTAAACATTCGAAGTAAATTCAACGCCTTGAAAACATATTTAGTGCATTAAGCCGTGAATAGTACATTATGCAACGAATCTATAATGGCAATAATTAAGACACGGGTTTTATAATTTCCATACGTGTGTCTTAATTATCATTATAGGCGAGTTGCATACGACTGTTTATGTTCGACGATATTTATAACTTTATTATATGTTTTCACATAAATATTCATAAATATCTGTGGGATTCAGTTAATTCAGTTAGTGAATACGACGCGCTGGCTTTGCTGACTGAACAGAGCGCATTCGTGGTCAAGGCACTCCGAAAGCAGAGACCATTCACTTTGCTTGCCAACACAGAAATATGTTGGATTTTGAGCGCATGCGCGTAGGTATCCTTACCCAATAGGGATGTAGCCGGAGAATGTTTGCGCCAGATAGCGCTCGTGTAGTACTGGGTAAGCGCAAGGCGCTAGTCTTATGTTTCTCCCAGTCAGCTACGTGGAATGTATAGATTGTGACCGAGTTTTCTAAGCTAAAGTAAATTATATCTTCTCTATTTTACTCCAAGACTATATTAAGTAATTCTATAGGTATATCCCCTAATATATTATGGACGATTTTCAGCGTTTAAGAGTTTAACAGCTGCACAATGAACTTTGGACCAGAGGCGCTAAAACTAGCGGGAGGAAGGAAGAATTGATACAGCGGTAATAACAAAATAACTCTAACACGCATTATTATTCAAATAATGAATAGGAGTTAGCATGCTTTCTCCTAAAGATTACAATTACTTGAGTATTGTAGGCCTATAGTATACCGGTATTGATAAATACATCTCCATAAGACTTAAAACAAAAATAGAGATTTAAAAATTCACTTGCTCCCTTACTTATAGACTTCGATTCATGTCTTATTTTTAGGTTGATAGCTTACATGAAACTGTCATGTTTAAGGTAAACAAATAAAGTTGATACCGATATTGTGTACCTCGAAAATTCATCGCAACGTTTGGTTCTTATGTCATTTAGTCAATTTCTCAATAAGAATAGTTCACGTACCCCTTGGAAACGACTTAGGGGTACAAATTTTAAAAAGTTTGAGATACCTTCTTTAGGGCCACGAACTGTTTGCATTCATTTGACTATGTCTCAAGAATGTAGAAGTCAGTCGCTACCACATTCTCCGTCGGGGAGATGGAGGTTGACGATTAATTCTGACTTCAAGAAAGCAACCATAATATAATACGTTCGTGACTGTTAATGTTGCGACATCTTGAAGTATTTGTCCGAGTATTGATGTCTTGGAAAATGTGAGTCACAAATGTTAGCCTATATTCACTTCTTCGTGTATATTGACGATTTCTTCTCGTACTTCAATGGAGATGATTTCTGCATATTCCGATGTTGTAGGCTTATCGTGGTAATCCGACAATTTTCTTGTGTATGGCCTCTTCCTTATTTTTGTTGTGTTCGTGGTTCACGAAAAAAACGACAGAACAGCACCCGGTTTTAATCTTGCTCTGTCTCCTTCAAATACAAACGCATACATTCAGTGGTTGTTATCGAAATGTCTAATCAGTTTATAGGTACAAAATAGGAATTATTTCCCTTAGTAAATCACACTTTTCCAACACAGTTTTCGTGAAGTCGTCGGGTTGAAAATAATGGGAACACACTAATATTTTCGGTCCGTTTTTTTTTCTCACTAAAATGTTTCCTTCTAATAGCATGTAGGCTTTCTACTCAAATGTCAACCTCACCTGCACGTGGTGCACCCTGCTTTAGGCTAACGAGGCTCTGACGACCGAGTGACTCCCGGGATAAGGAGTCCCCCACTAGCATGCCACCGGCTCCCCAGGGAGGCGAATGAGCTGGTAGTGGTTAGGGCACTCTCTTGCCCTTGGGGCAGGAATCTTTCCCTAAAGGCTGATGAACCACCTATGGTCAACGGCATAGAAAGTCCTCAACGGCGGACCAGGTATAAGGGCAGTGAGTCCCTCCTTGGCTGGAATGGCGGATGAAGGCTGCAGTGACTAGGATTTATTCAATCGTCTTGCATTTGCTTGCCATTGAACATCTTTCCTAAGTCATCAGGGAATGTGCGTTTGTTGATGTGCAGCAACATTCTCACGTTAAAAGATTTCACGCACAGCAGTCTTCCAACAACATTTGACATTCTTCAAAGTCCTGCGGCGATCAAGAAGTTGCGACGGGGGCAGGATTGTGATGTCTGGGAGCCTCTAGTGATAACTTGGCACGTAGGCGGTAGATGTGTGATCGGTCGTCTTGCTTAGGGTTGTGGCTGTAGAGCAATTCGGCCGCTGCAACTACGACTGAGCAGTCCTATTTAGGGTCCACTCTGCTCACCCCACATGGGGAAGGGACTAGAAAAGGTGCCCTAAACATAGTCATCCACTTGTACTACCGATTGGATAGCCGCGTCCAAAGGTGTCACCTCCATGCGGTCGAAAATGTATAAGTAACAAATTTTATTTTGCAACCTGGAATGTAAGAACACTCACTGATGACCCGGCAAATGAGAGACCTGAAAGGAGAACAGCTATTGTGGGTAGAGAGCTACGGTGATATGACATTGACATAGCAGCACTTCAGGAGATCCGTCTTACTGAGGAAGGTCAGTTGAATGAGCAAGGTGCAGGGTACAGCTTCATTTGGAAGGGTAAACGTGAGGACGAACACAGAATACATGGAGTTGGCTTTGCCATTAAGAGCAAGCTTCTCAAGGATCTGTCAGAGCTTCCAACTGGGTATAATGAACGCCTCATGACACTAAGACTTCGGTTATATAACAACCAGCATGCCACGGTGATCAGCGCATACGCCCCCACACTAGATGCTGATGATGACATAAAGGAAAGGTTCTATTCAGATCTGGATACCGTCGTGAAGATAGAATCATCTTACTCGGAGATTTTAACGCTAGAGTGGCCAGGGACTACAATGTTTGGAATGGTGTCATTGGTAAGGAGGGAGTTGGGAGCGAAAACTCCAATAGTATCAGACTGCTCTCCAAATGCACTTAACATGAATTGGTAATCACCAATACTATCTTTCGCCAAAAGAATCGCTTTAAAACATCATTTAGGGTCCACCCTAGATCGAAGCACTGGCATCTTATTGACTATGTGATTGTACGCAAGAAAGATTTACGAGTTGTTCTTATCACCAAAGCAATGACAGGAGCCGATGACTGTTGGACAGATCACCGGCTTATCAGATCAGTTATGCGTATACCATTATCCACACAGAGGAGGAAACAACAGAAGAGTTGTAGGCATATTTTTGATACCGAGAAGTTTGGTAAGTCAGAGCATATCTCCCAATATAAAGAGTTGCTTAGCCAGACACTGCCACAGGAATACCGTCCAGATGTAACACTGCACTGGGAGAGTCTGAAGACCGCTATTCAGAATGCTTGCAAGGAAACGCTGGGATATAAGACCAGGAAACATCAAGACTGGTTTGATGAAAATGATGAAGAAATTGAAGCATTAATCTCAGAAAAGAGAAAAGCCTTGCAAACTTGGAGAAAAGATATGAACTCCCGTACTAAGAAAGAAGCATTTTGTCTTGCGAAGGCAAATGTCCAAAGAGGAACTCGTGCGCTCAAAAATGCATGGTGGACATCCAAAGCTAAAGAGCTGCAATATCTAGCAGACAAAGATTCGCGACAGTTCTTCCAAGCCACAAAAGCGATTTATGGCCCCTCCACGTTTGGTAGAAATCCACTTTGGTCCAGTGACAAAAGTACACTTCTAAAAGATCAATACTCCATCATGAATAGGTGGAAGGAGCATTCTGAAGACCTCTTGAACCAGGACTCAGTTATTGATGAGCAGGTGTGTGATATATTAGAACAAGCACCCATCAAGGAAGAACTCGGTACCCTGCCAACACTAGATGAGGTTCAGTGTGCTATTAATCATGCAAAGCGACACAAAGCCACTGGATGTGATGGAATACCAGCGGAAGCTCTCAAAGAAGGAGGTGAGGAACTCATAAGCCACATACGTGATCTTATCATTAATATGCCTGCTGATTTCAGAGATAGTCTGATAGTTCCCATATTTAAGAAAGGTGATCGTGCAGACTGCAACAACTATCGTGGTATATCTTTGTTATCATGCCTTGGAAAGCTTATTGCTCGTATTTTGGCGAATCGTATTCTATCCCTGGTGGAGAAAATACTCCCAGAGAGCCAATGTGGTTTCAGGCCTTCTAGAGGAACTGCTGATATGATATTCACTGTTCCTCAGCTTCAGGAGAAATGTAGAGAGCAAAATAGACCTCTTTATATTGCCTTTATAGACCTCAGTAAGGCATTTGACTAGGTGAACCGTGAAGCCTTGTGGAAGATTTTAGCATTGTATGGTTTTTCACTGAAATTTATTACCATCTTAAGACTACTCCACACTGATATGAAGGCAAATGTCATTGGTAACGACTCTATTGGAGAACCATTTCATATAAATACCGGCGTTAAACAAGGCTGTGTGATTGCCCCTACATTGTTTTCTCTGTACGTTGCCACTGTCATGCAGTTAGTCAAAGATGATCTTCCTACAGGCATATAGATAACTTACAGGATGGATGGGAAGATCTTTAATTTGAGCCGTCTAAAGGCAAGGACTCCAACATCTCCTGCTGCATTGGTTGAGTTACAGTACGCTGATGATAATGCAGTAGTAGCTCAATCAGAGGACGAACTTAGGAAAATCCTGAATGCTTTTTCTTCAGCATACAAAAAGATTGGGCTGAAACTTAACACCAGTAAAACCCAAGTCCTCTACCAACCAGCCCCTGGACAAGGACAAAGAAACATCAATGTCACCATCGACGGAGCGAAGCTTCAAGAAGTTAACACCTTTTCTTATCTTGGCAGCACCCTGTCATCAAGTGCAAATATAGATTCCGAAATCCAACACAGGATTAACCGTGCTGGGGCATCCTTTGCAAGATTGAGGTCTAGAGTTTTTGACAACCATGATATCAATGCTGCAACGAAGATCCTTGTGTACAACTCGGTTTTAGTTCCCACCTTACTTTACGGATCTGAATCCTGGAGATGCTACAGACGTCATTTTAAAAGGCTGGAGCAATATCACCAGCGTTGTTTGAGGAGAATTCTTCGTGTGACATGGCAAGACAAACAGACAAACACCAGCATTCTCGAAGAAGCACAGACTACCAATGTTGAAGCCATGCTATTAAAACGTCAGCTGCGATGGACAGGACACGTAATCCGCATGCCCGATAATTGCATTCCCAAGCAAGTGTTTTGCTCTGAACTAACTGAGGGCAAGCGCTGTGTGGGAGGTCCGAGGAAGCGATTCAAAGACGTACTAAAGGCTAATATGCAAATGTGCCATATTGATATCAACAACTGGGAGACCTTAGCTCTTGATCGCTCATCCAGGAGATCAATTGTTCATGGTGGTGCGATACTTTTTGAAGAAAACCGCCGACGTATGATAGAAGATCGGAGGCAGCGCAGAAAGAACAGAGTGTTCATTAGTTGACAGGGAATGAATGCGGATGTCTCACCTGGACCTGATACTACCTGTCATCACTGCGGGAAACTGTGTCTCTCCCGCATTGGGCTTGTTAGTCACCTCCGGACTCATCGATGAAGAGTCATTCAGCATTGGAAGGCCAACCTACTCGAGACGAGAGTTTGCTATCATTTCTTCCCCATTTCTTTATTTTGTGAAAATTGGTGAAACGAAAACGGGCTTCCCTGATTTTTGCAAAGAGGAACACTACAATAGCTCGGCATAGTCAAGAAAATAACCATTTAAACAACTTAAATTCGTGGATATTAACGGCATGAGAACACAGGAGACAAATGAAGAGCGCCTTGCGCTTACCCAGTACAACAGCAGTGCGCTCTATCGGTGCTAGTTCTATACATCCCTATTGGTCACACAACTGTTTCTTGAGCTCTGATTGGTGGGAGAAACTGTTTCATAATGAAAAATAGTGTTATAATGAGTCTCATTATGATACAGTTTTCTGACACATAATGTTTACATTTCGACATCGTCGAACATAAAAGAATAAATGGAATTTTTTGAAACTGGCGTCAAGTATAATAATTTGCAGACCCCTGTAACATAGGGTGGCTGGTAGCTTGTCAATGGGGACATTTTCCTTCCGGTCCTACACTAAGAATTGAGAGTTCCATTTGGCCCTCACTTATTAAACAAATTGTGCACCCCTGAC
The DNA here is from genome assembly GCA_946902985.2 of Meconema thalassinum. Taxonomy (NCBI): domain Eukaryota; kingdom Metazoa; phylum Arthropoda; class Insecta; order Orthoptera; family Tettigoniidae; genus Meconema; species Meconema thalassinum. The sequence continues at coordinate 437,720,780 of OX336393.1, read as the reverse complement.
CTAGGAGATACCCCACAGAAGATATGCGAAACCTAGAAGAATTGCTGGATTTTATATACTTGGAATTAAGAGCCAATGTGTCAGAATTTAATTTGTTTCGAGTCTTTTTGGTGTTCAACTGAGATGAATCTGGATTTATTTTATTTGGAATTCTTTCTACAGCAGTTGTGCTTGCCACGGTGGGTGAGTGGTTATCGTGTTGGACTACCAACCCCAAGTTTGCAGGTTCGCTCCTGTCTGTGGAAAGAGATTTTTGAAAAGTGACAAAATTCACGACACGCATGTCATACGTTGTTGGCATGTTAAAGAACCCATTTGAATTCAGTAGGCCGTGTTCATAATGGCACAATTAATCTCGGGATTTTCCTCCAACACAAAAGTTCCTCCATCTCTACTAGAAAGCGCTATAGTGTCAAGGAGCTTTGATATCTGACCTCCTTGACTTTCATAGCGTTCCAAGGAACAGCAAAATTCGACATGCAAGCTGCCCTCTGGGTGCCAAATAACAAAGCTTGCATCTGGCACCCGAGGCCATACGATATTATTATTCATTCATTCAATTTCGCTAATCGGCCAATTAGGGACCACGATAAGCCTCATTTTACATTCTGGCATTTGTCCTTTTTTTACTAGATCCACATTGTCTTCATGAGCTCACTGTGTTTAGCACGACGTTCTTCTGTCCATTTCGCACCAGTTGTCCGTTTTTCGTCCCGGAAAGTCCCAAAAGTCTTGATGAATGCTCTATAAAGATTTCGGTCTTGTGCATCTTCTGCTCTTATCCCCATTTCTTTAAGCTCTTTTTGGACGTTAACGTACCATGACTTTGTCGTTTTATTATTATTATTATTATTATTATTATTATTATTATTATTATTATTATTATTATTATTATTATTATTATTATTACTTCCCCTCAGTATAACTTCGAAGGCGTAACCCCTGGTTGGGATTCCGACCTCGAAGGCTGAAGCAGATAGAAATACCCCTGGACGAGGATAATCGGACAGGATGTCCGTTGATAGAAGCCTGAACCCTTAAACCCAAAACCGCAGCGATATGCCGTAACTATTAAAAGAATAATGAAAACATGAACAAATAAATATATTTTGAAAACCATTTACATTCATGCAAGTTGGTTCTAGAATCCTAAATATAAGCATAGGAACTTGACTTATAGAATTAATATATATAAGGTAAAACACAACACTCAGGAAATCCCTAAGAAAACCCCAACAGAATTTTAAAGGTTATGATCTTTAACGATTGCAGCAATGGAAGCAAGAAAATCCCGGACACGGTAAGTAAGAGAACCAAAATTAATATTCTCACGAATAATCAACTCCAGGAGAGGAGAACAAATCCCGAACAAAATCAAGTTAAACAAATAGAGAGAGGCATGCAGGGAGCTCACCGCGATTAACATAACTGATCCAAACACAACTTGTGATCAGGCATAATCCCAAAATTTTATAAGTGAATAAATTAGCACCAAACTCAGGCAAGAATCAGGCCGTAAGAAAGCAAGAATAAATCAACTCGCTTGAAAATAGCGGAGCTAGACCAATTTCGGATAGGTAATACCGACTTAAATAGCAAGACATGCGTACACCAAATACAAATGGCGTCAAAGCCACGCGAAGGATCCCGTTTTAGGATATATCAAATTGAATCGTAAAACGGCACAAATACTTATTTCGATCACGAAATGCACTCAAAAGTTCTAGCGACACCCAATCAAATTACTCGGAACCAAACTTAGTTCATTAAAACAGATAATATTGGCGATTAAGTTAGAGCGAAGCTCACGATGTTTTTCATATAGCAAGGGTACATTCAACTTCTTGCGACAATCGAAATTACAATTATCATCATGGCTGGAAAACAAAAGAAAATTGCCCGACAACAAGGCCATGGCAAGGAAGAGAAAAAAACTAAAACTAACCCAAGATCCAAAAGATCAGAAACTAAGATACAAATCACAAGTATTTTCATTTTACTTAAAATAATCCTAGCTTAGGAAGGCGTCACTCACATTTTAAATTGGCATCGTAAAACAAAGAAAATTAATTAATAAGAAAAAAATTAAGGAAAACCCTTTGGCCTAATAACAAAATTATGGGCCCATATTTAGAATAAATAAACTTCTAACTACATTATATTAAAACTAGCCTGAGACTAGTGCGATGCCACGAAAAAAATCTAAAGTCTTGGTATTATAGACGCAATGGAGATTCACGACACGAATTGCTCCTCAAGCTAAGTTTTCACAAATAAGTTAATTTAAGCATTTCTTTCCGTCTTTTAGAAGATCAGTTCACGTTACATGATTTGTTGGTTGAGGTTCAATTGGTTTACCTGAAGTTTAGGCGACCCCATATTCCCTAAGGAATTGGGGCCGGAGCCGAGCCCCAATACGTCCACACCTTTTAAAATCACATCTTGGAATCACTCGGCTTCCCTACGCCGAGAAGGAACGCCACGGAAGTCAGTCCACGCGCATGCGCATCAATCATTTGCCACTGCTTCCAGCTCGCAGTGACGATAATCAGAACTAGTAAACAGTTGAAGAAGTACATACTGCCAACATAATATCCGATAGAGTTAGTGAAAGTATATGGCACTAATGTTCACCAGCACGAAATAGGATTCGTAGAACTGACCGTCGCAAACACAGGCGCTGATTGGCTTTGAGAGTAGTTTGAATTTAAAATGTTCGAAGAGCGCCAGATTTAAGTAGTTAGGTCCATAAAATTTGCCACATCTCCCAATAATGACATATATTGCAAGGTCAATTGTTGGCTTCCGGAATAATGTAACCGGTCGATCTGAGCTATATAGTTCATGGGGAAGGTTTTAATTCAGTTTATATTTCTTCCTTTGAAACAGGGGAACACAGGGGTGACCATTGGGCTCTGAACTGAGTCCATTTAATTCAGTTTATATATTTCTTCTTTTGAAACTGGGAAACACAGGGGTGACCATTGGGCTCTGAACTGAGTCTGTGAAGATGACCAAGGGGCGACGAGGGATGGAAAAACTTCGAGCAGATGTAATCGGCTCAGCCTCGCGCCACCAAAGGCCTACCAGGGGGCCTGCAGTTGATCTTGAAACCTCCATGCAAAACTGGTTTTGGCTCACCGAACGACAGTTATCAAGACTGTCACAGCAACTCCAGCATAACAGCGTGGCAGCCAGCTTCCACTCCTCCGACCAGCAGTTTTGTGGACCAACCACCAAATGACAGGTGCTCATACGTGGTGACAACAGCCCGAGCTCTTAGGCTATGTCACGATAGCGAGGAAGAACCTCACTCATACTGGGCAAGCTGAAACAGAATCAAAACAGCAGAAAGGGGGCAACAGGCACTCAGGATACGACTCTTGAAGATCTTCTTTCATGTCGACCTTGTCACCATTCACTTCTTCGTGTCCTAATCTCTTAAATATTTCTCAAGGCCTCTCCCACTAACGATTCTTTATTGATCATAGAATCCCACTGCAAGTCCTCTCTCCGTATTAACTTACTCTTACTTCACAGATACTATTCATGAACAAATCAACTGATCTTTCAAGTTATTAAATCATTAACAATAAGACGGAACATCACAAACGATGGTCCGAATAAACCCGAGTAAGTTCACCAACAAAATCCTAACCATTGACATACTAATCATAAAAATCACAAATTTCATGATACGGGGCGCTACAGAACATAGTATAACTCCCCAAGATCGTGGTGACTCGGCTGACGTGAACTGAACAACAAGAGCTTCCTTGAGGCAGTTCCAGATAATTTTAAATTACATTAAATAAGTTACACAAAACAGGAACACACACACATCACAGATGGTTCACAATACCAAGAAACAAAGACGCAGCGAGAAAGAATCCCCTCCAGACAAACACTCAACTCAATCCGAGAAAATGGAACCCTCGACACCCTACTCCATACCGATTAACCATCCACGACAACTGTTGACACCACTAGAACAACGTTTATCTTGTGAAAACTTCTCAACCTTATCAATGCGACTCTCTATCATACTTGTCATGACCAACGTAGCACCAATCGACAATTCAACCAAGGATAAAACATAACCCTTTTGCATGGTAGGGATCATTCCCACTCCAGTACTTGTGAATATCTTTGACTTCTTCTCACGCCTTTTCAACCGTACCAATCCAAATTTGACATAAACTCGCACCTCTCATCTCATAACCTTGAGACTTCACAATACTAACACACTAAGGAGTTCATTAATAATGAATCCTTCCAAGAAAATCGAACCAAGAGTGCCCACGAGCAAATGCGGGACAGCTCTTCTTTCACCAAACTTCACTGAAACGCAACATCAACCACTTCACAACCATACACTCGACAAGGTAGCTAACTAGGAGCTCCTAATGATTAAACATACCGGAATGGGAAGAAAGACCTTAGACGGTAAGAACGCCTCAAGAAGGCTTCGCCGAACACAAGAACAGAAACTGTAGGTTACAGTTCGCCGGAAATCCACAGACCAAGTTTATGCCAAATCAATTTCGTACATCTAACACGACACCAGACACTCCGCCAAATGACTCACAAGTCCCCCTAAAATTTCTTTACTTGATGATTCACAACCAACCACTCATTGGTACTCTTCACCTTCAATTCACAGACAAGATTTTACATTGACAAGATGACCAACCTCACTCTATAATTCTCGCCTTAGTCAACAACGGCCACTCAGCATGACAAGCACACAACAAGGGTTACATCGGCCTGTCAAGAATTATAATGAACATTCAGCTACAGCTGTTTCCTCCGATTCCCTCTCACCTGCACCTTTACAGTAAGACAAGTGCGTCCTGAAGATGCGTTTCCTACCTGAATCCTCCAATAGCACCGTTACATCTGTTAGAAATGCCAACACCTTATACGGGCCAGTAAATCGCGGCATCAATTTCCCTGACACCTTGTTACCTGGAGTCTTTTTTCCAAAAATTCTTGACATAAACCATGTCATCAACCTTAAAGTTTCCCTGAACACTTCCTTTGTTATACCTTATAGCCAACTTATCGTGAGAAATCTTTATTGCTTCTTGAGCTTCCTTCCAAATCTCCTTAACTCTCTCCAGGGTAGGTTGATCGGGCAGTAATTCATTCAACGACCATAAATTCGATAACGATGATTTGGGAGCAAAAGCACACATCAATGAAAACGGAGTCTTCCCAAGTGACTCATGTTCTCCGGTATTAAAAGCATATACAAGCCAATGTAACGACGAATCCCACTTCGCATGATTCCCCTTTGATAAGCTATTAGAGCAGCCCTTAGATTTCGATTTACTCGTTCTGCTAAACTAGGGTTAGGGTAATATGGGGTGGTAGTTACATGTGATATAGAATAGTCAAAACAGAAGTTCCTCATTTGGCCAGAGGTGAACGTCTTAGCATTATCCGAAATAAGATACTGACATGGCCAAAACGAACTGAAAATGCTTTGCAGACATTTAATAACAGAACTGGTATTACTCATCCTGGTTGGAAAGATCCAGCAAAATCTGGAAAATCCATCCACACACACGAAAGCAAATCTATTACCAAGTTTGGATCTTGGAAATGGCCCGACGAAATCCACGAACAACCTTTCCATGGGCTTAGACGCCGGTTCGGATGACAAAAACTCAACCTTACTTGAGACAGCTGGTTTACTAAGGTTACAAGACCAACATCCTAGCACGAACTTTCTGATGTCCTTGTCCATGTGCTTCCAAGTAAACGACCTCCTTATCTTTAGGCGAGCCTTAAAAATGCCAAATGACCCCCTACGGGTGACTCGTGAAAGTAACTGAGCATACCGTCAACTAGCTGAACAGGTAAAACCACCTTAGGTTTTTATCATGTCGAGCGACACAACACAGAACACCAGAACGCAGGAAATAAGGATGAACACTTTCACCAGAATTAAGTTTATCGATGATAGTTAACAAGTTTGGATCCTCTTTCTGATGGATGGCAATGTCCTTGAATAACAAGGGAGAATTATTTAACATATGCTGGGCAGAATTCACCCCGACAGCCTCATTACTAGCCGGAACAGGACCAACTTCCTTGCTGCTCAGAGGAGCTTCCTCATACATTCTGCTGAGACAGTCTGCAACTACGTTCTCAGATCCCTTTATGTGTCGAACGTTAAACTTAATTGACGAAATACGGGTCGCCCACCTTGCAATCCTGCCCGTTTTTCGAGGTCTAGCCAATACCCAACTGAGAGCTTCATTATCAGTCTCTAGATCAAATTCCAAGTGTTCAATATACATTTTAAACTTTTCCAGAGCAAACATCACAGCGAGCCCCTCTAGCTCTTAAACAGAATAGTTTGATTCAGGTCAAGTTAAAGTCCTGGAGGCGAACGCTATCGGCCTCCGACCTTCATCTCCAACCTGTAATAGGACAGCTGCAACTGCTCCTAACGATGCATCCGTTTGAATTAGAATTTTTTTTATTGAAATCAGGTACAGCTAGCACTGGTGCCTTACACAACGCACTCTTAAGGACCTCAAACGCAGACTGTTGTGATTCGCCCCACTCGAACGCAACCTTCTTCTGCCTAAGACGACTTAAAGGCAGAGCTCGCCTAGCAAAATCAGGAATAAACTTCCGAAAGAAATTTATCATCCCAACGAATCGAGCAACTCCCTTAACATTCACCGGGATCTTAAATTGCGAATGCTTTCAGTACGTGCAGGATCAATAGACACCCCATTACTAGAAACAATGTGGCCCAAAAAGGAAATTTGCTTCTTAGCAAACGATGTTTTGGAAATTTTTTCAGTTAAACCAGCAGTCTTAATCCTTTCCAAAACTTCCTCTAAATGATGAACATGATCATTGAAATTTTCACTAAAGACAACGACATCGTCTAAATAGTGATACAAGAACTTGAACTTGATGCCGGAGAAAACTCTATCCAATAATCTACTCAGGACTGCTCCTCCAGTTGATAAACCAAAGGGCACGCGATTAAATTCAAATAAATTCCAATCAGTGGAAAATGCAGTCAATGGCTTGGATTCCTCCGCCAACGGTATCTGGTTATACGTCAGCGTTAAATCCATCAGGGTGAAATAGCGAGCATTTTTGAACCAACTAAAACAGTTATGGAGGTCAGGAAGAGGTATCGATTCTTGAACAACCTTTTTATTCAACCTAAGATAGCCCACGACGAGCCTAAGACCACCCCTGCCTTTGGCACCAAGAAGATTGGTGAGGAATATGCAGAAGTAGAGGGTCTAATTACACCATCTGCCAACATTTTATCGATTATCTTTTTCAGCTGAACCATTTTCGGTGGACTCAACCTATACGGCGGATGCCGCACAGGTATGTTGTCAAGAGTAACAATCTTATAAGACATCAGGTTGGTAACCCCTAACCTGTCAGTGAAAACTTCTGGAAAACGTGAGCATCAATCTCTTATAATGATAGCTTGGCCATCAGACAGATCCCCCAAACCTAAATCATTAACACCGAAAGAAGCTTCAGGTGACTCTTCCTTGTCAACTTCCACATAATCAACTCCCATCTCATATTTCACAGAATTTAAGAATTGTAATTTGACATCAGGGCAAAAATTAAACCAGAAAGTTTCTCTTTCTATATCCAACGACAAACCAAAATATGACATAAAATTCGCTCCCAGAATTACAGGACACGACAATTCAGACACGACCGAAAATGAAAATTTCCATGAAAAATTATAAATGTGAACCTTGAGTTTGACAGAGCCAAAAATCGCTAATTGCGAATTATTAGCCGAGACCAATTTCACGTCAACTTTAGACAAGGGTGAAAATTTGCAAATATCCTTCATTCTCAAATACCACTTTTCGCTCATTAAAGATGCAGCACTGCCCGAGTCCAATAATGCATCAATATTAGCATCGTTAATCCAAACTTCGATAACAGGCGAGGCCAATAATTTGTTCGAAGACATTTTAGAACACAGTTCACTATCCTTTTCAAGTACATGAACCGTACCTCTGTCATCGGCGGTATCAAAACCAGTTCCTCACGATTCCAGTCCTCCTCCTGTCAATCCCGACCAGCATTACACACCCGATCTGGGTGATCTCCCTGACCACAACGATTACATTTGACCAAATTAACATTCTCTCGATCACCAACATCTTGTCCATTGAACATGCCTCGACGATCCTGATTATTATCATTATTATGCCCCCGATCATTCCCTCCTCTAGGCGGATTAGCTTGATTCCTCACATCACGGGGACGATCCTGACCACCTTGAGGTCGTACATTTCCCCAACGATTATTATTTCCCTGGGGTCTTCGATTCACCCACGTTTCAGATTTGCCTTGAAATCTGGAATTATTCCAACGATTTGATCCTTCCTGTGACCTACTGCGACCCGATTGATACAGCTGACTAATATGACATCTCTGAGTATAACCTTGTCTCATGGATTCAGCATGCACAACCACAGCATTCAATTCAGATAAGGTATGTGCTCGATACCCCACTCCTATTACTGACCGGAACTCCGGACCTAATCCATCCAAAATATGTGACACTAACTGTTCTTCAGTGAAGTTAATAGAAAAAACTTGGTAATCTTCAGAATATCCTGACATACGAACTCAGAGACTCTCCAAAACATTGAACACGAGAGAAATATTGATGTTCACCTGGACCCCTCAATCGCACTAGCACAAAATTTGATAAAACTAAATTAATAAACTCCATAATTCGAGTATTTCGCCCCATGGCTTCCGCTACCATACTTCTCATCACACCACTAGTAATAGGAAACATCAGTTGGAAAATTTGAATATCCGTAACATCAAATACTTCAGCATACTCGTAGATATCAACTAATTCTCTCAAGAACTGAATAACACCTTCAGTAGTATCGGTGCAAAGGTTTTTTAATTTACCAACACAAGCTGTTAACGGATGAGTTAAATTTCCAAAATTGTTGTTCGAATACACAGAACGTCCATTACCTCTTTCTCTTATTTCATTCCGAACAGGGGACCTAAGTTCACGACTCGGCCTACTAACCGTTCTTTCACTCGATTCACGTTGGGGTGAAAAATCCAACCTATTTCTCAATCTAGCATCCCTAATTTCAGAAAATGAAGAATGATTCTGGCCAATACCACTCAGAAAATCAGATTGGTCCAGCCTTGTAACGGCGAAATTCCTTCTCCTAGATAAGTCTACCATTTCATTACTATTCACAACTACACGAGCATGAATTCTATCAGTAGTGGACACCGAACATACAGGGCGAGAATTGACAAATGAATTACTATAAGTTACACCACTACACGAATTACTCATTGTGTACACAGGCAATTCACTGCACACACTCCTTGGCATTCCAGTAGAAACTGAACACTCTCCATCTCTCCTTCGCATGGAACGAGATTCATCCAAGTAAGATCTCATATCAACAACCGAAAAATTATTATCAATCCCTGAATTAGCGAACGATGAAGTGGGTTCATCAGACACAACCCTTAATCTGAAATCTGGCAACACATGTGATTCTTTGACCAAATCCCTTTTCGCCGAAGGCACTCCTCCCACGTTTAATTTAGCAAACCGTGATATCAACCCTTCACCAACTTCTTTCCTTTCATCCACACGAACACCTGACATACCCAACTTAAAATTCTTCCTTCTACCAACAATTCCATCAGCAGAAAATCTTTGCCCAACTTTTGACACAGGTGCAGTTGCTATAGCACCGTCCAACTGAAATAAAGGATTAGTCACACGAACATGATGTGCTACAGGGCTACTCCCATCACCAGTTCCAACTACTGAGCTACTTTGGGCACAACTCTCTACCGGAAAATTACTATGAGGATTAGAATTTTGAACACTCACTTGAATTCCCTCGTCTGACTGAAATACATTAAGACCTTGCCTACTATCATTGACTACAGGTAAAGAATTATGTTCAGTACGATCAGGAGGCACATCAGAACAAGTACTCTGCTGACTATTCAACTGAATAAGATCTTGAAAATCACTAACATCAAATATAGGATCAGTATCCTCAAATACATTTTCAGCACTTCTTACTAAACTCAATTGCGCTTCCATTTCATCAATTAACTCATCATCAGATCTATGAACACATGCTGCAAAAATATCCCCACATCGAGTAAATAAATACCGTAACCTAGCTCTCAATCTGTCATACTGTGATGCTGTTCCATATTATTCCAAAAAGAAAAGTTTTACAATACTACTGCACAAATCAACTTTGTATTGTATCTGGAACTTACTCAACTGGAAGTCTTGATCACGATCCATGGTAAGCAATTCGACAGGAACATGCAAAGAATTCCTCAAAACAACGCGAGCCAAGGCCAGATCTGGTGGTGTTACAATGTTTTTTATGGCCAACTCATAGTTGACTTAATCATCATACAAATTAAGAGGAACTGGTACATAGCGCTCCGCCATGGTGAAGATATGAAAAAGAAAAACAAGGATTAGCCAAATACACAATTTCAGCACCCTACCAAATTAACCTTAACTAAATTCAGGTAATCAACAACCAACTTGCTTGATACAGTTATTTATCGCAGTAATCGAAACCACGCTCTGCTACCATTTGTGGAAGCGTGCTGGGCCCATAACCCAGAGGTCCGTGGATCGTAACCACGCTCTGCTACCACTAACTGCCCCACGTATACTTCCCCTCAGTATAACTTCGAAGGCGTAACCCCTGGTTGGGATTACGACCTCGAAGGCTGAAGCAGATAGAAATACCCCTGGACGAGGATAATTGGACAGGATAACCGTTGATAGAAGCCTGAACCCTTAAACCCAAAACCGCGGCGATATGCCGTAATTATTGAAAGAATAATTAAAACAGGAACAAATAAATATATTTTGAAAACCATTTACATACATGCAAGTTGGTTCTTGAGTCCTAAATATAAGTATAGGAACTTGACTTACAGAATTAATATATATAAGGTAAAACACAACACTCAGGAAATCCCTAACAAAACCCCAACAGAATTTTAAAGGTTATGATCATTAACTACTGCAGCCATGGAAGCAAGAAAATCCCGGACACGGTAAGTAAGAGAACCAAAATTAATATTCTCATGAATAATCAACTCCAGGAGAGGAAAACAAATCCCGAACAAAATCAAGTTAAACAAATAGAGAGAGGCATGCAGGGAACTCACCGCGATTAACGTAACTGATCCAAACACAACTTATGATCAGGGATAATCCCAAAATGTTATAAGTGAATAAATTAGCACCAAACTCAGGCAAGAATCAGGCCGTAAGAAAGCAAGAATAAATCAACTCATTGAAAATAGCGGAGCTAGGCCAATTTCGGATAGGTAATACCGACTTAAATAGCAAGACATGCTTACGCCAAATACAAATGGCGTCAAAGCCACGCGAAGGATCCCGTTTTAGGATATATCAAATTGAACCGTAAAACGGCACAAATACTTATTTCGATCACGAAATGTACTCAAAAAGTGTAGCGACACCCAATCAAATTACTCGGAACCAAACTTAGTTCATTAAAACAGATAATATTGGCGATTAAGTTAGAGCGAAGCTCACGACGTTTTTCATATAGCAAGGGTACATTCAACTTTTTGCGACAATCGAAATTACAATTATCATCATGGCTGGAAAACAAAAGAAAATTGCCCGACAACAAGGCCATGGCAAGGAAGAGAAAAAACTAAAACTAACCCAAAATCCAAAAGATCAGAAACTAAGACACAAATCACAAGTATTTTCACTTTACTTAAAATAATCCTAGCTTAGGAAGGCGTCACTCACATTTTAAATTGGCATCGTAAAACAAAGAAAATTAATTAATATGAAAAAAATTAAGGAAAACCCTTTGGCCTAATAACAAAATTATGGGCCCATATTTAGAATACATAAACTTCTAACTACATTATATTAAAACTAGCCTGAGACTAGTGCGATGCCACGAAAAAAATCTAAAGTCTTGGTATTATAGACGCAATGGAGATTCACGACACGAATTGCTCCTCAAGCTAAGTTTTTCACAAATAATTAATTTAAGCATTTCTTTCCGTCTTTTAGAAGATCAGTTCACGTTACATGATTTGTTGGTTGAGGTTCAATTGGTTTACCTGAAGTTTAGGCGACCCCATATTCCCTAAGGAATTGGGGCCCGAGCCGAGCCCCAATACGTCCACACCTTTTAAAATCACATCTTGGAATCACTCGGCTTCCCTACGCCGAGAAGGAACGCCATGGAAGTCAGTCCACCCGCATGCGCATCAATCATTTGCCACTGCTTCTATCTCGCAGTGACGATAATCAGAACTAGTAAACAGTTGAAGAAGTACATACTGCCAACATACTATCCGATAGAGTTAGTGAAAATAAATGGCACTAATGTTCACCAGCACGAAATAGGATTGGTAGAACTGACCGTCGCAAACACAGGCGCTGATTGGCTTTGAGAGTAGTTTGAATTTAAAATGTTCGAAGAGCGCCAGATTTAAGTAGTTAGGTTCATAAAATTTGCCACATCTCCCAATAATGACATATATTGCCAGGTCAATTGTTGGCTTCCGGAATAATGTAACCGGTCGACCTGAGCTATCTAGTTCATGGGGAAGGTTTTAATTCAGTTTATATTTCTTCCTTTGAAACAGGGAAACACAGGGGTGACCATTGGGCTCTGAAATGAGTCCATTTAATTCAGTTTATATATTTCTTCTTTTGAAACTGGGAAACACAGGGGTGACCATTGGGCTCTGAACTGAGTCTGTGATGATGACCATGGGGCGACGAGGGACGGAAAAACTTCGAGCAGATGTAATCGGCTCAATTATTATACAGCAGCCTCCGTGGCTTAAGCGGCAGCACGCCGGCCTCTCGCCGCTGGGTCCGTGGTTCAAATCCCGGTCACTCCATGTGAGACCTGTGCTGGACAATACGGAGGCAGACAGGATTTTCTCCGGGTACTCCGGTTTTCCCTGTCAAAATATCATTCCAGCAACACTCTCCACCATAATTTCATTTCATCTGTCATTCATTTAATCATTGCCCCACAGGAGTGCGTCAGGCCTCGGCAACCGGCACAGTCCATATCCTCGCCGCTAGATGGGGACTTCATTCATTCCATTCCTGACCCGGTCGGAGACTGGAAGCAGGCTGTGGATTTTCATTTCATTGTTATACAGCAGTTGTAGACTGCCACAACGACAAAGAGTTCCAATGCTTACACTATTTCTTACTATAATCTAAACTAAGGGAAAATGTATTTAAAATGTAATAGGGACGTGGCTTGTTTGGTTCCCTGGATCTTAAATCAAAATAAGTGAGCCCATATTTCATAGTGACATTCAGCTAGTTTCAGATCACAGCAAAATGTAATGCTTGCTTAATAAATTATATGTACTATTTTAAAAGCATTCACGTGTATGTGAATTGTAAATATATTTCTAATCTAATATGAATATGATGTAACATAGGCTATTAATCTATGGTCTTATATTATTGCCAGCCAGATTCTGATAATTAAATACAATACGTGGGAGGCGGCTTCGGTGGCGTAGTTGGTAGCAGGCTGAGCTTCAATGCCCAAGATCGCGGGTTCAAACCCATCGAAAATCATCGTATTTTAAGAGCGTTAAATATCCCTCAGTATGCCTTCCTTCGGAGGGGAAGATAAGCCAGCCGGCCCATGTCAGATATTTATGGCTTCAATTGTGTGAAGCTAAATTTGTAGGTTAGATTTGATTAACGCTCTATTAAAGGTTCCAAAGTTCACCGCCAGGTGCCAGTTACAGTGGCATCTAGTGGTCAAATTCCTAGTTAGGTAGGAACTACTTGAATTTGATCGTCTGCAGTCCTTACTTGAATTAAAACAGATAACACACACTAATACAGCCATCCTAATTAACACCGGTTATCAGACAACTTTTACACACACTTAAAGTACACGGGGCTACATGACCACGTTGTCACAGCCCGTAAACTGAGGCATCAACCAACCAAAATTCGTGGGAGAGTAGTCAGTTATATACGTACGTAGTTTCTACCAGCTGATTAATTGAGAGTAGCTTGGATTACGATAAATTAAATAATGTCAAATCGATGAGATTCTGTAAATGCTGCCCATTGGGAGATTCCTAGTAATTCCAAGAACTAGAATGCCAATGCTTGCCATCTGTCTCGCAACAAGTTGTAATATCAAAATGTTGGTTTTATCACTTTTAAACTGACACATGCAGTGCAGAAGGGTCTTTGAGTAGTTTGTGAAGGTACTTTCCACAATAAATCACATGTTACACACTGTCGTTAGTACACAAAAATGAACATACCCTATGGTGTATTCTTGGAATACACGGTATGATAGAGTATTCTCTTTAATGCTCTTTGCATGTTTATTTCTTCCTTTTTATCAAACACCAACAGTGATCTTCTAGTTTCTCTTTGGTGGTTATGTCTCTTATGATCTTTGTGAGTCTGTTCTAGATATATATCTTCCATGACCCACCTAGCGTCATCTAGCAGCGAATCTCAGAAGTTCCTCAATTCTTCCCTGTACAAGAGGACTTACTTATCAATTTGGCCATCAGATCTCGTCGCCATCGCCAGCTATCATCTCTGTGATCAAGCGACCTCAGTCTACCTTTTCACCCACCATGCTGTGCTAGTATCGCCTGCTATCAACTCTTTGAAGACCATTCATCAAGAAGAACATTTAGTTTTATAAAGTTGTCTATTCTGTTATGTCCTCCTTTTGTCTCCTACCCCCACTCTTTTTCCTTCCTTGGTCCCTCCGCGCTTCGCTGAGCATGTCTCACTTGCACGTCGGCAGTTGACTCAGTCAGTCAAGGCTCAACTAGAGCCAGTCTCCTCAAACCAAGAGACACTCTCTACATTCTACGCCATGTTGGCACATTAAGTATCCGTCAAAGGGAACTTCACCTTCGCCATGCATCAAATATAAGAACATACTTCAGGTTTTAACCTCATCTTCATCGGTCTTACTATCTTCATGCTTTTAACGATTAATTTATAGGCAGTGTGAGATATTTATTTTTGGCAATAATCATCCTTCGTGGGATTTTCCATGTTGGGCTTCTGTCCAATTAAGCCAATCTTTGTGAAAAGCAGCATTTCTTATGCTTATTAAATGAGAGAGCTTCTCACAACGGGGGATATTATAGAATACCCACTGTCTATAAATATTAAGCTTGTTCCACCGCTGGAGTAACTTTGGCCCTATTCTTCCATTAGGATTGTTCTGGAACCTTCCAGAATCTGCACTTTATCTACAAGTCCAGCCGTCATGTATCTTTCACTCACTTGTGGGAATGCCATTTCAAACTAAGGAATCTTCCTTATAAATTAATGTTCAATAGCTAAATTTTCTTCCACCGTTGGGATTTTTTCTGGCGCATTTAATTGTAAACCACAACTTTCTCAAGTAATAGACTTTCGCCTATCTAGTGCAACCAGTCATTTTCCACGATTGCAATAACTTTCTTTGCCATAAACTTTTGCGCTACTACAGTGAACTTTTCATCCATTTCAACGAACTATAGTGATAAACAGTGTTCTCTCAGTATTTCTTCCGCGTCGCGCTCGTCCGATTATTATAAACAAGGCCATGAACATTTACCTTTCATCCCAATTTCTCTTTCCTAAACCTCTTACTAACAACCCATAATAAATTGTTAAATTTAGGTTTGTTTCAACGAGGTGTCAATCTAAAGATTTTTAGCCTACTTTCGATTTTTGCAAAAAATGAAAGTAGACTTATGAGATCAACACAGGGCGAAAAAAGTGTGTCTGTCTGTGTGTGTGTATGTGTGTGTGTGAGTCTGTGTGTGTGTGTATGTGTGTGTGTGAGTCTGTGTGTGTGTGTGTCTGTGTGTGTGTGAGTGTGTGTAATCTGAATGTCTGTCCCCCCCTATCAATTCGAACACGGTGAATGCGAATTGAACGAAATTTGGTACAAAGGTAGCACTAGCAAAGGACACCTCAGTGTCATGTTTTATATCGCCGCCATCTTGACAGAAACGTAATGGCGGCCACACAAATGTTCAAAGCTTAAATCAAATTACGACTAACCTAATCATCCGATCTCTACCAAATTTTGCAACAACATACCTTTATGGGCGGAGCATCCTTTGACCAAACTAATAGGTCATCAGCGTAATAGTTTGCGGATGGCGGCCATCTTTGTGTGAAAATCGATTCCCCCTATTAATTCGAACACGGTGCAACCGAATGGAACAAAATTTGGTACAGAGGTAGTACTAACAAAAGGCACCTCAGTGTCATGTTTTATATCGCCGCCATCTTGACGGAACCGTAATGGCGGCCACACAAATGTTCAAAGCTTAAATCAAATTACGATTAACCTAATCATCCGATCTCTACCAAACTTTGCAACAACATACCTTTATGGAGGGAGCATCCTTTGACCAATCTAATAGGTTATTAGCTTAATAGTTGGTGGATGGCGGCCATCTTTATGTCAAAATTGATTCCCCCTATTAATTCGAACACGGTGGAACCGAATGGAACGAAATTTGGTACAGAGGTAGCACTAGCAAAGCGCACCTCAGTGTCATGTTTTGTATCGCCGCCATCTTGACTGAAACGTAATGGCGGCCACACGAATGTTCAAAGCTTAAATCAAATTACGATTAACCTAATCATCCGATCTCTACCAAATTTTGCAACTACATACCCTTATGGAGGGAGCATCCTTTGACCAATCTAATAGGTCATTCGCCGAATAGTTTGCGGATGGCGGCCATCTTTATGTCAAAATTGATTCCCCCTATTAATTCGAACACGGTGGAACCGAATGGAACGAAATTTGGTACAGAGATACCACGAGTAAAGGGCATCTCAGTGTCATGATTAATATCGCCGCCATATTGACAGAAACGTAATGGCGGCCACACAAATGTTTAAAGCTTAAATCAAATTACGACTAACATAACCATCCTATCTCTACGAAACTTTACAACAACATACCTTTATGGAGGGAGCATCCTTTGACCAATCTAATTGGTCATTAGCCTAATAGTTTGCGGATGGCGGCCATCTTTATGTCAAAATTGATTCCCCCTATTAATTCGAACACGGTGGAACCGAATGAACGAAATTTGGTACAGAGGTAGCACTAGCAAAGGGCACCTCAGTGTCATGTTTTATATCACCGCTATCTTGACGGAAACGTAATCGCGGCCACCCAAATGTTAAAAGCTAAAATGTAATTACGACCAACCTAATAATCTAGTCTGTACCAAATTTTGCAACACCATGTCTTTATGTGGGAAACATATTCTGACCAAACTGCAAGAACATCAGCCCAATAGTTTGCAGATGGTGGCCAAGTATGTGTGCAAATCGATTCACCCTATCAATTCAAACACGGTGAAACCGAATTGAACGAAATTGGTACAGAGGTAGCACTAGCAAAGGGCACCTCATATTCATGTTTAATATCCCTATAGCACGTTGTATTTCAACAAGCTACTACAACCAACATTCAATCATACTCCTTGAAAAGGACGAAGAGTTATAACAATACCCATGCATTTAGGAGAAAGTAGGCTATATGTTCTTTACTGAACATCTTGTTTCTTATGTGTAATTAATTAACTTCTGCTTAACTACGTGTCTTGTACACGGTTCAAATTATCTTGTTTCTCCCTTCTAATTTAGGGGATACAATTCTTTCAACTTATAAGTGAGTTATTTCTAGGTTTCACGAAAGGGAAACTTGCCCCATTTGTCTCGTGATTCCTATCTAAACATAGGAGGTCTAGAACCTTCCTTTTGACTTTCTCTTCAGGTTTCACAGGAAGTGACCTGCCCTATTTGTGTAACTACTAAAAGTAATGCTGCTTCAATACAAGAAGTTATAGGAACTTCTCTTTCATTCTACCTGCTTTCTTTTTTGTTAATTTCGAAGTTGTAACTTTCTTTAAGATAGGTACTTGGAAATTTTTGAAAGTACACACCTTGTACTCGATTTAATGTCTAAACTTTAATCACTTCATTTGTCTTTTTTAAATCTTACAAAGATTTTAGTACATATAAAGGTTTGAAACCTAAAGAATTGTTAATTGCCTGGAGCAAACGTCAAATGTTTTCTGAGGTCTGTGACCCCAAAATTGTTAACCAACTTGAAAATATATATTTGTTAAAGTTATCAACTTCTTTTGAATAGTTAAATAAATTAAGCGTTTCTTTTCGCTTTTTCATTTTTCTAGTACAACAGTTAGGCAAGATCCTGTCTTCCTTGGCTCTTCCTACTCAATGCCATTAAATCTATTGATAGGGCTTTCACCACTCGTTGCATTTGAGCAAGAACTCTTAGTGGTAATCTCGTTAAAGTTTCTCTTAGCTTTAATAGCTAATTCTAACTGGCCAGTAAGGCAAGTACAGCTCGCTACGCCAGCTACCTGCTTGTGGAGATCCTCTCCGAAAACTTATGGTTGGTTTTCCAAAAGATAAGTGTTTCTCTTTGCCTAAACTTTTAGTCGGCTCCTTGCTGAGTAAAAGCTTAGCCATTTCCAAATGCAACTATTGGTTCACTTACCAAAATTACTCCCCAAGGTATAATTTTTTTTCACTATCCTTCTTGGAAGCACTTGGTCGCTTTTCAGGAACTCTATAACTTTGAAAACTGGAAATACTAAACCTGATTCAAATTATTGGCATTCTTCGAATTATTTTGCAAAAACGAATTTCTTTGAACAGACATACAATAAATCTGTTACTCTCTGCCTTGCCAGACCATTACCCTTCCCCATAGTAGGCAGATGCATGCTTGAGAGGGAAAATACTAAAGCCATTCTCTTGCAAACCGCCCAAGTCTGCGTTTCCCGTCAGCTTCGACCAGGTCCTTACCCACTTTAGGTATCAGAGAACGGATTTGCAGTGGCAACCGCCTCTAAGTGCATTTAAAGTTAAATTCATAACTTTTGTGGGACTCTCCTCCTATTTTTCTATCCTTTTTCTCCAGTCCGAAAACCACCTCCTTTTCTTTATCATCTTCCCTTGGTGGTTAGGTTATTCCTCAGCCAATAATCTACCCACCCTAGAAGCAGTAATCAATACTCGAACATGTAAATTCTTTACAAATAGGTCTACTTTGTGAAACAAAAGTTTGGAGCTTTTAAGTCGGTCGATACGATTGTACCCAATTGTGACGTGTTATTCCCTAATCCTGAGAAATATCACATGCGATTAATAAATACACTTGGATGACCAGTTTCGATCGTCGAGCGATCATCATCAGATCCTTCTTCTTCTTCTTCTGCTTTTATGGCCTCATTGTTCCACTTCAGTCAATCATTTCTTGGTCCTCTTCTTCAGTAAGTTTCCTTTCCGAGTCGCCCAGTAGCTCTTCATTCGCTCTGATCTTCTCAGGCGTTCCTCATCTGTAAATACCCTTTTTACTGTATTACGATTGTCTATTTTAGCCTGAAATCTTATTTTTATATCTCTCAGTTTTTTTAAATTTTGTTGTTTTGTTTTGCAAGTCATCCAAGATTATTTCTAATTCTTTCATATCTTCTCTAATTTCCTTAATCCATCCTACTTGTTGTTTCATATTCCAAAGTTTCACTACAATTTTTCTAGATAACCTGGTTTCTGGTGTCCTCATGATGTGACAAAAAAAATCCGTTTCTTCCGAATAGTATCAGTGATGGGCTCCAGTTCTCTGTATACCACTTCATTTGGTACTATCCGCCACTGTCCATCTTTCTGATATTTTTAGCCTATTTTCAATTTTGAAAAAATAGGCTTATGAGATCACCTTTTGTCCGTGTGTGTGCGTGTGTGTGTGTGTGTGTGTGATTCGTGTGTGTGTGTCCCCCCTAATAAAATCTAAACGGCAGGAGCGATTTCAATGAAACTCGGAAAGTTCATAGCACAATTCCCGGCGACCTCGACCGTGCCCTTCAAATTTTGTTACGACTCACCAATCCAACATGGCGGCTGTGCGAAATATTTCACCAGCATTCAATATCTCCGAAACTATTACCGATTTTACCCTGATATTTTCTAATGTGATAGAGGGAACTACTATAAGTTCACTTATTTGACTTTTGAAAACCTGGTAACTACAAAACCAACATGGAGGCCAAGCGAATTTGCGACTTTTAAATAGACGTTTCTCGCGATTTGACCAACCAAACGCAATGAAACTTGGTACAGTATATGTTGATATACATTGTAATGCACCGACATCTAACTTCGTTCAATTGTTCACATGATCACAAGATGGCGGATGTGCGAAATATTTCACTGGCATTCTATATCTCTGTAACTATTAGCGGTATCTCCCTAAAATTTTGTACGGAGATAAAGGGCACTACTGGAAGTCCATCTATAAGACTTTCAAAAGCCGGTTAACTACAAAACGAACATGGCGGCCAAGCGAATTTGAAAATTTTAAATAGACCTTTCTCGCGATTTAATGTTCCAAGCGCACTGAAACCTGGTACAGGAAATATTTATACACATTGTAATCCACTGGTATCTAATTTAGTTCAATTGTTTACATAACTTCAAGATGGCGGCAGTACGAATTTTAAAATTAAGTTTTTATTTCTTGAGATGTAGTCATGCGATCGAAGTGAAAGTTTGAATAATGAACCTACGCAATAATTTTCCTTTAATGGTACATGACTCTATGGCCTATACATTTAACAATCCAACATGGCGACCATCCGAAATATTTAGACGATACTGAATATCTACGAATCTATTTTAGCAATCAAACTGCATTTTTTAATGTTCATAGGGGCTATGAACTTAAGATCACCTATAGGACTTTAAATAACCTGGTGATCACAAATCCAACATGGCGGTGACGCGAATTATAAATATTCACATGGACGTTTCTCGCAATTGAACCATCCGCGTGCAGTGAAACTTTGTACAGTAAATCCTTATACGAATGTTAATCCACTGGCATCTAATTTATTTCAATTGTTTCCATAACCTCAAGATGGCAGCTGTGAAAAATTTTAAAATCTCCTTGTTTTTTCTTGTGTCCAAATTATGCGATTGAATTTTGAATACTACACGTTCACAATAATCTGCATGTAACAGTACATAACTCTAGGACCTACATATATAAAATCCAACATGGCGACCATCCGAAATATTTAGTCGGTTCTCAATATCTACGAATCTATTACAGCAATCAAACAGAAATTGTGTATGTTGATAGTGGCAATTAACATAAGTAGGATATATGAAAATAGGCTGTATAGTTCTTCACGGAACTACTTGTTTATTTATGCATGTTCTAGCTATTCTTCTCTCTACTTTTAAAATTTTGTCGATTCTGTTTTTCTGAGTAACTTTAAAAGAGTTTCACTTCCATATGTCACCTCTGGTCCATTACACTATAAAATCTACGTCTGAAAAATATTTAGAATATGATACTTATTTAGTTGCAGTATTTGTGATGCAACTTGTCAATATTTGTTAGTTGTGGTCTATGTGATGTTTAGTTGAGATACTGGAAGTGGTGATTGACCTCCGGAATTTGCCTGTTTGGAGTGAATATGTAAAGGATCTGATGATGATCGCTTGACGATCGAAACTAGGTCATCCAAGTGTATTTATTAATCTCATGAAATTTTTCTCAGGATTAGGGAATAACTCATCTCATTAGGGTACAATCATCTTGACCGACTGAAAAGCACCAAACGTTTTTTTACTAAGGTAACACTGAAAAATTGCTTCAAACACCATTATAAATAGTTTGTTATTATGAATGTATTGGTTGATAATTTAGATTTTCTGAATAAAAAGGGAGAATTTTGGCATAGTCGACGGCTCTCGCGTAGCCCGCTGGCTTGGACTTGAGGACTCGCCTCCCGAGCCACGTACGGTGTACTGCCGGCTATCAGTGGCAACGAAAGGAAGAAAGGAAGAGAGAGAGAAAGAAAGAAAGAAAGAAAGAAAGAAAGAAAGCGTAATATTAAATATCTGTATGTTTGGTAGTCAGCCCAAAGGCCGCCGCCGTTAGGTTATGCGGGTAGATACCCACAAAAACCCAAGGCAGCGCAATATTGAGGCGTACTAGGCAAGATGAGGAGTGATGTAGTTTGCAATTTCTTTCCTCACTGAATCAGAACAGCAGTACTAATCCTATGAGCTGAACATTTCACAGCATCCACAGGCACTGACTGTGCCCTGAATGGCATTACTCAGCACCACCCATACGTCAGTAGCTTCCATATAATCACAGCCATGAGTGGGACTGAGGCATCAGTGAACAGCCACATTTTACTCTAGCCTGTGCCACACACAAATGCAAATGTACTGCATTCATCAAGAGATGGCAAACAGGCCAAATATTAAATGTAGGTTCTTACAATTGACAGGATATATTGGAAGTGCTGTCCCTCTACCTTTGAGGTTGCCATTCACTCGACACAGCTCGTCGTCAGAACGAGCTTTTCACACGATACTCGTTATTGATCTGTCTTTAAAACAAGTAGTTCCGTGAAGAACTATACAGCCTATTTTCATATATCCTACGTATGTTAACTGCCACTATCAACATACACAATTTCAGTTTGATTGCTGTAATAGATTCGTAGATATTGAGAACCGACTAAATATTTCGGATGGTCGCCATGTTGGATTTTATATATGTAGGTCCTAGAGTTATGCACTGTTACATGCAGATTATTGTGTACGTGTAGTATTCAAACTTTAATCGCATAATTAGGACACAAGAAGTAACAAGGAGATTTTAAAATTTCGCACAGCTGCCATCTTGAGGTTGTGGAAACAATTGAAATAAATTAGATGCCAGTGGATTAACATTCGTATAAGGATATACTGTACCAAGTTTCACTGCACTCGGATAGTTAAATTGCGAGAAACGTCCATGTGAATGTTTATACTTCGCGTCGCTGCCATGTTGGATTTGTGATCACCATGTTATTTAAAGTACTATAGGGGAACTTAAATTCATAGACCCTATGAACATTAAAATATTCAGTTTGATTGCTATAATATATTCGTAGATATTCAGAGCCGTCTAAATATATCGGATGGTCGCCATGTTGGATTGTTAAATGTATTGGCCATAGAGGCATGTACCATTAAAGGAAAATTATTGCGTAGGTTCATTATTCAAACTTTCACTTCGATCGCATGACTACATCACAAGAAATAAGAATTCAATTTTAAAATTTGCACAGCCGCCATCTTGAGGTTATGTAAACAATTGAACTAAATTAGATACCAGTGCATTATAATGTGTATAAATATTTACTGTACCGGATTTCAGTGCGTTTCGAACATTAAATCGCAAGAATGGTCTATTTAAAATTTTCAAATTCGCTTGGCCGCCATGTTCGTTTCGTAGTTAACCGGATTTTGAAAGTCTTATAGGTGAACTTCGAGTAGTGCTCTTGATCACCGTACAAAATTTCAGGGTGATACCGCTAATAGTTTCAGAGATATAGAATGCCGGTGATATAATTCGCACATCCGCCATCTTGTGGTTATGTAAACAATTGAACGAAGTTAGATGTCGGTGCATTACAATGTATATAAACATATACTGTACCAAGTTTCATTGCGTTTGGTTGGTTAAATTAGGAGAAACGTCTATTTTAAAGTCGCAAATTCGCTTGGCCGCCATGTTGGTTTTGTAGTTACCAGGTTTTCAAAGGTCACGTAAGTGAACTTATAGTAGTTCCCTTTATCACCATACAAAATGTCAGGGTAATATCGGTAATAGTTTCGGAGATATTGAATGCTGGTGAAATATTTCGCACAGCCGCCATGTTGGATTGGTGAGTCGTAACAAAATTTAAAGGGCACGGTCGGAGTCGCCGGGGATCATGCTATGAACTTACCGAGTTTCATTGAAATCGCTCCAGCCGTTTAGATTTTATTAGGGGGGGACACACACACGAATCACACACACACGCACACACTCACGGACAAAAGGTGATCTCATAAGCCTATTTTTTCAAAATTGAAAATAGGCTAAAAATTACGAGACTTACAGTAGTCGCATAAGATGTGTAACATCTGACATAGAAGAAACCTCACGTGAAATTGTTGATACACCGGTATTTTATAGTAGTATTGGCACAAATATTAACCTATTGTAAAAGGGAGTGATTTACAAATATTGTAGTTTATAATACGGAACTCATTTTATTAGATGATTTGTAGCTTCCACCAGCTCTAGTCTAAATAAAGAATACGATATGGATCAAATAGATTAATAGACGCGACACCGCTCATAACCTTAAATTCCTTATAAACTGGTCCTCTTCATTCACAGACCAACACGTAATTTCATAAGGATTCTGTTAAAATGTGTCATATTGATATGATAAATATCGTTTAGAAATGATAATCTGGTAGAAAAAATATCTAGCCCGCCTAGGATTCGAACCGAAGATCTCAAGACTCACAGTCATACGCACTAAACCCACGGCTATTTCGACTACGCAAATATCGTGCACAAGACTTATTTCCACGTTCCAATGATACTGCATTACGGAATTAAGTTTCATTTATATTTTGCTTGTTTCGATAATGTTCCTGCGTGAAATTGAGTTTAAAATGCCTTATGAATAGGCCCTCTTGTGAGTAAAGAGAATGTATTCAGCAATAGCTCATGAAGGCTTGCTCAATTCTCGTATAACCACAACGATTATATTATATTGATGACTGCATTACCGTTTTGTGGGTTAATATTTGAATAGCCATTGTGCAGAAACATAATACCGGCAATGCCGACTACTTACAATGTTTGATATTAAGGCATTTTACCATTTAAATACTGATACGAAGACTTCGAACATGTACTATGTCATTTGGTTCAATCACTTGACACCAGAGTTCGCATGAGCGTTTTCCGTTCAGTATGTCATATACATTCCACATGGCCGAGAGTGCGTCATAATATCAATTTCCGACACCGCGCGCTGATTGTTTCTCTTACCAGTGCCAGCTGGATCGATCGATCGAGTTGGCAGTGCGTCTTATATTTCCGTTCGATCCACCACTGCCAGCTAGGGCTCACTTCCGTTCGATCGATCGAGCGAGCAGTGCATACTTCCGTTTTCCACCACTGCCAGCTAGTACACTGCCGTTCGATTGATCGAGCGGGCAGTGCATATTTCCGTTTTCCACGGGGTCGGGGAATGAAATGCGGAGGGATGGCAGAAGGAAGGGAGGAGGGAATGAAGGAAGGAATGAAGGAAGGAATGAAGGTAGGAAGGTAGGAATGAAGGAAGGGAGGAAGGAAGGAAGGAAGAAATGAAGGAAGGGAGGAAGGGAGGAAGGAATGAAGGAAGGAATGAAGGAAGGGAGGAAGGAAGGGAGGAAGGTGGGAAGGAACGAAGGAAGGTCGGAAGGAATGAAGGTAGGAAGGAAGCTCGTAGTTTAACGTGACCGTTAATCTCGCGGTCATGAGCCACAGGACCTCCTTTTTACCTGGAATCTGACCCACTTCGAAAATCTCACATGCATTAGCGGGAATCAAACCCGGTCCGCATTGGTGAGAGGTAGATAGCTTGACCGCTGAGCCACCACGCCCCAGGATAAGATGCGATGAAAGGCTTTGTGGCGGATGGCTTTTACGGCCGGATGCGCTTCCTGACGCCTACCTCATGAGAGGAGTTAATGAGAGATTAAATGAATGATGGTGAATGAAACTGGGCAAGGATATCGAAGGAAGCGGCCGTGGCCTCTCAGAAGGTACCGTCCCAGCATTTGCCTGGAGTTAAAATGGGGTAACCACGGAAAATTATTTCAAGGACGGCCGAAGGTGGGGCTCGAACCCACGTCTACCGAGTCCACGGAGAGCTTGCTCACAAGGCTTAGAGCTGCGCGTTATCGAGCTTAGCTACCACTGTCGGTTTGCTTCGGTCTCATTCATGGCTGCGGTACTTTTTGAGGATCCAACCAGTCTTTGTGCTGACAACCTAACAGACAGACAAACGAATACAGCCATGACAATATCACAGGTTATCAGTAGGGCTCGGATTTTTAGGCAAATAAATATCATTTCATATAAATACATATTTTAAGCATTTTTTTTCAATAAATACTTAAATTCCTGCTTTTCACTTACTAGTACATACAAAGACATAATATTACTTTTTTTCAAATCAGTATGCCAGATCTTTCAGTTTATTGCACTTTGTTCTGTGTTACTTCAACGCAAAAAAACCTGTGAGCTACCTAATCCTCATGCAGAGCTTATGTCAGCTTGCAACTGAGTTATTCTTAACTTGTCGCCCCGTCCCACTTTCTGTGGAAGCCGGGGATTTTCTTGTCCATAGACATATTGCACCACATGCTAAACCTCCCCCCCCCCCCCACCCCTTCCCCGAGCTACCTGGAACCAGTGTCACTCACATGCAGTTCATTTATGGCACTATGAAAAGTAAGGCATTCTACGATGCCTAAAATAAAAACAACTACAAGTTATCATCTGTTGCAGAATTTAAAGTTAATTTTACATTTGATGGGAACGTTATGATCTGCCAATCACGTGTGAAAGCAATCAAGGCTGTACAGCGATCTCAAGTTACAACACACCTCCAGGGTAAGAGACATATTGCCGCAGTTTCACGCCTTCCGAAGAAGTGTTTCGCGATAATCATCGGTCATTTGTGATGGACAACCTGAAGATGTATCTCGTTGTGTATTGTAATGCTTCAGCAGTCAGTGAGACATTGCATAAATTGCATTCGTGAGAACTATATAATTATCGTTTATAATCACATTAATAAACTAAATTATAATTACATATTTTTACTTTTTGTCACACATTTCAGGTATTTTAATACATAAAAAATAAATATTTTCCCAATTTTTTTGCACCTTAAGTTCCGGGCCCTAGTTAACAGACATACCCCTACCCCACACACTTACACACAAGTACACGGGGCTACTTGACCACAATGTCGCAAAGTCCCTAATTGAATCAACAACAACAATTTTGTAATGCGAGTTGATTTCCACCACGTCCAGTACAGTACAATATTGTGATGTATTTATTATTTGAGTATAAACAAAGTCAACCCCTGGCACTATCCAGCCCATGACGGGCTAAGGCCGACCAAGCGACCGCTGCCCAGCCATTTGGCCTGCAGATATTGGGGTGACGCGTGATCGGGTCCCCTCGGCCGTTAATCTTGGTATTCGTGATCGGGGCGCTGTCTCACTGTCAGACAGCTACTCAATTGTCCTCACGAGGCTGAGTGCACCCCGTTCCAACCCTCACGTCAGTTTTAAAATCCACGGGGCCGGCATACGTTCTATGAAATTTTAAAGCCAGATCAATATTTTTATGCTAGAGGAATTTGTTTTGTTGTAGATACGAACTTCTATTTAGCAAGCCACACGTGGAAACAAAACAAATCGTTCATGAATATAAATAACAGGGAACTGCCGTGGTCATGTACACATGTGCGTGATATTTTATATTTTAACTGGAGTAGGGCGACTATTATGTGGTCAACGTCCATAACGTTTTAGCTATTACAACAAAGTAACACTTTCATTATATTTGAATGGAATAACATATATTGTGCACGTTATTTATATTATTAACGACTGGGAAAATATAGACTCATTGAAACGGGGAGCTATTCCACGTGCATTGAATATAATTGCATACACAAAGTATCGATTGCTGGGAAACATTCAGATCATGGATAGTAGTTGTTGCTAAATGAATTCAAAGGTTTTCTATGCAACAACAACAAGAAATAAATGCTTACTGCGGAGGGGTGCTTATTAATTATTTTTAAAGGGAGAAAAAGTGTGATAATTCCCACGGGTTCTTATTTTAATCATTATCGTATTACGAACCAGCAAGTAAAATAATCATAGAATACTCGAATACTTCAATAAAAGGAAAGGCTAACTTTTAGCCGTAAAGAGTGGGCCAGCTCTCTAAAAAAAGAAAAAAATAATAGTAAGGAAAGGAAGATTTTGAGGACGATCCTTGGTCCAGTCAAAGAACTCGGCGAGTTCCGAAGACGCCACAACCAAGAGTTGTATACACACGTAGAACAAGTAGTTCCGTGAAGAACTATACAGCCTATTTTCATATATCCTACTTATGTTAATTGCCACTATCAACATACACAATTTCAGTTTGATTGCTGTAATAGATTCGTAGATATTGAGAACCGACTAAATATTTCGGAAGGTCGCCATGTTGGATTTTATATATGTAGGTCCTAGAGTTATGTACTGTTACATGCAGATTATTGTGAAAGTGTAGTATTCAAACTTCAATCGCATAGTTAGGACACAAGAAAAAAACAAGGAGTTTTTAACATTTTTCACAGCTGCCATCTTGAGGTTATCTAAACAATTGAAATAAATTAGATGCCAGTGGATTAACATTCGTATAAGGATTTACTGTACCAAGTTTCACTGCACGCGGATGGTTAAATTGCGAGAAACGTCCATGTGAATATTTATAATTCGCGTCACCGCCATGTTGGATTTGTGATCACCAGGTTATTTAAAGTCCTATAGGTGAACTTAAGTTCATAGCCCCTGTGAACATTAAAAACTGCAGTTTGATTGCTAAAATAAATTCGTAGATATTCAGTATCGTCTAAATATTTCGGATGGTCGCCATGTTGGATTGTTATATGTATAGGTCATAGAGTCATGTACCATTGAAGGAAAATTATTGCGTAGGTTCATTATTCAAACTTTCACTTCAATCGCATGACTACATCACAATAAATAAAAACTTAATTTTAAAATTCGTACTGCCGCCATCTTGAGGTTATGTAAACAATTGAACTAAATTAGATACCAGTGGATTACAATGTGTATACATATTTCCTGTGCCACGTTTCAGTGCGCTTGGAACATTAAATCGCGAGAAAGGTCTATTTAAAATTTTCAAATTCGCTTGGCCGCCATGTTCGTTTTGTAGTTAACCGGTTTTTGAATGTCTTATAGATGGACTTCCAGTAGTGCCCTTTATCTCCGTACAAAATTTCAGGGTTTTACCGCTAATAGTTTCAGAGATATAGAATGCCGGTGAAATATTTCGCACATCCGCCATCTTGTGATTATGTAAACATTTGAACGAAGTTAGATGTCGGTGCATTACAATGTATATAAACATATACTGTACCAAGTTTCATTGCGTTTGGTTGGTCAAATCGCGAGAAACGTCTATTTAAAAGTCGCAAATTCGCTTGGCCACCATGTTGGTTTTGTAGTTACCAGGTTTTCAAAAGTTACATAAGTGAACTTATAGTAGTTCCCTCTATCACCATAGAAAATGTCAGGGTAATATCGGTAATAGTTTCGGAGATATTGAATGCTGGTGAAATATTTCGCACAGCCGCCATGTTGGATTGGTGAGTCGTAACAAAATTTGAAGGGCACGGTCGAGGTCGCCGGGATTAGTGCTATGAACTTTCCGAGTTTCATTGAAATCGCTCCAGCCGTTTAGATTTTATTAGGGGGGGGCACACACACGAATCACACACACACGCACACACACACACACACACACACACGCACACACACACGGACAAAAGGTGATCTCATAAGCCTATTTTTTCAAAATTGAAAATAGGCTAAAAAATCACAGACGAGATGAGGATAAGAAGGATTTCTTTCTATGGACATACAACCCGAAGCCAACTGAATTGTTGCTTTTCTCCATTAGAAACAAACAAAGGGGGCCTGGTTCAGTGAAGTAGAGAAAGATATGTTAGAGATGGGGATAACCTGTGTAGATATCCAGGAGCGTGGCCCTCTTAGGGAGAAACTTCAAAAACATCGGAGTTTTCAACCTAATAAGTCGAAACTAAAAACCTGGAAGGCGTGGACTATGGAGAGAAAGGTGCAACATCGATTGCGAATGAAAGAGTACTGGGCCAACATTAAAATGCAGAAGAAACAGTTGACATGACGTGGTCCTTTGTTGGCCGTAACGAATAATAATGAAAACAAAATAATACAGTGTGGGCCTTCTCTATAGAACGGAATCTTGCAGGGGTCGTGTGACGGCCGGGGTACAGTGTATGAAGCAGCGTGTCAAGTAAGGCATTGGCGCCAGCAGCAGCGTAGCGTCCAGGTAGTTTAACACATTTACACTTTTGAACAAATGAAGACCACGGAAAGAACGGGGTAAGTCCATTTTTTTTCAGAAATGAGTTTATGGCGCATTCTGGTGGCAAGCCATCGTAACTACTACAGATCAGTTGAAATTAATTTCAAATAAAGCGGAATGTCACCGAGGTTTTTATTTTTAGTGGAAACGGAAAGAACGTCCAATATCCTCTCAATTTTTTCCTAATTTGACTTTAGTTGTGTGTTTTACAGTACTTCCTTTATAAGAATACATTTGGCAAAATAACTATAGAGCCTCTCAATTTTTTCCTAATTTAACTTTAGTTGTGTGTTTTACAGTACTTCCTTTATAAGAATACATTTGGCAAAATAACTATAGAGCCTCTCAATTTTTTCCTAATTTAACTTTAGTTGTGTGTTTTACAGTACTTCCTTTATAAGAATATATTTGGCAAAATAACTATAGAGCCGTAGTGCTAACTGATCTAAGTGCCAAAAATTATTTTTTGAGTAAGAGGATCAAAACTGTATAATAGTGATGGAAATTGCATTTTAAAATTTATTTAGCAGTGATAGAATTGTAAAACATGTGCATCAATATTATCCAATGCATTTTAGGCACAATTAAATAAACAAAAGAGAAACAGAAATTACAAAAACGAAAAAAATTAAATGATCTAAGTCCGTCCAGTTATTTCCCGATAACTGAACTAAGGGCAGGGGGCGCTCAACATTAAACACTCAAAATGCCATTGTAAAAACCCCTATTTTCTTCATAGATGAACTCAAGCATACTGCGAATGTCTTTCTTTTTGTTTTTAGGCAATGGCTGCACTTTAGGTAAGGTGGTTAGTTGAGCTGACAGAATATCATTTGCAGTATTTCCTCTTCTTAACACACAGCATTTCTCCCATTCTACTAAGTCATTCAAGGTGTTCTTCTTGTACATAACAAAGCCAGGATTATCTTTGGTCACTCGCAGTACTTTAGACATCCCAACCACACTTACGAAGTACTAAACAGGTTTGAAGGCGCTCGTTTTGCTGGTTTCTCTATTTTGCTCCATTGTGTAATGTAGGGTTTCCCACTAAGTCTAGCTTCATGCTGCAGAGTTCTATGCGATTTGGACTTTCTTTTATTATCACTAACAACACTTGAATTAACATCGTCATCCATTGCAAAACAACAACACGTCTTATCGTGGCGCCAATGTAACTCGCTACTGTCACGCCACGCGCTTAGATAAGCAGCACAGCAGGAGCTCTGGACATACAGGTTCGGCCATCTTTTGACGCGTATTAAAACTACCAGGAAAAGAATTGGAACTTAGATCATATAGCACTGCATTGGCGCTGCCACATAGATCACTTTAAGGAGAAAAACGAAAAAAGCTACATTGTGGCACTTAGACCCCTAGCACTACAGCTTGCTTACCCTCAATTGAGGTGATTTAAGTACTTATTTTTAGTGATGAATGTTTAAATTCGCTCACCTGAAACATTTACAGAATGTGACTTACCCCATTTTTGCCGTGGAGTCTTCAAATTTAATAAACATCATTACTTATATGAATTTCATAATAGTTGCTGGAAATGCTGTCCTTTTCCTAAACACACGTTGCACCATCGCAGGTAGTTTTGGTACACTCGCTGTAAATTATCCTCACTGATATTCCGTGCCTCCATAGCATGCGAATTGTTTCTGTATACCTTTTGATGGAGCTTCCTCCACGGCGCTGAAATCTACGAACACATTTTCTGTAAGACTTTGTTCTATACTGTACCCATGTGAGTAATCTCGGTGGATAATATGCATCTGCCTCCAGCTAGTATCAGCTCTCAGGCGTGTACGGTAACCCCAATTTAGCAGTGCATATTTTGGATTTGAGACTAAAAGGTATCAACTCTACAATGATAAGGCACAACTCTATTCTAAAACTTTAATTCAGTAAAATAAATCATGGCTTCAAACACAAAACAATACCCAAAAAGCATAAAATAAAGCAAACAAAATTTTTACTTCCACAATCCACAAGTAAACAAATATAAAATCACAACAAAGTCATACCTAGCCATAAGGCTTTACCCTTCTGTGAACTTCACAAGGATATACTAGTGCGCTGATGCACCTACGACTTCAAAACAAACTGTACATTAACATAACAGTCATACAATGTGACTTCTTTAATATTACAACAAGGATTATTCCTTAAACCTCTTTATGTTAAACAATTATGTGTGCCGTGCGTGTTTTGATATTTTTCTTCTCACCAATGAAATGCTTTGCATGCATTTACCTATTTGGACGTTGCACCATAATCGACGTGCAACTCCATAATTATGTAAGCTACCCCCTACACATCCTCCAATTATATGGTTTCACCGCATGCTGTCTGTGATTCCTAGATAAAATGTTACGTTATAGCTTATGTCGGATTATACGATAGACTACCTCGCGCTCATGGCGATTGGCATCTAGTCACCAACTACATGACTTGGCTCCAGTGACAGTACAAATATATCATGTAACTATTCGTCAGATAGCTAAAATAATGAACCATCAGGATGAACTATAATTATCCATGTGTTCACAAACCACATGGCTCTGATACTCAACATAACAATCTTGCATTATATGTCATTTCAACAAGGTCTAGAATCTCTTCCCTCTTTTACTTTCCTGAGCGGCCCGGGTGGCTGGCACCGACCCTCGGCTAAGGAAGTCGCTACACAATAGAAAGTGGAATGGGTCGTTTCACCAATTATCTCGACCTTCCTAAAAGTTTGAAAGCCTCCCTCTCTAAGCAGTGAAGATTTACAAGACAAATACTGTGTCCTGACCGACACACATGTTCCCAAAGGATCTTATTTGACTATTATGCCAACAGATATTGAATGAGCTTTTGTAATTATTCCTACGTCGAGGATAACGATTAATTAATGGCCTCACATGGGTCCATTCAACATGAAGGTTCGGGGTTCGTAATGCATGAGCCTGGCGGTTTGACCGATGTCTCAAGTATAATATAGGCGCAGAAAACCACTGTCGCCATGAGTTTCGCTGCCAACGAGCGTAAATAACTCATCAATAAGTTCTCGGGAAATCATAGAGCTGCGAGGTGTCCTTGTTTCCTCGACTCTATCAAGATTCCAATCCGGAACACATTTCAATCCTTTCTTCAGAGTTAGGGTCCAACACTACAACTCTGGAATTAATAATATCTCCAACAATGTCCACGACATAGGAGAATTCATACGTAGAATAGACTATCTGGCCCCTAATGCTCCATGCTACGACACTCCGACCTATAATATTAAGAGAAATCTAACATTTACTCTATAAGCTTCTCAATTAAGCTGCAAATTCAATTCACTAAAAGCTCTTTCATTACTGGTATCATTACTGAATATCTGCAATATTCTGATATAAAACTTCTTTCCATAGTTACGGTAATGTAATCTCACTGTAACATCTTCCTGCTTAGATTGATAAGTCTTGCACTTAGCGTTAATAATTCTCGCTTACAACATTTATTTGTTTACTGATGTGTTCATTCATACTCTTAATAACCATCATTATTATTATCATCATTTCTCACTGACATAAATGACCAAAATCATTATTTATTATTATTATCACATAAATTACAAAAATTTCTGACATAGCTAGACGTTTTAAAACTCGAACAATCGCGTTCGTTGCATTTACATAACTGATTGCCATTCTTAATTCATAGTGGGAATAATTACTCCACTTAATGATGCAAATCAACATCTCAACTCCATCAAAATCAACTCAATACTGATTAAACATGGAGGATCAGCCTCCTAACTGATTTTTACTGGCATCTATAAGGAATTCACAATATCTTTCCGGAATCACAGACATGCAGCGGTCCATACTTCTACATAATCATAACCATAATTTGTGGGGTACTTACATCTCTATAGGCATCTAAGGTGGCTCCGACCAATCATATTCTTCCATGTCGCCCGCCATAATGGGTTTAACGCGACATATTTCTCTTGTTTACACACATTTGATTACACATAATTTCTATCACCAACACGACACGTTGCATACCTTTCAGGAAGTTATCACTCCCCAAACATGTGAAACACTTCATCAAACACTACTTTAAATGATATTTTTACATATGCATTACACTGAACACTCGTCACTTCATACACACTTCAATGCTGAAATTCCCTAGCAGAGATCGAAATTGCAGGTGTTGACGGCATCTTACGTTACCAACTCCTGATTGAAAGTCTGGTTATCTGCTCTCGGAACTCTCCAACAGTTTTATGAATATCATTCCTACAGTAAGCGTCCTGCGTTACCTCAATACGCTGGCTCCCAAACATGAGCGTTAACATCTGGTACGCTCATGGCAATACCAAACACTTAGTAGAGTTTCTTTCGCGCATTCTATCGTAGTTACACATATACGATTAGTTAATACTATACACACTGCGCTTAATAAAGTTCAACACTTTCACAAATAATTATATACAATAGTTCTACCGTTAGTCTATACGGTGCTTCGTAACTGAACACGTCATAGTTCGTGCTGCTGATTATGACTATAACACGACTATTATTCATACAAGCATGTTTACTGTTTCTTTTACACATACCAGTCTTTGTTCGGCGTCTTGATGAATAGAATCGTCATGCGTTTTGCCTTGACGAACTTGCTTCAACCTGGCTGTAGCTAACTGAAGTTTCACTCGAAGACTGCACGTAACTTATTTGAAGACTTCTGTATGCGGCTTACACGCTGTCTCGTACTGCTGCATATTTGCTGCATACTGGTTGCAACTTATTGCCATTGTGCTATAATTGACAATTGAGTAAGACTGTAACTGGCTGTAACTGCGCTTGGCGGCATGTAGACTGCGTGACAACTGAGTTTCAACTGAGCATAGCTGAGAGCTCCTCCTAGGGTCTACTCCCTTATATCGGATTTCCACAGAAAGTAGAGCAACATCTTCCCGCGTAATCTTGGCTCCTCTCACAGCATGATTCAGGTCTTCAAACCATGATCATTGTGTTCCTCTCTCTTCACAGGTCCCAAAACTATCTGTGTGCAAAGGAATCGCTCGTCCAATTAATTAATATTAATTCCTTTCTCCATGGCGTGGGACGCTACCTAACGGGAAACCCCCGGCAACATCTTCACATCCATCCGCGAACAATGGTCGTTTTACAGTCCTTACGCACATCATTAAATATGCACCAATTTCGCAGGTAAAAGACTCTAAAATTATCTTCTTGCCAAGATATTCACCTGTGTGCAACTCTCATCTCGATTCGTTACTCCAATCACGAGTAATCAATGATTTTTCTGGGCATTTCTCCGCCCCTACTCCAAATCCATTCTCCGTCGGGGAATAACTATGTCATTATTCAGGCCTCACCCCTGCTCCAGACGACATAATGGGGTCTCTGAGATGGACGTGGCTCCACTGGGACCAACCCACAATTCTGGGCCAATTATTAAATGTCAGCTCTGCCCTCCTCCGTGCTTCAAGCCTCCAATAGCTTACACCAAATCGTCTTATAATGATATAATCTGCTCATTATTTCCTACATTATTTTTAATAAATAATGCCATTTCATCAAAAATCACACCAGTGATTAAATATAAATTTCTTTCGAGGGGTTTTTACCAAGAAACTCCCTGTACAGATCTCTGGTTCGCTTCCTGGTGGAACCTTTATACTGAGATCACAGTCTCTGAGAACCATGTTCGATTCCAGTCAGCATAACCCCATCGGGTTCATGTTCCCCTTGCAAAACTTATAAAAGTCCAATGCAAGTGGCTTATATAAGTAACCAGCTGACTGTCGACCACCGTCTGTGTTTACGTCTGGGGTCCTTCACCTTGTCTGGCTGCGAGTGGGTTAGTAGTGTTCCCCCTTCCACACTCGGCCTTGTTTCTGAACTGTCTATTCTCCCTGCGAAGGGTCGCGTTTACAGCCTCAACCTCTCTAGCCACTCTGACCATTTCTTCATAGAATTCTCGCAAACACTGGCATTCTTTCTGCTCTCCGCTTACACTGGGTAAACTGTCTGCTTCTCGTCCCGTCTCGCCGTTCCAACATTCAGGTCTGCCTGCTTGGCTGCCTCCGCTCTCCACGTTGAGTTGGGTGTGCGTTACTAATTCTTCTTCTGGTTCATCGAATTCTTCTGGCGAGTAATAAACTTTTAAGTTGGCTATGTTCATAACGACCTCGTTTCCATTCTCTAAATGCCTTAACCTGTATGCATTGTTCTGGAGGTCTCTTATCACCTCGAACGGGCCGTGGTAAGCAAAAATAAACTTTTTATACTTCCGTGCCTCTGGATCTGAACTGGCGGGTTTCTTAATTAAAACTTTCTGTCCCACGAGAAGCGGTTTATGATACCTCTTCGCACGATTCCTTCTCTGACGTCTCTCCGCCTGTGCTTTGAGATATTCAAAGGTTCGTTGGATCCTCAATTCTCTACCGGGCTGTGCGTCTACTGGTAATGGAATAACACCATTCCACGGTCTCTCTGGTCTCTGATCCAGATGTAAAGTAACGGGAACCTGACCTGTCGCCTCATGTACAGTATTATTTATACAGTATTCAATGACTTCTAGAAATTCAATCCAACGCCAATTCGCTTCAGAACAGTAGATCTTCATGTATTTCTGGATCTCTCTCATTACTCTTTCAACGGGACTTGCCTCAGGATGGCGAATGGTAGATAAAATCTGCCTAATTCCTAGAGTTTCCAGTTCTCGACGAAATTCTGCACTAGTAAAGCAACTTCCGTGGTCCGAGAGAATGTTATCCATCTTCCCAAGAATCGGAATAACTCTCTCTTTCAGGCGCTTCAAGACCTGTTTTGAACTTGTCTTTTGAATGGGGCACAACACCACCATTTTCGAAAATACATCCATGGCTACAAAAATGTGTCTATTGCCTCTACGTGCTCTAGGCAATGGTCCAAAGTTGTCGATACTCAATAGCTGCCTTGGCTTCTCTGGTAATAACGGGATAGGTCGTTGCCTCATTAAAAAGGGATTCGGCTTTACCCTTTGGCAAAGATCACATGTTCTAATAGCATTTCTCACCGTTTCTCTCAATTTTGGCCAAGTAAATGCTTCCTTCAACAGAGCACAAATTTTATCTATTCCAGGATGTCCAAATGCTCTGTGGGCTAGCCATACTAATCTCCTCTGCAAAGATGCAGGAATTACAATCCTTTGACGTGTGTGATCCACATCGTCCCACTTGTGTAATATCTGATTATACCATACATAATCTGTTGCCAATGCCTCCGCCTCTCTGTATATCGCAGTTCCCCTTGCTAAGCGTCCCTCGAAGTAATCGATTATCATCTTCAACCATGGGTCTTCGCGTTGTAGGTTGGTAATGTTCCTTAAATCATCCAACGTCTTCTGATCTCGATTCTCAATCTGGACCGCTAGTACTTCTTCTTCTCTAGGGTAACGACTTAATATGTCCGGTATTACATTCTCTTTCCCTGGACAGTATTCTATTTCCACATTAAATTGCTGGATATACAGGGACCATCTTGTCAATCTCTGACTAGACAAATCTGTCTTTAACAAAAGTGTTAAAGCTTTATGGTCTGTTCTCAGAACTATTCGGAAGCCGTACACGAGTTTGTGCCACGATTGCAACGCGTACAAAATTGCGAGCAATTCTATCTCTGTGATCGTGTAGTTTTTCTCATGGGCTCTCAGTCTTCTGCTTATAAAGGCAATAAAAATTTTCTTCTCAGGCTGGTCAACATTTTCCTGGAATAGCATCGCTCCAATCCCAATAAGTGATGCATCCGTCTGTATGATAAACTTCTGGGTATAATCTGGGTATCCCAGTTTCACATATTCCAAAAGCATTTGTTTTGACCTCACGAATGCTTCCTGACATTGCTCCGTCCAATTCCATTTGCCGCCTTTCTTCAATAGGTCCTGCAGTGGTGCTACCGTCGCAGTATAGTTTGGGCAGTGGTTCGAAAAGAATCCAATTACTCCCAAATACTGTCGGACGTGCTTAACTTTCGTGGGTCGAGGGAAATTCCGAATTACCTCCAATTTACCTGGATTAGGCTTCACTCCATTTGCATCAATAACATGCCCTAGGAATTTAACTTCCCTCTGACAGAAGTGCGATTTCTTGATATTGACCTTAAAGTTCGCTTCTCGAAGGTCATCTAGCAACTTCTTCAGGTTTCTCATGTGCTCCTCCAGAGATTCTGATGTGAGTAGAATGTCGTCTACATATCTGATGGTACTCTCTTTAACCTCATCTGATAGATTGCGATCTAACGCTCTTATCAGGGCTGAACCAGCTGTTTTCAACCCAAAAGGTAGCCTTAAAAATGTGAATGTATGTTGATCAAACATAAATCCTGTCAACAGACTAGTTTTCTTCTCTAATTCAAGATGGTGGAAACTGGATGTGATATCCAAATTTGAGAATATAGTTTTCCCTCTAAACTTCCTGAGGATCTCTTTAATAGGTGGCACTTGGTCAAATTCCGGAATAACTCTCAAATTTAAGCGTCTCAGGTCCAAGCAGACTCTGACAGATCCGTCTGTCTTTGGTACAATTACCAATGGACTTACATAAGGCGTAGGTGTTTTCTCAATAACACCGGCCTCCAACATCTCCTGAATTGCCTCTTTCACTTTAGCATAATGCTTTTCAGCTATAGGGTAGGGTTTCTGCCTAAATGGTGTCCAATCACTGACTTGAAAAGCATAAGTGAAGTTCTTTATCCGACCAGGTCTCGAATCAAAGACTTCCTTCTGTTCCAGCAATAACTGCTTTAAATTTTCCTTCTCTTTTAGCCCAATTTTCGCTTCTTCTAGCTTCTCCGAAATGTATTCTTCCAATTTGGGTTCCAGATCTTTTTCCAAGTCCATGGCTAGTGTTTTGAGCTCCGCTTCTAACTGCTCAATAGCTAACACTTCTTCATCAGCCACATCTCTGTATGTATGCCATACTTGTTCACTGGATCCTGGTTCAATTTCATTGAGTGCGACCTCTAAGCCTTCAGCTTCTTCATTCACATGGAACATAACCCTGTCCTGTGCTAGGTCAATTATCACTCTGTATTCCCTTATAAACTCTGCCCCAATAAGTAGGTTATAAGGTAGTTTGTTTACTAACAGAAAACTCTGTGAGAAAATAGAGCCTCCTATCTGTAAATCTAGGAATACCTGGTATTTACATATCATTGTTCTGTCTGGAATTACCCCTTTAATTTTGACACTGGAGATCGGTATCTTCAAAATGTTCTCTCTCCGGGCTATTTCATTATATAGAGCTTGTGTCATCAGGCTTACTGTTGATCCAGTATCTAACAGACTTCTGACTTTTAATCCTGCCACTCTCACAATTATAATAGGCAATTCTCTCTTGACCATGACCTGTGGTCCTCCTGTATCCTCAATCAATTCATCTGGTTTGGCTATCCAATTGATGATGTTAATAGACTTCCATCCATCAGTCTCGAGCTCTTCTAATTTTGGCGTTTTTTTTTTCTTCAGCGCCCGCCCCTTTGGAGTTCCTTCTCTCCTGTTCGCTGCGCTGTAGTTCCAAACTCTTAGCTCCATCTCCATATCTGTCTGGCGATGTCCTGTTCTGCATGACTTCTTGACAGCGGACTTGTGGTTTCTGGGGCTCATCTCCCCTTTCTTCGAGGTATCGCAAAGAAGCATGATATCGCTCTTCTGCCTCGTCATCGAAGTTATTTCTTCTCTCTTGGGGTCTCCAATTTCTATTATTGCCTTCCTGGCCATTATTACCTCCATTGTTATGGTACGGTTTGCCCCTGTTACTGTGTTTATTCCACGAACTTCGACCTCTTCCTGCTTTATTAGCATTTCCTTTGTACCTTGACTGCCATTTTCTGGGTTCCTGTTCCCATTGCCGTCCATAGGAATCTAAAGTTTCTGTGCTCGTGGCCTTGTTGTTCCTTGGAGCTTGCTGTTGGTCAGTCTGTGTGTTGGTCACGTGGACTTGTTCCACGGTTCGACTCTGACGCATAGTATTTGCTGTGGTGAGGTCCAGTTGCCTTAGAACTGTCTCCATTTCCATAGCAGTTTTCGCATTAGCCGAGATTAGTAGCCTTTGGATCTCGTATGGAAGCTGTTTGGCGATAGCAATGCATAGCTCCAGTTCACTAGGTTTTTGATCCAGCTCTTTAAAACGACACATCTGCGATATGAAGAATTCTGCGTACTTCGTCGGGTTGTTCGTGCTGTACTTTTTGGCATACAAATCCAGCCGTAAATTCTGCTGAGTCGCGGCGTCCCAATATCTCTTCAAGAATGCCTCGCGGAATTCCTCAACAGTATCAAAAGTGTAACGGAAGCTGCGAAACCATAATGCGCACTCCCCCTCTGTTAACTTCTCTATAGCACGTAGCCTACGCTCCTGCGGTATTCGTGCATCATTGAGATATTCAGTCACTTCCTTTAACCAATATTTTGGTGTCATACTACAGTGACTACCTGAAAATTTCCTAGGTTTTTCTTCGCTTGCCCTAATGACGTTTATCACCTGGGTGTGCATCGCGTTTTCATATGGCGTCGATGCCGCAATTGGTACACCTGGCGTCATGTAATGACTTTCTCCTGCGCCTGCAGCGTTCCTGCTAATAGGTTGGGTTTCTAGGTCTGCCCACCTTGTTTTTCTCATATCCTCTATGCTGCCTTCACTTGACTTAGGATCTTTCAGAAGTGTCTCCTCCTGTGCTATTATCCTAGTCTCCATTTGGTTATGGCGCATTTCTGCTCTTTCTAGGCGAGTAATGACTTCTTTTTCTATTCTCGTAAGCCTATCTCGGTTTTCCTCGGCTACTTGAAAAATTTTCACCTTGTCTTCTTTCAGACTTTGTTTGATATGGGATATTTCATCCTCTACGTCCTCTTTAATTTGAGCAAGGGTCTTGTCGCTTGCCTCTGTTTTCTGGCCTTCTCTTATTTCGAGTTCTTCTCTCAGACCTTTAATTTCATCTTGAATGTGTCCATTGACTTTAGACAATTCATTCCGGACCTTGGTGATCTCGCCTCTATTTTCCTCTTGCCTTTTATTGACTATGACAATGTCGCTTTGCACTTGGTCCAGTTCTTTATGAACTTGACCCATCTGACTTTTCACGTTGCCTACCAGCTCCTTACTTTCATGAGCGATAGCCTTAATTTCGCCTATTTCCTGGCATTGACCTAATATATTCTGGTCCTGTTTCTTGAGGTCACCGTTAATTGCTCTAGCG
The DNA here is from genome assembly GCA_946902985.2 of Meconema thalassinum. Taxonomy (NCBI): domain Eukaryota; kingdom Metazoa; phylum Arthropoda; class Insecta; order Orthoptera; family Tettigoniidae; genus Meconema; species Meconema thalassinum. The sequence goes on along the minus strand of OX336393.1, from coordinate 437,679,337 downwards.
TAGCTTTTCAATTTCTGGTCCCATTTGGAGTCGTTCTCCTCTAATCTCTGGTCTACTGTTTTCGTAAACTCTGCGAACTGTTTCGCTTGGCGTTCGAGATTCGCCTCATTTTGGATCTGAATATCCTTAATATCGTTAGACAACGCCTCTAATTTACTGTTGGTTTGCTCCTGAGCATGCCTACACGCTTGCAAATTACCCTCAAGTTTGGCTTCTATAGCCTCGAAACGTTTGTCAGTATTTACCTGCATTTCCGATACAATGCTTACAACAGTATCCGTTACTTCGGTCTTAATAACCTCTTGCATTTGACCTAACTTATTGTTTAATTCATCTTTATATTCAACTTTATTTGCCTCTAAACGGTTGTTTATTTCAACCCGAGTTGCATTAATTGCCTCCTGATTGGCATCTAAACGATTGTTTATTTCAGTTTTATTTGCATCTAAACGGTTGTTTAATTCTCTCTGGTTCTCATCTAACCGAGTGTTTATACTATCCTGGAACGCCTTGGTTTCCAGTTTACTCTGCTCGTGAGTAGCATCAAAATGCTGTTTCAGTCCTGCAATAACTTGCAAGATCTCCTGCGTACCTGACATTTTCCAATAACACACTTAAATATGCAGGCAGGCTTCCTGGAAAAATATGTGGATACGTTTCGAAGAGAAACATCAAACACTGCACACATATTGTGAAGTCGTACAAAACCTGATAATGTTATGGTAGATTGTGGATTGGGTAAGTAACGCTAGTACCCTTAGGCAATTCTCTTCTCAATAGAGAGATTCTGCGTTACCTCAAAAGCCTACTGAATTCAAAAATCACTCAAACACAGTTTGAGGCAAAACAATTACTATGGTTTTCCCCATGAAATACCTTAAAAAATCTATGGGTTTTCCCTAAATCCCATAAGTTCCACGTATCCTGGGCGCCATGATAAATTAGATCAGAGGGTGGTATTAGTAGGACATCGGCCATATTTTAATTTACTATAAAAACTGTTCAGGGAGTGGTTTTTACTGCCGAAAACCCCACTTGGGCCACGCCACGATAAATGAATAGAGATTTAGTCTATCTATCGGTATCTATCAAAATTTATATATACGTACCGGAACTTAGCTATGGATTAGGAGCGGTCACACCCTACTTCGTTAATTCTTACTTTAATAGAGTTGTGTGCATTAAATCTGACCGACTTTAGTCGTACCTTTAGCTCAAATCACAGTATAGGACATCAATTCCCATGTACCCATGTGAGTAATCTCGGTGGATAATATGCATCTGCCTCCAGCTAGCATCAGCTCTCAGGCGTGTACGGTAACCCCAATTTAGCAGTGCATATTTTGGATTTGAGACTAAAAGGTATCAACTCTACAATGATAAGGCACAACTCTATTCTAAAACTTTAATTCAGTAAAATAAATCATGGCTTCAAACACAAAACAATACCCAAAAAGCATAAAATAAAGCAAACAAAATTTTTACTTCCACAATCCACAAGTAAACAAATATAAAATCACAACAAAGTCATACCTAGCCATAAGGCTTTACCCTTCTGTGAACTTCACAAGGATATACTAGTGCGCTGATGCACCTACGACTTCAAAACAAACTGTACATTAACATAACAGTCATACAATGTGACTTCTTTAATATTACAACAAGGATTATTCCTTAAACCTCTTTATGTTAAACAATTATGTGTGCCGTGCGTGTTTTGATATTTTTCTTCTCACCAATGAAATGCTTTGCATGCATTTACCTATTTGGACGTTGCACCATAATCGACGTGCAACTCCATAATTATGTAAGCTACCCCCTACACATCCTCCAATTATATGGTTTCACCGCATGCTGTCTGTGATTCCTAGATAAAATGTTACGTTATAGCTTATGTCGGATTATACGATAGACTACCTCGCGCTCATGGCGATTGGCATCTAGTCACCAACTACATGACTTGGCTCCAGTGACAGTACAAATATATCATGTAACTATTCGTCAGATAGCTAAAATAATGAACCATCAGGATGAACTATAATTATCCATGTGTTCACAAACCACATGGCTCTGATACTCAACATAACAATCTTGCATTATATGTCATTTCAACAAGGTCTAGAATCTCTTCCCTCTTTTACTTGCCTGAGCGGCCCGGGTGGCTGGCACCGACCCTCGGCTAAGGAAGTCGCTACACAATAGAAAGTGGAATGGGTCGTTTCACCAATTATCTCGACCTTCCTAAAAGTTTGAAAGCCTCCCTCTCTAAGCAGTGAAGATTTACAAGACAAATACTGTGTCCTGACCGACACACATGTTCCCAAAGGATCTTAATTGACTATTATGCCAACAGATATTGAATGAGCTTTTGTAATTATTCCTACGTCGAGGATAACGATTAATTAATGGCCTCACATGGGTCCATTCAACATGAAGGTTCGGGGTTCGTAATGCATGAGCCTGGCGGTTTGACCGATGTCTCAAGTATAATATAGGCGCAGAAAACCACTGTCGCCATGAGTTTCGCTGCCAACGAGCGTAAATAACTCATCAATAAGTTCTCGGGAAATCATAGAGCTGCGAGGTGTCCTTGTTTCCTCGACTCTATCAAGATTCCAATCCGGAACACATTTCAATCCTTTCTTCAGAGTTAGGGTCCAACACTACAACTCTGGAATTAATAATATCTCCAACAATGTCCACGACATAGGAGAATTCATACGTAGAATAGACTATCTGGCCCCTAATGCTCCATGCTACGACACTCCGACCTATAATATTAAGAGAAATCTAACATTTACTCTATAAGCTTCTCAATTAAGCTGCAAATTCAATTCACTAAAAGCTCTTTCATTACTGGTATCATTACTGAATATCTGCAATATTCTGATATAAAACTTCTTTCCATAGTTACGGTAATGTAATCTCACTGTAACATCTTCCTGCTTAGATTGATAAGTCTTGCACTTAGCGTTAATAATTCTCGCTTACAACATTTATTTGTTTACTGATGTGTTCATTCATACTCTTAATAACCATCATTATTATTATCATCATTTCTCACTGACATAAATGACCAAAATCATTATTTATTATTATTATCACATAAATTACAAAAATTTCTGACATAGCTAGACGTTTTAAAACTCGAACAATCGCGTTCGTTGCATTTACATAACTGATTGCCATTCTTAATTCATAGTGGGAATAATTACTCCACTTAATGATGCAAATCAACATCTCAACTCCATCAAAATCAACTCAATACTGATTAAACATGGAGGATCAGCCTCCTAACTGATTTTTACTGGCATCTATAAGGAATTCACAATATCTTTCCGGAATCACAGACATGCAGCGGTCCATACTTCTACATAATCATAACCATAATTTGTGGGGTACTTACATCTCTATAGGCATCTAAGGTGGCTCCGACCAATCATATTCTTCCATGTCGCCCGCCATAATGGGTTTAACGCGACATATTTCTCTTGTTTACACACATTTGATTACACATAATTTCTATCACCAACACGACACGTTGCATACCTTTCAGGAAGTTATCACTCCCCAAACATGTGAAACACTTCATCAAACACTACTTTAAATGATATTTTTACATATGCATTACACTGAACACTCGTCACTTCATACACACTTCAATGCTGAAATTCCCTAGCAGAGATCGAAATTGCAGGTGTTGACGGCATCTTACGTTACCAACTCCTGATTGAAAGTCTGGTTATCTGCTCTCGGAACTCTCCAACAGTTTTATGAATATCATTCCTACAGTAAGCGTCCTGCGTTACCTCAATACGCTGGCTCCCAAACATGAGCGTTAACATCTGGTACGCTCATGGCAATACCAAACACTTAGTAGAGTTTCTTTCGCGCATTCTATCGTAGTTACACATATACGATTAGTTAATACTATACACACTGCGCTTAATAAAGTTCAACACTTTCACAAATAATTATATACAATAGTTCTACCGTTAGTCTATACGGTGCTTCGTAACTGAACACGTCATAGTTCGTGCTGCTGATTATGACTATAACACGACTATTATTCATACAAGCATGTTTACTGTTTCTTTTACACATACCAGTCTTTGTTCGGCGTCTTGATGAATAGAATCGTCATGCGTTTTGCCTTGACGAACTTGCTTCAACCTGGCTGTAGCTAACTGAAGTTTCACTCGAAGACTGCACGTAACTTATTTGAAGACTTCTGTATGCGGCTTACACGCTGTCTCGTACTGCTGCATATTTGCTGCATACTGGTTGCAACTTATTGCCATTGTGCTATAATTGACAATTGAGTAAGACTGTAACTGGCTGTAACTGCGCTTGGCGGCATGTAGACTGCGTGACAACTGAGTTTCAACTGAGCATAGCTGAGAGCTCCTCCTAGGGTCTACTCCCTTATATCGGATTTCCACAGAAAGTAGAGCAACATCTTCCCGCGTAATCTTGGCTCCTCTCACAGCATGATTCAGGTCTTCAAACCATGATCATTGTGTTCCTCTCTCTTCACAGGTCCCAAAACTATCTGTGTGCAAAGGAATCGCTCGTCCAATTAATTAATATTAATTCCTTTCTCCATGGCGTGGGACGCTACCTAACGGGAAACCCCCGGCAACATCTTCACATCCATCCGCGAACAATGGTCGTTTTACAGTCCTTACGCACATCATTAAATATGCACCAATTTCGCAGGTAAAAGACTCTAAAATTATCTTCTTGCCAAGATATTCACCTGTGTGCAACTCTCATCTCGATTCGTTACTCCAATCACGAGTAATCAATGATTTTTCTGGGCATTTCTCCGCCCCTACTCCAAATCCATTCTCCGTCGGGGAATAACTATGTCATTATTCAGGCCTCACCCCTGCTCCAGACGACATAATGGGGTCTCTGAGATGGACGTGGCTCCACTGGGACCAACCCACAATTCTGGGCCAATTAGTAAATGTCAGCTCTGCCCTCCTCCGTGCTTCAAGCCTCCAATAGCTTACACCAAATCGTCTTATAATGATATAATCTGCTCATTATTTCCTACATTATTTTTAATAAATAATGCCATTTCATCAAAAATCACACCAGTGATTAAATATAAATTTCTTTCGAGGGGTTTTTACCAAGAAACTCCCTGTACAGATCTCTGGTTCGCTTCCTGGTGGAACCTTTATACTGAGATCACAGTCTCTGAGAACCATGTTCGATTCCAGTCAGCATAACCCCATCGGGTTCAATACCTAACTATGTTCACGGGATACGAGATAGGCTTCAGTACTTCACCACAAGTTTTAACTATCTCAACTATGTCAGCTGCATATGCAATGAATGGTATGATTGTACGCGGTGTTTCCCTACCCGCTGTTGTGTAATCGGCACATAGCGTGCTATCTGGCGGTGACTCATAACGACCGTCCGCCGTATGGCCTCTGCGAGGTGCCCTTTATAGGGCAAAACTATTTTTTACTCTTATGTGTTTCTACATTTTAATTTATTTTAATTATTACCATATTATTATAAATAATGTTGTTCTTTTGTTTCTCTAGTTTTAATGTTTATATCTTTATTTTTAATTTTCAATTTATTTTCTTATAGATTTAATTTTGATATGTTTTTGAATTAATGAACTAATTTCGAATTGATTTTTACAACTATTTTTATAATTTTTATAGTTATGTTTATTATTTTTATTTTTATATTTATTTTATTGTTGTAATTTTATTTCTATGATCCTTATTTCTATATTTTATATAATTTTTACACTTTAATTGGTAATGTTTTTAGATTTATTTAATTTTTAATTTCATCCAACACATTACGTCACGTAGATACGTATGTAATATTTGATTTTTAGAAATAGGCCTACTAGCACTTTGGCATGCACATTCTCTGAAATTTGACTGAAAGATTCAACTATCAGCATCTTTGAAAGCATTAACTCTTTATAACACGTGGTTAATACAGGCGCGGATTCAAGGGGGGGGTCAGGGGGTTCATGACCCCCCCCCCCCCAAACGGAGACCAATTTTTTTTCAAACGCAAAAAACGAAAACACAATTACCAGACAAATAAATTTTAACGAATTTTAACTGAAAAACAGTTTTTTTAATTCAATACTGAAATATCGTTATTGCAATTATTATGTTCTGTTACAACTGTACATATTTACAACTTTAAACCTCTTATATAAAAACGATTATTTATACAATAAAATCAACTCGTCTATTTTATTTAGCAAACCTTGTGATTACCGAATCGAAGTTTATAGTGATGTCACGATGAATGTGCAGCAATGCACGGATAGGAATTTGGGGCTTTTTTCGCACCAAAAATTTTTGCCGACGTCCAAACTGCAAGCTTGGTTGGCAATTTAAGCTGTGACTTTCTCCCTTTGTCGGTACCAACTCGACTTGCCGAAATTGTAACGTACCTTGATACTTTTCTCGAAGCTCGATGTAAAAGTCGCAAAACACACCGTTGCAAATTGTACGAATATTTTTGGTGTGCTAAACGCATCAAATTTCTATCCATGAAGCTTGCAAAAAAATTGGTCTCGTTTTGTACGTTTGGTTATTTTTTGATTGCGTTTTTAGTGATACAATTTTTCTTAACAATTTCGATTCTATGCCCCCCCCTTCCCCCCCCCCCCCCCCAGCCAAACTCTAGATCGATTCTCTGACCTCCCCCCCCCCCAAAACCAAACTCTAGATCCGCGCCTGGGTTAATATAGACACCACTATCCCATAAAGGGTTAAAGAAGGTCTTCACTGTACTATTGCTGAGATACACCAAAGCGATAAGCCCTAAACTATTAGAGAATTGTAAACAAATATGCAGTAATGATCTAAGAGTAGGCTACTCTGCTGAAATGATGGTAAAAAGCTATCAGTGTAAGTACAAATAAGCAGTGTTTGTCTATTAATACTGTGAAATAATAATAATAATAATAATAATAATAATAATAATAATAATATTGTACGTCCTCGGGTGTTGGGTGCAAGCTTTGCTATTTAGCATCCAGAGGATAGCTTGCATGTCAAATTTCGTTGTTCCTTGAAGCACTATGAAAGTCAAGGAGGTTAGATATTTTAGCTCCTTGAATACTATAGCGCTATACTACTGTATAGAGAAATGAGGAACTTTGTGTTGGCGGAAACTCCCGAGATTAATTTGGCATTATGAACACGGCCTACTGAATTCAAATGGGTTCTTTGACATGCCAACATCGTATGACATGCGTATCGTAAATCTTTGCCGCCATTCAAAAATCACTTACCACGGCCAGGAGCGAACCTGCAAGTTTGGGGGTTAGTATACCGACACGTTAACCACTCACCCACCGTGGCAAGCTAATACTGTGTTGAAAGATGTCATAAGGGGACTAATCAGAATGGTGCACTGTCCTCAAGCTGTGCTGACAACAAATGTGCTCTGTTTCATTCAACTGCCGTACCTCCTCGTGGAACAACTGGCAAGTCACCATTCTATTGAGAACATATAGGCCTAGGCCTCATTTGGAAATCTGCATTACTATGAGAATGGCCAAGCAGTAAGTGGATGGACAGCAGTTGATTTGGGTTTGATTCCCGTCAGAGGCACTATTTTCAAGTTTTCTCAACACACTTGTATGAGGGCGGTTTCGGTGGCGTAGTTGATAGCATGCTGAGCTTCTATGCCCCAGGTCGCTGTTTCAAACCTGACCGAAGTCGTCGGATTTTTTAAGAGCGTTGAAAATCTCTCAGTATTCCTTCCTTTGGAGGGGAAGTAAAGCCAGCGGCGGTCCCATGTCATAGATTTACGGCATGTAAGAGAACCTTCCACTAATTAGACTTGTGTGAAGCTAAATAATTGGTTAGATTTGACTAACGCTTTGGTTTCAAGGTTCGTCGCCAGGAGCCGACTGCGGTGGCATCGAGTAACCATGTTTAGAACTAGCATTGTTTCTATAAATACATAAATTCCTGATTTTCACTTATTAGCACATAAAAATACATAATATTTACATTTTTTTACAATCAGTATGCTAGATATTTCAGTTTACTGCATTCCTTTCTTAACTTGTCGCCCCGTGCCACTCACTGTGGAAGCCGGGGATTTCCTCGCCCATAGCCATATTGCACCACGTGGTAGCCCCCTCCCCAGCTACCAGGAACAAGTGTCACTCACATGCAGTACATTTCTGGCACTGTGGAGTTCAAGGCAATTCTACGATGCCTAAAGTAAAAAGAAATACAAGTTATTGTCTGTTGCAGAATTTAAAGATAATTTAAGTTCTGATGGGGGCGTTCTGTTCTACCAACTATGTGGGATAGCAATCAAGGCTGAACAGAGATCTCAAGTTACACAACACCTCAAGAGCAAGAAACATATTGCCGCATTTTCGCGCCTTCAGAAGAAGTGTTTCGCGATAATCGTCGGTCATTTGTGATGGACAACCTAAAGATGTATCTCGTTGAGTATTGTAATTCTTCAGCAGTCAGTGAGACATAGCATAAATTGCATTCGTGAGTACTACATATTGTTTATATTGTCATTAATAAACTAAATTAAGTTATAATTAATATTTTCCAGATTTTTAGCACCTAAATATCCGAGCCCTAGTTATCAGACAGATTCTACACACTCCCAAAGTACACGGGACTACATGACCGCGTTGTCGCAGCCCCTAAACTGAGGAACCAACCGATCAATACTTGTATGAGAGTTTCTTCGGTTTATCATCAGAGAAAAGCGCCTTCTGAAGATAGCAACTAGTGAGCAGAAATATTCCTCACCACCATCACCACCACAGAATATAGAGTCATAGGGGACCAGACATTTCGACTTCTAAAGTTGGTAATCCTAATACATATGCCTGACAGTACAAGCTGTGTTTACATGGTTTTATTCCTGTGGGAAGACTCGTTCATCTTTACTCGCTCCAACTGACGTGAACTGTGCTCTAATTAACAATTGAATGGCAGCGACCATTATTTACCGTCAGCCCCACCAATGAATCACTAGCGACCTCTAGAGGCCTGTTAGCATCTTGATATGATTCGTATCAATCACGGGTCAAATCAATCAACTGTAATGTAATTTACACACCAATGATTGACTACATTTGGGCCGAGTCGTAAATTTGCCAGTGTTTATCAATGGCTCTTTAATTATCCCCAATATGGGCATGACGTCCTGCCTCATGCCTTAAATTGAAAATGCTCTCAGTGGCTAATGAATCAATGTAGATCTGCTACATGCTCTGATCATATCTGTACAGTACGGTCTTCTGGAGCCACTGGCCTGTTGTTATAGGGTCGTCCTTCGCTTTCTAGCACTGTTAACAACTTATGTGTTTTTTCTATCCCTGACAGGGGCGTATATGCATTTTTTTCCAGGGGGGGGGGGGGGTGGCTGACGATCCTGGAAAATTGTTTGTGAGTATTCTCTGGGGATTGTTACCGCAAAATACCCAGAAATATCAACCAAAATCTTAGAGCATATAACTTTGTGTAATTATTTTTAGATAATAGTTAATTGTATGATCCTAAGTTTATGTAGCATACAATTAGTGTAATGGCGACACGAGAAAAGTTGTAAAATACAACACAAAATAACATTTTAAACTTAATGAAATTTCTATTATGGCATATGTAGTATGATGCCAAATATCTAAATATTTGTCTACTTATTATTAAGCAGAAAGGTAAACAGTTTTTAGCCTACTTTCGATTTTTGCAGAAAATGAAAGTAGACTTATGAGATCAACACAGGGCGAAAAATTGTGTGTCTGTCTGTGTGTGTGTGAGTCTGTGTGTGTGTGTGTGTGTGTGTGTGTATGTGTGTGTGTGTGAGTGAGTGTCTGAATGTCTGTCCCCCCCTATCAATTCGAACACGGTGAAACCGAATTGAACGAAATTTGGTACAGAGGTAGCTCTAGCATAGGGCACCTCAGTGTCATACTTTATATCGCCGCCATCTTTACCAAAACTGAATGGCGGCCACTCAAACGTTAAAAACGTAAACTCAAATTACGGCTAAACTAATCATCCGATCTCTACCAAATTTGGTGACAACATACCTTTATATAGGACGCGTCTTTCACCCAAACTTCAAGGTCATCGGCCTTGCCATTTCAGGATGGTGGCCGTGTGAATTATGCAACCATTATAATCAATAGCTTAAGACCCACCAATTCAGATTATCAAGCCTAGGGTGGTTTAAGCTATCCTGAAGGTCGTGATCCGTTATTTATTATAATTTAATATTATAATATTATTCTGTATGACTGGCTTAAAAGAGCTGAGCTGTATCTGCCACACGACAAGATGGCAGCTGTCCTCATGAGCCTGTCTTATATTTCAGTAGTTTTAGTATGTTGTATGCGATATACCCTACTGATACAATAATATAAACTTTGTATGAAATGACCTATAATGAAGATGTACTGCAGTGAAGAAATAGTTTATTTCAAGTCATTATTTGTCAACAGGTTGAATCTAATATATCAGTTAAGATCGCCATGATGTTACGGATATGTTTAGCTCTGGGCTAGCGTGTTAGCCTGTCACGCAGTTGACTGGGGATCGAATACTGCTACAGTTGACTTTTTTTTTCTTGAATTCTTTTACAAATGATGTGCACAAGCTCTTTTCACAGATACTGAATAAAATGTCATTTAGCTCAAAGGGGAGGCTAATGTATACACTCGTTTATTAATAAAATCACAGTCCCAGCATTGCACATAAACAGAAGACATTACGAAAAGGAGAATAGAAGAATTAGATACACGTTGTTATCAACCACAGCCTTCTTAATGTCTCTGTACGGTGCTGTCCTCTTGTGGTTTATGTGGGTAGTAATGTTCCAAATATACCGCTGTGTCAATACCTGGCCTCCTAAAGTATGGCAATTTTGTAATACTGGTAGTTCGACTATTAGCCACGATCGCGCTCCGATTACCTTTAATGATAGAACGTACAAGGCACTGCCGGCAGGAAGTTAGGTCCTCATTTGAGTACGTAATTCAATTGCTTATATGAGGACGAAGAGTCCTGCTGGCAGGACCGTTCTTTTTTCCATTATATAGAGGGAAATGTAACGAATCAGCGCATGCAAGTCTGAAGTTGGTAGCTCTGACCGTTCAGTAATGGCGGTGATTATACGTAATGGTGACTGTGTTTATGTTTTTGCTACCTATTTCGATGCTCCAAACAGCGGAGATGCATGGAGTCGTTCGTTATTTGCTAGTAATTATGATATCAGTAAATGTCATGGTACTGTAGTTTAAATTACGTGTAGTTGTGCAACTGTGCAGTGGGATATTGACAAAAACACAACTAGGCTTTTTTTTATTTATTTATTCTCGAGTGATGGACGCGCCGTCGCTCATACATTTATTTAGTCTCTGTACTATAAGGAAACACGTTTATACTTTATACGTTTATATATTTTAGAGTCAATATGTTGTTAAGAGACAGTTATTGTATTAGTCAATATGAGTCATATTGAATATTTTAGAATATTTACAGACTTTTATTGTTTGCCCAGTACCAGAACTGCAATATTAGTACGCTCTGATAACCCAAAGTACTGCCGGATGGACGCGTCCTGCTGGAAGGCCAGTTCAAACATTTGCCATAAGGGTCCAAAGTCCTGCTGGAAGGACGCACCGCTGTGTACAAAAGTACTTCCGGAAGGTCCTTCTAGCAGGACGAGTGACTGTACGCTCTATCATTAAACACTGCCAGTTGGATCGCCTCCCTCCTGGCTACTTTAAACTGCCTACTCGTTGAACACCCAGAGGCGTACTAGATAAATATGAATTCACTGCTAGGTCGCAGCACCAACCTACTGTGATTGGCGCGTATTTTTTAAGGGGAAGGTACCCAAAACGATAGATCCTTAAGTTTGCAGGCTGGCTTAATATAGAGATTAACGGACGTGAATGCATTACAATAAGTTAGTAGTTTTGTTATTCAATCATCATAAAGTATATAATATTGATTTTGACACTTACTGGCTAATTATCAATATAAAAGAAAACAAACACTACATGGTGGTAGAGGTGGTTTTAGGGATGAGGACAAAGAGTTATAAATATACCCATACATTTAGGAGAAAGTAGGCTATATGTTCTTTGCTGAACATCTTGTTTTTTTACAAATTGATGATTTATTTCTGAAAAGTACCGTACTGTAGAATTCTCAGTTTTGCCTCCTCAGCCAAGAATGCTAGCCACTACACCACTAGGTAGTCTAATTTCTATCTTAATATTGTTTATAACTTAGCCAATAAGTTAAGATCAGGGTACAACCAAATTCACAATTATTTTATGCTCTTACCAAAGCAACACTTTCTAAACTTTTATTGTTCTTTTTCGGGGGGGGGGGGGGGGGAGGCACAGCTCCCCCTTATATACGCCCCTGATTCATGATTAAAAAGCAATAACATTCAACTTGCTATGAAATTTAAGATATTATCCATATTGATTTATAGAATACTCTTAAGAACACTACGCCAATCAATACAAATTATGAACCATCTATTCAATTGTTGTACATATATCGGCCCTTCAATGGAGTGTTCTTCTGCTGAAATCAAGTGTATAATCTATTCTAATTAATAAGAGTAAAATATAATATACTATTGATTACCTTAAGTCAATATTTAGTACATTGATACTGTACCGGTTTCGGTCACTTCAGCGTGGAATAAATTGCCACGGTGGGTGAGTGGTTATCGTGTCGGACTACCAACCCCAAGCTTGCAGGTTAACTCCTGGCTGTGGTAAAAGATTTTTGAAAGGCGGCAAAAATTACGACACGCATGTCATACGATGTTGGCAATGTCAAAGAACCCATCTGCATTCAGTAGGCCGTGTTCATAATGGCAAAATTAATCTCGGGATTTTCCGTCAACACAAAGCTCCTCATTTCTCTTCTAGAAAGCGCTATAGTGTTCAAGGAGCTTAGATATCTAATTTCCTTGACTTTCATACTGCTTCAAACAAAAACAAAATTCGACATGGAGGCTACCCTCTGGGTGTCAAATAACAAAGCTTGCATCCGGCACCCGAGGCCATACGATATCATTATTATTATTATTATTATTATTATTATTATTATTATTATTATTATTATCGTGGAATAGTGAGTGCAGTAACATACAACCTCATAACATTTTTGTCATAATACAGGAAACTATAATTATTTTTGTTCCAAATGCTCTCAGAGTAAAATTTCCAGATCTGATACAAAGATTTTGTTCATAGAGCAGAAGAAGTAGTTCCGTGAAGAACTATACAGCCTATTTTTATATATCCTACTTTGTTAACTGCCACTATCAACACACAAAATGTCAGTTTGATTGCTGTAATAGATTCGTAGATATTGAGAACCGACTAAATATTTCAGATGGTCGCCATGTTGGATTTTATATATGTAGGTCCTAGAGTTATGTGCTGTTACACGAAGATTATTGTGTATGTGTAGCATTCAAACTTCAAACGCATGATTAGGACACAAGAAGTAACAAGGAGGCTTTAAAATTTCGCACAGCTGCCATCTTGTGGTTATGGAAACAATTGAAATAAATTAGATGCCAGTGGATTAACATTCGTATAATGATTTACTGTACCAAGTTTCACTGCACTCGGATGGTTAAATTGCGAGAAACGTCCATGTGAATATTTATACTTCGCGTCGCCGCCATGTTGGATTTGTGATCATCAGGTTATTTAAAGTCCTATAGGTGAACTTAAGTTCATAGCTGCTATGAACATAAAAAAATCAGTTTGATTGCTATAATAGACTCGTAGATATTCAGAGCCGTCTAAATATTTCAGATGGTCGCCATGTTGGATTGTTAAATGTATAAGCCATTGAGTCATGTATCATTAAAGGAAAATTATTGAGTAGGTTCTTTATTCAAACATTCACATCGATGGCATGATTACGACACAAGAAATAAAAACTTAATTTTAAAAATTCGCAAAGCCGCCATCTTGAGGTTATGTAAACAATTGAACTCAATTAGATACCAGCGTATTACAATGTGTATAAACATTTCCTGTACCGGATTTTATTGAGGTTGAAACATTAAATCGCGAGAAAGGTCTATTTAAAAATTTCAAATTCGCTTGGCCGCCATGTTCGTTTCGTAGTTAACCGGTTTTTGAAAGTCTTATAGATGAACTTCCAGTAGTGCTCTTTATCACTGTACAAAATTTCAGGGTGATACCGCTGATAGTTTCAGAGATATAGAATGCCGGTGATATATTTCGCACATCCGCCATCTTGTGGTTATATAATCAATTGAACCAATTTAGATCTCGATGCATTACAATGCTTATGAACATATACTGTACCATGTTTTATTGCGTTTGGTTGGTTATATCGCGAGAAACGTCTATTTAAAAGTCGCAAATTCGCGTGGCCGCCATGTTGGTTTTGTAGTTACCAGTTTTTCAAAAGTCACATAGGTGAACTTCTAGTAGTTCCCTTCATCACCGTACAAAATTCCAGAGTGATATCGGGAATAGTTTCGGAGATATTGAATGCTGGTGAAATATTTTGCACCGCCGCCATGTTAGATTGGTGAGACGTAACAAAATTTGAAGGGCACGGTCGGTGTCGTCCGGAATAGTGCTATGAACTAACCGAGTTTGATTGAAATCGCTCCTGCCGTTTAAAAGTTATTAGGGGGACACACACACACTCCTCACACACTCTCTCTCACACACACACACACACACACACACACACGCACACACACACGGACAAAAGGTGATCTCATAAGCCTATTTTTTCAAAATTGAAAATAGGCTAAAAATGTCTTGATAAAACAGCGTTGAATTGAAGAGATCTAAAGAGAAGAATTCAAACTGAGAAACAACAAGATGTTCAGTAAAGAACATATAGCCTACTTTCTCCTAAATGTATGAGTATAGTTATAACTCGTTGTTATTATCAAAGAGTATAATAGAACTATTCTTTGTTGAAGACCTTAGAAACGATTTACCTCTACCAAACGCCACAACCTAGATAAAAACTGCTACCATCATTGAAGAAAGAAAGAAAGAAAGAAAGAAAGAAAGATAAGAAGTATATCAAGAATATTATGGATCTGGAGACATAATCGACCGGACTGGCTGCGTGGCTCAGCGGTAACGTTCTCGCTTGCTGGGCCCTAGGTTGCAGGTTCGTATCCTGGCGCAGTCAGCTGGCATTTGAGGGTGCACAAATGCGAGGGAGCCGTGTCAGTACATTTACTGGTACGTTAAAGATCCCCTTCGGGCCAAAATTCCGGCGCAGTCAGCTGGCATTTGAGGGTGCACAAATGCGAGGGAGCCGTGTCAGTACATTTACTGGCACGTTAAAGATCCCCTTCGGGCCAAAATTCCGGCACCCCGGTGTCTCTAAAAGCAGCAGTAGTTAAAAGGGATGTAAAACCAATAACATTATTATAATTATTATTATTATTATTATTATTATTATTATTATTATTATTATTATTATTATTATTATTATTATACATATACGACCTGCCGTGGGCAACATCCAACTTTGAGTTGAGGCATGTCTTTACACGTCAGGTTGTGCATGGCTTTCACAACCCTAATTGAATTAATAAATCTTTCCATGACCCTACAGAGACGTGTGTATACAAACTATGTGGATATTTTCGATTGCTATTTGCCTGAAATAAAACTAACACCAACCGCTTCAATTCAGTTACTATGTGAAATCGTTTTGTTCTTTACTTCAAATAACATTTTCAAGTAACGCAAAATAGGCTGTTACAAACCCTTTAAAATAAAAAGTAAAAATGTATCGTAGTATCATCTTGTCATTCTTCAAATTCGATGCGCATAGAATGCCAATGGTAATCAATGGAGCCCCACGTAGACTAGTCGTGACATCTAGTGATGAAATATCGAACAATATAATCCTAACAGAGCGAGTGCATTCTAGCAGCCAGAAGAAGAAACTTTTCAATAAAATCTGGAAGTTAATAAGTACCTTTTTGGCAGCTAGATGTCTCGAGTAAATCTGCTGGCGAATTATGTTTTAATTAAATATATATTTTACACCATAATATGCACAATATAACGCTTAATTTTAAAACATCTGAGTCATTACAAAACAATAAACATATAACATTTCAAGCAAGAAACCTAGCTCTGACCGGGTTTGAACCATAGGCATTTGATCGATTAGCAAATAATGATTTATACTAAACGATTTCATCACTGGAGTATATTATTTATATATAAAGCATTTCATACAAAGTTTATTTATTTTGTATCAGTACGCTATATTGCATGCAATACTCAAATTAGTGAAATATAAGTCAGGCACAAGATATCCGCTGCCATCTTGTCTTATTACTGAATCAGCTCAGCTTTTTAAAATCACGTCTGCACTATAGTATTACAAAATAAACTTTTAATTTCGAACGTGCCTCTTCCTTTAGAACAGTTAAAACGATTCTCGGCTCGATAATCGGAACTGGTGGGTCCCATGATATGGATTATAAAGTTTGCATAATTCGCACGGCCGCCATCCTGAAATGGTATGGCGGACGACCTTGTAGTTTGGTCAAAAGACGCATCCTATACGAAGGTATGTTGTTACCAAATTTGGTAGAGATCGGATGATTTGGTTAGTCGTTATTTGATTTTACGTTTTGAACGTTTGAGTGGCCGCCATTCAGTTTTAGTAAAGATGGCGGCGATATAAAACATGACACTGAGGTGTCCTTTGCTAGTGCTACCTTTGTACCAAATTTCGTTCAATTCGCATTCACCGTGTTCGAATTGACAGGGGGGGACAGACATTCAGAGTACACACACTCACACACACACAGACACACACACACACACAGACTCACACACACACATACACACACACACACACAGACTCACACACACACATACACACACACAGATAGACACACTTTTTTCGCCCTGTGTTGATCTCATAAATCTACTTTCATTTTTTGCAAAAATCGAAGGTAGGCTAAAAACATGAAAAGAGAAGAAAGTCACAATGTGACCAAAACCGGTACGATTTCAATGTACTACATATCGACGTAAGGTAATAAATAGTTTATTATAAGTAATACGTCAATAAGGAATCGGGATATCATGGTCATTTAAGAGTAATGTAACTCAACTATAAATAAATGGATATCCTTACCCAATGAAATTAAAGAATTATTAGAACACCATACTTTTGAACTGAGTTAAAGTAACTGATGAATATTGTCGAAAAATTACGGGCAAACTTCTTCTTCTTCTTTCGAATAACCCATTTGGGGAGTACGATGAATCAACGTTGGCTATTGTCCATTGTATTCAATTTCCTTTGTTTCCGAATTTCCTTCATCCTCTTGAGTCCACTTTCTGCGAGTTGTTTGTTTCTTCCTTTCTTGAAATTCTGCCTTTTGAATAGCTTCTCTGAAGAGTGATCTGTTTGCTATTGTGTCTCTCTGATTTCTGGCATTTGTCAAATCTTGGTCAATTTCAATGGACCATGTGGATTTGGATTTGTAACTATTCAGTAAGTTGAAGATATGTTCAGTTAGTCTACTACTTTCTATTCTATAAATGTGCCCAAAAAACTGTAATCTTCTCTTTCTCATTACGTCAGTTAATTTTTCACAGTTCAAATATAACTCTCTATTTGGTCGTAACCTATATTCTGCGTTATTATTTCATTTAGCTCCCAGTATTTTTCTCGGAATTCGTCTTTCAGGCTTCTCTAATTTGTCTAAATCACAAAATCTTCTTATAAAATGTGATTTTCTGAGTTATTATCCAAACCAATTATGATAATTAATAATTATGGTATTTTCTTTTTTATAGTAAGCAACCCAATGCTTCATAAGATCTTAATCGGAAGATGTTTTCTATATACAGTAGATGATTGGATCCACATAGTTTGGTAAATAACACAAGACAATCCTCATTTTGATATTAGTATGCACGTAATGTTTCGACAATATTCACAGTTATTAGCCTATTTTCAATTTTGAAAAAATAGGCTTATGAGATCACCTTTGTCCGTGTGTGTGTGTGCGTGTGTGTGTGTGTGTGAGAGGTGTGTGTGTGCCCTCCCCCCCCCCTAATAAAATCTAAACGGCTGGAGCGATTTCAATGAAACTCGGTAAGTTCATAGCACTATTCCCGGCGACCTCGACCGTGCCCTTCAAATTTTGTTACGTCTCACCGATCCAACATGGCGGCTGTGCGAAATATTTCACTAGCATTCAATATCTCCGAAACTATTACCGATATCACCCTGCAATTTCGTACGGTGATAAAAGATACTGATACAAAATTACCTATGTATATTTCATAAACCTGCAAAGTACAAAACGAACATGGCGAACAAGCGAATTTGAAATATTTTAATAGACTTTTCTCGTGTTTTAACTCTCTGAGTGCAGTGAAATGTGGTACAGTAAATGATTTTTAGCCTATTTTCAATTTTGAAAATATAGGCTTATGAGATCACCTTTTGTCCGTGTGTGTGTGCGTGTGTGTGTGTGTGATTCGTGTGTGTGTGTCCCCCTAATAAAATCTAAACGGCAGGAGCAATTTCAATGAAACTCGGAAAGTTCATAGCACTATTCCCGGCGACCTCGACCGTGCCCTTCAAATTTTGTTACGACTCACCAATCCAACATGGCGGCTGTGCGAAATATTTCACCATCATTCAATATCTCCGAAACTTTTACTGATAATACCCTGACATTTTCTATGGTGATAGAGGGAACTACTATACGTTCACTTATGTGGCTTTTGAAAACCTGGTAACTACAAAACGAACATGGCGGCCAAGCGAATTTGCGACTTTTAAATAGACGTTTCTCGCGATTTGACCAACCAAACGCAATGCAACTTGGTACAGTATATGTTTATATACATTATAATGCACCGACATGTAACTTCGTTCAATTGTTTACATAATCACAAGATGGCGGAAGTGCGAAATATTTCACCGGCATTCTATATCTCTGAAACTATTAGCGGTATCTCCCTAAAATTTTGTACTGTGATAAAAGGCACTACTGGAAGTCCATCTATAAGATTTTCAAAAACCGGTTAACTACAAACCGAACATGGCGCCCAAGCGAATTTGAACATTTTAAATAGACCTTTCTCGCGATTTAATGTTCCAAGCGCACTGAAACCTGGTACAGGAAATATTTATACACATTGTAATCCACTGGTATCTGATTTAGTTCAATTGTTTACATAACCTCAAGATGGCGGCAGTGCGAATTTTAAAATTAAGTTTTTATTTCTTGTGATGTAGTCATGCGATCGAAGTGAAAGTTTGAATAATGAACCTACGCAATAATTTTCCTTTAATGGTACATGACTCTATGGCCTATACATTTAACAATCCATCATGGCGACCATCCGAAATATTTAGACGATACTGAATATCTACGAATCTATTTTAGCAATCAAACTGCATTTTTTAACGTTCATAGGGGCTATGAACTTAAGTTCACCTATAGGACTTCAAATAACCTGGTGATCACAAATCCAACATGGCGGTGACGCGAATTATAAATATTCACATGGACGTTTCTCGCAATTTAACCATCCGCGTGCAGTGAAACTTGGTACAGTAAATCTTTATCCGAATGTTAATCCACTGGCATCTAATTTATTTCAATTGTTTCCATAACCTCAAGATGGCAGCTGTAAAAAATTTTTAAATCTCCTTGTTTTTTCTTGTGTCCTAATTATGCGATTGAAGTTTGAATACTACACGTTCACAATAATCTGCATGTAACAGTACATAACGCTAGGACCTACATATATAAAATCCAACCATCCGAAATATTTAGTTGGTTCTCAATATCTACGAATCTATCACAGCAATCAAACTGAAATTGTGTATGTTAAATAGTGGCAATTAACATAAGTAGGATATATGAAAATAGGCTGTATAGTTCTTCACGGAACTACTTGTTCAGATTGTAATGCACTGCCATCTAATTTAATTCAATTGTTTACATAACGTCAAGATGGCGGCTGTGCGAAATTTTAAAATTATGTTTTTATTTCTTGTGTCGTAATCATGCGATCGAAGTGAAAGTTTGAATAATGAACCTAGGCAATAATTGTCCTTGAATGGTACATAACTCTATGGCCTATACATATAACAATCCTAAATGGCGAGCTTCCGAAATATTTAGACGGTTCTCAATATCTATGAATCTTTACAGCAACCAAACTGAATTTTTTTATGTTCATAGAGACTATGAACATATGTTCACCTATAGGACTTCAGTAACCTGGTGAGCACAAATCCAACATGGCGGCGACGCGAAGTATAAATATTTAAATGGACGTTTCTCGCGAAATAACTATCCGAGTGCCGTGAAACGTTGCACGTTAAATGCTTATA
Source organism: Meconema thalassinum (assembly GCA_946902985.2). Taxonomy (NCBI): domain Eukaryota; kingdom Metazoa; phylum Arthropoda; class Insecta; order Orthoptera; family Tettigoniidae; genus Meconema; species Meconema thalassinum. Next base: position 437,658,908 of record OX336393.1, on the reverse strand, counting down.
CAAATGTTGATCCACTGGCATCTAATTTATTTCAATTGTTTGCATAATCACAAGATGGCTGCTGTGCGTAATTTTAAAATCTCGTTTTTACTTCTTGTGTTTTCTAATCATGCGATTGAAGTTTGAATACCACACGTACACAATAATATTAATGTAATAGTACAAAAATAAAAATCCTGGCGACAATCTGGAATATTCAGACGGTTCTCAATATCTAGGAATCTGTTACAGCAATTATACTGAAATTTTGTATGTTGATAGTGGCAATTAACATGAGTAGGGTATATGAAAATAGGCTGTATAGTTCTTCATGGAACTACTTGTTTTTAACTCGATTCAACATTATATTGTTTCTATTCATTTTTAAATTTAATATTTTTTGTGCAATGAAATACATTTATTTATTTATGTAAATACAGTTCAGTTATATTACACTTATTTTTAATTAGAATAGATTGCAAATTAGATTTAGGCTGAAGAAGACTCGATTCGAGGGTTGAAACATGTACAATTGAATAGATGTTCCTTAATTTATATTGATAGGCGTAGTATTACTAAGAGATTTCTACCCTTATTATTCGTGAGTCAAGCCGGTGGGCCCCATGTTATACATTTATGGCATGTAAAAGAACATTTCACTAACTACAATTGTGTGACGCTAAATTTGTAGGTTAGATTCGATTAACGCTCTAATAAGTTTCAACATTCGCCACCAGGTGCTGGTTGCGGTGGCATCTAGTAGCCAAGTTCGAGGGTAGGTGTCGTTGAAGGTAGCATATGGTATAAAAAGTAGGATCTACCTTAAATGTATCGTCTGCAGTCCTTACCTGAATTACAGATAACACACACTAATACAGTCATCGCAACTAACCCCGGTGTCAGACAGATTCTTCACAAACACAAAGTAAACGGGGCTATATGACCGCGTTGTCTCAGCCCCTAAACTGAGGAACCAACCAACCAAAGAAAAAATCAAATTTACTCAAAAAATCTCAAAAAGTCCCAAAACCCAAGAAATCAGAATTATTCACAATCAGAATAGTAAACAATCACAATTAGTCACATTTAGTGAAAACCAGCTCAAAAGTCAAAATAAATCAATAAATCAATAAATAAATATACACACATCAAAAAAAGTTTTGCATCACCTCGGTTCCAAGAGTTCCGGAACCGTTAAATACAAAGGGAATAGAGATCAACACAAACAACATTTCAGCTCGTTTTATTGCTCATGAGACCCACCCATTGCATGTTGTACCATCATACAGCTAGACTTTCAGCATTTGTGGTCCAGATTGCAGTACACACCACTACCTCTAATACCCAGTAGCACGTCCTCTTGCATTGATGCATGCCTGTATTCGCCGTGGCATACTATCCACAAGTTCATCAAGACACTGTTGGTCCAAATTGTCCCACTCCTCAACGACAATTCGGCGTAAATCTCTCAGAGTGGTTGGTGGGTCAAGACGTCCATAAACAGCCCTTTTCAACATATCCCAGGCATGTTCGATAGGGTTCATGTCTGGCGAACATGCTGGCCACTGTAGTCGAGCGATGTCGTTATCTTGAAGGAACGCATTCACAAGATGTGCACGATGAGGTCGAGAATTGTCGTCCATGAAGACAAATGCCTCTCCAATATTCTGCCGATATGGTTGCACTATGGGTCGGAGGATGTCATTCAGGTATCGTAAAGCCGTTTCGGAGCCTTCCATGACCACCAGTGGCGTACGTCAGCCCCACATAATGCCACCCCAAAACATCAGGGAACCACCACCTTGCTGCACTCGCTGGACAGTGTGTCTAAGACGTTCAGCCTGACCAGGGTGCCTCCAAACACGTCTCCGACGATTGTCTGGTTGAAGGCATATGCGACACTCATCGGTGAAGAGAACGTGATGCCAATTCCGTGGGGTCCATTCAGCATGTTGTTGGGCCCATCTGTACCGCGCTGCATGGTGTCGGGGTTGCAAAGCTGGACCTCGCCATGGACGTCGGGAGTGAAGTTGCGCATCATGCAGCCTATTGCGCACAGTTTGAGTTGAAACACGACGTCCTGTGGCTGAACGAAACGCATTATTCAACATGGTGGCATTGCTGTCAGGGTTCCTCCGAGCGGCAATCCGTAAGTAGCGGTCATCCACTACAGTAGTAGCCCTTGGGCGGCCTGAGCGAGGCCTGTCATCAACAGTTCCTGTATCTCTGTACCTCCTCCATGTCCGAACAACATCGCTTTGGTTCACTCTGAGACGCCTGGAAACTTCCCTTGTTGAGAGCCCTTCTTGACACAAAGTAACAATGCGGACGCGATCGAACTGCGGTATTGACCTTCTAGGCATGGTAGAACTACAGACAACATGAGCAGCGTACCTTCGTCCTGGTGGAATGACTGGAACTGATCGGCTGTCGTACCCCCTCCGTCTAATAGGCCCTGCTCATGCATGGTTGTTTACATCTTTGAGCAGTTTTAGTGACATCTATGAACAGTCAAAGGGACTGTATCTTGGATACAATATACACAGTCAACGTCTATATGCCGGAGATCTGGGAACCGAGGTGATGCAAAACTTTTTTTGATGTATATATATATATATATATATATATATATATATATATATATATATATATATATATTGTTGGTCAATTTTACCCTCCAGGTTGGTGGTACCCACGGACTCAGCGAGGGAACTCACCACTACCACCTTTATAGGCAGTGTCCTAGAGCTGGGAACACTTGGTCAGTATTGATACAACTGGGGAGGTGTGAACAGCACTTCGCCCAAGCGGCCTCACCTGCCAAGCGAACAGAGGCCTCATGAGGGATGGGAAGGGAAGATTTGGATGGACAGGAAAGGAAGAGGGAAAGAGGCGGCCGTGGCCTTACAGGAGGTAATGCCCCCGTAATTGAATTATATTGAGACCACGGTGGCTGTAATGGAAAATGTGAGTTAAGTTATGGCTGTCATAGTTGTGACGTGGATATTCATGACGTAGGCACGGATGACGCAGACTTCATGCAAGTAGGCTGCTTGAGCTGAGATTCTTGGTGACGTCATGATTTTGTTCGAGAATGATCTGAGATTTACGACGCAGTCGCAGGGAAACGTGGAATTGTGCTGAGGAAGAAGTTACGCGATTGGAGGAAAGGCTCAAACCAATGAACGATAGTTAGGAGGGAGACGGAGATTACTGAAACTATCATATTTAATTACTCTTGGAATGCAGAATTGTGGAAATCTATTTTCAGTTATGGCATTGATTTGGAATTTTGAAGAAATTATTTTTGAGTTTTTGAAATTTGAAGATCCGCCAAGTATTGCCAAAGTTAGAACTTCTAGCGATGACGGAGAAACAAGCTATGGAAGGGATGGATACGCCCCTTAAGAAGTTGATAAAAGGTCTTGCACAGCAAAGAGGAGCTCTCATATCTCATGTGTCTGATACCGCATATATATTGCTGATGTTATAGTCGTTTTCGAGTGAATAAGTGGAACAAGTTGTCTTTAGCGTGTGGTAAAGCCAACCGCATCGAACGAGCTTCGAGCGCGCAGCAGTTCCATTTTACGGTGTTTGGAAACTAGGCGAAGTTGAAACGCACTCATTTTCAAGTCTACAAGTTAACATATCAAGAGTTGACTAATGCCTTTAAGCTAATTCGATTGTGCAGTACTATATTAAAGTGTGTGGAAAGGTTGAACATTCTCAACATTATAATTTAGAAGATATTGGCATTTTAAGACGGCAGACAAAAGTGATTTTCTCGCCATCTGAGAAGCACTTTTAAAATATGTCACATTGTACGCTACGGCTGACACTGGTATTGCAACCGTGCTACTACATATTGCTTTTGATAATATAACGCTGCATTCTAACATGGAACAATATAATATGGCAATTCTTTCAACTATTATAACGGAAGTGGAGATGGAAGACTAAGGACTTTAATGCAATTGGGACATATATCGATGGAGTGAATTAACAGCATGGAACTTCGCTAATCGTCTTTCTACAAAAGCGAGCATGTAGTGAACATCCAACTACACTCATGCATCGTTGTCCAAGGCTGAATTATTTCAAATGGCAGTGGAAACATATTCATACTCCACAAATATGAATATTTCTACGGAAATAACTGCAATAAACTTCATGGCGAATTACTACCAGAACTTCAGGAACTATCAAGAGAGGCCAGGGTGGACCCGGCTCACACAGAAGAGTTTTGCCAGAAGGATGTCTATCGTATACACGGAGCAGTGCAATTTCCGGAGGAGGAAGCAGTTCGATTCTCCGAGGGCGCTGATTCCAGGTTCGAGGACGGAGCACATCTTTTTGGTGAAATGGAACCATCACCAATCTTCTTTGGAAGATTTTCCTCAGGAACTTCAATCAACAGATAAGGTAGTCGTGAACGTTTCTTGTTTTATTTGAGCCATTTAGCGATGTCTGAGCAACCATTTTTCCCATATTTTTGTCCTATATATATTTTGCCCCATTTTCTTGCTTGAGATTTCTGTACTCAGTACACCTTCGATGAGTTATGCCTTTTTCTACGATTTATTAAGACATTGTTATGTCATTGGCATAGTTAAATATTTTGGATCAGTTGAGACTGATAATTAATTTTCTTTCAGTAATTTGCATTTTTTGTAGTCACGATTTGACTGTAAAGTTAATGATTTTCTATGGCAGATTTGAATTCAGACAGCGTGTCATTTTATTAAAGTAATTCTATTCAGTAAATTACTTTGACCAATTTTCTGTCATCCTCAAGAAAGAAGAATAATTAAAAGATTTTAGAGCGTTAAAATCTATTTCTGTATCGACGATCTTGGAAATACTAGTCGTTTTATGAATGCAACATAGACATTTATCGTCAGTTCTGAAATTACCATTGCATTACAGACAATTTTATGAAATATGAACATCGATTACGATTTATTGAATACACTATAGTAATGAACATTTGATAGGAGTTTTTCTCAATATTAGATTGGAACAATAATGTTTGCATTCCAAAGTCTAATTGTATTCTATTCGACTATTTTGCAGTTTAAATGAACTTTGTTTGAAGATAGTATTTTTATACTACGATACTTAGGAGATATTAATCTCAATTTTGATAGACAAGAAAGGCGTGTATAATCGTATTTGCTATTAAATTTATTTGTGATTGGCAAATTTTTACTTCATATCGATTCATGAATGAAACCCACGAAGGTTAAATAAATAACAGTTTTGAAACAATTAATGAATATAAGAATTTTTAAAGTGGAACTATGGATGTATAATCGTTAGTTCAGTGGACATGTAAAAGTCGCTGATGAATAATGCCCTTGAATAATTGAAGGAGGTTCCCACAGTAATATTAATGATGTTGAGGAGATTATAAGTGGAGGTTTTGTGTATGGATTATGGAAGATTTTTATGCCATATATATTGAAATATATGATGAATTCTGGGCCTATTTTATGCAATTTGTGCATTTGAAGCGAAGTATTTTTCCGCTGAGTTTATTGTCCAGGTCCTTTGAAAATTAATCATGTGAAATTACTGTTAAAATTAACAAGAGTGTTAAATAATTTGAGATAACGATTTTGAATGGAGGTTACAGTCACTAATAATAACAATAATTATTAAAACTTATTAAACCTGGATTTATATAAGCATAAATATAACTAACCTTCATTGGTCGATTATGTTAACCTGATTTGAGTAATTATCAACCGGATAAACGTGTGGTTTAATGTATTTCTAAAATAAATAAATATAAATATTGTAAATAAATTATGTAATTATCTTTAATAATAATTGGAAATGAAAGGAATTAAGAGAGGCGTGTATAGATTTTTCATTTGTCATTTGACAATATTATAAACAATTTGTAATTGTTATAAACAATTAATGAGCATTTGTTATAAACATTAAGAGTTTTGTTAATATACTCTAAAGAACGCTAATTATACAAGTGGATTATACCATTAAACAAGTTTTGGGATTATTAGAGTAATCCAGTAACATTTGATTGAAGCATTTAAAAGATTTGCGTGTTAATATTTGAGTTGAGTTGAGGACATTTAAAGCGTTTGAAAAGGAGCTAAGCTCTGAGGTTACGAGCATATGCTAGCACTGACCGGACAGGTGGGCCCGTTTGACGACGTGGGCATCCGACTTGTTGTAGGGTGGATCGCAGCTGGCCTGACAACTGTATGTTAGAGGCCAAGGTCGATTACATAACAGGCTTGCAGTTATAAATAAAGTGTGATGTTCATGAAAGAGGAAAACAATTGCTACGTGTCTTGTCCCAATTCCCTCATCCATTCCAAGTGTATTACTATTATTACGTTCTTTATAAGCAAGTGAAAGATAAAATTTTGTATGTAACGTCTACCAGTCCTACAGGAGGACATGATTATATTGACAATGGCTTTTGATTGCCACGTGTATTTTGTTGAGTTTTTGTTTAAAGTCATTCCCTTTATGTGAAATAAATTATTGTACAGTTTAAAGTTTCTTGTCTTCGTTTTGGTTCATTTTAAATATCATGGTGGAGGTTATTGTGTGGGCATACTTTAAGTGATCCAGTTGGCAACCCATTCCCGAGATTAATTTGAAGAGGTAAGTAAAGGTAAGTATGAACCCTCGTATATTTTGGTGTGTTCCACAATAATTTTCTTGTTAACTGCTGTGCTCTAATCTCGGTAGTATCTGTCAGTGCCATTTTCATTGATGTAGCTGTGCCGGTGCGATTGATTATTGGCAATCCGATTGAGGGGGCGGATATCTGACAGCCTACTATCCGGATTTACGGGGACAGTACCATCCCGGCATTTGCCCGAAGACGAAGTGGGAAACCGCGGACAACCACTTCGAGGATAGCTGAAGTGGCAATCGAACCCCCTCTACTCATTTGGACCACCCGAGGCTGACTAGACCACTTTCCAGTCCTCATACCACTTTTCAAATTTCGTGGCAGAGCTGTGAATCGAACCCAGGACCTCCGGGACGGCAGCTAACCATGCTGACCGCTACGCTACGGAGGCAACTAATAAATAAATAAATAAATAAATTAGTCAAAATCAAAAACATGAATCACAAAAATCAAAGAAAATTCTTTAAAAACCGTCTCCATTGTGCTAGCCTAGAGAGTGTGGTATTTAATATCAGTTTCTAGAATCGTAATCGTTGCCGATGCGAAGTGATACCGAAAACAATGTTGCAATTAGCGCTACCGTTCTGGGGTTAATTAGCCTGGATTTGATGTTGTTAGGTTGATGATGAAACATATCATCCATCTAATTGTTAAAGCACATGTTGAACCTAATCTCAAAGAGCCTGAAGAACTTTCACTAACCAAATTCCTATTATTTCCAGCATTATCATCACTAAGTACGTGTGCTTTAGGATTTCTTACGGGCCCTCCTTTGAATTTCTTGAATACTTTTCCAATTCGAGGCATGATGACAAAAACAAACTTTCCGATGTAAACATGTACCGTACAAAAAACGCGCCAGGAACACAAGCAACAATTGAAAGTTGCTCTGTGGCAACAGAGGAGCCAATAATGAGCACGAAATATCTTCATAAATCAACATATCGCTAAAATGAAGTGCTTGTTGTCCAAGAAGTTGACAGTACGCAAAAGGGGGGGGGGGGGGGGGGGGGGCGTGGCAAGTTGTGCAGACCTAGAAGTAAGTTAATATATAAAGGCTTTAATGGCTTAAATGCCATTAGAAAACATATGTATCTAGTAAAGTACACTCCAAGGAATGTTTATAAGCAAAAAAATGCTTTTGATATTTTGCCCACTAAAGAGGTTGGCTACAATCTCCCCTTAAGTAATGAAGTGTCTTAATATTGCACGGAGTTTCAACATAAGCACTAGATATCTACATCTAGAGTTATAAACGTTTCAAAAGGTTGCCTTATGAAACATTTCTCCTAACGACATTCGTGATTCATTCCACTCGTAGCTTGTCCGTTGCAGATTCCACTCCATTATTACATCTAGGAAATGTAATATAGCCAATGTGCTCGCTCATTAAGTTGGTACGCCACTTGATACGGAGCTCAATTCCGTTTCAATTTCAGAAATATTTGATAGAGCATATGAAAAGCAGGCTTATAAATAAGTAAATCAGATACGATCGCTTTCTAGACTCGCTCTTCCTTCTCTTGTATCCCCACATGAACCCCTCCCTCTACGCCCCGAGCCCCCCATCAATCAATCTCTCGCAATGAATGTTCTGCAAACTTCTCGTCTCCCTTCTTTGCTCAAACAATATTAGCTTTGGCGTACTAATAAACTCTTACTTTGATAATACCGAATGAATCAATGCCGCTATATGTCGGGAGATCCAATTTTATCTTCATTGCAAGAGCAAGTTTGAAAGTACAGACTCAACGAAATATTTATACTCCTTCTCATTTGACTAGTCCATATGTTGATAGCATAGTTCAGTGAATTAGAGCCCGGGTGTGCAGGCAGCAGTGACCTTTACCCTTTATAGGACAAAACCATTAGTTATTTTCATCTGTTATTACATTTTAATTTATTTTAATTATTATTATTAATGTTATATTTTGTTTCTCTAATTTTTATATTTATATTTATTTTTAATGTTTAATTTATGGTCTTAAAGATTTAATTTTGATGTTATTTTTTATTTATTTAATTAATTAATTTGAATTAATTTTTACAATTATTTTCATATTTTTTATAGTTATGTTTATTATTTCAGCTTTTATATTTCTTTTAATATTTTAATTTTATTTTTAAGATTTTTATTTCCATATCTATTTATTTTTTGCACTTAAATTGTTAATGTTTTTAGTTTTGTTCTTTTTAAGTTTATCCAGCACATTGCGTCAAGTAGATACGTGTATAATACCCTATTTAATTTTGAGAAATACTAGCAGTTCGGCATGAAAATTCCCCGAAATTTGGTTGAAAGATTCATCCATTAGCATCTTTGAAAGAAAAAACTGTCCTTTTGACAGGTGGTTAACATAGAGACCACTGTCCCATAAACAGTTAAGTTAGGAACCATCTCGGCATTTGCCTGGAGTAGGAAATCATGGAAAAGAACATCTAAAGAATTTTAATATTCTGCAAATTCAGGGAATAATCAGGAAATTTGCATGAAATCAAGGGAATTTTAGATTTTTTGTTGTTTGAGTCTTCGGTCTTTTGAATAGTTTGATGCAGCACTCAATGCCTCCCTTTCCTTAGCTAATCATTTCATCTCTACATAGCTACCAAATCTTACATCCGAGGCAATCTGTTTAACACAATCCAACCTTGGATTACCCCCTACAGTTCTTGTCCTCGATATTTCCTTCCATAACTAAGTTTGCTATTCTTGAGTGTTTTAGTATGTATCCTGCCAACCTAGCTCTTCCCTTCATGAGCAGTCGCCAGGAACATCTCTCCTTTCCCACTCGTTGTAATATCAGTTTGTAACCCTATATACCCATCTGATCTTGATCATTCTCCTGTAACACCAAATTTCAAACGCTTCTTTTCTGTTCATTTCTGCTGCGCCAACAGTCCAAGTTTCACTTCCATAGAGCGCCACTCTTCAGACGAAGGCTTTCAATAATGACTTACTAAATACCTAAATCTATGTTATAGATGTCAACATTTTTTTTTTTTTTGTAGAAATGCTTTCCTTGCCTGAGCCAACGTACTCGTAGTTCCGTCCCTTAAAACAACAATAACTAACTAACTTACGCTTTATATTGTCTTTGCTTCGCCCATTACTGGTTATTTTTCTACCCATTTCCATTAAATTTTCACCAGCAAATTTAGATTTACAAGGTGCATTCAGAATAATTGTAGGTTATGCATTCAAAATTTGCTGGGTAAGAGTATGTTTTGGTGATGATTGTTGCAAATGTACGGTATGTTATTGTTGCCATTTCATCAGTAAGCTTTATTGAAAGATAGAGCACATATTTCCACCTTTTGATAGTTTTTGTGCTTACGTGTGCAGCTATATATTTTGCAAAAATCGCTGTTGAAGAATTTCTTCTAGCATATGGAAGATTTACTAATAATATGAGTAGTTTAATTTTTTGTTTTAAGTTTTTCTACTTTTCTGACATAAGGTTATATTTTCTGGATATTAAATTTATAAAGTTTGCAAAATTCTGAAATATATTTTTCTGGTGATTTTTTTATTTCAACTTTATCGTGTTAAAGTTAATGTTAAATTAGCCTACATTAAAATATACTGTGAGTACTGTCTCTCTGGCTAATTATATACTCGTATAGACCTACCTATTATAGATTATAGGGCTTAATTGAAGTAACATGGCCTGTAAACATTTATAATCACCGTATTATGGTTGTTAAAGCTTCGCAGCGAATTATTTCATTTATCATGGGAAAATCAGGGAATTCTCTAGGATATTCGTTCTGATAGACACCCTGGTTACTCCTACGATATGTACATTATTGCTGAATTTGCTGCATAACCTGTCCATAGACTCTGAAATATTCAATTTGCCCCTCCCCCTATAATCCGTAAGCTATGCACTTGGTGACAGTCGCACTTGGATACGACCGGTCCAATCGAGGGGCTAGGTTTTGGTTTAAATAAGCAATATTGACGACAGCACAGCCATACTAACAATATCCTTACCTCGGATTAAATTCTGCAGCTCTCCTTTAATTTTGTAAACTATCCAGTCTATATTTCTCTCGGGACAGCATACAACAAATCTTTCTTGCTTGGACTGTACTGTGATGACTTCTTCTCCCCTACAGCTATTTACCAACCAGTTCTTTCTTGCTTCTTTTACGCCTGTTTGCAAAGATAAGAGGTGGATGCGGGGAAATGATTTACACAATACTTTCAGGGTAATTGCGAAATCTGTATTTTTCATTAGAATAAATGGAAATACTTTTTCCGCCACCACTAATTCTGCATTATGAATCATGATGCGAGATTCTGTTAAGGTTTATTTCACTCAGCGAGGGCAGTTTCTTTTAAGATAAAACCTGGCATGAAATGAAAAACTTACGGCATCGAAGAATGTTATACAAAACGCAGATATTCGTTCAAGAGAGAAAAAATGTCATTGAAGATCTATTAAAGTAACGTAATCTTCTTCTTCTGCGCGAATGGGTCTCCTTTGACCACGTGGAATCAACATTTACTAGCAGAGCCGGCGTAGAGTATCTACGCAACAACAGTGCACTATAAGGAACGGCCTGAGCTATTAGTAACATTACATTTATTTACAAAAAAAACTTCACAAACTTAATATGTTGATACCAGTGCAGGAAGGAAAGATCCAACTGGGCTGTGAACTGATAACTTCACAGAGGACATTTGGGATTCAACCAGGACTTCTTTCACATACAGTAGTTCTCGAGTGAGGTGTACAGAGTTGTATCTAAGAAGCCAAATCACATTTCTTCCAAGATAATGCATTTTGTTAAAATACTTTTTGAAATTATCTATCAAAAATTTATCTAAACACACAGTTGGTTATTTTGTTACTTCTTGACACAACCGATAGCGAGCTAAACGATCTTACCCGTGAAAGGGCTACGTAAGGCTGTCCATGAGTAAAGACGGGTTTTGTCAAGTAAAGACAGATTTTATCGAAAGTCTGACCCTGAGATTTATTTATTGTCGTTGAGAAAGCCAAACGTACTGGGAATTATCTTATTTTAAATTTAAAAGGCATGTTCGTATCAGAGGGGATAAGGGTTATCCTGGGTATGAAAACGATTTCTCTCTTATCAGAATCTATAATAGTTGCCTCTATGATATTACGTTGTAACCCGTTAACTATTAGCCTTGTCCCATTGCAGACCCCTTTTGAGGGTAGAATATTTCTTAATGACATAATGATAGCACCTTTCTTAAGTCTAAGTTGGTGTGGAGGCATGCCAGTTGGTGTCAGACTGTTCAAAAATTCTTCTGGGTAAGCCAAGTGATCTTGCGCATGCTCACTCACAATACAGTCTACACTTTCGTAGACTATCTCATCTCAAGGTAAATGCTGAAGTACACGATTGTTCAGTTCAAGCGATGCTTCATTGGCGACCGTAGGAATAGTTCTTCCTTTAAGCTCCTGTGGGGTGACAACAGTAAAATCAAAATCACCGTATAGCTGTTCAACTGGATCTTGTATTTGTGGATAGCATGTAGATGGTAACGTAACTTCCACCCCAGTCTTGCCTTCTCCTATTTCTAAAAGCCATGTTGAAAATTCTTTTTCAGAATTTAAAGCGCGCATGTTCTGGGTGAGTTTAAGTACATGGAATTTATTCCAGAGGCTATGCCGCTTCAAACAGCTAGTAACTGCCAAAGAACGTAATCCTCTCATTATGACAGGAAGGACTTGGCGAAATTCACCACCCTGTAAGATAACTTTACCACTGAATGCTTTAGTACAGTTGGTCAGATATTTGAAAATTCAACAATATCATCAATGTAATAGATTCCGATCCAGGCCAGAGATCGCGAATTCGATTATTCCACTTAGTAGCCTACTTTGGGGGGGAATCGAACTCCGACATTCAAGGGCGCTGCGGATGACTTTTCGCATATCTGAAGTAAGAAACGTTTTTATACAATTTATATCGACGCAATGCCGTGCAGATCCGGGTTATACGTAGCGAATTCAAACTTATGACTTAGTAGGCTACCTGGGAGGGGAATCGAACTCTCGACCCTCAAGGGCGCTACAGATGACTTTTCGCATGTCTGAAGTAAGAAACGTTTTCATTCAATTTATATTGACGGAATGCTGTGCAGATCCAGGTTATAAGTAGTGAATTCGAATTTATGATTTAGTAGGCTACCTGAGAGGGGAATTGAACTCTCGACCCTCAAGGTCCCTACGGATGACTTTTCGCATATCCGAAGTAAGAAACGTTTTCATACAATTTATATCGACGCAATGCCGTGCAGATCCGGGTTATACGTAGCAAATTTGAATTTAAGACTTGGTACCTGGGAGGGGAAACGAACTCTCGACCTTCAAGGGGGGTATGGGTGACTTTTCGCATATTCGATGTAGGAAACGTTTTCATACAATTTATATCAACGCAATACCTTACCATTCCGCGTCATTCATCGCAAATTCGAAGTTATGACTTGGAACCTGAGAGGGAAATCGAACCCTCAACCCTCAAGGGCGTTAGGTGTGGGTGCAAAAATAATAGTGTATTCGTGACCTGCACCCTCGATTTACCCATAATTGATGTAAAAATCATATTTCGAGAAGAATGATCCGTACCACCTAAATTCCATAAGTGCCGAAGAATTGAATGTTCTAATACATGGGTGAGTGAAACACAAACTTTAAATGAAGTTTTCTCAAAACTAATTTTTTTCACATTTAGGTTCACATAGCTGCTAAACTATTTTAGCTAGAGTTATGAAATTTTGCACACTCATTTGTGACTGACTATACTGTGGCACTGAAACTCTAGAATATTTAATGTAGCTTTTTAATTGTGCTATTTATAAAACACTAGCTGAAGTACCCGTGCTTCGCCACGCGTCATAAATAAATTAAAATGTGAAGGTGACAGTTAAAACAGGGGATAGGCGAGGTGCTGCGCAGAGGGAGATTAAGGATGGAACATTTTGTCCAACTACACCGCTCGGCGCTGACCGTGTTAATAGCACAAATTTAGGTTTTACTCGCTAACGGTTGGAGATACCTTTCGGATAGAAAATGTAATTTTAAACCTCGTATATGCCATCAAAAGTTTGCTATTTCTTAGCGTTCTCTTTTTATTTGAAATGGAAATTTGAAAGTTTTAAACCAAAGGGTGTAGTGACGTCATTAAATGGTCGCCATCTTTAAATAATGCAAAGTATTGAAATCAAAAGTAACCAATATGTTAACCAGGTAAATCAGCTACTTCCATGTAAAATTCATGTAAATCGGACCAGTGGTACTTGCGTGATTGAGTAATACACAGACACACACCATCTAATTTTTAGCCTCGCTTCGCTCGCGTCATAGTCGTGTCATATTGTTATTCCATGAAATGCAGGTTTAACCCCGTTAACACCCCTTTAGAACCTGAATATCCAAAAATCCCTCCTTAGTAGACGTTTTCGACACACAACAAACATATCCCCAAAATATCATTCTGCTAACATGTAATAGTTTGGGTTGGTCGATGAGAGTGAACATCCAAAAATCCTTCCTTAGTGGACGTTTTCTTCCAGAATTTCACCCCTCCCCATAGGCCCCTTAAATTGGATTTATGAAAAAAAAAACGGTCGAACACCTATTTTATTTTATTTATTTATTTATTTTTAAGCTGATTGATTTCCTCCGAGTTTCAAACTCCTCGCCTATGTCGTTTAAGAGATACACGCTCCGTTAAGAATCTTTCAACCCCCACTTTTCATCCCTTTCACCGCATAATATACACTACATCGAAAAACCATTAGACATGTGTCAGCTTATTTTTAATGATTAGTATATATGCCAAGTATCACATCCCCAAAAGTAACCACTCGTGAGATATTGTTATTCAATGAAATGCACGTTTACCCCCCCCCTTAACACCTATTTAGAACCTGAATATTCAAAACTCTTTCCTTAGTGGACGTTTTCGACATACAACGAACATATCCCCAAAATTTCATGTTTCTAACTTCAATAACTTTGGCTTGGCAATGATGAGTGAGTGAGTGAGTCAGGACATTTCCTTTCACTTATTTTTGATAATTTCACCCCTCCCCATGAACCCCTTAAATTGGATTTATGAAACAAAAGGTCGAACACCTATTTACTTATTTAAAGCTGTTTTCGCCCTGAGTTTGATGAGTGAGTAAGTGAGTCAGTTAGGACACTTCCTTTCCTGTTTTTTTCCGCCAGAATTTCACCCCTCTCTAAGGGCCCCTTAAATTGGATTTATGAAAATAACTGTCGAACACCTATTTACTTGTATTTAAGCTGTTTTTTCCGCCGAATTTCAAACTGCTCGCCTATGTCGTTTAAGAGATACACGCTCCGTTAAGAATCCCTCAACCTCCAATTATCACCCATTTCACCTCATAATATACACCACATCGATAAACCCTTAGATATATGTCTGATTATTTTTAATGATTAGTTTATATACCGAATATCACATCCCCAAAGAAACAACTCATGAGATATCGTTATTCAATGAAATGCATGTTCACCCCCTTAACATCTCTTTAAAACACGAATAAACAAAAATCATTCCTTAGTTGACGTTATCGACATACAGAGAACATATTCCCAAAATATCATTTTTTCCAACTTTAATAGTTTTCGCGGGGCGTGATGAGTGAGTGAGTCAGACAGGACATTTTCTTTCAATTATTTTTACCAGAATTTCACCCCTCCCCATGGGCCCCTTAAATTGGATTGATGAAAAAACTCTTGAACACCTATTAGCTTATTTTTAAGCTGTCTTTTTCCTCCGAGTTTGATGAGTGAGTTAGTCAGTCAGTTAGGACACTTTCTCTCCTTTTTTCCCCCAGAATTTCACCCCACACCATTGGCCCCTTAAATTAATTTATGAAAAAAAAACGTCGAACACCGATTTACTTATTTATTTAGTTGATTTTTTTCGCTGAGTTTCAAATTTCTCGCCTACGTCGTTTAAGAGATGGGCCTACACACTCCGTTAGGAATCCTTCAACCCCCACTATTCACCCCTTTCACCTCATAATAATACACCACATCGAAAAACCCTTAGACACATGTCTGCTTATTTTTAATGATTAGTTTATATGCCGAGGATCACATCCACAAATAAAACCACTCGTGAGATATTGTTATTCAATTAAATGCAGGTTTAACCCCCTTAAGACCCCTTTAGAGCCTGAATATCCAAAAATCCTCCCTAAGTGCACGGTTTTGACATACAACGAACATATCCCCAAAATGCCATGTTTCCAACTTCAATATTTTTGGCTGGGCGATGATGAGTGAGTGAATGAGTCGGGACATTTTCTTTCATTTGTTTTTCTTCAGAATTTCAACCCTCCCAATGAACCCCTTCAATTTGATTGATCAAAAAAACTGTCGAATAGCTATTTACTTACTTTAAAGCAGTTTTTCCCCCTGAGTTTGATGAGTGAGTCAGTCAGTCAATCAGTGAGGACACTTTCTTTCCTGTCCCCCCCCCCCCAGAATTTCACCCCTCCCCATGGGCCCCTTAAATTGGATTTGTGAAAGAAACGGTCAAACACATATTTACTTACTTTCATGCTGATTTTTTCCGCTGAGTTTCAAACTCCTCGCCTATGTCGTTTAAGAGATACACGCTCCGTTAGGAATCTTTCAATCCCCACTTTTCACCCCCTTTCACCTCATAATATACAACACATCGAAATACCCTCAGAATCGTGTCTTCTTATGATGAGTTTATGTGCCGAGTATCACATCCCCCAATGAAACCAATCGGGAGATATTGCTATTCAATGAAATGCAGGTCTACCCCCTTAACACCCCTTTAGAACCTGAATATACAAAAATCCTCTCTTAGTGGGCATTTGTGGCCCTTGTAGAAGCAGCATACCAAATTTCATTCCAATCCGTTCGGTGGTTTCTGAGGTTTCGTGATGAATGAATGAGTGAGTGAGTGAGTGGTATTTGACAAATATATAGTAGAAGATAGTGTCAAGTCTTTGTTATGCTAAACTCGGTTGACAGTGCTGTGTGAGTAGGTGAGTAACTAACAGGATTTCAAGTAAAGATTCTCATTTTATATACCGGTAGTGCAGAGCGCAACTGGCATCCAGACGGCCGTGTCTCGACTTGAGCTATGTTGCCATGGAAACTATCTATCTTGCCATTCCTTCATGAGTATATTTTATGATTTGATTAGCCTGTGCTTGAGTGCAAAAGGGCCGAAATCAGAAGAATGAGAAAGACTATCGAAAATTCATGTAGCCAGCGGTTCCTTCTGGGTCCTAAACTATGTGTATGCAAAATTTGGTTGAGATTGGTGGAACGGTGTAGATTTGTATACGGAACCAACCCACCCACATACATACATACCGACTTTCACTTTTATATATAAGATTGTATGTTGCTAAAAATCATATATTTTGTGATCAAAATTTCAATTTAGCAGTGAATGGTTAAATATTTTTCAAATATAAAAAATCTAGAGTTTCATATAGCTATGAATGTATTTAGTGTGTGGAAAAAAATTGGAAGCAGTGGTATGAATACTTTAGCAGGGACATGTACCAACATAATTACATGTTTTAATAAGATCTTGAAAAATTACACAAATTTAAAAAAATTCCTTAGAGAAAATGAGTAGTCTAATTCTAATAGAATTCAATTCATTGGAATCAACAGGGCTTGGACTCAACATGGTAAAGGTTTTGCATTTCTGCCTATAATAATACGGCAGACACAGCCAGAAATGTTAAGGTAGGTTTTTGTATTATTTCATGGTGCGCTCAGAACCTTCTGTCCTTAATCTCCAATTGATTTCTCAGTGTTCTATGTTGCAGATTAAGTGTCTCGTCTGCAAAAAGAGTTGCAGGTAAGACTACTGTTCTATAATGTTGAATTTTACAATTCCAAGAGAGGCATTTTTGTTATAAACTTGTTTAGTCAAACGGAAAGCAGTTTCCATTTTCTGTAGTCTTGCTTCCATAGATTTTCTTTTGTTGCCAGTTTCATTGATCTATAAATCAATAAATTATCTTTGTCACAAATTCTCCTTCGCTATTCACATTTCAAAAAGTTTAAGAACATCTTAACACTATATCGTACTGCAATAAGTAAATAGTACCCAAACTACGAGGCACGTCCAGAAAGTAAGTTTCGTTTGGTAATAAAATTAAATTGTTTACAGATACAGAAAAATCATTTATTGCACAACATTCTACACCTCTTAAACTACTTTTCCACATAACTGCCCAACTTTTGCAGGCATTTGTCATAGCGTGGCAAACGTTTTTGGATACCTTCTTCATAGACGTTTGCCGCCGACACGTAAACGAGAGAGAAAACTCCCCTGTAAGATATCCTGCCGTTTGACCACCGCTGTTAGGCAAATTGTGTGCTTACCAGGAGAACTGCGTATGTTTAGGAATTCTCCTGACCAAATACACAATTTGCCTAACAGTGGTGACCAAACGGTAGGATATCTTACAGGGGAGTCTTCACTCTCGTTTACGGGTCGGCGGCAAACATCTATGAGGAAGGTATCCAAAAACTTGTGGCACGCTATGACAAATGCCTGCAAAAGTTCGACAGTTATGTGGAAAAGTAGTTTAAGAGGTGTAGAATGTTGTGCAATAAATAATTTTTCTGTATCTGTACACAATTTAATTTTATTACTAAACGGAACTTACTTTCTGGACGTGCCTCGTACGTTGCCTTCTGTGGTAACATCCACAAGTATTCTGTCCTTGCTCTGCTCAATTTGATGTTCATCATCTTACGGATTATACGTACAGAGGTGTGCACATTATTAGAATCAAATAAATAATTGGAATCAGTCGTAATTTTTTATTCAAAATCATTCTATTGATTATCTGATGGCAGCTTTTGTAACCCTACTTGGTAATGGTTTCTCCCTTATCGACTTACACCTTTTCCCATAAGGACTTATGTCTAGAAACTTTCAGAATATTGGGTATTCCGAGGGATACCTGTGCTTGACCGGTTCTCTGTTTTTAGCCTACTTTCGATTTTTGCATAAAATGAAAGTAGACTTATGAGATCTACACAGAGCCAAAAATTGTGTGTCTGTCTGTGTGTGTGTGAGTGTGTGTACTCTGAATGTCTGTCTCCCCCCTATCAATTCGAACACGGTGAAACCGAATTGAACGAAATTTGGTACAGTGGTAGAACTTGCAAAGGGCACCTCAGTGTCATGTTTTATATCGCCGCGATCTTGACGGAAACGTAATGGCGGCCACCCAAATCTTCAAAGCTCAAATCAAATTACGACTAACCTAATCATCCGATCTCAACCAAATTTTGCAGCACCACATATTCATATGGCGAGCGTCTTTTTACTAATCTACAAGGTCATCAGCCCAATAGTTTGCAGATGGCTGCCATGTATATGCAAATTGATTCCCCCTATCAATTCAAACAGTGAGAAACCGAATTGAACGAAATTTGGTACAAAGGTAGCACTAGCTAAGGAGACATCAGTGTCATGTTTTATATCGCCGCCATCTTGACGAAATCGTAATGGCGGCCAACCAAATGTTAAAAGCTTGAATCAAATTACGACCAACTATATCATCTGATCTCTACCAAATTTTGCAACATTATACTTCGGTGTATAAAGAATCTCTTGACCAAACTACAAGGTCATCAGCCCAATAATTTGCGGATGACGGCCATGTATGTGTGCAAATCGTTTCCCCCTATCTTTTCAAACACGGTGAAACCGAATTGAATGTTTTTTTTACAGAGGTAGCACTAGCAAAGGTTACCTCATATTCATGTTTAATATCCATATAACACGTTGTATTTCACCAAGCTACTACAACCAACATTCAAATATGCTCCTTGAAAGGACAAAAAGTTATAACAATACCCACGCATTTAGGATAAAGTAGGCTATATGTTCTTTACTGAACATCTTGTTTTTCAATGACTCTGGAATATACATTCTAAGTCAGGAGATTTAAATCCATAGTTCATGAATCTTTGAATAGTTCAAGAGCAGATCATCAGTAAAATGACTCCAAAACCCTCTGCTCTAAATTCACGCGAAAAGTAGAGTGATCAAAACCATACGTGTGGCAATTTGCAGTAGCAAAGCTCCTCAGTTAGTAGACATTCTAAAAATAATTTTACTTTGAGTAAGAAATTATAATTGAGACTCTTGGTTAACATTGGAAGTAATTTCACCGCCTTGCAAATATATTTAGTGTATTAAGCAGTGAACATTTTAAATGTAATTTTGGGAAAGTGGCGTCGAGTCTAATAATTTGCACACGTCTGTACTCTCAGAACTTATCCCTAATACATAAGCGGCTGCAAACATTTCAGTAACACCCTATATAGGTCTCCAAAAGAGAAAGTAATAGCTTTTTTAAATTTTATTTTTCACAGCCTAGGGCGTACCGGAGTCGTCGTAATGATGTACTGTAGGCAGAAAAGGGCACGTCTGACAGGCTAATGAAGTCTGTACGTTCTTCCCCCTCTCAACCCCTCCTATACATTCCCAATCCCTCTTCTCATACATAGCCTTTTATCCTCCAATTTCAATTCTGTTCACTTTCATTACCATTGTCCTTCCGTCGATGGTATTAAAAAGTGGCTGAGGATTTCTCTCTCACTCACTAGCTATAGGAATATGGCGACCCGGTTCTGTTCCTTTCTAAGCGAACACGTAGAGCAGATTCACATTCAATCTCGTGATTCGAACTTAATAAAACCAAGTGTTTGCTTTTTTTTAGATTGTTTTTGTTGTAAGCCAAAGCTCAGTTCACTTCACTCCCTTGGCCTCCCTGGAGCTGTTTATATATAAATACAAAAAGAGCACGAACTTGGAATATCATTCAATATAACCCAAGGCTGTCGATGTCTATGTGTACTCCACACATGCACATATATATGGTAGGGTTTTTTTTTTTTTTTTTTTTTTGTGAATCTGTTCGTTAGGCTAGAAGCAACATACACTGCCAGAATGAACATTTGATTAGTAACATATGAAAAGAGGCTGTCAGGATATTTTGTCGACTATTGAAAGCCAACCTCAAATGCTCTTTCTCTCTTTCCATTCCCGTCAACTGAAATGAAGCAAACCTGCTCCGAGAGGAATGTTTAACTTTCAATAATACGGCCTGAATACATTTTCAAGCGTCTTCGGTGGCGTAGTTGGTAGCATTCTGAACTGATGTGCCCACGATCACGGGTTCAAACCCAGCCGAGGTCATCGGATTTTTTAAGAGCGTTAAAATCTTTCAGTATGCCTTCCTTCGGAGGAGAAGTAAAGCTGGCGGTCCCATGTCATAGATTGATGGCATGTAAAAGATCCTTCCACTAACATAACTTGTGTGAAGCTTAATTCTAGGTTAGATTTCGTTGAAACGCTCTTTCAAAGTTTCAACGATCACCACTAGATATCAGTGGCATCTGGTAGCGAAAGTTGGCACTACTTGAAATTGAACGGAATTTGTAGCTCAGCCCATGGGTGTCCGCTTGAAGCAACTACAGCCTCTGGCGAGCCGAACTTGTCTTTGGACACACCCGGTACTAAAAGAAGCCATAGCCTACGCTAAATAAATAAATAAATAAATAATAAATGTTCACAACTATTCATTTTATCAACTTAAACAATAATAATAATAATAGTATAATTTATAATGATAATAACAATGTCCAATAAAGAAGCCTTTTCGTCACGCATCAATATAATTGAAATGGCCTATCATCTAACTGCAAATGTCTATAACAAGAGATCTATTTCCAGGAATACAAAATCAAACATTACTGCACTGTCATCCGGCCAGAAGCAGCGGAATGTTCTGCCATGAATAAGAAAGGGATAATGGAGAAATTGAAAATCAAGGAAAGATAGATTTTGAGGAAAATCTTAGGTTCGGTCGTAGAGAATGGTGAGTGTAGAAGACAGCATAACCGGGATTTATATGCACACGTGGAGAAAATTACTGACGCCATGTGGAAGAGACGGATTGCGTTTCATGGGCACGTGGCACGAATGATGTCATCATGATTAACCTATCGCATTTTCACTTTTCTCCAAGAGAAAACTACAGAGAGCCTGGTTCAGTGAGATACTAAATTTAAATTTTTGCAACTAAAACAAATCCAAGTGTATTTTTTTTAACCCGGTGAGTGCTGACACGGCTGGTCCACCAGTCTATAGACGGTCCACGAGAACTTTTATTTTCTTCAGTTTCCCGGTTCACTCTCAAAAGCCAAATCGATGTCTGGGATGTTCTGCCACCTGTTGGGCATTATGTGGAACTAATTAAGCACGACTTATAGCTTCGAAAGTGACTAACAGAGCATTTTGTAGACTTGTGTACTCTACAGCAGTAGTTCATCCGTGATATATACGCGTACAAACATGGCCGAACAACAACAAGCTAGTTATTCTCGTCGCGATGTTATTTCGGATCAGTTATTAACCACAGCGGAAAGTGATGATGAAGACGATGATTTTAATGCATCAGTGAGTGATTTTGAAAGTGAAATATTTTATTTTTGTCCCTTTACTTTGTATAAAGATGATGTACATGCAGGCACAAAAAGTTAAATTTCAATTTCTCTCAGAATAATATAGATCATAAATGTAGGATTTTCCATTTGCATTTAGATATGTAAACAAACATTTATGAACATTTTAAGCTATTAAACCCCCTGATAGGTTAAACATTGTGGCTTCTACATTTTTTTACATACGAACGGAGAAACTCAGCACTGAGATAGCATACAGTCAAATGGGAACTCAGCACTTATTTTCAGGATTAGGGATTAACCCATCTCTTTTAGGAAAACCTTGTGTTGACCGACTGAAAAGCATCAACATTTCATTTACTAACGCAACACCATAATGTTCTTCTTCTTCTTCTTTCGAATAATCCATTTGGAGGGTACGATGAATCAACGTTGGCTATTGTCCATTGTATTCAATTTCCGTTGTTTCCAAATTTCTTTCATCCTTCTAGAGTGACTCCTCTTGAGTCCACTTTCTGCCAGTTGTTTGTTTCTTCCTTTCTTGAAATTTTGCCTTTTGAATAACTTTTTTGGCGTTTGTCAAATCTTTGTCAATTTGAATGAACCAAGTGGGTTTGGATTTGTAGCTAGTCAGTAAGTTGAAGATCTGTTTAGTTAGTCAACTATTTTCAATTCAATAAATGTGTCCAAATAACTGTAATCCTCTCTTTCTCATTACATCAGTTAATTTTTCACATGTCAAATATAACTCTCTATTTGGTCGTAACCTATATTCTGCGTTATTATTTCGTTTAGAGTGTCAGGTCTGACCACTGTTTGATAGACTAATGCCTTAATTTAGTGTTCCAGGATACGTTTTTTTTTTATTATATATCTATTTTGTCATATGAAAACACCTTTGTAATTTATGCATACGCGTTTCTATTGCTGTCTTTTCCTGTGAGTCATTCATTATCCACTCTCCTAGGTATTCAAAGGAATTTGTTTTACATACTGAACTGTCATGAATTGTGATACTTTGGGGGGCATTGGTGATGTTCTATGGGTGATAAATCAGACATTTGTGGGGGATATATCACCTGTGCCCCCTGCTGGGTGCAATTGACTTTTAGGAGCGCCACTACTCGTACTATTACCTGGTCTGTTGTCGGCTATTACAGCACACAGAACTCAAACTTGGCAATCTCTTTGAACAAATGAATAGCGTATTTTATCACCATTAACCCTTCCAAACACATCAAATTAACCCTTGAGACACATTATATTAATTTATCGCACTATGGTGCTAAACATTGTTGAACAAGTTTAAAATGAGATACGAATATCCATGAAATGTACTTAACCCAACGGGGTTAGGCTGACCGGTGTCGAACGTGGATCTCAGAGATAGTGAGCTCAGAATTGAGGTTCCGGCAAGGAACGAACACGAGATCTTTTGAGGGAGTTTTAGTTGTAAAAACCCCTAGAGGAAATTACATATTAAATCACTGTTGTGATATCAACTAGTGCTGATATTATTTATTAACAGGCGCGGCTGGTGATTAAAGGCTCTTAGGCGGAGCCTCTCTTGTATGATTCTATAAATATACCTATTTAATTGAGGAATTTATAATTTATATTAATTAGAAACATTTATACATTTCACTAATCCATTAAGTCACGAGTCAATATATTTGGAACTGTTGATAAAAGCATGTTCTTATGATGGGTAGTAGCGCCGTTAGGCTGCGCCTTAACTGTGCCATTCCTTCCCATGTAACAGGGCTGGGGGGCGTGGTTAGGAAAGCTCCATTCGTTTACATTGTATCGCTAAAGGCTCAAGCGGCTGCAGCCTAACCCAGGCTTGCCAACGCCGACAGGATGTTTCTATTCAGTGGAATGCATTGAAATTAGTTCTAGAAGACTCATACCACTCTCGAGAAAGTTTATCCTTTCCTTCTTTTAATTTCCGAAGGATTATTAATTGACAAGTTACCAGAAACAGTTAGACGACTAATAAGTGATATTCATTATTGAGAACTCAGATGGCATTCCTTGAAGTATAATAACTAAAATACTTCCGCCAGATAGCACCATGAGGTGGCGAGGAGTAGCAGAGCCATCTACCGAGACTTAACGGAAGTATTCTGTTTAAAATCAGCCGCTGTTCATGCATGCTGTGTATTGTAAACAAGTGTTCGCGCGTGAAAATCGTTGGTGTAACTTACAAGTTTATTAATTTTGTTGATTGTCAGTGGCAAGTCTTAATTTGCGTGTTACGGGCTACATTAGTGGTAAGTGTATGTCTTCAAGACAATGAATTCAGTTAGTAGCGTATCGGGCAAAATTCTTGACCACGAAACTAGACTCATTGTGAAAGGTCTTGGGGCACCTAAACCAGATCTTACAATCTCTCAAACTCAGAAACATTGTAAATCCAGGGGGGGTTATATTAGAAATTTTAATAGAGCATTGTACGATGCAGCAGAATGGTTGTGTGGTTGCGAGGAAAAAAATGCCTTCTTTTGTTTCACCTGCCTTGTTACCAATTCAAATGATAGTTCATGGACTGAGACAGGTATTACGGACTTGAAGAATTTTCATGCCAAAGTTAAAAAACATAACTCCAGTGAAAATCACCTAAATGGCTTTATTGAGTTTGCCATGTTAGGGAAAGTGGACATAAGGTGCCAGTTAGACAGTGCTTACCGCTTGAATGTAAAGAAATATAATGAAAATGTATCGAAGAACCGGTATATATTAGGCAAGCTCATAGATTGCATCAAGTTTTGCGGTAAGTTCGAGCTCGCCTTGCGGGGACATGACGAAACAGACAATTCCAAAAATCCAGGAATTTTTCGCGGGTTAGTTAGTCTAATGTCCGAACTCGACAGTGTTTTAAAGCAACACATAGAAAAGACCGATAATCGAGTTTTCCTAGGTCTCTCAAAAACAATTCAAAATGAATTGTTGGACTCGATTTACGAAGTTTGCCTTCATTTGATTAGAACTGAACTGTCACAGACTAATTATGTAGCAATCGAAGTTGATGAAACCACAGACTGTGCCTCTCTATCACAGCTGGTCTTGATAATGCGATACGAGTTAATGGGAAAAATAAACGAAAGATTCATCAGTTTCGTTCAGCCAAAAGACCATAGTGCAGAAGGTGTCACTGAAGCTATATTTAGTGAGCTGGTAAAAATGAAAGTAAGTGAGACCCCTGAAAAACTCATTGCTCAAAGCTACGATGGGGCTCCAGTCATGAGTGGTCAAAGGAGTGGGGTTCAAGTTAGGGTTAAAGAGAAATATCAGAACGCCCACTTCATTCACTGTTACGCACACCAGTTAAATTTAATTGTTGAACGTTGTGTAACTGGGAATAAGCAAGTGCGACTATTTTTCAGCAACTTGGAAGGGATTTCCACCTTCTTTTCGCAGTCTCCCAAACGAACAGCTGTTCTTGATGAGATTGTAAAAAAGCGAATTCCTAGCTGTCCTCAGTCCATCAGATGGAATTTCAAATCCCGTTGCGTGACCACTGTGCACAAATACAAGGATGAAATAGTGCAGTGCCTGGTCAAAATTATTGACGATATTACAAATGACTATAAGACAGTTAATAAGGCTATGGGAATAAAGGGTTTCCTACAAGAAGACGATTTCCTTTTTTGGTTGGAGTTTTTTAACAAAGTCATGCCTCATTGTGACATTTTATTCAATCAACTTCAACAAAAGTGTGTTGATGCAGTGAAAACAATGATGTATGTGTCTGATTTTGTTTCAAGCATTCAGCGGGCTAGGTCTTCGCTTGATACTGATCAACTCTGTGAGGGGGAGGGACCGTCCATAAAACGTGCGCGTTTCACTGAGTCGCGGAGTGCGTGTGCGAGAGAAGTCTGTGATATCATTATGACGCAGATCAGTGATCGCTTTCTGTTTAGTGACCACCTGACAATTGCCAAGTTGTTTGAGCCGTCATTGTTCCCTAAACATCGCATTGTTTTCCCTGAAAAAGAACTGAAAATAGCAGTCGACTTATTTAGGTTAAACTCTACAGAGCTGCGCCATGAGCTGAATGTGCTATACAGCCGACCTGACTTTGCAAAGGCATCAGGTGCGTTGACCTTGTTGAATTTTCTTTACGAAAACAACTTGGCGGGAGCTTTGCCCGAAAGCGTTAAACTCCTACAGATCATAGTGACCATTCCAATGACCACAGCAGAGGCAGAGCGGTGTTTCTCTACCCTAAAACGAGTGAAAACATTTTTACGTAACACAATGAAAGAAGGCCGACTCTGTGCACTTGCAATGTGTTCCACAGAGAAGGAGTTGTTGGAGTCACCGAACTTCAATGAGCTTGTCATTGACCACTTTGCAGCGCAAAAGGAGAGGAGGGCAGACTTCACTTACAAACCAATGAATTAAGGTAGGTCATGTGTTTATATAAAGTAATAGCAAGTAGCTTCATTGTTCTTAATATCTACAATTGTGTTTGTTTTCATTTATCCCTCAAGATCGGGTACACTTTCGGCCTATGTTCCAGATCAATTCCATTACAGTTCTAGCTGGTAAGCACGCTGCTTTCTAAGTAAAATGCGATTGTTTGATAGTGTACAACCGTGAAACAGACTTCTCTGATCGGGACTAATTAGAATGGGGACTAGGTTAAATTAGAAAACGAATGCATTGCTTCTTCCCGTATTTCGAAACTAGGTAAATAAATTCATTTTAATTAGGAAAAAATGCTTTATAAAATAATATAATGGTGCAAATCTGTTTGTCAACAAGAAATCTGTTCCGAGCTCCCACACCTTTCACCGTGAAATTTAAAATCCTGCAGCCGTGTATGTGGGTGTCATATAAGAAATGCGTTATACCCGCATTTTGACTCTACGTGCTGAGCCTTCCCCGGCTCCAACGCCACGAGCCGCGGCTGTTTATTAATATAATGCAGGGAATATTAGTAGAATACAGCATTATTGGGCTGTATGAAGCATACGACTCTGGACTTGAGCACAGAAGTTGCAGCGTTTGACATTTTGCAAATGACTCCAGAAAAGTGGGAGGAGATTCTTGGAGCCTTGTCACTCTTGCTGACCTACTTAAGTCGTCTGGAGCAGGTCAGGGGGTTAAATAATGGCCAAGTTCTTCCCCGTTTCAGAAAAGAAACGCTAGTGGAGTGGGAAGATACCAGTGAAAATTAATGATTACTCGTGATTGGAGCAACGCAGTGACATGGGGGTTGCCCACATGTGAATGTTTATCCGGGAGGCTAATTATCAAGCCATTAAACAGTGAAATCGAGGCATATTTAATGGTATGCGCAAGGACACCGTATTTTGGGAGTTAGCGGAATGCTATAACCATGCTGTCGGGGGTTTTTAGGTGACGCGGCGTCCCCACGCTATGGCAAAGGCAATTAATATTAATTAATTGGCCGATCGATCCTCGAGCACGCATACAGATTGGTGACCAGCGAGGAAAAAGGAACCATATAAGCATTAATTCAAGACCAGAATCATACTGTGAGAGAAAAGGACACTGTGGGGGAATTCGCGGTCTACTTTTTCTATTCAAATGAATATAAGGGAGTGGACTCAGGTCAGAGGGGACAGTTGTACCAGACTCTAGCGGAGCGAATGCTGCTCGGGTCCAGGAAAAGAACGCGCGCACAAAGACTTGAACATTTTAGTGTTAATAGGTGTATCCGCCGTGCAGTGTAATGCACAAATTGAGAATAATTAATAATATACAGTTGAACCAAGCGCTGGGCAGAGATCATGCAGCTCTGGTCCAGGAAAGGGACGCGCACAAAGACTTTAATATTTCTTTATGAATTATTAAGTGTATTAGCCGTGCAGTAAAACATTTATTAATCACATTTATTAAGGACAGTCGTGCCATTTTTGTATAGTCGGCGGTACGAGTGATTATTATTGTGCACGTAGGTAAAGTACCGTGTGATAGACAAGCTAGAACATTTGAGAGTAATAATCTGTACAAGTACAATGTACAATGGTTAAGCGCAGTATGTAAAATAGTGAGTAGGCAGATCTTAGGCTGCTGGACTGCGCAGAAATAAACTTTATTATGCGATCTATGAAATTTCATAGAACACCAATAATTAACGCTCAGGACGATACGCAAGCATATTCATGCTATATCAGGAAGTTTATCGAAGGATAATTGATAGACAGGTGGGGAATCGATAGGAATCCATAGGCAGATAATCGAGACTTTCAATCAGGATGCGGGTAGGAGCGAGGAAGAGTTCGTCAACGCCTGCAGTTCTGATATCTTGCCAGGGAAATTCTACCAGTTAGAAGTGTAAATAGTGAAGTGATGATCTGTTAAATATCTTTAAAATTAATAGTGTAACAAGTGCTATAAAGTGTTATGTGTATAAGGAAGCAATAGCCTCAATATGGAAAAGGAAAGTGCCGTGTGTCTTGTGAGGCCAAAGTTATATAAAATGTGTGTTATCAGTGTAAGAATGTCTTGCTAATTATGCAAATGGCAGGCATTACTGGAAGGAATGAGTGGTTGGAGCCACCTGGATAGCCAATGTGAGTACCCAAAAACCATGATTTTATAGCAGTTATAGTCCACTGTGTATTTTGTGATTTCAAAATTATAAAAAATGCCAGTAAGAGTCAGTATTAGGAGGGAGAACCTCAAATTATTATTTTTTGTGTTGATTTTAGTAAAGTTGAGATGTTTTTATACATCAGTGAGTGGATCAATCGTTACCACTATTATAAAATGGCAAATCAGTTATATAAAAACTTAACGTAACGAACACGGATGTTCGATTGTTAGAATGGTTACGTTGTGTCGGGTTATGGTAATTCATGTCAGTAATAATAATAATAATAATAATAAAAAGGAATAAACGAATACATCAGGGAAAGAATGTTGTAAGCGAGAGATATTTATACACATTGGAATATTTATCTATCCAAGCAGTAATATTATACATTAAGGGCTGAGAAAAGCAGTTTAATATCAGAGTATATTGTGTTAATGGGAATAAAATTATGCAAGAATCTAGGAAATGGAAGAGTTTAATAGTGAATTGAATTTGCAGCTTGTGAATAAGCTTGTAGAGTAATTGATAGATTTCTCTTACTAATTAAAGGACGAGATCATAGCATGTGGCATGGAAGCCAGGTAATCTGTTCGACGTGTGAAATCTCGTATAGCCTAGGGCGTACAGAGATATTTAGTATGTGCCAGAGTGTTTTTAGTGTTGTACCCTAACTCTGAGGATGGATATGGAATGTTCCGGGTTTGAATCCTGTGGTATGTGAGAGGATAACAATGGAAACCTCTGCATTCATACCTGATCGACCGAGAACTTGTTATTGAATGATTCAGCTCCTGAGAAGCGAATCTAAATTGGCGGCAGCTTGGGCCTAACCGTAGCAGTTAATAAGATACCGGCTAGCCTGTTCGACCAGTGTTTGATGAATTTCGTGCCTTCATATAATGAAATGGACCTATTGAGGCCAGTTATTAATATCCTAAGGTTAGGAATAAGTGATTAAACTCGCCCTGAACCTAAATTGCATACCATTCAGTTTAAATCATATGGGACATGAGGGTCATTGTGACTACACTATTGTATTTAAAGTTACAAGTTACTGCTCGGAGATAAAGAGAGAAGTGAAAGGGAGACAGAGCTAGTGGAGGACGAAACGAGGGTTTCGTTACCGCCCGCCACAGCCCATTATGCAGCAAGAACCCAGGTGGAGACATTATACGACCCTTGAAGGTTGTCATTTTAAAAGGGACAAACTTTGAGACCCTGTTTGTAATGAAAGAGTCATTGTTATATTGTATAATGTAATTGTATGGTTTGAAACACATCATCATCATCATGTTTTTCAGTCAAGCGACTGGTCTGCCCCTACAATGAGTCTTCTCCACGTTGTTCGGTCTTGTGCTGTCCTTTTGACCATTTCATAATTTCGTAGGCCAGAGCTATGTAGGAAAGATCTCATGAAAGTGATCCGTGGCCTCCCGCGAGGGCGTTTTCCAGGTATTTTGCCTTCTATTATGTCGATCATCAGGCTACCATGTCGTAACCTGTGGCCAAGCCAGGTGGATCTCCTTCTATATATCTGGAGGATCATTTGGCGTTTTTCCTTTATTCGATCCAGCACCGTGTTGGTTATTTTCTCTACCCAGCTGATCTTTTCCATTTGGCGCCAACACCACATCTCAAACGTTTCTAGTCGTTTAATGTCACCTCTATTCATTGACCAGGTCTCACTGCAGTACATTGCAACTGGTCATATGTAAGTCTTAACCAGTTGTTTTCTAAGGCTGAGGGACATCGAGCGTTGACAAATTAGAGAATGCTTTTACGGAATGCCAGCTTGGCCATGGCTATACGGCTCCTGATTTCAACTTCACATCGTAGGTCTTCTGTGAAGATCTGACCAAGGTATTTAAAACGATTGACCTGTTGTACTGGTTCTTTATTTATGGTAATATTTAGTTCGTGTTGATGCTTACTTATCACCAGAATCTTGGTTTTCTTAAAATTGATTTTCATTCCATATTCTGTAGCTGTATCATTTAAACATTGCAACATGTTTGTTAATGTATGCGGATTTACTGCAAGTAATGCCAGATCATCAGCAAATTTAATATTCTGGATAAGTCTTCCACCAACTTTCACTCCCATATTAGAACCTTTAAAAGCCCACTTAGTTATAGCTTCAGCGAAGGCATTGAGCAGTCCAGGGGACAGCAAACAACCTTGTCGCACACCTTTTGCGGATCTTAGCGGGTTCTGATACGTCATTTCCAAGCCGAACAACAGCAGTTTGATTTATATACAGATCAAATATTAATCTGATTAATCGATGGGGACAACCTATTTGATTCAGAAGAGGAAACAGCTTGTGCCAGCTGACTTTATCAAATGCTTTTTCGAAGTCCACAAAGCACACGTAAAGGTTTCTGTTTACACTTAACATCTTTTCTCCAAGACATCGCAAGGACCCGATAGCATCACGTGTAGACATAATCTTTCGAAAACCAAATTGAGAGTTGTCTAGATACTGTTCGATGTATATTTACATCCTTTTCCTTAAAATCTGCAGAAGTATCTTTGATGCATGAGGGATGAGACTAATGGTCCGATAGTCACTACATTCAACTGGTACAGTCTTCTTTGGAATTGGAATGATGATGCTGGTGTAAAACTCCTGAGGCCATTTACCTTCTTCGAAAATTCTTGCTACCAATTTGAATATCCATTCAAGTGTGCTATCCCCACTATTCTTGATTAGTTCGGCAGGAACATTGTCAATACCTGGTGTTTTACCCATGGATATTGATTTTAGAGCTTCATCGAACTCTGATCTAATAATTCTATCTTCTGCAATTGACCTGTCTTCATTGCCACCTGTTGGCAAAAGGAATGGAATTGGTTCTGCGTATAGATCTTCAACATACATCCACCAGTGTTCCTTCTTGTAATTCAGGTCTGATATAGGATTCCCATGTGTATCACGGAACTGTCTAGTGCGGAATCCTTTTTGTTTCTTAGTAGTTTCCCTGATCTTTTGGTAGGCTAAATCTGTTCTTCCTTGTTTTTGCAGAAATTCGATCTCTTCGCATTTTGACTGCCACCACTCCATTTTCTTCTCCCGACAGAGTCGATCAATCTGGTTCTTTAGCATTCGGTAGTTATTTCTGCCTACTTCTGAAGAGTCGTTTTTAAATTTTCTTCTTTCATCCATCTTTAAGATAATGTCCTGTGTGATCCATGGTTTGCGATTCACTCTTTCCACAAATCCCACATAGGCTTCAGCAGCCTTTTCGATAGAGAATTTGGCTATTGACCACAAATGATCAACAGTTTGTGAGTTGTTTGCAAATGATGATATGTTGTCATCAGTGACTTCCTGGTATTGCTTTTTAGTCCGCTCGCTTTTAAATGCTTCAAGATTCCACTTCTTTGTTGGTTTTCCCTGACTCCTGCGTTTAAATTTCAGTTCCGTACTCATTACTAGTAGAGAATGATCAGAACAGATGTCAGCGCCCGGATATGCCATGGATTTCTTCACTTGATTTTTGTATCTTTCCTTGACAAGAATATAGTCAATCTGGTAACGTTGATCATCACCTGGCTTTTTCCAAGTATATCTCCGCTTCTTTGGTGAGGTAAACCAAGTGTTACTTATAACGAACCTCTCTTGTTCACAGAATTCGAGAAGACGTTGACCACGTGAATTTCTTCTACCAAGACCATACCCTCCTACTGCAAATCCTTCTTTTCCCTCACCAATCACTGCATTCCAGTTTCCCATTATAATAATGTTCTCGCTAGCCTTTGTCTTACGCAGTAATTCTTCCAGCTTCTCATACATTTCTTCGACCTTATCATCATCACTGCTGGACGTAGGCATATATACTTGCACCACAACTAAATTTACGGGTGTTGCCAGAAAACGTGCTATGATAATTCTGTTCCCAATAGCTTCAACATCCAGTAGGGCTCTTGAAGAGTTAGCATTTAGTACCAAACCTACACCGCCTTGACCATTCTCACTTCCGGAGTGCAAGACTTTGTAGTCTCCGCTTGTGAACTCTCCTTCTTCTCTCCAACGTATTTCAGCTAATCCTAAAATATCTAATTTATGTCGGTCTATTTCTCTTTTCAAGTTCTCTAGTTTCCCAGCTTGTAACATAGTTCGAACATTCCATGTTCCAATTTTAAAATAGTGATTTCTCCGGATAACGACCTGAGAGGCCCCATTTCCTCTCCTGCCGGGCCCGACATCATTCCTTTGAGGTGTGATCCCGCAGTTGCCAACTTCACTAACATTTGTCTTTGGACTCATCATAGGTTTTCTTGGGATACACATAAAGGTCTTTAATGGAGTGGTTTCCCGTTGCCTTCTCCATTCTTATGCTGTTGACCAAATCCTGCTGGTTCATCCACCTTTAGGAGCGATTTCTCACTCCAAGGACAAAAGAGTGCCCTGACCCTATCTGCAATTTGCGAAAGAGGGGAGCCACTTATACCGGCGGCTGCTCGGTTCCCTTTTAGTCGCCTTTTACGACAGGCAGGGAATACCGTGGGTCTATTCTACAGCCCCAACCCACAGAGGTCGTTACACTACTTAACAGCAATTTATCGATTTGTAACATGTAAACTTAACTGTCTTCGTCCGAGAATTTGATAATGCTTCAGTATTCTTTCTATTCTGCATTGTATTCACTGACAGAAAGAATATTAATAGGAATACTCACAGAAGGCGAAATGAGATATCTTCATGAATTCATCTCATTGGTTTAGTCACAGCTAATCATAACCTGTACTCCGCTCATGCAATTTACGTAAGGCAACAATACACTTATTTGCTGTTTTAACATTCATGTTATTTCACTATGAATTGGTGCCTTAAAATCAAGCATATCACTTTCAAACACTATTCAGTGTGATCATTCAGAGAGAAGTGTACATACATCCAACTGTAGAATATATCCTACCAACATGAGGTTATGTAAGTGAACAATGACCGTGTACTATAACGTTACCAAAAACTGCGAAGTGAGTCCTCGCTATCACAATAACGTAATATGCACTATGAATAGGCAACCTATTAACACTGTATAAACTGTAAAATATTATAAAAGAGACGAAATGTCCATATAAAATACATAAAATACAGGATCGAAAGTCTTCCCAGACTCGCTGAGTCACGGCCTTCTCTTCATTAAAACTGAAATATCTTGACAAGTAATACATTGTGCTACGATGACGTTTGTTGGCTTGAGAGAATATGCATCATACGCATTGTCCACTGAGCACCAACTTGCTTGATTCTGTCATCATTGCACCTAAGTCACGTTTCACCTTTTACTAAAACTGAAATGCCTTGACAAGTAGGGTGCTAAGAATACGTTTGTTGGCTTGAGACACTCTGCACATTACCGGTACGCATTATCAATTGAACTCCAATTTATTTGATTCTGCCATCCGTGTCATTGCGAATATTCATTTTACCATGACTATATTTCTGACCAAGCTGTGTGCTGGCCGTAGTGAGGGGAGGAGCAAGTCAAGTGTTCTGTAACACGCGTGCGTCCAGGAGCCAGATTAAAGATTATCCTGATGATTTAATATTTAGCAAACTTACGAATTGTTGGAAGTTGCATTTTATACTGACACTGACACTTAGTTATGCAGCTTGGCACCAGATGCCATAGGCTATGCCCTCGCAAGGGTAGCCTAATATACCATCCGACACAGCGGTTTTCCATGGAGATTACTCACATGGGTACATGGAAATTGATGTCCTGTACAGTGATTTGAGCTATAGGTACAACTGAAGTCGGTCAAGATCTAGTGTAAACAACTCTATTAAAGTAACGAATAAAATGAATTAGGGGAATGACCGCACCTAACCTTAGCTAAGATCCGATACAAGCATTATAATTTTTGATAAACACCTTAATTACCATGGTCCAGGTAACATGGGGCGATAGTACTCTATCGTGGAATCGCCTCATTAGTGCAATATGTGTATCTTGGCATTGCAAGACCTGACCTTCATTTTTAGCCTACTTTCGATTTTTGCAAAAAATGAAAGTAGACTTATGAGATCAACACAGGGCGAAAAAATTGTGTGTCTGTCTGTGTGTGTGTATGTGTGTGTGTGTGTGTGTGTGTGTGTGTGAGTCTGTGTGTGTGTGTGTGAGTGTGTGTACTCTGAATGTCTGTCCCCCCCTATCAGTTCGAACATGGTGAAACCGAATTGAACGAAATTTGGTACAGAGGTAGCACTAGCAAAGGGCACCTCAGTGTCATATTTTATATCGCCGCCATCTTTACCAAAACTGAATGGCGGCCACTCAAACGTTCAAAACGTAAACTCAAATTACGGCTAAACTAATCATCCGATCTCTACCAAATTTGGTGACAACATACCTTTATATAGGACGCGTCTTTCACCCAAACTTCAAGGTCATCGGCCTTGCCCTTTCAGGATGGCGGCCGTGTGGATCATGCAACCATTATAAACAATAGCTTAAGACCTACCAATTCCGATTATCGAGCCTAGGGTGGTTTAAGCTATCATGAAGGTCGTGATCCGTTATTTATTATAATTTAATATTATAATATTATACTGTATGAGTGGCTTAAAAGAGCTGAGCCGTCTCTGCCACACGACAAGATGGCAGCTGTCCTCATGAGCCTGTCTTATATTACAGTAGTTTTAGTATGTTATATGTGATATACCCTACTGATACAATAATATAAACTTTGTATGAAATGATCTATAATGAAGTTGTTCTGCAGTGAAGAAATCGTTTATTTCAAGTCATTATTTGCCAACAGGTTGCATCTAATATATCAGTTAAGAACACCATGATGTTAAGGATATAGTTAGCTCCGGGCTAGCGTGTTAGTCTGTCACGCAGTTGACTGGGGATCGAATACTGCTACAGTTGACCTTTTTTTTCTTGAATTCTTTTACAAATGATGTGCACAAGTTCTTACCACAGATACTGAATAAAATGTCATTTAGCTCAAAGGGGAGGCTAATGTATACACTCGTTTATTAATAAAATCACAGTCCCAGCATTGCACATAAACAGAAGACATTAGGAAAAGGAGAATAGAAGAACTAGATACACGTTGTCATCAACCACAGCCTTCTTAATGTCTCTGTACGGTGCTGTCCTCTTGTGGGTTATGTGGGTAATATTGTTCCAAACATACGGCTGTGTAAATACCTGGCCTTCTGAAGTATGGCAATTTTGTAATACTGGTAGTTCAACTATTAGCCACGATCGCGCTCCGATTACCTTTAAACACTGCCAGTAGGATCACCTCCCTCCTGGCTACTTTAAACTGCCTGCTCATTGAACACCCAGAGGCGTACAACATTAGTACATTATGCAACGAGCCTATAATGGCCATAATTGAGACACGAGTAGTTTTATAATTTCCATTTTTTTTTTTTAGTCGTTTACCCTCCAGGTTGGTGGAACCCACAGACTCAGCGAGGGAACTCACCACTACCGACTCTACGGGCAGTGTCCTAGAGCTGGGAACATCGAATCAGAAGGGATACAACTGGTGAGGTGGGATCGGCACCTCGCCCAGGAGGCCTCACCTGCAAAGCGAACAGGGGCCTCATGAGGGAAGGTAAGGGATGGTGAGGATGGATAGGCAAGGAAGAGGGAAGGAGGCGGCCGTGGCCTTGAAGAAGCTACTGTCCCCGATAATCCGGATAGTAGGCTGTCAGATATCCGCCCCCTCAATCGGATTGCCAATAATCAATCGCACCGGCACAGCTACATCAATGAAGATGGCACTGACAGATACTACCGAGATTAGAGCACAGCAGTTAACAAGAAATTATTGTGAAACACACCAAAATAAACGGGGGTTCATACTTACCTTTACTTACCTCTTCAAATTAATCTCGGGTCTGGGTTGTCAACTGGATCACTTAAAGTATGCCCTCACAATAACCTCCACCACGATATTTAAAAATGAACCAAGACGGAAACAAGAAACTTTAAACTGTACAATAATTTATTTCATATAAAGGAATAATATAACAAAAATTGAACAACAAAATAAACGTGGCAATCAGAAGCCATTGTCAATATAACCATGTCCTCCTGTAGGACTTGTAGACGTTACATACAAAATCTCAGCTTTCACTAGCTTATAAAGAACGTAATAATAGTAATACACTGGGAATGGATAAGGGAGTTGGGACGAGACATATAGCAATTGTTTTTCTTTTTCATAAACATCACACTTTTATTTATAACCGCAAGGCTGCTGTGTAGGCGACATTGGCCTCTAACAACCAGTTGTCTGGCCAGCTGCGATCCACCCTACATCATGTCGCATGCCAACCTCGTCAAATGGACTCACCTGTCCAGCCAACGTTAGCATGTGCTAGTTACATCAGAGCCTAGCTCCTTCTCAAGACACTTTAAATGTCCTCAACTTAACTCAAATATTATCACGCAAATCTTTTAAATGCTCCATTCACATGTCACTGGATTACTCTAATAATCCCAAAACTTGTTTAATTACATAATCCAAATGTTTAATTAGCGTTGTTTAGAGTATATAAAAAAACGTTAAATGTTAATAACAAAAAGCTCTTTAATTGTATATAACAATATTAAATTGTTTATGACATTGTCAAACGACAATTGAAAAATCTATACACGACTCTATTAATTCCTTTCGTTCCAAATTATTATTAAAGATATTTACATAATTATTTACAATATTAATATTATTTATAAATTTTAGAAATACATTAAACCACACGTTTATCCGGTTGATAGTTACTTAAATCGTGGTGATATAATCGACCAATGAAGGTTAGTTATATTTAAATGTTATATTTAGGTTTAATAAGGTTTTAATAATTATTATTATTATTTGTGACGGTAACCTCCATTCAAAATCGTTATCTCAAATTAATTAAGCACTCTTGTTAATTATAACAGTAACCTCACATGATTAATTTTCAAAGGACCTGGACAATACTCTCAGCGGAAAAATACCTCGCTCCAAACGCACAAAATTGCACAAAATAGGCCCAGAATTCATCATATATCTCAATATATATGGCATCAAAATCTTCCACAATACATACAAAAAAACCTCCACTTACAAATTCTTCAACATCATTAATTACTGTGGGAACCTCCTTCACTTATTCAAGGGCATTATTCATCAGCGACTTTTACACGTCCACTGAACTAACGATTATACATCCATTGTTCCTCTTTAAAAATTCTTATATTCATTAATTGTGTCAAACTGTTATTATATTTAAACTTCGTGGGTTTCATTCATGAATCGATATGAAGTAAAAATTTGCCAATCACAAATAAATTTAATAGCAAATACGATTATACACGCCTTCCTGGTCTATCAAAATTGAGATTAATATCTTCAAAGTATTGCAGTATACAAATACTATCTTCAATCAAAGTTCATCTAAACTGCATAAATAATCGAATAGAATACAATTAGACTGTGGAATGCAAA
The DNA here is from genome assembly GCA_946902985.2 of Meconema thalassinum. Classification (NCBI taxonomy): domain Eukaryota; kingdom Metazoa; phylum Arthropoda; class Insecta; order Orthoptera; family Tettigoniidae; genus Meconema; species Meconema thalassinum. The sequence continues at coordinate 437,620,711 of OX336393.1, read as the reverse complement.
CATTATTGTTCCAATCTAGAAATGAGAAAAACTCCTATCAAATGTTCATTTCTATAGTGTATTCAATAAATTGTAATCAAAGTTCATACTTCATAACATTGTCTATAATGCAATGGTATTTCATAATTGACGATAAATGTCTATGTTGCAATCATGTTCATAAAACGACTAGTATTTCCAGGATCGTCGATACAGTAATAGATTTTAACGCTCTAAAATCTTTTAATACTTCTTCTTTCTTGAGAATGACAGAAAATTGGTCAAAGTAATTTATTGAATAGAATTACTTTAATAAAGTGACACGCTGTCTGAATTCAAATCTGCCATAGAAAATCGTTAACTTTACAGTCAAATCGTGACTACAAAAATATGCAAATTACAGAAAGAATATATTATATCAGTCTCAACTGATCCAAAATTATTTTAAATATGCCAATGACATAACAATGTCTGAATAAATCGTAGAACAAGGCATAACTCATCGAAGTGTACTGAGTACAGAAATATCAAGCAAGAATATGGGGCAAATATATGGGACAGAAAATATGGTAAAAATGGTTGCTCAGATATCGCTAAATGGCTCAAATAAAACAAGAAACGTTCACGACTACCTTATCTGTTGATTGAAGTTCTAGAGGAAAATTTCCAAAGAAGACTGCTGATGATTCCATTTCACCAACGTAAAGATGTGCTCCGACCTCGAACCTGGAACCAGCGCCCTCGGAGAATAGAACTCCTTCCTCCTCCGGATATTGCACTGCTCCGTGTAGACGATAGACATCCTTCTGGCAAAACTCTTCTTTGTGAGCCGGGTCCACCCTGGCCTCTCTTGAAAGTTCCCTGAAGTTCTGGCAAAAATTCGTCATGAAGTTTATTGCAGTTATTTCTGTAGAAATATTCATAATTGTAGAGTATGAAAATATTTCCACTGCCATTTGATATAATTCAGCGTTGGACCACGATGCATGAGTGTAGTTGGATGTTCACTACATGCTCGCTTTTGTAGAATGGCGATTAACGAAGTTCCATGCTGCTATTTCACTCCATTGATATATGTCCCAATTGCATTAAAGTCCTTAGCCTTCCATCTCCATTTCCGTTATAATAGTTGAAAGAACTGCCATATTATATTGTTGCATATTAGAATGTAGCGTTGTATCACCAAATGCAATATGTAGTATCACGGTTACAATACACGTGTTAGCCGTAGCGTAGAATGTGGTGTTATAGAAGTGCTTCTCAGGTGGCGAGAAAATCACTTTTGTCTGCCGTCTTAAAATGCCAATATCTTCCAAATTATAATCGTGAAAATTTTCAACTTTACTACACACTTCAATACTGTTATGCACAATAGAATTAGCATATAGGCATTAGCTAACTCCTGATGTATATTCTTGTAGACTCGTTAATGTGTGCGTTTCAACTTCGCCTAACCGGGTGAGTTAGCCGTGGTGGTTACGGCATGACTAATGGCAGTCGCTCACATCCGGGAGGCGAGGAGGTTCGAATCCCCCCGCCGGCAACCTTGAAGATGGTCTTCTGTGGTTTCCCATCTTCCTTCCAGGCAAATGCCGGGGTTGGTCCCTCACTATAGGCCACAGCCGCTACCTTCCAACTCCTCGTCCTCCCCTTCCAACTTTCCTCCCCAACGGTACTTGTAGCTCACCCATTGGGTGTCCGTCTCGAAGCAGCTACAAAACTGGCGAGCCGAACATGTCCTCGGACACTCCCGGCACTAAAAGCCATACGCTAAAAAAAAAAAAAAACTTCGCCTAGTTTCAATCACCGTAAAATGGTACTGCTGCACTGCTCCGTGCTCGTTCGATGCGGTGGGCTTTACCACGCGCTAATAACGACTTGCTTCACTGAATCACTCGAAAACGACTATAAGACACCAGAAATATGATCAATATGAGATATGAGAGCTTCTCTCTGCTGTGCAAGACCTTTTATCAACTTCTTAAGGGGCGTATCCATCCCTTCCATAGCTTGTTCCTGCGTCATAGCTAGAAATTCTAACTTTGGCTATACTTGACGGATTTTCAAATTTCAAAAACTCAAAATTAATTTCTTCAAAATTCCAATTCAATGCCATAACTGAAAATAGATTTCCAGAATTCTGCATTCCAAAAGTAATAAAATACGGTAGTTTCAGTAATCTCCGTCTCCCTCCAAACTATCGTTCATTGGTTCGAGTCTCTCCTCTAATAGCGTAACTTCTTCCTCAGCACAATTCCATGTTTCCCTGCGACTGCGTCGTAAATCTCAGATCTTTCTCGAACAAAATCATGACGTCACCAAGAATCTCAGCTCAATCAGCCTACTTGCATGAAGTCTGCGTCATCCGTGCCTACGTCATAAGTATCCACGTCACAACTATGACAGCCATAACTTTCTTCATATTTGCCAATACAGCCATCGTGGTCTCAATATAATTCAATTTACGGGGGCAGTACCATCCCAGCATTTGCCCGAAGACGAAGTGGGAAACCACGGAAAACCACTTCGAGGATGGCTGAGGGGGAATCGAACCCCCTCTACTCATTTGGGCCACCCCAGGCTGAGTAGACCCCGTTCCAGTCCTCGTACCACTTTTTCAAATTTCGTGGCAGAGCCGGGAATCGAACCCAGGACCTCCGGGGCGGCAGCTATAATTTCCATACGAGTGTTTTAATTACCATTATAGGGGAGTTGCATTCGACTGTTTATGTTTGACGATAATTATAACTTTATTATGTGTTTTAACATAAATATTCATAAATATCTGTTCAGTCACTAGACTGTTGTGATCGGGTGCTGCGGTGGGTAGTATATCTCTGTTTCCTAAGCTCTCTGGACAACCGACGCATGTGCTCTGTGTGCTTCAATGCCATATGTTCAGATTGTGCTCCAGTATTCAGTAAAACTGTCACCGAAGTCGTTTCAAAACCACGCGCTGTGTAGAAATTGATTTTGGGGATATTAAGGTACAGTGCCATTTCTTCTCTCAGTTTATTTACGGGAACATATGGACGGTGCAATTTCGGTAATTTATATAGACATGTTGGATTTTGAACGCATGCGCGAAGGTATCCTTATCTAATTGGTCACACAACTGTTTCTTGAGCTCTGATTTGTGGGAGAAACTGTTTCATAATGAAAAATAGTGTTATAATGAGCCTAATTGTGATACAGTTTTCTGACACATAATAGTTAGGGTCGAACATAAAAAATATTAATTCACTGCTAGGTCGCTGCACCAACCTACTGTGATCGGCGCGGATTTTTAAAGGGGAAAGTACCCAAAACGAAAGATTCTTAAGTTTGCAGGCTGGCTTAATATAGAGATTAACGGACGTGAATGCATTACAATAAGTTAGTAGTTTAGTTATTCAATCATCATGAAGTATATAATATTGATTTTGACACTTACTGGCTAATTATCAATATAAAAGAAAACAAACACTACATGGTGGTAGAGGATTTAGGGATGAGGACAAAGAGTTATAAATATACCCATACATTTAGGAGAAAGTAGGCTATATGTTCTTTGCTGAACATCTTGTTAAAGCATGGAAAGCTACTCTATTATATTTATCATGGCGCTGATATGTGGGCCAGTTTAGAATACAGGTCACCATAGGCGCAGAGGTGTATTCTATTTATCATGGCAAGGCCCAAGTGGGGCATTCGACAGTACAACCGAGTCCTTGGATGGTTGCTGCGATGTCTTACGAGGCTCAAGCTACTAATCCTTTCCTCCTATTTATCATGGCGCCCAGGTTTGTGAAGCTTATGGGATTTAAGGAAACCCCATAGATTTTATGGTATTTCATGGGGAAAACCATAATAATTATTTTTTTGCCTCAAACTGTGTTTGAGTGATTTTTGAGTTCAGTAGGCTTTTGACGTAACGCAGAATCTCTCTATTGAGAAGAGAATTACCCAAGGGTATGAGCGCTTTGCACCCAATCCACAATTTATCCAAAAATCCAAAGTTTTAGTACAATCTTGCAATATGTGTACAGTGTCTTGTATTTCTCTTCAAAGCGAATCCACACATGTTTCCAGGAAGCCTGCCTATGTTTCAAAGTGTATTGTTGTAAGAATGGCTGGTACGGAGGGAATTTTGCAGGGGATTGCAGAGTTAAAACTGCATTTTGACAATGTTAATGAACAGAATAAGCTGGAAGCCAAGGCTTTCCAGGATGAAATAAACAGTCGTTTAGATGCCAATCAGGAGGCAATTAATGCAAATCAGGTTGCAATGAATAATAACCAGATTGAATTGAGTAATCGGTTAGAATCTAATCAGTTGGCAATTAATGCAAATCAGGTTGCAATGTATAAGAATCAGGAATAAATAAATGATAAGCTAGGTCAAATGCAAGAAACAATTAAGACCGAAGTAACAGAAACCGTTGTAAGCATTATATCAGAAATGCAGGTTAAAACCGATAAGCGTTTCGAGGCTATAGAAGCCAAACTTGAAAGTAATTTACAGGCATGTAAGCACGCGCAGGATGAAACCAACAGTAGGTTAGATGCGCTGTCTAATGACATTAAGGATATTCAAATCCAAAATGAGGCGAATCTCGAACGCCAAGCGAAACAGTTTTCAGAATTTACTAGAACGGTAGATCAGAGGTTAGAAGAAAACGACAATAAGTGGGACGAGAAGTTGAAAAGTTATGCTAGAGCGATTAACGGGGATCTAAAGAAGCAGGATCAGAACATATTAGATCAATGTCAGGAAATTGGAGAGATTAAGGCTATCGCTAACGAAAGTAAAGAGCTGGTAGGCAACATGAAGGGTCAGATGAGCAAAGTTCATCAAGAACTGGACCAAATCCAAAGCGACATTGTTATCGTTAACAAAAATCAAGAGGAAAACAGAGGGGAAATCGTTAAGGTCCGAAATGAAATATCAAAGGTCAATGGACATATCCAAGAGGAAATTAAAGGGTTGAGAGAAGAACTCGAAGTAAGAGAAGGCCAGAAGACAGAGGCAAGCGACAAGACCCTTGCTCAAATAAAGGAAGATGTAGAGGATGAAATATCCCATATCAAGCAAAGCCTGAAGGAAGATAAGAAGAAAATATTTCAAGTGGCAGAAAAAAATAGAGATAAGCTTAGCAGAATAGAAAAAGAGGTAATTACTCGACTGGAAAGAGCAGAGATGCGCCACAATCAAATGGAGACTAGGATAATCGCACAGGAGGAAACCCTAATGAATGATCCTAAGTCCAGTGAAGGCAGCGTGGAAGATATGAGGAAAACCAGGTGGGCAGATTTAGAAACCCAGCCTATAATAAGGAATGCTACAGGCCCAGGCGAAAGTACTTATATGACGCCAGGTGCACCAGTTGCAGCCTCTACGCCGCATGAAAATGCTATGCACACCCAAGTGATAAACGTAATCAGAGCAAGCGAAGAGAAACCAAGGAAATTCTCAGGTAGCCATTGTAATATGACACCGAAGTATTGGTTGAAAGAAGTGTCTGAATATTTGAAAGATGCGCGGATACCACAAGAGCGCAGGCTACGAGCCATAGAGAAACTAACAGAGGGAGAATGTGCGTTATGGTTTCGCAGTTTCCGTTTTACCTTCGATACTGTCGAGGAGTTTCGGGAAGCTTTTTTGAAGCGGTACTGGGATCCAATAACACAACAGAATTTACGATTGGATTTGTATTATAAAAGATACAGCACCAACAATCCAACGAAGTACGCAGAATTCTTCATCTCTCAAATGTGTCGGTTCAAGGAACTTGACCAAAAACCTAGCGAGCTGGAGCTATGTACTGCTATTGCCAAGCAGCTTCCTTATGAAATCCAAAGGCTGCTGATCTCGGCAAATGCAAAAACCGCAATGGAAATGGAGGCAGTTCTTAGGCAATCAGACCTCACAACATCCAATACTATGCGTCAGAATCGAACCGTGGAACAGGTACACGTGACCAACACGCAGACTGACCAGTACCAAGCTCCGAAAAGTAATAAAGCTACTAGCACTGAAACGTTAGATTCCAACGGACGTCAATGGGAACATGAACCCAGAAGATGGCAGCCGAAGTATAAAGGGAATGCTGGTAGAGGAAGAGGAGGCCGAAATTCTTGGAATCAACAGAATACCAGGGGTAGACCGTACCAAAATAATGGAGGTAACAATGCCCAAGAAGGCAACAATAGGAATTGGAGACCCCAGGAAAGAAGACGTAACTTTGATGACGAGGTAGAGGAACGTTATCACGCTTCATTGCAATACCTCAATGAAAGGGGAGAAGAACCCCAGAAGCAACAAGTCCGCTGTCAAGAAGCTATGCAAAATAGGACGTCGCCAGACAGATATGGAGACGGAGCCAAAAGTTTGGAGTTACAGCACAGCGAACAGGAGAGAAGAAACTCTAAGGGGACTGGCGCTGTAGAATAAAAACTCCAAAATTAGAAGAATTTGAGAATGATGGATGGAAGTCGGTCAACATCATTAATTGGATAGCCAAACCAGAAGAGTTAATCGAGGATACAGGAGGATCACAGGTCATGGTCAAAAGAGAATTGCCTATTATATTAGTAAGAGTGGCAGGGTTGAAGATAAGAAGTCTGTTAGACACGGGTTCAACAGTGTGTCTTATGACACAAGCTTTGTATAATGAGATAGCCCAGAGAGAAAATGTTTTGGAAATACCTATCTCAAGTGTCAAAATAAAAGGTGTGATTCCAGACAAAACGATGATATGCAAATATCTGGTATTCCTAGATTTACAGATAGGAGGCTCTATGTTTTCACAGAGTTTTCTACTAGTAAACAAATTGCCTTTTAACCTTATTATTGGGGCAGAGTTTATAAGGGAATACAGAGTGGTAATAGACCTATCGCAGGACAGAGTTATGTTCCGTGTGAACGAGGAAGTCGAGGGCTTAGAGGTCTCACTCAATCAGAATGAACCAGGGACAGATGAACAAGTATGGCATACATACAGAGACGTGGCTGAGGAAGAAGTGTTAGCTATTGAGCAGTTAGAAGATGAACTGAAAACACTAGCCGCAGACATGGAGAAAGATCTGGAACCCGAACTGGAAGAACATATTTCGGAAAAACTAGAAGAAGCAAAAATTGGTCCAAGAGATAAAGAGAATTTAAAGAAATTATTATTGGAACAGAAGGAAATCTTTGACTCTACACCTGGTCGTATAAAGAACTTCACTTATGCTTTCCAAGTTAGTGACTGGACACCATTTAGGCAGAAACCCTACCCTATAGCCGAAAAGCACTATGCTAAGGTCAAAGAAGCAATTCAGGAGATATTGGAGGTCGGTGTTATTGAGAAAACACCTACGCCTTATGTAAGCCCATTGGTAATCGTACCTAAGACAGACGGGACTGTCAGAGTATGCCTGGATCTGAGACACTTAAATATGAAGGTAATTCCGGAATTCGACCAAGTACCACCTATTAAAGAAATCCTCAAAAAATTTAAAGGGAAGACCATATTTACAAATTTTGATATTACTTCAAGCTTTCACCATCTTGAATTGGAGAAGAAAACTATTCTGTTGACAGGATTTATGTTTGATCAACATACATATACGTTTTTAAGGTTACCTTTTGGTTTGAAAACAGCTGGTTCAGCTCTGATAAGAGCGTTAGATCGCAATCTATCAGATGATGTTAAAGAGAGTACCATTAGATACGTAGACGACATTCTACTCACATCAGAAGCTCTGGAGGAGCACATGAGAGACCTGAAGAAGTTGCTGGATAACCTTCGAGATGCTAATTTAAGGTTAATATCAAGAAATCGCACTTCTGTCAGAGGGAAGTTAAATTCCTAGGGCACGTTATTGATGAAAATGGAGTTAAACCAAACCCAGAAAAATTAGAGGTAATTCGAAATTTTCCTCGACCCACGAAAGTAAAGCACGTCCGACAGTATTAGGGAGTAATTGGATTCTTTTCCAACCACTGCCCAAAATATACTACTACTGTGGCACCCCTGCAGGATCTATTGAAGAAAGGCAGCAGGTGGAATTGGACGGAGCAATGTCAAGAAGCGTTCGTGAGGTCAAAACAAATGCTTTTGCAATACGTGAAGCTGGGATAACCTGATTGTACCCAGAAGTTCATAATACAGACCGATGCATCACTTGTTGGGATAGGAGCGATGCTGTTCCAAGAAAATGTTGATAAGCCCGAAAAGGAAGTTTTTATTGCCTTTATAAGTAGGAGACTGAAGGCCCATGAGAAGAATTACACGATCACAGAGATAGAGTTGCTCGCAATTCTGTACGCATTGCAGTACTGGCGCAAACTCATATATGGCTTTCAAATAGTCCTCAGAACAGACCATAAAGCTTTAACATTTTTGTTAAAGACAGACTTGTCTAGCCAGAGGTTGACAAGATGGTCCCTGTATATTCAACAGTTCAATGTGGAAATAGAATATTGTCCAGGGAAAGAAAATGTAATACCGGACATATTAAGCCGATACCCAAGAGAAGAGGAATCTTTAGCTGTCCAGATTGAAAATCGAGATCAGAAGACATTAGATGACTTGAAGAATCTTACCAATCTACAACGTGAAGACCCGTGGTTGAAAATGATGATTGATTACTTCGAGGGACGTTTAGCAAGGGGAACTGCGATATACAGAGAGGCAGAGGCGTTATCAATAGATTATGTATGGTACAATCAGATGCTACACAAGTGGGATGATGTAGATCATACACGTCAAAGAATTGTTATTCCTGCATCTTTGCAGAGGAGATTGGTATGGCTAGCACACAGAGCGTTTGGACATCCCGGTATAGACAAAATAACTGCTCTACTGAAAGAAGCATTCACTTGGCCAAAGTTAAGAGAAACTGTGAGAAATGCTATTAGGACATGCGATTTGTGCCAAAGGGTAAAGCCAAATCCCTTTTTAATGAAACAACGACCCATTCCGTTGTTATCAGATAAGCCAAGGCAGCTAATGAGTGTAGACAATTTTGGACCACTGTCTAGAGCACGTAGAGGCAATAGACATATGTTTGTAGCCATGGATGTATTCTCAAAAATGGTGGTATTATGCCCCATACAGATGACCAGCTCAAAGCAGGTATTGAAACGCCTGAAAGAGAGAGTTATTCCGATACTTGGGAAACCGGATAACCTACTCTCAGACCATGAGAGTTGTTTTACTAGCGTAGAATTTCGTCGGGAATTGGAAAATCTAGGATTTAGGCAGATTTTATCTACCATTCGCCATCCTGAGGCAAGTCCAGTTGAGCGTGTTATGAGAGAGATACAGAAGTACATGAAAATTTACTGCTCTGAAGAGAACTGGAAATGGATCGATTTCTTGGATGTAATAGAATACTGCATAAATAATACTGTGCATGAGGCGACAGGTCAAGTGCCCGTGACTCTACATTTGGATCAGAGACCGGAGAGGCCATGGACTGGTGTTATTCCATTACCTGTAGACGCACAGCCAGGACGAGAATTGAGGATCCAGCGAACCTCCAAATATCTCCAAGCACAGGCAGAGAGACGCCAGAGAAGAAATCGTGCGAAGCGATATCACAGACTGCTTCTCATTGGAGAAAAAGTGTTAGTCAGGAAACCAGCCAGTTCAGATCCAGAAGCACGGTAGTATAAAAAGTTCATTTTCGGTTATCACGGCCCGTTCGAGGTGATAAGAGACCTACAGAATAATGCATATAGGATAAGGCATTTAGAAACGGGAAACGAGGTCGTTTTGAATGCAGCCAACCTCAAAATTTATTATTCACCAGAAGAATTTGATGAACAAGAGGAAGTAATAGCAGCGCACACCCAACTGGACGTGGACAGCAAAGTCGGCCAGGCGGTCAGACTTGAAGGTTCACGCAGCGGGACGGACAGAGAAACGAGCAGCTTGCCCAGTGAAGGGAGCGGACAGCCAGAATGCCAGTGTCTGCAACAGCTTTACAAAGACATGGTCGAAGCCGCTAGGGAGGTTGAAGCATTGAAAGAGAACCTCCGTCGAGAGAATGCACGGCTTAGGCCTGAGCTCAGAGTGGAAGGGGGAGGCAGACAAACCTACTCGCAGCCAGACGAGGTGAAGGACCCCTAATGTAAACACAGACAGATGGGACAGTCAGCCGGTTACTTACAGAAGGTCACTTGTAATTGACTTCTATAAGTTTTGCAAGGGGAATATGAACCCAACGGGGTTAGGCTGACTGGTGTCGAACGTGGATCTCAGAGATAGTGAGCTCAGAATTGAGGTTCCGGCAAGGAACGAACACGAGATCTTTTGAGGGAGTTTTAGTTGTAAAAACCCCTAGAGGAAATTACATATTAAATCACTGTTGTGATATCAACTAATGCTGACATTATTTATTAATTTAATGCAGGGAATATTAGTAGAACACAGCATTAATGGGCTGTATGAAGCATACGAATCTGGACTTGAGCACAGGAGTTGGAGCGTTTGACATTTTGCAAATGACTCCAGAAAAGTGGAAGGAGATTCTTGGAGCCTTGTCACTCTTGCTGACCTACTTAAGTCGTCTGGAGCAGGTCATGGGGTTAAATAATGGCCAAGTTCTTCCCCGTTTCAGAAAAGAAACGCTAGTGGAGTGGGAAGATACCAGTGAAAATTAATGATTACTCGTGATTGGAGCAACGCAGTGACATGAGGGTTGCCCACATGTGAATGTTTAGCCGGGAGGCTAATTATCAAGCCAATAAACAGTGAAATCGAGGCATATTTAATGGAAGGCGCAAGTACACAGTATTTTGGGAGTTAGCGGAATGCTATAACCGTGCTGTCGGAGGTTTTTAGGTGACGCGGCGTCCCCACGCTATGGCAAAGGCAATTAATATTAATTAATTGGCCGATCGATCCTCGAGCACGCATACAGATTGGTGACCAGCGAGGAAAAAGGAACCATATAAGCATTAATTCAAGACCAGAATCATACTGTTAGAGAAAAGGACACTGCGGGGGAATTCGCGGTCTACTTTTTCTATTCAAACGAATATAAGGGAGTGGACTCAGGTCAGAGGGGACAGTTGTACCAGACTCTAGCGCGGAGCGAATGCTGCTCGGGTCCAGGAAAAGAACGCGCGCACAAAGACTTGAACATTTTTAGTGTTAATAGGTGTATCCGCCGTGCAGTGTAATGCACAAATTGAGAATAATTAATAATATACAGTTGAACCAAGCGCTGGGCAGAGATCATGCAGCTCTGGTCCAGGAAAGGGACGCGCACAAAGACTTTAATATTTTTTATGAATTATCAAGTGTATTAGCCGTGCAGTAAAACATTTATTAATCACATTTATTAAGGACAGTCGTGCCATTTTTGTATAGTCGGCGGTACGAGTGATTATTATTGTGCACGTAGGTAAAGTACCGTGTGATAGACAAGCTAGAACATTTGAGAGTAATAATCTGTACAAGTACAATGCTCAATGGTTAAGCGCAGTATGTAAAATATTGAGTAGGCAGATCTTAGGCTGCTGGACTGCGCAGAAATAAACTTTATTATGCGATCTATGAAATTTCATAGAACACCAATAATTAACGCTCAGGACGATACGCAAGCATATTCATGCTATATCAGGAAGTTTATCTAAGGATAATTGATAGACAGGTGGGGAATCGATAGGAATCCATAGGCAGATAATCGAGACTTTCAATCAGGATGCGGGTAGGAGCGAGGAAGAGTTCGTCAACGCCTGCAGTTCTGATATCTTGCCAGGGAAATTCTACCAGTTAGAAGTGTAAATAGTGAAGTGATGATCTGTTAAATATCTTTAAAATTAATAGTGTAACAAGTGCTATAAAGTGTTATGTGTATAAGGAAGCAATAGCCTCAATATGGAAAAGGAAAGTGCCGTGTGTCTTGTGAGGCCAAAGTTATATAAAATGTGTGTTATCAGTGTAAGAATGTCTTGCTAATTATGCAAATGGCAGGCATTACTGGAAGGAATGAGTGGTTGGAGCCACCTGGATAGCCAATGTGAGTACCCAAAAACCATGATTTTATAGCAGTTATAGTCCAATGTGTATTTTGTGATTTCAAAATTATAAAAGATGCCAGTAAGAGTCAGTATTAGGAGGGAGAACATCAAATTATTATTTGTTGTGATGATTTTAGTAAAGTTGAGATGTTTTTATACATCAGTGAGTGGATCAATCGTTACCACTATTATAAAATGGCAAATCAGTTATATAAAAACTTAACGTAACGAACACGGATGTTCGATTGATAGAATGGTTACGTTGTGTCGGGTTATGGTAATTCATGTCAGTAATAATAATAATAATAATAATAATAATAAAAAGGAATAAACGAATACATCAGGGAAAAAATGTTGTAAGCGAGAGATATTTATACTCATTGGAATATTTATCCATCCAAGCAGTAATATTATACATTAAGGGCTGAGAAAAGCAGTTTAATATCAGAGTATATTGTGTTAATGGGAATAAAATTATGCAAGAATCTAGGAAATGGAAGAGTTTAATAGTGAATTGAATTTGCAGCTTGTGAATAAGCTTGTAGAGTAATTGATAGATTTCTCTTACTAATTAAAGGACGAGATCATAGCATGGGGCATGGAAGCCAGGTAATCTGTTCGACGTGTGAAATATCGTATAGCCTAGGGCGTACAGAGATATTTAGTATGTGCCAGAGTGTATTTAGTGTTGTACCCTAACTCTGAGGATGGATATGGAAAGTTCCGGGTTCGAATCCTGTGGTATGTGAGAGGATAACAAGGAAACCTCTGCATTCATACCTGATCGACCGAGAACTTGTTATTGAATGATTCAGCTCCTGAGAAGCGAATCTAAATTGGCGGCAGTTTGGGCCTGACCGTAGCAGTTAATAAGATACCGCCTAGCCAGTTCGACCAGTGTTTGATTAATTTCGTGCCTTCATATAATGAAATGAACCTATTGAGGCCAGTTATTAATATCCTAAGGTTAGGAATAAACGATTAAACTCGCCCAGAACCTAAATTGCATACCATTCAGTTTAAATCATATGGGATATATGGGTCATTGTGACTACACTATTGTATTTAAAGTTACAAGTTACTGCTTGGAGATAAAGAGAGAAGTGAAAGGGAGACAGAGCTAGTGGAGGACGGAACGAGGGTTTCGTTACCGCCCGCCACAGCCCATTATGCAGCAAGAACCCAGGGGGAGACGTTATACGACCCTTGAAGGTTGTCATTTTAAAAGGGACTAACTTTGAGACCCTGTTTGTAATGAAAGAGTCATTGTTATATTGTATAATGTAATTGTGTGGTTTGAAACACATTGATAATTAAAGATTATCCTGATGATTTAATATTTAGCAAACTTACGAATTGTTGGAAGTTGCATTTTATACTGACACTGACACTTAGTTATGCAGCTTGGCACCAGATGCCATAGGCTATGCCCTCGCAAGGGTAGCCTAATATACCATCCGACACAGCGGTAACGGAAGTTTTGGAATTGAAAGCACAACGGCATGCAGTGGAACTATAGAAAAGGGAACGGTAGGGGTATATTTACATGTAATTGTGGAGTTGCAAGTAGATTCGTTGTGCAACCCATGAATTGGCTAATGCATGGTACAGCATTTAGGTGGGAAGAGAGAAACAAAACACAAAGGTACACATAATGTAAAGTAAGATGTGTTGTGAGAAATAATTAATCTTGTGAAATTAAAGAAGTCACACCAGGTGACATAAGATAATAAGTACAGTTTTTGTGGAAGTTACATGTGCATCAGAGCACGTAAGATGAAGTTTGATGTCAATCTCAGGGTAAAGGATTGAATAATCATATGGATTTAATAGGATAATATGTGAATATTAGTGGATTGTGGGAGTAATTTTGCTTAGTTTTAGTATTATATTTGTTGGGATTGTGTTTTTATGTGTTTGAAGCCATGATTTAGTGCTGAATTAAAGTCTTTAGAATAGAGTTGTGCTTTATCATTGTAGAGTTGATACCTTTTAGTCTCAGATCAAAAATATGCAACTGCTCAGTGGGAGGACGGTACACGCCTGAGAACTGAAGCTAGCTGGAGGCAGAAGCATGTTTTCCATGGCCATTACTCACATGGGTACAGTACCACCTGTTGGAGAAAGCTAGAACCACTAATTATTTAATATTTATCGTATGGATTTTAGTGCCGGGAGTGTCCGAGGACATGTTCGGCTGGCGAGAGACTGTAGCTGCTTCAAGTGGACACCCATGGGGTGAGCTTTAAGTTCCGTTCTTTTTCAAGTAGTTCCATCTTTCGCCACCAGATGTCACTGACACCTAGTGGTCAACGTTGGAACTTTCATTGAGCATTCCAACGAAATCTAACCTAGAAATTTTGCTTCACGCAAGTTAAGTCTGTGGAAGGCTCTTTTACATGCCATAAATCTATAACATGGGACCACCGGCTTTACTTCCCCTCCGAAGGAAGGCATACTGAAGGATTTTAAAGCTCTTGAAAAATCCGAAGACTTCAGCCAGGTTTTAACCCGCGATCTTGGGCACAGCAGTTCAGCATGCTACCGACTACGCCACCGATGCCGCTAAGCATCATAACATAACGTGGTACAGAGAGTGTAGACCTTCACCATTTAGTGGTACATTCCCTGTAACACCATGCATTGAAGCAATGGCAGCTGGTTGTTTATTTTTTGCACCACCTAACCTGAAGGAGATAAAGTTAAAAGTGCAAAGTAAATGGTTAGCCTATATCAGGGCCAATCACACAGCACTCCGGCCGCGCTCTAAGCCAGTGCTCCGAGCGCTTTTGTGGAAGGTAGTTTCAGTAGTGGTGGGAGGAGCTTGGCTGGTTGAGTGCCGCGCCGAAGAGAGCAATGTTTGGCTCAACGTGCAATTGTGAGCGTTTCTTTTCGGTTCTTAGGCTTACCAAAAGTAAACATTGTGCAACGATGAGCGATAGAAACTTGCGAAATTGTTTACGAACAGCTGTGTCCAGAAATGTTGTACCCAATTTGGAGAAGATTGTTTCCTCCAAAACTAAAACTCGTAAAAACGACGGAGCAAAAGTCACTCAAGGTCTGTACTATCTGTTCATATGGGTAAAATGTTGTTGAATTATCCTCTCTAATATGTTCACATTTCAGTCTGGAATAAATCACACTTTTCTTTACTTAACACTTGCATTCGTTACATGCACATTCCATACATCGGAGTACCATTCGATTTGTTTGTGCGGTGTATTTTCTTTGGGGAGGGGAGGGGGGGGGGGAAACAGCGTTATCAATATGATGTCAACAAACCCACAAAAGACGTCGGCCGCACGACTGTTCGTACGTATCTAGTCAGCGCGATCCGAACATCGCCCGTTTGTCTCAGGTCTCCACACTGCCACAGTGTAGTGGTGGTAGGGGAAGGAGCACTAGTCTGATTGCCCAGTGCTCCCCGAGCACTGCCGTGCTCTCAGAGCGCAATGACTGGATGGCCCTGGCCTATATGGTCTCTCACAAAAGAACAGGTAAGTCTACTGTCAAATAAGATAGCCTCAAATATCTGGAATGTGGAACTAAAAAGGCGCGCACGTAGCGACGAACTGTTTCGTCAATAGCAGCCCAATGGTTAAAGCCCAAATTTGTTACAGATCTATATTTTTCATAACCTTTTTCATAGAAAAGCCAAGTTAAATATTAATAACGAAGCTTTGCTCGTAAGTGCATTAGTTTCTGTTCTTTAACGTTGAAGAAGGCCCTAATATGGCTGAAACTGGTACATTTCATTAATTAATTTATTATTGATGTAACATCCTTCCACTCGGTTGCTGGATATTTTTTGTGGGAGTGATTTTGGAAAAGGGACGGAAATGGGACGGAAATGTGTAAGAGTAAACAATGAGCGCGCGCGGTGGCGGAGATTGGTACCACGACGTAATGTTGGCCATGTGGCTATGTGGAATGTATATCGCATACGGTTTACTTCAAGATTTGGAGGCCCCATTAAATATATTCCTACAATAAATCATTGGTACGACGACATACCTCGCCCATGCGCACCTGTCAGGATTTGGCACTGGAGTTTTCCAAGTAGTTATTTCAATGACCAACAGAGTTCACTGTTAACAAGGGATTTGCGCTCCCGGCAGACACATAGTGGGATAACATGTCACATGTTACACATCATATGCGACTACTGTAAGGCTCGGAATTTTTATTATTATTAATATTATTATTACTGACTACATTTATTAAATACTCTTTGGTATTTCATTTAGATTAAATCGACAATAAGGAAAGCTCTTAGATGTGATTAACCCTTACCTTCTCAAAGCGCCCGAATGCGCCCGGATATGAAATTCACTGCTCCCTGCTAAAGCGCCCGAAATCGCCCAGGTATGTTCTGGCAACGGGAGTAAACATTAGGAACTAAGGACTCCATGTAGCAGACTACCGAGATGTATATATTAGCATATTTAAATAAGGATTGGGCAATTTTTGTAGTGTGGGCCAATGTGAATAATTCCAGGAGAAATAAAAAGATGCTGAAGTGGTTCTGAACCAGGGACCTCAGCACGGGCGCCAGCAGGATTTTTTCCAGAGGGGGGCCAAGTTATAATTTTCATTTCTTCCCCCCCCCCCCCCTTTTCGTTTCATTTCTTACTTGCCTCGTGAAATTTATTAATTGACTGGTCTGAAATCGTTGGCTGCTTTGTGGCAAGATTGGGAGGAATGTTTTGTTTTTAGTATTTAGTTCACAGTTTTTGTCCATAGAAGTTCGCGTTTTTAGCCTATTTTCATTTTATGAAAAAACAAGATGTTCAGTAAAGAACATATAGCCTACTTTCTCCTAAGTGCATGGGTATTGTTATAACTCTTTGTCCTTTTCAAGGAGTATGATTGAATGTTGGTTGTAGTAGCTTGTTGAAATACAACGTGCTATAGGGATATTAAACATGAATATGAGGTGCCCTTTGCTAGTGCTACCTCTGTACCAAATTTCGTTCAATTCGGTTTCACCGTGTTTGAATTGATAGGGGGAATCGATTTGCACACATACTTGGCCACCATCTGCAAACTATTGGGATGATGTTCTTGTAGTTTGGTCAGAATATGTTTCCCACATAACGATATGGTGTTGCAAAATTTGGTAGAGACTAGATTATTAGGTTGGTCGTAATTACATTTTAGCTTTTAACATTTGGGTGGCCGCGATTACGTTTCCGTCAAGATAGCGGTGATATAAAACATGACACTGAGGTGCCCTTTGCTAGTACTACCTCTGTACCAAATTTCGTTCATTCGGTTCCACCGTGTTTGAATTAATAGGGGGAATCGATTATGACACAAAGATGGCCGCCATCCGCAAACTATTAGGCGAATGACCTATTAGATTGCTCAAAGGATGCTCCCTCCATAAAGGTATTTAGTTGCAAAATTTGGTAGAGATTGGATGGTTACGTTAGTCGTAATTTAACTTAAGCTTTGAACATTTGTGTGGCCACCATTACGTTTCTGTCAATATGGCGGCGATATAATACATGACACTGAGATGCTCTTTGCTAGTGCTACCTCTGTACCAAATTTCGTTCCATTCGGTTTCACCGTGTTTGAATTAATAGGGGGAATTTATTTTCACACAAAGATGGCCGCCATCCGCAAACTATTAGGCTAATGACCTATTCATTTGGTCAAAGGATGCTTCCTCTATAAGGATATGTCGTTGCAAAATTTGTTAGAGATCGGATGATTAGGTTAATCGTAATTTGATTTAAGCTTTGGACATTTGTGTGGCCGCCATTACGTTTTCGTCAAGATGGCGGCGATATAAAACATGACACTGAGGTGCCTTTTGTTAGTACTACCTCTGTACCAAATTTCGTTCCATTCGGTTGCACCGTGTTCGAATTAATACGGGGAATCGATTTTCACACAAAGATGGCCGCCATCCGCAAACTATTACGCTGATGACCTATTAGTTTGGTCAAAGGATGCTCCCCCATATAGGTATGATGTTGCTAAATTTGGTAGAGATCGGGTGATTAGATTAGTCGTAATATGATTTAAGCTTTGAACATTTGTGTGGCCGCCATTACGTTTCCGTCAAGATGGCGGCGATATAAAACATGACACTGAGGTGCCTTTTGTTAGTACTACCTCTGTACCAAATTTCGTTCCATTCGGTTGCACCGTGTTCGAATTAATAGGGGGAATCTATTTTCACACAAAGATGGCCGCCATCCGCAAACTATTACGCTGATGACCTATTGGTTTGGTCAATGGATGCTCCCCCCATAAAGGTATGTTGTTGCAAAATTTGGTAGAGATCGGATGTTTAGGTTAGTCGTAATTTGATTTAAGCTTTGAACATTTGTGTGGCCGCCATTACGTTTCCGTCAAGATGGCGGCGATATAAAACATCACACTGAGGTGTCCTTTGCTAGTGCTACCTTTGTACCAAATTTCGTTCAATTCGCATTCACCGTGTTCGAATTGATAGGGGGGGACAGACATTCAGAGTACACACACTCACACACACACAGACACACACACACACACACAGACTCACACACACACATACACACACACACACAGACTCACACACACACATACACACACACAGACAGACACACTTTTTTTCGCCCTGTGTTGATCTCATAAGTCTACTTTCATTTTTTGCAAAAATCGAAAGTAGGCTAAAAAATAGGCTTATGAGATCACGTTTTGTCCGTGTGTCTATCTGTGTGTGTGTGTGTGTGTGTGTGTGTGTGTCCCTAAAACGGCTGGAGCGATTTCAACGAAAGCACCATTCTGGCCGACCCCGACCCCGACCGCTCCCTTCAAATTTTATTGTCTCTCACCAATCTAACATGGCGGCAGTGCGAAATATTTCACCAGCTTTCAGTATCTCCGAAACTATTACCGGTATCACCCTGAAATTTTGTACGGTGATAAAGAGAACTACTAGAAGTTCACCTATGAGACTTTCAAATACCTGGTAACTACAAAACTAACATGGCGGCCAAGCGAAGTTGACACTTTTAAATAGACTTTTGTCGCGATTTAACCATCCAAACGTAATGAAACATGGTACAGCAAATGTTTATACACATTGTAATGCACTGGCGTCTAATTTAGTTCAATTCTTTACATAACCTCAAAATGGTGGCTGTGCGAAATATTTCACTGGCATTCAATATCTCCGAAACTATTCATGATATCACCCTGAAATTTTGTACGGTAATAAAATTATCTATGTAACTTTTAAAAACCTGTAAAGTACAAAACTAACATGGTGGCCAAGCGAAGTTGATACATTTTAATAATTTTTCTTGTGATTTAACCATCTGAGCGTAGTGAAATATGGTACAGTAAATGACTATACATGTTGTAATGCTCTGGCATCTAATTCAGTTCAATTGTTTGCATAACCTCGAGATGGCGCATGTGCAAAATTTTAAAATTAAGTTTTTATTTTTTGTGTCGTAATCATGCGATCGAAGTGGAAGTTTGAATAATGAAGCTACGCAATAATTTGTATTTATGGTACATAACTATATGGACTATACAGACAACAGTCCAGAATGGCGACCATCCGAAATATTTAGACGGTTCTCAGTATCTACGAATCATTTAGAGCAATCAAACTGATTTCTTTAATGTTCATAGAGGCTATGAACATAAGTTCATCTATAGGACTTACAATAACCTGGTAAGCACAAACCCAACATGGCGGCGACGCGAAGTATAAATATTGAAGTGGACGTTTCTCGCGATTTAACCATCCGAGTGCAGTGGAACTTTGTACAGTAAATGCTTATAGAAATGTTAATGCAGTGGCATCCAGTATATTTCAATTGTTTTCATAACCACAAGATGGCTGCTGTGCGAAATTTTAAAATCTCGTTTTTACTTCTTGTGTCCTAATCATGCGATTGAAGTCTGAATATCACACTTACACAATAATCTTCATGTAATAGTACATAAATAAAAAATTCAACCTGGCGACCATCTGAAATATTTAGACGGTTCTCAATATCTTCGAATCCATCACAACAATCAAACTGAAATTGTGTATGTTGATAGAGGCAATTAACATGAGTAGGATATATGAAAATAGGCTGTATAGTTCTTCACGGAACTACTTGTTTCTTTTGTGATTCACTGTTCAGTTCTTAAAAAATTGTAAAAAAAAAGTGGTATCACCATGTATCGACAATTATATAAAAAAAGTCCTCTCGGCACGCCGGAAGGCGGAGGTAGATTTCACCGGACAAACTTGGGGATAGGCGAAAATAGGCAGAATATGCAGATTTTCGTAGAAGGATCAGACCTCATTTAATGCGAGAAGGTATTTTATAATTGGAGCTTAATTAACTTTGTTTTTCGTCATTTTATGCTTATTTTAAACATTTTATTGTCTTATGGGAACGGTAACCTTCTTGTCATTTGGGGTCCATTTTTATACTTGTGGTCACACTGTCCTTATGCTAGGTTTCGACACTGATGTGCAACTATGTAACGGTCTGTTACTTCTTCACGCAAAATTATATCTACTGCAGAGATTTTGGTTGGTTCCTCAGTTTAGGGGCTGCGACAACGCGGTCATGTAACCCCGTGTACTTTGGGATGGCTGTATTAGTCTGTAATTCAGGTAAGGACTGCAGACGGTCAATTTCAAGCAGTAGTTACTAATGTTGCTACCAGGTACTACCGTCAACGACACCTAGCTGTGAACTTGGCTACTAGATGCCACCGCAACCAGCAACTCGCAACGAACGTTGGAATTTCCCCTCCAAAGGAAAGCATACTGAGGGATTTTTGGCGCTCTTAGAAAATCCGACGACTTCGGCCGGCTTTGAACTCGCGACCTTGGGCATAAACATTCAGCATGCTACCAGTTACGTCACCGAAGCCGCTTCACACTTAGATGGAAATCTGAATCTGATCTCGTGCAAGTGCGTTATCTTGGCAACGTCTGATGGCTCATCCCTCATCAATTTAGTAGTGTTGCCATGGCAACCACTGATAGGTCTTGGCATTTTCTTATAATTCCGAAATTATTTTTCTCATCCCTTGGCATAATGGTGGGTTATATCAAAAATTCTTTCAGACAAAAGTTTTAGGTAATTATTATGGGAATATTGTCAATTTTGTACGGTTTTGATATTGTGCCTATTAAGAGAGATATGATTAATGTTTCCCGAAAAACCCACTTTTTCCCACCCCTTTGGTCAATGGTTGGTGCTATAAAAAAAACTCTTCAAACATACATTTTTGGGCTTTATCCGACACATAGTATGAATGTTGAACGGATTCGATATTTCACATATTAAGAGAGTTATAGCAATATTTCACTTTTTCGAAAAAAAAAGCCCCCCATTTTCACCCCCCAACGACCGATTTAGCCCAGTAACGAACTCGACCGAGATTTTATAGGTATACGTATTCGGTAAAAAATTCAAAGTGATTGGTACAAAATTACGGCAGTTATCGTGTCCACAATAAACTGATATACATATACATACATAAATTATATATAACTTTTGAACTGACGGTGGTTTTGGGGCCTGGGGATGTGAAACGCGAAGATATGTCGAAATTTTCCGGAAGTCGAAACATGGTACCCATTGCAATAGTTAGCTTTCTAACGAAATCTACCTCTGGTTGGTTCCTCAGTTTAGGGGCTGCGACAACGCGGTCATCTAACCCCGTGTACTTTGGGTGAGTGTAGAATCTGTCTGATACACGGTGTGAATTGTATTGGCTGTATTAGTCTTAATTCATGTAAGTACTGCAGACGGTCAATTTCAAGCAGTAGTTCCTAATGTTGCTACCAGGTACAACCGTCAACGACACCTAGCTGTGAACTTGGCTACTAGATGCCACCCCAACCATCAACTCGCAACGAACGTTGGAACTTCCCCTCCAAAGGAAAGCATACTGAGGGATTCTAGTGCTCTTAGAAAATCCGACGATTTCGGCCGGCTTTGAAACCGCGACATTGGGCATAGACATTCAGCATGCTACCAGTTACGTCACCGAAGCCGCTTCCCACTTTATCAGGCGGCTTTGGTGGCGTAGTCGGTAACATGCTGAGCTTCTATGCCCAAGATACCGGGTTCAAACCCGGCCGAAGCCGTCGGATTTTTTAAGAGCGTTAAATATCCCTCAGTATGCCTTCCTTCGGAGGGGAAGTAAAGCCGGCGGTCCCATGTCATAGATTTATGGCATGTTAAAGATCCTTCCACTAATTGCACCTGTGTGAAGCTAAATTGGATAGGTTAAGAATGTATACAACGCTCTTAGGTTTCTATGTTCGTTGCCAAGAGCCGACTGCGGCGGCGTCTAGTAGCTCAGTTCTGAACTTGGCCTCGTAGTCGTTGACAGTGGCGCTTGGCGGCAAAAGTAGGAACTATCTGAAAAATTGTTAGTTGCAGTACTTAAATTAACAAACAGATAACACACACTAATACAGTCATCACAATTAACACCGGTTATCAGACAGATTCTACACACACCCAAAGTACACGGGGCTACATGACCGCGTTGTCGCAGCCCCTAAACTTAAGAACCAACCAACCACTTAATCAGATGGAAATACTGAATCTGATCTCGTGCAAGTGCGTTGTCATGGCAACGTCTGATGGTCCATGCCTCATCAATTTAGTAGTGTTGCCATGGCAACCACTGATAGCTCTTGGCATTTTCTTATAATTCCGAAATCATTTTTCTCGTCCCTTGGCGTAATGGTGGGTCATATCAAAAATTCTTTCAGACAAAAGTTTTAGGTAATTATTAGGGGAATATTGTCCATTTTGTACGGTTTTGATATTGTGCCTATTAAGAGAGATATGATTAATGTTTCCCGAAAAACCCACTTTTTTCCACCCCTTTGGTCAATGGTTGGTGCTATCAAAAATCTTATTTGACATAAATTTTTGGCACTTATCCGACACATATTATGAACTTTGAATGGATTCGATATTGCACGTATTAAGAGAGTTATAGCGAAATTTCACT
Source organism: Meconema thalassinum (assembly GCA_946902985.2). Taxonomy (NCBI): domain Eukaryota; kingdom Metazoa; phylum Arthropoda; class Insecta; order Orthoptera; family Tettigoniidae; genus Meconema; species Meconema thalassinum. Next base: position 437,597,742 of record OX336393.1, on the reverse strand, counting down.
TTTTCGAAAAAAGCCCCCCATTTTCACCCCCTTCGACCGATTTAGCCCAGTAACGAACTCGACCGAGATTTTATAGGTATACATCTTCGGTAAAAAATTCGAAGTAATTGGTGCAAAATTACGGCAGTTATCGTGTCCACAAGAAACTGATATACATATATATATATATATACATATATATATATATACATAAATTATATATAAACTTTTGAACTGACGGTGGTTTTGGGGTCTGGGGGATGTGAAACGCGAAGATATGTCGAAATTTTCCGGAAGTCGAAACATGGGACCCATTGCAATAGTTAGCTTTCTAATGAAATCTACCTAAAATCAAGCAGTTCATTAAAATGCTAATGTAAATCCAGTTCGCTTATTTTCTAAATACGGTGACTGGAGGACATATTTTCAGATATTTCCAAATTACTGAGTTAAATTCAACTGTTGAAATATCCGTACATCTGAATCTGCCTAATAATTCAAATATCACTGTTTTCAAATATCTAGTTTGATCGGCAGCGGTGACCGAGAGCGCTAACACGCTACCTCGTGCCTCGCTGGCATCGGGAGAGCGTGGGTTCAAATCTCACCTCGGCCGTCCTGAAAATGGTTTTCGTCGTTTCCCATTTTAATCACCAGGCAAATGCCGGGACGGTTGTTTTTAATAGCTCCACGGCAGATATCCTTCCAATATTCCTTCCCTGACCCATCCTAAAACGAAAATTACATGGCCATTGGCTTCACTAATAAAATTATAAATATCTAGTTTTTACTGGCCATTACAGCGGATCCATCACGTTTTTCCTCTTCCTAACAAGCTATTATGAATACCTCGCATTGCTCTTCTTAGCTTAATGAATTTTGTGCGAAGTGATAAATTCGTATTGTACGTTACTCGTTGACTACTTGTGACGTCCATGGTTTTAGCACATCTTTGTTTTAGAAAGAAAATATTTCATTTGATTATTAATTGCTGACCGTTAAGTAAAATATATAAAACTCACTAAATATTGTACTTCTTACTTAGTCGCTTTGATAACGACAAACATCGCAGGATCATTAAACTATTATACATTCGTACTTAAGAATGTCCCTTAAATGTTCCTTGAGTTAAGAGCCTGCCAATGTCTGTTCTGTAATTTTCTTCTTTCAGAAGCACATCATTATCAATCCCCCCCTTGAACATTGGCTTTATCGCCTAATTGATCTATTTTGAATTGTAACTTTCAGTCGGTCAATACGACTATAAGCCCAATTAAATTAGGATTAAATTAGCTTCTCCGCTCATATAAATAAGCTACATGTTGCGCATCGGAAATTGCCTTGCGAAAAGATTCCATTGGATTCATATAGCTACAACATTACGAAGTCTATCAGTATTGAATTCACCATTTTGTCTCAACTGATCTACCGTCTACATTCGATTGAGAGTGCGAATCTCGGTCGCTTTGATAACGGCCAAAAACACCACAGAACTATTTAACTATTGGCCTGTAAATTGCTTCGATCGTAGAAGATTTTTAAGACTACAGGTTAAGAATCTACAACAATGGTAGATTGCTGTTCATTTGTAGCAATAATTGCTCTGTTCTCAAGAAATGGACCACGGTACTACGGCACACCTTGAATAAAAATATACGGCATTAAGCAGCACAAATAACGATCGCAGTAAGGCAGAACGACGCAAATTTAGACGAGTGTACACACAGTCAGGCCCGTATTTAGGGCTACTGAATCCCCTGGGGAAAATAAATACAAATATATATTGTACCCATGTGAGTAATCTCGTTGGATAATATGCATCCGCCTCCAACTAGCATCAGCTCTCAGGCGTGTACGGTAACCCCAATTTTGCAGTGCATATTTTGGATTTGAGGCTAAAAGGTATCAACTCTACAATGATAAGGCACAACTCTATTCTAAAACTTTAATTCATTAAAATAAATCATGGCTTCAAACACAAAACAATACCCAAAAAGCATAAAATAAAAGCAAACAAAATTTTTACTTCCACAATCCACAAATAAACAAATATGAAATCACAACAAAGTCATACCTAGCCATAATGCTTTACCCTTCTGTGAACTTCACAAGGATCTACTAGTGCGCTGATGCACCTACGACTTCAAAACACACTGTCCATTAACATAACAGTCATACAATGTGACTTCTTTAATATTACAACAAGGATTATTCCTTAAACCTCTTTACGTTAAACAATTATGTGTGCCGTGCGTGTTTTAATATTTTTCTTCTCACCAATGAAATGCTTTGCATGCATTTACCTATTTGGACGTTGCACCCAAAATCACCGTGCAACTCCATAATTATGTAAGCTACCCCCTACATATCCTTCAATTATATGGTTTCACCGCATGCTGTCTGTGATTCCTAGATAAAACGTTACGTTATAGCTTATGTCGGATTGTACAATAGACTACCTCGCGCTCAAGGCGATTGGCATCTAGTAACCAACTACATGACTTGGTTCCAGTGACAGTACAAATATATCATGTAACTATTCGTCAGATAGCTAAATTAATGAACCATCAGGATGAACTATAATTATCCATGTGTTCACAAACCACATGGCTATAATACTCAACATAACAATCTCGCATTATATGTCATTTTAACAAGGTCTAGAATCTCTTCCCTTTATAACTTGCCTGAGCGGTTCGGGTGGTTGGCACCGACCCTCGGCTAAGGAAATCGCTACACAATAGAAAGTGGGATGGGTCGTTCCACCAATTATCTCGACCTTTCTAAAAGTTTGAAAGCTTCCCTCTCTAAGCAGTGGAGATTTACAAGACAAATACTGTGTCCTAACCGGCACACATGTTCCCAAAGGATCTTAATTGACTATTATGCCAACAGGTATTGAATGAGCTTTTGTAATTATTCCTACGTCGAGGATAACGATTAATTAATGGCCTCACATGGGTCCATCCAACATGAAGGTTCGGGGTTCGTAATGCATGAGCCTGGCGGTGACCGATGTCTCAAGTATAATATAGGCGCACAAAACCACTGTCGCCATGAGTTTTCGCTGCCCACGAGCGTAAATAACTCAACATAAGTTCTCGGGAAATCATAGAGCTGCGAGGTGTCCTTGTTTCCTCGACTCTTACAAAGATTCCAGCCCGGAACACATTTCAATCCTTCTTCAGAGCTAGGGTCCATTCACTAAAACTCTGGCAAATAATGTCTCCAACAATGTCCACGACATAGGAGAATTCATACGTAGAATAGACTATCTGGCCCCTAATGCTCCATGCTACGACACACCGACCTCTAATATAAAGAGAAATCTAACATTTACTCTATAAGCTTCTCAATTAAGCTGCAAATTCAATTCACTAAAAGCTCTTTCATTACTGGTATCATTACTGAATATATGCAATATTCTGATATACAACTTCTTTTCATAATTACTGAAATGTAATCTCACTGTAACATCCTCCTGCTTAGATTGATAAGTCTTGCACTTAGCGTTAATAATTCTCGCTTACAACAATTTATTTGTTTCCTGATGTGTTCATTCATACACTTAATAACCATTATTATTATTATCATCATTTCTCACTGACATAAATGACCAAAATCGTAATTTACCATTATTATTATAAATCTCATTGACATAAATGACCAAAATCATCATTTATTATTATTCTCATATAAATTACCAAAATTTCCGACATAGCTAGACGTTTTAAACTCGAACAATCGCGTTCGTTACATTTACATAACTGATTGCCATTCTTAATTCATAGTGGGAAAAATTACTCCACTTAATGATGCAAATCATCATTTCAACTCTATAAAAATCAACTCAATACTGATTAAACATGGAGGATCAGCCTCCTAACTGACTTTTACTGGCATCTATAAGGAATTCACAATACCTTTACGGAATCACAGACATGCATCGGTCCATACTTCTACATAATTATAACCATAATTTGTGGGGTACTTACATCTCTATAGGCATCTAAGGTGGCTCCAACCAATCATATTCTTCCATGTCGCCCGCCATAATGGGTTTAACGCGACATATTTCTCTTGTTTACACACATTTGATTATACATTTCTATCACCAACACGACACGTTGCATACCTTTCAGGAAGTTATCACTCCCTAAACATGTGAAACACTTCATCAAACACTACTTTAAATGATATTTTTACATATACATTACACTGAACACTCGTCACTTTATACACACTTCAATGCTGAAATTCCCTAGCAGAGATCGAAATTGCAGGTGTCGACGGCATCTTACGTTATCAACTCCTGATTGAAAGTCTGGTTATCTGCTTTCGGAACTCTCCAACAGTTTTTTTTGTGACGATCATTACTCCTACAGTAAGCGTCCTGCGTTACATCAATACGCTTGCTCCTAAACATGAGCGTTAACATCTGGTATTCTCATGGCAATACCAAACACTTAGTAAAGTTTCTTTAGCGCATTCTATCGTAGTTACACATATACGATTAGTTCATACAATACACACTGCGCTTAATAAAGTTCAACACTTTCACAAATAATTATATACAATAGTTCTACCGTTAGTCTATACGGTGCTTCATAACTGAACACGTCATAGTTCGTGCGGCTGATTATGCCTGTATCACGACTATTATTCATACAAGCATGTTTACTGTTTCTATTACACATACCAGTCTGTGTTCGGCGTCTTGATGAATAGATCCGTCATGCGTTATGCCTTGACGAACTGGCTTCAACCTGGCTGTAGCTGACTGAAGTTTCACTCGAAGACTGCACGTAACTTATTTGAAGACTTCTGTCTGCGGCTTACACGCTGTCTCGTACTGCTGCATATTTGCTGCATACTGATTGCAACTTATTGCCATTGTGCTACAATTGACAATTGAGTAAAACTGTAACTGGCTGTAACTGCGCTTGGCGGCATGTAGACTGAGCTTGACTGCGTCTCGACTGAGCTTCAAGTGAGTTTCAACTGAGAACAACTGAGTAACACTGAGAGCTCCTCCTGGGGTCTACTCCCTTATATCGGATTTCCACAGAAAGTAGAGCAACATCTTCCCGCGTAATCTTCGCTCCTCTCACAGCATGATTCCGGTCTTCAAACCATGATCATTGTGTTCCTCTCTCTTCACAGGTCCCAAAACTATATGTGTGCAAAGGAATCGCTCGTTCAATTAATTTATATTAATTCCTTTCTCCATGGCGTGGGACGCTACCTAACCGGGAACTCCCCGTCAACATCTTCACATCCCTCCGCGAACAATGGTCGCTTCACAGTCCTTACGCACATCACTAAATATGCACCAATTTCGCAGGTAAAAGATTCTAAAATTATCTTCTTGCCAAGATATTCACCTGTGTGCAACTCTCATCTCGATTCGTTACTCCAATCACGAGTAATCAATGATTTTTCTGGGCATTTCACCGCCCCTCCTCTACATCTATTCTCCGTCGGGGAATAACTGTGTCATTTTTCAGGCCTCTCCCCTGCTCCAGACGACATAATGGGGTGACAGAGATGGACGTGGCTCCACTGGGACCAACCCACAATTCTGGGCCGATTAGTAAATGTCAGCTCTGCCCTCCTCTGTGCTTCAAACTCCCAATAGCTTACACCATTCAGGTCTGCCTGCTTGGCTGCCTCCGCTCTCCACGTTGAGTTGGGTGTGCGTTACTAATTCTTCTTCTGGTTCATCGAATTCTTCTGGCGAGTAATAAATTTTTAAGTTGGCTATGTTCATAACGACCTCGTTTCCATTCTCTAAATGCCTTAACCTGTATGCATTGTTCTGGAGGTCTCTTATCACCTCGAACGGGCCGTGGTAAGAAAAATTAAACTTCTTATACTTCCGTGCCTCTGGATCTGAACTGGCGGGTTTCTTAATTAAAACTTTCTGTCCCACGAGAAGCGGTTTATGATACCTCTTCGCACGATTCCTTCTCTGGCGTCTCTCCGCCTGTGCTTTGAGATATTCAGAGGTTCGTTGGATCCTCAATTCTCTACCGGGCTGTGCGTCTACTGGTAATGGAATAACACCATTCCACGGTCTCTCTGGTCTCTGATCCAGATGTAGAGTAACGGGAACCTGACCTGTCGCCTCATGTACAGTATTATTTATACAGTATTCAATGACTTCTAGAAAGTCAATCCAACGCCAATTCGCTTCAGAACAGTAGATCTTCATGTATTTCTGGATCTCTCTCATTACTCTTTCAACGGGACTTGCCTCAGGATGGCGAATGGTAGATAAAATCTGCCTAATTCCTAGAGTTTCCAGTTCTCGACGAAATTCTGCACTAGTAAAGCAACTTCCGTGGTCCGAGAGAATGTTATCCGGCTTCCCAAGAATCGGAATAACTCTCTCTTTCAGGCGCTTCAAGACCTGTTTTGAACTTGTCTTTTGAATGGGGCACAACACCACCATTTTCGAAAATACATCCATGGCTACAAAAATGTGTCTATTGCCTCTACGTGCTCTAGGCAATGGTCCAAAGTTGTCGATACTCAATAGCTGCCTTGGCTTCTCTGGTAATAACGGGATAGGTCGTTGCCTCATTAAAAAGGGATTCGGCTTTACCCTTTGGCAAAGATCACATGTTCTAATAGCATTTCTCACCGTTTCTCTCAATTTTGGCCAAGTAAATGCTTCCTTCAACAGAGCACAGATTTTATCAATCCCCGGATGACCAAATGCTCTGTGGGCTAGCCATACTAATCTCCTCTGCAAAGATGCAGGAATTACAATCCTTTGACGTGTGTGATCCACATCGTCCCACCTGTGTAATATCTGATTATACCATACATATTCTGTTGCCAATGCCTCCGCCTCTCTGTATATCGCAGTTCCCCTTGCTAATCGTCCCTCAAAGTAATCGATTATCATCTTCAACCATGGGTCTTCGCGTTGTAGGTTGGTAATGTTCCTTAAGTCATCCAACGTCTTCTGATCTCGATTCTCAATCTGGACCGCTAGTACTTCTTCTTCTCTAGGGTAACGACTTAATATGTCCGGTATTACATTCTCTTTCCCTGGACAGTATTCTATTTCCACATCAAATTGCTGGATATACAGGGACCATCTTGTCAATCTCTGACTAGACAAATCTGTCTTTAACAAAAATGTTAAAGCTTTATGGTCTGTTCTCAGGACTATTCGGAAGCCGTACACGAGTTTGTGCCACGATTGCAACGCGTACAAAATTGCGAGCAATTCTATCTCTGTGATCGTGTAATTTTTCTCATGGGCTCTCAGTCTTCTGCTGATAAAGGCGATAAAAACTTTCTTCTCAGGCTGGTCAACATTTTCCTGGAATAGCATCGCTCCAATCCCAATAAGTGATGCATCCGTCTGTATGATGAACTTCTGGGTATAATCTGGGTATCCCAGTTTCACATATTCCAAAAGCATTTGTTTTGACCTCACGAATGCTTCCTGACATTGCTCCGTCCAATTCCATCTGCCGCCTTTCTTCAATAGGTCCTGCAGTGGTGCTACTGTCGCAGTATAGTTTGGGCAGTGGTTCGAAAAGAATCCAATTACTCCCAAATACTGTCGGACGTGCTTAACTTTCGTGGGTCGAGGGAAATTCCGAATTACCTCCAATTTATCTGGGTTAGGCTTCACTCCATTTGCATCAATAACATGCCCTAGGAATTTAACTTCCCTCTGACAGAAGTGCGATTTCTTGATATTGACCTTAAAGTTCGCTTCTCGAAGGTCATCTAGCAACTTCTTCAGGTCTCTCATGTGCTCCTCCAGAGATTCTGATGTGAGTAGAATGTCGTCTACATATCTGATGGTACTCTCTTTAACCTCATCTGATAGATTGCGATCTAACGCTCTTATCAGGGCTGAACCAGCTGTTTTCAACCCAAAAGGTAGCCTTAAAAATGTGAATGTATGTTGATCAAACATAAATCCTGTCAACAGACTAGTTTTCTTCTCTAATTCAAGATGGTGGAAACTGGATGTGATATCCAAGTTTGAGAATATAGTTTTCCCTTTAAACTTCCTGAGGATCTCTTTAATAGGTGGCACTTGGTCAAATTCCGGAATAACTCTCAAATTTAAGCGTCTCAGGTCCAAGCAGACTCTGACAGATCCGTCTGTCTTTGGTACAATTACCAATGGACTTACATAAGGCGTAGGTGTTTTCTCAATAACACCGGCCTCCAACATCTCCTGAATTGCCTCTTTCACTTTAGCATAATGCTTTTCAGCTATAGGGTAGGGTTTCTGCCTAAATGGTGTCCAATCACTGACTTGAAAAGCATAAGTGAAGTTCTTTATCCGACCAGGTCTCGAATCAAAGACTTCCTTCTGTTCCAGCAATAACTGCTTTAAATTTTCCTTCTCTTTTAGCCCAATTTTCGCTTCTTCTAGCTTCTCCGAAATGTATTCTTCCAATTTGGGTTCCAGATCTTTTTCCAAGTCTGTGGCTAGTGTTTCGAGCTCCGCTTCTAACTGCTCAATAGCTAATACTTCTTCATCAGCCACATCTCTGTATGTATGCCATACTTGTTCACTGGATCCTGGTTCAATTTCATTGAGTGCGACCTCTAAGCCTTCAGCTTCTTCATTCACATGGAACATAACCCTGTCCTGTGCTAGGTCAATTATCACTCTGTATTCCCTTATAAACTCTGCCCCAATAAGTAGGTTATAAGGTAGTTTGTTTACTAACAGAAAACTCTGTGAGAAAATAGAGCCTCCTATCTGTAAATCTAGGAATACCTGGTATTTACATATCATTGTTCTGTCTGGAATTACCCCTTTAATTTTGACACTGGAGATCGGTATCTTCAAAATGTTCTCTCTCCGGGCTATTTCATTATATAGAGCTTGTGTCATCAGGCTCACTGTTGATCCTGTGTCTAGCAGACTTCTGACTTTTAATCCTGCCACTCTCACAATTATAATAGGCAATTCTCTCTTGACCATGACCTGTGGTCCTCCTGTATCCTCAATCAATTCTTCTGGTTTGGCTATCCAATTGACGATGTTAATAGACTTCCATCCATCAGTCTCGAGCTCTTCTAATTTTGGCGTTTTTTTTTTCTTCAGCGCCCGCCCCTTTGGAGTTCCTTCTCTCCTGTTCGCTGCGCTGTAGTTCCAAACTCTTAGCTCCATCTCCATATCTGTCTGGCGATGTCCTGTTCTGCATGACTTCTTGCCAGCGGACTTGTGATTTCTGGGGCTCATCTCCCCTTTCTTCGAGGTATCGCAAAGAAGCATGATAACGCTCTTCTGCCTCGTCATCGAAGTTATTTCTTCTCTCTTGGGGTCTCCAATTTCTATTATTGCCTTCCTGGCCATTATTACCTCCATTGTTATGGTACGGTTTGCCCCTGTTATCGTGTTTATTCCACGAACTTCGACCTCTTCCTGCTTTATTAGCATTTCCTTTGTACCTTGACTGCCATTTTCTGGGTTCCTGTTCCCATTGCCGTCCATAGGAATCTAAAGTTTCTGTGCTCGTGGCCTTGTTGTTCCTTGGAGCTTGCTGTTGGTCAGTCTGTGTGTTGGTCACGTGGACTTGTTCCACGGTTCGACTCTGACGCATAGTATTTGCTGTGGTGAGGTCCAGTTGCCTTAGAACTGTCTCCATTTCCATAGCCGTTTTCGCATTAGCCGAGATTAGTAGCCTTTGGATCTCGTATGGAAGCTGTTTGGCGATAGCAATGCATAGCTCCAGTTCACCAGGTTTTTGATCCAGCTCTTTAAAACGACACATCTGCGATATGAAGAATTCTGCGTACTTCGTCGGGTTGTTCGTGCTGTACTTTTTGGCATACAAATCCAGCCGTAAATTCTGCTGAGTCGCGGCGTCCCAATATCTTTTCAAGAATGCCTCGCGGAATTCCTCAACAGTATCAAAAGTGTAACGGAAGCTGCGAAACCATAATGCGCACTCCCCCTCTGTTAACTTCTCTATAGCACGTAGCCTACGCTCCTGCGGTATTCGTGCATCATTGAGATATTCGGTCACTTCCTTTAACCAATATTTTGGTGTCATACTACAGTGACTACCTGAAAACTTCCTAGGTTTTTCCTCACTTGCCCTAATGACGTTTATCACCTGGGTGTGCATCGCATTTTCATGTGGCGTCGATGCCGCAATTGGTACACCTGGCGTCATGTAAGGACTTTCTCCTGCGCCTGCAGCGTTCCTACTTATAGGTTGGGTTTCTAGGTCTGCCCACCTTGTTTTTCTTATATCCTCTATGCTGCCTTCACTTGACTTAGGATATTTCAGAAGTGTCTCCTCCTGTGCTATTATCCTAGTCTCCATTTGGTTATGGCGCATTTCTGCTCTTTCTAGGCGAGTAATGACTTCTTTTTCTATTCTCGTAAGCCTATCTCGGTTTTCCTAGGCTACTTGAAAGATTTTCACCTTGTCTTCTTTCAGACTTTGTTTGATATGGGATATTTCATCCTCTACGTCCTCTTTAATTTGAGCAAGGGTCTTGTCGCTTGCCTCTGTTTTCTGGCCTTCTCTTATTTCGAGTTCTTCTCTCAGACCTTTAATTTCATCTTGAATGTGTCCATTGACTTTAGACAATTCATTCCGGACCTTGGTGATCTCGCCTCTGTTTTCCTCTTGTCTTTTATTGACTATGACAATATCACTCTGAACTTGGTCCAGTTCTTTATGAACTTTACCCATCTGACCTTTCACGTTGCCTACCAGCTCCTTACTTTCCTGAGCGATAGCCTTAATTTCGCCTATTTCCTGGCATTGACCTAATATATTCTGGTCCTGTTTCTTGAGGTCACCGTTAATTGCTCTAGCGTAGCTTTTCAATTTCTGATCCCATTTGGAGTCGTTCTCCTCTAATCTCTGGTCTACTGTTTTCGTAAACTCTGCGAACTGTTTCGCTTGGCGTTCGAGATTCGCCTCGTTTTGGATCTGAATATCCTTAATATCGTTAGACAACGCCTCTAATTTACTGTTGGTTTGCTCCTGAGCATGCCTACACGCTTGCAAATTACCCTCAAGTTTGGCTTCTATGGCCTCGAAACGTTTGTCAGTATTTACCTGCATTTCCGATACAATGCTTACAACAGTATCTATTACTTCGGTCTTAATGACTTCTTGCATTTGACCTAACTTATTATCTAGTGCAACCTGATTTGCATCTAACCGATTACTCAATTCAGCTTTATATTCAACCTTATTTGCCTCTAAACGGTTGTTTAATTCAATCTGGTTATTGTTCATTGCAACCTGATTTGCATTAATTGCCTCCTGATTGGCATCTAACCTGTTATTTATACTCTCCTGGAAAGCCTTTGTTTCCAGTTTATTCTGCTCGTTAGCAGCATCAAAATGTTGTTTCAGTCCTGCAATAACTTGCAAGATCTCCTCCGTACCTGACATTTTACAATAACACACTTAAATATGCAGGCAGGCTTCCTGGAAAAATATGTGGATACGTTTCGAAGAGAAACATCAAACACTGCACACATATTGTGAAGTCGTACAAAACCTGATAATATTATGGTAGATTGTGGATTGGGTATGTAACGCTAGTACCCTTAGGCCATTCTCTTCTCCATAGAGAGATTCTGCGTTACCTCAAAAGCCTACTGAATTCAAAAATCACTCAAACACAGTTTGAGGCAAAACAATTACTATGGTTTTCCCCATGAAATACCATAAAAAATCTATGGGTTTTCCCTAAATCCCATAAGTTCCACGTATTCTGGGCGCCATGATAAATTAATAGAGCTTTTACTACCATAGACTCCACAGATGGGCGTCATGATAAATTATATCTGTATCTATCGTTGCCCGGTTCGTGCAATGCCAACATCGCTCATATTGCACTGACGCAGGCGGTTCCATAAGGAGTTAATACCGTCCCACGCTGCTTGGGCCATGATAAATGAGTAGAGAATAAGCACAATCTATCAAAATTTATATATACGTATCGGAACTTAGCTATGGATTAGGAGCGGTCACACCCTAATTCGTTAATTCTTACTTTAATAGAGTTGTGTGCATTAAATCTGACCGACTTTAGTCGTACCTTTAGCTCAAATCACAGTATAGGACATCAAATCCCATGTACCCATGTGAGTAATCTCGTTGGATAATATGCATCCGCCTCCAACTAGCATCAGCTCTCAGGCGTGTACGGTAACCCCAATTTTGCAGTGCATATTTTGGATTTGAGGCTAAAAGGTATCAACTCTACAATGATAAGGCACAACTCTATTCTAAAACTTTAATTCATTAAAATAAATCATGGCTTCAAACACAAAACAATACCCAAAAAGCATAAAATAAAAGCAAACAAAATTTTTACTTCCACAATCCACAAATAAACAAATATGAAATCACAACAAAGTCATACCTAGCCATAATGCTTTACCCTTCTGTGAACTTCACAAGGATCTACTAGTGCGCTGATGCACCTACGACTTCAAAACACACTGTCCATTAACATAACAGTCATACAATGTGACTTCTTTAATATTACAACAAGGATTATTCCTTAAACCTCTTTACGTTAAACAATTATGTGTGCCGTGCGTGTTTTAATATTTTTCTTCTCACCAATGAAATGCTTTGCATGCATTTACCTATTTGGACGTTGCACCCAAAATCACCGTGCAACTCCATAATTATGTAAGCTACCCCCTACATATCCTTCAATTATATGGTTTCACCGCATGCTGTCTGTGATTCCTAGATAAAACGTTACGTTATAGCTTATGTCGGATTGTACAATAGACTACCTCGCGCTCAAGGCGATTGGCATCTAGTAACCAACTACATGACTTGGTTCCAGTGACAGTACAAATATATCATGTAACTATTCGTCAGATAGCTAAATTAATGAACCATCAGGATGAACTATAATTATCCATGTGTTCACAAACCACATGGCTATAATACTCAACATAACAATCTCGCATTATATGTCATTTTAACAAGGTCTAGAATCTCTTCCCTTTATAACTTGCCTGAGCGGTTCGGGTGGTTGGCACCGACCCTCGGCTAAGGAAATCGCTACACAATAGAAAGTGGGATGGGTCGTTCCACCAATTATCTCGACCTTTCTAAAAGTTTGAAAGCTTCCCTCTCTAAGCAGTGGAGATTTACAAGACAAATACTGTGTCCTAACCGGCACACATGTTCCCAAAGGATCTTAATTGACTATTATGCCAACAGGTATTGAATGAGCTTTTGTAATTATTCCTACGTCGAGGATAACGATTAATTAATGGCCTCACATGGGTCCATCCAACATGAAGGTTCGGGGTTCGTAATGCATGAGCCTGGCGGTGACCGATGTCTCAAGTATAATATAGGCGCACAAAACCACTGTCGCCATGAGTTTTCGCTGCCCACGAGCGTAAATAACTCAACATAAGTTCTCGGGAAATCATAGAGCTGCGAGGTGTCCTTGTTTCCTCGACTCTTACAAAGATTCCAGCCCGGAACACATTTCAATCCTTCTTCAGAGCTAGGGTCCATTCACTAAAACTCTGGCAAATAATGTCTCCAACAATGTCCACGACATAGGAGAATTCATACGTAGAATAGACTATCTGGCCCCTAATGCTCCATGCTACGACACACCGACCTCTAATATAAAGAGAAATCTAACATTTACTCTATAAGCTTCTCAATTAAGCTGCAAATTCAATTCACTAAAAGCTCTTTCATTACTGGTATCATTACTGAATATATGCAATATTCTGATATACAACTTCTTTTCATAATTACTGAAATGTAATCTCACTGTAACATCCTCCTGCTTAGATTGATAAGTCTTGCACTTAGCGTTAATAATTCTCGCTTACAACAATTTATTTGTTTCCTGATGTGTTCATTCATACACTTAATAACCATTATTATTATTATCATCATTTCTCACTGACATAAATGACCAAAATCGTAATTTACCATTATTATTATAAATCTCATTGACATAAATGACCAAAATCATCATTTATTATTATTCTCATATAAATTACCAAAATTTCCGACATAGCTAGACGTTTTAAACTCGAACAATCGCGTTCGTTACATTTACATAACTGATTGCCATTCTTAATTCATAGTGGGAAAAATTACTCCACTTAATGATGCAAATCATCATTTCAACTCTATAAAAATCAACTCAATACTGATTAAACATGGAGGATCAGCCTCCTAACTGACTTTTACTGGCATCTATAAGGAATTCACAATACCTTTACGGAATCACAGACATGCATCGGTCCATACTTCTACATAATTATAACCATAATTTGTGGGGTACTTACATCTCTATAGGCATCTAAGGTGGCTCCAACCAATCATATTCTTCCATGTCGCCCGCCATAATGGGTTTAACGCGACATATTTCTCTTGTTTACACACATTTGATTATACATTTCTATCACCAACACGACACGTTGCATACCTTTCAGGAAGTTATCACTCCCTAAACATGTGAAACACTTCATCAAACACTACTTTAAATGATATTTTTACATATACATTACACTGAACACTCGTCACTTTATACACACTTCAATGCTGAAATTCCCTAGCAGAGATCGAAATTGCAGGTGTCGACGGCATCTTACGTTATCAACTCCTGATTGAAAGTCTGGTTATCTGCTTTCGGAACTCTCCAACAGTTTTTTTTGTGACGATCATTACTCCTACAGTAAGCGTCCTGCGTTACATCAATACGCTTGCTCCTAAACATGAGCGTTAACATCTGGTATTCTCATGGCAATACCAAACACTTAGTAAAGTTTCTTTAGCGCATTCTATCGTAGTTACACATATACGATTAGTTCATACAATACACACTGCGCTTAATAAAGTTCAACACTTTCACAAATAATTATATACAATAGTTCTACCGTTAGTCTATACGGTGCTTCATAACTGAACACGTCATAGTTCGTGCGGCTGATTATGCCTGTATCACGACTATTATTCATACAAGCATGTTTACTGTTTCTATTACACATACCAGTCTGTGTTCGGCGTCTTGATGAATAGATCCGTCATGCGTTATGCCTTGACGAACTGGCTTCAACCTGGCTGTAGCTGACTGAAGTTTCACTCGAAGACTGCACGTAACTTATTTGAAGACTTCTGTCTGCGGCTTACACGCTGTCTCGTACTGCTGCATATTTGCTGCATACTGATTGCAACTTATTGCCATTGTGCTACAATTGACAATTGAGTAAAACTGTAACTGGCTGTAACTGCGCTTGGCGGCATGTAGACTGAGCTTGACTGCGTCTCGACTGAGCTTCAAGTGAGTTTCAACTGAGAACAACTGAGTAACACTGAGAGCTCCTCCTGGGGTCTACTCCCTTATATCGGATTTCCACAGAAAGTAGAGCAACATCTTCCCGCGTAATCTTCGCTCCTCTCACAGCATGATTCCGGTCTTCAAACCATGATCATTGTGTTCCTCTCTCTTCACAGGTCCCAAAACTATATGTGTGCAAAGGAATCGCTCGTTCAATTAATTTATATTAATTCCTTTCTCCATGGCGTGGGACGCTACCTAACCGGGAACTCCCCGTCAACATCTTCACATCCCTCCGCGAACAATGGTCGCTTCACAGTCCTTACGCACATCACTAAATATGCACCAATTTCGCAGGTAAAAGATTCTAAAATTATCTTCTTGCCAAGATATTCACCTGTGTGCAACTCTCATCTCGATTCGTTACTCCAATCACGAGTAATCAATGATTTTTCTGGGCATTTCACCGCCCCTCCTCTACATCTATTCTCCGTCGGGGAATAACTGTGTCATTTTTCAGGCCTCTCCCCTGCTCCAGACGACATAATGGGGTGACAGAGATGGACGTGGCTCCACTGGGACCAACCCACAATTCTGGGCCGATTAGTAAATGTCAGCTCTGCCCTCCTCTGTGCTTCAAACTCCCAATAGCTTACACCAAATCGTCTTATAATGATATAACCCGCTCATTATTTCCTACATTATTTTAATAAATAATGCCATTTCATCAAAAATCACACCAGTGATTAAATATACATCTCTTTCGAGGGGTTTTTACCAAGAAACTCCCTGTACAGATCTCTGGTTCGCTTCCTGGCGGAACCTTTTTACTGAGATCACAGTCTCTGAGAACCAAGTTCGATTCCAGTCAGCATAACCCCATCGGGTTCAATATATATATATATATATATATATTTAAATATGTGGATTTCTTAAAGTTTCCTTAACATATGGGACTGTATCTTCACTGAGCGTGTATTTAACTATGAGTGGCGAACACTAAAAATATGTGTTTACTAAAATTACAAATTGAAAAGAAAAAACTTAGTCTTATACAAAGAATCTAAATTTTAAAAGATATCCTACACAACCAATGGCAAACAAGATGTTCAGTAAAGAACATATAGCCTACTTTCTCCTAAATGCATGGGTATTGTTATAACTCTTTGTCCTTTTCAAGGAGTATGATTGAATGTTGGTTGTAGTAGCTTGTTGAAATACAACGTGCTATAGGGATATTAAACATGAATATGAGGTGCCCTTTGCTAGTGCTACCTCTGTACCAAATTTCGTTCCATTCGGTTTCACCGTGTTCAAATTGATAAGGGGAATCGATTTTCACGCAAAGATGGCCGCCATCCGTAAAATATTAGGCTGATGACCTATTAGTTTGGTCAAAGGATGCTCCCTCCATAAAGGTATGTTGTTGCTAAATTTGCTAGAGATCGGATGATTAGGCTAATCGTAATTTGATTTAAGCTTTGAACATTTGTGTGGCCGCCATTACGTTTCTGTCAATATGGCGGCGATATAAATCATGACACTGAGATGCCCTTTGCTAGTGCTATCTCTGTACCAAATTTCGTTCCATTCGGTTTCACCGTGTTTAAATTAATAGGGAGAATCGATTTTGACACAAAGATGGCCGCCATCCGCAAACTATTAGGTGAATGACCTATTAGATTGGTCAAAGGATGCTCCCTCCATAAAGGTATGAGGTTGCAAAATTTGGTAGAGATCGGATGATTAGGTTAATCGTAATTTGATTTAAGCTTTGAACATTCGTGTGGCCGCCATTACGTTTCAGTCAAGATGGTGGCGATATAAAACATGACACTGAGGTGCCCTTTGCTAGTGCTACCTCTGTACCAAATTTCGTTCCATTCGGTTCCACCGTGTTCGAATTAATAGGGGGAATCAATTTTTACATAAAGATGGCCGCCACCCGCAAACTATTAGGCTAATAACCTATTAGATTGGTCAAAGGATGTTCCCTCCATAAAGGTATGTAGTTGCAAAATTTGGTAGAGATCGGATGATTAGGTTAATCGTAATTTGATTTAAGATTTGAACATTCGTGTGGCCGCCATTACGTTTCTGTGAAGATGGCGGCGATATAAAACATGACACTGAGGTGCCCTTTGCTAGTGCTACCTCTGTACCAAATTTCGTTCCATTTGGTTTCACCGTGTTTGAATTAATAGGGGGAATTGATTTTCACACAAAGATGGCCGCCATCCGCAAACTATTAGGCTAATGACCTAGTTATTTGGTCAAAGGATGCTTCCTCCATAAAGGTATGTTGTTGCAAAATTTGGTAGAGATCGGATGATTAGGTTAATCGTAATTTGATTTAAGCTTTGAACATTTGTGTGGCCGCCATTACGTTTCCGTCAAGATGGCGGCGATATAAAACATGACACTGAGGTGCCTTTTGTTAGTACTACCTCTGTACCAAATTTCGTTCCATTCGGTTGCACCGTGTTCGAATTAATAGGGGGAATCGATTTTCACACAAAGATGGCCGCCATCCGCAAACTATTACGCTGATGACTTATTAGTGTGGTCAAAGGATGCTCTCCCCATAAAGGTATGTTGTTGCAAAATTTGGTAGAGATCGGATGATTAGGTTAGTCGTAATTTGATTTAAGCTTTGAACATTTGTGTGGCCGCCATTACGTTTCCGTCAAGATGGCGGCGATATAAAACATGACACTGAGGTGTCCTTTGCTGGTGCTACCTTTGTACCAAATTTCGTTCAATTCGCATTCACCGTGTTCGAATTGATAGGGGGGGGGGGACAGACATTCAGAGTACACACACTCACACACACACACACACAGACACACACACACACAGACTCACACACATACACACACACAGACAGACACACTTTTTTCGCCCTGTGTTGATCTCATAAGTCTACTTTCATTTTTTGCAAAAATCGAAAGTAGGCTAAAAAACGGGTGAGTTAGCCGTGGTTGTTATGGCGTGGCTGCAGGCAGTCGCTCACATCCGGGAGGCGAGGAGGTTTGAGTCCCCCCGCCGGCAAACTTGAAGATGGTCTTCTGTGGTTTCCCATCTCCATTCTAGGCGAACGCCGGGGTTGGTCCCTAACTATAGGCCTAGGCCACAGCCATTACCATCCAATTCCACACTTTCCTCCCTAGACAACACTCCACACGTGATGGTACTTGTAGCTCACCCCATGGGTGTCCGCACAGAAGCAGCTACAAACTCTAGCGAGCCGAATATGTCCTCGGACACGCCCCGCACTAAGAGCCTTACGTAAAAAAAGAAAAAAAAAAAAGAAAAAACACCAATTATTTAAATAACAAGGGGATTCCTTCCTGCCTTGTCATTTGCAAACAAGATTATGATTTCATTAGTCCAATTTCACTTTCAAGTCAGATTGAAAAGCAAGAACACCAAGATGACTAACACAATCTAGTTTTGTGTATCCTTAAATAATCAACATTTCAAATGTGCGACAATGAATAATTGTGTGTGTGTGTGTGTGGAGGGGGTTAAAATTTAATAACTTGGCGTTTAATGCCCAAGCGGTTTTGTACAGTTTTCCATACTTTTTTCTGCCCCTAAAACTTGCCGCCCTAGGTAGCTGCCCTGTTTGTTTCCCCGTAATTACGGGCGTGAATACAGTAAATGACCCTATATTGTAAGCGCGACCTTAAGGGACCAGTGTTTTACTAGTCAGCAAAGAAAACTTCATTTTAGGGGTTGAAATTTGCATTGGTGTTGCAATGTTTAAAAATATCTCCAGAACGTCTTTCATATCGTGACTGCCAAGGTGAGGTAGCGAAAGTAGAAGCCAGCCTAACCATTTTTGATAGTATTGGGTAAACATACGATATTTACGCAAGGCATAACCATATTGAAAAATGGAGATATGTTTCCATTGGTGGTCTAGTGCATGACATCATTAGAACCATTTATTTTTGAATATACATACAGATTATGTCAGCAACATTAAAGAAGTTTTCTATTGTAATATTTGTCAGTTGATTATTAGAAACTTCAATTTATGAAATAAACTAGTGACAATGACCATTCGAATATCAACATTCTCGGAATTCCAGGGCGGCGGCCCCACCTTGCCCCTCCCTGCGGGCGCCCATGGACCTCAGAAATTAAATGACGGTAAACAATGTCTTCTGTGGTTGTTCTATTGTCTTAGCCACAACATCAAGTTTTGTTTGCATTGTATATAGTTTGTGTAAACTGTGAAAATTCCATTACTGACAACTTTTAAAATTAGTTTCATAATTGTTTATGTGGCCAGATCATCTTATATATTAAAATTGTTTTTTGACCCGATTGTATGAGGGCAGACTTCAAACCAAGGACCCCAGGTGAGTGAGATTTGCTGTGGGTCAATTACTGTTGGTAATTCACGTGTAAAACTTTATTTAATTTAAATATAATGTATAGTTCCCCTGTTATGTGCAAGAGTGTCCATGTCCACATACTTCATATTCTAAAATAATAGGGTGATTTCTGGGGATATCGTGCCTGGGAATGCAACAAGGACAGGGTTACGTTACTATTAATACGTTACCGTAACGTACCGGTAATTAATTTAAAAAGCTACTTACCAGCCCTAACTAGTGGTAACATTCTGAGCGGTAACGTAAAGCGAACTATAATGTCTTCTGTGGTTGTTCTATTGTCTTAGCCACAATATCAAGTTTTGTTTGCAATGTTGCTGACGACTGCAGCTGTTCCAACAATGGCTCTATTACAGCCATAAGGCGGGCTTTGGCTGCAGTCCACCAAGCTCACGCCTGTTGCGTGTTCAAACCACTGTCCAGCCGCCTTCTGACAGCAAGAACGTCATAAAACACTCAGAAACCGATGTTTTGGATAATTCCCAATTAGCCGCACTGTCCTATCACCAGATACCAGTTGCACTATGAAAAGGCTTTTGTTTCTGAATAAGAAAACAATTGGAGTTAAAATAAAATAAATTTCGGAGATATTTTGCGAATCATAAATCTTGCACCTGCACAGTGACAATATTTTAACGTCGGAATTTCCATGAGAGGGATTTGTACTCTCACGTACTGTACTAGTATCATGGATTGTCACAAAGTTTGGAAGATATAACCATCTAAAAAGCAGCAGCAGAACCCTGCGACGCGAAGTCTGCGAAACGGTATGGACCTAACAGAACTGGTACAGGGGTGTTGGGTGATTACCTGGAGTCTCAATTGGTCAGGATGTGACCTGGTGTCCAGGGGCACCTTGAATTTCTTAAATGAAGTGAAAAGTAAAAGAGAGGAGCTCAGGTGAGCTTATTTTAAAGAGTGAAAGTTTGTCTTAAAGAGCTGTAGTAGCTATAAGATTGTATTCTATAATAATCCGGGGCCGTTTGTATCGGCACCCGGTGGCTAGGTAATCACCCTACCTGTTCACTAGGGGGTTGGTGTTGCGGGTTTTTGTTTTATATAGTTTTGCTGCCTGCGCTTTAATGCGGATGCTGATTATCAAGAGCTGGTAATCAGCATGTAGTTGAGCAGTACGCACGTACCAGGGGGCTCCTGATATCGAGCATTGTGCATTATTTGGAATAACCTGCAGTTTATTGATGTGTGTGGGTGCTGTGTGTCCCAACAAGGGACAACTATATTATTCCATAACTGTTCGCACAAGGGTGCGATAAGCCAAGAGTTTGCTGAAGTCATCGAGTGAGATTCTGGCCCGAATGAGGGGCCAGAGCTCCGCTAGTACGGGCTTTGCGCTGATGGCGCGCTACAATCTTAAAAAATTCCTCTCGGCACGCCGTAAGGCGGAGGTAGATTCCACCGGGTAAACTAGGGGATAGGCTATAATAGGCAAAATATGCTGGTTTTCGTAGGAGGATCAGACCTCATTTATTGCGAGAAAGTATTTTACAATTGGAGGTTAATTAACTTTTTTTCCGTCTCTCTATGCATTATTTAACATTTTATTGTCTTATGGGGATGGTAACCTTCTTGTCATTTGGGGTTCATTTTTATACTTGTGATCACACTGTCCTTATGCAAGGTTTGGAACTGATGTGTAACTATCTAACAGTCTGTTACTTCTTCACGCAAAATTTTATCTCCCGCAGAGATGTTGGTTGGTTCCTCAGTTTAGGGGCTGCGACAACGTGGTCATGTAACCCCGTGTACATTGGGTGTGTGTAGAATCTGTCTGATAAACGGTGTTAATTGTGATGACTGTATTAGTCTGTAATTCAGGTAAGGTCTGCAGACAGTCAATTTTAAGTAGTAGTTCCTAATTTTGTACCAAATACTACCTTCAACGACACCTAGCTGTGAACTTGGCTGCTAGATGCCACCGCAACCAGCAACATGCAACGAACGTTGTAACTTCCCCTCCGAAGGAAAGCATGCTGAGGGATTTTTAGCGCTCTTAGAAAATCCGGCGACTTTGGCCGGCCTTGAACCAGCGACCTTGGGCATAGAAGTTCAGCATGCTAACAGTTAGCCGCTTCCCTCATAGTCAGATGGAACAAGAAGTTACGTGACGAACTAAAGAGTCTACTTCTCTTAAAATTAAGATTCATGCCAATGATTAATCTACAGTATATGTACCTATCTAGAATAATGACGAAATTAAGTTGGTAATATCGAAATGTCTTAATTAGTTCGAAATACTGTATACTCGGCATAATGTAGCCTAATAGAGCAATACAGTTGGCAGCCATGCTGACTGAATATATTCTTAATTCCATCTCTTAAGGTACAGAATACAAAATGTGGAAGTCCAAAGGACGTTACATGGAGTTAGACATTGGATCTATTAGTACACGTAAAAGCATGTTGGCAACAATGTCATGCGAGTGCTGGTCAGAAATAATCTGAAATATTATGATATCTTTTTGTGCCAATTTTGGATGAAATCCATTTGTTGGAATAGAAGTTACATTATTTTAAAATTGGAGCTATCATGAGGCATAGAATCATGCTGGCAACACTGGCTTAAATTAATTACTCCAAATTAATCTAGAATGTCAGGTGCTATACGTGTGCAAAGTATAGAGCTGTTGGCCTGCATACTTTCTGATATATTGATATTAGGGTAAAAATATAGACACCATTTATTAACAGTTGGCAGCCCTGGTGGCTCTTAAGAATACACTCTGTCATATTTGTTTATGTACACATATTACATACAAAATTTGGTTGATATCCAATTGATAGTGTAGAAGTTATATGCATTTAATAATTGGACCTATCAGAAGGCTTAAAATTATTTTGGCGACACTGTCATGTATGGCCTCCTGGAAATTAAACTGAAATAGTATTATCTACATGTGTGCCATCTTTGGTATAGCTCTCATGTATACCTTCCAAGATATCCAACATGGAGCTCAAATGTCTAGTGCGTTTTTTTAGCAGTTGGTAGCCCTGACATCTTTTTCAAATATGGGCCTGAGATATTCCGGTATACATCTTTACTCATACTAAATTTGGTTTCGATTGCTGCAGCCGTTTAGGAG
The DNA here is from genome assembly GCA_946902985.2 of Meconema thalassinum. Classification (NCBI taxonomy): domain Eukaryota; kingdom Metazoa; phylum Arthropoda; class Insecta; order Orthoptera; family Tettigoniidae; genus Meconema; species Meconema thalassinum. Next base: position 437,574,953 of record OX336393.1, on the reverse strand, counting down.
TTGATAGAGGGGGACCCACACACACAGCCATCCAGCCAGACAGACAGAAGGACAGACCGACAGACAGACAGACACATTTTCCCGGATCGATCTCATAAATTTACTTTTTCCTCATTTTTAGCCTATTTTCAATTTTGAAAAAATAGGCTTATGAGATCACCTTTTGTCCGTGTGTGTGTGCGTGTGTGTGTGTGTGTGTGTGTGATTCGTGTGTGTGTCCCCCCCTAATAAAATCTAAACGGCAGGAGCGATTTCAATGAAACTCGGAAAGTTCATAGCACTATTCCCGGCGACCTCGACCGTGCCCTTCAAATTTTGTTACGACTCACCAATCCAACATGGCGGCTGTGCGAAATATTTCACCAGCATTCAATATCTCCGAAACTATTACCGATATTACCCTGACATTTTCTATGGTGATAGAGGGAACTACTATAAGTTCACTTATGTGACATTTGAAAACCTGGTAACTACAAAACGATCATGGCGGCCAAGCGAATTTGCGACTTTTAAATAGACGTTTCTCGCGATTTGACCAACCAAACGCAATGAAACTTGGTACAGTATATGTTTATATACATTGTAATGCACCGACATCTAACTTCATTCAATTGTTTACATAATCACAAGATGGCGGATGTGCGAAATATTTCACCGGCATTCTATATCTCTGAAACTATTAGCGGTATCTCCCTAAAATTTTGTACGGAGATAAAGGGAACTACTGGAAGTCCATCTATAAGATTTTCAAAAACCTGTTAACTACAAAACGAACATGGTGGCCAAGCGAATTAGAACATTTTAAATAGACCTTTCTCGCGATTTAATGTTCCAAGCGCACTGAAACCTGGTACAGGAAATATTTATACACATTGTAATCCACTGGTATCTAATTTAGTTCAATTGTTTACATAACCTCAAGATGGCGGCAGTGCGAATTTTAAAATTAAGTTTTTATTTCTTGTGATGTAGTCATGCGATCGAAGTGAAAGTTTGAATAATGAACCTACGCAATAATTTTCCTTTAATGGTACATGACTATATGGCCTATACATTTAACAATCCAACATGGCGACCATCCGAAATATTTAGACGATACTGAATGTCTACGAATCTATTTTAGCAATCAAACTGCATTTTTTAATGTTCATAGGGGCTATGAACTTAAGTTCACCTATAGGACTTTAAATAACCTGGAGATCACAAATCCAACATGGCGGTGACGCGAATTATAAATATTCACATGGACGTTTCTCGCAATTTAACCATCCGCGTGCAGTGAAACTTGGTACAGTAAATCTTTATCCGAATGTTAATCCACTGGCAACTAATTTATTTCAATTGTTTCCATATCCACAAAATGGCAGCTGTGAAAAATTTTTAAATCTCCTTGTTTTTTCTTGTGTCCTAATTATGCGATTGAAGTTTGAATACTACACGTTCACAATAATCTGCATGTAACAGTACATAACTCTAGGACCTACATATATAAAATCCAACATGGCGACCATCCGAAATATTTAGTCGGTTCTCAATATCTACGAATCTATTACAGCAATCAAACTGAAATTGTGTATGTTAAATAGTGGCAATTAACATAAGTAGGATATATGAAAATAGGCTGTATAGTTCTTCACGGAACTACTTGTTGCAAAGTGTGGAAAGTAGGCTAAACATGAATGTGATCTCGTCAATGGCGTTGTCTTGGCAACCTCTGATAGCTCATCCCACATCAATTTAGAAGCGTTGTCAAGGTAACCTCTGATGGCACTTGGCATTTTCTTTAATTCCGAAATTAATTTTCTCATCCCTTGGCGTAATCGTGGGTCATATCAAAAATTCTTTCAGACAAAAGTTTTAGGTAATTATTAGGGGAATATTTTCCATTTTGTACGGTTTTGATATTGTGCCGATTAAGAGAGATAAGATTAGTGTTTCCCGAAAAACCCACTTTTTTCCACCCCTTTGGTCAATGGTTGGTGCTATCAAAAATCTTATTTGACATAAATTTTTGGCACTTATCTAACACATATTATGAACTTTTAATGGATTCGATATTCCACGTATTAAGAGAGTTATAGCGAAATTTCACTTTTTGGAAAAAAAGCCCCCCATTTTTACCCCCTTCGACCGATTTTTCCCATTAACGAACTCGACCGAGATTTTAATGGCATACTTATTATATACAAAATTCAAACTGATTGGGGCAAAATTACGGCAGTTATCGTGTCCACAAGAAACTGATATATATATATATATATATATATACTGTAGATCGATAGATAGATACATATATACATAAATTATATATAAACTTTTGAACTGACGGTGGTTTTGGGGACTGGGGGATGTGAAACGCGAAGATATGTCGAAATTTTCCGGAAGTCGAAACATGGTACCCATTGCAATAGTTAGCTTTCTAATGAAATCTACCTAAAAGAAACAAATACGGGTGCGCTTGGAGAGGGCTGCTTAGCTTACGCGTGGCGAGAATGGAAATTGGTCTTTGATTGTTGAAGATGTCCAGAATATAGAAACATACACCGTATTAGGATGATCAAGACTTAGCAGAACACATATTACGTTATATCGCGGAACGAACATTGTCAGAACTGCCGGGGAAAGGCCAAGGAGGATAAGAGATAACACGACTACACAGGAAATTCCTACCAGTTCTGTGCAAGAGTGGTGAGAAAATGTGAACGGAACTGGAGCACACCTGGCTCGATCAGTTAATTTTCAATCCATTTCAACCTGACCATTAAATAACAATCACATATATCTCATTATGCAAGCAAACTTGAAGGTCAATCTCCACTAATATTATCTTAACAAACAAAATCACATATGACCGACTCTTTGCGCTAGTTTAATAACTACTGCAACTACAGTAAATGGTGTGTTTGTTGTTTGAGTCTTCAGTCTTTTGACTTGTTTGATGCAGCTCTCCACGCCTCCTTGCCTGAGCTAATCGTTTCATCTCTACGTAGCTACCACACCCTACATCCGAGGCAATCTGTTTAACATATTCTAACCTTCGTCTACCCCTACAGATCTTGTCCTCAACCCTTCCTTCCATAACTAAGCTTGCTATTCCTGGGTGTCTTAGTATGCGTCCTACTAACCAATATCTTCTCTTCATTAGTAGTCTCCAGAAACATCTCTTCTCTCCCACTCTTCTTAATACCTCTTCGTTTGTAACCCTATCTACCCAACTGGTCTTCATCATTCTCCTGTAACACCACATTTCAAATGCTTCAATTCTCCTCTTTTCTGCTGCACCAATAGTCCAAGTTTCACTTCCATAGAGCGCCACGCTCCAGACAAAGGCTTTAAAAAATGACTTCCTAATACCTAAATCTATATTCAATGTCAACAGATTCCTTTTTTGTAGATATCCTTATTTGCCTGAGCCAACCTATTTTTTATATCCTCTTCGCTTCGTCCATCACTGGTTATTTTGCTTCCTACGTAACAGAAGTCTCCTACTAACGGGTGAGTTAGCCGTGGTCGTTGCGGCATGACTGCTGGCAGTCGCTCACATCCGGGAGGCGAGGAGGTTCGAATCCCCCCGATGGCAACCTTGAAGATCTTCTTCTGTGGTTTCCCATCTTCCTTCCTGGCAAATGCCGGGGTTGGTCCCTAACTATAGGCCACAGCCGCTACCTTCCAACTCCTCGTCCTTACATTCCAACATCCCTCCCCAACGGTACTTGTGGCTCACCCATTGGGTGTCCGTCTCGAAGCAGCTACAAAACTGGCAAGCCGAACATGTCCTCGGACACTCCCGACACTAAAAGCCATACGCTAAAAAAAAAAGTATCCTACTTCCTTCAGCTTTTCACCTGCCAATTTGATGTCCATAGAGGTTTCTAATTTATTTCGGCTGCATTCCAGTATTTTTGTTTTACATTTATTAATTTTCATCAGGAATTCTTTCCGTAAGACGGAGTCCATACCATTCAAAAACTCATTCAAATCCTCCGGCGTGTCGGCCAAGATGACGATGTCATCAGCAAATCTCAGAGGTGAAATTATTTCTCCTTGAATCTTCACTCCCACTTTTTTTTTCCAATTTACTTCATTGCTTGTTCAATGTAAAGACTGAAAAGTATGGGCGATAAGTTGCAGCCTAGCATATCTGTAAATACCATTATCCATAGATTAGACATAAATTTAATAGCCTTCTAGTATCTGATGATGATCACTTGACGATCGAACTGTTTGATAATCTTATGTATTTTTTTATGTGTAACATCTTTCCACTCGGTATCTTGATATTTTTGTGGCACTCGGTGGCTGGACATTTTTGTGGGAGTGATTTTGGAAAAGAGACGGAAGTGGATGTGACGGAAGTGCATGGGACGGAAACAATGAGCGCGCGCGGTGGCGGAGATACGTACAACGACGTACTGTAGGCCATGTGACTATATGGAATGTAAATCGCATATGGTTTACCTCAAGGTTTGAAGGCCCCATTAAAGAAATTCATACAGTAAATCATCTTCAAGTTGTCGTTCTTTGGTGTGAAAATATTCGTTGTATCATATTTGCTGAAAACAATTACGATTCATTAAATCTTCATACTTTTGCTGTATCCTTATTTAATATAAGCACTCGATACCTCAAGTGCTATATCGCATCAACGAACACTCCAAACAACGTAGGAATTCATTATATTAACACCGACTACTAACAATAATTGAAACTTCGTTGGTCTAAACGTATCACTGGGAGAAACGCATTTAATATACCTACTGCACACCTAATTTTTAATCGCGCCTATACTTGGTAGTGCGCTATATCGGCAATAAGAGGCAATTTTCAATAACACCGCTGGCATGGGTTCACTAACTGGCCAGTATAAAGTGCAGCTCGCATCAAGTAGGCAGTGGATTGCTGCCGCATACAGTTGCAGGTATATGTCACTACTGCAGATGCATTGGAGAATCCTTTCATGTTTGCTGGCACAAGGTAGCACTATGAGTTCATTCTTAAACAAGTAGTTCCGTGAAGAACTATACAGCCTATTTTCATATATCCTGCTCATGGTAATTGCCTCTATCAACATACAAAATTTCAGTTTAATTCCTGTAACAGATTCGTAGATATTGAGAACCGTCTAAATATTTCAGATGGTCGCCAGGTTGGATTTTTATTTTTGTACTATTACATTAAGATTATTGTGTACGTGTGGTATTCAAACTTCAATTGCATGATTAGAACACATGAAGTAAAAACGAGATTTTAAAATTACGCACAGCAGCCATCTTGTGATTATGCAAACATTTGAAATAAATTGGATGTCAGTGGATCAACATTTGTATAAGCATTTAACGTGCAACGTTTCACGGCACTCGGATAGTTAATTCGCGAGAAACATCAATTTAAATAATTAAACTTCGCGTCGCCGCCATGTTGGATTTGTGCTCACCAGGTTACTGAAAGTCCTATAGGTGAACATATGTTCATAGTCTCTATGAACAAAAAAAAATCAGTTTGGTTGCTGTAAAAGATTCATAGATATTGAGAACCGTCTAAATAATTCGGAAGCTCGCCATTTAGGATTGCTATATGTATAGGCCATAGAGTTATGTACCATTCAAGGACAATTATTGCCTAGGTTCATTATTAAAATTTTCACTTCGATCGCATGATTACGACACAAGAAATAAAAACTTAATTTTAAAATTTCGCACAGCCGCCATCTTGAGGTTATGTAAACAATTGAATTAAATTAGATAGCAGTGCATTACAATCTGCAAAATCATTTACTGTACCACATTTCACTGCGCTCAGAGAGTTAAATCACGAGAAAAGTCTATTAACATATTTAAAATTCGCTTGGTCGCCATGTTCGTTTTATACTTTACAGGTTTATGATATATACATAGGTAAACTTGTGTCAGTACCCTTTATCACCGTACCAAATTGCAGGGTGATATCTGTAATAGTTTCGGAGATATAGAATGTCAGTGAAATATTTCGCACAGCCGCCATTTTGAGGTAATGTAAACAATTGAACTAAATTAGACTCCAGTGCATTGCAATGTGCATAAACATTTTCTGTACCAAGTTTCATTACGTTTGGATATTTAAATCGCGAGAAAAGTCTATTTAAAAGTCTCAACTTCGCTTGACCGCCATGTTGGTTTTGTAGTCACCAGGTTTTTGAAAGTCTCATAGGTGAACTTCTAGTAGTGCCCTTTATCACCGTACACAATTTCAGGGCGATATCGGTAATAGTTTTGGAGATATTGAATGCTAGTGAAATATTTCGCACAGCCGCCATGTTGGATTGGTGAGACGTAACAATATTTGAAGGGCACGGTCGAGGTCGCCTGGAATAGTGCTATGAACTTACCGAGTTTCATTGAAATCGCTCCAGCCGTTTAGATTTTATTAGGGGACACACACTCACACCTCACACACACACACACACACACGCACACACACACACACACGGACAAAAGGTGATCTCATAAGCCTATTTTTTCAAAATTGAAAATAGGCTAAAAAATGCGAGTAAGTAATATGGAATTATTCGAATAGCATGTCAGATGTTACACATCATATGCGACTACTGTAAGGCTCATAATTATTTTTATGTTCGACCCTCACAATTATGTGTCAGATAACTGTATCATAATGATGGTCATTATAACACTGTTTTCCATTATGAAACAGTTTCTCCAGCCAATCAGAGCTCGTTCATTGACCAATTAGGTAACGATAACTTCGCGCATGCGCTCAAAATCCAACATGTCGGACATAAACACAACATCGAACTATAATAAATTACCGACATGGAATACGCACCGTCCATATGTTCGCGTAAATAAACTGGCGAATATGAGACAAGATATAGCACTGTACCTTAAAATCACCAACACTAATTTCTACACAGCGCATTGTCTTCAAATGACTGCGGTGACAATATTACTGAGGGACGGCTGATGTAAACATATGGTTGCATATGGCATTGCAACCACACAGAGCGCAAGCGTCGGTTGTTCAAAGCTCTTGAAAGACAAAGATATAACACCCAACGCTCGCTCTGCGATCACAAAATTCCAGTAGCTGACTCTCAACAGATATTTATGAATATTTATGTTAAAACATATAATGAAGTTATAATTATCGTCGAACATAAACAGTCGTATGCAACTCGCCTATAATGGTAATTAAGACACTCGTATGGAAATTATAAAACTCGCATACGCTCGTTTTATAAAAAATACTCGTGTCTTAATTATAGCCATTATAGGCTCGTTGCATAATGTACTATTATTTTTCAGGATTAGAGATTCAACCATTACAATTGGGTACAATCGTGTTGACCAACTGTAAGGATGGGCAGTAGAGAACAAGATGAACGGATGAAGAGATATTGGGAAGAAAATAGGAAACATTGTGCTAAATAAGTTCTAACGTATAAATAATTAAAATAATAATAATAATAATGATAATAATAATAATAATGGACAAGAATACCGTACACAGACATCAAACAGATAATGCAAAATTTTAAAAAATCTGTGATACTGCGTGTGACATATAACTTTCATATGAAGACAGATTCAAGAGAAGATTGATAGTTTGGTTGGTTCCTAAGTTTAGGGGCTGTGACAACGCGGTCATGTAGCCTCGTGTACTTTGGGTGTGTGTAGAATCTGTCTGATAACCGGTGTTAATTGTGATGGCTGTATTAGTGTGTGTATCTGTGATTCAAGTAAGGACTGCAGACGACGAATTTTCAAGTAGTTCCTACTTTTGCTACCAAATGTTACCGTCCACGACACCTAGCTGTGTACTTGGCTACTAGATGCCATCACACCCAGCACCTGGTGGCGAACGTTGGAACTGGGTTTGAACACGCGACCTTGAGCATAGGAGCTCAGCATGCTACCAACTACGCCAATGAAGCCACCCAAGAGAAGATTAACATGCACCAATTGCGTACCGTATGCCTCCGTGGCTTAGGCGGCAGCACGCCGGCCTATCACCGCTGGGTCCGTGGTTCAAATCCCGGTCACTCCATGTGAGCTCTGTGCTGAACAGAACGGAGGCAGACAGGTTTTTCTCCGGGTACTCCGGTTTTCCCTGTCAAAATTTCATTCCAGCAACACTCTCCACTATCATTTCATTTCATCTGTCATGCATTTAATCATTGCCCCAGAGGAGTGCGTCAGGCCTCGGCAGCCGGCACAGTTCATATCCTCGCCGCTAGATGGGGGCTTCATTCATTTCATTCCTGACCCGGTCGGAGACTGGAAGCAGGCTGTGGATTTCATTTCAATTGCGTACCGTACTAAAATACAGACCTATATTGTAACAACGTGTGTATATTTTGCTGTAATGAAATACAATGAGAGTGGATGAAATAGATGTAGAGTACGGTATTTCCTTGGGTACGAAACTTAACTACCTTCTGTTAGGCGCGGGACGAAATCAGGCCCTGTGCATCAAAATGATCCCATGATTCACTTAACTTAAGTTATGATTGGAAATATTTGTTGTGCACTTATGTGTTTAGTTTTTCAGTTACATTAAAAAGGGCGGGCATCAATTCCGCTCGTAAATTCCAGTCAGGTAGCCAGGGTTACCTTAATTCCGCTCGGTCCTCCAAGGGACCCAAAAATAAGTTCCTCAACTCCGCTCAGGCTTTGACAAGGGGTTATCCCCAATGACGTAAACAAATGTCATAACCCTCCTGCTCGCATACCAGGGGCCGGGTCAAACACCTTATGCAGCGCATGAGTGAATTCTTGAATGCAGCTGATTTTTTCGTTCTAGGCTGGAATAGAGTATTTTCAGCATCCGCAGCTGATATCGAAAGTATTTTTAGGTCAAATTATACACCTATTATTATCTAAATTTAATTTAATAATGTCTCACTAGTTTAAAAATCATACAAACATTTAATTATGCACATGTTAAAAACAATGTATAAAAATTGTAGAAAAAAATAGAAAACTTGGCAGACTTATTTAAAAGAATATTATGATTAATTTTAAATCACTTGTATTTTCTGCCATATAAGTTATCATGTGCCAAACACTTTGTACCTGAGTTAACGAATGAGCGGACTTGACATCAATGCACAACGATGTCTTGAGAACATCCGCACGCCATCGGTCAAACGCTCTGAAGTCATGTACGATCATTCGTTAAATCAGATATAAACATAATATATAAAGAGCTAGATATTAATCACTGTTGTTAAATAAAAATATGGACGGGAAATGCGCTGTTTGACCCGGCCGTTGGTATGCGAGCAGGAGAGTTACGGCATTTGTTTACGTCATTGGGGATAACCCCTTAACCGCCCCATTGTCAAAGCCTGAGCGGAGTTGAGGAACTTATTTTTGGGTTCCTTGGAGGACCGAGTGGAATTAAGGAAAATTGAGTGGAATTGATGTTCGACCTTAAAAAAGATCGACATTTGAACACAGAATATCTCAAATTACACTAGATTTTTATATCACAATAATGTATTAAATATCACTGACAGAAACGGAACATTAATTTGCTATTTGAATAGGCCTATAAAGGAATGTTAAAACGACATTAAAAGAAAGTAAAGGCATTCTACATCATAAAGTATTGTTGCATTACTCACCGTGTGGTGTAGATAACCACATGTATTTTTGCAATGAAACAGGAAGCGATGCAAATATGAAATTGATCAGTTATCTTCACAACAGAGCAATCAGTCGTATTCTGCAATTCTTGACAATGAAGAGAGGTGTGCTATTATCGAGAGGGAACTCTTACTCCCGATTGTTGACAAATAATCGACAGAGAATGTCAACTTCAATCAATCTGATCAGCTTTGCCCGACGTGGTAAATAGTACTCGTATGAGAACTTGTACGGTAAGTCTTGTTGTTCGACAAAATAGCGTGTATAACAAAAATGCGTATAGGGAATTTCAGCCCCTATTTTGAGCGTTGCCTAGATACATTTTATGTGCTGGTAGCATTTCAGACGGTCGACACGTAAACTGTAGCTCAACAGAAGCTAAATACGTTTTGCGTGAAAGAGTACCAGATATCCATAATTAGATTCATATTAGCATAGATTAGTCTGATGTATTGACCCAGACGTTTAGGTGAAGGTATAGCCTATTTGGAACTTGCTTCGCTTAATAGAGACAGCCACTTAAATAAAGCACACTGCATATATGCATGAGTTAATTAACCGGAGTTGACTGTAAACTTGAATATTACCCCCAACACCTAGCATATGCACATTTCGTAGTTCCCATTCTATTTCCAGATCGCACGGGCTGAGTACTGCATATCCCCTGTATCACGACTGTCAAGTAGAAATTCCCATCATACAGTAGTGCTCTGAGCATGTCAGATTCACTGTCAACACGAGTCTGCATTAGTTGGAAGCTCATGGATCTGCTAGGTGAATATCTAATGCAAAGCTTTGCAGACACAAGAAAATACACATGTGCAAAACCCCGCGAAATGGTGCAGTGCCAAGTGCAACCAAGACTCCACACCGTAGAATACTGCTGCCTCCTTGGCGTTGTTAACTCAACAATGCGTGGCTATTGAATGAATAAGTGGAGAATGGATCATTCGACTAAATAAAGAAAATCAAGATCTGGTGACGTTATATTGAAAAGAAATGACTAGCGTATTATTTTAGAGTAAGACAAATTTTAGAGTCATAATTGAAAGTAGTCTGCTATTCAGGAAAGTTTAGCTAAATATTTAAAATCAGATGAAAGGAAGAATAAAATAAATTTATGAAGAAAGCGATGATAAAAAAAATCACTGTCAGTCTGCTGCTAATCGGTTTTGAAGCCGCTGGCTGCGAACGAAGGGAGCAGGCCAGCGGCGCTAGGGGACCAGGTACCGTTGCGTCTATGCGCTACTCTGCCTGTTGTATGTTAATTTAGGGACGCAATTTTGAATTTAATTTATGAGTTGAAGAACTGTTTAATATTAAAAATATAGTTTAACCGCCGCAAGCGATGTGTCGGCCGCGAAGCGGCCGACAATCGCTTCAGCGGCGCGTGTATAAGATTGGGATGGATTAAAAAGAAATTGTTTGGTATAAGGTGGAATAAAATAAAGGATTTGTTAATTTAATTTTAGTTTTCGGGAAATAAACAGTTGTCATAGCAGTCGAGCTCTGTTTAGTTACTAGCCTGGTGTTCTGGCTTTAAATGTAAAACGTGCGCCATGGCCGGCGTTGCAATAGCTTCAGCTTAGTAATAATAAGAATAATAATCAAATGATTTGAAAAGTTACGTTTTAGCTTAAGGAAGGAAGACAGACCTCTAGTGGGTTGGCGTTTGATAGTATGAAATTGTTGAAAAGACCTGTAGTAGGTTAATTTGTTTAAAAAATAAAATAATAGTAATATATAAACCTCGCTATTTGGGAATAATGATGAATTAATGATTTTATGAATGATTTGTAAGGGCTGTGATTGGCTATCTTCGAATATGCCGGCTGAGCGGGCGTCTATACTGTGCTGTGATTGGTGAATTGGTTTTGGTCCGTTTTTGGTGTTCCTGATGGTAAAATTTTTTAATTTTTTGTTCGAAAAGTGTATTTTGGAAGTGTAGCTATAATGTAGAGTTGGTTTTGTTCGGATGTATTTGGTTGAAAAAGTTAGTCGGACGTTGTAATCCAGGCCTGTGATTGGCTATCCGAGTTCCGCAGTGTCTGAGCTGTTTTTAAGTGAATATGTAAATTTTTGTGTTTCTGAAACGTGTTAAAAGTTAAAATTCAAGCATAATCGAAGTTAATAATTTAATTTTGGGTTTCGGAAAAAATAAATTAGGGTGTGTATGAACTAAGAATGACCCGCCAGCCCGCGGCGCGCCACCCCGATGGATAGGCTTTCGCCTAATCCCCAGGCAGGCCCGCCACGAGCCGACAGGTCCTGTGTTCGACTGCGGAAACTGTCAGATAACCTTTGAGTGTACTTGTAACCTGTAATATTGTTTTGAGAGTGATTTTGGGTTGGGGGAATACTGTTTTAGGTTATTGTTAACTGTGATATGTAAATGTCCGGGTTGTATTGTGTTTTCCGGTCCGCCAAGCTCCATCCCAGGCGACCGGGTTCGGACCCAGTCCCCAGGCAGGTACGTAGCGATCCCGGAGTCCTGTGTTCGGTTTGTGGCTGAGTCTCTATGGAAGTGGGATGGCTGAGAGTTGGGAGAGGAGCTGTAGTAGCTGTGTAAGAGCTGAATTTGTATGTGTTGGGGGCGGATGGACTTTGAGGGACATGAGGGATGGAATGTTAGCGTGTTGGCGTTGTCTGAGTTTCAACTGCCTCCGCCTTATGGCTGTTTTTATGTATTTGCAACCTAAAAATGAGGCCGCATGCGCACCACCACAGTTGACGCACCTAGGTTTGTCTCTGGCTACGCTACAAGCGGCGTGGTGATGACTACCTCCACACCGATTGCATCGCGCCTCGTGGGGGCAACTAGCAGCATCATGTCCCAATCGCTGGCAGTTGAAACACTGGATCGTGAGTGTAGTGTGTGGTTTGGGAGGAAGGCGACGAGTCGCTCGTGTTTTTGGACGGGGTTTTGATTTTACTGTGTTTAAGGGAGGGAAATTGTCAGGTGAGGCATCGCTCTCTGATGGAGGGGCAATTGCCTGAGAGGGAGATGTGTCGTGAGATGTTTGTGAACCTTCGTGTTCTTGTGTTGTTGGACCTGAACTTTGTTTGCTGTCTGTAGGCTTGAGTATAATTTTATAGCTGTTAGGGCTGGTGAATTACGTACATTTGTGTTTGCGCTTAGGTCTGATATGTGCGTTGTGAGTTTGTGTCCATGTTTCGGCGATGTTTGGTTCTGTTTGAGAGTGTTCGTGAAAGAATTCGGGAGTGGGTGTTTGTGAAGCCTTTGTGTACTTGAGTGTAGGCGGCAAAGGTGGCGGGACAGGGATTTTGGTAGTTGTGTCGTCCTGTTTGGGCTCGTGAGTGTCATCTGTTTGAGTGTAGGATTCTGTTTGATTGTTTGATTTGGGTGAAATGTATAGATGTTGGGGAATGCCAGGGTGGCTTAAGAGGGCCCTACTAATACTCCTCAAACGGCTATTGCTGGTAGGTGTAATGACTATGAACCCATTGAATGTTTCCTCTATGTCCGTGATGGTCTGCCATACTGGTTTCAGTACCTCGATGACAGCCATCCGGTTTGCTAGGGGATTCCGTGCTGGCCTAATCATGATGATTGTGGCCCACGGTGATGTTCTCTGGGGGTGAGTGTAATGAAGGCACGTGTTGAAGTCGATGTCGGGGATTGGAGCGAATTTAGCAAGTTGTTTGTGAGTGGGACGTGGTGTATTCCTGAAGAGGTCCCAGACTGGGTCAGCAGGGTTGAACTCTTCAGGATTATGTTTGTGTGGGTTCATGGCTGCTGTACTGAGAGTAATGAGGTGAATGAATGGGGTCAAATACTATTGTAGACCGTATGGAGAACGAAGATTGGCTTGCCCAAGAAGTTTATACCTGTCGCACAAGGGTTTACAGTTGAACGGTTGTAGCCGTGACAATGTGCGCGCAGGCGGAAAAAATTTAAATAATTAATTAATATAAATTAATTATTTGGCTGCTGCAGGGTTGGAGGGAAGAGTTTGGCTTGGCTGTAACTCGAGGGTGATAGGATTTTTCTTGACGTGGAATGGTGCGGTAGGTGGGGAGGCGACAATGGCTACAATGGCTTGGATGTAACAATGGTAACGGTTGGAAGGGAAGGAGATTCTTAACTTGAATTCGGGGACGGGGTAGAGGGTTATAGGCTGACTGGGGAATCGATGGTTGCGATGATGTAGCGGCGTGGAAGATGGATCATCAGATTTGCATCGGTTTTCTCGGAGCTCGTAGCAACGACGTCTGACCTGTATCGTGGCTAGGCTCAGATCTGTGTCACCCACAGTCAGTCTGAAAGACTAGACGTTGTATCATTTCAAATGACGCATGCTACAAATGCTACACATCTTACAAAGGCTCAGGAGGGCTTCTCGCTTTGCTCGAAGCCTCAGGACTCTTTCAACAGACTGCATTACCCATTAACTTGGGCTTCCCACGCGGGCACGAGAAGAAATGTGTTTCTTGTACTTGTATTAGATATGTGTTTGGTTGAATAAAGCGTAAATTGTGTACTTTTTGATAGCGGTTTTGTGGCCCATCATCCCAGGCAAGCCGGCGGAAACCTTTGCCTCCCTGTCAGAAGGATCATTTGGCCGTAAATTTGAATTAGTGTAAGGATGTAGTATGAGTGTCCATATTTAGACAATAGCCTACTCCATGAAGGGGTCATGACTATGCCTTATATGTTTGTTTAATGAATAGTGTATCTGAAATAAGGGAAGAATACTGATTTACAGATTTGTGGAGTGAGTTTCTGATTTTTAAATAGAGTTTATGAAATGTATGGTAAAGGTGAAGGAGAGGTGAACATGATTTGACAATAGCCTACTCCATGAAGGAGTCATGACTATGCCTTCTGTGTCTGTTTAAAGTATAGAGTAACTGAAATGAGGGAAGTTTACTGAATTTGATGTTTGTAGAATGTAATTTTCGATTTTAATTTGGGGTTTCGTGAAGTTTGTTGCGGAGTTGTTATTTCTCTGAAAAGGAGTGTTTTTGCCCCTGGCAGGCCAGTGTTCGATCTGGCTAGACTAGTGTATTCTTATTCTTATATGGCATCTTGTATATCTCTTTAGAAGTCACCCTGTATTCTTGTGTTCGCTTCGCCTGTATTTTGCTCTGACATCCTGCACACCTCTTTAGGAGGCACCCTGTATTCTTATATGGCATCTTGTATATCTCTTTAGAAGTCACCCTGTATTCTTGTGTTCGCTTCGCTCAAAGCCCCAGGTCGCTCGACGCCAGGCCTCTTTCAACAGACTCCAATAATCATTAGTGTCTGCTTCTCGCTCCCCGCGTGAGCATGACGTCACGTTCCTGCGCAGCTGCATGACGTCACTTCCCGCGCGGCTGCATGACGTCACGTCCGTCTCCGTGTCCGTAGCGCATAACGGTGGACCCCAACCATAACGACGAAGTCGACAAGACCATTTGAAATGATAAAACCAAGTTGTTGTTTGAGTCATCAGTCTTTGTATTGGTTTGATGCAGTCTCAATGCATCCCTGTCCAGAGCTAATCGTTTCACATCTCTACATAGCTACCACACCCTACATCCGAGGCAATCTGTTTAATTATGCATAGAGAGGTGCATATACTTGGGAAGGGCAATACGGCTGTAGTTTCCCGTTGCTTTCAGCCATGCAGCAGAACGCAGTGTAGCCACTAGTTGGCTAATCAATATCTTTACCGTCTATAAGGCAAGTAAAGAATTGATTTATTCTGAAAGGCTGCTACTCCCTTTCAGAATAAAGTAATAAAGCAATTCTACTAACATAAATACTCAAGTAGTTCATTAAAAATATTAGGCCTACACATTTTGGAAATTAAGGGGGTAAAAAATTGTATTTTACAACATGCCGTTAATTACGTTATACGGTATCACTCCGAAGGAATTCATTGTAGATCCACAAAATCACTCTGCTATATTAATAAACACAATATGTAAGTTTATAACTCCATTAGTTCCGAAGAAAATTGAACTTTAGTCGGAAAATTTCAAGTTATGTGTAAATTGAAGTAATTATATTTTGTTTATTAATTTCAAATTATTATGTAGAAACATACAAAGTAAGCTAACAAACATCAAACTCTTCACCTTGTTTACAATGCTTTACCGGCACGTAAACAAAAGACATTCACAATCAGGGAAGCCATTGTGTGAGATATAATTTCAAAGAGAAGAAGTAAAACCCACCACCTTCTAGATCATATTGTTTCTAAGATGAGAATATAAATCGTAAGGGATGTTAAGTCATGAACAATTCTTAGCCCTATGTATTGTCTTAAAATAATCAATTAATGAATCAATAAATCAATCATGAATATTGATACCCCATTTTTCGGGTAAGAAATAATCTCATTCAAAAACTGTGTGGAACAACATGGGGATAATCAGCGGCAACTCTGCGGACTTCTGCTTTGAGCGGAGTACTGTGGCGGAGTATTGTGCGTCGGCATGGCTGAACGTCGCTCATGTAAACACAATGATGTCCGGCTTAATAATACAATACGTATCATTTCCGGAACAATTAGATCTACTCCCACCTTCTGGCTGCCTCTCCTGAGCCACATACCACCCCCAAATCTGCGAAGGAAAGAAGCCTTGATAAGAGAATACAACAAGATCATGGCAAACCCGGGACCACCAGTGCATTCAGACATCCCTGATCTCAAAAGCAACAGACATAGCTCAAGGCATCCTCCTCTCGCACTTGCAAACAGTCTCACTGGGGTTAGTATCAGCGATATCTGGATGAGAGAATGGCTCCAAAATGCCCCAGCAACATGCCAATTTTACCTTGTACCACTATGATCGTCCTTGGCTTAGATCAACCCCGCAAGGTATGGTCAACCCTAAACCGACTGAGAACAGGTCACGAAAGACGAGCAGATTCACTTTTTAAGTGGGGAATGTTGACCTCACCAGATGCGACTGCGGTGCACCATGGCACACTATTCAACACATCTGGCAAGACTGCAGTGTCAGAGCATACAGAGTAGCCTGGTTGGTTCCTCAGTTTAGGGGCTCTGACAACGCGGTCATGTAGCCCAGTGTACTTTGGGTGTGTGTAGAATCTGTCTGATAACCGGTGTTAATTGTGATGGCTGTATTAGTGTGTGTTATCTGTTTTTAATTCAAGTAAGGACTACAGATATTCAATTTTTAAGTAGTTCCTACTTTTGCTTCCAAACGCCACCGTCAGCGACATCTAGTTCTGAATTTGGTTACTAGATGTCACCGCAGTCGATTTCTAGCAACGAACGTTGGAACCTAAGAGCGTTAGTCAAATCTAACCTATAATTTAACTTCACACATGTGTAAATAGTGGAAGGTTCTTTTACATGATATAAATCTATGTCATGGGACTGCCCGCTTTACTTCCCCTCCGAAGGAAGGCATACTGAGGGATTTTTAACGCTGTTAAAAATCCGATGACTTCGGCTGGGTTTGAACCCTCGATCTTGGGCATAGAAGCTGAGCATGCTACCAACTACGCCACTGAAGCCACTCACATAGAGGAGATTATCAGGTATTCCTGTTGGCAATCCTGAATTCCATCAAATTCATACAAGAACTATACCTCATCCATGGAATCTGTGAAGTAGGTTTGCGCATGACGTCATACGGAAGATGTGAAAAGAGAATGCGATGGGTGGAGCTTGGCAGCCCAGCCGAGGTCGCGCCCCCCTCCTGCGCTAAATAAACAGCGGCATCGCGCCTCATTGGCCAGTCAGCCGAGTCACACCTACACGCAGACTCCGTGTTTTCACACTGGCACGTCGCAGATTGCTTGGACGGAGTATAGGTGTTTGTGATTGTTTAGAAATAGTTTTACTGTTTAAATGTACTTCAATGCCATACGCTACATAAATAAATACGGATGATGTTTTAGACGGAATCTTGTTCAATTCTTTATGTTCGACGATGTCGAAATGTAAATATTATATGTCAGTAAACTGTATCATAATGAGGGTCATTATAGTAATATTCTTCATTATGAAACAGTTTCTCCAGCCAATCAGAGCTCATTCATTGACCAATTAGGTAAGGATAGCTTCGCGCATACTCTCAAAATCCAACAAGTCGGACATGAATTACATGATTTGAAAGTTCAAATTGGATATCGGATCAACCATTGTAGTTACAATCTCAAACACAAAGGCTAAAATCAGCACGAACCTTTACGGTAACAAGAAAATACTATGACATTTGCAAGAAATTTATGAATCTACATCCAAATGTTAGCAACACAGCATCCTTCTACATAAATTACTGACATGGAAAGTACACCGTACCATATGTTCGCGTAAATAAACTGGCGAATATGAGACAAGAAATTGTACTGTACCATAATATCCCCAACTCCAATTCATACACAGCGGATTGCTTTCAAACGACTTCGGTGACAATTTAGTGAATGCTAGTCTTGATCGACACTAGACATCATACAGGCTGTAAACAAGCAAAGTAAATTGTCTCTGCTTCCGAAGGTCTTTGAGCCACGCATGCGCTCTGTTTAGTAAGCAAAACCAGCACGCTCTGTTCACTAACTGAAGTGAATGAATCACACAGATATGTATGAATATATAGCCTATGTTAAATCATATAATAAAGTTATAATTACCGTTGAACATAAACAGTCGTATGCAACTCGCCTATAATGGTAATTAAGACACTCGTATGGAAATTATAAAACGAGCGTAGCGAGTTTTATAAACGTACTCGTGTCTTAATTATTGCCATTACAGGCCACACGCTAAATAAATAAATACGGGTAATATTTTAGACGGAATATTTGACAAGTTGTAATCCATAAATTTGATTCTTTGAACCCATATACAGATATTAGCAGAGAATATTATAGGTATTTGTTGATATTAAATTCCTCGTCCATTTGCAAGCTAATTAATAACTAGTGTGCTTTAACTATATAACGACCTCAGTGGTTCCTTTTAGTAACTAAGTTTGTGTTTCTATTCTTCAGGAAGTTAATATAGCCAATTATAAAAACATTTAATTTCTTCATCCTTAATTCCGTTGTTTCTAAACGGCAGTCATTCGTCTGCACTTCCTTTTCAAAGGTTCATTATCTTTCTATTTCCTTTCCATTAACCAAGTGGCGTTATGAAACAAAGAAAGAGAAATATATATAGCTCCCCCTGCCTCATCAGAAGAGAAAGAGACTTTAACTCTTTTGTCAAGCTGTGATAAAAAGGTACAGAGAACTCTATATTGCACGGCTGCACCAGTTTCTGAAGGATGTCTGAAAGTATCAACATTTTGACCCCATGTACATTAAACTTCTCGGGTTCTGCACCCGTAATGCAATCTAGTAGAGGATGTTATCGGAATTTCTGAAGTATTGAACGGCGATCCTCCTGTATGATATATCGCTTGTTGATACGGGTAGTACCATATAACACTAAGGTGTATGTTCCACAAACCTCATGCTCTTAAACCAGAGGAAGTTAGAAGGTACGGTTATTAACAAAATCTTCCAAATCATCTCAATAATACTGTATCTGCAAGAAAATAAACTAATATTGTAAGTGCCCTTAAACATACAAATCTGCGTCGCATGCAGCCAGCGTAACACTAGGGACGGGCGGGTGGTCTGTGTACATGGGGTCTCAAGTAACCGATTGCACATACAAATGAAACAGAATCACCCGCAGCAGTGACTAATTGCCCTCTGATTTCATAAATATCAACAATTCGTTTAAAAGGTGCATTTATATCCGGGCGGGTGGTTTATGTAATTGCGAGGTTTTTCACACTGGTCCCCTAGTACAGTGCTTCCCAAACTTTTTTGTGTGTGTACCACTTTATGGGATGAGAATCTCTCGCGTACCACCTAATGTTTGGGAGATATGGTATAGATATAGTAACTATAACCCCCACCCCGGCCTCCACCACCACTACGGAGTAGACCAAAAGAAGGATTGTAAATTGTGTTTGTTAGAGTTAGACTGTTGGAGTTAATGTTCAAATAATAATAAGAACTGTGTCCAGTTGCTTTATTATTTATTAGCTTGCCACGGTGGGTGAGTGGTTATAGTGTCGGACTACCAACCCCAAGATTGCAGGTTCGTCCCTGGCCATGGTAAGTGATTCTTGAAGGCGACAAAAATCACGACACTCATGTCATACGTTGTTGGCATGTTAAAGAACCCATTTGAATTCAATAGGCCGAGTTCAATGGCAAAATTAATCTCGGGATTTTCCGCCAACAGCAAGTTCCTCCATTCTCTACTTGAAAGCGCTGTAGTGTCAAGGAGTTTAGATATCTAACCTCCTTGACTTTCATAGCGTTCAAAGGAACGACGAAATTCGACATGCAAGCTACCCTCTGGGTGTCAATTAACAAAGCTTGCACCAGGCACCCGAGGCCATGCGATATTATTATTATTTATTACAATAATTATGCAATTCAATCATTCAGAAATGAAACTGTACAAATGAAAAAAAAATCCACAGCCTGCTTCCAGTCTCCGACCGGGTCAGGAATGGAATGAATGAAGCCCCAATCTAGCGGCGAGGATATGAACTGTGCCGGCTTCCGAGGCCTGACGCACTCCTCTGGGGCAATGATTAAATGAATGACAGATGAAACGAAATGATAGTGGAGAGTGTTGCTGGAATGAAATTTTGACAGGGAAAACCGGAGTACCCAGAGAAGAACCTGTCTGCCTCCGTTTTGTCCAGCACATATCTCACATGGAGTGACCGGGATTTGAACCACGGACCCAGCGGTGAGAGGCCGGCGTGCTGCCGCCTAAGCCACGGAGGCTCCACGAAACTGTACAAATAATATTACTAATTTAACATAAAAACCTAAGTTCAAGTAACAACTTAAATGTGAAGGGTGAGCTTGAAGATTAGAAGCCAACTGGTTTAAGATTGCTGAGTCTCAAACGAAGATCATTTTCCACTGTAAGGAGCCTATTCCGGTATTTATTCTTGAGACAAACAAGTGAAGAAAAAGCAGCCTCACACAAGTACGAAGTAGTGAAAGGCAGTAAAAATCTAACTGCTTTGTCAGCTGTGTCTGCATAGTCTGCACGTCTCTCAACCCAAAAGTTCACAAGAGTCATTTTTGAAAAAAAATATGCCTTAGTTCTGAATCACAATTCAATTCATAAAACTGCTCCTTATCCTTGGCCTTAAAGACCCCGGCAACATATCAATGTTTTTATATTTTTAGCCTACTTTTCACATTTTGCAAAAATGAGGAAAAAGTAGACTTATGAGATCGATACGGGAAAATGTGTGTCTGTCTGTCTGACTCTCTGTGTATGTGTCCCCTCCCCTATCAACTCCTAAACGGCTGCAGCAATCAAAACCAAATTTAGCATTGAACCCTTTATCCTCTGATGGATAAATGATTCGATGTTTTATTTCTACAATTAATTAATATTTCCACCAGCGTCATGAAATAGCCAGACGAAGATGAGGAAACTTCAAGCATTTGTTGGAGACAGTGGGAACATACCTGCAGCAGTTTGACAAAAGGCTAAATACTTAAGGATTGTGAAAAGAAAGAGCCTAGCTATGTTTCAGAAGGACAGGTGGTGGCTGCCTCAAAATAGAAGGGACGCGTGGTGAGACACGCTTATGGCATGTTCATTGTACTATTCGCGCCTAGAAAAAATATAATGCAGTAACGTGAGTGGCTGATGGTACTACTGGACACTCCTACGAGGCCGAGGTCTGATAAAAACCGCGAAGTTATTGAAAAAGTGGAACCAATGGGAGATGAATGCTTACGAACGCACCAAGCCTAGCTTGGGCACGCGATAGCTAGTATTAACGCGGGAGATCGGCTAGACAACATCTCTACGATCGATTCTAGAATTAATGGGCATATTTTTATATAATTCCCCCCCCCCATCGATACCTAGGGCCAGTTCATTTATAAGTAGCGTGAAGAGCCAAGAATTACTTTTACATTTTGTGCGTCTGAGGACGTAGGCTTATTACGTTGTGTGTGTCGGGAGACACAGGTTATTATTATATTTTGAGCGTCTGAGGACGTAGGCACTTGTACTTTGCGTGTCATGAGGACACAGATTTTTATTAATACTAATGTGTGTTAAATTCAGTGTGATAGATAGTCACAGTACTATTTTGTAGGGACAGTATCCTCGACAATTCGCCAACAGACTGTTCTGGGGAAAGAAGTACCTAAAACGGTGAATTTAGTAGTCAGATATCGAGTGTGTAATAATCTATAACTTTTTGCATCAGCACGAGAGATGACATCGCATATCCTGAAAGAAGTTTGGAACTGTCAACACTCCATCGAGATGTTTGAGACGAGCTAAGCAGCATTAAGTAGGGAGATGGCAGCAGATGTTCGCTGACGGTGACTAACCGAGGATGAGTATTGAATAATATTCTTATTATCTGACAAGTTAACTTATGGTATATGGGACATATTTTGTTTGTGTTGATTAACGTAGTGTATTTAGTTTTGGTCTGACACACCTTTTGCATGGAAACAGCTCACACAATTTTACTTAGTCGTAATTTCTTGTTTTTTAAAATTAACGTGGCCATGTGGACAACCGTGTTTGCATATGTGCACGTAATGCAGTTAAGAAACGTCTCTCGGAGATATGTTGTGCTTCAGAAGTAGGACTGAATTAGTATAATCATACAGTAGATTGGAGGGTAAATTAATCTTTGTAATGATTATTATTGATCAGATTCAGTGAGTTTATTGCCGTTGGAGCAATGTGAGTGTGGCGAAGAGCAGTCAGCTCTCTCGTAGGTTTTAATATTTTCTTAATTAGTTTGCGAGCATCCGATTCAACCGACCTGTGTGAAATGTGTTATGTCATTCCCAGCAGTGTATGTGTGTGTATTTTATTGGTCATTACAAGCGGGAATTTCAGCGTAGACTGATTTCTGTCAGCTTGGTGCCGAGTCCATATGGTTACCTTGCGAGGACATATGTGGCTATATCGATTAATGTCTTACCATATGTTTATGTGGTTGAGATTTGTTGCTGTTGATTCTACGAGATAACGAGACAGTTGGTCAAGTTATTTTTACACACTGGAGTTGGACGATGACAAGAGTTGTGGTAGGGGGAAGCTGTTTTCACAAGGCGGGCTGAGAGGATTGCATCAAGGTCATTAGTGGAGTGCTTTTTGGCTCCGTAAAGTTACTTGAAATACAGAATAAGAACTGATCAATGATAAAAATTGTTTAAATAAATGGGAGTTGCCTACGAATCACTATAATCTCCGAAGCGTTAGCTTAACGAGCATTTTTGTTCATATAAGGTAATCTCAGCCGGTGAGGCTTTTGTTGTTGTTGGTTCCATTCCATGTTTATGTTTCATATTAGTGACCCGTGCAGTCACGTGCGATGCTGTCTTTTCCTTGTTTGTGTATTGAGCAATTGGCCGGGTTGGCAGCTCATTTGTCAGATGCGTCATCGCACTGAAGGACGGTCTCGAGGGAGATTCCCGTAAATATTAGATTTTAGATTGTGTGTCAGCATTAAATTTTAAGGGTTTTTATTAGTGTTGTGTCCCATATCCGTAAACGTTGATTTTCGAGATGATTGTTCGTAAGCATCGTGGCTGTTACCCGATGTAAACGAACAGTCATCGAAGTACTCATCCCTCGTAGTTAGTCATTACGCGTACATAAAATCCCAATGCAAGTTAGTGGAACTTGGATCCACATTTTTATGAGGGGGAGATCCGTCTGACTCCTCAACGTTGATAGATATTTCTGTCATGGGAAGATTCAGGGAGGAATATTATTGTTGTTGTTTATATTAATTTCATTTTTGCACAAATAGTCATTAAATTATGTTATTAGTTTACGTCTTGTCACTTCCTTTCTTAATTATAGTTTTAATCCTATGATCCTTGCCCCAGTAGAGCATGTTGTTTGGCGAACGTAAACATCACACTATGAACTGAGCGCGACCCCTTGATTTAGATTTCTTGCATATAAACACTGCAATACTAAAGGGTTCATAGGAGGTAAACTGGCGCGGCCAAGCGTGGGGCGGTTCACTGTGGTGTAGCGGCAGAGAAATTGCACATGGCAATATAAGCGTAGTTGGGATTACAAACTGACGCAACAATGAAGGTGTATTTTTTGTTGCTGGTTCGCTGCTGGAACACATTTAGTTGGCGTATTTGAATAAAACTGACATGCCACAAGCGGAGGCAGATATGACAGTATTTTAATCACCGGAAAGTGATATTTTTATTAAAAGTAATTGAGGCGAAGAGGATACCGCCAACTGTGTGAAATATGAATTAAAATCAGGAGTTTGCAATGTAAAATACGGTTCGCGTTTTTGTCTATTGAATTAAAGTAAAAATAATATACGTGATACCGGGCGCCCAATGATTAAAGTTAAAACTAGATTTGTTTAGAAAGTCAAACTCATGAAAATGTTAGGAGGCTGGTAGCCTTAAATGACAATTAATACTTTGTTAATTAGTCAGTGTTAATATCAGATCAGGATAACAATTTAATGACTGAATATGTGTTTGGGTTTAAATTAAATTGAGTAAAATTAGAACCACTCAGAGATGCAATTGACTAGTGGGATTAAATGTAATTTATAAATGAACTGAGTAGGGTAAAGAAATTAAATGTGCATGGGGATTGTATGTGTGTGTCAGGGGGAATTGCTTTATGCCATTTCCCTAATGTCTCATATAAAGTGTATAACATGGCAACAGTAGAACAGATTCAAGAAATCATTGAAAATGCGGCTAGGAGGACACAGGAATTGTTGGACACCAAATTGGCGGAACAGAGTGAATCATTAAACACTAAACTATCAGAACAGAGCGAATCATTAAACGCGAAATTATCTGAACAAATAAACAATAGTATGTTAGAACAAAGTGAATCATTAAACACTAAACTATCTGAACAGAGTGAATCATTGAACACTAAACTATCAGAACAGAGCGAATCATTAAACGCGAAATTATCTGAACAAATAAACAATAGTATGTTAGAACAAAGTGAATCATTAAACACTAAACTATCTGAACAGAGTGAATCATTAAACACTAAGCTATCAGAACAAAGTGAAGCATTAAACGCGAAATTATCTGTACAAATAAACAATAGTATGTTAGAACAAAGTGAGTCTATAAACAAATTGTCTGAGCAGAGTGAATCACTAAAAACTAAACTATCCGTACAAAGTGAATCACTAAACACAAAACTATCTGAAGAAAGCGAATCATTGCGGACACAATTAAACAACAGTAGGATTGAACAAAATGAATATCAGGCGGAACAAGCTAGATTATTAAAAAGTGAAATCAATGACACTATAAATTCGCAGTTAGAGGCGCAGAATGTTAAAAACACGAACCAATTAGCTTCGTTAGCCGCAGAGATGAAGGATCACACTAATCAACAGATGGTATTGCTGGCCCTAGATGTTAGTAAAAACAATGAAAAACAATTAGATCAGATTAAGAAAATGGAAATTATATTTGATCAAAAACTTAGCATTCTGGATGAAACGGTGTTAGGTAAATTAGAGCAAATTGAACTAGCATGCACTATGAGTACGAGCGAGGTCAAGATAGCTCAGGATAAGTTGGAAGGACGATTTAAGGAAATGGAAAAAAGCGGCAAGGTCATTCAGCAACAATTATCAGCGGTAGATGAAAATATATCCGGCATAATTAAAGATATGGACCGTCTCGAAATAAAATCAGCGGAGCAATGGAAAATCCTAGAAGCGGATCAGGATCAATTAAAGAATACCATCGACGAAAGGCTGAGCCAGATAGATAGCAATGAGGATGATGCTAAAAGCCAGATTGAGGAGAAAGTAAGCACAATTAAGGAGCAAATAAGAAAAGATTGGCGAAAAATGAATATCGATTCTAAATAGGAAGGATCAACCATCCTTAAGACAGTAGGCGAAAATCATACTCGTATTCAAGCATTAGAACAAGAAATTAAGAGTAAACTTAAAGAACAAACAGACAGGATCATAAAAGCTGAACTGAGGTCAATAGAACAATCCACGATATTTAAAACGGGAACAATGAAAGATAAGCAGGACGACTCAAATAGCCCGGAGGGTACGAGCACAGCAGGAAGTCAAACTCAGACAGAGAGCCCATTAACGACAAACACGGAGGGGTTTCGCAAGAATATTGAAAGGAGTTCCACGCCACAGGACGGTCATCAGCCCACAAAACTTATCCAAGTAATTCGATCGAACGATTATAAACCGCAGAAGTACACGGAGAATTCAGGGGTGACACCTAAAGCCTTTATTAAAGAAATTGAAGATCATTACAATGACACTGGGGTACCTGAAGCACGTAGGTTAAGGATGATGGAGAGATTTTTATCAGGAAATGTCCTTACATGGTTTTTAAGCTTCAAATATACATTTGGAACTATGGCAGATTTCAAAATCGCGTTTCTGCGCAAATACTGGTCGCCGGCATTACAACAGAGTCTAAGAATGGAGCTTTACTCTAGGAAATACCAAACTACCCAGCAAACGAAATACTCAGATTTCTTTAACATGCAAATGCTAATATTTCGCGACCTTGATTACCCTTTAAATGAAGCGGATCTGGTGATTACTATAGCGCGGCAATTACCAGTCAACGTGCAACAAGTACTAGTCGCAGCGAACGTTAGTACGGCATTACATGCAGAACAGATATTACGCCAAATAGATGAGACTACATCTCATAATCATTATAGAGGAGGAAGACAACTGGTGTTAGTAAATACGACAGCGGTCATAAAACCAAAACAGGCGAACACTAAAACGCAGGGTACAAATACAAGCACATCCACACCTAGGCGAAACCCGGGAGAGGTAGAAAACAGACCGTACCAGCGTAATGAGAATAACTATAACAATAGGTCATATCAAGGCAACAATAGATATCAACAGAGAGGGTATCAACAATGGCGTGAAAATCGAAGAAATGAGAGGCCTTATGGAAGATACGGTAATTACAATGGGAATCAAAGATGGAAAGGAAGGAGAGATCAAAATCAAGGAGAGGCACGTAAGTATCGAAATGACTGGGATGATAGGCACGCTCAATCACAAAATTACCTAGAGGAATTACACGCTAGTCAAGGTGGAGAGCAAGGACGATTGGAGAAAGCCATTGGGAACATGAAGAATCCAGATACACATACTGAGGAAGCTGGAAGTCTACTGAGACAAGAGGAATATCAGGGGCGTGGGCGACAAAATGATGACGGGAGTCGCAGCGGAGCTAAAAAAATGCTAAATTTGGATAAAGGAGACAGTCTACAAACGCAACAGTCGGAAGTTGAAGATGGATGGATAGTAGCGAACATACAAGAATGGATTGCTTTACCAGAAGATTGCCTGGAGGTGACGGTGAAACCACGGAACGATGAAATTAGGTTGTTACCCATTATTTACGCGAGGATTGGTGGAATTAATATAAGATGTTTATTGGATACGGGGTCGCAGATCAGTCTGGTATCGGAGGCCTTGGTTCGAGAGTTGGGACGGAGTCAGAATATTCCTGTGATTCCCGTACCACAACTCAAAGTGAGGGGTGTTATTCCTGAACGCACCGTCACTTGTAAACGTCAGGCATACTTAGAGCTGAACATATTGGAACACACGTTTGGGCAAACATTCATTATCATGGCAAAGATGAATTTCAATATAATTCTTGGTGCAAATTTCATTTGTGATTATCAAGCAGTGATAGATTTGCACAAGAATACAGTCAGTTTTAGAGAGTATGATCAACTGAAGAACGTGGGATTGCATATGGATGAAATCACTACCGGAAGAGATGTAAATTCTTGTGCATTGGAAGCAATATCAGAAGAGACGGAAGAGGAGATACGAAAGGCAGAAGATAACATCGTAGAAGGAGCTGTTGTGGAACTAGATGAGGAGAGTGAATCCCAGGAGATATGGTCTTTATTAACAGAAGGAGACGACAGTGATGCACAATTTGAAGAGTTACTACAGGAGCGGCTCAATGACATTCAACTTGGGGGTGAACATAGAAAACAATTCGAAGAGATTTTAAGGAAGCACAAAGCAGTATTCGATACAGTACCTGGGAAAATATTAAATTTCAAATATTCAATGCAAGTCGAGGATTGGTCACCTTTCAAAAGTAGATTGTACCCAATTCCGGAAAAATATCGTGGTCAAGTCAAGGTCATTATAGATGAGATGTTACAAGCTGGAGTGATAAGGAAGACACCTACACCTTATCTAAATGCGATTTTGGCAGTCACTAAACCAAATGGATCTATTAGACTTTGTTTAGATGCCAGAAATCTCAACATGAGACTCATTTTTCCTGAGTATGACAGAGCGCCAATTATCAGAGACGTACTAAAAGGCTTTAAGAACAAGAGCATCTATTCATCAGTTGATTTGACGTCCAGTTTCCACCATATTGAATTGGATGAGAAGTCACTGCTTCTAACTGGCTTCTTATTCGATAACCAAAGGAAGGAAGCTTGTAGTTTAACGTGACCGTTAATCGTGAGATCATGAGCCACGGGACCTCCTTTTTACGTGAAATCCGAACCACAGGACATGGCATTTCACTTCGAAAATCTCACATGCATTGACCGGGAATCGAATCCGGACCGCCTTGGTGAGAGGCATACAGCTAGACCGCTGAGCCACCAGGCCCCCTATTCGATAACCAAACGTTTTGCTTCGTTCGAATGCCTTTCGAAGTCAAAACAGCGGGCTGTGCTTTAATCCGAGCCCTGGATCGGAATCTAACCGAGGAAGTTAAGGAGATGACGGTGCGCTACATTGATGACATTCTGCTGGCATCCGACAACATTGAAATACACATGGAAAATTTAGATTATGTATTAGGCAACCTTAATGCATCAAATTTCAAAGTAAACCTGAAGAAATCGCATTTCTTCAAGAGCGAGATCTTATATTTGGGTCACAACATTGATAAGGAGGGAGTGAAGCCAAACCCAGCTAAGATCGGAGCGATAAAGAATTTCCCTACACCAACGAGAGTCAAGCACATTCGGGCTTTCTTAGGCGTAACGGGATTCTTTAAAGAAAACTGTCCAGGTTACACGGAGACTGTAGCTCCAATGCAGGAAATGCTAAAAAAGAATAATAAATGGTTGTGGAATGCGGAATGCGAGAAGGCGGTCCAATCAACAAAACAGCTACTGGAAAACTGCATTAAGTTAGGATATCCAGATTTCAAGCACAAATTCATAATCCAAGCGGATGCTTCACTAATTGGTATAGGTGCCATGCTCTACCAAGAAGATCCAGCTAACCTGCAACATAAAACATATTTGGCATTTGTCAGCCGACAATTGCGTAAGCACGAGCGCAATTATACTGTAACGGAACTAGAGCTGTTGGCCATCCTTCATGCGCTTCAACAATGGAAACGAATAATTTATGGATATCCCATTGTTGTCAGGACTGATCACAAGGCACTAACATTCTTGTTTAAGACGTCGATGGCAAGCGAACGTGTGACACGTTGGTCTATATATATTCAGCAGTTTAGCATTGAGATTAAACATTGCCCAGGGAAGATGAACGTGATCCCCGATGCACTCAGCAGGAACCCAGAGCCTGATGTTGAAGAAACAGCGATGGTACAACACTTGGAGTTAACACCGAAGGACCGGGAATTCTTGGAGGAGTTACGTGAGATACAGCGAGAACAGGAAGCGGAACCATGGATGATGCTATTAATTCAATACTTTAGAAAGCAGCTACCTACAGGAACACCTGCATTTCGAGAAGCGAAAGCAAAAGAAGGAAGATATGTTTATGTCAACAATTTGCTGCACAAATGGGTAGATAATGACCACATCAAGTTACGCATACTTGTACCTGCATCTTTACAGCGAGGATTGACATGGCATACTCACGAAAGTTACGGACACGTCGGATTAGACAAATGCGAAGCGACAATAGGAGAGACATTTACATAGCCACGTATGAGAACAACTATATGTGACGTCATTACGACTTGTGATCCTTGTCAGAGGACAAAGCCCAATAACTATTTAATGAGGCAGTATCCTAGACCATTGCTACCTCAGAAACCCTGCGAGCTACTGGCCCTGGACTGTTTCGGCCCAATCCCGAAAGGTAGGCGAGGTTGCCGTCACTTGCTAGTGTGCATTGATGTGTTTTCTAAATTTGTCGTATTATGCCCCATTCAGAAAACTACATCGAAACAAGTACTCAGTCGTATTCGAAATAGAGTTATTCCAATCCTTGGAAAACAAGAATTTATATTGTCAGACCATGGCAGCTATTATACAAGCGCCGAATTCAAGAAAGGTATGGAGGACATGGGTATAAAACACGTTTTAAGCAGTATCCGACATGCCCAAGCTAATCCAAGTGAGCGTGTAATAAAATCAGTGACATCGTACTTGAGAATCTTCATTCCCAATGAGCATCAAAAGTGGGTGGATAAAATTAAGGATGTAGAGACATGCATGAATTCTACCAGGCACGAGTCAACAGGACAGATCCCTATGGTCTTACACAAAAACGAGTATCCAGTGAGAACGAGGAAAAGCATCATTAACTGCCCACAAGATCCCATGATAGCACCTGACCTGCGAATAGAGAGAACGAGAGCCTACATGAGAAAACAAGCAGCTCGCAGATTACGGCGATTGAGAAATAAGAGATTTCACCGTGATCTAGAAGTCAACCAGCTCGTTTTGGTGAAACGACCCGCTACATCTGATCCAGAGAAGAAGATATTCAGCAAATTCTGTGAAAAGTTCATAGGACCCTATTCTATCGTAAGAAACCTAGGAAATAATGCATACAGAGTGAAAGAGATAAGCACAGGAACAATGTCGGTCTACAATGCAGCCAACTTAAAAATGTATCGAAGAAGTGAGCCATGGGAGCGCCGAAATAATGATGCAGTTTAAATACATGGAGTTCCTATATCAACCAAGTGTACGGGGGGCAGTTGAGTACGGCACGTGAAGAAGGAAGTGGAGATGGTGTTGACAAACATTAACGAGACGAGCAGAGTGTTGCCTAAGGCATCAGCGCGTCACGCAAGCAGCTTATAGGGTGAGGTCCAAGCAGGAAATAAAACGAGTAAATGCCATTCAAGACAGGAGCGGGTAGACCAAGTAATAGAAAAGGGGTGATTCTGAAATAAAACAAATTGGCCTACGGAAGTTTTTTAAAAATTATCGACTTAATCCTAAGTTCGAAATTTTGTGAGTGGAGGAGTTGTGAACCCTTTATCCTCTGATGGATAAATGATTCGATGTTTTATTTCTACAATTAATTAATATTTCCACCAGCGTCATGAAATAGCCAGACGAAGATGAGGAAACTTCAAGCATTTGTTGGAGACAGTGGGAACATACCTGCAGCAGTTTGACAAAAGGCTAAATACTTAAGGATTGTGAAAAGAAAGAGCCTAGCTATGTTTCAGAAGGACAGGTGGTGGCTGCCTCAAAATAGAAGGGACGCGTGGTGAGACACGCTTATGGCATGTTCATTGTACTATTCGCGCCTAGAAAAATATAATGCAGTAACGTGAGTGGCTGATGGTACTACTGGACACTCCTACGAGGCCGAGGTCTAATAAAAACCGCGAAGTTATTGAAAAAGTGGAACCAATGGGAGATGATTGTTTACGAACGCGCCAAGTCTAGCTTGGGCACGCGGTAGCTAGTATTAACGCGGGAGATCGGATAGACAACATCTCTACGATCGATTTTAGAATTAATGGGCATATTCTTGACCTGCGCAATTCTACGAGTTCAGTGATATTTGTTTCATTCCTGTACCACTATTATTTTGAGAAATTTTTATATAATTCCCCCCCCCCCCCCATCGATACCTAGGGCCAGTTCATTTATAAGTGGCGTGAAGAGCCAAGAATTACTTCTACATTTTGTGCGTCTGATGACGTAGGCTTATTACGTTGTGTGTGTCGGGAGACACAGGTTATTATTATATTTTGAGCGTCTGAGGACGTAGGCACTTGTACTTTGCGTGTCATGAGGACACAGATTTTTATTAATACTAATGTGTGTTAAATTCAGTGTGATAGATAGTCACAGTACTATTTTGTAGGGACAGTATCCTCGAAAATTCGCCAACAGACTGTTCTGGGGAAAGAAGTACCTAAAACGCAGAATTTAGTAGTCAGATATCGAGTGTGTAATAATCTATAACTTTTTGCATCAGCACGAGAGATGACATCGCATATCCTGGAAGAAGTTTGGAACTGTCAACACTCCATCGAGATGTTTGAGACGAGCTAAGCAGCATTAAGTAGGGAGATGGCAGCAGATGTTCGCTGACGGTGACTGCCCGAGGATGAGTACTGAATAATATTCTTATTATCTGACAAGTTAACATATTTTGTTTCTAAATATCTTGCTTGTGTTGATTAACGTAGTGTATTTAGTTTTGGTCTGACACACCTTTTGCATGGAAACAGCTCGCACAATTTTACTTAGTCGTAATTTCTTGTTTGTTTTTAGCCTACTTTCGATTTTTGCAAAAAATGAAAGTAGACTTATGAGATCAACACAGGGCGAAAAAAGTGTGTCTGTCTGTGTGTGTGTATGTGTGTGTGTGTGTGTGAGTCTGTGTGTGTGTCTGTGTGTGTGTGTGTCTGTGTGTGTGTGTGAGTGTGTGTACTCTGAATGTCTGTCCCCCCCCTATCAATTCGAACACGGTGAATGCGAATTGAACGAAATTTGGTACAAAGGTAGCACTAGCAAAGGACACCTCAGTGTCATATTTTATATCGCCGCCATCTTGACGGAAACGTAATGGCGGCCACACAAATGTTCAAAGCTTAAATCAAATTACGACTAACCTAATCATCCGATCTCTACCAAATTTTGCAACAACATACCTTTATGGGGGGAGCATCCTTTGACCAAACAAATAGGCCATAAACGTAATAGTTTGCGGATGGCGGCCATCTTTGAGTGAAAATCGATTCCCCCTATTAATTCGAACACGGTGCAACCGAATGGAACGAAATTTGGTACAGAGGTAGTACTAACAAAAGGCACCTCAGTGTCATGTTTTATATCGCCGCCATCTTGACGGAAACGTAATGGCGGCCACACAAATGTTCAAAGCTTAAATCAAATTACGACTAACCTAATCATCCGATCTCTACCAAATTTTGCAACAACATTCCTTTATGGAGGGAGCATGCTTTGACCAATCTAATAGGTTATTAGCCTAATAGTTTGCGGCAGGCGGCCATCTTTATGTCAAAATTGATTCCCGCTATTAATTCGAACACGGAGGAACAGAATGGAACGAAATTTGGTACAGAGGTAGCACTAGCAAAGGGCACCTCAGTGTCATGTTTTATATCGCCGCCATCTTGACTGAAACGTAATGGCAGCCACACGAATGTTCAAAGCTTAAATCAAATTACGATTAACCTAATCATCCGATCTCTACCAAATTTTGCAACTACATACCTTTATGGAGGGAGCATCCTTTGACCAATCTAATAGATCATTCGCCTAATAGTTTGCGGATGGCGGCCATCTTTGTGTAAAAATCGATTCTCCCTATTAATTCAAACACGGTGAAACAGAATGGAATGAAATGTGGTACAGAGATAGCACTAGTAAAGGGCATCTCAGTGTCATGATTTATATCGCCGCCATATTGACAGAAACGTAATGGCGGCCACACAAATGTTTAAAGCTTAAATCAAATTACGACTAACATAACCATCCGATCTCTACCAAACTTTGCAACAATATACCTTTATGGAGGGAGCATCCTGTGACCAATCTAATAGGCCATTAGCCTAATAGTTTGCGGATGGCGGCCATCTTTATGTCAAAATTGATTCCCCCTATTAATTCGAACACGGTGGAACCGAATGAACGAAATTTGGTACAGAGGTAGCACTAGCAATGGGCACCTCAGTGTCATGTTTTATATCGCCGCCATCTTGATGGAAACGTAATGGCGGCCACACAAATGTTCAAAGCTTAAATCAAATTACGATTCGCCTAATCATCCGATCTCTAGCAAATTTAGCAACAACATACCTTTATGGAGGGAGCATCCTTTGACCAAACTAATAGGTCATCAGCCTGATATTTTGCGGATGGCGGCCATCTTTGTGTGAAAATCGATTCCCCTTATCAATTCGAACACGGTGAAACCGAATGGAACGACATTTGGTACAGAGGTAGCACTAACAAAGGGCACCTCAGTGTCATGTTTTATATCACCGCTATCTTGACGGAAACGTAATCGTGGCCACCCAAATGTTAAAAGCTAAAATGTAATTACGACCAACCTAATAATCTAGTCTCTACCAAATTTTGCAACACCATATCTTTATTTGGGAAACATATTCAGACCAAACTGCAAGAACATCAGCCCAATAGTTTGCAGATGGTGGCCAAGTATGTGTGCAAATCGATTCCCCCTATCAATTCAAACACGGTGAAACCGAATTGAACGAAATTTGGTACAGAGGTAGCACTAGCAAGGGGCACCTCATATTCATGTTTAATATCCCTATAGCACGTTGTATTTCAACAAGCTACTACAACCAACATTCGATCATACTCCTTGAAAAGGACAAAGAGTTATAACAATACCCATGCATTTAGGAGAAAGTAGGCTATATGTTCTTTACTGAACATCTTGTTTTAAAATTAACGTGCCCATGTGGACAACCGTGTTTGCATATGTGCACGTAATGCGGTTAAGAAACGTCTCCCGGAGATATGATGTGTTTCAGAAGTAGGACTGAATTAGTATAATCATACAGTAGATTGGAGGGTAAATTAATCTTTGTAATGATTATTATTGATCAGATTCTGTGAGTTTATTGCCGTTGGAGCAATGTGAGTGTGGCAAAGAGCAGTCAGCTCTCTCGTAGGTTTTAATATTTTCTTAATTAGTTTGCGAGCATTCGATTCAACCGACCTGTGTGAAATGTGTTATGTCATTCCCAGCAGTGTGTGTGTGTGTATTTTATTGGTCATTACAAGCGGGAATTTCAGCGTAGACTGATTTCTGTCAGCTTGGTGCCGAGTCCATATGGTTACCTTGCGAGGACATATGTGGCTATATCGATTAATGTCTTACCATATGTTTATGTGGTTGAGATTTGTTGCTGTTGATTCTACGAGATAACGAGACAGTTGGTCAAGTTATTTTTTCACACTGGAGTTGGACGATGACAAGAGTTGTGGTAGGGGGAAGCTGTTTTCACAAGGCGGGCTGAGAGGATTGCATCAAGGTCATTAGTGGAGTGCTTTTTGGCTCCGTAAAGTTACTTGAAATACAGAATAAGAACTGATCAATGATAAAAATTGTTTAAATAAATGGGAGTTGCCTACGAATCACTATAATCTCCGAAGCGTTAGCTTAACGAGCATTTTTGTTCATATAAGGTAATCTCAGCCGGTGAGGCTTTTGTTGTTGTTGGTTCCATTCCATGTTTATGTTTCATATTAGTGACCCGTGCAGTCACGTGCGATGCTGTCTTTTCCTTGTTTGTGTATTGAGCAATTGGCCGGGTTGGCAGCTCATTTGTCAGATGCGTCATCGCACTGAAGGAGGGTCTCGAGGGAGATTCCTGTAAATATTAGATTTTAGATTGTGTGTCAGCATTAAATTTTAAGGGTTTTTATTAGTGTTGTGTCCCATATCCGTAAACGTTGATATACGAGATGATTGTTCGTAAGCATCCTGGCTGTTACCCGATGTAAACGAACAGTCATCCAAGTACTCATCCCTCGTAGTTAGTCATTACGCGTACATAAAATCCCTTCGGGGCAGATGACCTCGTAGTTCCGCCCCTTAAAACAACAATAACTAACTAACTAACTAAAATCCCAATGCAAGTTAGTGGAACTTGGATCCACATTTTTATGAGGGGGAGATCCGTCTGACTCCTCAACGTTGATAGATATTTCTGTCATGGGAAGATTCAGGGAGGAATATTATTGTTGTTGTTTATATTCATTTCATTTTTGCACAAATAGTCATTAAATTATGTTATTAGTTTACGTCTTGTCACTTCCTTTCTTAATTATAGTTTTAATCCTATGACACTTGCCCCAGTAGAGCATGTTGTTTGGCGAACGTAAACATCACACTATGAACTGAGCGCGACCCCTTGATTTAGATTTCTTGCATATAAACACTGCAACACTAAAGGGTTCAGTATGAGTAAAGATGTACACCGGAATATCTCACGGCAATATTTGAAAATGATGTCAGTGCTACTAACTGCTGAAAAAACGCACTAGAAATTTGAGCTCTATGTTGGATATCTTGCAAGGTATGCATGGGAGCTATTTCAAAATTGGCACACAAGCAGATAATACTATTTCAGTTTAATTTCCAGGAGGCCAACAATGACAGTGTTGCCAAAATAATTTTAAGCCTTCTGATAGGTCCAATGTTTAAATGCATGTAACTTCTACACTATTAATTGGATTTCAACCAAATTTTGTATGTAATATCTGTACATAATCATATATGACTGAGCGTATTCTTAAGAGCCAACAGGGCTGCCAACTGTTAATAATTGCTCTCTCTCTATTTTTTAAAATCCAAATACCAATATATCAGAAAGTATGCAAGCCAACGGCTTTAAACTATTCACACGTATATTCTGACATTTTAGATTAATTTGGAGTAACTTATATACGTCAGTTCTACCAACATAATTA
Organism: Meconema thalassinum; assembly: GCA_946902985.2. Classification (NCBI taxonomy): domain Eukaryota; kingdom Metazoa; phylum Arthropoda; class Insecta; order Orthoptera; family Tettigoniidae; genus Meconema; species Meconema thalassinum. Next base: position 437,538,589 of record OX336393.1, on the reverse strand, counting down.
TAAGCCTGCTCATAGTACCAATTTTTAAATACATGTAACTATTCTATCAGTTGGATTTCAACCAAATTTCGTATGTGCTATGTGTACCATAACAGATATGACTATAAGTATTGTTAAGAGCAATCAGGGCTGCCAACTGTTAATAAATGCTGTATATATATTTTTTTACCCTAATATCAATATACCAGAGAGTATGCAAGCCAACAGCTCTATACTTTGCACATGTATAGCACCTGACATTCTAGATTAATTTGGAGTAATTAATACAAGGCAGTGCTGCCAACATGATTCTATGCCTGCTGATATGTCCAATTTTAAAATACATGTAACTTATATACTAACAAATGGATTTCATCCAAAATTGGCACAACAAGATATAATATTTCAGATTATTTCTGACCAGCACACGCATGGTATTGTTGGCTACATGCTTTTACGCGTGCTGATAGATCCAGTGATTAACTGCATGTAACGTCCATTGGACTTCAACCAAATTTTGTATTCTGTACCTTAAGAGATGGAACTAAGAATATATTCAGTCACCAGGGCTGCCAACTGTAGTGCTCTATTAGGCTACATTACACCAGGTATATTTTGATCTAATTAGGTATTTCGATATTACCAACTTAATTTGGCATTATTCTAGATAGGTTCATATACTGTAGAATAATCATTGGCATGAAAAGTAGGCTGTATCGTTCTTCACGGAACTTCTTGTTAAATTTTATATATTTATATTTTTCGTAAAGTATCTGATATTTTTTATATTTTTCGTAACATCATCGCGTACCACTGCAGCAGTACGAGCGTACCGCCAGTGGTATGCGTACCACAGTTTGGGAAACGCTGCCCTAGTAGGCCTGAACTTTATACATGGTAGATTCATCAGACCTATAACATACCTGTATTTTCATGTCATCATTAGCACAATATCCATCGATATGTGTTACGATGGTGATTTTTAAAACACAGTAACCATGAAGGCTAGTCTAATTTGGTGAATTATTACTTTAAGGGGACACTGTACTCTAAATTATTATTTTTTGCTCCCAGTGATCCAAACTGCACCAAATTTTATTTCCGTACGAGCAACATCTTCATAAAGTAAAAAGTACAAAAATTATTATTTTCAATTGATCAGTATGGGACAAAATTACTAAAAGATTTTGTATTAAAATAATTCATACCAACTAAAAATTGCTGAAACTTTACTATTTTTACACTATGTACTCATTACAGATAACAATAATGGAAATAGTTGTAAAAATATGAAATAGTTTCTGAAATAAAATTTCTTTTCACAAAATTATTATTTTTTGACAAAACTAAAGTTAACAATGATATAAAAAAAACAACTAAATCCGCCTGCAGTACTGTTGGGTGGATTGAGTAGCCTTAAAGTACTGTTGCCGGTCACAAGCCCGAAAAAGGAGGAGGGTTGGCATAAGGAAGAATATTCCACCGTAAAACCAATTGCCAATACATAAAGGCCCTCTGGGGCTAACAACCTCAGTTGCATGACCTTAGCGTTCACAGCAGAACACTTGCTACCCGCACGGACTAACTACCCTTACGATGAGAGTGAATCAAATTTCAGTGATTCACTCGCCCCGGGCTAACGCCCCCCACCTAAAATCAACCATGAATATAGCATGATGGATACAACAGCAAAAAAGCAACTACCACTGGCCCGAGCTGATAACGGCGCAGGCGAACCTGGTCATTCGGCTTCTGGGGATCAGGACGTCATGCTAGAAAGAGTCGGAGCTTCCAAAAACTCCTCAAACCTAAGGAAACCAAATTTATTGGTACACTTATCGTACACACGCTGATCAGAATAGGGAAATTGAAGACAGTGACGGATACTTGTGACAGATTTCGGATCCTTATACATGCAATACAAGATACACGATTTCGCGAACTCCGATTAGTTCGACTCCGGTGGTTATCGTTTCTACAAGGGAAAGCCGGCAACAAAAGTGCCTAATGGCAACCTATATGTGTTGGCAACAACATTTCTAGTACACAACTGTATCCAGAACTCTGTGATAGATTTAACGTCACCTTCAAACGCCTCTCCTTACTCACGGTTAAATGCGCCAATAAGGCATAATGCACACGCTCCTATCAACAGTGAACCTGATAAGAACAAGGTTGAGAAATTTTGGTCAGAACTCGAACGGACACTTGCCAAGATCCCTCAGCATCATGTGAAAATCCTCCTTGGAGTTTTTATCATTTTAAATGATCTTGTCGACTTCGTCGCTACGCTGGAGTCTGGCGTTACGTTACGGTGACGGGAGGAAATGCACCCAGATGCACTGAGGTGTGTGACCTCATAGTGCCGCTTGGTGCATGTGTTCCCCGACAATCTCTACTTCGTTAGTATAAGACAAAAATCCCCGATTCTTGGATGTCACGGGTAATCTCGAGAACCACTGGATGGATTTTGATGCGGTTTTCACCGTTCTGTAAAGGATATCTCGGGGAAAGATTTGTAGACAATAATTTATGTATGATCAAAGGAAGCCAAGCAGTAACGATTTCAGTGAAAACGTCGAAAACAAACTTGGCGTACTTGCGCTTCTTAAGCTTACGCTGGGCAAACCGTTAAAAATATCAATATACTATGAGCGTAAGAATTGGTCAGCATGAAAAGTTCTACAAAAACGTCCGCTAGAGCATATCTCTATCTTCAATATATCGCCCACTATAAGTGTTTTAGACTGGATGGAAGGGGCAAGTCCCCGCGCGCTCTGGTGAGCGTGACGGGATCCCGCGCGCTGGACCTTGCTTTGCCCTTGGTTTGCACTTGCCGTTCGCGAGTAATTTGAAACAAGATAAGCAAGATAAGTATTATGCAGATAATTTTCTAACATGTCAAGAGTCTTTGGCTTCGATCGAAGCGAGAAGCCTCTAGCCTTTCTAGCATTTTTCAGCATTTGTAGCATTTAAAATGATACAAAGTCTAGTCTTTCAGACTGACTGCCACTTTTTTAATGCGCAAATTGGCAGAGAAAAGGACCATAGGCATATCACTGGCAGTTTCTCAGCACACAAGAAGACTATCGCAAATGGACATCGTTTAATCAACGTATGTGTAATGGCGAATCCCCAAATAATGTCTACTCACTTCAAAAAACCTCCATGAAAGATGACCACATGGAAATCGCCAAACAGTCACCTAGGTGAATACCAGATTGACCATGTAGCTATCACCAGAATGTTTTCCCCAGAAATTATGAATGTCAGGATACGCAAGGGTTATGTCGAATCAGATCACCACCTCTCACAAATCAAAATCCATTTCAGACCCAATCGTAGAATGTACCAAAAACCTGCGATCCCACGCATTGACCCAGATAACATGCGCACACGAACTTGCACAGTCATTACAGACAAATGCGAAAACGTGGGATGCACTTCTTGAGACTACCCAAGAACCATCTAGACAAAGATACGAGCCTTACAGTAGTCGCATATGATGTGTAACATCTGACATGATATCCTACTCGTATACTACACAGCCTGGACATTCTTAAAATGTTAATTTTTCACTCCATTTTCATACTGATACTATGATGAATGTATAGATTGAATTGGAGATATTCTACTGTCACATTTGTGGCACAGCGGTCAAGCTGTTAGTCTCTCTCCAAGGTAGGCCGGGTTTGATTCCCGGTCAATACATGAGAGATTTTCGAATTGAAATGCCATGTCCTGTGGTTCGCATTCCACGTAAAAGGGAGGTACCGTGGATCATGATCGTGAGATTAACGGACACGAAAAACTACAAGCTTCCTTTCTTCCTTTTACATTAATAATTTATAATAACAAAGTGACACACAACGTCGACAGTACTCTCAAATACTGTGAGCACATTCCTCAGTAACTATAACGTTCATTATTCTCAAGGCTCTCATACAGTTCGTCGTAAGCAATCAAAACATGGCTTCCTACAATCATGAAATGACCTAGTCTCACATATGATGAAAATACAGCTTTTATTCCACTCATATAACAACATTCTGTTATGCATTTAACATTTGACTACTCACCCACAGCTTGACAATAATGCCGCTTACTTAAATGTCATTTGTCGTCTTTGTCCTACCCCAGGTGCTATTCAACCTTGAACGTGAAGCTTCATAAACTGTTCAATGACAAATGAAAGTCGGTGAAACATTTGCCACTGTGCTCGTCAAACCAGTGCCTGCTAAATGCACTGCCTATTTTATTGCCATAACATTCTCGCGCTACAGATCACACACTGCCTTGTTTCCAATACACACATTTTCAATTGTACATCCAGCTGGCAGTGCGTCTTCACTTCCGTCCGATACACTTCCTTTCGATCCACTTCCGCCCGATTCACTTCCGTCCCATTTTTCTGGCAGTGCGTCTTCACTTCCGTCCGATCCACTTCCGTTTGATCCACTTCCGCCCGATTCACTTCCGTCCCCAATTTCAAAATCACTCCCACAAAACTATCCAGCAACCGAGCGGAAAGATGTTACACATCAAAAACTTGGCCATCCAGCACTCAAACGGAAACACGGATGGTGGTCTTCGCATTGTGACAGAGCACTTGAAATACGCATGCGGGCCTGGCAAAATTGGCACAGTCATCAAACACCAGAGAATTGGCAGAACTTTTCAAAAACTCAGAAACAAACGTCTAAAACCCTCAGAAGAATTAAACGCGCATCCCATGACTAGAGATTAGAGAGGATCGATAGTGACTTTAAACGGAATATCACCAGAAATTTCTACAAATCCTTCAATGATGAACTCACCGGCTACAAGCCACCTACTCTTTGTTTTCGGCGCCCTGATGGAACTCTTCAGACGAACACAAAAGCTAACTGTGACATCCTGAAACATGGTTGAAATCGAATTGCTAGTATGGAAGTTACATGCATATGACCTAATAGCAGCCGTATGATAATGTTGGCAACACTGTCATGTATGGCCTCCTGGAAATTAAACTGAAATATTATTATCTATATGTGTGTCAATTTTGGAATCGCTCCCATGCATATTTTCTGAGATATCCAACATGGAGCTCAAATTTGAATTGCGATTTTCAGCAGTTGGTAGCACTGACGTCATTTTCAAATACAGCCGTCAGATACTCAGGTATAGATCTTTACTCATACCAAATTTGGTTACGATAGCTGCAGCCGTTTAGGAGTTGATATGGGGGACACAGACTGACAGACAGACAGAAGGACACACATTTTCCTGGATTGATCTCATAAGTCTACTTTTTCCTCATTTTTACAAAATATGAAAAATAGGCTAATAATAATAATAATAATAATAAAACCACCGTCTGTTTCCTCATGAGTTTGGAGGTTAGGTGCTCCAAATTTCTTGGAACTAGTGGATAGACACTGTGCATCCGCTTTGTCTTGAATATATACACACTCCTCTGGAAGTCGTCCAAAATTCTTCCATAATTTTGAGCCAATAATTTAGCTTTTTGTCGCTTGCAAATGTTGCCACTACTATTAACCATCTTTCTTTATTTTGTTAACGGTTTCATTTCCCAAATCTCCCACTCGGTGCCCCTGCGTGTAAATAGAAGAACAACATACGAAACATACTTTTACCAAGATTTGTGGAGAAAGTATTCCTTCTCCTGGCTGAATATAAAATAAGACGACGCATTCTGGCAGCTGACTGTTGTTAATTTAGGGTTTTTCATTAGTCCTTCCTTTATGCTCTTCTAGAATCTTTCGTTCACATCCTTCTCTTTCAGTCTGTCTATTTCCCACCTTTTTGGCTTTTGACTTTTCTTCAGTTTCTCCAACTTTAATCTGCATTTTATAACAACCAGATTGTTGTCAGAGTTTATGTCAGCACCGGGATATGTTTTACAATCCAAAATCTGGTTTCGAAACCTCTGCTTGACCATAATGAAGTCGATTTGGTAACGCCCTGTATCTCCTGGTCTCATCCATTTGTATACTCTTCTATTGTGGTTCCTGAATAAGGTGTTGGCTCTGACCAACTCATGCTCGGTGCAGAATTCCATCAGCCTGCTTCCTCGATCATTCCTTTCACCTAATTCGAAATCTCCTACTATCTTCCCTTCTATGCCTATTCCTACCACAGCATTCCAATCTCCCATTACTATAACATTTTCATCACCCTTGATATACCTCAGAATTTTATATATTTCTTCGTAGACCTTTTCAACGTCTTCATCATCAGCTTGTACCACTGTGGTGCACGTAGGTTTTGTATTGAATTTTGCTACAATAATCCGTTCACTATATTGCTCATAATATTCCACCCGCTGTCCAAGTTTCCTACTCAATATGAGACCAACCCCTGCTTGGCCATTGTTTGAATTAGTGCTAATGAACCTATAGTCTCCTGACTTAAAGTCCTGTTCTTCCTGCCAGCGCATTTCACTAATCCCAACCAAATCCAACCTCAACCTATCCATTTCCTTTTCTAAGTTTTCTAACCTTCCACTTCCTAGCAGACTTCTTTCAACATTACGATCCGTAGAATGTTAGATTTCCTCTTTGTCACTTCTGTGATGTTAACCCCCTCTCGAGTAGTCCCCTGTGTTTTAAAAATCTCCTATCAATAGAAATGGTGATAATCGTCTCCTTTATTTATTTAGCGTAAGGCTTTTAGTGCAGGGAGTGTCCGAGGACATGTTCAGCTCGCCAGAGGCTGTAGCTGCTTCAAGCGGACACCCATGGGGTGAGCTACAAGTTCCATTACATTTCAAGTAGTTCCAACTTTCGCTACCAGATGTCACTGACACATATTGGTGAACGTTGGAACTTTGATAGAGCATTCCAACGAAATCTGACCTAGAAATTTAGCTTCACACAAGTTTATTTAGTGGAAGGATCTTTTACATGCCATAAATCTATGACATGGAATCCCTCCGAAGGAAGGCATACTGAAGGATTTTAACGCTCTTAAAAAATCCGACGGCTTTGGCCGGGTTTGAACCCGCGATCTTGGGCACAGCAGTTCACCATGCCATCAACTACGCCACCGTAACCATGCATCGTCTCCTGTAAGTTGGAGTTAGGACGTTTTGGAAATAAATCATAATTATATTGACATACGCTTTGAGTGACATTTATGCACATTGAAATGGTTTAAACACACCAAACACCATGGCCTTGATTTATCACGTGATATCACATGATGTCCAGAGAGCACTGATCTCTCAGTGCCAGAGAGTCATCGGATAGGTCAACATGGATATAAGACACATTGGAAATAAATACAAGTTGGAGTTACGTCACTTTGCAAATCAACTTAGTTTTTAGATCTCTGTTAATATGGGATATACGACGTAGGTTGTTTGGTTGGTTCCTTAGTTTAGGGGCTGCGACAACGCGGTCATGTAGCCCCGTGTATTTTGGGTGTGTGTAGAATCTGATAACCGGTGTTAATTGTGATAACTGTATTAGTGTGTGTTATTTGTTTCTAATTCAAGTAAGGACTGCAGACGATAATTTCAAGTAGTTCCTACTTTCGCTACCAACTGCTACCGTCCACGACACCTATCTGTGAACATGGATACCAGATGCCATCGCAACCAGCGCCTGGTGACGATCGTTGGAAATTAAGAGCATTAATCAAACCTAACCTACAAATTTTGCTTCACACAGGTTTAGTTAGTGGATGGTTCTTTTACATGCCATAAATCTATAACATGGGCCTGCCGGTTTTACTTCCCCTCCGAAGGAAGGCATACTGAGGGATTTTAACGATACACGACGTATTGTGGCTTAAAACCATTGCTATACGTTGAAAAAACCTATAAACTTGCTTATGAAAGAAAGAACTGAAAAACCATCAATTTTGGTTTTAGTCACTTTGGAATTAATCTCTTGGTCTTGAAGCATTCATTGCACCTTATTACAGTGGTACATTCGTCATAAACGTTCTCACGACCTCGTGCAAAAGTGCTGGTGGCCACTTACGCTATAAAGTACTGTTCCATTACTTCAGGTTAAAAGAGATGAACTGAAGTTTTATGAAAATCCGTTTAATGAAGAAAAGAAACGAAAAGAAAAAGAAGATATACCAGGAAGTTGGTAAAACTTTTAAATAATGAAGAGGACGCTGATTTAAAACTGTTCCTTGCTGGGCTATTATTTTTTCATATCTTGAATTTCGTCTTCCGTCAGTACAATTAAGTAATTAATTACGCAAGAATGAGAAGAGATGGAGAATAAATTATCCAGAACAAGGAACACAGTAGACTCCTGGCTGCTTGTCTTTATTCTTAACCATGGCACAAAAAGTATTTGTTGCCAACTCTTATACTATTGTTCTCAGTCTTTCAGATTTGTAATTAGGAGGAGAATTTCTGAACTTCTCTCCTTCAATCATTAGGTCGAGTACGAATGGGTATATTCCAGCCTAACGATGTGAAGCTCTTCGCGATTCCTTTGTTTTGAAAGGTAGTACTAATAGTCTTTAAATAGTAATATAATTAGATGGAATTGACAAAGCATCAAGAGTTCACTTCCACATTTTATTTTCACTAATAGTACATTATGCAACGAGCCTATAATGGCAATAATTAAGACACGAGTATGTTTATAAAACGAGCGAAACGAGTTTTATAATTTCCATACGAGTGTCGTAATTACCATTATAGGCGAGTTGCATATGACTGTTTATGTTCGACGATAATTATTACTATACTGTACGTTCTGGCATATATACTGTATTCATAAAAAACTGTCGAGATTCTGTCGGTTGAATTCTTCTTCTCGGGAATTGTGTGGACTCACAAAGTAGGCTGTTACAAACGCTTTGAAGTTAAAATGTATCGTATTATAAACTAGTCATTCTTCAAATTCGATGCGTATTCAATCCCAAAAGAAGGACAATCAATTGAGTCCCAATTAGAACAGTTATGACATCTGGCGGAAAAGATTCGCATACGAAATCCATTTACTGAACAGGGGGCTGGATTATAATTTCTGCACAGATTAACGGTCACGTTAAACTACAAGCTTCCTTCCTTTTATAATTTCTGCGGAACTAACGTCATACTACTGCTTCCTCCATTGCGTTCTGGTATGTTTATGTCAACAACAGTATTCACTAAAATTGTCGGAAAAATCTTACGAATGTAAGGTAATAGGTGTAGAAATTGGAGTTCGTTTTATAAACATACTCGTTTCTTAATTATTGCCATTATAGGCTCGTTGAATAATGCACTATTAGTGATAATAAAATGTAGAAGTGAACTCTTGATGCTTTGTCAATTAACACCCAATTCCATCTAATTATATTACTATTTAAAGGCTAAAGGATATTAAGGTACAGTGCTATTTCTTTTGCAATATTGCCCAGTTTGTTTATGCATTGTATCTACAATGGTTGATCCAATATAGGCTACATTGTCAACTTTCAAATCCTGTAATTCATGTCCGACATGTTGGATTTTGAGTGCATGTGAAAAGCTATCCTTTCCTAATTGGTCAATGAATGAAAATATTAAGCTCTGATTGGTTGGAGAAATTGTGTTTTAATGAAAAGTAGTAGTTAGGTTTCTGACATATAATATTTGCATATCGACATCGTTGAACATAAAGTTAATTAGATAGTTTATAAATACATACACATAAAACATATACATGTGACGGAGTGGTAAGCATACAGGAACGCAGTATTAGAAGAAGCAATTTTCGTGGGACAACAGTGTGTAAGGACAGGAAAAAGTATGCATCGTGGTGAAATCACATTGTGATATCGGTTTGTAAAAGTAAAAAGAAACCTTACCAAGACGGGCTCCAAACAAGTAATCTGACAGACTGAGAGCGTTATGCAAATATCTCTTGAGTCTGAAAGGAAATCTAAGGAGGAATTTGGGGGTTAATTAGAAACCGTAGGTCAGGTGACAGGAAAACCATTTTGGCGTGTTATGAAGAATCTTAGAAACTGACGAAAAAGAGAAATGAGCAGTATTTTAGATAATTCAGGGGAACTCATAGTAGATGCCAAGGAAGGAATGAGGAGATGGCAACAACACTTCGGATACTTGCTAAATGTAAATGAAGACTCCACGGAAAAAATGGGGGAAGTCACATTCTGTGAATTTTTCAGGAGAGCGAATTAAAACTTTCAACACTAAAAATAAATACCGGTACTTAAAACACCCCAAAATCTGGGTAAACAATATAGTTTTTTTTGCCAATTTTATTTTTTATAAAGAAGTGCATGTAAAACAAATAAAAACAAAAGTTTAAATAGGAAAAGGTGAGGGAATGTGGGACGTTCTTTCCGATTCCACTTAACATAAAAACCTCTGTACCTCAGTGACATTCCGCTTTATTTGAAATCAATTTCAACTGGTCTGCAGTAATGATGGCTGGCCACCAGAATGCGCCATAAACTCATTTTCGGAAAATGTGGACTTACCCCATCTTTTCCGTGAGGTCTTCACCTCCGAAAAAAAACGTTGGAAACTCGTACAGCGGAAGTGTATCGACAGTGCTTTTGGCAACCTTTTATATAAATTCTAAAATTATGAGTGCTATTATGATTCTTGGTGTTCTGTTCTTGTGTTTTGTGTTGTTGGTTTTTTCCCTTGAGAAGAGAATTGTAGTCAGGAGGTCAATTATTAGTGTTTGTAGCTGTCTTTGTAAACAGATAAACGAATAAAAAGAAGTAACTTAAAAAAATGTAAACTTATCTGGCAATGTTGGAGATTTAAAGAATATGGAGGAGAATGAGGACGTGAACTGGATCACGGTTGAAGAAGTAGATAGGGTGTAAATAAAATGCAGTGTCGTAAAGTAGCAGGGGGTAATTCCGCCGTACATGGTAAAGTATAGTGGGAAGGCAGGGATTAAATGATTGTATAAGACAATGGTTCTGAACCCGTAGAAGTCTGCGGACCACTCAGCGTGAAATTGAATCATGTACGGACCCTCCCTCCTCTCCACTCCCTTATTAGTTGTAACCCTTCCTCAATAACCCTTATTTTAAACATATTTCAATTCAAAACCCGATAGTCATCGCCGCGAATTCATTCGGATGATTCTCGTTCAACACTCATCGTTTTCGAAATCCCCATTTATTAGTCACTTTTTTATACGTGCTGGTGGACCCTTTTCTCCCGCGGACCACTCCCGGTTAATAACCACTGGTATAAGAGAATCAAGTATGCATCGGAATCAGGAAAGGTGCCCTTTGAATGGACTAAATCAATTATCGTCCCAAATTATAAGCAAGGTAACGGGAAATATTGCAACAATTATTGATAAGTGCTCCAGGAAATGTGTACTCTGGCATTGAAGAAAGAGGAGTTTGATCATTGGCCGAGACTAAAATGGCCTTTAGACCACTACGAGGATGTCACCATCAACATTTTAGTGTGCCAAGTTATTGAGAAAATGCTAGGAGACTGACGTACGGTTGAGTACCAAGGCGGAAGATGCAAAGCATCCTGAGGTATTATGACATCCAGGGAAGGCTTCTACTGACATTCAAATGTTGGTTGGTTGGTTTCATAGTTTAGGGGCTCCGACAACGCAGTCATGTAGCCCCGTGTACTTTGGGTGTGTGTAATAATAATTATATCGTATGTCCTCAAGTGCCGGGTGCAAGCTTCGTAATTTGACATCCAGAGGGCAGCTTGCATTTCGAATTTTGTTGTACCTTGAAGCACTATGAAAGTAAAGGAGGTTAGATATCTAATCTCTTTGGCACTAGAGCGCTTTCTAGTAGAGAAATGAGGAACTTTGAGTTGGCGGAAAATTCGGAGATTAATTTGCCATTATGAACACGGCCTACTGATTTCAAATGGGTTCTTTAACATGCCAAAATGGTATGACATGCGTATCGTGATTTTTTCCGCCTTTCAAAAGTCACTTACTACGGCCAGGAGTGAACCTGCAAGCTTGGGGTTAATAATCCGACACGATAACCACTCACCCGCCGTGTACTTTGGGTGTGTGTAGAATTTGTCTGATAACCAGTGTTAATTGTGATGGCTGTATTAGTGTGTGTGATCGGTGATTCAGGTAGAAGGACTGCAGACGATCAATATTTTCAAGTAGTTCCTACTTTAGTTACCAAATGCTACCGTCAATGACACCTAGCTGCGGACTTGGTTACTAAATGCCATCGCAGTCAGCACCTGGCGGCGAATGTTGGAACTTTATTTATTTATTTATTTATCGTATGACTTTTATACCGGGAGTGTCCGAGGACATGTTCGGCTCGCCAGAGTCTATAGCTGCTTCCAACGGATACACTTAGCGTGAGCTACAAGTTCCGTTCAATTTCAATTAGTTCCAACTTTCGCTACCAGATGTCAATGATACCTAGTGGTGAGCGTTGGAACTCTGATAGAGCGTTCCAACGAAATCTAACCGAGACATTTAGCTTCACACAAGTTTAGTCTGTGGAAGGATCTTTGACATGCCATAAATTTATGACATGGGACCGCCATCTTTACTTCCCCTCCAAATGAAGGCATACTGAAGGATTTTTAACGATCTTGAAAATTCCGACGACTTCGGCCGGGTATGATCCTGCTATCTTGGGCACAGCAGTTCCGCATGCTACCAACTACGCCACCGAAGCCGTTAACGTTGGAACTAATGTAGCGTTATCAAACTAACCTTCAAATTTTTCCTTCCTCAAGTGTAGTTAGGGGAAGGTGTCATACGATGTTGGCATATTAAAGAACCCATTTGAATTCAGTAGGCCGTGTTCATAATGGCAAAATTAATCTCCGGATCTTCCGCCAACACAAAGTATCTCATTTCTCTACTAGAAAGCGCTCTAGTGTCAAAGAGATTAGATATCTAACCTCCTTGACATAAATCTATGACATTGGACCGCCGGCTTTACTTCCCCTCCGAAGGAAGGCATACAGTATTGAGGGATTTTTAACGATCTTAAGAAAACCGACAACTTCGGCCGGGTTTGAACCCTCAATCGTGGGCTTAGAAACTCAGCATGCTAACAACTATGCCACCGAAGCCGCCGACAATCAAATGTATGTAAGTTGTTGTTAATCAGGTTGCTAGAAGAGTTTATGGTAGGAAGAGTTCCTGGTTTTAAAGTTGTTACAACGCTGTAATCTTTCACCGCTACTGTCGCTGATGTCGGTAGGGAACAAACTAAAGAAAATAGGGAGGAACTAAATTGATGATGATATGATGATAATTGTTGTTTTAAGGGGCCTAACATCTAGGTTATCAGCCCCTAATGGTTTGGGTGATCGTGAAGATGATAATGAAATGAAAACTGTAACTAAAACTAACTACTAACTTATATACTAGAAGAATCAATCGAAAACATAAGGAGAACAAGGGAATGTTAGTTGTAGTAGCTTGTTGAAATACAACGTGCTATAGGGATATTAAACATGAATATGAGGTGCCCTTTGCTAGTGCTACCTCTGTAAAAAAAAAAACCATTCAATTCGGTTTCACCGTGTTTGAATTGATCTGGGGAATGGATTTGCACACATACATGGCCGCTATTTGCTAACTATTGGGCTGATGACCTTGTAGTCAGTCATAAGATGCTTTCCACAAAAAGGCATGTTGTTGCAAAATCTGGTAGAGATCAAATTATTAGGATGGTCGAAATTTGATTTAAGCTTTTAACATTTGGGTGGCCGTCATTCCGTTTCCGTCAAGATGGCGGCGATATAAAGCATGTCACTGAGGTGCCTTTTGCTAGTGCTACCTCTGTACCAAATTTCGTTCAATTCGATTTCACCGTCTTTGAATTGATAGGGGGAATCGATTTGCACACATACTTGGCCACCATCTGCAAACTATTGGGCTGATGATCTAGCAGTTTGGTCAGAATATGCTTCCCACACAAAGATTTGTTGTTGCAAAATTTGGTAGAGACTAGATTATTAGGTTGGTCGTAATTACATTTTAGCCTTTAACATTTGGGTGGCCGCGATTACGTTTCCGTCAAGATGGCGGTGATATAAAACATGACACTGAGGTGGCCTTTTCTAGTGCTACCTCTGTACCAAATTTCGTTCCATTCGGTTTCACCGTGTTCGAATTAATAGGGGGAATCGATTTTGACACAAAGATGGCCGCCATCCGCAAAATATTAGGCTACTGACCTATTAGTTTGGTTCCTCCATAAAGGTATGTTGTTGCAAAATTTGGTAGAGATCGGATGATTAGGTTAGTCGTAATTTGATTTAAGCTTTGAACATTTGTGTGGCCGCCATTACGTTTCCGTCAAGACGGCGGTGATATAAAACATGGCAGTGAGGTGCCCTTTGCTAGTGCTACCTCTGTACCAAATTTAATTCCATTCGGTTTCACCGTGTTCGAATTAATAGGGGTAATCGATTTTGACACAAAGATGGCCGCCATCCGCAAACTATTAGGCCAATGACCTATTAGATTTGTCAAAGGATGCTCCCTTCATGAAGGTATGTTGTTGCAAAATTTGGTAGAGATCGGATGATTAGGTTAGTCGTAATTTGATTTAAGCATTGAACATTTGTGTGGCAGCCATTACGTTTCCGTCAAGATGGCGGCGATATAAAACATGACACTGAGGTGTCCTTTGCTAGTGCTACCTTTGTACCATATTTCGTTCAATTTGCGCTCACCGTGTTCGAATTGATAGGGAGGGGGACAGACATTCAGAGTACACACACACACAAACACACACACACAGACTCACACACACACATACACACAGACAGACACACTTTTTTCGCCCTGTAGTGATCTCATAAGTCTACTTTAATTTTTTGCGAAAATCGAAAGTAGGCTAACAAGAAGTTCCGTGACGAACTAAAGAGCCTACTTTTCATGCCAATGATTATTCTACAGTATATGAACCTATCTACAATAATGACCAAATTAAGTTGGTAATATCGAAATGTCTAATTAGTTCGAAATTTTCCTGGTATAATGTAGCCTAATAGAGCTCTACAGTTGGCAGCCCTGGTGACTGAATATATTCTTAGTTCCATCTCTTAAGGTTCAGAATACAACATTTGTTTGAAGTCCAATGGACGATTCATGCAGTTAGACATTGGATCTATCAGCACGCGTAGAAGCATGTTGGCAACAATGTCATCCGCGTGCTGGTTAGAAATAAGCGGAAATATTATGATATCTTGTTGTGCCAACTTTGGATGAAATCCATTTGTTAGTATGGTAGTTACATGTATTTTAAAATTGGTCCTATCAGCAGGCATAGACTCATGTTGGCAGCACTGACTTATATTAATTATTCCTAATTAATCTAGAATGTCAGGTGCTATACGTGTGCAAAGTATAGGGCTGTTGGCTTGCATACTTCCTGATATATTTATATTAGGGTAAAAAATATAGACAGCATTTATTAACAGTTGGCAGCCCTGATTGCTCTTAGGAATACTTATAGTCAAATCTGTTACGTTACACATAGTACATACGAAATTTGGTTGAAATCCAACTGATAGTATAGAAGTTACATGTATTTAAAAGTGACCTTATCAGCAGGCTTAGAATCATGTTGGTAGAACTGAAGTATATAAGTTACTCCAAAATTAATCTAAAAGTCAGGCACTATACGAGTGCATAGTTTAAAACTGTCGGCTTGATACTTTCTGATATATTGGTATTTGGATAAAAGAATAGAGAGAGAAATTATTAACAGTTGGCAGCCCTGGTGGCTATTAAGAATACGCTCAGTCATATGTGTTTATGTACACACATTACATACAAAATTTGGTTGAAATCCAATTGATAGTGTAGATGTTATAGGCATTTATAAATTTGACCTATCAGAAGGCTTGAAATTATTTTGGCAACATTGTCATGTATGGCCTCCTGGAAATTAAACTGAAATAGTGTTATCTACATGTGTGCCAATTTTGGAATAGCTCCCATGCATACCTTCCAAGATATCCAACATGGAGCTCAAATTTCTGGTGTGTTTTTTCAGCAGTTGGTAGCACTGACATCATTTCCAAATATGGACGTGAGATATTCCGGTACACATCTTTACTCATACTAAATTTGGTTTCGATTTCTGGAGCCGTTTAGGAGTTGATAGGGGGACACACACACACAGCCAGACAGAGAGACAGACAGACAGACACACATGTTCCCGGATCGATCTCATAAGTCTACTTTTTCCTCATTTTTGCAAAATGTGAAAAGTAGGCTAATAAGGCAAATAAAGGACAGGAGGAAAATAAATGCCCTCAAACCTCGAAGAATGCGGATGGAGAGAATTGGAAGGAAGGAGAGCCATGAAAGGCAGATAGGAAAGTGAAAAAGGAGAAGGTCCGCCCCAGAGGTAATGGTTAAAAGGGGAAAAACCGGACCCAGCTCAGGAATCCCTCTGGGTCACCAACTCCCGAACTCACCAGCCATGAGCCCCTGAAGGTGTAGCAATATCTAGGGTGCACTAGAAGTGGTGGGGCTACATACACCCTGCCTCCTTGAGGGCCTTGAGCAGAAGGCAGCAGATTACATGGAAAGAAAAATAAGGCTGACCCCTCGCAGAAAGAGGGTATCAGAAAAGATGTGACAAAGGCCAATTAAGGCGGGAAAGGAAGAGAATCCCTAGGCCTCGGATACCCTAATACCGTCGGGGTCGGAAGAGAACAAGAGTTGACCAAGTGAGGCCGACAGGAAAGAAGACAGAGAGGAATCCGTCACAAGTAAGTGGAAGCAATGCCGGACTCAGCTGGGGTCCCATGGTCGCCAACCCACATCCCACTAGATGTGAGGCCCTGGGGGAGGGGGGGGGGGTGAACTAAATTGGAGCAGGTGGATCATTATCTCAGGATGATAGATAGAGTCGAGATGCAGAAAAGTCAATGGAGTGAGATCTCAGTTGTTATGTAGCCTACTGTATTCTTCAAGAAAAAAGTTAGCAGAGAGACGAAACTCTCCCCATATCGCTCAGTATTTAGACCGACTTTGGTGTGAGAGCTGGGTAGATTTAGAATATATCATCATGATCCCTCCCTATATTATTCTGCTAAGATCCCATTCTAGTTTTGTACCGAAAATACGGTCCCATTAACCACCAACCTACACATATGGGGTACCTACAGTTTCAGCATAACCCAATGCGTAAGCGAAACCCACTCACTTAATCTTTAAATGCCTCACATTTAAATAAATACCATAAAACATGTATATTTACAATGAGATAATGAAAGAATGCAACCCGATAACCATGGTAACAGAATCTCACAGATCCATCTATTTCTGTAAAGGTGCCTGTACACTGGAGAGATTTTGCCCTAGCTAGAGCGTAGAGTAGCTCTAGCTAGGGCACTCTAAGCTCCTCTCCAGTGTACACAAGTGGTAGAGAACCCTAGCGGAGACCGCTCTAAGCTCTAGCTAGGGCCAGCTGACTCTACGGTGTAATCAGTATTTGGGTGCCCTAGCTAGACCAGTCTAGCTCTATTCGTTCGGTTAAATATTGTAAAGTGCTCTATGTACAGTCAGTGGTGGATTGTTGGGGTTATTCCTTTGTTGTTAATTATAGTGTTTGAATATGGCTGAATTTCTTTGGAGTCGCGGAAAAACAATAACATTAATTGAAAATATTGAAGCCCATCCAGAAACTTTGAATTGTACTCGGAAAGAATACAGAGACAGAAATTTGAAGGCACAGTCGTTTCGGGTGATCCCTTTTGCTGATCCTGGGGGTAATCTTGGCCAGAATATAATCATTGTCATTTTTGTTCATTCTTAAAATGTTCTTGTACGCTTCAGAATCTTCTGAACTTAATTCTTGCAATAATTTAGCGTGGACTCCTTCGTATTCTCTTTTTGATATCCAATTCTTCACCCACAACCTTCTTTTCCTCTTCATAGTCTTCTTTTTTTAACAAGGCACACACCACCACCACAGATGCTAAACTCTCTCTTGAAGACCTTTTAACTTAACAACACAGCGCAAAAAAACCTAGACTCACACTGCTCCCAGAATGTTTTAGCGCTGCTCTACCTAGTGCATTTACGATTGACAGTGTACACAGGTTCAGAGAGTGCTCTACGTAGATTTGTCAATCTCCGCTCTACAAATTCTCTACCTAGGGACAATTACTCTACAGTGTACTCGCACTCAGTTTAGCTAGAGCGGTCTAGCTCCATGAAAAGCACTCTCCAGTGTACAGGCACCTTAAGACGCAATGCAATTCCAATTATTACATTGCTGTGAAAGTTTGCAGACGGTTATAAGGTTATCACGGAACCAAATTAAGCTGTAAAATTCATCAATACATACATTATAATGCGCTTGAGGGGATCAAGGGGCACTCTAGATTTTTCACGCGATTTTCACGTGTGAGTGCGGTACGAAAGGTCTTTTTCACCCGACTATATAGGGTCTCCGAAAACCACATTTAAAGGCCCTTAAATTAACAGTGGCTGTGATATTCCCAGGAAACTAACTTCGCTCTGATATATTACCCTTTCACGAATTGATTGCCGGCGGTCGAGATGGGAACTATTCCTTGTTTACTTGTGCCACACGTCAGCCTGCTTCGTTGACACGTACTGTTGTTCGAGTAGGATATGACTCAACTCCAATAGCCTCAGTTATCGTTTGACTGTCCATGGTGACATGAGCTCCTGTGACGCGTGATGCTGCTTGTCTTATGTGCAGAAAGAACTCTTGGCATCGCTGAGTTCCCCGCTTCGTCCCGCGGGACAGCTGCTACAATCAACAACAAACACTGGCGCAGCCTGCTCAGCGGCAATCAAATGTTAAACGGGTAATACCTATGAAGGAATGACAAGCCCCTAACCACTGCACCAGTAGCTGAGTTGATAAAGTCTGGTTATTCATACCAAGGATAAATCAGTCTTAGCATTCATGATTGAGATTTTGCTAAGTGAGAATATTCACGGGCGAAACCGCGACGGGTAATGCTAGTATATATTATTTCAGTAGTATAGATCCCTCCTGCGGCGCTCACAAGCGACCGATCGTGACAAATGAGCATTCAAATGAAAGATAATAGACATTAGCAGTGACGAATTGAACTCTAATTTCATAAATATCCATAATTTCTTTAAAAAAAACTTTAAAAAATGTACGAAGTGTGCGATTTGCAGATACTGTTGCTGTAGGAAAATACGCTCCACAATTGCAGTCCACTTCACATTTTGGCCGCTGTGACACCTGTTTCATGTCATTTTAATATTCTGAGGTCTTTCCTTTATCATTTTGCATGTATTTCAGTAAATCAAAAGAATGAGTAGCATACTCAAATCGTATAATTTCATAATATCGAGTAACCGGCGAGTGTTACAGCTAAGCTAAGCAGTGGTGAATTGCATTCTAATTTCATACATATCATCTTTGTAAGAAGTGTGCGATTTGCAAATACTGTTGCCGTGGGAAAATACGCGACATCATTGCTGTTCAGTTCGCATTTTGGCCGTAGGGACGCCGGGCAAAGCGTCGTTTATGGACATGCGCACGGGTCCGCTAGTTATACATAAACTAGAGGTAACTGATTATCAGAGTATCACGAATGATTGCTGGGACATATAGTTGGAAGCACCGTCGGGAGGGTACTTGCAATGAAGACATAAATAATACGTATACTAAGTTCTCGTATTTTAATTTTAATTTACTCAGAAGTTGAAATCTGGTAACAAATGTTCCATTTTGTTTGGAACTAATAGGGATAGTGTTGTTGTTGTTTATTTTTGCTGCTGTAACATCGTGGTCATATCGTATATCCGCATGTATTTGGGTATGCGTGATAACCTGTGCTATTGTGATGGCTGTGCTAGTGTATGTATTCGTAAATTGGAGATAGGTTTGGGAAGGAGGTGGCCGTGACCTTTGGTTAGGAACAATCCCAGCATTCACCCGGAGTAAAAGTGGGGAAACCACGGAAAACCACTTCAAGGATGGCTGAGGTGGGAATGGAACCCCCCTCACGAGTTTTGCCTCACGAGGCTCGGTGCACCTCGTTCCAGTCCTCACACCAGATTTAAAATTTCTTGGCAGAGTCCAGAATTGAACCCGGACCTCCAGGATGACAGTCAAGTACGCTAGGCACTACACTACGAGGTGGTCGTATATAGCCTATCTGCGTTCGGAAATTATGACTGTGTTATCGATATTTTGTGAAATCAAATAAGCTTTTAAGCATTGACAAACTGTAATATCTTCTTCGTTTCTTCTTTTCTTCGGCTTTTCCCTATTAATAGGGGTCGCTGGAGCCAACCAGGCTCATTTTGGTCTTGGCCTGAGATTTAAGGCTGGATTGACAAACTTCAAAATGTATTACATTTGATTATCCGCTCTTATCAAGGAATTCACTAAAATCTTAAGCAATCCTGATCTACCTGTACATGAAGATCTACCCACTCTTCATCAAAACAGATTACGTTCACGCCATCCAGCTCTATGTAACGCCTCTGACATGGTTGCTAGAGGTTACGACCCAACTACAGAGTGGAAAAGACAGTGGGAAGCAGCAACGGAGATGCACCTACACAGTATGTACTCGGGTGCCAAACTTCCAAGTGGATTCCAGCTATCACGTAAAACATGGACTGCCCTGAATAGAATAAGAACAGGCCATGGTAGGTGCAGAGACATGCTGTTTAAATGGAACAAGTTGCCGACAGGTGCGTGTGACTGCGGAGCTGCGCGACAGACCATCCACCACATTGTGAGCGAATGTGAATCGCGGACGTACACAGACAACCAAGAGGGTTTCTTGATATGTAAATATGTATACAGGGTGTCATATACAGTATGTACTTGAGTAACCTTAAGGGGCGTGTAGGGGATGGGTATAGGGTCAACCTGGGGTCGGAACGGCCTCCTAACCCCAGAAAACAAGTCTGACTTTTAGTCATGTTTTCGTTTTTGATGGCCAATAAAGACAAGTTTATTTTTGACTAATTATTATGTTTGTTGTTAAGCATTAACTTCCTGTTTTCAATTTTTCTGAACCGATTTTTGGACGGAGTACGTTTGGTTGTTGAGCTTTAATTTGTTTTTCGTTACATTTTGATGACAAGTGAAGGACATTTCTTGACTGAATTACATTGGTTTCAAGAATTTTAGGTAAGCTTACGAAGTTTGTATTAAATAAAGCTGCATTCCTCTCGCCAATCGATAGTTCCGTCGTCTGTAACTACTACAGAACACACGTAACTTATTGATACTAATAATCAAAAGGCAATTAATTTACAGAATGAACTATAGTTTTTAAAAATCAACACAGAATAAACACGCACTGTGACTACGCCCGCTCCTTTCCCTCTAACAAAAATAAAGAAAAAGAAAAAAATGAAGCCATGGCACCCCAGGAGACAGGAATCCGGGACCACCGGGGACCCGCGTCTTGCCGCTATCCTCTCGGCTAACGCAGGGTTGATCAGTTGTGGCGCCAAGACCGTTTACAGCGATAGGGTGCCTGACCTCAGAGTAACACATGCCGCGCTTCCCTACTTTACAGGGGGCGGAGGGCCTGAAACAAACCTGTTTTCTGGGGCTAGGAGGCCGTTACGACCTCCGGTTCCCTATCTCAAATTGACCCTATACCCATCCCCTACACGCCCCTTAAGGGTACTCAAGTACATAAATGACACCCTGTATAATTTATTTCTGTATATAACTTGATTGTATGGGACATACGATAAATAAATATTCCATATTCTATTGGGTTTTGTACGACAGTTATATAAATCATGACCTGCATTAATGAACACATATTGCGGGTGATTGTTAATATTGCTATAAATCGTTACAGTACTATATTTTTGAAATGGGAAACCTTTCATAAAGATCCATTAAAATTAACCTATTTTATGTTACTTCGGAGGATCAGCTAACCACCAATACCATAATGTAAATGAAATAGCCGCAAACAACCACATTAATAAATTAAACTAAAAAAAAAAACGTTTACAATATGACTGGATAATTGGCCAGTGGAGTTTTAACTACTCTACAGTAGTTATCAATGTTTTATATTACAAATTTCACCAATTCGAATATTATTCCTATCAATAAACAGTCTCTACTGATGTATTTTAAAACCCAAAACAATCAAATATGTACATGTCTATAATAATGATAGTAATAATATGGAACACACTTTAAGGTGAAAACCATTTAGTGACGAATAAGATTGGTGTCTTTGTAAATTGTGTGATAAATATCAAGTGTTACATTGCAAGAAATGCCCAAAAATAGTGACTGAATTCAGTGTTGAAAACTAAATTAGGCTATGTAATTTAAATGATGTATGTATACCATCTGCTATGTATGGCTATTTGGCTGCAATTTTTAAATTAATTAATATTTTATTTATTTATTTATTTATCGTATGGCTAGCAACTCGATGAATTACAATATAATAAATGTATAGTCCATATAAATATGTAAAGCATATGTATGTATACGCATCAATAGAACATTGGTTGCGTTCGCATTCACAACGAGATATCCAATTGTTGAAGCCAGTCCAGAAAGGGAGGTGCAGCAGAAACAACATCTTGTGGTGATCCAGCATAGGCCTACTTCCTCAGCGGACATTCTTGAATGATACGCTCTACGGTTTGAAGAGGAGCTCCGTAGTCACAGACAGGAGAATCATGAAGTCCCCATTTATGTAGCATCGCGTTACATCCGGCGTGACCTGTTCTTAGGCGATTTAACTTTACCCACTAGTTTCTCTTCAGGTTAAATCCCGGAAGTCTTATAGCTAGAATACCTTGATGTTTCACAGGAGCAGACTCCCAGTTTTGGCGCCTTTGTTCCGTGGATTAATCTCAGGTATGTTATGCCATATTGGGTTCCTTGATCTAAGACGAGAGGAGGGAAGATCATTTAGAACTTCATGAATTGGGAGATCCTGTGGGTGATTTTGTTGATGTAGCTCTCTCCACTCACGTACTGTTGCTTCCTGTCGTCTTAGTTCTGGAGGTGATATGTTACTGATAGTGTGTAACCAGAGAGTTGAGGTGGATCTCAGAATTAATATTAATAACATAACAATGCCAAATGTAGGAGATGCTATCGCGAATCGGAGACCATCCAGCATAGCACAGGGGGCTGTTCAACAATTTCATCTACGCACTACTTGAAGAGGCATGACCAAGTAGCCAAGATAATCCACCTGAACCTGGCAAAGAAGTACTCCTTAAGTAATAATGTTTTGCCTTACTAGCAATATATTCCTGATGCTGTTCTGGAGAACGATACACACAAGTTACTCTGGGACAGGTCAGTAATCACAGATAGACCTACGGTATACCAGCAAACCGGACATTATTGACAAAGTGCAAAAGAAAACTCTTCTAATAGACATCGCAGTCCATAACTCGCATAATATCGAACACATTCATGCTGAGAATGTGCGAAATACATGCCTCTGTCTGAAGAGGTCCGACAGATGTGGCGACAGGAATTTGTCACTGTATTGTGCCCAACTCTAGGAATGGGTATTCCGAGTTTCAGACACCTAGATATCAAGGGAAAGGCTGTAGCCGCTTTTGAAAGTTCAGATATTTGAATATCGCGCTACATTGCTTCGAGAAGCATTTAGAAGAATTTTACCGATAGTTGGATGTCAAGTGACGTAGCGAGTAATAGCAGAGGTGGAGGCTATTTATTGATTAAATAGTTAACTATGGAGTAGAGACTTGAGACTGGGATCAGATTACTGGCACGGCCAAATGAAAGAGAATGCAATTAGTGTCAAGTAAATCGGACCAGGGATTCAAGAGATATGAGGATTTCTAGATATCAGGCGATGACGCGTGACCCTGACCGTTTTGAATAAAAGCCAGCTGGAACAGGCATGGTCAGCTCACTTCAACACAAGCACTTGGCAAGCAAGTTGCGTCTACGCTGAGCCAAGGCACATGGTTGCCGAATCTACGCAGAAGTTCTTTTCAAATCGTGATAGTCACGAGAAGTGCTGCGCAAACGAGTTGGAACTTAGTAAGTTTCTGGTGAGGAGAATCACTGAGGTGATTGTTTTTCTACAGACATTGGTGGAAATATTTATATTTCTAAAAGGACATATGCTAGACTCTGTCTAGAAAATAGTATTTTGTCACAGTCCAATAGTAACTTAATACTTGGATGTTTAAATCCATTTCAAGTCAGTTTTCATTTTTGTAACTAGTTAACCACTTCGATCTGTCAGTACACTGAAGACTAGTCTATAACGGTGGCGTTCATTAGTCTACGCAAGGGAAACTGCAAGTTGTCTAGCGCATGGCAGATGGTGATATACAAACCATGCCCAGGGAACGATCTTCAGAACAGCCGTTAATTGCTTAGACTGTCAAGGTTTTTCTTGTACTGATGAGATTACAGTGAGTTATGTTACAACTGACATATCTAAGAAGAGATCACTTAGATCTGACCCTATTTCAACAAACTGTTATGGCTTTGATAGAAGCCCATATTAAAATGGAACCACAGTTTATTCAAACGTCGAAAGATACTACCACTATGTCTGACTAGACGAATTGTGGGTCTACAATGGCGGCCGATACAAGGATTATACGTGCTTGTCCGATAGGGCATGTCTATGGATAAATCTGGTACAGACCAGGTTTACTACACTTCAAGACCATCAAGAAATGTAAGCCACATTTGAATTATATTATGCCTAGCTAATTGGAACAAACTATTTTTCTGCAGATGACCAACACATTTTTTTCGTCGTATTTAAAGCTTGCAATGATTTACGCAAGACTTATTAGAGTTATTCTGAGCATTTTCAACACTCAGAACAGTTTAGGATCGATGACCGAGCATTTCGAGCATTTATTTGAATTTTTCATATTTTTGGGAAATCACGGTAATCAGCCGATGTAACTGTAAAAGTTAAATTTATTTTTGTTGAGGAATGGATATTTTTTCCATATTCGAAGGTTCGAACATGTGGATTCTCAAATAATGAGATGATAATTAAACATATTTAAAATAATACAAATAATAATAATAATAATAATAATAATAATAATAATCCACTAATAATAATAATAATAATTTTCATAATTTTTCTAAATAATTCTTGGATATTATATTTTCTAATAATCATATGTATTGAGAAAGAGCCTATGAAGTAGTTTAAACATTTCTAGTTTGGAACAGGAGATTTTCCGAAGGAGAGTGGTTAGCGCAAGCCCGCATTCAACCAACATTTCAGTTCTGGTTGAACAGTTGATATTTGCATTGAGCAAAGTATATGTTTCAGATAACACGGAGAGGCATGAAACGGGAAGCAATTGATATTTGTATCAAATAGGATATTTTTGTATTTATATAAAATCATGACGTAAATACACTCGAAAGTGAAATAAAGCTTTTCATAAGTATGGTAAATTCACGGGTTGAACTGAATGGTAAAATAAAATAAACTTGTAAGTTTATTAATCTTCCAGTGTTGATAACAAGCAGAGGCTTGATTTATTGTATAAATTTTGGGAAGATAATTTATGTGTGTGGAGTAGTTGAAATGCCATTCCCAGGTGCGCATGTTAAGTCGCAGGAATGAAGGTTTTTTCGAGCATCAATCAAATAGCAGGTTCGATGGCTCAGGTTTATAGTAGGAGTGTTGGAGCCACACATTTCGTCGTATGAATAACCCGAAGGTTATTTCTTTGAAACCATCAGTTCTTATTTCAACCTTGTTTACGAATTCCATTTAGACTTTGATTTTGCTAGAACCCGGATTTGTCATGATAGTAGTTTATTCTTCTACAGAGGAAGACCTTTGCCGTTGTTGTTGTAATATTGTGTTCTTACACAAATAAATAGAATGGGCCACTGCCAATTAAAAATAATTCTTTAACCGCGAATAATTTGAAGGATATTTTCAATCCTAGTGCCATGAACTAAATGAATTCATTATAAAACTACAATTCTAATTTCCGCATTCTGTCGAAGAATTGCAAGTTGTGAAAATTGCTAAAAATGGCCATGAATATAAATATTTTTATCATAATGAATCCAAGTGGAACATTGAATAGTTGAATGGTTCAACCATTTATTGATCAAGTTGATGATTCAGAAATCATGTATTTTGTTTGGAACTTGAAGTTCATAATCGAGTCACTTCTCGAATGTTTAATGTCAGAAGAACAATTAATTGTTGTTGTGCTTCGCACAGTTCTTCGATGCTATGCTCAATGGTCAAATACTTTTCAGATGTTATTAATGTGTGTTAATAATTTGTATTGCTTCAATGATGATAATATTTTCGACGACATATTTTTGAAACTGGAAAAACAAGTGAAAGTTTAGAATTCTATAAACATTTATTCTACGAGTGTTAATATCATGTAAATAGTCAAACAGTGATCTACGTTATTTCCAGTATGGACAATTAATTTTGAACTGGAATTAAATATTAATAATTTTGGAACACAGTCCACAGGACTATTAATCGGACTTGTGTTTCCAAAAAGATTGTCAAATGTGTTTGGAAGATTTCTGTATATTGTGTGTAAATAAGTGTGTGGATCGCCACACGTGGATGATGCTGCTTTGAGCATTCTTGCAGTCAGATTTTAACTTTAAATAAACTGAGATAATTTTACCAGATGTGTTTCTCCCAATTAAATCTCCTTCTATCCTTGTTGTTGCATTGAGCCAAAAATCAGTAAAGCATTTTTTTTAATTTGATGTCGTTTTTGCGATTTGCTTTAACCCATCTGGCGCTCCGGGATATTTTGACTCTCGTGCTGACTGATTATTGGTAAAATGCATATGTGGTCGTGCGGACTCCGGTCTAAACGGGCACATAAAATAAGATAGAGAGAGAAATGGCTTCGAACGTGGGGCTCGAATTTAGACATGGTCAATCGCATGCCGATTTGAAATTGTGATAATTTTTATAGAAATATTTTGGGAGTTGAGAGATGTCTGGTTTGGATGAATAAATTAGTAGGAAACCCAATTAGTGGGGAAAATTAAAAATTTAACTTGGTTAATAATTAGAATGGGTTTGATTATGTTTGATAATGGCTTAACCATTAGGGCGTCAAGTAAATTCAGTAGTAAACGTTCGATGACTGGACATACACATTATTAGAATCCAGGTGGAGGATATTTGAGAACTTGCATATATTTCTTGTGATATTATGGTAAATGTAATTCGTAAAAGTAGAGAATTTTGTTTTTCCATCACGTCGACATTAGGACAAATCTCATTTTATTATAGTGTTCCAATTAGCTATTCATATTTCTTGTTCTAGTTATAAGCTTGTGTTTGCCACTGTTGTATACCCCTAAGTTTTGAATAATAATTGAAATTATGGAAGAAATGATGAGGATGATGAGGAGTTTGGAGGAGAGTTCAAAAGAGGCTGGACGGCGTGTAGCCGCTATTATGAAAGAAAATACAGAGGCTTTAGAAAAGAAACTTAAAGAAAATTCTGATTCTTTAGAAAGTAAACTTAAAGAAAATTCTGATAATTTGAAAGAAAGTTTAGATGATAAACTTAAAGAAAATTCTGATTCTTTAGAAAATAAACTTAGAGAAAATTTGAATGATAAACTTAAAGAAAATTCTGATTCTTTAGAAAGCAGGTTAAAGGATAACTTGAAGGAAAGTTTAGATGAAAAACTTAAAGAAAATTCTGAGTCTTTAGAAAATAAACTTAAAGAAAGTTCTGATTCTTTAAAAAGTAATTTGAAAGAAAATTTAAATAGTAAATTAAATTCAATGGAAAGTAAATTTAAAGAGAATTCTGAAATTTTGAAAATGACACTTGAAAGTAGAATGAATAAATTATGCGAAAAAACACATGAGCTCGAAACTTCATTAGCTACTAACGCAAGTTTAATGGACGAAAAATTTCGCGATGCCGATCTTCGATCCCAAAGCTTAGCTAATAGGATAGAACATGGTCTTAGGAAAGTTGGTGAAGACATGGTCAACCTGGAAGTCCGAGTGAAGAAGGAGAGTAACGAGATGGGAATTCTAGTTGTTCAACGTTTAACGGAACAATTCAAAGAACTTGTCATGGGAGAAATAAGAGAAGGTGTGATTAGTGAGTTGCAAACTGAAATCAAAACCACAGTTGTCAATGAAATTAAAGACACACTCAAGCTGGAGAATCAAGAGGGAATCAAGGAGATTAGGGAATCTTTGTCATCCCATATCGAAGTAATTGCCAAAGATATCCAAGCAACTCAGAAGGACATATCAGATATGACAGGGTCATTGAAAAGTCATGAGGCTGTTATGAACCAGATATCCATTGATGTTAAGGAAAATTGTAATGAGACTGAAGCAATTAAGAAGATGGCAGAAGAAAACCAGAAGGAACTTGAGGCTATGAAAACTCAAATAAAGGATGAGAAACAGTCTGATCATCTGTTGAAAATGCCAAATGTAAGGGGAAAGGAACAGATACAGATAAATCTAGGAGCAGCTAGAGAGACTGATAGACAGGATGAGGTCAGGACAGTATTTCAATCCAACCCCATAACGGTATTTAAGAATATAGAGGATAAGCCTTCTAAATTTTCAGGGCGAGATTCTGTAACACCCGTGGAATTTTTGAGAGAAGCAGGGGATTACCTGAAAGATTCTAAGATCCTTAAAGAAAGACAGATCCGAGTGATAGGGAAGTTCTTGGAAGGTCCTGCACTTCTTTGGTTTAGAGCATTTAGATCCACTCTAACCACTTTTGAGGAGTTTTCTCGTGGGCTATTGAAGAAGTTTTGGTCCCCTGAAACCCAACAGCAAGTTAGAGCAGAGTTATATTCGAAGAGATTCTCGACGTCACAACCTACTCGATACTCTACGTACTTTTCTGGACAGCTGTCTAAACTTCAACATTTAGATCCGCCGATGCCAGATAACGAGTTGATTACTGCATTGATACGTCAATTTCCAGCAGACGTCCAGAGGACTTTGATCGCTGCTGATATCTACAATATGGAACAATTTGATGAAGTATTACAGAAGCTGGATCATACAAACGCTCAATTCTTTCATCAGAAGGGAGTAAAGAATAGCAACGCTGTGTATGCTGTTATGGCTGATAGTTATTCTCAGACACCTCGAGAGATTCGAGAGGAGCGAGAAGAGAAATCGCCGAGGGAAGATCCAAATAAAAGAGGATGGAACCAGTACAGTAACAGATACAGTTACAAGCCATATGCGAGACCGGATGGTGGTAATCGATACAATACTCGATGGAGAAGACCACGAGATACTCAAGGAAGGTACCAGGAAAGAAGATATTATGGTAGAAACAACTATAATAACAGAGGGAATGTAGATACTCGTCAGTCCAATGAAGAGTTTAACAAGGAGACAAGGAAAAATTTGGAAGCAAGACACCAAGATAACTTGCAATTTTTGGAGCAGAGGCCCAACGAACCAAGTCCATCGGGAACACAACAATCCCGGGGGAATGGTAATGAAAAAAAAAACAACTTCGAATTCACAGTAGAAGATAGAATTTTGAATACTTTCACTTCCAGAATTATTAAATGGCAAGCAGAGGATGATGACTTAATTCAACAGAATGACGAACGAAAAGAAATGGGTACAAGAATTAGAATGCCAATCATATCATGCGAAGTATTTGGTATGCCTGTCGATACTTTGATCGATACTGGGGCTATGCTTTGTCTGGTGAGTGAGAAGCTTTATATTCTGTGGAAGCTCAAAGAGAATTTAGAGGAGATTCCAGTATCAGGAATTAAGATCCAAGGAATAATACCCAATAAAATATCTCTGTGTAAAACACAATTATACTTATGTATTACGATTGGAGGACATGATTTCCGACATGTGTTTGTTGTAATGAAGGATATGGCTTTTGACATGATATTGGGAGCAGATTTCATTCAGAAATATCAAGCAGTGATAGATATGAAGACAGAGACGATTAGATTCAAGAATACCGAAGAGATTAACTTCGAGGGAAAAGAAGAGGAAGACATCGAGGGAGATGCTCAATGGTCTCTGATTTTTCATGAAGCTGAAGGAAGAGAAGTCTACACTGAGAAGGAGTCCCCAGAGCTAGGGAAGATTTTGGAGGTGTATCACGATATTTTTGACATTAAACCTGGGGAAATTAAAGATTTTGAATATCATATTCGTGTAAATGATGATGCACCTTTTCATGCTAAATTGTATCCAGTAGCAGAAAAGCATCGAGAAAGAGTAAATGTGCTTATCAAGGAGATGGAAAGCAACAATGTGATTGAAAAGTACACTACATCTTATGTCAATCCATTAGCAGTAGTGTCTAAACAAGATGGAAGTCTGAGACTATGTTTAGACGCGCGAAATTTGAATTCAAGATTACTGCCAGAGTATGACAGACCACCAATCATTAGGGAACTGTTAAGGAAATTCCAAGGCAAGGTCTGGTTCTCTAATATTGATCTCACTTCGTCCTACCATCATATTAGGCTTAGTGAAGATTCTAAGAAGTTTACAGGATTTATGTTTGACCAGCAGACATATGTATTCCGCCGTTTACCATTTGGAGTTAAAACATCTGGATCCGTTTTGATCAGAGCCCTGGAACAAAATTTGAGTCCTGAAGTAAAAGAGATAGCAATTCGTTATATTGATGATATCTTAATTGCATCTGAGACTGAGGAGGAACATTTGCTACATCTTCAAATGTTATTCGCAGATTTGAGAAAAGCGAACTTCAAAGTAAACCTTCGAAAATGTCAGTTCTTTCGAAAGGAAATAAAATTTTTGGGTCACATTTTGGATGGAGAAGGATACCGTCCCAATGAGACGAAGATACAAGCAATTGCAAATTTCCCTAGACCTACTAGAGTGAAGAATGTCCGCAGTTTTCTCGGGACATGCCAATTCTTTGCAGGGCATTGTCCGAACTTCACCAAGACAGTTGCGCCATTGCAGGAATTGTTAAAGAAAGGAAATAAATGGAAATGGGATAAAGATTGTGAACAATCATTTCAAGATGCCAAGAGGTTATTGGTAAACAGTGTGAAATTGGAGTATCCTGACTTTACCAAGAATTTCATCATAGAATCTGATGCATCCACCGTAGGGATTGGAGCTATTCTACTTCAAGAGGATGAAGACCACAAGAGACATTACCTGGCGTTCATTAGCAGAAAACTTCGTCCATCAGAGAGGAATTATTACACCACAGAGTTAGAAGCACTTGCTGTAATATTCGCATTGGAGTCGTGGAAGAAAATGTTGATTGGACATTCAGTCATTGTGAGGACTGATCACCACGCATTGGAGTTCATCTTGAGAACAAACTTTGCCAGCGATAGAATAACTAAATGGTCACTTTTTATTCAGCAATTCAACCTAGTTATTGAACACACTCCTGGAAAGTTGAACGTTGGAGCTGATTTGTTGAGTAGAGCAGTGGAGTCTACATCTAAGGATTTTCAAGTTAACCTGACGCAGGAAGATGAAGATACCTTGAGAAGGTTAGGGTTATTGCATTTATCCCAGAGGAGAGACCGACGTCTTAGAAACGTTTTTCGTTTTCTACAGGGAAACATGGATCCCAATGATGATGATTTTGTGGAAACTGAAAGAATTTCCAGAGATTTCATGATGTTAGATGGTTTAATCTACAAGTTTGCAGATCCCGACCATACGAAGCTGAGAGTAGTGATACTTCCACGATTGCAAAAACCCATTATTTGGATGGCACATCGAATCGTAGGTCATGCTGGAGTAGATAAGACAGTCAACATGATTCAAGAGAAATTTTCGTGGGAGCGAATGCGACAAACTGTCAGAAACACTATTCGAGAATGCGACTTATGCCAAAGAAGTAAACATAATTCTAGATTATTGAGAGAATTACCAAGGCCTATTATTCCTTCTAAGCCTTGCGAAATCTTCGCGACTGATTTATATAGTCCTCTCCCAAAGTCTAAAAGAGGTAACCGATATATTTTGGTGACTATGGATGTTTTCAGCAAATACACCATGTTACATCCAATTCAGAAGGCAAACGCAAAGTATTGTGCGAAGAGAATTAGAGACAGCGTAATTCCGGAAGCAGGCAAACCGGAATTCCTTTTATCAGATCGTGGACCTCAATTCACATCTTTGGAGTTTCGAACCATCATGAATAATCTTGGGATTAGACAATTGTTTTGTTCTATTAGACAACCAGAGAGCAATCCAGCGGAACGCGTGATGGCTGAGATAGCAAAATTTTGTCGCCTCTATTGTCCAAATGAACATTGGAAATGGATGGATGTTCTTTCTTTAGCATCCGAATCCATCAACTCTACAATTCATGAGAGTACTGGACAGATTCCCATGTTACTTCATCATGGAATTAAACCAACACGATTATGGGATCGAATCATCTCTATTCCACCTGAGATTGCACCAAGTCGTCAGATGAGAGAAACTCTAGCTTTAGACAAGTTAAGGAGTCAAGCTGAGAAGAGAGAGCGCAGAGTGAGAGGAAAGCGTTTTCGCAGACCCTTGCGCGTAGGAACTCTTGTTTTAGTGAAAAGACCTACACCCTCTGACGTGCAAAATCGAGTGTACTCGAAATTTACAAGCCTTTACGCTGGACCCTACCGTATTGTGGAAGTAAACAATAATGGAAGCTATGAAGTAGCCAATACACGAACTGGTAACATCGTGGGAACTTATAATGCATCGAATTTGAAGATCTATTATTCAAGAACCAGATAATTTAATGTGTAGATAGGAAAAATAAAAATTTTTCAATTTTTATATTTTGCTAGGTGTGGGGTGGATGTGCCCAACTCTAGGAATGGGTATTCCGAGTTTCAGACACCTAGATATCAAGGGAAAGGCTGTAGCCGCTTTTGAAAGTTCAGATATTTGAATATCGCGCTACATTGCTTCGAGAAGCATTTAGAAGAATTTTACCGATAGTTGGATGTCAAGTGACGTAGCGAGTAATAGCAGAGGTGGAGGCTATTTATTGATTAAATAGTTAACTATGGAGTAGAGACTTGAGACTGGGATCAGATTACTGGCACGGCCAAATGAAAGAGAATGCAATTAGTGTCAAGTAAATCGGACCAGGGATTCAAGAGATATGAGGATTTCTAGATATCAGGCGATGACGCGTGACCCTGACCGTTTTGAATAAAAGCCAGCTGGAACAGGCATGGTCAGCTCACTTCAACACAAGCACTTGGCAAGCAAGTTGCGTCTACGCTGAGCCAAGGCACATGGTTGCCGAATCTACGCAGAAGTTCTTTTCAAATCGTGATAGTCACGAGAAGTGCTGCGCAAACGAGTTGGAACTTAGTAAGTTTCTGGTGAGGAGAATCACTGAGGTGATTGTTTTTCTACAGACATTGGTGGAAATATTTATATTTCTAAAAGGACATATGCTAGACTCTGTCTAGAAAATAGTATTTTGTCACAGTCCAATAGTAACTTAATACTTGGATGTTTAAATCCATTTCAAGTCAGTTTTCATTTTTGTAACTAGTTAACCACTTCGATCTGTCAGTACACTGAAGACTAGTCTATAACGGTGGCGTTCATTAGTCTACGCAAGGGAAACTGCAAGTTGTCTAGCGCATGGCAGATGGTGATATACAAACCATGCCCAGGGAACGATCTTCAGAACAGCCGTTAATTGCTTAGACTGTCAAGGTTTTTCTTGTACTGATGAGATTACAGTGAGTTATGTTACAACTGACATATCTAAGAAGAGATCACTTAGATCTGACCCTATTTCAACAAACTGTTATGGCTTTGATAGAAGCCCATATTAAAATGGAACCACAGTTTATTCAAACGTCGAAAGATACTACCACTATGTCTGACTAGACGAATTGTGGGTCTACAATGGCGGCCGATACAAGGATTATACGTGCTTGTCCGATAGGGCATGTCTATGGATAAATCTGGTACAGACCAGGTTTACTACACTTCAAGACCATCAAGAAATGTAAGCCACATTTGAATTATATTATGCCTAGCTAATTGGAACAAACTATTTTTCTGCAGATGACCAACACATTTTTTTCGTCGTATTTAAAGCTTGCAATGATTTACGCAAGACTTATTAGAGTTATTCTGAGCATTTTCAACACTCAGAACAGTTTAGGATCGATGACCGAGCATTTCGAGCATTTATTTGAATTTTCATATTTTTGGGAAATCACGGTAATCAGCCGATGTAACTGTAAAAGTTAAATTTATTTTTGTTGAGGAATGGATATTTTTTCCATATTCGAAGGTTCGAACATGTGGATTCTCACATAATGAGATGATAATTAAACATATTTAAAATAATACAAATAATAATAATAATAATAATAATAATCCACTAATAATAATAATAATAATTTTCATAATTTTTCTAAATAATTCTTGGATATTATATTTTCTAATAATCATATGTATTGAGAAAGAGCCTATGAAGTAGTTTAAACATTTCTAGTTTGGAACAGGAGATTTTCCGAAGGAGAGTGGTTAGCGCAAGCCCGCATTCAACCAACATTTCAGTTCTGGTTGAACAGTTGATATTTGCATTGAGCAAAGTATATGTTTCAGATAACACGGAGAGGCATGAAACGGGAAGCAATTGATATTTGTATCAAATAGGATATTTTTGTATTTATATAAAATCATGACGTAAATACACTCGAAAGTGAAATAAAGCTTTTCATAAGTATGGTAAATTCACGGGTTGAACTGAATGGTAACATAAAATAAACTTGTAAGTTTATTAATCTTCCAGTGTTGATAACAAGCAGAGGCTTGATTTATTGTATAAATTTTGGGAAGATAATTTATGTGTGTGGAGTAGTTGAAATGCCATTCCCAGGTGCGCATGTTAAGTCGCAGGAATGAAGGTTTTTTCGAGCATCAATCAAATAGCAGGTTCGATGGCTCAGGTTTATAGTAGGAGTGTTGGAGCCACACATTTCGTCGTATGAATAACCCGAAGGTTATTTCTTTGAAACCATCAGTTCTTATTTCAACCTTGTTTACGAATTCCATTTAGACTTTGATTTTGCTAGAACCCGGATTTGTCATGATAGTAGTTTATTCTTCTACAGAGGAAGACCTTTGCCGTTGTTGTTCTAATATTGTGTTCTTACACAAATAAATAGAATGGGCCACTGCCAATTAAAAATAATTCTTTAACCACGAATAATTTGAAGGATATTTTCAATCCTAGTGCCATGAACTAAATGAATTCATTATAAAACTACAATTCTAATTTCCGCATTCTGTCGAAGAATTGCAAGTTGTGAAAATTGCTAAAAATGGCCATGAATATAAATATTTTTATCATAATGATTCCAAGTGGAACATTGAATAGTTGAATGGTTCAACCATTTATTGATCAAGTTGATGATTCAGAAATCATGTATTTTGTTTGGAACTTGAAGTTCATAATCGAGTCACTTCTCGAATGTTTAGTGTCAGAAGAACAATTAATTGTTGTTGTGCTTCGCACAGTTCTTCGATGCTATGCTCAATGGTCAAATACTTTTCAGATGTTATTAATGTGTGTTAATAATTTGTATTGCTTCAATGATGATAATATTTTCGACGACATATTTTTGAAACTGGAAAAACAAGTGAAAGTTTAGAATTCTATAAACATTTATTCTACGAGTGTTAATATCATGTAAATAGTCAAACAGTGATCTACGTTATTTCCAGTATGGACAATTAATTTTGAACTGGAATTAAATATTAATAATTTTGGAACACAGTCCACAGGACTATTAATCGGACTTGTGTTTCCAAAAAGATTGTCAAATGTGTTTGGAAGATTTCTGTATATTGTGTGTAAATAAGTGTGTGGATCGCCACACGTGGATGATGCTGCTTTGAGCATTCTTGCAGTCAGATTTTAACTTTAAATAAACTGAGATAATTTTACCAGATGTGTTTCTCCCAATTAAATCTCCTTCTATCCTTGTTGTTGCATTGAGCCAAAAATCAGTAAAGCATTTTTTTAATTTGATGTCGTTTTTGCGATTTGCTTTAACCCATCTGGCGCTCCGGGATATTTTGACTCTCGTGCTGACTGATTATTGGTAAAATGCATATGTGGTCGTGCGGACTCCGGTCTAAACGGGCACAGTATTGCCAATCATAATCTCTTCCACAGGGATCATACCAAAGTCGCTGAAGGCCAACCTCCATAAACTGGGTATCCACCATAATCAGCATACCAGTATGCAGAAAGTGGTTATTTTAGAGACCTGCTCCGAAGTTCGTTCGTTCCACAACCTACCGATATAGAGAACTCCACTCCATCTTGCAACAAATGCCGATGAAATGGTGAATTGTACCCAATGTCATGGTGAACATATGAATAATAATATTTAGAACAAGAAGTCTTCAATGAAAGGATCCTGAAAATAAACCGGGCGTTCCATCTGACGAAAAACATCTATAATATGAACGCCTTCAATATAGGTGGCAAGCTTTGACGCCATAGCACTTTTCTTTATTTTACGGGCTGCGACATTGCGGTCATAATAGCACCATGTATTTTTGGGTGTATGTGGTATTTGTGTGATAACCTGGCTGTACTTGCGTGTGTGTTTGTAAGTTGTGGGTGGATTGGGAAGGAGGCAGCCGTGGCCTTCAGTTAGGAACTATCCCAGTATTTGCCTGGAGTAGAACTGGGGAGGCACGGAAAACAACTTCCAGGATGGCTGAGGTGGGAATCGAACCCTCCTCTTCTCAGTTTGACCTCATGAGTCTGAATGTACCCCGTTCTAGCCCTCATACCAGAATTAAAATTTATTGACAGAGCCGGGAATCGAACCCGGACCTCCAGGATGACACCCAAAACGCTAACCACAGGGGTAGTAGTTTACGTAACGTTATTAAAATGCATTTTAATTACGATTTATTAAAGAATTGTACTACTGTATTTTTTATTGCTACATGGAATCAGCGCCCAACTGAAACACAACGTAATATTAGACTATTATTAATAATAATAAAAGCGCGAGAGTTCCAGTCGATGCGGGCATAGTGTTCCATAATTTCAGTCGTTATTTCAAAGGGAGAATTGGTGTTGAATCATTCTTAGCCTACTTTTCACATTTTGTAAAAATGAGGAAAAAGTAGACTTATGAGAACGATCCGGGCAAATGTATGTCTGTCTGTCTGTCTGTGTGGGTCTGTCCCCCCCTCCCCCCCCCCTCCCTCCTCCACTCCTAACCCTTCCCTCCCCTCCTACCACCCTCCTATAAACTCCTAAACGGCTGCAACTCTCAAAAACAATTTTGGTACGAGTAAAGATCTATACCCGAATATCTCACATCCATATTTGAAAATGACATCAGTGCAGCCAACTGCTGAAAAATCACAA
This sequence comes from Meconema thalassinum, assembly GCA_946902985.2. Classification (NCBI taxonomy): domain Eukaryota; kingdom Metazoa; phylum Arthropoda; class Insecta; order Orthoptera; family Tettigoniidae; genus Meconema; species Meconema thalassinum. Next base: position 437,501,297 of record OX336393.1, on the reverse strand, counting down.
TTGAAATGTGAGCTCTATGTTGGATATATCAGAAGTTATGCAATCGAGCTATTCCAAATTGGCACACTCAGAGATAATGACATACCAGATTAATTTTCAGGAGATCATATATGACAGTGTTGCCAACGTGATTCTAAGCCTGCTGATAGGTCCAACATTTAAATGCATGTAACTCCTATGCAGCGGATGATTTTTACGGCCGGATTCCCTGCCTGATGCCAACCTCATGAGAGGCGTTAATGACAGATGAAATGAATGAATGATGTGGAAGGAAGCGGCCTGTCAGAAGGTACCATCGCAGCATTTGCCTCGAGTTGAGAATGGCAAACCACGGGAAACGATTTTAAGGACGACGACTACCGAGTCCGAAGATAGCTTGTCCCCTGCGCGATCACCCTCCGATTTAGCAATGTACGGAATGCAAGACACTGCCATCTGACGTACGGAAATAAAATCCACCTGTAAACACATCAAGCAGAGTCGTTCTTATCGTCCACAAACAGAGGTATTTTCATGACGATCATTTCACTGTTGCTGTTGTTCATTTGCTGTTTTGGAGTAGTTCCCTGAATTTAGGTTTGTATGTGGATTAAGTCTGATAACCTGTGTCGTTGTGATGTCTGTAGTAGTTTGTGATTTTTAAAATTTCGTCTAGGGTTTGGAAAGACGTTGCCGAGTAAGCAATGCCGGACTCAGCTGGAGTCCCGTGGTTGCCAACCAACGTCCCACTAGTTGTGAGCCCGATGCCATGAGGTGGAGGGTGTTATCATTAGTTGCGATTCCTTACGGAGGTTTGAACTTACATCATGTCGAGCGTACGGATTCTTATTTATCACGGCAAGGGAATCGCTCTATACGTGTCCCTTCCAATTATTTTAGGATTAGCTTGCTTCTTCGTGTTCGTCAATGTTTATCCCACGCTGTTTGGCGATGCCCGAGTCAACAAGGATCAGCGACAGCACCCCAAGGGCTGGTGTAGGGTGAGATATTGTTATCCTTACTGATAAATTACGGTTTGACTTGATACAACATGTTATAAGATGTTTGTATCCCCCTGTTTGTCAAATGCCGTCAAATATTTGCTCAACTAACTCTCGCATCGGCTACGTGATCTGCTTCAGCACTACTTTACATTTCTGAACTTCTGTGGTGTAACTGAACAAATACCGTGACATACCGTAATGACGGTATTAAAAGGCAGTAGTTCTACCGTAAAATAATTAGTATATTTGACCCTGGTGAGGCCAATCTTGGACTATGGCTCAGCGGTTTGGGACCCATATCAGGGGACGACCGGGCAAAGCGGAGGACCCGGGCAAAGCGAATATGTAAAAGTTAAGGAAAATCACGACAGATGTCACCGAGTTGCGTCTGCAGGAAGCGCTGCCATCTACTGGAGATATAAGAAACAGTAGTACGAAGGCTATAGTGGTTGACAGTGTGAGACTAGAAGCGTTTGCAGATTTTTATAGCATTCCTTAAAATTATATCAAGGTAAGAAACACAATATTATTCAAAGATTGGTCTAACTATTTTGAAAGTGATAACATTGTGTTTTAGTGTTGTTCCAACCCTCTTTTTTACACAATTTGTTTGCTTTCTTGCTACACAACTTTTAAGCGATCAGTCACGATTTCCATAATGGCGCACAGCTGGGCAAAGTGGATATTTATTCATTGTCCATTTGGGTTAATGTTGTTGAATACTTCGTTCACTAATTACTTAATGGTGACTAATAATTTATTATCTTGTTAGGAATACTTATCAAAGATTATGCGTTCCCACATGGTAAAATGTTACACAATTGGTGACGTGGTGTCTACGAAGCCACTTAAGAATGTGTCTACCTCGTGAGAAGAGAACGATAAGACTGAAGGTGACGAAATGAGGCTGAACAGATGTTTAGACAGAGATGAGAAGGTATTGCAAACAAGTCTCGTTTCAGAATGAGTCCTTAGGGGTGTACAATTATCTCTCTCTCAGAAACTACGTCACCGGGTGAGGGTTAAATACCCTAAAATAAGTACTGCAGTATATCAATAATAATAAGAATATTGTGATATTTGCTTACAGATGGTTAACAATTTTAAACGAAGCAGTGATCAGGGCAGCTGGTGAGAAGAAACATTGAAGCAAGCTCTGGAGGATTGTAGGACAAATCCTATTTACTCTGTTGCTTTAGTTATATCAGGTGAACTGTGAACGTTATAAAACCAATTGAAAAACAAAAATGGATCCCATTTATATGCAATGTTGAGTTTCTGTCAAATGTACACTTGCTTAGTATTAATATTCTCATGTCTTAAACAATGCATTCCGTTATTCACTTTGCCCGCATATGATTATTAACTTTGCCCGGCTATACGGGCAAAGTAAATAATTTGACATAATTAATTAATACTGAATTCTAATTAAGAATAGTTTCACAAATGATTCTGTTTTATACAGCAATTAAATGGGAAGATAACAATGAACAAGTACAGTAAACTGCATGTCAATGTCTTACGTAATTGCATAGATACACTCATATAAAGTTAGTTTATTCACTTTGCCCGGTCTTCCCCTAGTGCTCATCAATGAGCTGGAGACGGTACAAAGGAAGGCTGCTAGTTTTGTGCTCAACGATTTTAATCCTAGAAGTAGTGTAACTCGAATAATAGAAAAACTAGGGAGGGAATCTCTGGAAGATAGAAGAAGGACGAAATCCAGACTATACGCTATGTTTAACACTTACACTAATCGGCCAGCATGGGGAGAACTATGCAAATGTCTGGGAAATGCCATCTACCCGAGCAGGGCAGATCAAGGGCCGACAACAGGGTACAAATTATGGGAAATATTATTTCATTAATCGTGGTATTGATAATTGGAACTCATTACCAGCCTCAGTCTTAGAGCCTTTCCCCAAACATATTGATGTGTTTAAGAGAAGATTGAAATTTTGTGTAAATACTACGATGTAATTACTATATTTATAGTTCCTAAATGGTGAATTGTGTATATTGTGATTGTTGTTGTTGTTGCAAATTTCTGTATTTGTACAATTTGCCACCGGTGAATTACCCCCATTTGTAAATATTATATATAATAATAATTATGATAAAATATAGGACTCTCTTAAAACGATGCAGTGAATTATTACGTGCTGATGCTTTTCTGAAATTACCAGAGTTAATAAGAGGTATTTAAAAATGTTTGAAGGTGAATTAAACGATAGAAGTAGTTAGAAGGAAGCATCCGTGGCCTATTACAAGAAATAAGTAACTTACCCCCTCTTGATGGCAAGTGGTTATGTTAAAAATGCCAAGCTGAGTTTAGTGAAATCACAAGTTTATAATTAAATTAAAAAAATATTGGGTGTGTGCCACTACGATACGCGACGAAATTTGAGCGTGACAACGTCTTCTCGGACTGATTTGTTTAAACTGTCGCTCTTGCAAAATTTCAGCTTTATATATTTTTAATTACGTATTTTGCGGAACGGAAAGTTCGCTTGCAAAATGAAGGAAAGCCGAGTTGCACTTCCAGGGAATCTCCAAACACAACCACTCTTCTCTGAAGTTTGAACTCAACACGACTCGACAATTTGCTGCTGGCTATATTTGGGGTAATACGTTCGCCCGCTAGCTAGGCTGTAACAGGGATGATTGACTCGCCCTTAGCTAGCTCGTCAACTGTCACCTCAGTATTTGAATGGCGATTGTTGGAAGAAATGAAAAAGTAAAACACTTACAGTGGGCGATGTATTGAAGATAGAGATATGCTCTCGTGGAATTCTTTGTAGAACTTTTCATGCTGAAAAATCCTCACTCATATTTTTAACGGTTTGCCCAGCGTAAGCTTAGAAAGCACACGGACGCCATGTGTTTTTTTCCACTAAAATCTTTACTGCTTGGCTTCCTTTGATCATAAATAATTGTCTACAGATATCTACCTCGAGATATCCTTTAGAGAATGGTGAAAAAGGCATCAAAATCCATCCAGAGGTTCACCCATGACATCCAAAAATGACAGTAGCGACACTCGAGCGCAGCAACAGAAGAGAGAGAGAGAGAGAGTGAGAGAGAGAGAGAGAGCGTTGCAGCAGAAGAGAGATAAAACGATATCATCACCTTTCACTGTAACACTTTTTCACGAACGTTACTGTATTCCAACAACATATTTGACGTTGTCACGTCAGAATCATATTTAGTGTATATTCTACCATGGCGAAATGTAAGTATTATAAGCCAGAAAACTGCACCTGAGGCTCATTACTAGGGTTCGGATATTTAGGTAAATAAATATTTTTTTAAATTGTAAATACATATTTTAAGCATTTTTCCTATCAATACATAAATTCCTGCTTTTCACGTATAGCACATAAAAAGACATAATATTTTCATTTAAAAAAATCAGTATGCTAGATCTTTAAGTTTATTGCATTTTTTGTTCTGTGTTACTTCAACGGGGAAGAATATATCTAATATTCATGCAGAGAGTATGTCAGCTTGCAACTGTGTTATTCTTATGTTGTCGCCCCGTGCCACTCACTGTGGAAACCGGGGATTTCCTTGCCCATAGCCATATCGCACCACGTGCTAGACTCCCCCCCCCCCCCCCCCAGCTACCTGGAACCAGTGTCACTCACATGCAGTTCATTTTTGGCACTGTGAAGTGTAAGGCATTCTACGATGCCTAAAGTAAAAACAACTACAAGTTATCGTCTGTTGCAGAATTTAAGGATAATTTTACTTCTGGTGGGAGCGTTCTGTTCTGCCAACCATGTGGGAAAGCAATCATGGCTGAACAGCGATCTCCAGTTACACAACGCCTCAAGGGCAAGAAACATATTGCCGCAGTTTCGCGCCTTCAGAATAAGTGTTTCGCCATAATCGTCGGTCATTTGTGATGGACAACCTGAAGATGTATCTCGTTGTGCATTTTAATGCTTCAGTAGTCAGTGAGACATAGAATAAATTGCATTCGTGAGTACTGCATATTGTTTATATTCACATTAATACACTAAATTATAATTACATATTTTTTACTTTTTTGTCACATACATATATTTCAGGTATTTTTAATACATAAAAAGTAAATATTTTCCCGATTTTTAGCACCTAAAAACCCTAGCCCTACTCATTATAGTTCAAGGTTCATTACGATGCAGGTTCTCCACCAATCAGAGCTCAAGATTTTCATTACGATACAACTGTTTGACCAATCAGGTAAGGATAACTTCACACGTTCAACCCACTTGTTTCCAAAATCAAATATGTCGGACTCAAGTGACAACATTGAACGTTGGCATTATGGGATTTGACAATGTAAAGGGTATCGGATCAACCATTGTAGTTACAATCTCAAACACAAAGACGAACCTTTACGGTAACAGGAAAATATTATGAAATATGCAAGAATTGACGTCCAGAAGTTTGCAACACTCCATCCTTCTGTATAAATTACCGACATAGAAAGTGCACCGTCCAAAATGTTGGCATGAACAAACTGTGCCTTAATCTCCCCATCTCCAATTTGTACACGGGGCATTGCTTTCGTATGGGTTCGGCGACAATTTTAGTGAATGCTGGTGGTGATAATAACGACACTAAAACGTCATGTAGGCTGGAAATCCACTAGATATGGCATTGTGAATGTCTTAGATCCACGGAAAATCAATAACCCAGTGCATGCGCTTTGTTCAGTAAACGCAACTGGCAGATTATCGACACATATTTATGAATATTTATGTTCGAACATAAAATAAAGTTATAAGTATCGTCGAACATAAATATATAAATTGTATATTAACTTTAAAAATGACGGTGTTTAGGGGGTCTGGGGGATGTGAAACGCGAAGTTATGTCGAATATTTCCGGAAACCATGACTTGGTGCCCGTTGCAATAGGTGACTTTCTCATTATTTTTTTTTAGCGTATGGCAAGGAAATTATATACATCTTATATATAAAAGTGAAAGTCTCTATGTATGTATGTGGGTGGGTGGGTTTGTTCCGTATACAAATCTACACCGTTACACCAATCTCAACTAAATTTTGCATACACATAGTTTAGGACCCAGAAGGAACGGCTGCCTGTATGAATTTTCGATAGTCTTTCTCATTCTTCTGATTTTGGCCCTCTTACACTCGAGCAAAGGCTAATAAATTTATAAAATTACTCATGAAGGAATGGCAAGGCAGGACGTTTCCATAGCAATAGTAGCTCAAAGCGAGACACGGCCTACTGGATGCGAGTTGCGCTCTCCTCTATCCGTATAGCAAATGAGGCTCTTTACTTGAAATCCCGTTAGTTGCTCAACTGCTCACACAGCACTGTCAACCCAGTGTAGCATAACAAAGACTTGACACTAATTGTCAATAGAATTTCCACAATATCAAAATGCAAACTCTATCACAAAATACAATAACGTGATATTAAATGTCAGAAACTAAACGTACCTTTGCACCTTATTAAAATAGAATTCCATTAGGATCACTCGATTTTTATAATACTTCATGAACTTTGGTTGGTGGTTGGTCTTAAGTTTAGGGGCTGCGACAACGCGGTCCTGTAGCCCCGTGTACTTTGGGTGTGTGTAGAATCTATCTGATAACCAGTGTTAATTGTGATGACTGTATTAGTGTGTGTTAACCGTTTTTTAATTCAAGTACAGACTGAAACTTAGAATTTTTCAAATATTTCCTACTTTTTCCGCCAAGCGCCACCGTCAACGACTACTAGGCCAAGTTCAGAACTTAGCTACTAGACGCCACCGCAGTCGGCTCTTGGCAACGAACGTAGAAACCTAAGAGCGTTGTTTACATTCTTAACCTATCCAATTTAGCTTCACACTGGTGTAATTATTGACATGGGACCGCCGGCTTTACTTCCCTTCCTAAGGAAGGCATACCGAGGGATTTTTAACGCTCTTAAAAAATCCGACGGCTTCGGCCGGGTTTGAACCCGCTATCTTGGGCATATAAGCTCAGCATGCTACCAACTACGCCACCGAAGCCGCCATTTCATGAACTTTCCTGCTGAGTGGTTAGTACAGAAGTTATTTGGAAGCAACCGGTATTTTGGCTTCCGCAATAATATTCGTAATCGGCGATACCAATTTCTCTGCAATGACGCTGGCAAGACCGCTGTTGCGGTCAGGTTAATGAGTAGAGAGGATTACAGATCTGAGAAATGCAATCAAAACATCTCATACAAGAAATTCTTTCCACTGTGAATACAACTTAAACCAGACTTTCAGATTTCATTGTCGGAAAAGATATTGCTGAAATTGTAATTTGATGATGATAGTTGATGTTAAAAGTGCCAAACATGGAGGTTATAGGCCTCTAATTTTTTGGGCTGAAAATGAACAAGTAGTTCCGTAAAGAACTATACAGCCTATTTTCATATATCCTGCTCATGTTAATTTCTTCTAACAACATACAAAATTTCAGTTTAATTGCTGTAACAGATTCGTAGATATTGAGAACCGTCTAAATATTTCAGATTGTCGCCAGGTTGGATTTTTATTTTTGTACTATTACATTAAGATTATTGTGTACGTGTGGTATTCAAACTTCAATCGCATGATTAGAACACAAGAAGTAAAAACGAGATTTTAAAATTACGCACAGCAGCCATCTTGTAATTATGCAAACAATTGAAATAAATTAGATGCCAGTGGATCAACATTTGTATAAGCATTTAACGTGCAACGTTTCACAGCACTCGGATAGTTAATTCGCGAGAAACGTCCATTTAAATATTTATACTTCGCGTCGCCGCCATGTTGGATTTGTGCTCACCAGGTTAATGGAAGTCCTATAGGTGAACATATGTTCACAGTCTCTATGAACATTAAAAAATTCAGTTTGGTTGCTGTAAAAGATTCATAGATATTGAGAACCGTCTAAATATTTCGGAAGCTCGCCATTTAGGATTGTTATATGTATAGGCCATAGAGTTATGTACCTTTCAAGGACAATTATTGCCTAGCTTCATTATTCAAGCTTTCACTTCGATCGCATGATTACGACACAAGAATAAAAACTTAATTTTAAAATTTCGCACAGCCGCCATCTTGAGGTTATATAAACAATTGAATTAAATTAGATGGCAGTGCATTACAATCTGCAAAATCATTTACTGTACCACATTTCACAGCGCTCAGAGAGTTAAATCAGGAGTAAAGTCTATTAAAATATTTCAAATTCGCTTGGTCGCCATGTTCGTTTTTTACTTTACAAGTTTATGAAGTATACATAGGTAAACTTGTACCAGTACCCTTTATCACCGTACAAAATTGCAGGGTAATATCTGTAATAGTTTCGGAGATATAGAATGTCAGTGAAATATTTCGCACAGCCGCCATTTTGAGGTTATGTAAACAATTGAACTAAATTAGACTCCAGTGCATTACTATGTGTATAAACACTTGCTGTACCTAGTTTCATTACGTTTGGATGGTTAAATCGTGAGAAAAGTCTATTTAAAAGTTTCAAATTCGCTTGGTCGCCATGTTCGTTTTCTACTCTACAAGTTTATGAAATATACATAGGTAAACTTGTATCAGTACCCTTTATCACCGTACTAAATTGCAGGGTGATATCTGTAATAGTTTCGGAGATATAGAATATCAGTGAAATATTTCGCACAGCCGCCATTTTGAATTTATGTAAACAATTGAACTAAATTAGACTCCAGTGCATTACAATGTGTATAAACATTTGCTGTACCAAGTATCATTACGTGTGGATAGTTAAATCGCGAGAAAAGTCTATTTAAAAGTCTCAACTTCGCTTGACCGCCATGTTGGTTTTGTAGTCACCAGGTTTTTGAAAGTCTCATAGGTGAACTTCTAGTAGTACCCTTTATCACCGTACACAATTTCAGGGCGATATCGGTAATAGTTTCGGCGATATTGAATGCTAGTGAAATATTTCGCACAGCCGCCATTTTGCATTGGTGAGACGTAACAAAATTTGAAGGGCACGGTCGAGGTCGCCGGGAATAGTGCTATGAACATACCGAGTTTCATTGAAATCGCTCCAGCCGTTTAGATTTTATTAGGGGGGGGACACAAACACGAATCACACACACACACGCACACACACACGGACAAAAGGTGATCTCATAAGCCTATTTTTTCAAAATTGAAAATAGGCTAAAAAGGATGATAAAATTATCACTAGAACTAAAAATAACTACAACTTACAACCAAATTACGGATTAGGAGAACAAAAGGACAAAAAGGAAGGAATAAGGGAAATACAATGCAGGTAAGAGAAATGCTCTCAACCCTCAATACACGAGAATTGACGGAATTGGAAAGTTGTGCCATGAAAGGCAGATAAGAAGAGAAATAGGAGAGAGTCCGCACCAGAATCACTGGAAAAGGAAAAAAAAAACATATCCAGCTCAGGTAGCATCCCAAACTCAACAGCCGTGAGCCCTTGAGGGCGTAGCACCTCCAGTGGTGGGGGCTACACACACCCTGCCTCCTTTATGACCTTGTGCAGAAGGGAGGTGATATGATGAAAAGAAAGAAAAAAAAATGATCTGACCCTTTGAAGAATGAGGGCATCCAATTAAGGCGGGAATTTGAAAGACTCCTTAGACCTCGGATATCCTAATACTGTCAGGGTAGGAAGAGAACAAGAGTTGATCAAGGGAGGCTGACAGTCAATATGCCATAGAGGACCCTGGCACAATATTAAGTGGAAGCAATCGCGAACTCAGCTGGCGCCCTCTGGTCGATAACCAGCGTCGCACATGTTCTAAGCCCCTGAAGGAGGGGGAATGTCGTACTGTCGTAAGTGAGCGAGAGGTGACAAAGGGTGGTCGACAAGAAAGATGACAGAAGGGAGCCTGGCACAAGTAAGTGGAAGCAATACAACACTCAGCTGGGGTCCCGTGGTCACCTAACCCATATCCCATTAGTCGTGAGCTCCTGGGGGATGTACTAAAGAAAGATTCAACAGAATCGCAAGAAAACATTATGATACCCATTTTTCAGAATATAACTTATGGGTATGCACTGGACAGTTGATTCCGTAGTTAATTGGATATCGTCGTAGGTCTCAGAGACTAAGAAGTCCCTATCATGATATTCTCCATGGCAACAGAAGGTCAAGACATTAACGCCAGATTTCCATCTATCTCTGTAAGAGGGTATGGCAATCCATTTTCTATCCAAACCACGATAAGAACATTAGGAATCTGAACGCCATAAAAATCTGAATACGCAGTTTTAAATGTTATTAATAGATGTCGTTGTTGGGAGTTAAAATTAAAAAGAAATACATTCGCTAACCCTGCATGCTTAGAGCATAAATACAATAGAGGGCGCATTGCCACACTGCGCCTGTACTGTGACGTGAAACCAACATCTCGATCAGCTGACTGAAGGGTAATGGCTCAAGACCGACTACAATTGGCTAATGGCGAATGCTAAGCAACGTCAAGGAATATAAAAGGAGCTCCATATTGGATAATTCTATTATCACTATCCGCACTTCCCTTCAGTCAGCTGATCGAGATGTTGGTTTCAACAATGTGACGTCATCAGCCATCTATTGAATTTATGGTCTAAGCCTGCATGTGGCGTAACGTTACTACAGCTGGAGATTTCATCACGAAACGTAGTATTAAAATTAAATGAGCCTAAATGATTCTGTTGTTGTTGAATAATTGAGAGGCTTTGCGACATCAGTCATATAGCCCAATGAACTTCAGTGAGTATGGAATATTTCTGATAACATATGTTACTGTGATGGCTGTAGTGGTGTGTGTATTTGTAATTCAAATGAAGATTGGAAAGGAGGTTGCTGTGGCCTTCAGTTAGGAACTATCCCGGTATTTGCTTCGAGTAGAAGTGGGAAACCATGGAAAACAATTACCGATTCTGTTGTTGTTTATTAATGTAGAGGTTTTGTGACGACATGGTCATATAGTCCCATGAACTTGAGTGTGTATGGATTTTTTCTGATTTTTTCTTATTGTGATGGGCGTAGTAGTGTGTGTATTTGTAATCCAAATGAGGATTGAAAGGAGGTTACTGTGGCCATCAGTTAGGAACTATCCCGGTATTTGCTTCGAGTAGAAGGGGGAAACCACGGAATACAAATACCAATTTTTGCCTCGGGAGGCACAGACCAGACCAGAATTAAAATTCCTTGACATAGCCGGGATTCAAATTCGGACCTCCAAGGCGAAAGCCGAGAATGTTAGCCGCTAATACACGTGGTCGACTGAATGATTTTTGCATTTTATGTATAATTTTATTTAATTTTTAGTCTTTAGGGCACCGAAACCTATGTGACATTTTGAGTCTAATTTTACACTCTTGGTACCGCTGCTGTTACGGAAGATTTTGAATCTTTACCTTATGACGAAAGGTATCACGCGCAAGTAGTGGTTTTGTAGGGGTTCTATACCCTCCTCCTCCTCACCCTCCTCACAAGATGGCGGCAGTGCGATATGTCTCGAACTTATGGTCGGATTTTGACAAATGAGGTGTCATTGAACTCGGGCAGACACCCCCTTTCCAATGGACAATATACTTCAGCCCCAAAATAAAACCTACCCTACTAGGGGGTGAAAATTGTAATTTTTTAGAGAATCTCTGTTTCCAATTGCAACATGTGAGAGTTTGAATGCTGATATGGAATGAAACGTCGTTCTACATAAAGTGCATATGTGCGGTAAATAGCCACTATGAATTAACATACTTGTTTTTGTTTTTTACGCATGCCCACTCATAGCTTTTGTAAGAGGGTGGGGGAGTGGTTCCCTGTGGACGGGTTATTGTTGACAGGTCATTGTTGACAAGTCATTGTTGCCGGGTCATTGTGGACGAGTCCTTGTGGACAGGTCCTTGTGGACGAGTCCTTGTGGACAAGTCCTTGTGGACGAGTCCTTGTCCCTTTGGACTGATCCCTTTGGACGGGTCCCTTTGGCCTGGTTCCTACGGACTAACCCATGAATTTATTTAAATTATGTCAAAGGGCCTAACTACATTTGTGTGTGTTGAATTGACGTTGTTCACCACTACTATAATGGAATAACGATATGAAAGGAAAGTGACGAAATACATGTGAACACGTGTGAAATGACCTTATTACCGTCCTCCTTGTGAAACAAGTCACATCCTGTTTTGCTTCATACGTGAGAAAATGTGAGTTCGAACCCGTGGTCGGATTTTGACGAATGAGGTGTCATTGAACTCGGGCTGATACCCCCTTTCCAATGAACAACATATTTCCACCCCAAAATAAAACCTACCCCTACTAGGGGGTGAAATTGTAATTTTTTTAGAGAATCTCTCTTTCCAATTGCAACATGTGAGAGTTTGAATGCCGATATGGAATAAAACGTTGTTCCACACAAGAGACATGTGTTTGGTGGATAGCCACTATGAATTAACACGCTTGTTTTTGTTTTTTGTTTTTTACGCATGCCCACTCATAGCTTTTGTAAGAGGGCAGGCTTTTTAAAAGATGGCGGCTGTAGTGTAACCTAACCTAACCCAACCCACGAGTGGTGATCAAAAAGTATTTTAAGTGACGCTTGTCGATTGGCAAACCAATAATCAAAGAGGGATATGTCAGACCTTGAGGTGATAGCCCCTTTTGATTGATCCCTGTTGATTGATCTTTGTTGATTTGTCCCTTTGGACTGGTCTCTGTTGACTAGCCCCTTTTGGACGGGCCCTTTTTGACAGGGTGTCATTTTTGATGGATCCTTTTTGACAGGTGCTTTTCGACGGGTCCCTGTTGACGAGTCATTGCTGACGGGTCCTTGTTGATGAGTCCCTGTGGACGGGTCATTGTTGACGGGTCCCTATTGACAGGTCATTGTTGACAGGTCATTGATGACAGGTCATTGTTGATGGGTCCTTGCTGACAAGTCCCTGTTGATGGGTCCCTGTGGAAGGGTCCCTTTAGACCGGCCCCTTTGGACTGGTCCCTATGGACCGGCCCATGAAATTTATCCAAATTATGTCAAAGGGCCTAACTACATTTGTGTGTAAAGCAGTGTGTTGAACTGACGTTGTTCACCAGTCCTTACTACTACAATCGGATAACGATATGAAAGGAATTGATTAACTAGACATGAGTTAACTACCAACGAAACACTTTGGCGACTCTGCTTGTTATTGACCAATGAGTAGGGTTTTAGAAAAACTGTTTGCTATTTTGGGTTATATACAAAAAATGCTTAGACCTTTTGAGTGACTATGTTTGCTAAACAAGACATTATACCAGACACGATTAGGATTCTTATGTAACTCAGACAAGGAAAGAATTTCTACAGAATCTGTTGACATTGAATATAGATTTAGGTATTAGGAAGTCATTTTGAAGGCCTTTGTCTGGAGCGTGGCACTCTATGAAAGTAAAACTTAGACAATTGGTGTAGCAGAAAAGTGGAGAATTGAAGTGTTTGAAATGTGGTGTTACAGGAGAATGATGAAGATTAGATGGGTAAATAGGGTTACTAACAAAGAGGTATTAAGACGAGTGGGGGAGAAGAGATGTATCTGGCGACTGTTAATGAAGTAAAGAGATAGGTTGGTAGAACACGTACTAAGACACCCAAGAATAGCAAACTTAGTTAAGGAAGAAAGGTTCGAGGACGAGAACTGTAGGGGTAGACCAAGTTTAGAATATGTTAAACAGATAGCCTTGAATGTAGGGTGTGGTAGCTATATAGAGATGAAACGATTAGCTCGGGGCAGATAGGCGCTGAGATCTGCATCAAACCAGTCAAAGGACTAAAGACTCAAACAACAACATGTGAGTTCACTAAAATAATGTTGTGTAACGGTATATGTTAGTCAACGAACAGTAATGCATTACTAAAACCCATGACACGATACCTAAGAGCTTTTCTAAAATGATTTTAAAATGCCTTTAACCCTATATTGAACACCCAGTTCACAAGACTCATAACTGCAATGTTATGGTAAAACAAAACAAAATCTATATTTCAAAACAAGCAAGTGGTTTAGTCAATGTATACTGGAAAAAGTTTTGTAAACACCCAAGTCCTCAAGACTAATTAAATTAGTAACTGTCAGGTTGACCGAGTGGTTAAGGTGTTTGACTTAAGATGAAATTTTCTGTATAAGGAAGCAAGGGTTCGAATCCCTTACCTGACATAACTATTGCCTTGACATGGCTTGGCCACACTGCATTATTATGACACTCGGTACACAAACCATAGATATAGTGTATTGTTTAAGGCCACTCTCTTTCTGAACATAGTCAGAGACTGTTGATGGTTAACAATTGTATTAATAGTGGGACATGGGGATAGTAATTAAGAAAAACAGACAATACCCATACAATATTTTTTTAAATTCATTTTATAATAGTTACACACTGAATTCAAGTCTATCTCTTTACCATTGTTCTATATAGATTTTTAAACACAACGCTTGTTGTAGATCCTTTTACAACTTTCTCCAGGTACTCTTGCTCTTAAAAACTGGGGAAGCCGCAATGGTTTTATAAACATAAAACCCTCATCCTCTTCTTTTTCATAATTATCATCATCATCATCATCATTATGAATATTATCATCAAAATTATTATAGTCATTGTCACCATCATTATCATCATCATCATCATTCTCAACATCACTAGAACTATCCAATTCCTCTTGTTTGTTTTCCACAGGGACCTCTTGTAGAGTCTGCGTTGCTTTTGATAGTGTTAAGGGTTTTTTGAACGATGGTATTTGTCCTAACATGTCTTTTTGAGGTGATGATGAATGCTTTTTAACAAACAATGCACTATCTTGAGCAGCAATATATTTTTCTTGGACTTGCTTTTTTACCTGGGTTAGAGTATTTTGCGTATTTAAATGTGTATTAATTTGAGATTCACAATGATGTTCTTTTGAAGTAAGTACGTAGGAGTCTTTTGTTTTAATCATTCCTCGACACTTTTTGGATCGTTGTTTTGAACATCGCCAAATAACAGTTCCATCTTTATTGGTTGTTTTTACAATATATGTATATCCTTTATAGAAGACACATGGCTTGCCATGACTGGTTGTTGAGACTTCCATATCAACTAATACATATGAATTAAATTTTAGTAAAGTCACATGAACAATCTTTAGATTACAAGTGATTTACACACCCACACACACACACACACACTTTCCTAAATGTCAAGATTTATGGATGTTGTTTTCCGCCAACAGCTGCTTACTGCGTATGACAAGGCTGGAGACTGGTAGGTGAGACGGTCTTTCACGATGTGAACACTGTAACAGGCAGTAGTCAACTGACAATATTCTTATACCCTAGTCAAGGTTAACAGGTACTTACTGCGTATGACAAGACCGTACACTCGTAGGTTAGACCGTATTTTTTGTTTGTTGCTAAGGATCCCATATATACCCTAGACATGTTAGTTCTGAACACTTAGTGGTTAATTGTATATATTGAATTTAAATACACAGCTCATACAAGCACGTTTTGCGGATGGGAGGGGTGAGAGGCTGGCAAAAAAGGAAATGTTTTAGTTTAATGAAACGTCATGTCCTAGTAGGCGTGATTTATAGTAGACGCAATTGATAGTAGACGTAATTGATAGTAGGTGTAATCGATACTAGACGTGATTAATAGTAGACGCAATTGATACTAGGTGTGATTGATAGTAGGCGTGATTTGTAGTAAGCGCGATTTATAGTAGACGCAAATGATAGTAGGCGCGATTGATAGTAGGCGTGATTGATAGTAGACGCGATTGATAGTAGGCGCAATTTGACATGGGCGCGACTCAGATCATTTTTGATATCATAAAGTTACAGTGTCAATGTTTATACAAAGTATAAGGTAGAGGGTATTTTAAGACATAACCTCAGCTCACTTAACATAACCTAACTTTACCTAACCTAACTTTGTCACGTGACATGTTCTACAAGTTTAGACTTGCTTTAAGACTGATTATGACGTCATAGATTGATGGGAGGGGTGAGAGGCTGACAAAAAAGGAAATGTTCTGGTTTAATGAAACGTCATGTCCTAGTAGGCGCGATTTATAGTAGACGCAATTGATAGTAGGCGCGATTAATAGTAGACGCAATTGATAGTAGACGTGATTGATAGTAGGCGTGATTTGACATGAGCGCGATTTATAGTAGACGCGAAAGATAGTAGGCGCGATTGATAGTAGGCGTAATTAGACATGGGCGAGATTTATAGTAGACGCAATTGATAGTAGGCGCGATTGATAGTAGGTGTGATTGGTAGTAGGCGCGATTTGACATGAGCACGATTTATAGTAGACGCAAATGATAGTAGGCGTGATTGATAGTAGACGCAATTGATACTAGGCGTGATTGATAGTAGGCGTGATTTGTAGTAAGCGCATTTCATAGTAGGCTCAATTGATAGTAGATGCAATTGATAGTAGACGTGATTGATAGTAGGCGCGATTGATAGTAGACGTGATTGATATGGACGCGACTTAGATCATTTTTGATATTACAAAGTTACAGTGTCAATGTTTATACAAAGTACAAGGCAGAGAGGGGGTATTTTAAGACTTAACCTCAGCTCACTTAACATAACCTAACTTTACCTAACCTAACTTTGTCACGTGACATGTTCTACAAGTTTAGACTTGCTTTAAGGCTGACTATGACTATGACGTCATAGATTGATGAGAGGGGTGGGATGCTGACAAAAAAGGAAATGTTTTGGTTTAATGAAAAGTCATGTCCTAGCAGGCGCGATTGGTAGTAGACGCAATTGATAGTAGACGCGATTAATGGTAGGCGCAATTGATAGTAGGTGTGATCGGGTACTTACTGCATATCAAAAGGCTGTACACTCGTGTGTTAGACACTCTATCTTGTTAAGGACCCCTATATATTCCCTATACAAGGCTATACATGTTAGTTCTAAACACTTAGAGGTTATTTGTATTTTAAATTTATATACACAGGTTATACAAGCACGTTTTTTCACACAGTAAAACTTTGTCAAATAGCCACATGCGACACGCAAAGTATGTTTCCGCTATCTAGCGGTGACTATGGAAACTACCTGAACATATCCTAATCTAATCTTAGCTAACTTCACCTGACGTGACCATACCGGTTTGTAAGCAACAACAACAACACACTAAGATTCCATGAATTCCAGAGTACTTTTAGATTAATTATCGACTCTCAACTCTTATAACTTTGTCTATCCCACTCTGTCAAAAACACGATATTTTTTTAAAAAAATTTTGCTTGATGTAAATACTAAAGTGATAATGGGTTTTCCGATCCTATCACTATTAATTCATTACCCCCACTCTTATCTCGGTCTCGACAACAACCATGCCTATTTTTATTATGTCAGATGATGTAATGTTCGAGTGCAAAGTGGGTGTAAAAGTGAGTGAAAAGTGAGTGCAAAAGTGAGTGCAAAGTAAGTGTAAAGGTAGTTGTAAAAGTGAGTGAAAAGTGAGTGCAAAAGTGAGTGCAAAAGTGGGGTGTAAAAGTGGTACCCTATTTGTAATGGCTTATTTGACAAGTTATTTTGTGGTACCCTATTCGTAATGGCTTATTTCACAAGTTGTTTTTGTCAATGTATTTAGAGGATATTTCTCTTGTTCATGGAAAGTATCTCAGCCCTTTTTATGATAGCATAATGCTTACCGTCATGTTTGTAAGCAACAACAACACACTAAAATTCCAAGAATCCAAACTACTCTAAGGTTAATGATGGTCTCTCAACTCCATTCCACGCCTAGTCAAAAACATTATACATTTCAAATTTTTCAAAAAAGGTAAATTGAGAAAGTAGGTTATATATTTAAACTAAAAAATCATATGCTAACTCCAACACCTACGTCTATCCCATTCTCAGTCAAAAAAAATATATATATTCTTTAAATTTTTCCAAAAAATATTTGGAAAGTAGCCTATAATTTGAAAACTAATCATCCTAAAAAGTCATATATATACTCAAACCAATTGCTTTTATGTCCTCAATCGTTATAACAAAACATGGAATTTGACATTTTTCCAAATATTGATCATTTTTTAAAATGGGCTATATTTTGTAAACTATGAATTACACAAAAAATGTGTTTGACATAAAAATGACAGGTATTTACCCCCTCTACCCACAAACCAAGTCCCAGGTCTCTGGGACAAAATCCAAAAAGGTTCAATTTTGAAAGTAGACGATATTTTGAAAACTAATCATTCTAAAAAGTCATATATAGACTCAAACAAATGTCCTTTAAGTCCCTTAACGTTAGAACAAAACTTATATTTTTTTTTCATTAAAAAAAAAGTCCAATTTTCAAAATTGCCTATATTTTGGAAACTAAGAATTAGTTCCAAAATGGCGGTCATATCTTAACTCAACCTAACCTAACCCTACGAGGTGTGATCAAAAAGTTCCAAAATGGCTGCCGTAGCTTAACTTAACCTTTGATTGATCCCTGTTGATTGACCCCTTTTGATTGATCTCTGTTGATGTATCCCTTTGGACTGGTCCCTGTTGACTAGCCCCTTTGGACGGGTCTTTTTAAAGGGGGAGTCATTTTTTTACGGGTCCCGGAGGACGGGTCCTTGTTGACGGGTCCCTGTGGGCGGGCCCCTTTGATATAATTTGGATAAAATGCACGGGCCAGTCCATAAGGATCAGTCCAAAGGAACCGCCCACAGGGACCCGTCAACAAGGACCCGTCCTCCGGGACCCGTAAAAAATGACTCCCCCTTTAAAAAAGTCCCGTCCAAAGGGGCTAGTCAACAGGGACCAGTCCAAAGGGATACATCAACAGAGATCAATCAAAAGGGGTCAATCAACAGGGATCAATCAAAGGTTAAGTTAAGCTACGGCAGCCATTTTGGAACTTTTTGATCACACCTCGTAGGGTTAGGTTAGGTTGAGTTAAGCTACGACAGCCATTTTGGAACTATTTCTTAGTTTCCAAAATATAGGCACTTTTGAAAATTGGACTTTTTTTTAATGAAAAAAATGTTAAGTTTTGTTCTAACGTTAAGGGACTTAAAGGACATTTGTTTGAGTCTATGTATGACTTTTTAGAATGATTAGTTTTCAAAATATCGTCTACTTTCAAAATTGAACCTTTTTGGATTTTGTCCCAGAGACCTGGGACTTGGTTTGTGGGTAGAGGGGGTAAATACCTGTCATTTTTATGTCAAACACATTTTTTGTGTAATTCATAGTTTACAAAATATAGCCCATTTTTAAAAATGATCAATATTTGGAAAAATGTCAAATTCCATGTTTTGTTCTAACGATTAAGGACATAAAAGCCATTGGTTTGAGTCTATATATGACTTTTTAGGATGATTAGTTTTCAAATTATAGCCTACTTTCCAAATATTTTTTGGAAAAATTTCAAGAATATATATATTTTTTTTACTGAGAATGGGATAGACGTAGGTGTTGGAGTTAGCATATGATTTTTTAGTTAAAATATATAGCCTACTTTCTCAATTTACCTTTTTTGAAAAATTTGAAATGTATAATGTTTTTGACTAGGCGTGGAATGGAGTTGAGAGACCATCATTAACCTTAGAGTAGTTTGGATTCTTGGAATTTTAGTGTGTTGTTGTTGCTTACAAACATGACGGTAAGCATTATGCTATCATAAAAAGGGCTGGGATACTTTCCATGAACAAGAGAAATATCCTCTAAATACATTGACAAAAACAACTTGTGAAATAAGCCATTACGAATAGGGTACCACAAAATAACTTGTCAAATAAGCCATTACAAATAGGGTACCACTTTTACACCCCACTTTTGCACTCACTTTTGCACTCACTTTGCACTCACTTTTACAACTACCTTTACACTTACTTTGCACTCACTTTTGCACTCACTTTGCACTCACTTTTACACCCACTTTGAACTCGAACATTACATCATCTGACATAATAAAATAGGCATGGTTGTTGTCGAGACCGAGATAAGAGTGGGGGTAATGAATTTATAGTGATAGGATCGGAAAACCCATTATCACTTTAGTATTTACATCAAGCTAATTTTTTTATTTTAAATATGTTGTTTTTGACAGAGTGGGATAGACATAGTTATAAGAGTTGAGAGTCGATAATTAATCTAAAAGTACTCTGGAATTCATGGAATCTTAGTGTGTTGTTGTTGTTGCTTACAAACCGGTATGGTCACGTCAGGTGAAGTTAGCTAAGATTAGATTAGGATATGTTCAGGTAGTTTCCATAGTCACCGCTAGATAGCGGAAACATACTTTGCGTGTCGCATGTGGCTATTTGACAAAGTTTTACTGTGTGAAAAAACGTGCTTGTATGACCTGTGTATATAAATTTAAAATACAAATAACCACTAAGTGTTTAGAACTAACATGTATAGCCTTGTATAGGGAATATATAGGGGTCCTTAACAAGATAGAGTGTCTAACACACGAGTGTACAGCCTTTTGATATGCAGTAAATACCTGATCACACCTACTATCAATTGCGCCTACCATTAATCGCGTCTACTATCAATTGCGTCTACTACCAATCGCGCCTGCTAGGACATGACTTTTCATTAAACCAAAACATTTCCTTTTTTGTCAGCCTCCCACCCCTCTCATCAATCTATGACGTCATAGTCATAGTCAGCCTTAAAGCAAGTCTAAACTTGTAGAACATGTCACGTGACAAAGTTAGGGCAGGTAAAGTTAGGTTATGTTAAGTGAGCTGAGGTTAAGTCTTAAAATACCCCCTCTCTGCCTTGTACTTTGTATAAACATTGACACTGTAACTTTGTAATATCAAAAATGATCTAAGTCGCGTCCATATCAATCACGTCTACTATCAATCGCGCCTACTATCAATCACGTCTACTATCAATTGCATCTACTATCAATTGAGCCTACTATGAAATGCGCTTACTACAAATCACGCCTACTATCAATCACGCCTAGTATCAATTGCGTCTACTATCAATCACGCCTACTATCATTTGCGTCTACTATAAATCGCGCTCATGTCAAATCGCGCCTACTACCAATTACACCTACTATCAATCGCGCCTACTATCAATTGCGTGTACTATAAATCTCGCCCATGTCTAATTACGCCTACTATCAATCGCGCCTACTATCTTTCGCGTCTACTATAAATCGCGCTCATGTCAAATCACGCCTACTATCAATCACGTCTACTATCAATTGCGTCTACTATTAATCGCGCCTACTATCAATGCGTCTACTATAAATCGCGCCTACTAGGACATGACGTTTCATTAAACCAGAACATTTCCTTTTTTGTCAGCCTCTCACCCCTCCCATCAATCTATGACGTCATAATCAGTCTTAAAGCAAGTCTAAACTTGTAGAACATGTCACGTGACAAAGTTAGGATAGGTAAAGTTAGGTTATGTTAAGTGAGCTGAGGTTATGTCTTAAAATACCCTCTACCTTATAGTTTGTATAAACATTGACACTGTAACTTTATGATATCAAAAATGATCTGAGTCGCGCCCATGTCAAATTGCGCCTACTATCAATCGCGTCTACTATCAATCAAGCCTACTATCAATCGCGCCTACTATCATTTGCGTCTACTATAAATCGCGCTTACTACAAATCACGCCTACTATCAATCACACCTAGTATCAATTGCGTCTACAATTAATCACGTCTAGTATCGATTACACCTACTATCAATTACGTCTACCATTAATCGCGTCTACTATCAATTGCGTCTACTACCAATCGCGCCTGCTAGGACATGACTTTTCATTAAACCAAAACATTTCCTTCTTTGTCAGCATCCCACCCCTCTCATCAATCTATGACGTCATAGTCATAGTCAGCCTTAAAGCAAGTCTAAACTTGTAGAACATGTCACGTGACAAAGTTAGGTTAGGTAAAGTTAGGTTATGTTAAGTGAGCTGAGGTTAAGTCTTAAAATACCCCCTCTCTGCCTTGTACTTTGTATAAACATTGACACTGTAACTTTGTAATATCAAAAATGATCTAAGTCGCGTCCATATCAATCACGTCTACTATCAATCGCGCCTACTATCAATCACGTCTACTATCAATTGCATCTACTATCAATTGAGCCTACTATGAAATGCGCTTACTACAAATCACGCCTACTATCAATCACGCCTAGTATCAATTGCGTCTACTATCAATCACGCCTACTATCATTTGCGTCTACTATAAATCGTGCTCATGTCAAATCGCGCCTACTACCAATCACACCTACTATCAATCGCGCCTACTATCAATTGCGTCTACTATAAATCTCGCCCATGTCTAATTACGCCTACTATCAATCGCGCCTACTATCTTTCGCGTCTACTATAAATCGCGCTCATGTCAAATCACGCCTACTATCAATCACGTCTACTATCAATTGCGTCTACTATTAATCGCGCCTACTATCAATTGCGTCTACTATAAATCGCGCCTACTAGGACATGACGTTTCATTAAACCAGAACATTTCCTTTTTTGTCAGCCTCTCACCCCTCCCATCAATCTATGACGTCATAATCAGTCTTAAAGCAAGTCTAAACTTGTAGAACATGTCACGTGACAAAGTTAGGTTAGGTAAAGTTAGGTTATGTTAAGTGAGCTGAGGTTATGTCTTAAAATACCCTCTACCTTATACTTTGTATAAACATTGACACTGTAACTTTATGATATCAAAAATGATCTGAGTCGCGCCCATGTCAAATTGCGCCTACTATCAATCGCGTCTACTATCAATCACGCCTACTATCAATCGCGCCTACTATCATTTGCGTCTACTATAAATCGCGCTTACTACAAATCACGCCTACTATCAATCACACCTAGTATCAATTGCGTCTACTATTAATCACGTCTAGTATCGATTACACCTACTATCAATTACGTCTACTATCAATTGCGTCTACTATAAATCACGCCTACTAGGACATGACGTTTCATTAAACTAAAACATTTCCTTTTTTGCCAGCCTCTCACCCCTCCCATCCGCAAAACGTGCTTGTATGAGCTGTGTATTTAAATTCAATATATACAATTAACCACTAAGTGTTCAGAACTAACATGTCTAGGGTATATATGGGATCCTTAGCAACAAACAAAAAATACGGTCTAACCTACGAGTGTACGGTCTTGTCATACGCAGTAAGTACCTGTTAACCTTGACTAGGGTATAAGAATATTGTCAGTTGACTACTGCCTGTTACAGTGTTCACATCGTGAAAGACCGTCTCACCTACCAGTCTCCAGCCTTGTCATACGCAGTAAGCAGCTGTTGGCGGAAAACAACATCCATAAATCTTGACATTTAGGAAAGTGTGTGTGTGTGTGTGTGTGGGTGTGTAAATCACTTGTAATCTAAAGATTGTTCATGTGACTTTACTAAAATTTAATTCATATGTATTAGTTGATATGGAAGTCTCAACAACCAGTCATGGCAAGCCATGTGTCTTCTATAAAGGATATACATATATTGTAAAAACAACCAATAAAGATGGAACTGTTATTTGGCGATGTTCAAAACAACGATCCAAAAAGTGTCGAGGAATGATTAAAACAAAAGACTCCTACGTACTTACTTCAAAAGAACATCATTGTGAATCTCAAATTAATACACATTTAAATACGCAAAATACTCTAACCCAGGTAAAAAAGCAAGTCCAAGAAAAATATATTGCTGCTCAAGATAGTGCATTGTTTGTTAAAAAGCATTCATCATCACCTCAAAAAGACATGTTAGGACAAATACCATCGTTCAAAAAACCCTTAACACTATCAAAAGCAACGCAGACTCTACAAGAGGTCCCTGTGGAAAACAAACAAGAGGAATTGGATAGTTCTAGTGATGTTGAGAA
This sequence comes from Meconema thalassinum, assembly GCA_946902985.2. Lineage (NCBI taxonomy): Eukaryota > Metazoa > Arthropoda > Insecta > Orthoptera > Tettigoniidae > Meconema > Meconema thalassinum. Next base: position 437,477,457 of record OX336393.1, on the reverse strand, counting down.
TGATGATGATGATGATAATGATGGTGACAATGACTATAATAATTTTGATGATAATATTCATAATGATGATGATGATGATGATAATTATGAAAAAGAAGAGGATGAGGGTTTTATGTTTATAAAACCATTGCGGCTTCCCCAGTTTTTAAGAGCAAGAGTACCTGGAGAAAGTTGTAAAAGGATCTACAACAAGCGTTGTGTTTAAAAATCTATATAGAACAATGGTAAAGAGATAGACTTGAATTCAGTGTGTAACTATTATAAAATGAATTTAATAAAAATATTGTATGGGTATTGTCTGTTTTTCTTAATTACTATCCCCATGTCCCACTATTAATACAATTGTTAACCATCAACAGTCTCTGACTATGTTCAGAAAGAGAGTGGCCTTAAACAATACACTATATCAATGGTTTGTGTACCGAGTGTCATAATAATGCAGTGTGGCCAAGCCATGTCAAGGCAATAGTTATGTCAGGTAAGGGATTCGAACCCTTGCTTCCTTATACAGAAAATTTGATCTTAAGTCAAACACCTTAACCACTCGGTCAACCTGACAGTTACTAATTTAATTAGTCTTGAGGACTTGAGTGTTTACAAAACTTTTTCCAGTATACATTGACTAAACCACTTGCTTGTTTTGAAATATAGATTTTGTTTTGTTTTACCATAACATTGCAGTTATGAGTCTTGTGAACTGGGTGTTCAATATAGGGTTAAAGGCATTTTAAAATCATTTTAGAAAAGCTCTTAGGTATCGTGTCATGGGTTTTAGTAATGCATTACTGTTCGTTGACTAACATATACCGTTACACAACATTATTTTAGTGAACTCACATGTTGTTGTTTGAGTCTTTAGTCCTTTGACTGGTTTGATGCAGATCTCAGCGCCTATCTGCCCCGAGCTAATCGTTTCATCTCTATATAGCTACCACACCCTACATTCAAGGCTATCTGTTTAACATATTCTAAACTTGGTCTACCCCTACAGTTCTCGTCCTCGAACCTTTCTTCCTTAACTAAGTTTGCTATTCTTGGGTGTCTTAGTACGTGTTCTACCAACCTATCTCTTTACTTCATTAACAGTCGCCAGATACATCTCTTCTCCCCCACTCGTCTTAATACCTCTTTGTTAGTAACCCTATTTACCCATCTAATCTTCATCATTCTCCTGTAACACCACATTTCAAACACTTCAATTCTCCACTTTTCTGCTACACCAATTGTCTAAGTTTTACTTTCATAGAGTGCCACGCTCCAGACAAAGGCCTTCAAAATGACTTCCTAATACCTAAATCTATATTCAATGTCAACAGATTCTGTAGAAATTCTTTCCTTGTCTGAGTTACATAAGAATCCTAATCGTGTCTGGTATAATGTCTTGTTTAGCAAACATAGTCACTCAAAAGGTCTAAGCATTTTTTGTATATAACCCAAAATAGCAAACAGTTTTTTCTAAAACCCTACTCATTGGTCAATAACAAGCAGAGTCGCCAAAGTGTTTCGTTGGTAGTTAACTCATGTCTAGTTAATCAATTCCTTTCATATCGTTATCCAATTGTAGTAGTAAGGACTGGTGAACAACGCCAGTTCAACACACTGCTTTACACACAAATGTAGTTAGGCCCTTTGACATAATTTGGATAAATTTCATGGGCCGGTCCATAGGGACCAGTCCAAAGGGGCCGGTCTAAAGGGACCCTTCCACAGGGACCCATCAACAGGGACTTGTCAGCAAGGACCCATCAACAATGACCTGTCATCAATGACCTGTCAACAATGACCTGTCAATAGGGACCCGTCAACAATGACCCGTCCACAGGGACTCATCAACAAGGACCCGTCAGCAATGACTCGTCAACAGGGACCCGTCGAAAAGCACCTGTCAAAAAGGATCCATCAAAAATGACACCCTGTCAAAAAGGGCCCGTCCAAAAGGGGCTAGTCAACAGAGACCAGTCCAAAGGGACAAATCAACAAAGATCAATCAACAGGGATCAATCAAAAGGGGCTATCACCTCAAGGTCTGACATATCCCTCTTTGATTATTGGTTTGCCAATCGACAAGCGTCACTTAAAATACTTTTTGATCACCACTCGTGGGTTGGGTTAGGTTAGGTTACACTACAGCCGCCATCTTTTAAAAAGCCTGCCCTCTTACAAAAGCTATGAGTGGGCATGCGTAAAAAACAAAAAACAAAAACAAGCGTGTTAATTCATAGTGGCTATCCACCAAACACATGTCTCTTGTGTGGAACAACGTTTTATTCCATATCGGCATTCAAACTCTCACATGTTGCAATTGGAAAGAGAGATTCTCTAAAAAAATTACAATTTCACCCCCTAGTAGGGGTAGGTTTTATTTTGGGGTGGAAATATGTTGTTCATTGGAAAGGGGGTATCAGCCCGAGTTCAATGACACCTCATTCGTCAAAATCCGACCACGGGTTCGAACTCACATTTTCTCACGTATGAAGCAAAACAGGATGTGACTTGTTTCACAAGGAGGACGGTAATAAGGTCATTTCACACGTGTTCACATGTATTTCGTCACTTTCCTTTCATATCGTTATTCCATTATAGTAGTGGTGAACAACGTCAATTCAACACACACAAATGTAGTTAGGCCCTTTGACATAATTTAAATAAATTCATGGGTTAGTCCGTAGGAACCAGGCCAAAGGGACCCGTCCAAAGGGATCAGTCCAAAGGGACAAGGACTCGTCCACAAGGACTTGTCCACAAGGACTCGTCCACAAGGACCTGTCCACAAGGACTCGTCCACAATGACCCGGCAACAATGACTTGTCAACAATGACCTGTCAACAATAACCCGTCCACAGGGAACCACTCCCCCACCCTCTTACAAAAGCTATGAGTGGGCATGCGTAAAAAACAAGAACAAGCATGTTAATTCATAGTGGCTATTTACCGCACATATGCACTTTATGTAGAACGACGTTTCATTCCATATCAGCATTCAAACTCTCACATGTTGCAATTGGAAACAGAGATTCTCTAAGAAATTACAATTTTCACCCCTAGTAGGGTAGGTTTTATTTTGGGGTTGAAGTATATTGTCCATTGGAAAGGGGGTGTCTGCCCGAGTTCAATGACACCTCATTTGTCAAAATCCGACCATAAGTTCGAGACATATCGCACTGCCGCCATCTTGTGAGGAGGGTGAGGAGGAGGAGGGTATAGAACCCCTACAAAACCACTACTCGCGCAATATATTGTATCCAATATCTACTAGAAATGACGTGTTAAACACACCGTTAAGGTGTGTTCTGCAACTGATAAGTCGACGCTTATGTTTTATTAATCATAATGTCTTGATGCTGCATTTTTTATTATTGACTTTGTTTACCTCTAGTCCTCTACAAGCAGTCTTTTGTATTACAAATCAGAAATACAGTAACTTTTGCGTGATATTGCAGATTGTTCTATGAATAGTATTTGCCTTTCTTATTCGGGTTATATTGTAATTGGTAATTACCCTGCTCTATGTCTATGCTAATTTGTAATGGAACCGGATGTTAAATTATTAATTTAGTACTAAATGTTCACAATGTTTTTCCTAAGTTTATGTATTTATATTAGCCATTTTAGTGCTCACTGGCAAAAGCTATTGAATAGCCTAATGTTATAATTTATTGTCATGAGTTCTAATCACACTGGGTCCCACTACAGCATTTTAGAGATGATTAAGGATTGAGTTTAGAGAATGTATTTCCTATCTTGCGAAATATTTTATAGGCTAAGGAAATCCAATGTGTGCAGAATCTAAGCATCATATTTGACGATATACTGGGATTATACTTTGCTTAATTTACTTTAACTTGATGTGGATGAGATCATATGCATATAAATTATCCTTACAGCAATAATGTTCCTTAATATTCTGTTACGAGTATAGTACACACTGACCTACGTACAGGAATCAGTCATTTACCATTATTAACGTAATTTGTGCGGGGTTAAAAATCATAAGACGTATATTTGACTCCACAATGATGATTTTACTTTCCAATCATTGAATAATTTAAATATTATTTCGTAACAAGAAGGTAATTGCTACATTTGAAAAATAATATAGATAACTATATGAACACTGCTATAAGACGTCTTACTTTCCCGATTAAATCAAAAATAAACACTGTCAGGAAAGTAATTGTAAGATTGAGTTCTCGAGGAATTGTGTATATACAACCTCTTTTATTATTGTTGCATGCTCTGCTACTTTATTGTATTCCACTGTACTTTTCGACTAGGTTTACAGTGAGTTAATATTGCAATTAAGTAACATGAGAGTCGAGGAGAACTATGCTCTAAACTAATTTAGGGGCAGAATGAATATACTCTGCGAAATATATTGCCATGTATCTTTCTACAACATATAAAGCCACCTCCCGGGCAACGCCGGGCACAATAGCTAGTAAATATACAATATATACACAATAACAAAAAAAAACATTGATTCACTTCAGGCATTAGTGTTATCCCTTATAGCTGAATGTCCTTCTTTTGATCCCACTGCAGTGCCTCCGCTGTTGGTGTTAGAAAGTCTTCCAATCGACCTGGATACGCCCGTAGTTGACACTTCCTTAAAATGTGGGGAATGGTCTGGCGAGGGGCTCCACAATCACATTCTGGAGATGGTACAAAGTTCCACGTATAGAGGGAATCCCTGCACCTGTCCTGATCCTGTTCAGTCTAGACCAAGTTGCACGCGGTAGTTGGAATCCGTTAGCTATTTTTCCCCCTCTGAAGATGTTATGTAGGGGCAAGTCAGTGGAGTTATTCCAGCGGCCTTTCCATTCCTCCAAAGCTTCGAAGTTGGTGGGTGTCTTCAGAGCAGCATCACAGAGAGGTGGATGTCGTGATTTCAATCTTTGGGGACTAAGAGCTGGTATGTCGCCTAGAACAGGCAGCAGAGGATTCTTGCAGATCTTGTTGTACTCTCGAAATCTCATGAAATCTACCTAAACTGGATACTACCATTTTGAAACACCCTTACCTTACCCCGTGGTGCTACAGTCTATGAAGGACCTTGGCCTGCTCCATCCAGCTTGCCCTATCTCGTGCACACCTCTTCCAAGCTCTGACACGTAGCATCCTGACATCCTCCTCGACATCGTCCAGCCAGCGAGCGCTCTTTCGGAGGCCCCACTATGTTGCCGAATACCGAAAACGTGGCGAAAAGCCTCCCAAAAAAGTTAGTAAGTAGGGAAGTTTTAAGTCCCTCAACAGTTAGGTTGGTATAGAGCCTCCGTGGCTTAGGCGGCAGCACGCCGGCCTCTCACCGCTGGGTCCGTGGTTCAAATCCTAGTCACTCCATGTGAGAATTGTGCTGGACAAAGCGGAGGCAGACAGATTTTTCTCCGGGTACTCCTGTTTTCCCTGTCACAATTTCATTCCAGCAACACTCTCCACTATCATTTCATTTCATCTGTCAGGGAGTGCGACAGGCCTCGGCAGCCGGCACAGCTCTTATCCTCGACGCTATATAGGGGCTTCATTCATTCCATTCCCTGACCCGGTCGTCGACTGGAAGCAGGCTTTGGATCTTCACTTCAGTAGTTTGGTTGGTACCTGCCGCCTTAAGAATGAGCGTTTACAACGTTCACTATACGCAGCTGACTGCTATAACCTCTCGTGAATGGCGAGTCGCATTCCGCACATTGAAACGCTTCAGTTATGTTCTATTCGACCCCGCAGAGTATTTCTTATATTTTACTAGTTTGGCATAGCCTACATTCCAATGGAGAAAACTATTGAAAGTAAGTATAATCATTGTTATTATATAATTTAAAAAAAATAAATAAACTTGTAAATTGTCGATTTTCAAATGCCGTGATGCAAAAGTCGAAAGTCCCACAATGTCCTACCATCAAATGACTTGTTCTTATGACCAAAATCATTGTTATACAATGTACTACAAATCCTGAAGCCCGTTTGTGCCCGTTTTGTATTGTTCATTTATTATTCAATAACTTTTCCTTTTGGAGCCATGAAATATTGCCCTGGTTTTAGTTCTTCAACTAAATGTTTGTATTCGTCTGATGTTGATTTTTCTTTGAATATTAGTAATAAAAATTATTGTTGACCATTTTATTAACAATATTTCTTTATTAATAAACATATATGAGAATAAATAAATAAAAATTAATAAATAAATAGAAAAATGATTGAATGAAATAATGTATGAGTAGTGCGTAATTAATAATACATACATAAGCAAACAAATACATCTATATTTTATTTTTAATACAAAAAGTTTATACAATGTTGTATGTTTCATTCAACATCAGGTACTTAATAACCCTACTACATCTTTTCTCTGTTAATATGTATAATTGCTGTTAAATCTGTCATTTGGTACATCTGCCTTATAATTTTCCAAGAAATAATATTAAATAAAAAATCTGTGACCTCAAAAACACTACTCATGCCAATTTCCACCGGATCCACTATCTGTGACGATAGTAGCGTCCCCATTCAGATCATAGATCTCCTTGTTGGTGCGGAGGAGCCACACTCCATGAGCACACAGGTGCCCATAGATCTTACGGAGTACCTTTCTTTCCCACCTGTTCAAGAAATCCTCATTCCTCCTAGTCAACACCCATGTCTCACACCTATAGGTGACAACTGTTCGGATGACTGTCTTATAGATAGTTTTCTTACAACTGCGTGATAACGTTCTTGATCGCAGCAGATGGAAGAGAAAGAAGTAGCATCGGTTCCCGGAGCGCAGTCTCTCATTGATTTTCTCGAGACAGTCAGATCCCTCGGTGATAGTCGATCCAAGGTATTTGAAAGTGCTGGTCTTAGCGAAAGTCGTATTACTATCAATAACAAGCTCCTGAGGCACCTCACCCTGCCTCACGGTGGTCATATAATTTGTCTTCGTGCTATTCACCCTCAGCCCAGCTGAAACACCCTCTCCTTCTTTATACTGAACCCCTCAATAATTAAGATAGAACCTATGCCACTTTTCCGATACTGCGGGGCTCAAACAGACATATTTCTCCTCTGAAGAATCTGTGGGTCTGAGCAGATTTTTGCATGTCATTATTCGGTTTCGCGTAGAGAAACTTGCGAGGAGAGAAAATTCCGTAGCTGATAATAGGAGGGAGAGCTAGCAAACAGTACATGCATATTTATAGGTACAGCAGCATCTGGAGATCTTGTTATATTTTGCATCCTAATTGTGTGTCTCGCCTTTGAATTTCAACAATTCATTGAAGAGGCATCGACCAAACTGGTAACAAATTTCAAATATCACGTGCTAGGGGGAGAGATATAAAAATGAAATTATTATATGGAAATATATGCTGATATTTCCTTTGTGTGGAAGTTCTTTGATTCTCGTTACAGAGATCGTACAAGTTAAACAGAGAAGAGGTGCTGCTTCAAGTGCTACTCATAAACATGGATGGGAGGTGAGATTTTAATGAAAAGAAAGCCGCCTCGAGTTGTGGATTGCGTGGTTGAGGGGGGAGTAGAGGAATACAGGAGTATGATGGTTGGGCTCATGTAGGCGCAGAATTCTTCCCATGTGATGCTTGAGTTTTTAATTCCGTCGCCTTGTATGGTCTGGAGGTTCGTATTGAGATTCCTGCCACTCAAGGGGCTCGGTTTGATTCCCGGACCTACCAGCAATGTTAAGCAGAATGTATTCCATTGACGAGTAACCACCAATAATAATAATAATAATGATATTAAATATACAGAGTTAAGGCAAATATACCGGATAATAAATGCCTGTACTGATTCTATGAAAAGGCACAAACAAGTAGCCAAAATAATGCACCTTCCTACACCTTTCTCAAAAGTAAGAATATCTAAAAATACTTGGCCTTACTATAAGTATGTTCCTGAGGCAATTTTGGAAAATCCTACTTACAAGTTCTTATGGGACAGATCAGTTATCTATTATCTATATAGAATTAATGTTTGTCTGTTTGTTCGTCTTTTATGCGTTCATATACCATTCAGTAGATTGCGATCAAATTTTGGTGAGTATTTGTACACACTCCCGGGATGGTTATAGGCATAGTAAATCCAATTTTCAATAGTTAGCGCGAGTAGTTTCAACAAATGAGTGACGCTGCGTGAATAGTTTAAAAACGTACCTTATGCGTTCCAATAACATTTATCCCATTGCGATGAAACTTTTGTGGGTTGTTGTGTACACTCCCGTGATTTTTTCTGACTCAGTAAATCCATTTTGCAATTGATAGCGCACGAGTAGATTCAACAAATGAATGACAGCGCGCGAATCGTTTCAACAAAGTCCCATATGCATTCATATTCCATTCATCCGATTGCGATGAAACTTTTGTGAGTTGCGTACACTCCTACGAAGGTTTATGAATTAGTAAATCCATTTTTCTATAGGTGTTGTCCGAGTAGATTCAACAAAAGAGTGACGGCGCGTGAATCGTTTCAACAAAGTCCCGTATGCGTTCATATAGTCTACCATTCATTCGATTGCAATGAAACGTTGGTGAGTTTTTGTGCACGCTCCCACGAATGTTTCTGTATTAATAAATCCATTTTACGATACTTTAGAGGCAGTTAACGGAAAAAAAAATATATTGTTTATCCAAAAGCACTTCGACAAACAAAATTACAACGCCAACACTTGAGTCGTCCAGTTGCAAAACTCGTTTAATCCACTTGTGAATAAGGATCATGTCGTAAAATTATTTATTTAATTATTGTATTGTATTTTATTTTACCCTGTTTAATTGTATTTTGTTTTGTTTAATTTTATTTTGTTATGTTTTAATTTGATTTTGTTTTGTATAATTTTATTTCGTTTTATTGTGTTTTAAATAGTTTTCTGTAATTTTTTGTTTTGTTGTATTTTATTTTGTTTTGTTTGTTTTGTTTTATTTTATTTTGATTTTGTTTTATTTTGATTTTGTTTTGTTTATATTGTTTTATTTTATTTTGTTATGTTTTATTTTGATTTTGCAGAAACCAAACATAAAACCAAAAACAAAATACACGAAGCAAAAAGCAAAATTGAAAAAAAACGAAAACAGAAAACGAATACAAAACCAAAACCAAGAAAGAAACGCAAAAGGTAAAATTCAAAAGCAAATGCACAAAGCAAACACGTAACCAAAAACCAAAACACAAAGCAAAAACAAGTAGTTCCGTGAAGAACTATACAGCCTATTTTCCTATATCCTACTTATGTTAATTGCCACTATTTAACATACACAATTTCAGTTTGATTGCTGTAATAGATTCGTAGATATTGAGAACCGACTAAATATTTCGGATGGTCGCCATGTTGGATTTTATATATGTAGGTCCTAGAGTTATGTACTGTTACATGCAGATTATTGTGAACGTGTAGTATTCAAACTTCAATCGCATAATTAGGACACAAGAAAAAACAAGGAGATTAAAAAATTTTCACAGCTGCCATCTTGAGGTTATGGAAACAATTGAAATAAATTAGATGCCAGTGGATTAACATTCGGATAAAGATTTACTGTACCAAGTTTCACTGCACGCGGATGGTTAAATTGCGAGAAACGTCCATGTGAATATTTATGATTCGCGTCACCGCCATGTTGGATTTGTGATCACCAGGTTATTTAAAGTCCTATAGGTGAACTTAAGTTCATAGCCCCTATGAACATTAAAAAATGCAGTTTGATTGCTAAAATAGATTGGTAGATATTCAGTATCGTCTAAATATTTCGGATGGTCGCCATGTTGGATTGTTAAATGTATAGGCCATAGAGTCATGTACCATTAAAGGAAAATTATTGCGTAGGTTCATTATTCTAACTTTCACTTCGATCGCATGACTACATCACAAGAAATAAAAACTTAATTTTAAAATTCGCACTGCCGCCATCTTGAGGTTATGTAAACAATTGAACTAAATTAGATACCAGTGGATTACAATGTGTATAAATATTTCCTGTACCAGGTTTCAGTGCGCTTGGAACATTAAATCGCGAGAAAGGTCTATTTAAAATTTTCGAATTCGCTTGGCCGCCATGTTCGTTTTGTAGTTAACCGGTTTTTGAAAATCTTATAGATGGACTTCCAGTAGTGCCCTTTATCTCAGTACAAAAGTTTAGGGAGATACCGCTAATAGTTTCAGAGATATAGAATGCCGGTGAAATACTTCGAACATCTGCCATCTTGTGATTATGTAAACAATTGAACGAAGTTAGATGTCAGTGCATTACAATGTATATAAAAATATACTGTACCAAGTTTCATTGCGTTTGGTTGGTCAAATCGCGAGAAACGTCTATTAAAAGTCGCAAATTCGCTTGGCCGCCATGTTCGTTTTGTAGTTACCAGGTTTTCAAAAGTCACATAAGTGAACTTATAGTAGTTCCCTCTATCCCCATAGAAAATGTCAGGGTGATATCGGGAATAGTTTCGGAGATATTGAATGCTGGTGAAATATTTCGCACAGCCGCCATGTTGGATTGGTGAGTCGTAACAAAATTTGAAGGGCACGGTCGAGGTCGCCGGGAATAGTGCTATGGACTTTCCGAGTTTCATTGAAATCGCTCCTGCCGTTTAGATTTTATTAGGGGGACACACACACACGAATCACACACACACACACACACACACACACACACACACACACACGGACAAAAGGTGATCTCATAAGCCTATTTTTTCAAAATTGAATATAGCCTAAAAACTGAAATTGGGAAATTGGAAAATTTAAAAATGCTTAAACGACAAAATGAAAAAAAAATTACCCGGTTGGGGTAGTGATCATGTTGTACAGTAGCCTATAAGACTAGCATAAGTATAGTTACATGTGCCCTTATATACTTTGTGTATGTGCATTAGCCTTTGGATTAGCTTAAGTTAGGTTTGGTAAAGATAGGTTTGGTGAGGTTAGGTATGTGACCTTGTAGTTTACTCTTTTCGGAAAATGTAAAATGCAAAATCTAATATAAAACAAGTAGTTCCATAAAGAACTATACAGCCTATTTTCATATATCCTGCTCATGTTAATTTCTTCTAACAACATACAAAATTTCAGTTTAATTGCTGTAACAGATTCGTAGATATTGAGAACCGTCTAAATATTTCAGATTGTCGCCAGGTTGGATTTTTATTTTTGTACTATTACATTAAGATTATTGTGTACGTGTGGTATTCAAACTTCAATCGCATGATTAGAACACAAGAAGTAAAAACGAGATTTTAAAATTACGCACAGCAGCCATCTTGTGATTATGCAAACAATTGAAATAAATTAAATGCCAGTGGATCAACATTTGTATAAGCATTTAACGTGCAACGTTTCACAGCACTCGGATAGTTAATTCGCGAGAATCGTCCATTTAAATATTTATACTTCGCGTCGCCGCCATGTTGGATTTGTGCTCACCAGGTTAATGAATGTCCTATAGGTGAACATATGTTCATAGTCTCTATGAACATAAAAAATTCAGTTTGGTTGCTGTAAAAAATTCATAGATATTGAGAATCGTCTAAATATTTCGGAAGCTCGCCATTTAGGATTGTTATATGTATAGGCCATAGAGTTATGTACCATTCAAGGACAATTATTGCCTAGGTTCCTTATTCAAACTTTCACTTCGATCGCATGATTACGACACAAGAAATAAAAACTTAATTTAAAAATTTCGCACAGCCGTCATATTGAGGTTATGTAAACAATTGATTTAAATTAGACGGCAGTGCATTACAATCTGCAAAATCATTTACTGTACCACATTTCACTGCGCTCAGAGAGTTAAATCACGAGAAAAGTCTATTAAAATATTTCAAATTCGCTTGGTCGCCATGTTCGTTTTTTACTTTACAAGTTTATGAAGTATACATAGATAAACTTGTACCAGTACCCTTTATCACCGTACAAAATTGCAGGGTAATATCTGTAATAGTTTCGGAGATATAGAATGTCAGTGAAATATTTCGCACAGCCGCCATTTTGAGGTTATGTGAACAATTGAACTAAATTAGACTCCAGTGCATTACTATGTGTATAAGCACTTGCTGTACCTAGTTTCATTACGTTTGGATGGTTAAATCGTGAGAAAAGTCTATTTAAAAGTCTCAACTTCGCTTGGTCGCCATGTTCGTTTTCTACTTTACAAGTTTATGAAATATACATAGGTAAAGTTGTATCAGTACCCTTTATCACCGTACTAAATTGCAGGGTGATATCTGTAATAGTTTCGGAGATATAGAATGTCAGTGAAATATTTCGCACAGCCGCCATTTTGAAGTTATGTAAACAATTGAACTAAATTAGACTCCAGTGCATTAAAATGTGTATAAACATTTGCTGTACCAAGTTTCATTACGTGTGGATAGTTAAATCGCGAGAAAAGTCTATTTAAAAGTCTCAACTTCGCTTGACTGCCATGTTGGTTTTGTAGTCACCAGGTTTTTGAAAGTCTCATAGGTGAACTTCTAGTAGTACCCTTTATCACCGTACACAATTTCAGGGCGATATCGGTAATAGTTTCGGCGATATTGAATGCTAGTGAAATATTTCGCACAGCCGCCATTTTGCATTGGTGAGACGTAACAAAATTTGAAGGGTACGGTCGAGGTTGCCGGGAATAGTGCTATGAACATACCGAGTTTCATTGAAATCGCTCCAGCCGTTTAGATTTTATTAGGGGGGGGACACACACACGAATCACACACACACACACGCACACACACACGGACAAAAGGTGATCTCATAAGCCTATTTTTTCAAAATTGAAAATAGGCTAAAAATAAACAAGTAGAAAACAGCAAACACAAAAGATACGCGAGGCAAAGTCCAGAGAAACGTTTCTCATGAAAATGATTCTTATTCACAAGTGGATGAAACGAGTTTTGCAACTGGACGACTCACTTTCTTTGATTGGCATTGCAATGCATGCCTGGTGCAGCTAGTTACTGATAGAAACATACCAGCAAACCAGCCAGATATCGTTTTTGTGGACAAAGTACGGAAGAGAAGCTTTCTCATTGATATTGCAGTGACCAATTCCCATAATCTGCAACAAAATCACCAAGTACTGTATCCGTCCTAGGCAGAGGGAATACAGCAAATGTAAAGACAGGAAAGTGTAGTGGTACTGCCCATAATCATCTCTTCTAGGGGCATAATTCCTAAATCATTGGCTCACAACCTAGCAGAATTGGGAATATATCCTGGTGTACATAATCATCTTGCCATCATCTTGGAGACCTGTTACATAGTTTGCCCGTTTCTTAGGTTGGTTGGTTAGTTCCTCAGTTTAGGGGCTGCGACAACGCGGTCATGTAGCCCCGTGTACTTTGGGTATGTGTAGAATCTGTCTGATAACCGGTGTTAATTGCAATGACTGAATTAGTGTGTGTTATCTGTTTTTTTAAATTCAAATAAGGACTGCAGACTTTGAATTTTTCAAATAGTTCCTACTTTTGCCGCCAAACGCCACCATCAACGACTACTAGTTGAAAAGTTAGCTACTAGACGCCACCACAGTTGGCTCCTGGCAACGAACGTAGGAACCTAAGAGCGTTGTTTACATTCTTAACCTAAATAATTTAGCTTCACATACACTAGGTGTAATTAGTGCAAGGTTCTTTAACATGTTATACATCTATGACATGGGACCGCTGGCTTTACTTCACCTCCAAAGGAAGGCATACTGAAGGATTTTTAACGCTCTTAAAAATCCGATGACTTCGGCCGGGTTTGAACCCGCGATCTTGGGCATAGAAGCTCAGCATGCTACCTACGACGCCACCGAGGCTGCTGCCCGTTTCTTAATGTGTCACGAAATGTTGAATTGCACCCACTGATGTGAAATGAATGTGTAATAATAATACTAGACTAATAATAATAATACTCGTATGACCTCAATTACCCAGGGGAGCCGTTGAGGCGATCAACTTCTTAATTTCTGTTAAACACTGCCATCTTGCAGCTTCAATAACACTCACTGGTACAGCCATCACAATGACACAGGCCATCAGACAGATTCAAAACATACGCAAGTACACGGGGATATGAACGCAATGTTGCAAAGTCCCTAGAATTAAACAACATTATTACGATAGTGAAAGTATACTATTAATTCTGAAAGAGGCCAGAACGTGGCTTTTACACTTGCATCAGACGTATTCGTGGCTTTTATATACTCTAAGTTAATTTGTTTCATCTTCTGGGGGACATTATCACTACTGCACCTGAAATAGGCTAGGTGATAAATTACATTAATACGTGTTTTTATTTAAGTTATTTTAACAACGGGAGCCGTGTTACGACAGCGCATGATTCTCGTTTAACTGTCAACAAGATGCACATTCCGAGGTGCACACATTGTTGCCAACGTGTGGGATACAAATAAAATTACACCACACTAATCAAAGATTATTGGTGGGTGACAAAAACCAGAGGCTAATGCACTACATAAAAATTATTGGTCTAGACAAAAATATTGGTCTCAGCAAAAGCCATTGGCCGTAGCGCCGTAACCACAGAGTTGGCAATACTGTGTTTGACGAGAAACTAGCGCTTAGAGACAGCCCAGCGGGGCTAAAAAAGTGACCCGAATGCTCACGAATACAACCGATCAGCCCACCTCTTCCAGACAGACCACGCGGGGCAGGATCCTTGGGCAGTCATTTTTATTTCATTTATCGACGGGCTATTTGTTCTGTGAATAATCGCTTGATTTGTTGTTCTGTGCGTTCTCAGGCACTCACTGGACAACTGAAATAAACTAAAGTCCAGCCGCTGAGCCTCCGGCAGGGTGTCCATCCCCTTATCTCCACTAATATCTTCCCTGGCCCTCTTATGTTTCATGAATTGCTTTATGAATTGCTTGGAAAATCCGTTTCATGTCCCTGAGTTTCTAGTAAACAAATATAATTCACTTGCAAAAAAGTATTTTTCTTTTACTGTAAGATACAGAATTTTAAATAAATAAAGTAAAGTTACGTTAAAAATGTCATTTTGATCAAATATGTAAAATCAAAACACAGAATATTAATTTTTAAGTAAAAATACGAGTATCTAAAACAAAATGTCGTTATGATAAAATATGTAAAAGATGTAACAATAAAATGTAGTTATATGATAGCTAAGGTTCTAATTCATGGACATTTATCTTTTTTAGTTGTGTATAAGCAAAGGGAAAGAATACGTATTTACATAAGAATCCTAGCCCTAATGATCGGTCTAAGTTGTGAAGTTTCGGGTACGATCTTATTGCCCCTCTGCGCTGGTCTGTCTCGGTGCGAGTCAAAAGATCGTGAAGGGGAATGGATGATCGGTTGCGGTCGTGAGTATTTGGGTCGCTTCGTTAGCCCCGCTGGGCTGTCTCTAAGCGCTAGTGGCGAGAATTCACGCGTATCATAGCGGACTCAGCTGGAATTTTACTACATAAGCTATATGTCGTGATCCAAAACTGGGTGGGAGAATGGGTTATAGTCGGTGAAGGAGTAGGCATAAACATCAATTACTACATTATTTCCTGATTTATGTTTCATTGTTTGAAAAGGTATATTTGGCTAAACCTATGTTAGAACATTTTATTGTTGGATCGTGTCTCAGTGTTACCGGTACTAGTAGGCTATATTTTATTCTGGAAGCTTTTCTGTAACATTCAATAACTCATAATATTCCCCTGTACAAATGGAGCACCGCCTTGTATATTAACTTACTTAGCTTTGGAAAGGAGCTGTCGCACTCAATTGTGTTTCTATGAGACCCAAAACAGTTGAATGAATAGTATTCTCCGTGAATGAAGTTGAGTTTAAGTTATTATCTTACAGCCATTCTCCGTCTTATTTTGCCTCTCCACTCTTTCTCCTCTGTTTAACACCCACCCTTATTCCGTGCTGTAAATTCTCTCCTGACGCAGTTAAGTTCCATGGAAGGTTATATTAAGGTTTCCGAAAAACTAAGAAGGAATGTTGACGAAAATTATGGCACAGGGGAGAAAGGGGGAGTGGAATGATGAGGGAAATGTTAGGTTAAATTTATGAAAATGGAAGCTAGGGTAGATCAGGACTCATCTGAATGCAAAAGTGAACAGAGACAGGGTTAAGAGCTGGCATATTAACGAGTGTTCAAAAAACATTTCTAATTCTGTCGCACCCTTACTGCACCCTCCGAAAAAGATATACTGTATCTTACGCACCCGGAAGTGATTGCAAGAAGTCTTTTGTTGTTGTTGTTGTTGTTAATTGAATTTAGGGGCTTGGGACATCTTGATTTTCAGCCCCGTGTAAATTGGTGTGCGTTGAACTTGTCCGATAACTTGTATTGATGTGATGACTGTAGTAATGTGTGTAGCTGCCGGCCCCGTGGTGTTGGGGTAGCGCGCCTGCTTCTCACCCGGAGGCCCGGGATTCGATTCCCGGCTCCGTCAGGAATTTTAGAAACTGACGCGAGGGCTGGAACGGGGTGCACTCAGCCTCGTGAGGGAAATTGAGCAGCTGTCTGACGGTGAGGCAGTGCCCCGATCACGAAAACCAAGATTAACGGCCGAGGGGTCCCAATGCGCTGATCAGGCGTCACCGTCACCCCAATATCTGCAGGCCAAATGGCTGGGCAGCGGTCGCTTGGTAGGCATAGGCCCTGTAGTGCCAGGGGTTATTATTATTATTATTATTATTATTATTATTATTATTATTATTATTATTATTATTATTATTTATTAATGTGTGTAGCTATATTGAATGCCCTGCGCCATGCGGATATACCTGCATGGCTGTGCCGATAGCGGGTACACTGCGGATTTTTGCAAAAAATGAAAGTAGACTTATGAGATCAACACAGGGCCAAAAATTGTGTGTCTGTCTTTTTGTCTGTTTGTGTGTGAGTGTGTGTACTCCGAATGTCTGTGCCCCCCCCCCCCCCCCTATCAATTCGAACACCGTGAAACCCAATAGAACGAAATTTGGTACGAGGTAGCACTAGCAAATGGCACATCGGTGTCATGTTTTATATCGCCGCCATCATGACCGGATCTCTACAAACATTTTGCAACATTATACCTTTATGTATGAAGGATCTTTTGACCAAACTACAAGGTCATCAGCCCAATAATTTGTGGATGGCGACCATGCATGTGTGCAAATAGATTCCCTCTATCAATTCTAAAACGGTCAAACCTAATTGAACGAAATATGGTACAGAGGTAGCGCTAGCAAAGGGCACCACACTGTCATGTTTTATATCGCCGCCATCTTGACGTAAACGTAATGGCGGCCACCCAAATGTTCAAAGCTTTAATCAAATTACGACTAACCTAATCATCCGATCTCTACTAAATTTTGCAACAATATACCTTAATGTGGGAAACTTCTTTTGTCCAAACTACAAGGTCATCCGCCTAATAGTTTCAGGATGGTGGATGTATGAATCATGCAAGTATTATAGTCTAACCATAACTTGCGATTCAACAAGGCCTGATCTCAACAACTCAGCTTATCGTACATATGGAGGTTTAAACTGTCCTCTAGGAGGTGACCGGTAGGATATTAGCCTATTATAATAGAATATGTAACCGTAGAAGTGACTTAACAGGTCTGATTGACCATGCCATATGGTTGTGGGTCGTAGACAAAATGGCCGCTATTTGTGCTCGTAAATCCATATATATCCGTAACCGCGTAAGGTTATATCCTTTTAGGAATGTACTGAACAAAATAATACATATTTAGTATCAAATGGTTTGTAGAAGGGCAAAAAACGCTAATGAAATCGTTGATTACAACACAAAATATGATACATTCGCAGTAAAGAAGTTATTTACATATCCACCTTTTAGCGTATCCGTGGCGCAGTGGTAGCGATCTAGCTTCATAGTTACAGGCTCCGTGGTTTCATTTATTTGTACTTCGTTTTTCTTTTGTATTTATTGATTCATAACTACTCACACGTTATGATGTTAAGCATATATTGTGTTTATTTGCAATCGAAAAGATTATATAATATGCTGTAGTCATAACACCACAAATTTCAACACTCGACTAGAGCTATTTAAATTCTTTGTCCTTGATCCACGGTAGAGTCTATTGTTGTTATTTTTGTTGTTGATTCTTTAGGGGTTTTGCGAAATCATGGTTTTGTAGCCCCGTGTACTTGGGTGTGTGTAGAAGTTGTCTGATAACCTGTGTCACTGTGAGGTCTGTAGGCTTACTAGTGTGTGTACTTTTATACGAGAAAGGATTTGGGTAAGAAGCTGTTGTTGCTGTTGTCTCATTTGAGATGCATGGACATCATGGTCATTTAGTCCCGTATACTTGGGTGAGTGTTGAATTTTGTCTTATAACCCGTGTTATTGTGATGGCCGTATTAGTGTGTGTATATATCATTCAGGTGAGGATTCAATAAATCAAAGTATAATATCCGTATAGCATGTTGTATTTCAACAAGCTACTACAACCAACATTCAATCATACTCCTTGAAGAGGATAAAGAGTTATAACTAAACCCCACTTAAGAGAAAGTAGGCTATATGTTCCTTACTGAACATATTGTTTAGAATACAATTCGAACTTGTTGACTATCATTACTAAGACCCGGAAGTTTATGACATATCATATTTTTCCGTTATGTTTTTCTTTCTTTTCATGACAAATGTAAGATGATGATTTACGCTAATCTCATTCAAATTATGTCATTAAGCACAATTAACACTTCGAATTGAAAATGGTTGCAATTCTGGCTGCCAACATTCATTTTAAACGTAGAATGTGACTGTGTACGACGGGCGGTAAAATGGGGCTACTCGTTACTAGGTACCAAGGGGTTTGTCGATAGTTCCCAGGACCTTGCTTTGCCGGCAGAAGTGAAGGGTGAGAGTGAGTGTGCGGTACCAGGAAGTGGTGGAACGTGCTTCTAGACTCCCTTATGAGCCCGGCGCCCGTTAGTTTGTTGGTCGGATGACCAACGAGCGGAAAAGCATACTTACCTGGCGTAGGGGTTACCGTGATCAATAAGGCGGTTCCCCCAGGGTGAGGCACTTGCATTGCACTTCGCTTGGGTTGACCCCTACATAGGCCTACATAACCTAAGGAGACGACTTTCGCCTCAAAACGAAATGTGTTGCTTTAATATTTGATCTAATTGAAAATATTAATGTAATGCCAGTAGATTCAGACAACAAACGCGCGGATGCGGATAAAAGTCGTTCGGATGCGGGGCGGATGCGGATAACAGTCGTATGGATATGGGGCGGATGCGGAAAACAGCCGTACGGATGCGGGGCGGATACGGATAACAGCCGTGTGGATGTGGAGCGGATGCGGATAACAGCCGTGCGGATGAGGGGCGGATGTGGATAACAGTCGTACGGCTGTGGGGCGGATGCGGATAAGAGTCGTACGGATGTGAGGCGGATGTGGATAACAGTCGTGTGGATGCGGGGCGGTAGCGGATAACAGCCGTGCTGATGTGTGGCGGATGCGGATAACAGTCATGCGGATGTGGGGCGTATGCGGATAACTGCCGTGCGGATATGGGGTGGATGCAGATAAGAGTCGTACGGACGTGGGGAGCATGAGGACAAAAGTCGTACGGATGCGGAACGGATGCGGATAACAATCGCATGGATGTGGGGTGGATGCGGATAACAGTCGTGCGGATGTGGGGCGGATGCGGGTAACAGTCGTACGGATGTGGGGCGGATGCGGATATCAGTAGTGCGGATGCGGATAAAATTTTGCTTGTCCACGCAGGGCTCTAGCTATATTAGGGATATGGATGCAGTCGGTGTCCTGGGACTTGACATTAGGTATTATACCCGGATCGTTCACACGTCCGTGACATTGTTGACATTCTTATTTTGGAAACAGGAGTTGTTAGATCAAGAGGTTGAAGGAATGGATGATTTGAATAACGCGCGTAGGAGACTCAAGAGTGCTGAGGGAAGCATACATCGCAGGGGCGAGTGACGCGAGATTATGACGTGGAGCCTGAATACGTCATGAGAAATAATTTTTTAGAATTACCTTAAGGAGAAGAGATGGACGCTAGGAAATTAGCACACTTTTCTGGCTACCGTATGACCAGAAGAGGATTTTGAGCTATCAAGCATTAAAATCGGTCCAGTAGAAGCCGAGATACGAGATGGAATGTTCTCGAACAATGTCTCGCTGAACTATAAAAGGCCACGTTGCTGAGCAGAGAGTCATCATATATTCAAAGCATTTGCTTATGTTCGGATCTACGCTACGTGAAAGTGACAGTATACACGTCGAGATTCTGACGGTCGGTGGACTTAGTCGCCGTACCAGTGGTCAGCACGACTTAGTTTTTGTTCAAGTGAACGAACTTAACTTTTGGCAGCGAATGGACTTAGAATATTCGCTGACTTTCAGGTCACTTATTCTATAGTCAGGTGATGGTAGTGTCGAAACCATTCACAGAAGTTAGCCTACAGAACGATGTATTTCTTGTGGTGACTATACATCAGGCACTTCGAATTCATCAGGAGAAGTTTATTTCATTTTGTTCGTTTATGCAGCTAATAGGTGTTCCTATCTCAGCGTGCAAACGAAACTGCATTATTGGAACATGAGATTTATTCTCGAATCTACAGGAGTACTGTACCAGTCTATGAGCAAATTTTTGTCATGTTACACGGTACTAGTGATAACGGGAGTTATTTCGAACGGATGACTGCAAACATCATCATGCGCCGCTAAAACTACTCGTAGGACTGGAAGGACATGGAGACGAACGATATTTGGATACGGCAGATGGCCATGGAAGACACTGTGGGAATAGTGTACACCGCAGGACACGCCCGTCATCTACATCAAGAATGAAGTAAGACAACCATTTCATGTACTATCCACTAACCAGTAGTATTAGAGAATTCCATATTATGGAACAGTCACGATCAGAAATCAACACACATTTTTCACCATAGCTAGATATTAGCTAGATCTTCGATTGTTTTTGTCTGGATGCCAAATGGAACTGCTGTCGGACAATTTATTTTTCGATCTAAGATTTTTGTTAGGACAGGCTTTAGTTCATGTTTCGACATGAAATATTTCGATTATTCCAAGGGATATAAATATTTTTCGTTAATTCGGATCATGACAACAGAAGTAATTGAGGCTTGGATTATTTAAATAATTTGATTTAGTTAATAATAATAATATAATAGAGTGTGAAGTGAATAAGTTAATAATAATATAATAATAATCAAGTGTGAAGTGAATAAGTTAATAATATTTATAAATAATAACAACGCTATTTAAAGTTATAAATAATTAGGGAGTGATAATACCGAACATTAGGAATTAAATAATTATTGCATTAAATAAAAATTAATAGGAGACGTTGATAATAATAATTCACAGATGAGACTTAATTATTTATTTATTTATTTAAAAGAATAGGGCGATAATAATAATTTGACATTGATGATGCTTAAATATTTTTGTGGTGATAATAATAATTTGTGGATGAATTTAATTAGTTGGAAGGAATTAAATAAAATAACTTTGTTTGGAAGTTTAAATAAATTTAAATGAGTTTATGGATGAAGAGAATGAAGTATTAGATTTTTGAGCTCAGAGCGTTGTGGACCGCCCCATATTCTTGTCAGATTTCACTATTCTGTTAATCCATTTTTTTTTTCTGGATCAACTCAAAATTCAAATGGAATGCCTAAATAAATAATTGGAGAACTTGAATTTAGATTTGTTGAACCTGACCGAGGAGAAAAAAATAATAAGATGAAAAGTGCAAATGAATTAAAATAAATAATTAATGATTTTTAGCCTACTTTTCACATTTTGCAAAAATGAGGAAAAAGTAGACTTATGAGATCGGGCAAATGTGTGTCTGTCTGTCTGTCTGTCTGTCTGTCTGTCTGTCCTTCTGTCTGTCTGGCTGTGTGTGTGTGTCCCCCTATCAACTCCTAAACGGCTGCAGCAATCGAAACAAAATTTGGTAGGAGTAAAGATCTACACCTGAATATCTCACGGCCATATTTGAAAATGATGTCAGTGCTACCAACTGCTAAAAAATCGCAATTGAAATTTGAGCTCCATGTTGGATATCTTGGAAAGTATGAACGGGAGCTATTTCAAAATTGGCACACGTATAGATCATAATATTTCAGTTTAATTTCCAGGAGGCCAAACATGGCAGTGTTGCCAAAATGATTATAAGCCTCCTGATAGGTCCAATTTTTAAATGCATATAACTTCTACACTATCAATTGGAATTCAACCAAATTTCGTATGTTGTATGTGTACATAACCAGATATGACTGAGCGTATTCTTAAGACCTACCAGGGCTGCCAACTGTTAATAAATGCTCCTAATTTATTTTATCCAAATACCAATATATCAGAAAGTATGCAAGCCGACAGCTTTAAACTATGCACACGTATAGTACCTGACATTCTATATTAATTTGGAGTAACTTATATACGTCAGTGCTACCAACATGATTCTAAGCCTGCTGACAGGTCCAACATTAAATACATGCAACTTCCATACTATCATTTGGATTTCAACCAAATTTCGTATGTGTTATGTGTACCATAACAGATATGACTATGCGTATTCTAAGGAGCAACCAAGGCTGCCAACTGTTAATATGTGCTGTCCCTATTTTTGTTACCCTAATATCAATATATCAGAAAGTATGCAAGCCAATAGCTCTAAAATTTGCACACGTATCGTACCTGGCATTCTAGACGAATTTGGAGTAACTAATATACGTCAGTGCTGCCAACATGATTCTAAGCCTGCTGATAGGTCCAATTTTAAAATGCATGTTACTTCTATACTAACTAATGGATTTTATTCAAAATTGGCACAACAATAGATCATATTATTTCAGATTATTTCTGACCAATACATGCATGACATTGTTGCCAACATGATTTTACGCGCGCTGTTAGATCCAATGTTTAACTGCATGTAACGTCCATGCGATTCATTGGACTTACACCAAATTTTGTATTTTGTACCTTAAGAGATGGAACTAAGAATACATTCAGTCATCAGGGCTGCCAACTGTAGTGCTCTATTAGGATACATTATGCCAGGTATACAGTATTTCGAACTAATTGGAAATTTCGATATTAGCAACTTAATTTCGTCATTATTCTAGATAGGTTCATATTCTGTAGAATAATCATTGGCATGAAAAGTAGGCTGTATAGTTCTTAACGGAACTTCTTGTTATTTTTGAATAACAATAATAATAACATTGGAAATGAGCAAATAAAATATTCATCATGTGAGAGGTTGAGAAAACTTGTTATAATAAAGTGAAGGGAAAGTTTGAAATTAATTAATTAATAATAATATTAATTTTTTTTTATTAAAAATTTTTGAGAGATTATACGAAAAGTTTGGTGATAGAAAATTTTGGTAACATAAAAATTTGGTGAAGAGTTAGATGATTTAATCCGCTGATGGGGGATAGAAATAACAACATTGTTTACAACAATTTTTGTGTAATGTTAATTACATATGAGAATAATTTAAAATCGTTTATGACATTTAAACAAATGAATGTGATAAAAGAAGAAAGTTGAATTTTCAAAATATTATGAAAGTTTTTGAACGAATTTTGTTTTTTTTATTTGAAAATCTTTATGAACAATTATTAACATTCGACTTTATATCAGTCGAGTATTGAAATTGTTATGAAACAACGAATCAGTGATATGATAATTTTCCAAATAAGTTTAATTTTGGAATAACACCGAATGAATCAAGTGACTATTTATTTTGAGAAATTTTTGCTACGGATATTTGATAAAATCAAATTGCAATCTTTGTAAAGTGAACTACGAACGTGTAAACAGTAGGGATCACTCAGAACTCTTTATTGAACAGTGATTACCGAGTGTAAATATTCTTTTTGAAAATTTTTATGGATATCAGAATGGACTAATTAATTTTTTCTGATTATCACATCTACGACAATTCTAATAATATTATAGGGACCGTTGATTTCTTATGTGTGATGTGTTTTTATCTTTGTTGAGGGTTTTTACCAGTTGAATCAAATTTTTATTTATAAATAAATTGAGAATTTTAAGGAATGTGCTAGTTCAAAAAAATAATTTATCACCTTACCTTACTTGTGAATTACCGAGATCAGGGATGCCAGATTAGACCCAAGTATTCACCTAGATAGACCCTGAGATATATTTTCTCGTAATGATCTGATTTCGGTATTTTACAAAATGTGGTCGTTGGATCTCGGTCCAAACGGGCACAGTATTATCTCGACATTTACCTGGAGGGAGTGTGGAAAAACCCTGGGAACCCGAGTGCGACTGTGCCGCATGCGGCCCAGTGTTCGAGAGAAGAATTGAGTATCTTATTTCCAAAGTGACGTAAATCCATGAAATGCGAAACTTCAGAATTCGCGTTTTTGTTTCTTCGTATAATTAACTTCAGATATGATTATGAGTATAATGTAATTTCTTTAATTACTTTTATGCACACCCTAACACTGTGTTTTAAAAATCTCCTATCAATGGAAGTTGTGGTAATCGTCTCCTGTAAGTTGGAGTTAAGACGTTTTGGAAATAAATCATATATTGACATACGCTTTGAGTGGCATCTATGAACATTTAAATGATTTAAACACAACAGACATAAACTAATGCTCTACATATTCTTCAAAGTTAGCCATGGACTTGATTTATCACGTGATATCGCGTGATGTCCAGAGAGCCATCGGATTGGTCAACATGGATATAAGGCACATTGGGAATAAATACCCGTTGGAGTTACGTAACTTTGCAAATAAACTTAGTTCTTAGATCTCTGTTCATATGGGATATAGGATGTATCGCGACTTAAATCCTTTGCTATACATTGAGAGAACCTATAAACTTGATTATATGAAAGAGAAAACTGAAAAACCGTCAATTTTGGATTTACGTCACCTTGGAAATAAGCTCTTCAATTTTTACGGCGCCTAACCTAAGCGGAATTTTAGCAGAGCCAGTTGTATTAGAAATTACCAGATTCCACCGATACATCACGATGGCAAATTGGTGGGTCGCTTGTGACACGGGTTGCATCCGGCACGGTCGCATTCTACACGACACCAGATAGCTATCGTCAGCGTCGGGATTCGAAACTACGATCTCCAGACTTGCTTCAGCAGGAGTAGTATAGATCACGATACCTTACATCTATTATTACGAGCACTGATGTCGACCCGTACATGGTCAAATCAAAATATCTACGCCGGTTTTGAAAAATTCAAATCTGCTTCTCTCAAATTGAAGATAAAGAATCGATGAACAAACAATAAAACTTTAATTTTATTAAAATCTGCAGAACAAGTTCTATTTTAAAAACAAGCGGAAGTAATTTTCAAAACCACACAGGCTATTTAAACGAAGTGGACTGATTTTCCCGGCTGTGTGACTATTCGACTTTCTTCTACAAAGCAATTGAAGTGCATTTACCCATTTTAAAGAGCTGTTCGAGGCTGGATGGTCATATCGTCGAATCACCCGCTAGCTGCTTGCCACGGTGTCGATCTACTAACACCAAGCTTGCCGGTTCGCTTCTGGCCATGGTAAATCATTTTTGAAAAGCGGCAAAAATTACGACACCTTGTCATACGATGTTGGCATGTCAAAGAACCCATTTAAATTCAGTCGGCCGTATTCATAATGGCAAAATTAATCTCGGGAGTTTCCGCGAACACAAAGTTCCTCATTTCTCCACTAGAAAGCGCTATAGTGTTCAAGGAGCTTAGGTGTAGATATCTAAACTCCTTGTCTTTCATAGTGCTTCAACGAAATTCGACATGCAAGCTACCCTCTGGGTGCCAAGTTATAAAGCTTCCACCCGGCCATACGAAATTATTATTATTATTAATACCCGCTAGCTAAACTCTGTCTCCCCCCAGGAGCTCACAACTTGTGGGATGTGGGATGGTGACCACGGGACCCCAGCTGAGTCCGGCATTGTTTCAACTTACTTGCGCCGGGCTCCTCTCCGTCTTCTTTCCTGTCGACCTATCTTGGTCAACTCTTGTTCTCTTCCGATAGTGCAATTTGTGCGAATACAAGTCCTGAAAGAAGTATTATTGTTAATGAAGGAACAGTATTACCTAGTAGGGTTCCCAACGGTATTAGGGTATCCGAGGCCTACGCTGTGTCTTCCTTTTCCGCCTTAATTGACCCTTCTCTCATCTTTCCTGATCCCTCATTCTTCTTCCTTTTCTTATCATTATACTTCCTTTTCTCTTTAAGATTCCCGCCCTGTTTTTATGAATTGGCTCCCGTATCTCTCAATTAAATTGTGTGCGTATTTTGAATCTCAACCACCTTTTGTAAGTATTTTTAATCTACATTGCATTTTGTAATTATTTTGAATTTCATTTGCATTCGGTGAGTATTTTGAATCTGGTAAGGCATTTTCAATCTAAATTCCATTGTGTATTTTCAATTTAAATTGCATTTTGTGAGTATTTTGAATTTCAATTGCATTTTGTGAGTATTTCGGATCTACATTGCATTTTGTAAGTAGTTTGAACCTAAACTACATTTTGTGCGTATTTTTAGCCTATTTTCAATTTTGAAAAAATAGGCTTATGAGATCACCTTTTGTCCGTGTGTGTGTGCGTGTGTGTGTGATTCGTGTGTGTGTGTCCCCCCCCCCCCTAATAAAATCTAAACGGCAGGAGCGATTTCAATGAAACTCGGAAAGTTCATAGCACTATTCCGGGCGACCTCGACCGTGCCCTTCAAATTTTGTTACTACTCACCAATCCAACAGGGCGGCTGTGCGAAATATTTCACCAGCATTCAATATCTCCGAAACTATTACCGATATTACCCTGACATTTTCTATGGTGATAGAGGGAACTATTATAAGTTAACTTATGTGACTTTTGAAAACCTGGTAACTACAAAACCAACGTGGCGGCCAAGCGAATTTGCGACTTTTAAATAGACGTTTCTCGCGATTAGACCAACCAAACGCAATGAAACTTGGTACAGTAAATGTTTATACACATTGTAATGCACCGACATCTAACTTCGTTCAATTGTTTACATAATCACAAGATGGCGGATGTGCGAAATATTTCACCGGCATTCTATATCTCTGAAACTATAAGCGGTATCTCCCTAACATTTTGTACGAAGATAAAGGGCACTACTGGAAGTCCATCTATAAGACTTTCAAAAACCGGTTAACTACAAAACGAACATGGCGGCCAAGCAATTTTGAAAATATTAAATAGACCTTTCTCGCGATTTAATGTTCCAAGCGCACTGAAACCTGGTACAGGAAATATTTTTACACATTGTAATCCACTGGTATCTAATTTAGTTCAATTGTTTACACAACCTCAAGATGGCGGCAGGGCGAATTTTAAAATTAAGTTTTTATTTCTTGTGATGTAGTCATGCGATCGAAGTGAAAGTTTGAATAATGAACCTACGCAATAATTTTCCTTTATTGGTACATGACTCTATGGCCTATACATTTAACAATCCAACATGGCGACCATCCGAAATATTTAGACGATACTGAATATCTACGAATCTATTTTAGCAATCAAACTAAATTTTTTAATGTTCATAGGGGCTATGAACATAACTTCACCTATAGGACTTTAAATAACCTGGTGATCACAAATCCAACATGGCGGCGACGCGAATTATAAATATTCACATGGACGTTTCTCGCAATTTAACCATCCGCGTGCAGTAAAACTTGGTACAGTAAATCCTTATACGAATGTTAATCCACTGGCATCTAATTTATTTCAATTGTTTCCATAACCTCAAGATGGCAGCTGTGAAAAATTTTAAAATCTCCTTGTTACTTCTTGTGTCCTAATTATGCGATTGAAGTTTGAATACTACACGTTCACAATAATCTGCATGTAACAGTACATAACTCTAGGACCTACATATATAAAATCCAACATGGCGACCATCCGAAATATTTAGTCGGTTCTCAATATCTACGAATCTATTAGAGCAATCAAACTGAAATTGTGTATGTTGATAGTGGCAATTAACATAAGTAGGATATATGAAAATAGGCTGTATAGTTCTTCACGGAACTACTTGTTCAATCTAAATTCATTTTGTGAGTATTTTCCTTCTAAATTACCCTTTGTAACTATTTCCACTCTACATTTTGTGAATCATTTAAATCTGAGTTCCCTTTTGTAAGTATTTTCAGTCTAGCTTAATTTTTGTTAGGTTTCCATTTCAATGTCATTTGCGCTATCATCCAGACCATTAAGGCCCGATTACCTAGAAGTTAGGCCCCTTAAAACAACAATTATCATCATCATCATCATCAAACTCTCGTCCTGGGAAAGTTGGGGTATGACATGTGGCGATATCTTGAATTAGTGCTCGGCGTTGCCTCATTATCGTTCGCTGCTCCTGTCACCCTGACCACTTTCGCTACTTGATCATGCAACTTTTCACAATCTACCTTTACCACCATATTGTGCCCTATTGAATAAAGAAATCCAACTATACACCTATTACGCTCCAGCTTCATAGTTTGCATTGTCACTGTTAAAAGTTTTTAAAGCTTGCAATGTACGATATAAAAATCTAAGACGACAAGTAATGTTCAGTACAAATAGACCAATATGGTTAGAAATAGAACGCAATCTCGGTAGTGTAGAAAATACGCTGGTTTCATTCTCTTGTCATATAATATATTCCTTGTGTAAGAAACAAACTACGAGCTATATAATGCTTTAGAGCAGGAATACATTATTCATGTGAGGACAATAACTTATAGTTCTTGAGAATGCAAGTAGAGTAAGACAGTAATTTAATGCCAGCCCCGGAATTGACTGAGCGCGGAGCAAAGTGACACATGCCTCAGAGTTTGCTCACAGTTACTATGAAGCATTGCGATAGTTCATAAAAATGTCTTTCGAATGTCTTGCTTGTCGTAAAGAAAGAATATTACAAGTAAGTCATATTTCAGACGGGAACAAAGTAGATTTTTGCTTGTAACGCTTTTAGTTTAAGCTTTACACAGTCGACGTGAAGGGGTGAATTTGTGTAATAATATCTTTCCACCCACCGCTGATCATCCTCCCAATATTAAAAATTAATTTTGTGAATCTAATTTCGCCAAATAACCGGTAAACTTGTTCTCACCTTGTTTATCAAAACTTAATTGTCACCGACGATTCGATCGGCAGATCATTTTCATGCTACAAAAAAACATCACATTATCAGTCTCACTTGTATATGATCATTCTCTGAGAAGGCGTTTTTCTCATTTGTTAATTTTTTGTTGTGTAACATCTTTCCGCTCGGTTGCTGGATAGTGTTGTGGGAGTGATTTTGAAAACTGGGGACGGAAGTGAATCGGGCGGAAGCGGATCGAACGGAAGTGGATCGGACGGAAGTGAAGACGCACTGCCAGAAAAATGGGACGGAAGTGAATCGGGCGGAAGTGGATTGAACGGAAGTGGATCGGACGGAAGTGAAGACGCACTGCCAGCTGGATGTACAATTGAAAATGTGTGTATTGGAAACAAGGCAGTGAGTGCTCTGTAGCGCGAGAATGTTATGGCAATGCAGTAGGCAGTGCATTTAGCAGGCACTGGTTTGACGAGCACAGTGCCAAATGTTTCACCGACTTTCATTTATCATTGAGTGGTTTATGAAGCTTCACGTTCAAAGTTGAATATCACATGGGGTAGGACAAAGACGACAAATGACATTTAAGCAAGCGGCATTATTGTCAAGCTGCGGGTGAGTAGTCAAATATTAAATGCATGACAGAATATTGTTATATGAGTGGAATAAAAGCTGTATTTTCATCATATGTGAGACTAGGTCATTTCATGATTGTAGGAAGCCATGTTTTGATTGTTTACGACGAACTGTATGAAAGCCTTGAGAATAATGAATGTTTTAGTTACTGAGGAATGTGCTCACAGTATTTGAGAGTACTGTCGACGTTGTGTGTCACTTTGTTATTATGAATTATTACTGTAAAAGGAAGGAATGAAGCTTGTAGTTTTGCGTGTCCGTTAATCTCACGATCATGATCCACGGTACCTCCCTTTTACGTGGATTGCGAACCACAGGACATGGCATTTCAATTCGAAAATCTCACATGTATTGACCGGGAATCAAACCCGGTCTACCTTGGTGAGGGACTAACAGCTTGACCGCTGCGCAACAAATGTGACAGTAGCATACCTCCAATTCAATCTATACATTCATCATAGTACCAGTATGCGAATGGAGTGTAAATTAACATTTTAAGATTGTCCAAGCTGTGTAGTATACGAGTAGGATAACATGTCAGATGTTACACATCATATGCGACTACTTTAAGGGTTGTATCTTTTTATTATCAAAGCAATGCGTTTCTTCATGTATTTGCAAACAAACTTCCCCGGATAAAAATTCTTATCACAGATATCTCTAATTTTTTCAGATTGTCATCATGGAACTGTTCATCTGAGAGCTTCATGGCCTTGTCTACTAAGTTATAAAGCATTGCTATTTTCGATGGTTAGGGTGGAAGAAACGCATTGTTTTGATGAAAAAAAAAGTAACAAATGAGTATAACGCCGTCTCAGAGAATTATCATGTACAAGTGAGACTGATAATGTGATGATTTGTTGTAGCTGAAAAATGATCTGACGATCGAAACGTCGCTGACAATAAAGTTTTGATAAAAAAAGGTGAGAACAAGTATGGCGGTTATTCGGAAAATTAGATTCACAACAATAATTTTATCTACACACCGACGAAATTAAATTCATTAAACTAACTTCCAATATTAAGATCATCATTAGTACAATTAACGGAGTAATGACTATCCCATGTTTACGTAGTTGGTGATTACGTGTTAGGATTTTAAGAACAGTCTTTAAATCTTCAGGCAGCTATTTCTAGATGTTTCATTACAGGTTTAGACATCTAGTATATCAGATCCGTGTACTTAGTAGTAATGTGTGCATTTGTAATTGAGGCTAAGACCTTCAATTAGGAACCAACCCGACATTTGCTTACAGCTGAAGGCAAATTGCAGTCGGTGTACAACAACCACAATTAGTTGTGAATTCACGTGCCTTGCATTTTTTCAACATTACGGTTGGTCTACAAAATTCGTAATGATACAGTGCAACAGGTCAGAGGACAGTACGATGGATTCCGGATTTCAACATTTCCAAATTCGTGTTTGTGCATTGTTGTGATTGTCTTGATCAATAATGTTTATCAATTATTGTGTTAATTAGGGTATTTAACTTATGATACATTGCCATATTGTTGTAATCTCATAGAATATGATTAATGCAAGGATTAGAACGGTCCAATATTGAGTTTAGTCTGAAATTTGTAGTGTTTCACTTTCTTTGCTGGTGACTATATTAGCCTACTTTCAATTATTGCAAAAAATGAAAGTAGACTTATGAGATCAAAACAGGGCGAAAAATTGTGTGTCTGTCTGTGTGTGTGAGAGAGAGTCTGTGTGTGTGTGAGTGTGTGTACTCTGAATGTCTGTCCCCCCATATTAATTCGAATACGGTGAAACCGAATAGAACGAAATTAGGTACAAAGGTAGCACAAGCAAAGGGCACCTCAGTGTCATGTTTTATAGCCGCCATCTTAACGGAAACGTAATGGCGGCCAACCCAAATGCTAAAAGCTTACATCAAATTACGACCAACCTAATCATCTGATCTCTACCAAATTTTGCAACATTATACCATTATGTACGAAGAATCGTTTGACCGAACTACATGGTCATCAGCCCAATAATTTGCGGATAGCGGCATGTATGTATGCAAATCGATTCCCCTATCTATTCACACATGGAGAAACCGAATTGAACTAAATTAGGTACAAAGGTAGCACTACCAAAGGGCACGTCAGTGTCATGTTTTATATCGCCGCCACCTTGAAGGAAACGTAATGGCGGCCACCCAAAAGTTAAAAGCTTAAATCGAATAACAACCAACCTAATCATCAGATCTCTACAGAATTTTACAACTTTATACTTTTATTTACGAAGAATCGGTTGACCGAACTACATGGTCATCAGCCCAATAATTTGCGGATGGTGGCATGTATGTGTGCAAATGGATACCTCCTATCTATTCAAACACGGTGAAACCGAATTGAACGAAATTAGGTACAAAGGTAGCACTATTAAAGGGCACCTCAGTGCCATGTTTTATATTGCCGCCATCTTGAAGGAAACGGAATGGCGGCCACCCGAATGTTAATAGCTGAAATCAAATTACGACCAACCTAATTATTTGATCTCTACCAAATTTTTCAACAACATACCTTTTTGTGGGAAGCATCGTTTGACTGAACTACAAGGTCGTCAGCCCAATAATTTGCAGATAGCGGCCATGTAGGTGTGCAAACTGATTCACCATATCAATTCGATCACGGTGAAACCAAATTGAAAGAAATTTTAAACAGAGGTAGCGCTAGCAAAGGACACCTCATTTTCTTGTTTAATATCCGTATAACACGTTGTATTTCATCAAGCTACTACAACCAACATTCAATTATATTCCTTGAAAAGGACAAAGAGTTATAACAATACCCATGCATTTAGGAGAAAGTAGGCTATATGTTCTTTACTGAACATCTTGTTTATTATTAACATTTAACAACAACAAATATTAGAATTCAGATAATTATTTAAAACTTCCTATCGGCACGCCGGTAGACGGAGGTAGATTTCACTGGGAATACTAGGGCATAGGCTATCATAGCCAAAATATGCCGGTTTTCGTAGCAGGATCAAACCTCATTTATTGAGAGAATTATTTTACAATTGGAGCTTAATTAAGTTCGTTTTTCATCTTTCTTTACATATTTTTAACATTTTATTGTCTTGTGGCGACGGTAACTTTCTTGTCATTTGTGGTCCATTTTTAGCCTATTTTCATTTATGAAAATATAGGCTTATGAGATCACCTTTTGTCCGTGTGTCTGTCTTCGTGTGTGTGTTTGTGTGTATGTGTGTGATTCGTGTGTGTGAGTGTCCCTCCTAATAAAATCTAAACGGCTGGAGCGATTTCAATGAAACTCGGTAAGTTTATAGCACTATTTAGGACGACCCCGACCGTGACCTTCAAATTTTGTTACGTCCTACCAATCCAACATGGCGGCTGTGCGAAATATTTCACCAGCATTCAATATCTCCGAAACTATTCCCGATATCACCCTGGAATTTTTTACGGTGATAACGAGAACTACTAGAAGTTTACCTATGTGACTTTGAAAAACTGGTAACTACAAAACCAACATGGCGGCCAAGCGAATTTGCGACTTTTAAATAGACGTTTCTCGCGATTTACCCAACCAAACGCAATGAAACATGGTACAGTTATGTTTAAACTCATTCCACTGTCATGCACCGACTTCTAACTTCGTTCAATTGTTTACATAGCCTCATGAAGGCGGCTGTGTGAAATATTTCACCGGTACTCTATATCTCTGACACTATTATAGGTATCACCCTGAAATTTTGTACGGAGATAAAGGGCATTACAGGAAGTTCATCTATGTGACTTTCAAAAACTGGTTAACTGCATAACGAACATGGCGGCCAAGCGAATTTGAAAGATTTAAATAGACTTTCCTCGCGATTTAATGATCCAAACGCAATGAAACTTGGTACAGCAAATGTTTATACACATTATAATACACTGGTATCTAATTTAGTTCAATTGTTCACATAACCTCAAGATGGCGGCTGTGCGACTTTTAAAATCATTTTTTTCCTTTCTTGTGACGTAATCATGCGATCGAAGTGAAAGTTTGAATAATGAACCTACGCAATAATTTTCCTTTAGTGGTACATAACTCTATGGCCTATACATGTAACAATCCAACATGGCGACCATCCTAAAAATGTAGACGGTTCTCAATATCTACGAATCTATTACAGCAATCAAACTGATTTATTTTATGTTCATAGGGGCTATGAAGATAAGTTCACCCGTAGGACTTTCAATAACCTGGTGATCACAAATCCAACATGGCGGTGACGCGAAGTATAAATATTCACATGGACGTTTCTCGCAATTTAATCTTCCGAATGCAGTGAAACTTGGTACAGCAAATCCTTATACAAATGTTAATCAACTGGCATCTAATTTATTTCA
Source organism: Meconema thalassinum (assembly GCA_946902985.2). NCBI lineage: Eukaryota > Metazoa > Arthropoda > Insecta > Orthoptera > Tettigoniidae > Meconema > Meconema thalassinum. The sequence continues at coordinate 437,443,315 of OX336393.1, read as the reverse complement.
ATTGTTTCCATAACCACAAGATGGCAGCTGTGCTGTACCCTTATCCACTTTTTGGATATTTATAGTCCTAGGCACATGTTTGAAGACACAGCAAATGATGAATAACTCGCTCCATTCCCTCTCGAAGGAATTAGAAGGTTTTACTGAGTGCCTGTAGCGTGCATCTCGACCAACGGAACTGCATTTTTATAAAAATCCTTTACACGACGATTTCAGGATGTGAAAACTAGCACACTTTTTTGGCAATGGAATTTGCCGAAGTTTAAGCTATCTCGGAAGAAAATCTGTTCGCTAGAAGCCGAGATATGAAGATGGAATTATCTAGAATATGTATCGTTATGACGCAGCCAGCCGATGACGCGTAGCCCAGAGAGGTATATAAAGGCTCAGGAATTGAGGAAGGTATCACAATCTTCGTATAAGCACAGTGAGTGCTAGTGAGCCGTCACATTCATCACAGTCTTCGTAGAACACCAGCCGTGTTAGTCGTGATATATACTCTGCGCGAACCAGAAGGTCGTTATAATCACCAGGACTGAATTTTTCGAGTACGAGTGTTTAACTTTTACACAAATGTGAAGGACTTATGAACTTTTGAAGCTACATTATGCCAGGCTTCATAATGTTGAAGCCCCAACCCTTATACAAGGGTTGCGCCTATACCTACATACAAGCTACTTAGAAGAAACTACAGAAACTACGGGAATAACGGCATGGCAACACGACTGCAAGGCAAGCAGCAGGTCATAGCCCTAAGTTCGCCAGCTAGCAGACTAGAGAGGACACATCGGACATTACACTCTAAAATTCCGCTGAATAGACTGACACCGCACAATTTCCTTATACATATGAAGTACAAACACGCGCCGCCCCCTCTTACTTACGGCTCTCTTACCTGATCGACTTCTTGATGGACGAGTCTATTACGCTCTTTTGAGCAGTGCTACGCTAAAGAACCCCTCAGGGTGCTGCCCTGAGGGAGGTTCCAACACGACATCGAGGACACATGGTACCAACGGTAGGGTGAGTGGGAACGTGTCTACTAAACTCCTTTTCCTTCTAGTTCTTATTTCACTCCTCCCCTCTTTTCATCGCAACTATTTGGTAATAAACCCCTTTCGTACAGTCCAATGCTTATCTCGTTATTTCACTTAGGTTAAGAAGCCCTTCCCTTTAGATTTGAATCTAGCTTAAGATCTTCACTGAACGCTGCCAAGCAGTAGGCAGTGCACAGCAAGCGTTCGGCTTACTAAGTCTCATCCAGGTAAGCAGGGTGAGTATTCCTCCCTCCAGTTCCCCTTACGTTAATTGCTCTCTAGACGTATCCGCCGTACTTCTCAAAACATCAAACACTATCTTTCCTTTCCTTGCACACCCTAGTTTTACACCTGGTATAGGCGCCAAGCAAAACTTAGTGAACACTGGAAATGCCGTCCAGCCCCTTGGCACACAACAGTTCCACATAAAAGTAGAACAATAATGTGGCGGTAATAGCCAGTTGACACTTGTCAATTTCATTAGCAAGTCACATGATAGACTTTGTCTATCCAGATAAAATGTATTATTGGAACTTCGTTTTTCCAATATCAGTCAGTGCCGAGCTATGCCTCGTTAGTTCAACTGTTCAGCCACGATTCCAATACAATAAGCTACGGATACCAGTTTTTCCTTGGTCAGATAAACAGCCGACGTTGTGGGATCAGCCGTGCATAGCATGTTCTGAGAAATGCATAATCTCAACCCGTTAGTTCATTTATATCAGGATCTTCGTATTTGTACCATTGAATTAAAACTGAAAGAGTATCATAAATCTATGGGTTGCAGCTGATCAGAACTACGACTGACTTAAATTCAAATGGATCGAATCACCATTCTACTAATACCACCAGCTATTATGGTGTTTATAAATTACATTATAAATTCATTTAACTTCAAGATTCATCAAGCTAGTGATGAAGCTTTAGAATGGTTAGAGAAATTGGACATCCAGCTCTAACAAAACTGAAACTACTTGTAGATCAAGGTCTCAATCTGTATATAATTGTAAATACTGTATAATGTAAATAATTGTATATTGCATCTTCATGCCATACGAAATATACCTAATATATACTTCAAGACAACGTTAGAACATTTAACCATGTGCGTTTAACTGGAACGCGGGTAGCGATGGAAGCGGACACAAGACTATAAGTACGCATTCGCATGGGCAAGCGAATGGACACACTGGAAATGGAACTGTAATGGGACCAACCAGGTCACGAACATCAAGAGCATCTACAATCTAAGCGACAACTTGAATTTTTCTTAGTAGTTTGGCATTTGGAAATTTCATTTTTTCTTGAAGAGAAATATCAACAACTCTATTTTCAGTGTGCTTTGGCAAGCTAGATTTTCATTTAAGTTAAGTGTTTTGGAACACTAGTCTTTCGAATAAGTGTCAGCGGACAACGCCATGAATCATGTGGTTATATTTTCATATTTTGAAACCACGGTCATCAGCCACTGGAGCTTAGTAGCTAATTCAATTATTTTTTAGAAATGGATATATTTTCATCCAAGGATATTGACCTTGGATATTTTCATGTGGTTTTAGTCCATAACTTCTAGTTTGGAAGCATGATAAATGCTTGTATAAAATATTTTCTGAATAATAATAATAATATAATGATAAGTAGAAATGCGTACAGACCGTGCAAGGATTACAACAAAGATTACATATAGACCCTATATCTTATAAAGTTAGTTGTCCTTGCTATAAGCAGCGGTAGACCTATATCGTTTCCTGCACTTTGGAATGTGGTATTGCTCACATTTTTTCGAGCACATGTGCAGGTCAAGGTAGTTAGGGTGCAGGTATCGTGTCGTGGAACGTCTTATTGGAGCATAGCTTGTGGTGGAAGCCATGGACCACTAGTCTTGTAGTGACATGTCGCATTCCATAGTTCGCTTGCGACCAGGTCCTGTCTTGCATCGCGCAGGTACCATAGAAGTCTGGTCGTATGTCTCTTTTCTTCTCTCTTAGATCTTGGAGAAGTTTGTTGTGGGCATGACTTGATGGCAGCAGCAGTGTTGTTCGCAGATCTTCTATTAGGAAGGTCTCCCTGGTGAGTTCATACACCAGTCTCGATCTCGTACTCTTTGATACTCCAACAGCCCTCTTGAGGTACCTGGCTTTTACTCTTTCTATCTCCTCTAACTGTTTGTATGTGAGATGTTCCCATACCAGTTCGATTCCATACACAAGGACGGATTCAGTCTGAATAGGTCCATGGCTGCGCTGATTGATAGCAGTCCGATGCTCCTGATTTCGTTCATGAGTCTGACTGCAGCCACCGTCCTTCTTCTGATGTGGAGTCTAAAGCTCTTCCCTGTTGTCTGCATTGTGAAATCGAGAGATTTGAAATAGCTTCTTGATCTTTTGAAAGGATTCCCGTTGCATTTCACATTTTCTGCCTCGGTGAGCCTGCCCCCTTTCCTAAATACTACCATTTCAGTCTTCTCTTCGTTTATTTTTATATCGTTTCTTTCTGCCCAGTCGCTTAACGTGGCTATTGCTGTCTGTAGTGCTCCTATATACGTCGTTGCGATGGCCATATCATCGGCATAGATATATGTGTTGGCTCCTATTATTTCTTTCGCGGCGTCGTGCGAGAGAACATTGAACAATATAGGGCTCAGTGGATCGCCTTGAAGTACGCCATTCGTTTGGGATATCCACTCCGATCTTCCTATTCCGTCATCTATTTGGAGATAGTTCTTTGCTAGTATATTTGATATAAGTACGGTCGAAATTCTTCTGCCTATTAGTTCTTCTAGCTTGTCCATAAGCAACCTTCGGTTGACCAAGTCGAAGGCTTTTGAATAGTCGACAAAAACTACGTATAGCTTTCCCCTGGGCTTTTCTAGTGTGTATCTTATTTGGTTCTTTGCCACTATAGTCGTGGATCTCCCTCTTCAGAACCCAAATTTTTCCTCAGGGAGTAGTGGTTCGAGCCTTTCTGGCAGGCGCCTCGTTAGAATTCTCGTTAGGGGTTTCAGCGCAGCGGGCTCCAACACTATCCCTCTGTATGCATTCGGGCTGGTCGTGTCCCCTTTACCCTTATACAGTAATTTGATGATCGACCTTCTCCATTCGTCCGGTATGCCTCGTAATTCCACACATTTGTTCAAGAGGGAGGTCCATATTGGGAGGAATTCTTGGGCTGTCTGCTTAAGATGTTCGTTTCTTATCCAATCTGGGCCCGCGGTTCAGTTGTTCTTGGTTTCTAGTATGGCTTTGGCAATTTCGTCTGGTGTAAATACTTCTGTTTCTGGTATCAACGGTGGCTTGAGCGGGGGTCTAGTTTCTTTTGTACAGATAACTTCTGTCATGTGAACTTTCCATGTCTCCATGGGGATGCTAGGTTGGAATTCTTGCTCTCTTGGGCGGAGGGCACGATATGTGTCTTCCTCTGCCTCCTCTATCATTCTTCTCTGGCCTTCCTCAACGTGCTCCCTTTTCTTCTTCTTGGTGAGGTCTTTGTAGAGTTTTCTTTCTCGTCGGTAGTTGTTGAGGGTTTTGTCGGTTTTCTTCTCTCTAACTTTGTGCAGTTTCTCTAGCGTTGCTTTCCTCTGTCTGTAGCATTCTTCGTCGAGCCAGGACCTTGCTTTCCTGTTTACGTTTTGCATGGCAGCTCCGCCTTCCATGCATGACCTCAGCCATGTAGCCGCTCCTTTAATATCTCCTGTTTGTATTTTCCTCTCTATCTGGTCTCTATCTAACATTTTTGATTTTATTACATCCATGTTAAATTTCTTACCGAGTGTTTGATCTTTCCTGTCTCTTACGGCTTTGTGTGCAGTGGTTTCTATAAATGTATTTACTGGGATATGCTTGCGGATGAGAGCTGCCTCTTTTTGACTGGGGTAGCGTCTGCGCACGATTCGAAACCTCGAGTCAGAATTAGGTCTATTGTGCTGGCCCCATTGTGACATATGTATGTCCAATCCTGTCGTTTGTTGCGTACTGTAAACCCTTCTGTTCGCATTTTCTATCTTGCCTATCTATTGCACAGTTCAGGTCACCCGCAATTATTATTTTGTCGCTTCTTCTGCTTTGGCTAAGAGCTGATCCTAGACAATCAACTATGTCTGCTGCGGTGGAGTCTGGGTTAAAGTACACTGCCACTATGGCTCCAATCTTTGTCTGTATGACCAGTTTGTTTTCTTTCCTTAGCAGGAGTTTGAAAGGAGCTAGATCTGGTTTAATGACACAAACTACACCTCCTGAGGGCCTTCCCCGGGTCTTGCATTGTTTCGCATATGCGTGAAAATTATAGAAATTCGGGACGTTAAATACTGTGTCCTCTTTAACCATTATCTCTGTTAATATTCCTATGTCGCAGTTATTCAGGAAATCCTTCGGGAGTAGGTTCAGTGCTCCCCTCAGGCCTCCTACTTTCCATGTAAGAATATTAATCCCTAACGTCGGGCCCCTATACTTCCAGGGTTGTCGAAAGGGCCGGTAGACTACATCGGCTGGCCAGAAATCGCTGTCGTGGACTAATTCAAGATTCTTCATTGGGATACCTATTTTGAAAGCTCTGTTTCCCGCTCTCTCTCTAATATCTTAAGATTTTAAAATATTAATAATAATGTGGTTACGATTTGAATGTTGAATCTTAAGAATAATGCACATTTCAGTTACGATTTATTATCCAGTGAATGCACACTCACATCCAATGAGAATTATATAATATAAAAATAATGGACATTTTGCAGTTGCGTGGGAAGATATTGACCGAGCTATTTCAAGTGTATTACGAGGCGATGTGAGCATGAGAGGTGCAGCTGGACTTTGCAATGTGCCTTAGTCAACACTTAAAAATTGTGTTCATTTGCGTAAACGACAAGGACTCTAAGAGAAATTCATAGTGGACAAACCACCGGGTCATCCCACAGAATTTAGTATGCAAGAGGAGACGGATTTAGCTTCCCGGCTAAAATGCTTGGCAGCAAGAGGTTTTGGATACACACCAGAACAGATTCGAAGGGCAAAACGAAACTTAAAATTTGGTAAGGCCCGTAAAGAAAAGGTTGCCAAGAACATTTTCGAGACATTTGCAAGACAAATGACCGGGACCTTCAATCCGCACGACCAGAAGACTTTGACAAGGAAGAAACACCACGTGGATTTTGTGGCGTAACTTTTTATACCACTCAGTCATCATTAATGGGTGGTTGTATTCAATGCAAAGACTGTGAAACTTGGTATCATGACATGTATGTTGGGGCTACAGGAAGGAAAAACTTAATTTGTGGTAAATGCCGTTGAGGAAAGGACATTATTACAGTGAGCGAAATAGCCCCAAGCATGGGCGTAATAGCCCCACTAAATTTGTGTTTCGTCATTTTTGCTTTGATTTTTATTTTATTTCATCAAGCTAGTATATTGTTATTACTGTGTTTTGACAACATTCGTATGTAATAAGCAATCAATAAGGTGTGCTTTGCTGTTGGTTCCATCTTAGAAAAAAGAATAGTTTTTGATTAATAATGTTTACAATTTGAAATGAGAGGAATAGCCCCGCTCTACCCCACGACATATCACACGTGTAAATCACGTGAAAAAATTCTAGGGTACCCCTTGACCCCCTTATGCGCATTGATGAATTTTACAGTCTAATTTGGTTCCGTGATAACCTTATAGCCATTTGCAAACTTTCACAGAAATGTAATACATGGAGTGGCATTGATTTTTACAGAAAAAAAATGGAACGTTGGATGTCTTCTCTTGAGAACCTGTTGTCATGGTTGCCGGCTTGCATTCCTTCATTAGTTTATTAAATTAAATTAATTTTCTGGGAATATCTCAGAAACTGTTGGTTTTAGAGCCTTAAAATATAGTTTTCGGGAACCCCGAAGGGCTAATAATGAACTTTGTCTCGTCGTTGTATGCCAAAATATAATAATAATAATAATAATATAATAAATACAATATAGGGATAGGGATATGAAAGTCCTTCCGTACCACACCCGCACGTGAAAATCCCATTACAAAATTCTAGTGTATCCCTTGACCCCCTTAAGCTCATTATACATATTGATGAATTTTACAGCTTAATTTGGTTCCGTGGTATCCTTATAGCCGTTTGCAAACTTCACAGTAATGTAATAAATGGAATTGCATTGCGTCTTACAGAAATAGATGGTCCTCTGAGATTTTGTTGCCATGGTTAACAGCTTGCATTCTTTCATTAGATTATTAAATTAGTTTTCTGGGAATATCTAAAAAAATATTGGTTTTAGGGCCTTAAAATGTGGTTTTGTTTCTCACATCGAGGGTTTGAAAATAAGCTTTGTCTCGTCCTTCTTCGCCTATTTAAGCATGTATCTTAAGGGGGTAGGCCCCCTTTTATGAGAGATACGGAGATGAGTTACATCAATGATTAGTGTGGGGCTTCTGATGGATATCTGTATCAACTTTTACGTTGATCCACCCAGCCATTCTCAAGTTATAAGGACTCGAAGTTGTCCACAAACAGACAAACAGACAGACAAAAAAAAATATTTTTGCGCGCATCCGTCATAAAACAGTCTGAAACGCGCAAATAACGCAAATTTCCGTGGAAATTCAGAAAAAACAGTCAAACTTTCATTTATATATATATAGAGATGGAGATTATGGTAAAGTAATTTGATGGATTGTCAAATAGGGCTTGATTTAAAAAATACAATTAAAAAATATATAAATAAAATAATAATTGCTAAAAATAATTCTTAAATATGTGGAAGAAATGTTGTTGTCGTTCAGTTGGGAACTGAATCATTGCAAGTAATCTCTTTTAATGTGTTGCGTCAGCCACAAGGATGGTTTGGACGGCTTATGGCGAAATATGTTGTAAAAAAATATGTATTGATTATAAATAATCAATTGAAGTGGAAACCCAATCATTGTTCTATTCACGATCTTCACACATGATTACAGTTAGATTCTCGTGTCATTGTTAAAAACTACCGCCTTATTGATCATTACAACTATACACTGGTTTTGTCGATTCCTTGCCGTTTTGTCGAGATGAATAAAAATAAAATTGTTGAACGTAACTATATGAGTAAAGTGCCAAATAAAAATAAATCGTTTTTAATTAAAAAAAACATTATATAAACATTACTAAAATTATATTTTTCATGACTGGAATTAAATGGATACGTAATTTTGTGCAAATGAATAATTTCAGAGAAAGGATAACATTATTAATGAATAAATATTTTGAGATTTCGCTATTGATAAAATTCGAGTGATAAATCGAATAAAATTTTGGTAATCATGATCAAATATTTAGGAAGTCATTGTGATTTAATAATTGAATGTACATGATATTATAAGACTTTATGGTCAGACATAACAAGTCAAAAATTCTGGATTTTTAGAACAGATGATCTAAATTTTATTTTCGAAAAGATCACGTTCTTATGATAACTGTACTTAAGGATCAGTTAATAAATGGAAACAATGAAATTTGCGCTCATATTTGACAAATATTTATGTTTTTCTCAAACTCTACTCATCGATACTTTTGAAATAATCTTGTGAAAGTGATTTTTGTCTTGGACAGTGAAATAAATTTTGAGGCACAGGAATATTTATGCTAGTGTAAATCATAAAAAGGCATCAGGATAGACAATTAATTTTGACCTCAGCAGCCTAAGTGATAAATACTATTCTTATATCTGATGATGCCAAATGGACTAAGAATGTTTTGGACATTGGTAACATTTTCAAGTGCATTCCTAATCATCGAAAGTTGATATTTTTCTTATGTTTGTTTGTGGGTGTGGAATTTGTTTCACACGTGTGTTTATGCTATTTGCATTTATTTTCTCCCAAGTTATTTTTTTTTAATTTTAAATAAAATGAGATTTTAAGAAATTGTGGAATTTTCATATCTCCCTTCTATCCTATTGTTGCATCGAATCGGAAATTAGTGAAGCAAGTTAGAACTAGTTTTGTTTGTTTAAGTTTCACCCATATGGCGCCTTGAGATAATTTTTGAGTCTCGTGCTAACTGATTTTCTGTGACATGCACATATGATCGTTGGACTTCAGTCTAAACGGGCACAGTACGAAAGTTTAAAATCTCGTTTTTACTTCTTGTGTCCTAATCAGGCAATTGAAGTTCGAATACATATATAAAAATCCAACATGGCGACCATCCGAAATATTTAGTCGGTTCTCAATATCTACGAATCTATTACGGCAATCAAACTTAAATTTTGTATGTTGATAGTGGCAATTAACATAAGTAGGATTTTGAAAATAGGCTTTTGTGCTTCACGGAACTACTTGTTATACTTGTGGTCACACTGACCTTATGCATGATTTGGAACTTATGTGTAACTAACAGTCTATTACTTCTTCACGCAAAATTTTATCTCCCGCAGAGATGTTGGTTGGTTCCTCAGTTTACGGGCTGCGACAACCCGGTCGTGTAATCCCGTGTACTTTGGGTGTGTGTAGAATGTCTGATAAACGGGGTTAATTATTGTGATGATTGTATTAGTCTGTAATTCAGGTAAAGACTGCAGACGGTCATTTTCAAGTAGTAGTTCCTAATTTTGGTACCTAAAACGACACCTAGCTGTGAACTTGGCTACTAGATACCACCGTAACCAGCAGCATGCAATGAGCGTTGGAACTTCCCCTCCGAAGGAAAGCATACCGTGTGATTTTTAGCGCTCTTAGGAAATCCGACGACTTCGGCCAGCTTTGAATCCGCGACCTTGGGCATAGAAACTCAGCATGCTACCAGTTACGTCACCGAAGTCGCTTCCCACAGAGTCAGATGGAAAACTGAATGTGATCTCGTGCAATGGCGTTGTCATGGCAACCTCTGATAGCTCAATTTAGTAGCATTGTCATGGTACCTTCCGATGGCTCTTGGCATTTTCTTATAATTCTGAAAACATTTTTCTCATCCCTTGGCGTAATGGTGGGTCATGTCAAAAATTCTTCCAGACAAACGTTTTAGGTAATTATTAGGGGAATATTGAATATGTGCCCATTAAGAGAGGTATGATTAATGTTTCCCGAAAAAAACACTTTTTTCCACCCCATTTGTCAATGGTTGGTGTTATCAAAAACCTTTTTTAACATACATTTTTGGCACTTAAGCGACACATAGTATGAACTTTGAATGGATTCGATATTTCATGTATTAAGAGAGTTATAGCGATATTTCTCTTTTGAAAAAAAAAAAAAAAAGCCCCCCATTTTCACCCCCCTTCGATCGATTGTGCCCATTAATGAACTTGATCGAGGTTTTAAAGGGATACATATTATGTAAAACATTCAAAGTGAACAATTACGTCAGTTATCGTGTCCACAAGAAAGTGATATATGTACATACACGGTATACACATAAAATAAATATATAAACTTGTGAACTGACGGTGATTTTTGCGTCTGGGGGTTTTGAAACGTGAAAATATGTCGAACTATTCCGGAACCCAAAATTCACATAGCCACCACCTATTATCCGAAGGATAGAAAGGATTGCAAGGGCTGCTGATACCCAGCTCGATAAACCAACATATCTCCGCTAGATGGTTAGCTAGGAACCTCTCAGTACATCATATTTACTAAAAGACGATAGTACTACTTCCTAGTTACGTACAAAAACTCCTACGATAAAGTATGGAAGGACGAGATTCTCAGAATCTCGATGGTGAACGGTTTAAAAAAGGCACCAGTACCTAACTAGTAGTACCACCGCAATTAATTATTAAATGAAGAGATCGTTAAGTTCTATAAAAAGGAACAGGCAAACTAACAAGTGCCTGTTAGGATTTATTAAAAAATACCAAATACTGTTAACAATTTAACAAATTCACACGCTTGAAATAAAATTTGTCACTTAAATAAAATATTATTGTCTTCTTCAAGCAAAATGTACTGTGAATTTCTGTGCTAGGATATCTCTCGGTCCGTATTAAGGAGAAAATAATAATCTCGTTAATAGACGTCTTGTCTATGAAATATTCAAAACCTGGATCACTTATTGATCATACTGTAGTTTGAGAATCGATTAATCTCTTAAAATAACGCTACTATATATATATTTTATAACCCTAAATGATACAAAGCATTCCTTAATATCGTTCCTAAATACTCCATGCCCAAATAAAAATATGAAAGATTTAAATTATTATTATTGTTGATATATTTACAATATCTGTAATTATATTATCATGTCCAGCATGATATTCCTGCTTCTGTTTCTTTCACGATCTTTCTAGATCACAATATTTCTTCGTTATATTTCTCGTGATACGATTCACAACTATCCTGTTTATATTTGCTGAATTCGTCATGTCCATGTGAACAATTGCAACGATCAATTAAGTTAATTGCTGTTCAATGTTAGTTACAATCATTAATAAAACGAAAATGGATGATTAATATAGCAGACTATCTTCGTGGTTAAATATCCTTCTTAAATAGTGTGGTTTGCAGTACTCATCATCACATTATATATCGCAATACTCATGTGTTGTTCCACTAAGAACACTATCATTTATACATTGTACATTTCGCTATTTCACGTCGTAAACCTTTGAAATAATTATACATCGCTTCCTCGTCTCGTTCTCTGGAACTCGTACTGGCATCTCCCGTACGCTTCTGAATCAATGATTCTGTCGTCAATCTCTTCGGTCGGCTGCTCTCTAGAAGTTCGTCGGTGAATTGATACATTGTTGCGAAAATATTACGAGGATTCCCTGGTTGTATTGGAATCTCGTGTAGTTGCATTGCTTTTTGTGACATCTGTGGAATGCGGTCGGAATTGCAGTACCACATCTTCATGGTTCTTCCTTCGTCTAGCTATGTCACCTCTGGTATCCACAAAATCGGTTATAAGCTATTTCCCCATCTTGTATTTAGTAAGCCATGTCTCCTCCTGTAGTTTCTTACTAAAATATCCTCGCCGACTCAAATTCAATATCATGTGGAACAATTTCAAGAATATGTTGAAGTATGAGTCGAAGATATTTCTCTGTAGATGCGTCGTAATATACTGTGGATTTGTGATATTGCAGATAAGCTTCTTCTCTATATCAGATAATGTCCACTTTCTTAAAGTTGGCTGAATGATGAATTCGTTTCGTTTGTCAATATAATTCTCATGTAGTTTCAAATGCAAGTCTTTCTTGTACTGTCGAATATTCAGCGAAGCTACTTCGTATAGCTTGACCTTATGAAGCCTCTCTCTTTCCGTCAACTTGGCTATGCTCGTAGACCTTAACTTCAATGAGTGAATCGGAGTTAAAATTGGCACGTCTGTCTATTTCAATATTTCGGAGGGGAATAATCTGAGGGTCGATCCAAGTCTCCCCTCCTTAATTTAGAAAATGGCGTCTTAGCGCGCAGACAATACATGTTCACTTCGTAATTAAACATCTCTTCATTGAGCTTTCACCTTAAAATATAATTTAATCCAATGTGTTTTATTTCTAAGTGGCTTCGTATATTCGTAAACTAATTACTTATGATTGTCCTATGAAGTAATTAATAATTAGATCTCCGTCATACGATACTAATTAACTGATAGGATCACATGACTTCTTTGTTACTCGCGTCCAACAGTGGTGACGTGTTCCTTGGGTTGCTCCCTGACACGCTTCATAGAATGTTGTGAGCATCAAAGTCGCTCGGCGGAATACTCTCTCAATCCTTATCACACAATTACAAAAAACAGGCTGTCTGGCTGCGTGGTTCAAGGGTAACGTTCTCGCTTGCTGAGCCCAAGGTTGCAGGTTAGAAACCTGGCGCAGTCAGCTGGCATTTGAGGGTGCGCAAATGCGAGGGAGCCGTGTCAGTAGATTTACTGGCACGTTAATGATCCCCTTCAGGGCAAAATTCCGGCACCCCGGCGTCTCTAAAAGCCAGTGTAGTTAAAAGGGACGTAAAACCAATAACAATATTATTATAACAAAAACAGGTTCCTGCAAGCGAAACTTGTCAAGGACTTGTAAAAGTTTCAATTCGCAGCTCAATCTAAATCTCATTCAACCCATTTTAAAAATTATCTTCAACAAAACATCGCATTTCTCTTCACATAAAATGACTTTTTAAAACCTCGCAGCGAGTCCACAGCTCCTGGTTTGAATCCGAATACAAGCATGTAGTGCGGAAAGTATACTCGTTTCCTTTAAATTGAAGCATACAATTGTTACGTAAAAACAGGTTCAATCCTCGTCTCCTGTTATACATAAGGCTGTATAAATACAGGTTCAGTACCTTTTGCAATAGTTAGCGTTCTAATACAATCTACCTAAAAATCACACGTTAATGTAATTGATTCACATTGTTTGTACTTTGTTTGAAAGCCAAAGCAAAAGTACCAGTGTTCTAGACCTGTTGGCTGTCTTGAAAAGGTACATAATTTGTACGCCTAGTGGTGTCATAAAATATTTATAACAAATTCGAAGGAATTATTGGAAATAGCTAATGCAAAATAAAGTTTGTAGTTACACGGTGTAAAAGTTTGTATTTCTCTTGAGACATCTGGCTATTTTTAAAGATATTGAGTATTAAATTTTTTGTTTTGGATTTGTTTGCAAATACATGCGCATTTCTGAAGTACACTTTGTCAACTGAAACATTGGTTCCTTCTATTTGCTTCAGTGGGACTGTAGTGGCCCTATTGTGACGTAATAGAGCAAGGAATAAAGAAAGGACTGGCAAACGACGATCAAAACTTACATAAGATTCCATGAATATGGAATTTTTTGTTCTGAGAGTATGAACATGCCAAAAAGAAAAACATATAAAAATGTATCACCTTGTGTGTACGTGAATAATGAAATTGGAGTCAGTTCGCAATGAATTGCGAGTTACAGTGAATAAAAGTATACAGTAATAAGACTATCACATTCCTTGACGTTCACGCCTGCTCTGTCCAAGGTTTCAGGATTGAATCATGGCGTAGTCATTTGGCATTTGAGGGTGCGCAAAGACGAGGGAGCCATGTCAGTAGATTTACTGGCACGATATCGTTCCCTTTTTGACAGAATTAATTATTTCCGGGTAGAAAATTTGCATTGTTTCAAACCTATTTCAATCTTTAACATTGATGTAATTTATTGCTTGAGGTTGAGAATCTGGAGGTGTGAGCAGACCCATTAGACAGTAAGAAGTAGAGTTAGGTGAAATTCACGGTGTGTTAATTACCGACTTTAAATTTGATGAACATTCGAGATTGTTTTGATTAGATTCAATTGGGTAGGAAATTAATCCCACGATTAGTCCAATTACTGGCATTTGACAGAGTGAAGTAGGAAATTCTCACGATGTGTCAAGTTATTACCTTTGACAGAGTATAGATGAAAAAAGAGTAAATCCCCCATTTCGCCTAGCCAATATAGGTATTTTTAGCCCATTTTCATTTTATGAAAAAAAAAGGCTTATGAGATCACCTTTTGTCCGTGTGTGTGTATGTGTGTGCGTATGTGTGTATGAATGTCTGTGTGTTTGTGGGTGTGTGTGTATCCCTCTAATAACTTCTAAACGGCTAGAGCGATTTCAATGAAACTCGGTAAGGTTATAGCACCATCCCGTCCGACCCCAACCGTGCCCTTTATATTTTACTAGCAGGTACCCGCGGCTTCGCCCGCGATCAATACAATGGGGACGATGCATTATTGCTGATAATTGGTCTATTCTATTACAGCAATCGCGGCTATAGGTGTGTCCATTCTAATTCTTAATATTCTGATACATACAGTATATTGATATGATCAGCAAAGTGGGAATTTTATCGAGTAGTGAACGTCTCCAGGGTTCGTTGTTACATTATGTTAACACATTTTAAAATTACGTTTATGGTTTTGCCATCTTCTGCTGAGACATAACGATTTTGTTGTCCGGATGCTCGCGAGCACGCCACATACAGTTGGCCATGGGAAAAAATCGTTTTGTCTAAATGTACACGTGCTACTGTTAAGTGTGTGTCATTGCGCTTTGTTAAAGAAATTGCGAATATTGTTTGAAGAGGGAACTGCACTCTTGCACACTGGAATTGCAAATCTATCGGAATATGGGGAATTAAATGTATTTTTACTTAAGCTATTCTGGATGTAATTTGGCCATACTAATTGATGATTTGAACGTAAACATATCCCTATTAATAGACCTATAGTTAAATATCGCTCACCTTGGCCGTTGATGTACATTATGCAGTCTCTTCCAGTGTTACATCCCAGGGATTGAAATTCTCCAACGACCCTTTTGCCCCACATGCCTCTCTAAGTAATTAAAATTCCTGATTGTTGTTGTTTGAGTCTTCAGTTTTTTAACTGGTTTGATGCAGCCTTCCATGTATCCCTCTCCTGAGCTAATCGTTTCATCTCTACATAGTTACCACACCCTACATCCGAGGCAATCTGTTTAACCCTGGTTTACCCCTACAGTTCTAGTCTGCGACCCTCCCATCCATAACTACTGTCGACCAAACTATTATGTGTACTCGAGTTTGAAGTTTGTTTGTGAAGTAACCGATAGACATAAAATCCAATAACATCATCATTTTCGTCGTTCTATTTTACGTTAGATCATGTAGGTTTGGAATTTACAATTTATCTTTTAATATTTTTTATCACAGTTGGAACACAAGAAGTGCCTGTTTTTAAGCGTTTTTCAACCATGCGTCACATTTAAGAATTATTATCTCACAAACCCGTCATCAGATCGAATCCAAATTTTAACACAATATACACTGGAATGTTGCATAACAGGTTTATTAATTTAATTTTTTTTTGTGTCCAAGAAACAAAGTTGTTATTATTTTTGTAAGGTAACTTTTCCTCGGCTCGGGATGGTTTGAAAATGTAGTTCTTGGTCGCGTTGTAATCCTTATACATCAAAACGGTATGCTGTATGATTGTGAAATACGTAAATTAATTCACTTATTGTATATCGGTTTGTATTTGTAAGGAGAATTAAGACATGGTTCACCAGTTAGCCGCTCCGGTGAAAGCAGTACATCATTGCCAAGATGGGCTACATCACGCGTCATGGCACGTCTCGCTCGGAAGTGATGGGCTCCATATCAGCAACGCTGTATAGCATTTCCCGGAGCGGCTAGCTGGTGAACCTTGTCTTAATTCTCCTTACAAATACAAACCGATATAAAATAAGTGAATTAATTTACCTATTTCACAGTCATACAGCATAACTTTTTGATGTATAAGGATTACAACGCAACCAAGAACTACATTTTCCAACGACCCCGAGCCGAGAAAGAGTTACCTTACAAAAATAATAACAACATTCGTTCTTGAACACACAAAATTTTGAAATTAATAAACCAGTTATACAACATTCCAATGTATATTGTGTTAAAATTCGGATTCGATCTGATTACGGGTTTGTGAGATAATAATTCTTAAATGTGACGCATGGTTGAAACACGCTTAAAAAGGGGCACTTTTTGTGTTTCAACTGCGATAAAAAATATTAAAATATAAATTAAAAATTCCAAACCAACATGAACTAACGTAAAATCGAACGTCGAAAATGATGATGTCATTGGATTTTATGAAGGTCTATTGGCTACTTCACAAACAACCTTCAAACTCGAGTGCACATAATATTTTGGTCGACAGTAAGCTTGCTATTCCTGGGTGTCATAATATGTGTCCTACCCTCCTATCTCTTCTCTTCATTAGCAGTCGCCAGAAACCTCTCTCCTCTCCCACTCGTCTTAATACCTCTTCAATTGTTACCCTAACTACCCATCTGATCATCATTCTCCCTTATCACCACATTTCAAAAGCTTCAATTCTCCCCTTTTCTGCTGCACCATTAGTCCATTAGTACAACTCAGCAACTTTTCTAGGTTTAAGCCGTGCCTTGTGCGGGGATTCAATGGCCGTGAAAGACAAAACAACAACTTTATTGAAATAAGTTTGCCCAATTCCTCAGTAAGAGTAATTAAGAAACAATAACGTGACAGCCGGTAGAATACGACACATTCGACTGTGAATCAACGTTGCAGATCATGGTTAAAAACGAAAAAGAGCCGATCAAAATTGGCAAACAAAAATATTCAGTTAAGAAAAAACAAATTTATAAAGAAAATGAAAGCATACCGTGCAAAATAGAAAGTATGTTAACATTGTAAATTCGAGTAAAATTCTGAAAGCTCGCTTACAACAACCAGCCGAAAGAGTATAAAATTACACTCAAAATCACGATCGTATCCGAGCCCCAAAACCAACCTCTATATATAAAATATATCTCATTTTACGCATATCAATGCGAGGAGCAAAGTTCGTGGTTAGAGGTGGGAACGGAACCCATCGTTTTAAGGCCCTAAAACGAACGGTTTTCGAGATATTGCCAGAAAACTATCCCCGGTCTGCGAAATTTCAGCGGTTGCCATAGTAACGTTGATCTGTTTCTCAGAGGGAACACAGTTATTTGGGAATATCTCCGAAACCGTTCATTTTAGGAACTTAAAAAGTGTGTTTCGGGGTCCCTACAGGACCTCCGAGTATTGTTTGTCGTATGTGGCGGCTTAAAATGAGCTAAATCCGAACATTTTACCGACTGTCCTTGCTCAGTGCCAAAGGGCCGAAAAAAGTCACTTACAAATTGAATTTTCAAAAACCGTTTCTTATTGGGCCTCTACATACTCGGATCAACCAACATGCAAAATTTCAGCTTTCTAGGTCTAGTGGTTTGAGCCCTGCGTCAATGAGTCAATTATGGATGGTCAATGCCAAAGGGCCGAAAAAAGTCACTTACAAATTGAATTTTCAAAAACCGTTTCTTAGTGAGCCTCTACATACTCGGATCAACCAACATGCAAAATATCAGCTTCCTAGGTCTAGTGGTTTGAGCCCTGCGGTGATGAGTCAGTTTTGGATTATATATAAGAGATTACGTCTCACCAATCCAACATGGTGGCTGTGTGAAATACTTCACCAGCATTCAATATCTCCGAAACTATTACCGGTATCAGTAGGGAGGTAAGGCGGATTCTGCCCCTCCCCCCCCCCCCCCCCCACCACTATTCCAAATGCGAGCCGATAACTCCCGAACCCGTGGTCGGAGATTCACGAATGAGGTGTCGTTGGACTCGAACTGACGGGGCTTTGCGATGGACCACTCGTTATATTTAAATATATGTTGAAAATTTTTGTTTTTGAAAATAGACGATAGTTAAAAATCCAAACATGATAGAACGTTGGGCAAAAGCTTAAACGAACTATCTTTATGTACTTTATTTTTATAATAAAACGTTTTAATTTTTTACATTCTTTTGAAAAAAGTTCAATTTTAAAATTTTTATACTCAAAAGACGACGCACAAAAGACGTTTGTGTCGTCTTAAATCCTTACACGTAACACAACGTATAAAATAGGATTTAAGACGACACTCAAAACACGTTTCATATTCATTAAGTCCGTTATTATTAGGAACCATTTTCTGCCAACAGGTGCTTACTGCGTATGGCAAGGCTTTACACTCCTGGGTTAGTCAGTCTTTCTTGCTAAGGATCCTCGATATACCCTAGTTAAGGCTATACATGTTAGTTCTGAACACTTAGTGTTAATTGTATATTAAAATTATATGCACAGCTTATACAAGCACGTTTTGCATGCAGTCAAACTTAGTAATATAGTTACATACAACACGCAATGTATGTTTCCGCTACCTAGCGGTAGATATGAGTACTCACTGGTGATATCCGAGGTGAGCTGATTTGCTCACACATTTGCCCCCCCCCCCATATTGACTCCCATATTGGCTCCCACATTTGTCCCCATATTTGCTCCCACTTTTGCCCCCATTTTGACTCCCACATTTGCTCCCATATTGGCTCTCATATTGGCTCCCATATTGGCTCCCATATTGGTTACCTCATTTGCTCCCTATTTTTTTGCTCCCCATATTAATGCCAACTCTTATAGCTATAAGTGGCAGCAAATTGTAAATGGAATAATATTTCTGATAATGTTCAAATCAAATGTCCTGAGGTCTTGGGTTTGAATTCTCAACTATGGTTGTCAGCCAATGAGTTACACTACAGAAAACATTTATTTTTGTGTTGTGTTGCTTGAAAATTTGCCCATCTCGCGGTGTAGTGGCTAGTAAACTTGAATGTTAACCCAGAGGTTTTGGGTTCCAACTCGACTATGCCCAGAATTTAATTCTTGATCTGAGTTGGAAGGTTAGGTTAGGTGAAGTTGTTTAGGTGAAGTTAGGTCAAGTTAGGTTAGGTAAAGTTGGGTTAGGTTAGGTTAGGTGAAGTTAGGTTAGGTTAGGTTGGATAAAGTTAGGTTATGAAAAGTTAGGTTAGGTTAGGTTAGGTGAGATGGTTTTAGTAAAACACCACATTTTCCCCCACTCTTTACTCACACATTTTGCTCCCACTTTGTGTACCCACTTTTGCTCGCACTTTTTTGCTCTCACTTTTTGCTCACACTTTTGCTTTCACATTTGCTCCCACTTTCTGCTCTCATATTTGCTCACACTTGTTTGCTCCCACTTTTGTTTACACATTTTTGCTCCCACTTTTTTGCTCCCACTTTTTGCTCCCACTTTTGCTCCCACTTTTTTGCTCCCATATTTGCTTCCACTTTTTTGCTATCATATTGTCTCCCACTTTTGCATACACTTTTTGCTCCCACTTTTTTCTTTCAGATTTTGCTCCCACTTTTGCTTTTACATTTTTTGCTCCCACTTTTTGCTCACATACTTGCTTCTACTTTTTTGCTCTCATATTTGCTCCCACTTTTGCTTTCACATTTGCTCCCACTTCTTGCTCCCATACTTGCTCCTACTTTTTTGCTATCATATTTGCTCCCACTTTTGCTTCCTCTTTTTGCTCCCACATTTGCATCCATATATGCTCGCACATTAAACTATTGTTCTTATTACTAAGTTGTCTTTACTAGAGCTTAGTCTATGCTTGACAGTTGATATGGAAGTATCAGTGACTAGGTATGGTAAGCCTCATGCATTCTATAAAGGATATTCATATATTGTGAAACGAACCAATAACATGGAACTGTTATTTGGCGTTGTTCAAAGTAACGTTCAAAACAATGTCGCAGTGAGCTAAAAATTAAAAATAGTGAAGTTTTAATGGTCAGTGATCATCAATGTAGTGTACTACATGGAACATTGTTGCTGTCAACAGAAAATCATTAATGCTAAAAAGCAAGTGCTACAAAACAATACTAGTATTGAAACTAATTCAATGTTCAAAAAACCCTTAACATTATCAAAAGCCACGCAGACTCTACATGAGGACACTGTAGAGGAAGAGGAAGAGTAAGAGTAAGAGGAACAGGAACAGGAACAGGAAGAGGAACAGGAATATTTAACTGGATTTTGTAATGTTGGGGATAATGTTGAGGATAATTATGGTGATTATAATAATAGTTATATAGGTCATGCTGCTTATGATTATGATAGTGATAATGATCCGAAACAAGACAATAACGTTTTCATGCCTATTGTTCACAGTGGAAGAAAAAAGATCTTCAACAAGCTCTGTTTTTAAAACTATAACACACTATCGTAAAGGCAAAGACTTGTATTAAGTGTGCTTTTTATTGTCGTAACCATGTATACTCTGCAATGTTAAATATTCTGCCTTCTGTAGAAAATAAAACAACATTGTACCATTATTTTCATTTATTTACAAACATTATATACATTTTTCTTTGGTTACATGATAATATTTTTTAAGACAATACTAAACACTAAAACATTATTATTCTATACATATATTTTTCTTTCAGTCCATTGTCCTGACTTATATCTTCCATTATTATTTGACATTTGTTATTTTTTTAATTTAATTAAAACGAACCATGCACCTATTGTTTCTAAAACCTTCATAAATTAAGTGTACGGGTTGTACAGCATTATTGACTCCATCAAAAACACTCTCTGACATATCATTAAACCGTGTAGGCAGAAATGTCTCAAAGTTTTCACATACACAAAGTACACGATCACCATATGCTGTTTTCAATTTCCGAATCTTGATAATGCGGAATGGAATATGCGTTGGCAATTCGCTGAGCTTCTTTGTCTCTAAGCCACATGCTTGACCCAGAGCATTCAAAACATTCATTGTAGTAGTCTATAAACAAAAGAAAAGCATATCTATTACACTCTAAAACAGCTTTAATAATACTGTGAATTAGGGATTTTGCACTATGCATGGGTCATAAATTATACTATTTATGCAAGAAATGCCCTAACTGCTTTTCTGCATATAGCACAAGTGTTGAGTTCTAACGCACACCTGACACAGGCTATCATGTGTCCACACGGCAAAAATACAACACCTAGTTCATCTTGATAACAAATTTTACATAATTGTTGGTCACACTTTTGTATCTGTTCATGAGACAAGTCTTTTTTTTTTCAGTCTCATGTATTTGCTCCGCATGTTCTAACTCTAAAGGTACTATTATCTCTTGTGCTGCAATCACGTTTTCTTTACGAATAGTGTTCACAAATTTCTGACCTTTAAGCAACACCATGAATTTACAGTTAGGTAACCAACGAGCGTGTTGCACAAAAGGGTCATCAGTCATTTGCCAATCATTTAAAGCAAATCCACAATAAAAACATATTGTTTTATCCCCTTCACCAGTATAAAAAATCCAGCTTCACTTAGCTGTTTGGTAAGGTGTTTTAATATTAATGGCCAAACATTTTTATAAGATTCTAAACGTTTTTCAACAGAGCTGTACTCTGGGTGTGCTAGTGCTTTAGTCTTGCAAACTCCCAATTTTTCAAAAGCACATGCCAATTCAACACAGTCTATGGCATATGGACCACATATATCGACACTGCCGTTGTTGGCTGGTAATACATAATTATTATTATTTATTTGTGATTCAGCAACGTAAGTAGCGGCCAATGGCCTTGTGGTTCGGTAAAATGAATACACGGGTATGTTTCCCACCTGTTTTCCAAGCATGTAAGGACAACAAGGAGACCGTCGCAAATGGTCTCTAAAGGGATCATCCCCTTCTTCTCAGTGTGAAAGTTCAATATGACAAAACACACAGCGCACCATATCTTCTCGGTTCAAGTAAAAAAAAACGGCTTTTGCAAGTTTGTGTGTTGACAAAAAGCCTACAGGCCAGGATTCAAATGTTAACCAACGATTATGTTCCGATTTTAAATTTAACCCACGTAGTAAACCAACTTGTTCACTTGTTGTATTTGGTAATAACGCCATGTGTTATAATAAAACGTTTTCGTATTGTATGTTATTAACGTTGCACAAGAGCACAGAGTACTTAAAACATAATGTATGCTTTTTTCACTGTCTGTTCACTGCGTTAATGGCGCATGACGACACCTAAAAAACAAACAAAATAACCCATCACGCAATCAATCAATCAATCAATCAATCAATACTTGTAATTAAACTTTAACGTTAATTGGCATTAAATAAAAACACCATAAAATATAAAAAATAAACTGTATGTCAGCACTAACAGTAACCCATGTACTATTTTTTTTTATAAAACTGCAGTCATTTACAATTCCCTTTAACCAATATATAAACAAAAATAAATATCATATCATTTTGTTCAGATTATCTTGTTCAAACCTGTGGATATTTATTGAGTCCATAGGGAACCACCCATAAATTGAATTTAATTTTGTTTTTGTTTTTAGAGAATCCAACATAGCCTTGTACTTTTCCCAGTGAACAACCAATATAGTCTTGTACCGTTAGTCAATACATGGCCATTATTCAAGAAAGCAATCATCGTCCTAGTCATTTACAGGTAATGAATTTTTGTCAACGAGTTTTCAGTAATGGTAAAATGGAATACCATTTTTAAGTTAGACATACCTGAGTTTTCAATAGTTCACTGCCTGGAAACAATGGTTACACTCTACTGCGTCTTGGGTCTTCAGCAACTGCTACAGTGGTAAGGCTTTTCTTTCCAAATTTCTAAAAATAAATAAAATAAACCGCTATAAATACCTAAATTCAGGTTCATACATGCATTTCATAAAATAAAATAAGATAATATCATACAAACAAAATGAAGAAAGTTAGTTTAAAAAAATAATCTCACCTTCACTTGCACTGGCTTGTTACTGTTTCCTTCTAGTGGGCCCAAAAGCGCAATGGTTTCTTGTATCTCTGACATGTAAGGTATACCGGTTATCTGCAAACAAATAAATAAATAAAAATCATTAATTACCTGATCTCTGTTTAAACGCCAGACCTCCTAGACTCTACCAAGTCTGTTTAAACGACAGACCTGCTAGCCTCTACCAGCCAAGTAACATGACCCTTTACTTCCTGCCCACGTAGACATTCTTGTGTTATCAGCAGTCTCTTTGACAAAGCCTGGCCAGGTCGTGGATTGAGTGCAAGCAAGCAACACAGTTCTGTAGCAATCAAAACGTGTGTGTCTTATTATTATTATTATTATTATTATTATTATTATTATTAAACATTTTACTGTAATAATAATAATTACTACCAAGCGGCCATCCTCAATACTTGATCATGTTAACCACATACTTTCACCCTAAAACACATGACTTTACCCAGTTCAATATTTCGTTTATAACATTTCAGGCCAATGACCTTACCGTTTTGGCTCTTTGCGTACATGCACATGACTTGCTCGAGCTTATGTTATAGGATTCCATATTCTAAAACCATTTACTGTGCCAGACAGCAGTCTCGCTTATTGCCGTTTACTAGCATGTTAAAGATCCCCTTCAGGGGTAAAAAAAATCCTAGCACACTTAACACATTTTCAAATATTCGCCTCCATCCGTCATAGGAAATGTCACAAAACCAACCGTCATAAGCTGCCCCCGTCATCCCACCAAAATGGCAATTCATTTCTTCCGGGCTCGGCCACCGAGATCGCCAACGTCTAAGAATCACTTGGTCATATCCTTCAACCGTCTGCTGTGTCAGAGAGCGAACTCGTTCATCACTGTTAACTAAAACGTTAAAGATCCCCTTCAGGGGTGAAAAATCTTAACATGCTTGTCACATTTCCAAATATTCGCCTTCATTCATTCGTCATAGGAAAAAATATCGAAAAACGACCCCTCGTTTTGCCATACATCACCCCGTCGAAATAGCCATTTCCCATATCCACCATGGCCAGTCATAACCTCGTTGTAACATACGTCAAGCGCTACCGGCTCTCTCTCTACAAACACTCTTTTATTTTAAAAAAAATTTAAAAAATGCATAGTCCTTGTCCTAGAGGGGGTAGGGACCTTTCATTTATGTCAAACAAACTTATTTGTAAACGTATTAGTTTCCAAAATAATAAAAAGAAAGTCTTTTCAAAAAATCTAAAAAAATAAAAAGTTTTATTATAAAATCTAAAGGTCATGGAGACCATTCGTTTGAACCATGGCACAACGTTCTATCATGTTTGGTTTTCAAATTATTGCCTACTTTCAAAAACAATTTTTTTCAAAATAAATTGAAAAATATAACGAGTGGTCTATTGACGTCAGAAAAGTTGGATGGCGCAGCCACGCGGTAGAATGTTGAAGCTGTAACATTGTGACTGGTGAGGTTTATTTAGATGGTGAAGCATTGACGTCGTGATGGAAACAGAAAGAAATTTGTCAAATTCGAGGAGGTATACGGTTGCAAATCGTATAAAACGGGTACGAAATATCTTCACTACTTTCCTGTACAAAAAGTTCAGAGAGAAAGATGGGCTTCGGCGCTGTCTATTGGAAAACGTGTTACATGTTACATGACAGAGTGCAGTCTGCATTTTTGTGAAGACGACTTCTTTCCACCGGTACTGTTGATTATTGATAGTTATTGTCTCTAATTTGTATTCACATGGATTTACCTACATCAAAAATACTGATAAACTTGTAGCCTATTACTTCTGTGCCGTAAGCCTACATAGAATGTAATCCGCTCTTCGTAAACTTATTTTAGGGGTTCTTCCGATTGACAATAGCCGAATGGTTAGAAAACTTAAGAAAAATGCTGTTCCTAGCCTTAATTTGCCAGAGAATTTATATTCTTGCCTTTGAACAGCAAGTATGTAGGTCATTGAAGTATGATTTGGCTTAAATTGTGTTTTGGCTATGATCTCCCTACTGTTGAATTTAGTTAATTAAAATGTAAAATCTTAGTTTTAAGTACCGGTTTGGTGACCCATCATCCCAGGCAGGCCGGTAACACCTATACTACTCAGGCAGATAGGTCACTTAGCCGTAATTTTGAAGTTATAGTGATGTTAAGTATACATATGCGGTAATGTAGCAGGAGACCGGATCGGCCTAGGCTATTCTAACTTTAATTAGTTCCCATTTCAGGGTTTTTCAGTTTTGAGTGCGAATAGTTGGTTTGAAAATTGTACAACGGTAAGGAGAGTATGTTTTGTATAGGTTTTAATTGGTATTATGGTTTATGTCGAGCTGAGGAGTGAATTTGGTTTGGCTTAAAGTGTAGTTTTTGATCTGTTCCGTTTGCTTATGACAAGTTCAAATGGAGACTCCAGCTTTGATAAATATCTGTATTTTAAATATTTAATTAAATATATTGATAAAGAGGATGCCTCCATTTTAACTTGCCTGTGGCAAGAGATTAATAAATTAATATTCTTGTCTTTGAACAGCAAGTATGTAGGTCAATATTTGAAATATTGAAGTACCGTATGATTTGAGCATCCCAAGTAACGCTTCTTTGAACCCAAAACATTCATGCAAATTCAGGGTTGCTTGATTCAATTTATTATCAGGGAGTCGTCCTTTGTGTTATGTGAGATATATATATATATATATATATATATGTTGTGAAATTAATAAAAACATCGATACCCGCTAGGCTCCCAAGTACAGGCTTCATATATGTAACAGCAGACAGTAAATTAACTATCTACATGTGGGTAATATTTTTAACTGGTAGTAATTAGGCACTGCATTTAAATTGATTATAAATGTATTTCTATCAATGAAAGAAAATGTGTAGTATTTTGCCATCATAAATTAGAAGCCATAACAAACGCACACCCAATTACTTCACGTCACTATCTCACCGCCATATTGCAAACAGCTGATCGTAAGCTCCTCCCCCGATTCGGACGTCAATAGGAAAGAGAACGTCAGCTCGAGTCGAACGACACCTCATTTGTTAAAATCTGACCATCCGTTCGACAATGTTCGCGAGAAAGTAGGCTATAATTTTTTTCCTCCTACGCACTTGAAACTTGCTGCCACCCTAGAGGACATGCCCACCTTTCATTAACGTCAAACAAACTTTTTTCCAAAATTCACTGTTTTCAAAATAGCGCCAATCCAAAAAAAACAAAAGTTTATTTTTTTTTTAAATTCCAACACACATTCTTAGCCAAGAGAACGTCACCCCGTTCCTAAACAACACATCGTTCTAGCCTTACAAGATCGTTAAATATCACCAAAATGTTAAAAACGCACGTTTACCTCAAATTGGGTTACCAAATTTCACCCATTTAAAAAAATAACCTCACCATCAAATAGAGCGGAAAAAACCAATCTAAACGACCCATCACTCGACTCCAGTCCTCCCCCACCACCTAAACTTTTTCCAACTTAGCCATACGTATTCAAGCACACACGCGATTATAGGTAGAACTGTCCTTACCCCACTACTGCACAGTTTTAGTAATAGAGGCTTGAAATTTATTTTGCGGGTAGAGGGTGTCAGGGCCATGCATTTATGTCAAACAATTTTTTTTGTAAACTCTTTAGTTTCCAAAATAAAATAAAAATTGAACTTTTTTCAAAAAGAATGTAAAAAATTAAAACGTTTTATTATAAAAAATGTACATAAAGATAGTTCGATTAAGCTATTGCCCAACGTTCTATCATGTTTGGTTTTTTAAATATCGTCTATTTTAAAAAACAAAAATTTTCCATTTTTTTTAATATAACGAGTGGTCTATAGCAAAGCCCCCGTCAGCTCCAGTCCAACGACATCTCATTCGTGAATCTTCGACCACGGGTTCGGGAGTTATCGGCTCGCATTTGGAGTAGTGGTGGGAGGGGGTGGCAGAATCGGCCTTACCCCCCTACCGATATCACCCTGAAATATTGTACGCTGATAGAGGGAAGTACTAGAAGAACACGTATGAGACGTTCAACCCTGGTAACTACAAAATCAACATGGCTGCTAAGCGAAGTGGAGACTTTTAAATAGACTTTCTCGCTATTTAACCATCCAAACATAATGCAACTTGGTACAGCAAATGATCATACTCATTGTAATGCATTAGGATCTAACTTAGTCCAATTGTTTACATAACCTCAAGATTGAGGCTGTGCGAAATATTTCACCGGCATTCTATATCTCCGTAACTATTACTGATATCACCCTTAAATTTTGTACGGTGATAAAGGTCCATATCAGTCCTTTATCTCCGTAACATTCAAAAACCTGTAAAGTACAAAACGAACATGGCGGCCAAGTTAATTTGAAATATTTAAAATGGTTTTCCCGCGACTTAACTATCTGAGCGCAGAGAAATATGGTACAGTAAATGTTTATACACATTTCAATGCACTGGCATCTAATTTAGTTCAATTATTGTTTACATGTGCAAAATTTTGAAATTAAGTTTTCATTTTTTGTGTCATAATCATGCGATGGAAGTGAAAGCTTAAACAATGAACCTACGCAATAATTTTCCTTTAATGGTGCATGACTCTATGGCCTATACATACAACAATCCAACATGGCGACCATCCGAAATATTTAGACGGATCTCAATATCTACGATTTTTTTACAGCAATCAAACTGAACTTCGTTATATTCATAGAGGCTATGAACATGAGTTCACCTTTAGGACTTTCAAAAACCTGGTGAGCACAAATCCAAGATGGCGGCGACGCAAATTATAAATATTTAATTCGACGTTTCTCACGATTTAACCATCTGAGTGCAGTGAAACTTGTTATGATAAATGTTTATAAAATGTTATTCCTCTGGCATCTAATTTATTTCAATTGTTTTCATAACCACAAGATGGCAGCTGTAGGAAATTTTAAAATATCTGGTTTTTACTTCTTGTGTCCTAATCATGCGATTGAAGTTTGGATACCAAACGTACACAATATTCTTCATGTAATAGTACATAACTCTGAGTCCTATGTATATAAAAATCGAACATGGCGACCAACCGAAATATTAGTCGGTTTTCAATATCTACGAATCTATTACAGCAATGAAACTGAAATTTTGTATGTTGATTGAGGTAATTAACATAAGTAGGATATATGAAAATAGGCTTAAGTTCCTCACGGAACTACTTGTACCTTTAGAATGGATACCCTCTGTGGAGACTGATGTTTGACATCACGAATTGCTAGCTTGTCATCACAAAAATGGTATTGTACTCGTATATCCTTGATGAAAGATTCAGTCATTTGAAAAGTTTTGAAAGCCAGCCCATAATAAATAATATCGAGTCTAGATTGAGACCACAAACAGGTTTGTTTCAACTCGGAGAGTTAGCCAGTTACCTGAGCGCGCCAATCAGGTAATTCGCTACCTATACGAGCCGAGGGGCAAGGAACCGTTCCTCGGGTCTTTGTGATAGTGAGCCAAGGAGTTCCGAAAGGAGACACGCGACACAGGAATCTGGTCATGCCAAGCGACTCGACCTGACGTCAGCCACGTGACCAAAGCAAGCCAATTGAATGCCGCGTTACAACGATTTAGCTAATCACCATAATGAGCATATCTAATTACGAGAGATATTTAAACACTTAAGGACACCAGAGAGGTTGACAAATAATAAATAAAAATATCGAGATATATTTGAAGGTAATTAAATGCATAATTACGGAGTAATGAATATTTGCAATAAACGCGCAATTTAGGTAAGTTCTTTATGAGGTGACGCTAACATTTAGTAGAAGTGCGAGAGACGCAACTTGTCTCGAGGTTCATTCGACTGAAGTCTTCGTTGAGTATAGAAGTGTTTCAAGGCAGTGCAATAATTTGCAAGAAAATATTAAAATACCGCAACTACATCATAGATGAAGTGTATACTACAAACATATAAGATTATATGCATTGAGAATTAAGGCAATGATTTGCGTAATTTCTATCTACATATTCAGAGCTACAATTACGGCAATTGGAAGGCGGCACGTGAAAGCTGTATGCAACGATATTCACGAGTGCTTGAAATTATTATCCACATTCGCCACAATGTTTAATGAACAGAAGTTGAGAGGGGAATTTATCATCGCGACTACATAGAGTGAGATGATTCACTACGATGCTAGAGGGAACATAATCCATGATGACGTCGAGAATATTTGAAATGACATAATATAAATTACGCAGGGGGAGATGAACATCTTTTCTCTCCTGCACAAACCATACACCAGTTAATGTCTACATACTACAACTATGGATACATCTACATACATAAGCGGCAGTAAAGAAGAATGAAGGAAATCCTGTACGAGCGAGACCAGGGGGATCCCCGTTCGATCAAGGGATAAAGGGTGGACCCATCTCATAAAAAGAAGCCCAGCAGTACGGTCGCTGAAACCACACGTTGATGATGGTGTTCGAATCCCGTTCCGAGGAGTTTGGTCGACTTCATAAGGTGATCCAGGATGTTCCAGTACGACAGCTATAAGCAGCGGTTTCCCAGAAACACCCCGTTTCTGATGAACAACGAGGGAAATCCACTTCTAGTCAATTTTACCGCAACATAAGGTAGAATCAAGACCTAACCAGTATCCAATATTGTAGAACTGTAGATACATTTGAGAATATCCGTTATTTTGTTTATTGATGGCTTTTGTCTACTATTTTGAATTTTACAGGATTTATCGTAATGTCATGTGAGAATTTAATTCTCGATTTTTATCGATATTTGATATTTAGGAAGCGATTGCGACGATTTAGATTTGCTATCTCAAGTTTAGAGCATATTGCGATCTCGAATTTATTTATTGTTTCGTTTTTCATAAGTTAGATTTTTATTGGAAATGTTTTTTCGAGATTAATACCGTCAGTACAGTATATTTAAAGTATGCGATCTTTTATGATCTATTTTTAAGATCGGAATGAAGTTATATTGTGGATAACTTGTTATCAGATCTCGTTGTGAATATTTATTTAACATAACCTGTCATAAATAGTAAAAAGGGTTTACTAACTACAGTCCTAAACTCCAAATTGATGGGAGAAGAAACGAACACCAACATCCATTGGTCACAACCGGAAGCAGACAGTTATATTCAGAAAAGTACATTTGACTTGTACGGTATACAAAAACAAAAGAACACTGAGGAATACAAAACAAAAGAAATACACTATGAGAATTTGTGAATGCGAACTCATGTTGGTGTCCCGAATTAGGCCATGCTTTTAATAAGGCCACCGATCATTTTCTCAAGAAGCTCAAAGAAAAAGTTACAGATGGCAGCACCTCCTTGACACTCGATATCAGCGCGTTTACTGGTGTCAGTTTCAACTTCGTGCGATCATCCGGTCACCGCCATTTAGAGTGTGGTGTTTGTGGATGCCGGTTCATCTAATATTCAGGTTGCACGTTTTTCACAGCTGTCGCGGAAAGTACTTCTGAAATATTATTGTTAAATGTCTTCGTACTCCACATGTAATGTTCTTTATATCCACGATGTCCTATTTCTGAAATCTTCACTGAATAAGCTGCTATATAGGATAATTGTTCAAAAGTTATGTGTCCCCAATAAGGCCAGGGGTGGCCTTGTTAGGGGCATCTCAACTTAAGGATGCTTTAAAACAGTAAACTACATCAGAATATCTTTTTCATCAATAGCTTGCTTTATTAATGCTAAAGGAGTATTTAAATTAAAATGTGTAATAACTTAAGTTCTTTTTTGTTGTTTAATTCAAAACTTAAGAGAGCCTCTTGGACAGGCGAACAATTGCAATCAGCTATATCAGCAGTCCATGGCGGCATGTCAGAGGAAAGTAAATAAAACCCTGCGCCAACCCATCAATGCACGGGCTCAAAAAATTGTCAAGGCTCTATTTAAAGATAAAGAGTCAGCAGCAAAGCCAAAACCTACGAGGAAAAGGACGGCTCAGAAGGCACAAACCACAGAAGAAAGAAGTCGTTCTGTTGAGCCATGTTTAACATCTCTCATTTCTTTATTTTCTTTGGCGGCCGTCCCGGTAGGCTCAGACGCCATGTGAGATACGTTCTGTCCGGACGTGCCTTGAGGCTCTCCGCCTTATTATTTAAAATGTAATGTTTTTCCTTTTTATTTAACATTGTTATTATGCCGAAGCCTTCCATTTACTCATGTAAGTAACACATCTAACCTTGTGTCCACTATGCTCATTTCCTATATTTAACTGTTCTTTTTGGTCTTCGTCGTGTGCTTGGATTTGCTGTGGAACCAATCGAAATGGCGGTCTCCTGTTTTGTTTAGTTTAGGTCTAAGGTTTAATCTTTTATTTGTGCCGTGAAATATATCTGCGAGTGATTTTGTGAGTGTATGTTTTTCTTGCTGCCAGGTGCATTGAAGTGTTTTGATTGGGCATATCTTCGAATGGGTCTCCCGTTGTTTGTGGACGTTGGCGTTTCGACCATTCTCCCAACACGAGGCATGGCACCATATATTTTAGCCCTTATGTTTTCCCTTCATTCCATGCTTCGGGCAACTGGATCACGGCGGTAACTTTAAGTAGGCCTTACCGTATTCAGCTCGAACTCGGAACGTAAGTTGGGGACCATATAGGTTTAGCATATTTTGCTAGACTACCTACAAGCACGAGTTGCTTTGTGTTTTATTACTGCATCGACGGCTGGCATTTTGTGTGTTTGATTGCGTGCATGTATCATGATATATTTCACGGACACCTGACGTCATTTGTTTCTTCTTATAGTATCTTTGGTTTTGCTTTTCTTTTCTCTGGGGACTGCCAGCTCGATCGCATCCCCATTGCTCGACACAGCCTCTGCGACACGCACACAGCCGCTTGTTTTATCTTTGCTATGCTTGTTATTTTGTGGTCGTCATGACAACCATCCATCTCTAGGCTGAGAAGTGATGGTTGTTGACCAGCGACCGGCTCCATTGCCTCTTGATCATTTACTTCCTCCCTTTTTACATCTTTTGCACGGAAGTGAGCACAGGTATGAATTTAATTTGTTAACGTTATTTACTATCGTAAGTTATTTATTGTTATTTATATTTATCTTCCCCGTTTGAAAGTGACTGTATTTGACCCCTAGGGTACTCTTTTCTTTGAGTGTGTTATTCTGGCCGGTTTTTTGTGTGTGTTCGATTTCACTATAATTAAATTTCCATTTCTTTATCCATGTGTCTTATTTAGTAGTGTTTGACGATCGGGCTGCTCTCTCTCTCTCTCTCTTCAACCCTAGGCCTAACTTATTCTAGCTTTCTAGCACCAGGAGGGTATTCCTACCACTCGTCGTGGGACCACCTTCACGGAGTCTGGAGTCGCTCGGCACATCTGGCCTGCAAGTACGGGCCCAGCACAGGTCAGAAATTAACATCCATTTCCACTGCGTACTCCTTTCTTTTCTAGTTGGTTCCAGTGATGCAGCTAGGAGGCACGCCAAGAATATGTTTATTTTAATAGGGCGGTGCAGATGGTAGCAGAGCGTGGTTCATCTGCACCGCCCTATTAAAATAAACATATTCTTGGCGTGCCTCCTAGCTGCATCACTGGAACCAACTAGAAAAGAAAGGAGTACGCAGTGGAAATGGATGTTAATTTCTGACCTGTGCTGGGCCCGTACTTGCAGGCCAGATGTGCCGAGCGACTCCAGACTCCGTGAAGGTGGTCCCACGACGAGTGGTAGGAATACCCTCCTGGTGCTAGAAAGCTAGAATAAGTTAGGCCTAGGGTTGAAGAGAGAGAGAGAGAGCAGCCCGATCGTCAAACACTACTAAATAAGACACATGGATAAAGAAATGGAAATTTAATTATAGTGAAATCGAACACACACAAAAAACCGGCCAGAATAACACACTCAAAGAAAAGAGTACCCTAGGGGTCAAATACAGTCACTTTCAAACGGGGAAGATAAATATAAATAACAATAAATAACTTACGATAGTAAATAACGTTAACAAATTAAATTCATACCTGTGCTCACTTCCGTGCAAAAGATGTAAAAAGGGAGGAAGTAAATGATCAAGAGGCAATGGAGCCGGTCGCTGGTCAACAACCATCACTTCTCAGCCTAGAGATGGATGGTTGTCATGACGACCACAAAATAACAAGCATAGCAAAGATAAAACAAGCGGCTGTGTGCGTGTCGCAGAGGCTGTGTCGAGCAATGGGGATGCGATCGAGCTGGCAGTCCCCAGAGAAAAGAAAAGCAAAACCAAAGATACTATAAGAAGAAACAAATGACGTCAGGTGTCCGTGAAATATATCATGATACATGCACGCAATCAAACACACAAAATGCCAGCCGTCGATGCAGTAATAAAACACAAAGCAACTCGTGCTTGTAGGTAGTCTAGCAAAATATGCTAAACCTATATGGTCCCCAACTTACGTTCCGAGTTCGAGCTGAATACGGTAAGGCCTACTTAAAGTTACCGCCGTGATCCAGTTGCCCGAAGCATGGAATGAAGGGAAAACATAAGGGCTAAAATATATGGTGTCATGCCTCGTGTTGGGAGAATGGTCGAAACGCCAACGTCCACAAACAACGGGAGACCCATTCGAAGATATGCCCAATCAAAACACTTCAATGCACCTGGCAGCAAGAAAAACATACACTCACAAAATCACTCGCAGATATATTTCACGGCACAAATAAAAGATTAAACCTTAGACCAAAACTAAACAAAACAGGAGACCGCCATTTCGATTGGTTCCACAGCAAATCCAAGCACACGACGAAGACCAAAAAGAACAGTTAAATATAGGAAATGAGCATAGTGGACACAAGGTTAGATGTGTTACTTACATGAGTAAATGGAAGGCTTCGGCATAATAACAATGTTAAATAAAAAGGAAAAACATTACATTTTAAATAATAAGGCGGAGAGCCTCAAGGCACGTCCGGACAGAACGTATCTCACATGGCGTCTGAGCCTACCGGGACGGCCGCCAAAGAAAATAAAGAAATGAGAGATGTTAAACATGGCTCAGGATCCACACCACCCCCCAAAAGAAAAATTATTTATAATAATAAAAGATTTTTCTTTTTACATCACTAAGCACCACCGCTTTGAAATCAATCATGTCCCAAGTGTTCCTAAATACACAACATCCTTATCACACAGGTGGTTTGTCAACAACTATAACAGTACACAAAATATGAGGGGGGAGGGTGATCGATATAACAATCACTTAAGCAATTGAGCCATATCAGAAAGAATACAGTTATAAAATGAAGTAATATATAAAAATAATCAGATCGCTTCGGCGATCGCAATATCAGGACAGAACTCCTTCGGGGTCCCCAAAGGCGCGCGTTCCTTTGACGATCCCTGGGCTTGTCATAATGGTATTACGGTTCGCCTGAGCGTTACAATGACAAGAAAAGTAGATAGAGACACGGACGAAAATCATAAACAAAAGACTTTCGCCCTTTGACGCCGAAGTCTGCCATTCTCCTTATACCCATCATGAAAGTGACATATTAAAATAACAGAAGCGATATAATGTGTCCATTATTTATCGCTTCTGTTATTTTAATATGTCACTTTCATGATGGGTATAAGGAGAATGGCAGACTTCGGCGTCAAAGGGCGAAAGTCTTTTGTTTATGATTTTCGTCCGTGTCTCTATCTACTTTTCTTGTCATTGTAACGCTCAGGCGAACCGTAATACCATTATGACAAGCCCAGGGATCGTCAAAGGAACGCGCGCCTTTGGGGACCCCGAAGGAGTTCTGTCCTGATATTGCGATCGCCGAAGCGATCTGATTATTTTTATATATTACTTCATTTTATAACTGTATTCTTTCTGATATGGCTCAATTGCTTAAGTGATTGTTATATCGATCACCCTCCCCCCTCATATTTTGTGTACTGTTATAGTTGTTGACAAACCACCTGTGTGATAAGGATGTTGTGTATTTAGGAACACTTGGGACATGATTGATTTCAAAGCGGTGGTGCTTAGTGATGTAAAAAGAAAAATCTTTTATTATTATAAATAATTTTTCTTTTGGGGGGTGGTGTGGATCCTGAGCCATGTTTAACATCTCTCATTTCTTTATTTTCTTTGGCGGCCGTCCCGGTAGGCTCAGACGCCATGTGAGATACGTTCTGTCCGGACGTGCCTTGAGGCTCTCCGCCTTATTATTTAAAATGTAATGTTTTTCCTTTTTATTTAACATTGTTATTATGCCGAAGCCTTCCATTTACTCATGTAAGTAACACATCTAACCTTGTGTCCACTATGCTCATTTCCTATATTTAACTGTTCTTTTTGGTCTTCGTCGTGTGCTTGGATTTGCTGTGGAACCAATCGAAATGGCGGTCTCCTGTTTTGTTTAGTTTAGGTCTAAGGTTTAATCTTTTATTTGTGCCGTGAAATATATCTGCGAGTGATTTTGTGAGTGTATGTTTTTCTTGCTGCCAGGTGCATTGAAGTGTTTTGATTGGGCATATCTTCGAATGGGTCTCCCGTTGTTTGTGGACGTTGGCGTTTCGACCATTCTCCCAACACGAGGCATGACACCATATATTTTAGCCCTTATGTTTTCCCTTCATTCCATGCTTCGGGCAACTGGATCACGGCGGTAACTTTAAGTAGGCCTTACCGTATTCAGCTCGAACTCGGAACGTAAGTTGGGGACCATATAGGTTTAGCATATTTTGCTAGACTACCTACAAGCACGAGTTGCTTTGTGTTTTATTACTGCATCGACGGCTGGCATTTTGTGTGTTTGATTGCGTGCATGTATCATGATATATTTCACGGACACCTGACGTCATTTGTTTCTTCTTATAGTATCTTTGGTTTTGCTTTTCTTTTCTCTGGGGACTGCCAGCTCGATCGCATCCCCATTGCTCGACACAGCCTCTGCGACACGCACACAGCCGCTTGTTTTATCTTTGCTATGCTTGTTATTTTGTGGTCGTCATGACAACCATCCATCTCTAGGCTGAGAAGTGATGGTTGTTGACCAGCGACCGGCTCCATTGCCTCTTGATCATTTACTTCCTCCCTTTTTACATCTTTTGCACGGAAGTGAGCACAGGTATGAATTTAATTTGTTAACGTTATTTACTATCGTAAGTTATTTATTGTTATTTATATTTATCTTCCCCGTTTGAAAGTGACTGTATTTGACCCCTAGGGTACTCTTTTCTTTGAGTGTGTTATTCTGGCCGGTTTTTTGTGTGTGTTCGATTTCACTATAATTAAATTTCCATTTCTTTATCCATGTGTCTTATTTAGTAGTGTTTGACGATCGGGCTGCTCTCTCTCTCTCTCTTCAACCCTAGGCCTAACTTATTCTAGCTTTCTAGCACCAGGAGGGTATTCCTACCACTCGTCGTGGGACCACCTTCACGGAGTCTGGAGTCGCTCGGCACATCTGGCCTGCAAGTACGGGCCCAGCACAGGTCAGAAATTAACATCCATTTCCACTGCGTACTCCTTTCTTTTCTAGTTGGTTCCAGTGATGCAGCTAGGAGGCACGCCAAGAATATGTTTATTTTAATAGGGCGGTGCACTGTCAACGATCTGTCTCGACCTAGCACCTAGCAACGCAAACAACATACTTCTTCTAATACTACCCTACCAGGGAATTGTTACCGCTAGACGGAGAGCGCAACTATTGTGTATACATTACATCATCTCGCCTCGTTTTGGCTGCAGCGAGCGGCGTGCGGGGCAAGAGGGGGACTCGCGTACAGTCATACAATGAGAACACATCACATAGCGCACGACACGGCATGAATCATGCACATAAATGACACGCGATTAGGTTTCGCTGTCGACAACTACACGTCTATCGCAGGCGGGTGGCTGGGCGGAGCGCATTAGTTCGGATTTCCGCCAGTGGCAACAATTCGCTGGTAGGGTAGTACCTGGTACTGTTTCCTTTGTCAACAAGATCGTGTTGCTGGCATGCGTCTGTGTATGAGTTGTCATAAGTATGTGCACGAGGAATGTGTTGGATTAACAAAATCAGACAGAGATACTTTTTATTGTCCAAAATGTGTGTAATTTCAATCCAAAGTGCCTGTGTCTGTTTATTTCTCGATATGTTATGTTGAACGATGTACTTAACACTTTATTTCATTGCACTGGAGACATTAAACTATATTTATAAGTTTATTTCCTCTCTTACTTTTAGAAAAAAAATAGGGTGGCCTTATTTGAATCACTAGCTCCAAATAAGGCCACAATTTAACCAATTCAAATATGTGCTCCTCTTCCTGCACGACGCATAATATATATAGTATGATAGCATGAAATTAAACACAAATGTATAAACTAATTTATGTAAAATTATTACAGTCTTATTATGTACACAACAGTACATAAATATTTTGAAAGCTTAAGGTGGCCTTATTTGGGACACCTACTACGTGATTCACTAATGTCAAGGTATGTATTTTTATTGGAGAAAAATAAGCGAAACGAAACACAATAATCTATACCAATATAATACAACTGAAGAGTTTGTGTCTTTCTGTGTTTTTGTGTTTAAATGCGCTAATCTCTGGAACTAACAATCGGATTCGAAAAATTATTTTTTTATATGATAGCCAGATTCAAGAGGAATAGTTTATAGGCTATGTTAAATTTCGGACAGACGAATCTGTTCCCCGCATTTAGGCGATTTGGCACAAATCTACACTGTTTCACAGATCAGAACCAAAATTTTTATACTTACTCTTTGGAATACTGCGAGTAACACTGTCTGCATGAAACTTATGAAAGACCAGTCCATTCCCTGCATTTAGGCCCTTTGGCACAAATCTACACCTCTTCACCGATCTGAACCAAAATGTGCACACTTACCCTTTGGAACCCTGCGAGTAACACTGTTTACAATAAATTTCGGACAGACCACTCCATTCCCTGCATTTATGCCCTTTGGCACAAATCTACACCGTTTCACCGATCTGAACCAAAATGTGTATACATACCCTTTGGAACCCTACGAGTAACACAGTCTGCATGAAATTTCGGACAGACCACTCCATTCCCTCCATTTAGGCCCTTTGGCACAAATCTACACCGTTTCACCGATCTGAAACAAAATTTGTATACACACCCTTTGGAACACTGCGGGTAACACTGTTCACTTTAAATTTCGGACAGACCACTCCATTCACTGCATTTGGGCCCTTTGGCAAAAATCTACACCGTTTCACCGATCTGAACCAAAATGTGTATACTTACCCTTTGGAACCCTTCGAGTAAGACTGTTTACATGACATTTCGGACAGAGCACTCCATTCCATGCATTTTTGCCCTTTGGCACAAATCTACACCGTTTCACCGATCTTAACCGAAATTTGTATACTTACCCTTTGGAACCCTGTGAGTAACACAGTCTGCATGAAATTTCGGACATACCACTCCATTCCCTCCATTTAGGCCCTTTTGCCCAAATCTGCACCGTTCACCGATCTGAACCAAAATTTGTATACACACCCTTTGGAACACTGCGGGTAACACAGTCCACTTTAAATTTAGGACAGACCACTCCATTCCCTGCATTTAGGCCCTTTGACAAAAATCTACACCGTTTCACCGATCTGAACCAAAATTTGTATACTTACCCTTTGGAACCCTGCGAGTAACACTGTTTACATGACATTTCGGACAGACCTCTCCATTCCCTGCATTTAGGCCCTTCGGCACAAATCCACACCGTTTCACCGTTCTGAACCAAAATGTTTATACTTATACTTTGGAACCCTGCGAGGAACACTGTCAGCGTGAAGTTTCGGATAGACCACACTTTTCCCTGCATTTAGGCCCTTTGGTACAAATCTACACGTTTCACCGATCTGAACCAAAATTTGTATACACACCCTTTGGAACCCGACGAGTAACACTGTCTGCTTGAAATTTCGGACAGACCACTCCATTCACTGCATTTAGGTCCATTGGCACAAATCTACACCGTTCCTCCTAATTACACCAAATATACAAACACTTTGAAACCCTGATGGTAACACTGTCCACTTGATATTTTGACAACGCTCTCCATTCCCTATATTTACTGTAGAATAACAAACAAACTGAACTTGAAAACCATGTATTAAGGCCCTAGAATCATGCATGTCCGTAGTAGTGTAACTGTAAGAGTATTTTAATAAGTCTATTGTTGACTGGCAATTCGGGCTGCATCACGTCACCCCTACCAGTGTTCTGGTGCAGAATTGAGAAAATAGTTAAACCTTGCGCTGCTTATAAATTGCAGTCACGGGGAGTAATTCGTAAAAAAAAGTTTTCTTTTGCCCCTTAAAACAGTTATCATCATGAACATTATTATGCATCTGTATAGGTCCAATGGTGTTGGTGCAATACATTGAGATTATCAGCTGCAATAAGCGTTGGTGCCTTCAAATTTACCTTAATTTATTCCGAAACTTATCGCTGAGCGTTATGTGGCCATAAATTATACTATTGCTACTTCAGGAGCTCGGGACAGCCGAAGTTTTCCAAAGTGTTCGGATTATTTTCCTACGAAGCTATGCGACAAAAGACGACACTATAATAATTGGTCTCTATATTTCTAACAGACAATGAGATATAGGCCCTAGGCAGTGTCTTTTATTTCACTTACTCCTCTTTCTATAATTTTTAGGAATTCGTCTGTAAATTACATGTGTCAGTGCTGTAGTTAGTAAACTGCCGTTTCCCTATTCATTATTATCATTATTATCATTAGGGGACAATTACCTAAATGTTACGTCCATTATAATTTACTGCTTATCACCTTCACTACCACCACCACCACCACCACAAAAAGTTATATTAAATATTTTTTTCCTGGTAGTTTAAGTATCATGTTCCAGTTCTGTAGTAGTATTCATTATCATCCATAAAACAAATAAATCCACCGGGCGAAGCCGGGCTCTACTGCTAGTATTGTTATATGAGCAGAGTTAACTGGAATTTACGCTGTAATATTGAAGGAATGTGAAGTTAAAATATATACTCGAGTGAAGTATAACAGCTGATAGAAACTGGTATTCATTATCATCATCATCATCTTCACTTCCCCTTTTCCAGCTGACACTGGGTGGGGGCAAATATGGTTCCTCTCCACTTTGTTCTGTCGTTCCACCATTCCTCTTCCGACACGGTGTTCCAATCCAGGTTCCGTTTACTAATGCTATTCTTCACCGAGTCCATCCAACGCATTCTTGGTTTTCCTCGTCCTCTGTTCCCTGTCATCCGTCGTTCCAGTGCTCGCCTTGGTAGCCTTACTTCATTCATCCATTTGACATGTCCAAACCATCTCAAACTGTTTTGCTCCAGTTTGTCATTTAGTTTCTGTACTCCCAGTTCTTTCCGTATATCTTCATTTCTTACTCTGTCTCTCCTCGTTTTCTGGACCCTACTTCTCAGGAATCTCATCTCTGCTGCCTGTACTCTGCTCTCATCCCTCTTAGTCATTGTCCAAGTTTCTGCTGCATATGTCATTATATGAACATAATATGCTTTGTACATAACTGCTTTAGCCTTAATTGGTATATCCTTGTTCCATACTAGTCCCCGTACCTGTTGGCAGAAAGCATTCCCGGGTTGTATTCTTCTGCTAATTTTCAAATCTAGTCTTCCATTTTCAGTCAGTTAACTTCCCAAGTATTTGAAGTGTTTCACCACTTCCACTTATATTAAACTAGCAGGTACCCGCGGCTTCGCTCGTGTCATAGTCGTGTCATATTGTTATTCAATGAAATGCAGGTATCACCCCGTTAACACCCCTTTAGAACATAAATATCCAAAAATCCCTCCTTAGTAGACATTTTCGACAAACAACAAACCTATCCCCAAAATTTCATTCTTCTAACTTTAATAGTTTTGGTTGGTCGATGAGAGGGAATATCCAAAAATCCTTCCTTAGTGGACGTTTTTCTTCCCGAATTTCTCCCTCCCCATAGGCCCCTTAAATTGGATTTATGAAAAAACGGTCAAACACCTAAGTATTTAATGATTTATTCATTTATTTTTAAGCTGATTGTTTTCCGCTGAGTATGAAACTCTTCGCCTATGTTGTTTAAGAGATACACGCTCCGTTAGGAATCTTTCAAACCCCACATTTCATCCCTTTCACCTCATAATATACACCACATCGAATAACCATTAGACATGTGCCAGCTTATTTGTAATGATTAGTTTATATGCCAAGTATCACATCATCAAATTAAACCACTCGTGAGGTATTGTTATTCAATGAAATGCACGTTTACCCCCTTAACACACCTTTAGAACCTGAATATCCAAAAACCTTTCCTTAGTGGACGTTTTCGACATACAACGAACATATCCCCAAATATTCATGTTTCTAACTTCAATAATTTTGGCCGAGCGATGATGAGAACGTGAGTCAGTCAGGACATTTTTAAATATTTTTTTTGAGAATTTCACCCCTCCCCATGAACCCCTTAAATTGGATTTATGAAAAAAAAACGGTCGAACACATATTTACATATTTTAAGCTGTTTTTCCCCTGAATTTGATCAGTGACTAAGTGAGTCAATCAGTTGGGACACTTTCTTTCCTGTTTTTCTCCCAGAATTTCACCCCTCCCCATGGGCCCCTTAAATTGGATTTATGAAAAAAACGGTCGAACACCTATTTACTTATTTTCAAGCTGATATTTCCCCGCAATTTTCAAACTTCTCGCCTATGTCGTTTAAGAGATACACGCTCCGTTAAGAATCCTTCAACCCCCAATTTTAACCCCTTTCACCTCATAATATACACCATATCGATCAACCCTTAGACATATATTTTTTTAATGATTAGTTTATATGCCGAATATCACATCCCCAAATGAAACAACTCGTGAGATATTGTTATTCAATGAAATGCAAGTTTAACACCCTTAACACCCCTTCAGAACATGAATATTAAACAAGATGTTCAGTAGAGAACATATAGCCTACTATCTCCTAAATGTATGAGTATAGTTATAACTCGTTGTTATTATCA
Source organism: Meconema thalassinum (assembly GCA_946902985.2). Classification (NCBI taxonomy): domain Eukaryota; kingdom Metazoa; phylum Arthropoda; class Insecta; order Orthoptera; family Tettigoniidae; genus Meconema; species Meconema thalassinum. The sequence continues at coordinate 437,401,147 of OX336393.1, read as the reverse complement.
AAGAGTATAATAGAATCATTTCTTGGTTGAAGACCTTAGAAACTATTTACCTCTACCAAACGCCACAATCTAGAAAAAAACTACTACCATCATTGATGAAAGATAGATAAGAAGTATCTCAAGAATGTTATGGATCTGGAGACATAATCGACCGGACTGGCTGCGTGGCTCTGCGGTAACGTTCTCGCTTGCTGGGCCCTAGGTTGCAGGTTCGTATCCTGGCGCAGTCAGCTGGAATTTGAGGGTGCACAAATGCGAGGGAGCCGTGTCAGTAGATTTACTGGCACGTTAAAGATCCCCTTCGGGTCAAAATTCTGGCACCCCGGCGTATCTAAAAGCAGCAGTAGTTAAAAGGGTCGTAAAACAAATAACATTATTATTATTGTTATTATTCCATAATCGACCTGCCGTGGGCAACATCCAACTTTGAGTTGAGGCATGTCTTTACACGTCTGGTTGTGCATGGCTTTCACAACCCTAATTGAATTAACAAATCTTTCCGTGTCCCTACAGAGACGAGTGTATACAAGCTATGTGGATATTTTCGATTGCTATTTGCCTGAAATAAAAGTATTAATAACCTGAACTAGTACCAGCGGCTAGAATTAAGTTACTATGTGAAATCGTTTTGTTATTTACTTCAAATAACATTTTCAAATAACGCACAATAGGCTGTAACAAACCCTTTAAAATAAGAAGTAAAAATGTATCATAGTATCATCCTGTCATTCTTCAAATTCGATGCGCATAGAATGCCAATGGTATACTATCAATGGAGTCCCATGTAGACCAGTCGTGAAATCTAGTGGAGAAATATCGAACAATATAATCCTAACAGGGCGAGTGCATTCTAGCGGCCATAAGAAGAAACTTTTCAATAAAGTCTGGAAGTTAATAAGTAGGCCGGAGTGCAGTTACCTTTTTGGCTGCTAGATGTCTCGAGCAAATCTGCTGGCGAATTTTGTTTTAATTAAATATATGTTTTGCACCGTAATATGCACAATATAAGGCTTAATTTTAAAATGTCTGAGTCATTACAAAGCAACAAATATGTAAAATTTCAAGCAAAAAACCAAACTCTGATGGGGTTTGAACCATAGGCATTTGAATGACAGACTAACGCTTTACCACGGAGCCATTTGTGCCAACGAACATTGATCCATATAAAATGACTTACATAGAACTTGTTAGCAAATAATGATTTATACCTAACGATTTCATCAGTGGAGTATATTATTTATGTATAAAGCATTTCATACTAAGTTTATTTATTTTGTATCAGTACGCTATATTGCATGCAATACTCAAATTAGTGAAATATAAGTCAGGCACAAGATATCCGCTGCCATCTTGTCTTCTTACCGAGACGGCTCAGCTTTTTAAAATCACTTCTGCACTATAGTATTACAAAATAAACTTTTAATTTCGAACGTGCCTCTTCCTTTAGAACAGTTAAATCGATTCTCGGCTCGATAATCGGAACTGGTGGGTCCCATGATATGGATTATAAAGTTTGCATAATTCGCACGGCCGCCATCCTGAAATGGTACGGCGGATGACCTTGTAGTTTTGTCAGAAGACGCGTCCTATATGAAGGTATGTTATTACCAAATTTGGTAGAGATCGGATAATTTGGTTAGTCGCTATTTGATTTTACGTTTTGAACATTTGAGTGGCCGCCATTCAGATTTGGTAAAGATGGCGGCGATATAAAACATGACACTGAGGTGCCCTTTGCTTGTTCTACCTCTGTACCAAATTTCGTTCAATTCGGTTTCACCGTGTTCGAATTGATAGGGGGGGGGGACAGACATTCAGAGTGCACACACTCACACACACACACACACACACACAGACTCACACACACACATACACACACACAGACAGACACACAATTTTTGGCCCTGTAGTGATCTCATAAGTCTACTTTCATTTTTTGCAAAAATCGAAAGTAGGCTAAAAATCCATCCTTAGTCGACGTTTTCGACATACAACAAACGTATCCCCAAAATTTCAAGTTTCTAACTCCTAAGGGTTTGTTTGGGGGATGATGAGTGAATATCCAAAAATTCCTCCTTAGTGGACTTCTTTCCCAGAACTTCACCCCTCCCCATTGGCCCCTTGAATTGGATTTATGAAAAAACGGTCGAACACATATTTACTCATTTTTCAAGCTGATTTTTCCCCTGAGTATTACACTTTATGCCTCTGTCTTTTAAGAGATACTTGCTCCGTTAGGAATCCTTCAACTCCCACTTTTCACCCCTTTCACCTCATAATATACACCACATCGAAAAAAACCCAGACATATGTCTTCTTATTCTTAATGATGAGTTTTTATGCCGAGTATCACATCCCCCAAGGAAACGAATCCGGAGATATTGTTATTCAATTAAATGCAAGTTTAACACCCTTAACACCCCTTCAGAACATGAATATCCAAAAATCCTTCCTTAAGGGACGTTTTCGACATACAGTGAACATAACCCAAAAATTTCATGTTTCTAACTTCAATAATTTTGGCTGGGCAATGATGAGTGAGTGAGTAAGTCAGGACATTTTCTTTCATTTATTTTTCAGAAATCCACCCCTCTTATGAACCCCTTAAATTGGATTTATGAAAAGAATAACGGTCGAACACCTATTTACTTTTTTTTAAGCTGTTTTTCTCCCTGAGTATTATGAGTTGGTGTATTAATCAGTTAGAACACTTTCTTTCCTGTTTTGTTCCCCCAGAATTTCACCCCTTTCCAAGGGCCCCTTAAATTGGATTCATGAAAAAAAGGTCGAACACCTATTTACTTATATTTTAAGCTTTTTTTTGTGAACTGCTCGCCTGTGTCGTTTAAGAGATACGCTCTCCGTTAAGAAACCTTCAACCCCCAATTTTCACCCCTTTCACCTCATAATATATACCACATCGATAAACCCTTAGACATATGTCTGCTTATTTTTAATGATTAGTTTATATGACGAATATCACATCCCCAAAGAAACAACTCACGAGATATAGTTATTCAATGAAATGCACGTTTACCCTCTTAGACCCTTTTAGGACCAGATTAAACAACAAGATGTTCAGTAAAGAACATATAGCCTACTTTCTCCTAAATGCATGGGTATTGTTATAACTCTTTGTCCTTTTCAAGGAGTATAATTGAATGTTGGTTGTAGTAGCTTGTTGAAATACAACGTGCTATAGGGATATTAAACATGAATATGAGGTGCCCTTTGCTAGTGCTACCTCTGTAAAAAAATTCATTCAATTCGGTTTCACCGTGTTTGAATTGATCTGGGGAATGGATTTGCACACATACATGGCCGCTATTTGCAAACTATTGGGCTGATGACCTTGTACAGGATCTTTCATATAAAGTAAGAACGGCGAGCGGCAGTTTTGTCATTCGCTGCTGAAGCCGGCTTGGCCGACCTTGTGACGCGCCACGTCCCCCTGCTGTAGTATTGAAAGCGCGCGCATTGTACAAACTTGACCTTGCAATAAGCGTGCAGGTGTTGTCAGTCGCCAGTCTGAACCTCAGCTGCTAACATGTTGAGACAGTTATCATTGAAACATCGTATTTTTGTATGAAAAATTTATTTTAATTACGATTCGGCTCGGCGGGTACGTGATGCATTTGTTCAGCAATTTCCTGACGAAGTCCCACCTTCACTAGCACAGATTCACGTAATTGTAAATAACTCTGACAATACTGGTTCAGTGCTCAATAAAAAACACAAAATAAAAAATCAGAAAAAATACAGTGGCATGACTCACTCGCGTCAGCCAAAATGTGGTTACCAGATACAATGCCTGTATAACCCAGGAAGGACGACACTTCCAGCAACTTTTATAAGGTAATATTTCATAGAGGATTGTACACACGCTTAGAGCAGGGGGCCACGGCTCGCCACAAGCTCGGTCAAGGCCACCACACTAGCGGATAACAAACCCGCCGCTTGGCGTTCTTACTTTATATGAAAGACCCTGTAGTCAGTCATAAGATGCTTTCCACAAAAAGGCATGTTGTTGCAAAATCCGGTAGAGATCAAATTATTAGGATGGTCGAAATTTGATTTAAGCTTTTAACATTTGGGCGGCCGTCATTCTGTTGCCGTCAAGATGGCGGCGATATAAATCATGACACTGAGGTGCCTTTTGCTAGTGCTACCTCTGTACCAAATTTCGTTCAATTCGGTTTCACCGTGTTTGAATTGATAGGGGGAATCGATTTGCACACATACTTGGCCACCATCTGCAAATTATTGGGCTGATGATCTAGCAGTTTGGTCAGAATATGCTTCCCACATAAAGATTTCTTGTTGAAAAATTTGGTAGAGACTAGACTATTAGGTTGGTCGTAATTACATTTTAGCCTCTAACATTTGGGTGGCCGCGATTACGTTTCCGTCAAGATGGCGGTGATATAAAACATGACACTGAGGTGGTCTTTTCTAGTGCTACCTCTGAACCAAATTTCGTTCCATTCGGTTTCATCGTGTTCGAATTAATAGGGGGAATCGATTTTCACACAAAGATGGCCGCCATCCGCAAAATATTAGGCTAATGACCTATTAGTTTGGTCAAAGGATGCTCCCTCCATAATGGTATGTTGATGCAAAATTTAGTAGAGATCGGATGATTAGGTTAATCGAAATTTGATTTAAGCTTTGAATATTTGTGTGGCCGCCATTACGTTTCCGTCAAGATGGCGGCGATATAAAGCATGACACTGAGGTGCCCTTTGCTAGTGCTACCTCTGTACCAAATTTCATTCCATTCGGTTTCACCGTGTTCGAATTAATAGGGGTAATCGATTTTGACATAAAGATGGCCGCCATCCGCAAACTATTAGGCTAATGACCTATTAGATTTGTCAAAGGATGTTTCCTCCATAAAGGTATGTTGTTGCAAAATTTGGTAGAGATCGGATGATTAGATTAGTCGTAATTTGATTTAAGCTTTGAACATTTGTGTGGCCGCCATTACGTTTCCGTCAAGATGGCGGCCATATAAAACATGACACAGAGGTGTCCTTTGCTAGTGCTACCTTTGTACCAAATTTCGTTCAATTTGCGCTCACCGTGTTCGAATTGATAGGGGGGGGGACACACATTCAGAGTACACACACTCACACACACACACACACACACAGACTCACACACACACATACGCACACACAGACAGACACACTTTTTTCGCCCTGTAGTGATCTCATGTCTACTTTCATTTTTTGCAAAAATCGAAAGTAGGCTAAAAATTCTTCCTTAGTTGACGTTTTCGACATACAGCGAACATATGACCACATTTCATGTTTTCAACTTCAATAGTTTTTCGTTGGGTGATGATGAGTGAGTGAGTCAGTCAGGACATATTCTTTACCAGAATTTCACTCCTCCCCATGGGCCGCTTAAATTGGATTTATGAAAAAACGCTCGAAAACCTATTAACTTATTTTTAAGCTGTATTTTCCCCCTGAGTTTGATGAGTGAGTGAGTGAGTTTGTCAGTCAGTTAGGACACTTTCTCTCCTTTTCTTTTCCAGAATTTCACCCCACCCCATTGGCCCCTTATATTGAATTTGTGAAAAAACAGTCGAACACCGATATACTTGTTTATTAAGCTGATTTTTTTCCGCTGATTTTCAAACTTCTCACCTATGTCGTTTAAGACATACACGCTCCGTTAGGAATCCTTCAACCCTCACTTGTCACCCATTTCACCTTATAATATACAGCACATCGAAAAACCCTTAGACATGTCAGCTTATTTTTAATGATTAGTTTATATGCTGAGTATCACATCCACAAATGAAACCACTCTTGAGATATTGTTATTCAATGAAAATCAGGTTTAACCCCCTTAAGACCGCTTTAGAACCTGAATATCCAAAAATCCTCCCTTAGTGTACGGTTTTGACATACTACGAACATATCCCCAAAATGTCATGTTTCTAATTTAATATTTTTGAGTGAGTGAGTGAGTCAGGACATTTTCTTTCAATTATTTTTTCCGAATTTCACCCCTCCCCATGAACTTCTTAAATTTGATTTATGAAAAAAACCTGTCGAACACTTATTTACTTATTTTTAAGCAGTTTTTCCCCCTGAGTTTGAAGAGTGAGTGAGTGAGTCAATCAGTTAGGACACTTTCATTCCCTTTATTTTCCACCAGAATTTCACCCCTCCCCATGTGCCCCTTAAATTAAATTTATGAAGAAAAACGGTCAAACACCTATTTACTCTTTTTTAAGCTGATTTTTTTCCGCTGAATTTCAAACTCCCCGCCTATGTCGTTTAAGACATACACGCTCCGTTAGGATTCCCTCAACCCCCACTTTTCACCCCTTTCACCTCATAATATACACCACATCGAAAAAACCCTCAGACACATGTCTTCTTATTAGCCCACTATTCACATTTTGCAAAAATGAGGAAAAAGTAGACTTATGAGATCGATCCGGGAAAATGTGTGTCTGTCTGTCTGTCTGTCTGGCTGTGTGTGTGTCCCCCGCCCCCTATCAACTCCTAAACAGCTGCAGCAATCAAAACCAAATTTAGTATGAATAAAGATGTGCACCGGAATATCTCACGTCCACATTTGAAAATGATGTCAGTACTACCAACAGCTGAAAAAACGCACTAGAAATTTGAGCTCCATGTTGGATATCTTGCAAGGTATGCATGGGAGCTATTCCAAAATTGGCACACATGTAGATAAGACTATTTCAGTTTAATTTCCAGGGGTCCAACCATGACAGTGTTGCCAAAATAATTTTAAGCCTTCTGATAGGTCCAATGTTTAAATGCATATACCTTCTACACTATCAATTGGATTTCAACCAAATTTTGTATGTAACATCTGTACATAAACAGATATGACTGCGCGTATTCTTAAGAGCCACCAGGGCTGCCAACTGTTAATAATTGCTCTCTCTATTTATTTATTTTATCCAAATACCAATATATCAGAAAGTATGCAAGCCAACAGCTTTAAACTATGCACACGTATATTCTGACATTTTAGATTAATTTGGAGTAACTTATATACGTCAGTTCTACCAACATGATTCTAAGCCTGCAGATAGTACCAATTTTTAAATACATGTAACTTCTATACTATCAGTTGGATTTCAACCAAATTTCGTATGTGCTATGTGTACCATAACAGATATGACTATAAGTATTGTTAAGAGCAATCAAGGCTTCCAACTGTTAATAAATGCTGTCTATATTATTTTTACCCTAATATCAAAATATCAGAAAGTATGCTAGCCAACAGCTCTATACTTTGCACACGTATAGCACCTGACATTCTAGATTAATTTGGAGTATTTAATACAAGGCAGTGCTGCCAACATGATTTTATGCCTGCTGATATGTCCAATTTTAAAATATATGTAACTTCTATACTAACAAATGGATGTCATCCAAAATTGACACAACAAGATATCATAATATTTCAGATTATTTCTGACCAGCACACGCATGACATTGTTGGCAACATGCTTTTACGTGTGCTGATATTTCCAGTGTCTAACTGCATGTAACGTCATTGGACTTCAACCAAATTTTGTATTCTGTACCTGAAGAAATGGAACTAAGAATATATTCACTCACCAGGGCTGCCAACTGTAGTGCTCTACATTATACCAGGTATATTTTAAACTAATTAGATATTTCGATATTACCAACTTAATTTCGTCATTATTCTAGATAGGTTCATATTCTGTAGAATAATCATTGGCATGAATAGTAGGCTGTATAGTTCTTCACGGAACTTCTTGTTTTTAATGATGAGTTTATATGCCGAGTATCACATCCCCCAATGAAACCAATCGGGAGATATTGTTATTCAATTAAATGCAGGTTTAACCCCCTTAAGACCCCTTTAGAACCTGAATATCCGAAAATCCTCCTTTAGTGGACGGTTTTGACATACAATGAACATATCCCCAAAATGTCATGTTTCTAACTTCAATAATTTTGGCTGGGCGATGATGAGTGAGTGAGTCAGGACATTTTCTTTCAATTTTGTTTTTTCAAAATTTCACCCATCCCCATGAACCCCTTAAATTGGATTTATGAAGAAAACTGTCGAACATTTATTTACTGCAGTCAATCAGTTAGAACATTCTCTTTCCTGTCCCCCCCCCCAGAATTTCACCCCTCCCCATGGGCCCCTTAAATTGGATTTAAGAAAAAACGGTTAAACTCATATTTATTTATTATTAAGCTTCTTTTCTCCGCTGAGTTTGAAATTCCCCGCCATGTCGTTTAAGGAATACGCGCTCCGTTAAGAATCCTTCAACCCCCACTTTTCATCCCTTTCACCTCATAATATACACCACATCGAAGAACCCTCAGACATATCTTCTTATTTTTAATGATGAGTTTATAAGTTTATATACCGAGTTTCAAATCCCCCAATGAAACCAATCCGGAAATATTGTTATTCAATGAAATGCAGGTGTACCCCCTTAACACCCCTTTTGAACCTGAATATCCAAAACTCCTTGCTTAGTGGGCGTTTTCGACTCACAACGAACATATTCCCAAAATTTCTTGTTTCTAACTTAAATAGTTTTGGCTGGGCGATGATGAGTCAGTCAGTCAGTCAGGACACTTAGTTTTATATAATAGAAGAAGATATGAAGTTAATAATGAAGGAACATACGAGTTATTGAAAGAATATTATTTTATTATATTACCAAATTAGGATAGTTCATCAAAGGAACCAATATTTTTATTACAGTATTTTTATTAAACTTGTATTAACTGCAGAGTGAGAATTTTCGCAACACGATGTTCTGTATTGCGAGAATACAATGGTTATATTGAGAAAGGAACTGCGAAGCATATCTAAGAGAGATATTTTATGGTATACCCGTATTGACAGATGATTGTATTGTTCTTATGGCAATGGTCAAAGTTATGTCATTGTTTCAGTATTGCTGAAAGATATCTGTAAAGACAGTTTTGCGAAATGTTAATGGTTTATTGAAGAAGGAATTATTAATATGCTTGCCACGGTGGGTGAATGGGCAACGTGTCGGTCTACTAACCCCAAGCTTGTAGGTTCGCTCCTGGCCGTGGTAAGTGATTTTTGAAATGTGGCAAAAATTACGACACCATGTCTTACGATGTTGGCATGTCAAAGAACCCATTTGAATTCAGTAGGCCGTGTTAATAATGGCAAAATTAATCTCGGGAGTTTCTGCCAACACAAAGTTCCTCATTTCTCTACTAGAAAGCGCTATAGTGTTCAAGGAGCTTAGATATCTAACCTCCTTGACTTTCATAGTGCTTCAAGGAACAACGGAATTCGACATGCAAGCTACCCTTTGGGTGTCAAATAACAAAGCTTGTACCCGGCAGTATTATTGTAAAAGGATTATTAGGAGTTATCGATATAGGCGTTACAGTTGAAAGTCCTTGAAACAGTAGGACAGCCAATCTTTGTTGAAGTTGTATCTGATATAAATTTAGGGACAGCGGATCTCTGTGAAGGCTGAAGTAAATTGAGATCTACTTTATCGGTTCTGAGTAGATACTCATGGTAATGGTAATTATTCGACGAGGAAGAAAAGTTATTGTTATTAATTGTTTTTATTTAAATGAGAGACCAGTGGATGTGAATCAACTATGTCTTCACTTAACTGTACGGATTATAGAAACCTGAATCGAGCCTACAGTATTACTGGCAAAGACATAGCGAAGTGGAGATTTTCAACGTTCTAAAGAAATTTTTGCTGAGACTAGCAACCCGGCCCGGCTTCGCCCGGTATCTTTAACGGTTTACCCGGCGTAAGCTTAAAAGGCGCACGGACGGCAGGTTCCAGACGCAATTCAGAAAAGCCGAGGTGAACAGCGAAACTCCAATCACATACACTCTTCTCTGAAGTTTTAATACGTCACGACTCGACAGTCTGATGCTGGCCGAACCTGGAGTGATAGGCTCGCTCGCTCGTAAACTCGCTCCTAATCTAGTAATGTAATTTTCATCTGAATGGAGATTGTTGGAAGAAATGAGAACGTAAAAACAATAATAGAGGGCGATGTATTTAAAGATAGAGATATACTGTCGCGGACGTTTTTGTAGAACTTTTCATGCTGAACAATTCTTACACTCATAGTAGGCCTATAGCCTATAGATATTTTTAAGGGTTTACCCAGCGTAAGCTTAAGATGCGCACGGAAAGCAGGTTTTCTTTCGACTAGATTCGTTGAAATCGTTACTGCTCGGCTTCCTTTGGTCGTAAATGAATATCTTTCTACAGAAACCTTCCTCGAGAAATCCTTAACCGAATGATGAAAACCGGATCAAAATCCATCCAGTGGTTCTCGAGGTTACCTGTTTCATCCAAGAATCAGGGACATTCTTTATTACTTTGTAGAGATTGCTTGTATTAAAAAAGTCAAAAATGTAATAATAATAATAATAATAATAAATTAAAAATAATAAAAACAGTAACATCTCTTTTGCATTCACTCTGATATTGAAATACAATCTCCTATGTTATAAATAACAAGTAGTTCCGTGAGGAACTTTAAAGTCTATTTTTATCTATCCTACTTATGTTAATTGCCTCTATCAACATACAAAATTTCAGTTTGATTGCTGTAATAGTTTCGTAGATATTGAGAACCGACTAAATATAGCGGATGGTCGCTATGTTGGATTTTTTAAGGTTACGTACTGTTACATGAAGATTATTGTGTACGTGTAGTATTCAAACTTCAATCGCTTGATTAGGACATAAGAAGTGAGAACGAGATTTTAAAATTTCGCACAGCTGCCATCTTGTGGTTATGGAAATAAATTGAAACTTTAGATGCCAGTGGATTAACATTTGTATAAGGATTTACTGTACCATGTGTCACTGCACTCGGATGGTTAAATGGCGAGAAACGACCATATGAATATTTATACTTCGCATCACCTCCATGCTGTATTTGTGATCACCAGATTATTGAAAGTCCTATAGGTGAACTTATGATTATATCCAGTATGAACATTAAAAAATAAGTTTGATTGCTGTAATAGATTCGTAGATACTGAGATCCATCGAAATATTTTGGATGTTCGCCATGTTGGATTGTTATATGTATAGGCCGTAGAGTCATGTACCATTAAAGGAAAATTATTGCGTAGGTTCATTATTCAAACTTTCACATCGGTCGCATAATTACGACGGAAGAAATTAAAAAACTTTATTTTAAAATTCACACAGCCGCCATCCTGAGGTATGTAAACAATTGAACTAAATTAGATAGGCCTACCAGTGCATTACAATGTGTATAAACATTTCCTGTACCACTTTACATTGCGTATGGATCATTAAATCGCGAGAAAGGTCTATTTAAGATTTTCAAATTCGCTTGGCCGCCATATTCGTTTTGTAGTTAACCGGTTTTTGAAAGTCTTATAGATGATCTTCCAGTAGTGTCCTTTATCTCCGTACAAAATTTCATGGTGATATCGCTGATAGTTTCAGAGATATAGAATGCCGGTGAAATTTTTCGCACAGCCGCCATCTTGAGGTTATGTAAACAATTGAACGAAGTTAGATGTCGGTGTATTACAATGTGAATAAACATATACTGTACCAAGTTTTCCTGCGTTTGATTGGTTAAATCAAGAGAAACATTTATTTAAAAGTCGTAAATTGGTTTGTGCCGCCATGTTCGTTTTGTATTTACCAGGTTTTCAAAAGTCACATAGGTGAGCTTCTAGTATATAGTTCCCTTTATCACCGTAAAATATTCCAGGTTGATATCGGTAATAGTTTCGGTGTTATTGAATGCTGGTGAAATATTTCGCACAGCCGCCATGTTGGTTTGGTGAGACGTAACAAAATTTGAAGGGCACGGTCGGGGTCGTCCAGAATAGTGCTATGAACTTCCCGAGTTTCATTGAAATCACTCCAGTCGTTTAGAAGTTATTAGGGGGGGACACTCACCATCACACACGCCCACACAGACACACGGACATAAAAGAAATAGGGTGATAAATATGTCTCTCAGATAATCTGTAATGGATTTGCCGACACAATCGTGAGACATATCACATATTATAAGTACTCAATAAATTTATTATTATTACGCTGAGGGCCGCACAGATGGGAGAAGCCAGCCGTGTATTGTTTAGGGAAGCTTCGAAAGTATTCGTAGCTGGTCGGTGCTGCTCCCTGTGTGGAGAAACCATAGTACGCCGTCAGCTCAGTGTATTGAGACACGGGAAGTGAAGGAACCGTATAATATCAAATTGCATCCATAGATTGCCGTTTAGTGACTAAGTAATTATGTTGTTTGGTGAATACATTTTATTTTTATCAGATGAGATATTTTAAAGGAACGTAACTGTATTCATTTTAGCATAATTTAGCACTAGAAATTGATCTCTCGTGTGTTTGCGGTGAAAAATATTGTATAAGATGGTTTTGGCTTTTTCATATAGTAATAGAATGCCTACTCCTTCACTGAAGTTCTATTTCTTTGTGGCCTTTGCCAGTACCAAAAAGCCAAATTTGCAACTTCGGAAGTACTGACCTAGCTGTGTAATAGTTAAACCAGACAGCTTATAAAGATAATAGCGGAAACTCCTCGCCAAAATAGGAGACAGCGCTCCCCAGCACCGCCTAGCGGTCCGAGTTGGCAGCGTAAGACCAGCTGATTTACAACCGTGAGATTCAACCAAACAATTATAAGAAATGATTGACCTGCGGATGATCTAATAGGGATGTAGCGGGAGAAAGTTCGCGCCAGATAGCGCTCGTGTAGTACTGGGTAAGCGCAAGGCGATCGTCTTATGTTTCTCCCAGTCAGCTGCGAGGAATATATAAATTGTGACCGAGTTTTCTAAGCTAAAGTAAATTATATCTTCTCTAATTTTACGTCAAGACTATGTTAATTAATCCTATAGGTATATCTCCTAATATATTATGGACGATTTTTAGCGTTTAAGCGTTAAACAGCTGCAAAATGAGCTACGGACTAGATGCACTAAAACTAGCGGGACGAAGGAAGAATTAATAGCCTACAGCGGTAATAACAAAATTCTAACACGCTTTATTATTCAAATAATGAATATGAGTCAGCATGCTTTCTCCTAAAGATTACAATTACTAGAGTATTGTAGGCATATATCGATAAATATAATATCTCCATAAGACTTAAATCATAAATAAGGGATTTAAATAATCACTTGCTCCCCCTGCTTACAGACTTCGATTCATGTATATATATATATATATATATTTTAGGTTAATAGCTTACATGAAACTGTCGTGTTTTAAGGTAAACATAATCAAAGAAAGTTGATACCGGTAATGTGTACCTCGAAAATGCATTGCAACATTTGGTTCTTATGTAATTTTGTCAATTTCTCAATAAGAATCGTTCCCTTACCCCTGGGAAAGGACTTGGGAGTACAATTTTTTTAAAGTTTGAGAATCCCTGCTTTAGGGCCACGAACTGTTTCCATTCATCTGACTAAGTCTCAAGAATGTAGAAGTCAGTCGCTACCACATTCTCCGTCGGGCAGATGGAAGTTGACGATTAATTCTGATTTCAAGAAACCAACCATAATACGTTTGTGACTGTTAATGTTGCGACATTTATTCTTGAAGTATTGTCCGAATATTGATGTCTTTGAAAATGGGAGTCAGAAATGTTACTTCCATTTCTTCGTGTATATTGACGATTTCTTCCCGTACTTCAATGGAGATGATTTCTGCAGATTCCGATATTGTAGGCTTATCGTGATAATCCGGCAATTTTCTTGTGTATGGCCTTTTCCTAAATAATTATTTTTGTTGTGTTCGTGGTCCACGGAAAAAGCGATGGAACAGCGCCCGGTTTTTATCTTGCTCTCTCACCTTCAAATACAAACGCATAAATTCAGTGGTTGTTATCGAAATGTCTAATCAGTTTATAGGTACAAAATAGGAATTATTTCCCTTTGTAAGTCACACTTATCCAACACAGTTTTCGTGAAGTCATCGGGTTGTAAATGATGGAAACACACTTTAATATATTCGGTCAGATTTTTCTCACCGAAATTTTTCCTTCTAATAACATGTGACCATTTCTTCCTCATTTCTTTATTTTGTGGAAATTGGTGAAACGAAAACGGGCTTCCCTGATTTTTGCAAAGAGGAACACTGCAATAGCTCGGCAAAGTCACGAAAATAACAATGTAAACAACTTAAATTCGTACATATTAGCGGCATGAGAACACAGGAGACAAATGAAGAGCACCTTGCGCTTACCCAGTACAATAGCAGTGCGCTCTATCGGTGCTAGTTCTATACATCCCTATTATCCAATTGTAATGGTTGGTACTGGGAGTATTTGTGTCATATATGACTGTAATAATTATAAACAACAAAGTGACCCAAAATCTTTCTTCAGGTTCCCAAGAAATAAGGAAATGTAAGTATGAATTTATTGTAAACAAATAGCGTACCATTACATTTGATAGTTCGGTTTTCTTTTAATACAGAATGCTTTTACAATATAATTTAGTATATTTTAGCCTGTTCTTTATGTATTTATTTATAGATGCACGCAGTGGGTTATTCGAAGCCGAAGAGCTGACTTAGATGACGTATTGAATAGGGATGGCCCAGAACATTTAAACAGAACTCATGTTGTATGCTCAGACCACTTTGTGGAGAAATATTTCAGGAACAAAAACTTGTTAAGTCAAGGGTAAGATCTTTGTAGGTTGTTGATAGTAGGCCTAATGTTAATATTGAAATAACAGCATAACGTAATTATAAAACGTGGTGAATAGGGTACAGTAGGCCTAACATTTAACAACATGCTTCAATATTTCCGATTGAAAGTGTACGTAGTTATTTATTGTTGTTATAAGGGGCGGAACAGCGAGGTCATCTGCCTCTAAAGTGTACATATTGCACTATTAAAGCTAAAGGAGGTTGGGGTAATCTAACAAGTTCAGAAACACAAATTTTAATTTTACTGACTTCATTAGGAAATATATGAGAAGGTAACTGTTTTTAGCCTACTTTTCACATTTTGCAAAAATGAGGAAAAAGTAGTCTTATGAGATCGGGCAAATGTGTGTCTGTCTGTCTGTCTGTCTGTCTGTCTGTCCTTCTGTCTGTCTGGCTGTGTGTGTGTCCCCCCCTATCAACTCCTAAACGGCTGCAGCAATCAAAACCAAATTTAGTATGAGTAAAGATGTGCACCGGAATAGCTCACGTCCATATTTGAAAATGATGTCAGTGCTACCAACTGCTGAAAAAACGCACTAGAAATTTGAGCTCCATGTTGGATATCCTGCAAGGTATGCATAGGAGCTATTCCAAAATTGGCACATATGTAGATAATACTATTTCAGTTTAATTTCCAGGAGGCCAACCATGACAGTGTTGCCAAAATAATTTTAAGCCTTCTGATAGGTCCAATGTTTAAATGCATATAACTTCTACACTATCAACTGGATTTCAACCAAATTTTGTATGTAATATCTGTACATAAACAGATATGACTGAGCGTATTCCTAAGAGCCACCAGGGCTGCCAACTGTTAATAATAGCTCTCTCTATTTTTTTTATCCAAATACCAATATATCAGAATGTGTGCAAGCCGACAGCTTTAAACTATGCACACGTATAGTACCTGACATGTTTGATTAATTTTGGAGTAACTTATATACGTCAGTTCTACCAACATGATTCTAAGCCTGCTGATAGGGCCAATTTTTAAATACATGTAACTTCTATACTATCAGTAGGATTTCATCCAAATTTCGCATGTGCTATGTGTAACATATCAGATATGACTATAAGTATTCTTCAGTGCAATCAGGGCTGCCAACTGTTAATAAATGCTGTCTATATTTTTTACCCTAATATCAATATATCAGAAAGTATGCAAGCCAACAGCTCTATACTTTGCACACGTATAGCACCTGACATTCTAGATTAATTTGGAGTAATTAATACAAGGCAGTGCTGCCAACATGATTCTATGCCTGCTGATATATCTAATTTTAAAATACATGTAACTTCTATACCAAGAAGTGGATTTAATCCAAAATTGGCACAAAAAGATATCATAATATTTCAGATTATTTCTGACCAGCACACGCATGGTATTGTTGGCAACATGCTTTTACGCGTGCTGATAGATCCAGAGTCTAACTGCAAGTAACGTCCATTGGACTTCAACCAAATTTTGTATTCTGTACCTTAAGAGATGGAACTAAGAATATATTCAGTCACCAGGGCTGCCAACTGTAGTGCTCTATTAGGCTACATTATACCAGGTATATTTTGAACTAATTAGATATTTCGATATTACCAACTTAATTTCGTCATTATTCTAGATAGGTTCATATTCTGTAGAATAATCATTGGCATGAAAAGTAGGCTGTATAGTTCTTAACGGAACTTCTTGTTTTTTAATGTAATTAAGCGTGTTCAACTCGTTCTTAAATACCAGTATGTCAAAAAGGATAGATTAAAACCAAAGGAAGCTTGTAGTTTAACGTGACCGTTAATCTTGAGATCATGAGCCACGGGACCTCCTATTTACGTGGAATCCGAATCACAGGACATGGCATTTCACTTCTAAAATCTCACATGCATTGACCGGGAATCGAACCCGGACCGCCTTGGTGAAAGGCATACAGCTAGACCGCTGAGCCACCACGCCCCCCTAGATTAAAACCAATGTCCTAATATTTCCTTGTAATTTTCAGTATTTGGCCCGGTGCAGTGCCTTCAGTTCTACTGCCTATGGCAAAGCAAACCATGTGCAGAAGCAGTCCAAAGAAAGAAAGAAAGAAAGAAAGAAAGAAGGAAAGAAAGAAAGAAAGAAAGAAGAGGAATTGGAACCAAAAGAAACAGCAGATAATTATGAGCCTATGGAAATCCCTGAATGTAGGGAAGAAGAACAGTGTGAAGAATGTGTTAAGGAGAAGAAGAGGTTCAGACTGTCTCAGAAAGCAGTGGGCACGTACAAGAGATTTAATATTAAATTGAAAACTGAAATTCGTCAACTAAAAGTTAAACTAAAACAGAAGGATTACAGTGTGTGTGTAGAAGAAATAATGTGTGTAATGATGTTGCAGGAAATTTCATCAATCTTCAGACAATACTTGAAAACAGGAAGGCTCAGGGACGTAGGTATACAGAAAAAGACAAAAGTTTCTCTTTAGCTCTGCATTTTTGCTCAGCGAAGGCATATAGGTTTTTGCAACAATATTTTTGTCTGCCAACCACTAGATCACTGCGGAGCTGGTTAGAAAATGCAGAGATAAAGCCTGGTGTAAACAAGATGGTCCTTGACTTATTGAAAATTATGTGTGAAAAGATGGAGGCTAGGGAAAAAGTTATATCTGTGGTATTTGATGAAATGACTCTAAAATCACTTTTGACCTACAGTGCACAGAATGATTTGTTTGAAGGTTTTGAAGACTTTGGTTCACATGGTGAATTAATAGACACAAATGCAATGCGACCACTGTGCAACCAGGCTATAGTGGTAATGGTCAAAGGTTTACATTTGAATTTCAAGCAAATCATAGGGTATTATTTAACCAAGGGTGCTATGAAAGGTGAATGCATAAAAGAAATGCTAGTTCAGGTGATAATAAAACTTGAGCAGACTGGGTTAATACCAAAAGCTGTAACTTGTGATCAGGGTGCTAACAATGTAAAGATGAGACAGATTTTAGGTGTAACTTCTGAGAACCCTTTTACTGAAGTCAATGGAGAAAATATGTATTTCTTTTATGATCCACCACACCTGATAAAATCAGTGAGAAATAATCTTAAGAAGTACGATTTCCACTGGGAAGGGAAAATTTGCAGTTGGGCCCACATTGAAGAAGGTTATAAGAAGGATGCTGGAATGGTACCTCGACTTGCCCCTCGCTTGTCTAAGAAATGCATCACACTCCCTCCATTTTCTCCAATGAAGATATGTTCGGCAGTAAGGGTTCTAAGTCACTCTGTTGCTGCAGGCATGTTAGTGCATGTAGGGTTTAATTCCTTGCCACCAGCTGCTGCTTTCACTACTGAATTAATTGAAATCTGTGATATTTTGTATGATATTTTCAACTCGTCAAAATATAGCAGTCCAAAGCAATATAGGAAGCCTCTTTGTAACAAATCTGAACATTTAAAGAAGCTTGAAGAAATCAAAGAGGTTTTGAAAAATATTGTTGTTCAAAATAAGTGGCCAAGCAGTAAAAATAACCCACAGTGCATCAAAGGATGGATAGACAATATCACAGCTCTTACTTTACTGTGGAAAGAACTTAGTGATAGGTTTGGTTTCAGCTTTCTATTTACTCGAAGGTTGACTCAAGACTGTATTGAGAATGCATTTTCGATCATAAGAGGGAAAGGAGGTAATAATGTAACACTTGATGCCTCTAAGTTTCGCAGTGCTATAAGGACAGTAGTGGTCAACAGTTTGCTTTCCCCATCCCAAGGTGGTAACTGTGAAGTTGATGCTGCATCATTCCTAGTAAGACTAAAGGACTTAGAAAAACGGACTTTCATTGCACCTGTGACTGTAATACCTAGTGAGGTCACTGTTGATGTGTCTGTTTATGTTGATTTCCTTGTCATTGAAGGTCCGCAGACAAATGCCTGCAATTATGTTATGGGTTGGGCCTGCAGTGGACTGGAACATGAGGAATGTAAAATGGCTCTGGCATCATTCAACGATAATGAACTTGACGTTGGTAACTTTCTCTTACAAATGAAAAAGTATGAATTGAGCAAAATGCTTTTCCCTAATGAGTGTGCTCAAGATCTGTCGCACAAAATGTCAGAACTATTTAGATGCAATTTTGATCAATTTTTGATTGAAAGCACGCATGGGGTCAAACTCAAGATGGTTAATTTACTTACGAGTGAATGTGCCACACCGGACGGAGTATGCAAGAACTGCATTCTGTTGTTGGCTAGCAGATATTTTGCAGTCTTCATAAAGGCATTTGTGAATAAGACAAATGATTCTTCTGAATCGTATGTAAACATAGGAAGTGTTAAATTACGAAAATTAACACATCAATAAGTGTTAATGCTTACCGGTATGTATGGGTATATTCCAGACTTCAGTAACCCACACCAATACCATGTCATGAATTATTTCCAGTATTTTTAGCCTACTTTCGATGATTTTTGCAAAAAATGAAAGTAGACCTATGAGATCAACACTTGGCGAAAAAAGTGTGTCTGGCTGTGTGTGTGTGTGTGTGTGTGTGTGTGTGAGTGTGTGTACTCTGAATGTCTGTCCCCCCTATCATTTCGAACACGGTGAATGCGAATTGAACGAAATTTAGTGCAAAGGTAGCACTAGCAAAGGACACCACAGTGTCATGTTTTATATCGCCGCCATCTTGATGGAAACGTAATGGCGGCCACACAAATGTTCAAAGCTTAAATCAAATTACGACTACCCTAATCATCCGATCTCTACCAAATTTTGCAACAACATACCTTTATGGGGGGAGCATCCTTTGACCAAACTAATAGGTCATCAGCGTAATAGTTTGCGGATGGCGGCCATCTTTGTGTGAAAATCGATTCCCCCTATTAATTCGAACACGGTGCAACCGAATGGAAGGAAATTTGGTACAGAGGTAGTACTAACAAAAGGCACCTCAGTGTCATGTTTTATATCGCCGCCATCTTGACGGAAACGTAATGGCGGCCACACAAATGTTCAAAGCTTAAATCAAATTACGATTAACCTAATCATCCGATCTCTACCAAATTTCGCAACAACATACCTTTATATAGGAAGAATCCTTTGACCAAATGAATAGGTCATTAGCCTAATAGTTTACGGATGGCGGCCATCTTTGTGTGAAAATAAATTCCCCCTATTAATTCAAACACGGTCAAACCGAATGGAACGAAATTTGGTACAGAGGTAGCACTAGCAAAGGGTACCTCAGTGTCATGTTTTATATCGCCGCCATATTGACAGAAACGTAATGGCGGCCACACAAATGTTCAAAGCTTACGTTAAATTACGACTAACATAACCATCCGATCTCTACCAAACTTTGCAACAACATACCTTTATGGAGGGAGCATCCTTTGACCAATCTAATAGGTTATTAGCCTAATAGTTTGCGGATGGCGGCCATCTTTATGTCAAAATTGATTCCCCCTATTAATTCGAACACGGTGGAACCGAATAGAACGAAATTTGGTACAGAGGTAGCACTAGCAAAGGGCACCTCAGTGTCATGTTTTATATTGCCGCCATCTTGACTGAAACGTAATGGCGGCCACACGAATGTTCAAAGCTTAAATCAAATTACGATTAACCTAATCATCCGATCTCTACCAAATTTTGCAACTACATACCTTTATGGAGGGAGCATCTTTTGACCAATCTAATAGTTTATTAGCCTAATAGTTTGCGGATGGCGGCCATCTTTATGTCAAAATTGATTCCCCCTATTAATTCGAACACGGTGGAACCGAATAGAACGAAATTTGGTACAGAGGTAGCACTAGCAAAGGGTACCTCAGTGTCATGTTTTATATTGCCGCCATCTTGACTGAAACGTAATGGCGGCCACACGAATGTTCAAAGCTTAAATCAAATTACGATTAACCTAATCATCCGATCTCTACAAAATTTTGCAACTACATACCATTATGGAGGGAGCATCCTTTGACCAATCTAATAGGTCATTAGCCTAATAGTTTGCGGATGGCGGCCATCTTTATGTCAAAATTGATTCCCCCTATTAATTCGAACACGGAGGAACCGAATGAACGAAATTTGGAACAGAGGTAGCACTAGCAAAGGGCACCTCAGTGTCATGTTTTATATCGCCGCCATCTTGACGGAAACGTAATGGCGGCCACACAAATGTCCAAAGCTTAAATCAAATTACGATTAGCCTAATCATCCGATCTCTAGCAAATTTAGCAACAACATACCTTTATGTAGGGAGCATCCTTTGACCAAACTAATAGGTCATTAGTCTAATATTTTGCGGATGGCGGCCATCTTTGTGTGAAAATCGATTCCTCTTATCAATTCGAACACGGTGAAACCGAATGGTACGAAATTTGGTACAGAGGTAGCACTAGCAAAGGGCACCTCAGTGTCATGTTTTATATCACCGCTATCTTGACGGAAACGTAATCGCGGCCATCCAAATGTTAAAAGCTAAAATGTAATTACGACCAACCTAATAATCTAGTCTCTACCAAATTTTGTAACACCATATCTTTATGTGGGAAACATATTCTGACCAAACTGCAAGAACATCAGCCCAATAGTTTGCAGATGGTGGCCAAGTATGTGTGCAAATCGATTCCCCCTATCAATTCAAACACGGTGAAACCGAATTTAACGAAATTTGGTACAGAGGTAGCACTAGCAAAGGGCACCTCATATTCATGTTTAATATCCCTATAGCACGTTGTATTTCAACAAGCTACTACAACCAACATTCAATCATACTCCTTGAAAAGGACAAAGAGTTATAACAATACCCATGCATTTAGGAGAAAGTAGGCTATATGTTCTTTCCTGAACATCTTGTTTTGAATTCTATATAAATTGTACAGAACCAAGTATCTTTTGTTTCTTTTAATACTAATCTTTAAATTATTTGCTGCCTAAATATCAATGCAATTTCGGTCGGTGCGCACTCAAAAAAAGTCCTCTCGGCACGCCGGAAGGCGGAGGTAGATTTCATCGGGCAAACTTGGGGATAGGCAAAAAGAGGCAGAATATGCACGTTTTCGTAGAAGGATCAGACCTCATTTATTGCGAGAAAATATCTTATAATTTCAGCTTAATTAACTTTGTTTTTCGTCATTATGCAAGGTTTCGACACTGATGTGTAACTATGTAACGGTCTGTTACTTCTTCACGCAAAATTATATCTCCCGCAGAGATTTTCGTTGGTTCCTCAGTTTAGGGACTGTGACAACGCGGTCATGTAACCCCGTGTACTTTGGGTGAGTGTAGAATCTGTCTGATAAACGGTGTGAATTGTGATGGCTGTATTAGTCTGTAATTTAGGTAAGGACTGCAGACGGTCAATTTCAAGCAGTAGTTCCTAATGTGTTACCAGATACTACCGTAAACGACACCTATCTTTGAACTTGGCTACGAGATGCCACCGCAACCAGCAACTCGCAACGAACGTTGGTTCTTCCCCTCCAAAGGAAAGCATACTGAGGGATTTTTAGCGCTCTTAGAAAATCCGACGACATCGGCCGGCTTTTAACCCGCGAACTTGGGCATAGAAGTTCAGCATACCACCAGTTAGGCCTACGTCACCGAGGCCGCTTCTCTCTTAGTCAGATAGAAAACTGAACGTGATCGCGTGCAAGTGCGTTGTCATGGCAACGTCTGATGGCTCATCCCTCATCAATTTAGTAGTGTTGTCATGGCAACCCCTGATGACACTTGGCATTTTCTTCTAATTCTGAAAATATCATTTTGCTCATCCCTTGGCGTAATGGTGGGTCATATCAAAAATTATTTCAGACAAATTTTTAGGTAATTATTAGGGAAATATTTTCCATTTTGTAGGGTTTTGATATTGTGCCTATTAAGAGAGATATGATTAATGTTTCCCGAAAAACCCTTTTTTTTCCCACCCCTTTGGTCAATGGTTGGTGCTATCAAAAACTCTTCATACATAAATTTTTGGGCCTTATTCGACACATAGTATGAACTTTGAATGGATTCGATATTTCAAATATTAAGAGAGTTATAGCGATATTTCACGTTTTCGATAAAAGACCCCCCATTTTCACCCCCGTCGACCGATTTTGCCCATTAACGAACTAGACCGAGATTTTATAGGGATACATATTATGTAAAACATTCAAATTGATTGGTGCAAAATTGCGGTCGTTATCGTGTCCACAAGAAAGTGATATATGTATATATATATATATAAAAGTGAAAGTCTGTATGTATGTATGTATGTATGTATTGAACCCTTCAGTATCGCAGTGTTTATATGCAAGAATCTTGATCAAGGGTTCGCGCTCAGTTCATAGTGTGATGTTTACGTTCGCCAAACAACATGCTCTACTGAGGGAAGGGTCATAGGATTAAAACTATAATTAAGAAAGGAAGTGACAAGACGTAAAATAATAACATAATTTAATGACTATTAGTGCAAAAAATGAATATAGACAACAACAATAATAATATTCCTCCCTGAATCTTCCCATGACAGAAATATCTATCAACGTTGAGGAGTCAGACGGATCTCCTCCTCATAAAAATGTGGATCCAAGTTCCACTAACTTGCATTGGGATTTTATGTACGCGTAATGACTAACTACGAGGAATGAGTACTTGGATGACTGTTCGTTTACAGCGGGTAACAGCCACGATGCTTACGAACAATCATCTCGTAAATCAACGTTTACGGATATAGGACACAACAGTAATAAAAACCCTTAAAATTAATGCTGACACACAATCTAAAATCTAATATTTACAGGAATCTCCCTCGAGACCCTCATTCAGTGCGATGACGCATCTGACAAATGAGCTGCCAACACGGCCAATTGCTCAATACACAAACAAGGAAAAGACAGCATCGCACGTGACTGCACGGGTCACTGATACGGAACATAAACATGGAATGAAACCAACAACAACAAAAGCCTCACCGGCTGAGATTACCTTATATGAACAAAAATGCACGTTAAGCTAACGCTTCGGAGATTATAGTGATTCGTATGCAACTCCCATTTATTTAAACAATTTTTATCATCGATCAGTTCTTATTCTGTATTTCAAGTATTATTACGGAGCCAACAAATACTCCACTAATGACCTCGATGCAATCTTTTCAGCCCGCCTTGTGAAAACAGCTTCCCCCTTCCTCAACTCTTGTCATCGTCCAGCTCCAGTGTGTAAAAATAACTTGACCAACTGTCCCGTTATCTCGTAGAATCAACAGCAACAAATCTCAACCACATAAACATATGGTAAGACATTAACCGATATTGCCAAATATGTCCTCGCAAGGTAACGATATGGACTCGGCACCAAGCTGACAGAAATCAGTCTACGCTGAAATTCCCGCTTGTAATGACCAATAAAACACACACACACTCTGCTGGGAATGACATAACACTTTTCACACAGGTCGGTTGAATCAGATGCTCACAATCTATTTAAGAATATTAAATCCTACGAGAGAGCTGACTGCTCTTCGCCACAACTCACATTGCTCCAAAGGCAATAAACTCACTGAATCTGATCAATAATAAACATTACCAAGATTAATTTACCCTCCAATCTACTGTATGATTATATTAATTCAGTCCTACTTCTGAAACACAATATATCTCCGAGAGACGTTTCTTAACCGCATTGCGTACACATATGCAAACACGGTTGTCCACATAGCCACGTTAGTTAAAACAAACAAACAAGAACTTACGACTATGAAAAATTGTGCGAGCTGTTTCCATGCAAAAGGTGTGTCAGACCAAAACTCAATACACTACGTTAATCAACACAAGCAAGATATTTACAAACAAAATATGTTCCATATACCATAAGTTAACTTGTCAGATAATAAGAATATTATTCAGTACTCATCCTCGGCCAGTCACCCGTCAGCGAACGTCTGCAGCCATCTCCCTACTTAATGCTGCTTAGCTCATCTCAAACATCTCGACGGAGTGTTGACAGTTCCAAACTTCTTCCAGGATAAGCGATGTCATCTCTCGTGCTGATGCAAAAAGTTATAGATTATTACACACTCGATATCTGTCTACTAAATTCACCGTTTTAGGTACTTATTTCCCCAGAACAGTCTGTTGGCGAATTGTCGATGATACTGTCCCTACAACATAGTACTGTGACTATCTATCACACTGAATTTACAACACATTTTAATGAAATAATAACTTGTGTCTTCCGACTCACAAAATATAATGGTAACCTGTGTCTTCCGACACACAAAATGTAATAATAACCTGTGTCTCCCGACACACACAATTTAATAATAATGTCTTGGCTCTCCACGCCACTTATAAATGAACTGGCCCTAGGTATCGATAGGGGGGGAAATTATATAAAAATTTCTCAAAATAATAGTGGTACAGGAATGAAACAAATATCACTGAACTCGTAAAATTGCGCAGGTCATGAATATGCCCATTAATTCTAGAATCGATCGTAGAGATGTTGTCTAGCCGATCTCCCGCGTTAATGCTAGCTATCGCGTGCCCAAGCTAGACTTGGCGCGTTCGTAAGCATTCATCTCTCATTGGTTCCACTTTTTTGTTATCTTCGCGGTTTTTATCAGACCTCGGCCTCGTGGGAGTGTCCAGTAGTACCATCAGCCACTCACGTTACTGCATTATATTTTTCTAGGCGCGAATAGTACAATGAACATGCCATAAGCGTGTCTCACCACGCGTCCCTTCTATTTTGAGGTAGCCACCACCTGTCCTTCTGAAACATTGCTAGGCTCTTTCTTTTCACAATCCTTAAGTATTTAGCCTTTTGTCAAACTGCTGCAGGTATGTCCCCACTGTCTCCAACAAATGCTTGAAGTTTCCTCATCTTCGTCTGGCTATTTAATGACGCTGGTGGAAATATTAATTAAATGTAGAAATAAAACATCGAATCATTTATCCATCAGAGGATAAAGGGTTCAGTATGTGGGTTGGTTCCGTATACAAATCTACTCCGTTCCACCAATCTCAACCATATTTTGCATACACATATTTTAGGACCCAGAAGGAACCACTGGCTACATGAATTTTCTATAGTCTATCTCATTCTTCTGATTTCGGCCTTTTTGCACTCGAGCAAAGGCAAATAAAGTCAGAAAATATACTGATAAAATAATGGCAAGGCTGGCCATCTCCATGGCAACACTAGCTCAAGACGGGGCCACCAAGTTTCTATCTATTTCGGTGAGAGGCCATGCTACACCCACTGCCAGCTAGATCGCATCCCTCCAAGCTGCTTTAAACTGCCTGTCCATTTAGCACAAGATAGGTTGCAGCATCAACCCACTGTGATCGCCGCGGCATTTTCTCTGCCAGCTGGATCGCATCCCTCCTGGCTGCTTTAAACTGCCTGCCCATTCAACACTCAGACGCGTACTGGATATACTGTATATTAATTCACCACTAGGTTGCAGCGCCAACCTTCCGCGGCTTTTTTATGGGACGATACCTGAAACGAAGGGTTTTTAACTTTCGAGGCTTAATATCGAGATCGAAAAAACGCGAAAACATGGCACTAAGTTAGTTGTTTTGTTATTCAATCAGCATAAAGTATATGCTATTAATTCAGACACATACTTACAAGCAAATTTTCAGTACAAAGGAAATAAAAAAATACAAAACGAAGGGTTTTTAAGTTTTGAGGCTTAATATGGAGATTGAAAAAACGTGGAAACATGGCACTAAGTTAGTTCTTTTGTTATTCAATCAGCATAAATAATATGATCATTTAGACGTTCACGGCCCGTGATACTATCGATAATGTAGAATTTTGGGCTTATGCCGTGTTTTATTTATTAAAACTCGACGAGTTTCGAAAGAAACCATGTTTGTCTTTATCAGGAATAAATGGAAATACGACTAAATTGTTGCTAAGAGAAAGCAACAAAGAAACTAAAATAGGTGCCTTAAGATGGACGCCATTATAGCCCCATGTTAGGGACAACGAAAAGCAGCAGTGGGTATCTACAGAGGTCCCTGTACTTGTGGCGAGGCTTATATCGGGCGGACTTCGAGAACGATATATACTCGCATTAAGGAACATAATAGATGTATCAGGCTCATTCAACCTGATAAATCAGCTGTTGCTGATCATGCTTTATCAACTGGCCATGATGTCATGTTCCATGGAGTGGATGTTCTTGCCCGTATAAAGCAATATCGTCCCAGAATCATCAGGGAGGCGGTTGAAATACGTAAACACCCAGATAATTTCAACCGCGACACCGGCTACATTCACAGTGTGTCCCGGCTACTTAATATCAGAACCCTCAGAAAGTAATGCACTGCTGCATTTCGTTGTCCCTAACATGGGGCTAAAATGGCGTCCATCTTAGGGCACCTTTATTAGTTTCTTTGTTGCTTTCTCTTAGCAGCAATTTAGTCGAATTTCCGTTAATTTCTGATGAAGAAAGACATGGTTTCTTTCTAAACGAGTCGAGTTTGATTAAATAAAACACGGCATAAGCTCAAAATTCTACATTATGGACAATATGATATTTATTTATTATTTATCGTGTGGTTAGCAACTAGATGAATTACAATATAACAAATGTATATATTGTACCAGTTCGTCCGAGGGATGCGATGACCCATCTGCTATTACATCGCATTCCTGGATTTCCAGGACAGAGTGGAGTTAAATGAACATGAAGTCAAATAAGGAATGTGTCGGAAATTCAGTTGAAATATCACAAAAGCAGAGGATAACACGAGATAAAGTATCTCCAGGGTCGTTACGGGTTTAAATTTAATTTAAAAAATTACAATAGAAATGGGCGCCACCAACTGAATCCCTAGCAAACCACATCCTTCCTGGTTAAGCCTTAATTAAGACAAGGAAAGAATTAGGAAAATCACATCATCAACAGATCACAACTAAGATAAAAAGAAATTTATTCAAACTTGGATAGTCAGACAGAAATATTAAACACACATCCTACCTAAGAGTATGGTCGAATGCCAACGTTAAATTGTCATTGTCCTGAAAATCGAACCATCTCTATGCTATTCAAAGTGTACTTCATCCACATGAAATATGAAAATTTTCTAAAGTTCACTTGGGTTTTCAGGTTCACCGTAGCACTATGTCTATGCGTCACTGACATTCGTGATACCTGAGACCTAACTTCTCTTTAAGTTAACATCATGAATGTGGATGTCAAAAATAATGAATCTGTCTAAACACATATTCTAATCACATATTTAAATATCAACTAATTTTATGGCTTGAATGGCATTATTCAATTGCTGAAAATCTCAGTAAATGCTCCTAGAAATCGAACAATTAATTTACACTATATTTACACTGTCATTAATGATTGCTTGTTTGTGAATCAAAGAAACTTCACTACTCATTGGTTATAATCAACGTCATATCAAAATTAAATATCTCTCACATTAGTTCTCATCTCATAATTCATTATATTCAAGTCAGAATAATTAATTCATTACCATCCAATCATTTAAATGAATATTATAATCATCAATTCATTATATTCTCTAATTATTCACACACTCTCATTTCATCATCTCATTCAAATCAAATCATCTCAAATCATCCATCTAAATTGTTTAATTCATTAATTCAAGTTGCAATTCTTCAAATTATTTAAATCATATCTCTCATTTATAATTATTTAAATCCATTTAAATTTATTAATCATAAGCTTCTTTAATTAATTATCACCTTCTAATTCAGTTATTCATCAGCTATTTAATCATCTATTAATTTATTTAATTCAGCTTATTTATTCAATCTTTAATTCATCCACTTATTTAATTCATTGATTTATTCCAAAATTTAATTTATCAATAATTTAAATTTTAATCATCTGGTTATTTAGATTTTTATTTCATCGAGTCATTTAGATTTTTATTTCATTAGGTCAGATCATTAATATGCTTAAACTTCAGATTATTATTTTATTAATTATTATTATCCGAAAATCTTGTATTATCAACATTATTTATTTGTTAAATTTCCTAACAAATTGTTTAATATGGGTTATAGAACGTTGTCTTACAGTTTTATCACTTCCAAGTTATATCTCGTATTTAATTATCATGCCAAAAATATTATTGCCTTCACAAAATCACGTTGGATCTCACTATCCAAAACTTCCTCATATACTCTCACTTTATCAAATACCATATTTGAATACCATAATTATTCCACGTAACACCATAACTATTCCACATAACACCATAACTATTCAGCGCACAGCATGAATCTCAAAAATTATGCTAGACTGGGTTCGACAACCTCATGTCTGCCTCAAAATACATTATAAATATTGCAACTTCCACCTGGCAACTTCCAGAAAATGCCTATCACAAACTTCACTTAATCACGTTGCATGATATACAAAAATATATAACTGGCTTCAAATTATTAACGCACACAATCTCCAAGAACTGTAATTAATCTGATCACATCTAGACAACTTCTTAAACGATAAGGAAAAATTACCTTAGTAATCGATATCCAATTCAAGATCTGCTTTCAAATAGAGGATAAATTCTCTTAAAATTCTCAAAATTCACTTCACAGAAAAACACCAATGTGTTATAATCTCTCACATTAAAAATATGTAATACTGATCAGCCTCAAAATAAATCTGACCATTAATGATTCATCTTACAAGATTCAATTACTTGAAATCCTTCTCAAAGCTATCAAACTCACTCACAAAAGAGTATCAAAAGTATCACAGTATCAGCTGTTAAATGAATGTACTCTCAAGAGAGTATAGCAACAAAATATTGGATTGGCAAACAGAATTACAAAATGTAACCCTGTTGACATTTATTTTTAATTTATTTAACAAAATTCGACTAATGTATGACTAGTAGATTCTTGTTTAATCCTCTTACGATCTCAAGTACACTCGGATGATAAAAATGAGGCCCTCGACTGGCAGGTCAGGTGAGTACCACCACGCAATCGCCTAAAGCGAAAGGCCCTGCCCCGTAGACTACCATGATAATGCCCTAGACGATGGGTCAGGTGAGTACCACCACGCAATCGTATAAAACGAAAGGCCCCATCTCGTAGACTGATGAGTGAATGTACCAGATTGGAATCAACGAGTCTCTAGTTGTCACATAAAAGCGATATTCATTCACTTGAGTGAATAAAATCTTAATATCTCCAAACAATCCAATAGAAAAATCCATACTCGCTAGTATGCAATGAACTGACGAAGTAATTTAAATAATCCAATTGTAGATCACGAGCTCGAAACACTCACCACAAAAAAATAACTATCCAAGAAAAACTATCCTTACTGAAAAATGTCAAAAAGACCAAACATCTGCTTAATAAAGCCAACCAATTGTGAGAACGTCGTATAATGGTGCCTGCCATATCATATGGTAACGCCATATTCTAGCAAAATGGAGCAAAAAAATATCTAAGCCATGTCAAAAATAATCGTATAACTCCTACTAGTAATATATACAAGTATGCCCAGTGTTCATGAAAAATCATATCAGGAAAGTCATAACTCTTACAATACCTTCTTATATCAGCTGTCAATATAATTCAAAGATCGCCGATTATCCTCGTGTGTGCCACAAATTTCTCGAAAGATCGACGAAAACATCGTATCACCCACTGAAATAACGATTGACTTCATATTCCAAGTGAATCTGATGTTGAATATCATCTTCTTCAGGAACCGAAACCATCGCTCTGTGGTGCCATCACGTCTCCGTATTCGCCTAGCCCGACATGA
The DNA here is from genome assembly GCA_946902985.2 of Meconema thalassinum. Lineage (NCBI taxonomy): Eukaryota > Metazoa > Arthropoda > Insecta > Orthoptera > Tettigoniidae > Meconema > Meconema thalassinum. The sequence goes on along the minus strand of OX336393.1, from coordinate 437,370,664 downwards.
TGAACTGCATATTATCCATCACGGATATTGTCCAAACTCCTCCATAAAAGTTCATAAATGTAGAGTACCCCATACTCTTCGACTATGTCACGCCACTGTCCCATGCAATGTTCGGTTTGCATATGACAAAAGTTAATCTCCACAGCGGCTGAATTTCACTAGTGGAAAATAAATTATTTTGAAAAGTGTATAAATTTCTGAAACACCCTGTATCTGTGTTCGTAACTGATATTTCATAATTGTTCATGAAAAACAACTATAATGCTGCACGTGCCACTGTTCATAAAGTGCATATTCTCGTAACTGTTCATCTGCCTAAAAGCATTAATGTTGGCCTGACCCCATGGTCGCCTTAAACATTCCGGTCTGAAATGCATTATTTAATAAGCCGTAATACCATTGGAATATATCTAAGTCCATTTGAAAGTTCACAATAGCAGTGTATAATTGCTATCTGCCTGCATAATTAGACTATCGAACACAAGTCCAAACTTATTAAATTTTAACAAAATGTCGAAATAATGTTCATCTGCTTGCATGTCGCCTGCTTATAAAATGTCGGACCCAGCACGCCCTGTTCTGCCTCACTGTTCTGGAATAGTGCGAAGCTGAAAACTGGCCTCATTATATCGCTTCGCTGTACTGTCCTGTATTAAGAATGCGGCTCGAAATAATGTTCTCAATTCTATCACAATGCTGCGTATTACTTTAACGAACTGTAACATTGGAAAAGCATTGCTGTTTCACATAACTGTAACCACGATGTTGAAAATACATCTGTCCGAACACTGGCTCTCCTTACACTTTCACGGCCTGTATAGCTTGCCTTGCTAACCGCTTCTCGCACTGCACACCGTGCTTTTCTTGTCTTGACTGACTGACCTACTTTCGTTCTCCTAGCGTATGCTGCTATCAGCTCTGCTTGCTGGAATACTAATACTGTTTTCCTCGCGCACCATGTGCTGTACTCAGCTCTGCTTTGCGGAATAGTACTGTCGTTTTCTCCGCACCATGTGCTGTACTCAGCTCGACTGGCTGGACTACTACTACTGCTGTCCTCAGACTGTGTGATGAGCTCCGCACAGCGCTGTCACGTGACGTTCCCCTACCTTCTGCGGTCATACGTCACAACTATAATCTCGACCACAATCATATCGGCAATTAAGTTATACCATAACTTAAGGAGTTATCTGCCTTTCTTCAAGTTATCACCATAAAGATTTCCTGATATTTCTTCTCTTCTAAGATGATATAATATCATATTCCATATAGATCTTGATAATACTTCAATATTCCTCCCATAATTCCATCTGCTTGACTGGTAGTGCCACCTTCTTCCTTGGCCTCCTACGTCATTTCCTACCATTCTTCTCGACTCGATCTGAGCGCTATCTTTTCTTCTTTTCCCATAAATCTCAACTTTGGCTCGATGTCAACTGGCGTAGCCGATAGCCTCAACTAGTAATCGGGTACATCTCTCCCGTACATATCCTTTTTTTTTTATCAGACTTGAGAAAATAAAATACTCTCAGGCATTCTATACACAACATATGTACACGATAGTTCTGCAATCATCCTTTACACAGCATAATGATACTTTCTAATGCTGGCTGCGTTAAAAGTCCCCACAACTTCATTAGTATCTATTCCCTCGGTGTACTACAGTATATCTTCTTAAATTAAATCCTCGTCTTTGACCTGATATGTCTCAACAATGATGATGGATTCCCAAGGATTAGTATCCTGATTCGGCGTTAATTTGTCGTTTTTTTCTTCCCTCACCACTTGTGCTTGCCCTATTGACATCTCTAATTACCTCTTCGGATGGTGCACTAGGCTGTCTATTCTCTTGCCTTGATCTCCCATAGTCTTGATTATCCTGTCTTTCGTTGTGATCATTCCTCCTATTATCTTGCCTATTGTTTTGATTGGACTGCTGATTTTGGTTCCAGTTATATCCACCTCGATATCGATTATTATATCTGTTCCTGTTTTGGTATTTGGAATTCTGATCGTAGTTCCTGTATCTACTGTCTCTTGTATCTTGATCATATGGCCTCTCATACGGTCCTTGATATCTATCATTCCCACGAACGTTGTGAATATTTCCTCTGTTCCCTTCGTTTCTTCTGTTTCCCCAGGAATCTCTTATATCTGTCTGTGCTGCGTTATCGACAACTACCGCATTCACTTCTTGCGTGTTTCGATTATCATTCCTTGAAGTTCTGGGTGTCATCTGAGCGCTCGTATAATCCAATCGGCGTAGGATATCATCATAGTGCTCAAGTGTGTTCGCTCCCGATGCTATGAGTGATCGTTGTACCTCAATTGGCAACTGCCTTGCTATAGCTTGCAAAAGTTCTTCTTCTGGCAATGGAGGAATCAAAAATTGTAATTTAGCCAATTGCGAGGTAAAGTAATTTGCATAATGCGTCGGATGCGGCGTAGAGTAATGATTCGAGTACATTTCTGCTCTTACGTTCAGCTGATCCTCTGCACTCCAGAATCTTCGTAAAAATGCTATGGCAAATTGTTCCATGTTCGCAAAGTTACTCCTAAATGCGCGAAACCAAGTTAACGCTGGCCCGTCTAAGGCGCGTTCGACTACCCTTAGTTCTCTCACCTTGGCTACTCTATGTTCCGCCATGTAATCGCAAATATCTCTCAGAAATTCGACTGGTGTGACTCCTGTGTTCCCCGAAAACTTCCTTGGTTTATCAACCAGATTTCTGATTATGGTCACCGGACCTGAGTATCGTTCACTCATACTAGACGTGCTTCTATTCTGATTCGAATTATCTTGAGGGGTTGAATTAGTACTTTCGAAAGTAACATTCTGTTGCGTTTGACTATCTTCTCCCACGCTAACCTCTTGACTGTTCATACTGCGATCTATCGGTGTCTGATTTATCGATACTTCCCCCGTCGTAACACTTTGACTCGTAAAACTATTTATTATAGACTCTAGTTTAGTCATCCTATCTTCTGTTCGCTTTTCCGCTGTCTTGACCTTAATCTCCAAATTATCTAACGACATAACAGTCTGCGTTCTGTTACTCTCTTCCAAATCGTTCTTCAATTTGTCTATCTTATCTTCGCATGTTGTCTTGACTGACGCGACTTGTTCTTTTAATTGATCAACATCTGTCCTAAACTGAGCTGAATCTATCTTCATCGCTTCCTTATTCTCAGTAAATCTCGCTTTCAAATTCGCCATACCTGCGATTAATTTCTCATCCAGCCCTGCACGCTTTTCTTTTGCTTCGGCATCGACCTCACTCTACCGTTCTTCCACTATTGCACCGACTCTATTTTTGAACAATGCTAAGTTTTCATTAATTTTTTGATCTATGTCATCATCAATTTTCCTAATGTCTGCCTACAATTGGTTTTCTAAGGATTTCAAGTTAGAATTAACCTCTCCTAAGACTTCCTCTTTAACTGTCCCAATTACTGACTTTAAACTTTTGATTTCATTACCTAGATTCATTTCTAAACCATTGATCTTGGATTAGAAAGATACTTCGGTAGACCACTCTTGTATTTTGCCTACATCTGCCACTAAACCATCAATGTCGAATCGTAATTTCAATACATCTGATTTAATATCCTTCTGTATAGACATAACATCTGTTCTCAAATTAAGAATAATTTCTTCTTCTCTATTTTCTAACTCAATAATATTTTTTTAACATATGCAAATTTTTCTCTCCTTTCATTTCTACTGCCTTTATATCTGATTGTAAAGCCTTGAATATTTTTTATCATTCTTTAACGTTAATCTCTTCTCCAAACTCGTTAAATTATTTTTCAACTCTGTGTTATTTTCTTCACTACGAGCTTGTAATCTAGTTTCTAACAGTTTAAAACTATCCTTTAAGTTAGATTCACTAGCTTTCAAATTGCTTTCAGTACTATTCTGTAATCTTTCTTCCAATGATTTCAATTCATCTTTACTATTTGACTGCAATCTAGTCTCTAATGACTTTAAATTATTTTCATTGCTAGCCTGTAATGACTTTAAATTTTCCCTACATCTAGCTTCCGAATCATTTATCTGTTCTTTGCTTTCTGATTCCATTCTGGCAATAGTTACTGCAATACTAGACATGTCATTCCGTAACTCTCCTAACACCTTAGCTAAATCTTCCGCTGACATAATTATACCTTTCAATAAACGTTTTATTCAGAGACGTTAGATAGCAACACATCACAATGTATCAATTCCTGATTTCACTTGGGTACAAGAAAAATGACTTAAAATTAAACATGATATAACACTAATATGATTAACATGATCACTGGAATGGGCATACAAGTATATTGTCTGACCAAGTTTAATAAATTTTATAACACCATTAAATGAATTTGAGATCAATCTCTTCGTAATCTAAATCTGATGTGTTTCCATAGAATAAACAAAATCGAAGCCCCACGGATGGGTAAAGCCAATTCTCCCTCTCTCTCTGTACCCGTTCGTCCGAGGGATGCGATGACCCATCTGCTATTACATCACATTCCTGGATTTCCAGGACAGAGTTGAGTTAAATGAACATGAAGTCAAATAAGGAATGTGTCGGAAATTCAGTTGAAATATCACAAAAGCAGAGGGTAACACGAGATAAAGTATCTCCAGGGTCGTTACGGGTTTAAATTTAATTTAAAAAATTACAATAGAAATGGGCGCCACCAACTGAATCCCTAGCAAACCACATCCTTCCTGGTTAAGCCTTAATTAAGACAAGGAAAGAATTAGGAAAATCACATCATCATCAGATCACAACTAAGATAAAAACAAATTTATTCAATCTTTGATAGTCAGACAGAAATATTAAACACACATCCTACCTAAGAGTATGGTCGAATGCCAACGTTAAATTGTAATTGTCCTGAAAATCGAACCATCTCTATGCTATTCAAAGTGTACTTCATCCACATAAAATATGAAAATTTTCTAAAGTTCACTTGGGTTCTCAGGTTCACCGTAGCACTATGTCTATGCGTCACTGACATTCGTGATACCTGAGACCTAACTTCTCTTTAAGTTAACATTATGAATGTGGATGTCAAAAATAATGAATCTGTCTAAACACATATTCTAATCACATATTTAAATATCAGCTAAATTTATGGCTTGAATGTCTGTTAGGTAGTCAGCCCGAAGGCTGGTTGGATCCTCAAAAGCACCGCCGTTACGTTATGTGAGTAGATACCCACAAAAACCCAAGGCAGCGCTATATTGAGGCGTTCTAGGCAAGAAGAGGAGTGAGGTAGTTTGCCATTTCATTCCTCACTGAGTCAGAACAGTAGTCCTAACCCTATGAGTAGAACCTTTCACAGCATCCACAGGCACTGACTGTGCCCTGAATGGCATTACTAAGCACCACCCATACCTCAGTAGCTTCCATATAATCACAGCCATGAGTGAGACTGAGACATCGGTGAATAGCCACCTTTTATTCTAGCCTGTGCCAACTGACAAATGCAAATGTACTGTATTCATCAAGAGATGGCAAACAGGGCTGAAAATCTCAGTAAATGCTCCTAGAAATCGAACAATTAATTTACACTATATTTACACTGTCATTAATGATTGCTTGTTTGTGAATCAAAGAAACTTCACTACTCATTGGTTATCATCATCGTCATATCAAAATTAAATATCTCTCACATTAGTTCTCATCTCAAAATTCATTATATTCAAGTCAGAATAATTAATTCATTACCATCAAATCATTTAAATTAATATTATAATCATCAATTAATTATATTCTCTAATTATTCACACACTCTCATTTCATCATCTCATTCAAATCAAATCATCTCAAATCATCCATCTAAATTGTTTAATTCATTAATTCAAGTTGCAATTCTTCAAATTATTTAAATCATATCTCTCATTTATAATTATTTAAATCCATTTAAATTTATTAATCATAAGCTTCTTTAATTAATTATCACCTTCTAATTCAGTTATTCATCAGCTATTTAATCATCTATTAATTTATTTAATTCAGCTTATTTATTCAATCTTTAATTCATCCACTTATTTAATTCATTGATTTATTCCAAAATTTAATTTATCAATAATTTAAATTTTAATCATTAATTCAAGTCACTCACAAAAGAGTATCAAAAGTATCAAAGTATCAGCTGTTAAATGAATGTACTCTCAAGAGAGTATAGCAACAAAATATTGGATTGGCAAACAAGAATTACAAAATGTAACCCTGTTGACATTTATTTTTAATTTATTTAACAAAATTCGACTAATGTGTGACTAGTAGTTTCTTGTTTAATCCTCTTACGATCTCAATTACACTCGGATGATAAAAATGAGGCCCTCGACTGGCAGGTCAGGTGAGTACCACCACGCAATCGCCTAAAGCGAAAGGTCCTGCTCCGTAGACTAGCATGATAATGCCCTAGACGATGGGTCAGGTGAGTACCACCACGCAATCGTATAAAACGAAAGGCCCCATCTCGTAGACTGATGAGTGAATGTACCAGATTGGAATCAACGAGTCTCTAGTTGTCACATAAAAGCGATATTCATTCACTTGAGTGAATAAAATCTTCATATCTCCAAACAATCCAATAGAAAAATCCCTACTGATGAATAATACATACTCGCTAGTATGCAATGAACTGACGAAGTAATTTAAATAATCCAATTGCAGATCACGAGTTCGAAACACTCGCCATAAAAAATAACTATCCAAGAAAAACTATCCTTACTGAAAAATGTCAAAAAGACCAAACATCTGCTTAATAAAGCCAGCCAATGGTGAGAACGTCGTATAATGGTGCCTGCCATATCATATGGTAACGCCATATTCTAGCAAAATGGAGCAAATAAATATCTAAGCCATGTCATAATAATCATATAACTCCTACTAGAAATATATACAAGTATGCCCAGTGTTCATGAAAAATCATATCAGGAAAGTCATAACTCTTACAATACCTTCTTATATCAGCTGTTAATATAATTCAAAGATCGCCGATTATCCTCGTGTGTGCCACAAATTTCTCGAAAGATCGACGAAAACATCGTATCACCCACTGAACTAACGATTGACTTCATATTCCAAGTGATTCTCATGTTGGATATCCTCTTCTTCAGGAACCGAATCCATCGCTCTGTGGTGCCACCACGTCTCCGTATTCGCCTAGCCCGACATGATGAACTGCATATTATCCATCACGGATATTGTCCAAACACTTCCATAAAAGTTCATAAATGTAGAGTACCCCATACTCTTCGACTATGTCACGCCACTGTCCCATACAATGTTCGGTTTGCATATGACAAATGTTAATCTCCACAGCGGCTGAATTTCACTAGTGGATAATAAATTATTTTGAAAAGTGTATAAATTTCTGAAACACCCTGTATCTGTTTTCGTAACTGATATTTCATAATTGTTCATGAAAAACAACTATAATGCTGCACGTGCCACTGTTCATAAAGTGCATATTCTCGTAACTGTTCATCTGCCTAAAAGCATTAATGTTGGCCTGACCCCATGGTCGCCTTAAACATTCCGGTCTGAAATGCATTATTTAATAAGCCGTAATACCATTGGAATATATCTAAGTCCATTTGAAAGTTCACAATAGCAGTGTATAATTGCTATCTGCCTGCACAATTAGACTGTCGAACACAAGTCCAAACTTATTAAGTTTAAAAAAAATATTGAAATAATGTTCGGCTGCTTGCAAGTCGCCTGCTTATAAAATGTCAGACCCAGCACGCCCTGTTCTGCCGCACTGTTCTCGAATAATGCGACGCTGAAAACTGGCCTTATTATATCGCTTCGCTGTGCTGTCCTGTATTAAGAATGCGGCTCGAAATAATGTTCTCAATTCTATCACAATGCTGCGTATTACTTTAACGAACTGTAACATTGGAAAAGCATTGCTGTTTCACATAACTTTAACCACGATGTTGAAAATACATCTGTCCGAACACCGGCTCTCCTTACACTTTCACGGCCTGTATAGCTTGCCTTGCTAACCGCTTCTCGCACTGCACACCGTGCTTTTCTTGTCTTGACTGACTGACCTACTTTCGTTCTCCTAGCGTATGCTGCTATCAGCTCTGCTTGCTGGAATACTAATACTGTTTTCCTCGCGCACCATGTGCTGTACTCAGCTCTGCTTGCCGGAATACTACTGTCGTTTTCTCCGCACCCGCTGGTCTGCTCACTTCGCTCGCAGCCAGCGGCTTCAAAACCGATTAGCAGCAGCATGTGCTGTACTCAGCTCGACTGGCTGGACTACTACTACTGCTGTCCTCAGACTGTGTGATGAGCTCCGCTCGGCGCTGTCACGTGACGTTCCCCTACCTTCTGCGGTCATACGTCACAACTATAATCTCGACCACAATCATATCGGCAATTAAGTTATACCATAACTTAAGGAGTTATCTGCCTTTCTTCAAGTTATCACCATAAAGATTTCCTGATATTTCTTCTCTTCTAAGATGATATAATATCATATTCCATATAGATCTTGATAATACTTCAATATTCCTCCCATAATTCCATCTGCTTGACTGGTAGTGCCACCTTCATCCTTGGCCTCCTACGTCATTTCCTACCATTCTTCTCGACTCGATCTGAGCGCTATCTTTTCTTCTTTTCCCATAAATCTCAACTACGGCTCGATGTCAACTGGCGTAGCTGATAGCCTCAACTAGGTATCGGGTACATCTCTCCCGTACATCTCCTTTTTTTTTATCAGACTTGAGAAAAAAATACTCTCAGGCATTCTATACACCACATATGTACACGATAGCTCTGCAATCATCCTTTACACAGCATAATGATACTTTCTAATGCTGGCTGCGTTAAAAGTCCCCACAACTTCATTAGTATCTATTCCCTCGGTGTACTATATCTTCTTAAATTAAATCCTCGTCTTTGACCTGATATGTCTCAACAATGATGATGGATTCCCAAGGATTAGTATCCTGATTCGGCGTTAATTTGTCGTTTTTTTCTTCCTTCACCACTTGTGCTTGCCCTATTGACATCTCTAATTACCTCTTCGGATGGTGCACTAGGCTGTCTATTCTCTTGCTTTGATCTCCCATACTCTTGATTATCCTGTCTTTCGTTGTGATCATTCCTCCTATTATCTTGCCTATTGTTTTGATTGGACTGCTGATTTTGGTTCCAGTTATATCCACCTCGATATCGATTATTATATCTGTTCCTGTTTTGGTATCTGGAATTCTGATCGTAGTTCCTGTATCTACTGTCTCTTGTATCTTGATCATATGGCCTCTCATACGGTCCTTGATATCTATCATTCCCACGAACGTTGTGAATATTTCCTCTGTTCCCTTCGTTTCTTCTGTTTCCCCAGGAATCTCTTATATCTGTCTGTGCTGCGTTATCGACAACTACCGCATTCACTTCTTGCGTGTTTCGATTATCATTCCTTGAAGTTCTGGGTGTCATCTGAGCGCTCGTATAATCCAATCGGCGTAGGATATCATCATAGTGCTCAAGTGTGTTCGCTCCCGATGCTATGAGTGATCGTTGTACCTCAATTGGCAACTGCCTTGCTATAGCTTGCAAAAGTTCTTCTTCTGGCAATGGAGGAATCAAAAATTGTAATTTAGCCAATTTCGAAGTAAAGTAATTTGCATAATGCGTCGGATGCGACGTAGAGTAACGTTTCGAGTACATTTCTGCTCTTACGTTCAGCTGATCCTCTGCACTCCAGAATCTTCGTAAAAATGCTATGGCAAATTGTCCCATGTTCGCAAAGTTACTCCTAAATGCGCGAAACCAAGTTAACGCTGGCCCGTCTAAGGCGCGTTCGACTACCCTTAGTTCTCTATCCTTGGCTACTCTATGTTCCGCCATATAATTGCGAATATCTCTCAGAAATTCGACTGTTGTGACTCCTGTGTTCCCCGAAAAAATCCTTGGTTTATCATCCAGATTTCTGATTATGGTCACCGGACCTGAGTATCGTTCACTCATACTAGACGTGCTTCTATTCTGATTCGAATTATCTTGAGGGGTTGAATTAGTCCTTTCGAAAGTAACATTCTGTTGCGTTTGACTATCTTCTCCCACGCTAACCTCTTGACTGTTCATACTGCGATCTATCGGTGTCTGATTTATCGATACTTCCCCCGTTGTAACACCTTGACTCGTAAAACTATTTATTATAGACTCTAGTTTAGTCATCTTATCTTCTGTTCGCTTTTCCGCTGTCTTGACCTTAGTCTCCAAATTATCTAACGACATAACAGTCTGCGTTCTGTTACTCTCTTCCAAATCGTTCTTCAATTTGTCTATCTTATCTTCGCATGTTGTCTTGACTGACGCGACTTGTTCTTCTAATTGATCAACATCTGTCCTAAACTGAGCTGAATCTATCTTCATCGCTTCCTTATTCTCAGTAAATCTCGCTTCCCAATTCGCTATACCTGCGATTAATTTCTCATCCAGCCCTGCACGCTTTTCTTTTGCTTCGGCATCGACCTCACTATACCATTCTTCCACTATTGCACCGACTCTATTTTTGAACAATGCTAAGTTTTCATTAACCTTTTGATCTATGTCATCATCAATTTTCCTAATGTCTGCCTGCAATTGGTTTTCTAAGGATTTCAAGTTAGAATTAACCTCTCCTAAGACTTTTGTCCCAATTACTGACTTTAAACTTTTGATTTCATTACCTAGATTCATTTCTAAACCTTTGATCATGGATTCGAAAGATACTTCGGTAGACCACTCTTGTATTTTGCCTACATCTGCCACTAAACCATCAATGTCGAATCGTAATTTCGATACAACTGATTTAATATCCTTCTGTATAGACATATCATCTGTTCTCAAATTAAGAATAATTTCTTCTTCTCTATTTTCTAACTCAATAAGATTTTTTTTAACATATGCAAATTTTGCTCTCCTTTCATTTCTACTGCCTTTATATCTGATTGTAGAGCCTTGAATATTTCATCATTCTTTAACGTTAATCTATTCTCCAAACTCGTTAAATTATTTTTCAACTCTGTGTTATTTTCTTCACTACGAGCTTGTAATCTAGTTTCTAACAGTTTAAAACTATCCTTTAAGTTAGATTCACTAGCTTTCAAATTGCTTTCAGTACTATTCTGTAATCTTTCTTCCAATGATTTCAATTCATCTTTACTATTTGACTGCAATCTAGTCTCTAATGACTTTAAATTATTTTCATTGCTAGCCTGCAATGATCTCAAATTTTCTTCATTACAAGTCTGTAATCTAGTCTCTAATGACTTTAAATTATTTTCATTACTAGCCTGTAATGACTTTAAATTTTCCCTACATCTAGCTTCCGAATCATTTATCTGTTCTTTGCTTTCTGATTCCATTCTGGCAATAGTTACTGCAATACTAGACATGTCATTCCGTAACTCTCCTAACACCTTAGCTAAATCTTCCGCTGACATAATTATACCTTTCAATAAACGTTTTATTCAGAGACGTTAGATAGCAACACATCACAATGTATCAATTCCTGAAGTCACTTGGGTACAAGAAAAATGACTTAAAATTAAACATGATATAACACTAATATGATTAACATGATCACTGGAATGGGCATACAAGTATATTGTCTGACCAAGTTTAATAAATTTTATAACACCATTAAATGAAATTGAGATCAATCTCTTCGTAATCTAAATCTGATGTGTTTCCATAGAATAAACAAAATCGAAGTCCCACGGATGGGTAAAGCCAATTCTCCCTCTCTCTCTGTACCCGTTCGTCCGAGGGATGCGATGACCCATCTGCTATTACATCGCATTCCTGGATTTCCAGGACAGAGTGGAGTTAGATGAACATGAAGTCAAATAAGGAATGTGTCGGAAATTCAGTTGAAATATCACAAAAGCAGAGGGTAACACGAGATAAAGTATCTCCAGGGTCGTTACGGGTTTAAATTTAATTAAAAAAATTACAATAGAAATGGGCGCCACAAACTGAATCCCTAGCAAACCACATCCTTCCTGGTTAAGCCTTAATTAAGACAAGGAAAGAATTAGGAAAATCACATCATCATCAGATCACAACTAAGATAAAAACAAATTTATGCAAACTTTGATAGTCAGACAGAAATATTAAACACACATCCTACCTAAGAGTATGGTCGAATGCCAACGTTAAATTGTCATTGTCCTGAAAATCGAACCATCTCTATGCTATTCAAAGCCTACACACTGACTTATGTACAGGTACATGAATAAGCCATTTCTCATTAATCACACCATTTGCGCGAGGTTAAAAATCGTAAGTATATTTGACTCCAGAATGATGACTTTATATTCCAAACATTGAATAATTTAAATATTGTTTCCTTTCAAAAATGTGGATGCAATAATTTAAAAATTAAATAGCTCTATGTGAACAAAACGTATAAATTACACCCATTACAACAAAAATGAAGACTATCAGGAAAGTACTGTAATTGTCAGACTAGATCCTTGAGAAATGTGCATATATAGCCCTTTTTTTTTGTTTTTTTTTTTTGTTATTGATGCATTCTCTACTACATTATTGTACTCCACAGTACTTTTCGCCTAGATTTACAGTGAGTTAATATTGCACTTGATTAACTTCAGAGCCTTGGATAACTATGTTTTAAACTCACATAGGGGCAAAGTGAATATACTTTGCGAAATATATTGGCATGTATCTTTCTATAACAAGTAAATACACCTCCCGGGCAACGCCGGGTAAAATAGCTAGTATACATATATACATAAATTATATATAAACTTTTTAACTGACGGTGGTTTTGGGGTCTAGGGGATGTGAAACGTGAAGATATGTCGAAATTTTCCGGAAGTAGAAACATGGTACCCATTGCAATAGTTAGCTTTCTGATGAAATCTACCTAATACTAGGTGTGGGTGGCAAGGAGCGTAATGCTGTCAACTCGCACCATGAGATGGCACTGTGATCGCTGTCTCCAGGCGAGCGCATGCTTTTACGGCGGAGTTTCCGCTATTATCTTTATAAGCTATTTGGTCAAACAACAAACAGATATTTGCACTTTTATCAGTTATTGCTCAATATCGTCTTAACCAGTGTTTCCCAAACTTCTTTTCTTGTGCAGGAATATTAGACAGAATTTGGCCAAAATGAGGAAAATTAGTTTATCAAGCTAAAAATTGGTGGAGAGGTTCCTAGAATAGCCTGGATCAAAATACTAAAAGTCCCAAAAAATCCCTCATTGGGAACATGCCGCCATCTTGGAAAAATAGCCGGCATCTTGGATTTCGTATCCAGCATCGCATTGAACGTCATAACTCGGTACCTGAGGGTGATAGGGGCATGCAGTTTGGTCAGGATAACTTACCAGAATGCAGGCTATCATTTTGACACTACTTGACCTAGATAACAATCGAAATAGCTATTATAAATCACTTAAACAAACTCTCATCGGGTAGCGTTCAAAGTCATCTTGATGTTCAATGTTGATTTATCACCTTTTTCAGTCATGGGACTGAAAAACATACCGAAATAAATGTAGTTAAGCACATCAAAACGCACAAAAATATGTAATCAGCACTTTCATAAACTAAACATTACAGATGTGAGAAGTTGTCAAACATGCGCATGCAACTCGAGGAGCGGCGCGCCGAGGAGGGGGCTTCACAATGCCGGTGCAACTGGTGATGTAAACATATCTTGTACGCGGAACTATGCCCCTTTTTAATGATAAATAAACATTTGACACTTTTATACAGAAGGATAACATCTTATAACCTAATAAATAATAAAAAAACAATAGGTTAATTAATTTGTTAACACAGTAACTTTGCGCTCTAAAGCTTTCTTTCTTAGCTACTTATATTGTATAAGAATATTTACTTTTAATTTTAATAATTATGTATTTTTTGCGCTACGCTCGTATGTAATTAAACTAAGAATGGACTGTCCGTCTACGCGTTTCCGAGTGACGTCCCAGCCGCTGCGCCGTTAGAGCCCTCTCGTTCCCCCACTCCAACTTCCCTGTGTTGCTTAGCAGTGGCGCCGGACGGTCAGCCGGAATGAACGTCTTAAGGTAACGTTTATCATTAAATTTATCATAAACGTTACGCCACAGAAAAGAATCATGAAGCGAAAAATGTGTGTTTCAGTTTGAACTGTCCCTTTATGCTTATTTTGCCGATGTTTACAATCCGGTTTAAAAGTTAATGCCGTTTCCTGTACGTTAAATAATATCGTATGGCCTCGATGCCGGGTGTGAGCTTTGCAATTTGACACCCAGAGGGTAGCTTGCATGTCGAATTCCGTTGTTCCTTGAATCACTATGAAAGTTGAGGAGGTTAGATATCCAACCTCCTTGAACACTATAGCGCTTTCTGGTATAAAAGTCCTACATCAAAAACGATTTTGCCATTAAATTCTATACAACACGTGGAACTTGGGCAAGCTTGCCAAAGGCGAGACTTCAAGCATCTCGAAAAATTCACAGAATGGCTACGTATGCATTCTCCTTTCGACAAACCCCAAGATATTTTGGTGTCCTTATTAACCGGTGTTATAAGTGACGAAACGGTGACCTGCGACTCAGCTTAGGAGATAGGAACCGCGACTTTGAAGAAACTGGAAGGGAGATCGTTCGCCGAAGTTAAACTCCAACGAAAGGACCAAGTTGTCACTCTTGCAGCTCTTGTTGTCCGAGGTGGGACCGTGCCTGTAAATCCAAACCAGCTGTTTCATCGGATTGCGTGTGTCGCTCGCAATGAAGAGGACCTTGAATCTTGCTTTGAATACGAGTTGGCTTTATTGCCGCCAGTGCTGTTCGATGCTTCAACTATCAGAAAAGTTACAAAATCAACTTTACGGACAGTGATAGAGAAGTTGTGTGCACCAATGACCTGTCTTCACAAAGACCTTAACTACGTGTTTGACAGTGGAGATCTCCTGCACCGGGTGGTATGGCCGAAATCGGGAACCTTCGATGATGTTTGTATGAACTACATTTCGTACATCAAGGCGAACTATCATGGGAAAGCTCTTGTAACTTAGTGTTCGACGGCTATTCCGAAAGTACCACAAAAGACGTGGAGCGTATGAGACGACGTGCCAAGACGTCATCTTCTGAAGTTTTGGTGGATTTGGAAGTGCAAGTGGTCTCGTCGCAGCATCAGTTCCTTGTCAACATTTCAAACAAATCAAGATTCGTCGCACTTTTAGGTCGTTGTTTCGAAGAAAAGGGGATTTCAGCTATTCATGCCAAGTCTGATGCTGATCGTCTCATCGTGACAACAGCGATCAAGGAAGCAGAGAAGGGAGGTCATGTGGCAATTGTTGGAGAGGATACCGATTTGTTGATATTTCTTTCGAGCCTTGCAGAACGCGATAGAAACGTCTATATGCTGGTGCCACCTTCAAAGCCCATCCGTAGAAACTTTTTGGCTCTACGGAATTGCAGAAGGCTCTTGGGGTTATGACCGATAATCTTCTCTTCCTCCATGCCATGTCAGGTTGCGACACAACTTCGGCTCCCTACAGGAAGAGGAAAGTACACGCGTTCAAGACTTTAAACAATAACCCAGGTCTTCGCCAAAGAGTTGCTGTTTTTAACAGCGCAGACGCTGCAGTGGAAGAGATCGTGAAGGCAGGGGAAGAATTCTTCGTAGCGTTATACGGAGGTAGAACTACAGATAGCCTAAACAAGACATGGTATAGTCAGTACCTTATGACCATTGCCAAACAACGTCTCCATGCAGACTTCGACTTCTCAAGTCTTCCACCAACATCAGCAGCATCTCGACATCATAGCCTATGAGTTTACCACCAAGCGCAGGAATGACGCGAAATCTCTCTACCACCTACAGAGTGGGGATGGAAGAAGAACAGAATCGGCAAATTTTACCGATCCCAACAGAATCTCCTCCCGCACCAGACTTCCTCCTAAACCTCATCAGCTGTGAGTGAAGACAGGATGCGGCAGGAGATCTTGCGGTTGCCGAAGTGAAGGTCTCTCCTGTTCAGCAATGTCCAGCAATTGCACTGGTGATGGTTGTTCTAACATGCAAGAGCCAGATACTCTTGACGATATGGAGAGTGAGGAAAAGGAGGACAACTCCGAAGAATTGCCATGCAGATCCTCGCCACCTCTTCGCCGCAGAGTAGACTCTTCTGAAAGTTCAAACTTACCAAAGAAAAAGCGTCAAGATTAAGGCAAGTGTCACGTTTTTTTTTACCAACACATGACCAATATTAAACGCGTACGATATAATTCATAGTTGGCCTTATTCCTTTACAGGCACACCGCACTACAACGTCCCGTGGCGGCAGAATCTCCTCTTTTCCGTGTTTGTCGTGTTTGTACAAAAGAATAAGCAAATAGCTGCTTAATTTATTTTCTAATAGTGACGTTTATCTTTCCTTTTCTTTATAAATGTAATATACGCAGCTAAGAAGGAGAGTTTTAAAGCGCGAAGTTACTGTATTAACAAATTAATTAGCCTATTGTTTTTTAAAAATTATTTATTAGGTTATAAGATGCTATCCTTCTGTATAAAAGTGTCAAATGTTTGTATATGTATATCTATCCCTTATTATTCCCGTTTTTCCAACGGGGTCGGGGATGAGATGCGATGGAAGTCTTTTTGGCGATGGTTTTTACGGCCGGATGCCCTTCCTGACGCCAACCTCATGAGATGAGTTAATGAGAGATGAAATGAATGATGGTGAATGTAACTGGGCAAGGATGTGGAAGGAAGCGGCCGTGGCCTGTCAGAAGGTACCGTCCCAGCATTTGCCTGGTGTTGAAAATGAGAAACCACGGAAAACCATTTCAAGGACCGCCGACGGTGGGGCTCGAACCCACGCGTCTACCGAGTCAGCAGAGAGCTTGGCCCCATGACCTAATAATGCGTGTTAGCCAGCGTGGCCACTACTGTCGGTTAAAAGTGTCAAATGTTTATTTATCATTAAAATAAGGGGCATAGTTGCGCGTACAGAATATGTTTACATCACCAGTTGCACCGGCTTTGTGAATTGTGCGTTTTGATGTTGGTGTATTCTTTGGAATACACGGCAAGACAGAGTCAGGTTTAAACATTCCCTCGCATTTAAGGTTAGCTGACCCTCTGTTCAATGTACAAATCCCCATTGACATACTCTTCAGTGCCAATGTTTTCTGGAATTGCCTTCGTAAACAGGTTCGTAAGTTATCCTCAAACGTGGTTGCCAGAGACCCTAATTTTGGATGGATCGTTACCGATCAACTTCCTCATTATTCTCCCCAACCCGTATCTCAATGTTATTTTGCTAATACTGATTTGGAATAGTTCTGGAGGCTCGAAAGCGTTGATTCTCCGAACGTAACCTCTTCAGAAAACGAATTCTGTGAGCAACTTTTCCTGAACACTACCACTCGTTCACCAGAAGGCCGGTTCATTGTTCAGATGCCAAACTTATTAATTCTCAACCCAAAGCTCGAAAGGCTCTCTTTGCCATCGAGAGCAAATTCAAGAAAGAACCTCTTGTTAAACAACAGTACACTGATTTCATGGAAGAGTATGAAACTTGGATCATATGGAAGTTGTCAGCAAATCTGATGACGAATTTCACCCCCCAATTGAAACGGTTTTCTTAAATCATCATCCCGTGTGGAAAAAAAATCCCTTGTAAAGGATAAAATCCGAGTCGTTTTCAATGGTTCATCCCCTGACTTTAATGGCAACAGTCTTAACGATACTCTTTACTCTGGTCCCGCTATTCAGTCAGATTTATCTGCTATACTCTTAAACTTTTGATTATTTCCCATGGCTGTTATAGCGGACATAAAACAGATGTACCGTCAAGTTTTAATCAGCCCGAACAACAAGATCTCCAAAGAATCTTGTGGCGCGATGAAATCAGCAAGCCTACTTATCTTTACTCCTTTCTATCTTCTGTATTTCCTGAATTAGGTCATATTCAGGCCAATAAAGATACCGAGTAATCACCCAATCACCCTAACACAGTTGCAGTTGGTCGAAACAATTAGATAGAGCTCTCAAGGCCTTCGGGCTGACAGTCTACATTAGAATGCATCGAAGCCGGCTCCGCCGGCTTCGATTGCATGGGTCAGGCCAGGCCAGGCCAGAAAATTGAACTTTTTTCATAAAGTTTTAGACGTACGTGTGGTCAAGAACATTCGCAAGCCAGCATCCGAGCAAGTCAGCCGCTACTACCTCCGAGCTCCTGCCACGGCCAGCGAACTGCAGCATGTATTGATGCAAATTGATGGTCCACCTACTGCCGAAACTCAGAATATCCCCTACTCCAATTTCTACACAGCGCATTGCTTTCAAACGACTTCGGTGACAGTTTGATTGAATGCTGGTGCAAATATGGCATTGCCAAGCACACAGAGCGCATGCATCGGTCGGTCAGAGAACTTGGAGAACAGAGATATCCTACCACGCGCTTGCACTCCGATCGCAAATTCAAGTGACTGAATCTCAACAGATATTTATGAATATTTATGTTAAAACATGTACTAAAGTAATAATTATCGTCGAACAAAAACAGTCGTATGCAACTCGCCAATAATGGTAATTAAGACACGAGTATGATTATAAAATGAGCGTAAGCGAGTTTTATAATTTCCATTGCAATTATAGGCTCGTTGCATAATGTACTATTTCATTTCATAAGTAAATCAAACCAAACATAAATAATTTGAGATACTTCAGGTGTGAAATCAATAATTCCAGTAATGCAAAGCTTTGATACAACATCACATAGTATTTAAGTTACGGTATCCTCTTCGTCTGTGTTGCTTGAATCGAAGACGACATTGATTTTCCCTTTCTTTGTTTTGAACAAGCCAATTCTAAACAGGACTGCTCTTCTCGCGTTCCTTTTGCAAGCAGTTCATTTTAGTCCGTTTCCATCTGCCTTACGTTATTCAACCTTGCAAACGACAGCCATCACGAAGAGGGTGGGAGATTGGCCTAACCCTATACCCTACTTAACTGCTGGTTTCTGTATCAAGTGCAGCTTGTGAAACAAGCAATACAGTAGGAAATGTAGCTAGACACAAGTGGCCTGTGGGTATTACAAGCGCTTTGTCACTTTACCCCCTCGAAACTTCCATTTGAACTGTAATTACCTGAAAGCCTCTCTGATGATATTCACCGACGCTTAATGCACAGCGAAAATGACACAAAGTTCACGTCCGTCTACCAACCAACTGGTTTCGTTGCTGAGATACACGGAGATTTTCCAACGGTGTTACGTACAGGAATATTCTGAAGAGGGTATGTTTGAATCTTCAGACTTTTGACTGGTTCGATACAGCACTCTACGTCTCCCTGCCCTGAGCTAATCGTTTCAACTCTTCATAGTTACCACATCCTACATCAACGACGTTTTACATATTCAAACCTAGGTCTATTCCTACAGTTCTTATCCTCGATACTGCCTATACGACTCAGCGGTAACGTTCTCGTCTGTTGTGCCCAAGGTTGCAGGATCGAACCCTGGCGCAGTCAGTTGGCATTTGAGGTGCGAAACTTCGAGGGAACCATACCAGTAAATTTACTGGCACTTCCATTTAACCCTTTATAGGGCAAAAGACTAGGGGTATAAACTATTTGCTTTTTTCTTTGCACATTTGTCATTGGGGGTGACAGATGAGTAGGAATATGCAACAATTTTATGGGTGTGGATTCTATTTTATGAAATATGGTGTGGGGAATTATTATCCCACTGCCCTCACACGACAGTATGTTTTCTTAAATGAGCAATGGGGTAATAATCTCCCACCTCCATATTATGATGATACTCTGTTTATTTTTAACAGGACATAATGTACAAAAACACCCATCACGCTCCATAATTTAAGAAAAAAACGTAACTCCCACGCAACACAAGGTCAGTGACCAATATCATCTTTGCCGAAAACTGCACAAAAAATATAAAAGTGATTTTGGAATGTTAATAGTTAGTATATCCGAATGTAATTCATTAATTTCAAATTAGTATTTACTAAAAACACAGAAAATTAATTTTAAAAATCTTCTATTTTATGGCAAACACCCTGAGCAGGATAATAATTACCATTCTAGCTGAAATATATTTACTCAAGTGACCAAAACCATTATTAACATTGTATTTCAGCTATATACCAGTGTTTACAAATCTCTTACCTTCAATAAAACACCTTCTTCTGTAAAACAATGCATTTCTTTCACTCAACACAACCGAACTGGCGAGCACGTGCACTGTGGAGACCACTGTGATATTGAACCCGCTGAGCTATGGTTCATGTGATATTTTTTTATGACAGAGCATTTATGATGGGATGTTGTACTTTTGAACACACCCAGGAAGCCACGTGAAGCTGAGAGATCACGCGATACTTTTTGAAGTAGCGGTGAATCGCACTTTTGACTTTGGTGAAAACTACTAATTATTTATCTGAGGTTTTATTAATTATTTTTATCTTTCCACAAGACTCAGAATATTCCATTTCGTCATGCTGCATTATTAAAACATTTTGGAGAATGTTTATTTTTACTTTAGGTAAGGTAATACCCTTGCAGATACGCAAAAAGGAACGTAAGTAGTCGCTCAACGACTTCGTTTTGACGACCTACTTTCTAGAGACACCCAGTACCTGGCACTGCGTCTTGAGAATCCGCCTTGTGTAGGCGTGGAATTACATTTGTCCTACGAGACGTAGAAGAATATCCACTGTTGAGCGTTAAAAGTGATTATAAGGTGCCATCGAACACGCTAATACTATTATTCACTGTTGTTGAAGCCCAGTGAACTAAAGGAGCTTGGGAAATAATTATTGGCAAGTATAGTGTATTGCACAACATTGCTGTAACACCACATTTTACCCACGCGTATGTGGAGGGCAGATGCCTAGTGGAAATATACAGGTAATAGTGTTACAATTATCCTGAATAAGTGTGATTATAATTGTATGGGATATTTAAATTGCCATAGTGAAAATTTCATTTTGAAAACGACGTATAATTCACGGATGCTGCGTGATACAAAAGTAGCGTCACTAGCACGTGCAGAATTGTAAAACAGTGTTAGCTCACATGCTAATCCACATCTACGAGATTAAGGCTGTGTCGTATTATATAATTGAAGCCTATAACATTCACGACAAACATTATAATTTTGAAAGTGAGAGGGTGAATTATTACGCAACTTATTTCACTACCCACGTATTTGGACTTTTCTTCACCATGATTGAAGCAGTCACCTTGGGCTAATACCATCCCGGTATGAGGGTGACGTTTCTACGGGAACCAGCATGATGGTGGAACTTCCAGGAAGATGAACGAGAAGGAAGGAACCAAAAATGCCATTTCCAGGCATATCCACGAAGATGTCGACACGGACAAATCGAACCATGGTCTTTGGAGGAGTCCAGATGGGAATCCTGATGAGGAGGATACCGTACCAGAGAGCCAGAGAGGATTTTGTACAACCCTTGTTGTGGAATAGAGAGCTGAGTGAGAGCTCCTCCATTTCGTGAGGTTTTGTCACACCCCTTCCTTGTTCTATTTTCTGGTGGTATAGTAGATTTAATGTAGTTTGTGAACCAACCGCACTCAGTGTCAGCCATTTTTCTAGGTAGGGATGTAACTAGATTAGTTAGATGTCATTTATTTCAGTTTAGAGTGAGACACCCTTGGGGTCAGACATTTTGGTCAGCCCTGGTGCAGCCTGATGAACGTCGTAGAACGTCAATGCCTACTTTTTGCTGAACCTGACCGTAGTCATTTTGAGGCTATTTTGTTCAACCCTACTTGGGGTAATTTTCAAGTCTTTGCTGACTTTAGTTATGGCAATCAGATGCCATGGTTATTAATTAACTGCATTCTTTGCAGCCATCCTTTGTTACACCCCTGACTGTTGATAGAACGGTCGTATCATTTAGGTAGTCGACTGTAACTACCAGTTTTGTAAATGCATTATATTTCATTTTTAATAAGCTCAGAAGCTATTCTTGGTCAAGTTTGAACCTAACAACTAGAAGGAATGTTTCGTTGCCTAGCATCGAACTCAGTTCCCAACGTATCATTAAGCGGATCATTGTAGTGAATCTGCGCCACATTTATCATTTTTTTTTTGCTTGTGTCATGTGAGACACGTTTTTATTTGATGTTATATCAACTGCTGAATTGTATTTTTAAAGCAAAGAGCTCCAGTTATTGTAAGATTACTTTCATTTAGACGTCTTTGGTAGAAAGACGGAATTATATTGTTATATTCAGATTTATTGCGTGTGTTTTGTACACGGACTCTTTAGAGGTCCGTAACCTATGGTAAAGTTTTTTTATGAACTGGCCAGGTGCAGTTTTGTATTGATTAAATCGCCGGCCTTGAATAAACTGGTTATCTAACCCAGTGACCTGAAAGCACGCCTGCTTCATTGTGAGACAGAACTACTATTGACGAGGACAGAGAACGATTTGTATTCGCATCTCCTTTCATTGCTATTTTGCTTATGGAAATCAGTTTCCACTCTTGTATTTGATCACATGTTTTATAGATTTTTTTTTGTTAGTTAAACGCTCTGTTGCGTGTACTGTCGTTTGACAGGTACAGTTATGTCAGGTTTCCTATAGTATGTTGAAGGCTACCCTGTTATAGCAGGATGTTATTGTATGAAGGTATTTTGTGTATGCCTTGTCCGGGACTGATCCCGTTGACCAGATGTTATTGGAAGGTAACTGTCGTGTACAGGCCTATCCCAGATTTATTGAACGCGAGCTTAGCGCCGCTGGTAACCCGTGTTATTGTGTGTCCGAGTTGTTGTACTCGTTGATTATATTCCGACTGTTGAGTCGAGGCTTTTTGGTGGAGAATGATCTCAGTGGAGACACTCCGTGCCCAGGCTATTGTCAATGTTATTCGCCATAAACCTACGATAAACCTATAAACCGACATCTTAATAATAAGACGCATAATTGTTGTAAAACAAGTCTAACTAACGATTCGTTCTATCTAACTTTGTTCTTTGCATTCTGGAACTGTTGACATAGCCGTGCAGTTGAAGATAATTTCCTTGTGAGGAAATGACTAGGACAGTTGACATTTTTGTAGCGACCTGAAGCATGCGCGAACCTAGAGTTCGTAGCTTGTGGAGCTCAGGCCATGCGATGTCAGACGTGGTCTCAACTACGCATTCGTCACGGTAATTATACACATTAGATGACTACGGCTTACAAAGAGTAAACCAAGGTGCAGGCAGGAATTTTTAATAAACTACTGTGTCTATTTCATTATTTATTTATGATGTCAAGTGTATAAATCCTACATGTTACCTTTTGTGTGCTGTTAGCACATAGTTATTAAGCATAATTAAATTGTTTGTTTTTCATGGCTGTACACTTAGATTTTGGATGTAATTGTTTTCTTTTACGGACGTCATCGCCGTAAATTTTGTTAATTGATAGGACTTAGCTAGATGAATTAACGTTAAATGTAAATGTCGAAATGGTACTGCGCCCGAAGAAACCCATCAGTACTTATATCCACAGCTCGAAAAAGGATTGCAAACATGTAAGTTACCCAGCTCACAAACTTACCATGCCTACTAAGTAAAATTGGGAATTTCAGGAACATACAGGATAAATATTATTCGTAAAGAAAATAGTACTACTAGACAAGGTACAAATTTCTACTATCATTTACATTTAGAGCAAATCGAGAAACTCTAATCTCGAGGGGTGATAAGGTTTAATCTCTAGTGAGCGCCTGTATCTATACCTCGTAGTACTATTTTCGACGATGACGACAATGAAAACGGTATCAGCTTAGATAAAAGTTGACTAAGTCGCTAAAAAGCGCCAGCCGTTTATTAAGCTAATAAAACAAGTATAAAAACTGGCTTCCTCCCTCAATATTGTGTCTCCCTGACACTTCAACAAAAATAACTGCAAAAATAAATTTGCACGTGGCAATTATATAGTTAGAAAATGTGAAACGGCGTGTTACTAATTATTGCCCTATTTTATACAGGTCCGCTTCAACTATGAACCGTAGTTCCATATCTAATCAAAAATTATTCATGAACTATGTGCATATACATTCTTTAAGAATCTCTCAAATTTTACACTTCATAATGTCGAAGATTAAATTTTCTTCCTCCAATAAGTCTTTCATCTACTCAATTTTCTTAAACATCAAATATCCAAACATACACCGCAACTATCGTGTTGAAAGTAATAAATACTCGTCATAATCAATTGAACATAAGTGACAAACATTTAAGCTAAGCACTGTTCCTTTTTACCTTTATCTATATATCATGAAATACTGAAATAAGTTCTGAAATTCTTTACTGAGTTAACAATCTTCTGATAAACGTGAATACTGGACGTGCACGGCATTAACCTTCGTTTCCACACTCCTCCTTCATAATTATACAACAATTACTTTCTCTCTTAAACACCCTGTACAGAATCTCCCTTCAATACACTCACATAACTTCACAATTATTGCAATCAATACTAGAAAAACTTAGAGACCCCTCGGCCTCCCTTCGTAAAATTACGTAACTCCTTTACGTTCATATCTCCTTAATTTGCACGGTAATTCAACTATAAACTTCCACTTCAATACATATACTTCCTTTACTTTAACATTTCTCCTCTATACTGATTCTCGTAATTCCATTTCTGCAATAAATCTCTGTACTTTTACTTTCTGATCACCCTGTGATTTAACTTTGTTAACTTTCTTTTCACGTGTTTAAATTCAGCTTTACATTTTATTACAACTTTTCAAGAAATATCAGTAAATATTCATATTCTTAACAAAAGATATAAGTTTGACTTCTTTCCATGAATATATTTGTTTAACAAATTCATCTATGCTTTTTAACGCTCTAAATCTCATTAGACATATGTGTATAATCTTTACGTAATACTTTCGTTCATAATAAATTTCTGACACTCGAATCAACATCATGAGTTGTCGAAATATTCTTTACACTTCGTGACGTTACTTCATAAATATGCTGTACTTAAATTTGATCCAATAAACTTAATTTTACTTCAATTACACTCTTACTCCTTCTTTACTTCGTTCAACGTTCTATTCCTTTTAAATAGTTCACTCTACATTCTTTTAAATAATTTGCTTCATATTCCTTTAAACAATTCATTTATATTCTTTTAAATAATTCATTTATATTCCTTTAAACAATTTATTCTATGTTCCTCTAAACAATTTGTTCTAAGTTCCTCTGAACAATTCATTTATATTCCTTTAAATAATTCATTTATATTCCTTTCAATAATTCGTTCTATATTCGTTCTATGTTCCTCTAAGCAATTCATTTATATTCCATCGCTGTGATAAAACAGATTTAATTAAATTAAATCTAACGCAAATATGAAAAATATTACACGATTTTACTATAATATAACCTTAGTGTTAATAGCATCATCATGCCAAAATTTCGTCCAAGTGACTGAAATTTTCAAGAACAAGGGTAAATAACTCCGTAGAAAAATACGAAAAATCACTATAACAAGATCTACACAAATTTAATTACTTTGACAAAATTATACGTTTTAAATAATGCAGTTAAAAAATTACTGTTGAAAATACTGTTAAAAATACGGTTGAAAAATATGCGGTTGAAAAATATGCGGTTGGTCAATTGGATAATCACAGAACATAACTACAATTCTACATGATAAAAGACAATTTCTTCACTACCTTGTGCTGGCTTCTGGACTGTTGAAAATACCTGCATCTCTCCTCCCAAACCAAACTTGTCGTGTTCCATAGCATCGCCCACAGCTATGAAGACCGGTTTGTGACAGAGCCAGCTGGACTCGTGGTGAATGACCTCGCCGTGAACAGCTCCGCCAGCTCTCCGTCCTCCGTTCACTGCAAGTAGGCCGACTTCGAATCTCCATCTCTTCAGAATTGACATCTGGGTTTCTTCAGAATAGACATCGGTTTTCTTCAGAATAGACATCGGTTTTCTTCAGAATAGACATCACGGTGTTATATTGTCGTTTATGCAAGCGTTTTCGTATTTCAAGATGTGTTAAAACTCTCGTAGAAATGTATAAGTTTTGCTCGGTGATGTTGCGCTTTGCGTAGATATACTGTTGCGCCTTTCATGTTAGTGAATCTGGAATTCAACTGACATCCTTGTAGTATTTACTTCCCTATGCTTTTTGCTTAGCACATGGTAATATTCATATTTCTGATAATGTAATTGAGACCTCCCCGTTGCTGACTTTTAACTAGCATTTTCAATACAATGTTCAAATAAGCTTTTACACGTAGAAATATTTCAAGCTATGTGGAACAACTTTGCATAAGCACTGCAATATATGGTTGTACTGTTCCGTTCTGCTTTATATATTGTAGCTTGCTCCTAAGTTACTGTAAGTTCTGCAATTGCACTCTTCCTTGCTTCCAACTTTTATGAACTGTAGCACTATTAAAAGAATATTCGTTTCTGCTCGAGGTCTTGTCTCGTTCAAATCTCAAATTGGAAAGAACTCTCTCGTCATGTTCTCCGCAGTCCTCAAGTTCCAGTCTCTATTCCTCTCCTCTCGTGGTGTGACGTAACTCCTACCACCTCTCCTCACTTCAGTCCGCAGTTCGACCTTCGTCTCTTCCCCTCTCTCATGACGCAACTCTCACTTCAAGTGGCGTGATGTTTCTCGTAATATGGACCTCCCACATTCATAGAATGGAATATATGTCCTTTTTTAAATCATTCCTACTTTCTTGCCTTTTATAAATTGCATAAGATCTATAGTATTTCACTCATTTCCATACAGTTTTTTCCCATATTTCTCAAATTTTTAATAAATAAAAATTTTCATCCACTTATTTATTTTCTGGGGTCTTGGTTCATCTCCAGATCAGTTCTTGAGTAATGACCTTCAATAAATTCTGGCGCATTTCCCCGTTGCTAATTTAAAGTAAAGTATAGCCTGTACTTTCTTTAATACCAGTAATTTCTCTGTTGCTTGAGACTGAATTTATTTATCTTACTGTATCTGTGGGTAAAATCTTTTCAATTTGGAATGGTTGAATTTTTCAATGGATCTATTATCTTCCACTCTTACAATTTTATAGCAATTGGTACCGTAGACTGTATCTACTATGAAAGTTCCTCTGAACAGGTTAATGAATTTGATATACACTTTCTTCAGTACGTCAGCTTTCACAGGAATCCTGACTAATACAAGGTCACCTTCTCGTAGCGGTCCACTGAATTTCTTCCCTTCTAAACGTTTTAATCTCTTCTCAGCCGCTTTGTTCAACTGGATCCTCGCTTCTTCGATTCTCTGGTCCATCGGTGGTTCGTTATCTTCCGGAATATTGAAGATTCCGTTCCATGGTCGTACGGGTTTCTCTTCAAAATGCAACATGACTGGAATATCGTTGGTGCTCTCATGTCTCGTATTATTGATGCAAAATTCCACTAGTGGTACAATCATTACCCAATTCGCATGATTATCTGCACTATACAAGCGAATGTACTTTGAAAATTCCAGCATAGTTCTTTCAATAGGATTCGTCTCTGGGCTTCGAACTGATGAAAATAGGTGAACAATATCCAACCTATCCATCGCTCCCTGAAATTCTGCAGAAGTGAATTGCGTTCCATGGTCTGTTAATAGTCTCTCTGGTTTTCCCAACTTTGGAATAATGTTCCTCTCCAGGTGATATAAAACATTCCTCGTTGTTGCTTTCTGCATGGGATTGAGCATTACAATTTTGGAGAATACATCCATTGTAACTAACACATACTGGTTTCCTCTGTCTCCTTTAGGTGCAGGTCCAAAAATATCCTGACTAAACAATTCCAATGGTTTCGTCGGAATAATCGCTTTAGGTCTCTCCTTCAATGGTTCAGAATTATATTTATTCTTCTGACACAGTTCACAAGATCTGATCACTATGGTTATGGATTCTCTCATATTAATCCAGTAGAATTTTTCTAACATGGTATAGTATGTTTTGTCAACTCCTCCGTGGCCTATACTTTTGTGTACTAACCAAATTAGTGGCACAATAAGTTCTGGTGGAATAGCAACTCGTACTTTCGTATGTCTGGCATCAATACAGTTTCTCCCACGAGAATATAGTGTCTAGCTTTCCTTCTCGTTTCGAAGTATGAGAGAAAAAAAAAGGAATTCTTCTCAGCTTATCCAGCGTTTCTTGATCTTCGGCATCTGTCTGGATAACATTAACTCTCACATCTTTCTCAGGAATCGGATGTCTGGAAAGAATATCTGCTAGAAGGTTGTCTTTTCCAGGTACATGTACTATCGTGGCATCAAATTGTTGCAAAATCATGGTCCATCTGGTCATCCTATCGCTTGACAAGTCTGACTTCAACATGAATTCTAGTGCTTTATGATCCGTTCTGATTATGATCTTGTGTCCCAGCAATAATTTCTTCCAATTTTGTAGAGCATTTATGACGGCTAAAGCTTCAAGCTCCGCCGTGAAGTAATTCAGCTCGTGCGTGCGTAACTTCCTACTGCTGAATGAAATATAGTGAGGATTTCCATCTTGATCCTTCTGATATAAGACTACACTAATACCAACTCGTGAAGCGTCCGTTTCTATGATGAATGTTCTTTCAAAATCTGGGTACTCCAACTTGATGCTATCTCTGAGCATTTCCTTTGCTTGATTAAAGGCATTCTCAGCAGCTGCATCCCATTTCCATCTATTGTTCATCTTTAGAAGCTCATGTAGAGGTGCCATGATTTCTGAATAACGTGGACAATGACTACTGAAAAACTGACAAAGACCCGCAAAAGCTCTGATGTCTTTGATTTTCTTGGGTGTTGGAAATTTCAAAATCGCTTCAATCTTGTCTTCATTCGGATGGTAACCAAATCTGTCTATAGTGTGCCCAAGAAAGTTGATCTTTTCTTGAAAGAAATGACATTTATCCAATTTCACCTTGATGTTTGCACTTCTGAGGTTATCAAATATCTTCGTCAAATGCATGAAATGTTGCTCTGGTGTCTCTGAAGATATGATGATATCATCCACGTAGCAAATAGCAAATTGTTTCACTTCTTCACTCAACTTGTCATCCAAGGCTCTGATAAGTGCTGGACTTGAATTTACCAATCCATATGGTACTCTTTGGTATACATAACAGGTTTGATTGAACATGAACCCTGTATAACATTTTCTGTCTTCTGTAAGCTCTATTTGATGAAATGCTGCAGTTAAATCAATCACTAAGAAACAGGTTTTATTCTTGAATCTCCTAAGTAGTTCTCTAATTTTCGGTGGCCTGTCGAATTCTTTCAGCAGAAGAGTATTTATGCCCCTGGCATCTAAACATAGTCTAAGACTACCATCTGCTTTCTTCACAACAGTAAGTGGATTTAAATAAGGAGTGGCTTGCTTTCTTATAATCCCTTCTTTTTCCATGCCTTTTATGAGCTCTGTCACTTCAGCTTGATACTTCTCCGGAATTGGATACAATTTCTTCTGAAAAGGTGTGTCATCAGCGAGCTTAATCTGATATTCATATCCTCTTATAATGCCTGGCTTGTTATCAAAAATGTCTGCATAAGTCGCGACCAACTCTTCCAATTTCTCCCTCTGATCTTCAAAATTCTCAATCTTTCTGCCATAGTGAGGTATTCCTTCTGCTTCAACTTCCATAACAATCTTCACAAGATTTTCTTCTGTAGTTTCGTCAATCAAACTACACTCATTCTCATCCTTCGTCGTATTCTCTGATTGATGTAGGCCTTCATTAAATCTTATGACTCCATTTCGTAAATCGATTACAGCTCCAGTCTTGGTTATAAAATCAATGCCTAAAATAGCATCAAAATTAATCTGGCTCAAGACTATGAATATCTGCTCATATCTGTATTCATTTATAGAGAATTCCATTAGTGCTTGGACTTTACATTTCATGGTCTTGTCGTTAAATACGCCCCTGACTTTAATGGTTGAAACGGGCATTGCTATAAGTGAATTTCCATCCTTCAATCTGTGAAAACAGTTCTCTGATAAAATTGATGCTGTTGCTCCCGTATCTAGTAGTGTTCTCAAGCATTCTCCTTCTGATATGATTTCTATAATCGGTAACCTCGCTACTCTGTCTGTTTTCGTCTCTTCTCTCTCATACAGGAGATCTTCATTCGTGGCTTCATACAACTCATTAATCTGGATTTCATGTCTGGTTACGGTGCTGTTTTCTTCCCCTTTCACTTTTTGGAGTTTGACGTTTTTTTTGTACCCATCCTGGGTCTTCATTCCTTCTATCTCTGCTTGTTCCAGGTTGAGGTTTTTGATTCAGGTAATGTTGTCCCTGATTTTGGTCTCTCGCATTCCTTTCTCTGAGATTCCTTACGTATTCCTGACTTTCTCTTTCCCTGTCATCATAATACCTTCTTACAGTGTTATTATTCCTCCAACCGGGTGAGTTAGCCGTGGTGGTTACGGCATGACTGATGGCAGTCGCTCACATCCGGGAGGCGAGGAGGTTCGAATCCCCCCGCCGGCAACCTTGATGATGGTCTTCTGTGGTTTCCCATCTTCCTTCCAGGCAAATGCCGGGGTTGGTCCCTAACTATAGGCCACAGCCGCTACCTTCCAACTTTCCTTCCCAACGGTACTTGTAGCTCACCCATTGGGTGTCCGTCTCGAAGCAGCTACAAAACTGGCGAGCCGAACATGTCCTCGGACACTCCCGGCACTCAAAAAGCCATACGCAAAAAAAAAAAAAAAAATTATTCCTCCAACCTCGATTTTGTTGACTTTGCTGTTGTTGCTGTCTTGAATAATTATTCGTGTTTCTCCATTTCTGATATCCCCGATATCTATAATTATTCGTAGGGTTATTTCGACTATAATATCCCTCTCTACGATACTCATTGTTCCTGGTGTAATAGTTATTCCTCCATCTTTGATTTTCATATGGCCTTCCTTCTCTAGGTCTCTGATAATCTGGTCGAAATCGATTCTGCCCATATATATCCTGGATCTCGTTGGACCTACTCCATTTTTGTTCTCCTCTGTTTGCTGCATTTGATCGATGTGGATGGTGTGAAATTCTCTCGGTTCCTGGTTTCTACCTCTCTGGTTTTGAATTCCAGTTGAGTTGGTGGACACATTAGACGTGTGATCCAGTCTTCTCAAAATTTCTGCCATTGCTTCTAGAGTTTTCACGTTTGCCGAAATGAGGTGCCTCCTAACTTCCGTTGGTAGCTGGCATGAAATAGCGTGGACCAAGTCTTCTGCCGCCAAAGGGGGTTGCAAATACTGCAAGCGTGCTAATTGTTTCGTGAAGAAACTTGCGTATTTCGTTGGACTGGAATATGCATACTTCTTAGAATAAATTTCTGCTCGTATATCTTGTTGAAGTTCCTTGCTCCAAAATCGTTTCTGTAGAGCTATAGCGAATTATTCAAATGTTTGATACGTGTATCTGAAAGCTCTGTGCCATACTAACGCTTCTGAATCCAAGTATTTTTCTACGACCCTCATATGTCTTTCACGAGGTATCCTATTGTCTTCTAAATACGACCTCATGTCTCTCAGAAATTCTACTGCAGTAATGTTTCCTACTCCGCTGAATTTGTTCGGTTTCTCATCATTATTCTTGATTACGATGACATTGGCATTTGACCTACTTTGATAAGGTTCAAAATCTCCTCCAAATTCCCCTATTTCAGTTTGAAATGGCTCTCGACTGAAGTTAAAATTGGACTTCGGAATCTGCTGTTGACTAATCTCGCTTTCCTTATCCTCTTCTATCCTGTCTGTCCTAGCCTCTAATCTCCTTATTTCTTCTTTCAATTTTTCATCTCTTGCTTGAAAAAATCTCGTTAAGTCCTTTCTGATGTCCTCCCTGACTTCAGTTCTCAACGTAGATGAAAATGTAGCATCTCCTATCGTAAGTGACCTCAATTGCTGTTCTATCTCGCTGGTATCCTTGTCCTGCTTTGATCGAATTTTCGCTAGTTCTATGCTTATCTCATCGACCGTACATTTAATTTTGTCAAATTCGTTTGAGTTAGTTAAATCTGTTTTATTAACAATCTCTGTCAGCGTGGCTAGGTTATTATTTTGTAATGTATCTATCCGCTTAGATAGATCTTCCCGTACCTTGCTAACATTAATATTGGAACATAACTCTATAGCTTTAATGTCATTTGCTAATTTATGGTGTATCTCTGATATGATTTGAGTTGTGACTGTTACGACCTCCTCCTTCATGTCCGTAACTGCCCTTACAATGGAAGCATTTATATCTACATTTATACCCTCTTCAATCAGTTTATTTTGACCTTCCAACTTGACCTGTAATTCACCAACAGTGCCATTTAGATTGTCAAGTTGCTCCTTGAGTTTGTTCTGGGCCCCTGAAATGTGTACACGATGAGTGTTATTTTCTTCCTTAATTGAGATCATGCTAGCCTGTAGTTTCTGTTCTAGTTCTATCATGTGATTATTGTTAGCTAATTGGATTTCTATCACTTTTCCTGCCATGTCCTGTTTGACTTGATCAAATGAAGCTTTTAATTCTTCCTGTGCTTTACCTGCCCTTTCTAAAATTCCCTGTGCTTTTTCCTGATTTTTCCTCTCCTCTAATCTAGCCTGCTCCTAACTTAACCTGTCCTCCTCGCGAGCTTTTTCCTGAGCTAATCTTATCTCTGCTCTTATCCTATTTGCCTCTTCCAAAGCTAACTTGGCTTCTTCTCTTTCCTTCTCTCTAGCTAGTCTATCTTCCTTTCTGGCCTTCTCTAAAGCTAACTTAGCTTCTTCCTGTGCTAATGTTATACTAGCCGTAGTAAGTGTTTGAGCAACTGATAATTCTGCCTTGACTTCTGATTTTACAGTAGCTACTGATTTCTGTATCTCGGTTTTCAACTGTTTAATGTTGTTATGTGTCAATTGGTGGAGGGCTTCAAGGTCTTTGGTCAACGTACTTTGACCTTCCTTCATGGTTTCAAGCATCGTTCGAATGAACGTCATATCATTCGTTGACATATTTCTTCTTTTCTTGAGAATTAGGGAAGTATCGACTACAAAAATTACCAGTGAATATCCAGATTGACCAACGCATGCATTTTATACCAGTGATGGAATATATAGAACACCTTAATCCTACTTACATCTATTTTAATCGCGAGTTATCTCGTATATCTCATCGTCCCATTTTACTGAAATGACATCGCTTCATTCTATCATCTCACTTAACCTATGTTTAACAACATGAATTTACTTTTAAATTTACTATTACATGACAAATTTCGTTAGCTGGTTTAAAGAAATATGCCTCACAACTATAGTGTACTCCACTAATCTCCTGATGTTGTGTTCATCTCAACAATCATTAAATTTGGGATCGGCATTTTTCTTTTCAAAACTAATATGGCCTCACTCTCGAGTACTTCCAAACTTCTTCTCTCGAGTGCTCTTTCGAATGCTCTTCGAATGCTTTTCGAAATCCCCACGGATGGGCACGCCATTTAAATAATATCATCTATATGCGCCCGAAGAAACCCATCAGTACTTATATCCACAGCTCGAAAAGGGATTGCAAACAAGTAAGTTACCCAGCTCACAAACTTACCATGTCTACTAAGTAAAATTGGGAATTTCAGGAACATACAGGATAAATATTATTCGTAAAGAAAATAGTACTACTAGACAAGGTACAAATTTCTACTATCATTTACATTTAGAGCAAATCGAGAAACTCTAATCTCGAGGGGTGATAAGGTTTAATCTCTAGTGAGCGCCTGTATCTATACCTCGTAGTACTATTTTCGACGATGACGACAATGAAAACGGTATCAGCTTAGATAAAAGTTGACTAAGTCGCTAAAAAGCGCCAGCCGTTTATTAAGCTAATAAAACAAGTATAAAAACTGGCTTCCTCCCTCAATATTGTGTCTCCCTGACACTTCAACAAAAATAACTGCAAAAATAAATTTGCACGTGGCAATTATATAGTTAGAAAATGTGAAACGGCGTGTTACTAATTATTGCCCTATTTTATACAGGTCCGCTTCAACTATGAACCGTAGTTCCATATCTAATCAAAAATTATTCATGAACTATGTGCATATATACATTCTTTAAGAATCTCTCAAATTTTACACTTCATAATGTCGAAGATTAAATTTTCTTCCTCCAATAAGTCTTTCATCTACTCAATTTTCTTAAACATCAAATATCCAAACATACACCGCAACTATCGTGTTGAAAGTAATAAATACTCGTCATAATCAATTGAACATAAGTGACAAACATTTAAGCTAAACACTGTTCCTTTTTACCTTTATCTATATATCATGAAATACTGAAATAAGTTCTGAAATTCTTTACTGAGTTAACAATCTTCTGATAAACGTGAATACTGGACGTTCACGGCAATAACCTTCGTTTCCACACTCCTCCTTCATAATTATACAACAATTACTTTCTCTCTTAAACACCCTGTACAGAATCTTCCTTCAATACACTCACATAACTTCACAATTATTGCAATCAATACTAGAAAAACTTAGAGACTCCTCGGCCTCCCTTTGTAAAATTACGTAACTCCTTTACGTTCATATCTCCTTAATTTGCACGGTAATTCAACTATAAATTTCCACTTCAATACATATACTTCCTTTACTTTAACATTTCTCCTCTATACTGATATAACTTCGCCTCGTGCTCATAATTCCATTTCTGCAATAAATCTCTGTACTTTTACTTTCTGATCACCCTGTGATTTAACTTTGTTAACATTCTTTTCACGTGTTTAAATTCAGCTTTACATTTTATTACAACTTTTCAAGAAATATCAGTAAATATTCATATTCTTAACAAAAGATATAAGTTTGACTTCTTTCCATGAATATATTTGTTTAACAAATTCATCTATGCTTTTTAACGCTCTAAATCTCATTAGACATATGTGTATAAGCTTTTCGTAATACTTTCGTTCATAATAAATTTCTGACACTCGAATCAACATCATGAGTTGTCGAAATATTCTTTACACTTCGTGACGTTACTTCATAAATATGCTGTACTTAAATTTGCTCCAATAAACTTCATTTTACTTCAATTACACTCTTACTCCTTCTTTACTTCGTTCAAAGTTCTATTCCTTTTAAATGGTTCACTCTACATTCTTTTAAATAATTTGCTTCATATTCCTTTAAACAATTCATTTATATTCTTTTAAATAATTCATTTATATTCCTTTAAACAATTTATTCTATGTTCCTCTAAACAATTTGTTCTAAGTTCCTCTGAACAATTCATTTATATTCCTTTAAATAATTCATTTATATTCCTTTCAATAATTCGTTCTATATTCGTTCTATGTTCCTCTAAGCAATTCATTTATATTCCATCGCTGCGATAAAACAGATTTAATTAAATTAAATCTAACGCAAATATGAAAAATATTACACGATTTTACTTCAATATGACCTTAGTGTTAATAGCATCATCATGCCAAAATTTCGTCCAAGTGACTGAAATTTTCAAGAACAAGGCAAAATAACTCCGTAGAAAAATACGAAAAATCACTATAACAAGATCTACACAAATTTAATTACTTTGACAAAATTATACGTTTTAAATAATGCAGTTAAAAAATTACTGTTGAAAATACTGTTAAAAATACGGTTGAAAAATATGCGGTTGAAAAAGATGCGGTTGGTCAATTGGATAATCACAGAACATAACTACAATTCTACATGATAAAAGACAATTTCTTCACTACCTTGTGCTGGCTTCTGGACTGTTGAAAATACCTGCATCTCTCCTCCCAAACCAAACTTGTCGTGTTCCATAGCATCGCCCACAGCTATGAAGACCGGTTTGTGACAGAGCCAGCTGGACTCGTGGTGAATGACCTCGCCGTGAACAGCTCCGCCAGCTCTCCGTCCTCCGTTCACTGCAAGTAGGCCGGCTTCGAATCTCCATCTCTTCAGAATAGACATCTGGGTTTCTTCAGAATAGACATCGGTTTTCTTCTGAATAGACATCGGTTTTCTTCAGAATAGACATCACGGTGTTATATTGTCGTTTATGCAAGCGTTTTCGTATTTCAAGATGTGTTAAAACTCTCGTAGAAATGTATAAGTTTTGCTCGGTGATGTTGCGCTTTGCGTAGATATACTGTTGCGCCTTTCATGTTAGTGAATCTGGAATTCAACTGACATCCTTGTAGTATTTACTTCCCTATGCTTTTTGCTTAGCACATGGTAATATTCATATTTCTGATAATGTAATTGAGACCTCCCCGTTGCTGACTTTTAACTAGCATTTTCAATACAATGTTCAAATAAGCTTTTACACGTAGAAATATTTCAAGCTATGTGGAACAACTTTGCATAAGCACTGCAATATATGGTTGTACTGTTCCGTTCTGCTTTATATATTGTAGCTTGCTCCTAAGTTACTGTATGTTCTGCAATTGCACTCTTCCTTGCTTCCAACTTTTATGAACTGTAGCACTATTAAAAGAATACTCGTTTGTGCTCGAGGTCTTGTCTCGTTCAAATCTCAAATTGGAAAGAACTCTCTCGTCATGTTCTCCGCAGTCCTCAAGTTCCAGTCTCTATTCCTCTCCTCTCGTGGTGTGACGTAACTCCTACCACCTCTCCTCACTTCAGTCCGCCGTTCGACCTTCGTCTCTTCCCCTCTCTCATGACGTAACTCTCGCTTCAAGTGGCGTGATGTTTCTCGTAATATGGACCTCCCACATTCATAGAATGGAATATATGTCCCTTTTTAAATCATTCCTACTTTCTTGCCTTTTATAAATTGCATAAGATCTATAGTATTTCACTCATTTCCATTCAGTTTTTCCCATATTTCTCAATTTTTAATAAATAAAAATTATCATCCACTCATTTATTTTCTGGGGTCTTGGTTCATCTCCAGATCAGTTCTTGAGTAATGACCTTCAATAAATTCTGGCGCAGTACCATCCTAACTTAGATTTGTTTTGCTACCCTGTTAAATGTAAATTCAGATGTTAGCTTAATCTTGTAACTTGAACTAGGGACTTGCGTTGTACCATATTCCTAGCGTTGCTGTTGTTGCTTTATTATTGTGAGTTAGATCCTTCGCGAGGGTTTTCCGTGTCTTCTCAGGTAGGGACCTGCTCTTTATTTTTGTTTATTTATTAGTTTGCGGACTAGCCGATTATAACCCTCCGAACTAGGCTAGGGGCTTGTGAATTTTATAAATGAATTTTCACGGTGTTTTACATAAGTCTGGATGTTTATTTTCTCAGTCTAGTTTTAAGGTGAACCTTTCCTTAGGCGGTCTATGACCATCGTCACCATGTACCACGATCCCTGTGGACTACGGACTCTCGTGCCGCTTTAGCCTTTATGGAAGGTCACCTGTTCCTCACGGTAATTTTATTCGATTTATGGGACGTTAGGAAAGTCATCGTGTTTGTTGACTCGGCTAGACGGTCACATAAAATGGCGCCCAACTCATGTGCCGACGTTAACGTGGTGACCCTTAGTACCATGTTATTTTTGGAGCATCTTAATGTTAATTAATGGTAAATTGACAGGACTGGCACGAACTTAGAAAGTCGTACTGCAGATCAATTGACCGCATGCCATTCATGTTTGATAGAAGTCCATGGGGTGAGGCTTTAGTGTTAGATAAATGAAGGATAGGATTTTCTTTGATGATGCCTCACCGTAAGTAAATGTAATACTTTGCTTTGCTCACCTTTGTCTTTGTAAATGTAGAAGCACTTAGTTTGCATACTCCAGCTGTACTCGTGATATTTATATAAATGAAGCAAGCTTTATACCACCAAGTAACTAATCATAGCTGTAAGTTCCAGTAGAAATTGATCCCTCACTTTCTCATATATTTCTTATCTATGGATGAGGAAACTATTCGTCGTGAGTTTGGAGAGATGTTGGCAGGTGTGAATGCCAATCTTCAACAGATTACTGCTGACTTAGGTCAGAATACTCAGGCTGTAAATAATGTAAGTGGTCATGTGGACCAGGTTAGACAGGAAGTCAACAATATTAGTGGTCATGTAGATCAAGTAAGGCTAGAAGTTAACAATGTTAGGACTGATTTAACTCAAGTCAGGGCAGACATGGACACATATAGGGTCGAAGCGAGAAATGATCAGACGGCAGGTTTAGCAGCTGTTAGGGTTGATGTCATACGACACCATCAGGAAGCTAACCAGGGCGTAGATTGCTTAACCGACCCGATGAATAGAGCTAGGGAGGATGTGCAAAACCGATTGGAGGAGCACACAGCTCAAATTCAGACAACCTTGAATAAAGTCCAGATAGACATGAGAGCAGATCTGGAACATACTAGGGAAGAATTCGGGACTCGACTAGATCACGTCGAGTGATTTATCGGCAATGTGAAGAAGGACATGGCAACCATGAACATTGGTTTAATCTTGATGAGAGGAGCTGCCAATGCCGTTAATGACAACGTGAAGACTATCGTTGATGGCATGATGGAGGTTAAAGAAGAACTCAACACCAACAGGAGGAACATTTCTGAATTGACGGAAACCGTAGCCAGTCTACGTGAGACAGTTGATGTTCATCATGAGGAACACAAAATTGACCTCATGTTATTGAGAGGTGACCTCAACGAACACGAGACCACTGTCGAGGCTAAGGTAGCCGAGGTTAGAGACGATGTGGGCAAAATCCAAGAAAATATGTCCAGAGTTGAAGGAGAGATCGATTCCTTACAAAAAAGATTTGAGGAAGTCGCGGTGACCGAGAGGTTAGACCTCAGTTATAACCTTAGGACGGCCATACGCGAGGTAGACACAAACCTCAAGGGAAAGGTCGACAGGATCGAGCTGCAATTGAACGACTTAGGCAATAAAGTCGCAGCCAGAACCATCCCAGGACTTGAAGTAATAGAAAGACGTCTGGACAGACTCGAGACGATTCCTAGAGAGAGACACGTACACCCACAGGTGGAAGAATCTCAGGAAACGCCTGTATCTCAATCAGAAGGAATGATGCCTACCCATTTCTAACCCAGCGCGCCTATAGAATCGCAACCGTCACAATTCACAGGTTCAGCGCAAGGTCAGACCTTGAACTTTGACGCTCATCCATTTCAACCAGCATCTAATCGAATTAGTCATGAGACTAACACTCCTACGCAGAGTTACATACAAAATACGTTCAGACCCGCGCATACGCAGGGGAATGTCACCATAATTCGTTCAAGAGAGGAGCAACCAGCTCGCTTCTCAGGAACTGGAAGTGGTGTTATTCC
This sequence comes from Meconema thalassinum, assembly GCA_946902985.2. Classification (NCBI taxonomy): domain Eukaryota; kingdom Metazoa; phylum Arthropoda; class Insecta; order Orthoptera; family Tettigoniidae; genus Meconema; species Meconema thalassinum. Next base: position 437,331,374 of record OX336393.1, on the reverse strand, counting down.
AGTGGAATTCCTAGCCAATGTTGAAAGCTACTTACGTGATACTATGGTAACTCCAGAGAGGGAACTAAGAGTTATAGAGCGACTGCTAGAGGGACAAGCCGGCACCTGGTTCAGAGCATTCAGATACTCATTTACAGGCTACCAGGACTTTAAGGAAGCATTATTAAGAACATATTGGTCGAGCGACATCCAGCAGAGCATCCGAGCTGAGATGTACACTCGAAGGTACAGTTCCAATACACCTGCTCGTTACGCGAATTACTTCGCAATACAGCTTGCGAAGCTTCGTTGTCTTCAGCCTCCGTTGTCCGAACAAGAATTGGTGAACACAATTGTTCGGCAGTACCCTGCGGATGTACAACGTGTGCTGATCGCTGCAGGGGCATCCACTTTCCAGCAGTGTGACCAGTTACTGCGAAGGTTGGATGCTAACACAGAACAGTTTCCTACACACCGTCAGCAGAAGGCTGATAGGCGCGAGGATATACATCTGAATTTGACGACTGTTGATAAAGTGAGCCAGACGCCACAACAAACGCAAACCACAGAGGATTCTGGGCGACGTGATAACAACTACAGTTATAACAGGAGAGAATGGAACAACACTCCTTATACTCGAAATCAACAAGATGACCGGCGAAGTCATTGGAACTGGCGATTCGACCGAAGGACGGACGACAACCGACGTCATGAAAACAACCGCCGAGGGAATGAAGGAAGAAATCAACAACACGGAAGTATCCGTAGAGACTATCGATATAGAAGGGGATACGACAGAAATCGAGACCCTAGATACCAGCCAGACAGGGATTGGAAAGGAAGAGCACGGGAGAGCCGTGAGTACCTCCAACAAATGAGAGAATTGCAGATCCAAGAAGAGGGAGAACGGAACCCTACTTCGAGGGAAAATAGACATTCGGCGCAGGAGACGGAGCAGAACCAGCCCAGTACTTCTCGCCAGGACAGGAAAAAATAACGCCGAAAAATCAATAGATTCTTGTTCGGTTGAGCACCGAGTAACTGCCACTATATTACTCTGGGAGCCAATCCATGAAGACTTGTTGGACGAACGACGAACCACAATTATGAATTAACACGTCTACCCAAGATCGTAGCCACCTTGAATGAAGTCAGTGTAGTCATACTCATCGATACTGGGGCGATGATTAGTGTAATTTCCACCGATTGCCATGCCAGACTGAAAGCAAACTCTGAGGTGACAGAGCTGCCTATTTCAGCTGTAAGAGTCAGAGGTGTCATACCTGACCGCGTTGTAACGTGCAAAATCCAGATTCTGTGTACTCTGAAGATTTCGAGCCACGTGTACTTGCACGAATTTCTAGTAATGAAGGGCCTGCATCATGATGCCATTTTAGGCGCAGACTTCATTAGAAAATATGATGGAATCATTGACATGGGACGGAATACGGTAGAGTTCAAGCCGAACGAACCCATTCAGATGAGCCTAATTGAAGAAGAACCGGAATTCCTATCCGAAGTCGACGTAGTCGAAGAATTAAATGGCAAGGAAATTGAGGCGACACTAGATGCCGACGAAGAGGCAGAATCGTTATCAGCACCCATACATGGGGATCTTGAGGCAATATTGAACGAATACAGGGATATATTCGACACCACACCTGGTGAGATATTAGACTACGAGTATGATCTTGTGTTACTGGATGATTCCCCATTCCAGAAAAAGATCTATCCGAATGCCGAGAAACATCTCGAAGAAGCTGCTAAGAAGATCCTTGAGATGGAAGCAGCAGGCACAATCAAGAAATCACCGACTCCTTTCTTGAATCCCATAACGCCTGTGGTTAAGGTAGATGGAAGCTTGAGACTTTGTCTTGATGCCAGAGCCTTGAATAAACGCCTAGCTCCTGAGCATGACAGACCGCCCAAGATTAGGGACATTCTCAGGAAGTTCAAAGGAAAAAGGATATTTTCATCATTGGACTTGGTTCAGTCTTATTACCATATCAGATTATCTGAGCATACTCAGAAATATACTGGATTCCTGTTTGATCAGACTACTTATGTCTTCCGAAAACTACCATTTGGATTGAAAAATGCCGGAGCCGCATTAATCAGAGCACTTGATGCCAAGCTGACTCCTGAAGTGAAGCAGAGAGTAATATGTTATGTGGATGACATAATCATAGCTTCAGAAACAGAAGAAGAGCATTGAAAGACATTGCGCCTTGTTTTTGAGAATCTTCGACAGGCGAATTTTAAGGTCAAATTTGACAAGTGTCGATTCTTTCAGAAAGAAGTGAAATTCGTAGGACACATAATCAATGGAGAAGGATATAGACCGAATCCGGCAAAGATTAGAACTGTTGCTGCATTTCCAACGCCAACCCGTGTGAAACACGTGAGACAATTCTTAGGAATTCTCCAATTCTTTGCTGCTCATTGTGAGAAGTATTCCGAGACTGTTGCACCACTGCAAGGATTATTGAAAAAGAACTGCAGGTGGAACTGGAATGATGAATGCACCTCTCTATGCATAATTACATGTGATGATGGCCTCCTCCCTTGTAAAATTTCAATCCGGAGGTCAACTAGTCCCCTGTTCGTATCTCCGGGTGGGGACTACTCGACAGGGGGTTAACATCACAGAAGTGACAAAGAGGAAATCTGACATTCTACGGATCGGAGCGTGGAATTTTAGAAGTCTGCTAGGAAGTGGAAGGTTAGAAAACTTAGAAAGGGAAATGGATAGGTTGAGGTTGAATTTGGTTGGGATTAGTGAAATGCGCTGGCAGGAAGAACAGGACTTTTGGTCAGGAGACTATAGGGTCATTAGCACTAAATCAAACAATGGCCAAGCAGAGGTTGGCCTCATATTGAGTAGGAAACTTGGACAGCGGGTGGAATATTATGAACAATATAGTGAACGGATTATTGTAGCAAAAATCAATACTAAACCTACCTGCACCACAGTGCTACAAGTCTATATGCCTACCAGTCAAGCTGATGATGAGGATGTTGAAAAGGTCTACGAAGAAATAGACGAAATTCTGAGGTATATCAAGGGTGATGAAAATGTTATAGTAATGGGAGATTGGAATGCTGTGGTAGGAAAAGGGAGAGAAGGGAAAATAGTAGGAGATTTCGGATTAGGTGAAAGGAATGATCGAGGAAGCAGGCTGGTAGAATTCTGCACCGAGCATGAGTTGTTCATAGCTAACACCTTATTCAATAACCACAATAGAAGAATATACACATGGATGAGACCAGGAGATACAGGGCGTTACCAAATCGACTTCATTATGGTCAAACAGAGGTTTCGAAACCAGATTTTGGATTGTAAAGCATATCCTGGTGCTGACATAAACTCTGACCACAATATGGTCGTAATGAAATGCAGATTAAAGTTGAAGAAACTGATGAAAAGTCAAAAGCCAAAAAGGTGGGCAATAGACAGACTGAAAGAGAAGGATGTAAACGAAAGATTCAAGAAGAGTATAAAGGAAGGACTAATGAAAAACCCTAAACAAACTTCAATTGCAGACGAAAGGGCACTTTTGAAGAATGAAATAACAAAATCCGCAGAAGAAAACATTGGTAGGAAAGAAAGAATAGGTAGAAAACCGTGGATCACTCAGTATATACTAGAATTGATGGATGAAAGGCGGAAACACAAGAATGTAAGAGATGAGAAGGGGAAAGCAGAATACAGACGTCTGAGAAATGAGGTTAACAAGAAGTGCAAGGAAGCGAAAGAAGAATGGTTGAAAGAGAAATGTGCAGGTATAGAAAATTGTCTGAAATTAGGTAAAGTAGACACAGCTTATCGAAGGATTAAGCATACTTTTGGGGAAAAGAATACTAAGTGCTGTATTATTAAGGACACAAATGGAAAGCCTCTAACAGATAGGGAAGAAAAGGTTGAGAGATGGAAAGCTTACATAGAGAGTTTGTATAAGGGAAAGGAGATTGAGAAGCATATAATGGAAAGGGAGGAGGAATTTGATGAGGATGCGAAAGGAGATTTAATATTGAGATCAGAATTTGATAGAGCTTTGGAAGACTTAAGCAGGAACAAAGCACCAGGCATAGATGATATACCGATTGAGTTGCTACGCTGCATAGGAGATGAAGGTCTGATCAGGTTATTTCACTTGGTGTGTAGGATTTATGAGACAGGTGAGGTACCCCCTGATTTCAAGAAGAATGTAATCATCCCTATACCAAAGAAAGTGGGAGCAGACAGATGTGAAGATTACCGTACAATCAGCTTGATTACTCATGCTTCAAAGATCCTGTCTAGGATAATTTACAAGAGGATTGAAAGCCAGATAGAAACGGAGTTGGGTGAAGACCAGTTTGGTTTCAGGAGAAATGTAGGAACAAGGGAAGCTGTACTAAGTCTTAGGCTGATTTTGGAAGGTAGAATAAGGAAGGATAAGAGAACGTTCATGGCTTTTGTAGACTTAGAAAAGGCTTTTGATAACGTTGATTGGACTAAATTGTTTGACATTTTGAAATCGATTGGAATAAAGTACAGGGATAGGAGGGTGATATACAATCTATACAGAAACCAGACAGCAGTCATTCGAGTTGAAGGACATGAGAGAGAAGCTGGTATTCAGAAAGGTGTAAGGCAAGGCTGCAACTTATCACCCATACTTTTCAATCTTTACATTGAAAAGCAATGAAGGAAATTAGAGAAAAATTTAAAGTGGGAGTGAAGATTCAAGGAGAAATAATTTCAACTCTGAGATTTACTGATGACATAGTCATCTTGGCCGACAAGCCTGAGGATTTGAATGAGTTTTTGAATGGTATGGACTCCGTCTTACAGAAAGAATTCATGATGAAAATTAATAAATGTAAAACAAAAATACTGGAATGCAGCCGAAATAAATCAGAAACCTCTATGGAGATCAAATTGACAGGTGAAAAGCTGAAGGAAGTAGAAGACTTCTGTTACTTAGGAAGTAGAATAACCAGTGATGGACGAAGCAAAGAGGATATAAAAAGTAGGTTGGCTCAGGCAAAGAAAGCTTTTCTACAAAAAAGGAATCTGCTGACATCGAATATAGATTTAGGTATTAGGAAGTCATTTTTGAAAGCCTTTGTCTGGAGCGTGGCGCTCTATGGAAGTGAAACTTGGACTATTGGTGCAGCAGAAAAGAGGAGAATAGAAGCATTTGAAATGTGGTATTACAGGAGAATGATGAAGATCAGACGGGTAGATAGGGTTACAAACATTGAGGTTTTAAGACGAGTGGGAGAGGAGAGATGTTTCTGGCGACTGCTAATGAAGAGAAGAGATAGGTTGGTAGGACACATACTAAGACACCCAGGAATAGCAAGCTTAGTTATGGAAGGAAGGGTCGAGGGCAAGAACTGTAGGGGTAGACCAAGGTTAGAATATGTTAAACAGATTGCCTCAGATGTAGGGTGTGGTAGTTATGTAGAGATGAAACGATTAGCTCAGGACAGGGAGGAATGGAGTGCTGCATCAAACCAGTCAAAAGACTGAAGACTCAAACAACAGATAGCTTTCAGGAGAGCTAAACAGATGCTTGTGGACTCAATTCAGTTAGAATATCCAGATTATTCTCGGAACTTTATTCTTGAAATTGATGCATCTGCCATTGGTATAGGAGCCATTTTACTGCAGGAGGATGATGAGAACAAACGTCATTACATCGCTTTCTTAAGCCGACGTTTAAGAGCGCATGAATCTCACTACTTCACGACCGAGATAGAAGCACTTGCAATTGTCTACGCACTTGAATACTGGCAGAAACTTCTGTTAGGCCAGAGGATTATTGTGAGGACCGATCATCATGCGTTAACCTTCATCTTAAGAACAAGACTGGCAAGCGACAGGATCACACGTTGGACGCTGATTCTCCAACATTTGGATTTTGAAATAGTTTATCGACCAGGCAGAGAGAATGTGTTGGCCGACATCCTCAGCCGGAATCCTGAAGCTACTGTTAATGCCATAGACATCGAGGGAGAATGCGAGGAACACCTTCGCCAACTTCGTCATCTACCTGAAGGACAGCGACGTGAGGAGGAACTCAGACATATTATCCGTTTCCTAGAGCGAAGAATGGATCCACAGGATGATCATTATGCAAGAATTGCTGCTGTTGCAGATGATTATTTGATTTATCATCGTGTCTTATACAAGTTTGTAGACGAGGACCACACTCAACTGCGTGCAGTTATTCCTAGAAGATACCAAGAATCTGTTATTCTTATGGTACATTTATCCATTGGACATGGTGGAACAGGCAAAACCATTGCAACCATCAAGGAGTCTTTTACATGGAAAGGGTTAGGAGCCACCGTTAGACAGTGTTTACGTGCTTGCGACGCATGCCAGCGGAACAAGTACACGTCACACTTGCTGAAGGAACAACCTAGACCAATACTACCAACTCAACCTAGAGAGTTATATGCACAGGACCTGTATGGCCCGATACCTAAGGCTCGTCGAGGGAATCGATACATCGTTGTAACTATTGATGTGTTCACGAAATATACGATGCTTCATCCGATTCAAGAAGCTACTGCACATCAGATTATTCAGAGGATTAGACGTCAAGGGATAGCGGAGGCAGGAAAGCCACAATTCCTGTTGACTGATCACGGATCACAGTACACCTCAGCAGAATTTGCCAATGCCATGTATGAGCTTGAAATAGGTCATGTTTTATCATATATTCGACATCCAGAGAGCAACCCAGCAGATTGCAAGATGTCTATTATCGCAAAATTCTGTCGATTATATTGTCAGGTAGAACACTGGCGATGGACTGAAGTCTTTGTCATTATGGCAAAATGTATTAATTCAACTGTACATGAGAGCACTGGTCAAATACCTATGGTCTTGCATTTGAACCAGATGCCGCTGAGAATATGGGATCGTGTGATTGTAAATCCACCTTGTTTACAACCATCACATGCCAGCAGACTTTTAGCTGCGAGAGAGACTATGGACAGACAAGCTGCCAAGCGCTTGAGAAGAACTAGACGCCAGAGGTTTAGAGAACCGCTAGTAGAAGGAGACCTTATCCTTATAAGGAGACCTGGAATTTCTACTCCTATAGACCGCATATATGGGAAATTTCTATCCTTGTATTATGGCCCTAGTCGTATCCGACAGCCTTTGAACAATGGAAGTTATGTAATAGAAGATATTAGGACAGGAGAGCGCATTGGAACCTTTAATGCAGCCAATCTAAAAAATATCACTCTTGAATAAATTTCAAAGCAAATAAAAATGTTATCCCAACATTTTATTTGAAACGACGGAGAGGCAGATGAACCCGCTCAGCTATGGTTCATGTGATATTTTTTTATGACAGAACATTTATGATGGGATGTTGTACTTTTGAACACACCCAGGAAGCCACGTGAAGCTGAGAGATCACGCGATACTTTTTGAAGTAGCGGTGAATCGCACTTTTGACTTTGGTGAAAACTGCTAATTATTTATCTGAGGTCTTATTAATTATTTTTATCTTTCCACAAGACTCAGAATATTCCATTTCGTCATGCAGCATTATTAAAACATTTTGGAGAATGTTTATTTTTACTTTAGGTAAGGTAATACCCTTGCAGATACGCAAAAAGGAACGTAAGTAGTCGCTCAACGACTTCGTTTTGACGACCTACTTTCTAGAGACACCCAGTACCTGGCACTGCGTCTTGAGAATCCGCCTTGTGTAGGCGTGGAATTACATTTGCCCTACGAGACGTTGAAGAATATCCGCTGTTGAGCGTTAAAAGTGATTATAAGGTGCCATCGAGCACGCTAATACTATTATTCACTGTTGTTGAAGCCCAGTAAACTAAAGAAGGAGTTTGGGAAATAATTATTGGCAAGTATAGTGTATTGCACAACATTGCTGTAACACCACATTTTACCCACGCGTATGTGGAGGGCAGATGCCTAGTGGAAATATACAGGTAATAGTGTTACAATTATCCTGAATAAGTGTGATTATAATTGTACGGGATATTTAAATTGCCATAGTGAAAATTTCATTTTGAAAACGACGTATAATTCACGGATGCTGCGTGATACAAAAGTAGCGTCACTAGCACGTGCAGAATTGTAAAACAGTGTTAGCTCACATGCTAATCCACATCTACGAGATTAAGGCTGTGTCGTATCATATAATTGAAGCCTATAACATTCACGACAAACATTATAATTTTGAAAGTGAGAGGATGAATTATTACGCAACTTATTTCACTACCAACGTGATTGGACTTTTCTTCACCATGATTGAAGCAGTCACCATTGGCTAATACCATCCCGGTATGAGGGTGACGTTTCTACGGGAACCAGCATGATGGTGGAACTTCCAGGACGATGAACGAGAAGGAAGGAGCCAAAAATGCCATTTCCAGGCATATCCACGAAGATGTCGACAGGGTCAAATCGAACCCTGGTCTTTGGAGGAGTCCAGATGGGAATCCTGATGAGGAGGATACCGTACCAGAGAGCCAGAGAGGATTTTGTACAACCCTTGTTGTGGAATAGAGAGCTGAGTGAGAGCTCCTCCATTTCGTGAGGTTTTGTCACACCCCTTCCTTGTTCTAGTTTCTGGTGGTATAGTAGATTTAATGTAGTTTGTGAACCAACCGCACTCAGTGTCAGCCATTTTTCTAGGTAGGGATGTAACTAGATTAGTTAGATGTCATTTATTTCAGTTTAGAGTGAGACACCCTTGGGGTCAGACATTTTGGTCAGCCCTGGTGCAGCCCGATGAACGTCGTAGAACGTCAATGCCTACTTTTTGCTGAACCTGATCGTAGTCATTTTGAGGCTATTTTGTTCAACCCTACTTGGGGTAATTTTCAAGTCTTTGCTGACTTTAGTTATGGCAATCAGATGCCATGGTTATTAATTAACTGCATTCTTTGCAGCCATCCTTTGTTATACCCCTGACTGTTGTTAGAACGGTCGTATCATTTAGGTAGTCGACTGTAACTACAAGTTTTGTAAATGCATTATATTTCATTTTGAATAAGCTCAGTAGCTATTCTTGGTCAAGTTTGAACCTAAAAACTAGAAGGAATGTTTCGTTGCCTAGCATCGAACTGAGATCCCAACGTATCATTAAGCGGATCATTGTAGTGAATCTGCGCCACATTTATCATTTTTTTGCTTGTGTCATGTGAGACACGTTTTTATTTGATGTTATATCAACTACTGAATTGTATTTTTAAAGCAAAGAGCTCCAGTTATTGTAAGATTACTTTCATTTAGACGTCTTTGGTAGAAAGACAGAATTATATTGTTATATTCAGATTTATTGCGTGTGTTTTGTACACGGACTCTTTAGAGGTCCGTAACCTATGGTAAAGTTTTTTTATGAACTGGCCAGGTGCAGTTTTGAATTGATTAAATCGCCGGCATTGAATAAACTGGTTATCTAACCCAGTGACCTGAAAGCACGCCTGCTTCATTGTGAGACAAAACTACTATTGACGAGGACAGAGTACGATTTGTATTCGCATCTCCTTTCATTGATATTTTGCTTAAGGAAATCAGTTTCCAGTCTTGTATTTGATCGCATGTTTTATAGATGTTTTTTTTGTTAGTTAAACGCTCTGTTGTGTACAGTTATGTCAGGTTTCCTATAGTATGTTGAAGGCTACCCTGTTATAGCAGGATGTTATTGTATGAAGGTATTTTGTGTATGCCTTGTCCGGGACTGATCCCGTTGACCAGATGTTATTGGAAGATGACTGTCGTGTACAGGCCTATCCCAGAGTTATTGAACGCGAGCTTAGCGCCGCTGGTAACCCGTGTTATTGTGTGTCCGAGTTGTTGTACTCGTTGATTATATTCCGACTGTTGAGTCGAGGCTTTTTGGTGGAGAATGATCTCAGTGGAGACACTCCGTGCCCAGGCTATTGTCAATGTTATTCGCCATAAACCTACGATAAACCTATAAACCGACATCTTAATAATAAGACGCATAATTGTTGTAAAACAAGTCTAACTAACGATTCATTCTATCTAACTTTGTTCTTTGCATTCTGGAACTGTTGACATAGCCGTGCAGTTGAAGATAATTTCCTTGTGAGGAAATGACTAGGACAGTTGACATTTTTGTAGCGACCTGAAGCATGCGGGAACCTAGAGTTCGTAGCTTGTGGAGCTCAGGCCATGCGATGTCAGACGTGGTCTCAACTACGCATTCGTCACGGTAATTATACACATTAGATGACTATGGCTTACAAAGAGTAAACCAAGGTGCAGGCAGGAATTTTTAATAAACTACTGTGTCTATTTCATTATTTATTTATGATGTCAAGTGTATAAATCCTACATGTTACCTTTTGTGTGCTGTTAGCACATAGTTATTAAGCATAATTAAATTGTTTGTTTTTTCATGGCTGTACACTTAGATTTTGGATGTAATTGTTTTCTTTTACGGACGTCATCGCCGTAAATTTTGTTAATTGATAGGACTTAGCTAGATGAATTAACGTTAAATGTAAATGTCGAAATGGTACCATCCTAACTTAGATTTGTTTTGCTACCCTGTTAAATGTAAATTCAGATGTTAGCTTAATCTTGTAACTTGAACTAGGGACTTGCGTTGTACCATATTCCTAGCGTTGCTGTTGTTGCTTTATTATTGTGAGTTAGATCTTTCGCGAGGGTTTTCCGTGTCTTCTCAGGTAGGGACCTGCTCTTTATTTTTGTTTATTTATTAGTTTGCGGACTAGCCGATTATAACCCTCCGAACTAGGCTAGCGGCTTGTGAATTTTATAAATAAATTTTCACGGTGTTTTACATAAGTCTGGATGTTTATTTTCTCAGTCTAGTTTTAAGATGAACCTTTCCTTAGGTGGTCTATGACCATCGTCACCATGTACCACGATCCCTGTGGACTACGGACTCTCGTGCCGCTTTAGCCTTTATGGAAGGTCACCTGATCCTCACGGTAATTTTATTCGATTTATGGGACGTTAGGAAAGTCATCGTGGTTGTTGACTCGACTAGACGGTCACAATATATGCTCCCCACCTTTGGTTTCTGATGACAGTATTCATCAAATTAATGGGGTTTAAATATTTCTCTGCATCTAGTATGTGGATGCATGTGGAACTGCTTGAAATGAAATGGGTGGGAAGATTCTCTCCCTAACATCGTTCTATAAATACGAGGTGTGAAGATAGTATCCCAAGGACCTATAAAGGGTTAAAGATCCCCTTTGGGGCAGAATTCCAGCACCCCGGCGTCGTTTGAAGTCGCAGTAGTTAACATTATTATTATCTTCCTTCCATAACTAAGTTTTCTGTTCCAGGGTGTCTTGGTATGTGTCCTACCAACCTATCTGTTCTCTTCATTAGCAGTCGCCAGAAGCATCTCTCCTCTCTCTCTCGTCTTAATACCTCTTCATTTGATACTCTATGTACCCATCTGGTCCTCATCATTCTCCTGAAACACCACAGTTCAAAAACTTCTATTCTCTCTATTCTGCTGTACCAACAGTCCAAGTTTCACTTCCATAGAGCGCCACGCTCCAGACAAATGCTTTCAAAAATGACTTCCTAAGAACTAAATCTATATTCGACGTCAACAGATTTATTTTCTGTAGAAATGCTTTCCTTTCCTTAGCCAACCTACTCTCTATATTCTCTTTGCTTAGTCCAACACCGGTTATTTTGCTTCCTAAGTCTCCTACTTCCATTAGCTCCATATCACTTGTCGCTTTGTGGGATTATTTCCTCCTGGCCTTGCATGTTATTTGGCGGCTTCGGAGGCGTAGTTGGTAGCATGCTGAGCTTCTGCGCCCAAGGTCTCGGGTTCAAACCCGGCCAAAGTCATCGGATTTTTTAAGAGCGTTAAATATCCCTCAGTATGCCTTCCTTCGGAGGTAAAGTAAAGCCGGTGGTCCCCCGTCATAGATTTATGGCATGATTAAGAACCTTCCACTAATTACACCTGTGTGAAGCTAAATGTAAGGTTATCTTTGACTGATGCTCTTAGGTTCCAACATTCGTCGCCAGGAGCTGACTGCGGTGGCATCTAGCAACAGAGTTCAGAACTAGTTGGTCATTGACGGTGGCGTTTGATAGCAAAAGTTGGAACTACTTGAAAAATCGAATGCATGCAGTCCTTACTCGAATTAAAAACAGATAACACACGCCATCACAATTAACACCGGTTATTAGACATATTGTACACACACCCAAAGTACACGGGGTTACATGACCACGTTGTCGAAACCCATAAACTGAGGAATCAACTAAGCAAATCTATAAACCAAATCTATATTCGATGTCAACAGATTTATTTTCTGTAGAAATGCTTTCCTTTCCTGAGCCAACCTACTCTTTATATCCTCTTTGCTTCGTCCATCACTGGCTATTTTCCTTTCTATGTATCAGAAGTCTTCTGCTTCTGGAGGGGGTGGGGCAGATATAATGTCTGGGAAACAGGAGGTATTTCTAGTTGGCAGATTTTAAGATCAGATTTATAAGCCCCGCCAGAGACTGTGTTTTACAGGAAACTCAAAAGTTGCTTGTGTTGAATTATTTGGGACTTTTGCGACATCTTGGTCTGTTATATTTGGGTGAGTGTGTGGAATCTGTCTGATATCCGGTGTCATTGTGTTGTCTGTACTATAGTAAAACGATCGTTACTTCTGACTTGCCACGCTGGAGCCATCTATTAGTCAGAATTCGAATCACTTTAACTAGCCAATCACAGGCAGCCATTCAAATCGATATATGACGATAAATCGAGTTTCATTCACTAAATCGCGAAATCGTGAAATGGCTGCCTGTGATTGGCTAGTTAAAGTGACTTCACTTCTGACCACTAGATAGCTCCAGTGTAGCACTGAAATATCAAGATGGCTTTACTACCTAAGTGTGTGCATTTATATTTGGGCTAAGATTACACTTGGAGGCGGTCGTGGTAACTCTATTAGAAGTGGGATACCACGGTAGAGTGCTTCCTGGATGGACGTGGTAGAAATTGAGCCTACCTGTCCTCAGTCCTGCCTCACGACTCTGAGGGAACCCCGTTCTAGTCCTAAAATAAATGAATAAGAAAAGTTATATCTTATCTTTTATTTGCGTATCTTATACGGACATTTTAATAACTTAAGACTTTTAGTTAAATTTTCTTCGAAGTACAGTCGAACCGCCCTTCTGCGGACACCGTCGGTACCGAGGGAAATGTCCGTTATGAGAGGTGTCCGCTGAAACAAGTTTGTAAAAATAATCGAACATTTTAACGGCAAAGTACATCCACCTTAAACATACACATCTTTATTGTGATTATTTGTTTATTCGAGTTTTCCCGCATCTGAATTTTTCGGTAAGCTTTCTCACTGAAAGTCCCTTGTCACTTCCTACAATCACATTTCATCTTGTTTCGAGGTCTAAACACACTCGTCCCTTGTTACTCATGTTTACTCGACGACTGAAATACTACGGTATTTCTGTCTCACTAATTAGCGCATGTACTGCAAGTCTTTTCCTTCTCAAGTTGACTACCTGAGCTCGACCTTATCGGTGGCAATCTGAGTTATAAATAGAATGATGCAAGCAGGGAAGAAAATCCCCAGGTAACTCGTGAGTAAACAGTCACTGGCAGCAATCCTGGACAATTAGAATTCTCGGAATGTACACCAGTAGGTAGAACACCATAACAAAAGGTTTGTAAAGAGGAATATATAGAAGAATTAACTTTACGGCTACTACAGCGTTGCCATGTAGTCTGCATTTCACTCTCTCTGTCCTTTGACTCGAAATAGGTGTAGTACAGACATTCAAGAGGGATTTCCGTATGTCTGCAGAATGGTATTAAAAGAAAGGATGACATGGTCCGGTGTAAAAAAAATGTCCTGCAGCGTGTGAAGTGTCCGCTTAAGTCAAGTGGACGGGACAGACGGCGATGTCCGCTGTCCGGACTTAAAGTTGTCCGCTGAAATGAGGCTAATTTAACACTTGTATTATGTGAAACAAAATCGGTTCCAAGGAAAAATGTCCGTATAGGCAGGTGTCCGCTGAATAATGGTGCCCGTTAATGGCAGGTTCGACTGCATTTGTATTATAACGCTATAGTGCGCTGTCCAAAGCGATTTCCTGTCACTCTTCATAACACGTTCTTATTCCGAAGATTTCTAATATTATAATTTCAAGACAAAGCCACAGCATTTCCTTACAAACAACTTCCCAGAATACACCCATGAAGAATGTTTTTGTACACTCAATGCTTTATTTATTACTTCCCCAACCGAGCAGCACGAGTCATTTCCTTGGTTTCTGTCAATTTACTAATTTAGCGTATGGGATTTAGTACCGGGAGTGTCCGAGCCGAGGACATATTCGGCTCACCAGGGTTTGTAGCTGCTTCTATGCGGACACCCATGGGGTGAACTACAAGTACAGTTGCTTGTGAATGAGATGAAATTAATGAAGATGAATGAGCAAGTTCAATTTCAAGTAGTTCCGACTTTGGCTACCAGATGCCACTGACACTTAGCGGCGAACGTTGGAACTTGATGGAACGTTTACAATGCAACTAAAAATTTGGCTACAGACTGGTTGGTTGGTTCCTCAGTTTAGGGGCTGCGACAACGAGGTCATATAGCACCGTGAACTTTGGGTGTGTGTAGAATCTGTCTGATAATCGGTGTTTATTGTGATGTCTGTATTAGTGCGTGTTATCTGTTTTTAATTCAATTAAGGACTGCAGACATTGAATTTTTAAGTACGGTAGTTTCTACTTTTGCTACCAAATGCCACCGTCAACGACCTGAACTTGGTACCTAGATGCCACCGCAGCCGGCTCCTGGCGGCCAACGTTGGAACCTACGAGCGTTAGTCAAATTTAACCTATAATTTAGCTTCAGACAAGTGTAATTAGTGGAAGGTTCTTTATCATGCCATAAGTCTATGACATGCGACCGCCGGTATTACTTCCCCTCCAAAGGAAGGCATACTGAACGATTTTAACCCTCTAAAAGAATGCGATGACTTCGGCTGGGTTTGAACCCACGATCTAGGGCTAAGCAGTTCAGCATGCTACCAACTACGCCACCGAAGCCGCTTCTCTCAAAACAGGGGTAATTGCCCATAACCTATGCTGGTAGCGCTCGGAAATGTAACCCCAGTAGTCGCGTGGATTACAATCGCAGTCCACTTTTTAGTGGGTATTTCATTAACTATAATTGGTTTGAAAATTTTGATTTATGTTCGACGATGTCGAAATGTAAATATTATATGTCAGAAAACTGTATCATAATGTGGGTCATTATTGTACTGTTTTTCATTATGAAACAGTTTCTCCAGCCAATCAGACCTCATTTATTGACCAATTAGGTAAGGATACCTTCGCGGATGCGCTCAAAGTCCAACATGTCGGACATGAATTACATGAATTGAAAGTTCAAATTGGATATCGGATCAACTATTGTAGTTACAATCCCAAACACAAAGACAAAATCTGCACGAAACTTTACGGTAACAAGAAAATAGTATGACATATGCAAGAAATGTATTGTTACGGCTGTGAGTTTGTTTCGTCGCTCGCCGCATGAGTCACAACTGCCCCCGGGCTGGGCTGTGCTCAGCCTCAGTGTATTACGTGCGCCTTTCGCAACAGGACTACTAGGACAAAGGGATGGTCCAGAATATTCGTGACCCAGCCAGTGATGGAAACCTCGAGAAGCCGTGAACCCTGGATGGGTCTAGAAGCATTTATTGAGTCACCGGCCTGCTATATAAGAGCGACCTGGCAAGTGGGGTCGAGTGTGTTTTCGAGGTAGTGCGAGCGTTTACCTTGAGCGACAGTTGTTGGCGACTTGACTTGCGAAACCCCTAGTGAAGCTGATTCTCTTGACAGCGAGGGAGTGAGAAGCCTACAGATGAACTGTGTCTTGAACGAGTGTGTTTTCAAGTGTGACAGAGGTGATTGTGGTGAATTGTGAAACAGTGTGTGGTACGGTGACAGGCTGAGTGCAGATATTTCCAGCCAGCGCACGGGGCCACCTCATTACGAGGGATTAACTTCTGCGGCTTATTGACAAGTGAAAGGGAAGTATTATCTCCGTGAGGAAACTGGAGTAAGGTTCTAATTGCTTGTATTTGCTGTTGAGTGGTGTATCTTTCAGGCCGCAATAAAGCTAATACGTTTCTTTAAAGGAACAATCTGTGCTGTGCTTCAACCCAACGTAATCCAGTTAATAAAAGTGCCACTAGGGGTTGGCACGTAACAACTGGTGTCAGAAGCCGGATTACGAACTCAAGCACAAGCACAACACCTGAAGGGCCTGGTTTCAAAACCTGAGCAGGCCATTTTACCACAGTTCTCTGATTTTCCTGTGAGTGCATGCCCTTTACTAGACAAACAACTAAAATGGAAGCGCAATTTGCAGCATTGCTAGAAAGGTTGAGTGGCAAGGAAGCCAAGATGGAAGACGGCCAGAAGAAATTAGCCAAGGACCTAACTTCTAAATTAGAAGACGGCCAGAAGAAATTAGCGAAGGACCTGAAGGATGACCTGAAGAAGATGGAAGACGGCCAGAAGAACTTAGACAAGGACCTGAAGGATGGCCAGAAGAAGATGGAAGACGGCCAGACTAAGCTAGCACAAGACCTGATGAAACTAGAACAGGGCCTACGCAAGAAAGTCACGGCAGTGGAAAAGTAGTTAGACGCCTTACAAGTGGAAGTTGCTGAGCTGCGCCGACGCCCGCTGATGGGGGTGGAAGAGATATTCAACGCCTTTCACGAGGAAGTTGCCGAACTGCGCCAACGCCCCCTGACGGGAGTGGAAGAGAAATTCAACGCTTTACAAAAGGAAATTGCTGAGCTGAGCCAACGCCCGCCGACGGGGATGGAAGCGAGATTCAACGCTCTTCAAGAGGAAGTTGCCGAGCTGCACTTACACCCGCCCACAGGTACCCCGGGAATATCAGGAGCGGGACAGAGCAGAGTGACGCCTCCAACCTTCGACGGAAAGGTCCCGTGGAGCACCTATTTACGTCAGTTCGAGGCAGCCTGTTCCATAAACAACTGGAACAGCACGGAAAAGGCTACAGCTCTCATTGTAGCGCTGAGAGGGGACGCCCTAAACGTCCTTCAGGCCATCCCGACTGGATCCCAGGACAACGCTTCACTAATCGCCCATATGGAGTCCCGATATGGAGATAGCCATCTTCAGCAGGCCTACCAGATGCAGCTCCGGACCCGGGTACAAAAGAACGCGGAAACCCTGCAGGAGTTCGGGATGGACATCGCACGCCTCGTAAGGCTCGCCTGCCAAACAGCGCCGGCCGACTTTCTGGAACAGATAGCGACGCAGACCTTCACCGATGGGATACGCGTACACGGACACTCAACAGGCGCTGCGACTCGCGCGCAAAAGACCCTGGCAGATGCGCTGAGCCACGCACTTGAGTTCGATACGGCAAAACAGGCATCTAGAATGCACGCGCGGGTGCGTCAAGTGGACGTCGACGAACCACTAAAAACCAACGAGACCAAGCCCCTTGCCGACGAATTGATGGAGGCGCTAAGCCGTTTCTTCGATAGTCGCGGCGCCACCAGCAACGTCACCGCTGGAATACAACCGGAGAGGTGGCCCGGAAGACGATCGCCGACCTGCGGTAAGAAAGGCCACCTGAGCAACGATTGCGGTGATCGCCGCCGCCGAGGGTATCCGACGGGAAATCAGTCGTCTGAAAACCGCGCGGCCCAGGGAAACGAGTATTAGCCAGCCTTGGGGGGCAAAAGTTGGCTTGTGACAGTCGTCAAGCTCCGGCAGTCCAAGTTCGTGTGACGAAGTCACGGAGGGACAATAGCAGCCGGATGGTCGACGGAGTCATCAACGGAGTGAGCTGGCCCATGCTGATCGACACGGGAGCGTCGAGGACCATCGTTAATCCCACCGTGATCCCGAGGTGGAGAGTGCAACCCACACAAGGGAACCTCCAACTAATAACCGCGACTGGAGAGACTGCACCGGTACATGGCGAAGCATCACTGGAGTTCGTCATTGGTCGACGGGCGGTGAAGCATCCAGTGATTGTGGCTGACGTATCAAACGAAGTGATCATCGGACTGGACTTTCCGGACAAGAACGACATCATCTTGGACCTGAGTACCAACACTCTGCACTTCGGAGATGAGGAACTCGCTTTGCAACCAGCACACGAGGATATCACCGCACGACGAGTAAGGCTGAGAGAGGACGTCATCGTTCCCGACAGGACGGAGGTCAGGGCTGCCGTAATTGTCGACGGAACTGCTGAGGGAGTGGCGGCTGTCATCGAGCCAAAATATGAGGACATCCAGACAAAAGGATTGCTAGTTGCTTAGACCCTCGTCAACACGACGTCTCCGCCGTACGTCCGCCTGTCCAACCTGAACGACTACGACATTACGGTTCACCGGGACACCAACCTAGGAGTCTGCGAGCCCGTTACCTGGATTGCCCGCATCACAGATACGACGGACGGACACCTGCGGACGGACAACCGAAGATGACGCGAACTGCCAGAAGAACTACAAAAGCTGTACCAAGGATCCCAGGACCATTTAGGCGAGGAACAGTCACGCCAACTTCAGGGCCTGCTACGCGAATTCCAGGACGTCTTCTCCGTGGGGAGCAAAGACTTCGGCAGTACAAGCTTGGTCCAGCACAGAATCGACGTTGGGGACAGCGCACCGATTAGGGCCCCATTCCGACGTGTCCTGCTCGCCAAGCAAGCTGAAGTCGACCGTATGGTAGAAGAGATGAAGGAGCAAGGGGTGATCGAGCCATCACATAGTCCTTGGAGTTCTCCGGTCGTGCTAGTGAAGAAGAAGGACGGTTCCACCAGGTTCTGCGTGGATTACAGAGGGGTGAATGACGTCACGAAGAAGGACAGCTACCCTCTACCCAGGATCGACGACACCCTGGACACCATATCAGGGTCGAGATTGGATTTGAAGAGTGGCTACTGGCAGGTGGAGGTCCACCCTAAGGACCGCGAGAAAACAGCTTTCTCTGTGGGCAGCGGGCTCTGGCAGTTCACCGTCATGCCATTCGGTCTGTGCAGCGCCCCTGCGACCTTCGAAAGGCTAATGGAGTCCATTCTGAGGGGACTGCACTGGAAGACCTGCCTGGTCTACCTAGACGACGTCATCGTTCTGGGAAAAAGCTTCGAGGAGCACTACAGCAACCCGAAGGAGATCTTGACGAAGCTACGGGCTGCCCAGCTGAAGTTGAGCTCCAAGAAGTGACAGCTCTTCCAGAAGCAGGTCCAGTACCTTGGGCATATTGTCTCCGAGGAAGGGGTGCGCACAGACCCAGAAAAGACCGTAGCTGTGCGGGAGTGGCCAGTTCCAAAGGACAAGTCCCAACTACGAAGCTTCCTGGGACTCTGCACTTATTACCGTCGCTTCGCGAGAGGATTCGCCGACATCGCCAAACCACTGCATCGACTGACTTAGAAGGACCAACTCTTCACGTGGACAGCAGAATGCCACAGTGCCTTCAAACAACTCAAGCAGGCTCTGTGCACCGCACCTATTCTGGCCTACCCCAGACCTGGAACACGGTTCATCGTCGATACCGATGCCAGCAACTTTGGTATAGGGGTAATCCTGTCGCAAATAGTGGACGGCGAGGAGAGAGTAGTTGCCTACTTCAGCAAACATGAAGTATAACATAAATTTCTCGCCAAATCAATACTTTTTACATAAAAATTCTATAGGTACATGTTTCGAAAACACACAATGTTTTCTTCCTCAGCCCACTTGAGTGCAATTATTTCAGCAAAGCCTTGTCAAAGCCAGAGAGGAACTACTGCGTCACCAGGAAGGAGCTGCTCGCCATCGTGAAGACCATTGAACACTTCCACAAGTACCTGTACAGGCAAGAATTTCTCATTAGGACCGACCATGCATACCTGCGGTTGCTCCTGAACTTCAAGCAGCCCGAGGGTTAACTCGCGCGGTGGTTAGAGAGGCTTCAACAGTACGATTTTGAGATCCAGCAAAGGAAAGGCCAACTGCATTCTAACGCCGACGCCCTGTCAAGAAGACCGTGCCCCGAAGACTGCACCTTCTGTACCAGAAGAGAGGAGAACACCGGGATACAGTGCCGAAGGACTACCGTGGAAATTCAAGGGAGCTGGAGCAGTGAATCTTTCACGCCGGCGCAAGCGGAAGATGATGACCTGGGACTGATAGCCGAATGGAAGAGGGCCTGTGTCCCCAGACCCGGGTGGAACATTGTGAGTGACTGCAGCCCAAGGTTTAAGTCCTACTGGGCGCTCGTTGTAAGGGATGGCCTCATCTGCCGTACCTGGGAGAGCATCGACGGGAAGACATCTCGGGAACAAGTCGTCGTTACAAAGGCTATGACGGAGGAAGTCCTGAAGGAAGTCCATGGAGGATCATCTGGTGGACACCTAGGGATAAAGAAGACCCTGAGGAAGCTGAGAGAGCGGTTCTACTGGATCAGATGCCGAACAGACGTGGAGAACCACTGCGCGAGGTGCCACGATTACACAGCCAGCAAGGGCCCAGGACGAAGACGACGGGGTCCACTGAAGACCTACAACGTGGGCGGCCCCATGGAGGGAGTGGCCATCGATGTTGCTGGGCCATTCCCGTTGAGCGAGGCAGGGAACCGCTACATATTGGTCGTCAGCGACTACTTCACCAAATGGCCAGAGGCGCATGCGCTCCCTAACCAAGAAGCCGCGACAATTGAGAGACCCTGGTGAAGGAATTCGTCAGCCGGTACGGAGTAGCCCTGGTGCTGCACTCCGCCCAAGGGAGGAACTTCGAGTCGCAGGTGTTCCAGAACCTATGCCAGCTGCTGGGAATCCAGAAGACAAGGACGACGCCGCTACACCCTCAGTCCGACGGGTTGGTAGAGCGATTCAGTCGCACCATCGAGAACCATCTCCGAATAGTCGTCAGCGAGCACCAGAGGGATCGGGACAAACATCTTCCACTATTTCTCCTGGCCTACCGGGCCGCCGTGCATGAAGCCACCGGGTGCACACCAGCCCGGGCCATGTTTGGGAGGGAACTCCGTCTACCTGTCGATCTTGTCTTCGGCCGACCTGGGAATGATCCGGTCCCGGTAAGCCAGTATTGTCAAGAACTGGTCGACCAACTGGAGGACTTGCACACGTTCGCGAGGAGGAAACTGCTGATCGAGACCGACCGAATGAAAACCCGATACGACCAACAGACGGATGCCGGCGGATTCCACGAGGACGACCTGGTCTGGCTCTTCAACCCATTACGGAAGAAAGGCCTGTCACCCAAACTGCAGAAGTCCTGGGAGGGCCCGTACCGAGTCGTGAAACGGATCAACGATGTCGTCTACAGGATCCAGCGAAGCCCGAGGGCGAAGATGAAGATCGTGCATCGAGATTGCCTGGCAGCCTACGGAGGGACACAGACGGACCAATGATTGATCGGGACGATCAGCCTTTTAGGAATGGGGTGGTGTTACGGCTGTGAGTTTGTTTCGTCGCTCGCCGCATGAGTCACAACTGCTTCCGGGCTGGGCTGTGCTCTGCCCCAGTGTATTACGTGCGCCTTACGCAACAAGACTACTAGGACAAAGGGATGGTCCAGCATATTCGTGACCCAGCCAGTGATGGAAACCTCGAGAAGCCGTGAACCCTGGATGGGTCTAGAAGCATTTATTGAGTCACTGGCCTGCTATATAAGAGCGACATGGCAAGCTGGGTCGAGTGTGTTTTTCGAGCTAGTGCGAGCGTTTACCTTGAGCGACAGTTGTTGGCAACTTGACTTGCGAAACCCCAAGTGAAGCTGATTCTCTTGACAGCGAGGGAGTGAGAAGCCTACAGAGGAACTGTGTCTTGAACGAGTGTGTTTTCAAGTGCGACAGAGGTGATTGTGGTGAATTGTGAAACAGTGTGTAGTACGGTGACAGGCTGAGTGCAGATATTTCCAGCCAGCGCACGGGGCCACCTCATTACGAGGGATTAACTTCTGCGGCTTATTGACAAGTGAAAGGGAAGTATTCTCTCCGTGAGGAAACTGGAGTAAGGTTCTAATTGCTTGTATTTGCTGTTGAGTGGTGTATCTTTCTGGTCGCAATAAAGCTAATACGTTTCTTTAAAGGAACAATCTGTGTTGTGCTTTAACCCACCGTAATCCAGTTAATAAAAATGCCACTAGGGGGTGGCACGTAACAGTATGAATCTACGTCCAGAAGTTAGCAACACAACATCCTTCTATATAAATTACCGACATGGAAAGTGCACCGTACCATATTTCTGTTCGCGTAAATAAACTGTCGAATATGAGACAAGTAATAGCACTGTACCTTAATATCCCCAACTCCAATGTATACACAGCGCATTGCTTTCAAACGACTTCGGTGACAATATTAGTGAATTCTAGTTCTGATCGGCACTAGACAGCATGAAGGCTGTAAACAATTGCATTGCCAAGCAAAGTAAATGGTCTCTGCTTCCGAATGTCTTTGACCCACGCATGCGCTCTTTTCAGTACGCAAGACCAGCGCGTTCTGTTCACTAACTGAAGTGAATGAATCCCACAGATATTTTTGAATATGTATGTTAAAACATATAATAAAGTTATAATATCGTCGGACATAAACAGTCGTATGCAACTCGCCTATAATGGTAATTAAGACGCTCGTTTTATAAACATACTCGTGTCTTAATTATTTCCATTATAGGCTCGTTGCATAATGTAATATTTTGAATTTATAAGAAGGTAGGAGTGTCATTTATTGTACTAATCGTTGACAAATAAGCAACATTTGACAAAAAATGCATAGACATTTACTATTACGAAGATGGTATTTAATAGCATCCTTGTTGACTGATTAATCTCAAATTATGAATGCTGCCTTTCCAAACACTAGAAAGTCGTTTTAATAATTAAATTATCACATACTTGTTTTGGTACACAATGATACCCTCGTCAGCGTATATTGAATAATAAAAGAATCTTAACAGTGCATTATGCAACGAGCCTATAATGGCAATACATAAGACACGAGTGTGTTTATGAAACAAGCGTAGTGAGTTTCATCATTTCCATACGAGTGTCTTAATTACCATTAGAGGCGAGTTGCATACGACTGTTTAGGTTGCACGATTATTATAACTTTGCTGTATGCCTCTCACCAAGGCGGGCCGGGTTCGATTCCCGGTCAATGCATGTGAGATTTTCGAAGTGAAATGCCATGTCCTGTGGTTCGGATTCCACGTAAAAAGGAGGTCCCGTGGCTCATAATCACAAGATTCACGGTCACGTAAAACTACAATCTTCCTTTTTTTAACTATAACTTTATTTTATTTAATTTTATGTTCGAACATAAATATTCATAATATCTGTAGAGATTCAGTCACTTGAATTTAGTGATCGGAGTGCAAGCACCGAGTTTGTCCTCTGTTCGCTGACCCACGCATGCGCTTTGTCTGCTTGCCAATGCCATATGTTTAGAGCCTGCCGTCTGCACCAGCATTGACTCAAACTGTCACCGAAGTTGTATGAAAGATTGCCCTGTGTAGAAATTGTAGTTGGGGATATTAAGGTACAGTGTTATTTCTTTTTTGATATTCGCCAGTTCATTTACGCGAAGATATGGGACGGTGCACTTTCCTTGTCGGTGATTTTGTCTTTGTGTTTCCCATTATAACTAGAATGGTTGATCGGATATCTTTTACATTGTCAACTTTCAAATCATGTAATTCATGTCCGACATGTTGGATTGTGTTTCTCTGATTGGTTGGAGAAACTGTACCATAATGAAAACTTGTACTAAAATGAGCCTCATTCATCATCATCCTCTACGGCTTATCCCAATTAATTAGGGTCGCCGGAGCCAACCCGGCTCATTTTGGTTTTGGCCGGGGATTTAAGACCGGATGCCCTTCCTGACGCCACGTGATTTTTCAGGTGAAAATTTCGCCCAGCTGTCACCGGGATTCGATCCCCGGCCGTCCGGGTGAAAGACGAGCAGCTAAGCCACTACGCCATCACGCTCCCCACTAAAATGAGCCTCATTATAGTACAATTTTCTGACATATAATACTTACATTTCACCATAGTTGAACATAAACTATGTTAACGAATACCAAAGAAAAAATGGATATCCTTACAAAAAAAAACATTAGAATTTAAATAAAATGAAAGGTCACAAAAATTTGAAAATTCACAAATGAAGCAAAATTAAAGTTAATATAAATAGACTGTCTATATTACAATTCTTCAAATTGGTTCAATACTCTAATGAATCTGACCTCCTGTTGAGTGCAAAAAGATATTGTTTCCATGTATAAAAACGTGGTGAAATGCGTAACAATTCTTTACTGACAAAGCCCTCTAACCTTGAAAGACTCTTCAGTTGAATCCATATTATTATACAAGACGGCTTT
This sequence comes from Meconema thalassinum, assembly GCA_946902985.2. Lineage (NCBI taxonomy): Eukaryota > Metazoa > Arthropoda > Insecta > Orthoptera > Tettigoniidae > Meconema > Meconema thalassinum. The sequence goes on along the minus strand of OX336393.1, from coordinate 437,306,963 downwards.
TATAATTTGAGATATTTTAACATGCCATGAAAAATTATTTATTTTGAACTTTTTAAATAAATTTGGTAACATATCCCAGATAGAGCGAAGGCGTGAAAGATTTGGGAACAGGTGAGCATTTTTTAATACAATTATGTTTACTAATCCTACTGTATACGCAAACAATTACACCAACTCAGTTCAAGCGTTCTAATCAGAACATGTATCATGGCGTTGATCATCAGTTGTACATTTCACCCAAATCTAGTAGTCGGTGCTGCAATTTTCCACAGTGATTATAGTGGGAAACATTTCTAGGAAATGTACTGAACACCACGTACCAAAAGCTTGTGTATTATGTTCGCAGATATAAAAAAAAGAAACCTTGTTTACAACAGTAATCCACATATATAAAAAAAGAAAACTGGTTTACAACAGTAATCCACGCGACCATTGGAGGGTTAATAGTAATTTTATCACTTCAAGCATTTGTGCCACTGTGCTGTCATACAACTTTCTGTCGTAGACGAGTCAGACAAATTCACCGATACCCGCCCCCTCCTGTCGTAAATTGCGCTTTCCTCAGACCTCAACTTGTTCGGAATCGGAAACAAAGTCACATCAATCCCAACAAAGCTATGCCGCAAACAATAAGTTTTGAACCTTGTTATTTGTACGGATAGCGAGGGAAGAGGATGAGTTTTTTGAACCGAACATTAAGTATATTGATATTTTTGATTATCCATTACAGAGGGAACCTTATTTCACCGAAGTATATTGGGGATATAGTTTTACAAATTTCAAGTTATAAGACAAGATTAGAAAGATAATTTACAATAGATGCGATGAGCGAATGTTAGAACCTGATTTTAGTAACAGGGATTTTGAAAAATGTGATAAATTGGGTTTGACATTTCAATATCGCAGTAATTGAAATGCCTGAGTGTACCTCTCTGTACAGTCAAACAGGTTACACACGGTTTGAGGAGATCCACAGAAGCAAGAGTAACTGAAGCAATTTGTCCTTAGTCCATTTCCTTTCCAGTATTGTACGAAAAGGAGAAATGCTATATAGAGCCAGCTGTACTAAAGCAGTGTGGTAAATTATTCCAAGCACTGCAGAGTTCAGGTCCCAAGATGGCCTGCAAGCAACCGCGAGACCTTGCAGGAACAATTAAAAGTACAATTTGTTAAAATTAGCTCGAAGCGTAAGATATTTGTCACCACACACAGAAAGCTAAGCTAAGTTACGCTACGGTATGCTATGCTAAGCAATGCCAAGCTATGGTGTGCTATGACACGAACAAAAAGCTAAGCTAATCTAAGCTAGGCAGCATATTTCTTATTACATGCTTTCCTACTAATGAAAATGTATAGTATCTTTATAGGAAGAGATCCTACAGGATTAAATTAGATTAATAATATTATTTTAAAACTGCTTTCTAAATTTATTTTTGTATAATACTGTATATGTAACTTAACAAAATAGGAACGCAGCCAGGATTCTGTTTAGGTGGGGGTCAAGGTGTCGCTATTTTATTAATTAAAATTGTGGCCAACTATAGCTATGTAGATACGTGTTTATTTCTATAACTATTCAAATACAGCCCATGAAGGGCCTAGGCCTACCAAGCGACCGCTGCCCAGCCATTTGGCCTGTAGATATTGGGGTGACATGTGGTCAGCGCATCGGGTCCCCTTGGCCGTTAATCTTGGTTTTCGTGATCGGGGCGCTGTCTCACTGTCAGACAGCTACTCAATTGTCTTCACGAGGCTGAGTGTACCCCGTTCCAGCCCTCACGTCAGTTTCCAAAATTCCCTGACGGAGCCGGGAATCGAACCCGGGCCCTCCGGGTGAGAGGCAGGCGCGCTACCCCTACACCACGGGATCGGCTTAATGGAGAAAGGGGAAGAAAACATATTGAAACTTATAACATTCTCCATGAAGTCTTGACATCTAACGCGGGATTCAGTTCTTAATTCTGATATAATTTCTGCGTTCTTTTGAGAATTTTGATTAGCCTACCACAGTTTTGTAGGGCTGGGAAATGAACAAAGTTGTTATTTTAGCCTGTCACCCATTGTTTAAATAAAACGAAGTACGGTACTACCTGAATCACTACACTACACTCACACGACACGGCTACACACACAACTCAAAGGTCTGCGACTGCCCGCCAGATCAACTAAGCGCATGCGCCAGGCCAGCTACTGCCAAGAAAATCGCCTGCCTAGCGATCTGTCTAGCTTAGCTTAGCTTAGCTTCGCATAGTATAGCTTAGCATAGCGGCCTGTGTGTGTCACTGTACTTAAATGCATTGAGAGCGATATTTTTCATAACACCGCGTAGCTTAGCTTAGCTTAGCCTAGCTTTCTGTGTGTGGTGGCCTTAACACCCTGAATATTCTGGAGCGCTATTTTGTGTGCACCCGTTGTGAGGTTTGGTTTGTTCTGCTTTCTCTGTCTAGTAATGAACATCGCTTCGGTTTTGAGAGGATTTGACTGCAGTTAAACAGTGTTTGCAGAGTTGAATTATCTGAAGTTTTCAGATCTTTTATAGCATTGGCTTAGTTAATTGAAGGGCACGTTCAGCCTGAGCTATAACTTTACAACCTTCTAGAAGAGGTAATTACAAACAATCATCATATAAGATGTTCCAAATCCCGGGGCTGCAGACTGATCCCTGCGGGCATCCTTCGGTAACATATTTTGTCGAGGCTGCAAGTCTGATCTGGAGCTTACCTCTCCGTTTGGAAAAATATGATTGTGTGTAGATTTCTGGGACAATGTTTAAGCTTCAATTGGGACAATATTTTGGGCCACCATGCATTACCAAACGCACCTGCGATATCTAAATATATTAAAACTGCAAGTTTCCTTGAGAGAACAGCACCTTGAATCCAGTCCAGAACAGCTTATTCAGTGGAGGTGGAGATCGAATAGTTGGATTTTTTACGAGCGGGGTAATACATACAACGTACATGAAAATCAAAACTACCCCACCTTTTGCAAGCCAACCCCTTTTTTGAACTATCTCTACTGGACTAATGGCAGACCACACAATGAGCCACAATGAAGCTGTGTTGGCTGTGATTATTGCTCGGGTGTAAGAGGAATTACCAGTCGTGAGATCTGAAGCCCCAGAAACTGAAGGTTTTATGCTTGCAATTCAAGACCATGTCATCCCTACAAGGAACTACCTCAAGTTCATTGTAAAAGATCCCGCTGTACCAGATGATAAGTGCCGCTACGGCTGTCAACAGTCAGAAACAATACAGCATATTACACCTGCATGTAGATATTTCCTGGCGACGGAGCACAAACAAAGGCATAATGCAGTTGCTAAAATCTTGAATCAGGAGTTGGCTGATAAATTTCAGCTTCTTAAAGGAAAGAAAGTTATAAACCACCAATATCAGCCAGAGTGTGCTCTTGAAAACAAGGAATACAAGTTGTATAGGGACCGAACTATTTTGACTGATCAATCGGTACCACACAACAGGCCGGATCTGGTGGTTGTCAGCAAAAAAATCAAGCCAACTACCTTGATTGATGTTGCGATTCCTAACAACAATAATCTCCAGTCAAAACACATAGAATAGCTTGCCACGGTGGGTGAGTGGATAGCGTGTCGGTCTACTAACCCCACGATTGCAGGTTCGCTCCTGGCCGTGGTAAGTGATTTTTGAAAGGCGGCAAAAAATACGACACGCATGTCATACGATGTTGGCATGTCAAAGAACTCATTTGAATTCAGTAGGCCGTGTTCATAATGGCAAAATTAATCTCGGGATTTTCCGCCAACACAATGTTCCTCATTTCTCCACTAGAAAGCGCTATAGTGTTCAAGGAGCTTAGATATCTAACCTCCTTGACTTTCATAGTGATTCAAGGAACAACGAAATTCGACATGCAAGCTACCCTCTGGGTGTCAAATTACAAAGCTTGCACGCGGCAGCCGAGGCCATACGATATTATTATTAACACATAGAAAAGATCAGCAAATACAGCGAGTTGGTCGACCCTATCAAAAGACAATGGCATGTAGAGCAGGTAATGAGCATACCTATCATTGTCTCAAGTACGGGCGTGATCCCAAGTACCTTGCTCCAAGGCCTTAAAGAACTGGATCTGGATACGCAACTGCACAAACTAATGCAGAAGGCAGTTGTTCTATCTACAACCAGAATCGTTCGGAAGTTCATGGGTAGCGACATTCCAGCGTAGAAGTTGCTGTTTCAGTAACTGCACTTGGTTCCCTGAAGTCCGTATACAGTAGCTATGTTGTAATGTGCCAGCAATGTGTTATATGTAGTGCATAAAAAAAATATAATATCGTATGGGCTAGGGTGCCGGGTGCAAGCTTTGTTATTTGACACCCGGAGGGCAGCTTCCATTTCAAATTTTGTTGTTCCTTGGAGCGCTATGTAAGTCAAGGAGGTTAGACATCTAAGCTCCTTGACACTAGAGCGCTTTCTAGTACAGTAAATAGGAACTTTTTTACTGGCGGAAAATCCTTAGATTAATTTTGCCATTATCAACACGGCCAACTGAATTCAAATGGGTTCTTTGACATTCCAACAACGCATGACACGCGTGTCGTGATTTTTGTAGCCTTTCCAAAACCTGCAAGCTTGGGGTTGGTAGACCGACACGATAACGACTCACCCACCGCGGCCAGCCTGTTGTTAGCATCCTATTATTCATGTGCTGTCTCCATCAGTGATTCTTTTCATATAGGACATAATGACGGGAATTCAAATCCCGACGCCTGTCTCACGTATGGTCGTTCTCAACGGATTACAAACATTTTCATAGTACGTTTAGCTTTCCACAGGAACAGCTGGTAATGTTACGAGATATCATTAGCGTCATTGGCTTGCTGTACAGCGAATTAGTAAATTGGTCAATTTTAAACACAATATATAAGCCCCTTTTGGCATTTTTGTGTATTAATGAACGTAACATGCAATTAAAAAGTATAAACCAATTAGTAACAGCAGCGAAGCACTTGCTACCCCATAAATATGATAAAAATACACGCAATAAAAACTGAAATAGTGAATCATTTCTATTTTTCGTTTTAATTAATGATTGGGCATATCATTTCACACATTTATTGGATAACAGTTATGAATAAATTTGAAATTGTTAATGAATATTTTAATGTGCAAAAAAGTCACATGTGTATTCAATGGAATAATTATTCTTGAACCATTGAAAACCTGTGTCAATAGAATGCACATTCATTTTGCCTTTTCCACTGCCAAATAATCAAAAAGCTATTCAACTCATTTTTGCCCCACATGAGCTGATTGTGTCGGCTTTAATTTGCAAGTATTTGTTTACATGTAGAATTCATTTAATATGGCAATATTTTACGCCGAAATGCATATGCATTAACTAATCGTTCGACTCTTTTCTTCTATAGTGCAAGCCTCACAGAATATAGGTCATACATTTCGGACAAAACACTACAAAATGTTCAAGAATTTAAATATCTTGGAAGCAAAATTACCAAAGATGGAAGAAGCAAGGAAGAAATCAAATGTAGAATTTTACAAGCCAAATTAGCATTTCACAAAAAGAAACGTTTATTCACTACAAATTCCATTAATCTTAAAACCAGATAAAGATTATTAAAAGCGTATGTTTGGAGCATTGCTATTTATGGTTGCGAATCGTGAACAATTGGAAAAGAAGAAAAAAGTAGATTAAATTCTTTTGAACAATGGTGTTATAGAAGAATGCTAAAAATTAGCTGGACAGAAAAAATAACGAATGCTGAAGTATTTAAAAAGGTGGAGGAAAATTATACCTTATGGAAAAGCATAAAGAGGAGGACTAGACAGATAGGACATATTTTGAGACACGATAGCCTGCTGAAAACGGTATTGGAGGGAATGGTTGAAGGCAAAAGATGTCGAGGAAGACCACGCCTACAATATGTACAGCAAATCATGTCTGATGTAAGATGCAGAAACTATGAAGAGATGATGAGAAAATCTATAAATAGAGCTGACTGGAGAACTGCCGTAGACCAATCCATGGATTGAATACTTAAGAAGAAGATTTCGGACATGGAGTAGTGCTGACCTGTGTCTTGGCAAGTTGGGAGTTGCAATATTCAATTGTAGTACTTACATTTCATAGAGCTGAACGATGCCACCTGTTGTGGTCTTGGGATTCGTATTGAGATTCCGTTCTCAAAGGTACTGGATTCAATTCCACGTTCTGCCAAGAAATATAATTGTGGTCAGAGGGTTGGAAAGGGGTACACTCAGCCACGTGAGGCATAACTAGAATAGGTGAGATTGATTACCACCTCAGGCACCCTAGAGGTGGTTTTCTGTGCTTTTGCACATTAACTGTAGATATATATACTTTGTACTCATGGACAGATCTATATATATATATATATATATATATATATATATATATATATATATAGAGAGAGAGAGAGAGAGAGAGAGAGAGAGAGAGATCTGTCCATGAGTACAAAGCTTATGGTGTAGATAGCAGTAGTCATTTCTACATTGTTGTATGGCTGTGAAACGTGGACCCTTGACCGACGTGATCTTAGGAAGCTTGAGCGTTTCCACCTACAAAAACTTCGATCAATCCTGAGGATTAAATGGGAAGACCGCATTACCAATATTGCTGTTCTGGAAAAGGCTCAAATCAACAGCATAGAATCATCCATAATAGGTCACCAATTTAGATGGATTGGCCATGTCCATCGGATGGATGATGTGAGATTACCTCGTCAAATACTATATGGTGAGTTATGCTATGGCACCAGACCTCATGGTGGTCCTAAGAGGCGCTACAAGGACCAATTTAAGCAGACCCTGAAATTGACAGGTCTTGATTCACAAACCTAGGACATGCTGGCTGAAGACCGCTCAACTTGGCGCCGTACCATCTCGGATATTGTAAAGACGTTTGAAAGGGATCGACGCACACATGAAGAGGCCAAGCGTAAAGCTAGGAAACTTCGAGCAGCCCAACCACGTCCTCCTCCAACAATACTATGTGACTTGTGTGGACGCTTGTTCCAAGCCAGGATTGGACTCTTTAGTCACCGTAAACACATCCACAAACTGGACTGATGGATTAAATTTATACTCGGATTCTAGTTAAAGCCGATGATGATGATATATCTGACATGTACCCAACATGAGGCAACGACCACCTCCTTCCGAACGCTAACTCCAAGTGTAGAAACATATACAACAATATTATTAGTCATGATCGCTCACAACCATAACAAAGGGTTTGTGCCCACGATGACCTAAGTCCTGAAACGAGGCAACAATCTCAAAACTATAATCTATATATTTTAAACACAAGGCGTTTTCTTTTGCAATTCGCCAACAACTCCCCATTGGACCGATTATTATGAAATGTGATTTAGATGAAAGGTAACTATATTTTATGTGCCCGTTTAGACCGAAGTCCGGACGACCACATATGCATTTCACCAAAAATCAGTCAGCACGAGAATCAAAATATCCCGGGGCGCCAGATGGGTTAAAGTGACTACAATAACTCAACAAAAAAGTTGCTTTACTGATTTTCGACTCGATGCAACAATAAGGATAGAAGAAGATTTTCTGAAAATAACACAACCTGTAAAATTATCTCATTTTAAAATTTACTGAAGGCATGCCAAAAGTAGCATAAATATATGTATGACGAATCATATGTTATGTACAAGATTTACAATTCCACCAACACATGAACACTTGGCAATTGAGACGAAGGTCAAATTAATAGTCCTGCTGACTTCGCTCAAAATAATTATTTACATTAGTAGGGTTTTGTCAGTGCAAATTTAATTGCCTTCCTGATTTCTATCTTATTTGAGTATTCACATATTGAAATGAAAAAAAAATTATCACTCGTTGAAAAATATATCACAGATTCACTTTTTCAAAAATATCGTAGCAAATTAACTAACACTTCAGGATTCAGTTATCTCAAGATTTGTTCAAATACAAAGTTATTAACAAGAAATACAACACAATATATTTTACATGGACATTCGAGCATTTGTATTCGACGAACGTCGATAAACAGAAAATATTTATTGAATCATCTGTTCTCGATCCAAAATCTATTCAGAGCTTTTGACTCAATCATCCATATAATGGTCAAAATATTATTATCAACAAAATATAAATTCAATTCAATATGGATTCAACCATTTAATCAATTAACTATCACTTGGAAATATTATTTAGAAAATTTATCATAAAACAACATCATTTGTTATTATCAAAATTACAATTATTTGACAAAATGTCAAATATGTTAATCATCAAATTTATTTGCAAAATGTTTATATATTTTTACAGGATCACAAAAATCCTCTCAGTTTGTAGTGGTTGTTAAGAAGTAACAGTTTCAAATAATTTACAGCATCGGCCCATTCGATTTAAATGCGTCAAAAATCACATAATCATAATTAGCATTTAGACAACGGTAAAGTCTTTTGATAATGAAAGGTACAAGTTTAACAATAACAATTTTCGGGCTAGCAATTTCTAGGAATATTTCTAGAACACGTGGGTAAACTGTGAATTGACAATGATGGCTCAACAAAATAACCTTTGGTTATATCTCGACGAAAGTGTGGCTAAATTCAACTCCTCCACTAATTTCAAAGACATCCAACCTACAATATGGTTGATGCTTCATTTCAACAACCTCATTCCTGCGACTTAATTGCACAATCAGAATGGCATATTTAACTCTTTGCACACACAACAATTATTTCTTCCCAAATTAAACAGAATAATCAAGCCTTTGCTTGTTACGACAACTGGAAGATTTATAAGTTAGTAAACTCCCCCAATGAGTTAACAATAATAATTTTACCATCAGTTTAAAACATGAATAACTCCACACCGTGTCTAATCTTATCCAAACGTTTTATCAAAAGACGTTGCTCAATAATGATTTTATTTTTATGCAAACTCTAGCAAGAACCCTGTTTTATACATGCTTTTGGCTTCCCGTATCATTACTTTTCGTGTCTTCTCAAAGATTTAAATGCATAATGCAAGCGTAAAATACTTCCACTGAATTAACATGTTATTTGTTTGTGGGCATGCGTTAACCACTAACCTTCGGAATCCACAAGTATCCGATCTTAGAACAAAGTTTTAAATATCAAATGTATAAATCACACTACATGATAATTGTTATTAGAAATCACAACTATTATTATTATCTCAGAAAATTGAAAATAATAATTATTATTAAATCAACATTATTATTATTATTTCCTCAACAAATGGGTTTAAGGTTGTTAAACTGTTCGGGGAATATCATCCTCGACTTCTTAATAATGGATAAATATCCATTCCTCATCTTAAATTTATTATTAAATTTTCAGTTACGACGGCTGATGACCGTGATTAGAAAAATATCAAAATTAAATAAATGCTCGTTCTGCTCGTCCACAAATTTCGAATCGTTGACTTCTGAGTGTAGAAACTGCTCAGATCAAAGCTTCTATTGCAAAAAGAATATATTCGCAACAGCAAAAACATCGATGAAAAGAAAATGTGTGTTGGTAAGACTGTAGAAAAATGGAGAAATTCCAGCTAACTACGCATAAAAATAATGCAAATTGTAGCTTACATTCCTGTAGATCTTGATGCTGGTAATCTGGTCTGAATCAGATTATTTCAGTCTTCTTGTCCCCATTAGGACACGTATTTATAATCTTGTATCGGCCTCCATTTTATATCAGCAATAGTCTTACACAGACATAGAGGTATTCATACTTGTAGCCTGAATATCTTGATGAAAATAGTTCGTCAAATATGCTGCTTCAACAGCTGAAGTAATCTTGACTGGGGTTAGATCGAAAAGATCCATGATGAAAAATTACCAGTTTTAATTCGACCCAACTGTAATGCCTTCAATACTGTCACTACTCTTACAATCTTATGCAACACATGTTCGAGTTCTGAAGATCTGCTCCCTGGGCAGAGCTTCTCACTCTCCAGACAATGCGAGCATGCTGGTATTCCCTATGTCGGCTAGTGAACTGAACTGTGCAAGACTGGTAGGCGATCAGTAATGAACTATTTTCGTTGGTCGAAAGTTATTAAGTCCAAGACTTATTCTGGTTGTTTGGATGAAATAATCCAAGATAAATTTTAGCGGACAGTGGAAAGCAAACTATAGACTAAGTCTATTCATATGTCCATTGTGGCAGTAAAGTATTACCAATGCCACAAAGTTTATCACCTCCATGATAACTTTTGAAAAGTTCGAAGATCACAATAATGTTAAACACTTTTATAAGACCAGTAACCATGTACTGTCGAAATCACTAAGTCCCAGCAACTGTGCTGGTAAAAACGTAGATTTTGCAACCATGTGCACGAAGATTATAACAGTGTTCGGAGCGACTTCGAGTGTTTAGCGGCTGAGCGCTTACGAAGGAATGAACATACTTGTCTCTGGCATGCACGTCTTATATACCTCGCAAGCGGACTCCTCGAGGTCAATGCGTGAAATATGCTGAAACTAAAACATCTCATATCTCAGCTTCCGCTCAATCAATTTCCTCGAAATAAAGCACATTCTTCTTAACTTGTCCGTGCCAGTAATCTGATGTTAGTCTCAAGATTCTACTCCATCGGGAAATATTTAATGTCAATTTAGCCTCGACTATGACGCTCTCGCCTACGTCACTTAACCATTTCTTGGCTGCTCAAAGCTTCCAATTACTTCTTAGAAGGTTTGGCGCGCGCTATTCATACTTTCAATTCTGGACTTAGCATTGTGGCCTGTGCTCTCAAATCTAGGCAACTGGATTTGGGCACAGTATATGTGCCATCACTATGGTTTTCTTTATTTCAACTATTATTAGTATTTTATTTCATGAAATTAACTTGCTCATAATGCTATTCGCCAACAAACGACAATTATGCTTTCTATCTACAATCCACCAGTGACTTCTACCAGGTCGATTTCCATGCTGTTTGCTTTAAATTAAAGATACATATTTCTACATTCCCCATCAATACGTTTTATTTCCGTTTTACCATTGCATTACAGCATGTGATCAAAAGAGTTAACTGTTGTCCCCAATACGCCGTTTGAATATCTGCAATCAGTTCCAGTAACTGACAACAGATGGCAGTACCTCACTCATATAGTTCCAGTATCTGACAACAGTTGACAGCACCATTGTAACGTTATATTTAAAACACAAAACATGGCGCGTTTTCACGTGGTAGTTATTTAGCCTATGAGAATTATAAAGGAGGTGAATATTTTCTATGTTTCCACGATATGTATACTGGAATAGAGTTATAAAAGAAGGGAAATGTTGAAGAACATTACCTGACTGTTCAATGTGTATGTTGTTTATGTAGGCCTACCTTAATATTGCAATTTCTTCCCAATGCTTTGGTGGTCAAGTTGGTAGCGTCCTAGACTAAGTGTTATAATTATGCGTCGTCGATATACTCTTAAATTATTAAAGAAAAATTTAGTTTTCCAGGCACTTGCGAGTGTCCACAATTTCTTTCGCCATTTTGACACTTGGCAAACATAATTCGTTTGAAGGGCTCCGACATTGTGGTCCCTCAACCCTGTGTACTTTGGTGTGTAGTCTATGTGTAAAATTTTCTCTGATAACCTGTGTTATTGTGATGGCTGCATTAATGTGTTTATTTGTAATTAAGGTGGGGAATGGCAAGGAGACGGACGAGGCCTTAAGTTTGGAACCATCCCGGTATTTGCCTTGAGTGGAAGTGGGAAACCACGGAAAACCACATTCAAGATTGTAGAGGCGGGAATCGAACTATCCTCTTCTTAGTTATACTTTAAGAGACTGAGTGGGCCCCGTTTTAGTCCTCAGACCAGAATAACATTTCTTGGCATAGCAGGGAATGTAACCTGGGTCTCCGGGGCGATATCCAAGAATGGGTGGGCTTCCATGTGTTAATACGATGTTTGGCCTGCACGGGACATAGAATTCTAAAAGTGTCTTCATTAGGGTGACTGCCGAAGTGAGTGTTGAGTATAGGCCTATGCTCATTCCAGTAGTTGGTGAAGTGATTCTAGGTCCCCCTGAAAAATGTACTGTCATAATCTATAACAGGTGATGGAAATTGATTATTTAGAGCAGTTTCGTACTGTATATATCAAAATGATCAACGCCATTCTGAGCTGCGTTTTCAAGCTATTGCTAAAAAATTCGCTGGCAGGAACAATTATAAGGATTTTACTATAGGCGATCGGTCCTATCGCATTCTCCTCAGCAACCAACTTGAGTATGAAAGTCTCTGGACGGTGAATACACTGGTCTTGTTGAACTTCATTGTATAAGACAATTGTTTAATGATTATTTGTTTAGAGTACTGAGTCTAACTACGCTGTTGATTTCGGCAATGGAAGTAATATTTGCCATTTAATATGTAGCGGCTCCGTTGATGCAGGACACTATAGTGTTATCGAATAATACGAAGCCACTTTTAAAATCCAATATAAATAGGCCATTTCAGAACCAATTCCAGATATTATGCAGTTCAGTGTAAGGTCCTTGACGATCAAATTTAAACGTTGTTCTAAATTGTATTTCTCTTGCGTAAAATCTACGCGTGGTTACTTTGGCCTTTACTGTTGTGATGGTAAAATTGATCTGCTGGAATATAAAATATTTGACAGGCTGCAACGATGTAATGATATTAATTTAAAAGTCATTGAACTTATCCAGTAGTTCAAACACATACATCAGCGTTAACAGATTTGATACTGAAGATGAAAGCCAGCTACTTCATTTCCCTATTATAGAATTCTTCAATTCCTTGGAATTAAGTGATTCGCCTCCACATACTCTGACGTTTGAGCCATAATTATGCTCCTTAGAAATCTGAAATTTTCCCAAGGACTCCTATATGGAAACATATTAATTGTAAGAAATAAGTAAGAAATTGCTTGATTTGGATATGATAAGTGCAGTAATATTAGGCAGAGAGCTCAAATCCTACGACTTGATTTAACACCTTCTGAATAAACACTTACAGGTACAGTACATTTTATTTTAATAGACAACACTTTCCTATTTGCTCGGCATACTTTATCACAATCAATAAAGCTCAAGGAGAAACTCTGGAATGTTTACCTCATCACGTTTCCAGTCATGAACAGCATTGTTGCAATGTTTAGAGTGCTATCTTTTGACGCCCTTAAAGTTGCAATAGTGCCAAAAAGTATTCGTACAAAGAATGTAACTTATATAAGAAGCTTCTTCAGTAATTTTGTTTTCCATTGTCCGTCATGTTATGACGACGGGTTTCAACTAGTCTATATATTAAAAACACAAGGCGTTTTCTTTTGCAATTCGCCAACAACTCCCCACTGGACCGATTATTATGAAATATGATTTAGATGAAAGGTGCCCATATGTATATGTGCCATCACTATTGTTTTCTTTATTTCAACTATTATTAGTATTTTATTTCATGAAATTAACTTGCTCAGCTATTCGCCCATATACGACAATATTATGATTTCTATCTACAATCTACAAGGCCGATTTTCATGCTGTTTGCTTTAAATTAAAGATTACTATTTCTACATTTCGTATCATTACGTTTTTTTCTGTTTATATATACCAGTTTAAAGGATTTAGTAATTATTATTCGTTTTGGCACCACAATCACTTTCAATACCTACAATCAGTTCCAGAAACTGAATGCAGATGGCGGCACCATTACATCTATACATTTGAAACACCTTGCTTTTAACAGACATGGCTCGTTTTCATGTTATAGTTATTTATGAGATTTATAAATGAGGGGGTCGCCTCCGTAGCGTAGTGGTCAGCATGGTAAGCTGGCGCCCCGGAGTCCCTGGGTTCGATTCCCGGCTCTGCCACGAAATTTGGAAAGTGGTATGAGGGCTGGAACGGGGTCTACTCAGCCTCAGCTGGCCTAAATGAGTAGAGGGGGTTCGATTCCCACCTCAGCCATCCTCGAAGTGGTTTTCCATGGTTTCCCACTTCGTCTTCGGGCAAATGCAGGGATGGTTCCTACTGTAAAGCCACTGCCGCCTCCATCCCCCCCTCCTTGCCTATCCATCCTAATCTTCCCCTCCACCCCTCCCTCATGAGGCCCCTGTTCGCATTGCAGGTGAGGCCGCCTGGACGAGGTGCTGATCACACCTCACCAGTTGAACCCCCTCCGACCAGATAGTCCCAGCTCTAGGACACTGCCTAGAAAGGCGGTAGAGGTGAGTTCCCTCGCTGAGTCCGTGGGAGCCACCAAACTGGAGGGTAAAATTGACTATAACAAGTAGTTCCGTGAAGAACTATACAGCCTATTTTCATATATCCTACTCATGTTAATTGCCTCTATCTACATACAAAATTTCAGTTTGAAGGTTGTGTTAGATTCGTAGATATTGAGAACCGTCCTAATATTTCAGATGGTCGCCAGGTTCGATTTTGATTTATGTATTATTTCATGAAGATTATTGTGTACGTGCGGTATTCAAACTTCAATCGTATGATTAGAACACAAGAAGTAAAATCGAGATTTTAAAATTTCGCACAGCTGCCATCTTGTGGTTATGAAAACGATTAAAATAAATTAGATGCCAGTGGATTAACATTTGTATAAGCATTTAACGTGCAACGTTTCACTGTACTCGGATAGTTAATTCGCGAGAAACGTCCATTTAAATATTTATAATTCGCGTCGCCGCCATGTTAGATTTGTGCTCACCGAAAGTCCTATATGTAAACATATGTTCATAGCCTCTATGAACATTTAAAAAAATCAGTTTGATTGCTGTAAAAGATTCATAGATATTGAGAACCGTCTAAATATTTCGGATGCTCACCATTTTGGATTGTTACATGTATAGGCCATAGAGTTATCTACTATTCAAGGACAATTATTGCCTAGGTTCATTATTTAAATTTTCACTTCGATCGCATGATTACGACACAAGAAATAAAAACTTAATTTTAAAATTTAGCACAGCCGCCATCTTAAGGTTATGTAAACAATTGAACTAAATTAGATGCCAGTGCATTACAATATGTAAAATCATTTATTGTACCGCATTTCACTGCGCTCAGAGAGTTAATTTACGAGAAAAGCCTATCAAATGTTTCAACTTCGCTTGGCCGCCATGTTCGTTTTGTACTTTACAGGTGTATGCAAGTTACATAGATAAACTTGTATTAGTACCCTTTATCACCGTACAAAACTTCAGGTGATATCTGTAACAGTTTCGGAGATATAGAATGTCAGTGATATATTTCGCACAGTCGCCATTTTAATGTTATGTAAACAATTGAACTAAATTAGACTCCAGTGCATTGCAATGTGTATAAACATTTTCTGTACCAAGTTTCATTACGTTTGGAGAGTTAATCGCGAGAAAAGTCTATTTAAAAGTCTCAAATTCGCTTGGCCGCCATGTTGGTTTTGTAGTCACCAGATTTTTTAAAGTCTTATAGGTGAAATTCTAGTAGTGCTCTTTATCAGTGTACACAATTTCAGGGCGATATCGGTATTAGTTTCGGAGATACTGAATGCTGGTGAAATATTTCGTACAGCCGCCATGTTGGATTGGTGAGACACAATACAATTTGAAGGGCACGGCCGGGGTCGGCCAGAATAGTGCTATAATCTTACCGAGTTTCATTGTAATCGCTCCAGCCGTTTAGAATTTATTAGGACACACACACACACACGCACACACGCACACACGCACACACACACGGACAAAAGGTGATCTCATAAGCCTATTTTTTTCATAAAATGAAAATAGGCTAAAAATAAATGAGGGGGAGTATTTACTATGATGTTTCCACGATATAGCCTATATACTGGCATAGAATTATAAAAGAGGGGAAATGTTGAAGAACTTTAACTGACTGAATGTATATGTTGTTTATATAGCTAATATTGTGTCTCCTCCGAAGCATGATTTGTCTAATCCATGGTCGGCGATTAACGCTCAAAAGAACTTACCTTATTTTGCAGCGTCTAAAGAACATTGACACATTTTCACTTAATATCTGTATCAGACCATCTAGTGGTGTAGTGGCTAGCATTCTTTGCTGTCAGCGACTTCGGTGGCGTAGTTGGTAGCATTCTGAGCTTCTACGCACAAGATCGAGTGTTCAAACCCAGCCGAAGTCATTACATTTTTTAAGAGCATTAAAATCCCTCAGTATGCCTTCCGTTGGAGGGGGAGTAAATCCGACGGGCCAATTTAATAGATTTATGACATATAAAAGAACCTTCCACTAAATTTTGTTCGGTAGAATTTATTAGCGTTCTATTAAGTTACAACGTTCTTTGCCTCTTGCTGGTTGCGGTGGCATCTAGTAGCCAAGTTCACAGCTAGGTGTTGTTGACGGCAGCAATTGGTAGCAAAAGTAGGGAACTGCTAGAGTTGATCGTCTGTCGTCCTTACCTGCTGAATTACAAATAATACAGACAACTAGACAACAGCCATCACAATTAACACCGGTTATCAAACAGATTCTACACACACCCAAAGTACACGGGGCTACATGAGCGCATTGTCGCAGCCCCTAAAGTGAGGAATTAACCAACCAATCTTTGCTGTCAGCCCTGAGGTCTGGGATAGATTTCTGGCCCTGCCATAAAAATAATTCTGGTCTGAGGGAACGATATAGGCCTACACTCTGCCTCGTGAGGCAAACATGAGCAGAGCTGGTTTCGATTTCCATCTCATCCACCCTAGAAGTGACGTTCTTCCTGGTTTCCTAGTTCCACCCCACAGAAATGGTGCAGCAGAAAAGTGGAGAATAGAAACATTTGAATGTCGTGTTACCGGAAAATTGTGAAGATCAGATGGGTAGATTGAGTAACAAATGAAGAGGCACGGCCACCAAGAACCCGCTGATGAGCCAGCTTGATGTTCCTAGGCAAAACACCACACAAGACACGGCATAAACCTAGAAAATTTGCTGAGTTTTAATTCACTGGCCGAGAAAGCCAAAATACCATTTTTCTTTTTAATGAAGAGGTATTAAGACGATCAGGAGAGGTGAAATGTTTCTGATGGCTGTTAATGAAGAGAAGAAATAGGTTGGTAGGTCACATACTAAGACACCCATAAATAGCAAACTTAATTATAGAATGAAGGTCGAGGACAAGAACTGTAGGGGTAGACCAAGTAGAATATATTGAACAGATTTCCTCGGATGTGGGGTGTGGTAACTATGAATCGATGAGCTCAGAACAGGGAAGCATGGAGATGGTAGGTTGGTTCCTTAGTTTAGGGGCTGCGACAACGCGATCATATAGCCTCGTGTACTTTGGGTGTGTAGAATCTGTCTGTCAACCGGTGTTAATTGTGATGACTATTAATGTGTGTTATCTGTTTTTATTCAAGTAAGGACTGCAGACAATCATTTCAAGTACAGGAGTTCCTACTTTTGCTACCAAATGCTACCGTCCACGACAACTTGCTTGCGGACTTGGCTACTAGATTACATCGTAGTCAGCACCTGGAGGCGATCGTTGGAACTAATAGAGAGTTATCAATTCTAACCTACAAATCTTGGCTTCACACAAGTGTAGTTAGTGGCAGGTTCTTTTCCATGCCATAAATCTATGACATGGGACTGCCGGCTTTACTTCCCCTCCGAAAGTAGGCAAACTGAGCGATTTTTAACGCTCTTAAAAAATCCGACCACTTTGGCCGGGTTTGAACCCGCGTCCTTGGGCATAGAAACTCAGCATGCTACCAACTATGCCACCCAAGCCGCTCGTATAAGGATTGTACATGGTAACTTAGAGTTTTCTTTCTTGGATTTAATAATAATAATAATAATGTAATTGGTTTTACGTCCCTTTTAACTACTCTGGCTTTAGAGACGCCGGGGTGACGGAATTTTGCCCCGAAGGGGATCTTTAACGTGCCAGTAAATCTACTAACACGGCTCCCTTGCATTGCGCACCCTCAAATGCCCACTGACTGCGCCAGGATACGAACCTGCAACCTTGGGCCCAGTAAGCGAGACCATTACCGCTGAGCCACGCAGCCAGCCTCTTGGATTTAATAACAAGTATAATTTATTAAGTATTTTAATAACATGTCATTTTTTCAGATAATTATTTCACAAGTCCCTATAATTGGGATTATAATGTGTTGACCGACTGAAAAGTTGCAATATGAATATTTATAATATGGCAACACTGTAAAATGGAGTCAATGCTATCTATACGATGTTCCTTTGTGAGCACAGCAACATCTGCAGTTACACTGTTTGCAAACTAAGCCGATAGGAGGCTCTTCATTGGCCCCACTCTTGATGTAATTGATGGAATTTAAAATGCTGCCTCTTGAGGAGAGTTAGTGCTCCCTCTGTGGGACTCGGTTGGTATGAAGAGGGTGTCAGCTGTCAAAGGGGGTGAGCTACAGGTCTCCGGCTCGCGGTCCATGGGGAGGCTCATGAAGACAAACGGTCAGCGTTCTTCGCTCTCTCGTGCTCGTAAACAGATCAACAATATTGACACTAATGAATAATAGATGACTGTTAACGTCATACGGTGCTGGGGGAAGCTTGAAATGTAACTCCTATCACTGAGAACTGGATATAAATCATTAGAATTAGGGCTAAATGTAGTGTACACATTTCTACGCTCAGGTGTTGTTTCAAATTGCAGTACATTCCTCAAACGGTGGCACTAATCTGTTTCTTATAACTAGAGCCTTCCGTGGATAAACAAGACGTTATTCGCATCCACATGACTGTTATCCGCATCCGCCCTGCATCCACACGACTGTTATCCGCATCCGCCCTGCATCCACACGACTGTTATCCGCATCCGGCCCGCATCCAGATGACTGTTATTCGTATCCGCCCTGCATCCACATGACTGTTATCCGCATCCGGCCCGCATCCAGATGACTGTTATTCGTATCCGCCCTGCATCCACATGACTGTTATCCGCATCCGGCCCGCATCCAGATGTTATTCGTATCCGCCCCGCATCCACACGACTGTTATCCGCATCCGGCCCGCATCCAGATGACTGTTATTCGTATCCGCCCCGCATCCACATGACTGTTATCCGTATCCGGCCCGCATCCAGATGACTGTTATTCGTATCCGCCCTGCATCCACATGACTGTTATCCACATCCGGCCCGCATCCAGATGACTGTTATTCGTATCCGCCCTGCATCCACATGACTGTTATCCGCATCCACCCAGCATCCACACGACTGTTATCCGCATCCGGCCCGCATCCAGATGACTGTTATTCGTATCCGCCCTGCATCCACATGACTGTTATCCGCATCCGGCCCGCATCCACATGACTGTTATCCGCATCCACCACGCATCCACCACATGACTGTTATCCGCATCCACCCCGCATCCACACGACTGTTTTGCGTATCCGGCCCGCATCCACATGACTGTTATCGGCATCCACCCCGCATCCACCACATGACTGTTATCGGCATCCTCCACGCATCCACCACATGACTGTTATCCGCATCCACCACATGACTGTTATCGGCATCCTCCACGCATCCACCACATGACTGTTATCCGCATCCACCACATGACTGTTATCGGCATCCACCACATGACTGTTATCCGCATCCACCACATGACTGTTATCCGCATCCACCACATGACTGTTATCCGCATCCACCACATGACTGTTATCGGCATCCACACCGCATCCACCACATGACTGTTATCGGCATCCACCACGCATCCACCACATGACTGTTATCCGCATCCACACCGCATCCACCACATGACTGTTATCCGCATCCACCCCGCATCCACACGACTGTTTTGCGTATCCGGCCCGCATCCACATGAATGTTATCCGCATCCGCGCAGGGCTTCACTTATAACCTACTAGCAGTAGTGCCTGGTTCGCCCGGTGGATTTATTTGTTTTATGGATGATAATGAATACTACTACAGAACTGGCACATAATACTTCAACTAACAGAAAAAAAAAACTTTTTGTGGTGGTGGTGGTGGTGGTGGTGGGTGTGATATATAGTACAGAATAATGGACGTAACATTCAGGCAATTTCCCCGTAATGATGACAATTTTTTTCCCCCCCGTGTGATCTCCTCAGAGACCTAGTGCAGGTCTTTATATTCGACGCCCGTGGGCGACCTGCGCGTCGGGATGAGAGATGGAATGGATGAAGGTGAATGAAATTGGAGAAGGATGTGGAAGGAAGCGGCCGTGGCCTGTCAGAAGGTACTGTCCCAGCATTTGCCTGGTGTTGAAAATGGGGAAACCACGGAAAACCATTTCAAGGACGGCCGACGGTGGGGCTCGAACCCACTCGTCTACCGAGTCAGCAGAGAACTTGGCCCCATGACCTAACACTGCGCTTTTGCCAGCGTAGCCACTACTGTCGGTATGATGACAATAATGAATAGGGAAACGGCTATTTACTAACTACAGTACTGGCACGTGTAATTTACAAACGAATTGAAAAATATGAATAGAAAGAGGAATATGTGAAATAAAAGACACTGCCTGTATCTCATTGGCTGTTAGAAAAGTGAGATTAACAGTGTCGTCTTTTGTCACATAGTGCCATAGAAAAATAATCAGAGCACTTTGGAAAACTTTGGCTGTCCCGAGCTCCTGAAGTAGCAATGGTGTCATTGATCGCCACATACCGCTCAAGGATAAGGATCTGAATAAATGGAAGTAAATTTGAAAGCACCAACGCTTATTACAGCTGATATGTAGGCCTACTGCACCAACACCATTGCACTTTTACAGAGACATAATATTTTCATGATTATAAATGTTTTAAGGGGCCTAAGAAATCCTCTTGCAATAATTACTCCCCGTGACTCCAATCTATAAGCAGCGAAAGTTGTAACTATATTCGCAATTCTGGTAGGGGTGACGTGATGCAGCTCCCATTGCCAGCCAACAATTGACTTATTAAAATATTCTTACAGTTACACTATACGGACATGAATGGTTCTAGGACCTTAAAACGTAGTTTTCAAGTTCATTTTGTCTGTTGTTCTAAATGCAGGGAATGGAGAGAGTTGCCCAAAACATCAAGTGGACAGTGTTACCCGCCGGGTTCCAAAGGGTAAGTACATTAATAAGTTTGGTTAAGACCGGTGAAACGAAGTAGCCTTGTGCCAAAGGGCCTAAATGCAGGGAATGGAGTGGTATGTCTGAAATTTCACGTAGACATTGTTACTCGTCGGATTCCAAAGAGTAAGTATCTAAAATTTGGTTCAGAACAGTGAGACGGTGTAGATTTGTATGTATAACAGACATACAAACCAACATTGAGCTTTATACCGTATTTACACCTGCTAGTGCAACAATCACAATAACGCAGATTATCACAAAAATTCTACACACACACCCATGTACACGGGGCAACATGAACACGATATCTAAGCCCCGCAAATGAAATATTAACTGTGAATACGATAGCATAGAGAAAACTACAGTCCAATAAATCCTTGAGCAACACTGAAAAATGGCTTCAAATACCATATCCTATCTCCAATTTACACATGCTAGTGCAACAAATACAATAACGCAGGTTATCACAAACATTCTACACACACCCATGTACACGGGGTAACATGACCACGATGTCTAAGCCCCGCAAATGAAATAACAACTGTCTACAGATGAAAAATGCAAAATGGTGATAGGAGAATGTAGGAATGTTTGCCACTATTTTTCTCTGACAGGATAGCATTACATTTTGCTAATATGCTGATTAACTGTTCATACGATAGCATAGAGAATACTACAGTCCAATAAATTCTTGAGCAACACTGAAAAATGGCTTCAAATACCATATTCTATCTCCAATTTACACATGGTAGAGCAACAATCACAATAACGCAGGTTATCACAAACATTCTACACACACCCATGTACACGGGGCAACATGACCACGATATCTAAGTCCCGCAAATGAAATAACAACTGTCTACACATGAAAACTGCAAAATGGTGATAGGAAAATGTAGGAATGTTTGCCACTATGTTTCTCTGACAGGATAGCATTACATTACATTTTGCTAATATGCTGATTAACTGTGCATACGATAGCATAGAGAATACTACAGTCCAATACAATCCTTGATTGTCAATCGGTCAGTTTTCCCATGTGTCCTTGAGCAAATTTTACCGCACTATCATGATACAGAGTAAATCGTTGTTGCCTAATGACAACCTGTCCATCAATGGTGCCGCGTTGACTATCATGATACAGTGTTAGTCGTTGTCGCCTAGCGACAATATGTCCGTCAAGTTATTAGATCGGTGAAACGGTGTAGATTTGTGCGAATGGGTCTAAATGCATGGAATGGAGTGGTCTGTCCGAAATTTAAAGTAGACACTGTTACTCTTCGGGTTCCAAAGGGTAAGTATACAAATTTTGGTTCAGATCGATGAAACGGTGTAGATTTGTATAAATAACAGACCGACAAACAAGCCATCATTGAGTTTCATATACTACTAGCTATTTTACCCCGTGTTGCCCGAGAGGTGTATTTACATGTTATAGAAAGATACATGCCAATATATTACGCAAGGTATATTCACTTTGCCCCTAAGTGAGTTTAAAACATAGTTCTCCTGGGCTCTGAAGTTAATCAAGTGGAATATTAACTCACTGTAAATCTAGGCGAAAGGTACTGTGGAGTACAATAACGTAGTAGAGAATGCATCAATAACAAAAAGGGCTGTTTATGCACATTTCTCAAGGACCTAGTCCCACAATTACAGTACTTTCCTGATAGTTTTTTCTTTTTTTTATGTGTGTAATTTAGACGTCTTTTTCACATAGTTCTCTTTCATTTTTAAGTGCTCCTTTTTGAAAGGAAACAATATTTAATTATTCAATATTTGGAATATAAAGTCATCATTCTGGAGTCAAATAAGCTTACGATTTTTAATCTGCACAAATGGTGTGATTAATGAGAAATGGCTTATACATTTACATAAGGCACTGTGTAGGCTACTATAGTTGCATATTAGGGAATAGTATTGCTGTAATTACATGCCTATTATCTCATATTGGGCGGCTTTGGTGGCGTATTTGGTAGCATGCTGAGCTTCTATGCCCAAGGTCGCGGTTTCAAACCCGACCGAAGTCATCGGAGTTTTGAAGAGCGTTAAAAATCCCTCCGTTTGCCTTCCTTCGGAGGGGAAGTAAAGCCGGTGGGCCCATGTCTTACGACATAGATTGATGAGATGTAAAATAACCTTCCACTAACTACACGCGTTTGAAAGTAAAATTTGATTAACGCTATTAAGTTCCAACGGTCACCGTTTGGTTGCGGGAGTATCTATTAGCCAAGTTTCCAGCTAGGTGTCGTTGACGGTAGCATTTGGTAGAAAAAGTAGGAAGTACTTAACACTGACTGTCTGTAATCCTTACCTGAATTACATATCTGTTAGGTAGTCAGCCCGAAGGCTGGTTGGATCCTCAAACAGCACCGCCGTTAGGTTATGTGAGTAGATACCCACAAAAACCCAAGGCAGCGCTATATTGAGGCGTACTAGGCAAAAAGAGGAGTGAGGTAGTTTGCCATTGCTTTCCTCACTGAGTCAGAACATTAGTACTAACCCTATGAGTAGAACCTTTCACAACATCCACAGGCACTGACTGTGCCCTGAATGTCATTACTAAGCACCACCCATACCTCAGTAGCTTCCATATAATCACAGCCATGAGTGAGACTGAGACATCGGTGAAAAGCCACCTTTTACTCTAGCCTGTGCCAACAGACAAATGCAAATGTACTGCATTCATCAAGGGATGGCAAACAGGCCTGAATTACATATAACACACAATATTACAGCCATCACAATTCACACCGGTTATCAGGCAGATTCTACACACATCCAAAGTACACGGGGCTGCATGACCGCGATGTCGCTGCCCCAAACAGAGGAACCAACTAATCTATCTCACCTTGTTATAGTAAATGCAGCAAAGTATAATCCCAGTTTAATGTCAAATGAGATGCCTTCATTGAGAACACATTGAGCTTCTTCTTCAGCCCCTAAAGTATTTCGTAAGATAGGTCAAAAGCTTGAAATGGCAGACATGGAATATCAATACTTCACCAATCCGTGTATAATTAATAAAGAGACTGTATGCTTAAAGATCCATAAGCCATTCTAATCAAACGGCTTCAAGGAACGCGACGTAGTGGAAAGTAAAGAGGTTAGCTCAAAGTATATGGTGTCTAGAAACAAAGCAATGGAAAAAACAAATATAATTATAAATGTAACTCAGATTACAAATGTATTAAAATCATTATGCAATTCTAATTTAAATGACATTGAATGAATATCAATTTAATAAATGTGATAACTTACTTCAGGTTAACACAATGTTTCATTTAGAAACTGATTTGTCTATTGTTTAATATTTTATGGGTGTAGCAAAGTCCAAAAACTCAAATAGACGGTAGTAAGAAATGAAATAACGTCAGTGCTAGTTCTTGAAAAAGACGTAAATACGAATGGAGAGCTACTGTGAAAAGATCCTGTAAGAGTCTGTGTGTTGAATGGGCAGGCAGTTTAAAGCAGCCAGGAGGGATGCGATCCAGCTGGCAGTGAAAATGGTACTGCAACCTATCTTGTCTTGTGTTAAATGAACATGCAATTTAAAGCTATTTTCAAAGAGAACAAAACATATCTACAATGGCATTTCATATGCCAGTTGCAAGTACCGATGGTAGATGTCGCATTCAACACTACTCTTGGTCTCCCACAGGAGGTGTGCTTTCATTTCCCGAGTTTACGTGGGACAGAGTTAGGTGAGATGATTGTCTTACGTGATTTTCGGCGATAACTTTGTTCCGGACACAAACACTGCTTCTTCTGTTGTGTGTAGTCGTCATTTTGAGAGTCCCGCACCGTAGTTGTGATAGTTTAATCGTGCACCACGGTTGCGAGGGCAGCTGTAGCAAGTCCAGACATCGTAGGTTCGAACCTATCCTGAGTGTGGTTTTTCTACACTCTGTCCAGCAAATGCCGGGAGTGTACTTGACCAATGCTAGTAAAGCACATGATAGGGACTTCTTTGCCTCTGATACCTACGATGATATCCAATTAACTACGGAATCAACCGTCCGGTGCATATCCGTAAGTTATCTTTTGAAAAATGGGTATCATAATGTTTTACTTGGGCCGGGCTTCCTTCTGTCATCTTTTCTGTTGACCACCCTTGGTCACCTCTCGTTCACTTACGACATTACGACACTCCCCCTCCTTTAGGGGCTTACAACTTGTGGGACGCTGGTTAGCGATCAGGGGACCCCAGCTGACTTCGCGATTGCTTCCACTGAATTGTGCTGGGGTCCTCTCTGGCACATTTTCTGTCGGCCTTCCTTGGTCAACTCTTGTTCTCTTACGACCCTGACGGTATTAGGATATCCGAGGTCTAAGGAGTCTTTAAATTCCCGCCTTAATTGGACCTTGTTTCATCTTTTCTGATACCCTCATTCTTCGAAGGGTCAGATCTCTTGGTTTTTATTTTCATCATATCTCCTCCCTTCTGCACGAGGTCATAAAGGAGGCAGGGTGTGTGTAGCCCCACCACTGGAGGTGCTACACCCTCAAGGGCTCACTGCTGTTGAGTTAGGGAGAATACCTGAGCTGGATCTGTTTTTCCCCTTTTTCAATTGATTCTGGGGAGGTCTCTCTCCTATTTCCCTTCCTATCTGCCTTTCATGGCACACCTTTCCAAATCCATCAATTCTCATTTTTTGAGGGTTGAGAGCATTTCATTTACACACATTTTATTTCCCTTATTCCTTCCTTTTTGTCCTTTAGTTCTCCTAATCCGTAATTTGGTTGTAAGTTGTAGTTATTTTACGTCTAGTGTTCATTTTATCATCATTCTTCATTTTCATCCCAAAGAATTAAGAGGCCTAATGCCTCCATTTTAGGCCCTTTAACATCAACTATCATCATCAAATTACAATTTCAGCAAAATATTTTTCGACAATGAAAACTGAAAGTCTGGTTTAAGTTGTATTCACAGTGGAAAGAATTTATTGTATGAAATGTTTGGATTGCAATTCTCAGAACTGTAATCCTCCACTCGGTCTTCCCAGCGTCATTGCAGAGAAATTGGTATCGCCGATTACGAATATTATTGCGGAAGCCGAAATACCGGTTGCTTCCAAATAACTTCTGTACTAACCACTCAGCAGGAAAGTTCATTAAGTTTTATATAAATCGAGTGAACCTAATGGAATTCTATTTTAATCAGGTGCAAAGGTATGTTTAGTTTCGTCATTTATTATCACGCTATTTTATTTTGTGGCCGGCCACGTGGTGATGGGGTAGCGTGCCTACCTCTCACCCAGAGGCCCCGGGTTCGATTCCCGGCTCCTTCAAGGATTTTAGAAACTGACGTAAGGGCTGGAACGGGGTGCACTCAGCCTCGTGAGGACAATTGAGTAGCTCTCTGACAGTGAGGCAACGCCCCAATCACGAAAACCAAGATTAACGGCCGAGGGGACCCATTGCGCTGATCACGCATCACACCAATATCTGAAGGCTAAATGGCTGGGCAGCGGTCGCTTGGTAGGCCTAGACCATTCATGCGCTGTAGTGCCAGGGGTTATTATAATTATATTATTTTGTGATATAATTTGCATTTTGATATTGCAGAAATTATATTTACAAATAGTGTCAAGTCTTTGTTATGCTATACAGGGTTCACAGTGCTGTGTGAGCAGTTGAGTAACTAACGGGATTTCATGTAAAGTACCTCATTTTGTATCCCCGAAGTGCAGAGCGCAACTGGCATCCAGTCGGCCGTGTCTCGACTTGAGCTATGTTGCCATGGAAACTATCTGCCTTGCCATTCCTTCATGAGTATATTTTATGATTTTATTAGCCTTTGCTCGAGTGCAAAAGGGCCGAAATCAGAAGAATGAGAAAGACTATAGAAAATTCATGTAGGCAGCCGTTCCTTCTGGGTCCTAAACTATATGCATGCAAAATGTGGTTGAGATTGGTGGAACGGTGTACATTTGTATACGGAACAAACCTACATACATACATACATACATACGTACATACAGACTTTCCCATTTATATATTAGACTAGCAGAACCCGGCATGCGTTGCAACGCCAATCAAAGAAAGTGTTGGCGTTGTAATTTTGTTTCTTGAAGTGCTTTTGAATACACAATTGTTTTTCAATTTCCGCTAACTGCCTAC
This sequence comes from Meconema thalassinum, assembly GCA_946902985.2. Taxonomy (NCBI): domain Eukaryota; kingdom Metazoa; phylum Arthropoda; class Insecta; order Orthoptera; family Tettigoniidae; genus Meconema; species Meconema thalassinum. The sequence goes on along the minus strand of OX336393.1, from coordinate 437,279,729 downwards.
AAACCATCGTAAAATGGATTAACTAATTTAGAAACATTCGTGGGAACGTCCACAACAACTCACCAAAGTTCCATTGCTATCGAATGAATGGCATATGAATGCATATGGAATTTCGTTTATACGATTCGTGGGCTGTCACACATTTGTTGAATCAACTCGTTCACTACCTACTTTGAAATGGATTTACTAAGTTAGAAACCTACACGTAAGTGCACACAACAACTCATCCAAGTTTCATCACAATCGATGAATGGTAGGCTATATGAACGCATACAGGATTTTGTTTAAACGATTCGCGTGCCGTCACTTATTTTTTGAATTTACTCATGCGCTACCTATTGTAAAATAGATTTACTAAGCCTGAAACCTTCCCTGGAGTGTAATCAACGATTCACCCAAGTTTCATCGCAATTGGATGAATGGTATATGAACGCATGTGACACTTTTTTGAAACGAATCGCACGCAATTTTGTTGAAGCTACTCGCGCGCTATCTATTGTAAATTGGGTTTACTATGCTTATAACGTTCCCGGGTGTGTGCACAACAACTCACCAAAATTAGCTCGCAATCAGATAAATTCTGTATGAACGCAACGCCATCACTCATGTGTTTAAACTACTCACGCGCTCTCTATTGTAAATTGGATTAACTATGCCTATAACCATCCCGGGAGTGTGCACAACAACTCACCAAAGTTTCATCGCAATCGATTAATGGTATATGAACGCATACAGGATTTTGTTGAAACGCTTCACATGTCGTCAATCATTTCTTGCATCTACTGTTGCGCTAAATATTAAAAAATGGAGTTACTAAGTCGAAAACCTTCCCTGGCGTGTACACAATCTCATTAAAGTTTCATCGCAATCTGATGAATGGCATATGAACGCATACGGGACTTTGTTGAAACTATTCGCCTGCCGTCGGTCATTAGATGAATCTACTCATGCCCTACCTATTGTAAAAATGCATGTACTAAGCCAGAAACCTTCCCGGAGTGTACACAACATCTCACCCAAGTTACATCGCTATCGAACGAATGGTATATGAACGCATGCGGGACGTTGTTGAAACGCTTCGCGCGTCGTCACTCATTTGTTGAATCAACTCATGCGCTACCTATAGTAAAATGGATTTACTAAGCCTGAAACCTTCCCTGGAGTCTACATAATATCTCATCCATGTTTGATCACTATCAGATGACTGGTATATGAACGCATATGGGATTTGGTTGAAAAGCTTCGCGCGTCGTCGCCCATTTATTGTATCTACTCGTGCCCTATCTATTGTAAAGTGGATTTACTGAGCTAGAAACCTTCCCTGAAGAATACTCAACATCTCACCCAAGTTTCATCGGAATGGGATGAATGATATATGAACGCATGTGGGTCTTTGTTGAAACGAATCGCATGCCGTTTTGTTGAATTTACTCGCACGCCATCTATTGTAAATTGGATTTACTATGCTTATAAATTTCTTGGGAGTTTGCACAACAACTCACAAAAATTTGATCGCAATTGGATGAATTGGATATAAACGCATCGCCATCACCTATTTGTTTAAACTACTCGCGCGCTATCTATTGTAATTTGGACTATAGGCTACCTATAATCATCCCGGAAGTGTGTACAACAACTCACCAATATTTGATCGCAATCAGATGAATGGTTTATGAACGCATAGAAGACGATCAGACAGACATTCATTTTTAGCCTACTTTCGATTTTGCAAAAAATGAAAGTAGAATTATGAGATCTACACAGGGCCAAACATTGTGTGTCTGTCTGTGTGTGTGTGTGTGAGTGTGTGTACTCTGTATGTCTGTCCCCCCCCCCCTATCAATTCAAAAACGGTGAAAGCGAATTGAACGAAAATTGGTATAGAGGTAGAACTAGCAAAGGGCAACTAAGTGTCATGTTTTATATCGCCACCATCATTACCAAAACTGAATGGCGGCCACTCAAACGTTCATAAAGTAAAATCAAATAGCGACTAAACAAATCAGCCGATCTCTACCAAATTTGGTAACAACACACCCTCATATAGTATGTGTCTTGTGACCGAACTACAAGGTAATCCGCCGTACCATTTTAGGATGGCGGCCGTGTGAATTATGCAATTTTTATAATCCATATCATGGGTCCCACTAGTTCCGATTATCGAGCCGAGAATCGTTTTAACTGTTCTAAAGGCAGAGGCACGTTCGAAATTAAAAGTTTACCTTGTAATACTATAGTGCAGAAGTGATTTAAAAAAGCTGAGCAGTCTCAGTTAAAAGTCAAGATGGCAGCGGATATCTTGTGCCTGACTTATATTTTTACTAATTTGAGTATTGCATGCAATATAGCGTAATGATACCAAAAAACTTTGTATGAAAGGCTTTATATATGTACTGTACCCAATCGTCATCATATGGAACATGTGTTCGTATCCCAGCTAACTCACGGTCTTTCGAGGTATGGGGCGTTCAACCCACTATACGATCACATATTCAGGATTTGAGCCTGTCAGGTGACTACTCTACTTGAAAGAAACAACATATTCCTAAGTATAACATTTAATGATAGTAAATCATGGCAACAAAACATACAACACAAAAAAACTTTACATTTACTTCCCACAACAAAAATCAAAATTATCTGTGAGTCTCTTCTCCTCAAAATTAGTGTTTCACCGCACTCAAGTTTATCCAAAACATCCTATTATTGATACTCTTCGACAATTGCGAGTGTCCATAGTGTTCTTCACGTGGCACAATTTAACACAAACTGGAATATCACAACAAAATAAACACAAATTATATTTAAATGGCATTAAATCTGCAATTATTAAACAGTTATCCGTTTTACTCGGGAATTATACTTTAAATAACATTAATTCATTAGCTTATGCCTTGTTTAATAAGTGTTGTATCGTGCGAACCGTATTCTTTTTCCCATCAGTTTCAAACGCCGAAGTGGTACACTTTCCCCTCCAAAATACACATGGACATAGATATTTTTATAGCTTCACCATACAACGATTTTCTGGGTCTGGTCAAATCATTATCGTTACAAGCGTGTCATGTCATTCAAATTACGCTAGCCGTATGAATCAATTAGTGTGAACTGGGCAAATACACTTTACAAAAATGCATTTATTCATTTGGTGCAGTTAATTCCTCCTCAGAGAATAACTGGGCCAAATATTATCCGTTTACAACATTCCAACATTGCAAGTGTATGGAAATAGGGAATTTAATTCAATTGACATCATCACATCAAGCATATCTTAATTACTTTTCGAAATAACGAGATTATTAAGTGTCCCACTACACTTTTAAAATAAAAGGATCAGGTCTATTGACTTCCTTTCCGTGCGAACAAAGAATTAGTCACGGCTGGCATCGGCAAGATGGCCGTCGGTTTAGTGCACTACCTGCCACCCCATCTGGCTTCCCGCAGGGTCAAGTTCATTTACTGGTGCAGCCATGCTAGAGGTAGCCTGAGTGAGTCGTGTCCTTACGAATTGAGTCAATCTAATTATTTAATACCTACATTTAGAGTATAATGGGCTCATCTCGGCTCCTAATTAATATTCATGGCAAGGGATGGATCACGAAATAGCTTTGCCGTTCTGTTGTCGACATCAGTCGCTTTTGTGCGCATCTCAAGTGAGTATCACAGTTCTCTCACTGGTGCAGCATGCATATAACCATTAGTCTTACCTCTAAGGAATGATCAATTAATATATGGGCTCACCTAGGGTCTCTAACAGTTATCCCTGGTGGCAAAATTCTGCGAACAGTGGGTACAGACAGACTCTGTCCCAACTCTGTTGCGAATAACACAAGTACGCTCTACGGCAATACTATATCGTAGATTCGAAGATTAGCAGACTAGATTCGCCGACGCGCAAACTATTTTCGGATGATTCCCGCAACTTATTGACGTAAATCTCTTGATTCTACGTTACATGCTCGCTGAACGCGGCTCAAACAATATTTCTTACAGATGACTCAATTTTTAAAGCACTCACGTCCTCTATGCAATTACTCATAAGCCAAAGTTCCATGTAGCTCCAAAACAAGTATAAATTTACTGGCTTACATTAACTATCTTAATGGCTCTCAAATACAATCCTGTAGAATATACCATAATAAACCATTTATTCAACATTTGCATGACACTGAAAATCTCTCTCTATCCCGATATTTACGCTACTTTCATACTGTTTACAATAACTCAGTATTCTTACGCTAGACATGACACACTTTGCACGTACTATGGGCCTGACATGCCCATTATTTATTCATTACTGTTACCGACCCCAGATTATTATTATTATTATTATTATTATTATTATTATTATTATTATTATTTAACGTTACCGTTACTTTCATCAATGTCTTACGCCTAAATGGCAGTAAACAAATCATCCTCAAAGCCATATTTTACCAAAATACGAGGGATGCGATCTCGTACATAAATGACTGTTAATTCTTAATCTTAGAGTGATGCTTCGTTGTATGGTGAGCTATTAAATCATATCAACATATTAAATGTGTACTCACTTTCATTTTTGCTGGTTTGGTCCAGCATGCCAGCGTCTTGCCTGCCATGATGCTTATTTTAAGCCATCATGATATTATTCACACGACACATTGTATAAACTTTACACATGGTAATTATATTTTTCACTATTGGCATTTTCATTTTGACACAATACACATTCCTTTATCCTATAAACATAAACACTTTTAAAAATCACTGTAATATAATTTTATACACAATTCTCGCACTATTTTCACACATGGATCCTTGATTGGATTCCCACTATCGCCTGACCTCAGAGATGCGATGCAGCTAACTCCTGACAACCGCTGGTCTCCTTGAAAGTCTATCTTGCGTGTGTGTGTTCGACTCCCGTCACCTACAGTTTATGTCTCCTCTACTGCAAATTGTACAATCCTAGGTCGCGACTACTTGTGACGCCTCCCAGGCTCCCGTGACTGTATTGATCATTACAATAATCTGTTATTTTCCCCATGATAACACTTCCTGGTTATGTTCATTGTCTGTAGCATCATCCTAACTTATCTCTACGCTGTACTGAATCTATACTTGCGTATGCTATTGCTTATACGTCTGTTGTAGAATAATTCTTATCTGATGCATAATTACTGTTATTAAGTCGCTTGATATGCCTTTCATTGTTCACCGCTAGTATATTTGAGCGTCGATACTTTATAAATTCCGCGCACTTCCTTGCGTGATCCGGCAGCGTGTTACCTCACGGGTTGAGTCAAGACGAACTGACTTCCCTGCTAAGCTTCTCTTATATAAAGCTTCCTTATGAAAAGTAGTCCACTGGATTTCCAGGAACGACTCTCTTCTTGATATAATACATTTTCAGACAAAGTGAAGTATGATCCTTGTTTGTCTATGCGCGGAGGTCCCAAAATCACTCGCGTGCAGGCAATCGCTTCGGCCAATTAATTATAATTAATTGCTTTCTTCCACGGCATCATGACGCTACTCCGGTAATTCCCCTCGGTTCCTTCACAAATTCTTACTCTGTAGCGGATGATGTATGTGCAGAGGTTCCTTCAGATATGCAGGCTTTAATTTAGGCGTGAGAACACTCCTAAATTATCTTTCCTAGAATACATGCATCTGGGTGTAAGTTTCATCTCAATTCATTGCTCCATTTGGCTGTAATCAATTAATTTCTGTGGGCGACTGCCCCCACTCCCATGTTTCGCCTTGTCGAAAGGGGATTTTCTCGGTCGTTAATCATGCCCTTCAACTTCCAGCCACGCCGAAAGTAGGACCTTGGTGCCATGTCTTCTCCTCCCACATTCAACTCTGTTTGTCAAAATGTCAAGCTAGCTCGCTTTCATGCGTTCTGGCCTCTAAAACGTACATAAGCTGGTATTTTCTGCAATGATCCACCTTAAAATCTATGATATTCCCGTTCTAGCCGTGAAATCCTGCTATTATAATTATATGCAGATATAACTCATTGTTCTTCGGGTTCACTGTGGCTGTTCCCCCTCAGAGATCAATGATTCGATTCTGTGCAGAATCATGGGCCTGGTCTTCTTGTTAAAGACCTCAGTTCGATGCCAGTCAGCCGTGTCCAATTGGGCACAGTACATAATTTACTCCACTGATGAAATCGTTTAGATTAATCATCATTATTTGCTAACACGTTCTATGTAAGTAATTTGATGTCGAATGATGTTGGTTGGCACGTTTGACTGCGTCGTAAAGCGTTGGCCTATCACTCTTATGGCTAAGGTTCAAACCCCATCTGAGTTAGTTTTTTTTTTTGCTTCAAATGTTTTATATTTATTGTTTTGTAATGACTCAGACGTTTTAAAATTAAGTGTTATATTGTGCATATTACGATAGAAAATATATATTTAATTAAAACAAATTTCGCCAGCAGATTTGCACGAGACATCTAGCAGCAAAAATGTGAATTATCATGGCCAACTGGCGGCGAACTGCACGCCAGCCTATAGATTAACTTACCGATTTTATTGAAAATTTTCATTTTATGGCCGCTAGAATGCACTCGCCCTGTTAGGAGTACCTTGTTCGATACTTCCCCACTAGATGTCACGACTGGTCTACGTGGGACTCCATTGATTAGCATACCATTGGCATTCTATGCGCATCGAATTTGAAGAATGGCAAGATGATACTACGATGCATTTTTGCTTTATATTTTAAAGGGTTTGTAACAGCCTATTGTGCGTTATTTGAAAATGTTATTTGAAGTACAGAACAAAACGATTTCACATAGTACCTGAACTCTAGCAGTTGGTGCTAGTTCAGGATATTAATTAATACTTTCATTGCGGCCAAATAGTAATCGAAAATATCCACATAGTTGGTATACACACGTCTCTGTAGGGTCAAGGAAAGAATTATTAATTCAATTAGGGTGGTGAAAGCCATACACAGCCAGACGTGTAAACACATGCCTCGACTCAAAGTTGTATGATGCCCACGTCAGGTCGATGATGTAATAATAATAATAATAATAATAATAATAATAATAATAATAATAATAATGTTATTCGTTTTACGTCCCATTTAACTACTGTGGCTTTTAGAGACGCCGGGGTGCCGGAATTTTGCGCCGAAGGGGATCTTTAACGTGCCAGTAAATCTACTGACACGGCTCCTTCGCATTTGAGCACTCTCAAATGCCAGCTCACTGCGCCAGGATACGAGCCTGCAACCTAGGGCCCAGCAAGCGAGAACGTTACCGCTGAGCCACGCAGCCGGTCCGGTCGATTATGTCTCCAGATCCATAACATTCTTGAGATTCTTCTTCTCTTTCTTTCTTTCTTTCTTTCTTTCTTCAATGATGGTAACAGTCTTTTACGCGATTGTGGTGTTTGGTAGAGGTAAATAGTTTCTAAGGTCTTCAACCAAGATACAGTATGATTTTATTATACTCTTTGATAAAAACAACGAGTTGTAACTAAACTCATACATTTAGGAGAAAGTAGGCTATATGTTCTTTACTGCACATCTTGATATAAGAATATAAGATATCTATATATATATAAAGCTCATTGTTTGTCTGTTTGTCTGTCTGTCTGTCTGTTATTTATACAAATCTACACCGTTTCACCGATCTGAACCAAAATTTGTACACTTACCCTTTAGAACCCGACGAGTAACCCCGTCTACATTAAATTTCGGACGGGCCACTCCATTCCCTGCATTTAGGCCCTTTGTCAAAAATCTACACCGTTTCACCGATCTGAACCAAAATTTGTATAGTTACCCTTTGGAACTCGACGAGTAACGCTGTCTACTTTAAATTTCGGACAGACTACTCCATTCGATGCCTTTAGGCCCTTTGTCAAAAATCTACACTGTTTCACCGATATGAACCAAAATTTGTATTCTCACACTTTAGATCCCGACGAGTAACACTGTCTTCTTTAAATTTCGAACTGACCACACCATTCCCTGCATTTAGGCCCTTTGGCAAAAATCTACACCGTATCGCCGATCTGAACCAAAATGTGTATACTTATCCTTTGGAACCCTGCGGGTAACCCTGTCAACGTTAAATTTCGGTCAGACCACTCCATTCCCTGCATTTAGGCCCTTTGTCAAAAATGTACACCGTTTCACCGATCTGAACCAAAATTTGTATTCTTACACTTTAGATCTCGACGAGTAACACTGTCTACTTTAAATTTCGAACGGACCACGCCATTCCCTGCATTTAGGCCCTTTGGAAAAATCTAATTCGTTTCACCGATTTGAACCAAAATTTGTATACTTACCCTTTGGAACCCTGCGGGTAACACAGTCCGCTTCAAATTTCGGACAAACCAACCCCATTCCCTGCGTTTAAGCCCTTTGGCAAAAATCTACACCGTTTCTCCCATCTGAACTATATTTTACATACTTACCCTTTGGAACCCGACGAGTAACACTGTCCGCTTGAAATTTCTGAAAGACCACCTCCTTCCCTGTATTTAGGCCCTTTGGCACAAATCTGCACCGTGTCACCGATCTGAACCAAATTTTACATACTTAACCTGTGGAACATGAAGAGTAACACTGTCTGCTCGAAATTTCGGACCGACCACTCCATTCCCTGCATTTAGGCCTATTTACAAAAATCCACGCCGTTTCAGCGATGTGAACCAAATTGTGCATACGTACCCATTGGAACCCTACGAATAACACTACTTGAAATTTCGGACAGACCACTCCATTCCCTGCATTTAGGTCCTTTGGCACAAATCTACACCGTTTCACCGATCTTCACCAAATTTTGTATACTTCCCCTTTGGAATCCAGCGAGTACTTCGGTGAAACTGTGCGGGACCAGAATATCATGTTTTTAGGCCCTTGAACCAATCGTGTCAGAAGTTAAGCAACACCACACTCTTCCCCGCCTGTGATTTTTAAAATATGTCTCTCTATTAGTTTCTAAGTTTGATGAACCAGTTCAGTAGTAGTAGTCATCTCACCACATAAAGTCTTGCTCAATAGTGGTAGTGTATACGTGTATGCGTCCATATACCATTAATCCGATTGCGAAGAAACTTGGGTGAGTTGTTGTGTGGATTGCAGGGAAGGTTTCTGCCTACAAATTATTTGTGTATCACAAAAGGGTGAGAGACTTAACAGGAAGTTTTAAATACCATAGTAACCCAATTGCACAATGCCGTGGATTCCAGGGAAGGTATCTAGCAACAAATAATGTATGTAACACAAAAGGGTGAGAAGCTTATCAGGAAGTTTTGAAATACCGCAATAACCCAATTGCACAATGCCAGTTGTCATGATGATGATGATAATTGTTGGTTTAAGGGGCCTAACATCGAGGTTAGCGACCCCTAATGGTTTGGTGGATCGTGAAATTGAAACTACAACTAAAACTGACTGCAAAACTTACGGGCTAGAAGAAGATAAGGACAAAAGAAAGTTATAAAGGAAATAAAAGACAAGAGGAAAGGAAATGCCCTCAACCCTGGATAAATGAGAATTGATGGACTAGGAAGGAAAGAGAGCCACGAAAGGCAGATAGGAAGGTGAAAAAGGAGAGGGTCCGCCCCAAAGGCAATGGAAAAAAGGGGTAAAACCAGACCCAGCTCAGGAATTCCTCGGGGTTGCCTGCTCCCGAACTCACCAGCCATGAGCCCTTGAGGGTGTAGCACTATCCAGGGTGTATCAGAAGTGTTGGGGCTACACACACCCTGCCTCCTTGAGGGCCTTGAACAGAAGACAGGAGATATTATTAAAAGAGAAAGAAAGTTGCCCCTCGAAGAATGAGGGTATCAGGAAAGACGAGACAAGGGCCAATTAAGGCGGGAAAGTGAAAGACACCTTAGGCCTCAGATACCCTAATAACGTCGGGGTCGGAAGAGAACATGAGTTGACCATGGGAGGCCGACAGGAAAGAGAACTGAAAGGAGCCCGGCACCTGTAAGAAGAAGCAATGTCGGACTCAGCTGGGGTCCCGTGGTCACCAAACCAAGTCCCACAAGTTGTGAGTCCGGGGGGGGGGCAGTTGTGAGAAGAGCTTGCTGATTCTTCGCGAGATGTCATGAGAAAACAGTCCAGAGCCCGCGGTCGTATCTGATATTGCTGACTATGCTGATGTTCATACAGGGCCGTTGCTCAAACGACTGTGGTGTTACGAAAGAGTGAGTGATTCACCGGTAAGATCCTCTGAGATCCGTGCAGTTGGGACCCGAGCAGTACGTCATAAGCTCTTTCACTAAAGTGTGTCTCTGCCTTAAAAGACAGTAGGGAATTAAATGTAGTATTTGCCTCTCACTTGCAATCCTGTGCTGTCACCTCTCTTGTTCATAATGGTGATGGATGAAATAGTAAAGGAAACAAAGGAAGCATATGAACATAAAGAAATGAAGTTACTGTTATTTGCAGATGATATTGTGGTCTGGGGAAGGAACACCGAAGAAGTGCAAAAACAACTAGATGCACTGAACGAAAATATTCAGAAGTATGGCCTGAAAATCAGTATAGAGAAAAGCAAGACCATGGTGATGACAAGAGGGGAAAGACAAGGAAAGGGCACTGTGAAAATTGGAAGTCAGAGTTTGGAAATTGTGGACACGTTCAAATACCTAGGAAGTGAATTGATGCAAACTGGTAGGTTGGACATGGAGATTGGCAGGAGGGTACAGCAGAGCAATGCATTCTATCAAAGTGTAAGAAAACTTGTTTGGGATAAGGAAGTACCAAGGAAAAGCAAGGAGGTAATGTATAAAGTGTACTATGTACCCATATTAACTTATGCAGCTGAGACTTGGACCCTGACAAGCAGGCAAGAGAGTAGAATCCAAGCCAGTGAAATGAAATTCCTAAGAAGTATGATAGGAAAGACAAGGAAAGACAGAGTGAGGAATGAAGAAGTTAGGAAGGAAGTTGGGATGGGAAAACTAAATGAGAGAATTGAGAAGAATAAACTAAGGTGGTTTGGACATGTAAAGAGGATGGAGAAAAATAGAATACCAAGACAGATGCTGGAGGCGAAGTGCAAGGGTAAGAGACCAAGAGGAAGACCTAGAACAAGGTGGATGGATTCAGTGAAGAACGGCGTAAGAAAAAGAAATCTGGACTGGGACAAGATCGTGGAAGAAGAATGGTGGAAGGAAAGAGGAAAGTGGAGAAGTGCCATAAATACCCCGACCCGGCAGGAGCTGGATAAGGGGAAATGATGATGATGATGATGATGATTGCAATCCTATGTCCTGCAATTAGCTTCGTCCTTTTCTACCCCAGCGATTTTGCCGTTTCCCAGTGATTGGAAGTGACAAATCTAAGGAAATGTTTCCGTAATCTTATAGATAATTTTTCTAAGGCATTATGCGACAAAAGACGACACTGTTGATCTCTACGTTTCTAACAGCCAATGAGATATAGTCCCTAGGCAGTGTTTACTGTTCCACATACTCCTCATTGTAATCATATCTTTAATTCGTTTGTAAATTACATGTGTGAGTACTGTAGTTAATAAATAGCCGTTTCCCTATTCATTATTATCATTATCATTACGGGAAAATGACCTGAATGTTATGTCCATTATACTGTACTACTTATCACCCCCACTATCACCACCACAAGAAGTTATATTTTAAAACGATTTTTAGCCTACTTTTCACATTTTGCAAAAATGAGGAAAAAGTAGACTTATGAGATCGGGCAAATGTGTGTCTGTCTGTCTGTCCTTCTGTCTGTCTGTCTGTCCTTCTGTATGTCTGTCTGTCCTTCTGTCTGTCTGTCTGTCTGTCTGGCTGTGTGTGTGTGTCCCCCTATCAACTCCTAAACGGCTGGAGCAATCGAAACAAAATTTGGTAGGAGTAAAGATCTATACCTGAATATCTCACGCCCATATTTGAAAATGATGTCAGTGCTACCAACTGCTGAAAAATCGCAATTGAAATTTGAGCTCCATGTTGGATATCGTGGAAGGTATGAATAGGAACTATTTCAAAATTGGCACACGTATAGATAATAATATTGCAGTTTAATTTCCAGGAGGCCATACATCGCAGTATTGCCAAAATGAATATACGCCTTCTGATAGGTCCAAATTTTAAATGCATATAACTTCTACACTATCAATTGGATTTCAACCAAATTTCGTATGTGCTATGTGTACATAAACAGACATGACTGAACGTATTATTAAGATCCACCAGGGCTGCCAACTGTTAATAAATGCTCTCAATTTATTTCATCCAAATACCAATATATCAGAACGTATGCCAGCCGACAGCTTTAAACTATGCTCACGTATAGTACCTGACATTCTATATTAATTTGGAGAAACTTATATACGTCAGTGCTACCAATATGATTCTAAGCCTGCTGAGAGGTCCAACTATAAATACATGTAACTTATATACTATCATTAGGATTTCAACCACATTTCGTGTGTGCTATGTGTACCATAACAGATATGTATATGCCGATTCTTAAGAGTAACCAGGGCTGCCAACTGTTAGTAAATACTGTCTCTATTTTTGTTACCCTAATATCAATATATTAGAAAGTATGCAAGCCAATAGCTCTAAATTTTGCACACGTATAGTACCTGGCATTCTAGATTAATTTGGAGTAACTAATATACGTCAGTGCTGCCAACATGATTCTAAGCCTGCTGATAGATCCAATTTTAAAATGCATGTAACTTCTATACTAACTAATGGATTTTATTCAAAATTGACACAACAATAGATCATAATATTTCAGATTATTTCTGACCAGTACATGTATGTCATTTTTGCCAACATGAATTTACGCGCGCTGTTAAATCCAATGTTTAACTGCATGTAACGTCCATGCTATCCATTGGACTTCAACCAAATTTTGTATTCTGTACCTTAAGAGATGGAACTAAGAATATATTCAGTCACCAGGGTTGGCAACTGTAGTTCTCTATTAGGCTACAGTATGCCAGGTATACAGTATTTCGAACTAATTAGAAATTTCGATATTACCAACTTAATTTCGTCATTATTCTAGATAGATCCATATAGATTAATAATTGGCATAGATCTTAAATTTTAAGAAAAGTAGGCTCTTTACTTCGTTACGGAACTTCTTGTTTTCTTTTAGTTTAAGTATCAAGTGCCAGTTCTGTAGTAGTATTCATTATCATCCATAAAACAAGTAAATCTACCGGGCGAAGCCGGGCACTACTCTTAGTACTATATAGATTCAAATCTGAATGAACTAGTAGCACAACTGAAAATTATTTTCTTCGCCTCCTAGGCCCTCACAAAGTATACTTGGGGTCAGCCGTCTAGTCCTCAGGCTGTAAGTTTTTCTGTCGAGAACCAAATCTTTTAGCAAACTTTCTGCCTGTAAGGCGGATTCTACAGATTATTCAATATCGCCTTTGGTATTTCTCAGCTTCTCCTCGGCCTACTGATGCCCAAATATTGTTGCACTAGATGGGATTTATCTCTTCACGTTGCATGTAAATATCGGCGTAATTTGTTCACATTGACTCTTCTAGCTGATAAATACTCCACATACTGTATATGTTCATTGTAGAGTCGATCCCTCAATGCCATATCGCTGTTATCTCTACTTAGTATTCGGTAGTTTATTAGCTGAGGAATAACCCACCCACCAAGGGAAGATGATTAAGAAAAGGAAGTGGGTTTCGGACTGGAGAAAAAGGATAGAAAAATAGGATGAGAGTTCCACAAAAATTATAAATTTGACTTTCAATACATTTAAAGGTGGTTGCCACCGCAAATCCGTGCTCGGATACCTAAAGTGGGTACGAGCTTGGTCGAAGCTGACGGGAACCGCAGCTAAGACTTGGGCAGTTTGCCAGAGAAAGGCTTTAGTGTATTTCCTTCCAAGCACGAATAAAAGTACTATAGGGAAGGGTGATGGTCTGGCAAGACTGAGAGGAACAAATTTACTGTATGTCTTCTCAAAGAAATTAGGTTTTACAAAGTAATTCGAAGAATGCCAATGATTTAATTCAGTTTTGGTATTTTCAATTTCCAAAATTATGGAGTTCCTGTAAGGGCGACCAAGTGTCTCTAAGAAGGAAAATGATAAAGGATTATGCCTTATGGAGTAATCTTGGTAAATGAACCAATGGTTGCATTGGAAAATGGCTAAGCTTTTACTCAGCGAGGAGCCGGCTAAAAGTTTAGACAAAAAGAAACACTTATCTTTTAGAAAACTGACCATAAGTTTTCGGAGAGGGTCTCCACAAGCAGGTAGCTGGCTTAGCGAGCTTTACTTGCCTTACTGGCCAATTAGAATTAGCTATTAAAGCTAAAAAGAACTTTAGTGAGGTGAAAATTAAGAGTTCTTGCTCAAATGCAACAAATGGTGAAAGCCCTATTAATGATTTTAATGTCATTGAGTGAGGAGAGTCAAGGAAGAGAGGATTTTGCCTAAACTTTGTATTCGCAAATGAAAAAGCGAAGGGAAACGATTCATTTATTTTACAATTAGAAGAAGTTTGAGGAAATTAACAATTATGCAATATAATTTTGACAAACATAGTTCATTTGAACTTTTTAACAAATAGGGTCGCAGACCTCTCAACATTAAACGGTTGCTCCAGGCAATTGACAATTTACAAGGTTTCAAACCTTACATGTTTCTAAAATCTTTATAAGATTTAAACAAATGAGCAATGAAATAATTAAAGCTTGAACGTGAATTGGAGTACAAAAAGTGCACCTTAAGAAATTCTTGAGAGAATGATCTAGAGAAAGTGACAACTTTGAAAATAACAATAATAACAACATGAAAAATAAGATAGAAGTTCCTACAACTTCTTATATTTATACAGAATTAATATATGAGAATTATACAAAGAGGGCAGGTCACTTACTGTGAAACCTGAAGAAAGTGAAAAGGAAAGTTCTAGACTTCCCAAGTTTGAGCAGGAATCACTCGCCAAATGGGACAGTTTCCATTTCGTGAAACCTGAACATGACTCGCTCAAGAGTTTAAAGAAATGTTTTCCCTGATTATAGGAAAGGAACAATGTGATTTAAAACTTGTATCACACAAGCAATTATGCAGAATTTAATTAATGTTAAACTAGCAAAGTTGGAAGGGCACTTCGTGAGTGACGCCTTATAGAAAGTTACAATTTTATTAATAATGGTTGTTAGTAGAAGGTTGAGGAAAGATCATTGGGATATAGGATCAATGTTCATGGCCGTATTTAATGTAAACGGACGAGCGCGACGCGGTAGAAACGTGGAGCAAGCACTGGTTATCACTGTAGTCTATAAAGATGGATGCAAAGTTCACTATAGAAACACTGAAGTTTATGAGAAAGAAAGTTATTGCAATTATGGAAATAACTGATTGCACTATATAGGTGAGAGTCTATTTCTTGAAAAAGTTGTGATTTACAATTAAATGCGCCATAGAATGTTCCAACGGGGGAAGAAAGTTCGCTATTGCAGTAATTTAAGGAAGATTCCTCATTTTAACTAGCATTTTCACAAGCGCGTGAACAATACTTGACGGCAAGACTCGCAGATAGAGTACAAGATCTCGAAGGTTCCAGAACGACCTTAGCAGAAAATGGGGTTGAGAAAATCCAACGGAGGAACTAGCTTTATAATTATAGAGAGTGGGTATTAGATAATATCCCACGTAGCGAGAGGATTTCTCATTTGAATAGCTTAAGAAAAGCTCTTTTTAGTAAGGTTGGCTTATACAAGCAAAGCTCAACATGGCAAATCCCACGAAGAATGATTTTTGCCCCAAAGTAAATAATTTCACACTGTCTATAAATTATAATTAAAAGCACGTGGAAGTTAAAACCACGAAGATGAGGTTAAAACTTTTAAAATGGTACTTATCTTGATTTCATGTTGAAGTCGAAGTTTCCGTTGATGACTACTTAGCCAACATGGCGTAGAAGAGGGTGAGCCTCTTGGTTTGAGGAGGCTAGCTCGAGCGGAGCTTTGACTGACCGAGTCAACTGCAGACTGAGAAGTGAGAGCTGCTCAACGGAGCACGGAGGGACCAAGAAAGGGGGAAGGAGTGGGGGGTAGGAGACAAAAGGAGAACATATAAACATTGCCAACTTTAAAACAAAAAATTAATCTCTTGCTGAGCTGATCTTCTAAGAGTTGATAACAGATGATACTAGCGCAGCATGGTGAGTAAAGAAGTAGACGTAGTCCTCTTGCTCAAGGAGAAAATAGCTGGCGATGGTAACAGGATCTGGTGGCCAAATGGATAAGTAAGTCCTCTAGCACCAGGAAGAGTTGAGGAGCTTCAGAGATTCGCTGCGAGGTGACGCTAGGTGGGTCACAGAAGTTATATATCTAGAACAGACTTATGAAGACATAAGAGATTTGCCTATCAAGGAGAAAACAAAAGATCACTGTTGGTGTTTGACAAAGAGAAAGGAAGAAATGAACATGCAAAAACATTGAAAATTATAATCTCAGGTACCGTGTATTCCAAGAATTCACCATACTGGGAGGGGCAGACACCAACAGCGAACAAGAAAAACAAGTACAGTAATAAGCAATTGCGGAGAAGTAGTCTTATGATCTGACCATTAGTGGTCAAGACTCTGAATACCCTGACTCTCCTATCTCTTCCAGGGTAACACTCGGTCACTTTTCCAAAAGGCCAGACTAGGGGGGTGAAACATCCCTAACTAAGACCAAGTCTCCCACTTTAATGTCGGGACTGGAAGAAACCACTTCTGTCTCCCTTGCAAGGAAGTTAAATATTCCAAGTTCCATCTCTTCCAAAAAGAATTACGGAGGGCTTCAAGTTTACGCCAAACAATAGGTAGATTAAAATCCCTGAAAGAATTAGGAAGGGGAGGATGGGCAGAGAGAGAAGTGCGTGTAAGACAGTGACCAGGTGTGAGTGGAAGGAGGTCATCAGGGTCATTAGAAAGCGGAGTTAAAAGGCGAGAATTAACGACACTTTCAATCACGAAATAGCTGGAAGCTGAGAGAAATAAAGCACTAGTAAAGATTACGATACAATGCAAAAGAAGAATTGACAAGTTTAAACAAAACGTATAGAGACAAGTACATCTATTAAGGATAAGAATATACCAAATAAACAAAGAAACTATGCGAGTAGAAAGCAAGAACGCCATAGGTAACAACCTAGTAGCCATAAACAATGACCTCAAGTTATAATGAGTATCAAAGGGGTTACTCATAAAAATACTTAAGTCAGCGAGAAACGTGACATAACAAGTATGAATACAAAAACACATCGAATGTGACGACGAGAAAAAACAAGTTTGTTCATCAATGAACATTAAGATCGCAAAATATGTAAGCAAAGTGAAATACATGAGCGCGTGAGAAATACGCAACGAAGTTTTGAAACAAGGATCGAAGCAGTTATAGAATACGAGCATGAGTAAGTGGAATACAAAAGCAAGTGCGGCCTTGACCCACATAGTACAACGAGATAAGACATATAAATAGCTGAAAGAGTCCTTAACTGGAACAAGTTTATTTTGGGAAGTAGGTGAACGGCTTCTGTACTTGCAGGAGCGGCTCACTAGACAATGGTTGGCAATCAGCCAAAGTTGAGATAAGAGAAACATGCTTTGAACTTTGTCAAGCGTACAGGAAATAAACAGTGACTTGACCTTAATCGGGCTTGTATACAAACAAGCCTGACAAACAAGCAGTTCAAAGTACAAAAACAACACTTGTTGAATCAGCTGTAACTTAAAGCAGATATTCAGCTTGGACGGCATGCAGTCAATCGTAACTTGGACGTGAAAAGCGATTTAAAGATATATGAAATAGAGTAGGAAATCAATTTCGCATGATTTAGAGGATCACGGAATCCGACAATTTTCGACAGGAAAAAGCTTGATTCTTCCGAAACAGGAAGTGAAGCCGGGACATTGAGAAGATGGTTATGCATAAGAATAGTTATTCTTGATGTTAGAGAATTCAGATTTTCAAGCGGTTTCATAAGCGACTTCCAATTGTGAGGAAGGAGGGAGGAGCCGGCCGTGGCCATCCTTCTACATAGCGAAAGAAGTGAAACACGGCTTACAGCAAAGTGATGGTGACTGATAGCCATGGTTTTACACAAGGGGAAGATAGTTTTCGAGAAAGAGTTTAAGCAATTACCTGCTATAAAAAATGACATGAGAAGGTAAACGAAATAACACAAAGCAAGGCGAGCTTGAATTGCCATTTTGTGCGGGAAGAAGGAAAAACCATTTAAACAACTTACAGAGGTAGCGTAGTTGTTCACGATAAGACATCGTTTCGACAAGTGTTTTTCAAAAATATTGAGATCTGAAACATGAGCGTTCTCTTTTTCAGAAATGGGATTTATGTCAGCTGTAACGAAATGACATTGCGCTTTGGTTTGAACACTGGTATGTTTGATTTCGCCAGTAATAACCCAACCAAAATCGGTGTCTCTGGCGACCACGGTTGAAGATAACTTTCGTGTTTGTTTGCGAAGGCACTTCCAAAAAACGTTGGCACTGAAAAGTACATCAATGGGACCTTGAGCATTAAACTGAGGATCGGCTAACCTTAAGTGCGAGGGAATGTTTAAATCGGAAGTATTAATAGAGTGACTTGGAGTGTCCTTGCCAATACTGGTAAGAATGAGACAGTTTAAATTAAGATTGGTGTTTCTTTGGCAAACGTCTCTGATTTTCAATTCTGAAGACTGCAAGACTTGAGTTTTCAAATTGTCAATGCCGGTCACATTGATAGAAGTAGGCGATGACGAAAGACCTAGTTTTTTAATCAACGATTGCGAAACAAAGTTATGAGTTGAAGCGGAATCGAGAAGACCACGGGTTCTAAACCAATTTCCAAATTTATCTTGGATTTCGAATTGTACAGTGGTCAAAAGGGTTTGTGCACTGTGAGAAGCTTCGGCGTTAGAAATGCAGGAAGAAGCATTAGTTTGTTCGGAGCTGCTCTGCATGGAGCTTGAAGAGGCAGGTACTGCTGACCTCGATTTATCGTGAACGTGCAATAAAGAATGATGCGGTTTTTTGCAATGAAAACAGAGATTTGATGACGTACAGTTTGAAGAAGAATGCTTAGGTGACAAGCAATTGAAACAATGTTTGCTGTTGAAGACAAACTTCCTTCGATCTTCGACAGACAATTCTTTAAAGGATTTGCACGAATACAATGTGTGAAGCTTTTTACAGAGCGTGCATTTTAAAGATTTGTTAAGCGGCCTGATATCTTCTCTTGCATGATTGAAAGAAGAACGGGTTTGCTTGTACTCGACAGATGGGGGCTGATGTCCCTTTGAAAAAGCAAGGTTTTTCTCAAAAATGTGAGACTGAAGATTCGTTTCGACCTTTTCGCACTGAAATGCGAGTGCTGTAAGGACTTGGCATCGGCTGTTAAGAAACGAGATTATGTGTTCGAAGGAAAATTCTTCCTTGCGAGCGAGTTCAATTTCCCAAGCCTTTAAAGTTGAAAAATCGAATCTTGATGTAGCCAGATGAATGAGTATGGTGTCCCATGTTTGGACAGGCTGCTTGAGTTGGTATAATGCTCTGACATTCAACTGTATAGAATCTAAGAGGTCTCTTAAAGAGGTGACGTCATTAGGTTTGACGGCTGGCAAGTTGAAAAGACAACGTATGTGGCGAGCTACACTCAAACGTAAATTGCCATATCTCTCTTTAAGGAGATTAAAGGCGATGTGGTAGTTGTCTGCGCTTAAAGGCAGTGACTCCACTAAGGCTAAGGCCTCGCTTTCCAAAGACGTGCGGAGGAAATAAAATTTATGTATGTCAGGGATCTCGATATTTTCATGAATTAGGGAGCAGTAAAGTTCGTAAAAAGAATACCATTCACATTCCTTGCCTGAGAAGTGCGGTAGGCTTATCTTAGGAAGTAACGGTTTCGGTTTGTTCTCGTGAACTGAAGCGGGTGCGAACTGGGCCGGATTGATGACCCTAGTGTCCGGTTCTGAGATATTGCGGATCAGTTGGTGGGCCTTTGCAATCCCTTCAAAGTTCAAGGGTTCGACCTCGTCCCGATCCGATTGAAGTTCTGGGCAAGCGGATTCAATCTCGGTTTGAATTTGATCATAATAATCATAAGACCGTTCGTACAACTTAAGACGATGTGTCAAGATGTCTAAATCACACTCGGCGGGATTTAATTTGCTGATGAAATTTCTGAATCTAGTGAGTTGCCCTTTATAGGAAGAACGTCTAGCAATGAGAGTTTCATCTTTTTCAGTAGGAGCCATGATAAAGAGAATAAATTGAAATACAACTCACGAAACTGTAGAACCTTGGAGATGCTGTCAGGTTTACAGCAGAGAATGGGTCGAAAGAACAGGACACACCAAAGGAGACAGGAGCGGCCTCTTTCCCGTTCACAGGCTTTGCATGATGTAGATATAGCTGAAAAATCCAAAGCAGATATTAATAATTTGCCAAGTATTGTCAAATGACACTTGACAAACAATAGAAATAAAAAATGGACTCTCCCGGGTTTCGGCACCAATTTTTGGGTAGTTTATTAGCTGAGGAATAACCCACCCACCAAGGGAAGATGATTAAGAAAAGGAAGTGGGTTTCGGACTGGAGAAAAAGGATAGAAAAATAGGATGAGAGTTCCACAAAAATTATAAATTTGACTTTCAATACATTTAAAGGTGGTTGCCACCGCAAATCCGTGCTCGGATACCTAAAGTGGGTACGAGCTTGGTCGAAGCTGACGGGAACCGCAGCTAAGACTTGGGCAGTTTGCCAGAGAAAGGCTTTAGTGTATTTCCTTCCAAGCACGAATAAAAGTACTATAGGGAAGGGTGATGGTCTGGCAAGACTGAGAGGAACAAATTTACTGTATGTCTTCTCAAAGAAATTAGGTTTTACAAAGTAATTCGAAGAATGCCAATGATTTAATTCAGTTTTGGTATTTTCAATTTCCAAAATTATGGAGTTCCTGTAAGGGCGACCAAGTGTCTCTAAGAAGGAAAATGATAAAGGATTATGCCTTATGGAGTAATCTTGGTAAATGAACCAATGGTTGCATTGGAAAATGGCTAAGCTTTTACTCAGCGAGGAGCCGGCTAAAAGTTTAGACAAAAAGAAACACTTATCTTTTAGAAAACTGACCATAAGTTTTCGGAGAGGGTCTCCACAAGCAGGTAGCTGGCTTAGCGAGCTTTACTTGCCTTACTGGCCAATTAGAATTAGCTATTAAAGCTAAAAAGAACTTTAGTGAGGTGAAAATTAAGAGTTCTTGCTCAAATGCAACAAATGGTGAAAGCCCTATTAATGATTTTAATGTCATTGAGTGAGGAGAGTCAAGGAAGAGAGGATTTTGCCTAAACTTTGTATTCGCAAATGAAAAAGCGAAGGGAAACGATTCATTTATTTTACAATTAGAAGAAGTTTGAGGAAATTAACAATTATGCAATATAATTTTGACAAACATAGTTCATTTGAACTTTTTAACAAATAGGGTCGCAGACCTCTCAACATTAAACGGTTGCTCCAGGCAATTGACAATTTACAAGGTTTCAAACCTTACATGTTTCTAAAATCTTTATAAGATTTAAACAAATGAGCAATGAAATAATTAAAGCTTGAACGTGAATTGGAGTACAAAAAGTGCACCTTAAGAAATTCTTGAGAGAATGATCTAGAGAAAGTGACAACTTTGAAAATAACAATAATAACAACATGAAAAATAAGATAGAAGTTCCTACAACTTCTTATATTTATACAGAATTAATATATGAGAATTATACAAAGAGGGCAGGTCACTTACTGTGAAACCTGAAGAAAGTGAAAAGGAAAGTTCTAGACTTCCCAAGTTTGAGCAGGAATCACTCGCCAAATGGGACAGTTTCCATTTCGTGAAACCTGAACATGACTCGCTCAAGAGTTTAAAGAAATGTTTTCCCTGATTATAGGAAAGGAACAATGTGATTTAAAACTTGTATCACACAAGCAATTATGCAGAATTTAATTAATGTTAAACTAGCAAAGTTGGAAGGGCACTTCGTGAGTGACGCCTTATAGAAAGTTACAATTTTATTAATAATGGTTGTTAGTAGAAGGTTGAGGAAAGATCATTGGGATATAGGATCAATGTTCATGGCCGTATTTAATGTAAACGGACGAGCGCGACGCGGTAGAAACGTGGAGCAAGCACTGGTTATCACTGTAGTCTATAAAGATGGATGCAAAGTTCACTATAGAAACACTGAAGTTTATGAGAAAGAAAGTTATTGCAATTATGGAAATAACTGATTGCACTATATAGGTGAGAGTCTATTTCTTGAAAAAGTTGTGATTTACAATTAAATGCGCCATAGAATGTTCCAACGGGGGAAGAAAGTTCGCTATTGCAGTAATTTAAGGAAGATTCCTCATTTTAACTAGCATTTTCACAAGCGCGTGAACAATACTTGACGGCAAGACTCGCAGATAGAGTACAAGATCTCGAAGGTTCCAGAACGACCTTAGCAGAAAATGGGGTTGAGAAAATCCAACGGAGGAACTAGCTTTATAATTATAGAGAGTGGGTATTAGATAATATCCCACGTAGCGAGAGGATTTCTCATTTGAATAGCTTAAGAAAAGCTCTTTTTTAGTAAGGTTGGCTTATACAAGCAAAGCTCAACATGGCAAATCCCACGAAGAATGATTTTTGCCCCAAAGTAAATAATTTCACACTGTCTATAAATTATAATTAAAAGCACGTGGAAGTTAAAACCACGAAGATGAGGTTAAAACTTTTAAAATGGTACTTATCTTGATTTCATGTTGAAGTCGAAGTTTCCGTTGATGACTACTTAGCCAACATGGCGTAGAAGAGGGTGAGCCTCTTGGTTTGAGGAGGCTAGCTCGAGCGGAGCTTTGACTGACCGAGTCAACTGCAGACTGAGAAGTGAGAGCTGCTCAACGGAGCACGGAGGGACCAAGAAAGGGGGAAGGAGTGGGGGGTAGGAGACAAAAGGAGAACATATAAACATTGCCAACTTTAAAACAAAAAATTAATCTCTTGCTGAGCTGATCTTCTAAGAGTTGATAACAGATGATACTAGCGCAGCATGGTGAGTAAAGAAGTAGACGTAGTCCTCTTGCTCAAGGAGAAAATAGCTGGCGATGGTAACAGGATCTGGTGGCCAAATGGATAAGTAAGTCCTCTAGCACCAGGAAGAGTTGAGGAGCTTCAGAGATTCGCTGCGAGGTGACGCTAGGTGGGTCACAGAAGTTATATATCTAGAACAGACTTATGAAGACATAAGAGATTTGCCTATCAAGGAGAAAACAAAAGATCACTGTTGGTGTTTGACAAAGAGAAAGGAAGAAATGAACATGCAAAAACATTGAAAATTATAATCTCAGGTACCGTGTATTCCAAGAATGCACCAAGTATAAAACTAAGTCCCCGATTCTTGGATGTTACGGGTAAACTCGAGAACTACTGGATGGATTTTGATGCGGTTTTCACCATTCTGTAAAGGATATCTCAAGAATGATTTCTGTAGAAAATAATTTATTTATGATCAAAGGGAGCCGAGCACTGACGATTTCAGTTAAAAGGTCGAAAAAGAAACTGTCGTCCGTGCGCTCTTTAAGCTTACGCTGCGCAAACCGTTAAAAATATCTATATACTATGAGAGTAAGAATTGTTCAGCATGAAAAGTTCTACCAAAAAGCCCGGGATAGCATATCTCTATCTTCAATACATCGCCTACTATAAGTGTTTCTACGTTTTCATTTCGTTCCACAATCTCCATTCATTTACTGAGGCGACAGTTTACGAGCTAGCTAGGGGCGAGTCTATCACCCCAGTAACAGATTAGCTAGCGGAGGAGCTTATTGCCCCAGATACAGCCAGCAGCAAGCTGTCGAGTCGTGTTGAATTAAAAACTTTAGAGAAGAGTGCTTGTGTTTGGAGTTTCCCTGGAAGTGCAACTCGGCTTTCCTTCATTTCGCCTGTGAACTTTTCGTCTCGCAAAATTCACAGTCAAGAAAAGATTGGACGGAAGGAGGATTTGTGTTTCATGCACCTCGCCATTCCTAAATTACGTCTGTCAAGAATTTGTTGCACATGCATCTCCATGATAATATAATTAATAGTCCAGCCAGTGATTTTAATCCATCATGCAAAGACGTAAAACGGATATTGGTCGTTGTTCACTGACATAAAAAAGCGCTTATCACGTAATGCATTCATAACTGTTCCCGGGCGAAGCCGCGTCGGATTGCTAGTTATTAATATTATTATGATTATTATTATTTTATGCATATGTTCACCATATCCTTGGATGCAATTCATCATTTCATTGGCATTATTTGCACGATGGAGTGGAGTTCTCTACGATGGTAGGTTGAGGAACGAATGAACTATGGAGCAGGTCTCTAAAATGACTGCATAGGCCTATTGGTCAGCAGATTATGGTGCAGCCCCAGTTTATCGACATCTGTCGGATCTCTTCAGCCAGTGGTATGTATTTGGTCACTTCCTCAGCATAAATGTGTTGGATATTATACGAATTAGGGACTGCGATGTTTATTAGAAGGGTTCTCTTCTCCATTTTATCAATAAGAATAACGTCCGACCTGTTTGCTGATATACTATAGGTCTATCTGTGATCTGTGACCTGTCCCAGAGATGCTTGTGTGTATCGTTCTCCAGAACGGCATCAGGAATATATTGATAGTAAGGCAGAACATTATTATTTAAGCGGTGTTATACGCAGATGAAATTATTGGACAGCCCCCTGTGATATGCTGGATGGTCTCTGATTCGCAATGGCATCGGCCACATTTATCATCTGGCGTGTCTGTTGTACAGTATCCCAGGGGTATGCACCCCTTGGAGACCATCCCCCCGGCATCTGGCTAAATCCCCTAAATGGCAACTCTTGGAAAGCCGGGGCAACATCCATTAATACCGTAAGGACAGCTTGCTACTCCATAAAGCAGCTCAAGCCTTACGTAATCATTACACTCAGCGACATAGTACTAACTGGGCCAATACATTGCTGACAGCAGGGCGTCAGAAGGTATAAGAAGACGTCCTAATGAGGTCAAACGCTCTCTCCATTGTCAGTGCTCCATCGAGACGGCCGAAGCTACGCTGGTGTCAACCGAGGTGAGTCAGTCAATCGTGTTCAGAATTCCTACATTGTAACCTGTAACCCAACACTTGTTAATACATTGTGAACCTAATTTCATTCCCTACAAGGGACTCACTATCAGAATCACAGACCAATAAAACACTTGGTCCACACTCTACACACGCTCTACTATTTATACGCCTCTTTACATCCCAACGCCCTTCCTTATTCCCGTCACGTAAAGACGTGACAGACAGTAGTCTATTAGCGCCGACTTAAGTACTTTTGTATTCCCCGAGCCGGCCCGGCTGCAAGCGAGCAGCGCGTGCCACTCAGCTGATACAAGCAGATTCAATTACGTAATAAGCAGTCAGCTAAGCGACCAGTACAGCGACCCTTTGCAGTGGGTCCCATCCCTTCAAACGCTACCACATTATTTATAGGAACGCCCCCTAGTTCCTAGCACACCACAACACCCTACACTGGTCAGCTTACCCTGACAAGGGAAGCTACCCTTTTAGGCACCACCTTATAAATTAATACAACAACTCTCCCTTTTAGATCCACCCCCAAATAAGGGATCTAAAACACTGGTGGAGGCGCGGGCCTACGCATAGAGAAAAGGGACTCAACCAACGAGCCCTCGTAGGTAAAACGACCCCTTCCGTACCGCAAAAAGCCAAGCAAATAGTGAGAAAATTTTTCCCCCAGACAAAAAGCACCATTTTTTTTATGTGCTCCAAACTAGCTACACAGGGGAAATTCTTAATAAACCAACCCCCTAGCCCCATACAGAATCAGAGAAATATAAGAATACACTGTCAAACACGCACAGATTTTTTTTTAAATATTATTCTTATTGTAGGCCCATACACTTCAGACAGAATGGCACCTCATGCAGAGATTGCAAGCCGTACAGCCAATAGGGGTACCACAACAATACTTACACTACTACTCACCCTCATGATCAACGGGATCCTCACAAACGCCTTAAAACAAGACCCAAGGGGGGCGAGGGTAAAGATCACCCCGGCCGTCCATTGGAAACACATAAGGGGACAGACGGTCTATCAGGCCAGTATACCCATCACCTATGACGTACCGGTAAAACAGGAATACGTACCGGTACCGTCGACTACACTAGATGAGGGCCATGAAT
Organism: Meconema thalassinum; assembly: GCA_946902985.2. NCBI lineage: Eukaryota > Metazoa > Arthropoda > Insecta > Orthoptera > Tettigoniidae > Meconema > Meconema thalassinum. Next base: position 437,253,490 of record OX336393.1, on the reverse strand, counting down.
CCCAAATACACTCATTATGGGAGGCCATCGAGCAAGCACTCAACATACACGGTGATACAAAACAACTCCGAGGGACATCCACCCCTGTGCAGATTATGCGGGGGAGGGACAAGAGAGAATTAACATTTATAGGAAACTTCCTACAATACTGCTGCGGCGTTGCTACAGAAGAAGATAGTAAAACATTACGAATGACGCAGCAGCAAATCGCGAGCTACACAGACAACCTAGGTAAAATGATCCACGCGAATCACAAGGACCTAACCGAGACTACACTTAAGCTAAACAATTGGACACACACGGTACACGACTCTATTGCCACAATTGCGGAACAAATCAAAACACTTGCGAATGCAACCCGAGCAAACAAAGAAGCGCAAGACACTATACTGGCTTCCACGGCCCAAATGGCTATGGGAAATGCCATAAGTATTTACAATGCCATCATGAGCATGCACAGACAGCAAGACTTAATGGCATGCAGACAACATAAGATACCCGAGAACACCATACACACGAGCATCTTGCGAGACGATCTGACTAACCTCCAACACAAACTCGCAAAACACAATTACCAACTAGCCACTTCCATCGATCAAATAAGCTGGTATTACACGAAGCCAATATGCTCGTGCATATACCATGCTAACAGGTTACACATTAAAATCAATATACCTATAATCGAGGAAAACGCGCGGTGGAATCTATTTGAATACATTCCCATACCGTACAAGTGGCTAGGGGGAACATGCACACTCGTACACGAACCAACGCTGCTGGCGGTTAATGGCCACGACATTAGGGTACTAACAGGGAATGCGCTACATGACTGCATTACACAGATCAATGCGCTCTGTTACGTACCTCGGTTCCAAGAGGTGACCACAATCCAACCTGCTTGTGCTGTCAACCTGTACAATAACGCGCCCACTGACAAAATACTGGAATCATGCGCATATAGATGCGACGAGGGATCGCAGAGAGCCCTTATCACACAGATTGATATGGACAAGTTTATTGTTACAAATCCTACGGCGGAAATGGGGACCCAATGCCCAGAAGGAAGGACAACCCTACTGCACCCACACACGGAGGCACCGCCAGGGGCTCTAGAGATACACCTCCCATGCAATTGCCAACTCTTAGAGGGCGACATCATCCTGATACCCCAGGCGTTTCCGTGTGACGCCAAAATGGTAAAGGAATTAGCCATCACGCACACATTGCCGGCAACATGGACTAAACAAATACAATTGCAAATACACGACTTTGAACCTTTACAGACAAAGCCGTTATGGTACGATAACATAACGGCCATACTCAATTCCAACTGGTCATCAGTCATTCCGACATTTAATATAACAGAAACACCTTTCAGACATCACAAACAGCCCCTACAAATACCAGGACTTCACCAATCCTGGTATGACCTAGATACAACGACAACTTCCACTATGGCATGGAACGCCGGAATGACAGTGGTAATCATCTACATATTAGCCAGACAGATGGCAATGGCTAGAGACATCCGGCGGTTACACGCACATAGAGCCAATACTTGAAACGAAACACACTCAAGTACACACACGAGTAGCAGGCGAAAACCCTGGATAAGGTAGCTAATATGGATGTCCCTCTTACACAAATAGGCTCACACGATGGCAGGAGTCTGCCGTGGCCACAGGCCGAAAAGCGGTCAGACTACAAGCCACCACATTGCTAGGCCAGACACGAGCCATTAGGCGACCTTTACCGCCAGTTCAAAGGGCAAATTTGCCAGAACGAAGGCGAACACCGGTATTAGGCCCTAAGGATGCACGATATACGCACGAACATTTTGACCGGGCATTACCACACAGTACACGGGGATTAGGAAAGGTGTTCTCACCTACCCCACAAAACCACGCAGGCAAATATGTACACACTCCCGTAAAATCTACTAGGGCAGCGCCAAGCGCAATTAGGCCCTCGAATGCAGGTACATTTAAACCTATAGACACGCGCTACGGTGGAAGTAGACCTAAGCTTACTTTGCTAGAAATTCCGCCGGAAGGTAGCAAAGGAACACCCCAGTGGATTCCAGAGGCCTATAATATAATAACAGGGCAAAACCCTTCACCTTTCTGAGCACTGAAGCTCGAAAGAGGATAACGACTTCCACCAGGGCCACAGAAATAAACTAACATCGCTAACACCAACATTGTAGGCCACATAAATTCTTTCATACGGGGGCGATAAGAAAATGGTCCAACAAGTACACAATAAACATAAAATCGCATATTTTTCTTTCTCATTTTATGTATATACAGTGCAATATAGCCAAATTAGAAGGAACAATTCTAAATCCTTTCTGTTTTTTTTTTCGGAACCATGGCATTTTCCTCTCAGGCCATCAATGGTTATTGGGCGAAGTGATTAACGCCATAACGTAAAGTCTCTAATATGCTAAGCCAAGTGGAAGCCAAGCAGGCTTCAGGCCGAAAAAGAGATATTTTGAACACAACTTAAGCATAAAATCACAGCATAAAGCTTAAGTGAGTCTTTCTAGTAGAAATGACTAAACGTTCTATGTTAGGGTTCCACAGTTTGATAGATTCTCCTGTTACGGGCGAAAGCCGTAAGTGTGGCAGGAATTAAGAATCTCAAACTAACTTCAAAAATTTGGTGAGGTGTGCTTTAGCCAACTGAAAAGCCCAACTGCACACCGGGACAAGACACTGTCATTTTGGTGAGTTGCAATTACTTTGAAGGGCAGGTTTGACTCCCATAGTGCACTGGCTTTGCTCGTGACGTGGATACAAGTGTGTCAATTACGTCTTGCAATGACCTTCTTAATGTGTACTAGACAGTGTCGGTAGATTCCCCTGAGACGTAACCAGTTTACGGTAGTACTCACGTTACCAAAATGGTAAATACTACACTCAGGTCCCAAGCACATTTTTTTTAACATTTTTTATAGTGTTCACGACATAATTTTTAGAGACTATCGCCACCTGCTATTATTTTCTTTCAAAGTGCTCTCTTAATCCAGAGCGGGGCATAGCTCATTTTTTTTTCTATTATGACGCAGGCATTAGGCCCGATGAAAGAAGAACGTGTCCGAATTCCTCCTACCACGATGGGCAGGTCCCTTCAAAGTCTGCAGGAAGGTATCTGACCTAAATTATATAGTGAACGTGCGCCATGGGAGGAAACTCATAAAGGACACTATTCACGCCCGCCGGATGAAGGCATATCACACACGTAAAGATCACACACCTACACGTACAGGCGGGCACACTACTAAGAGAAAAGGAAACGGTCCCGCTGGCACACGTGGGAAGAAAGCCAAGAAATAGCCCACTGACCGCGCCGGGATACGATCCTAACACCCCACAGAACTGTCCCGGAGACACGCGGGCATAATGACATTTCGTACCATTGTAGGGACATAATCGAACCACGGCACAGTAACACACAAGCGGGGACACAAAAATAGTTAGTAGAAGGTTCTTTTCCATTACGAAGAGCCTGCCCGCAATTACAATGGACAGCTATCAGGTTCCCACATACGCGTGCCGGAAGCAAAAGCACGGACATACAGCGTTATCAAGACAAGTAACGAGCGTGCGCACAGGACATTGCAATCCGATACCGCCATGCTCAGCAATAACACAGGCCTCAGTGATAAACTGTACGCTTACAGACAACTGCTCTCAGAGCAGAGCGCACGGCATCATTCACGCCCGATTTACAGACCCTATATCTTCCAAAATTACACTACAAGGGGAAATCAAAAACATACAAACTCTACACAGGTATGCATGCTTTCATTTGCGCATTGCACATCCACGGGAACATGCCATATTATATGCGGCACGGAAATGATCACACCAAGTCTTTACAGACAACCGGATTCGAACCCATGACCACACACCACACGCGTACCGAAAACTAACTATCCAATGGTATTTTTGGTACACGGAACACAAGCAAAGACCACACTGGGAAAGCCCCAAGCCCTGTCACACAACGCCAACATAAAACACAGAGAATGACATAAGGTCACGGGTCTGAGTTCCAGTAAAAATTTAGACACAAAGGAGAACAGCTATTCAGGCTCCCAACCACACCGAAATTGGCCCATACAAATGCATGTACAGGGAATACTACATTTCCTCCCACCAAAAGCCAGACATAAAATTTCGGATTACACCAGACATAGGGAATACATTTCACAAACACAGGTAGGAAAATTTCGCAAGACACAAGTCTTAGGGAACAATGGCCACACGACGTCATTACCTAACTAGGGCGAATTGCTACATTAGACCGCTAGGAATCCAAAACAATGACCACACTCACATTCGTGCAGGAAGGCACATACCAGCGGATGACAAACAGTAACTTCCCGGCCTGGTATTGCACATACTAACTGCTGACAGCAGACTAGTTACACTGCAATAATGCGGTGACGAGACACTATTGCGTTGCGCCAGTGACCATGAAATTACAAACACATAACAATTATAACACCATACATTTTTTTCTCCACACTGCAAAAAAACATTTGGCAATGGACAAGACGTGACACAGCGGAACCTATCCTGGGCCTCAAGGGCACGTTCGCAAAGACGTTGAAAGGCCACGGGCGCTTCCCGCCCAGACACAATATACACAGTAGGACTTAGCCTTATAACAGACCAACCGTCCGCGTGGTGTAGCGGTACATAGTCACACACACGCACACGCACTCAACAGTTAGGAGCGAACACAGACAAGATCTCCCCCCTAATAACTTCTCTTATCGCTCGTAAGGCATAGGAGTCATTACAGATAACTAGCACATGACCAGTCACATTACGACCACTGGCCACATCTACACTGCAAATGGCCGACCAGATTAGGTCATGCAGCTCTACTATCCCAAGGCGCGGATAGAAAGCCAACATGGACCAAGGGAGGACGACAGGAGAACAGGCTACCAGCGTACCACCTTACTCCCTTCCCATAACCTTCTCACGCCCAACATAAACAACGCAACCACATCTACACGACCAAAAACAGCTACACTACATTACAAAATACACACAGGGGTTGATGGACTTCATGCGTCTAAAAAAAGCAGGCATGCTACGCCTTGCGTCCCAATGCTAACACCTGAGTATTAGGGGTGTGTCAGCAAACATTAGAGAAGCATAATGCGCCTCTCCAAATGAGAGAGGAGGCCATAGATATATACTAACCATTCTTTAGTACTTAAACACTCCCGCATGAAAGGGATGTATTGGTATTATGCCCCATCCTACACCTATCCGTACTTGAAGGCAGAAACTTCATATCCAGACACATGCATGAGTATCCCATCCGTTTACCAGGGATTTTAATATCAAACCTGCATGAATTTTCGTATTTTTGCAATCCCGGGAATTGCCTCCCCAATCCACTCACTATAGGAGCATCCCAACGCCACCACCGGTTCTAGGCCACCACTAACGTGGAACCCAAAGGTGCGCAAACCCTTCCTACCATGCTTTAAGCCCACTCAACAAATAACTACCCCCAAATCCTAATAACAGGGTACCTGACATTACAGACCCTACTAACACCTCCATTAAGGTAAAGAAAGCATTATTGCTGGAAAGCTGACATAGCGATGGTAGGCCAGAAGTAGCCTATGTACTTAGAAGATCTACAACCCCGCTACACTGGAAATATTTTACATTTTAACACAGAGATTACACTATTTACACAGGTTACGCTACATTTTTTTTTCTCTTACAAAGGAATCTGATACGGTATGATGGTTGACAACGGTGTAAGCCGAAGGTCAGGAGGGACCACACTGGAGCAGAGCTGGGGAAGGCGATGTGGACCCTTACCCCAGTTGGCTCATCAATTCACTGACCTGACCAAACAGACGAACTACGTAAGGTCAAAGCATTCGCGGCCTGGTCGGGCAAGCTCTGGAATCCTAGGTGCGCATAAACCGCCCCTGGGAGGAAGGGATGCTAAACCCACTTTGTGCCACGGTCGTCGAAGCCAAGACCTGCAGGGAGACTTTCTGAGAATGGCGGGAGAAATAGCTCACTCCGCGCCGGCCTCGGGAGCTATCCCTAGAGACGACCCCATTATGACTAGACTTCTAGTTAAGTTTAATTTTAAGTAGGCACGGCTTCCATAGCGGGAAGCAAAACTCCTGTGCGTTGGAGCATACTACGGCGGCCCATAGAGGCAAATTTATATATCAATGCGAAAATGCATACTACGGCGGCCCATAGAGGCAAATATCACTGCGAAAGCAGATTGCGACGGCCGATTAAGGCGAAGACAATATTATGCCATTGGACCACACTGTCCAATGCCCACATAAATGGCGACGCAACGGGCAACCAGAGGGCATTAAGAAAGGGGCATTGCGCGCCCCTCACAGGAGCCAAGTGGGCGGCTCAACTATGATAAATCGGAACAGCAAACGGGCATGAACAAGGAAGTTACAGCGGGCGAAACGGTTAGCTTAGTGGCACCGTAAGCGCCTGCGAATAGATTAGTCCTAGTAATAGACGTCGACACCTAGAGTTAAGGGGACGGAATCTAGCGACCCTAGAGACAACCGGTGTTTCTGGGGCTCGTGCGGGTGGTGATCTGGGGATTTAATTGCCCCAGGCGATCGTCCTAGGCCAAATTTAGTTGTAAGACGGTTGCATTTGACACGCAACCTAGGATTAAGCAAATTTATTCACCGCTGTTGCCAGCTATGGCGCAGCACATTTCGGCAATAGATTAAGGCAACCCTCTCGGCTTAGTAATAGTTTTTTTTTATTATTAGACCATAATTAAGTTAGATAGTATTAAGTAACGCCGGTCGGCACTCGGTGACTATAAATCCGTTACCGAGGTAAGCCCGACAATACTTAGGATAAACTAGGTTAAAATAGGCCTTGGGCCTAACTACATGGTTTTTGGCCCTTCATGATTGCTGTTTATTGGGCCTAACTACATGGTTAATGGCCCCTGATTATAGCAGTTTCTTGGGCCTAGCTAGATGATTATTAGACCCTGATGATTGCAGTTTTTTTTTCAGTGAAAGAAGAGCTTCAACCAGTACTAATATGTTTTTTCTAAACCTCGCCATTTTTTTTCACAGGCCTCGTCACCAGATACAGGAAACTGGTGACAGGAATTTCACTACCATATTGCAGTGGCATATTATTTACAGCATGCCATGATGTGTACTATTTTATTTTTATTTTTCAACGTGCACTAATCCCGACACACTCGCAAACACTCACCACATTTTTCTTTTTCAGCTACACACTCCAAAATAAATCTGCACAGCAGGACTGGTGCCTGTGGGGTACCAGGCTTACTGGCAGATCAACTAAAATTTACACACATAAAGCGTCAAAATGCGACGCAGATTACGACAATGAGGGCGCAACCGATTTGTGGCAGTGACTCTCATTGTCAAGTGTGAAAGCATTCACCCACAGAGGATGCTTCACAGATTAGGTATTAAGCATACATGCAAGCGGTACGACCACTATACCGTACCAAGGAGTGGCCGTACAGAATCAGCCGTGAGACGGCAAGAGTACGTACAGACGGGTAGCGTGCACGCGAGGTACCTCACAACAACTATAATAATAAGGGATTAGCGCGATTAAGTAGACATAAGACCACTGTAATTACTAATTTTTAAGGATAAACTTTATACAATTTTTCCAATAGACATAAGGTCATTGTAATTTATAATTTTTTCAGGATACACTTTATACAATTATACACTATATATCTTTTTGTTTGTGTATCAAGATGCCGATGTACATCATATGTATGATTTGTTTTCTTTCATCTTTCCCTCTTCTAACTTCCCCATTTGTCAGGGTGTTCCGTTTTTTCCCAAACCAATAAACGTCTTTTGAATATTTCCCTTAAATGATACCCTGGAACACCCATTTTTCTATTTTCTTCCACCTTTCTTATTGCAGGGAGCACTTTTTCCCTAAGATAGGGCGGACGACGCCATCATCCGTTCGGCCCTGGGTTTTTCCTCCCTGCAAAACTATGTAACACATCACCATCAGAAACCATGTTTTTTTTTTAAACTAGCAATATGCCAGCAATAACAAAGGCAATTTTTTTTTACATGTCGAATTTATTTTAACGTTAAATTTTTCTCAAAATGTCATTTTTTTCCCAATGTTAATCAAATCTTTCGCAATGTCAATTTTTTTTTGTTTGTTCTTTCACAATGTCAATGTATACATATATTTGTAAATCCCATAACCCTCCCCTCTGAACACGGGCTGACCTCACACCCACACTTCGATACGACGCCACCAGGAGATACGAGGGGGTTCCAAGGACCACTACGTCAACATCCCAACTTCCAGTTCCGTTCCCGTTCGCGAGGACGCGAACAAATGAAGGAAGACTCTTGTACAGTATCCCAGGGGTATGCACCCCTTGGAGACCATCCCCCCGGCATCTGGCTAAATCCCCTAAATGGCAACTCTTGGAAAGCCGGGGCAACATCCATTAATACCGTAAGGACAGCTTGCTACTCCATAAAGCAGCTCAAGCCTTACGTAATCATTACACTCAGCGACATAGTACTAACTGGGCCAATACATTGCTGACAGCAGGGCGTCAGAAGGTATAAGAAGACGTCCTAATGAGGTCAAACGCTCTCTCCATTGTCAGTGCTCCATCGAGACGGCCGAAGCTACGCTGGTGTCAACCGAGGTGAGTCAGTCAATCGTGTTCAGAATTCCTACATTGTAACCTGTAACCCAACACTTGTTAATACATTGTGAACCTAATTTCATTCCCTACAAGGGACTCACTATCAGAATCACAGACCAATAAAACACTTGGTCCACACTCTACACACGCTCTACTATTTATACGCCTCTTTACATCCCAACGCCCTTCCTTATTCCCGTCACGTAAAGACGTGACAGACAGTAGTCTATTAGCGCCGACTTAAGTACTTTTGTATTCCCCGAGCCGGCCCGGCTGCAAGCGAGCAGCGCGTGCCACTCAGCTGATACAAGCAGATTCAATTACGTAATAAGCAGTCAGCTAAGCGACCAGTACAGCGACCCTTTGCAGTGGGTCCCATCCCTTCAAACGCTACCACATTATTTATAGGAACGCCCCCTAGTTCCTAGCACACCACAACACCCTACACTGGTCAGCTTACCCTGACAAGGGAAGCTACCCTTTTAGGCACCACCTTATAAATTAATACAACAACTCTCCCTTTTAGATCCACCCCCAAATAAGGGATCTAAAACACTGTCTTAATGATATATTTTATGTAGCTCTTTATTGCAACCACTGGATCTTGTATCGCGTAATTATTATTATTATTAAACTATTATTTTTTACTATCCTCGTCATTATAATCTCAGGGGCCGATAACCTAGATGTTAGGCCCCTTAAAACAACAATTATCATCATCATCATCATTATAATCTAACGTTAAAATCAGTTTCCACAAAGCTATTCCACTGAGCCTATGAACATGTGCACACTACCTATAGAGCTCAAACCACCATATTAAAGCGTTATGCGGCTTAACAGCGTTAAAAGCTTGTAATCGATTAATGATTTCAATAGCCGTGGCGATACCGACACGTATCCCACTATTAAATAAATATTGCTCGTAAATGCCCCATTCGCTGTTTTTGTGCTTAGTGAAGTACTGTTTAATATGTAGCTTTAAACCGCCATAGAACTCTCGTGTGGTAGTAGTTAATATAAAGTATACGTGCTTCATAGTGTTGTTATTTTAATGATCAGGGAACAACTTTTGGTAAGGGCAGATAAATAATTATACAATTAAGCTTGGTCTATAGAGACTCTCTTTGAGAGTTCCAACACGTGTTAAACCGAACATGCAGTATTACATATGAGTCGTCCTGTTGCTAAACTCGTTTAATCCACTTGTGAATAAGGATCATGTCGTAAAATAATTTAATTATATTATTTTATTTTATTTTATTTTATTTTATTTTATTTTATTTTATTTTATTTTATTTTATTTTATTTTATTTTATTTTATTTTATTTCATTTTATTTTACTTGATTTTATGTTGTTTTCTTTAATTTTATTATATTATTTTGATTTTGTTTTCTCTATTTTGTTTTATTTTATTTCGTTTTGAAATGTTTTGTTTAATCTTTTGTTTTGTTTTTTTGTTTTGTTATATTTTATATTATATTTTTTTGTTTTTTAAATTTTATTTTGTTTTGTTTTATTTTTATTATATTTTGTTTATTTTGTTTTATTTTCTTTTGATTTTCCAGAAAACAAACACAAACACAAAACCAAAAACAAACAAAAACACGATGAAAAAAACAAAATTCAAAAACAAATGCAAAGGCATAAAAGAAGAAACATAAAGCAAAATGCAAAATTCCAAAAAAGCAAAACCAGAAAACAAACACAAAACCAAGAAAGAAAAGCAAGAAGTAAACTTCAAAAGCAAAAGCACAAAGCAAACACAAGACCAAAAACCAAAAACACAAAGCAAAAAGTAGAAAATATCAAACACAAAAGATACGTGAGGAAAAGTCCAGAGAAACGTTTCTCACGAAAATGACCCTTATTCACAAGTGGATTAAACGAGTTTTGCAACTGGACGACTCAGAAGTAATTCTTTCCTCTGTTGGTCCTAGTGTATTATGTGAGGATGTTGTTGATGAAAATTCTTGAGGAAACAATGCCGGGACTCAGCTGGGGACCCGTAGTCACCAACCCACGTACCACTAGTAGTGAGCTCCTGGAGGAATAGGCCTAGTGTATTATAAATGTTCACAATGTTACCACTAGAGGTTTCGGTGGCGTGGTTGGTAGCTTCTATGCCCAAGATCGTGGGTTCAAACCCGGCCGAAGTCGTGGGATTTTTTAAGAGCGTTAAAAATCGCTCAGTATGCCTTCCTTCAGAGGGAAATAAAGCCGGCGGTCCCATGTCATTGATTTATGGCATGAAAAAGAACCTTCCTCTAACTACACTTGTGGAAGCTAAAATTTGTAGGTATAATACTATCGTATGGCCTCGGGTACCGGGTGCAAGCTTTGTTATTTGGCACCCAGAGGGTAGCTTGCATGTCGAATTTCGTTGTTCCTTGAAGCACTATGAAAGTCAAGGAGGTTGACTATAGCGCTTTCTAGTAGATAAATTAGTAACTTAATATTGGCGGAAACTACAGAGATTAATTTTGCTATTATGAACATGGCCTAATGAATTCAAATCGGTTCTTTGACATGCCAACATCGTATGACATGTGTGTCGTATTTTTGCCGCCTTTCAAAAATCACTTAGCACGGCCAGTAGCGAACCTGCAAGCTTGGGGTTAGTAGACCGACACGTTAACCACTCACCCACCGTGGCAAGCTATTGGTAGGTTACTTTGATAACGCTATATTATTTCCAACGTTCACCGCCAGGTGCTGACTGCGATGGCATTTAGCAGCCTCGTCCGCAGCTAGGTGTCGTGGACGGTAGCATTTGGTAGCAAAAGTAGGAACTACTTGAAAAAAACTAATCGTCTGCAGTCCTTCTACCTGAATCACAGATTACTCACACTAATACAGCCATCACAATTAACACCGATTGTCAGACAAATTCTACACACTCCCAAAATACACGGGGCTACATGACTGCGTTGTCGCAGCCCCTAAATTAAGGAGCCAACCAATTTTACCACTGGTGGGGAACGCGCAAGTTTTTATTAATCTCTTGCGAGATTGCAGAGAAATAACGATGTATTCCATGTTTAGAGTTTAGCTCACACCGTTTTGTAGTCTCCGGAATATTTTAATTATTCATTGATAGGGGTAAAATTGTGCTCTGGCTAAAGCACAACACAAGCAGTGAGGCAAAAAGAAAAAAAAATGAAATAAGTGAAATTGGTTTCCATCACAAAATGTCAAGCTAGCTACAGGGGTCGAAATTACGATGCGTTTGAGACTAATAGTTTCCGGTTAGCGCCGCACCGTTCCACACTCAAGCATGTGACGTCATAAATCACGTGACTTAACGCGAAGTGGGGAAGTCCCGGGAGATAAATCATAAATGGTGGAGGAGACGTCTACAGCGAGGTATGGGGCGTGTCTAGGGGGTGAAAACATGCGTTCTGGCAGCCACTAATTTCGCTATAATTATTTTACTTCGTGGGATATATGAAAGGGGAAAGTTTAAATGACATCACGTTTTCTCACTTATCCATGAAGTGTTAGTGGGAATCCTAATATTCTCTCACCACGAAAATAAAGAGCTACGAATTCCATTACCAACGACCACTTAGATTTATTGTCGTTCGATATATATTTCCTTGGATATTTCACAGGCAGAATAGCTCTAAGAATTTCACCACGTGACTAATATATGGGACTAGCTGTTGTACCCGACGTTGACGGGTCAGTTGTGGTATATTAACAGAGGATATGTTAATAACTCTTTCAGCCGAATGCCTTGTGGTATACAACATTGGTGATCATTCTCTACGGAATATGTAGTGTAGACTCAGATAATCCGAAATTTTAACCCTTTATAGGGCAAAACTATTTTTATTTTTATTTGTATGTGTTTTTACATTTTAAACTATTTTAATTACTTATTATTATTATTATTATTATTATTATTATTATTATTATTATTAGAGCCTCCGTGGCTTAGACGGCAGCACGCCGGCCTCTCACCGCTGGATCCGTGGTTCAAATCCCGGTCACTCCATGTCAGATCTGTGCTGGACAAAACGGAGGCAGACAGGTTTTTCTCCGGGTTCTCCGGTTTTCCCTGTCAAAATTTCATTCCAGCAACACTCTCCACTATCATTTCATTTCATCTGTCATTCATTTAATCATTGCCCCAGACGAGTGCGGCAGGCCTCGGCAGCCGGCACAGTTCATATCCTCGCCGCTAGATGGGGGCTTCATTCATTCCATTCCTGACCCGGTCGGAGACTGGAAGCAGGTTGTGGATTATTATTATTATTATTATTATTAATAAAAATGTAATTTTTGGTTCTCTAATTTTAATGATTATATATGTATTTTTTTGCCTATTTTCATTTATGAAAAAAAATAGGCTTATGAGATCACATTTTGTCCGTGTGTCTGTTTGTGGGTGCGTGTGCGCGTGTGTGTGTGAGGATTTTTGTGTGTCCCACTAATAACTTCTTAACGGCTGGAGAGATTTCAATGAAACTCCCCAAATTCATAGCACTATTCCGTGCGACCCCAACCGTGCCCTTCAAATTTTGTTACGTCTCACCAATCCAACATGGCGGCTGTGCGAAATATTTCACCAGCATTCAATATCTCCGAAACTATTACCGATATCTCCCTGGAATTTCGTACGGTGATAAAGAAAACTACTAGAAGTTCACCTATGTGACTTTTGAAAACCTGGTAACTACAAAACCAACATGGCGGCCAAGCGAAGTTGCGACATTTAAATAGACGTATCTCGCGATTTAACCAACCAAACATAACGAAACTTGGTACAGTATATGTTTATACACATTGTAATGTACGGTCATCTAACTTCGTTCAATTGTTTACACAACCTCAAGATGGCGGCTGTGCGAAATATTTCACCAGCATTCTATATCTCTGAAACTATTACGGGAATCACCATGAAATTTTGTACGGAGATAAAGGGAAATACTGAAAGTTCATACATGAGACTTTCAAAAACCGGTTAACTACAAAACGAACATGGCGGCCAAGCGAAATTGAAAGTTTTAAATAGACTTTTCTTGCGACTTAATGATCCAAACGCAATGAAACCCCGAACAGCAATTGTTTATACTCAACGTAATGCACTGGTATCTAATTTAGTTCAATTGTTTACGTAACCTCAAGATGGCGGCTGTGCGAATTTCGAAAATTAAGGTTTTATTTCTTGTGTTCTAATCAACATTTGCATAATGAACGTCCACAATAATCATCATCTAATAGTACATAACTCTATGGTCTACATATATTAAAATCCAACGTGGCGACCATCCGAAATATTTAGACGGTTCTCTATATCTATTAATCTACTACAACAAAAAACTGAAATTTTGTAAGTGTATAGAGGCTAAAAGCATTAAGTTCACCTATGAGACGTTCAATAACCTGGCGAGCACAAATCCAACATGGCGACGACGCGAAATTTAAATATTCAAATGGACGTTTCTTGCGTTTTAACCATTCGAGCGCAGTGAAACTTGATACGGTATATGCTTAAACAAATTTTAATCCACTGGCATCTAATTCATGTAAATTATTTTGATAACCCCAATATGGCTGCTGAGCGAAATTTTAAAATCTCGCTTTTATTTCTTGTGTCCTAATAATGCGATTGAAATTTGAATATAACACCTACACAATGATCTTCAGGTAATAGTACATAAACCTAAGGACTGTAATATAAACATCCAACATGGTGACCATCCAAAATATTTAGACGGTTCTCAATATCTACGAATATATTGCAGCAATCAAACTGACAATTTGTATGTTGATAGTGGCAATTAATATTAGTAGGATATATGAAAATAGACTATTTAGTTCTTCACGGAACTACTTGTTTTAATTTTCAATTTATGTTCTTATAGATTTAATTTTGATATTTTTATTGAATTAAATATTTAACTAATTTCGAATTGATTTTTACAATTATTTTCATAATTCTTTTAGAGTTATGTTTATTATTTTAATATCTATATTCCTTTTATAATTATAATTTTATTTTTATGAATTTTATTTCTATATTTATATTTTATCTCTACACTTTAATTGTTGATGTTTTTAGTTTTAAATTTCAACAAGAAGTTCCGTGAAGAACTATACAGCCTACTTTCCATGCCAATGATTATTCTACAGAATATGAACCTATCTAGAATAATGACGAAATTAAGTTGCTAATATCGAAATTTCCAATTAGTTCGAAATACTGTATACCTGGCATAATGTATCCCAATAGAGCACTACAGTTGGCAGCCCTGATGACTGAATATATTCTTAGTTCCGTCTCTTACGGTACTAAATACAAAATTTGGTTGAAGTCCACTGGATAGCATGGACGTTACATGCAGTTAAACATTGGATCTAACAGCGCGCGTAAAATCATGTTGGCAACAATGTCATGCATGTATTGGTCATAAATAATCTGAAATAATATGATTTATTGTTGTGCCAATTTTGAATGAAATCCATTAGTTAGTATAGAAGTTACATGCATTTTAAAATTGGACCTATCAGCAGGCTTAGAATCATGTTGGCAGCACTGACGTATATTAGTTACTCCAAATTCGTCTAGAATGCCATGTACTATACGTGTGCAAAGTTTAGAGCTATTGGCTTGCATACTTTCTGATATATTGATATTAGGGTAACAAAAATAGGGACAGCACATATTAACAGTTGGCAGCCCTGGTTGCTCCTTAGAATACGCATAGTCATATCTGTTATGGTACACATAGCACATACGAAATTTGGTTGAAATCCAAATGATAGTATGGAAGTTACATGTATTTAAAGTTGGACCTGTCAGCAGGCTTAGAATCATATTGGTAGCACTGACGTATATAAGTTACTCCAAATTAATATAGAATGTCAGGTATTATACGTGTGCATAGTTTAAAGCTGTCGGCTTGCATACTTTCTGATATATTGGTATTTGGATAAAATAAATTAGGAGCATTTATTAACAGTTGGCAGCCCTGGTAGGTCTTAAGAATACGCTCAGTCATATCTGGTTATGTACACATACAACATACGAAATTTGGTTGAATTCCACTTGATAGTGTAGAAGTTATATGCATTTAAAAATTGGACCTATCAGGAGGCTTATAATCATTTTGGCAACACTGCCATATTTGGCCTCCTGGAAATTAAACTGAAATATTATGATCTGTACGTGTGCCAATTTTGAAATAGCTCCCATTCATACTTTCCAAGATATCCAACATGGAGCTCAAATTTCAATTGCGATTTTTTAGCAGTTGGTAGCACTGACATCATTTTCAAATATGGCCGTGAGATATTCAGGTATAGATCTTTACTCCTACCAAATTTTGTTTCGATTGCTGCAGCCTTTTAGGAGTTGATAGGGGGGGACACACACACAGCCAGGCAGACAGACAGAAGGACAGACAGACAGACAGACAGACAGACACACATTTGCCCGATCTCATAAGTCTACTTTTTCCTCATTTTTGCAAAATGTGAAAAGTAGGCTAACAATTCATCCAGCACATTATGGCAAGTAGATATGTATATAATATTTGATTTTTAGAAATACTAGCACTTCGGCATGAAAATTTCCCAAAATTTGGCTTAAAGATTCAACTATTAGCATCTTTGAAAGCATAAACTGTCCTTATGAAAAGTGGTTAATATAGAGACCACTATCCCATAAAGGGAAGGATTGGTGGTAAATATGATAAATTAAGGAAAAGGGTTTCAAAAAATTAACATAGATATTAAATAACTACATATTTGTCACGTAAATTCAGTCCTTAAGATGCCATCTGGCATGAATAGTCTGAATCAATCAATATTTAAAATAACATTTTTAATGAAATTTGAATTTATTAACCTCCTATGAATTTTTGGTTGATACTATACCAAACGTCAGGTCAAATCCTGAGGAAATTATCCCTCCGCGTATCTCCTTCTCTCTGTTCGTTCCTTTTTTCGACATGAAAACTCGAGATAGTCATCTCTCAACCTACTATTATATCATCATTTATTGCATTAAACAGGCCATTGAGGCCTACAGCAGAATAACAAAAGGAAAAGATAAATGTTACAAATATTACAAAAACCGAAAAAATATTACAAAGGAAAACATATTACAAAACACAAAAAAGATCCAATAAAAGGAAAGTCAGTCAATCACAAGAGGAGGTATTTGTTGCAGATGGCACTCCATCTTTTCCGGTCTCTAGCATCATCCTCCACAGCTGTCGGTTCCACTTCTTGAAGGATCGTCGTCACTTGACCCTTCCATCGTGTTCTTGGGCATCCTCTCAGGTGTTTTCCCGTGGGTTGAGATTGGAGGACTCTCTTAGGAAGGGATCCGTCTGCTCGTAAGATGTGTCCAAACCATTGTAGTCGCCTCTGTCCCATTATCCGTCCAATGTGTGGCTTTCCAAACCTCTGGTACAGGTTTCTTACTTTCTTCTCTCCCGTTTACCTTCCATGTTATGTAGACGGGTCCATATATCTATCGAAGTACCTTTCTTTCAAAAGCACATATTGAATCTTCTGACGTTGCTGATGTCGCCCAAGTTTCACAACCGTATAAAAGTACTGATCAACCAGTGTCGTGTACAGATGGACTTTGTTCTTCTGAGATAGGCTATCAGACGAGATTTGAAGATATTGCTCAGACTAAAGAACACACGATTAGCACTTGTTATGCACTGATGTAGAGATCGAGCCATTTAGGAAGACGGCTGGTGAGGGGAAATGGAGTGAGAAAGCTGAACCGTGGGAGTGAGAATGCTGACTTCCCCTTCTCGCTCGGTGTTGTGGCGACGTACAGTCGATCCCAAATTTTTGTCATAGCGGACGTGTAACTCAGCAGATTTTCAGTTTGTGGAATTCCCTTCCAGCTGTAAATTACAGACATACCTAGCCGAAAGGTATTTATTTAGAAGCGTTACAGTTGGTAGATAGATTAAGGAGTTAGAACATAATTTAACCACTTATTCTAGTATCTGTCAAAATATTTTTCGTGTATCAATTTGCGTAGCCAATGGTTTAAATTATAATTAGATGTAGAATTAACTTTACGACGCTGTAGATGTATAGTGTATAATTTGGTTTGGCATAACAGCAGACTTCGGGAGTCAATAATAATAATAATAATAATAATAATAATTACTTTTGTTACTAGGCGAGAAAGCATCGTTAGACTATATGAACGTATGTTTCTAGCTCCTTAATGCCAAGATGATGTTTTCTCTCTTGTTACACCACGGGATATTAGAAAGGCAGCGCGCACGTCTAAACAGCTGAGTATAAACGTATGCACTGAAGTGTCCTTGCAACTTGACGTTACAGACAGTTAGGAACGGGGCTCCGAGTGAAAGCCGAAGTTAAACGATTGACCTCGCGTCACCACATGGTAGCTTTACGATTGGTTACAAAGTGAGAAGCTTATTATCCTCTCTGTTTCAAAATAAATCATGTGATTGTGCCAGAACTTATCTATATTTACGACACTTTACTAAATGTAAAATACTGTAGTGTAATATTCAACATATCATATTCTCAGAATATATTACATTGAAGTACCTCCATTTTCTGCACAGTGCACGTCGCACTGTTGGTCTAGGGGTATGATTCCAGCTTTGAATGCGAGAATTCCCGGGTTCAAACCCCGGAAGAGCCCAGCAATTTTATTACTTTTGTTTTTATCTCTTGAAAAGATTCAAAAAGTATGTAAAAGAACCTTAGGAACGTTCTTTTTTTCGGGCGAGACTTCCGGTAATTTAAATACATAGGTTGAGGTAAACGCTTCTTTTTTCCCGTCGGTTTACCCTCCAGGTTGGCTTTTCCCTCGGACTTAGGTTGGTTGGTTGGTTGCTTCCTCAGTTTAGGGGCTGTGACAACGCGGTCATGTAGCCCCGTGTACTTTGGGTGGGTGTAGAATCTGTCTGATAACCGGTGTTAATTGTGATGGCTGTATTAGTGTGTGTTATCTGTTTTTAATTCAAGTAAGGACTGCAGACATTGATTTTTTGAAGTAGTTCCTACTTTTGCCGCCAAACGCCACCATCAACAACTACTAGTTCAGAACTTGGTTACTAGACGCCACCGTAGTCGGCTCCTGGCAACGAACGTTCTTCGTTTAAGAACGAAGGTTCTTTAACATGCCAACAATCTATGACATGGGACTGCCGGCTTTACTTCCCCTCCGAAGAAAGGCATACTGAGGGATTTTTAACGACGGCTTCGGCCGGGTTTGAACCCGCGATCTTGGGCATAGAAGAACAGCATGTACCAACTACGCCACCAAAGCCGCTACCCTTCCTTGGACTCAGCGAGGGATCCCACCATAACCATCGTAAGGGCAGTGTCCTGGAGCTTGAAACACCTGGTTGGGGGATACCACTGGGGAGGTGGGGCCACCCTCCTTGCCTCTTCCTTGCTTATCCCTCCCAATCTTCCCTTCACTTTTCATCCCTCATGAGGCCCATGTTCGCTTTGCAGGTGAGGCCGCCTTGGCGAGGTGCTGGTCCCACCTCCCCAGTTTTATCCTTCGTCCAGGTGTTTCAAGCTCCAGGACACCGCCCTGGTGGCGGTAATGGTGGGATCCCCGCAGGATCCGAGGGAAAAGCCAACCTGTAGGGTAAAGCGACTAAAATAAAAAATTGCATTTGACCTCAAACTATGTATTTATATTACTGGCACACAGTAAGTACAAGTCTCACACGAAAAAAAAAGTTCGTAAGGTTCTTTTATATACTTTTTGAATATTTTCAAGAGATAAAACAATAGTAAAAATTGCTGGGCACTTCCGGGATTTGAACCCGGGGCCTCCCGCATACAAAGCAGGATTCATACCCCTAGACCGACAGGTGGACGAACATTTTTCAGAAAATGGAGGTACTTCAATGTAATGTATTCTGAGAATATGATATGTTGAATATTACACTACAGTATTTTACATTTAGTAAAGTGTCGTAAATATAGATAAGCTCTGGCACAATCACATGATTTATTTTGAAACTGAGAGGATAATAAGCTTCTCACTTCGTAACCAATCGTAAAGCTACCATGTGGTGACGCGAAGTCAATCGTTTAACTTCGGCATTCACTCGGAGCCCCTTTCCTAACTGTCTGTAACGTCAAGTGTCCTTGCAACACGAGCTCTGAAAGGCGGGACCACGCTGCGCTGGATCGTCGTTTCCTAGCTGGTCGGATCTCTACTTCTATTATATACATTCAAAATCATTTGTTTGCACATTAGATACAACATCTCTCCACTTTTATTACCTTAGGAGTATTTTATTGTTTATTCAAGCTTTACAGCTGGAGTTTGAACATTTTGTCTACTTGAGGAACTTACTGCAATCATAACAGTTGCACAATCTTTGAGCATGATCGCCATAAAATCGAAATACTTGGGTGCTCTTTTGCCACTCAAACAAGGTTTGTACAAAACTAAATGAAATACAATATCAAATTAGAATTGAATTACACTGCCTATCGTTCCAAGTACCACTAAAACTATATTCACACACAATTCATCACATAAAAAGCAAAGTTGGTAAAGCTCCCAATTAACGTGAAAATTATTTTTACAAAGGAAATTCTGAAAAGTAATCTAGTCAGCCTCTTCACTAACTAGAACATCAAAGGGACCGCTTAGGTCTTGAGGTGACTAGAGGTATAGTGGTACTTGTGTTAAATCCACGATACCGTGTCTAGGTATGTAGACTAATATGAGAAGTCTAATAATAGCCTATGCTTCATTCATATTGGAATGCAGCCGAAATAAATCAGAAACCTCTATGGATATCAAGTTGGCAGGTGAAAAGCTAAAGGAAGCAGGAGAAGTCTGTTACTTAGGAAGTAAAATAACCAGTGATGGACGAAGAAAAGAGGATATAAAAAGTAGGTTGGCTCAGGCAAGGAAAGCATTTTTACAGAAAAGGAATCTGTTGATATCAAATATAGATTCAGGTATTAGGAAGTCATTTTTGAAATCCTTTGTCTGGAGCATAGCACTCTATGGAAGTGAAACTTGGACTATTGGTGCAGCAGAAAAGAGGAGAATTGAAGCGTTTGAAATGTGGTGTTACAGAAGAATGATGAAGATCACATGGGTAGATAGGGTAACAAATGAAGCGCTATTAAGACAAGTGGGGAAGGAGAGATGTTTCTGGCGACTGTTAATGAAGAGAAGAGGTAGGTTGGCAGGACACATAGTAAGACACTCAGGAATAGCAAGCTTAGTTATGGAAGGAAGGGTCGAGGACAAGAACTGTAGGCGTAGACCAAGGTTAGAATATGTTAAACAGATTGCCTCGGATGTAGGGTGTGGTAGCTATGTAGAGATGAAACGATTAGCTCAGGACAAGGAGGCGTGGAGAGCCGCATCAAACCAGTCAAAAGACTGAAGACTCAAACAACTACCACTACGGCATCACCGACATACTTGAGATTTTAGAAATACTTCACAAACAAATAATACAGGATTTCATGATTTTATCACCAGGTGGTAGCATTTCTAATTTCTAAATTCATAACCAAGGAATAGTTGACTGGTGACATGAACTCGTGACTTGCACTAGGGTATATCAGCTGCAGAAAAGGAATATTTCAAGTACTGTGGAATTAGCCGTACAGTGGACATAGCGAAGTCCTCCTTATAAAATGTTACAGCCGATATTACTCTAGAGCAGGGTCAATAGGTTTGTGGTCGATTTGCTACAATTGTATTTTCGTATTATTGTAAACTTGGTTGAAGTTCAAAATAACGTTATCATTTATTCTCATCAAAGTAAAGGTATTAGGCAACTTTCGATTTTTGCAACAACAACAAAAATTAAGAAAAAAAAGTAAACTTATGAGATCTACACGGGCCAAACCTAGTCAATCTGTGTGTGTGTATGTGGTACCGGTATATCTGTTCCCCACAACCCTATGAATTAAAACACGACGAAACCGATTTGAACGAAATTCGGTACAGAGGTAGCACTAACAAAGGACACCTCAGTGTTTCATATCGCCGCCATATTGACGGGAACGGAATGTTCAAATTATGACTAACCTAATCTTCTGATGTCTACCAAACAATATACCTTCATAATGTAAAGCGTCTTTTGCCCAAACTACAAGGTCATCGTCCTAATAGTTTGAAAATGGCGGTCG
Organism: Meconema thalassinum; assembly: GCA_946902985.2. Taxonomy (NCBI): domain Eukaryota; kingdom Metazoa; phylum Arthropoda; class Insecta; order Orthoptera; family Tettigoniidae; genus Meconema; species Meconema thalassinum. Next base: position 437,231,613 of record OX336393.1, on the reverse strand, counting down.
TGTGTGTGTGTGTGTGCAAATCGATCCCCCCCCCCTATCAATTCAAACACAACGAAACCAAATTGAACCAACTTTGGTACAGAGGTAGCACTAGCAATGAACAACTCAGTGTCATGTTGTACATTGCCACCGAAAATGAAATGGTGCCAAACAAAACGTTCTACGTTTGAATCAAATTACGACTAGCGTAATCTTCCGATCTCTAACATATTTTTCAACAATATATCTTAATGTGGGAAGCGTCTTTTTTTTTCCAAACTACAAGGTCATCAGCCATATAGTTTCAAGGTGGTGGATGTATGAATCATGCAAGTATTATAGCCTAACCGTAACTTAAGATTCAACGAGGCCCGGCCTAACCAAATCCGGTTATCGTACAGAGGGTGGTTTAAACTGTCCTCAAGGAGGTGACCGGTAGGTTATTTTCATTTTATATTAGAATAATACACCGCAGGAGTGAGTAACAGTTCAGGCTGACCGAGCAGTATCGTGCTGAGCCGTGTCATCCCGTTGGGTGAAAATGGAGGCTATTGTTTGCTCGCTAGTCCATATTTCAGTAGATTGATATCCTTTTAGGAATGTACTGAACAAAATAACACGAATTTAGTATGAAATGGTTTATAATAATGTCATAAAACGCTGATGATATCGTTCTTTCCAAGACAAAATATGCTATATAGTTATACTAAACCAGTTGTTAAAGTAATACTACTGTAGCATTGGCCATGTGTAGCAGCTGGCTAGCGTCTTTAACTCTTAACCTGGGGGTTCGTGGTTCAAAAACAAACGGGTTCATTTTCTTTTCCTTGATTTTTTTGTATTTATTGATTTATAACTACTCACATGTTATAATGCTAAGCATATATAGTGTGTATTTGCAATCAAAAATATTATATATACAGGGTCATCAATTTAAGTCTCGCATCCGATACCGATCACGGTGCGGCAAGCTCTCGCGCTGACACCCGCTCGCTGGCCGGTAAAAAGTGCGCGACTTCTCCCCACTACTTCGCGTCAACATACAGTCATTTAATAGCAATTTCTAGTGAAAATAATTATCTACAAACTTACCTGGTTTTACAAGAAATGTTCAAAGTGTTGTCCGTCAGCTCGCAAGCATGCCTGGCACCTCGTAAACAAGTTTCTAGGCACACGGCGAATTTCTTCCTGGGTGACGTTCGTTATAACTTGGCGAATATTTTCTTTTAACTCCTCACTTGTGAGGATTGTTTGCATATGAATCGAAAACGGCACTCTCTAACAGAAGAATACTTCGCATAAGAATGCACAATGAATACACGTTGTTCTATAGAAAACATCACTTCGCATAACAAAGCACAATGAATACACGTTGTTGTATAGAAACATCACTTAAAGGCAACACATAAACTGTAAAATTGCCCCGAGACTGCACTGTATGTTAGGTCAAATCAACTAGCACGTCACAAGCTTGAATACGCCGGAGATACTGACAGCTTATTGCAACATTGCCAATCGCAGCGCACGTGTTCATTGCGGGGAGAACGCCAACGCCACCTTGACCGGCCTAGCGGCCGCATCTGCCAAGGCCACCTTCACCGGCCTAGCGGTGCGTACATGCGGGAAATAAAATGATGACCCGGTACTTATAACACCACACATTTCCACATTCGACTGCAGCGATTACAATTCATTGTCCTTGATCCGCGCTACAGACTGTTGTTGTTGATTATTTAGGGGCTTTGCGGCATCATGGACATGTAGCCTCGTGTAGTTAGGTATGTGATGAATTTGTCTGATAACCTGTGTCACTGTGATATCTGTACTAGTGTGTGTACTTGTAAATGAGAAAGGATTTGTGTAGGAATATGTACTTGATCCGTGATAGTCTGTTGTTGTTGTAGTTGATTCTTTAAGGGCTTTGCGGCGTCGTGGCCATGGAGCCCCGTGTACTTGTGTGTGTGTAGAAGCTGTCTGATAACATGTGCCACTGTGATATCTGTACTAGTGTGTGTACTTTTATACGAGGAAGGATTTGGGTAGGAAGCTGTTGTTGTTGTTGCTGGTGTTTAATTTGAGAGGCTTGGACTTCTTGGTCATTTATCCCCGCGTACTTGGGTGAGTGTTGAATTTTGTATGATAACTTGTGTTACTGTGATGACTGCATTAGTGTGTGTATTTATTATTCAGGTAAGGATTGAATCAATCAACGTATAATATAGCACGTTGTATTTTAACAGGCTACTACAACCAACATTCAATTACACTCCGTGAAAGAGTTACAATTATACCCGTGCATGAAAGAGAAAGTAGGCTATATGTTCTTTACTGAACATCTTGCTTTTTAATGTAAAGTAGGTTACGTTGAAAAGAATATTAACTTCTACGATGAGTTACAGCATATTATTTTAGTACTGTGTGTTTTCCGCTCCTCCTTTCAATATTGCCTCACCCGAACCAAGAACTATAATAATAATATCGTATGGTCTCGGATGACGGGTGCAAGCTTTGTTAATTGACACCGAGAGGGTAGCTTGCATGTCGAATTTCGTCGTTCCTTTGAACGCTATGAAATTCAAGAAGGTTAGATTTATATAAGCTCCTTGACACTACAGCGCTTTCTAGTAGAGAATGGAGGAAACGTGTGTTGGCGGAAAATCCCGAGATTAATTTTGCCATTGAACACGGCCTACTGAATTCAAATGGGTTGGGTTCTTTAACATGCCAACAATGTATGACATCCATGTCGTGATTTTTGTCGCCTTTCAAAAATCACTTACCACGGCCAGGGGCGAACCTGCAAGCTTGGGGTTGGTAATCCGACACGTTAACCACTCACCCACCGTGGCAAACAACCAAGAACTAATAAATGCCCAGAAGCCACCAATTCAAATGTTCTAGGGAAATAAAACCCAAAAATAGTTCACTGTGATAATCACATTATTACTAATAAGCAAGTTTCCTGTTAAAATTCTGATCAGCGGCTTCGGTGGCGTAGCTGGTAGCATGCTGAGCTTCTATGCCCAAGATAGCGGGTTCAAACCCGGCCGAAGCCGTCGGATTTTTTTAAGAGCGATAAAAATCCCTCAGTATGCCTTCCTTCGGAGGGGAAGTAAAGCCGGCGGTCCCATGTCATAGATTTATGGCATGTTAAAGAACCTTCCACTAATTGCACCTGTGTGAAGCTAAATTGGATAGGTTAAGAATGTAAACAACGCTCTTAGGTTTCTACGTTCGTTGCCAAGAGCCGACTGCGGTGGCGTCTAGTAGCTAAGTTCTGAACTTGGCCTAGTAGTCGTTGACGGTGGCGCTTGGCGGCAAAAGTAGGAACTATTTGAACAATTCTAAGTTGCAGTACTTAAATTAAAAAAACAGATAACACACACTAATACAGTCATCACAATTAACACCAGTTATCAGAGAGATTCTACACACACCCAAAGTACACGGGGCTACATGACCGCGTTGTCGCAGCCCCTAAACTTAAGAACCAACCAACCAACCAAAATTCTGTTCATTATATTATATTATATTATATTATATTATAACTAGAATCTTTGTCTCAACACTCTTAATTTTCAAGTGTGTAATTACTCAGAGAAATTGTTCTTTTTTACATTTCTGATTTTTTGTTTTCCGTTTATTTTTATTTGTTATTACAATTATTTTATTTATTTACTTTTTGTTTTATTATTTTAGTTCATTTTCATATCCAGGCAACCACCTCTAAATTTTAAATTGATCCATGTTTGCTCTGTGTAATGAGGGGCAGATGATCCCACTGTTCAATAAGTAACTAGCTTGAAGCGATAGATGCCATTTTTCAGTGTTGCCTAATTCTAAAGAAAGCTTTCCAGTCGATCTCCTCGGAAGAGAACTTCATAAGTGAACGGACGCCACAGGACTCAGTTTCTAAATCCAGATAAGGTGACATAATTATATTCCATTTTAGTACAATGAATTCACCACATCTAGATATTACAAAGCAATTAGGCCACTAGATTAAATAGGAACGGCTGATTTACTGTAGAACGTACCAGTAGCGTAGCCATGATCGGCCAATTGGAGGGGTTATAACAATTGTAACGATGGCTTTGGCTGCAATACATTTTCATTTCATAACAATAGCGGGATAACCGTAATTCGGGGAATTGCTGGATATCTGTAATATGAAGCAACTCGATTATCTCACATTCAAGAAGTCAACGATCTCCAAATTAGTACGGGCAGATGGCCTCGCTGTTCCACCCCATAAAAATCAATCATCCAAATTACTCTTAATGGACCCAAGAATATTCTAGGTAGCCTACATTATTTATTGAAACATTTTATTTTTAATTAAAACTAAATTATTTTTGTTACCAATTCCCCCACCCGCTAAGGAAAGAAAAAATAAGATAATTATCCCACTTAGGCCAGGCGATAGGTCGAAAAAAAAGCCTCAATAAGGAAATAATTAGTGGAAAGCTGGAAATTGCTTTATTCGCTTTATTTGGACCAAGATATTACTCTCCCAAGTTTTCCCCCTCGAGCGAAGTAGGTGTTGGCCCTTCTGGCCCTAAGAAGGTACGATTTGTCGGTATTTTACAATTATCACCCAAAGCATCAAATTTATCAACATAATACCTATTATAAAAATAATTTAGAGTAAATTTCCTACGAAAATGTTCTTTTTGATTCTGGCGTAAAAGCTATTGAAATGATATGCCATATCAAAGTTTCTACATGTTATACATATTTGTCAGCATTCCAGGTGCTCAAGCTGTTAACTTGTTCCAAGTAGAACAGCTTTTCAATGTAAACAGCTGTGGCAAAGTACCTACCATTAGTATTATTATTGCGTAGTATTGGCATAAAATCACTCTTTTCCACACCACCTGGCGGTAGAGTAAATGGCGCGGTTTATTTTAGTGTTGTGCCCAGGAGTCCTCTTCCACTGTTCAAATGTCAGAGTTAGTCGATTTTAAACCGTTTTGATGAAGGTTGACAGTCTTGATTGTCTGCCTCAATTTCTCCGTCATCGCTTTCATCGTCTGTATCGGTACATTTGTCCGACGTCACAGGGCGCTCAAGATTAATATCGATGTCTCCGTCACAATCATCCATATCATCTTCCTCGGCAGCATTTGTACATGACAGTCCCATACAATTTATGCAGATTCTGGAGCATCGGAGTCCCGATTTCCTGCAACCACACGCTGCGTTACATCCTTTCGAACATTTGCTGGACACTGTGTTTAAAAGCGGTTGTGGCTCCGGATCCCTCGTCGTAGATATGGGAGCCAAACCACATTGAGAATTTTTCCAGCCTCAATCCAGTGGATTTGTATAATTTCCATACCATGTTTGGATTTGATGGTAAGTTCTTAAAGAGTGCTCATGTGCCGCTGATTCGGTGGGAGGTAAGCTTGCGAGATTAAATCGATGTTTGCTTAAAGATTTTGCAAACAGTTGGAACCGCAACTCATTCAGGGTATTTCCCTTGGTTTTGTTGTCATAAAGCCTAGCCAAAACCTACTGGCCCGCTTTGTCAATTTCATCGGGGTTTGCGTTCACGTCTCGTCTTCGTTTGTTTGTGTCATTAGACAAAAATTTTGCTTGTGGCATAAGTGCCGTCATGGACTCATCAAAAAAAAAAAAAAAAGCAGCATCATGCTTGTGCGATCGTCGAAGACGTTCAGCGGACTTGGGACTGCGAGCTACTGAGTCGTCAGGATACACATCGAAAATAATGACACTGTTTTTGAAGTATCTTTTAACGTAATTCACATATTTGGCACTAATGTCGACAAAAGTATCGGTTTGGTGCCAAATTACACGGTGCAGAAGATATCCTCCGTCGAGAACATGATGTAGGTCCTCAAATGTGGACTCATCGGTAACAGGATGGAATAATTTATAGAACACAGACTTTTACGTCTTATGCATTCGCGCTTCATCAAAGATCGCAACCGGATACGCAGCTAGTTCAAATTGGAAATATTGTTTGAATTCCTCATCGGATTTCTTTGCAAGGCAAATGCGTAGGAAAAGCACAAGCGGTCAGCAGGAATATCCGTGTTACGGATTTTTATTTTCGGATTTACCGCGCGGAGAGGCATCACGCGATTTTTTCTAAGGAATTTCACACCGCGAAAGTTGTTGCCGGTTATGCCTTTTTGCGCTGCTATTCCAATTTCATAGGCCTTATGACAAGTGATTTGTCCATCCCCGACAACTCCTGTGCTTAACGAAACAATGTGTTGTCCACGAGGAAAGGGATCGTGAGTTGATAACCATCCAACAAATTTTCTCAAGTCCTCATCATCCTGCGAGATCCGCGCACACCGTGCATCCACATGCTGTTCTGTAGTCGAAAACGCAATATTGCAAAATGATACTAATGGTAGGTACTTTGCGACAGCTGTTTACATTGAAAAGCTGTTATACATGTAACAAGTTAACAGCTTGTGCACCTGGAATGCTGACAAATATTTATAACATGTAGAAACTTTGATATGGCATATCATTTCCATAGCTTTTCCGCAAGAATCAAAAAGGGCTCCACTTTGAATGTTCGTAGCATCGTAACGGTTCACATTAGAGACAAAAGGTAGGGAACATTTTTGTAGAAAATTTACTCTAAATTATATTTTGTAATAGATGTTTTGTTGATAACGTTGATGGTTTGGTAGATATTTGCAAAAAAAAAAAAAAAAAAAAAAAGGAAAAATGGTACCTTTTTAGGGCCAGAAGGGCCAACGTCGGCTTCGTTCGAGGGGGAAAACTTGGGAGAGTAATATCCGGGTCCAAATAAAGCGATTAAAGCAATTTCCAGCTTTCCACTAATTATTTCCTTATTGAACGACCTGTCGCCTGGCCTAACTAGGCGGTATCTAAAATTATTTGGCGCTAGGCTTGCCTTGAAATAAGCTATATATAGCGGGGAATAAGCTAGATTGGCAACCCTGAGAGGTCGTTGCCACGAAGACGTGTGTAGCCTCAAATGAGGAGCCGGACCGAAAGGTGACAACAGTACATAGTATGAGTTAAAGATTCATCAGCATCATATAATTATTTAATTTTAAAATGTTTTAGCTTATTTTTTTATCAGTTCCTGTTTTATTTTTTGTAAACATTCCAAAGGGAAGGGGGATCCTATCCCCCAGTAACACCCCACTGTCTGCGCCACTGGAACATACGGTAAATAACAAAACATAGTAAATAACATAATTCCTTAAGTTAGTCACAATAATAACTCAATAGATAACAGGTAACATTCTTGAAACTACATTAACCCTGGAAAGGTGGCGTTCGTTGAGGCAAAATGAGAGGTAGCGCGGGGGCTTTCTGACCCCTATGACGGAACTTGCTCTGATAACAAAATTACTGTTTGATGTATCATCCATTGATGTATTTGGTTTATTAACTCAATTGCATGATACTTTATTGAAAACTAGCATTACCCGTCGCGGCTTCGCCCGCGAATATTCTAGTTGTAAAGAGTACACTTAGCAAAATCTCAATCATGAATGCCATGACTGATTTATCCTTGGTCTGAATAATCAGACTTTATCAATTCAGCTACTGGTGCAGTGGTTAGGGGTTTGTCATTCCTTGATAGGTAGCCTATATCAGAGCGAAGTTAGTTTTCAGGGAATATCAGAGACACTGTTATATTAAGTGCCTTTAAGAGTGGTTTTCGAAGACCCTTTATAGTCGGGTGTAAAATACCTTTCGTACCAAACTCACACGTGAAAATTGCGTGAAAAAATTCTAGAGTGTCCCTTGACCCCCTTAAGCGCATTATACAGTATGTATTGATGAATTTTACAGCTTAATTTGGTTCAGTGATAACCTTATAACCGTATGGAAACTCTCACAGTAATGTAATATTTGGAATTGCATTGCGTCTTACAGAAATAGATGGACCTGTGAGATTCTGTTACCATGGTTACCGTGTTGCATTCTTTCATTATTTCATTGTAAATATACATGTTTTAAGTTATTTATTTAATTGTGAGGCATTTAAAGAGCAAGTGAGTGTATTTCGCTTACGCTTTGGGTTATGCTGAACCTGCAGGTACCCCATATGTGTAGGTTGGTGTTAATGGGACCTTATTTTCGGTTCTAAACTGGAATGGAACCTTAGCAGAATAATACGGGGAGGGATAAATGCACATTAGCTTCACAGCATAGGATATCAAACAATATACATGAATCAATAGATACCACATTAGCGCTTATTAAGAAACAAAATGTATACACCCAATGAGTTCACGGACGTAATCATTACGTTATGCCCGTAGCTAAATGAAACACCAAAGAACCATCCAACCAATATTTACAAAACTTTCGAAAACACAGGCTCTCAATAAATCAACTATGGGGTTCTCTCACACGCACCGCTGGTCAATAATCCCTCTTTCTAAGAATAAACACCTTTCACTACAATGATACTGACCGCAGACAACGACAAGGTATGTGGTAGCTAGGTTCTCTAAGTTTAGAAACAAGTGCATTCTAACAAAATAAATTTGCGCCAGGTCACAAAAGATCCCGCGCCACCACTCCCGGCTAATGACCATAATAAATTCAGCGCTTTTTTTAACAAAATTTAAGGGGTCCTCACAGTTTTAGTCGACAAAATTGCCATTTTCGGCAATTTGCAGAGTCCGGTTATTACTTTACTTTACGGGCTGACATGTTAAATTAAAGTTTGAACTGGGTTAATTTATTAACTCATTAATTCATTAACTTTCAGCTTTCTCGATGGCTGGGTGGATGTAAAATAGTTGGTTATTTCCTTCATCCTTCAAAACTAACCACACGCACAACCTAACAACCTAACCCACCTCCAAACACTAGCCTGTGTGCTTATAAGAGCAGAACTTCCTTTTCACGATTGTTAGAGTATGTTACTTATTTTTGCCTAAACAAGTACATTTCTTCGAATAAGGCAGCAATTACACAAAGCTTTTGTCGAGCAGAAAATAATATGGCCTATTGTTTCGATTATGCTGCTGAGTGCCGAGTTACCGACCAAAACAATCTGATTCGTTAGATCGATTTAAATCGCGGATTACTCGAAATCTCCTCCAGCTGTTGTGAACAGCGAGTTGACGCCAGCTGATCGATGAACTTTCAAGTCGGAAGTTCTATTTTCCGGACTGGGTACAAATGTACCAATATGTTTTCTTAAACAGTTCTCAAATGTTCAAGGGGTACGCCTACCCCCGCGTTCTCCCTGAAAAAAAAAATGCCCTGATAATAATAATAATAATAATAATAATAGTAATAATAATAATAATAACGCAACAATCATAAAAGTGAGCTATACTGTCTATAAATAATTTTCACGCGTTACACAAGATTTTACAAACTTATGGCCTAATCTAAACATTGTACTATATAAATACATATTTGCATAAGGGTAATTCATACACATTTAACACTAATTAAGCCTAAGAGCCATTCTACACGAGCGGGTAAACTGCCGCGTTTCACCCGCCTCCTACTGCGCCAAAATGTTTCAATCTACACGTGACCGTCAAAACGCGGCGTGTGAACAGAAGCGCCTTCTATTCTATTCTTTCTACTGATACAATTAGTCAACTCGCATAGTTTATAATATACCCCAGCATTTTACAATTTCATCAGCAAACACTCCAAACAACGTAGGAATTCGGTATATTAATACTGACTACTTACAATAATTGAAACTGAAACAAAACTTCGTTCTTCTAAACGTCTCACAGCGAGAAACACATTGCACAGCTGTTTATTAATCGCGCCTATACATGGGCAGAGGATGCGCTCTATCGGCAACTAGAGGAAATTTTCCAATTAAACATTATGCATGAGTTCTAACTGGGAATGTCAAGGCCGGTATAGAGCGCGCAGCTCGCATCCAGTCGGCCGTGAGGTTACTGACGCGAGTAAACTGCTTGCAAAACGCCACGTGTAGTTTCGACGCGTCTCGAACGCCTCCTCCCGCGACCGGAAAAACGCTCGTGTAGACAGACCAATTCATTACTGTAGGTTCTGTCCGATGGCGCGGAGGGAGGCGGGCGAAACGCGGCAGTTTAGCCACTCGTGTAGAATGGCCCTAAGCGGACAGAATTTGAAGATGAACGCATGACGTTAGAAACACGTCATCCAGTCAAATAACCTATTTTCTACATAAAAGCGTGTTATTCTGTAATATCTCGTTTGTTTCAGGTTAGGACATGTAAATACTTGTTTTCTCGCCTAATGTAATTTGGCACATTTTTTGTTGATAGACTGGAAAGCTTTCTTTGACTAACCACGGTAATTAACTGACTAACACTATTTATGGAGCTGACTGTTAAGTGCCTTGCGCAAATGAATGCAGTACAATTGCAACATGTCCTAAAAACCTATAGAAATACACTATAGTGCAGGACAACACAGCATTGCAGGCCTGAAAGTCAACCGGCCCTCTGCTCCGCTATCCTCCCCGCGTCCGACGGTGATGCCATGCTATTGCTCCGTACCTTCAATCGCGTGCTGGGTGCGAGAACGTACAGGTCAACACCGCACCGACTACGCGTGACCTTCAGGCCTGCAAAGCTTTGTCCAGCACTATAGTTCCTCACTCAGATATTACCACCTTGAGAACAAATAAAGGCAGTATTAAGCTCAACACTGCCAATATGAACCGTTTTGTTGTCGAAAATTAAAAATTAAAAGAAGAAAGAACAAAAGAAACAAAAGGATTATTGCATTTTGTCTATGAACACGGCATATAAATCCAAACTCGTACTTGCAAACGGTCGCACAGATAGTATAAAATCTAACAAATCCACAAACGTGAATGTCGAATTTTTAAAAAACTTACAAATTCGAATCATAATGTTCGGTAGCATGCTGAGCTTCTATGCCCAAGATAGAGGGTTCAAACCCGGCCGAAGACGTCAGATCTTTTAAGAGCGTTAAAAATCCCTCAGTATGCCTTCCTTCGGAGGGGAAGTAAAGCCGGCGGTCCCATATCATAGATTTATGGCATGTTAAAGAACCTTCTACTAATTGAACCTGTGTGAAGCTAAATTGGATAGGTTAAGAATGTAAACAACGCTCTTAGGTTTCTACGTTCGTTGCCAAGAGCCGACTGTGGTGGCGTCTAGTAGCTAAGTTGTGGCCTAGTAGTCGTTGACGGTGGCGCTTGGCGGCAAAAGTAGGAACTATTTGAAAAATTCAAAGTTGCAGTACTTAAATTAAAAAAACAGATAACACACACTAATATAGTCATCACAATTAACACCGGTTATCAGACAGATTCTACACACACTCAAAGTACACGGGGCTGCATCACCGGGTTGTCGCAGCCCCTAAACTTAAGAACCAACCAACCATCCTCTCACTTTTGATGCTGAACTTAGAAATAAATGTCAAAAATCTCAAATAATAAAGAAATATCTCCTTTAATATGAGTCGTATGATAAAAGTAGCTACAGGCATAAGAATAAGCCTTATGCTTTCTACAGCAACTGTTGTTAGGCCTATGCCAAATATTACCATACAACTAATATTAACGAAGTTATTTGAGATCATATTTTTTCAAAACTTCCCCCTTTCCCCATGAGGCACTTATGCTAAATAATTTGTAGCGTAGTTTTTTCTTAAGGACGCCTTCTACGAAATTTCATCTGAGTCGGACTTCGTAGTACCATGTTCCTACCGAGTTTCAATGAACATCGTTCCAGTCATTTTGTTTTATTAGGGGGACACACTCAGATCATATTTTTCGGTATGTTTCTTTTTTTTCATGACAAAATAATGTAAATGCAATTCTGGCTGTATAACATGCATTTAAAACAGCACATGACATGCATAGCCTAGGGCATCGTTTCCCAACCTGTGATTCGTGTTTTTCAAATTTTAATACGTTTCACCAAACCAACATGGCGGCCGTGCGAAACATTTCACCGGTGGGTTGAAGTGAGTTATCTTGACGAACGATGAAAGCTTTGAGTTAAAACAGGGAATGTAGAATACTAGTACCTTAGTAAGACGAATATGCTTTCCTTATATTTATTGTCTATAATGACTACAACTTATGGACATTGAGTTTTGAGTTTGTATTTCTTGCCCTGCACTTTATCAGAACGTAGGTCGTATACTAATGCTTGGTTGGTTCCTCAATTTAGGGGCCGCGTCAACGCGGTCATGTAGCTCCGTTTACTTTGGGTGTGTGTAGAATTTGTCCGATAACTGGTGTTAATTGTGATGGCTGTATTAGTGTGTGTTATCTGTTTTCAATTCAGGTAAGGACTGCAGACATTCAATTTTCAAGCAGTTCCTACTTTTGCTACCAAACGACACCGTCAACGACAACTACTGCAGTTGTGAACTTGGTTATTAGAAGCCACCGCAGTCGGCTCCTGGCGAAGAACGATGGAACCTAAGAGCGTTAGTCAAATCTAACGTATAATGTAGCTTCACACAAGTGTAATTAGTGGATGGTTCTTTTACAAGTCATAAATCTATGACATTGGGCAGCCGGCTTTATATCCCCTCCGAAGGGAGGCATGCTGAGGGATTTTTAACTCTCTTAAAAAATCTGACGATTTTGGATGGGGTTTGAACCCGTTTCCTTGAGCATAAAAGCTCAAAACCCTATTCAGTACATCACACGGAAAACCTGTTTAATACGAGAGTGTATTTTTAATGGAAAAAACTAGTAGAATGTTATTGTGATGGATGTAGGAGTAATAGTGTTTGTATTCGTAAATCGGGGATAGGATTGGGAAGGAGGCGCCCGTGGCCTAAAGTAAGGACTGATGTCAGAATTTGTTGTTGGTTGAGTCTTCAGTCTTTTGACTGATGCAGCACTCCATACCGAGAGCACGAGTGGGAAACCACGGACAACCCCTTCCAGGATGGCCGAGCTGGAAATCGAACCCGGACCTTCACGGTGACAGAATAATAATAATAATAATAATAATAATAATAATAATAATAATAATAATAATAATAATAATAAAATCGTATGGTGTCGGGTGCCAGGTGCAAGCTTTGTTATTTGACACCCAGAGGGCAGCTTGCATGTCGAATTTTTCTGTTCCTTGGAGCGCTTTGAAGGTCAAGGAGGTTAAATATCTAAGCTCCTTGACACTATAGCGCTTTCTAGTAGAAAAAGTAGAATTTCTTGTATTGACGGAAAATCCCGTGATTAATTTTGCCATTATGAACACGTCCTACTGAATTCAAATGGGTTCTTTAACATGCCAACAACGTATGACATGCGTATCGTGATTTTTGTCGCCTCTCAAAAAATCACTTACCAAGCCAGGAGTGAACCTGCAAGCTTAGGGCTGGTATTCCGACGCGATAACCACTCACCCACCGTGGCAAGAACGGTGACAGAAAAGAAGGATTGACAGTACACCACCAGTGTGGATCTAGGGAGGAGTTGGGAGTGTTATAGGTCTTGGCAGAATTATTTATTCCCTCCCCTCCTCACAGTCCTAAAAGAAATAGACGCTTGTGTTATTCTCCCATGAGATCAGGGGCAGAATATTGTATTTCCCCTAAGGCAGAATTAGAGACGGAGGTAGTGTCAGAAAGTTATGAATAAAAAAACTTAAAAAAAGAATGGAAATTTCAGAATACCGTTTCTCCAGCACTGTGCCTTGTTTTCCTCTGCCCCTTTGTAACAAAGTGAAGGCTTTAGCCTAAGGGAGCAAGTGTCGAAAACATTTGGCGGGGGGAGTTAGAATAGGAGGGAAGCCCACAAGATAAAGACTCATCTCCGCTTTCTTCAGCCTTACCGCTCTTATCTTCCCCCTCCAAACTCTCGCAAACAAGTGACGCCCCAAGCTCTTGCTTGCTTATCTTACCACCACTATTTTAATCACTTTGTTCATTACACCCAACTGCTGAAAGACAAATTTCCCTTCCTTATATTCTTTCCCTCATTGTCGCCCCAGGGCATTACGAGAGCTTACTGGGGAGTGGGTTGGATGACCTGAGGATGTGCCAGAGATTAACACTTACTCGACAGAACACTCTCGTGGTGTCTCTATAATGTCTTCCTATAGAAGATCGCCCACTCTCCCTCAAGATTGACTGCTCAACGTGTCGGCGAGGATAAAAGAGTGATTCGACAGTGCCCTCGTTCCACGATTCTTTCTTTTTTATTGTGGACTCCTTGGTCAGCTACGAAGGTAAACAGGGGAAATGGAGTATTACAGAAAAGGGAAACGTATGATTTTCGGCGTGAGGAAGTGCCGAAAGACGGTGCGTGATTTAGCGAAATGTGGAATGACTTCGTTGCATTATTTAAACATGTCTAGCAGACCAATCGTTGCCAAACTGGTAACACAGAGAGGCGTCCATCAAATTCATTGCACTATCATGGATGTTTAGCCTAATTTCATTTTATGAAAAAAAAAGTAGTTCCGTGAAGAAATATACAGCCTATTTTCATATATCCAAATTATGTTAATTGCCTCTATCAACATACAAAATTTCAGTTTGATTGCTGTAATAGATTCGTAGATATTGAGAACCGACTAAATATTGCGGATGGTCGCCGTGTTGGATTTTTATGTATGTAGGTCCTAGAGGTATGTACTGTTACATGAAGATTATTGTGTACGTGTAGCAGTCAAACTTCAATCTCATGATTAAGACACAAGAAGTAAAAACGAGATTTTAAAATTTCGCAAAGCTGCCATCTTGTGGTTATGGAAACAATTGAAATAAATTAGATGTCTATGGATTAACATTTGTATAAGGATTTGCGGTACCAAGTTTCACTGCACTCGGATGGTTAAATTGCGAGAAACGTCCATGTGTATATTTATACGTCGCGTCGCTGCCATGTTGTATTTGTGATCACCAGGTTATTGAAAGTCTTATAGGTGAACTTATGTTCATAGCCCCTATGAACATAAAATAAATCAGTTTGATTGCTATAATAGATTAGTAGATATTCAGAGCCGTCTAATTATTTCGGATGGTCGCCATGTTGGATTGTTATATGTATAGGCCATAGAGTCATGTATCATTAAAGAAAAATTATTGCGTAGGTTTATTATTCAAACTTTCACTTCGATCGCATGATTACGACACAAGAAATAAAAACTTAATTTTAAAATTCGCACAGCGCCATCTTGAGGTTATGCAAACAATTGAACTAAATTAGATACCAATGCATTGCAATGTGTATAAACATTTCCTGTACCAAGTTTCATTGCGTGTGGATCATTAAAACGCGTGAAAGGTTCATTTAAAATTTTCAAATTCGCATGGCCACCATGTTCGTTTTGTAGCTAAACAGTTTTGGAAAGTCTTATAGATAAACTTCCAGTAGTGCCCTTTATCTCCGTACAAAATTTCAGGGAGATACCGCTAATAGTTTCAGACATGTAGGATACCAGTGAAATATTTCGCACAGCCGCAATTATGAGGTTAAGTAAACAATTGAACGAATTTAGATGTCGGTGCATTACAATGTGTATAAACATATACTGTACCAAGTTTCATTGTGTTTGGTAGGTTAAATCGCATAAAACGTCGATTTAAATTTTGCAATTTCGCTTGGCCGCCATGTTAGTATTTTAGTTAACAGGTTTTCAAAAGTCACATAGATGAACTTCTAGTAGTTCCCTTTATCACCATACAAAAAGCCAGGGTGATATCGGTAATAGTTTCAGAGATATTGAATGCTGGTGAAATATTTCGACCAGCCGCCATGTTGAATTGGTGAGACATAAAAAAATTTGAGGGGCACGGTCGGGGTCGTCCGGAATAGTGCTATAAATTTATCGAGTTTCATTGAAATCGCTTCAGTCGTTTAGAAGTTATTAGGGGACACACACACACCTTCACACACACACACACACACGCACACACGGACAAAAGGTGATCTCATAAGCCTATTTTTTTCATAAATGAAAATAGGTTAAAAATAGATTTATGAGATCACCTTTTTCCGTGTGAGTGTGTGTGTGAGGGTGTGTGGGCGTGTGTGTGTCCGCTCTAATACCTTCTAAACAGATGGAGCGTTTTCAATGAAACTCGGTAAGGTCATAGCACCATTTTGGCCGACCCCAACCGTGCCCTGAAATTTTGTACGGTGATAAAGGTCACTACTAGAAGATGACCTATGAGAGTTTCGACAACCTGGTAACTACAGAATCGGCATGGCGGCCAAGCGATGTTGAGACTTTTTAATACACCTTTCTCGCGATTTGACCAACCAATCGAAATGAAACTTGGTACAGGAATTATATTTAGACACATTGTAATGCACTGGCATCTAATTTGGTTCAATTGTGTACTGTATCCAATTGTCATCATATGGAACATGTGTTCGTATCCCAGCTAACTCACGGTCTTTCGAGGTATGGGACGTTCCTGCCCACCATACGACCACATGCTCAGGATTTGAGTCTGTCAAGTAACTACTCTTCATGAAAGAAACAACATATTCCTAAATAAAACATTTACTGATATAAAGTCATGGCTATACAGCAAAATACAAACAAAGGATAATTTACATTTACTTCCCACAATGAAAATCAAGGTTATTTGTGAGTCTCTTATCAATTAGTGCTTCCCTGCACTCAAATATATTTCTAGCACCCTGTCATTGATACTTTCAGACATCTACGAGCGTCCATAGTGTTCTTCATGTCGCACAATTTAACGAACTGGAGTATCACAACACAAAGTCACAATATCACTTTTAAATGACATCAATTCTGTAATAATTATACATTAATCCGTTTTTCACGGGCATTTACTTTCATTAACATAAATTCATTATCTTATGCCTTAATTAACAAATTTTGTGTCGTGTGAATCGTCTTCCTTTTTCCCATCAATATGAAACGCTAAAGTGGTACGTTTTCCCTTCCAAAATACACATGGATAGAAATGTTTATAGTTTCACCATACAACGATTTTCTGGGTCTGGTCGAAATTATTATCGTTACAAACGTGTCATGTTATTGAAATCACCTACCCGTCTGCATAAATTAGTGTGAACTGGGCAAAAATGCACTTTAAAAAGATGCCTACATTTATTTGGTTCAGCGTTCCTCCTCAGAGAATAACTGGGCCAAATATTATCCGATCCCAATGATCCGACCAGGTATGTGTGTTGAAACACATCATTTAATTCAATTGGCATCATCACAACAATCATATCTTAATTACATTTCGAAATATCGAGATTCTTCAGTGTCCCACTATGCTTCTAAAATAAAGGGGCCAGGTCAACAGACCTCCCTTTCAAGCAGGCAATAAAATTTGTTCCAGCTGGCCAAGCAAGATGGCCGCCGTCCTCGTGGCACACCTACCACACCCCTCTGGCTGCTAGCAAGGTCAACTTTGTTTACAATTGCAATACAATGGAGTTACGCTGAGTGTTATCTCTAGTAATTGAGTCATTTTGATTGTTTACCACCTATATTTATAGTGTAATGGGCTCAACTCGGCTCCTAATTAACATTCATGGCTGACGATGGATCCTGTAATAGCCTTGCCGTTCTGTGGCGATTACTAGTGGCTTCGGGCGCGCATCACGATTGAGAATACAAGATTTCTCATCAGCAGCTGCCTACAATAATAAGGAAATCTGCGTTTCCTATACGACGAACATGAATCTCCTCTCAGGGCAGATCAATTAATACATGAGCTCACGGGGTCTCGAAGAGCATCCCTCGCGGCAATATTCCTGCAAGCGATGGATACAGACAGGCTCCGTTCCAATTCGCTGCGAATAATTTAAGTATGCTCCAACGGCAATACTATCTCGTAGATTAGCCAACCTTTCACCTAACGTGCAAGCTATGTTAGAGTGGTCCCCGCAACTTTATTGACGTAAATCACTTGATTCTACGTTACATTGCTCGCTATATGCGGCTCAAACAATACTTCTCATAGATGACTCAATTATTAAAGCACTCACGTCCTCTCTGCAATTACTCTCCTCTCTGCAATTACTCTTAAGCCAAAGCTTTAAATAGCTCCAAAAACAAGTATAAAATTACTGGCTTACATTACTTTAATGGTTCTCAAATACAATCCTAAGAATTGACCATATCAAATATTCATTCAACACTTCACTGACACTGAAAAATTCTCGTATCTCGATATATTTTATGTTACTTTCTTACTGTTACCAAATACAGTATCTTTATATTAGACATGACACACTTTGAACGTTCTTTAGGCCAGAAATGCCTATCACATTACTTATTACTGTTACCGACCCCAGATTATTATTGTTATTATTATTATTATTATTATTATCATTTAACGTTACAGTTACATTCATCACTATCTTAGGCCTGAATGGCCCTAAACAAATCACCCTCCAAGCCATATTCTACCAAAATACGAGTGGTGAAAGATCGTACATAAGTGACTGTTACATCTTAGTCTTAAAGTGATGCTTCGTTGTATGGTGAACTATCTAATTAGATTAACATTGTAAATTTGTACTCACTTTTCATTTTCGCTGGATTATTCCAGCACACCAGCCACGAACCTACCATGATGCTTGGTTTAAGCCATCATGCTATATCTCACATGACACATGCTATCACATACTTCACACATGATAATCATATTTTTATCAGTGGCTTTTCTCACTTTAACACAATACATATTTTTCACAATACACATAAACACTTTTGAAATGACTGTAATAAAACTTATATATACTTTTCGCACTATTTCACATGTGGATCCGTAATTGGACTCCTCCTAACGCCTGACCTCAGAGATGCGATGCAGCTAACTTCTGACAACCGCTGGTCTCCGTGAAAGTCTATCATGCGTGTGCGTGCGTTCGATTCTCGTCACCTTCAATACTATTCATTTCACCGTCATGATTAGTTGTGATGCCTTCCCGGCTCCCATAATTGTAGTGATCCTGACGATACTGCGTCATTTATAACTATGACAATACCTCCTGGTATATTCACTGTCCAAAAATATCCTAACTTGTTCCTACGAGGTAGCGAACTACACTTGCGTATAATAATGGATAAATATCTGCTGTAGATTAAATCTTACGCGATTCATGATTACTATTAAGAAGCTGTATGATGCGCTTCCATTGTTCTTCATATATACTCGAGCGTCGATACTCTTACATTTCGCGCACTTTCTGGTAGCGTTTTAGTTTACGTGTCGAGTCAAGAAGACTAAAGACGAACTGACTTGGTCTGCGCTGCATCCCCTATATAAAGGTTTCTCGTAAAACGTAGTCCACAGGACATACGGGTGCGACTCCTTTCTTGAAATAATGCATTTCCATTCAAAATGACGTATACACCTCGTTTATCTAGGTGTGAAGGTCCCATAATCACTCGCGTGCAAGCGATCGCTTCGGCCAATTAATTACAATTAATTGCCTTCTTCCATAGCGTCATGACGCCACCATGGTAAATCCCCTCGTGTGGGTCTCCAAATCATTCCTCTCGCGCGTAGGCTCTGTGTTCACAGGCTTATTTAGAGATATAGGCTTTAATTTAGGCGTGAAACCTCTCCTAAATTATCTCTCCTAGAATATATTCACCTGGGTGTACATTTCACTCCATTTCGATGCTCCAATTGGCTGCAATCAATTAATTTCCGTGGACAATTACCCCCTCTCCATTCTCAAGCGTTGTCCATCCGTGAACCCCAGAGTCATTAATTTTGAGCTGTCACGGCGGTCCAGACGAAATGAGTTCCTTCGGCGTCTCGAATCCACGCCCATCCGCTGGCTGCGATTAGTCAACCGTCAAGCTGGCTTGCCTTCATACTTCTATGCTTCCAAAATGTACATATGCTTTCATTTTCTAACAATTATTCCCTTAAACAGCTATGATATTCACATTCTAGCCGTGAAATCATGCTATATTATATGTCATTATATAACTCATTGCTCTTCGGGCTCCCTGTAGCTGTTCCCCCTCAGAGATCAATGGTTCGACTCTAGGCATAATCATGGGCCTGGTCTTCTCTGATAAGACCCGAGTTCGATGCCAGTCTGCTGTGTCCGATTGGGCACAGTACATAATCTTAAGATTGCGGCTGTGCAAAATTTTAAAATAAAGGGTCTATTTCTTGTGTCGCAATCATGCGATCGAAGTGAAATTTCGAATAATGAACCTACGCAAAAATTTCTTTTTATGGTACATAACTCTATGACCTATACATAAGTTATAACAATTTAACATGGGGACCATCCGAAATACTTAGAGGGTTCTCAATATCTACGAATCTATTACAGCAATCTATCTGAATATATATCTATATGTTCATAGGAGCTATGGACATCTGTTCGCCTAGAGGGTGTTCAATATCATGGTGAGCACAAATCCAACATGGTGGTGACGCAAAGTATAAATATTTAATTGGACGTTTCTCGTAATTTAACCATCCGAGTGCAGTGAAACTTGGTACGGTAAACGCTTAAACAAATTTTAATCCACTGACGTCTAATTTATTTTAATTGCTTCCATAACCACAAGATGGCAGCTGTGCGAAATTTTAAAATCTCGATTTTACTTCTTGTGTCCTAATCATGCGATTGAAGTTTGAATACTACACGTAGACAATAATCTTCATGTAACAGTACATAACTCTAAGACCTACATAAATAAAAATCCAATATGGCGACCACCCAAAATATTAGATGGTTATCAATATCTACGGACCCATTACAGCAATCAAACTGAAATTTTGTATGCTCATATGCTTTAGATCTTCTCGGAACTACTTGTTTTACATAGATCCACACTGGACATCATTTCGTTCTTTTGTTATACTGCACAACGCAGTGAAACGTTTGTTGCCAAGCTTTAATGAGTGGTTATATTAAAAATGGCATTTCAACTTTAGTGAAATTACAAGTTTTTGAATCGATTGATCGACATCGCTTAAGTTGAGTTACGCTTATTTTCTGAATGATGTGTAGAAACCTTTAAGAGTAGCTTTTTGCCTTCTTCCTTGTTTATGTTAACAAACCAAATAAGAGTCAGGGGTAGTGAAGGAAAAACATCAATAAAATTGGGGAGGGTTTCTAGAAAAGAAACCGAAGAGATTTCAGCAAAGATTTCGAATTCTTCTTAAATGTTTACAATTTAGGACAGGATTTTTAGCCTACTTTCCATTTCTGCAAAAGATGAAAGTAGACTTATGAGATCAACCCAGGGCCAAAAATTGGTACAGAGGGCACCTCAGTGTCATGTTTTATATTGCCGCCATCTTGGCGGAAACGTAATAGCGGCCACCCAAATGTTAAAAGCTTAGAGCAAATTACGACCAACCTCTTCATCGATCTCTACCAAATTTTGCAACAACATACCTTTAAGTGAGAAGCGTCTTTTAAGAAAGCTATTAGGTCATCAGTCAAATAGTTTGCAGATGGCGGCCATGTATGTGTGAAAATCGATTCCCCCTATCAATTCAAACACAGTGAAACCGAATTGAACGAAATTTAGTACAGAGGTAGCACTAGCAAAGGGCACCTCTGTGTCATGTTTTATATTGCCGCCATCTTGGCGGAAACGGAATGGTGGTCACCCAAATGTTAAAAGCTTAAATCAAATTACGACCAACCTAATCATTTGATCTCTACCAAATTTTGCAACAACATACCTTTTTTGACCTAACTACAAGGGCATCAACTCAATAGTTTGCAGATAGCGGCCATGTATGTGTGGCCATATCAATTCAAACACGGTGAAACCGAATTGAATGAAATTTTTACGGAGGTAGCACTAGTAAATGGCACCTCAAATTCAAGTTTAATATCCGTATAGCACTTTGTATTTTAACAAGCTACTACAACCAACATTCAATTATACTCCTTGAAAAGGACAAATTGTTATAACAATAATTAAGTACAAGTTTTTCGGGCTTGTAGGCCGTGGTCCAGACAAGACATCTCCCGACGTTTCACCGGAAACTGCGTCCGGCATTATCAAGGGTTCCGCTCCTTTCCTTGGTCAGCAGTGGAATGAGGAAGAGGCTTGAAATAATGGGTAACGGTTGGTAGTGGGGTATTGTTGCTTGAATATGATGAATTGATCCGTTAACTCATCGCCAAGATCCACCCAGCCAACAGTCACATTCAAGCAACAATACCCCACTACAAACCGTTACCCATTATTGCAAGCCTCTTCCTCATTCCACTGCTGACCAAGGAAAGGAGCGGACGCAGTTTCCGGTGACACGTCGGGAGATATCCTGTCTGGACCACGGCCTACAAGCCCGAAAAACTTGTACTTAATTATGAACGCCGGCCGTGAAAGCCCAAGTTGCTATGTTATAACAATACCCATTCATTTGGGAGAAAATAGGCTATATGTTATTTACTGAATATCTTGTTTTTATTTTACTTTGTTTTAGCCTAATTATACAAAAATAGTAGATTATTTGGAAATATATGATGCAATATACAGTGTGTCCTTAAAGTCTCTCCGCAGCGTCTGTCTCGCCTTGCGGGACGTGTTGGGTTGCCAGTATATTCATGCCATGTTGTTACAAGAAAAAAAATTACATTAAATTAAGTAATGCACTTATATATACGGTACTCACCTCTATCACACTATGCTCCGTAAAGTTTCCACCATCGCGGAAAACCTCTCCCACTAAAGACACACGCTCTTCAGTAGTAAGCATTCCCACTAGACTGAGCTTACACAAGAACATAACAGCGTCAACACTGTCACGCACAAGCACTCACTGTCGGCAATAATGAACCGGTATTCCCCACCCTATAACTCCAGTTGAAGGTCAACACGGAGCAAGTGCATGCTTATGCCAACCACTGTGGAGAAACTTTGCGTATACAGCGACATGAATGTGCTGCCAACCTAACACGTCCCGCAAGGTGAGACGCGCGTAGCTCAAAGCTGTGGAGAGACGCTCCTGTGTCCTTCCCCCCCCCCCCCCCCGAATAACGTCTAAACGGCTGGAGCGATTTCAATGAAACTCGGTAAGGTCATAGTACATTTTTGGCCGACTCCGACCGTGCCCTTAAAATTTTAATATGTCTGTCCAATCCAACATGGCGACTGTGCGAAATATTTCACCGGCATTCTATATCTCAGAAACTCATATCACCCTGAAACGTTCTACGGTGATAAAGGGCACTAATAGACGTTCATCTGTGTGACTTTAAAAACCTGTTAACTACAAAACGAACATGGCTGTCAAACAAAGTTGAAACATTTAAATAGATTTTTCTCGCGATTTAACCATCAGAACGCAGTGAAACTTGGTACAGCAAATGACCATGTAAATTGCAATGCACTGACATCTAACAGTTCAATTGTTTACGTAGCCTCAAGATGGCGGCTGTGCGAGATTTTAAAATTAAGTTTTCATTTCTTGTGTTCTAATCATGCAATCAAAACCAAAGTTTGAATAATGAACGTACTCAATAATCCTCATCTAATAGTACATATGGCTATGACCTACATATAATAAAATCCAACATGGCGACTGTCCAAAATATTTTGACGGTTCTCAATATCTATTAATCTATGACAGCAATCATACTGAAAATTTGTTTGTTGATAGAAGCAATTAATATAATTAGGATACATGAAAATAGGCTATTTAGTTCTTCACGGAACTACTTGATTTTCTTGAAGTCTAATTAGGTTTGTAAAATAGAGTCTTGTAACTATTCTGTATATTTCCATGTATGAATTAATATATATCCCTAAAAACTACCATAAGATATGGGACAATATGATAGGGCCGATAGACCCAGTGCGACTAACAATGTTATAAAATGTCGCGCGCCTAACGGGGGTAACCCTAGCAATACCATGCTATTTTAAAAACCACGTGTTACCAACGGGATGGTTACTTTGTGACCACCATAATACATTCCTTTTGCGTAATTTGCATTGCCCGTTAATTAACATATCTTGTATTTAGAACCTTAAATGAAACTTAAATGTCAACAATACAACTTAATTAACAACAGTTGCAAACAAGAAGTTCCGTGACGAACTAAAGAGCCTACTTTTCGTGCCAATGATTATTGTACAGTATATGAACCTATCAAGAATAATGACGAAATTAAGTTGCTAATATCGACATTTCTAATTAGTTCGAAATACAGTATATCTGGCATAATGTAGCCAAATAGAGCACTACAGTTGGCAGCCCTGGTGACTGAATATATTCTTAGTTCCATCTCTTAAGGTAAAGAATACAAAATTTGGTTGAAGTCCAATGAATAGCATGGATGTTACATGCAGTTAAACATTGGATTTAACAGCGCGCGTAAAATCATGTTGGCAACAATGTCATGCATGTATTGGTCAGAAATAATCTGAAATAATATGATCTATTGTTGTACCAATTTTGAATGAAATCCATTAGTTAGTATAGAAGTTACATGCATTTTAAAATTGGACCTATCAGCAGGCTTAGAATCATGTTGGCAGCACTGACGTACATTAGTTACTCCAAATTCATCTAGAATGCCAGGTACTATACGTGTGCAAAGTTTAGAGCTATTGGCTTGCATACTTTCTGATATATTGATATTAGGGTAACAAAAAGAGGGACAGCACATATTATCAATTGGCATCCCTGGTTGCTCTTAAGAATACGCATAGTCATATCTGTTATGGTACAGATATCACATACGAAATTTGGTTGAAATCCAAATGATAGTATGGAAGTTACATGTATTTAAAGTTGGACCAGTCAGCAGGCTTAGAATCATGTTGGCAGCACTGACGTATATTAGTTACTCCAAATTAATATAGAATGTCAGGTACTATACGTGTGCATAGTTTAAAGCTGTCGGCTTGCATACTTTCTGATATATTGGTATTTGGATAAAATAAATTAAGAGCATTTATCAACAGTTGGCATACCTGGTGGGTCTTAATAATACGCTCAGTCATATCTGGTTATGTACACATACAACATACGAAATTTGCTTGAATTCCAATTGATAGTGTAGAAGTTATATGCATTTAAAAATTGGACTTATCAGCAGCCTTATAATCATGTTGGCAACACTGCCATGTATGGCCTCCTGGAAATTAAACTGCAATATTATTATCTATACGTGTGCCAATTTTGAAATAGCTCCCATTCATACCTTCCAAGATATCCAACATGGAGCTCAAATTTCAATTGCGATTTTTTAGCAGTTGGTAGCACTGACATCATTTTCAAATATGGCCGTGAGATATTCAGGTATAGATCTTTACTCCTACCAAATTTTGTTTCGATTGCTCCAGCCGTTTAGGAGTTGATAGGGGGGGACACACACACAGCCAGACAGACAGAAGGACAGACAGACAGACAGACAGACAGAAGGACAGACAGACAGACAGACAGACACACATTTGCCGGATCTCATAAGTCTACTTTTTCCTCATTTTTGCAAAATGTGAAACGTAGCCTAAAAATATCAACAAGAAGTTCCGTGACGAACTAAAATGCCTACTTTTCTTAAAATATAAGATTCATGCCATTGATTAATCTATATGGATCTATCTAGAATAATAACGAAATTAAGTTTGTAATATCGAAATTTCAAATTAGTTCGAAATACTGAATACCTGGCAATTTGTAGCCTAATAGAGAACTACAGTTGGCAGCCCTGGTGACTGAATATATTCTAGTTCCATCTCTTAAGGTACAGAATACAAAATTTGGGTGAAGTCAAATGGATAGCATGGACGTTACATGCAGTTAAACATTGGATCCAACAGCGCGCGTAATATCATGTTGGCAACAATGACATACATGTATTGGTCAGAAATAATCTGAAATAATCTGATCTATTGTTGTGTCAATTTTGAATGAAATCCATTAATTAGTACAGAAGTTATATGCATTTTAAGATTGGACCTATCAGCAAGCTTAGAATCATGTTGGCAGCACTGGCGTAGGCCTATATTAGTTACACCAAATTAATCTAGAATGCCAGGTACTATACGTGTGAAAAGTTTAGAGCTATTGGCTTGCATACTTTCAGATATATTTATATTAGGGTAACAAAAATTGAGACATCATTTATTAACAGTTGGCAGCCCTGGTTACCCTTAAGAATCGGCATAGTCATATCTGTTATGGTACACATATCACACACGAAATTTTGTTGAAATCCAAATGATAGTATAGAAGCTACATGTATTTAATGTGGGACATCTCAGCAGGCTTAGTATCATGTTGGTAGCACTGACGTATATAAGTTACTCCACATTAATATAGAATGTCAGGTACTATACGTGTGCATAGTTTAAAGCTGTCGGCTTGCATACTTTCTGATATATGGGTGTTTGGATTTTTAAAAAATGTGAGCGTTTATTAACAGTTGGCAGCCCTGGAGAATCTTAAGAATACGCTCATTCATATCTTGTTATGTACACATACAACATACGAAATTTGGTTGAATTCCAATTGATAGTGTAGAAGTTATATGCATTTAAAAATTGGACCTATCAGCAGGCTTATAATCATTTTGGCAACACTGCCATGTATGGCCTCCTGGAAATTAAACTGCAATATTATTATCTATACGTGTGCCAATTTCGAAATACCTCCCATTTATACCTTCCATGATATCCAACATGGAGCTCAAATTTCAATTGCGATTTTTTAGCAGTTGGTAGCACTGACATCATTTTCAAATATGGCCATGAGATATTCAGGTATAGCTCTTTACTGCTACCAAATTTTGTTTCGATTGATCCAGCCGTTTAGGACTTGATAGGGGGGGACACACACACAGCCAGACAGACAGACGGACAGACAGACAGACAGACACACATTTGCCCGATCTCATAAGTCTACTTTTTCCTCATTTTTGCAAAATGTGAAAAGTAGGCTAAAAAAATCATTAAAGGAGAAATCCAGAAAGTAAATTATTCACTGATCATACTCTTCGCCATCTTTAACACACGTGGCTCATAAGACTGTTCTTGACTGTGTTTTCCGCATGTGCATCTTTGCAACCAGATCAAATGATGGTGGTTTTGTTAATTTGTTGTGCTTTTGCCCTCACCACAGTGCACAGTATGACGAGGCCCCCGAACTACCAACGGCGGTTTCCGTGCCCACCAATAGAAAATTGTTAATATCTTATACAAGAATTAAAATTTAACTAGTTGAAACCCGTCAAAACATGACGGACAATGACAAAAATATTTACTGAAGAAGCTTCTTATATAAGTTACATTCTTTGTACGATTACTTCTTATTACTATTGCAACTTTAAGGGCGTCAAAAGTTAGCACTCTCAACATTGCAACATAATGCTAGTAATGACTGAAAACGTGATGAGGTAAATAACCCAATACGTTCTAGAGTTTTTCCTTGAGCTTTATTGATTGTGATAAAGTATGCCGAGCGAATAGGAAATTGTTGCCTATTAAAATACAATGTACTGTACCTGCAAGTGTTTTATCGGAAGGTTTTAAATCAAGTCGTAAGATTTGAGCTCTCTGCCCAATATTACTGCACCTATTATATCCGAATCCAAGCAATTTCTTACATATTTCTTACAATTAATATGTTTCCATATAGGAGTCATTGGGAGAGCCTCCGTGGCTTAGGCGGCAGCACGCCGGCCTCTCACCGCTGGATCCGTGGTTCAAATCCCGGTCACTCCATGTGAGATCTGTGCTGGACAAAACGGAGGCAGACAGGTTTTTCTCCGGGTACTCCGGTTTTCCCTGTCAAAAATTTCATTCCAGCAACACTCTCCACTATCATTTCATTTCATCTGTCATTCATTTAATCATTGCCCCAGAGGAGTGCGTCAGGCCTCGGCAGCCGGCACAGTTCATATCCTCGCCGCTCGATGGGGGCTTCATTCATTCCATTCCTGACCCGGTCGGAGACTGGAAGCAGGCTGTGGATTTTCATTTTCATAGGAGTCCTTGGGAAACGTTCAGATTTCTAAGGAGCATATCTATGGCTCAAACGTTCGGAGTATGTGGAGGCGAATCCCCTAATTCCAAGGAATTGAAGAATTCTATAGTAGGGATATAAAGTAGCTGGCTTTCATCTTCAGTATCTAATCTGTTAACGCTGATGTATGTGTTTGAACTACTGTATATAAGTTCAATGACTTTTAAATTAATATCATTACATTCTTGCAGCCTGTCAAATATTTTATTTTCCAGCAGATCAATTTTACCCTCACAACAGTAAAGACCAAAGTAACCACGCGTAGATATTACGCAAGAGAAATGCAATGTAGAATAATGTTTATATTTGATCGTCACGGTCCTTACACTGTACTGCATAATATCTGGAATTGTTCCTGAAATGGCCTATTTATATTGAATTTTAAATGTGGCTTCGTATTATTCGATAACACAATAGTGTCCTGCATCCACGGAGCCGCTAAATATTAAATGTCAAATAATACTTCCATTGCCGAAATCAACAGCGTAGTTAGACTCAGTACTCTAAACAAATAATCATTGTCCTATTCAATGAAGTTCAACATGACCCGTCCAGACACTT
The DNA here is from genome assembly GCA_946902985.2 of Meconema thalassinum. NCBI lineage: Eukaryota > Metazoa > Arthropoda > Insecta > Orthoptera > Tettigoniidae > Meconema > Meconema thalassinum. The sequence continues at coordinate 437,203,164 of OX336393.1, read as the reverse complement.
TCATACTCAAGTTGGTTGCTGAGGAGAATGCGATGAGACTGATCGCCTACAATAAAATCCTTATAGTTGTTCCTGCCAGCGATTTTTTTTTTTGTAATAGCTTGAAAACGCAGCTCAGAATGAACTCTTCATTTTGATACAAACAGTACGAAACTGCTTTAATAAGCAATATCCATCACCTGTTATAGGTTATGGCAGTACATTTTGCAGGGGAAACATAGAATCACTTCGCCAACTACTGGAATGAGCATAGTTAGACTCAGTACTCTAAACAAATAATCATTGTCTTATTCAATGAAGTTCAACATGACCCGTCCAGACACTTTCATACTCAAGTTGGTTGCTGAGGAGAATGCGATGAGACTGATCGCCTACAATAAAATCCTTATAGTTGTTCCTGCCAGCGATTTTTTTTGTAATAGCTTGAAAACGCAGCTCAGAATGAACTCTTCATTTTGATACAAACAGTACGAAACTGCTTTAATAAGCAATATCCATCACCTGTTATAGGTTATGGCAGTACATTTTGCAGGGGAAACATAGAATCACTTCGCCAACTACTGGAATGAGCATAGGCCTATACTCAATACTCACTTCGGCAGTCACCCTAATGGAGGCAGTTTTAGAATTCTATCACCCGTGCATGTCCAAAATCGTATTAACACATGGAAGCCCACCTATTCTTGGCTATCGCCCCGGAGACCCGGGTTACATTTCCTTCCCTGCCAAGAATTGTAATTCTGGTCTAAGGGCAAAAACGGGGCACACTCAGTCTCTTGAAGTATAACTAAGAAGAGGGAGGTTCGATTCTCACCTCAACAATCTTGGATGTGGTTTTCCGTAGTTTCCCACTTCCACTCAAGGCAAATACCGGGACGGTTCCTAGGCCTCGGCCGTCTCCTTGCCATTCCCCTCCTTAATTACAAATACACACTTTAATGCAGCCATCGCAATAACACAGGTCAACAGAGAAAATTTTAAACATACACACCGAAGTACACGGGGCTGAGTGACCACGATGTCGGAGCCCTTCAAACGAATTATGTTTCCCAAGTGTCTCTCATGGCGAAAGCAATTGTGGACACGCGCGAGTGCCTGGAAAACTACTTTTTTCTTTAATAGTTTAAGAGTATATCGACATTGCATAATTATAACTTTTAGTCTAGGACGCTACCAACTTGACCACCGAAGCATTGGGAAGGAATTGCAATATTAAGGTACATAAATAACGTACACATTCAACTGTCAGTTAATGTTCTTCAACATTTCCCTTCTTTTATAACTCTATTTCAGTATACATATCGTGGAAACATCATAGAAAATATTCCCCTCCTTTATAATTCTCATAAATAACTATCAAGTGAAAACACGCCATGTCTGATGTATTAAATATATCGATGCAATGGTGCTGCAGTCTGTTGTCGGTTATTGGAACTATATTGGCGAAGTACTGCCATCTGTTACTGGAACTGATTGCAGATATTGGGGACAACAGTTAGCAGGTTTTTCTCCGGGTACTCCGGTTTTCCCTGTCAAAATTTCATTCCAGCAACACTCTCCACTATCATTTCATTCCATCTGTCATTCATTTAATCATTGCCCCAGAGGAGTGCGTCAGGCCTCGGCAGCCGGCACAGTTCATATCCTCGCCGCTAGTTGGGGGCTTCATTCATTCCATTCCTGACCCGGTCGGAGACTGGAGGCAGGCTGTGGATTTTCAGTTAGCTCTTTCGATCACATGCTGTAATGCAATGGTAAAATGGAAATAAAATGTATTGATGTGGAATGTAGAAATATGTATCTATAACTTAAAGCAAACAGCATGAAATCGCTGGCGGATTGTAGATAGAATGCATAAGCTAATTGTTGTATATGGGCGAATAACATTATGTGCAAGTTAATTTCATGAAATTAAATACTAATAATTGTTGAATTAAAGAAAACAATAGTGATAGCACATTAAAATAAGGTATTTTTGCTATCGTTTTACCCTCCAGGGTTGGCTTTTTCTTCGGACTAAGCGAGAGATCGCACCTCTACCGCCTCTGAGGGCTGTGTCCTGGAGCTTGAGACTCTGAGTCAGGGATACAAATGGGATGTGTGACCAGCACTACGCCCAGGCGGCCTCACCTGCAAAGCGAACAGGGGGCATGATGAAGGGATGGGAAGAGTGGGACGGTTAGGCAAGGAAGTGGGAAGGAGGCGACCGTGGCCTTACAGTGGGAACCATCCCGGCATTTGCCCGAAGATGAAGTGGGAAACCACAGAAAACCACTTCCAGGATGGCTGAGATGGGATTCGAACCCCCTCTACTCATTTGGGCCACCCGAGGCAGAGTAGACCCCGTTCCAGTCCTCATACCTCTTTTCAAATTTCGTGGCAGAGCTGGGAATCGAACCCAGGACCTCCGGGGCGGCATGAAAATCAGTCCAGTGGGGAGTTGTTGGCGATTTACAAAAGAAAACGCCTTGTGTTTTAAATATATTGATGGCAAAGGAGAATCCGATACTTTACGCGAATTATAAAAGTAAAATATGTTTCGACAATGTAATAGCAATCGTAAGAAGGATGAAAACGGAAATTAAAAAAACATATCCGAAGTGGGATTCGAACCCAGTCGACCATGCATAATACAATCTACTGGACTGGAACTATAGCCGCGCGGCCATCCAGACAACTGTCTTTTTGGTGCAATATCAAGGTACCTAACCACCATACACACTCAACCTGCAGTTTAACTCCCTCAATACTTTGCTTATTTTATAATTCTATTTCAATGTATATTCTAAGAACATAATTAACAATATTGGAGACCCTGTTTAATTCTCATAAACAAAGATCTCAGTTAGACGCGGCGGGAAGCAAGCGCCATTTCCCTCGTTGAAAAGAGTCTTTGTGCGCAAGCGCGGGAGCGGCAAATATTAATGTTTTCTTTAATAATTTGTAAATATACCCTAACATATTTTTCTTTTAAAGACACTCTGCTCGACAATGTAATATCAATCGTAAGAAGGAAGAAAACGGAAATAAAAAAATATGTCCAAGGTGGGATTCGAACCACCTCGACCGTGCGTAATTCGAATAATACTGGACTGGAACTCTAGCCTCGTGGCCATCCAGACAACTGTTCGTGTTAACAATATCAAGGTACATAACCACCATACACACTCATCCTGCAGTTTAACTCCCTCAATACTTCGCTAATTTTATAATTCTATTTCAATGTATATTCTAAATACATAATTAACAATATTGGAGACCCTGTTTAATTCTCATAAACAAAGATCTCAGTTAGACGCGGCGGGAACCAAGCGCCATTTTCCTCGTTGAAAAGAGTCTTTGTGCGCAAGCGCGGGAGCGGCAAATATTAATGTTTTCTTTAATAATTTAAAAATATACCCTAACATATATTTTCCTTTTAAAGACACTCTGCATATCTACATGCCAAGAGCTCTCGTTAGAATGCATTACGAAGTAAATCGGTTCTGTCATTCTCTCAATCTCGCGGTAACAAAAATCACCTTAGTGTTTTAAATATATAGATATTGGAGACCCTGTTTAATTCTCATAAACAAAGATCTCAGTTAGACGCGGCGGGAAGCAAGCGCCATTTCCCTCGTTGAAAAGAGTCTTTGTGCGCAAGCGCGGGAGCGGCAAATATTAATGTTTTCTTTAATAATTTGTAAATATACCCTAACATATTTTTCTTTTAAAGACACTCTGCTCGACAATGTAATATCAATCGTAAGAAGGAAGAAAACGGAAATAAAAAAATATGTCCAAGGTGGGATTCGAACCACCTCGACCGTGCGTAATTCGAATAATACTGGACTGGAACTCTAGCCTCGTGGCCATCCAGACAACTGTTCGTGTTAACAATATCAAGGTACATAACCACCATACACACTCATCCTGCAGTTTAACTCCCTCAATACTTCGCTAATTTTATAATTCTATTTCAATGTATATTCTAAATACATAATTAACAATATTGGAGACCCTGTTTAATTCTCACAAACAAAGATCTCAGTTAGACGCGGCGGGAACCAAGCGCCATTTTCCTCGTTGAAAAGAGTCTTTGTGCGCAAGCGCGGGAGCGGCAAATATTAATGTTTTCTTTAATAATTTAAAAATATACCCTAACATATATTTTCCTTTTAAAGACACTCTGCATATCTACATGCCAAGAGCTCTCGTTAGAATGCATTACGAAGTAAATCGGTTCTGTCATTCTCTCAATCTCGCGGTAACAAAAATCACCTTAGTGTTTTAAATATATAGACTAGATGAAACCCGTCAAAACATGACAGACAATGGAAAACAAATTTACTGAAGAAGCTTCTTATATAAGTTACATTCTTTGTACGATTACTTTTTAGCACTTTTGCAACTTTAAGGGCGTCAAAATATAGCACTCTCAGAATTGCAACATATTGCTGGTCATGACTGAAAACGTGATGAGGTCATCATCATCTTGCACAGTTTCCAGCCACTGGCCGGGTCTGTTTGGAACACAAGCCTCTCCAACGTCTTCTGTCTTCCCACCATCTCTCAGCCTCCACCCTTGTCCAGTCTTCTCCTCTCTTCTTCACGCTTTCTTCCACCCCCTTCAGCCACCTGTCTCTCGGTCTCCCTCTTGGTCTCTTTCCTTCCCACTTCGTCTCGTGTATCCTCCTGGGTATACTCTTCTCCTCCATTCGTTTTACATGTCCATACCATCTAAGTCTAGATTTATCCATACCATCCTGTAATGGTTCCTCGTTCATTAATTCTCTGGTCCTCTCATTTCTTATTCTGTCCCTCTTTGTAGCTCCAATACTGCTTCTCAAGAACATCATCTCACTGGCCTGTATTTTGCTCTTCTCCCTTCCTTTCATAACCCAGGTCTCCGAGGCATACGTCAGGATAGGGACATAGTACGTTCGATATATGATCTTTTTGCTGTTCTGAGGGACTTCCTTGCTCCATAACATGCTTATCACACGCCCCAGGAATGCTTCTGCCTGTCTCCCCCGCTCATTTATTTCTCTATCGTTTCTTCCATTCTCTTGTATCAGGCTTCCCAGATACTTGAAACTCTCCACTTTCTTCAGCTGTTCCCCACCAATTGTTATTCCTGTTGTGGTTCTTTCCTTCTTCCTTGTTGTGATCACCATCTCACTCTTATTTATGCTAAATTTCATCCCATAACTTTGTATTATTCCTTCCCACACGTCCAACTGTTCATGTACCTCCTCCTCCTCCTTGTTGTCCCAAATCATCAAATCATCTGCAAGCACCATTGCTTTCATCTTTCCTTCCCCAATTACTTGTGCCACTCGGGTCATTATGTCATCCATCACCACAATGAAAAGTAACGGTGACAGTGCACTTCCTTGTTTCAGGCCGTTTCTCTGTTCCAACCAGTCCGATCTATCTCCTCCCACTTTCACACAGCTCACGCTTCCCTTGTACATCTCCTTTATCCTCCTTATAGTCCATTTTTCTATTCCACTATCCTCCAGGGACTTCCATATTTTGTTTCTGCATACACTGTCATATGCTTTCTCAATGTCCTGGAAGGCCATCAGTAGATCTGTTCCATACTCATAGTGCTCTTCTTGTAACTGCCTTACAGCAAAAATCAAATCCACTGTGGACCTTCCTGCTCTGAAGCCATGTTGTTCTTCCCTCATCCCTCCTTCTATCCTTGTCCTAATTCTCCTTTCCAAAACTTTCTGAAACATCTTTGCACAATGAGTCATCAGTGTTATTCCCCGATAGTTTCTGCATTCTGTTCTACTACCTTTCTTGAAGATCGGGACAATTATTCCCTTTTTCCAGTCCTCTGGGGTCTTCCTTTCCTTCCATGCTGTCTTCATCACTCGGTACAACCATTGTATCCTCACCTCTCCTGCTGCTCTCACCATCTCCACACTCAACTCATCCACATCCGGTGCCTTTCCTCCTTTCATCTTCCTCACTGCATCTTCCACTTCTTTCCATGTTAAGTCCTTTTCTGTTTGCAGTTCATCTACTGTACCTCTTCCCCGATTTCTTCCTCCTCGCCGTGGTTTCCATTTGGGTTCAGGAGTTCTTCAAAATATTCTTTCCACATTTTCTTCAGTTCGTCCCTATTTTCTATCTCTTGTCCCCTTTTGTTCACCATTCTAATATAATCCGTAGGATCCTTCCGCCTCTTATTCTTTACCATCCCATACAGGACCTTTTTTGTACCTTCACTATCCTGCTGGTCATGACTTAAAACGTGATGAGGTAAATAGCACAATACGTTAAAGAGTTTCTCCTTGAGCTTGATTGATTGTGATGAAGTAGGCCGAGCGAATAGGACATTGTTGCATATTAAAAGAAAATGTACTGTAACTGCAAGTGTTTTATCGGAAGGTGTTAAATCAAGTCGTAGGATTTGAGCTCTCTGCCTAATATTACTGCACCTATTATATCCGAATCCAAGCAATTTCTTACATATTTCTTACAATTAATATATTACCATATATGAGTCCTTAGGAAACGTTCAGTTTCTAAGGAGCATAACTATGGCTCAAACGTTCGGAGTATGTGGAGACGAATCACTTAATTCCAAGGAATTGAAAAATTCAATAAAGGGAAATGAAGTAGCTGGCTTTCATCTTCAGTATCCAATCTGTTAACGCTGATGTATGTGTTTGAACTACTGGATAGAAGTTCAATGACTTTTAAATTAATATCATTACATTGTTGCAGCTTGGCAAATATTTTATATTCCAGCAGATCAATTTTACCCTCACAACAGTAAAGACCAAAGTAACCACGCATAGATTTTACGCAAGAGAAATACAATGTAGAACAATGTTTACATTTGATCGTCAAAGACCTTACAGTACACTGTACTGCATAATATCTGGAATTGTTTCTGAAATGGCCTATTTATATTGGATTTTAAATGTGGCTTCGTATTATTCGATAACACTATAGTGTCCTGCGATAACGGACCCGCTAAATATTAAATGGCAAATAATACTTCCATTGCCGAAATCAACTGCGTAGTTAGACTCAGTACTCTAAACAAATAATCATTAAACAATTGTCTTATACAATGAAGTTCAACATGACCGTCCAGAGACTTTCGTACTCAAGTTGGTTGGTGCGGAGAATGCGATGAGACTAATCGCTTAAAATAAATCCCTTAAAATTGTTCCTGCCAGCGAAATTTTTTGCAATAGCATGAAAACGAAGCTCAGAATGACGTTCTTCATTTTGTTATAAACAGTACGAAACTGCTCTAAATAAGCAATTTCCATCACTTGTTATAGGTTATGGCAGTACATTTTGCAGGGGAACATAGAATCACTTCGCCAATTACTGGAACGACCATAGGCCTATACTCAATACTCACTTCGGCAGTCACCCTATTGGAGGCAGTTTTTGAATTCTATGTCCCGTGCATGTCAAAAATCGTATTAACACATGGAGGCCCACCTATTCTTGTCTATCGCCCCGGAGACCCGGGTACATTACCTGCTCTGCCAAGAAATTTAATTCTGGTCTGAGGGCAAAAAACGGGGCACATTCAGTCTCTTGAGGTATAACTAAGAAGAGGAAGGTTTAATTCCCACCTCGACAATCTTGGATGTGGTTTTCCGTGGTTTCCACTTCCACTTAAGGCAAATACCGGGGTGGTTCCTAACTTAAGGCCTTGGCCGTCTCCTTGCCATTTACCACCTTAATTACAAATACACACAGTAATGCAGCCATCACAATTACACAGGTTATGAGAGAAAATTTCACACATACACACCCAAGTACACGGGGCTGAGTGACCACGATGTTGGAGCCCTTCAAACGAATTATGTTTGCCAAGTGTCTCTCATGGCGAAAGCAATTGTGGACACGCGTGAGTGCCTGGAAAACTACTTTTTTCTTTAATAATTTAAGAGTATATCGACGATGCATAATTATAACTTTTAGTCTAGGACGCTAATAACTTGACCACCGAAGCATTGGGAAGAAATAGCAATATTAAGGTACATAAACAACATAGCCTACACATTCAACTGTCGGTTAATGTTCCTCAAAATTTCCCTTCTTAAATATTCCCCTCCTTTATAATTCTCCATATCGATGCAATGGTGCTGCCATCTGCTGTCAGTTACTGGAACTATATGGGCGATGTACTGCCATCTGTTGTCAGTTATAGGAACTGATTGCAGATATTTAAACGGCGTACTCAAGACAACAGTTTGCTCTTTCGATCACATGCTGTAATGCAATGGTAAAACGGAAATAAAACGTATTGAGAGGGAATGTAGAAATATGTATCTTTAACAGACATAAAACCTTACTAATACTCCTTGATTAAACAATATTTCAGTGGTAAAAAAAAATAATGCCGAGGGCTGGGATCGAACCGGTGAACCTTGGAACCTCAGTCAGTCGCCTTAACCACATAGCTACTCGCGCACTCTTGTACAGCGGCAGACGCAGCTGTTCATTATCTTCAAAAGCCGCTGTCTGAAGGAAATTACCCATTTCATTATCCAAATAAATCAATGTTGCACATTCGTATACGTTCATACTGTTATTATATTTTATTGTCAGAACTTGGTTAATGTGTGTTTTCAATTACATGGAAGCTTATTAAATAACTTACATTTTAATGGACTTCTCACCGCCATTTTGTCATGACCCCAGGCGGATTGTGCGCATGCGTGAGGGGAAGAATTCTGCTATTTTCTATATTAATTCAAAAATATACCGTAATATATTTGTTTATTTTAGAGACACTCTGCAAATCTAGAGGCCAAGAGCTTTCGTTAGAGTGCTCTACGAAGTAAATCGGTTCTGTCGTTCTCTCAATCTCGTGGTAACAAAAATCACCTTACTGTTTTAAATATATAGACTAGTTGAAACCCGTCAAAAATGACGGTCAATAGAAAAATATTTACTGAAGAATTTTCTTATGTAGGCCTACTGTATATTCTTTGTACGATTACTTTTTGGCTCTATTGAAACTATAAGGGCGTCAAAGATTGCACTCTCAACATTGCAAAATACTGCTGGCCATGACTGAAAAATTGATGAGGCAAATTGAGACCTATACGTTCCAGAGTTTTCCCTTGAGCGTCATTGATTGTGACAGAGTATGCCAAATAAATTGGAAAATATTGCCTCTTAAAACAAAATGATAGTGTTTTATCGGATGCTGTTAAATCAAGTAGAAGGATTAGACCTCTCTGCCTAATTTTAACTGCACTTATTATTTCCAAATCCAAGCAATATAGTTGCATTTAGGAGCCCTTGGGAAACGTTCAGATTTCTAAGCAGCATAACGGTTCAAGCGTTTGGAATATGTGGAGGGCAAGTCATTTAGTTCCACGGAATTCAAGAACTCTGAGGAGTCTAATAAAACTGGCCGCAAACCGTCACATATAATTTTGGAATATAACGAAGAAATGCGATGATGTGCACCTCCATACATCTTAAAACAATGTGGACCGTATGGGTGTGGCACAGTAACATTGGCACCAAATGAAACGAAGGACAAAGCATTGTACTGCCGATTAGTCTCTCTGAAATTCCTTGAGATATCATCTCCAGTGAAAAATAATTGTTGCAGCATGTCAAATATTTTATATTTAGTCAGATTAATTTTACCATTACAACAGCAAAGGTCAAAGTAACCAAGTGTAGATTTCTCTCAAGAGAAATACAGTGCAGAACAATGTTTACATTTGTTCGTCAAGGACCCTACACTGTAACGGTATAGTATCAGGAATTGTATCTGAAATGCCGTATTCATATTGGAGTTTAAAAGTGGCTTCGTATTTTTCTCCGATTTCCCACTTGTTTGCGGCTAATGATCTATTTCGTAAAATGGGTTTATTTATAGCAGCATTTCTCCCCAAATTAACGTCATATTAAATAATACTATAGTGGCCTGCATCAACGCAGCAGCCAAATATTAAATAGCAAATAATAACTTACTTCCATTGCCAAAATCAACTGCGTGGTTAGACTCATTGTTATGTACTCTAAAAAAATAATCAATAAACAATAATATTCACTTATACAACTAAGTTCAGAGACTTCCATTCTCAAGTTGGTTGCTGATGAGAATGTGATGAGACTGATCGCCAATAATAAAATCCTTGCAATTTTTGCAATTTGCTTGCAAACGCAACTCAGGATGACGAACTTCATTTTGAAATAAACAGAATGAAACTGCTCTAAATAATCAATTTCCATCACCTGTTGAAGGTACAATACTTTGCATTTCCATGACAGTAAATTATGCAAGGGAGCATAGAATCACTTCGCCACTACTGGAATGAGCATGGACTCACTTCGCCAGCCACCGTAATGGAGGGAGTTTTAGAATTATATGCTCAGTGTTTTTCAAAGATCGTATTAACACAGGTAAGCCCAGTCTTAAGGCTACATTCTGAGCTATCGCCCCAGATTCCAGGTTCGATCCCTGCTCTGCCAAGAAATTTAATTCTGGTCTGAGGGCTGGAACGGGGCGCACTCTTGAGGCATACCTAAGAAGAGCAAAATTTGATTCCCATCTCAACAATCTTGGATGTGGTTTTCCGTGGTTTCCGACTTCCACTCCAGGCAAATACCGGGATAGTTCCTAACTTAAAGCCTCAGTCGTCAACTCTCCATTCCCCATACTAATTACAAATGCACACATCAATACAGCCATCACATTAACACAGGTTATCAGAGAAAGGTTTACACTCACACACCAAAGTAGACGGCGCTGAGTGACCACGATGTCTGAGTCCATCAAATGAATTATGTTCGACAATTTTCTCTCAAGGCGAAGCAATTGTGCCGATTTTTATTTAATAATTTAAAAGTATCTGGCAACGTAAATCATGGAGAATTCCTTACCTTACGGGAATAATAAACGTAACATATGTTTAGACAATGTAATACCAATTGCAAGATAGAATAATTGGGAAATAGAATTACATGTCTGAGATGGGAATCAAACTCCTCCGACGATGCATAATCAATTTCGTTGTCCTCAATGTTAGCCGCTGAGCCACCCAGACAACGAAATTAGAGTGCAATATTAAGTGACGTAAACAACAAACGCACTCAACTGCCAGTTATAGTTCATCAATATTTCCCTTATTTCATGATTCTATTTCAGTATATATCGGGATACAACATAAGCGATATTTCCCTTTTCAATTCTCATAAACAAAGATCACACTACGTACGATACGGTGGATCGTTTATCCGCCATTTCTCTCATGAAGAAACGCCATTGTGGCAACGCGCAATAGCCATATATTACATTTTCTTTAAACATATAAAAATATACCGTAACATATATTTTCCTTTTAAAGACACACTGCAAATCTGCATGCCAAGAGCTTTCGTTAGAATGCCATACGAAGCCAATCGGTTAAGTCGTTTTCAAAATCTCGTGTGTACAAAAAATACCTTAGTGTTTTAAATATATATATGGCAACAGAGAATTCGTTACTTTACGGGAATGATAAAAGTGAAATATATTTCTACAATGTAATACCAATCGTAGGAAGGAAGAAAACAAAAACAAAACATATCCGAGGTGGGAATCGAACCCTCTCGACCATGCAAAGGATGGCAACAGAGAATTCGTTACTTGACGGGAATGATAAAAGTGAAATATGTTTCTACAATGCAATACCAATCGTAGGAAGGCAGAAAACGAAAATAAAAAAGCATATCCGAGGTGGGAATCGAACCCTCTCGATCATGCATAATACATATTTCTAGGCAGTAACCTTATCCCCTTGGCCTTTCAGACAACTATGGGACACTTCAGTATTAAGCTATCTAACCAGTATACACACTCAACCTGCAGTTTAAGTCCTTCAATTCGTGGTTTATTTAATATAATTCTAATTCAATGCATATTGTAAAAACATAATTAACATTATTGGAATTGGAGACCCTTTTTAATTCTCATAAACAAAGATCTCAGTTAGACGCGACCGGAATCGCCATTTTCCGTGTGTACAAAAAACAGCTTAGTGTTTTAAATAAATAGATATGGCAACAGAGAATTCGTTCCTTTACGGGAATGATAAAAGTGAAATATATTTCTACAATGTAATACCAATCGTAGGAAGGAAGAAAACAAAAACAAAACATATCCGAGGTGGGAATCGAACCCTCTCGACCATGCAAAGGATGGCAACAGAGAATTCGTTACTTGACGGGAATGATAAAAAAGAAATATGTTTCTACAATGCAATACCAATCGTAGGAAGGCAGAAAACGAAAATAAAAAAACATATCCGAGGTGGGAATCGAACCCTCTCGATCATGCATAATACATGTTTCAAGGCTGTAACCATATCCCCTTGGCCATTCAGACAACTATGGAACACTTCAGTATTAAGCTATCTAACCAGTATACACACTCAACCTGCAGTTTAAGTCCTTCAATTCGTGGTTTATTTAATATAATTCTAATTCAACGCATATTGTAAAAACATAATTAACATTATTGGAGACCCTTTTTAATTCTCATAAACAAAGATCTCAGACGCGACCGGAATCGCCATTTTCCTTGTTGAGAAAGGCCATTGTGCGCATGCGCGGGAGTGTCAAATATTACATATTTCTTTAATCATTTAAAAATATACCGTAACATATATTTTCCTTTTAAAGAAACTCTGCAAATCTGCATGCCAAGAGCTTTCGTTAGAATGTCTTACGAAGCCAATCGGTTAAGTCGTTTTCACAATCTCGTGTGTACAAAAAACAGCTTAGTGTTTTAAATATATAGATATATAGACTAGCGAACCCGTGCGAGAAATTTCATGTTCATAAACCACACTTTCGCCAACTGGTTTATAATGAGAGACTTAAGGAGAAAAGTTCTTATGTTTCTATTTCAGCCAAATGATTTGAACACTATTTACATTTCAGTTAGAATTCCTAGTTCTACGTTCCTTAACTTGAGAAGGCAATCACTGAAAATTGGATCATCATAACACTCACCGGTTATTCGATATTTATGAAATTATACCATTTGCGTATTTATTCCTTGATTTACAGCTTATGAAATCCATGCAAAATGATAAAGGAAAGACCTCAGAATGTTTAAATGACATGAAACAGGTGTCACAGCGGCCAAAATGTGAAGCGGACAGCAATTATGGAGCGTATCTTCTTAGAGAAACGGTCTCTGCAAATCGCACACTTCATTCATTTTTTTAAAAGTATTTTTTAAAGAAATTATAGATATTTATGAAATTGGGGTGTAATTCGTCACTGCTAATGTCTATTCTCTTTCATTTGAATGCACATTTGTCACGATCGGTCGCTTGTGAGCACCGCAGGAGGGATCTATACTACTGAAATAAAAACTTAATGAAAGAAAATATGTGGTTAGGTAACCGGATTCCAAATAGACATTAACTTTATGTACAGTAAGCGTAGAAAGGGAATGCCATGAATAAACCGTAAAAGAATTGAACTGGTGGGCAAGAAATACCCTCCCCCCTTCACCCGTTGGTATTGCTAGGGTTATAGACTGGATAAAAGCACTATGCAATAATGGATTTGATGGTACGTGCACCTTGGTCCCCTAATTGTCTTCACGCGAGCAAGAATTGTTAATCTAATCAAATGTAATTACAGTATATGATTCCTGGCGGTCACATAATGAGTCACCTGTCTCCCCCCACAGACCCCACGACACGTGCGTCTGACTCGAGGAGATGGATGTGAGGGGTTCAGGGGCAGCGGGAGGCACGTCGTCACTCAGCGAGCACCCTCAATACACCAATGACCTATTAACAGTAGATTAACATCATGACCACCGATCCATGTTCCGCCAATGAGCAATCCATGTATTAGGGCTAGACCTGCCACAAACATGCATCGCATTGGGGTTATCTACTTTCCTTGATGAGGACAGAGCAGAACTACATCAAATAAACATTGTGTTTCAACTACTGGTATGATCGATTGCGAAACGATCAAGTGTAGAATTTACCAACCAATTTGGAGCCTCAATATTTGGAACTTGTCATTATCGTGTTTAAGTAATTTTTAGCCTACTTTTCACATTTTGCAAAAATGAGGAAAAAGTAGACTTATGAGTTCGATCTGGGAAAATGTGTGTCTGTCTGACCTTCTGTCTGGCTGTGTGTGTCTACCCCCCCCCCCTATCAACTCCTAAACGGCTGCAGGAATCGGAACCAAATTTAGTATGAGTAAAGATGTATGCCGGAATATCTCACGTCTATATTTGAAAATGATGTCAGTGCTACCAACTGCTGAAAAAACGCACTAGAAATTTGAGCTCCATGTTGGATATCTTGGAAGGTATGCATGGGAGCTATTCCAAAATTGGCACACATGTAGATAACACTATTTCAGTTTAATTTCCAGTAGGCCATATATGACAGTGTTGCCAAAATTATTTTAAGCCTTCTGATAGGTCTAATTTTTAAATGCCTATAACTTCTACACTATCAATTGGATTTCAACCACATTTTGCATGTAATATGTGTACATAAACAGATATGACTGAGCGTATTCTTAGGAGCCACCAGGTCTGCCAACTGTTAAAAATTACTCTCTCTATTCTTTTATCCAAATACCAATATATCAGAAAGTATGCAAGCCGACAGCTTTAAACTATGCACACGTATAGTTCCTGATATTTTAGATTAATTTTGGAGAAACTTATATATTTCAGTTCTACCATCATGATTCTAAGCCTGCTGATAAGGCCAATTTTTAAATACATGTAACTTCTATACTATCAGTTGGATTTCAACCATATTCCGTATGTGCTATGTGTAACGTAACAGATATGACTATAAGTATTCTAAAGAGCAATCAGGGTTGACAACGGTTAATAAATGCTGTCTATATTTTTTACCTTAATATTCTAGATAGGTTCGTATACTGTAGATTAATCATTGGCATAAATCTTAATTTTAAGAAAAGCTGGCTCTTTAGTTCTTCACGGAACTTCTTGTTTTTTGTTGTTGTGATCACCTTGTAGTTATTATTATATAATATTTGCAAATGGGGGTAATGCCCCGGTGGCATATTGTACAAATGCAGAAAGTTACCAACGATAACATCAAACATAATATAGGCTACACAATTCGCAATTTAGGAACTACAAAATTTCAATCTTCTCCTAAAGGCTCTAAGACTGAGGCAGGTAATGAGTTCCAACTATCAATACCACGGTTAATGAAAGAATATTTCCCATAATTTGTACGCTGTGGTCGGACCTTCACTCTATGTGGATGATCTGCCCTGCTCAGGTAGGTGAGATTGCCCAGACGTTTGCTTAGTTCTCCCCATGGTGGCCGATTAGCGTAAGTGTTAACGTATATTCTGGATTTCTATCTTCTATCTTCCAGAGATTCCCACCGTAGTTTTTCTATCATTCGAGTTACACTACTTCTAGGATTAAAAACGTCGAACACAAACCTAGCAGCCTTCCTTTGTACCATCTCCAGCTCATTGACGAACCCTACCTGATATGGGTCCCAAACCGCTGAGCCGTATTCCAAGATTGGTCTCACCAGGGTCAAATATCCTAATTCTTTTGCGATAGAGCTACTGCCTTTTAATACCCGCATTACAAAATGAAGTGATTTGTACGCTTTGGAGACGACACA
Organism: Meconema thalassinum; assembly: GCA_946902985.2. Lineage (NCBI taxonomy): Eukaryota > Metazoa > Arthropoda > Insecta > Orthoptera > Tettigoniidae > Meconema > Meconema thalassinum. Next base: position 437,187,526 of record OX336393.1, on the reverse strand, counting down.
ACCCACATGGGTAGGCCTACTCCATTTCATATCATTCATTTCCCCTGGCACTACAGCCCATGAAGGGCCTAGGCCTACCAAGCAATCGCTGCACAGCCATTTGGCCTGCATATATTGGGGAGACGCGTAGTCAGCGCATCGGATCCCCTTGGCCGTTAATCTTGGTTTTCGCCTCACTGTCAGACAGCTACTCAGTTGTCCTCACGAGGCCGAGTGCACCCCGTTCCAGCCCTCACGCCAATTTCTAAAATCCCTGACGGAGCCGGGAATCGAACCTTTGGCCTCCGGGTGAGAGGCAGCCACGTTACCCCAACACCACGGGGCCGGCATGATTTCATATCATTCCTTACATGGATGTCCAAGTAGTTTAGCGGTTAGCGCCCCGGAGGTCCAGGCTCGATTGCTGGTTCTGCCAATAAATTTTAATTCTGTTGTGAGGACTTGAACGGTCTACACTCAGCCTCGTGAGTAAGAGTATGGCTTTATTCCCTCCTAAGCCATCCTGGAAGTGGATTTCCGTGGTTTCTTCCCCCACTTCTACTCCAGGAAAATGCTAGGATGGTTCCAAACTTAAGGCCACCGCTGCCTCATTCCCTATCCTAACCCCAATTTACAAATACACACAGTGGTACAGCCATCACAATAACACAGATTATCACAGATTTTACACACTTACCGAGATACACGAAGCTATAATTATGACTACTCTGTCGCGGCCCCTTAAATAACCAACAAGAACAATACATTTTGCTGTTCTTCCTAATTCGTTTTATATTGGGGTGGGGTTATCAGCCTTGCGTGTTAAATTTATCTGATAACCTTTGTTTTTATGGTGATTGTAGTAGTATTAATGATGATGATAGCCTAATTGTTGATTTAAGGGGCCTAACATATAGGGTATCGGCCACTAATAGTTTCGGGTGATCATGGGAAATAAAAATGAACCTATAATTAACTTAAATCTAACTTACAACTAAAACTAACTACAGCCTACACACTAGAAGAAGCTAAGGGATACAAAAGAAGAGTCAGGGAAATAAAGGTAAGGGGAAATAAATGCCCTCTACCCTCGAAGAATGAGGATTGAGGGACTTAGAAAGAAGGAGAGCCATCAAATGCAGATAGGAAAGGGAAAGAGGAGATGGCAACCCCCAAGACAATGGAAAAAGGGCAGAAACTGGATCCAGCTCAGGAATCTCTCAGGGTTGCCAACCCCCGAGCTCAGCATGTGTCGACCTCGAAGGTGTAGCACTATTCAGGGTGCACCAGAATTGGTGGGGCTGCATACACCCTGCCTCTTTGAGGGCCTTGTGCAGAAGGCAGGAGATACATGATAGAAAAAAAGTCCTCTCGGCACGCCGGAAGGCGGAGGTAGATTTCACCGGACAAACTTGGGGATTGGCGAAAATAGGCAGAATATGCAGGTTTTCGTAGAAGGATCAGACCTCATTTATTGCGTGAAAGTATTTATAATTGGAGATTAATTAACTTTGTTTTTCGTCATTTTATGAATATTTTAAACATTTTATTGTCTTATGAAGACGGTAACCTTCTTGTCATTTGGAGTCCATTTTTATACTTGTGGTCACACTGTCCTTATGCAAGGTTTCGACACTGATGTGTAACTATGTAACGGTCTGTTACTTCTTCACGCAAAATTATATCTCCCGCAGAGATGTTGGTTGGTTCCTCAGTTTAGGGGCTGCGACAACGCGGTCATGTAACCCCGTGTACTTTGGGTGAGTGTAGAATCTGTCTGATAAACGGTGTGAATTGTGATGGCTGTATTAGTCTGTAATTCAGGTAAGGAATGCAGACGCTCAATTTCAAGCAGTAGTTCCTAATGTTGCCACCAGATACTACCGCCAACGACACCTACCTGTGAACTTGGCTACTAGATGCCACTGCAATCAGCAACTCGCAACGAACGTTGGAACCTCCCCTCCAAAGGAAAGCATACTGAGGGATTTTTAGCGCTCTTAGAAAATCCGACGACTTTGGCCGGCTTTGAACCCGCGACCTTGGGCATGCTACTAGTTACGTCACCGAAGCCGCTTCACACTTAGTCAGATGGAAATCTGAATCTGATCTCGCCCAAGTGCGTTGTCATGGCAACGTCTGATGGCTCATCCCTCATCAATTTAGTAGTGTTGCCATGGCAACCACTGATAGCTCTTGGCATTTTCTTATAATTCCGAAATCATTTTTCTCATCCCTTGGCGCAATGGTGGCTCATATCAAAAATTCTTTCAGACAAACGTTTTAGGTAATTATTAGGGGAATATTGTCCATTTTGTACGGTTTTGATATTGTGCCTATTAACAAAGATATGATTAATGTTTCCCGAAAAAAAACACTTTTTCCCACCCCTTTGGTCAATGGTTGGTGCTATCAAAAAACGTTTCAAACATAAATTTCTGAGCTTTATCCGACACATAGTATGAACTTTGAACGGATTCGATATTTCACATATTAAGAGAGTTATAGCAATATTTCATTTTTCGAAAAAAAAGTCCCCCATTTTCATCCCCTTCGACCGATTTATCCCAGTAACGAACTCGTCCGAGATTTTATGGGTATACATATTCGGTAAAAAATTCAAAGTGATTGGTGCAAAATTACGGCAGTTATCGTGTCCACAAGAAACTGATATACATATATACATATATTACATAAATTATATATAAACTTTTGAACTGACGGTGGTTTTGGGGTCTGGGGGATGTGAAACGCGAAGATATGTCGAAATTTTCCGGAAATCGAAACATGGTACCCATTGCAATAGTTAGCTTTCTAATGAAATCTACCTAAAATACTACCATCAACGACACCTATCTGTGAACTTGGCTACTAGATGCCACCGGAACCATCAACTCGCAACGAACGTTGGAACTTCTCCTCCGAAGGAAAGCAAACTCAGGGTTTTTTAGCGCTCTTAGTAAATCCGACTACTTCAGTCGGGTTTGAACACGAGATCTTGGGCATAGAAGTTCAGCATGCTACCAGTTCCGATACCGAAGTCGCTTCCCACAGACAGATGGAAAACTGAATGTTATCTTGTGCAGTGGCGTTGTCATAGTAACTGCTGATGGCCCATCCCTTATCAATTAAAAGTAAAGTTGTCATGGCAACCTCTCTTGCCACTTGGCATTCTCTTATAATTTAAATCATTTTGCTCACCCCGTGGCGTAATGGTGGGTCATATCAAGATTTCTTTCAGACAAAAGTTTTAGGTAATTATTGGAGGAATATTGTACATTTTGTACGGTTTTGATATTGTGCCTATTAACAGAGATATGATTAATGTTTCCCGAAAAACCCACTTTTTCCCACCCCTTTGGTCAATGGTTGGTGCTATCAAAAATCTTTTCAAACATAAATTTTAGGGCCTTGTCCGACACATAGTATGAACTTTGAATGGATTCAATATTTCATATATTAAGAGAGTTATAGCGATATTTCACTTTTTCGAAAAAAAAGCCTCCCATTTTCACGCCCTTTGACCGATTTTGTCCGTTAACGAACTCAACCGAGATTTTAATGGTATACATATTATGTAAAAAATTCAAAGTGATTGGTGCAAAATTACGACAGTTATCGTGTCCACAAGAAACTGATATACATATATATATATATAAATTATGTATAAACTTTTGAACTGACGGTGGTTTTGGGGTCTGGGGGATGTGAAACGCGAAGATATGTCGAAATTTTCCGGAAGTCGAAACATGGGACCCATTGCAATAGTTAGCTATCTAATGAAATCTACCTAACAAGAGGTCTGACCCCTCGACGAAGGAGGGATCAGGAAGGACCAATTAAGGCGGGAAAGGAAGAGACATCTAGGCTTTGGATGCCCGAACACCGTCGGGGTCGGAAGAGGACAAGAGTTGACCAAGAGAGGTTGACAGGAAGGAAGATGGAGTGGAGCACAGTACAAGTAAGTGGAAGCAATGCCGGACGCAGCTGGGGTCCCGTGGTCGCCAACCCTTGCCCAATAGATGTGAGCCCCTGCGGGACTGTAGTAGTGTGCATATCAATAATTATTAGGGTCGGGAATTTGGGTTGGTGCCCCTGGACTATTAAAGATCTACGCACTTGCCTGGAGGAGGCATGCGAGAAACCAAAGGAAACAAGATGTTCAGGAAAGAAATAGCCTACATTCTCCTAAATGTATGGGTATAGTTATAACTCTCTGTCCTTATCACCTATATTCTTCCTATTCGAAGTGGAAAATGGCACACTGGATTTGAGCAGCAGCGTTCAAACCATACTTTATAATTTACCCGAGCATTTTACAATGGTATTAGCAAACATTCCACACAACGTAGAAATTTAGTATATTAACACCGACTACTTACAGTAATTGAAACTTCGTTGGTCTTAACGTATCACTGGGAGAAACACATTTAATATACCTACCGGCCAGCTAATCTTAAATCGGGCCTAACTTTGGATGCGAGTGCACTCTTTCGGCAACAAGAGGACATTTTTCAATTACACCGTAGGCATGGGATCACTAACTGGCCGGTATAGAGCGCAGGTTGCATCTAGCAGGCCATGGTTAGCTCCCACATTGTTCAACTGGTTGTTGGTAGATGTTAGTCGTGCAGATCCGATTGAGAATGATGTTTTAAATAAATATATTTTCCATTGCAAAATGCACAATACAACGCTCAATTTTGAAACGTCTCAGTACTCAAAAAACAATAAATATAAAAAAATACAACTGTGATAGGATTTGAACCCCGGCTGGCCGGGTGAAAGACCAAAGCTCTGACCACAGAACCAAACGTACCCACGGAAGGCAACCGTTATGAATCGATTTACACACAACGTCTTAGCAAATAATGACCTGGACTAAACGATCTCTTCACTGGAGTATTATCGATTATAACCCATTTCATACAAAGTTCATATTATTTCTATTAGTAGGTTTTATTGCATGCATCACACTTAGTGAAATATAGGTCAGAATGAGAGATCAGCTGCCATCTTGTCTTGTAACCGAGACAGCTTAGCTTTTTAAAGTCACTTCTGCACTACAATATTATAATCTTTTAATTTCGAACGGGCCACGTCCTTTGATACAGTTTATACGATTCTCGGTTTGATAATCGGAACTGGTGTGTTCCATGTTATGGATTATAACATTAGCATAATTCAAACGGCCATTGTCCTGAAATGGTACGGTTGATGACCTGATGACGCGTTCCACAGCAAGGTATCTTTTTACCAATTTTAGTAAAGATCCGATGATTAGTTTGGTCGCAATTTAATTTTATGTTTTGACCATTTGAGTGGCCGCCATCAGGTTTTGCTAAATATGGCGGCAATATATGACACTGAGGTTCCATTTGCTAGTGCTATCTCTGTATCAAATTTGGTTCAATTCAGTTTCTTCATGTTTGAATTGATAGGGGCGGGGGAGAGACTTACCGAGTACAGTACACAAACACACATAGACAGTCTCAATATTTTGACCCTGTGTAGATCTCATAAGTCTACTTTAATTTTTTGCAAAAAAACGAAATTAGGCTAAAAGCACACTCAGGATGACCGCTATCAGAGTTGGGATTTGAACCTACAATCTCCGGACTTTCTGCAGCTCCCCGTCACTCTCATGGTGACTGATTTAACGCACGAGACTACGCCACAGGGTGACTTTGAAATTAGTGCTGCTCATGATGGTGTATGTGATAAATCCATCTGCTCGGAAAGCAGACGATTCTGGTTTGAATACCGGCTGCAGTCTCATTTTCATATCTTGCTCAATAATTATGACCACTCGAAGGGGAGATATTAGACTACATAATTGTACAATATGCAACGAGCCTATATTGGCAATATTTATTTATTTATTTATTTATTTATTTAGTTATTTATTTATTTATTTATTTATTTATTTATTTAGCGTATGGCTTTTAGTTCCGGGAGTGTCCGAGGACATGTTCGGCTCGCCAGAGGCTGTAGCTGGTTCAAGAGGACACCCATGGGGTGAGCTACAATTTCCGTTCATTTTTCAAGTAGTTCCAACTTTCGCTACCAGATATGACTGAAACGTAGTACTGAACTTTGGAACTTTGATAGAGCGTTACAACGAAATCTAACCTAGAAATTTAGCTTCACACAAGTTTAGTTAGTGGAAGGATCGTTTACATGCCATAAATCTATGACATGGGACCGCCGGCTTTACTTCTCCTCCGAAGGAAGGCATACTTAAGGATTTTAACGCTCTTAAAAAACCGACGACTTCGGCCGGGTTTGAACCCGCTATCTTGGGCACAGCAGTTCAGCATGCTACTAACTACGCCACCGAAGCTGCTTAGTTACGACACGAGTATATTCATAAAAGTGTCTTAATTACCATTATAGGCGAGTTGCATACGACTGTTAATGTTACGATAATTAAAATCTTATTATGTTCTAACATACATATTCATAAATATCTGCCGAGATTCTGTCAGTTTACTTTATTGCAGAGCGCATGCGCTGGATTTCCAATAAAGATCAAAGTCCTTCCAAAGCTTTGCTCTTCTTATTATTATTATTATTATTCTCCTTGGGAATTGTGTGGGCTCGGCATTTGCTCTCTAACCAATAACAAATTCCAAAGCTTTGAAACATTGTTTATATGATTCTTGTTTTATGTCTTACTCACAAACTTGATTTTCAACAGATCGCACCCTTGCATCAAGGGGACAACGAGTCCTATCTCACCCACTGTGCTGGCTAGGGATACATAATTCACTCTTGCACTGTATCATAGGGGCTCTCACGCGAAACTCCACTCAATCGTTCTACTTGTGTCGCCAAGTGTCAAGACGTGCCCGGGATCTGTCACACAAATGTCTGAGATAAACATCAATTGATTAGCCTGGCCAACCACGCACGAACGATTTCAGGGTAATTTACAAACCACCCCTTTGTCGTAAACATGATATCCGAGTCTTTAGCTTTGAGTGGAATGGTCATTAAAAGTAAACAACAAAACATTACCATCGTACTACTCGTGCTTTGGTCGATTCCCTGCTCCACCAGGGATTTTGGAAACTGATATCTTGGCTGGAACGGGGTGCTCGCAGCCTCACGAGGACAATTGAGTAACTGATTGAGAGTGAGGCAGCGCATCTGTCACGAAAACCAATATAAACGGCCGAGGGGACCCGACGTGAGTTCATGAGGAACGGGACCTTCTTTGATGAGCAATTTGTACCACAATACATTAAATTTCACTTCGGAATTCTCTCTCCAACCCATTCCGCCTTGGTTAGAAGCAGTTATCTTGATTACTGCGACAAAATAAAATCGATACCTACAGTAACTGAAGACAATATCCACAGTTAATCAACCTTCACACGCCTTTTTAGTTTGTGAGTCATCATCGTTAACAAGTAGTTCCGTGAATAACTATACAGCCTATTTTCATATATCCTACTTATGTTTAAAAATCAGTTTGATTGCTGTAATAGATTCGTAGATATTGAGAACCATCTAAATATTTCGGATGGACGCCGTGTTTGATTTTTATTTTATGTAGGTCTTAGAGTTTACTATTACATGAAGATTAATGTGTAGGTGTAGTATTAAAACTTCAATCGCATGATTAGGCACAAGAAATGAAAATCAGATGTTAACAAGAAGTTCCGTGAAGAACTATACAGCCTACTTTTCATGCCAATGATTATTCTACAGTATATGAACCTATCTAGAATAATGACAAAATTAAGTTGGTAATATCGAAATATCAAATTAGTTCAAAATATACCTGGTATAATGCAGCCTAATAGAGCAATACAGTTGGCAGCCCTGGTGACTGAATATATTCTTAGTTCCATCTCTTAAGGTACAGAATAGAAAATTAGGTTGAAGTCCAATGGACGTTACATGCAGTTAGACACTGGATCTATCAGCACGCGTAAAAGCATGTTGCCAACAATACCATGCGTGTGCTGGTCAGAAATAATCTGAAATATTATTATATCTTGTTGTGCCAATTTTGGGTGAAATCCATTTGTTAGTATAGATGTTACATGTATTTTAAAATTGGACATATCAGCAGGCATAGAATCATATTGGCAGCACTGCCTTGTATTAATTACTCCAAATTAATCTACAATGTCAGGTGCTATACGTGTGCAAAGTATAGAGCTGTTGGCTTGCATACTTTCTGATATATTGATATTAGGGTACAAAAAATATAGACAGCATTTATTAACAGTTGGCAGCCCTGATTGCTCTTAACAATACTTACAGTCATTCTGTTATGGTACTCATAGCATATACGAAATTTGGTTGTAATCCAACTGATAGTATAGAAGTTACATGTATTTACAAATTGGTACTATCAGCAGGCTTATAATCATGTTGGTAGAACTGACGTATATAAGTTACTCAAAATTAATCTAAAATGTCGGAATATACGTGTGCATATTTAAAGCTGTTGGCTTGCATACATTCTGATATATTGGTATTTGGATAAAAAAAATAGAGAGAACAATTATTAACAGTTGGCAGCCCTGGTGGCTCTTAAGAATACATTCAATCATATCTGTTTATGTACAGATATTACATACAAAATTTGGTTGAAATCCAATTGATAGTGTAGAAGTTATATACATTTAAACGTTGGACCTATCAGAAGGCTTAAAATTATTTTGGCAACACTGTCATTGTTCGCCTCCTGGAAATTAAACTGAAATAGTATTATCTGCATGTGTACCAATTTTGGAATAGCTCCCATGCATACCTTGCGAGATATCCAACATGGAGCTCAAATTTCTAGTGCGTTTTTTCAGCAGTTGGTAGCACTGACATAATTTTCAAATATGGACGTGAGATATTCCGGTGCACATCCTTACTCATATTAAATTTGGTTTTGATTGCTGCAGCCGTTTAGGAGTTGATAGGGGGGGGGACACACACACACAGCCAGCCAGACAGACAGATAGACAGACAGACATTTTCCCGGATCGATCTCATAAGTCTACTTTTTCCTCATTTTTGCAAAATGTGAAAATTAGGCTAAAAATTCACACAGCTGCAATCTTGTAGTGATAAACACAATTGAAATTCAGTTTGATTTCTGTAATAGATTCGTAATAGATTCGTAGATATTGAGAACCACCTAATAATTTCGGATCATCACCATGTTGGATATTTATATTTGTAGGCCACAGAGATATGTATTATTAGATGACAATTATTGCGTAGGTTCATTATTTAAACGTTCACTGCCATCGCATGAACAAAAGAAATAAGAACTTAATTGAAAATTTCGCACAGCCGCCATCTCCAGGTTATGTAAACAATGAAACTGAACTAAATTAGATGCCACAAAGCTATTTCACTGGCATTCTATATCTCTGAAACAATTACCGGTATCACCCTGAAATTTTCTACGGAGATGAATGGCACTACTGGAATTTTATCTATGAGACTTTCAAAAACCGGTTAACTACAAAACGAACATGGCGGCCAAGCAAATTTGAAAGTTTAAATAGACTTTTCTCGCGATTTAATGATCCGAACGCAATGAAACTCGGTACAGCAAATGTTTATACACATTGAAATGCACTGGTATCTCTAATTTAGTTCCATTGTTTACATAACCTCAAGATGGCGGCTGTGCGAATTTTAAAATGAAGTTTTTATTTCTTGTGTCGTAATCATGCGATCGAAGTGAAAGCTTGAATAATGAACCTACGCAATAATTTTCCGTTAATGGTACATGACTCTATGGCCTATACATATAAAAATCCAACATGGCGACCATCCGAAATATTTAGACGTTTCTCAATATCTACGAACCTATTACGGCAATCAAACTGTTTTTTTTATGTTCATAGGAGCGATGGTGATCACAAATCCAACATGGCGGCGACGTGAATTATAAATATTCACATGGACGTTTCTCACAAATTAACCATCCGAGCGCAGTGGAACTTGGTACAGTAAATCCTTATACAAATGTTAATCCCCTGACATCTAATTTATTTCAATTGTTTCCGTAACCACAAGATGGCAGCTGTGCGAAATTTTAAAATCTCGTTTTTACTTCTTGTGTCTTAACCATGCGATTGAAGTTTGAATACTACTCGTACACAATAATTTTCATATAGTTAGTTAGTTAGTTATTGTTGTTTTAAGGGGTCATCTGCCCCAATCATCATGTAATAGTACATAAGTGTAAGACCTAAATATATAAAAAACCAACATGGCGACCATCCACAATATTTAGTTGGTTCTCACTATCTTCAAATCTATTACAGCAATCAAAATGATATTGTGTATGTTAATAGTGGCAATTAACATAAGTAGGGTATATGAAAATAGGCTTTAGTTCTTCACGGAACTACTTGTTTTATTCTGCGTTTGGCTATGTAGGGTAAACATTTGTATTGTAACCCGTAAACATTTTATAGCTGATTGAACAAAAAAAGTGCTGTTTCTTTTACCAAGTCCAACGGAGCGCTCTCTTAGAAAGATCATTATATTGAACGTATTAATCCGTAATGAGACTTTAATACGTCTTGAAGAAACATATTGTTAACGTTTATACGGAGTTTTAATGTGATCGGACGGTTCTGAAAATAATTGTTGTTATTTTTGTAAACCAACTTTTCCTCGGGCCTGGGCGGTCGTAGGAGTATGAAATATGGCTTGTTATGAGGCTCATAGCAATGCAAGGCTAAACGAAAAACTACGTCAAGATGTAACCGTTTTGTGGTCATCACTTTCAGGTATTATTCGATTTAGCTCGTTTTCTTCTTATTGATTTATAGAGTCCGAAGTCTCTTACGAGTGACCACCTCGACCGGCAATGGCTATCACCCCCTAAGGCGAAATTTTGGTTGTTGCCTCTTACAAGAAATTGAATTCTAGTCTGAGGGCTGGAACGGGAAACGCTCAGCCTTGTGAGGTGAGTAGGATGAAGTAGGTTCAATTCCCACCTCAGTCATCCTAGAGGTGGTTTTCAGTGGTTTTTCACCTCTACTCCAAGCAAATGCCGGGATGGTATATAACATTCCATGACGGCATCCTTCACAATTCCCACCTGAATTATAATACACACACTAATACAGTTATCCCGCAGCGCTGCCATGCTCGTTAAATCGTACACCATGACCACGCTGGTAGCTGCAGCTAGTCTGGAGATCTTAGTTCGAATCTCGGCGCTGACAGTGGCTAACCTGAGTGTGCGTTTTCCTTAGGTTTTCCAACACACCAGGCATCGTACCTTTTTTCATGTCCCGGAGCGTCTACGTCATCCCTGTGTATAGCTACAGACATTACAATCATTACAGAAACACTGGTTATCTGACCAGTTTAACACACACCCAACTACACGTGGCTGATGACCAAGATGTCCCAAGCCCCTAAAATAAATAACAACAACTCCTATCTTACGTGGTTGTTGGTTGTCCGTCAAATGTAACACTTCTGTCTCGGGACAGTTGGATGAGGAGCCAGAAAGCGACGTAAAGATGCGCGCGCACCCTGTCGAATATGAACGAGCCATAAATCTGTTTCCGATTCAAGCATAAGAAAACATAACAAGTAACCAAACGAAACAACAATAACAACAAATCAACGACAGTGAAAAAAGTGAACACAAAAAAATAACAACTCAACAAACTATTTAGCGATAAAAAATTGATACATTCGTCGTTATCATTTCCACACCACTTATTGAAGTGGATAACTCGGTCGGGGTCCATGCACGGAAACCTAGAGCCCGCTGATGAGCCGGCTTGGTGTTCCTAGGCAAAACCCCACACAAGACACCGTATAATCCTAGAAAGATTGCTGAGTTTTAAGACTCACATTCCTTGTAATATATCCACATAGCAACATTTCTGCAAAGGACGGGATCAACGGCGAATTCAGCAGAGAATTAGGCGCAGCCTGGAGCAAATGACATTCATGAGAAAACATTCCAAGGAGATGAAATTGGGTGAAGAAGACGCCATAAGTGAAAAGAAAGGGAAACATATGGTTCTGTGGACTCTTAGACTGTGGGTGAAGAAGAAAAACATTCTAATGTTTTAAAATTGTTTTTCTGCACATTTCATTTTTTTTTGGACTTTACACCAACTATTCAGTAGCAAATATTAACCAATCTCAATAATATTTTTGTAGCATGTGAAGATATCTCCCATAATTCTGAGCATCCATGTTAGTAAAAATAGTTATCGTTTATTTTTAAATAATTTTTAACTTTAATTTTTGGAAATAATTAATTTTGTGAAACAATTTTTTTTTCAGGAACTATTTCATATTTTTCCCAACCCATGCACAGAATTATTAGTCTGTGCAATGAGTACATAGTGTAAAAAGATTGTAAAGTTTCAGTAATTTTTAGTGGTAAATAGTTGGTATCAATTTTTGTAAGGAAATGACTATCTTTTTGTAATTTCTGCCCATACTGATCAACTGAAAGGAATAATTTTTCACTTTTTGCGTTATGAAAGATGTTGGTCGTATAGAAATAAAATTTGGTGCAGTTTGGATCACTGGAAGAAAAAAATTTGGGTAGTCTATGGTGTCCCCTTAAAGGACCTTCCATTAATTACACCTGTGTGAAGCTAAATTGTATAGGTTAGGAAAGTAAACAACGCTCTTAGGTTTCTACGTTCGTTGCAAAGAGCTAACTGCGGTGGCGTCTAGTAGCTAAGTTCTGAACTAGGCCTTGTAGTCGTTGACGATGGCGTATGGCGGCAAAAGTAGGAACTCTTTGAAAAATTCAAAGTTGCAGTCATTACTTGAGTTAAAAAAAACAGATACACACACTAATACAGCCATCACAATTAACACCGGTTATCAGTCAGATTCTACACACACCCAAAGTACACGGGGCTACATGACCGCGTTGTTGCAGCCCCTAAACGGAGGAACCAACCAACCAAATACAGAACGTGTCATAAGCTAATATTATTATTCTGGGATAAATTTTGAACTATTAAATAGTATCCGTCCATGGTTTTTAACAGTATTTAGGGAAAATAGAATTTTAAATGAGAGAAAACATGTTTACTATCGTCTTCGTAGATCATGTAGACAAAACTAAGTTGCAATATTGTTGTACGACGTGAGGAGGATATAATAAAATAATTAAAAAGAAGTAAAAATTTTCGCCCTCGGATAGCCTTGAACCTGGGGTCTTCAATACAACAAGCGAGCGCGATACCACTTGCACACTTTTCGAAAAGACTTTACTGTATTTTGTTACACTGCTTAATAGTGCGTATGATTAAATATCCAATTATTACAGTTAGATCTTAAATATTGATTGAAACGCATTCATTCAGTACCAGGCATATTTTTAAATATACTTAAAGCAAGTTTCACGACCGCTTTGCGTTAATAATGCAAATCGACTGTAAATGTTACCCCGAAACGACAACCGTCCTCCATGTTTTATTTCTTACAACTTGGCGCACGAAATGCTAGCGTGTGATACACTTTAGCCATAAAAGCAGGTGTACGGACGAGGATCAACAGAATCATATAGGAATGAAAGACAAGTACGCAGGTGGGATAATTCTTGTAGGTAACAATCACACAATGAGACAGCGAGGAGCATTTCAAGTCGGCGCTATTCAAATGCTCCTCGCTGCCGGGTGCGCGCGCATCTTTGCGGCTCCTCATCCGACTGTCCCGAGACAGAAGGTACTGTAACGGTTACATGAAATTAATATAAATCTCTTTTTTTTTAGGATTAGAGAACCAACCACAACACTTGGACACAATCTTGTTGCTCTATGAGAGGTTAATGCCGAATGAATCTATCAAATAAAATACGCGAACAGTAACAACCACTTATGTATCTTCTGAGCCTCTGAATAAATATATGTATATTCTCTTTACAATCTGATAGGAAATGAACGCGTAGTATTATCCACTGGAACAGTGTTAATCTCTGAGATAATAATACTAAGTTTTGCCACAAATAAAACTATACTAATTGGGGGCGATGGGAGCAATAACCACTTTAGTCGTTTTTCCGGCGAATGAACTTTCTAAACAATGCAGGAGCCATCTAGCGTTCCATAACGAAATAATATTTGAAGGGTACATAGTTGGAAGGTTCCTCAGTTTAAGGGCTGCAACAACGCGGTCATGTAGCCCCGTGTACGTTGGGTGTGTGTAGAATCTGTCTTACAACCGGTGTTAATTGTGATGACTGAATTAGTGTGTGTATCTGTTTTAATTCAAGTAAGGACTGCAGACGATCAATTTTCAAGTAGTTCCTACTTTTGCCGCCAAACGCCACCGTCAACGACCAACTACTTCAGAAATTAGTAACCAGATGCCACCGCAGTCGGCTCTTGACGACGAACATAGGAACCTAAGAACGTTAGTCAAATATTTAACCTATATTAATAATTAGCTTCACACAGGTCTAATTAGTGGAAGGTACTTTAACATGCAATAAATCTATGACATGGGACCGCCGGTTTTACTTCCCCTCCGAAGGAAGACATACTGAGGGATTTTTAACGTTCTTAAAAAATCCGACCACTTCGGCCGGGTTTGAACCCACGATCTTGGGCATAGAATCTCAGCATGCTACCAACTACGAAGGGTACATAAACAACAAATTGATATATGAAAAAAATCTCAGAAATGTACACTGTTTCAAAACTTTGGAAGTGATTTTCTCAAAACAGTGTTGTTATTGCACCCATCTCCTCAATTTTCGTTGAGAGAACTGGGGCATCGTGATCATCACTCTGTACAAATATGCGTCGATCTGTATCTAGAAGATTGACCATGTTGTATCAATACAATGGACTCTAAATTAACCGCGGTAATTAGGGGCTGCAAACCCGTGGAAAACCGAAAACTGCTGATAATCCTCAATTTAGAATAAAATGATGCTCATGAAGTCATTTGTTATATGAAAAAAATATTTAGTTGAACCATTTGGTCCAAAAATGATTATCCATTTGAATTTAAATAATGCTACAGTAGGCCTAAACTACATTTTAGTCAAGTAATATACAATATGTACTGTAGCCTACGCAGAGCTTGTCTTCACACAGTCGGTTAATGCCATACACTGTACTGTTTCATTGACTTCTGCTTCAATGTCTTACTTTTTTCAGACATATTTCACCACCAACAGAAAATCTCTTATATTTTTCTTCATGTCACTTACTCACTATCTAAATGATCAAGGCCATTGCAGGAATTTCCTCATTCCTCCGTGTACAACGCATAACCTGCAAATGGGATAATCCGTCCGTGAATAATCGAGTGTCTACTGTAATAGAATATGCTCATTTCTATCGCTAGTATTGCAGTTATTAATTACACGGATTTAGTAGGGTAATTGCTTAGAAAACGAGATAAGTACTTTCAAGGAAAGTCATTTCGGGGTAAGTCGACCTAACTAAACGTCACATCATCTGGAAAGTAATGACAGTCGCAAGTGAACATACCTGCAGCTACATCAATTCATAAACAAGATGTTCAGTAAAGAACATATAGCCTACTTTCTCCTAAATACATGGGTATTGTTAAGTAGGGGAGTGACAGAAGTTATGCCCCCCCCCCACTAATCCCAATGCGAGCCGATAACTCCCGAACCCGTGGTCGTAGATTCACGAATGAGGTGTCGTTGGACTCGAGCTGACGGGGGCTTTGCTATGGACCACTCGTTATATTTAAAAAAATTTTTTTTTGAAAATAGACGATACTTAAATAAACAAACATGATAAAACGTTGGGCAATAGCTTAAACGAACTATCCTTATATCCTTTATTAGCCTATTTTCAATTTTGAAAAAATAGGCTTATGAGATCACCTTTTGTCCGTGTGTGTGTGCGTGTGTGTGTGTGATTCGTGTGTGTGTGTCCCCCTTATAAAATCTAAACGGCAGGAGCGATTTCAATGAAACTCGGAAAGTTCATAGCACTATTCCCGACGACCTCGACCGTGCCCTTCAAATTTTGTTACGACTCACCAATCCAACATGGCGGCTGTGCGAAATATTTCACCAGCATTGAATATCTCCGAAACTATCACCGATATTACCCTGACATTTTCTATGGTGATAGAGGGAAATGCTATAAGTTCACTTATGTGACTTTTGAAAACCTGGTAACTACAAAACCAACATGGAGGCCAAGCGAATTTGCGACATTTGAATAGACGTTTCTCGTGATTTGACCAACCAAACGCAATGAAACTTGGTACAGTATATGTTTATATACATTGTAATACACCGACATCTAACTTCGTTCAATTGTTTACATAATCACAAGATGGCGGATGTGCGAAATATTTCACCGGCAATCTATATCTCTGAAACTATTAGGGGTATCTCCCTAAAATTTTGTACGGAGATAAAGGGCACTACTGGAAGTCCATCTATAAGACTTTCAAAAACCGGTTAACTACAAAACGAACATGGCGGCCAAGCGAATTTGAAAATTTTAAATAGACCTTCCTCGCGATTTAATGTTCCAAGCGCACTGAAACTTGGTACAGGAAGTATTTATACACATTGTAATCCACTGGTATCTAATTTAGTTCAATTGTTTACATAACCTCAAGATGGCGGCAGTGCGAATTTTAAAATTAAGTTTTTATTTCTTGTTATGTAGTCATGCGATCGAAGTGAAAGTTTGAATAATGAACCTACGCAATAATTTTCCTTTAATGGAACATGACTCTATGGCCTATAGCCTACATTTAACAATCCAACATGGCGACCATCCGAAATATTTAGACGATACTGAATATCTACGAATCTATTTTAGCAATCAAACTGCATTTTTTAATGTTCATAGGGGCTCTGAACTTAAGTTCACCTATAGGACTTTAAATAACCTGGTGATCACAAATCCAACATGGCGGTGACGCGAATTATAAATATTCACATGGACGTTTCTCGCAATTTAACCATCCGAGTGCAGTGAAACTTGGTACAGTAAATCCTTATACGAATGTTAATCCACTGGCTTCTAATTTATTTCAATTGTTTCCATAGCCTCAAGATGGCAGCTGTGAAAAATTTTAAAATCTCCTTATTTTTTCTTGTGTCCTAATTTTGCGATTGAAGTTTGAATACTACACGTTCACAATAATCTGCATGTAACAGTACATAACTCTAAGACCTACATATATAAAATCCAACATGGCGACCATCCGAAATATTTAGTCGGTTCTTAATATCTACGAATCTATTACAGCAATCAAACAGAAATTGTGTATGTTGATAGTGGCAATTAAAATAAGTAGGATATATGAAAATAGGCTGTATAGTTCTTCACGGAACTACTTGTTTTTTTTATAATAAAACGTATTAATTTTTTACTTTTTTGAAAAAGTTCAATTTTGAAAATTTTATATTTTGGAAACTTAAGAGTTCACAAACAAATTTGTTTGACATAAATGAATGGCCCTGACCCCGTCTACCAGCAAAATAAATTTCAAGGCTCTAGGACTAAAACTATGCAGTAGTGGCGTGAGGCGGGCTCTACCCATAATCGCTTGTGTGCTTGAATACGTATGGCTATGTTGGAAAGAGTTGGTGGTGGAGGAGGACTAGGGTCGAGTGAGGGGTCGTTTAGATGGAATTTTTTCCGCTCTATTTGATGGTGAGGTTATTTTTTATAACGGGTGAAATTTGGAAACTCAATTTGAGATAAACGTGCGTTTTCAACATTTTGGTGATATTTAATGAGCTTGTAAGTCTAGAACGATGTGTTGTTTAGGAATGGGGTGACTTCCTCTTTGCTAAGAATGTGCGTTGATTAAAAAAAATTGAAAATTCTTGGTTTTTGATTTTTGATTATTTTGGAAACGGTGAATTTTGGAGAAAGGTTTGTTTGACGTTAATGAAAGGTGGGTATGCCCTCTAGGTGGGCAGCAAGTTTCAAGGGTGTAGGAACAAACAAAAATGATAGCCTACTTTCTCGCGAACATTGGCGATAATTGGCGAACGGATGGTTGGATTTTAACAAATGAGGTGTCACTGGACTCGAGCTGACGTCCTCTTTCCTATAGACCACTCGTTATATTTTTAAAAGAAATTTTGAAAAATTTTGTTTTTGAAACTAGCCGATAGCTTGATAACCAAACATGATAGACTGTTGTGCCATAGTTGAAACGAATGGTCTCTATGACCTTTATGTTTTGTAATAAAACATTTTTATTTTTTGAAATTTTTGAAAACACTTAAATTTTGAATTTTTACTATTTTGGTAACTAACAAGTTTGCAAAAGAGCTTGTTTAACATAAATAAAAGGTCCCTACCCCCTCGACCATGAAAATAAATGTCAAGTCCCTTGGACAAAAAATAAGCATTTTAAAACTTTTTATTTTATTTTTTAATAAAAGAGTGTTGTAGACAGAGAGCCGGTAGCGCTGGGGCGTGTGTTCCAACGAGGCTATGACTGAGCATGGTGAATATTGGAAATGGCTATTTCGACGGGGCGATGTATGGCAAAACGAGGAGTCGCTTTTCGATATTTTTTCCTATGACAGATGAATGAAGGTGAATATTTTCGAAAATCCCTTATAGCGATCTCGGTGACAGTGCCCGGAAGAAATGAATTGCTATTTTGGTGGGATGGCGGGGCAGCTTATGACGGTTGGTTTTGTGACATTTTCTATGACGGATGGAGGCGAACATTTGAAAATGTGTTAAGTGTGCTAGGATTTTTTTACCCCTGAAGGGGATCTTTAACATACTAATAAACGGTAATATGCGAGACTGCTGTCTGGCACAGTAAATGATTTCAGAATATGGAAACCTATAACATTTGTTCGACCAATTCATGTGCATGTACGCAAAAAGTCAAAACGGTAAGGTCGTTGGCCTGAAATGTTATAAACTAAATATTGAACTGGGTAAAGTCATGTGTTTTAGGGTGAAAGTATGTGGTTAACATGATCATGTATTGAGGATGGCCGCTTGCTAGTAATTATTATTTCAGTAAAATATTTAATACTATTAATAATAAGACACACATGTTTTCAATGCTAACACACACACAGTCCTGCTCACTGGAGACTGAATATTGTACCTAGCCAGAGGACTTGTGAGAGAGACTGCTGATAAGACAAAAATGTCTACGTCAGCAGGAAGTGTGATATCAGCTTACTTGCCTCGTGGTGGCTAGCAGGTGCGACGTTTAAGCAGCCGCCATGTTGGTTCTTCTGCAGTAGTACTACCAATGTATAACAGGCAGCAGATTTGGTTCCTTATGAAAAACATGAAACTAGTATAAGGCACACGAATCTTATTCAGATTCAGGAATGTGAAGAGGCGTGGGAACACGTGTCAGAGAGACAACATTTCAAGGTCACAACGCTGAGAAAATGCAACTCTCTCTGTTGCTAGGCTAACTGATAACGATTGCGTTAGTGATGCACTTGCCATTTTAGCAAGCGGACGTATACAGTAGAGCTCTGAACTGAACTTTGGAAGAAAAAAACCTTTTATTTTTGGTAAGTACTGTACCCGATACCTATTTTAGGCTATCGGCTACGCCAGCTGACATTAAGCTGTAGTTGAAGTTTTGGGAAGCATTCAGATAAGATAGCGCATCGATCGCGTCAAGAAGAAAGCCAAGATGACGTAGGAGGTCAAGAATCAAGGAGGCATTGAAATCTGTGAGAAGATAGAATTATTAATAAAGATGTGAAGCTTTATTGAAATGTATATGGGATTATAATAAGTTAAAACAACTTAGAAGAGTATATATGACATGAATTATATGTGGAAATAATTTTATGGAAATAAGTTATTGTATAACAGAACAGCCGAGAGGAGTCGGGTTCGAGACTATCTTCGTGACGTAGGAGCACCGTGGTGGGGAGAATCAGCCACGTGCCGCTCGGAACTCATAAGCTGGGACGCAGCGCTTAGCAGGTCAGTTAGGCTCAACGAGGCGAGCAGTACAGAGCAGTCCTATAGCACAGCGAGACGGGCATTGAAGGTCACGCAACACACGTAAGCCGTCACGGCAAGTGTAGGCGACATATCTCGCATCACCGAGCAACAGAGGCCGAGCGGGTCATCGATCCAGCCGGGCTAGCCGAGAGGACAATTGTAGAGAGCCGGGGTATTTCAAAACCGCACTGATCGCACTTTGTTTCAAGCTACATTTCGACGTTGTTCGAACACAGGCTTTCACATTTAACATTATAACCATGCTGTTATATAATACATTCAAAGCGACTTTTTACTATTTCAAGTAAACTGAATGTTTAGCATAGGCTCTGATGAACATTACAGCGTGCATTTATAAGATTTTTATCTTATGCCATTTTCATGGATTACAAATTATAGACAGATACAGGGTGTATCGTAATCTGGAACACTATCTAGTAAAATTTTTATTTTACTCAAGTAGAACTTCGCAGTAAGTTGAGAGAGGACTTACAATTCTCAAACGGAACATTTATCGGAACAGTGGCGTATATTAGAAGAAGAGTAGGGGGTCCGCTGTTACCATGAACTTTTCGAGAAGGAGTTGGACGATATCCGCTATGGGTAATTCGAGGTTCAACATGATCGAGTAAACGTGAATAGAGACAAGATGGCACCACAGAGCGATGGATTCGGTTCCTGACGAGAGGAGTCCAACAGCTGATTCGCTTGGGATTTCGAAGGAAATCATCATTTCATGGATGAAATGATATTCACGCCGATCTTACGAGAAATCTTTAGGTAGGGAAAATCGACGATCTTGGAAATTATATTACAACTGATAACGAAAGGTATTGTAAGAGTTCTATCTACCTGATACGATTATTTTCATGAATACTGGGCACACATGTATATTTTTCTAATAGGAGTGATTTGATTGTTAAGACATGGTTTGAATTTATATACTTCGAATTTGCTAGAATATGGAGTGACCATATGATATGGCAGGCATCATTATTCGATATTCTCACCGTTGTTTGGCTTTATTAAGAAGATGTTTGGTCTTATAGACATTTTTCCAGCTAGGATATTTTTCATGGATAGTTTTTTTTGAGTAGCGAGTATTTCTAACTCGTGATCTGCAATTGATTATCAGAAACTACTTCGTCAGTTCATTGCATACTAGCGAGTGTGTATTATTCATCAGTAGGGATTTTTTCCATTGGATTGTTTGGAGATATTAAGAAGTTATTCACTTTAGTGAATGAACGTCGCTTTTATATGACAACTAGAAACTTGTTGATTCCTTTCTGGTACATTCACTCATATAGTCCACGAGATGGGGTCTGTCGTATTTATACGATTGTATGGTGGTACTCGCCTTACCCATCGTTTAGGGAACTATCATCCAAGTCGACGGGGCGAGGTCCTTCGTATTTATACGATTGCACGGTGGTTACACATCTTACTCGCCATTGAGGAACTCATTTTATCATCCGAATGTACACGAGATGTAAGTGAATTAAACAAGGAACTACTAGTCACATATCAGTCGAAATTTTGTTAAATAAAGTAACGATAAATGTCAACAGGATTGCATTTAGTAATTCTTGTTCGCCAATCCAATATTTTGTTGCTATACTCTTTTGAGAGTAATTTCAGTTTAACAGCTATTACAGCTGATGCTTTGATGATTTTTATAATTGTGTTTGATACCTTTGAGAAGGATTTAAAGTAATTTAATCTTGTAAGATTAATCATTAATGGTCATAATTATTTTAAGGCAGATCAGTATTGCAGATTTTGATGTGAGAGATTATAGCACATTGGTGTTTTTCTACGATGTGAATTATGAAACTTGTGAAAGAGAATTTATGCTATTTGAAAGCAAATATTAAATTACTGAAGTAATGTTTTTCCAATTGTTTAAGAAGTTGTCTAGAAGTGATCAGAGTAATTACAGTCATTGGAGATTATGTGCGTTAATAATTTGAAGCCATTTATATATTTTTGTAGATCATGCAACGTGGTTAAAAGAAGTTTGTGATAGGCATTTTGTGGAATTTGCCATTTGATAGTTGCAACGTTGATAATGTATTTTGAAGCGGACATGAGGTTGTCATACCCAGTCTAGCGTATTTGTTGAAATTCATGCTGTATGTGCTGAATATTTATGGAGTTTTTGTAGCAATTCTTATATTCAAATGTGATATTTGGAATATTGAAGAAATATAATGTCGTTGTGGATAGTTAGATCCAACGTGATGTCGTGGAGACAATAATATTTTTGGCATGATAATTAAATACGAGATATAACTTGGAAGTAATAAAACTGTAAGACAACGTTCTATAAACCTTATTAAACAATTTGTTAGGAAATTAAACAAGTAAATGAAGTTGATAATACAAGATTTTCTGAAAATAATAATTAATGAAATAATAATCTGAGATTTAAGCATATTAACGATCTGACCTAATGAAATAAAAATCAGAATGACCTAATGAAATAAAAATCAGAATGACTAGATGAAATAATAAAATTAAATAACCAGATGATTGAAATTTAAATAAGTTGATAAATTAAATTTTGAAATAAATCGATGAATTAAATAAGTGGATGAATTAAAGATTGAATTAATTAAACTGATTGAAATGAATTATTAGACGATTGTAATGATGATGAATAACTGAATTAGAAGGTGATGATTAATTAAAGAAGCTGATGATTAATGAATTTATATGAAATTAAATAAATTTAATTGAGAGATGATTCGAAGGAATTGCAACTTGAAATGTGAATTTAAATGATGTAATGGTGATGAATTAACGATTCTGACAGGAATATTTGGAATTTTGAAGTGAGAATTAATGTAAGAAAAATTTAATTTGATAATAATGATGAGGATGACCAATGAGAATTTGAATTTTCTGTAATTCACAGATAAGAGATTAATGACGATGTAAATAATGTAAATTAATTATTCAATGTTAAGGAACATTTGATTAACATGTTCTACGTTCAAATTATACCATGCAAACCATAATTTATGTGATATTTAACATGAGTGATTATTATATGTGTATGTTTAGGCAGATTAGTAACTTAATTAAATCCACATTGATGTTAAATTAAAGAGAATTAGGTCTCAGGTTTCACAAATGTCAGTGACGAAAGACATAGTGCGACAGTGATCCTGAGAACCCAAGAGAACTTTATACATTTTTCTTGATAAGTGGATTGAAATAATTTTGCATTAGAAAGGAGATGGTTCGATTTTTGGACAATGACAATTTAACTTTGCATTCGACCATACTCTTAGGTAGGAATTATATTTAAAATGTCTGTCTGACTATCAAAGTAAAATAAATTTGTTTTTATCTTAGTTGTGATCTGATGATGGTGTGATGTTCCTTTTTCTTTCCTTGTCTTGAGTAAGGCTTATCCGGAAAGGAAGTGGTTTTGCTAGGAATTCAGTTGATGGCGCCCATTTATATTTGAATTATTTTTATTAACTTAAGCCCGTAACGACCCTAGAGATACTTTGTCTCGTGAAACCCACTGCTTTTTCATGAATTCAGCTGAATTTCCGACACATTCCTTATTTGACTAGAGGTTCATTTAACTCCGCTCTGTCCTGGAACTCCAGGGATGTGATGTTATAGCAGATGGGTCATCGCATCCCCAGGACGAACGGGTAAAGAGAGAGAGGGAGAATTGGCTTTATCCAACTAGTGGGGCTTTTCGATTTTGTTAATTCGATGGAATCACATCAGATTTAGATTACTGAGAGATTGATCTCAAGTTCATTTAAGTGTGTTACAAAATTTATTATACTTAGTCAGACAATGTACTTGTGTGCCCAATCCAGTGTTCATGTTAATCGTATTAGTAATATCATGTTAGTTATAAGATATTTTTCCCTATACCCAGGTGAATGCAGGAATTGAGACATCGTGATGTGTTGTTGTCTAACGTCTCTATATAATTCTATATTGAAATATAATTATGTTGCCAGAGGATTTAGCGAAGGTGTTAGGAGAGTTGCAGACGGGTATGTCTGGAATTGCAGAAACCATTTCTAAGATGGAAACTGAAGTTAAAGAACAAATTAATAATTCAGAAGCTAGATTAGAAGCTAAATGTAAAGAGAATGTAAAATCATTACAGGCTAGTAATGAAGAGAATTTAAAATTATTGCAAACTAGTAGTGAAGATAATTTAAAATCGTTAGAGACTAGGCTACAATCTAGTACTGAAGAAAACTTAAAATTATTGCAGTCAAATAGCAAAGATGAGTTGATGTTATTAGAGACTAGGCTACAGTCAAATAGCAAAGATGAGTTGATGTTGTTCGAAACTAGGCTACAGTCAAATAGTGAAGCTAACTTGAAGGACAATTTTAAGTTATTAGAAGAAAGGTTACAGTCAAATACTGAAAGTCATTTAAAAGCTAGTGAAGCTAACTTGAAAGATAACTTTAAATCGTTAGAAGAGAAATTACAGTCTCGTAGTGAAGAAACTAATACTGAATTAGAAAATAAGTTAACCAGATTAGAGAATAGTTTAACTTTGAAGAACAATGAGATGTTGAAAACTTTACAATTAGACATCATTGCAGTAAACATGAAAGGAGAGGAAAATGTTCAAAAATTAAGGAAAAATATTATCGAGTTAGAAAGTAGAGGGGAAGAAAATATTTTTACTTTAAGAACAGACGTTATGACCATACAGAAAGACATTAAGTCAGATGTATCGAAGTTGAGATTCGACATCGATGGTTTAGTGGCAGATGTAGGAAAAATTCAAGATTGGTCTACCGAAGTATCTTTCGAGACTAAGATTAAGGGTCTAGAAACGAATCTAGGTAACGAAATAAAAGATTTGAAGACAGTAATTGGGACCATTAAAGATGAAGTCTTGGGAGAGGTCAATTCTAATATAAAGTCGTTAGAAAATCAATTGCAGAAGGATATTAGAAAGATAGACGACGATATAGAGCAAAAGGTTAACGAAAACTTAACTTTATTTAAAAATAGAGTCGGAGCAATTGTTGAGGAACGATATAATGAGGTCGATGCCGAAGCAAAAGAGAAACGTGACGGGTTAGATGAAAAATTAATCGCAGGTATGGCAAACTTAGAAGCTAGGTTTACGGAAAGCAAGGAAGCGATGAAATTAGATTCAACACTATTTAGAACAGATGTTGATCTGTTGAAAGAACAAGTCGCGTTAGTGAAGAACACGTGCGAAGGAAAGATTGACAAGTTGAGGAACGATCTAGACGAAAGTAACAAGACGCAGGACGTTACATCGTTAGATGAGTTGAAGACTCAGGTCAAGAGATTAGCAGAAGACAGGGTGACGAAACTAGAATCCATAGTTAACAGTTTCACCAGTCATAATGTGACATCAGGGGAAACATTGATGAATCAAACAGCGATAGACCGCAGTATGACGAATCAAGACACGAGCATGGTAGAAGACCGTCAAATGCAACCGAATGTGACATTCGAAAGGGTCAGTTCAACCCCGCAGGAGAATCCAAGTTCGAGTAGGAGTACGTCGAGTCCAAGTGAACGATATTCAGGTCCAGTCACAATTATAAGGAACCTAGATGACAAACCGAGAATGTTTTCGGGAAATACAGGTGTTACACCAGTAGAATTTCTGCGAGATATTCGAGACTACATGGCGGAACACAGGGTAGCCAAAGAAAGAGAGCTAAGGATAGTAGAACGCGCCTTAGATGGATCTGCACTTACGTGGTTTAGAGCGTTCAGAAGCAACTTTGCGAACATGGAGCAATTTGCCATGGCTTTCTTGAGGAGATTCTGGAGTGCCGAGGATCAACTCAACGTAAGAGCGGAGATGTACTCTAAACGCTATTCTACGTCACATCCGACGCATTACGCCAACTACTTCACGTCACAGCTGGCTAAATTACAGTTCCTTATTCCTCCATTGCCAGAAGAAGAGCTTTTGCAAGCTATAGCGCGACAGTTACCGATAGAGGTACAGCGATCTTTGATAGCATCGGGAGCCAATACGCTGGAACATTATGATGATATATTGAGGCGATTGGATTATACGAGCGCACAGGTTACACCGAGAAGTAATCGAAACGACAACAGAAACACGCAAGAAGTAAACGCGGTAGTCGTGGACAATGCAGTTCAAACGGATAGAAGGGATTCCTGGGAAAACCGACGGAACGATGGGAATCGAGGAAATATCCGTAACGCAAGAGGAAATGATCGATATAGAGGACCATATGAAAGGCCATACGATCAAGAAGCGAGAGATAACCGGTATAGGAATTATAACCAAAATTCCAGGTATCAGGACAGGAATCGGTATAATAACAGATATCGGGGAAGGAATAACTGGAACCAAGGGCAACAGTTTAATGGAAACGACCGACAGGAAGGCCGAAGAAACGATCCTGACGACAGAAGGGATAATCGTGGACATGAAAGGTCAAGACAAGAGGATAGACAGCCTAGTGCACCACTCGAGGAGACAATGAGAGATGTCAATCGAGCCAGCACGAGTGAAGACAGAAGGAATAAACGTCAGAATAACACAGAATCAAGATGTTAATCATTGGAAGTCATCATTATAGAGAGTCAGAAAATACCATCATGCTGAGTAAAGGAAATTGTAGAGCTATCGTGTACATGTATAATATATTGAATGCCTGAGAGTGTATTTTTTTTTCTCAATCCTGATAAAAAAAAAAGGAGATGTACGGGAGAGATGTACCCGATACCTATTTTAGGCTATCGGCTACGCCAGCTGACATTAAGCTGTAGTTGAAGTTTTGGGAAGCATTCAGATAAGATAGCGCATCGATCGCGTCAAGAAGAAAGCCAAGATGACGTAGGAGGTCAAGAATCAAGGAGGCATTGAAATCTGTGAGAAGATAGAATTATTAATAAAGATGTGAAGCTTTATTGAAATGTATATGGGATTATAATAAGTTAAAACAACTTAGAAGAGTATATATGACATGAATTATATGTGGAAATAATTTTATGGAAATAAGTTATTGTATAACAGAACAGCCGAGAGGAGTCGGGTTCGAGACTATCTTCGTGACGTAGGAGCACCGTGGTGGGGAGAATCAGCCACGTGCCGCTCGGAACTCATAAGCTGGGACGCAGCGCTTAGCAGGTCAGTTAGGCTCAACGAGGCGAGCAGTACAGAGCAGTCCTATAGCACAGCGAGACGGGCATTGAAGGTCACGCAACACACGTAAGCCGTCACGGCAAGTGTAGGCGACATATCTCGCATCACCGAGCAACAGAGGCCGAGCGGGTCATCGATCCAGCCGGGCTAGCCGAGAGGACAATTGTAGAGAGCCGGGGTATTTCAAAACCGCACTGATCGCGTATGAAGACTTTGTTTCAAGCTTCATTTCGACGTTGTTCGAACACAGGCTTTCACATTTAACATTATAACCATGCTGTTATATAATACATTCAAAGCGACTTTTTACTATTTCAAGTAAACTGAATGTTTAGCATAGGCTCTGATGAACATTACAGCGTGCATTTATAAGATTTTTATCTTATGCCATTTTCATGGATTACAAATTATAGACAGATACAGGGTGTATCGTAATCTGGAACACTATCTAGTAAAATTTTTATTTTACTCAAGTAGAACTTCGCAGTAAGTTGAGAGAGGACTTACAATTCTCAAACGGAACATTTATCGGAACAGTGGCGTATATTAGAAGAAGAGTAGGGGGTCCGCTGTTACCATGAACTTTTCGAGAAGGAGTTGGACGATATCCGCTATGGGTAATTCGAGGTTCAACATGATCGAGTAAACGTGAATAGAGACAAGATGGCACCACAGAGCGATGGATTCGGTTCCTGACGAGAGGAGTCCAACAGCTGATTCGCTTGGGATTTCGAAGGAAATCATCATTTCATGGATGAAATGATATTCACGCCGATCTTACGAGAAATCTTTAGGTAGGGAAAATCGACGATCTTGGAAATTATATTACAACTGATAACGAAAGGTATTGTAAGAGTTCTATCTACCTGATACGATTATTTTCATGAATACTGGGCACACATGTATATTTTTCTAATAGGAGTGATTTGATTATTAAGACATGGTTTGAATTTATATACTTCGAATTTGCTAGAATATGGAGTGACCATATGATATGGCAGGCATCATTATTCGATATTCTCACCGTTGTTTGGCTTTATTAAGAAGATGTTTGGTCTTATAGACATTTTTCCAGCTAGGATATTTTTCATGGATAGTTTTTTTTGAGTAGCGAGTATTTCTAACTCGTGATCTGCAATTGATTATCAGAAACTACTTCGTCAGTTCATTGCATACTAGCGAGTGTGTATTATTCATCAGTAGGGATTTTTTCCATTGGATTGTTTGGAGATATTAAGAAGTTATTCACTTTAGTGAATGAACGTCGCTTTTATATGACAACTAGAAACTTGTTGATTCCTTTCTGGTACATTCACTCATATAGTCCACGAGATGGGGTCTGTCGTATTTATACGATTGTATGGTGGTACTCGCCTTACCCATCGTTTAGGGAACTATCATCCAAGTCGACGGGGCGAGGTCCTTCGTATTTATACGATTGCACGGTGGTTACACATCTTACTCGCCATTGAGGAACTCATTTTATCATCCGAATGTACACGAGATGTAAGTGAATTAAACAAGGAACTACTAGTCACATATCAGTCGAAATTTTGTTAAATAAAGTAACGATAAATGTCAACAGGATTGCATTTAGTAATTCTTGTTCGCCAATCCAATATTTTGTTGCTATACTCTTTTGAGAGTAATTTCAGTTTAACAGCTATTACAGCTGATGCTTTGATGATTTTTATAATTGTGTTTGATACCTTTGAGAAGGATTTAAAGTAATTTAATCTTGTAAGATTAATCATTAATGGTCATAATTATTTTAAGGCAGATCAGTATTGCAGATTTTGATGTGAGAGATTATAGCACATTGGTGTTTTTCTACGATGTGAATTATGAAACTTGTGAAAGAGAATTTATGCTATTTGAAAGCAAATATTAAATTACTGAAGTAATGTTTTTCCAATTGTTTAAGAAGTTGTCTAGAAGTGATCAGAGTAATTACAGTCATTGGAGATTATGTGCGTTAATAATTTGAAGCCATTTATATATTTTTGTAGATCATGCAACGTGGTTAAAAGAAGTTTGTGATAGGCATTTTGTGGAATTTGCCATTTGATAGTTGCAACGTTGATAATGTATTTTGAAGCGGACATGAGGTTGTCATACCCAGTCTAGCGTATTTGTTGAAATTCATGCTGTATGTGCTGAATATTTATGGAGTTTTTGTAGCAATTCTTATATTCAAATGTGATATTTGGAATATTGAAGAAATATAATGTCGTTGTGGATAGTTAGATCCAACGTGATGTCGTGGAGACAATAATATTTTTGGCATGATAATTAAATACGAGATATAACTTGGAAGTAATAAAACTGTAAGACAACGTTCTATAAACCTTATTAAACAATTTGTTAGGAAATTAAACAAGTAAATGAAGTTGATAATACAAGATTTTCTGAAAATAATAATTAATGAAATAATAATCTGAGATTTAAGCATATTAACGATCTGACCTAATGAAATAAAAATCAGAATGACCTAATGAAATAAAAATCAGAATGACTAGATGAAATAATAAAATTAAATAACCAGATGATTGAAATTTAAATAAGTTGATAAATTAAATTTTGAAATAAATCGATGAATTAAATAAGTGGATGAATTAAAGATTGAATTAATTAAACTGATTGAAATGAATTATTAGACGATTGTAATGATGATGAATAACTGAATTAGAAGGTGATGATTAATTAAAGAAGCTGATGATTAATGAATTTATATGAAATTAAATAAATTTAATTGAGAGATGATTCGAAGGAATTGCAACTTGAAATGTGAATTTAAATGATGTAATGGTGATGAATTAACGATTCTGACAGGAATATTTGGAATTTTGAAGTGAGAATTAATGTAAGAAAAATTTAATTTGATAATAATGATGAGGATGACCAATGAGAATTTGAATTTTCTGTAATTCACAGATAAGAGATTAATGACGATGTAAATAATGTAAATTAATTATTCAATGTTAAGGAACATTTGATTAACATGTTCTACGTTCAAATTATACCATGCAAACCATAATTTATGTGATATTTAACATGAGTGATTATTATATGTGTATGTTTAGGCAGATTAGTAACTTAATTAAATCCACATTGATGTTAAATTAAAGAGAATTAGGTCTCAGGTTTCACAAATGTCAGTGACGAAAGACATAGTGCGACAGTGATCCTGAGAACCCAAGAGAACTTTATACATTTTTCTTGATAAGTGGATTGAAATAATTTTGCATTAGAAAGGAGATGGTTCGATTTTTGGACAATGACAATTTAACTTTGCATTCGACCATACTCTTAGGTAGGAATTATATTTAAAATGTCTGTCTGACTATCAAAGTAAAATAAATTTGTTTTTATCTTAGTTGTGATCTGATGATGGTGTGATGTTCCTTTTTCTTTCCTTGTCTTGAGTAAGGCTTATCCGGAAAGGAAGTGGTTTTGCTAGGAATTCAGTTGATGGCGCCCATTTATATTTGAATTATTTTTATTAACTTAAGCCCGTAACGACCCTAGAGATACTTTGTCTCGTGAAACCCACTGCTTTTTCATGAATTCAGCTGAATTTCCGACACATTCCTTATTTGACTAGAGGTTCATTTAACTCCGCTCTGTCCTGGAACTCCAGGGATGTGATGTTATAGCAGATGGGTCATCGCATCCCCAGGACGAACGGGTACAGTACCTATGAATGATTATTTTAATAATGAAATGCTAATTAACCTTAAATTTGTAGTTATTGATCAGGTAATTGAAAAAATGAAAATCCACAGCCTGCTTCCAGTCTCCGACCGAGTCAGAAATGGTATGAATGAAGCCCCCATCTAGTGGCGAGGATATGAACTGTGCCTGCTGCCGAGGCCAGACGCACTCCTCAGGGGCAATGATTAAATGAATGACAAATGAAATGAAATGATAGTGAAGAGTGTTGCTGAAATGAAATGTTGACAGGCAAAACCGGAGTACCCGGAGAAAAACCTGTCTGCCTCCGTTTTGTCCAGCACAGATCTCACATGGAGTGACCGCAATTTGAACAACGGACCCAGCGGTGAGAGGCCGACGTGCTGCCGCCTAAGGCACGGAGGCTTCATGATTAGGTAATTAATGATTTTTATTTATTTATTTATTTGTTAGCAGATAACCGATATATCTTACATGTCTGAAATACAAGAAACCATTGCGCTTTTGGGCCCACTAGAAGGAAACAGTAGCAAGCCAGTGCATGTGAAGGTGATATTATTTTTTTAAAACTAACTTGTTTCATTTTTTTTGTATGATATTATTTTATTTTATGAAATGCATGTATTAACCTGAATTTAGGTATTTATAGCGGTTTATTTTACTTATTTTTAGAAACGTAGATAGAAAAGCCTTACCGCCGTAGCAGTTCCTGAAAACCCAAGACGCAGTAGAGAGCAACCATTGTTTCCAGGCAGTGAAATATTGAAAACTTTGGTAAGTCAAACTTAAAAATGCTATTCCATTTTACCACTACTGAATACTCGTAGACAAACAAGTAGTTCCGTGAAGAACTATACATCCTATTTTCATATACTCTACTTATAATAATTGCCTCTATCTACATACAAAATTTCAGTTTGATTGCTGTAATAGATTCGTAGATATTGAGAACCGACTAAATATTTCGGATGGTCGCCATGTTGGATTTTATATATGTAGGTCCTAGAGTTATGTACAGTTACATGAAGATTAGTGTGTACGTGTAGCATTCAAACTTCAATCGCATGATTAGGACACAAGAAGTAACAAGGAGGTTTTAACATTTCGCACAGCTGCCATCCTGTGGTAATGGAAACAATTGAAATGAATTAGATGCCAGTGGATTAACATTCGTGTAAGGATTTACTGTACCAAGTTTCACTGTACTCGGACGGTTAAATTGCGAGAAACGTCCATGTGAATATTTATAATTCGCGTCGCCGCCATGTTAAATTTGTGATCACCAGGTTATTTAAAGTCCTATAGGTGAACTTAAGTTCATAGCCCTTATGAACATAAAAAAATCAGTTTGATTGCTATAATAGATTCGTAGATATTCAGAGCCGTCTAAATATTTCGGATGGTCGCCATGTTGGATTGTTAAATTATAGGCCATAGAGTCATGTACCATTAAAGGAAAATTATTGCGCAGGTTCATTATTCAAGCTTTCTCATAGATCGCAAAATTACGACACAAGAAATACAAACTTAATTTTAAAATTCGCAAAGCTGCCATCTTGAGGTTATGTAAACAATTGAACTAAATTAGATACCAGTGTATTACAATGTGTATAAACATTTCCTGTACCAGATTTCATTGCGGTTGGAACATTAAATCCCGAGAAAAGTCTATCTAAAATTTTCAAATTCGCTTGGCCACCATGTTCATTTTGTAGCTAACCGGTTTTCGAAAGTCTTATAGATGAACTTCCAGTAGTGCCCTTTATCTCCGTACAATATTTCAGGGTGATACCGCTAATAGTTTCTGAGATATAGAATGCCTGGTAATATTTCGCACATCCGCCATCTTGTGGTTGTGTAAACAATTGAACGAAGTTAGATGTCGGTACATTACAACGTGTATAAACATATACTGTACCAAGTTTTATTGCGTTTGGTTGGTTAAATCGCGAGAATCGTCTATTTAAATGTCGCAAATTCGCGTGGCCGCCATGTTGGTTTTGTAGTTACCAGTGTTTCAAAAGTAACATAGGTGAACTTCTAGTAGTTCCCTTTATCGTCGTAAAAAATTCCAGGGTGATATCGGGAATAGTTTCGGAGGTATTGAATGCTGGTGAAATATTTCGCACAGCCGCCATGTTGGATTTGTGAGACGTAACAAAATTTGAAGGGCACGGTCGGGGTCGTCTGGAATAGTGCAATGAACTTACTGAGTTTCATTGAAATCGCTCCAGCCGTTTAGAATTTATTAGGGGAGGACACACACACACACACACTCCTCACACACACACACACACACACACGCGCGCGCGCGCGCACACACACACACACACACACACACGGACAAAGGTGATCTCATAAGCCTATTTTTTTTCAAAATTGAAAATAGGCTAAAAATTCATTACCTGTACATGACTAGGACGATCATTGCATTCTTGAATAATGGCCATGTATTGACAAACGGTACAAGACTATATTGCTTGATGACTGGGAAAAGTAGAAGGCTATGTTGGACACTCTAAAAACAAAAAAGGACAAAATTTAATTTATGTGTGGTTCCCTACGAACTCAATAAATATTCACAGGTTCGAACAAGATAATCTGAACAAAATGTTATGAAATTTATTTTTGTTTATATATTGGTTAATGGGAAATGTAAGTGGCTGCAGCTTTATAAAAAAAAGTACATGGTTACTGTTAGTGCAGACATACAGTTTATTTTTTTAATATTTTTTGATGGTGTTTTTTATTTAATGCCAATTAACGTTAAAGTGTAATTACAAGTATTGATTAATTGAATGATTGATTGATTGATTGATTGAGTGATGTTTTTTTTTTAGGTGTGGTCATACGCCATTAACATAGTGAACAGACAGTGAAAAAAAGCATACATTGTGGTTTAAAGTACTGTGTGCAACGTTAATAACTTACAATAAGAAAAAGTTTTATTATAACACATGGCGTTAGTACCAAATACAACAAGAGAACAAGTTGGTTTACCACGTGGGTTAAATTTAAAACCAGAACATGATCGTTGGTTAACATTTGAATCCTGGCCTGTAGCCTTTTTGGCAACACACAAACTTGCAATAGCCGTCTTTTTTTACTTGAACCGATTTCGATGTGGTGCGCTGTGTGTTTTGCCGTATTGAACTTTCTCTCTGGGAAGAAGGGGATGATCCCTTTAGAGACCATTTGCGATGGTCTCCTTGTTGTCCCTACATGCTTGGAAAACAAGTGGGTAACATACCCGTGTATCCATTTTACCGAACCACAAGGCCATTGGCCGCTATTTACGTTGCTGAATAACAAATAAATAATAATAATAAAGATGTAATACCAGCCAACAACGGTTGTGTCGATATATGTGGACCATATGCCATAGACAGTGTTGAATTGGCATGTGCTTTTGAAAAATTGGGAGTTTGCAAGACTAAAGCATTAGCACACCCAGAGTACAGCTCTGTTGAAAAACGTTTAGAATCTTATAAAAATGTTTGGCCATTAATATTAAAACACCTTACCATACAGCTAAGAGAAGCTGGATTTTGTTTATACTGGTGAAAGGGATAAATACTATTTTTTTTTATTGTGGATTTGCTTTAAAGGATTGGCAAATGACTGATGACCCGTTTGTGCAACACGCTCGTTGGTTATCTAACTGTAGATACATGGTGTTGCATAAGGTCAGGAATTTGTGAACACTATTCGTAAAGAAAACGTGATTGCAGCACAAGACATAAAAGTGCATTTAGAGATAGACCACGCGGAGCAAATACCCGAGGCTGAAAAAAAAAAGACTTGTCTCACGAACAGATACAAAAGTGTGACCAACAATTATGTAAAATTTGTTATCAAGATGAACTAGGTGTTGTATTTTTGCCTTGTGGACACATGATAGCCTGTGGCAAGTGTGCATTAGAACTTAACACTTGTGCTATATGCAAAAAAGCAGTATCTGCTACAGTTAGGGCATTTCTTGCATAAATAGTATAATTTATTAGCAAAGCATAGTGCAAAATCCCTAATTGCACAATATTATTAAAGCTGTTTTTGAGTGTAATAGATAAGCTTTTCATTTGTTTATAGACTACTACAATGAATGTTTTGAGTGCTGTGGGCCAAGCATGTGGCTTAGAGACAAAGATGCTCAGCATATTGCCAACGCATATTCCATTCCGCATTATCAAGATTCGGAAATTGAAAACAGCATATGGTGATCGTGTACTTTGTGTATGTGAAAACTTTGAGACATTTCTGCCTACACGGTTTAATGATATGTCGGAGAGTGTTTTCGATGAAGTCAATAATGCTGTGCAACCTGTACACTTAATTTATTAAGGTTTTAAAAGCAATAGGTTCATGGTTCGTTTTAATTAAATGAAAAATTAAAAATTATAATGTGAAATAATAATGGAAAATATAAGTGATGACAATGTACTGAAAGAAAGAAATATGTGTATAGAATAATAATGTTTTAGTTTTTAGTAGTGTATTGAAAAATATTATCATGATACCAAAAAAATGTATATAAAGTTTGTAAATAAATTCAAAATGATGTTATAATGTTGTTTTATTTCATATAAAGTTAGAATATTTAACACTGCAGAGTATACATGATTATGACAATAGATGCACACTTAATACTACTCTTTCTCTCTTTACAATAGTCTGTTTTAGTTTTTAAACACAAGGCTTGTTGTAGATCTTTTTATAGCAATGTACATTCACTGTTGTTTTCAAAAACTGGGGAAGACGCAATGGTTTTATAGGTATAAAACCTTATTGTTATTACTATTTAGACATTTGATCCTCTTGCAATACTACGGTGCCTTTTGCATATCAAGAGCAGATGACCTAGTTGTTCCACTCCTTAAAACGACGACAACAACAACAACACTACCTCTTGCATAGTTTGCGATGTTGTTGGCTCTTGCGATGTGGAAGATGGATTAAACATAACTTTGGTTGGTTGGTTGGTTCCTTAGTTTAGGGGCTGCGACAACGCGGTCATGTAGCCCCGTGTACTTTGGGTGTGTGTAGAATCTGTCTGATAACCGGTGTTAATTGTGATGACTGTATTAGTAAACATAACTTTAAAACAGGGGTTAAACGTTGCTCATTAAACAATCCACTATTTTGAGTAGCAATATGGTTTTCTTGATTTTTGTCGACGGCAACTGTGTTTCATGCAGTACACTACATTGATGATCACTGACACTTAAAACCTCACTATTTTTACTTTTTAGGTCACCACGACAATGCTTGGAACGTTGTTTGGAACAACGCCAAATAACAGTTCCATTTTTATTGGTTCGTTTCACAATATATGAATATCCTTTATAGTATGCATAAGGCTTACCATACCTAGTCACTGATATTTCCATGTCAACTGTCAAGCATAGACTAAGCTCTAGTAAAGTCAACTTGGTAATAAGAATAATAGTTTAATGCGAGAGCAAATATGGATCGAAAGAGTTCAGGTAAAAGTGAAAGCAAATAAGCAAATATAAGAACCAAGAGTGGGGGTAGAAGTGGTCGCAAAGTGGTAGACCCATTACATAATAATTTTAGCACGACGAAGCTCCTGTTCAATTTCTTTGATTTCCCAATCGTGACCGGTATGCCCAGCTTGTTGTAAAGCATGCAAGTGTCGAAGCCGTTGAATTAGCTAACTGGGTTTGTTCCAGTATACAAATTTAACAAATGAATTTTTAGGTGTAAACAAAGAATTACCATTATCATCATCATCATCATCATCATCATCATTATCATCCTCATGATCATCATTATCATCATGACCAGCATTACTATTACTATATAGTCTTTTTTGATCCTCTTGCAATACCACTTCATTTATAGTCTGCGTTGATTTTGATAGTGTTTAAGGTTTCCAGGACGTTGACAACTGTTTTAACATGACTTTTTGAGGACATGATAAGTCCTTTTGAACAAACACTGCACTATTTTTAGCCGCAATATCGTTTTCTTGAACTTGATTTTTAGCATTTTGATAATTGTTTGTAAACAGCAACCGTGGTTCGTTTGGAGCATTACATTGATGAACACTCAGACTTAAAACCTTTCCATTTTCAGCCTATTTTCAATTTTGAAAAAATAGGCTTATGAGATCACCTTTTGTCCGTGTGTGTGTGTGCGTGTGTGAGTGTGTGTGTGTGTGTGTGAGGTGTGTGTGTGTGACCCCCTAATAAAATCTAAACGGCTGGAGCGATTTCAATGAAACTCGGTAAGTTCATAGCACTATTTCCGGCGACCTCGACCGTGCCCTTCAAATTTTGTTACGTCTCACCAATCCAACATGGCGGCTGTGCGAAATATTTCACTAGCATTCAATATCTCTGAAATTATTACCGATATCGCCCTGACATTGTGTACGGTGATAAAGGGCACTACTAGAATTTCACTTATGAGACGGTCAAAAACCTGGTGACTACAAAACCAACATGGCGGTCAGGCGAAATTGAGACTTTTAAATAGACTTTTCTCGCGATTTAACTATCCAAACGTAATGAAACTTGGTACAGCAAATGTATATACACATTGTAATGCACTGGAGTCTAATTTAGTTCAATTTTTACATAACCTCAAAATGGCGGCTGTGCGAAATATTTCACTGACATTCTATATCTCCGAAACTATTACAGATATCACCCTGCAATTTCATACGGTGATAAAAGGTACTGATACAAGTTTACCTATGTATATTTCATAAATCTGTAAAGTACAAAACGAACATGGCGACCAAGCGAATTTGAAATATTATAATAGACTTTTCTCGTGATTTAACTCTCTGAGCGCAGTGAAATGTGGTACAGTAAATGATTTTGCAGATTGTAATGCACTGCCATCTAATTTTATTCAATTGTTTACATAACATCAAGATGGCGTCTGTGCGAAATTTTAAAATTAAGTTTTTATTTCTTGTGTCGTAATCATGCGATCGAAGTGAAAGTTTAAATAATGAACCTAGGCAATAATTGTCCTTGAATGGTGCATAACTCTATGGCCTATACATATAACAATCCTAAATGGCGAGCTTCCGAAATATTTAGACGGTTCTCAATATCTATGAATCTTTTACAGCAACCAAACTGATTTTTTTTATGTTCATAGAGACTATGAACATATGTTCACCTATAGGACTTCAGTAGCCTGGTGAGCACAAATCCAACATGGCGGCGACGCGAAGTATAAATATTTAAATGGACGTTTCTCGCGAAATAACTATCCGAGTGCCGTGAAACGTTGCACGTTAAATGCTTATACAAATGTTGATCCACTGGCATCTAATTTATTTCAATTGTTTGCATAATCACAAGATGGCTGCTGTGCGTAATTTTAAAATCTCGTTTTTACTTCTTGTGTTCTAATCATGCGATTGAAGTTTGAATAGCACACGTACACAATAATATTAATGTAATAGTACAAAAATAAAATTCCAACCTGGCGACAATCTAAAATATTCAGACGGTTCTCAATATCAACGAATTTTTTACAGCAATTAAACTGAAATTTTGTATGTTGATAGTGGCAATTAACATGAGTAGGATATATGAAAATAGGCTCTATAGTTCTTCACGTAACTACTTGTTACTTTTCAGATTGCCTCGACATTTTGTTTACCTCTCTTTTGAGCATCGACAGAATATTATTACATTCGCATTCTGACGATTATAGTTATAAGAGTAGCCTTGAAAGAGTGCACGTTGCCTACCTTTGTTGGTTGTAGTAAGTTCCATAGTAGTAACTGACCTGTCAGTACGATGTTCACACTACAAAGGTTACAACTGTTTTGCTGATGGAGTGACCCACCATAAGCTTATATATTGGTTTATGTGTTGGCTTTTGTGTTGGCTATTTTCTGTTGGCTTTTTGTGTTGGCTTTTGTGTTGGCTTTTTGTGTTGGCTTTTGTGTTGGCTTTTTGGGTTGGCTTTTTGTGTTGGCTTTTGTATTGGCCCCATATGTTGGCTTTTGTATTAGCTCTCCCATATTTGCTCTTACTTGTAGGCTTATTTGGTCTTGGAAATGAATGTGAGGCCTTTTTATGTCAGCATAATGCTTACCACCATGTCTGTAAGCAACAACAACAAAATCACACTAAAATTCTAAAAATCCAAAGTATTCTAAGGTTAATGATTGACTCTCAACTCTTACTCTTAACTCTATCCCACGCCTAGTCAAAACAATATCTTCTTTAATTTCTTCTAAAGAGTTGAAATGGGAAAGTAGGCTATATGTTTAAAGTAAAAATCCTAAAGAGTCATATATTAACGCTTACACCTACCTCTATCCCACTCCTAGTCCAAAAATTGTATTACTCAATTTTTTCCAAAACAATATTGGGAAAGTAGGCTATATGTTTAATCTAAACAGTGTAGTAGGGGTGTATAATAATAATAATATCGTATGGCGTCGGGTGCCTGGTGCAAGCTTTGTTAATTGACACCCAGAGGGTAGCTTGCATGTCGAATTTCGTCGTTCCTTTGAACGCTATGAAAGTCAAGGAGGTTAGATATCTAAACTCCTTGACACTACAGCGCTTTCAAGTAGAGAATGGAGGAACTTTGTGTTGGCGGAAAATCCCGAGATTAATTTTGCCTTTGAATACGGCCGACTGAATTCAAATGGGTTCTTTAACATGCCAACAACGTATGACATGAGTGTCGTGATTTTTGTCGCCTTTCAAAAAACCACTTACCACGGTCAGGACCGAACCTGCAATCTTGGGGTTGGTAGTCCGACACTATAACCACTCACCCACCGTGGCAAGCTAGTAGGGTGGAGATGAGAGTTTAAAGCATGCGTCAGCCGCGCGCAATTTAAAAACTGCTGACGCTAGGGCTTTAAACTCTCATAACCCCCCTACTGCACTGTTTCTGTCCTAGAGACATGAAATTTGGTATGGGGCAGAGGGGGTAGAGACCATTCATTTATGTCAAACAAACGTTTTTGTAAACTTAATAGTTTACAAAATATAAGGTTTTCAAATTGAACTTTTTTCGAAAAAACGCAAAAAATAAAAAGTTTTAATATAAAACATAACAAGAT
Source organism: Meconema thalassinum (assembly GCA_946902985.2). Lineage (NCBI taxonomy): Eukaryota > Metazoa > Arthropoda > Insecta > Orthoptera > Tettigoniidae > Meconema > Meconema thalassinum. Next base: position 437,147,685 of record OX336393.1, on the reverse strand, counting down.
GTTCAGTAAAGAACATATAGCCTACTTTCTCCTAAATGCATGGGTATTGTTATAACTCTTTGTCCTTTTCAAGGAGTATGATTGAATGTTGGTTGTAGTCGCTTGTTGAAATACAACGTGCTATAGGGATATTAAACATGAATATGAGGTGCCCTTTGCTAGTGCTACCTCTGTACCAAATTTCGTTCAATTCGGTTTCACCGTGTTTGAATTGATAGGGGGAATCGATTTGCACACATACTTGGCCACCATCTGCTAACTATTGGGCTGATGTTCTTGCAGTTTGGTCAGAATATGTTTCCCACATAAAGATATGGTGTTGCAAAATTTGGTAGAGACTAGATTATTAGGTTAATCGTAATTACATTTTAGCTTTTAACATTTGGGTGGCCGCGATTACGTTTCCGTCAAGATAGCGGTGATATAAAACATGACACTGAGGTGCCCTTTGCTAGTGCTACCTCTGTACCAAATTTCGTTCATTCGGTTCCACCGAGTTCGAATTAATAGGGGGAATCAATTTTGACATAAAGATGGCCGCCATCCGCAAACTATTAGGCTAATGACCTATTCTATTGGTCAAAGGATGCTCCCTCCATAAAGGTATGTTGTTGCAAAGTTTGGTAGAGATCGGATGGTTATGTTAGTCGTACTTTGATTTAAGCTTTAAACATTTGTTTGGCCGCCATTACGTTTTCATCAAGATGGCGGCGATATAAAACATGTCACTGAGGTGCCCTTTGCTAGTGCTACCTCTGTACCAAATTTAGTTCCATTCGGTTCCACCGTGTTCGAATTAATAGGGGAATAAATTTTGACATAAAGATGGCCGCTATCCGCAAACTATTAGGCGAATGACCTATTAGATTGGTCAAAGGATGCTCCCTCCATAAAGGTATGTAGTTGCAAAATTTGGTAGAGATCGGATGATTAGGTTAATCGTAATTTGATTTAAGCTTTGAACATTCGTGTGGCCGCCATTACGTTTCAGTCAAGATGGCGGCGATATAAAACATGACACTGAGGTGCCCTTTGCTAGTGCTACCTCTGTACCAAATTTCGTTCCATTCGGTTCCACCGTGTTCGAATTAATAGGGAGAATCAATTTTGACATAAAGATGGCCGCCATCCGCAAACTATTAGGCTAATAACCTATTAGATTGGTCAAAGGATGCTCCCTCCATAAAGGTATGTTGTTGCAAAGTTTGGTAGAGATCGGATGGTTATGTTAGTCGTAATTTAACTTAAGCTTCGACCATTTGTGTGGCCGCCATTACGTTTCTGTCAATATGGCGGCGATATAAAACATGACACTGAGATGCCCTTTGCTAGTGCTACCTCTGTACCAAATTTCGTTCCATTCGGTTTCACCGTGTTTGAATTAATAGGGGAATAGATTTTCACACAAAGATGGCCGCCATCCGCAAACTATTAGGCTAATGACCTATTCATTTGGTCAAAGGATGGTTCCTCTATAAGGGTATGTTGTTGCAAAATTTGGTAGAGATGGGATGATTAGGTTAATCGTAATTTGATTTAAGCTTTGAACATTTGTGTGGCCGCCATTACGTTTCCGTCAAGACGGCGGCGATATATAACATGACACTGAGGTGCCTTTTGTAAATACTACCTCTGTACCAAATTTCGTTCCATTCGGTTGCACCGTGTTCGAATTAATAGGTGGAATAGATTTTCACACAAAGATGGCCGCCATCCGCAAACTATTACGCTGATGACCTATTAGTTTGGTCAAAGGATGCTCCCTCCATAAAGGTAAGTTGTTGCAAAATTTGGTAGAGATCGGATGATTAAGTTAGTCGTAATTTGATTTAAGCTTTGAACATTTGTGTGGCCGCCATTACGTTTCCGTCAAGATGGCGGCGATATAAAACATGACACTGAGGTGCCTTTTGTTAGTACTACCTCTGTACCAAATTTCGTTCCATTCGGTTGCACCGTGTTCGAATTAGTAGGGGGAATCGATTTTCACACAAAGATGGCCGCCATCCGCAAACTATTACGCTGATGACCTATTGGTTTGGTCAAAGGATGCTTCCCCCATATAGGTATGTTGTTGCAAAATTTGGTAGAGATCGGATGATTAGGTTAGTCGTAATTTGACTTAAGCTTTGAACATTTGTGAGGCCGCCATTACGTTTCCGTCAAGATGGCGGCGATATAAAACATGACACTGAGGTGTCCTTTGCTAGTGCTACCTTTGTACCAAATTTCGTTCAATTCGCATTCACCGTGTTCGAATTCATAGGGGGGGACAGACATTCAGAGTACACACACTCACACAGACACACACACAGACTCACACACACACATACACACACACAGACAGACACACTTTTTTCGCCCTGTGTTGATCTCATAAGTCTACTTTCATTTTTTGCAAAAATCGAAAGTAGGCTAAAAATCATACAGACCTATCTTTTAAGCCTATAGAACACTTTTTTGAATGTTTGCTTTTTTAGAAAATTCGCCTATTTTCCCAATTGAACTATTTTGATTTTTGTCCTACAGACCTGGGACTTGGTTTACAGGTAGAGGGTGTAAAGACCATTGATTTAAGCCAAACAAACTTTTTGTAATATTCCTAATTTTGGAAATATAACCCATCTTTAATTTAAAAATATTTTTGTTGTCCTAGAGACCTGAGACTTGGTTTACAGGTAGAGGGGGTTAGGACCATTCATTTACGTCTGACAAACGTTTTTGTAAAATTTCTAATTTTGGAAACATAGCCTACTTTCCCATTTTGTTTTGTAAAAATTTTAAAAATACACTATTTTTGGACTGAGAGTGGTATAGTGGTACAGGTTTATGAGTTAACATATGACCTTATAGGATTTTTAGTTTAAACATATAACCTACTTTCCCAATATTATTTTTGAAAAAATAAAAAATACACTATTTTTTGACTAGGAGTGGGATAGAGGTAGGTGTATGAGTTAACATATGACCTTTTAGAATTTTTAGTTTAAACATATAGCCTACTTTCCCAATATTGTTTTGGAAAAATTTGAGAATTACTATTTTTGGACTAGTAGTGGGATAGAGGTAGGTGTAAGCGTTAATATATGATTCTTTAGGATTTTTACTTTAAACATATAGCCTACTTTCCCATTTCAACTCTTTAGAAGAAATTAAAGAAGATATTGTTTTGACTAGGCGTGGGATAGAGGTAAGAAAAAGAGTTGAGAGTCATTCATTGACCTTAGAATACTTTGGATTTTTAGAATTTTAGTGTGTTGTTGTTGTTGCTTACAAACATGGTCGCAAGCATTATGCTGACATAAAAAGGGCTCACTTACATTTACAAGACCAAATAAGCCTACAAGTAAGAGCAAATATGGGAGAGCTAATACAAAAGCCAACATATGGGGCCAATACAAAAGCCAACACAAAAAGCCAACACAAAACGCCAACACAAAAGCCAACAGCAAAGCCAACACAAAAAGCCAACACAAAAGCCAACACAAAAAGCCAACAGAAAAAAGCCAACACAAAAGCCAACACATAAGCCAATATATAAGCTTAAGGTAGGTCATTCCATCAGGAAAACAGTTGTAACCTTTGTAGTGTGAACATCGTACTGACAGGTCAGTTACTACTATGGAACTTACTACAACCAGCAAAGATAGGCAACGTGCACTCTATCATGGCTACTCTTATAACTATAATCGTCAGAATGCGAATGGAATAATATTCTGTCGATGCTCAAAAGAGAGGTAAACAAAATGACGAGGCAATCTGAACAGTAAAAATGGAATGGTTCATCAATGTAGTGCTCCAAACGAACCACGGTTGCTCTTTACAATTATCAAAATGCTAAAAAGCGAGTTCAAGAAACCGATATTGCTGCTAAAAAATAGTGCAGCATTTGTTCAAAAGGACTTATCATGTCCTCAAAAAGTCATGTTAAAACAGTTGTCAACGTCCAAGAAACCTTAAATACTATCAAAATCAACGCAGACTATAAATGAAGTGGTATTGCAAGAGGATCAAAAAGGACTATATAGTAACTTAATAGTAATGATGGTCATGATGATAATGATGATCATGAGGATGATGATGATGATGATGATGATAATGGTAATCGTTTGTTTACACCTAAAAATTCATTTGTTAAATTTGTATACTGGAACAAACCCAGTAAGCTAATTCAACGGCTTCGACACTTGCATGCTTTAAAACAAGCTGGGCATACCGGTCACGATTGGGAAATCAAAGAAATTGAACAAGTGCTTCGTCGTGCTAAAATTATTGTGTAATGGGTCTACCACTTTGCGACCACTTCCACCCCCACTCTTGGTTCTTATATTTGCTTATTTGCTTTCACTTTTACCTGAACTCTTTGGATCCATATTTGCTCTCACATTAAACTATTATTCTTATTACCAAGTTGACTTTACTAGAGATTAGTCTATGCCTGATATTTGACATGGAAATATCAGTGACTAGGTATGGTAAGCCTTATGCATACTATAAAGGATATTCATATATTGTGAAACGAACCAATAAAAATGGAACTGTTATTTGGCGTTGTTCCAAACAACGTTCCAAGCATTGTCGTGGTGACCTAAAAAGTAAAAATAGTGAAGTTTTAAGTGTCAGTGATCATCAATGTAGTGTACTGCATGAAACACAGTTGCCGTCGACAAAAATCAAGAAAACCATATTGCTACTCAAAATACTGGATTGTTTAATGAGCAACGTTTAAGCCCTATTCTAAAAGTTATGTTTAATCCATCTTCCACATCGCGAGAGCCATCAACATCACAAACTATGCAAGAGGTAGTGTTGTTGTTGTCGTTTTTAAGGAGTGGAAAATCTAGGTCATCTGCTCTTGATATGCAAAAGGTACCGTAGTATTGCAAGAGGATCAAAATGACTAAATAGTAATAACAATAAGGTTTTTATGCCTATGAAACCATTGCGGATTCTCCAGTTTTGAAAAAAAAACAGTGAATGGACATTGCTATGAAAAGATCTACAACAAGCCTTGTGTTTAAAAACTATAACAAACTATTGTAAAGAGAGAAAGAGTTGTATTAAGTGTGCATCTATTGTCATAATCATGTATACTCTACAATGTTAAATATTCTAACTTTGCATTAAATAAAACAACATTGTAACATCATTTTGCATTTATTTACAAACTTTATATACATTTTTTTGGTTTCATGATAATATTTTTAAGACAATACTAAAAGCTAAAACATTATCATTCTATACACATATTTTTTCTTTCAGTCCATTGTCATCACTTATATTTTCCATTTTTATAATATATTTGTTTATTTTTTTACAATAATTAAAACGAACCATGCACCTATTGTTTTTAAAACCTTCATAAATTAAGTGCACAGGTTGCACAGCATTATTGGCTTCTTCAAAACACTCTCCGACATATCATTAAACCGTGTAGGCAGAAATGTCTCAAAGTTTTCACATACAAAAAGTGCACGATCACCATATGCTGTTTTCAATTTCCAAATCTTGATAATGCGGAATGGAATATGCGTTGGCAATTCGCTGAGCTTCTTTGTCTCTAAGCCACATGCTTGTCTCACAGCGCTCAAAACATTCATTGTAGTAGTCTATAAACAAATGAAAAGCATATCTATTACACTCAAAGCAGCTTTAATAATATTGTGCAATTAGGGATTTTGCACTATGCATTGCTAATAAATTATAATATTTATGCAAGAAATGCCCTAACTGTAGCAGATACTGCTTTTTTGCATATAGCACAAGTGTTAAGTTCTAATGCACACTTGCCACAGGCTATCATGTGTCCACAAGGCAAAAATACAACACCTAGTTCATCTTGATAACAAATTTTACATAATTGTTGGTCACATTTTTGTATCTGTTCGTGAGACAAGTCTTTTTCTTCAGCCTCGGGTATTTGCTCCGCGTGTTCTTACTCTAAATGCACTTTTATGTCTTGTGCTGCAATCACGTTTTCTTTACGAATAGTGTTCACAAATTCCTGACCTTTAAGCAACACCATGTATCTACAGTTAGGTAACCAACGAGCGTGTTGCACAAAAGGGTCATCAGTCATTTGCCAATCCTTTAGAGCAAATCCACAATAAAAACATATTGTTTTATCCCCTTCACCAGTATAAAAATCCAGCTTCACTTAGCTGTTTGGTAAGGTGTTTTAATATTAGTGGCCAAACATTTTTATAAGATTCTAAACGTTTTTCAACAGAGCTGTACTCTGGGTGTGCTAATGCTTTAGTCTTGCAAACTCCCAATTTTTCAAAAGCACATGCCAATTCAACGCTGTCTATGGCATATGGACCACATATATCGACACTACCGTTGTTGGCTGGTAATACATTATTATTATTTATTTGTTATTCAGCAACGTAAGTAGCGGCCAATGGTCTTGTGGTTCGGTAAAATGAATACACAGGTATGTTACCCACTTGCTTTCCCAAGCATGTAAGGACAACAAGGCGACCATCGCAAATGGAGTCTAAAGGGATCATCCCCTTCTTCCCAGTGTGAAAATTCAATACGGCAAAACACACAGCGCACCACATCGAAATCGGTTCAAGTAAATAAAAAACCGGCCTTTGCAAGTATGTGTGTTGAAAAAAGCCTACAGGCCGGGATTCAAATGTTAACCAACGATCATGTTCTGATTTTAAATTTAACCCACGTGGTAAACTAACTTGTTCACTTGTTGTATTTGGTACTAACGCCATGTGTTATAGTAAAACTTTTTCTTATTGTAAGTTATTAACGTTGCACACAGTACTTTAAACCACAATGTATGCTTTTTTTCACTGTCTGTTCAGTATGTTAATGGCGAATGACCACATCAAAAAAAACCTCATCACTCAATCAATCAATCAATCAATCAATCATTCAATCAATACTTGTAATTAAACTTTAACGTTAATTGGCATTAAATAAAAAACACCATCAAAAATATTTAAAAAAATAAACTGTATGTCTGCAGTAACAGTAACCATGTACTTTTTTTTATAAAGCTTCAGCCACTTACATTTTCCTTTATCCAATATATAAACAAAAATAAATATCACATCTTTCTGTTCAGATTATCTTATTCAAACCTGTAAATATTTATTGAGTTCATAGGGAACCACCCATAAATTAATTTTTGTTTTTGTTTTTAGAAAATCCAACAGAGCCTTGTAGTTTTTTCCCAGTCAACAAGCAGTATAGTCTTGTACCGTTTGTCAATACATGGCCATTATTCAAGAAGGCAATCATCGTTCTAGTCATGTACAGGTTATGAATTTTTTGTCAATGAGTTTTCAGTAATGGTAAAATGGAATTGCATTTTTAAGTTAGACTTACCTGAGTTTTCAATAGTTCACTGCCTGGAGATAATGTTTGCACTCTACTGCGTCTAGGGTTTTCAGCAACTGCAACGGCGGTATGGCTTTTCTTTCCAAGTTTCTAAATATAAATAAAATACACCGCTATAAATACCTAAATTCAGGTTAATACATACATTTCATAAAATAAAATAAAATAATATCAAACAAAAAAATGAAACAAGATAGTATAAAAAATAATATCACCTTCACTTGCACTGGCTTGTTACTGTTTCCTCCTAGTGGGCCCAAAAGCGCAATGGTTTCTTGTTTCTCAGACATGTAAGGTATACCGGTTATCTGCAAACAAATAAATAAATAAAAATCGTTAATTACCTAATCAATAACTACAAAATTAGGGTTCATTAGCATTTCATTATTAAAATAATCATCATAGGTACTTACCAAAAATAAAAGGATTTTTTCTTCCAGAGTTCAGTTCAGAGCTCTACTGTAAACGTCCGTTTGCTGAAATGGCAAGTGCATCACTAACGCAATCGTCATCAGTTAGCCTAGCAACAGAGAGAGTTGCATTTTCTCAGCGTTGTGACCTTGAAATGTTGTCTCTCTCACACGTGTTCCCACGCATCTTCTCATTCCTCAATCTGAATTAGATTCGTGTACCTTATACTAGTTTCATGTTTTTGATAAGGAACCGAAATGGCTGCCTGTTATACATTGGTAGTACTACTGCAGAAGAACCAACATGGCGGCTGCTTAAACGTCGCACCTGCTAGCCACCACGAGGCAAGTAAGCTGATATCACACTTCCTGCTGACGTAGACATTCCTGCCTCGTCAGCACCAGCAACAGCTCTCAAGAGTCCTTTGGCTAGGTACAATATTCAGTCTCCAGTGAGCAGGACTGTGTGTGTGTTAGCATTGAAAACATGTGTGTCTTTTTATTATTAGTATTAAACATTTTACTGAATTAATAATTACTAGCAAGCGGCCATCCTCAATACATGATCATGTTAACCACATACTTTCACCCTAAAACACATGACTTTACCCAGTTCAATATTCAGTTTATAACATTTCAGGCCAACGACCTTACGGTTTTGACTCTTTGCGTACATGCACATGAATTGGTCGAGCAAATGTTATAGGTTTCCTTATTCTAAAACCATTTACTGTGCCAGACAGCAGTCTCGCTTATTACCGTTTACTAGCATGTAAAGATCCCCTTCAGGGGTAAAAAAATCCTAGCACATTTAACACATTTCAAATATTCACCTCTATCCGTCATAGGAAATATCACAAAACCAACCGTCATAATCTGCCCCGCCATGAAACCAAAATAGCAATTAATTTCTTCCGGACACGGCCACCGAGATCGCTATAAGGGATTTTCGAAAATATTTGCCTTCATTCATCTGTCATAGGAAATAATATCGAAAAGCGACCCCCATCGCCCCGTCGAAACAGCCATTTCCAGTATTCACCATGCTCAGTCATCGCCTCGTTGGAACACACGCCCCAGCGCTACTGGCTCTCAGCCTACAAACACTCTTTTATAAAATTAAAAATAAAAGTTTTAAAATGCGTAGTTTATGTCCTAGAGACTTGACATTTATTTTCATGGTCGAGGGTGTAGGGACCTTTCATTTATGTCAAACAAGATCTTCTGTAAACTTGTTAGTATTATAATAAATCATAAAGGTCATAGAGACTATTCGTTTCAACTATGGCACAACATTCTATCATGTTTGGTTTTCAAACTATTGCCTACTATCAAAAATAATTTTTTTCAAAATTTCTTTTAAAAATATAACGAGTGGTCTGTAGGAAAGAGGACGTCAGCTCGAATCCAATGACACCTCATTTGTTAAAATCCGACCATCCGTTCGCGAATTATCGCCTATGTTCGCGAGAAAGTAGGCTATCATTTTTGTTTCCTCCTACACCTTTGAAACTTGCTGCCCTCCTAGAGGGCATTCCCACCTTTCATGAACGTCAAACAAACCTTTTTCCAAAATTCACCGTTTCCAAAATAATCAAAAATCCAAAACCAAGAATTTTCGTTTTTTTTTTATCAACACACATTCTTAGCAAAGAGGACGTCACCCCGTTCCTAAACAACACATCGTTCTAGACTTACAAGCTCATTAAATATCATTAAAATGTTAGAAACGCACGTTTACCACAAATTGCGTTTCCAAATTTCACCCATTTAAAAAAATAACCTCACCATCAAATAGAGAGGAAAAAATACCATCCAAACGACCCCTCACTCGACCCTGGTTCTCCCCCACCACCGACCTTTTCCAACATAGCCATACGTATTCAAGCACACACGCGATTAAGGGTAGAACCCACCTCACCTCACTACTGCACAGTTTATTTTGCGGGTAGAGGGGGGCAGGGCCATTCATTTATATCAAACAAAATTTTTCGTAAACTCATTAGTTTCAAAACTATAAAAATTTCAAAATTTAACTTTTTTCAAAAAAATGTAAAAAATTAATACGTTTTATTATAAAAAATAAAGGACATAAAATAGTTCGTTTATGCTATTGCCCAACGTTCTATCATGTTTGGATTTTTAACTATCGTCTATTTTCAAAAACAAAAATTTTCAATTAAAAAAAATAGCCAGTAGTCCATAGCAAAGCCCCCGTCAGCTCGAGTCCAACGACACCTCATTCGTGAATCTCCGACCACGGGTTCGGGAGTTATCAGCTCGCATAGGGAGTATTGGTGGGGGGGGGGGGGGGAAAGGGGCGGAACCCCTGTCTCTCCCCTACTTTGTTATAACATTTTGTCCTTTTCAAGGAGTATAATTGAATGTTGTTTGTGGTATCTTGTTGAAATACAAGGTGCTATACGGATATTAAACATGAGTATGAGGTGCCCTTTACTAGTGCTACCTCTGTAAAGAATGTCATTCAATTCCGATGCACCGTGTTTGAATTGATATGGGGAATCGATTTGTACACATACATGGCCGCTATCTGCAAACTATTGGGCTGATGGCCTTGTAGTTCAGTCAAAAGATGCTTCCCACAAACAGGTATGTTGTTGAAAAATTTGGTAGAGATCAAATGATTAGGTTGGTCTTAATTTGACTTAAGCTTTTAACATTTGGGTGGCAGCCATTCCGTTTCTGTCAAGACGGCGGCGATATAAACCATGACAATGTGGTGCCCTTTGTTAGTGCTACCTCTGTACCAAATTTCGTTCAATTCGGGTTAACCGTGTTTGAATTGATAGGGGGAATCGATTTGCACACATACATGGCCGCCATCCACCAATTATTGGACTGATGACCTTGTAGTGTGGTCAAACGAGTCTTAATACATAAAGTTATGACGTTGCAAAATTTGGTAGAGATCAGATGATTAGGTTGGTCGTAATGTGATTTAAGCTTTTAACATTTGGGTGGCCGCCATTACGTTTACGTCAAGATGGCGGCAATATAAAACATGACAGTGAGGTGCTATTTACTAGTGCTACCTCTGTACCAAATTTCATTCAATTCGGTTTCACCGTGTTTGAATTGATTGGGGAAATCGATTTACACACATACATGGCCAACATCTGCAAACTATTGGGCTGATGACCTTGTAGTCTGGTCAAAATATGCTTCCCACATGAGGGTAAGTTGTTGCAAAATTTGGTGGAGATCGGATGATTAGGATAGTCGTAATTTGATTTAAGCTTTGAACATGTGGGTGGCCGCCATTACGTTTCCGTCAAGATAGCGGCGATATAAAATATGACACTGAGGTGTCCTTTGCTAGTTCTACCCCTGTACCAAATTTCGTTCAATTCGGTTTCACCGTGTTCGAATTGATACGGGGGGGGGGGGGGAGACAGACATTCAGAAGACACACACTCACACACAAACACACACACACACACTCACAGACACACAGACAGACACACAATTTTTGGCGCTGTGTAGATCTCATAAGTCTACTTTCATTTAATTTTGCAAAAATCGAAAGTAGGCTAAAAATCCAAGTTCTTTTTCTCATTTTCACCAAAAGGACTCTTATGAATTGCACAAATATTCATACCAGTACATTCTACCTTAAGTTAGATCTAGTCAGTCTACATTACCCACAGTTAGGCTTACCTATTCAAATACAGGTTCACAGAATGTTGCGATGACTACACATACCTGAAACAAGAGAGAAAACAACATCATTATAAATAAATAAATAAATAAATAAATAGATACATATATAAATAAATAAATGAATAAATAAATAAATAAATCCCTACTTAGTATAAAACAAAGTCACCGATTCTTGGATGTCACGGGTAATCTCGAGAACCACTGGATGGATTTTGATATGGTTTTCACCGTTCTGTAAATGATATCTCGAGGAAGATTTCTGTAGAAAATAATTAATTTATGATCGAAGGAAGCCAAGCAGTAACGATTTCAGTGGAAAAATCAAAAAAGAAAATTAGCTTTTAAGCTCAAGCTGGGCAAACCGTTAAACATATCAATATACTATGAGTGTAAGAATTAAAACTCAGCAAATTTTCTAGGTTTGTGCCGTGTCTTGTGTGGAGTTTCGCCTAGGACACCAAGCTGGCTCTTCAACGGGCTCTTGGTGTCCCCGCCCGGACCCGCATAAGAGTAGCGAAATGCGCGCTACCTCCCATCTTATGAAACCCACCTGCGCCTCATTCCTGCGAGAACTAAAAGCTGCTTATGGCTGCTTGAGCTTTTAGTTCTAGCAGGAAAGAGGCGCAGGTGAGCTTAATAAAAAGGGAGGTAGCGCGCAGTTCGCTGCTCCTGTGAGGGTCAGGCGGGGACACCAAGAGCCCGCTGATGAGCCAGATTGGTGTCCTAGGTGAAATACCACACAAGACACGACACAAACCTAGAGAAAATGCTGTTTTAATTCACTGGTCGTGAAAGCCAATATACCAACTTTTTGGAAGCCTTCATAGAGAGGTTATGGCTGCTTGAGCTTTTTGTTCTCGAAGGAAAGAGGCGCAGGTGCGCTTCATAGAAAGGGAGGTTGCGCTCAGTTCGCTACTCCTCCAGGGCCTTTCCACTCGTTATGTTGGCCAACAGCGCACAGTACCTAGAACCGGCATACCATCCAAGTTCTGACTGCGCCCAATGTTGCTTATCTGCGGAGTTCTCATGGGATCCGGTGTTCCAACACGGTTAGGCCGTTGGCCTACTTTTTGAAAGCCTGCATGGGGAGTTTATGGCTGCTTGAGCTTTTAGTTCTCGCAGGAAAGAGGCGCAGGTACGCTTCATAAAAAGGGAGGTAGTGCTCAGTTCATTATTAGAACCCGGATGTTTATGACATAGGCCTATCATATTTTTCCGTAACGTTCTCTTCAAAATATTGTAAGATGATTTAAGCTAATCTCATTCAAATTATGTCATAATTAACACTCCGAATAGGAAAGGCTGCATAAGTTTCATTTTAAACATAGCACATTACATACATAGCTTAGGGGAACGACTTATTCCTCAAATGTCTAAATATGTCGCCTTAGTAATGTATGCTTTATCTCATGTGTGCCCAACCCGCGGCCCGCAGTGATATTTGTAAGTTATAATATTATTTATGAAATAAGTAATTCTATTTGGAATAATATAAACTTGAAAGAGTAAGACTTTCCCCGTACACAACACATGTGCTTGTGAAAGTTCATCTTACTCAAAACATGGAAAAATACATTGTTTTATGAAATACCCAGCCCAGATTTTTAGCCAACCTTTCACATTTTGCAAAAATGAGGAAAAAGTAGACTTATGAGATCGATCCGGGAAAATGTGTGTCTGTCTGTCCTTCTGTCTCCCCCCCCCCCCCTTCCGTATCAACTCCTAAACGGCTGCAGCAATCGAAACGAAATTTAGTATGAGTAAAGATGTATACCGGAATATTTCAAGCCCATATTTGAAAATGATGTCAGTGCCACCAACTGCTGAAAAAACGCACTGGAAATTTGAGCTCCATGTTGGATATCTTGGAAGGTATGCATGGGAGCTATTCCAAAATTGGCACACGTGTAAATAATACTATTTCAGTTTAATTTCCAGGAGAACATACATGGCAGTGTTACCAAAATAATGTAAAGACTTCTGATAGGTCCAATTTTTAAATGCATATATCTTCGACACTAACAATTGGATTTCAACCACATTTTGTATGTAATATGTGTACATAAACATATGTGAATGAGCGTATTCTTAAGAGCCACCAGGGCTGCCAACTGTTGATAATTTCTCTCTCTCTCTCTCTATTTGTTTTATCCAAATACCAATATATCAGAAAATATGCAAGCCGACTGCTTTAAACTATGCACACGTATATAGTAAAGCCATCATAACTTCCGACTTGACGTTTCACTGCTAGGCTAGAGTTTCGGTCGCTAAATCACGTAATCACGAATGAAACTCAATTTGTCGTGATATATCGATTTGAATGACTGTCTGTGATTGTCTGGTTAAAGTGATTTTCCTTCCGATCGCTAGATAACTCTAGGGTAACACTGAAACGTCAAGTCGGAAGTTATGATGGCTTTACTATAGTACCCGACATTTTAGATTAATTTGGAGTAACTTATATACGTCAGTTCTACCAACATGATTCTAAGCCTGCCGATAGTACCAATTTTTAAATACATGTAACTTCTATACTATCAGTTGGATTTCATCCAAATTTCGTATATACTATGTGCAACATAAGAGATATGACTATAAGTATTCTTAAGAGCAATCAGGGCTGACAACCAAGTTAGTTTACTGTTTGCAGTTGTTCGCTCACGATGTATTGTCAGTGGAAGTGAGAGGTTTGAAGAATATAATTAATTCTGTGATTTTTATAAGTGATAATTATGGCTTCTACAGTAAGTGTAGCGGCAAGAAAAGAAACGTTTCAGACGGAGGTAGATCATTTCTAAACAAGTCGGCAAATCAGTACTTTTTTCCTGAATTAAACAAGAAAGCAGTGTGTTTCATTTGCAGTGAAACAGTTTCAGTGTTTAAGGAGTATAACATAAAGCGACATTACGACACCAAACATGCGTCTTCATATTATAAATTTGAAAATCAATTTCGTAAAGTCAAGGTATCTGAATTTAAAATTTAACTTTCGGGACAGCAGTTTATTCTTTAATAATGTGTGACTTCAAACTGAATCTCGGGTAAGAGCGAGTTAAGTAGCAGAAATTATTAAAAAAATCATTTTCAGATGGCGAGTTTGTTACAGATTGCATTGAGAGTGTTGCTGATATTATATGTCCTGACGAAAAGAAAACAGTTTGCAAAATTAAGCTTGTCGCGACAGACTGTAGCTCACCGTATTGACGAATTAGTGTCCAATAGAGAGAAAACTTTAAAATACCATGCCACAGATTTCCAGTTCTATTCTCTGCACTTGATGAGAGTAGTGATGCTAGCGATACTGCCCAATTAGCAATTTTCATAAGGGGAGTTGATAAAGATTTCAGTATTACAGAAGAAATAGCTACTCTTGTCCCTCTTAAAGGCACCACTAAAACCAATGGTTTAATGGTGGGTGTCACTGAAACCTTGAACCGACTTGGCTAGAAATATACAAATCTATCTGGATTAACAAGAGACAAAACTCCTGCATTTGCAGGAAAATGACAAGGGTTAGTTAATTTACTGCAAGCAGAGGCAGCTAAAGGAGGAAACATTACTGTAATGCAATATCACTGCTTAATACAGCAAAAAAACTTTGTACTAAATCCCTGAATTTAGATAGTGTTTTGAAAGTCATTGTAAAAGTAGTGAATTTCATTCGTTCACATGGTTTGCGACATAGTGAATTTCAAAATTTCTTACAAAATCTCGATTCAGAATTTGAAATATTGTTTATTATACTGAAATAAGATGGCTGAGCCGTGGCAAAATGTAGAAGCGAGTGTTTGACCTAAAACCCAAATACAAACATTAAGGAGGAGGACGAGGGCAAACCTACTGTTGAATTTAAAGACTCAGAATGGATGTGTGATTTTGCCTTTCAGGTACTTATAACAACACAATTGAACGAACTTAATTCACGTCTCCACTACTATGTTTGATCACGTGAAGGCCTTTGAAACAAAATTGCGACTTTGTGAAGCACAAGTGAAAAACAATAAACTTGTGCATTTCCCAGCCCTACAAAACTGTAAAAAACAAATTTTTAAAAAGTACGCAGAAATCATATCAGAATTAAGAACCGAATTCCGCGTTAGACTTCAAGACTTCAATTAGAGTGTTATTAGTTTCAATATGTTTTCTTCCCCTTTCTCCATGAACATAGACGAGGTTCCCGAGGATCTGCAAATGGAGTGCGTTGATTTTCAATGTGCGTCAGACCTAAAGAATAAGTTCAACAATGTCCCCTTATTACAATTCTATCGCAACTACTTTCCCAGAGAAAAATATCCGGTCGTTAATAGACATGCACTTCGTTTTACATCACTTTTCGGTGACACATACATACGCGAACAACTGTTCTCCAGGATGAGACATGTGAAATGCGAACGAGAACGTGAATCACCGACTGTCATTTGGAGAGTTCACTTCGAGTTGCTATAACATCAATCAAACCAGATATTGGATGCCTTGTTCGTGAGAGGCTCCAGGTTTCGCCTTAACAGGTAAAATATTAATTCTATTATTTTATTATAACATTTATATCTATTTAATTTCATTTTAAAAAAAATAACTTAACGAATATATGATTAATATTTTAATAACAATAACATATCAATATATTAGCTATTAGCCTACTTTCGATTTTTGCAAAAAATGAAAGTAGACTTATGAGATCAACACAGGGCGAAAAAAGTGTGTCTGTCTGTGTGTGTATATGTGTGTGTGTGAGTCTGTGTGTGTGTGTGTCTGTGTGTGTGTGAGTGTGTGTACTCTGAATGTCTGTCCCCCCCTATCAATTCGAACACGGTGAATGCGAATTGAACGAAATTTGGTACAAAGGTAGCACTAGCAAAGGACACCTCAGTGTCATATTTTATATCGCCGCCATCTTGACGGAAACGTAATGGCGGCCACACAAATGTTATAAGCTTAAATCAATTTTGCAACTACATACCTTTATGGAGGGAGCATCCTTTGACCAATCTAATAGGTCATTCACTTGATAGTTTGCGGATGGCGGCCATCTTTATGTCAAAATTGATTCCCCCTATTAATTCGAACACGGTGGAACTGAATTGAACGAAATTTGGTACAGAGGTAGCACTAGCAAAGGGCACCTCAGTGTCATGTCTTATATCGCCGCCATCTTGACTGAAACGTAATGGCGGCCACACGAATGTTCAAAGCTTAAATCAAATTACGATTAACCTAATCATCCGATCTGTACCAAATTTTGCAACTACATACCTTTATGGAGGGAGCATCCTTTGACCAATCTAATAGGTCATTCACCTAATATTTTGCGGATGGAGGCCATCTTTATGTCAAAATTGATTCCCCCTATTAATTCGAACACGGTGGAACCGAATTGAACGAAATTTGGTACAGAGGTAGCACTAGCAAAGGGCACCTCAGTGTCATATTTTATATCACCGCTATCTTGATGGAAACGTAATCGCGGCCACCCAAATGTTAAAAGCTAAAATGTAAATACGACCAACCTAATAATCTAGTCTCTACCTAATTTTGCAACACCATATCTTTATGTGGGAAACATATTCTGACCAAACTGCAAGAACATCAGCCCAATAGTTTGCAGATGGTGGCCAAGTATGTGTGCAAATCGATTCCCCCTATCAATTCAAACACGGTGAAACCGAATTGAACGAAATTTGGTACAGAGGTAGCACTATCAAAGGGCACCTCATATTCATGTTTAATATCCCTATAGCACGTTGTATTTCAACAAGCTCCTACAACCAACATTCAATCATACTCCTTGAAAAGGACAAAGAGTTATAACAATACCCATGCATTTAGGAGAAAGTAGGCTATATGTTCTTTACTGAACATCTTGTTATTACATGTATTTGCGACAGACGAGTTAACAGTTAATTATCTTGTTGTGGAGTAAACTTTAGGAGGTTAATCACGACTGTCTAATATCGTTCATTACAATTGGAAGTTACGTTCGAAGAACTTAAGAATGTGTAATTATAGTTCAGTAGTCATGTGGAATGATACTGAGGGTCATGCCATTATTTGAGAGAAGTTCCTACAGAAGATATGTTAATAACATTCAATCCGTTTTGGTTATTATTTAACATAGTGGATGGTAATTGTTTATGCCATATATACTGTTATATGAGGATTTGTAGAGCTATGAAGAATGCTCGTGCGAGAGAGTTCCGCATTTTAAGGGAAGTCAAAGTATTGTTGTTCTTTGATAAGAAGGCATGGATCATGATAACAGCCGTTGTATACAAGTAGTCCAGTTCATTTGAAGTAACGATTTAGCTGTGTTGACAGGAGGGTTTTAGCGGAAATACAACTAGAGAAAGATTGTCTAATCATGTCAATAATACAACTATTATATTTTATTAAACCCGAAGTTATGTAATTACGTACAGTTAACTTTAATTAGTCGAATGTATTATACCAACAATGTAATGAAACCTATAAAAGACGATGTGTAAGCAATATTGTGCCCGTTCAGTCCGAAATCTGGACGACCACATATGTTTTTCACCAAAAATCAGTCAGCACGAGAATCAAAATATGCCGGGGCGCCAGATGGGTTAAAGTTGACTACAATAACTCAACAAAAAATGCTTTACTGATTTTCGGCTCGATGCAACAATAAGGATAGAAGGAGATTTTCGGAAATGAATGCATCCGATAAAATTATCTCATTAGCCTACTTTCGATTTTTGCAAAAAATGAAAGTAGACTTATGAGATCAACACAGGGCGAAAAAAGTGTGTCTGTCTGTGTGTGTGTATGTGTGTGTGTGAGTCTGTGTGTGTGTGTGTGTGTATGTGTGTGTGTGAGTCTGTGTGTGTGTGTGCGTGTGTCTGTGTGTGTGTGAGTGTGTGTACTCTGAATGTCGGTCCCCCCCTATCAATTCGAACACGGTGAATGCGAATTGAACGAAATTTGGTACAAAGGTAGCACTAGCAAAGGACACCTCAGTGTCATGTTTTATATCTCCGCCATCTTTACTAAAACTGAATGGCGGCCACTCAAACGTTCAAAACGTAAAATCAAATAACGACTAACCAAATCATCCGATCTCTACCAAATTTGGTAACAACATACCTTCGTATAGGATGCGTCTTGTGACCAAACTACAAGGTCGTCCGCCACACCATTTCAGGATGGCGGCCGTGCGAATTATGCAAACTTTATAATCCATATCATGGGACCCACCAGTTCCGATTATCGAGCCGAGAATCGTTTTAACTGTTCTAAAGGAAGAGGCACGTTCGAAATTAAAAGTTTATTTTGTAATACTATAGTGCAGACGTGATTTTAAAAAGCTGAGCTGATTCAGTAATAAGACAAGATGGCAGCGGATATCTTGTGCCTGACTTATATTTCACTAATTTGAGTATTGAATGCAATATAGCGTACTGATACAAAATAAATAAACTTTGTATGAAATGCTTTATATATAAATAATATACTCCAGTGATGAAATCGTTTAGTATAAATCATTATTTGCTAACAAGTTCTATGTAAGTCATTTTATATAGAACGATATTCGTTGACACAATTAGCTCAGTGGTAGAGCGTTAGCCTATCGCTCAAATGCCTATGGTTCAAACCCGATCAGAGCTAGATTTTTTGCTTGAAATGTTATATGTTTATTGTTTTGTAATGACTCAGATGTTTTAAAATTAAGCGTTATATTGTGCATATTATGGTGTAAAATATATATTTAATTAAAACATAATTCGCCAGCAGATTTACTCGAGACATCTAGCTGCCAAAAAGGTAACGGCACGCCGACATACTTATTTACTTCCAGATTTTATTGAAAAGTTTCTTCTTCTGGCCGCTAGAATGCACTCGCTCTGTTAGGATTATATTGTTCGATATTTCACCACTAGAAGTCACGACTAGTCTACGTGGGGCTCCATTGATTAATATACCATTGGCATTCTATGCGCATCGAATTTGAAGAATGACAAGATGATACTACGATACATTTTTACTTTTTATTTTAAAGGGTTTGTAACAGCCTATTTTGCGTTACTTGAAATTGTTATTTGAAGTAAAGAACAAAACAATTTCACATAGTAACTGAGTTCAAGCCATTGGTGTTAGTTCAGGTATTAATTACTACTTTTATTTCAGGCAAATAGCAATCGAAAATATCCACATAGTTTGTATACACACGTCTCTGTAGGGTCATGGAAAGATTTGTTAATTCAATTAGGGTTTTCGATTCCCGGTCAATGCATGTGAGATTTTTGAAGTGAAATGCCATGTCCTGTGGTTCGGATTCCACGTAAAAAGGAGGTCCCGTGGCTCATAATCACAAGATTCACGGCCACGTAAAACTACAATCTTCCTTCCTTTTTTTTCAATTAGGGTTGTGAAAGCCCTGCACAACCAGACGTGTAAAGACATGCCTCAACTCAAAGTTGGATGTTGCCCACGGCAGGTCGTATATGTAATAATAATAATAATAATAATAATAATAATAATATTTTTTTTTTTTGGGAAGAAATGCATTTACGCACAGAGTGTCGGGCTCCTGCTGCTGAGTAGTAGACTACCGACTAAAACTCCACCTTTACTTCTGAACACTAGCCTGGAACCGTTTAGCACATTAAAACAATAATAATAATAATAATAATAATAATAATAATGTTATTGGTTTTACATCCCTTTTAACTACTGCTGCTTTTAGAGACACCGGGGTGCCGGAATTTTGGCCCGAAGGGGATCTTTAACGTGCCAGTAAATGTACTGACACGGCTCCCTCGCATTTGTGCACCCTCAAATGCCAGCTGACTGCGCCAGGATACGAACCTGAAACATACGGTCCAGCAAGCGAGAACGTTACCGCTGAGCCACGCCGCCAGTCCGGTCGATTATGTCTCCAGATCCATAACATTCTTTAGATACTTCTTATCTTTCTTTCTTTCTTTCTTTCTTTCTTCAATGATGGTAGCAGTTTTTATCTAGGTTGTGGCGTTTGGTAGAGGTAAATCGTTTCTATGGCCTTCAACAAAGAATAGTTCTATTATACTCTTTGATAATAACAACGAGTTATAACTATACTCATACATTTAGGAGAAAGTAGGCTATATGTTCTTTACCGAACATCTTGTTTTATTTAAAACATTAAAATATTGACTGAAGGAATGCCAAAATGGCATTATAGACGAATGACGAATCATATGTTATGTACAAAATATAGAATTTCACCAACACCTGAACACTTAACAATTGAGACGAAGGTCAAATTTATAGTCCTGTTGACTTCGCTCAAAAGAATTATTTACCGGAGTAGAGTTTTGTCAGTGCAAATTTAATTGGCATTACTGATCGCTATATCATTTGAATATTCACACGTTGAAACAAGATGTTCAGGTAAGAACATATAGCCTACTTTCTCCTAAATGCATGGGTATTGTTATAACTCTTTGTCCTTTTCAAGGAGTATAATTGAATGTTGGTTGTAGTAGCTTGTTGAAATACAACGTGCTATAGGGATATTAAACATGAATATGAGGTGCCCTTTGCTAGTGCTACCTCTGTAAAAAAATTCATTCAATTCGGTTTCACCGTGTTTGAATTGATCTGGGGAATGGATTTGCACACATACATGGCCGCTATTTGCAAACTATTGGGCTGATGACCTTGTAGTCAGTCATAAGATGCTTTCCACAAAAAGGCATGTTGTTGCAAAATCCGGTAGAGATCAAATTATTAGGATGGGCGAAATTTGATTCAAGCTTTTAACATTTGGGTGGCCGTCATTCCGTTTCCGTCAAGATGGCGGCGATATAAAACATGACACTGAGGTGCCTTTTGCTAGTGCTACCTCTGTACCAAATTTCTTTCAATTCGGTTTCACCGTCTTTGAATTGATAGGGGGAATCGATTTGCACACATACTTGGCCACCATCTGCAAACTATTGGGCTGATGATCTAGCAGTTTGGTCAGAATATGCTTCCCACATAAAGATTTGTTGTTGCAAAATTTGGTAGAGACTAGATTATTAGGTTGGTCGTAACTACATTTTAGCCTTTAACATTTGGGTGGCCGCGATTACATTTCCCTCAAGATGGCGGTGATATAAGACATGACACTGAGGTGGCCTTTTCTAGTGCTACCTCTGTACCAAATTTCGTTCCATTCGGTTTCACCGTGTACGAATTAATAGGGGGAATCGATTTTCACACAAAGATGGCCGCCATCCGCAAAATATTAGGCTAATGACCTATTAGTTTGGTCAAAGGATGCTCCCCCCATAATGGTATGTTGATGCAAAATTTGGTAGAGATCGAATGATTAGGTTAATCGTAATTTGATTTAAGCTTTGAATATTTGTGTGGCCGCCATTACGTTTCCGTCAAGATGGCGGTGATATAAAACATGACACTGAGGTGCCCTTTGCTAGTGCTACCTCTGTACCAAATTTCATTCCATTCGGTTTCACCATGTTCGAATTAATAGGGGTAATCGATTTTGACACATAGATGGCCGCCATCCGCAAACTATTAGGCTAATGACCTACTAGATTTGTCAAAGGATGCTCCCTCCATAAAGGTATGTTGTTGCAAAATTTGGTAGAGATCGGATGATTAGGTTAGTCTTAATTTGATTTAAGCTTTGAACATTTGTTTGGCCGCCATTACGTTTCCGTCAAGATGGCGGCGATATAAAACATGACATTGGGGTGCCCTTTGCTAGTACTACCTCTGTACCAAATTTCGTTCCATTCGGTTTCACCGTGTTCGAATTAATAGGGGCAATCGATTTTCACACAAAGTTGGCCGCCATCCGCAAACTATTAGGCTGATGACCTATTAGTTTGGTCAAACGATGCTGCCCCCATAAAGGTATGTTGTTGCAAAATTTGGTAGAGATCGGATGATTAGGTTAGTCGTAATTTGATTTAAGCTTTGAACATTTGTGTGGCCGCCATTACGTTTCCGTCAAGATGGCGGCGATATAAAAATGACACTGAGGTGTCCTTTGCTAGTGCTACCTTTGTACCAAATTTCGTTCAATTTGCGCTCACCGTGTTCGAATTGATAGGGGGGACAGACATTCAGAGTACGCACACACACACACACACACACACACACAGACTCACACACATACACACACACAGACAGACACACTTTTTTTCGCCCTGTAGTGATCTCATAAGTCTACTTTAATTTTTTGCAAAAATCGAAAGTAGGCTAAAAATATCACTCTTTCACCTTTTTCAAAATATCGTAGCAAATTAACTAATACTTCAGGATTCAGTTGTCTCAGGATTTGTTCAAATACAAAGTTATTAACAAGAAATACAACACAATATCATTTACCTTGAGCATTTGGATTCGACGAACTTCGATCAACAGAAAATATGTATTTAACCAACTGTTCTCGATCCAAAGCCTAATCTGAGCTTTTGACTCAATCATAAAATAATTGTCAAAATATTATAATCAACAAAAGATAAATTCCATTCCATATGAATTCAACCATTTAATCAATCAGTTATCACTTGGAAATATTATTTAGAAAATTGGAAATATTATTCAGAAAATTTATCATGAAACAATTTTATTTATTATTATCAAAATTTCAATAATTTGACAAAATGTCAAATATGTTAATCTTCAAACTTATTTGCAAAATGTTTATATATTTTTACAGGATCACAAAATCCTCACAGTTTGTAGTGGTTGTTAAGACGTAACAGTTTTAAATAATTAACAGCATAGGCCCATTCGATTTACATGCGACAAAATCACATAATCATAATTAGCATCTAGACAACGGTAAAGTCTTTTCGTAATGAAAGGTACAAGTTGAACAATAACAATACCCGGGCAAGCAATTACTAGGAATACTTCTAGAACACGTGGGTAAACTGTGAATTGACAATGATGGCTCAACCAAATAACCTTTGGTTATATTTCGACGAAAATGTGGCTAAATTCGACTCCTCTACAAAATTCAAAGACATCCAACCTACAATATGATTGATGCTTCATTTCACACAACCTCATTCCTGCGACTTAATTGCGCACTCAGAATGGCATATTTAACTCTTTGAACACACAACAATTATTCTTCCCAAATTATACAGAAAAATCAAGCCTTTGCTTGTTACGACAACTGGAAGATTTATAAATTGGTAAACTTCACAAATGAGTTTACAATAATAATTTTACCATCAGTTTAAAACATGAATAATTCCACACCGTGTCTGTTCTTAGCCAATTGTTTCGAAAGACGTTGCTCCATAATTATTTTATTCTTATACAAACTCTAGCAAAACCCCTGTTTTATACATGCTTTTAGCTTCCCGTATTCATTACTTTCCGTGTCTTCTCAAAGATTTAAATGCATAGTGCAAGCGTGAAATAATTCCTGAATTAACATGTTATTTATTTGTGGGCATGCGTTAACCACTAACCTTCGGAATCAACAAGTATCTGATCTTAGAATATTGTTTCAAATGTCAAATGTATAAATCACATTACATGAAAATGATTATTAGAGATCACAAATATTATTATTATTTTAGAAAATAGAAAAATAATAATTATTAAATCAACATTATTATTATTATTATTATTTCCTCAACAGAAGGATTTATAGTTGTTAAACTGTTCGGAGAATATCATCCTCGACTTCTAAATAATGGATAAATATCAATTCCTCAACTTAATTTTATTTTATTAAATCTTCAGTTACGACGGCTGATGACCGCGATTAGAAAAATATCAAAATTAAATAAATGCTCGTTCTGCTCGTCCCTAAATTTCGAATCATTGACTTCTGAGTTTAAAAATAACTCAGATCAAAGCTTCTATTGCAAAAGAAAAATATTTGCAACAGCAAATAACATATCGATGAATAGAAAATATGTGTTGGTAAGACTGTAGAAAACTATGAGAATATCCAGCTAACTACGCATAAAAATAATGCAATTTGTAGCTTACATTCTTGTAGATCTTGATGCTTGTAATCTGGTCTGAACCAGATTATTCAGTCTTCTTCTTGTCCCCATTAGGACACGTATTTATAATCTTGTATCGGCCTCCGTGTTATACCCACAAGCTGTCTACACAGGCATAGTAGTATTCATTCTTGAAGCCTTAATATCTTGAAGAAAAATGTTTC
Organism: Meconema thalassinum; assembly: GCA_946902985.2. NCBI lineage: Eukaryota > Metazoa > Arthropoda > Insecta > Orthoptera > Tettigoniidae > Meconema > Meconema thalassinum. Next base: position 437,123,076 of record OX336393.1, on the reverse strand, counting down.
CAGCTTCAAAAGCTGAAGTAAAGTTGACAGGTGTCTGATCAAAGTGATCCATGATGAAAATTAATAACATGACCCAACTGTGATATGTTCAGTACTCCCAATACGCTTATAATCTTGTTCAGCACGAGCACTAATTCTGTCAAGTTGGCTGGGCAGAGCTTCTCACTCTTCAGATCCCACAAGGGAAACCTGTATTCCCAATATCGGTTTAAGAATTGTACTTTGCAAGAATGGTAGTAAAAGCACTGATTTATCTTGGCTGGTCTATTAACAAGACAAAAGCTTGTCCTCTGACTGTTGGATTAAATAATCCAGCTTTGAATAATTGTGGACAGAAAAAAGAAATGTTGACAAAGTCTACCATATGTCCAGTTGTAGCAGTAAATAATTACCACGTGCCACAAATTTGTATCACTTCGGTGATAACGTTGACAAGTTCGAATATCACAAAAATGTTTAACACTTTCCTAATACCATTAACCATGTACTGTCGAAAGACAAAGTCCCAGCAACTGTGCTGTAAATAACGAAGACTTTGCAACCATGTGCACGAATATTATAACAGTGTTCGGAGTCGTAGAGTGTTGAGTGGCTAGAGCGCTTACGAAGTACTGCACGTCCGTAGCAACGGAGTGCTGATGGAGAAGTGAACATCCATAGCTCGGTCGGGCGTGCCTTAAATACTCCTCGACTGGCTTCTCGAGGTCACTGCGGAAAAAGGGCTGGAACTAAAACATCTCATATCTCAGCTTCCGCTCGATCAATTTCCTCGAAATAAAGCACTTTCTTCCTCCCTTGTCCGTGCCAGTAATCTGACATAAGTCTCAAGATTCTACTCCGTCGAGAAATATTTAAAGACGTTTAGCCTCGACTATGACGCTCTCGGCCTACGTCACTTAACCACATATTGGCTGTCAAAACCTGCGAAATGTTTCTAAGAAGGTTCGGCGCGCGCTATTCAAACTTTAAATTCTGGAATTAGCATTGTGGCCTGTACCCTCAAATCTAGGCCACTGGATTTGGGCACAGTATATCAAAACTACGGAACGTTAGAGAATGGTTATGTGGAAAACCAGTGTATATAATTAGTTGAGAATTGTAATGTAACCGAGGAACCAGAATCTCGTAAGTAACGAGTTAGCAAAACTAAATTAATGTATATTATTATGAACATATTACATGTAAATATTTCTTTGGAAATGATTTAATTAGTTAAATAATTTTGTAGGATTTATTAATTAATTGTTTTGGAATAGCGTGTGTTTTGTGAGCGGATGTTTTCGGTATGAATGATTGTTCACTGTTAAGAGTAATTGTGGAACCGAATTGCTCATGACCAATTGCGGGGTGCGAATGAAAGAGTGTATAAAAATTTTCAGGATGATTGTTTAAGAAACATAGAAGTTATGTGCACTTTTGTAAGATCTAAATGTTAATTTTACGTGTTTTATAAACGCACTCAAAAGTAGTCTCAATGTGGGCTGGCTAGAATGATTCACCGTTAGAGTTGGAGAACGGTGTGACATAATATAAGCAGGTACAGACTCACTGCCTTGTATAAATTGTAAAACATGTTCCGAGTGCAGCGTGGTGCTCGTGTTTCATTGATGAAACAAGCTAGTGCATGTGCGTTCTCCAAACGCAAGCTAGAGAATGAAATCATGTGTCAGGAATGCCACGAATGTAAGAGCCTTCATTAAACGGTTTTATTTTTACCCAATGTAGGCCTAAAACAAGCCAAGATTTTATGCTCATATTTTTTTTTAACACAGCGTTGTAATAAGATGTGGAGTAGAAAGGAAGTGTGAATGATTGCGTGTTTTTTTTAATTTAATTGTTAAATTAGTTTATTGTTATTTTGTTTATACTAGGTTAGTTTACACCATTGTTAATACATTTTATTCAGTTCGTTATTTGTTGTGTTGGCGTGTGATTCATTTTAAATATATGAACTAGAGTATTGTGGATGTATTGCAGGCGAAGCGGAATTCCCAGTCCCCGAGAAGGTAAGTAAAGGTAGGTGTGCCCCGTGTAGTTGGTTGTTGATCAACAATATTCTTGTAACTGCTGTATGTAAATCCCTAAAGACCATGTTGGAAGCGATTTCTAATGTAGTAATTTGCCGGTGCTGTTAGAAATAGGCAATCCAGCTGGGGCAATGTATATTCCAACAGGCTCCTTTCCGGATTTTCGGGTACAGTAGGAATGGCGCCCTATGAATTTTGGGGCTACGAAATTAGCTTCGTAGTGCCTCTAAAGAAGTTGGTTTGAACATTTCTAGTGAAAGAAATAATTACCAGACTTGTGGGTTGTCTTATCCATTTCGGATGGATGTGAGTCTAATAGGCTTAATTTAAATTGATATTAGGAAGGTTACAGAAGCCTCCGTGGCTTAGGCGACAGCACGCTGACCTCTCACCGCTGGGTCCGTGGTTCAAATCCCGGTCACTCTATGTGAGATCTGTGCTGGACAAAACGGAGGCAGACAGGTTTTTCTCCGGGTACTCCGGTTTTCCCTGTCAACATTTCATTCCAGCGGCACTCTCCACTATCATTTCATTTCATCTGTCATTCATTTAATAATTGCCCCAGAAGAGTGCGTCAGGCCTTGGCAGCCGGCACAGTTCATATCCTCGCCGCTAGATGGGGGGCTTCATTCATTCCATTCCCTGACCCGGTCGGAGACTGGAAGCAGGCTGTGGATTTTAATTTTCAAGGTTACACTCAGCTAAAGATCAGATCTTAGAAACCTGAGAGAGGTGTAGTAGGTAGATAGTTTCGAAAAACGACCTACGATCTGAATATTTATTTTATTTCACCGGTACATGGCGATTGTTAAGGTCATGTTAAAAATAAAGCTAACTTGTTTTGATGATTGTAATGGTAGAATTTCTTTGTGGTAGTATATTTAAAGTGAATCACAGGAGAACGAACATTATGAGTAAGTTTATTTAACATAGGGTGTACAATTAAATTAATGCTAAGGTAATTTAAAGTTACCTTTAGTCATTAAGGTGCTCAGAAATATATATGGAGTAGGACGTTGCTCATATGTTGTTATTTTGCTCTGTTGTCGTTTATGTCTCTACAGCAGTATATAAAGGGTTATTGCAATGGCATCCGAGGATGTAAAGAGAATGTTGGAGGAGATGCAGATGAAGCTGCAAGAAAGTATGAAGGAGAATTTGAAGGAGCAACTGCAGAGCAGATTGAATGTTGTTGAAAGTAAGATAAAGGAGAATTTATCTGCGAATATGGTAGATATGCAAAGTCAATTTCAGGAAGCCAAGCAGGACCCAGAACAACTGAAGCGTGAACGAAAGGAGGACCTTGACCCAGTGATTGTTCAAGTTGTTGATTCTATTACAGATAAAGTCGCAGAAAGTGTCAAAGAGAGTTTCAAAACTGAAATTCAAGAAGTTCAGACTTCTTTAGAGGGTTTACATACTAGTGCCTCTAAAATGCTTGCAAATGTCACGCGTTTACAGGCCAGCTCAGAGCAGATTCAAGATGATGTAAGTGGTGTACGGACAGAGGTCGGTACTGTCCAATCCAAAGTAGATACAGTCCAATTGGATGTATATAATGTCCAAAGTAAAGTCTATACAGTCCAAGTAGATGTATCCACTGTCCGATCCAAAGTAGACTCAGTACAAGCGGATTTGTCTAATGTACAGTCCGATATTGGTAATATCAGGTTAGAGGTTTCCAATGTCCAATCTAAAGTAGATACTGTCCAAGCCGTTGTCACTAATGTTCAGGTTGACATAAACAATATGCAGTCAGATGACACTGATATACAGTCTGACATAGGTAAAATACAAACAGAAGTCAATACGGTATTTGTAGATGTAACAAAAGTCCATGTGGACATTAATAAAATGAGACAAAAGGCAGAGGCTTCTAAAGAATTGTGTACACAGAATATAACTGCTTTAACGACACGCTTTGTTAACGATGCGTTAAAAACTACAGCTTCTCTGGTCGAATTAAAAGGTAACGTAGAAACTTTACGAACGCAGGTCATTGATCACAATAAAGTTCTTAAGGCAGATATTGAGGTGGACATAGCTGAAATGTTAAAAGCTAATGTAGTTGTCTGGAAAGACGAGTGGAACAAATCCAGTGGGGAACTCGTTAAGCAAATCCAAGATATCATAGAAAAGAAAATTAGCCAATACTCAAGTAGAAATTAATAGAGAGGTTATTGAAGTAAGAACGGATTTAGGTAAAAGGATTGATACGCTCACTGAAAAGCAAGTAGAAGATAGAACTCAATCTAGTGAGGATGTGCAAGCTTTGAAAGAATCGTTAGAGAGTAAGACTAAAACGATAGAGGAAAGATTAAACAAGGTTGTCACTAACGTTAATGCCATGAGTGAGGAGAAAACTAATGAACTAGAAGAATACATATCCAAGAAATTACAAAATCTTAATCTAGAAGATGTTGCCAAGCTTAAGACGTATAAGGAAGATTCAAAGACCGAAGTAGGCCTACAGCTGAAGAAGATTATCGCTGAGATAGAAGAAATGGAAAGGGAGTAGATAGATTTCGAAGATTCGAGGAATCAGACTAGAAGAAGTAGCCTAGAAGTGGAAGAAAGGGAAATCAGGCCGGAAGAAAGATTATTCAGGGTTACGGAAGGTTTAGAGGAGAGGAGTAAAGAGCCCGAAAGTTACAATAGAGATTTTCGACCAAACCTTCAGGATTCATATCCGAGAAACGTGACGGTCATAAGGAACTTTGAAGACAAACCGCGTAAGTTCAGCAACCTAGATAGTTTCACACCGATAGAGTACATCAGAAATCTCAAAGATTACTTTATCGAAGCGCATATTCCAAGAGAGAGAGAAATGAAGATCGTAGTACGCTATCTGTCAGATGGGCCCCTTGAATGGTTTTGTGCCTTTAGATATACCTTCATGAACTTCGATGAATTCGCAGAAGCACTGATAAAGCGTTTCTGGTCTATTGAAGCTCAACATTCCCTAAGCGCAGAAGTATACTCACGAAAGTATTCAGGAACTCTTCCTACACGCTACGCAGACATCTTCACGAGTCAGTTAGCCAGACTCAGATTTCTTCAACCCCCGTTATATACAGCTCAGTTGATAGCGATAGCCATGATGCTCCCTGTTGAAATCAGACGTCTAATTATCTCGTCAGGAATCAACGATCTAGCAAGTATGGACGAATTGCTCAGAAAATTCGATTACACGAGCCCGATGCCAAACGTTGTTGCAAAGAACCAAAGGCAAGAATACAAAGACATTAACACAGTATATCTTGACCAAACACAACAGACAGACAATCCGAAAGAACCAGAGAAGGGAAATATTGGTCCTGAAAGGAATAATTATTTCCGTGATCGTAGACCAGTACCCAGATACTGGAGATTACGTGGAGGTCGTCCGTATCAGCAATAGCAAGGACGTAGTAACGATAATAGCAATGGAAACCGTAGAAGTGGTTATTATCACAATAATAATAATAATTACAGATACAATAATACTGGTTATTATAACAGGAATAACAATAGGAATAACCGAAACTATGATCGTAACAGAAACTCCCAAGATGAAATGATGACGAAGGAGAAGTATGATGAACGTCATAAGGAAGCAAAAGAGTATCTCAAGGAGTTGAGAAACAATGAGAATGGTAATGGAAGGGAAAATAAAAGCTTGATTATAGATCCCGGCCCGTCTACTAGTCAGAAGGGGAACCATGAGAATGAGTCTCAGGGACAAAAAAAAAACCAATTTTGAAACGGAATTAGAGGAGACAGGATATACTGCTACACAGAACCAAATTATGATAAACGAAATCTATGAGGTAACAGACCTACTCTTCGAGAAGGAGATTGTTAGAGAAGAAAGACCATTCGAGCTACCGATTATATGTGTTAATGTTGATGGACAAATATACAAGTCATTAATGGATACTGGTGCCAATATGTCTATCATATCGGATGATTGTTATCAGAGATTACCTAAGGGCAAAAAGATGATAGTTTTACACGCATCTACTATTAAAGTGCGTCGTATTTTTCAAGACAAAGCGGTAAAATGCAAAATCCAAGTTTTATTAAACTTTGAGATAAACGAAAGCACATATGAACACATTTTCATTGTGGTGATCAAAATAAATTTTGATATTGTGCTAGGCATTGACTTCATTACTAAAGTTGGAGCAGTAATTGATATGAAAAACCGAGTCATAAAATTTAGTGAAGCGTTAATAAAGACAGAAGAGTTAGAAGAACAGGATTCGAATGACAGTCTAGATAAAGATCATAGGGAAGAAATTATAAACAAAATTATTGAAGAGGTAGAAAATGGAAGGGAAATGCCTACTCTCCAAGGAGATGGGATTGACGAAATTCAGGATGAATTTGAGGAATTAATCAAGGAGTTTAAAGACATTTTTGATGATAAGCCTGGATTGATAAAGGACTACCATTATAAGATTAGGCTTACAGATGAAACTCCTTATCAGAAGAGGATTTACCCGATACCAGAAAAGTACTATGAAGAAGTACGAGGGATACTCAAGAAAATGGAAGCTGACGGAATTATAAAGAAGCAGGCGTCGTCTTACATCAAGCCTATAACTGTAGTCAAGAAAAATAATGGTCAATTACGTCTATGTCTTGACGCCAGGACCATTAACTTAAAGACTTTGCCCGAGTCAGACCGACCGCCTAAAATACGAGATTTGCTCAGAAAGTTCAAAGGAAAAGCCTGTTTTAGCGTCCTAGATTTAACTTCTTCGTTTTATCAGATTGAGCTTGAGGAAGAAAGCAAACAGTACACAGGGTTCCTGTTTGACCAGACGTCCTGTTTTTTTCAGAGAATTCCCTTTGGCATGGTCAACAGTGGCCCAGCCCTGATTAGAGCCCTTGATAACAAACTCACCGATCAAGTTAAAAAGAACGTGCTTTGTTATATAGATGATTTAATTATACCTTCACCAAATGTCCAGGAACATCTTATACACTTGCGTAAGCTTTTTGAAAACCTGAGAGACGCAAATATAAATGTAAACTTCGATAAGTGCCGTTTCATGAAAGAGGAAATTTTCTCGGACACACCATTGACCAGCATGGTTATCACCCGAACTTGCAGAAAGTGGAAGCTGTTATGAGGTTCCCAAAGCCCACTAAGGTCAAACAAGTGCGAGAATTTGTAGGTGCGTGCCAATTCATTAGCAGTCATTGTCCAAAGTATACAGAGATTATGGCACCTCTCTATGACTTGCTAAAGAAAAATAACCGTTGGAGATGGAGCAGTACCGCTGACGACGCGTTTGAGAAAGCTAAGGAAATGTTGAAAAACAACGTGAAATTAGAATATCCGGATTTCGATCGAATACTCTACATAGAATCCGATGCTTCACGTGTAGGCATTAGTGCAGTCTTATACCAAAAGGACGAAGAAGCAAATAAGCACTACATTGCATTCACCGGAAGAAAGATTAAGGAACACGAAGAGAACTACTTCAAGACAGAACTTGAGGCGTTAGCTTTCGTGACAGCTCTTCAAGTGTGGAAAGAGATATTAATCGGACACCAGATTATAATTATCAACGATTATAAGGCACTCCAATTTATGCTTCAAACCGATATGTCGAGTGATAGATTAACTCGATGGGCACTATTCACTCAACAGTTTAATGCTACAATAGTCCATCAGCCGGGTAAGGACAATTTGTTGGCTGACGCATTATCACGTAACCCGGTTAGAAATTTGCAGATTAACCATGTACAATAGGAGGAAGAAGATCAAGAAACCGTTAGGAGATTAGCCCGAATCGGTGTGTCACAGAAGAGACACGCTCCAATTAGAAAAATGTACAGGTTCCTTAAGGGTTACATGGACACAGCAGACCTAGATTATGCTGCTACTCAAAGGCGATCACGACACTTTGTATTGAGCGGAGATCTCGTGTGTAAATACGCAGACTCCGAGCACACTAAGTTTCACATAGTCGTGCCCCCTAATCTTGTCACAAAGTTAGTGTGGTTTGCACACCACTCTATCGGACATGGAGGTTTAGATAAAACCCTCAGTACTCTTAAAGAGAGGTTTATCTGGACCAACATGAGATCCAATAAAGCGAAGATTATAAGATCGTGTGATAAATGCCAAAGAGGAAAATTCGCATCAGAATTGTTCAAAGGAAGACCCAGAGCTATGATACATTCTAAATCACGTGAGATGATGACCACGGACATTTTTGGTCCTTGTCCGAAGGGATAAGAGGGTAATCAGTTCCTGTTAGTGACTGTTGATGTTTTCACTAAATTCGTTACCATGAATCCTATGCAAAAAGCCAATACCAGAAAAGTTGTGAGCAGATTAGAGAATGCTGTGTTTCCGAAGGCTGGGAAACCAGAATATATCTTATCGGACCATGCAGCGCAGTTCACTTCAGCCGAATTCGTAGCAGACATGGAAAGGTTGGGAATTAAGCACATCTTTTCAGGCGTGCGTTATCCAGAGTCAAATTCAAGCGAACGCTATATGGCAGAATTTAGCAAATTCTGCAGAATTTTCTGCCCAGATGATCACCCCAGTTGGGTAAAATACGTGCCAATGATTGAGGATTGTTTGAACTCCACAGTTCAAGAAAGCACGGCAGAAATTCCTATGATTCTTCACTTAGGAAGGAATCCAGAAAGGCCATGGGACAATGTATTTGATTTCATTCCCAGAGATCCTGATTTAGGAAGACAAGCGAGGATATATATGGCGAAAGAAAAACTTCAGAAAGCAGCGGAGAAGCGCTTGAAACGAGTTGCAGGAAAACGTTTCGGTACGCCGTTAGAAATTGGAAATATGGTTTTACTGCGCAGACCAGTGAAAGCGGACGTGAACAAAAAGATGTACCCCAAGTTCGGTGTTATCTTTATTGGCCCGTTCCGCATAACTAATGCTCATGGGAATAACTGTTATGAGTTATTTGATGATGAAAATAACGCTATTCTAGGAAAATTCATCGCTAAGAATTTTAAAATTATCATAAGAAAATAGGCTAAAATAATTCAATATTCGAGTTCAAGTGACATATCAAAAGTCTTGAATTAGAATGATTAAAAAGAATTTGCAACTGTTTTTAACTTGAGATGACGGAGGAATGCCCTCGTAAATTGAATTATTTTGGGACAAAATGAGAGAATTTTCCGTCCCCATGATAAAATTTAACCTGCAAATATAATATCTGGAAGTGTGACTCAGGAGGGTAGTGTTACAAGCTCGAGGCTGTGGGAGAGCCCGATCACGTGATATATTGCACAATATACGCTTCTAGAAGGCTATACTTGGCATAGCAACAGCGAGTTTGGAAATTAATATTATAAATATTTTTTATAAATTATGCTATTGGATCCCAGCCCAGAGCCAATGAGAAGAGGTCTTATTGAAGACGGGATCAACTTCAATTACACAATTTGATGAAATGTTGCATTTAGGCCCTCAGAAGAAGGTTTTCTTATTTGGTAATGAAGAGGATATTAAAAGAAATTATGTCTGATACTTTAAAAACCGCAGATCGGTTAATCTACGCAGTAATAAGCATTAGTATTCTACGCGCTAAAATTATGGTGGGAGATTGATATGGCCGCCAAAATTTCGACTTGGAGGGGGAGATCCAAGGAATGAGGTTCTTATTCCAGCAGTCTTTGAAGAGTGAGGACGTGTTTTTACTGGGTTAACGGAGATCCCAAGGCTTTGTCCGAGTGCGATGACTGTCGACTTGTGGATACGCGAGGATAGCTGGGTGGAACGTAGGAGATTAACGCACTTCCATTTTACGTGAAGTTTTGAGGAACATTGAAATAGTTATAACTCTTATATTATTGAGATCTGAATTTAACTAAGCGAATATATATAAAGAACAGGTCGCATACTACATAAGTCGAGCGTTCTAAATCTTAGCGTTTCGACAATATAAGCCTGTTAAGTCAGATTTTCAAATGTGTTGGAAATAGAGCTGAATATCATTTTAGCTTGCAACGTGACGTTGGCGAACGTAGTTCAAGTAACAGTAGCGGAGAACTTTTAATATTGGCGCAACACATAAACATTTTCAGAATGACTATCATTATTCTTCAAGTGGCCTCATTCAACATAATTAACATTGTTGATATGATGAACTAAATAGTCATGCGCCCAGGGCCGGATTTACCGTAAGGCAAAATAGGCACGTGCCTAGGGGCGCCGCAGTCCAAAGGGCGCCGCAAGGCGCCCCTTCGGTTAGGCAACCGGCAATGATCTGTACTGGAGGCGCCCCGAAGGGCACCGCCGTCAGGCGCCCTCTTTGCTACGGCTTTAAATGTGCTAAGTAAGGATTATAGCAGTATATATGCTAAAATAAATATTTCTAAATGAGCAGAGACATTTAGAAATATTATCGTGTCTTTGTCGCATGCCCTTCCACTTCGCTCTTCGTTATGCCACTCGACGCCCTTTCGTCCCGACAAGTGTGAGAGGGACGGGGAGGCGGGCGAGCGGAGATGTGCTGCGCGCGCTGTTGTTGCGGTAGCTGGGTTTGCTTGCATTGTAGTAGCATCGAAGTGCCCCGCGCCCCACCCCCCTTGCCTGTGCTGTGTGCGAGTTCGAGCTTGCGTTGTGTTGTGATGTGATATGCAAGTAAATATTTTAAACTATGGGCAGCAAAAAGTTGTCTGGTTACCAAAACCGTGTCCGCAAAGCTGAAGAGGATAATAAAGCCGAGGTTACACTATCAAAATGTCGGAAAATAAATAAGATGTTTAGTGCGCGTGTGAATCCTACACCTCCAACGACAAATTCGGATAACAATAACAATTCTTGCTCTGCGGTTCACGACATTGACTGCGATGGAGTTCAGCAACTTGAGGTAAGCTACCGTACACGAATTACTTTACGCAAAGTAGGCCTTTCCCAATAGGCGATTCCTTGATACACTGTTGCACAAAGTAACATACGTAAAATTCAGACTGGCCTCGAAACCGTACCGTGCCTGCAGAGTATATTAAAAGTTGTTCTTTTTAAATTTACTATGTTTGAAGTGCTCTAATTACAGCAGAGTCTGGCAAACTCGGCACTCGGTAACCCGGGACTCCGGATTTTTCGGCCACCCTGACAGGAGAAAAAAATCATGATTTATGTCTGTTTTTGTGTTTCCGCACAGAGCGTTATTATGTTTTATTTCGTCTTCTCCATCAATGGAATACGACGCGAAAGAAGTTGACCTACAGTACATAGTAAGAAGAGAAACGACGACCTGATAAATAAAGGTACTGCAAATGCACAAACTGTTGGCACTAAGAAGTAAACAAACGGTTCTCGCGCAGAGCGTTGTATTTATTTGATTGAGCATTGTCCGCAATTCTGTTTCTTTGCCGTCTTTGTGATGAGGCTTTAAGAAACAGGTTTCAATGCGAAAAGCAAAAGAACATTACTTACTTTTTGCAAAAAAAAAAAAAATGGTAATTTTCATTAAGTGAAAAAGCTATTTGCCTACGGGAATTGTTTTGTACATATTCAAGTACTGTGATTGTAGTGGCTTAATCTTTTAAAACTTGTGTTTCTGTTAAAAACAAATAAATGTACTGAATGGCATTACTTTTAAACCAAAACAAACAGCTTATTTCGTCTTTTTAACACATTTCCCCATAACCCGGCATTTTCGCGAACTCGGACATCCTTCGGTCCACATTAGGCCGAGTTTGCGAGACTCTACTGTAATACGGGATTTTCCTTTTCAGCTCCAACAAGCCAAAATTGATGAAAAGGAGAATGAAAATTCTAGGCCTACATTTAATTCAAATGATACCTTAGGGGGAGAAAGCAACAAAAAATTAAATTTGCCTCAGCGAACAAACAAAATGTTACGGCCAATGGTGAACCAAAATAAAGGTTTCTAGGATTTATGGCGAGCATCGGGCACAAGTCAGAGCAGCGTTTCGATGCAGTAAAGGCTAAGTAGGAAGATCTGGATTTGAAAGTGGAGGATATTCGAGGCCAATCTTACGATAACGCAAGTAATATGTCCGGCGAATATTCCGGGTTGCAAGCTTGAATAGCGGCCTTGAATCTCTTAGCTCTCTATGCACCATGCTCACCCCATTCACTAAATTTGGTTGGAACTCATGCCGCTGAATCTTGTTCAGAATCTGTAAGGTATTTTTTAACAGCTCAAGAACTGTACAACTTTTTTACTGCTTCGACCTACCGATGGAAAATTTCAAAGAACTTTATCGCGCGCGTACTAAAAAGCCCATCAGTGACTCAGTGGTCGGCACGATATGACGCTTGTCAAGCTCTGAGGGAAGGCTGGTGTGGCGTTGTGGCAGCTCTTGAGAGTATTCACGAAGACAGAAATCAAAAGGCAAACACTCGAAGTGAAGCCAAAGGCATCTTAAGCAATATCCTACAATTATAAACTGCTTTCCTAGTTGTTTTTTGGAGTACCATTCTAAAAAGATTTAATACTGTCAGCCAGAAGCTCCAAAAAGTTAGCACTAATTTGAGAACTGTGGTAGAATGTTACTCTTCGTTAGCGGACTGTGTGCAACGTTTAAGAGATAATTTCGATGTCTATGAGAAAGAAGCCAAAGAATTAAGCGGTATTGCTCAATATTCCTACGACCTAAAGAGAGGACCGGAACGAAAGACTAGGACTGATGAGACAAAGCAAGGAGAATACGTACCGTCAGAGGGCTCAGAAAATTTTCGCGTCAATGTATTTTATGTAATTCTGGATGTACTAAGTGCTGAGCTTAAAAGGCGAAGTGAGGCTTACAAAGTCCTCCATAAGAGATTTAATATTCTAGAAAACCTGTTAGACCTAGATGGACCAATGATAAAAAAAAATTCGCTGACGATCTCTCAGAAATGTATGTGGATGACTTACAAAGTGCACTGGCTGACGAGTGCTTGCATTTAAAGGAACATTAAAAAATTGCAGATTTTAAAGGTAGGTCGGCCTCTGAGCTCAGCCCTTTCTTTCATGAAAAACATTTACAAGATATGTACCTGAACGTAAACATTGCTTTACGGATACTTTTCACCATTCCAGTGACCAATATTGTTCTGGAGGAAGATCATTTTCGGTACTGAATCACGTCAAGAAATATTTGCGTTCAGTCACTAAAGAAGAAAAATTAAACTTTATTGCACTCCTAGCGATTGAAAAAGATATGACGATAAACTTGAACTGCGATGCCATAATTAATTAATTTGCCGAAAAGAAGGCAAGAAGAAAACTTTTGAAGTAGTTCTCGTTGTGCTTGAGGCAGGCCCCTTTATGTCTTCATTCATGTTTTTAATCTTCACTTTAATTTCTCTAAAAGATATTGCAGGAAGATATGCAGTTGGCCTTATTTTTATTTTAGAGGCGCTTTGTTCAATTTAAAATTTCGTTCGTACCACTGCTCTTCGTGCGTTTTAAAATTAGTGTGTGTTCTACTATTTTTTTAAAATATGTTTCGTGCTACCGCAGTTCATTCAGTTACAGCAGTAAATTATGTTTTTATTTTTGAAGTTACAATTCATTTTTGTTGTATGAATTAATGCTAGACATTATTTTTGGAAAGGGTATTCATAAAGTGTTTTGGTTGCATAAAAGTTAAACTGTTTCATGTAGTTTTACTCCAAGCTGTTTTTTTTAAATTGAAATGACTATGTTTTCCCTGCGTAAAAATTCAAGCATAAAATTATGCTGTCAGCCATCTGTTTATTCCTTTTTATGTCGAACCTTACCTCATGCGAGTGGCTATGCCTTATCATAAAAATCGGGGGGGGGGTGCTCAATTGAGGAGGGGCGCTCAATGGAGAGGTGCCTATAGCGTAACTTTGGGTAAATCCGGCCCTGCATGCGCCAGAGACATATTCGATAACAGGAGTTAAGATACAACGATGGAACTTCGTTAGACAACGTATTCTTGAATAGAGACGTAGTGTACGGTCCATCTTGTACAGTTTCGTCAGCCTACGAACACTAATGTAACATCAATTAGCAATGGAAATATTTAATTCACCATTTATATGAATATTTCTATAAATTATATTCCAATGATAAGGCTGATACATACTTACGACGGAGAATGAAGACTCTACAGAAAAGATTTGTCAAGATTCTAGGGGTAGCCCAGCAACACAGAAGAATTTGCCAGAAGGATGTCGTTCGAGCCCAGGCGAATGTTGGTGAATTCCAGAGAGGGACGTTTCCTATCTCTGAGGTCGCAGATCCGAGGTTCGAATGCAGATCCATCTCAGTATCTTGTACTGAGGAAACATCTAAAGTATTGTGGGAATAATTACATAGATCCTCAAGTTTTCGTCCAAATAAGGTAGCAGTGTATCTCATTTGTAGTATAGAGCTTGATTAGTGACATTCTGAGCCTACGATATTATTCCATATTTCCATATTTTCACATTTCATGTATTGCACTGTTTTCATGTATTTTACACTTCAGATGTGTGTTAAGATTTTTATGCTTCAAGATTATTTAGGAGACGATTGCCTTTCACCTATTTTTAAATTTTATTCAACGGATCAGTTGTGGAACTGATATTAAAAATTTTGTTTGTGGAATCATATTGCCTCATAGAAGACTAGTTTTTCGACTCTCGAATTTTTAATAATTTTATTTAAACCAAGTATTCTGACATTATTGTCATAGCTTCAAATTAAATTCTCATTAAATTTAATTTGAGCACTTTAATGTAACAACATCTAACTTCAAGAACAGAAGAAACATCGAATGATATTGTTATATCATTATTGTACGTAAACTGTCGACGATCTAAGAAATACTAGTCGTTTGATAAGACCGAAGTCTTAATCTCTATAAACATTCTTTGTGTAGAGTGGAAAAACATTACGACATTGACAAACCTTTTTATTATTTGTAAAGCTGAGAGCCTTGTTCATTTAATATGTTAGAGGAAATACCTTTTGATAGAAGATTATTCAAATATTTGGCAAGGAATTCAAAGCTAGTTTATCCCGGTCAAGATTGAATTCTATTTGACACTATAAATAACATGTGTGTTATTTTACACTATTTGTGTAACATCACGTCATTTGTGGACCTGATATTACAACAATAAACAATTTAAAGCTTGACAAGTGAGGTGAGACAGGAGTATTATTTTTATAACATGTATTTGCGACAGACGAATTAGCAGTTAATTATCTTGTTGTGGAGTAAACATTAGGAGGTTAATCACGACTGTCTAATATCGTTCATTACAATTGGAAGTTTCGTTCGAAGAACATAAGAATGTGTAATTGTAGTTCAGTAGTCATGTGGAATGGTACTGAGGGTCATGCCATTATTTGAGAGAAGTTCCTACAGAAGATATATTAATAACAATTAATCCGTTTTTGGTTATTGTTTAACATAGTGAATGATAATTATTTATATGAGGATTTGTAGAGCTATGAAGAATGCTCGTGCGGGGGAGTTCCGCATTTTAAGAGAAGTCAGAGTATTGTTGTTCTTTGATAAGAAGGCATGGATCATGATAAGAGCCGTTGTATACAAGTAGTCCAATTCATTTGAAGTAACGATTTAGCTGTGTTGACAGGAGGGTTTTAGCGGAAATACAACTACAGAAAGATTGTCTACTCATGTCAATAATACAACTATTATATTTTATTAAACCCGGCGTTATGTAATTACGTACAGTTAGCTTTAATTAGTCGAATGTATTATACCGACAATGTAATGAGACCTATATAAGACGATGTGTAAACAGTATATCAATACTACGGAACGTTAGAAAATGGTTATGTGGAAAACCAGTGTATATAATTAGTTGAGAATTGTATTGTAACCGAGGAACCAGAATCTCGAAAGTAACTTGTTAGCAACACTAAATTAATGTATATTATTATGAACATATTGCATGTAAATATTTTTTTTGGAAATGATTTAATTAGTTAAATAATTTTGTAGGATTTATTAATCAATTGTTTTGGAATAGCGTGTGTTTTGTGAGCGGATGTTTTTGGTATGAATGATTGTTCACTGTTAAGAGTAATTGTGGAACCGAATTGGTCATGAGAAATTGCGGGGTGCGAATGAAAGAGTGTATACAACTATTCAGGATGATTGTTTAAGAAACATAGAAGTTATGTGCACTTTTGTAAGATCTAAATGTTAATTTTACGTGTTTTATAAACGCAATCAAAAGCAGTCTCAATGTGGGCTGGCTAGAATGATTCACCGTTAGAGTTGGAGAACGGTGTGACATAATATAAGCAGGTGCAGACTCACCGCCTTGCATAAATTGTAAAACAAGTTCCGAGTGCAGCGTGATGCTCGTGTTTCATTGTTGAACAAGCTAGTGTACGTGCGTTCTCCAAACGCAAGCTAGTGAATGTAATCATGTGTCAGGAATGCCACGAATGTAAGAGCCTTCATTAAACGGTTTTATTTTTACGCAATGTCGGCCTAAAACAAGCCAAGATTTAATGCTCATTTTTTTAACACAGCATTGTAATAAGATGTGGAGTAGAAAGCAAGTGTGAATGATTGCGTATTTTTATTTTAATTTGATTGTTAAATTAGTTTATTGTTATTTTGTTTATATTAGGTTAGTTTACACCATTGTTAATAAATTTTATTTAGTTCGTTATTTGTTGTTGTTGGCGTGTGATTCATTTTAAATATAAGAACTAGAATATTGTGGATGTATTGTAGGTGAAGCTGAATTCCCAGTCCCCGAGAAGGTAAGTAAAGGTAGGTGTGCCCCATGTAGTTGGTTGTTGATCCACAATATTCCTGTAATTGCTGTATGTAAATCCCTAAAGACCATGTTGGAAGCGATTTCTAATGTAGTAATGTGCCGGTGCTGTTAGAAATAGGCAATCTAGCTTGGGCAATGTATATTCCAACAGGCTCCTTGCCGGAGTCCTAATTCACCCAAGCTCATGTTATTGCCAGAGTCGAGGATCGAACCGATCTGTCATCATTTTGATCTATAATTTGGAAATTGGAGTTAATAATTCATTTTTCTCAAGGATATATTTTGGGAAGCGAATTGCATTATTTAGAAATATTTCTGGAGAATTTTGGTCTATTTTGAGATATTTGGATTTGGAAATTATGTAGAAAATGAAGATTTAGCCAAGGGAGAGTCTGATTATTAAGAGCTGGAAATTTTCAAAAGATCCAAGTTAGCACTCTCAAGACCGGTTTTGGTTAGCCGAGTCGGCAACAACAAATCATGCACACGACCCTTCTATTAGAGGCTAGGACAGGGAGAGTTTTCAACAATAAACTCATAGCCAATCGAATTGGATCACAAAATTTGTGAGGGAAACGTTATTAACCCATATTTGCTTTTATTAAGAGGAATAAGCTCTTCTACAGACCCACAACATTATTCGACACTTATTTGGAAATTTGAAATTATGTGATTTTGGCTAATAGAAGAGAATATAGCATAATTCTATTATAAGTGGTCCGGACGCGAGACTACAACTGGATTTCTAGCGGCACGCGCTTGACCGCCCGCCAGAGCGAGAGAGACTTCTTTTTTGACGCTTCAAGAGCGAGGATCTGTTTTGTATAGTGCTCCGCCAAGCTACGGTAACAATGGGAAGCACGAGCGAGAGACTTTGATAATCTGCGGGAGACGCATCGATCGCCGAGGAAAGGAAGGAGACAGTCCGGCAAAAGTATTGGAGAGAAATATTGAGCATTTAATCCAGCAAGTTCTATAACTACGGCAAACGAACAGAAAGACTACAGCGGTATCGTTATAAATTGTATTCAACAATTCTACGAATACTTCACTCATAGCAAGCCACTAATTTATGAAGCAAGTTACAACATTATTGAAGCATTACTATTCCATTATTTAAGCAGATATTATACTACAATTCACCATGTCTGCAACCACAAGTCAGGGAGGATGTTTATGTTATGCATTCTCTAAGAAAACTTCGATGATTCACTAAAGCATGAATGGAGGATGATCTACACTGTGGACTGGGAAGCTTAGAGATGATCACCGAGTCTTTGGATCGATGTTACCACGACTGCTTCACCAACACGCAGTTCGCTTATTTCCAACAATACTACTCATTCAACTAACAAGATCCAGAAGAGATATAAACCATGGACGCTCATAATTACTTTGATGATGATGAAGAGAAGAAGAGAGAAGTAGATGGTATCCGGTGTTCAATGCTCCAGGTTCCTGTGTCTAGACTGCATACAGTCGGGAAGAGAGAAGAATGTTATGCGGACGGCCAGGAAACAGGTGGTTGCCAGACCAGCAGAGACGAGGTGGCCAGCTGTGGGTCCCGTTACCTGCACGATCCAAGCCAGAAGCAACTTCAGCACGAGACGATGAGGGAGCGGAATATCGAGGACATTCGACTAGGTATTTTCATAGCAGAACGTCATAAAGGCACAGGAATGACTGATCTATCTCTGTAGTTCTGAATGTAGTATTTGTTTGAAATTAGCAGGGTGACCAATTCATATTTTAGATATTTTCTAATAACTCATGATATTACTTTGTCCATTTTGGAGATTTTCTTAGTTACATTTTTATACACGTCACGTGTGTCGTTTTAGACGTGATTCTGATAGTTTTGATCTTAGAAAGTCGTTTAAAATTGTTATAGAAACGTTTTTAATACTCACTTTAAACGAAAACTGTTCTATACAAGGTAATGCTCAGATTGGAATAATTCGATTGGAATGTTTCGATAGAATGGTTTCGATATGAAATGCTCTGATAAATATTTTGATAAATAATCCGTTTGTAAATATAAGTTTACGAATGATATGATAAATTTGTTTATGATATAAACAATATAAATGCGTTGTTAATACTAGAATACTTCGATATTCTAAACAAGATTTATTATAAAGGATCAGAATGTTGTTATTAACTATAAACATTGTTTAACAAATTTTGCAACAATTTAAAGAGTTATAAACAATAACTTTGAAAAGTAAAATTCCAATTAAGGAATATTAAGATTATGTGACGTTAATCAAGTCATGGAAAATTTCTGTAACTATATTATTGTAAAAAAGGATCACTATTATGACAATGGAAGTCAGGTGATGCCGTTAAATAGCAACAATTATTTAACAACAATTTTGTTAACTCGAAATGAAGACCAGAAGACTTGTAGGTCTGTCTGAAGTCAAATATATGTAAATGAAGCCGTTAAATGAATATTGTATTCATAGATGTTTATAAGAAACGGGGAGCGTGATGGCGTAGTGGCTTAGCTGCTCGTCTTTCACCCGGACGGCCGGGGATCGAATCCCGGTGACAGCTGGGCGAAATTTTCATCTGAAAAATCACGTGGCATCAGGAAGGGCATCCGGTCTTAAATCCCCGGCCAAAACCAAAATGAGCCGGGTTGGCTCCGGCGACCCCAATTAATTGGGATAAGCCGTAGAGGATGATGAGATGTTTATAAGAAACGGAATGACGGTAGATATTGTTATTAACTTTGAAAGACGAGCGGACTACAAGGTATTTTGTAATTTACACTCATGTTACGTGGAATTGAAGCATAATGCTATGGTCTATTATGAAAGCATTATTTAAAAGTTACGTGGAATGTTAAATAAAGGTGTACAGCTGTGAACATGAGTATTATGAAAAGTTTAAGCACGATGATTTTAAATTTAGTGAAAGAGGATATTAGGAGTGTTTCATGAAACATGTACACAGTAGTGTCATGTAGTAAGATCACTGATTCTTCTACAGGTGTGTAGCAAGATGGGTTTTATTTGATTGTGAAGGAATTCCGTGCAGTATGTTATGAAAAGTTAAGATGTATTGGAGAGGAAGGAAATTGTGTAATTTTGGAAGCGCTTGAGACGCTATATTTGAGTATTGTTCACGTATTTGAAACGAAGCGAGCATTGCCGTGAGAGCAAGCTATTGCCACAGTGTGTTAAGAAAGTAACTGACATCTAGGAGCGTATTTATGTGTTGTTCATGTCAGTAAGCATTAATGTTATTTCCACAACGTCGTTTATTTAGGGTGTAGTTCCTTCTTGATCTTTATTATTGTAATTAATATTATTATTACTGGATTTGAATTCTTAGAACTATAACTAACTTTATTGTTCGTTAATTTTAGTTCATTGATTGTGACATAATACCCAATATTGCGAGAACTTATCGTTAATGTGAACCAGTGTTTGTTTATTTGTTATGTGGAAGGAAGGTACATTTTTGGAAGAGATAGCGCTAATAGTTTTGACAAATCAGGTCAAAACTAGTTCAAGTTTTTTATACTGCGTTAGACGTAGGTATTTAATCCATGTAAATATGTAATAAATATTATTATTATTATTATTATTTGAAGTAGAATTTTTAACTACGTTTGTCAACGATTCATGTATATATTAGGGTTATTTTATTGTTAAGTGTTTTAAAGCCAACAGCTGATTCTTCTTCTTCTTCTTCCTAGCGTTTTCCCGCTGCTGCAGGGTCCGCTGTTTTGGTCTTGGCTCGCCATTTTGCACGATCTTGGGCATCATGAGGTCTTAAATTGAGAGCCTTCATATCCGCATTTGCTGTATCATGCCAGCGCTGTTTTGGGCGCCCACGTGGACGGTGCCCATTAACTTCAAAGGAGAGAGCGGAATTGGCAACAGTTCCAGGTGCAGCACGCAAGACGTGGCCATACCATTGAAGCCGTTTTTCCCGTGCCTTCTCAGTGATGGGTGCAACTCCTATTTGCTGGCGAACAGAGTCATTCTTTATATGATCTAGGAGTGTGATGCCCATCGACCAACGGAGCATACGCATTTCCATGCTATGTAATTGGCGCTCCGTAGCTTTGTCAGCTGGTCGACATTCAGCACTGTACAAAGCAACAGGACGTACTATCATGCGGTATATTTTGGACTTAAGGTATAGTGGCATCCTTCTGTCGCAGAGTACGCCTGTAACTTCCCTCCATCTCATCCATGCAGGCTTTATCCTACTTCGCACTTCATCACCTATCTCACCATCAGCTTGTAGGCGAGATCCTAGATACCTGAAGCTTAAGTCTTCGTCAATGTCTCTCCATCAACTTGGATGGATCCGTTGGTTGGGACA
Source organism: Meconema thalassinum (assembly GCA_946902985.2). Classification (NCBI taxonomy): domain Eukaryota; kingdom Metazoa; phylum Arthropoda; class Insecta; order Orthoptera; family Tettigoniidae; genus Meconema; species Meconema thalassinum. The sequence continues at coordinate 437,101,986 of OX336393.1, read as the reverse complement.
GTTTCAAGGTATTCGGTCTTCTTTTTGTTCAGTCGAAGACCGTATTGTGAGAGACGGCTGTTCCAATTTTCAACTTGACGCTGCAATCCTATCCTGGTGGTATCAGCAAGTGCGACATCATCAGCATATAAGAGTGTCCAAGGGACATTCCTTTGCAGATCCCGTGTGACTGTGTCCATGACTAGGACAAAGAGCAATGGGGACAGTGCAGATCCTTGGTGTACACCGACTTTCACTGGGAAGCTCTCCGAGGTGCCAACAGCACAACGTACACAACTTGTGGTGTTTGTGTATAGCATCTTGATCCAGCTGATAAGCATTTCTGGTACACCATGGTTACGAAGTGCATACCAGATCACACGATGTGGAACACGGTCGAAAGCCTTTTCAAGATCAAGAAAGGCGATATGCAGTGGCTGTTGTTTCTCGCGATGCTTTTCGATGAGCATTCTGGCAGCGAAGATTGCATCAGTTGTTCCCGCACCCTTGACGAAGCCGCACTGGTTGGTACTAATACTGACGATGTCCCGCAGTCGTCGATCAAGGATTCTCTCAAAAATCTTCATTGTGTGCGACAGGAGGCGAATTGGACGATAATTTGTACATTCTGCTGGATCACCTTTTTGTTTAAAGATAGGTACAGTGATGCTTGTAGCCCAATCACTGGGAACAGTTCCAGAGTCAACTATGGCATTGAAAAAGTTGGTCAGCCAGTTGATCGCGGGTTCTTTTAATTCCTGCAACTTCCAGAAGTCTGCCGGCAGGTCATCTGGTCCTGGTGCTTTTTGATTCTTCATACTCCTAATGGCACTGGTGACTTCCTCAGATGTGATGTGTGAGATAGGACCTGCTGTTGGAGTACCTTCTGGAATAGAGGGATGTGGGAACTCAATGTTGGAAATCTCTTCAAAGTGTTGTTGCCAACGTTTGAGGATATCCTGTTTGTCTTGTAAACGTTGACCATCTTTGCCTTTTATGCACACATAGTGCTCAATATCCTGTACTGACTTTGTTCTAGCTTTGGTCAGCCTGAAGATAGTTTTCTCTCCTTCCTTTGAGTCCAGAGTTGTATACAGGTCATCATAGTGACTGCACCTAGCTTCAGCAACAGCTTTCTTAGCCTCACGTTTGGCTATGGCATACCTTTCCCTGTTCTCTAGAGTCTTTTGTGAGACCCAGTTTCTGTATGCCTTCCTTTTTTCATGCACCTTTTCTTGCACTTGGGGTGTCCATAGCCACGTTTGTTTATCAATTCGGTGGGAGCTAGGTTTTGTTGTACCCAAAGTTGCTGTGGCGGTTTCAGTGACAGATTTACAGAATGTAGTCCAGGTGTTGTCTATCGCATTCAGGTCGATGGGAGGAAAATTTATACTGCCTGCTAAAGTCTCCTTTTGGTCTTTAAGCTTCCACCACTTGATCTTCTCAAGGACATTTATCCCTCTGCCTCTACGATGTTTAGAGATCCTTAAGTCTGCCGTTAGCAACTTATGTTGAGGGGCTACACAGTCATATGGTATGACCTTCACATCTGATACTAGTCGGAGATCACGGTGTCGAACAAGGATGAAGTCAATTTGGCTGCTGTAGTCACCACTGGTGTAGGTGATGAGGTGGTTTATGCGCTTTTTGAAAAACGTATTACCAATAACCAAGTCATTCGCCTCGGCGAAATCCAAAATTTGTGTTCCATCATCATTCCGGGTACCATAGCCATTACCACCGTGGCAGCTATAACCGTCCTTGGTATGACCAACATGACCATTAAGATCACCACAGAGAAGTGGAAACTCATCTTGAGGACATGCTGAAACATGATCTTGTAGCTCTTGCCAAAACTGTTCCTTTTCTAGCTTATCACAGCCAGTTTGTGGTGCATATGCTGAGAAGACACGAAGCCGAGAAGATGCAATGTCGATTGTAATTGACATAAGGCGGTCTGAATAGCGCTGAACCTCAGCAACTCGGTCTCTCAGGCTGGCACAAACGATGACAGCAACTCCATTTCTGTTGGACGTACCATGGTAGATCAGTTTATAGCCATCTCCGATGTCACGAGATTTTTGCCCCTTCCAGCGTGTTTCTTGTACACATGCAATGTCCACTTTCCGTTCTTTCAGCATCGCTGCTAGTTCACGGCTGCGTCCAGTAAGAGTCCCAATGTTGAGCGTGGCGATGCGTAAATTTTGTCTGCTTTGGACTTGCTTCTTTAACTGGTTCCGCCCTTGAACCAGTAGCCCTTGTCCATTTGTCGCGGCGGTCAGGCGAGGCCGACGCGCGTCGCTTCTGGGGGACGCCCTAGCATTATCCGACAAAATTGACGTAGACATGATCCATGGGTTGCGACAGAGTTACCGACCGGCTTGTCGCCACAGCCTGGCGTCGGGCATTTTAGAGCTACTGCCAGCAGGAATTTGGGCCGCTCCTAACATGGAGAACAGACGCCCTTTGCAGCCGCTCGATCCGAGTCAGACGCTGCTAAAAATAGTTCATCCACCTTCTTCGTCGTTGGGACTCGAAGTCTTCATCCGGCGTTGAAGCTGTTGACCATTTTACTCTTCCCCCTCCTCCTTTCTCAACCGGGCTTGGGACCGGCTACGGCGGAGTTAACAGCTGATTATATCAAGCTATAATATTTTACCAAGTTACTGGAAGACTAATTATTTAATTGTTCGAAACCTATATTCGAATTTTATTATGCCTGCAACGATATTCTTACAGAATTTACTCATTGTAAAGTGGATATTTGATCTCCTAACGATGATATTTCTTATTATTGATATTAATATTGTTTATTTGGTGATAGGGAATTCTATCTTGTATATATTTTTTGGGAATAAATCCCAGGCACCGTTGATGCCTGTTTGTTTTTATAGAAACTGATCTACTTTTCATTACGCAATCACCGTGCGATAGTACTATCAGTTAGCAACTAGAACTCACTTAGTCTCAACTTTCAACGTTCACGTTCGAGATCCGAGATTCTCGTACTACCATCTTATTATGGATATAAATTTGTTATGGTAAATGTGTTACTGATTGGTAGTGTTATTGTACGTGTGCATGCGTCAAGGGTTTCCTAGTCATCCGCCCAATAGGGAATTGTTGATGTGTCTAGCTGGGGATCGACGTCCTTACAATCCTTTACCATCTCAGCGGATTTGGGTGGTGTCTAATGTGAGATTCGGGCGAAGTACCTTCTTCAAGGCCACGGCCGCCTCCTTCCCTCTTCCTTGCCTATCCATCCTGACCATCCATTACCTTCCCTCATGAGGCCCCTATTCACTTTACAGGTGAGGCCGCCTGGGCGAGGTGCCAATCACACCTCACCAGTTGTATCCCCGCCGATTAGATGTTCCCAGCTCTAGGACACTTCCCGTCGAGGCGGTAGAGGTGAGTTCCCTCGCTTAGTCCGTGGGTTCCACCAACCTGGAGGGTAAACGACTAAGAAAAAAAGAAGAAAAACGGTAATGCAATGATCAATATAATACATATCGTTATGTCTATGTGGGAACTAGGCAAGCCTCCATGAACTATTGCTGAACACGTTCTCTTTACTCACAAGAGGGCCTATTCATAAGGCATTTTAAACTCAATTTCACGCAGGAACATTATCGAAAAAAAGCAAAATTTAAACGGAACTTTATTCCGTATTGCAGTATTATTCGTACGTGAAAATAAGTCACCAACTTGTGCACAAGTTTCGCGTGGTCGAAATAGTCGTGGTGTTAGCGCCTTTGACTGTTAATCTTGAGATTTTGGGTTCGAATCCCGGACGGGATAGATATTTTTGGTACCCGATTATCGTTTTAAACGATATTTATCATTTCAATATGACTCATTTTAACAGAATTCATTTGAAAACACGTGTTGGTCTGTGAATCAAGAGGTCTGCTAATATGTTTTGAAGCCGCTGGCAGCGAGCGAAGCTAGCAGGCCAGCGGCACTAGGGGACCAGGTACCGCTCTGACTATGCGCTACTCTGCCACGTGTATTTTATTTTAAGGGAAGTGAATTTTGATTTATTTTATAAATATAGTAAGGTTCTTTAATATAATAATAAAGTTCTTCCGCCGCAAGCGACTGCGTGTATAAATTGATAAAAGGTTTTAAGTTGGCATTATGTAATAATTTGTAAAGTAAAGTAAAACGATTTATTATTTCTAGGTTTCGGGGAATAATCAGTTGTCATAGCAGACGACCTATGTTAGCCTGATGTTCTGGGTCTGATATGTGACGTGCGCCATGGCCGGCGTTGCAATAACTTCAGCTTAGTAATAATAATAATAATAATAATACATTTGAGTTGAAAAGATGTTGTTGTTTGAGTCTTCAGTCTTTTGACTGGTTTGATGCAGCTCTCCATGCCTCCCTGTCCTGAGCTAATCGTTTCATCTCTACATAGCTCCGACACCCTACATCGGAGGCAATCTGTTTAACATATTCTAACCTTGGTCTACCCCTACAGTTTTTGTCCTCGACCCTTCCTTCCATAACTAAGCTTGCTATTCCTGGGTGTCTTAGTATGTGTCCTACCAACCTATCTCTTCTCTTCATTAGCAGTCGCCAGAAACATCTCTCCTCTCCCACTCGTCTTAATACCTCTTTGTTTGTAACCCTATCTACCCATCTGATCTTCATCATTCTCCTGTAACACCACATTTCAAATGCTTCAATTCTCCTCTTTTCTGCTGCACCAATAGTCCAAGTTTCACTTCCATAGAGCGCCACGCTCCAGACAAAGGCTTTCAAAAATGACTTCCTAATACCTAAATCTATATTCGATGTCAGCAGATTCCTTTTTTGTAGAAATGCTTGAAAAGATAAGTTATTAGATTAATGTACTTTAGGAAGGAAGAACAGAACTCTAGTGGATTGGTTTGGTTAGAATGAAAGTTGATAGACCTTTAGTAGGTATTCTGTTAAAATAATAAATAGATTTTAATAAGCCTCGCTGATAATTTGGGGTAAATTTACATGCGAATGACCTGTACTGAGTTGTGAGCTAGCTGATGCGCTGTGAATGGCTGTATTTGAACGAGCTCCCTGAGCGGGCAATTTTGCTGGGCTGTGATTGGTCGATAGTGTTTTGCTCGTTTAGAGTATTTCCGGTAGCGAAATTGTGGATTTTGAATTAATTTCGTGTAATTGGGAAGTGTATCTACGCTGTAGAATAGTTTTGGTTTGAAAAATATCGATTCACGTCCCGTCACTCATTTGTTGAATTTACTCGTGCGCTACCTATCATAAAATGTATTTACTATATCAGAAACCTTCGCGGGAGTGGAAACAACAATTCACCAAAATTTTATCGCAATCGGAGGAATGGTATATGAACGCATACGGGACTTTGATGAAATTATTCGCGCCGTCACTCATTTGTTGAATTTACTCGTGTGCTACCCATTGTGATATGGATTAACTAAGTCATTTTCACCTCCTTTATCCGATTTTGCCCATTAACGAATTTGACTGACATTTTGAATGGTTATACTTTATGTATACAATTTGAAAGTGATTGGTGTACACAACAACTCACTAGAGTTTCATCGCAATCGTATGAATAGTTTATGACCGCATACGGGACTTTGTTGAAATGATTTGGGTACCGTCACAGATTTTTTGAATCTACTCGTGCGCTACGTATTGTAAAATGGATTTACTAAATAAAAATTATTCGCAGGAGTATACACAACAACTCACCAAAGTTTCTTCGCAATCATATGAATCATGTATGAACGCATACGGGATTTTGTTGAAACGATTCGCGCGCCGTCACTCATTTGTTGAATCTACTCGAGCGCTACCGATTATAAAATGGATTTAATAAGTTAAACACCTTCGCAAGAGTGGGAACAACAATTCACCAAAATTTGATCGCAATGTAATGAATGGTATATGAACGCTTGTGGGACTTTGTTGAAACGAATCAAGCGCCAGCCAACACTCATTTGTTGAAACAACTCATGCGATATCTATGGTAAAATAGATTTAGTATGCCTATAACCATTCCGGGAGTGTGCACAACAACTCACCAAAATTTGATCGCAATCAGATGAATGGTGTATGACCGCATAAAAGACGAACAAACAAATTCAGTATTTGTGCCAAAGGGCCCAAATGAAGGGAATGGAGAGGGCTGTCCAAAATTTCAAGTAGATAGCGTTACTTGTCTTGTTCCAAATGTTAAGCATCTACTCGTGCGCTACCAACTGTGAAATGCGAAATTATTCTGAAACGATTCGCGCTCTAATACTCACTTGTTCACACTACTCGCGCGCAATCTATTTTAAATTGGATTTACTATGCCTATAACCATCCCAGAAGTGGGCACAACTCACCAAAGTTTCATCGCAATCGGATGGATGGTATATGAACGCTTGCGGGACTTTTTTGAAACGGATCACACGCCAAAACTCATTTGTTAAAACTACTCGCACGCTATCTTATGTTAATTGAATTTACTATGTCTATAACCATCCTGGGATTGTGCACAACAACTCACCAACATTTGATCGCAATTGGATGAATGGTCTATGAACGAAAAGACGAACAAACAAACAAACTTTCAATTATATATTTATATATAATAGATAATCGGATACGGAGATGCGAAGTGTCATATGACTCGGAATGCCCCCCCCCTCCCCCTCCCCCCCCCCCCGTTTCCCATGGAGTGCTTAATTGCACTCAAGATTCCGATTATTGGTTCGCGAAATATCGGGTTGGACTCTCGCGGCGGCCATGCCACTAAGTAGGATTCCTATAGAACAACTACTACTATCGGCGAACTATCGATCTATTGAGGAGCGCAGCGAGAGTCAAATCGTTTACGATCCATCATTCAGAGTACAGCCCGTTTTAGAATGTATTTATTTACGATAGTCACGTAGAGGTACAAATTCACGTGTCTCTCCACTGCAGTTGGGACAAAAGGATTGCTGTTCTCAGAAATTATCTAGCGTATTTCGCCGTTACAAAAGCGGAAAATTTGAAAACAAGAAGGAATCTAACTTGTAAGAGTAATATTAAATATTCAAAATTATTTTTTCTCGCTTTTCACGGTGGGTCAGCAAAATATTTTGGCGGGCCGGACGTGGCCCGCGGAACGCGTGTTGAGAAGGCTAACATCTATTTTAACATCTATTTTGAACTCTTGTGAAAGTGAGAACTCATAACTAGGGCCCGGATATTGATGACATGTCATCTTTTTACTGAGCTGTCTAAAACAATGCTGAAGTACATAGAAACTCCGGACGGGCCACCCCGTCTTCAAATATGTGATTTTTATTTTGCATCTTTTTGCAATTTTCCTATTTTTCTATTTTAAGAGCATTTTTTAAGTTTAGTACATTACTTGGTCTTATTTTAGAGAAAACGGCATTTTGAAGTTGTTGTTTTTCCCCCCAGTTTTGTCATGTCACAGCTTTATATGAGGGAGTTACGTCTCTCAGAGTTAATAAGAAGCTATAGAGCATCCAGCGTTTAGAAAAGACTGTGGAGCCTTATGGCGACAGTGTTGCTAACTCTAGACAGAGGTAGCACTGACGTCATACGTTATGTTCACCCGCTTCGAGTACTGTCCTTTCAAAAGTTAGCACAGGAAGGAGCAGTTTTGCAGGTGTTAACGGACTGGACCAGTATTAAGGATACCGTACGCGAAGAGAACCAATAACGACATTCATTTCGTTATGATATGACGCATTACTGATTGACAGATGTCAAGAGCACAACCCTTCCTTCCGTCTCGGATGTACTGTATGCTAACGATGTTAACAATTTTTACGTCAGCAATAGCCTACTGTTGATCATCACTTTTTTTTTGTTATTAGTTGGGCTATAATTTTGTTTCTTTCAATCTATTGTTGTTGGTTTGTTTAGATTAATATTTTTAATATTGTAGTGAATTAGCCGTGTGGTTAGGGGCGCGCAGTTGTGAGCTTGCATTCGGGAGATAGTGAGTTCGAACCCAACTGTCGGCAGCCCTGATTCGATCGAACAGAAAATAAAACAGACACACAACAATAAACCAATGACGGATAGTGCTTCAGTACTTATGTTGCCGGCGGAACTGAGCGCGTGCTCCACTCCGGGCGAGCATGCAGCTCTGGACGAGGCTTTTCTTTTTCTAGTGTGCTAACCTCAAAAATGTTTAAATCACTAAGACGTAATATAAACGATACTTTATGCTATAACAAAGGTAATCAATTGGCAGATAATTGTAGGAAGCTATTATGACGAAAAATATATATGTTCAGAGTTCCTTCATGTAAAAGGTGAGGTAACAAAACCAGTGTAGGGGGAGTTCCGTTAAGAGTAAAAGCCCATAAGACCCACAGTCTTTTCTAAACGCTGGATGCTCTATAGTAACTGATACAAGATAAATTAAAATATTGAAATGTTGATTCCATTTCCTCAATCAACTGGGTGGAAACTAGTCTTAGCAACAATCGCGGCGAAATTGCTGCGGGTTTTGCATCAAAAGTGAAAAAATTGCTGGGCAAAATCACCGGGTATAAAACATTTTGCAAATTCTCAGGCATTCTTTCTGGTGAAAACTACTGCATGGATGTGATTGAGGAGGATTTAGCAGCAAACGACCTTCCTCACTTCAAGTACGCTCCGATCACATCAGTTGATGTTGAACGCAGCTTTTCGAGATATAAAATCTAGTTGGCTGATAACCGCAGATCATTTACATTTGACAACATCAGAATGACATTCGTAGTGCAGTGCAACTCAGACTAATGTGAGCCTTTTGTTAGGTGTTAGAAATCTATTTTGATTGACTTTTCAGTTTGAGCTTAAGATGTCATTTTTGAAATATTGTGAGTTTATTATTATAAGATCAATTTCTCCATTTTATAGTGCATTTTTCGAAAGTTTAGTTCATTTATTACAGTCATTTTTGAAATTTTTAAGTGCGTTTTTTTTACTTTTTACGGCATCGACATTCGGGCCCTTCTCATAACGCTTCAGCTATGTTGACATCAATATGCACAACGTGTGCACCATATCACCTTGAACTATCTTGGTTTGTGAAAGTGGTGCTTGCTCAAGTACCCTTGAAGAAAGAAGATAAGAATATTAGAATCATTATAATTACTGAACTGAGCAATGAGATATGACTCGTTGGGAAGATAAGAATTATCTGTTAACTCTTGCATGCCTTATATAGCGTTTAACAATAGTTATATTGGCGAAATAGCCTGCAGTACTTTCACTGCCACTGAAGGATATCCCCCACCCTATGGCTCACAGCAGTGGGCCGTGGGTTGGCGACCACGGGACCCCAGCTGAGTCCGGCATTGCTCCCACTTACTTGTGCAGGGCTCCTCACTGTCACCTTTTCTTTCGGTCTCCCTTGGCCAACTCTTGTTCTCTTCCGACGGTATTAGGGTATCCGAGGCCTAGGGAGTCTTTCATTTTCCCACCTTAATTGGCTATTCTCTCATCTTTTCTGATCCCTCATTCTTTGAGGGGTCAGACCTCTTGTTTTTCTTTTCCTAATATCTCCTGCCTTCCGCTCAATGCCCTCAAAGAGGCAGGGTGTATGTAGCCCCACCACTTCTCGTGCACCATGGATAGTGCTACACCCTCAAGGGCTCACGCCTGGTGAGCTCAGGATTTGGCGATCCTGGAGGATGCCTGAGCTTGGTCAAGTTTCTCCCCTTTTTCCAGTGCCTTTGGGACGGAACCCCCCTCTTTCCTTCTGCCATTCCTGGCTCTTCTTCCAAGTCCCTCAATTCTCATTCTTCGATGGTTGAGGGCATTTTCTCTCCTCCCGTCTTATATTTACACTAGCAGAAGTACCCATTCTTCGAACGGTCTTCGGTATTAATAACCAGATGTTATCAATTGAGCTACTGTTGCAATGGATAGGGGCTTGGAACCTCTTTGCCGACAAATGATTAGTTAAAATGTGCTCTCAAACTAAATTTACCTAACGTGTTCTTCCTGACGTGAAAATAAAATTGAAAACCTCGTAGACGAATCGTAATACATGTCACATACGAACCGACCCAAACCGTTGTGTCAAGTTCCCATCCACAGGAAGACCCCTTTTATAAATTATAAAGGCTTGTGGTGCATGAAAATTCAGGTTCTATTACCCCATATTGCCCATATTGAAACATTTCACTACTCAGCCTTTTATAAAAAACAAGATGTTCAGTAAAGAACATATAGCCTAATTTCTCCTAAATGCATGGGTATTGTTATAACTCTTTGTCCTTTTCAAGGAGTATAATTGAATGTTGGTTGTAGTAGCTTGTTGAAATACAACGTGCTATAGGGATATTAAACATGAATATGAGGAGCCCTTTGCTAGTGCTACCTCTGTAAAAAAAAATCATTCAATTCGGTTTCACCGTGTTTGAATTGATATGGGGAATGGATTTACACATACCTAGCCACCATCTGCAGTTTGGTCAGGATATGCTTTCCACATAAAGATATGTTGTTGCAAAATTTGGTAGAGACTAGATTATTAGGTTGGTCGTATTTACATTTTAGCTTTTAACATTTGGGTGGCCGCCATTACGTTTCCGTCAAGATGGCGGTGATATAAAACATGACACTGAGGTGCCCTTTGCTAGTGCTACCTCTGTACCAAATTTCGTTCCATTCGGTTTCACCGTGTTCGAATTGATAGGGGGAATCGATTTTCAAACAAAGATGGCCGCCATCCGCAAAATATTAGGCTAATGACCTATTATTTTGGTCAAAGGATGCTCCCTCCATAAAGGTATGTTGTTGCAAAATTTGGTAGAGATCGGATGATTAGGTTAATCGTAATTTGATTTAAGCTTTGAACATTTGTGTGGCCGCCATTACGTTTCCGTCAAGATGCCGGCGATATAAAACATGACACTGAGGTGCCCTTTGCTACTGCTACCTCTGTACCAAATTTCGTTCCATTCGGTTTCACCGTGTTCGAATTAATAGGGGGAATCGATTTTGACACAAAGATGGCCGCCATCCGCAAACTATTAGTCTAATGACCTATTAGATTGGTCAAATGATGGTCCCTCCACAAAGGTATATTGTTGCAAAATTTGGTAGAGATTGGATGATTAGGTTAGTCGTAATTTGATTTAAGCTTTGAACATTTGTGTGGCCGCCATTACGTTTCTGTCAATATGGCGGCAATATAAAAACTGACACTGAGGTGCCCTTTGCTAGAGCTACCTCTGTACCAAATTTCGTTCTATTCGGTTTCACCGTGTTTGAATTAATAGGGGGAATCGATTTTGACACAAAGATGGCCGCCATCCACAAACTATTACTCTAATAACCTATTAATATGGTCAAAGGATGCTTCCTCCATAAGGGTATGTTGTTGCAAAATTTGGTAGAGATCGGTTGATTAGGTTGGTCGTAATTTGATTTAAGCCTTGAACATTTGTGTGGCCGCCATTACGTTTCCGTCAAGATGGCGGCAATAGAAAATATGACATTGAGGAGCCCTCTGCTAGTACTACCTCTGTACCAAATTTCGTTCCATTCGGTTTCACCGTGTTCGAATTATTAGGGGGAATCGATTTTCACACAAAGATGGCCGCCATCCGCAAAGTTAGTCGTAATTTGATTCAAGCTTTGAAAATTTGTGTGGCCGCCATTACGTTTCCGTCAAGATGGCGGCAATATAAAATATGACATTGAGGAGCCCTCTGCTAGTACTACCTCTGTACCAAATTTCGTTCCATTCGGTTTCACCGTGTTCGAATTATTAGGGGGGATCGATTTCACACAAAGAAGGCCGCCATCCGCAAACTATTTAGCTAATGACCTATTAATTTGGTCAAAGAATGCTTCCTCCATAAAGGTATGTTATTGCAAAATTTGGTAGAGATCGGATGATTAGGTTAGTCGTAATTTGATTTAAGCCTTGAACATTTGTGTGGCCGCCATTACGTTTCCGTCAAGATGGCGGCGATATAGAATATGACACTGAGGAGCCCTCTGCTAGTACTACCTCTGTACCAAATTTCGTTCCATTCGGTTTCACCGTGTTCAAATTAATAGGGGGAATCATTTTTCACACAAAGATGGCCGCCATCCGCGAACTATTAGGCTGATGACCTACTAGTATAGTCAAAGGATGCTCCCCCCATAAAGGTATGTTGTTGCAAAATTTGGTAGAGATCGAATGATTAGGTTAGTCGTAATTTGATATAAGCTTTGAACATTTGTGTGGCCGCCATTACGTTTCAGTCAAGATGGCGGCGATATAAAACATGACACTGAGGTGTCCTTTGCTAGTGCTACCTTTGTACCAAATTTCGTTCAATTCGCGTTTACCGTGTTCGAATTGATAGGGGGGGCAGACATTCAGAGTCCAAACGCTCTCTCACACACACACACACACACACACACAGACTCACACACATACATACACACACACAGACAGACACACTTTTTTTTCGCCCTGTGTTGATCTCATAAGTCTACTTTCATTTTTTGCAAAAATCGAAAGTAGGCTAATAAATGGAATGGCATTGCGTCTTTCAGCAATAGATGGACTTCTGAGATTGTGTTGCCATGGTTACCGGCTTGCATTCTTTCATAGTTTATTAAGTGAAATTAGTTTCCTGGGAATATCTCCAAAACTGTTGGTTTTAGGGCCTTAATATGTGGTTTTCGGGACCCCGAGTTTCGTTTCTCACATTGAGGAGCTGAAAATTAGCTTTGTCTCAGCCTTCTACGCCTATTTCAGCATGTATTTTAAGGGGGTAGGCCCCCTTTTATGAGAGGTACGGAGAAGAGATACAGTACATCACTGATTAGTGTCATGCCTCTGATGGATACCTGTATCAAATTTTACGACGATCCACCCAGCCGTTCTCGAGTTATAAGGACACAAAAAATTGTCCACAGACAGATAGACAAAACTTTATTTTCGCGTGCACACTCCCTGAAACAGTCTGAAATGCGCAAATATCGCAAATTTCCGTGGAAATTCAGAAAAAAACAGACAAACATTCATTTATATATAGTGTGCCCAATCAGTCACGGCAGTCTGGCATCGAACTCAGGTCTCATCAGAGAGGACCAGGCACATGGTTATGCCTAGAGTCGAACCATTGATCTCTGAGGGGGAGCAATTACAGGGAACTCAAAGAGCAATGACAGGTATACTGACATATAATAATGTAGCGTGATTTCACGATCTATAGGTGAACATCATAGCAATTTAAGGGAAGAATTGTAGCCAAATGCAAGGAAATATACATTTTCAGAGCATACGAGAATGAGAGGAGGCCAGTTTGAAGTTTTACAAATTACCCTTAGCAAGTGGGCGGAGAACTTAGGCGCCAAGCGCACTATTTACGTCTGGAGCGGAGAGACAGCTCAAAATTAATGACCCGGGTATTCACCGCTTGACAACGATGAAACTTAGAGTAGGGATGATGGCCCACGGAAATTAATTAATTACAGCCAAGTGGAGTATTGAAATGCATTGAAATATACACCCAGGTGAATATATTCACGGAGAGGTAATTTAGGAGTGGTTTTTCACCTAAATTAATGCCTATATCTCCAAATGAACGAATTACAACCTAGCTTACGCTCAAGAGCCGTGATGTTGTGACCAGCCAACGGGGAACCACCACAGTAGCGTCCTGACGCGCTGAACTAAGGCAATTAATTGTAATTAATTGGCCGAAGCGATCGCCGGCACGCGAATGTTTTTGAAACCTCCACACCTAAATAAACAAGATGTAGATGTCATTTCGGCTGAAGAGGTATTATTTCAAGAAAGGAGTCGCTCTCATGTGTCCAGTGGACTATTTTGTACGAGAAACCTTTATATAGGGGGAGTAAGACAAGCCAAGCCAGTTGTTCTCCAGTCATCTCAGGTCATCTCAAGTTGTTAAGTTGTTGTTCTACAGTATACACGTAACTAAGACGCTGCCAATAAGCACGCCAAATGTTAAAGTATCAACGCTCCGCCGTTGAAGAACAATAGAAGCAAGTTATAAGCTTCATAAGTAAGCATGAAGCGCGTCGAAAATAAATTAACATAGATATTTATCTATTATTTGACGCAAATATAAATTCGCCATAGCGAAAAGGGAACTTATAATGTTTTTGAACAGTTCTTATACCGGGAGGTATTGTCAGGATTGTATGACATTATCATCAGAATCACTACAATAATGGGAGCTTGGAAATCATTGCCACCTTATCTGGATAGTGAGCTGAACAAGATTGCAGGGAACGAGGATCGAACGTCCGTAAAACGCTGTTAGATTTCACGTAGACCAGCGGTTGTCATAATTGCATCGCATCTCTGAGATCAGGCGTAGGAGAAGTCCGATTTAAGGATCGACATGTGAAGTAGTGGATAAGTGTATATAAATTGTGTAATAGTGATTTAAAAGTGTTCATGTGTACAGTGATTAATATGCAGTGTGTAGCAGTGATAGAGGCCACTGATAAAAGTATGTGTATCATGTGGAAAATGTGTGAATCTAAGTGTTGTGTAAAGGATAACATGATGGCTTAAATCAAGCGTCATGGTAGCGCTAAAGCTGAAGCGCTGGCACTATCCAGCAAAAAGGAAAAAGTGAGTACCCATTTTTATAATGTCATTATAACTAAATAGTTCACCATGTAACGATTTATCACTTGGAGAATAAGATGTAATTGTCACTTACTGAACGAGTTTTCACCACTCGTCTTGAATAAAATATGGCTTGGAAGGTGATTTGTTTAGGACCCTTTAGGTCGAAAATAGTGATGGATGTAACGGTAACGTTAAATGAGTAATAATAATAATAACCTGGGGTCGGCAACAGTAAAGTAATAGGCATTTTTGGCCTAAATAATGTTCAAATAGTGTCATGTCTATAATAAAGATACTGTATTTTGGTAAACAGTAAGGAAGTAACGTGGAATATAGCGAAATACGAGAGTTTTTTCAGTGTCAGTGAAATATGTATGAATATTTGATATGGTCAATCCTTAGGATTATGTTTGAGGACCATTAAAGTAAAGAAAGCCAGTAAATTTATTACATTTGTGTTAGGAGCTATTTAAAGCTTTGGCTTAAGTGGTATGACAGAGAGAACGCGGGTGCCTTAATAACTGAGTCATCTATGTGAAGTATTGTTTGAGCCGCATATAGCGTGCAGAATTAACGTAGAATCCAGTGATTTACGTAAGATAATTGCGGGGACCAACTAGTATAGCTTGCGCGTTAGGTGAGAAGTTGGCTGAATCTACGAGTAGTATCGCCCTTGAGCATACTGTATTATTCGCAGCGAATTGGACAGAGCCTGTCTGTATCCAACGCTTGCATGAATTATGGCCACTATTGACGTCCGTCGAGACGCAGTGAGCATGTGTATCAATGACCTACCCTGAGAGGTAAGGATCATATTCGTCGTTTAGACACGCAGATTTCCTTATATTTTATTGACAGCTGCTGGTGAAAATCGTGGATTTTCACTATGATGCGCGTCTAAAGCCACTAGTAGTCACCATAGAACGGCAAGGCTATCACTAGAGTTCCATCCCCAGCCATGAATGTTAATTAAGGAGCCAGTTGAGCCCAAGACACTATAAAGATAGGTGTTAAATAATTAAATGACTCAATTATTTAGGAGCCACACTTAGCGTAACTCCAGTACTGCGATTGTAAACAAACTTGACCTTGACAGCAGCAGAGAGAGGTGGGGTTGTAGACCACTTCTGCGGCAGCCATCTTGACTAGCCAGCTGGAACGAATTTTATTTCCTGCTGAGGGGGAGGAAGGTCAGTCGACCGGTCCCTTGTAAGTTAGAGTCACAATAGGACACTGAGGAATCTCGGTATTTCAATATGCAATTAAGATATGAGTATTATGATGATGCCAATTGAATTGAACGATGGGGTGCAACTCACATACGTTGTTGGATCATAGAAATCAGATAATATTTGGCTCAGTTATTCTGTGAGGAGGAAAGCTGAACCAAAATAATGTAGGCATCTTCTTTAGAATGCATTTTGCCAGTTCCTGCTAACTTATGCAGACGGGTATGTGTTTTTCCCAGAACATGACACATTTGTAACGATGATAAGCCCGACAAGACCCAGAAAATCGTTATATGGTGAAACTATAAAATATTCTATCCATGTTTATTTTGGAGGGGATAAGTACCACTTTTCTTAAAGCGTTCATATGGATGGAAAGAAGGAAGATGATTCACACGACACAACAAATATTTGTTAATGATTGCAGAAAATAATGAATTTATGCTAATCAAGGTAAATGCCATAAGAAACGGAGTAATGTTTTATTAATATCATTTTTATGTGATATGTGATTTTTGTGTTATGATACTCCCATTAACTAAGATTGTGTCACATGATGAACACTATGGAAACCCATTGAAGTCTGAAAATATCATTGACAGGATGCTAGAATTAGATTTGAGTGCAGTGTAGCACTATTTTAAGAAGAAAGCTCACAGAATAACCCTATTTTCATTTGTGGGAATTAAATATAATTTGTCCTTTATTTGTATTTGTTGTATAGCCATGATTTTAGACCAGTAAATAGTTCATTTTAGGAAAATGTTGTGTATTTCCTGTAGAGTAGTTACCTGGTAGACTCAAATCCTGAACATGTGGTCGTATGGTGGGCAGGAACGTCCCATACCTCGAAAGACCGTGAGTTAGTTGGGATACGAACACATGGTCCACATGATGACAGTTGGGTACATGGAGGAGATGTCTCTGTACTAGGATTGAGTCACAGGTACTGCTAAAAGTCGGCCAAGATATTAATGGTAGAAGCAAATACAGCATAGAAATTAGGATACAATATTAAAGGCCGCGTTCCATTTGTTATTAAGCCATCACGTAAAATAAATGTTGATAATCCTCCATAAAACATGCTCATAAGTTAACTACCACATAAGCATACCACCCTAAATCATTATCATGGCGAGACCCAAGTGGGGCATTCGACAGTACAACCGAGACCTTGGATGGTTACTGCGATGTCATAACGAAGACCACCTCACATGATACTTCATTATCATGGCGCCCAGTACGTGGATGGCTTATGGGATTCAGAAAACCCCATAATAATAGCATGGTTTTCATGGGGAAAACCATAAAAATAATATTTTTCCTCAAACTTTGTGTGAGCGATTGTGAGTCTTTCTAGATGATATTCAGACGTCAGACACTGTTGTCAGACGGGTACGAGGGTCTATACCCATTCCATAGTTAGTTTAGACATTTTGAAATATGTTGTTGTTGTGGTCGCGGGATCGGAATCCTTTTCTTTCCAATAGAACGCGCCAGCATATTCAGCTGCGGCCTACCTGAATCTCAAATTAAGAAGTACAGGATGGCTGGAACTGAAGACGTACTCAGGTGTATTGCTGAGTTAAAGGAACATTTTGATAATTCTAATGCTAAGAATAAGGAAGAATCTAAAGCATTTAAAGACGAAATAGCAGATAGATTGGCTACAATAAATGTACAATTGGAGGCTAATCAAGCCGAAGTAAACACTAGACTAGAGGCTAATCAAGCCGAAGTAAATACTAGACTAGAGGCTAGTCAAAAGGAGGTAAGCCAGATGTTGGCTACAGTCAATACTCAATTAGAGGCTAATCAAGTTACAATAAACACGCAATTAGAGTTAAACCTAATAGAGGTTAATAAGAAAATGGATGACGTTAAAGAGTCTGTCCAGCGTGAAGTAACTAAGAATATTGTTAGCGTGGTCTCAGAAATGCAAGATGATAACAATAAACGCTTTGAGTCTATAGAATTAAAATTAGAGAATAACCTGCAAGCGTGCCGAGAGTCACGGCGTGAAATTAACGATAGTTTAAGCAGTATGTCCATGGAGCTTAAAGACATTCGAAGTCAGAATGAAGCTAATACTAAACGTCAACTAGAGCAGTTTAATACGTTCACTCAGACCGTGGATCAAAGGTTCGAGGATAGTGACGTAAAATGGAATACGCGAATGGCAGGTTACGCCAAGGCGGTAGATGAAGCCTTAAGAAAACAGGATCAGAATATCCTTGACCAATGCAAGGAAATTCAGGAAATAAAAACTTCTGATCAAGAGAATAAGGAGATAATGTCAAATATGAAGAGACATGTCGGGAAAGTGCAGAAAGAGTTGGAACAAACTCAGAGCGACTTAGCAGTTATCCATAAAAGACAGGATGAGGACCAGGGAGAAATCACGAAAATAAGGACTGAAATCTCTCATATACAAGGTCACATTCAAAAGGAAGTTACAGGCTTACGAGAAGAATTAGAACTTCGAAAAGGCTTAAAGACTGAAGCCAGCGATAAGACTCTTGCCGAAGTAAGAGAGAGTCTAGCAGGGGAAATTATCCACCTGAAGGAAAACCTTAAGGATGATAAGGAAAAGGTATTTTCTATGGCAGAAAGAAACCGAGATCGCCTAGAGAAAATAGAACGAGAGGCATTAGCTCGTTTGGAAAGGGCAGAAAACAGACACAGCCAAATCGAGACTAGAATGATCGCGCAGGAGGAATCCATGTTGCGGAATCCTAGGTCTAGCGAAGGAAGTATAGACGAGAATAGGAGAAATAAATGGGCAGAGATAGAAATACAGCCCACTCCAAAGAATGCAGCCATGCCAAGTGACAGTCCGTATACCACACCTGGTATGCCAATTGCCATGTCAACACCGCATGAAAATGCTGTACAAAATCAAATAGTCACAGTTATAAGGGCTAGTGATGAGAAACCAAAGAAATACTCTGGGAGTAATTCTAACATGACACCCAAGTACTGGCTTAAAGAAGTTTCCGAGTACTTGAATGACGCGAAAGTACCGCCAGAGCGCAGGTTGAGAGCGATTGAAAAACTAACCGAAGGGGAGTGTGCCCTATGGTTTAGGAGTTTTCGGTACACGTTCGACACCGTTAACGAATTTCGCCAAGCATTTTTAAGCAGATACTGGAACGCGAGCGTACAACAGAACCTCAGATTGGACTTGTATTCCAGGCGTTACAGTACTAGTAATCCGACTAAGTACGGAGAATTCTTTGTGAATCAATTGTGCCGTTTTCGCGAGCTTGATGAAGGACTCAGAGAATCAGATTTGTGCATAGCGATATCCAAGCAGCTACCGTATGAAGTACAACGTCTGCTAATCTCAGCAAACGCCAAAACTGCAATCGATATGGAGGAAGTGCTGAGACAACTCGATCTAACCACAGTGCAGCACACAAGACAAAGTCGAAACGTGGAACAAGTTAACATGACGACTACACCGATTGAGCCAACTAAGGTGCAGACAAAAAGCAAATCTACAAGCACCGAAACAGAAAAATCCGACTGGCAACGCGAAGGACGCGAAAACCAAAATTGGAGGCCAGCATATCGAGGAGGATCGAACCGTGGAAACCGAGGAAGGAAAAACTGGAATCAGCGTGGTACCAGAGACCAGAAGCTTGATAACAGAAGGAATTACGGCCGAAATGGGAACAACCAAGGATGGAGATCCCAAGAGCAGAGTCGCGGGTTCGATGAAGAGGCGGAAGAACGTTATCACGCATCTTTAAGATACATGGAAGAGCGCGGAGACGATCCGAGACAATCGCGAGTTCATTGGGATGAAGCGATTAGGAATAGAAGGTC
Organism: Meconema thalassinum; assembly: GCA_946902985.2. Classification (NCBI taxonomy): domain Eukaryota; kingdom Metazoa; phylum Arthropoda; class Insecta; order Orthoptera; family Tettigoniidae; genus Meconema; species Meconema thalassinum. The sequence continues at coordinate 437,082,357 of OX336393.1, read as the reverse complement.
ACCCGACATATATAAAAATGATGACGGTGCCAAGAGTCTGGAACTTCAACAGCATGAAGACAGGCAGAAGAACTCCACAAAGAATGGAGCATTTGAAAAAAAAAAACACCAAATTTAAATGACCAAAGAGAGATAAGTTCAGGATGGAGTACAGTGAATATTGTTAACTGGATTGCCATACCTGAGGAGCTTATCGAAGACCTAGATGAAAGGACGGTCAATGTAAGAAGGGAACTACCCATTATTATTGTAAACATTGCGGGCATGAAGATAAGTCTCATCGATACAGGGTCAACAGTGTGTTTGATAACCCAGGCATTATACAGTGAAATCCAGAGTAAAATTCACGTATTGAAAATACCTATTTCAAGCGTGAAAATAAAAGATGTCATACCAGATAAAGTTATGATATGCAAATACCAAGTATTTTTAGATCTGCAGATAGGGAACTCTACATTCTCACAGAGCTTCCTACTTGTGAATAAGCTGCCGTATAACCTCATTGTTGGGATGGATTTCATAAGAGAGTATAAAGTTATTATAGATCTCTCGCAAGACATTGTGATGTTTCGCGCAAGTGAGGGAAAGGAAGAGTTAGAACTCTCATTAAAGCATACTGAAACGAGACCAGAAGAGTACGTATGGCATACATACGGAGATATGACTGGGGATGCAGTGTCAACAACAGAAGACATCGAGGAAGAGTTGGCAACACTGGCCGCAGACATTGAAAAGGACCTCGAACCAAAATTTGAAGAATGCCTGGAAGAGAAGATTGAGGAAGCTAAATTTAGTCCAGAATATAAGCAAATGCTAAGGGAACTGCTATTTGAGTATAAAGGAGTCTTCGATTCGAGACCTGGCCGGATCAAGAATTTCCAGTATGCGTTCCAAGTCAGCGATTGGACACCATTCAAACCGAAGCCGTATCCTGTAGCTGAGAAACATTATTTAAAGGTCAAAGAAGCAATACAGGAAATGCTAGAAGCAGGCGTCATTGTAAAGACAGCCACACCCTATGTCAGCCCACTGGTAGTTGTTCCTAAACTGGACGGAAGTGTGAGGATATGCCTGGATCTACGAAATTTGAATTCCAAGGTCATACCGGAATTTGATAAAGTGCCGCCCATTAAGGAGGTACTCAGGAGGTTCAAAGGAAAGACTGTGTTCTCAAATCTTGACCTGACGGCAAGTTTTCACCATCTTGCCTGGAAGAGAAAACAAGTTTGTTAACTGGATTTTTATTTGACCAGCACATGTATTCATACGTGCGTCTTCCATTTAGATTAAAAACAGCAGGTTCAGCGTTGATACGAGCGCTAGATCGGAAACTGTCCGAAGAAGTAAAAGCTACAACCATATGCTACGTAGATGATATACTACTGACCTCTGAAACAGTCGAAGAACATGTCAGAGATCTACGCAAGTTGTTATATGACCTAAGTCAGGCTAACTTTAAGGTCAATATAAAGAAGTCTAACTTTGCTCAGAGAGAAGTTAAATTTCTAGGCCACGTGATAGATGCACAAGGAGTCAGACCTAATCCGGGAAAATTGGAAGGCATTAAACATTTCCCGAGACCAACGAAAGTAAAGAACGTCAGGCAATATCTAGGCGTTATTGGATTCTTTTCAAGCCATTGCCCGAAGTACACCGAGACTGTAGCACCACTCCAAGACTTACTTAAGAAGGGAGGAAGATGGCGCTGGACGGAGCAATGCGAGGAAGCCTTCGTGAAGTCTAAACAGATGCTGTTAGATTATGTAAAATTGGGATATCCTGACTACAGTCAGAAATTCATTATCCAGACTGACGCATCATTTATAGGTATCGGAGCTATGTTATATCAGGAAAATATGGACAGGCCAGAGGAGAAAACTTATATTGCATTTATCAGTAGAAGGTTGAAGCCTAATGAAAAGAATTATACGGTCACGGAGATCGAATTACTCGCGATACTGTATGCCCTACAGTATTGGCGAAAGCTAGTTTATGGTTTTAGAATTATATTGAGAACAGACCATAAAGCCCTAACGTTCCTGCTGAAAACTGACTTGTCGAGTCAAAGACTGACAAGATGGTCCCTGTACATACAGCAATTTCAAGTGGAAATAGAGTATTGCCCGGGGAAGGACAATATCATACCTGACTTGCTGAGCAGATACCCTACAGCTGATGAAGAAGAAGTTCTAGCTATCGAGATAGAAGACAGAGATCAGAAGACCTTAGATGATCTGAGGAACATCACCGTTTTTCAACGTGAAGATCCCTGGATACGGTTGATGATTAATTACTTCGAGGGAAAGCTGGATAGAGGAACTCCGATGTATGTGGAAGCTGAAGCACTATCAATAGAATATCTATGGTTTAACCAGATGTTACATAAATGGAGCGACTCAGACCACACCAAACCCAGGATAGTCGTACCACCAGCATTGCAGAGAAGGCTAGTATGGTTAGCACACCGAGCTTTTGGTCACCCCGGTGGAGATAAGTCTGTTGCCCTGCTTAAAGAAGCATTTATTTGGCCAAAACTTAGAGAGACGGTCAGGAATACTATCAGGACATGTGATATGTGCCAACGAGTAAAGCCTAACTCGTACTTAATGAGGCAGAAACCTATACCACTCTTACCAGAGAAGCCATGTCAGCTTCTGGCACTGGACAACTTTGGGCCGCTTCCTAGAGCTAGAAGAGGAAATAGACACATCCTAGTTGCACTAGACGTGTTTTCCAAAATGGTAGTCCTGTGTCCAATTCAGAAAACCAGTACAAAACAGGTACTCAAGAGGCTGAAGGAAAGAATCATTCCTATATTAGGACAGCCAGAGAACATCTTATCTGATCATGGGAGCTGCTTTACCAGCGTAGAATTTCGCAGGGAGTTGGAAAATCTGGGCATAAGACAGATTTTGTCCACAGTTCGACACCCGGAGTCGAATTCCGCTGAGAGAGTTATGAGGGAACTGCAAAAGTACATGAAGATATATTGCTCTACTGAGAACTGGAAATGGATTGACGTACTTGAGATTATTGAATATTGTATCAACAATACCGTGCACGAAGCGACAGGAGAGGTGCCAGTGAGCCTACATCTCGATAGCAGACCAGAGAGGCCATGGAATAATGTCATTCGGACACCCATCGATGCACAACCTGGACGTGAGTTGAGGATCCAGAGAACGTTCGAGTATCTCAAGAAACAAGCAGATAGACGGCAGCGGAGAAACAGGAGGAAACGCTATCACAGACCGTTACTCGTGGGGGAATACGTCTTGTTGAAGAAACCCGCCAGTTCAGATCCAGAGAGCAGGAAATATAAAAAATTTCAGCATGGCTATCACGGACCCTACCTGATTATAAGGGATCTGCAAAATAATGCATATCGGATCAAAGACGAAGCAACAGGTAGAGAAGTTGTTGTAAATGCAGCTAATTTGAAGTTATATAGTCCACCAGAAGACTATGATACGAGAGAGGAGCAAGCAATGCACACCCAAGTGGACGGGGAATCATTACGTATGCACGGAAAGAATCTTGAGAAAAGCTTGCAGTCTCAGGAAGGAACGGAGCGAAGCGACCAGCTCGCAGACCCAACGGATATGAAGGGAGAATGCAGCTGTCAACTGCAGGAACTTTATGACCAGTTGAGGGAAGCCGCTGCGGAGCTAGAGGGGATGAATGAACAATTGCGAAGGCAGAACGAGTGTCTACGAGACAGCCGACAGAGTGGAATGGGGAACGAGAGATCCCATTGCCGAGAGCACTGACCGCTTAAAGTAAATACTGCATGGAGTCGATGCCATCTGAAGGGCCCGAAAAATTCACTTATGAAATGAATTTTCCGAGCTTAGCAGGGGAAAGATGTGCCCAATCAGTAACGGCAGTCTGGCATCGAACTCAGGTCTCATCAGAGAGGACCAGGCACATGGTTATGCCTAGAGTTGAACCATTGATCTCTGAGGGGGAGCAATTACAGGGAACCCAAAGAGCAATGAGAGGTATACTGACATATAATAATGTAGCGTGATTTCACGATCTATAGGTGAACATCATAGCAATTTAAGGGAAGAATTGTAGCCAAATGCAAGGAAATATACATTTTCAGAGCATACGAGAATGAGAGGAGGCCAGTTTGAAGTTTTACAAATTACCCTTAGCAAGTGGGCGGAGAACTTAGGCGCCAAGCGCACTATTTACGTCTGGAGCGGAGAGACAGCTCAAAATTAATGACCCGGGTATTCACCGCTTGACAACGATGAAACTTAGAGTAGGGATGATGGCCCACGGAAATTAATTAATTACAGCCAAGTGGAGTATTGAAATGCATTGAAATATACACCCAGGTGAATATATTCACGGAGAGGTAATTTAGGAGTGGGTTTTCACCTAAATTAATGCCTATATCTCCAAATGAACGAATTACAACCTAGCTTACGCTCAAGAGCCGTGATTTTGTTACCAGCCAACGGGGAACCACCACAGTAGCGTCCTGACGCGCTGAACTAAGGCAATTAATTGTAATTAATTGGCCGAAGCGATCGCCGGCACGCGAATGTTTTTGAAACCTCCACACCTAAATAAACAAGATGTAGATGTCATTTCGGCTGAAGAGGTATTATTTCAAGAAAGGAGTCGCTCTCATGTGTCCAGTGGACTATTTTGTACGAGAAACCTTTATATAGGGGGAGTATGGCAAGCCAAGCCAGTTGTTCTCCAGTCATCTCAGGTCATCTCAAGCTGTTAAGTTGTTGTTCTACAGTATACACGTAACTAAGACGCTGCCAATAAGCACGCCAAATGTTAAAGTATCAACGCTCCGCCGTTGAATAACAATAGAAGCAAGTTATAAGCTTCATAAGTAAGCATGAAGCGCGTCGAAAGTAAATTAATACAGATATTTATCTATTATTTGACGCAAATATAAATTAGCCATAGCGAAAAGGGAACTTATAATGTTTTTGAACAGTTCTTATACCGGGAGGTATTGTCAGGATTGTATGACATTATCATCAGAATCACTACAATAATTGGAGCTTGGAAATCATTGCCACCTTATCTGGATAGTGAGCTGAACAAGATTGCAGGGAACGAGGATCGAACGTCCGTAAAACGCTGTTAGATTTCACGTAGACCAGCGGTTGTCATAATTGCATCGCATCTCTGAGATCAGGCGTAGGAGAAGTCCGATTTAAGGATCGACATGTTAAGTAGTGGATAAGTGTATATAAATTGTGTAATTGTGATTTAAAAGTGTTCATGTGTATAGTGATTAATATGCAGTGTGTAGCAGTGATAGAGGCCACTGATAAAAGTATGTGTATCATGTGGAAAATGTGTGAATCTAAGTGTTGTGTAAAGGATAACATGATGGCTTAAATCAAGCGTCATGGTAGCGCTAAAGCTGAAGCGCTGGCACTATCCAGCACAAAGGAAAAAGTGAGTACCCATTTTTATAATGTCATTATAACTAAATAGTTCACCATGTAACGATTTATCACTTGGAGAATAAGATGTAATAGTCACTTACTGAACGAGTTTTCACCACTCGTCTTGAATAAAATATGGCTTGGAAGGTGATTTGTTTAGGGCCCTTTAGGTCGAAAATAGTGATGGATGTAACGGTAACGTTAAATGAGTAATAATAATAATAATAATAACCTGGGGTCGGAAACAGTAAAGTAATAGGCATTTTTGGCCTAGATAATGTTCAAATAGTATCATGTCTAATATAAAGATACTGTATTTTGGTAAACAGTAAGGAAGTAACGTGGAATATAGCGAAATACGAGAGCTTTTTCAGTGTCAGTGAAATATGTATGAATATTTGATATGGTCAATCCTTAGGATTATGTTTGAGGACCATTAAAGTAAAGAAAGCCAGTAAATTTATTACATTTGTGTTAGGAGCTATTTAAAGCTTTGGCTTAAGTGGTATGACAGAGAGAACGCGGGTGCCTTAATAACTGAGTCATCTATGTGAAGTATTGTTTGAGCCGCATATAGCGTGCAGAATTAACGTAGAATCCAGAGATTTACGTAAGATAATTGCGGGGCCAACTAGTATAGCTGGCGCGTTAGGTGAGAAGTTGGCTGAATCTACGAGTAGTATCGCCCTTGAGCATACTGTATTATTCGCAGCGAATTGGACGGAGCCTGTCTGTATCCAACGCTTGCATGAATTATGGCCACTATTGACGTCCGTCGAGACGCAGTGAGCATGTGTATCAATGACCTACCCTGAGAGGTAAGGATCATATTCGTCGTTTAGGAACGCAGATTTCCTTATATTTTATTGACAGCTGCTGGTGAAAATCGTGGATTTTCACTATGATGCGCGTCTAAAGCCACTAGTAGTCACCATAGAACGGCAAGGCTATCACTAGAGTTCCATCCCCAGCCATGAATGTTAATTAAGGAGCCAGTTGAGCCCAAGACACTATAAAGATAGGTGTTAAATAATTAAATGACTCAATTATTTAGGAGCCACACTTAGCGTAACTCCAGTACTGCGATTGTAAACAAACTTGACCTTGACAGCAGCAGAGAGAGGTGGGGTTGTAGACCACTTCTGCGGCAGCCATCTTGACTAGCCAGCTGGAACGAATTTTATTGCCTGCTGAGGGGGAGGAAGGTCGGTCGACCGGTCCCTTGTAAGTTAGAGTCACAATAGGACACTGAGGAATCTCGGTATTTCAATATGCAATTAAGATATGAGTATTATGATGATGCCAATTGAATTGAACGATGGGGTGCAACTCACATACGTTGTTGGATCATAGAAATCAGATAATATTTGGCTCAGTTATTCTGTGAGGAGGAAAGCTGAACCAAAATAATGTAGGCATCTTCTTTAGAATGCATTTTGCCAGTTCCTGCTAACTTATGCAGACGGGTATGTGTTTTTCCCAGAACATGACACATTTGTAACGATGATAAGCCCGACAAGACCCAGAAAATCGTTATATGGTGAAACTATAAAATATTCTATCCATGTTTATTTTGGAGGGGATAAGTACCACTTTTCTTAAAGCGTTCATATGGATGGAAAGAAGGAAGATGATTCACACGACACAACAAATATTTGTTAATGATTGCAGAAAATAATGAATTTATGCTAATCAAGGTAAATGCCATAAGAAACGGAGTAATGTTTTATTAATATCATTTTTATGTGATATGTGATTTTTGTGTTATGATACTCCCATTAACTAAGATTGTGTCACATGATGAACACTATGGAAACCCATTGAAGTCTGAAAATATTATTGACAGGATGCTAGAATTAGATTTGAGTGCAGTGTAGCACTATTTTAAGAAGAAAGCTCACAGAATAACCCTATTTTCATTTGTGGGAATTAAATATAATTTGTCCTTTATTTGTATTTGTTGTATAGCCATGATTTTAGACCAGTAAATAGTTCATTTTAGGAAAATGTTGTGTATTTCCTGTAGAGTAGTTACCTGGTAGACTCAAATCCTGAGCATGTGGTCGTATGGTGGGCAGGAACGTCCCATACCTCGAAAGACCGTGAGTTAGTTGGGATACGAACACATGGTCCACATGATGACAGTTGGGTACAATAGAGAGAGATTCTTTTCCTTTTGTTTCCCAATTCCTCATGTAATTTGTAAGAGAGTAGTTACATTAAGGTATAGGTTTCATTTAATTATCTTTCATTTTCACTATCACCCAAATAATAAGGGGTCGAATACCTAGATGTTAGGTCCCTTAATACAATAATTATCATCATCAATACCATCACTGAAGTACCGTGTCCGGACATTTCGTTCCGGGGGGATTTCGCACCAGTTGAGTTTGTAGATATCTCGTACTTCCTCGGTCGTCAACTAACTGCGAAGTGTTTGCCCATAATCACCAAATATTTACGCCATGACAATCCATGCCATTTGATGTCAGATGACGAGATAGGGAATTCCTCACGAGTGTTATTAACAGGATTACTGAAGCAAAGTACTTTCTAGTCTAAACAGGAATTAATTACATGTAGAGATAAGAGAGAACTTTGAAGCCAATTTTCAGTGTTGCTCTAGAACAGGGTCATCCAGTCATTGCGCTCGGAGAGTGCGGTCGCGCTCGGGGATCACTGAGCAGTCAGACTAGCGCTCCTTCCCCTACCACCACTACACTGTGGCAGCGAGGAGACCTGAGACAGACGGGCGATGTTCGGACCGCGCTGAATAGTACAGTCGTGCGCCGATGGCTCTTGTGGGATCGTTAACAACATATTGATAGGGCTATTATGCCATTAAAAATATACAGCATATACAAATCGAATGGCACTCCGATGTATGGAATGTTTAGGAATCGAACACACATGTTAAGTAAAGAATATTGTGATTTATTCCAAACTGAAATGTGAACTTATTAGACAGAAAAATTCAACAACACTTTACCAATATGTACAAATAGTACAGACCTTGAGTGACTTTTGCTCTGTAGTTTTTACGAGCTTTTAGTTTTGGAGAAAGCAATCTTCTCCAAATTGGGTACCATATTTCTGGACACAGATATTTGTAAACAATTGCGCAAGTTTCTATCGCTTATCGTTGCAGGATGTTTACTTTTGGTAAGCTTAAGAGCAGAAAGGAAACGCTCACAAATGTACTTTGAGCCAATTGCTCTCTTCGGTGCGTCGGGCAGACCACGCGCTCAACCTGCCAAGCTCCTCCTACCTTCCACCAAAGCGCTCGGAGCACTGGCTTAGAGCGCGTCAGGAGTGCTAGCGCTCGGGGAGCGCTATGTGGATGGCCCTGCTCTAGAATGCTGAATAATGGCGCTCTCCCAATTCACAATGTCATTGAGCAGTGTGCCACACCCAGACTAACGTCTCGTAAACCTGCACGGAGAACCGCTTTAAATCTGGCATCCGGTGAATTCTATCCTTGGCTAGAGGCCTGCGCGGGTAAAGAATACGTTATCCGCGTCCGCCCCAAATCAGCACGACTGTTATCCGCATCCACCCCACATCAGCACGACTGTTATCCACATCCTCCCCACATCAGCACGACTGTTATCCACATTCACCCCACATCCGCACGACTGTTATCCACATCCACCCCACCTCCGCACGACTGTTATCCACATTCACCCCACATCCACACGTTTGTTATCCGAATCTACGGGCATTACAATAATATTTCTAATTACATAAAACATAAATTACTAAAGCAACACCTTTATACATTTGAGGAAAAAATCGTTCCCTTAGGCTTTGTATGTCATGTGCTATGTTTAAAATGAATGTCACACCGCCAGAATTGCAACCCTTTCCTCTTCGGAGTGTTAATTATGCTTAATGACATAATTTGAATGGGATTAGCTTAAATCATCATCTTACATTTGTCACTAAAAAGCATAACGGAAAATAATATTATAAACATTATGTGTCCTTATATATTTAGCGTATGGCATTACACATGTAACACAAGAAAAACAATAATAATAACACAAAATAATAATAAAAAGTACATACAAGCACATATATCGACCTATAACCTTATGTCCAGACTATTGATGCAGTCCAGGCTAGATGGTGTAACACTGAAAAAGTCGATAGGGTCACCTAGGTATGCTCTCATTTTGCAGTCCTCAACAATGTGCCTGATGGTCTGGTTCGATGTACCACACTCACAGCAGGTGTCTGGCCGCTTCCCCCATTTGTGCTGGTTGTATGCACAAACTCCATGTCCTGTACGGATACGGTTAATGGTCTTCCATATATGTCGCGGTTGTCCAAAGCCTTTGATTTTCTTTACAGGAACAATGAGGTGACGTATTTCAGGTGGGGCATTTCTAGTCCATGTTTCACGCCATTTATATCGAATGTTGAAATTACTATCAGCAAGCTGTTGCGCCAGTCGCAGGGGTGGATTTCTGGACCGGAGCCGGTTTATTGCTCGAGTGGGAATGTCGTCATGCAATGGGAGTGCAGGGTTGTTCATTATTTTTGAATATTCCTTCCTCAGTGCATCTTGTCTTCTTGACACCGGAGGGGCTATGTGGCTGAGTGTTGGGAGCCAGTAGAGTGGAGTAGTTCTAAACATTTTTTTCTGAAAGCTCCTCTATAATATTGGCAATGAGCATCCATTCCGTTTCTAGTGTTGTACGAATGTAGATCTGAATTGTTTACAATATTAGCTTTTTCAGTTAGAATTTGTCTCTTAATATACATAGAACAATTGAGTAAGTGCAATGATGATAATGTCATTATTGGGAATTTTTTTAAATAGTCAACGTTTAATATCCGTATAGCACGTTGTATTTCGACAAGCTACTACAACCAACATTCAATTATACTCCTTGAAGAGGACAGAGAGTTATAACTAAACCCTTGCATTTAGGAGAAAGTAGGCTATATGTTCTTTATTGAACATGTTGTTTTATGTATTTGATTGTCTGTATAGCATATACAGTATATATATATATATAGTATATACTAAATAAATAGTGTTGCTTTATTAATTGTCTTTGAAATAACAGTTTTGTCCCTTTCAGCCTATTCATCATTATCATCATCATTAACTGGCTCCAGTTTCCCGGGTTCGGTGAATGAGCGCTCCTCATTTAGTCCTCTCCAAGAATGTCTGCCCCTCCACGACCTGCTGCAAATCCAGGCCTCTCCCTGCAAGATCATTTCTAACCTGGTCGATCCATCTCTTCCTTGGTCGACCTCTTGGTCTCTTGCCTTTCAGTTCTTTCTCAAACCACACTCTAGCTGTTCTTTGTGTGTCCATTCTTTTGAGACGACCGAACCATTTCAGCTTGGCTTCAACACAGATCTCATTAAGAGATTGTTCTACTTGAACAAGATGGCGTATCTCATAATTTTTAGCCTACTTTTCACATTTTGCAACAAGAAGTTCCGTAAAGAACTATACAGCCTACTTTTCATGCCAATGATTATTCTACCTATCTAGAATAATGACAAAATTAAGTTGGTAATATCGAAATATCAAATTAGTTCAAAATATACCTGGTATAATGTAGCCTAATAGAGCACTACAGTTGGCAGCCCTGGTGACTGAATATATTCTTAGTTCCATCTCTTAAGGTACAGAATACAACATTAGGTTGAAGTCCAATGGACGTTACATGCAGTTAGACACTGGATCTATCAGCAAGCGTAAAAGCATGTTGCCAACAATACCATGCGTGTGCTGGTCAGAAATAATCTGAAATATTATGATATCTTGTTGTGCCAATTTTGAATGAAATCCATTTGTTAGTATAGAAGATACATGTATTTTAAAATTGGACACATCAGCAGGCATAGCATCGCGTTGGCAGCACTGCCTTGTATTAATTACTCCAAATTAATCTACAATGTCAGGTGCTATACGTGTGCAAAGTATAGAGCTGTTGGCTTGCATACTTTCTGATATATTGATATTAGGGTAAAAAAATATGGACAGCATTTATTAACAGTTGGCAGCCCTGATTGATCTTAACAATACTTTCAGTCATATCTGTTATGGTACACATAGCACATACGAAATTTGGTTGAAATCCAACTGATAGTATAGAAGTTACATGCATTTAAAAATTGGTACTATCAGCAGGCTTATAATCATGTTGTTAGAACTGACGTATATAAGTTACTCCAAATTAATCTAAAATGGCAGAATATACGTGTGCATAGTTTAAAGCTGTTGGCTTGCATACTTTCTGATATATTGGTACTTGGATAAAAAAATATAGAGAGCAATTATTAACAGTTGGCAGCCCTGGTGGCTCTTAAGAATACGCTCAATCATATCTGTTTATGTACAGATATTACATACAAAATTTGGTTGAAATCCAATTGATAGTGTAGAAGTTATATGCATTTAAACATTGGACCTATCAGAAGGGTTAAAATTATTTTGGCAACACTGTCATTGTTAGCCTCCTGGAAATTAAATTGAAATAGTATTATCTGCATGTGTACCAATTTTGGAATAGCTCCCATGCATACCTTGCGAGATATCCTACATGGAGCTCAAATTTCTAGTGCGTTTTTTCAGCACTTGGTAGCACTGACATCATTTTCAAATATGGACGTGAGATATTCCGGTGCACATCTTGACTCATACTAAATTTGGTTTTGATTGCTGCAGCCGTTTAGGAGTTGATAGGGGGGGGGGGGGACACACACAGCCAGACAGACAGACAGACAGAAGGACAGACAGACAGACAGACAGACAGACAGACACACATTTTCCCGGATCGATCTCATAAGTCTACTTTTTCCTCATTTTTGCAAAATGTGAAAAGTAGGCTAAAAATTAGGAAAAAGTAGTCTTATGAGATCGATCCGGGAAAATGTGTGTCTGTCTGTCTGTCTGTCCTTCTGTCTGTCTGTCTGGCTGTGTGTGTGTCCCCCCCTATCAACTCCTAAACGGCTGGAGCAATCGAAATAAAATTTGGTAGGAGTAAAGATCTATTCCTGAATATCTCACGGCCATATTTGAAAATGGTGTCAGTGCTACCAGCTGCTGAAAAATCGCAATTGAAATTTGAGCTCCATGTTGGATATCTTGGAAGGTATGAATGGGAGCTATTTCAAAATCGGCACACATATAGATAATAATATTGAAGTTTAATTTCCAGAAGGCCATACATGGCAGTGTTGCCAAAATGATAATAAGCCTACTGATAGGTCATATATTTAAATGCATATAACTTCTACACTATCAATTGGAATTCAACCAAATTTCGTATGTTGTATGTGTACATAACCAGATATGACTGAACGTATTCTTATGAACCACCAGTGCTGCCAACTGTTAAAAAAGGCTCTTAATTTCTTTTATCCAAATACCAATATATATGAGAAAGTATGCAAGCCGACAGCTTTAAACTATGCACACGTATAGTACATGACATTCTATATTAATTTGGAGTAACTTATACACGTCAGTGCTACCAACATGATTCTAAGCCTGCTGAGAGGTCCAATTTTAAATACATGTAACTTCCATACTATCATTTGGATTTCAACCAAATTTCGTATGTGCTATGTGTACCATAACAGCTACGACAATGCGTATTCTTAAGAGCAACCAGGGCTGCCAACTGTTAATAAATGCTGTCTCTATTTTTGTTACCCTAATATCAATATATCAGAAGGAATGCAAGCCAATAGCTCTAAACTTTGCACACGTATAGTACCTGGCATTGTAGATTACTTTGGAGTAACTAATATACGTCAGTGCTGCCAATATGATTCTAAGCCTGCTGATAGGTCCAATTTTAAAATGCATGTAACTTCTATACTAACTAATGGATTTCATTCAAAATTGACACAACAATAGATCATATTATTTCAGATTATTTCTGACCAATACATGCATGACACTGTTGCCAACATGATTTTACGTGCGCTGTTAGATCCAATGTTTAACTGCATGTAACGTCCATGCTATTCATTGAACTCCAACCAAATTTTGCATTCTGTACCTTAAGAGATGGAACTAAGAATATATTCAGTCACCAGGGCTGCCAACTGTAGTGCTCTATTAGGCTACATTATGCCAGGTATACAGTAATAATAATAATAATAATAATAATAATCATATCGTATGGCCTCGGGTGCCTGGTGCAAGCTTTGTTAATTGACACCCAAAGGGTAGCTTGCATGTCGAATTTCGTCGTTCTTTTGAACGCTATGAAAGTCGAGGAGGTTAGATATCTAAACTCCTTGACACTACAGCGCTTTCTAGTAGAGAATGGAGGAACTTTGTGTTGGCGGAAAATCCCGAGATTAAATTTGCCATTGAACTCTGCCTACTGAATTCAAATGGGTTCTTTAACATGCCAACAACGTATGACATGAGTGTCGTGATTTTTGTCGCCTTTTAAAAATCACTTACCACGGTCAGGAGCGAACCTGCAATCTTGGGGTTGGTAGTCCGACACTTTAACCACTCACCCACCGTGGCAAGCAGGTATACAGTATTTCGAACTAATTAGAAATTTCGATATTACCAACTTAATTTCGTCATTATTCTAGATAGATCCATATCGATTAATCATTGGCATGAATCTTAAATTTTAAGAAAAGTAGGCTCTTTAGTTCGTCACGGAACTTCTTGTTTATTTTGTCTCTCATTGTCTTCTGAATCATAGTTCTTAAATACTTCATCTCCACAGCCTGTAGTTTGCTGGGATTTCTCTTGGATAGGGTACAAGTTTCTAAGCTATATGTAATAGCAGGTACAAAGAAGCTCTTGTAGAGTATTAGTTTTGATCTTAAAGGAACTTGCTTATCCCAAGGAAGCCCTCCCACGAGTTGATAAAATTACCGTATTTTAACAGTTTTAGCTCCTCGCCCAGATGTGGAACATTACTGTATTTCTCAACAAGTTAACAATTCAAAAACTCGTATATTTTCTCCACTACATGGCAAATCATAGAGATTTGGGTTCGATCTCCGGCTCTGCCAAGAAATTTAATTCTGGTCTGAGAGCTGGAAAAGGGTATATACAGCCTCGTGAGGCAAAACTGACAAGAGATGAGTTCGATGCCCATGTCAACCATCCTGGAAGTGGTTTTCCGTGGATTCCCACATCCACTCCAGGCAAATGCCGGTAATGGTTCCTAACTTAAGGCCATGGCAGCCACCCTCCCAATCCTCGCCTGAATCACAAATACATACCCTACAACAGGCACTACAGCACCACAGGTTACCAGACAAATTCTCCACACGTCCAAGTACACAGGGCTAAATGACCAAGAATCCCAATGCCCTCTAAGAATTGTCAGCACCATTTCCACATTTAAATTTAAACAAGAAGTTCCGTGACGAACTAAAGAGCCTACTTTTCATGCCAATGATTATTCTACAGAATATGAACCTATCTAGAATAATGACGAAATTAAGTTGGTAATATCGAAATGTCTAATTAGTTCGAAATATTCCTGGTATAATGTAGCCTAATAGAGCACTACGATTGGCAGCCCAGGTGACTGAATATATTCTTAGTTCCATCTCTTAAGGTACAGAATACAAAATTTGGTTGAAGTTCAATGGACGTTACATGCAGTTAGACATTGGATCTATCAGCACGCGTAAGAGCATGTTGGCAAAAATGTCATGCGTGTGCTGGTTAGAAATAATCGGAAATATTATGACATCTTGTTGTGCCAATTTTGGATGAAATCCATTTGTTAGTATAGAAGTTACATGTATTTTAAACTTGGACATATCAGCAAGCATAGAATCATGTTAGCAGCACTGACTTATATTAATTGCTCCAAATAAATCTAGAATGTCAGGTGCTATACGTGTGCAAATTATAGAGCTGTTGGCTTACATACTTTCTGATATATTGATATTGGGGTAAAAATATAGACAACATTTATTAACCATTGGCAGCCCTGATTGCTCTTAAGAACACTTATAGTCATATCTGTTATGTTACATATAGCACATACGAAATTGGATGAAATCAAACTGAGTGTATAGAAGTTACATGTATTTAAATATTGGTCCTATCAGCAGGCTTAGAATCACGTTGGTAGAGCTGAAGTATATAAGTTACTCCAAATTAATCTAAAATGTCAGATACTATACGTGTGCATTGTTTAAAGCTGTTGGCTTGCATACTTTCAGATATATTGGTATTTGGATAAAGAGAATAGAGAGAGCAATTATTAACAGTTGGCAGCCCTGGTGGCTCTTAAGAATACACTCAGTCATATCTGTTTATGAACACATATTACATACAAAATTTGGTTGAATCCAATTGATAGTGTAGAAGTTATATGCATTTAAAAATTGGACCTATCAGAAGGCTTAAAATTATTTTGGCAACACTGTCATGTATTGCCTCCTGGAAATTAAACTGAAATAGTGTTATCTACTTGTGTGCCAATTTTGGAATAGCTCCCATTCATACCTTCCAAAATATCCAACATGGAGATCAAATTTCTAGTGCGATTTGTTCAGCAGTTAGTAGCACCGACATCATTTTCAAATATAGGCTTGAGATATTCCGGTATACATCTTTACTCATACTAAATTTGGTTTCGATTGCTGCAGCCGGTTAGAAGTTGATAGGGGGGGGGGACACACACACACACACACACAGCCAGAGAGACAGAAGGACAGACAGACACACATTTTCCCGGATCGATCTCATGTCTACTTTTTCCTCAATTTTGCAAAATGTGAATAGTAGGCTAAAAATGGCTCACCGCCAAGACAATGAATGTATTCCGTACAAGAATTTGAGGCAATATGCACAGATATATTAGTGTTTGTTTTTGTATATTGATCATTGTATTTACCTGTGCCACTGTAATTATGTATTTTAAGATTTGATGACTGCCATATGTATATTAACACACTACCATGGAGAAATACAGAAATGAATGAATGAATGTTCTAAAAACCTGAAAAATGAATGAAATTTATTGCAGCCAAATAGCCATTGTTACATTCCTAAATATACATTACATTCATAATTATGCAATAATACCAAAATAATTTTAATGTCAAGATATTGTCATTAAGTTTCTTTGCTGTATTCTGTCACTGTTTTAGTTCTCTTCTTGCACTTTTCTATGTGATAACGTTCACAGCTCTCACCACATAGTGTACACTTGCAGTCTTCTTTTACTTCATGGTAGCGTGCCGTCACACAGAGTTTGTGATGGAACCCATGTACGGCCATTCTTGTTAACGCATGTTAACCTGAAAAATGTATATTATAATTCCTCGCTAACATGATTTTCTTGATATACATTTTCCTTTTCTTCGGAACTTTTCAACACACAAAGCTGAAATTTATGAATGTAATTCCTCCTTATATGTGTAAAAGGGAGGTAATACCAATAACATTATTTATTTATTCGTTCATTCCCCATCAGGAGAGCGTTACAACACAATCAATTTTCATGTTTTATTCTGGCCCTTTCATCTTTCTTCCCAAAAACCTCTCATATACACACTATGCTTCCTCTTTCTCTCCTCTGTCCACTTCTTTCCTGATTGTCTCTCTTTGGGAGTTTGCTCAAATTTATGTTGTCAAGTTTTTCTCTGTATGTGCTCCTGTCTGCCATGTCTTCTGTGGAGATGTTTAGTTTCTTGAGGTCTTCCACGGTTTCCTTTACCCAATTGGTTTTTAGTATAACTATATTAAAAATTTTCTTGGTCAGTCTCTCTTCGGTCATCCTATGTATATGTCCATAACATTTTGACCTCCTTTTCCTTATATTGTTTGTAATCGTCTCTGTCTGCTTGTACAGTTCCATTGTCGGTCTCTTTATCCATATTCCCTCTTTCTCAACTGGCCCGTAGATCTTTCTCGGAAATTTTCTCACTTGTTTTTCTAATTCCTTGATTTTTGTTCGTCCCTTGATTGCTGTCGTTTCGGAAGCGAATAACATTATTATTACCGGATGTGTTTTATATTTCAACACGCCCGTTTTTTTAAAATTTACTTTAATTTAATTTTGTTCATGAAAGTGCTGTTAAAAATATGCAATTTTATAAAGATTCATGACATTTCAAAAATATATTTACGTTCTAAAATCCTTTTCCTCCAGATGAGAAACGCATTGATGCACTGCTTTTTCCACTTGCGTGGCAATCTTTGAGAGTTTGCACTCTTGTCCGATGTCACTGTAGGCGACAGTTTTGTATGAGACAAGTCTTAGATTTACCCCAAGGAATTAAGGTGGTCATATACACTAGGAACAATTTTTTTAAAGAATAATCTCTAGCAATGTTAAATGTTTCTGTTGTTTTATCATGATCAAACTAAGAGATTTTGAAGATCATTTTACAGAAATTTTATGTTAATTGTTTATGAAAAAATTATTTGTTGCTATTTACACAGGGGTACTTCAAGTCCTCTATCTCTCACATATTTTAACCAAAATCCATGAACCTTGAACAAAAACAATCTAACTTACATGCGGAATGTTCTCTACCACTCTTGTCTGAATTAGTCACAAGTAACGGTTTTAAAATTATATTACAATTTAAGTTTCTTGAAATTTTGTTTAACAAAATTGTTTAAAAAGTTGTTAAAATTACATTTTTATGAATATCATTTTCTTAGTGGTAGAGAACATAGATACATGTATTAGCTTTAATTTGAAATAAAAATCAAGCAGATACCATTTCTGTGACAAACGTTAAAGCACTTTGAATGACTTCAAATGTCAGGAAACGAATTAATGAGTAAATCGCATTTAAAGTTTACTTAGTATGTCTTCACTCACATCCTGTTTTGATCACATCACAAACCTCCTGGGACATACACAGATCCTTCCTTGAAAGCTGTATGGTCCTCCTTCAATTTGTTATTTGCGCCCAGAGGCCAGCTTGCATATCGAATCTTGTCGTTCCTTGGAACGCTATGAAAGTCAAGGAATTTAGATATCTAAGCTTCTTGACACTATAGCGCTTTCTAGTAGAGAAAGGAGGAACTTTGTGTTGGCGGAAAATCCCGAGATTGATTTTACCACTATGATCACGGCCTACTGAATTCATTGGGTTCATTAACATGACAACAACGAATGACATGCGTGCCGTGATATTTTTGCCTATCAAAATCACTTACCACGGCCAGGAGTGAAACCAGTGGGATAGAGAAAGAGAAAGTCAATTTTGCCAATATGTACATGGCCTACTGAATTCAAATGGGTTCATTAAATTGCCAACAACAAATCACATGCGTGCCGTGATTTTTGTCGCCTATCAAAAATCACTTACCACGGCCAGGAGCGAAACCAGTGGGATAGAGAAAGAGAAAGTCAATTTAGGCTCAAAAGAAATTTTATAGATCTGCTGATACGAAAGACATGACAGCTGTCAGTCAGAACGATTGCGCCCCCTTACAGTAAATAATTTATTTTGACATGAAAGATTAATGGTATATTTATGAACCATGCATTTTCTAAAACTAGAAGAAATTTCCTACAAAATAGATATAAAAAAAATAACATCCCTGAAAAAAATCAATTAGTTCCAGTTAATGGTTTCTGAGGAAAATTTAAATACACTTTTGGAAAATTGCATAGGCAATATAGGCCATTCTGGAGTCCCTTAAGTGTAGCGATGATAGTTCGACTCCAAATATGAGTAGACTATATCTTTTAAACGCTTACACAACTCAAGGCATACCTAATGTCAGGATTCCTGAAGGAATACGAATCAAAATATAAATAGTTCATAGAAAATGTTTGAAATATATCCGTGCCATACAGCTTTTTATAATATTTTAGTATCCAATATACAACGTCCGTGGAATTGATAATAGTTCGAGTAATCATGTCACTCATGTGCTTGTTTTAATAATAGATCGTATTATAATTGTAGTCCTTTTTAACGTACTATAACTTTCCTTTTCAATAGATATAATAATACATTAGGTAGGTTATTTAATTACTAGCAGAAGTACCCATTCTTCGGAACGGTCTTCGGTATTAATAGACAGACGGAATCAATTGAGCTACTGTTGCAATGGTTAGAGGCTTGGAAGCTGTTTGTCGACAAAGAAGTATGATTACTTAAAATATGCTCTGAAACTAAATTTACCTAACGTGTACTTCCTAACGTGAAAATAAAATTGAAAACCTCGTAGACGAAACGCAGTAAACGTCACATAAAAACTGACCCTCACTGTTGTGTCAAGTCGCCATCCAGAAGAAGACCCCTTTAATAAATTATATAGGCTTGTGGTGCGTGAAAATTCGGGTTTTTTAGCATCCAATGGCCCAAATTCTTAAAATCAAGAGAAAAAATGCTGTTTCAATTCAGAAATTTTTGAAAATAATGTTGCTGTTTGGAGATATAATAGACCTTCTGTACAAACTATCGCACGTTTAAGTCGTGTGAAAAAAATCTATGGTAACCCCTGACCCCCTTAAGCGCATTGATGAATTTTACACTTTTAGTTTGTTCCGTGATAACCTTATAGCCATTTGCAAACGTTCACAGAAATTTAATAGATAGAGTGGCATTACTTCTTGCAGAAATAGATGGAAAGTTGGATGTCACCTTTTGAGATGCTTTTGTCATAGCTACTGGCGTGCATTCCTTCATTAGTATATTAAATGAAATTAGTTGTCAGGGAATATCAGAAACTGTTGGTATTAGAGGCTTAAAATGTAGTTCTCGGGGGCACTTTACGGCTATTTAGGGTCCCCGAGTTTTGTTTCTGACACCAAGGGGCTGAAAATAAGCCTTGTCGTTGTAGGCCGTAGTATAATAATAATTATTATTATTATAATAATAATAACAATATAGAGATAGGTACGTAATATACCCTCCGTACCACACCCACACGTGTAAATCGCGTGAAAAAATTCTAGAGTACCCCTTGACCCCCTTAAGCGCATTATATGTATTGATGAATTTTACAGCTTGACTTGGTTCCGTTATAACCTTATAGCCGTTTGCAAACTATCTCAGTAATGTAATAAATGGGATTGTATTGCGTCTTACAGCAATAGATGGACCTGTGAGGTTCTGTAGCCATGGCTACCGGCTTGCATTCTTTCGTTATTGTATTAAATTAATTTAGTTTTCTGGAAATATATCAAAAACTGTTGGTTTTAGGACCTTAAAATGTGGTTTACGGGGGCCCCCGAGTTTTGTTTCTCACATTGAGGGGCTGAAAATGAGCTTTGTCTCGTCCTTCTACGCCTATTTCAGCATGTATTTTAAGGGGGTAGGCCCCCGTTTATGAGAGGTACGGAGAAGAGTTACATCAATGATTAGTTTCGTGCCTCTGATGGATATCTGTACCAAATTTTACGTTGATCCACCCAGCCGTTCTCGAGTTATAAGGTAACATAGTTGTCCACAGACAGACAAACAAACAGACAGACAGACAAAAATTTTATTTTCGCACGCATCCGTCATAAAACAGTCTGAAACGCGTAAATAACGCAAATTTCCGTAGAAATTCAGAAAAAACAGACAAACTTTCATTTTTATATATAGAGAGATTATATTGTAAATGTAAATCAAAAATATTGGAATGCAGCCGAAATAAATCTGAATCCTCTATGGATATCAAATTGGCAGGTGAGAAACTAAGGAGGTAGGAGACTTCTGTTACTTAGGAAGCAAAATAACCAGTGATGGACGAAGCAAAGAGGATATAAAAAGTAGGTTAGCTCAGGCAAGGAAAGCATTTCTACAGAAAAGGAATCTGTCGACATCGAATATAGATTTAGGTGTTAGGGAGTCATTTTTGAAGGCCTTTGTCTGGAGCGTGGCGCTCTATGGAAGTGAAACATGAACTATCAATGCAGAAGAAAAGAGGAGGATTGGAGCGTTTGAAATGTGGTGTTACAGGAGAATGATGAAGATCAGATGGGTAGATAGGGTTACAAACGAAGATGTATTAAAACTAGTGGGTGAGGAGAGATGTTTCTGGCGACTGCTAATGAAGATGAGAGATAGGTTGGTAGGACACATACTAAGACACCCAGGAATAGCAAGCTTAGTTATGGAAGGAAGGGTCAAGGACAAGAACTGTAGGGGTAGACGAAGGTTAGAATATGTTAAACAGATTGCCGCGGACGTAGGGTGTGGTAGCTATGTAGAGATGAAACGATTAGCTCAGGACAGGGAGGCATGGAGTGCTGCATCAAACCTGTCTGTAGACTGAAGACTCGAACAACAACAATTTTATTATTCATCTTGTATAAAATGATTGCTAAATGGCTTCTTTAGATCTATGTGTATTTTATATTTTGTTTTATTACCTAGGTTTAGTTTCTTATCACAAAACTTCAAGCCAGAACATTGTATACGCTACATAAAGGGTCTCTTTAGCTTTAGTGGCAGTTCTCTGAATAAATTCAAGTTCAATTCAAATTCCAAACATTATTGAGTGGATCACTTAACAGGCCAATCAAACGATGATCATAGTTCACAAACTAGCACGTGACTGCAGGGAACCGCACCACGGACATGTAATCAATACCACCAGTAGGGGTAACGAAACAATTGTTGAATAAAGCACTTGGGTGTTGTCACCATTGATTCAAAATCAGCACAACCGAGAAGAGAGACAGTTCAATACCTTATTCCGTTTATTGCTCTTTCATCTGTGATGTAATTATACTGACTATAATGATATATGCAATATATTGAGTAATATTAGGGTTTAAGACAGTAAACGGTTTGTCATCACAGACAACATTGTGTTATTAAAAGCCTGATTTATGCAGACTAAGGCATAAATTTGTCTGCATAAAGAGAAAATACATTACAATTAATCACCAAGGTTATGTCTTGATCTTGATCTTATCTCGATAGTAAATTAGAGCAATTTATTTATTTATTCGTGTCAGAAGTACAAAGTATGTGTTAAATAGACGACTTCAAACAGTTTCTGCCCAGAACTTAGCCACTTCGATAGCACTTGAATTAGCTTCAGTCAAGTCATTCATTGTGCAGCTGTACGGGCACAATGGACAGGAGAAGAGGTGTTGTGTTGTCTGGGTTGCGCCACAATCACACAGGACTGTCTTGGTCGGAAAATGCCACTTATATAAGTTGTCCCTGGATCTTGCAACTTCCACCCTCAGTCTGTTCAGGGATTTCCAGATTAGCCAGTTCTCTGTGTGACCAGGAGGTAGAGATTCCTTTGGTTCCATCCATTCAGACAGATTGCTGGTCCTCTCCTTCCACACGGCCACTCGAGCTGTTGCTGCTGTTCCTTGTAATAGTTGAGTAGTTGTTAGGAAGCTCTTTCTCGATTTTAATCTCCTCTCAGCAGGTTGATATCCGAAGAGTGGGTGTGAGGTCATAACAGATGATTTACTTCTTTCCTTGTTTGCAGCCACTTCTCTTCTGATGTCAGGTGGAGCAATCCCTGCAAGATAGTGCACTTTACTGATGAGAGTTGGCCTCAAGCAACCTGTAATAATCCTGCAGCTCTCATTTAAGGCTACATCCACCTGCTTTGCATGGGCTGACTTGTACCACACAGGACTGGCATATTCTCCTGCTGAATAGCATAAGGCCATTGCTGTTGTCCTTAACGTTTGGGGATGGGTGCCCCAGTTAGTCCCTGCCAGTCTACGGAGGAGGCTGTTCCTCGAAGAGATCTTCTGTTTTAGCTTAAAGCACTGCTCCTTGAATGTGAGTGTACGGTCCAAGGTGACACCTAGATATTTGGGATGGAAACAATGATCCAATAACATACCATTCCAGAATACTTCAAGTTTCCGACTAGATTGTTTATGTTTCAGGTGGAAGGCACATACTTGAGTCTTATTAGGATTGGACATGAGTTGGTTCCTTTCGTAGTAAGTACCCAGCTGTTTGAGAGCACGAGTGAGTGTATGCTCTACAACTTCAAACTGTTCTGATTGGGCAGAAAGAGCAAGATCGTCAGCGTAAATGAAGCTTTTACACCCTTGAGGCTGTGGTTGATCATTGGTGTACACATTAAATAAAATAGGAGACAATACACTTCCCTGGGGCAATCCATTCTTCTGAGTTCTCCAACGGCTGCGATGTCCTTGGAAGTCAACGAAGAACCGGCGATCCTGAAGAAGTGTAGCTATCATGTTAGTGAATCCATAGTTGTTCGTTAGGTTATAGAGTTTATGTAACAGTATTCTGTGGTTTACGGTGTCATATGCAGCAGAGAGATCAACAAAAGCTACACCTGTGATCTTTTTCCTTTCAAAACCATCTTCTATGAACTTAGTAAGGTGTAGGACTTGAGAAGTGCAATTTTTGCCTGGTCTGAACCCAGCTTGTTGAGGGATTAGAAGAGTATCAACTACAAGAGTTAAACGATTCAGGATCATTCTCTCTAGGATCTTATAAAGATGACAAAGAAGAGAGATTGGTCTGAAACTTTTAGGATCATTTGGCAATTTACCAGGCTTTAAAATAGCTACTACACGAGCCTTGCGCCATAATTTTGGGATCTTGAAAGAAGCAATGCAGTGATTATAAAGATCTAGAAGCCAAATTTTCGTGACATTGCCAAAATGTTTAATTTGTTCAACACAAATATCATCCAGTCCTGCTGCCTTGCCATTCCGACATGTACGGACGGCAGCTTCTAGTTCATGGAGATCAAATGGTCTTGTGAGTTCACTGTTCTGATTGTGTACCTTATCCTGAAGTTTGAAATCTGATTTTCTAAATGACGATCTTGGTGTGCTATTATTTATGAGCTGTGATGCGATGTTATTGGCAGTGATGTTTGCATGTGTGGAACTATTAGTTGGATCGTTATTTAATTTCTTTAGCAGCCTCCAAGCCTTCTGACTATTAACAGAGAAGTCAGTTTCCTCCATAAGTTTCAGCCATCTTTCTCTCTTGTTCAATGCTATGGTGGATATTAGCTCTTTTCCTGCTGAAATGGTTTCGTCACTAAATGGGTTATCTTCGAAGAGTGAAAGATAACTCATTAGGTCGGCTGTTTTAGGTGTTAAGCCATGGAAGTATTGTGTCCTGCACCCTCGAGGCATCGACAACCGTGAAGCCTTCTTCACAGCATTCACAAATGTATCGTATTCATCTGGTGTTGGCTGGATACCAGCTACAAAACTATCCAAAGTAGAACTAAATTTCTCCCAATTAGCTTTCCGGAAGTTGAATCTTCTGCGGTAGGGTATAGTGATCGGTTGGGCTAATGCAGTAACTTGGCACATCACAGGACGATGTTGAGAGTTAGGAACTGGAGAGCATACTGTCTTCATGCATTGTTGGCTGATGTGCTCACTGGCAAAGATCAGATCTGGATTGTATCCACGATGCCAACGCCCACTATTGAAGGATGGAGGAAGTTTACTGTCATGTATGAGGGTTAATTGGAAGGTATCGGCCCATTTTAACACCACTTCTCCATTATCATCGTCTTTCATTTTTTCATTTCATATTTATTCATCAGTGCCTTACACTATATTTACATTACACTGAAGGGAGTCTCTGAAAAGAGCAAAGCCCCACTTCGCATTCGGGATGCGTCTTGAGCATAACCCCATACTGTACTGTGACTGTTAAAGTCACCAACTACAAAATTGACACTATGTTTATGGAAACTATCAGGGGTAGCAAAGGAAAAAGCAGCACCAGGTGGTTTGTATACAGAAGATACGGTGCAATTACTCAGCTCAACAGTTAATATTTCCATATCCTCGTGTTCAGAGATGGAAGTAGACACGATTTGAAGATCAGGTCGAACGAATAAAGCACTTCCGTACTGTATGTGAGGTCTCTCGGCAATAAGTCTCAAGCCAGCAATTTTGGGACGTCGTAGCTGATTGTCTCTGTGGGTCTCTTGTAGGCAAAGTATGTCACATTTTTTACTTCGACATATTTCACTCAGGAGCTCTTCTTTTGGGGATGAAAGTCCCTCTGTATTAAACGTAATTATAGTTAGCCTTGAAAAAGGCCTTTGTGGAACAGATATCATCTTGTTTGTACTTCTGGAATGCTGATGCTCAGTTCAGTACTGGAAAGTGTAATCCAGGTACCTATGCAGGGGCACCACGTGCAGGAATCAGCTTCACCCCCAATTAGAGCAATGATATTCGAAGCCAAACCTTCTTGGTTTCATTCAAGGTCATACCGTTTATTTTAACTCACCATTTAACCTAAATGAAGACCAATTGGTATTTAATAAATTTATTATACCTTAGTCCAAGAGTTCTCAACATTTTTCAACCATCGTACCCTTTAAAAAAATTAAACATACTGCGTACCCCCTACTAACCTTTCTTAGGCAGTAATAATGGT
Source organism: Meconema thalassinum (assembly GCA_946902985.2). Lineage (NCBI taxonomy): Eukaryota > Metazoa > Arthropoda > Insecta > Orthoptera > Tettigoniidae > Meconema > Meconema thalassinum. The sequence continues at coordinate 437,056,621 of OX336393.1, read as the reverse complement.
TATTAAAAATGTAAAAGGTATATAGTAGGCCTATGGTTTAACCTTGTAATTTTATAAGGAAAGATATTTTAATAAAACAAAATATAGTTGTTGTTTTTCAGTTCCTTTTCCTAAAGGGTGAATTTGCAATCATTGCGTTAGTTTTCATTTCAACATAGAACATATCAGAAACACTACCTTGCATACACTTATTCTAAATGTTCAGTTTTTCAAAAATATCACTTAAATAGGCCAATTTTAAAAGCCAACCAAAGTCATTGAGTACTGATGATAAATTAGAATTGTGCTCGGTAAGAAAAGATGCAATTCTTTGTGGGGTTCAAATACACGCGCCGTAAATAACTCACACAGTAGTCAAGGCACGAAGCTCACCCTAAGGGGTACGCATACCACAGGTTGAGAACCCCTGCCTTAGTCGATAGTAATTAAATAAAATTAATTAATAAAATGTACCATTTTTGGCCATATAATGGCCTTTTTCAGTGGTGTTGTAATAGAGAATCTAAAGTATTTACGAGCAATGCTACATTTTGTTAATATTTCACTTGTTTTCTTTTTAATGAAAAATCTTGTAAAAATAGTTTAAAACAGATCTGTAACAAATATGGGCTTTAATTTTATTTGTAACGTTCTCGCTTGCTGGGTCCAAGGTTGCAGGTTCGTATCTTGGCGCATTCAGTTGGCATTTGAGGGTGTGCAAATGCGAGGGAGCCGTGTCAGTAGATTTACTGGCATGTTAAAGATCCCCCTTGGGGCAAAATTCCGGAGTCCCGGCGTCTCTAAAAGCCAGAGCATGTAAAAGGGACGTAAAACCAATAACATTAATTATTCATTCGATGTTAATAAAAATTATTTTGCTAAAGAGGCTTAATATATAGTTGGTAGTATTGTGACCGTTTGACCGAGGTCCCACGGCACATGAGCGTGAATTTCAACATCCGCCGAGCATAAGACTCTAAATTATCTCGGGGTCAATATGAGCAAAACACAGAAAATTTAAGGCCTCACGGATATCGAAATTCACACTCCATAGAGGAAGGAAAGGTGTGCAAATAACTCGTCACCAATTTCTTAAAAACACATCAGTTTAATTTAACTGTTCACCAGTCCTATTTACATACAATAGTCCCCCAGGGAGAAATTTAAAATTTCCTTACCTGAAAATAAAAACATCCTGCGCTCCCCCTGGGACCATCATCGAATTACAAATGTTATATCGCCCAGAAATAAATCAAATAACAGCCATTAAACTAAATAACTATACTATATGCAAAATTCATTCCCTTGATGTCTGGGAAAATCATCAGCCCATCCAGCATCTATTAACTATATTATTCAAAACTGTATAACCATCACCGATGAGCAGAAAATTAGCAGTCCATTGTGACATTTTGATTTAAATATTTACATGAGTATCATTTCTGTAACATATTTCCACATTGTTTCATTGTTATCAAATCTTATAGAAAACTTTCATGAGTTTAAATCACAAATATTGGATTTTCTATTCCCAAATTATGTACAATAAAAATAAATAACACATTAAACCACTATCCTTTGAAATTCCCAATCTTGAATGTATTCAGACATTCTTCAACATTATTATCATAAACAAAATGTTATGTTCAACTTTATTTCATCCATCCAATTCTTTTAATTTAATTCCATTTAATTTAATTCATTTAATTTCTTATGTTCGACCCTGACTATTATGTTTCAGAAAACTGTATCATAATGAGACTCATTATAACACTATTTTTCATTATGAAACTGTTTCTCCCACCAATCAGAGCTCAACAAACAGTCTTGTGACCAATTACGTAAGAATACCTTCGCGCATGCGTTCAAACTCCAACATGTCTATATAAATTACCGAAAGTGCACCGTCCATATGTTCGCGTAAATAATCTGATGAACATGAGACAAGAAATAGCACTGTACCTGAATATCCCCAAATCCAATTTCTACACAGCGAGTTGTTTTGAAACGACTTTGGTGATAGTTTTACTCAATACTGGTGCACAATCTCTACATATGGCATTGAAGCACACAGAGCGCATGCGTCGTTCGGTCAGAGAGCTTGGAAATCAGAGATATACTATCCAGCATAGCACCCGATCACAAAATTCTAGTGACAATCTCAACAGATATTAATGAATATTTATGTTAAAACATATAATAAAGTTATAATTATCGTCGAACATAAACAGTCGTATGCAACTCGCCTATAATGGTAATTAAGACACTCGTATGGAAATGATAAAACTCGCATACGCTCGTTTTATAAAAATACTCGTGTCTTAATTATTGCCATTATGCATAATGTATTATTAATAAATTTCTGGTGAAAAAATATTTTTTATTATCCAACTGGTATTTAATGCACATTACTGGATTCGAAATATGATCAGCTGTCGGCATGGTTCTTTTATCCACCATCCAACCTCAAGGTAAAATGCCTCTCAAACTACAATTTTATTGAGCGGGACACGGCAAGGTCTTCTACAAATCTAATATAATCAAATAGGCTTGAATTACCAACACACAGTTATTAAAATGTCTCCACCATGTGGGCGATTATATTACAATTTAAGAATGTATAATTCCACTGGTGATGGCAGTGGCGGCTGTTCTGGGTGTTGCACTATTTTCAATAAGATGGTACATGGGCACCCGCAGCATTTTTCTAGGAGGAGGGGGAGGGGCACGTATTATTAGCCTATTTTCAATTCTGAAAAAATAGGCTTATGAGATCACCTTTTGTCCGCGTGTGTGTGTGCGTGTGTGTGTGTGTGTGAGAGGTGTGTGTGTTCCCCCCCCCTAATAAAATCTAAACGGCTGGAGCGATTTCAATGAAACTCGATAAGTTCATAGCACTATTCCCGGCGATTTCGACCGTGCCCTTCAAATTTTGTTACGTCTCACCAATCCAATATGGCGGCTGTGCGAAATATTTCACTAGCATTCAATATCTCCGAAACTATTACCGATATCGCCCTGAAATTGTGTACGGTGATAAAAGGTACTACTAGAAGTTCACCTATGAGACTTTCAAAAACCTGGTGACTACAAAACCAACATGGCGACCAAGCGAACTTGAGACTTTTAAATAGACTTTTCTCGGGACTTAACTATCCAAACGTAATGAAACTTGGTACAGCAAATGTTTATACACATTGCAATGCACTGAAGTCTAATTTAGTTCAATTGTTTACATAACCTCAAAATGGCGGCTGTGCGAAATATTTCACTGACATTCTATATCTCCGAAACTATTACAGATATCACCCTGCAATTTTGTACGGTGATAAAGGGTACTGATACAAGTTTACCTATGCATATTTCATAAACCTGTAAAGTACAAAACGAACATGGCGCCCAAGCGAATTTGAAATATTTTAATAGACTTTTCTCGTGATTTAACTCTCTGAGCGCTGTGAAATGTGGTGCAGTAAATGATATTGCAGATTGTAATGCACTGCCATCTAATTTAATTCAACTGTTTACATAACCTCAAGATGGCGGCTGTGCGAAATTTTAAAATTAAGTTTTAATTTCTTGTGTCGTAATCATGCGATTGAAGTGAAAGTTTGAATAATGAACCTAGGCAATAATTGTCCTTGAATGGTACATAATTCAATGGCCTATACATATAATAATCCTAAATGGCGAGCTTCCGAAATATTTAGATGGTTCTCAATATCTATGAATCTTTTACAGCAACCAAACTGATTTTTTTTTATGTTCATAGAGACTATGAACATATGCTCACCTATAGGACTTTCAGTAACCTGGTGAGCACAAATCCAACCTGGCGGCGACGCGACGTATAAATATTTAAATGGACGTTTCTCGCGAATTAACTATCTGAGTGCCATGAAACGTTGCACGTTAAATGCTTTTACTAATGTTGATCCACTGGCATGTAATTTATTTCAATTGTTTGCATAATCACAAGATGGCTGCTTTGCGTAATTTTAGAATCTCGTTTTTACTTCTTGTGTTCTAATCATGCGATTGCAGTTTGAATACCACACGTACACAATAATCTTAATGTAATAGTACAAAAATAAATATCCAACCTGGCGACCATCTGAAATATTTAGACGGTTCTCAATATCTACGAATCTGTTACAGCAATTAAACTGAAATTTTGTATGTTGATAGAGACAATTAACATGAGCAGGATATATGAAAATAGGCTGTATAGTTCTTCACGGAACTACTTGTTTCTTATTTCATTACCTACGTGCCACTAGGTGGTATTGAGACGTACCCGCACCCCCTGCAATTTTCATTTCATTTCTTACTTGCTTCGTGACATTCATTATTTGGCTGCTCTTAACCATTTGCATAGAGCTCAGCAGGTTGAAATGTGACCCTGGTGACAGCGCCAGCACTGTCAGCCAGTGTGACCGAGTGGAGGGAGAGCTTGAGCGAGAGAGTGGACTGTGAACGTGCTGCTGCCGTTGATGTAGCGTTTCTACGGGGAATATCCAACTCTCTTCATTGGCGCTCATTTTAAAGTAAATATCAGCATCATTTTATGTAAATGGACCAGTATTTATTCACTTCGAGATTACTTCATAAGTTTCCACCAGAGCACAACACCGATCTAATAGCCTAAATATGACAAAAGTACGTCACAGTCCTCTATTTCCTTCAGGTGCGCTGCTTTTTTCAACTGGTAGACCCACACTTTTAAATATTTCCATTTAACTAATTCTATTAATCAAACAGTGTGTTCCAGACAGACATAAGCGTGTACGTAAAACGGGAAATGAATAACGCCCCGAAAGAAAGAAAGAAAGAAAGAAAGAAAGATAGAAAGAAAGAAAGAAAGAAAGAAATATTTAGAAAGGGTTTAAATAAATCTTTGCTGGATCATTGATTATATTCATAAGAGTAACATTTTGAAATGCAACCTATGTTGGGTTCCCCATTGAAGGTACCATATGTTTCACATGCTATATTTGTAAATGAATCTCTGCCCCTTATTATTCCCGTTGGAGAAACGCGATCGGGGATGATATGGGCTAAAAGGCTTTGTGGCGGATGGCTTTTACGGTCGGATGCCCTTCCTGACGCCAACCGCATGAGAGGAGTTAATGAGGAGAGATGAAATGAATGATGGTGAATGAAACTGGGCAAGGATCTGGAAAGAAGCGGCTGTGGCCTGTCAGAAGGCACCGTTCCAGCATTTATCTGGAGTTGAAAATGGGAAACCACGGAAAACCATTTCGAGGACGGCCGACGGTGGGGCTCGAACCCATGTGTACTGAGTCCACGGAGAGCTTGGCCCCATGGCCTAGAGCTGCGCTTTAGCGTGCGTAGCAACCGCTGCGGGTATACTACACACATCAAAAAAGTTTTGCATCACCTCGGTTCCCAGATCTCCGGCATATAGACGTTGACTGTGTATATTGTATCCAAGATACAGTCCCTTTGACTGTTCATAGATGTCACTAAAACTGCTCAAAGATGTAAACAACCATGCATGAGCAGGGCCTATTAGACGGAGGGGGTACGACAGCCGATCAGTTCCAGTCATTCCACCAGGACGAAGGTACGCTGCTCATGTTGTCTGTAGTTCTACCATGCCTAGAAGGTCAATACCGCAGTTCGATCGCGTCCGCATTGTTACTTTGTGTCAAGAAGGGCTCTCAACAAGGGAAGTTTCCAGGCGTCTCAGAGTGAACCAAAGCGATGTTGTTCGGACATGGAGGAGGTACAGAGATACAGGAACTGTCGATGACAGGCCTCGCTCAGGCCGCCCAAGGGCTACTACTGTAGTGGATGACCGCTACTTACGGATTGCCGCTCGGAGGAACCCTGACAGCAATGCCACCATGTTGAATAATGCGTTTCGTTCAGCCACAGGACGTCGTGTTTCAACTCAAACTGTGCGCAATAGGCTGCATGATGCGCAACTTCACTCCCGACGTCCATGGCGAGGTCCAGCTTTGCAACCCCGACACCATGCAACGCGGTACAGATGGGCCCAACAACATGCTGAATGGACCCCACGGAATTGGCATCACGTTCTCTTCACCGATGAGTGTCGCATATGCCTTCAACCAGACAATCGTTGGAGACGTGTTTGGAGGCACCCTGGTCAGGCTGAACGTCTTAGACACACTGTCCAGCGAGTGCAGCAAGGTGGTGGTTCCCTGATGTTTTGGGGTGGCATTATGTGGGGCCGACGTACGCCACTGGTGGTCATGGAAGGCTCCGAAACGGCTTTACGATACCTGAATGACATCCTCCGACCCATAGTGCAACCATATCGGCAGAATATTGGAGAGGCATTTGTCTTCATGGACGACAATTCTCGACCTCATCGTGCACATCTTGTGAATGCGTTCCTTCAAGATAACGACATCGCTCGACTACAGTGGCCAGCATGTTCGCCAGACATGAACCCTATCGAACATGCCTGGGATATGTTGAAAAGGGCCGTTTATGGACGTCTTGACCCACCAACCACTCTGAGAGATTTACGCCGAATTGTCGTTGAGGAGTGGGACAATTTGGACCAACAGTGTCTTGATGAACTTGTGGATAGTATGCCATGGCGAATACAGGCATGCATCAATGCAAGAGGACGTGCTACTGGGTATTAGAGGTAGTGGTGTGTACTGCAATCTAGACCACAAATGCTGAAAGTCTAGCTGTATGATGGTACAACATGCAATGTGTGGGTCTCATGAGCAATAAAACGAGCTGAAATGTTGTTTGTGTTGATCTCTATTCCCTTTGTATTTAACGGTTCCGGAACTCTTGGAACCGAGGTGATGCAAAACTTTTTTTGATGTGTGTATATTTCTAAATGTGGTGTATTAATTGTGTACAATTCCCCCCCGGGCTCACATCTAGTGGGACGTGGGTTGGCGACCACGGGACCCCGGCTGAGTCTGGCATTGTTTCCACTTGTGCCAGGCTCCTCTCCGTCTTCTTTCCTATCGACCTCTCTTGGTCAACTCTTGTTCTTTTCCAACCCCGACGGTATTAATGTATCCGAGGCCTTTTTATTTTCATGATATCTCCTCCCTTCTGCTCAAGGCACTCAAAGAGTTCTGGTGCACCCTGGATAGTGCTACACCCTCAAGGGCTCACAACTGGTGAGCTCGGGAGTTGGCGACCCCGAGGGATTCCTGAGCTGTGTCCGGGTTTTCCCTTTTTTCCATTGCCTTTGGGGTGGGCCCTCTCCTTTTTCCCTTTCACATCTGCCTTTCTTGGATCTCCTTCAATATTGTGTACTAATGAAAAAATCTATTTTTGAGTGCTTAAGCCAATGCTCTATATGGGTATTTTTGATAATGTTCTCAATGTTGTAGGTAGGTATTAGGAATTGCTGGTATTGGTAGTTGAATCCTTGTAATTCCTCTATTCCTGACATTACACTCTGAACTGAACCGTCACTGCTTGAATCATTTTCAGAGTCCGATTCACTGTCACTGCCATTGCCAATATACAGTAGATTATGAATTCTTCAATGTCTTCCAGCAATCCGTCCCGCTTCCAGTACTCGGCTCGTAACTTATCGACATGACCACACTCCTTTTTCCATTCTTCCCCCGTAACCGTCGCAAAAGCGTCTCTTGTAATACGCTCTATGTCCTTGGATGACTGTTTCACATTCTTGTCAGCAATGCGTCGCTTCACAACACTCCATATTAATTCTATAGGGATCAGATCACAGTGATATGGAGGTAATCGTACTACTGAGTGACCCAATGACTTCAAGTGATCGTCCACGGCGCTGGTTTAGCCTATGCAATTTCACTACGTTCAGTTTGCATAGGCTCTCATCGAAAGTGATGTTATTCGTCGTTAGCCAGGTTTGGATTTCGTATTTCCTGCTGTTTGATGTAGGTGCTTTATTAATCTGCAGTGTGTGGTACGACGCATTGACCATCACTATGATACAATTCTCTGGTATATTCGGTACCAGTTGGTTTTAAGCCAGATCATGAAGTTCTTGCTGTTCATTTCATCGTGGTAATCACCAGATTTAGTTTTAGATTTGAACATGCACAGTCCGCCTGGTACAAACCCGTTTTCACTGCCCGCGTGACCTATGATCCTCCTCTGGCCTGCACTGTCTGAAGTCAGGACACTTCAGTTGCCTCGTCCTGCCAACACTTCTTTACCGTGTATGATGGAGGGATATAAGTTCCGTCCAAGAATATAACAGATCTTTTCTTTCCACCTAGCTCGTCATTCGGTATCACACTTTACGTTTGCAGTCGTTATAGTTTATGATTATGACGAATGAGAGCTTCAAAATAAGGCCACGCTTACTGCTGTACGTTTATCCTGGGATGAGATAATGTTACTTTAGAAATAGTATAAGGTCTTTTTATTGGGTGGTTGAAAAAAATTGAAACTTGAGATTTACTGCACCAATACTTGTGCCTATAACATATAAAAATGGCATTACCCTCAGACAAGTAGTTTTTCATGTATATAGTTTTAAGTGAGCGGTTCCTAGAAAAGAAGCCAAAATCCCGGACAATTTTTCATACAACCACAAATAAAAAAATTATTATTAAACTTGAGAATAATTGGCTTAAATAGTCTAACGCAGAATTATACAAGGACAATATTGGTATGACTCGTTTTTCTATAGGTCTGTTGGTTTGGTTGTAATTAAGGCCTAAACTCGAGTATCCATAATACAAAATCCCATAGTTAGCCTGTATGTGAATCTGGATTACTCGGTCTCTAGAATGATATAGATCAACCCCGGCCAGACATAACCAGGCAGAGATAAAAGGTTCAGGAAACTCTGTCATTGTGGAGCCGAGAGTAGTAGAGACTTTCTCTTTGCAGAGCAGTTACGTCACGCAGTTTAGGGCGCATATATGTCAGCGAGGTGACCAGTGACAGTCCAGTTCTATGATAGTTTGGTGCAACAGTGTTCCGGAAGGCACGTACGAGAATCTGAGTTCGACGCAGTGCGGATAAAAGTGCCTGAGAAGGTACTTTAGCGGGACTCTGGTGATAGAATTCTGTACCAGCTGTGCGGCAAGAGGCGTACTGTGGAGATTGTATGGACTGGACAGAGAAATGAACAGTTGGTCAACTGTGGATATCTGCGTACAGATTACAGATTATTTGCATTCTGTAAATACAGGTGTACATAGTATTTATTGAATACATTCAGTGTGTGTGGCGGCTTCGGTGGCGTAGTTGGTAGCATGCTGAGCTTCTATGCCCAAGGTCGCGGGATCAAACCCGGCCGAAGTCATGGGATTTTTTAAGAGCGTTAAAAATCCCTCAGTATGCCTTCCTTCGGAGGGGAAGTAAAGCCGGTGGTCCCATGTCATAGATTTATGGCATGAAATGGAGCCTTACACTAACTACAGTTGTGTGAAGCCAAAATTTGAACATTAGAATTGACAACGCTATATTAGTTCCAATGTTCACCGCCAGATGCTGATGCAATGCCATATAGCAGCCAAATACGCAAGCTAGGTGTCCTGGACGGTAGCAATTGTTAGCAAAAGTAGGAACTACTTGAAATTAAAAGTCTGCAGTCCTTACATACTAATAGAGACATCACAATTAACACCGGTTATCAGACGGATTCTACACACGCCCAAAGTACACGGGGCTACAAGACCACGTTGTCGCAGCCCCTAAACTAAGGAACCAACCAAATTCAGTGTGATTCATATAGACGCTACTAATTGTGTGTGAACGAGTGAACCCTGAATCCGGTTACACGATTATCCTAAGTATTAAATATACAGATATGACTGATAGGCCAAAAGAACCATTCATACACTAACCTTGGTTCCTTCATACACTACAAATATGTTCCCATTTGGTCATATGACACAGACTTAAGGAGGAACATACTGCATTAGGCAGTTGACCTCGTAGTTCCTCCCCTTAGGCTTAAGGAGCCAAAACAATAACTATTGTAATATTATAACAGTTCCTCTCATAAATCTTGTACAACAATTATATACATTTCCAAGGAAACACACATCTTGCAGTTAGAAGCAAAGTATAAAAGTTCCAAAATTATTTTCATCCATTTTTCAAATTTTGGTTTTTGCTTTTTGCTGACCTTCACCGTTTACCTCGTATCTCCCGTGTTTATAGGGATATTTAGGATTTCCCTTTCTTTGACCCTTTATAAGAAAGTGGTCAGTATATTAGCAATCTATCAAAAGAACAATTTATATTGCCAAAGATGCAGATGGTTGTACCTTTCACTCATATTTCAACTAATTATTGTGGAACTATTAATGTTTCTGTAAACTAAATATTGTTATTTTATCTCCTTGACCTAGGGTGCCAGATAAGTGTTTTAATAAAAACAATGAACATTTAAAAATGATGATAAAAATAATGCATATTTAATTGTACTTTTACTATCGTGATTTCCTTTACTTTCAAAATTGGAATTGTTTACTATTTTTAATTGTTAAATAAAGCTTAATATGCCTCTAAATTTTAAAATGAAATTTCTAATAATTGTACCTTCTTAATTTTAAAATGTTAAAGAAAACAAAAAATAAAATGAATAATAATTATAATTAGGCTAAAATAATTAAATGTAAATTAATAAAAACTAATGAGCCTACTTTTCTTAAAATTTAAGATTCATGCCAATGATTTATCTATATTGTACCCAATCGGGTATCTCTAGGCCTAAAAATTAAATAATAATAATAATAATAATAATAAACTCGGGTGCGGTACGTTCGTTAAATGATCACTAATGGCCTAGGTCAACAGGAAACAGGTTCGCTAAACTACTGAAATGGCGTACACTAGTTAACAGGTAAAATCTAATTTATTGAACTCAAAAATCCGGTTTGAAAAATTACATTAACTCAAAAGAACAAAAATATAAATGCAACGGCAAAAACAAGTTACAATAACGTTACAAATTAAACCCAAATAAGAAGAGAAAAACAAAATAAATTTAAAATAACAAAATCAAAATAGTAAATGAAAAACACGGCTCTCCCAGAGCTCATCATCGGCCTCAATACAGCTTAAAAGAAACGAAAATAAAATACATTAATTGGATCCAGCTGTGAGCAAGCAAAGATTACATCACTACGTAAACAGCTGACTGCCAGGGGTGGCAAAGTTACTACGGTGAATGTCAACTGCTACGACAAATTCCGGGTCTCAAACAAAATGCAGTTGCCCTTAAATACTAAAATAAAATATTCTGATCCAGCTGTGTGCAAACAAAGATTACATCACTACGTTAACAGCTGACTGCCAGGGGTGGCAAAGTTATTACGGTGAATGTCAACTGCTACGACAAATTCAGGGTCTCAAACAAAATGCAGTTGCCCTTAAAATACTAAAATAAAATATTCTGATTCCTCTTTCTGGCACACACATCTGTAAATACACTTGGACGTAGTGTGAGAGTATTCTTTCTGATAGGCATCTGACATTTGGTCGTTCAGCCTATCGGGTGGACAATAATATAGAAAATATCGGGGCAAACGAGATAACGCAAATTGACAGGGGGCGTAACTACACCAAATGCAACACAAAACATTCTGGGTTCGAACCAGAAACTACTTAAAGAAAATAGCCCAACAATGGCTCACTTAAACAGAGAAAATGCCAGCATGCCTAACTACTAATAAACAAACCCCCTCTCCTATCTAAAATCTAACTTCAACCTTCCGTGTGTTGATAAACTAATCGACCTTGACCATCCAGCCGGGGTGACACTCCCCATGGGTAGCGAGCACGCTTCCACGAGCCAGCTGGACAGAATGACTTCACATTCTAAAATGTGGTCTCTTACTAGAAACGCCTTAGTGGCTATGCTACGATTTGTGACATTTACAGGGTTTTAAATAAATGTTATATCAGACCAGGGCTGCGCAACAAAACCCAGAGACGTCAGCACTCCTCCAACCTGTGAAAAAAACGCATCGCGTGTGTGTGTACACAAAACAAACATGATGAACCAGAACGTACTTTGTGTGCATACTAATTACTTCGGACTACGCTGTCCGGAAACACTTACCTCGGAATACCATCCGGAAACACTTACATCGGAAATACAATCCGGAAAAACACTTACCTCGGAAATACAATCCGGAAACACTTATGGGCTCAAAATTCGGCCGGTATGCACACAAATACAACCTCACGTCTCCTTGCCGGGAAAAAAATTAAAGCACACACACATAAAAAAATCTGTGACAGACATCGTCCTGCTTGCCGTTCCTGGGAATTCACTGGTCAATTCGCAACCGGTCTGGGAAAAAGAAAAGTGGGTCCTGGGTCGCTAACCATCTGACCTATTTTCCTAAAGTGACAAAACTAGTCTAACCTAGCTGGGCGTTACTAAATGTCACAAAAAAAAACCAAATTCTTACCCTATCTACTTGTCAGGTCGTACACTTAACTTACAGCTAGTCTTACATGAATATAGCCACAACAAATCCATCCTAAAACACACGGCAATTTAACTTATGATGCCTTTGGCAAATAAAAATTACAGACACCTCCGTCATCCACCAACAAACATGCATTATTTTTAAGGACTGACGGACAAAACAAAATAAAAAGGACTGGCATGCTGACTAAAAAAAAACTAATAGCCCCTGCCTAAAACGAAAATATTGACATCAAAGGTCAAAACAAAACTAATACTACTGTACAAATATCTCGTCCCCTTTTCTACATTACGTCCCCAAATATAGAAAGTTTAATACACATCACTTGTCCCTGGAGTAGACAGGCCCATGACGGCTGCTGGTCACCACTTCGACACCCGGACGTAAGGCCTTTAGTCCATCATCAATCCGGTGTCGTTCCACTGGGTCATCTTACAAGGCGATGACATACACATAAATACACTGTTAACACTAATCGATGCACTTATTTTGCACACCCTATCACATAAGTCACTTTCTACACTTATATCCACGGGCTTCATTCGCTGCGAAACGTTATGATATGTGGCTGGCGGTACCGTTACTGCGAATCGGGCTTGCAGGTCCTCTTTAGGCCGACATACCCCTATCCCGTTCAGTCCTAGATTGGTATTTCCTACGATTTCCTAGACCGTTGAAACATATGAGTCCAAGCCTATAGGTTCAGCGATCTCGCTTGCAACTCGTTAGCTCCACAAAGTTCCCTGCTCGAGTCTCGAATGGGCTGCTGGTCAGCGCTCCGCGCTCTTGGCTCCACACGGCGTGGCGTTAAGTTTTTAATGGACGTGGGTGGCAAACTCCATCTGGATAGATTTATATAAATAGTGTTCGCCTTCGATAACTATCATGACCTCTGTGAATGATTGGCGGTAAAAGTTTATCACTTAGAAAAATGTTTTCTCACTCGGCTACGCGGTATCAAAGTCGCGAGCAGCGTGGACTATGCCCGGTGTGGCTGCAAAACTGACTGACTAGTGTGTGCGCTCAGTGCCTATATCCACCCTCAACTTTGGGACAATGGACTTGTCACCTCGGTCAATTGCGCTCCCATGGCAATCGTCAAACCGCAATAATTTTTGGTTCAACTTGTAGGTCAAGATGAGGACGGCAATATTCATAGGATTAAATTCGAAATCGATCGGCAGGAACCTCTTCAAATCAAATTGCATCATGACGCTACAGGGTCGATCCTCGTTTGGCGCCATGTCTTGAGTGTCGTGGAGGGGGAGAAATATTCCTCCGCGGCTGACTCAGTAATATCCCCGTAACTCTGGTAGTTTTTGGGCTTGGGCCGTGATTAAAATTCCGTAATGCATTTCTCAGCCTCTTCTCTGATTAGGCCTTCTTATTACAATTATTCCATAGGCGGATCTCAAATTAGCATCTCGGCGCTACTTTACATTGTCTAATTCCGCGGGCTCTAGTGCTGGAGGATTACCAAGGCTAGGGTGTCGTAAATCCAGCACTTCAGCTGCACAATAAGTGTGTTGGCTATACAAAAGGAGCTCTTGTCCACAAGATTCTTGGAAAGGCGGGCCTTACCCAGTAAGGCTACGTTGTTGTCCTGCTCGTATTCCAAACCTCCGTGTTTTCTCTTAGTGCTATGGGCAGTAGAGTAATTATTGTTCTTAACATCATATTGGACTGGCAACTCAGATGTCGTATTCATTTCGGTTCAAACACTATCGTGTTCCTTGTGTATCGCTCCCCCACAATTTCGGCACTGAGAACACCGCAAATTATGCGTGCTCGGTATGCGATCGATCCTGAGGTCTCCGATAACTCGGCATGCTATCGATCCCTAGCCCCCTGATCGGTCACAATATCCCCCTGCTCTGTTTGAAAAATGTGTACGATCGGAATCAGTACCATTTTTCAATCCTAATACCATGGTCATTTGGTATTATAATGCCGAGTTCAACGCTCTCTCTTCCTCCTCAGCGGGGTTCTCTCTATCTAGTTCTCGGAGTTGTAATAGTTCGCGCTGTTCTTTTCGCAAATCCCCGTTGGTCTTCAAGGCTGCACTGAGTAGCCTTCCCAGTTCGTCCCTCAGCGTAACTAGCTCACATCTGTGGGGTCGCTCTTCGGTGTTGCTTCTTTCGTCCGTAATGGCATTCACTTGGGCAGGCGGCGGTTCGTCTAATACATTGCTGGGGTAGTATACTTTCAAATTTTGCGCGTTGTGGGTGACCTCGTTCTGTCCTCCTAATTCTCGAATTTTGTAAGCGTTGTTTCCCAAACATTGAATAATTACGTAAGGTCCCTCGTAAATGGCGACAAATTTTGCGTAGAATCGCGCTGAAGGGTTTGATACGGCAGGTTTCTTCACTAAAACGTACTCTCCCAATCTCAGGGGTCGGTGGTATCTTCTCCCTCTCACCCGCTTCAGTCTCTTCTCGGCTTGTTCGCGCAGGCTTGCTTTAGTTTGCTCAATTTTTAGCGGTAGCTCAGGCCTCACGTCTACTGGGCAACTTATGATCCTGTTCCATGGTCTCTCGGGATACTGATCGAAGTGGACTACCGTTGGCACCTCCGATGTAGATTCGTGCACTGTGGTGTTTATGCACGTCTCTATGGTCTCCAGGACATCTATCCAACGATAATGCGCGTCCGGGCAATATATCCGGCAAAACTTTGCAATCTCCTCATCAGGCGTTCAGAAGGATTGCTCTCAGGATGGCGTATAGAACTAAGAATATGCCGAATTCCCATTCCTTCTAGCTCTCTCTTGAAGAGTCCGCTTGTGAAACAAGACCCATGGTCGGATAATATAAATTCTGGTTTCCCCAGTTCCGGTACAATTTTGTTTCTGATTTTATTTACCACCTGTTTTGAGGTTGTCTTTTGTACCGCACACAGTTTCACAATTTTTGAAAACACATCTAGGCATACTAGTATGTGCCTCATGCCTCGTCTGGCGGCTGGGAGGGGCCCATAAAAATCAATGGCGTAAATCTCTCTCGGCTTCGATGGTAAGATTGGTCGAGGTAGCTGCTTCATCAAAAATGTATTGTGCTTTATGCGTTGGCAAGTATCGCATGTCCTCAATACCTCTCGGATCGTAATTCGGAGACGTGGCCATGTGAATGCCTCCCGAATCACAGCGAATGTCTTATCACAGCCCGTATGTCCATAGACACGGTGAACATGCCAGACTAGTCGGCGCTGGAATATTGGTGGAACTGAAATGCGAAGCTTTGTGTGCTCCTCATCGATAAACTGATGTAGAAATCCATTCATGAAATTGTATTTTGGCGCGAGTTTCTCCATCTCGGCCTTGGCTGGTGAATCTTCCGGAAGTAATCCTCTGAGATGATCTCTCATCAGCTTAGCCCAAGGGTCAGCCTCTTGTTCCATCCCTAGTCGCGGTAAGTCTGCGAGAAAATCATGGTCTTCCTGCTGAAGCGTAGCGTGATGTATTTCCACTTCTTCATCTTCCTCCGGGTTCCGGGATAAAATGTCTGGGATGACATTCTGTTTACCGGGGCAATGTTCGATCTGCATGTCAAACTGTTGTGCATAGAGAGCCCAACGATTTACTCTCTCGCTAGCTAAGCTGGTCTTCAACATGAAGGTGAGTGCCTTGTGGTCTGTTCTCAAAAGAATCGGGAAACCATATATAATCTTTCGCCAGTGCTGCAATGCGTGGAGTACTGAGAGCATTTCAATTTCAGTGACAGTATAATTCATATCGTGATTTCTCAAATTTCGGCTCAAAAATCCTAAATATATTCTCTTCTCTGGGTTTTCGGGGTCTTCTTGGTACAACATTGCTCCGATCCCTACTTTCGATGCATCCGATTGTAGCACGAATTTCCAATTGAAATTTGGATATCCCAGTTTCACGCTCTCTAACAGAAGGTCTTTGGTTCGCTGGAACGCTTCCTCGGCCTCCTTACTCCATAACCATCGGTTATTCTTCTTTAAAAGTTCTTGCAGTGACGCGACCGTCTCCGTATAGTTAGGACAATGTTCTGAGAAAAAACCAGTCATGCCCAGAAACATGCGGATGTGTTTAATCCGTCTAGGCGTGGGAAAATTTCGAATAGCGGCAATTTTAGTGGGATTAGGCCGAATTCCTTCCCCGTCGACAAAGTGTCCAAGATATAAAATTTCCTTTTGACAGAAGTGGGACTTGTTAAAGTTAATTTTGAAGTTGGCCGACTGAAGATTCGAAAGAAGTTTTTCTAAATTTTCAACATGCTCTTCTAGCGTCTCTGAAGCAAGTAAGATGTCGTCTACATAGCGGACTGTGCATTCCTTAACTTCTTCCGTCAAGTTGCGATCCAGGGCTCGGATAAGTGCGCAACTTGCGGTTCGAATCCCGAACGGTAAACGATTATGGGTGTACGTCTGCTGGTCGAAAATGAATCCTGTGAGAAGTTGGGATTTCTCCTCTAGTTCCACATGGTGAAAACTACTCGTTAAATCGATGCTCGAGAAATAGTTCTTGTTTCTGAACTTCTTCAGCACTTCCCTAATCGGCGGAGCCTGGTCGAATTCGGGCAGTAACCTGGAGTTGATTTCGCGTGCATCGAGACACAATCTCACGCTTCCGTCCGCCTTCTCTACAATGACAATGGGATTCACGAATGGGGTAGATTTCTTCGTAATTATTCCGGCCTCTTCCATGGCTTTAATAGTTTTCTTTACCTCCTCGTGATGCCTCTCTGCTATGGGGTACACCTTTTTCTTGTATGGACTCCAGTCATTTACTTGGAATGCGTAGCTAAAATTTCTAATCTTCCCCGGTTTATCATCGAAAGCTTCCTGGTGTTTTGTTAAAATTTTCCGCAGCTCCTCTCTTTCATGGGGTTTGATTTTCGCCTCAGCCACCTTCTCTTCAAGTATAGCGCCGAACTCTGTAGTGACATTTAGGACCTCTTCCTCAATGAACTCCTCCCCTATTGTATGTAATAATACCGTAGTTTTCCTCGTGATGTCATCTTGTATGTCAATGCTCCAAATTTGATCTTGATCCCTTGGTTCCGTTTCATTCAACCGTAGGTCATTCTCCCTTTTATCATGCGTGCGAAATTTAATCTCGTTTGCGCGCATGTCTATGATGGCTCCATTGGTTCTCATAAAATCCGCTCCGAGGATCAAATTGAAGCTCATTTTATTCATAATTAAGAATTGGTGCGATATAGTATAATTGTCAATTTCAAAATCCAAATATGCTTGGTATTTGCATTCCGCTGTACGGTCGGGGATTATGTCTTTCACTCTGACATTTGCTACTCGAATTACGGGTACTTTAAATTTCCTCTCCAGTTCTTTCATTAGCGCACCACTCGCTACCGAAATGCTGGCTCCCGTGTCGACCAGACTTCGGACCATAAGTCCTCCCACGCGTACATAAATTACGGGTAACTCCTTAATGGTAGGGCTTTCTTCCTTGTACATGTCCTCAATGAGGTCCTCTGGTTGCGCTACCCATTTCTCGATTTTCGCTACCACCCATTCTTGGTGCCCGCCATCTTGGTCAAATCTGGGGCTGTCTTCCCTATCTAGAACTGTGATTTTTTTTTGTTGCTCGCCCCATTATCCCGGGGCGGTGCCTCCTCTCTCTCCCGCTGGAGTTCTA
This sequence comes from Meconema thalassinum, assembly GCA_946902985.2. Taxonomy (NCBI): domain Eukaryota; kingdom Metazoa; phylum Arthropoda; class Insecta; order Orthoptera; family Tettigoniidae; genus Meconema; species Meconema thalassinum. The sequence goes on along the minus strand of OX336393.1, from coordinate 437,038,597 downwards.
AGCTCTGGGCTCCCTGATAGTGCCTGTCTGGGTCCTCGCGATGCTGGATAGCCTCTCTCCATTTGTCGGCTTCGGTCCTTGCCTGTCCATCTCCGTTCACACTACGAAGTTCTTTTAGATATTGTTGAGACTCCACGTATCTTTGTTCGAGGTCCGTCCGCGCCTGTTCGTTGGAAATCCTGTCTCCCTGTTGGGCCGGCCGTGGCCTGTAGCTTCCATGCCTTCCCTCTTGCGGTTGGTACGGCGCTGAGTCGTGGCGTCCTTGGTCCCAAAGTCCACGGGAACTTCTAGGATGGTACTGCCTGTTCCATCCTCGCTCTCCCCTTGCCTGGTACCTTGGTTCATAACCCCTCGGCGGTCGGTTCTCATATCTCCTCCAGTTGTTATCGTGTGGCGCGCTCGCTGTAGTGGTCCCCTGCTCCCGTGTGGCTGGCCTTCTTTGGACTTCCGTCGCATGAATTTGTTCAGTGGGCCTCATGCGCTGTAAATGCGCGCTAGTGTGGTCCAGCTGTCTCAAAATTCCCTCAGTTTGTATTGCCGTCTGGGCGTTTGCGGCGATAAGCGTCTCTTGGACTTTAACAGGTAGCTGTTTACCTATTGCGGCTACCAGAGAGCGCTCGGAAGGGGGATCATCGAGTTCTCTCATCTTGGCGAATTGCGCAATGAAATACTCCGCGTATTTTGTCGGGCTTTGCGTTGAGAACTTACGGGAATATAACTCCAGTCTCAAATTTTGTTGCCGCTCGAGACTCCAGTAAGTTTTTAGAAAAGCCTCTTTGAACTCTGCCAGTGACTGAAAAGTATAGCGGAAACTCTGAAACCATTGTAAGGGGGCATCTTCCAAAAGTTTCTCCACCGTGCGCAAGTGCCTTTCCTCCGGTATGCGGTTGTCCAAGATGTAAGCGTCCAGTTCGCGAATGAATTGTTTAGGGGTCATGACGCTATTTTCGTTGTATCGTTTTGGGCAGTCATCTCCGGTCCTGATCACATGTACAAGCTGCGACGGCGTCGCGGCGTCGTTCGGCGTCGAAGTTCTGGCTTTCGGCGTCCCGAGTGTTATGCTTGTTGGAAATTCGAGTAATCCATTTAACGGCGGCTCTGGCGTCGTCTGTGTCTGACATCCTGTCTTCCGAGGATTATTATTATTATTACTATTGCTCCGGGAGTCGTCCATCGTCCGTGCAGCTTCTCTTTGCAGTTCGAGGATTGCCTCGTCCTGAATCTGCCCTCTCAGGTCTGTTTTAATTAATTTTGCCTCCTGGCGTTCAATTCTCGATATCATTTCCATTTCCAACTTCCGGACTCTTTCTAGGTTGGCCTCCATTTCTTTTTCCATTCCCTTCTTATTCTCGTGGGCGTCTTCCTCATTTCGCTCTGTTAATCCATCGATTTCCTCTTTCAATTCCTTTATCCCAATTTGCATCATCTTAATGTGTCGGGTGACATTTTGTTCTCGGCCTTCCATAGCAATGACGCGTTCAGCTCCGGCGCTAATCTGCCCTTGGACTTCCTCTAGCTGTTTCGTAACTGTAATGTCCATGGATTCCATATTGCTCGTTATTTCTTCCAAATTCTTATCCATAGCTTTGACGGTATTATCCACCTTATTTACTTCTGTGAGCAATTCTTGATAATTCTTGTCCGCTTTGCGCTCTATTTCCCTCGTTTTGTGTGTTAGTTTATCGATCTGCTCTGTAGTGGACCGTGTAAGTTGCTCCACTGCGGCCCTCAACTCCTTGCCCTGCGCAATATAAGTTTGCCCTAGCTGCTCGGTCTTTAAGTTAATTTCTGCCTTAACCGCCTCTAAACTATCTTTGAGTTCCTTATCCGCGGATTCCGATCTTTGCTCCCATTTTCTATCACTAGCCTCTAAAGTGTCTTTAAGCTTCTTGTCGGTGGCTTCTAACCTTTCCTCTGCCTTTCTGTCACTAACTTCTAAAGTGTCTTTAAGCTTCTTGTCGCTAGCTTCTAACGTGTCTCTGAGCTCCTCAATGTTCGCTGCCGCGCTTTCCTCAATTTTTTTACAAAGTACATCAAACATAACTTGCAACTCTTAGGAAGTAGCCATTGCAACACACACAACAATAATATAATCACTGAGAATACGGGTGTCTAGGTTCCCCATTCACCATCATGCACCTGTCTTGTGTAGTAGTAGGAATCAGAATAATTTTTGGACCTGTTACAATATTTACGTTAACAACAACAACAACCACAACCTGCCTGAATGGCCTCCTAGTATCCAGGTCTCCAAATACAATAACATATAACAATTTTAAACTCCTCTGGGATGCCTTAATAAAATGCCTAACCCGTTCGCAAAAATCAACAACACAGTTCATTAATTGAGGATTAATGAATCCGCGGTTAGCTCTCAGAAGTGTGGGCAACCTAACCAAATCTTCCCCTTTCTGGACTGCTATCTTTCAAAACACATTTATTTCAAAATTGAATCTTTTCTGGGTTAACCGTGAATTTAACAACGCTGTCTACGCGTGATTTTAATTATTCACCCAGAAACAAACACATTTTTGTCCAGTATTGGCAATCTCGTTTATTGGTTCACTCCTCCTACCTTGGCTTGGATCATTACATGATTATTCATCCTAGATCATAGATCTTCGCCTTTTTCAATAGATCCGCCTTCCACAATGGATCTAGCCTCCACAATGGGCGCCATTTCATACATACTATAATGTGGGGTGGTCCTGTGGTGCAATGAAATGCTACGGGTCTCTAAATCATCCCGGTAGGACATCCAGTCACCTCTGTGAGCTGTCTTCATTACTTCCAGCGTCACTGGTGGGTACCAGGAGAAATAGATCACCACATCGGTAGATCTAGGTATCAGGTAGTGCAAACATGTGGGGAAAAAGTAGACTACTTTAAACGGAGCGATTGCCAACTCCTCTCCTACGAACAAAACCTTGTGTACGCCACTGTTCCTGATTTGAAATAGAAAAAGGGTCCTAAATATTTGCTATGTACCCGATCGGGTATCTCTAGGCCTAAAAATTAAAAAAATAATAATAATAATAATAATCTCGGGTGCGGTACGTTCGTTAAATGATCACTAATGGCCTAGGTCAACAGGAAACAGGTTCGCTAAACTACTGAAATGGCGTACACTAGTTAACAGGTAAAATCTAATTTATTGAACTCAAAAATCCGGTTTGAAAAATTACATTAACTCAAAAGAACAAAAATATAAATGCAACGGCAAAAACAAGTTACAATAACGTTACAAATTAAACCCAAATAAGAAGAGAAAACAAATTAAGTTTAAAATAACAAAATCAAAATAGTAAATGAAAAACACGGCTCTCCCAGAGCTCATCATCGGCCTCAATATAGCTTAAAAGAAACGAAAATAAAATACATTAATTGGATCCAGCTGTGAGCAAGCAAAGATTACATCACTACGTTAACAGCTGACTGCCAGGGGTGGCAAAGTTACTACGGTGAATGTCAACTGCTACGACAAATTCAGGGTCTCAAACAAAATGCAGTTGCCCTTAAATACTAAAATAAAATATTCTGATTCAGCTGTGAGCAATCAAAGATTACATCATTACGTTAACAGCTGACTGCCAGGGGTGGCAAAGTTACTACGGTGAATGTCAACTGCTACGACAAATTCAGGGTCTCAAACAAAATGCAGTTGCCCTTAAATACTAAAATAAAATATTCTGATCCAGCTGTGTGCAAACAAAGATTACATCACTACGTTAACAGCTGACTGCCAGGGGTGGCAAAGTTATTACGGTGAATGTCAACTGCTACGACAAATTCAGGGTCTCAAACAAAATGCAGTTGCCCTTAAAATACTAAAATAAAATATTCTGATCCAGCTGTGTGCAAACAAAGATTACATCACTACGTTAACAGCTGACTGCCAGGGGTGGCAAAGTTATTACGGTGAATGTCAACTGCTACGACAAATTCAGGGTCTCAAACAAAATGCAGTTGCCCTTAAAATACTAAAATAAAATATTCTGATCCAGCTGTGTGCAAACAAAGATTATATCACTACGTTAACAGCTGACTGCCAGGGGTGGCAAAGTTACTACGGTGAATGTCAACTACTACGACAAATTGAGGGTCTCAAACAAAGTGCAGTTGCCCTTAAAATACTTAAATAAAATATTCTGATCCAGCTGTGAGCAAACAAAGATTACATCACTACGTTAACAGCTGACTGCCAGGGGTGGCAAAGTTATTACGGTGAATGTCAACTGCTACGATAAATTCAGGGTCTCAAACAAAATGCAGTTGCCCTTAAATACTAAAATAAAATATTCTGATCCAGCTGTGTGCAAACAAAGATTACATCACTACGTTAACAGCTGACTGCCAGGGGTGGCAAAGTTATTACGGTGAATGTCAACTGCTACGACAAATTCAGGGTCTCAAACAAAATGCAGTTGCCCTTAAAATACTAAAATAAAATATTCTGATCCAGCTGTGTGCAAACAAAGATTATATCACTACGTTAACAGCTGACTGCCAGGGGTGGCAAAGTTACTACGGTGAATGTCAACTACTACGACAAATTGAGGGTCTCAAACAAAGTGCAGTTGCCCTTAAAATACTAAAATAAAATATTCTGATCCAGCTGTGAGCAAACAAAGATTACATCACTACGTTAACAGCTGACTGCCAGGGGTGGCAAAGTTATTACGGTGAATGTCAACTGCTACGACAAATTCAGGGTCTCAAACAAAATGCTGTTGCCCTTAAAATACTAAAATAAAATATTCTGATTCCTCTTACTGGCACACACATCTGTAAATACACTTGGACGTAGTGTGAGAGTATTCTTTCTGAAAGGCATCTGACATTTGGTCGTTCAGCCTATCGGGTGGACAATAATATAGAAAATATCGGGGCAAACGAGATAACGCAAATTGACAGGGGGCGTAACTACACCAAATGCAACACAAAACATTCTGGGTTCGAACCAGAAACTACATAAAGAAAATAGCCCAACAATGGCTCACTTAAACAGAGAAAATGCCAGCATGCCTAACTACTAATAAACAAACCCCCTCTCCTATCTAAAATCTAACTTCAACCTTCCGTGTGTTGATAAACTAATCGACCTTGACCATCCAGCCGGGGTGACACTCCCCATGGGTAGCGAGCACGCTTCCACGAGCCAGCTGGACAGAATGACTTCACATTCTAAAATGTGGTCTCTTACTAGAAACGCCTTAGTGGCTATGCTACGATTTGTGACATTTACAGGGTTTTAAATAAATGTTATATCAGACCAGGGCTGCGCAACAAAACCCAGAGACGTCAGCACTCCTCCAACCTGTGAAAAAAAAAACGCATCGCGTGTGTGTGTACACAAAACAAACATGATGAACCAGAACGTACTTTGTGTGCATACTAATTACTTCGGACTACGCTGTCCGGAAACACTTACCTCGGAATACCATCCGGAAACACTTACATCGGAAATACAATCCGGAAAAACACTTACCTCGGAAATACAATCCGGAAACACTTATGGGCTCAAAATTCGGCCGGTATGCACACAAATACAACCTCACGGCTCCTTGCCGGGAAAAAAATTAAAGCACACACACATAAAAAAATCTGTGGCAGACATCGTCCTGCTTGCCGTTCCTGGGAATTCACTGGTCAATTCGCAACCGGTCTGGGAAAAAGAAAAGCGGGTCCTGGGTCGCTAACCATCTGACCTATTTTCCTAAAGTGACAAAACTAGTCTAACCTAGCTGGGCGTTACTAAATGTCACAAAAAGAAACAAATTCTTACCCTATCTACTTGTCAGGTCGTACACTTAACTTACAGCTAGTCTTACATGAATGTAGCCACAACAAATCCATCCTAAAACACTCGGCAATTTAACTTATGATGCCTTTGGCAAATAAAAATTACAGACACCTCCGTCATCCACCAACAAACATGCATTATTTTTAAGGACTGACGGACAAAACAAAATAAAAAGGACTGGCATGCTGACTAAAAAAAACTAATAGCCCCTGCCTAAAACGAAAATATTGACATCAAAGGTCAAAACAAAACTAATACTACTGTACAAATATCTCGTCCCCTTTTCTACATTACGTCCCCAAATATAGAAAGTTTAATACTCATCACTTGTCCCTGGAGTAGACAGGCCCATGATGGCTGCTGGTCACCACTTCGACACCCGGACGTAAGGCCTTTAGCCCATCATCAATCCGGTGTCGTTCCACTGGGTCATCTTACAAGGCGATGACATACACATAAATACACTGTTAACACTAATCGATGCACTTATTTTGCACACCCTATCACATAAGACACTTTCTACACTTATATCCACGGGCTTCATTCGCTGCGAAACGTTATGATATGTGGCTGGCGGTACCGTTACTGCGAATCGGGCTTGCAGGTCCTCAGTAGGCCGACATACCCCTATCCCGTTCAGTCCTAGATTGGTATTTCCTACGATTTCCTAGACCGTAGAAAGATATGGGTCCAAGCCTATAGGTTCAGCGATCTCGCTTGCAACTCGTTAGCTCCACAAAGTTCCCTGCTCGGGTCTCGAATGGGCTGCTGGTCAGCGCTCCGCGCTCTCGGCTCCACACGGCGTGGCGTTAAGTTTTTAATGGACGTGGGTGGCAAACTCCATCTGGATAGATTTATATAAATAGAGTTCGCCTTCGATAACTATCATGACCTCTGTGAATGATTGGCGGTAAAAGTTTATCACTTAGAAAAATGTTTTCTCACTCGGCTACGCGGTATCAAAGTCGCGAGCAGCGTGGACTATGCCCGGTGTGGCTGCAAAACTGACTGACTAGTGTGTGCGCTCAGTGCCTATATCCATCCTCAACTTTGGGACAATGGACTTGTCACCTCGGTCAATTGCGCTCCCATGGCAATCGTCACACCGCAATAATTTTTGGTTCAACTTGTAGGTCAAGATGAGGACGGCAATATTCATAGGATTAAATTCGAAATCGATCGGCAGGAACCTCTTCAAATCAAATTGCATCATGACGCTACAGGGTCGATCCTCGTTTGGCGCCATGTCATGAGTGTCGTGGAGGGGGGGAAATATTCCTCCGCGGCTGACTCAGTAATATCCCCGTAACTCTGGTAGTTTTTGGGCTTGGGCCGTGATTAAAATTCCGAAATGCATTTCTCAGCCTCTTCTCTGATTAGGCCTTTTTATTACAATTATTCCATAGGCGGATCTCAAATTAGCATCTCGGCGCTACTTTACATTGTCTAATTCCGCGGGCTCTAGTGCTGGAGGATTACCAAGGCTAGGGTGTCGTAAATCCAGCACATCAGCTGCACAATAAGTGTGCTGGCTATACAAAAGGAGCTCTTGTCCACAAGATTCTTGGAAATGCGGGCCTTACCCAGTAAGGCTACGTTGTTGTCCTGCTCGTATTCCAAACCTCCGTGTTTTCTCTTAGTGCTAAGGGCAGTAGAGTAATTATTGTTCTTAACATTATATTGGACTGGCAACTCCGATGTCGTATTCATTTCTGTTCAAACACTATCGTATTCCTTGTGTATGGTTCCCCCACAATTTCGGCACTGAGAACACCGCAAATTATGCGTGCTCGGTATGCGATCGATCCTGAGGTCTCCGATAACTCGGCATGCTATCGATCCCTAGCCCCCTGATCGGTCACAATATGGATCTATCTAGAATAATGACGAAATTAAGTTGGTAATATCGAAATTTCTAATTAGTTCCAAATACTGTATACTTGGCATAATGTAGCCTAATTAAGCACTAGAGTTGGCAGCCCTGGTGACTGAATATATTCTTAGATCCATTTCTTAGGGTACAGAATACAAAATTTGGTTGAAGTCCAATGGATAGCATGGACGTTACATGCAGTTAAACATTGGATCTAACAGCGCGCGTAAAATCATGTTGGCAACAAAGCCATGCATGTATTGGTCAGAAATAATCTGAAATAATACGATCTATTGTTGTGCCAATTTTGAATGAAATCCATTAGTTAGTATAGAAGTTACATGTATTTAACGTTGGACCTCTCAGCAGGCTTGGAATCATGTTGGTAGCACTGACGTATATAAGTTACTACAAATTAATATAGAATATCAGGTATTTTACGTGTGCATAGTTTAAAGCTGTCGGCTTGCATACTTTCTGATATATGGGTATTTGGGTAAAAAAAAATTGAGTGCATTTATTAACAGTTGGCAGCCGTGGTGGCTCTTAAGAATACGCTCAGTCATATCTGTTTATGTACACATAGTACATACGAACTTTGGTTGAAATCCAATTGATAGTGTAGAAGTTATATGCATTTAAAATTTGGATTTATCAGCAGGCTTATACTCATTTTGGCAACACTGCCATGTATGGCCTCCTTGAAATTAAACTGCAATATTATTATTCATACGTGTGCCAATTTTGAAATAGCTCCCATTCATACCTTCCAAGATATCCAAATGGAGCTCAAATTTCAATTGCGATTTTTCAGCAGTTGGTAACACTGACATAATTTTCAAATATGGCCGTGAGATATTCAGGTATAGATTTTGACTCCTACCAAATTTTGTTTCGATTGCTGCAGCTGTTTAGGAGTTGATAGGGGGCGGGGGGGACACACAGCCAGACAGACAGAAGGACAGACAGATGACAGACAGACAAACACACACACATTTGCCCGATGTCGCAAGTCTACTTTTTCCTCAATTTTGCAAAATGTGAAAAGTAGGCTAAAAATAAAATATATTTACTACTCTACTATTCTGCCCAATAAGGGGTTAAAGTAGATGTTGAGCCTTCAGCTACAATAAGAAACTCACTCAAACCTTTGCGGCTTTAATTAGTCAATTTGTGAAACTTTAAAAATTATGTTTAGTTTGCTCAGAATTAAAATGGAATAATAACGCTTACTTAATGAATGATGTGGAAATGTGTGAGATTCATTTTCTAGCTGATGATTTAATACCCACGTTAGAAAACGAAAAGTACAAAACTTCCCATAAACATGGGAGATATGAGGAAAACGGACCAAATTTTGAACACGAATTTCCGTGACGAACTAAAAGAGTGCACTTTTCTAAAAACTGAAAATGCATGCCAATTATTAATCTTCTTAAGAATACGCTTAGTCATATTTGTTATGGTACACATAGCACATACGAAATTTGGTTGAAATCCAATTGATAATATAGAAGTTACAAGTATTTAAAAATTGGACCTATCAGCAGGCTTAGAATCATGTTGGCAGCACTGACGTATATTAGTTACTCCAAATTAATCTAGAATGCCAGGTACTATATGTGCGCAAAGTTTAGAGCTATTGGCTTGCATACTTTCTGATATATTGATATTTGGGAAACAAAAATAGAGACACAATTTACTAACAGTTGGCAGCCCTGGTTGCTCTTAAGATTACGCATAGTCATATCTGTTATAGTACACGTAGCATATACGAAATTTGGTTGAAATCCAATTGATAGTATAGAAGTTACGTGTATTTAAACATTGGTCCTATCAGCAGACTTAAAATCATGTTGGCAGCACTGACGTATATTAGTTACTCCAAATTAATCTAGAATGCCAGGTACTATACGCGTGCATAGTTTAAAGATGTCGGCTTGCATATATTCTGATATATTGGTATTAGGATTAAAACATTGAGAGAGCATTTATTAACAGTTAGCAGCCCTCGTGGCTCTTTTAAGAATATGCTCAGTCATATCTGTTTATGTACACATACCACATACGAAATTTGGTTGAAATCCAATTGATAGTGTAGAAGTTAGATGCATTAAAAATTGGACCTATCAGCATGCTTAGAGTCATTTTGGCAACACTGTCATGTATGTCCTCCAGGAAATTAAACTGTAATATTATTATCTACATATGTGCCAATTTTGGAATAGCTCCCATGTGGCTCTTCATGAAGTGCCTAGGATTTTCATGAAATGACGGATTTCACTATCTGACTACGACATATAAATTTCAAGATATTCAACATGGAGCTCAAATTCCACTTGCCAGTTTTCAGCAGTTGGTAGCACTGATATCAATTTCAATTATGGCCTTGATTTATTCAGGTATATATCTTTATTCATACCAAATTTGGTTTGGGATAGCTGCAGCCGTTTAGGAGTTGATAGGGGGGGGACACACAGACAGAGAGAAGGACAGACAGGCACACATTTGCCCGGATCGATCTCATATGTCTACTTTTTCCTCATTTTTTACAAGATGTGTGGAAAGTAGGCTAAAAATGGATAAAAATGGTTACGATTTCAATTTTGAACATTTAGAACTTTGCCTCTAATAGCAAGATGTGTGTGTTTCCTTGGAAATGTATATAGCTTAATTGTTGTACAGGATTTACGACAGGCGCAGTTTTAACATTAATCTCGGTATTGTTTTGGCTCCATGTGCTGTATGTCTGAACTTAAGTGGTTTCTTCCATATTTATTTGTAGCACTTGCCCACAATGATTAACATAAACAGCAGTGATGAGTTCGCTGAGCCTTAAGAGTGTCTTAAGAAGGAAAGGAAAGAGGGAGGGAGGGTAGTAATCATATTTGAAGAGTCCAGGGGAATAAAGATGAGGGTCCAGAAAACAAAGTTCTGAGAAAACAGCGGTTTAAAATTTAAAACGAAATACCTAAATCCTAAACAAAGAAACAGGGGTTATTTTGATGTTAAACTGATGAATAACATATCTGGCACATGTTTACTATGTAGATAGAATTTTTGCATTTATGTAGTATTATAAAAATAACATTATAGTTGGCTCATGTCACAAAAATCTAGGCAAAAAGGATGAATGTCCAGTGATTTGTAGTGAAATCTATGAATCTGTTGTTAGTGTGGTAGTTTTTGGAACACTTAAAATGTCACTTGTTTATTGGCCTATATCATTACCTGAAACTAATAATAGGCTCCTTAAATACACAGTACATTTTACATATGAGGGAGTGATGCAAAAAATTTGAGGCTTTGACAGAACAAAAAAATCAGGTGGTGAAAGCCATCAAACTTTGCTTTTCGGCCAGGTGTACGTCCACCATTTGTTAGTTCAGGAAGGTGAAAGTAGCCTTCTGGTAGAGATACGAGTTTCCTCTTCGATTTGGTGACATCACCTTCATCATCCATGCCATTGTATGTTTGCCGATGTAGGACCATTCTAGGATGGTGACTGAAGATTTTCAGTTTCCTCACTGGACATGTTTTAAAGGGACATTGTTTGACATATAGTGGGGAAAGAAAGGTGGTTCACGATCTGAATATTTCTTGATTGTCACAAGAAATGACTTTAAATGGTCTTGGTTTGTTTCGTCCCACTCAGACGAGAGTTCAACCACAGACTTTTGGTTTTTATCGCCCTCTTATTTGAAAGACCATTTCTATTGTATCTAGTCGTATTTAGTGTAGCATTCTAAACACATTGTAGTTCTTGTTTTGACCACTACACGAGTCACAAAAAATTGACAGTTCCTTTACTTCAGTCGAGATGATTAAAAATGAAATCCCACAGCATGGAACAAACCTCGTCTCCTTTTTTTCCGGAGATTTCAGAATCTGATAATTGGCGTATGTTGAACATGTAGAATGATAGTTGCCGTTGATAGTAAACATAGTTGGTGGTATATTTGGAAGAGGCAGGCTTTTCTGGAAGTACATGGCGATTGCTTCTTTGGTCTTGTCTTTTTGTGCTGCAAGCCTAGCATTTTTCTTCAATTTGTAAAAAGAATGAGCTCGCTTCAAGAGTAATAACTTTTGCTGTAGGAGGTTTTTTAGCTCAGAGTTAAGTTTTGAAGCTTCATTCTGAGTAGTAGTAGTAGGCAGGCTTAGTTGTATGAACATACAGTATTCTATTTTCACAGTAAATTCGTCACATGTGCTACAGGTGTCACATCTTGGATAGCCAAAGGTCAAATTAAATTTGCTGTTGTATATTTCTCTGTACTTTACCAGTGATATTTTATTGTATGAGAAAGCCTTTGTATAGAGACAAAATATTTTACACACATTAAGTTCTTCTGGTAGTGTTTTTGAGACTTAGCTAAACCATAATGCGACTTTCTGCTTTTAAAAGTCTGAATGTGTTCAATTACAGAATTTACAACATCATCAGGATGCTTGTTAGGCCTGGAGTTGTGCTTTCCTCGCATATCACATGGTGGTAAACCTGTTGTTGTAAGACTCTTTTGTAAATTTTGCAGCCTCTTAGCTGTAATGCCATGAAGTGATACAAATGATTTGTAACATGCACGAATTTCACAAACCTGTTCATTTCTTATTACTCTTACCTTATAAGAATATGAATATGTGTGAAAATCAGCCTCAGATTCGGGTTTCTTAGGCCGATGGCGAGTGACAGGAGAGCACTGTATTAATCCACAAAGATACATCGACTGTTTTTCATGTGATTCAATCTAATTAATATTCGAAATAATATCACTTCGGTCACTTGCACTTATGTTTTTAAAACACTCTTGTCTTAAGCACTTTCTATCTGGTCCTGTTTCAATAGACCAATCAAGGCACAACAACCAATAAACGAACACTGGGGTAACACTCTTCAACAATTAGCACAACATTAAGCCATCAACAGCTGAGTGAACTGAAAGCAGAACACTCTGCACTGCCAACTAAGTGGACCCTCATCCTTGTAGCTCACAGACAATGGCACCCTCATCTTTTTTGCCTACACCACATATTTTTGTTCTCTGTGTATCCGCAGACATTCATCTTTTTGGCCTTCTATGAGTAGTTTAACATATTATTTAGGGGTTAAACTATGCAAATTCACTGCGAGCACATTTTTCATAAAAAGTGGACCCTCATCTTTATTCCCCTGGACTCTTCATTTGTTAAATACGTTCAGCGGCTTCGGTGGCGTAGTCGGTAGCATGCTGAGCTTCTACGCCCAAGATAGCGGGTTCAAACCCGGCCGAAGCCGTCGGATTTTTAAGAGCGTTAAAAATCCCTTAGAATGCCTTCCTTCGGAGGGGAAGTAAAGCCGGCGGTCCCATGTCATAGATTTATGGCATGTTAAAGAACTTTCCACTAATTACACCTGTGTGAAACTAAACAGTATAGGTTAAGAATGTAAACAACGCTCTTAGGTTTCTATGTTCGTTGCCAAGAGCCGACTGCGGTGGCGTCTAGTAGCTGAGTTCTGAACTAAGCCTAGTAGTCGTTGACGGTGGCGTTTGGCGGCAAAAGTAGGAACTATTTGAAAAATCTTAAGTTGCAGTCTGCACTTAAATTAAATAAAAGATACACTCACTAATACAGCCATCACAATTAACACCGGTTATCAGACAGATTCTACACACACCCAAAGTACACGGGGCTACATGACCGCGTTGTCGCAGCCCCTAAACTTAAGAACCAACCAACCAACTAAATACGTTCGAAGATAGAGTATTTTGAAATCGAATAATTTGTTTACATTAATTCTGCACAAAATTCTCCCATCTATAAAGGAGTGGTCATAGACTCTGTGGCAACACATTCGACTGTTTTAGTTCCGTTAGTGTTGTCAGACTTGGTGTTACTTGAGAGAAATGATGACACTAAGGAGCTACCCTTGAGGAATCGCTGTTTCAGAAGCCTCCATACCTTCGGTTTGCAGCATACGAACAACAATATCATCACAGCCCGTAGTGTATTCGAGAAATTGAGAAGTAATATAACAAACTCGTCGTAGAAGAATAATTTGAAGAAGTAGATGATTCTTGGGCAGCCAACTAGAAGAGCAAGGTTGAAGTAGATGATTAACCTGAAAAAGAAAAAAAGAACATTACCATTTCGGTGACAATAATCGGCCAGTTCAAAAACCTTTCTTCATCACTCAGGGTCTGTTGTACCCAATATATTGTTATCTGATTTTTTGGTCTGGTGGAGACTCAATATCTAAGAATCTGCACATTGAACACCTCCAAGTATGGTTCATTAACGATACTGAAAATAACCGAATTTTTCGTAGGAACGAATGAAGGATTTCAGCTTGTATGTCGTGTATTGTACAAGTAGCACAGGCCTTTTAGACGGAAAATATAAAATTTATTCGCCCCCATGATGTGCTAAAAACTGTGACCTTGGGTTGTGTACACCGTTGGATCTAAGATTTTCATAGTAATTTGATGGTACGTGAGTCATGTCCCTCGCCTGATGTCAAATCAGAGACTGTCTTTTCCCTGAGATTTCATTGTTAAATCTCTTTATTTGCTATTTCTGTATGAAGAAAATATTGGATTTGAGTTCGACTTGTAAAGGTCTTAAGGGTTAGGCCCACTCCCTCGGAGAGATGTTTATTGTTATCAAGTTAAGTTAATTCAGTTTAAATTTTATGACAAAAGGAAGCTTGTAGTTTAACGTGACCGTTAATCTCGAGATCATAAGCCACGGGACCTCCGTTTTACGTGGATTCCGAACCACAGGACATGGCATTTCACATCGAAAATCTCACATGCATTGACCGGGAATCGAACCCGGTCCGCCTTGGTGAGAGTCATACAAATTTTATGACAGGAAATAAGCTCCTTCTAGGAATTATCATAAGTAGCCATGCCCTTGTTCATCTCTGCTTCCTGTGACATGGCTGATCCATTATAGAACATGAGTGCTGTTAAGATACTCGAAGAGTTTCCTTATGTTTTAAGTGAAAACCCCAATTCATATTTCCCAGGAAGGTAGTAGTTCCCTGTTCTTATAACCGCTATACGATTGGATGTCTAATGGGCGTTTGTCCCTATCCTTGAGGTTAAGAAGAAGCTTGTTAATTACTTTCACTGTATGACTGGCTAGTCACTGAGTGTTACCACATGTATTCTCCGCTCATCATGCGACCACAGCCTAGCTGTATAAAATGCGTAGCATAAAAAGGCTTGTCCTCTATACTTACATTTTACGTGTAACAGCTTGACCAGCGTCTATTGCAAATAAAATTGTATAAAATGCGTAGCACAAAAGGGCTTGTCCTCTATACTTACATTTTACATGTAACAGCTTGACCAGCGTCTATTGCAAATACTCTGTATAAATCAGGCTTGCTCAAACCGGGCATTTCGCCAAGTGGGCGCCCGCTCCGTGCACGGGTGGCGACTGTATCAGCGTACACCAACCGATTATCTCACTGCATTGACAGCTGGTGCTACGAAGTCCCTGAGAAGAGACCAAGTTCTTCTGCAAATAGCTTGCAACAAAAATCCCTATTGGAAAGGCAGTGGCTTTTTGTGCTAATTGGAGAACGTGCTAAATGTTTAGTATGTGGACATTCTATGACAGCTAAAAATATAACGTCGAGCAGCAGCTATAATGTGCATGTTTGGTTCTTCATATGCTATTGCAAACACCACAGAAACACAGGTTATCAAACAAATTGAACACACACACGGGGATGATGACTGGAATAAAATTTTGTAGTGACCATTTATGAAAATTGGCAGCCCTGGTGAATCTAAAGAATGCGCATAGTCATATCTGTTACGGTGCATAAACCACATACTAAATTTGGTGTAAATCCAATTGATACAGTATAGTATTGATGTGACATACAATTATCAATCGGACATATCAGCAGACTAAGAATCATGTTGGCAACACTGTAATATATTATGGGCTCCTGAAAATTAATCTGAAATATTATTACCATCTAAGTGCGCATAACTTCTGAGATATCCAACATAGAGCTCAAATGTCCGAATACGAATTATTAACAACATTTCCATTTCTTGATACATGAAAAGTCAGATTTCGATTAAACCCTACCAATAAAGGATGACTCATTCACAGAAACTAGATTTTAGTTTTTATTTTATTTCTTGTCCTGAAACCTCGTTGACATACTGCTTGAGTCCAAGCCCGTGAACGTGAGGGGAATGTGGATCGTGGAAAGCCATGGGGGGTTCCCGGTCCGTGCGTAGTAAAAGAACCAAATATATTCGTCGGTCACTCACTCATTCGAAACACCGCAGTGATTGCTTGCCACGGTGGGTGAGTGGTTATCGTGTCGGTCTACCAACCCCATGCTTGCAGGTTCGCTCCTGGCCATGGTAAGTGATTTTTGAAAGTCGAAAAAAATCACTACATGTTTAAAAAAACATTGGAATTTAGTAGACCGTGTTCAAAATGGCAAAATTAATCTCTGGATTTTCCGTCAACACAAAAGTTCCTCCTTTCTCTACTAGAAAGCACTATAGTGTCAAGGAGCTTAGATATCTAACCTCCTTAACTTTCATAGCGCTCCAAGGAACAAAAAAATCGACATGCAAGCTGTCCTCTGGGTGTTAAGTAACATAGCTTGCACCTGGCACCCAAGGTCATACGATATTATTAGAATAGACAGGAATTCCAGATAACTCGGTGGGCTGTTGTCAGACCCTTCTCTTCCTGCGTCACATCACCCCGCAAGTTCACAGATCTTGAATCCGAGCAGCAACGCAGGAAAGGGTGCACTTAGTATTGTGGGGACAGTTTAGTCTGATGTGAGAGGCAGCGACTCCAGTCAAGGAAGCAAAGGACAATGATAGAGGTAACACGTCACGCAGACCATACCTCACTCCACAATCTGTACGGTCGACTCTAGACAGGTTGGAAGGCTGAGACTTGGCAATATGTTCATCAGTCATACCCTTGTCAGGCGGGAACACGAAGGGAACGATCAGTCTGGCAGGTGTTCTTGTTTATCTCGTAGTCATATTTCCTTCCATATTTTGTTTCTTACGCTTTGTACGTCCATACGCTTTACAGTAGCGTTTATACTACCCTTCCAGACGAGTTTTTAGCCTACTTTCGATTTTTGCAAAAGATGAAAGTAGACTTATGAGATCTACACAGGGCCAAAAATTGTGTGTCTGTGTGTGTGTGTGTGTCTGTGTGTGTGAGTGTGTGCGAGTTAAGTTTGTCGCTTAACAGTCTTCTTTAGTGATGTACTAAGAAGTTGTTGCTACTGCTAAGTCAGTAGGTCTCGTGGTTCTTACTTCTGATGAGTAGTGTCTGCTTTCTATAAATTAGAACTCGTTGGTTAGTTTGTATGTATTTATTAACTTGTCGAAAATTCAATATATACAAGACAACACCAGTCAGACAACCTGTTTAGTTGCTGCTGCAGTTGGAAAAGAGCTTTGCTTCTGAGCCCAGGTCTTTTATACAAATCCTTTCATAACAATGTGCGTCACAGTAGAGGGGCGCACTCGATAACATGTATGTGGAAATATACATCTTACAGGATATGGACTCATGTCTTTGATAACAGTTCCATGAATTTGACCACTCATAGCTGTTGGAGTCAACACATTTGAAATAACATATTGAATAATCATATGAGGAAATGTACAGGGTCATTTCCTTAGTTCCTTCTAGGAAGTATTTGACAAATAACAATTTAGAGATAGTGAAGTAATTACGTTGACAATAACACGTTGTGAAGGAAGTATGCAACGTCATTTCCTTGGTTCCAGGAATGAACATTCATCAAGTAAACACTTTGTTAATAGCATATTGAGGGATATATTAGGCAATGATGTTCCTTCTGTAGGGAGAATGACCATAACCTTAGTTTAGAATGGGGTCTGGGGTTCGTGCCTGGATGGGATACATAACTCCTCCACCCTTTGTTGCTCGTTATCGTCCTCGATAACAATTTTCTTAAATCTATTCTTTAGAGATTTAATATATTGATATATTCTTGTTCTAAATATTAACATGATAACACAGAAAATAAGTATTATAATACTGTGTTCACAGACACAAAAGTTTTCATTTTAGTATTGTATTCTGGAATGGGTTTTAAATCTAATTTCATTCCTTTCACATCGAGGTGGGATGAATGGAAATTTATTTCGGTTTTTTAACATATGGATCATTTGGGAGTTGACAGGAGTGGAAACAGGTGCACATAATTTGTAGGTTGCTGTTGCAAAGTTATACCCATGCTTGTAATAGGGCCAGACTCATTTGAGTAGATAACATATGATCCTGCTAATTTTATAGTTCTCTGAGATTCTGGGCAGGTTTGCAAGATTTTTTGAGGATTTTTACTAGAGAAAAGGCTTCTTATTTAGTGGATGAAATGGTTGTACCTCGTTTTTGACAGTGGTAAATTGGCATCTGGTAGTGTGTTAAATTACATGAAGTTATTCTAGTATTAAAGAGTATACATGCGTAATATTGAGTAATTTTTATACAAGGTGCGTTAGACCATCCTAAGGTAGGTCCTTGCAAGTAATATTTTTCCGGAGGGATTAATATTAGATTATTGCTAGGTACAGGAGAAATTTTATACAATGTATAAGTTTTAGCATCAGTGATTGCATATATAATATTACAACCATTTCTTCGTTCATCATGAGAACTTGCGTTTTTGACAGTTTAAGGTTCTCAAATTGATGATACTGGTCAGTATGAATTATAGTTTTTGTTGGGCAGATTAGTTGTAAATGTTTTACAAGATTTGTTAAATCCTTTGGGGAGAACATCTTGATATTTGTCATTTCATTAAATGACAAGCTAATAGTATCTTGCATCACATGTATGATTTTATCTAATTTGTTCGTACACAAGAGCACATATTGTTGATGTTCCAGAAGGTTAATCTTGAAGTCTTCTTCCTGAAAAATACCTTTAATTACCATCATATTATAGTTTACATGGTTCATTTCATTATAGAACTTTTGAGCAATGGAGTTACTGAAAGATACTAATTAATTAATATGTTTAATTTCATTGGCGTTACTTTGTTTTAATGCTTCTAATTGTTCTTGTAGGTTGTCTAGATCATCTTGGTCTAGATTACCTGATATGAATTTAATTATACTACCTAAACCATTTATAAGACCTCTCATACTTCTAGGTGTAGCAGGTAGCAACTTATTTAATTCCTTTTTTGTTTCTTTAATGGATTCTCTTAATTCTGATATTATATAAGGAAAAGTATTATTGCTTCGTGATACGAGACTTGAGAGAGTGTCTTGAATATTATTATAAGATTCTTTTAAACTCGTTAAATTGAAATGAAACATGAACCGGTGGTAATCGTTAATTATTAAGGCTGGTCCTAATGAGTCGGCATAGAATCCTTGTGTCTGGATGGGCTGTGTGATGATGGTGCCATATCCAGGGAGGAATCTGGAATAAGAAATTTTCTTTTTGGTTTAATGTCCCGTAAATTCTTTACATGAGTTTTACCGTTTCTCATTTTTCAGTATACCCTCTTTTCTTCAATTTTGGTAATGACACCTTCGTTGTACAGGTTTTTTGATTTCTTGTTTCTGGTGAGGGGTCTAATACGAAGACAGTTTCATTAATCTGGTAATTATGATTGAAATTGTCGGTGTTAGGTTTATTATGCCTCTCTTTTACAATTGATTGATGATTGTCCTAATTTGTTCTCTTAAATGAGGCCAGTTGTATTTGGTCTTAAGATGTTCGTAAGTTTCTACTATACCATTATGGTTTTCAGAATGATAGTGTGAAATCAGCTGTCTCTGAGTTTCTGGGCTTTCAATGTCTTCCAAGAATTTGGATGACCTGATGATGATTAGTTCAGAATTAAATAGCTTCTGGCATGCCCTGATGAATGGGATCTCGAGAGTGATATCGTCAAAATAAGTAGCGTACTTTTTTGAGGTTACTATTATTTTGAGGAGCTGATTTGCTAAATCTTCCTGAAGATTTTTCTTTGTGACAATCATTATATGTCTGGTACATTTTTTAAACAGATTTTGTTTAAGTACCTTGGGGTAATTACCATATTTTACAATAATCTGATTGCGGTTTTGGTTTAAGTTCCGTTCAGATATTTTCAATGTGAATATGGGGTCTGCCTGATTTGAATGGATAGTTTCATTATCCATATCATCTTGGTAGGTGTCATCTCCGGGGATGGCAACAATTGAAGCTGTTTCAACAGACATGTTAATTTCTACTCTAGAGAGTGCGTCTGCGACATAGTTGGTTTTGCCTTTGACGTTTTTGATGTCAAAGTCGAACTCTCCATGCTTTATCTTCCAACGGTAAAGTCTCGAACTAGGATCCTTTAGCGTGAAGAGCCACTGTAACGGGCGGTGATCACATTCTACTTGGAAGTGTCGTCCCCATAAGTAAGGCTTGAAATGTTTGCAGCTTTCTACAATTCCAAATAGTTCTCTCTCTCTATTGTGGAGTAGTTTTTCTCTGCTGGGTTTAGAGTCCTGGAGTAGTATGCGATGGGGTGTCCCTTCTGTGATAGGACGCTTCCCAGAGCAAAATCTGAACTGTCCGTGGTTAACGTGAATGCTTCTTCGAAGTTTGGATAAACTAGCACAGGAGCATTTATTAAAAGGGTCTTAAGGTTCATAAAAGCGGACTTGTGTTCAGTATTCTCTATATCGACTTTGGATCCTTTCTTTAAGCAGCGAACCATGGGTTGTGCAACTTTCGCGAAATCTTTGATGAATTTTCTGTAAAATCCAGCTAGGCCAAGAAATTGTTCGATTTCTTTGGTAGACTTCGGAATAGGATAGTCCTTGACTACTCTGATCTTTTCGGGGTTTGGTTTGACTCCGTCTTGTGATACAATGTGACCAAGAAAAGCAACTTCTTTGTGAAGAAACTCTGTCTTGTCTAGTTGTATTTTGAGATTTATTTCTCTCAATTTCTGTAGCACAAGGGTTAAATGTTGTACAAGTTCTCATAGCGACTTGCTGAAGATTATTATGTCGTCAATGTACACAAAGCAGAACTTGTATAGATAAGGACGCAATACATTGACCATTTCACGTTGAAAAGTGGCTGGTGCATTTTTTTAGGCCGAAGGGCAATCTTTTAAACATTAGGCGTCTATTGTCTATTGTAAAGGCTGTTTTCTCGATAGACCTGGGATCCATCTCAATTTGGGGAAATCCCTGAGCCAGATCTAAAGTACTGAAGTACTGACATCGACCGAGATTATCTAAGATCTCTGTTATTCTAGGCAGGGGGTATTTATCCTAGATAGTTTTTCTTGTTCGTATGTATGAAATCTATGACTAGTCTCCATTTCTTTTGTCCCGAAGCGTCAAGCTTCTTGGGGGACAATCCAGACTGGATTGCAGTATGGAGATTCGCTATGCGTGACTGTTCCCTGGTCCAAAAGTTTATCTACTTCGTTGTTTAATATTTGCTTTAGAGGTGGTGGGTACCGATAATTTCTTTGGTGTACTGAGTCTTCATCTGTAGTGCGAATAAAATGCTTTACTGCACTTGAAAATGTCAGATCACATCCTGGGTAATAGAAAACATCTGAGAATTCCGAGCATATGTCTTGAATAGCACTGTTTTCTAGATCGTTCAAGTGTGGTGTTCGGAGATGTTCATGAATGTTTCTTTCAGAAATGGAATTTATTTCCAGTGGTTGGATTGTTACATTCTCTAAAGGTTCAACTAGTATGGGCTCGGTGAATTCTTGTTTCAACTGAGTGTTTGTGGGATATAGAACCGAGTAGTTCTCTGCATGAAGAATAGCATCTGGAAAACATATTCCTTCGTATTCGAATTTGGAAATATACACATCTCCGTGTTGTATGTTGACAGGTAGAGCTGGATGATATGCATTTAATGCAGGTTGAAAGCTTTCTTGCTTATGTGGGGAATGAAAGTGAAACGGTATGTCCGTGTTGTTGAGAGTGACTAGGTTCGAGGCGTAGTCAATCTTTGCACCTAGTTGAGCAAAAGCTGCGCTACCAATTAATGCGTCGAAGTAATTATGCCATTGCATAACTCTGAATGTTTTAGGTGAATCTATGTTGTATTCTGAAAAGATAGGGAATTGAATATTATCTTCTCCTATCGTTTGTGAGTGGATTGATTGAATACAAAATGGTTCTTTAAACATATACTCTGCGAACAATGAGTGTGCGAATTCAGGGTTCATAATTGAATTGCAAGCACCGCTATCAATTAAGATCCTTAGTCCAAACAGTGTGATGAATGGTAGTTTGGGAGCATTACCCAAGTTATTTAAGTCTTCGATTTTGATGGCTGGGCCAAGCGAAAATCCTGAGACTGTTCCTCTGCATCGCACTCGTATTCATAGTACTGAGTGTCGTACTCTTGTGGGTAGTTCTGTATGTTGTACTCGTCTACATACACTTGTGATTGCTATATGGGACCTAAAGCTTCCTGTTCGATGTCTTCTGAAGGTTCAAAGTGAGCATTCAGATTGCCTCTAATGGTTGAAACACCTGACATCGGCTGCGGAAATCTTTGCTGGTTAGTGGGTGTGAAACGTCGTCCAATATTATTGGGAGTTAGGTAAGGACGATTCATGGGGTTTGGTGGCTTGAAAGGCTGAGTGTTCGGAGCTTGAATGTGTCCAAAAATTGGTTGGGGTTTATCTTTAAAGAAGGGTCTGTGGGTTTGATTTTGCATGAAAGGTTGGTTAAATGGGTTCCTTGGTGCAGCTGGGTTAAAATTCGAGAATGGATTGTGTGCTGAGTGGCCTAGTGGTCGAGCTGTTGGTGGAAACTTGCTAGGAGGTAGTTTTCCTCTTAGTTGGTCCATGTAATCTCCATGGGCGTGATCGTTGTCATAAGACCTGCATAACCTGAGGCAATGATTCAGGTCTGTAATCTGTGCGTATCTTAAGTATGAACGGTAGGGTTCCAAAACTCCTGCTTTAAATGTATTTAGGCTTAACTCTTCAAGTTCTCTTAATTTCAATTCCAAAATATGATTTTGGTAATTGAGTTTGCTTAATCTTTTGCATTGCAAAGTCAATCCTTCCAATTTATCACGGTAGTCATTGTATTATTCGTTTCTTTTCTGGTAGCAATTGGAGATCTCCTGGATGAGAAGTCTCTCGTCTTTGACGTTTCCGTATTTTCTTATGAGTTTATCCTTAAAATTTTCATAAGTACTGTTCGCTTCTAGGTCAAGAATGCTACATGCTTCACCTTTAATTTTGACTTTATGGCGTTAAAGAGGAAATCATTTATAAATACTGAGTTTGTAGCTGACGCTAGTCTCTTATGTGTGCTTAGAAATGATTCTGTTCTTGCTAAGAAATAGTCAAGACTGCAAGAATTAGTGCCGTTAAATTCAGGCAAAAGCTGTATCTGAGCATATTCGAACTTTGAAAGGAGCTCGGTTTCAGGCATTTTGTTTGAATTTATAAAGACGGTTTCAAAATGTTATTTATAATAAATATTTAATTATTTGATTAATTCCTTTAATAGTGACAAGCGAAAGACCAGTATGGGCTGCACTAACTCACTTTTGTTAAGAAATGATGTTATTTTATTATTATTATTATTGCTCTTCCTAGTTTGCTACTTGAAATATTGAACCATGCTTCACTAATAATACTCTAGTTCACAAATATGGTATAATTTGGAGTTTGACTTACAGACAAGAAAAGATGATCAGTGTTAACTGCATCCTCTTGGAACTGCGGAGTCGGTTGGTTCTCTTGTGTCGTCGTGTGGTCGGAAAGCGCTTCTGGAGCGTTGTCGGCACGTACGTCGATGGCGGTCGGTTGTTGCGAAAGGCGTTACTTGGAGCGTGGGCTTCTTGGAACGTTTGTCGGCGAACTTCCTTCCATCAAGCCGGCGAAGTTAGTCGTGGATTTTCATCCACCTCCGTGTGAGGTTGTCAGTTCCACTCCTGGCTTGCTGGCTGGTTCATAGAATCGATGACTGCATCTGGTGCTGAAGATAGGTACCTTGGTGTCGCTAGTATAGTGACTAAAGGCCTCCTTGTGAGGTTTGTCAGAACACAGTACTAATTTACTCGTAGATTATCTGGCAAGGATAATCGTTACGTATCCCGGACAGGCCCCCAGTTAAGTTTGTCACTTAACAGTCTTTAGTGATGTACTAAGAAGTTGTTGCTACTGCTAAGTCAGTAGGTCTCGTGGTTCTTACATCTGATGAGTAGTATCTGCTTTCTATAAATTAGAACTCGTTGGTTAGTTTGTATGTATTTATTAACTTGTCGACAATTCAATATACAGTATACAAGTGAACACCAGTCAGACAACCTGTTTAGTTGCTGCTGCAGTTGGAAGAGAGCTTTGCTTCTGAGCCCAGGTCTTTTAAACAAATCCTTTCATAACAATGTGCGTCACAGTAGAGTGGCGCACTCGATAACATGTATGTGGAAATATACATCTTACAGGATATGGACTCATGTCTTTGATAACAGTTCCATGAATTTGACCACTCATAGCTGTTGGAGTCAACACATTTGAAATAACATATTGAATAATCATATGAGGAAATGTACAGGGTCATTTCCTTAGTTCCTTCTAGGAAGTATTTGACAAATAACAATTTACAGATAGTGAAGTAATTACGTTGACAATAACATGTTATGAATGAAGTATGCAACGTCATTTCCTTTGTTCCAAGAATGAACATTTATCAAGTAAACACTTTGTTAATAGCATATTGAGGGATACATTGGGCAATGATGTTCCTTCTATAGGAATAATGACCATAACCTTTAGTTTAGAATGGAGTCTGGGGTCCGAGCCTGGACGGGATACATAACTTGCGTACTCTGAATGTCTGCCCCCCCCCCCTATCAATTCAAGCACGGTGAAACCGAATTGAACGAAATTTGATACAGATGTAGAATTAGCAAAGGGCACCTCAGTGTCATGTTTATATCGCCGCCATCTTTACCAAAACTGAATGGCGGCCACTCAAACGTTCAAAACGTAAAATCAAATGACTAACCAAATCATCCGATCTCTACCAAATTCGGTAAAAACATACCTTCATATAGGACGCGTCTTGTGACCAATCTACAAGGTCATCCGCCGGACCATTGCAGGATGGCGGCCGTGCGAATTATGCAAACTTAATAATCCATATTATGGGACCCACCAGGTCCGATTATAGATCCGATAATCGTTTTAACTGTTCTAAAGGAATAGGCACGCTCGAAATTAAAAGTTTATTTTGTAATACTACAGTGCAGAAGTGATTTTAAAAAGCTGAGCCTTCACAGTTAGAAGGAAAGATGGCAGCGGATATCTTGTCCCTGTCTTATAGCCTATTTCACCTATTTAAGTATTGCATGCAATATAGCGTACTGATACAAAATAAATAAACTTTGTATGAAATGCTTTATATAAAAATAATATACTCCACTGTTGAAATCGTTTATTCTAAATCATTATTTGCTACTACGTTCCATGTAATTCATTTGATATGGGACGATATTCGTTGGCACGTTTGGCTCCGTGGTAAAGCGTTAGCCTATCAATCTTATGGCAATGGTTCAAACCCCATCAGAGTTAGGTTTTATTGCTTGAAATTTGTTATATTTTTTGTTTTGTAATGACTCAGATGTTTTAAAATTAAGCGTTATATTGCGCATATTACGATGGAAAATATATATTTAACTAAAACAAAATTCGCCAGCAGATTTGCACGAGACATCTAGCGGCAAAAAAGTGAATTATCATGTCCAACTGGCGGCGAAATGCACGCCGGCCAACAGATTAACTTACCGATTTTATTGAAGAGTTTATTTTTATGGCCGCTAGAATGCACTCGCACTGTTAGGATTATCTTGTTCGATACTTCTCCACTAGATCTCACGACTGGTCTACGTGGGACTCCATTGATTAGTATACCATTGGCATTCTATGCGCATCGAATTTTAAGAATGACAAGATGATACTATGATGCATTTTTACTTTTTATTTGCTTGCCACGGTGGGTGAGTCGTCAACGTGTCGGTCTACTAACCCCAAACTTGCAGGTTTTCTCCTGGCCGTGGTAAGTTATTTTTGAAAGGCGGCAAAAATTGCGACACCATGTCATGCGATGTTGGCATGTCAAAGAACCCATTCGAATACAGTAGGCCGGGTTCATAAAGGCAAAATTAATCTCGGGAGTTACCGCCAACACAAAGTTCCTCATTTCTCTACTAGAAAGCGCTATAGTTTTCAAGGAGCTTAGATATCTAACCTCCTTGACTTTCATTGTGCTTCAAGGAGCAACGAAATTCGACATGCAAGCTACCCTTTGGGTGTCAGATAATAAAGCTTGCACCCGGCATCCGAGGACATACGATATTATTATTATTATTATTATTATTATTATTATTATTATTATTATTATTATTATGCTCTTTATTTTAAAGGGTTTGTACCAGCCTATTGTGCGTTATTTGAAAATGTTATTTGGAGTAAAGAACAAAACGATTTCACATAGTACCTGACCTCTAGCCACTGGTGCTAGTTCAGGATCTTAATTAATACTTTTATGGCAGCCAAATAGCAATCGAAAATATCCACATAATTGGTATACACACGTCTCTGTAAGGTCATGGAAAGATTTGTTAATACAATTAGGGTTGTGAAAACCATGCACAGCCAGACGTGTAAAGACATGCCTCAACTCAAAGTTGGATGTTGCCGACGTCAGGTCGATTATCAAATAATAATAATAATAATAATAATAATAATAATAATAATAATAATAATAATAATAATAACAATAATAATAATAATAATAAAATAATAATTATAATGTTATTGGTTTTACGTCCCTTTTAACTACTGTTGCTTTTAGAGACGCCAGGGTGCCAGAATTTTGCACCGAAGGGGATCTTTAACGTGCCAGTAAATCTACTGACACGGTTCCCTCGCATTTGTGCACCCTCAAATGCCAGCTGACTGCGCCAGGATACGAACCTGCAACCTAGGGCCCAGCAAGCGAGAACGTTACCCCTGAGCCACGCAGCCAGTCCGGTCGATTATGTCTCCAGATCCATAACATTCTTGAGAAACTTCTTATCTTTCTTTCTTCAATGATGGTAGCAGTTTTTTTCGAGGTTGTGGTGTTTGGTAGAGTTAAATAGTTTCTAAGGTCTTCAACCAAGAAATAATTCTATTATACTCTTTGATAAAAACGAGTTATAACTATACTCATACATTTAGGAGAAAGTAGGCTAAATGTTCTTTACTGAACATCTTGTTTAAACTGTAATCCCCAATCGAGAACACACTGACGTGTGTGCTTTGGATCTGGCAAATATGGTATTTTTAAATGCCTACGGTACATGGAATTAACACATGTCGTACTTAAAGTTTTAAACTTTGATTTTCCTGGAATGTTTTGGCACCGTAACAATGCCAGATAAATATTGTGTCCTCAACTGTTACGCAAATTATCCAAGTAACACAAGTGATTAGGTTCCCAAGTGACAAAAATCTGCGCCAGGCCTGGATTAGGGAACCTTCAAAATGGTCTGTAGATTGCATAAATCATTTCCAAAAAAAGTCATATTATTAAAGCAGAGAAATATAAGGACTCATCTGGAGAATGGAAGGAGCACCCGATGGATAGATTGAAATTGGCATCAGGATCCCTGCCTACATTCTTTCTCTATTTGCCGTCAGACTTGTCTATTCCTGAAACCACGAAGTGAGGGGATCCTGAGGACAGAAGTGTCAAGCTGGGTGAAGTTCTTGAATTGAAAGCACAAGCATTTTGGTGGAGCACACTATTAGAGAGTTTCCTTCATTTGCTGCTAGCAATCACAATAAACCACAGCTGTTCAATGATTGGTGTATTTATACCAGTTGTGATAGTGTTGTATCAGTGCAACTTTCAAAAGATTTCTCAGATAACAATGTTTCATTTCTTCAAGTTTTAGAGGTAGAAAAGAAACTGAGATTGAAATCTATCTTAGGAACAAAATCTGCCAACTATGGTGTTCTGAAATGGTCCTTTGACACTCGTAACAAAGACTTGCAAAATGTAAATACGAAAGGGGCAGGTTCTGCATATGTAGCCCCATTTTTAAGCATTGTTCAGGAAACAAATATATTTTTGATTTTCAAGTTGACTCTTCCTGTCTTCTGCATGTATCAGGTTATGCTCCATTCCAGGTCTCCTTAAAGCTAGAATGCTCACTGGGTGTTGTTTGTTTAGTAGGAAAAGAAGCCTCTACCAATTATACTTACTTTGACACTCTTAACAGAGGTGGTCTCACTGTTCCATCAGACCTAGTGTACCACATTGTTGACATTGCTAGCTGTGCTAATGACATGTTCTTAAACTGTCAAGATCAAAAGAGGGAGTTAGTAGTTGTGTCTAAAACAATTTTGTTTGGTGATACAGGTTTCCCTAATTACGTGGGCCTTTGTGGAGTGGGAATTAGTCTATTAAGTGAAAAAATTGCCAATGTATTGTAACAATTATTCACAGGCAAGGAATGATGCTGTTGATGTCAGCAAAGTTGGTTATGGGAAGAGAAAGGAAGGAAACACAAGTAATCTGATACAGTTATGGAATACCAACAGCAACAGACAATTTCTATAATGGTAGTAAATTATCTACATACATGTGCGGCGGAATTCAGGGTTTATCGGCCTACAGTGTAAAGATGTCATGGGATATAGCCTACATTTTTGCATCACATAATCCTCAATTGCATCTTCTTACACCATATTATTATTATAACACCGCCAATTGTTTTATTACCATACTTCAGAGTAGTAAAATACGAAAAGAAACCAAAAGAATTGTCTTTATTTTGCTAAACACTTTTATGTTGGTAAATTATGTCCGTGTCATTCATGACTAACATCAGCTGCTTGGCTCTTATAGCGACTCTTCACGAATAAATGCACGTTATTAATTTATTTCCGAATGTAACACTGGTCATGTGTAAATAAAAATAAACAAATGTTTTGCTAAACATGCACATTATGTTTGTGCAATATTAATTCCGTAGTTCTTGTCGCCTCCCTTGCTAGAAAACAGCTGTTCAGGCGCTCGTGACGAAGTGTGACTGACAATAGCCGTAGCTACAGTGTTGTCAGGTTGAACCTTCCGACCCTTCTAGAGTCGACCGTGCCCTTGACCTTGAAGCATGCAGATGAGCCTGTACACAGTCACTCTCTCGCCCTCTCGCTTCACATGATCTGATGTAATGGAATTCCAGACTTGAGCACGTGACGACACCACACGAAACTTCTGAGAGATGACTTTGATATTGATCTCAAAGGGATAAACAAAGATAACATTGCTACTGTTAAACAGGATATTATTAGGATAAATGAAGATAGTTTCAAAGAGGATTATGCAAGCTGGGTGAAGTTTGTACCGCTGATGGAGAAAAGCATGAACTCCACCTTTCACGAAAGCTTGTCTGACATCCCCGTGTGCGTCCACTTAAATGTAATGCCTGAAAGAGCATGGACGGAAGTCATAAACTTCATGACCTAGGATACTGAGCCTACAAATCAAGCAAGAATTGATGCTGCGAGAGAAAGTCTTATGGACGCGGCCGAGAAGCGGCAAAAGCCAATTAGAGACTAGCGTTACCGTCCCCCATTGAGAATCAACGTACAACTAGGGTACTGATTAAGAAGCCCACAAGGGATGATGTACCCAAGAAGATCTATACAAAATCTACATACGTCTAGACTGGCCCCTATAGGATTGCACGGCCATATGGCAACAATTGTTACGAAATTGTAAGCTTGGATGGGAGAGAATTAATTGAGCGCTTCAACTTCAAGAATTTAAAACGATTTGTGAATAAGATAGTTTAGGTTGAAGGTAAAATAATGCATGCGGATGAGCCGGTACACACTCACTCTCTCGCCGTGCACCGTGCAGACAGTACAGTCCACGTCGAAGTATTGTGTGACGCCGAAGTACACGTTACATAGTTACGAACAGAACGCTATTATATTTGCCAATGACTGTACTTCCCCAGTAGCGGAGATAAATTTGTCAATCATCTGACCCAGGGGCATATATAGAGTTTTATTTCGGGGGATACCCAACCGGGGGTTAGGGGGCATGGTATAGGCCCAAAGAATAGGGCTCCGGGGTTCTCCCCGGGAAACTTTTGTATAATTTGGTGCAAAATGATGAGTTTTAAGGCTATCTGGCATCACTTTTTCAACCAATTTGTTGTGATGTTTTATGTTTGGTTAATGTCAAACACAACTAAAACCATTTCATGATACTTTTTATTAATACCATCATCTTGCTCACTTGATAGTGTTTACATGGAAAGAATTAATGTTACTGTTTTGATTTACAACTCACACTATAATATAAAGTCAAGGTTTCTTGAAGCATTGCCAAATCGGTTCATAACTTCATCGTCAATGAGATGTGTGTCTCTGTGAATAGATAACAATACTAGACCGTTGAGTCTGTTTACAGAAGTAGAATTTCTTAAGTATGTTTTCAACCAACTCAAACTCTGTTCGGCAGTAACAGTAGCTACAGAGACAGGCAAATTTGCCAAAGGTTTCATAAGGGTATAAACGTTAGGGAAAAAACTTTGGTCACACCCTTCAAGGGCACTTGTTGCTGTTCTCGGTTCGTTCAAAAGAGCGAAGGCACTGGGGAGTAATAAGAGGTTATGTTGTTACACATAAGATCAGAGCAAACTGATTGTCACACTGTTTACATCGCTCTACCTTCGCCTTGCTTTGCAACGTTGCCATACGTCACTTTGTAACAATAGTACATGATTATATACGCCCCTGATCTAACCACATGGGGCAGCTGACAACAATACAGGTACTCTAGTAAGTCGCCTCCAGGCGTCCATTAAGGCTGGTTCACAATTGGCCCGGGAACGAGAACGTAAACGAGAACGCGAAGCTTCCCGGGGCCCCGGTTCACAATTAGCCCGGGATCGTGAACTTGTGCATGCGCGCGCAATCAGCTATAGCGTAATAATATTGAAACAGTCAGCAAGCGCCCACTAATAAACACCAATTACACAACTGAAATGCTTAAGAGGGTTATACTAAGGTTATAACAACTTCATTAAACACACATTTTGCGCTTTAGAGAAGCAAGTTTAGAAAGCGCATTCAAAGGTTATGTTTACATCGCTGGCTACTCCTTCCGTACTGCGCATGTGCATGTACAACGTTTCTGATTGGCTCCGGGAAGCTCCACGAACGTCAAACATGAAACTTGACCATGTTTCCCGTTGGCATTCCCGGGCTACTTTTAGCTTCTCGTTCCCGGAGATTGGTTGTGAACCGACCCATAAGATAGCGTGCATTTCAACTTCCTTCTCGTTCCCGTTCTCGTTCTGGTTCTCATTCTCGGGCTATTGTGAACCGGGCTTTAGGATTTTAGACTCGTCTAAAACAAACTTCCGGCCTGTAGGCAATGTGGCTGTAGAGCGGTCGCTTGGTGGGACAACACTTCCTATGAGCTGTTAAGTCAAGAGATTACTATGTCGATGGCTTACCTTGTTCTACTCTCCTTCCTCATTTTGGTGCCGACATGTCGCCCGCTCTCTTCGTTCTGCAAAACGCCTGGTCGACAAATTGCCTTAGATATGTTGTATACAGCAAATCCCAGGAGGGGGCCATTAATGATAGTCAGACATAGTGCAGGACCGTAGTGATACGCCCACTGTGCTTCAAACGCTGAAATATAAGACACATCAATAAGGAATCAGCATCAAAACCTTTAATTCCAGTATTCTGGTTTAATTCGTTACACGTAGCACCATCTTTACAGTAATGACAATGATAATAATATCGTATGGCCTAAGGTGCCGGGTGCAAACTTTGTTTATTCACGCCCAGAGGGCAGCTTGGTTGGTTGGTTTCTCAGTTTAGGGGCTGCGACAACGCGGTCATGCAGTCCCGTGTACTTTGGGTGTGAGTAGAATCTGTCTGATAACCGGTGTTAATTGTAATGGTTGTATTAGTGTGTGTTATCTGTTAATTATGGACTGCCGACATTGAATATTCAAGTAGTTCCTACTTTTGCCGCCAAACGCCACCGTCAGCGACTACTAGTTCAGACCTTGGTTACTAGACGCCACCTGGCGACGAACGTTGGAACACAGGTGTAATTAATGGGAGGTTCTTTAACATGCCATAAATCTAAGACATTGGATCGCCGGCTTTACTTCCCCTCCAAAGGAAGGCATACTGAGGGATTATTAACGCTCTTAAAAGATCCGATGACTTCAGCCGGGTTTGAACCTGTGATCTTGGGCATAGAATCTCAGCATGCTAACAACTACGCCACCAAAGCCGTTAGAGAGGGCAGCTTGCATGTCGAACTCTGTCGTTCCTTGGATCGCTATGAAAGTCAAAGAGGTTAGATATCTAAGCTCCTCGACACTACAGCGCATTCTAGTAGAGAAAGGAGGAACTTTGTGTAGGGGAAAAAAACCGAGATTAATTTTGCCATTAGGAACATGGATTCTTTAGCATGCCAACAACGTATGACATGCATGTCATGATTTTGGTCGGCTTTCAAAAATAACTTACCATGGCTAAGAGTGAACCTGCAAGCTTGGGGTTGGTAGTTCGACACGATAACCACTCACACACCTTGGCACGCAATGACAAATGATGATAAAATATAACACGAACAAGAAGTTCCGTGACGAACTAAAGAGCCTACTTTTCATGCCAATGATTAATCTACAGTATATGAACTTATCTAGAATAATGACGAAATTAAGTTGGTAACATCGAAATGTCTAATTAGTTCGAAATATTCCTGGTATAATGTAGCCTAATAGAGCACTACAGTTGGCATCCCTGGTGACTGAATATATTCTTAATTCCATCTCTTAAGGTACAGAATACAAAATTTGGTTTAAGTCCAATGGACGTTACATCCAGTTAGACATTGGATCTTTCAGAACGCGTAAAAGCATGTTGGCAACAATGTCATGCGTGTGCTGGTTAGAAATAATCGGAAATATTATGATATCTTGTTGTACCAATTTTGGATGAAATCCATTTGTTAGTATAGAAGTTAAATGTATTTTAAAATTGGACCTATCAGCAAGCAAAGAATCATGTTGGCAGCACTGACTTATATTAACTTTCCAAATTAATCTAGAGTGGCAGGTGCTATACGTGTGCAAAGTATAGAGCTGATGGCTTGCATACTTTCTGATATATTGATATTAGGGTAAAAAATATAGACAGCATTTATTAACAGTTGGCAGCCCTGATTGCTCTTATGAATACTTATAGTCATATCTTTTATGCTATACATAGCACATACGAAATTTGGTTGAAATCCAACTGATAGTATAGGAGTTACATGCGTTTAAAAATTGGTCCTATCAGCAGGCTTAGAATCACGTTGGTAGAACTGAAGTATATAAGTGGCTCCAAATTAATTTAAAATGTCAGGTACTATACGTGGGCATAGTTCAAAGCTGTCGGCTTGCATACTTTCAGATATATTGGTATTTGGATGAAGAAAATAGAGAGAGAGCAATTATTAACAGTTAGCAGCCCTGGTGGCTCATAAGAATACACTCAGTCATATCTATTTATGTACACATATTACATAAAAATTTTGGTTGAAATCCAAATAATAGTGTAGAAGTTATATGGATTTAAAAATCGGACCTATCAGAAGGCTTAAAATTATTTTGGCAACACTGTCATATATGGCCTCCTGGAAATTAAACTGAAATAGTATTATCTACAAGTGTGCCAATTTTGGAATAGCTCCCATGCATACCTTCCATGATATCCAATATGGAGTTCAAATTTCTATTGCGTTTATTCAGCAGTTGGTAGCACTGTCATCATTTTCAAATATGGGCTTGAGATATTCCGGTATACATCTTTACTCATACTATATTTGTTTCTGATTGCTGCAGCCATTTAGGAGTTGATAGGGGGGGGGGGGTCACCCACACAGCCAGAGAGACAGAAGGACAGACAGACAGACACACATTTTCCCGGATCGATCTCATAAGTCTACTTTTTCCTCATTTTTGCAAAATGTGAAAAGTAGGCTAAAAATTCTGTGATTAGATTGGAACTCTTGGACATGTTCTTCAACAATATGTCTATGGATTGATTTTAGTAACGCGCGACATCACACATGTTTAAAATAATATTTCTATGATCAAAATATGAGTGCTATCCCTACCGTTGTATGTAGACTAAACCTTCTAGCGGCCACGCTCCTTCATGTAACACACGCAGTCCCGCGACGGGAATCTACCGTCCTCCCGTTTTTAGCCTATTTTCATTTATGAAAAAAAAAAATAGGCTTATGAGATAACCTTTTGTCCGTGTGTCTGGCTGTGTGTGCGTGTGTGATGATGTGTTTCCCCCATAATAACTTCTAAACGGCTGGAGCGATTTCAATGAAACTCGATAAGTTCATAGCACTATTTTGGTCAACCCCGACCGTTCCCTTCAAAGTTTGTTACGTCTCACCAATCCAACATGGCGGCTGTGCGAAATATTTCACCAGCATTCAATATATCCGAAACTATTACCGATATCACCCTGGAATATTACGCGGTGATAAAGGGACCTACTAGAAGTTCACCTATGTGACTTTTGAAAACCTGGTAACTACAAAACCAACATGGCGGTCAAGCGAAGTTGCGACTTTTAAATAAACTTTTTTCGTGATATTACCAACCAAACGCAATAAAACTTGGTACAGTATGTTTGTACACATTGTAATGTACCGACATCTAACTTCGTTCAATTGTTTACATAACCAAAGGATGGCGGCTGTGCGAAATATTTCACCGGTATTCTGCATCTCTGAAACTATTAGCGGTATCGCCCTGAAAGTTTGTGAGGAAATAAAAGGCACTACTGGAAGTTCATCTATAAGACTTTCAAAAACCGGTTAACTAGCCTACATAACGAATATGGTGGCCAAGCGAATTTGAAAATTTCAATTAGACCTTTCTCGCGATTTAAATATCCAAACGCAATGAAACTTGGTACAGGAAATGTTTATATACATTGTAATGCACTGGTATCTAATTTTGTTCAATTGTTTACATAACCTCAAGATGGCGCTGTGCGAATTTTAAAATTAAGTTTTTATTTCTTGTGTGGTAATCATGCGATCGATTGAAAGTTTGAATAATGAACCTACGCAATAATTTTCCTTTAATGGTACATGACTCTATGACCTATACATATAACAATCCAGTATGGCGTCCATCCGAAATATTTAGATGGATCTCAATATCTACGAATCTATTACAGCAATCAAACTGAATTCTTTTATGTTCATAGGGGCTACGAACATAACTTCACCTATAGGACCTTCAATAACCTGGTGATCACAAATCCAACATGGCGGCGACGCGAAATATAAATATTCAAATGGTCGTTTCTCGCAATTTTACCACCCGAGTGCAGTGACACTTGTTACAGTAAATCTTTATACAAATGTTAATCCACTGGCATCTAATTTTTTTCAATATTGTTTCCATAACCACAAGATGGCAGGTGTGCGAAATTTTAAAATCTAGTTTTTACTTCGTTTGTACTAATCATGCGGAATACTACACGTACAAAAAAATCTACATGTAATAGTACATAACTCTAAGACATGGCTACCATCCGAAAAATCAGACGGTTCTCAATATGTACGAATCTATTAAAATCAAACTAAAATTTTGTATGTTGATAGAGGCAATTAACATAAGTAGGATATATGAAAATAGGCTTTAGTTCTTCACGGAACTACTTGTTTCAATTGTGTTTCTTTTTCACTCTCAATGGCAATATGCCTGCTTTGAGATTTATCGAACATATAATTGACTTACAGAGGTGTAAATATAGAATCATTTATTTAATAAAAGGCCATAATAAGAGCGACAGCGATGGTGGCAAAAATGGAAAAGACCTATATGACAGCTTCAAAGATAGTGTTGTGAGTATGCGTGTGTGTGGATGTTGGCGGGAGAATGAGCAACTGGGCTATCAACAAGTAGTTTCGTGAAGAACTATACAGCCTATTTTCATATATCCTGCTCATGTTAATTGCCACTATCAACATACAAAATTTCAGTTTAATTGCTGTTTAATTGAGAACCGTCTAAATATTCCAGATGGTCGCCAGGTTGGATTTTTATATTTGTACTACTACATTAAGATTATTGTGTACGTGGGGTAGGCCTATTCAAACTTCAATCGCATGATTAGAACACAAGAAGTAAAAACGAGATTTTAAAATTACGCACAGCAGCCATCTTGTGATTATGTAAACAATTGAAATAAATTAGATGCCAGTGGATCAACATTTGTATAAGCATTTAACGTGCTACGTTTCACGGCACTCGGATAGTTAATTCACGAGAAACGTCCATTTAAATATTTATACTTCGCGTCGCCGCCATGTTGGATTTGTGCTCACCAGGTTACTGAAAGTCCTATAGGTGGAAATATGTTCATAGTCTCTACGAACATAAAAAAAAATCAGTTTGGTTGCTGTAAAAGATTCATAGATATTGAGAACCGTCTAAATATTTCTGAAGCTCGCCATTTAGGATTGTTATATGTATAGGCCATAGAGTTATGTACCATTCAAGGACAATTATTGCCTAGGTTCAGTATTCAAACTTTCACTTCGATCGCTTGATTACGACACAAGAAATAAAAACTTAATTTTAAAATTTCGCACAGCCGCCATCTTGAGGTTATGTAAACAATTGAATTAAATTAGATGGCAGTGCATTGTAATCTACAAAATCATTTACTGTACCACATTTCACTGCGCTCAGAGAGTAAAATCACGAGAAAAGTTTATTAAAATATTTCAAATTCGCTTGGCCGCCATGTTCGTTTTGTACTGTACAGGTTTTTGAAAGTTACATAGATAAACTTGTATCAGTACCTTTTATCACCGTACAAAATTGCAGGGTGATATCTGTAATAGTTTCGGAGATATAGAATGTGAGTGAGATATTTCGCACAGCCGCCATTTTGAGGTTATGTAAACAATTGAACTAAATTAGACTCCAGTGCATTAAAATGTGCATAAACATTTGCTGTACCAAGTTTCATTACGTTTGGATAGTTAAATCGCGAGAAAAGTCTATTTAAAAGTCTCAATTTCGCTTGGCCGCCATGTTGGTTTTGTAGTCACCAGGTTTTTGAAAGTCTCATATGTGAACTTCTAGTAGTGCCCTTTATCACCGTACACAATTTCAGGGCGATATCGGTAATAGTTTAGGCGATATTGAATTCTAGTGAAATATTTCGCACAGCCGCCATGTTGGATTGGTGAGACGTAACAAAATTTCAAGGGCACGGTCGAGGTTGCCGGGAATAGTGCTATGAACTTACCGAGTTTCATTGAAATCGCTCCAGCCGTTTAGATTTTATTACGGGGACACACACACACACCTCACACACACACACACACGCACACACACACGGACAAAAGGTGATCTCATAAGCTTATTTTTTCAAAATTGAAAATAGGCTAAAAATGAATGAAATATGTTAGAAATGAGGAAATACTATGATAAATACTCACATTTTGTTTTGGGTGATCGGCAAAAAGAAATTGCACTTCCGGTCGCGCGTGACGTTAGTCCACCGCTCGACTGCGGGCCGCTCCTCTGTCATCTAGCGAAGGATATCGTACCTTGAGAATACATGTGCCTTTTGCGCCCTTTGTAACGATCAGAGGAACTCTACGCGCGTTCTCTTCAGTAGGACGGTAATCTACCGGGGGCGCGACCGGATGAAGGTTAAACATAATATAATAAGAGGTAAATATTTCAGAGCTCTCACTTATCCACCTAGTGCCATGCGCCGATAAGATCGGCTCTCACTCCTCGCGCTAACAATGCCAGAGCCGATTGAATCGGCGCGGTGATTATCTTATACAGGGTCTTTATTTTTGCTTGGCAAGGACATCCTCGCTCACGCGCTCCGCCAGAGACGGCCTAGTTACCGTTTGCCGGGCGCGCGTATGTACGACAGAATACCGCGCTTAAAATCAGTATCATGCATTTTTACTCACCATGTTTACAATAGATGCTGAAAATGTTCCCCGTCCGCTGTCAAACATAATCGGCATCTCCTTATGATGTTTCCGGTTACTCTACCAAGTTCTTCAGCACTGATGGATGCAATTGCAGCTCTTATATTGTCTTTAAATTCATCTAGTGTGTGAGGGTTGTTCCCATAAACTTTTTTTTTTTAACATTCCCCACAAATAAAAATCTCATGCCGTTAAATCTGGGCTGAGAGGGGGCCACAGATTTTTACTTATGATCCTTGTACCAAACACGCGGCGTAATTCATCAATGGATGCATCAGCAGTGTGAGCTGTGGCAGAATCCCGCTGAAAATATGCCGAAAATCGTTCTGCGTATGTCAGTTCATCAAAAAATGTGTCAAGAATTTCATTTCTAAAACGCACATTGTTAATTGTGCCCTCATAAAAATCGGGCCTATAATTCTATGCCCGTTCAAAGCGACCCAGACCCTGATTTTCTCATCAAGCGGTTCCGCATAAACGAAATCTGGTTTTGTATCACTGTAGTATCCGTTATTTTGCGAGCTTACATGGCCATGCAAATGGAAATTAGCCTCATCAGAAAAAAAAATACTTGGGGTTAATTCCTTCTGAGTCCACTTTCCCTATAACCCAATTACAAAAATTCACTCTCTTAGCGGGATCTAGCGGTTGTAATTTATGAACTCCGCTTATCTTATAAGGTTTAAGTTTTAATAATTTTGTTGCCTTCCAGGCAGAAGTATGAGATACCCCAGTTTCCTGTGACAAACGCTTGAGTGATTTTTGTGGCGAGTGTTCAAATCGTTCGCCAATGTCATCTAATTTAGCTTCAGTAAGGAAATATCGACCTTTACGTCTATTTATATTGTTTATTGAGCCTGTACGTTTGAATCTCTTGGCCAGTAGTTTTAATGTTCCATTTATAGGAATGGGTCTCCCTGGAAATTTCACTCGAAACTTTTGTCTTGTTCTAGCGCACGATTTCCTGCACTTTATGTACGTATTGTGCAGATATACTCGTTCACGTAACGAATATTTCACATAAGGCATTACAGCACTATACACAATCACAATAAAACACTGCACAATACGATATACAGTACCGGTACACAGTAGCTTTATAAAACACTGAAAGACTGAAACACCCAATTACAGTAGCTCGGAGTTCACACGTCTACATAAGACCGAATGAATACCCGAGGAATACGACTGGAGACCGCGCGCCAACCTGAAACAGCCGGCTATTGGCCGGGACTGGCGGCCAAGGTCGAGCGAAGGTCTGCACAATACGTACGTGCCGTATAAAACGTGCGCTAGAACAAGACAAAAGTTTCGAATGACATTTCCAGGGAGACCCATTCCTATAAATCGGACAATAAATCAACTGGCTAAGAGATTCAAATGTACAGGTTCAGTAAACCATAAAAATAGACGTAAATGTCGTTATTTCCTTACTGAAGCTAAATTAACCGGAGTAACCAGAAACTTCATAAGGAGATGCCGGTTATGTTTGGCAGCGGATGGGGAACATTTTCAGCATCTGCTGCAAACTTAGTGAGTAAAAATGCATGATACTGATTTTAAGCACGGCATTCTGTCGTACACACGCGCGCCCGTCAGACGGGACCTGAGCCGTCACTGGCGGGGCGCGTGAGCGTGAATGTCCTTGCCAAGCAAAACTAAAGACCCTCTAGTTTAAGATTTCTGCCAACATATGTCTGTGGTTATTTCATACTGTTGAAAAGCTGATATTCCAAGCTTGCCTGTGAGAGGTTTAATTGTATTCCTTCGAAGTCCGTTACGCGATGGTAGGAGGTTCATATGTTGTGTTATTTGACACGCACTCCACAGCTGGATTAATCGAGGTGCAGTTGATTTCCTCTGAAGATGTTTGCCGACAGATGTGTCTATTTACTTCATACTGTTTGAAAGCTGATGTTTCAAGCCTGCCTTACATGGTTTTAATTTTTCTTAGGACGTCCTTGACACGAAGGGAGGGGGATTATATTCTGCGCTGTTTACACTTTCTGGGTTGTTGCTGTAAACATGGCGACCTGCAGTAGAGCTGGTTTTCTTGCCGGAGTAATTAACGATAAGTTGACATCTTATTTAGATGCAGATTATATTTTAACGGATGAGTCCGATTCTGATTGTAGAAGTGAAATGGCATCAGGAACACTACCGTTATCTAGTCCCAGTAGGCTAGTCTTACAGGTGTTCAGCTTAGCAGGCCTACAGTTTCTCAGGCCATGATAACGACGAGAAATTCACTGCAAGGACAACACGATTTAGGAAGTGACAGTTATGAAGATGAAGCTGTTGATAATGTAGTGGATATTTTGATGAAAACCACTGGAAGCTGATATTGATTTCCGAGAATCTTCTGTAAACTGTAGAAGATTTTGTTTTACCAGCTGTGTACATTGTTGTGAGTGTATAATGTTGTAACGGACTCATTGTTGCAGCTTTCATTAATAATTTAACTATTCTATGGAAATTATGTGCAGTACAATAGTCTATGTTTTAGGTAGATTTCATTAGAAAGCTAACTATTGCAATGGGTCCCATGTTTCGACTTCCGGAAAATTTCAACATATCTTCGCGTTTCACATCCCCCAGACCCCAAAACCACCGTCAGTTCAAAAGTTTATATATAATTTATGTATATATATATATATATAATGTATATCAGTTTCTTGTGGACACGATAACTGCCGTAATTTTGCACCAATCACTTTGAATTTTTTACATAATATGTATCCCTATAAAATCTCGGTCGAGTTCGTTAATGGGCAAAATCGGTCGAAGGGGGTGAAAATGGGGGCTTTTTTCGAAAAATTGAAATTTCGCTATAACTCTCTTAATACGTGAAATATCGAATCCATTCAAAGTTCATAATATGTGTCGGATAAGTGCCAACAATTTATGTCAAATAAGGTTTTTTGATAGCACCAACCATTGACCAAAGGGGTGGAAAAAAGTGGGTTTTTCGGGAAACATTAATCATATCTCTCTTAATAGGCACAATATCAAAACCGTACAAAATGGACAATATTCCCCTAATAATTACCTCAAACTTTTGTCTGAAAGAATTTTTGATATGACCCACCATTACGCCAAGGGATGAGAAAAATGATTTCGGAATTATAAGAAAATGCCAAGAGCTATCAGAGGTTGCCATGGCAACACTACTAAATTGATGAGGGATGAGCCGTTGCCATGACAACGCACTTGTACGAGATCAGATTCAGTATTTCCATCTGACTAAGCCGGCCCCGTGGTGTTGGGGTAGCGCGCCTGCCTCTCACCCGGAGGCCCCGGGTTCGATCCCCGCCTCCGTCAGGGATTTTAAAACTGACGTGAGGATTGGAACGGGGTGCACTCAGCCTCGTGAGGACAATTGAGTAGCTCTCTGACAGTGAGACAGCACCCCGATCACGAATACCAATATTAACTGCCGAGGGGACCCGACGCGCTGATCACGCGTCACCCCAATATCTGCAGGCCAAATGGCTGGGCAGCGGTCGCTTGGTCGGCCTTAGCCCGTCATGGGCTGGATGGTGCCAGGGGTTGACTTTGACATATGACTAAGTGGGAAGCGGCTTCGGTGACGTAACTGGTAGCATGCAGAATGTCTATGCCCAAGGTCGCGGTTTCAAAGCCGGCCGAAGTCGTCGGATTTTCTAAGAGCGCTAAAATCCCTCAGTATGCTTTCCTTTGGAGGGGAAGTTCCAACGTTCGTTACGAGTTGCTGGTTGGGGTGACATCTAGTAGCCAAGTTCACAGCTAGGTGTCATTGACGGTAGTACCTGATAGCAACATTAGGAACTACTGCTTGAAATTGACCGTCTGCAGTCCTTACCTGAATTACAGACTAATACATCCATTACAATTCACACCGTTTATCAGACAGATTCTACACTCACCCAAAGTACACGGGGTTAGATGACCGCGTTGTCGCAGCCCCTAAACTGAGGAACCAACCAGAGGTAGATTTCATTAGAAATCTAACTATTGCAATGGGTAGGCTACCATGTTTCGACTTCCGGAAAATTTCGACATATCTTCGCGTTTCACATCCCACAGACCCCAAAACCACCGTCAGTTCAAAAGTATATATATATATATATATATATATATATATATATCAGTTTCTTGTGGACACGATAACTGCCGTAATTTATCACCAATCACTTTTTACCGAATATGTATACCTATAAATTCTCGGTCGAGTTCGATACTGGGCTAAATCGGTAGAAGGGGGTGAAAATGGGGGGCTTTTTTTTCGAAAAAGTGAAATATTGCTATAACTCTCTTCATATGTGAAATATCGAATCCGTTCAACGTTCATACTATGTGTCGGATAAAGCCCAAAAATTTATGTTTGAAGAGTTTTTTATATCACCAACCATTGACCAAAGGGGTGGGAAAAAGTGTTTTTTTCGGGAAACATTAATCATATCTCTCTTAATAGGCACAATATCAAAACCGTACGAAATGGACAATATTCCCCTAATAATTACCTAAAACTTTTGTCTGAGAGAATTTCTGATATGACCCACCATTATGCCAAGGGATGAGAAAAATGATTTCGGAATTATAAGAAAATGCCAAGAGCTATCAGAGGTTGCCATGGCAACACTACTAAATTGATGAGGGATGAGCCATCAGACGTTGCCATGACAACGCACTTGCACGAGATCAGATTCAGTATTTTCATCTAAGTGGGAAGCGGCTTCGGTGACGTAACTGGTAGCATGCAGAATGTCTATGCCCAAGGTCGCGGTTTCAAAGCCGGCCAAAGTTGTCGGATTTTCTAAGAGAGCTAAAATCCTTCAGTATGCTTTCCTTTGTAGGGGAAGTTCCAACGTTCGTTGCGAGTTGCTGGTTGGGGTGGCATCTAGTAGCCAAGTTCACAGCTAGGTGTCGTTGACAGTAGTACCTGGTAGCAACATTAGGAACTACTGCTTGAAATTGACCGTCTGCAGTCCTTACCTGAATTAAGACTACTACAGCCATTACAATTCACACCGTTTATCAGACAGATTCAACACTCACCCAAAGTACACGGGGTTAGATGACCGCGTTGTCGCAGCTCCTAAACTGAGGAACCAACCAGAGGTAGATTTCATTAGAAAGCTGACTATTGCAATGGGTACCATGTTTCGACTTCCGGAAAATTTCGACATATCTTCGCGTTTCACATCCCCCAGACCCCAAAACCACCGTCAGTTCAAAAGTATATATATAATTTATGTATGTATATATATATATATATGTATATCAGTTTCTTGTGGACACGATAACTGCCGTAATTTTTCACCAATCACTTTGAATATTTTACCGAGTATGTATACCTATAAAATCTCGGTCGAGTTCGTTACTGGGCTAATTCGGTCGAAGGGGGTGAAAATGGGGGTCTTTTTTCGAAAAAGTGAAATATTTCTATAACTCTCTTAATATGTGAAATATCGAATCCGTTCAACGTTCATACTATGTGTCGGATAAAGCCCAAACATTTATGTTTGAAGAGTTTTTTTTGGAACACCAACCATTGACCAAAGGGGTGGGAAAAAGTGGGTTTTTCGGGAAACATTAATCATATCTCTCTTAATAGGCACAATATCAAAACCGTACAAAATGGACAATATTCCGCTAATAATTACCTAAATTTTTTGTCTGAAAGAATTTTTGATATGACCCACCATTATGCCAAGGGATGAGAAAAATGATTTCGGAATTATAAGAAAATGCCAAGAGCTATCAGTGGTTGCCATGGCAACACTACTAAATTGATGAGGGATGAGCCATCAGACGTTGCCAAGATAACGCACTTGCACGAGATCATATTCAGAATTCCATCTGACTAAGTGTGAAGCGGCTTCGGCGACGTAACTGGTAGCAAGCATGCTGAATGTCTATGCCCAAGGTCGCGAGTTCAAAGTCGGCCGAAGTCGTCGGATTTTCTAAGAGCGCTAAAAATCCCTCAGTATGCTTTCCTTTGGAGGGGAAGTTCCAACGTTCGTTGCGAGTTGCTGGCTGCGGTGGCATCTAGTAGCCAAGTTCACAGGTAGGTGTCGTTGA
This sequence comes from Meconema thalassinum, assembly GCA_946902985.2. Lineage (NCBI taxonomy): Eukaryota > Metazoa > Arthropoda > Insecta > Orthoptera > Tettigoniidae > Meconema > Meconema thalassinum. Next base: position 436,994,769 of record OX336393.1, on the reverse strand, counting down.
CGGTAGTACCTGGTAGCAACATCAGGAACTACTGCTTGAAATTGACCGTCTGCAGTCCTTACCTGAATTACAGACCAATACAGCCATCCCTAAGTACACGGGGTTACATGACCGCATTGTCGCAGCCCCTAAACTGAGGAACCAACCAAAATCTCTGAGGGAGATATAATTTTGCGTGAAGAAGTAACGGACCGTTACATAGTTACACATCAGTGTCGAAACCTTGCATAAGGACAGTGTGACCACAAGTATAAAAATGGACCCCAAATGACAAGAAGGTTACCGTTCCCATAAGACAATAAAATGTTTAAAATAAGCATAAAATGACGAAAAACAAAGTTAATTAAGCTCCAATTATAAAATACCTTCTCGCAATAAATTAGGTATGATCCTTCTACGAAAACCTGCATATTCTGCCAATAGCGCAGTCAATAAAGGTTAAGTGTCGCAACTAATTAGAGGAAAGCTGATTTTTTTCAAGATGTTAGTATATAAAGTATAAAGTAAAAAAACACAAAGTCCCGACCCCCACCCCCCTTGCTTCCACCCCCACCCCCTCCCCAACCTTACAAGAGGAGTACTCTGGTTTAATGCTTACAGTTAAAGAACTAATGAAGTTACAAACGCGATTTTTTAATAATCTTACGCCTAACATTATTCTAAACAAATTATGTCATATAAACCTTTTTATGTAGATAGCGTAATTTCACCGTAATACTCCAATATATGCAAAAAAACTGCCACTACAAAAAACAAAAAGTAACTTCAACCTATTGTACCTTTTTATCTTTCCGTCATGCAATGAAATGTTTTGCACAAAACTTATAGACAATTTAATTAGCTTTAAAAATATGTGTCTACTAAAATGCTTACCGTTCAAATGATGGCTTCAAAGAGAGCTATGAACAGTAATGGCCACCGCGTCGCCGCGCCAGACGAAGCAGCGCCGCGCTGTTGTCACTCGATGCTGAAGGGCACCGCTGTATGTACTCATATCCTTTATCTTGAATAGTCATTGAGTTTATGATGATGAAATATAAAAGCTTTAACTTCAACTTTTCATTACCAATAGCCTGTACTTAGTACACTTTTATAGCTGGCAAATAATAAAGTTTCATTGTATAGTATTTTTGATAACTTATTAATTCCTGCACAACTAACACGGCCTAATAATAAACAACGTTTATGTTTTTCCTTTTTTTTTAGTATAAAGGGTCATTTTCTAATGTTTCATGGGTTTGGTCTGAAGAATTTTTACAATACATTCCACTGCAGTTCACACACATAGATGTGCAATCGATCCCAGCTTTACGACAACTACAGTTTGTAACACACAATGTTTTGCAATTACAAGTTATCAGTAGAAGAAGTTCACTTGGAGCAGCAGGATTCGTCATGGGCTTAGGTATCAGTCTGTTATTTGATGTATACTGCCAACCCCATTCTTCAGCCGGAATTTTACAACCTAACCAAGTTTGAATCTGGTGGTAATCCCTCAAAATATGTTGATGAGCAGCATCTGAAGTTGGTGGAAGTTTTGCTAAATCAAAATTAGACTTGAGAGACATTTTTGCGGTTAACTGCTTGAACTTAAAGTACCTGGCTTCATTGAGGGTTTTGAACTTTGATAAGTTGTACATGCTTAGGATAAACTGTTCTCCACTTTCTAGAAGGATATCTTTTGTAATGTCTTGTTTTGTGAAAAGCTCAGCCTGAGATCTAGCTTCAGTTGATTTACGTATCATGTCGGCTGCTTTTTACTTCCCTAGCCCATAGAAAGCAGACGTCGTATTACAACCAGTCATTGAATGAGAAAAAAAGCAGTAAAGTTTGCTGCTTGACATGTTGATTTATAAGAAAATCGACAGAGTACAGTTTGGACATTAACGACGAAGGCTTTAAGAAGAAAAGTTTGGCGTCTTGCTGGGGAGCTAATGCTACGAGTAAAACCAAGAGATCTGTATCAGTTCCCACGACAACAACTGTAGTATTATTAGTTTGCACATATTTAATTGCCTGGTCGACAGTGACAGTGTCAGCGTCACCTTCCGCAGAAAAAAACTTTATTATCCTCAGTCACACAACGTGTTGTAATTGCTTCTATCAACCTCTTTTTGTTATGAGGGTTTGCTAGAAAGTCTGTTTGTTGTGTTGTGCAAACGGTATTTTCATCAAAAAAATTGTGTGAGAAGATTTCTTTGATGCTCTTCTCTCTTGTTCTTGCTGTTTCGTGGTTGGAAAGTTGGGATAACCGTCGAATACCACTGTAACATTATTTCCGTATTTACTAAGTATAGAGCTTAAATAAGAATCTATTATTTCCTTAAAAGTGCTGTTTTTTCTCCAAACCACAGCATGTAACAAATATCCACCATCCATCACAAAATCATCTTCATTTGCCTTGAAGCTTTCTTCAACAATTCCATCTTCAAATACTTTCATAAACGATGCTTTCGTACCTTTACGTATTGATGCCTCGTCAAATAGTGACGGTGGGTGAGATGCTAATTCCAACTCAAAATAAGATTTCAACTTAACGGGGCTGTCACAGATGCATTAAATTCGATTGAATATTTGCTGGGAGTTAATTGAAACTTCTTTAGATCTCACTTTGTTAGACTTGAAACTTGCCTGTGATGTAACCATATCCTTCCGCTGTAGTGCCAATGTTTCAGGAATCAAATCATTTGATACAGTACTCACTTCCTTTTCACTTGCGTATTTTCCACAGTCATAATTCATTTTTTGTATACCTTCCCTAACGATTTCTGCTGCTGTTCTAACAATTCTTTTACGTTCGTCTTCAGTAGTTGTTTCTCTGTTTTTGTACCACGAATCTAATACCTTGTGACTTGTATGTGACATACATAAAATACTTCTCTTTCCAGATAAATTATGTACAACTAGCCAATCTTTGAAAAAATCTACAAGTTTTGACTTGAGATAATAATCACTATAGTCTATATCAGAACCACATAACTCCACTACTATCTCTCTTAATTCTTTTAGTGAATACTGGCACTCATTGTCGCTCTCAAGGCAATTAGTAAGCAAATTAAATTTATCTACAGACTCGGCTAATAATGGACGTCCTACCTTTTGTTCATGAGGTTTAGGTTTACAGAAGTCCTTATAACATTGCCCATGATAACGGGCTTCGGCCGCAACTAAATCAATCACATCTAAAAGCCTGGACTTAACTTTACAGGTCCAATCATCATTCCTATTATCACAAGCATTAAGGAGAGTTTGCTTTATTTCAATAGTTGAAACCTCATGAATTTGGGTTCGGTATTGAGAAGGAAGTTTTGGGTCAAACACAGCATTTTTTTCACATAACAAACAGTCATGCTTGAAATCAAATTTGGTGTCTAATTCTCTGAGAAGGCGCTGCAAGGTGGAAGATTCCGAATTTTGAGCTTTTAATGCTGCTTTAATATTGCTAGGTCTGGTATAATTTTGCCTGCATACAGTATGTACTTTTATTACATAGACGTTAACAAGTAACCTATGGATTTCGTCTTTTCTCTCAATACTACATTTTATTAAAGGGTTTATACCTTTAGTGACTGTTACCCCGGCATCTTTCACTTCCTCATTACATATTACGCATATATTGGTAAAATCAGTCATTATTGAAAACTGTTGATAATAAAGAGCACCTAGCTGTAAAGTTTGTGAGTAACAGTTCAGATTTAACAAGTTTTTACTATTTTTAAGGGTTACCTTTTATCTTAATTATCTCGCTGAACAATACATAACAATATCAAAACTATCAGCCTTTCACTGCACTTGGCACAACACAACAACTTGTATTTCTGTACAAAAAGTAAAACTATCACGAAACACAAAATGCAACGAACCGCACAATGCCATGGTTAACCGAACACTAAACAGGCAAGGCCCACTAATAACGAAATGGACTCAATAAGCAGCGTAGTAGAGATAAGAGGGCAGTAAACAAACAAGTTGCAACGTGCAGTCTGACTCATGCAGACAGCCAAGCGGCCGAGTCACCACACCACGCTATACGCGGCTGCCCGGCGGGATGAGCGGTGTCCGCTACTGTTCATCGCTCTGTGAAGCCATCATGTTAACAAATATCTTTTGTAGACCCATAACGTTAAAGATAATAACAGTAGTTAAACATTTTAATCGAACGTATTTTTTCTACCACATAAGGGTAAATAGTTATAATTAGTATAAATTACGTTTTGTTTTTTGCAATGACAGTTTTCTGCATATAATAATGTATTATGGCGATAATAGGTTGTCTACATAAAAAATTATTCTTAAATAAATTGTTAAAAATATTGTAGGGAGTAAAATAAAAAAACAATCACGTCTGTAGCTTTATTAGTTTTCGAGCTGTAAGCATTTAACCATAGTACTGCTCTAGCAAGGTATAGGAGGGGGTGGGGGGAAAGCAAGAGGGATGGGGGTCGGGACTTTGTAATTTTTGGCTATTTACTTTGTATACTAACATCCTACAAAAATTCAGCTTTCCTCTAATTAGTTGCGACAAAGCGTATATTTTTACCTTTATTGACTGGGCTACTATTTTCGCCTATCCCCAAGTTTGTCCGGTGAAATCTACCTCCGCCTTCCGGCGTGCCGAGAGGACTTTTTTAAAATAGGAATGATGAACAGCACAACATAAAATTCTGCCGTGGATGTGTGGTATCGTTGCATCGTTATGCCCGACTCAGGAGCACGGTTGAACCTGTTTAGCTGATGTGTTGGCCTTCTTTTCCTTCCAAAATCTCTTCATCCTCTCGCTGAGCGCCTTTCATCGGTATTCTGTCCAAGTTATGGTGGCCCTGGTGTTGGGTTTGTCTTCAAATTGGTGATTGTCGATTAGGGTTCTGAATTTGCATCTGTCCTGTATAATATTGTCTGAAATGTTGATTTCCTGGAGATCTGTTTCAATTTCACGTAGCCAGCTGTTCTTGGTTTTTAGTGAGAGGGCCAAGTTGAGAATTCTTTTAGTCAATCTGCCATTGTTCATTCTGATAATGTGCCCGTAAAATTTCAATCGTCTTTTCCGAAAAGTATGATACATTTTTTCACATTGGCGATATATTTCCTGGGATGACTTTTTCCTCCAGATTCCCTCTATAAAACTGGGCCAAAATTTTTTGTAAAATTTTCCTTTCTTGTTTTTCAATCTCTTTGGTTAAAGATTTGCCACCAATGATTAAGGTTTCTGATGCATATAACGCCTCCGATTTGATTACTGTATTATAATGTCTAAGTTTTGCTTTCCGAGATAATGATTTTTTGTTATACCTATTCCAAGTGATTCTGTAAGCTTTCTGTAACTTGGAAATTCTCTCTTTATTTGCTTCACGGTTTAAACCAGAGGGCTGAATAATTTCTCCCAGATATTTGAATTCGTTCACTTGAAAGATTTTGCCGAATTTAGTTCTCATAGGTTGTCCGTCTAAGTATCGTGAGGCTCCTTCCATGTACTGAGTTCTCTCATAAGAAATTTGAAGTCCCGTTTTGATGGCAATTTCATGTAATTTCTCAATGGAATGAATTGCTTCTTGCCTGTTATTAGAAAGGATTGCTATGTCTTCAGCAAAGGCCAAACAATGTACATGAATTCTATCTTTGAGTAGTCTGTCAAGGGTTATTCCCTTAGTTTCCTTTTCCCAGGTCCTGATTATCTTCTCAAGTACGAGGTTGAACAGTAACGGAGATAATCCGTCTCCTTGGCGGACCCCAGTGTTAATTGCAAAAGGCTCAGATATTTCGCCGAGGAATTTAACTTTTGAAGTGGTGCCAGTTAATGTTTGTCTGATTAATTCTCTTGTTTTTTTATCCACTTGAAATTCTTCTAGAGTATTGAAAAGTGTTTGACGATCTATAGAGTCATATGCTTTTCTGAAATCTACAAAGTTAATGACTGTCTGTCTGGTTTTGCGCATTTGTAGGATAGTTTTGAGATTAAGAATTTGTTCCGTACATGATCTTCCTTTTCGGAAACCTGCCTGGTATTCTCCTATCAGACGGTCTGTTTGTTTCTCAAGTCTAGTGAGCAGGACTTTGTAGAAAATTTTATAAATAACAGGTATCACGGATCAATCGTTTTGGGTGATTGTAATCATACTAATATATAAACAAGTAGTTCCGTAAAGAACTATACAGCCTATTTTCATTAATCCTGCTCATGTTAATTTCTTCTAACAACATACAAAATTTCAGTTTAATTGCTGTAACAGATTCGTAGATATTGAGAACCATCTAAATATTTCAGATTGTCGCCAGGTTGGATTTTTATTTTTGTACTATTACATTAAGATTATTGTGTACGTGTGGTATTCAAACTTCAATCGCATGATTAGAACACAAGAAGTAAAAACGAGATTTTAAAATTACGCACAGCAGCCATCTTGTGATTATGCAAACAATTGAAATAAATTAGATGCCAGTGGATCAACATTTGTATAAGCATTTAACGTGCAACGTTTCACGGCACTCGGATAGTTAATTCGCGAGAATCGTCCATTTAAATATTTATACTTCGCGTCGCCGCCATGTTGGATTTGTGCTCACCAGGTTAATGAAAGTCCTATAGGTGAACATATGTTTATAGTCTCTATGAACATAAAAAATTCAGTTTGGTTGCTGTAAAAGATTCATAGATATTGAGAACCGTCTAAATATTTCGGAAGCTCGCCATTTAGGATTGTTATAATTATGTATAGGCCATAGAGTTATGTACCTTTCAAGGACAATTATTGCCTAGGTTCATTATTCAAACTTTCACTTCGATCGCATGATTACGACACAAGAAATAAAAACTTAATTTAAAAATTTCGCACAGCCGCCATATTGAGGTTATGTAAACAATTGATTTAAATTAGATGGCAGTGCATTACAATCTGCAAAATCATTTACTGTACCACATTTCACTGCGCTCAGAGAGTTAAATCACGAGAAAAGTCTATTAAAATATTTCAAATTCGCTTGGTCGCCATGTTCGTTTTTTACTTTACAAGTTTATGAAGTATACATAGATAAACTTGTACCAGTACCTTTCATCACCGTACAAAATTGCAGGGTAATATCTGTAATAGTTTCGGAGATATAGAATGTCAGTGAAATATTTCGCACAGCCGCCATTTTGAGGTTATGTAAACAATTGAACTAAATTAGACTCCAGTGCATTACTATGTGTATAAACACTTGCTGTACCTAGTTTCATTACGTTTGTATGGTTAAATCGTGAGAAAAGTCTATTTAAAAGTCTCAAATTCGCTTGGTCGCCATGTTCGTTTTCTACTTTACAAGTTTATGAAATATACATAGGTAAACTTGTATCAGTACCCTTTATCACCGTACTAAATTGCAGGGTGATATCTGTAATAGTTTCGGAGATATAGAATGTCAGTGAAATATTTCGCACAGCCGCCATTTTGAAGTTATGTAAACAATTGAACTAAATTAGACTCCAGTGCATTACAATGTGTATAAACATTTGCTGTACCAAGTTTCATTACGTGTGGATAGTTAAATCGCGAGAAAAGTCTATTTAAAAGTCTCAACTTCGCATGACCGCCATGTTGGTTTTGTAGTCACCAGGTTTTCGAAAGTCTCATAGGTGAACTTCTAGTAGTACCCTTTATCACCGTACACAATTTCAGGGCGATATCGGTAATAGTTTCGGAGATATTGAATGCTAGTGAAATATTTCGCACAGCCGCCATTATGCATTGGTGTGACGTAACACAATTTGAAGGGCACGGTCGAGGTCGCCGGGAATAGTGCTATGAACATACCGAGTTTCATTGAAATCGCTCCAGTCGTTTAGATTTTATTAGGGGGACACACACACATGAATCACACACACACACACACACACGGACAAAAGGTGATCTCATAAGCCTATTTTTTCAAAATTGAAAATAGGCTAAAAATGAGATGGTGTGTGTCTGTCTTTCAGTCTGTCTGTCGGTCTGTGTGTTACTCAATAACTCAAGAACCACTGGTCCGACTTAAATGAAATTTTAGATGGATGTAGCTGATTTACCAGGTTTACATATAGGATACTTTTGATTTCGAAATTTTGCACTATTAAAAATGGCGACCATTTTAGTGACGTCATTAGACCCTTTGGTTTCAAAATTTCATATTTCCATCATACTAATATATAACAAGTAGTTCCGTGAAGAACTATACAGCCTATTTTCATATATCCTGCTCATGTTAATTGCCGCTATCAACATACAAAATTTGAGTTTAATTGCTGTAACAGATTCGTAGATATTGAGAACCGTCTAAATATTTCTGATGGTCGCCAGGTTGGATTTTTATTTTTGTACTATTACATTAAGATTATTGTGTACGTGTGTTATTCAAACTTCAATCGCATGATTAGAACACAAGACGTAAAAACGAGATTTTAAAATTACGCACAGCAGCCATCTTGTGATTATGCAAACAATTGAAATAAATTAAATGCCAGTGGATCAACATTTGTATAAGCATTTAACGTGCAACGTTTCACGGCACTCGGATAGTTAATTCGCGAGAAACGCCCATTTAAATATTTATACTTCGCGTCGCCGCCATATTGGATGTGTGCTCACCAGGTTACTGAAAGTCCTATAGGTGAACATATGTTCATAGTCTCTATGAACATTAAAAAAAAATCAGTTTGGTTGCTGTAAAAGATTCATAGATATTGAGAACCGTCTAAATATTTCGGAAGCTTGCCATTTAGGATTGTTATATGTATAGGCCATAGAGTTATGTACCATTCAAGGACAATTATTGCCTAGATTCATTATTCAAACTTTCACTTCGATCGCATGATTATGACACAAGAAATAAAAACTTAATTTTAAAATTTCGCACAGCCGCCATCTTGAGGTTATGTAAACAATTGAATTAAATTAGATGGAAGTGCATTACAATCTGCAAAATCATTTACTGTACCACATTTCACTGCGCTCAGAGAGTCAAATCACGAGAAAAGTCTATTAAATTATTTCAAATTCGCTTGGTCGCCATGTTCGTTTTGTACTTTTCAGGTTTATGAAATATACATAGGTAAACGTGTATCAGTACCCTTTATCACCGTACAAAATTGCAGGGTGATATCTGTAATAGTTTCGGAGATATAGAATGTCAGTGAATTATTTCGCACAACCGCCATTTTGAGGTTATGTAAACAATTGGACTAAATTAGACTCCAGTGCATTACAATGTGTATAAACAATTGCTGTACCAAGTTTCATTACGTTTGGATAGTTAAATCGCGAGAAAAGTCTATTTAAAAGTCTCAAATTCGCTTGGCCGCCATGTTGGTTTTGTAGTCACCAAGTTTTTGAAAGTCTCATAGGTGAACTTCTAGTAGTGCCCTTTATCACCGTACACAATTTCAGGGCGATATCGGTAACAGTTTCGGAGATACTGAATGCTAGTGAAATATTTCGCACAGACGCCATGTTGGATTGGTGAGACGTAACAAAATTTGAAGGGCACGGTCGAGGTCGCCGGGAATAGCGCTATGAACTTACCGAGTTTCATTGAAATCGCTCCAGCCGTTTAGATTTTATTAGGGGGACACACACACACACACCTCACACGCGCACACACACACGCACACACACACACACGGACAAAAGGTGATCTCATAAGCCTATTTTTTCAAAATTGAAAATAGGCTAAAAATGAGATGGTGTGTGTCTGTATTTCTGTCTGTCTGTCTGTTACTCAATAACTCAAGAACCACTGGTCCGATTTAAATGCAATTTTCCATGGATGTAGCTGATTTACCAGGTTTACATATAGGATACTTTTGATTTCGAAATTTGGCACTATTACAAAATGGCGACTATTTTAGTGACGTCATTAGACCCTTTGGTTTCAAAATTTCATATTTCCATATCAAATAAAAAGAGAACGGTAGGAAATAGCAAACTTTCGTTGCGACATTCGAGCTTTGAAATTTAATTTCCTATCCGAAAGGTCCTAATCACTTTTCGTGTATCTCCAACAGTTAGCGAGTAAAACCGACATTTGTGACGTCACTACACCCTTTGGATCCAAAATTTCATATTTCCTTTTCAAATAAAAAGGGAACGCTAAGAAATAGCAAACTTTTGATGGTATACATGAGCTTTAACATTTAATTTTCTATCCGAAAGGTCCTTATCACTTTTCGTATATCTCCAACGGTTAGCGAGTAAAACCAGAATCTGTGAAATAAAACACGGTCAACTCCGAGCGGTGCAGTATATATCTCTACATATAACAAGTAGTTCCGTGAAGAACTATACAGCCTATTTTCATATATCCTGCTAATGTTAATTGCCTCTATCAACATACAAAATTTCAGTTTAATTGCTGTAACAGATTCGTAGATATTGAGAACCGTATAAATATTTCAGATGGTCGCCAGGTTGGATTTTTATTTTTGTACTATTACATTAAGATTATTGTGTACGTTTGGTATTCAAACTTCAATCGCATGATTAGAACACAAGAAGTAAAAAAACGAGATTTTAAAATTACGCACAGCAGCCATCTTGTGATTATGCAAACAATTGAAATAAATTAGATGCCAGTGGATCAACATTTGTATAAGCATTTAATGTGCAACGTTTCACGGCACTCGGATAGTTAATTCGCGAGAAACGTCCATTTAAATATTTATACTTCGCGTCACCGCCATGTTGGATTTGTGCTCACCAGGTTACTGAAAGTCCTATAGGTGGATATATGTTCATAGTCTCTATGAACATTAAAAAAAATCAGTTTGGTTGCTGTAAAAGATTCATAGATATTGAGAACCGTGAAATTTTTCGGAAGCTCGCCATTTAGGATTGTTATATGTATAGGCCATGAAGTTATCTACCATTCAAGGACAATTATTGCCTAGGTTCATTATTCAAACTTTCACTTCGATCGCATGATTACGACACAAGAAATTAAAACTTAATTTTCAAATTTCGCACAGCCGCCATCTTGAGGTTATGTAAACAATTGAATTAAATTAGAGTGCAGTGCATTGCAATCTGCAAAATCATTTACTGTACCACATTTCACTGCGCTCAGAGAGATAAATCACGAGAAAAGTCTATTAAAATATTTCAAATTCGCTTGGTCGCCATGTTCGTTTTGTACTTTACAGCTTTATGAAATATACATAGGTAAACTTGTATCAGTACTCTTTATCACCGTACGAAATTTCAGGGTGATATCTGTAATAGTTTCGGAGATATAGAATGTGAGTGAGATATTTCGCACAGCCACCATTTTGAGGTTATGTAAACAATTGAACTAAATTAGACTCCAGTGCATTACAATGTATATAAACATTTGCTGTACCAAGTTTCATTACGTTTGGATAGTTAAATCGCGAGAAAAGTCTATTTAAAAGTCTCAACTTCGCTTGACCGCCATGTTGGTTTTGTAGTCACCAGGTTTTTGAAAGTCTCATATGTGAACTTCCAGTAGCGCCCTTTATCACCGTACAAAATTTCAGGGCGATATCGGTAATAGTTTCGGAGATATTGAATGCTGGTGAAATATTTCGCACAGCCGCCATGTTGGATTGGTGAGTCTTAACAAAATTTGAAGGGCGCGGTCGAGGTCGCCGGGAACAGTGCTATGAACTTTCCTAGTTTCATTGAAATCGCTCCTGCCCTTTAGATTTTATTAGGGGGGGACACACACACGAATCACACACACACACAGACACACACACACACACACACACGCACACACACACGGACAAAAGGTGATCTCATAAGCCTATTTTTTCAAAATTGAAAATAGGCTAAAAATGAAAATTTGTGTGTTTATCTCTGAATTTCTACGGAAATTGGAGATGTTTACACGTTTCAGACTGTTTTATGATGGATGCGCGCGAATTTTTTTTGTTTGTTTGTCTGTCTGTTTGTTTGTTTGTTTGTTTGTCTGTGGACAAATTTGTTCCCTTATAACTCGAGAACGGCTGGGTGTATCAACGTAAAATTTGGTACAGATATCCATCAGAGGCACGACACCAATCATTGATGTAACTCTTCTCCGTACCTCTCCTAAAAGGGGGCCTACCCCTTTAAAATACATGCTGAAATAGGCGTAGAAGGACGAGACAAAACTCATTTTCAGCCCCTCAATGTGAGAGACAAAACTCGGGTCCCCGAAAACCACATTTTAAGGACCGAAGACCAACCGGTTTTTAGATATTCCCAGAAAACTAATTTAATTTAATAAACTAATGAACGAATGCAAGCCAGTAACCATGCCAACGGATTCTCAGAGATCCCATCTATTGCTGTAAGACGCAATGCAATTCCATTAATTACATTAGTGTGAAAGTTTGCAAACGGCTAGAAGGTTATCACGGAACAAAAGCCGTAAAATTCATCAATACGTTTAACGCGCTTAAGGGGATCAAGGGGTACTCTAGAATTTTTTCACGCGACTTACACCTGCGTGTGTGGTACGGCAGGTCTATTATATTCCTATCCCCATATTATTCATTCATTCATTCATTCATTCATTCATTCATTCATTTCGTATAGGCCATCTATGGACCGCGTCATTCCAACCGTCTCCTACTGGCTTTGATGTTTGCCCTGTACGCCCGCATTCGTTCTCGGTGGACTTCCTTCCGTTCCTGGGTCGGAATCTTTCCCGTTTTCAGCTTCGCTTTTTCTTGGAAACCTTTACAAGCTTGAAGTTTCCCTTTGAGTGGGACGCACTCCTGAATGTCTGTTGGTGTAATCCCCACTTCTTTCAGATCTTTATCCAGTTCAATGAACCAGGCCCAGTTTGTTTTCCTCTCCTGAAAGTAAGTTATGTTGCGGTTGGTCAGTCTCGCTGGGCTCATTCGTTTCACATGCCCAACAAATGGTAACCTTCTCTTCCGGATGACGTTGCTTATTTTCTCCACATGAGTATATAGGTCATGGTTATGCCGTTTTCTGTATTCCCCATTATCTTTGATGGAACCCAATATCTTTCTCAAAATTTTTCTTTCTTTGTCCTCCAGTTTCTCGACCAAGCCTTTTTTGTTCATCGTGAGGCATTCAGAAGCATGCAAGACTTCCGGACGGATGACACTGCAGTAATGTTTTAGTTTTGCGATGAAGGATATTGACATTTTCATATAGATGTCCTTAGTTAAATGGTAGGCCATTTCCATTTTGCTCAAGCGCGATGAGAATGCTTCTTTCTCTGATAATATCCCTTCCCTGACCCGTCCTGAAAAGAAAAGTACATGGCCATAGGCTGAATATAAAAAAAAATAGGTGTTATAATTTCTCCCTATATTATATTATTATTAGTATTATATTATGGCGTACTACGACGAGACAAAGCCCCTCGGTGTCAGCAACAAAACTCGGGGGCCCTAAAGGGTCCTCGAAAACTACATTGTAAGGCTCTAAATCCATCAGTTTGTGAAATATTCCCAGAAAACTAATTTAATTTAATTTAATTTAACAAACTAATGAAGGAATGCAAATCGGTAACCATGAGAACATTATCTCATGGGGTGGCATACAACTTTCCATCTATTTCTGTAAGAAGCAATGACACTCCATTTATTACATTTCTGTGAAAGTTTGCAAATGGCTATAAGGTTATCACGGAAATAACGTAGACCGTATAATTCATCAATGCAATTAAGTTGGTGAAGGGGTAACCTAGAATTTTTTCATGCAATTTTCACTTTCGACATATAGTACAGAATGTCTATTATATCTCCAAACAGCAACATTATTTTCAAAAATTCCTGAATTGAACTAGCATTTTTTGCGGCTTTTAGGAATTTGGTCAATTTGAGTCTAGAGAACCTGAATTTTCATGCACCACAAGCCTTTATAATTTATGAAAGGGGCCTTCCTGTGTATGGGCACCTAGCACAACGTAGAGGGTCAGTTTTTATGTGACTTGTATTGCGTTCCGTCTACAAGACTTTCAATTGTATTTCACGTCAGGAAGTACACGTTAGGTGAATTTAGTCTGAGAGCACATTTTAACGAATTATTTTTTTGTCGACATACGGGTTCATCATAAGGATGATTTTATTTGATACTGTGTGGTAGATATACCCATATTTGGAGATCTCGGTAATATGTTGTAGACATATTGTCTGTCTGTCTTTCTGTGTATCTTTATGCACGCCTATACCTCGTGTTCGGATGCTTGGTGCTTCTTAAAATTAGGTATGGTAACCATGAGAGTCAATACACCAATCATTTATAAAACTCTTCACCGTACTTTTCATGCAGTAGAAGGGTGGATATTGACGTCAGAAAAGTTGGATGGCGCAGCCACGCGGTAGAATGTTGAAGCTGTAACATTGTGACTGGTGAGGTTTCTTTTCATGGTGAAGCATTGATGTCGTGTTGGAAACAGAAAGGAATTTGTTAAATTCGAGGAGGTACTGCTCTGTATACGGTTGCAAATCGTATAAAATGGGCACGAAATCTCTTCACTACTTTCCTGTACAAAAAGTTCAGAGAGAAAGGTGGGCTTCGGCGCTGTCAATTGGAAAGCGTGTTACACGTTACATGACAGTGTGCTGTCTGCATTTTTGTGAAGACGACTTCTTTCCACAGCGTAAGCACCGGTACTGTTGATTATTGATAGTTATTGTCTCTAATTCGTATTCACAAGGATTTAGCTACATCAAAAATACGGATAAACTTGTAGCCTAATACTTCCGTGCCGTACATAGAACCGAATGTAATCCACTCTTCGTAAACTTATTTTAGGGGTTCTTCCTATTGACAATAGCCGAATGGTTAGAAAACTTAAGAAAAATGCTGTTCCTAGCCTTAATTTGCCAGAGAATTTATATTCTTGCCTTTGAACAGCAAGTATGTAGCTCAATATTTGCAATATGAAGTATGATTTGGCTTAAATTGTGTTTTTGTCTATGATCTCCTTACTGTTGAATATAGTTAATTAATGTGTAAAATCTTAGTTTTAAGTACCGGTTTGGTGACCCATCATCCCAGGCAGGCCGGTAACACCTATACTACTCAGGCAGATAGGTCACTTAGTCGTAATTTAGAAGTTATAGTGATGTTAAGTATATATATGAGGTAATGTAGCAGGAGACCTGATCGGCCTAGGCTATTCTAAATTTAATTAGTTCCCATTTCAGGGTTTTTCAGTTTTGAGTGCGAACAGTTGGTTTGAAAGTTGTACAACAGTAAGGAGAGTATGTTTTGTATAGGTTTTAATTTGTATTATGGTTTATGTCGAGCTGAGGAGTGAATTTGATTTGGCTTAAAGTGTAGTTTTTGATCTGTTCCGTTTGCTTATGACAAGTTCAAATGGAGATTCCAGCTTTGTTAAATATCTGTATTTTAAATATTTAATTAAATATATTGATAAAGAGGATGCCTCCATTTTAACTTGCCTGTGGCAAAAGATTAATAAATTTATATTCATGCCTTTGAACAGCAAGTATGTAGGTCAATATTATCAATATTGAAGTATGATTTGAGCATCCCAAGTAACGCTTCTTTGAACCCAAAACATTCATGCAAATTCAGGGTTGCTGGATTCAATTTATTATCAGGGAGTCGTCTTTTGTGTTATGTGAGAGATATATATTGTGAAATTAATAAAAACATCGATACCGCTAGGCTCCAAAGTACAGGCTTCATATTTGTAACAAAGCAAAGGAAGCAAAGCCAACTCCGTACAGGCCATGAAGGCCCTGGGAGTAGTGGAAGGTAGAGGCTTCCACTCTCTGTGACATCGGCAACAGTTGGGATGGAGTTGTCAGCTCCACGCCCGGCCGTCTTTGCTCCCAGGAATTACCCTGGTACTCATTTCTGTTGTAGGCTGAGTGAACCCCAGGGCTATTTGCGTTTCCGAAAGTTGTAGTTTTGTTTCTAAAATCCACTACCTGGGTGGGGATCGAACCCACTCCCTTTCAGTTAGAAGCTCAGCGCCTCTGCCGACTGCGCCACGCAGACCCCTCATATATGTAACAGCAGACAGTAAATTAACTATCTACAGGTGGGTAATATTTTTAACTGGTAGTAATTAAGCACTGCATTTAAATTGATTATAAAACTATTTCTATCAATGAAAGAAAATATGTAGTATTTTACCATCATAAATTAGAAGCCATAACAAACGCACACCCTATCACTGTCTTGTTTACTTCTCGTCACTATCTCGCCGCCATATTGCAAACAGCTGACCGTAAGCTCCTCCCCCGTTTCGGACGTCAATAGAGAAAAACTTCTCAATATATGCTAAAATATGCGAAATATAAAAATTATCCTACAAGGACGACCAAAGCATATGTTGCGCTTCTCAGTGTGAGACAGATAATTCGGGAATCTATAAAGGGTCTCCGAAAACTACATTTTAAGGGCCTTAAATTAACAGTGTGTGTGATATTCCCAATAAACTAACTTCGTTCTGATAAACTTGATGGAATGACAAAACCGCTAACCATTGCACAGTAGTTCAAGTGATAATGTCTGTTGTAAACTACGAACACCGTTCGAAAAACGGGTACTTCTGCTAGTATCAAATAAAAAGAGAACGGTAGGAAATAGCAAACTTTCGATGGCACATATGAGCTTTGAAATTTAATTTCCTATCCGAAAGGTCCTTATCACTTTTCGTGTATCTCCAACAGTTAGCGAGTAAAACCGACATTTGTGACGTCACTACACCCTTTGGTTTCAACATTTCATATTTCCTTTTCAAATAAAAAGAGAACGCTAAGAAATAGCAAACTTTTGATGGTAAACATGAGCTTTAACATTTAATTTTCTATCCGAAAGGTCCTTATCACTTTTCGTATATCTCCAACGGCTAGCGAGTAAAACCAAAATCTGTGCAATAAAACACGGTCAACACCGAGCGGTGCAGTATATCTCTCCATATATAAAAATGAAAATGTGTGTGTTTTTCTCTGAATTTCTACGAAAATTTGAGTTGGTTACACGTTTCAGACTGTTTTATGATGGATGCGCGCGAAAATATTTTTTTGGTCTGTCTGTTTGTTTGTCTGTGGACAAATTTGTTCCCTTATAACGCGAGAACGGCTGGGTGTATCAACGTAAAATTTGGTACAGATATCCATCAGAGGCACGAAACTAATCATTGATGTAACTCTTCTCCGTACCTCTCATAAACGGGGGCCTACCCCCTTAAAATACATGCTGAAATAGGCGTAGAAGGACGAGACAAAACTCATTTTCAGCCCCTCAATGTGAGAAACAAAACTCGGGTCCCCGAAAACCACATTTTAAGGACCGAAGACCAACCGTTTTTGAGATATTCCCAGAAAACTAATTTAATTTAATAAACTAATGAACGAATGCAAGCCAGTAACCATGCCAACGGATTCTCAGAGGTCCATCTATTGCTGTAAGACGCAATGCAATTCAATTAATTACATTGGTGTGAAAGTTTGCAAACGGCTAGAAGGTTATCACGGAACCAAATTAGGCCGTAAAATTCATGAATACGTATAATGCGCTTAAGGGGATCAAGGGGTACCCTAGAATTTTTTCACGCGATATACACCTGCGGGTGTGGTACGGCAGGTCTATTATATTCCTATCCCCATATTATTCATTCATTCATTCATTTCGTATAGGCCATCTATGGACTGCGTCATTCCAACCGTCTCCTACTGGCTTTGATGTTTGCCCTGTATGCCCGCATTCGTTCTCAGTGGACTTCCTTCCGTTCCTGGGTCGGAATCTTTCCCGTTTTCAGCTTCGGTTTTTCTTGGAAACCTTTACAAGCTCGAAGTTTCCCTTTGAGTGGGGCGCGCTCCTGAATGTCTGTTGGTGTAATCCCCACTTCTTTCAGATCTTTATCCAGTTCAATGAACCAGGCCCATTTTGTTTTCCTCTCCTGAAAGTAA
The DNA here is from genome assembly GCA_946902985.2 of Meconema thalassinum. Lineage (NCBI taxonomy): Eukaryota > Metazoa > Arthropoda > Insecta > Orthoptera > Tettigoniidae > Meconema > Meconema thalassinum. Next base: position 436,976,888 of record OX336393.1, on the reverse strand, counting down.
GTTATGTTGAGGTTGGTCAGTCTCGCTGGGCTCATTCGTTTCACATGCCCAAAAATTGGTAACCTTCTCTTCCGGATGACGTTGCTTATTTTCTCCACATGAGTATATAGGTCATGGTTATGCCGTCTTCTGTATTCCCCATTGTCTTTGATAGAACCCAATATCTTTCTCAAAATTTTCCTTTCTTTGGCCTCCAGTTTCTCGACCAAGCCTTTTTTTTTTCATCGTGAGGCATTCAGAAGCATGCAAGACCTCCGGACGGATGACATTGCAGTAATGTTTTAGTTTTGCGTTGAAAGATATTGACCTTTTCTTATAGATGTCCTTAGTTAATGGTAGGCCATTTCCATTTTGCTCATGCGTGATGTGAATGCTTCTTTCTCTGATAATATCCCTTCCCTGACCCGTCCTGAAAAGAAAATTAAATGGCCATTGGCTGCATTAATAATTTAAAAAAATAGGTGTTATAATTTCTCCCTATATTATATTATTATTAGTATTATATTATGGCGTACAACGACGAGACAAATCCCCTCGGTACCAGCAACAAAACTCGGGGGCCCTAAAGGGTCCTCGAAAACTACATTATAAGGCTCTAAATCCAACAGTTTCTGAAATATTACCAGAAAACTAATTAAATTTAATGTAACAAACTAATGAAGGAATACAAATCTGTAACCATGTGAACATTATCTCAAGGGGTGGCATACTGCTTTCCATCTATTTCTGTAAGAAGCAATGACACTCCATTTACTACATTTCTGTGAAAGTTTGCAAATGGCTATAAGTTTATCACGGAACTAACGTAGACCGTATAATTCATCAATGCAATTAAGGGGGTGAAGGGGTAACCTAGAATTTTTTCATGCAATTTTCACGTTCGACATACAGTACAGAATGTCTATTATATCTCCAAACAGCAACATTATTTTCAAAAATTCTTGAATTGAACCAGCATTTTTTGCGGCTTTTACGAATTTGGGCAATTTGAGGCTAAAGAACCTGAATTTTCATGCACCACAAGCCTTTATAATTTATGAAAGGGGTCTTCCTGTGTATGGGCACCTAGCACAACGTAGAGGGTCAGTTTTTGTGTGACGTGTATTGCGTTTCGTCTACAAGGCTTTCAATTCTATTTCACGTCAGGAAGTACTCGTTAGGTGAATTTAGTCTGAGAGCACATTTTAACTATTTTTTTTTGTCGACATACGGGTTCATCGTAAGGATGATTGTATTTGATACTGTGTGGTAGATATACCCATATTTGGATATCTGGGTAATATGTTGTAGACAATAGAATTGTCTGTCTGTCTTTCTGTGTATCTCTATGTACGCCTATACCTCGTGTTCGGATGCTTGGTGCATCGTAAAATTAGGTATGGTAACCATGAGAGTCAATACACCAATTATTTATAAAACTCTTCACCGTACTTTTCATACAGTAGAAGGGTGGATATAGAGAAAAATTTCTCAATATATGCTAAAATACTCGAAATATAAAAATTATCCTAGAAGGACGACCAAAGCATATGTTGCGCTTCTCAATGTGAGACACAAAATTCGGGAATCTATAAAGGGTCTCCGAAAACTACATTTTAAGGGCCTAAAATTAACAGTGTTGTGTTATTCCCAGTAAACTAACTTTGTTCTGATAAACTTGAAGGAATGACCAACCGCTATCCATTGCAACAGTTGCTCAATTGGTAATGTCTGGTGTTAACAACGAACACCGTTCGAAGAACGGGTACTTCTGCTAGTAAGTTAAATAAATAATTTTCTTTATAAAATAAATAAATGTAGATTTCAACCATGTTCATGGTTTTATTGGAATATGACTCATACTTATCTATAATTTAGGCTTAAAAGTGAACACAACATATTTTTAAGAACAATTTACAAAATAACACCAATTGAAAAAAAAAGTTTAGATGTATATTATCCTAGCTGAACATATTATATGAAAGAATGCAGTGTTGTTCATAAATCAAAGCTGAAGAAATGATTATACTGTATCTTTGAAAATGTGCTATTTGTGAATTGTTTTCCAATGGCCATTGAAGATGGCTTAATATTCTTGGCAAGTATTTCAGGAAACTGCTTGTCTCTATGAGGTGATACCAAATAACAAATTTCCATAAAAAAGATATTTTTCACCAATACCATATTTGGCACTCCCCTTGAGTTAATATAACAATTGAATCGGTCGGAGCTGAAAAGCATTAAGTAAGAAATGGTATTTTCTTTAAGAATTTGTATTATGAAGTATTGACCCAAGGGCCTTGGAACGGCATAGTAAAGAATTTAGTCAGCCTTCTGTTTAAGCTACACACAAAATATTTCCATCTTACCAGCAGGAGAAAAAAAAAAGGAAGCTCACTGGCAAGGCAAAAACCATCACAAAGCGATTTGTTTTGTGGGTTTAAGCTAGAAATCACTGCTACATGTTGTGCGATCAGAGGAGAAAAGGATCAAGTCAATGACTACTGCCTCTCAGCGCCGTATTCCGTACTTAGTGTTGGCCGCACTGCAAGATTCCCACGTGTTACAGTGCTATTACATTTGTACAGGGTTTAGGTGGATTTCATGTTACAAATCTATTTTAAAATAAAATATCATGTGAAATATTCATTCTGGATGGCTTTAGGCCGCATTGAACTGACCACGGAACTGAAAACATAAAGTCACGTTTGCAAAATTAATTTGAAAATTAATATTCCGCCAACACAAGTATAACTTGGATAATTGCTTCATAACATAGATGACTAATACAGTGTGTTTGTTAAGTTCTGTTCTGTGAATGACTTTTTATCTGTGTCCTGAAAAGTAGTGAAAACTGACTTAATACTTTTCAGCTCCGACCGATTCAATTATTCTTGTAGGCCTAATAATCAAGCATTGTCTCTATTTCATGCAAGCATTCTCTTGAAGAAATTGCAGGATAATATCTTCAATGGTTTTTAAAAGAAACATGTATTAGTTGCAAACATCTAGAATCTTGCACAGTAAAAATAACATCAAGTAGTCTACTCACTTGAAAACCAACAAAACTCAAAGTTCAAATCTGGCTTCACGAAGCCACCTGGAGGTATAAGGAAACCAATCATCGCAGTCACCAGCGTGATGACGAGAGGAGTACACCAGCCATAAATGGAGTAAAACACGAATCTTTTATTCTCTCTGGTGCGAAAAAAACCTCGGCCACTGAAAAAATAAAAGTACCATAAGTACGATGTCGAAATCTAATCATTATGTGTCAGAAAACTGTATCATAATGAGGCTCATTATAACACTATTTTTCATTACGATACAGTTTCTCCGGCCAATCAGAGCTCATTCATTGACCAATTAGGTAAGGATACCTACGCGCATGCGCTCAAAATCCAACATGTAGGACATAAACACAGCATCTTTCTATATAAATTACCGACATGGAAAACGCACCATCCATATGTTCGCGTAAATAAACTGGCGAATATGAGACAAGAAATAGCACTATACCTCAATATCCCCAACTGCAATTTCTACACAGCGCATTGCTTTCAAACGACTTCAGTGACAATATTAGTCAATGTTATAGAGCTGGACGGCAGGCTGTAAACATATGGACTGCATTATGGCATTGCAAGCACTCAGAGTGCATGCGTCTGTCGGTCAGAGAACTTGAAAATCAGATATATCATACCCAGCGCTTGCACTCCGATCACAAAATTCAAGTGGCTGACTCTCAACAGATATTTATGAATATTTATGTTAAAACATATAATAAGGTTATAATTATCGTCGAACATAAACAGTCGTACGCAACTCGCCTATAATGGTAATTAAGATACTCGTATGGAAATTATAAAACTAGCTTACGCTCGTTTTATAAACATACTCGTGTCTTAATTATTGCCATTATAGGCTCGTTGCCTAATGTACTATTATGTTCGAGGATGTCGAAATGTAAATATTATATATCAGAAAAATGTAATATAATGAGGCTCATTATAGTAGTCTACAAGTTACCATTATGGGACAGTTTCTCCCACCAATCAGAGCTCAAGAAACAGTTGTTTGACCAATTAGGTAAGGATAATATCACACCTGCGCTGAGTTCCAAGGCCTTCTAATTTAAATTTCACTGCGTGGCCCAGTGTCATACTGGGGTAATCAAGGAGGTCATGGTCAAATACAATGTAATCTCTGCGTCCCATGCGCTCTGTTCAGTACATAAAACTGGCGAAATCTCGACAGATATTTATGAATATTTATGTTCGAACATAAAATAGTCATAATAATTATCATCGAACATAAACAGTCGTATGCAACTAGCCTGTATTGGTAATTAGGACACTCGTATGGAAATTATAAAACTCGCATACGCTCGTTTTATAAACATACTCGTGTCTTAATTATTGCCATTATAGGCTCGTTGCATATTGTACTATTATTCAAGATATTGTTACTGGTAGAATTATGTGCAGTGTTATCAAAGGCTTGACTATTTTGCATTTGTTACATCTGTTCTGACTAAATTACCCATGTCAAATATATTTCGATCACTTAAAAATATCTAAATCCTGTGTTCACTCTTGAAAATCCACAGCCTGCTTCCAGACGACCGATTGGGTCAAGGACTGGAATGAATGAAGTCCCCATCTAGCGGCGAGGATATGAACTGTGCCGGCTGCCGACACCTGTCGTACTCCCCAGGGGCAATGATTAAATGAAGGACAGATGAAATGAAATGATAGTAGAGAGTGTTGCTGGAATGATTTTTTTGACAGGGAAAACCAGAGTACCCGGAGAAAGACCTGTCTGCCTCCGCTTTGTCCAGCACAGATCTCACATGGAGTGACCGGGATTTGAACCATGGACCCTGCGGTGAGAGGCCGGCGTGACGCCACCTAAGCCACAGAGGCTCTGTGTTCATTCTTATGAATGGTAATTAGTGGCTCAACGGACAAAATGAAACGCTTTTAGTGACGTTAATAAAATCTAAAAAGCAACAGTAGTCCTGTCCGTCTCGTGGCGTAGTGGCTTGCATTCTTGCCTGCCACCTTGGAGGCCCGGGTTTGATTGCCGGCTCTGCCAAGGAAGTTAATTCTGGTCTGAGGGGTGGAACGGGGTACACTCAGCCTCGTGAGGCAAATCTGAAAAGAGGCGGGTTCGATTCTCACCTCAATCATCCTGAAAGTGGTTGTCCGTGTTTGCCCACTTTCCCGCGGTCGTGTACTTAAGGAGTGTGTAGAATCTGTCTCATAACCGGTGTTAAAATTGTGATGGCTGTATTAGTAGACTATGTGTTATCTGTAATTCAGGTACAGACTGCAGACGATCAATTTTAAGTAGTTCCTACTTTTCCTACCAAATGTTACCCTCAGCGACACCTAGCTGTGAATGTGACTACTAGAGGCGACCACGACCGGCAACTGGTGGCGAACGTTGGAACTTTAGACACATACTGAAATCTAACCTACTAATTTAGCTTCACAAAATTGTAGTTAGTGTAAGGTTCTTTTACATGCCAAACATCTACGACATGGGCCCGTTAGCTTTACCTCCCCTCCAAAGGAAGGCACTCGGCTTCGGTGGCGTAGTCGGTAGCATGCTGAGCTCCTATGCCCAAGATAGCGGGTTCAAACCCGGCCGAAGCCGTCGGATTTTTTAAGAGCGTTAAAAATCCCTCACTATGCCTTCCTTCGGAGGGGAAGTAAAGCCGGTGGTCCCATGTCATAGATTTATGGCATGTTAAAGAACCTTCCACTAATTGCACCTGTGTGAAGCTAAATTGGATAGGTTAATATAAACAACGCTCTTAGGTTTCTATGTTCGTTGCCAAGAGCCGACTGCGGTGGCGTCTAGTAGCTGAGTTTCGAACTTGGCCTAGTAGTCGTTGACGGTGGCGCTTGGCGGCAAAAGTAGGAACTATTTGAAAAATTCTAAGTTGCAGTACTTAAATTAAAAAAGACAGATAACACACACTATTACAGTCATCACAATTAACACCGGTTATCAGACAGATTCTACACACACCCAAAGTACACGGGGCTACATGACCGCGTTGTCGCAGCCCCTAAACTTAAGAACCAACCAACCAACCAACCAAAGGAAGGCACTGAGAGTCTTTTAACGCTCTTAAAAAATCCGACGGTTTCGGCCGGGTTTGAACCCACGATCTTGGGCATAGAAGTAGAGTATTGTATTATCATTGAATTGAAGAATTTCACGTTTTATATCGTTGCGTATCTTAAGAATTAAGATATCTAACGGTTTGTTTATCTACGTATTTGTATGTATGCACTCAATGTAATTTTATGCAGATTTGTTTGGGTTAAAAGCAATGGATATTGAAATCTAGGTTGCGAATTGTGTAATTTGTGATAAGGCTTAAGAGGGGATGTTAGAGGTAAGCGAAACACTTGAAATTTGACAATATCATTGTTAATATTAAGAGGCTTGTTAATAGTCAATAATGATATTTAATTCAATAGTTAACTAGATTAGTTATCACATTCTGATCAATATTAAAGGGGTTGTCATGACTCTACAGTAATTCAATTAATTTACGAGATGGAGAAAGGAGAATTCACTGTATTTTTAACTCGAAATAAACTCATATTATAAGATGTAATGTAAATAAACATATGGAATTGATCAATAAACCAGTTTTGAATTATAAAATGTTGGTGGTAGTTAACTGCAATCTAAAAAAATCAATTACAATGTTTTATTATTTTTTATTATTTATTTTTTAGCGTATGGATTTTAGTGCCGGGAGTGTCCAAGGACATGTTCGACTCGCCAGTTTTGTAGCTTCTTCGAGACGGACACCCAATGGGTGAGCTACAAGTACCGTTGGGGAAGTGAAGTTGGAATGTAAGGACGAGGAGTTGGAAGGTAGCGGCTGTGGCCTTTAGTTAGGGACCAACCCCGGCATTTGCCTGGAAGGAAGATGGGAAACCACAGAAGACCATCTTCAAGGTTGCCGGCGGGGGAATTCGAACCTCCTCGCCACCCGGATGTGAGCGACTGCCAGCAGTCATGCCGTAACGACCACGGCAAAATCACCCGGTTTTGCAATGGTGTAGCATAAAATAATCATACAAATATATTACAAGTAGTTCCGAGAAGAACTATACAGCCTATTTTCATATAACCTACTTATGTTAATTGCCACTATCGACATATAAAATTTCAGTTTGATTGCTATATTAGATTCGTAGATATTGAGAATCGACTAAATATTTCGGATGGGAGCCATGCTGGAGTTGTATACGAGGGTCGTTTTTTAAGTAATACCCGTTGTGATATTACGCCGTTGCAGCAATGCGGTCGGCATTACGTGCAGGTGCGCTGTGTACCTGCATCTATTGGCAAGGCTGAGACGCCATTACGGCAACAGTCGCCCATGTGTGGGTGTGTTGACAAGCTTTTGAAATGGCATCGCCGATCACGCTGACTCGTTGAAAAAAGAGAAAACTCCCCAGTAAGGTATGCCGCCATTTGACCACCATTGTCAGGCAAATTGTTTCTAACTCCTAAACATACGGAGTTTTCCTAAGTAAGCTCGCAATTTGCCTGACAGTGGTGGATAAATGGCGGCATACATTACTGGGGAGATTTCTCTGTTTTCTACGAGTCGGCAGGACCCGCGATCGGCGATGCCATTTCAAAAGCTGGTCAACACACCCACACATGAGCGACTGTTGCCATAATGGCGTCTCAGCCTTGCCCATAGATGCAGGTACACAGCGCACCTGCACGGAATGCCGACCGCTGTGCTGCAATGGCGTAATATCACAACGGGTATTGCTTAAACAACGCACCTCGTATATGTAGGTCCTAGAGTTATGTACTGTTACTTGAAGATTATTGTGTACGTGTAGTATTCAAACTTCAATCGCATGATTAGGACACAAGAAGTAAAAACGAGATTTAAACATTTCGCGCAGCTGCTATCTGGTGGTTATGGAATCAATTGAAATAAATTTGATGCCATTGGATTAACATTCATATAAGGATTTACTGTACCAAGTTTCACTTTACTCGGATGGTTAAATTGCGAAAAACGTCTATGTGAACATTAATATTTTGGGACGCCGCCATGTTGGATTTGTGATCACCAGGTAATTGAAAGTCCTATAGGTGAACTTATGTTCATAGCCCCAATGAAAATAAAAATAAAACAGTTTGATTGCTATAATAGAGTCGTAGATATTCAGAGACGTCTAAATATTTCGGATGGTCACCATGTTGGATTGTTATATGTATAGGCCATAGATTTATGTACAATTAAAAGAAAATTATCGCGTAGGTTCATTATTCAAACTTTCACTTCGATCGCATGATTACGACACGAGAAATAAAAACAAACTAGTTGAAACCCGTCAATACATGACGGCAAATAAGAAAATATTTACTGAAGAATTTTATTATATACGTTCTTTGTACAATTATTTTTTGGCACTGTTGAAACGTTAAGGGCGTTAAAAGATTGCACTCTAGACATTGCAACATACTGCTGGCCATGATTGAAAACTTGATGAGGCAAATTGAGACCTATACGTTCCAGAGTTCCCCCTTGAGCTTTATTGATTGTGATAAAGTATGCCAAGCGAATCGGAAAATGTTGCCTCTTAAAAGAAAATGATTGTTTTATCCGGTGGTGTTAAATCAAGTCGAAGGATTAGACCTCTCTGCCTAATTTTAACTGCACTTATTCCCAAATCCAAGCATTTTCATGCATATTTCATATAATTGATATGGAATCAAGTCGAAGGGTTAGATCTCTCCGCCTAATTTTAACTGCACTTATTATTTCCAAATTCAAGCACATTTCGTACATATTTCTTATAATTAATATGGTAGCATTTATATGCCCTTAGGAAACTTCAGATTTCTAAGGAGCATATCTATGGGTCAATCGTTTGGAGTATGTGGAAGCAAATCACTTAATTCCAAGGAATTCAAGAATTCTGATGAGTCTAATATATACAACTGGCCGCAGGAACCGTCGCTTATAATTTTGGAATATACATTAACGAAGAAATGCGATGATGTGCAATTCCATACATTTTAAAACAATATGGACCGTATGCATGTGGCACAGTGACATTGGCACCGATTATTCTCTCTTAAATTCCTTGAGATATCATTTCCAGTGAAAAATTGTTGCAGTTTGTCAAATATTTTATATTTAGTAAGATTAATTTTGCCATTACAACACCAAAGGTCAAAGTAACCAAGCGTAGATTTCTCGCTACAGAAATACAGTGCAGAACAATGTTTACATTTGTTCGTCAAGGACCATACACTGTACGGCATAATATCTGGAATTGTTTCTGAAATGGCATTTTTATATTAGATTTTAAAAGTGGCTTCGTATTTTTCTACGATTTCCCACTTTTTTGTGGCTATGTTCCTTTTCGTCAAATTGGTATATTTATTGCAGCATTTCTCTCCAAATTAACGTGATATTCAATAACACTATAGTGGCCTGCATCAACGCAGCCGCCAAATATTAAATGGCAAATAATACTTCCATTGCCAAAATCAACAGCGTGGTTAGACTCATTGTTATGTACCGGTACTCTAAACAAATAATTAATAAACAATAATATTCACGTATACAATGAAGTTCAGATACTTTCATTCTCAAGTTTGTTGCTGATGAGAATGCGATGATACTGATCGCCAATAATAAAATCCTTATAATTATTCATGCCCGCAACAATTTTTGCAATTTGCTTGCAAACGCAGCTCAGGATAACGTCCTGAATTTTGGAATAAACAGTACGAAACTGCTCTAAATAAGCAATTTCCATCACCTGATGTAGGTACAATCCTTTGCATTTCCATGACAGTAAATTAAGCTAAGGAGCACACTGCACCAACTACTGGAATGAGCATAGACTCACTTCGACAGCCACCGTAATGGAGGGAGTTAGACTATATGTTCAGTGCTTGTCAAAAATCGTATTAACACAGGGGAGCCCAATCTGAAGGCTACATTCTGAGCTATTGCCCCGGATTCCAGGTTCGATCCTTGGTTTGCCAAGAAATTTAATTCTGGTCTGAGGGCTGGAACGGGGCGCACTCTTGAGGCAAAACTCAGGAGAGCAAGGTTAGATTCCTATCTCAACAATCTGGGATGTGGTTTTCCGTGGTTTGCCACGTCCACTGCAGGTAAATACAGGGATAGTTCGTAACTTAAAGCCTCGGTCGTCAATTCCCCAATCCCCACTTGAATTACAAATGCTCACATCAGTACAGCCATCACAATAACACAGGTTATCAGAGAAAATTTCACACACACACACCAAAGTAGATGGGGCTGAGTGACCACGATGTCTGAGTGCATCAAATGATTATATTCGTCAATTGTCTCTCATGGCGAGAGCGATTGTGGCCATCTTTTATTTAATAATTTAAAAGTATATGGCAATGTAGATCGTGGAGAATTCCTTACTGTACGGGAGTAATAAAAGTAAAATATGTTAAGACAATGAATTACCAATAGCCAGAAAGAATAATTAGGAAATAAAAATACATGTCTGAGTTTTTTTTTAGCGTGTGGCTTTTAGTGCCGGGAGTGTCCGAGGACATGTTCGGCTCGCCAGTTTTGTAGCTGCTTCGAGACGGACACCCAATGGGTGAGCTACAAGTACCGTTGGGGAGGAAAGTTGGAAGGGAAGGGCGAGGTGTTGGAAGGTAGCGGCTGTGGCCTATAGTTAGGGACCAACCCCGGCATTTGCCTGTAAGGAAGATGGGAAACCACAGAAGACCATCTTCAAGGTTGCCGGCGGGGGGATTCGAACCTCCTCACCTCCCGGATGTGAGCGACTGCCATTAGTCATGCCGTAACGACCACGGCTAACTCACCCGGTATGTCTGAGGTGAGACTCCTTCGACTATGCAAAATTCATTCCTGGGTCCGCAATGTTACCCCTGAGCCACCCAGTCAACAGACTTCTAAACCAATATTAAGTTACTTTTCCCTCTTCCTTGCCTATCCATCCTAACCATCCCTTACCTTCCCTCACGAAGCCCCTGTTCGCTTTGCAGGTGAGGCCGCCTGGGCGAAGTGCCAATCCCACCTCACCAGTTGTATCCCTTCCGATTCGATGTTCCCAGCTCTAGGACACTGCCCGTAGAGGCGGTAGTGGTGGGTTCCCTCGCTGAGTCCGTGGGTTCCACCAACCTGGAGGGTAAACGACTTAAAAAAAAAAAAACAAAAAAAAAAACAACAACAAACGAACTCAAACGCCTGTTGAAGTTCTTCAATCCCCTCTTTTTAATTCTCAAAAACAAAGATCACACTACGATACGGTGAATCCTTTATCCGACATTTCTCTAGAAATGTAATTCTGGTCTGAGGGCTGAAACGGGGCGCACTCTTGAGGCAAAACTAAGAAGGGCAAGGTTCGATTCCCATCTCAACAATCTGGGATTTGGTTTTCCGTGGTTTGCCACTTCCACTGCAGGTGTAATTCTGGTCTGAGGGCTGGAACGGGTCGCACTCTTGAGGCAAAACTAAGTAGGGCAAGGTTCGATTCCCATCTCAACAATCTGGGATGTGGTTTTCCGTGGTTTGCTTCTTCCACTGCAGGCAAATACCGGGATAGTTCCTAACTTAAAGCCTCGGTCGCCAATTTCACATTCCCCACTTTAATTACAAATGCACACATCAGTACAGCCATCACAATAACACAGGTTATCAGAGAAAATTTTACACACACACCAAAGTAGACGGGGCTGAGTGACCACGATGTCTGAGTCCAACAAATGAATTATGTTCGTCAATTGTCTCTCATGGCGAAAGCGATTGTGGCCTTCTTTTATTTAATAATTTAAAGTATATGGGAACGTAAATTGTGGAGAGTTCCTTACTTTATGGGAATAATAAAAGTAAAATATGTTAAGAAAATGTATTACCAATAGCCAGAAAGAATAATTGAGAAATAAAAATATGATTCGGAGGTGGGATTCGAACTGCTTCCATTGCGCGATGCCTAAATTAACAGTTTTGAACGCTGCCGTCTGAACTACCAAACCACTGGTGAAAAACTGCAGTATTAAGTTACTTAAACAACATTCACTCTCAACAGTCCGTATAAGTTCTTCTTCATTTCCCGTTTTTTTATAATATTCTATTCCTCTTTATATCGTGAAAACTTCATAATCAATATTCCCCTCCTTTATTATAATTCTTATAAATAACTATTATATTAAAACGCGGTGGACATCCGCCATGTCTGTCATTAACCAAGGTGATTCTGCGCATGCGCTTGAGCCAATAATTTTGCAGTTTTGTTTATAAATTTAAAAATATGTGGTAACATATTTGTTTATTTTAAAGACACTCTGCAAATCTACAGGCCTACAGCTTTCGACAGATTGCTCTGCGAAGTGAATCGGTTCTACCGTTCCCTCAATCTCGCGGTAACAAAAATCAGCTTAGTGTTTTAAATATATAGAAGATTTTAAAATTCGCACAGCCGCCATCTTGAGGTTATGTAAACAAATGAACTAAATTAGATACCAGTGCATTACAATGAGTATAAACATTTCCTGTACAAGTTTCGTTGCGTTTGGATCATTAAATCGCGAGAAAGTTCTATTTAAAATTTTCAACTTCGCCTGGCTGCCATGTTCGTTTTGTAGTCAAACGGTTTTTGAAAAACTTATAGATGTACTTCCAGTAGTGTCCTTTATCTGCGTAAAAAATCAGGGTGATACCGCTAATAGTTTCAGAGATATAGAATCCCGGTGAAATATTTCGCACAGCCGCCATCTTGAAGTTATGTTAACAATTGAATGAAGTTAGATGTCGGTGCATTACAATGTGTATAAACATATAGTGTACCAAGTTTCATTGCGATTGGGTGGTTAAATCGCGAGAAACGTCTATTTAAATGTCACAATTTTGCATGACCGCCATGTTGGTTTTGTAGTTACCAGGTTTTCAAAAGTCACATAGGTGAACTTCTGGTAGTTCCTTTTATCACCGTAAAAAATTCCAGGGTGATATCGGTAATAGTTTCGGAGATATTGAATGCTGGTGACATATTTCGCACAGCCGCCACGTTGCATTGGTGAGACGAAGCAAAATTTGAATGGTACTGCGCCAGAATTTATTTAAGGTAATTACCGAAGAACCGATCTGGATATGAACCAAGACCCAAAAAAATAAAAGAGTGGATGAAAATTTTTATTTATTAAAAATTCGAGAAATATGGGAAAAACTGTATGGAAATGAGTGAAATACTATAGATCTTATGCAATTATGAAAGGCAAGGAAGAAGGAATGATTTAAAGATGAACATATATTCCATTATATGAATGTGGGAGGTCCATATTACGAGAGACATCACGCCACTTGAAGCGAGAGTTACGTCATGAAAGAGGGGAAGAGACGAAGGTCGAACTGCGGACTGAAGCGAGGAGAGGTGGTAGAAGTTACGTCACACCACGAGAGGGGAGGCAGAGAGACTGGAACTTGAGGAGTGTGGAGAACCGGACGAAAGAGTTCTTTCCAATTTGAGATTTGATCGAGTCAAGACCTCGAGCAGAAACCAGTATTCTTATAATAGTGCTACGATTCATTAAAGTTGGAAGCAAAGAAGAGTGCAATTCCAGAACTTACTGTAACTTAGGAGCAAGTTACATCTATAAAGCAGAACGGACCAGTATAACCAAATATTACAGTGCTTATGCAAAGTTGTTCCACATAGCTTGAAACATTTCGACAAGAAGATATTCAGTATTTCTACGTGTGAACGCATATTTGAACATTACATTGAAAATGCAAGTTAGAAGTCAGCAACGGGGAAGTCTTAATTATATTATCAGAGAAATGAGAATTACCATGTGCTAAGCTAAAGCATAGGGAAGTGGAGACTACAAAGATGTACAGTTGAAGTCCAGAATTCACTAACATGAAGGCGCAACAGAATATCTACGAAACGCGCAACATCACCGAACAAAACTTATACTTTTCTACAAGAGTTCTAACACATCTTGAATACGAAAAACGCTTGCATAAAGGACAGTATTCCACCAGAGCCGAGATGTCAATTCTGAAGAAACCCGATGTCAATTCTGAAGAAACCCGATGTCAATTCTGAAGAAACCTGATGTCTATTCTGAAGAGATGGAGAGTCGAAGCCGGACTACTTGCAGTGCACGAGGGACGGAGTGTTGGTGGAGCGAGCTGTTTCACGGCGAGGTCATTCACCTAGGACAGCATCGACCTTGTTCTATTGGGAGACGAGGCCAGCTGGTTCCGAGACAAACCGGTCTTCATAGCTGTGGGCGATTCTATGGAATCCACGACACGTTTGGTTTGGCAGGCGAGACGCAGGTATTCTCCAGACCAGAAGCCAACTCAAGGTAGTGAAGAAATTGTCTTTTGTCATGTAGAATTGTAGTTATGTTCTGTGATTATCCAATTGACCAACAGCATATCTATTAACAGTATTTTCCAACAGCATTTTTAACAGTATTTTTCAACAGTATTTTTCAACTGCATTATTTAAATCGCATAATTTTGTCAAAGTAATTAAATTGTGCAGATCTTGTTATAGTAATTTTTCGTATTTTGCTTAGGAGTTATTTGTCTTGTTCTTGAAAATTTCAGTCACTTGGACGAAATTTTGGCATAATGATGCTATTAACACTAAGGTTATATCAAAGTAAAATCGTGTAGTATTTTTCATATTTGCGTTAGATTTAATTTAATTAAATCTGTTTTATCGCAGCGATGGAATGTAGAATGAATTGTTTAAAGGAATGTAGAACAAATTATTTAAAAGAATGTAGAGTGAACTATTTAAAAGGAGTAGAACGTTGAACGAACTAAAGAAGGAGTAAAATTGTAAATGAAGTAAAAGGAAGTTTATTGGAGCAAATTTAAGTACAGCATATTTAAGAAGTTATGTCACGAAGAGTAAAGAATATTTCGACAACTCATGATGTTGATTCGAGTGTCAGAAATTTATTTTCAACTAATTATGAACGAAAGTATTACGAAAAGCTTATACACATATGTCTAATGAGATTTAGAGCATAAAAAGCATAGATGAATTTGTTAAACAAATATATTCATGGAAAGAAGTCAAACTTATATCTTTTGATAAGAATATGAATATTTACTGATATTTCTTGAAAAGTTGTAATAAAATGTAAAGCTGAATTTAAACACGTGAAAAAGAAAGTTAACAAAGTCAAATCACAGGGTGATCAGAAAGTGAAAAATACAGAGATTTATTGCAGAAATGGAATTATAAGCACGAGGCGAAGTTATATCAGGATAGAGAAGAATGTTAAAGTTAGGAAGTATATGTATTGAAGTGGAAGTTTATAGTTGAAATACCGTGCAAATTAAGGAGATATAAACGTAAAAGGAGTTACGTAATTTTACGAAGGGAGGCTGAGGAGTCTCTAAGTTTTTCTAGTATTGATCGCAATGATTGTGAAGTTATGTGAGTGTATTAAAGGAAGTTTCTGTACAGGGTGTTTAAGAGAGAAGGTAATTGTTGTATAATTATGGAAGAGGAGTGTGAGAACGAAGGTTAATGCCGTGCACTTCTAGTATTCACGTTTATCAGAAAATTGTTAACACAGTAAAGAATTTCAGAAATTATTTCAGTATTTCATGATAAATAGATAAAGGTAAAAAGGAACAGTGCTTAGCTTAAATGTTTGTCACTTATGTTCAATTGATTAAGACGAGTATTTAATACTTTCAACACGATAGTTGCGGTGTATGTTTGGTATTTGATTGTTAAGAAAGTTGAGTAGATGAAAGACTTATTGAAGGAAGACAATTTAATCTTTTGACACTATAAAGTATAAAATTTGAGAGATCCATAAATGGATGTATATATGCACATAGTTCATGAATAATTTTGATTAGATATGGAACTACGGTTCAGAGTTGAAGCGGATCTGTATAAAGTAGGGCAATACTTAGTATCACGCCGTTTCACATTTCCTAACTATATCAGTGCCACGTGCTAGTTTATTTTTGGAGTTATTTTTGTTAGAGTGTCAGGGAGACACAATATTCAGGGAGGAAGCCAGTTTTTATACTTGTTTTTAGAATAATAAACGGCTGGCGCTTTTTAGCGACTCAGTCAACTTTTATCTAAGCTGATACCGTTTTCATTATCGTCATCGTCGAAAATAGTACTACGAGGTATAGATACAGGCGCTCACTATAGATTAGACCTTATCACCCCTCGAGATTGGAGTTTCTCGATTTGCTCTAAATGTAAATGATAGTAGAAATTTGTACCTTGTCTAGTAGTACTATTTTCTTTACGAATAATATTTATCCTGTATGTTCCTGAAATTCCCAATTTTACTTAGTAGGCATGGTAAGTTTGTGAGCTGGGTAATTTACATGTCTGCAATCCTTTATAGAGCTGTGGATATAAGTACTGATGGGTTTCTTCGGGCGCATATAGATAGATATTATTTAAATGGCGTGCCCATCCGTGGGGAATTCGAAAGAGCATTCGAAAGAGCACTCGAGAGAAGAAGTTTGGAAGTACTCGAGAGTGAGGCCATATTAGTTTTGAAAAGAAAAATGCCGATCCCAAATTTAATGATTGTTGAGATGAACACAACATCAGCAGATTAGTGGAGTACATTACAGTTGTGAGGCATATTTTTAAAAACCAGCTAACGACATTTGTCATGTAATAGTAAATTTAAAAGTAAATTCATGTTGTTAAACATAGGTTAAGTGAGATGATAGAATGTAACGATGTCAGTTCAGTAAAATGGGACGATACGATATACGAGATAACTCGCGATTAAAATAGATGTAAGTAGGATTAAGATGTTCTATATATTCCTTCACTGGTATAAAATGCATGCGTTGGTCAATCTGGATATTCACTGGTAATTTTTGTAGTTGATACTTCCCTTATTCTCAAGAAAGAAGAATTATGTCAGCGAATGATATGACGTTCATTCGAACGATGCTCGAAACCATGAAGGAAGGTCAAATTACGTTGACCAAAGACCTTGAAGCCCTCCACCAATTGACACACAACAACATTAAACAGATGAAAACCGAGATTCAGAAATCAGCAGCTACTGTAAAATCAGAAGTCAAGGCAGAGTTATCAGTTGCTCATACACTTACTAAGGCTAGTATAACATTAGCACAGGAAGAAGCTAAGTTAGCTTTAGAGAAGGCCAGAAAGGAAGATAGACTAGCCAGAGAAAAGGAAAGGGAGGAAATCAGGTTAGCTCAAGAGAAAGCACAGGAGGAGATTAGGCTAACATTAGAAAGAGCACGAGAGGAAGACAGGAAAATAGAAGAAGAGGCAAATAGGATAAGAGCAGAGATGAGATTAGCTCAGGAAAAAGCTCGCGAGGATGACAGGTAAATTCAGGAGCAGGCTAGATTAGAAGATAGAAAAATCCAAGCCGAAATAAGAGCAGCACAGGAGGAGGTCAGGAAAAATGAGGAAAAAGCTCAGGAAGAAGCTAGGAAAATACATGAGGAGGTCAGGAAATATCAGGAAAAAGCGCAGGAAGAAGCTAGGAAAAATCAGGAAAAGGCTCAGAGAATTTTAGAAACGGCAGTTAATGCACAGGAAGAATTACAAGCTTCATTTGATCAAGTCAAACAGGACATGGCAGGAAAAGTGTTAGAAGTCCAATTAGCTAACAGTAATCACATGATAGAGCTAGAACAGAAATTACAGGCTAGTATTAGCTCAATTAAGGAAGAGAATAATACTCATCATGTACACATTTCAGGGGCCCAGAACAAACTCAAGGAGCAACTTGACAATCTAAATGACACTGTTGGTGAATTACAGGTCAAGTTGGAAGGTCAAAGTAAACTGATTGAAGAGGGTATAAATGTGGATATAAATGCTTCCATTGTAAAGGCAGTTACGGACATGAAGGAGGAGGTCGTAACAGTCACAACTCAAATTATATCAGAAATACATCATAAATTAGCAAATGACATTAAAGCTATAGAGTTATGTTCCAATATAAATGTTAGTAAGGTACGGGAAGATCTATCCAAGCGGATAGATACATTACAAATTAATAATGTAGCCACGCTGACAGATATTGTTAATAAAACAGATTTAACTAAATCAAATGAATTTGACAAAATTAAATGTACGGTCGATGAGATAAGCATAGAACTAGGGAAAATTCGATCAAAGCAGGATAAGGAAACCAGCGAAATAGAACAGCAATTAAGGTCACTTACGATAGGGGATGCTACATTTTCATCTACGTTAAGAGCTGAAGTCAGGGAGGACATCAGAAAGGACTTGACGAGATTTTTTCAAGCAAGAGATGAAAAATTGAAAGAAGAAATAAGGAGATTAGAGGCTAGGACAGACAAGATAGAAGAGGATAAGGAAAGCGAGGTTAGTCAACAGCAGATTCCGAAGTCCAATTTTAACTTCAGTCGAGAGCCATTTCAAACAGAAATAGGGGAATTTGGAGGAGATTTTGAACCTTACCAGAGTAGGTCAAATGCCAATGTTATAGTGATCAAGAATAATGATGAGAAACCGAACAAATTCAGCGGAGTAGGAAATATTACTGCTGTAGAATTTCTGAGAGACATGAGGTCGTATTTAGAAGAGAATAGAATACCTCGTGAAAGACATATGAGGGTCGTTGGAAAATACTTGGATTCAGAAGCGTTCGTATGGCACAGAGCTTTCAGGTACACGTATCAGACTTTTGAAGAATTCGCTATAGCTCTGTAGAAACGATTTTGGAGCAAGGAACTTCAACAAGATATACGAGCAGAAATTTACTCTAAGAAGTATGCATATTCTAGTCCAACGAAATACGCAAGTTTCTTCACGAAACAATTAGCACGCTTGCAGTATTTGCAACCTCCTTTGGCGGAAGAAGACTTGGTTCATGCTATTTCATGCCAGTTACCAACGGAAGTTAGGAGGCACCTCATTTCGGCAAATGTAAAAACTTTAGAAGGAATGGCAGAAATTTTGAGGAGTCTGGATCACACGTCTAATGTGTCCAACAACTCAAATGGAAACCAAAACCAGAGAGGTAGAAATCAGGAACAGAGAGAGATTCACACCATCCACATCGATCAAATGCAGCAAACAGAGGAGAACAAAAATGGAGTAGGTCCAACGAGATCAAGAATGTATGGACAAAATCGATTTCGACCAGATTATCAGAGACCTAGAGAAGGAAGACCATATGAAAATCAAAGATGGAGAAATAGCTATCACACCAGGAACAATGATTATCGCAGAGAGGGATATTATAATCGAAATAACCCTACGAATAATTATGGATATCGGGGATATCAGAACTGGAGGAACACGAATAATTATTCGAGACAGCACCAACAGCAAAGTCAACAAAATCAAGGTTGGAGAAATAATAACAATGTAAGAAGGTATTATGATGATAGGGAAAGAGAAAGTCAAGAATACCTAAGGAATCTCAGAGAAAGGAACGCGAGAGACCAAAATCAGGGACAGCATAACCTGAATCAAGAATCTCAACCTGGAACAAGCAGAGATAGAAGGAATGAAGACCCAGGAGGGGAACAAAAAAAACTTCAAATTCCAAAAAGTGAAGGAGGAAGAAAACAGCACCGTAACCAGACATGAAATCCAGATTAATGAGTTATATGAAGCCACGAATGAAGATCTCCTGTATGAGAGAGAAGAGACGACAACAGATAGAGTAGCGAGGTTACCGATTATAGAAATCATATCAGAAGGAGAATGCCTGAGAACACTACTAGATACGGGAGCAACAGCATCAATTTTATCAGAGAACTGTTTTCACAGATTGAAAGATGGAAATTCACTTATAGCAATGCCCGTTTCAACTATTAAAGTCAGAGGCGTATTTAACGACAAGACCATGAAATGTAAAGTCCAAGCACTAATGGAATTCTCCATAAATGGATACAAATATGAGCAGATATTCATAGTCTTTAGCCAGATAAATTTCGATGCTATTTTAGGCATTGATTTTATAACAAAGACTGGAGCTGTGATCGATTTACGAAATGGAGTCATAAGATTTAATGAAGGCCAACATCAACCAGATGATACGAAGAAGGATGAGAATGAGTGTAGTCTGATTGAAGAAACTACAGAAGAAAATCTTGTGAAGATTGTTATGGAAGTTGAAGCAGAAGGAATACCTCACTATGGCAGAAAAATTGAGAATTTTGAAGATCAGAGGGAGAAATTAGAAGAATTGGTCACGACTTATGCAGACATTTTTGATAACAGCCAGGTATTATAAGAGGATATAAATATCAGATTAAGCTCGCTGATGACACACCTATTCAGAAGAAATTGTATCCAATTCCGGAGAAGTATCAAGCTGAAGTGACAGAGCTCATAAAAGGCATGGAAAAAGAAGGGATTATAAGAAAGCAAGCCACTCCTTATTTAAATCCACTCACTGTTTTGAAGAAAGCAGATGGTAGTCTTAGACTATGTTTATATGCCAGGGGCATAAATACTCTTCTGCTGAAAGAATTCGACAGGCCACCAAAAATTAGAGAACTACCGATGAGATTCAAGAATAAAACCTGTTTCTCAGTGATTGATTTAACTGCAGCATTTCATCAAATAGAGCTTACAGAAGACAGCAAATGTTATACAGGGTTCATGTTCAATCAAACCAGTTATGTATACCAAAGAGTACAATATGGATTGGTAAATTCAAGTCCAGCACTTATCAGAGCTTTGGATGACAAGTTGAGAGAAGAAGTGAAACAATTTGCTATTTGCTACGTGGATGATATCATCATATCTTCAGAGACACCAGAGCAACATTTCATGCATTTGACGAAGCTATTTGATAACCTCAGAAGTGCAAACGTCAAGGTGAAATTGAATAAATGCCATTTCTTTCCAGAAAAGATCAACTTTCTTGGGCATACTATAGACAGATTTGGTTACCACCCGAATGAAGACAAGATTGAAGCGATATTGAAATTTCCAAAACCCAAGATAATCAAAGACATCAGAGCTTTTGCGGGTCTTTGTCGGTTTTTCAGTAGTCATTGTCCACGTTATTCAGAGATCATGGCACCACTACATGAGCTTCTAAAGAAAAACAATAGATGGAAATGGGATGCAGCTGCTGAGAATGCCTTCATTCAAGCAAAGGAAATGCTCAGAGATAACATCAAGCTGGAGTACCCAGATTTTGAAAGAACATTCATCATAGAAACGGACGCTTCACGAGTTGGTATTAGCGCAGTCTTATATCAGAAGGATCAAGATGGCAATCCTCACTATATTTCATTCAGCAGTAGAAAGTTACGCACGCACGAGCTGAATTACTTCACAACGGAGCTTGAAGCTTTAGCCGTCATAAATGCTCTACAAAATTGGAAGAAATTATTGCTGGGACACAAGATTATAATCAGAACGGAACACAAAGCACTAGAATTCATGTTGAAGTCAGACTTGTCAAGCGATAGGATGACCAGATGGACCATGTTTTTGCAACAATTTGATGCCACGATAGTTCATGTTCCTGGTAAAGACAACCTACTAGCAGATATTCTTTCTAGACATCCGATTCCTGTGAAAGACGTGAGAGTTAATGTTATCCAGACAGATGCAGAAGATCAGGAAACACTGGATAAACTGAGAAGAATTCCTCTTTTTCAAAAGAAGCTTGCACCATTCAAGAACATTTATAGATTTTTGTCAGGGAGAATGACAAGGAGGCACGCCTCATACTTCGAAACAAGAAGGAAAGCTAGACACTATATTCTCCTGGGAGAAACTGTATGTAAATACATCGATGCCAGACACACGAAAGTACGAGTTGCTATTCCACCAGAACTTATTGTGGCACTAATTTGGTTAGTACACAAAAGTATAGGCCACGGAGGAGTTGACAAGACATACTATACCATGTTAGAAAAGTTCTATTGGATTAATATGAGAGAATCCATAACCATAGTGATAAGATCTTGTGAACTGTGTCAGAAAAATAAATATAATTCTGAACTATTGAAGGAGAGACCTAAAGCAATTATTCCTACGAAACCATTGGAATTGTTTAGTCAGGATATTTTTGGACCTGCGCCTAAAGGAGACAGAGGAAACCAGTATGTGTTAGTTCCAATGGATGTATTCTCCAAAATTGTAATGCTTAATCCCATGCAGAAAGCAAAAACGAGGAATGTTTTATATCACCTGGAGAGGAACATTATTCCAAAGTTGGGAAAACCAGAGAGACTTTTAACAGATCATGGAACGCAATTCACTTCTGCAGAATTTCAGGGAGCGATGGATAGGTTGGATATTGTTCACCTATTTTCATCAGTTCGAAGCCCAGAGACGAATCCTATTGAAAGAACAATGCTTGAATTTTCAAAGTACATTCGCTTGTATAGTGCAGATAATCATGCGAATTGGGTGAAGATTGTACCACTAGTGGAATTTTGCATCAATAACACGAGACATGAGAGCACCAACGATATTCCAGTTATGTTGCATTTTGAAGAGAAACCCGTGCGACCATGGAACGGAATCTTCAATATTCCGGAAGATAACGAACCACCGATGGACCAGAGAATCGAAGAAGCGAGGGTCCAGTTGAACAAAGCGGCTGAGAAGAGATTAAAACGTTTAGAAGGGAAGAGATTCAGTGGACCGCAACGAGAAGGTGACCATGTATTAGTCAGGATTCCTGTGAAAGCTGACTTACTGAAGAAGGAGTATATCAAATTCAGTAACCTTTTCAGAGGACCGTTCAAAGTAGATACAGTCTACGGTAACAATTGCTATAAAATTGTAAGAGTTGAAGATAACAGATCCATTGGAAAATTCAACCATTCCAAATTGAAAAGATTTTACCCAAAGATACAGTAAAATAAATAAATTCAGTCTCAAGAACAGAGAAACTTACTGGTATTAAAGAAAGTACAGGCTATACTTTACTTTAAATTAGCAACGGGGAAATGCGCCAGAATTTATTTAAGGTCATTACCGAAGAACCGATCTGGATATGAACCAAGACCCAGAAAAAATAAAAGAGTGGATGAAAATTTTTATTTATTAAAAATTCGAGAACTAAGGGAAAAACTGTATGGATATGAGTGAAATACTATAGATCTTATGCAATTATGAAAGGCAAGGAAGAAGGAATGATTTAAAGATGAACATATATTCCATTATATGAATGTGGGAGGTCCATATTACAAGAGACATCACGCCACTTCAAGCGAGAGTTACGTCATGAAAGAGGGGAAGAGACGAAGGTCGAACTGCGGACTGAAGCGAGGAGAGGTGGTAGAAGTTACGTCACACCACGAGAGGGGAGGCAGAGAGACTGGAACTTGAGGAGTGTGGAGAACCGGACGAAAGAGTTCTTTCCAATTTGAGATTTGATCGAGTCAAGACCTCGAGCAGAAACCAGTATTCTTATAATAGTGCTACGGTTCATTAAAGTTGGAAGCAAAGACGAGTGCAATTCCAGAACTTACTGTAACTTAGGAGCAAGCTACATCTATTAAGCAGAACGGAACAGTATAACCAAATATTTCAGTGCTTATGCAAAGTTGTTCCACATAGCTTGAAACATTTCGACAAGAAGATATTCAGTATTTCTACGTGTGAACGCATATTTGAACATTACATTGAAAATGCAAGTTATAAGTCAGCAACGGGGAAGTCTTAATTATATTATCAGAGAAATGAGAATTACCATGTGCTAAGCTAAAGCATAGGGAAGTGGAGACTACAAAGATGTACAGTTGAAGTTCAGAATTCACTAACATGAAGGCGCAACAGAATATCTACGAAACGCGCAACATCACCGAACAAAACTTATACTTTTCTACAAGAGTTCTAACACATCTTGAATACGAAAAACGCTTGCATAAACGACAGTATTCCACCGGAGCCGAGATGTCAATTCTGAAGAAACCCGATGTCAATTCTGAAGAAACCCGATGTCAATTCTGAAGAAACCTGATGTCTATTCTGAAGAGATGGAGAGTCGAAACCGGACTACTTGCAGTGCACGAGGGACGGAGTGTTGGTGGAGGGAGCTGTTTCACGGCGAGGTCATTCACCGAGGACAGCATCGACCTTGTTCTATTGGGAGACGAGGCCAGCTGGTTCCGAGACAAACCGGTCTTCATAGCTGTGGGCGATTCTATGGAATCCACGACACGTTTGGTTTGGCAGGCGAGACGCAGGTATTATCCAGACCAGAAGCCAACTCAAGGTAGTGAAGAAATTGTCTTTTATCATGTAGAATTGTAGTTATGTTTTGTGATTATCCAATTGACCAACAGCATATCTATTAACAGTATTTTCCAACAGCATTTTTTAACAGTATTTTTCAACAGTATTTTTCAACTGCATTATTTAAATCGTATAATTTTGTCAAAGTAATTAAATTGTGTAGATCTTGTTATAGTAATTTTTCGTATTTTGCTTAGGAGTTATTTGTCTTGTTCTTGAAAATTTCAGTCACTTGGACGAAATTTTGGCATAATGATGCTATTAACACTAAGGTTATATCAAAGTAAAATCGTGTAGTATTTTTCATATTTGCGTTAGATTTAATTTAATTAAATCTGTTTTATCGCAGCGATGGAATGTAGAATGAATTGTTTAAAGGAATGTAGAACAAATTATTTAAAAGAATGTAGAGTGAACTATTTAAAAGGAGTAGAACGTTGAACGAACTAAAGAAGGAGTAAAATTGTAAATGAAGTAAAAGGAAGTTTATTGGAGCAAATTTAAGTACAGCATATTTAAGAAGTTATGTCACGAAGAGTAAAGAATATTTCGACAACTCATGATGTTGATTCGAGTGTCAGAAATTTATTTTCAACTAATTATGAACGAAAGTATTACGAAAAGCTTATACACA
Organism: Meconema thalassinum; assembly: GCA_946902985.2. Taxonomy (NCBI): domain Eukaryota; kingdom Metazoa; phylum Arthropoda; class Insecta; order Orthoptera; family Tettigoniidae; genus Meconema; species Meconema thalassinum. The sequence goes on along the minus strand of OX336393.1, from coordinate 436,952,000 downwards.
TATGTCTAATGAGATTTAGAGCATAAAAAAGCATAGATGAATTTGTTAAACAAATATATTCATGGAAAGAAGTCAAACTTATATCTTTTGTTAAGAATATGAATATTTACTGATATTTCTTGAAAAGTTGTAATAAAATGTAAAGCTGAATTTAAACACGTGAAAAAGAAAGTTAACAAAGTTAAATCACAGGGTGATCAGAAAGTGAAAAATACAGAGATTTATTGCAGAAATGGAATTATAAGCACGAGGCGAAGTTATATCAGGATAGAGAAGAATGTTAAAGTTAGGAAGTATATGTATTGAAGTGGAAGTTTATAGTTGAAATACCGTGCAAATTAAGGAGATATAAACGTAAAAGGAGTTACGTAATTTTACGAAGGGAGGCTGAGGAGTCCCTAAGTTTTTCTAGTATTGATCGCAATGATTGTGAAGTTATGTGAGTGTATTAAAGGAAGTTTCTGTACAGGGTGTTTAAGAGAGAAGGTAATTGTTGTATAATTATGGAAGAGGAGTGTGAGAACGAAGGTTAATGCCGTGCACTTCTAGTATTCACGTTTATCAGAAAATTGTTAACACAGTAAAGAATTTCAGAAATTATTTCAGTATTTCATGATAAATAGATAAAGGTAAAAAGGAACAGTGCTTAGCTTAAATGTTTGTCACTTATGTTCAATTGATTAAGACGAGTATTTAATACTTTCAACACGATAGTTGCGGTGTATGTTTGGTATTTGATTGTTAAGAAAGTTGAGTAGATGAAAGACTTATTGAAGGAAGACAATTTAATCTTTTGACACTATAAAGTATAAAATTTGAGAGATCCATAAATGGATGTATATATGCACATAGTTCATGAATAATTTTGATTAGATATGGAACTACGGTTCAGAGTTGAAGCGGATCTGTATAAAGTAGGGCAATACTTAGTATCACGCCGTTTCACATTTCCTAACTATATCAGTGCCACGTGCTAGTTTATTTTTGGAGTTATTTTTGTTAGAGTGTCAGGGAGACACAATATTCAGGGAGGAAGCCAGTTTTTATACTTGTTTTTAGAATAATAAACGGCTGGCGCTTTTTAGCGACTCAGTCAACTTTTATCTAAGCTGATACCGTTTTCATTATCGTCATCGTCGAAAATAGTACTACGAGGTATAGATACAGGCGCTCACTATAGATTAGACCTTATCACCCCTCGAGATTGGAGTTTCTCGATTTGCTCTAAATGTAAATGATAGTAGAAATTTGTACCTTGTCTAGTAGTACTATTTTCTTTACGAATAATATTTATCCTGTATGTTCCTGAAATTCCCAATTTTACTTAGTAGGCATGGTAAGTTTGTGAGCTGGGTAATTTACATGTCTGCAATTCTTTATAGAGTTGTGGATATAAGTACTGATGGGTTTCTTCGGGCGCAGTACGATCGGGGTGTTCTAGAAAAGTGCTATGAACTTACCGAGTTTCATTAAAATCGCTTCATCCGTTTAGAATTTATTAGGGGGGGGACCCACACCATCACACAGACAGACACACGGACAAAAGGTGATCTCATAAGCCTATTTTATCATAAATGAAAATAGGCTAAAAAGTGGGACTTCAAATATCCCTCCAGAAATCTCAAGTGCTAAGTCACAAAGGCGACAACATGCAAACAAAATACGGAAGCATCAAAAGAGTCCCACATTTCAAATATCTGGGAGAATTTATCGAACCAACTGGATCCGAAAATATCTCACAATAAAACCGTCTCCAGAAAACCAGGAGAGCACTTGGACTTATCCAAACTAAACTTCTACATTACGACACTGTCATCAACCCGGAAAGTCTCTACGCACGCGAAACACTTACACTCAATAAGAAATAAGAACTTGAAGACATCACGACAGAAGAAAGAAATATCATTCGGAAAAAACTGGGAGCAAGACTCACTCCTGACGGGTAACGAGTACAGTCTATCAAGACAATTGAAAAATACTCAAACATCGAAGTCGACTTCAGAAAAAGACGATTGAAATCCTTCGGGAACATACGTAGACTGCCGAATACACGACTAACGAAAAGAATACTAGATTACATATCATCACTCGAAAGTACAACACCATGGATGAAAGAAGTACAAAAAGGCATGCGATCTGCTAACATAACCGACACATCAGACAGAGACTCCTTCCGTAACAAAGTGAACAACTGGGAAGTCCAACTAGAGTAAGCAAAACCTTACAGACCTCAATGGTCTGACGAAAGAAAATTGGCCTTCTCCAACAGAATGACACAATACTGGCATAATAAGAAGAACGTCAAAAATTGAGTCAAAGTGCATAACGCTTTCCGATATTGGGAAAATACGCTGTAAATAAATAAATAAAATAAATTAATAATAATAGTAAAAAAATAAAAACAAAAATCATCACCACTAACATTCAACCCGTTCATCCTACATTCATCGATCATCCAACATCTTTCTACAAACATATCCATATACCGTACTATGCTCCACCCCCAGATCATCTTCACCACAACCATCCCCCTCAATCATCTCTACATATTTCCCCCCTACCCCCTACCACCTGGCACTATACAGCCCATGAAGGGCCTAGGCTGACCAAGCGACCGCTGCCCAGCCATTTAGCCTGCAGATATTTTGACGCGTGATCAGCGCATCGGGTCTCCTTGGCCATTAATCTTAGTTTTCGTGATCGGGGCGCTGCCTCACTGTCAACTCAATTGTCCTCACGAGGCTGAGTGCACCCCTTTGTAACCCCCACGTCAGTTTAACAATTACTTACGGAGCCGGGAATCGAACCCGGGGCCTCCGGGTGGGAGGCAGGCACGTTACCACAACACCATGGGGCCGGCTACATATTATCCACCATCTTCAACAACTCAAGCATTCCCCATCTTCATCCTCCATACAATTTTCGTCCACCATTATTCTACGATACTCCCCATACACCAAATCATTCCCCATTTACGCATTGTCTTCACCACGACCAACCCATGTCACCGTCGTATGTATAATTTAAATAATAATAATAATAATAAATAATACTAATAATCCACATATATCATTCATCAAATTCCATCTCCACCTGCATCGTCTCAGCAATTCTTTCAACCATTCAACAACATCCCCAACTATACTTCATTCACACACCATCTTTACCACAACCAACCACCTTATGATCTCGACGTAAATACACCCCTTAATCACCTCACTAATTACTTCCAAACAACGAAATAACTTAAAAACCCCCGAGCAATATAATTTACTCAATATACTATTGGCAATTGCAGCGATTGTTTCCTTGTTTCCTTGTTCTTCGAAAATTATAAGTCATTGAAAATTATACCTACCGCTAATAAAGCAGTCACCCCTTCTCCCCATTCCTACATCTAAATCTCCCTGCCCAGAAGCGATACTTCCACCCCTCCCCCTCCCCAGCACAACTCCGAATTTCACCGCTATGCCCCAAAATAAAAATTTCAACACATCTTCATCCAAATGTATAAATCAAAATCCACCATCACCAAAATTTACACCTCTCCCATTGCCACCTATCGGGGATAACATGAACCTCACCACGCCACTCACCTACCGGGGACAAACAGAACCTCGGCACGGCACACCACAGGACATACTCAGTACATATTTAAAATACATTCAAGCAAATAATATGTAAGTACACCCATGAAGATTAACATTCTTTGCCGTACAAAAATATTTTATGTCGGAAAAATATATTTGTAAATCTCATATTGCAAAATTCTGGTGATTAATGACAAAGTAAATTGAAACACTGCAATGTGCGAAATACCTCACGTGCAATAAATAGTTATGACAAGTTGGAAATTTTCGAAATTTGATGATAATGCATCTTGATTTTTTCTCTCAGATATTCTGATGCGCGTCATCCCGACGGATTTTCGTGAAACGGTCGCGAGTGCGAATACCGAAGTATCGTAGTGTTGTGAGGAATATTGTTGCCAACAATATTAGTGGCAGAAATTAAAAACTTTTTTTTTTCATACTCTCGACCAAAAGTGAAGTGTTTAGTGAAGTTTAATTATTATTGTGAAGAAAACCAGTGCTACCAACCATCATAAAAACAAACCAAGTGACTGAAAACCAGCTTTAGACTTGATAGTTGTGACAATCTAAACTTACAGTGACGACGAACAATTACTTAAATATATATTTCTACTTCTACTGATTTACAAAGAAACAGTGACTACAAGAGCAGTTCGAATCTAGACAAGCCCCATGGAGGGCGACGGGCCGATCCCGTTGAGTAACCAATATTCCGTACTATCAGAGACCTTTCCTGCACCTAAGAAACGATAAAAAAAACGACGTTCACGGGGTTCGAAATCCGACTCCCTGTCAACTCCTACATCCATAGACTATAAAAAATCAAGGGAGTCCAGTGACTCCGAAGAGCAACCTCCATCAAGGCACTCTGCCAGAGCCAGACGAATGCAGACTTCAGATGCCAGCAGTGACCAACCCCAATCCTGCCAACCATCCAGCAGCATGCAGCGTCAGGTAGTAGCCGAAGATTTTCCACCTTTTGTTCTATCTTCCTCCACATCTTATCCACCACTCACAACCTGTACGGTTACAGTATCTTCTAACCCCTCCCCTCCTATAAATACCGTTCCCTACTCCACTGTAGCGGCCAACACAAATCCATCTCCTCAACCTACTCTTTCTAATCAACCTTCAATTTACCATGTCTCTCCACCAATCACTCCTGAACCCTCGCAATCTGTTCCGAATTTATATGTATCCCCACTCAGTACTCCTTCATCGCAATTCCATTATCCATCAACTCAACCCTTTTCCTCTTCAAATTCCATGGCCACTCCTCAAACGGTAGCGTACAACTATCTTGGACATACCTACCATCTTCCTTCGTCCAATCCTCAATATTCTCCTCAATCCCATCCTCAACCTTATCCTCAACCATCTCCTCAGCCCCATCCTCAAACTTATCCTCAGCCTACAATTAACTTCTCATCTCGATCATCAATTCAACCCTCTCCTGCCATCAACCGTCCCATCCCCTCAACTACTTCCTCTTCTTCTTCTCCTACCCCACTAATGAATCCATCTTCACATACCGTCTTTTTAACTTCACGGAACCCCGGCCTGAACCGCGCCGCATCTCAGCCTTTCTCCGCACCTTCCTACCGGCCAGCTCCATTACCCAAATCATCCCCCAACCTCATGCCATCATTTTGAAAACCAAAGGTGATGCCAGGGAGGTGTTAATTCACAAGATGGGCTTAGCTCGCTTAGGCGAACAAGTGGCCATGGAACCTCTTCCTACACGTTCCCCAAAACTTCCATCCATTCGCAGTGAACCCCTTCTATCTGTCGTGATTCGTGGAGTTGATACCGCCTACACAAGTCAGGAAATCCACCAAGAACTCACCTACCATCTCCTAAACATCCATAAAATACTCCGAATTAATAGCGATCGTGGCCCTACTCCCCTGGTGCGTGTCCTCTCAACAGACCGTGCTTCCATAGACAAGCTACTAGCTGAAGGCGCCTTCCTATACTGGCAGCACCACCGTGTGGAACCATCCAGAACCTCCACTCCTGCTCCTCTCCGATGTGATCGTTGCCAAACTTATAATTCTCATTCAACAGACCACTGCCCCATGCGTCAGCCAATCTGTGCCCGTTGTAGTCAAGCTCATCCCACTCGTAGCTGCCCCAACCTCTCACTCCCACCCAAATGCACTCAGTGCCAGGGTTCCCACCCAGCCTACTCTCCCCATTGTCCAAACCGCCCAACAGTTGACGTATCAAAACCTCAATTTACCGCCCCTGTCCGCACCGTAGATCCCATCACCCCCCCCCCCCCCCCCCCCCCCAATCATCCGTCTCCCCTGCTCCACCTTCTATTGAAGACATGATTCGCTTCACAGCAATCTGTCTTCAAAACCTATTACCCTTCGACCGCCCCCGGGTGCTGGAAATACTACATTTTGCTGCCCGTACAACTTTTGGCCTTAATATGCAAGCCACCACCTCGGGCCAAAAGGTCCACTTCCATTTCAGGCCAATGGAAATTTAATTATGGCTAATACATTAGGAAATGGAATGTGTTCCGTACGCGTGCTCTACTTCAACATTTGTTCCCTGAAATCCAACCGCCACTTCTTAGACATTTTACTCCAGCTCTACACTCCCGCTATCTTCCTCTTAAATGAAACTTTCCTCAATCCTCGACTCCATCCTGTTTTTCTAAATTACACATTATATCGTGCCGATCGCCCTCATGAATCCAGAGGGGTGTAGCCATTGGCGTTCACAAATTATTCCCTTCACGTCTACTTCAACCTCAACACTTTCTACATGTTCCTGAATTTCTCACTGTCATGGTGCATCTCCCTTCGAACCCTGTCATTCTCTCCGCTGCTTATAGTCCTCCCCGTTCTCAACCTCCCATAGATTATATTAACTTCGTAGACTCAACATTTAAACACTTCATCTTTGCTGGAGATATTAATATTAACTCTCTATATGCCCATGACAGGGACCTCCTACAGGATTACTTAGACACTATGAATGGTGAACGTGTGGCTATACCCCCTCACTCCATAGTGAGAACACAGAACACTCCCGAAATAGCCTTAGTCTCCTCTTCCCTATCCCGTAACACGTCAATTAAACTACTCGGCCTCTACGGTAGTGACCATCAGCCCTTCCTCATTACAATTCCCTCACTTAATTTCCATCAACCCTCACCTCCTCCTTCCTTCATGAGAAGTAATTTCAATAAAGCAGACTGGGAAGCCTACCGCTGCAGTATTACTGAACTCCTTGCTACTGCCACAATCCCACAGAACAATGAGCAGCTGTATGATTTGATATCTTTGCTGGAGGCACCTATATCTGTCTCAGCTCGACGCCACATTCCCATAACTAAAGTCACTCCAAGCAAGCCGCCTATTCCACCCAAGGCACTCCAACTTCTTAATCTATCAAGGAGCTATTATAGGGCCTACTGCCAGACTAATGACCCAGACTTACTCACGAGACATAGACAATACCAACGACATGTTCGGTCCTATCTTTAAGCTATTAAGAAAAAGAAGTGGATTGACGCTTGCTCCAATCTAGCTAAGGAATCTACAGCTCGGCCTTTCTGGAAAACATTTAAAAATCTTACTGGGCAAAATACCAAGGAATGCCTTTTTCCCATCAGAGGGCCAAACGGTTTCCATTCACTGACCAAGACAAAGCTGAGACTTTTGCCGACTACTTCACTAACGTCTACAGTGACCAACCTAATAATCGACACAATTACTCAGACTACAGAACCGTGAGCAAACAAACTAATCCAAAACTTCCTTATCTGACCCCCAGCTTTGACCATCTGGGCCTACCAGGCACTCTAAGCCTCTTCCTCAAACCCTGGCACTACAGATCCTTAACCATGATATTCGGCCCGACAACTACCATCTCATTCCTCCTGATACATATCCCCCCTAAATGTATTCATGCAATCATTTTTAGCCATTGAGACACAGATTGGCAGACACTTACTTTAAGTAAAGCTAATTACTCTCTACCAACTTACTCTGTGTAAATTTCTTTCAATTCAATCCTACCCTAAATTCTCCCTTCCTTTTTGGCAACGATCGTACGACAAGACATCAAGACATCAGAACATCAAGACTTCAAGACACCGCATTTTCATGACTTCAAGAATTCAGTTTATTCCATACAATTTTAGCTACTAATTGATATATTTTATATTACTCTTTTTAAGGCTCAAGAAATTAATTTATGGTATGTCATTCTCTGTATTTTTATATAATTATTGATCTCAATAAATAAGGGTCTTCCGAGGTCTTCCCTGGAGGGAGCGGGGCCGTCTTGTTGGTCGGGTAACCTCACAACCATAAATTCGATACCTCCAGGGCTGAAGATCGCCTTAGTTGCGATGGCGGCCAGACCTCCGAAGTTGGGCATTTTGCCCTCCTTCGGAGGACAAAATGACCCAATTTTGATTTGATTTTGATTTGTTGGAATTTTCGAAATTTGATTCTAATGACCGGCAAAACTTCCGTATTCTCGAGTAAAAATTGTATTTAAATGATGAGTCAATAACAAATTTTGCAACGGCTGTACCTCAGTGTAAGGCCAAATTAATAAATGAACAAAGACTTCTCGGAGTAGCGAAGAAAGAACGGAAGGAGATGCCTTCGCTGCGCTGCGTAGTGGAACCCGTTGAAGCAAAAAAAGTCCTCTCGGCACGCCGGAAGGCGGAGGTAGATTTCACCGGACAAACTTGGGGATAGGCGAAAATAGGCAGAATATGCAGGTTTTCGTAGAAGGATCAGACCTCATTTATTGCGAGAAGATTTTTTATAATTGGAGCATAATTAACTTTGTTTTTCGTCATTTTATGCTTATTTTAAACATTTTATTGTCTTATGGGAACGGTAACCTTCTTGTCATTTGTGGTCCATTTTTATACTTGTGGTCACACTGTCCTTATGCAAGGTTTCGACACTGATGTGTAACTATGTAACGGTCTGTTACTTCTTCACGTAAAATTATATCTCCCGTAGAGATTTTGGTTGGTTCCTCAGTTTAGGGGCTGCGACAACGCGGTCATGTAACCCCGTGTACTTAGGGATGGCTGTATTAGTCTGTAATTCAGGTAAGGACTGCAGACGGTCAATTTCAAGCAGTAGTTCCTAATGTTGCTACCAGGTACTACCGTCAACGACACCTACCTGTGAACTTGGCTACTAGATGCCACAGCAACCAGCAACTCGCAACGAACGTTGGAACTTCCCCTCCAAAAGAAAGCATACTGAGGGATTTTTAGCGCTGTTAGAAAATCCGACGACTTCGGCCGACTTTGAACTCGCGACCTTGGGCATAGACATTCAGCATGCTACCAGTTACGTCACCAGTAGTGGAGTAATAGGAGTTCTAGGCCGCTCTAGAACCCCCTTTGCTCTACTACTAAGCCTCAGTCATGTTAAATATCTCTCGAACGCATGGTCCGATTTTGACAAATGAGGTCTCATTGGACTCGAGCTGACGTCCTCTTTTCTATGGACTACTCGTTATATTTTTGATTTTTTTTTTGAATATTTTTGTTTTCGAAAGTTGGTGATAGTTTGAAAACCAAACATGGTAGAACGTTGCACTATGGCTCAAACAAATGGTCTTTATGACCTTTATTTTTTGTAATAAAACTTTCTTATTTTTTATGTTTTTTTGAAAACACTCGAATTTTGAAAATCCTATATTTTGGAAACTAGGAACTCTACAAAAAAAATTGTTTGACGTAAATCAATGGTCCCTACCCTCTCTACCCTCCAAAATAAAGTCTCTAGGATGAAAACCTGTGGTAGTGGGATGAGGGGGGAGCTACTACACTTCTTTTTGAACCCTCCTCGTATTTGCCCCGAAGCTGATATCTTGCTAACCAATGGTCGGATTTGAACATACAGGGTGTCCTAGCACTCGTAGTGATGCCCCCTACTTTCCTATAGGCTCTTTATTTAATGAAAAGACCAAAACTAAAAGGTCATCCGCTTTTAATATCTCGCGAACCAATCATGCTAGTGGCATGAACGAGGGGTCCAAGGATTCGGGCGGACGTTCTCTTTGCTATGGACCACTCGTTATATTTTTAAAAATTTGGGAAACTCGATTTTGGGGCAAACATGTGTTTTTTTGTGATTTGTGCCGATATATTACGAACCAATAACGCTAGAGACGTGTACGAGGTGTCCTAGGACTCGGGATTTCGCCCCCTTTCGAGTGTGGTAGATATTTTTTCCAAAAAATAATTCACAAAGGGCCTAACGCCATACATGTTGAAAAAAAAAATTACCGTTACCTGTTTATAATGTCCATGAAGCGTCGTGGTTGAGAGAGACGATACGGCTGAGTGTGTGTGTTTCAACGAACCTGTCACTGACCACGGTGGCTATGCTTAATAGAACAATCGCAATTTCGGCGGGTCGGTGTATGACAGAGCGAGGGTTCGTTTTCTGATATTTTACCTTTAACGTGTAAACGGTGATGAGAACTTGGTTCTATGTTGGTCGAAGCGAGTAGAGAAAACAAACTAACAGGAGGTGAATGTCATTTGAGCTTATTGGAAGGCGCTGATCTGACTTGACAACAAGTGCAATGGAAAATGACCAAGACGCTTGAAGGTGAAATAATCTGACCATTGTGGTGCCAGGGGAGTGCGAAATGCATGTGAACACATGTGAAACCACATGCACGCTAAACAAGTTACATCCTGTCTTGCTTCGTACGTGACAAAATGCAAGTTCATGTGAAATTTGATCTACCGCAGGTGTTCACCTTGGACGTTATCTGTCCACGTGCATGATAACCGTTAACAAGTCACATCCTGTTTTGCTTCGTACGTGACAAAATGCAAGTTGACGTGAAATTTGATCTACCGCAGGTGTTCACCTTGGACGTTAGCTGTCCACGTGCCTGATAACAGAATGTTCAAAGCGTGGGAATCGCTGAATCAGTAAAAAGTATGATGCAACTTGTGGGAATGATGTCGCAACCAATAGATAGGCAAGAGCTGCAAACAGCAGTGGTGGGAGGTGAAGGGAGGGAGAGGGGAGGGGTAATGTATGAGAGAACACAGGAGGAAAGGGAAAGACAAACATGTATGAACATGCATGAAGCGCGGAGCGCTGTACACATCGAGCTATAGGTGGTGTACAACATGTGTGAATAAATAAAAAGTACACAGGTTCACACAACATGTAATTTATTGATCCAAGAATTAAACGTAGAGTTAAACCCTAACCATTTGACGTACAGTTTATTTCCTTTTTGTTTCAACACTTTTTCCACAAGATAATGCTGAGGAAATGCTGTTTTCTGAAGTTCATGGAGATAAAATCTACCTTTTATGGGTTGATGGTTGAGGTCCTCGTGTAAATAGGTGACTGGACTGTCCAAGTTGACTCGACGAATTCGAAATAGTTCAGTCCCCCACAGCGGCGTGTAGCCCTTATTGAAGGCAGACTTAAATTTGCTCACACGAACAAAATCCCCAATGTTCAGTCGGTGACGTTTAGGATCAGCTGTTTTTATGGGGTTGAACAGTTTATCCAATCTCTGAATATTTTTAGTTACGAGACGTGGCTTGGTCCCAATCGTTCTATGTTTGGTGTCATTGTAACGTGATACTAGCTCAGGTAACATGTCCAACCAGCGGTACGTACCCTGAGCGGTAAACGCTTTCCACATATGGGTTTTCAATGTTCGGTTGAACCGTTCGACCACACTGGCTTTGAGGTTGCTGTACGTGGTTTAATGGTGAATATCCTTAGATTTGAGAAAACTGGATAAATCCTTGTTGAAAAATTCTTTCCCCTGGTCAGTTTGTAGCAGCTGAGGTTGGCGTTTGGAGTGTTGAATAATATGTTGAAAGGCCTTGGTAACTAGTGGGCCAGACTTGCGACGCACAGGTTCAACAAAGGCCATTTTGGAATAGACATCAATGACGGTCAACATATAGCGTACACCGTCGTTAACGCTAGCATAGGGTATCATTTCAACCAAGTCAGCCTGCCAAAGTTCATCCACACCTCGTGAAATCACCTTGAGTCGCGGATAGTGACGCCTAGCTGGGCGATGCAACTCGTGAGCAATACCCATTTTAATGGGTGAGGGCTTAAACAATAATTTTGGCATTTCGAAGTTCTTGTTCAATTTCTTGAATTTCCCAATCGAGACCGGTATGGCCAGCTTGACGTGAGGCATGCAACAACTGTAGCCGCTGGACGAGCTTATTGGGATTGTGCCAGTAGGTAACATCCACAAGGGGTTTTAATGGTTTAAATGTCACTCCCGAAGCAGACACTATACGACGAGTACTCTGACTAGTGGGAAATATTTTTGCAATGATGGTTTTATATTTTTGAGATATATTGGCATTCACTTGTTGCGTGGGATCATACTGTCTTTTGTGAGCATGGGTATCCAATAAAATGGATTTATATTTGTCAAGGTCCTCTGACGTATAATCATGGGAAGAGGGGGTCCGAGAAAAGAGCAGCTTTAACAGTCCTGGCGTTAATTTATAGTTGATATTTTTAATGACAGCTTTAGTACGAGCAAATTTAATGGATGAATCGCCAATTTTAAAACTATCATCCTCATAGCGAACACCATACGTGGTATCTGTGTTTCCAATAAATAGATCGGTGAAATAGGGTTCCAATGTTGAACCATAATATTTTATTAAAATGGTTTTCAGTTGTGCTTTATGTTGAGGGGTGGCCAAGAGTTGTGAAAACGGAGACGCCCTGGAAGGGCAAGGTGTATCGGCCATGGCCAAGGATTTCTTTTTTCTCAAAAACTCTGCAAGGGGTGCCGCCTTTTTTTGAGGCGTAAACACTTGTTCCTCCTCATCCTCAACTTCACTAACACTAGTCAAATCTTCCTGTTCCCCTTCCTCTTCCTCAGGGTCCTCGTGCAGCGTCTGCGTGGCTTGTGAAACGGTGGGTAGCGTTTCAGATGGCTTGAAAGAGGGTTTCAACATGGCTTTTAGTGGAGGTGCTAAATAATGCTGAATAAACAAAGCATGATTGGCACGTGATTGTTTCAATTGACGAAACTTTTGGCGAATAGTATTTTTTGCTCTAATAATATGCTTTTTCAATTGACTCTCTGCTAACGCCATGGTGTCTTGACAAATGACTTGCCGGGGAATGAGACAGGGCCTTAAATAGCAATAAAATGAGCAAACCCTAAGCGATACCGTCCTTGGTTGAGTTCACTTTGTTTGTCAATCACTAAACAGGCATGACGTTGAGTGTTCCAGCACTTGGCACACAATTCTGTAAACATTTGAAAGGTCATATCCGGATTCACATGTTCATTATAAATGTGACGACTGTTCTTCTCGTCCTGACGAAATAAAACAATGACATTGGCATTGTCACGAATCAACTGTTTGGACATTTTAGAATACGTTTGCCCAAGATAGAAACAATCGATATGTTTGTGACGACCCATGCTGAAATAGCTTTGAATGATGCCTTGACGTTCAGTGGATACATCATCGAAAATCATGAGTGAATCAGGCTTTACCTCATCCAGTGAAATCACATTTTCTTGCATGGAAAATGTAAAATAAACCATATTCTCTTTTTGTAATCCAGACATGACTTGATCCAGAAACACGTAGAGGGGTTGGTAGAGAGATTTTGCAAAAATATAAATATTTTGAAAACGCAGACCATTGGGCGCTGTAATGAGCGTTAGCAAAAGATTAGTCTTTCCACAGCCGGAAGGCAGCGAATGGAAGATGGAAACAGTGAACCATGACGTTGTTCACGTGATGTGGGACAGAGATGGGAAACCATGTCCCCCACGGGGAATGACTCTTGCTGCTTAATAATCTTCATTTCAACTAAGGCTTAGACAGGCTAGCAGGCTGTCTATATACAGGACACCGAGCCTTGTCATAGAAACAGTAGACTGGTACTACAGGTTGACGATGGATGTCTTTGGACGTGTGTTGATGATCCTAAACTAGAAACAGATCCTGCTAATAAACACTATGTGGATAGGTCAGTAGTGCCACGCACAAAACAGGGAGATTATGACTTTAAGGGAAAGCGGTTAACCCATGTAAAACATCCTCAAGTGTCTACAGACGTTACTACGAAAAAGTATGTGGATAACAAAGTGTATGAGTTTTATGACAAAGTGCCACAGCTTATGGTGAATGGCTATAGCGCTAATCACCATCGGATTATTCACGTGGAAGACCCACAAGACGAAGACGATGTTTGTACCAAGCGTTACGTGACCCATGAAATGAAAAGGCTTTATAAATTTATTACATCTGTATTTTTAGTGTATCTGACAAATGAAAAACCTGTGAATGACAGAAACCATTTACCGCTAGTCCATGATCAGCACTTGACCTATGTGCTTGCTTCGGGTTTAAGCCACTATCGATTACACTATGATGGAACCATTCACATCAAATATGCCATACCTGATGAGAAACATTTACAAATAAAGATAAATGGTCATAGGATGTTGGTCCATAACCATGAAATGGTCAATGCAGGTGACGAATTATCCTTTCACCTCATGTTGACATGGGATGAAAAGCGAGCGGGAAAAACCATAAACGATTTCCCACTTTATGTGGAATTGGAATATACAGCCATGAAATAACCATCTGACGTTAGTTGTGATTTAAACTTTCTTGTGAAAGGTTGTTGGTCATTATCATCATGGTGAAACAAAGGTATGCAGTGAGAAAGACTAAAAAAAGGACTTTGTCCTTGGCAAAGCCTGGGCTTACAACATTCGTGGACAAGCCCTTGCGAAAGAAAAAAAGAAAAAATAATGCATTGACCATAAGGAAAGCCCTTCGAGCAGCACAGAGACAGGTTATTCCAAAACGTCGGCGACAGAGTTCAAACCAAGGGCGAGTGATTCCCATCCCCAAACGAGCCGGATTTTTACCTGCATTATTTGCCGGTCTGGCTGCTCTGGGTTCACTTTTGGGCGGTGCCAGTGCAGTGGCGAAAACCATTAAAGCCGCGCAGCAGGGCAAGCAAAAACTCAAAGAAAGTCAGCGACACAATGAAACGATGGAAGCGATTGCCATGGGGGCTAGAAATGCCAATTTAAAGCCAGCCTTTTATCAACAAGGATTTGGGATTTCACCATTTCAAAATATTAAAAAAAAAATTACCTCAGCCATAGCAAGACATGCCCTGACGCATCAACAAGTGGAATGCTATGCTAAACAACTAAAGCTTTCTCATTTTCGAGGTGTGTTTATGCGAAACCAATTACCCCCACGACCCTGGAAACAGGAATGTGCTGTTGTCAATTTGGATGATCACCGAGGACCAGGGACGCATTATGTAGCTTATGTCAAAGAGGGATCCACTGTATGGTACTTTGACAGTTTTGGGAATTTGCCCCCGCCCATGGAACTAGCGACCTATTTTGGAAACAGGATCAAAATATATTATAATGTGAAACGTGAGCAAACGTTTAACAGCCAACAGTGTGGACGTTTGTGTTTAATTTTTTTATATAAGACGCAGCATAAGCTAAAACGCCACCAGTATGTCGGCAGAAAGTTAAACGTTTACACTGCATGGACGTGGACCTGAAGTCAGCCTAGACTTTTACCCGCCTATCGAATTGAGTGAAAAACCCTATGGTTTAGGACTTGTTTCTCTTGAAACGTACAATCGAATATACAACATACGTGAAAATGTGAACAACATGTTTTACTATGATGATTCTGTGCTCACCCTGAACTCTGGCGGATACACGGTCGATGACATTTATGAACACATTTATGTGGTGTTGATCAAGCAATATGGTTTAAAGTCATTTCTCGACGGAACGCACAATTTTGAACTTGTAGGAAATACTAACAGTCATCGCTGCAGTATTTTCTCTACCTTTAACATTGACTTTAAAACACACCCCGATTCCATTGGTCCTTTACTAGGATTTAAACCACGTGTGTTGGAGCCCAACAAAAAACATGAATCGGACCATGAAGTGAAATTCATTGAGGACCATCATGTGTCGGTGACGTGTAATATTATTAGCCAAGTGTACACCAATCAAGAACCATCGCATTCACTTTATGACTTTATTGTAACATCGCCCAATGGGTATATTATTCGTGAAAACCCTCCAGTGGTGCTTTTTCATTCTGTGGCTGTCAATGATATAAGTAATATAACATTAAGACTGATCAATAGAGAGCAACAACTCATTGATCTAGATTCTACCACACCGGTGACTTACAAGTTGGTGCTAAAGCCACTATGAAGTTTGTGTATAAAGCAACAACACCGTCTAGGAATGGTGTTAGTTGTTTGCCACGTGAATACACGTTAACATCTCAAGGCAAGCAGATTTTACAGCATTTGGGTTACCACGTCAACCCTCATAATGAATTCTATCCTAGAGATAGCGAACCACATCGAGGAGCAACCAGGAGTGGTAAGAATTGATCTCCATTCCTATCAAGCTCAAACACCTGGACTCAATAACAATGATGAAATTCAATTTGTTATCAACAACCAAGATATTTACACCCTACCGCATGAAAGTGTCATTCAGATTGAAGGTCGGCTCACCAAAGCCGATGGCTCTACACCCACCACATCCAAGTTGGCCAACCATGGTTTGGCCTTTCTGTTTTCTGAAGTGCGGTATGTCATTAACGATATCGTGGTGGATAGCACTCGAAATGTGGGCATTTCCAGTGTCATGAAACTATACCCCTCTTATAGTGAGGAAGAAGGTGAAACACTTTGCATGGCAGGTTGGTGTCCTGACTCGACCAATGACTGGATGGTACACACTGATGGAACCTTTACTGGATATTTACCCCTTAAACTGATTTTAGGCTTTGCTGAAGATCACCAACGCATTGTGGTTAACGCAAGGCAAGTGCTTTACCTAGTGAGAGACAGGAGTGATAATAATGCACTCAAGGGAGCCGACAATGCCCCCATCGATTCAAAAGTTCAACTACAACGCTTGCTATGGAAAGTGCCTCATGTGACCCTTGAAGATAGCAAAAAAACTGGACATACTCAAAATGGTAAAGAGAGATATGCCTCTACCCATGGAATTTAGAAGCTGGGCACTCCATGAGTATCTGCTATTGCCCACTACCAACACACACAGTTGGTCTGTAAAAACAGCTCACTATACAGAGAGACCTCTCTACCTGATCGTGGGTTTTCAAACGAATCGCAAGTATCAACAAACCAAAGATGCCTCGCAATTTGATCACCTGCAATTGAGAAATGCACGTCTTTTCCTCAACGGAGCTGTGTTTCCCTATGAAGGACTGGATTTGGATTTTTCAAAAAATAAGTTTGGCCCTCTGTACGACTTGTTTTCTAAATTTCGATGGTCGTATTATCAAAAAGAGAACGGCCCCATGCTACTACCCCAAGCGTTTAAGGCAAGAGCACCACTGATTGTCTTTGACTGTTCTTACCTGGAAGAGTCTGTCAAGCCATCCAATATCGATATTCGACTAGATTTTGAAACGCATGACAATGTACCAGCCAATACGACGGCCTACTGTTTGATTATTCATCACAAACAAGTCAACTATTATCCACTGTCCAACCAAGTGACGAGTGTATAAATAACAGCTCAACCCACGTCAAGCCGCTCAGTCATGTCTTGCTTTAAAGCCTCAAGAGACGTCACATCCATGAATTTAAACTCTGAGGAACAACGTTCCAAGACTTTTGCCACATGGCCAGTGCCTTTCATAAACCCTCAAGCCTTGGCGGCCGCTGGATTCTACTATTTAAAAACAAGAGATTAAGTGAAATGTGCCTTTTGTCCCATCATCATAGACCAATGGCAGGAGGGCGATGAACCCATGCAGGAACATCAGCGCTGGTCACCCACCTGCCCCTACCTGTGTAGAATGAAAGTGGGAAATACACCCTGTCATTCAAGCTATCCCTCACTTGTGTCTCTGGGTGATGAAAAAACAAGTTACGATACATGTGGACCGTATGGTATCCATGGTGCTTCGGTGAGCAGCTCACCATCTAAAACGCCTAGTTTAGAGACATTGGGACATCATCGGTGTTATGGACGTTACAAACACAAGAGACTATATTGTTGTATCTGTTGCTATCGTCCTTATCCCAAAATGAGAAAAGCCTGTAAGACGTGTTATGATAATAAAATGATGTAATTCTTAAATTCTTATTTTTGCATGTCCCCTGTCCTACCCTAACCTCAATTTGAAACTAGCATGGCAGGTAAGTCCATGCCATGATCACACCTGATCGTCAGTCAGTCGTCAGTTGAACTTGGTCCAGGCAAGCGTCAACACGTTGCGCACTCTCATTGTGGATTGCCAAGGGTTTAAAATTGGTGACAACAAATTTATATTTAAACAAGTGGCCATGATCGATTGTACCACGTTTTGGATATCGCAAGCTACGCATTTGCTATTTAAACCACCCCATGCTTTTGATTTGTTGTGTGCAAAAGACCGTAAAAAAACCCAGTGGATTGAAAATCATAGGCAACTAGACTGGAATCAGGGAATCATTTCCTATAAATATTTGGATGTGGTTATGAAAGCACACTTGTCCTCGGCCAATGTGGTATTTGTGAAAGGTAATGAAAAACGTCAAAGGTTGCAACCATTTTTGGCGTCTTACTGTCAATGTATCGACCTCATGGAGTTGGGCTGCCCCTCCCTGCAAACGCTCATGGATACTTGTTCCTGTGGCAACATTACCCATACAGCCCTATCGCATGCGTGTCATCTCTTTCATTGGTTAACCACCCATGCCTGCTGGGAGTTGTTGAACAAAATTATAACTCAAGATTTACCTGTGAATGACGTCAGTGAGATTTCTACAAGCGACGTGTAAACATCTACAGCACGTGATACCATGGAGAAAGGCAATGCTACGGACAAAGCCATCGGCAAGTTCTTTGTTTGTAAAAAGAAACTAGACAGTTTTACCAAAGAGGAACTCTTGGCGCTCCCAAAGTCGTTCATTTATTATGTGGCCGCCAACGCAGTGAAAGAAATCTGGCAACATGTACCAAAATCATGGACTCAAGACCCTGTGTTGAGTGAATTGCAACCCTGTACGGATTACGATCACCATAAGCAAGTGGCCATGGCAAAAATACCGTCTATGCGTCAGTGTGCGACTTGCCAGCTAGTGAAACTGTATCACGGTCATAAAAGTCCGTGTAAAGACTTTGTTGAATCATTCCACGGGTGTCATGGCGAGAAAAAGCAACAACAACAACAAACACAAACATCGTCCACAGAGGAGGAGGAAGACCAAACCTTTTTACCATCGATGGAAAAGGATATGCCAGACCTGTACTGGCAATGGCGTCATTGACAAAGTGATTCAATACTTACCTTTCGAAATCCATCTTCCAGGTTATCGTTTTTGCGGCCCTGGAACTCATCTTGAAAAACGTTTACAACGTGGTGATGTACCCATTAATCTTTTGGATCAAGGATGCAAGGAACATGACCTTTCTTATCGCCATAGTCATCCTGGTTTAAGACATGTGGCAGATAAATTGTTATTAAAGAAAGCTAAACAACGTTTCACATCCAGTGATGCCTCAGTTGGTGAAAGGATGGCAGCCCTAATTGTCATGAGTGCTATGAAAGGAAAGTTGATGATGCATGGACATAAACATTGAGGAGTGAGGAATTGGGATGTGTTTGTATTCTATTTTACTTTTGTCAATTCACTATGACTATGAAATAAAAACAAAGGTTTACCAGAGCACGATGTTGTGTTATTTTTTATT
Organism: Meconema thalassinum; assembly: GCA_946902985.2. Classification (NCBI taxonomy): domain Eukaryota; kingdom Metazoa; phylum Arthropoda; class Insecta; order Orthoptera; family Tettigoniidae; genus Meconema; species Meconema thalassinum. The sequence continues at coordinate 436,932,636 of OX336393.1, read as the reverse complement.
ATTTTTAAAAACCATGATGTTGATGGCTGATTTCTCATTTTCACATTTCACACATTGCCATTTTGCCGATTTGCAATTTACAGTTTTCGAAAACGTTCGTTTCAAGTTTAACGTTTTTGATGATATGGATTTTTCCATTTTGCTGATGACACATTTTAAACAATGTCCGTTTGAAGTTTTTTTGAATTTTCAAATTTCACATATGGTCATTTCCAGTTTTTTTTAATGTCCGTTTTAAGTTTTGCGTTTTTGGTGATATGGAAACATAGATTTTCCATTTTTCTGTTTTGACATTTTTTCCATTTGGTGTGTGTCGAAAGTAGAGATTTGACAATGATGTTCATGCAAGTGCTTGACCATGGCCATGCTGCAATGTGCTGATGCATGTTTGGATAAACGTCGAGGTCTACAACTACTGCAGGTAAGACTGTTGTTACAAAAATAATGTCTATTGTCTGCCACATTTCAATGAAAAAAAAAACGAAACTATTGAAACCAAATGAGTATAAAAGTGACCATTTACCCCCTCCCCACCCACCCACCCTACCTCACCGTGTTTACTCTGGTCAACCATACACACCAGCTTTCTCTCTCTACTCATACATTCACACCTGTCTTTGGGAACAAACACAACCACTTTATTTATTCCCAAAAGCTCATTATCGACATGCACACTCATCCCAAAAGAACTTTTTTAGTTTACCATTTTACCATTACAAAAAAAAGAAAAAAAGCTACTAAAAATCTTACTTATTTCATATTTACAAAAAAAATCAACTTTGTACAACGTTAAAAAAAATCACACTATTTACCAATCAAAAATAAAAATAAAAAAAGGTTGCATTGAACTTTTTTTTAAGAGCAAAAGATCCAAGTGGATTGCAACTATTTACAAAATCTACTATTTTCAATGACAAAAAAACAATATTTACAAAATACTAAATCTACAAGTTATATAAAGCTATGTCCCATAAACGATTAAACAGTGAAATCACACCTCCTCCTCCTTGCGATCATAACCCCAGGGCAGGCTGGTGAGCAGATCATCAGCCCACACACGCTTGTTATCCCTGGAGGCGAGGGTGCGTTTTCTCTGTTCCACAAGATACAAATGATGGTTGCTGGATTGTATCCTGCACTGTGTATGAGACATAGCTTTGCCAGTGCGTAAAACCGCTAAGTAATCGTCTACACGTAGCGATTTTACCACTGCTCGACCTACACCTTTTGCTCTTTTGGCTTCCTTACAGTCGAGTGTGCGGTAAGCATACATTTTTGAGGCTAAACCTACGAATTCCGTCATAATGGAATCACCACATTCATCTTTTAAAACGCCCATTTCCTTTTTGTTTTTTTATGGGCAGCTGAAACACATTGTTAGCACTATAGCAAGAGGTGTCGAACCAGTCACTATGTTGCCTCATGACGTCATAGGGATTGCAATGGCGAATGTGGTAAATGAATGAGTCCGTATCCATATACAAAAGAGAGACGTCCTTAAAATGGCGTTTGGCAAACTCATAGTGGAATCGATACATGACCGATTTAGAAAAGTCTAAAATGACTTGACCCAAGTAAATGGGCTTATCCATGGTCACGCTGGTCTTACTCATTTCAATAGTAGCCAAATCCTCATCGATAATTTTGATCGATTTGAAATTTGGCTTGGCAATGTACCGCCGGGCACCCCACCGCCCCTCCCAGACATTCACCAATTTAATGTCACGGTATTTGCGGACATTCTCCATGGACTTGCCATAAATGCAGTTGTTCATTAATTTAAAAAATTAATTTCAAACTGCTATGTTGCCATTTGTCGGTGCTCTGTGTTGAGTCGCATGTATGGCTCAAGCCATGCTTTTTGAGCAAAAGAAATACCCCTGTGGATTTTCTTCAACACCAAGCCTTGGGCGAGGCATTGCACCAACATTTGGATATGTAGCACATACCGATTTTTGTTGTAAAGTGTGCCCATGAGTTTTTCAATTTTCACTTTACTGTCAGGGGGAACCATTTGCTCAAGACAGAATGGGAAATCGGCATGTTCATCATACAAGGATGAGGGATATTCAATATCCACTTCTAGCACATATCCACGGCCTGTTTCTTGGCTAGCCTTGTTCACATCAAATTCTGACACTTGTTTGTCTGTCAGCCAAGCAAACTTCCCATAGGGCAAAGGCTGACTCATGGCGTAACCGTACAAATTATTCACGTCATAGTACATTAAGTACGATTCTGGTTTGTCTGGTGAATAATCAGGCATGTAGACATTGTTCGCTTTGGCATGGCGTTGGTTAAGCGACACAAAGCCGCCACGAATTCCCTTTTCAAAAAATAGAACCATGTCTACATCAGTGAGTAAATCCAATTCCACTTGAGTGTATTTCAAAGCGGCATCAAACGAGAGTCCAGGACTCGTATAATAGTGAGCCGGGTCAAGACCGTAAATGTGTTGACACAACTCACGGAATTTTTCAAACACATCGGTGAGCAGCAATACATCCAGTTTTAGGTAATGCAAAGCATATTCACTTAGCGTGTTCACGCCAAACACTCGCCAAACTTGACATGCATGTGCATAGTCTTCATCGGAAACGGTACCGCGTGTTAGTTTCGAGTAAAATTTCTCTTGTGGTGGGAGTTTTCTTTGCTATAACACGTCCCAGCTGTTGCAGAAATCATACGGGAATATACCTTTCCGAATGCACAATTGAAATTGCTCAGGATCATTAAAATGCATTCTAGTATTTTTTAATTCCTCCTCATTCAAGCCATTCACTAGGCTGTCTAGCGAGGATGCCATAAACTTAAAGGAATCCAAAAATCGAATGCTAAAGTCGCCCAACCACCATGTCAGGGCTGTAAAACGCTCATGGTTTTGGGGAATAATGGTAAACGAGCCCTTGTTGACATGGCCCAATTCACGAATCAAAAACTGAATGTCATAATTCGCCAGATTGTGGAAAAAGACACTAATGAAACGAGGAGCTGGAAAGTTTAAATTGCATTTGCTGTGCGCAGCTCCACGAAACTCCCCTGTAAAATGCGAGTGGTCTCTGACTTTTTCCTCTCCACTTAAAATAGGCTTTTCACAAATATGGCATGTCGTGGCATGCTCATACCGCTGCTGCTGTTCTGGAGATAGGCTCATGGGTACTGAGTGGTCCAGTAATTCCTGTACATCATGAGCCAACTTGACAAGTTCATCCAAGAACCATTTGGCACAATCTGGCCCCTCGCGGTATTTGTAAACGGATTGTGTGGGGTCATAGGCACACAGCACATTAAATCCTATAGCAAAAGGTTCATGTTTTTGAATGGGTGTGGTTGAGCTCATGGTGGGATCTGGTTCACATCCCGCCATGGGTGTGGTGAGAGCTTCAAAATCTGCATACACCACATAGGGGACAGTGTCACGCTTGTGAATGTCCTTAAACTTTAACACAGCCTTGTCCCCTTGTGGCAATATCAGTCTCACTGCTTCCTGAGAAACGCAATCCACCCTATGACGTTCTAAATGCATGGGGGTTGTAAAATATTGCAAGCAACGATCACAAATATGTTTTTACCATGTGCTTTGGACGCTTGACTGCTTAGCAATCTACTCAGGCTTTTAATAAGGCAATAGTGATTCACCTCTCCTACAGATAAATATAAAATATGAATGTGGTGTCGTTTCGGTTCTTTTGTGGCATAAAGAGGACCCACAATCTCATCACCATTAAGGCCATAGACCATGAACGAAAAGTCCTGGTTATCTTGTTCAAACCTATGGATCTCGGTTAAGTCCATAGGGAACGATACTCGAGTTAAATTTAAAGTATGTTTCAATTCGACAAACTTGGCCTTGTACATTCCTGGTCTGTAACAATGCTGTTGTACTGGCTGCAAATACGCAGCCACAGACCACAGAAAACAATCATTGTCATGGTTCTCAATATTCACCACTGCCTTTTTCGAAGCTATTGCTGGTGGTGTTTTAATATAGCTCGACCCAGAATTCAGCGGGTTGAATTGACAAATGTTGATTTGTAGATGATGAATTTTGTCTAAGGCTAAACCACTGGGTCCTTGTTGCAGTTTATCAAATTTTGATAGCAAGGCATTCACCACTTGGGTTTCATACCACTGTTCCAAATTATGGGCTATGAATAGCTCTTGCATTTTACTGCAAATATAAAATGTCTCTTTATATTCCACGTCCTTCTTTTTATATATGAAATCGCACACCAGTTCTGTATTCACCTTTAAAGCCGTATGCAACCTTTGTGCTGTACAAATTTCAATTTTAAAAATTTCAAAACAAGATTGTAAAAATTCTTTGGGAATCAAACTTTTTCTAACATTGACCACGCGGCCAGAGCACACACGCGATTTGAAACAACTGTTTATGGGTTCCCAAGTTAACGTATCCTCAGCAGTAAAAGGCATTATTTTGAAAGAACACTCTCACCTGAGTTTAGAAATATAGACTGTCTGACAATGGTCGCACACTAGAGCCTCTTGGATTTTAGCTGTATTTGCTATAGCGGTAAACCCTTTTTTTTTCCAAATATCTAAAAGAAATAAAATAAACCACCATAAGTGTATCCATTCCATATAGTTTATGCATTTCATAAACAAAACATAATCAAACAGGTTATATATATAAAAAAAACAAATCTCACCTTGACGTGTAATGCTTTGCTATATTCCCGTCTCGTGGGCTAGTGTGGAAATGGTTTTCTTTTCTATCTGTCTGTCTTTCTCTTTCTTTAATATATTCCCCACCGACACACAACAGATCGGCTATACACGTTATCTGCAAACAAATAAATAAATAAAATCATTAATTACCTAATCAATAAATAATTGCATGTATTTATATAAAATCAATAAATATATAAATGAATAAATATATACCTACCCCACAACAAGGTTAAGTATTTTCCACCAACACTAAAAGTGTTAAACAAGACCAGGGGGTTTCATGCAACGCAATGTGTTCAAAGGTAGTCACCTAAGTGAGCGTGGAAATGATAACGACATGTCTTTATATCTGCTACGTTGCATGTATATTCATTTTTTCCCCATGCTTTGAACATTCTGTTATCAGGCACGTGGACAGCTAACGTCCAAGGTGAACACCTGCGGTAGATCAAATTTCACGTCAACTTGCATTTTGTCACGTACGAAGCAAAACAGGATGTGACTTGTTAACAGTTATCATGCACGAGGACAGATGACGTCCAAGGTGAACACCTGCGGTAGATCAAATTTCACATGAACTTGCATTTTGTCACGTACGAAGCAAGACAGGATGTAACTTGTTTAGCGTGCATGTGGTTTCACATGTGTTCACATGCATTTCGCACTCCCCTGGCACCACAATGGTCAGATTATTTCACCTTCAAGCGTCTTGGTCATTTTCCATTGCACTTGTTGTCAAGTCAGATCAGCGCCTTCCAATAAGCTCAAATGACATTCACCTCCTGTAAGTTTGTTTTCTCTACTCGCTTCGACCAACATAGAACCAAGTTCTCATCACCGTTTACACGTTAAAGGTAAAATATCAGAAAACGAACCCTCGCTCTGTCATACACCGACCCGCCGAAATTGCTATTGTTCTATTAAGCATAGCCACCGTGGTCAGCGACAGGTTCGTTGAAACACACACACTCAGCCGTATCGTCTCTCTCAACCACGACGCTTCATGGACATTATAAACAGGTAACGGTAAATAATTTTTTTTCAACATGTATGGCGTTAGGCCCTTTGTGAATTATTTTTTGGAAACAATATCTACCACACTTGAAAGGGGGCGAAAGCCCGAGTCCTAGGACACCTCGTACACGTCTCTAGCGTTATTGGTTCGTAATATATCGGCAAAAATCACAAAAAACACATGTTTACCCCAAAATCGAGTTTCCCAAATTTTTAAAAATATAACGAGTGGTCCATAGCAAAGAGAACGTCCGCCCGAATCCTTGGACCCCTCGTTCATGCCACTAGCATGCTTGGTTCGCGAGATATTAAAAGCGGATGACCTTTTAGTTTTGGTCTTTTCATTAAATAAAGAGCCTATAGGAAAGTAGGGGGCATCACTACGAGTGCTAGGACACCCTGTATGTTCAAATCCGACCATTGGTTAGCAAGATATCAGCTTCGGGGCAAATACGAGGAGGGTTCAAAAAGAAGTGTAGTAGCTCCCCCCTCATCCCACTACTACAGGTTTTCATCCTAGAGACTTGAAATTTATTTTGGAGGGTAGAGAGGGTAGGGACCATTGATTTACGTCAAACAATTTTTTTTGTAGAGTTCCTAGTTTCCAAAATATAGGATTTTCAAAATTCGAGTGTTTTCAAAAAAACATAAAAAATAAAAAAGTTTTATTACAAAAAATAAAGGTCATAAAGACCATTTGTTTGAGCCATAGTGCAACGTTCTACCATGTTTGGTTTTCAAACTATCACCAACTTTCGAAAACAAAAATTTTCAAAAAAAAAATTCAAAAATATAACGAGTAGTCCATAGAAAAGAGGACGTCAGCTCGAGTCCAATGAGACCTCATTTGTCAAAATTGGACCATGCGTTCGAGAGATATTTAACATGACTGAGGCTTAGTAGTAGAGCAAAGGGGGTTCCAGAGCGGCCTAGAACTCCTATTACTCCACTTCTGTCACCGAAGCCGCTTCACACTTAGTCATATGAAAATCTGAATCTGATCTCGTGCAAGTGCGTTATCATGGCAACGTCTGATGGCTCATCCCTCATCAATTTAGTAGTGTTGCCATGGCAACCACTGATAGCTCTTGGCATTTTCTTATAATTCCGAAATCATTTTTCTCATCCCTTGGCATAATGGTGGGTCATATCAAAAATTCTTTCAGACAAAAGTTTTAGGTAATTATTAGGGGAATATTGTCCATTTTGTACGGTTTTGATATTGTGCCTATTAAGAGAGATATGATTAATGTTTCCCGAAAAACCCACTTTTTCCCACCCCTTTGGTCAATGGTTGGTGCTATAAAAAACTCTTCAAACATAAATTTTTGGGCTTTATCCGACACATAGTATGAACGTTGAACGGATTCGATATGTCACATATTAAGAGAGTTATAGCAATATTTCACGCTTTCGAAAAAAGCCCCCCATTTTCACCCCCTTCGACCGATTTAGCCCAGTAACGAACTCGACCGAAACTTTATAGGTATACATATTCGGTGAAAAAATTCAAAGTGATTGGTGCAAAATTACGGCAGTTATCGTGCCACAAGAAACTGATATATATATATATATATATATATATATATATATATATATATACATTATATATAAACATTTGAACTGACGGTGGTTTTGGGGTCTGGGGAATGTGAAACGCGAAGATATGTCGAAATTTTCCGGAAGTCGAAACATGGTACCCATTGCAATAGTTAGCTTTCTAATGAAATATACCTCTGGTTGGTTCGTCAGTTTAGGGGCTGCGACTACGCGGTCATCTAACCCCGTGTACTTTGGGTGAGTGTTGAATCTGTCTGACAAAACGGTGTGAATTGTAATGGCTGTATTTGTCTTAATTCAGGTAAGGACTGCAGACGGTCAATTTCAAGCAGTAGTTCGTAATGTTGCTACCAGGTACTACCGTCAACGACACCTAGCGGTGAACGTGGCTACTAGATGCCACCCCAACCAGCAACTCGCAACGAACGTTGGAACTTCCCCTCCAAAGGAAAGCATACTGAGGGATTTTAGCGCTCTTAGAATATCCGACGACTTCGGCCGGCTTTGAAACCGCGACCTTGGGCATAGACATTCAGCATGCTACCAGTTACGTCACCGAAGCCGCTTCCCACTTATTAGTCAGATGGAAATACTGAATCTGATCTCGTGCAACTGCGTTGTAATGGCAACAATGATGGCTCAACCCTCATCAATTTAGTAGTGTTGCCATGGCAACCTCTGATAGCTCTTGGCATTTTCTTATAATTCCGAAATCATTTTTCTCATCCCTTGGCGTAATGGTGGGTCATATCACAAATTCTTTCAGACAAAAGTTTTAGGTAATTATTAGGGGAATATTGTCCATTTTGTACGGTTTTGATATTGTGCCTATTAAGAGAGATATGATTAATGTTTCCAGAAAAACCCACTTTTTCCCACCCCTTTGGTCAATGGTTGGTGCTATAATAAAACTCTTCAAACATAAATTTTTGGGCTTTATCCGACACATAGTATGAACGTTGAACGGATTCGATATGTCACATATTAAGAGAGTTATAGCAATATTTCACTTTTTCGAAAAAAAGCCCCCCATTTTCACCCCCTTCGACGGATTTAGCCCAGTAACGAACTCGACCGAGATTTTATAGGTATACATATTCGGTAAAAAATTCAAAGTGATTGGTGCAAAATTATGGCAGTTATCGTGTCCAAAAGAAACTGATATACATACATACATAAATTATATATAAACTTTTGAACTGACGGTGGCTTTGGGGTCTGGGGGATGTGAAACGCGAAGATATGTCGAAATTTTCCGGAAGTCGAAACATGGGACCCATTGCAATAGTTAGCTTTCTAATGAAATCTACCTAAAAGGCACGTCCACTTTGGGTAGCCAGAAAATGGCTGTTCCTATGCTTAAAGCCGTAAACCACTCCAACTAGTCATGGATTTTAGTGACATAAAACTGCAATGACAAGTCAAGATTTAGGTAGATTTCATTAGAAAGGTAACTATTGCAATGGGTACCAAGTTTCGACTTCCGGAAAATTTCGACATATCTTCGGGTTTCACATCCCCCAGACCCCCAAAACCACCGTCGGTTCAAAATATTATATATAATTTATGTATGTATATATATATATATATATATGTGTATATCAGTTTCTTGTGGACACGATAACTGCCGTAATTTTGCACCAATCACTTTGAATTTTCTACTGAATATGTATACCTATAAAATCTCAGTCGAGTTCGTTACTGGGCTAAATCGGTCAAAGGGGGTGAGGACGGGGGGCTGTTTTCGAAAAAGTGAAATATTGCTATAACTCTCTTAATATGTGGAATATCGAATACGTTCAAAGTTCATACTATGTGTCGGATAAAGCCCAAAAAATTATGTTTGAAGAGTTTTTCTTTATAGCACCAACCATTGACCAAATGGGTGGGAAAAAGTGGGTTTTTCGGGAAACATTAATCATATCTCTCTTAATAGGCCCAAAATCAAAACCGTACAAAATGGACAATATTCCCCCAATAAATACCTAAAACTTTTGTCTGAAAGAATTTTTGATATGACACACCATTACGCCAAGGGATGAGAAAAATGATTTCGGAATTATAAGAAAATGCCAAGAGCTATCAGAGGTTGCCACGGCATCACTACTAAATTGATGAGGGATGAGCCGTCAGACGTTGCCATGACAACGCACTTGCACGAGATCAGACTCAGATTTCCAACTGACTAAGTGTGAAGCGGCTTCGGTGGCGTAACTGGAAGCATGCTGAACTTCTATGCCCAAGGTCGCGGGTTCAAAGCCGGCCGAAGTCGTCGGATTTTCTAAGAGCGCTAAAATCCCTCAGTATGCTTTCCTTTGGAGGGGAAGTTCCAACGTTCGTTGCTGGTTGCGATGGCATCTAGTAGCCAAGTTCACAGCTAGGTGTCGTTGACGGTAGTATCTGGTAGCAACATTAGGAACTACTGCTTGAAATTGACCATCTGCAGTCCTTACCTAAATTACAGACTAATACAGCCATCACATTTCACTCCGTTTATCAGACAGCTTATACGCTCACCCAAAGTACACGGGGTTACATGACCGTGTTGTCGCAGCCCACAAACTGAGGAACCAATCAAAATCTCGGCGGGAGAAAAAAATTTGCGTGAAGACGTAACAGACCGTTAGATAGTTACACATCAGTGTCGAAACCTTGCATAAGGAAAGTGTGACCAAAAGTATAAAAATGGACCCCAAATTACAAGAAGGTTACCGTCCACATAAGACAATAAAATGTTTAAAATATGCATACAATGACGAAAAACATTAGTACATTATGCAACGAGCCTATAATGGCTATAATTAAGACACGAGTATGTTTATAAAACCAGCTTTAGCGAGTTTTATAATTCCCATACGAGTGTCTTAATTACCATTATAGGCGAGTTGCATACGACTGTTTATGTTCGACGATAATTATAACTTTATTACATGTTTTAACATAAATATTCATAAATATCTGTTCAGTAACTAGAATTTTGTGATCGGGTGGTGCGCAAGGTAGCATATCTCCGTGTTCCAAGCTCTCTGGCCGACCAACGCATGCGCTCTGTGTGCTTCAATGCCGTATGTGCAGATCACGAACCAGTATTCAGTAAAACTGTCACCATAGTCGTATGAAATCAACGGGCTGTGTAAAATTGGATTTGGGTATATTAAGGTACAGTGCTATTTCTTGTCTTATATTCACCAGTTTATATACGCGAACATATGGACGGTGCACTTTCCGTAATTTATATAGATATGTTGGATTTTGAGAGCATGCGCGAAGGTATCCTTATCTAATTGGTCAAACAACTGTTTCTTGAGCTGTGATTGGTGGTAGAAACTGTTTCATAATGAAAAATAGTGTTATAATGACCATCATTATGATACAGTTTTCAGACACATAATAGTCAGGGTCGAACATAAAGTTAATTAAGCTCCAATTATAAAAAAAAATTTCTCGCAATCAATGAGGTCTGATCCTTCTACGAAAACCTGCATATTCTGCTTATTTTCGCCTATCCCCAAGTTTGCCCGGTGAAATATACCTCCGCCTTCCGGCGTGCCGAGAGGACTTTTTAGCCAACTTTCGATTTTTGCAAAAAATGAAAGTAGACTTATGAGATCAACAAAGGGCGAAAAAAAGTGTGTCTGTGTGTGTGTGTGAGTGTGTGTACTCTGAATGTCTGTACCCCCTATCAATTCGAACACGGTGAACACGAAATGAACGAAATTTGGTACCAAGGTAGCACTAGCAAAGGACACCTCAGTGTCATGTTTTATATCGCCGCCATCTTGACGGAAACGTAATGGCGGCCACAAAAATGTTCAAAGCTTAAATCAAATTACGACTAACCTAATCATCCGATCTCTACCAAATTTTGCAACCACCTACCTTTATGGGGGGAGCATTCTTTGATCAAACTAATAGGTCATCAGCCTAACAGTTTGCGGATGGCGGCCACCTTTGTGTGAAAATCGATTCCCCCTATTAATTCGAACACGGTGAAACCGAATGGAACGAAATTTGGTACAGAGGAAGTACTAGCAAAGGGCACCTCAGTGTCATGTTTTATATCGCCGCCATCTTGACGGAAACGTAATGGCGGCCACACAAATGTTCAAAGCTTAAATCAAATTACGACTAACCTACTGTCGACCAAAGTATTATGTGCACTCGAGTTTGAAGGTTGTTTGTGAAGTAACCAATAGACCTACATAAAATCCAATAACATCATCATTTTCGTTGTTCTATTTTACGTTAGTTCATGTAGGTTTGGAATTTTTAATTTATATTTTAATATTTTTATCGCAGTTGGAACACAAAAAGTGCCCGATTTTAAGCGTGTTTCAACCATGCGTCACATTTAAGAATTATTATCTCACAAATCCGTCATCAGATCGAATCCAAATTTTAACAAAATATACATTGAAATGTTGTATAACTGGTTTATTAATTTTAAAATTTCGTGTGCACAAGAAACAAAGTTGTTATCATTTTTGTAAGGTAACTTCTTCTCGGCTCGGGGAGGTTTGAAAATGTAGTTCTTGGTTGCGTTGTAATCCTTATACATCAAAAAGGTATGCTGTATGATTATGAAATACGTAAATTAATTCACTTATTTTATATCGGTTTATACGGGGAATTAAGACATGGTTCACCAGTTAGCCGCTCCGGTGCAAGCTGTATAAAATAAGTGAATTAATTTACGTATTTCACAGTCATGCAGCATAACTTTTTGATGTATAAGGATTTCAATGCAACCAAGAACTACAGTTTCCAAGGACCCCGAGCCGAGAAAAGGTTACCATACAAAAATGATAAGAACTTTCGTTCTTGAACACATAAAATTTTGAAATTAATAAACCAGTTATAGAACATTCCCATGTATATTGTGTTAAAATTTGGATTCGATCTGATGACGGGTTTGTGAGATAATAATTCTTAAATGTGACCCATGGTTGAAACACGCTTAAATACGGGCACTTTTTGTGTTTCAACTGCGATAAAAAATAATAAAATATAAATTAAAAATTCCAAACCTACATGAACTAACGTAAAATTGAACGACAAAAAAGGTGATGTTATTGGATTTTATGTAGGTGTGTTGGTTACTTCAGAAACAACTTTCAAACTCGAGTGCACATAATATTTTGGTCGACAGTAATCATCCGATCTCCACCAAATTTTGCAATAACATACCTTTATGGAGGAAGCATCCTTTGACTAATTTAATAGGTCATTAGTCTAATAGTTTGCGGATGGCGGCCATCTTTGTTTCAAAATCGATTCCCCCTATTAATTCAAACACGGTAAAACATGATACGCAACACCAAGTTTTGCATTACTTGAGCTTTTTTTTACAATAGTTTGATACGCTCCTCCCCATGCAATTATTCCATACGTGAGTGTAGACTGAATAAGTGCAAAGTAGATATCTCCCAGTAGTTTAATATTGACAATGTGTTTCAGACAATGAGATACATAAACTGTCCTCCTTATTTTCTTTGTGATGAAATTAATGTGCGATCTCCACTTCATGTCTTCATCAAAATAAATTCCTAGGTATTTTATATTTTGTGTACAGTTGATTTTTATGCAGTTGCAGCTGGCATTACAGTTTTCCCGATGTTCTGTAAGCTCGTTGAAGCAATTTTGATTGTTTTTAGTGCGAAAATAATAAATTTTGATTTATTTACATTCAGAAAAAAATCATTATTATCCAGCCATAATTCGTAGATCTAAAAACTACTATCCTACAAACTCCACAATTTACAATAGTACAAAGCATAAAAGAGCAATATTTTTTTCAATCATAAAACATTTCAAAACTTTAATCTTAGCCAAGAGGTCACGTCATTTCTCCTTCTCCAACTTTTACAATTCACTACCACCCTTCTCATATAACTCATATAACTCCCAAACAATCTCCTCCTCTGGCCCAAGAGATGGTGCGGCCATCTATAGGGGAGGGTGGGAATGAAATGACTTAATATATTATATATATATTATAAACGTTTGTTTTGTCATGACATCATCACATTTTGTCCAACATTTTAAGCAACAATTGCACGAAAATAGGTTTGTCTTACTGTGTTCAAAACAATTGTGATAAACTATAGTGCTGTATCTCAGTATGCTACTCCTGTCTTCTAATTCCATCCTCATTTCTAACACAGATGTTTGTAGATTTTATTAGGAATATCTTCCAAGGGAGAGAGTTAGGATATTTCGTTGGTTCCTCAGTTTAGGGGCTGCGACAACGCGATCATGTAGTCCCGTGTACTTTGGGTGTGTGTAGAATCTGTCTGATAACCGATGTTAATTGTGACGGCTTATTAGTGTGTGTGTCTGTTTTTTAATTCAAGTAAGGACTGCAACTTAGAATTTTTCAAATAGTTCCTACGTTTGCCGCCAAACGCCACTGTCAACGACTACTAGGCCTAGTCCAGAACTTAGCTACTAGGCGCCACCGCAGTCGGCTCTTGGCAACGAACCTAGGAACCTAAGAGAGTTGTTTACATTCTTAACCTATACAATTTAGCTTCACACAGGTGTAATTAGTGGAAGGTTCTTTAATATGCCATAAATCTATGACACAGGACCGCCGGCTTTACTTCCCCTCCGAAGGAAGGCATACTGAGGAATGTTTTAACGCTCTTAAAAAGTCCGACGGCTTCGGCCGGGTTTGAACCCGCTATCTTGGGCATAGAAGCTCAGCATGCTACCAACTACGCCACGGAAGCCGCCAGTTAGGATATTTCTCTAAACAAATTAGGATTTTACTGCATTAAATATTAATGAAAGATCAATTTCCGTAAAGTTTGGCATAAAAACCAACAATACAAATTCTGTCAAAATTCTGTACAGACGAGGTCAAATTATAAGAAAAATAATTGTCGTATAGACTTAAGGACTCTCGAGATGTGTCAAAACGCTTAACCCTTGAATGGTTGCGTTCGTCTCCAGGATGAAACCGGGATACACTTGTGCTTCCCCCACTCCTCGCTATTGTCCAATCCCCTGCAGTGTTTGGCAGTTCTAAAATACAAAGCAAATTAGTAAAATAATCAAAGAATGTCAAAATCTATAAAACTAAAAAAAAAGAAATGTCGACATTATTTGTCAAAGAACTCAAAAAATAGTACTAAAAATCTAAATAAACATAAATCAAAATTATTCAAAATATCAAAAAATAACAATCACAGTTAGTCAAAGCTCAAAAAGTCCAAAGTCCAAATTGACGTATAAATTAAAATTTTACATAATGAACAGATAAAAACATGATAATCCACCTTAAAGTCAATAATGTATCGAAACTAATTATAATGTAATATTAGTTTCGGTTAACTTGCACTCTTCTTCAGTTGTTACACTGAATTGAAAATTTAAACAACGAGCATTAATCCACCATTAACATGCTATGAAGGAAGAATTAAAAAGAGAAATAACCTAAAATATTCACAATTTTTTTTTCTCAGCAATCGTAGACTAATCTTCAAATATTAAAAACTCTGTTAGAAATATTGTTAATCATAATCGAAAATACTGTCTAATTAGAATAAATCGTTAATATATGGGAAAATATAATGTTAATTTTCTTTAAAATTCAGATCTGCTACAATTGCATTATTATTTGAAAAAAGAACAAGTAGTTCCGTGAAGAACTAAATAGCCTATTTTCATATATCATACTCTATCAACATACAAATTGTCAGTTTGATTGCTGTAATAGATTCGTAGATATTGAGATCCGTCTAAATATTTTGGATGGTCACCAAGTTGGATTTTTATATTATAGGCCTTAGATTTATGTACTATTACATGAAGATTATTGTGTAGGTGTTTTATTCAAACTTCAATCGCATGATTAGGACACAAGAAATAAAAGCGGGATTTTAAAAATTCGCTCAGCCTCCATCTTGTGGTTATGAAAATAATTTTAGTGAATTACATGCCAGTCGATTACAATATGTACAAGCATATACCGTATCAAGTTTCACTGCGCTCAGATGGATAAAACGCAAGAAACGTCTATTTGAATATTTAAAACTCGCGTCTCAGCCATGTTGGATTTGTGCTCGCCAGATTATTGAACGTTCCATAGGTAAACTTATGCTTATAGCCTCTATACACTTACAAAATTTCAGTTTGACTGCTATAGTAGATTAAAAGATATTGAGAACCGTATAAATATTTCGGATGATCGCCATGTTGGATTTTAATATATGAAGGCCGTAGAGTTATGTACTATTAGATGTTAATTATTGTGTACGTTCATTATGCAAATGTTGATTTCCATCGCATGATTAGAACACAAGAAATAAAAACAATTTTAAAATTCACACAGCTGCCATCTTCAAGTTACGTCAACAATTGAACTAAATTAGATACCTGTCCATTGCAATGTGTATAAAAAATTGCTGTACGAAGTTTCATTGCGTTTGGATTATTAAATCGCGAGAAAAGTCTATTTAAAACTTTCAAATTCGCTTGGCCGCCATGGTCGTTTTGTAGTTAACCGGTTTTTGAAAATCTCATAGATGAACGCCCAGTATTGCCCTTTATCTCCGTACAGAATTTTATGATAATACCGGTAATAGTTTCAGAGATATAGAATGCCGGTGAAATATTTCACACAGCCGCCATCTTGAGGTTATATAAACAATTGAACGACGTTAGATGTCGGTGCTTTACAATGTGTATAAACATACACTGTACCAAGTTTCATTGCGTTTGGTTGGTTAAATCGCGACACACGTCTATTTAAAAGTCGCAATATCACTTGGCCAGCCGGCTCCGTGGTGTTGGGGTAGCACGCCTGCCTCTCACCCGGAGGCCCCGGGTTCGATCCCCAGCTCCGTCAGGGATTTTAAAACTGACGTGAGGGTTGGAACGGGGTGCACTCAGCCTCGTGAGGACAATTGAATAGCTGTATGACAGTGAGACAGCACCCCAATCACGAAAACCAAGATTAACGGCCGAGGGGACCCGACGCGCAGATCACGCGACACCCCAATATCTGCAGACCGAATGGCTGGGCAGTGGTTGCTTGGTCGGCCTTAGCCCGTCATGGGCTGTATAGTGCCAGGGGTTGTTGTTTGTTGTAATATCACTTGGCTGCCATGTTGGTTTTGTAGTTACCAGGTTTTCAAAAGTCACATAGGTGAACTTCTAGTAGTTCCCTATATCACCGTACAAAATTCCAGGGTGATATCGGTAATAGTTTCGGAGATATTGAATGCTGGTGAAATATTTCGCAGAGCCACCATTTTGGATTGGTGAGACGTAACAAAATTTGAAGGGCACGGCCGGGGTCGCCCGGAATAGTGCTATGAACTTACCGAGTTTCATTGGAATCGATCCATCCGTTTAGAAGTTATTAGGGGGGACACACAAAAATCCTCTCTCTCATACACACACACACGCACACACACACAGACAAAAGGTGATCTCATAAGCCTATTTTTTTTTCATAAATGAAAATAGGCTAAAATGAGATGGTGTGTATCTATCTGTCTGTCTGTCTCTGTGTTACTCAATAACTCAGGAACCACTGGTCCGAATTAAATGAAATTTTGCATGGATGTAGCTAATTTAGCAGGTTAACATATAGGATATTTTGATTTCAATATGCTGCACTATTAAACAAGTAGTTCCGTGAAGAACTATACAGCTTATTTTCATATATCCTACTTATGTTAATTGCCTGTATCTATATACAAAATTTCAGTTTGATTGCTGTAATAGATTCTTAG
Source organism: Meconema thalassinum (assembly GCA_946902985.2). Lineage (NCBI taxonomy): Eukaryota > Metazoa > Arthropoda > Insecta > Orthoptera > Tettigoniidae > Meconema > Meconema thalassinum. The sequence continues at coordinate 436,915,627 of OX336393.1, read as the reverse complement.
ATATTGAGAACCGACTAAATATATCGGATGGTCGCCATGTTGGATTTTATATATGTAGGTCCTAGAGTTATGTACTGGTACATGAAGATTATAGTGCTCGTGTAGCATTCAAACTTCAATCGCATGATTAGGACACAAGAGGTAACAAGGAGATTTCAAAATTTCGCACAGCTGCCATCTTGTGGTTATGGAAACAATTGAAATAAATTAGATGTCAGTGGATTAACATTCGTATAAGGATTTACTGTACCAGGTTTCACTGCACTCGGATGGTTAAATTGCGAGAAACGTCCATGTGAATATTTATACTTCGCGTCGCTGCCATGTAGGATTTGTGATCACCAGGTTATTTAAAGTCCTATAGGTGAACATAAGTTCATAGCCCCTATGAACATAAAATGATTCAGTTTGATTGCTATAATAGATTCGTAGATATTCAGAGCCGTCTAAATATTTCGGATGGTCGCCATGTTAGATTATTATGTGTATAGGCCATAGAGTCATGTACCATTAAAGGAAAATTATTGCGTAGGTTCATTATTCAAACTTTCACATCGATCGCATGATTACGACACAAAAAATAAAAACTTATTTTTAAAATTCGCAAAGCCGCCATCTTGAGGTTATGTAAACAATTGAATTAATTAGATACCAGTGTATTACAATGTGTATAAACATTTCCTGTATCAGATTTCATTTCGTTCGGAACATTAAATCGCGAGAAAGGTCTATTTAAATTTTCAAATTCGCTTGGCCGCCATGTTCGTTTTGTAGTTAACGGTTTTTGAAAGTCGTATAGATAAACTTCCAGTAGTTCCCTTTATCTCCGTACAACATTTCAGGGTGATATCGCTAATAGTTTCAGAGATATAGAATGTCGGTGAAATATTTGGCACATCCGCCATCATGTGGTTATGTAAACAATTGAACCAAGTTAGATGTCGGTGCATTACAATGTGTATAAACATATACTGTACCAAGTTTTATTGCGTTTGGTTCGTTAAATCGCGAGAAGCGTCTATTTAAATGTCGCAAATTCGCGTGGCCGCCATGTTGGTTTTGTAGGTACCAGTTTTTCAAAAGTCACATAGGTGAACTTCTAGTAGTTCCCTTTATCACCGTAAAAATTCCAGGGTGATATCGGGAATAGTTTCCGAAATATTGAATGCTGGTGAAATATTTCCCACAGCCGCCAAGTTGGATTAGTGAGACGTAACAAAATTTGAAGGGCATGGTCGGGGTCGCCCGGAATAGTGCTATGAACTTACCAAGTTTCATTGAAATCGCTCCAGCCGTTTAGAAGTTATTAGGGACACACACACACGCACACGCACACACACACACACACACGGACAAAAGGTGATCTAATAAGCTTTTTTTTTCAAAATTGAAAATAGGCTAAAAATGGCGACCATTTTGGTGACGTCACTACACCCATTGGTTTCAAAATTTCATATTTCCATATCAAATAAAAAGAGAACACTAAGAAACAGCAAACTTTTGATGACACATGCGAGCATTATAATTTAATTTCTTATCCGAAAGATCCTAATCATTTTTCTTGTTTCTCCAACGGTTAGCGAGTAAAACCCACATTTGTTGCGTAACTACACACTTTGGTTTCAAAATTTCATATTTCCATTTCAAATAAAAAGAGAACGCTAAGAAATAGCAAACATTTGATGGCATACACGAGCTTTAGCATTCAATTTTCTATCAGAAATGTCCTTATCACCTTTCGTGTATCTCCAACGGTTAGCGAGTAAAGCCTAAATTTGTGCAATAAAACACGGTCAACACCGAGCGGTGCAGTATATCTCTCTCTATATAAAAATGAGAGTTTGTCTTTTTTTCTGAATTTCTACGGAAATTTGAGTTATTTTCGCGTTTCAGACTGTTTTATGATGGATGCGCGCGAAAATATTTTTTTTTTGTCTCTCAGTCAGTTTGATTGTTTGCATGTGGACAATTTTGTTCCCTTATAACTCGAGAACGGCTGGGTGTATCAACGTTAAATTTGGTACAGATATCCATCAGAGGCACGACACTAATAATTGATGTAACTCTTCTCCGTACCTCTCATAAAAGGGGCCCTACCCCCTTAAAATACATGCTGAAATAGGCGTAGAAAGACGAGGCAAAGCTCATTTTCAACCCCTCTATGTGAGAGACAAAACTCGGGGGCACCACATTTAAAGGCCCTAAAACCAACCATTTTTGAGATATTCCCATAAAACTAATTTCATTTAATAAATTAATGAACGAATGCAAGCCGGTAACCATGGCAACAGATTCTCAGAGGTCCATCTATTGCTGTAAGACGCAATGCAATTCCATTAATTACATTAGTTTGAAAGTTTGCAAACGGATAGAAAGTTATCACGGAACCAAATTAAGCTGTAAAATTCATCAATACGTATAATGCATTTAAGGGGATCAAGGGGTACTCTAGATTTTTTCACGCGATTTACACCTGCGGGTGTGGTACGGCAGGTTTATTATATTCCTATCCCTATATTATTATTATTATTATTATTCGTATTATATTATGCCGTACAACGACGAGACAAAGCCTCTCGGTGCCAGAAACAATACTCGAGGGCCCTAAAGGGTCCTCCAAAACTACATTATAAGGCTCTAAAACCAACAGTTTCTGAAATTTTCCCAGAAAACTAATTTAATTTATTCATAATGTTGAATTTGGGCATATGCCGTGTTTAATTATATTAAAATTCGACGCGTTTCGAAAGAAACCATGTCTTTCATCGTCAGGAATAATCTGGAATACGACAATGTTGCTAAGAGAAAGCAACGAAGAACATATAGAAGGTGCCCAAAGATGGACGCCATTATAGCCCCATGTTAGGGACAACGGAAAGCAGCAGTGAATTACTTTCTCAGGGTTCTGATAATAGGTAGCCAGGATTCACTGAGATTGTAGCCGGTGTCGCGGTTGAAATTATCTGGGTGTTTACGTATTTCAACTGCCTCCCTGATGATTCTGGGACGATATTGCTTTATGCGGGCAAGAACATCCACTCCTTGGAACATGACATCATGGCCAGGTGTTAAAGCATGATCGGCAACAGCTGATTTATCAGGTTGAATGAGCCTGATACATCTATTATGTTCCTTAATGCGAGTGCATATTGTTCTCGAAGTCTGCCCGATGTAAACCTTGCCACAAGTACAGGGAACTCTGTAGATACCCGGTTGTTGCAATTTAGGCAAACTGTCCTTAGTTGGTCGCAGGAGTTGCCTAATTTTAACAGAAGTTCCAAATACAGTCCGTATGTTGTACCGATGTAGGATTTTAGCAATACGATCCGTTGTGTTATGTATGTACGGAAGGTAAGCAGTTCCTCTTACATCTCTTTTCTCAACTGACGTCCTATTATTATTTGTTGGTTTCAGAACCGTAGAAATCAAAGGCTTGCTATAACCGTTGCTCTCAAAGGTGGTTTGCAGGGTGTTAATTTCTTCTTGTAAAGAAGACACTTCACAAATCCTCCTAGCCCTGGTAGAGAGTTGTAAGGATACCATGTTTCTGGGCAGGGTGATGGTGAGAACTTGCGTGGAGATATCTATTGGTGTTGGCTTACGAAAAACGCTGTGTCCTAAAGATCCATCCTCTTTCTTGGTGACGAGAACATCTAAAAAAGGTATTTTGCCGTCAGATTCCTTTTCCATGGTGAAACAAATAGAAGGGTGCTGGAGATTTAGGTGATCCAGGAAATGGCTAAGATTTTCCTCACCTTCCGTCCAAACAACGAACGTGTCATCCACATAACGCCACCAGATCTTCGGTTTGAAAAGAGCCGACGACAAAGCTTTCTCTTCAAAGTTCTCCATGAAGAAATTAGCCACAACAGGAGAGAGAGGACTGCCCATGGCCACACCATCAGTCTGCTCATAAAAATTCCCATTCCATAGAAAGTAGGAGGAGGTCATGCAGTGATAAAAAAAAAGTCTTGTGATGTCTTCAGGAAAAAAGCCATTAATGAGAGACATAACACCATCAATAGGTACTCTCGTAAACAGAGACACCACGTCGAGACTCACTAGAATATCACCCAGCTGAAGTGTTATAGCTTTTAACTTTTCCACGAAGTATGTGGAATCCTTAATGTACGAAGGCGTGTTACCCAGAAGCGGCTGAAGTAGTTTACCTAAGTATTTGGAAAGGGCATATGTAGGAGAAACAATCATACTAACAATAGGTCTAAGAGGAACATCTTGCTTGTGTATTTTAGGAAGACCATAGAGTCTCGGAGGAATAGCATCCCCTGGAAGGAGAGTCTTCGCTGCATCCGCTGGAATAGATGATTGCTTGATCAATTTGACGGTGACATTTGAGTAGCGAGTAGTAGGATCACGACTATTAATCCTATATACAGGATCTGATAACAAAGACGAGATCTTGGAATCATAATCAACCTTATCCAACACCACTGTCGCGTTATCCTTGTCAGCGGGGAGAACGATAATATCAGAATTGTCCCTTAGATCTTTATGTGCCCGGCTTTCGCCTTGTTTTAAGTTGTTGTTAGGTGGCTTAGCGGTCTTGAGAACTCGGGAACATTCTTGCCTGGCTTCCTCGGCCTCTTCAGGTGTGAGGTGATGTACCGAGGATTCTACGGATGTAATAAGTTCTTCAATAGGAATTCTTCTAGGCGCTACAGCAAAATTGAGACCTTTAGCGAGAACTGCCTGTTGGGTATCACTTAGGGGCTTGCTGGACAAATTTACGACAACCTTGTTAGCATCAAGTCTAATGGCTTGAGATTTCTGCAACTGACATATCCTATCAAATTTGAAAATATGTCTGTCCCTCACCTGATCTAGAACGCTGTTAGCTTGCACTGAAGAAATACGATCAAAGATCTTCCCTAATTCCTCACTTACGAAGTTTGAGGGCGTAGATGTAGCTGTAGTAACTCCCTCGAAATAAAATCCAACTGCTTACGAGTATGCTGTAACCTCTCTATCAATAACGCCTTGCTTGCACGACGATAGATTCTCGTTGCCTTAGGTGTTCTGAAGGAATGCTTCAACATAACAAAATTTGGTAGAATATCATGATCCCGGCATCTTAGGAGAAAAGCGAGTGGAGAGATTAGACACACCTTCTTGCGTCGTAACCTACTAAATCTAGACATCAGTCGGAAAATATCCTCCCCATAGAGTTTTCTAATATTGTCATTTAGACTTTCACGGCCCGTGTTACTATTCATAATGTTGAATTTTGGGCTTATGCCGTGTTTAATTATAATTAGGACACAGCGTTTTTCGTAAGCCAACACACACCAATAGATATCTCCACGCAAGTTCTCACCATCACCCTGCCCAGAAATATGGTATCCTTACAACTCTAACTACCAGGGCTAGGAGGATTTGTGAAGTGTCTTCTTTACAAGAAGAAATTAACACCCTGCAAACCACCTTTGAGAGCAACGGTTATAGCAAGGCTTTGATTTCTACGGTTCTGAAACCAACAAATAATAATAGGACGTCAGTTGAGAAAAGAGATGTAAGAGGAACTGCTTACCTTCCGTACCCTACATAACACAACGGATCGTATTGCTAAAATCCTACGTCGGTACAACATACGGACTGTATTTGGAACTTCTGTTAAAATTAGGCAACTCCTGCGACCAACTAAGGACAGTTTGCCTAAATTGCAACAACCGGGTATCTACAGAGTTCCCTGTACTTGTGGCAAGGTTTACATCGGGCAGACTTCGAGAACAATATGCACTCGCATTAAGGAACATAATAGATGTATCAGGCTCATTCAACCTGATAAATCAGCTGTTGCCGATCATGCTTTAACACCTGGCCATGATGTCATGTTCCAAGGAGTGGATGTTCTTGCCCGTATAAAGCAATATCGTCCCAGAATCATCAGGGAGGCGGTTGAAATACGTAAACACCCAGATAATTTCAACCGCGACACCGGCTACAATCTCAGTGAATCCTGGCTACCTATTATCAGAACCCTGAGAAAGTAATTCACTGCTGCTTTCCGTTGTCCCTAACATGGGGCTATAATGGCGTCCATCTTTGGGCACCTTCTATATGTTCTTCGTTGCTTTCTCTTAGCAACATTGTCGTATTCCAGATTATTCCTGACGATGAAAGACATGGTTTCTTTCGAAACGCGTCGAATTTTAATATAATTAAACACGGCATAAGCCCAAAATTCAACATTATGAATAGTAACACGGGCCGTGAAAGTCTAAATGACAATAATCTATATATTTAAAACAGTAAGGTGATTTTTGTTACCACGAGATTGAGAGAACGACAGATCCGATTTACTTCGTAGAGCACTCTAACGAAAGCTCTTGGCATCTAGATTTGCAGATTGTCTCTAAAATAAACAAATATTTTACGGTATATTTTTGAATTAATATAGAAAATAGCAGAATTCTTGCCCCTCACGCATGCGCACAATCCGCCTGGGGTCATGACAAAATGGCGGTGAGAAGTCCATTAAAATGTAAGTTATTTAATAAGCTTCCATGTAATTGAAAACATACATTAACCAAGTTCTGACAATAAAATATAATAACAGTATGTACGTATAAGAATGTGCAACATTGATTTATTTGGATAATGAAATGGATTATTTCCTTCAAACAGCGGCTTTTGAAGATAATGAATGGCTGCGTCTGCTGCCGAACAAGAGTGCGCGAGTAGGCGACTGACTGTTGTTCCAAGATACACCGGTTCGATCCCAGCCCTCGCCAATATATAATTTTTTACCACTGAAATATTGTTTAATCAAGGAGTATTAGTAAGGTTTTATACATATTTCTACATTCCCTCTCAATACGTTTTATTTCCGTTTTACCATCGCATTACAGCATGTGATCAAAAGACAAACTGTTGTCCTCAGTACGCCGCGCCGTTTAAATATCTGCAATCAGTTCCTATAACTGACAACAGATGGCAGTACATCTCCCATATAGTTCCAGTAACTGACAGCAGATGGCAGCACCATTGCATCGATATATTTAAAACTCGAGACATGGCACATGAATTATAAAGGAGGGGAATATTTAAGAAGGGAAATTTTGAGGAACATTAACCGACAGTTGAAAGTGTAGGCTAAGTTGTTTATGTACCTTAATATTGCAATTTCTTCCCAATGCTTCGGTGGTCAAGTTATTAGCGTCCTAGACTGAAAGTTATAATTATTGCATCGTCGATATACTCTTAAATTATTAAAGAAAAAAGTAGTTTTCCAGGCAATCGCGCGTGTCCACAATTGCTTTCGCCATGAGAGACACTTGGCATACATAATTCGTTTGAAGGGCTCCGACATCGTGGTCACTCAGCTCCGTGTACTTGGGTGTGTATGTGTGAAATTTTCTCTGATAACCTGTGTTATTGTGATGGCTGCATTACTGTGTGTATTATTTTGTAAATAAGGTGGTAAATGGCAAGGAGACGGCCAAGGCCTTAAGTTAGGAACCATCCCGGTATTTGCCTTAAGTGGAAGTGGGAAACCACGGAAAACCACATCCAAGATTGTCGAGGTGGGAATTAAACCTTCCTCTTCTTAGTTATACCTCAAGAGACTGAATGTGCCCCGTTATTGCCCTCAGACCAGAATTAAATTTCTTGGCAGTGCAGTAAATGTAACCCGGGTCTCCGGGGCGATAGACAAGAATAGGTGGGCCTCCATGTGTTAATACGGTTTTTGACATGCACGGGCCATAGAATTCAACAACTGCCTCCATTAGGGTGACTACCGAAGTGAGTATTGAGTATAGGCCTATGGTCATTCCAGTAGTTGGCGAAGTGATTCTATGTTCCCCTGCAAAATGTACTGCCATAACCTATAACAGGTGATGGAAATTGCTTATTTAGAGCAGTTTCGTACTGTTAATAACAAAATGAAGAACGTCATTCTGAGCTGCGTTTTCAAGCTATTGCAAAAAAATTCGCTGGCAGAAACAATTATAAGGAATTTATTTTAAGCGATCAGTCTCATCGCATTCTCCTCACCAACCAACTTGAGTATGAAAGTCTCTGGACGGTCATGTTGAACTTCATTGTATAAGACAATTGTTTAATGATTATTTGTTTAGAGTACTGAGTCTAACTACGCAATTGATTTCGGCAATGGAAGTATTATTTGCCATTTAATATTTAGCGGCTCCGTTATTGCAGGACACTATAGTGTTATCGAATAATACGAAGCCACATTTAAAATCCAATATAAATACGCCATTTCAGAAACAATTCCAGATATTATGCATTACAGTGTACTGTAAGGTCTTTGACGATCAAATGTAAACATTGTTCTACATTGTATTTCTCTTGCGTAAAATCTATGCGTGGTTACTTTGGTCTTTACTGTTGTGAGGGTAAAATTGATCTGCTGGAATATAAAATATTCGCCAAGCTGCAACAATGTAATGATATTAATTAAAAGTCAATGAACTCATATCCAGTAGTTCAAACACATACATCAGCGTTAACAGATTGGATACTGAAGATGAAAGCCAGCTACTTCATTTCCCTATTATTGAATTTTTCAATTCCTTGGAATTAAGTGATTCGCCTCCACATACTCCGAACGTTTGAGCCATAGTTATGCTCCTTAGAAATCTGAACGTTTCCCAAGGACTCATATATGGTAATATATTAATTGTGAGAAATATGTAAGAAATTGCTTGGATTCGGATATAATAGGCGCAGTAATATTAGGCAGAGAGCTCAAATCCTACGACTTGATTTTAACACCTTCCGATAAAACACTTGCAGGTACAGTACATTTTCTTTAAATAGGCACACAATGTCCATTTCGCTCGGCCAACTTTATTACAATCAATCAAACTCAAGGAGAAACTCTTGAACGTATTGGGCTATTTACCTCATCACGTTTTCAGTAATGACCAGCAGGATAGTGAAGGTACAAAAAAGGTCCTGTATGTGATGGTAAAGAATAAGAGGCGGAAGGATCCTACGGATTATGTTAGAATGGTGAACAAAAGGGGACAAGAGATAGAAAATAGGGAAGAACTGAAGAAAATGTGGAAAGAATATTTTGAAGAACTCCTGAACCCAAATGGAAACCACGGCGAGGAGAAAGAAATCGGGGAAGAGGTACAGTAGATGAACTGCAAACAGAAAAGGATTTAACATGGAAAGAAGTGGAAGATGCAGTGAGGAAGATGAAAGGAGGGAAGGCACCGGGTGTGGATGAGTTGAGTGTGGAGATGGTGAGAGCAGCAGGAGAGGTGGGGATACAATGGTTGTACCGAGTGATGAAGACAGCATGGAAGGAAAGGAAGACCCCAGAGGACTGGAAAAAGGGAATAATTGTCCCGATCTTCAAGAAAGGTAGTAGAACAGAATGCAGAAACTATCGGGCAATAACACTGATGAGTCATTGTGCAAAGATGTTTGAGAAAGTTTTGGAAAGGAGAATTAGGACAAGGATAGAAGGAGGGATGAGGGAAGATCAACATGGCTTCAGAGCAGGAAGGTCCACAGTGGATTTGATTTTTGCAGTAAGGCAGTTACAAGAACAGCACTATGAGTATGGAACAGATCTACTAATGGCCTGCCTAGACATTGAGAAAGCATATGACAGTGTATGAAGAAACAAAGTATGGGAGTCCCTGGAGGATAGAGGAATAGAAAAATGGACTATAAGGAGGATAAAGGAGATGTACAAGGGAAGCGTGAGATGTGTGAAAGTGGGAGGAGAGAGATCGGACTGGTTGGAGCAGAGAAACGGCCTGAAACAAGGAAGTGCACTGTCACCGTTACTTTTCATTGTGGTGATGGATGACATAATGACCCGAGTGGCACAAGTAATTGGGGAAGGAAAGATGAAAGCAATGGTGCTTGCAGATGATTTGATGATTTGGGGAAACAAGGAGGAGGAGGTACAGGAACAGTTGGACGTGTGGGAAGGAATAATACAAGGTTATGGGATGAAATTTAGCATAAATAAGAGTGAGATGGTGATCACAACAAGGAAGAAGGAAAGAACCACAACAGGAATAACAATTGATGGGGAACAGCTGAAGAAAGTGGAGAGTTTCAAGTATCTGGGAAGCCTGATACAAGAGAATGGAAGAAACGATAGAGAAATAAATGAGCGGGGGAGACAGGCAGAAGCATTCCGGAGGAGTGTGAGAAGCATGTTAAGGAGCAAGGATGTCCCTCAGAACAGCAAAAAGATCATATATCGGACGTACTATGTCCCTATCCTGACGTATGCCTAGGAGACCTGGGTTATGAAAGGAAGGGAGAAGAGCAAAATACAGGCCAGTGAGATGAGGTTCTTGAGAAGGAGTATTGGAGCTACATAGAGGGACAGAATAAGAAATGAGAGGACCAGAGAATTAATGAAGGAGGAACCATGACAGGATGGTATAGAGAAATCTAGACTTAGATGGTATGGACATGTAAAACGAATGGAGGATAAGAGGATACCCAGGAGGATACACGAGACTAAGTGGGAAGGAAAGAGACCAAGAGGGAGACCGAGAGACAGGTGGCTGAAGGGGGTGGAAGAAAGCGTGAAGAAGAGAGGAGAAGACTGGACAATGGTGGAGGCTGAGAGATGGTGGGAAGACAGAAGTCGTTGGAGAGGCTTGTGTTCCAAACAGACCCGGCCAGTGGCTGGAAACTGTGCAAGATGATGATGACCTCATCACGTTTTCAGTCATGATCAGCAATATGTTGCAATGCTGAGAGTGCTATCTTTTGACTCCCTTAAAGTTGCAATAGTGCTAAAAAAGTATTCGTACAAAGAATGTAACTTATATAAGAAGCCTCTTCAGTAATTTTATTTTCCATTGTCCATCATGTTTTGACGGGTTTCATCTAGTTTAATTTAATTTAACAAACTAAAGAAGGAATGCAAATCGGTAACCATGACAACATTATCTCAAGGGGCGGCATCCAACTTTCCATCTATTTCTGTAAGAAGCAATGTCACTCCATTTATTACATTTCTGTGAAAGTTTGCAAATGGCTACAGTATATTGTTATCACGGAACCAAGGTAGACTTTATAATTCATCAATGCAATTATGGGGGCCAAGGGGTAACCTAAAATTTTTTCATGCAATTTTCACGCGTGACATATAGTACAGAAGGTCTATTATATCTTCAAACAGCAACATTATTTTCAAAAATTCCTGAATTGAATCAGCATTTATTGCGGCTTTTAGGAATTTGAGCCATTTGAGGCTAAAAAAAACCTGAATTTTCATGCACCACAATCCTTTATAATTTATGAAAGATGTCTTTATGTGAATGGGGACCTAAACAACGTACAGGGTCAGTTTTTATGTGACGTGTATTGCGTTTCATCTACAAGGCTTTCAATTCTATTTCACGTCAGGAAGTACACGTTAGGTGAATTTAGTTTGAGAACACATTTTAGGTAATCTTTTTTTTTTTTTTTGGTCGACATACGGTTTCATCGTAAGGATGATTTTGTTTGATACTGTGTGGTAGATATACCCATATTTGAATATCTGGTTGATATGTTGTAGACAATAGAATTGTCTGTCTGTCTTTCTGTGTATCTTAATGTACGTCTATAACTCGTTTTCGGATGCTTGGTGCATCGTAAAATTAGGTATTGTGCCCGATTGACGAGGATTCCGGGGAGCCATCGACCTTAAATGAACCTTCCGAAACCCCCATCTACCAGGAAGACATATAGGCCGGGAAGGAATGCATTCTTGGACTGGGAAAGCACTCAAGAAACTGTACTCGGGGGGTGTCGGGTGTAATGAGAGGATATAACAAGAAGTTCCGTTAAGAACTATACAGCCTACTTTTCATGCCAATGATTATTCTACAGAATATGAACCTATCTAGAATAATGAAGAAATTAAGTTGTTAATATCGAAATATATAATTAGTTCAAACTATACCTGGTATAATGTAGCCTAATAGAGCACTAAAGTTGGCAGCCCTGGTGACTGAATATATTCTTAGTTGCATCTCTTAAGGTACAGAATACAAAATTTGGTTGAAGTCCAATGGACATTACATGCAGTTAGACACTGGATCTATCAGCACGCGTAAAAGCATGTTGCCAACAATGTCATGCGTGTGCTGGTCAGAAATAATCTGAAATATTATGATATCTTGTTGTGCCAATTTTGGATGAAATCCATTTGTTAGTATAGAAGTTACATGTATTTTAAAATTGGACATATCAGCAGGCATGGAATCATGTTGGCAGCACTGCCTTGTATTAATTACTCCAAATTAATCTAGAATATCAGGTGCTATACGTGTGCAAAGTATAGAGCTGTTCGCTTGCATACTTTCTGATATATTGATATTAGGGTAAAAAAATATAGACAGCATTAATTAACAGTTGGCAGCCCTGATTGCTCCTAACAATACCTATAGTCATACCTGGTATGGTACACATAGCACATACGAAATTTGGTTGAAATCCAACTGATAGTATAGAAGTTACATGTATTTAAAAATTGGTACTATCAGCAGGCTTATAATCATGTTGGTAGAACTGACGTATATAAGTTACTCCAAATTAATCTAAAATGTCAGAATATTCGTGCGCATAGTTTAAAGCTATTGGCTTGCATACTTTCTGATATATAGGTATTTGGATAAAAAAAAAATAGAGAGAGCAATTTTCAACAGTTGACAGCCCTGGTGGCACTTAAGAATACGCTCAGTCATATCTGTTTATGTACAGATGTTACATACAAAATTTGGTTGAAATCCAATCGATAGTGTAGAAGTTATATGCATTTAAACATTGGACCTATCAGAAGGCTTAAAATTATTTTAGCAACACTGTCATGGTTGGCCTCCTGGAAATTAAACTGAAATAGTCTTATCTACATGTGTGCCAATTTTGGAATAGCTCCCATGCATATCTTGCGAGATATCCAACATGGAGCTCAAATTTCTAGTGCGTTTTTTCAGCAGTTGGTAGCACTGACATCATTTTCAAATATGGACGTGAGATATTCCGGTGCACATCTTTACTCATACTAAATTTGGTTTTGATTGCTGCAGCCGTTTAGGAGTTGATAGGGGGGGACACACACACAGCCAGACAGACAGACACACATTTTCCCGGATCGATCTCATAAGTCTACTTTTTCCTCATTTTTGCAAAATGTGAAAAGTAGGCTAAAAACACCAGTCCAGTGGAATACAAACACAACAAATACAATAAAGAGGCAAGGCTTACATTAAAATCGCACTCAGTTTATTCAAAAAAGTGGCAGACCCCTAACCACTTCCGAGAGGTGAAAACGGCTAGTCCATGCTAACAATGTTCATAATAATTAATTCGTCTCCATGCGACAATCCTAACAAATTAAGCCTCTCGAAGTCCTACCCAAAGTGGAAAAACGAAGAATGCAATGTAAGAGAATGACACGTAGATCTTCCCTATCCAATTACTTCGGAGATTCAATAATAGTAATAGTACAAGAATGATTCTTCAGCAAGGTGAGTTATTTACTTGTTTACAATGCAAGATATTAGTTACATTTAAAGCATAATAAATGTAAAGCTACGCTATGATGGTGTCATCTCCAACATTTAACGTTATAATCATTTAATCTAATGCCCATCGTCGTTAATCATAATGGCAACGATGTAAACGAGAAGCGTTTTCATCCAAAATTTATTTCCAAGCTAAAGCTATGCACATTCTGAACCTAACAGAAAGTATGAAAATCTATCCTAGTTACAACACAAATGAATAACATGTAAACACTCTTAAATTAGATGCGCAATGGGCGCCACTACAGTTACCTTCCTACATCGCAAATTCACTCTTTGCGAATTTGGGTCATGTTTGTGTTGGGAGAGAAACGTTATGTAGGCGATAGCATGAATTAATACATGTCTAACATCGCATCATAAGCTTAGCTACCGCGTTTAAACACGTAACTATCTGACTGTCGTCGCTCAATAGGGGAAAGCTATATTTGTATTTAAAATGAGACGAAGAAACAAGTCTAAGTTATGGTCATCAAGATTCATTTAAGTTTATGGTTTTATTTAGATTTCATTAGAGTTCCTAGCTTTTGGTTTATATTCAGTTTTAGTTGAAAAACCCTGATATTTGATTATTACCTTCTTATTTATCAGATTAGTTTATTCCTATCAGTTTCATTGTATTTTTATTGTATTTTTAGCCTACTTTTCACATTTTGCAAAAATGAGGAAAAAGTAGACTTATGAGATCGGGCAAATGTGTGTATGTCTGTCTGTCTGTCTGTCTGTCTGTCTGTCCGTCTGTCTGTCTGTCTGTCTGTCCTTCTGTCTGTCTGTCTGGCTGTGTGTGTCCCCCCCTATCAACTCCTAAACGGCTGCAAAAATCGAAACAAAATTTGGTAGGAGTAAAGATCTATACCTGAATATCTCACGGCCATATTTGAAAATGATGTCAGTGCTACCAACTGCTAAAAAATCGCAATTGAAATTTGAGCTCCATGTTGGATATCTTGGAATGTATGAATGGGAGCTATTTCAAAATTGGCACACGTACAGACCATAATATTTCAGTTTAATTTCCAGGAGGCTAAACATGGCAGTGTTGCCAAAATGATTATAAGCCTCCTGATAGGTCCAATTTTTAAATGCATATAACTTCTATATTATCAATTGGAATTCAACCAAATTTCGTATGTTGTATGTGTACATTACCAGATATGACTGAGCGTATTCTTAAGACCTACCAGGGCTGCCAACTGTTAATAAATGCTCCTAATTTATTTTATCCAAATACCAATATATCAGAAAGTATGCAAGCCGACAGCTTTAAACTATGCACACGTATAGTACCTGGCATTCTATATTAATTTGGAGTAACTTATATACGTCAGTGCTACCAACATGATTCTAAGCCTGCTGACAGGTCCAACTTTAAATACATGTAACTTCCATACTATCAGTTGGATTTCAACCAAATTTCGTATGTGCTATGTGTACCATAACAGATATGACTATGCGTATTCTAAGGAGCAACCAGTGCTGCCAACTGTTAATATGTGCTGTCCCTATTTTTGTTACCCTAATATCAATATATCAGAAAGTATGCAAGCCAATAGCTCTAAACTTTGCACACGTATAGTACCTGGCATTCTAGACGAATTTGGAGTATCTAATATACGTCAGTGCTGCCAACATGATTCTAAGCCTGCTGATAGGTCCAATTTTAAAATGCATGTAACTTCTATTCTAACTAACGGATTTCATTCAAAATTGGCACAACAATATCTCATATCATTTCAGATTATTTCTGACCAATACATGCATGACATTGTTGCCAACATGATTTTACGCGCGCTGTTAGATCCAATGTTTAACTGCATGTAACGTCCATGCTATTCATTGGACTTCAACCAAATTTTGTATTTTGTACCTTAAGAGACGGAACTAAGAATATATTCAGTCATCAGGGCTGCCAACTGTAGTGCTCTATTAGGATACATTATGCCAGGTATACAGTATTTCGAACTAATTGGAAATTTCGATATTAGCAACTTAATTTCGTCATTATTCTAGATAGGTTCATATTCTGTAGAATAATCATTGGCATGAAAAGTAGGCTGTATAGTTCTTCACGGAACTTCTTGTTAATGACCATGTTAAATTCGTATAGTGTAAACAATTGGTGTCCCAAGCATCCAATACAAACACTTCAGTAGTGTGTTTGAGCCGGTTCAGATCCCACCACCACCACCGCTCCACCGCTGGAATACTAAAATGGCAATATCTCGCGAACCAATCAGGCTAGAGACTTGTACGAGGTGTCATTGAACTCGGGCTGACACCCCCTTTCCAATGGACAACATATTTCCACTACTAGAATAAAACCTACCCCTACTAGAGGGTGAAATTGTAATTTTTTAGAGAATCTCTCTTTCCAATTGCAACATGTGAGAGTTTGAATGCCGATATGGAATGAAACGTTGTTCTACATAAAGTGCATGTGTTCGGTGGATAGCCACTATGAATTAACATGCTTGTTTTTTTGTTTTTACGCATGCCCACTCAGGGCTTTTGTAAGAGGGTGGGGGAGTGGATCCCTATGGATGGGTTATTGTTGACAGGTCATTGTTGACAAGTCATTGATGACAGGTCCTTGTGGACGAGTCCTTGTGGATGAGTCCTTGTTGACAGGTCCCTGTGGACGAGTCCTTGTCCCTTTGGACTGATCCCTTTGGACGGGTCCCTTTGGCCTGGTTCCTACGGACGAGCCCATGAATTTATTTAAATTATGTCAAAGGGCCTAACTACATTTGTGTGTGTTGAATTGACGTTGTTCACCACTACTATAATGGGATAACGATATGAAAGGAAAGTGACGAAATACATGTGAACATACAAGGGATCTAACTTGGTGGATGGATGTGTTCTAACGAGTCATTTGTAGTTGAAAGAGAATAATACATGTTCTTAAGATGTTAAAACTGAGGAGATGGCACGTGCAGTAAGACGTCTTGTTACTTCCTGTGTGTCATATTACAGACATGGCAGAGAGCTCGCAGATCTGTTGCTATGACTAACACTGCAGTAATTTGAAACCGCAAGTGTTCATTAAGACAATGGATGATGATCATGCAAAGTTAGCAGTTATTGGATATTACACAGGTGTTCCTTCCGGTGTCATGTTGCTGACATACCAGAGAGCGCACACTGCTGTTGCTATGACTGACGCTGCAGTAATTTGAAACCCCATATGTTGATTAAGACAATGGGTGATGATCATGCAAAGTCAGCAGTCATTGGATACCACACAGGTGTTCCTAGTGTACTTTGGACTCTCAACTGTATTGGGGAAAGGAATTGCAATGATCTGCAAAAAACTGCTGACACGAGCGATGAGAGTTTATATAAGAGGGGTGTCATATATCTCCCTACTGTCAGTCTTTATTACTCGCTTTGAGTGAACAGTGCTCTATTACTGCTCAAGAGTTGTAAAAAAAGCCGTTTTGGTAGAAAATCATTAAATTATTTTGCAAGGTAAGTACTTATTATTAATGGATTGTAGTCTTTTATTACTAATTGATGTTGAAGTTATTGATTGGAATGTATTTATTGATTGATTGATTGATTTGTTTACAGATAATTGGGTAACTGTAGGTTACCAGATTCCTTCAATCTGTTCATTCAGTGACAGTAGTTGATCAATTATAAAAAGTTAAGTGCCCCCCTCTAATTTTCCAATGTTCACCACTACATGTTAGTGAAAATGGTATATTTGGCAGTAAAAAGTTGGAACTACTTGACCATGGTGCCTAAAGCTAATTTTGTAGGTTAGATTTTGATTACCGCTCTATTAAGTCTGAATGGTCATTGCTAGGTGTCAGTGACAGAGGGAATATTTAAAGACTTAACCTCAGTTAACCTAACATAACCTAACTTTACCTAACTTAACCTTGTCACGTGACATGTTTTACAAGTTTAAACTTGTTTTAAGACTGGCTATGACGTCACACTTAGCTCACTTAACTGACGATCGCTGGTTTCTATCACGTGACATGTTCTACAAGTTTAGACTTGTTTTAAGACTGGCTATGACGTCACACTTAGCTCACTTAACTGGCGATCGCTGGTTTCTATCACGTGACATGTTCTACAAGTTTAGACTTGTTTTAAGACTGGCTATGACGTCACACTTAGCTCACTTAACTGGTGAACGCTGGTTTCTATCACGTGACATGTTCTACAAGTTTAGACTTGTCTTAAGACTGGCTATGACGTCACACTTAGCTCACTTAACTGGTGAACGCTGGTTTCTATTACGTGACATGTTCTACAAGTTTAGACTTGTTTTAAGACTGGCTATGACGTCATACATAGCTCACTTAAATGGCGACTGCTGGTTTCTACCACTCTATCAAGTTCCAATGTTCATCGCTAGGTGTCAGTGACAGTGGTATATAGTAACCTCAGTTAGAACTACATGAAGTTAAACTTGCTAGGAGTTCACAGATCGATTTAAATACCCTGCTATAACCATTGAATGGAATATAATTAAACTATTTATATTGTACTTTTGTTTATCATTTATTAACATTTATGATTTCTTTCTTTTATAGATAACTTGGAAAGTAATAATCATGTTCAAGTGTGGTGACTGTAAGAAACAGTTCTCAAGACCTGACAGCCTTCAACGACACGCAAATGCTAAACATGACATTAAAATGTTTGTGTGCAGTCATTGTGCTACAACATTTAACAGACAGGATAGTCTTGGACGGCATGTAAATCTAAAGCATGTCAGTTCAGCACCATTTTCGTGTTCAGTTTGCGATCTTGGATTTTCTGCTGTAAAGCGATATCAATCCCACATGGTTGAAGTGCATGGAGAACAACAGGAATTGAAATCTGTAAAACCATTAACTAGCACGGAACCTTTAAATGAATGTGATGCTCAAAAGCGTAAACGTTCTCAAGATTGTGAAAATAGTTATGCATCAAAAAGAAAGAAGGATGGTGAACCTTCAATAACACATTGTGATGTATGTAATATTGATATACCTTCTTCAATCATTCATGGACATTTACGCAGTATTCAACATAAAAATAACGCTTGCCATGAAAGAAATTCTGGAAATATTCAACAAATCGGTAGTGCATTTAAAAGTCGAATTGCTAGTTATAGACTTCATAGTGAAGAAAAAACTCAAAGTATTGAATCATTTTTAAAAAATGTTCAACCTACTGTGTTTGGCTTGGTAGTGCCCCCGTAATTGAATTATGTAGAGACCACGGTGGCTATATTTGAAATTATGGTTAGAGTTATGGCTGTCATAGTTATGACGTGGGTAGTCATGACGTAAGCACGGATGACGTAAATGTTATGCCAGCAAGCTACTTGAGCTGAGATTCTCAGTGACGTCAGCATTTTAGTCCAGAATGTTCCAAGATGTACGACGCAGTCGCAGGAAACGAGGAATTCTACTGAGGAAGAAACTATGCTATTGGAGGAGAGGCATGAACCAATGAACGATAGTTTAAAGGAAGACGGAGATTGCTGAAACTATGGTATTTTTATGACTTTGGAATGCAGAATTGTGAAAATCCATTTGCAGTAAAAGCATTGATTTGGAATTTTGATGAAATTTATTTTCAGTTTTTGAATTTTGAAAATCCGTCATGTATTAACGAAGTTGGAAGTTCTAGCGATGACGTAGTATCACGCTTTGGAAGGGATGGTAACGCCCCTCGAGAAGGTAATAAAAGGGCTTGCGCAGAAGAAAGGAGCCTCTTCTCTTCTCTTCTCTTGTCTTTCGTTCACCGATCATTCTGAGATCTAATGCTCAGATCATCGAAGTATTTGTGAAAGTCAGTTTCTTATATATTCAATATAGTGAGACATCAAAGTGAACAGCAAGTGAAAAGAATCGTTTTTATAACGCGTGGCGAGGCCACTATAGTAACGAGATACAGGTCAAACTAGGTGAAGTTGAAACGGACCTTAGAAAGCTTATAAAAGTTTAGCTTCAAACAGTTAGCGGTCTACGATAACATAATTGTATAGTGCAGTACTACATGCAATTCTAGAGAAAAGCTGAACAATTTCGACCGAGTACTTCAAAAGATATCAGCAATTTAATACGACTGGCAAAAGTGATTATCTCGCCACTAGAGAAACACTTTTGTATAAGCCAGAATCAAAGCAAGGCTGACGCTGTGAGTGGAGTAGAAAGACTTCAGATTGCTTGCTTACAGAACGATACAGTATAATGGAGCATTTGAATACGGCAGTTTGTTCTTCTGACATTACAACTGAAGTGCAAATGGAAGGCTAAGAAGGCTTATTGCAATTGGGACATACTTCAATGGAGTAAGATAGCGACATGGAACTTCGCTAATTGCTATTCCACACAAGCGAACATGCGGTGAATACCATCTACACCCATGTTTCGTAAGTGAAGGCTGAATACCATCGAACAGCCATAGAAACAATTTCATACTCTGAATATGAATAATTTCTTCGGAAATTTCTACAAAACGTCATGATGATTGTCTACTGGAACTTCAGGGAATTTTTCAAGAGAGGTCAGGGTAGTCCCGACTCACAATGAAGATTATTGCCGGAAGGATGTCTATTCGTTTTCGAGGAGCAGAGCGATTCACGGAGAAGGAAGCAGTTCGATTCTCCGAGGGTGCTATTTCCTATTTCGAGGATGGAGCTCAGCTTTAACGTGGTGAAATGGATCCATCAGCAGTCTTCTTTGGGGAATTTTCCTCTGGAACGTCAATCGGCAGATAAGGTAGTCGTGAACGTTTATTGTATTTGAGTAACCTAGTAATGTTTGAGCAACCATTTTTCCCATATTTTTTATCCTCATGTATTTTGCCTTATTTTCTTGTTGAGATTCTTATTCTCAGTACACCATGATGAGTTTTGCATTTTTCGACGATTTATTAAGACATTGTTATGTCATGGGCATAGTTAACGATTTTGAATCAGTTGAGACTGATAGTTGGATTTTTCAGTAATTAATATTTTTGTAGTCACGATTTGACTGTAAGTTAATGATTTTTATGGCAGATTTAAATTCAGACAGCGTGTCACTTTATTAAAGTAATTCTACCCCAGTTTAATTACTTTGAACAATTTTCTGTCATCATCAAGAAGGAAGAACATTTAAATGATTTTAGAGCGTTAAAATCTTACGTTATCGACGATCTTGGAAATACTAGTCGTTATTTGTATTGATTGCAACACAGACATTTATCGTCAGTTATGAATGAACATTGCATCATAGACATTTTTGTGAAAGAGTAATGTTAATAATGAATTATTGAATGCACTAAAGTCAAGTACTTTTGTTAGGAGTTTTTCTCAATTAGAGAATTATATAACGATGTTTGCATTCCCCAGTCTAATTGGATTCTATTCGACTACTTTGCAGTTTAGTCGCACTTTATTTGAAGATAGTATTTTCATACTACAATTTCTTTTAAGATGTTAGTCTTAAATTTGATAGACCAGATAGGCGTATATAAGCGTATTCACTATTAAATTTGTTTGTGATTGGCAAGTTTTGACTTCATTTCAGTTCATGAATGAAATCTACGAAGGTTAAATAGAAAAACAGTTTTGAAACAATTTATGATTATAAAATTTTTAAGTGGAACTATGAATGTATAATCGCTAGTGCAGCGCGTGTTGAAAGTCGCTGAAATATAATGCCCTTGAATATGAAGGAAGTTCCCACAGGAATAAATGTTAAAGAATTATTTGTGGAAGTTTTGTAAGTGATGTGAAAGTTGTAAATGCCATATAGATTAATATATGATGATTTTGGGCATATTTTAATGCAGATTGTGCATTAACTTGTTAGCGAAGGATTTTCCGCTGGAGTAAGATTGTTATAGTTCGTTGAAAATTAATCAAGTGATTTACTGTTATAATTAACACGAGTTTTGAAAGAATTTGAGACAAGATGTTGAATGAAGGCTGCCGTCACAAATCATTATTAAAAGAACTTTATTAAACCGGATTGTGACATTAACATGTATAACTAACCTTCATTGGTCGATTATATTAAACAGGATTATAAAATTACCAACCAATTGAACATGTGGCTAATGTATTTATTAAATTAATAATTTAAACAATTTAAATGTTAATATTGTAAATAATTGTTGTAAATATTTTTGAAAATAATATGAAACGAGAGTGATGTTAAAGGCGTGCTTATAATATTTTTATTGTCTTTGACAAATAGTATAAACAATTTCTAATTGTTATAAATAATTTATGTGATTTTGTTATAAACATTTAAGAGCTAATTAAACATTTGGATTGAAGTTAACAAGTTTAAGAAATTTATGTAATGATCCATTAGGATGTGATCAAAATACTTGAAAGATTTGCGTAAATATAATGTGAGTTGTCTTGTAAGACATTTAAAAGCTTGAGAGTGCAGGCTGGATTCTTACGTAACATAGCGTGTGAAAAGGGAGTGCATTTGACCAGTATGCGTCAGGCTGGAAGGTAGCCCGCAGCTGTGTCAACATATGGTTTTCAGAGAGTGAGGTCGTACACTCCGGCCTTGCGACTATAAATATCATTCTCTTGTTTATTAAAAGGAAACAAATGCTCTATATATGTCACACCCTGACGTCCTTTTCCAATCCAATAGTGTTATGAATATTACGTTATTTGGAGCTCTTGGGAGCTAAAATGTTTTATATCATGTTGTATAATAATTTTGCAAGTCCTACTGGAGGACGTAGTCAGATTGACTTGGGCTACTGATAGCCACGTATAATTTGTTGTGTTAGGAAAATCAGACCCTTTATTAGAAATAAAGCTTTTGTACAGTTCAAAGTTCTCGTCTTCGTTTCTGGTTCATTTTTAAATGTCATGGCGGAGATTATTGTGTGAACAGACTTTTAGTGATCCTGTTGTCAACTCAAACCCCGAGATAATTAAGAGGTAAGCAACGGTAAGTATGCACCCCCGTCTATTTTGGTGTGTTCCACAATGATTTCCTGTGAATTTCTGTGCTCTTATCTCGATAGTATCTGTCAGTGCCATTTTCATTGATGTAACTGTGCCGGTGCGATTGATAATTGGCAATCCGATTGAGGGGGCGGATTTCTGACAGCCTACTATCCAGGTAAACGGGGACAGTAGGTAATGTTTCATTAGAACATAAAACAATTAAAATGAATTTTGAACTTTTTGGACTCTATGTAAAAACTGGGAGCGAAGGTGAAATTACGGATATCAAATCTTTTAATACAAAAAACGTAATTGTTAGAGAATCAACTAATATTAGTGATATATATCAAAATATTTCAAGTGCTATCATTGTGAAGAGTGAAGAGTTCCAGGAAAGGGAGTCAGGCTGGGCGTTAGTTGAAGTACTTTATTTAGAAACCAACATGAATAAATATAATCCCCTTCGAGCATCATCATCATCATACGTTGATTTGCCAGGATGGATCAAACGTAAGCATGCTTGTGTAAACGTTATGAATAATGATGACGCATGCTTTGCATGGGCTGTAACCTCAGCTCACCATCCAGCAGTGGGACATGTGGAGAGAACATCATCTTATCCTCACTATTCTTCAGTGTTAGATTTAAAAGAAATAGAATTTCCTATGGCGATAAAAGACATTCAACGTTTTGAAGAGCTGAACAATGTAAGTATTAATGTTTATGAAATTGAAAATAAGAGTATAGTTGGTCCTCTATATTATACTCAGGGAAAAAAGGATGCTCATGTAAATTTACTTTACATAACCGAAGGTGAAAATGCTCACTATTGCTGGATAAAACATTTAAGTAGACTTGTCGGTAGTCAGCTATCAAAAAGAGAACATAAGAAGTGGTTGTGTGATGGCTGTTTGCTACATTTCCAGAAAGAGGACCAACTAACTCAACATCAAAAATGGGGGTGTAATCATGTGTGTACGGTATTACCGACTCCTAAAAATAACATTCTAAAATTTAAGGATTATGAGAAACAGCTTCGAGTACCATTTGTTATATATGCTGACTTTGAAGCTTTGCTAAAACCATTTAATACATGTTCATCAAATCCAGCCCAACCTTTCACCAACACTACTCACATTCATGAACCTTTTAGCTTTGCATATTATATTAAATGTAGTTATGATGACCCTTTAAATAAGATTGAGCTCTATAGAGGACCTGATGCACCTAAAGTTTTTATGGAAAGGCTTGAGAAAGATGCCATTCGTATATCCTCTATTTTAAATACGATCATTCCAATGGAGCCACTAACTTCCTCAGAGCAAATGAATTTTGAAACTGAAACTAATTGTTTTATATGTGGTGAATGTTTATATTCAGACAGGGTTCGCGATCATGACCATTTAACAGGAAAATATCGTGGTGCTGCTCACCAAGAATGTAAATTAAATTATAGAGTAAGTAAATTCATTCCGGTCATTCTACATAACGGTAGCAAATACGATAACCACTTTATTGTTAAAGAATTTGGAGCTTCAGATGTGAAAATTGATGTGATTGCAAATAATAAGGAACAATACATATCGTTCACAAAATACATCAAAACTAGCAATAAAAAAACCATTAAACTGCGATTTTTAGATTCATTCCGCTTTATGCCGAGTAGTCTTGATAAGCTAGCTAGTAATTTAAAATCAGATCAGTTTCATGAAATTCATCGTGTCTTTCCTAAAGAAGATGATTTTAATTTGATTCGTCAAAAGGGTATATTCCCTTATGAATATATTAACTGTGTGGAACGTCTTGAGGAGTGTTGTTTACCACCGAAAGATGCATTTTACAGTTCCTTAAACACAAGTCATATCAGTGATCAGGAATATTTACATGCACAACGTGTATGGACTCAGTTCCACATTCAAACTTTAGGAGAATTTTCAGACATATATTTGAAGACAGATGTGTTATTATTAGCAGATGTTTTTGAAAATTTTCGAAATGTTTGTATGAAAACTTATGACCTTGATCCTTGTCAGTATTTCACTGCTCCTGGGTTAAGTTTCAGTTCAATGTTGAAAAAAACGAAAGTAAATTTAGAATTAATGACTGATATAGACATGATCAATTTTATAAAATCATCAATTCGAGGTGGATTAAGCCAATGTAGTGGACGGTACTCTAAAGCGAATAATAAATGCATGCCTAGCTACAACCCTTGTGAAGAGTCAAAGTATATTGTCTACCTCGATGCAAATAACCAATATGGTTGGGCTATGAGTCAATATCTACCACTGAAAGATTTTCGCTGGCTGACAGAAACTGAAATTGATGTCTTACATGTTGACACTCTTAATGATAACGATGATAAAGGATATATTTTAGAGGTAAATCTTGAGTACCCTAAAGAGTTACATGATGATCATAATGATTTACCATTTTGTCCTGAGAATATGAAATCTCCATACATCTCATCACGAACAAAAATGTTAATTGCTAATGTAAATGATAAATGTAAATATGTAATACATTATCAAAACTTGAAACAGTGTCTACAGCATGGATTAAAATTAACTAAAATTCATCGCGTATTGCAATTTCATCAGTCAGCATGGCTCAAACCGTATATTGATCTAAACAATCCTTTAAGAACACAGTCAACAAACGCGTTTGAAAAGGATTTTTATAAACTCATGTATAATAGTGTTTTTGGAAAGACTATGGAGAATGTTGATAAACGAGTTGATGTAAAGCTGATAACAAAGTGGGAGAATGATGGTAAAAGGTATGGTGCGAGCAACTTAATAAGCAAGCCTAACTTTCATAGCTGTTCAATTATTCATGAGGATTTAGTTGTAATACAAATGAATCGTCTTAAAGTAACTTACAACAAACCCATATATGTGGGTTACACCATTCTGGAATTGTCAAAAACACTTATGTATGAATTTCACTATGATTATGTAAAGAAAAACTATTTTGATAATGCTAAATTACTCTACACAGACACACATTCTTTTATTTATGAGTTTCAAACTAATGATTTTTATGAGGATATCAAAACTGAGCTAAATAGGTTTGATACAAGTGACTATCTAGAGGATAATATTTACCATTTACCTCTAGTAAACAAAAAGGTTCTTGGGAAATTTAAGGATGAATGTGCTGGTGTTATTATAGACACCTTTGTAGGCACAAAATCTAAATCATACAGCTATATGACAATTGATGATGTAGTAGTAAAAAATTAAAAGGAGTGAAAAAGAATGTTGTTAGTAAAGAGTTAGATATAAGTGATTATAAAAACTGTATAGTTAGTAACCCACCTGTATTATATAAGAAAATGTGTGTATTTAGAAGTAAAAATCATCAGCTACATACCAATTTGTTGAACAAAGTTGCTTTAAGTAATGAAGACAACAAACGATTCATTATACCCAACACATTTAATACTCCTGCTTGGGGAAACAGTCGCATTGACGACTATTACTTTACTTAAGTCTAATGATCACTATATTGTAATATTTGTAGTGTGTTTTATATTGTAATATTTTTTGTAAAAACTGTAAGTAGAATGTATAATGTTAGGCTACTGTAGATTAGTAAAAATAAGATAAGTAATACATTTTAGTGTAAAATGTTTGCTTTTGTATATTATGAAAAAGATTTTAAAAAATTTA
Organism: Meconema thalassinum; assembly: GCA_946902985.2. Lineage (NCBI taxonomy): Eukaryota > Metazoa > Arthropoda > Insecta > Orthoptera > Tettigoniidae > Meconema > Meconema thalassinum. Next base: position 436,889,495 of record OX336393.1, on the reverse strand, counting down.
CAAAATGTGTGAACTAAACAAGGGGAATGTAAAAAATGTAAAGTGGAAATTGTAAATATCCATGTGTGAAAAAGTGAAATGGCTATCACCATTTTAAAATTAAAAAGACATTGTGATCTGGTAAACCTTGTTTTTTATTTCACATCAACAAGAATGTACAGAATGTGTAAACTAAACAAGGGAATGTAAAAAATGAAAAGTGGAAATTGTAAATATTCATGTGTGAAAAAATGAAATGGCTATCACCATTTTTAAAAATTAAAAGATATAGTGATTTGGTGAACCTTATTTATATTTCACACAAAAAATGTACAGAATGTGTGAACTAAACAAGGGGAATGTAAAAAATGTAAAGTGGAAATTGTAAATAATCATGTGTGAAAAAATGTAAAATGAAGAAATGACTATCACCATTTTTGAATTAAAAGACATTGTGATCTGGTAAACCTTGTTTTTATTTCACAACAACAAAAATGTACAGAATGTTTAAACTAAACAAGGGGAATGTAAAAAAATGTAAAGTGGAAATTGTAAATATTCATGTGTGAAAAAAATGAAATGGCTATCACTATTTTTTTTAAATAAAAGACATTGTGATCTTGTAAACCTTGTTTTTATTTCACAACAAAGAGAGCTTTACAAAAATAGAATACAAAAGAAATACCAATTCTCAATCCTTTTCAATGTCCGTGTCCACTCATTATTAACTTTCCTTTTATAACACTAATCACAATGACGACTGCCAACCTCTCTCCCACTGAGACATCACAGGATGTCAAACGTTGTTTAGCTTTTCAACGATACTTTATCCGCTACACGTCTTAATGCAGAATGACTGTGGTGATAAGAAAGGTGCATGCTTGATCCAAAGGATTAATAGGTATATCACTATGCTGCAAAGGTTCTTCAAGACAAGTTCCAGGACTACACAAATAATAACCAGGTAGGTAGATTTCAAAAGTCAAGTATTGAATTACTTTGTTAATGACGCCATTGCCAGTACAGGTCTGGCATATCCTTTTCCATTGATGGTAAAAAGGTTTGATCTTCCTCCTCTGTGGATGATGTTTGTTGTTGTTGCTTTTTTCTTCATCACGCCCGTGGAATGAGGAAACAAAGTCTTTACACTGACTTTTATGACCATGATACAGTTTGACTAGCTGACAAGTAGCACACTGTCGCATAGAGGGTATTTTTGCCATAGCCACTTGCTTATGGTGATCATAATCCGTACATGGTTGCAATTCACTTAACACAGGGTCTTGAGTCCATGATTTTGGTACATGTTGCCAGATTTCTTTCACTGCATTTGCTGCGACATAATAAATGAATGATTTTGGAAGAGCCAATAATTCTTCATTAGTAAAACTGTCTAGTTTCTTTTTACACACAAAGAACTTTCCAATCGCTTTATCGGTAGCATCCCCTTTCTCCATGGTATCACGTTGATGTTTACACCTCACTTGTAGAAATCTCACTGGTGTCATTCACAGGTAAACCTTTAGTTTTAAATTTTATTTAACAACTCCCAGCAGGCATTGGTGGTTAGCCAATGAAACAATTGCCACACCTGTGCCAGGGCTTTATGGGTAATATTGTCACAGGGGCAGCGGTCCATGAGTGTCTGCAGCGAGGGACAGCCCATGTCCATTAAATCGATACATTGACAGTAAGACGCCAAAAATTGTTGTAGCCATTGACGTTTTTCACTACCTTTCACAAATACTACATGGGCAGAAGACAAGTGAGCTTTCATGACTATGTCCAGGTGCTTATATAAAATGGTTCCTTGCTTCCAGTCTAGTTGCATATGAGTTTCAATCCAGTGGGTTTGTTTACGGTCTTTATCACACAACAAATCAAACGCATAAGGTGGTTTAAACACCAAATGAGTAGCTTGTGATATCCAAAAAGTGGAACAATCGATGATGGCCACTTCTTTAAATATAAATTTGTTATCTCCAATTTTAAACCCTTGACAGTCGACAATCAGTGTACGCAACATGTTCACTCTTGTCTGGATCAAGTCCAACTGACCACAGACTGACAATTGTTCAGTAAGGTGTACCCATGTCATTTACTTACATTCCATTCTAGTAAAAGAAAAGAAAAACATCGAGTAGTCACTATAAAGGTTAGGATATGACAGGGGGGGGGGGGGCATAAGAAATAATAATATAACAACAACAACCAATTTTTTTTTATTTCATTATTTTATTAGCATAACAAGTTTTACATTCTATTTTCATTCTAGGATAGAGGCGGTACCATCTCATACAACAAAAAAGTCTTTTGTGTTTATAGTGTCCATAACACCGATGATATCCCAATGTCTCTAAACTGGATGTTTTTAACTGTGAGCTGCTCACTGAAGCACTGCCGGCACCATAAAGTCCACACGTATCATAACTTTTTTCATCACTCAGAGGCATGAGTGAGGGGTAACTTGAATGCCAGGGTATATTACCCACCTCCATTCTGCACAGGTAGGGGCAGGCAGGTGACCTGCGCTGATGTTCCTGCATGGGTTCGTCGCTCTCTTGCCATTGGTCTAAGATGATGGGACAAAACACACATTTCACTTCATCTCTTCTTTTTAAATAGTAGAACCCAGCGGCTGCTAAGGCTTGAGGGTTTATAAAAGGCACCGGCCACGTCGCAAAGGTCTTGAAACGTTGTTCCTCAGATTTTAAATTCATGGATGTAACTTCTCTTGAGGCTTGAAAGCAAGACATGACTGAGTGGTTTGATGTGTGTTGGCCTGCTATTTATACACTTGTCACTTGGTTGGACAGTGGATAATAGTTGACTTGTTTGTGATGAATAATCAAACAGTAGGCCGTGGTATTGACTGGAACATTGTCATGCGTTTCAAAATCTAGTCGAATGTCAATATTGGATGGTTTGACAGACTCTTCCAAGTAGGAACAGTCAAAGACAATCAGTGGCGCCCTTGTCTTAAAAGCTTGGGGTGATAACATTGGACAATTCTCTTTTTGATAATACGACCATCTAAATTTAGAAAACAAGTCGTACAGGGGGGCAAACTTATTTTTTGAAAAATCTAAATCCAGCCCTTCATAGGGAAACACAGCACCGTTGAGGAAAAGACGTGCATTTCTCAATTGCAGGTGATCAAATTGCGTGACATCTTTGGTTTGTTGATACTTGCGATTCGTTTGAAAACCCACAATCATGTAGAGAGGTCTCTCTGTATAGCGGGCTGTTTTTATAGACCAACTGTGTGTGTTGGTGGTGGGCAATAACGGGTACTCATGGAGTGCCCAGCTTCTAAATTCCATGGGTAGAGGTATATCTCTTTTTACCATTTTGAGTATGTCCAGTTTTTTGCTATCGTTAAGGGTCACATGAGGCACTTTCCATAGCAAGCGTTGTAGTTGAATTTTTGAATCAATGGGGGCATTGTCGACTCCCTTGAGTGCATTATTATCACTCCTGTCTCTCACCAGATAAAGCACTTGCCTTGCGTTGACCACAATGCGCTGGTGATCTTCAGCAAAGCCTAAAATCAGTTTAAGAGGTAAATATCCAGTGAAGGTGCCATCGGTGTGTACCATCCAGTCATTGGTCGAGTCAGGGCACCAACCCGCCATGCAAAGTGTTTTAGCTTCTTCCTCACTATAAGAGGGATATAGTTTCATGACACTGGAAATACCCACATTTCGAGTGCTATCCACCACGATATCGTTAATGACATAACGTACTTCAGAAAACAGGAAGGCGAAAGCATGGTTGGCTAACTTGGATGTAGTGGGGGTAGAACCATCGGCTTTGGTGAGCCGACCCTCAATCTGAATAACACTTTCATGCGGTAGAGTGTAAATATCTTGGTTGTTGATAACAAATTGAATTTCATCATTGTTATTGAGTCCTGGTGTTTGAGCTTGATAAGAATGCAGATCAATTCTTACCACTCCTGGTTGCTCCTCGATGTGGTTCGCTACCTCTAGAATAGAATTCATCGCGGAGGTTAATGTGGTAACCCAAATGCTGTAAAATCTGCTTGTTCTGAGATGTTAACGTGTATTCACGTGGTAAACAACTAACACCATTCCTAGACGGTGCTATTGCTTTATATACAAACTTCATAGTGGTTTTAGCACCAACTTGTAAGTCACTGGTGTGGTAGAATCTAGATCAATGAGTTGTTGCTCTCTATTGATCAGTCTTAATGTTATATTACTAATACCATCGAAAGCCACAGAATGAAATAGCACCACTGGAGGGTTTTCACGAATAATATAGCCATTGGGCGATGTCACAATAAAGTCATAAAGTGAATGCGATGGTTCTTGATTGGTGTACACTTGGCTAATAATATTACACGTCACCGACACATGATGGTCCTCAATGAATTTCACTTCATGGTCTGATTCATGTTTTTTGTTGGGCTCCAACACACGTGGTTTAAATCCTAGTAATGGACCAATGGAATCGGGGTGTGTTTTAAAGTCAATGTTGAATGAGGAGAAAATACTGCAGCGATGAGTGTTAGTATTGCCTACAAGTTCAAACTTGTGCGTTCCGTCGAGAAATGACTTTAAACCATATTGATTGATCAACACCACATAAATGTGTTCATAAATGTCATCTATCGTGTATCCACCAGCGTTCAGGGTGAGCACAGAATCATCAGAGTAAAACTTGTTGTTCACATTTTCACGTATGTTGTATATTCGATTGTACGTTTCAAGAGAAACAAGTCCTAAACTCAATTCGATAGGTGGGTAAAAGTCTATACTCACTTCAGGTCCACGTCCATGCAGTGTAAACGTCTAACTTTCCACCGACATACTGTTGACGTTTTTGCGTATGTTGCGTCTTATATAAAAAAAAATAAACACAAACGTCCACACTGTTGGCTGTTAAACGTTTGCTCACGTTTCACATTATAATATATCTTGATCCTGTTTCCAAAATAGGCCACTAGTTCCATGGGCGGGGGCAAATTCCCAAAACTGTCAAAGTACCATACAGAAGATCCCTCTTTGACATAAGCTATATAATGTGTTCCAGGTCCTCGGTGATCATCCAAATTGTCAACAGCACATTCATGTTTCCAGGGTTGTGAGGGTAATTGGTTTCGCATAAACACACCTCGAAAATGAGAAAGCTTCAGTTGCTTAGCATAGCTTTCCACTTGCTGATGCGTCAGGGCATGTCTTGCTATGGTTGAGGTTAAAGATGTTTTTATTTTATTTCGAAAAGGTGAAATTCCAAATCCTTGTTGATAAAAGGCTGGCTTCAAATTGACATTTCTAGCCCCCATAGCAATGGCCTCCATTGTTTCATTGTGTCGCTGACTTTCATTGAGTTGTTGCTTGCCCTGTTGCACGGCTTTAATGGTTTTTGCCACTGCACTGGCGCCGCCTAAAAGTGAACCTAGAGCAGCCAGACCAGCGAATAATGCAGGTAAAAATCCCGCTCGTTTGGGGACGGGGATCACTCGCCCTTGTTTTGAAACCTGTCGCTGACGTTTTGGAATAACATGTCTCTGTGCTACTCGAAGAGCTTTCCTTATGGTCAACACATTATTTTTTCTTTTTTTTTCTTTTGCAAGGGCTTGACCACGAATGTCATAAGCCCAGGCTTTGCCAAGGACAGGCTCATATTTTTTGTCTTTCTCACCACATATCTTTGTTTCACCATGATGATGATGACCAACAACCTTTCACAAGAAAGTTTAAGTCACAACTAACATTAGATTGTTATTTCATGGCTGTATATTCCAATTCTACATAAAGTGGGAAATCATTTATGGTTTTTCCAGCTTGCTTTTCATTCCATGTCAACAGGAGATGAAAGGATAATTCGTCTCCTGCATTGACCATTCATGGTTATGGACCAACATCCTATGACCATTTATCTCTATTTGTAAATGGTTCTCATCAGGTATGGCATATTTGATGTGAATGGTTCCATTATAGTGTAGTCGATAGTGGCTTAAACCCGAAGCAAACACATAGGTCAAGTGCTGGTCATGAACTAGCGGTATATGGTTTCTCTCATTCACAGGTTTTACATTTGTCAGATGCACTAAAAATACAGATGGGATAAATTTATAAAGACTTTTCATTTCATAGGTCACGTATCGCTTGGTACAGACATCATCATCTTCTTGTGGGTCTTCCACGTGAATAATGCGGTGATGATTAGCGCTATAGCCATCCACCGTAAGCTGAGGCACTTTATCATAAAACTCATACACCTTGTTATCCACATACTTTTTTGTAGTAACGTCTGTAGACACTTGAGGATGTTTTACATGAGTTAACCGCTTTCCTTTAAAGTCATAATCTCCTTGTTTTGTGCGTGACACTACTGACCTATCCACATAGTGTTAATTAGCAGGATCTGTTTCTTGTTTAGGATCATGTATGGGAACAGACCTAGCTTTGACCATCAACGCACGTCCAAAGACATCCATCGTCAACCTGTAGTACGAGTCTACTGTTTATATGACGAGGCTCAGTGCGATGTATATAGACAGCCTGCTAGCCTCTCTAAGCCTTAGTTGAAATGAAGCTAATTAAGCAGCAAGAGTCATTCCCCGTGAGGGACATGGTTTCCGATCTCTGCCCCACATCACGTGAACAACGCCATGGTTCACTGTTTCCATCTTCCATTCGCTGCATTATTGTGGGACCTTCCGGCTGTGGAAAGACCAATCTTTTACTGACTCTTATTACAGCGCCCAGTGGTCTGTGTTTTCAAAATATTTATATTTTCGCGAAATCTCTCTACCAACCCCTCTACGTGTTTCTGGATCAAGTCATGTCTGGATTAAAAAATGAGAATATGGGGTATTTTACATTTTCAACGCAAGAAAATGTTATTTCACCGGATGAGGTAAAGCCTGATTCACTCATGATTTTCGATGATGTATCCACTGAACGACAAGGTATCATTCAAAGCTATTTCAGCATGGGTCGACACAAACATATCGATTGCTTCTATCTTGGACAAACGTATTCTAAAATGTCCAAACAGTTGATTCGTGACAATGCCAATGTCATTGTTTTATTTCGCCAGGACGTGAGGAACAGTCGTTACATTTATAATGAACATGTGAATCCGGATATGACCTTTCAAATGTTTACAGAATTGTGTGGCAAGTGCTGGAACACACAACGTCATGCCTGTTTAGTGATTGACAAACAAAGTGAACTCAAGCAAGGGCGGTATCGCTTAGGGTTTGATCATTTTATTGCTATTTAAGGCACTGTATCATTCCCTCTCAAGTCATTTGTCACGACATCATGGCGTTAGCAGAGAGTCAATTGAAAAAGCATATTATTAGAGCAAAAAATACTATTCGCCAAAAGTTTCGTCAATTGAAACGATCGCGTGCGGATCATGCTTTGTTTATTCAACAACATTTAGCACCTCCGCTAAAAGCTATGTTGAAACCCTCTTTCAAGCCATCTGAAACGCTACCTACCGTTTCACAAGCCAGTCAGACGCACCACGAGGACTCTGAGGAAGAGGAAGAGAAAGATGAACAGGAAGATTTAACTAGTGTTAGCGAAGTTGAGGATAATGAGGAACAAGTGTTTACGCCTCAAAAAAAGGCATCACCCCTTGCAGAATTTTTAAGAAAAAGGAAATCCTTGGCCATGGTCGAAACCCCTTGCCCTTCCAGATCGTCTCCATTTTCACAACTCTTGGCCACCCCTCAACATAAAGCTCAACTGAAAAACATTTTAATAAAATATTATGGTTCAACACTGGAACCCTATTTCACCAATCTATTTGTTGGAAACACAGATACCACATATGGCGTTCGCTATGAGAATGATAGTTTTAAAATTGGTGATTCATCGATTAAATTTAGTCGTACTAAAGCTGTCATTAAAAAGATCAACTATAAATTAACATCAGGACTGTTAAAGCTACTATTCTCTCGGACTCCCTCATCTCAAGATTATACGTCAGAGGACCTTAGTAAATATAAATCCATTTTATTGGATACCCATGCTCACAAAAGACAGTATGATCCCACTCAACAAGTGAATGCTAATATATCCCAAAAATATAAAACCATCATTGCAAAAATGTTCCCCACTAGTCAAAGTGGTCGTCGTAAAGTGTCCGCTTCAGGGGTGACATTTAAACCATTAAAACCCCTTGTGGATGTTACCTACTGGCACAATCCAAATAAACTCGTCCAGCGACTACAGCTGTTGCATGCTTCACGTCAAGCCGGTCATACCGGTCACGATTGGGAAATTCAAGAAATTGAGGAAGAACTTCGAAATGCCAAAATTATTGTTTAAGCCCTCACCCATTAAAATGGGTATTGCTCACGAGTTGCATCGTCCAGCTAGACGTCACTATCAGCGACTCAAGGTGATTTCACAGGGTGTGGATGAACTTTGGCAAGCAGACTTGGTTGAAATGATTCCCTATGCTAACGTTAACGATGGTGTACGCTATATGTTGACGGTCATTGATGTTTATTCCAAAATGGCGTTTGTTGAACCTGTGCGTCGCAAGTCTAGTCCACTAGTCACCAAAGCCTTTCAACATATTATTCAACAATCTAAACGTCAACCTCAGCTGCTACAAACCGACCAGGGAAAAGAATTTTTCAACAAGGAATTCTCCAGTTTTCTCAAATCTAAGGATATTCACCATTACACCACGTACAGCAATCTCAAAGCCAGCGTGGTCGAGCGGTTCAACCGAACATTGAAAACCAATATGTGGAAAGCGTTTACCGCTCAGGGCACTTATCGCTGGTTGGACTTGTTACCTGAGTTAGTGTCACGTTACAACGACACCAAACACAGAACCATTGGGACCAAGCCACGACTTGTAACTAAAAATATTCCACAACTGGATAAACTGTTTAACCCCATAAAAACAGCAGACCCTAAACGTCATCGCCTTAACATTGGGGACCATGTTCGTGTGAGCAAATTCAAGTCCGTCTTCGACAAGGGCTACACACCAAATTGGGGTACTGAACTATTTCGAATTCGTCAAGTCAACCTGAACAGTCCAGTCACCTATTTACTCGAGGACCTCAACCATCAACCCATAAAAGGCAGGTTTTATCTTCAAGAACTTCAAAAGACAGCGTTTCCTAAGCATTACCTTGTGGAAAAAGTGTTGAAACAAAAAGGAAATAAACTATATGTAAAATGGTTGGGATTTAGCTCAGCTTTTAATTCTTGGATTAATAAATTACATGTTGTGTGAACCTGTGTGTCTTGTATTTATTTATTTACTCATGTTGTACTTAACCTACAGTCCTATGTACAGTCCTCAGCTATGCAGGTATTATGAGCAATACATATTTCTTTCTCTCTTCACCTGTGTTCTCTCTTACACTGACTCCCCCCCCCCCCCCCTTCACCTCTCACCACTGTCAAAACAGGTTGTGACTTGTTAGCTCTTATCGTGCACGTGTACAGGTGAACACCTGTGTGTTAGATCATATTATACATGAACTTGCATTTTCTCACGTATGAAGAAAAACAGGATGTGACTTGTTTCACAAGGAGAATGCTAATAATGACATCTCACACGTGTTCACATGTATTTCGCCACTTTCCTTTCATATCATTATCCCATTATAGTAGTAGTGAACAACGTCAATTCAACACACACAAATGTAGTTAGGCCCTTTGACATAATTTAAATAAATTCATGGGCTCGTCCGTAGGAACCAGGCCAAAGGGACCCGTCCAAAGGGATCAGTCCAAAGGGACAAGGACTCGTCCACAGGGACCTGTCAACAAGGACTCGTCCACAAGGACCTGTCATCAATGACTTGTCAACAATGACCTGTCAACAATAACCCATCCATAGGGATCCACTCCCCCACCCTCTTACAAAAGCCCTGAGTGGGCATGCGTAAAAAACAAAAAACAAGCATGTTAATTCATAGTGGCTATCCACCGAACACATGCACTTTATGTAGAACAACGTTTCATTCCATATCGGCATTCACACTCTCACATGTTGCAATTGGAAAGAGAGATTCTCTAAAAAATTACAATTTCACCCTCTAGTAGGGGTAGGTTTTATTTTAGTAGTGGAAATATGTTGTCCATTGGAAAGGGGGTGTCAGCCCGAGTTCAATGACACCTCGTACAAGTCTCTAGCCTGATTGGTTCGCGAGATATTGCCATTTTAGTATTCCAGCGGTGGAGCGGTGGTGGTGGGATCTGAACCGGTTCAAACACACTACTCACTTCATTGGAATAAATATCAATTCCAATACCATAAATAGCACATCAGTGTGCTGATCAATACCACTGATCCGTTGATCATCTGCTATAGTAACGTGACAAAAACCGTACGCGTCGCCAGCCTATAAAGTACGAAAACTTGTACTAGCATCTAAGGGTAATCATATCCTACCACTGTAGAGCGTTTTTACATTACATGGTTCCTTTTTAAATCTATACAATCCAAGCTTGAGGATAAGGTTTAAATATAGCTGTCACAACAGCTGTATACTCTGAAGTTACAGAAAGGTGTCTCATTTACTCATATATCAGACCTGAGCGTCTGGAAATCTAGCATTTATAAACTTGGGTCTTTTGCTTACAGTCCTATAAAATGACCCGTTCTCTGGAACCAAGAACAGCCTGCTCAGCTCATCTTATAATGTTACAATTCATAGCTTGTTTGGCAGTCGTCTGCATGTCAAAAAAAATATTTGTTTCACTTCTCCACACTACATAAACTGGTTTTCAGGTAACAAGAATGTTAGTTATTCACTGGGAAAGCTCATGACTAGTTGAATAATTGGCCTTTCTTCATAATAGTTATATTTCAATAAAGCCATGGTGGTTACACTGAATTTATCGCTCTGGTTGCAATTTCACAGAATTTACACTGGTAGCGGTTAGCAAGATAGAATGGCCATGTGGTTTTTCCGCTCACAGAAGCTAACTTATGGCTTGTGCCAAAGTACACACTCAGAACTGATTGATTAAGTTCACTCGTGAATCGTTCATTGCTGGTTTAACACTGATGATGATAATCTCGCTGCATATGTAAGAAAAAAAACGTGGCTTAGCAGCGTGCTTTGTGCCTATGTTAAATTGTTAGTGAAAGATCACAAATATTCCGAATTGGCGATTACTGATGATCATAAACACACTCGGCAGTCATACTGCACATAATCACGTCTGTTTCTTCACCAGATTAAGTAGAATCACAGAGATACTCCTCGATTTATCGAGCACATTTCGACGTCAAGGCAGGACCATGCCTGTCAAAAATAGTACGTCACGCTGCAATCGTGCTTGCGATAAGAGTCGCTTCAACAAGATGCCGGATGGACTCTCTAGTGACTAGACAAGTGTGTGACTAAAAATATCTGCGGCATTCACTGGGGATTCTTTATATTCATGCCTCCTATTTATCATAAATCATATTTCTCTTCTGAGCATCCAAAATATTTACAACAGTGGTTAATAATCATGGGGGTTCACAAAATATTTACAACATAATATACTCTCGGCGCGGCAACTCATATTAGTCAAACGAGCGCTCTCTTGGCCTGCTCCATGGATGATGAATTCTTCATGAGCCAAAGAGGTCACATGGCAAATGTGACATCAGGTTCAGTATAGTAACCATGAGAGTCAATACACCAATCATTTATAAAACTCTTCACCGTACTTTTCATACAGTAAAGAGTGGATATAAGGAAAAACTTCTCAAAATGCATGCTAAAATAGGCGAGATATAAAAATTATCATAGAAGGACGACCAAAGCATATGTTGCGCTTCTCAATGTGAGACACAAAATTATGGGAGTCTATAAAGGGTCTCCGAAAACCACATTTTAAGGCCCTTAAATTAACAGTGTGTGTGATATTCCCAGAAAACTAACTTTGTTCTGATAAACTTATGAAAGAATGACAAACTGCTAACCATTCCAACAGTAACTCAATTGATAATGTCTGGTGTTAACACCAAACATCGTTCGAAGAACGGGTATTTCTGCTAGTAATTAATAAAAGTATATGAATTTATGCTTATTTCAGATATTGTTTGTTTTCTCTTAGGTACCCAGCAGCGTAGCCGAACGCTATAATTCACAATGTATGACTATAATGGGATTCTTCAAAATGGACACTTCAGGTTCAAGTCTCGACGCTAACACTGGCCATCCTGCCTGTGAACTTCTACAGTTTTTTTTTTTTTTCAATATTCACTTCAGTAAAATGTCAGGATTGTATCGTATCCGCGGCACCTAGCTTAATCCTAGACCCTGTATTATATACTGTACACTATTCCAGTCACCACAATAACATGCTAACGACTTAAAAAATGCACTTGTGTGTATATTTAGGCTTTCACGGCCTGATTATATAAATAATTCATATTTTTTGGGCTAATGCCGTGTGTATTTAGATTTGAACCATACGTTTCGGAGAAACCTTGCCTCCTTTTTTAATAGAAATCAATGTGGCCAAAGAAAGTATATCAATGAGATTACAAAAATTACAAAAAAATATAGATAAATTCCTAGGTTTGTCACCAGAGAGCAGCTGCCAGAAATTACTCTATGGACCATGGTAGAACGGCGGACAGAGTAGCGAGTAAGGAGAAGGTAAAGGGGGCGGGGTGAAAATATAGAGACTCCTCGAAGAATGAGGATGCACAAAAGAAAAGTGGGGGGGGGGGGGGAGGTGGGAGGGTTAGATGGATATAAGGAAACATAAACAAACAGTTTTCGGCACTATGACGAAAATTGGTCAACGTTTAGCATTAAACAAAGATAAATTGTCCCCAATACTACAACCTGGGGTGTATGAAGTCCCTTGTACTTGCGGAAAAGTCTACATTGGACAAACAAAACGGTCCATTGCAACTCGCATCAAAGAGCATCAAAGGAACATCCGTCTAAACCAACCTGACAAATCAGCTATAGCTGAACATGCCCTGTCTTCAGGGCACGATGTATGTTTCAAGGATGCTCATGCGCTTGCCCTTGTTAAGCAAAACTGGTCTAGAATTATAAGGGAGACCGCTGAAATTCGTAAAAATCCCAATAATTTTAACAGAGACTCTGGATATCAGCTAAGTGACACATGGCTACAAGTTATTAAGGATCTAGGAAGATAGTTCCTCTCAGTCTCTCTGTTCTTCACCTATTTCAATTTGTACTTTTTTCCTCTATGGCTACAGAGCCTGGATTTGATCTCTTTGTTCGTCACAGGAGGAGTTTCCATCTGTTTTTTCGCCGTTGCCTGTATGACGTTAGGTATCGTTCAGATACACTTCCCTTTGGTTTATGTTTCCTTATATCCATCTAACCCTCCCACCTCCCTCCCCACCCTTTTCTTTTGGACATCCTCATTTCGAGGAGTCTTTATATTTTCACCCCACCCCCTTTACCTTCCCCTTACTCACTACTCTGTCCGCCGTTCTACCATGGTCCATAGAGTAATTTCTGGCAGCTGCTCTCTGGTGACGAACCGAGGAATTTATCTATATATTTTGTAATTTTTGTAATCTCATTAATATACTTTCATTGGCCACATTGTTTGATTTCCATTGAAAAAGGAGGCAAGGTTTCTCCGAAACGTATGGTTCAAATCTAAATACACACGGCATTAACCCAAAAAATATGAATTATTTATATAAAAATACACTTGTCTGACGCAAAAGCAATAATGACAACAACTTTTCTTGGAGGTACGAGAGCATACTGAATAAGATAATATAAGATAAGATAAGCCCGTAGATCCCTAATGGCCAACGGCCTCCTACCAGATTGGTAGGGGATGGCTCAAGTAGCCTCCCAAAAGTAGCCAGTTCTTGAGAGAAGTAGGCTATTTCCTAAATATATATTGACACACATTAATACAAAATAAATTATCACTCATCCTTACTACGGTATTTACATTGTTACACTATTACATTGTTCTGAATTTCCTTCCATAGCTTTCCATCCCTGGCATTTCTGGTCCACGTAACACCTGCCTCGATCGAACCTACATTCGTCCGACCATCTGGGACGGGGGCGTCCTCTGCTTTTCTTGCCAGCACTTGGATCCCACATTGTCGTGGAGTAGGCCCATCTATCCTGGTGCTTTCTGGATATGTGTCTACCCCAGCGCCATTTCAGTTGCCGAGCTCTTGTTGCTGTGTCCTCCTATCCACTTCTTTTTCTCAGATCCGAGTTACTGATTCTGTCGCTTAGCTTAACGCCTAGGATTCTCCTTTCCATTTTCTGTTGACAGATCTGGAGCAGTCTTGTCTGACATTTACAAAATGACCACGTTTGGCATCCATATATTAACACTGGGATGACACAGCTTTGAAGTACATCGAATCTTAATTTAGGGCTCAGTGATTTTTCCATAAGGATGAAGCTTAGTCTCCAGAATTTTCCCCACGTCAATCCAATCCTCCTTTTGATTTCTCGGTCGCTTGTTTGTGTCATACTTATTGCTTGGCCTAAATATACATACTCGCTGCAATATTCCATAGGTATGGCATTCACTATGAATACGAATGTCAAAAATATATATATATATATAAAGCAAAGCCAACTCCGTACAGGGCATGGGGGCCCTGGGAGTAGTGGAAGGTAGAGGCTTCCACTTTGTGTTACATCGACACTAGATGGGATGGAGTTGTCAGCTCCACTCCCGGCCATCTTTGCTCCCAGGAATTACCCTGGTACTCATTTCTCGTGGAGGCTGAGTGAACCCCAGGGCTATTTGCGTTTCCGAAAGTGGTAGTTTTGTTTCTAAAATCCACTACCTGGGTGGGGATCGAACCCTCTCCCTTTCAGTTAGTACCGACTGTGCCACGCAGCCCCCTATTACGAATGTCTCCTGTTTCATTTTACTTGAAAATCGCTATAGGTATTTGAGTGAAATGAAAGGAGGTACTTATTTCACAACTTAATCGGGTCTTTTCTTTGTGAAAAATGAAAAATCCACAGCCTGCTTCCAGTCTCCGACCGGGTCAGGAATGGAATGAATGAAGCCCCCATCTAGCGGCGAGGATATGGACTGTGCCGGCTGCCGAGGCCTGACGCACCCCTCTGCGGTAATGATTAAATGAATGACAGATGCAATGAAATGATAGTGGAGAGTGTTGCTGGAATGAAATTTTGACAGGGAAACCGGAGTACTCGGAGGAAAACCTGTCTGCCTCCGTTTTGTCCAGCACAGATCTCACATGGAGTGACCGGGATTTGAAGCACGGACCCAGCGGTGAGAGGCCGGCGTTCTGCCACCTAAGCCACGGAGGCTACTCTTTTCTTTGTAATTATTCTAAATTATTACATAAGTATTTCTTCAAATAATTTCCCTGGCTGTCAAAACACTTCTATCTACTACCTTCTCGATACCGTCACTATAGAATGGTTCACATTGACTATAAAATCACATTACCATTTCTCTCTGCGCTGCATCGTCCGAATCAAATTGATGTCCTATTAAGTATTAAATTTTGGAAACGGTTGAAAATCCTATATCAACAAGTCAGGACTGCATGGAGGGTGATCAAGAACTGTATAGCCAGACATCCAGGATGCTACATCTGTCATTGCACCGGTGTGCGGACAAGCGTTGTCATGCTGCATATATGGACGAACTCTGACAATTCGCTCTTTCAGATTAAATGTATGGTAGTGGCTTTCTCCACACCTCAAGTATCCCAAAAGTCTATAAACATGACGTTCTCCGTCGATGGCACAGGTTTCACATTTTATCATTTCAAATGATCTTGTCGACTTCGTCGTTATGGTTGGGGTCCATCGGTATGCATTACGGACACGGACACGGACACGGTGACGGACGTGACGTCATGCAGCCGCGCGGGAAGTGACGTCATGCAGCTGCGCGGGAACGTGACGTCATGCTCACGCGGGGAGCGAGAACCAAACGCTAATGCTTATTGGAGTCTGTTGAAAGAGGCCTGGCGTCGAGCGACCTTTTAAAAATCAGAAACTTACTCCACAAATATGTAAATCAGTATTCTTCCCTTATTTCAGATACACTATTCATTAAACAAACATGTATGGCATAGTCATGACCCCTTCATGGAGTAGGCTATTGTCTAAATCTGGACACTCATACTACATCCTTACACGAATTCAAATTTACGGCCAAATTATCCTTCTGACAGGGAGGCAAAGGTTTCCGCCGGCTTGCCTGGGATGAAGGGCCACAAAACCGCTATCAAAAAGTACACAATTTACGCTTTATTCAACCAAACACATCTCTAATACAAGTACAAGAAACACATTTCTTCCCGTGACCCTTAAAGAGGTGCCCGCCCGGGAAGCCTAAGTTAATGGGTAATGCAGTCTGTTGAAAGAGTCCTGGGGCTTCGAGCAAAGCGAGAAACCCTCCTGAGCCTTTCTAACATGTGTAGCATTTGTAGCATGCGTCATTTGAAATGATACAACGTGTAGTCTTTCAGACTGACTGTGATTTTTTGGAGAAGCTTTGCGACGTAACTCTATGTATCTCTTGCTTTCGTGATCGAAGTGGTGTACTCAGCCATACTTCAATCTCTGATGAATGTTTATCGAGGGCAAATTTTATGGCGTTGAACATCTCGTAGCACGTTACCTCTGACTAACCGACATAATTCTGTCACGCCAAATTTTTATTTTTTGTGTTCTTATCATACTATGGAAGTAAAAGGTTAAATGATGAGCCTACGCAATAATTTTTATCTAATGGTACATATATCTATGGGTTACTTAGAGAACAATGCAACATGGCGACTATCCGAAGTTTCTAGACGGTTCTGAATATCTGCGATTCTATTACAGCAACGAAACTGAAATCTTGTATGTTGATAGGGACTATAAACATACGTTCATCAATGGGACTTTCAAACCCCGATGAACATAAATGCAACATGGTGGCGACGGGAAATTTGAATATTTATATGGATTCTTCTCGCCATTAAATTACCCGAGCGTAGTGAAACTTAACATGCTAAATGCTCATAGAAAGCTTAATATAGTGGCATATAATTTAATCCGATTTCTATGAGAACTTAAAAATGCTGGCAGTGCTAATATTTAAATATCACGTTTATATTTCTCGTGTCCTAAACAAACGATTGAAATATAGGTTTTTACACTATAATGATCCACGATTATAATATTCATCTGCTGGCATGAAATTCTGTAGCATTAATAAAACAATTCAACATTGCGTCCATACGATACATTTCCCCGTTCTCAATATCTCCGAAACTATTGATTCATACTGACATTTTGTATGGTGTTAAAAGACTCTTAAGTAAGTACATACTGTATATGGGACTTTCCAAATCCTGAGAAGCAAAATATATCATGGTGGCCAAATAATAATAATAATAATAATAATAATAATATCGCATGGCCTCGGGTGCCGGGTGCAAGCTTTGTTAATTGACACCCAGAGGGCAGCTTGCATGTCGAATTTTGACGTTCCATTGAACGCTATGAAAGTCAAGGAGGTTAGATTTCTAATCTCCTTGACACTACAGCGCTTTCTAGTAAAGAATGGAGGAACTTTATGTTGGCGGAAAATCCCGTGATTAATTTTGCCATTGAACACGGCCTACTGAAATCAAATGGGTTATTTAACATGCCAACAACGCACGACATCCAAGTCGTGATTTTTGTCGCCTTTCAAAAATCTCTTACCACGGCCAGGGGTGAACCTGCAAGCTTGGGGTTAGTAATCCGACACATTAACCACTCACCCACCGTGGCAAGCGGTGGCCAAGTGATTTTTGAAATATATAAAAAAAAAACTTACATGGTGATTTGAACACCCAAGTGCAATTAAACAGCGAATGTTTATTCAGAGCTTAGTGTAGAAACTTGTAATGATGTATAATTGTTTTGAAAAACAAAGAATAAACAAAAAATATATATTAAGACGGCATCAGTTCGAAATTTTAAAAACTCATTCTTTTATTATTTCCAGGCGATTGAAAAGATATGATAACAATCATTATCTAAAGCTGACATGGGCAAACCTTTTAGGGGCAGAGCCAGATGCAATACAAAATAATCTAGGCTGGCCGAAAAAAGAACATGTTTATAGATTATAAACTTTTAATTTCTGAATTTTAAATCAAACAAAGCTTATAGGCTACAATGGTAGAAAACTTCCGAAACGAGAACACACCTGCATTATTTGTTAGAAGAGGAAGGAGTATGTGACAAGTGAAACTGTGACTGTGCTTCTAAAAGATGTCCATAATCTGATTGTAACTGGCACGAGCTGATTCTTAGTAGCGCAGATAAATGGTGATCTTTCAATCTATTTCTGACGCTATTTTGGCGAGGCTGCATTGTAGAAAACACCTGTTCACAGATATAGGAAGATGTGAACATGGCAGTTATCATCTGTGCATGAGATTTCAAGATTGGGAAGTTTGATTTTGGTAGGGTCTTGTAGAACTCAATTTTCGAAACGTTGAGGAATAGTTGCTTCAATTTATTTTTACATTGTAACTCAATTAGTTCTTGCTGCTACTCGATTACACAAAACGCATAAACACATTGAGATTGGGACAGTTCTTGGTACACTGAACAGAAAATATGACCTATGTGTAATTGTAGGTAAGGCCTAGTATGATTTGAAACCCTGTCGCGGACCGGTTTATACTAGCTCAAGAGCCGCAATTGTCCCCCGGGCCGTTCTTTGCCCATGACATATCTAATCGTACTAAATTCTGTAGTTTATTTGTCGTGAATCATAGAAGGCATGCATTTGATATTTCTAAAAATGAATTCTCGTGTTTCGTTACACAAAGATAAAGATATAGCGGTAGGAGTTTTCATCACTGCAATATATTCTAGCACATTGTAATGGTATTGGTGAAGAGACAGGTCGTGAACCAAAAGCTATTAACTATATCACAAAGAAAGTCCTTTTAAAAGGCAGGAGAGTGTTAATGGAAAAGACCAGAAGGATGTATCAAAATAGGCTATTTAGTTCTTTACGGAATTACTTGTTAAATTTGAAATGATACTCGAAGACGCTAGAAGAAATAAATCAAAATTTTGAACGAGTTTTAGTAGCTTTACAGACATTAAGTCAAACACTGCGAGTTAGTATTATGTCGTGACCGATAGGTGCAATAACTTCGAATAATAGTAACTAAGATGTTCTTATAGCAACATATAGAAGTCTCTACTGAATTAGAATGCATAGGTTTTTTGGCCACGCTAATCACAGAAAGACCCCCAGCCTTAAAACATATCCATGTTAAAGTTCACAGTAGGAAAGTTCAATGGGGATGTATCAATGTTCAGTTTCAATTTAGTGAGAGATATCATCTAATATAGCCTATTATTTCGTAGTATAGACCCCCTCCACCCTGGGGCGCTCACAAGCGACCGATCGTGACAAATGAGCATTCAAATGAAAGAGAATCGACATTAGCAGTGATGAATTGCACTCTAATTTCATAAATATCTATAATCTCTTTAAAACATGACTTTAAAAACTGTACGATTTGCAGATACTGTTGCTGTAGGAAAGTACGCTCGATAATCGCTGTCAACTTGACAATTTTGGCCACTGTGACGCCTGTTTTATGTCAATGTAACGTTCTGAGGTCTTTCCTCTATCATTTTGCATGTATTTCAGAAACAGTAAATCAAAGGAATGAGTACTCAAATCGTATAATTTCATAAATATCGGATAAACCATGAGTGTTATGATGATCCAATTTTCAGTGATTGCCTTCTTAAGTTAGGGAACGTAGAACTTGGAATTCAACTGTTCTATAATCATTTGGTTGAAATAAATACATAACCTTTCTCCTTAAGTTTCTCATTATACACCTATTGGGGAAAGTGTGGTTTATGAACATGTGAGATTTATTGCACGAGTCCGCTAGTGTGTATTATTTATCTAGAGATAACAGGTATCTAGCGGTTTTAGATACTATCAAAAGATTTCCAGCAATTTTAAGTTGCTAGTACTGACTTTATTGCCTTCACCTGCAATCTCTCTAAAGTGACGTCATTGATGGTCACAGGGACAGGGTCACGACCGTGACTGTGCACAATGTTAATTTTATTTCAAGTTCTCTGTCACCACTTTATGCACCATCATGTAGCGGTGTCCGTTCCAACACGAGAGCTGACACAAGCCAATAGGACTACCATTTGTGTTGCAACAGTGACACGACTCTAAACTCTTCGTTGTTTGGTTTTAGCACAATTTGCTAGGAAATATCCATTATCAATCGTTTATAAATTTATGAACGGGCTTACCTGAAAGTCATTGCCAAATCAAAGCTCATAATATTGATCCAGAAGACTGCAGCCAGATCCCAGAAATGCAGCATATAGGCTGAAACAATTTAGAGGTCAGTGTCAGAACTCGGAAAACGTGAGTGATCAGGTAGGAATGTTGCTCTATACATTCAGCTAGATCAAATAAAACAAGTAGTTCCGTGAAGAACAATAACGCCATTTTCATGTATCCTACTTATGTTAATTGCCTCCATCAACATACAAAATTTCAGTTTGATTTCTGCTATAGATTCGAAGCTATTGAGAACCGTCTAAATATATCGGATGGTCGCCATGTAGGAATTTTATAAATGTAGGACTTAGTGTTATGTAATATTCAAAGTTAAGTTTTTATTTCTCGTGTCCTAATCATGCGATCGAAGTCAACGTTTGAATAATGAACCTACCCAAGAATGTTCCTCCAATAGTACATAACTATATGGCCTGCATTTATAAGAATCCAACATGGTGACGTTACGAAATAGCCTCCGTGGCTTAGGTGGCAGCACGCCGGCCTCTCACCGCTGAGTCCGTGGTTCAAATCCCGGTCACTCCATGTGAGATCTGTGCTGGACAGAACGGAGGCAGACAGGTTTTTCTCCGGGTACTCTGGTTTTCCCTGTCAAAATTTCATTCCAGCAACACTCTCCACTATCATTTCATTTCATCTGTCATTCATTTAATCATTGCCCCAGAGGAGTGCGTCAGGCCTCGGCAGCCGGCACAGTTCATATCCTCGCCGCTAGATAGGGGCTTCATTCATTCCATTCCTGACCCGGTCGGAGACTGGAAGCAGGCTGTGGATTTTCATTTCATGGTGACGTTCCGAAATATTTAGATGGATCTCGATATCTACTAATCTATGACAGCAATCAACCTGAAATTTTGTGTAGGTGTAGGCCTAATATTCAACCTTCAATGATTAGAGCACAAGAAATCAAAACGAGATTTAAAAATTTTCCACAGCCACCATCTTGTTGTTATTAAAACAATGAATTAGATCCTAGTGGATTAAAAGTTGTGTAAAATACGAGAAACGTCCATTTAAATATTTAAATTTCGTGTCGCCGCCATGTTGGATTTGTGCTCACTAGGTTATTGAAAGTCCCATAGGTGAACTTACGTTTATAGCCCCTATCAACATACACAATTTCAGTAAGATTGCTGTCATAGATTAATAGATATTGATAACCGTTTAAATATTTCCGATGATCGCCATGTTGAATGTTAATATATTATGTACGCCATGGAGTTATGTACTATAAGATGAGGATTATTACGTAGGTTCATTGTTCAAAGGATGACTTCGATCGCATGATTGTGGCAAAATAAATAAAAGCTTAATTTTTCACTTTCGCACAGCCACCGTGTTGAAGTTATGTCATCAATTGAACTAGATTAGAGGTCAGTGCATTACAGTCTATACAGACATTTGGTGTACCAAGTTACACTGCGATCGGATGGTTAAATCGCGAGAAAAGTCTATTTAAATATTTCAACTTCGCTTGGTCGCCATGTTCGTTTTGTAGTTAACACGTTTTTGAAAGTGACGTTGGTGAACTTCTAGTAGCGACCTTATCACCGATTTAGGGTGATATGAGTAATAGTTTCAGAGATATAGAATGCCGGTGAAATATTTCGCACAGCGGCCATGTTGGATTGGTGATACGAAATATTTTTGAAGGGCACGGTCGAGGTTGGCTAAAATAGTACTATGACCTTACCGAGATTCATTGAAATCGCTCCAGCCGTTTGGATTTTATTAGTGGGGGCACACACACGGACGCACACACACACGGACAAAAGGTGATCTCATAAGCCTCTTTTTCCATAAATGAAAATAGGCTAAGAAGCGTCTGTTCATCTGTGTTTTAGTCTTCAGTTTTTTTTCTGGTTTGATGCAGTCCTCCACGCCTCTCTATCCTTGGCTAATCGATTCATCTTTACATAGCTACCACATTCTACATCCGAGGCAATCTGTATAAGATATTCCAACACTTCATCCAATTAAGTACCCCCATTATAGCCTATTGTTATTATTGGTTCATGCTGAACTGCTGTGCCCAAGATAGCGGGTTCAAAACCGGCCGAAGACGTCGGATTTTTAAGAGCGTTTAAAATCCTTCAGTATGCCTTCTTTCGGAGGGGAAGTAAAGCCGGCGGTCCCATGTCATAGATTTATCGCATGTAAAAGATCCTTCTACAGACTAAATTTGTGTGAAGCAAAATTGTTAGGTTAGATTTCGTCGGAACGCTCTATCAAAGTTCCAACGTTCACCACTAGGTTTCATTAATATCTGGTAGCGAAAGTTGGAACTACTTGAAATTGAACGGAACTTATAGCTCACCGTACGGGTGTCCGCTGAAAGCATCTACAGACTCAGACGAGCCGAATATGTACTCGGACACTCCCAGCACTAAAAGCCATGCGATAAATAAATAAATAAATGAATATTATTTATGAAAAATAGGCTTATGAGAGCACCTTTTGTCAGTGTGTGTGTGTGTGTGTGTGTGTGTGTGTGTCCGTAACAAAATCCAAACTGCTGGAGCGATTTCAATAAAACTCGGTAAGGACATAGCACTATTTTGTCCAACCCCGATCGTGCCTTTCAGATTGTATTACGTCTCACCACCCAACATGGTGGCTGTGCGAAATATTTCACCGGCATTCTATATCTCCAAAACTATTACTGATATCATCCTGAAATTTTGTACGCTGATAAAGGGCACTACTGGAAATTCATCTATATGACGTTTGAAAACCTGTTACCAGCAAAACGAGCATGGTGGCCAGGCTAATTTGAAACATTTAAATAGACATTTTCCGCGATTTGACCATCCGAGTGCGGTGAAAGATGGTACAGTAAATTTGTATACACATTTAATGAACTGACATCTAATTTAATTCAATTGTTTACAAAATCTTAAAATGGCGGCTGTGCGAAATTCAAAGTTAAGTTTTTATTCTTGTGTCCTAATCATGTGATCGAAGTCAACGTTTGAATAATGAACCTACACAAGAATCTTCATCTAATAGTACATAACTATATGGCCTGCATATATAAGAATCCAACATGGCGACGTTCCGAAATATTTAGATGGATCTCAATATCTACTAATCTATGACAGCAATCAACCTGAAATTTTGTATGCTGATAGAGGCAGAGGCTTATGGTAAATTAGTGAAAGACAAGAATACGCTCAATAACATTGCAATACCCAATATTTAATACAAATTTAATATATATGGCCTACCAACGTCTCCAAAATGAAGTCAGTCAAGTGCTTTGCATGTTACCTGGAAGTTTAATTTATTTTTATTGAATTATTTGTTGTTGTTTGAGTCTTCAGTCTTTTGATTGTTTTAATGCAGCACTGCATGGTTCCCTGTCCTGAGGTAATCGTTTCATCTCTACATGGCTACCACACCCTATATCCGAGGCAATCTGTTTAACATATTCTAACCTACCATCCTATCTCTTCATCAGCAGTCGCCAGAAACATCTGTCCTCTTCCCAATCGTCTAAATACCTTTTCATTTGTGACCCTCCGGGTGATTTAGCCGTGGTCGTTACGGCATGACTGCTGGCAGTCGCTCACATCCGGGAGGCGAGGTGGTTCGAATCCCCCCGTCGGCAGCCTTGAAGATGTTCTTCTGTGGTTTCCCATCTTCCTTCCAGTCAAACGCCGGGGTTGGTCCCTAACTATAGGCCACAGCCGCTACCTTCGAATTCCTCGTCCTTACAATCAAACTTTCCTCCCCAGACAACACTCCAAACGCGACGGTACGTGTAGCTCACCCATTGGCTGTCCGCCTCGAAGTAGCTACAAAACTGGCGAGCCGAACATGTCCTCGGACACTCCCGGCACTAGAAGCCATACGCTAAAAAAACAACTGTGACCCTACTACTTTTGTCGAATACATCAAACAACACGTTGAGTGGCTATGTGAGAATGCAACATAAGTTCCGTGAAGAACTATGCAGCCTACTTTTCATGCCAATGATTATTCTACAGAATATGAACCTATCTAGAATAATGACGAAATTAAGTTGCTAATATCGAAATTTCCAATTAGTTCGAAATACTGTATACCTGGTATAATGTATCCTAATAGAGCACTACAGTTGGCAGCCCTGATGACTGAATATATTCTTAGTTCCATCTCTTAAGGTATAAAATACAAAATTTGGTTGAAGTCCAATGAATAGCAACGACGTTACATGCAGTTAAACATTGGATATAACAGCGCGCGTAAAATCATGTTGGCAACAATGTCATGCATGTATTGGTCAGAAATAATCTGAAATAATATGATCTATTGTTGTGCCAATTTTGAATGAAATCCATTAGTTAGTATAGAAGTTACATGCATTTTACAATTGGACCTATCAGCAGGCTTAGAATCATGTTGGCAGCACTGACGTATATTAGTTACTCCAAATTCGTCTAGAATGCCAGGTACTATACGTGTGCAAAGTTTAGAGCTATTGGCTAGCATACTTTCTGATATATTGATATTAGGGTAACAAAAATAGGGACAGCACATATTAACAGTTGGCAGTCCTGGTTGCTCCTTAGAATACGCATAGTCATATCTGTTATGGTACACATAGCACATACGAAATTTGGTTGAAATCCAAATGATAGTATGGAAGTTACATGTATTTAAATTTGGACCTGTCGGCAGGCTTAGAATCATGTTGGTAGCACTGACGTATATAAGTTACTCCAAATTAATATAGAATGTCAGGTACTATACGTGTGCATAGTTTAAAGCTGTCGGCTTGCATACTTTCTGATATATTGGTATTTGGATAAAATAAATTAGGAGCATTTATTAACAGTTGGCAGCCCTGGTAGGTCTTAAGAATACGCTCAGTCATATTTGGTAATGTACACATACAACATACGAAATTTGGTTGAATTCTAATTGATAGTGTAGAAGTTATATGCATTTAAAAATTGGACCTATCAGGAGGCTTATAATCATTTTGGCAACACTGCCATGTTTGGCCTCCTGGAAATTAAACTGAAATATTATGATCTGTACGTGTGCCAATTTTGAAATAGCTCCCAATCATACTTTCCAAGATATCCAACATGGAGCTCAAATTTCAATTGCGATTTTTTAGCAGTTGGTAGCACTGACATCATTTTCAAATATGGCCGTGTGATATTCAGGTATAGATCTTTACTCCTACCAAATTTTGTTTCGTTTGCTGCAGCCGTTTAGGAGTTGATAGAGGGGGACACACACACAGCCAGCCAGACAGAAGGACAGACAGACAGACAGACAGAAGGACAGACAGACAGACACACATTTGCCCGATCTCATAAGTCTACTTTTTCCTCACTTTTGCAAAATGTGAAAAGTAGGCTAAAAAATCATTCGACTGATAATAGTCTAGGTTTTTTCCGACGAATGACTAGTTAGTAGATGGCTAAATGCGGTCAATAGTCGCATCTCTAAGGAATGGTACAGAACAACACGTATCAAACGCTGGTGTATTATGTTCGCAGATATAAAACAAAGCTAATACTGCTCCTAGGCAGTGACATGCATAACACCTTGAACAAGGTTAATGCAGGAAGAACAAGAAGTTCCGTGAAGAACTATACAGCCTACTTTTCATGCCAATTATTATTCTACAGAATATGAACCTATCTAGAATAATGACGAAATTAAGTTGGTAATATCGAAATATCTAATTAGTTCAAAATATACCTGGTATAATGTAGCCTAATAGAGCACTAGAGTTGGCAGCCCTGGTGACTGAATATATTCTTAGTTCCATCTCTTAAGGTACAGAATACAAAATTTGGTTGAAGTCCAATGGATGTTACATGCAGTTAGACATTGGATCTATCAGCACGCGTAAAAGCATGTTGCCAACAATGTCATGCGTGTGCTGGTCAGAAATATTCTGAAATATTATGATATCTTTTTGTGCCAATTTTGGATGAAATACATTTGTTAGTATAGAAGTTACATGTATTTTAAAATTGGACATATCAGCAGGCATAGAATCATGTTGGCAGCACTGTCTTGTATTAATTACTCCAAATTAATCTAGAATGTCAGGTGCTATACGTGTGCAAAGTATAGAGCTGTTGGCTTGCATACTTTCTGATATATTGATATTAGGGTAAAAATATATAGACAGCATTTATTAACAGTTGGCAGCCCTGATTGCTCTTAACAATACTAACAGTAATATCTGCTATGGTACACATAGCACATATGAAATTTGGTTGAAATCCAACTGATAGTATAGAAGTTACATGTATTTAAAAATTGGTACTATCAGCAGGTTTATAATCATGTTGGTAGAACTGACGTATATAAGTTACTCCAAATTAATCTAAAATGTCAGAATATACGTGTGCATAGTTTAAAGCTGTTGGCTTGCATACTTTCTGATATATAGGTATTTGGATGAAAAAAATAGAGAGAGCAATTATTAACAGTTGGCAGCCCTGGTGGCCTTAAGAATATGCTCAGTCATATCTGTTTATGTACAGATAATACATACAAAATTTGGTTGAAATCCAATTGATAGTGTAGAAGTTATATGCATTTAAACATTGGACCTATCAGAAGGCTTAACATTATTTTGGCAACACTGTCATGGTTGGCCTCCTGGAAATTAAACTGAAATAGTCTTATCTACATGTGTGCCAATTTTGGAATAGCTCCCATGCATACCTTGCAAGATATCCAACATGGAGCTCAAATTTCTAGTGCGTTTTTTTAGCAGTTGGTAGCACTAACATCATTTTCAAATATGGACGTGAGGTATTCCGGTGCACATCTTTACTCATACTAAATTTGGTTTTGATTGCTGTAGCCGTTTAGGAGTTGATAGGGGGGGACACACACACAGCCAGACAGACAGACAGACAGAAGGACAGACAGACAGACAGACAGACAGACAGACGGACAGACAGACAGACAGACAGACACACATTTTCCCGGATCGATCTCATAAGTCTACTTTTTCCTCATTTTTGCAAAATGTGAAAAGTAGGCTAAAAATAAAGAGTCTGGTGCCCGTAAACCGGGCTCCTTTTACTCTAGTTTGAGGGAAGAAAGTTTGGAGGTTAATAATAATAATAATGAGTTGCATATATTACTTCTGGCTATAGTTTATCGAATAACTGATAGCCAGAGTGTTTGCAGTGCAATGAATTTTTAGTTGTGCTAGGATGTATGTAGATATTTTGGTTAATTAGATAATTATTGGAATAATTAGTTAATTAATTAACTAGGGGCAGTGCAAATTGATTAAAAGAGTAGTAGTCCGTCTCTGCTTAGGTTCGGGACAGGATGTGAATGTTCGCCAGTACAGACTCCTGCCGATGCTGTAGATGTTAATATAATCGTTACGCTCGCCATGGATTAGCTGTATAGTTACTTCAGTGTGTGTATATTGTTTTTATGTTCGACCCTGACTATTAAGTGTCAGAAAACTGTATCATAATGAGGCTCATTATAACACTATTTTTCATTATGAAACAGTTTCTGCCACCAATTAGAGCTCGAGAAACAGTTGTGTGACCAATTAGATAAGGATACCTTCGCGCGTGCGCTCAAAATCCAACATGTCTATATAAATTACCGAAAGTGCACCGTCCATATGTTCGCGTAAATAAACTGGTGAATATGAGACAAGAAATAGCACTGCACATTAATATCCCTAAATCCAATTTCTACACAGCGCGTTGTTTTGAAACGACTTTGGTGACAGTTTTACTGAATACTGGTGCACAATCTGAACATATGGCACTGAAGCACACAGAGCGCATGCGTCGGTTGGCCAGAGAGCTTGGAAAACAGAGATATACTACCCACCGCAGCACCCGATCACAACATTCTAGTGACTGAACATATATTTATGAATATTTATGTTAAAACATATAATAAAGTAATAATTATCGTCGAACATAAACAGTCGTATGCAACTCGCCTATAATGGTAATTAAGACATTATAGGCTCGTTGCATAATGTACTATTAAGTTGTGCAGCAGTTCCGAAATTATTGTGAAAGGTAGAAGGCCTTTAGTAGGATGAACTTTAGTATTGCTTGAATAGATGAGAAAGAAGAAAGACCTGTAGCAGGTGTGACAGTATTTGGCAGTAATATATTACTTTAGAAAGGCCTCTGCTCCCGCCTTTAATGGTTAATGTTTATGATACGCGTTCATGGACAGTGTATTTGAAGTGTAATGAGTGGCACTGGACGGGGAGTTTGAATTTAGATGTGCTTAATGCTGATTGGTTGGAGGTTTGCTGTGATTGGCTATTGCTTATTGATAGTTGAAATATACTTGTGAATGGTTAAATAGTTATTTAATGGATAATTATTGTTTACTGATCTGCTTTTGAGGTGTTTATCTGTTGTTTGTTTGTTTTTTGTTTTTTTGTAAAAGGGCGGTCAGTCAATGGGCTGGCAGCGTCCGACTGAACTTAATGAAGTATTTGGTTCGAGTTAGCAATAGGCTCCAGTGACGTTTGGTGTGTTTATGATTCCCCTGTCCGTGGCCCGTCCCTCCGGGAAGGGTCGACCATGGCCTTAACCTTCCCAGAGGTAGAACCACTGGGCCAGGGTTTGTATTGAGTGTAGTGGTGTTGTTTATTGGCCAGAGAATACAAGGAAAAGGGAGGGTTTAAACATTTAGTTAATTAATTATCGGCCACGGTGGCCGAGAGCACTTGAGCTCTACCTCGTGTCTCGCTGGCAAAGGAAGAGCGTGGGTTCGAATCCCACCTCGGCCGTTCTGAAAATGGTTTTCGTGGTTTCCCATTTTCACCACCAGGCAAATGCCGGGACGGTTCCTTTCAATAGATCCACGGCCGATTTCCTTCCAATATCCCTTCCCTGACCCGTCCTGAAAAGAAAAGTACATGGCCATTGGCTGCATTAATAAAATAAATTTAAAATAAAAACAAGATGTTCAGTAAAGAACATATAGCCTACTTTCTCCTAAATGCATGGATATTGTTATAACTCTTTGTCCTCTTCAAGGAGAATAATTGAATGATGGTTGTAGTAGCTTGTTGAAATATAACGTGCTATAGGAATATTAAACATGAATATGAGGTGGCCTTTGCTAGTGCTACCTCTGTAAAAAAAAAACATTCAATTCGGTTTCACCGTGTTTGAATTGATATGGGGAATGGATTTCCACACATACATGGCCGCTATTTGCAAACTATTGGGCTGATGACCTTGTAGTCAGTCATAAGATGCTTTCCACAAAAAGGCATGTTGTTGCAAAATCTGGTAGAGATAGAATTATTAGGATGGTCGTAATTTGATTTAAGGTTTTAACATTTTGTGGCCGTCATTCCGTTTCCGTCAAGATGGCGGTGATATAAAACATGACACTGAAGTGCCCTTTGCTAGTACTACCTCTGTACCAAATTTCTTTCAATTCGGTTTCACCGTGTTTGAATTGATAGGGGGAATCGATTTGCACATATACTTGGTCACCATCTGCAAACTATTGGGCTGATGATCTTGCAGTTTGGTCAGAATATGCTTCCCACATAAAGATATGTTGTTGCAAAATTTGGTAGAGACTAGATTATTAGGTTGGTCGTAATTACATTTTAGCTTTTAACCTTTTGGTGGCCGCGATTACGTTTCACCGTATTCGAATTGATAGGGGGAATCGATTTTCACACAATGATGGCCGCCATCCGCAAAATATCAGGCTAATGACCTATTAGTTTGGTCAACGGATGCTCCCTTAATAAAGGTATGTTGTTAGAAAATTTGGTAGAGATCGGATGATTATGTTAGTCGTAATTTGATTTAAGCTTTGAACATTTGTGTGGCCGCCATTACGTTTCCGTCAAGATGGCGGCGATATAAAACATGGCTCTGAGGTGGCCTTTGCTAGTGCTATCTCTGTACCAAATTTCGTTCCATTCGGTTTCACCGTGTTTGAATTAATAGGGGGAATCGATTTTGACACAAAGATGGCCGTCATCTGCAAACTATTAGGCTGATGACCTATTAGATTGGTCAAAGGATGCTTCCTCTATTAAGGTATGTTGTTGCAAAATTTTGTAGAGATCGGATGATTAGGTTAGTCGTAATTTGATTTAAGCTTTGAACATTTGTGTGGCCGCCATTACGTTTCCATCAAGATGGCGGCGATATAAAACATGACACTGAGGTGTCCTTTGCTAGTGCTACCTTTGTACCAAATTTCCTTCAATTCGCGTTCACCGTGTTCGAATTGATAGGGGGGGACAGACATTCAGAGTACACACACTCACACACACACACAGAGACTCACACACATACACACATACACACACACAGACAGGCACACTTTCTTTCGCCCTGTGTTGATCTCATAAGTCTACTTTCATTTTTTGCAAAAATCGAAAGTAGGCTAATAAAGGGGGGGGGGGAATGGAGGCTCTGCAGGTGTGTAAAAACGGCCCTTCTCAGCGGTAATGATGTAAATAATAGATATTTGTTCCTTTAATTGGTATTGATGTTAGTTCAGAGCGCCTGGCGCTCCATCTCGGGCGGAGTCGGCAGTGGCCTACCCCCGAGCAGGGATGACACGCTGTTCTGAGTTACAGTATATTTTAAAGGGTTCCTTCGGAGATCAGGGCTTTGGTTTTGGAGGGTAGTTATAACTTATTCAAGCACTGTTTTGCCTCTGTGAGGTGATTTTTTTCACTTTTATCAGGGCTTGAACGTTTATTAATTATTTTGGTTGTTGGAAGTAGTTTATATGTCAGGATGTTCGAGCAGTCTTCTTATGGGGAAAATATACTTTGGTTGGCGTTTAAAACGTTGCAATGGGTCTACGTGATATGCTCCTAGTTGTCTGAAGAGATAGGATGTGTAGCTGTTTCTTGATAGAATTTGGTAGTTAATTGAGTGAGATAATCTAAAACGTACGGTGTCTTTGTTTTTTGATGGTTGTAATGAGTGGTTTTGCGTCTTTCTTCTATTTTGGGCTTTGTGCCGAGCCTTACTAGCCAGTTTTGGATGACTTGTAATTTTTTGAGGTTGGATATAGATTGAAAACCTATGGCAGAGTATGCATACGTTAGTAGGGAGAAGTCCTGTAGCACCGGACGGCATGTAGTACCGGACACACTATAGTTCACGAAAATCTCGCTAGATGTCAGCATCATGTAGAGTGCATTTCAAAGGGTTCTTCCAGTGTACGTCAGCGCAAGCAGTGTGTGTTTTTCACTCAAGCAGTAACCACGCTACGTGGTATTTTCTGATTTCCTGTGTTCATTCATATGTGTCAAGTAAATTTTGGAAGAGCATTGTACTGAACTAGGTTAGTGAATTGTTACTGTACTGAGCGTAGTTGTTTAAAGTGGTCTTAATAACATGTTCACAAAGTATAAATTAAAAATGAAACGTATTTAGTTAATGGCAGGTGTTTCTTTAGATGCATGCTTGTCCTGTAAGACCGGACAGTACTATGTCCTGTACCATCGGACACGTAATTAGCTGTCATATTATTATTTGCAGGTTGAATCGCAAATAAAAACATGCCAAAAGACGACAAAAATGGGAAGAGGAGGGGAACGTGGTCCGAAGACGGTATGAAACTGGCAGTGAACAGCGTGCTTGCTAATAATTTGTTTGTTAGGGAAGCTGCAAGTAGTTTTAGTGTTCCCAAGAGCACTTTGCAGGACAGACTAATAAAAATAAAGAGTGGAGGAGAAATTCAAATTACGCCGAAATTACGGCGCTTCGAGAGAACATTTTCAGACAATTTTGAAGAATAATTAGTCGCCCATATCAAGCTGTTAGATGGCATGCTCATGCCCCTTACCAGAAAAAAGTTCTGAAACTTGCTTATGATTTAGCTGCAACTTTAAAGCTGCCTCATAGGTTCAATAAGGACAACAAAATTGCAGGGAAACATTTCGATTACCGCTTCATGAAGAGACATCTTGAACTTGCACTGAGATCTCCAGTTCTTACCATTTTATTTTAAAATTTCAAAGGTGTCTTTATTTTAGGGCCATAATATGTCCATAGATCTCAAGTAAGAAGTTCCTATAAGACACTATCATGTCATCTACCACATCCTACGATAAGATCATAGATATGCATTGAATTTACAGTATTCAAATAACAATCAGAAAAAGTTCTAAACTGTCCGGTATTACAGGCCAGGCTTAATAAACGGGGGAAAAAAGCCACAAGTTCGTTTATTTAAATTCCCAATAATCCCGCCACTGTTGAAAATTATGCTATCAAGAATATTGTCTTATGTTACATGAAGGATGTCACACATGTTTTACTTGATTTCTAAATTCAAAAAATTTCAGCAGTATTGGCAAAAAAAGTAATGTGTCCGGGGCTAGAAGACTCTCCCCTATAGGTCGTATGAGCGCTTTATACATTAGAGTGAAATTTTTGCTGGAAAGGTGTGATGAAGGATGAAATAGTGGGTAAAGTGTTTTAATTTGGGCTTTAGCCTTATGAACAGTGTTGGCTGTGTGTCTTTGTAGTATTAATTTAGGATCCAGTGTTATTCCTAGGTATCCCTCCCTATATTATTCAATAAGGTCCCATTCCAGTTTTGTACCGAAAATAAGGTCCTATTAACACCAACCTACACATATGGGGTACCTACAGATTCCGCATAACCCAATGTGTGCGCGATTCACACTCACTTACTCCTTAAATGCCTCACAATTAAATAAATACCTTAAATTACTTTAAAAAAGTGTGTTTAAACAAATAAAGTTGAATCTAAAAACTTCACGGACTGATTGTCGCTAGGCGACAACGACTACCACTGCATCATGATAGACAAAGCCACACCAATACTGAACTTTACTTGATGATCTCATAAGATATTGTCACTAGGTAACAACGACTTACTCTGCATCATGATAGTCCGGGAATACTAAAGGACATTGCCAATCTTACAGATGGTTGACCTAGGCAACGACGTGAATAGAAAGTAGAGTGCACTTCTTTGTCGTAGATTCAGCGACCCATTCTAATCCCTTTTAAATACGATGTTGGCAACTATTTTATCTACGTGTTCCTCTTCACAACCAGCTCAGAAATACAAAGTCTACATGGCCGAAGATATTCTGCGCAGAAGGCGTCAAGAAACACAAAATCATGGCATGGATTTCACAGAAGAAGGGTGATATAATGTATTTACTTTCACATTTGAAGTATATAGTTGTAGAGAGTGTTTGCATTCCTTCGGTAATTCTGGAAATCCTGTTAAACGACTACGCTTTACAGGTGATTAGAATAGTGGGCATTTCGATGTGCATGAGGAAAAGAAACCTAGCTTTAGAATTACACTATCTCGATCCCTTTCTACGAAAGTTGACATTCCCTCAACTAATAATCTCCAAGTGAAACGCAGAAGACCCGTGAAAGTTAAACGCGGTGGTAGGCCTCCTATTCATTTAACGGACGAAGATTTAGGAGAAAAACGAGCGGAGAGACTTGAAGATGTAAAAAACAGTGCTGCATTACGGAGGGAACATGAAGTTCCTCCAGACAGAGAGTTGAGATTACTTGGTATGAGGAAGAGGAATTAACATGTTAGAAAAAGGAAATCACCTGAAAAACGGGAAACGGTTAACCTCATTAGACGAGACTTTGAAAAATCTGTCAGTTTAAATGAACAGGTACAGGATACAAATAATTCAACGCTTGCGATTACTATTGAAGAATATACTTGCGGAAGTATGACGCAGAGTTGCAACTACTGTGGCGCGTTTTACTGGCCAAATGAGATCCCTCTTTCAAGATATATCATAATTTAAAAATAACTTTCTATGTTTCAGAACTACAATAACGAACATTAGTGTGAGATAGCGCCTTCCAATACCACCTTTAATTTTGTAACACTACAGTAGCGACTACTAAATAAAGGTAGCGATCAAGCTACGTTCAATTTCATAAACACAGGGCTCACAAATCCCGTATGGTTAAGTACAAAGATATCAGTCTGGTCGTTATGTCAGTAGCAACGAAGCTATGTGGCGGATATTGCCATTTCCATAACACTAAAAGTATCCCGCCGTCACATACGTCGATATGCACTTACAGAATGTTGAACCAGTCTATTTTATTGAAAATAAATTCTACGAGCGAGTATCCATTCCGCCAAAAACCACATTCACTACCTTTTCCAACATTTACAGAAGACGTGATTTTGAAAGCACTTTTCTGTATGTTGAGGTACAGAGATATTTCACATGGAAAGTTACTATAAAATATTGGCAAATGTGAATTCAAGGAACTGCTTTTCATATTCGGTATCCCTCCCTATATTATTCTATAAGTACCCATTCCAGTCTTTTACCGAAAATAAGGTCCTATTAACACCAACCTACACATATGGGGTACCTACAGATTCCGCATAACCCAATGTATGCGCGAATCACACTCACTTACTCCTTAAATGCCTCACAATTACATAAATACCTTAAAATACTTTAAACCGTGTGTTTAAAGAAATAAAGTTGAATCTAAAACTTCACGAACTGATTGTCGCTAGGCGACAATGACCAACACTGCACCATGATAGACAAAGCCGCACCAATACTGAAACTTACTTGATGATCTCATAAAATATTGTCGCTAGGTGACAACGACTTACTGTGCATCATGCTAGTCCGGGAAAAATTGCTAAAAGACATTGCCCATCTTACAGATGGTTGACCTAGGCAACGCCGTGAATAGAAAGTAGAGTGCACTTCTTTGTCGTAGATTCAGCGACCCCTTCTAATCCATTTAAAATACGTACACTGGTGGCAACTATTTTATCTACGTGTTCCCCTTCCCAACCAGCACAGAAATACAAAGTCTACATGGCCGAAGATATTCTGCGTAGAAGGCGTCAAGAAACACGAAATCATGGCATGGATTTCACAGAAGAAGGGTGATATACTGTATTTCCTTTCACATTTGAAGTATATAGTGGTAGAGAGTGTTTGCATTCCTTCGGTAATTCTGGAAATCCTGTTAAACGACTACGCTTTACAGGTGATTACAATAGTGGGCATTTCGATGAGCATGAGAAAATGAATCCTAGCTTTAGAATTACACAATCTCGATCCCTTCCTACGAAAGTTGATATTCACTCAACTAATAATCACCAAGAGAAACGCAGACGACTCGTGAAAGTTAAACGCGGTGATAGGCCTCCTGTTCATTTAACGGACGAAGATTTAGGAGAAAAACGAGCGGAGAGACTTGAAGATGTAAAAAACAGTGCTGCATTACGGAGGGAACATGAAGCTCCTCTAGACAAAGAGATGAGTTTACTTGGTATGAGGAAGAGGAATTAACATGTTAGAAAAAGGAAATCACCTGACAAACGGGAAACGGTTAACCTCATTAGACGAGACTTTGAAAAATCTGTCAGTTTAAATGACCAGGTACAGGAAACAAATAATTCAAAGCTTGCGATTACTATTGAAGAACATACTTGCGGAAGTATGACGCAGAGTTACAACTACTGTGGCGCGTTTTACTGGCCAAATGAGATCCCTCTTTCAAGATATATCATAATTTAAAAATAACTTTCTATGTTTTAGAACTACAATAACGAACATTAGTGTGAGATAGCGCCTTCCAATACCACCTTTAATTTTGTAACACTACAGTAGCGACTACTAAATAAAGGTAGCGATCAAGCTACGTTCAGTTTCATAAACACAGGGCTCACAAATCCCGTATAGTTAAGTACAAAGATATCAGTCTGGTCGTTATGTCAGTAGCAGCGAAGCTATGTGGCGGATATTGCCATTTCCATAACACTAAAGGCATCCCGCCGTCACATACCTCGATATGCACTTACAGAAAATTTACCAGTCTATTTTACTGAAAATAATTTCTACGAGCGAGTATCCATTCCGCCATAAACCACATTCACTACCTTTTCCAACATTTACAGAAGACGTGATTTTGAAAACACTTTTCTGTATGTTGAGTTACAGAGATATTACACATGGATAGTTACTGTAAAATATTGGCAAATATGAATTCAAGGAACTTCTTTTCAGAATAGTGCATAGAACTGCTGGATATTATCTGGGAGAGAATAAGGCGTTTGTTTTAAAGGTACAGTGCTAATTTTGGCAGCAGTAATTAGAGTTTGTGTAAAAATAAAAATAATAAAAATGTTGATCTAGTTGTGCTTTATTGGAGATATTTGGAAGTTTATTAGGAAAAAATATGTCTATTTTTTATAATTATCAAAATTATTTCTTTTGGGATTGATGATTTTTTTGCTATTAATGTAGGATAGCTTAGGTCCTACATCAAGTATGGCTGGTAGGTGGTCTGGAGAGAGTGAATGAATAACTTCGAGTTGAGTATTGTGTCGAATATTTTTTAATAAGGCAATATCCTAGACGTCACCACTTAATATGC
Organism: Meconema thalassinum; assembly: GCA_946902985.2. NCBI lineage: Eukaryota > Metazoa > Arthropoda > Insecta > Orthoptera > Tettigoniidae > Meconema > Meconema thalassinum. The sequence continues at coordinate 436,852,801 of OX336393.1, read as the reverse complement.
CATTTCTAAAGCAGTAGTGCGTTGATTCTGTTGGCGGCGTGATAAAATATGGTTTGTGCAGACTGTGTTTTAATAAATATTTACCGTTATTGTTGGTAGCTATACTATGCCAGTTGGAGTGTTTTGAGATTGAGTCACTAAAAAAATGGTTTTATGATGGGCTAGAATAATGTCAAGAACTTGATCTAGTATGCGCTTTTGGGAACGATTGTAGGCTGAAAATATGCGGTAAGTGGTGTTTTTCATTGTTATAATTATTCCGGTGGTCTCCATATGGGTTAGAGGTTGTAATTCATCTTCATAGTGATGAATGTTATTTTTAATTGCTTTGAGAGTGCCACCGCCGGGGTCGGGTCGATCATTTCGATAAATTCGGTAATTTGGGATGTTGAAACGTGTCGCATTGTTTAATTTAGTCTCCTGTATTGATAAAATGTCTATGTTATGTTATTTTAGGAAATATCTGAGCTCTATCTTTTTATAACAGAAATACGAACCATCTGCGTTCCAGGCGCATAATCTTAGGTGTCTTAGACCCATTGCGGTTGTCGGCTTCCCATGGTATTTGTGAGTTGCGTGAGGCTATTGCTTAATTGTTGTATGCCTTTGAAAAGATATTCTATCAGGCTGGCGAGTGCATTTTGGAGATTACGAATGATTAGTTTTATGGGTTCTGAAAGGCTATCTGGGATGTCTATTCTTCAGAAGAATGGTATGTTTGTTGTTGAAGTGCCTCTGTTGCGGTCAGTATTTTGTGCAGTGTTGCAGGGAGGGTTAACTGATGAATTTTGTGCTGCAGTATTATTTCGGTTTTCTGCCCTTTGGGTATGGATATTGTTAGTTCTTGCATATGAGGGTTGAAGTGGAGGGGCACTGGACTCTGGGGCAAAGTCGTCGCCTTAATTAGTAGGTGATGGGCGAAGCATGGAAGTGCTTGAGTATTGTCTCTGTGCGATGGGTTTGCTGTGATCAACAGAGGTGTCTGAGCTGTAATCATATGTATCGTGGGTTTCCTCATCGTAATCGCATTGATTTATGGGCTTGTGTTTGCGGTTAGCAGCTGAGTGTCTTGGCGCGTTTTTCTGCCTATGGCTGGGATTGTTGGCTTCGAAGGGAGGGAAGTCTTCTTCTTCTTCAGTCAAAGCTTGATACCTATTGTGAGTTGAAAGCGGTTGAGGTTTGAGAAAAATATGTTCATTTTGCGTTGAAGCTATGCTTGATTGAGGGATTAAGTCTTTCCAACTGTCTAGGTGCGGGTCTCGCTGCTTTTTTTTATTGCTTAAAGCTTGTTTGTACTTGGGACAGCTTCTTGAAGGTTCCGTCCCACGAGTTTCATTCCCATGAGTTCCGAAAACAAATTTCTTTGGAAAAATGTCCCATGAGTTCCGAACGCGTATTCCGCCTGAGTAAATAAGCTAATGAGTCCCACTAGTTCCGAATATCTCTGGAAAACCCAGCTGTCAGTTCTGAGGTTTGAACGGCTAATAATAGTACGACGCGACCCAGAAGAGTTAATAGCCTTATCACCAGGTATGTCATTTGTGTTTGTGTCTTTGAGTGGAGCAGATAAACATGCTAGCATTAAAAGGAAACCAAATTTTGATATTTAATGGTTACCGTTTTTATAAGAAACGCGACAACAAATCAAGTGAAGTGTGGATTTGTGCTGCAAAACCATGTGCCGGAAAAGTGATTTTAAAATATCGGGAATTGATTAAAGAAGTGGACCATGATTGTGTTCCTGATGTGGCCAGCGTTGAAGTGTTCAAAGCAGCTTCCATGGCCAGGAAAAGAGCTCGCGAGGAGAATAACACTACAGTCTCAGTTCACAGCCCTCTGTTAGAGGAGCCAATTCATTAAAGAGGGCACGCACTCCCGGCTGGCGCTAACAATGGACCTTATTTGTTTCAGTAATGAACAAATTAATACAATTTTGCAGTAGAAAACTAAGCTAGAACTCACTCAGGTAGTGTTCGGAACTGATGGGACTCGCTCAGGTAGTGTAATTGGCAGATAGCTAATCCGCTAAAGAATTTGTAACTAATGGGAATTGGAACTCATGGGAATCGGAACTCATGGGAGGACACCCTTCTTGAAGATGCTACATGGTCCCCTTGGCAGTTGGCACCGTGCCTCGGTTCATTAGGTGTAATTGGGCATTCAGAGGGCTCATGAGGACCTGCGCATTTAACGCACTTGACTGGTAGTGACCAGTAGCCTCTAAAGTGGCCGAATTGTTGGCAGTTGAAACACTGCGTTACTGTGGCTTTTGTTGAGTCCTTGTAGTCCTCAATTTTGACTCTTTGGCAGGTGAGATAGTCTAATTGGTGGAGATTAATGTTATTTGGTATCAGCTGGTAAGTGACAAGGAACAGAGGCATCGTTGGTACTTTGTTGGCGCTTGTACTATGGGGATTTAATTTTGTCAGTTGCTTAATGTACTGAACAGTGAGGCTTTTCCTTGTGAGGTCCTCTGTTATTTCCTCGATAGTGGTGTCATGAGGAAGCCCACGGATGACGACTTGCCGTGTGGGGTGCTTAGCTATGGGATGAGTAAAGTAGTTGATTCTGACTCCCTTGATGTATTTAATTACCTTATCATGGTCTGCCAGATTGGTGAGAATGAGTGGGGCTCCATCAGGTGTCAGTCAGCTCTAGTATCTTTTATTCACTCTTTCGTCACATCTCAGGCTACCTGTAGGGTTATTTTCATTTTTGTTTGTTTGTAAATCCCTCAGGTCATCAGCCCGGTGCCCTTGAGTAGGCTAATGCTCAAGCCGACCGTTGAACTCAGGAGTAGTATCTTTCCAGAAGGCCCCTTTGTAATGCTTCCCTCCCTTATCAGTTATTATTGTTACTGAAGAAAATCCTAAATCACATGAAAAGTCGGACTCATTAGACTAAAGCTGAGTATAGAAAAGGAAGGAAGATTGTAATTTAACGTGACCGTTAATCTCGAGATCATAAGCCACGGGACCTCCGTTTTACGTGGAATCCGAACCACAGGGCATGGCATTTCACTTTGAAAATCTCACATGCATTGACCGGGAATCGAACCCGGAAAGCTGAGTATCTAATCTCATCTAGGATTAATAAGATCCAAATCACATAGATAATAAATTAACGGATTAAAGTCGCAAATAACTATCCAACAACGATAGTCTATAATAAACCATGCGACAAAAATATGTTTAGCACTGTACACCTAGAAAAATAATGAAACTACCAGCTAACTAGAAAAGTATGGATGCCTTCGGAAACATGTCATCATTCAATGATAAACCGCATCGTGGATACGCTAGTCTTCATAGTTCGACTGAGTATTAAAAACAACCAGATGGCTCCAGTCATTATGCTCCCGCATAATTCAAAACAACTACTGGTATCAAACGACTCCTCCTAAATGGTTGAATGAAATAGTCTACAGTCTGAAAATCACCGGTACTAGCTACTAATAGTAAAGATGATGTTCACTTCCCTTGACATTGGTCTGTAAAGATGAAACCCGCGTCTGTAGAATACCATGGATTATGCATGCTCTCCGGCTCGTACAAGTGTGTGCGAAATGCATACACACTCCCATCGGCTTCACCTCGTCACGGTCCAAGTTTCCATACTGTGCCCGTTTAGACCGGAGTCCGCACGACCACATATGCATTTTACCAAGAATCAGTCAGCACGAGAGTCAAAATATCCCGGGGCGCCAGATGGGTTAAAGCTAATCGCAAAACCGACATCAAATGAAAAAAATGCTTTACTGATTTTTGGCTCAATGCAACAATAAGGATAGAAGGAGATTCAACTGGGCATAACACATCATGTAAAAATATCTCATTTTATTCTGAAGTTAAAATTGACTGCAAAATAAAATGCTCAAAGTAGCATCATTCACGTGTGGCGACCCACATTACTATTTACACAATGTACAGAAATTTTCCAACACATTGGACAATTATCTTTGGAAACACAAGTCTGATTATCAGTCCTGTAGACTGTGTTCCAAAATTATATTCGTTATTCATGATTAAATCCAGTTCAAATTTAATTGTCTTTACTGGAAATACTGTAGTTCACTGATTGAATTTTTACATAATATTAACACTCGTAGAATAATTGTTTATAGAATTTTTAACTTTCACTTATTTTTCCAGTTTCAAAAAAATATTGTCAAAAAATATTATTATCTTTGAATCAACACAAATTATTTACACATATTAATAACAACATCTGAAAAGTATCTGACCTTTGAGCATAGCATCGAAGAACTGTGCGAAGCACAACAAAATTAATTGTTCTTCTGACATTAAATATTTCGAGAAGTGACTCGATTATGAACTTCAAGTTCCTAACAAAATATATGATTTCTGAATCATCAACTTGATCAATAAATTGTTGGACCATTCAACTATTCGATTCTCCACTTGGAATCATCATAAAGAAAAATATTTATATTTGTGGCCCTTTTAGTAACTTTCACAACTTGCAATTCTTCGACAGAATGCGGAAATAAGAATTGTAGCTTCATAATAAATTCATTTAGTTCATGGCACTAGTATTGAAAATATCCTTTAAATTATTCGTGGTTATAGAATTATTTTTAATTGGCAGTGGCCCATTCTATTATTTGTGTAAGAACACAATATTCCAACAACAACGGCAAAGGTCTTCCTCTGAAGAAGAATAAACTACTATCATGACAAATCCGGGTTCTAGCAAAATCAAAGTCTAAATGGAATCCGTAAACAAGGTTGAAATAAGAACTGATGGGTTTTAAGAAATAACCTTCGGGTCATTCATACGACGAAATGTGTAGTTCCAATACTCCTTCTATAAACCTGAGCCATCGAACCTGCTATTTGATTGATGCTCCAAAAAACCTCCTCATTCCTGCGACTTAAACATGCGCACCTGGGAATGGCATTTCAACTACTCCACACACATAAATTTTCTTCCCAAAATTTATACAATAAATCAAGCCTCTGCTTGTTATCAACACTGGAAGATTAATAAACTTACAAGTTTATTTTATTTTACCATTCAGTTCAACCCGTGAAGTTACCATACTTATGATAATCTTTATTTCACTTTCGAGTGTGTATTTACGTCATGATTTTATATAAATACAAAAATATCCTACTTGATACAAATATCATTTGCTTCCCATTTCATGCCTCTCCGTGTTATCTGAAAAATATACTTTGCTCATTGCAAATATTAACTGTTCAACCAGAACTGTAATGTTGGTTGAATGCGGGCTTGCGCTAACCACTTTCCTTCGGAAAATCACCTGTTCCAAACTAGAAATGAGTAAACTACTTCATAGGCTCTCTCTCAATAAATGTGATTATTAGAAAATATAAGATCCAAGAATTATTTAGAAAAATTATGAAAATCATTATTATTATTATTAGTGGATTATTATTATTATTATTATTTTAAATGTGTTTAATTATTATTTCATTATGTGAGAATCCACATGTTCGATTCTTCGAATATGGATAAAATATCCATCTCTCAACAAAAATAATTATTAACTTTTACAGTTACATCGGTTGTTTTCAGTGATTACCCAAAAATATGAAACATTCAAATAAATGCTCGTTCTGCTCGGTCATTGATCCTAAACTGTTCTGAGTGCTGAAAATACTCAGAATAACTCTAATATGTCTTGCGTAAATCATTGCGAGATTTAAATACGAAGAAAAACAAAATGTGTTGGTCATCTGCAGAAAATATAGTTTGTTCCAATTAGCTAGGCATAATATAAAGTCAAAATGTGGCTTACATTTCTTGATGGTCTTGAAGCGTAGTGAACCTGGTCTGTACCAGATTTATCCAGATACATGCCCTATCGGACACGCACGTATAATCCTTGTATCGGCCGCCATTATATACCCACAATCTGTCTAACACGACATAGTGGAGATATTTCTTGAAGTTTGAAGTGACTGCTGATCCATTTTAATGTTGACTTATATTAAAGCCATAGCATTTCGCTTAAATGGGGTCAGATCTAAGTGATCTATTCTCAAATATGTCAGTTGTAACGTAACTCACGGTAATCTTTTCAGTACAAGAAAACACTGACAGTCTAAACCAATCAACGGCTGTTCTGAAGATCGTTCCCTGGGCATGGCTTCACACCATCTATCATGCGCGAAGCAATATATAGTTTCCCATCGTTGGCTAATGAACAACACCGTCATAGACTGGCCTTCAATATACTGAAAGATCGAAGTGGTTATCAAGTTACAAATATGAAACTGACTAAATTGGACTAAAATATCCAAGTATTGAATGCTTATTACTGGACTGTGACAAGGTACTTTCTAGACAAAGTCTAGCATATGTCCATGTAGAAATAAAATATTTCACCAGTGTCCGTAGAAAAATATCAATCACCTTAGTGATCCTCTCTTGCCGGAAACTTACTAAGTTCCACCTGTAGCGCAGCACTTTTGTGACTATCACAATCTGAGGATAATTTCTGCGTAGATCCGGCAACCATGTGCCTTGGCTCAGCGTAGTGGCACCTTGCTAAGCAAGAGCTTGATTTGAAGTGAGCTGAAGTTGCTTGTGCCGGCCGGCTTTTATTCAAAACGGTCAGGGTCACGCTGAATCAGCTGAAATCTGGAAATCCTCATACCTCTGGTATCCCTGGTCCGATTTACTTGATACTAAGTGCATTCTCTTTCATTTGGCCGTGCCAGTAATCTGATCCAAGTCTCAAGTCTCTACTCCATGGCTAACTATTTAATCAATAAATAGTCTCGAACTCTGCTACTACTCGCTACGTCACTTGACATGCTCTTGGCTGCATATTCTTTCCATTTCCTTCTGGAAGTAATGTAGCGCGATATTCAAATATCTCAACTTTCTAAAGTGGCTGTAGCCTTTCCCTTGATATCTAGGTGTCTAAATCTTGGAATACCCATTCCTAGAGTTGGGCACAATACTTCATCTGCCACCTTCACCGGTATTCCATTTAGTGCTCCATTATGACGTTTCTGTTCATGGTAATTCTCAAAAGATCATCACTACGATTCACTACCATGATGTCCTGTGCGTAATTCATTAACACCATGGCTTGTGCCATACAAAATCACGTAATCTAGACTGTTCGTGGTTTGACTACTGTCACCCGGTAATTCACCTTTCCGAAATAATTCACCATTTAATGTATGACTGTACGTGACAACATTGCTTGCAATCTTACTGAGATTAGCGCAGTACACTGACGAACCTGTATTGCCATTGTTTCCAGTTGCAGCTACTAACATCTGAGCTAGAAAAAAAATCTCTTGAGGTCCTAACTGGAATAGTATTCCGCAAGACACGCGATGCATAGTCTGCTCCATTGTCGGCTAAATTTTAATCTGGCAGAATATAATTATGCTCTTCTCATGACCCGTGTAAGGGATCAGTTTCAGTAGGTAGGGTAAACTAGCTGTGAGATCGGGTATTAGCCCAGCTCAATCTTGCACACACAAATATTTACCTCACCTATAATAATATAACAGTGGAGAAGACTGAAACAGTGTCCCCTCGTAGGCTATTTCTTGGCTTCAGGTCTGGTTCTCGTAATTCAGATAGAAAAAGCTCTCGAATTCATATTCGCTCGACCACATGAATACCAATTCTGTACTGTACTCTCCTCAACAAGTGTTCACAGCGTGGCCTGGCATGTGCTGCTATTCCATGCGCATCGCTGCTCGCGCACATGACGTATAGCTACGCTCTTCTCTTGGCGCTCCCTTCAAGGACTCTCAAAAAGTAGCGGGGAAAAACAACTCTCATATCCTTGCTATGAGCTCCCTCAAAATGGGCACATCACATACTTATTTATTACCCAGATATACATATTTTGTAACCAGTAGCGGCTTTTCAGGTGCATCAGGTACAGCCCGGCTGCACTAACATTTCTCAAAACAATTGTCTATCATTTTCTGAATCCCTATATTTTCTCTTTAAAACCTACCGTATTCGTTAAAAAGAACGAAGAGTGCGCTTTATATGTTGTGATTACACAACCGGTGCAGCGCTCATACGTATTAGTAATTAAGCAAGCACCGCAGTCCGTTACCTTCACGATTGCGCCTTGCCTTCTGAGAGCAGCCCTGCTAATGGTCACAGCAGTATGGGCTGACTTGTGACGTGTAACTCAACGGTTGCCATGACAACGCGCCGAACCACCTGCGGTATGTGTACAGATGTATTCCGCTTGGTGCTGCCCAGCGTGCAACTGGAATATCTGGCTGCCTCGCACGAGCTGTGACGATATTATTCCGAACGCACCCGAATATAACCCGCGCTCTCCGCTCCTAGACCATTGCTGCCAATGTTAGTATCTCAATCACGCTAAAACACAATCATGCAAAGACATATTTACTAGTATATTTTGTCACGAGAATTGTGGCTACTGTTCCAACAGCTGCAACAAGAAGCTTGTTACAAATTTGAACGTGTGGTGTACGAAGTATTCCTTTATAGTAAAATAGTGCTGTTAAATTGTGATTCGTGGCCGTGTGGCGCATTAATTGTGACGTGTTGGTCGTCCCATGGTAAACTTTTAAACGTGGTTGTCGAGGAGTGGGAGGGATTGAAATATATTTTTGAAAGACTAATGGACGACCCTCAGTCAGACGAGAAAACAATTCGTCAATCAGAAGGGTTGTATAATAACTTCAATAGCTTCCAATTAATATTTTTATCAATAGTATTCAATGACATTTTTGAGCTTGCTAATATATTATTTAACGTACTCCAAAACAAGTCTCTGCACATTTACTTCTGCCTCTCAAAAATAAACACCACACGGCAACTGATAGCCTACTAGGTAAAAGGAATGAAGTAACGTTTAAAACCTATTTTCATATGGCTGAGAAGAAAACTAAAATTTAACGAGATTTCATGATATGCAGAAGCTCCAGTTTCTTTGCTTAGGAGATAGCTCTAAGTTTGAAGAATATTCTAAAATCCTCCCTCTTGACGCTCTGTCTAGAGAACTTTAAAATCTCTTATCCCATGACATTTGACACACACAGGTTAAAAAACGAACTTCAGTACATCTATTCTGATTCTACCTACAAAAATACCAGATTGGAGGAAATAATTGTGTCGCTCAATAAGAATGAACTTAAGGACGTATTCAAAGAAGCGTATAAATTATTGTATTTAATACTTACTATACCGTCTGCCAGTTCATCAGTAGAAAGAAGCTTTTCGTGCCTTAAGCGGATAAAAAGACACGGATAGTCTGTCTGAAAGACTGGACTTTATATCATTTTAAATGCTATCAGCCGAGTACCAAGATAGCAGTGCGAGAACAGAGTTTTAAGATTCTATTTTGTTTCTTCACTGCCTACTTGATTGTTATCGCACTGCCTTCTTGAAACTCTGTTCTCGCACTGCCTTCTTGGTACTCGGTTGCTACATCGTACTATGACGTCACACACTTCAGTGCATTCTCGGTACATTTTGTCCCGTCACCGTAACGTAACGCCAGACCTCAGCTTAACGACGAAGTCGACAAGATCATTTAAAATGATAAAACATACTTAAGGAATTCAACATCCCAGGAGAGGCTGACTGTGCTGGCAACCATATCCCTGGAGAAGTCACTGCTCAACGATTTAATTAATACAATGCCCTTTTACGATGACATCATAGACAAGTTCGCTGCTTCAAAGGACCGAAGAATAGATTTAACATACAAGCAATAGACGTGACCGAATGTGAGTGATGTTTGTTCTTTTAGTTCATATATACGTTTACTGCACACGAGCGTGTGTTGGGCTGCACCGAACTTACATCCCACGAGCCGCCGCTGTTTGTAACTTATCTGTATCTATTATGTTGTCCTCGATTCAAATTAATCAAATTTATTATACATATGTTTCCCTATTTCTGTCATTGGCACATGTTTATATGTATGATATTATATTTTTCCATATTTAATGATTTGAATACAATATTATTTGTAGTCTATATATGTTATTCTTAGGAGTAGAAAAAATAGAATTAAGGTTTCCGGTGTGACAAATAATATGTACAAGTTTACAGTTATGTACCCGTGGCTCATAATTTGAGCTCGGATTTTTAGGTGCTAAAAATTGGGAAAGTATTTATTTTTATGTATTAAATATTTCTGAAATATGTGCCAAAAACGAAAAATATGTAATTATAATTTAGTTTATTAATGACAATATAAACAATATGCAGTGTTCTCGAATGCAATTTATGCTATGCCTCACTGACTGCTGAAGAATTACAATACACAGGTTGTCCATCACAAATGACCGACGATTATCTGAAACACTTCTTCTGAAGGCGCGAAACTGCGCCAATATGTTTCTTTCCCTGGAGGTGTGGTGTAACTTGAGATCACTGTTCAGCCTTGATTGCTTTCCCACATGGTTGGCAGAACAGAACGCCCCCATCAGAAGAAAAATTATCCTTAATTTCTGCAACACACTGCTGCATATGATAACTTGTAGTTGCTTTTACATTAGGCATCCCCGGCTTCCACAGTGAGTGGGATGGGGCGACAAGATAAGAAAAACACAGCTGCAAGCTGACATACGCTCAGCATGAAGTGTAGATAGCCCACAGGCAATGGCGGCTGGTGCTGAAAGACAGTCATGTTCTGTATCCCATCCCCCCTCCAAAGAATAAAAATATTTAGGAACATAATGTATGGAAACACTCACTTAGTAACACTTAAGAGGCTCTTCACTGAGTTTTCCATACTGAACAAACTATAGTTCATCGATTTACAAAATGTGGCTATGAGTTAGGTAAGTTGGGAGTATTAAGAGACCTTCTGGCGGGAACAGCTGATGGCTTCCTCTATTTTTTTCCACCTTTTGCTTCGAGCGATTCCCTCTAAAATGCTACCGCAGAGTCTAGAAGGAGCCACATGCTACGTTCTCATTTCGCAAGACCAGTGCTGCCGCTGTGTGCTCGAACGAAGAATTGCTGTGATGTCTTGTCTCTGGTCTTGGCTGTTGTCCCAACAGCACAACGGAAAATTTGGGCACGCATGCGCAAAAGGCAGAGTTCCTGTTACTGGCAATATACTTAGAAATTCTCGCTGAGCTGCGATCTACACAGCCAGTGCCGGACGTGGAATGGAGCGCACGTCTACATACGTTATTGTGAGGGGGATTGATATATTTCCAATCTTTTTAATGCGCTGTATTTGATTGTATATATATTATTACAGTACTGTAATTTATTTTCAAATAAAACAATGTGCTGCAGCACTTCCGCACATAAGGTTCAGCCGCCCCTGCTTGCAGGTTCTTCCCCGATGAACTAAGACAGAACAAAAATGCTATAAACTGAAAGATGAAGCATAGTGAATTAATAATATACAAATATTATATCTTTTTATGTGCTAATACTGTAAGTGAAAAGCAGGAATGTTTGTATTTATACACAAAATGTTTGAAATATGGGCCTATTTAAAACTCAGCAATTCTTCTAGGTTTGTGCCGTGTCTTGTGTGGGGTTTCGCCTAGGACACCAATCTAGGCTCATCGGCGGGCTCTTGGTGTCCCCGCCCGGACCCCCACAGGAGTGACGAACTGCGCATACATAACATAAAATGGGTTGTTTTGCCCTCCGAAGGAGGGCAAAATGCCCTCCCAGGAGGACTGGCCGCCATCACAACTACGGTGATCTTCGGCCGTGGGGAACCCTTTTTATTGTGCTTTAAAAAAAATGTACAAAAATATATATAAAAATATACAATTGTTCAATATCTTGCTGTTCTTGATGTAAATATTACTTAAAAATATATAAATGTAGTATCAAAATTTAATAGAATTACAGGTGATAGATGATGTGTGAAACGTCGGTGAGATGCGTTCAGCTCGTCTGTTCGTAGAGTAAGTTGTCTTCTTTCTTGATGTTGTAAGGTGGCCCGATGCCAGGTGGTAAGTGGCTGAGTGGAATGGATGAAAAACAATGAGAAAATGTTGGAAAATCTATGTGAAAACAAACGGTTTGTGCAAACTGGATGCTTATTGGGTTAACATTTATGGGGGATACGTGTCAGGAGGAATGATGTGTGAGAGGTCGGGGAGAATATTATGATGGAGTAGGGATAGTGCCAAGGCTTGGGGAAGTGGTTTGGATAGGCGACGTTGCCTCCGGGTAATTGGCGTCATGAGAAGGTCATAGGTAAGTGGAAGTCGTGAGTCAACTAGTGACTGCAGGGAACGTAGGCGGAGTTTGTGAAGGTGACGGTAGAGTGAGGGGAGAGTCCTGGGGTAATTTAACAGATTGCTGTCCGTGTCAAGAGGAAGGCCAAATGCAACCTTCAAAACGAAGTGTTCAATAGAATTTAAAATTTGGTATTGGGGTAAGCTAGCCCCTATCCAGGCCAATGAGCAATAAGTAAGCAATGGGCGGATGAAGACCTTGTAGGTATGGATGAGCTGAAGTGGGCTAAGACCCCAGGAAACCCCTTTCAGTCGACGGATTAGCGCCAAACGTTGGCGCGCTCTGTGGGCTTGCTGTTTGATGTGAGGTCTCCAGGATAGCTGGTGATCAAGTGTGACTCCCAAATACACTGCCTGGTGGGAGGGAGTAATGGCTTCGTCGAAGATGTTGAGGCGGAATGGTCGGTAGTGGCTGATGGTAGACTTGAGGCCAAATAGAACTAACTGGGTTTTGGTGGTATTAATAGTGAGGTGCCATTTAGAGAACCAGGCAACCAGTGTATTTAGGTAGGCCTGGAGACGGTTGCTGAGGGTTGTGAGATTATTTGCGAATGATAGCAGAGCTGTATCATCCGCAAATTGAAAGAGCTGAGAGAACTGGTTGGGTTGGGGCATGTCATGGACGTAGATTAAATAGAGAAGCGGGGAAATCGGGGAGCCTTGAGGTACTCCTGAAAAGAGAGTGAAGGTGGAGGAGGACGCAGATCTAATTTGTATGAAGGCTCGCCTGTCCAGTAAAAAGTTACTGAGAAGGCGAACTATGGAGCGTGGGAGGTGGACGGACATTAGTTTAAAAATGAGACCACGGTGCCATACTAGATCGAAGGCTTTTTCAAGATCTAGTAGGAGGAGGGCCGCAGGATAGCCGGAGTTGATATGGGGAGTGATAAGGCTGACTAATCGAAAGAGTTGAGTTTGTGTGGAAAATTGAGGGCGAAAACCTGCTTGAGTGGGGGGGAAAACGTTAATGGAATTGAGGAATGTGTAAAGTCGACGGGCTAAGATGGCTTCAAACAATTTAGTAAAAACGGATAGCAAGCTGATTGGCCGGTAGGAGGAAAGAAGAGATGGAGGTTTACCTGTTTTAAGAAACAAGATAATTTTGGCTGTCTTCCAATGGGAAGGGAAGTTACCGGTATGTAGAATTAGTGTGTAAGCTATGGCTAGAAAATGTAGGAAGATGAGAGGAGCTTGTTTTATGTGTTGGTAAACCACCCCGTCTGTCCCGGGAGCAGTATTGCGTCGTTTGCCTAGCTGGAATGAAATGTCGTCGATCGTAATGGGTTGGTTTAGTGGTGATTTGGGGTCTAAGGTCGGTATGTGGTCAAAACTGGGTGTCAGGAGGGGGATATGGGGGTCAGTTTGCTCGCAAACGGTCGCATGGTTTGAGTAATCATGTCGGTTATGGGGTGCGTCACTGTAGATGTCAGTAAAGTAGTGGGCAAAGGTGTCAGCTTTGTCTTTGTCGGAGAATAAATGACCGTTGGTCCCTCGGATAGGGTACTGTCTTTCCTGGGTTTTTTGTCCAGTAAGTTGTTTGAAAGTTTTCCAGAAGGGGCGAGCTTGAGTTTCCTGTGCTAGGCGGGAGCAAGAGTCAATCCACTTCTTTTTCTTTATGGCTTTAATATAGGACCGGGCATGTCTTTGGTATTGTCGGTGTCTTGTCAGTAGGTCTGGGTCAAAAGTCCTGAGGTAGGCCCTATAATAGCTACGGGAGAGTTTCAGAAGTTGGATTGCTTTGGCCGGAATAGGTGGCTTGCTCGGGGTAATTTTGGTCTTGGGGACATGCAGTCGGTCAGCGGAGGCTATGGTGGTTTCCAGGAGTGTGATTAAATCGAACAGTTGTTCGGTATTCTGTGGGACTGCAGCCTGTGAAAGTGTTTCTTCAATGTATGAACGATAAGCTTCCCAATTTGTCTTTGGAAAATTTGGTCTCAAAAATGATGGAGGTGGGGCGGAGAGGGAACGGGGGAGAGTGAGGGCGGGAAGCTTAATATAGAAAGGATCATGGTCTTTACCGGCAGGGCCAGCTAAATCTATAGAACAGTTCTGGGCTATGGTGGAGGAAGCGAAGACTATCTCCGGGGTGCTCTGAAATCTTACCATGGTATGGGGGGGAATAGCTATTCGTTTGCCGTGCATGGAAGTGGTGAAGGTTTCAAGTAAATCCTCCTCAGCTGAATTGAAGCAATTGATGTTAATATCGCCAGCGAACATATAGTGTTGAAATGTGTTGTCCAGAAATTCAAGGTATTCAAAGGGTGGGCGGGAACGTGGGGAACTATATGCTGTGGCGACAATGACAGGGGTAGAGGGAAAGTAAACCATGACTGTTAATATTTCATGAGTATGAACAAAACGTTGTGGTTGAAGAAGACGGGATGGAAAAAACTTATGGACTCCAATGGCTACTCCTCCCCGAGCGGCGTTGGGCCGATCAGCACGGTAAAGGGTATATTGGGGAAAGACAGGTTTCTGATTACTGGTCAGAAAAGTTTCGTTGAGTATGAAGAATGCGGGATTGTAAATTTGAATTTGAAGATCAAGAAAGGGGCGATTTGTTTTCAGGGAGCAGATATTATGGTAAAGCGCGCCAACGGAAGGTACCATATTTCCCATACTAGCCATAATGGTTTAAATATTGGACATTGGCTGGAAGTGAAAATGAATTTTCTGGCCAGAGGTAGTGGCCTGCATATTTAGGCCGAACGTGGTACGGGCTGCAAAATGCAAAATTTCCAATACCCGGGGGCGGTCGAAGGGAAGCAGGTTCTGTAAGCATATGGCCGTAAAACGGATCATATCCTCTATGGAGGGGGGTGAAGGGGAAACAGATGATTGAGGGGGAGTGACGGGGTCGATGGTACGAACAGGGGCAGTGAATTCTGGTTTAGAAACGTCAGCAATGGGGCGGTTAGGGCAACGGGGAGAGTAAGCTGGGTGGGTACCCTGGCACTGAGTGCATTTGGGGGGAAGTTGGAGATTGGGGCAATTGCGGGTCATGTGGGGTTGACCACAGTGAGCACAAACTGGTTGGCGAGTGGGGCAATGGGCGGTTGCATGGGAGTTATATACCTGGCATCGGTCACAGCGGAGGGGAGCAGGCATGTTGGTGCGGGAGGGCTCTACTCGGTGGCGCTGCCAGTACAAGTAGGCTCCCTCGGAAAGAAGACGGTCGATAGTGGAGCGATCGGGGGTAAGGACGCGCACTAGGGAGGTGGGACCACGGTCACTCTTTATGCGCAATACTTTATGAACATTAAGGGTGTTGTACTGCAATTCTGTAAGAATGTCCGCGTCACTGTAACCGGTGTCCACTCCGCAAATGACTACGGAGAGGAGGGGTCTCGGCGGATTATTGGGGGGAGAATGGAAGACTTGGGGGGAAGGAGTTCAAGGGAGACGTGTTCTCCTAGACGAGCCAGACCCATCTTGTGGATCAGAGTGGTTCTGGCATCACCTCGGGTTTTGAGGATGATGCCATGGGGTTGGGGAATAAGTTGAAGAATTGAAGTAGCTGGAAGAAAGGACCGGAGAATGGCCGCTACTCGCCGGATATCAGGACGTGGTTCGCTGAAGTTGGACAGTTTGTAAGTGCAGGTGGAGTCTTGATGTTGAGTGGTGGGGGTGGTTGGAGGCGGGATGGTTTGGCTCAGAAGAGTTGGAAGAGAGGGAGGAGTGGATTGTGGGAGAGCAAATGAAGATGGCATGGGTTGGGGTCAGGATTGTCTTGCGGGTTGGAAGTAGTTGGGGATATTTGATGGGAGATTAAATTGGAAAGGAGGAAAGGAGGAAGGAGAAACAGAAGCCTGTGAGGTAGGGAAGTTGGGGGTGGACATTATGGGTGATTGATAAGAGGTGAAGGGAATAGTGGAGATGGGCTGGGTGGGGGCAGCAATGGTGGCATATGTGGTAGTAGGGCTGGGGTCTGCGGAAAGAGTGACCGTGCAGGAGGTGAGAGGGGGGTAAGAGACGGAGTCAACTGGAGGTGGGTTTGGGAGCACTGATGTCGTCGGATAATTACCGCACACGATGTCAAACGATGAGGTGAGTGTCGGTGCGGTGTTCTTCCTTCTGGGACGGCTGCGGCGGGAAGAGCTGTTGCTGTGGTTCGAGTCATCCTCGGAATCGGACGCTCCAGCAGGGCGGATGTCCTCTTCTTCGGATGGCTCGGTTGGCACACCCTCCATAGGCTCTCCCTTTCGCTCTCGGTCTCGGGTCCTCTTCTTTCTATTGCGTCTCTTTCGGCTAGGGGAAGTAATGGAGCTCCCCCTAGAGCCGGTATGTCCCGGCATCAGGACGGTCGTCTGTAGTCTATAGATATTTGTTTTACTTTTCTGAAGTCTGAAGTCTATATGAAGTAGTGATTTTGTAGCGTCTTAGTACTTGTAATTCACTCAAAATTGAAGTCGGTAATCGTCTAATAATGTGATTTAAGTATATGATGTCGAATAAAAATAAATAAGTTTTAGTGTGTTTTTTTTGTCAAAACTAAAAATAAAATGTCGCTGTTGGCAACAATGCTCTATTGTTGTCCGGAGATTCGGCAGTCGTATTCACAGCCGAATATTGCCGAACGTAAATTTGTCTAGGGACGAACTGCGCGCCACCTCCCTTTATATAAGGTGCAACTGCACCACTTGACTACGAGAACTAAAAGCTCAAGCAGCCTTAACCTCCCTATGAGGGCTTCCAAAAAGATGGTATATTGGCTTTCACGGCCGGTGAATTAAAACTCAGCAATTCTTCTAGGTTTGTGCCGTGTCTTGTGTGGGGTTTCGCCTAGGACACCAATATAGGCTCATCGGCGGGCTCTTGGTGTCCCCGCCCGGACCCCCACAGGAGTGACGAACTGCGCGCCACCTCCCTTTATATAAGGTGCAACTGCACCACTTGACTACGAGAACTAAAAGCTCAAGCAGCCTTAACCTCCCTATGAAGGCTTCCAAAAAGATGGTATATTGGCTTTCACGGCCGGTGAATTAAAACTCAGCAATTCTTCTAGGTTTGTGCCGTGTCTTGTGTGGGGTTTCGCCTAGGACACCAATCTAGGCTCATCGGCGGGCTCTTGGTGTCCCCGCCCGGACCCCCACAGGAGTGACGAACTGCACGCCACCTCCCTTTATATAAGGTGCAACTGCACCACTTGACTACGAGAACTAAAAGCTCAAGCAGCCTCAAGCTTTTAGTTCTCGTAGTCAAGTGGTGCAGTTGCACCTTATACACACATCAAAAAAAGTTTTGCATCACCTCGGTTCCAAGAGTTCCGGAACCTTTAAATACAAAGGGAATAGAGATCAACACAAACAACATTTCAGCCCGTTTTATTGCTCATGAGACCCACACATTGCATGTTGTACCATCATACAGCTAGACTTTCAGCATTTGTGGTCCAGATTGCAGTACACACCACTACCTCTAATACCCAGTAGCACGTCCTCTTGCATTGATGCATGCCTGTATTCGTCGTGGCATACTATCCACAAGTTCATCAAGACACTGTTGGTCCAAATTGTCCCACTCCTCAACGACAATTCGGCGTAAATCTCTCAGAGTGGTTGGTGGGTCAAGACGTCCATAAACAGCCCTTTTCAACATATCCCAGGCATGTTCGATAGGGTTCATGTCTGGCAAACATGCTGGCCACTGTAGTCGAGCGATGTCGTTATCTTGAAGGAACGCATTCACAAGATGTGCACGATGAGGTCGAGAATTGTCGTCCATGAAGACAAATGCCTCTCCAATATTCTGCCGATATGGGTGCACTATGGGTCGGAGGATGTCATTCAGGTATCGTAAAGCCGTTTCGGAGCCTTCCATGACCACCAGTGGCGTACGTCGGCCCCACATAATGCCACCCCAAAACATCAGGGAACCACCACCTTGCTGCACTCGCTGGACAGTGTGTCTAAGACGTTCAGCCTGACCAGGGTGCCTCCAAACACGTCTCCGACGATTGTCTGGTTGAAGGCATATGCGACACTCATCGGTGAAGAGAACGTGATGCCAATTCTGTGGGGTCCATTTAGCATGTTGTTGGGCCCATCTGTACCGCGATGCATGGTGTCGGGGTTGCAAAGCTGGACCTCGCCATGGACGTCGGGAGTGAAGTTGCGCATCATGCAACCTATTGCGCACAGTTTGAGTTGAAACACGACGTCCTGTGGCTGAACGAAACGCATTATTCAACATGGTGGCATTGCTGTCAGGGTTCCTCCGAGCGGCAATCCGTAAGTAGCGGTCATCCACTACAGTAGTAGCCCTTGGGCGGCCTGAGCGAGGCCTGTCATCGACAGTTCCTGTATCTCTGTACCTCCTCCATGTCCGAACAACATCGCTTTGGTTCACTCTGAGACGCCTGGAAACTTCCCTTGTTGAGAGCCCTTCTTGACACAAAGTAACAATGCGGACGCGATCGAACTGCGGTATTGACCTTCTAGGCATGGTAGAACTACAGACAACATGAGCAGCGTACCTTCGTCCTGGTGGAATGACTGGAACTGATCGGCTGTCGTACCCCCTCCGTCTAATAGGCCCTGCTCATGCATGGTTGTTTACATCTTTGAGCAGTTTTAGTGACATCTATGAACAGTCAAAGGGACTGTATCTTTGATACAATATACACAGTCAACGTCTATATGCCGGAGATCTGGGAACCGAGGTGATGCAAAACTTTTTTTGATGTGTGTATAAAGGGAGGTGGCGCGCAGTTCGTCACTCCTGTGGGGGTCCGGGCGGGGACACCAAGAGCCCGCCGATGAGCCTAGATTGGTGTCCTAGGCGAAACCCCACACAAGACACGGCACAAACCTAGAAGAATTGCTGAGTTTTAATTCACCGGCCGTGAAAGCCAATATACCATCTTTTTGGAAGCCTTCATAGGGAAGTTAAGGCTGCTTGAGCTTTTAGTTCTCGTAGTCAAGTGGTGCAGTTGCACCTTATATAAAGGGAGGTGGCGCGCAGTTCGTCACTCCTGTGGGGGTCCGGGCGGGGACACCAAGAGCCCGCCGATGAGCCTAGATTGGTGTCCTAGGCGAAACCCCACACAAGACACGGCACAAACCTAGAAGAATTGCTGAGTTATAATTCACCGGCCGTGAAAGCCAATATAGCCTACCATCTTTTTGGAAGCCTTCATAGGGAGGTTAAGGCTGCTTGAGCTTTTAGTTCTCGTAGTCAAGTGGTGCAGTTGCACCTTATATAAAGGGAGGTGGCGCGCAGTTCGTCACTCCTGTGGGGGTCCGGGCGGGGACACCAAGAGCCCGCCGATGAGCCTAGATTGGTGTCCTAGGCGAAACCCCACACAAGACACGGCACAAACCTAGAAGAATTGCTGAGTTTTAATTCACCGGCCGTGAAAGCCAATATACCATCTTTATAGGCCTATTTATTTATATACATAAATATCCGAGCCCGACTCACAATCGTGAGATTAACGGGCACGTATAATTACAATCATCATCATCATACAGTTATGTACATAAATTATTTTTGAGCAAAGAAAGATTTATAAAGTATGTGGCTGTAACAATAGCAAGCTTCCCTTTAAGTCAGGTACCAGTGCTTATAAAAATAGACCTGCGCAAGTTTTCAAAAACTTCAATTTCAATTTCAAACTCGAAACTCAATATATCAACATTGTAGCCTAGGCATTATTACACAGTAGGTGACAGTACATTAAAATTAATATTTTAAATATTATCATGGCATTTAAGTTTAAGTATTTCGGAGAAATTATTCAAATTAATAGACTAGACAAAGAAGCAAATAGAGCAAGAATACGAAAATTGGAACAAGCTTTTCAACTGACGAAGGTTTCCTACAGTAAGAAAAATATTTCTATTGCAACTAAAATCCGACATTACAATACGGTAATTAAGCCGGAAAGTCTCCATGCTTCAGAATGTTTGTTTTCCATTAAAAAAGGCGAAATAGAAGAGCTAGAGGAAAAGGAAAGAAGGATGCGCAGAAAAATATTGGGACCATTAAAAACGGAAAGTGGAGAGTTCAGATACAGAAAAAATGACGACCTCTACAAAAATAAGAAATTGAAAAAATCTATGATTCGATCAGGAAAAGGAGGGGTTAATTTCTTTGGACACGTAATGAGGATGAATAACACCAGACTCACAAAACAAATTTTCAGTCATGTATACAAAAGCAAGAATGGTAATCAATGGGTACAAAGTATAAAAAGGGATATGGATGAGATGGAAGTAACAATTGATGTTATTCAGGACAGACCACTTTTCAGAAATATGATAAAACATTCCAAGGGTTTCAAGGAGAAGGAAAAGAAGAAGTGGGTTAACATCTGGACGGAAGACAAAGTGAAGTAATGAAGAACTACTGGAAGGCAAGAAAGGATAAAGGATATAAGAGACAGTGAATGCAATGGGTATTTTACGCGGTCTAAAGATGGCCGAAATCGAGGAAAGAAGATAATGGCATTTTATTAGGATGACAGAGCCTACCAACTTTGGAACAAAGCTGCTACCGTTTCATCAATGCATCTCCACCAGTTAAACACATGCGTTTGAAGTAACATAATTAGGCCTTATTTAAAATACAATGGATTTGAGGAAATGTGTATTGTAAAACTAGACTCAGATAGGATATGACCTGATGATATAGGGAATGTTAAATATGCGCCAATCACCTCACGCGATGAGGCGCTGTAGCATGTCTAAAGATCTGAGGTTCGATTCCTAGCTCTGACAGTGGCTATCCTGAGTGTGATTTTCCCCGCGTTTTTCCACACTCTCCTCAGGCAAATGTTGGGATAGTGCCTTATTTTAATATACATGGGGCACCTGCACCATTCTTGTTCGTAACATAGCTATACACACTATTACAGTCATCACAGGAACACAGATTATCAGGCAAATTAAGAACACACCCAAGTACACGCAGCTTTTAGCTTACATTGTTCCCATTTCCACAGGGTCGGGGGATGATATGAGATTAGTTTTCTATGTAGTGTATTATTTCGAGGGGTAAACAAAAACTAAGGTTGGTTGGTTGGTTGGTTCCTTAGTTTAGGGGCTGCGATAACGCGGTCATGTAGCGCCGTGTACTTTGGGTGTGTGTAGAATCTGTCTGATAAAGCGGTGTTAATTGTGATGGATGTATTAATTTGTGTTATCTGTTTTAATTCAAGTAAGGACTGCAGACAGTAATTTCAATTAGTTCATACTTTTGCTACCAAATGCTACCGTCCACGACACCTAGCTTGTTGACATGGCTACTAGATGGCATCGCAGTCAGCACCTGGTGCCGAACGTTGGAACTAATATAGTGTTATCAATTCTAACCTACAAATTTTGGCTTCACACAAGTTTAGTTAGTTGAGGGTTCTTTTTCTTGCCATAAATCTATGACATGTTACCGCCAGCTTTACTTCCCCTCCTAAGGAAGGCATACTGAGGGATTCTTAACGCTCTTAAAAAAACCGACAACTTCGGCCGGTTTTGAACCCGCAATCTTGGGCATTGAAGCTCAGCATGCTACCAACTACGCCACTGAAGCCGCTAAAGAAACTAAGGTTACAAGGCCGGTATTTCTGGAGTTTCGTCTGTTATAGTGAAATCAGTAGTGTGGGGTAATTCAAATGCATAATGTTGGTATCTGTGGAGAGTTTCAGCCTCCTGCCACCTACAGCGCTAGTTGTAGGTAAACAACTAATGGCGACTCGTTTGGAAAACTGGTCTCGCGAAGAAATCCCATCAGTTATTCGATTTCTGTGGGTGAAATATGTAACCGCGAGTAGGACTTCTCACCAAGGGCGTCATCTTTCTTCATGAAAACGCGCGACCTCATTCAGCCCAGAAGACCACCACACTGATGTAGTGGGTTCGATGGGACATCATTGACCACCCTCCCTACAAGTCCGGACCTCGCTCCAAGCGACTTTCACTTGTTTCCTCACTTGAAGGAGCTCCGAGGTGGTTGACGATTCACTTTAGACGAGGACGTGAAACACTTCGCAACGACAACACGCAAGGACAGTATATTTACCAGGAGGGTATATTCAATATCATCTGACGAAGCGACTACTGTCGACCAAAGTATTACGTGCAGTCGAGATTGAAGGTTGTTTGTGAAGTAACCAATAGACCTACATAAAATGCAATAACATCATCATTTTCGTCGTTCTATTTTACGTTAGTTCATGTAGGTTTGGAATTTTTAATTTATATTGTAATATTTTTTTTTATCGCAGTTGGAACACAAAAAGTGTCTGTTTTTAAGCTTGTTTCAACCTTGCATCACATTTAAGAATTATTGTCTCAAAAACCCGTCATCAGATCGAATCCAAATTTTAACACAGTACACATTGGAATGTTGTATAACTGGTTTATTCATTTCAAAATTTTGTGTGTCCAAAAAACAAAGTTGTTATTATTTCTGTAAGGTAACTTTTTCTTGGCTCGGGGTGGTTGGAAAATGTAGTTCTTGATCGCGTTGTAATCCTTATACATCAAAATGTTATGCTGTATGACTGTGAAATACGTAAATTAATTAACTTATTTTATATCGGTTTGTATTTATACGGGGAAATAAGACTTGGTTCACCAGCTAGTCGCTTCGCGGAAGGGTGTCCAGCGTTGCTGAGATGGCGCCCTTTACTTCCAAGTGAGGCGCGCCATGATGCGTGATGGGCTCCATTTCAGCAACGCTGTAAAGAATTTCCCAGAGCGGCTAGCTGGTGAACCATGTCTTATTTCCATGTATAAATACAAACCGATATAAAATAAGTGAATTAATTTACGTATTTCACAGTCATACAGCATAACTTTGTGATGAATAAGGATTAAAACGCGCCCAAGAACTACTTTTTCCAACCACCCCAAGCCGAGAAAAAGTTACCTTACAAAAATGATAACAACTATGTTTGTTTCGTGGACATACAAAATGTGAATTCGATCTGATGACGGGTTTTTGAGATAATAATTCTTAAATGTGACGCATGGTTGAAACACGCTTAAAATCGGGCACTTTTTGTGTTCCAACTCCGATAAAAAATATTAAAATATAAATTGAAAATTCCAAACCTACATGAACGAACGTATAATAGAACGACGAAAATGATGATGATATTGGATTTTATGTAGGTCTATTGGTTACTTCACAAACAACCTTCAAACTCGAGTGCACATAATACTTTGGTCGATAGTAGTGCCTAAACCGATATGGAGACTATGTCCAAACATAACCTAATATAAAGTACTATTAGTTGGCTGTTTGCCACGGTGGGTGAGTGGTTATCGTATCGGACTGCCAACCCCAAGCTTGCGGGTTCGCTCCTGGCCGTGGTAATTGATTTTTGAAAGACGACAAAAATCACAACACCATATCATACGTTGTTGGCATGTTAAAGAACCCATTTGAATTCAGTAGGGCGTGTTCATAATAGCAAAATTAATCATGGGATTTTCCGCCAACACAAAATTCCTCCATTCTCTACTGGAAAGCGCTATAGTTTCAAGGAGCTTAGCTATCTAACCTCCTTGACTTTCATAGTGTTCCAAGGAACGACAAAATTCGACATGCAAGCTGCCCCTGGGTGTCAAATAACAAAGATAGCACCCGGCACCCAAGGTCATACGATATTATTATCATTATTACACCTAAGGTATGTATTATCTGTTGGCTGTATCGGTTGTATGATATACTGTATAATGTACACGTTTCACTGCAGACTTCGTAACGTTAGTTTAGTTAGTTAGTTAGTTATTAGGCTTCAAGGGGTGGAACTACGAGGTCATCTGCCCCCTAACCTTAGTTTCTGAACACCCCTCGTGTAAGGTATCGTCCGGGCGTTCGCCTAAAAGTGAAACGATATAAATCCGTTTTAAGGACGGCCGACGAGTGGGTTTGAACCCACAACCCACTTGTTTACCGAGCCAGAATCTGGTTGGTTCCTCAGTTGGCTGCGACAACGCGGTCAAGTAGCCCTGTGAACTTTGGGTGTGTGTAGAATCTGTCTGATAACCGGTGCTAATTGTGATGTCTGTATTAGTGTGTGTTATCTGTTTTTAGCCTACTTTCGATTTTTGCAAAAAATGAAAGTAGACTTATGAGATCAACACAGGGCGAAAAAAGTGTGTCTGTCTGTGTGTGTGTGTATGTGTGTGTGTGCGTCTGTGTGTGTGTGTGTATGTGTGTGTGAGTCTGTGTGTGTGTGTGTCTGTGTGTGTGTGTGTGTGTGTGTGAGTGTGTGTACTCTGAATTTCTGTCCCCCCCCTATCAATTCGAACACGGTGAATGCGAATTGAACGAAATTTGGTACAAAGGTAGCACTAGCAAAGGAAACCTCAGTGTCATGTTTTATATCGCCGCCATCTTTACTAAAACTGAGTGGCGGCCACTCAAACGTTCAAAACGTAAAATCAAATAACGACTAACCAAATCATCCGATCTCCACCAAATTTGGTAACAACATACCTTCGTATAGGATGCGTCTTGAGACCAAACTACAAGGTCGTCCGCCATACCATTTCAGGATGGCGGCCGTGCGAATTATGCAAACTTTATAATCCATATCATGGGACCCACCAGTTCCGATTATCGAGCCGAGAATCGTTTTAACTGTTCTAAAGGAAGAGGCACGTTCGAAATTAAAAGTTTATTTTGTAATACTATAGTGCAGACGTGATTTTAAAAAGCTGAGCTGATTCAGTAATAAGACAAGATGGCAGCGGATATCTTGTGCCTGACTTATATTTCACTAATTTGAGTATTGCATGCAATATAGCGTACTGATACAACATAAATAAACTTTGTATGAAATGCTTTATATATAAATAATATACTCCAGTGATGAAATCGTTTAGTATAAATCATTATTTGCTAACAAGTTCTATGTAAGTCATTTTATATAGAACGATATTCGTTGACACAATTAGCTCAGTGGTAGAGCGTTAGCCTATCGCTCAAATGCCTATGGTTCAAACCCGATCAGAGCTAGGTTTTTTGCTTGAAATGTTATATGTTTATTGTTTTGTAATGACTCAGATGTTTTAAAATTAAGCGTTATATTGTGCATATTATGGTGTAAAATATATATTTAATTAAAACATAATTCGCCAGCAGATTTACTCGAGACATCTAGCTGCCAAAAAGGTAACTGCACGCCGACCTACTTATTAACTTCCAGATTTTATTGAAAAGTTTCTTCTTCTGGCCGCTAGAATGCACTCGCTCTGTTAGGATTATATTGTTCGATATTTCACCACTAGATGTCACGACTAGTCTACGTGGGGCTCCATTGATTACTATACCATTGGCATTCTATGCGCATCGAATTTGAAGAATGACAAGATGATACTACGATACATTTTTACTTTTTATTTTAAAGGGTTTGTAACAGCCTATTTTGCGTTACTTGAAAATGTTATTTGAAGTAAAGAACAAAACGATTCCACATAGTAATAACTGAATTCAAGCCGTTGGTGTTAGTTCAGGTTATTAATTACTACTTTTATTTCAGGCAAATAGCAATCGAAAATATCCACATAGTTTGTATACACACGTCTCTGTAGGGTCGTGGAAAGATTTGTTAATTCAATTAGGGTTGTGAAAGCCATGCACAACCAGACGTGTAAAGACATGCCTCAACTCAAAGTTGGATGTTGCCCACGGCAGGTCGTATATGTAATAATAATAATAATAATAATAATAATAATGTTATTGGTTTTACATCCCTTTTAGCTACTGCTGCTTTTAGAGACACCGGGGTGCCGGAATTTTGGCCCGCAGGGGATCTTTAACGTGCCAGTAAATGTACTGACACGGCTCCCTCGCATTTGTGCACCCTCAAATGCCAGCTGACTGCGCCAGGATACGAACCTGCAACCTAGGGCCCAGCAAGCGAGAACGTTACCGCTGAGCCACGCAGCCAGTCCGGTCGATTATGTCTCCAGATCCATAACATTCTTGATATACTTCTTATCTTTCTTTCTTCAATGATGGTAGCAGTTTTTATCTAGGTTGTGGCGTTTGGTAGAGGTAAATCGTTTCTAAGGTCTTCAACAAAGAATAGTTCTATTATACTCTTTGATACTAACAACGAGTTATAACTATACTCATACATTTAGGAGAAAGTAGGCTATATGTTCTTTACTGAACATCTTGCTTAATTAAGTAAGGACTGCAGACATTTGATTTTCAAGTAGTTCCAACTTTTGCTACCAAACGCCACCGACAAGGCCGGTTACTAGATGCCACCACAGTTGGCTCCTTGTGACGAACGTTGGAAACTATGAGCGTTAGTCAAATCAAAGCTATAATTTAGCTTCACACGAGTGTAATTAGTGGAACGTTCTTTATGGCATGGGACCGCTGGCTTTACTTCCCCTCCGATGGAAGGCATACTGAGGGATTTTTAACGCCCTTAAAAAATCCAACCGCTTCGGCCGTGTTTGAACCCGCGATCTTGGGCATAGAAGCTCAACATGCCAGCAACTACGTCACCGAAGCCGCTAGCCCGAATCTAGTCCAGCCCAATTGTCAGGAACCCCTAAGATTCAAAATAAACTAATGTACAAGCAATTTGATTTATAAAGTTTACTTACCCGTTGCGATGCATTCAGTGTGGCCTGGTTTCCACCCGCCAAGTACATAAGGCAAGTCGATAAAGCCCAGAACGAGGAACGAGATTGATTGACATATGATGACATTGGACTTCATTGTTCTGAGCATAGGAATTAGAAGGAACACCAGAATAGTAACACTGTAACACGCTATACACATAAACTTGGTCACTTTGTAAAACTGTGCATACGGAACTGCGTAGGCCTCCTTATAACAAACAAGTTCTTGATATGTCATGGAATTATTATTATTATTCCTAACAACTTCAAGGCTACGAGTACATTTCAATTTCGATTTGAACGTAATATGTTTAAATTGCAAACCTCTATAACGTGATACCCAATATAGATCATTGCCCTCTATAATAACATATTCCATGTTATTTGTGTTATTATGATCAAAATTATTAAGAAGAAGTATATGTGGTAACTGATTAGGCGGTACACTGTTAAAGTAATCCCCTTCTGTTCTCATGGTACACTTCCAGGAATAAACAGCATGTTCATCTCTTTCAAAGAGCACGTGTCCCGGTGGACAGCAACACTCAGTGATATTTACACACGGACATTTAAAGTGAATGCCACCACCCTTGGAATGATCAGCCTCGATACAGTGGTAATATGGAGTGAAATATATCTTTCTTCCTGAAAAAATGTTAAATTTTATACTTCCATTCTGTTCCATGTAGTAATCAGAATCGTATGTATTTATTAAGCACTTTGAAGAGGCACTAATATGCATATCTGTCTGCCTTGCCGTATACAAGTGCTTGCTTTTAATTGAAGATTCAGTAGGTGACATGTACGATATTTGTGTACTTGCTACCTCCGATAGTTCCTCATCGTTTTCCGTAAATAAAAGAGACCTATTACAACATTCACTGTTCGTAAATTGGTCTCCGATTCCTTTTTGCAAAGAAATTAGAATTAATATGAAAACATTTAATATTGTACGCATTTTGAGAAATTAATAACGCATTTAAAGAATTCCTACCTGGTCTAGAATTTAATGAACTACATTGCGGTCAATAAATGAGTGCAATTTTTTAAATCAAATTTCAGTAAACAGATTGATTTCTTTTACAATACAACGATGACGTAATAACTTAGTAATCACCGTTTAAAATACGTGAGGTTTTACTTCATCGTTTTTAAAACATACGAGGATAATTTCTTCAAGCCTAACCATTTAATTGGCTTCACCCTTCATGATGCACTTTCACTAATAATTAATCAAGTACTGATCTTATAACCAATATTATTTAATATAGTATTGCTGCTACGTTTGCACAAGAATGCTTCACATTAATTTGACGCTAGAACAACAATGATCAGAGATAAATTAAATTCACACGTGGTAATCGCTGGCGCTGTGACACTTCTGGCTCCAAGAACTTCGCGTCTCACTTGCTCAACCTGAAGTATGTGGCTCACCTTGAGTTGAGGAGTACTGGAGAAGACGAGCATAGAAAGGTTGACCGTGAGATATTCATGGTTGCCAGTTCATCTCCACCCGAAAAAGTACTGCTTGTAAAAAGATACCACATTCGCCTTCCGGGATCTTGGCGTAGATATTGTGACACCTAACACAAATGCCCTGAGTCACTAGCGTAGTCGAGTGGTCTAAGAAATACTCCATGATAAAAATTGGGAGGTTGGCATTCGAAGATCCAGCATTGGGATTCCGACAGGGGGCGTAGTGGAGCAGCGGTCAAGCTGTTGGCCTCTCACAAATGTGGACCGGGTTTGTTGATGTTGTTGTTGTTTTAAGGGGTGGAACTACGAGGTCATCTGCCCCTCTTAACACTGATTAAATTATACAAATTTGGAATGGAATTTAAAATTTAGAGGTGGACACCCAAATTTGAAAAGACCGAAAATTAATAAAACAAAAAATTAAATAAAACTAATAATTATATAAATAAACAAATATTACGGAAAAACAAAATGTTATCATTCAAAACGAACAAGTCGTTGAGTCAATATTCACTGGAAAATTTAGATCGCTGGCCCTAACCCACTCTCACTTATAAAGCGGGTGACAAGATCAACAGCCGCCGCGTCATCGGCTAATATAAGTTTCTGTGTCATCTGTAGACCAAGGTTTCTTCGTAAGTCAGCAAGATCCACACACTCGGTTAAAATGTGGGCCACGGTGAATACGGCTCCACAGGTACAAATTGGGGGTCTTCCCTTCTCATCAGATACGAGTGGATCTTGTATGACCTATCCTTAGCCTACACAGAATGACGGACGGGTTTGATTCCCGGTCAATGCATATGAGATTTTTAAAGTGAAATACCATGTCTTTGGTTACGATTCCACATAAAGAGAAGGTCACGTGTCTCATGATCGCAATTTCAACGGTCACATAAAACTACAACCTTCCTTCCTTGGAATTTCGACGCTGCCACTGGCCATCCTGAGTGTGATTGTTAATCCATACTCACTCTCATCGTTGGATTTCTGGTTAACCGTCCATTTCATCATCCCAAAGTTGCGGGTTCAAATCCGGGCCGAGAAAGGTGATTTTTTAAGGGTGCAAAAACGTCAAGGTACTCGATGTCGAACGATGTCGGCTCGTAAAAGATCTCACGTATCACATTTGGTGATTACAATACAACAGTATTCCGGTTTCACCACCAGATGGCAGGGCTAAACGGAAGGTTGAACTTGGGCAGTAGATCGCCTCAATGACTACCAATATAGTAGAGTCCAAAGGGTTGTCATAATTACTATTATTATTTATTTTTATATATATATATTTATTTATTTATTTATTTATTTATTTACTGCCTCTGGCGAGCCGAACATGTCCTCGGACACTCCCGGCACTAAAATCCATACTCTAAATAAATAATAATGTATTTACTTATTTATTTATTTACTTTGATAATAAATGAAGGAATTAAGACTGTTTCTAACATGCAAAAGCCTCCATAACAATCCTTGTCCCAATTACAAATACACACACACATTGCTACTAGAGATACCACAATAACACAGGTTACCAGACAAAATTGAGGCACCTAAAATCAAAACCCGTCAAGTCCACAAAACAAAATTTTTGGGAAAATGAGAAAAACTGTTAACATATGAAAACAAGATGTTCAGTAAAGAACATATAGCCTACTTTCTCCTAAATGTATGAGTATAGTTATAACTCGTTTTTAGTATCAAAGAGTATAATAGAACTATTCTTTGTTGAAGACCTTAGAAACGATTTACCTCTACCAAACGCCACAACCTAGATAAAAACTGCTACCATCATTGAAGAAAGAAAGATAAGAAGTATATCAAGAATGTTATGGATCTGGAGACATAATCGACCGGACTGGCTGCGTGGCTCAGCGGTAACGTTCTCGCTTGCTGGGCCCTAGGTTGCAGGTTCGTATCCTGGCGCAGTCAGCTGGCATTTGAGGGTGCACAAATGCGAGGGAGCCGTGTCAGTACATTTACTGGCACGTTAAAGATCCCCTGCGGGCCAAAATTCCGGCACCCCGGTGTCTCTAAAAGCAGCAGTAGCTAAAAGGGATGTAAAACCAATAACATTATTATTATTATTATTATTATTATTATTATTATTATTACATATACGACCTGCCGTGGGCAACATCCAACTTTGAGTTGAGGCATGTCTTTACACGTCTGGTTGTGCATGGCTTTCACAACCCTAATTGAATTAACAAATCTTTCCATGACCCTACAGAGACGTGTGTATACAAACTATGTGGATATTTTCGATTGCTATTTGCCTGAAATAAAAGTAGTAATTAATAACCTGAACTAACACCAACGGCTTGAATTCAGTTATTACTATGTGGAATCGTTTTGTTCTTTACTTCAAATAACATTTTCAAGTAACGCAAAATAGGCTGTTACAAACCCTTTAAAATAAAAAGTAAAAATGTATCGTAGTATCATCTTGTCATTCTTCAAATTCGATGCGCATAGAATGCCAATGGTATAGTAATCAATGGAGCCCCACGTAGACTAGTCGTGACATCTAGTGGTGAAATATCGAACAATATAATCCTAACAGAGCGAGTGCATTCTAGCGGCCAGAAGAAGAAACTTTTCAATAAAATCTGGAAGTTAATAAGTAGGTCGACGTGCAGACCGGCCTAGACAATGAGACCTTTTTCATGAAATCTTGTTAGTTACTCAACTGCTCACACAGCGCTGTTCACCAAGCATTGCACGACTAAGACTTATCTCTACTTAGTGTAAAACAAAGTCCCCGATTCTTGGATATCACGGGTAATCTCGAGAACCACTGGATGGATTTTGATGCGGCTTTCACCATTCTGTACAGGTAATATCGAGGAAGATTTCTGTAGAAAATAATTTATTTATGATCAAAGGGAGCCAAGCAGTAACGATTTTAGATTTCAGTGAATAGGTCGAAGAAAGAACTTGACGTCCGTGCGCTTTTTAAGCTTACGCTGGACAAACCGTTAAAAATATCAATATACTATGAGTGTAAGAATTGTTCAGCATGAAAAATTGTACAAAAACGTCCGCGTGAGCATATCTCTATCTTCGATACATCGCCCACTATAAGTGTTTTTAGTTTGGATGGGAGGGGGATTTGGCTTGCACCTCGCCATTCTTAATTTACGTCTGACAGGAATTCCTTGCACATTCATAACTGTTCCCGGGCGAAGCCGGGGCGGGTTGCTAGTGACACTATTATATTATCACTAGCAGAAGTACCCGTTCTTCGAACGGTGTTATATACTAACACCAGACATTATCAATTGAGCTACTGTTGCAATGGTTAGCGGTTTGTCATTCCTTTATAAGTTTATCAGAACGAAGGCGACAAAAATCACGACACTCATGTCATACGTTGTTGGCATGTTAAAGAACCCATTTGAATTCAGTAGGCCGTGTTCAATGGCAAAATTAATTTCGGGATTATCCGCCAACACAAAGTTCCTCCATTCTCTACTTGAAAGCGCTGAAGTGTCAAGGAGTTTAGATATCTAACCTCCTTGACTTTCAAAGCGTTCAAAGGAACGACGAAATTCGACATGCAATCTACCCTCTGGGTGTCAATTAACAAAGCTTGCGCCAGGCACCCGAGGCCATACGATATTATTATTATTATTATCAGAACGAAGTTAGTTTTCTGGGAATATCACACACACTGATAATTTAAGGGCCTTAAAATGTGGTTTTCGGAGACCCCTTATAGACTCGCGAATTTTGTGTCTCACAATGAGAAGCAACATAAGCTTTGATCGTCCTTCTAGAATAATTTTTATATTCCGCCTATTTTAGCATGTATTTTGAGAAGATTTTCCCTATATCCACCCTTCTACTGCATGAAAAGTACGGTGAGGAGTTTTATAAAGGATTGGTGTATTGACTCATGTTTACCATACCTAATTTTACGATGCACCAAGCAACCGAAGACGATTTATAGGCGTACATAAAGATACACAGAAAGAAAGACAGACAATTCTATTGTCTACAACATATCACCCAGATATCCAAATATGGGTATACTACCATACGTATCAAACAAAATCAGCCTTACGATGAACCCGTATGTCGACAAAAAAAAAAAAAGATTAGTTAAAATGTGCTCTCAAACTAAATTCACCTAACGTGTACTTCCTGACGTGAAATAGATTTGAAAGCCTTGTAGACGAAACGCAATACATCTCACATAAAAAATGGCCCTCTACGTTGTGTTAGGTCCCCATACACAGGAAGAACTCTTTCATAAATTATAAAGGCTTGTGGGGCAAGAAAATTCAGGTTCTTTAGCCTCAAATGGCCCAAATTCCTAAAAGCCGCAAAAAATGCTGATTCAATTCAGGAATTTTTGAAAATAATGTTTCTGTTTGTAGATATAATAGATTTTCGGTACTATATGTCGCACGTGAAATTGCATGAAAAAAATCTAGGTTACCCCTTGACCCCCTTAATTACATTGACGAATTATACAGTCTACATTGGCTCCGTGATAACCTTATAGCCATTTGCAAACTTTCACAAAAATGTAATAAATGGAGTAGCCTAATAATAATATAGTATGGCCTCGCATGCCGGGTGCAAGCTTCGTAATTTGACACCCAGAGGGTAGCTTGCATGTCGAAATTTCGTTGTTCCTTGAATCACTATGAAAGTCAGGAGGGTAGATATCTAAGCTCCTTGAACACTATAGCGCTTTCTAGTAGAGAAATGAGGAACTTTGAGTTGGCGGAAACTCCTGAGGTTAATTTTGCCATTATGAACACGGCCTACTGAATTCAAATGGGTTCTTTGACATGCCAACATCGTATGACATGCGAGTCGTATTTTTGCCGCCTTTCAAAAATCACGTACAGGCCGGACGTTTGTTTTTGACGACTGCCCTTGAACTTAAAGCCTGCGGGTGAGCCTGTACACAGTCACTCTCTCACCCTATCACTTCACATTTGTCACCACGGATCTGATGTAATGGAATTCCAGATGTGAGCAGACAGTACAGTCCACGTCGAAGTATTGTGTGACACGAAGGTACACGTTACGTAGTTACGAACAGAACGTCATTATATTTGCCAGTGACTATACTTCAGCAATAGTGTGAAACAGCTTTATCAATCATCGGAACGCTTGGGGCAGCTGATAACAACACAGGTACTGTAGTAACTCGCCTCCAGGCTTCCATTAAGATTCTTCACTCGTCTAAAACAAACGTCCGGCCTGTACCACGGCTAGGAGTGAACCTGCAATCTTGGGGTTAGTAGACCGACACGCTATCCACTCACCCACCGTGGCAAGGTATAAATGGAGTGATATTGCTTCTTACAGAAATAGATGGAAAGTTGGATGCCACCACTTGAGATAATGTTGTCATGGTTACCGATTTCCATTCCTTCATTAGTTTGTTAAATTAAATTAAATTAGTTTTCTGGGAATATTTCAGATACTGTTGGTTTTAGAGCCTTATAATGTAGTTTTCGAGGCCCCCAAGTTTTGTTTCTGGCACCGAGGGGCTTTGTCTCCTCGTTGTACGCCATAACATAATACTAATAATAATAATAATATAATATAGGGATAGGAATATAATAGACCTGCCGTACCACACCAGCATGTGTAAATCACGTGAAAAAATTCTAGTGTACCCCTTGACCCCCTTAAGCGCATTATACGTATTGATGAATTTTACAGCTCAATTTGGTTCCGTGATAACCTTCTAGCCGTTTGCAAACTTTCACTCCAATGTAATTAATGGAATTGCATTGCGTCTTACAGCAATAGATGGAACTCTGAGAATCTGTTGCCATGGTTACCGGCTTGTATTCGTTCATTAGTTTATTAAATAAAATTAGTTTTCTGGGAATATCTCAAAAATGGTTGGTTTTAGGGCCTTAAAATGTGATTTCAGGGACCCTTTGGGGCCCCCGAGTTTTGCCTCTCACATTGAGGGGCTGAAAATGATCTTTGTCTCGTCCTTCTACTCCTATTTCAGCATGTATTTTAAGGGGGTAGGCCCTCTTTTATGAGAGGTACGGAGAAGGGTTACATCAATGGTTAGTGTCGTGCCTCGGATGGATATCTGTGCCAAATTTTACGTTGATACACCCAGTCGTTCTCGAGTTATAAGGGAACAAAGTTGTCCACAGACAAACAAACAAACCGACAGACAGACCAAAAAATTATTTTCGCGCGCATCCATAATAAAACAGTATGAAACGCGTAAACAACTAAAATTTCCGTAGAAATTGCGAAAAAAACATACAAACTTTACTTTTTATGTACGTAGAGATATACTGCACCGCTCGGTGTTGACCGTGTTTTATTGCACAAATTTAGGTTTTATTCGCTAACCGTTGGAGATACACGAGAAGTGATAAGGACCTTTTGGATAGAAAATTAAATGATACATCTCGTGTAAGCATCAAAAGTTTGCTATTTCTTAGCTTTCTCTTTTTATTTGATATGGAATTATGAAATTTTGAAACCAAAGGGTGTAGTGACGTCACTAAAATGGTCGCCATATTTTAATAGTGCAAGATATCGAAATTAAAAGTATCCTATATGTAAACATGGTAAATCAGCTACATCCATGCAAACTTTCATTTAAATCGGACCAGTGGTTCTTGCGTTATTGAGTAACAGACCGACAGACAGACAGAAAGACAGACACACACCATCTCATTTTTATATATTAGTATGATTATAATTCCCACAATATCAAAATGCAAATTATATCACAAAATAAAATAGCGTGCTAATAAATCTAAGAGAAATTAGACATACCTTGCACCTCGTTACAGTTGAATTCGATCAGAATCACTCGGTTTTCATTAAAGTTTATGCATTTTTCTGCCGAACGGTTTGGAAGTCCGGCAACAGGAAACTAGGACTGTTATTTACTTAAAATATTCATTTTTGTATTTTTGTACTATTTGTGTTCATGATTTCATTACATTGTCAGAATTACCAATAGTAGTGGCTACGCTGGCTAAAGCGCAGCGTTAGGCCATGGGGCCAAGCTCTCTGCTGACTCGGTAGACGCGTGTGTTCGAGCCCCACCGTCGGCTGTCCTTGAAATGATTTTCCGTGGTTTCCCATTTTTCAACACCAGGTAAATGCTGGGACGGTACTTTCTAACAGGCCACGGCCGCTTCCTTCCAATCCTTGCCCAGTTTCATTCATCTTCATCCATTCCATCTCGCATCCTGACGCGCTGGTCGCCAACGGGCGATGACTAGAAAGACCTGCACTCGGCCTCTCAGGAGGCCACACGAAAAAAATGTCAGAATTAATGCTTTAATTAGTAGGGTATACTATTCAGTGTACCTATTATAAATAAAAACCGTGAGGTTTCTCACCTCCCCATATTACGAAACCCGGTTGCCTAATACGGGGAAAGTGCACTTTTAAAGTTAACAATAATATCAGAGGGTATTACAACATCAAACGTGCCCATATTTGTAATATACATAGTATATCGTCTGAGGTTTACATTGGTGAGGAAACCAAAATTATTCCGTTCCTTCTTATGTCTAATGTGAGCCCTATAAAAAAACTCCCCATATTTGGTGACTTTCCTCTACCCATTTTTAGAAGATACCTTATGCACTGGACAGCTGAATCCGTGATTAATTGTATAGGTAGCTTCGTAAGTCTCAGAACTCAGGAAGTCCTTTCTAGCAGCTTTACTAGCAGCTTTCAAAGTTTCAAGGTAAGAAAGAAAATATTCCTCTAGCCAGTTTAGGCGACTGATATTTAATGAGAAAAAATGTCCTTTATCTGGATTTCTAGACTGAATATGATGATATGTGAGCGAACCATTTATTAACGTTTTTCAAAAAAAAAATGGTTGCTTCTGCGTCCATGAATGTGTACGCTTCCGGGTGCATGCCTATATTTTCCTTCAGGGTACTAATGGCACCAATAACTTCTGACGAGAACACTTCCTTGGCACGCCGAACATTCATTTTTTCAAATTTAGTGGGTTCGATGTGTTTTTTAGTGAGGTGTCAGACCGGTTTGACGATCTC
Organism: Meconema thalassinum; assembly: GCA_946902985.2. NCBI lineage: Eukaryota > Metazoa > Arthropoda > Insecta > Orthoptera > Tettigoniidae > Meconema > Meconema thalassinum. The sequence continues at coordinate 436,816,474 of OX336393.1, read as the reverse complement.
ACCCTTTTGCATTGTGTATAGTAATGACAAGTATTTCCCTGAAATTATTCCAGTACCATCAGTCATCTCGTTACAGAAACTGCGTTTAATGTTGTTATTTTTAGAATGTGACAATGGTCAAATCTAGGGAATACATTCCTAGACTCGTCGTATGGGTGATTGACCATTGGTTGCAAATTCCCTCCCCCTAAATGCATCATCATTGTAGTGTTAGTTTTGTGATTATCAGAGACAGTTATTATAATTATGAAACCGCATTGTTCAACCTCGAGAATAACGTCCAGCAGGAGTTTATGTAAGTCCCGTCCTGACAGCTGCTTCGTAAAAAAGAAGGCACACGGTATCTGATAATTTGTCAAAAGATCTCTTAGCACAAAACACAACACACGATTAGCTGCTACTTGTTCCCGGCTGTAATTTTGATCCTCTCTTTCCTTTTAATGAGACGGTGCTGGAGTAGTATCCTTGTACCCGAAGAAGGTGCAAGGTATGTCTAATTTCTCTTAGATTTATTAGCACGCTATTTTATTTTGTGATATAATTTTAATTTTGATAATGCGGAAATTATAATGATAATTATTATATAGTGTCACTAGCAACCCGCCCCGGCTTCGCCCGGGAACAGTTATGAATGTACAAGGAATTCCTGTCAGACGTAATTTAAGAATGGCGAGGTGCAAGCCAAATGCCCCTCCCGTCCAAACTAAAAACACTTATAGTGGGCGATGTATCGAAGATAGAGATATGCTCTCCCGGACTTTTTTGTAGAATTTCTCACGCTGAACAATTCTTACACTCATAATATAATGATATTTTTAACGGTTCGCCCAGCGTAAGCTTAAAAAGCGCACGGACGCCAGGCTATTTTTTCGACCTTTTCACTGAAATCGTTACTGCTTGGCTCCCTTTGGTCATAAATAAATTATTTTCTACACAAATCTTCCTCGAGATCACCTTTACAGAATGGTGAAAGCAGCATCAAAATCCATCCAGTGGTTCTTGAGATTACACATTTAATATACGTACTGTACAGATGATTCCTTATCGCGCCTATAATGGGAGGGGAGTGCGCTCTATCGGCAACGAGTAGAAACTTTCCAATTACATGTTATACGTGGGTTCTGACTGGGAATGTCAAGGCCGGGAGAGCGAGTGCATTCTAGCGGCCAGAAGAAGAAACTTTTCAATAAAATCTGGAAGTTAATAAGTAGGTCGACGTGCAGTTACCTTGTTGGCAGCTAGATGTCTCGAGTAAATCTGCTGGCGAATTATGTTTTAATTAAATATATATTTTACACCATAATATGCACAATATAACGCTTAATTTTAAAACATCTGAGTCATTACAAAACAATAAACATATAACATTTCAAGCAAAAAACCTAACTCTGAATGGGTTTGAACCAGAGGCATTTGAGCGATAGGCTAACGCTCTACCACTGAGCTAATTGTGTCAACGAATATCGTTCTATTTAAAACGACTTACATAGAACTTGTTAGCAAATAATGATTGATATTAAACGATTTCATCACTGGAGTATATTATTTATATATATAGCATTTCATACAAAGTTTACTTATTTTGTATCAGTACGCTATATTGCATGCAATACTCAAATTAGTGAAATATAAGTCAGGCACAAGATATCCGCTGCCATCTTGTCTTATTACTGAATCAGCTCAGCTTTTTAAAATCACGTCTGCACTATAGTATTACAAAATAAACTTTTAATTTCGAACGTGCCTCTTCCTTTAGAACAGTTAAAACGATTCTCGGCTCGATAATCGGAACTGGTGGGTCCCATGATATGGATTATAAAGTTTGCATAATTCGCACGGCCGCCATCCTGAAATGGTATGGCGAACGAGCTTGTAGTTTGGTCACAAGACGCATCCTATACGAAGGTATGTTGTTACCAAATTTGGTAGAGATCGGATGATTTGGTTAGTCGTTATTTGATTTTACGTTTTGAACGTTTGAGTGGCCGCCATTCAGTTTTAGTAAAGATGGCGGCGATATAAAACTGACACTGAGGTGTCCTTTGCTAGTGCTACCTTTGTACCAAATTTCGTTCAATTCGCATTCACCGTGTTCGAATTGATAGGGGGGGGGACAGACATTCAGAGTACACACACAGACACACACACACACACAGACTCACACACACACATACACACACACACACACACACAGACTCACACACACACATACACACACACATACTGACACACTTTTTTCGCCCTGTGTTGATCTCATAAGTCTACTTTCATTTTTTGCAAAAATCGAAAGTAGGCTAAAATATCCTTGGAATATGAACATTTCGTTTAAATTACGTTGTCATCAAACGGTGCATTCCCACAAATTACAGGATTGTCCCTTAATGGAATGTAACACAATTCTTAAGATTAATAAGGAGTTAACTGGTTTTGAAAGTGAAATGTACATATGGACGTTTTTGAAGGTAGGAAAAGCAGTTCTAAGAATAAAAACAAGACGTTCAGTAAAGAACATATAGCCTACTTTCTCCTAAATGCATGGGTATTGTTATAACTCTTTGTCCTTTTCAAGGAGTATAATTGAATGTTGGTTGTAGTAGCTTGTTGAAATACAACGTGCTATAGGGATACTAAACATGAATATGAGGTGCCCTTTGCTAGTGCTACCTCTGTAAAAAAAATCATTCAATTCGGTTTCACCGTGTTTGAATTGATAGGGGGAATCGATATGCACACACTCTTGGCCACCATCTGCAAACTATTGGGCTGATGTTCTTGCAGTTTGGTCCGAATATGTTTCCCACATAAAGATATGGTGTTGCAAATTTGGTAGAGACTAGATTATTAGGTTGGTCGTTATTACATTTTAGCTTTTAACATTTGGATGGCCGCGATTACGTTTCCGTCAAGATAGCGGTGATATAAAACATGACACTGAGGTGCCTTTTGCTACTGCTACCTCTGTACCAAATTTCGTTCATTCGGTTCCACCGTGTTCGAATTAATAGGGGGAATCAATTTTGACATAAAGATGGCCGTCATCCGCAAACTACTAGGCTAATGACCTATTAGATTGGTCAAAGGATGCTCCCTCCATAAAGGTATGTTGTTGCAAAGTTTGTTATAGATCGGATGGTTATGTTAGTCGTAATTTGATTTAAGCGTTAAACATTTGTGTGGCCGCCATTACGTTTCTGTCAATATGGCGGCAATATTAATCACGACACTGAGATGCCCTTTGCTAGTGCTATCTCTGTACCAAATTTCGTTCCATTCGGTTTCACCGTGTTTGAATTAATAGGGGGAATCGATTCTGACACAAAGATGGCCGCCATCCGCAAACTATTAGGCGAATGACCTATTAGATTGGTCAAAGGATGCTCCCTCCATACAGGTATGTAGTTGCAAAATTTGGTAGAGATCGGATGATTAGGTTAATCGTAATTTGATTTAAGCATTGAACATTCGTGTGGCCGCCACTACGTTTCAGTCAAGATGGCGGCGATATAAAACATGACACTGAGGTGCCCTTTGCTAGTGCTACCTCTGTACCAAATTTCGTTACATTCGGTTCCACCGTGTTCGAATTAATAGGGGGAATAAATTTTCACACAAAGATGGCCGCCATCCGCAAACTATTAGGCTAATGACCTATTCATTTGGTCAAAGGATGCTTCCTCTGTAAGGGTATGTTGTTGCAAAGTTTGGTAGAGATCGGATGATTAGGTTAATCGTAATTTGATTTAAGCTTTGAACATTTGTGTGGCCACCATTACGTTTCTGTCAAGATGACGGCGATATAAAACATGACACTGAGATGCCCTTTGCTAGTGCTACCACTGTACCAAATTTCGTTCCATTCGGTTCCACCGTGTTCGAATTAATAGGGGGAATCAATTTTGACATAAAGATGGCCGCCATCCGTAAACTATTAGGCTAATAACCTATTAGATTGGTCAAAGGATGCTCCCTCCATAAAGGTATGTTGTTGCAAAGTTCGGTAGAGATCGGATGGTTATATTAGTCGTAATTTAACTTAAGCTTTGAACATTTGTGTGGCCGCCATTACGTTTCCGCCAAGATGGCGGCGATATAAAACATGACACTGAGGTGCCTTTTATTAGTACTACCTCTGTACCAAATTTCGTTCCATTCGGTTGCACCGTGTTCGAATTAATAGGGAGAATTGATTTTCACACAAAGATGGCCGCCATCCGCAAACTATTAGGCTAATGACCTATTCATTTGGTCAAAGGATGCTTCCTCTATGAGGGTATGTTGCTGCAAAATTTGGTAGAGACCGGATGATTAGGTTAATCGTAATTTGATTTAAGCTTTGAACATTTGTGTGGCCGCCATTACGTTTCCGTCAAGATGGCGGCGATATAAAACATGACACTGAGATGCCCTTTCCTAGTGCTACCTCTGTACCAAATTTCGTTCCATTCGGTTCCACCGTGTTCGAATTAATAGGGGGAATCAATTTTGACATAAAGATGGCCGCCATCCGCAAACTATTAGGCTAATAACCTCTTAGATGGGTCAAAGGATGCTCCCTCCATGAAGGTATGTTCCTGCAAAGTTCGGTAGAGATCGGATGGTTATGTTAGTCGTAATTTAACATAAGCTTTGAACATTTGTGTGGCCACCATTACGTTTCCGTCAATATGGCGGCAATATAAAAGATGACACTGAGGTGCCTTTTGTTAGTACTACCTCTGTACCAAATTTCGTTCTATTCGGTTGCACCGTGTTCGAATTAATAGGGGGAATCGATTTTCACACAAAGATGGCCGTTATTCGCAAACTATTACGTTGATGACCTATTAGTTTGGTCAAAGGATGCTCCCCCCATAAAGGTATGTTGTTGCAAAATTTGGTAGAGATCGGATGATTAGTTTAGTCGTAATTTGATTTAAGCTTTGAACATTTGTGTGGCCGCCATTACGTTTCCGTCAAGATGGCGGCGATATAAAACATGACACTGAGGTGCCTTTTGTTAGTACTACCTCTGTACCAAATTTCTTTCCATTCGGTTGCACCGTGTTCGAATTAATAGGGGGAATCGATTTTCACACAAAGATGGCCGCCATCCGTAAACTATTACGCTGATGACCTATTAGTTTGGTCGGAGGATGCTCCCCCCATAGAGGTATGTTGTTGCAAAATTTGGTAGAGATCGGATGATTAGGTTAGTCGTAATTTGATTTAAGCTTTGAACATTTGTGTGGCCGCCATTACGTTTCCTTCAAGATGGCGGCGATATAAAACATGGCACTGAGGTGTCCTTTGCTAGTGTTACCTTTGTACCAAATTTCGTTCAAATCGCATTCACCGTGTTCGAATTGATAGGGGGGGACATACATTCAGAGTACACACACTCACACACACACAGACACACACACACACACAGACTCACACACACACATACACACACACACACACACACAGACTCACACACACACACATACACACACACAGACAGACACACTTTTTTCGCCCTGTGTTGATCTCATAAGTCTACTTTCATTTTTTGCAAAAATCGAAAGTAGGCTAATAAGGGAAAAGGGAAAGCATGTGAACGTGAGCCATCCAAATAATGCATGAAATGAAAACCAGACCTACAGTAAATTATGATTATACATATTTTTAAAATTTAACAAACACTTAACCACACATTACAAAACACAACACATCTGATGTCAGTATGAAGGAATCCTGGGTAATGCAATTCTATGTGCTGATTGGCTGAAAACGACTTAGTGGATTTTGAAACTAACAATGGCGAAAGTTCAATTGAATCCAGTGGATTTTGAAATTAACCCTATGTTTTGTCCGCTATTTTCATAGGGAAATAGCGTTTTTTTGAAAGAAAATAGTCACCAATGAGTTGCCCGCGTGCACGTTCATATAAAGGCAACTTCATCGCATGATACATGTTCGATAGACTTGGCAGGTTTCGATTCTAGGCGCCTCAAATCCTACACACACACACACACACACACCAAAGTACATGGCGCTAAATGACCAGGATGATGCATTAACAACAACAGTGCTATCCCTCGTACTTGAGCCACCTGTGTGTCATTAGCTGTGATGGAACAGCTTCCCATTTGAATTTCACTCCAGTTATACTCTAGTTACTAGCTTCCAGATAGTTCGTTGTTTCCTCACTCATCCACGCTACTGTTATTGTTGAACTCGGCATTGGCATAATTTCAAATCGAATCAATATTCATGAAAATTATTTCCATACCTCAATGCACCTCTCATTAAATATCTGTTATTACTGAAAGCTGGTAAACATTGTGATAATTCCAGGCAGACTGTACGGATATGCTTTAAGAGTAGGCTTGCCAGATGTCCTGGTTTGACCGGGAGAGTCACGGTATTTTGCTTTTGTCCCGGAGTCCCACCCGGTTTTTTCAATGTCCCGGAAAACGGCTGTAAGATGTAAAAAGTAATACATTTATGTGTTTAAGAATCTTTTATGAATCGGTTACTTTTCAACAATTAACAACCGACAGTAGTGGCTACGCTGGCTAAAGCGCAGCATTAGGTCATGGGGCCAAGCTCTCTGCTGACTCGGTAGACGTGTGGGTTCGAGCCCCACCGTCGGCTGTCATTGAAATGGTTTTCCGTGGTTTCCCATTTTCAACACCAGGCAAATGCTGGGGCAGTACCTTCTGACAGGCCACGGCCACTTCCTTCCACATCCTTGCCCAGTTTCATTCATCTTCATCCATTCAATCTCTCATCCCGACGCGCAGGTCGCCCTCGGGCGTCGATTAGAAAGACCTGCACTCGACCTCTCAGGAGGCTACACGACAAAAAAAAAATAATAACATCGTTGACTATCGCGCACAGCGTCAAAGAGGTCAGAAGTATTCATACGAATGACCCAAAACAATAGCCCAAACTGCTAATTCAGCCTGGGAGGGGGGTAGCCAGAGCATTAATGAGCGAGTCCACTGCTAAAGCATTAATTGTACGTAATATTAACTTTGGCCTTTCTTGCTATGATTTTTATGAAAAGGTCAAGCTTAAAAAGACATTTTGAAAAAAGTACATTCATGTCAAAAATATGGGTGGTTTGAAAGCAAAGATTAACATTGTTAAGTCATTAATTAATTGTTTTTTTTTAGTTTGGCAAAAAAAGGTTTTTTGTAATTGTTTTTGCTGTTAGACAAAAATTTGTAGTTTTTCAAAAAATAATAAGACATAGTAATTGTTCAATTAATAGTACATTATGCAACGAGCCTATAATGGCTATAATTAAGACACGAGTATTTTTATAAAACGAGCGTATGCGAGTTTTATAATTTCCGTACGAGTGTCTTAATTACCATTATATGCGAGTTGCATACGACTGTTTATGTTCGACGATAATTATAACTTTATTATATGTTTTAACATAAATATTCATAAATATCTGTTCAGTCACTAGAATGTTGTGGTCGGGTGCTGCGATGGTTAGTATAGCTCTGTTTTCCAAGCTCTCTGGACAACCGACGCATGCGCTCTGTGTGCTTCAATGCCATATGTTCAGATTGTGCTCCAGTATTCAGTAAAATTGTCACCGAAGTCGTTTCAAAACCACGCGCTGTGAAGAAATTGATTTTGGGGATATTAAGGTACAGTGCCATTTCTTGTCTCATATTCACCAGTTTATTTACACGAACATATGGACGGTGCAATTTCGGTAATTTATATAGACATGTTGGATTTTGAGCGCATGCGCGAAGGTATCCTTATCTAATTGGTCACACAACTGTTTCCTGAGCTCTGATTGGTGGGAGAAACTGTTTCATAATGAAAAATAGTGTTATAATGACCATCATTATGATACAGTTTTCTGACACATAATAGTCAGGGTCGAACATAAACAATTTTATGAAGTATTTTAAATTGTATTTTATTAACACTTCTTTTTAGATAGTAGAAAAAATTATCATTAAAAAGGAAAAAAAATATGTACCGCATTAAACATCCATTTTTATTTTTAAAAGGTGTGTAGAACTACCTTTTTAGGGTGTCAGATTCCCCCTCCCGTCACTTGCGAGGCTTTCGAAAGGCTTAAAACTCACAATTTTGCTTCTAATTTTTAAAATTCCATCCCCCCCAGATCGCCCGGTAAGGTCATCCCATATTAATGTTTCACTCACCAAAAATATGACAAGCCTATTTAAGAGTGGGGATGTTCAGTTGGCCCGTTGGTCGAAACATTCCTAGGAATTAACTAACATTATAACGAGATTCAAACTGCGAATAGCCTACACCAAGGGAACAGGGACGTGTGAGAGGCTCTAAATTCTTTTGTTTTTACCTTAAAATAATCTCCCATACTTCCTGAAGAATTTGGTGTATGAATTATTGTGCTGAAGTGATATTTGATGCAATAAATTTAGGTTTAAACATAATGTTTTAAGGCTATACAGTAGCTACTAGTCAAACATTATTTTTGTGTTGTACGTACGTCATATTTTTGAAACTTCATGTACCATTTTATCAGAAACTATCTGATCAATGTATTTGAAACTTATTAGTTTCTAAGACCCTATACATACCAACTAGTGTAAGTAAATTTATTTAGTTCATGGAATCCAGCTTGAAAAGCACTGCCAATTTTACAAAATATTTCAGTTTTCGACTAGGATGTAAATTAAGAAAAAAACTCAACTCCTGTAACCAATAGGACAATACTTTTACTTCAGTAGTTCAAAAATGGTTTAAATATTATGCATGCAAAGTTTGTTGGGTCTGGTTTGAGCATTTGCTCAGAAAAAGGGACATGAGTTAAGGGCATTTTTAACAATATATTTCTTAAAGATTTTTTTTTTGTAATACTATCTCTGACACAAAATATTCAACATCGATGAATCAAATTCTACCCAAATAACGATGAATGTACTCTGAATATACCAAAAGAACATTCAAGGAAATATCTATTGTAGTTTCTGAGATATATAACTAAACATCGGAAGCTACATTCTTCTATCGATTCACACGTCCCGCTTCCCTTGAACTCACTACACTTCTTTTGTAGTTGGATGATCATCATCATCGTCGATTCTCCACTCCAGCAGGCGGGGTGTGGGAATGAACAAGCCCCATCCATAGCTGTCTGTCTTGCCACCATTCTTCTTCCACCACTGTCCTTTGTGGACTTGCTTCACCCACCCATCTCGAGGTCTACCTCTTGGTCGCTTGCCAATTATCTCCCTTTTGAAATAGTCTTTGGGTGTTTTACTAGAGGGCATCGTCATCAGATGACCGAACCATTTCAATCTCGACTCCTCAAGAATGTCAAGCACAATTCTTTTCAGCCCTAGCTTCAGGCGGACTGACTCATTTCTAATTTTGTCTCGTCTCGTCTTCTGAATACTTGATCTTCTCAGTTGCTTGTATCTGGCTGTTGTCTCGGGGAGTCATTGCAGCAGCGTCCAGCTCCGTGGCTAAATGGTTAGCGCGCTAGACTTTGGCCCGACGTGTCCCGAGTTCGATCCCCGGCTGAACCATCAGGCATTTTAATCTCTTAGGGTTAATTCCCATGGCCTGGTGACTGTGTGTACGTGACGTCTTCATCATTACTCCATCCTCATTACGGCGCGCAGGTCGCCCACGGGCGTCCACTAAATAGACCTGCACCGGTCCCTCAAGAGACCACACGAGCATTATTATTATTGCTGCAACTTCTAGATCATAGGTCAATATGGTAAGTAAGTAGGATTTGTACAGTGGCTTCCTTTGTCCCTCGGAAGCAGTGAATGAGAGTTGTAAAAGTTCGCAGCTGATCGAACCCTACTGCTGACTTTTTTGGGGGTTAACCGGTTATCTGTCGACAAAACGCTGCCAAGGTATTTAAAATGTTGAACTATTTCGATGTCATATTGTCCAAATGTCAGCTTGATAGGTTTGCTTTCCTTGCTCATCACCAAACAAACGGTTTTCGTTCGGCTGATCTGTAATCCAAACTTGTCAAATCCTGCTTCCCACCAATTTAGTCGTTGTTGGATGTCATCTTCCATCTCTCCCCAGATCATGACATCATCTGCAAACACCTTTGCATTGTCATATCTCTCGTCTTAACCAACTAGGACTTCATCCATAATGCTTATGAAAATAATTTTTGGCCTACTTTTCACATTTTGCAAAAATGAGGAAAAAGTAAACTTATGAGATCGGCCAAATGTGTGTGTGTCTGTCTGTCTGTCTGTCCTTTTGTATGTCAACTCCTAAACGGCTGCAGCAATCGAAATAAAAAGGAGTAAAGATCTATACCTGAATATCTCAAGGCCATATTTGAAAATTATGTCAGTGCTACCAACTGAGGAAAAATTGCAATTCAAATTTGAGCTCCATGTTGGATAACTTGGAAGGTATGAATGGGAGCTATTTCAAAATTGGCACACGTATAGATAATAATATTGCAGTTTAATTTCCAGGAGGCCATACATGGCAGTGTTGCCAAAATGATTTTAAGCCTGCTGATAGGTCCAAATTTTAAATGCATATAACTTCTACACTATCAGTTGGATTTCAACCAAATTTCGTATGTGCTATGTGTACATAAACAGATATGACTGAGCATATTCTAAAGAGCCACCAGGGCTGCCAACTGTTAATAAATGCTCTCAATTTATTTTATCCAAATACCTATATATCAGAAAGTATGCAAGCCGACAGCTTTAAACTATGCACACGTATAGTACCCGACATTCTAGATTAATTTGGAGTAACTAATGGACCTCAGTACTATCAACATGATTCTAAGCCTGCTGATTGGACCAATTGTAAATACGGTACATGTAACTTCTATACTATCAATTGGATTTCAACCAAATTTCGTATGTAGTATGTGTACTATAACAGATATGACTATGCGTATTCTTAAGAACAACCAGGGCTGCCAACTGTTAATAAATGCTGTCTCCATTTTTTTACCCCAATATCAGTATATCAGAAAGTATTCAAGCCAACAGCACTAAACTTTGCACACGTATAGTACCTTACATTCTAGATTAATTTGGAGTAATTAATATACGTCAGTGCTTCCAACATGATTCTAAGCCTGCTGATTGGTCCAATTTTAAAATACATGTAACTTCTATACAAATAAATGGATTTCATCCAAAATTGGCACAACAATAGATCATAAGAGTTCAGATTATTTCTGACCAATACATGCATGACATTGTTGCCAACATGATTTTACACGTGCTGTTAGATCCAATGTTTAACTGCATGTAACGTCCATGCTATCCATTGGACTTCAGCCAAATTATGTATTCTGTACCTTAAGAGATCAGATTATTTCTGACCAATACGTCAGTGCTTCCAACATGATTCTAAGCCTGCTGATTGGTCCAATTTTAAAATACATGTAACTTCTATACAAATCATCATTATTTCAAATAACACGTTAATTATTAAATTATCCTAATTCACTAATTAAACTTTTTATAAAATCATAAACAATCAAAATAATTTATAACATTATTAACTTGATGACTAATTTAATGGCAATGGCAGGTTTTCAATTCGATGAAATGCGAGCTATCGAAAAATCATAGCTAGGAATTTGATAAACCTGACATCCATGCAAGTTGTCATAATGTAATACATTGAACATACATCAATAATAATTATTATTAAGAATATATTCAGTCACCAGGGCTGCCAACTGTAATGCTCTATTAGGCTACATTACGCCATTTACATTTCGAACTAATAAGAAATTTCGTTATTACCAACTCAATTTCGTCATTATTCTAATTAGGTCCATATAGATTAATCATTGGAATGAATCTTACATTTCGAGAAAAGTAGGCTCCTTAGTTCGTCACGGAACTTCTTGTTATATATTATGAATATCCTGAGATCAATTTTCCGCAATCGAGTTGGCTAACGACTATATGAGTCGACTAGTCTCAAGACCACCTAAATTTTCGTTTCTTAAATGTTGGAAAAACATCAATATCCGTTTTAAAGCAGTTCAAAAGAGGTACAAATATGAATCTTAAAAGGAAATCAGAAAAAAATTGTGGATTATAATTACCCTAGAAGCAGGAATCGAAAATCTCTCCATTAAACGTATTTTACACTCAAAGTTTGAAGTTGACTCGTTTTGCAACCGAAGGTTGCAATGGCAGGTTTTTCAATTCGATGAAATGCGAGCTATCGAAAAATCATAGCTAGGAATTTGGTAAACCTGACATCCATGCAAGTTGTCATAATGTAATACATTGAACATACATCAATAATAATTATTAATAATAATAGCATTGATATTTGAAAGTCTTATTTTGCAGGATTATACATGGGAAATAAATGTACTTACTCAACATTATCAAACTCAAACGTGACGATGAATGGAACACAACAACAGTTGGCAGATTTTGCAACCGTACGGCGAGAAGCAGGCAAACGATATACCCAACATAGCTGGTTTCGCAACCGTTGGCTGAATTTCTGGTTTACATCCGAACAAGCTTGACATTTAGCGGATTTTGCAACCGAACGCTTTTCTTGAAGTTTTTTGTTTGTTTTGTTTTTGAGAGCGTTATAGTGGCTTTTGTGCCCTTAGTCTTTTATCAATCGTTGAAGGACGCGAAATCCTATCCAATGGCGCTAAAAGTTCAATTTTTAATTGTTGTCAGTTAGCTGGTTTTGCAACTAGGCGACTCATATAGCCTAATAGAATATGTTTCGGAGGAGCAAAATTTCCTTCATTATCGCATAGCATATCAGCCTAATTGCACTGTACATGGCCAATATGTTATCTACACTGAATTACCTGAGTGTCTACGTGTAGTAGTTGTAGCTTGAAGGTTCGCTCCTGGCCGTGGTAAGTGATTTTCTAAAGGCAACAAAAATCACGATAGGCATGTCATACGTTGTTGGCATGTTGAAGAACCCATTTGAATTCAGTAGGCTGTGTTCATTATGGGGAAATTAATCTCGGGATTTTGCTATACAATGAGTTCCTCCTTTCTCTACTGGAAAGCGCCATAGTGTCAAGGAGTTAACCTCCTTGACTTTCATAGCGCTCCCGGGAGCATTAAATTCAACATGCAAGCTACCCTCTGGGCGTCAATTAACAAAGCTTTCACTCGCCACCTGAGGCCTTACGATATTATTATTAGCTGTAAATCAACTCGCTGCTGGAGCAGTGTCTCGGGAAGGTTAAGAAAGCGATAAAACCCAACCCTCAATCTACAAATATGTCGCGTTTTCTTGGGTCAGCACCTCAATGTGGCCAATAAAATTGAACTGGGAATAAAACTTAACTATCCACACGTAGTAACCCAGAATGACCAAGAATCAGGTGATGAAGCATGTGGTACTTGCGGGCATATTTGCTGAAAGGTCTAGTAAATGACGATATGGGGGACAGGAACAGGTAGAAGAGAACTTTCATCCAACTTCAACCAAGGGATTATTGTTCTCAGGGTGCCTGTCCGCTTCGAATGTTGGTGATCATTCTGGCTATGGTGTCTTTATTGGTCGCTATCCGGAAAAATTGGGTTGATGTTTTCCCGAACCATACTCTGTGGTTGGCAAGCCAGGAAACTCTTCTTCGTCCTGGGGCTGATTTTCCTTTTATTTCTCCTTGCAATATGCATTGTAGTAGTTCGTATCTGCCTCTGTTCCTCATTATGTGACCCAGGTATTGGAGCTTACGGCATTTAACGATATTAAGAAACACTTAAGTTAATTATACGCCAAATCAATACTAACAAAATCACACTTCAATGTGTACAATTTATAGACTATTTGAAGTGTACATGTTTCGAAACAACAATGGTTTCTTCTTCAGAACAATTAAGAGAAAAAATACTTATTCTAAGGAAAAAACTTAAATTAAAAATGGATATCCTTACACTACGTTTTAAAAGAATAATTTGGAAAAAACATTTATAAATCCTTAAATTATATATGAAAATTTAGGCGTATAATTAACTTAAGTGTTTCTTAGTTATTCTGTCAATACGGATCTAAACAATTTGTTACTATGGCAAATATTTTTGCTTATTATTTAACAATATTGACTAGTTCTTGGGTTGTATTCATCCTTCGTAATACTTCTTGGTTGGTAATCGTATGAGTCCATGGTATCTTTAGATTCCTTCAGTATAACCATAGTTCAAACGCGTGGAGCTTTGAAATAGGGATAACGGGGTAAAGAAGAAAATGGGTAATAATAAACATAAGTAGAAGAAGAAGAAGTCGAAGATACTTTTTCATTATGCACCTCATCTGACATAAATACAAAGCTTTAGCCTAAAATTTGAGACGCACTCACAGGAAACTCACTTCATAAATAGAGAGATTATTGTGTATCTTCACACTGCTGAAGAGTCTGTATTATTACTATTCGAAAACGATGTATTCTGGTTGGTTGACATTTCTTGAGTGTTTTGTTTCCTTTTAGTTTTGAGGCTAGTTCTTATCTTGGAACTCCAAACAGAAACACGCTGCTTGAGAATTCTCCCCACTTTTGGTCTGCAGCACACGAACACGAAGATGAATACTGATCGCAACATTGTTGCCAGATTAACAAACAGTGTAATTAGTTCATTGTTGATGAGAATTCTCACAAAACTTAGAAGTCTGGGCGTGCCGAACATCATGGCGATGTTCACGTAGATAACAAACCTGAAACAGATTTAGACAAAGTGTTAACTCTGTAATGTTCTGTGTGACGTATTTTAATGTGGAAAACGTATTTTATGTTCGACCCTGACTATTATGTGTCAGAAAACTGTATCATAATGAGGCTCATTATAACACTATTTTACATTATGAAACAGTTTCTCCCACCAATCAGAGCTCAAGAAACAGTTGTGTGACCAATTAGATAAGGATACGTTCGCACATGTGCTCAAATTCCAACATGTCTATATAAATTACCGAAAGTGCACCGTCCATATGTTCGCGTAAATAAACTGGTGAATATGAGACAAGAAATAGCACTGTACTTTAATATCCCCAAATCCAATTTCTACACAGCGCGTGGTTTTGAAACCACTTCGGTGACAGTTTTACTGACTATCGGTACACAATCTGAACATATGGCATTGAAGCACACAGAGTGCAAGCATCGGTTGTCCAGAGAGCTTGGAAAACAGAGATATACTACCCAACGCAGCACCCGATCACAACATTCTAGTGACTGAACAGATATTAATGAATATTTATGTTAAAAGATATAAAAAAGTTATAATTATCGTCGAACATAAACAGTCGTATGCAACTCGCCCATAATGGTAACTAAGACACTCGTATAGAAATTATAAAACTCGCATACGCTGGTTTTATAAAAATACTCGTGGCTTAATTATAACCATTATAGGCTCGTTGCATAATGTAGCCTACTATTAAATGACACTAAGAGCACTCAGACTATAGGTAGAGCCCTGTTAGGATAAACAAAATGTTATCCGCATCCGCCCCGCATCCGCACGACTGTTATCCGCATCCGCCCCCATCCGCACAACTGTTATCCGCATACGCCCCCATCCGCACAACTGTCATCCGCATCCGCCCCCATCCGCACAACTGTTATCCGCATCCGCCCCGCATTCGCACGACTGTTATCCGCATCCGCCCCCATCCGCACAACTGTTATCCGCATCCGCCCCCATCCTCACGACTGTTATCCGCATCCGCCCCCATCCGCACAACTGTTATCCGCATCCGCCCCCATCCGCACAACTGTTATCCGCATCCGCCCCCATCCGCACAACTGTTATCCGCATCCGCCCCGCATCCTCACGACTGTTATCCGCATCCGCCCCCATCCGCACAACTGTTATCCGCATCCGCCCCGCATCCTCACGACTGTTATCCGCATCCGCCCCCATCCGCACAACTGTTATCCGCATCCGCCCCGCATCCGCACGACTGTTATCCGCATCCGCCCCCATCCGCACAACTGTTATCCGCATCCGCCCCCATCCGCACAACTGTTATCCGCATCCGCCCCCATCCTCACGACTGTTATCCGCATCCGCCCCCATCCGCACAACTGTTATCCGCATCCGCCCCCATCCGCACAACTGTTATCCGCATCCGCCCCCATCCTCACGACTGTTATCCGCATCCGCCCCGCATCCTCACGACTGTTATCCGCATCCGCCCCCATCCGCACAACTGTTATCCGCATCCGCCCCCATCCGCACAACTGTTATCCGCATCCGCCCCATCCGCACAACTGTTATCCGCATCCGCCCCGCATCCTCACGACTGTTATCCGCATCCGCCCCCATCCGCACAACTGTTATCCGCATCCGCCCCGCATCCTCACGACTGTTATCCGCATCCGCCCCCATCCGCACAACTGTTATCCGCATCCGCCCCGCATCCGCACGACTGTTATCCGCATCCGCCCCCATCCGCACAACTGTTATCCGCATCCGCCCCCATCCGCACAACTGTTATCCGCATCCGCCCCCATCCTCACGACTGTTATCCGCATCCGCCCCCATCCGCACAACTGTTATCCGCATCCGCCCCCATCCGCACAACTGTTATCCGCATCCGCCCCCATCCTCACGACTGTTATCCGCATCCGCCCCGCATCCTCACGACTGTTATCCGCATCCGCCCCCATCCGCACAACTGTTATCCGCATCCGCCCCCATCCGCACAACTGTTATCCGCATCCGCCCCATCCGCACAACTGTTATCCGCATCCGCCCCGCATCCGCACAACTGTTATCCGCATCCGCCCCGCATCCGCACAACTGTTATCCGCATCCGCCCCCATCCGCACAACTGTTATCCGCATCCGCCCCATCCGCACAACTGTTATCCGCATCCGCCCCGCATCCGCACAACTGTTATCCGCATCCGCCCCATCCGCACAACTGTTATCCGCATCCGCCCCGCATCCGCACAACTGTTATCCGCATCCGCCCCGCATCCGCACAACTGTTATCCGCATCCGCCCCCATCCGCACAACTGTTATCCGCATCCGCCCCGCATCCTCACGACTGTTATCCGCATCCGCCCCCATCCGCACAACTGTTATCCGCATCCGCCCCCATCCGCACAACTGTTATCCGCATCCGCCCCATCCGCACAACTGTTATCCGCATCCGCCCCGCATCCTCACGACTGTTATCCGCATCCGCCCCCATCCGCACAACTGTTATCCGCATCCGCCCCCATCCGCACAACTGTTATCCGCATCCGCCCCATCCGCACAACTGTTATCCGCATCCGCCCCGCATCCGCACGACTGTTATCCGCATCCGCCCCCATCCGCACAACTGTTATCCGCATCCGCCCCATCCGCACAACTGTTATCCAAATCCGCTGACATTACAATTATAATTTTAATGTATTAGATAAAGTACAGGCCGCCCGGGAATGATCTCCGCAGTGGCTACGTGTAGCTGCGAGAGGTTGCATCATCAGTTTAGTTGGCATCACAGTGTCCTTGATAGGGTGTAGGCCACATGTGTGGGCTGTGGGCTGTCGAATTCGTCAGTGTGTATTGCAATAAGAGAGCATGTGTGTCATCAGCACTTCTAGCATCAGTTATGAATGTCTGTGGTAAGTATAAAGTTTACTGTTTGTTTGTTATAATACAAGTGACAGCCGTGCTGCCAACGTAACTGGTGACGTAATTTCTCGCAGCAGCTTGAAGGCATTGCGGAGAACATTCCCGGGCGTACTTTTATCATAGCAACACATTTAGACGTCGCCTCCGTAGCGTAGCGGTCAGCATGGTTAGCTGCCGCCCCGGAGGTCCTGGGTTCGATTCCCGGCTCTGCCACGCAATTTGAAAAGTGGTATGAGGACTGGAACGGGGTCTACTCAGCCTCGGGTGGTCCAAATGAGTAGAGGGGGTTCGATTCCCAACTCAGCCATCCTCGAAGTGGTTTTCCGTGGTTTCCCACTTCGTCTTCGAGCAAATGCCGGGATGGTACCTTCTGTAAGGCCACGGCCGCATCCTTCCCTCTTCCTAGCCTATCCATCCCAGTCTTCCATCCCTTCCCATCCCTCATGAGGCCCCTGTTCGCTTTGCAGGCGAGGCCGCCTGGGCGAAGTGCTGATCACATCTCCTCAGTTGTATCCATCCCGACCAGATGTTCCGAGCTCCAGGACACTGCCCATTGAGGCGGTAGTGGTGAGTTCCCTCGCTGAGTCCGTGGGAACCACCAACCTAGAGGGTAAATTGACTAAATAAAAAAAAATGAAATATAAAACACATTTAGACATTTGAGGAAAAATTCATTCCCCTAGGCCAGCGGTTCCCAAACTGGGGGGTCGCGGGCCGTTCGGAAAGGGGTCGCGAGATGTATACAAATAATGGTGAACTATGTACTTAAACTTAGATGGCCATCGGGAGTTTTAAATAAAATAACTTTGTACATTTACAAAATATCAATATATTTTACAGATTTTGACAAAACAAAACAGAAACATTTAATAATTTTGATATGTAATTGTTAATACATTTCTAAGTAAAAAAGACTTCTTTAGTGAGAAACATGGGCCTGTTTTTTGTCAACAAGTTTCTTAAAATTCGGCTTAGTTTTAGATACACATACAATAAGGTCGTCTTCTACGTCCAGTCGATTTCTTGCCTTGGTTTTAATGTTGACCAATGTAGAAAACCCGAGTTCGCAGAGGTAGGATGTTGCAAAGGGCATGATGATTCTCAGAGCCACTGATGTTAAGCTTGGATACTCAGCTCTTCTTTGTAGCCAGAACTTGTCAACATTTTGGGTGCTGAAGGACAGTTGCAAAGTCATGTCACATGATAGCTCGATGAGTTTGTCATGAATCAGTGGGTTTAAGTCTGCCTCGTTCACAGCCTGCTCGTTGAAGGGGTTAAGCACCCAGTTCCAACCGGTGTGTTGATCCTCGGGAATGTAGCTAAGGATCTGCTCTTGTAGACCTTGCAAGTGAGTAGTAACCAGTTTGGACAGGTTGTCAATGTCGGGATAATATTCATCGCTTCGATCAAGGGATGTGATAAGCTCATTTGTCAGTTCAAAGTTTTCAAATGTATTCTTCTCAACCCTGGTTGACCAAGTGGCTAATTTCTTTAAAAACGCATTGACTTTGTCTTGTGCAAAAAGTATGGTTTTGTCTCTTCCCTGCAAGGAAACGTTGAGATCGTTCAGATGATGAAATATGTCCGCTAAATAAGCAAGTTTTAACAGCCATTCATTGTCACTCAAAAAACCGGCAAGGTCTTTGTTTGCAACTTGAAAAAATGTCTTAAGCTCAGAGCGCAAAGCGAACACTCGAGAAAACACCTTCCCTCGTGACAGCCACCTTGCCTCTGTGTGAAGCAAGAGGCATTTGTACTGTGCCTCCATTTCTTCGCATAACTGTGATAACAGTCGACACTGTAATGGCCGGCTTTTTACAAAATTAACCAACTTAACAGTTTCGTTCAACACTGTTTTTAGCTCAGTTGGCATGACCTTGGTAGCTAATGCCTGGCGATGCAGAAAACAATGACCCCAAGTGGCATTAGGCATGACATTTTTCATCCGTCTCACGAAACCGCTGTCTTTCCCAGTCATTGCTTTGGCACCATCACTGCAGATTGAAATACACTTTTGAAAGTCAATTTGAAGCTAATCGGTTGCAGACATGAACATTTTACACATTTCCTCACCTGTTGCGTGGTCAGGCAAAGGTTTGCAAAATAAAATGTCTTCTTCCACACTACCGTCACCCTCAAAACGAACAAAGCACATAATCTGCGCCAAACTCGACACGTCCGTAGACTCGTCAACTTGAATGGAAAAGTACTCACTTTTCTGCAACTTTGTTTTCAACTGATCCTTTATGTCTTGAGCCATCTCGGTAATGCGCCTTCCCACCGAGTTGTTCGACAGAGGAATGGTGGAAAGCTTCTTAGCTGCATCTGGGCTGATCATAGTTGAAACCATATCCAGAGCAGCAGGTAGAATGAGCTCTTCAGCAATCGTGTGTGGTTTACCTTTCTTTGCTATTCGTAAAGCCACTTGATACGATGCTAGCAAAGCACTTTTGCTCATATTATTTCCACTTAACTGAACTACTGCATTTTTCTGGTGATCTAAAGCAGTTAACTTACGTTCAAAAAAATCTGCCGGCTTATTTTTAAAACTGGGATGTTTACTTTCTAAATGGCGAATCATCTTGGAAGGTTTCATACTCTCGGCCGATAACAACTCGCTGCAAATAACACACTGTGGCCGATTTCCGAGCACCGTAAATCCATACTTAGTATAACTGTCACTATACTTTCTCACCTTTACCCTCTTCTGTTCATGATCATCATGAGAAGTCGAAGGCCCTGCACGCTTAACAAACTTATCCATAGTTAGAACAAAATCAAACAATACGCGAGCGAACAAAACACAAGAGACGTATATTCGGTACAAGCCAGGCAGCTTGAAGCGCGTTTGACGCATGCGCATACGAGCCCTTCTCCCTCCACACGTCACTAACGTCACAACTACAGTCAAGTCAAGACAGTCGAGCTACTATGTTCCTTTGTGACTATTTAAAAGCATTTATAAAAGTTAATAGCAGGTTATAGGCACTACTACTTTTCGTTTTTAAAATAATACCCTGGTAGTCTAAAAGGAATTACTACCATTTATTTAAATATCATTATACTATTGAACCGCCAAATATTATTTTTTGTGTCATATTATTTTACATTTAAGTTTCTCAGTAAACATCAAACAGGTCAGTAACATCAGAATAAGATTAAATTTTTAAAATCTGAACAAAGTAAATAAATAAACATTTAAACGAATAACCTACCGGTCACTTAAGTTAAATTCCAAAGTAATTTTATCCCTCCACTTTGCCCCCCCCCCCCCCCTCACAGACACCTGCGCTAAAACGGGGGTCGCGGCTAAAACGTATGGGCTAAAATGGGTCACGGAAAGAAAAAGTTTGGGAACCGCTGCCCTAGGCTGTGCGAATCGCCAGACGATGATGACTGAGTTTTGTCCTTTTGAGTAACGGCAATTGAAACAGCGAGTGGCTAAATATAGCACTTGCATAGTCGTCGGACATACCCACGCAGGTAGAAACGTTGTTTGTTTTTTGCTTAAGTCAGCAATAATTGAGAGTATCTCCATGACTGTCTTCTGTCACTTTTCTATTATTCTTATACAATCCCAGCGAAAGCAAATAGGGAAATAACAAGAAACCTGAAAGATGCAGATCTTAGCAAAAAATAAAATAATTTAAATAATATCCAGTTCAACATTGTATTATGAAAACTATCCGCAAATTTACTCTAAATATTATCCGCAGCTTATCCACTATCCGCACAGCCAACAAACTATATCCGCAATTCGAAAAGTTTTGCGGTTATCCGCGGATTTATCCCACAGGGCTTTAACTGTAGG
This sequence comes from Meconema thalassinum, assembly GCA_946902985.2. Taxonomy (NCBI): domain Eukaryota; kingdom Metazoa; phylum Arthropoda; class Insecta; order Orthoptera; family Tettigoniidae; genus Meconema; species Meconema thalassinum. Next base: position 436,795,093 of record OX336393.1, on the reverse strand, counting down.
GTGCTAGTTTACTAAAATCGTAAAGTTAAGCTATTTTGACATTGTGCCAAAGGTTTAAAAGATGGAAGACCCAGAAAAGTGACAAAATGCGTGTTTTGAAAAGCTCTATCATATTTCAAAATGACATTTTGAAAATTATTTCCGGCTTAATGACATTTTGAACAAACATGCTAAAACACTTGAGTTTTGAAACAGAACATGTTCTACAGATTTAAATGAAATTGAAGTTTGACTATTTTAATCTATTTTTAGTCTACTTTCGATTTGAGCAAAAAATGAAAGTAGACTTACGTGATCTACACAGGGCCAAAAATTGTGTGTCTGTCTGTGTGTGTGTGTGTGAATGTGTGTACTCTGAATGTCTGTCCCGTCCCCCCCACCCCCTATCAATTCAAACACGATGAAACCCAATTAAACGAAATTTGGTACAGAGGTAGAACTAGCAAAGAGCACCTCAGTGTTTTGTTTTATATCACCGCCATCTTTACTAAAACTGAATGGCGGCCACTCAAACGTTCAAAACGTAAAATCAAATAACAACTAAACTAATCATCCGATCTCCACCAAATTTGGTAAAAACATACCTTCATATAGGACGCGTCTTGTGACCAAACTACAAGGTCATCCAATGTACCATTTCAGAATGGCGGCCGTGCGAATTATGCAAACTTTATAAACCATATCATGGGACCCACCAGTTCCGATTATCGAGCCGAAAATCGATTTAACTGCTCTAAAGGAAGAGGCAAGTTCGAAATTAAGAGTTTATTTTGTAATACTATAGTGCAGAAGTGATTTTAAAAAGCTGAGCCATCTCAGTTTCAAGGCAAGATGGCAGCGGATATCTTGTGCCTGACTTAAATTTCACTAATTTGAGTATTGCATGTAATATAGCGTACTGATACAAAATAAATAAACTTTCTATGAAATGCTTTATATATAAATAATATACTCCACTGATGAAATCGTTTAGTGCAAATCATTATTTGCTAACATGTTCTATGTAACTCATTTGATATCGGAGGATGTTCGTTGGCAGGTTTGGCTCCGTGGTAAAGCGTTGGTCTCTCACTCTTATGGCTATGGTTCAAACCCCATCGGAGTTACGTTTTTAGCCTACTTTCAATTTTTGAAAAAAATGAAAGTAGACTTATGAGATCAATACAGGGCCAAAAATAGTGTGTCTGTCTGTGTGTGCGTACTCTGAATGTCTGTGCCCCCCTATCAATTCGAACACGGTGAATCCGAATTGAACGAAATTTGGTACAGAGGTAGCACAAGCAAAGAGCACCTCAGTGTCATGTTTTATATCGCCGCCATCTTGACGTAAACGTAATGGCGGCCACCCAAATGTTCAAAGCTTAAATCAAATTACGACCAACCTATTCATCTGATCTCTACCAAATTTTGTAACATTATACCTTTATGTATGAAGAATCGTTTGACCAAACTACGAGGTCATCTGCCCAATAATTTGTGGATGGCGGCCATGTTTGTGTGCAAATCGGATCCCCCTATCTTTTTCAAACACGGTGGAACAGAATTGAACGAAATTTGGTACAGAGATAGCCCTAGCAAAGGGCACCTGAGTGTCATGATTTATATCGCCGCCATCATGACGTAAACGTAATGGTGGCCACCCAAATGTACAAAGCTTAAATAAAATTACGACCAACCTATTCATCTGATCTCTACCAAATTTTGTAACTTTATACCTTTACGTATGAAGAATCGTTTGACCAAACTACGAGGTCATCTGACCAATAATTTGCGGACGGCGGTCATGTTTGTGTGCAAATCGATTCCCCTATCTTTTCAAACGCGGTGAAACCGAATTAAACGAAATTTGGTACGGAGGTAGCACTAGCAAAGTACACCTCAGTGCCATGTTTTATATCGCCGCCATCTTGATGAAAACGTAATGGCGGCTACCAAAATGTTAAAAGCTTAAATCAATTACGACTAACCTAATCATCTGATCTCTACCAAATTCTGTAACATTATACCTTTATGTATGAAGAATCTTTTGACCAAACCACGAGGTCATCTGCCCAATAATTTGCGGATGGTGGCCATGTATGTGTGCCAATTGATTCCCCCTATCTATTCAAACACGGTAAAACCGAATTGAACAAAATTTGGTACAGAGGTAGCACTAGCAATGGGCACCTCCGTGTCATGTATTATATCGCCGCGATCTTGACTGAAACGGAATGGCGGCCACCTAAATGATATACGCTTAAATCAAATTACGACCAACCTAATCATTTGATCTCTACCAAATTTTGAAACCCCATACCCTTTTGTGGGATGCATCTACTGACTGAATTACAAGGTCATCAGCCCAATAGTATGCAGATAGCGTCCATATATGAGTGCAAATCGTTTCATCATATCAATTCAAACACGGTGAACTCGAATTGAAAGAAATTTTGTACAGAGGATGCACTAGCAAAGGGCACCTCATATTCATGTTTAATATCCGTATAACACGTATTTCTACAAGCTACTACAACCAACATTCAACTATACTCCTTGAAAAGGACAAAGAGTTATAAAAATACGCATGCATTTAGGAGAATGTAGGCTATATGTTCTTTACTGAACATCTTGTTTATCATTTCAAATGATCTTGTCGACTTCGTCGTTATGCTTGGGTCCAACGTTATTCGTTACGGAGACGGAGACGGAAGTGATGTCATGCAGCCACGCAGGAAGCAGAAGCTAATGGTTATAGGAGTCTGTTGAAAGAGTCCTGGGGCGTCGAGCGACCTGGGGCTTTGAGCGAAGCGAAAAGAATACAGGGTGACTCCTAAAGAGGTGTACAAGATGCCAGATAAGAATACAGGGTGACTCCTAAAGAGGTGCACAAGATGTCAGACAAGAATACATGGTGCCTCCTAAAGAGGTGTGCAGGATGTCAGAGGAAATTACAGTACAAGATGCCAGATAAGAATAAAGGGTGACTCATAAAGAGATATACAAGATGCCAGATAAGAATACAAGGTGACTCTTAAAGAGGTGTACAATATGGCAGAGAAGAATACAGGGTGACCCCTATAGAGGTGCACACGATATCAGATAAGATTACAGGGTGACTCCTAAAGAGGTGTACGAGATGTCACACAAGAATACAGGTTGTGCAGGATATCAGAGCAAAATACAGTACAAGATGCCAGATAAGAATACAGGGTGTCTCCTAAAGTGATATACAAGATGCCAGATAAGAATAAAACGTGACTCTTAAAGAGTTGTAAAAGATGTCAGACTCAAATACAGGGTGACCTTTAAAGAGGTGCCCGCGCTGGAAGCCTAAGTTAATGGGTAATGGAGTCTGTTGAAAGAGTCCTGGGGCTTCAAGCGAAGCGAGAAGCCCTCCTGAGCCTTCCTAACATGTGTAGCATTTGTAGCATGCGTCATTTGAAATGATATAACTTCTAGTCTTTCAGACTGACTGTATTTTTTGTGCTTGAAATGTTTTATATTTATTGTTTTGTAATGACTCAGGCGTTTTAAAATTAAGCGTTATATTGTGCATAGTACGATGGAAAATATATATGTAATTAAAACAAAATTCGCCAGCATATTTGCACGAGACATCTAGCAACAAAAAGGTGAATTTCATGGCCAACTGGCGGCGAACTGCACGCCGGCCTACAGATAAACTTACAGATTTTATTGAAAAGTTTATTTTTATGGCCGCTAGATTGCACTCGCCCTGTTAGGATTATCTTGTTCGATACTTCTCCACTAGATGTCATGACTGGCCTACGTGGGACTCCATTTATTAGTATACCATCGGCATTCTATGCGCATCGAATTTGAAGAATGACAAGATGATACTACGATACATTTTTACTTTTTATTTTAAAGTGTTTGTAACAGCCTATTGTGCGTTATTTGAAAATGTTATTTGAAGTAAAGAACAAAACGATTTCACATAGTACCTGAACTCTAGCCGTTGGTGCTAGTTCAGGATATTAATTAATACTTTTATTGCAGCCAAATAGCAATCGAAAATATCCACATAGTTGGTATACACACGTCTCTGTAGGGTCTTGGAATGATTTGTTAATTCAATTAGAGTAGTGAAAGCCATGCACAGCCAGACGTGTAAAGACATGCCTCAACTCAAAGTTGGATGTTGCCCACGTCAGGTCGATTATGTAATAATAATAATAATAATAATAATAATGTTATTGGTTTTACGCCCCTTTTAACTACTGTTGCTTTTAGAGACACCAGGGTGCCGGAATTTTGTCCCGAAGGGGATCTTTAACGAGCCAGTAAATCTACTAGCACGGCTCCCTCGCATTTGTGCACCCTCCAATGCCAGCTGACTGCGCCAGAATACGAACCTCCAACCTAAAGCCCAGCAAGCAAGAACGTTACCGCTGAGCCACGCTGCCAGTCCGGTCGTTTATGTCTCCAGATCCATAACATTCTTGAGATACTTCTTATATTTCTTTCTTTCTTTCTTTCTTTCTTTCTTTCCTTCTTTCTTTCTTTCTTTCTTTCTTTCTTTCGTTCTTTCTTTCTTTCTTTCTTTCTTCAATGATGGTAGCAGTTGTTTTCGAGGTTGTGGTGTTTGGTAGAGGTAAATAGTTTTTAAGGTCTTCAACCAAGAAATGATTCTATTTTACTGTTTGATAAAAACAACGAGTTATAACTATACTCATACATTTAGGAGAAAGTAGGCTGTATGTTCTTTACTGAACATCTTGTTTTTAGCTGGTTTTGCAACCGTTGGCTAAATTTCCGGCTTATATGAAATTTTGAAGAAAAAAAAAAACTAAAACACTTGATTTTTTAAACAGAACATGTTCCACAGATTTTACTGAAATTGAAGTTTGATTACGTTAATCTATTTTTTTAGCAGGTTTTGCAACCGTTGGCTAAATTTCTGGCTTAAATTACATTTTGAGAAAACATGCTTAAACACTTGATTTTTAAAACAGAACATGTTCTACAGATTTAAATGAAATTCAGATTGCAATGCACTGCCATCTAATTTAATTCAATTGTTTACATAACCTCAAGATGGCGGCTGCGAGAAATTTTAAAATTAAGTTTTTATTCTTGTGTCGTAATCATGCGATCGAAGTGAAAGTTTGAATAATGAAGCTAGGCAATAATTGTCCTTGAATGGTACATAACTCTATGGCCTATACATATAACAATACTAAATGGCGAGCTTCCGAAATATTAAGACGGTTCTCAATATCTATGAATCTTTTACAGCAACCAAACTGATTTTTTTAATGTTCATAGAGACTATGAACATATGTTCACCTATAGGACTTTTAGTAACCTGGTGAGCACAAATCCAACATGGCGGCGACGCGAAGTATAAATATTTAAATGGACGTTTCTCGCGAATTAACTATCCGAGTGCCGTGAAACGTTGCACGTTAAATGCTTATACAAATGTTGATCCACTGGCATGTAATTTATTTCAATTGTTTGCATAATCACAAGATGGCTGGTATGCGTACCTTTAAAATCTAGTTTTTACTTCTTGTGTTCTAATCATGCGATTGAAGTTTGAATACCACACGTACACAATAATCTTAATGTAATAGTACAAATATAAAAATCCATCCTGGCGAACATATGAAATATTTAGACGGTTCTCAATATCTACGAATCTGTTACAGCAATTAAACTGAAATTTTGTATGTTGATAGAGACAATTAACATGAGCAGGATATATGAAAATAGGCTGTATAGTTCTTCACGGAACTACTTGTTTTATAACCGAATAACCTTTCTGACACTAATACCATTATAGTAGTTGATGGGAGATAAGTAAGGAAGAAACATGAATGACGCTAGACTAGGAGTTGGTAGAATGCAGTCGCGGACTGTTCGAAGGTACCGTCTGGATTACAATATTAATATTAAGACTAAAAAGGAAAAAAGATAGCATCAATTTGAACAGTTGCTACGAACCAAGGACTAACTGAATTGAGATATTCTCGAGACTTGAGCCTTAATCCTCTTAATAACTTAACACATTGCCATCATACTAATGTAGTGGTTGAAGCTATGAAGTGTAGTGCGGGTAAGTTTAAAAAATGAGACGTTCTCGTCAGAAAATAGTCATAAGGGCTCACGAACATCGAGGAGCCAATACATGGAATATGGCTCTAGCCAACATAACACTCGATAGTTAGAGGCATTTTCAGCTAAGATTTGATATTGAGCCTCCATCTTGCAACCTCTTATGGTGTAATTGGCTAGCACGCCTGTCCGGAAGGCAAGGGACTCGGATTCGAATCTTCCCTAGAATGGCCTCATTTACAACTCATAGGTTACATTTTACCTTTTCTTCTTCTTCTTGGGTTTGGTCCCAGTGTGGCAGTTGCTGCCGTTACTGTTGAGTATGGAGGAACTGCAAAGCGCTCGGGTTATCTTGTAGACGGAGAACACAACGAGAGGTCCGTTGGCAAGAGTAACGAACAACACGGGCCCGTAATGGTACGCGATCATGGAGTTCAGATCTGAAACACGAAATACTGCACGTTGAGTCAATTCTTGTTGCTAGAATGTATGCAATTTATTTATATATTTACTCGTATCAGGAGCAACACATAATTACATAAAGAATCGAAGCTTAAAAATGACAAATATTCCATTAAATGACATTGGACCAGTAGTTCGCAAGGCCATAGCCTTCACTAGGTGGTTTTATGATGTGCACCTGCTCCACTTTACTGCGAGAACTAAAAGCTCATGCAACCATAACCTCCCTATGAAGGCTTGCAAAAAGATGGTATATTGGCTTTCACGGCCAGTGAATTAAAACTCAGCAATTCTTCTAGGTTTGTGCCAAGTCATGTGTGGGGTTACGCCTAGGACACCAAGCTGTCTCATCAGCGGGCTCTTGGCGTCCCCGCCTGGAACCTCACAGGAGTAGCGAACTGCGCACTACCTCCCATTTTATGAAACGCACCTGAGCCTCTTTACTGCGAGAACTTAAAGCTCATGCAGCCATAACCTCTCTATGAAGGCTTCCAAAAGATGGTACATTGGCTTTCATGGCTAGTGTCCCGGGCGAGGACAAGAAGAGTCCACTGATGAGTCTGCTTGGTGTCCTAGGCGAAACTCCACACAAGACACGGCACAAACCTAGATGAATTGCTGAGTTTTATATCTTTCTGTGTTATTGTGGTACCTTTTGTAGTGTGAGTAGTTGTAATTATGGCTAGAATTAGGAACAAGGTGGCCGTGGTTTTAAGTTAGGAACCATCGCAGCATTTATCAGACATGTTAACATCAAGGTTGTTGATAATTGAAATTGTTCCGTATTGAGGAGATTATATAACTAGAATAAATAATTATTCTTGTAATTATGGGTCCGCCCAGTCAATACCTTTAATTAAAATGTAATTAGATATCACATCTATTTAAAATTATAGTATCGGACCCATAATTACAAGAATAAATACTTATTCTAGTTATATCGCAGCATTTGCCTAATACTGAAGTGAGAAACCTCGGGTAGACCACTGCTAGAATGGCTGAGGTGGGAATCGATTCCACCTCTTCTCTGCGTAAAGTACATTACAAGCTTCAGAACAAAATTAAATTTCTTGTTATAGGTGGAAACGATTTTGGGCCTCTGAGGTAACAGCCAAGTAGGCTAGCCAGTGCATTACGAGGTGTTCTGGAAGTATGTAACGTTCCAACATATGCCTAAAATTGAAATGAGTACACCACAGAAAACCATTTCATGGATGGCCGACGGTGGTATTTGAACCCTCCCGTCTACCGAGTCTGGAGATAACTTGTCCCCATAGTCTAAAGCTGTGACTTAGCAATCGTAGTTACGGCGATTGGTATCGACTGTTAAGCTAAATCATGAAACACACAATTATTTTATGATAGCCGTCACACATTTACGTAAATTTGCTAGGTTGTGATACAAACCTCTAAACCAACAAGTATACAACGAAATGTCGGGTGTGATGATATTTTCTGGAAGATTCTCGAGGTATCCTAAAAGTGCAGTTACAGCCGTGATGAGGACTGGCGTTCCCCAAGCGTACAATGAATAGGCCTTGAACTTCCACAGGTCACTGCGGTGAAGATGGCTGCCACTGAAGGCATAAAGAAATTAAACATCATTTCTGATTTCGGTAGTCTAAATTCAGAGATCCTGTACAAATCTGTTCATATTTCTTACCTGAACGTCCAGACCATATCAATGCAAAGCACATTGATCCAGAATGTACCCACGAGATTCCAGAAATGAGTCAAGTACGCTGAAACAGATAAAGATATCAACTTTCACTTTGCTTGGGTCAATAGTCCCTGAGTAAGAGGCGTTCATCTATCACTGGTGAGAACTACATTGGAAAATTATATCTTAGAATAATTCAGTTATAACAATGTTTCATTATACGTAATTTCACCGGCCGCGTTGGCCGAGAGCGCTGACGCGCTACCTCGTGTTTCGCTAGCATCGGGAGAGCGTGGGTTCGAATCCCACCTCGGCCGTCCTGAAAATGATTTTCGTTTTTTCCCATTTTCACTACCAGGCAAATGATGGACGGTTCCTTTCAATAGGTCCACGGCCGAGTTCCTTTCATAATCCCTTCCTGAAAAGAAAATGCATGGCCATTGGCTGCATTAACGAAATAATCATTAAACGTAGTTTCACCGAGTTCGAATAATTCCGTTAAGAGTTAGTAGAATTAATTTATCATGAATTTAATTTTTCACTACGTATAAGAAAAGGAATCAATAATGATACATGCACATGTTGGTTTAGTCTATGGCCTGATTTCACAGAGGTCGGATCATTCCTTGGCCAGGTACGGGAATTCGAATCTCAGAAATTGCCATTGGTTGGTTGGTTCCTCAGTTTAGAGACTGCGACAACGCTGTCATGTAGCTCCGAGTACTTCCGGTGTGTGTAGAATCTGTCTGATAACGGATGTTAATTGTGATGGCTGTATTCGTGTGTGCTATCTGTAATTAAGGTAAGGACTGCAGACGATCAATTCCAAGTAGTTCCTACTTCTTCAACCAAATGCTACCGTCAACGACACCTAGCTGCAAACTTCGCTCCTAGATGCCACCGCAAACGGCGCCTGGTGACGAACGTTGGAACTTTATAGAGCGTTAAACAAATGTATCCTACAAATTTAGTTTCACGCAATTGTAGTTAGTGGAAGGTTCTTTTACATGCCATAAATCTATGACATGGGCCCGCCGGCTTTAGGCTACTTCCCCTCAGAAGGAAGGCATACTAAGGGATATTTAACGCTCTTGAAAAATCCGATGACTTCGGCCGAGTTTGAACCCTCGATCTTGGGCATAGAAGCTCAGCATGCTACCAACTACGCCATCGAAGTCTACTTGTAGGTTTAGATTATAGTTATTCACTACGCCAGATGTCACGGTGATCGGAGCATTCAGTAACTAATTAGAGGAATTAATGTCTGAACAAGCGGCATGCGAGCTAGGCTATCTACTGTATAACAAGTGTAAGCCTTAGAGAGTTATTTTAGCCTATTTTCTATTTTGAAAAAATAGGCTTATGAGATCGCCTTTTTGTCCGTGTGTGTGTGTGTGAGAGAGAGAGAGGAGTGTGTGTGTGTGTGTCCCTAATAACTTCTAAATGGCTGGAGTGATTTCAATGAAACTCGGTAAGTTCATAGCACTATTCCGGACGACCCCGACCGTGCCCTTCACTTTTGTTAAGTCTCACCAATCCAACATGGCGGTTTTGCGAAGTATTTCACCAGCATTCAATATCTCCGAAACTATTCCCGATATCACCCTGGAATTTTTTACGGTGATAAAGGGAAATACTAGAAGTTCACCTATGTGACTTTTGAAAAACTGGTAACTACAAAACCAACATTGCGGTCACGCGAATTTGCGACATTTAAATAGACGTTTCTCGCGATTTAACCAACCAAACGCAATAAAACTTGGTACAGTATATGTTTATACACATTGTAATGCACCGACATCTAACTTGGTTCAATTGTTTACATAACCACAAGATGGCGGATCTGCGAAATATTTCACCGGCATTCTATATCTCTGAAACTATTAGCGGTATCACCCTGAAATTTTGTACTGAGATAAAGGGCACTACTGGAAGTTCATCTATAAGACTTTCAAAAACCGGTTAACTACAAAACGAAGATGGCGGCCGAGCAAAATTGAAAATTTCAAATAGGCCTTTCTCGCGATTTAATGTTCCAACCGCAATGAAATCTGGTACAGGAAATATTTATACACATTGTAATACACTGGTATCTAATTTAGTTCAATTGTTTACATAACCTCAAGATGGTGGCTTTGCGAATTTTGAAATTAAGTTTTTATTTCTTGTGTCGTAATCATGCATTCGATGTGAAAGTTTGAATAATGAACCTACGCAATAATTTTCCTTTAATGGTACATGACTCTATGGCCTATACATTTAACAATCAAACATGGCGACCATCCGATATATTTAGACGGCTCTGAATATCTACGAATCTATTATAGCATTCAAACTGATTTTTTTATGTTCATAGGGGCTATGAACATAAGTTTACCTATAGGACTTTAAATAAACTGGTGATCACAAATCCAACACGGCGGCGACGCGAAGTATAAATATTCACATGGACGTTTCTCGCAATTTAACCATCCGAGTGCAGTGAAACTTGGTACAGTAAATCCTTATACGAATGTTAATCCACCGGCATCTAATTTATTACAATTGTTGCCATAACCACAAGATGGCAGCTGTGCGAAATTTTAAAATCTCCTTGTTACTTCTTGTGTCCTAATCATGCGATTGAAGTTCGAATGCTACACGTACACAATAATCTTCATGTAACAGTACATAACTCTAGGACCTACATATATAAAATCCAACATGGCGACCATCCGAAATATTTAGACGGTTCTCAATATCTACGAATCTATTACAGCAATCAAACTGAAATTTTGTATGTAGATAGAGGCAATTAACATAAGTAAGATATATGAAAATAGGCTGTATAGTTCTTCACGGAACTACTTGTTGTTTTAACACATTAGTTCCAGGTAGTGCTTTATTTCAACATCATACAGGGGTCTATATTTTGTTAAATAATGTTGGCAGCATTTACTGTTAACTCTTCGGATTCAGCCGTTCAGTTGCTCTACGACTCCCGCTACGAGCTCCAGTTGTTCCCCACCGTATTTGACGATGCGTCTTAGTGTGGATAGCTGGTGAATTCGTACATTGAATGAACTCCAAGAATAGTGATGTCTGACCGAAAACAAAAGTATGTAAATCATAACGCATTTGAAGTATTAATAATGGACACGTGTTTACAGCTTAGTTTAGGGATGAAATAATTTTCTTGTCTGGGAAAACTAATCTCGTATGCAACAATGAGTCACTCAGGTTAGCTACATTTTGAGTGTTGCGTTTCCGCAACACCGAGCACAAACGATATCAGAAAAAATTGAATGTAATTCTATTATCTCTAACATATCCTTATAATTCAAACTACTTTCTTTGGATTTCAGTGCTTATTTTTATTTTTTGTTCTCTTGTAGGAGTCTTTCTGTGACGACATTGTGACATTACTAGAGGAGGGGAAACCTTCCGGATATGTTACAGATCAACTAACTGGATGTATTCATGGCTCCCCCACAGGTAAGGTATGAGTATGACAGTGGTGATGAAGACACTGGGATGAACAATAACTAATCTAAGTGGACAGCAGATAAGATCTGAAGCCGAAGCTGCCTTCCGTAATTTCAAAGAAGATACAGTATTCGAGGGAGAAACTGCAGAAGAATATTTTGAATTTCCAGATCTAAACAGTTCAAGCGATTATAGCGATCAGTATAGTGCTGAAACGAGTGCTTTCAATGTAACAGTGTCAAAGATTAGGTTATTGGTGTTTAGAAAGTTGAGAAATTGTGATGTTCCTGGAAACTGTGAAATGAAGAAAATGTTAAGAGGACAGAAACAAGAATGTCTTTTGTAAGCCTATTGCATCATATAGGTCATTATCTCCTTTAGAAGTATATCAGCTATTTTACAGTGGAAAATTGACTGTAAATATTGTGAAACAACGTGTCATATATTCAGTTCATAAAGGCCATCCAATGTTTCAGTTTTCAACAGATGAACTAAAAGCTTTTATTGGTATTCTGTTAGTGGTTATGATCCATTGCCTCACTATAGGATGTACTGGGAAGGAAGAAGTGATACCAGAAATTATTAAGTTACGAGCTAAATGCGATGAACTAGGTTTGAAGATTTCATGAGGAATCATCATCAGAGTGGCAATACCAGCTTGGACAAAAATGATCGTATTGCGTAGGCTGAAAGAGAGTTTCAAGGAGTTTGCTTTGTGAGATAAGAGTCAAACATTGATGGAGCTATGATTCTGTATTACGGGAGTCACGGCATGAAACAGTACATTCGAGGCAAGCCAATTCGCTTAGGATCCAAAGTATGGTGTCGTAATCTAAGGCTGGGTTATCTGATCGACTTTGATGTCTTCCAAGGAGCATGGGACAGTTTGTAAAATGAGTACAAACAAGATCATGGTTTGGGAGGAGGAATTCTTTTCTGAAACTCTGCCTCAAGACAGACTTGAAAATTCCTTCCTCATCAAATATTTGCGGACAACTATTTCCTAACCCTGAAAGGGGTTGATATTTTTATAGACCTTGATATTGAACTGACAGGAAATCTGCGAAGTAACCGAATTGAAAACCGCCCCGTTAAATATGTAAGTGCAAAGAAAAGAGAAGAAAACGCGCATATGATGTACAGTGTGATCACTCAAACAAACCGGCTGCTTGTCATTGGAACGATAATTCAATAGTTCGATGAGAGAGGGCATATTGTTGTGAAACAAGAAAACGACCAAGATGTGCTTTCTGCAAGTCTCAGACGAACAGAAGGTGTGCTAAATGTGGTGTGGTGCTGTATGACAAGTGTTTCTTCGGATTCCACGTTCGAAAATTAGGACAGTGAACTTCGGCTAATGTTATATTTTCAATTGTGTTACTATCAGATGATACGTAATAATGTTATTGGTTTTCGTCCCTTTTAACTACACTGGCTTTTAGAGACGCCGGGGTGCCGGAATTTTGCCCCGAAGGGGATCTTTAACGTGCCAGTAAATCTACTGACACGGCTCCCTCGCATTTGCGCTCCCTCAAATGCCAGCTGACTGTGCCAGGTTTCGAACCATCAGATGATACGCTAACAACTGTGAGCAGTATTTGTAAGATAATTGACTACAAAAGTACCTGGCTTGTGTGCATGGGAAGAAAGTAAAACATTGTCGGGAATTATTTTCAGATCCTATTGAACAAACACGAAGCATTGCAGCAGTTTTTGAAGAAAAAGAGTTCTGGGAACTAATGGGTTAAGGGGCGGACTAGCGAGGTCATCTGGCATAGCCTTAGATAGTTGTGTCAGTAGAGAAATATTAGGACAAAGTTTCACTTCAATCACTTGAATAGGGTACAAGAAATAAAAACAAGTCTTTAAATTTTGCTCAACCACTATACTGAATTTAACGAGTAAGGTACAACTTTACAAGTGGAAGAATCCACAGATAATTAACATTTTTCCTGAGTATCCGCTCGTCCTCTTGAGATTTCTTCTAACTAACTGCAAACTAGAACCATTGCTGCAACATTCTTTTTCCTGTATTACCTGTGTTTCTGCATTACTTCACTAAAAGGAAAACTAAAACATATCTCATATAAAGAGAAATTTTTAATGTCATAAGATACTATAGAAAATGTTTTAGTACACATTCGTAAAGCAGGTATTCTGAGCTTCCTAGAACAATAATCATCCAAAAACGTTGTAAATTTGAAGAATAATGATGAATGATGAATGTGTAAATTTCATGCAAAATATTGAAAATTGTTTTTCAATAACTATGGTCATTTAATTACAAATATTAAAACTGAACATTAAGGAAAAGGGCAGTACCATGAGTGTGTGATATTTTCTCGGAATTTAGACATAACTCGTGTGACCTACTTTTCATCCACCCTCCCGCTATGCACACTGGGGCTGGGTTTTCCTAAGACGTTCCTTTCTTGTTTCTCTATCTACCTCAAATGATCAGGGTTTCTGTTGCGTATTATTATTATTATTATTATTATTATTATTATTATTATCAGTATTATTTTTGATCCCGCATCTCAAAGCTAGATAAAAAGATCAAATAAGACCTCCACTCACTATCACAGCAAGCACTCCAGAAGACTTCAATGGGCTGGTCATGTACTAAGGATGGGAGATGATAGGATGGTCTTACAAATCTTTAAAGAAGAACCAAGAGGAAAAAGGCCAGTAGGAAGACCACGAAGGTCCTGGAAAAGTGAAATCTCCAAACTTTGTAGACATCTGAATGTGTACAACTGGCAAGAACTCGCCCAAAACAGAGTTAAGTGGAGGCTTTTTTGAGATCTGTGCGGGATCTTCATGCCCCATAGAATCCTTCTGCGTGAGTGAGTGTTATAATGAAAGGGGTGCCTCATATGGAATATAATTAATATGGAAGAAGCTTTCAAGTAGCTATTTCAAATGATTAGAAAGTTTAAAGCAGGATATCTGAAGAGTGCTTCGGGAGTTGGGATTTATGCACCCTCAAGGGTTGTATACGAATAAGCAAGGGAAAGCTTCTTCTTAGAAGACCTGAGACTGCAATTCATGCTGCCATCTACCGGCCCTTACCAAGCGCATCTCGAACTGCGGCGGAGGAAGAGAAATAATGACATCGACCCAGATTTTTGTAGCACTAGTGCGATGATGGATCGACAATGGACTGAGGCAGGACAGGATCTAAGGCATGTGGTAACGAGACTTGCAACTCATGGTTTTCACCATAAGATTTGCTTAAATCAAGGTTTTCACCAGCCAGGTGATGATTGTGTGCGTTCGTTGTGAAACAAGAGGTGTGACCGTTATCACTAACTAAGTGTGCAAAAAGAACTAAATCCATCACTGACTACAGAGAAAACTAAAATAAACATTTTATGATCAGGTTGTATTTAGAATGATAGTTCCGTGTATTATGTAGGTTAAGTAATGCTCTTTAGAACGCATCTTATTAAAATAATAAAGAAAGGGGTAAGGAGGAAATTAAGGCCTAATAAAACACATATCCCAACCTTCATCCCAGAAAGTGACGAGGTTCAATTCCACCCATGTCCTTCTAAATTACATTTTGTCCGTGAGGAGTCTTCACATAAGACCTCGCATTTGCTGACGGCAGCACTGATTGTTACTTATCCGTATCGGTCGTCCTCGCTCCCTGCTACTGACCGTCCGTTATCACTTAAGTTATCGTTAGCCAAGGAAATTATGCACAGCGGTTACTCGAGTTAATGTCTACTCAATATCAAGTGGTTATTATAACTGGTGGTAAAATGACTACCTTGGAAGTGGCTATTTCTTTTATTTTACGGATTTTTGTTGTTGAAATCAGAGTACAAAACATGCTGAGCTTCTATGCCCAAGATAGCGGGTTCAAACCCGGCCGAAGACGTCGGATTTTAGAGCGTTAAAAATCCCCCAGTATGCCTTCCTTCGGAGGGGAAGTAAAGCCGGCGGTCCCATGTCATAGATTTATGGCATGTTAAAAAACCTTCCACTAACTACACCTGTGTGAAGCTAAATTGGATAGGTTAAGAATGTAAACAACGCTCTTAGGTTCCTACGTTCGATGTCAAGAGCCGACTGCGGTGGTGTCTAGTAGCTAAGTTCTGAACTTGGCAGAGTAATCGTTGACGGTGGCGCTAGGCGGCAAAAGTAGGAACTATTTGAAAAATTCTAAGTTGCAGTCTGTACTTAAATTAAAAAACAGATAACACACACTAATACAGTCATCACAATTAACACCGGTTATCAGACAGATTCAACACACACCCAAAGTACACGGGGCTACATGACCGCGTTGTCGCAGCCCCTAAACTTAAGAACCAACCAACCAGAGTACAAAGGTTTAATGTTTTTCAGTCGGTCAACACGATTGTACCCAAATGAGATGGGTTATTCCCTAATCCTGAATAAATTACATGAGATTAATAAATACACTTGGATGACCAATTTTCGATCGTCAAGCGATCATCATCAGATCCATTACACTTAGGCTATTAAATCTATGTCTGAAAGTATGGGTGAACATATTTACAATAAATACGTTTAGTTAGTTGCAGTATTAGTTGAGGTAATGCAACTTGTCAGTATTTGTCAGTTGTAGTCTTTGTGATGTTTTGTTGAGATACTGGAAGTGGTGATTGACCTCCGGATTTTGCCTGTTTGGAGTGAATATGTGGTTGTTGTAAATGGTCAATTCATATTGTACTGTACAGGCTACTTATCTGGTTGAGTCTTGCGCGGTCCTGGTAAGAGCAGTTCACTTGGTCACTATTTGCACTCGAATGAAGAGAACTTTTATGTTGTTTCAGATACATTAGATTGGGAATTGTTAAATACGGTACCGGCGATAGACTGGCACTATTTCTACTTGGTTCATAACCGCTGCATCTCGGAAACGAAGTATAATAAATGCATATAGTTTGTTTGTGCAACGTTTTATCCAAAGTGGGCAATTTAAGGATAATTCTAATGTTGGTAAACCTATTACATGTGGTTGGCATCACATTAATCTGCTCAACTGTTTCAGACTGTGCGTTGTGTGTATCTACATTGTTTACACGGAGTTTGGTTAACATTTCATTAGGATCTATCCAAAGTAAATTTTAGAATGTCACGGCTTTAGATTGAGAATACAAGGTAATGCATTATCTGAATTCAATGATAAAGCTTTTCAATCTTTACATTGAACAATCAATGAAGGAAATTGAAGAACATTTTTATGTGGGAGTGAAGATTCAAGGAGAAATAATTTCAGCTCTGAGATTTGCGGATGACATAGTCAACTTGGCCGACACGCCTGAGGATGCGATTGAGTTTTTGAATGGTATGGACTCCGTCTTGAGGAAAGAATTCATGATGAAAATTAATAAATGTAAAACAAAAATATTGGAATGCAGCCGAAATAAATCAGAATCCTCTATGGACATCAAATTGGCAGGTGAAAAACTAAACAAATTAGGAGACTTCTGTTACTTAGGAAGGAAAATAACCAGTGATGGACGAAGCAAAGAGGATATAAAATGTAGGTTAGCTCAGGCAAGGAAAGCATTACTTCAGAAAAGGAATCTGTTGACATCGAATATAGATTTAGGCATTAGGAAGTCATTTTTGAAGGCCTTTGTCTGGAGCGTGGCGCTCTGTGGAAGTGAAACTTGGACTATTGGTGCAGCAGAAAAGAGGAGAATTGAAGTGTTTGAAATGTGGTGTTACAGGAGAATGATGAATATCAGATGGGTAGATAGAGTTACAAACGAAGAGGTATTAAGACTAGTGGGAGAGGAGAGATGTTTCTGGCGACTGCTAATGAAGAGAAGACATTTTAGGTGGTAGGATATTTTATACTGACACCCAGGAATATAAAGCTTAGTTATGGAAGGAAGCGTCAAGGACAAGAACTATAGAGGTAGACCAAGGTTATAATATGTTAAAGAGATTGCCTCGGACGTAGGGTGGAGTAGCTATGTAGAGATGAAACGATTAGCTCAGGACAGGGAGGCATGGAGATCTGCATCAAAGCAGTCCAAAGACTGAAGACTCAAACAACAACAATGATAAAGCAAATATGGGAGTCCCAGATTTCTTCTCCTAGTAAAATAGCACTGTATTTGTAAAGGGTTTCAGCTGGAATTTTGCATGAAGTTAGATGTAGAGGAGATTCTGCTAAATTCACAACATTTTGATGCTAAACCTGATAAATTAAGGGAATGGGTTTATGAAATTTACATAGAAATTAAAATACAACATATTTGTGACATAAATACCTTTTTCGAAGAAATTTGTTTGCGGATGATTGTGTAATCTATCGAAAGATACATGACTCACAAGACAATGCAGTACTTCAAGATAGCCTGAACCTGGTCTATAAGAGGGCGATTGAAAATATAATGAAAATAAACACAAGAAAATATAGTCTAATAAAAATAGGGAAAGTGCGAAGGAAAGATTTTCAATATAACATTGGCTCGGAAATACTTGTAGAAAAAGGTTCTTGCAAATATTTGGGCGTTCACGTAAGAAATGATATGAAATGGAGTAGTCATATAGGATGTGTAGTTTCTAAAGCCTGCAAATCCCTGCACTTTGTAATGAGGGTATTAAAAGGAAGTAGTACCTCTGCTAAAGAATTAGGATATTTGTCACTTGTAAGACCTATTCTGGAATATGCCTCGGCGGTTTGAGATCCATATCAAGTAGGACTCATAAATGAGTTGGAAATGGTACAAAGAAAGGCCGCTAGATTTGTGCTCAGTGACTTTAATCCCAGGAGCAGTGTGAGCCGTATGTTAAAGAAACTTGGATGGGAATCACTTGAGGCTAGGAGGATGAAATCTAGACTCTGCGCTATGTACAACACGTATACAAATCAACCAGCATGGGGTGAGCTTAGCAAACGTATGGAAAAGCCTACTTATATGGGTAGGAGCGATGATCCTTTCAAAGTTAAGAGCCGACCACAGCGAACAAATTATGGTAAATATTCTTTCGTAAACCGTGCCATTGATAATTGGAACTCTCTACCTGCCGCAGTCTTAGAGCCTTTTCCCAAACATATAGGTGTGTTTAAGAAAAGACTGACTATTTGTGTAAATACTCCAGTTTAATTGTTAGTGAATTGTTATGTACAGTTATTTATTTGTTATGTATATCTAATTTGCCACCGGGGGGCACACCCCCAATTGCAAATAAACGAATGAATGAAAAATGATTGAAATACCTTTTTGGGTTTGCTCTTTTTTTTTTGTTTGTTTGTTTGTTGATACTAGTCGTACTTGGGCTAAATCTACAATATGATAATAGTATTCCTCATTACTATGGTACCACTACAGCATCACTGAAATACACGAAAGTGATTTGTAAATGTTTCACAAATGAATTACATACAGGTTTTTATGATTTAACCTCCAGGTGGTAGCAGTTAGTGGTCTAATTGCCATATCTTGATGATTGCAATACATTTGCGTTTGTCTGTTGGCACAGGCTAGATTAAAATGTCTCAGTCTCATTCATGGCTGTGGTTATATGGAAGCTACTGAGGTATGGGTGGTGCTTAGTAATGACATTCAGGGCACAGTCAGTGCCTGTGGATGCTGTGAAAGGTTCTACTCGTAGGGTTAGTACTGCTGTTCTAATGAGGGAGGAAAGCAATGAAAAACTACCTCACTCCTCATCTTGTCTAGTACAAAAGCCCGGCGCGGATGCGGATATAATTAGCATGGCTGAGCGGATAGCGGATAAGCTGTGGATAATGTTTGGAGTAAATTTGCGGATAGTTTTTAGAATACAATCCGAACTTGTTGAATATCATTACTAGGACCCGGATGTTTATGACATTTTACTATGACAAATATAAGTTGACTAGCAGTAGTGCCCGGCTTCGCCCGGTGGATTTATTTGTTTTATGGATGGTAATGAATACTACTACTGAACTGGCACATGATACTTAAACTAACAGAAAACAATATTTTAAAAATATATCTTTTTGAGGTGGTGGTGGTGGTAGTGGGGGTGATAAGTAGTACAGTATAATGGCCGTAACCTTAAGATCATTTTCCCCTAATGATAATAATGATAATAATGAATAGGGAGACGGCTATTTATTAACTACAGCACTGACACATGTAATTTACAAACACATTTCTAACAAGAAGTTCCGTGAAGAACTATACAGCCTACTTTTCATGCCAATGATTATTCCACAGTATATGAACCTATCTAGAATAATGACGAAATTAAGTTGGTAATATCGAAATATCTAATTAATTCAAAATATACCTGGTATAATGTAGCCTAATAGAGCACTACAGTTGGCAGCCCTGGTGACTGAATATAGCCTATTCTTAGTTCCATCTCTTAAGGTACAGAATACAAAATTTGGTTGAAATCCAATTGACGTTACATGTGGTTAGACACTGGATCTATCAGCACGCGTAAAAGCACGTTGCCAACAATACCATGCGTGTGCTGGTCAGAAATAATCTGAAATATTATGATTATGATATCTTGTTGTGCCAATTTTGGATGAAATCCATTTGTTAGTATAGAAGTTACATGTATTTAAAAAATTGGACATATCAGCAGGCATAGAATCATGTTGGCAGCACTGCCTTGTATTAATCACTCCAAATTAATCTAGAATGTCAGGTGCTATACGTGTGCAAAGTATAGAGCTGCTGACTTGCATACTTTCTGATATATTGATATTAGGGTAAAAAAATATAGACAGCATTTATTAACAGTTGGCAGCCCTGATGGCTCTTAACAATACTTATAATCATATATGTTATGCTACACACAGCACATGCGAAATTTGGTTGAAATCCAACCAATAGTATAGAAGTTACATGTATTTAAAAATTGGAACTATCAGCCGGCTTATAATCATGTTGGTAGAACTGACGTATATAAGTTACTTCAAATTAATCTAAAATGTCAGAATATACGTGTGCATAGTTTAAAGTTGTTGGTTTGCATACTTTCAGATATATTGGTATTTGGATAAAAAATATAGAGAGCAATTATTAACAGTTGGCAGCCCTTGTGGCTCATAAGAATACACTCAGTCATATATGTTTATGTACAGATATTACATACAAAATTTGGTTGAAATCGAATTGATAGTGTAGAAGTTATATGCATTTAAACATTGGAACTATCAGAAGGCTTAAAATTATTTTGGCAATACTGTCATGGTTGGCCTCCTGGAAATTAAACTGAAATAGTATTATCTACATGTGTGCCAATTTTGGAATAGCTCCCATGCATACCTTGCAAGATATCCAACATGGAGCTCAAATTTATAGTGCGTTTTTTCAGCAGTTGGTAGCACTGACATTTTCAAATATGGACGTGAGATATTCCGGTGCACATCTTTACTCATACTAAATTTGGTTTTGATTGTTGCAGCCGTTTAGGAGTTGATAGGGGGGGGAAACACACACAGCCAGCCAGCCAGACAGACAGACAGACAGACAGACACACATTTTCCCGGATCGATCTCATAAGTCTACTTTTTCCTCATTTTTGCAAAATGTGAAAAGTAGGCTAAAAATGATTAGAAAAAGGAGTAAGTGAAATAAAAGACACTGCCTAGGGCCATTATCTCATTGTCTGTTAGAAATGTAGAGACAAATAGTGTCGTCTTTTGTCGCATAGCGCCGTAGAAAATAATCAGAACACTTTGGAAAACGTCGGCTGTACCGAGCTCCTGAGGTAGCAATAGTATCACTTATCGCCACATAGCGCTCAGCGTTATGTTTCGGAATAAATTACCGTATATTTGAAATCACCAACGCTTATTGCAGCTGATAACCTCAATGTACTGCACCAACACCATTGCTCTTATACAGAGGAATAATATGTTCATGATGAAAACTGTTTTATGGGGCAAAATAAATCTTTTTGCACTAATTACTCCCCGTGACTGCAATTTATAAGAAGCGTAAGATTTAACTATTTTCGCAATTCTGCACCAGAATACTGGTAGAGTCGACGTGATGCAGCCCGAATTGCCAGTCAACAATAGACTTTTTAAAATACTCTTACAGTAACACTAGTACGGACATGAATGATTCTAGGGCCTTAATACATGGTTTTCAAGTTCAGTTTGTTTGTTATTCTAAACGTAGGGAATGGAGAGCGTTGCCTAAATATATAAAGTGGACAGTGTTACCAGCAGGGTTCCAAAGTGTATGTGTAATTTTAGGAGGAACGGTGTAGATTTGTGATAAAGGGCCTAAATTCAGGAAATGGAGTGGTCTGTCCGAAATTTAAAGTGGACAGTGTCACCCGCAGGTTTCCAAAGGGTAAGTGTACAAAATTTGATTCAGATCGGTGAAACGGTGTAGATTTGTGCCAATGGACCTAAATGGAGGGAATGGAGTGGTCTGTCCGAAATTTCCAGCAGACAGTGTTATTCGTCGGGGTCCAAAGTGTATGTGAAATTTGGTCCAGATCGGTGAAACGGTGTAGATTTTTGCCAAAGGGCCTAAATGCAGGGAATTGAGTGGTCTGTCCAAAACTTCATGCAGACTGTGTTACTCGCAGGGTTCCAAAGGGTAAGTATACAAATTTTGGTTCTGATCGGTGAAATGGTGTGGATTTGTGTCAAAGGGCCTAAATGCAAGGAATGGACTGGTCTGTCCGAAATTTCATGTAAACAATGTTACTCGCAGGGTTCCAAAGGTTAAGTATACAGATTTTGGTTCAGATCGGGGAAAAGGTGTAGATTTGAACCAAAGGGCCTAAATGCAGGGAATGGACTGGTCTGTCATAAATTTCACGCAGACAGTGTTACCATCAGGGTTCCAAAGTGTAAGTATACAAATTTTGGTTCAGATAGGTGAAACGGTGTACGTATCACTAACTATAACGCCAGTGCATGCGGATAGAGCTGTTCGGGAGCACTTGTTCTACCGACTTACTGAACGAAAATCAATCTTGAAGGTTACCTGTGAGATTTAGCCTAATGCTATATAGCCTAAACTATTCCTCTTGAATCAGGCTATCATATAAAAAAATAATTTTTCGAATCGGTCTGGCAGTTCCAGAGATTAGCGCGTTTAAACACATAGCCTAAACACACAAACTCTTCAGCTTTATTATATTAGTATAGATGATTTATGCTAATCGCAATCAAATTATGTCTTTAAGCCTAATTAAGACTCCGAACTGAAAGGGGTTGCAATTCTGGCTGTACAACATTCATTTTAAACATAGCACATGTCACATCGCCTAGGGGAACGACTTACTCCTCAAATGTTTAAAGGTGTTGCTTTAATACTTTATGTAATAAATTAAAATTATTATTATAATGCCCGCGGATTCGGAAAACAAACGTGCGCGTGTGGATAAAAGTCGTGAGGATGTGGGTAAGGTTTTGTTTATCCGCGCAGGGCTCTACCTATTACGCCTCAATATAGCGCTGTGTTGAGTTTTTGTGGGTATCTACCCACATAACCTAACGGCGGTACTTTTTGAGGATCTAACCAGCCTTCGGGGTGACTACCTAACAGACAAGTAGCAGGCTTCGTTACGAAATTGAATAGTTGACTCAACACGCCTGGTGAGAAGAACTCGTCTCTTGCACTAGGGTAGGCTATCTCTGAAGAAAAAGTATATTTTAAGTACTGCGGAGTTAGCGAAGTCTCTCCTATTAGGGGCAGATGACCTCGTAGTTCCGCCCCTATAAACATCAATAACTAACTAAAACCAAAGTCTCCCCTAATCCTTTCAATATTATTCTGGTAAGGTCCCATTCCAGTTTTGTACCGAAATTAAGGTCCCATTAACACCAACCTACACATATGGGGTACCAACAGGTTCAGCATAACCCAATGCGTAAGCGAAACGAACTCACTTACTCTTTAAATGCCACATAATTAAATAAATACCTTAAAACGTGTATATTTACAATGAAATAATGAAAGAATGCAACACGGTAGCCATGGTAACAGACCCTCACAAGTCCATCTATTTCTGTAAGACGCAATGCAATTCCAATTATTACATTACTGTGAAAGTTTACAGACGGTTATAAGGTTATCACTGAAGCAAATTAAGCTGTAAAATTCATCAATACATACAGAATAATGCGCTTAAGGAGTTCAAGAGGCACTCTAGATTTTTTTCACGCAATTTTCACGTGTTAGTGTGGTACGAAAGGTCTTTTTCACCCGACTATAAAGGGTCTCCGAAAACCACATTTAAAGGCCCTTTAACAGTGTCTGTGATATTCCAAAAAACTAACTTCGCTCTGATATACCTATGAAGGAATGGCAAACACCTAACCACTGCACCAGTAGCTGAATTGATAAGGTCTGATTATTCATACCAAGGAGATTTTGCTGAGTGTACTCTTTACAACTAGAATATTCGCGGGCGAAGCCGCGATGGGTAATGCTATTACTTATAAATAACGTACAACCATTGCTGTGTCAGTTATTTTAAGATGGTGACTTAAGTTGTTTCATTTCAATATCAGGTGATACCGAGTACAACCCGCCGAACATGTTTCCATGGCGGATTGCATATTCTAACCTCTACCCATGATTCTCGTTCCGGAATTTTCACTTTAACATTAGTGTATTTACCTGTACGAAGGGTAATGTTTTCCAATACGGATCTTAGGGCCGATAACCTAGATGTTAGGTTTCTTATCAGCATCATCTAATACGGGCCATCAGCTAATGATTTCTAAAATACGAGCAACCGTGTTTATCACCTAATAGGGAGGACAAAGGCGGATCGGTGGCGTAGTTGGTAGCATGCTCAGCTTCTATGCCCAAGATCGTGGGTTCAAACCCGGCCGAAGTCGTCGGATTTTTAAGAGCGTTATAAATCCCTCAGTATGCCTTCCTTCGAAGGCGAAGTAAAGCCGGCGGTCCCATGTCATACATTTATGGCATGAAAAAGAACCTTCCACTAACTACACCTGTGGAAGCTAAAATGTGTAGGTTACTGTCGACCAAAATATTATGTGCACTCGAGTTTGAAGGTTGTTTGTGAAGTAACCCATAGACCTACATAAAATCCAATAACATCATCATTTTCATCGTTCTATTTTACGTTAGTTCATGTAGGTTCGGAATTTTTAATTTATATTTGAATATTTTTTATCGCAGTTGAAACACAAAAAGTGCCCGTTTTTAAGCGTGTTTCAACCATGCGTCACATTTAAGAATTATTATCTCACAAACCCGTCATCAGATCGAATCAAAATTTTAACACAATATACATTGGCATGTTGGTTGGTTGGTTCCTCAGTTTAGGGGCTGCGACAACACGGTCATGTAGCCCCGTGTACTTTGGGTGTGAGTAGAATCTGTCTGATAACCGATGTAAATTTTGATGGCTGTATTAGTGTCGGTATCTGTTTTTTTTTTTAAATTTAAGTACAGACTGCAACTTAGAATGTTTTCAAATAGTTCCTACTTTTGCCGCCAAACGCCACCGTCAACGACTACTAGGCTTAGTTCAGAACTTAGGTACTAGACGCCACCGCAGTCGGTTCTTGGCAACGAATGTAGAAACCTAAGAGCGTTGTTTACATTCTTAACCTATCCAATTTAGCTTCACACAGGTGTAATTAGCGGAAGGTTCTTTAACATGCCGTAAATCTACGACATCGGACCTCCAGCTTTACTTCCCCGTGAAGGAAGGCATACTGAGGGTTTTTAACGCTCTTAACAAATCCGACGGCTTCAGCCGGGTTTGAACCCGCGATCTTGGATATAGAAGCTCAGCATGCTACCGACTTCGCCACCGAAGCCGCTCATTGGAATGTTGTATAACTGGTTTATTAATTTCAAAAATTTTGTGTGTTCAAGAACGAAAGTTATCATTTTTGTACGGTAACTTTTTCTCGGCTCGGGGTCGTTGGAAAATGTAGTTCTTGGTTGCGTTGTAATCCTTATACATCAAAAGGTTATGCTGTATGACTGTGAAATACGTAAATTAATTCAGTTATTTTATATCGGTTTGTATTTGTACGGGGAATTAAGACATGGTTCACCAGCTAGCCGCTCCGGGAAATGCTGTAGTGCGTTGCTGATATGGAGCCCATCACTTCCGAGCGAGGCGCGCTTGTCGCGTGATGGAGCCCATCATGGCAACGTTGTAGAGCTTTCACCGGAACGGCTAACTGGTGAACCATGTCTTAATTCCCCGTACAAATACAAACCGATATAAAATAAGTGAATTAATTTACGTATTTCACATTCATACAGCATACCTTTTTGATGTAGGCCTATAAGGATTACAACGCAACCAAGAACTACATTTTCGAACAACCCCGAGCCGAGAAAAAGTTACCTTACAAAAATTATCACAACTTTGTTTCATGGACACACAAAATTTTGAAATTAATAAACCAGTTATACAACATTCCACTGTATATTGTGTTAAAATTTGGAGAGGATCTGATGACGGGTTTGTGAGATAATAATTTTTAAATGTGACGCATGGTTGAAACACGCTTAAAAACGGGCACTTTTTGTGTCCCAACTGCGATAAAAATATTAAAATATAAAATAAAATTCCAAATCTACACGAACTAACGTAAAATAGAACGACGAAAATGATGATGTTATTGGATTTTATGTAGGTATATTGGTTACTTCACAAACAAGCTTCAAACTCGAGTACACATAATATTTTGGTAGACAGTAGTTTGATAACGCTATATCAGTTACAACGTTCGCCACCAGTTGCTGACTGCGATGGCAATTAGTAGCCATGGCTGCAGCTAGGTGTCGTGGATGGTAGCATTTGGTGGCAAAAGTAGGAACTACTTGAAAAAAATTAATCGCCTGCAGTCCTTCTACCTGAATCACCGATAACACAACCGGGTGAGTTAGCCGTGGTCGTTACGGCATGACTGCTGGCAGTCGCTCACATCCGGGAGGCGAGGAGGTTCGAATCCCCCCGCCGGCAACCTTGAAGATGGTCTTCTGTGGTTTCCCATCTTCCTTCCAGGCAAATGCCGGGGTTGGTCCCTAACGATAGGCCACAGCCGCTACCTTCCAACTCCTCGTCCTTACTTTCCAACTTCCCTCCCCAACGGTACTTGTAGCTCACCCATTGGGTGTCCGTTTCGAAGCAGCTACAAAACTGGCGAGCCGTACATGTCCTCGGACACTCCCGGCACTAAAAGCCATACGCTAAAAAAACCAATAACACACACTAATACAGCCATCACAATTAACACCGGTTATCAGACACATTTTACACAGTGCTACATGGCCGTGTTGTCGCAGCCCCTAAACCAACCAGGGTGGACATACACACACTGATAAAGGTACTTATTTCTACTGATTTTGAATGAGGAAAGCTTGAAAAGAAAAACGAATAAAATACATGTTTGACTTACCCGTTATTATACATTCAATCTTAGGTAACTGTCCTTCAGCTCCATAATAGACAAGATTCATTATATTCAGGACCAGGAAACTGACTGTTTGACAGATGATAATTTTAGATTTCATAGTCCGTACGTCCGGCAGAAGGACAAAAACCACTAAAGTCACACCGTGAAGCGTAAGGCACAATGCAGTCATCCCTTCGTAATAACCACTGTACAATGCAGTGCCGCCAACATGATACGCCATACTTACACAAATGACCTGCTGGTATAAGCTTGAGTTAATATATGTATTGCCTATACTTTCACAGTGGTAAATCACATTAAATACTATTTGTTTGGATTCTTGTTCATCGCTACTTGAGTTAAGATACGCTTCACTACCCTCCAATATCACATATCTATAGCCAGTTGAGTTGTTGGTTTGATTTTGATTGCGTTCAGTACGTTGGATGTCGTCTCGAAGGAATACGTAAGGAGGTAATTCATATAGTACTATATCACTATACTCAAGACTTCGTAAGTCCTCCATAAACATAGAACAATCCCAGGTGTATGAGTCGTAATCTTGAGGTATGAATATCATGTGACCTGGATAACAACATTCTACATCTGCTACGCTGTCACATGGGCAGTTTATGTGAACTTTCCTGTCAATATTCCCATGATCAATTTCATCGCAAATGTAATATATTGAAAAAGATATACTCCTATATTCACTTTGGTTATAGTTATTACTCCAGTTCTTTGGAATTTGGTTTACGATAGCATCTGTACTGTACGCCATTTTATCGGCGCTAATGCGAATATACACCAGATCTGTTTCCAAAAAATCCACACTTTCTTCGTGAGATTGGTTTATGCCTATAAGGTTCGATTTTAACAATACGTCTTCCACCCTGTTGTCACAAGAACAATTATGATCCATATTACCTATTTGGGTAAAATTTTTAGCCTGGCCAGAGCCGCAGCAGTCACCTTGCAAGATTACTTCTACAACACTAAAGGATAACATTATAATAATTGTCAGAATCCTAGTTGATCTTATATTCAACATAATTATTGACCACTTTCATCGTATTTCTTAAAATGATCCTTTACCTGTAGGACATTCATCGAAAGAAGCAAAAATAATTTACAGGATTGATTGTATCCTTTAACAGTGGACTGGAACTTGTCAATGATTTCATGTGTTATCAATCACGTGGGTTTGAAATAGCGTCACTAGCATCATTGAATAATACTACATCAACCACGAATGACCGTAATGTAAACTTGAATTGTTCAGAATAAACGAGTGAAGGATTAATAATCTTGGGCTATATCTTGTGAATTGAAAATATATATAAATATGTGAATGGTATGTACCTGTTGTAAGACAATTAGGACAGATATGCTATTATTTCGGGGTAATAACCTATGGAGACGTAACTGTACTATTTAAGATAACGACACACTGTAATATACTACCCTACCATTACCAGTATTCAAAATTCATTTTCTGATATTTCTTAAGATCATTCCTAATTCACATACAACAAATTTATATATTTTAATAAGTAATTAACCCATTCACACATACGCGTAAAACTTATATCCTGTAGTTATTTTTACAACACCATATAGACCGACTTGCTGCCATATTACCTTGAGCTAAAACCACTTAGTTAACTTGATTAATTGAGAAAACATGTTACACACGAACTGTTTGCCTTTATGACCTTCACTCTTACTTCGTTTACAAAGTTGGTTTTATTGAATTGGCCTGAATTTAGCAAAATAAACACTATATATCTGAGTCTTTTCGTGGAATTTTCAGGTTTTGGACACAATACACGTACATGTTCATTCAAATTCAAATATTGTCCAGAAGTGGGTTGAAATTAATTTAAATTTTATACTTCGGTACATGAATATGGGGGATCACCATTAAAAGCACAACAATATATTCATAATGTCGTAATCAAAGTTTTTAGACTATAGGGTGTATGCAATGTTCAAAGCAATGAACTAATTCACTAGCGCTCGGAACGAATGCTTTTTCATATCCTCAATCCAAATGTTATTCAACAGACATCAATTAGTGTTCGGTGAATATGCTTTTAAAGTTTACGGTTGCCACTAAAGCACAAAGACATTTTAAACATCAGTGTCCTGCCACCTTTCATTCTTCCAGTTTCACTATTGATTCGCTCCCCTCACTTCACTAATATTCCGACAATTTTTTTTGCAGATAACAGAAGAAACCCGTTACACACACAAACGCACTGAGTTGGTTGCGATTGCTGACTTTTGACCTTCACTCTTCTTGTGTTTTAAAAATTGGGTTTTCCGTTGCAATAGCACTGATTTCTCGAATGTGATCGTGATGTAAATCTCTAGTTGGTTTAGCTTGCTGACTTTTGACCTTCACTCTTGTTGAGTTTTAAAAACTCGTTTCACCAAAGTAATAGCACTGGTTTCACGGGTGTGATCGTTTTATAATATTCTAGTGAATGACTCGCGTCAGTTCCTTGGAACTGCACAGCCCACAATGAGCGACTTTCACCAAACACCGCCAGCGAGTGTTCGCCTTGACATTCAAGATAAGTGCTTGTCACGTTTAGAAGTACTGGACAACAAAGATTATGGGAAAATACACACATTAGACTCTTCCCACATTCTAAATAAAACTACATTGTAATATTGCCTCTGTGAAAGCTCATCTCATGATTCCAGGAAGAGTTCAGGTTCCGGCAGAGATAAATTATTTTATTAATAAGACAAAATACTGACACCGGTGGCTACGTTCGCAAAAGCGCAGCGTTAGGCCGTGGGACCAAGCTCTCTGCTCATTCGGTAGACGCGTGGGTTCAAGCCCCTCCGTCGACCGTATTTGAAATGGTTTTCTGTGGTTTCCCATTTTCAACACCAAGCAAATGCTGGGACGGGCCACGGCCGCTTCCTTCCACATCCATGCCCAGTTTCATTCATCTTCAATCATTTCATATCTCATTAACTCCTCTCATAAGTTTGGCGTCAGGAAGGGCATCCGGCCATAAAACCATCCGTCACATAGAATTTCATCGCATATCATCCCCGACCCCGTTGGAAACGGAAATAATAAGAAGACAAATTGTCCGGAACTGTATGAGCCGGAATGGAATGCTATTAGTAACTATTTAAAATTAAGTCTATCGCGAGTATCTTCAAGCAACACAATTAAAGCAACTCAGGTAATTCTAATCAATTTATCTTTATGTTCGACGATGTCGATATGTAAATATTATATGTCAAAAAACTGTACTATAATAAGGCTCATTATAACACTATTTTTCATTATGAAACAGTTTCTCCCACCAATCAGAGCTCAAGAAACAGTTGTTCGACCAATTAGATAATTAGATGTGCTGAGTTCCACGGCCTTCTAATTTAAATTTCACTGCCTGGCCTAGTGTCATAGTAGGGTAATCGAGGAGGCCATGGTCAAATACAAGACATTCTATGCGTCTCATGCGCTCTGTTCAGTACACAAAACTGGCGAAATCTCGACAGATATTTATGAATATTTATGTTGGAACATAAAATAGTTATAATAATTATCGTCGAACATAAACAGTCGTATGCAATTCGCCTATAATGATAATTAAGACACTCGTATGTAAAATTATAAAACTCGCATACGCTCGTTTTATAAACATACTCGTGTCTTAATTATTGCCATTATAGGCTCGTTGTATAATGTACTATTATGTTCGACGATGTCGATATGTAAATATTATATGTCAGAAAACTGTTTCATAATGGGCGTCGTTAAAGTACTACTTTTCATTGTAACACAGTTTTTCCAACCAATCAGAGCTCGATATTTTCATTCATTGACCAATGAGTAAGGATAGCTTCTGTCATGCACACAAAATACAACATGTCGGACATGAATTACATGATATTTTGAAAGTTGACAATGTAGTTTATATTGGATCAACAATTGTAATTACAGTGCATAAATAAACTGGGCAATATTGCAAAAGAAATAGCACTGTACCTTAATATGCGCAACTCCAATTTCTACATATTCAGAAGATTTCGCCGACAGGTTGAGTGAATGCTGTTGTTGACTTAAACACACCAGAACGTCATGGAAAAAGCAGGCGTATGATATTAGTTCCACGGAAATTATCATCCAGCTCTCTGTTCAGTAAATGGATTTCTTTTGTGAAACGTTTCAGCCAGATGTCATAACTGTTCTATTTGGGACTCAATATTGATTTTCCTTTCATTGACATTCTATACGCATCGAATTTGAAGAATAACTAGTTGATAATAAGATACATTTTAATTTTATAGCGTTTGTAACAGCCTATTTTGTGTTATTTGACCAAAAAAATATAATAATCCAATATAGTACCTGTGCGCTATCTGTTGGAGCTACTTGAGGATAAACAATGTTTCAAAACTTTGGGATTCGTTATTGGGTAGAGATCAAATGCTGAGCCCACACAATTCCCAAGAAGAAGAATACAACAGACAAAATCTCAACAGATATTTATAATTATTTTTGTTAGAACATATAATAAAGTTATAATTATCGTCGAACATAAACAGTCGTATGCAACTCGCCTATAATGGTAATAATAATAATAATAATAATAATAATAATAATAATAATAATATCGTATGGCCTCGGGTTCCGGGTGCAAGCTTTGTTATTTGACACCCAAAGGGTAGCTTGCATGACGAATTTCGTTGTTCCTTGAAGCACTATGAAAGTCAAGGAGGTTAGATATCTAAGGTCCCTGAACACTATAGCGCTTTCTAGTAGAGAAATTAGGAACTTTGTGTTGGTGGTAAATCCCGAGATTAATTTTTCCATTATGAACACGGCATACTGAATTCAAATGGTTTCTTTGAAATGCCAACATCGTGTGACATGGTGTCGTATTATTGCCACCTTTCAAATATCACTTACCACGGCCAGGGGCGAGCCTGAAAGCTTGGGGTTAGTAGACCGACTCGTTGACCACTCACCCACCGTGGCAAGCTTACAATGGTAATTAAGACACGAGTATGTTTATAAAAGGAGCGAAGCGAAATATTCGTGTCTTACTTATTGCCATTATAAGCTCGTTGCATAATGTACTATTATAACAGTCATTTCTTATTAGTCTCTTCATACACTCAAATTCATTCTCATCAGTTTAGGAAGTACAAAAAAGCCATTGTTTGACGTCTATGACCATGTCACAACCACTAGAGGCGCCTACGAATCCACGGTTGTTTAATGTAAATGCGGTTGTTGTTGTTTCATTTAAGGGGTTCCCCTCGGTGTAGCGTCTAGCATTCCTGGCTGTCACCACAGAGATCAATAAAAAACCCACAGCTGTAACCCTTCAGGCAAGCAACTCAATGTCATAGACTCGACCCTCCATGATCCACTGTTCCTATTTTTGGTGCATTCATTCATTCATGTTCTCAATCCGTAGATTGGTCGGCAGCAATACTCCTCTTCCATTCTTCCCTGTCGCCAGTCAGTCTCTTCATGTCTCTGTATGAATGAGCATTAACATTCGTTATGATTTGTTTGATCTCGGTCGCCCTCTTCCTCTCTTGCTCCGAATTATGCGATCTAACACAGTTACCAGAAAGTTATTGTGGCGATAGACATGTCCTGTAAGTTGGTCTCGTCGTTTCCGTATTGTTTTCAGAAATGCTCTCTTTTCATTAATGTTTTTGAGCACTTCGTCATTCGTCACTCTAGCTGCCCATGGAATTTTTATCATCCATCGCCACCACCACATTTCAAAAGCTGCATGTTTTCTTTTATCAGCACATCCCATTGTCCAAGCTTCTGAGCCATACAAGGCTAAACTCCACACATAACATTTTATAAATTTAATCCTGGTCTCAATAGATATATTCTTTGAAGTCAGAAGGGATTTTTCGCTGATAAATGCAATTTTGGCTTGGGCAATTCTAGCTTGAATA
Organism: Meconema thalassinum; assembly: GCA_946902985.2. Lineage (NCBI taxonomy): Eukaryota > Metazoa > Arthropoda > Insecta > Orthoptera > Tettigoniidae > Meconema > Meconema thalassinum. The sequence goes on along the minus strand of OX336393.1, from coordinate 436,762,124 downwards.
TCAGTTGAACTTTTTCCAGTGGAAGTAATTTTACTCCCTAGAAAGGTGAAAGGGGAGCACCAGCTATGTGAATAGCTGCATTAAATTGTTCTCTAGCGCATACCATTATTTCCGTCTTTTTTATATTGATTTTCATATTATTTATTTTTCAAGTACTGTAGAATCCTGTTCATTTCCGTGAGTGCATGTTGCAGTTTCTCTTCACTGGTTTCCAGGACTGCTATGAAGTCTGCAAACCTAACAGGTACTGCTACTCCGTTGATCTTAACTCCTCTCATAACTGTCTTACATTCTTGCATTTGGAATTAATTATTGTTGTTTGCTCCACTTCTCCAAACGTAAAGGACACACTAAACGTTTCCTACAAAGTGCCGGCATGATGACACGCGGTAAAATGATGATTGTACACTGGAAATTCAACCATATCCGGTCGATTAGATAAGCAGTTTGCCTTTTTTACCACAACAAGTGGTAGCGAGTTAATGCAGAGTTTCACTTAAGTCCTTATAATTAACGTACTTCCGGTGTGAAGATTTTTCAAAAAATCAAAAAACGCCTGACGGTATTGAATCAAGGAACATATTATAGAAATAATTATGTAAATAAGTTAGTTTTTCTAGGATTTGAATAAAAAAACGAGTAAAGAAAAAAGCGATTTTAGACTGTTTTAACGTGAACTGCAATTAGGCCAGAAGGCATTTTCGAAATTTGGATTTTAGTTTGGCGGATTCGAATCCCGGCACCGACATGGGCAATCCTGACTCACAATTTCAAACCCTTCCGGGCCCTTTAGCCCTTCAATGTTTGGTACAATTGAGGAAAGTGCTTAATTTTACGTTTTTTGCTGGGATGGGGACCCCTAATTTGTCTGCTAAGAACTGTTTTGATTTTGAACATTAAAAGAACTACACCGCGTACCTGAGGCTATATGCTATTATTACCATTGTTCCTTCATTCTCACAACATTTCTGTTATTAGCCTACTTTTCACATTTTGTAAAAATGAGGAAAAATTAGACTTATGAGATCGATCCGGACAAATGTGTGTCCGTCTGTCTGTCCTTCTGTCTGTGTATGTGTCTCCCCCCCCCCTCCCAATCAACTCATAAACGGCTGCAGTTATTGAAACCAAAGTGATTATGAGTAAAGAATATCGCAAGGCCATAATTGAAAATGACGTCAGTGCTACCAACTGCTGAAAAATCAAAAATGAAAATTGAGGTCTATGTTGGATATCTCGGAAGATATGCTGGGAATTGTTCCTAAATTGACACACATATAGATACTATTACATCAGACTTATTTACAGGAGCCATACTGTGCCCAAATCCAGTTGCCTAGATTTGAGAGCACATGCCACAATGCTAAGTACAGAATTGAAAGTTTGAATAGCGCGCGCCAAACCATCTAAGAAGGAATTGGAAGCTTTGAGCAGCCAAGAAATGGTTAAGTGACGTAGGCGAGAGCGTCATAGTCGAGGCTAAATTGACATTAAATATTTCCCAATGGAGTAGAATCTTGAGACTAACATCAGATTACTGGCACGGACAAGGGAGGAAGAATGTGCTTTATTTCGAGGAAATTGTTTGAGCAGAAGCTGAGATATGAGACGTTTTAGTTTCAGCATATTTCACGCATTGACCTCGAGGAGTCCGCTTGCGAGGTATATAAAGCGTGCATGCCAGAGCTAAGTATGTTCATTCCTTCGTAAGCACTCAGCCGCTAAACACTCTACGTCGCTCCGAACACTGTTATAATCTTCGTGCACATGGTTGCAAAATCTACGTTATTACCAGCACAGTCGCTGGGACTTAGTGATTTCGACAGTTCGTGGTTACTGGTCTTATAAAAGTGTTTAACATTATAGTGATCTTTGAACTTTTCAAAAGTTATCACCGAGGTGATAAACTTTGTGGCATTGGTAATACTTTACTGCTACAACGGGCATATGAATAGACTTAGTCTATATTTTGATTTCCACTGTCCACTAAAATTTAACTTAGATTATGTCATCCAAACAACCAGAATAAATCTTGGACTTAATAACTTTCGACCAACCAAAATAGTTCATTACTGTTCGCCTACCAGTCTTGCACAGTTCAGTTCATTAGCCGACATAGGGAATACCAGCATGCTTGCATTGTCTGGAGAGTGAGAAGCTCTGCCCAGGGAACTGATCTTCAGAACTCGAACATGTGTTGCATAAGATTGTAAGAGTAGTGACAGTATTGAAGGCATTACAGTTGGGTCGAGTAAAAACTGGTAATTTTTCATCATGGATCTTTTCGATCTATCCCCAGTCAAGATAACTTCAGCTGTTGAAGCAGCACATTTTACGAACTATTTTCATCAAGATATGTCTGAGTAAGACCATTGCGGGTATAGCATGGAGGCCGATACAAGATTATAAATACGTGTCCTAATGGGGACAAGAAGACTGAAATAATCTGGTTCAGACCAGATCTACAGGAATGTAAGCTACAATTTGCATTATTTTTATGCGTAGTTAGCTGGAATTTCTCAATTTTTTCTACAGTCTTACCAACACGTATTTCCTTTTCATCGATGTTTTTGCTGTTGAAAATATTTTCTTTTTTCAATAGAAGCTTTGATCTGAGCAGTTTTTACACTCAGAAGTGAATGATTCGAAATTTATGGACGAGCATTTATTTAATTTTGATATTTTTCTAATCACGGTCATCAGCCGTCGTAACTGAATATTTAATAATAAATTTAAGTTGAGGAATGGATATTTATCCATTATTAAGAAGTCGAGGATGATATTCCCCGAACATTTTAACATCTTTAAACCCATTTGTTGAGGAAATAATAATAATAATAATGTTGATTTAATAATAATTATTATTTTCAATTTTCTGAGATAGTAATAATAGTTGTGATTTCTAATAATCATTATCAAGTAGTGTGATTTATACATTTGACATTTAAGACAATTTTCTAAGATCAGATACTTGTTGATTCCGAAGGTTAGTGGTTAACGCATGCCCACAAACAAATAACATGTTAATTCAGTGGAAGTATTTCACGCTTGCATTATGCATTTAAATCTTTGAGAAGACACGGAAAGTAATGATACGGGAAGCCAAGAGCATGTATAAAACAGGGTTTTTGCTAGAGTTTGTCTAAAGAGAAAATCATTATTGAGCAACGTCTTTCAAAACGTTTGGCTAAGAATAGACACGGTGTGGAGTTATTCGTATTTTAAACTGATGGTAAAATTATTATTGTAAACTCATTGTTGGAGTTTAATAACTTATAAATCTTTCAGTTGTCTTAACAAGCAAAGGCTTGATTATTCTGTATAATTTGGGAAGAAATAATTGTTGTGTGCGTAAAGAGTTAAATATGCCATTCTGATTGTGCAATTAAGTCGCAGGAATGAGGTTGTTGAAATGAAGCATCAACCATATTGTGTTGGATGTCTTTGAAATTAGTGGAGGAGTTGATTTTAGCCACACTTTCGTCAAGATATAACCAAAGGTTATTTTGTTGAGCCATCATTTTCAATTCACAGTTTACCCACGTGTTCTAGAAGTATTCCTAGTAATTGCTTGCCCGAGAATTGTTATTGTAAAACTTGTACCTTTCATTATGAAAAGACTTTACCGCTGTCTAGATGCTAATTATGATTATGTGATTTTTGACGCATCTAAATCGAATGGGCCGATGCGGTAAATTATTTAAAACTGTTCCTTCTTAACAATCACTACAAACTGAGAGGATTTTTGTGATCCTGTAAAAATATATAAACGTTTTGCAAATAAATTTGATGATTAACATATTTGACATTTTGTCAAATAATTGTAATTTTGATAATAACAATTGATGTTGTTTCATGATAAATTTTCTAAATAATATTTCCAAGTGATAGTTAATTGATTAAATGGTTGAATCCATATTGAATTGAATTTATATTTTGTTGATAATAATATTTTGACCATTATATGGATGATTGAGTCAAAAGCTCTGAATAGATTTTGGATCGAGAACAGATGATTCAATAAATATTTTCTGTTTATCGAAGTTCGTCGAATCCAAATGCTCGAATGTCCATGTAAAAGATATTGTGTTGTATTTCTTGTTAATAACTTTGTATTTGAACAAATCTTGAGATAACTGAATCCTGAAGTGTTAGTTAATTTGCTACGATATTTTTGAAAAAGTGAATCAGTGATATATTTTTCAACGAGTGATAATTTTTTTTTCATTTCAATATGTGAATACTCAAATAAGATAGGAATCAGGAAGGACAATTAAATCTTCCACTGACAAAACCCTACTACTGTAAATAATTCTTTTGAGCGAATTCAACAGGACTATCAATTTGACCTTCGTCTCAATTGCCAAGTGTTCATGTGTTGGTGAAATTGTAAATCTTGTGCATAACGTATGATTCGTCATACATCTATTTATGCTATTTTTGGCATCCCTTCAGTAATTTTTAACGTTTTAAATAAAATGCGATAATTTTACAGGTTGTGTGATTTTCAGAAAATCTCCTTCTATCCTTATTGTTGCATCGAGTCGAAAATCAGTAAAGCAATTTTTTGTTGAGTTATTGTAGTCACTTTAACCCATCTGGCAACCCGGGATATTTTGATTCTCGTGCTGACTGATTTTTGGTGAATTGCATATGTGGTCGTCCGGACTTCGGTCTAAACGGGCACAATACTGTACATGAGAGTGTTACCAACATGATTCTATGCCTGTTGATTGGTCCAATCTTTGAATGCATGTAACTTCCAAACTATCTATTGGATTTCAAACAAATTTGGTATGTGGTTTGCGCACCGGAGCAGTTATGAATATGCATTTTTTTGTGTCATCAGAGCTGCCAACTGTTTAAAAATGCATTCTATACATTTTTATCCTAATCTCAATATATCGGAAGGTATGCAGGCCATCAGTTCCAAATATTGCATACATATAGTACCTGTAAATGTGTGTCGCCAACCTGATTTTACGCATGGTGATAAATTCAATATTTAAATACTTGTAACGTGCATACTATCTATTGGATCTCAACCAAATTTTGCATGTGCATTGCGGACCTTAAGAGATGAAACTAAGAATATATTTAGAGCCGCCAAGTCTGCCAACTGTTGATATATGGTCTCTATAATTTGAAGAAAAGTAGGCTCTTTAGTTCGTCACGGAATTACTTGTTTTATTAATATTATGATTATTAGCTAATATGTTTTTTACAGATCAATTTACAGATTTCTGTCATTCGTGACAGTCGTTTTTTTATGCTTTCCTGACTCAACAGCAATTTTTAGCCAACTTTTCACATTTTGCAAAAATGAGGAAAAAGTAGACTTATGAGATCGGGCAAATGTGTGTCTGTCTGTCTGTCCATTTGTCTGTCTGTCTGTCCTTCTGTCTGTCTGTCTGGCTGTGTGTGTGTGTCCCCCTATCAACTCCTAAACGGCTGCAGCAATCAAAACAAAATTTGGTAGGAGTAAAGATCTATACCTGAATATCTCACGGACATATTTGAAAATTATGTCAGTGCTACCAACTGCTGAAAAATCGCAATTGAAATTAAAGCTCCATGTTGGATATCATGGAAGGTATGAATGGGAGCTATTTCAAAATTGGCACACGTATAGATAATAATATTGCAGTTTAATTTCCAGGAGGCCATACATGGCAGTGTTGCCAAAATGAATATAAGCCTGCTGATAGGTCTAATTTTAAATGCATATAACTTCTACACAATCAATTGGAATTCGACCAAATATCGTATGTGCTATGTGTACATAAACAGATATGACTGAGCGTATTCTTAAGAGCCACCAGGGCTGCCAACTGTTAATAAATTCTCTCAATTTTTTATATCCAAATACCCATATATCAGAAAGTATGCAAGCCGACAGCTTTAAACTATGCACACGTATAGTACCTGACATTATATATTAATTTGGAGTAACTAATATACGTCAGTGCTACCAACATGATTCTAAGCCTGCTGAGAGGTCCAACTTTAAATACATGTAACTTCTATACTATCATTTGGATTTCAACCAAATTTCGTGTGTGCTATGTGTACCATAACAGATATGACTATGCCGATTCTTAAGAGTAACCAGGGCTGCCAACTGTTAATAAATTATGTCTCTATTTTTGTCACCCAAATATCAATATATCAGAAAGTATGCAAGCCAATAGCTCTAAACTTTGCACACATATAGTACCTGGTATTTTGGATTAATTCGGAGTAACTAATATAGGCGTACGCCAGTGCTGCCAACATGATTCTAAGCCTGCTGATAGGTCCAATTTTAAAATGGACGTAACTTCTATACTAACTAATGTATTTCATTCAAAATTGACACAACAATAGATCATATTATTTCAGATTATTTCTGACCAATACATGTATGTCATTTATGCCAACATGATTTTACGCTTGCTGTTAGATTCAATGTTTAACTGCATGTAACGTCCATGCTATCCATTGGACTTCAACCAAATTTTGTTTCTGTACTTCAAGAGATGGAACTAAGAATATATTCAGTCACCAGGGCTGCCAACTGTAGTTCTCTATTAGGCTACATTACGCCAGGTATACAGTATTTCGAACTAATTAGAATTTTCGATATTACCAACTTAATTTCGTCATTATTCTAGATAGATCCATATAGATTAATCATTGGCATGAATCTTAAATTTTAAGAAAAGTAGTCTCTTTAGTTCGTCACGGAACTTCTTGTTAATGTGTGTGTTTGTTGTGTCTGTGTAATTATGTAACGGAAGTAATTTCCCAGAATGCATTAACGGATGAAAAACAGTTGCACTTCTTCTTTCAGAGTTTTCGAGCAGGCTGGACTGTCATCGAGCGGCTGTGTAAACAATGGGCTGTCCCCGGGCTAATGGGCTGGATCGGCCGCCATTGTTGACTCTAACGATACATTTGCCTGAGAAGATAATCGCACTTTTGTCAGCTCCATTACTGACCAATGTTAATATCTGTAGGGAGAATTGCTTCCGCTTGTATGCTCATGATAACGATTGACACTAAAATTACTGTCAGGTCTGTGACTGATAAGAGATGTTTAGCTGAATAATATTCACACGAGAAAAATAACTTCTCATGAACTATGAGATTGCCAAGTTCTCTCCCAGTGACGTCCTTGCGTAGTAACAGACCAAATATATTGGGACGTGCACAAATGTTCACCGAAGTTCATTTGTTGAAACGACTCGCACCAGGCGCGGATTCAAGGGGGCGGGGGGTCACGGGGGCCATGACCCCCCAACGGAGATCAATTTTTTTTTGCAAACTCAAAAAACGAAAACACAAGCACCGGACAAATAAAACTTAACGAATTTTAACTGAAAAACAGATTTTTTCATTTTATTCAATTCTGAAAATATCTTTATTGCAATTATTATGTTCTGTTACAACTGTACATATTTACAACTTCATATCTGTTATATAAAAACGATTATTTATATAACAAAATCAACTCGTCTATTTTGTTTAGCAAACCTTATGATCACCGAATCGATGTTTATAGTGATGTCACGATGAATGTGCAGCAATGCACGGATAGGAATGTGGGGCTTTTTTCGCACCAAAACATTTTGCCGACGTCCAACCTACAAGCTTGTTTGGCAATTTAAGCTGTGACTTTCTCCCTTTGTCGGTACCAACTCGACTTGCCGAAACTGTAACGTACCTTGATACTTTTCTCGAAGCTCGATGTAAAAGTTGCAAAACACGCCTTTGCAATTTGTACGAATATATTTGGTGCGCTATAGGCATCAAATTTCTATCCATGTAGCTTGCAAAAAATTGGTCTGGTTTTGTACGTTTGGTTATTTTGTGATTGCGTTGTTAGTGATACCATTTTTCTTAACAATTTAGATTCTGTGACCCCAACCCAAGCCAAACTCTAGATCTGCGCCTGACTCGCACGCTATTTATCGAAAAATGGATTTTATATATCAGAAAACTTCTACTCGTGCGCTATCTATTGTAAATACCTTTCCTGGAGTGTGCACTACAATTCACTTTAGTTTCATCGCAATCGGATGAATGGTATACAGTATGAACGCATAGGAGACATACACACTATCATGTAACATTGATTTTTCTATAGATAGTTACACCGCCTGATCCACCGCGTGTTGACTGACTGAAAAGTATAAATTAAGAGTTTGTGCAGGCAACAGTGGCAAAATGGATTCAAAATTTCACATATCCTGAACCACTCACCACAGAATGAACATGCCATGTCCACTTTTAACAGTAACGCCAGTGTTTGATTTGTAAAATAAGAAGTTCCGGTACTGTGGCTACCGAGTGGCGGTAGGAGGCTTTAAGAAATATTGTAATATAGCGTTCTAAAAACGATATTTTTACGCTATTCTGAATACTTTTAAAAATTAATCAGTGGACAAAATAACAATCTAATTTTGATTGCAATTTTAAAATAAATTTAGACTGCTGTAGCAACATTTTTCTTACCACAGCCGTTGGCCAATATTCAATTTTTATGTAGGCCAACTAGGCTACCATACAAACAATGTACTTTATGTTCGACCCTCACTATTATGTGTCAGAAAACGGTGTCATAATGATGGTCATTATAACACTTATTTTCATTATGATACAGTTTCTCCAGCCAATCAGAGCTCGTTCATTGACCAATTAGGTAGCGATACCTTCGTGCATGCGCTCAAAATCCAACATGTCGGACATAAACACAACATCGAACTATAATAAATTATCGACACGGAATACGCACCGTCCATATGTTCGCGTAAATAAGCTGGCGAATATGAAACAAGAAATAGCACTGTACCTTAAAATCACCAAACTAATTTCTACACAGCGCATTCAAACGACTCCGGTGACAATATTACTGAGGGACGGCAGATGTAAACATATGGCTTGCATATGTCATTGCAAGGACACAGAGCGCATGCGTCAAAGATCTTGAAAAAGAGAGAGATGTCTCGCGCTCGCTCTCCGATAACAAAATTCTTGTGGCTGACTCTCAACAGATATTTATGAATATTTATGTTAAAACATATAATAAAATTATAATTATCGTCGAACATAAACAGTCGTATGCAACTCGCCTATAATGGTAATTAAGACACTCGTATGGAAATTATAAAACTCGCATACGCTCGTTTTATAAAAAATACTCGTGTCTTAATTATAGCCATTATAGGCTCGTTGCATAATGTACTATTATTTCATTTTAATATTTTACGTAATTTAAAATAATAAATACATTCGGTTTGAAAATACACACATGTTCACCAACAATCTTTTATTATTTTGCCTACTTTTCACATTTTTCAAAATTGAAGAAAAAGTAGACTTATGAGATCGATCCGGGAAAATGTGTGTCTGTCTGTCTATCTGTCCTTCTGTCTGTCTGTCTGTCTGTCTGTCTGCTGTCTTTCGGTCTGTCTGTCCTTCTGTCTGTCTGGCTGTGTGTGTGTCCCACCCTATCAACTCCTAAACGGCTGCAGCAAACGAAACCAAATTTAGTATGAGTAAAAATGTATACAGGAATATCTCAAGCCCATATGAAAATGATGTCAGTGCTACCAACTGCTGAAAAAACGCACTAGAAATTTGAGCTCCATGTTGGATATCATGGAAGGTATGCATGGGAGCTATTCCGAAATTGGCACACATGTAGATAATACTATTTCAGTTTAATTTCCAGGAGGCCATACATGACAGTGTTGCCAAAATAATTTAAGCCCTCTGATAGGTCCAATTTTAAATGCACCTAACTTCTACGCTATTAATTGGATTTCAACCAAAGTTTGTATGTAATATGTGTACATAAGCAGATATGACTGAGTGTATTCTTAAGAGCCACCAGGGCTGCCAACTTGTAATAAATGCTGTCTATATTTTTTACCCTAATATCAATATATCAAAAAGTATGCAAGACAACAGCTCTATACATTGCACACGTGTTGCACCTGACACTATAGATTAATTTGGTGGAATTAATATAAGCCAGTGCTGCCAACATGATTCTATGCTTACTGATAGGTCCAATTTTAAAATGCAGGTAACTTCTATACTAACGAATGGATTTCATCCAAAATTGGCAGAATAAGATATCATAATATTTCCGATTATTTCTAACCAGCACACCATGACATTGTTGCCAACATGCTTTTACGCGTGCTGATAGATCCAATGTCCAACTGCATGTAACGTCCATTGGATTTCAACCAAATTTTGTATTCTGTACCTTAGGAGATGGAACTAAGAATATATTCAGTCACCAGGGCTGCCAACTGTAGTGCTCTATTAGGCTACATTATACCAGGAATATTTCGAAGTAATTAGACATTTTGATATTACCAACTTAATTTCGTCATTATTATAGATAGGTTCATATACTGTAGATTAATCATTGGTATGAAAAGTAGGCTCTTCAGTTCGTCACGGAACTTCTTGTTGTTTTATAATTTTGTCTTTACAGTTTTCTGAAACAATTATTTATTATAAAAGGTACCGTACTTAAACATGTTTTTCCTCACTGTTTATAAAATTGTCCATAGTTTAGAAAAGTTTTCGTTGTATAATATGTGCCTCCTCTCTGTCTCACACACCTTGCAATTAGTATCCAGCGCAGAGTGCCGTCCCCGAAGCAGCCAATATTCCACGTACTTTGAAGTACAGTTCAGTTAAAGACCAAGTTGACCTTGACTTACAACTAACGTTCCACAGTTCAAAAAATTATGAGGCATTCAGATGCAAAAGGGACATGATCCACTTTTCAAAAATTACTGGAAGGGGGAAAAACTTATAGACACTCATACAGTTGTGCAATTCCTGATTTCTGTTCACTAACTCATTAACATTTGATGACAAAGGTTAAGCCGGCAATTTTCAGTTACAGAAATCATTGGAAGTTAACAAAAAATGTATTATAAAATGGATAATATCCCTTTTGATTGGGAATGATGCAAAAAGGACATTATCCACTTTAAAAATTCCTCTCGGCACGCCGGAAGGCGGAGGTAGATTTCACCGGGCAAACTAGGGGATAGGCTATAATAGGCAAAATATGCAGGTTTTCGTAGGAGGATCAGACCTCATTTATTGCGAGAAAGTATTTTACAATTGGAGGTTAGTTAACATTTTTTCGTCTTTCAATGCATACTTTTAACATTTTACTGTCTTATGGGGATGGTAACCTTCTTGTCATTTGGGGTTAATTTTTATACTTGTGATCACACTGTCCTTATGCAAGGTTTTGAACTAATGTGTAACTATCTAACAGTCTGTTACTTCTTCACGCAAAATTTTATCTCCCGCAGACATGTTGGTTGGTTCCTCAGTTTAGGGGCTGCGACAAGGTGGTCATGTAACCCCGTGTACATTGGGTGTGTGTAGAATCTGTCTGATAAACGGTGTTATTTGTGATGACTGTATTAGTCTGTAATTCAGGTAAGGTCTGCAGACGGTCAATTTTAAGTAGTAGTACCTAATTTTGTACCAAATACTAACGTCAACGACACCTAGCTGTGAACTTGGCTGCTAGATGCCACCGCAACCAGCAACTTGCAACGAGCGTTGTAACTTCCCCTCCGAAGGAAAGCATGCTGACGGATTTTTAGCGCTCTTAGAAAATCCGGCGACTTTGGCCGGCTTTGAACCAGCACCTTGGGCATAGAAGTTCAGCATGCTACCAGTTAGGCGCTTTCCTCATAGTCAGATGGAACAAGAAGTTCCGTGACGAACTAAAGAGCCTACTTTTCTTAAAATTAAGATTCATGCCATAGATTAATCTACAGTATATGAACCTATCTAGAATAATGACGAAATTAAGTGGGTAATATCGAAATGTCTCAATTAGTTCGAAATAAGATATACTAGGCATAATGTAGCCTAATAGAGCAATACAGTTGGCAGCTCTGGTGACAGAATATATTCTTACTTCCATCTCCTAAGGTACAGAATACAAAATGTGGTTGAAGTCCAAAGGACGTTACATGGATTTAGACATTGGATCTATTAGTACACGTAAAAGCATGTTGGCAACAATGTCATGCGAGTGCTGGTCAGAAATAATCTGAAATATTATATATTTTTGTGCCAATTTTGGATGAAATCCATTTGTTGGTATAGAAGTTACATGTATTTAAAAATTGGTCCTATCAGCAGGCTTAGAATCATGTTGGAAGAACTGACGTATATAAGTTACTCCAAATTAATGTAAAATGTCGGGTAATTTACGTGTGCATAGTTTAAAGCTGTCGGCTTGCATACTTTCTGATATATTTGGATACAAAATAGAGAGCAATTATTAACAGTTGGCAGCCCTGGTGGCTCTTAAAAATACACTCAGTCATATATGTTTATGTACGCATATTACTTACAAAATTTGGTTGAAATCCAATTGATAGTGTAGAAGTTATATGGATTTAAAAATTGGACTTATCAGAAGGCTTAAAATTATTTTGGCAACGCTGTCATGTATGGCCACCTGGAAATTAAACTGAAATAGTATTATCTACATGTGTGCCAATTTTAGAATAGCTCCCATGTATACCTTCCAAGATATCCAACATGGAGCTCAAATTTCTAGTGCGTTTTTTAGCAGTTGGTAGCACTGGCATCTTTTTCAAATATGGGCCTGAGATATTCCGGTATACTTCTTTACTCATACTAAATTTGGTTTCGATTGCTGCAGCCGTTTAGGAGTTGATAGGGGGGGGGACACACACACACAGCCAGACAGACAGAAGGACAGACAGACAGACAGACAGAAGGACAGGCACATTTTCCCGGATATATCTTATAAGTCTACTTTTTCCTCATTTTTGAAAAGTGTGAAAAGTAGACTAACAAGAAGTTCCGTGAAGAACTATACAGCCTACTTTTCATGCCAATGATTATTCTACAGAATATGAACCTATCTAGAATAATGACGAAATTAAGTTGGTAATATCGAAATATCTAATTAGTTCAAAATATACCTGGTATAATGTAGCCTAATAGAGCACTACAGTTGGCAGCCCTGGTGACTGAATATATTCTTAGTTCCACCTCTTAAGGTACAGAATACAAAATTTGGTTGAAGTCCAATGGACGTTACATGCAGTTAGACACTGGATCTATCAGCACGCGTAAAAGCATGTTGCCAACAATACCATGCGTGTGCTGGTGAGAAATAATCTGAATTATTATGATATCTTGTTGTGCCAATTTTGGATGAAATCCATTTGTTAGTATAGAAGTTACATGTATTTTAAAATTGGACATACCAGCAGGCATAGAATCATGTTGGCAGCACTGCCTTGTATTAATTACTCCAAATTAATCTAGAATGTCAGGTGCTATACGTGTGCAAAGTATAGAGCTGTTGGCTTGCACACTTTCTGATATATTGATATTAGGGTAAAATAATATAGACAGCATTTATTAACAGTTGGCAGCCCTGATTGCTCTTAACAATACTTATAGTCATATCTGTTATGGTACACATATCACATACGAAATTTGGTTGAAATCGAACTGATAGTATACAAGTCACATGTATTTAAAAATTGGTCCTATCAGCAGGCTTATAATCATGTTGGTAGAACTGACGTATATAAGTTACTCCAAATTAATCTAAAATGTCAGAATATACGTGTGCATAGTTTAAAGCTGTTGGCTTGCATACTTTCTGATATATTGGTATTTGGATAAAAAATAGAGAGAGCAATTATTAACAGTTGGCAGCCCTGGTGGCTCTTAAGAATACGCTCAGTCATATCTGTTTATGTACAGATATTACATACAAAATTTGGTTGAAATCCAATTGATAGTGTAGACGTTATATGCATTTGAACATTGGACCTATCAGAAGGCTTAAAATTATTTTGGCAACACTGTCATGGTTGACCTCCTGGAAATTAAACTGAAATAGTATTATCTACATGTGTGCCAATTTTGGAATAGCTCCCATGCATACCTTGCAAGATATCCAACATGGAGCTCAAATTTCTAGTGCGTTTTTTCAGCAGTTGGTAGCACTGACATCATTTTCAAATATGGATGTGAGCTATTCCGGTGCACATCTTTACTCATACTAAATTTGGTTTTGATTGCTACAGCCGTTTAGGAGTTGATAGGGGGGACACACACACAGTCAGACAGACAGAAGGACAGACAGACAGACAGACAGACAGAAGGACAGACAGACAGACAGACAGACACACATTTTCCCGGATCGATCTCATAAGTCTACTTTTTCCTCGTTTTTGCAAAATGTGAAAAGTAGGCTAAAAATGAATGTGATCTCGTCAATGGCGTTGTCTTGGCAACCTCTGATAGATCATCCCTTATCAATTTAAAAGCGTTGTTATGGTAACCTCTGATGGCACTTGGCATTTTTTAAAATTCCGAAATCACTTTTCTCATCCCTTGGCGTAATGGTGGGTCATATCAAAAATTCTTTCAGACAAAAGTTTTAGGTAATTATTAGGGGAATATTTTCCATTTTGTACGGTTTTGATATTGTGCCTATTAAGAGAGATATGATTAATGTTTCCCGAAAAACCCACTTTTTTCCACCCCTTTGGTCAATGGTTGGTGCTATCAAAAAACTTATTTGACATAAATTTTTGGCACTTATCCGACACATATTATGAACTTTGAAGGGATTCGATATTTCACGTATTAAGAGAGTTATAACGAAATTTCTCTTTTTCGAAAAAAGCCCCCCATTTTCACCCCCTTCGACCGATTTTGCCCATTAACGAACTCGACCGAGATTTTATAGGGATACATATTATGTAAAAAAATCAAGGTGATTGGTGCAAAATTACGGCAGTTATCGTGTCCATATATAGATACATATATACATATATACATATATACATAAATTATATATAAACTTTTGAACTGACGGTGGTTTTGGGGTCTGGGGGATGTGAAACGCGAAGATATGTCGAAATTTTCTGGAAGTCGAAACATGGTACCCATTGCAATAGTTAGCTTTCTAATGAAATCTACCTAAAAAATACAGGAACAGAAAATAACGTAAAATTACTCATATAGTTATGAAATTTTGGATTTCTGTTCACTGACTCATTAACATTTGATGACAAAGTTAAGTATGCAATTTCCAGTTACAAAAATCATAAGAAGTGAACAAAACAAGTATTATAAAATGGATAATATACCTTTTGATTGGAAATGATGGATTGCATATGAATTTCAAAAATAAGTTTTATTATAACAATTACAGAATTTTCATTTGAAAATTGAATGCAGCATCTAACAGACACTTTCAAATATTTAGAAGAGGAACATCTTCCGTACCTTCGCACGTAGTGTCATCTTGGTTCACTGCTGCATGGATGATGTCCCTTATGCAGAAAGACGCAATATTCAATGTGTAACTTAACCAGGATAATGTCCGTTTTGACGTAAAATACTACTACTAAATGATGAATATTTACAGTGGAACTTAGATAATTCGAACCTCAAGGGACCAGTAAAAATATTCGAATTATCCAAACATTCGAATTAAGAAAGTTCTTTGAAAAGGGTAGAGAAAATATATTGTATTACGTTTACGTAATGATTTACGTTCAACAAAGCAGATTAATAGACAACGGTACTGTACAATGACTGTATCGTGAATAACATCAAAAGTTTCAAGTGATAAAATAAAACCAAAATGTGCTATTCACCTATTTAACGACAGTAGTAATCCAACAATCTAGTTAAGTATTAGAGAAATCTACTGTTTTTCAAAAAGTTTGAGATTTTTACCTGTTTCCTACAATTAAGTGCTCGGCCATCACAAAAGAAACTAACAAATTGAATGAACGGAAACAGAATCACTTACATCATTTCTACTTAAAAAATAACGCCTAAGTTATGTGATGTGGTTTGGTGCTTGGGCTGCACTCGGGGCAGTTTTTTCGGGAACTTCCTCCACGAGTTCATCGCCAGATGCGTCGTCACCATCTTGTTTTTCGGAGTTCAGTACATCGGCGATAATTTGTGCGTCGGTCAGCTCACCACAAACTGAGACATTTTCGTCCGGTCGGCATTTTACACGTAAAAACGTCGAATTATCCAAAATATAATTCGAATTAACCACGATTTTAGAGCATTGATTGTATATAAAATGCTAGGGACCAAGAGAAAAAATCGAATTAAATAAGATTTCGAATTATAGAAGTTCGAATTAGCCACGTTCCACTGTAATTCCACAAGATAGCAGTATCAATAACTCTAATTTCACAAAAAGTGGATAATATCCCTTTTGCATCTGAACGCCTCTTATGTTATATATTCGACTTTTCCTCCGATCAGAGGTTTCGGTACGGCGTACCGGTGCGTACCGTCCCGAATCTAGCGCTGGAGTAACCTATAAAATATTTGAAATAAAAAATAAACCACTGGTGCTTGTTGCGCGAATGTATAAGCGAGCCAACGAGGAACGCAGCCAACTATCGGCCATTATTCAAGCAGTGTTGGGAATTAGTGAGAACACAGCGCGCACTGACCCACTTCTTCTCACACAACTAATTTATGGTGGCTTGCATTACAACGACCTATAAAAAATAAAACCACCGCAACGTGAGGGAAAGCCAAGCGTGTTACAGAGATGCATTGTGAGCGTTTCCGGAACTGCTGTACATTTTACTCGCACGTCGGAATGTTTGGTACATGCGGCTCGTTCTGGACTCTTTCATATGCCACGGTTATTTTGAAATGATACAAAATAAAACTTTCTTCGGCTTTTCCCAATTAATTGGGGTCGCCGGAGACAACCAGACTCAATTTGGTCTTGGCCGGGGATTTAAGGCCGGATGCCCTTCCTGGCAACACGTAATTTTTCAGATGAAAATTCCACTCCGCTGCCATCGGGATTCGAACCCTGGCCGTCCGAGTGAAAGGCGAGCAGCTAAGCCACTGCACCATAACGCTCCCCTGAAATAATACAAAATAAATTTCTTAAATACCTCGGACGTCACCTCCGTTGTGTAGTGGTCAGCGTGCTTAGCTGCCACCCCGGAGGTCCGAGGTTTGATTCCAGGCTCTGCCACAAAATTTGAAAAGTGGTATGAGAACTGGAAAGAGGTCTACTCTGCCTCGAGTGGTCCAAATGAGTAGAGGTGTTCGATTCCCACTCGAAGTGGGCACAAGCCGGGATGGTACTACCGGTACCATAAGGCCACGGCCACCTACTTCCCTCTTCCTTGGCTATCCCTCCCAATCTTCCCCTCCCTTCGCATCTCACATGAGGCCCCTGCTCGCTCTGCAGGTCAGGCCGCCTGGGTGAGGTGCTGGTCCCACCTCCCCAGTTGTATCCTCCGTTTAGGCGTTTCAAGCTCCAGGACACTGCCCTAGTGGCGCTAATGGTGGGATCCCTCGCTGAGTCCGAGGGAAAAGCCAACCTGGAGAGTAAACCGAAAAAAAAAAAAGATACGAGCCATACAGTAGTCGCATATGATGTGTAACATCTGACATGTTATCCTACTCGTATACTACACAGCTTGGACATTCCTAAATTGTTAATTTACACTCAATTTTCATACTGGTACTATGATGAATGTACAGATTGAATTGGAGATATGCTACTGTCACATTTGAGGCGCAGCGGTCAAGCTGTTAGTCTCTCACCAAGGTAGACAGAGTTTGATTCCCGGTCAATACATGTGAGATTTTCGAATTGAAATGCCATGTCCTGTGGTTCGCATTCCACGTAAAAGGGAAGTACCGAGGATCATGATCGTGAGATTAACGGACACGCATAACTACAAGCTTCCTTCCTCATTAATAATTCAGAATAACAAAGTGACACACAATGTCGACAGTACTCTCAAATACTGTGAGCACATTCCTCAGTAACTTCTTTTTTTTTATTTAGTCAATTTACCCTCTAGGTTGGTGGTTCCCACGGAATCAGCGAGGGAACTCACCACTACCGCCTCTATGAGCAGTGTCCTGGAGCTTGGAACATCTGGTAGGGATGGATACAACTGGGGAGGTGTGATCAGCACTTCGCCCAGGCGGCCTTACCTGCAAAGCGAACAGGGGCCTCATGAGGGATGGGAAGGGATGGATTATTGGGATGGATAGGCTAGGAAGATGGAAGGAGGCGGCCGTGGCCTTACAGTAGGAACCATCCCGGCATTTGCCCGAAGACGAAGTGGGAACCACGGAAAACCACTTCGAGGATGGCTGAGGTGGGAATCGAACCCCCTCTACTCACTTGGACCACGCGAGGCTGAGTAGACCCCGTTCCAGTCCTCATACCACTTTTCAAATTTCGTGGCAGAGCCGGGAATCGAACCCAGGACCTCCGGGGCGGCAGCTAACCATGCTGACCGCTATGCTACGGAGGCGACTCCTCAGTAACTATAACATTCATTATTCTCAAGGCTCTCATACAGTGCGTCGTAAACCATCAAAACATGGCTTTCTACAATCATGAAATGACCTAGTCTCACATATGATGAAAATACAACTTTTATTCCACTCTTATAACAACATTTTGTTATGCATTTAATACTTGACTACTCACCCACAGCTTGACAATAATGCCGCTTACTTAAATGTAATCTGTCGTCTTTGTCCTACCCCATGTGATATTCAACCTTGAACGTGAACCTTCATAAACTGCTCAATGACAAATGAAAGTCGGTGAAACATTTGCCACTGTGCTCGTCAAACCAGTGCATGCTAAATGCACTGCCTACTGTATTGCCATAACATTCTCGCGCTACAGAGCACACACTGCCTTGTTTCCAATACACACATTTTCAATTGTACATCCAGCTGGCAGTGCGTCTTCACTTCCGTCAGATCCACTTCCGTTCGATCCAATTCCGCCCGATTCACTTACGTCTCATTTTTCTGGCAGTGCGTCTTCACTTCCGTCCCCAATTTTCAAAATCACTCCCACAAAACTATCCAGCAACCGAGCGGAAAGAAGTTACACATCAAAAATACCTGGAACACAAAATGACAAATGTATATCCTAAATATGCCAGGTATAATTTCTTACAAGCACAGTTTTTTATAAGCCATTAGGGAGAAGAAGGCAGATTAGTGGTCTGTTATTTACTGTTAAAATATTTAATAACATCATTGTTGGTCCTGATTTGTTATCTGTGTTCCTTCGCGGTCAATGAGACCAAAACGTATTGCACTCCCCTGTCTAAGAACTTATACACATCAATAAAAGTTTTGCATAACTCTTGTTTGCGGTGATGCAGAGCCTATTATGTGGGATTGTGGTTGAGATTATTACAAAAGAGACGGCATTATTACAAATCCTGCACACTTTATTCATGTGTTTTTTTTTTGTTTTTTTTTTGTCGTGTAGCCTCCTGAGAGGCCGAGTGCAGGTCTTTCTAGTCGACGCCCGTGGGCGACCTGCGCGTCGGGATGAGAGATGGAATGGATGAAGATGAATGAAACTGGGCAAGGATGGGGAAGGAAGCGGCCGTGGCCTGTCAGAAGGTACTGTCCCAGCATTTGCCTGGTGTTGAAAATGGGAAACCACGGAAAACCATTTCAAGGACAGCCGACGGTGGGGCTCGAACCCACGCGTCTACCGAGTCAGCAGAGAGCTTGGCCCCTTGACCTAAGAAAAGAAAATTACAAACATGAAGACATTTGGCCTGTTAAACAGGAACTGATATGTGTTGTAATCTTGCCCTCCTGTGACGTTTCAATAAGTAACATGGCAACCACGGGCGTCCAGTAGGACTCTTACTGGCCGTGGCATACCACAGATCAAGTTGTCCAGGTCCTCTTGAGGCAGTAAATCCCACTTTTCGACGGCGGCCTCCATGATCCATTGGCGGGTTATGGGAGGGTGTGGACGCTGAACAATAGCTTGCTTCAACATATCCCAGATATGTTCGGTACAGTTCATGTCCAGCGACATTGCAGGCCATTCCATTCGTGCAATGGTGGACTCCTGGAGGAAGTTTTGTACCTCCACCGCTCGATGTAGTAAGTATATGCCAAATACTTTTTGATGTATATAATACAGAGGAAATTCGCCTCTATTGAAGACATTCAATAACTACAACAAGTTATGCATCCATTTCAACTTGAATATATTTGACAACACTTTTCGTTCCTTTGCTTCTTCATGTACAGAAATCAATTAATATCATACTTTCATTCGCAGTGATAGTGTACCGTACTTACCTTTTACTACTAGAATAGAATACTAGAATTCTTCTCATCATTATTATTTTAGCATAAGTAAATTATTATTGCATATTATTTTGATGTGTTTCTCATAATTAGGTTGTTTATTTATTTATCGTATGGTATGGCACACACTTACATCATAATACATAATAATCTTAATGAAGAAAATAAAATAAAAGGAGAACAGCTAGTATCATAATTTAATACCTAAATTCAAAATATAGTCCACCGATGCAGGGTTCATTGAAATAAAACCCGTTATGTTGCCACCATAGGCTCTTAGAGGACAGTCCTGAATGATGTGCTTCACCGTTTGTCTATCGGCTCCACAGTCACACTTTGAAGACGGTAACCTGTTCCACTTGAACAAAGGTGATAGAAGCGATATAAATAAATAAATAAATAAACAACAAATAAATTAATAAATAAATAAAAATATATAAATAGTACATTATGCAACGAGCCTATTATGGCTATAATTAAGACACGAGTATGTTTATAAAACGAGCGTATGGGAGTTTTATAATTTCCATACGAGTGTCTTAATTACCATTATAGGCGAGTTGCATACGACTGTTTGTGTTCGACGATAATTATAACTTTATTATAATATGTTTTAACATAAATATTCATAAATATCTGTTCAGTCACTAGAATTTTGTGATCGGGTGCTACGCTGGGTAGTATATCTCTGTTTTCCAAGCTCTCTGGCCGACCAACGCATGCGCTCTGTGTGCTTCAATCCAATATGTTCAGATTGTGCACCAGTATTCAGTAACACTGTCACCGAAGTCGATTGAAAACAACGCACAGTGTAGAAATTGGATTTGGGGATATTAAGGTACAGTGCTATTTCTTGTCTCATATTCACCCGTTTATTTACGCGAACATATGGACGGTGCACTTTCGGTAATTTATATAGACATGTTGGATTTTGAGCGCATGCGCGAAGGTATCCTCACCTAATTGGTCACACAACTGTTTCTTGAGCTCTGATTGGTGGGAGAAACTGTTTCATAATGAAAGATAGTGTTATAATGAGCCTCATTATGATACAGTTTTCTGACACATAATAGTCAGGGTCGAAGATAAAAGAAACAATGAAATAAATAAGGCGAACTATATTCTAGGTTTTTAACGTGCCTTTTGCTGAGTTTCGGCTAGGTTAGGGTTACCAACCGTACGGCTTTTGTCGGACATGTTTACATGTTTACATGTCCTAGGTTTCGTGAACGGTAGCATTTGGTAGCAAAAGTAGGAAATACTTGAAATTACTGTCTGCAGTCCTTACTTGAATTACGGAAACAGATTACACACACTAATACCGTCATCACAAATAACACCGTTTTTTCAGACAGATTCTACACACACCCAAATTACACGGGGCTACATGACCGCGTTGTCGCAGCCCCTAAACTAAGGAACCAACAAGCCAACCAAACTATTTACGTAGTCACTTGCGTGATATTCTCGAGAGCACAATCCTACGCCACGTTCGTTATCTATCCACGCGGAACGTCACAGCAGCTCCTCACAGCTAACCAAATACATACTGTCCCTTTGACATGGCTGATATAGACATGATCATGACATGAAAAGGCGGACAAGGGGATTCCAGCAATAAGTTTACTTGGATTCTACGGAAGCCCTGTGTTTGCAAAGCCACGTTCCACGAATTCCAAACCCTTGGTGAAGATAATTTTTGAAGAATGAGAGTATCAGGAGTTGGGGCATGTCTCTTGTTTAAAATAGAGGAAAAGCGAGTTTTGTGGATGAGGCTGGACATTACAACTGAGGAGCTTGTTTTAAAAACTGAATATCACCACAATCATAATTCTTACAGGAGAGGGGAAAAACATATATCTTCAGACAGGATTATCAAAATGGAGTAATATATAGTTTAAATGATAGCTAGAAAGAGCAACATAGTATCACCAAAAGTCCACCAAATTATACGAGTATAGTACATAAAGAGTTATTGATGAAAGATTGATAGAAATGAATGAATATATATAGTTTCAGAAAATGGTGGTTGTATTTAGCTATGGAAATCAGGATATTTTACGTAATCCCAAATATGTATCTTAATTAGTGATATTTATGTTGATCATAGGTACAATTAGAAATTAAATGCCTAAATTTAATTTAAAAAAATAGTTCAATATATTGTAAGTGACGGATATATTCAGTTTTGAACGAAAGGCATGTATTCTCACAGCCTTATCAGTGGGAAATATTAACGTTTGACCAAAAGAGACTTTACCATCCAATGCAGCCGAGGCAATTGTTACCGAGTCAACTATACAACTCTTTTTTTTTTACAATTTTTGGAGATATTCAGTTTTGAAAACAAACTCCTCAATTATTGTTTGTGAATATAAGGCTCTTGCAAACGGTTTAAATTTGCATATTTTATTACAAACATTCTTTGAAAATACAAAAACCGATAATATCAATAATAAAAAATGTATTAATGCAGCCAATGACCATGTGCTTTTCTTTACAGGACGGGTCAGGGAAGGGATATTGGAAGGAAATCGGCCGTGGACCTATTGAAAGGAACCGTCCCGGCATTTGCCTGGTGGTGAAAATGGGAAACCGCGAAAACTATTTTCAGGACGGCCGAGGTGGGAATCAAACCCACGCTCTCCTGATGCCAGCGAGGCACGAGGTAGCGCGTTAGCGCTCTCGGCCACCGCGGCCAGTTAATATCAATAATAAAAGAAGGAAACCTGCATGGAAGTTCTTCGTTTCTTCACGATGTTATCACCGATAATTTATATTCACTACAAATTCAAAAGTAGACTAATAATTTTATAATCTTTCCTTTATCTTTTTCCGAAAATGCCACATAAAACTCAGCAATTATTGCTGAGTTTTAATTCCTTGGCCGTGAAAGCCAATGCGCCATCTTTATACCACACTATGTTTATATTATTTCCAAACTGTACTTTGCCCAGGATATTTATGTTCGATTCTCGGCTCCGCCGGGGATTTTAAAACTGACGTGAGGGTTGGAACGGGATGCACTCAGCCTCGTGAGGACAATTGAGTAGCTGTCTGACAGTGAGGCAGCGCCCCAATCACGAAAACCAAGATTAAGGGCCGAGGGGACCCGATGCGCTGATCACGCGTCACCCCAATATCTGCAGGCCAAATGCTGGGCAGCGGTCGCTTGATCGGCCTAGGACCTTCATGGGCTGTATAGTGCCAGGGGTAGACTTGTTGTTTTTGATAATTAACAGTAGTCATTGTTATCATTATACGTCATTCGCGAATATACTTTCTCATTTATCTGAGTGGTTATCGTGTCAGGCTACTAATCCCAAGCTTGCAGGTTCCCCCCTGACCATGGTAAGTGATTTTTGAACGGCGACATAAATCACGACACGCATGTCATACGTTGTTGGCATGTTAAAGAACCGATTTGAAATCAGTGGGCCGTGTTCATAATGGCAAAATTAATCTCGGGATTTTCCGCCAACACAAAAAGTTCCTCCATTCTCTACTAGAAAAAGCTATAGTGTCGAGGAAGTTAGATATCTAACCTCCTTGACATTCATAGCGCTCCAAGGAACAACAAAATTTGACAGGTATGCTGCCCTTTGGGCGTAAAATAACAAAGCTTGCACCCGGCACCCGAGGCAATACGATATTATTATTATTTATCAGATTTAGTGTGTTAGTTAGTTAGTTGGTTAGTTAGTTAGTAGGTTAGTTAGTGTAAGTTACTAGTTCCACTGGAAGGCAGGTTTTTGCAGCGCTGGCTTAGCCTGTTCTTGACATTGCAGATAAACCAAATGCAGAAACTCGGATCTTTCGCCTTTAGTAATTAACCTGATATGATGGCTGAAGCGTAGCTCAATATCAAGGTAAGATACGCACAATATCACGGAAGATACATCTCGTATCCGACAACAGATGGCAGCACTTCACAGAAATATTTTAATTCTGTGGGTTAGCCTGTTTTTAGCCTACTTTCGATTTTTGCAAAAAATGAAAGTAGACTTATGAGATCAACACAGGGCGAAAAAAGTGTGTCTGTCTGTGTGTGTGTGAGTCTGTGTGTGTGTGTGTGTGTGTGTGTGTGTATGTGTGTGTGTGAGTCTGTGTGTGTGTGTGTGTGTGTGGGTGTGTCTGTGTGTGTGTGAGTGTGTGTACTCTGAATGTCTGTCCCCCCCTATCAATTCAAACACGGTGAATGCGAATTGAACGAAACTTGGTACAAAGGTAGCACTAGCAAAGGACACCTCAGTGTCATGTTTTATATCGCCGCCATCTTGACGGAAACGTAATGGCGGCCACACAAATGTTCAAAGCTTAAATCAAATTACGACTAACCTAATCATCCGATCTCTACCAAATTTTGCAACAACATACCTTTATGGGGGGAGCATCCTTTGACCAAACCAATAGGTCATCAGCGTAATAGTTTGCGGATGGCGGCCATCTTTGTGTGAAAATAAATTCCCCCTATTAATTCAAACACGGTGAAACCGAATGGAACGAAATTTAGTACAGAGGTAGCACTAGCAAAGGGCACCTCAGTGTCATGTTTTATATCGCCGCCATCTTGACTGAAACGTAATGGCGGACACACGAATGTTCAAAGCTTAAATCAAATTACGATTAACCTAATCATCCGATCTCTACCAAATTTTGCAAGTACATACCTTTATGGAGGGAGCATCCTTTGGTCAATCTAATAGGTCATTCGCCTAATAGTTTGCGGATGGCGGCCATCTTTATGTCAAAATTGATTCCCCCTATTAATTCGAACACGGTGGAACCGAACGAACGAAATTTGGTACAGAGGTAGAACTAGCAAAGGGCACCTCAGTGTCATGTTTTATATACCGCTATCTTGACGGAAACGTAATCGCGGCCACCCAAATGTTAAAAGCTAAAATGTAATTACGACCAACCTAATAATCTTGTCTCTACCAAATTTTGCAACACCATATCTTTAATGGGAAACATATTCTGACCAAAATGCAAGAACATCAGCCAAATAATTTGCAGATGGTGGCCATGTATGTGTGCAAATCGATTCCCCCTATCAATTCAAACACGGTGGAACCGAATTGAACGAAATTTGGTTCAGAGGTAGCACTAGCAAAGGGCACCTCATATTCATGTTTAATATCCCTATAGCACGTTGTATTTCAACAAGCTACTACAACCAACATTCAATCATACTCCTTGAAAAGGACAAAGAGTTATAACAATACCCATGCATTTAGGAGAAAGTAGGCTATATGTTCTTTACTGAACATCTTGTTTTTTTCAGAAATGTCTTCAATTGTAAAAGTAGAGCACGAGAGAGACAGGTACGAGAGGCACAGAAATACCTGGGGGCACCTATTCCCGAACACTCCAGCTGTAAATGAAGAGTTTGGCAGTTATTCAATTAGCTCAGGACTCAGCTGATAAGTAATTTGATACCCTTTCCCCATGTTGAACTGTTATCGCCACCTGTCATATTAATGAGAAATTGATGGTTATAAAAATACACATGTTAAATTCATATGTTTCCTTTATCTACACGCAACATATAGCTTACAAGCAAACAGATGTATTTCATTTGGTTTTATCGTACTCCATCTGTATACTGACTACTCACGGCACAGCAGCTACTTAACAACTAATATTTAAATGATGATAATGAAATGCCCCAGTTTTGCTTAACCCAGCAATACCAACGGGGGGAGGGGGTGGGGGAGGGGTGCCCACAAGTACCATATTTTACCGTTTATTCATGGTATTCCTTTTCGACGCTCACTGTACAGAAAGTTATTTTCTATTTTGAATCTGATTACCTATTTTAGAACTTATGCAACGAGCCTATAATGACAATAATTAAGACACGAGATGTTTATAATATGAGCGTATGCGAGTTTTATAATTTCCATACGAGTGTCTTAATTACCATTATAGGCGAGTTGCATACGACTGTTTATGTTCGACGATAATTATTATAACTATTTTATGTTCGAACATAAATATTCATAAATATCTGTCGAGATTTCGCCAGTTTTATATACTGAGCAGAGCGCATGAGACGCAGAGAATGCCTTGTATTTGACCATGGCCTCCTATTACACTACTATGACACTAGGCCCCGCAGTGAAATTTACTTAAAAGGCCTTGGAACTTAGCGCAGTCGCGATGGTATCCTTATCTAATTGGTCAAACAACTGTTTCTTGAGCTCTGATTGGTGGGAGAAACTGTTTCATAATGAAAAATAGTGTTATAATGAGCCTCATTATAGTACAGTTTCCTGATATGTTATGATAGTCAGGGTCGAACATAAAGGTTCATTCTGGTTCCGTATTGATAAACTAACTGGTAGACTATAAACAGGTTAAAGGTTCCGCCTGATCAATAAATTGTTAAATTGTTAATAAAAGGTTGTATGCTATGCCGGCATAGCATACAATTTAAACTCTTGCAATTTGCCAATTTAATAAGTTATGTTATTATTCGTTGCTCAAACCAGACGGATTAGAGGCTAATCTCTGCCATTGCAAGTGTTTAAGTTATGCACTTCATAAGCTTTTTATAAGTTGCGTTCTAAAAGTAACGAGCCGGAGGCTGGAATGCGCAAACCGGTGACTACATCGGCTAATAGTGGCGTGTGTAACGAGGTGTGGTTCCGACCAGAGCCTGGATGGTCACAGCCCATCGAACGAGGGCACGCGTGCACTTCATTGACGATACAAAGCGAGCAGCAGCATGCATCAATCGTCCAACGCTGCCATTGCAAACAGTGACATGGAGGCGTCAACGGAAGAGCAAAGAGGTGTTGTTCGGTATTCGGTTTCTGACAGCGGAAGGAGTAGGGGGAACGGACATTCATCGCCGAATGTCACAAGTGTACGGCGAACACTGCATGTCCCTTGCAAGGGTCAAGGCGTGGCACAAGCGCTTCAGGGAAGAACGGGTGTCGTTGGCCGATGATGCCCGGTCTGGGGGACCCCCCTTCATTACCAATGACAACGTCCAGCTGGTTGATGCACTCATTACCCAGGACCGCCGAGTGACTGTGAACGCCATAGCCACCGTGGTCAGTCCACGACAATGCACGACCTCATATGGCTAACACAGTCGCGGCACTCCTGCAGAAATTCAAATGGGAGGTTCTCAGCCACCCTCCACACAGGCCAGACCTCTCTCCCTGTGATTACGCCATGTTTGGTCCCCTGAGAAGGGCTCTGCGGGGCCAACGATTCACCTCGGACGCCGACGTCCAGCTGTACGTGCGGAACTGGTTCACATCACAGCCCAGGGAATTTTATGAGACAGCCATTCACCGCCTCGTGTCACAGTGGGACAAGTGCCTCAACAGCCAGGGCCAATACTTCTAACATACAGGTACTGGTTTCTGTAATTATGCCTCCGGCTCGTTACTTTTTGAACGCACCTTATATTTGGCAATATATAATTTCAGCGCAGTGACTTCATTGGTTTTATTACCTTCTATATTTCTACATTGCTGGTGAAGTATGAGGAATTAAGTGTTCCATAATTACTGCTGATTCCAATATGTTTTGATGGTGTTCTGAACTGTTGCTGTCGTACCGATCCGATACATTTGTTTTTTCAATAGCATCTAAAGACCACAGTGAGGCGTCTATTGAAAGTGTTTATAGGCCTAGTTCATAAGACTTTTGACATCACTCATATTAGGCGTAAAATATTTCAATCTCTCTTTATGGTGCACCTCACAAGATTCAATTTTAAGGGAATTTTAAGCGTTGCGCAAAATACACTTGTATCGTTCTCTGTCATATCGGCTGATGGAGGGTCCAAAACTATTAATTAGGTCTCGAAACATGTCCTACTAATGACCACACAGTGATAATATTTAATAAAAAATATTGATCAGGTGGAACCTTTAACTTGTTTATACTGTACTAGTCCGATTACCTAAGCACACACTTACTTTTTTAAGATTTAAATTCTGGTATAAGATATAAATAATTTACTTTTGGTGGCACGGACCTTCCCCCGTTGGTAGTTCGTGTACCTCGTCATATTGTGCACTGTGGTAAGGGCAAACGTACACAAAAGTTATCAAAACAACCACAATTTGTTCTGGTTGCAAGAGGTACACATGCAGCAAAGACAGTAAAAAACAGTCGTATGTGATGAAAATGGCGAATCGTATGATCAGTGAATAATTTACTCTGTGAGCTTCTTTTTCCATGATTTTTTGTTTTTGTTTGCAACTGTTGTCAATTAAGTTATATTTTTGACATTTAAGTTTCATTTAAGATTCAAAATACAAGATATGTTGATTAAAGCATAGGCTAATGCAAATCACACAAAAGGAATTTAATGTGGAGGTCCCAAATTATCCCTCCGTTTGTACTGAAGTTTTCATATCCAAGACTACTCTACAGAATTGATGCTTTCCTATTCACACAACGTTATGTGACTGTCGTGAGAAACAAACAAGTCAACCCATCAAAAGGCAAAGGCAAGGGACACCCTTCAAAGGGCACGATGAAAATAAGGCGTTGCCTTGGAAGTGTTTACATGATGGGCAGTTTACATCTAACGATTCCAAGTACACATACATTCAACTGGATTGTAGATATTGTTTCTTGTTTTCAGTAAACAATGTTTCCCTTTGTACTCTAGATTTCATTAGAAAGCTATCTATTGCAATGAGCACCATGTTGCGACTTCTGAAAATTTTGACATAACTTCGCATTTAACATCCCCCGGACCCCAAAACCACCGTCAAGACAAAGTTTATGTACACACCTATCACTTTTTTGTGGTTACGATAAGTATCGTTAAATTGCACCAATCACTTTCAAACTTATACATAAAATATAACCATTTAAAATTTCGGTCGAGTTCGTTAATGGGAAATATCGGACCAAAGGGGTGGAAATGGCTGGGGGGGGGGGGGGGCATTTTCGAAAACGGGAAATATAGGTATAACTTTCTTAATATGTGAAAAATCGAATCCATTGAAAATTCATACAATTCTTCGGATAAGGACCAAAAACTTATCTCAGTAAAGTTTTTTGATAACACCAACCATCGGCCATAGGGGTAGGACAATGGAATTTTTAGAGAAAGAAAAGGCACAGAATAAAAACCGGGTAAAATGGTCAATCTTCTTCTTCATTTCCTTCGTCTTTTCCCACTCGAGTGGGGTTGACGTTCCTGGCAAGTCTTCTCCATTTTCCTCGGTCCCATACGTCCTCTTCCCTTAGATGTTTCTCCCTCAAGTCATCTCGTATACAGTACCTCCATCTTCTTCTTGGTCTTCCCCTTCCTCTGACACCTTCCACCACCAGTACTGGCATTCTCTTGGCATTCTCTTGTCGTCCCTTCTCATTATTTCGACGGTCTGAAATCGAACAAGGCAGATGGGTTGGATGATCTCAGAGCGGAGCAAATAAAACAATTTGGACCAGCAACACTGCAATGGTTGCTTTCATTGATGAACAACTGTGCATCCAGACTGAAGATTCCTAAGGTATGGAGAAAAGCTCGCATAGTTGCGATCCTAAAACCTGGGAAGACTCCTGATAGCCCAAAGAACTTTCGGCCAGTTTCACTTCTGTGTCACACCTATAAGTTGCTGGAGAGAATGATTCTTAATAGAATATCTGATTCTATAGATAGCAAACTGATTTCTGAACAGGCAGGCTTTAGACCTGGCAGGTCATGCTGTGGACAAATTCTGAACCTTACTCAGCACATAGAGAATGGATTTGAGGAAAAGTGCATTACTGGTGTAGCCTTCATAGATTTAACTGCTGCTTACGACACTGTTAATCATAACACACTACTTCGTAAGATTTATGAACTGACAAAGGACTACAGGCTGACCTCACTGCTAAGAACTTTCCTTGAGAACAGAAGATTTTACGTGTCTCTCCTTGGGAAAAATAGTCGTTGGCGCCTCCAGAAGAATGGACTACCTCAAGGTAGCGTCTTAGCACCACTGCTTTACAATGCATACACCAATGACCAGCCCAGAACAGAAGGCACCAGGCGATTTATCTACGCAGATGACACTGCAGTAGCCGTGCAAGGTCGTAGCTTTGAAGAAGTAGAACATTCTTTGTCCTGTGCCTTGGAAGAACTTGGTCGATACTATCACAGAAATAATTTGAAGCCAAATCCAGCCAAAACGCAAGTTTGTGCTTTCCACTTGCGAAATAAAGAAGCAAAGAGGACATTGAACATTAAGTGGCAAGGTGAAACAATCCTTCATTGTTTTACACCAAAATATCTTGGTGTCACCCTCGATCGAACTCTGTCTTTCAAGCAACACTGCTTGAACACCAAAAGTAAAGTATCTGCTCGAAATAACATACTAAGATGCCTAACAGGAAGGACATGGGGTGCTCACCCCACCACTCTCAGAACTTCAGCCCTTGGACTGAGCTTCTCAGCTGCTGAATATGCAGCACCAGTTTGGCTTTCTTCTCCACATTCCAAAGAGGTGGATATAGCTCTGAATGAGACTTCCAGGATTGTATCTGGGTGTCTTAGACCAACACCACTTCAGAAGATCTACCCTCTTATAGGAATTTCTCCACCTCATGTCCGAAGAATGGTAGCAGCAGCATCTGAGAAGAAACGGCAAGAAACCGATTCAAGGCATCCACTTTTCGGCCAACAACCAGCCCGACAGAGACTTAAGTCTAGAAACAGCTTTTTGAGGGAAGTAACAGCCCTCGAAGGCTCACAAGAAGCTGCCCGTGTGAAGATATGGAAGACAGAGATCACAGACCCAATTATTCCTCTATCAGAAAAAATGGCACCTGGTCACAACTTGCCATATGGAATTTGGAAATCATTGAACAGGCTGAGGACGGGGGTTTCACGCTGCAAGAACAATCTCAAGAAATGGAACATGCTCGTCAACAATGATGAGTTCTGTGACTGCAGCATTTTACAAGACCCAGAACACCTGCTGATCTGCCCCTTGATGGAGGACATATGTTCAAAAGACGATCTTTTGGCTGCAAATGTTAATGCTATAACTGTTGCTACTTACTGGCAAAAACTAATTTGATTTGGACACGGAAAATAAAATAAATTATTTATGTATTTAATTATCGTATGGCTTTTAGTGCCGGGAGTGTCCGAGGACATGTTCGGCTCGCCTGAGTCTGTAGCTGCATCCACGGACACCCTTAGGGTGAGCTACAAGTTCCTTTCAATTTCAAGTACAGTAGTTCCAACTTTCGCTACCAGATATCAATGAAACCTAGTGGTGAAAGTTGGAACTTTGATAGAGCGTTCTGACGAAATCTAACCTAAAAATTTAGCTTCACACAAGTTTAGTTAGTGGAAGGATCTTTTACATGAAATAAATCTATGACATGGGACCGCCAGCTTTACTTCCCCTCCGAAGGAAGGCATACTGAAGGATTTTAACGCTCTTAAAAAATCCGATGACTTCGGCCGGGTTTGAACCCGCTATCTTGGGAACAGCAGTTCAGCATGCTGCCAACTACGCCACCGAAGCCCTTCTCATGAAATGTCCTTACAACTATAGTCTTATTTCCTGAACATTCTTTGATATCTCCGTCACTGTAACACTGCCTATTAGTCTCTCATTTCTAATCCTATCGGCTCTGGTGACGCCACAAATTCTTCTTAACATTTTCATTTCAGCCACATCCATTGCCTTAGTTGGTGCCCATGTGTCTCCTCCAAAAATAATTGCGGATCTCACTACTGACTTATACACCATTCCTTTAGTCCTCCGGTTTATCCTTCTATCAATAGTCCTCTAAGTATTACCTAATATGATTTGTCTGAAAGTTCTTTTGATATGGCCCACCCTTACATCAAGGGAGGGGCAAAATATTTGCGGAATTATAGGAGGATATGGCTTCTCCAATGCCAAACATGGGATCGATTGTAGGTATACAACAAATGACAAATTTAGGGAATTCCGAATATTTTTATTTGCCCTGTGAAATCTACCTCCACCTTCCGGCGTGACAAGAGTTTCTTTTTGTTTCGTTTTGAACTTTTTGAATACTTATAAAATATCATAATCAATCTCTATGTATTATTGCTGTTAACAGTGCAAGAGGAAGAAACGTTCCGATTAGCCTATGCCTATAGTTGGGTTTGAAGCCATTTTTTATTTAGCCTCTTTTCAATTTTGAAAAAATAGGCTTATGGGATCAACTTTTGTCCGTGTGTGTGTGTGTGAGTGAGGTGTGTGTGTGTGTGTGTGTCCACCCCTAATAACTTCTAAACGTCTGGATCGATTTCAATGAAACTCGGTAAGTTCATAACACTATTCCGGACAACCCAGATCGTGCCCTTCAAATTTTGTTACGTCTCGCCAATCCAACTTGGCGGCTGTGCGGAGTATTTATCTAGCTTTCAATATCTCCGAAACTATTACCGATATCACCCTGGAATGTTTTACGGTGATAAAGGGAAGTACTAGAAGTTCACCTATGTGACTTTTGAAACACTGGTAACTAAAAACCACCATGGCAGCCACGCGAATTTGCGACATTTAAATAGACGTTTCTCGCGATTTAACCAACCAAACGCAATAAAACTTGGTACAGTATATGTTTATACACATTGTAATGCACCGACATCTAACTTCTTTCAATTGTTTATATAACCACAAGATGGCGGATGTGCGAAATATTTGACCGGCATTCTATATCTCTGAAACTATTAGCGGTATCACCCTGACATTTTGTACGGAGATAAAGGGCACTACTGGAAGTTCATCTATAAGACATTCTAAAACCGATTAACTACAAATCGAACATGGCGGCCAAGTGAATTTCAAAATTTTAAATAGACCTTTCTCGCGATTTAATGTTCCAAACGCAATGAAATCTGGCACAGGAAATGTTTATACACATTGTAATGCACGGGTATCTAATTTAGTTCAATAGTTTACATAATCGGAGATGGCGGCTGTGCGAATTTTAAAATTAAGTTTTTATTTCTTGTGTCGTAATCATGCGATCGAAGTGAAAGTTTGAATAATGAACCTACGCAATAATTTTCCTTTATTGGTACATGACTCTATGGCCTATACATTTATCAATCCAACATGGCGACCATCCGAAATATTTAGACAGCTCTGAATATCTACGAATCTATTATAGCAATCAAACTGAATTTTTTATGTTCATAGGGGCTATGAACATAAGTTCACCTATAGGACTTTAAATAACCTGGTGATCACAAAGCCAACATGGCGGCGACGCGAAGTATAATGTTACGGCTGTGAGTTTGTTTCATCGCTCGCCGCATGAGTCACAACTGCCCCAGGGCTGGGCTGCTCTCCCCCAGTGTATTGCGTGCGCTTTATGCAACAGGACTACTAGGACAAAGGGATGTTCCAGAATATTCGTGACTGAGCCAGCGATGGAAGCCTCGAGAAGCCGTGAACCCTGGATGAGTCTAGAAGCATTTATTGAGTCACCGGCCTGCTATATAAGAGCGACCCGTCAAGCAGTTGTTGTTGTTGTGTTTTTATGAGCTAGTGCGAGTGTTTATCCTGAGCGACAGAAGTGTGGTGACTTGCGAAACCCCTAGTGAAGCTGATTCTCTTGACAGCGAGGAAGTGAGAAGCCTACAGAGGAACCGTGTCTTGAACGAGTGTGTTTTTCCAGTGCGACAGAAGTGATTGTGGTGCATTGTGAAACAGTGTGTAGTACGGTGACAGGCTGAGTGCAGATATTTCCAGCCAACGCACGGGGCCACCTCATTACGAGGGATTAACTTCTGCGGCTTACTGACAAGTGAAAGGGGAAGTGTTCTCGCCGTGAGGAAACTGGAGTAAGGTAATAATTGCTTGTATTTACTGATGAGTGCTGTATCTTTCTGGCCGCAACAAAGTTAATTATTTCATTTAAAGGAACAATCTGTGTTGTGCTTCAACCCACCGTAATCCAGTTAACAAAAAGTGCCACTAGGGGGGTGGCACGTAACAATAAATATTCACATGGACGTTTCTCGCAATTTAACCATCCGAGTGCAGTGAAACTTGGTACAGTAAATCCTTATACGAATGTTAATCAACTGGCATCTAATTTATTTCAATTGTTTCCATAACCACAAGATGACAGCTGTGCGAAATTTTGAAATCTCCTTGTTACTTCCTGTGTCCTAATCATGCGATTGAAGTTTGAATGCTACACGTATACAATAATCTTCATGTAACAGTACATAACTCTAGGACTTACATATATAAAATCCAACATGGCGACAATCCGAAATATTTAGTCGGTTCTCAATATCTACGCATCTATTACAGCAATCAAACTGAAATTTTGTATGTTGATAGTGGCAGTGAACATAAGTAGGATATATGAAAATTGGCTGTATAGTTCTTCACGGAACTACTTGTTCAGAACCCAGCTCTTTTGGGTACATTCGTGTTGACCGACTAAAAAGCACTAAACTTTTGCTTTAGCCTATGACTCCCAAGCGTGAGTTCTGATCTTCACAACATAGCACTCTCCCCAAGCAATGTTTATTAGTTAAGAAAAGCGCACAATGTGCATAATGATACATACATTATTCTTGACCTAGTCCTATTATTGAGATTGTCCTGTTGGGCAATTTTGAGCATGATATCGCTCACAATGTTTATCTCTCAATTTGCACACGCAGGATTCTTGATGAAATCTTAGGTTCCGACTTAGATTGTGGTGAAAGCCGTGCGTTGCAAATCTTGTCAGTATGTGTCGAAGTTCATAATTTGGCTGCTTCCATTCCGATGTTGTAACAGCGTCTGTTTCTTTTGTTAACACATATGTTAGCCTCGATAGTGCTGACTTTCCTACTCCTAGAATCCGTTTTAGGCAACGGGCTTTGACCTTCTCAATTGTTGATAGATTTGTAATTGTTAGTTAGTCCCAAATGATGTTGATCCCATAGGTTGCTATTGGTGCCAGAGTCGCCTTGAACAGTGTTAATGCAGTGGCTATTGAGATTCGCTGTGGTTGTTGGATATGATACATGGCTTTTATTGCTGCAGTGGCTCTCTATGTAAACATGGAAGTTGAAGGATGATAATGTTGTTTGTAAAGTAACTCCGAGGTATTTAAATTTTGTTATTGTGTTTCTTGAAGCATGTTTCCGTCCTCTCCTAAAGGTCATTTGTTTGGTTTTACTTTGGTTGATTTGCAGTTCATTTCTGTCTCCAAGCAATGTTAATGGGAGCCTGAAAAATACCATAGCAACGATCTGAAGTTATCATAAATGTGCCAAGTGCGTGAAGCTAAGAATGACGTACAAAAATTAATGGGGTATTATCTATCATATCTGAAAGTCGGTTCTGTTCGCTGAACACCAATTGACAACGATAAGGGCCGGTTGAAGGCTACAACCGTCGTCAACACGTGACTCTCTTGCGTATATGGACATTGTCCTTCGCAGCACTGGACAAGCTTCATTCTTAAGTTATTGTGTCGTATAGGCCTAGAGACACTACGCATTGTATTCAAATATAAATATAAACCATATTTCATCAACTACATACCAATATTTGTGAAGTAAATAAAAATAAAGAAAGGAAACCATCGGTCTTTCACAATTTTCCGAATTGTATTAACTACTATGGCCTACATATAATTCAATCGAACATGCCAATGCTGAGAAATATTTCACCAGTTCTCAATATCTCCGAAACTACGCCTATTATAGTAGTTCATTATACAAACCTTCAGCTCGATCACTTGAATAAGATTAAGAATTGAAAGCAGTATTTTTAAATTCCGCACAGGCACCATGTTGAATTTCCCTCAGAAAATGAATTAAATTATACAACAATATATTATTAAGATTTGTATTAAGTGTGAGTATTAGTAATTGAGGTTAGGATTTGGAAGGAAGGTCCCAAGGAATTGTTAAGATCTATCCCCGAATTTGCTTGAAGTAGAAGTGTGAAACCACAGAAAACCACTTCCAAGATGGCTGAAGTGAGAATCGAGCCCATATCTTCGCAGATTTACCGCATGAGGCTGAATGTATCGTGTTCAAATCTCCCCGACCAGAACTATGTTTCTTGATAGGGCAGAGAATCGAGCCCAGGACTTTGGATCCAAAGTACCCCGAGACCACAGAAGGTGGCACCATCAGGAAAGGCATCCAGTCATATTTATTTATTTATTTATTTATGTATTTATTTATTTATGTATTTATTTATTTATTTATGTATTCATTTAGCGTACGGCTTTCAGAGCTGGGAGTGTCCGAGGACATGTTTGGCTCGCCAGTAGCTGCTTCAAGCGGACACCCATGGGGTGAACTACAAGTTCCGTACAATTTCAAGTAGTTACAACTTTCGCTACCAGATATCACTGACACCTAGTGGTGAACGTTGGAAATATGATAGATCGTTTCAACGAAATCTAACCTAGAAATTTAGCGTCACACAAGTTTAGTTGGTGGAAGGATCTTTTACATGCCATAAATCTATGACATGGAACCACCGTCTTTACTTCCCGTCCGAAGGAAGGCATACTGAATGATTTTAACGCTCTTAATAAGAAACAAAAATATTGGAATGCAGCCGAAATAAATCAGAATCCTCTATGGACAGGTGAAAAACTGAAGGAAGTAGGAGACTTCTGTTACTTAGGATGCAAAATAACCAGTGAAGGACGAAGCAAAGAATATATAAAATGTAGGTTAGCTCAGGCAAGGAAAGCATTTCTACAGAAAAGGAATCTGTTGACATCGAATATAGATTTAGGTGCTAGGAAGTCATTTTTGAAGGCCTTTGTCTGGAGCGTGGCGCTCTATGGAAGTGAAACCTGGACTATAGGTGCAGCAGAAAAGAGGAGAATTGAAGCGTTTGAAATGTGGTGTTACAGGAGAATGATGAAGATCAGATGGGTAGATAGAGTTACAAACGAAGAGGCAGAGGTATTAAGACTAGTGGGAGAAGAAAGATGTTTCTGGCGACTGCTAATGAAGAGAGGAGATAGGTTGGTAGGACATTTTATACTAAGACACCCAGGAATATCAAGCTTAGTTATGGAAGGAAGGGTCGAGGACAAGAAATGCAGGGGTAGACTAAGGTTATAATATGTTAAACAGATTGCCTCGGACGTAGGGTGTGGTAGCTATGTAGAGATGAAACGATTAGCTCAGGACAGTTTGGCCTGGAGCTTTGCATCTAACCAGTCAAAAGACTGAAGACTCAAACAAACAACAAGAAATCCGACGACTTCGGCCGGGTTTGAATCCGCTATCTTGGGCACAGCAGTTCAGTATGCTACCAACTACGCCGCCGAAGCATCCAGTCATATAAACCATCCAACTAATCTCACCGGCCCGTAGGCTACATGTGGGAATACATGCGGCTAATGATCAGCAACAATAAACACTTGCTGGAACTGAGTGCCTCGCGCCTCTGTGCTCTGTCTCTGTCTAGCCATGTGCATGTATAAACGTAAGGTTGGTGTTCTCTAAATTGATTTCTGTCGTGTCAAAAATTTCAAGCCTCACGCTCACGTAGTTAACGGAACATTTTCTTATCATAAGGCGGGCGGGCGTTCCTCCCCTTTCCACCACACACATAGTCACTATAGTTAAAGAGAGCACGCGAACTTTGCCGTGCTGTGTTGTACACTGCTTATCACTCCGACATTACACCCCATTAGGGTATAGTCAGGTTACAATACTACGGTGTATGTTGCTGTTGTTGGAGTCTTCAGTCTTTTGACTGGTTTGATGCAGCTCTCCATGACTCCCTGTCCTGAGCTAATCGTTTCATCTCTACATAGCTGCTACATCCGAGGCAATCTGTTTGACATATTCTAACCTTGGTCTACCCCTACAGTTCTTGTCCTCGACCCTTCCTTCCATAACTAAGCTTGCTATTCCTGGGTGTCTTAGTATGTGTCCTACCAACCTATCCCTTCTCTTCATTAGCAGTCACCAGAAACATCTCTTCTCTCCCACTCGCCTTAATACCTCTTCGTTTGAAACCCTATCTACCCATCTGATCTTCATCATTCTCCTGTAACACCACATTTCAAACACTTAAATTCTCCTCTTTTCTGCTCTAGTCTGGCTGCGTGGCTCAGGGGTAACGTTCTCGCTTGCTGAGCCCAAGGTTGCAGGTTCGAAACCTGGCGCAGTCAGCTGGCATTTGAGGGTGCGCAAATGCGAGGGAGCCGTGTCAGTACATTTACTGGCACGTTAAAGATCCCCTTCGGGGCAAAATTCCCGCACCCCGGCGTCTCTAAAAGCCAGGGTAGTTAAAAGGGACGTAAAACCAATAACATTATTAATCTTTTCTGCTGCACCAATAGTCCAAGTTTCACTTCCATAGAGCGCCACGCTCCAGACAAAGGCTTTCAAAAATGACTTCCTAATACCGAAATCTATATTCGATGTCAACATATTCTTTTTTGTTTTGTTTTGTAGAACTGCTTTCCTTCCCTGAGCCAACCTACTTTTGATATCCTCTTTGCTTCGTCCATCACTGGTTATTTTGCTTCCTAAGTAACATCAGTCGCCTACTTCCTTCAGGTTTTCACCTGCCAATTTGATGTCCATAGAGGTTTCTGATTTTTTCCGGCTGCATTCCAATATTTTAGTTTTACATTTATTAATTTTCATCATGAATTCATTCCTCAAAACGGAGTCCATACCATTCAAAGACTCATTGAAATCCTCAGGCGTGTCGGCCAAGATGACTATGTCATCGGCAATTCTCAGAGATGAAATTATTTCTCCTTGAATCTTCTCTCCCACTTAAAATTTTTCTCCTATTTCCTTCATTGCTTGTTCAATGTACAGATTGGAAAGTATGGGTGATAATTTGCAGCCTTGCCTTGTACCTTTCTGAATACCAGCTTCTCTCTCACGTCCTTCAGCTCGAAATAATTTCAAATAAAGCAAAGAAAGATCCTAGCAGTTTTATGTAGATCTTTCAGAACGAGGACAAGAATAAATTGCAGGAGGATGGAAAATCAGATTAAAGCCGAGTTGGATGAAGTTTCTTGTTGTTGATCCAATTGTAATGGACCTTACGTCCGGTACAAAGGCTCTCATCACAATCACGGCATTTTGTTTATATTCAATTGAATCGACCGGAGATGAAAATCATTAAGTCTAGTCATTTTTAGCCTATTTTCAATTTTGAAAAAATAGGCTTATGAGATCACCTTTTGTCCGTGTGTGTGTGCGTGTGTGTGTGTGTGTGATTCGTGTGTGTCCCCCCCCTAATAAAATCTAAACGGCAGGAGCGATTTCAATGAAACTCGGAAAGTTTATAGCACTATTCCCGGCGACCTCGACCGTCCCCTTCAAATTTTGTTAAGACTCACCAATCCAACATGGCGGCTGTGCGAAATATTTTACCAGCATTCAATATCTCCGAAACTATTACCGATATTACCTTGACATTTTCTATGGTGATAGAGGGAACTGCTATAAGTTCACTTATGTGACTTTTGAAAACCTGGTAACTACAAAACCAACATGGCGGCCAAGCGAATTTGCGACTTTTAAATAGACGTTTCTCGCGATTTGACCAACCAAACGCAATGAAACTTGGTACAGTATATGTTTATATAGGCCTACATTGTAATGCACCGACATCTAACTTCGTTCAATTGTTTACATAATCACAAGATGGCGGATGTGCGAAATATTTCACCGGCATTCTATATCTCTGAAACTATTAGCGGTATCTCTCTAAAATTTTGTACGGAGATAAAGGGCACTACTGGAATTCCATCTATAAGATTTTCAAAAACCGGTTAACTACAACACGAACATGGCGGCCAAGCGAATTTGAACAATTTAAATAGACCTTTCTCGCGATTTAATGTTCCAAGCGCACTGAAACCTGGTACAGGAAATATTTATACACATTGTAATCCACTGGTATCTAATTTAGTTCAATTGTTTGCATAACCTCAAGATGGCGGCAGTGCGAATTTTAAAATTAAGTTTTTATTTCTTGTGATGTAGTCATGCGATCGAAGTGAAAGTTTGAATATTGAACCTACGCAATAATTTTCCTTTAATGGTACATGACTCTATGGCCTATACATTTAACAATCCAACATGGCGACCATCCGAAATATTTAGTCGGTTCTCAATATCTACGAATCTATTACAGCAATCAAACTGAAATTGTGTATGTTGATAGTGGCAATTAACATAAGTAGGATTTATGAAAATAGGCTGTATATTTCTTCACGGAACTACTTGTTTAACATTTAGTATTCTGAAGTATTGACCCAATTGCCTTAGAACGGCATAAGAAAGAGTAAGTCAGCCTTCTGTTTAAGCCAGAAACCACTGTTACATGTAGAGCGGTCAGTGGAGAAAAGCATTAAGGCAATGAGTTGCTGCCTTTCAGCGCCGTATTCCGTAGACTACATATTGTTGGTCGCACTGAAAGATTCCCGCGTGTTACAGTGCTATTGTAAATTATATTTGTACATCGTTTTGGTGGTTTTTATGTTATAAATCCATTTTAAAATAAAATATCATGTGAAATATTCATTCTCAATAGCTTTATGCTGAACTAAACTGACCACGGAACTGAAAGGCATTAAGACACGTTTCCAAAATTGGTTTGAAAAATATGTTTATTAAATTGAAATTGATATTCCGCTAACACAATTTTTTTTATTTTTTTTTATTTAGTCGATTTACCCTCTAGGTTGGTGGTTCCCACGGACTCTGCGAGGGAACTCACCACTACCGCCTCTATGGGCAGTGTCCTGGAGCTCGGAACATCTGGTCGGAGGGGATACAACTGGGGAGGTGTGATCAGCACCTCGCCCAGGCGGCCTCACCTGCAAAGCGAACAGGGGCTCGTGAGGGAAGGGAGGAGGGGAAGAGTAGGATGGATAGGCAAGGAAGGGGGAAGGAGGCGGCCGTGGCCTTGAAGTAGGAACCATCCCTGCATTTGCCCGAAGACGATGTGGGAAACCACGGAAAACCACTTCGAGGAAGGCTGAGGTGGGAATCGAACCCCCTCTACTCATTTGGAACACCCGAGACTGAGTAGACCCCGTTCCAGTCCTCATACCACTTTTAAAATTTCGTGGCAGAGCCGGGAATCGAACTCAGGACCTCCGAGGCGACAGCTAACCATGCTGACCGCTACGCTACGGAGGCGACTTAACACAAATTAAACCTGAATAAATTGTTGTTTCACAACATAGATGGTTGGTTGGTTGGTTCCTTAGTTTAGGGGCTGCGACAACGCAGTCATGTAGCCCCGTGTACTTTGGGTGTGTGTATAATCTGTCTGAGAACCGGTGTTATTGTGATGTCTGTATTAATGTGTGATATCATATATATTAGTTCAGTAGTATAGATCCCTCCTGCGGCGCTCACAAGCGACCGATCGTGGCAAGTGAGTATTCAAATGAAAGAGAATAGACATTAGCAGTGACGTATTGTACTCTAATGTTATAAATATCTATAATTCCTTAAAAAATTACTTTAAAAATGTACGAAGTGTGCGATTTGCAGTTACATTTGCTGTAGGAAAATACGCTCCATAATTGCTGTTCACTTCACATTTTAGCCACTGTGACGCCTCTTTCATGTCATTTTAACATTCTGAGGTCTTTCTTTTATCATTTTTCATGGATTTCAGAAACAGTAAATCAAAGGAATGAGTACTCAAATCGTATAATTTCATAAATATCGAATAACCGGTGAGTGTTATGATGATCCAATTTTCAGTGATTGCTTTCACAAGTTAGGGAACGTAGAACTTGGAATTCTAACTGAAATGTAAATAGTGTTCTATAATCATTTGGTTGAAATAAAAGCATAACAACCTTTCTCCTTAAGTCTCTCATTATAAACCTACTGGGGAAAGTGTGGTTTATGAACATGCGAAATTTCTCGCACGGGTCCGCTGGTCTGTTCTTAATTCAAGTAAGGACTGCGGACATTGAATTTCAAGTAGTTCCTACTTTTGCCGCCAAACGCCACCGTCAGCAACTTCGGAACTTGGCTACTAGATGTCACCGCAGTCAGCTCCTGGCGACGAACGTAGGAACCCTAACAGTGTCACAACATAGATGGCTAATATAGTGTATTTGTTAAGTTCTGTTCTGTCAATGACGTTTTATCCGTCTCCTGGAGAGTAGTGAAAATTGACTTAATATTTTCAGCTCCGGCCGATTCAATTATTATTCTTATTATTTTCTTATTACCATTAAGACAGATCATTTTGTTATAACGCATTTTATATCATTTATGCTTATTATTATCATTAATTGCACGGGCCACACCATTACATGTCATTCCATTTATCATCAGGGTTTAATATTAAGTATTTTAGTTAAACATGTATAGTTAGACGAGAATTAGTAGGATGGCAGAGCTTAAAATTGCCACATGATTTATTTTGAATCTAAGCCAAGCCAAGTGGACTATGAACACTGATTTCGTGGCTAAACTGGTTGGTTGGTTCTTAAGTTTAGGGGCTGCGACACGCAGTCATGTAGCCCCGTGTACTTTGGGTGTGTGTAGAATCTGTCTGACAACCGGTGTTAATTGTGGTAACTGTATTAGTGTGTGTTATTTGTTTTTTAATTCAAGGAAGGTTGCAGAATTTTGAATTTTTCAAATAGCTCCTACTTTTGGCCGCCAAACGCCACCGTCAACGACTACTAGTTCAGAACTTAGCTACCAGACGCACCGCAGTGGGCTCTTGACAACGAACATAGGAATCTAAGAGCATTGTTTACATTCTTAACCTATACAATTTAGCTTCACACAGGTGTAATTAGTGGAAAGTTCTTTAACATGCCATAAATCTATAACATGGGACGGCCGGCTTTACTTCCCCTCCGAAGGAAGGCATACTGAGGGATTTTAACGCTCTTAAAAATCCGACGGCTTCAGCCGGATTTGAACCCACGATCTTGGGCATGAAAGCTCAGCATGCTACCGACTACGCCACCGAAGCCGCTCGTCGCTAAACTCACCTTCAGGTGAGCAATCGAAGATTCTTCGTGAAATACGTGGCAAAACGAGCGCTGGCTCGGAAACTCTCAACTGAATTTGAACTCCGGCCGCCTACTTCCCAATCCTCATCTGAATTACAAAATAAACACTACTACAGACACCACGCAAATCCTATACACACCCAAGTACACGGGGCTCAGTGATCACGATGTCCAAGACCCTTAAATGTAACACCACCAACAACATCCTGTCATTACGTGTGCGCTTGGAAGGGCATCCTTCAGTAAAAAGTATTAGGAAACGTAAGTCGTATCTCACCTCATCCCCGAGTTCGATCCCGGTCAATTTTTGAAGTGAAATATCACGTCCTGTGGTTCGGATTACACGTAGAATAGAAGGTCCCATGGCTCATGATCGAGAGATTAACGGCCAGCTTCCTTCTTTTCTTCCTTCCTTTCCTCCA
The DNA here is from genome assembly GCA_946902985.2 of Meconema thalassinum. Taxonomy (NCBI): domain Eukaryota; kingdom Metazoa; phylum Arthropoda; class Insecta; order Orthoptera; family Tettigoniidae; genus Meconema; species Meconema thalassinum. Next base: position 436,718,523 of record OX336393.1, on the reverse strand, counting down.
TCCCTTCGTTCCTCCTTTCTTCTTTTCTTCCTCCTTTCCTCCATTTCTTCGTTCCTCCTTTCTTCTTTTCTTCCTTTCCTCCTTCTCTACTTCATTCTTTTCTTCCTTCCTTTCTTCTATAATCCTTCCTTCCTTCCTTACTTCTTTTTTCCTACCTTCTTTTCTTCCCTCCTATCTTCCTTCCTTTCATCTTTTCTACCTTTATTCCTTCCTTTCCTCCTTCCTTCTTTCTTCCTTATTTTCTTCCTTCCTTACTTCTTTTTTCCTCTTTTCTTCCTTCTTTACTTCTTTTCTTCCTTCTTTACTTCTTTTCTTCCTCCTTTCTTCCTTCTTTACTTCTTTACTTCGTTCTTCCTTCTTTACTCCTTTTCTTCCTCCTTTCTTCCTTCTTTACTTCTTTTCTTCCTTCTTTACTTCTTTTCTTCCTCCTTTCTTCCTTCTTTACTTCTTTTCTTCCTCCTTTCTTCCTTCTTTACTTCTTTTCTTCCTTCTTTACTTCTTTACTTTTTTCTTCCTACCTTACTTTCTTCTTTTCTTTCTTCCTTACTTTCATCATTCCTTCCTCTCTTCTTTTCTTCCTTTCCTTTTCCCTTCCTCATCCTCGCCTCCATAGAAACGGGAATACAGTGTATGAAAGTCGAACATATACAAGCGGCTTCGGTGGCGTAGTCGGTAGCATGCTGAGCTTCAATGCTCAAGATAGCGGGTTCAAACCTGGCCGAAGCCGTCGAATTTTTTAAGAGCGTTAAAAATCCCTCAGTATGCCTTCCTTCGGAGGGGAAGTAAAGCCGGCGGTCCCATGTCACAGATTTATGGCAGGTTAAAGAACCTTCCACTAATTGCACCTGTGTGAAGCTAAATTGGATAGGTTAAGAATGTAAACAACGCTCTTAGGTTTCTATGTTCGTTGCCAAGAGCCGACTGCGGTGGCGTCTGGTAGCTAAGTACTGAACTTGGCCTAGTAGTCGTTGACGGTGGCGCTTGGCGGCAAAAGTAGGGACTATTTGAAAAATTCTGAGTTGCAGTACTTACATTAAAAAACAGATACACACACTAATACTGTCATCACAATAAACACCGGTTATCAGACAGATTCTATACACACCCAAAGTACACGGGGCTACATGACCGCTTTGTCGCAGCCCCTAAACTTAAGAACCAACCAACGAACATATACACGTTCAATTATTAGATGTAGGTTAATCAGTAGGCAATCGAATAACAAAGCAAGCCACTCAACACTCCAGTTCACATCGGGATCTGTAAATACCCTGAGCATGGTTTTTGTTACCGACGTAGTTATATTCAGAAACACCACATCGCATGAAAAGCAAGAAATGGAGAACTCAACTCAATTCATCTAACAGAAGGAGTGTGAAAAAATAATGATGTGCTATTAACGTCTGGGGTAATAAATAAGAAAAGAATAGGAGAGTTCATTATTGAAATTGAAAGAGGTAAGCAAGCAAACCAACTAACTTTTCTGAATACATTATATGCTTTTTGTCAAGTTCACTGCTTATTACCATTCATACAGTACAATGTGTCATAGTACTTTTGTAATATTTGTTTGCTTCAAGTTTGGTAATGAGATGGAAGTTGAATTGTGGGCAATATCACTCAACTTTATTTTATAAGTTCGACAATACCATGGCACAGGTAATACTGCCGCAATTTAGTCTACTTCTAATGAGGTATAATGACAATTATTTTCTAAGATTCTCTTGTAATATTCTGATACTTTACTATATTAAAGCCGGTTTTTGTTCACCTGTGTCTAAGAACTTGACAACTTGAGATGTGACTCGACCATTGTTGCCATATATCGTTTAAAAGGTCTCTCAGAACAATGTCCTGTAAATCTCCCCCATGGGCAATCGCCCTAAGAAGTGGTTTGGGTAAAAATGAAAAATGATGATGAAAAGAACATTAGAACTAAAACTAACTACAACATAAGTTACAACTAACTTACGGGCTAGAAGGAGAAGAAAAAGAAGTAGAGGGCAAAAAGGAAGTTATAAGGAAATTAAAAGATAGGCAAAAGAAATGCTCTCGACCCTCGAAGAATGAGGTTTGAGGGACTTGGAAGGAAGTAAAGTCATAAAATGACGATGCAAAAGGAAATGAGGAGAGGGTCCTACCCAAAGGCAATGGAAAAAGGTAAAAACCCGGACCCTGCTCAGGAATCCGTTGGAGTTGCCAATTCCTGAACTCACCAGCCTTGAGCCCTGGAGGGTGTAGGGTGGGGCTACATACACCTTGCCTCCTTGAGGGCCTTGATCAAAGACAGGATATACCATGGACAGGAAAATGAGAGGTCTGACCCCTCGAAGAATGAGGGATTATGAAAGATGAGACAAGGGCCAATTAACGCGGGATAGTGGAGACACCCTAGGTCTCGGATAGATTAATACCATCGGGGTGGGAAAACAAGAGTTTACCATGGGAAGTCGACAGGTAAGATGATATAGAGCATCGTTTCCGAAACTGTGGTACGCGTACCACTGGTAGTACGCTCGTTCTACTGCAGCGGTACGCGGTGATGTTACGAAAAATAGAAAAAGATATTAGATACGTTACTAAAAATATAAAAAATAAAATATAAAATTTAAATATATATTATAAAAACATTGATATGTTGCCAGAGGACTTTAAGGCAAAAGATAAAGAGCAGTTTTAAGAATTGAATTGTGATTCAGAACTAAGGCAAACTTTTTCAAAAATGGCTCTTGTTAACTTTCTTGTTGAGAGGCGTGCAGACCATGCAGACATAGCTGACAAAGCAGTTATATTTTTACTGCCTTCCACTACTTCGAACTTGTGTGAGACCGCACTTTCTTCACTTGTATATCTCAAGATAAACAAGATGTTCAGTAAAGAACATATAGCCTACTTTCTCCTAAATGCATGGGTATTGTTATAACTCTTTGTCCTTTTCAAGGAGTATAATTGAATGTCGGTTGTAGTAGCTTGTTGAAATACAACGTGCTATAGGGATATTAAACATGAATATGAGGTGCCCTTTGCTAGTGCTACCTCTGTAAAATAATTCATTCAATTCGGTTTCACCGTGTTTGAATTGATCTGGGGAATGGATTTGCACACATACATGGCCGCTATTTGCAAACTATTGGGCTGATGACCTTGTAGTCAGTCATAAGATGCTTTCCACAAAAAGGCATGTTGTTGCAAAATCCGGTAGAGATCAAATTATTAGGATGGTCGAAATTTGATTTAAGCTTTTAACATTTGGGTGGCCGTCATTCCGTTTCCGTCAAGATGGCGGCGATATAAAACATGACACTGAGGTGCCCTTTCCTAGTGCTACCTCTGTACCAAATTTCGTTCAATTCAGTTTCACCGTGTTTGAATTGATAGGGGGAATCGATTTGCACACATACTTGGCCACCATCTGCAAACTATTGGGCTGATGATCTAGAAGTTTGGTCAGAATATGCTTCCCACATAAAGATTTGTTGTTGCAAAATTTGGTAGAGACTAGATTATTAGGTTGGTCGTAATTACATTTTAGCCTTTAACATGTGGGTGGCCGCGATTACGTTTCCGTCAAGATGGCGGTGATATAAAACATGACACTGAGGTGGCCTTTTCTAGTGCTACCTCTGTACCAAATTTCGTTCCATTCGGTTTCACCGTGTTCGAATTAATAGGGGGAATCGATTTTCACATAAAGATGCCCGCCATCCACAAAATATTAGGCAAATGACCTATTAGTTTGGTCAAAGGATGCTCCCTCCATAATGGTATGTTGATGCAAAATTTGGTAGAGATCGGATGATTAGGTTAATCGTAATTTGATCTAAGCTTTGATTATTTGTGTGGCCGCCATTACGTTTCCATCAAGATGGCGGCGATATAAAACATGACACTGAGGTGCCCTTTGCTAGTGCTACCTCTGTACCAAATTTCATTCCATTCGATTTCACTGTGTTCGAATTAATGGGGGTAATCGATTTTGACACAAAGATGGCAGCCATCCGCAAACTATTAGGCTAATGACCTATTCGATTTGTCAAAGGATGCTCCCTTCATAAAGGTATGTTATTGCAAAATTTGGTAGAGATCGGATGATTAGGTTAGTCGTAATTTGATTTAAGCTTTGAACATTTGTGTGGCCGCCATTACGTTTCCGTCAATATGGCGGCGATATAAAACATGACACTGGGGTGACCTTTGCTAGTACTACCTCTGTACCAAATTTCGTTCCATTCGGTTTCACCGTGTTCGAATTAATAGGGGCAATCGATTTTCACACAAAGATGGCCGCCATCCGCAAACTGTTAGGCTGATGACCTATTAGTTTGGTCAAAGGATGCTGCCCCCAAAAAGGTATGTTGTTGCAAAATTTGGTAGAGATCGGATGATTAGGTTAGTCGTAATCTGATTTAAGCTTTGAACATTTGTGTGGCCGCCATTACATTTCCGTCAAGATGGCGGCGATATAAAACATGACACTGAGGTGTCCTTTGCGTGTGCTACCTTTGTACCAAATTTCGTTCAATTTGCGCTCACCGTGTTCGAATTGATAGGGGGGGACAGACATTCAGAGTACTCACACACACACACACACAGACTCACACACATACACACACACAGACAGACACACTTTTTTTCGCCCTGTAGTGATCTCATAAGTCTACTTTCATTTTTTGCAAAAATCGAAAGTAGGCTAATATAGGCTCCTTACAGTGGAAAAAATTCTTCGTTTGAGACTCCGTTGTCTTAAACCAGACATTTCCAAATTGGCTTCTAATCTTCAAGCTAACAATTCACATTGAAGTTGTAAGTTGAACTCTGTTTTTTATGTTTAATTATTAAGATCTTGTTTATTAATATTATTTGCACAGTGTCATTTTTGAATGTTTGAATTGAATACTTATTGTAATTGCAACCCCTTGGACGGCCCTGGCCAGCAGCACGTCGGTAACTCGATAACCAACGCTCTGCTTCACCAGAATGCAACCCCCATGTGGACGGCACTCAGAATGACACCGCCCAATAGACAGCGTGGATGGGCCTACTTACCTGTTTTAGAGGTCCGGGTCACTTCCGCAGCAACATCACCTCCAGATGACATGTCCCAACAGCAGAGCTCAAATGGAGTGGAAGGAAGATGGAGAAGGGGACAACGCACAGGCTATTTAACAGACACCCCCCAATAACCAACGGAACTGCTGCCGACGAAATAATGCCACAACAGCTGCTTAAAAATAAAAATAAAAATTTAATGTTAAAATATAAAGAACACCTCCACCAGAAAGAGAACATGCATCAACCAGAATAATTTACAAGGAAGGCAAGAGACCGCTTAACATGCTTGCTTGCAAGGCCAACAAAAGAAAAGACTTAAATTAAAATGTTCAAGCCCAAAACTTAAAATAAAGTATATATATAGGCATAATTAAATGATAACGGGCTTGGTAATTTACAAGGCAATGCAATATCGATCCGACATGCGGAGGTCCAGGCCACGCCAAAAAACGACAGGATTAAAATTAAATAAAATAAAATAAAATAAAATATGATCAATTAAGAAATTCCCGATATTAGAGACTAAGAAAAACACAAGAACATTCACCAAAAAACATAAGGTTAAACCGACAAGGAAAAATAAAAAAACAAATATTAAGTTAACACAACACGTTTGAGCTTCGCGGTCGGCGCCAAGAGACTCCCCTTGAGACCATAATGCATCACGGCAAAAAAAACAAACATGGCCACTAAAAACAACAGGAGATCGCATGCCTGATCGAAACTACGACAAACAATTAATGAAAATAAATTTAAACATCAGCAGAAGGAAATGAACGGCGGAAAACAATTACGGTATATCTAAATACTATTAACATTGAAGGGCAACGGATCATGAATAAATTAAATACTATTTCCCAAGATTGCCAAAAGAAAATAAATAATAATTTAAACGTAAAATAAACTAGAAATGTGTCTCCAGAAGGTACGAAGAAAAGATAACAAAATTAAAATAAATCAGGTAACGTTATTAAAACAGAAATAAAATTAGGCCTATAAAACAAAATAAGGTACAGAAATAAAACATTACTATAAGATGATATCGGAGCTCCATAACAATAATATAAAAAAAACATATTAAATGATAACGTACCTTATTTCCTTCTCAGTGGAGACACACTAATAATAAAATAATTAACACATAATTTTTAAATTCTGTACGGCACTACATGTGCTTCACAAAAGGCTAACCCGGCACATGCGTCGTTTAGATGACCAGCACTCGTTCGCATCCAGTTGCGATTCTCCATCACTTTCATCGTCCAGGCGAAAGGAAGAAATTAAATTCTTATGTAGCACAGGCGTTTCTTAGTTGAATTTGTATTCATATTTGGTAAAAGCCAGGGGGGAAAGCCCCCTAGCACACAGAGAGATATTCCTTCACACCAGCGGCCGGCTTCTTGTTTACAAAACGACAGTCCAAGAACTCCACAAGATGGCGGAGAAAAAATGCGTCAGTTGCCGAACTGCATTCATGTAAAAGTTCAACGTCCAATCAAGGCTTGACACCTCAATCAACATTGTTATAATAAGGTAACCATTTTGGCGGTATCATGAAATATAAATATTCTTTTGTTTACGATGTAGAATTATAATTGCCTTCACACACGACTGGTATAGGATGAGTTTTAATAAGGTACAACCTACGCATTCTATTGGAGAAGTAGGAACCACGTGCAGACTTCCAAAGTCCGACAGTAGCTACCATCTCGTGTTCACAGAAGGAACCAAGCGACGAAGCGGTCGTTTCAAAAATGTCAAGAATTGCATCCAGAGGTAAATACATGTTTGAAAACTTTGGGACGGGCTCTTGCACGTCACAGTAATAAATAATAATCAACTGGACACACTTTTTATTATTTGAACTTTAACTCTAACAAACACAATTTACAATCCCTCTTTTGGTCTGCTGCGTAGTGGTGATGGGGATTATAGTTACTATATCTCCCAACCATTAGGTGGTACGCGAGAGATTCTCATCTCTTAAAGTGGTACACACACAGAAAAGTTTGGGAACACTGATATAGAGGATCCCGGCACAAGTAAGTGGAAGCAATGCCAGATTCAGTTGGGGTCCCGTGGTCGCCAACCAACGTCCTACTTATTGTGTGCTCCTGGTTGGACCTAATTGAGCATGGACAAGATCTTTCCGTGTTTTTCAAAACATGGCCTAGATCGGCGGCTCCCAAACTGTGGGTCGCAACCCCCAAAAGGACTACGGATTTCTATCTGGAAGGTCGCTGTTAATATTTGGAATCATCATCATCATCATCATCATCATCATCATTTACAGTACTCAAGAGGCCATGAAGACCCATGACAGAGAATATACATTCCATTACAAAAGATATAGAGTACAAAAGATATTCCATGAAATAAGAATGAAGAAAAAAATAAAATAAAATCAGAGGTTCAATCACATATGAGAGGCATGTTTATGGTCACAATTTCAAATATGTATTGCAAATGCTGTTACTCCTCCTTTTATCTGTACCATCACCAAGTGAAGCTGTAGGTTTCATTTCTTCCAATGTCACATCACTCCACCCAGTGCTTGGACGATGGCGGCTTCGGTGGCGTAATTGGTAGCATGATGAGATTTTATGCCCAATATCGCGGGTTCAAACCCCGCCAAAATCAGCGGATTTTTAAAAGCGTTAAAAGTCCCTCCGTATGTCTTCCTTCGGAGGGGAAATACAGTAAAGCCGGTGGTCCCATGCCATAGATTTATGGCATGAAAAAGAACCTTCCACGAACTATACTTGTGGAAACTAAAATTTGTAGGTTAATTTGATAACACTATATTAGTTCCAACGTTTGTCACCAGGTGCTGGCTGCAATGGTATCTAGTAGCTAAGTCCGCAACTAGGTGTCGTGGACGGTAGCATTTGGTAGCAAAAGTAGGAACTACTTGAAAAATTGACCGTCTGCAGTCTTTCTACCTGACTCACAGATAACACACACTAATACAGCCATCACAATTAACACCGGTTATCAGACAAATACTACACACACCCAAAGTACACGGATCTTCATAACCGTGTTGTCGCAGTCCCTAAACTAAGGAATCAACCAACCAGTCCTTGGACAGCCTATTGGGCGTTTGCCAAACAGCCGAAAGTTAAAAACTCTGTTAGTAATAGGTGCTTCTGATCTAACAACATGTCCAAGTCTCTGAAGTCATCGTTCTTTGATGGTTCTACCGTCTTCTTCTTGCTTCGTTACAGCCAACTAAGGACCACGTGATGTCAACGGTTTCTTCTGCATTTTAATGTTGGTCCAATATTCTTTCATACGTAATTAATGTTGCACCTTTCTCTCCTTTGTCCGCGCCTTCCCGGTTTTTAATTTCGGCTTAGGTTGAAAATTCGGATGTTCTTAAAGTTTTCCCTAAGTGGGCCACGCTCCTGGGTATCTTCACATGTTATCCCAATCTCCAAGAGATCTTTCTCTACTTCACTGAACCAGGCCCCCTTTGTCATTTTCTCATGGAGAAAAGGAAAAATTCGGTTGGAGAGCCGTGTTTATTTCATTCGGGTTGATGGTTCTACCAATATTTGATTTCTTTAATAGTTGGTAGAGGTCTTCCTTCTGCCTCCTATCCCATTTCCCTTCGTCCACATTGAATATGGGCCCGTATATCTTCAACACTTTCCTCTCAAAGGCACAAAAGCGTTTCTCAAGCGTTTGTGGTGTCACCCATGCCTCGCATCCATACAATAGTACTGGCTTTACTAAAGCCATATAAAGATCGATTTGGCTATTCTGTGAAATCAGACGTCATTTGTCCAAAATCGGGTAATTTTAGTTAGAGCTGCCATCCTGTGTCCCTCAAGAACATGCACCAGCCAATGCATTTGGTTCTTTAACAACGTCAGTAGTCCCTTGTCAAATGGCTGCTGAAAACGTAGTGTTTCTGTGAAAACGTCAGTAGTCCACAGCCTTTCCTCTAAGAAGGTCCGTTGTCCATGTGGACGTTGGTAGGAGGAATGGAGAAGAAAATGCTTATGATAGTGGTCCATGACATTCTGAGGTATATCAAAGGTGATGAAAATGTTATAGTAATGGGAGATTGGAATGCTGTGGTAGGAAAAGGGAGAGAAGGGAAGATAGTAGGAGATTTCGGATTAGGTGAAAGGAATGATCGAGGAAGCAGGCTGATGGAATTCTGCACCGAACATGAGTTGGTCTTAGCTAACACCTTATTCAATAACCACAATAGAAGAATATACACATGGATGAGACCAGGAGATACAGGGCGTTACCAAATCGACTTCATTATGGTCAAGCAGAGGTTTCGAAACCAGATTTTGGATTGTAAAACATATCCTGGTGCTGACATAAACTCTGACCACAATCTGGTTGTAATGAAATGCATATTAAAGTTGAAGAAACTGAAGAAAAGTCAAAAGCCAAAAAGGTGGGCAATAGACGGACTGAAAGTAAAGGATGTAAACGAAAGATTCAAGAAGAGTATAACGGAAGGACTAATGAAAAATCCTAAACGGACTTCAATTGCAGACGAATGGGCACGTTTGAAGAATGAAATAACAAAATCCGCAGAAGAAAACATTGGTAGGAAAGAAAGAATAGGTAGAAAACCGTGGATCACTCAGGATATACTAGAATTGATGGATGAAAGGCGGAAACACAAGAATCTAAGAGATGAAAAGGGGAAAGCAGAATACAGACGTCTGAGAAATGAGGTTAACAAGAAGTGCAAGGAAGCGAAAGAAGAATGGTTGAAAGAGAAATGTGCAGGTATAGAAAATTGTCTGAAATTAGGAAAAGTAGACACAGCTTATCGAAGGATTAAGAATACTTTTGGGGAAAAGAAGACTAAGTGCTGTAATATTAAGGACACAAATGGAAAGCCTCTAACAGATAGGGAAGAAAAGGTTGCGAGATGGAAAGCTTACATAGAATGCTTGTATAAGGGAAAGGAGATTGAGAATCATGTAATGGAAAGGGAGGAGGAAATTGATGAGGATGCAAAAGGAGATTTAATATTGAGATCAGAATTTGACAGAGCATTAGATGACTTAGGCAGGAACAAAGCACCAGGCATAGATGATATACCGATTGAGTTGCTACGCTGCATAGGATCTGAAGGTCTGATCGGGTTATTTCACTTGGTGTGTAGGATTTATGAGACAGGTGAGGTACCCCCTGATTTCAAGAAGAATGTTATCATCCCTATACCAAAGAAAGTGGGAGCTGACAGATGTGAAGATTTCCGTACAATCAGCTTGATTACTCATGCTTCAAAGATCCTGTCTAGAATAATTTACAAGAGGATTGAAAGCCAGATAGAGACGGAGTTGGGTGAAGACCAGTTTGGTTTCAGGAGAAATGTAGGAACAAGGGAAGCTGTACTAAGTCTTAGGCTGATTTTGGAAGGTAGAATAAGGAAAGGTAAGAGAACGTTCATGGCATTTGTAGACTTAGAAAAGGCTTTTGATAACGTTAATTGGACTAAATTGTTTGACATTTTGAAATCTATTGGAATAAAGTACAGGGATAGGAGGGTGATATACAATCTATACAGAAACCAGACAGCAGTCATTCGAGCTGAAGGACATGAGAGAGAAGCTGGTATTCAGAAAGGTGTAAGGCAAGGCTGCAACTTATCACCCATACTTTTCAATCTGTACATTGAACAAGCAATGAAGGAAATTGGAGAAAAATTTAAAGTGGGAGTGAAGATTCAAGGAGAAATAATTTCAACTCTGAGATTTGCTGATGACATCGTCATCTTGGCCGACACGCCTGAGGATTTGAATCAGTTTTTGAATGGTATGGACTCCGTCTTACAGAATGAATACATGATGAAAATTAATAAATGTAAAACAAAAATACTGGAATGCAGCCGAAATAAATCAGAAACTTCTATGGAGATCAAATTGGCAGGTGAAAAGCTGAAGGAAGTTGGAGACTTCTGTTACTTAGGAAGCAGAATAACCAGTGATGGACGAAGCAAAGAGGATATAAAAAGTAGGTTGGCTCAGGCAAGGAAAGCCTTCCTACAAAAAAGGAATCTGTTGACATCGAATATAGATTTAGGTATTAGGAAGTCATTTCTGAAAGCCTTTGTCTGGAGCGTGGCGCTCTATGGAAGTGAAACTTGGACTATTGGTGCAGCAGAAAAGAGGAGAATTGAAGCATTTGAAATGTGGTGTTACATCAGAATGATGAACATCAGATGGGTAGATAGGGTTACAAACGATGAGGTATTAAGGCGAGTGGGAGAGGAGAGATGTTTCTGGCGACTGCTAATGAAGAGAAGAGATAGGTTGGTAGGACACATACTAAGACACCCAGGAATAGCAAGCTTAGTTATGGAAGGAAGGGTCGAGGGCAAGAACTGTAGGGGTAGACCAAGGTTAGAATATGTTAAACAGATTGCCTCGGATGTAGGGTGTGGTAGCTATGTAGAGATGAAACGATTAGCTCGGGACAGGGAGGCATGGAGAGCTGCATCAAACCAGTCAAAAGACTGAAGACTCAAACAACAACAGTGGTCCATGTGTTGATGATGATGACATCAGCAGTGGATGTGAAGATTGAGTAAAGTGTTGGGCTACCACATGTTTTGTTGGCGTTATAAGAGTAAATAACATGGTTTGTTCAATTAATTTATTCATAATAATAATAATAATAATATGATTTATTTGGCAGATGCTAGCAACAACAAAAAATGTTCATTGTATATCGGAGTAATAATGATATTATACATGATTCCAGAAATCTGCACTAAAACTTTAGCTGGTTTCCTTCATATATTTGGAACTTTTCAAGTAAAAAAGTCAGCTGTCCAAATGAATTTTTGCTCCCATTATGCAAATATTGTGCACTTTGTGCAAACAACATGCTGAACATAATCTAATAACTAAGGCCAATGCTCATAAAAATTACCAAAACTGAATACCAATAACTGTTGATGCTGTACACTTTTTTCGTGTTTCTCGCAATTCAGTATTCATGACAACTGACGTGTTTACTAAGAACCCCTCGCTTGTTAAGACTGTAAACGACACGATTTGCATTCATAATCCTCTGTTGTATCTCCTTAATCTCGCTTTTTCTGGATAGTATTGAGCCCAGATACTTGAAATTAATAATACATTATTATAACAATGGGAAAATAGAAGTCAGTCAACTATTATATATTACATTATACAGAATCATGTTTTATATTTACCGCGGGGCACTACAGCCGATAAATGGTCTATATCTACCATGCGAACGCTGCCCAGCCATTTGGACTGCTTATTATGGGGTGACTCGTGGTCAGCGCGTTGGGTCCCCTCATCCGTTTATCTTGGTCTCCGTGACAGGGGCGCTGTCTCACTGTCGGACAGCTACTCAATTGAATCGATTATTTCAGAAAGCAGTCAAGTGACAAAAAATGTAAACAAGTAGTTCCGTGAAGAACTATACAGCCTATTTTCATATATCCTGCTCATGTTAATGTATGTATCAACATACAAAATTTCACTTTAATTGCTCTAACAGATTCGTAGATATTGAGAACCGTCTAAATATTTCATATGGGCGCCAGGATGGATTTTTATTTTTGTACTATTACATTAAGATTATTGTGTACGTGTGGTATTCAAACTTCAATCGCATGATTAGAACACAAGAAGTAAAAACGAGATTTCAAAAGTACGCACACCAGCCATCTTGTGATTATGCAAACAATTGAAATAAATTACATGCCAGTGGATCAACATTTGTATAAGCATTTAACGTGCAACGTTTCACGGCACTCGGATAGTTAATTCGCGAGAAACGTCATAGCCTCTATGAACATAAAAAAACAGTTTGGTTGCTGTAAAAGATTCATAGATATTGAGAACCGTCTAAATATTTCGGAAGCTCGCCATTTAGGATTGTTATATGTACCATTCAAGGACAATTATTGCCTAGTTTCATTATTCAAACTTTCAAACTTTCGCATGATTACGACACAAGAATAAAAACTTAATTTTAAAATTTCGCACAGCCGCCATCTTGAGGTTATGTAAACAATTGAATTAAATTAGATGGCAGTGCATTACAATCTGCAAAATCATTTACTGTATCATATTTCACTGCGCTCAGAGAGTTAAATCACGAGAAAAGTCTATAAAAATATTTCAAATTCGCTTGGTCGCCATGTTCGTTTTGTACTTTACAGGTTTATGAAATATAGATAGGTAAACTTGTATCAGTACCCTTTATCACCGTACAAAATTGCATGATGATATCTGTAATAGTTTCGGAGATATAGAATGTCAGTGAAATATTTCGCACAGCCGCCATTTTGAGGTTATGTAAACAATTGAACTAAATTAGACACCAGTGCATTACAATGTGTGTAAACATTTGCTGTACCAAGTTTCATTACGTTTGGACAGTTAAATCGCGAGAAATGTCCAATTAAAAGTCTCATTTTCGCTTGACGCCTTGTTGGTTTTGTAGTCACCAGGATTTTGAAAGTCTCATAGATGAACTTCTAGTATTGCCCTTTATCACCGAACACAATTTCAGGGCGATATCGGTAATAGTTTCGGAGATATTGAATGCTAGTGAAATATTTCGCACAGCCGCCATGTTGGATTGGTGAGACGTAACAAAATTTGAAGGGCACGGTCGAGGTCGCCGAGATTAGTGCTATGAACTTACCGAGTTTCATTGAAATTTCTCCAGCCGTTTAGATTTTATTAGGGACACACACACACATCTCTCTCACACACACACACACACACACACACTCACACACGGATAAAAGGTGATCTCATAAGCCTATTTTTTCAAAATTGAAAATAGGCTAAAAATGAGTTACTGTCAGATTGAACTATAAGAAGGGAAGAGAAGGAGAGCTTCAACAACTTCTGCAGCCAGTAACAAGCCGAACAACGCACAATGTAAACGACAACAAATAGGCACATACAAAGACACGACACCAGGCCCCTGCCTCCCATCTAGAGAAGAAGATGTAAAGCCAAGTGAAATGTAGTGTAGTGAAGTGTAACAAGTGGAGTAAAAACTTGTACTCAACTCCTTAGGACTTGCTCGCCTAACGAGTTTGGTTGGTTGGTTCTTAAGTTTAGGGGCTGCGACAACGCGATCATGTAGCCCCGTGTATTTTGGGTGTGTGTAGAATCTGTCTGATAACCGGTGTTAATTGTGATGACTGCATTATTGTGTGTTATCTGTTTTTTTAAATTTAAGTACTGCAACTTATAATTTTTCAAATAGTTCCTACTTTTGCCGCCAAGCGCCACCGTCAACGACTACTACGCCAAGTTTAGAACGTAGCTACCAGACGCCACAGTAGTCGGCTCTTGGCAACGAACGTAGAGACCTAAGAGCGTTGTTTATATTCTTAACCTATCCAAGCAGGTGCAATTAGTGGAAGGTTCTTTAACATGCCATAAATCTATGATATGGGACCGCCATCTTTACTTCCCCTCCGAAGGAAGGCATACTGAGGGATTTTTAACGCTCTTAAAAAATCCGACGGCTTCGGCCGGGTTTGAACCCGCTATCTCAGGCATAGAAGCTCAGCATGCTACCGACTAAGCCACCGAAGCCGCCCTAACGAGTTTAAACAAGAACACGTCCCTGCTCGCAGGAGGCCTTTGCCCTTAAGGCTATATTTATTTATTTATTTATTTATTTATTTATGTTACTAGGAGGGTATACGCATTTATTAGTGCTGAAACCAGACAAGAAACGTCCTCCTATAATGGTCAAGCGTTACATTGAATTTCATATTTAGTTCAAAAACCAGTTAAATGACACCGCTTCGTTGGTTTCTGCAGTAAACTGCTTGGTGCATTTGTGATGCGCCGCACCTTGCCGGTTGGCACTGCTGCTCTGGATCCAGAATCTTTACTGAAAAGAGATCTTGCTCCAGTCTTACCCACCCAGATGGCCTACCCTTCAGGAAAAGTAAGTTTATACATACGATTTATTAGGCATACTTATCAAATTATTAGTTCGAGTTACATGTAACAACATTCTTTGAATCAAAAGCGTATACAAATTCTAAAATATTGTATTATAGCCTGAATATTTATGAACACTGTTGGTCAGAGCTCTACGTTATTCTATTTCTATTAACTGTATTCGCCAACTGCTGAGTGTCTACCGTGTTTCCCTTCACTCTATCAATTGACTAATTAAAATATTGTCTTTTCCCACAAATAGGCCTATGTGTTTAATGACGAAATGCTTCCAAAATTCGAGAATTATACCATAAAAATATGTTTGCAGCACTCGTTTATTGCAGAAACAAGTTAAGAGGAAAATTTTTCGGATTTTATTACAATAAAGTTAATGCGCACAAAATATTTTTCCTTAGATAAAAATTATTCAAAGATGTAATACTTTCAAGCTAAAATATTAAAACCACTACCAAACCATCTAGTCTGATGCTAGACAGTTATTTTCATTTTCCCACAATTAACAGACTTGGCGCTTGACTGGTTTCTGAAATAATCGATTCAATTGACCTCGCGAGGCAGAGAGTACCCCGTTCCAGCCCTTGCTTCTGTTTTTATTTAAGAAACATATACATTGTAAGTAATTGTACTACAATTTCACAGTCATGTAGGCCTATACATTTTGGTTGGTTGGTTCTTAACTTTAGGGGCTGCGAAAACGCGGTCATGTAGCCCCGTGTACTTTGGGTGTGTGTAGAATCTGTCTGATAACCGGTGTTAATTGTGATGACTGTATTAGTGTGTTATCTGTTTTTTCTTTTAAATTTAAGTACTGCAACATAGAATTTTTCAAATAGTTCCTACTTTTTCCGCCAAGCGCCACCGTCAACGACTACTAGGCCAAGTTCAGAACTTAGCTACTAGACACCACAGCAGTCGGCTCTTGGCAACGAACGTAGAAACCTAAGAGCGTTGTTTACATTCTTAACCTATCAAATTTAGTTTCACACAGGTGCAATTAGTGGAAGGTTTTTTAACATGCCATAAACCTATGACATGGGACCGCCGGCTTTACTTCCCCTCCGAGGGAAGGCATACTGAGGGATTTTAACGCTCTTAAAAAATCCGACGGCTTCGGCCAGGTTTGAACCCGCTATCTTGGGCATAGAAGCTCAGCATTCTACCAACTACGCCACCGAAATGTAAACGGTTCAGTGTTATCATTCTGTAGCCTACACCAGAATGATTAGTGACAAGTATGAGTTTATGTAGAAGATTAAGGCTTTCACGGCCCGGATTACTATTCAAATAATTCTTGGTTTTTGTGCTAATGCCGTGTGAACTTAAATTAAATACCACCAGACGTTTCGAAGGAACCTCTCCTCCTTTTTCAATGGAATTAAACAATGTGGCCAAAGAAAGTATATCAATTTTTGTTATATTTTATTTAGTCGATTTACCCTCTAGGTTGGTGGTTCCCACGGACTCTGCGAGGGAACTCACCACTACCGCCTCTACGGGCAGTGTCCTGGAGCTTGGAACATCTGGTCGGGATGGATACAACTGGGGAGATGTGATCAGCACGTCGCCCAGGCGGCCTCACCTGCAAAGAGAACAGGGGCCTTATGAGGGGAGGGAGTGGAAGGTTAGGATGGATAGGCAAGGAAGAGGGAAGGAGGCGGCCGTGGCCTTGCTGTAGGTACTGTAACCGTAATCCACGTGGTCTTACCTGTTGCAATCCGATGGAAAAGCTGGATCGTAGATTCTAGAAGTTCCCGGCTGAAATGACCTCTGAAAAACCTACCAACTAGGATCAACCAGGGATCAGGATACGTCGATATTAAAGAATGCGGTACGAAGATGCCAGTGGTGTATAAAATTACGATGAAACAAAGCTCAAAAGAACTCGAACAAGAGACTCTAAAATAAAATAAAAATATCTCGGGCGTTAAGTTTAAGCAAACTCAAGAAAAACTGCCCACTGGTCCTCCTAACGCACTCCCCTTTTCTGATATAAAACACCAGTCGTTCTAAGATTCTTTTAAAATTAAATTCAATTTATTGACTGATTAATGATGAATGTCCGTCAACTAGACACAAAATTAAAGAAAAGCTTCTTTAGATCAAATGATGAAAAATGTAGTTTTAAATAAATGCCTACAATAAGGCCCCATCTTACTGTTCATATCATCCGCTGAACAAATAACAAGAAAAATACAATATTACATTATGTACTGATGTTATACCCTTATTAAAGATTTATACATATTTTACATTTTATATACAAGTTACATCCTCAATTAGGATTTTGTTCTAAACGCTGCCTATCTTCATTTAATTTTACAAGTATGTTTCATGGTTATCATTTTCTTAATTCGTTGAATTCAACAATCAATTAAGATAATCGAATAGTGTTACAAGTTGTGAAAATAGTTTATTAACTATTTATATGCTTCAAAGAATGCAGTATATTTTTACTAAAATTACTGAAATATCACATGTATTATGTTGCATGAATTAGTTAAAGTTGTTCGAGAAGTAGCTGTGTTACTTAAATATGGGTGTCATGATATAGACAATTTATCTCCGGCAAATCCTACTAGACAAGAATAAAACATAGGGCAACTTGAATAAAACAAGCATATAAGAAAAACATTCGTGATTCCAATTCACGATAACTGCAACATCATATCCAAAAAAGTGATAGCTCAAAAGCTAATTTCACTCTTACTTAAACGCAATGACAACGTTAACGTCTTCTCAAAAGACTACAAGAACAATATCCAGCATTAATATTGACCATCCAATGATGTCAAATATTCGCTTCACTAACACAATAAATCGTATGCACAAAATTGCAATACCACAATTCAGCTTTCCAAAGCTGTCAAGAATTAATCCCATACGTTATTAAACTTAAAACCTTTCAGAAATTGCTTTGAAAATATCATGCCCCATCATAGACGAATATAGAAATGCCACAGATTACTTCTTTTCTAACTTCATTAAACAAGAAGCAACAATTTGTTAGATAAATTGCATTATCTATTCCCATAAATTATCGTCGTTTAAATCTACGACAAATTCTGTTATACAAGTTTGAACTGTTAAATTTAGTTCACAATTTCAATATATTTATATATATTTATTTATTTCCATAAAGACTTATATATGCGAGAAAAACTTGTAAATAGACACTAGCAAAAATAGTCGTTTCAGTTTCGCCTATCCAAACTCGAAAAATGGCTCAACTACTCAGAAGAAAACACGTGAGACTTACACCATGGAAAGGAGTCTATTATCATATCAATAGATACACGCAAACCATTAAATCAAACGATGATCTATCCAAGAGTCTTCCCAAAAACGAATTGAAATAACACAAGCAAAAACTGAACGAATAAAAATATTATATTTAAAGAAAAATCTTTAATAAATAAAAAAATATGAAAGTAGGCTGCAAATGCTTTGGCAATCAATTCACAATTGTTTTCGCTGGACGATTTCCATAAATCCATAACCATGGAAAATAACGATGAAAATGCACTATCATTTCTAAAAGAAAGAATTTCTACTAGAATGTCATAAGTCCAAACGAATAGTATCACTGAAATATTTTTGGAATAGTTCAAGTGCACGAGTGTGTTGCCATCTTCTTCCTAATTGCTATTCTTATACAAAGATATCGTCGTCTTGGTCCTAATTATGCTGCAGATATCTTCTCAACAAAATTGAATGCTTGGTTTTATTTCCAAAATGTTCAAAATAAAAGCAACAAAGTAATGCTCTAAATAGCATCACGTTTACTGTTAACTACACAATAAATTGCACTCTCCGACAGAAATGATAAAAAAGAACCAGATCTAGTCTTCGAATGAATTTCATACTAATTAATAAAATATTGGTGAAAAGAATCGAACTAAAAGTGACAAGGTCTACTGTCTACAAGAGAAGAAAAGTTTTCCAGCTACCTTGGGCGAAGTTCTGGTTGAGAGTGAAGAAAGTATAGGAATATACATTCCTTTCAGGAACTGAACCACCATCCCTGAGTAGTTCATGGCTGGAGCTGCAAATCGCCGAACCAACTTCCTCCTAGCTCGAAAACTACTGGCTACGAAACGGAGTTCCTGCATATCGCTTGCACAAGGCTCCCTCGACGTTATCAGTAAAGTAGTTTCCTTTCTTTGGAGTTGTTTCTTCATTCTTGGCTACTTTAAAATCACTGGATCAGAACTAACGTTCCCCAACATTTCTTTCTCTTCATTTTAGAGTTCATAAGGATGTCACTCCAAATGATCAACTCTGCTATTGCATTACATTCCTGCACGATATGTTTAGCACATCATTACTCCAACAGCTAGTTTCTCACAAGAAAATCCAGTCATAATGTTCTTGATAAAATGCTTTCCTGCATTTCAAATAAATACGTATTAGATTTCCTCATCGAGTCTGTATTAACAAGTCTATGCGTTGGCTAAGCTCACTCGTTCAAACCGCTTCGCGAGTAGCGAACACTCGTAATACCGCGTGATAAACGGAACTTCCTTCTTACAGCGATAACCTGTGCACTGCATAAATCACTGGACTCAAGTGTCTGTCGTTTTAAAACTGCTCATTCAAGACCCAGCTGGTAGTCTACCCAAGATGCATCACTCCTGTATCGAGGTGGACAATCGAACCCAGTCGATTATCGCGACATATATGCATCATCTAGTTGCAGGACCAAGTCCGTGAGCATGAGCTGTGCACGTGATCAAGAGTGTGGCGGGATTGCCTATCCATCTCCTTAGTGCATAACAAGCATACTGCGTTTCAATCCTGCACTTCACAGTAATGCCAAGCAATAAATCAAAATACGTCTCGCTGTCGTATCAGGGTTTCAAATAAATAGCAAAATACTGTCTCATCCTCCTCCCAACCTAGCTAATAAAAGTGTGCGAATATTTTTTTACACCATTCTAGGTATTCGTCAATGAACAGAATTTTGCGTTTATTCCACTTTCTTGAAGTACTTTCTGAGGTTCTTCGCATTAAATTTTCCTATTTCCTCGTTCGTATAGATGTCTAAGACTTGGTAACTATTGTTCCCGTACACTCTGCCTACCTTGTAGGGAACAATGTACAGGCTACTGAACGTTGTGTAAATCTTCCTCGCTGCATCAGTTTTAGTAGATTTACGTACAAGAACTAAGTCATTAGTTTCTAGAGGTGGGTTGTAGCGCTTTCCTTCATTTCTTTTCTGCCTTTTTTCCGCCGCATCCATCAGGCTTTCTCGGGCATTATCCACCCTTTCCTGCTCTGACGGTTCAGTATCTTTGGTTAAGAACTGTGTTATTTCATCCCAAGCTCTTTCTGGCTTTGCGTTATGATGAACTAACACTGGAATATCTCTCAGACTTTCATGATATGTCGTATTTAAGCATGTCTCCATCAGAGGTACATATTTTACCCAACTAGGATGATCTTGAGGGCAGTATAAACGTGCAAACTTTGCAACCTCTGACATTAGACGTTCCGAACTGTTGGACTCAGGATATCTGATTCTGGAGAATACGTGACGTATTCCAAATCTCTCCATAGCGACTTTGAATTCATGGGAAGTAAACTGTGACCCATGGTCTGAAAGAATTGTTTCTGGTCTTCCGGCTTTTCTGAATACACTCTTGGTTAAGCGACTTATAACTTGTGTTGCTGTTGCGTTCTGCAAGGGGTCTAGGGTGACGAATTTCGAAAACACATCAACGGTAACAAGTAGAAACTGGTTACCCCTGGCGCCTTTTGGACAAGGACCAAACAGGTCACAAGCCATCAATTCACGTGGTTTATAAGGAATAATAGCTCTCGGCTCCTCCTTAGATAATGCCGAAGGGTATTTGCTCCGCTGGCAACGGTCACAAGACCTAATAATCCTCGCAACGGACTGACGCAATTTAGACCAATAGAACGTCTCCTGAAGTGTTTTCATGGTTTTATCCAGGCCACCATGGCCGATACTATTGTGTGTTAACCAGATCAAAGGTACAGTCAATTTGGGAGGCACTACTATTCTAAGTTTGTTCTTGTGCTTGTCCACATATTTACACACAACTTCTCCACAGAGAGCGAATCTGTCAGAACATCTCCTAGTTGCCTGATAATCCTCATCCGAGTCATCCATATGGCCCTTTAAATATCTGTACATGTTCCTAATTGGAGTGTGTCTCTTCTGTGACACAGCTAACTTGCGTAGCTTTTCCAGGGTTGCCACATCTCCCTCCTCCAATTGTACCAAGTTTACTGCTAATTTATTAGAAGGGTTTCTCGAAAGAGCATCAGCAAGAAGGTTGTCCTTGCCTGGCTGATGTCTGATGGTGGCGTTAAACTGCTGTATAAACAGCGTCCACCTCGTCAGACGATCAGAAGACAAATCGGACTGAAGCATGAACTGCAGAGCTCTGTGATCTGTAATTATTACTATTTGATGACCTAGAAGTATTTTTTTCCATTTCTGCAAAGCTGAGACAAATGCCAGAGCTTCAAGCTCTGTAGTGAAATAATTCTCCTCATGAGGTCTTAATTTCCTGCTGTAAAAATCAATGTAGTGTTTATTCCCCTGTTCATCCTTCTGATACAGGACCGCGCTTAAACCTACTCTGGAGGCGTCAGATTCAATATAAAAAGTGCGGCTGAATTCCGGATACTCTAACTTAATGCATTCCTTCAGCATAGTCTTCGCATTCTCGAAGGCCTGCTCAGTTAAGTCCGTCCACTTCCACCGATTATTTTTCTTCAGCAGTTCATATAACGGTGCCATGGTCACTGAGTATCCTGGGCAGTGACTACTCAAAAATTGGCACATCCCAAGGAATTGGCGTAGGTGCTTGATTCTTTTTGGCCTAGGGAATTTTGCAATTTCCTCAATCTTCTTAAGATTGGGATGATAACCGTATTGATCTATGGTATGGCCTAGGAAATTTATACGTTCCTTCATGAAGTGACATTTATTGTAGTTGACCTTGATATTTGCCTCTCGGAGCTCTAGGAATAACTTCCTAAGTTCTTTCAGGTGTTCTTCAACATTTCTTGAAGCGATGATGAGATCGTCAATGTAGCATGTGACGCTGCGTTTGACTTCGTCAGAAAGCTTACTGTCGAGAGCCCTAATGAGCGCTGGACCGCTATTAATCATACCGAACGGTACGCGACAAAACACGAAGGTTGTTTGGTCAAACAGGAACCCTGTGTACTGCCTGCTGTCCTCGGTAAGTTCTACTTGATAAAAAGATGCTGTTAAATCGAGTACGCTGAAACATGCCTTGCCTTTAAATTTCCGTAACAAATCTCTGATTTTGGGAGGTCGGTCCATTTCTAAAAATATCCGGGAATTTATTTTCCTAGCGTCTAAACATAGACGAAGCTCTCCATTGCTTTTCTTTACCACTGTAATAGGATTTAAGTAGGAAGAGGCTTGTTTCTTATTTATTCCCTCTGCTTCCATTCTCTTAATGATCTCCCTGACCTCTTCATAATACTTATCCGGAATGGGATACAATTTGGCCTGGTATGGAGTATCATCGTTTAATCTAATCTGATACTTGAAGTTTTTAATTAGACCTGGCTTATCATCGAAGATATCTGTAAACTCCTCGATCAAGTCTTTGAATTCTTTTTCTTTTTCTTCAAATCCCTCGACGTAAAGTGCATAATGCTCTCTTTCTTGCTCGGCCTGATTTATTATATTTTCTAAAACTTCTTCCCTGATCAAATTTTCCACATCCTCATTGGAATCAATATTTTCATGTACTATCTTCCTAATAGTTTTCTCTGGGAACCTGATAATTCTCCTGTCCATGTCAATGGTAATTCTGGCACGGGTAATAAAGTCAATCCCTAGGATTATTTCAAAATTGATATTTTTGAGCACCACAAAAATATGTTCAAAACATCTTTCATTTATACTGAACTTCAGCTGGACTTGTAATTTGCATTTCATCGATTTATCTTGAAATTGTCCTCTCACTTTGATCGATGAAGCTGGCAATGTGGTAAATTGTTGTTCCTTTTCTAATTTCAAAAAGCAATCTTCGGGCATGATTGAAATGACCGCTCCCGTGTCTATAAGAGACCTGCAATGATGATTGCCCACAGAGATTTCAATTATAGGCAATTCAGCACGTTCATTCACAATTCCTTCCATTTCTTCGAATAACAAATCTTCGTCCGTGACCTCATAAACATCTTGTATAATTATGTCAAATGGAGACGGCTGGCTGTTTAATCCTTCCGGGATTTCAAAATTGGCGTTTTTTTTCCTGTGAACCCCTTTCATTATCACTAGTGTGATGGCTAGTGTTAGGTTCTGGCTCACTTTCTGTGTCCCTTCGATCCTTCCTTTCTTCACGCCTATCCATGTCCTTTCTAGACTGTTCTCTATTTTCCTGGTTATGATAGTTTTTGTCTCGATAGTTTTTATATCTGGCAAACCCTTGTTGACCTCTATTTTGTTGCTGATACTGGACTTGTCTATCCCTATTATCATAGTATCGGTTATTGTTCTGATAACCTCGATACCTGTTATTCCTAGGTTGGTATTGTTCTCTTTCCTGATTTCCATTCATGTACCTGTCATTCCTATTTCTACTTTCGTAAGGTTTATATCTTTCTTGAATACGATCGGTTTGGTTAGGTCTATTCCGGTCTCGATCGTATCTCTGTTGGTAGTTTCCATATGGTCGTTGGTTGTTTCTATCTTCAAATCTTCGACTATACGTTCTACTGTTCCTCATCGGACCTTCCCATCTAGATCCTGTCCTATTTCACCTTTCTGTTTGTTGAGTTTGATCAACGACTACCGCGTTCACGGCCTTAGTTTCCGTCCTTGCGCTTTTGACTATGGTAGGCGACATAGAAGTATGGTCTAGCCTACGCAGCAAGTCGTCCATTGCCGCTAAATCCTCTACGCCTGATGAGATTAAATTCCTTCTAACTTCCACCGGTAACTGGCGTGAAATTGTCTCAAGAATTTCCTCCTCTCTCAATGGGGGGTGAAGATATCTAAGGCGGGCTAACTGAGATGTGAAGAATTCAGAATAACTGGTAGGTCCAGTACTACTATATTTCCTTGAATAGACTTCCGCCCTCACTGCGTGTTGTATCTCTATCGACCAGAATCTTTTAATAAATGCTTCCGAAAACTGTTCGAAGTTATCGAAAGTATATCGGAAAGCTCGGAACCAATTTAACGGTGCATCTGCCAGATGCTTCTCAACAATCCGCAGTTCTCTGTCTCTTGCAACATGATGTTCCGCAAAGTGATCTTGTAGATTTCTAGTGAATTCTATAGGAGTCAAACCCTCCGTATTTGAAAACTTCTTAATTTTCTCCTCGTAATTCCTCACTATCATGACATTAGATCTGTCATTAGGCGTTGATATCCTAAAATCTCTGGGATTTATTTCTGACGTAGCTTCATTCGGGATCTCTGATCTAGCATGACTCTGTTCTGATTCATGTGCCTTATTCATCCTCGCTAAATAGTTTCTAGCTGGCGTTGTGGTATCCATCCTGTCCCTTAAATGGTGTACCTTTCCTTCTCCATCGGAATTTATAGGTTTCCCCAACGTTTCCAATTGTGACTTGATTTCCGTTCTTAATTTATTTATGTCTATATGATCCATTAACCTGAACGTTTGAAACTCTTGTCTAATCTCGTTTAATTCTGATGTTTTCATTTCACGCTCTGAGTTTAGATCTATCTTAACTTGGTCTACTTTCAGAATTACGCCTTTAATCTGCGTTTCTAAATCCTCCCTAAGAACAGTAACGCTTTCGACCTGCATAGTCTGAACTGAATCGATTCGTTTATCAGTGTCTATTCTAGCCTGGGAAATATCTTGGTTAAGTCTTAATTCTGTTCTGTTAACCTCTAATTCAAAATCTGACTTAATGCTTTTAATGACATCTTCATTTATTTTTGTGATTTCCCCCATTAAGATGGTCACTTGATCATTAACAATGGCCTTGAGATCGATATCAATATCTTTTCTCAAGACTTTGTTGTGATCTTCAACCTTTTCTTTAAGTTGGGCCATATCACCCTCTAATTTGGTTAGAGTTTCTTGCGTTGCACTTGCTTCGTTTGAAAACTGCAATTGCAATGCATCTAAACTAATTTTATTTTCTTTCTGATTACTATCTAGTTCCGATTTAATATTTCTAACATCCTCCTTTATGGTAGAAATACTAGCTCGTATACCAGTTACAATGCCTTCTGTTAGGTTAATTTTAGCCTGAGTGGCATCTATTTTACCTTGCATTGCAGTAATATCAACTTGAGCTGAATCAATTTTACTTTCTGTTGAATTTATTTTACTCTGCATTGCATCTAATTTGCCTTCAGCTGACTCTATTTTACTTTCTGTTGAATTTATTTTTACTTCTAATGATGCAACATTAGATCTAACATGGCTAACTTCTACATTAATGTTACTGATGTCAAGTTGAACAAGCCTGACATCGGCTGTCACACTGTCTATGCCTGTTTCTATATCCTCTATATTTTCTTTTATTTCTTTAGTTTTAGCTGAAATCTTGCGATTACTATCTTGAAGATATTTGAGGGACAAGTGCATTTGACTCATGTCTGCCTTCAAATTCTCCCCTACAGATTCCTGAACACCTACAGATTCCTGAACTAATTCAGTATTCTTATTGACAATGGAGTTGATATTGTCAAAACTAGTTTGGCAATTACTCCTTATCTCAGCTAATTCATTGGCGTGAGTGCCCATCTTCTCCTGCATTGCCATCAACATATTGGCAATGTCCTCTTTTGACACAGCTGTCATGGTAAATACAATTATAGAAAACACAGGAATGCAATACATAAATAGCAGAATTGACACATTTAGAAAAACCCTTTTCACCAATACTAGCATTGAATTTTGTTTTGCTTCTAAACTTATTATATAAATTAAGTCTATAAGAAAATAGGAGGAATGCAACGACGGTGATTTCTATTAGAAAACGGTTTAAATTAAAGTTGAAATGATTAATTATTTATTTTATTATTAAAGAAAGTGATTCTATTATTACAGATGATCTACAAATAATCATCGCCGGTAACTAACACGAAATGGCCGACAAGCATGGAGTGAAAAATGGCCCCATGTCATGTCCCATCTGACCACGCTGATCCATAAAAATTTCCTAGAAATCTCTTTTATGGTCATGTCGTAATCAATCAAATTACTTTTTACTAGGCACGCACAAAACAAATATATTTAAGTAATGGCGATAATTCTATCTGTATGCCAGGTAGATTGAGTAAACTCATCTTCACGATTTGAAGAAACGTGAATTCCCAACGAATTCGACGTGTATAATCGTAGCAGTGCCAAAGAAAATTTTGCTAACGACTACATCGTTCGAAAACTGCTAAACTCAATAATCTCATAAAAATGGATTCTCACACATGGGTTTAGCATTGGAGAAATCGAGAATGCCAATTCGATAGCCCCATAGATTGGGTCGCCATATATAGATGTACCCGTAATCCACGTGGTCTTACCTGTTGCAATCCGATGGAAAAGCTGGATCGTAGATTCTAGAAGTTCCCGGCTGAAATGACCTCTGAAAAACCTACCAACTAGGATCAACCAGGGATCAGGATACGTCGATATTAAAGAATGCGGTACGAAGATGCCAGTGGTGTATAAAATTACGATGAAACAAGGCTCAAAAGAACTCGAACAAGAGACTCTAAAATAAAATAAAAATATCTCGGGCGTTAAGTTTAAGCAAACTCAAGAAAAACTGCCCACTGGTCCTCCTAACGCACTCCCCTTTTCTGATATAAAACACCAGTCGTTCTAAGATTCTTTTAAAATTAAATTCAATTTATTGACTGATTAATGATGAATGTCCGTCAACTAGACACAAAATTAAAGAAAAGCTTCTTTAGATCAAATGATGAAAAATGTAGTTTTAAATAAATGCCTACAATAAGGCCCCATCTTACCGTTCATATCATCCGCTGAACAAATAACAAGAAAAATACAATATTACATTATGTACTGATGTTATACCCTTATTAAAGATTTATACATATTTTACATTTTATATACAAGTTACATCCTCAATTAGGATTTTGTTCTAAACGCTGCCTATCTTCATTTAATTTTACAAGTATGTTTCATGGTTATCATTTTCTTAATTCGTTGAATTCAACAATCAATTAAGATAATCGAATAGTGTTACAAGTTGTGAAAATAGTTTATTAACTATTTATATGCTTCAAAGAATGCAGTATATTTTTACTAAAATTACTGAAATATCACATGTATTATGTTGCATGAATTAGTTAAAGTTGTTCGAGAAGTAGCTGTGTTACTTAAATATGGGTGTCATGATATAGATAATTTATCTCCGGCAAATCCTACTAGACAGGAATAAAACGTAGGGCAACTTGAATAAAACAAGCGTATAAGAAAAACATTCGTGATTCCAATTCACGATAACTGCAACATCATATCCAAAAAAGTGATAGCTCAAAAGCTAATTTCACTCTTACTAAAACGCAATGACAACGTTAACGTCTTCTCAAAAGACTACAAGAACAATATCCAGCATTAATATTGACCATCCAATGATGTCAAATATTCGCTTCACTAACACAATAAATCGTATGCACAAAATTGCAATACCACAATTCAGCTTTCCAAAGCTGTCAAGAATTAATCCCGTACGTTATTAAACTTAAAACCTTTCAGAAATTGCTTTGAAAATATCATGCCCCATCATAGACGAATATAGAAATGCCACAGATTACTTCTTTTCTAACTTCATTAAACAAGAAGCAACAATTTGTTAGATAAATTGCATTATCTATTCCCATAAATTATCGTCGTTTAAATCTACGACAAATTCTGTTATACAAGTTTGAACTGTTAAATTTAGTTCACAATTCCAATATATTTATATATATTTATTTATTTCCATAAAGACTTATATATGAGAGAAAAACTTGTAAATAGACACTAGCAAAAATAGTCGTTTCAGTTTCGCCTATCCAAACTCGAAAAATGGCTCAACTACTCAGAAGAAAACACGTGAGACTTACACCATGGAAAGGAGTCTATTATCATATCAATAGATACACGCAAACCATTAAATCAAACGATGATCTATCCAAGAGTCTTCCCAAAAACGAATTGAAATAACACAAGCAAAAACTGAACGAATAAAAATATTATATTTAAAGAAAAATCTTTAATCAAAAAAAAATATGAAAGTAGGCTGCAAATGCTTTGGCAATCAATTCACAATTGTTTTCGCTGGACGATTTCCATAAATCCATAACCATGGAAAATAACGATGAAAATGCACTATCATTTCTAAAAGAAAGAATTTCTACTAGAATGTCATAAGTCCAAACGAATAGTATCACTGAAATATTTTTGGAATAGTTCAAGTGCACGAGTGTGTTGCCATCTCCTTCCTAATTGCTATTCTTATACAAAGATATCGTCGTCTTGGTCCTAATTATGCTGCAGATATCTTCTCAACAAAATTGAATGCTTGGTTTTATTTCCAAAATGTTCAAAATAAAAGCAACAAAGTAATGCTCTAAATAGCATCACGTTTACTGTTAACTACACAATAAATTGCACTCTCCGACAGATATGATAAAAAGAACCAGATCTAGACTTCGAATGAATTTCATACTAATTAATAAAATATTGGTGAAAAGAATCGAACTAAAAGTGACAAGGTCTACTGTCTACGAGAGAAGAAAAGTTTTCCAGCTACCTTGGGCGAAGTTCTGGTTGAGAGTGAAGAAAGTATAGGAATATACATTCCTTTCAGGAACTGAACCACCATCCCTGAGTAGTTCATGGCTGGAGCTGCAAATCGCCGAACCAACTTCCTCCTAGCTCGAAAACTACTGGCTACGAAACGGAGTTCCTGCATATCGCTTGCACAAGGCTCCCTCGACGTTATCAGTAAAGTAGTTTCCTTTCTTTGGAGTTGTTTCTTCATTCTTGGCTACTTTAAAATCACTGGATCAGAACTAACGATCCCCAACATTTCTTTCTCTTCATTTTAGAGTTCATAAGGATGTCACTCCAAATGATCAACTCTGCTATTGCATTACATTCCTGCACGATATGTTTAGCACATCATTACTCCAACAGCTAGTTTCTCACAAGAAAATCCAGTCATAATGTTCTTGATAATAATGCTTTCCTGCATTTCAAATAAATACGTATTAGATTTCCTCATCGAGTCTGTATTAACAAGTCTATGCGTTGGCTAAACTCACTCGTTCAAACCGCTCCGCGAGTAGCGAACACTCGTAATACCGCGTGATAAACGGAACTTCCTTCTTACAGCGATAACCTGTGCACTGCATAAATCACTGGACTCAAGTGTCTGTCGTTTCAAAACTGCTCATTCAAGACCCAGCTGGTAGTCTACCCAAGATGCATCACTCCTGTATCGAGGTGGACAATCGAACCCAGTCGATTATCGCGACATATATGCATCATCTAGTTGCAGGACCAAGTCCGTGAGCATGAGCTGTGCACGTGATCAAGAGTGTGGCGGGATTGCCTATCCATCTCCTTAGTGCATAACAAGCATACTGCGTCTCAATGCACTTCACGGTAATGCCAAGCAATAAATCAAAATACGTCTCGCTGTCGTATCAGGGTTTCAAATAAATAGCAAAATACTGTCTCAGTACCATCCCGGCATTTGCCCGAAGACGAAGTGGGAAACCACGGAAAACCACTTCGAGGATGGCTGAGGTGGGAATCGAACCCCCTCTACTCATTTGTACCACCCGAGGCTGAGTAGACCCCGTTCCAGTCCTCATACCACTTTTCAAATTTCGTGGCAGAGCTGGGAATCGAACCCAGGACCTCCGGCGCGGCAGCTAACCATGCTGACCGCTACGCTACGGAGGCGACAAGTATATCAATGATATTACAAAAAAAACGAGTCTTACAGTAATCGCATATGATGTGTAACATCTGACATATTAGACACCTCACGTGAAATTGTTGATACACCGGTATTTTATACTATTATTGGCACAAATATTCATCTATTGTAAAAGGGAGTGTTTTACAGATATTGTAGTTTAAAATACGGAACTCATTTTATTAGATGATTTGTAGCTTCCGCCAGCACTAGCCTAAATAAAGAATACGATATGGATCAACTAGATTACCGATAATAGACACGACACCGCTCATAACCTTAAATTCCTTATAAACAGGTCCTCTTCATTCACAGACCAACACGTAATTTCATATGGATTCTGTTAAAATGAGTCATATTGATATGATAAATATCGTTTAAAATGATAATCTGGTAGCAAAAATACCTACTTCGTCCGAGATTCGAACCCAAGATCTCTAGATTTACTGTCATAGGCACTAACCCCACGGCTATTTCGACTACGCAAAGTTTGTGCACAAGATGCTGACTTATTTCCACGTTCCAATAATACTGCATAACGGAATTAAGTTTCATTTATATTTTGCTTGTTTCGATAATGCTCCTGCGCGAAATTGAGTTTAAAATGCCTCATGAATAGGCCCTCTTGTGAGTAAAGAGAATGTATTCAGTAATAGTTCATGAAGGCTTGCTCAATTCTCGTATAACCACAACGATTATATTATATTGATGACTGCATTACCGTTATGTGGGTTAATATTTGAATAGCCATTGTGCAGAAACATAATACCGGCAATGCCGACTACTTACAATGTTTGATATTAAGGCATTTTACCATTTAAATACTGATACGAAGACTTCGAACATGTACCATGTCATTTGTTTCAGTCACTTGACACCAGAGTTCGCATGAGCGTTTTCCGTTCAGTATGTCATATACATTCCACATGGCCGAGATTACATCATGGTATCAATTTCAGACTCCGCGCGTTCATTGTTTCTCGTACCACTGCCAGCTGGGTCTTATCACTGCCCGCTGGATCGATCAATCGAGTGGGCAGTGCATACTTCCGTTTTCCACCACTGCCAGCTATTACACTTCCGTTCGATCGATCGAGCGGGCAGTGCATACTTACGTTTTCCACCACTGCTAGCTAGTACACTTCCGTTCGATTGATCGAGCGGGCAGTGCATACTTCCGTTTTCCACCACTGCCAGCTAGTACACTTCCGTTCGATCGATCGAGCGGGTAGTGCATACTTCCGTTCGATCCACCACTGCCAGCTTGATCGTTATGATCCTCTTCCGTCCCCAATTTTCAAAATCACTCCCACAAAACTATCCAGCAACCGAGCGGAAAGATGTTACACATCAAAAACAAAAAGAAATTAGATAAATACCTCTGTTCGTCACCAGAGAGCAGCTGCTGCCAGAAATTACTGTATGGACCATGGTGGAAAACAGATACACTTCCCTTTTCTTTCAGATTCCTTGTATCCATGAAACCCTCTCCCCGCCTTTCTCCTTATTTGTGACATCCTCATTCTTCGAGGAGTCTCTATATTTCCCCCGCCCCCTTTACCTTCTCCTTACTTACTACTCTGTCCGCCGTTCTTATTAATATGGCGCGTTTTTCTACCAAGGTCCATACAGTAATTTCTGGCAGCAGCTGCTCTCTGGTGACGAACAGAGGAATTTATCTAGTTTTTTTTTGTAATCTAATTGATATACTTTCGTTAGCCACATTGTTTAATTCCATTGGAAAAGGAGGACAGGTTCCTTCGAAACGTCTGGTGGTATTTAATTTAATTTGACACGGCATTAGCCCAAAAACCACGAATTCTTTCAAAAGTATGAGTTTATTTGCTATTAATTAATCGTTAGCTTGCCACGGTGGGCGAGTGGTTATTGTGTCGGACTACCAACCCTAAGCTTGCAGCTTCGCTCTTGGCCGTGGTAAGCTATTTTGGAAGGCGACAAAAATCACGACACGCATGTCATACGTTGTTGGCATCTTAAAGAACCCATTTGAATTCAGTAGGCCGTGTTCATAATGGCAAAATTAATCTCCGAATTTTCCACCTACACTAAAGTTCATCCTTTCTCTACTAGAAATCGCTACAGTGTCAATGACCTTAGATATCTAACCTCTTTGACTTTCATAGCGCTCCAAGGAACAACAAAATTCGCCATGCAAGCTGTCCTCTGGGTGTCAAATAACAAAGCTTGCACCCGGCACCCAAAGCCATACGATATTATTATTATTATTATTATTATTAATCGTTTATTGTCTGGCTGTTTGTTAGTTGCACACATTATTAAGTCTCTTTCTGTTCCTAGATTTATGTTCAATTACGCTAGATCCCTACAGACATTGTGTGGGCAATAGGCTACATCTGGCATCAGCGTGCTTCATTTAACACGTAGTGTCCTTCACATTTTATTTATTTATCGCATGGTTTTTAGTGCCGGGAGTGTACGAGGAAATGTTCGGCTCGCCAGAGTTTGTAGCTGCTTCAAACGGACACCCACAGGTTGAGCCACAAGTTCCGTTCTATTTCAAGTAGTTCCAACTTTCGCTACCAGATGTCATTGATCCCTAGTGGTGAACGTTGGATCTTTGATAGAGCGTTCCAACGAAATCAAACCTAGAAATTTAGCTTCACACAAGTTTAGTCTGTGGAAGGATCGTTTACATGCCATAAATCTATGACAGGGGACCGCCGGCTTAGCTTCCCCTCCGAAGGAAGGCATACTGAAGGGTTTTAACGCTCTTAAAAATCCGATGACTTCGGCCGGGTTTGAACCCGCTATCTTGGGCAAAGCAGTTCAGCATGTTACCAACTACGCCACCGAAGATAGAGATGCTCAATATACGGGCAGATTCAACTGTTGATTTCCATGCGACGCGTGGGACTTTCTACCAAATAATATGTATATGTTGTCAATTGCGCTAGGGCCCTACAGGGGTAATACAGTTTTTCGAATTCACAACTTCGTGGTCGACAGTGATGACGTAATTAAATTATACGGTCGTTCTGACCGTCGGCAATGATTGATATATATCGGCGAATCGTTTAGAATTGATTATGGTCTCCGAGCACTCACTCACATGCACTGGCACACACACTCACACACATACTGTAGCATGACTGACAGACACAGAGACACAGTAAATGGAAGAATACAGGTCACGTGCACATGACCTGGTAGATAGAGATGGCAAAAGCAAGTGGCCATTTTGAAAGTTATGCAAAGTACAGTGTTAGTTCCAGACAATAATATTTCCTACTGTTTCAGCGACCCCATGTCTTCTTAACTATCCCCATTAGAACACGGCCTATAAACCCGCGAAACAGACATTCATATTTCAACGCCGGTTGTGAAAGTCTGAATTTGTACTTATCCCCATTATGTATTGGGGATTTTAGGTCAACGCCTAACCACTGCACCCTTCGGCACGAAATAATAATAATAATAATAATAATAATAATAATAATAATAATAATAATAATAATACATCCTGGTCTACATATCACCATGCAGAAGGCCGTCATCTTGGAGACCTGTTCCATTGTTCGCTCGTTTCTCAATGTGCCACCTTAAGAGAATTAGCCATACCGTCTTGCAAACAAGCCGACGATATGTTGATATGTCCCACTTCTGTGGTGAATTGAATGTAGAAATAATAATAATAATAATAATAAGGAATACGAGTTTATTGGCACCGAACTATTTTGACTGATCAATCGGTATCACAAAACAGGCCGGATCTGGTAGTTGTCAGCAAAAAGATCAAGCTAACTACCTTGATTGATGTTGCGATTCCTAACAACAAGAATCTCCAGTCAAAACACATAGAATAGGTTGCCACGGTGGGTGAGTGGATAGCGTGTCGGCCTACTAACCCCACGATTGCAGGTTCGCTCCTGGCCGTGGTAAGTGATCGTTGAAAGGCGGAAAAAATACGACACGCATGTCATACGATGTTGGCATGTCAAGGAACTCATTTGAATTCAGTAGGCCGTGTTCATAATGGCAAAATTAATCTCGGGATTTTCCGCCAACTCAAAGTTCCTCATTTCTCTACTAGAAAGCGCTATAGTGTTCAAGGA
The DNA here is from genome assembly GCA_946902985.2 of Meconema thalassinum. Taxonomy (NCBI): domain Eukaryota; kingdom Metazoa; phylum Arthropoda; class Insecta; order Orthoptera; family Tettigoniidae; genus Meconema; species Meconema thalassinum. Next base: position 436,684,478 of record OX336393.1, on the reverse strand, counting down.
GCTTAGATATCTATCCTCCTTGATTTTCATAGTGATTCAAGAAACAACGAAATGCGACATGCAAGCTACCCTCTGGGTGTCAAATTACAAAGCTTGCACCCGGCACCCGAGGCCATACGATATTATTATTATTATTAACACATAGAAAAGATCAGCAAATACAGCGAGTTGGTCGACCCTATCAAAAGACAATGGCATGTAGAACGGGTAATGACCATACCTATCATTGTCTCTAGTACGGGCGTGATCCCAAGTACCTTACTCCAAGGCCTTAAAGAACTGGATCTGAATACGCAACTGTACAAACTAATGCACAAGGCAGTTGTTCTACCAACAACCAAAATCGTTCGGAAGTTCATGGGTAGCGACATTCCAGCTTAGAAGTTGCTGTATCAGTAACTGTACTTGGTTCCCTGAAGCCCGTATAGTTATGATGTAATGCACCAGCAATGTGTTATACATGGGTTGGTTTTTTAGTTTTGGCACCTTAGTTATAACTGGATTAATAACTCACTTAGATGGTTCCAAGTTTCACAGGCCCTCGATGTAGTCCCCACCGTTGCGTACAACGTGTTCCCAGCGATGCGGAAGTCGTTGGATCCCGTTGGCACTGCCCAATCTATTGATGGTACGAAGAGAGCGCTCGGCAGCCTGCTTAACGTCTTCAATGATACGGAAGCGCTGCCATACTGTTCCCCGAGGACAAACCGTTAATGCGGCGTACTATTGTTCGTTTCTGCAAGACCATCTCCGAGGAGCTCTGAGAAGGAAACGGCGCCACCACATGGTTACACCGCCCATCGTTCTGCATGACAATGCTAGGGCACACACAGCAGGCGTTGTGTCGGCATTGTTGGATCGCTGGGGCTGGGAGGTCCTCTATCGTCCCCCATATTCTCCCGACATCAGTCCCTGCGACTATGATCTCATCCCGAAGATGAAGATGACAATGACGTTAAGCAGGCTGCCGAGCGCTCTCTTCGTTCCTTCAATAGTTTGGTCAGTGCCAACGGGATCCAACGACTTCCGCATCGCTGGGAACACGTTGTACCCAACGGTGGGGACTACATCGAGGGCCTGTGAAACTTGGAACCATCTATGTGAGTTATTAATCCAGTTATAACTAAGGTGCCAAAACTAAAAAACCAACCTATGTATGTACTGTATAAAATAATAATAATAATAATAATAATAATAATAATAACAGCTGCTACTAAAGTATCTAAGTACACAGAGCTGGCAATTGAGATAAAGCAGATGTGGAAACTTGATTCGGTGACTACCATCCGAATAATAGTATCTTGTACTGGTGTTATACCCAAAACTCTCCACAGTAGTCTATCAATATTGAATCTGCACCCGCTTCAGAAGACAGTTCTGTTAAACACATGCCATATTGTTAGCAAGTTCCTTGGTGACAATACCCTGGCCGAATACTCACCAAGTCTCGATGATCCAGATGGAAATTTAGCTCATCCTACAAAGGAAGGAGACTCGTGAAGACTGCGGGCACGACATGGATGTGAAGTCTCTGAGCAGTGTAATCGTAATTATCTCAGTACAGATGGTTCCTTGCTAAGGCCGAACCAGGCTGTAACAGGAAATGTAGCCGGTATTTGCCGTGATAATGTTGTCAAACAATAAACTATAATAATAATAATAATAATAATAATAATAAAACACATCTGAAGTGAATTCATGATAAATAAAAGCATTTCAATCGCTATAATTCATAATATAAGCGTAATATCAGCATATAAATACCGGTTGAGTTAGCTGTGGTCGTTAGGGAGTGGCTGCAGTCAGTCGCTCTCTTCCGGGACGCGAGGAGGTTCGAATCCCCCCGCCGGCAACCTTGGAGATGGTCTTCTGTGGTATCCCATCTTCCTTCCAGGCAAATTCCGGGGTAGGTCCCTAACTATAGATCACAGCCGCTACCTTCCAATTCCTCGTCCTTACATTCACATTTCCTCCCCAGACAACAATTCACACGCGATGACATTTGTACCTCACCCCATGTGATCACTTTCGTGATACTTTCAATGTTTAGCTTGGCCCATTTGTCGGTCAAATTTTATTTCTTGTTACCGAGATCCCCGAATGGTAATTATTTCTTTACAAATGTATTAATTGCTTAAACCATATGCATAATCTTGTTATCAATCACTTATTCATAAATATTATAGTTCTCACCTTGAGTGTTCCAGTCGCTCGCTACCTCAAGCGTCCTCACTCCCGACATACAGGGCATCTACTGGTTGATCCACTGTCCGCTGAGTAGTGTCGACTGACGTCACCCTGACTTTCGTTCGACCAATGGCAGGTCTTTGTCCAGTCGGGCGATCTCCAGCTTCGAGATGGTTCCATGGTCCCTATTTAAGACGCCACTTGCTGGCGTTCTTCACCACTTCTGATCAATCATCACTTCTGATTACTTCAACCTGCTGGTCACCGCTACTGCATCTCATGACACCATCGCTAGTCTCTACGCTACCTAGCAGTTACGTCACGAGATCTGCACCATGGCGTATTACTCAAGATGGCAAGACTAATTGCCAGCTGTTGTACTCTTCACCTTCACCTTAGATGGGATACTTTGAATCGTCTTTCGAAATACTGCTGGATCATCACTTGGAAGCTATAAAAGTCATTCCTTCGCAAGAAAAGAAGAGAGAGTTGACATTTTATCAACGGTGCACATATCTCTAGGCCATGTACTCCTCCTTCTGAAGAAACCGGGAGGACTTTTAAATCAACGTTTGCTAGCTGGAACTTTTAAGGAGCGGGCTCTTCAAAGATAAGTTCAAATTTTATGAAGAGTTTATATCATACCAGTTATTTTACACTCTTAATCATTTTTATGGTTCTCTCTTTTTATAAAGTGCATCCCTTTTTTTATGTTAAGCTCAACTTCTCTTCAATCAAGCAAGCTTGTTTCATTGACCTTTCTTTAATCTGGGTTTCTGTCATCAGGCCCTCACACTTTGCTACATTTATAATTGTTCATTTCTGTGATAAGCATTTAAGTGCAATTTGTTTATTGGTTATAAATTTATTATTAGAAATAAAAATTGTTAATGTATTGCTACCTACATTGGTTTTCTAGTCACGTATTTCATGCCCACTACCCCGCACCGCTTCAGTCTAATTTTCTTGACCACAGTAGTTATTTTGTCCAGGCTTTCGCCTGATGCGTTTCGTTCTCCCGTATGGGGAAGTTTTAGGGACAGAACTTTTTCTCCATAATTTGTTGGTGCCGAAACCCGGGAAACATATATTTTGCACCCTGGATCCCTATACAAGTTTCATATTTTGGATTTTACATTAACAATTTTTGTTCATTGTGCTTCAACACTAATTCACATTGTACGTTTCAGCTTGAGGCGCATGTTCAGCAGAGGAGGAGAGAAACGTAAGCTAAGCCGGTTTCTTCCGCATCAGACTAAACCTTACTACCTAGCAAGCTGTCATCCTCTGACATCCAGTACTCGAAGTCACAATATTGACGTGAGTAACAAACAACTTTTGACATGCCTAACCTTGATGAAAAACTCAGCAACGCCAGAGCCTCTTGTAAGGGCAAGCTCACACGGTTTCGTACTTTCTTAACGGAGCTCGAACCCCAAGAGCGTAATCTTGACATAATTTCGCAGTGGCTTAAGAATTATGAACAAGCCTTTGAGAAATATGATGAGATACAATGCAGTATAGAAACTCAGCATCCGGACCAGCAAAGTGATAGGTTGGAAGTTGAAAAATTATACTATCAGGGATTTGCTGAAGCTAAACAGCTTATTAGGGCTTTAACTTTAAAAGAAAAACAAGAAGATCAAACTTCTGCAGCATCTTCTACATCTTCTTCACGCATTATATTACCCAAATTAGAAATACCCAAATTCACTGGTAAAGACATAGAATGGGAACCATTTTTTGAATTATTCAATTCTTTAGTACATGAGAATACTTCTATACCAGTAATACAAAAATTTCACTACTTGCGTCTGGCACTTCAAGGCAACGCACTTAACCTGATTCAAGCACTTTCTTTGACCAGTGATAATTATGAAGTTGCTCTGAATCTTCTTAAGGATAGATATGGGAACATTCGTTTATCTATTCAACGCCATATACAAAGCTTATTCGAGTTACCTAACGTGCAAGCAGATAACAGTTTATCACTTCGTAAGTTGATTGACACTGCAGAGCTACACGTCAGAGCATTGTCCAATTGAAACCAACCTGTAAATCACTGGGATTTATTTCTAGTTCACCTCATTTCTGCAAGATTGGATGCAAATACATTAAAAGCATGGGAAACAGAACTTTCCCAGAATTTGCAATGCACTTATGAGGCGATTATTAACTTTTTGAAGGCCAGAAGCCAAGTTTTTTCCACCATAGCTAATCAAAAAACTAGTAGTTCAGATTCAAAAGCCTTCTCAAAAGATAAGGTTAGCAGTTCTAATCAAAGAATTTTAAGATCACAGGCTCTTCCTGTTGATGCTCGGTCACCTAACCAAATGCAAACGTGCGGTCTGTGTCAGCAATCGCATACTTTATACAATTGTGATGAATTTAAATCTTTATCAGTAGATGAAAGACGAAAGTTCATTACGAACAAAAAACATTGTTTCAACTGTTTGTCAGGAACGCATATGTTAATCAATTGTCGTTCACAACGTTTATGCTTTCATTGTAAGGCTAGACACCATTCCCTTTTGCACAGACATGAAAGATCACGGTTATCAGGACCAAGCAGTTCCAATACCAAGTCTAATTCTGAGACTTCTCAAAATAGTGCGCAGTCGTATGCTCAAAGTTCTACCTCCTTGGCAAAGTCCAGGTTTTATTATCTACCGTGCAGGTTCTATTGAAAAATTCTCACGGAAAATGGGTATCTGTCAGGGGATTATTGGACAATGCCGCTACCAACAATTTTATTAATGAATCGTTGGTACAAAAGTTAGGCCTCCCAAAACATCCTACCTCAATAGAGGTTACAGGAATAAACTGCTCTAAATCGCAATCCTTAAGCTTTGCTAAAGTGGATCTGAAGGACTCTAATAATCTTGGTACGCAGTTGCAATTAGATTGTTTGATTATCAAGTCTATATGCAGCAATATTCCTATCACTTCTTATGCTATTCAAAGTTGGAATATCCCGAATTTTGTCCAGCTAGCTGACCCTCATTTCAACAGAGCTTCGCCCGTAGAGCTTCTTTTCAGCTCAAGCGTATTTTGGCAATGTCTTCATTCCAATAAAGTAAAAATTGCTCCTAATGTTTTCTTCCGCGAAACTGATTTTGGTTGGATTGCTACTGGCCAAATATACCGTAATCCTATTCAAACTGTATCGAATTGTTATTTTGTTGGTCCCGATTTGAGTCAAGAGCTAACCAAGTTCTGGGATCTTGAGAATGTTCAGGCTACTTCTTCTTCTTCTTCTTCTAACGAAATTTGTGAAAAGTTATACAAGGAAACCACTGTCCGTACTGCTGAAGGCAGATTTATAGTAACTCTTCCACGTATTCCCAATCCTCCCGTCATTACGGGCTCGCATTCCAGAGCACTTAGGGCACTATTTGCTATTGAAAATCGGTTCAAACAAGATGCTTCTGTCAAAACTCAGTATGCTTCCTTTATGGAGGAATACGAATCATCCAATCACATGGAGGTAATTTCTAAATCAGAAGAATTTGACCATCCTTTAAATGAAATAGTTTATCTAAATCATCACCCGGTATGGAAAAATTCCTTAACACAAGACAATATAAGAGTAGTTTTCAATGGCTCATCACCAGATTCCAATGGAATCTCTTTAAATGATACCCTGCAATGTGATCCCGCGATTCAAACAGATCTCACCTCTGTTTTGCTTAATTTTCGAAGGTTTCCTATTGCTGTAATCTCAGATATTAAGCAGATGTACCGGCAGATTCTCGTAAATTCTGAGCAGCAAGATCTGCAAAGAATATTGTGGCGCGATGAGAGTTCCGAACCCATAAAGATATTTAGATTGAAGACTGTGACATATGGCCTGAAGCCTTCAGCCTTTCTTGCGATTCGGTCTCTCCACATGTTAGCCGAGCAAGATGGTCATCTGTATCATCCTTTGGCCTCTGAGTCATTAAAAACGGCATTTTATGTTGACGATTTTTTGTGCTCTTTCCCTAATATTTCTGAAGCACTCCTTGTGTGCGAAGATTTGAAGTCCCTGCTCCTAGGAGGTGGTTTTCCGCTCCATAAATGGACTTCAAATTCCACTGAATTTATATCAAAATTTTCATCAGAGGTCCCAGTTGATGAATTTGTTGCCATTCCTACTGATGAAGCAGCCGTAAAAGCATTGGGTGTTTTTTGGTGTCCCTTCTTCTGATACCTTCTCTTATCAGGTACATCTGTCAGAATCTCCCCCTGTAACTAAGAGACAAGTTCTGTCAGAAATCGCAAAGATCTTTGATCCTTTGCAATATATTGCTCCTATAGTTATTGTTGCAAAAATGTTCTTGCAAAAGCTTTGGTCATTAAAATCAGACTGGGATGAAAATCTCCCCCTTCCTCTTGTAGAAGAATGGTTAGAGTATCGCAGCAGTTTGCTGGATCTCTCCAAGGTTTCTATACCCCGCCCTTTAATTTCTAATCCCTTATACCAGCAGTATGACCTGCATGTATTTTTGATAGTTCAGAACGGGCTTATGGCTGTTGTGCATACATAGTAGGACGTCCCTCAGCCACTTTCCCTGGATTTTCTAATTTACTGTGCGCTAAATCAAAAAAAGTTGCTCCACTTAAAACGGTATCATTGCCGAGATTAGAATTATGCTCTGCTTTAATGGCAACAGAATTAGCTACTAAACTAAATGTCAGTTTAAAGTTAAAATTTTCCCGCACATTTTTTTGGAGCGATTCTTCCATTGTATTAGCTTGGATTTCCACGCCTTCTTCTCATTGGAATACCTTTGTGGCAAATCGCGTTTCTAAGATTCATGAAGTCTCTCATTCTGAACAATGGAGACATGTTCCTAGCCGTGAAAACCCCGCGGATATAATATCACGTGGTTGCACGCCTAAAAAATTGATTTCTTCAGACCTGTACTGGAATGGTCCTCCTTGGCTAAGTCAGGAATCATCTTGCTGGCCTCGTTTAGTTAATCAATTTGCAGAAGAAATACCTGATGCCCGTAATGACCCTGTCGCGTCGCATCTTACTTCTACTTCTACTAGCCTTTTTCATAGATACTCTTCATTTGATAAATTGATTCGTGTAGTGTCTTATATCTTCCGATGGAAATATTTAGTAATTGATCAACCATTGAAGCCTCAACCCTTTCTCTCCAGAGTAGAGTTAGAATTTGCTACTTGCAAGATTTTGTTACTTGTTCAGCAGGAAGTATTTGCTCCTGAAAAGCAAGCTCTTATAAGTGGTAAAGATTTACCCAAGTCTAGCAGGCTTTCTCCACTCACTCCTTTTCTAGACCAGGACGGCATAATACGTGTGGGTGGAAGATTAGCTATGTCTAGTTGTGAGGATGGGAAAAAGCATCCCATCATCCTTCCTTCAAAGCATCCTATCACTACCCTTATAATAAAAAAGTTTCATTATAAACACCTTCATGCTGGCACTCGCACCTTGCTCTATCTAATTCGTGAACTCTACTGGATCATCAATGGCGTTCATGAGGTTTCTTCTGTTGTCAAAAAGTGTATACCTTGCTTTAAGGTTAAACCACGGCCCGCCACGCAGATTATGGGTAATTTACCTCCATTTCGTTCAGAACCTAGTAAGCCCTTCGCTCTTACTGGGATCGATTACGCTGGTCCTTACGTATATCAGACCAATCCCTCTTCATCTAAGCGCAAAATCTTAGGTAAACTTTACATCTCGTTATTTGTATGTATGGTGACGGGAGCTATCCACCTTGAGTTGGTTACGAACGCTTCTGTATCCTACTTTTTGGCCGCCTTTTCTAGATTTGCTGCTAGACGGGGTGTTCCATCTGAAGTTTTTTCAGATAATGCAAAAATTTTTGTAAGCGCTTCTGATCTCTGGAAAAAGGTGTTAAGCTCCCCTTCTGCTAAAGAAAAAATTTCCAACTTTTCCTATTCTAAAGGTTTCAAATGGCATTTCACCCCGCCTTATGCTCCCCATCATGGGGGCCGATGGGAGTCCTGCATCAAACTTACTAAAAGACAGCTTAAGAAAACTCTTGGTCCTACCATACTTTCTTATGAGGAATTCAACTCTTTAATTATTCAAGTCGAAGGTATTGTAAATTCCAGACCTCTGACCCCTCTTTCAAACGATCCTAAGGATCTTTTACCTTTAACACCCAGTCACTTCCTGATTGGCTGTTCGCTTGCTGCTACTCCGCCTTTGCTGGTTCGACGCTGTGATTCTAACTTACCTTTTGGAGAAAAGTAGAATCTTTGCGCTGTTCTTTTTGGCGCCGATGGAAGTTAGAATATCTCAGCTTGCTAAATAGGCGTGAGAAATGGCGGCTTCCTCAACCAGATGTACGAGTGGGGAACATGGTTCTTCTTCGAGACCCATCTCCGCCTCTCGTGTGGAACCTAGGCAGAGTTATTCACTGCCACTTTGGCCGTGATAAACGCGTCAGAGTTGTTGATGTTTTAACTAGTAAAGGTCTTTATACTAGACCCATCTCTGCTATCTCTGTTTTGCCTTTCGAGTCTTAGTTTCTCCTCGTCTGTTATCCATGTTTTGCTTTGACTGATTCTTTTGTTTGTTTTCATTCGGAGTTCTCGGAGCATGATCACTTTCGTGATACTTTCAATGTTTGGCTTGGCCCATTTGTCGGTCAAATTTTATTTCTTGTTACCGAGATCCCCGAATGGTAATTATTTCTTTACAAATGTATTAATTGCTTAAACCATATGCATAATCTTGTTATCAATCACTTATTCATAGATATTATAGTTCTCACCTTGAGTGTTCCAGTCGCTCGCTACCTCAAGCGTCCTCACTCCCGACATACAGGGCATCTACTGGTTGATCCACTGTCCGCTGAGTAGTGTCGACTGACGTCACCCTGACTTTCGTTCGACCAATGGCAGGTCTTTGTCCAGTCGGGCGATCTCCAGCTTCGAGATGGTTCCATGATCCCTATTTAAGACGCCACTTGCTGGCGTTCTTCACCACTTCAGATCAATCATCACTTCTGATTACTTCAACCTGCTGGTCACCGCTACTGCATCTCATGACACCATCGCTAGTCTCTACGCTACCTAGCAGTTACGTCACGAGATCTGCACCATGACGTATTACTCAAGATGGCAAGACTAATTGCCAGCTGTTGTACTCTTCACCTTCACCTTAGATGGGATACTTTGAATCGTCTTTCGAAATACTGCTGGATCATCACTTGGAAGCTATAAAAGTTATTCCTTCGCAAGAAAAGAAGAGAGAGTTGACATTTTATCAACGGTGCACATATCTCTAGGCCATGTACTCCTCCTTCTGAAGAAACCGGGAGGACTTTTAAATCAACGTTTGCTAGCTGGAACTTTTAAGGAGCGGGCTCTTCAAAGATAAGTTCAAATTTTATGAAGAGTTTATATCATACCAGTTATTTTACACTCTTAATCATTTTTATGGTTCTCTCTTTTTATAAAGTGCATCCCTTTTTTTATGTTAAGCTCAACTTCTCTTCAATCAAGCAAGCTTGTTTCATTGACCTTTCTTTAATCTGGGTTTCTGTCATCAGGCCCTCACACATTGCTATATTTATAATTGTTCATTTCTGTGATAAGCACTTAAGTGCAATTTGTTTATTGGTTATAAATTTATTATTAGAAATAAAAATTGTTAATGTATTGCTACCTACATTGGTTTTCTAGTCACGTATTTCATGCCCACTACCCCGCACCGCTTCAGTCTAATTTTCTTGACCACAGTAGTTATTTTGTCCAGGCTTTCGCCTGATGCGTTTCGTTCTCCCGTATGGGGAAGTTTTAGGGCAGAACTTTTTCTCCACCATGGGTGTCCGTATACAAGCAGCTACATACTCTGGCGAGCCAAACATATGTCCACGGACACTAGCAGCACTAAAAGTCATACGCTTAAAAATAAAATAAGATATAAATAATTTAATGAGATATAATAATACACACATCAAAAAAAGTTTTGCATCACCTCGGTTCCAAGAGTTCCGGAACCTTTAAATACAAAGGGAATAGAGATCAACACAAACAACATTTCAGCTCGTTTTATTGCTCATGAGACGCACACATTGCATGTTGTACCATCATACAGCTAGACTTTCAGCATTTGTGGTCCAGATTGCAGTACACACCACTACCTCTAATACCCAGTAGCACGTCCTCTTGCATTGATGCATGCCTGTATTCGTCGTGGCATACTATCCACAAGTTCATCAAGACACTGTTGGTCCAAATTGTCCCACTCCTCAACGACAATTCGGCGTAAATCTCTCAGAGTGGTTGGTGGGTCAAGACGTCCATAAACAGCCCTTTTCAACATATCCCAGGCATGTTCGATAGGGTTCATGTCTGGCGAACATGCTGGCCACTGTAGTCGAGCGATGTCGTTATCTTGAAGGAACGCATTCACAAGATGTGCACGATGAGGTCGAGAATTGTCGTCCATGAAGACAAATGCCTCTCCAATATTCTGCCGATATGGTTGCACTATGGGACGGAGGATGTCATTCAGGTATCGTAAAGCCGTTTCGGAGCCTTCCATGACCACCAGTGGCGTACGTCGGCCCCACATAATGCCACCCCAAAACATCAGGGAACCACCACCTTGCTGCACTCACTGCACAGTGTGTCTAAGACGTTCAGCCTGACCAGGGTGCCTCCAAACACGTCTCCGACGATTGTCTGGTTGAAGGCATATGCGACACTCATCGGTGAAGAGAACGTGATGCCAATTCCGTGGGGTCCATTCAGCATGTTGTTGGGCCCATCTGTACCGCGCTGCATGGTGTCGGGGTTGCAAAGCTGGACCTCGCCATGGACGTCGGGAGTGAAGTTGCGCATCATGCAGCCTATTGCGCACAGTTTGAGTTGAAACACGACGTCCTGTGGCTGAACGAAACGCATTATTCAACATGGTGGCATTGCTGTCAGGGTTCCTCCGAGCGGCAATCCGTAAGTAGCGGTCATCCACTACAGTAGTAGCCCTTGGGCGGCCTGAGCGAGGCCTGTCATCGACAGTTCCTGTATCTCTGTACCTCCTCCATGTCCGAACAACATCGCTTTTGTTCACTCTGAGACGCCTGGAAACTTCCCTTGTTGAGAGCCCTTCTTGACACAAAGTAACAATGCGGACGCGATCGAACTGCGGTATTGACCTTCTAGGCATGGTAGAACTACAGACAACATGAGCAGCGTACCTTCGTCCTGGTGGAATGACTGGAACTGATCGGCTGTCGTACCCCCTCCGTCTAATAGGCCCTGCTCATGCATGGTTGTTTACATCTTTGAGCAGTTTTAGTGACATCTATGAACAGTCAAAGGGACTGTATCTTGGATACAATATACACAGACAACGTCTATATGCCGGAGATCTGGGAACCGAGGTGATGCAAAACTTTTTTTGATGTGTGTATTAATTGCTATTGTATGCATGTTTTATCGTATGCTCTAAGTTAGCGATATTTTGGAAGTCCATAGGATCACATTTAATCTTCTCGCAGATTATATTATGTCGTGATCTCGTGAGAATCACTGCACTGTTGGCTGTCACCATGGAGGCACAAGTTCGATTCCCGTTGCTGCCAAGAAATGTAATTCTGGTCTGAGTGCTGGATCGGGGTGCACTCTGCCTCGTGATATAATACAGAGAAGAGACGGCTGAATTCCCACCTCAGCCATCCTACAAGTAGTTATCCACTTCGACTCCAGGCGAAAGCCGGGATGGTTCCTAAATTATGGCCACGGGTGTCTCCTGCCCAATCCACTTCTGAATTATAAATATATACACTAATACACCCATCAAAATAACACAGGTTATCAGACAAATTCCACACACTCACCCGAATCAACAACAACAGCCGAAATCAATGACTTTCGACTCACAACTCACCCTGTTATCGATTGTGGAAGAAGCCACGGTGTTGTTTCATATTATGATATACAGGGATATTATATAAGGTGCGTTCAAAAAGTAACGAGTCGGAGGCTGGAATGCGCAAACCGGTGACTACATCGGCTAATCGAGGCGTGTGTAACGAGGTGTGGTTCCGACCAGAGCGTGGAAGGTCACAGCCCGTAATTAGAGGGCACGCGTGCACGTCACGTGACGATACAAGGCGAGCAGCAGCATGCATCAATCATCCAACGCTGCCAGTCGCATTGAAAACAGTGACATGCAGGCGTCAACCGAAGAGCAAAGAGATGTTGTTCGGTTTCTGACAGCGGAAGGAGTAGGGGGAACGGACATTCATCGCCGAATGTCACAAGTACGGCGAACACTGCATGTCCCTTGCAAGGGTCAAGGCGTGGCACAAGCGCTTCAGGGAAGGACAATTGTCGTTAGCCGATGATACCCGGTCTGGGGCACCTCCCTGCGTTACCGATGACAACGTCCAGCTGGTTGAAGCACTCATTACCCAGGACCGAAGAGTGACAGTGAACGCCATAGCCGCCGTGGTCGCTCCACGACAATGCACAACTCGTACGGCCAACACAGTCGCGGCACTCCTGCAGAAATTCAAATGGGAGGTTCTCGGCCACCCTTCATATAGTTCAGAACTCTCTCCCTGAGATTACGCCATGTTTGGTCCTCTGAAAAGGGCTCTGCGGGGCCAACGATTCACCTCGGACGCCGACGTCCAGCTGTACGTGCGGAACTGGTTCATATCGCAGCCCAGGGAATTTTATGAGACAGCCATTCACCGCCTCGTGTCGCAGTGGGACAAATGCCTCAACAGCCAGGGCCAATACTTCTAACATACAGGTACTGGTTTCTGTAATTATGCCTCTGGCTCGTTACTTTTTCAACGCACCTTAGCCTATATATGTGAGTGCAAGTAAACACGGCAAGCTAAGCCGGCTGTGACTGGCACAGTTCACGGGCGCGCATACGCGGTTCAGCCGGTGGTTGGCGCGCTCCGCTGACTCGTATCTTTAGTTTACACGTGTTTTGTCATTTATATGGACATGTATCTGCAAAGCTTAGACGGTAGTGTTGGACGTTTAGTGAGTATTGTGATTACTGTGATTGTTGGTCATACCTAAACACCAATTCACATTGCGCTAACGTGTGTGTATCCATAATTCGTACGTGAAAAGCAGAAAATCATTTTTTGAAACGAGACGAAAATTTCGAATCAATTTTCCAGGAAGACCTGTGTCTAATGCCATTAAATTAGGAGGCTCGCTAAACGATTCAAGGAAACAGGCTCCGTAAATAATAAAAGAGTTGACAGATATTCTTTCAACAGAAGATGTCAGGAGTGTCTTACAACAGAGGGAGGACATTTTCAGCTTCGCCTATGAGCACTGTAAGTAGCCTACACATTATTGAGCATGTTTGGTAAAAATGTGAAAGTGCGCGCCAACCACCAGCTGAAACGGGTACGCGGGGCCGCGATCTGCGCCAGTAACAGCCGCCTTAGCTTGCTGTGTTTACTCGCGCACACATAGGTAATGACCCTGTAGTTGGGACCAATATCAAGTAGGGCTCATCAATGAGCTAGGAATGGTAGAAAGGAAGGCTTCTCGGTTTGTGCTCAAGGATTTTAATCCTGGAAGTAGTGTTACTCGAATGCTAGAAAAACTACAGTAGGGTGGGAATCTGGGAAAGTTAGAAGGACGAAATCCAGACTATAGGTTATGTTTAATCTTACACTAGTCGACCACCATGGGGAGAACTAAGCAAACGTCTGGGAAATCTCACCTACCTGAGCAGGGCAGATCATCCACATAAAGTCAAGGTCCGACCGCAGCGTAAGAATTATGGGAAATATTCTTTCATTAATCGTGGAATTGATAATTGGAACTCATTACCTGCGACAGTTTTGGAGCCTTTCCCCAAACATATTGATGTGTTTAAGAGAAGAATGAAATGTTGTGTAAATACTACGATGTAATTACTATATTTATAGTTCCTTAATCACGCCTTGTGCGAATTAAGTTTGTTCGATGTTATTGTTGGTAATTTTCTGTAAGTTTACAATTTGCCACCAGGGAATTACCCCCATTTGCAAATAAAGCAAATGAACGAATGAATATTTAACCTGGGAGTTACCCTATTTGCAAATAAAGTAAATGAATGAATGAATATTTAACCTGGGAGTTACAATATTTGCAAATAAAGTAAATGAATGAATATTTAACCTGGGATTTACCGTCATTTGAACATAAAGTAAATGAATGAATGAATGAATGAATGAATGAATGAATATTTAACCTGGGAGTTACCCTCTTCGCAAATAAAGTAAATGAATGAATATTTAACCTGGGATTTGCCGTCATTTGCACATAAAGTAAATGAATGAATGAATGAATATTTAACCTGGGAGTTAACCTATTTGCAAATGAAGTAAATTAATGAATATTTAACCTGGGATTTATCGTCATTAGCAAATAAAGTAAATGAATGAATGAATATTTATCCAGTTAATTACCCCCATTTGAAAATAAAGTGAACGAATGAATGAATGAATTTATAACCAGGGAATTACCCCCATTTGCAAATAACCGAATGAATATTTAACCAGGGAATTACCCCCATTTGCAAATAAAGTAAATGAATGAATGAATATTTAACCAGGGAGTCACCCCTATTTGCAAATAAGGTAAATGAATGAATATTTAGTTACAAATAAACTGTAAATAAACAAACGGATATGCTTACAAAACGTTACAATTACAAATTTAATTGAAACATTATACTTCTGAATTCTGTTAAGGATGTCTAAAGCTATTTAAATATTAAACAAGATGTTCAGTAAAGAACATATAGCCTACTTTCTCCTAAATGTATGAGTATAGTTATAACTCGTTGTTATTATCAAAGAGTATAATAGAACTATTCTTTGTTGAAGACCTTAGAAACGATTTACCTCTACCAAACGCCACAACCTAGATAAAAACTGCTACCATCATTGAAGAAAGAAAGATAAGAAGTATATCAAGAATGTTATGGATCTGGAGACATAATCGACCGGACTGGCTGCGTGGCTCAGCGGTAACGTTCTCGCTTGCTGGGCCCTAGGTTGCAGGTTTGTATCCTGGCGCAGTCAGCTGGCATTTGAGGGTGCACAAATGCGAGGGAGCCGTGTCAGTACATTTACTGGCACGTTAAAGATCCCATTCGGGCCAAAATTCCGGCACCCCGGTGTCTCTAAAAGCAGCAGTAGTTAAAAGGGATGTAAAACCAATAACATTATTATTATTATTATTATTATTATTATTATCATTATTACATATACGACCTGCCGTGGGCAACATCCAACTTTGAGTTGAGGCATGTCTTTACACGTCTGGTTGTGCATGGCTTTCACAACCCTAATTGAATTAACAAAACTTTCCATGACCCTACAGAGACGTGTGTATACAAACTATGTGGATATTTTCGATTGCTATTTGCCTGAAATAAAAGTAGTAATTAATATCCTGAACTAACACCATCGGCTTGAATTCAGTTACTATGTGAAATCGTTTTGTTCTTTACTTCAAATAACATTTTCAAGTAACGCAAAATAGGCTGTTACAAACCCTTTAAAATAAAAAGTAAAAATGTATCGTAGTATCATCTTGTCATTCTTCAAATTCGATGCGCATAGAATGCCAATGGTATAGTAATCAATGGAGCCCCACGTAGACTAGTCGTGACATCTAGTGGTGAAATATCGAACAATATAATCCTAACAGAGCGAGTGCATTCTAGCGGCCAGAAGAAGAAACTTTTCAATAAAATCTGGTAGTTAATAAGTAGGTCGTCGTGCAGTTACCTTTTTGGCAGCTAGATGTCTCGAGTAAATCTGCTGGCGAATTATGTTTTAATTAAATATATATTTTACACCATAATATGCACAATATAACGCTTAATTTTAAAACATCTGAGTCATTACAAAACAATAAACATATAACATTTCAAGCAAGAAACCTCGCTCTGATCGGGTTTGAACCATAGGCATTTGAGCGATAGGCTAACGCTCTACCACTGAGCTAATTGTGTCAACGAATATCGTTCTATATAAAATGACTTACATAGAACTTGTTAGCAAATAATGATTTATACTAAACGATTTCATCACTGGAGTATATTATTTATATATAAAGCATTTCATACAAAGTTTATTTATTTTGTATCAGTACGCTATATTGCATGCAATACTCAAATTAGTGAAATATAAGTCAGGCACAAGATATCCGCTGCCATCTTGTCTTATTACTGAATCAGCTCAGCTTTTTAAAATCACGTCTGCACTATAGTATTACAAAATAAACTTTTAATTTCGAACGTGCCTCTTCCTTTAGAATAGTTAAAACGATTCTCGGCTCGATAATCGGAACTGGTGGGTCCCATGATATGGATTATAAAGTTTGCATAATTCGCACGGCCGCCATCCTGAAATGGTATGGCGGACGACCTTGTAGTTTGGTCACAAGACGCATCCTATACGAAGGTATGTTGTTACCAAATTTGGTAGAGATAGGATGATTTGGTTAGTCGTTATTTGATTTTACGTTTTGAACGTTTGAGTGGCCGCCATTAAGTTTTAGTAAAGATGGCGGCGATATAAAACATGACACTGAGGTGTCCTTTGCTAGTGCTACCTTTGTACCAAATTTCGTTCAATTCGCATTCACCGTGTTCGAATTGATAGGGGTTGACAGACATTCAGAGTACACACACTCACACACACACAGACACACACACACAGACTAACACACACACATACACACACACACACAGACTAACACACACACATACACACATACAGACAGACACACTTTTTTCGCCCTGTGTTGATCTCATAAGTCTACTTTCATTTTTTGCAAAAATCGAAAGTAGGCAAAAAAAGACAACATTCGTCTTTTTTAATGTTATTTTGCATGCAATACTCAAATTAGTGAAATATAAGTCAGGCACAAGATATCCGCTGCCATCTTGTCTTATTACTGAATCAGCTCAGCTTTTTAAAATCACGTCTGCACTATAGTATTACAAAATAAACTTTTAATTTCGAACGTGCCTCTTCCTTTAGAACAGTTAAAACGATTCTCGGCTCGATAATCGGAACTGGTGGGTCCCATGATATGGATTATAAAGTTTGCATAATTCGCACGGCCGCCAACCTGAAATGGTATGGCGGACGACCTTGTAGTTTGGTCACAAGACGCATCCTATACGAAGGTATGTTGTTACCAAATTTGGTAGAGATCGGATGATTTGGTTAGTCGTTATTTGATTTTACGTTTTGAACGTTTGAGTGGCCGCCATTCAGTTTTAGTAAAGATGGCGGCGATATAAAACATGACACTGAGGTGTCCTTTGCTAGTGCTACCTTTGTACCAAATTTCGTTCAATTCGCATTCACCATGTTCGAATTGATAGGGGTTGACAGACATTCAGAGTACACACACTCACACACACACAGACACACACACACAGACTAACACACACACATACACACACACACAGACTAACACACACACATACACACACACAGACAGACACACTTTTTTCGCCCTGTGTTGATCTCATAAGTCTACTTTCATTTTTTTGCAAAAATCGAAAGTAGGCTAAAAAAAAGACAACTTTCGTCTTTTTTAATGTTATTTTAAAATATTTCTGTAGCTTTTTACATCTTTATCAAAATTCAACTTTTAAACGTAATGTTTGTAAGGATGTCCATTTATGTATTTATTTATTATTTATTTATTTATTTATTTATTTAATTCATTATTTTTAGAGTTTATTTTAACCTAAATATAGCTTAAATAGTATTTTTACTCTAAGTTTTAATTAGAATAGATTTTGTATTAGAAAAAAATGGAATGACTCCATAGAATGGTCGAAATATGTCCTTTAATTCAACATACTGTATGTTTCATGACTATTCAACATACTGTATGTTTCATGACTATTGTATTGAAAGGCATATTATTTAAAAGAAGTGAAAGGATACTATTCATAAACGTTATTGTCTTAAAGCAGTAGTATTGAGAGAATATTAACGTGAGAGCAGTGCGCACCAAACGACGAGAAATAACAGAAAAGGGCGCGTTATTCCGTGCCATTTACCTTGTCTTAAGACTATACGCTTTTAGTAGCAGCAATGTTCATTGAAACTTAAACTAGCTATTACATTTAAGTGGCGTACCCTCGTGGTTAATGCATGCTGTCCACGAACAGCACGCTGGGAGGTATTTTTAAACACAATTCAAATTGTGTCCAATAAACGCATTGGAATGAAATGCCACTGCATAGGCATCAGCTAGATTTATGATACGACGTAATAGCTCTGTACTTACAAAACACTGATCCATATTTATGTGGAAGTTGAAGGAGTAAACTAAGTTTACGGTTGGGATATCACTACCTTGTTACATTTATCACGAGCTTTCTTACGAACGTGTAATATCGATTAAAGCACTCGACTAAAATTAATTTACAACTCAACGATAGCAGTTAACCTGTTCTTTTCAAATTATAGCAAGACTGAAGTGAATTAAGTTCCGGTCCTTTTGAAATCGCCCACTTTAAAAGCAATGCAGTAAACGAATGCACCTAGTCTATATAGGAGAACTCCGTTCGATACTCTCCCATTGCTGCACTAGGTAGTAGACATATCTGCTTGGTATCTAATTTCGATTGAAAGAAAAAAGATCTAGGAAATCATAATAATAATAATAATAATAATAATAATAATAATAATAATAATAATAATAATAATAATAATAATAATAAAATTATTATTAATAATAATAATAATAATAATAATAATAATAATAATAATATCATAACTCCGTGCCGTTACTTGCCGATCTGAATCTAGTCTAATGACTGCATCTATAAATGCTTAGAATGGTACGATTTCGTCCAAATTCCTTTCTAGCGGGTGTGTTTGAAATCTTTTTCAAAGCCTGTGCCATTGTGATGGCTATAATAATAGTGTGTGTATTTTTAATTGAGCCTAGGAGAGGGAAGGAGGCGGCCATGGCCTTACCTTAGGAACATTCCGGTATTTATCAGGAGTAAAGGCGATAAATCACAGAAAATCACATCTAGGATTACTGAGGTAGGAATCGGTCCCATCTCCTCCCAGGTATGCCTTATGAGGATCAGTGTATCATGTTCCAATCCTCAGACTAGAATTATTATTTCTTGGCAGAGCAGGGAAACGAATCCTGACCACAAGGGGGACAGTCAGAAAAGATCGCCACTTCACCATGAGTTGGTCGGAGCTTAGACACCTTTATAAGAGAGCGGAAAAAAATGTGCAAATGGTTTCGATGGCGTAGTTGGTAGCATGCTGAGTTTCTATGCCCAAGATCGCGGGTTCAAACCCGGCTAAGGTTGTCAAATTTTTTAACCCGAGAGTGGTGGCGCGGGGTCTTTTGTGACCTGGCACAAATTTATTTTGTTAGTGTGTGCTTGTTTCTCAAGTTAGAGACCCTGGCTACCACATACGTCTCCACACAGGCCTTGCCGTTAGTCTGAGGTCAGTAACATTGTTGTGAAAGGTCTTCATTCATATAGAGAGGGATTACTGTCCAACGGTGCGTGAGAGAGAACCCCATTGTTCATTTATTGAAAGCCTGTTTTTTTGGAAAGTTTTGTAAATAATATTGGTTGGATGGTTCCTTGGTGTTTCATTTAGCTTCTGGGCATATCGTAATAATTAGCTCCATGAACTCATTGGGTGTAAAATATTTGGATGGTTGGTTCCTGAGTTTAGGGGCTGCGACAACGCGGTCGTGTGGTATTTACTTTGGGTGTGTGTAGAATCTGTCTGATAACCGTTGTTAATTCTGATGGCTGTATTAGTGTGTGTATCTGTTTTTTAATTTAAGTACAGACGGCAACTTAGAATTTTTCAAATAGTTCCTACTTTTGCCGCCAAACGCCACCGTCAACGACTACTAGGCCTAGTTCAGAACTTAGCTACTAGACGCCACTGCAGTCGGCTCTTGGCAACGAACGTAGAAACCTAAGAGAGTTGTTTACATTCTTAACATATCCAATTTAGCTTCACACAGGTGTAATTAGTGGAAGGTTTTTTAACATGCCATAAATCTATGACATAGGACCGCTGGCTTTACTTCCCCACCGAAGGAAGGCATACTGAGGGATTTTAACGCTCTTAAAATATCCGACGGCTTCAGCCGGCTTTGAACCCACGATCTTGGGCATAGAAGCTCAGCATGCTACCAACTACGTGTATAGCATTTGTTTCATATCCTGTGCTAGTGTGGTATCTATGGATACAAGTATATTGTTTGTTAACCTATGCAGTGTATTTATTTTCAATAAAATATCATTCAATTGAGTTAATAAATCCAATACATCAATGTATGATACATAAAACTTAGTAATTTTGTTATTAGATCAAGTTCCGACACAGGGGTCAGAAAGTCCCCCGCACCACCTTTTACTTTGCATCAACAAGCGCCACCTTTCCAGGTTTGAGAGCCTTCCCTCAGTAGGCTATGCCTTCCTTCGGAGGGGAAGTAAAGCTGGCGGCCCCATGTAATAGATTTATGGCATGTAAAAGAACCTTCCACTAACTAGAATGGTGCGAAGTTAAATGTGTAGGTTAGATTTGATTAGCGATCTCTTAACTTCCATCGTTCGCCGCCAGGTGCCGGTTGCGGTGGCATCTAGTAGTCACATTCACAGCTAGGTGTCGCTGAGGGTAACATTTGGTAGGAAAAGTAGGAACTACTTGAAATTGATCGTCTGCAGTCTGTACCTGAATTACAGATAACACATAGTCTACTAATACAGCCATCACAATTTTAACACCGGTTATCAGACAGATTCTGCACACAACCAAAGTACACGGGGCTGCATGACCGCGTTGTCGCAGCCCCTAAACTGAGGAACCAAGCAACCAAGCAAGCATGAAATAAAATTGATCAAGCTTGATCAAAGACTGGACATTCTTTTATTCACTTTTGGTAAGGAGGCTTAAAATGGGACTCACCACTCTCCAATTGGCTACACTGCTTCAGATTAATACCTTCTCTAATCTTAGAGATGAGAAGTTCTTATTAGCATCTCTGAAATGGAATGAGGAAGTCAAGACCGAGAGAGATAGAGCTCCTAGTTTATTGTCCAAGTTTGGAGCAAGGTGCTGCGGTTAGTTCACACCACAAGCCTCGGCACTAGAGCAAGATGCCACTAATTTGTCTGTACAACTGGCGTCGTGTCGTGTGCTGCGCTCAATTTCGTAAAACCAACTTACAGTGTGATTCATGTGCAACAAGCTGGCTCAAACTTGCCTAAATGTTCCAATAATTCTCTTAAACGACTTCAAAAGCAAGAACACTAGCAAACTGTGTTACTGGGCGTAATGTTTGAAGAGAGCAATGCATCAAGCGTACTCTTTTTGATTGATCGCTCCTATGACCACGGGCACGATGATTTGCAGAAAGACATTACATTCCGAGGGATGTTGTAACCCCGTTGCTGAAATATAGGTCACTAGCGGACCCATGCAAGAAATCTCGCATGTTCATAAACCACACTTCCCCAATAGGTTTATAATGAGAGACTATTTACTTTACAGTTAGAATTCCAACTTCTACGTTCCTTAACTTAAGAAGAAAATCACTAAAAATTGGATTATCATAACACTCACCGGTTATTCGATATTTATGAAATTATACGATTTGAGTACCTAATCATTCCTTTGATTTACTGTTTCTGAAATGCAGGCAAAATGATAAAGGAAAGACCTCAGAATGTTAAAATGATATGAAACAGACGTCATAGCGGCCAAAATGTGAAGTGGACAGCAATGATGTAGCGTGTTTACCTAAAGCAACAGTATCTGCAAATCGCACACTTCTAACATTTTTTAAAAGTCAATTTTTAAATAAATTATAGATATTTATGAAATTAGAGTGCTTTTCGTCACCGCTAATGTCTGTTCTCTTTCATTTGAATGATCATTTGTCACGATCGGTCGCTTGTGAGCGCCGCAGGAGGGATCTGTTTACCCTTTACATTACCGTGCTGGAGCCCTTTTTCAGTGTTGCCTTAATAATCAAAATGTAATGATTTTCAGTCGGTCAACACGATTTTACCCAATTGTGGGGGGTTCCCTAATCCTGAAAAACAATTTGCATGGATTAATAAATACACTTGGATAAGGGAGGATTTAAATTGGGGAAAGAAATTGCTGTTTGGAAATGTAAAAAGTAGAAGAAATGAAAAGGTGAACACTGGGTTCGGGAAAAACAAAGAAGGTGAAATATTGAAAAAACCAGAGGAGATAACGGACAGATGGAAAGAATATTTAAGCGAGCTGTTGAAGTTGAGACGCCAGGCATGCGGAGAAGTTACGCAAACAGCCAAAACGGTGGAGGAAAAAATAGAAGAAGAACCAGACCAGACATTACTATGGCAGAAGTGGAATGCGCAGTTTGGAAGATGAAGATGGGGAAAGCTGTGGAAATCGACGAAGTGGCAATAGAAATGATCAAGCCGGCAGGACCAGAGGGACTGCACTGAACATTCAGACTTCTCAGGAGGGTGTGGAGAGAGAAGAAAGTACCTGAAGCCTGGAAAAAGGGAATAATATTGCCAATATTCAAGAAAGGAGACAGGAAAGTGTGTGGTAACTACGAAGGAATCACCATCATCTCGCATGTTGCCAAAGTAATGGAAAGAATCCTAGGAAAAAGAATTAGAGTAAAGGTAGAACGCCAAATAGAGGAGGAGCAGTTTGGATTTAGAGGGGGCAGGTAAACAGTGGAAGCCATTTTCACTCTGAGACAGAACATTGAAAAGAGTTGGGAGTATGGGAAAGATAAGGTAATGACTTTTATTGATCTAGAAAAGGCCTATCATAGCATCCCTAGAACAAAAGTTTGGGAAAGCTTAACAAATAGGGGGATAGGCAAGGAACTGACAGACATGATAAAAGGAATGTGCATGGATTACTACAGTAGTGTGAAGACTAGAGTCGGGACATCGGAATGGTTTAAAATTGACACTGAACTTAAGAAAAGGAAGTGTGTTGTCACCATTATTGTTCTTAATGGTGATGGATGTCATCATAAAGGCAGCAATGAAAGACTGTAGTAGGGCAAAGATGAAGGTAATGTTGTTTGCAGACGATGTTGTGGTCTGGGGCGAGGATGAGATGGAGGTACAAGAACAGTTAGACGTAATAAATGAAAAGATTGAGCAATGGGGATTGAAGATAAATGTGGAGAAGAGTATAACAGTGGTGAAGAATAGAGGTAAGAAAGAAGGAAAAGAAGTAATCAAAATAGAAGATATGGAATTGGAAGTGGTGAAACACTTCATATACTTGGGAAGTGAGCTGAATGAAGATGGAAGACTAGATTTGGAAATTAGCAGAATAATACAACTCGGGAGTGCTTTCTATCAACATGTACGGGGAATAGTATGGAACAAGGATATACCAATTAAGGCTAAAGCAGTTATATACAAAGCGTATTATGTTCCTATAATGACATATGGAGCTGAAACTTGGACAATGACTAAGAGGGATGAGGGCAGAATACAGGCAGCTGAGATGAGATTTCTGAGAAGTATGGTCCAGAAAACGAGGAGAGACAGAGTGAGAAATGAAGATATACGGAAAGAACTGGGAGTACAGAAGTTATATCCCTCGTCGGGAATAGAACCCGCAACAACCAATTTTAATGGATTCGGCTTCTAAAAGCAATATTTTATTATTATCATTAATATGAGTGTCAACCAAGTTACAACAGGCAGTATGTATGTTACTTTCTCAATATTAGTGACTCGAGCTGTGTATAATCTGATAACAACTCAAAGTCCAGATGACGCACAAACTCGTGCCTTGCCAGTTATGAATAAATTCCCAGTATAATATTTAATGACAACTAGAGGTCCAAATGACACATACCCTTGTGCCTAGCAAGCTATGAGTAATTACAAAACAGCTCAGGGTTCAGATGAGACACGGTCTCGTGCTTGACAGAGTCCATCCAGATATTTCCGTGGCGTATGTTTCCTACTCCAAACCTCCAGTAGTCCCTTCCACGTGTGTCCCCCTCTACTCAGGTAACTAGCCAGTAAGGTTGTACTGTATCCCACCAAGAGGGATTGACATGTGACTTGTAGAATTCTAATAAAACCCTGGACTCCCAGAGCTCCAGTCTCTTGTAACTCAGTAATCTTAAGACTAACCAAATGAACTGGCTGGCAGTCGGGCTTCATGCCTCGGCACTTGTAAATAACTTCAAATGTATGAGTGACTAGTCGAAATAATAAATAACAAAGTTGAACTTTTCGCTTCATTTGAAATAGATATCACTCAGACTCGTGAGAACCTGTGAGAACCTAGCTTAGTATGCTAGCCACGAACAATTGTTAAGCTATACTCTGCTCGAATCCTGTCTAGGGATTCGAGTAACTTAACTGGGGGCCTGCCGTCCGGGATAGATAAAGATCGCCACTAGATCTACGTTCTACTTGGATGAAGTGATCAGACAACGATCCAGAATCGCCTTTCGTCACTCGTCTAGCAAAGCCAGTTATCTTCTCGAAAACTACTGAAGTAATCTATTTAATTTGAACCAGCCAGCTTGTTAGGAGTGGAACTGACAACCTCACTGGAGGCTTTTCGACCACAACCGACTACGCTAGCTTGAAGGAAGGAAGCTAGCCGACAACGCTCCAGAAGCGCCTTTCGCAGCAACCGACCGCTATCGCCGTTCGAGTAAACTGACAACGCTCCAGAAGCGCCTTTCGATCGCTCAACGACGCCGAAGAGTACCAACCGACTACGGAACGAGAGTAAGTAAGCCGACAACGCTCCAAGAATCCAACGATCCAAGCAGCGCCTTTCGACTACAGCCTATCGCCGTACGTTGCTGTTGTACGTGCGCACCGACAGCTCTGAAAAAGGGCTCGCTCGCTCGACATCGCAGAAGAAAAAACAACTGACTACAACTACAGACCAAGGAAGATGCAGTCCAAGCAGATCATCATTTCCTGCCTGTAAGCTACAATTGAAATACCTTATTGTACTGATAAATATTGCTACCAACAGCATGGTTCATTCTTAACTTACAGTAACAAGAGCAATAATAATAAATTCCTTTAGCCCTTCTAAAGAGGAGTGACTTTGTGTAAATCTAAACGGGGTTTTCGCATATCACTATTTTCTTTTGAATTAAAAACATAGATACTAAGATAATAATAAATTTGTTTTGCCTTTCAAATGAAAAAGGATTTGGGCTTGATCGAAAGATACGTCGCTTTTCCTGTTTCATTTTGAACTAATACTTGTAAAATAAACATTTAAATAATAAATTCTTGCCGTTCAATCGGAAGCAAATTACGGTAAACTTTGACTAACAGAGTTTGCTTTGTTATTTCGTTTGAATTAAATTAATAAATCAAAACAAATAATAAATACATAATAATAAATATTTGTGCCTTTCAAAAAGAATAATCAAAGTGCGTTCTGATTTAGCGGACCTTACACTTTTTATCCACTTTTGAATTAATATAGAAACTAAACCTTTTTATATAAACAGAAAAAACCTCATCATCAATCATCATTCTCATTTCAGAAGAAATATAATTTTACTAGCTTATATTGTGGAGAATCTGAACGGGGTATCCACATATCATGAATCTTTCAAATTAATAATAATAATAACAAATAAGTTAATAATTTTTAATTATTCAATCAACTAGTCAATGAATTAACTAGTTATAATAAATCGAAATGCCTGAGACAGAATTGCTATCAAAATTCGAGAACGCTCAAATTCAATTGCTACCCAAATTTAATGGAAGTACGTCTTGCAGTCTAGACTACTTCCTTGCGAGATGTGATAGTTTCTTAAATACTCACAGGAGAGCCAATGCATTTCCCAACGCTAACATCATTAATGATTTTTTATTTAATGTTGTCAAATCGAAACTAAAAGGAGAAGCTAGTACTATTTTAGATCTGGATGCAAATTCTAGTTATGAGAAATTTAAAGAAAAATTGATCAGGAAATTCGGTGACGTGAAAGATGAAAGATTATTAGTTCAAGAAATTTCTAACTGCTTCCAAAAGAGTAGTGAAGCTTACACAGAATATCACGACAGACTAGACGCTCTAGTCCAACAATGTAAAAGTTTATACAAATTAAACTACAGGGATCAGATCCTAGAGCTCAAACTAAGAGAGCTAGACGATCTGAGTTTAAACACTTTCAAAGCCGGAATCTTAGAGCCGTACCGAGCATATCTGCGCTATGCACAAATCACAGATTTAAGCCACGCACTGAGACATTGCAGGACTTACGATAATGACCGAGCACACGAGAATTACATGGACCAATTGACAGGGACACAGAAACATCCTCCAAATAACCATGCCAGCCACAGACCATTCATACAGTCACCACCCAAAAGATTCAATCAAGCGACACAACCACTAAACCATACTGCTCACAATCCGTTTGTATATCCAAGGCCACAAAGCCACTACCTTCCTCAACCACGTTCTTTCTCCAACCAACCTAACCAACAATTCATGAATCCTAACCCACTACCAATCTTCAGACCCTTTCAAGGTCCGAACACACCGACTATCAAACCACAGAACCAACAACCCTCTAAACCAGTGAATCGACCTTACCCTGCGCCAAATAACATAAGGAGACGTTTCACATCTAATAACCAAAGTTATCCAAAACCTATGTCTGGTGTATCCACCATCCAAGGGAATGTAAATGCGCACACAGAAGAATCCAACGATTGTGACTATGTACCACCAGAATACTTTCAGGAGGCCTACTCGTCTTAATATTTTGAAGAATTACACCCGCACGAACACGTGTTCGAATACGACACAGTCCACCCATCCCCATACTCATTCAATGAAGATCACGAACAAAGTCAGGATTCAGGATTTTCTCTTGGCTCAGTCCTCTCAAGCGAAGACTTAAATAATAGAAGTTATGCTCCAAAATTACCATTCATCACTCTATTTGGTTGTAAATTTTAGTAGACAGTGGTGCTTGTTATGAATCCGACATTCGCACTCGAACACTCTGCAGAATACCTTTACCAAGAACCGTTCTGTATACAATCAGTTCATTCGCAAATGATGGGCGAAGAAAACATACAATTCCCTATCTTTTCAGAATATGAAATTGACACTCCCGCAGACTTTAGAGTCATGCAATGGCATGATTATTTCGATGCGCTAATTGGCACAGATGATTTTGTCAAACTAGGTGCGAAGATAGATTATGAATCGAACCTAGTTACGCTAGCCAATAAAGCCATACCATTCAATTTTCACTCAAGTAATAAGCAAGTGAATCATTTTCAACCCGCAATAGATACACATAACACTGCGATTCCTATCAACATCAAGAAAGGAGATCAGTATGTTCTAAATTTCAAATCTGGTGAAATGTATCTTTTAATGCCAGAACCACCAGATCATATACCCCACAGAGACACAACTAAGACAAGAGTTTAAGGAACCGATTTTAGTTGAGCCACTGGAAATGAACTCCATCACATACGGTGACATTCAAGAATATCCCCACACAAAACTAGGAGAATCTGATTTTGGCAAAGGAAAGATCAATTACGTTGCAGACGCAATTTCTAGAATACAAGTAAATGTGAACGATGAAACAGTCTCGAATGTAGCCATCCCCGGAGATGCCACATATCAAGACAAAATTGATAATGAAACCATACACTCGAATCAGGAACATCCTATCTTCACACTGAAAACATCAGAGCGTAATTTGAACCAAAACCGAAATCAAATTATCTTAAAATATGGTAATGTCCCTAAGGTTTTTGAACAGAAACTGTTCTAGAAATACACACGACACGTTATGATAGTAACGCAGAATAACCTTCAACAAGATTTGAACAAACACTTACTTAAAGTAATCAACACCTCGAATAAGAACGCCATTTACTTTAATGATCTAACCCTTGAAATCCCATTCATTAGAACATGCCAGAAATTATTCACGTCAGAGCTAGTAATTATCAGAACAACTAAATTTTTAGAGGACATTGAATGTCCTGAAACACACAAACAGTTAATTCAAGAATATCATTCACTAAATCACAATGGTATTATAGAAACGTTTGAACACCTTCGAACCAAGTACTATTGGCCACACCTAAAATAAATAATTACAAATCTAGTAAATCAGTGTAACTTATGTCAGAGGAATAACTATGAAAGACACCGTGCCGAGTTATCAAACCAAGGTCCTATAACAGCCGACTACCCATTTACTCAAATTCATATTGATACTTCTGAATGTGTCCCTCGTCTCCAAAAAGTAATGAATATATTGAGAGACAAGGAAACCAGTTGAAAATCTTAAATGAAAGTAAACCCGAAACAAAAGTTTCCAATTTAGAGCACTCCTGTCAAATAGGTGAAACTGTATATGTCCTAGACCCTCTAACGAGAAATAGGAAATCCAGAAAGCTATATAATGGAGGCACAATAACCAAACTTGAAGAAAACCGAGTATACTGCAAAATGAAAAATGGCAAGACCCATGTCAGAAATTTCCGTGACATTAAACCTAAAAGGAAATTTCTTCCCTACGCAGATTCCTACCATGATATACCATCATCTACACAGAACCCATAACAACGTCAGGATTTTATGCCGACCCCATGGGATCTGTATTGGTAATCGATAATTACCATAAATTCATGTTTCATTTCAATCTTATTACTTTAAAAGATTCGTACAAAAATATTGATGATACTGTCTCTATAAAATGTAATAATACCTTTCCGCACTTAATATTGAACCCGAGGGTGTCATGCTGACAGGTATCGAACGTGGATCTCGGAGTTAAGTTGAGCTCTGAATGAAGGTTCCACCAGGGAACGAACCCGAGATCTGTTGAGGGTGTTTCGTTGTAAGAACCCCTAGAAGAAATTATATATTTAATCACTGGTGTGATATCAGTTGTTACTGACATTATTTAGTGAAATAATGCAGTAAAATAGTGGAAGATAGCATTATTTGGACTACATGAAGTAGGCTATGCTGGACTTGAAACACAGGAGTTTCAGAGTTTGACGTTTTGCTAATAGCCCCAGAATTGTGGGAGGAGACCCTTGGCGCCATGTCAATCTTGCTGACCCAGTTAAGTCGTCTGCAAGGGGTCGGGAGGTTGAATAATGACCAGGTTCTTCCCCGTTTGAGAATAGATATGAGAGTGGAATGGGAAGATCCCAAGGAAAATCATTGATTGAATCTTTTTTGCCAGGAGGCTAATTTTAGAGCCATTAAACGGCAAAATCAAGGCATGTTTAATGCAGTGCGTAATGATACAGGACTATGGATGTTCGCGGCTGGATTTGAGGATGTTGCCAGGGATTCCCACAGAAACAGCGTCCCCACGCCATGGATAAGACAATTAATATTAATTAAGTGGCCGATCGATCCTCGAACACACATACATTTTTGTGACCAGCGAAGAAAAAGGAACAAGATGGATATTATTCTAAGTCCAGAATCATCCTAAGAGAGGAGCTGATTTATCGCGGGAATTCTTGCCCTACTTTTTGTGTGAAACAGATATAAGAGGGTGGACCCAGTGAGAGAAGCAGTTGTTTTGAAGCAGTCGTACAGTTTGACACAGTTGAAAAGGACAGTCGAAGCGTACAGTTGTGTTTGAAAGTTACGGAGCGCCCAGGCGCACACAAGGACTTCAACATTTACTGGTAATCAGCATGTTAGCTGTGCAATGTAACACAGATGTGAGAATATATTCATGCATGGTCATGAACTAAGAATGAAGTCGGTAATCAACAAACTTGATTATGCGAAATGCATATTACCGAAGTTAAGAGAGGATGCTCGGACTTCAATTTGGGAAGCCGTGCAGTAAGACTGTTATATACTGTTTATTAAGTGCCGTGTGATATACTAGGCAGGACTGTTGAAAGTAATAATTCATGTAAATACAATGTACAATGTTGGGCGCAGTATAGTGATTGGTTATACATATCTGGAGTATACCATTAAGTAGCGTTCATGACGATATGTAAGCATGTCACTGCAATAGTAGGAAGGTTATCAAGGGATGATCGAGAGACTGTTGGTGAATCCGTGAGCAGATGATCGAGAGGGTCAATCAGGAGGGGGTAGGACCGAAGAAAGGGCCATCCGCACCTGCACTTCCGATACATGTTAGGGAATGTCAACCAATTGGGAATATAAAGTGTAACGTGTGTTTGTGCAGCGATGTTATGTAAAATATCTCTTAAATTAATAATATAACCAGTGTTATAAAGTGTCATGTGTTTTGGAAGCATTAGCTTCATTATAAAAATGGAAAAGTGTCGTGTGTTTATGAATCAGATGTCATATAAGATGTGTATTAGCAAGATGGCAATGTGTCACTAAGTAAGCCGATGGCAGGTGACACTGGAATATGGTGGTTGGAGCCACCTGGATAAGCCGACGTAAGTACCCCACAAATCATGTTATTATAGAAGGATAGCCACTGCATGTAATGTGATTTCGGAATATGCCAGTAAGAATCAATATTAGGAGGCATACCCTCATATGTTTATTGTTTGATTTCAGTAAAGTTAAGATGTTGAATACATCAGAGAGTGGATTAATCGTTACCACTATTAATGCTACTAATAAAATGGCAATTCAGTTATGTGAAACTTAACGTGACGAACGCGAATGTTCGATCAGTGAAGCAGTTACGTTGTGTCGGAAGAGTAATTTATGTCAGTAATATATATATATTTTTTTTTAGGGGAAGAAATGCATTTACGTACAGAGTGTCGGGCTCCTGCTCCTGAGTAGCAGACTACCGACTAAAACTCCCCCGTTACTTCTGAACACTAGCCTGGAACCGTTTAACACATTACTTCAGGCTAGAGTCATTTTATATTTGCCCGTAGGGCACTCTTCCGTAATGAATCATCTTCAGTGGCGATCCAGATCCGTCTTCTTTGTTCGGAGGATATCTTCAACAAAACTTGCTACAAGTTTCCAATGTTCTTCATTTTGTAGCATTACCGCAACAATATTGTCGGGAGATATCTCTACACCAATGTGATCTTGAAGAGACTGCCTATTTTTAACCCACCGTCCACAAGAGAAGAAGGTGTGATTAACATTATCTACCTCATTAACACAGTGGATACAATCTGGTGAATCCACTTTCCCCATCTTCTTAAGATAACAACAGAAGTATCCATGGCCAGTCAAGAACTGAGTGAGATAATAACCAATCTCACCATGTTTTCTCTCTGTCCAAACCTGCACCTGAGGTATCATTCTCCTAGTCCACTGGCTTCGGTGTCCTTGCTCCCATCTGATCTGCCAATTGTGAAAGGTTTGTGCTCTTGCTGTTCGTCCTACATTTTGTAAACCTACTTCCGATTTCCTCCAGTAAATGTACTTGCGTTCTTTCGCTAGAAAAAAATTGGAATTATCCCAGCAATAACAAGAACTGCTTCTTCAGAGACCGTGCGATAAGCAGATGCCACGCGTAAAGCACCCCGCCTCTGCACTTGTGCTAGTGACTTCCTATAAATTTCCTTATCCAGGGCATCCGCCCATATTTCCGCTCCATACAGCAGAACTGAATGGATGGCTGTCATCAGTAATCTCCTCTTACTAGATTTTGGCCCACCAACATTGGCCATTAGCCTACTGAGAGACGTTACTCTTCTTGCCCCCTTATCTGCAGTCCGTCTAATTTGTTCTTCAAAATTCAGTTTATTGTCGATCATGAGGCCCAGATATTTTGCTGCTGGCCGCGTCTCTACTTGTATGTCTCCTACCTGTATTGGGAGTATTGTCTGAATTCTCTTCTTTGTTAGCGCTACAATTTCTGTCTTACTAAGTGCTAGAGACAGACCATGTTCTTCCATCCAACTATTGATTGTACGCATTACCATATTGAGTCGCAACTGAGCCTGCTCGACACTTCTTCCTGCTACAAGAGCAGCAACGTCATCTGCATAACCTACTAGGATAATTTCATCAGGGACTTCAGATCTCAGCAAGCTATCATATGTGATATTCCATAGATCTGGTCCTAAAATCGAACCCTGTGCTGCTCCGGCTGAGATCTCTACCCTGCGTTGCCCTTCTGTCGTGTTATAAAGCAACGAACGATCTTTCAAGTAGGAATGTATCATCCGTAAAAGATAATTTGGAACATGAAATGTATTCTCCAACGCATTCAGCATGTCACTCCACTTGACAGAGTTGAATGCATTTCTTACGTCAAGAGTAACAAAGAGAACCACACGGCGGGAGTGGTGATTGTAATTCTCCGCCCGCTGGACAGCTGCAACAATTTCTTGTATCGCATCCAGGGTCGATCTTCCTGTTCGAAATCCATATTGTCTTGGTGATAAGTCGCCCGCTGCCATGATCGCTTGGCGCAACCTGACCCTCAGAAGCTTCTCAAAGAGCTTCCCTGTTGTATCAAGCATACACAGAGGGCGGTATGATGATGGTAAATCCGGGTCTCCCTTTCCCTTATTAATGAGAGCCAGACGACAGACCTTCCAGCAGATGCTGAACACTCCTGCTTTTAGACACTCATTGAACATTCGTAATATTAATTGTGGATGTAACTCGATTATTAATTTGAGAATCTCATTT
Organism: Meconema thalassinum; assembly: GCA_946902985.2. Lineage (NCBI taxonomy): Eukaryota > Metazoa > Arthropoda > Insecta > Orthoptera > Tettigoniidae > Meconema > Meconema thalassinum. Next base: position 436,651,656 of record OX336393.1, on the reverse strand, counting down.
GAGATGCCGTCAGGACCAGGGGATTTTTTGCTTCGCAGAGACTGAGTAGCCCTACTCAACTCATCCTCAATAAAAAGAGGAATTTCAATATCTACATCGAAATTATGCTCAGGGATTGTTGGATGTGTTGGGAAAGGAGTTTGGACAATAATGGCCATACTGTTTGCATCCATGACGCACGGTGTTCTTTGTGACCCAAGCTTCTTTCTGACAATTTTATAACCCAAACCCCATGGATCAGTGTCAATATCCTCACATAGCTTCCTCCAGCTCTCAGCTTTGCTTTGATTTATGGTTTTCCGAAGTAGCCTCTTTGCATCTCTATGTTCGGCTGATAAGGCATTGGCATCATCCAGATTTCTTGTCCGTTGTGCGGCACGTCGGAGTCTAAGGCAATTCCGCCTCAATTCTGCAATTTCATGTGTCCACCAGTATGCAGGGCTCTTCCGATGGCGTGATCTTAAACTTGGCATTGAGGTATCACAAGCCAATGTAATAAGGTTCATAGTTGAGGAAACGAGAGTCTCAACATCAGCCTCTCCGTCAGGCTCCATATCCTCAATTAGTTCTACACCACTGGTTAACGCCTCCTTAAATGCATCAAGATGGATCTTATTCAAATTCCATCTCCGTTGTTTCTGGGTAGATAAGTTCTTCCCACTTATATTACTGCACACATCAAAATTAATATACTGATGATCACTACCAGTGTAGTCTTCTATAACCTTCCATTCCTTGATGTGTGGTACTAACGTCTCAGAAGCCATGGAGATATCCGGAATGGTCTCTGTATAACCCGGACGCCGAAAAGTTGACACTGCACCTACATTTAAGATCAAAAGCCCTGTCCTTGATGCCATTTCCAGAATGAACTTACCTCGGGAATTGGTATGTGGCATACCCCATTCCACTGCTCTGGCATTGAAATCCCCAGCTACAAGGATTGCTCCAGTTGTATTAAGAATGGCATCTTCCAGAGAGTTAACTTTCTGACGAAATTTTCCCATTGTTTCATTTGGAGTAAGATAGACACTAAAATATGTGACTCCTCTACTCTTTAACCAAACGAATCCGTTCCCGCTCCCATGTTCTTTAATTGGATTTTTCCAGGGTCTAAGATCCAAATAGCAGAGGTGCCTAATTGATCTCTAAGCCAGAGAGGTGACTCCTTATCTTGGTACTGTTCACTAATTAACAGCAGATCAGTTTGTTTCTCGGCAGCTAGCTGGTACAACAGATGATGGGCTGTTCTACTCCTTTCTATATTAGCTTGTAGAACTCGGATCATTTTCGTTTCAGGTACGTCGCTTTCTCCAGGGCCTCTCGGAACACCTTACATTGGCCCGATCCGGCCACATGACACAAATCCTGCTGCGTAACGCCACTCTCCTCGCATAAGACACACTTCTTTGGGTTAATGCAATCCTTGGCTTTGTGATCAATCTGTCCACAGTAGAAGCAAGACTTGCTTCTGTCAGGGCCCTCACAAATTTTGGCTATATGACCATAACTAAGGCATCGGAAGCATCGAAGAACTGATATTCTTCGCCTCACTCTACAACTGACCCATCCTACTTGAACCAAGCCTTCCCTTAGAAGATCATTTGCAGCTTTTTCCGGCAGAGTTATAACAGCCATTCTCTGTTTCCAACTGTTAGTCTGCGTTACCATAATCCTCAGACCATCCGGGGGTTCGTTAATAATATCCTTAATGGACTCTAAAACTTCATCTTCGGTCGTGAGAGCATCAAGATCTCTAATCTCAATTGTCACCTTTGGCTCAAGACTGCGGACTGTCGCATCTTGTCCCAGGATATTCTTTAATGAGTCGCTAAATGCCGCATTATCTCGATTGCTTTTCCCGAGAGTAACAAGAACTTCACCGGCTCTAGTCTGGGTTATAGACCTAACTTTCGTTCCTGTGTCAGCAGGATTTGCCTTCTGCCGAATCTCCCGTAACACATCGGCATACGACTTGCCTTCTGCTGGTTTAATTAACACAGCTGGCAGTCGAGACTTTGTTAGTTGCCTCTTGAGCATTTGACTCTGTCTCTTGCCGGGAGAATCTTCCCGCTGCAATTCAACTTGCATTTGATTCCTTTTCTCTCGTGGTTTCTTCCTGGACACAACCTTAGTCCATGACTCTACTTCTCCTCTTTCCTTTTCTTCCATTTCTCTTTCGTCATCAAGAGAGTTTGATGCTTGTGCTCGATCAGTTATTGTGGTTTCGTCGACTTGTTGTTTCTCCTTGTACCTAGCATTCTTACAGAAGACAATGCTGTCAATGGCCTCCTCCATCTCCACAATACCATCCTTCACATCCTTGGACATGTTTTTCTGTTTCGCCGCAGCAAGCTTCATCTTTTGAATAATATTATAGCATTTATGCAATGCCTCTTCTTCCGTTCTCCTCAGTTTGTCAAGATGTTGGGATGGGAGAAGTATTGTATCTTCCGCAACTGCCCCATTGCTCGATGACTCTCCCGTTATATTCACCTTAGACAATCGAGGCCATACCTCATTTTTCCAGTTCGCATCTCTTTCTTGGCTCGTTAGAAGACGATTCATGTTCCGAAACTGGTAAAGTGTAGGTCAGGCCAGTGGTGTGGGAAGAAAATAGCGCTGACTCCAAAGAGTCCAGACCCTCGCTCTATTATCAAGCTCGTACCCTAGGTAGCGGGGCTCTAATGGCCGCCGAAGTAGGCCAGACCTTCTTAATGCCCCCTGACGACGGAACCTATAGGCTCTGTTGACTATACTACTAATTTAAGCTCAGATGGCTTTGGATAATACGATTAGATTACGTCACTTCCTGTCACAGAGGAAACTTCATGCTCTATGAGCTAATAGTACACGATAAAACTTAACCCCAAAATCACGTAAAAATCCAGTCTACACTCGATGAAGTTGATTTGAGGAATACAATTTAGTGAGCACCGTATGTTAAACTATGAACTACGATACACACTGACCTGTACCCAAGCTGGAATACAATTCTCACTTCCACAAATAACAATTTTTTCGATAAATACACCAGTACCGCACAAGCACACTGTATGTTAAACATGGCCATCACAACAATCCATGTCAGTAATAATAATAATAATAATTATAATAATGATAAAAGTATAGTTGAATACATCAGGATGAAAGGTTTTAAGCAAGAAATATTTACGCTAATTGGATTATTTATCTAGCCAAGCAGTAGATTACATTAAGGGAAGAGAAAAGAGTTAATATTAAATATATTGTATTAATGGGAATATAATTATGCAAGGGAATGTAGGAGCTTGACAGTGAATTGAATTTGTGGCTTGTGTAAGCTTGTAGAGTAACAGTTAGAGTTCAGTAGGGAATATAGGCCGAAGCTGGGACAGGGGCTAATGGGCAAGATGGCTGCCAGGCGCAACCAGCCCTATGTTATTGTTATGGAGGGGTCAGTCATAGCTGGGCCAGGGGCTAATGGGCAATATGGCCGCCACGCCCTGAGACCGTCAATGACGTCACAAGGAGAGGTCGGCTGTGTAGTTGCCAAATGGAATATTTATTATTATTATTATTATTATTATTATTACTATTATTAGGTAATTATTAATTGATCATGTATAATTAAGACCATTCTTATATTATCCACTTTTTGGTGTAGTGGCTAGCATTCTTGGCGGTCATTCCTGAGCTTCGAATCCCGGCTCTGCCAAGAAATTTAATTTCTGGTCTCAGGAGTGGAACGGGGTACACTCAGCCCTGTGAGGCAAAACTGATAAGAACTGGCTTTTGATTCATACCTCAACCATTCTGCCTAACCCAACTTCACCTAACCTCACTTAACCTAACCTAACCTAACCTAACCTAACTTCACCTAACCTAACTTCACCTAACCTAATCTAACCTAACCTAACCTAACCAAACTTCAAAGTAAGAGCAAATATGAGAGCAAATGTGAAAGCACACATAATAAACTAAGTTATAACCAAACCTAACTTAACCTAACCTAACCTAACCTAACTTAACCTAACTTAACCTAACCTAACTTAATATTGCGAGCAAAAAAAAGTAAGAACAAAAAGTGTAAGAAAAAAAATAAGAGCAAATGTGAGAGCACAAATAATAAACTTAGTTAAAACCTAACCTAACTTCACCTAACCTAACTTCACCTAACCTAATCTAACCTAACCTAACCTAACCAAACTTCAAAGTAAGAGCAAATATGAGAGCAAATGTGAAAGCACACATAATAAACTAAGTTATAACCAAACCTAACTTAACCTAACCTAACCTAACCTAACTTAACCTAACTTAACCTAACCTAACTTAATATTGCGAGCAAAAAAAAGTAAGAAAAAAAAGTGTAAGAAAAAAAGTAAGAGCAAATGTGAGAGCACAAATAATAAACTTAGTTAAAACCTAACCTAACTTAACCCAACCTAACCTAACCCACACAAACCTCATTTAAAGATTTTAGATTTTACATTTTAACATTCTACATTTTAACATTTTAGATTTTGATTTTTTCATTTTACATTTTTTAGATTTTATATTTTATATTTTTTATATTTTAAATTTTAAATTTAAGATTTTTTGATTTTAGTTTTACATTTTACATTTTTCGGAAAGAGTAAACTACAAGGTCACATACCTAACCTCACCAAACCTAACTTTACCAAACCTAACTTAAGCTAATACAAAGGCACATACACAAAGTATATAAGGGCACATGCAACTATCTTTATGCTAGTTTTATAGGCTACTGTACAGCATGATCACTACCCCAACCGGGGTATTTTTATATCATTTTGTTGTTTACTCATTTGTCAATTTTCCAATTTCCCATTTTCAGTTTTTTTTAAATGTCAGTTTTAAGTTTTTCAATTTCATAATATGGAGACTTGGATTTTGCATTTTGTTGTTTCCACATTTGCCAATTTTCCAATTTCCCATTTTCGTTTTTTTATGACAGTTTTAGGTTTTTCAATTTCATAATATGGAAACATGGATTTTGCATTTTGTTGTTTACACATTTATTAATTTCACAATTTACCATTTACAGTTTTTAAAATGTCAGTTTAAAGTTGTTTCAATATTATGATATAGAAACATGGATTTTCCAATTTGTTGTTATACATTTGTCAATTTACCAAATTCCCATTTACAGTTTTTAAAATTTCAGTTTAATGTTTTTTTATTTTGTCAATATGGAAACATGGATTTTCCAATTTGTGTTTTACATGTTCATTTTGCATTAGGAGTGGAGAGAGGTGGGTAGTAATAAAAAATGTACAAGCAGTTTCCATACGGTACAATATTTTTTTATTTTAAATACATGTACACTATTTACACATAATACATTTTTATATATATTCCTTATTGTTATAAATTATACACTTGTTTTTATTTTGTTTTCTATTTTATTTATTTTTGATTATGAATGCCATTTTTTATTTTTGTTTTTTTACTTTTGTAGTGCTATTGTTTTATTTCCTAAATTGTTTTGTTTTATGTATTTGCTAGTTGCAGGCAGAAGATTTAGATATTCATAACTTAACTCTTTAAGCATGGTTAATGATTGAGTAATGACCATAGGCATGTGTACCTATACCATCAGCATCAATCACTCTTTTATCATCATATAGGTAAGAAACGGGTCATACTATACTTTCTGCTACCGAGTTTCAGCTACTTTTCAAGGCCACGCTCACCGAGCATTGCCGAAGACTGCCGAAAGTTAACGATTGGATTAAGAGTGTGAGGCAGGTAACAGGAAACACAAGCGGTGCCCATGCAATAGTTTTATTAATTATATATATCTACAATTTTTACATATAATACACTCTTTTCTTTATTTTAGTTTTAATAACAGTCATTTTTTATTTTTCTACATTTTAACTTAAATATTTGCTTAAATGTCTTAGGTCCCTTTTGTATCCATTAGTTTATACGAACAGGGGAGCCCATGTTCTTAATTTGCCATGCATATTTACACACAGAACACAACTCTTTCCTTATGTTTGCTTGGTGTAGTTTTAATAGCATCTAGCTTAATTTTGATCCGATAATTTAAATCTGTATCCGAATCTTCTAATTCCTTTTCCAGCCAATAATTGGATATAAACAAAGAGTCAATATTTTCCATTTCCAAGACATATCTAACTTTATGTCTATATACAATTGGTTTTATTCCCTTAACAATTAGTTCTGTTCCTTTTTCCAGACTTTCTAACCGGGTACACTTTTGGATTTTTATTTGGCCTTTGATTTCCTGCATTGTAATGTTACTAAGCAGATCGACGTCACCTTGCGTATACGTTGTCGACTCTACTCTATAGTCTGTTTGGATGCTTGTGAACAACTTAAAATTCTCGATTTTAGCAAAGGAGTTACCATTAAATGTAGTCATTCCATTGGTGTTGAATTCTGCAAATGGTTTTTCAGTTTCCAGATGCACAATGTCCAATCCACCACATGGAGTTACAATAAATCCATCCTTTTTAAGCAAGTCTAAATTACCATGACTCTTTAAAAACATAGATTTTAAATATCCTCTTAAGTAGCACACATGTTTACATTTTTCACTTTCTACAAGCACTCCAACGCGTGGATAAGTTCCTTTGTAATTAACAGTAAATGCTGAGAGTTTGTATTTCCCACTCACATCGAGATTTTGCCAAGGACTTTGTTTAAAGTAAACTGTAAACCTGTTTCTTGCATCCACAATCGCCTGTTCTTTCTGCAATACCGCTTCGTACTCTTTCTTTAGAGCAGTAGTCTCTGCAACATACTCCACTTTCCTTTTTTTGATCTCAATATCCTCCAACTCTAATTTTCGTTTCCTTACACATAGCACATTAACTGTACTCAATGAGGTAATTTCCTTAAGAGGGTATGGTTTAAGTCTGTTAGTTTTATTGGTCCTTTTTCTCAACACCTGGGGGAGAATATTATTTGTAGGAGTCAATCCTAATTCGCTAATGTTTATGTTTGCAGGAATTGTAGAGAACAATGTCCTGGATTGAGAAAAGAATGTTTCCCCAGCTTTAATGTAGCATTTTTGTATAATGCGAACATTGTTGTTTCCAGAATCATCGTTAACAATTTCTACAAAGTTTACGGGTAAGTAATTAAAACTATAGGCAGAGAGAGCATAGTTTATCATTTTTTCCCGATCTTGTCCATCGCGCAGTTCGATTTGCACACCAGTCAATTTCCGAGTATTTTTATTACCCCAATACACAAATTGCAAAACATTGTTAAACACCACACAGCAACTATTTTGTAGGTTATCCGATAGTTTGGTCCACATGGACGCGATTGGTACCGAGTACAGGGGCGCTTCTTTTAAGTAATGTTTGTTGGCGTTTAATACACTAACACAATCTTTGAGTGGGTCAAATACACCATTCATTTTGTAGTTGTAAATTGTTGCCTCTAGTCTTGTAATACCATGTTCCTTAGCTAAGGAAGACGTAAATGTTTCCCTTAGACGGGTGTCTGGACATCGGATAAAGTCTATAATATGGTTTCCAATGACTTTGTTTACACCAGGACTTGTAATTTGACATATAAATTTGTTATATATCTTTATTCTAGAATTAGAGTTCATCCATGTTAAACAGTCTATACCAACCGTTTTATCATTGTTCGCAATCACATTACACTTTTCTCGATACTCTCCTTGCACACAAAAGTTGTGATTCGATGTTAGATAATCACACATCTCTGCCTTGTTAAAAACACCAGCCAAATCTTGGGTTATGTCCAAATCCATAAGATAAAACTCCTCAGCACGAAGCTGTTGCAATATCTCTGGAAGTTCGGCTAACAGAACGTCTAATTTAACATCAGCTAGCTCCACTTTGTATGGTATAGCCACAGGATTTTTATACTTTTCCATAATGTTAACCATGCCTTTCTCCCCAAGCTGTGTCCTGAGTCCCCGTGCCATTGCACACTCGTTATTGAGTAGAGGAAATGGTAGCTTTGCCTTAACACCATGTTTAGCAGAAATGAACTTAGAGAATTTACCACGTAAATAGAGGTTGAAAGCACCACACACCTCTTTCTTTAGCAGCACAGACTTACTATTTTCCAATTGTTCTTGGCAGTCCACTTGGTCACATATCCTAACCACCATAATGTTATCACAAAACGGATCCGTAATCGGTGTAAGTAGATTAACATTTTTATCACTTAGGAGCGTCTTGTTTTCTGTGTAGTTTATATTACCAATGTCTGTTACCAGATTGTCCAGGTTTTCCAACAACAACCACAACCCAAACCGCTCGTTGGTAGGCTTTATTCTGTTCCCCATAAGTTGGGGGACACTAAACACTTTAGAGAGAGACATCTTTACACTTTCAGCTACCACAAAGCACTGGTCAAATGCATTTGTAGTGTCTCTTATATATACCAATACTCAATTCTATTTTTAGATTATGACGTAACTGACAACGCTTGTCGGCAGAAAGCAGTACACATATAAATACAAAATCTCTCGAACATTGCCGGAGACTGCCGAAGGTTAACGATTGGAACTCAAACAAGATTTAACTTGTCGCATGACGTAACAAAAAGTTAAATGATTTAATTGCATGGGAATGTTGCTTTACCTAAAATGTAATACTATGCAAGTGTTTAACATGTTACAATCAGCTTGTGTATTGGCTTTTTATGTTGGCTTTTTTGTTGGGTTTTGTTGGCTTTTGTTGGCTTTTTTGTTGGTTTTTGTTGGCTTTTGTATTAGCTCTCTCATATTTGCTCTTGCTTGTTGGGGCTTATTATTTGGTCTTGGAAAGTATGTCAGTCCTTTTTTTATGGCTGCAAAATGCTTACAGCCATGTTTGTAAGCAGCAACAACAACAACAGCAACACACAAAATTCCAAAAAAAATCCAAAGTACTCTAAGGTTTATCAATGACTCTCAACTCTTACACTTACCTCTATCCCATGCATAGTCAAAAATTAGTGTATTTTTCAAATTTTTCAAAAAATATTTGGAAAGTAGGCTATATCATTAATCTAAAAATCCTGAAAAGACATATGTTAACTCCAACATCTACCTCTATTCCACTCTCAGTCCAAAATTAGTGTATTTTTCAAATTTTCCAAAACATATTTCCAAAATGGGTTATATTTCCAAAATTAAAAAGTTAACAAAAACGTTTGTTTGACATAAATGAATGGCCTTTGTCCCCTCTACCACTGTACCAAGTCCCAGGTCTCCAGGACAAAAAAATAAAATTTTTAAAAAGCGTTTTATTTCCAAAATTAGGAATTTTACAAACACATTTGTCTGACGTAAATCAATGGTCATTACCCCCTCTATCCCCACACTAAGTCTCATGTCTTTAGAACAACAAAAATAAAATTTTGAAAATGGGGTTATATTTCCAAAATTAGGAATTTTACAAAAACGTTTGTCTGACGTAAATCAGTGGTCATTACCCCCTCTATCCCCACACTAAGTCTCATGTCTCTAGAACAACAAAAATAAAATTTTGAAAATGGGCTTATATTTCCAAAATTAGGAATTTTACAAAAACGTTTGTCTGAAGTAAATCAATGGTCATTACCCCCTCCACCCCCACACTAAGTCTCATGTCTCTAGAACAACAAAAATAAAATTTTGAAAATGGGCTAATATTTCCAAAATTAGGAATTTTACAAAACCGTTTGTCTGACGTAAATCAGTGGTCATTACCCCCTCTATCCCCATACCAAGTCTCAGGTCTCTAGGTCAACAAAAATAAAATTTTGAAAATGGGCTATATTTCCAAAATTAGGAATTCTACAAAAAAGTTTGTCTAACGTAAATCAATGGTCTTTACCCCCTCTATTCCCATACCAAGTCTCAGGTCTCTAGGTCAACAAAAATAAAATTTTGAAAAAATGGTCACTATTTTGGAAACTAGGAATTCTACGAAAAAGTTTGTTTAACATAAATGAAAGGTCTCTATCCCCTCTACCTGTAAACCAAGTCCCAGGTCTGTAGGACAAAAATGAAAAAAGTTCAACTGGGAAAGTAGGCGATTTTTCATAAAACCAAAAATTCTAAAACGTGTTCTATGGGCTGAAAAGAATGGCCTCAATGTCCTTTATTTTTTATAATAAAACTTTTTTATTTTTTACATTTTTTTGAAAAAAGTTCAATTTTGAAATTTTTATATTTTGGAAACTAGGAACTCTACAAAAACTTTTTTTGACATAAATGACTGGCGAAATGTGACGTCAGAGGGAGAGGTGGTGGTGCTTCTGCCCCCACCCACCACCTCACCCTCTGACGTCACATTTCGGGGCGGGGCCAGAAGCACCACCACACCACTACTGTTATTTTTTGTCCTAACGACTTGAAATTTATTTTGGTGGTAGATGGGGTCATCGCCAGTCATTTATGTCAAAAAAAGTTTTTGTAGAGTTCCTAGTTTCCAAAATATAAAAATTTCAAAATTGAACTTTTTTCAAAAAAATGTAAAAAATAAAAAAGTTTTATTATAAAAAATAAAGGACATTGAGGCCATTCTTTTCAGCCCATAGAACACGTTTTAGAATTTTTGGTTTTATGAAAAATCGCCTACTTTCCCAGTTGAACTTTTTTCATTTTTGTCCTACAGACCTGGGACTTGGTTTACAGGTAGAGGGGATAGAGACCTTTCATTTATGTTAAACAAACTTTTTCGTAGAATTCCTAGTTTCCAAAATAGTGACCATTTTTTCAAAATTTTATTTTTGTTGACCTAGAGACCTGAGACTTGGTATGGGAATAGAGGGGGTAAAGACCATTGATTTACGTTAGACAAACTTTTTTGTAGAATTCCTAATTTTGGAAATATAGCCCATTTTCAAAATTTTATTTTTGTTGACCTAGAGACCTGAGACTTGGTATGGGGATAGAGGGGGTAATGACCACTGATTTACGTCAGACAAACGGTTTTGTAAAATTCCTAATTTTGGAAATATAAGCCCATTTTCAAAATTTTATTTTTGTTGTTCTAGAGACATGAGACTTAGTGTGGGGGTGGAGGGGGTAATGACCATTGATTTACTTCAGACAAACGTTTTTGTAAAATTCCTAATTTTGGAAATATAAGCCCATTTTCAAAATTTTATTTTTGTTGTTCTAGAGACATGAGACTTAGTGTGGGGATAGAGGGGGTAATGACCACTGATTTACGTCAGACAAACGTTTTTGTAAAATTCCTAATTTTGGAAATATAACCCCATTTTCAAAATTTTATTTTTGTTGTTCTAAAGACATGAGACTTAGTGTGGGGATAGAGGGGGTAATGACCATTGATTTACGTCAGACAAATGTGTTTGTAAAATTCCTAATTTTGGAAATAAAACGCTTTTTAAAAATTTTATTTTTTTGTCCTGGAGACCTGGGACTTGGTACAGTGGTAGAGGGGACAAAGGCCATTCATTTATGTCAAACAAACGTTTTTGTTAACTTTTTAATTTTGGAAATATAACCCATTTTGGAAATATGTTTTGGAAAATTTGAAAAATACACTATTTTTGGACTGAGAGTGGAATAGAGGTAGATGTTGGAGTTAACATATGTCTTTTCAGGATTTTTAGATTAATGATATAGCCTACTTTCCAAATATTTTTTGAAAAATTTGAAAAATACACTAATTTTTGACTATGCATGGGATAGAGGTAAGTGTAAGAGTTGAGAGTCATTGATAAACCTTAGAGTACTTTGGATTTTTTTTGGAATTTTGTGTGTTGCTGTTGTTGTTGTTGCTGCTTACAAACATGGCTGTAAGCATTTTGCAGCCATAAAAAAAGGACTGACATACTTTCCAAGACCAAATAATAAGCCCCAACAAGCAAGAGCAAATATGAGAGAGCTAATACAAAAGCCAACAAAAACCAACAAAAAAGCCAACAAAAGCCAACAAAACCCAACAAAAAAGCCAACATAAAAGCCAATACACAAGCTGATTGTAAAATGTTAAACACTTGCATAGTATTACATTTTAGGTAAAGCAACATTCCCATGCAATTAAATCATTTAACTTTTTGTTACGTCATGCGACAAGTTAAATCTTGTTTGAGTTCCAATCGTTAACCTTCGGCAGTCTCCGGCAATGTTCGAGAGATTTTGTATTTATATGTGTACTGCTTTCTGCCGACAAGCGTTGTCAGTTACGTCATAATCTAAAAATAGAATTGAGTATTGGTATATATAAGAGACACTACAAATGCATTTGACCAGTGCTTTGTGGTAGCTGAAAGTGTAAAGATGTCTCTCTCTAAAGTGTTTAGTGTCCCCCAACTTATGGGGAACAGAATAAAGCCTACCAACGAGCGGTTTGGGTTGTGGTTGTTGTTGGAAAACCTGGACAATCTGGTAACAGACATTGGTAATATAAACTACACAGAAAACAAGACGCTCCTAAGTGATAAAAATGTTAATCTACTTACACCGATTACGGATCCGTTTTGTGATAACATTATGGTGGTTAGGATATGTGACCAAGTGGACTGCCAAGAACAATTGGAAAATAGTAAGTCTGTGCTGCTAAAGAAAGAGGTGTGTGGTGCTTTCAACCTCTATTTACGTGGTAAATTCTCTAAGTTCATTTCTGCTAAACATGGTGTTAAGGCAAAGCTACCATTTCCTCTACTCAATAACGAGTGTGCAATGGCACGGGGACTCAGGACACAGCTTGGGGAGAAAGGCATGGTTAACATTATGGAAAAGTATAAAAATCCTGTGGCTATACCATACAAAGTGGAGCTAGCTGATGTTAAATTAGACGTTCTGTTAGCCGAACTTCCAGAGATATTGCAACAGCTTCGTGCTGAGGAGTTTTATCTTATGGATTTGGACATAACCCAAGATTTGGCTGGTGTTTTTAACAAGGCAGAGATGTGTGATTATCTAACATCGAATCACAACTTTTGTGTGCAAGGAGAGTATCGAGAAAAGTGTAATGTGATTGCGAACAATGATAAAACGGTTGGTATAGACTGTTTAACATGGATGAACTCTAATTCTAGAATAAAGATATATAACAAATTTATATGTCAAATTACAAGTCCTGGTGTAAACAAAGTCATTGGAAACCATATTATAGACTTTATCCGATGTCCAGACACCCGTCTAAGGGAAACATTTACGTCTTCCTTAGCTAAGGAACATGGTATTACAAGACTAGAGGCAACAATTTACAACTACAAAATGAATGGTGTATTTGACCCACTCAAAGATTGTGTTAGTGTATTAAACGCCAACAAACATTACTTAAAAGAAGCGCCCCTGTACTCGGTACCAATCGCGTCCATGTGGACCAAACTATCGGATAACCTACAAAATAGTTGCTGTGTGGTGTTTAACAATGTTTTGCAATTTGTGTATTGGGGTAATAAAAATACTCGGAAATTGACTGGTGTGCAAATCGAACTGCGCGATGGACAAGATCGGGAAAAAATGATAAACTATGCTCTCTCTGCCTATAGTTTTAATTACTTACCCGTAAACTTTGTAGAAATTGTTAACGATGATTCTGGAAACAACAATGTTCGCATTATACAAAAATGCTACATTAAAGCTGGGGAAACATTCTTTTCTCAATCCAGGACATTGTTCTCTACAATTCCTGCAAACATAAACATTAGCGAATTAGGATTGACTCCTACAAATAATATTCTCCCCCAGGTGTTGAGAAAAAGGACCAATAAAACTAACAGACTTAAACCATACCCTCTTAAGGAAATTACCTCATTGAGTACAGTTAATGTGCTATGTGTAAGGAAACGAAAATTAGAGTTGGAGGATATTGAGATCAAAAAAAGGAAAGTGGAGTATGTTGCAGAGACTACTGCTCTAAAGAAAGAGTACGAAGCGGTATTGCAGAAAGAACAGGCGATTGTGGATGCAAGAAACAGGTTTACAGTTTACTTTAAACAAAGTCCTTGGCAAAATCTCGATGTGAGTGGGAAATACAAACTCTCAGCATTTACTGTTAATTACAAAGGAACTTATCCACGCGTTGGAGTGCTTGTAGAAAGTGAAAAATGTAAACATGTGTGCTACTTAAGAGGATATTTAAAATCTATGTTTTTAAAGAGTCATGGTAATTTAGACTTGCTTAAAAAGGATGGATTTATTGTAACTCCATGTGGTGGATTGGACATTGTGCATCTGGAAACTGAAAAACCATTTGCAGAATTCAACACCAATGGAATGACTACATTTAATGGTAACTCCTTTGCTAAAATCGAGAATTTTAAGTTGTTCACAAGCATCCAAACAGACTATAGAGTAGAGTCGACAACGTATACGCAAGGTGACGTCGATCTGCTTAGTAACATTACAATGCAGGAAATCAAAGGCCAAATAAAAATCCAAAAGTGTACCCGGTTAGAAAGTCTGGAAAAAGGAACAGAACTAATTGTTAAGGGAATAAAACCAATTGTATATAGACATAAAGTTAGATATGTCTTGGAAAAGGAAAATATTGACTCTTTGTTTATATCCAATTATTGGCTGGAAAAGGAATTAGAAGATTCGGATACAGATTTAAATTATCGGATCAAAATTAAGCTAGATGCTATTAAAACTACACCAAGCAAACATAAGGAAAGAGTTGTGTTCTGTGTGTAAATATGCATGGCAAATCAAGAACATGGGCTCCCCTGTTCGTATAAACTAATGGATACAAAAGGGACCTAAGACATTTAAGCAAAAATTTAAGTTAAAATGTAGAAAAATAAAAAATGACTGTTATTAAAACTAAAATAAAGAAAAGAGTGTATTATATGTAAAAATTGTAGATATATATAATTAATAAAACTATTGCATGGGCACCGCTTGTGTTTCTTGTTACCTGCCTCACACTCTTAATCCAATCGTTAACTTTCGGCAGTCTTCGGCAATGCTCGGTGAGCGTGGCCTTGAAAAGTAGCTGAAACTCGGTAGCAGAAAGTATAGTATGACCCGTTTCTTACCTATATGATGATAAAAGAGTGATTGATGCTGATGGTATAGGTACACATGCCTATGGTCATTACTCAATCATTAACCATGCTTAAAGAGTTAAGTTATGAATATCTAAATCTTCTGCCTGCAACTAGCAAATACATAAAACAAAACAATTTAGGAAATAAAACAATAGCACTACAAAAGTAAAAAAACAAAAATAAAAAATGGCATTCATAATCAAAAATAAATAAAATAGAAAACAAAATAAAAACAAGTGTATAATTTATAACAATAAGGAATATATATAAAAATGTATTATGTGTAAATAGTGTACATGTATTTAAAATAAAAAAATATTGTACCGTATGGAAACTGCTTGTACATTTTTTATTACTACCCACCTCTCTCCACTCCTAATGCAAAATGAACATGTAAAACACAAATTGGAAAATCCATGTTTCCATATTGACAAAATAAAAAAACATTAAACTGAAATTTTAAAAAACCGTAAACGGGAATTTGGTAAATTGACAAATGTATAACAACAAATTGGAAAATCCATGTTTCTATATCATAATATTGAAAAACTTTAAACTGACATTTTAAAAACTGTAAATGGTAAATTTTGAAATTAATAAATGTGTAAACAACAAAATGCAAAATCCATGTTTCCATATTATGAAATTGAAAAACCTAAAACTGTCATAAAAAACGAAAATGGGAAATTGGAAAATTGGCAAATGTGTAAACAACAAAATGCAAAATCCAAGTCTCCATATTATGAAATTGAAAAACTTAAAACTGACATTTAAAAAAAACTGAAAATGGAAAATTGGAAAATTGACAAATGAGTAAACAACAAAATGATATAAAAATACCCCGGTTGGGGTAGTGATCATGCTGTACAGTAGCCTATAAGACTAGCATAAGGATAGTTGCATGTGCCCTTATATACTTTGTGTATGTGCCTTTGTATTAGCTTAAGTTAGGTTTGGTAAAGTTAGGTTTGGTGAGGTTAGGTATGTGACCTTGTAGTTTACTCTTTTCGAAAAATGTAAAATGTAAAACTAAAATCAAAAAATCTTAAATTTAAAATTTAAAATATAAAAAATATAAAATATAAAATCTAAAAAATGTAAAATGAAAAAATCAAAATCTAAAATGTTAAAATGTAGAATGTTAAAATGTAAAATCTAAAATCTTTAAATGAGGTTTGTGTGGGTTAGGTTAGGTTGGGTTAAGTTAGGTTAGGTTTTAACTAAGTTTATTATTTGTGCTCTCACATTTGCTCTTACTTTTTTTCTTACACTTTTTTTTCTTACTTTTTTTTGCTCGCAATATTAAGTTAGGTTAGGTTAAGTTAGGTTAAGTTAGGTTAGGTTAGGTTAGGTTAAGTTAGGTTTGGTTATAACTTAGTTTATTATGTGTGCTTTCACATTTGCTCTCATATTTGCTCTTACTTTGAAGTTTGGTTAGGTTAGGTTAGGTTAGATTAGGTTAGGTGAAGTTAGGTTAGGTGAAGTTAGGTTAGGTTTTAACTAAGTTTATTATTTGTGCTCTCACATTTGCTCTTACTTTTTTTCTTACACTTTTTGTTCTTACTTTTTTTTGCTCGCAATATTAAGTTAGGTTAGGTTAAGTTAGGTTAAGTTAGGTTAGGTTAGGTTAGGTTAAAGTTAGGTTTGGTTATAACTTAGTTTATTATGTGTGCTTTCACATTTGCTCTCATATTTGCTCTTACTTTGAAGTTTGGTTAGATTAGGTTAGGTTAGATTAGGTTAGGTGAAGTTAGGTTAGGTTAGGTTAGGTTAAGTGAGGTTAGGTGAAGTTGGGTTAGGCAGAATGGTTGAGGTATGAATCAAAAGCCAGTTTTTATCAGTTTTGCCTCACAGGGCTGAGTGTACCCCGTTCCACTCCTGAGACCAGAAAATAAATTTCTTGGCAGAGCCGGGATTCGAAGCTCAGGAATGACCGCCAAGAATGCTAGCCACTACACCAAAAAGTGGATAATATAAGAATGGTCTTAATTATACATGATCAATTAATAATTACCTAATAATAGTAATAATAATAATAATAATAATAATAATAATAAATATTCCATTTGGCAACTACACAGCCGACCTCTCCTTGTGACGTCATTGACGGTCTCAGGGCGTGGCGGCCATATTGCCCATTAGCCCCTGGCCCAGCTATGACTGACCCCTCCATAACAATAACATAGGGCTGGTTGCGCCTGGCGGCCATCTTGCCCATTAGCCCCTGTCCCAGCTTCGGCCTATATTCCCTACTGAGTTCTCTTTATTATAGGACGAGATCGTAGACAGGTAAGGGGCTAGGTAATCTAATCGACGTGTGAAATCTCGTACAGCATGGGCGTACAGAGATAATAATTTATGCCGGAGCGTATTTAGTGTATACCCTATCTCCGATGTTGGATATGAAATGTTCCGGGTTCGAATCCTGTGGTGAGTGCGGGGAGAAAATTGGACACCTCGACACTATACCTGATTGCCCGAGAACTTGTTATGGAATGATTCGGCTCTTGTGAAGCGAATTCATTGGCGGCAGCTGTTGACTGACCGTAATATTTATTTAAGATACCGGCAAACCACTAGACCTGTGTTTTATGAATCTCGTGCCTTCATATTGTGAGACGGACCTGTTGAGGCCGTTATTAATGTCCTAAGGATAGGATTAAATATTCAAGCTCACCCAGAACCATTGCATATTATTCAGTTCAGATCATATGGGATCACGTGGATCATTGTGACCACAATGTTGTATTCAAAGTCGTAATACTGCTTGGGGAGGTAAAGTCCAGGAATCGGGGAGACAAGGGACGATTTACAGCCGTGAACGACCCTACTCTGTTCCATTGTATGCAGGCAGCTCAAAGGGGCTGGGGTTGCTAAACAAACTGTGAAGGTTCGCGTTTTGAGCGGACAGATTTAAGAACTTGCTTGTATTGAAAGGAAGAATTGTTATAGTGTGTAATGAATGTGTGTGGTTTAAAAACATATTACTAATCATAGATTACCCTGATGATATAAAAATTTAGCAATCTAACGAATGGTTGGAAGTGTATTTGTTACTGTCACTGACACCTAGTTAATGCAGTTGGTTACTCGATGCCACAGGCTACGCTCGCAAGGGTAGCGTAATAGTATACTATCCGACACAACGATAACAGAAGTTATTTAGTGAAATCACAATGACATGCAGTGTAACTATAAAAAGAGGGGAGTGGAGGGATAGACTTACGTAATTGTGGTGTTGCAAGTAGATTGTAGTGCAAACCATGAGTTGGTTAATGCATGAAAGCATTTGGTGGGAGAGAGAGATGTAACACATATAGTTCACATGATGTAAATTAAGATGTATTGTAGGATACAAGTAACTTTGTGAATATAAAGAAGTCACATTAGGTGACCTGAATGTAATAGTTCAGTTTTTGTGAAACATTACATGTGCATCAGTGCACTTGAGTAAACTTTAAAGTCCACATAATGGTAAAAGATTGAATAGTGATATGGATTTAATTTGTTCAACTGTGTGAATAATTAGTGGATTGTGGGAGTAACTTTGTTTGTTTGTGTATTGTTTATGGGATTTGTGTTCTCATTATTTGTTTGAAGACATGAGTTTTACTGAATTAAAGTCTTTAGAGTAGAGTTGTGCCTTATCATTGTAGAGTTGATACCTTTTAGCCTCAAATCCAAAATATGAAACTGCTCAAAGGGGGAACGGTACACGCCTGAGTCCTGACGCTAGCTGGAGGCAGAAGCATATTTTCCATCGAGATTACTCACATGGGTACAATATATGAACTAACTGAGATAACCAAAATGCAAAAAAGGAATTAAATAAACTATTACCTAATACATCTAATAGAACTAAACGTGATTTAATAAATGGATTAGGAAAAGTAATTAAGTTCATCTCTGGCAATCTAGACCAGGATGATTTAGGAATTTTACAAAGTCAATTAGACATTCTAAAACAAAGTCGAACTAATGAAATTAAACATATAAATAAACTAGTATCATTCACAAATTCAATTGCTCAAAAATTTTATGATGAAATGAATCATGTTAATGACAATATGAAGGTAATCCAAGGTATACTTCGAACAGAAGACTTCAAGATAAATCTACTAGAAAACATCCAATACGTGTTACTGTGCATCTACAAATTCCAAGAAATCATGCGAGTGTTTCAAGAGACCATTAGTCTCTCATTTCATGAAATGACAAATGTAAAATTGTCCTCAAGAAAAGACTTAACTAACATAGTCAAACATTTGTTATCAATCTACCCTACACAGAGTATGATCCATACTGATCAATACCATCAGTATGAAAACCTGAAATTGTCGAAGACTCAAGTCATTATGCTGGACGAAGAAATAATTATAATTCTCTCCATGCCAATAACGGATGGAAACCAATATAAATTTATGATGTAACGCCTATATCCACTATTAATAATATTATACTTGTCCCATCTGAAAAATATTACCCACAAGGTCCAATTTTGAAATGGTCCGCTGTACCCTGTATTAAGAACACTCTAACTTATGTGTGTTTATATTATAACATCAGAATCACAAATTGTAATTTAACAAACGCTGCAGGATGTGAATTTGCTTCTGTAAAGAATAATGTAAAAATATTCAGACCCCTAAACAAGGAACACATTCTGTTCCTTACTAAAGATCCAGAGGTAATTCTACAAACGTGTCCAGAATCCCAGAAATCCATACAGATTTCAGGACCACAGGTAATTTATTCTAATGAATCTTGTCTTATTTCCAGTTTGGGAATAACTTTACAACAAAAACCTACCAATTACATTCATAGTTTCCCATCCTTAAATATTCAGAATGAACCTGCAATAAATAATGAAATTAAGTTTCACATTTCCCATTTAGATGTAAAGAAATTGAAACTGGACTTAAAACCAATTCCTATAACTTCTATTGGTACAAAAATATTCATATCTACCAATGTCATTCTTGCGATATTAATAACAAATATTGTTATAATCATGTTCAGAAAATTATGTAAATCTGTGAAAATTAGAAATAAGAAAAATGAAAATGTTACTGAGGGCAGTAACGTTAAAGAAAGAGGAGAAAAGTTATATTCCTCGTCGGGAATAGAACCCGCAACAACCAATATTAATGGATTCAACTTCTAAAAGCTATATTTTATTATTATCATTAATATGAGTGTCAACCAAGTTACAACAGGCAGTATGTATATTACTTTCTCAATATTAGTGACTCGAGCTGTGTATAATATGATAACAACTCAAAGTCCAGATGACACACAAACTTGTGCCTTGCCAGCTATGAATACATTCCCAGTATAATATTTAATAACAACTCGAGGTCCAAATGACACATACCCTTGTGCCTAGCAAGCTATGAGTAATTACAAAACAGCTCAGGGTTCAGATGAGACACAGTCTCGTGCTTCACAGAGTCCATCAAGATATTTCCGTGACGTATGTTTCCTACTCCAAACCTCCAGTAGTCCCTTCCACGTGTGACCTCCTCTACTCTGGTAACTAGCCAGTAAGATTGTACTGTATCCCACCTAGAGGGATTGACATGTGACTTGTTTAATTCTAATGAAACCCTGGACTCACAGAGCTCCAGTCTCTTGTAACTCAGTAATCATAAGACTAACCAACTGAACTGGTTGGCAGTCGGGCTTCATGCCTCGGCACTTGTAAATAACTTCAAATGTATGAGTGACTAGTCGAAACAATAAATAACAAAGTTGAACTCTTCGCTTCATTTGAAATAGATATCACTCAGACTAGTGAGAACCTGTGAGGACCTAGCTTAGCATGCTAGTCACGAACAATTGTTAAGCTGTACTCTGCTCGAATCCTGTCTAGGGATTCGAGTAACTTAACTCAGAAACTAAAGGACAAACTGGAAAAAATAACCAAGAAGTACCGTGACGAACTAAAGAGCCTACTTTTCTTAATATTTAAGATTCATGCCAATGATTAATCTAAATGGATCTATCTAGATACAGGGCCATCCAGGCAGCGCTCCGGCGGGGCTCTAAGCCATTGCTCCGAGCTCTTTGGTGGAAGGTAGTTTCGTTAGGGGTGGGAGTACCTTGGCTGGCTGAGCGCGCCTAGTCGCTAGTCTAGTCCAATGCGCTTTGTTGGCAGCGTGTAATTAAGTCAATTTCGCAGTGGTCATGACTGAACATCATATTTTATAAAAAGGAGCAGCCTTTAAAACAGAATGGGAAATTTCATTTTTCTGTACAGCTTATAAAGAGCATGCCAAATGTTTAGTGTGCCACCGAGATTTAATGTGTTTAAAGAAACACAATTTGAAACGGCACTGCAGCGCCAACCATAGGGATGATTACGGTGATTTGACAGACGACAGTCGCCAATCGAAGTTCGAAGAATTGAAAGAAAATTTCAAGCAGAACTTTTCTGTAAGCATTATTGTTTTAATTTTAAAATGCTTGTTTTAAAACAAACAATGACGTAATTAACTGAAGAACACTAAAATTGTTACTTGCCGTATTTCTGTCCAACAGGAGATAATGGAGAGTGAAGTTGGTGGACCCAATTTACGAGCAAGCTACAAATGTTCGATGCGAATTGCCAAAGCTGGGAAACCCTTCACGGAAGGGAATTTATTCAAGCAGTGCCTAATGGACGCGGCAGCATGTATTCGTCCTACGGAGCTAGTTGAGAAATTAGAAAAAATCTCACCCTGTAGGCCTATATGAGGTATATTTTTTATGGCAACACAGCCCTATCAATATGATGTCAACAGACCCACAAAAGCCGTTAACCGCACGACTGTACGTACGCATCATGTCAGCGCGGTCCGAACATCACCCGTCTGTCTCAGGTCTCCTCGCTGCCACAGTGTAGTGGTGGTAGGGGAAGGAGCGCTAGTCTGACTGCCCAGTGCTCCCCGAGCACGGCCGCGCTCTCAGAGCGCAATGACTGGATGGCCCTGATTCTAGAATAATGACGAAATTAAGTTGGTAATATCGACATTTCTAATTAGTTCGAAATACAGTATACCTGGCATAATGTATTCTAATGGAGCACTACAGTTGGCAGCCCTGGTGACTGAATATATTCTTAGTTCCATCTCTTAAGGTACATGTCTACATATCTGTAGGGTTGTAGTTGTTGATATATAATAGTGTATTTCTCTTTTTGTTCGTGTTTGCTGTTTTTGTTTTGTTTATAATTGTAAATGTTATTGTTAATTATTATATTGTCACTAGTGGAATCTATCTGTCTGACAATAAAGAATACATTCATACATAGAACACAACATTTGGTTGAAGTCCAATGGATAGCATGGACGTTACATGCAGTTAGACATTGGATCTAACTGCGCACGTAAAATCATGTAGGCAACAATGGCATGCATGTGAAGGTCAGAAATGATCTGAAATAATATGATCTATTGTTGTGCCAATTTTGAATGAAATCCATTGGTTAGTATAGAAGTTACATGCATTTAAAAATTGGACCTATCAGCAGGCTTTGAATCATGTTGGCAGCACTTACGACATTAGTTACTCCAAATTAATCTAGAATGCCAGGTATTATACGTGTGCAAAGTTTAGAGCTATTGGCTTGCAGGGGCCGATAACCTAGATGTTAGGCCCCTTAAAACAACATCATCATATTATTTTATTGGCTTGCATTCTTGCATATATATTTATATTTGTGTAAAAAATATTTGATATTTGTGTAACAAATATAGAGACAGCATTTATTAACAGTTGGCTGCCCTGGTTGCTCTTAAGAAGACGCAACGTAATATCTGTTATGGTACACATAGCACACACGAAATTTGGTTGAAATCCAAATGATAGTATAGAAGTTACATGTATTTAAAATTGGACTTATCAGCAGGCTTAGAATCATGTTGGTAGCACTGACGTACATTAGTTACTCCAAATTAATATAGAATGTCAGGTACTATACGTGTGCATAGTTTAAAGCCGTCGGCTTGCATACTTTCTGTTATATTAGTATTTTGATAAAATAAATTGAGAGCATTCATGAACAGTTGGCAGCCCTGGTGGCTCTTAAGAATACGCTCAGTCATATCTGTTTATGTATACATAGTACATACGAAGTTTGGTTGAATTCCAATTGATAGTGTAGAAGTTATATGAATTTAGAAATTAGACCTATCAGCAACCGAGTGGAAATATGTTACACATTAAAATTTAAGCAAATTAATTTAAAATAAAACAAAACAAAATCAAAAACAAAATTAAATTAAATTAAATAAAACAAAGATAACAAAATAAAGTAAAATAAAATAAAGAAAAATAAAGTAATTAAATAAATAATTTACGACATGATCCTGATTCACAAGTGGATTAACAAGTTTTGCAAGTGGACGACTCACATGTCATTCATTTTTAGGACTGTGAACTTAGCTATTTGAGCAAAAATATGACTCGCATGTCATACGATGTTGGCATGTCAAAAAAACCATTTGAATTCAGTAAGCCGTGTTCATAATGGCAAAATTAATCTCGGGAGTTTACGCCAACACAAAGTTCCTCATTTCTCAACTAGAAAGCGCTATAGTGTTCAAGGAGCTTAGATATCTAACCTCCTTGATTTTCAAACGGAATTCGACAAAGCTTGCACCCGGCACCCGAGGCCATACGATATTAAATTATAAGCGATGTATGGTCCGTTCCCGCACGGTTGCCAACACAGTAAATCCTCGTCCTAGTGCTCTCCACGGTCCTGTCTGTTGTCAAGCAAAATTCCCAATCTATTCCTAAATTCAGTAAAGTGGTTAATAGGAATTCTAATGAATTCCAGCTAAGAGTGACTGGCATTGTTTGACTGGCACACAGGTTCCTCAGGGATAATAGGCAGACACGCTGAGAGGCCCTGAATAGCGCGGCTCGTGGTGAACTCGTGTACTGGGACCACAATGAGAATGCTCAGCGAGTCATGAAATTAAAAGACAATTTGCAGGTTGGCATCATACTGCGTTCACAGGGTAAGGGAATGCTAATGGTAATTGATTTGACTCAGTCCAAGTGAAATGAGTCAGCACAAAATCTTACCCTGTATGTTGTGAATTCAAATAGACCAACTTTCAGTTGTCTCAAGGTCCTGGGTTCGTATCCCGGCTATGTCCAGATACTGGTTTGAGGTTTGGAATGGGATACACTCAGCCTCCTGCGACAAAACTGAAAAGAGATGGGTTTGATTCCCACCTCGGGTGGTTGGTTCCTTAGTTTAGAGGCTGCGACAACGCGGTCATGTAGTCCCGTGTACTTTGGGTGTGTGTAGAATCTGTCTGATAACCTGTGTTAATTGTGATGACTGTATTAGTGTGCGTTATGTGTTTTAATTCAAGTAAGGACTGAAGACAATAATTTCAAGTAGTTCCAACTTTTGCTACCAAATGCTACCGTCCACGACACCTAGCTTGCGCACATGGCTACTAGATGGCATCACAGTCAGCACCTGGCGGCGAACGTGGGAACTAATAGAGCGTTATCAATTCTAATCTACAAATTTTGGCTTCACACAAGTGTAGTTAGTTGAAGGTTCTTTTTCATGCAATCTATAACATGGGACCGCCGGCTTTACTTCCCCTCTAAAGGAAGGCATACTGAGGGTATTCAACGCTATTAAAAAATCTGACGAATTCGGCCGGGTTTGAACCTGCCACCTTTGGCATTTAAGCTCAGCATGCTACCAACTACGCTGCCGAAACCGCCGATTACCACCTCAACTGTCCTAGACATGGATTTCTGTGTTCTTCCCCACTTTCTTCAGGAAAATGCGGGGATGGATGCTAACTAAATGCCAGACTGTGACCTTCCAAATCCCTTCCCCAATTACAAGTACACACTCTTCTACAGCAATCACAATAACACATTTTATCATAGAGATTACATATACACATAACAATACGGGGCTACGTGACCACGAGTTCGCAAAGCTCCTCAAAGAACAAAACAAAAATACAAATGGCCTGTAAAATGATAATATTTTTTGCAGAACATTACTTCTTACACCATGTGCTAGTTGAAATTGGTGAATAGATAGCCAAAATGGCTCCAGCTAAGACCATACGGTTATTGGCCTAATTTCGATTTTTGCAAAAAATGAAACTCGACTTATGTGATCTACACGGGGCCAAAAATAGTGTGTCTGTCTCTGTGTGTGTGTGTGTGTGTGAGTGTGTGTACTCTGAATGTCTGTCCCCCCCTATCAATTCGAACACGGTGAAACCGAATTGAACGAAATTTGGTACTGGGGTAGAACTAGTAAAGTGCACCTCAGTGTCAGGTTTCATATCGCCGCCATCTTGACGGATACGTAATGGCGGCCAACCAAATGTTCAAAGCATAAAACAAATTACGACTAACCTCATTATCCGATCTCTACCAAATTGTGCAACAACATACCTTAAAGTGGGAAGCATATTTTGACCAAACTACAAGGTCATCAGCTCAATATTTTGCGGATGGCGGCCATGTATGTGTGCAAATCGATTCCCCCTATCAATTCAAACACGGTGAAACCGAATTGAACGAAATTTGGTACAGAGTTATTACTAGCAAAGGACACCTCAGTGTCATGTTTTATATCGCCGTCATCTTGACGAAAACGTAATGGCGGCCACCCAAATGGTAAAATCTTAAATCAAATTACGACCAACCTAAATCTGATCTCTACCAAATTTTGTAACAATATATATTTATGTGGGAAACATATTTTGACCAAACTACAAGATCATCAGCCCAATATTTTGCGGATGGCGGCCATGTACGTGTGCAAATTGATTCCCCCTATCAATTCAAACACGGTGAAACCGAATTGAACGACATTTGGTACAGAGGTAGCAGTAGCATAGGGCACCTCAGTGTCATGTTTCATACTGCCACCATCTTGACGGATACGTAATGGTGGCCACCCAAATGTAAAAACCTTAAATCAAATAACGACCAACCTAATCATCTGATCTCGACCAAATTTTGCAACAACATACCATTATCTGAGAAGATTCCTTTGAGCAAGCTACAAGGTCATCAGTCCAATAGTTTGCCTATGGCGGCCATGTTTGTGTGTAAATCGATTCCCCTATCAATTCGAACACGGTAAATCTGAATTGAACGAAATTTGGTACAGAGGTAGCACTAACAAAGGGCACCTCAGTGTCATGTTTTATATCGCCGCCATCTGGACGGAAACGGAATGGCGGCCACCCAAATATTAAAAGCTTAAATCAAATTACAACCAAACTAATCATTTGATCTCTACCAAATTTTGCAACTACATACTTTTTTGTGGGAAGCATATTTAGACTGAACTACAAGGTCACCAGCCCAATATTATGCATATAGCGGCCTTGTATGTGTGCGAATCGATTCGCCATATCAATTCAAACACGGTGAAATCTAATTGAAATTTTTTACAGAGTTAGCACTAGCAAAGGGCACCTCATATTCATGTTTAATATCCGTATAGCACGTTGTATTTCAACAAGCTACTACAACCAACATTCAATTATACTCCTTGAAAAGGACTAAGAGTTATAACAACACCCATGCATTTAGGAGAAAGTTGGCTATATGTTCTTTACCGAACATGTTGTTTTTAGCCTACTTTCGATTTGAGCAAAAAATGAAAGTAGACTTATGAGATCTACACAGGGCCAAAAATTGTGTGTCTGTGTGTGTGTATGTGTGTGTGAGTCTGTGTGTGTGTGTGTGAGTGTGTGTACTCTGAATGTGTGTCCCCCTCCCCCTATCAATTCAAATACGGTGAAACCGAATTGATCGAAAATTGGTACAGAGGTAGAACTAGCAAAGGGCACCTCAGTGTCATGTTTTATATCGCCGCCATCTTCACCAAAACTGAATGGCGGCCTCTCAAACGTTCAAAACGTAACATCAACAAGAGTTTAGTGCTTTTCAGTCGGTCAACACGAATGTACCCAAAAGAGATGGGTTATGCCCTAATCCTGAAATAAATTACATGAGATTAATAAAACACTAGGATGACCAGTTTCGATCGTCAAGCGATCATCATCAGATCCATTACACTTAGGCTATAAAATCTATGTTTGAAATACAGGTGAAAATATTTACAATATGTACAATTATTTAGTTGCAGTATTGAAGCCTCCGTGGCTTAGGCGGCAGCACGCCGGCCTCTCACCGCTGGGTCCGTGGTTCAAATCCCGGTCACTCCATGTGAGATCTGTGCTGGAAAAAACGGAGGCAGACAGGTTTTTCTCCGGGTACTCCGGTTTTCCCTGTCAAAATTTCATTCCAGCAACACTCTCCACTATCATTTCATTTCATCTGTCATTCATTTAATCATTGCCCCAGAGGAGTGCGTCAGGCCTCGGCAGCCGGCACAGTTCATATCCTCGCCGCTAGATGGGGGCTTCATTCATTCCATTCCTGACCCGGTCGGAGACTGGAAGCAGGCTGTGGATTTTCATTTTCATTTAGTTGCAGTATTGGTACTGCAACTGTCAGTGTATGCTAAATGCAGTATATATGTAGGTGAAATGCTAAATGGTGATAGCTATCCGGAGTTTGTACTTTAGAGAGATTATATGGTTGTAAGCTATAGTTAAACTATAAAATTTTAGGCGAACTAGATAAGTAGTTAGCCTAAAATTTTATAGTTTATCTATAGTTTACAACCATATAATCTCTCTAAAGTACAAACTCCGGATAGCTATCACCATTTAGCATTTCACCTACATATATACTGCATTTAGCATACACTGACAGTTGCAGTACCAATACTGCAACTAAATAATTGTACATATTGTAAATATTTTCACCTGTATTTCAAACATAGATTTTATAGCCTAAGTGTAATGGATCTGATGATGATCGCTTGACGATCGAAACTGGTCATCCTAGTGTTTTATTAATCTCATGTAATTTATTTCAGGATTAGGGCATAACCCATCTCTTTTGGGTACATTCGTGTTGACCGACTGAAAAGCACTAAACTCTTGTTTACTTAGGCAACACTGAAAATATGGCTTCAAACACCACAACGTAACATCAAATAACGACTAAACGAATCATCCGATCTCTACCAAATTTGGCAACAACATACCTTCATATAGCTCTCGTCTTGTGACCAAACTATAAGGTCATCCGCCTTACCATTTCAGGATGGCGGCCGTGTGAATTATGCAAACTGTATAATCCATATCATGGGACCCACCAGTTCCGATAATCGAACCGAGAATCGTTTTTACGATTCTAAAGGAAGAGGCACGTTCGAAATTAAAAGTTTATTTTGTAAAGCTATAGTGCAGAAGTGATTTTAAAAAGCTGAGCCGTCTCAGTTACAAGGCAAGATGGCAGCTGATATCTTGTGCCTGACTTATATTTAACAAATTTGAGTATTTCATGTAATATAGCGTACTAATACAAAATAAATAAACCTTGTATGAAATGCTTTATACATAAATAATATACTCCACTGATGAAATTGTTTAGTCTAAATCATTATTTGCTAACACGTTCTATGTAAGTCATTTGATATCGGCCGATGTTAGTTGGCACGTTTTGCTGCGTGGCAAAGCGTTGCCTTTCACTTTTATGGCTAAGCTTCAATCACCATCAGAGTTAGTTTTTTCTTGCTTGAAATGTTTTATTTTTATTGTTTTGTAATGACTCAGACGTTTAAAAATTAACCCTTATATTGTCTATATTACAATGGAAATTATATATTTAATTAAAACAAAATTCATCAGGAGATTTGCACGAGACATCTAGGAGCAAAAAAGTGAATTATCATGGCCAACTGACTGCGAACAGCACGCCGGCCTACAGATTAACTTACAGATTTTATTGAAAAGTTTCTTTTTATGGCCGATAGAATTCACTCGCCCTGTTAGGATTATCTTGTTCTCTACTTCTCCACTAGATGTCACGACTGGTCTACGTGTGACTCCATGCATACCATTGGCATTCTATGCGCATCGAATTTGAAGAATGACAAGATTATACTACGATACATTTTTACTTCTTATTTTAATGGTTTTGTAACAGCCTATTGTGCGTTATTTGAGTTAAAGAACAAAACGATTTCACATAGTACCCGAACTCGAGCATTTGGTGCTAGTTCAGGATATTAATTAATACGGTGGTGAAAGCCATGCATAGCCAGACGTGTAAACACATGCCTCAACTCAAAGTTGGATGTTGCCCACGTCAGGTCGATTATGTAATTTTTTTTTTTTCGAGTAGCCTCCTGAGAGGCCGAGTGCAGGTCTTTCTAGTCGACGCCCGTGAGCGACCTGCGCCTCGGGATGAGAGATGAAATGGAAGATGATGAATGAAACTGGGCAAGGATGTGGAAGGAAGCGGCCGTCGCCTGTCAGAAGGTACTGTCCCAGCATTTGCCTGGTGTTGAAAATGGGAAACCGCGGAAAACCATTTCGAGGACAGCCGACGGTGGGGCTCGAACCCACGCGTCTACCGAGTCAGCAGAGAGCTTGGCCCCTTGACCTAACGCAGCGCTTTAGCCCGCATAGCCACTAATGTCGGTGATTATGTAATAATAATACGGTAATAATGTTATTGGTTTTACGTCCGTTTTAACTACTGTGGCTTTTATGGACGCCGGGGTGCCGGAATTTTGCCCCGGAGGGGATATTTAACGTGCCAGCGCCAGGATACGAACCTCTAACCTAGGGCCCAGCAAGCGAGAACGTTACCGCAGAGGCACACAGACAGTCCGGTCGATTATGTCTCCAGATCCATAACATTCTTGAGATACTTCTTATCTTTCTTTCTTTCTTTCTTTCTTTCTTTCTTTCTTTCTTTCTTCAATGATGGTAGGAGTTTTTTTTTCGAGGTTGTGGTGTTTGGTAGAGGTAAATAGTATCTTAGGTCTTCAACCATGAAATGATTCTATTATACTCTTTGACAAAAGCAAAGAGTTATAACCAGGGCTCGGATCGATATGCTCGATAAAATCTCCAGATATGCTCGAAAACCATGTGTTTCAAGCTCGATAGATATGCTCTAAAACCCATTATATGCTCGATAGATATGCTCGAAAAAACCATTATATGCGGTTAAATATGCAGAATATGCTCAAGAAAACACTATAGGAAGGAAAGTGAAACGAAAAAACCAATAACATATCTTTATATACGAGCTTCTTTTTCTAATTGTATGTATGATACACTGCGATATACTCGCATTCGAGTTTTTCAAGTATATATACGAGAAGTTTTCTTATAAAAGTTACAGTTTCAAAGTTCATTTACAAAATGTTCAGAATTAGACGAGTCAATGAAGTAGATCCGCATTGGTCTGTACAACAAGAATTTTTTCTAGGTTTTCAGTTTTGAATGATATTCTTAAATCAATCAATAAAAGTTTCAAGGACGAGAACGACCTCACTATAGTTTTAAAATGTCCTCTCGGCACGCCGGAAGGCGGAGGTAGACTTCACGAGACAAACTTGGGGATAGGCGAAAATAGACAGAATATGCAGGTTTTCGTAGAAAGATCAGACCTCATTTATTGCGAGAAAGTATTTTATAATTGGAGCTTAATTAACTTTGTTTTTCGTCATTTTATGCACATTTTAAACATTTTATTGTCTTAAGGAGACGGTAACCTTCCTGTCATTTTGGGTCCATTTTTATTATTATATTTGTGGTCACACCGTCCTTTGCAAGGTTTCGACACTGATGTGTAACTATCTAACGGTCTGTTACTTCTTCACGCAAAATTATATCTCCCGCAGAGATTTTGGTTGGTTCCTCAGTTTATGGGCTGCGACAACGCGGTCGTGTAACCCCGTGTACTTTGGGTGAGTGTAGAAACTGTCTGATAAACGGTGTGAATTGTGGTGGCTGCATTAGTCTGTAAATCAGGTAAGGAGTGCAGACGGTCAATTTCAAGCAGTTGTTCGTAATATTGCTACCAGTTACTACCGTCAACGACACCTAGCTGTGAACTTGGCTACTAAATGCCACCGCAACCAGCAACTCACAACGAACGTTGGAACTTCCCCTCCAAAGGAAAGCATACTGAGGGATTTTTAGCGCTTTTAGAAAATCCGATGACTTCGGCCGGCTTTGAACCCGCGACCTTGGGCATAGAAGTTCAGCATGCTACCAGTTACGTCACCGAAGCCATTCGCACTTAGTCAGATGGAAATCTGAATCTGATCTCGTGCAAGTGCGTTGTCATGGCAACGTCTGATGGCTCATCCGTCATCAATTTAGTAGTGTTGCCATGGCAACCTCTGATAGCAAACAACAACAAGTCAACCCCTGGCACTATCCAGCCCCGTTGTTCTTGTTCTTGATGTTGTTGTTGACAACGCACGCAATGGCTTGGGACGTTAGGACCGGTAGTATTGTGTAGCCTACTTTGTAAGTGTGGAATTCATTGATTGATGTTCATGTATAAAATAATTTCGATACTCAGCCCTGATGTATCATTGGCGTCCGTGTCGGATCTTCTGTTGACTAGTTCCTGAAAATACTAAAAACATTCACTTAATGAAATGCAGTGTGACGAAATTCCGACATCCCGTAGTCTGTTCAGAACTAGGCATTTAGGACGGAAGTAAAATACTTGATGTTTTGTTTGAGAGGCTTGGCGATTTTGGTCATTTAGCCCCATGTAGCTGGGTGTGGGTAGAATTTGTGTGATAACCTGTGTTTTGTGGTTTCTGTAGTAACTTAATGTGGGTATTTGTAATTCAGGTGAGGATTCGGAAGAAGGCGCCGGCCCTGTGGTGTTGGGGCAGTGCAACTGCCTCTCACCTGGAGGCCCTGGATTCGATTCCTGGCTCCATCAGGGATATTAGAAACTGACGTGAGGGCTGGAACGCAATGTACTAAGCCTCGTGAGGGCAATTGAGTATCTGTCTGACAGTGAGGTAGTGCCCGAGTCAGGAAAATCAAGATTATTGGCCGAGGGGACCCGATGCACTGACCACGCGTCACCCTAATATCTGCAGGCCAAATGGCTGGACAGCGGTCGCATGGTAGGCCTAGGCCCTTCATGGGCTGCACTGCCAGCGGTTATGATTATTGAGAAGAAGGCGGCCGAGGCCTTAAGTAAGGAACAATCCCGGCATTTGCCTGGGGTAGAAGTGGGAACCCATGGAAAACTACTTCCAAGATTTAATACTAGTACGGTACCACATGTTCATATTGTGAATTGTCCCATCCCATCTCCAGCCCTCGGGTGGCCGTTAACTGGAGAGGGGGGGGGGGAGGGTTGATTTATTGGTCCATCAACAATGTAAATACATATGAAAATACACGAAAATGAAAATAAAATACAAATACATTGTTATAATACAGTGTTATAGTAATAATAATAATAGTCTAATAATAATAATAAGAGTCAGCATGTGTAGTTCTGGTGGTAGAGTGCTAACCTTCCCGAGGGTGCGATCTACGTTCAGTCATGTAGTAAATGAATGGGATCTAATACGATCATCTCCATGGATTTCATGGCACATACAAGAAATCCTACGTACATTAAAGTCTGGCAACTCGACATACCAAAAAGAAACATAAAAGAAGTTAGTGTGTCTAAAAGCCTGTCATTAGTATTATTAATATGTTTATTACAGTTGTTGCACTGTCTTCACACAAAGATAGACCAACAGTTCCTTAAATGAATTTACCAAATCTTTAGGATTTCTATTTTCTATGCATAGTTCATGAAGCTGGCAAAATCCTAGCCAGATCCACCATCACTAGTCATGAAGCCACTCCCCATGAAGGTGTGAATCAGCTGTTCATAGGCTCGGTATGTGTATTTCAATGTCATTGGCAGACAAGGCGAGGAGGTCACTCAACTGCAGACTCTGGTCAACATTCCTCAGCGTAGGAGGGGAGGGTGACGGGGAGAAGTCAGCTCTGCTGCTGAGGGGAACGAAGTGAAAGACCGTTTCCAAGACATTGACCGACGATTTTTGTGATTTAATTCCACCTACACTAATTAAGATCCGACTTAATTTCATGAAGATATTTGCTTAGAATACCATCTTCTATCACCAGTGTAAAGGACTTCCATCATATCAAATACACCCTGTATATATATACATAAATTATATATAAACTTTTGAACTGACAGTGGTTTTGGGGTCGAAGATATGTCGAAATTTTCCGGAAGTCGAAACATGGTACCCATTGCAATAGTTAGCTTGATAATGAAATCTACCTCAAACCTGCGGTTCTATTATTAGCCCCAGATCAAGTCAACCCCTGGCACTATCCAGCCCATGACGGGCTAAGGCCGACCAAGCGACCGCTGCGCAGCCATTTGGCCTGCAGATATTGGGGTGCTTTTCAATAATTATTTCTGTTTTCGAACCTTAAAAATGTTATGGTCAGGGCCCGAATTCAGAGGGGGGTGGTGAAGAGTTGGGAATGGGGGGGGGGATGGAATTAGAAAAAGAACAAACTATTTAGACGAAAACCAAAATAATATGCATTTATATGCTTCTATTCTGAAAAACGCGGTTTTATACATTTTCAATTCTGTTGGTCCCAGAGAGGTGAAAATACCACCGAAAGGCTTCTTTCAATGTGTACTATTCAGGAAAAAAAACAAGATGTTCAGTAAAGAATATATAGCCTACTTTCTCCTAAATGCATGGGTATTGTTATAACTCTTTGTCCTTTTCAAGGAGTATAATTGAATGTTTGTTGTAGTAGCTTGTTGAAATACAACGTGCTATAGGGATATTAAACATGAATATGAGGTGCCCTTTGCTAGTGCTACCTCTGTACCAAATTTCGTTCAATTCGGTTTCGCCGTGTTTGAATTGATAGGGGGAATCGATTTGCACACATACTTGGCCACCATCTGCAAACTATTGGGCTGATGATCTAGCAGTTCGGTCAGAATATGCTGCCCACATAAAGATTTGTTGTTGCAAAATTTGGTAGAGACTAGATTATTAAAAAAGGAAGCTTGTAGTTTAACGTGACCGTTAATCTTGAGATCATGAGCCACGGGACCTCCTTTTTACGTGGAATCCGAACCACAGGACATGGCATTTCACATCGAAAATCTCACATGCATTGACCGGGAATCGAACCCGGAACGCCTTGGTGAGAGGCATACAGCTAGACCGCTGAGCCACCACGCCCCTAGACTAGATTATTAGGTTGGTCGTAATTACATTTTAGCCTTTAATATTTGGGAGGCCGCGATTACGTTTCCGTCAAGATGGCGGTGATATAAAACATGACAGTGAGGTGGCCTTTTCTAGTGCTACCTCTGTACCAAATTTAGTTCCATTCGGTTTCACCGTGTTCGAATTAATAGGGGTAATCGATGTTGACACAAATATGGCCGCCATCCGCAAACTATTAGGCTAATGACCAATTAGATTTGTCAAAAGATGCTCCCTTCATAATGGTATGTTGTTGCAAAATTTGGTAGAGATCGGATGATTAGGTTAGTCGTAATTTGATTTAAGCATTCAACATTTGTGTGGACGCCATTACGTTTCCGTCAAGATGGCGGCGATATAAAACATGACACTGGGGTGCCCTTTGCTAGTACTACCTCTGTACCAAATTTCGTTCCATTCGGTTTCACCGTGTTCGAATTAATAGGAGCAATCGATTTTCACACAAAGATGGCCGCCATCCGCAAACTATTAGACTGATAACCTATTTGTTTGGTCAAAGGATGCTGCCCCCATAAAGGTATGTTTTTGCAAAATTTGGTAGAGATCGGATGATTAGGTTAGTCGTAATTTGATTTAAGCTTTGAACATTTGTGTGGCCGCCATTACGTTTCCGTCAAGATGGCGGCGATATAAAACATGACACTGAGGTGTCCTTTGCTAGTGCTACCTTTGTACCAAATTTCGTTCAATTTGCGCTCACCGTGTTCGAATTGATAGGGGGGACAGACATTCAGAATACACACACTCACACACACACACACACACAGAGAGAGAGACTCACACACACACACACATACAGACACACAGACAGACACACTGTTTTTTCGCCCTGTAGTGATCTCATAAGTCTACTTTCATTTTTTGCAAAAATCGAAAGTAGGCTAATATGCAAATATGCCCGAATCCGAGACCTGGTTATAACTATACTCATACATTTAGGAGAAAGTAGTCTATATGTTCTTTACTGAACATCTTGTTAATTTTTTTTTGCCTCTTTTTATTTTATGAAAAAAAACCAGGCTATTGAGTTATCTCCGAAACTATCACTGGCATCATCCTGGAATTTTGTACGGTGATAAAAAGCACTACTGAAGGTTCACTTATGGGGCTTTCGAAAACCTGTTAACATCGAAACGAACATGGCTGCCAAGCAAATTTGAAACATTTAAATAGACTTTTCTCGCGATTTATTCATCTGAGCGCAGTGAAATGTGGTACAGTAAATGTTTATACACATTGTAATGCACTGGCATCTAATTTAGTTCAATTGTTCACATAACCTCAAGATGGCGGCTGTGCGAAATATTTCACTTACATTCTATATCTCCGAAACTATTACTGTAATCACCCTGCCACTTTGTACGATGATAGAGGGTACTACTAGAACTCGAGCTATGAGACTTTTAAAAGCCCGTAAAATTGAATACGAACATGGCGGCCAAGCGAAGGTGAAATATTTTATAGACTTTTCTCGCGATTTAATCATCTGAGCGCAGTGAAATGAGGTACAGTAAATGTTTATACACATTGTAATGCACTGGTATCTAATTTAGTTCAATTGTTCATATAACCTCAATATGGCGGCTGTGCGCAATTTTGAAATTAAGTTTTTATTTCTCGTGTATAAATCATGTGATCGAAGTGAACGTTTGAATAATGAACCTACGCAAAAATCGTCCTCACATAGTACATAACTCTACGACTTACATATATGAAAATCCAAAATAGAGACCAACCGAAATATCCATTAATCTTTGATTGCAATCAAACTGAAATTGTGTATGTTGATAGAGGCTATGAACATAAGTTCACTTGTAGAAATTTCAATAACCTGGTGAGCACAAATCTAACATGGCGGTGACACGAAATATAATAGTACATTATGCAACGAGCCTATAATGGCTATAATTAAGACACGAGTATGTTTATAAAACGAGCTTTAGCGAGTTTTATAATTCCCATACGAGTGTCTTAATTACCATTACAGGCGAGTTGCATACGACTGTTTATGTTCGACGATAATTATAACTTTATTACATGTTTTAACATAAATATTCATAAATATCTGTTCAGTAACTAGAATTTTGTGAGTGGGTGGTGCGCTAGGTAGCATATCTCCATGTTCCAAGCTCTCTGGCCGACCGACGCATGCGCTCTGTGTGCTTGCAATGCCATATGCAGGCCATATGTTTACATCTGCCACCCCTCAGTAATATTGTCACCGGAGTCGTTTCAAGCAAAAGCGCTGTGTAGAAATTAGTGTTGGTGATTCTAAGGTACAGTGCTATTTCTTGTCTCATATTCGCCAGTTTATTTACGCGAACATATGGACGGTGCGTATTCCATGTCGGTAATTTATTATAGTTCGATGTTGTGTTTATGTCCGACATGTTGGATTTTGACCGCATGCGCGAAGGTATCGTTACCTAATTGGTCAATGAACGAGCTCTGATTGGCTGGAGAAACTGTATCATAATGGAAAACAGTATTATAATGACCATCATTATGATACAGTTTTCTGACACATAATAGTGAGGGTCGAACAGCGTAGTACATTATGCAACGAGCCTATAATGGCTATAATTAAGACACGAGTATTTTTATAAAACGAGCGTATGCGAGTTTTATAATTTCCATACGAGTGTCTTAATTACCATTATAGGCGAGTTGCATACGACTGTTTATGTTCGACGATAATTATAACTTTATTATATGTTTTAACATAAATATTCATAAATATCTGTTCAGTCACTACAGTAGAATGTTGTGATCGGGTGCTGCGGTGGTAGTATATCTCTCTTGCCCAAGCTCTCTGGACAACCGACGCATGCGCTCTGTGTGCTTCAATACCATATGTTCAGATTGCGCACCAGTATTCAGTAAAACTGTCACTGAAGTCGTGTCAAAACCACGCGCTGTGTAGAAAAAGGTTTTGGGGATATTAAGGTACCGGTACAGTGCTATTTCTTGTCTCATATTCGCCAGTTTATTTACGCGAACATATGGACGGTGTGTATTCCATGTCGGTAATTTATTATAGTTCGATGTTGTGTTTATGTCCGACATGTTGGATTTTGAGTGCATGCGCGAAGGTATCGTTACCTAATTTGTCAATGAACGAGCTCTGATTGGCTGGAGAAACTGTATCATAATGAAAAACGGTGTTATAATGACCATCATTATGATACAGTTTACTAACACATAATAGTGAGGGTCGGACATAAATATTTAAATGGACATTTCTCGCAATTTAACCATCCGAGCGCATTAAAACTTGGTATGATAAATGCTTATACAAATTTTAATCAACTGGCTTCTAATTTATTTTAATTGCTTTAATAACCCCAAGATGTCAGCTGTGCGAAATTTTAAAATCTCGTTTTCATATCTTGTGTCCTAATCATGCGATTGATTTTTGATTAATACACCTACACAATAATCTCAAGTAATAGTAGGCCTACATAACTCTAAGACCTACTGTACATATATAAAAATCCAACATGGCGATCAAACGAAATATTTATACGGTTCTCAATATATATGAATGTATTACAGCAATCAAACTGAAATTTTGCATGTTGATAGAAGCGATTACCATAAATAGGATATTTTGCTGTATGGTTCTTCACGGATCTACTTGTTATATATCGTCATGCGCATCTGTGGATAGAACTTATTTAGCTAATGATGTTTCTTCTCCCAAAATCTCTTCATTTGGGCACTGAAAATCTTCCTCCGTTCTTCAGTCCATGATTTCCTCAGAGAAATGATGGTTGTTGATTAATATTCTGAGCTGGAGTCGATCTTCCTCTGTAATGCCAATTTCATATGCTATTATTCTATTTCACTAAGCCAGTTGTTCTTGACTTTCACTGAGAGAATAAGGTTGAGAATCCTTTTGGTGAGCCTGTCATTGTTCATTCTGAAATACAATCGCTTTTTCCTGAAGGTGTCAGTGATCTTTTCAGCATGCTAATAAAGCTCCTGAGATTTCCGTTTCATCCAGATTCCTTCTGAGCAGACTGGACCATGGATTTTCCCCAATATTTTCCTTTCTTGTTTCTCTACGTCTTTATTATTATTATTATTATTATTATTATTATTATTATTATTGATGTGTAGCATCTTTCCACTCAGTTGCTGGATATTTTGGTGGGAGTGATTTTGAAAAATGGGACGGAAGTGAATCGGACGGAAGTGTGTAAGACGCACTGCCAGCTGAATCGTATCCCTCCTGGACATTCATCAACACACAAAAATCTTTTTTATTTACACACTAATAATACATAACATTTCCAAGACTCTCATTTATTTCTTCACTGCCTACTTGATATTTCTACTCTCGCACTGCCTTCTTGATTATTCTCGCACTGCCTTCTTGATACTCGGCTGCTAATCATATAAATATAACTAATTTTAACAGAATCCATATGAAATTACGTGTTGGTCTGTGAATCTAGAGGTCCGGGAACAGGGCAAGACGTTCATGATCTACCGCTGTGCACATTGCATATACTCGCAAGTTGGCCTATTTATAAGGAATAAGGAATGTAAGGTTATGATCGGTGTCGCGTCTATTAATATAGTTGATCCATATCGTATTCTTTATTTAGGCTAGTGGTGGTGGAAACTACAAATCATCTAATAAAATGAGTTCCGTATTATAAACTACAATATCTGTAAAACACTCCCTTTTACAATAGATTAATATTTGCGCCAATAATATTATAAAATACCGGTGTATCAACAATTTCACGTGAGGTTTCTTCTATGTCAGATGTTACACATCATATGCGACTACTGTAAGGCTCGTAAAGTTTTATTATTATTATTATTATTATTATTACTATTACTATTACTATTATTACTATTAATATGTACTTTTAAAGTTAGGCAAAACCTGGTGGTAACAAGATATTTACATACTGTTATCAATTTCTCTCCATAATGTCTCTGTGTTCCCTGAATGCAACATTTATTTTCTTCTTGAAAACTTTTAAACTGTTAAGAAAAGGTTCTAGGACATCTTCAGGTAACTCATTCCATGTTTTAATACCGCTGTTTATAAAAGAATACTTAGTTAAGTTTGTTTTTTGAATGTTGGGCCTAATTTTGTATTCGAGATCTCTCCTACCCATATAATCTGGCTCATGCATTCTGTTTCGCAATTCATTCCAGGCCGGCTCTCCTGTGAGAAATCTGCCTCCAAATAACGGTTATTATTATTGTTATTATTATTAGTTTGTTGCTGCTGTTGTTATCATTATGGAGTAAGGCTTTTATCATTGATCATGAGCTTGGTTATTGTTTTAAGGGGCAGTATAATGAAGTCATCGCCCCAGTTTGAAAAGATACAGTAGTCTCTTGATGGGTATTGGAATCACTGAAATTATTGAATCACTGCAGCCTTGAAGTCATATCAGGGATCTTTCGTCGCTGAGAAAATAAGTCCTTGGATTGGTTAAGAGCAAAATATTGGATAGCCTGTCGC
Source organism: Meconema thalassinum (assembly GCA_946902985.2). Taxonomy (NCBI): domain Eukaryota; kingdom Metazoa; phylum Arthropoda; class Insecta; order Orthoptera; family Tettigoniidae; genus Meconema; species Meconema thalassinum. The sequence continues at coordinate 436,612,012 of OX336393.1, read as the reverse complement.
ATTTCAGTTCCGTTGGAGATATGCGAGAGCTGAACCCAATATGGCCTAACATACCTGACAGTAATTCCACGGAACAATGGCGCCAAAACTGGAAGTCTGCTCCTGTGAAACATCAAGGTATTCTATATCCTACTATTCGACTTCCGGGATTCAACCTGAAGAGAAACCAGTGGGTAAAGTTAAATCGCCTGAGAACAAGTCACGCCAGATGTAACGCTATGCTACTACATAAACCGGGACTTCATGATTCTCCTGCCTGTGACAACGGAGCTCCTCTTCAAATTGTAGATCTTATTGTTCAAGAATGTCCGCTGAGGAAGTATGCTGCATCACTACAAGATATTATTTCTCATGCACCTCCCTTTCTGGACTGGTTTGAAGTTTGAACAACTGCAAACACAACCACTGTTCTTGTGATGTATATGTTGTACATATGATTTAGCCTACTTATTTCTTCTTCTTCTTCGCCTTTTGAGACTACAAAGGATCACTTTAACCAAGTGGCGTAGTTGGTAGCATGCTTAACTGCTGTGCCCAAGATAGCGGGTTCAAACCCGGCCGAAGACGTCGGATTTTTAAAGAGCGTTAAACATCCTTCAGTATGCCTTCCTTCGGAGGGGAAGTAAAGCCGGCGGTCCCATATCATAGATTTACGACATATAAAAGATCTTTTCACAGACTAAACTTGTGTAAAGCTAAATTGTTAGGTTAGATTTGGCCGGAACGCTCAATCAAAGTTCCAACATTCACCAGTAGGTATCAATGATATCTGGTAGCGAAAGTTGGAACTACTTGAAATTGAACGGAACTTGTAGCTCACCCTAAGGGTGTCCGCTGGAAGCAGCTACAGACTCAGGCGAGCCGAACATGTCCTCGGACACTCCCGGCACTAAAAGACATACGATAAATAAATAACCAATCATTAGTTCGTCGAATTTTATGAACTGTACGAGCCTTGCGGTCCTCACAGTACTTCTTCATTCGTATTAATCTTCTTGCCCTCCCTTGGGCGGAAAATATTCTTGTTGAAATGTTCTTTTTATGAGTCGAAAATGAAAAGTCATATTTTTAAGTGCTGTAGTTATACTTCTTATTAGTGGCATCTTCTGTTGTTAGGCCAATTTCTTTTAAGTCGTCTCTGATTTCTTTTAACCATCGGCATCCAGTTGTTGTGTTTTTGAAGCAAGATTGTACTGTACTAGTTGATTTTGAAGACGTGAATCTGGCATTCTCATGATGTGCCCAAAGAATCCTAGTCTTTTCTTTCTCATGGTATCAGTAATGGGTTCTAGGTTATTATAGACAATATTGTTAGGTATTATTCGCCATTGCCCATCTTTTTATAACTTTTATTGATACAAGTTCTTCCAATTCGCCTTTCGTATATTTATATTGTAAACATAATTATATTATATTGTAATTCTCCTAGTTGCAAGCCATACGATAAATAAATAATGAATTATTAGTAAAAAACCTGGTACAGTCACCGTCATATAGGGAAGTGGACAAACTGCACGGGGCCAATGGCCCTGATGTTTCAAACATTTTACTAAACCAACAGCAGTTACAAACATTTCTTTTCGGGTCAAAACTCTATTTCATTCCAGAAATAGCCGCAGAAAAGCAACGGCTTTTACTTTTCCTGAAGTTTCCCGGTGCCCGAGCACTCAGTTATTCTGTTCTACTAACTTGTTCCGAACATTTAGTAACCTATATATCATGTTAAGTCTCCAAATTGAATTACTGTTAAACCACCTAAAACCTCTCACACAGCCTCTGATAGACCTCTACAATCCTGCCTCTTTGCATAGTATATTCTGGTAGCTCCATTGCGCTTCATATTATTCAAACCTACGGTATTCAATAAAGAGATAGCCCATCTGATAACTCTGACTAGAGAGCAGAGATATTTTATTAAGATATATTTCAACCCCCAAGTCAAAGAAACAGAGGAAGAGAATTTTGGGGACTAAAAATGTCCACGTTCCAAGAGGAGAGGATTGCAGTGGGCAAAAAAAAACTTTCATAATCTATCATAAGTTTTCTATTTTTCATATTGATTGGCACGGTGGGGGAGTGGTTATCGTGTCGGATTAACAACCCCCATTTGCAGGTTCGCTCCTGGCCGTGGCAAGTGATTTTTGAAAGGCGACAATAATCATGACATGCATGTTATACGTTGTTGGCATGTTAAAGAACCCTTTTGGATTCAGTAGGCCGTATTCATAATGGCAAAATTAAACTCGGAATTTTCCGCCAACATAAAGTTCCTCCATTCTTTACCAGAAAGCGCGATAGTGTCGAGGAGCTTAGATATCTAACCTCCTTGACTTTCATAGCGCTCCAAGGAACAACAAAATTCGACATGCAAGCTGCCCTCTGGCTGTCAAATACCAAAGCTTGCACTCGACACCCAAAGCCATACGATATTATTTATTATTATTATTTTTCCGTATTCTTCTATTATTTCAATAACCCTCTTGGAAGGCAAAGTAAATAAACTTTGGCTACTTTTCTTTGTAACTGATTTTCTTTATTTCCAAATTTCCTTCATTCTTCGAGAATGATGCTCCGTTTCATCTTGACTCCACTTTCTTCAAGTTGTTAATTTCTTTCTATACTGAAATCCTGCCTTTTGAGTTACGAGGACTGATCAGAAACTAAGGTTACAAAGCCTGCTGTGAAACGTGTACATTATACAGTGAGATTCTTTTGCTGCAGCGGGACCGGCGGGTGGTTGACGGGCGCGCGCGCCTTCCGCCAGCCAACCGAGCTCTGGTCGCGTGGTTGCGCGAGGCGGAGGCGAGCTAATCAGGGTCATTAAAGTCCATTAAGTCACTAAATATTCATCAACGAGAGTGTGCAGTGTCATCGCACAGATAAGAAGGTAACATAAACAACAGCTGCAAGATTTAATTAAAGAAACACAGATGTTCTTTTTATTTCTTGGGAATCTGGATGACCTCACGTCACCAGTTAAAAGTTAGAACTTATCTTTTCACAGATGATACTAAAAATGTTCTCCTTCAGCTGACAGACAGACATCGTTACATTATGTCGCTGCTTCGGAACTCCCTCCTGCGTGTTTACTGTAATTAATCGAATCACTCGTCTCAATACCTCTTCGTTTGTAACCCTATTCACCCATCTGATCTCCATCATTCTTCTGTAACACCACATTTAAAACGCTTCAATTCTCCTCTTTTCTGCTGCACCAATAGTCCAAGTTTCACTTCCATCGAGTGCCACGCTCCAGACAAAGGCTTCCAAAAATGACTTCCTAATACCTAAATCTATATTCGATGTCAACAGATGCCTCTTTTTGTAGAAATGCTTTCCTTGCCTGAGCCAACCTACTTTTATATCCTCTTTGCTTCGGCCATCGCTGGTTATTTAGCTTCATTGTGATACATATATATATTAGTGTGCGTTATTTTAATTAAGGCTGGGATTTGGAAGGAAATGGCCGTGGCCCCATGAAAGGAGCCATTCCAGCATTTCCCTGGAGTAGAAATGTGGGAGAAAATAAAAATCCACGTCTAAAACAGCTGATGTGGGAATTAAACACATCTCTTCTCAGCTTTAACTCACGAGGCTAAGTGCACCCTGAGACCCAGAAGGCGACAAGTGATATCGTGTACATATGGAAGGGATTATATACAGGCTATAGGTAAAGCCCAGCGCAGATATGGATATCCACAAGACAAGCTGCGGATAATGTTTGGAGTAAATTTGCGGATAGCTTTTTTAGAATATAATCCGAACTTCTTGAATATAATTACTAGGACCCGGTAGTTTATGACTAATATTTTTTCCACTATGATCTTCCATGAAAAATGTAAGATGATTTGAGATAATCTCATTCAAATTATGTCTGAAAAGGGTTCCAATTCTGGCTCTATAACATTTATTTTAAACATACAACATGCCATAATGTACACAGCCTAGGGAGCGACTTTCTCCTCGTCTTAATGTACGTTATGCTTTATCTAAGGAATTAAAATTAATATTATTGTCAGCAGATTCAGATAACACACGTGCAGATGTGGGGTGGATGAGGATAACAGTCGTGCGGATGCAGGACGGATGTGGATAACAGTCGTGCGGATGAGGGGTGGATGAGGATAACAGTCGTGCGGATGAGGGGTGGATGCGGATAACAGTCGTGCGGATGAGGGGTGGATGAGGATAACAGTCGTGCGGATGATGGGTGGATGAGGATAACAGTCGTGCGGACGTGGGGCGGATGCGGTTAACAGTCATGTGGATGCGGGGCGGATGCGGATAAAAGTCGAGCGGATGCGGGGCGGATGAGGATAACAGTCATGCGGATGCAGGACGGATGTGGATAACAGTCGTGCGGATGTGGGGCGGATGTGGATAACAGTCGTGCGGATGTGGATAACAGTTATGCGGATGCGGGGCGGATGTGGATAAGAGTCGTGCGGATGAGGATAACAGTCGTGCGGATGCGGGGCAGATGAGGATAACAGTCGTGCGGATGAGGATAACAGTCGTGCGGATGCGGGACGGATATGGATAAGAGTCGTGCGGATGTGGGACTGATGTGGATAACAGTCGTGCGGATGCGGATAACAGTTGTGCGGATGCGGGGCGGATGAGGATAACAGTCGTGCGGATGAGGATAACAGTCGTGCGGATGCGGGACGGATGTGGATAAGAGTCGTGCGGATGAGGATAACAGTCGTGCAGATGCGGGACGGATGTGGATAACAGTCGTGCGGATGTGGGGCGGATGTAGATAACATTTTGTTCATCCACGCAGGTCTCTAGTTATAGATCATCCCGTGCTTCTAGTAAATGTCGGGACCTTCCTTTTTGAAAATTAGGTTTAGTCTCACGAAGTAGACGATGATGATGTTTATGATGATGATAATTATTGTTTTAAGGGGCCTAACATTTAGGTAATCGGCTTGCATAGAGTAGACCCTTTATCCTGAGTGACATCATGAGTGTAGTATATCTACCCCCTATTATTCCCGTTTCCAACGTGGATGATATGCGATGGAATTCTATGTGATTGATGGTTTTACGGCCATATGCCAACTTCACAACAGGAGTTAATGAGAGATGAAATGAATGAACATGAATGAAACTGGGCGAGGATGTGGAAGGAAGCGGCCGTTGCGTATTTGAAGGTAGTCTACAGGCCCAGCATTTGATTGCAGTTGAAACTGAAGGAACCACGGAAAACCATATCAAGGACGGCTGGCAGTGGGGTTTGAACCAACGTCTACGGAGTCTGCTAAGAGCTTGGCCCCATTGCCTAGCACTGCGCGTTAGCGAGCATAGCTACCACTGTCGGTCCTGAGTGACGTGATACATAACTAGGGCTGGGATTTTTAGTTGCTAAAAATCGGGAAAATATTTATTTTTCATGTATTAAAAATACCTGAAATATGTGACAAAAAAGTAAAAAATATTTGATTATAATTTAGTATATTAATGTGAATATAATCAATGCAGTAGTCAAGAATGCAATTTATTCTATGTCTCACTGACTGCTGAAGCATTACAATATAGAACGAGATACATCTTCAGGTTGTCCGTCACAAATGACCGATGATTATCGCGAAACACTTCTTTTGAAGGCGCGAAACTGCGGCAATATGTTTCTTGCCCTTACGGCGTTGAGTAACTGGAGATCGCTGTTCAGCCTTGACTGCTTTCCCACATGGTTGGCAGAACAGACCGTCCCCATCAAAAGGAAAATTATCTTTAAATTCAGCAACATACTGCTGCGGACGATAACTTGTAGTTGCTTTTACTTTAGGCATCGTAGAAGTTCCTTACACTTCACAGTATGTGAGTGACACTGGTTCCAGGTGGCTGGGGGAGGGGAGGTCTAGCACGTGGTGCAATATGGCTATGGACAAGGAAACCCCCTCTTCACAGTGAGTGGCACGGGGCGACAAGTTAAGAATAACACAGTTGCAAGCTGACATACAATCTGCACAAAGATTAGATAGCTTACAGGTTCCTCTACATTGGAGTAACACAGAACAGAAATGCCATTGAGAGATCTACCATACTGATTTTAAAAAAATGTAAATATTATGTATTTTCATGTGCTAATAAGTAAAAAGCAGGAATTTATGTATTTATAGAAAAAATGCTTATACGAAATGCAGTGTGCTCAGGTTGAGAAAGGTCTGTAAATATTTCAAGTCAAGTAAGAACAGCGGGTACGTAGGCCCTAGACTATATGTAGGCTATATCAATTACATTTGAAAATTGAGTGCAGTAACATTTTCACTGGATATACAGCAGATACGAGGTTGAACTTGATTCAATTGAGAGTAAAATCTCTCGTCGGTCCAGTGAACTAACGAGATAAAAGCTCACTGCAATCCGTGAGTTTGTAATTTTTACAGAGGCTTGCAATAGCCGCCGCAGGTCTCGTCCGTGTTTGTTTTCCCTGCGAATGGCTCGGATCCCAGCCCCCAGGGGCAGTCTCTGAGTGTCGCTCACACATATTCTGTCTGGTTGCTAACAGTTGCTCCATTATTGATAACACCAAACGAGTTCAGAGAGAGTTGAAAATGATCCAATCACATCCCGCTTCTTCTTGCCAGGATATGAGCATCGTCGTCTACCATCACAAACAACACATATTCAACAATAAACAACAATATTTTCATACATAACACCCCCAAACACGACCCCACAAAACCACCATCACAGAGCAGCACCACTACAAACAACTTGGCTAGTAGCGAAAGCTGAGTAAAACTCATACGGCTTACTACGAACTAAGTACCGGCATTCTACACAAACAACAAGGGCAGAGCCTAGGCCTATCAAAAATAAATAAATATATATATACTAGCTGAAGTACCCGTGCTTCGCTACGCGTCATAAATAAATTAAAATGTGAAGGTGACAATTAAACCAGGGGATAGGCGAGGTGCTGCGCAGAGGGAGATTAAGGATGGAACATTTTGTCCAACTACACCGCTCGGCGTTGACCGTGTTTTATAGCACAATTTTAGGTTTTACTCGCTAACCGTTGGAGATACCTTTCGGATAGAAAATGTAATTTTAAACCTCGTATAAACTTATGCCATCAAAAGTTTGCTATTTCTTAGCGTCCTCTTTTTATTTGAAATGGAATTATGAAATTTTGAAACCAAGGGGTGCAGTGACGTCACTAAAATGGTCGCCATCTTTAAATAGTGCAAAGTATTCAAATCAAAAGTAACCTATAAGTTAACCAGGTAAATCAGCTACTTCCATGTAAAATTCACGTAAATCGGACCAGTGGAACTTGCGTGATTGAGTAATACACAGACACACACCATCTCATGTTTAGCCTCGCTTCGCTCGCGTCATAGTCGTGTCGTATTGTTATTCAATGAAATGCAGGTTTAACCCCGTTAACACCCCTTTAGAACCTGAATATTCAAAAGTCCCTCCTTAGTAGACGTTTTCGACACCCAACAAACATATCCCCAAAATATAATTCTTCTAACTTTAATAGTTTTGGTTGGTCGATGAGAGTGAACATCCAAAAATCCTTCCTTAGTGGACGTTTTTCTTCCATAATTTCACCCCTCCCCATAGGCCCCTTAAATTGGATTTATGACAAAACGATCGAACATCTACTTTTTATTTATTTATTTATTTTTAAGCTGATTGATTTCCCCAGAGTTTCAAACTCCTCGCCTATGTCGTTTAAGAGATAAACGCTCCGTTTGGAATCTTTCAACCCCCACTTTGCATCCCTTTCACCTCACAATATACACTACATCGAAAAACCATTAGACATGTGTCAGCTTATTTTTAATGATTAGTGTATATGCCAAGTATCACATCCCCAAATGAAACCACTCGTGAGATATTGTTATTCAATGAAATGCACGTTTACACTCTTAACACCACTTTAGAACCTGAATATCCAAAACTCTTTCCTTAGTGGACGTTTTCGACATACAACGAACATATCCCCAAAATGTCATGTTTATAAATTCAATAATTTTGGCTGGGCGGTGATGAGTGTGTGAGTCAGTCAGGACATTTTCTTTCATTTATTTTTGATAATTTTACCCCTCTCCATGAACCCCTTAAATTGGATTTATGAAACAAACAGTCGAACACCTATTTACTTATTTAAAGCTGTTTTTCCCCTGAGTTTGATGAGTGAGTAAGTGAGTCAATCAGTTAGGACACTTTCTTTCCTGTTCCTTTCCCCCCAGAATTTCACCCCTCTCCAAGGGCCCCTTAAATTGGATTTATGATAAAACGGTCGAACACCCATTTACTTGTATTTTAAGACGTTTTTCTCCGCCGAATTTCAATCTTCTCGCCTGTGTCGTTTCAGAGATACACGCTCCGTTATGAATCCCTCAACCCCCAATTTTCATCCTTATCACCTCATAATACACCATATCGATAAACCCTTAGATATATGTCTGATTATTTTTAATGATTAGTTTATATACCGAATATCACATCCCCAAAGAAACAACTCATGAGATATCGTTATTCAATGAAATGCACGCTTACCCCCTTAACATCTCTTTAAAACCCGAATAAACAAAAAACATTCCTTAGTTGACGTTTTCGACATACAGCGAACATATTCCCAAAATTTCATTTTTCCAACTTTAATAGTTTTCGCTGGGCGTGATGAGTGAGTGAGTCAGACAGGACATTTTCTTTCAATTATTTTTACCAGAATTTCACCCTTCTCCAAGGGCCCCTTAAATTAATTTATGAAAAAACGGTCGAACACCAATTTACTTATTTATTTAGCTGATTTTTTTTCGCTGAGTTTCAAATTTCTCGCCTATGTCGTTTAAGAGATAGGCCTACACGCTCCGTTAGGAATCCTTCAACCCCCACTATTCACCCCTTTCACCTCATAATAATACACCACATCGAAAAACCCTTAGACACATGTCTGCTTATTAGCCTATTTTCAATTTTGAAAAAATAGGCTTATGAGATCACCTTTTGTCCGTGTGTGTGTGCGTGTGTGTGTGTGTGTGTGTGATTCGTGTGTGTGTCCCCTCCTAATAAAATCTAAACGGCTGGAGCGATTTCAATGAAACTCGGTAAGTTCATAGCACTATTCCCTGTGACCCCGACCGTGCCCTTCAAATTTTGTTACAACTCACCAATCCAACATGGCAGCTTAGCGAAATATTTCACCAACATTCAATATCTCCGAAACTATTACCGATATTACCCTGACATTTTGTATGGTGATAAAGGGAACAACTATAAGTTCATTTATGTGACCTTTGAAAATCTGGTAACAACAAAACGAACATGGCGGCCAAGCGAAGTTGCGACTTTCAAATAGACGTTTCTCGCGATTTAACCAACCAAACGCAATGAAACTTGGTACAGTATATGTTTATATACATTGTAATGCACCGACATCTAACTTCGTTCAATTGTTTACATAACCACAAAATGGCGGATGTGCGAAATATTTAACCGGCATTCCATATCTGTGAAACTATTAGCGGTATCTCCCTGAAATCTTTTACGGAGATAAAGGGCACTTCGGAAGTCCATCTATAAGACTTTCAGAAACCGGTTAACTACAAAACTAACATGGCACCCAAGCGAAGTTGAAAATTTTAAATAGACCTTTCTCGCGATTTAATGTTCCTAACGCACTGAAATCTGGTACAGGAAATATTTCTACACATTGTAATGCACTGGTATCTAATTTAGTTCAATTGTTTACATAACCTCGAGATGGCGGATGTGCGAATTTTAAAATTAAGTTTTTATTTCTTGTGATGTAGTCATGCGATCGAATTGAAAGTTTGAATATTGAACCTACGCAATAATTTTCCTTTAATGGTACACGACTCTATGGCCTATACATTTAACAATTCAACATGGCGACCATCCAAAATATTTAGTCGGCTCTGAATATCTACGAATCTATTATAGCAATCAAACTGAATTTCTTAATGTTCATAGGGGCTATGAACTTAAGTTCACCTATAGGACTTCAAATAACTTGGTGTTCACAAATCCAACATGGAGGCGACGCGAAATATAAAAATTCACATGGACGTTTCTCGCAATTTAACCATCCGAGTGTAGTGAAACTTGGAACAGTAAATCCTTTTACGAATGGTAATCCACTGGCATCTAATTTATTTCAATTGTTTCCATAACCTCAAGATGGCAGCTGTGCGAAATTTTAAAATCTCCTTGTTACTTCTTGTGTCCTAATTATGCGATTGTAGTTTGAATACTACACGTACACAATAATATGCATGTAACAGTACATAACTCTAGGACCTACATATATAAATTCCAACATGGCGACCATCCGAAATTTTTAGTCGGTTCTCAATATCTACGAATCTATTACAGTAATCAAACTGAAATTGTGTATGTTGGTAGAGGCAATTAACATAAGTAGGATATATGAAAATAGACTGTATAGTTCTTCACGGAACTACTTGTTTTTAATGAATAGTTTATTTGCCGAGTATCACATCCACAAATGAAACCACTCGTGAGATATTGTTATTCAATGAAATGCAGGTTTAACCCCCTTAAGACCCCATTAGAGCCTGAATATCCAAAAATCCTCCCTTAGTGTACGGTTTTGACATACAACGAACATATCCCCATAATGCCATGTTTCCAACTTCAATATTTTTGGCTGGGCGATGATGAGTGAGTGAATGAGTCAGGACATTTTCTTTCATTTGTTTTTCTTCAGAATTTCACCCCTCCCGATGAACCCCTTCAATTTGATTGATAAAAAAACTGTCTAATAGCTATTTACTTACTTACTTACTTACTTACTTTAAAGCAGTTTTCCCCGCTGAGTTTGATGAGTGAGCCAGTCAGTCAAACAGTTAGGACACTTTCTTTCCTGTTTCCCCCTCTCCCCCAGAATTTCACCCCTCCCCATGGGCCCCTTAAATTGGATTTATGAAAAAACGGTCAAACATATATTTACTTATTTTTTATGCTGATTTTTTCCGCTGAATTCCAAACTCCTCGCCTATGTCGTTTAAGAGGTACACGCTCCGTTAGGAATCTTTCAATCCCTACTTTTCACCCCTTTCACCTCATAATATACACCACATCGAAAAACCCTCAGAAACGTGTCTTCTTACATTTTAATGATGAGTTTATATGCCGTGTATCACATCCCCCAATGAAACCAATCGGGAGATTATGTTATTCAATGAAATGCAGGTTTAACCCCCTTAAGACCTCTTTAGAACCTGAATATCCGAAAAACCTCCCTTAGTAGACGGTTTTGACATACAATGAACATATTCCCATACTGTCATGTTTCTAACTGCAATAATTTTGGCTGGGCGATGATGAGTGAGTGAGTGAGTTAGCCAGGACATTTTCTTTCAATTTTCTTTTTTCAGAAATTCACCCCTCCCCATGAACCCCTTAAATTTGATTTATGGAAAAAACTGTCGAACAGCTATTTACTTAATTTAAGGCAGTTTTTCCCCCTGAGTTTGATGAGTGAGTCATTCAGATAATCAGTTAGGACACTTTCTTTCCTGTTCCTCCCCCCCCCCCCCCAGAATTTCACCCCTCCCCATGGGCCCCTTTAATTGGATTTATGAATAAACGGTCAAACACATATTTACTTATTTCTATGCTGATTTTTTTCCGCTGAGTTTCAAACTCCTCGCCTATGTCGTTTAAGAGATACACGGTCCGTTAGGAATCTTTCAATCCCCACATTTCACCCCCTTCACCTCATAATATACGCCTCATCGAAAAACCCTCAGACTCGTGTCTTCTTATTTTTAATGGTGAGTTTATGTGCCGAGTATCACATCCCCCAATGAAACCAATCCGGAGATATTGCTATTCAATGAAATGAAGGTCTACCCCCTTAACACCCCTTTAGAACCTGAATATACAAAAATCCTCTCTTAGTGGGCATTTGCGGCCCTTGAGGAAGCAGCATACCAAATGTCATTTCAATCTGTTCGGTGGTTTCTGAGATTTCGTGATGAATGAATGAGTGAGTGAGTGACTGAGTGAGTGGTATTTGACAAATATATAGTAGAAGATAGTGTCAAGTCTTTGTTATGCTAAACTCGGTCGACAGTGCTGTGTGAGTAGGTGAGTAACTAACGGGATTTCAAGTAAAGATCCTCATTTTCTATACAGATAGTGCAGAGCGCTACTGGCATCCAGACGGCCGTGTCTCGACTTGAGCTATGATGCCATGGATACTATCTGCCTTGCCATTCCTTCACGAGTATATTTTATGATTTGATTAGCCTGTGCTTGAGTGCAAAAGGTCCGAAATCAGAAGAATGAGAAATACTATCGAAAATTCATGTAGCCAGTGGTTCCTTCTGGGTCCTAAACTATGTGTATGCAAAATTTGTTTGAGATTGGTGGAACGGTGTAGATTTGTATACGGAACAGATCCACATACATACCCACATACATACATACATACATACAGACTTTCACTTTTATATATATGATAAGCATCGGTCCTAGTGGAAAATAATTCTATCACCTGAAACCAAAAATGCATGGGACGAAAAAAAACATCAAAATATCATGTTAGTTTCGGACCCTAAAAGACGTGAAAAATATAATAAAAGTATTAAAAAGAACTATTTTTCGAAATTTCATTCGAATAAAAGTTTATGTCATTCCTGGGACTTAGAAAATTCCGGCCAAAAAGTACAAAATCATTAATAACTCCCTAAGTATTCGTCGTATGATGAAATAGCAAGAGACAAAAAAGATGTAATGTGTTATTGTCTACAACACAGGCCATGTATAATTTTACACTCAGACATATAACGTTTCCCCCCCCCCCCCCCCACATTTTCACCCCTCCCCATGGGCCCCTTATATTGGATTTATGAAAAAACGGTCAAACACCTATTTTGTTATTTTTTATGCTGATTTTTTCCGCTGAGTTCCAAACTCCTCGCCTATGTCGTTTAAGAGATACACGCTCGGTTAGGAAACCTTCAACCCCCACTTTTCACCCCTTTCACCTCATAATATACACCACATCGAAAAACCCTCAGACACGTATCTTCTTATTTTTAATGATGAGTTAGTATGCCGAGTATCAAATCCCCCAATGAAAGCAATCCGGAGATATTGTTATTCAATGAAATGCAGGTGTACCCCCTTAACACCCCTTTAGAAACTGAATATCCAAAAACCCTTCCTTAGTGGGCGTTTTCGACTTACAACGAACATATTCCCAAAATTTCATGTTTCTAGCTTTAATAGTTTTGGCTGGGTGATGATGAGTCGGTCAGTCAGTCAGTCAGTCAGTCAGTCAGTCAGTCAGTCAGGACACTTAGTTTTATATAATAGATAGCAGAAGTACCCATTCTTCGAACGGTCGTCGGTATTAATAACCAAACGTAATCAATTGAGCTACTGTTGCAATGGTTAGGGGCTTGGAACCTGTTTGTCGACAAAGATAAATGATTAGTTGAAATATGCTCTGAAACTAATTTACCTAACGTGTACTTGCTGACGTGAAAATAAAATTGAAAACCTCGTAGACGAAATGCAATTCACGTCACATAAAAACTGACCCAAACTGTTGTGTCAAGTGAACATCCAGAGGAAGACCTCTTTAATAAATTATCAAGGCTTTTGGTGCATGAAAATTCAGGTTTTTTAGCCTCCAATGGCCCAAATTCCTAAAAGCAAAAAAATAAAATAAAAAATAAACTATTTCAATTCAGGAATTTTTGAAAATAATGTTGCTGTTTGAAGATATAATAGACCTTCTGTACGACACATCGCACGTTTAAGTCTTGTGAATAAATCCAGGGTATCTCTAGACCCCCTTAAGCGCATTGATGAATTTTACAGTTTTTGTTGGTTCCGTGATAATCTTATAGCCATTTGCAAACTTTCACAGAAATTTAAGAAATGGAGTGGCACTACTTCTTGCAGAAATAGATGGAAAGTTGGATGTACCTTTTTGAGACACCTTTGTCATGGTTACTGGCTTGCATTCCTACATTAATCCCTTTACGACTGTTTAGGGGCCCCGAGGTTTTTTTCTGACACCAAGGGGCTTAAACTGAGCTTTGTCTCGTCGTTGTAGGCCGTAGTATCATCATCATCATCCTCTTGCACAGTTTCCAGCCGTTGGCCGGGTCTGTTTGGAACACAGGCCACTCCAACGTCTTCTGTCTTCCCACCATCTCTCAGCTTCCCCCACTGTCCAGTCTTCTCCTCTCTTCTTCACGCTTTCTTCCATCCCTTTCAGCCACCTGTCTCTCGGTCTTCCTCTCGGTCTCTTTCCTTCCCACTTCGTCTCGTGTATCCTCCTGGGTATCCTCTTATCCCCCATTCGTTTTACATGTCCATGCCATCTAAGTCTAGATTTCTCTATACTATCCCGTAATGGTTCCTCCTTTATTAATTCTCTGGTCCTCTCATTTCTTATTCTGTCCATCATTGTAACTCCAATACTGCTTCTCAAGAAGCTCATCTCACTGGCCTGTATTTTGCTCTTCTCCCTTCCTTTCATAGTCCAGGTCTCCGAGGCATACGTCAGGATAGGGGGATAGTACGTCCGATATATGATCTTTTTTCTGTTCTGAGGGACATCCTTGCTCCATAACATGCTTCTCACACTCCTCCGGAATGCTTCTGCCTGTCTCCCCCGCTCATTTTTTCTCTATAGTTTCTTCCATTATCTTGTATCAGGCTTCCCAGATACTTGAAACTCTCCACTTTCTTCAGCTGTTCCCCACCAATTGTTATTCCCGTTGTGGTTCTTTCCTTCTTCCTTGTTGTGATCACCATCTCACTCTTATTTATGCTAAATGTCATCCCATATCCTTGTATTATTCCTTCCTACACGTCCAACTGTTCCTGTACCTCCTCCTCCTTGTTTCCCCAAATCATCAAATCATCCGCTAACACCATTGCTTTCATCTTTCCTTCCCCAATTACTTGTGCCACTCGGGTCATTATGTCATCCATCACCACAATGAAAAGTAACGGTGCCAGTGCACTTCCTTGTTTCAGGCCGTTTCTCTGTTCCACCCAGTCCGATCTCTCTCCTCCCACTTTCACTCAGCTCACGCTTCCCTTGTACATCTCCTTTATCCTCCTTATAGTCCATTTTCTCCTCCTCTATCCTCCAGGGACTTCCATACTTTGTTTCTGCATACACTGTCATATGCTTTCTCAATGTCCAGGAAGGCCATCAGTATATCTGTTCCATACTCACAGTGCTGTTCTTGTAACTGCCTTACAGCAAAAATCAAATCCACTGTGGACCTTCCTGCTCTGAAGCCATGTTGTTCTTCCCTCATCCCTCCTTCTATCCTTGTCCTAATTCTCCTTTCCAAAACTTTCTCAAACTTCTTTGCACAATGACTCATCAGTTTTATTCCCCGATAGTTTCTGCATTCTGTTCTACTACCATTGTTGAAGATCGGGACAATTATTCCCTTTTTCCAGTCCTCTGGGGTCTTCCTTTCCGTAGTGTAATAATAATATTAATTATAATAATAATATAACAATATAGGGATAGGGTTATAATAGACCTTCCGTAGCACACCAGCACGTGTAAATCGCGTGAAAAAATTCTAGAGTACCCCTTGACCCCCTTAAGCGCATTATATGTATTGAAGAATTTTACAGCTTAGTTTGGTTCCGTTATAACCTTCTAGCCGTTTGCAAACTATCTCAGTAATGTAATAAATGGAATTGTATTGCGTCTTATATTACAGCAATAGATGGACCTGTGAATTTCTGTTGCCATGGTTACCGGCTAGCTTCCTTTCATTATTGTATTAAATGAAATTAATTTTCTGGGAATATCTCAAAAACTATTGGTTTTAGGGCCTTAAAATGTGGTTTTCGGGGGCCCAAAGGGCCTCCGAGTTTCGTTTCTCACATTGAGGGGCTGAAAATGAGCTTTGTCTCGCCGTTCTACGCCTATTTCAGCATGTATTTTAAGGGGGTAGGCCCCCTTTTATGAGAGGTACAGAGAAGAGTTACATCAATGATTGGTGTCTTGCCTCTGAAGGATATCTGTACCAAATTTTACGTTGATCCACTCAGCCGTTCTCGAGTTATAAGGACACAAAAAATTGTCCACAGACAAACAAACAAACAAACAAACAAACAGACAGACAGACAAAAATTTCATTTTCGCGCGCATCCGTCATAAAACAGTCTAAAACGCGTAAATAACGCAAATTTCCGTAGAAATTCAGAAAAAACAGACAAACTTTCATTCTTATATATAGAGAGATAAGCATCGGTCCTAGTGGAAAATAATTCTATCACCTGAAACCAAAAATGCATGGGACGAAAAAAAACATCAAAATATCATGTTGGTTTCGGACCCTAAAAGACGTGAAAAATATAATAAAAATATTAAAAAGAACTATTTTTCGAAATTTCATTCGAATACATTTTTATGTCATTCCTGGGACTTAGAAATTTCCGGCCAAAAAGTACAAAATCATTAATAACTCCCTAAGTATTCGTCGTATGATGAAATAGCAGGAGACAAAAAAGATGTAATGTGTTATTGTCTACAACATAGGCCATGTATAATTTTACACTCAGACATATTAAGTCCCCCTCCATATTTTCACCCCTCCCCATGGGCCCCTTATATTGGATTTATGAAAAAAAGGTCAAACACCTATTTTGTTATTTTTTATGCTGATTTTTTTCCGCTGAGTTCCAAACTCCTCGCCTATGTCGTTTAAGAGATACACGCTCGGTTAGGAAACCTTCAACCCCCACTTTTCACCCCTTACACCTCATAATATACACCACATCGAAAAACCCTCAGACACGTATCTTCTTATTTTTAATGATGAGTTAATAAGCCGAGTATCAAATCCCCCAATGAAAGCAATCCGGAGATATTGTTATTCAATGAAATGCAGGTGTACCCCCTTAACACCCCTTTAGAAACTGAATATCCAAAAACCCTTCCTTAGTGGGCGTTTTCGACTTACAACGAACATATTCCCAAAATTTCATGTTTCTAGCTTTAATAGTTTTGGCTGGGTGATGATGAGTCAGTCAGTCAGTCAGTCAGTCAGTCAGTCAGGACACTTAGTTTTATATAATAGATTAAATGAAATTAATTTTCTGGGAATATCTCAAAAACTATTGGTTTTAGGGCCTTAAAATGTGGTTTTCGGGGTCCTTTTAGGGCCCCCGAGTTTCGTTTCTCACATTGAGAGGCTGAAAATAAGCTTTGTCTCGCCGTTCTACGCGTATTTCAGCATGTATTTTAAGGGGGTAGGCCCCC
This sequence comes from Meconema thalassinum, assembly GCA_946902985.2. Classification (NCBI taxonomy): domain Eukaryota; kingdom Metazoa; phylum Arthropoda; class Insecta; order Orthoptera; family Tettigoniidae; genus Meconema; species Meconema thalassinum. The sequence continues at coordinate 436,594,737 of OX336393.1, read as the reverse complement.
TTTTATGAGAGGTACAGAGAAGAGTTACATCAATGATTGGTGTCTTGCCTCTGAAGGATATCTGTACCAAATTTTACGTTGATCCACTCAGCCGTTCTCGAGTGATAAGGACACAAAAAATTGTCCACAGACAAACAAACAAACAAACAAACAGACAGACAAAAATTTCATTTTCGCGCGCATCCGTCATAAAACAGTCTAAAACGCGTAAATAACGCAAATTTCCGTAGAAATTCAGAAAAAACAGACAAACTTTCATTCTTATATATATAGAGATAAGCATCGGTCCTAGTGGAAAATAATTCTATCACCTGAAACCAAAAATGCATGGGACGAAAAAAAACATCAAAATATCATGTTGGTTTCGGACCCTAAAAGACGTGAAAAATATAATAAAAATATTAAAAAGAACTATTTTTCGAAATTTCATTCGAATACATTTTTATGTCATTCCTGGGACTTAGAAAATTCCGGCCAAAAAGTACAAAATCATTAATAACTCCCTAAGTATTCGTCGTATGATGAAATAGCAGGAGACAAAAAAGATGTAATGTGTTATTGTCTACTACATAGGCCATGTATAATTTTACACTCAGACATATTAAGTCCCCCCCATATTTTCACCCCTCCCCATGGGCCCCTTATATTGGATTTATGAAAAAAAGGTCAAACACCTATTTTGTTATTTTTTATGCTGATTTTTTTCCGCTGAGTTCCAAACTCCTCGCCTATGTCGTTTAAGAGATACACGCTCGGTTAGGAAACCTTCAACCCCCACTTTTCACCCCTTACACCTCATAATATACACCACATCGAAAAACCCTCAGACACGTATCTTCTTATTTTTAATGATGAGTTAATAAGCCGAGTATCAAATCCCCCAATGAAAGCAATCCGGAGATATTGTTATTCAATGAAATGCAGGTGTACCCCCTTAACACCCCTTTAGAAACTGAATATCCAAAAACCCTTCCTTAGTGGGCGTTTTCGACTTACAACGAACATATTCCCAAAATTTCATGTTTCTAGCTTTAATAGTTTTGGCTGGGTGATGATGAGTCAGTCAGTCAGTCAGTCAGTCAGTCAGTCAGGACACTTAGTTTTATATAATAGATTAAATGAAATTAATTTTCTGGGAATATCTCAAAAACTATTGGTTTTAGGGCCTTAAAATGTGGTTTTCGGGGTCCCTTTAGGGCCCCCGAGTTTCGTTTCTCACATTGAGGGGCTGAAAATGAGCTTTGTCTCGCCGTTCTACGCCTATTTCAGCATGTATTTTAAGGGGGTAGGCCCCCTTTCATGAGAGGTACAGAGAAGAGTTACATCAATGATTGGTGTCTTGCTTCTGAAGGATATCTGTACCAAATTTTACGTTGATCCACTCAGCCGTTCTCGAGTGATAAGGACACAAAAAATTGTCCACAGACAAACAAACAAACAAACAAACAAACAGACAGACAGACAGACAGACAAAAATTTCATTTTCGCGCGCATCCGTCATAAAACAGTTTAAAACGCGTAAATAACGCAAATTTCCGTAGAAATTCAGAAAAAACAGACAAACTTTCATTCTTATATATATAGAGATAAGCATCGGTCCTAGTGGAAAATAATTCTATCACCTGAAACCAAAAATGCATGGGACGAAAAAAACCATCAAAATATATGTTGGTTTCGGACCCTAAAAGACGTGAAAAATATAATAAAAGTATTAAAAAGAACTATTTTTCGAAATTTCATTCGAATAAATTTTTATGTCATTCCTGGGACTTAGAAAATTCCGGCCAAAAAGTACAAAATCATTAATAACTCCCTAAGTATTCGTCGTATGATGAAATAGCAAGAGACAAAAAAAAGATGTAATGTGTTGTCTACAACATAGGCCATGTATAATTTTACACTCAGACATATTAAGTTCCCCCCCCCCCCATATTTTCACACCTCCCCATATGCCCCTTATATTGGATTTATGAAAAAACGGTCAAACACCTATTTTGTTATTTTTATGCTGATTTTTTTCCGCTGAGTTCCAAACTCCTCGCCTATGTCGTTTAAGAGATACACGCTCGGTTAGGAAACCTTCAACCCCCACTTTTCACCCCTTTCACCTCATAATATACACCACATCGAAAAACCCTCAGACACGTATCTTCTTATTTTTAATGATGAGTTAATAAGCCGAGTATCAAATCTCCCAAAGAAAGCAATCCGGAGATATTGTTATTCAATGAAATGCAGGTGTACCCCCTTAACACCCCTTTAGAAACTGAATATCCAAAAACCCTTCCTTAGTGGGCGTTTTCGACTTACAACTAACATATTCCCAAAATTTCATGTTTCTAGCTTTAATAGTTTTGGCTGGGTGATGATGAGTCAGTCAGTCAGTCAGTCAGTCAGTCAGTCAGTCAGTCACTCAGTCAGTCAGTCAGGACACTTAGTTTTATATAATAGACTAGCTGAAGTACCCGTGCTTCGCCACGCGTCATAAATAAATTAAAATGTGAAGGTGACAGTTAAAACAGGGGATAGGCGGGGTGCTGCGCAGAGGGAGATTAAGGATGGAACATTTTGTCCAACTACACCGCTCGGCGTTGACCGTATTAATAGCACAAATTTAGGTTTTACTCGCTAACGGTTGGAGATACCTTTCGGATAGAAAATGTAATTTTAAACCTCGTATATGCCATCAAAAGTTTGCTATTTCTTAGCGTTCTCTTTTTATTTGAAATGGGAATATGAAAGTTTTAAACCAAAGGGTGTAGTGACGTCACTAAAATGGTCGCCATCTTTAAATAATGCAAAGTATTGAAATCAAAAGTAACCTATATGTTAACCAGGTAAATCAGCTACTTCCATGTAAAATTCATGTAAATCGGACCAGTGGTACTTGCGTGATTGAGTAATACACAGACACACACCATCTCATTTTTAGTCTCGCTTCGCTCGCGTCATAGCCGTGTCATAATGTTATTCAATGAAATGCAGGTTTAACCCCGTCAAACCCCTTTAGAACCTGAATATCCAAAAATCCCTCCTTAGTAGACGTTTTCGACACACAACAAACATATCCCCAAAATATAATTCTGCTAACATTAATAGTTTGGGTTGGTCGATGAGAGTGAACATCCAAAAATCCTTCCTTAGTGGCCGTTTTTCTTCCAGAATTTCACCCCTCCCCATAGGCCCCTTAAATTGGATTTATGATAAAACGGTCGAACACCTATTTATTTTATTTATTTATTTATTTATTTATTTATTTTTAAGCTGATTGATTTCCTCCGAGTTTCAAACTCCTCGCCTATGTCGGTTAAGAGATACACGCTCCGTTAAGAATCTTTGAACCCCCACTTTTCATCCCTTTCACCTCATAATATACACTATATCGAAAAACCATTAGACATGTGTCAGCTTAATTTTAATGATTAGTATATATGCCAAGTATCACATCCCCAAAAGTAACCACTCGTGAGATATTGTTATTCAATGAAATGCACGTTTACCCCCCCTTAACACCTATTTAAAACCTGAAAATTCAAAACTCTTTCCTTAGTGGACGTTTTCGACATGCAACGAACATATCCCCAAAATATCATGTTTCTAACTTCAATAACTTTGGCTTGGCGATGATGAGTGAGTGAGAGAGTCAGGACATATTCTTTCATTTATTTTTGATAATTTCACCCCTCCCCATGAGCCCCTTAAATTGGATTTATGAAACAAACGGTCGAACACCTATTTACTTATTTAAAGCTGTTTTCGCCCTGAGTTTGATGAGTGAGTAAGAGAGTGAGTTAGGACACTTCCTTTCCTGTTTTTTTCCCCCAGAATTTCACCCCTCTCCGAGGGCCCCTTAAATTGGATTTATGAAAAAACGGTCGAACACCTATTTACTTGTATTTTAAGCTGTTTTTTCCCGCCGAATTTCAAACTTCTCGCCTATGTCGTTTAAGAGATACACGCTCGGTTAAGAATCCCTCAACCTCCAATTTTCACCCATTTCACCTCATAATATACACCACATCAATAAACCCTTAGATATATGTCCGATTATTTTTAATGATTAGTTTATATACCGAATATCACATCCCCAAAGAAACAACTCATGAGATATCGTTATTCAATGAAATGCACGTTTACTGCCTTAACATCTCTTTAAAACCCGAATAAACAAAAATCATTCCTTAGTTGACGTTTTCGACATACAGCAAACATATTCCCAAAATTTCATTTTTCCAACTTTAATAGTTTTCGCCGGGCGTGATGAGTGAGTGAGTCAGACAGGACATTTTCTTTCAATTATTTTTACCAGAATTTCACCCCTCCCCATGGGCCCCTTAAATTGGATTGATGAAAAAACACTTTAACACTCATTACCTTATTTTAAGCTGTCTTTTTCCTCCGAATTTGATGAGTGAGTTAGCCAGTCAGTTAGGACACTTTCTCTCCTTTTTTCCCCCAGACTTTCACCCCACACCATTGGCCCCTTAAATTAATTTATGAAAAAAACAACTTCGAACACCGATTTACTTATTTATTTAGCTGATTTTTTTTCGCTGAGTTTCAAATTTCTCGCCTATGTCGTTTAAGAGATAGGCCTACACGCTCCGTTACGAATCCTTCAACCCCCACTTTTCACCCCTTTCACCTCATATTAATACACCACATCGAAAAACCCTTAGACACATGTCTGCTTATTTTTAATGATTAGTTTATATGCCGAGTATCACATCCACAAATAAAAACCACTCGTGAGATATTGTTATTCATTGAAATGCAGGTTTAACCCCCTTAAGACCCCTTTAGAGCCTGAATATCCAAAAATCCTCCCTAAGTGCACGGTTTTGACATACAACGAACATATCCCCAAAATGCCATGTTTCCAACTTCAATATTTTTGGCTGGGCGATGATGAGTGAGTGAATGAGTCGGGACATTTTCTTTCATTTGTTTTTCTTCAGAATGTCACCCCTCCCGATGAACCCCTTCAATTTGATTGATCAAAAAAAAACTGTCGAATAGCTATTGACTTACTTTAAAGCAGTTTTTCCCCCTGAGTTTGATGAGTGAGTCAGTCAGTCAATCAGTTAGGACACTTTCTTTCCTGTTCCCCCTCCCCCAGAATTTCATCCCTCCCCATGGGCCCCTTAAATTGGATTTATGAAAAAACGGTCAAACATATATTTACTTATTTTCTATGCTGATTTCTTTCCGCTGAGTTTCAAATTCCTCGCCTATCTTGTTTAAGAGATACACGCTCCATTAGGAATCTCTCAATCCCTACTTTTCACCCCTTTCACCTCATAATATACACCACATCGAAAAACCCTCAAAAACGTGTCTTCTTACTTTTTAATGATGAGTTTATATGCCGTGTATTACATCCCCCAATGAAACCAATCGGGAGATATTGTTATTCAATGAAATGCAGGTTTAACCCCCTTAAGACCCCTTTAGAAAGTGAATATCCGAAAATCCTCCCTAAGTAGACGGTTTTGACATACAATGAACATATCCCCAAACTGTCATGTTTCTAACTTCCATAATTTTGGCTGGGCGATGATGAGTGAGTGAGTTAGTCAGGACATTTTCTTTCAATTTTCTTTTTTCAGAATTTCACCCCTCCCCATGAACCCCTTAAATTTGATTTATGAAAAAAAAACTGTCGAACAGCTATTTACTTACTTTAAAGCAGTTTTTTTCCCCTGAGTTTGATGAGTGAGTCAGTCAGTCAATCAGTTAGGACACTTTCTTTCCTGCCCCCCCCCCCCCCAGAATTTCACCCCTCCCCATGGGCCCCTTAAATTGGATTTATGAAGAAAACGGTCAAACACATATTTACTTACTTTTATGCTGATCTTTTTCCGCTGAGTTTCAAACTCCTCGCCTATGTCGTTTAAGAGATACACGCTCCGTTAGGAATCTTTCAATCCCCACTTTTCACCCCCTTTCACCTCATAATATACGCCACATCGAAAAACCCTCAGACTCGTGTCTTCTTATGATGAGTTTATGTGCCGAATATCACATCCCCCAATGAAACCAATCGGGAGATATTGCTATTCAATGAAATGCATGTCCACCCCCTTAACACCCCTTTAGAACCTGAATATACAAAAATCCTCTCTTAGTGGGCATTTGTGGCCCTTGTAAAAGCAGCATACCAAATTTCATTCCAATCCGTTCGGTGGTTTCTGAGATTTCGTGATGAATGAATGAGTGAGTGAGTGAGTGAGTGAGTGGTATTTGACAAATATATAGTAGAAGATAGTGTCAAGTCTTTATTATGCTTAACTTGGTTGACAGTGCTGTGTGAGTAGGTGAGTAACTAACGGAATTTCAAGTAAAGATGCTCATTTTCTATACCGGTAGTGCAGAGCGCTACTGGCATCCAGACGGCCGTGTCTCGACTTGAGCTATGTTGCCATGGAAACTATCTATCTTGCCATTCCTTCATGAGTATATTTTATGATTTGATTAGCCTGTGCTTGTTTGCAAAAGGCCGAAATCAGAAGAATGAGAAAGACTATCGAAAATTCATGTAGCCAGCGGTTCCTTCTGGGTCCTAAACTATGTGTAGGCAAAATTTGTTTGAGATTGGTGGAACGGTGTAGATTTGTATACGGAACCAACCCACCCACCCACCCACCCACCCACATACATACATACATACATACAGACTTTGACTTTTATATATAAGATAATAGATAAGCATGGGTCCTAGTGGAAAATAATTCTATCACCTGAAACCAAAAATGCATGGGACGAAAAAAAACATCAAAATATCATGGTGGTTTCGGACCCTAATAGACGTGAAAAATATAATAAAAGTATTAAAAAAGCTATTTTCTGAAATTTAATTCGAATCAATTTTTTGTCATTCCTGGGACTTAGAAAATTCCGTCCAAAAAGTACAAAATGATTAATAACTCCCTAAATATTCGTCGTATGATGAAATAGCAAGAGACAAATAATTTATAATGTGTTATTGTCTACAACATAGGCCATGTATAATTTTACATATTACCTGTTCCCCCCCCCCAGAATTTCACCCTCCCCGTGGGCCCCTTAAATTGAATTTATGAAAAAACGGTCTAACACCTATTTACTTATATTTTAAGCTGATTTTTTCCGCTGAGTTTGAAAATCCTCACCTATGTCGTTTAAGAGATACACACTCCGTTAGGAATTCTTCAAACCCCACTTTTCACCCCTTTCACCTTATAATATACACCATATCGAAAAACCCTCAGACATCTTTCTTCATACTTTTAATGATGAGTTTATATGCCGAGTATCACATCCCCCAATGAAATTAATCGGGAGATATTGTTATTCCATAAAATGCAGGTTTAACCCCCTTAAGACCCCTTTAGAACCTGAATATCTGAAAATCCTCCCTTAGTGGACGGTTTTGATATGCAATGATCATATCCCCAAAATGTCATGTTTCTAATTTCAATAATTTTGGCTGGGCGATGGTAAGTGAGTCAGGACTTTTTTTTTTCAATTTTCTTTTTTTCAGAATTTCACCCCTCCCCATGAACCCCTTAAATTGGGTTTATGAAAAAAAACTGTCGTACATCTATTTACTTATTTTTAAGCAGTTTTTCTCCGCTGAGTTTGATGAGTGAGTCTGTCAGTCATTTAGTTAGGACACTTTCTTTCCTGTTTTTTTTTCCCCCAGAATTTCACCCCTCCCCACGGGCCCCTTAAATTGGATTTATGAAAAAACGCTCAAACACCTATTTACTTGTTTTTTAAGCTGATTTTTTTCCGCTGAGTTTCAAACTCTTCGCCTATGTCGTTTAAGAGATACACGCTCCGTTAGGAATCCTTCAACCCCCACTTTTCACCCCTTTCACCTCATAATATACACCACATCGAAAAACCCTCAGACATGTATCTTCTTATTTCTAATGATGAGTTTATATGCCGAGTATCACATCCCTCAATGAAACCAAGCCGGAGATATTGTTATTCAATGAAATGCAGGTGTACCCCCTTAACACCCCTTTAGAACCTGAATATCCAAAAATCCTTCCTTAGTGGGCGTTTTCGACTTACAACGAACATATCCCCAAAATATCATGTTTCTAACTTTAATAGTTTTGGCTGGGCGATGATGAGTCAGTCAGTCAGTCAGTCAGTCAGGACACTTAGTTTTATATAATAGACTAGCAGGTACCCGCGGCTTCGCTCGCGTCATAGTTTTGTCATATTTTTATTCAATGAAATGCAGGTTTAACCCCGTTAACACCCTTTTAGAACCTGAATATCCAAAAATCCCTCCTTAGTAGACGTTTTCGGCACACAACAAACATATCCCCAAAATATCATTCTTCTAACTTTAATAGTTTTGGTTGGTCGATGAGAGTGAATATCCAAAAATCCCTCCTTAGTGGACTTTTTCTTCCACAATTTCAGCCCTCCCCATGGGCCCCTTAAATTGGATTCATGAAAAAAACGATCGACCACCTTTTTACTTATTTTTCAAGCTGATTCTTCCCCCGGAGTTTCATACTTTATGCCTCTGTATTTTAAGAGATACTTGCTCCGTTAGGAATCCTTCAACCCCCACTTTTCACACATGCACCTCATAATATACAGTTCATCGAAAAACCCTCAGACATGTGTCTTCTTATTCTTAATGATGAGTTTATATGCCGAGTATCGCATCCCCCAAGGAAACCAATCGGGAGATATTGCTATTCAATTAAATGCAGGTCTACCCCCTTAACACCCCTTTAGAACCTGAATATCCAAAAATCCTCCCTTGGTGGACGTTTTCGACATACAACGAACACAACCCCAAAATTTCATGTTTCTAACTTCAATAATTTTGGCTGGGCGATGATGAGTGAGTGAGTAAGTCAGGACATTTTCTTTCATTTATTTTTCAGAATTTCACCCCTCTCATGAATCCCTTATATTGGATTTATGATTTAAAAACCGGTCGAAGACCTATTTACTTCTTTTTACGCTGTTCTTCCCCCTGAATTTGATGAGTGAGTGAGTTAATCAGTTAGAACACTATCTTTCCTGTTTTTTTTCCCCCAGAATTTCACCCCTCTCCAAGGGCCCCTTAAATTGGATTTATGAAAAAACAGTAGAACACCTATTTATTTATATTTTAAGCTGTTTTTTTCCGCTGAATGTCAAACTTCTCGCCTATGTCGTTTAAGAGATACACGCTCCGTAAAAATCCTTCAACCCCCAATTTTCACCCCTTTCACCTCATAATATACACCACGTCGAAAAACCCTCAGACACATGTCTTCTTATTTTTTATGTGTCCATATGCCGAGTAACACATCCCCCAATGAAACCAATCGGGAGTTATTGTTATTCAATGAATATACACCACATCGATAAACCCTTAGACATATATCTGCTTAATTTTAATGATTAGTTTATATGCCGAATATCACATCACCAAAGAAACAACTCGTGAGATATCGTTAATCAATGAAATACACGTTTACCCCCTTAACACCTCTTAAGAACCCGAATAAACAAAAATCCTTCATTAGTTGACGTTTGCGACATAGAGCGAAAATATTCCCAAAATTTAATTTTTCCTACTTCAATAGTTTTCGCTGGGCGATGATGAGTGAGTGAGTCAGTCAGGTCATTTTCTTTCAATTATTTTACCTGAATTTTACGCCCTCCCCATGCGCCCCTTAAATTGGATTTATGAAAAACCGTCGAACACCGATGTACTTATTTTTAAGCTGTTTTTTTTCGCTGAGTTTCAAACTTCTCGCGTATGTCGTTGAAGAGATACACGCTCCGTTAGGAATCCTTCAACCCCCACTTTTCACCCCTTTCACCTCATAATATACACCACATCGAAAAACCCTCAGACACATGTCTTCTTGTCTTCTTATTTTTTGTGTGTCCATATGCCGAGTAACACATCCCCCAATGAAACCAATCGGGAGTTATTGTTATTCAATGAAATGCAGGTTTAACCCCCTTAAGGCCCCCTGAATATCCGAAAATCCTCCCTTAGTGGACGGTTCCGACATACAATGATCATATTCCCCGAAATGTCATGTGTCTAACTTCAATAATTTGGGCTGGGCGATGGTGAGTAAGTCAGGACTTTTTCTCTCAATTTCCTTTTTTCAGAATGTCACCCCTCCCCAAGGACCCCTTAAATTGGGTTTATGAAAAAGACTGTCGAACACCTATTTACTTATTTTTAAGCAGTTTTTTTCCCTGAGTTTGATGAGTGAGTCAGTCAGTCAATCAGTTAGGACACTTTCTTTCCTGTTTTTCCCCCCCAGAATTTCACCCCTCCCTATCGGCCCCTTAAATTGGATTTATGAAAAAACGGTCAAACACCTATTTACTTATTTTTTAATCTGATTTTTTTCCACTGAGTTTCAAACTCTTCGCCTATGTCGTTTAAGAGATACACGCTCTGTTAGGAATCGTTCAATCCCCACTTTCCACCCCTTTCACCTCATAATATACTTCTCATCGAAAAACCCTCAGACACGTGTCTTCTTATTTTTAATGATGAGTGTATATGCCGAGTATCACATCTCCCAATGAAACCAATCGGGAGATATTGTTATTCAATGAAATGCAGGTCTACCCCCTTAACACCCCTTTAGAACCTGAATATCCTAAAATCCTTCCTTAGTGCGCGTTTTCGACTTACCTCGAACATATCCCCAAAATTTCATGATTCTAACTTCAATAGTTTTGGCTGGGCGATGATGAGTCAGTCAGTCAGTCAGTCAGTCAGGACACTTGTTTTTATATAAGAGAAGATAAGCATCGGCCCTAGTGGAAAATAATTCTATCACCTGAAACCAAAAATGCATGGGACGAAAAAAAAACATCAAAATATCATGTTGGTTTCGGACCCTAAAAGGCGTGAAAAATATAATAAAAGTATTAAAAAAACTATTTTTTGAAATTTCATTCGAATCAATTTTTATGTCATTCCTGGGACTTAGAAAATTCCGGCCAAAAAGTACAAAATCATTAATAACTCCCTAAGTATTCGTCGTATGATGAAATAGCAAGAGACAAAAAAGAAGTAATGTGTTATTGTCTACAACATAGGCCATGTATAATTTTACACTCAGACATATTACGTTCCCCCCCATATTTTCACCCCTCCCCATGGGCCCCTTATATTGGATATATGAAAAAACGGTCAAACACCTATTTTGTTATTTTTATGCTGATTTTTTTCCGCTGAGTTCCAAACTCCTCGCCTATGTCGTTTAAGAGATACACGCTCGGTTAGGAAACCTTCAACCCCCACTTTTCACCCCTTTCACCTCATAATATACACCACATCGAAAAACCCTCAGACACGTATCTTCTTATTTTTAATGATGAGTTTATATGCCGAGTATCAAATCCCCCAATGAAAGCAATCCGGAGATATTGTTATTCAATGAAATGCAGGTGTACCCCCTTAACACCCCTTTAGAAACTGAATATCCAAAAACCCTTCCTTAGTGGGTGTTTTCGACTTACAACGAACATATTCCCAAAATTTCATGTTTCTAGCTTTAATAGTTTTGGCTGGGCGATGATGAGTCAGTCAGTCAGTCAGGACACTTAGTTTTATATAATAGATAACAAAATTTGGCCCAATACACCTACTATATGTCTACCTCTTCTTCTATCAACTTAAACTCTTACTATAAGTACAAGGCTAGATATTCCTTTTCATCCCCATTTTACTCTGTTATCAAACTTTGAACAATACTATTCATAAAACTCAGCAATTTTTCTAGGTTTGTATCGAGTCTTGTGTCGGGTTTCGCCTAGGACACCAAGCTGGCTAATCAGCGGGCTCTTGGTGTCTCTGCCCAGACCCCCACAGGAGTAGCGAACTGCGCGCTACCTCCCTTTTTATGAATCGCACCTGCGCCTCTTCACTGCGAGAACTAAAACCTCAAGCAGGCTGAACCTCCCTATGAAGGCTTCCAAAAAGATGGTGTATTGGCTTTCACGGCCAGTGAATTAACTCTTTTTCGATGTGAAATGCCATGTCCTGTGGTTCGGATTCCACGTAAAACGGAGGTCCCGTGGCTTATGATCGCGAGATTAACGGTCACGTTAAACTACAAGCTTCCTTTTTTGAATTAACTCTCAGCAATGTTTCTAGGTTTGTGCCGTGTCTTGTGTGGGGTTTCGCCTAGGACACCAAGCTGGCTCATCAGCGGGCTCTTGGTGTTCTCGCCCAGACCCCCACAGGAGTAGCGAACTGCACGCTACCTCCCTTTTAATGAAGCGCACTTGCGCCTCTTCACTGCTAGAACAAACCCAATAATTTAAACGAACACACAATCATGGAGAGTTCACCGCTCTTCACTCTACTAGAAAACACACCTCGTCGGAAACAAGAGGCAACATAACGATGTAGCCAAGCTAGATAGGGGATTAATAAGTGAAAGATGTTAATGGATCAGGATGTACGATGTATCTGTTCTTCAATAAACCGAGGCCGGTATTAACGGCAATATCACAGGGGCCGGGACATTCTCATTAGACCAGGCAGCGCTTATATGGCTATTAACTTATTCGTGGTGAGAATTGAAACCAGGCCTTTAATAGTAAAGTTGAAGATTATCCTGAATTCAGTTACAAACACCACTTTAGGGAGACTAGACTTGGCCACATACAGTCACATTATTTTGTACGACGAACACATAAACTTAGGTTTGCGAGAGAGGAAATACCCAGATATATAAGAGACCCTGGCACACAGGAGGCACCCCCAGTTGAGTGCAGATCGTGACGAACGCTATATCATATTTTGTGGAATTGAAAGTAGAAACGAACTTTGTGACCTCTTTATCAATACAGTCTTTGAGAATGTTTAGTTTTGAAGAAAGCTTTATTATTACTGTACATGAAGACGAATGTTTGATGCTTTTCAGTCGGTCAACACGATTTTACCCAAAGGAGATGGATTATTCCCTAATCCTGAAAAATATTACATGAGATTAATAAATGCACTTGGATGACCAGTTTCGATCGTCAAGCGATCATCATCAGATCCATTACACTTAGGCTACAAAATGTTTATGTCTGAAAGTATGGGTGAAAATATTTACAATATGTACACTTCTTTAGTTGCGGTATTAGTTGAGATAGTTCAACTCGTCAATATTTGTTAAAATACTGAAAGTGGTGATTGACCTCCTAACTTGGTTCTTTAGAGTGAATATGTGATTGTAGTCAATTCAGGTTGTATTGTGCAGGCTACTCATCTGATTGAGTCCTGCGTGTCCTGGTGAGAGCAGTTGTCTTCGTTGTTTATTTTAGCTAGGTGCATCTCGATTGCTTACTTTATGTCATGAGCTCTGCCTTTCGGTTCGTGATGAATTATTTTGAAGTCGGTTTCGATGTTAGTTAAACTGTGTCCCGCGTCGCACATGTGTTCGCATACGGTCTTATGTCTTTCAAACATAAGACAATATTTTCATAATTGATACCTTGATTTAACCTGAAGTAAGTTTTTTCACATATTATTAAGTTTGCATTCGTTCTATATAATTTTAAATTAATTTTTATAGTTTTTCATATTATTTCAGTGTATAATGTTCCCCTTGGTCCCTTTTTATTATGGTTTTTGTTTTTCATGTGCTTTTTTCAGTTTATGCATTGAGCTAAACTCATTGCTATATGAAGTTTTTCCTTCCACACTCGCCTCGTTTGTATGCAGGCATTTGATTTGGCTTATGGACCTGTAAAGCATAAGGTTTCTTCATTGGTTTGTACATATGGTGAAGTATTGTGATTTTTGCCAATTCAAGCTTCGACCAGTGTTGTGGAGCGTATTCACGAATGAAATGTCCACTGATTCTCTGTGTTTTGATGGCTGAATATCATCGCTGTGTCATATATTTTTTTAGGTTTGCTCAACATTTTTCTGTGACCTACTTATATGGTGCACCATACTAAGTCAAATAGCCATTTGTTGTTTAGAGTGCTACGCTATTTTATATCTATCTTCAGATATTTGTCTTGGCTGATGAAGGGGATGAAAGCTATTAATCCCTGAAACATGTACCAGGAGCACATGTGATTATATTTTCTTTTCGTTTATGTATTGACTAACGCGGATATATAATATGTTAGTAGTGTGTTTGTGCCGGTTCTAGCACCACCGCCACCGCTCCACCGCGGGAATACTAAAATGGCAATATCTCGCGAACCAATCAGGCTAGAGACTTGTACGAGCTGTCATTGAACTCGGGCTGACACCCCCTTTCCAATGAACAACAAATCTCCACCCCAAAAATAAAACCTACCCCTACTAGGGGGTGAAATTGTATTTTTATTAGAGAATCTCTCTTTCCAATTGCAACATGTGAGAGTTTGAATACCAATATGGAATGAAACGTTGTTCTACATAAAGTGCATGTGTTAGGTGGGTAGCCACTATGAATTAACATGATTGTTTTTTGTTTTTTACGCATGCCCACTCATAGCTTTTGTAAGAGGGCGGGCTTTTTAAAAGATGGCGGCTGTAGTGTAACCTATCCTAACCCAACCTAATGGGTTATTGTTGGTAGGTCCATGTTGACGAGTCCCTGTGGACGGGTCATTGTTGACGGGTCATTGTTGACGAGTCATGGCTGACGGGTCCTTGTTGACGACTCCCTGTGGACGGGTCATTGTTGACGAGTCATTGTTGACGGATCCTTGTGGGCGAGTCATTGTTGACGAGCCCATGTGGGCAGGTCCTTGTGGACGAGTCCTTATGGATGAGCCCCTTTGGATTGGTCCCTACGGACTAGCCCATGAATTTATTTAAATTATGTCAAAGGGGCCTAACTACATTTGCGTGTAATGCAATGTGTTGAACTGACGTTGTTCACCAGTCCTTACTACTACAATTGGATAACGATATGAAACGAATTAATTAACCAGACATGAGTTAACTACCAACGAAACACTTTGGCGACTCTGCTTGTTATTGACCAATGAGTAGGGTTTTAGAAAAACTGTTTGCTATTTTGGGTTATATACAAAAAATGCTTAGAAGTTTTGAGCGACTATGTTTGCTAAACAAGACATTATACCAGAGACGATTAGGATTCTTATGTAGCTCAGAAAAAAAAAGCATTTCTACAGATTCTGTTGACATTGAATATAGATTTAGGTATTAGAAAGTCATTTTGAAGGCCTTTGTCTGGAGCGTGGCACTCTATGAAAGTAAAACTTAGACAATTGGTGTAGCAGAAAAGTGGAGAATTGAAGTGTTTGAAATGAGGTGTTACAGGAGAATGATGAAGATTAGATGGGTAAATAGGGTTACTAACAAAGAGGTATTAAGACGAGTGGGGGAGAAGAGATGTATCTGGCGACTGTTAATGAAGTAAAGAGATAGGTTGGTAGGACACGCACTAAGACACCCAAGAATAGCAAACTTAGTTATGGAAGAAAGGTTCGAGGACGAGAACTGTAGGGGTAGACCAAGTTTAGAATATGTTAAACAGATAGCCTTGAATGTAGGGTGTGGTAGCTATATAGAGATGAAACGATTAGCTCGGGACAGATAGGCGCTGAGAACTGCATTAAACCAGTCAAAGGACTAAAGACTCAAACAACAACATGTACGTTCACCAAAATAATGTTGTGTAACGGTAAATGTTAGTCAACGAACAGTAATGCATTACTAAAACCCATGACACGATACCTAAGAGCTTTTCTAAAATGATTTTTAAAATGCCTTTAACCCTATATTGAACACCCAGTTTACAAGACTCATAACTGCAATGTTATGGTAAAACAAAACAAAATCTATATTTCAAAACAAGCAAGTGGTTTAGTCAATGTATACTGGAAAAAGTTTTGTAAACACTCAAGTCCTCAAGACCAATTAAATTAGTAACTGTCAGGTTGGCCGAGTGGTTAAGGTGTTTGACTTAAGATCAAATTTCTGTATAAGAAAGCAAGGGTTAGAATCCCTTACCTGACATAACTATTGCCTTAACATGGCTTGGTCACACTGTATTATTATGATACTCGGTACACAAACCATAGATATAGTGTATTGTTTAAGGCCACTCTCTTTCTGAACATAGAGACTGTTGATGGTTAACAATTGTATTAATAGTGGGACATGGGGATAGTAATTAAGAAAAACAGACAATACCCATACAATATTTTTATTAAATTCATTTTATAATAGTTACACACTGAATTCAACTCTATCTCTTTACCATTGTTCGATATAGATTTTAAAATACAACGCTTGTTGTAGATCCTTTTACAACTTTCTCCAGGTACTCTTGCTCTTAAAAACTGGGGAAGCCGCAATGGTTTTATAAACATAAAACCCTCATCCTCTTCTTTTTCATAATTATCATCATCATCATTATGAATATTATCATCAAAATTATTATAGTCATTGTCACCATCATTAACATCATCATCACCATTCTCAACATCACTAGAACTATCCAATTCCTCTTGTTTGGTTTCCACAGGGACCTCTTGTAGAGTCTGCGTTGCTTTTGATAGTGTTAAGGGTTTTTGAACGATGATATTTGTCCTAACATGTCTTTTTGAGGTGATGATGAATGCTTTTTAACAAACAGCAATATATTTTTCTTGGACTTTTTTACCTGGGTTAGAGTATTTTGGGTATTTAAATGAGTATTAATTTGAGATTCACAATGATGTTCTTTTGAAGTAAGTACGTTGGAGTCTTTTGTTTTGATCATTCCTCGACACTTTTTGGATCGTTATTTTGAACATCGCCAAATAACAGTTCCATCTTTATTGGTTGTTTTTACAATATATGTATATCCTTTATAGAAGACACATGGCTTGCCATGACCGGTTGTTGAGACTTCCATATCAACTAATACATATGAATTAAATTTTAGTAAAGTCACATGAACAATCTTTAGATTACAAGTGATTTACACACACACACATACACACTTTCCTAAATGTCAAGATTTATGGATGTTGTTTTCCGCCAACAGCTGCTTACTGCATATGACAAGGCTGGAGACTGGTAAGTGAGACGGTCTTTCACGATGTGAACACTGTAACAGGCAGTAGTCAACTGACAATATTCTTATACCCTAGTCAAGGTTAACAGGTACTTACTCTGTATGACAAGACCGTACACTCGTAGGTTAGACAGTATTTTTTTGTTTGTTGCTAAGGATCCCATATATATCCTAGACATGTTAGTTCTGAACACTTAGTGGTTAATTGTATATATTGAATTTAAATACACAGCTTGTACAAGCACGTTTTGCGGATGGGAGGGGTGAGAGGCTGGCAAAAAAGGAAATGTTTTAGTTTAATGAAACGTCATGTCCTAGTAGGCGTGATTTATAGTAGAAGCAATTGATAGTAGACGTAATTGATAGTAGGTGTAATTGATACTAGACGTTATTAATAGTAGACGCAATTGATACTAGGCGTGATTGATAGTAGGCGTGATTTGTAGTAAGCGCAATTCATAGTAGGCTCAATTGATAGTAGATGCAATTGATATTAGGCGTGATTGATAGTAGGCGCGATTGATAGTAGACGTAATTTGACATGGGCGCGACTTAGATCATTTTTGATATCATAAAGTTACAGTGTCAATGTTTATACAAAGTACAAGGTAGAGAGGGGGTATTTTAAGACTTAAACTCAGCTCACATAACATAACCAAACTTTACCTAACCTAACTTTGTCACGTGACATGTTCTACGAGTTTAGACTTGCTTTAAGACTGATTATGTCGTCATAGATTGATGGGAGGGGTGAGAGGCTGGCAAAAAGGAAATGTTCTAGTTTAATGAAACGTCATGTCTTAGTAGGCGTGATTTATAGTAGACGCAATTGATAGTAGGCGCGATTGATAGTAGGCGTAATTGATAGTAGGCGCGATTTGACATGAGCGAGATTTATAATAGACGCAAATGATAGTAGGCGTGATTGATAGTAGGCGCAAATTGACATGAGCGCAATTTACAGTAGACGCAAATGATAGTAGTCGCGATTGATAGTAAGCGTAATTAGACATGGGCGTGATTGATAGTAGGTGTAATTGATAGTACGCGTGATTGATAGTAGGCGTAATTGATAGTTGGCGTGATTGATAGTAGGCGCATAATTGATATTAGACGTGATTGATAGTAGGCGAGATTTATATTAGGCGCATTTGATAGTAGGTGTAATTGATAGTAGATGCAATTGGTAGTAGAGGCAATTGATAGTAGCCAATTGATAGTAGGCGTGCTTGATAGTAGGCGCGATTGATAGTAGACGTGATTGATATGGGCGCGACTCAGATCACTTTTGATATCACAAAGTTACAGTGTCAATGTTTATACAAAGTACAAGGCAGAGAGGGGGTATTTTAAGACTTAACCTCAGTTCACCTAACATAACCTAACTTTACCTAACCTAACTTTGTCACGTGACATGTTCTAAAAGTTTAGACTTGCTTTAAGGCTGACTATGACTATGACGTCATAGATTGATGAGAGGGGTGGGAGGCTGACAAAAAAGGAAATGTTTTGGTTTAATGAAAAGTCATGTCCTAGTAGGCGCGATTGGTAGTAGACGCAATTGATAGTAGGCGCGATTAATGGTAGGCGCAATTGATAGTAGGCGTGATCATGTACTGTACCCGTTCGTCCTGGGGATGCGATGACCCATCTGCTATTACATCGCATTCCTGGATTTCCAGGACAGAGCGGAGTTAAATGAACACCTAGTCAAATAAGGAATGTGTCGGAAATTCAGTTGAAATATCCCAAAAGCAGAGGGTAACACGAGATAAAGTATCTCCAGTGTCGTTACGGGTTTAAATTTTATTTAAAAAAATACAAATATCAATGGGCGCCACCAACTGAATCCCTAGCAAACCACATCCTTCCCGGTTAAGCCTTAATTAAGACAAGGAAAGAAATAGGAAAATCACATCGTCATCAGATCACAACTAAGATAAAAACAAATTTATTCAACTTTGATAGTCAGACAGACATATTAAACACTCATTCTACCTAAGAGCATGGTCGAATGCCAACGTTAAATTGTCATTGTCCAGAAAATCGAACCATCTCCATTCTACTCGAAGTGTATTTAATCCACATAAAATAGGAAAAATTTCTAAAGTTCTCTTGGGTTCTCAGGATCACCGTAGCACTATGTCTTTGCGTCACTGACATTCGTGATAACTGAGACCTAATTTCTCTTTAAATTAACATCATGAATGTGGATGTAAAAATATATTAATCTGTCTAAACACACATATTATAATCACATATTTTAAACATCACATAATTTATGGCTTGCATGGCATTATTCAAATGCTGAATATGTTAGTAAAATACTCCTAAACATCGAATAAGTAATTTACACTATTTACACTGTCATTAATCATTGCCTGTTTTGTGAATCACAGAAAATCCACTATTCATTGGTTGTAATCATCATCATCATCAAAATTAATTGTTTAATTTATCAACACAAGTTGCAATTCTTCGAATCATTTAAATTATATCTCTCAACCAAATTTATTTAAATTCATTTAAATTTATTAATCATCAGCTTCTTTAATTAATTATCACCTTCTAATTCAGTTATTCATCATCTATTCAATCATCTATTAATTTACTTAAGTCAGCTTATTTATTCAAACTCTAATTCATCCATTTATTTAATTCATTGATCTAATCCAAAATTTAATTTATCAACTTATTTAAATTTTATTCTTTCATCTAGCCATTCTGATTTTTATTTCCTTAGGTCAGATCATTAATATGCTTAAATTTCAGATTATTATTTCATTAATTATTATTATCAGAGAATCTTGTATTATCAACATTATTTATTTGTTTAATTTCCTAACAAATTGTTTAATATGGGTTTATAGAACGTTGTCTTACAGTTTTATCACTTCCAAGTTATATCTCGTATCAAATTAACATGCCAAAAATATTATTGCCTTCACAAATTCACGTTGGATCTCACTATCCACAACTACATTATATATTTTCACTTTATCAAATATCACATTTGAATACCACAATTATTCCACAAACTTCATAAATATTCAGCGCACAGCATGAATCTCAAAAATTATGCTAGACTGGGTTCGACAACCTCATGTCTGCTTCAAAATACATTAGCAATATTGCAACTTCCACTTGGCAACTTCCACAAAATGCCTATCACAAACTTCACTTAATCACGTTGCATGATCTACAAAAATACATAACTGGCTTCAAATCATCAACGCACACTATCTCCAATAACTGTAATTAATCTGATCACATCTAGACAACTTCTTAAACAATTAGGAAAATATTACATTAGTAATCGAAATCAAATTCAAAATCTGCTTTCAAATAGCATAAATTCTCTCAAAATTCTCATAATTCACTTCACAGAAAAACACCAATGTGCTGTAATCTCTCACATCGAAATATGCAATACTGATCTGCCTTAAAATAAATCTGACCATTAATGATTCATCTTATAAGACTCAATTATTTTAAATCCTTCTCAAAGGTATCAAATTCAATCATAAAAATTATCAAAAGCATCAGCTGTATCAGCTGTTAAATTGAAAGTACTCTCAAAAGAGTATAGCAACAAAATATTGGATTGGCAAACAAGAATTACAAAATGCAATCCTGCTGACATGTATTTTTAATTTATTTAATAAAATTCGACTGATATGTGACTAGTAGTTCCTTGTTTGATCCTCTTACAATCTCAAGTACACTCGGATGATAAAATGAGTCCCTCAATGGCAAGTAAGATGAGTAACCACCACACGATCGTATAAATACGAAAGGCCTTGCCCCGTCGTCTAGGATGATAATGCCCTGAACGATGGGTAAAGATATGTACCACCACGCAATCGTATAAATACGAAAGGCCCCATCTCGTCGTCTCATGAGTGAATGTACCAGATTGAAATTAACAAGTCTCTAGTTGTCATATAAAAACGATATTCATTCACTTGAGTGAATAACATCTTAATATCTCCAAACAATCCATTGGAAATATCCCTACTGATGAATAATACACACTCGCTAGTATGCAATGAACTGACGAAGTAATTTAAATAATCCAATTGCAGATCACGAGTTCGAAATACTTGTCACAAAAAAACAACTATCCAAGAAAAACTATCCTTACTGGAAAATGTCTAAAAGACCAAACATCTGCTTAATAAAGCCAACCAATGGTGAGAATTTCGTATAATGGTGCCTGCCATATCATATGGTAACGCCATATTCTAGCAAAATTTGGAGCAAATAATGTTTAAGCCATGTCTCAATAAACGTATAACTCCTACTAGAAAAATATATACATGTATGCCCAGTGTTCATGAAAATATCATATTAGAAAATCATAACTCTTACAGTACCTTCTCATATCAGCTGTTATTATTCTTGTGTGTAATAAATTTCTCGAAAGATCGACGTGAATATCGTTTCACCCACGCAAAAACGATCGCCTTCATATCCCAAGTGAATCAGCTGTTAGACCTCCTCTTCCTCAGGAATCGAATCCATCGCTCCGTGGTGCCATCGCGTCTCTGTCTTCGTTTACTCCGACATGATGAACTGCATGTTATCCATAATGGATACTGTCCAAAATCTTACGTAAAAGTTCATAAAAGCAGCGTACCCCATATTCTCCTTCTATGTTACGCCACTGTCCCATATAATGTTCGGTTTACTTGTTAAAAGTTCAATCTCCACAGCGGTTAAGTCTCACTTGCAGAAAATAAATTTTATTTATGAGAGTGTATAAGTTTTTGAAACACCCTGTAGCTGTGTTCGTACTCGGTATTTTATGATAATTCATGAAAAAAGAATTCTATTATTGCACATGCCAATGTTCATAAGTGCATATAATTGTAACAGTTCGTTTGCTTAAAAGCGTTAATGTTGTTTGGACCCCATGGTCGCTCTACATATTCCATTATGAAATGCATAGTCGTAATGTAATTTGAATGTCTAAGTTCATAATTGCAGTATATCGTAACTATCTGCCTGCACAATTCTATTACTGAATACAAGTCCCAACTCAATGTTGTAACTGAATGTTGAAATGAAGTTCATCTTCTTTAATGTTGCCTGCGTATAAAAGTCGGAACTAGCCCGCTCGGATCTACTGCTTTGTTCCAGAATGAACTATGCTTAAAGCCGGCCTCGCCATGCCGCTTTGCTAGACTGGTCTGCGTTATAAAATGCAGCTCGAAATAAAGTTCTCAAACTCGTAATACAATGCTGTTCTGACCCCGGCCTTTCTCCTCCGTACACGGCCCGCACAGCCTGCCGCGTAACCGGTCTTCTCGCCGTCTGCCCTGCGTTGTTCGCCTTGGCCCAATGACCTACTTCCTGCTCTCTGCTCGGTTAAGTAATAATCTCGCCTTCGCTTTACGTAACAAATGCTGTTCACCGCTCGACTTCACCGTACGCTCTGCGCATTTGTACCACTTCAGCTCGCAGGCTGACCTCGACTGACTGCTCTAAACTGCATCGGCCAGCTCCTGCCTGGCGCGGTCACGTGACTCTCTCCCACCATCTACTGTCGTGCGTCACAAATATAATCTCGACTACCTTCATCTCGGCTATTAAGTTATACAATAACTTAAGGGATTATCTGTCTTTCTTCAAGTTATTATCATATATAATGCTTGTTATCTCTTCTCTTCTGAGATGATTAAATATACTGTTCCATAAAGATCTTAATAAAACTGCAATATTCCTCCCATAATTCCATCTGTTTGACTGGCAGTGCCTTCTTGATCCTAGGCATTGTACGTCATTTCCTAATATTCTCCTCTAAATACATTGACAAAAAACAACTTGTGAAATAAGCCATTACGAATAGGGTACCACAAAATAACTTGTCAAATAAGCCATTACAATTAGGGTACCACTTTTACACCCCACTTTTGCACCCACTTTTGCACCCGAACATTACATCATCTGACATAATAAAAATAGGCATGGTTGTTGTCGAGACCGAGATAAGAGGGGGGGGGGGGGGGGTAATGAATTTATAGTGATAGGATCGGAAATCCCATTATCAATTTAGTATTGACATCAAGCAAAAATTTGACAGAGTGGGATAGACATAGTTATAAGAGTTGAGAGTCGATAATTTATCTAAAAGTACTCTGGAATTCATGGAATCTTAGTGTGTTGTTGTTGCTTACAAACCGGTATGGTCCCGTCAGGTGAGGTTAGCTAGGATTCGATTAGGATATGTCCAGGTAGTTTCCATAGTCACCGCTAGATAGCGGAAACATACTTTTCGTGTCGCATGTGGCTATTTGACAAAGTTTTACTGTGTGAAAATACGTGCTTGTATAACCTGTGTATATAAATTTAATATACAAATAACCACTAAGTGTTTAGAACTAACATGTATAGCCTTGTATAGGGAATATAGGGGTCCTTAACAAGATAGAGTGTCTAACACACGAGTGTACAGCCTTTTGATATGCAGTAAGTACCTGATCACGCCTACTATCAATTGCGCCTACCATTAATCGCACCTACTATCAATTGCGTCTACTACCAATCGCGCCTACTAGGACATGACTTTTCATTAAACCAAAACATTTCCTTTTTTGTCAGCCTCCCACCCCTCTCATCAATCTATGACGTCATAGTCATAGTCAGCCTTAAAGCAAGTCTAAACTTTTAGAACATGTCACGTGACAAAGTTAGGTTAGGTAAAGTTAGGTTATGTTAGGTGAACTGAGGTTAAGTCTTAAAATACCCCCTCTCTGCCATGTACTTTGTATAAACATTGTCACTGTAACTTTGTGATATCAAACGTGATCTGAGTCGCGCCCATATCAATCACGTCTACTATCAATCGCGCCTACTATCAAGCACGCCTACTATCAATTGCATCTACTATCAATTGAGCCTACTATGAATTGCGCTTACTACAAATCACGCCAACTATCAATCACGCCTAGTATCAATTGCGTCTACTATTAATCACTGCTAGTATCAATTACACCTACTATCAATTACGTCTACTATCAATTGCGTCTTCTATAAATCACGCCTACTAGGACATGACGTTTCATTAAACTAAAACATTTCCTTTTTTGCCAGCCTCTCACCACTCCCATCCGCAAAACGTGCTTGTATAAGCTGTGTATTTAAATTCAATATATACAATTAACCACTAAGTGTTCAGAACTAACATGTCTAGGGTATATATGGGATCCTTAGCAACAAACACAAAAATACTGTCTAACCTACGAGTGTACGGTCTTGTCATACAGAGTAAGTACCAGTTAACCTTGACTAGGGTATAAGAATATTGTCAGTTGACTACTGCCTCTTACAGTGTTCACATCGTGAAAGACCGTCTCACCTACCAGTCTCCAGCCTTGTCATACGCAGTAAGCAGCTGATGGCGGAAAACAACATCCATAAATCTTGACATTTAGGAAAGTGTGTATGTGTGTGTGTAAATCACTTGTAATCTAAAGATTGTTCATGTGACTTTACTAAAATTTAATTCATATGTATTAGTTGATATGGAAGTCTCAACAACCGGTCATGGCAAGCCATGTGTCTTCTATAAAGGATATACATATATTGTAAAAACAACCAATAAAGATGGAACTGTTATTTGGCGATGTTCAAAACAACGATCCAGAAAGTGTCGAGGAATGAACAAAACAAAAGACTCCAACGTACTTACTTCAAAAGAACATCATTGTGAATCTCAAATTAATACTCATTTAAATACGCAAAATACTCTAACCCAGGTGAAAAAGCAAGTCCAAGAAAAATGTATTGCTGTTTGTTAAAAAGCATTCATCACCACCTCAAAAAGACATGTTAGGTCAAATATCATCGTTCAAAAACCCATAACACTATCAAAAGCAACGCAGACTCTACAGGGGGTCCCTATGGAAACCAAACAAGAGGAATTGGATAGTTCTAGTGATGTTGAGAATGATGATGATGATTATAATGATGGTGACAATGACTATAATAATTTTGATGATAATATTCATAATGATGATGATTATGAAAAAGAAGAGGATGAGGGTTTTATGTTTATAAAACCATTGCGGCTTCCCCAGTTTTTAAGAGCAAGAGTACCTGGAGAAAGTTGTAAAAGGATCTACAACAAGCGTTGTATTTTAAAATCTATATCGAACAATGGTAAAGAGATAGAGTTGAATTCAGTGTGTAACTATTATAAAATGAATTTAATAAAAATATTGTATGGGTATTGTCTGTTTTTCTTAATTACTATCCCCATGTCCCACTATTAATACAATTGTTAACCATCAACAGTCTCTATGTTCAGAAAGAGAGTGGCCTTAAACAATACACTATATCTATGGTTTGTGTACCGAGTATCATAATAATACAGTGTGACCAAGCCATGTTAAGGCAATAGTTATGTCAGGTAAGGGATTCTAACCCTTGCTTCCTTATACAGAAATTTGATCTTAAGTCAAACACCTTAACCACTCGGCCAACCTGACAGTTACTAATTTAATTGGTCTTGAGGACTTGAGTGTTTACAAAACTTTTTCCAGTATACATTGACTAAACCACTTGCTTGTTTTGAAATATAGATTTTGTTTTGTTTTACCATAACATTGCAGTTATGAGTCTTGTGAACTGGGTGTTCAATATAGGGTTAAAGGCATTTTAAAAATCATTTTAGAAAAGCTCTTAGGTATCGTGTCATGGGTTTTAGTAATGCATTACTGTTCGTTGACTAACATTTACCGTTACACAACATTATTTTGGTGAACGTACATGTTGTTGTTTGAGTCTTTAGTCCTTTGACTGGTTTAATGCAGATCTCAGCGCCTATCTGTCCCGTGCTAATCGTTTCATCTCTATATAGCTACCACACCCTACATTCAAGGCTATCTGTTTAACATATTCTAAACTTGGTCTACCCCTACAGTTCTCGTCCTCGAACCTTTCTTCCATAACTAAGTTTGCTATTCTTGGGTGTCTTAGTACGTGTCCTACCAACCTATCTCTTTACTTCATTAACAGTCGCCAGATACATCTCTTCTCCCCCACTCGGCTTAATACCTCTTTGTTAGTAACCCTATTTACCCATCTAATCTTCATCATTCTCCTGTAACACCACATTTCAAACACTTCAATTCTCCACTTTTCTGCTACACCAATTGCCTAAGTTTTACTTTCATAGAGTGCCACGCTCCAGACAAAGGCCTTCAAAATGACTTTCTAATACCTAAATCTATATTCAATGTCAACAGATTCTGTAGAAATGCTTTCTTTGTCTGAGCTACATAAGAATCCTAATCGTCTCTGGTATAATGTCTTATTTAGCAAACATAGTCGCTCAAAAGGTCTAAGCATTTTTTGTATATAACCCAAAATAGCAAACAGTTTTTCTAAAACCCTACTCGTTGGTCAATAACAAGCAGAGTCGCCAAAGTGTTTCGTTGGTAGTTAACTCATGTCTGGTTAATCAATTCCTTTCATATCGTTATCCAATTGTAGTAGTAAGGACTGGTGAACAACGTCAGTTCAACACATTGCTTTACACGCAAATGTAGTTAGGCCCTTTGACATAATTTAAATAAATTCATGGGCTAGTCCGTAGGGACCAGTCCATAGGGGCTCATCCACAAGGAATCGTCCACAAGGACCTGCCCACAAGGACTCGTCAACAATGACTCGTCCACAAGGACCCGTCAACAATGACTCGTCAACAATGACTCGTGCACAGGGACTCGTCAACAAGGACCCGTCAGCCATGACTCGTCAACAATGACCCGTCAACAATGACCCGTCCACAGGGACTCGTCAACATGGACCTGCCAACAATAATCCGTCAACAATGACCCCTCAACAATAACCCATTAGGTTGGGTTAGGTTAGGTTAGGTTACACTACAGCCGCCATCTTTTAAAAAGCCCGCCCTCTTACAAAAGCTATGAGTGGGCATGCGTAAAAAACAAAAAACAAGCATGTTAATTCATAGTGGCTCCCCACCGAACACATGCACTTTATGTAGAACAACGTTTCATTCCATATTGGCATTCAAATTCTCATATGTTGCAATTGGAAAGAGAGATTCTCTAATAAAAATACCATTTCACCCCCTAGTAGGGGTAGGTTTTATTTTGGGGTGGAGATTTGTTGTTCGTTGGAAAGGGGGTGTCAGCCCGAGTTCAATGACAGCTCGTACAAGTCTCTAGCCTGATTGGTTCGCGAGATATTGCCATTTTAGTATTCCAGCGGTGGGGCGGTGGCGGTGGTGCTAGAACCGGCACAACCACACTACTCTTGTTGTTAAAAACTATTTAGTACGTCAATACGGAACCATCATGGAAACTAGTTTAAATAATAGAATTCTTATCCTAGTCTGTCCGATGTAATTTGCTTGACACCCTGTATTTTGGCATGTAATGGAATATACCCCTGGCTTTGAATACGGGTCCTGCTTATTTAGATTACTATTGTGCAGATATGTTCCGGTTGTGTTATTCGTTGTAAATGCTATTTTTATGCCGTGTTTTTTGAACAGAACTCATTTGGGTACAATCGTGTTGACCGATTGAAGAGCATCAAACTTTAATTTACTAAGGCAACACTGAAAATGGCTTCAAACACCATAATTATATGCAGCAAAGCAAGACGAAAGGATAAAAGCTGAATACATTAAAAGAAGAAATATAGCTACGGTCAAACGCACCGAAAAGTGGCGGATCCAGGTCATGCGGGGCCCTGGGCGATATGATAAGTTGGTGCCCACAACAATAGGAAATTTAAAAAATATCAAATCAAATGGGAAGTTGTTTTGTAATAATAATAAAATAAAGAATAGTTACAATATTTTGAATACACAAGAGTACATTATTTTAATAATATGAAAGAAACATTTAAGTCCCCTTGAATACAGTACTTTTGCATTTGTCAGTTGGCACAGGCTAGAGTAAAAGGTGGCTTTTCACCGATGTCTCAGTCTCACTCATGGCTGTGATTATATGGAAGCTACTGAGGTATGGGTGGTGCTTAGTAATGGCATTCAGGGCACAGTCAGTGCCTGTGAATGCTGTGAAAGGTTCTACTCATAGGGTTAGGACTACTGTTCTGACTCAGTGAGGAAAGCAATGGCAAACTACCTCACTCCTCTTCTTGCCTAGAACGCCTCAATATAGCCCTGCCTTGGGTTTTTGTGGGTATCTACTCGCATAACGTAACGGCGGTGCTTTTTGAGGATCCAACCAGCCTTCGGGCTGACTACCTAACACACAGAAGAAGATTATATTAAAATATTACTTTGCCACTTTTTTTCCGGCTGAAGTCTATTATTCTATTATTTCACTCAAATCTAAACTTGCTGCACTGAGAAAAAAAAAGAATTATAAATTATTTTAAAAATTATGGCACTTGAAGACATTTTTCAGTGTTGCCTTAGTAAACAGACGTTTGGTGCTTTTCAGTTGGTCAACACGAATGCACGCAAAAGTGTTGGGTTATATTATAACCTGAAAGAAATTACATGAGATTAATAAATAAAATGTTAATCTCATGTAATTTGTTTCAGGATTAGGGTATAACCCAACTCTTTTGGGTACATTCGTGTTGACCGACTGAAAAGCACCGAACTTTTGTTTGTTTTGAAAAGTATAATTAATTAAATTTAAAAAGATACAGTCAATCTGAGAGACTAGACTTTATATCATTTCAAATGACGCATGCTACAAATGCTACACATGTTAGAAAGGCTCAGGAGGGCTTCCCCAGGACTCTTTCAAACGACTCCATTACCCATTAAGTTAGGCTTCCCGAGCGGGGAACGGAGAGCGGGAGGTGCATCTGCTGCATGACGTCACGCACTCGCCGTCTCCGTATCGCATAACGCCAGTCCCCAGGAGTACAGTCAGACTCAACAGACTCCATTACCCTTTAACTTAGGCTTCCCGCGCGGGGAACGGAGAGTGGGAGGTGCACTCTGCAGCATGACGTCACGCAATCGCCGTCTCCGTATCTCATAACGCCAGACCCCAGGAGTAAACTCAGACTCAGTGCACATGCACTGTACAACATGATGACGTCATACACGCCGTAACCGTAACGCATAACGGTAGACCAAAGCATAACGATGAATTTGACAAGATCATTTGAAATGATAACAATTTCCATGGCGCGGGGCCCTTCTTGCCCTCCCCTAGATTCGCCCTTGGCACCGGATAACTAATTTTTGCAAAGGTTTGTGACTCACTCACGAGTTGTGTGGGAAGATAATGTTCGCTGATTACACCCTCCTTAGGTGAGTACATTATCTAATTCTTCCTTACATGCAGAAAGACCTTCAGTATTCACTGATACCATGGTCAATGATCAATGGTCGGTGTTATCGGCAGGACATGAAGGGAAGTGGTCAACATGGATATCACTCAACTGTCTGTGAACTGAGGTAGTATGATCGAGGAACGACTTGAAGAAATGGGGGTTCTTCACTTCTACAACTCTGTATGACTGCGCCACTGTCCTCTTTGTCCTACATCTTGCTCTACTGAGGACTTAACCTTAATTTTGACTATACTTAAAGCTTTGGATGTTGCACTTTACTGGGCAAATGTCATCAATTAATGATCATCCTTTTATTATTATTTTTTTAAATCGATTTTACCCTCCAGGTTGGTGGCTCCCACTGACTCAGCGAGGGAACTCACCATTACCGCCTCTACGGGCAGTGTCCTATAGCTGGTAACATCTGGTCAGAGTGGATACAACTGGGGAGGTGTGATCAGCACCTCGCCCAGGCGGCTTCACCTGCAAAGCGAACATGGACCTCATTAGGGAAGGGAGGGAAATTTAGGATGGATAGGCAAAGAAGGGGGAAGGGGGCAGCTGTGGCCTTACAGTAAGTACTGTACCCGAATTACCTACCCTTTACCTGTTGAAATCCCTTGATGGTAGCTGGATCGCAGCACCTGAAAATCCCCGATTTAAAAAAAATCAGATTCTACCAACAAGTGAAGGGGATAATAGGGCACAAGTCATGCCTAACAAAGGTGGCATTTAGAAAGACCATGGCTAAAAGACAAAATTAAATAAAAATTAGCTCAAAGAACACGAGAACCACGTAAGAACGTAACCTCAGGAGTGTGGGAAACTCCAGAAATACCCAGGAATGGGCTTCTAACGCGACCTTTTATCGCCTCTATAAAGCATCACACTGAAAGGTTAAACTAAAACAACAAGATTTATTAACTCTACAAAGAAACATATAAATCCTCACAAGAATATGCATCAAAGTAAACGATGCCATTAATGCAGTGAAAAGTCCCATGGACCAAACTGCACTATACCCTATTCAACTTTACAGCATGAAGTGAACACAATGATGATCCAAAATATCCAAGAACAAACCCTACTGGATCACCTGATCGGAGATTCCACATCCAATTTACAATATTATCCTTGCACCTTTAAGTGCGTTCGCAAAATGACCTTGTTAATTTGGCACTTTCCAAAAGTGCTATAATCGTGATGTTTCTCATGCATTATTAATTCGTCAAACTCTATTTTAATCCACCAAGCGATAAAGCT
This sequence comes from Meconema thalassinum, assembly GCA_946902985.2. Taxonomy (NCBI): domain Eukaryota; kingdom Metazoa; phylum Arthropoda; class Insecta; order Orthoptera; family Tettigoniidae; genus Meconema; species Meconema thalassinum. Next base: position 436,564,165 of record OX336393.1, on the reverse strand, counting down.
AAGAAGAATTATTATATTGCCATTTGCAACTATCATTTCCAGAACAATAACTTGGGATGACTAGAAAACTCTGTAGGCATGGCCATCGAAATTCCAGACTATGAATCATACAAATTCTCCAACTAACAATTATCTAAACGTGCTCTGAAATGCATCGTTATTAATCAACACAATATTTCCGTAGAGTTTCACTGAGATATGCTTCAAATCATTCAAGTCACACATGACAACTTCAGTATGCTTCTATTCATTAATGGACTATATCAACAACTTTTCACAGGCTATCCTTTGAATACCTTCATTATACAGTTGGCTCTTCAAAGCACAACAAAATATACATGTACTCCTCTGAGTACATAATTCATTATTACAATGTTATTACCTCTGATATTTGCATTCTGCTATCCCCCTCCTGGTGATCGATACATTCTATTACTTAATTAACATTACAGCTTATATTCCGCACATAGTATTGTGTTGTTCAAATTATACAATTTCATTACACTGTGTTTCAAATCAAATAGAATGGGTCCTTAAATATTTTCCATTGGAGTTGAATAACATAAGTATCATTATAGTCACAAATTCTTTAAAAAATGTGCCTCCACATTAATTGTCGCTGGGAGTATCGTTGGAAAAAGAGCGAATGTACTTTCTGGATTAATTTCAAGTCATCAGACTGTGTACTGAATTCGTATGAATAAATCCTCCCTACATCGATTAAATCATGACTCTAACAAACATAATTTTCATGCATCAAGTACATGAAGTGCATCAAAGAAGCATAATTAATGAAGCTAAATCAGATCAATCAAATGGCTTCAAGAGTGTTAGCAATGCTCTTACACCATGGACCCTGGTAACCGGAAAAGTTAGCAGCTATTGGCCCATTAGGAATCAATGCATACATCTATATTCCATCAGATTGAAGAATGATCCTAATATAAGCGAAGGATCAAACTTCTCCCCAAGAAAATACTCCCCATACGAAAATTCCATGCTATCAAAAACATTAGCGATATTAGTGTAAACAACTCTCGAGCATATAAATAGAGCGAAGCACAACTACAAACGGAGCACGAATCAAAATTCAGAAATGCTGGTGATGTCTAAAATGAAATCAATAAATGTTCATCAAACTTTCATAAATACGTAAAACGCATATCTTCCCCTAAATGATCCTATTCTCTACGATTAAGAAGCTTCTAATTAAATGTATTTAATTTACTAAATATTAACCTTAATTAAACCAACAATAAAATTTGAAAAATGGATGCACTCGTTATTCGAGCCAAAATTCGATCGAGGATGGGGTCAGTCATGACAAAAATATCATGCCTAAACCCCACCTCTCAATCAGGCTACTAAAAACGAAGGATGGTAGCAATGGTAACATTAGAATGTCCAAGCTTCACTACTTATGATAAGACTGGCTTCCCTGTAGCTTAGATGATTCTTGTAGTCGGTGGATAGAGCAATGACGTGCCCTGCCATTAATTCTCAATACATAATGGGGAATAGCGTGCATCCTCCAGGTCTCCAGGAATCGAACCCAGGAGCACCACTCCTCGTTCCCTTGGCTCGGGAATGTCACCTGGTCTGCTCCCTCACAGCATAAATGGTCTCCTCCATTTCCTCGCACGCTCCAACTCGACCGAAATGAGTCAATCGTTTCATAATTGTGTCCCAACCCTCGAATGAAACCGAATAGTAAGTTCATCTTCACCGTGATTGTATTACAGCGAAACATCTTGGTTGATATACTATGAGCTGTATAATGCCCCACATTAATTAGTGCACGGCAATGTCGGTTTCTCACGAAAGGTTCGTTACGATACTTAGAAAGCAGCATTCATGTTCACTGTTTAACCTGCCATAGTCATCATTACAAAACTCATAGCATTCGTTCCTCTCGACGCCCTGTCATATAATGCGGTGTTGAAAATGAAGAAATTATAATTGTCTATGTCCGTGTAACGAATTGTGTTCCAAAATGCTTACACAATAATGACTATACTCATGAAATGTATAATAATTAGTTCTTTGAATTGTAGCATTGACAAAAATGGCTACTGTTCATATCACTCCACGTGATTAATGTTTCAATGTCAATGTTCCTGCACGTGAACATATCATAATATTAACTTGAAATACTTTAAGTTCCGGTCCGATGTGCTGTAATAATATCCACAAGCATGTGAGATATTCAGGTTCGTTCTACCCTTGGAACATAATCGAAGATTATACGTATTAGCACACAGCGCGGACGAAATGTTCACTCCCGGCGTTTCGAAGTGAAGTCAATCGAGACGTAATAAGATCTCTCTTCTGGTGCCTGGTAGCGGGTTGTAGAAGACCTCGTTGTCCCCCACCCCAGCGTGGCAGAAATCGATATTAATATATTGCATTGGTGCATGATAAATATTTCTCAGGTATTCTAAAGTGCTTATATCCATGAAAACACGTTATCATTCACACCATGCTATATTGTAGTAACTTCTTATACTCAACAAAGTGCATATATAGTTCTCAATCCTTCACATTATATTAAAATCAATATCAGGTGGGCGGTTCGATAACATGTGTCAACATCATCGATCGCTTATGTCATCGCTACAAAAGAGCCTAACCTCGTGTATACTCGGGAGACCATGTTGAGCGATCGGCGAGCCTCGGTAAGTAACGCTGAGTTATGTATCAGCTGGAAGTTACATAAGACGTGGCTGGCTAACTTGCTCCTCCCAAGATTGGAATGTCGCGCTGAGAATGCGTCATATTCTGGACATGGGAATAATGGTACAGTACCCTCCCGGCATTTGCCCTAAGACGAAATGGGAAACCACCGAAAAGCACTTCAAGGATGGATGAGGTTGGAATCAAACCCTCTCTACTCATGTGGACCACCCGAGGCTGAGTTGATACCGTTCCAGTCCTCATACCACTTTTCAAAGTTCGTTGCAGAACCAGGAATCGAACCCAGGACCTCCGGGGCGGCAGCTAACTATGCTGATCGCTTCGCTGCGAAGGCGACACTTATTTAATTTTACTTTATTTAATGTCGGTGGTATGGGCGTATTATAATCGTGAAGATACCTTTGTTATAGAGGCAGTGCTTCGGCTCATTCCTCCCGGAAGAAACGCGGCTTGACCGTCTGCAAGAAGATATGGCCATCTTGTTCCAAATAATCCACTCGATAGTGTAACGTAATTTTGATTACGGTACAAATTATTATTATAATTGTAATATCAAAGTTATAACGTTTTATTCACCTATTAATATCAAGGGAGGGGCCATACCATATTCACGTCATCACCATAATCATATATAATATTGCCAAGTGTTTAGATTAAGAACCAGGGTTTTTATAGAGGTCTAGGGCTGTTTTATTTGTTCAATTATAAAGACAGGGTGGACATGGTTGGAAGAAGTTACGGACGTGAAGCAACATTTTGCAAGAACATTTACTTATGGAACGAAGCCAAGCTGACCGGAGACAAGGGCTTTGGAGAAAGATTTAGCGCATTATAGCGTGCGCAACGAGAGGAATAGCGTGTACTGAGTGGAATATTTGAAGTGCGCGGGTCTGTATTCCCGCTCGGAAAAGTCAACGCGTCGATTGGGCACTGTGAAATGCATTGCTGTAATTGGTCGGCTGCGTGGTGGTCAAAATTTATGAAGCGAAACATCTGGAAAACTCAGAGTGTATATAAGCCCAGCGCGACTGCAACATCACTCACTTACTATTCACTTATTCTGTAATAAACTTGTTCTATCTTTGACTTAGTCTCACAGTGAGATGGGACATATTTGATTCAATTAGCCTGGTCTGTTCAAATTTGCTTACCATGGCGATCAAACATAGCAATAATTCGCAGCAACAACAACAACAACAACAACAACAACAAGACGCTGTACAGTTAGCAAAGTGAAAATATATGTTTACAAGGTCATTAAACGCGTGTTGGCGTAAGATCTCAAATTAGCCTACAAGCCGACCAACGAAATGGACTCTGACCCGCAAGGTACCAGGTATGAGGACCGAGTTGTTATCAACACAGACGATCAGCGCTAGCGTGAAGACAGTCAAAATTGCCCAGCAATTAGGGAATATTAATGAACATATTGTACACAGCTCGAAACCTCAGATAAAATGTTATTAATAATTTAGTTGTAAATAAACCAGTATTAGTTAAATTGTCTTGTTCATTATGAGTTAAATATAGTTGGAATGCAAAGAGTATCTCATAGAGCAAGTTATTTGCCCTACGCTCCGATAATAGATCTCGGCTCAAGGAAGGGAGTGGCCGTGGCTAAATACAATTTTAATGTGTCATATTTTCGATAACTGGCGCCCAGTGGAATTAAATTAATAAAGTGTGTGTCGTCTGTCTGTCTGTCTGTCTGTCTAGACAGGCCAATGCTAAATAAGAACCGCGAAGTGGTTTGAAGGAGTATTGATTGTAATAGCTGTAGGAACGTTACAAATGGCACAACTGGGGTCTGCGAAATATCGTACTGTAGTGAATGGATATTATGTATAAATCCAGTTTATTTTAAGTATGTTAAAGTTTAAAGTTATTTTCATGTACGATATAAACGATAACTCTGTGCATTCATTCCGAGTTTTTCAATAAAGAGGCATATATCAAGTTAAAGAACTACGGTTATAAATTAGGAGTGTTTTTTTGGTTAGTTGTTTTTTGGGTAACCGTAGTATTATAAGATCAGTTAAAATGTCGAAATTAAATGAGCAGATGATAAGATAAGATGTCAAAAGTAAGCGAAAATCAGAAAATCAGAAAACTGAGGAAAATTAACAAGACGGGGCTACAAACATCCAGAGTAATGAGGGGGAGAATCCTTCCTGGCAACGAAACCTGACGATGCTCATAACGGAACAGAAACATAAATATTAAGTTAGGCGAGCAAAGTGCGAAGTTAGAGGAACAGAGTAAGAAGCAAGAGGAACAAAGTAATAAATTTGACGTGCCTAGTGATGAATCAGAGAAAGCAATAGATCTTAGGTTCACTGAGTAGAGTAAGAAGCTAGATGAACAAGGTAAGAGGTTTGATTAAGCTACAGAGAACTTCAATAAACAAATGGAAGAAGTAGGCCGAGAATTTCACAATAAGTTAGAGAGAAAAATTGATGAGTTAGATAAATTGTGTTCGCAACAGGTTGATGTCAAAATACAACTAGTATTGGAGCAAGTTGGCAAGATTGATGATAAACTTAAATTTGGATGTGATAAAATTAGAGGATAGTCCGCTGAAGGAGTTGGTCAAATTCAGAGTGAAGTTAACATCATGAGATTCAAGTGTGATAATAATATTTGAAAAAAAAGTGGAGAGTGATGATCAAGAAATTAGGGAAGAGTTTAACAGCATATTTTATAGTATCAGTGAACGAGTAGTTAAACAGATAAAATGGAGGAGAAATTGCAGAGATGTCAGAAGAAAATATCAACAAATAGCGGTAATGTATAATTAAGAAATTTAAGTAGACTTCTAACTAAAGAGACAGATTTGCCAGTATTCACAGGCAAGACATATAACCCAATGGAATTATTAAAACAGTAGAAAAGGAGTTCATTAAGATTTAGGAGAAGGTTCGTGCAAAGTGAACAAGTACTTGAGATGCTTGGTAAATCATTTGTAAGTGATTCAAGGTCAGTGTGTATATAGACCAGATGACTAGTTTTAGAAAATTTTAAGAGAAGTTCATAGCCAAGAACTGGAATGAAAATGTGCAAGAAAGAGAAAGATGTAAAATTCTTTTTGGAAAGTACCAAAGGATGGATGGTGTTTCCTACTGTACCCGTAAAAATCGAGAAGGTACTCGTTGGTCAACCAAAGCACAGCTGGATTATAAGATAGTGAAAGTCCTAGCTAAATGAACTAACCCAATCACTCCAACGAGCTCTCCAGGATTATACACAGTAGCCATGGAATATGTTAAGGATTGAAACAAATTATCTTTATACGGTAGAGTGCAAAACTTACCTTCCTCTCTCGGGGCTTTGTTGGAAAGAAATAGACATCCTATCTCTTTTAGGCCGTTCCATAACACGTCTCCATTTATAGAATAACTAGCAGAAGTACCCGTTCTTCGAACGGTCGTCGTTATTAATGACCAAACGTAATCATTTGAGCTGCTGTTGCAATGGTTAGGGGCTTGGAACCTGTTTGTCGACAAAGATAAATGATTAGTTGAAATATGCTCTGAAACTAATTTACCTAACGTGTACTTCCTGACGTGAAAATAAAATTGAAAACCTTGTAGACGAAATGCAATTCACGTCTCATAAAAATTGACCCACACTGTTGTGTCAAGCGCGCATCCAGAGGAAGACCTCTTTAATAAATTATAAAGGCTTTTGGTGCATGAAAATTCAGGTTTTTTAGCCTCCAATGGACCAAATTCCTAAAAGCAAAACAATTAAATAAAAAATAAACTATTTCAATTCAGGAATTTGATAAATTAATGTTGCTGTTTGAAGATATAAAAGACCTTCTCTACGACACATCGCACGTTTAAGTCTTGTGAAAAAATCCAGGGTACCTCTTGACCCCCTTAAGCGCATTGATGAATTTTACAGTTTTTGTTGGTTCCGTGATAACCTTATAGCCATTTGCAAACTTTCACAGAGATTTAATAAATGGAGTGGCATTACTTCTTGCAGAAATAGATGGAAAGTTGGATGTACCTTTTTGAGACACTGTTGTCATGGTTACTGGCTTGCATTCCTACATTAGTTTATTAAATGAAATTAGTTATCTGGGAATATCTCAGAAACTCTTGGTTTTAGAGCATTAAAATGTAGTTTCCGGGGACCCTTTACGACTGTTTAGGGGCCCCGAGGTTTTTTTCTGACACCAAGGGGTTGAAAATGAGCTTTGTCTCGTCGCTGTAGGCCGTAGTGTCATCATCATCATCCTCTTGCACAGTTTCCAGCCGTTGGCTGGGTCTGTTTGGAACACAGGCCACTCCAACGTCTTCTGTCTTCCCACCATCTCTCAGCTTCCACCCCTGTCCAGTCTTCTCCTCTCTTCTTCACGCTTTCTTCCATCCCTTTCAGCCACCTGTCTCTCGGTCTTCCTCTCGGTCTTCCTCTCGGTCTTCCTCTCGGTCTCTTTCCTTCCCACTTCGTCTCGTGTATCCTCCTGGGTATCCTCTTATCCTCCATTCGTTTTACATGTCCATGCCATCTAAGTCTAGATTTCTCTATACCATCCCGTAATGGTTCCTCCTTTATTAATTCTCTGGTCCTCTCATTTCTTATTCTGTCCATCATTGTAACTCCAATACTGCTTCTCTAGAAGCTCATCTCACTGGCCTGTATTTTGCTCTTCTCCCTTCCTTTCATAGCCCAGGTCTCCGAGGCATACGTCAGGATAGGGGCATAGTACGTCCAATATATGATCTTTTTTCTGTTCTGAGGGACATCCTTGCTCCATAACATGCTTCTCACACTCCTCCGGAATGCTTCTGCCTGTCTCCCCCGCTCATTTTTTTTCTCTATAGTTTCTTCCATTATCTTGTATCAGGCTTCCCAGATACTTGAAACTCTCCACTTTCTTCAGCTGTTCCCCACCAATTGTTATTCCCGTTGTGGTTCTTTCCTTCTTCCTTGTTGTGATCACCATCTCACTCTTATTTATGCTAAATTTCATCCCATATCCTTGTCTTATTCCTTCCCACACGTCCAACTGTTCCTGTACCTCCTCCTCCTTGTTTCCCCAAATCATAAAATCATCCGCTAACACCATTGCTTTCATCTTTCCTTCCCCAATTACTTGTGCCACTCGGGTCATTATGTCATCTATCACCACAATGAAAAGTAACGGTGCCAGTGCACTTCCTTGTTTCAGGCCGTTTCTCTGTTCCATCCCGTTCCGATCTCTATCCTCCCACTTTCACACAGCTCACGCTTCTCTTGTACATCTCCTTTATCCTCCTTATAGTCCATTTTTCTACTCCTCTATCCTCCAGGGACTTCCATACTTTGTTTCTACATACACTGTCATATGCTTTCTCAATGTCCAGGAAGGCCATTATTAGATTGTTCCATACTCATAGTGCTGTTCTTGTAACTGCCTTACAGCAAAAATCAAATCCACTGTGGAACTTCCTGCTCTGAAGCCATGTTGTTCTTCCCTCATCCCTCCTTCTATCCTTTTCCTAATTCTCCTTCCGAAAACTTTCTCAAACATCTTTGCACAATGACTCATCAGTGTTATTCCCCGATAGTTTCTGCATTCTGTTCTACTACCTTTCTTGAAGATCGGGACAATTATTCCCTTTTTCCTGTCCTCTGGGGTCTTCCTTTCAGTAGTGTAATAATAATAATTATAATAATAATATAACAATATAGGGACCAGATATAATAGACCTTCCGTACCACACCAGCACGTGTAAATCGCGTGAAAAAATCTGCAGTACCCCTTGACCCCCTTAAGCGCATTATATGTATTGATGAATTTTACAGCTTAATTGGTTCCATTATAACCTTATAGCCGTTTGCAAACTATCTCAGTAATGTAATAAATGGAATTGTATTGCGTCTTATATTACAGCAATAGATGGACCTGTGAATTTCTGTTGCCATGGTTACCGGCTAGCTTCCTTTCATTATTGTATTAAATGAAATTAATTTTCTGGGAATATCTCAAAAACTATTGGTTTTAGGGCCTTAAAATGTGGTTTTGAGTTTCGCTTCTCACATTGAGGGGCTGAAAATGAGCTTTGTCTCGCCCTTCTACGCCTATTTCAGCATGTATTTTAAGGGGGTAGGCCCCCTTTTATGAGAGGTACAGAGATGAGTTACATCAATGATTGGTGTCATGCCTCTGAAGGATATCTGTACCAAATTTTACGTTGATCCACTCAGCCGTTCTCGAGTTATAAGGACACAAAATTGTCCACAGACAAACAAACAGACAGACAGACAGACAAAAATTTCATTTTCGCGCGCATCCGTCATAAAACAGTCTAAAACGCGTAAATAACGCAAATTTCCGTAGAAATTCAGAAAAAACAGACAAACTTTCATTCTTATATATATAGAGATTAAGGTACGAAACAAGTCGTATAAAAGTATAAATTTATTAATAAACACTAAATAACAATTACTAACAATATAATACTCTATTGTAGTTATTCATTCACGCCACTGAAGCTGTCAAAAATTCTTACACACACGTTAACATAAATGGTTAAAAAATGAAAAGATTCTGCCATTCACAGAATTATAAAAAAATCAAAACATTTTACTGGCACTTCATTGAGCCAGGCATTCCGCTTAAAGTTGTTTACATTTTCTCTGGCGCGTGTCTTCCTGCATAGCTGAACTGGTTATTACATAATAGCTGTGACTCGGTCGCCAGACCCTTCCACACACACAGCTGCAATATCTCTGCACATTTTTTCATCGACCTTGCTTATAACGGGAAATGCTCGCCTGCCACCTGCCGTTGTCTCCACTCTTAGCACACAAAATACGTAAAATGAAACCCAATGAAGCATCTCGTATTTCAAACAATAACATTTACAAAATTGTCTCTATTAAAGCCATTTCTCACTTCCATACTTCAAAGCATTCTTGCCAACATTTGCTTCCGTCGTTCATGACCGACGAAGCCTCCATACACACAACAATCATAGCTAACATCAAACACTCACATTAAAAACATTCGCTCATCCTAACTAATAAGTATATCGAACACATTTAGAAATATTAATTATTATAAATAATGAAAACCCTCAAATCAAACAAATGGAAATATTTATATAAACTATTTACACGTGCCTATCGTTTCAAAAGTATCATTCTTTAGCGATGTGACTTCGTTAATATAATTATTAACGCCTACTCCAGTATCGTTCTCTTCTTCTATACTTTTTAATTTACAAATGCTATACGAATTAATGTCAAAATCATGTTAATAGTCATCATCGGTTTAAATACGACCGATGAACAAAGATTAGTTCATATTATTGTTACAATTCCTGGTTTAATATAAGTTATATAGTAGTATAGTGGACAAGGATAATATAACTTTTCCCAATGGATTTCCGCCTTCCCACGACTTTCGTGTCGCAGATCTAATCACATTTAGGAGTCTTCCGTAACTCATCTAATATACAACAATGCTTTCATCACTCATACTGCTGTACTTCATTTCAATTAATACGGCATCACAAACATCTATATACGGCAAGAAACTCTAGTATATCTCCAATACATAATTTAAATGACATCATTTCAATTGATCCCAACAATTCTTCCATAGTACTTGCATAACTTCCTTCTAGCATTGATTTTATCGTTGTTACAATCCACTGCTTACACGTGAACAGCAATATCTGTTCTACTAATGCAACTTATCGTTCTCAAACGCTTAAATTGAAAGATCTTCGAGGTTACTCCGATATAAAATACCATGTCTCGATACATTTAATAAAAATAAATACACATGTTTCTTCATATTGGCCATTTCTACATTTCTACACGGCTGCAATACTACATTAACAAATAACGCAGTGTTACATTTGTGTATTAATAATGTTACGTGCCACCCCCCTAGTGGCACTTTTGTTAACTGGATTACGGTGGGTTGAAGCACAACACAGATTGTTCCTTTAAAGAAATAATTAAATTTATTGCGGCCAGAAAGATACACCACTCAACAGCAAGTACAAGCAATTAGAACCTTACTCCAGTTTCCTCTTCCGTATGGAGCGCTATTGCCCCTTTCACTTGTCATGCAGCTAATCCTCCTAATGAGGCCGGTGGCCTTGACAAAAACTTCCTGCACCTCTTCCTTATGTACACAAACTACAGTTACTTACGATAACCTGCTACACGCTGCTTCGCTGTCCACCAGCTGGGAAACAATGTCACTGGATTTCGTAACTCGCACGGCACTTCGCCACAATACCTCTGTCGCTCAGTGAAATCACACTCGCTCAAAACACTGGCAGTCCCCTGTATGCTTCTCACTCCCTCGCTGTCAAGAGAATCAGCTTCACTAGGGGTTTCGCAAGTCACGTTACCACACTTCTGTCGCTCTGGATAAACGCTCGCACTAGCTCGAAAAACACACAAACACACTGCTTGACAGGTCGCTCTTATATAGCAGGCCGGTGACTCAATAAATGCTTCTAGACCCATCCAGGGTTCACGGCTTCTCGAGGTTTCCATCGCTGGCTGGGTCACGAATATTCTGGACCATCCCTTTGTCCTAGTAGACCTGTTGCATAAGGCGCACGCAATACACTGAGGCAGAGCAGCCCAGCCCTGGGGCAGTTGTTACTCATGCGGCGAGCGATGAAACAAACTCACAGCCGTAACAATAATAACTCGTGTTATTTCAATGAGATTGAATGAGATTATGTCACCAGTAAAGAGCCTGCTTCGTAAGCGCGGGATCGCTGGATCAAATCCCACCGGTGAGCCGTTACAGCATGTTGTGTTTTTTTCTTTCTCTCTCTTTTTTTTTGGATGTGTAACATCTTTCCACTCGGGTACTGGAGATTTTTGTGGGAGTGATTTTGAAAAATGGGACGGAAGTGGATCGAACGGAAGTAGATCGGACGGAAGTGTGTAAGACGCACTGCCAGCTGGATCATCCCTCCTAAAGCAGCCAGGAAGGATGCGATCCAGCTGGCATTGGTACCATGTGGAATGTATATTAAATATGGATTACTTCAAGGTTAGGAGGCGCCATAACAAGTATTCATACAATAAATCATCTTCAAATTGTCGTTCTTTGGTGTAAACATATTCAATATATCATATTTGCTGAAAACAATCATGATTTACTAAAAGTCTGTTCTTAAATCTCTGGATAAAATGATGGGCATCCACTCCCCGAGTTACTTTGCTCAACACTTTCATGCTGAACAGTAAACGCTCATGCGAACTCTGGTATCAACTGATTAAAACACACACCACATGTCAAGGGCACATGTTAAAAGTCTTCGTATCAGTATTTAAATGATGATATGCTTTAATATGAATCATTGTAACTAGTCGGCAAAGCCGGTATTATGTTTCTGCACAATGCCTATTCAGATATTAACCAGCATTGTGGTAATACAGTGATCCATGTAATATATATCGATGTTTTTATACGGGAACTGGGCTAGTCATTCATGGACCACTCTAGGAATTCTCTTTACTGTCATTATCGAAAAAAAAGCAAATATTAACGGAGCATAAAAAATACCTCCATATTATTACCGGCACGTGAAAATGAGTACCTGTCTTGTACTCTCAAATTCTGTGGTTGTAATGGCTGCGTTGAGAGCATCTTTATCTGCGAATCATGATGTCTCAGGTTCGAACTCCAGTCCCGGCAATTATTTTTGCTACCAGATTATCGATTTAAACAATATCTATCATAACAATATGCGTTATTTTAACAGAATCTACATGAAATTACGATTTATCTAATTTTAATTATAATAGTGTTTGCACCAAGCAGTAGTTGGGAAATTTGATGGTATTGAACATTATTTCTAGTAGTCTATATAGATAGGCTAGAGACTATGGTTTCATTCTTCCTCTTAATTTACAATATGTGATGTTTGTTCAAACAAGTGTGACAGTAGCATATCTTCAATTCAATCTATACATTCATCATAGTACCAGTATGAAAACGGAGCGTAAATTAACATTTTAAGAATGTCCAAGCTGTGTAGTATACGAGTAGGATTACATGTCAGATGACTTCAGATACATTTCATCTCAATTTCATAGTAGGATAACATGTCAGATGTTACACATCATATGCGACTACTGTAAGGCTCGTTTTTTTTCTGTAACCATTGGCAATTTCCAACCAATACGCATAGCTTGAGTCACTACTTGCGGGGTGCGGGGTGGTATGATGCTTCACAGACGTGCAATGAACGGAACAGACTGGGCCTTAAATGTATAGACTACATGTATCGGCCTACCGGTACGTATAATAGAATTCACCTGACCGTGTGTAATATCCCTGTATTTGCCATGCGGATACTGTGCATTAGGTAATGTCACAAACGTCGACCCCCATACGATGATTTCAGAATCCCTTTTCCCGCTCAAATAACACGTTATTACAATTGACTACTAAATAAACATTGTTCACGACACCTACATTTGTACGAATTGCCAATGTTTACAAAAAAATAAATAAACACAACACACTGCAAATGCTCACCGGAGGGATTCGATCCAGCGATACCGCGGTTACGAAGCATGGCTCTTACCGCTGCACCACGCGCTCGTGGGCTTATTGCTAGCATACAACGCACGTAGACGCCGCACGGCAATTGCAATTAATTAATTTCTCGGAAGCGGCTGAGAAGCGCATCTTACTACTTGCACCGGGTATACGCCAGGTCATGTCCTACACGTGTACTAAAGATGGTTCGAATCGGTGGCCTATGAATCGTATCCCCTTGTTATTAATAATGTGTCATGGAAATCAGAATAACTGAAAATGAACAGTCCATTATCACAAATGAAGTCCTTAACTCCATAAGGGAGTAAGAACGAGACGAGCGATTGGATCTTTCATTTACGGGACAATGGGTGGGGACTGGATCGTGGGAAAGCCCGCATGCAGCATTCCATTAGAGCAGTAATTTCACTGAGTGGACCTATTACTCCATCCATAGTATCTACTGCGCAGACATAGAAATAAACGACCCGTTACTTTGCCTGGGTGTATCCGAAGTAAGATGCCCCGCGGATAAATACATGGGTTGGTTTTTAGTTTTGGCACCTTAGTTATAACTGGATTAATAACTCACTTAGATGGTTCCAAGTTTCACAGGCCCTCGATGTAGTCCCCACCGTTGCGTACAACGTGTTCCCAGTGATGCGGAAGTCGTTGTATCCCGTTGGCACTGCCCTATCTATTTATGGTACGAAGAGAGCGCTCGGCAGCCTGCTTAACGTCTTCAATGGTACGGATGCGCTCCCCGCGCATTGTCATCTTCATCTTCGGGATGAGATCATAGTCGCAGGGAGTGATGTCGAGAGAATATGGGGGGTGATAGAGGACCTCCCTGCCCCAGCGATCCAACAATGCCGACACGACGCCTGCTGTGTGTGCCCTAGCATTGTCATGCAGAACGATGGGCGGTGTAACCATGTGGTGGCGCCGATTCCTTCTCAGAGCTCCTAGGAGATGGTCTTGCAGAAACCAACAATAGTACGCCGCATTAACGGTTTGCCCTCGGGGAACAGTATGGTGAATGATCACACCATCCCAATCATAGGCAAGAATCAACATTACCTTCACATTGGTGGGGGTTGGTTGAACTGTTTGTTTCCGTGGTGATCCGTGGTGCCGCCACTCGTTCGATTGGCGTTTTAACTGTGGCTCATAAGATCTGGCCCACGTCTTGTCAATGGTTATGACACGCTGCCGAGCACTCTCTTCGTACCATCAATAGATTGGCAGTGCCAACGGGATCCAACGACTTCCGCATCGCTGGGAACACGTTGTACGCAACGGTGGGGACTACATCGAGGGCTTGTGAAACTTGGAACCATCTAAGTGAGTTATTAATCCAGTTATAACTAAGGTGCCAAAACTAAAATCCAACCCATGTATTTTTTGCTATTGAAAACCTGAATATACCATATTGAACCCTTGCAAAGAAGCTTATGAGACTCAGTTTCGTGGGGTGCAACAGTCCATATCGTGAGTTGTTGTTAAAGCGCTTCATGAACATGCAGGGTAACATACAGTATAACAAAATAACATGCAGGAAAAAGTGAAGCCAGGTTTATAACAAATGAATTTAATAACAAATCAGCTATTTACAATGATGAATTAATAAACAAAACTCCCATAATGACTCCCACTGAATAAATTAAATATGCCAAAACTAGGCCAAATCTCAGGAGAGATTATTATTCGGACCAAGTGTCCCAAAAAGAAAATCACAATAATGACAATGTATGCGCGAGTGCTGTTCTACATGCTTCACGATGAGTACAATTGAATGCATGATTCGTCATCATCCGGAATAAACTTTCAGACGACGAATCCGCATTACTTAGAGCTAGACAGACGCGGGGAACAACTATAAAACACTTAAAACTAAACCGACACTTCCTATACTTAAAATAAACAACACAATAATTTCCGCATGAAATTGGACTCAAGACTGCCGTAGCAAAACCTTACTGCCTAAAAATTAGGACTTCTCACAAATCAACACAAGTAAGTTAACACGTGACCAACAAAACAAATACACATATGACCGCCGTCATTTTACAAGTATACTACCACTACACCACACGGACGTCACACACTAAATCACATGAACTGAGTCATAAACACATCACTAGGCTCAAAGCCAACATTTACATTATTAACACAATGTTCCATCCATACGACATGCAATAATCCGTCACAAACATGGCGAACTCCCCAATTAATTATGGTTCAAAATAACCATCACAAAGAACAGGTTTGCTAAATGAAAGCTTAAAGGGGCCAGTCGGAAAATAGGACTGCCTAACATTATAAGTCACCAGGCTAGACGGGCGATTCCTGGAAATCTGCATATCTGTCAACCCACGTGTCAAATATAACCTCGGCCTCCCAAGGCACGGGATCCAGTCTCGAAGAAGCGTGCCCCAAAGCACAATAATACGTGTGTGTGTGTCAGAACAAAAATATATCTCAGCATTTCCCCTAGGAAATCCAAGACTCAGCATATGGACAAGGAACAGCGGTCTCCTCAGAGCACCCTGCCTTTCCATCAACATACAACAACAACAAAATAGGAGGGCGGTAGGACCTCTACCCCTCTTCACGTAGAATCAAAACACACACCTGACACAATAACACACACAGAATCACACGTATGGGTTTGACAGACCCTGAAATAAAATGACATAAATATATTCCACCTGCTGGCGCCTCCGTTCAATGCCAGTGACTAATAAACCTGAAAAGGACTCAAAAAAAAAATCTAAAAAATTAGAACTAAGGTGTTCTACAATTACATCTTAAGTTGTTGCGCTCGGCAACCCTAATATGAATAATAACCTGTTCATCAAACATCTTACAGTAATTACCTCCCTTTCCTATCAACAAAATATGAAATTTAATAAAGCACCACTTATCGAATGTAACGGGTTTCGCATTCGCATGGATAAAATCACGTACACACGCCGTGTACATTAAGTATGACTCCAAAGAAAAATAAATACACAATAAACAACTTTGGCCACGCGCCAACGTACATTTAAAACATTTAGTGTCGGTACAAAAAAAACACTCTAAAACAAGAAAAAGACTAAAATGAACTATTTACAAAGTTCCCCCGCCAATCTAACTACATATTGAATAATCAATTTTTGTACATCACCGTATCAGCTTGTAGAACATATGACTTGCCTCTCGGCTCATTTCCCTCCGGGAAAAATTAGCCCTGCATCGTTGTCTTCGTAGAAGCGTCGGACATCACTCCAGCTCCTGACCACACGTCGGACATCTTGGTGTAGTCTCTTTGGAAGAAATGTTCAATGTTATTATAATTTGACCTGGCTATGATCGCTTGTGAGTTACTAATTTCGCCCACGAATTGTCCTATGCGATTAATCAACGAAGACTTTCCCTAGCTCACGCTTACACACGCACAATACAACACTTAAAATACAATAAAATTTTACATGAAATGTACACTTCAAACCCATCGTCACTGGCTTGACAATACAAGTTTTAAATCTGCCTGTGTCGCAGTCGTTATCTCGCTCGGTAATCTCTACTGCTCTTGGACCTTCGCTCGCTGAGCGCTAATTGGAATGTTACTCAAGTCTTGCCCCTAAGAGCTGAAAATAGTTGTCTTCAAGATAATATTAGAGTACTTAAAATCACCACGCAAACGGGCGTGAAGTTAGCTCACCAGAGCTCAAAACGAATGTCTTCAAATAATATTGGAGCGATAAAATCACTACGCAAACTGGCATGAAGTTAGCTCCCCAGAGCTCCAAACAGATAGACTTCAAATAATATTAGAGCGTTATAATCACTACGCAAACTGGCATGAAGTTAGCTCACCAGAGCCCCAAACGAAAAGACTTCAAATAATATTAGAGCTTTAAAAAAATCGCTACGCAAACTGGCGTGAAGTTAGCTCACCAGAGCTCAAAACGAATGACTTCAAAACAGCGTCTCGTCGATCAATTTATTGGAAACTGACAGAGTGAGGTGGAGTGGGGGTGAATTAAGAAAAATTTTCTAGAGTTTTCATCTCACACATACGGGACTAGTGTCAATCTTCATCATATAATTCAAACGTCTCAGCGCACTCATGCGGAGATAATTCGGATCGGCGGTTCTTTAGATAATCAATTCCGCGCGCTTTTTTACCAGTGACGCCACCCATCGCGTGGTTTTGGTTTGGTCTCTTCTGATTGGGTGATTCAATCGTAGGTCGGTTGCAAGAAACTCGTGACCATCCCTTTATGACTCCAATTCTGGTGCATGTTGTTACACAATTTGGCCTTGAACTCAGCTTACCCGGCCGTTTTCAAGAATAGCTACCAAGCTCGGCTTCTGTGGCAATCATTGCAACACGCTAACTTCCCTTCTTCTTTGTCACCATCCATAAGTACTGCCTGGGCCGCAGTAATAATAATAATAAATCATGAATACTTATCTATCGCAGATCAATAAGGGTTCAATATATATTCTGAATGATGAGATTTTCCCATTATTGTAGTCCCTAGTTGAAATAAGAAAATTATAAAAAAGTTTCGTTAAAAATAAATTTAAAAGTAAACGATTATTGGACAGATTTTAAGTTTTGCATAACTGGACTTCTGCAAGGTTCAGACTGACAGACTATTGAACAAGTAGTTCCGTGAAGAACTAAAGCCTATTTTCATATAACCTACTTATATTAATTGCCACTATCAACATACAAAATTTCAGTTTGATTGCTGTAATACTTTGACTTAAGTTATTTCCTTTATCTCCTAAGTGGAGCATAGGGCATCAATAAATTTCCTCCTTCGGACTCCGTTCTGCGCCATCCTCCTTATCTCGTTCCAGGTCTTCCCTCCTTTCTCCATTCCTTCTGTTATTACACTCCTCCTCCAGGTGTTCCTTGGTCTGCCTCTTCGCCTACTACCTTGTGGATTCCATTCCAGTGCTTGTCTTGCTATGTTGTCTCCATCTCGTCGTAATGTATGCCCAATCCATTTCCATTTCTTACGACGCATCTCAATATAAATGGGTGTTTGCTGTATTCTTCTCCATAGCTCTTCATTGGGGATAACTTGTAGCCACCATATCCTTAGGATATTCCTCAAGCATCTATTCACAAATATTTGGAGTCTGTTAATCAGTTGTTTGTTGGTCTTCCAAGTTTCACACCCATAGAGCAAAATTGACTTGACATTTGAATTGAAGATGCGAAGTTTGGTAAAGGTGTTAAGTTCCCTTGCTTTCCAAATTGGTCTCAACATTGCGAATGCTCCTTTAGCCTTATTTATTCTATTTCCTATAACCTCCATAGTACCTTCCTCATTGGTGACCATACTTCCCAAGTAGCAAAACTGTTTGACTTGATCGATCTCATGATTCCCTAGAAATAATGGTGCCTTATTTCGGTTATTATGGCGCATCTCCTTGGTTTTCCTTCCATTGATCTTCAATCCCACCTCAGATGCTTCAGTTCTTAAATCATTCAGCTTTGCTTCCATATCTTTGCTGTAATAGATTCGTAGATATTGAGAACCGTCCAAATATCTCGGATGGTCGCCATGTTGGATTGTTATATGTATTGGCCATAGAGTCATGTACCATTAAAGGAATATTAATGCGTAGGTTCATTATTCAAACTTTCACTTCGATCGCAAGATTACGACACAAGAAATTACAACTTAATTTTAAAATTCCCACCACTGCCATCATGAAGTTATGTAAACAATTGAACTAAAGTAGATACCAGTGCATTAGAATGTGTATAAACATTTGCTGTACCAATTTACATTGCGTTTGGATCATAAAATCGCGAGAAAGGTCTATTTAAAACGTTCAAGGTCGCATGGCCGCCATATTCGTTTTGTAGTTAACTGGTTTCTGAAAGTCTCATAGGTGAACTTCCAGTAGTGCCCTTTATCTCCGTACAAAATTTCAGGGTGATACCGGTAATAGTTTCAGAGATATTAAATGCCGGTTAAATATTTCGCACAGCCGCCATCTTGAGGTTATATGAACATTGAACGAAGTTAGATGTCGGTGCATTACAATGTACTGTACCAAGTTTCATTGCGTTTGGTTGGTTATATCGCAAGAAACCTCCATTTAAATGTCGCAATTTCGCTTGGCCACCATGTTGGTTTTGTAGTTACCAGGTTTTCAAAAGTCACAAAGGTGAACATCCAGTAGTTTTCTTTATCATCGTAAAATATTCCAGGTTGATACCGGTAATAGTTTCGGAGATATTGAATGCTGGTGAACTATTTCGCACATCCGCCATGTTGGATTCGTGAGACGTAACAAAATTTAAAGGACACGGTCGGGGTCGTCCGCAATAGTGCTATGAAACTACCAAGTTTCATTGAAATCGCTCCAGCCGTTTAGATTTTATTAGCGGGACACACACACACACACGAATTACACACGCACACACAGGCAGACACGCGGAAAAAAGGTGATCTCATAAGCCTATTTTTTTTCATAAATGAAAATAGGCTAATAATAAACAATGCCAAGCATCACATTACGAGCATTAGGCTACTACTTGATTTGGTGGTCAGTTTGACGATATATTGATTTTCATTCTTTATACACTTTGAAGTTAAGAATTCTGTATTTTGTAAAAATAAAAAATTTACAAGCTTGTGATAGTATTATTTTCTTGTATATACCCCTAAACCTTCTCAAATTAGGAGTATGTTGATTGTAAATCAGTAATTTGATAACTTAATAACGCAATTTGCCAAAAAACTTCAAAAATGGTATTGAAACACATTTTTTGTCTGGTGATAAAATAGGTTATTCAGTTAATAGTAAAATTAGCTTTAGCGGTAGGGTTTGGCAAGTGCCTATGTGGAAAGGTAACTTGGGGCCCGCCACTTATTATGTGAAAATAAACTTGGTCCCCACTTATAAAAAAAGGTTGTGCACCCCTGGGCTAAATGATCCATGTGTCGCCACGGTTGTGTCCTGATTGCGACCATTCCGGATTGCGTTCACTTTCATTTTAGGGAAAAACTATAAACATTCCAGCGTCCAGATTGCGGTCACTTTTCTTGGGAGACCGGTCCTTGGTTCTTGGTTCTTCCCGACTGAGTCATACCTTCCGTAAGTTTTGTGGATAACAAGGGGAAACTGATATTTCACTACATAACCAAAGAATACAGTCCAGTGTTCAGCTGAGCACACCCCATAAAACTTCGCTTAAAAGAATCAAGTCCCCTCCCAATCTGACAGCACCTCGTAAAGCAATGATTATAACATTTTCAGTCTTATGAATAGAAACGTTTCAGGATCGGAATCAACGACCTTCACTTTAAAACAAAATTATTTTAACGGGAAATTTTATATCTTACAGGGTATAATTTTAAATTTCTGCCCCTCTTTTCCCATTTGAGACGCATGATATCTATTTTTATAATAGGTAGTCTACTGTATATAGTGAAAAACTTTATATTTATTACCTCGAAAAATTCGTCTCGTAAAAGTAATTTGTTCTGCGTTTGATTCTATATCCCAAAGAGACCTGACATATGACATGTACCTCAACATTGGCAAGAGGGGTGGAAGTGAAAGGTGAGGAAATCCCCAGGGGAGTTACAACCGGACCAATCTCCCAAGAAAAGTGACCGCAATCTGGACGCTGGAATGTTTATAGCTCTTTCCTAAAATGATAGTGACCGCAATCTGGACTGCTAATGAGGTGAACGCAATCCGGAATGGTCGCAATCAGGAAGACACCGACGCCACATATCGTTTGTATACACACCTCGGGCACTGTCCGGTGACGAGCACACAGAGCACATGGGCGATTGTTGTCACGTTCGGTACTCCTATAACTAATATCGCTTGTTGTTGATTTTTAAGGGCATTGATACATCGTGGTCATGTAGCTCTGTGTACTTGGGTGTGTGTAGAGTTTATCTGATAACTTGTCACTGTGATGCCTGTGCTCTTCATAATCATCATCAGTTTATCTGCCTGATGGCAGGTTTCGTCATGGTCGGTATCTCCAGCTTATCCGGTCTTCAGCCACACGTTTCATCACGTCATGTGATTTATCAATCTTGATGGAATCCAGCATCTGATACGTTCTTCTTCCTCTTCGTTTAGGAAAAACGCAGTTCAGAACTCTATTTTATATGGAGAATTTAAATTTTTAACTACACTTTTTAATACTATCTTTGTATTCCTGTTCGAAATGCTTTTGCACTGATGAAAAGTGTACAAAATAGTACAGTGCGCTATAGAAACAAAACAATTGTACCTTGTCCCGTTTCTTTATAAAACGTTTTACAAACTTTTGACCCATGTTGCAACAAGTGCTGGGCTGGCGGGCGGCCGTTCCAACTCCAGCCGCCTCTTAACTCCCTTCTAATGCACATTTCTCCAAACCATTTCCCCTTATGCAGTGTCCAAAAAAATTAATTTTTAGCCTACTTTCAATTTTGAAAAAATAGGCTTATGAGATCACCTTTTGTCCGTGTGTGTGTGAGTGTGTGTGTGTGTGTGTGTGAGGTGTGAGTGTGTGTCCCCCTAATAAATTCTAAACGGCTGGAGCGATCGCAATGAAACTCGGTAAGTTCATAGCACTATTCCCGGCGACTCCGACCAAGCCCTTCAAATTTTGATATGTCTCACCAATCCAACATGGCAGCTGTGCGAAATATTACACCAGCATTCAATATCTCCGAAACTAGTACCGATATCACCCTGGAATATTTTACGGCGATAGAGGGAACTACTAGAAGTTCACCTATGTGACTCCTGAAAAACTGGTAACTACAAAACCAACATGGCGGCCAAGAGAAATTGCGATGTATAAATAGACGTTTCTAGCGATTTAACGAACCAAACGCACTAAAACTTGGTACAGTATATGTTTATACACATTGTAATGTACCGACATCTAACTTCGTTCAATTGTTTACATAACCACAAGATGGCGGCTGTGCAAAATATTTCACCGGCATTCTATATCTTTGAAACTATTAGCGGTATCACCCTGACATTTTGTACGGAGATAAAGGGAACTACTGGAAGTTCATCTCTGAGATTTTCAAAATCCGGTTAACTACAAAACGAACATGGCGGCCAAGCGAATTTGAAAATTTAAATAGACCTTTCTCGCGATTTAATGTTCCATACGCAATGAAACTTGGTACAGGAAATGTTTATACACATTGTAATGCAGTGGTATCCAAGTTATTTCAATTGTTTACATAACCTCAAGATGGCGGCTGTGTGAATTTTAAAATTAAGTTTTTATTTCTTGTTTCGTAATCATGGGATCGAAGTGAATGTTTGGATAATGGACCTACGCAATAATTTTCCTTGAATGGTAAATGACTCTATGGCCTATACATTTAACAATCCAACATGGCGACCATCCAAAATATTTAGACGGCTCTGATTATCTACGAAACTATTATAGCAATCAAACAGAATATTTCTATGTTCATAGGGGCTATGATCATAAGTTCTCCTATAGGACTTTCAATTACCTGGTGATCACAAATCCAACATGGGGGCTACGCGAATTATGAATATTCACATGGACTTTTCTCGCAATTTAACCATCCGAGTGCAGTGACACCTGGTACAGTAAGTCCTTATACGAATGTTAATCCACTGGCAACTAATTTATTTCAATTGTTTCCATAACCAAAAGATGGCAGCTGTGCGAAATTTTAAAACCTCGTTGTTACTTCTTGTGTCCTAATCATGCGATTGAAATTTGAATTCTACAGGTACACAATAATCTTCATGTAACAGTACATAACTCTAGGACCTACATATATAAAGTCCAACATGGCGACCATCCGAAACATTTAGTCAGTTCTCAATATCTACGAATCTATTAGCCTACAGCAATCAAACTGAAATTTTGTATGTTGATAGTGGCAATTAACATAAGTAGGTTATATGAAAATAGGCTGTATTGTTCTTCACGGAACTACTTGTTCTTTTCCTTATCTTCTTTACCATCATTATTTATTCTCCTACTTTCATTAATACGAGGGCTGTTTTTAAGTAACAGCCGTTTTTTTTAGCCTGTAGTTAGTGCGCACACCGCAATAAGCGTGCGCGTACCTCCCGACATCCTTTGCGAACAAGCAGGGGTCAGTTGCAGCTGTGTAGCTAACCTGTACGCTGAACTTTGCATCTTTACAATGTTCACGATTATTGATTCGCCCGCCGCTTGTGAGTTACGATTTGTGATACGTTTTTTGAGTGCAAGAAGCATGTCGGCTGCAGACATTCATCGTCAGCTTTGTGAGGTGTATGGTGATAATGCAAAGACGGAAGATAAAGTGCGAAAATGGGTGCGTGAGTTCAAAAGTGGCCGTGAAAATTTTCATGACGAAGAAAGCTCAGATCTGTGATCACAGATTACTTGGTGACTGCAATTGACACGACAATTCACGAGGACCGAAGATTCATGATAACCACTCTATCAATGGATTTTCCTCAAGTGTGAATTCTTGGTTGTCAGAGCAGGCGCAAACTTTTATGCAGAGGAATTTCAGAACTTAGTTTTAAGGTACGGTATGACAAGTGCCTAAATAAACAAGGCAACTATGTAGAAATATAGAGGAAGGTTTGTAAAACCTAAAAATAAATGTGGTTTCAAAATAAAATGTTCGTTTTTTTTTTAAACGGCCATTACGTAAAAAAATACTACCCTCGTACTTCCTCATTTCTAACTTTGTCCTTCCAGCTTATTCTAGTGTGTGTATTTGTAATTGAGGTACGATTTGAGTAGCAAGCGGCCGTGGCCTTAAGTTAGGTACCATCTCAGCATTTGCCTAGAATAGAAGTGGGGAATTGTCATTTGTAGCTCTTCAGTCGGTCAACAAAATTGTGCCCATGAATGGGCGGGGTACAAAATATATATATAAACACACACCTGGAAAAAATGGCATGCATTAATTTATTAAATTATCACAATTAAATGGGGAAATTTAGGATTTCGCGTTTCGACCCTTAAGTGGCCATTTAAGATCCCTATCACTGTGTAGCGGTTAAAATGTACACCATAATAATTAATTACACTACTACAGTAAAGTAGTAGTATGTCATGTGTGTATTATTTACGATTCGTAGTCGAATCTCGATATAAGTCATGTTTCTTTTGTCTTAACGGTTTTAAGAATTACGTAATAAAAAGTAGTTCCGTGACGAACTAAAGAGCCTACTTTTCTTAAAATTTAAGATTCATGCCGATCTATATTGACCTATCTAGAATAATGACGAGTTCAAGTTGGTAAAACCAAAATTTCTAAGTACTGCAGTTTGAAATACACCTGAAATTGTGTAATCTAATAGAGTAACTTACTGCAGTTGGCAGCCCTGGTGACTCTGAATATATTCTTAGTTCCATCTCTTAAGGTATAGAATGCACATACAAAATTTGGTTGTAGTCTAATGGATAGTACGGACGTTACATGCTGTTGGATATTGTATTTGCCAGTGTGCCTAAAATCACGTAGGGAACAATGTCGTGTATGTGATACTCGGAATTAATCTGAAATATTGCAATCTATTACTGTATAGTGCCAATTTTGGATAAAATCCATTTGTTAGTATAGAAGTTACATGCAATTAAAAATTGGAACTACCGGAGAGCTTTCAATCATGTTGGCAGCAATGAGGTATATTAGTTATTACAAATTAATCTAGAATGCCAGGTACCATACGTGTGCAAAGTTTAGTACTGATGGCTTGCATACTTTCTGACATATTGATATTAGAATTTAACAAATATAGAGAGCATTTATTAAGAGTTGACAGCCCTGCTGGTTCTTACGAAAACGCATAGTTATAACTGTTACGATACACAAAGCACATACGACATTTGGTTGAAATCCATTTGTTAGTATAGAAGTTATATGCATTTAAAAACTGGACCTATCGGCAGGCTTAGAATCGTGCTTACAGCACTGATGTATATTAGTTACACCAAACTAAAATAGAATGTCAGGTTGAAGTTTAGATCAAAGTCTAGAGCTGTTGGCTTGCATACTTTCTGATATTAGGGTTAAAACATTGAAAAAGCATTTATGAACAGTTGTCAGCCCTGGTGGCTCTTTCGAATACACACAGTCATATCTGTTGTAGTACACATAGTATATACGAAATTTGGTTGAAATACAATCGATAGTATAGAAGTTACATGCATTTAGAAATTGGACCTATCGGCAGGCTTAGAATCATGTTGGCAACACTGGCATGTATGGATTTCTGAAAATTAATCTGGAATCTATGTGTGTGCCAATTTTGGGATAGTTCGCATGCATAACGTCTGAGATATCAAACATAGAGTTCAAATTTCAATTGCGATTTTTCAGCAGTTGGTAGCACTGACGTCAATTTCAAGTATGACCGTGGAATATTCAGGTTTACAGTAGATCTTTACTCTTACCAAATTTGGTTTCGATAGCTGCAGCCATTTAGGAGTTGATAAGTGGGGAACACACGGAGACAGGCAGACAGACATTTCACCGGATTTTAACAAAATGAGAAAAGTAAGCTAAAATGTTTATACACGTGTGTACAATTAACAAACACAATGTAGTAGGTAATACGTCATTACAAAAACATGAAACTACTGTAGCATGCACTATCAAAATTCTATAGCAATGTTTTACTTACACATAGCCTACGTGTGAGGCCGCACGGTGTTGAACTTATCGCTAAGCTGATCACTGACTTACTGGTGAATTGAGAGTCCGAGAGCTTCATGGGGAAGCAACGGGAAAATACTCACAAGACGTCTGAGGTAGGAATCGATCCCACCTTTTCACAGTTATGCCCCACGAGGCTGAGTGTACCCCGTTCCAGCCCTCAGACCAGAATTAAAATTTATTGGCAAAGCCGGGAATCGAACTCCGACCTCCGGGTTGACAGTCAAGGATGGTAGCCCTTAAACCACGAGGTGGTCAAGCAGTTAATTTATGTACGACGAGTGTGCTTCCAAGAATCCCCGTTCCTGCAATCACTTCGTGGGAGGTTACGGTGCCAGGATTTATCCCTAAATGTGTAAATGGATTGACAATTATCTTTCATTTAACTCCGTGTCGTAGTTGGTATCATGCGGAGCATTTATTCCCAAGGTCGCGGGTTCAAACCTGGCCGAAGTCGACGGATTTTTAAGAGCGTTAAAATCCCTAATTATGCCTTCCTTCAGAGGGGAAGTAAAACCGGCGGTCCCATGTCATATAATTTTGACATGAAAAAGAACCTTCCACTAACTACACTTATGTGAAGTCAAAATTTGTAGGTTAGGTTTGATTAATGCTCTTAAGTTCCAACGTTCGTTACCGGGCATTGGTTGCGATGACATCTAGTAGTAGCGAAGTTTATATCTAGGTGTCGTGGACGGTAGCATTTGGTGGCGAGAGTAGGAACTACTTGAAAAATTTCAATGTCTGCTGTCCTTACTTGAATTAAATACAGATAACACACACTAATACCGTCATCACAATTATTAACACCTGTTAACAGACAGATTTTTCGAAAAACCAAAGTACACGGGGCTACATGACCACGTTGTCGCATCCCCTAAACTAAGGAACCAGCTTGCCACGGTGGGTGAGTGGTTATCGTGTCGAACTGCCAACCCCAAGCTTGCAGGTTCGCTCCTGGCGACAAAAATCACGACACACACACATGTCATACGTTGTTGCATGTTAAAGAACCCATTTGAATTCAGTAGGCCGTGTTCACAATGGCAAAATTAATCTCGGGATTTTCCACCAACACAAACGTTCCTCCTTTCTCTACTAGAAAGCGCTATAGTGTCCAGGAGCTTAGATCTAAACTCCTTGACTTTCATAGCGTTCCAAGGAACGACTAAATTTGACATGCAAGCTGCCCTCTGGGTCTCAAATAACAAAGCTTGCACGCGGAACCCGAGGCCATACATTATTATTAACTAAGGAACCAACAAATCTAACTAACCAGCTATGAGTTAGATGCAAACACCAGTGGCGTAACAAAAGAACATGCGGCTTCGGTGGCGTAGTCGGTAGCATGCTGAGCTTCTATGACCAAGATAGCGGGTTCAAACCCGGCCGAAGCCGTCGGATTTTATAAGAGCGTTAAAATCCCTCAGTATGCCTTCCTTCGGAAGGGAAGTAAAGCCGGCGATCCCATGTCATAGATTTATGGCATGTTAAAGAACCTTCCACTAATTGCACCTTTTTGAAGCTAAATTGGATAGGTTAAGAATGTAAACAACGCTCTTAGGTTTCTACGTTCGTTGCCAAGAGCCGACTGCGGTGGCGTCTAGTAGCTAAGTTCTAAACCTGGCCTGGTAGTCGTTGATGGTGGCGCTTGGCGGCAAAAGTTGGAACTATTTGAAAAATTCTAAGTTGCAGTACTTCAATTAAAAAAACCGATAACACACACTAATACAGTCATAACAATTAACACCGGTTGTCAGACAGATTCTACACACACCCAAAGTAAACGGGGCTACATGACCGCGTTGTCGCAGCCCCTAAACTTAAGAACCAACCAACCAACAAAAGAACAAAAAAAGGTTCTGTATTGGAGTGTTTAGGCGTGGATTCTGTATTTTGAGGGCCGTATAATCTCTACAAGTGGATCCGCCAACACTGTGGTAAACTTGACTTCTAGACCACGGCGGTGGCGACCGTAATGTGGCCGAGCGTCGGGGAACATTCAAGAATGAGTGACGGTGATGCATCTTTCTTCCCCAGGAGAGTATTAGAAGTCTTTTAGCACGGGGCTTCCCCTAGCCCTTCACCGCCATCCCTAAAGTCTCCCCCAGGCAGTCGGGGGCAAAATGACTGGTATACGTGACGTAATGGGAGAAGAATGTATTCCGAGAACGTGACTTAAAGATACACACAGCCGGAGGACGGAAACTGAGAAAAAACGAGGATAAATCATTTTGAAGCAAGTTCGGTGGAGTAGTTGGTAGAATGCTGAAATGCTGTGCCCATGATCACGGGTTCAAACCCAGCCAAAGTCGTCGGAATTTTTAAGAGCGTTAAAATCCTTTAGTATGCCTTCCTACGGAGGGGAAGTATAGCCGGCGGTCCCATGTCATAGATTTATGGCTTATAAAAGATTCTTCCACTAATTAAACATGTGTGAAGCTAAATTTCTAGGTTATATTTCGTTGTAAAGCTCAATCAAAGTTCCAACGTTTGCCACTAGGTGATGTGACATCTGGTAGTGAAAGTTGGAACCACTTGAATTTGAACGGAACTTTTAGCTCACCCCATGGGTGTCCACATTGAAGCATCTACAGCCTCTGGCGAGCCGAACATGTCCTCGGACACTCCCGGCACTAAAAGCCATACGCTAAATAAATAAATAAATACATAAATAAAAATAATAAATAAATAAATAAATTAATTAATAAAGGGCGGCTTCGGTGGCGTAGTTGGTAGCATGCTCAGCTTCTATGCCCAAGATAGCGGGTTCAAACCCGACCAAAGCCGTCGGATTTTTTAAGAGCGTTAAAAATCCCTCAGTATGCCTTCCTTCGTAGGGGAAGTAAAGCCGGCGGTCTCATGTCATAGATTTATGGCATGTTAAAGAACCTTCCACTAATTACAGCTGTGTGAAGCTAAATTGGATAGGTTAAGAATGTAAACAACGCTCTTAGGTTTCTACGTTCGTTGCCAAGAGCCGACTGCGATTGCGTCTAGTAGCTAAGTTCTGAACTTGGCCTAGTAGTCGTTGACAGTGGCGCTTGGCGGCAAAAGTAGGAACTATTTGAAAAATTCTAAGTTGCAGTCTATACTTAAATTAAAAAACAGATAACACACACTAATACAGTCATCACAATTAACACCGGTTATCAGACAGATTCTACACACACCAAAGTACACGGGGCTACATGAACGATAAATAAATAAAAATATTAAATAATTTGAAGCAACCTTTCGTATACCCGAGCTGTCATTTTCTAATTATTTTAGCATTAAACTTCTCGCCAGGAGCAGATGACCTTGCTGTTACGCCCATTTAAACAAATAGGTAGATAACTAACTGTTGTTTCATTTGAGGGACTTGTACATCGTGGTCATTTAGCCCCGTGTACTTCGGTGTGTTTATAATTTGTCTGATAGCCGTTTTATAGTGGTGTCTGTGGAATAAAATTGTCTTGATTTTTATTTCAGGTGTGGATTGCGAAGGAGGTGGCCGTGTCCTTACGTTATGAACCATCCCGGCATTTGCCTGGAATAGAAGAAGTAAACCACGGAACACCACTTAGGCTACAAGATGGCTGAGGTGGGAATCAAAACTATCTCTTCTCAGTTCTGCCTCAAGAGACTGAATGTACCCCGTTCCAGCCCTCAGACCAGAAATAAACTTATGGCAGAGCTGGGAATTGAACCCGGACCTTTGTGGCCGCCCAGCTTTACTGTTATGCGCGCTTCTTGTTTATTTGTTTATACGCATTTGTCAAACAAATTGTCATTTTTTATGGAATCAGAGTGCGATTCCTCACTGTTGCGGGTAATTCTGTTTCTTTTGAATGCACAATCGGTTACTTGTGAGCGCCCCATACGTGTAGACCATCCGCAAGGCCTAGTGTCATGCGGGCTGGACGTGACACAGTTCTGCACTTTTTAATGAAGTAAATTATTTCCGTTGACTTTCCTAAAAGTGCAAGGTTTTCCCCGTAATATTGAGACGATTTGGAAGATTTAGCGCAAATCGCACCTGCTACTCCCACTGGTTTAAGAGTTTGAGTTTTTTTAACATACACCTCAGCGTTTTATAAGGTGCGTTCAAAAAGTAACGAGCCGGAGGCTGTAATGCGCAAACCGGTGACGACATCGGCTAATCGTGCGTGTGTAACGAGGTGTGGCTCCGACCAGAGCGTGGAAGGTCACAGCCCGTCGCTAGAGGGCACGCGTACACATCACCTGACGATACAAAGCGAGCAGCAGCATGCATCAGTCGTCCAACCAAGACAGTAGGCCATTCGACATGCTTCCTGGTTTGGATGAAGACTGTGGGGGCACTCATTGGTCACACACTTTCCGCAAGTGCAGTCGTTCCTTCATGATGGTGTGCACATTTCCGACGCTAAATCCAACCACAGTGGCTAAGGCGGTCACTGTCATTCGATGGTCCTGGGTAATGAGTGCATCAACCAGCTGGACGTTGTCATCGGTAATGCAGGGGTGTGCCCCAGACCGGGCATCATCGGCTAACGACACCCGTCCTTCCCTGAAGCGCTTGTGCCACGCCTTGACCCTTGCTAGGGACATGCAGTGCCGTATACTTGTGACATTCGGCGATGAATGTCCGTTTCCCCTACTCCTTCCTGTGTCAGAAACCAAACAACACCTCTTTGCTCTTCGTTTGACGCCTCCATGTCACTGTTTGCAGTGCGACTGGCAGCGTTGGACGTTTGATGCATGCTGCTGCTCGCTTTGCATCGTCACGTGACGTGCACGCGTGCCCTCTAATGACGGGCTGTGACCTTCCACGCTCTGGTCGGAACCACACCTCGTTACACACGCCATGATTAGCCGATGTCGTCACCGGTTTGCGCATTACAGTCTCCGGCTCGTTACGTTTTGAACGCACCTTATATATATGACAAGAGTGATATTCCGCAGCAATTGACGGCAGTAAAGAATATTCATAATGTAGCCTTGAGGTTTTTGGTTCAAGATGTAATGCATAGAAAATAAACCGACGTGTTTCGGGACAACAGCTTGTCCCAGGATCAAGTTTAGAAGACGTTGAAGTAATAAGTCAACCGTGGCTTATCGCCTTCATAGCTAAAATGGTATAAGATAGCAGGCCATGTCGAAATAGAAATCGCTATCCATGACCTCCCGAGTCAAAGAAGAAAGTTATCCCTTGAGCAGATAATGGTTAGGTTTTCTTTTCTTTTTTCGGGGAGGTGGGTGCTGAAATTATCCGCACTTCCCTCGTGACGCCCAGCACTTAGCTAGCGTCGCCTCCGACTTTGTCTTGATAGATTTATGTAATTGATTTTGAATTTGTATCGAGGCAGCGAATGTTTTAGTTCATGATTCCTACGTACAATTTAATACGCATTATTTCGCTGTACAGTATTATTGGACGTTGTTTGGACTAAATTGTTTGACATTCTGAAATCTATTGGAATAAAGTACAAGGATAGGAGGGCGATATACAATCCATACAGAAACCAGACAGCAGTCATTCGAGCTGAAGGACATGAGAGAGAAGCTGGTATTCAGAAAGATGTAAGGCAAGGCTGCAAATTATCACCCATAATTTTCTATCTTTACATTGAACAAGCAATGAAAGAAATTGGAGAAAAATTTAAAGTGGGAGTAAAGATTCAAGGAGAAATAATTTCAACTCTGAGATTTGCTGATGACATCGTCATCTTGGCCGACACGCCTGAGGATTTCAATGAGTTTTTTAATGGTATACGGAATGAATACATGATGAAAATTAATAAATGTAAAACAAATATACTGGAATGCAGCCGAAATAAATCTGAAACCTCTATGGACATCAAATTGGCAGGTGAAAAGCTGAAGGAAGTAGGAGACTTCTGTTACTTAGGAAGCAAAATAACCAGTGAAGGACGAAGCAAAGAGGATATAAAAAGTAGATTGGCTCAGGCAAGGAGAGCCTTTCTACAAAAAAGGAATCTGTTGACATCGAATATAAATTTAGGTATTAGGATGTCATTTTTGAAAGCCTTTGTCTGGAGCGTAGCACTCTATGGAAGTGAAACTTGGAATATTGGTGCAGCAGAAAAGAGGAGAATTGAAGTATTTGAAATGTGGTGTTACAGGAGAATGATGAAAATCAGATGGGTAGATAGGGTGACAAACGAAGAGGTATTAAGACGAGTGGGAGAGGAGAGATGTTTCCGGCGACTGCTAATGAAGAGAAGAAATAGGTTAGTAGGACTCATACTAAGACACCCAGGAATAGCAAGCTTAGTTATGGAAGGAAGGGTTGAGGACAAAAACTGTAGGGGTAGACCAAGGTTAGAATATGTTAAACAGATTCCTTCGGATGTAGGGTGTGGTAGCTATGTAGAGATGAAACGATTTGCTCAAGACAGGGAGGCATGGGGGGCTGCATCAAACCAGTCAAAAGACTGAAGACTCATACAACAACAACATTATTATAGTGATGTTAAGCTTCCCAAATGTTTATTTAGTATTGTTGTAATAACTGCGGACTGATATCGTGATATTGCTTTTGTTACTAACTGTAGGCTTTCTTTAATTGGATCGTTGACAAATGTACTAGTACGTTTAGTAAATTAGCTGAAAGCAGATATCAGCTAAGAACAAAACCAAACTTAAGTAGTCTGCCTGTAGTTCTACGTACTATGCCACCTAACATTTTGCATAACGTAACATTTAACCATTCACATATAATATTTATAATTGAATAGCTTGTGCTAACAACAGCAGTCACTCCTAGCGGCTACTCGCGACCATTAGCGAACCTGTATTCGTCCCGTCCTTATATCAATGTGTGTGTGTTTGAGTCTTCAGTCATTTGACTGGTTTGATGCAGCCCTCCATCCCTCCCTGTCCTGAGCTAATCGTTTCATATCTACATAGCTACCACACCCTACATCCGAGGCAAACTGTTTAACATATTCTAACCTTGGTCTACCCCTACAGTTCTTGTCCTCAACCCTTCCTTCCATAACTAAGCTTGCTATTCCTGGGTGTCTTAGTATGTGTCCTACAAACGTATCTCTTCTCTTCATTAGCAGTCGCCAGAAACATCTCTCCCCTCCCACTCGTCTTAATACCTCTTCGTTTGTAACCCTATCTACCCATCTGATCTTCATCATTCTCCTGTAACACCATATTTCAAATGCTTCAATTCTCCTCTTTTCTGCTGCACCAATATTCCAAGTTACACTTTCATAGAGAGCCACGCTCCAGACAAAGGCTTTCAAAAATGATTTCCTAATACCTAAATCTATATTCGATGTCAACAGATTCCTTTCTTGTAGAAATGCTTTCCTTGTCTGAGCCAACCTACTTTTTATATCCTCTTTGATTCGTCCATCACTGGTTATTTTGCTTCCTAAGTAACAGAAGTCTCCTACTTCCTTCAGCTTTTCACCTGCCAATTTGATGTCCATAGAGGTTTCTGATTTATTTCAGCTGCATTCCAGTATTTTTGTTTTGCATTTATTAATTTTCAGCATGTATTCTTTCCGTAAGGCGGAGTCCATACCATTCAAATACTCATTGAAATCCTCAGGCACGGCCAAGATGACGATGTCATCAGCAAATCTCAGAGTTGAAATTATTTCTCCTTGAATCTTCACTCCCACTTTAAATGTTTCTCCAATTTCCTTCATTGCTTGTTCAATGTAAAGATTGAAAAGTATGGATGATAAGTAGAAAATCGTATAAGCTGCCCATCCCTATTGTGTAGTACATCTGCTTTAATGATTATTTGAGGTAATTTATATTCACACCAAAATTGGGATAATTTATGCCAATATTGGTGATTGATTTACCATTTAAGAAGCTCTCAACAAATGAAACATTGTCGGGCCTGCAGCAGAGGGAAAATGCGATTGAAGGGGAAAAAATCTGGGATGAGGAAGGGAACAAATGTTTTCACTTCACTTCAGCTGGTTTCCGGTGAATTCATTCTCAAGTTAAGGACATTAGTAATGGAAAAGACTCTGAGGAATGAGATATGTCGAGTGGCTGCTTGCCGGTGTGGCTAGGCTTGCTTCCGCGGGGAAGTAATGAGACATCGAAAAGGTAATGGTAAAGAAATGGCAATATTTTGATAAAGGAGGGACATAAAGAGTGAAGCGAGGTACGAAATGGCGAAGAGATAAGAGGAGACGTGAACGTGTAAGTGCAAACTAGAAAGAAGAAGAAGGGTGGAGAATCTGTGATGGTGCCAAGAAGAAGAAAACTTTGCTTGTCGTCGTTTTAACTAACTTTCTGTGTGTGTTTGTGATTAAATTGCCATAGATAAACGTGGTAGTTAGATGCGTGTATATGAACGTATTTGTGGATGCGTACAACTTTATATATAGTTTATCTCAACAAACTTAAATTTGAGATTTCCCCAAGTTATTCCCGCAGAAGTGCGGTACGCTACTTAATAATGAGATAAAAAGTTAATATTCCTAATATTCACGGAGACATGTTTATATTCAACGACGCGACAGTTTCTAACATTAACGGTGGATACAATGCCAATTCGTATTTTGATAATCAGATATTCTTAAAGAAAACTATTCCTTGTATTGACTTTAGGAGCTGTTGCAATTGTTCTTGTTGTTCCATTTAGGATCTTGGACATTGTGGACATCATCCTCGTGTACAGGGGTGAGTACTTAAAAATGGTTGATAATTTGTATTATTGTGGAGTCGGCTTCGGTGGCGTAGTTGGTAGCGTTCTGAACTGCTACGCCCAAGACAGCGGGTGGAAACGACCGAAGTCGTCGGATTTTCAAGAGCGTTAAAATCCTTCAGTATGCCTTTCAACGGAGGGGAAGTAAAGCCTGCGGGTCCATGACATAGATTTATGGCATGGAAAAGAACCTACCACTACAATTGGTAGTGTGCAGCTAAATTTGTCGGTTATTTGGTTTAGAAACGCTGTATCAAGTTCCAACGTTCACCGCTGGGTGGCAGTGGCGTCTTGTCGCCAAAGTTGGAACTACTTGAAATTGTTCTTTCATTCATCTTCATTTATTACATCTCCTCTCGTGAGGTTGGCGTCAGAAAGGGCATCCAGCCGTAGAAACCATCAGCCGCGTGGAACTTCATTGCATCTCATCCCCGACCCCGTAGAAAACGGGAGTAATGAGGGATAGACATTGAATTTGTATGATTGTGGTGTTTTTGATGTCTAACATCTTTCCGATCGGTTGCTGGATAGTTTTGTGGGAGTGATTTTGAACATTGGGGACGGAAGTGAATCGGGCGGAAGTGTATCGCACGGAAGTGAAGACACGCTGCCAGATGGATATACAATTGAAAATGTGTGTATTGGAAATAAGGCAGTGTGTGCTCTGTAGCGCGAGAATGTTATGGCAATACACTAGGCAGTGCATTTAGCAGGCACTGGTTTGATGAGCACAGTGGCAAATGTTTCACCGACTTTCATTTATCATTGAGCAGTTTATGAAGCTTCACGTTCAAGGTTGAATGTCACATGGGGTAGGACAAAGACGACAAATGACATTTAAGTAAGCGGCTTTATTGTCAAGCTGTGGGTGAGTAGTCAAATATTAAATGCATAACAGAATGTTGTTATATGAGTGGAATAAAAGCTGTATTTTCATCATATGTGAGACTAGGTCATTTCATGATTGTAGGAAGCCATGTTTTGATTGTTTACGACGAACTGTATGAGAGCCTTGAGAATAATGATTGTTATAGTTACTGAGGAATGTGCTCACAGTATTTGAGAGTACTGTCGACGTTGTGTGTCACTTTGTTATTATGAATTAATAATGTAAAAGAAGGAAGAAAGCTTGTAGTTTTGCAGTGTCCGTTAATCTCACGATCATGATCCACGGTACCTCCCTTTTACGTGGAATGCGAACCACAGGACACGGCATTTCAATTCGAAAATCTCACATGTATTGATCGGGAATCGAACCCGGTCTACCTTTGTGAGAGACTAACAGCTTGACCGCTGCGCCACAAATGTGACAGTAGCATATCTCCAATTCAATCTATACACTCATCATAGTACCAGTATGAAAATGGAGTGTAAATTAACATTTTAAGAATGTCCAAGCTGTGTAGTATACGAGTAGGATAACACGTCAGATGTTACACATCATATGCGACTACTTTAAGGCTCGTATCTTTTTTAGTAGTGTACGCATTTGAGACGAAGGTTGAGAAAGAGGCGATCATCTTACTACTTGCTCGGAGTAAATGTGAGAAACCGCCTTTTCTCAGTTTTGCCCTAATTAGAAAGCAGGGTGCATTCAGTTCCAATCCTTAGGGCCATTCTACGCGAGCGGGTAAACTGCCGCGTTTCGCCCGCCTCCCTCCGCGCCATCGGACAGAACCTACAGTAATGAATTGGTCTGTCTAAACGAGCGTTTTGCCGGACGCGGGAAGAGGCATTCGAGACGCGTCGAAACTACACGTGGCGTTTTGCAAGCAGTTTACTCGCGTCAGTAACTTCACGGCCGACTGGATGCGAGCTGCGCTCTCTATACCGGCCTTGACATTCCCAGTTAGAACCCATGCATAATGTTTAATTGGAAAATTTCCTCTAGTTGCCGATAGAGCGCATCCTCAGCCCATGCATAGGCGCGATTAATGAACAGCTGGGCAATGTGTTTCTCGCTGTGATACGTTTAGAACAACGAAGTTTTGTTTCCGTTTCAATTATTGTAAGTAGTCGATATTAATATACTGAATTCCTACGTTGTTTGGAGTGTTTGCTGATGAAATTGTAAAATGCTGGGGTAAATTATAAACTATGGTTTGAACGCCGCTGCTCAAATCACAAGCGTCTCGCCCTGACGTGAATGCAGCAGCACCGCAAGGAGTAGGGCTATATATCATGTCGTCAGCTCAAATCCAGTATGTCATTTTGCACTTCGATAGAATATAATAGAAGGCGCTTCTGTTCACACACCACGTTTTGACCGCCACGTGTAGATTGCACAATTTTGCACAGAATTAAATATCTTGGCGGTACCGGGAATGTAATCTGAACCGCAGGCGTGACGGAGCAAAATGCTAACCACTACACCACATAATTTAGGGTCTTCTACTGTATGAGCTATGGTATGGATGATTTTGTCCGATAACCTGTGTAATTAAGATGGCTATATTAGTGAGTATATTGCATTTGCGATTATATCCGTGAAATTTAACATGGGAACCAATTCAGTCATACTGGTAGAATCTTGGAAGAACATTTTA
Organism: Meconema thalassinum; assembly: GCA_946902985.2. Taxonomy (NCBI): domain Eukaryota; kingdom Metazoa; phylum Arthropoda; class Insecta; order Orthoptera; family Tettigoniidae; genus Meconema; species Meconema thalassinum. The sequence goes on along the minus strand of OX336393.1, from coordinate 436,527,034 downwards.
AGGGGATCATGTAGTCAATGGACCAATATTTCATTCATTTTAAATGCTGTATAAACATGTAACTTTGTCCTGTCCTAATGGTCAGGGGTTAATGAATTGTGACCCACTCATCATGCAGGTTATTTTGACTAATTTAACAAACAAGTCATATGTATGCATATACACCCGAGTCTGCCAGAAAAATGTATACACTCTTTGTCAGATGATATCGGAATATGGGCATTGTCAACTGTTATCATTGTTTTTAAATGTGGTAGTATGGTCTATCGCTCAACAGATGTCGGTACTTGCATCACGAGTTAGTGGGAAAACGAAATGGCTGGAGCACACTTGTCGTTCGAGCAGCGAAGGTACATTCTGAAGTGGGTTATCAGGTTTGATAATGCCGTTGATGTGCTACGTCAGTGGAGGAGGGAGTTTGAAACAGGATCCCCAACACGCCTAAAAATTAAACGCATTACTGGGAAGTTTGAGACGCATTGAACGATTTGTGATATGGTATTCACAAAGGAAGATCGGGAAGAATGCGTACAGCTACTAGTCCTGTTTCGTCGGCTCACGTGTTGAAAAGGTTTGCTAATTCTCTACAGAAGTCAGCTACGCAATGTGCGCGGGAAATGGGGATTAGCAGTACAAGTGTACGACGAATTTTGAAAACAGCTAAGTGGAAAGTTTACATCCCACGATTACTACATGCGCTTAATGAGGACGATCCCGATCGTCGAATGTAATTTTGCGAATGGTATCAGCAAATGGTCGAAGCCTCCGTGGCTTAGGCGGCAGCACGCCGGCCTCTCACCGCTGGGTCCGTGGTTCAAATCCCGGTCACTACATGTGAGATCTGTGCTGGACAAAACAGAGGCAGACAGGTTTTTCTCCGGGTACTCCGGTTTTCCCTGTCAAAATTTCATTCCAGCAACACTCTCCATTATCATTTCATTTCATCTGTCATTCATTAAATCATTGCCCCAGAGGAGTGCGTCAGGCCTCGGCAGCCGGCACAGTCCATATCCTCGCCGCTAGATAGGGACTTCATTCATTCAATTCCTGATCCGGTCGGAGACTGGAAGCAGGCTGTGGATTTTAATTTCATCAGCAAATGGTAACCCAAGATGAACAATTTCTGACGAAGTTAGTGTGGTCTGATGAAGCCCTGTTTAAACGTAATGGAACAGTGAATCGACATAACTGGGTCTACGTGGCTCCGAAAAATCTGCATGTTCATGTAGACAAGGCGGTCAATCTACCAGGGGTTAATGTCTGGTGTGGACTGTTGTCGAGAGGCTTACCAGAACCCTTTTTCTTTGATGGTACTGTCACAGGAACACTGTACTTGGGAATGTTACGCACATTAATTTCACCAGCTGTACGTGCGCTTTATGGAGCCGATGATAAAGTCTTCTACCAACAGGACGGGGCACCACCACACTACCATGTAGCAGTAAGAGATTTCCTGGATGACAATCTGCCGGGACATTGGATTGGACGAAGAGGGCCCATTGAGTTCCGCCACGGTCGCCAGACCATACCCCTATGGACTTTTACTTGTGGGGAACTATGAAAAATCAAGTATATCGACTTAAGCCGCGCACGCTGAAGGCCCTTCGCCGGGAGATTACAGCGGCATGTGCAGCGGTCCCCATTCAAACATTGACGGACGTCGATGCAGCGACCGCTCGTCGTTCTGCTATGTGTCTGGCAGCCAACGGTGAACATTTTGAACATCTCACGTAGCCATATGTTTAACTGAAGAGAGTACCACATGTGTGATCGAAATTTAAATGTAAAAGAAACACACAATACATAGTTTTTGTTCCGTAAAGAGTGTACACATTTTTCTGGCGGACTATGTATTGTACCCGTCTAAGAATGCAAAATTTTATGGAGAAATAGTTTTGAGGTGGCTTTCGTGGTGTAGTTAGTAGCATGCTGAGTTTCTATGCCCAAGGTCGCGGGTTCAAACCCGGCCGAAGTCGTCGGACTTTATAAGTGCATTAAAATCCGTCAGTATGCCTTCCTTTGGAGGGGAAGTGAAGCCGGCGAACCCATGTCATAGATGTATGGCATGTAAAAGAAGCTTACACTAACTTCAATTGTGTGAAGCTAAATTTGTAGGTTAGATTTGATTAACGCTCTATTAAGTTCCAACGTTCCCTGCCAGGTGTCGGTTGTGGTGGCATCTAGTAGCCAAGTTCACGGTTAGGTGTCGTTCACGGTAGCATTTGGTAGAAAATTAGGAGCTACTTGAAATTGATCGTCTGCAGTCCTTACTTGAATTACAGATAACACACACTAATACAGTCATTACAATTGACACTGTTCATCAGACAGATTCTACACACACCCAAAGTACACGGGGCTACATAACCGCGTCGTCGTAGCCCCTAAACTGAGGAACCAACCAACCGAAATAGTTTGACAGAACAGTCGCCAATTTGGGTACCGGAATACGAATAACTAATTTCACCAGAGCAGCTATTTTTAACGTCACTGGCATAATGAGCGTAGTGACTTTTGTTGTAGGTGGCAATTTAATAGTACATTATGCAACGAGCCTATAATGGCAATAATTAAGACACGAGTATGTTTATAAAACGAGCGTGAGCGAATTTTATAATTTCCAAACGAGTTGCATACGACTATTTATGTTCGACGATAATTATAACTTTATTATATGTTTAAACATAAATATTCATAAATATCTGTAGGATTCAGTTAATTCAGTTAGTGAACAGGGCGTGCTGGGTTTGCTTACTGAACAGAGCACATGCGTGGGTCAAGGCAGTCCGAAAGCAGAGATCATTCACTTTGCTTGCCAACACAGAACACCTATTTTTTACAGCCTGCCGTCCAGCTCTATAGCATTCACTAATATTGTAACCGAAGTCGTTTGAAAGCAATGTGCTGTGTAGAAATTGGAGTTGCGGTATTAAGGTACAGTGCTATTTCTTGTCTCATATTCGCCAGTTTATTTACGCGAACATATGGACGGTTCAGTTTCAATGTGGGTATTGTATATAGACATGTTGGATTTAGAGCGATGCGCGAAGGTATTCTTACCTAATTGGTCACACAACTGTTTCTTCAGCTCCGATTAGTGGGAGAAACTGTTTCATAATGAAAATAGTGTTATAATGAGCCTCATTATGATACAGTTTACTGACACATAATGTTTACATTTCGACATCGTCGAGCATAGAATATTGTAAAATGGATTTAAGAATTATTCAGAAACAATCCTGGGAGCGTGCCCAATAACTCACCAAAAATCATCGCAATTGGATGAACAGTATATGAACGCATACTGGGCTTAGTTTAAATGACTCGCGTGCGTCTGCAGTCCTTCTACCTGAATTATAGATAACACACACTAATACAGTCATCACAATTAACACCGGTAATCGGACAGATTATACACTCACCCAAAGAACTCGGGGCTACATGACCGCGTTGTCGCAGTCCCAAAGCTGAGGAACCAACCAGCCATTCTGTGAAGAGGTGAAGAAACTACTTTTCTTAAAATTTAAAATTCAAGTCATTCATTTACTTAGAACTATTCAGAAAAATAACTTACGTTGACCCTTAAAGTATTTTTCCAAGGTTCTAAGTAGGCCTAATTAATCCCGTTTTTTTTGTCGTGTGACCCGAGTGCAGGTCTTTCTAGTCGATGCCCGTGGGCGACCTGAGCGTCGGGATGACAGATGGAATGGATGAAGATGAATGAAATTGGGCAAGGATGTGGAAGGAAACGGCAGTGGCCTATCAAAAGGTACCGTCCCAACATTTGCCTGGTGATGAAAATGGGAAACCACGGAAAACCATTTCAAGGACGGCCGACAGTGGGGCTCGAACCCACGCGTCTACCGAGTCCGCAGAGAGCTAGGCCCCATGACCTAACGTTGCGCTTTAGCCACTGCGTAGCCTCTGCTGTCGGTATTTATCCAATAGTACTGGCATTATAAGATTTGATATATTGTGGCCTAAAGAGCACTACGGTGTGTCCGAAATTGTTTCCTTGTATAGATAATGAGATATTGCAAGTCCATGGCTCAAATGTTCAGTAATAATAATATCGTATGGTCTCGGGAGCCGGGTGCAATCTTTGTTATTTGACACCCAGAGGGCAGCTTGCATGTCGAATTTTGTTGGTCCTTGGAGCGCTATGAAAGTCAAGGAAGTTAGATATCTATGCTCCTTGACACTATAGCGCTTTCTAGTAGAGAAAGGAGGACCTTTTGTGTTGGCGAAAAATACCGAGATTAACTTTGCCATTATGAACACTGCCTACTGAATTCTAATGGGTTCTTTGAAATGCCAACAACGTATGACATGCGTGTCGTGATTTTTGTCGCCTTTGAAAAATCACTTACCATGGCCAGGAGCAAACCTGCAAGTTTGGGGTTGGTAGACAAAATGTCCAGTGAGAGTCATTAGGTAGTTGGTAGGACTGCTGCCTCTGAACAATTATGTACATTATCTCATACTCAGTATAAGCGCTATAGCCTAAAAAGTAGAAATCCATGTGTTATGAACGTTACATAGATTCAAACATGAACCTATAAACTTGCGTGGAGTAATTTTTGAACAGTGACATATATGTGTTGCTCTAAATGAATGTCCAATATTAAGACATAAAATGGTGCAGGATTTTAAATTAATTTCACGATATTCAGCCTAGAATTCAAATGTTCGAAGAATGTAACTGGGCAGTTGGTTACCCAGAGAACTCTGTGTATAAGAATAATTTTGTCAATACTTTTATGGTATTTAACTATTTATATTCATTATTAATATTATCCAAAAGCCTCCGTGGCTTAGGCGGCAGCACGCCGGCCTCTCACCGTTGGGTCCGTGGTTCAAATCCCGGTCACTCCATGTGAGATCTGTGCTGGACTAAACGGAGGCAGACAGGTTTTTCTCCGGGCACTCCGGTTTTCCCTGTCAAAAATTTCATTCCAACAACTCTCTCCAATATCATTTCATTTCATCTGTCATTCATTTAATCATTGCCCCAGAGGAGTGCGTCAGGCCTCGGCAGCCGGCACAGTCCATATCCTCGCCGCTCGATGGGGGCTTCATTCATTCCATTCCTGACCCGGGCGGAGACTGGAAGCAGGCTGTGGATTTTCATTTTCATTAATATTATCCATATTTTTGGGATTATGCCGTGTGAAATAATAAAAAATAATTAAAATGCCTATACGTTTTGTGAGGAACCTTGCCTCCTATTTTAATAGAAGAAAGAAAAATAGAAAAAAAAAAGAATATATAAAAAAAACAATGCGGCCAAAGAATGCGTGCCAAAATTGTGACTCCTCTAAGAATGAGGATCTCTTCTGATTTAGACATCCTCATTCAGCGAGGAGTCACAATTTTTCCTCCGCCACTTTTCCTTCTCTTTCCTTACTACTCTTTCCACCGTTCTACTTAATATGGCGCGGTGTTCTACCATCGTCCATACAGAAGCTTCTGGCCGCTATCTGGTGACGAACAGATGAACTTCTCTAGTTTTTTATAAGCTCATTGGCACATATTCTTTGGCCACATTGTCTATTTTTTCTTCTATTGGAAAAGGGGGCAAGGTCCCTCACGAAACGTACAGGCATTGTATTTTTTTTTATTACTTCATTCGGCATTATCCCAAAATATATGGATAGTGTTAATGTTAATCTGGGCCGTGAGAGCCTTAATCTACATATTTATATTCAGTTGAATATTGTACACATACGCATGCATTGTATTGATCTGGCAGAAACCTTTATACAGTAGAGCGTCGGAAAATCCGAACTAATTGGGACTGGAGAGGGGGGAGGGGGTTTGTTTTTCGAACATAACCTAGAAATTTCTATTTACACTAAAAATGTTAAGTTAAATAAAAATAAACACTTTATGTATATACATAGGCCTGTGTACATACATATTGTACTTTGATTTATTTGTATCTTTAAACCCAGAAAACAGCGCTCATTTTACAAGAAGAATTCACTACATATTTACATATGTTGTTGTTTGAGTCTTCAGTCTTTTGATTGGTTTGATGCAGCTCTCCAAGCCTCCCTGTCCTGAGCTAATCGTTTCGTTTCTACATAGCTACCATACCCTACATCCGAGTCAATCTGTTTAACATATTCTAACCTTGGTCTACTCCTACAGTTCTTCTCCTCAACCCTTCCTTCCATAACTAAGCTTGCTGTTCATGGGTGTCTTAGTATGTGTCCTACCAACCTATCTCTTTTCTTCATTAGCAGTCGCCAGAAATATATCTCCTCTCCCACTAGTCTTAATACCTCTTCGTTTGTTACCCTATCTACCCATCTGACCTTCATCATTCTCCTGTAACACCACATTTCAAACGCTTCAATTCTCCTATTTTCTGCTGCACCTATAGTCCAGGTTTCACTTCCATACAGCGCCACGCTCCAGACGAAAGCCTTCAAAAATTACTTCCTAATACCTAAATCTATATTCGGTGTAAACAGATTCCTTTTCTGTATTAATGCTTTCCTTGGCTGAGATAACCTACTTTTTATATCCTCTTTGCATCGTCCATCACTGGTTATTTTGCTTCATAAGTAACAGAAGTCTCCTACTTCCTTTAGTTTTTCACCTGCCAATTTGATGTCCATAGAGGATTCTGAGGTTAGATATCTAAGCTCCTTGAACACTATAGCGCTTTCTAGTAGAGAAATGAGGAACTTTGTGTTGGAGGAAAATCCCGAGATTAATTTTGCCATTATGAACACGGCCTACTGAATTCAAATGGGATCATTGAAATTTCAACATCATATGACATGGTGTCGTAATTTTTGCCGCCTTTCAAAAAATCATCTACCACGGCCAGGAGCGAACCTGCAAGCTTGGGTTTAGTAGTCCGACACGTTGACCACGTTGTAGGCTGCTGTACGTGTAATCAAAACACAAATTATGTACGCACTACGAACCACAACCTGCAACTAAAATTACAGTACTGAACAAGTGAAGGAACTGACCTGACAGGGTTGAATATAGACTGGCCCGCTGGGGGGTAGGGGAGTGGATGGTTCAAAACACACACTCCCAAGGTCATTGTCCTCTCACAGCACCGCGCAGAATAGAGTTTGCATGTTTAAAGCGGGCGTTCGAATTTTAGACGTTTCGGATTTTTGATGTTTGGATTATTGACGCGATACTGTATAATTATGATTCTATTTGGAAACATAGACAAAATAAAATATTTAGAAATAAATAACAAACTAAAACTTCAGGATTTGATCTTTTTGAGTTACACCGAAAATTTGGAAGCTGTGGAAAATTCTCATGATATCTTTACAGGAGGGAATTAACAATACCGCGTGTACTATAGAATACATTTGAGTCGTTAAGTTACAAAACTCGTTTAATCCACTTGTGAATAAGAATCATTTTCATGAGAAACGTTTCTCTGGACTTTGCCTTACGTATCATTTGTGTTTGTTGTTTTCTACTTTTTGCTTTGTGTTTTTGGTTTTTGGGTTTGTGTTTGCTTTGTGCTTTCGCTTTTGAATTATCTTTTTGCTTTTCTTTCCTGGTTTTGTGTTTGTTTTTCGCTTTTGCTTTTTTGATTTAGCTTTTTGGTCTATGTTACTTTTTTGTTTGTTTTGTGCTTTTGCTTTTGTTTTTGAATTTAGCTTTTTCCTTCGTCTTATTTCTTTTAGGTTTGTGTTTCTTTTCTGCTCTTGCTTTTTTGAATTTTGCTTTTTGCTTCATGTTTCTTGTTTTTTGTTTTCTGCTTTTGCTTTTGTTTTCTGCTTTTGCTTTTTTGCTTCGACTTTTTTGTTTTGGTTTTGTGTTAGTTTTCTGCTTTTGCTTTTTCGAATTTTGCTTTTTGCTTTATAATATAATATGCTTTATGTTTCTTGTATTTTGTTTTCTGCTTTTGCTTTTGAAATTAGCTTCTTGCTTCGTCTTTTTTATTTTGGTTTTGTATTTGTTTTCTGCTTTTGCTGTTTTTGAATTTTGCTTTGTGCTTTGTGTTTCTTTTGCTTTTGCTTTTGTGTTTGAGTTTTGCTATTTGTGTCGTGTTTTTTGGTTTTGGATTCGTGTTTGTTTTCTGGAAAATCAAAATAAAACAAAACAAAATCAAAACAAAATAAACAATACAAATAGGAACAAATACCAAATAAACAAAACAAAGCAAAACAAAACAAAAAATAAGAATTTAAAACAAAATAAAACGAAATGAAGTTAAACAAAATAAAAATAATACAAAACAAAATAAAACAAAATAAAATAAAGAAAAATAAAATAATTACATAAATAATTTTACGACATAATCCTTATTCACAATTGGATTAAACGAGTTTTGCAACTGCACGACTCATTTATATTATGGCTAAGTTAACGTCACTTGTATTTGACGGGACATTACCTAAGTTAAAGCTATCTTCCCCACACAAATGAAATGACAAAAGAAATGTAAGTTATCTCGTAGTTGGAGGAGCAGTTTCCAAAGTCTCTGTGCGAGACGGCAAAGGAAATATTCGATACCTCCTCCCCTCAGCTTCACGCCGCATACCATACAACTTTCCACAAGATATAGAACAAATAAAGAAAAAAGGACAGGAAAGAAATAATAGAAGGTGCCAAATTCCAATGACAATACAAGTGAAAGAGAAAGAAAAAACTTTGCGGTTCGTTCCCTCCTCGAGAAAGAAAATTGAGTTATCGAAATATTTTCTTCTTTCATACAGCCTGTCCCTTCCTCTTCAGCTCGATCGAAAAGTTCTGTCCTCTCTATTTATGGGTCTCGGCTGACAGCAGAGGGTACATGTAACTCTCTTTGTTCGGATTGGGTGCTATATAACCCTTTGAAAAGTAGTGAGACATGTAACGACGAGATACGGTATAATGTCAGCGAATTTATTACATCAATGTTATACGCACATGCTGTTATTGATAGCTTTAGTCCACAATTCTTACTTCACTGTTTGGTAGAGTTATGTATTAGCGGCTTCGGTGGCGTAGCTGGTAGCAGGCTGAGCTTCTATGCCCAAGGTTGCGGGTTCAAACCCGGCCGAAGTAGGCGGATTTTTTAAGAGCGTTAAAATCCCTCAGTATGCCTTCCTTCGGAGGGGAAGTAATGCCGGCGGTCCCATGTCATAGATTTATGGCAAGAGAAAGAACCTTCCACTAACTACACTTGTGGAAGCCAACATTTGTATGTTAGTTTGATAACGTTATTTTAGTTCCAACGTTCGCCGCCAGGTGCTGGCTGCCTTGGCATCTGTATCCAAGTCCGTAGCAAGGTGTCGTGGACGGTAGCATTTGGTAGAAAAAGTAGGAACTACTTGAAAAAAATTGATCGTCTGCAGTCCTTACCTAAATTACAGATGACACACACTAATACAGCCATCACAATTAACACCGGTTATCAGTCAGATTCTACACACCCAAAGTACACGGGGCTACATGACCGCGTTGTCGCAGCCCCTAAACTCAGGAACCAACCAACCAAGAGTTATTTTATGGAACAATGAAACTGTTCCCCTTGTGGTGTAGTGACTAGCATTATCGGCTGTTAATGCGTGTTGGATTTCCTGCTCTGGCAAATAATCTAATTTATTCTGGTCTGAGTGCTGGAACAGGGTTTACTTGGCCTCGTGAGGCAAAGCGGAGAAAAGGGAGCTTTGAATCTCACCTTACCATTCCGAGAAGTGTTTTCCATGTTTTCTCACTTCTACTCCAGGAGAATGTTGGGATGGTATCTACATTAAGGCCACGGTCACCTCCTACCCAAATCCTAGCCGCAATTACAAGTGCATACACTAGTGCAGCCATTAAAGCCTCCGTGACTTAGGCGGCAGCACGCCCGCCTCTCACCGCTGGGTGCGTGGTTCAAATCCCGGTCACTCCATGTACGATTTGGGCTGGACAAAGTGGATGCAGACAGGTTTTTCTCCGGGTACTCCGGTTTTCCCTCTTACAATTTCATTCCAGCAGCACTCTCTACAATCATTTCATTTCATCTGTCATTCAATTAATCATTACCCCAGGGGAGTGCAACAGACTTCGGCAGCCGGCACAGTTCATATCCTCGCCACTAGATGGGGGTTATTTGAGTTCCGGATATGGAAGGAAAATCAAATAGAACGCATTGTTATATCGTTATAGCCAATGGAAATCTGCTATGTGGAGGTGGTGTTCTATTCCTTTCTCTTCCTTATAGCAGTAATGTTTTAACTACACGGGGTGCGTGGGGGTTAAACACCTTTACGATAATACCAACAGCAATAGGCATCCACACCCAACTACACCGGTTACCGCATAAAATAACAAGATGTTCAGTAAAGAACATATAGCCTACTTTCTCCTAAATGTATGAGTATAGTTATAACTCGTTGTTATTATCAAAGAGTATAATAGAACTATTCTTTGTTGAAGGCCATAGAAACGATTTTCCTCTACCAAACGCCACAATCTAGATAAAAACTGCTACCATCATTGAAGAAAGAAAGATAAGAAGTATCTCAAGAATGTTATGGATCTGGAGACATAATCGACCGGACTGGCTGCGTGGCTCGGCGGTAACGTTCTCGCTTGCTGGGCCCTAGGTTGCAGGTTCGTATCCTGGCGCAGTCAGCTGGCATTTGAGGGTGCACAAATGCGAGGGAGCCGTGTCAGTACATTTACTGGCACGTTAAAGATCCCCTTCGGGCCAAAATTCCGGCACCCCGGTGTCTCTAAACTCAGCAGTAGTTAAAAGGGATGTAAAACCAATAACATTATTATTATTATTACGACCTGCCGTGGGCAACATCCAACTTTGAGTTGAGGCATGTCTTTACACGTCTGGTTGTGCATGGCTTTCACAACCCTAATTGAATTAACAAATCCTTCCATGACCCTACAGAGACGTGTGTATACAAACTATGTGGATATTTTCGATAATATAATCCTAACAGAGCGAGTGCATTCTAGCGGCCAGAAGAAGAAACTTTTCAATAAAATCTGGAAGTTACCTTTTTGGCAGCTAGATGTCTCGAGTAAATCTGCTGGCGAATTATGTTTTAATTAAATATATATTTTACACCATAATGTGCACAATATAACGCTTAATTTTAAAACATCTGAGTCATTACAAAACAATAAACATATAACATTTCAAGCAAAAAACCTAGCTCTGATCGGGTTTGAACCATAGGCATTTGAGCGATAGTCTAACGCTCTACCACTGAGCTAATTGTGTCAACGAATATCGTTCTATTTAAAATGACTTACATAAAACTTGTTAGCAAATAATGATATATACTAAACGATTTCATCACTGGAGTATATTATTTATATATAAAGCATTTCATACAAAGTTTATTTATTTTTTATCAGTACGCTATATTGCATGCAATACTCAAATTAGTGAAATATAAGTCCGGCACAAGATATCCGCTGCCATCTTGTCTTATTACTGAATCAGTTCATCTTTTTAAAATCACGTCTGCACTATAGTATTGCAAAATAAACTTTTAATTTCGAACGTGCCTCTTCCTTTAGAACAGTTAAAACGATTCTCGGCTCGATAATCGGAACTGGTGGGTCCCATGATATGGATTATAAAGTTTGCATAATTCGCACGGCCGCCATCCTGAAATGGTATGGCGGACGACCTTGTAATTTGGTCACAAGACGCATCCTATACGAAGGTATGTTGTTACCAAATTTGGTAGAGATCGGATGATTTGGTTAGGCGTTATTTGATTTTACGTTTTGAACGTTAGAGTGGCCGCCATTCAGTTTTAGTAAAGATGGCGGCGATATAAAACATGACACTGAGGTGTCCTTTGCTAGTGCTACCTTTGTACCAAATTTCGTTCAATTTGCATTCACCGTGTTCGAATTGATAGGGGGGGACAGACATTCAGAGTACACACACTCACACACACACAGACACACACACACACAGACTCACACACACACATACACACACACACACACACAGACTCACACACACACATACACACACACAGACAGACACACTTTTTTCGCCCTGTGTTGATCTCATAAGTCTACTTTCATTTTTTGCAAAAATCGAAAGTAGGCTAAAAACACTGTAAATCTGGTCAAATGGACGTATATTCTGATACCAGACAAATAAATACACTCAGCAGGATCCTCGTCACTAATGACCACCCTAACACTCCCTACCATATACACAGGCACACTTATGACATACACTGATGAACCCTTGGAAGATGATGTTGACTGGTACTTACAGATGATGGTCTCAGAAGTGAAGGCTAACTCTACTGATTCAGGGGTAAATGCTCCCAGAGAATCAGTCCTAGTTACTCGTATCGAAGTTGCTAATTACTTCACACGTACGATTATCTATTTGAAATACTGATTACTGTAGATTACTGACTTTCTTAATCCATCGATGCATACTGATTCGTGGATCTGACTGAATAATAGCGCTCTGAATCCATTTGGTGGATTATAGCAACTAATTCGCACCTGACTTGAACAATAATTGGCATATTTTATCAGTATTCGTAGATGTACTAAATATCTTTATGGTCCTTGAATTTTGGTATACAGACTTAAGTTCTCAATACTTCATGCTTTTCGAGACTGGAAGTCTTTCCGACTTGCCTGAAACTAGACGAATTATTCCCTTGAGGATAATCCAACCTGCAACTCAGTATATAACCCTTAACACAATATTGTGATCGTCCTGAACTACCCTCCTTCCGAAGATCAACCAAGCATAACCAAACTTGACCTCTTCTGATTATAAGTGCAAACACCTATCACCTGACTTGATGTCGGAGCCACAAAGTAGAATCAATCACTCTTCACTGAGCCACAACATAGAGTAATCATCACGGCCTCGACAAAATTATATATCAGTCACATCCCCTTCTCTCACCACCTTGCTATCTGACAGAAAAACACGGTTCTAACCAATTAGAACATTACACGTGGTTCTAAGTAGCACGCCTCCTCGTACAGTGATGTCGGATTTACTCATCCACCTGGGCCTCTGAGGCATGCTTGCCCCCGACCTCTAGGCTAATCCACTCTGCCAAAATAGCTGAACCCGGGAAACTCTGTACAATAACAAGTCTCTCCGAGACATATTTCCTCAAAATGTGCACTCTCGAGCCCTCCAAATAATAATTATTACAATGTTAAGAAAATATTCTCTTCTAAACTGACATCGGACCCTGCTATAAACAATATCTTGAACCTAAAAAAATACGAGAATCAATCACAAGATATAACACACTATAAATAATTATTCAACATAATAAAAGCATCAATTAAAATATATACATGCTTATGGAAATCATGAGTCTCCAAATTGAGGGTTTGATCCCTTGTAACTTTGGGAAAGTTACAATACTAACCCACTGTATAATGAGTAAATTGGTGTTAATTCATTTTAGGGTCCTGCGATATCTTGGTCATCAGCCCCGTGTAGTTAGGTGTGTGTTGAATTTGTCAGATAACCTGTATTAGATGTGTGGAAATGTATTGTAACGTACTGTAAGTCTTGCGCTCTTAATTAGTTCTAAGCTTATCACATACCATAAGATTCCCAAAGACAAAAAATGAGTGTGTATTGTTATATATTATCTCTGATTACACAGGGATAACAACTCTCTTCCATGGCCTCCATGATCTCCCTGATACTGTATTCAAAATACATCCCCTTTATTTCACAGCGATCATGATTTACTTCCGAGATATGTTATTTTATAAGCAGCAATTTATTTAATATTAATCTTATTATTAGGTATATTATTTGTTTTGTACATTCTGGATTGATTCCATCATATCATTATATGTACATACAAATTTGGTAGTGGGGTAAATTACAGTTTTAGTCATCTTTTTGTGAAAAGTAGAAAACGGAAATTTTAAGTTTTAAATTCAATTTAGTAATGAAATAAGGAAGCCTCCGTGGCTTAGGCGTCAGCACGCCGGCCTCTCACCGCTGGGTCCGTGGTTCAAATTCCGGTCACTCCATGTGAGATCTGTGCTGGACAAAACGGAGGCAGACAGGTTTTTCTCCGGGTACTCCGGTTTTCCCTGTCAAAATTTCATTCCAGCAACACTCTCCACTATCATTTCATTTCATCTGTCATTCATTTAATCATTGCCCCAGAGGGGTGCGTCAGGCCTCGGCAGCCGGCACAGTTCATATCCTCGCCGCTAGATAGGGGCTTCATTCATTCCATTCCTGACCCGGTCGGAGACTGGAAGCAGGCTGTGGATTTTCATTTTCAATGAAATAAGGACTTGATTGTGTTAGATTTCGTCTGGTCTGGTGACGATATATCCACGGGGAGTCGGCCGCATTTAGACTTGAGTTCCAAGAATAATGTATAAAGTTTCCGGGTGCCTCTTCACTCTGGAAAAAGGCAAGTTCGTCAGTTGGCACTGACGTCACGAATTCTGGGAAGATCAGAATCAAAATCACGTAGTTAACCCAACTAATGAAGGGGCATGATGAGAACTCATGGATATGGAATGGGGAGCTACGTCATCGCGACACCTAATTGATTGGTCGAGAAATAATGGAGAGTGGGGAAGTTCATCGTACATAAAAACTACTGTTCATCTACTCTCAACCCCCAATCTTCTCAGATGTTCTGAATCTACACGAGTAGAAGGTGGTAGGAGTTCTGCTTCACCCATTTTATTTGTACCCGACTCTACATGTTAAATAATTAATATCTGTCGAACCCATGGTCGGAATTTAACAAATGAGGTGTCGTTGAACTCGGGCTGACACCCCCTTTTTAAAGGACAACCTATTTCCACCCCAAAATAAAACCTACCCCTATTAGGGGGTGAAATAGTATTTTTTTAAAGTAAATGTTGCTTTCCAAGTGCGACTTGTGGAAGTTTGAATGCTAATATGAAATTAAACTTTGTTGCACATAAAGCGCATGCGTACAGCCGATTGCCGCTATGAATTAACATTTTTTTTTTTGTTTATGCATGCGCACTAGGGTATTTTGTAAGAGGGCGGGCTTTGCAAACAATTATTTATGAATGAGTTTTTTTAATTTAACCAGAAGATGGAAAACTAATACGTCATGCGCTTTTCGTATTTCATGAATCAATAAGGCTAGGGAATTGTATGAAGGGTCGTTGGACTTGGAATGACGTTCCCTTCTTGAATGTATTTTCAATTTTTGTCAAAAGGGCCTAACTGAACTTTTGCTAATATCTCGTGAACGAATAATGCTAGAGACCTGTATGAGGGGTCGTTGGACTTGGAATGACGTTCCCTTTTTGAATGTATTTTCAATTTTTGTCAAAAGGGCCTAATTGCACTTTTTTGAAAATATCTTGCGAACGAATAAGGCTAGAAACTTGTATGAGGGGTCGCTGGATTTGGAATGACGCCCCCTTTTTGAATGTATTTTCAATTTTTGTTAAAAGGGCCTAACTTCACTTTTCCTAATATCTTGCAAACCAATAAGGCTAGAGACGTGTACGAGGGGTAATAGGACTCGGGCTAACGCCCCCGTTTTGAATATATTTTTGAAATTTTGGCAAAGGGCCTAACTACACTTAAAGAATTGAAAAAATTTAAGAAAATAGCATTCGGCCACGGTGGCCATGCTTCCTCGAAAAAAATCCATGGCTATTTCGATGGATCGACGGGTTGTAATACGACGGGTCGTAAAACGACGATTCGTTTTCCGATGTTCGATGGAACGGCGGGATGTGATACGACGATTCGTTTTTCGATGTGACTAGCCACGGTTGCCATGCTTGCCAATGCATTCATCGCTATTTCAGGAATCATGGATCGCAGAGGCTAATGCGATGGCCATGCTTGCCAATGCATTGATCGCTATTTGATGAATCATGAATCGCAGAGGCTTATGCGTTGGCCATGCTTGACAATGCATTCATAGATATTTCATGAATCGCAGATGCTTATGCAATGATTTGTTTATGCTTGGTGAAGGCATGCCTTTGATGATTGAAAAACAATTGCGAGAATGACCGCCGAGCCGCAGGACATGGCATTGACAGGGTGTGAATAGGAAATTGGAAACGTGGAACATGGATATCGTTAAAGCGTGGGGATAACAAGTAAGAAAAAGAGAAAAACAGAGCACACTCATACACACTATATTTTTTATTTCATTAAATTACTTTTTACAATTGTCACCTATTTACAACATTTTTTTCTTTACCATAGGTGGTTATACGATTAGTATTTTTTTAAACCATGAATTGCGGTAAATGAGTTTTCTACGGGGGGCATGGACGGAGGTGGTTAAAAACTGGTGTAGCCGCAATGTTTTATAGGTGTAAACACCTGATCCTCTTCTTTTATATCATCATTGTCATCATCATCATCATGATCATCATGATAATCATCATCGTTATAACTATGATCACTATGACTATATACTCCGTTCTGATGTATTTCCATGGACACCTATTGTAGAGTTTGCGTGGCTTTGGATAATGTTGTTGTTCGCTTTACAGATGGCATGGAAAAGGGTTTAAACACAACTTTTTGAGGAGAGGTTAAATGTTTTTTCACAAAGAAGTCACTATGTTGAGTAACAGTATGTTTTTGTTGGGCTTGCTTTTTCTTGTTCTTTTGATCACGTTTTGTTAATAGCAACGGTGTTTCATTTGGTATACCACATTAATGAGTACCAACACTTAAGACCTCACCATGTTTACATTTTAGATGACTAGACATTTTGTTATTCTTTGTTTTGAACACTGCCAAAATATGATGCCATTCGCATTTTCTCGCTTATAGTTATACGAGTAGCCATGAAACAGGGCAGGTGGTTTAACGTATTGAATCCTTTCAGTCAAATAGCTTTTTATCAATTTCAGTGCTATGCCTCTGATGCCATATCTTTCCATCTTCTGAAGGAGAATATGGTGAGGTGTGGTGTCAAAAGCCTTATCTAAGTCGAGAAATATGCCCAAGGTCGGTTTCATACTGTTCATATTTTCATAAATTCGCCTAGTTAATTCCCCAATAGCATCAGTGGTGCTGACATTTTTTATAAAGCCAAATTGTCTAGTTGATAGTAGATTGTGTTTCCTCAAAAACTGATAAATATGATTTTTTATACCTTTTTCAAATAATTTTGATATGATTGTCGTTAACGATATCGATCGATAGTTCTTTAGTTCTGAAGGATTGCCTGCTTTATGTAGCGGGTTTACAATTGTAATTTTTAATTGCTTTGGGAAGTATCCAACTGAAAGTGTTTGAAAGAATCATGCATTGCTGTCATGGTTAAGCACTCACATTAATACCATTTACAAAAAAAGTAGAATGAAAATTCTTGTTTAGGAAATATCATCTTTCAACATATACAAAATTTAAAAGAAATGTTTGACGTACAAAAATGGAAAATTCATGTTTGCATATCAACAAATTTCAAAAACTTTAAACAGGCATTCAAAAAAATGCAAAGTGGAAATTGACAAATGTGTTACCAACAAAATAGAAAATCCATGTTTGCGTATCATGAAATTGAAAAACCTTTAAACTAACATTTCAAAAAAGTGGAAATTGGAAAATGGCAAATAACAATTGTGTGTGAGATGTGAAAATGAAAACATCAGCAAATACCTATCAGCATTTTTAAAATAAAATAAAAACATGCTCTGGGAAAACTTGTTTTTATTTTATAGCCAATAGCGCTTTACAAATATAGAATGCAAAGAAATACCAATTCCTCATTCTTTCTTCAATGTTTATGTCCACACATCAATAACTTTCCTTTCATAACACACATCACAATCAAGGCAGCCAACCTCTCTCCCACTGAGGCAACACAGGATGCCAAGCGTTGTTTGGCTTTTTTGAACAACATATCCGCCACACGTCTGAAAGCAGGATGACTCTGGCAATAAAAAAGGTTATGTTCTTTGCATGCTTGATCCAAAGGATTAATAAGAACATCATCACGCTGCAAACGTTTTTCACGATGAGTTCCAGAACCACAAAAACGATAACCAGGAAGTTGAATTTCAAAAGGCAAGTATTGAATTACTTTGTTAATGTGGCCATGGCCAGTACAAGTTTGATATATCATATTCCATTGATGGTGAAAAGGTTTGATCTTCATCCTCCTCCTCCTCCTCTGCGGACGATGTTTGTTGTTGTTGCTTTTTCTCGCCATCACACCCGTGGAATGATGAAACAAAGTCTTTACATTGACTTTTATGACCGTGATACAGTTCCACCAGCTGGCAAGTAGCACACTGTCGCATTGAGGGTATTTTCGCCATGGACACTTGCTTATGGTGATCGTAATCCGTCCATGGTTGCAATTCACTCTACACAGGATTTTGAGTTCATGATTTTGGTACATGTTGCCAGATTTCTTTCACAGCATTGGCTGCCACATAATAAATGAACGACTTGGGGAGCGCCAATAATTCCTCTTTGGTAAAACTGTCTAGTTTTTTTTACACACAAAGAATTTCCCAATCGCATTATCAGTAGCATCTCCTCTCTCCATGGTAATACGTTGATGTTTACACGTCGCTGGTAGAAATCTCACTGATGTCGTCACGGGTAAACTTTGAGTTTTAATTTTATTCAACAACTCCCAGCAGGCATTGGTGGTTAACCAATGAAAGAGATGCCACACTTGGGCCAAGGCTTTATGCGTAATGTTGCCGCAGGGACGGCGGTCCATGAGTGTTTGCATTGATGGACATCCTAAGGCCATGATATTAATACATTGACAGTAAGGTGTTAAAAATTGTTGTAACCATTGGCGTTTTTCATTACCATTCACAAATATCACATGGGAAGAGGACAAATGGGCTTTCATCGTCATGTCCAGGTGCATACATGAAATGGGTCCTTGATTCCAGTCTAGTTGCAAATGATTTTCAATCCATTTAGTTTGTTTACAGTCTTTGTCACATAACAAATCAAAAGCATAGGGTGATTTAAAAAACAAATGGGTAGCTTGTGGTATCCAAAAGGTAGAACAATCAATAATGGCAACCTCTTTAAGTATAAATTTGTTATCTCCATTGTTAAATCCTTCGCCATCCACAATCAGTGTGCTCAATATGTTGATGCTTGTCTGAACCTAGTCCAACTGATCACTAACTGACTATCCGCGACTAAGGTGTACCCATGATATTGACTTACATTCCCATTCTAGTAAACAACTTGAGGTTAGTGTATGACAGTGGACATGAGAAATAATAACATCAACAGCAAACTTTTTTATTACATCATTTTATTGGTATAACAAGTTTTACATGCTTTTGTCATTTTGGGATAGGGACGATACCAACTCACACAACAATACAGTCTTTTGTGTTTATAGCGTCCATAACACCGATGATGTCCCAATGTCTCTAAACTTGGTGTTTTCGACTGTGAGCTGCTCACCGAAGCACCGTTGACACCATACAGTCCGCATGTATCGTAACTTGTTTTTTCATAACTCAGAGGCACTAGTGAGTGTGAGCTTGAATGACAGGGTATATTACCCACCTCCATTCCACACAGGTAGGGACAGGCTGGTGACCAGCGATGATGTTCTTGCATAGGTTCATCACTTTCCTCCCATTGGTCAATGGTGATGGAACAAAAGGCACATTTCACTTCACCTCTTGTTTTTAAATAATATAAACCAGCGGCTGCCAAGGCTTGAGGGTTTATGAAAGGCACAGGCCTCGTCGCAAAGGTCTTGAAACGCTGTTCCTCAGATTTTAAAGTCATGGGTGTAACACTTGTTGAGGCTTTAAAGCAAGGCATGACTGAGCGGCTTGACGGGGGTTGACCTGTTATTTATACACTCGTCACTTAGTTGAACAGTGGATAAGAGTTGACTTGTTTATGATGAATGATCAAACAGTAGGCCGTGGCATTGGCTGAAACATTGTCATGCGTTTCAAAATCTAGCCGAATGACGATATTGGATAGCTTGACAGACTCGTCCAAGTAGGAACAGTCAAAGACAATCAGTGGAGCCCTTGTCTTAAAGGCTTGGAGTGATAACATGGGACAGTTTTCTTTTTGATAATACGACCATTTAAATTTATAAAACAAGTCGTACAGGGGACCAAACTTATTTTTTGAAAAATCCAAATCTAGTTCTTCATAGGGAAAAACAGCTCCGTTGAGGAAAATACGTGCATTTCTCAATTGCAGTAGATCAAATTGTGTAGCATCTTTGGTTGTTGATACTTGCGATTGGTTTGAAAACCCAAGATAATATAGAGGGGTCTCTCTTTATAGCGTGCTGTTTTTACAGACCAGCTATGTGTGTTGGTGGTGAGTAATCGGGGATACTGGTGGAGCGCCCAGCTTCTAAATTCCATGGATAATGGTATATCTCTCCCCGCAATATTGAGAATGTCTAGTTTTTTGTTATCGGCAAGGGTCACGTGGGGTACTTCCTATAGCATTCGTTGTAGTAGAATTTTATAATCTATGGGTGCATCTTGGGCTCCCTTGAGTGCATTATTATCACTCCTGTCTTTAACCAGATAAGGCATTTGCCTTACGTTGTCCACAATACGCTGGTGATCTTCGGCAAAGCCTAAAATGAGTTTAAGAGGTAAAAATCCAGTAAAAGGTGCCATCGGTGTGCACCAACCAGTCATTGGTCGAGTCAGGCGACCAACCTGCCATGCAAAGTGTTTTACCTTCTTCCTCACTATAAGAGTATAGTTTCATGACACTTGAGATACCCACATTTCTAGTGCTATCCACTACAATATCGTTAATCACAATAGCGCACCTCAGAAAACAGAAAGGCAACAGCATGGTTGGCTGACTTGGATGTCGTTGGTGTAGAGCCATCGGCTTTAGTGACTCGACCTTCAATCTGAATAACACATTCATGCGGTAGGGTGTAAATATCTAGGTTGTTGATAACAAATTGATTTTCATCATTGTTATTGAGTCCAGGTGTTTGCGCTTGATAGGAATGGGGGTCAATTCTTACCACCCCTGGTTGCTCCTCGATGTTGTTTACCACTTCTAGGATAGAATTCATCATGGGGGTTGATGTGATAACCCAGATACTGTAAAATCTGCTTGTCCTTATGTGTGAACGTGTATTCTCCTGGCAAACAACTAACACCATTCCTAGACGGTGTAGATACTTAATACACCAGCTTCATAGTGGTTTTAGCACCAACTTGTAAGTCACTGGTATGGTAGAATATAGTTGAATGAGTTGTTGATCTCTATTGACCAGTCTTACGTTATATTACTAATAGGATTAACAGCCACACAATGAAAGAGCACTACTGGAGGGTTTTCACGAATAATATAGCCATTGGGCGATGTCGCAATGAAGTCATAAAGCGAATGCGATAGTTCTTGATTGGTATACACTTGGATTATAATATTACACGTCACCGACACTTGATGGTCCTCCATCAATTTCACTTCATAATCTGAATCATGTTTTTTGTTGGCCTTGTGGTTTAAATCCTAGTAAAGGGCCAATGTAATCGGGTTGTGATTCAATGTCAATCTAATACGTAGAGAAAATACTACAGCGATGAGTGTTGGTATTTCCTGTAAGTTCAAACTTGTGTGTCCCATCATGAAATGACTTTAAACCATATACGTTGACAATCACCACAGAAATGTGTTCATAAATATCGTCTATCGTATATCCACCAGTGTTCAGGGTGAGCACAGAATCATTATAGTAAAACTTGTTGTTTACATCTTTACGTATATAGTATATTCTATTGTACGTTTCAAGAGAAACAAGTCCCAAACCATAAGTTCTTTTTCTCAATTCAATAGGCGGGTAAAAGTCTAGGCTGACTTCAGGTCCACGTGCATGCTGTGTAAACGTCTTACTTTCTGTCGACATACTGTTGACGTTTTTGTTTATGCTGTGTCTTATATAAAACATTAAACACAAATGCCCACACTCTTGGCTGTTAAACGTTTGCTCACGTTTCACATTATAATATATCTTGGTCCTGTTTCCAAAATAGGTGACTAGTTCCATGGGCTGGGGTAGATTTCCAAAACTGTCAAAGTACCATATCATGGACCCCACTTTCACATACGCTACATAATGGGTTCCTGGTCCTGTACTCTCATCTAGATTTAAAACCGCACATTCCTGTTTCCATGGTCGTCGTGGCAATTGATTCCGCAGAAACACACCTCGAAAATGAGAAAGCTTTAGATGTTTGTCATAGCTTTTTATTTCTTCATGGGTTAGGGCATGTCTTGCTATGTTTGTGGTTAAATGGTTTATTTTGGGAGATGTGAAGATCCCAAAACCTTGTTGATAAAAGGCTGGCTTTAAATTGGCGTTTCTAGCCCCCATAGCAATGGTTTCCATCGTTTCATGATGTCGCTGACTTTCTTTCAATTCTTGCTCACCCTGCTGTGCAGCTTTAATGGTTTTAGCCACCGCACTGGCACCGCCCAAAAGTGAACCCAGAGCAGCCAGACCAGCGAATAAAGCAGGTAAAAATCCTGCTCATTTGGGAACAGGGATCACTGCACCTTGTTTTGAAACCTCTCACCGATGTTTTGGAATAACACGTGTCTGTGCTGCTCGAAGGGCTTTCCTTATGGTCAACACATTATTTTTTTATTTTTTTCATTCGCAAGGGCTTGTCCATTAATGCCTTAACCTCATGCTTTGTCAATGACAGGGTCTTTTTTAGTCTTTTTCACTACGTATCTTTGTTTCACCATGATGATAATGACCAACAACCTTTCACAACAAAGTTTAAGTCACAACTAACGTGAGGTTGTTATTTCATGGCTGTATATTCCAATTCTATATAAAGTGGGAAATCATTTACGGTTTTTCCTGCTTGCTTTTCATTCCATGTCAGCATGAGATGAAAGGAGATTGTACAGAGCAGATAAGTGAAAGTAGAACAGATAAAGGTAAGATTAGTCAAAGTCAGAATAATTACAGAGCATGTGTAGGAGCTAAAATATTCATTACATCGTCAATGCAAGAATGGGTTATAGATTTAGGAGCTTGTGATCACATTTGTGTGGGGATAGAGAAGTTTAAAAATTTACACCCTGCAAGTGGTAAAGCACAAATGGGAGTGGGCAATGTAGAAGTCATGGTCATTGGTACAGTAGAGACTAAAATGAATGACAAGAGTGATGGATGGACTTTGGGCTTGTCAGATGTGTTATATGTACCCTCATTTAGATGTAATTTGAATTCATGTTCAAAATTAGTTCCAAAGGAATTGTGTGTGAGTTCCGTGAAGAGAGTTGGGTAGCCCGAGATGAGAATAATTGGAAAGAAATAATCTTCAAAGGTTATGTAAGAGATGGATCATATTTTTTGGATACTGTTAAAAAGTAAATGCTTCTTATGTTGTGATTGAAAGTGATGTAAACACTATTGTAGATTCTGTAGCTCTTAAGAGTGTGTCAGATTCGCATTTGGAATTAGGGCACTTGCATAAAGAAGCAACATAGAAAATAATTCCTATCAAAGTTCAAGGTAGCTTGAAAGAGTCATGTATAGCACGTTTTAAAGGGAAGTCAACAGCGAAAGGTTTTCCTAAAGCTAGTGACAGGATGTCTAGCAAACCATTAGATCTTATCCATAGTGATGTGATGGGAAAACTACGGGTTCCGCTGGGAGGTTCACAATATATAGTCACTTTTATTGGCGATTATTCTCGATTTGTGTTTGTGTATTTCTTGAGTAAGAAAAGTGACGTGTTTGAAACTTTTAAACGATTCAAAGAAAAGATAGAAGTGTTTCATGAAAGGAAAATAAAGGCTGTCCAGACAGATGGAGGAGGAGAATATGTGAGCAAGGAGTTTGATCTATTTCTGAGCAAGCATGGTATTACTCATAGAAAAACTGTAAGTTACTAAGTTACTCACCTGCTCAAAATGGCATAGCAGAGAGACAGAATGGGACCTTGACAAACCTTCAAATCAGATATTGCCAGAAAACTATTCCCGGTCTGCGAAATTGATGAACGTTACCATGGCAACGCCATATCACGAGGACCCATTCTGCTTTCATTCTGTCTCTGTAAGATATAATATTTTCATGAAGGAATAACAGACTGTTAAATAGATAGACGCCAGTGTCGAAACCTTCTGTTTGAACAAAGTCACCACCTGTATTAAAAGAAAACTGAAAGGGAGGTGAGCTGGCTGTCTATATACTGAACCCGAGGGGGTCAGGCTGACTGGTATCGAACGTGGATCTCGGAGATAAGTTGAGCTCAGAATGAAGGTTCCACCAGGGAACGAACCCGAGATCTGTTGAGGGAGTTTCGTTGTAAAAACCCCTAGAGGAAAGTACATATTTAATCACTGGTGTGATATCAATAGATACTGACATTATTTATTAAAATAATGCAGGGAAAATGAGTGGAATACAGCATTATTGGACAGCATGAAGTAGGCTATGATGGACTTGGAACACAGAAGTTGGAGAGTTTGACATTTTACTAATGGCCCCAGAATTGTGGGAGGAGACTCTTGGAGCCGTGTCACTCTCGCCGACCTACTTATGTCGTCTGGAACAGGTCAGGGGAAGAAATAATGACCCAGTTCTTCCCCGTTTGAGAATAGGAACGAGAGTGGAATGGGGAGATCCAAGTGAAAATAATTGATTACTCGTGATTGGAGCAACGCAATGACATGAGAGTTGCACACAGGTGAATCTTTAGCCAGGGGGCTAATTATAGAGCCAACAAACTGTGAAATCAAGGCATATTAAATGGAGTGCGCATGAACACAGGACTATTGGTGTTCGCGGCGTAACCTGACTATGTCGCCGGGGATTTTTAAGCAACGCCGCGTACCTACGCCATGGATAAGGCAATTAATATTGATTAATTGGCCGATCGATCTTCGAGCATGCATTCATTTTTGTGACAAGCGAGGAAAAAGGAACAATATGAGTATTATTCCAAGACCAAAATCATCCTGGGAGAGGAGATGAATCTGCGAGGGAATTCTAGATCTACTTTTTCTTGTGAAACGAATATAAGGGAGTGGACTCAGATCAGAGAGGACAGTTGTACCAGAATCTAGCGCGGAGCGTATGTCACCCGACACCAGGGAAAGGCGCTCACACAAACACTTAAACATTTTTGTGCTAATCAGTATATTCGTCGTGCAGTGTGTGATAATATAATCATGCATGGTCATGAAGTAATAATGAGTACGGTAATCAACAAACTTTATTATGCGAAATGCGTATTACCGAAGTCAAGGAGGGACGCTCACTTCAGAGTGGGAAGCCGTGCAGTAAAACTGTTATATACTTTTATTAAGGACAGTCGTGCCGTGTGTGTATAGTCGGCAGTACGAGCAATTGTTAGTGTTCACATAGGAAGTACCTTGTGATATACTAGGCAGAACTGTTGAAAGTAATAATTTGTGTAAATACAATGTACAATGTTGAGCGCAGTGTATAAAATAGTGATTGGTTATACATGTTTTAATATGCCGGACTGCGCCGGGATAAACTTTATGATGCGATTGGTGAAATGCCATAAGTATACCAATAATTAACGTTCATGACGATATGTAAGCATATTCATGCCAGATCAGGACGGTTATCGAGGGATAATCGAGAGACAATTGGTGAATCCGTAGGCAGATGATCGAGACTTTCAATCAGGAGGTAGCAGGAGCATGGAGGAGTCCGTCCGCACCTGCAGTTCTGATATCTTGCCAGGATATTTCAACCAGTAAGGAATATAAATTGTGACGTGAGTTTTTGTAGTGATAATATGTAAAATATCTTTTAAATTAATAGTATAACAAGTGTTATAAAGTGTCATGTGTTTTGGAAGCAATAGCTTCATCATAGAAATGGAAAGTGTCGTGTGGTTGGTGAAGCAAATGTCATATAAAATGTATATTATCAGTGTGGAAATGCCTCGCTAATTATGCAAATGGCAGGCAAGACTGGAAGATATGGGTGGTTGGAACCACCTGGATAAGCCTATGTAAGTACCCCACAAATCATGATGTTATAGAAGTTATAGCCACTGCATGTAATTTGATTTCAGAATTATAAAATGTGCCAGTAAGAATCAGTATTTGGAGGTAGACCCTCAAGTGTTTATTGTTGTTTTGATTTCAATAGAGTTGAGATGTTTTGATACATCAGTGAGTGGATTATTCGTTACCACTATTAATAAAATGGCAAATCAGTTATGTAAAACTTAACGTAACGAACACGGATGTTCGATATTTAAAATGGTTACGTTGTGTCGGGTTATGGTAATTTATGTCAGTAATAATAATAATAATGAAATGAAAATCCACAGCCTGCTTCCAGTCTCCGACCGGGTCAGGAATGGAATGAATGAAGCCCCTATCTAGCGGCGAGGATAGGAACTGTGCCGGCTGCCGAGGCCTGACGCACTCCTCTGGGGCAATGATTAAATGAATGATAGATGAAATGAACTGATAGTGGAGAGTGTTGCTGGAATGAAATTTTGACAGGGAAAACCGGAGTACCCGGAGAAAAACCTGTCTGCCTCCGTTCTGTCCAGCACAGATCTCACATGGAGTGACCGGGAATTGAACCACGGACTCAGCGGTGAGAGGCTGGCGTGCTGCCGCCTAAGCCACGGAGGCTAATAATAATAATGAAAGGTATAATTGAATACATCAGGATAAAATGTTGTAAGCAAGAAATATTTACGCTAAGTGGAATATTTATCGATCCAAGCAGTAGATAATACATTAAGGGATGAGAAAGGAGTTTAATATCAGTATATATTGTGTTAATGGCAATATAATTATGCAAGGAAATGGAAGAGCTTAATAGTGAATTGAATTTGTAGCTTGTGAATAAGCTTGTAGAGTAATGGATAGAGTTCTCTTAATAATTAAAGGACGCGATCATGGCATCGGGTTATGGAGCCAGGTAATCTGTTCGACGTGTAGAGTCTCGTATAGCCTTGGGCATACAGGGATATTTAATTTATGCCAGAGTGTTTAGTGTGGTACCCTAACTCTGATGATGGATATGGAATGTTCCGGGTTCGAATCCTGTGGTAGGTGAGGGGAGATCATTGGAAACCTCTGCACCATACCTGATCGACCGAGAACTTGTTATTGAATGATTCGGCTCTTGTGAAGCGAATCTTATTGACGGCAGCTGCTGACTGACCGTAACATTTATTAAGATACTGGCTACCCAACTAGACCTGTGTTTGATGAATCTCGTGCCTTCATATAATGAAACGGACCTATTGAGGCCAGTTATTAATATCCTAAAGTTAGGAATAAATATTTAAGCTCGTCCAGAACCTATTGCATACCATTCAGTTTAAATCATATGGGATATGTGCATCTTTGAGAATGCATTATTGTATTCAGAATCGTGCTACTGCTTGGGAGATGAAAGCCAAGTGTCAGGAAGCGAGGGATGGTTCACGCGCTGTGACCACTCCACTCCGCTCTATAGTATGCTAGCTCTAAGGGGCTGAGTTGTAAAACGAACCGTGAAGGCTAACGTTTTGAAAGGACAGATTTGAGACCTTGCTTGTAATGAAAGGAAGCATTGTTATATTGTGTAATGAGTGTGTGTGGTTTAAAAACTCATTGGTAATCATAGATCACCCTGATGATTAAAAATTTTAGCAATCATACGATTGGTTGGAAGTTGCATTTTGTACTGACACTGACACGAATTTACGAATTTGGGCACTTGACGCCACAGGCTACGCTCGCAAGGGTAGCTTAATAATACCATCCGACACAGCGACAACAGAAGTTGGAATTGAAATCACAACGGCATGCAGTGGAACTATAAAAGAGGGAAGTGGAGGGGTAGATTTACATAATTGTGGAGTTGCGAGTAGATTTGTAGTGCAACCCATGAGTTGGCTAATGCATGATAAACCATTTGGTGGGGGAGAGAGAGACAAAACACAAACAGTACACATGATGTGTTGTAAGAAACAAGTAACTTTGTGAAATTAAAGAAGTCACACTAGATGACATGAGTGTAAAAGCACAGTTTTGTGTAAGTTACATGTGCATCAGCGCACTAGAGTGAATTTTGAAGTCAACCTAATGGTAAAGGATTGAATAATGGTATGGATTTAATTTGTTTAAATGTGTGAATAATTAGTGGATTGTGGGAGTAATTTTGTTTGTTTGTGTATTATATTTGTTGGAATTGGGTTCTTTTTTTGTTTGAAGCCATGATTTTATGCTGAATTAAAGTATTTAGAATAGAGTTGTGCTTTATCATTGTAGAGTTGATACCTTTTACTCTCAAATCAAAAATATGCAACTGCTTAGTGGGAGAACGGTACACGCCGAGAACTGAAGCTAGTTGGGGCAGAAGCATGTTTTCCATGGAAATTACTCACATGGGTACATGGAGATTGATGTCCTGTACAGTGATTTGAGCTATAGGTACCACTAAAGTCGGTCTAGATTTAGTGCAAACAACTCTATTAAAGTAACGAATAACATGAATTAGTGGATGACCGCACCCAACCTTAGCTAAGCTCCGATACAAACAATATAAATTTTGATAAACACCTTAATTACCATGATCCAGGTAACATGGGGTGGTATTATTCTATCGTGGAATCGCATCAGTAGAGCAATATGAATATCTTGGCATTGCAAGACCTGATCTTTATTTTATTTATCATGGCAAACCTCTTATTTTATTATCATGGCACTGGTATATGGGCCAGTTTAAAACACAGGTCACCATAGGCACCGAGGTGTACCAATTTACTATGTCGCCCGTCTGTGGGGAAAAGCATGTGTTCTACCAATTTATCATGGCACCCTGGTTTGTGGAGCTTATGGGATTTAGAAAAACCCCATAGATTTTTTATGGTATTTCCAAGGGTATGAGCGCTACGCACCCAATCCACAATTTATCCATAAATTCAAAGTTTTAATGCAATCTTACAATATGTGTACAGTGTTTTGTATCTCTCTTCAAAACGTATCCACACATGTTTCCAGGAAGCCTGCCTGCATCTCAAAGAGTATTGTTGTAAGAATGTCTGGTACAGAGGAGATTTTTCAGGTGATTGCAGGGTTGAGACAGCATTTTGATGCTGTGAATGAACAGAATAAGCTGGAAGCCAAGGCTTTCCAGGATGGAATAAACACTCGGTTAGATGCCAATCAGCTGGCAATTAATGCAAATAAGGTTGCAATGAATGAGAATCAGGTTGAATTGAGTAATCGTTTAGATGCCAATCAGCTGGCAATTAATGCAACTCAGGTTGCAATGAATGCAAATCAAGTTGAAATAAATGATAAGCTAGGTCAAATGCAAGAAACGATTAAGACCGAAGTAACAGAAAATGTTGTAAGCATTATATCAGAAATGCAGGTTAAGACAGATAAGCGTTTCGAGGCTATAGAAGCCAAACTTGAAAGTAATTTACAGGCGTGTAAGCATGCGCAGGATGAAACCAACAGTAGGTTAGATGCGTTGTATAATGACATTAAGGATATTCAAATCCAAAATGAGGCGTATCTCGAACGCCAAGCGAAACAGTTCTCAGAATTTACAAGAACGGTAGATCAAAGGTTGGAAGAGAACGACAATAAGTTCGACGAGAAATTGAAATGCTCTGCTAGAGCGATTAACGGTGATCTAAAGAAACAGGATCAAAACATATTAGATCAATGTCAGGAAATAGAAGAAATTAAGGCTGTCGTTAACGAGAGTAAAGAGCTGGTGGGCAATGTGAAGGGTCATATGAGCAAAGTTCATCAAGAACTGGACCGAATCCAAAGCGACGTTATTATCGTTTATAAAAGGCAAGAGGAAAATAGAGGAGATATCATTAAGGTCCAGAATGAAATGTCAAAGGTCAATGGACACATTCAAGAGGAAATTAAAGGGTTGAGAGAAGAACTCGAAGTGAGAGAAGGCCAAAAGACAGAGGCAAGCGACAAGACCCTTGCTCAAATAAAGGAAGATGTAGAGGATGAAATATCCCATAACAAGCAAAGCCTGAAGGAAAATAAGCAGAAAATATTCCAAGTAGCCGAAGAAAATAGAGATAGGCTTACCATAATAGAAAAAGAGGTAATAACTCGACTGGAAAGAGCAGAGATGCGCCACAATCAAATGGAGACTAGGATAATCGCGTAAGAGGAAACCCTTATGAAAGATCCTAAGTCTAGTGAAGGCAGCGTGGAAGATATGAGGAAACCC
Organism: Meconema thalassinum; assembly: GCA_946902985.2. Taxonomy (NCBI): domain Eukaryota; kingdom Metazoa; phylum Arthropoda; class Insecta; order Orthoptera; family Tettigoniidae; genus Meconema; species Meconema thalassinum. Next base: position 436,496,888 of record OX336393.1, on the reverse strand, counting down.
AGGTGGGCAGATTTGGAAACCCAACCTATAATTAGGAGTGCTACAGGCCCAGGCGAAAGTGCTTATATGACGCCAGGTGCACCAGTTGCAGCCTCTACGCCGCATGAAAATGCTATGCACACACATGTGATAAATGTAATCAGAGCAAGCGAAGAGAAACCAAGGAAATTCTCAGGTAGCCATTGTAATATGACACCGAAATATTGGCTGAAAGAAGTGTCTGAATATTTGAACGATGCGCGGATACCACAAGAGCGCAGGCTACGAGCCATAGAAAAACTAACAGAGGGAGAATGTGCGTTATGGTTTCGCAGTTTCCGTTATTCTTTCGATACTGTAGAGGAATTTCGGGAGGCCTTTTTGAAACGGTACTGGGATCCAGTAACACAACAGAATTTACGATTGGAAATTTGCTATGGAAATGGAGACAGTTCTTAGGCAACTGGACCTCACCACATCCAATACTATGCGTCAGAATCGAACCGTGGAACAGGTACACGTGACCAACACGCAGACTGACCATTACCAAGCTCCAAAGAACAACAAAGCTACTAGCACTGAAACGTTAGATTCCAACGGACGTCAATGGGAACAGGAACCCAGAAGATGGCAGCCGAAGTATAAAGGGAATGCTGGTAAAGGAAGAGGAGGCCGAAATTCTTGGAATAAACAGAATACCAGGGATAGACCGTACCAAAACAATGGAGGTAACAATGCCCAAGAAGGCAACAATAGGAATTGGAGACCCCAGGAAAGAAGACGTAACTTCGATGACGAGGTAGAGGAACGATATCACGCTTCATTGCAATACCTCAATGAAAGGGGAGAAGAGCCCTAGAAGCAACAAGTTCGCTGGCAAGAAGTTATGCAGAATAGGACGTCACCAGACAGATATGGAGACGGAGCCAAAAGTCTGGAGTTACAGCGCAGTGAACAGGAGACAAGAAACTCTAAGGGGACTGGCGCTGTAGACAAAAAAAAACTCCAAAATTAGAAGAATTTGAGAATGATGGATGGAAGTCGGTCAACATCATTAATTGGATAGCCAAACCAGGAGAGTTAATTGAGGATATAGGAGGATCACAGGTCATGGTCAAAAGAGAATTACCCATTATTTTAGTAAGAGTGGCAGGGTTGAAAATAAGAAGTCTGTTAGACACGGGTTCAACAGTATGTCTTTTGACACAAGCTTTGTACACACATCAAAAAAAGTTTTGCATCACCTCGGTTCCAAGAGTTCCGGAACCTTTAAATACAAAGGGAATAGAGAACAACACAAACAACATTTCAGCTCGTTTTATTGCTCATGAGACCCACACATTGCATGTTGTACCATCATACAGCTAGACTTTCAGCATTTGTGGTCCAGATTGCAGTACACACCACTACCTCTAATACCCAGTAGCACGTCCTCTTGCATTGATGCATGCCTGTATTCGTCGTGGCATACTATCCACAAGTTCATCAAGACACTGTTGGTCCAAATTGTCCCACTCCTCAACGACAATTCGGCGTAAATCTCTCAGAGTGGTTGGTGGGTCAAGACGTCCATAAACAGCCCTTTTCAACATATCCCAGGCATGTTCGATAGGGTTCATGTCTGGCGAACATGCTGGCCACTGTAGTCGAGCGATGTCGTTATCTTGAAGGAACGCATTCACAAGATGTGCACGATGAGGTCGAGAATTGTCGTCCATGAAGACAAATGCCTCTCCAATATTCTGCCGATATGGTTGCACTATGGGTCGGAGGATGTCATTCAGGTATCGTAAAGCCGTTTCGGAGCCTTCCATGACCACCAGTGGCGTACGTCGGCCCCACATAATGCCACCCCAAAACATCAGGGAACCACCACCTTGCTGCACTCGCTGGACAGTGTGTCTAAGACGTTCAGCCTGACCAGGGTGCCTCCAAACACGTCTCCGACGATTGTCTGGTTGAAGGCATATGCGACACTCATCGGTGAAGAGAACGTGATGCCAATTCCGTGGGGTCCATTCAGCATGTTGTTGGGCCCATCTGTACCGCGCTGCATGGTGTCGGGGTTGCAAAGCTGGACCTCGCCATGGACGTCGGGAGTGAAGTTGCGCATCATGCAGCCTATTGCGCACAGTTTGAGTTGAAACACGACGTCCTGTGGCTGAACGAAACGCATTATTCAACATGGTGGCATTGCTGTCAGGGTTCCTCCGAGCGGCAATCCGTAAGTAGCGGTCATCCACTACAGTAGTAGCCCTTGGGCGGCCTGAGCGAGGCCTGTCATCGACAGTTCCTGTATCTCTGTACCTCCTCCATGTCCGAACAACATCGCTTTGGTTCACTCTGAGACGCCTGGAAACTTCCCTTGTTGAGAGCCCTTCTTGACACAAAGTAACAATGCGGACGCGATCGAACTGCGGTATTGACCTTCTAGGCATGGTAGAACTACAGACAACATGAGCAGCGTACCTTCGTCCTGGTGGAATGACTGGAACTGATCGGCTGTTGTACCCCCTCCGTCTAATAGGCCCTGCTCATGCATGGTTGTTTACATCTTTGAGCAGTTTTAGTGACATCTATGAACAGTCAAAGGGACTGTATCTTGGATACAATATACACAGTCAACGTCTATATGCCGGAGATCTGGGAACCGAGGTGATGCAAAACTTTTTTTGATGTGTGTATAATGAGATAGTGCAGAGAGGAAATGTTTTGAAAATACCTATCTCAAGTGTCAAAATAAAAGGTGTAATTCCGGACAGAACGATGATATGCAAATATCAGGTATTCCTAGAGTTACAGATAGGAGGCTCTATATTTTCACAGAGTTTTCTGTTAGTAAACAAACTGCCTTTTAACCTCATTATTGGGGCATAGTTTATAAGGGAATACAGAGTGGTAATAGACCTATCACAGGACAGGGTTATGTTCCGTGTGAACGAGGAAGCCGAAGGCTTAGAGGTCGCACTCAATCAGAATGAACCGGGGTCAGATGAACAAGTATGGCATACATACAGAGACGTGGCTGAGGAAGAAGTGTTAGCTATTGAGCAGTTAGAAGAAGAACTGAAAACACTAGACACAGACATGGAAAAAGATCTGGAACCCGAACTGGAAGAACATATTTCGGAAAAACTAGAAGAAGCAAAAATTGGGCCAAGAGAGAAGGAAAATTTAAAGAAATTATTATTGGAACAGAAGGAAGTCTTTGACTCGAGACCTGGTCGTTTAAGGAACTTCACTTATGCTTTCCAAGTCTGTGACTGGACACCATTTAGGCATAAACCATACCATATAGCCGAAAAGCACTATGTTAAGGTCAAAGAGGCAATTCAGGAGATGTTGGAGGCCGGTGTTATTGAGAAAACACCTACGCCTTATGTAAGCCCATTGGTAATCGTACCTAAGACAGACGGGACTGTCAGAGCATGTCTGGACCTGAGACACTTAAATATGAAGGTAATTCCGGAGTTCGACCAAGTGCCACTTATTAAAGAAATCCTCAGGAAATTTAAAGGGAAGACCATATTTACAAATTTAGATATCACTTCAAGTTTCCACCATCTTGAATTAGAGAAGAAAACTAGTCTGTTGACAGGATTTATGTTTGATCAACACACATATACTATTTTAAGGCTACCTTTTGGTTTGAAAACAGCTGGTTCAGCCCTGATAAGAGCGTTAGATCGTAATCTATCAGATGATGTTAAAGAGAGTACCATCAGATATGTAGACGACATTCTACTCACATGAGAATCTCTGGAGGAGCACATGAGATACCTGAAGAAGTTGCTAGATAACCTTTGAGAAGCTAATTTTAAGGTTAATATCAAGAAATCGCACTTCTGTCAGAGGGAAGTTAAGTTCCTAGGGCATGTTATTAATGAAAATGGAGTTAAGCCAAACCCAGATAAATTAGAGGTAATTCGAAATTTCCTTCGACTCACGAAAGTAAAGCACGTCCGACAGTATTTGGGAGTAATTGGATTCTTTTCGAACCACTGCCCAAACTATACTACGACTGTAGCACCCCTGCAGGATTTATTGAAGAAAGGCGGCAGGTGGAATTGGACGGAGCAATGTCAAGAAGCATTCGTGAGGTCAAAACAAATGCTTTTGGAATATGTGAAGCTGGGATACTCGGATTATACCCAGAAGTTCATCATACAGACGGATGCATCACTTGTTGGGATAGGAGCGATGCTATTCCAAGAAAATGTTGATAAGACCGAAAAGAAAGTTTATATTGCCTTTATAAGTAGGAGGTTGAAAGCCCATGAGAAAAATTACACGATTACAGAGATAGAGTTGCTCGCAATTTTGTAGGCGTTGCAATACTGGCGTAAACTCGTGTATGGCTTTCAAATAGTCCTCAGAACAGACCATAAAGCTTTAACATTTTTGTTAAAGACGGACTTGTCTAGCCAGAGGTTGACAAGATGGTCCCTGTATATTCAACAATTCAATGTGGAAATAGACTACTGTCCAGGGAAAGAGAATGTAATACCGGACATATTAAGCCGATACCCTAGAGAAGAGGAAACTCTATCTGTCCAGATTGAGAATCGAGATCAGAAGACCTTGGATGACTTGAGGAATCTTACCAACCTACAACGCGAAGACCCGTGGTTGAAGATGATTATCGATTACTTCGAGGGACGCTTAGCAAGGGGAACTGCAATATACAGAGAGGAAGAGGCATTATCAACAGATTATGTATGGTATAATTAGATACTACACAAGTGGGATGATGTGGAACATACCCGCCAATGAATTCTTATTCCTGCATCTTTGCAGAGGAGATTGGTGTGGCTAGCACACAGAGCGTTTGGGCATCCCGGGATAGACAAGATCACTGCTCTATTGAAAGAAGCATACACTTGGCCAAAGTTGAGAGAAACTGTGAGAAATGCTATTAGGACATGCGATTTGTGCCAAAGGGTAAAGCCGAATCCCTTTTTAATGAGGCAACGACCTATTCCGTTGTTACCAGAGAAGCCAAGGCAGCTAATGAGCGTAGACAATTTTGGGCCACTGCCTAGAGCACGTAGAGGCAATAGACATATTTTTGTAGCCATGGATGTATTCTCAAAAATGGTGGTAATATGCCCCATACAAAAGACAAGTTCAAAGCAGGTTTTGAAACGCCTGAAAGAGAGACTTATTCCGATTCTTGGGAAACCGGATAACCTACTCTCAGACCATGGAAGTTGTTTCTCTAGCGCAGAAAATCGTCGGGAATTGGAAAATTTAGGAATCAGGGAGATTTTATCTACCATTCGCCATCCTGAGGCAAGTCCCGTTGAGCGCGTAATGAGAGAGATACAGAAGTATATGAAAATTTACTGCTCTGAAGAGAACTGGAAATGGATCGATTTCTTGGATGTAATAGAATACTGCATAAATAATACTGTGCATGAGGCGACAGATCAAGTGCCCGTGACTCTACATTTGGATCAGAGAACGGAGAGACCATGGACAGGTGTTATTCCATTACCTGTAGACGCACAGCCAGGACGAGAATTGAGGATCCAACGAACCTTCGAATATCTCCAAGCACAGGCAGAGAGACGCCAGAGAAGGAATCGTGCGAAGCGATATCACAGACCGCTTCTAATTGGGGAGAAAGTTTTAGTTCGGAAACCAGCCAGTTCAGATCCAGAAGCACGGAAGTATAAGAAGTTCATTTTTGGATATCACGGCCCGTTTGAGGTGATCAGAGACCTACAGAATAATGCATACAGAATAAGGCATTTAGAAACAGGAAACGAGGTCGTTATGAATGTAGCCAATCTCAAAATTTACTATTCGCCAGAAGAATTTGACGAACAAGAGGAAGCTTTAGTAGCACACACCCAACTGGACGTGGACAGCAGAGTCAGCCAGGAAGTCAGGCTTGAAGGTTCGCGCAGCAAGACGGAACGAGAAACAGACAGCTTGCCCAGTGAAAGGAACGTACGGCTAGAATGCCAGTGCCTGCAAGAGCTTTACAAAGAAATGGTCGAAGCAGCTCGAGAGGTTGAAGCTTTAAATAAGACCCTCCGTTTAGAGAATACACAGCTTAGGACTGAGCGCAGAGTGGAAGGGGGGAACCAGTCTAACCTACTCACAGCCAGACGAGGTGAAGGACCCCTAATGTAAACACAGACAGTGGGACAGTCAGCTGATTACTTAAAGAAGGTCACTTGCAATTGACTTCTATAAGTTTTGCAACGGGAATATGAACCCGAGGGGGTCAGGCTGACTGTTATCGAACGTGGATCTCGGAGATAAGTTGAGCTCAGAATGAAGGTTCCACCAGGGAACGAACCCGAGATCTGTTGAGGGAGTTTCGTTGTAAAAACCCCTAGAGGAAAGTACATATTTAATCACTGGTGTGATATCAATAGATACTGACATTATTTATTAAAACAATGCAGGGAAAATGAGTGGAATACAGCATTATTGGACTGCAAGAAGTAGGCTATGCTGGACTTGGAACACAGAAGTTGGAGAGTTTGACATTTTACTAATGGCCCCAGAATTGTGGGAGGATACTCTTGGAGCCGTGTCACTCTCGCCGACCTACTTATGTCGTCTGGAACAGGTCAGGGGAAGAAATAATGACCCAGTTCTTCCCCGTTTGAGAATAGGAACGAGAGTGGAATGGGGAGATCCAAGTGAAAATAATTGATTACTCGTGATTGGAGCAACGCAATGACATGAGAGTTGCACACAGGTGAATCCTTAGCCAGGAGGCTAATTATAGAGCCATTAAACTGTGAAATCAAGGCATATTAAATGGAGTGCGCATGAACACAGGACTATTGGTGTTCGCGGCGTAACCTGACTATGTCACCGGGGATTTTTAAGCAACGCCGCGCACCCACGCCATGGATAAGGCAATTAATATTGATTAATTGGCCGATCGATCCTCGAGCACGCATTCATTTTTGTGACCGGCGAGGAAAAAGGAACAATATGAGTATTATTCCAGGACCAGAATCATCCTGGGAGGGGAGATGAATCTGCGAGGGAATTCCAGATCTACTTTTTCTTGTGAAACGAATATAAGGGAGTGGACTCAGGTCAGAGGGGACAGTTGTACCAGAATCTAGCGCGGAGCGTATGTCGCCCGACACCAGGGAAAGGCGCGCACACAAACACTTAAATATTTTTGTGGTAATCAGTATATTCGTCGTGCAGTGTAATGCACCAAGTGATAATATAATCATGCATGGTCATGAAGTAATAATGAGTACGGTAATCAACAAACTTTTTTTATGCGAAATGCGTATTACCGAAGTCAAGGAGGGAGGCTCGGACTTCAGAGTGGGAAGCCGTGCAGTAAAACTGTTATATACTTTTATTAAGGACAGTCGTGCCGTATGTGTATAGTCGGCAGTACGAGCAATTGTTAGTGTTCACATAGGAAGTACCGTGTGATATACTAGGCAGAACTGTTGAAAGTAATAATTTGTGTAAATACAATGTACAATGTTGAGCGCAGTGTATAAAATAGTGATTGGTTATACATGTTTTAATATACCGGACTGCGCCGGGATAAACTTTATGATGCGATTGGTGAAATGCCATAAGTATACCAATAATTAACGTTCATGACGATATGTAAGCATATTCATGCCAGATCAGGACGGTTATCGAGGGATAATCGAGAGACAATTGGTGAATCCGTAGGTAGATGATCGAGACTTTCAATCAGGAGGTAGCAGGAGCATGGAGGAGTCCGTCCGCACCTGCAGTTCTGATATCTTTCCAGGATATTTCAACCAGTAAGGATATAAATTGTGACGTGTGTTTTTGTAGTGATCATATGTAAAATATCTTTTAAATTAATAGTATAACAAGTGTTATAAAGTGTCATGTGTTTTGGAAGCAATAGCTTCATCATAGAAATGGAAAGTGTCGTGTGGTTGGTGAAGCAAATGTCATATAAAATGTATATTATCAGTGTGGAAATGCCTCGCTAATTATGCAAATGGCAGGCGAGACTGGAAGATATGGGTGGTTGGAGCCACCTGGATAAGCCTATGTAAGTACCCCACAAATCATGATATTATAGAAGTTATAGCCACTGCATGTAATGTGATTTCAGAATTATAAAATGTGCCAGTAAGAATCAGTATTAGGTGGTAGACCCTTAAGTGATTATTGTTGTTTTGATTTCAGTAGAGTTGAGATGTTTTGATACATCAGTGAGTGGATTATTCGTTACCACTATTAATAAAATGGCAAATCAGTTATGTAAAACTTAACGTAACGAACACGGATGTTCGATATTTAAAATGGTTACGTTGTGTCGGGTTATGGTAATTTATGTCAGTAATAATAATAATAATGAAAGGTATAATTGAATACATCAGGATAAAATGTTGTAAGCAAGAAATATTTACGCTAAGTGGAATATTTATCGATCCAAGCAGTTGATAATACATTAAGGGATGAGAAGGGAGTTTAATATCAGTATATATTGTGTTAATGGCAATATAATTACGCAAGGAAATGGAAGAGCTTAATAGTGAATTGAATTTGTGGCTTGTGAATAAGCTTGTAGAGTAATGGATAGAGTTCTCTTAATAATTAAAGGACGAGATCATGGCATCGGGTTATGGAGCCAGGTAATCTGTTCGACGTGTAGAGTCTCGTATAGCCTTGGGCATACAGGGATATTTAATTTATGCCAGAGTGTTTAGTGTGGTACCCTAACTCTGATGATGGATATGGAATGTTCCGGGTTCGAATCCTGTGATAGGTGAGGGGAGAACATTGGAAACCTCTGCACCATACCTGATCGACCGAGAACTTGTTATTGAATGATTCGGCTCTTGTGAAGCGAATCTTATTGACGGCAGCTGCTGACTGACCGTAACATTTATTAAGATACCGGCTACCCAACTAGACCTGTGTTTGATGAATCTCGTGCCTTCATATAATGAAACGGACCTATTGAGGCCAGTTATTAATATCCTAAGGTTAGGAATAATATTTAAGCTCGTCCAGAACCTATTGCATACCATTCAGTTTAAATCATATGGGATATGTGCATCTTTGAGAATGCATTATTGTATTCAGAATCGTGCTACTGCTTGGGAGATGAAAGCCAAGTGTCAGGAAGCGAGGGATGGTTCACGCGCTGTGACCACTCCACTCCGCTCTATTGTATGCTAGCAGCTCTAAGGGGATGAGTTGTAAAACGAACCGTGAAGGCTAACGTTTTGAAAGGACAGATTTGAGTCTTTGCTTGTAATGAAAGGAAGCATTGTTATGATGTGTAGTGAGTGTGTGTGGTTTAAAAACACATTGGTAATCATAGATCACCCTGATGATTAAAAATTTTAGCAATCTTAGGAATGGTTGGAAGTTGCATTTTGTACTGACACTGACACGAATTTACGAAGTTGGGCACTTGACGCCACAGGCTACGCTCGCAAGGGTAGCTTAATAATACCATCCGACACAGCGATAACAGAAGTTGGAATTGAAATCACAACGGCATGCAGTGGAACTATAAAAGAGGGAAGTGGAGGGGTATATTTACATAATTGTGGAGTTGCGAGTAGATTTGTAGTGCAACCCATGAGTTGGCTAATGCATGATAAAGCATTTGGTGGGGAGAGAGATACAAAACACAAACGGTACACATGATGTGTTGTAAGAAACAAGTAATTTTGTGAAATTAAAGAAGTCACACTAGATGACATGAGTGTAAAAGCACAGTTTTGTGAAAGTTACATGTGCATCAGTGCACTAGAGTGAATTTTGAAGTCAACCTAATGGTAAAGGATTGAATAATGATATGGATTTAATTTGTTAAAATGTGTGAATAATTAGTGGATTGTGGGAGTAATTTTGTTTGTTTGTGTATTATATTTGTTGGGATTGTGTTCTTTTTTTGTTTGAAGCCATGATTTTATGCTGAATTAAAGTCTTTAGAGTAGAGTTGTGCTTTATCATTGTAGAGTTGATACCTTTTAGTCTCAAATCAAAAATATGCAACTGCTTAGTGGGATAAGGGTACACGTCGAGAACTGAAGCTAGCTGGAGGCAGAAGCATGTTTTCCATGGAAATTACTCACATGGGTACAATACCTGGAACCATGTCTTGTCATAGAAACAGTAGACCCTTACTACAGGTCGACGATGGATGTCATTGGACGTGCGCTAATGGCCAAAGCTTGGTCTGTGCTCATACATGATCCTAAACAAGAAACAGATCCTGCTAATAAACAATATGTGAATAGGTCTGTGGTGCCACGTACTAATCAGTGAGATTATGACTTTACGGGAAAGCGATTGACTCATGTGAAACATCCTCAAGGGTCTACGGGTGTGACAACAAAAAAGTATGTGGATAACAAAGTGCACGAGTTATATGACAAAGTACCTCTGCTTACGGTGAATGGCTATACGGCTAATCATCACCGCATTATTCACCTGGAAGACCCACAAGAAGAGGATAATGTTTGCACGAAACGTTACGTGACCTATGAAATGAAAAGCCTTTATAAATTTATACCATCCATATTTCTAGTATATCTAACAAATGAAAAACATGTCAATGAGAGAAAGCATTTACCATTGGTCAATGACCACTTGACGTATGATCTTTCTTCGGGTTTAAGCAGGGGCGGTTCTTGTGGGGGGGGGGGGTGTCTCACCCCCCTCAAGTATTTTCTCAGTCGGCAAGTACGACATCAATCGGCAGTCGGAAAATCCTGAAGGAGTCGTAACATTTCCCAAAACAGCATTTAAAAAAGCAAAACGGGGCATGGCCATATATGTTTTGGTCCGATTAAAAATATATATATATATACTGTCAGTCGGCATTTTTACTGACAGTCAGCACAAACGGGCGCTGCAATAATTTTGTACAGCCAGGCATTAGGCCAGTGTGGCAAAAGGAAGAGTCGGCAAAATAACCATTTTAAAAGATTCCTTTCCTGTCCTCGGTGCACCTGCTTCCACTTGCCATTTCGTTTCTTAAACTGAAGAAAGAATGAAAGATGAGCAATATGGAACCATGGACAAGGGATGAACTTATCGGCACGTTCCTGGGTGGGTGTAACATCCCGCGTTAATTATGCAGAGAGACTCAGCTTCACAGCGAAGCGAGCCCAGCATCTGTGCCATGTGGCTAGACAAAAGGTGTTGGTGAGCGCATTGATAACTTCAGGTCAAGCCAACTCATTGAGATGATGTCGGAGGAATGTTATGACCTGCTACCGCTTGTCTCGGCACGTCCTCAGATATCCGCGCTATTGTGACAAAATTGACAGGTTTATGGTTCCAAGGGTCCTCAAGAGGTGGGGTGCTCACTATGATCACTGCCTTGAGTGCAGGCAGTGGTCACCGGGAATGAGCGAAAGCAGTCGTTCCTGAACCAGCAATTTTTACAGTGATAACTAGGTGCAAATACAGTGGCAGTGGGACGTGAGTTTTCACCGGCTCGGAACATTTTCACGGAGCATCGCGTACCCATCAAACGTAAGTAATTATAATACAATAAATACATGCGTATTTTACGCCATGTTTATGTTTAATGGTGTTAACAAGGAAAAATACCCGATAAATCCATAAAAGTCGGCCTTTATGGGGGGGGGGATTATTCTCTTTTAAACCGGGTAGCTAAGGTACAATTAAAATCAAATTAAATCTTAGCGGAATGGATAGAGTATCATGGGCAAATTTCGTTATTGCGACTTATCCTGTAGCTCGTTAGGTTTCGGTGGTTAATATCTCTAAAGGAAATGCCTTTGCCCTTTACCCCTTTCCACATCAGTTTGGGTGACTAGCGCATAAACCTTACACGTTACCAGAAAATCTCTCCATATGAAGTTTACTCATATTTATGAAGCCTACTCTATCCAATCCGCTGAGTTTTAATCTGATCTGATGAGTAATTAAACTATCCGACAGATAGCAAATTAAGCAATCTGCCCACTTTGACCAAATCCTAGGGGAGCATTTCTGGACCTTCGTTTTTAGACTAAGTGGCTTAGAATTGTCTCCTTCACCCCGACCCGGTTTTCTTGTCACTAAGTTTTGGAAAAACTGTGCCGGTATACGGTACTCCCCCAAAACGATTCGGCCAAACTCGGGCTTGCTCTTTACTGATTTTGTTAATGAATTGTAGATTAGACATCTGTAAACACCCTACATTATTTTTGCGTATTCCAGTGCATTGTGTAAAATAAACAGTTTTCAAACCAGACAGTACCAATCGCCTACCTTAATATGCGAGCTATTTTGCCTTGTATCCTCGTATAATGTGCATTTATTTGTCGATCTATTATGTATCGTTATTTTAGTGTGTTGCACGTGTTATATATTTTCATGTTTTATCTCCTCCTTTCTTTCAAAGGCGTTATTGAGCGCGTATACCTTAAAAACTATTAAATCGTAGCACCCTGATACCGGTCTGGTTGATCTTTTCCTTTTGCCATTCATTTTTTGCGCTTTATTGCGATAAAAGCTCGGTTATACGATGTCCAATGGAGGGTACTGGCCAAAAACGTCGTTGATAGCGTTGCATAAGTTAATGTGTGCTTACTTTGACCTGTCTTTATCATATAAGGCATTCATTCTCACTCTTAATGCGGTTTAGATCTGAGAAATGTCTTGCAAAAGCAGCACTTCTCTGATAGGCGTCTAACTGAGCTAATTTGCTGAAGGAACCAGCTAAAAACATCGAATGAACGAGATCGTCGTACAACTAAGCGTCATATAACTAATCTTTCACTATAATAAACTTTTTCCCTGATAAAAAGTGTAGTTATTTTAATATATTTTCCCCCTTTACATACACCTACTTTCACTTTCCACGGTTTTGGAGTATGTGTCTTAGAAATAATAACAAATAGTCAATTCAACAAACAAAATCGAGCTACTCGCATTGCTTTTTTCTACGAATCTCACTTGGAAAATAGGCAGCTCTTGCACCATAATTTTGAAAAGATCGTACGATATTACCGTATTGTCTACTGTTGGAGTACAGCATTGAAAAAGACGCGGTGTTTTGTTTTGCTTGTGGCTTATTCCCAAACGGACGAGGAAGGGTGTCTGCAAGTGAAAAAATGGCCGCACTCTGGAGTACGTCAGTGACACAAATTGATAAGGTGCGGAAAGAAGAAGAAGAAGAAGAAGAAGAAGAAGAAGGGCAAATTACGAGAACACTTCATTTCAGAAGCTTATCAAGCAGCAATGGCAGATTTGAGCCACTTTGTCAAGGAAAAGCCCATGTAGACGTTCTCCTTGATAAACATTCATGGACGATCAGAATTGAGGAAGAACAAGAAAAGGAGTGCCCCAGAAAAGTTATCCAGATACTTATTGACACAGGAAGAACCCTTTGTCGGCAAGGTTTGACTTTCCAAGGTCACGAGGATGGAATCACTCAAGATAATGGAAACTTCACGCAAATTGTGAAGTTCTTTCACGGCATAGTCCGGTCATGAATACTGTAGGTGGTTGGAAGAAGTGAATAGGTGGAATCAGAACGTTACGTATATGAGCAAATACTCTCAAAATGAAGTAATCCATCTACTTGGAGAGAAAACTCGTGAAATAATTGTAGAAGAGATCAAGAACGCCACGCCGGTATGTTCTCCGTTATAGCAGATACTACTCCCGATATGTCACATAAAGACCGCCTTGCGTTGAATATCCGATACGTCGTCGAAAAGATGAAGAGCTCGTTCCTGTGGAGCATCTTTTATAAATAGATGCTCTTTTAACAATAAAGACTGGAGGGGAGTTGGCTGAAAAAATATTTTTAATTTTAAAATCAGAAGAACTTTTATTTCCACTCGATAAACTATCGTTTCAATCGCACGACTTTGCTAGTAACATCTCTGGCATATACAACGGCACTGAGAAAAAGCTATCAGAGAAGTGCAAAATAGATGTTCCGTACGTTCTAAGCCAAGCTCACAGGTTAAACATTTTCGGAGAGACAGCTTGCAATGCTAGCGCGTTTATCCGAGAGTTTTTTGACACTCTTGAAGCTTTGTACTTTTTTTTAGGTAGCACGAAACGACATTTAAGCTTGCAGAAAGAGCTGGATAAAATTGAAAATTCACTTCAACTTTAGAATTTATCAAAAATAAGGTGGACTGCGCGCGCCGAATCGATGAGAGCTGTTTCTACGTCTTATGAAGAGATAGTCACAGCATTGAAAACAATGAAAACCTTATTCGATTCTGAATTTGACAGTAAAACCCGAACTTTTGCGTCAGGCTTGCACTAAAAGCTTCTAGATTTTGATTTTATCTGCGGCATGTACTTTAGCAAAAAAAATCATGTTTAAAATTAAGAACGTAACCGAGCTTTTAGAAGCGGAGGTAGTAGACGCGATGCAGCTGATTCAGAGCGCTTTGAAGTCTTTTGATGATATCAACGACGACTGCAAGATGAACGCTTTAATAAAGAGTGCATCGTCATTTGCAAAATGTATGCAAGTAAATGCGGAGGGAGACTTCTTAAGGCACCACAGGACCTGGTACTTGCAAATAAGTATGAGGCGCACGCTGAAACGACAACAGAAATGTCTTTCCTTACATTCTACAGAAAGGAGATCCGAATAATTGTGGATGTATTGACTACAAGCGTGGAAGACAATCTAATCGATCGGTGACGACTGCTTAGACTCCCCCATGATGTTGTTTTCAACGAAAGATAAGGTCGACGACATTGAAATTACGGAGATAGTGGGGAAGTGGTCCTTGTTAAAACATCGTAGAGTAGAGATTTAGAGAGAATAACTAGATGTTTTTATTCTTGTAATATTTAAACACTTATTTTGTTCTTTTATCAATTTTTCCTGCGATTTAAAATTCTGAAACTAATAAAATAGATTTTAAAGTAATGCCGTTAATTAAGTATATTTGTCTTGTGTATCGTTTGCCGCCAACGCGCCCCCGCCCCCCTCCCCCCCCCCCTCTCTCTCTTTCCCTCCAGTTGCTTAGTTATAAGCGTGTAGTCGGCAATGTTAAACAGCCAGTCGGCATTTTTTAAATTCTCACCCCCCCCCTCTAGATATACAAGGTCGAATCGCCCCTGGGTTTAAGACACTATCGATTACACTATGATGGAACGATACGCATTAAACAATCCATGCCTGATGAGAACCATTTACATGTAGAGATAAACCATCATAGGATGTTGGTACATAACCATCAAATGTCAATGCATGTAGCATGTCATGTTGGGAACCTGCCTCCTTCTAGGGCTATTGGTAATCAGGTACCACCTGCCCTACGGAGGGGCACTCCAGTAAATGTAAAATACCATGATTATCTTGAGCCGTTTGGATGTAGAGGGTGGATCTACTATAATAAGGGATCAACGTTCGATAAGCGAGCTGTTGAAAGTGTATTTGTTGGGTATGGGGACAATTTTAATGGTTATAAAATGTGGATTCCATTGGAAAGAAAGTTCCAGATATCACACAGTGTGAAATTTGAAGAAAAGGTGTTCCCTTACGTACAGTATAGTGTTAGCGAGTCAACCCCATCTAATTTAGATCTTAGAGCCAGATCTAAAGTACCATTGAATGATAATGTACCCATAAATGTTGATGATGAAACCCAAAATTTTGATTTTCATAACGAGTTATTTGAGGAAGAAGACATTGATGAAAATTTTGATATGAGTAGCATTACTGAGAGTAGTGATAATGAACCATTCCTATGTTGGGATATAAACGACTTTGAAAATGTTATGCATGTGAATGTACCAGTTGACACAGATGAGACGGAGTTGCGTAGATCACAGAGAATAAGATACAGAAAGGAATGTTCAAGGAGTAGTCTTGTCATGTTTAGTACTGACTGTGGTTGTGATACCAATTTGTTAAATGATTCTCATGAACCAAAGGCTGTCAAAGAAGCTTTATAAAGTATTCAGCCATGGAGGAAGATATGTGTCAGCTTAGGGAGAAAGGTGTTTTGTGTTCGTAGACAGACCGAAGAACCACAATGGACTGGGAAATAAGTGGGGGATTAAATTGAAACAAAACCAGGATGGTGCAGTAAAAAGGTTTAAGGCCAGGTTAGTAGCTAGAGGCTTCTCCCAGATACAGGGGGTAGATTATGATAATACATACCCACCTTGTACCCGATACCTAGTTGAGGCTATCGGCTACGCCAGTTGTGATCGAGCCATAGTTGAGATTTATGGGAAAAGAAGAAACGATAGCGCTCAGATCGAGTCGAGAAGAATGGTAGGAAATGACGTAGGAGGCCAAGGATGAAGGAGGCACTACCAGTCAAGCAGATGGAACTATGGGAGAAATAATGGATTATTATAAAGATCAATATGGAATGAAACATTATATAATCACAGAAGAGAAGGAAATATCAAGAAATCTTATTGGTGATAACTTGAAGAAAGGCAGACAACTCCTTAAGTTATGTTATAACTTAATTGCCGATATTATTGTGGTCGAGATTATAGCTGTGACGTATGACCGCAGAAGGAAGGGGAAAGTCACGTGGTAGAGCCGAGCGGAGCTCATCGCACAGTCTCAGAACGACAGTATTAGTCCAGCCAGTCAAGCTGAGCGGAGCACATGGTGCGCTAGGAGAACGACAGTATTAGTCCAGCAAGTCAAGCGAAGCAAATAACAACGTGCGCCAGGAGAACGAAAGTAGGCCAGTCAGTCAAGCTGAGCGGAGCACATCGTGCGCTGGGAGAATCAGTTAGCGAGGCAGGTTACACAAGCCGTGAAAGTGATAGAGAAAGCCGGTGTTCAGGCAGATGTCTTTTCAACATCGCAGTTATAGTTATGTGAAACAGCAATGCTTTTCCAAAGTTACAGTTCATTAAAGTAATACGCAGCATTGTGATAGGATTGAGAACATTATTTTGAACTACATTCTCAATGCAGAACAGCACAGCGAAGTGATATAATGAGGCCAGTTTTCAGCGTCGCATTATACGAGAACAGTGAGGCGGAACGGGTCGTGCTGGGGCCGATATTTTACAAGCAGGCGATAGGCAAGTAGCTGAACATTACTTCGACATTTTGTCATACTTAATATGTTTGGACTTGTGTTTCGACAGTCCAATAGTGCAGTCCAATTGCAATTATACATTTCTATTGTGGACTTTTTAATGGACTTGGACATATTTCAACGGTATTACGGCATATTTTATAAAACATTTTAGACCGAAATTTTTAAGGCTACCATGGGGTCAGTCCAACTTTACTGCTTTTGGCAAGTGAACAGTTACAAGAGTATGCACTTTGTGAACAGTGGCACGTGCAGCATTATAGTTGCATATCATGAACAATAATGACATATCTCAGTTTCGAACACAGATACAGGGTGTTTAACAAATCAATACACTTTTCTAAATAATTTTTATTTTCTACTAGTGAAATTCAGCCGCTGTGGAGATTAACATTTGTGTCATATGCAAACCGAACAGTTTATGGGACAGTGGCGTGACATATTCGAAGATTATGGGGTACTCTAAATTTTTGAACTTTTATGGAAGAGTTTGGACAATATCCGTGATGGATAATTTTCAGTTCATCATGTCGGGCTAGGCGGATACGGAGACGTGATGGCACCTCAGAGCGATGGATTCGGTTCCTGAAGAAGAGGATATACAACATCAGATTCACTTGGAATATGAAGTCAAGCGTTAGTTCAGTGGGTGATACAGAGTTTTCGACGATCTATCGAGAAATTTGTGACACACACGTGGATTATCGGCGATCTTTGAATTATATTAACAGCTGAAATATGAAGATATTGTAAGAGTTATGACTTTCCTGATATGATTTTTCATGAACACTGGGCATACTTGTATATATTACTAGTAGGTGTTCTACTATTATTTTTTTCGACATGGCTTAGATATTTTCGCTCCATTTGCTAGAATATGGTGTTACCATATGATATGGCAAGCACAGTTATACGACGTTCTCACCATTGGTTGGCTTAATTAGACAGAATTTTTTTTTTTTATATTTTTCAGTGAGGATAGTATTTCTTGGATAGATATTTTTTGGCGAGTGTTTCGAACTCGTGATCTGCAATTGGATAATTTAAATTATTTCATCAGTTCATTGCATACTAGCGAGTATGTATAATTCATCAGTAGGGATTTTTTATTGGATTGTTTGGTGATATTAAAATTTTATTCACTCAAGTGAATGCATATCGCTTTTATGTGACAACTAGAGTCTTGTTGATTCCAATCTGGTACACTCACTCATCAGTCTACGAGATGGGGCCTGTTGCTTTTAGCAATTGCGTGGTGGCACTCACCTAACCCATCGTTCAGGGCATTATCATGGTAGTCTACGGGGCAGGGCCTTTCGCTTTAGGCGATTGCGTGGTGGCACACACCTAACCTGCCAGTCGAGGGCCTCATTTTTATCATCCGAGTGTACTTAAGATCGTAAGAGGATTAAACAAGAAACTACCAGTCACCCATTAGTCGAATTTTGTTAAATAAATTAAAAATAAATATCAGCAGGGTTACATTTTGTAATTCTTGTTTTGCCAATCCAATATTTTGTTGCAATATTCTTTTGAGAGGACATTCATTTAACAGCTGATAATTTTGATACTCTTTTTGAGTGATTTGATACCATTGAGAAGGATTTCAAGTAATTGAATCTTGTAAGATGAATCATTTATGGTCAGAATTTATTTTGAGGCAGATCAGTATTACATATTTTTGATGTGAGATATTATAACACATTGGTGTTTTTCTTTGAAGTGAATCTTGAGAATCTTAAGAGAATTTATGTTCTATTAGAAAGCAGATCTTGAATTGGATTAAGATTACTAAGGTAATTTTTCCTTATTGTTTAAGGAGTTGTACAGATATGGTCAGATTAATTACAGTTCTTGGAGATTGTGTGCGTTAATAATTTGAAGCCAGTTATATATTTTTGTAGATCATGCAACGTGATTATGTGAAGTAATTATGATAGGTATTTTTGGAAGTTGCCAAGTGGAAGTTTGCAGTATTGCTAATGCGTATTTGAGGCAGGCATGAGGTTGTTGAACCCAGTCTAGCATATTTTTGAGATTCATGCTGTGCGCTGAATAATTATGGTGTTATATGGAATAATTATGGTATTCAAATATGGTATTTCATAAAGTGAGATTATATGATGAAGTTTTGGATAGTGAGATCCAACGTGATTTTGTGAAGGCAATAATATTATTTCGGCATGATAATTAAATACGAGATATAACTTGGAAGTGATAAAACTGTAAGACAACGTTCTATAACCTATATTAAACAATTTTTTAGGAAATTAAATAAATAAATAATTTTGATAATCTAAGATTTTCTGATAATAATAATTTATAAATAATAATCTGAAGTTTAAGCATATTAATGATCTGACCCAATGAAATAAAAATCTAAATGACTCGATGAAATAAAAATCTAAATAACCAGATGAATTAAAATTTGAATAAATTGATAAATTAAATTTGGAATAAATCGATGAATTAAATAAATGGATGAATTAAAGGTTGAATGAATTAACTGAATTAAATAAATTAATTGGTGATTAAACAGATGATGAATAACTGAATTAGAAGGTGATAATTAATTAAAGAAGCTGATGATTAATAAATTTAAATGAATTTAAATAAATTTAAATAAGAAATATGATTTAAATAATTTGATGAATTGCGACCTGAATTAATGAATTAAACAATTTAAATGGATGAATTGAGATGATTTAATCTGAATGAGATAATGAAATGAGAGTGTGTGGATAATTGAAGAATATAATTAATTGATGAATATAATATTGATTTAAATGATTTGATGGTAATAAATTAATTATTCTGACTTGAATATAATGAATATTGGGAGGAGAACTAATGTGAGAAATATTTAATTTTGATATGATGATGATGATAACCAATGAATAGTGAAGTTTCTTTGATTCACAACCAAGCAATAATCAGTGATATTGTAAATATAGTGTAAATTAATTGTTAGATTTTTAGGAGCATTTATTGAGTTTTTCAGCATTTGAATAATGCCATTCAAGCCATAAGAATAAGTTGATATTTAAATATGTGTTATTAGGATAATTTGTTATACAGATTCATATTTATTGACATCCACATTCTTGATGTTAAATTAAAGAAAAGTTAGGTCTCAGGGATCACGAATGTCAGTGACGCAAAGACATAGTGCTACGGTGACCCTGAGAATCCAAGCGAACTTAAGTAAATTTTCATATTTTATGTGGATGAAATACACATTTGAATAGCATAGAGATGGTTCGATTTTAAGGACAATGACAATCTAACGTTTGCATTCGACCATACTCTTAGGTAGGATGTATATTTAATTTCTATGTCTGACTATCAAAGTTTGAATAAATTTGTTTTTATCTTAGTTGTGATCTGATGATGATGTGGTTTTCCCAATCCTTTCCTTGTCTTAATTAAGGCTTAACCAGAAAGGATGTGGTTTGCTAGGGATTCAGTTGATTGCGCCCATTTCTATTTGTATTTTTTAAAATTAAATTTAAGCCCGTAACGACCGTGGAGATACTTTATCTCGTGTTACCCTCTGCTTTTGTGATATTTCAACTGAATTTCCGACACATTCCTTATTTGACTTCATGTTAATTTAACTCCACTCTGGCCTGGGAATCCAGGAATGCGATGTAATAGCAGATGGGTCATCGCATCCCTTGGCCGAACGGGTACAACCTGAAATGCACAAGAAAACGGTTTGATTTTTATTGTCATTAGCAGCAGTCAATGGGTGGGAAGTGATTCATGTGGATATTCTTACCGCATATCTTAATAGCCCCCTTAATGAATTAGTGTAATGTGAACAGCCAGAAGGTTTTGTTGAAGAAAGAAAAAGTACGTCTGGAGATTAGTGAAAAGTCTATATGGACTGAAGCAGAGCGCTAACGAGTGGTTCCATAAAATTAATAGTGTGCTGAATGAGCTGGGTCTAATTACTCTTAAAAAGGATCAGTATGTTTATATCAATACTAGCATAACGCCCGGCGTTGCTCGGGATCAAAATAGGATATTAAGGGATCGTACTGTGTCCGCAAAAATACCTACCCTTTACCTGTTGAAATGCCTCGATGGTAGCTGGATCGTAGGACCTGAAAACCCCCCGGCTCAGAAAAGTCCCCAGATCCTACCAACATGGGAAAGGGAGTATTAGGGTGCAGTAAAACCTAACAGAGGTGGCATTAAGCACGACCAAAGCATAGCAGCGAACTGCTCTAAGAACACGAGAATCGTGGGAAATCACCCTCTCAGGAGTGTGGGAAACTCTAGAAATATCTAGCTATGGCCCCCATTAATGCGACCTCTTTATACTTCTGTAAATCATCACATCACGCGATTAAAAGAAATGACAAAGTATTTATTTCCAAAAGAAAATCTGACAAAGGGTCAGACCAGATTGTCCTTGACTGGACACAAAAACAAAGAAAATAGGCACTAGAATCATGCCCATAAATGCATTAGCGGCCCCCCTGGACCAGGAGTGCATTTAACCCTGAATAGAAATTGTTAATTATATGAACAAAGGTGATCCCTTAAGAAGCAAAAAAAATAAATTAGATAAATCGCCCTAATGGTTCTTCCACCCATTCTAACATTAGAAAACACGTGAATTAATTCAGAGATATATATACAATTTACTTATTTACAGCGAAATCATTATTAATGTTATTACACTCTGAGATGTAAATGCCTTCGCAAACAGGTAATTCTGCACTCCTCATTGGTGCTTTGTCAAAATTGAGATTGCATGACTAATATTGCCTTAGCAATGTAGTCAAAATTTATTTTATCAATCAAGCACTCAAGCTAAAAAGACGTGAAATTCGTAATTCAAAATCTCTAAAGATTCAATAACTTCTCGGTATAAATGTACTTATTTAAATTCATCCAGAATTTATAATATAACGATCGTGAATCATATCTAATATTGCTTAAATCTTATAAACTGAGCACAACCGAAGAATTAATTAAATGGGGATGCCACACAAAAACAAACTCTGAGGCTTAACAAAACTAGATCCAAAATTGGAATTGCCAATTTCATCAATAAATCGTAACAAGAAATGCAAAAAAGAACAGAGACTATGTTCTTTCAAAAACATTCATGAATTAGTATAACCTTGCACTGAATTACTGTCATTATAATGGTCACTCATGACCTCGATTTCTGAATACGGGTGGGTATTACCACCAACATCACCAAGTTTATACTTTTATAACCGCATTACATATTATGCTTTCACTAGCATCTTAACATTAACGTACTTCAACGAGTACCACCGTAAATATATTACACGCCCATTGGCGTTTCTTCACACACTATCACCCACATGGTGATTATTTTATTCGATAACCAGTAATCAGATATATTCAGCTGTGTTTCTTAACTATTATGTTTTCTCATTCCAATGCATCATAAATTTAACATGAGTGGCTACTTAATCAAGTCCACTGGATCTCAAAAAGCTTGCCTTACAGAGTTGTATTTACAGTCAAATAAGAATTCATTTCCCCTTAAAGTTAATCCCTGGGATTTGTTTCGAAAAAGATTCTTGTTCTTCAAATAGTACTCTAAAGCAATGTTCTAACCAAGAAATACTCGAAAGACTGAATAGAAGTTCAGTTATAGCAATATTAATAAATATAAAAATCAACGAGGTGTATACAAGTACACGTGACTACAAAATCAAACGTTAAAGTTGATCAGACGAAAATAGAAATGTCCCCTCAAGAGAATTCACGAAAATCAGACTGGTTCTACAGCATGTATCCAGGTAACGATTCCAGTTAACTCCTGTTGACACATTAGAATTCAGTATGACAGCGTTTACTCTCAAGAGAAAAAAAAATTACCATTCTAAAAGAATGATCAAACTTCACATTCTATACTATATTTTAATACTTATAATGCAAGAGCGCATAGGCAAATTCGAATCTCACAATTGTCGAACACTAAGATATTGGAACGACAACCCCTCAAGCCAAAGCTTGATTTAAAAAAAAACAATTCCCTTTGAGAATAACGTAGATTTCTTCCCCTATGAAGATCTGTTCTCCACAATCAAGAAGTTCGGAATAAATTTAATGAATTTAAATTAATAAAATTATTAAGCTGAAAAATAAACAAATAATTCATAATAAAGTATTATGAAATGAGTGCACCTGATTAACCAGGCCTAAACTCGACTGAAAATGAAGTCACACATGACATGGGATAGCCATGCATCAACCTCACTCCACAATCATACTACTCAAAATGAAAAAATGAAAAAAAAAACAGATGGCAAAGTGTTTACACAGGACTATCTACTTTGCAACGCTACATGAAAAGTTGATCCTCTACCTGGCTGAAGACTCTTGAAGGCGATATGGAGCGTGAAGATGCCCACCATCTGATTCCACCATGGTATAGCAAGGCTACACGGTTCCGTTCCAATTTCCAATGAACGCACTGGGAATTCCAATTTACTCCAATGTCCCAAGTCCACCGATAGTAAACGAACTGCTTCCTCATCTATACATGCATTTAAATCACGTGAAAAGAGACTGATTCCTCTAACTGAATATTGCCCGCATACAATGCCAGGCACTCTGACGATTGAAGTTCTCATTCGACACTGAACTTTAAGTATATCGGCCTTAATACGTCGCAACACAATGTATAACCACGAACTAGCACCACCGTGAACTCATAATAGCTTGACACTTCTTCCAGCCGAAACAACATTGCGATACGAGTCCTTGCTTAGGCGTGTATTCGTCTGAGTTTAAACATGCTCTGCTTGTCACGCACCTGCGTCAGCCTGCAGGAGACAACTGGCACGCTGTCGCTAGTGCGCAAGACGAGACGATCTCTCTGAGACAGGTCGATATATTAAATCTATATTCTTGATGTTACAAATGCTATTATCATTAAAGCAGAACCGCACTGTCTCTCTCTGCTGTAATATCGAACTCCAATATACACATGACATCATAACTGTGCCTTATTTCCAAATAATATTCAAATGTAAATGTCAATCTCCCCACTACTGCAAGCTCAAGGACACCTGCGCATCCTCGCGGCCTACAAGCGAAACACTCTTCCGAAGGTTGTTGATGAGACATCAGCTGAGCCGAAAGATCACATGGCTATTTGCGCTCTCCAAACTAGGTCAAAACCTGACGTTTGCGGCAGCGGTTTGCATAAGAAAATGTACCGTAAATCAGGCCAAATAAAAGAAAACGGTACAGTACCTTTGCTCGCTGTGTCGTATTGTGTGCAACCCAGAGGAAGGTCGTTGTTATAAATAGCAATATCGTTGCCACTCAAAGTCTCTTTTTAATTGTATTATCCTTGCGTGTTTTGTCGATCAGCAACGTTGCTAAAGGATAATGGTAGTCGGCAGATAAACTCTTAGAATCCCAGCTTCATAATAATATATGCATTTGAATAGGGCAACAAGGAATACCAAAAACAATACATAATAAATATCATCTAAGAATCTATATGTCCATCCACACTTAAATAAGAACTACTCAAAGCAGTGCAGAGACACCTTAGGGCCGTAAGACAAACTAACGCTATTCAGACCAGCATATCACCCAGATTGACCAAATCTGGAGGTGAGAACCACATTCCAAAAGGACCCAGGTTCTATGTGATGACGAAATTTGACGACAAAAATTGGAAAATTACTATCAAATCATCTCTGAAGCTATATTTACCAAGACTCTTCTTCTTCAGATGAATTCAATATTGAAACACTCGTACACGATAAGCAAAGGGCCACAATGAAGGGAATGGAGAGGGCTGTTCGAACTTTTCAAGTAGATAGTGTTACTCGTCTTGTTCCAAATAGTAAGTAGGCCATACATAAAATTCAGTTCAGATTGGTGAAATGGTCTAGATTTGTGCCAAAGGGCCTAAATGAAAGGAATGGAGAGAGCTATCTAAAATTATTGTTGCCAAAAACCTTCCTTGGGGTGTGCACTACAACCCTAAAAAATTTCAATGCAATGAGTTAAACGGTATCGGAGTCCATTAATCTCGGACAGATATACATTTCCATATTTAGCCTATTTTTATTTATGAAAAAAAAAAATAGGCTTCTGAGATCACATTTTGTCGGTGTGTGCATGTACGTGTTTGATTCGTGAGTGTGAGTGTGTGTGTCCCCTAATAAAATCTAAACGGCTGGTGCGATTTCAGTGAAACTCGGTAAGTTCATAGCACTATTCCGGACGACCCCGACCGTGCTCTTCAAATTTTGTTACGTCTCACCAATCCAACATGGCGGTTGTGCGAAATACTTCACCAGCATTCAATATCTCCGAAACTGTTACCGATATCGCCCTGGAATTTTGTACGGTGATAAAGGAAACTACTAGAAGTTCACCTATGTGACTTTTGAAAACTTGGTAACTACAAAACTCACATGGCAGCCAAGCGAATTTGGGACTTTTAAATAGACGTTTCTCACGATTTAACCAACCAAACGCAATGAAACTTGGTACATTATATGTTCAAACATACTGTAATGCACCGACAGCTAACATCGTTCAATTGTTTACATAACCTCAAGATGGCGGCTGTGCGAAATATTTCACCGCCATTCTAAACCTCTTAAACTATTACCGGTATCACCCTAAAATTTTGTACGGAGATAAAGGGCACTACTGGAAGTTCACCTATGAGACTTTCAAAAACCGGTTAACTACAAAACGAACATGGCGGCCAAGCGAATTTGAAACATTTAAATAGACTTTTCTCGCGATTTAATGATCCAAACGCAATGAAAGTTGGTACAGAAAATGTTTATACACATTGTAATGCACTGGTATCTAATTTAGTTCAATTGTTTACATAACTTCAAGATGGCGGCTGTGCCAATTTTAACATTAAGTTTTTATTTCTTGTGTCGTAATCATGCGATGGAAGTGAAAGTTTGAATAATGAATAATTTTCCTTTAAATGTACATGACTCTATGGCCTATACATATAACAATCCAACATGGCGACCATCCGAAATATTTAGACGGTTCTCAATATCTACGAATCTATTACAGCAATCAATCTGAGTGTTTTATGTTCATAGGGTCTATGAACATAAGTTCACCTATAGGATTTTCAGTAACCAAGTGATCACAAATCCAATATGGCGGTGACGTGAGGTATAAATATTCACATGGACGTTTCTCGCAATGTAACCATCCGAGAGCAGTGAAACTTGGTACACTAAATCCTAATACAAATGTCAGTCCACTGGCATCTATATTATTCAATTGTTTCCATAACCACAAGGTGACAGCTATGCAAAATTATGAAATCTCGTTTTTAATTCTTGTGTCCTAATCATGCGCTTGAAATTTGAATATTACACGTACACAATTATATTCATGTAACAGTACATAACTTTAAAACCTACATATATAACAAGTAGTTCCGTAAAGAACTATACAGCCTATTTTCATATAACCTGCTCATGTTAATTGCTTCTATCAAGATACAAAATTTCAGTTTAATTGCTGTAACAGATTCGTAGATATTGAGAACCGTCTAAATATTTCAGATGGTCGCCAGGTTGGAATTTTATGTTTGTACTATTACATTATGATGGAGGAGGACTGTGATGGCAGTAAGAAAGTGTTGTATGGAATGATAAAGGCAAAGAGAAGAGATACAGGAAAAATGTCAGAATGGTGGACAGGAATGGAAATGAGGTCGAAAATATGGACGAAGTAGGGGTTATCTGGAGAGAATACTTCAAGGAACTCCTAAATACAACTAAAACCAGCGTAGTGGACATTGTGGAGGAAGACAGTGACCAAGAAATTTCAGAGAAGGAATTGACATGGAAAGAAGTGGGGGAAGCATTAAAGAAGATGAAAGGGGGAAAGGCACCGGGAATAGACGAAGTGAGTGTGGAGATGGTGAGAGCAGCAGGTGTGATAGGAACACAGTGGCTCTTTCGAGTAATGAAAGTGATATGGAGGGAAAAGAAAATACCAGAGGACTGGAAAAGAGGGATAATAATACCCATATTTAAAAAGGGAAGTAGGAAGGAATGCAAGAACTACAGGGGAATTACATTCATGTGCCACTGCGCCAAAATATTTGAGAAGGTACTGGAGAGAAGAATTCGGACGGAAGTTGAAGATGGGCTGAGGGAAGAACAGTATGGATTCAGGCCAGGAAGGTCAACAGTTGACCTCATCTTTGCAGTAAGACAGCTACAAGAACACCATTATGAATATGGGAAAGATCTGGTGATGACCTTCTTGGATATTGAGAAAGCATATGATAGTATTAATAGAAACAAGGTATGGGAAGCAATGAGAGCAAAAGCAGTGAACAAGGAGACAGTGGCCAGAGTGAAAGCAATGTACGAGGGAAGCAAAAGCTGTGTAAAGGTGGGAAGAGAGAGAACGGAATGGTTTCAACTGGAGAGTGGTCTGAAACAGGGAAGTGCCTTCTCACCCTTGTTATTTATAGTGGTGATGGATGAAATCATACGAAAAGTGGTAAATAGCATTGGGGAAAGGAAAATGAAGGCAATGTTGTTTGCTGATGACTTTCTGGTATGGGGAGAGGATGAGGAAGAAGTACAAGAGCAATTAGATGAGTGGGAGAAGGTAGTGTTATCATATGGGATGAAGTTCTCAGCACAAAAGAGTGAAGTGGTCATCACAACAAGGAAGGAGAACAGACTGGATATAGGCATATCACTTGGAGGACAGCAGTTGCAGAAAGTAGAATGCTTCAAGTACTTGGGAAGCATAATTGAAGAAAAGGGAGGCAATAGGATGGAAATAAATGAAAGGGGAAGGTGCGCAGATGGATTTTTCAAGAGTGTTAGGGGGATGTTATGGAATAAAGATGTACCACAAAAATGTAAAGGAATCATCTACAAGACCTTCTTTGTGCCAATTTTGACATATGGTTCAGAAACATGGGTGATGAAGGAAAGGGACAAGAATAAAATACGAGCAGTGGAGATGAAGTTCCAGAGGAGTAGGGTAGGAGTGACAAGAATGGACAGAGTAAGGAATGAGAGAGTCAGAGAGATGGTAAGAGAGGAACCATTGCAAAATAGAATAGAGCGATCTAGGCTACAATGGTATGGACATGTGAGGAGGATGCAAGAGGAGAGGATACCGAAGAAGATGTTTGGAATGGAAATGACTGGAAGGAGGCCAAGGGGAAGACCAAGGGACAGATGGACAAAAGGAGTTAAGAAGAGTGTGGAGGAAAGAGGAGTGTGCTGGGACACAGTAAATGACGAGAGATGGTGGATGGACAGGAAACGATGGAGAGGCTTATGTTCCAAGCAGACCCGACCAGCGGTTGGAAACTGCTCAAGATGATGATGATGACATTAAGATTATTGTGTACGTGTGGTATTCAAACTTCAATCGCATGATTAGAACACAAGAAGTAAAAACGAGATTTTAAAATTACTCACAGCAGCCATCTTGTGATTAAGCAAACAATTGAAATAAATTAGATGCCAGTGGATCAACATTTGTATAAGTATTTAACGTGCAACGTTTCGCGGCACTCGGATAGTTAATTCGCGAGAAACGTCCATTTAAATATTTATACTTCGCGTCGCCGCCATGTTGGATTTGTGCTCACCAGGTTACTAAAAGTCCTATAGGTGAACATTTGTTCATAGTCTCTATGAACATAAAAAAATCAGTTTGATTGCTGTAAATGATTCATAGATATTGAGAACCGTCTAAATATTTCGGAAACTCGCCATTTAGGATTGTTATATGTATAGGCCATAGTTATGTACCATTCAAGGACAATTATTGCCTAGGTTCATTATTCAAACTTTCACTTCGATTGCATGATTACGACACAAGAAATAAAAACTTTATTTTAAAATTTCGCTCAGCCGCCATCTTGAGGTTATGTAAACAATTGAATTAAATTAGATGGCAGTGCATTACAATCTGCAAAATCATTTACTGTACCACATTTCACTGCGCTCAGAGAGTTAAATCACGATAAAAGTCTATTACAATATTTCAAATTCGCTTGGTCGCCATGTTCGTTTTGTACTTTACAGGTTTATGAAATATACATAGGTAAACTTGTATCAGTACCCTTTATCACCGTACAAAATTGCATGATGATATCTGTAATAGTTTCGGAGATATAGAATGTCAGTGAAATATTTCGCACAGCCGCCATTTTGAGGTTATGTAAACAATTGAACTAAATTAGACTCCAGTGCATTACAATGTTTATAAACATTTGCTGTACCAAGATTCATTACGTTTGGATAGTTAAATCGCGAGAAAAGTCTATTTAAATGTCGCAAATTCGCTTGACCACCATGTTGGTTTTGTAGTCACCAGGTTTTTGAATTTCTCATAGGTGAACTTCTAGTAGTGCCCTTTATCACCGTACACAATTTCAGGGCGATATCGGTAATAGTTTCGGAGATATTGAATGCTAGTGAAATATTTCGCACAGCCGCCATGTTGGATTGGAGAGACGTAACAAAATTTGAAGGGCACGATCGAGGTCGCCGGGAATAGTGCTATGAACTTACCGAGTTTCATTGAAATCGCTCCAGCCGTTTAGATTTTATTAGGGGGACACACACACACACACACCTCTCTCACACACACACACACACACACACGCACACACACACGGACAAAAGGTGATCTCATAAGCCTATTTTTTCAAAATTGAAAATAGGCTAAAAATCCAACAAGGCGACCATCTGCAATATTTAGTCGGTTCTCAATATCTACGAATCTATTACAGCAATCAAGCTGAAATTTTGTATGTTGATAGTGGCAGTCAACATAAGTAGGATATATGAAAATAGTCTTTAGTTCTTCACGGAACTACTTGTTGATATAAGAAGACAAAATATTTGATTATAGGAGAATACGTAGATGATTTGAGAGAGTTAGGGCAATGCAAGTTTATGAGTAAACCAATTGTTATTAAGTGCGATAATCAAGGTTCGATATTTCTGAGTGAAAATGGTTTGGATTCAGAGCGATCCAAACACATAGATGTAAAGTTGTGATTTTACAGCACTATGTTAAGAGTGGGATGATTCTGTTCAAGTTGCTTGGTATGTCTGATTAGTAGTTTGAATGTCTTGTTCTTCTGTGTATTGGTGTGCAGTTTGAGCACTGAAATGACTGCCAAAGGGGAGGTGTTGTTAATGCTGCTAGTTGTCAGCAACTTCAGTGTTTTGTTGTTCTTTTCCTTTTACTTATGGTGATTGGCCCGTTGGTGCGACTGTGGCGCTACCATACGTTCTTGATCGGCGATGCGTTGTAACAATGTGAGTGTTTCAGTGTCTTCTTCTTCTTCTTCCTAGCGTTGTCCCGCTGGTGCAGGGTCCACTTTTTTAGTCATTGACCTCCATTTTGTCCCGTTTCGTGCGTCAGCTGGATTTAGGCCGGTAATTATTTAGCCTATTTTCGATTTTTGAAAAAAAAATGAAAGTACACCTATGAGATCTACACAAAGCGAAAAATTGTGTGTCTGTGTGTGTGTGTACTCTGAATGGCTGTCCCCCCTTATCAATTCAAACACGGTGAACCCGAATTGAACGAAATTTGATACAGAGGTAGCACTAGCAAAGGGCAGCTCAGTGTCATATTTTATATCGCCGCCATCTTTACCAAAACTGAATGGCGGCCACTCAAACGTTCAAAACATGTAATCAAATAACGACTAAACGAATCATCCGATCTCTACCAAATTTGGTAACAACATACCTTCATATAGAACGCGGCTTGTGACCAAACTACAAGGTCATCCGCCGTACCATTTCTGGATATTGGCCGTGTGAATAACGCAAACTTTATAATCCAAATCATAGGGCCCACCAGTTCCGATTAACGAACAAAGAATCGTTTTAACTGTTCTAAAGGATGAGGCACGTTCGAAATTAAAAGTTTACTTTGTGATACTATAGTGCAGAACTGATTTCAAAAAGCTGAGCCGTCTCAGTTACAAGGCAAGATGGCAGCTGTTATCCTGTGCCTGACTTATATTTCACTAGTTTGAGTATTGCATGCAATAAAGCGTACTGATACAAAATAAATATAGTTTGTGTGAAATTCTTTATATATTAATAATATACTCCACTGATGAAATCGGTTAGTATAAATCATTATTTGCTAACACGTTATATGTAACTCACTTTATATCGAACAATGTTCGTTGGCACGTTTGGCTGCGTGGTAGAGCATTGGTCTATCACTCGTCTAAGATTCAAACCCCATCAGAGTTAGGGTTTTTTGCTTGAAATTTTTAATATTTATTGTTTTGTAATGACTCAGACGTTTTAAAATTAAGCGTTATATTATGCATATTACAATGGAAAATTTATATTTATTAAAAACAAAATTCGCCAGCGGATTTTCACGAGACATCTAACAGCAAAAAAGTGAATTATCATTCCAAATGGCTGCGAACTGCACGCCAGCCTACAGATTAACTTACAGATGTTATTGAAAAGTTTCTTTTTATGGCCGCTAGAATGAACTCGCCCTGATAGGATTATATTGTTCGATACTTCTCCACCAGATGTCAGTACTGGTCCACGTGGGACTCCATCGATTAGCATACCATTGGCATTCTATGCGCAACGAATTTGAAGAATGACAAGTTGATAATACGATACAGTATTACTTTTTATTTTAAAGGATTTGTAACAGCCTATTGTGCGTTATTTGAAAATGTTATTTAAACGAAACAACAAAAAGATTTCACATATTACCTGAAATCTAGCATTTGGTGGTAGTTCAGGATATTATTGCAGCCAAATAGCAATCGAAAATATCCACATAGTTGGTATACACACGTCATTGTAGGGTCATATAAATATTTGTTAATACAATTAGGGTGGTGAATGCCATGCACAGCCAGACGAGTTAACGCATGCCTCAAATTAAATTTGGATGTTGCCCACGTCCGATCGATTATGTAATACTACTACTAATAATAATGGTTTTACGTACCTTTTACCTACTGTAGCTTTTAGAGACGCCAGGGTGCCGGAATTTTGCCCCGAATGGGATCTTTAACGTGCCAGTAAATCAACTGACACGGCTCCCACGCATTCGCTCACCCTCAAATGCCAGCTGACTGCGCCAGGATACGAACCTGTAACCTAGGGTCCAGCAAGCGAGAACGTTACCCATAACATTTTTGAGATATGTCTTCTCTTTCTCTAATGATGGTAGCAGTTTTTTCCGAGATTGTGGTGTTTGGTAGAGGTAAATAGTTTCTAAGGTCTTCAACCAAGAAATGATTCTATTGATAAAACCAAAGAGTTATAACTACTCTCATACATTTAGGATAAAGTAGGCTATATGTTCTTTACTGAACATCTTGTTTTTAGCCTGTTTTCATTTATGAAAATATAGGCTTATGAGAGCACCTTTAATCCGTGTGTCTGTCTGTGGGTGCGTGTGTGTGATTCATGTCTGTTTGTGTGTATGTGTGTGTCCCCTAATAACTTCTAAACGACTGGAGCGATTTCAATGAATCTCACCATCATTCAATATCTCCGATACTATTACCGATATCACCCTGAAATTCCATACGGTAATAAAGGGAACTACTAGAAGTTCACCTATGTGCCTTTTGAAAACCTAGTAACTACAAAACCAACATGGCGGCCAAGCGAATTTGCGACTTTTAAATATACGTTTCTTGTGATTTAACCAACCACACGCAATGAAACTTGGTACAGTATATATTTATACACATTGTAATGCACCGACATCTAATTTCGTTCAATGTTCACATAACCTCAAGATGGCGGCTGTGCGAAATATTTCACCGGCATTCTATATCTCTGAAACTATTACCGGTATCACCCTGAAATTCTATACGGAGACAAAGGGCACTAATGAAAGTTCATCTATGAGACTTTAAAAAACCGGTTAACTACAAAACGAACATGGCGTCCAAGCGAATTTGAAAGATTTAAATAGACTTTTCTCGCGACTTAATGATACAAACGCAAAGAAACTTGGTACAGGAATTTTTATACACATTGTAATGCAATGGTATCTAATTTAGTTCAATTGTTTACATAATCTCAAGATGGTGACTGTGCCAATTTTAAAATTAAGTTTTTATTCCTTGTGTCGTAATCATGCGATCGAAGTGAAAGTTTGAATAATGAATAATTTTCCTTTAAATGTACATGACTCTATGGCCTATACATATAACAATCCAACATGGCGACCATCCGAAATATTTAGACGGTTCTCAATATCTATGAATCTATTACAGCAAGCAAACTGAATGTTTTATTTGTTCATAAGGGCTATGAACGTAAGTTCACCTATAGGACTTTCAATAACCTGGTGATCACACATCCAACATGGCGGCGACGCGAAGTATAAATATTCACATGGACGTCGCAATTTAACCATCCGAGTGCAGTGAAACTTGGTACAGTAATTCCTTATTCAAATGTTAATCCACTGGCATCTAAATTATTTCAATTGTTTCCATAACCACAATATGGAGCTGTGCGAAATTTTGAAATCTCGTTTTTAGCCTACTTTGCACATTTTGCAAAAATGAGGAAAAAGTAGACTTATGAGATCGGGCAAATGTGTGTCTGTCTGTATGTCTGTCAGTCCTTCTGTCTGTCTGCCTGTCTGTCTGTCCTTCTGTCTGTCTGGCTGGCTGTGTGTATGTCTCCCCCTATCAACTCCGAAACCGCTGCAGCAATCGAAACAAAATTTGGTAGGAGTAAAGATCTATACCTGAATATCTCTCGGCCATATTTGAAAATGATGTCAGTGCTACCAACAGCTGAAAAATCGCAATTGAAATTTGAGCTCCATGTTGGATATCTTGGGAGGTATGAATGGGAGCTATTTCACAATTGGCACACGTATTGATAATAATATAGCAGTTTAATTTCCAGGAGGTCATACATGGCAGTGTTGCCAAAATGATTATAAGCCTGCTGATAGGTCCAAATTTTAAATGCATATAACTTCTACACTATCAATTGGATTTCAACCAAATTTCGTATGTGCTATGTGTAGATAAACAGATATGACTGAGCATATTCTTAAGATCCACCACGGCTGCCAACTGTTAATAAATGCTTTCAATTTTTAAAAATCCAAATGCCCATATATCAGAAAGTATGGAAGCCGACAGCTTTAAACTATTCACACGTATAGTGCCTGGCATTCCTGATTAATTTGGAGTAACTAATATAGGCCTACGCCAGTGCTGCCAACATGATTCTAAGCCTGCTGATAGGTCCTATTTTAAAATGCATGTAACTTCTATACTAACAAATGGATTTCATTCAAAATTGACACCGTAATAGATCATATTATTTCAGATTATTTCTGACCAATACCAGTATGTAATTGTTGCCAACATGATTTTACGCGCGCTGTTAGATCCAATGTTTAACTGCATGTAACGTCAATGCTATCCATTGGACTTCAACCAAATTTTGTATTCTGTACCTTAAGAGATGGAACTAAGAATGTATTCAGTCACCAGGGCTGCCAATTTTATTTCTCTATTAGGCTACATTATGCCAGGTATACAGTATTTCGAACTAATTAGAAATTTCGATTTTACCAACTTAATTTCGATATTGATCCATATAGATTAATCACTGGCATGAATCTTAATTTTTAAGAAAAGTAGGCTCTTTAGTTCTTCACGGAACGTCTTGTTACTTCTTGTGTCTTAATCATGCGATTGAAATATGAATAGGCCTACTATACGTACACTATAATCTTCATGTAACAGTAGGCTACATAACTCTAAGACCTACATATATAAACTTCCTACATGGCGACCATCCGCAATATTTAGTCGGTTTTCAATATCTACGAATCTATTACAGCAATCAAACTGAAATTTTGTATGTTGATAGTGGCAATTAACATATGTAGGATATGTGAAAATAGGCTTTAGTTCTTCACGGAACTACTAGTTTAATCACCACTTATTGTGTTTTGCCAACGCTGCTTCGGTCGTCTTCTGGGGCCTTCGACCACAAAATGAAGGAAAGAGTTAGTAACAGTAGGCCTATCAGATTCAGCACGTAGGGCATGGCCATACCATCGGAACCGTTTCTCTCTCATTTTGTCCACAATCGAGGCGACACCCATTTGCTCCCGAATTGTGTTGTTTCTGACATGGTCAATAAGGTAGATGCCCATGTAGGATGGTCGACATTCAACTCCATACAACGCAACTGGCCGTACCACTGTCCGATATATTTTGGATATGATCCGAAGTGGCATTTTCTTGTCTCAAAGCACACTCGTGAGCTCCTTCCACCGCAACCAGGTTGCGTTTACCCTGGCTCTTACTTCATCATTGAAGTTGCCATCACCGTGCAGACGAGATCCAAGGTAGCTGAAGAATTCTGCCTTAACTAGGTTTTGTCCAGCGATTTGAATGGTACCGTCGCTTGGATTTAACTCCAAATACTCCGTCTTCTTCACATTCAGACAGAGGCCAAACTGGGAGAAGCGGTTATTCCAGTCTCCACCTTGACATTGGAGTTTTTCTCGGTTGAGATCTGCAACCATTATATCATCTGCATACAGAAGGGTCCAAGGAACATTCGGTTGCAGGTCACGAGTGATGGTGTCCATCACAAGAACAAAAAGAGACGGTGATAGTGCTGAGCCTTGTTGGACGCCGACATTTAAAGGAAAGTTTTCCGAGGTGCCAACAGCACAACGTACTCTACTGCTGGTATTCGTGTCCAATATCTTGACCACATTTACAAATGACTCTGGAACACCTTGCGGAGCGCTTACCAAATCAACTCATGAGGAACACGATCAAACTAATACCTTTTCAAGGTCAAGAAAGGCAATATGCAGAGGCTTTCTTTTCTCATGGTGCTTCTCCATGAGTAATCTCGCTGCGAAGATAGCATCAGCGGTTCCAGCCACCTTGACAAACCCGCAGTGGTTGGAGATTATTTCGCTGATGGCACGTAGGCGTCGATCAAGAATTCTCTCAAAGACCTGTATTGTATGTGAGAGATGACGTACTGGGCGATAGTTAGAACATTCCGCTGGGCCTGGTTGGTTCTTAAGCTTAGGGGCTGTGACAACGCGGTCATGTAGCCCCGTGTACTTTGGGTGTGTGTAGAATCTGTCTGATAACCAGCGTTAATTGTGATGGCTGTATTAGTGGGTGTTATCTGGTTTTAGTCTACTTTTCACATTTTTCAAAAATGAGGAAAAAGTAGACTTATGAGATCGATCCGGGAAAATGTCTGTCTGTCTGTCCCTCTGTCTGTCTGTCTGTCTGTCTATGTGTGTGTGTCCCCCTATCAAGTCCTAAACGGCTTCAACAATCGAAACCCAATTTAGTATGAGTAAAGATGTATACCGGAATATCTCAGGCCCATATTTAAAATTTTGTCAGTGCTACCAACTGCTGAAAATACGCACTAGAAATTTGAGCTCCATGTTGGATATCTTGGAAGGTATGCATGGGAGCTATTCCAAAATTGGCACACATGTAGTGTACCCGATACCTAGTTTAGGCTATCGGCTACGCCAGCAGACATTAAGCCGTAGTTGAGGTTTTGGGAAGAGTTAGGAAAAGATAGCGCACCGATCGAGTCAAGAAGAATGTCAAGATGACGTAG
Source organism: Meconema thalassinum (assembly GCA_946902985.2). Taxonomy (NCBI): domain Eukaryota; kingdom Metazoa; phylum Arthropoda; class Insecta; order Orthoptera; family Tettigoniidae; genus Meconema; species Meconema thalassinum. Next base: position 436,460,236 of record OX336393.1, on the reverse strand, counting down.
GAGGTCTAGGATCAAGGAGGCACTGACGTCTGTAAGAAGATGGAATTATGGATAGAAATGTGAAGCTTTATTGAGATATGTATGGAATATGGTATTTAAACATCTTAGAAGAGGATATATAACATGCATTATATGTGGAAATAATTTTAAGGAAGTTAGATAACCCTTAAGTTATTTTATAACGGAATAGCCGAGATGATGAGGGTTCGAGGCTATAATCGTGACGAGAGAGCACTGTGGTGGGGGTGAACACCACATGTCTGCGCCAGGCAGATAGGAGTGAAGACAGTGCCAGCACATTCAGTGGAGCTCTGTCAGTCGAGCAAGTAGGGTCGAGCTCTGTAGCGCAAGCCAGACGCACGGTGAAGGTCGCGTAGCGTACCGAAACTGTCACGGCAGAGTGTAGGCGACAGTTTCAGCATCGCCGGGCAGCGAACGCCAAGCAGGTCATTGATCCAGGCGGGCTTGCCGAGCAAGCAATCACAGACGGCCGGGATATGTTAGGACAGCACTGCAAGTAGTTGGAGACTTTATTACAAGCTACATTTCAACGCAGTTTGAACACAGTTCTTCTGAATAACATTATGACTATGCTTTTCCATAACGCATTCAAAGTTACTTTAACAATTTCAAGCAAGCGGAATGTTGTTAGCATAGGCACTGATGAACATTAGATCGTGCATTAATGAAATTTATTTCTTATGCAGTTTCATGAATTACCAAATACAGACAACTACAGGGTGTTTCATAAACTTGGACACTCTCATGTAAAATTTTATTTTACGAAAGTGAGACTTAGCAGTTGTTGGAGATTGATCTTTCAATACTCAAACTGAACATTTAATGGAACAGTGGCGTAACTTAGAAGAGGAATAGGGGGTCCGCTGTTTCCATGAACTTTTTCGAGAGGAGTTGGACAATATCCGCTATGGGTAATCAGAAGTTCAACATGTCAGAGTAGACGCAGATAGAGACAAGATGGCACCGCAGAGCGATGGATTCGATTCCTGACGAGAGGAGGTCCACCAGCTGATTCACTTGGGATTTCGAAGGCAATCGTCATTTCATGGATGGAATGATATTCACGCCGATCTTTCGAGAAATTCATTATGTAGGGAAAATCGACGATCTTGGAAATTTAATAACAGCTGATTATGAAAGGTACTGTAAGAGTTATAACTACCTGATACGATTATTTTCATGAATACTGGGCACACATGTATATTTTTCTAATAGGAGTGATACGATTATTTAGACATGGTTTGACTTTATATACTTCGAATTTGCTAGAATATGGAGTGACCATATGATATGGCAGGCATCATTATTTGAAATTCTCACCATTGGTTGGCTTTATTAAGCAGATGTTTGGTCTTTTAGACATTTTTCCAGCTAGGATATTTTTCATAAATAGTTTTTTTTGTGTAACGAGTATTTCGAACTCGTAATCTGCAATTGATTATCTAAAATTACTTCGTCAGTTCATTGCATACTAGCGAGTGTGTATTATTCATCAGTAGGGATTTTTTCCATTGGATTGTTTGGAGATATTAAGAAATTATTCACTTTAGTGAATGAACATCGCTTTTATATGACAACTAGAAACTTGTTGATTCCTATCTGGTACATTCACTCATATAGTCTACGAGATGGGGTCTTTCGTATTTATACGATTGTATGGTGGCTACTCATCTTACCCATCGTTCAGGGCAATATCATCTAAGTCGACGGGGCGAGGTCTTTCGTATTTATACGACTGTACGGTGGTTACACATCTTACTCGCCATTGAGGGACTCATTTTTATCATCCGAGTGTACATGAGATTGTAGGTGAATCAAACAAGGAACTACTAGTCACATATCAGTCGAAATTTTGTTAAATAAAGTAACGATAAATGTCAGCAGGATTACGTTTAGTAATTCTTGTTTGCCAATCCAATATTTTGTTGCTATACTCTTTTGAGAGTAATTTCAGTTTAACAGCTGTTACAGCTGATGCTTTTGATGAGTTTTATAATTGTGTTTGATACCTTTGAGAAGGATTTAAAGTAATTGAATCTTGTAAGATGAATCATTAATGGTCAGATTTATTTTAAGGCAGATCAGTATTGCAGATTTTGATATGAGAGATTATAGCACATTGGTGTTTTTCTGCGATGTGAGTTATGAAAATTGTAAGAGAATTTATGCTATTTGAAAGCAGATCTTAAATTACTGAGGTAATATATTTTTCCATTTGTTTAAGAAGTTGTCTAGATGTGATCAGAGTAATTACAGTTATTGGAGATTGTGTGCGTTGATAATTTGAAGCCAGTTATATATTTTTTGTAGATCATGCAACATGGTTAAGTGAAGTTTGTGATAGGCATTTTGTGGAAGTTGCCAAGTGATAGTAGCAATGTTGCTAATGTATTTTGAAGCAGACATGAGGTCGTCGTACCCAGTCTAGCGTAATTGTTGAGATTCATGCTGTATGTGCTGAATATTTATGGAGTTTTGTGGAATAATTGTTGTATTCAAATGTGATATTTGAAGTATTGAGGAAATGTAATGTCGTTGTGGATAGTTAGATCCAACGTGATGTCGTGGAGGCAATAATATTTTTTGGCATGATAAATTAAATACGAGATATAACTTGGAAGTGATAAAACTGTAAGACAACGTTCTATAAACCATATTAAACAATTTGTTAGGAAATTAAACAAATAAATAAAGTTGATAATACAAGATTTTCTGAAAATAATAATTAATGAAATAATAATCTGAGATTTAAGCATATTAACGATCTGACCTAATGAAATAAAAATCAGAATGACTAGATGAAATAATGAAAATCTAAATAACCAGAAGATTAAAATTTAAATAAATTGATAAATTAAATTTTGGAATACATGGATGAATTAAAGATTGGTAAAATAAACTGATTTAAATAAATTAATAGACGATTGTAATGATGATGAATAACTGAATTAGAAGGCGATAATTAACTAAAGAAGCTGAAGATTAAGGAATTTATATGGAATTAAATAAATTTAATTGAGATATAATTTGAAGGAATTGCAACTTGAGTTGAGCATTTAAATGATGTAATGGTGATGAATTAAGGATTCTGACAGGAATATGTAGAATTTTGAAGTGAGAATTAATGTGAGAAATATTTAATTTTGATGATGACGATAACGATGACCAATGAGCCATGAATTTTCTGTAATTCACAGATAAGTAATTGTGAATGACAATGTAAATAGTGTAAATTAATTATTCGATGTTTAGGAGCATTTGACTAACATGTTCAACATTTAAATTATGCCATGCAAACCATAAATTACGTGATGTCTAATATATGTGATTATAATATGTGTATGTTTAGACAGATTAATATTTTTTTTCAAATCCACATTTATGATGTTAAATTAAAGAGAAATTAGGTCTCAGGTTTCACAAATGTCGGTGACGAAAGACATAGTGCTACAGTGATCCTGAGAACCCAAGAGAACTTTAGAGATTTTTCTGTTCTATGTGGATGAAATAATTTTGGATTAGAAAAGAGATGGTTCGATTTTTGGACAATGACAATTTAACGTTGGCATTCGACCATACTCTCAGGTAGGAGGTTTATTTAAAATGTCTGTCTGACTATCAAAGTAAAATAAATTTGTTTTTATCTTAGTTGTGATCTGATGATGGTGTGATGTTCCTTTTTCTTTCCTTGTCTTGAGTAAGGCTTATCCGCAAAGGAAGTGGTTTGCTAGGAATTCAGTTGATGGCGCCCATTTATATTTGCATTATTTCTATTAAACTTAAGCCCGTAACGACCCTAGAGATATTTTGTCTCGTGATACCCACTGCTTTTTCGATAACTCAGCTGAATTTCCGACACATTCCTTATTTGACTAGAGGTTCATTTAACTCCGCTCTGTCCCGGAACTCCAGGAATGCGATGTTATAGCAGATGGGTCATCGCATCCCCAGGACGAACGGGTACAGTAGATAATACAATTTCAGTTTAATTTCCAGGAGGCCCTACATGACAGTGTTGCCAAAATAATTTTGAGCCATCTGATAGGTCAAATTTTTAAATGCATAGGCTATAACTTCTAAACTATCAATTGGATTTCAACCAAATTTTGTATGTAATATGTGTACATAAACAGATATGACTGAGCGTATTCTCAAGAGCCACCAGAGCTGCCAACTGTTAATAATTGATCTCTCTATTTTTGTATCCAAATGCCAATATATCAGAAAGTATGCAAGCCGACAGCTTAAACTATGCACACATTTAGTACCTGACATTTTAGATTAATTTGGAGTAACTTATATACGTTAGTCCTACCAACATGATTCTAAGCCTGCTAATAGGACCAATTTTTAAATACATGTAACTTCTTTACTATCAGTTGGATTTCAACCAAATTTCGTATGTGGTATGTGTAACATAACAGATATGACTATAAGTATTCTTAAGAACAGTCAGGGCAGCCAACTGTTAATAAACGCTGTCTATATTTTTTACCCTAATGTCAATATATCAGAAAGTATGCCAGCCAACAGATCTATACTTTTCACACGTATAGCACCTAACAGTCTAGATTAATTTGGAGTAATTAATATAAGTCAGTGCTGCCAACATTATTCTATGCCTGCTGATATGACCAATTTTAAAATACATGTAACTTCTATATTAACAAATGGATTTCATCCAAGATTGGCACAAGAAGATATCATAATATTTCAGTTTATTTCTGACCAGCACACACATGACATTGTTGCCAACATGCTTTTACGCGTGCTGATAGATCCAATGTCTAACTGCATGTAACGTCCATTGGACTTCAACCAAATTTTGTATTCTGTACTTTAAGAGCTGGAACTAAGAATATATTCAATCACCAGGGCTGCCAACTGTAGTGCTCTATAAGGCTACATTATACCAGGTATATTTCGAACTAATTGGACATTTCGATATTACCAACTTAATTTCGTCATTATTCTGGATAGGTTCATATACTGTAGATAAATCATTGGCATGAATTTTAATTTTAAGAAAAGTAGGCTCTTTAGTTCGTCACGGAACTTCTTGTTTAATTTAAGTACAGACTGCAACTTAGAACTTTTCAAATAGTTCTTAGTTTTGCCGCCAAGCGCCACCGTCAACGACTACTAGGCCAAGTTCAGAACTTAGCTACTAGACGCCACCACAATCGGCTCTTGGCAACGAACGTAGAAACCTAAGAGCGTTGTTTACATTCTTAACCTATCCAATTTAGCTTCACACAGGTGTAATTAGTGGAAGGTTTTTAACCTGCCATAAATCTATGACATGGGACCGCGGGCTTTACTTCCCCTCCGAAGGAAGGCATACTGAGGGATTTTTAACGCTCTTAAAATATACGACAGCTTCGGTCGGGTTTGAACCCGCTATCTTGGGCATAGAAGCTCAGCATGCTACCAACTATGCCACCGAAGCCGCTGGGTCTCCTTTGTTCTTTAAAATCAGCACTGTCAGTGTCTATTCAAATAAATTCAAATAAATTAATATTCGGCCTTTATTCCACTCTCTAACCTAACTACACCACGGCCAACGAGAAAGACAGGCCATGGCGCGTAATCCTAATCTTTTTGTGACGTAGGCAATGTAGTGCTTGATGGTGCTTGTACGTTTATGTCGAGAGGAATTCATGAGCAGCAGAAATGTGATATTTTATTTCAATCTTCTTGAAGTGGACCCAGTTTAGATGTTCCGTGTGTTATCAAGCACGATAAATTATACTTTATATGTTTACAAAACTACGCCAGCTATAGATAACCTATTTACATGTTGAAGTTACTCGTAACAAAAATCCACTCGAACTAGGATTCAAGGATTTGTTGCGTCTTTAATAGCTGCAACGAGTACAGTAAGTTGAGTTGTAGAACCTGTGACCTTCGTTGTAAGTAACGTATATGGACATGAGCAGTGACATGAGTATAATTAGATCACAGAAACTTGCCGTGAAAGCATTACTTAGTTATTGTTGTTTTAAGGGGCGCAACAGAAATGAATACGTTTCTAGAAGAGATCTGTGGAATACACTCGCCACCGACTAACGACTCATGTCAATACCTTCTATGAAGACAAGTGGTAAATGAATACCAGCATTTATACAGATTCAATGATGAAGACAAAATGACTACCACACCGGCAGTAAGACGGAGAATATTGGATATTTTGTTCGTGAATATCTTTCTATTACAAAAGCGTTTGATACATTTATGTATATCGTTCAACTATAAGAGGTATAGCCTACATGCATAGCCTACATTGTCCGGCACTATTCATCGCTTTTCATAACCTTCCTGAACACTTTGTAACCGTCAAGTAATTCCACATAATTAACATCTAACCGCCAGCGAAAGGTAACATACTCCTGAAAAGTATTACCTTGTGATCAACTACAACGATTACTTAGAGTAATGAATAAATAAATAAGTAAATTGTGGCTAAGTATTGGACTTCGTAAGATTGATCAGTGTAAGACTTGAGTTGTAATTACCATGTATGTTTTGCCAGAAGCCATGGTTGTGTTGGGTCAATGCTTTTTACAGCGTGTTTTCTGATATGATATGGGTTAAGTAATCTGTAATTTCAGCATCTTGTAGACAATACGGTTTATGTTCCCGTCATACATAACCCTACCGAAAATGGTGCAACAGCACAAGACCGACTACAATACTCAGACCGTAACATCAAATCCAAGATGGCGGAAATCGTAGGGGAACAGCTGTAGCGACTGGCGGGCATGGCGCCATCGAAATAGCGGCAAATTCGAAGATAAACATTCGCATAATTGATTAAATTCTACCAGAAATTACAGGTTTTTATGCAATAAGGCACAAATTCAATATGAACCCCTGACGTACTTCGCTACAAGCAACGCGAACATACAGTAGCTAAAAATACAGACATAAATAAAGCAGAGGTAAGACATAATGTTAAAAAAATGCAAATACTTCTAAATGGAACTACAAGAATAGTAAACCAACAACAAAGTCAACCCCTGACACTGTACAGCCCATGAAGGGCCTAAGCAAATATAAAATGCAAATACAAATGGTTGTTGCTTATATTAGGGGCTACAACATCGTGGTCTTGTAGCCCCATGTATTTGTGTGTGGAATTTGTGTGATAACCTGTGTTTTTGTTATGGCTGAACTAGTGTGTTTGTAAATTGGGGATTGTAATGGGAAGGAAGCGGCCATGGCCTTAAGTTAGGAACCATCCTGGCATTCGCCTGGATTAGAAGTGGGAAAAACGTGGAAAACCACTTACAGGATGACTGAGGTGGGAATTGAACCCTCCTCTACTAAGTTGCTTCAAGAGGCTGAGTGCACCCCGTCCCAGCCCTCACTTGAGAATTAAATTTCTTGGCAGAGCTGGAGAATAAAACCCGGACCTCCGGGACGACAGCCAAGAACGCTAGGCACTACACAACGAGGTGGTCTAAAACAGAATGGTATCACTGAATGGAAGTAGAACGAGCGATAATATTGTCTATAGGCTAGTACATGAATTAGCCAAAATACCTTATCAAACGAGAAATAAATCAGGGAATGATGTTTTAATAGATGCTTCCTCCTCCTCTGTATGTAACCCACCCAGCCATCCCAAATAGCATTGCGACTCACAATTTGGCTTCAGGAGAGGAAGATGCACAATCCAGGCAATTCTAGGTCTTCAAACTGAGATTGCGTCTACCCTGTCAGTACCGAAGGGAAAGTTACAATCCATATTCATTGACTTCTCTAAAGCTTTTGACTCGATTAGCAGGAAGAAAATATTGGAAAAACTAGACAGACTATTGAGAGGTAACTTAACAGCTACACGAAACGTCTTGTCAAAAGTATTTTAGGCTCTAACAATATAGTCATTAACGATGGCATTACAACATCAAGCCCAATAGAGCAGACTACAGGCGTGCTACAAGGAGACCCATAAAGCCCTATGTTATTTATCACTGCTATGGCAGATAATATTACAGGTATATTATCAGAGAGGGTAATCTCATTTATATATGCAGATGAAATGGTGCTCGCTTCAAGTTCACAGGTCGAATTACAATCTGCCCTCGACGCTTTAGAATGATGGGCGTTACACAATGACCTTAGGTTAAACAGAAACAAGACTAAATCTATGACCTTTAGGAAAGGGGGAAAGCCAGATTTTTTTTACATTGCAGGAAAACCGCTTGAGAGTGTATCATCTTACAAGTAGTCCTACTTAGGTCCTACATTACAGTCAACTGGCAATGTTTTCACACTGCCCATCAAGGATAGACCCAGCGTCGCTACCAAAGTCATCAACGACATAAAACATTTGACTAAGCTATCTATAAAAACAGCCTTAAAACTTTTGCGGTTAAAAGTTACCCGTATTGTGACTTATGGACTGGAGAGCATTTGGACACATTTAAATATGAAGTCATCATCATCATCATCATCATCTTGTACAGTTTCCAGCCCCAGGCTGGGTCTGTTTGGAACATAAGCCTCGCCACTTAGTCCTTTCTTCCCACCACCTCTCCGCTGTCACTCTAGTCCAGTCCTCGCCTCTCTTCTTGACACATTCCTCCACTCCTTTCAGCCATCTATCTCTTGGTCTTCCCCTTGGTCGTTTCTTCTGCATCTGCATCTCATATGAAGTATTTGGAACAATATGGAGCAACTGAAGGCAACTTACATAAAGAAGGCCTTGGGTGTATCAAAGTATACACCTTCAAGACCGGTGTAAGAGGTGACTTGCGAGGTTTATAATGTAGAAGAACTCTGACTTCAAATGTTGCTACCTTCTACTCCAGGATATGTAAACCTCATGGACACACTAGGGTCAAAGGACGTTTGGTAGGATTTTTGCGCCACGGATGCTTTGATTTTTAATGATTGAAAGAGTGGGGGGTACGAGCTGAGACCATTGAACTGTAGGTACTACTGGAACAACTCCTCCCATGGTAACCCTCGCTGAAAACTGCGTTACCATTTAACTCTAGGTTGCAAGTCAGCTGATATGTCGTGATTATTTTCATATATTTGATCGTACGTACCTCTATGCAACGTTATATGTATGGTATTGTCCAATAATACGGTAGGTTTACGGTCTACTTTATTTTAGAATTGAGATTTGTAATGAAGTAGCCTATTCTGCGTTTATGGATACGTCTTACATCAAATTTTGACATAGACCTAAACAGCACATGACAAATACACGTAGGCCCTATTGTAGGTTATAAGTCATTAGTCACATAATTATAACCTACGCTTATATTACCGATTTCCATGGAAACGCCCAGATGTAGGCCTATTAAAGAAATGGGTTATAGCTGTGAACACTTTTATAAACATGCTACTTGTTTCATTCAAATAGAAACAAACCACTGCTTAAAGATGATGCGATGCGGTACCTGCAATTTGCAATTTCCCACAGCATCGGCTTCAGCCACCTAAGAAAAGACCGAGAGTTATTGAACGACAAGTATCCTAATATTTACTGTTACTTTCTTCATCAGCATAGGCATAAAATTTCACATTTTCCAGTATACTTTTATGATGTCAGTCTTGGAGACGATAAAAATAATTCGGCTTAAGGGATCTTCCCTTCAGGACCTGTTCGTTTGCTGTATGACTTATGTGAGGTCTAAGTTTCGACCTGCTTTGAAGAAAAAGAAGCTTGTAGTTTTACGTGACCGTTAATCTTGTGATCATGAGCCAAGGGACCTCCATTTTACGTGGAATCCGAACCACAGGACATGGAATTTCACTTCAAAAATCTCACTTGCAATGACCGTGAATCAAACCTGGTCCACCTTGGTGAGAGGCGAATAGCTTGACCACTGCGCCACCACGCCCCATTACTTTGAAGAATACTGAACATGTGGGTGTTTTGTATAAATAAAGTAGGCTATGTATTTTTGTTCACTAAGAATCTATTTAACTTAATTCTTTAGTTGTAGGCTTATGCATATTCACACACATATGAATGCTGCCTTTGAGTTAATAAAAATGTTGAATACCAATTAACATTTTTTTTCTTTATTCTTATTAGTCATTCCCAGCCTAACCTTATTTTTATTTTAATGTACGTGCGGCTTGTATTTTTTGCCAGTAGGCCTATAGTTATTGTGTATGCTGCCTTTGATCTAAGGATAAAATGATGAACAATCAGGCTGCAATATAATATTTTATGTTGGCGTATATTCCTAGCCATTTTAAGTATCAAATTACTACATGATGTTTTGAAATATGTATTTCGGCGTTAAGTCCCGTTTAGTTTACCGTTCGCCTAAATGTTCAAAAGTACCTCTTTTACTTGTATCTCCTCGTACGTACATCATCCTTTCGTTCGTATACGTCAAATTCTCCTCCTTGACATGCACTACCAGGAGTAACTAGTCGCACCAACAAACCGCACTTTTCTCCCATACAGTCGGCATTCCAGTTCAATGGCTGAGACATATTCTCACGCGCGTTGTCATACAGGGTTTCCGTTGTAAACTGTGTCGCACCAAAACGTTCCATCATCCGTGTGACGAATGTTTGTGTGAGCGCTGTGGAGAACAATGAGGAAGATCCCACGCTATATTCTGCACATTAAGACATGAATCTTTGATATTCCTAGGGAATAACAATTAGTTTACTGTATGATTTTAGATTTTATTCATTATATGCATAGCCAATGGCTGCAATAATCCCTTATTATTATAGGCTACAGACGAATTTCCAGCTGTGGATGCCATTATTCACATCAACCATTATCAGAACAGTACTGCCAACCTCACCGTTTTGGTACTATGCCGCACCAACACCCGACCATTCTAACCTCAGTTTTGTACATGCACATGTAATCTAAACTGTTATACTCTATGGTTGTTCGACTACAACACAGTTTTATTATAATGGTTACAGCCTAACACGTCCAGATCAATGGTTTTGTGTCAACCTGCCCCAATAGCTGCGAGCGGTCAAAGCGGCAACTGCACCAGACCATTCTTACCTTCGATTTGTCCAATCCAATGTTTTTTGACAATGGTTACAGCCTAACGCGTTCCGATGACTGCCTTTTTTTTAACTACAGTGATCTGCTAATAGATGTTGTCTCCTCGGCTGTCTATAACCCACCCACCATCCCCATTTATAACACGACTTAGGCCTATATAGTGAAATTTCAGTTGTGTCGGCCATTGTAGGCGTGGCTTATTTGACAAGTTGAAATAAGATATTGCCAACCCTACGTATACCGTAAACACGGTCGTGTGTTGTTTGTTTTGAGCGGAGAGAGCTATTAGAGCGCACTCGCTTCTATCTGTTTGTATAGGATATGGGCAACCTGAACTACCTCCAACAGATGGCACACAGGCACTATCATTTTGTTCTTTATTTCAAATAGCATTTGCCAATAACACACAATTGACTGTTACAAACTCTTTAAAATGAAAACTTACTGTATTATCAACTTGTCATTCTTCAAATTCGATGTGTATAGAATTCCAACGGAAGGCAAATCAGTTGGTTCTTGAAGGCTTTATATATAAAAACCTAACCTAGTAGCTGACATAAATCCTATCTTATTAGGTAATGTTTTACATACAAAAACAAACCTAACCTAACGCCAGAGACCCCCTTGCCTGTGGTACTAACAGTAATTTTCGGCCAGGCAGTAGGCCAACCTAACCTAGTAACGGACATAAATTCTATCTTATTAATGTGTTATATACAAAAACGAACCTAATCTGGGGTTAACGCCCCAGGTCCACTTGCTTTTGATACTAACAGTAATTCTATCTACATACCTGTCGCATTTTAAAATCACTGCTTCCATTAGACTGCAGTATCCAATTCAATTTGCCCACAAGCACACAAAGATTCTTGATTCACGATTGTTATAGAATACATTACACTTAAAGAACTTGGCATTTTAGAACACACTGACACTCATGGTATGTCATTAAAACTACCATCATCTACTTTAACAAACAGGAGTTGTGTGGTAGGACGGTTGATTTGTGAAAATTGGCGGAATGGCCAACACCACCTACTGGAATGGCATCAGGGGGTTAGGGAATTTTCCTAACCACAACATACAACTGTTTTAACTTCGAAAATTATCCTGGAGAATATTTCTTATCCATTTCTCTTTCTTTAGGAAATTTAAAAATTGAAGTATCTGCAGCAGTATTAAATTTACAGCCGGGTTCACAGACAATAATTCTCACATTAGGTATCGCCGGAATTTATAATTATTCACAGTGCACTACACTACTTAAGGTACACTATTACAATAAATAACAGCACGAAATCACTTGAGATATGCGACATTTGAACGAAATTCTGGCAGCAGACAAACTAAAATGTTGGTTTAACAAATGTAAACAATCCCCTACGATTTCCGCCATGTTCTACGGTATCGATAGTGGCATTATGGTCTGATTTATTGTAGTCGGTCTTGAACAGCACTTCATTGCTGACGTCACGAAAGCGCACCCGGGCCAGTATTTCTCGTTGGCCGTGTAACTACACTCAATAGTGTCATAACCTCTGTTGAGCTTCAATTTAAATACTGCCGGAGAAGAGAACACCTCCGGAGAAACAAAATTAACGTGGTTTCTCCACGGACTGGCAATTTACAACCTCATTGATAATTTGGAGTATCAGATGTCATGCCGCCTACACGATTATTATCGAAGTAGAAGAGCAGGTAAGAGGTGAGTATCCTATTTCTGGTGTGCATTAACCGCGACTTGTTCTTGTTACGGTTCTTCTACATTACTTCAGGTGAACGCAATATTGTAATCCCGCCAGGAACGCTACATTTGGTCGCTCAAGGGGACCGTAAACGTAACAATACTGCCTCCCTGATTCCAACAAGAGTCACAAAGGATGTGCTGCTATCTGGATTCCGGCTGCGGAGAAGAAGAAATGACGTGCTTTCACCACAGACTGTAGGCTAGTAGAATAGTGTGTGTAGCTGTAGCCTATTAGGGACATTGAGGGGGGTAGGACTTGAAATAAGGTATTTTCTTGGCATATACCTAGTGGAAGTGTCAAAAATCCCGGAGGAAAACCACACTCAAAATTGCCACTGTAAGGGCTGGTATTCGAACCTAAGATCTCCTGATTTACCACAACTGCCCGCGCGGCCGTGGTGCATGATTGAATGAGCATCACTACACTGCAGATCGGGGAGGAGTGCATTGTAAGGATCCTGTTTATGTACACGCTGGAAGGCATTATAATACTGACCACCTCCTCAGGTGAAGTAATAACATCATAATTTTAAAGTGCGTGTTAATGAAAGTGGGGATTGAGAAGCCCAGGCGGTAGTGGCTCTGAAACAACACTACCACTTTCACCACCTGAAAGAATTACATGTTTAGCGATCAAAAGCCATTACAATTTAGGTACAATCGTGTTGACCGACTGAGAAACATTTAAACCTCGTTTACCAAGGCAACACTAAAAAAAGGATTCCAACATGATTGTATTTTTAAGACCACCTCGTGGTGTAGTGACTAGCGTTCTTGACTGCCACTCCTGAGGTCCGGGTTCGATTCCCTGCTCTTCCAAGAAATAATTCTCTTCTGAGGAGTGGAACGGGGTACACTCAGGCTCGTAAGATAAAACAGAGAAGGGGTGGGTTCGATTCCCACCTCAGCTAGCCTATAAGTGGTCTTCCGTGGTTTCCCACTTCTACTCCCACCAATCCTTACCTGAATTGCAAATACACACCTACTACCTACATGAAAATAACACAGGTTATCAGACAATTTTGGCACTCACCCAAGTAGAACTACATAGGAAAAAATGACCATGTTATCCACACCCCTTAAATGAAACAACAAAGTATGAACATTTCTCATAAGCTGGTTGTGTGGTCAATGTTGCAATCGGTGGGCTGTAACTGTATCAGTCAGGGACTGGGGTAGATACAACGGGACTTGAATAAAGTACCTCCTGGAGTGTGTGTCAAAAACAGAAAAAAGAGAATCCATACACAAAATGAATGAAGTCAGCGCCAGGATTTTAATCACCAATCTGAGAGACACGCAGTTACCACATCGAACCGTGGAACGTACTTAAGACCTCTCCGCTGGTAGTTTAGTTAGTTATTGAAGTTTTAAGGGGTGGAACAGCGAGGTCATCTGTTCCTCTTAACATAGATTATATATACAAATTTAGAATTGAACGAAGGATTTACAGGTGGACACATAAATATATATTTCGTTGAAGGCCTTTTAAGACCACGTTAGGCAACAATTATATTATTGGAAGCCATCTTCGCCGTCCAAAATCTTCCCATTCTTTCTCTGGTAGCCTGTCTTAGTTCTTCCGTCCAACCACTGTTCAGTTTTGGTTCGACGTGGAATCCTTGGAATTTGTCGATAACTGACCTAAACTTAGCGCGGTTTGAAATGTCTTCCGAATTTAGTCTAACCTGATGATTATCCTTCCGCATCTTCCTGAACCATTTGTCAGACACCTTAGGTCGACTGTCGAGTATTCTAAAAATCTTCTTCGTAAGTCTCTGTTCATCCATTCGAAATAAATGCCCATAGAATTCGAGTTTCCTCTTTCTCATTGATTCCATCAACCTTTCATTGCCCTGGTAGAGTTCATCCCTACCTTGGAACCAACATTGGTCGTCCACAATCTATGGACATATAAATATGAAATGACTGAAAATTGATAGAACAAAAATTAAATAATTATAATAATAAACAAAAATATAGGGGGAAAAAATTCAATTTTGAAAAGAGAAAAAGTTCTTTGAGTAAATGTACACTGGGAAATTTACATTACTGGCCCTAACCCACTCTCGCTTATAAAGCGGATGACGAGCCACCACGTCAACGGCTAATATAAGTTTGAGAGTCATCTGCAAACCAAGGTTTCTTCGTAGATAAGCAAGATATTCACACTCAGTTCAAATAAGGGCCAAGGTGAAAAAGGCTCCACAGGTACATAGTGGGGGTCTTCCCATTTCATTGGGTACGAGCGGGTGGATCTTGCGTGGCCTATTCTTAGGCCACACAAAATGACGGACTATCTCCGTGACCGGAGAGAGCTCCACCACACGCGAGTAGTTCCCTTGATCGCTCTCAGTTTACTGGGCATTGGGTCAGCTAGCCAATAACTCTACCAGAAAGCCAGTAATTGTCGGCGTAACTAGGAGCGAATATCTCTAGCGGGTACCTCCATTGGCCGAGGTGGTCAGAAAGTTTAGCGTTTTCATTGTTAACACTATGAAGTTTGTAGCATAGCCCAACAAATGCATATCAGAATCAAAGACTGAATTGTTATTTTAATTTTGGCTTATCGAAGTAAATGTACCAATGGTCATGTCATTTGCCATTGACTATACATTCCTTCTGGAAAGGACATATCTCTTAAACGGTTGATTCTTGGGCATTAAAATGTACGTAGTATCCGGTGACCCTCGTTGTTTTTACTGTAAAGATAAACAGTTGCAGTAATAATAACTGACTACCTTGCGTGAAGAAGAGAGTTACTGACATTTGCTTGAGTTGAAACAAACCTGCTAACATTTTTCTTTACATGTCTAATTAACTCCTGTTCGAAGCTCACGTGAATGCTAGGCAGAGGAATGTATCCGCCGAGAATGTGGCGTCTGGTTGTAATTGATGCTCAGTGATATCTCAGTTCCCAAAAATACTTCTCCAGAAGTTACAAGAGAAAGAAACAGAGCGTAATAATAACTAATTAATAAGAGCGCAGACACGTACTCCAAGGAAACCGCTCAGACCGTATCTAGTAAGTGTCTGGTATCATTCTAAAGTATTCTAAAAAAATATCAGGCTGTCTAAGCAAATCGTTGAATATTCTTGCATACTCTCCATTTTCCTATCTCTCCCAAAAAATACTCGTTTACCCACTCTTCCCTGATTTCCTGGTCATCCAAAATAAAAACTTAAAAAACACCATTTTCCAAAACAATGTCCTCAGCGTCTGACATCTCCATTTCGACTGACCTGTTTATAATAATTAACTTGCACCTGCTTGCATTTAGTGTGAGTACATTGCTGTTCACGGCAGCTGGCGCACGCGTGCGCCACCAAATTGCTTGCACAAGCGTGCCTCCAATGTGATCGAAGCACTGATCTCTATACATGGATGGCTGGTAGCTAAGGCAGCAGTAAGCCGAATAGACCATGACAGGAATAGCAGGATGGCAGCGAGTGCATAGTGCAATATTGCGAATCCGGCTCTGTGATTGGTTGCTGGTAGTTTCATATTATACATGTATTTATACTGGCAGCAAATATTTTGTGTTTCCTGTAGTTGTAAAATGGGCTGAATTTGGTTATTTAAAGCGAAAAATCTTAGTTTAAGTACCGGTTTGGTGACCCATCATCCCAGGCAAGCCGGTAATACCTTTACTTCTCAGGCAGATAGGTCGCTTAGCCGTAATTTTGAAGTTATTGTGAAGTTAAATATAAATATGCAGTGGTGCTGAAGCAGACGTGATCGGGCTAGGCTATTGCATGTTTAAATTTGATCCCATTTTAGGGGTTTTCGGTTCTGGGTGCGAATACTTCCCTTAATAGTTGTAAAACGGCGGGGAGAGTATATTTTGAGTAGGTTTTGTTGGTTGTGTTAAGTTTTATGTGGAGCTGAGGAGTGAAATCGGTTTGGATTCAAGTGCATTTTTGTCTTTGATCTACTTCCCGTTATTATTAAGTTTATTGTGCTGCTAGCGTGATTAAAAGGTGTAGTATTTGATGTAGAGTGCTGGGATTACTTGGGGGAAGTGTTGGTTATTTCATGGAAACAGGAATTCATTACCAAGCACCGATTACGATATGTCGAATCTAGGCCTGTATAGTGAGCTACGTTTATAGGTACATCATTTGAAGAATGCATAATTTCGTGGCATATATACATGTATACCGTATATACAATTTACAAGAATGTTTCCAGAAATTATTTTTCACTCGTTACTCTGTTACTGATCGCTAATTGCGTGTACTCAGCACCTAAGTTGATATTTGTCAGCCGTTATTATACATTCATTTTTATTGATATTCCGGAGATTTACCGACCTCGGAATGACGTGTCAGTGATCCCAATGCCCTTCTGCTAGGAGTGAACATATCTCTATATTTTTATTTGCTCCCAAGAACCATTAATTACGATTTAAAATTGACTAGATTATCATTGCTTCCCCATAAGAAGTGCTCGAGAAAGGGTACGCCAACATGGCGGACCGCGCGCTCAACCTGGCGTACTTTCTCGTGCAGCGGAGAGCTGCCATCAGCGATCCATGTATAGAGATCAGTGGATCGAAGCCTTAATACAGTGTCACTGTTTAGAACAGCTATGGACTAACAGCAAATCATGCTACTGATCGCCAATGTTCTTGGAGGACGGGGCACTTGAGGAGAAAAAGTTAGCAGCACATTGTTACTTTATTTTATTACCCTTATTTCATCAAGAAAGTGGGGTTCAAATTAAATTTTATGTTTTCACAAATAAAATATTTAAAACGCTCCCAGCTGATCCCAGCTCATAAGTGAGAGCCTGGGTTGAATAAAAAGCAACAACTAACCATGTTAAATCACGCGAGAGTTGTGACTTATTGGAAGTTCTTGGGTTGGACAGAGACCACTGGATGGGGTTAGATGATATTCTCTTATTTATTTATTTAGCTATGGCTTTACAGATACAATACGTATGTAATTTTCCACAGAATAAATAGTATACACATTAGCATATCCTTGCAAACATCTCTTTTAAATTTCCCTTTTTTTCAACAACTGACAAAGTATTCCAAGTTATGCTATTAATTTGGTTTTACACATTTTAAAGCAACAAAACAAACATACATTGCTTAAATTTATATTTAAAGATCATTAATCCACACTGAAGAAAGTGGAGAGTTTCAAGTATCTGGGAAGCCTGATACAAGAAAATGGAAGGAACGATAGAAAAATAAATGAGCGGGGGAGACAGGCAGAAGCATTCCGAAGGAGTGTGAGAAGCATGTTATGGAGCAAGGATGTCCCTAAGAACAGCAAAAAGATCATATATCGGACGTACTATGTGCCTATCCTGACGTATACCTCGGAGACCTGGGTTATGAAAGGAAGGGAGAAGAGCAAAATACAGGCCAGTGAGATGAGGTTCTTGAGAAGCAGTATTGGAGCTACAAAGATGGACAGAATAAGAAATGAGAGGACCAGAGAATTAATGAAGGAGGAACCATTACAGGATGGTATAGAGAAATCTAGACTTAGATGGTATGGACATGTAAAACGAATGGAGGAGAAGAGGATACCCAGGAGGATACACGAGACAAAGTGGGAAGGAAAGAGACCGAGAGGGAGACCAAGAGACAGGTGGCTGAAGGGGGTGGAAGAAAGCGTCAAGAAGAGAGGAGAAGACTGGACAAGGGTGGAGGCTGAGAGATGGTGGGAAGACAGAAGACGTTGGAGAGGCTTGTGTTCCAAAGAGACCCGGCCAGTGGCTGGAAACTGTGCAAGATGATGAATCCACACTAGGGCACTCCAATAAGTATAATCTCCAGCTTGAAGATTTGGCGTCTTACTGCTTTAAAAAGCCAAAAAGCAGCAGCTATTTAAATTGATAAAGTTCTGACGGCGTTGTTACTGGCGGTTCTTTGGTTATATTCCATGTTGAATTGTATTCTGACCGCGTGAGGGATATGTCCCGTCGCTTGTTCGCTGTTGCTCGCTTAGCTCCACCCTGCGGTCAGGTGTAGGGAACTTTCAGGTGAAACCTACCGACGTGAGCAAGAATGGACCCCCATGATATTCTCTATCCAACACACATGAACCCGCAGCCGATTAACATCGATGGCTGCCACTCAGGAGGCCCTGGTTCGTTTCTGTTCCGGAATGTTATTCTGATTTCAGGTACTGGAACGATATCTTTGACATGCAAGTCACCCTATTGGTGTCTGTTTCCAAGACTTACACCAGTCCAGTGGGCTAAAAGAGTTTATTTTACTCAGTTAGAAAACATGCAGTTTCAAGTTCAAAAGCTGGGCGCGTCTATGCCTTTTAACCCTCAGGGGGCAGACTACTTTTTTCTAATTTTTACTTTATTTTTTAAAATTTAATTTTAAATTTTAGCTCTAATTGGCCTATTTTTGCAAAAATGAGGAAAAATTAAACTTATGAAATCGATCCGGGCAAATGTGTGTCTGTCTGTCCTTCTGTCTGGCTGGCTGGCTGTGTGTGTGTGTCCCCCCTATCAACTCCTAAACGGCTGCAGCAATCGAAACAAAATTTGGTAGTAGTAAAGATCTATACCTGAATATCTCACGGCCATATTTGAAAATGATATCAGTGCTACCTACTGCTTAAAAATCGCAATTTGAGCTCCATGTTGGATATCTTGGAAGGTATGAATGGGAGCTATTTCAAAATTGGCACACGTATAGATAATAATATTTCAGTTTAATTTCCAGGAGGCCGTACATGGCAGTGTTGCCAAAATGATTCTAAGTCTGCTGACTGGTCCAATATTTAAAAGCATATAACTTCCACACTATCACTGGGAATTCAACCAAATTTCGTATATCTTGTGTGTACATAAACATATAACTGAGCGTATTCTTAATAGCCACCAGGGCTGCCAACTGTTAATAAATGCTCTCAATTTATTTTATCCAAATACCAATATACCAGAAAGTATGCTAGCCGACAGCTTTAAACTATGCACACGTATAGTGTGCCCTTTTAGCAAGAAATATGCCAATCACAGTATACCAGCGTAGCTCAATTCGGGATTTTCGGGGCAGCGGTAAGTTCCCCCACTCTGTGACTCACATATTTTGGATTAATTAGAGGATACACTTGCAAAAATAACAACAAAATCAACTCCTATTTTAACACATTTAATTAATAAAATTTATGGCGCTACAAACACTTTAACAATTAAATTACTGACCCATAATCATCTACTTGTTCCAAATGAACAAGGAATCACAATAGAATAAAACAAATATTGTATTAAAACATATGGTTTCCACATAAACCAACAATTCCTAATTATTTTTACTTCCATAAAGCATCAACTGTAAGTTTCATATAACTCCGATCTCTTTGGCTCAATGCTTTCTGTAATAATGGTGTCATTCTTGGTACACCTCAAATACTACTTTTTATATTTTCTTAATCTTCAAAACAAATGTATAATTACATTTAAAATTACATGTTAATTATCTAATTCAATATTTTGGGCATTTTTCACACATTTTCAGCTGTTATCATCTCTCTCTAGTTTCACAAATACATTAAGGTAATCAGGAAATTACTTGTGTACTCCAGAGTATGAAGATACTTGACACAGTCAAAAAACTATAGTCACTCCCGGAACCTAGTTGCCTTCAATTAACTCGTGGAATCCTACTTTCATACAACATTACAATAGGGATTGTTATTTATTTCTTACGTCTTATAAGACCATTATCACATAAGAAAACTACGATCTGAACAGGCAAGCGGAAATATCAATCTACAAGGACCTCGTTTCAACGCCCGGGTCGTTAACAACTTTAAACACTCCTGGTGTATTCATTACTCCTTACAAGACGGCCTCCAGACACCCCTCCTACTCCGAGGGTCTGGCCGTGAAACTTGATAGTTATTTATGACTATGCGGGCTCCTTCCCGTCTGGCCCGAGCTAGAGCTCTCTTCAAAGGCTTTTACAAAACACAAACTTTCCATTCTCAGTTCTTTGTGGAGACCTGGCATTCTACTCTTCGTGTACATACAACAATATTATTGGGCTCATAAACCACATTCGTAATCTTGGCGTTTATTAATTATGAAAGGTCCTCATTGATTGTGGAAGAGTAATTAACGACGAATAATAAAGGGGCTTTTAAAATAAGAGGATTCTGAGTTCGAATCTCTTCACATGCCTCGGGAACCTTTCCCTTATAGAGGACTATACAAAATGCGATTTAGGGTCAGCCAATAGCTATAAAACCTACGCTCAATACCATACATTTGCTCCCTTTTAATAACATACACAATGCCTCGTGATACTACGTCACAAATAGAGGACTTATACCAAATCTCAATTCGCTACAATCAACTACCTCTCATAAGTAATTTACCAAGTACATTAACTTTTACGCGTTCCTAGCGTGACATTTACTTTAATTGCGCTCCTTTTGCGCTATACATTTTTAAGCCTAGCGTCATCCAAAGAACTGATAATATCATATTAACAATTGATACACATTTCAATTTTTATATTATTCTTTTCTTTGACCATAACTTTCTCTATTCCAAGAACATGCATTTAAACATCATGTCTATACTTTTTATTAAGGCTCTAACGCTCTTATGTTCACATCAATTTATTTGATCTTCATTTAATGTTTCCTTACTTGGTTATTATTATTATCTTCATTCTTTACACAAGCTCAAAAGCTATTTCTTTCATATCTCAAATTTACTTTATTTAAATATCTTTCATGATAATTATTAAATTTTCGCTTGCTCTTATGACATTTGTCAAATACATTAACATTTTATTCATATATTTCCTCTACTGGATTTATTCTTTACATAATTATTTATAATTTCTCAAATTGCTATTATTGTTCAGACCGCGTTCTTGTTTATTCAATATTTATTTATTAAAACACATCCCTTTTACTCAAAAACTCCGGTGGATTTGTACACAATCATTCCCTGACACCAAAATAGAATGAAATTCATTACTCACATGTTTTTAAGGTCGTCCCATGACCTTTATTCTTGTGCGGTGTTTCATTTTGGCCCACTTTGAAATTTACTCCATATTATAGAAATTCATCTTATGTACAAACACTTCTTGACACATATTTAATACACTTAACATTGATGACATTTTTAACACACTGGTGTATCCCTTTAGAACACACAATAAACACTAAAAAATATTAATTTAACACACAATCTTGATAGATTTACACTTCACAATTCTTGATCACTAGGCCGTATTTCTTAGCCTATCACACGTGACCTCTTAATTTCCCGTTTCCAAGGGTGAAATTTATTCAATGTCGGCTTCCTATCCTGCAGAATACGAAAGTCTCGAAACATCTACTTTTCCCTGGAATCCTAATTCTTCGAATCCTATTCTGGATGACCGGCTATTTCTCTAATTGAACGGCTTCTTTTGTAGATCTGGTTTATCGATCCTAGCGAAAGTCTGTTCGGATCGAGGTCTCCTCGATAACCTATCGATGATCTATGGATTTATTTTATAGCAGCTAGTACTTCTCGAGTCTAGTGCTTTAGAATAGTCGTCTGCTTTCTGGAGATAATGTCTATAGTCTCCGTTCTTCTTTATTTGATCGGTTCTAGCACTCCTACGTTTCTGAAATACGTTACGAACCTTACTCTGTTCTTCCCCTTTTGGGTTCTTTAATTTAGATAACTGTTTATCTTTCTGTTACGGTACTTCCGTACGTTATGATATATTCGTTCGTCTATTTAAAGACCTATCGCCTTAAGTCCAACGTTCGCAGCCTGCTCTGACTATATTTTACGAACTTTTCACTGTAAACTTGTGTATTGTCGGACCTAAATCCTGTAACTAGGATTTTCCTAAATTTTCAACACGGCGATACTTTAAATTTTCTTCTTTACAACTCCTTATGGAGGCAAGCAAGTTGTTAATACTGCGACGCCTATGGCTATCGGATATTAATTCTGAGGTGTAATACAGCGTTTCTCCCCTCAAGGAGTACTGGTAAACTGTCTTCGATGTAACGCAGAGTGACGCCCCACACGGCTGTCTGAGTACTGATGCGTAGTAACACCCCCTCACGGGTTGTCAGAATAACTGCATGATTGGCTTGGTGAGGCCAGGAGTTTTATACCTTTTCGCTACAAAAAGATAAGACTCTAGCCCTTTCCGTGCCCAACTTTTAAAATAATGGTTGCACAATTATAAAAATTATACCTTCCGAAAGCTCGTCTTCTCAATGTCAAATAATCTCATTGCGCATAAGAATCGATCGTGCAATTCGGAGATATTAATTAATTTCTCGTCCTCAATTGTGTGGGTGTTGCTGTTCTTTTGTACTCTCCCCTCTACACCAGCCTTGGTAATTCCCCGATGACGTCTACTTGCGTTTGCAGTTTTCTCCTGTGCAATATTTAAAGGGTTTTTCTTTACACAAAAATCTCTCATTCGAAATGATTCACTGTACTGTACTTGTTTACTTATTTTTATACTCGTAAAGGGGTTAAATTTAATTATTCCTCTTCTGGCGCATAAGCGGTGTTGTCGTTTTCCAGCAAGCTCAGCTCGATTTCCGAGTCAGGCTTCCTTGTTTAATAGTGGGAATTTTCCACTCGGTTATTAATACTCATGACTAGCTCCCTTCTGAATGTCAAGAGGGGTGATCTCATCTCTCGAACACCTGGTCCTCGCCTCTTGCACAATGTTAGGCTAGCATCCTAGCTTGATCTTTCTCTAAGTTACATTAGAAACTGTACGTTTCTTTCATTTCTTCCCCAAATACATGGATTCGACCTCCATGGACCCTATGGCACATGGGTTCATCTCTCCCCTCCTTAGGTAAATAAATTTTCGAAAAATTTTTGAGGAAATTTATTTCAATTAATCTTATCTTTCTTTATTCGTCGAAGCCATCATAACGTCGTCCGTATCTACTGTTGTTTTTATTTCTTTAAAGTCGTATCCGGTGATGGTGTTGGTCGGGTATGCTCTGTCCCTACCCTTTCTTTCTCCTATATTTGTCTGGACGTTAAGTCCCCAGAACCTCATTCTTCTTCACGGGTGTGGTCTATCCCTACCCTTTCTTTCTTCTTTATTTGTCTGGACTATAAAATCTCCAAAACCTCATTCTTCCTTACGGGTTTGGTCTATCCCTACCCGTTTCCTTACTTCATCATTTTCCTTTCTTAAATTGAAATTTTCTTCTTCAATAAACTCAATTATTTCTTTAATTTCCCAATACAATTTCTCCAATTCGCATTCGCACTCGAATGCTTGAGCTCTATTTTCTATTTCTTCCTTATTCTTGTTTATGTCAAAAGCGGATTCATCTCTAAATGTTTCCATAACCAGGGCTTGTTCATTTGCTTCATCGAAATCTTCGGGAGGGTAATATAATTTCAAATTTGCTGCATTCATGGTCACTTCGTGATCCGTTTCACAGTGCCGAATTCTATATGCGTTATTCCTCAAATCTCTGATTATTTGATATGGTCCGTGGTACATTTTCTGGAACTTCTTGTACACACGGTTCCCTGGATCCGAAATGGCTGGTCTTTTTACTAACACCATTTCTCCTGCTAATAATGGTCGATGATACCTCTTATGCCTATTTCTTCTTTGCCTCCTGTCGGCTTGAGCTTTTAGATGCTCAAAGGCTCTTCGAATAGGTACATCTCTTCCAGGCTGAGCGTCTGCTGGCCTAGGAATTACCAGACTCCAAGGTCTTTCTGGTTGCTCATTCCGATGTAACGTTATGGGTATCTCTCCCGTGGATTCATGGATTGTATTATTTATACAAAATTCGATAATATCCAAGATATCTATCCACTTCCAATTTTCTTCGGCACAGTATATTCTACAGTACTTGGCCGTCTCCCTCATCACTCTTTCTACAGGATTTGCCTCAGGATGGCGAATACTTGACAAAATCTGACGTATTCCAAGTCTTTCTAATTCTCGTCTGAACTCAACACTGGTGAAACAACTGCCGTGATCCGACAACAAATTCTCAGGTTTCCCCAGAATCGGTATCACTTTTTCTTTGAGTCGTTTTAACACCTGTTTGGTACTAGTCTTCTGTATGGGAGCAAGGACAACCATTTTAGTGAAGACATCCATAGCCACCATTATGTGTCGATTTCCTCTTCTTGCCTTGGGCAAAGGTCCAAAATTATCAATAGGTATGATTTGGCCGGGCCTTTCGGGCAACAATGGTATAGGCTTTTGTCTCATCAGAAATGCATTAGGTTTGATCCTTTGACATAGATCACATGTCTTTAGCGTGTCCCTTACAGTTTCTCTCAGTCTCGGCCATACAAATGCTTCTTTCAGCATCGAGACTGTTTTGTCGACTCCCATATGTCCGAACGATCTATGGGCTAACCATACTATTTTCCTCTGCAAAATTGCAGGTACAACAATCCTTAATTTTGTATGGTCAGAGTCCACAAACTTATATAATAATCCATTATAAAACGTGTAGTCTTGAGCTATCTTATTAGCTTCCGTGTACGCTGGTGTTCCTCTTATCAAGCTTCCTTCAAGGAAAGATATGAGCATGTTCATCCATGGATCCTCCCGTTGTCTTTGACTAATGCTTCTTAACTCATTAAGAGTACGCTGATCCCTGTCTTCCAAATCTATAGCCATTACTTCCTCTTCTATGGACTCTGGCTGTCTACTTAAGTAGTCTGGAACTATATTTTCTTTTCCTGGGCAGTACTCTATCTTGACATCAAATTGTTGAATGTATAAAGCCCAACGCATCAACCTTTGACTGGATAAATCAGTCTTCATCAAAAAGGTTAAGGCTTTATGATCCGTTCTTAGAATGACCTGAAACCCATATACGATCTTCCGCCAATATTGCAACGCGTGCAATATCGCTAACAGCTCGATCTCGCTGATCGTATAATTTTTCTCGTGTGGTTTCAGTCTCCGACTTGTGAAAGCTAGATAATTTTTTTATCAGGGTTTTCCGGGTTTTCCTGATATAGCATTGCCCCTATTCCAATCTGGGATGCATCTGTTTGAATGATAATTCTCTGATTAAAATCAGGATATCCTAGCTTCACGTAATTTAAGAGCATTTCCTTGGCCTCCACGAATGCTTTTTCTGCTTCCTCCGTCCATTTCCACTTGCCCCCCTTCTTCAGAAGGTCCTGTAGTGGTGCAACAGTTTTTGTGTATGATGGACAATGTCCTGAGAAGAAACCAATCAATCCCAAAAACTGGCGAACGTTCTTTACCTTCAAAGGCCTTGGAAAATCCCTTATCGATTCCAATTTGTACGGATTTGGTTTAACACCATCCTTGTCAATCACATGCCCTAAAAATGTCACTTGTCTTTGACAAAAATTCGACTTCTTTAAATTTATTTTAAAATTTGCCCTTCTTAAGTCTTCCAATAATCTCTTCAACTTTTCTAAATGTTCCTCAATGTTCTCCGAGGTAAGCAAAATATCATCCACGTATCGGATAGTGCAATCTTTCACTTCCTCTGACAGGTTTCGATCAAGCGCTCTTATTAATGCAGATCCTGCGGTCTTCAATCCAAACGGACATCTTCGAAAACAATATGTTTGTTGGTCGAACTAAAATCCAGTCAACAAGCTGGTTTTCTCTTCCAATTCGAGGTGATGATACGAAGAAGTCATGTCAATATTTGTAAAAATCTTCTTGCCTTTGAACTTCCTCAGTATTTCTTTTATGGGTGGTGCCGAATCATTTTCTGGTATGATTTTTGCATTTAAATTTCTGGCATCTAGACACACCCTTACTGAGCCATCCGGTTTACTCACAATCACTAATGGACTAACATATGGTGTCGCCATCTTTTCTATAACACCTGCACTCATCATCTCCTGCAGTGTTTTCTTAGTTTGTGGGTAATGTTTTTCCGCAACCGGGTATGGTTTTTGTCTGAACGGTGCCCAATCATTGACCTGGAACGCGTATTTAAAATTTTCAATCTTCCCTGGCTTGGAATCAAATACGTCCCTATAATTCAATAATAATTTCTTTAACTGTTCCTTATTTTCGAGGTTGACTTTAGCTTCCTCCACTTTTCCTGACAGGTTGGTCTCGAACTCATTTTCCAAATTATCTTCGAGTTCTATGTTGAGGACTTCAAATATCCTTTCTAGGTCCTTATAATCTTCTTCAATCACTTCTTCCATATGCCATACCTGTTCTTCTATTTTCGCATCCTGTTCCTGTAGGTTAATGTTTTGCTCATCCACATCCTCTCTTTGAACTCTAATGCAGTTTTGCGCTAGGTCTATAATGACCTTGTTCTCACGGATAAAATCAATACCTAATATGACATTATACGGTAATTGATTTACCAGCAAAAAGCACTGCGAAATTTCAGCGTTACCCATGATCAGATCAATGTATACCTGAAATTTACATGTTAAAGATTTTTCAGGGATAATCCCCTTAATCTTTACACTTGATGTGGGAATCTTTAATACTCGGCCCCTTGTTTCCAATTCATTTAGAAGGGTTTGTGTAATTAGACTTATTGTGGATCCGGTATCAATTAATGCTCTGACCAGTAATCCTTCTATCCTAAGCATAATTATAGATAGTTCTCTTTTAACAGGTGGGATTCCTTCCACATCCTCGTTAATTAGCTCATCTGGTCTCGCTATCCAATTCACAATTTCTACCTCCTCCCAGCTCCTGGTATGTTTCCACTTTTGACAATTTAAATTTGGAGTTTTTTTTATCCTGAGGGCTCCCTTTTCCCTCATTCTTTAACTGAGCTTGTAGTTCCAAGCTTTGAGCTCCGTCTAGTCGGTCGGGTGATTTCCGGTTCTTAATTGCCTCACTCCAACGGACTTTTTGCCTATCAGGTTCATCTGGTTGTTCGTTCATATAACGAAGACTTTCCTGATATCTTTCTTCTATTTCGGCCCGATATTCATCATCCCTATCCTCGGGCCTTACATTCCTTCTGGGATAATTCTCCCATTTCTTTCTGTTTTCTTGCCTTTGATGGTTATTGTTATAGGGTCGGCTCTCTTGTTGCCTATAACCTGTATTCCTAGGATTTCTTCCTCGATATCCTCCTCTGTAATATGGCTGTATCCTTCTAGGCTCCTGGTGCCCATACTTTCGACCCGGTCCCTGAGTATCCGTGCTGGTGGACTGATTCCTGGTCGCTGGTTTTTCTCCGGTCTCCTGACTGCTGGCCATATGTACTTGCTCAGTCTGTCTTTGATGCCGAGGAGTTACGTGCGAAGTCGTCATTTCTAATTGACGTAATACACTCTCCACTTCCACAGCACTTCTGGCTTTGGATGAGATTAACAGCCTCTGAATCTCATACGGAAGTTGTCTTGCAATGGTGGCACACAGGTCGTTTTCTGCCGGAGCAATGTCAAGTTCGCGGAATTTACACAGCTGAGCGGTGAAAAATTCCGAGTATTTAGTTGGTGCATTTGTGCTGTACTTCCTAGAGTACAGAGCTAGCCTTAAATTCTCTTGGACGTCTGCTGCCCAATATCGTTTTAAAAATGCTTCCCTAAAGCCTTCCACCGTATCAAAGGTGTACCTGAAGCTTCTGAACCAGGTGAGACAATCACCTGCCAACAGCTTTTCAATAGCTCTCAGTCTCCGATCCTGAGGAACTTTCATTTCGTTTAAATACTCTGCAACTTGCTTTAGCCAGTATTTTGGAGTAATAGACATGTTATTACCCGTAAACTTTACTGGTCTGTCCTCATTCGATTTAATAATGTTTATTATCTGGCCATTTGTCTGATTCATGTACGGGGTTGACATCGCCATCGGATATCCTGGGTTCTTATAAGGGCTCTCCCCTCCTAAGTCCCTATCCGTATCTGTGCCTTGTTCACGGAAATCTACCCATCCTGTCTTTGGAAACTCCTCCTGATTCTCAAATTCTAACTTCCTTTCCCTTCGGGCACTTTCTTCATTAGCCATGAGTTGGATTTCCATTTGACTATTCTTATGTTCAGTCCTCTCCAATCGGGATCTTAATTCATTCTGAATTCTTTCTTGATTCCTTTTACTATCTTCCTCTGCCTTTTTGGATTGGGATTTCTCATCCCTGTAACTATCCCTGAATTCATTTAGTTGGTCTTCTACCTCTTTCTTAAAGATCATGACCTTTTGGTCTATAATTTCTGGTTTCACGTCACCTCTGGTATCTAGGTCTTCTCGTATTTCTTTTATTTTCTTCTCCATCTCTCTTTGTCCTTTGACGATATCCACTTTAATTCCTTCAAGTTTTTCCTCAGTTTTCCCTTGACTCTTATATAATATCATCAAGTCATTTTGGATCTGGCCTACTTCCCTATGAGTTTTTCCTACTTCGACCTTTAATGTTCCGATGGTTCCCTGGACCTCATTAATACCCTGACTTATTTCATCTATCTTATGGGTGTTATCCTTATTTTCTTTCTCTCGTTGTTTTCTTTCATTCTGGAGATGCTCCTCATATAGACCTAAACTTTTATGTATTTTCGTTTCGTACGTCTTCCAGTTATCATCTACCTGCCTAGTAAAGTGATCAATCTGATCTTTCATACCCTGTACATCTTGGTGATTCTGAGTTTCCAAACTATCCACTTTATCCTGAATTCTATCAACCTTTCCCTCAAGATTTCCTACTTTCTCCTCAACTCTTTCAAATCGGTTTCCTAGCTCATTCACACTTTTCTTTATTTCATCCCGGGAACTTTCACAAATATTCTTGTTAGATTCTATCTGAGCTTTCTATTCTGTCTGCACACCTTGGATCTGGGTTACAAGTTCCTTTCTACATTTGTCTACATTCTCGATACAGGCTTTTTCCATGCTATTTAATTTAGTTTCTATAGAACCAAAATTATTTTCCATGGTACCAATTTTATCCTCAATAATTTTAAATTGTTTTGACATTCATTTTGTGACTCTCCCATATTTTTGTTCATAGTACTTATTTGGACTTGTAATCCTTCGTTTTCCTTTTTAATCTCACTTAACTTGTCCCCAAACTTAAGGTCAAACCCTTGAAATTTGTCATTCATTGTTTTTTCTAAAACCTTGGACCCCTCTTTCATTTCCTTAATTTCAGCCTTCACTTCATCGTTCATTGTTACACAGTTAGCCTCGATAGCTTCTAATTTAGTTCCCATATTAGCCCTATCAGTTTTTAGTGACTCTAAACTTTGATTCATGGATTCGAACTCTTTTTTTATTTTCATCCTTTTGGAGGCCCAATGTATTGTTTATAGCCTCCAACTTCTCATTAATATCGGCTTTTATAGCCTCCAAAAGCCGTTGCATCTCTTCACTCAATGCCATTTTATTAGAATATAGTGGGCTACTCATGCCACCACACTAGTACATGCTTGAGAGATGATACTCTGAACCATTGTGTCCCAATTTCTTTTTAATTTTACTTTGGTACGGGTATTTACTACAACGTACCCGTTTGATACTTTTATTCAATTTCATAAACCTTTACGGAAGTATTTAAAATTCAAAATTTCGAAAAACCATTTTTTTTTCAAAAAAATGAAAATTTTGATTTTTCGAGAAAAACTCGGGTTTTCCCTAGGAAAACTCAGCCCTGCGTACTGGGCGCCATTTTATGTTTGCTAGGGGGGGTTGATTTGATATAATTCAATTCAATTCAGGGCCGCTCGGTATGAGTTTCCAGGGACCCATGCGGTCAGATAATATTTTACGTTGTAGCTATTCCTACCATTACTTTACTTTACATGTTATGACCGTCTTAAGTGTTCCTCTAGTTATTAATCCAGCACATTACTTATATGCCCCCCATGTGCCCTTTTAGCAAGAAATATGCCAATCACAGTATACCAGCGTAGCTCAATTCGGGATTTTCGGGGCAGCGGTAAGTTCCCCCACTCTGTGACTCACATATTTTGGATTAATTAGAGGATACACTTGCAAAAATAACAACAAAATCAACTCCTATTTTAACACATTTAATTAATAAAATTTATGGCGCTACAAACACTTTAACAATTAAATTACTGACCCATAATCATCTACTTGTTCCAAATGAACAAGGAATCACAATAGAATAAAACAAATATTGTATTAAAACATATGGTT
This sequence comes from Meconema thalassinum, assembly GCA_946902985.2. Lineage (NCBI taxonomy): Eukaryota > Metazoa > Arthropoda > Insecta > Orthoptera > Tettigoniidae > Meconema > Meconema thalassinum. Next base: position 436,429,377 of record OX336393.1, on the reverse strand, counting down.
TCCACATAAACCAACAATTCCTAATTATTTTTACTTCCATAAAGCATCAACTGTAAGTTTCATATAACTCCGATCTCTTTGGCTCAATGCTTTCTGTAATAATGGTGTAATTCTTGGTACACCTCAAATACTACTTTTTATATTTTCTTAATCTTCAAAACAAATGTATAATTACATTTAAAATTACATGTTAATTATCTAATTCAATATTTTGAGCATTTTTCACACATTTTCAGCTGTTATCATCTCTCTCTAGTTTCACAAATACATTAAGGTAATCAGGAAATTACTTGTGTACTCCAGAGTATGAAGATACTTGACACAGTCAAAAAACTATAGTCACTCCCGGAACCTAGTTGCCTTCAATTAACTCGTGGAATCCTACTTTCATACAACATTACAATAGGGATTGTTATTTATTTCTTACGTCTTATAAGACCATTATCACATAAGAAAACTACGATCTGAACAGGCAAGCGGAAATATCAATCTACAAGGACCTCGTTTCAACGCCCGGGTCGTTAACAACTTTAAACACTCCTGGTGTATTCATTACTCCTTACAAGACGGCCTCCAGACACCCCTCCTACTCCGAGGGTCTGGCCGTGAAACTTGATAGTTATTTATGACTATGCGGGCTCCTTCCCGTCTGGCCCGAGCTAGAGCTCTCTTCAAAGGCTTTTACAAAACACAAACTTTCCATTCTCAGTTCTTTGTGGAGACCTGGCATTCTACTCTTCGTGTACATACAACAATATTATTGGGCTCATAAACCACATTCGTAATCTTGGCGTTTATTAATTATGAAAGGTCCTCATTGATTGTGGAAGAGTAATTAACGACGAATAATAAAGGGGCTTTTAAAATAAGAGGATTCTGAGTTCGAATCTCTTCACATGCCTCGGGAACCTTTCCCTTATAGAGGACTATACAAAATGCGATTTAGGGTCAGCCAATAGCTATAAAACCTACACTCAATACCATACATTTGCTCCCTTTTAATAACATACACAATGCCTCGTGATACTACGTCACAAATAGAGGACTTATACCAAATCTCAATTCGCTACAATCAACTACCTCTCATAAGTAATTTACCAAGTACATTAACTTTTACGCGTTCCTAGCGTGACATTTTACTTTAATTGCGCTCCTTTTGCGCTATACATTTTTAAGCCTAGCGTCATCCAAAGAACTAATAATATCATATTAACAATTGATACACATTTCAATTTTTATATTATTCTTTTTCTTTGACCATAACTTTCTCAATTCCAAGAACATGCATTTAAACATCATGTCTATACTTTTTATTAAAGCTCTAACGCTCTTATGTTCACATCAATTTATTTGATCTTTATTTAATGTTTCCTTACTTGGTTATTATTATTATCTTCATTCTTTACACAAGCTCAAAAGCTATTTCTTTCATATCTCAAATTTACTTTATTTAAATATCTTTCATGATAATTATTAAATTTTCGCTTGCTCTTATGACATTTGTCAAATACATTAACATTTTATTCATATATTTCCTCTACTGGATTTGTTCTTTACATAATTATTTATAATTTCTCAAATTGCTATTATTGTTCAGACCGCGTTCTTGTTTATTCAATATTTATTTATTAAAACACATCCCTTTTACTCAAAAACTCCGGTGGATTTGTACACAATCATTCCCTGACACCAAAATAGAATGAAATTCATTACTCACATGTTTTTAAGGTCGTCCCATGACCTTTATTCTTGTGCGGTGTTTCATTTTGGCCCACTTTGAAATTTACTCCATATTATAGAAATTCATCTTATGTACAAACACTTCTTGACACATATTTAATACACTTAACATTGATGACATTTTTAACACACTGGTGTATCCCTTTAGAACACACAATAAACACTAAAAAATATTAATTTAACACACAATCTTGATAGATTTACACTTCACAATTCTTGATCACTAGGCCGTATTTCTTAGCCTATCACACGTGACCTCTTAATTTCCCGTTTCCAAGGGTGAAATTTATTCAATGTCGGCTTCCTATCCTGCAGAATACGAAAGTCTCGAAACATCTACTTTTCCCTGGAATCCTAATTCTTCGAATCCTATTCTGGATGACCGGCTATTTCTCTAGCTTGAACGGCTTCTTTTGTAGATCTGGTTTATCGATCCTAGCGAAAGTCTGTTCGGATCGAGGTCTCCTCGATAACCTATCGATGATCTATGGATTTATTTTATAGCAGCTAGTACTTCTCGAGTCTAGTGCTTTAGAATAGTCGTCTGCTTTCTGGAGATAATGTCTATAGTCTCCGTTCTTCTTTATTTGATCGGTTCTAGCACTCCTACGTTTCTGAAATACGTTACGAACCTTACTCTGTTCTTCCCCTTTTGGGTTCTTTAATTTAGATAACTGTTTATCTTTCTGTTACGGTACTTCCGTACGTTATGATATATTCGTTCGTCTATTTAAAGACCTATCCCCTTAAGTCCAACGTTCGCAGCCTGCTCTGACTATATTTTACGAACTTTTCACTGTAAACTTGTGTATTGTCGGACCTAAATCCTGTAACTAGGATTTTCCTAAATTTTCAACACGGCGATACTTTAAATTTTCTTCTTTACAACTCCTTATGGAGGCAAGCAAGTTGTTAATACTGCGACGCCTATGGCTATCGGATATTAATTCTGTGGTGTAATACAGCGTTTCTCCCCTCAAGGAGTACTGGTAAACTGTCTTCGATGTAACGCAGAGTGACGCCCCTCACGGCTGTCTGAGTACTGATGCGTAGTAACACCCCCTCACGGGTTGTCAGAATAACTGCATGATTGGCTTGGTGAGGCCAGGAGTTTTATACCCTTTCGCTACAAAAAGATAAGACTCTAGCCCTTTCCGTGCCCAACTTTTAAAATAATGGTTGCACAATTATAAAAATTATACCTTCCGAAAGCTCGTCTTCTCAATGTCAAATAATCTCATTGCGCATAATAATCGATCGTGCAATTCGGAGATATTAATTAATTTCTCGTCCTCAATTGTGTGGGTGTTGCTGTTCTTTTGTACTCTCCCCTCTACACCAGCCTTGGTAATTCCCCGATGACGTCTACTTGCGTTTGCAGTTTTCTCCTGTGCAATATTTAAAGGGTTTTTCTTTACACAAAAATCTCTCATTCGAAATGATTCACTGTACTGTACTTGTTTACTTATTTTTATACTCGTAAAGGGGTTAAATTTAATTATTCCTCTTCTGGCGCATAAGCGGTGTTGTCGTTTTCCAGCAAGCTCAACTCGATTTCCGAGTCAGGCTTCCTTGTTTAATAGTGGGAATTTTCCACTCGGTTATTAATACTCATGACTAGCTCCCTTCTGAATGTCAAGAGGGGTGATCTCATCTCTCGAACACCTGGTCCTCGCCTCTTGCACAATGTTAGGCTAGCATCCTAGCTTGATCTTTCTCTAAGTTACATTAGAAACTGTACGTTTCTTTCATTTCTTCCCCAAATACATGGATTCGACCTCCATGGACCCTATGGCACATGGGTTCAATAGTACCTGGCATTCTATAATTATTTGGAATAACTTATATACGTCAGTGCTACCAACATGATTCTAAGCCTGCTGAGAGGTTCAACTTTAAATACATGTAACTTCTATACTGTCATTTGGATTTCATCCACATTTCGTATGTGCTATGTGTACCATAACAGATATGACTATGCGTATTCTTAAGAGAAACCAAGGCTGCCAACTGTTAATAAATGCTGTCTCTATTTTTGTTACCCTAATATCTATATAGTAATAACTCTTTGTCTTCTCAAGGAGTATAATTGAATGATGGTTGTAGTAGCTTGTTGAAATACAACGTGCTATACGGATATTAAACGTTGATTGGTTTAATCCTCTCTTGAATTGTATATACTCACACTAATACAGCCATCACAATAACACAGGTTATTGGACAAAATTCAACACTCACTCAAGTACACGGGGCCAAATGACATCGATGTCCATGTATCTCAAATGAAACAAAAGCAACATCAACAGGTTCCTAACCAAATCCTTCCTCGTATAAAAGTACATACACTAGTAAGCCTACAGGCATCACAGTGACACAGGCTATCAGACAACTTTTATACTCACCCAAGTAAACGGGGCTACAAGACCATGATGCCGCAAAACCCCTAATGAATGAACAACTAAAACAACAACAATAGTCTCTACCGCGGATCAAGGTCAACGAATATTCGAGTGTTGAAATGTGTGGTGTTATAAGTCAATTTATAATATTTTCGATTGCAAATACACACTACAGTATATATGCTTAACATTATAACGAGTGAGTAGATATAAATCAATAATTACCAAAAAGAACGAAGCAAAGAAATTTGAACCTGCAGTGATTTGATCCACGAACCCCCAAACTAAGAGCCCAAGTCACTACCATTAAGCCACGGATGCCCTACGTTAAAACTTGATAAACAACTGGTCTAGTATAATTGTATCATATTTTGTGTTGAAATCAACTATTTCATTAGCGTTTTCCGGCGTTTCTATAAACCATTTGTTACTAAATATGTATTATTTTGGTCAGTACATTCCTAAAATTATATAAAATTAGAAAGTTACGGAAATATATGTTATTACGATCAAAAATAGCGGCCATGTTGACAATGGGACGGCACGCGCCCATAACAATATGGCACGGTAAGCCTGACGTTTTAGTCACTTCAACGGTTTCATATTCAATCATAAGATGCTAATATCTTCCCGGTCACCTCTTTGAGGACAGATAAACCTCCCTATGTACGATAACTGAATTGTTGAGGCCAGGCCTTGTTTAATCATAAGTTACGGTTAGGCTATAATACTTGCATGATTCATACATCCACCACCTGGAAACTATTTGACTGATGACCTTGTAGTTCGGGTAAAAGACGCTTCCCACATTAATGTAGGTTGTTGCAAAAATTTGGTAGAGATTGGATGATTAGGTTATCCGTAAATTGATTTAAGCTCAGAACCTTTGGGTGGGCTCCATTCCTTTCTTGTTATGATGGTGGCGATATACAACATGACACAGAGTTGCCCTTTCCTAGTGCCTCCTCTTTACCAAAGGTGGTTCGATTTGGATTTAGTTGTGTTGGAATTGATTAGGGGAATTGATTTACACACATACATGGCCGCCATCTGCAAACTATTGGGCTGATGACCTCGTAGTTTGGTCAAAAGATGCTTCCCACAAAACGGTATGTTGTTGCAGAATTTGGTAGAGATCATATGATTAGGTTGGTCATAATTTGATCTAAGCTTTCAACATTTGGGTGGCCGCCATTACGTTTCCGTCAAGATGGCGGTGATATAAACTATGACACTGAGGTGCCCTTTGCTAGTGCTACCTCTGTACCAAATTTCGTTCAATTCGGTTTCACCGTGTTTGAATCATTTTTTTGCAAAAATCGAAAGTAGGCTAATAATTATAGCTTTGAAGCCAATTTGATTTTTTGGAAGGCAGATACTGTCTGTGGGTGTCACTGTAGGTTTGGTAGTGTTTTGTAGAGCTATTTGTCTTGCATATTTGGATCTGATGATGCTCGCTGGACGAGCGAAACATGTCATCCCCTATTTTTCTTCTTCTTCTCCTTCAATAGTCCGTAACAATATATATATAAATATTGATCACATGTAATTTATATGAGATTATTTTTCACTTATTCCAGTAATTGGAATTGTGTTTGTGATGACCGATTGAAAGCTATGATATTAATTGTTACGGACTTATTTCCATTTGAAATGAGGTTTTAATAAATAGACTTTTATAAAGCTCATGCTTGAAGTAGACTATCAGTAATTGTACTTGAAGCGGTAGTGTTGATATCCAAACATAAAAAAGACTTCTGTTTACAGAAGAAACGTGTTAGCTGGCACCAATTTCAACACAGATTCGTAGCTGTCTGTGTTACATCCAGGGTCTGCCGCGATTCCTCGTGAATAATATTATGAACCAAACAACCACAGCCAAGTGTACATGGGTGGGAGAGAACAATACCGAAGCCTCTCTACAAAGGGAATATCAAATAATACACTGATATACGTTAGCTGCAATGTGGAGCGAATTATTATTTGTTCATTTGATAACATTTCACTGCGTGATTTTGTATGGAAACAAACAAAAAGTTCCCAGCCTAGCTTTTTACGGCAAATGTTTGTAAATTATAACACACGGTTCTGTGTCGCTAAATACAACATTCAGAACTCAGCCAGAAAACTGTAGCTTGTTGAGTTATGAATATTGAGCTTGATTTGAAACTGTGAGTGCAGTCGGGTTGATGTTGTTGTTGTTGTTTGAGTCTTCAGTCTTTCGACGGGTTCGTTGCAGCTCGCCATGCTTACCTGTCCTGAGCTAATCGTTTCATCTCTACATAGCTACCACACCCTGCATCCGAGGCAATCTGTTTAACATATTCTAACCTTGGTCTACCCCTACTGTTCTTATCCTAAGTTTGCTATTCCTGGGTGTCTCAGTATGTGTGCTACCTACCTATCTCTTCTCTTCATTAGCAGTTGCCAGAAACATCTCTCCTCTCCCACTCGTCTTAATACCTCTTCATTCGTAACCCTATCTGCCCATCTGATCCTCATCATTCTCCTGTAACACCACATTTCAAACGCTTCAATTCTCTTCTTTTCTGCTGCACCAATAGTCCAAGTTTCACTTCCATAGAGCGCCACGCTCCAGACAAAGACTTTCAAAAATGACTTCATGACACCTAAATCTATATTCGATGACAACATATTCCTTTTCTCTACACATGCTGTCCTACATTTTATATCTTCATTGCTTCGTCCATCACCGGTTATTTTGCTTCCCAAGTAACAGAAGTCACCTACTTCCTTTAGCTGTTCACCTGCCATTTCGACATCCATAGGGGTTTCCGATTTGTTTCGACAGCATTCCGATATTTTTGATTTACATTTAATAATTTTCATCATGAATTCTTTCCTCAAGACAGAATCCATACCATTTATAAACTCATTCAAATCCTCTGGTGTGTCGGCTAAGATGACGATGTCATCAGCAAATCTCAGAGTTGAAATTATTTCTCCTTGAATCTTTACTCCTACTTGGAATTTGTCTCCAATTTCTTTCATTGCTTGTTCAATGTATAGATTGAAAAGTATTGGTGATAAGTTGCAGCCTTGCCTTGCACCTTTCTGAATACCAGCTTCTCTCTCATGTCCTTCAACTAGAATGACTTCTGTCTGGTTTCTGCATATATTGTAGATCACCCTCCTATCCCTGTACTTTATTCTAATGGTTTTCGAAACGTCAATCCAATCAACGTTATCAAATGCCTTTTCTAAGTCTACAAATTCTTATTCTTCCTTATTCTACCTTTCCAAATCAAAGCCTCCTGTTCCTACGTTTCTCCTGAAGCCAAACTGGTCTTCACCCAAATCTCTTTCTGTCTGGCTTTCCATCCTCTTGTAAATTATTCTAGTCAGGATCTTTGAAGCATGAGTGATCAAGCTGATGGTACGGTAATCTTCACATCTGTCAGCTCCAGTTTTCTTCGGTATAGGGATGATAACATTCTTCTTGAAATTAGAGGGTACCTCCGATCCTTGAATGCAGTCGATCCCGAAATTCCTGCCAACCAGGCGCGTTTAGCTACTTAAAATAGAAAAATTAAATGCTGCGAGCTGGACTCGTGGATATCACAGAATTTGTCGTGTATCCCTTGGCAACACCAGAGCCACGTGTGTCCCATAGTCGGACTTTCATTGGGTTTTGAGCATACTTTCATCGTAAGAAATATCAGCTTATGAGATCATTTTCGTCTGTGAGTGGGTGTTTTTGATTATTTTAGGTCATATTGCCCCATGTATTTTGGATGTGTATGGAATTTTTGTGATAACCTTTGTAAATTGGTGATAGTATTGGGAAGGAGGTGGCCAAGGCCTTAAGTTAGGAACCATACCAGCATTTTTCTGGAGGAGAAGTGGGGAAAACCACATCCAGGATGGCTGAAGTGGGAATCGAACACACCTTAGTTTTGCTTCGCGAGGCTGAGTGTACCCCACTCCAGGCATCACACCAGAATTAAAATTTCTTGGCTGAGCCGTACCTCCGGGGCGAAAGCCTAGAACGCTAACCACTACACCACGAGGTTGCTGTGAATTCCCACTAATATGTTCTTACTGGCTGGAAAACTTACATCTGGTATTTACATCTTACATCTGTTCTGACTTCAAGCACCTTCCGGCTCACTCAGTACTGAGTAATCCTGCACCCATGCACCTGAAATCCAGGAATCCTATTTGGGGTGTTGGCATTATTACGTAGTCAGGGCCTTACAACATCAACAAAATCTGGAAGGAAAGGAGGAGAGGTTTTTCCTCACCCCAGCAAATCCGCTTAGATGATCCTTCCCAGCATATTCCAGGAACTGATCTACCAAGAGCTACGTGGTGTCAACTAAATCGTGCTCGAACTGGTCATGGAAGGTGCAAAGCAATGCTACACAAATGGGGTTGGCTAGAATCACCAGCTTGTGACAGCGGAGCTCAAGAACAGACGATGAACCACATCATTCGGGAGTGCATCAGTTCCAGCGCTTTCCTGGTTGAAGAGCCTTTATGATCAATTTTGATTGTTATGATTGTTGATCATTTGTACCATAAGACAATAATAGACTACTGTAACTGGCTGGAGTGATTTCAATGAAGCCTGGCAAGGACTTACTAGTACCCAGACCGGCATCGATCGTCTGGCTGAAGTATCCGTTATTTGAGCGACATTTGGTACTTACCAGCCCAAACGTGTCAAGATACCACTGTACGGTAGTCGTGTAATTTCCAGATTGTAAAAATAATTCATAAATTAACTGCCGTTACCAAAATGGTTGGTTCTTCATCAGTTAAGGGGCTGCGACAATGCGATCATGTAGCTCCATTTACTTTGGGTGTGTGTAGAATCTGTCTGAAAACCGCTGTTAATTTTGATGGCTGTATTAGTGTGTGTCATCTGTAATTCAGGTAAGGACTGCAGACGATGAATTTCAAGTAGTTCCTACTTTGCTACAGAATGCTACTGTCAACGACACCTAGCCACGAAATTGGTAACTAGATGTCACCAAACCGGCACCTGGCGACGAACGTTGGAACTAGAGTGTTAATCAAATTTAACCTACATATTTAGCTTTACACTAGTTAGAGGAAGGTTCTTTTATATGCCATAAATCTATGACATGGGTCTGCCGGCTATTCTTCCCCTCCGAAGGAAGGCATTCAATGGGATTTTTAACGCTCTTGATAAATCCGACGACTTTGGCCGGGTTAGAACCCGGGATCTTGGGCGTATCAGCTCAGCATGCTACCAACTACGCCACCGAAGCCGCCGTTAACAAAATACTGTATAATAATAGTAATAATATCGTATGGCCTCGGGTGCTGGGTGCAAGCTTTGTTATTTGGCACCCAGAGGGAAGCTTGCACGTCGAATTTCGTCGTTCCTTGCAACGCGTTATGACATTCAAGGAGGTTATATTTGTAAGCTCCTTGACACTATAGCGCTTTCTAGTAGAGAAAAGAGGAACTTTGTGTTGGCGGAAAATCCCGAGATAAATTTTGCCATTATGAACACGGCCTACCGAATTTAAATGGGTTCTTTAACATGCCAACAACGTATGACATGCATGTCGTGATTTTTGTCGCCTTTCAAACATAATTTACCCAGGAGCGAACCTGCAAGCTTGGGGTTGGTAGTCCGACACATTAACCACTCACCCACCGTGGCAAGCAAGTATAGTAATGCTATTAATAGAAGTGATTTGATACGTTCTGTGACAGTGAAACAGAGGCGAGTGAACCAAGTTTCATATTCCACACATAAACTGGAGTTAACTGAGAATGATACTAAGAATACCGGGTGAATTAGCCGTGGTTGTTACGGCGTGGCTGCAGACAGTCGCTCACATCCGGGAGGCGAGGAGGTTCGTATCACCCCGCCGGCAACCATGAAGATGGTTTTCGGTGGTTTCCCAATTTCCTTCCAGGCAAATGCCGGGGTTGGTCCCTACTTATAGGCCACAGCCGCTACCTTCCAATTCCTCGTCCATACATTCACACCCCAGGGGTGTCCGCCTAGAAGCAGCTACTAACTCTAGCGAGCCGAACATGCCCTCGGACACTCCCGGCACTAAAAGCCATACGCTAAAAAGGTAAGAATAAAGTAAGAATAATATTGTTGGGACTAATAGATGGGGTCCAATGGCAGGAGGGTACTCATAATGAAGGGATAGAAGCTGTTAGAAACTAACTCGTTAGGTGAGGCTGTTTATATGAACCGATTCAGATGGTGGGGTCATGTGAAGAGACTACAGAGGCGTGCAAATTATTACAATCAAATAATAGTACATTATGCCACGAGCCTATAATGACTATAATTAAGACACGAGTATATTTATAAAACGAGCGTATGCGAGTTTTATAATTTCCATACGAGTGTCTTAATTACCATTATAGGCGAGTTGCATACGACTGTTTATGTTCGACTATAATTATTATAACTATTTTATGTTCGAAGATAAATATTCATAAATATCTGTCGAGATTTCGCCAGTTTTATGTACTGAAGAGAGCGCATGAGACGCAGAGAATGCCTTGTATTTGACCATGGCCTTCTCGATTACCCCACTATGACACTAGGCAACGCAGTTTAGAAGGCTTTGGAACTCCACGCAGGTGCGATGCTAACCTTATCTAATTGGTCAAACAACTGTTTCTTGAGCTGTGATTGGTGGGAGAAACTGTTTCATAATGAAAAATAGTGTTATAATGACCATCATTATGATACAATTTACTGACACATAATAGTCAGGGTCGAACATAAAGAATTTAATGAGTCACAGTCCATTATTAAAAGTAATTTTTATAGCAGACCCGTGCGAGAAATTGCATGTTCATAAACCACACTTTCCCCAATAGGATTATAATGAGAGACTTAAGGAGAAAGGTTGTTATGTTTATATTTCAATCAAATGATTATATAGAACACTATTTACATTTCAGTAGGAATTCCTAGTTCTACGTTCCCTAACTTGAAGGCAATCACTGAAAATTGGATCATCAAAATACTCACCGCTTATTCGATATTTATGTCATTTTACGATTTGAGTACTCATTCCTTTGATTTACTGTTTCTAAAATCCATGCAAAATGATAAAGGAAATACCTCAGAATGTTAAAATGACATGAAACAGGCGTCACAGCGGACAAAATGTGAAGTGGACATCAATTATGGAGCGTATTTTCCTACGACATCAATATTTGCAAATCGCACACTTCGTACATTTTTTTAAAAGTCACTTTTTAAGGAATTATATATATTTATGAAATTAGAGTGCAATTCGTCACTGCTAATGTATATTCTCTTTCATTTGAATGCCCATTTGTCACGATAGGTCGCTTGTGAGTGCCGCAGGAGGGATCTATACTACAGAAATAATATATACTAGTTGAAACCCGTCAATACATGACGGCCAATAAGAAAATATTGACTGAAGAATTTTATTATATAGGTTCTTTGTACAATTATTTTTTAGCACTATTGAAACTTTAAGGGCGTCAAAAGATTGCACTCTAGACATTGCAACATACTGCTGGCCATGATTGAAAACTTGATGAGGCAAATTGAGACCTATACGTTCCAGAGTTCCCCCTTGAGCTTTATTGATTGTGATAAAGTATGCCAAGCGAATCGGAAAATGTTGCCTCTTAAAAGAAAATGATTGTTTTATCCGGCGGTGTTAAATGAAGTCGAAGGATTAGACCTTTCTGCCTAATTTTAGCTGCACTTATTTCCAAATCCAAGCATTTTCATGCATATTTCATATAATTAATATGGAATCAAGTCGAAGGGTTAGATCTCTCCGCCTAATTTTAACTGCACTTCATCATCATCATCATCATCTTGTACAGTTTCCAGCCCCAGGCTGGGTCTGTTTGGAACATAAGCCTCGCCCCTTAGTTCTTTCTTCCCACCACCTCTCCGCTGTCACTCTGGTCCAGTCCTCGCCTCTCTTCTCTACACATTCCTCCACTCCTTTCAGCCATCTATCTCTTGGTCTTCCCCTTGGTCCTTTCTTCTGCATCTGCATCTCATGTATCTTCTTGGGAATCTTCTTCTCATCCATTCTCTTTAAGTGTCCATACCACCTCAGTCTTGATGTCTCAATCCTACCTTGCAAGGGCTCCTCTTTCACCATTTCCCTGACCTTTTCATTCCTCATCCTGTCTCTTCTTGTTACTCCGATCCTACTTCGCAGGAACTTCATTTCACCTGCCTGTATTCTGCTTATGTCTCTTTTCTTCATTGTCCACGTTTCTGAAGCATAGGTCAGTATCGGGATATAGTAGCTTCTGTATAACACTTCCTTGCTTTTTTGTGGGACATCTTTATTCCACACTAAGCTCCTAATGCTTCTCAGAAATGCTTCTGCCTGTCTGCCACGTTCCGTAATCTCTTTGTCATTTCTCGCATTTTCCTCCACTATACTTCCCAAGTACTTGAAACTTTCCACCTTCTTCAGCTGTCCACCTCCAAGTGTTATCCCACTCATTGGTCTGTCCTTTTTCCTGGTTGTTAACAGGATCTCACATTTACTGATGTTGAACTTCCATCCGTACTCTCCCACTGTTTCTTCCCAAGCCTTCAGTTGCTCCTGAATTTCCTCCTCCTTGTTTCCCCAGACCATGAGATCATCTGCAAACACCATTGCTTTCATCTTATCTTCTCCTATCTTTCCTGCTATCCGTGTCATTACCTCGTCCATAACCACAATAAAGAGAAGGGGTGACAGCGCACTACCCTGTTTCAGGCCACTCATTTGCCTGAACCAGTCTGTTCTTTCCCCTCCAACTTTCACACAACTCACACTTCCACAATACATCTCCTTCACTCTGCTTACAGTCTCTTTTTCCACTCCCATGTTTTCCATTGCTTTCCAAACCTTCTCCCTACACACACTATCATAGGCCTTTTCGATGTCCAGGAAGGCCATCAACAGATCCTCGCCAAATTCGTAGTGGTGTTCCTGGAGCTGTCTCACTGAAAATATGAGATCCACTGTTGATCTCCCAGGTCTGAATCCATACTGCTCCTCTCTCAATTTTCTCTCCACTGCACTTATTATTTCCAAATTCAAGCAATTTTCATACATATTTCTTATAATTAATATGGTAGCATTTAGATGCCCTTAGGAAACTTCAGATTTCTCAGGAGCATATCTATGGGTCAATCGTTTGGAGTATGTGGAAGCAAATCACTTAATTCCAATGAATTCAAGAATTCTGAGGAGTCTAATATATACAACTGGCCGCAGGAACCGTCGCTTATAATTTTGGAATATACATTAACGAAGTTCTCTCTTAAATTCCTTGAGATATCATTTCCAGTGAAAAATTGTTGCAGTCTGTCAAATATTTTATATTTAGGAAGATTAATTTTGCCATTACAACACCAAAGGTCAAAGTAACCAGGCGTAGATTTCTCGCTACAGAAATACAGTGCAGAACAATGTTTACAATTGTTCGTCAAGGACCATACACTGTACGGCATAATATCTGGAATTGTTTCTGAAATGGCATTTTATATTAGATTTTAAAAGTAGCTTCGTATTTTCTACGATTTCCCACTTTTTTTGTGGCTAATGTTCTTTTTCGTCAAATGGGTATATTTATTGCAGCATTTCTCTCCAAATTAACGTCATATTCAATAACACTATAGTGGCCTGCATCAACACAGCCGCCAAATATTAAATGGCAAATAATACTTCCATTGCCAAAATCAACAGCGTGGTTAGACTCATTGTTATGTACTCTAAACAAATCATCAATAAACAATAATATTCACGTATACAATGAAGTTCAGATACTTTCATTCTCAAGTTTGTTGCTGATGAGAATGCGATGATACTGATCGCCAATAATAAATTCCTTATAATTATTCATGCCAGCAACAATTTTTGCAATTTGCTTGCAAACGCAGCTCAGGAAAACGTCCTGCATTTTGGAATAAACAGTACGAAACTGCTCTAAATAAGCAATTTCCATCACCTGATGTAGGTACAATCCTTTGCATTTCCATGACAGTAAATTAAGAAAGGGAGCATACTTCGCCAACTACTGGAATGAGCATAGACTCACTTCGACAGCCACCGTAATGGAGGGAGTTTAAGAGTTAGACCATATGCTCAGTGCTTGTCAAAAATCGTATTAACACAGGGAAGCCCAATCTGAAGGCTACATTCTGAGCTATCGCCCCGGATTCCAGGTTCGATCCCTGGTTTGCCAAGAAATTTACTTCTGGTCTGAGGGCTGGAACGGGGCGCACTCTTGAGGCAAAACTCAGGAGAGCAAGGTTAGATTCCTATCTCAACAATCTGGGATGTGGTTTTCCGTGGTTTGCCACGTCCACTGCAGGTAAATACCGGGATAGTTCGTAACTTAAAGCCTCGGTCGTCAATTCCCCATTCCCCACTTGAATTACAAATGCACACATCAGTACAGCCATCACAATAACACAGGTTATCAGAGAAATTTTTTTACACACACACACCAAAGTAGACGGGACTGAGTGACCACGATGTCTGAGTCCATCAAATGAATTATATTCGTCAATTGTCTCTCATGGCGAAAGCGATTGTGGCCATCTTTTATTTAATAATTTAAAAGTATATGGCAATGTAAATCGTGGAGAATTCCTTACTGTACGGGAATAATAAAAGTAAAATATGTTAAGACAATGAATTACCAATAGCCAGAAAGAATAATTAGGAAATAAAAATACATGTCTGAGGTGAGACTCCTTCGGCTATGCAAAATTCATTCCTGGGTCCGCAATGTAACCCCTGAGCCACCCAGTCAGCAGACTTCTAAACCAATATTAAGTTACTTAAACAACAAACGAACTCAAACGCCTGTTGAAGTTCTTCAATCCCCTCTTTTTAATTCTCAAAAACAAAGATCACAGTACGATACGGTGAATCCTTTATCCGCCATTTCTCTAGAACTGTAATTCTGGTCTGAGGGCTGGAACGGGGCGCACTCTTGAGGCAAAACTAAGAAGGGAAAGGTTCGATTCCCTTCTCAACTATCTGGGATTTGGTTTTCCGTGTTTTGCCACTTCCACTGCAGGTGTAATTCTGGTCTGAGGGCTGGAACGGGGCGCACTCTTGAGGCAAAACTAAGTAGGGCAAGGTTCGATTCCCATCTCAACAATCTGGGATGTGGTTTTCCGTGGTTTGCCACTTCCACTGCAGGTAAATACCGGGATAGTTCCTAACTTAAAGCCTCGGTCGCCAATTTCCCATTCCCCACTTTAATTACAAATGCACACATCAGTACTGCCATCACAATAACACAGGTTATCAGAGAAAATTTGACACACACACCAAAGTAGACGGGGCTGAGTGACCACGATGTCTGAGTCCAACAAATGAATTATGTTCGTCAATTGTCTCTCATGGCGAAAGCGATTGTGGCCATCTTTTATTTAATAATTTAAAAGTATATGGGAGCGTAAATCGTGGAGAATTCCTTACTTTATGGGAATAATAAAAGTAAAATATGTTAAGACAATGTATTACCAATAGGCAGAAAGAATAATTGAGAAATAAAAATATATGTCGGAGGTGGGATTCGAACTGCTTCCATTGCGCGATGCATAAATTAACAGTTTTGAACGCTACCGTCTGAGCTACCGAATCACTGGTAGAAGAGTGCAATATTCAGTTACTTAAACAACATTCACTCTCAACAGTCCGTATAAGTTCTTCTACATTTCCCGTTTTTTATAATATTCTATTCCTGTTTATATCGTGGAAACTTCATAATCAATATTCCCCTCCTTTATTATAATTCTTATAAATAACTATTGCATTGAAAAGCGGTGGACATCCGCCATGTCTGTCATTAACCAAGATGATTCTGCGCATGCGCTTGAGCCAATAATTTTTTAGTTTTGTTTATAAATTTTAAAATATGTGTTAACATATTTGTTTATTTTAAAGACACTCTGCAAATCTACAGGCCTACAGCTTTCGACAGATTGCTCTACGAAGTGAATCGGTTCTACCGTTCCCTCAATCTCGTGGTAACAAAAATCAGCTTAGTGTTTTAAATATATAGACTAGCATTACCCGTTGCGGCTTCGCCCGCAAATATTCCAGTTGTAAAGAGTACACTTAGCAAAAACTCAATCATGAATGCTATGACCGATTTATCCTTGGTATGAATTAGCAGACTTTATCAATTGAGCTACTGGTGCAGTGGTTAGGGGTTTGTCATTCCTTCATAGGTATATCAGAGCAGAGTTAGTTTTCAGGGAACATCACAGACACTGTTAATTTAAGGACCTTCAAATGTGGTTTTCGGAGACCCTTTATAACCGGGTGAAAAAGACCTTAGGCTACGTACCACACTCACACGTGAAAATTGCGTGAAAAAATTCTTGAGTGCCCCTTGACCCCTTTAAGCGCTTTATGCAGTATGTATTGATGAATTGTACAGCTTATTTTAGTTCTGTGATAACCCTATAACCGTCTGGAAACTTTCACAGTAATGTAATAATTTGAATTGCATTGCGTCTTACAGAAATAGGTGACCTGTGACATTCTGTTACCATGGTTACCGTGTTGCATTCTTTCATTATTTCATTGTAAATATACATGTTTTAAGGTATGTATTTAATTGTGAGGCATTTAAAGAGTAAGTGTGTGCGTTTCGCTTACGCATTGGGTTATGCTGAGCCTGTAGGTACCCCATATGTGTAGGTTGGTGGTAATGAAACCTTATTTTCGGTACAAAACTGGAATGGGACCTTATAAGAATAATATAGGGAGGGATGATTAATAACTGCTGGCATCCTATATTACCCTACTTAATAAGGTGTTCTCCGACACCATTTCCCATAAGGAATTACGTCAAGAAACATTCAGAATTGGGGATTCCGAGGGATACCTGAGCTAGGTCCCTTTTCTACGTTTTTCATTTACTTTGGAATGTACCCTCTAAGTCAGGTGATTTAAATCCATGGATCAATATTTCAAAATTTTAAGAACGGACTATCAGTAAAAAGACTTTAAATCCCTCTGCTCTAAAACTACACGAAAAGTAGAGCGAAGTAATGAAAATTAAACGTGTGCATTTGCATTAGCAAAGATCCTCTGTTAGTGGAAATTCTAAAAAATAATTCTACTTTGAGTTTCTTAAACGAAAATATAATTAAGGTTCTTGGTTAATTATTTGACGTAATTTCAGGACTTGCAAATACATTTAGTGGATTAATCCGTGAAAGTATAAAGGAAATTCAGGAAAATTGACGTCGAGTCTTAATAATTTGCACACCTCTGTACGCGGAGGAGAGATTATCAACGAGGTTAACGAACCCACCTATAGAAGGTAAGGGAAGCAGAGGAAGGAAGACCTAATAAGTGATGGTTAGATTCAGTGTTTAACGAGTTCAAGTTGACAGGCCTAGAAGCAGAAGAGGCCGCAGTACTAATAAAAGGATCATGGTGGCAGCTCGTTTGCAAACTCAGGCTTGCAGCCTAAAATGCACGTTGAAAGGTTGGTTGGTTGGTTGGTTCCTTAGTTTAGGGGCTGCGACAACGCGGTTATGTATCCCCGTGTACTTTGGGTGTGTGTAGAATCTGTCTGATAACCGGTGTTAATTGTGATGACTGTATTAGTGTGTGATATCTGTTTTTTAATTCAAGTAAGGACAGCAGACAATAATTTCAAGTAGTTCCTACTTTTGCTACCAAATGCTACCGTCCATGACACCTAGTTTGCGGACTTCGCTACTAGATGGCATCGGAGTCAGAACATGGCGGCGAACGTTCAAACTAATAGAGCGTTATCAATTCTAACCTGCAAATGTTTAGTTTCACACAAGTGTAGTTAGTGGATGTTTTTTTTTTCATGCCATAAATCTATAACATGGGCCCACCGGCTTTACTTCCCCTCCGAAGGAAGGCATACTGAGAGAATTTTAACGCTCTTGAAAAATCCGACGATTTCGGCAAAATAGTCTCAAATGAAAATGCATACAGCTGATTCTCGTTCCTGAATATCTTCCCTGTTCGCAAATCACGGAAACAAGTTTACACGCTCGCATATTTACTTTGTTCCCTTTCGTGTTCTTTTTGTCATTTGTGTCAAGTTTTTGGTATGTTTTCGATTAAACCTATGACAAATCACGGATTGTTTGCTTTGATAGTGAGAGAAACAGTTACACAGAGTATCCTTTAGGCATTCAATTAGTCCAACTAAATCTGAGGAGATTGTGATTTCGAGTTTGTAATCATTGGTATTTAAGATCAATTATCCCTAGATTTAACAATTGAACCATTAACAGCGAGGCACATTGTTCACACAAACACAAAAGTATTACAGAGATTCGTCTTCCTTTAGTGGAACAATAATGGTCTTCAATTTGCCTAGCTTGTAATTACTATTATTCACGAACATCATACATCAACAATGACACCTGATGAAACATTAATACAAGCCATTTAATAGCGTGCAATTGGGAATACCAACTGTCAGTTATACTTTAATTCAATCTCGGGGATCGATTAGCAAAGTAAATAACTGGTGTGGCTATAGTGGGTTAATTAGGAAGCAAATGACAAACAACTCTTCGTCATCAGATCCCTTCAGCACTGGATCGGACTCGATGTTTCCGATCACATTTTTACTATGAACACAGTATTCAATATACCGTATTTATTTATTTATTTATTTATTTAGCCAGTCCAAAGGTGGAGGGGTAGCATGTATGCCTCTTAAATTGAGGACCCGAGCTCCATTCTCGACATAGGCCTAGTGAACAATTAATTAATTTCATTATAAGGTTTAGCTCCTCACAAAGGTCACACCGATCGGATTTTGGTAGGGGCAGATGACCTCGTAGTTACACTCCTTAAAACAACAATAACTAACTAAACTAACTAGGATATTGGTGCTAAAAGTCCAGATTATATTCAGTGTTAAATATTGACAAGTACTTTGACAGTGTTACCGCTTTGTAGCAATTCTTTATGCAAAGTTCCTTATACATCTCATACATTATAGTTACATTTAAATCAGGACTTAAGTATTCCTTTAGTGTCACAGCCCTGCAGTAATGCGACTCTGCCCTTGGACATGATTCAATGTGATTTTTTACAAAATCTTTACAATTTTTGGAAATCCTCTCTTGTTTTCTTTCCTCTCTCATTGGATTTTGGAGTCCTGGATGTTTTATCTTTGTTAGAATGCACATTGTATATTACTTTTTGACTGACGAACAAGGTATCTTGCATACTCATACCTGCGTGCCATTCACTTGTAAAAAGTAAGAGAACAACTTACGTTCTTACGGTCAACTTTCATGGTTCTCGGAGAAGATTTACACTCGGAATTTTGTAAAATATAATGTTTTTCTCATATCTCGCAGTGAATAAAATGAAATCATTATGGAATTCCGGTCATCTTTAAAAATCTTATGATAACACTTAAATTTGCACATACAGTCTGTATGTTTTGCTTCCTTCGCAGCCATCACTTTGTCGCAGTCTCTTTTGAATATTTACATTGTTGAGGGTTATGCTTTCTCTTCCTGGACTTCTTAAGAGTTATATCCAAACAGATGAATTGGGATAGAAGTGAGCCACTCCAAACAGCTGATCCAGTGAGTACTGTCTACCAACATTCTGCAGATAGAACCATCTGGTTCTCAGCCTTGCAGAACCAAATTTACCTGCTTATTGTCTGGAAATGGTAAATGATACGGATGTTGCCGTCATGGATAACGATAGTACATATTTCCTAGTACCATTTACAACGAAAGAATCAAAATCCTAAAAAAGTGTAGAGCGAACCCTCTGGTTCTCACCTCACGAGCTGCTAATAATTTCACGTCAATGGACTGCTTTTGTAAAATTGAATATCAACTATGCCAATCACCGACGAGTTCCTGGTATTCAGTTTGAAAAGATTGAATGAAACGCCAAGCTACATACTTGGAAAATGTCCCTTCAGTTCGCTAATTTATTACGGTAATCAAAGGTATTAAAAAGTAATACATCAAGTCACCACGATATTGAAAAACTGAGGCTATAAAGGTTTTGAAGAGATTATGCCTTGAATGCATCAAGAGCGACCCGATTCATTGTTATTGTTGCTTTCAACAGAAATCACCAGGCAGCTTTTATTATCGATCCCACAATCCAATACGAAACCACGAAACAAATGCTATCGATCAAGCCACCAACATTTATTATTAGGAAAAGAAGAGGATGGATTCCTTTGTTTAAAGAGAAATACCGCGGAAGTTATAGGAGCCAATACGTTGCTTCTCATGGCCTTCTATCTATTTGCCATTAGCAAATGTTCTAAATGCATTTGGTAATCCAGAGGAACATATTAGCGCTTTCGTAGTTGCATCCTCGTAATAGAATAGAATATTTCTTTCGTAGTACGATATCTTAAACAAGTAGTTCCGTGAAGAACTATACAGCCTATTTTCATATATCCTACTTATGTTAATTGCCACAATTCCAGTTTGATTGCAAAAATAGATTCGTAGATATTGAGAACCGACTAAATATTTCGGATGGTCGCCATGTTGGATTTATATATGTAGGTCCTAGAGTTATGTACTGTTACATGCAGATTATTGTGAACGTGTAGTATTCAAACTTCAATCGCATACTTAGGACACAAGAAAAAACAAGGAGATTTAAAAAATTTTCACAGCTGCCATCTTGAGGTTATGGAAACAATTGAAATAAATTAGATGCCAGTGGATTAACATTCGGATAAAGATTTACTGTACCAAGTTTCACTGCACGCGGATGGCTAAATTGCGAGAAACGTCCATGTGAATATTTATAATTCGCGTCACCGCCATGTTGGATTTGTGATTACCAGGTTATTTAAAGTCCTATAGGTGAACTTAAGTTCATAGCCCCTATGAACATTAAAAAATGCAGTTTGATTGCTAAAATAGATTCGTAGATATTCAGTATCGTCTAAATATTTCGGATGGTCGCCATGTTGGATTGTTAAATGTATAGGCCATAGAGTCATGTACCATTAAAGGAAAATTATTGCGTATGTTCATTATTCAAACTTTCACTTCGATCGCATGACTACATCACAAGAAATAAAAACTTAATTTTAAAATTCGCACTGCCGCCATCTTGAGGTTATGTAAACAATTGAACTAAAATAGATACCAGTGGATTACAATGTGTATAAATATTTCCTGTACCAGATTTCAGTGCGCTTGGAACATTAAATCGCGAGAAAGGTCTATTTAAAATGTTCAAATTCGCTTGTCCGCCATGTTCGTTTTGTAGTTAACCGGTTTTTGAAAATCTTATAGATGGACTTCCAGTAGTGCCCTTTATCTCCGTACACAATTTTAGGGAGATACCGCTAATAGTTTCAGAGATATAGAATGCCGGTGAAATATTTCGCACATACGCCATTTTGTGATTATGTAAACAATTGAACGAAGTTAGATGTCGGTGTATTACAATGTATATAAACATATACTGTACAAGTTTCATTGCGTTTGGTTGGTCAAATCGCGAGAAACGTCTATTTAAAAGTCGCGAATTCGCTTGGCCGCCTTGTTGGTTTTGTAGTTACCAGGTTTTCAAAAGTCACATAAGTGAACTTATAGTAGTTCCCTCTATCACCATACAAAATGTCAGGGTAATATCGGTAATAGTTTCGGAGATATTGAATGCTGGTGAAATATTTCGCACAGCCGCCATGTTGGATTGGTGAGTCGTAACAAAATTTGAAGGGCTCGGTCGAGGTCGCCGGGAATAGTGCTATGAACTTTCCGAGTTTCATTGAAATCGCTCATGCCGTTTAGATTTTATTAGGGGGGGACACACACACGAATCACACACACACACACACACACACGCACACACACACGGACAAAAGGTGATCTCAGCCTATTTTTTCAAAATTGAAAATAGGCTAAAAATAATCCAATATACTGTATATAAGATGCCGCTTATGAGAGACGCCAGATAAGGGAGACATCCGTTTAATGGAGACAAATACTGAAAAACAAAAACAAACCTACCAAAACGAGGTTGTTTCAGTACGCTTAAGTGATACAGCACGACGGTTTACAGAGTCAACAGAGGTTTTCTCCTACTCATAACAAAGTCCAAGTCAGTTATGTACAGTAACTAGTAGCCAAGTTCGCAACTAGGTGTCGTGGGCGATAGCATTTGATAGCAAAAGTAGGAACTACTTATAAATTGATGGTCTGCAGTCCTTACCTGAATCACAGATAACACACACTAATACAGCCATCACAATTAGCACCAGTTATGAGACAGATTCTACACACACACTAAATACACAGGGCTACATGACAGCGTTGCAGCAGCCCCTAAACTGAGGAACCAACCAACCAACATCTTACTTACAGACTATCCCGCGGCGTAACCGTCCTCATTAAATCGTGCACTGCGGCCGTAAGGGCAGCTACAGCAAGTCCGGAGCTCACAGGTTAAAATCCCGGCGCTTGCAGCGGCTATCCTACGTGTGCTTTTCCTGGGTTTTCCACACTCCCTTCGGGCAAATGCCGAGATAGTACCTAACTTCAAGTCCTGGGGCGCATCCCCCATCCCTGTCCCTAATATAGTTACACATACTACCACAGTCATCATATAAATACAGGTTCGCTCCTGGCCGTGGTAAGTGATTTTTTTGAAAGGCGACAAAACTCAAGACACGCAAGTCATACGATATTGGCATGTTAAAGAACCCATTTGAATTCAGTACGCCGTGTTCATAATGGCAAAATTAATCTCGGGAATTTCTGCCAACACAAAAAATTCCTCCTTTGCCTACTAGAAAGCGCTATAGTGTCCAGGAGTTTGGATATCTAACCTCCTTGAGTTTATAGCGCTCCAAAGAACAACAAAATTCGCCATGCAAGCTGCCCTCTGGATGTCAAATAACAAAGCTTGCACCCGGCATCCGAGGCCATACGATATTATATTATTATTATCAGACAAGTTCAACACAGTCCCAACTGCATGGGGCTGATGAGCAATATGTTCCTTGCCTCTAACATGAATTAACAACTTACTTACAGACTGACCCCACTTGCACTTTAGCAAGTTCGGAGATCGGAGGTTCTAATTCTG
This sequence comes from Meconema thalassinum, assembly GCA_946902985.2. NCBI lineage: Eukaryota > Metazoa > Arthropoda > Insecta > Orthoptera > Tettigoniidae > Meconema > Meconema thalassinum. Next base: position 436,406,144 of record OX336393.1, on the reverse strand, counting down.
GCGTTGACAGCGACTATCATGAGCATGGCATTCCCTCGTTTTTAGCTTATTTTCATTTATGAGAAAAATAGGCTTATGAGATCACATTTTGTCCGTGTGCGTGTGTATGTGAGTATGTGTGTGTGCATGTGAGTGTGTGTGTGTGTCGGTGTGTGTGTCCCCCTAATAACGTCTAAACGGATGGAGCGGTTTCAATGCAACTCGGTAAGGTCATAATACTATTTTGGCCGACCCCGACCGTGCCCTTCAAATTTTATAACGTCTCACCAATCCAACATGGCTGCTGTGTGATATATTTCACCGGCATTGTATATCTCCTAAACTATTACTCATATCACCCCGACATTTTGTACCGTGATAAAGGCCACTACTATACGTTCACCTACGCGACTTTCAAAAACCCGTTAACTACTGTACAAAACGAACATGGCGGTCAAGTGAAGTTGTAACATTTATATAGACTTTTCTCGCGATTCGACCATCTGAACGCAGTGAAACTTCATACAGCAAATGACTATACAAATTGCACTGCACTGACATCTAATTTAGTACAATTGTTTACATAACCTCAAGATGGCGGCTGTGAAAAATGTTTAATTTTTTTTTTCTTGTGTTCTAATCATGCGATCGAAATCAACGTTTGAATAATGAACGTACACAACAATCCTATATTATCCTCGACTCCGTAGAAATTACAGTAAAATAAATGGATTAGGAATCCGTTTAACAGCTTATTTTCATCATTGAGATAGGCATATGGGATCACGTTTGTCCGTGTCCGTGACCCTAGTAAATGTTGATTGACAGGAACATTATCAATGAAAATGAGTAAGAACTTACCATAATCCCGACAAACTCCGACCGTGCCTTTGAAATTGTTGTTGTCACCAATTGAGCTTGGTGGCCGTGCGTAACATTTCGCCAGTACTCAATATCTCCGCAACTATTAAAGCAATCAAGCTGAAAGTGTGTACAATAATAGAAAACTGATCACACCAAAACCAGCATGGAGGCCACACGAAGTTCAAATATTTATCCTGACCACTTAATCACCTGATCCAAGAATCTTTTCTTCGAGCTTAAAATTATCAATTCTTTTTAATAGTTTATGATGGCGGCTGTGCAAAATTTAAAACCGTGTTATTATTTCTTGCATTCTAATCAAACTATTGAAATGAAACTTTATGTAGCCTAATCATCATGGCTTATTTTGCGACGTTCTTTAGTCCTACTCCCTTGGAAGAAAAAAGCACGATTTACAACATTGCCCTGGAAGTTATAAAATGAATTATAAGCTTCCTCAGTTATGTTAAGCCACATCACTGACATCCTTTAACTTTGATTATAGCAATATTTGAAAGTATTAATTTCGAAGGGATATTTTATTTTTAGTATGCTTTGTCAAATTGTCAAACTATAGATTTGTGAGAAGAGTTTGTTGATTTGAATACATCTTATAATGTTTACCTAACGGTACAATAACGTATAGTTTACATATTTTAATAAACTGTAGAAAGCGCGCATGTGAGTTATTCGGATAAGAATTCCTCTCATTAATCACGGAAAGATCTGATCTCTGTGAACATGGTTTAGTGAACTGCAATATGGAATCATTAGAAGCCATTTTTCAGTGTTACCTAAGTAATCTATTGACATAATTTCTTTTCAGTGGATCAACACAAACAAGTGTGCCCAATCCTATTAGGTGCGGAGTTACAATTCATTTTCTAGTGCCTGAAATAAATACTCTTAATAAGAAACTACTCTCATAAACCTCCCATTTATGTGAGATGTGCTTTATTAAATGTATAAATAATTAATGTATTTATTGTAAATTCCCGCCCAATCTAATTGGGCGCACTCGTGTTGACCGCCAGAAAAGCTTCCTCTAATAGTTATAGTTATTATTCTCGTATCAGAAACATGTTACACAATTATTACAAAACATTTCACCAAATACAGTTAGACCAGAACTTGGCGACTTGTAGTGCATTCCCTGAGGCTAGGTGTAGATCCTCCGTAGTGCAGGTGGTTGGACACATTCGACATTGAATATTGTGGTTGACAGTCTGATCTTCTCGGCAATCACACTTGATGTTTCCGTCTTTAGCGTAGTTCCATCTTACCATATTAGCTCTTGATTTGCAGACTCCTGATCTCAACCTATTTAGGGATTTCTATGTCATCCATGCCTCGTTATGAACCGGTGGTAAAGTTTCAGATGGTGTTGTACAGCCACCAGGAAGAAGACCTTTAGCTTTCCAAAATTGTAGTCTAGCTTTTTTCTCGGTGGTTGTGAGTTCCTTTCATGTTTTTAGGAAATTCTTCCTATATTTCAGTCTTGGTGTGTGTAATTCGTACCCATATAACGGATGAGTTCTTTCATGCTCCATCTTCTTCCTTTCCTTGTTCGCTGTTATTTCCCTCTAATAGTGAACCGCTATTGTAGTCTAAACCTAAAAACATTAACTTAAATCTAGAGAATTAATCACCAAACTGTAAGATATCCCTCTCAAATGTTTTCTAAGCCGTTATTTATATTAGGTTTTCACTTTTATGAATAATGCTAAGAGGCTCGTAGGACGACGTGTTTCAAGTTTCTGCTGCATCAATTAAATATCGAAACTTTTTTTTTTCAAATGGAACGGTAGCGATTTCCTTCATACAGTAAGCATGCCATATTGACAAGGATATGATTTTGGACTGGGAGTGAAGCCAACATTTGCGTGATACACATTGAAAGAGTAACGGTTTACCACGCACCTTGCCCTTAAGTGGGCGCGCGCAAATACTACCCGCATGTCATTGCTAAGAAGAAAACATATTATCAATGATTTGATGGTCCTCAGTGTAGCGGAAGAATTTACTTTCTTTTTGATGTGTAACATCTTTCCACTCGGTTGCAGGATTTTTTTGTGGGAGTGATTTTGAAAAATGTGACGGAAGTGGATCGGAATGATCGAGGTGGCACCAGCTGGCACCTTCCGTTCGCTCGAACGGAAGTGTGCTATCTGGCAGTGGTGGATCGCACGGAATTGTAAGACGCACTGCCAACTCGATCGATCGATCCAGCTGGCAGTGGTAAGAGAAACAATGAGCACGCGGTGTCGGAAATTGATACCATGACGTACTCTCGGCCATGTGGAATGTATATGACATACTGAACGGTAAACGCTCATGCGAACTCTGGTGTCAAGTGATTTAAACAAAGCACATGGTACATGTTCGAAGTCTTCGTATCAGTATTTAAATGGTAAAATGCCTTAATATCAAACATTGTAAGTGGTCGGCATTGCCGGTATTATGTTTCTGCACAGTAGCTATTCAAATATTAACTCACATAACGGTAATGCAGTCATCAATATAATATAATCGTTGTGGTTACACGAGAATTGAGCAGGTCTTCATGAACTATTGCTGAATACATTCTCTTTACTCACAAGAGGGCCTATTCATAAGGCATTTTAAACTCAATTTCACGCAGGAACATTATCGATACAAGCAAAATATAAATGAAACTTAATTCCGTAATGCAGTATAATTGGAACGTAGAAATAAGTCACCATCTTGTGCACAATATTTCCGTAGTCGAAATAGCCGTGGGGTTAGCACTTATGACAGTGAATCTAGAGATCTCGGGTTCGAATCCCGGACGGGGTGGATAATTTTGCTACCAGATTATCATTTTAAACGATATTTATCATATCAATACGACTCATTTTAACGGAATCCATATGAAATTACGTGTAGGTCTGTGAATGAAGAGGACCTGTTTATAAAGAATTTAAGGTTATGAGCGGTGTCGCGTCTATTAATATAGTTGATCCATATCGTATTCTTTATTTAGGCTAGTGCTGGTGGAAGCTACAAATCATCTAATGAACTGATTACCGTATTACAAACTACAATATCTATAAAACACTCCCTTTTACAATAGATTAATATTTGTGCCAATAATAGTATAAAAAAAATCCTCTCGGCACGCCGGAAGGCGGAGGTAGATTTCACCGGGCAAACTAGGGGATAGGCTATAATAGGCAAAATATGCAGGTTTTTGAAGGAGGATCAGACCTCATTTTTTGCGAGAGAGTATTTTACAATTGGAGGCTAGTTAACATTTTTTCGTCTTTCTATGCATACTTTTAACATTTTACTGTCTTATGGGGATGGTAACATTCTTGTCATTTGGGGTTAATTTTTATACTTGTGATAACACTGTCCTTATGCAAGGTTTGGAACTAATGTGTAACTATCTAACAGTCTTTACTTCTTCACGCAAAATTTTATCTCCCGCAGAGATGTTGGTTGGTTCCTCAGTTTAGGGGCTGCGACAAGGTGGTCATGTAACCCCGTGTACATTGGGTGTGTGTAGAATCTGTCTGATAAACGGTGTTATTTGTGATGACTGTATTAGTCTGTAATTCAGGTAAGGTCTGCAGACGGTCAATTTTAAGTAGTAGTACCTAATTTTGTACCAAATACTAACGTCAACGACACCTAGCTGTGAACTTGGCTGCTAGATGCCACCGCAACCAGCAACTTGCAACGAACGTTGTAACTTCCCCTCCGAAGGGAAGCATGCTGACGGATTTTTAGCGCTCTTAGAAAATCCGGCGACTTTGGCCGGCTTTGAACCAGCACCTTGGGCATAGAAGTTCACCATGCTACCAGTTAGCCGCTATCCTCATAGTCAGATGGAACAAGAAGTTCCGTGACGAACTAAAGAGCCTACTTTTCTTAAAATTAAGATTCATTCCATAGATTAATCTACAGTATATGAACCTATCTAGAATAATGACGAAATTAAGTGGGTAATATCGAAATGTCTTAATTAGTTCGAAATAAGATATACTAGGCATAATGTAGCCCAATAGAGCAATACAGTTGGCAGCTCTGGTGACTGAATATATTCTTAATTCCATCTCCTATGGTACAGAATACAAAATGTGGTTGAAGTCCAAAGGACGTTACATGGATTTAGACATTGGATCTATTAGTACACGTAAAAGCATGTTGGCAACAATGTCATGCGAGTGCTGTTCAGAAATAATCTGAAATATTATAAATTTTTGTGCCAATATTGGATGAAATCCATTTGTTGGTAGAGAAGTTACATGTATTTAAAAATTGGTCCTATCAGCAGGCTTAGAATCATGTTGGTAGAACTGACGTATATAAGTTACTCCAAATTATTGTAAAATGTCGGGTAATTTACGTGTGCATAGTTTAAGGCTGTCGGCTTGCATACTTTCTGATATATTTGGATACAAAATAGAGAGCAATTATTAACAGTTGGCAACCCTGGTGGCTCTTCAGAATACACTCAGTCATATATGTTTATGTACACATATTACATACAAAATTTGGTTGAAATCCAATTGATAGTGTAGAAGTTATATGCATTTAAAAATTGGACTTATCAGAAGGCTTAAAATTATTTTGGCAACGCTGTCATGTATGGCCACCTGGAAATTAAACTGAAATAGTATTATCTACACGTGTGCCAATTTTAGAATAGCTCCCATGTATACCTTCCAAGATATCCAACATGGAGCTCAAATTTCTAGTGCGTTTTTTAGCAGTTGGTAGCACTGGCATCTTTTTCAAATATGGGCCTGAGATATTCCGGTATACATCTTTACTCATACTAAATTTAGTTTCGATTGCTGCAGCCGTTTAGGAGTTGATAGGGGGGGGGGGACACACACACACACAGCCAGACAGACAAAAGGACAGACAGACAGACAGACAGACAGACAGAAGGACAGACACATTTTCTCGGATATATCTTATAAGTCTACTTTTTCCTCATTTTTGAAAAGTGTGAAAAGTAGGCTAACAAGAAGTTCCGTGAAGAACTATACAGCCTACTTTTCAAGCCAATGATTATTCTACAGTATATGAACCTATCTAGAATAATGACGAAATTAAGTTGGTAATATCGAAATATCTAATTAGTTCAAAATATACCTGGTATAATGTAGCCTAATAGAGCACTACAGTTGGCAGCCCTGGTGACTGAATATATTCTTAGTTCCACCTCTTAAGGTACAGAATACAAAATTTGGTTGAAGTCCAATGGACGTTACATGCAGTTAGACACTGGATCTATCAGCACGCGTAAAAGCATGTTGCCAACAATACCATGCGTGTGCTGGTCAGAAATAATCTGAATTATTATGATATCTTGTTGTGCCAATTTTGGATGAAATCCATTTGTTAGTATAGAAGTTCATGTATTTTAAAATTGGACATATCAGCAGGCATAGGATCATGTTGGCAGCACTGCCTTGTATTAATTACTCCAAATTAATCTAGAATGGCAGGTGCTATACGTGTGCAAAGTATAGAGCTGTTGGCTTGCATACTTTCTGATATATTGATATTACGGTAAAAAGAATATAGACAGCATTTATTAACAGTTGGCAGCCCTGATTGCTCTTAACAATACTTATAGTCATATCTGTTATGGTACACATATCACATACGAAATTTGGTTGAAATACAACTGATAGTATAGAAGTTACATGTATTTAAAAATTGGTCCTATCAGCAGGCTTATAATCATGTTGGTAGAACTGACGTATATAAGTTACTCCAAATTAATCTAAAATGTCAGAATATACGTGTGCATAGTTTAAAGCTGTTGGCTTCCATACATTCTGATATATTGGTATTTGGATAAAAAAAATAGAGAGAGCAATTATTAACAGTTGGCAGCTCTGGTGGCTCTTAAGAATACGCTCAGTCATATCTGTTTATGTACAGATATTACATACAAAATTTGGTTGAAATCCAGTTGATAGTGTAGATGTTATATGCATTTAAACATTGGACCTAACAGAAGGCTTAAAATTATTTTGGCAACACTGTCATGGTTGGCCTGGAAATTAAACTGAAATAGTATTATCTACATGTGTGCCAATTTTGGAATAGCTCCCATGCATACCTTGCAAGATATCCAACATGGAGCTCAAATTTCTAGTGCGTTTTTTCAGCAGTTGGTAGCACTGACATCATTTTCAAATATGGACGTGAGCTATTCCGGTGCACATCTTTACTCATACTAAATTTGGTTTTGATTGCTGCAGCCGTTTAGGAGTTGATAGGGGAGGACACACACACAGCCAGACAGACAGAAGGACAGACAGACAGACAGACATTTTCCCGGATCGATCTCATAAGTCAACTTTTTCCTCATTTTTGCAAAATGTGAAAAGTAGGCTAAAAATGAATGTGATCTCGTCAATGGCGTTGTCTTGGCAACCTCTGATAGATCATCCCTTATCAATTTAAAAGCGTTGTTATGGTAACCTCTGATGGCACTTGGCATTTTTAGCCTATTTTCAATTTTGAAAAAATAGGCTTATGAGATCACCTTTTGTCCGTGTGTGTGTGCGTGTGTGTGTGTGTGTGTGTGCGTGTGTGTGTGATTCGTGTGTGTGTCCCCCCCCTAATAAAATCGAAACGGCTGGAGCGATTTCAATGAAACTCGGGAAGTTCATAGCACTATTCCCGGCGACCTCGACCGTGCCCTTCAAATTTTGTTACGTCTCTCCAATCCAACATGGCGGCTGTGCGAAATATTTCACTAGCATTCAATATCTCCGAAACTATTACCGATATCGCCCTGAAATTGTGTACGGTGATAAAGGGCACTACTAGAAGTTCACCTATGAGACTTTCAAAAACCTGTGACTACAAAACCAACATGGCGGCCAAGCGAAGTTGAGACATTCAAATAGACTTTTCTCGCGATTTAACTATCTAAATGTAATGAAACTTGGTACAGCAAATGGTTATACACATTGTAATGCAGTGGAGTCTAATTTAGTTCAATTGTTTACATAACCTCAAAATGGCGGCTGTGCGAAATATTTCACTGACATTCTATATCTCCGAAACTATTACAGATATCACCCTGCAATTTTGTACGGTAATAAAGGGTACAGATACAGGTATACCCATGTATATTTCATAAACCTGTAAAGTACGAAACGAACATGGCGACCAAGCGAATTTAAAATATTTTAATAGACTTTTCTCGTGATTTAACTCTCTGAGCGCAGTGAAATGTGGTACAGTAATTGATTTTGCAGATTGTAATGCACTGCCATCTAATTTAATTCAATTGCTTACATAACCTCAAGATGGCGGCTGTGCGAAATTTTAAAATTAAGTTTTAATTTCTTGTGTCGTAATCATGCGATCGAAGTGAAAGTTTGAATAATGAACCTAGGCAATAATTGTCCTTGAATGGTACATAACTCTATGGCCTATACACATAACACTCCTAAATGGTGAGCTCCCGAAATATTTAGACGGTTCTCAATATCTATGAATCTTTTACAGCAACCAAACTGATTTTTTTTATGTTCATAGAGACTATGAACATATGTTCACCTATAGGACTTTCAGGAACCTGGTGAGCACAAATCCAACATGGCGGCGACGCGAAGTATAAATATTTAAATGGACGTTTCTCGCGAATTAACTATCCGAGTGCCGTGAAACGTTGCACGTTAAATGCTTATACAAATGTTGATCCACTGGCATCTAATTTATTTCAATGGTTTGCATTATCACAAGATGGCTGCTGTGCGTAATTTTAAAATCTCGTTTTTACTTCTTGTTGTCTAATCATGCGATTGAAGTTTGAATACCACACGTACACAATAATCTTAATGTAATAGTACAAAAATAAAAATCCAACCTGGCGACCATCTGAAATATCTACGAATCTGTTACAGCAATTAAACTGAAATTTTGTATGTTGATTGTGGCAGTTAACATAAGTAGGATATATGAAAATAGGCTGTATAGTTCTTCACGGAACTACTTGTTTTAAATTCCGAAATAATTTTTCTCATCCCTTGGCGTAATGGTGGGTCATATCAAAAATTCTTTCAGACAAAAGTTTTAGGTAATTATTAGGGGAATATTTTCCATTTTGTACGGTTTTGATATTGTGCCTATTAAGAGAGATATGATTAATGTTTCCCGAAAAACCCACTTATTTCCACCCCTTTGGTCAATGGTTGGTGCTATCAAAAAACTTATTTGACATAAATTTTTGGCACTTATCCGACACATATTATGAACTTTGAAGGGATTCGATATTTCACGTATTAAGAGAGTTATAGCGAAATTTCACTTTTTCGAAAAAAAAGCCCCCCATTTTCACCCCCTTCGACCGATTTTGCCCATTAACGAACTCGACCGAGATTTTATAGGGATACATACTATGTAAAACATTCAAAGTGATTGGTACAAAATTACGGCAGTTATCGTGTCCACAAGAAACTGATATATATATATATATATATATATATATATATATATAGATAGATAGATAGATAGATTGATAGATACATATATACATAAATTATATATAAACTTTTGAACTGACGGTGGTTTTGGGGTCTGGGGGATGTGAAACGCGAAGATATGTCGAAATTTTCCGGAAGTCGAAACATGGTACCCACTGCAATAGTTAGCTTTCTAATGAAATCTACCTAATACCGGTGTATCAACATTTTCACGTGAGGTTCCTTCTATGTCAGATGTTACACATCATATGCGACTACTGTAAGGCTCGTAATTTTCTTTTTATACTGTAAGTAAATTCAGCGGTGTAATTAGTTTTCATGTCACAAGAGTAATTTTTGAAAATCCGAATATTCAAAAAAATATGTTAGGTCACGCCTTCTTTCGCAGACGGGCCGTGCAAAGGGGAGGAATTGAGTCGGCTAGGTGTATAATTGCACACGCCTAAGGCTCGCAGACTGTCCTCTGTACGACTGCGCAACCGGAACTGACCAGACAATACCTGTGGCGTGAACTGTAAGTCATGGTTTGTTGGCGCACATGCCTAAAATAATCTTACTTACAGGCATAGTCTGCTTCAAAACTGAATGGTTGTCCTCAACTCAGAATCATAGTCGTTATTCTGGAAGTATGGATCATAGGAACAACAAGATGTTCAGTAAAGAACATATAGCCTACTTTCTCCTAAATGTATGAGTATAGTTATAACTCGTTGTTATTATCAAAGAGTATAATAGAACTATTCTTTGATGAAGACCTTAGAAACGATTTACCTCTACCAAACGCCACAACCTAGATAAAAACTGCTACCATCATTGAAGAAAGAAAGATAAGAAGTATCTCAAGAATGTTATGGATCTGGAGACATAATACACCGGACTGGCTGCGTGTCTCAGCGGTAACGTTCTCGCTTGCTGGGCCCTAGGTTGCAGGTTCATATCCTGGCGCAGTCAGCTGGCATTTGAGGGTGCACAAATGCGAGGGAGCCGTGTCAGTACATTTACTGGCACGTTAAAGATCCCCTTCGGGCCAAAATTCCGGCACCCCGGTGTCTCTAAAAGCAGCAGTAGTTAAAAGGGATGTAAAACCAATAACATTATTATTATTATTATTATTATTATTATTATTATTATTATTATTATTATTACATATACGACCTGCCGTGGGCAACATCCAACTTTGAGTTGAGGCATGTCTTTACACGTCTGGTTGTGCATGGCTTTCACAACCCTAATTGAATTAACAAATCTTTCCATGACCCTACAGAGACGTGTGTTTACAAACTATGTGGATATTTTCGATTGCTATTTGCCTGAAATAAAAGTAGTAATTAATAACCTGAACTAACACCAACGGCTTGAATTCAGTTACTATGTGAAATCGTTTTGTTCTTTACTTCAAATAACATTTTATTTATTTATTTATTTATTTATTTTATGTCTTCGGTAGTGGCGAAGTTAGGGCTCATGGCCCTCTCTTACACTTAACCACGAAATACGGTACCAGTACATAGCTTATGACAATTTCGAAAATACAAAAAATATTATGATGATAATAAATTAATTATGCTAATACTAATATTAGTAAAAAAAGGCACATGAATAATGATAGTAATAATTATAACAATACAAATAATAATAATAATCACAATGTCACAGACCTTACTATAATATCCTAGATATAATCCTAGCTCAGTCATACGTCCTATCATCCATCACCATTCACACGGGGCAATCAGCAGTATTCAACAGGTAATCTCGGCATGCGGCCTTAAATTTATTTATTGTTGTGGAATTTCTGATATCGGGAGGAGTTGAATTCCATAGTCGAGACCCAGCTACAACAAAAGAGCGGTTAAACATGGATGAGTGGTTGATGGGGATGGCGAGGGAAGAGCCAGATCGAGTGCTTCGATTATGATATGAGGACAAGTAACTAAATTTTGATGACATGTACGTGGGGGTGTTTTCATGCAGAAATCGATAGATGGATGTCAACAAGTGAAATTTACGGCGTTCATCAGGTTTAAGCCATGAAAGAGCACGGTAGCTTGGGGTTATGTGGGCATCGTATCTTAGATTGAAAGCGAACCGAAGACAAGAGTTCAATGCTTGTTGGAGTTTCATTGTTTGTCCATGAGTCGCGTCAACGAGAACGATGTCACAGTAGTCTAGAATTGGTAGTATTAGTGTCTGGATGAGTTTAATCTTAATGTCTAGTGGTAAAATATTCTTATGGCGCACGAGTGGGTGAAGGGATGCGTATATCTTCTTACGTGTATTTCTTATATGTGGTGACCAGTCAAGAGTTTCAGTTAAGGTTAACCCAAGGTTCCTTACTTCTTTACTAAAGGGGATGGTGATTGAATTCAGTGTTACTGGAGGCACAACGTAGTTGTTTTTTAATGAGTTTAGTAACTTATGAGAGCCGATGATGATAGTTTGGGTTTTCTTAGGATTGAGCAGGAGAGAGTTGTCATCGGCGTATACACTAAGTTGATGGATATCAGTGTTTATATCCCTTATTGCATTTGATATATTGTTGATACAAGTGTGGAAATATATTTGGAGATCATCTGCATAAAGATGATATTTATTATAGTTAATTGTGGAGGAGATATCGTTGATATAGAGCACGAAAAGTAGGGGCCCAAGGACCGAACCTTGGGGGGTTCCTGCCTTTTTCTGACGCCACTGTGAGGTGGTGTCCTGTACAATCACACGCTGATTTCGACCCGTTAGGTAAGCAGAGAAAAAAATTATGGCTTCGGAGCCAAGAAGGGATTTTAGCTTCTTCAATAGGGTCGGTATATCTATGGTGTCAAATGCTCTGCTGAAATCGAGGAGTGTGAGTATTGTTACTTGTCTTTGGTCCATTGCTTGTCTGATGTCATCAGTCACCTTAAGTAAGGCAGTAGCTGTGCTGTGGCCCTTCTTGAAACCAGACTGGAGTGGATCAAGTAGAGAGTGAGTGTTCAAATATTCCAGTATTTGAGTTTGTACTAACCGTTCCAGTACTTTGGAGAGAGCAGGGAGAATAGATACAGGACGGTAGTCGGACGGTAACAGTGGGCAAGGTATCTTAGGAAGAGGGATCACGTTGGCGTATTTCCAGATAGAAGGCAGTGTGCCATTGTTTAAACAGTAATTAAAAATGTGTGTGAGAATGGGGAGAACAGCACCAATAATGTAATGTATAAATTTTATAGGTATATCATCAATCCCGCTCGCCTGGGATCTAATGGAATACAACACTCTCTTAACTTCATTAGTGCTTAAGTTACGAAATGAAAAGCTGGGTCGATCTGTTGGTGGAAATGATGGGCCGTGACTGGCAGCGTTATTTGGGCTGGATTTCATATCTGCATCCGTGAAATATGCATTTAGCTCGTCTAGTGGAATGTCAGGTATAGGGAGTTGCTCCTGGTTTTTTCCTATGCCCAAAGCACCGAGTTGTTTCCACGCTCTAGCCGTGTTTAGTCGGCAGGTTGTATCACGAACATACTTAAATTTAAGATTACGTAAAGTTTGCTTAATTTGGTTTCGAAGTACTCGGTACTTTTCAAAATCATTTGGTAGACCAGAACGTTTGTATTGTCTGAAAAGATTATCTCTACGGGACATCATTTTCTTGACTTCCGGAGTTAACCACGGCTTAGGTTTACGAGAAATCCTTATCTTTCTCCTGGGAGCATGTTTGTTGTATAGTGCATGTATTAATAGATTAAACTTGTTTACTTTTTCGTCAATGTCGTCCAGTCTCAATATGTCGTTCCATGGAAGACTGTAGGCATCATAGTTCAGTTGTACCGGGTCTATGTCCTTTATATTTCTGCATGTAACATATTTAGTCTTGTACTTTGGAACGCGGAGCGAATACGCTAAGTATATTAAGTCATGGGTGGATATAGCCGGCACTGGTATTTGACCATGAGTCACTACTTTCTGTGGGTTATTTGTTATGATGAGATCAATTAGTGTATGTGAAGTGTAGCTTACTGTGCTTACGAAGTTAGTTGGCTCGAGAGGAAGTATCGTCATGTCACAGGAGGAAAATAGATCTTCAAGTTTCTTTGCTTTGTATGTTTTGGTTAGTAAGTTAGTGTTAAAATCTCCTAAAATAATGACATGTTCGTAAGATGGCAGCAAATTAAGCAGACTAGTTTCAAACTCGGAAATGTATGATACAGTAGGTGGGCGATAGACAATACCTATCAATACTTTCAGCTCACTCAGTGTTACCTCAACAAACATGAACTCCGTCCTCAGTACCTCAACGGACGATGATGAACAAATAACCCTGCTTTTCAGATCATCTCTGCAATAAAGGGCAACACCGCCTCCCATCCTATCGGCTCGATCATGGCGAAGGAGATTATATCCTTCAAGCTGAACCACACAATTCGGAAGTGATTCAGACAACCAACTCTCAGATATTCCTATTACATGAACATTGTTTTCACAGAATATTGCTGTAATCTCATCTATGTGTGCTGGTAACCTTTGGCTATTCAGGTGGCAGCAATGTAAGGTTCTAGGACAGTTTGAAAATGCTTGCTTTAACTTAGTACCAGCGTGCGCTGGTGAAGGTGGAGGGAGGGGAGAATTTCTATTGTACGAGCCTCGGTCATTGCCCGAGGGTGAATTGGCTCCTACAAGGACAGCAGAACTATTTCTAAATGGCATGCTCACAAGGTCAAGAACTTACCGTAACGGTACCTCGACTTCCTGATGAAACTAACAGCTGACTGCCTAAATACTAAACACACACACACATTCACACACACAAACCTAATGTAACTTCTAGTACACATGTCTATGAACTTATTCCATTTCCTTCACCTAGCCTATTAATGTGCAACTTTAGTTCCGCAGGTGTGTTAATATTTAGTTTTCTGCCATTGTTGAGGTGGACAACGATTCGGCCGTCTTGTGTGGATACATTACGTAATCCCCAAAAGTCCCGTGCTTTTCTTAAGATGTCCTTCCTAGTTGCAGTAAGGGATTCTGTTATTAACAGTGATGTGCCTTTGAGCAGTCGCTTAGCGCGCCAAACACGATCTCTTTGGTGGTATCGTACGAACTTTATTATTATAGGCCTACTCCCTGAGGCCACGATTCCTGCAGCAGTACTTGGCTGGCGACCCAGTCTGTGAAATCGGTCTATACTGTCCATTTGCAGAGTCACATTTAGTTTCCCTGAGAGTGTTTCGATAGCTTTCGCGTAGACGTCCTCGTTGGGAGTTTCACGTACTCCGTGGAGGAGAAGGCAGTTTCTCCGACTGTACTGCTCTGCCTCATCTTGCCGGATGTCCTGCTTCTCGAGATGCTCCTGGACGAGGATTACCTCTTTCTTCATCTCGTCCAGTTCCGCAGTAATTACTTCTCGGAAGTCCTTAAAGTCTGACGCGAGAACATTCAGGTTGTCGCTGGGGTTGGTAGCACTGATCGTGGAGGCCTCCATAGCTTGCTCCAAGCGAGCTTGGAATTCAGCCATCCGCTTTTCAAACTTACTCACACGCTCGTTTACTGCCTTTAGAGTCATACTTTTATATCAATCACTCAACAAAAGCTTGTTCAAATAAATAAGCACACTGAGGACACTGATAAATGATACTTAACTGGCTGTTTTGGCTGGTGACTTGCGGAGCACTTTTACATTCGGTATGTAGTAGGCGCCATTTCTACCATTTTCAAGTAACGCAAAATAGGCTGTTACAAACCCTTTAAAATAAAAAGTAAAATTGTATCGTAGTATCATCTTGTCATTCTTCAAATTCGATGCGCATAGAATGCCAATGGTATAGTAATCAATGGAGCCCCACGTAGACTAGTCGTGACATCTAGTGGTGAAGTATCGAACAATATAATCCTAACAGAGCGAGTGCATTCTAGCGGCCATAAGAAGAAACTTGTCAATAAAATCTGGAAGTTAATAAGTAGGTCGGCGTGCAGTTACCTTTTTGGCAGCTAGATGTCTCGAGTAAATCTGCTGGCGAATTATGTTTTAATTAAATATATATTTTACACCATAATATGCACAATATAACGCTTAATTTTAAAACGTCTGAGTCATTACAAAACAATAAACATATAAAATTTCAAGCCAAAAACCTAGCTCTGATCGGGTTTGAACCATAGGGATTTGACCGATAGGCTAACGCTCTACCACTGAGCCAATTGTGTCAACGTATATCGTTCTATATAAAATGACTTATATAGAACTTGTTAGCAAATAATGATTTATACTAAACGATTTCATCACTGGAGTATATTATTTATATATAAAGCATTTCATACAAAGTTTATTTATTTTGTATCAGTACGCTATATTGCATGCAATACTCAAATTAGTGAAATATAAGTCAGGCACAAGATATCCGCTGCCATCTTGTCCTATTATTGACTCGGCTCAGCTTTTTAAAATCACGTCTGCACTATAGTATTACAAAATAAACTTTTAATTTCGAACGTGCCTCTTCCTTTAGAACAGTTAAAACGATTCTCGGCTCGATAATCGGAACTGGTGGGTCCCATGATATGGATTATAAAGTTTGCATAATTCGCACGGCCACCATCCTGAAATGGTATGGCGGACGACCTTGTAGTTTGGTTACAAGACGCATCCTATACGAAGGTTTGTTTTTCCAAATTTGGTAGAGATCGGATGATTTGGTTAGTCGTTATTTGATTTTACGTTTTGAACGTTTGAGTGGCCGCCATTCAGTTTCAGTAAAGATGGCGGCGATATAAAACATGACACTGAGGTGCCCTTTGCTTGTTCTACCTCTGTACCAAATTTCGTTCAATTCGGTTTCACCGTGTTCGAATTGATAGGGGGGGGGACAGACATTCAGAGTACACACACGCGCGCGCACACACACACACACACAAACTCACACACATACACACACACAGACAGACACACATTTTTTTGGCCCTGTAGTGATATCATAAGTCTACTTTCATTTTTTGCAAAAATCGAAAGTAGGCTAAAAACGTGATTGGAAGAAGATACCATGACGTTTCATGTGTTAAATAATAATTTCGCACATCTTACGGCGCTTGTTTGGAGCGATGAGGAGAAGCTACCACTTCATCGGCGTCGGCTTCCTACTTGGACTACGACGTACAAGACCGGACAACTTGTATATAGCTAATAGGTTAGGTTTCTCACTTTGAAACAGTGGTGACTGCTAATTTGTGTAATGTGTAGGACGTAATATGATAGGCTTAACTTAAGACAATGATTATATGATGATGATGATAATTGTTGTTTTAAGGGGCCTACCATCGAGGTTACCGGCCCCTATAGTTATTATAGCTGGGCTAAATTGAGATATTAGACTCAGTCTAATATTAATTATTCAGTCGCACAGCACTATTACAAACACATTACACAATACAATACAATCGAATACCACTCCCAAAGATGTGCACACGCTGAAAACACACTATCCATTCTGACCGAGCGAAATCGTAACCAATAAGCTCGTGGTGTTGGTTTCAATTCAACCAATAGCGAGACTAGACGATCTCAGTCGACGTCCTCAGAGCGCCATTAAACAGATCAAACCTGCCCCTTTCCCCTCACGGGCTCCCATACATTCCTAAAGCTATAAACACGTGCTTTGAGGATGCAAGGCTTCCTTCCTCAGCTTTCTACTCCGGGTGGTGAAGGTCACACTTCACCCTTCTAGGGGTGAAATGAAGAACTTGTTACAAGTACTGACAGTGACAGTGAGACAGAGCGTATCGAGAGGGCGCGCTAGTTAGCCTTAAATACTATTTTTCAAAACAATCAATTTAATTAAAACTCAGCAATTCTTCTAGGTTTGTGCCGTGTCTTGTGTGGGGTTTCGCCTAGGACACCAAGCTAGGCTCATCGGCGGGCTCTTGGTGTCCCGGGGGGTCCGGGCAGGGACACCAAGAGCCCGCCGATGAGCCTAGCTTGGTGTCCTAGGCGAAACCCCACACAAGACACGGCACAAACCTAGAAGAATTGCTGAGTTTTAATTCACCGGCCGTGGAAGCCAATATACCATCTTTTTGGAAGCCTTCATAGGGAGGTTAAGGTTGCTTGAACTTTTAGTTCTTGTAGTCAAGTGGTGCAGTTGCACCTTATATAAAGGGAGGTGGCGCGCAGTTCGTCACTCCTGTGGGGGTCCGGGCAGGGACACCAAGAGCCCGCCGATGAGCCTAGCTTGGTGTCCTAGGCGAAACCCCACACAAGACACGGCACAAACCTAGAAGAATTGCTGAGTTTTAATTCACCGGCCGTGGAAGCCAATATGCCATCTTTTTGGAAGCCTTCATAGGGAGGTTAAGGCTGCTTGAACTTTTAGTTCTCGTAGTCAAGTGGTGCAGTTGCACCTTATATAAAGGGAGGTGGCGCGCAGTTCGTCACTCCTGTGGGGGTCCGGGCAGGGACACCAAGATCCCGCCGATGAGCCTAGCTTGGTGTCCTAGGCGAAACCCCACACAAGACACGGCACACACCTAGAAGAATTGCTGAGTTTTAATTCACCGGCCGTGGAAGCCAATATACAATCAATTTAATTGTTTAGAACAGTTACAGCTGAGAGCTGACTGTAGGATGGTCCTCACGTCCTACATGGAGGAATCGCCACTGCTATGAAGCATCGCCAATTTGATTGAAGGATTAACTGTAGATCAGATTTGAGGATGAAATATCATCACAAATGTTTATTATGTGATCTGCTAACATGCATGCAAACTTCCACTGAGATCGAGAGATTGATGCTCTTGTAAGGTGGTTAAGATAACCATTAAACTGTGTAAAAACGTTTGTGGCTATTAAAAAATAATTGCCTGATGGCCAAGCAAGCTATTGGAAAAATCGTTCATAAATAATTGGCAACATAGCAACAAGTATCAGAAATTTAAAACGCAATACAGACTGTGAGTAAATACTGCTTGTGACAATATTACCAGCCCATTTCGCTTATTCAGCTGAGCAAATGTTATTGTTGCAACATTTTGTATTATTACTCCTCTCATCGAAATACAAACTTCACACATGTTTGCATAAGGATATGTGGATACATTTTAATTATTAGTGACAAGCGAAATGCTCATTTAAATTTGCTGGCGAATCATATTCGTTTAGCAGAGAACATCAGCTGATCTATAGACACACAATTCAAAATAAATAAATAAATAAATAAATAAATAAATAAAGGCCTGGTACCGTAGTAGAAATTGAGGCTATGCATATTGATTGCAAGGCAGTAGCTTGACGATTTTAATAACATTTGTGGAGAAGGGGATATATACAGATCAGGTTGTTCCACAGGGATAGTTGGTTCCTCAGTTTAGGGGCTGTGAGTTAGTTCGTTAATTATTGTTGTTTTAAGGGGTGGAACTACGAGGTCATCTGCCCCTCTTAACATAGATTAAAGTATACAAATTGGGAATGGAATTTAAAATTGAGAGGTGGACACCTAAATTTGAAAAGACCGAAAATTAATAATAAAACAAGTAAAAATTAAAATTAAAATTAAAAACAAAATTTACGGAATAAATAACAAATTCAGAATTCAAAAAAGAACAAGTCTTTAGTCAATGTACACTGGAAAATTTACATTGCTGGCCCTAACCCACTCTTATTTATAAAGCGGATGACGAGGTCAGCAGCCACCGCGTCATCGGCTAATATAAGTTTGAGTGTCACCTGCAAACCAACGTTTCTTCGTAAGTCAGCAAGATCCACACACTCAGTTAAAATGTCGGCCACGGTGAACACGGCTCCACAGGTACAATGACAACGCGGTCATGTAGCCCCGTGTACTTTGGGTGTGTGTAGAATCTGCCTGATAACCGGTGTTAATTGTGATGGCTGTATTAGTGTGTGTTATCTGTAATTCTGTTAAGGACTGCAGACGATCAATTTCGAGTAATTCCTACTTTTGTTACCTAAAGCTACCGTCAAAGACACCTAACTGCGTACTTGGCTACTAGATGCCTCCGCAACCAGCCTCTGGTGACAAACGTTGGAACTTAATAGAGCGTTAATCAAATCTAACCTCAAATTTAGCTTGACACGATTGTAGTTAATGGAAGGTTCATTTACAAGCCATAAATCTATGACATGGGCACGCCGGCTTTACATCACCTCCGAAGGAAGGTATACTGAGGGATTATTAACGCTCTAAAAAAGTCCGATGACTTCGGCCGGGTTTGAACCCGCGTTCCACAGGAAGCTGAGTTCATATTCCATAATCCAATTTTTTTTTTAAGTTTGACTAGGCCAGGGGTAGCCAACCCTACGACATTTTGGACATTGCGATTTGCCCACCGATAGCTCAAGATCTGTTGCGGGCCTATTTACCACTATCGGACTGTGCGTTTCGTAGAAGCCGATTTTCAAGTACAATACTGTTAATTTCTTCTACTTGCAACCTATGCGGTTCTAAATAAGTATTGATACATAATATTGTCTTTGTGAGGTTTGCACACTCTATTGCAGCTAGTGTTGCACTGTTCCGGCCCGTAGTGTTAATTGAGAGATTGTTAATTGAAAAGCAAGTTCAAAAATCACATAAAATTAGCATTACAGGTCTTCAAGTCAGTAAGACTAGTTTAACGAGTATTTCTATGATAAGTTTTAGTTCAATATCATTTCATTAATGATAATTTTTCTAAATGTATTCTATTCGTCATGTTATGTGTTAGTTATTGTTGTTTTAAGGGGTGGAACTACGAGGTCATCTGCCCATTTCATGTTATGTGGTTAGGTGCAAGGGAACGACAAGACCCATAACTCCGCCACTATCGAAGACATAAATAAACGAAGAAATAAATATATAAATAAATAAATAAATTAATTAATTAATAAAAAATAAGTAAGTTAAGTTATATAACCAGGGGGCCCCCAACTGTGTGATCAGAGCGTCAATCTGGAGAGAAAAATATTATTGTTACGGCTGTGAGTTTGTGTCATCGCTCGCCGCTTGAGTCACAACTGCCCCAGGGGCTGGGCTGTGGCTTGCCTCCTGTATTGCGCGCGCCTTATGCAACAGGGCTACTACAGACAAAGGGATAGTCCAGAAGATTCGTGACTGGACCAGCGCTGGAAACCTCGAGAAGCCGTGGACTCTGGATGGATCTAGGGGCATTTATTGAGTCACCGGCCGGCTATATAAGAGTGACCCGTCAAGCAGTGGTTGTGGTGTTTTACGAGCTAGTGCGAGCGATTATCTTGTGCGACAGAAGTGTGGTGACGAAGTGCTGTGCGAGTTACGAAATCCTGTGACATTGTTTCTTCAGCTTGTGGACAGCGGAATAGCCTGCAGCAAGTGCTCGTAAGTAATTGTGGTCGGTGAACATAAAGGAGAGGGGCAGGTAGCGTCTGTCAAGGCCACCGTACTCATTAGGACGGATTAACTTCTGTGATCTGTTGACAAGTAGTGGAAGGGCCAAGAGCGCTCAAGGAAGAGACATAAAGGAAACTGGAGTAAGGCTCCTAATTGCTTGTATTTGCTGATTCGTGTAATTTTCTGGCCACAATAAAGTTAATTATTTCTTTAAGCAGTAATTGGTGTTGTGCTTTGTACCCCACCGTAATCCAGTTAACAAAAGTGCCACTAGGGGGGTGGCACGTAACAACTGGTGTCAGAAGCCGGATTACGAACTCAAGCACAACACCTGACGGTCCTGGTTTCAAAACCCGAGCAGGTCATTTTCTCTAATTTTCCTGTGAGTGCATGCCCTTTACAAGACAAACAACTAAAATGGAGGAGAAATTGGCAGCATTGCTAGAAAAGTTAACTGGCATGGAAGACGGACAGAGGAAATTAGCCAAGGACCTGAAGGATGACCTGAAGAAGATGGAAGACGGCCAGAAGAAAATGGAGGACGGCCAGAAGAAGTTAGCCGAGGACCTAACTGCCAAACTAGAAGACGGCCAGAAGAAATTAGCCAAGGACCTGAAGGATGACCTGAAGAAGATGGAAGACGGCCAGAAGAAGATGGAGGACGGCCAGAAGAAGTTAGCCGAGGACCTAACTGCCAAACTAGAAGACGGCCAGAAGAAGTTAGCCGAGGACCTGAAGAAATTAGAACTGGGTCTGCGTGAGGAAGTCACGGCAGTGGAAAAGAAGTTCGACGCCTTACAAGTGGAAGTTGCCGAGCTGCGCCAACGCCCGCTGATGGGGGTGGAGGAGAAATTCAACGTCTTACAAAAGGAAGTTGCCGAGCTGCGCCAACGCCCACTGACGGGGGTGGAGGAGAAATTCAACGCTCTACGAGAGGAATTTGCCGAGCTGCGCCAACGCCCGCCCACCGTTACACCGGGAATATCAGGAACGGGACATAGCAGAGTGACGCCCCCAACCTTCGACGGAAAGGTCCCGTGGAGCACCTACTTACGTCAGTTCGAGGTGGCCTGTTCCATAAATAACTGGAACAACACAGAAAAGGCTACAGCTCTCATTGTAGCGCTGAGAGGTGACGCCCTTAACGTCCTTCAGGCCATCCCGACTGGATCCCAGGACTACGCTTCCCTGATCGCCCATATGGAGTCCCGATATGGAGATAGCCATCTTCAGCAGGCCTATCAGATGCAGCTCCGGACCCGGGTACAGAAGAACGCGGAAACCCTGCAGGAGTTCGAGATGGACATCGCACGCCTCGTAAGGCTCGCCTACCCAACAGCGCCGGCCGACTTTCTGGAGCAGATAGCGACGCAGACTTTCACCGACGGGCTACGGGACTCGGACACTCAACAGGCGCTGCGTCTCGCGCGCAATAAGACCCTGGCAGATGCGCTGAGCCACGCACTTGAGTTCGAGACGGCAAAACAGGCATCCTGAATGCACGCGCGGGTGCGTCAAGTGGACGTCGACGAACCAGTAAAAACCAACGAGACCAAGCCCCTGGCCGACGAATTAATGGAGGCACTAAGCCGTTTCTTCGATAGTCGCGGTACCACCAGCAACGACACAGCCGGAAAACAACCGGAGAGGCGGCCCGGAAGAGGACTACCGACCTGCTGGGCCTGCGGTAAGAAAGGCCACCTGAGCAAGGACTGCGGTGATCGCCGCCGCCGAGGGTACCCGACGGGAAATCAGTCGTCTGAAAACCGCGCGGCCCAGGGAAACGAGTATTAGCCAGCCTTGGGGGGCAAAGGTTGGCTTGTGACAGTCGTCAAGCCCCAGCAGTCCAAGTGCGTGTGACGAAGTTACGGAGGGACAATAGCAGCCTGATGGTCGACGGAGTCGTCAACGGAGAGAGCTGGCCCATGCTAATCGACACGGGAGCATCGAGGACCATCGTCAGTCCCACCGTGATCCCGAAGTGGAGAGTTCAACCCACACAAAGGAACCTCCAGCTAATAACTGCGACCGGAGAGACCGCACCGGTACATGGCGAAGCATCACTGGAGTTCGTCATTGGTCGACGGGCGATAAAGCATCCAGTGCTTGTGGCTGACGTATCAAATGAAGTGATCATCGGACTGGACTTCCTGGACCAGAACAACATCATCTTGGACCTGAGTACCAACACTCTGCACTTCGGAGGTGAGGAACTTGCTTTGCAACCAGCACACGAGGCAGTCACCGCACGACGAGTAAGGCTGAGAGAGGACGTCATCGTTCCTGCCAGGACGGAGGTCAGCGCCGCCGTAATTGTCGACGGAACTGCTGAGGGAGTGGCGGCTGTCATCGAGCCAAAATATGAGGACATCCAGACAAAAGGATTGCTAGTTGCCAAGACTCTCATCAACACGACGTCTCGGCCGTACGTCCGCCTGTCCAACCTGAACGACTACGACATTACGGTTCATCGGGACACCAACCTAGGAGTCTGCGAGCCCGTTACCTGGATTGCCCGCATCACAGATACGACGGACGGACACCTGCAGACGGACAACCGAAGAAGACGCGCCCTGCCAGAAGAACTACAGAAGCTGTACCAAGGATCCCAGGACCATCTAGACGAAGAGCAATCACGCCAACTTCAGGACCTGCTACGCGAATTCCAGGATGTCTTCTCCGTGGGGAGCAAAGACTTCGGCAGGACAAGCTTGGTCCAGCACAGAATCGACGTTGGGGACAGCGCACCGATTAGGGCCCCATTCCGACGTGTCCCGCTCGCCAAGCAAGCCGAAGTCGACCGGATGGTAGAAGAGATGAAGGAGCAAGGGGTGATCGAGCCATCACATAGTCCTTGGAGTTCTCCGGTCGTGCTAGTGAAGAAGAAGGACGGTTCCACCAGGTTCTGTGTGGACTACAGGCGGGTGAACGACGTCACGAAAAAGGACAGCTACCCTCTACCCCTGATCGACGACACGCTGGACACCATATCAGGATCAAGATGGTTCTCCACCTTGGATTTGAAGAGTGGCTACTGGCAGGTGGAGGTCCACCCTAAGGACCCCGAGAAAACGGCGTTCTCTGTGGGCAGCGGGCTCCGGCAGTTCACCGTCATGCCATTCGGTCTGTGCAACGCCCCTGCAACCTTCGAAAGGCTAATGGAGTCCATTCTGAGGGGACTACACTGGAAGACCTGCCTGGTATACCTAGACGACGTTATCGTTCTGGGGAGGAGCTTCGAGGAGCACTACAGCAACCTGAAGGAGATCTTGTTGAAGCTACGGGCTGCCCAGCTGAAGTTGAGCCCCAAGAAGTGTCAGCTCTTCCAGAAGCGGGTCCAGTACCTTGGGCATATCGTCTCCGAGGAAGGGGTGCGCACCGACCCAGAAAAGACCGCAGCTGTGAGGGAGTGGCCAGTTCCGAAGGACAAGTCGCAACTACGAAGCTTCGTGGGACTCTGCACTTATTATCGTCGCTTCGTGAGAGGATTCGCCGACATCGCCAAACCATTACATCGACTGACTGAGAAGGACCAACTCTTCACGTGGACAGCAGAATGCCACAGTGCCTTCGAACAACTCAAGCAGGCTCTGTGCACCGCGCCTATTCTGGCCTACCCCAGACCTGGAACAAGGTTCATCGTCGATACCGATGCCAGCGACTTTGGCATAGGGGGGATCCTGTCGCAAGTAGTGGACGGCGAGGAGAGAGTAGTGGCCTACTTCAGCAAGGCCTTGTCAAAGCCAGAAAGGAACTACTGCGTCACCAGGAAGGAGCTGCTCGCCATCGTGAAGACCATTGAACACTTCCACAAGTACCTGTACGGGCAAGAATTTCTCATCAGGACCGACCATGCATCCCTGCGGTGGCTCCTGAACTTCAAGCAGCCCGAGGGTCAACTCGCGCGGTGGTTAGAGAGACTTCAACAGTACAACTTTGAGATTCAGCACAGGAAAGGCCAACTGAATTCTAACGCCGACGCCCTGTCACGAAGACCGTGCCCCGAAGACTGCACCTTCTGTGCCCGAAGGGAGGAGAACACCGGGATACTGTGCCGACGGACTACTGTGGAACTTCAAGGGAACTGGAGCCGCGAATCTTTCACGCGGGCACAAGCAGAGGATGATGACCTGGGACTGATAGCCGAATGGAAGGGGGCCTGTGTCCCCAGACCCGGGTGGAACATTGTGAGTGACTGCAGCCCAAAGTTTAAGTCCTACTGGGCACAGTGGGACTCGCTGATTGTAAGGGATGGCCTCATCTGCCGTACCTGGGAGAGCACCGACGGGAAGACATCTCGGGAACAAGTCGTCGTTCCTAAGGATATGACGGAGGAAGTCCTGAAGGAAGTTCATGGAGGATCATCTGGTGGACACCTAGGGATAAAGAAGACCCTGGAGAAGCTGAGAGAGCGGTTCTACTGGATCGGATGCCGAACAGACGTGGAGAACCACTGCGCGAGGTGCCACGATTGCGCAGCCAGCAAGGGCCCAGGACGAAGACGACGGGGTCCACTGAAGACCTACAACGTGGGCGGCCCCATGGAGAGAGTGGCCATCGATGTTGCTGGGCCATTCCCGTTAAGCGAGGCAGGGAACCGCTACATATTAGTCGTCAGCGACTACTTTACCAAATGGCCGGAGGCGTATGCGCTCCCTAACCAAGAAGCCGCGACGATTGCAGAGACCCTGGTGAAGGAATTCGTCAGCCGGTACGGAGTACCCCTGGAGCTGCACTCCGACCAAGGGAGGAACTTCGAGTCGCAGGTGTTCCAAAACCTATGCCAGCTGCTGGGAATCCGGAAGACAAGGACAACGCCACTACACCCTCAGTCCGACGGGATGGTAGAGCGATTCAATCGCACCATCGAGAACCATCTTCGAATAGTCGTCAGCGAGCACCAGAGGGATTGGGACAAACATCTTCCACTATTTCTCCTGGCCTACCGCGCCGCCGTGCATGAAGCCACCGGGTGCACACCAGCCCGGGCCATGTTTGGGAGGGAGCTCCGTCTACCTGTCGATCTTGCCTTTGGCCGACCTGGGAATGATCCGATCCCGGTAAGCCAGTATTGTCAAGAACTGGTCGACCAACTGGAAGACGTGCACGCGTTCGCGAGGAGGAAACTGCGGATCGAGACCGACAGAATGAAGACCCGATACGACCAGCAGACGGATGCCGGCGGATTCCACGAGGACGACCTGGTCTGGCTCTTCAACCCATTACGGAAGAAAGGCCTGTCACCCAAACTGTAGAAGTCCTGGGAGGGCCCGTACCGAGTCGTGAAACGGATCAACGATGTCGTCTACAGGATCCAGCGGAGCCCGAGGGCGAAGATGAAGATCGTGCATCGAGATCGCCTGGCAGCCTACGGAGGGACACAGACGGACCAATGATTGATCGGGACGATCAGCCTTTTTAGGAAGGGGGTGGTGTTACGGCTGTGAGTTTGTGTCATCGCTCGCCGCTTGAGTCACAACTGCCCCAGGGGCTGGGCTGTGGCTTGCCTCCTGTATTGCGCGCGCCTTATGCAACAGGGCTACTACAGACAAAGGGATAGTCCAGAAGATTCGTGACTGGACCAGCGCTGGAAACCTCGAGAAGCCGTGGACTCTGGATGGATCTAGAGGCATTTATTGAGTCACCGGCCGGCTATATAAGAGTGACCCGTCAAGCAGTGGTTGTGGTGTTTTACGAGCTAGTGCGAGCGATTATCTTGTGCGACAGAAGTGTGGTGACGAAGTGCTGTGCGAGTTACGAAATCCTGTGACATTGTTTCTTCAGCTTGTGGACAGCGGAATAGCCTGCAGCAAGTGCTCGTAAGTAATTGTGGTCGGTGAACATAAAGGAGAGGGGCAGGTAGCGTCTGTCAAGGCCACCGTACTCATTAGGACGGATTAACTTCTGTGATCTGTTGACAAGTAGTGGAAGGGCCAAGAGCGCTCAAGGAAGAGACATAAAGGAAACTGGAGTAAGGCTCCTAATTGCTTGTATTTGCTGATTCGTGTAATTTTCTGGCCACAATAAAGTTAATTATTTCTTTAAGCAGTAATTGGTGTTGTGCTTTGTACCCCACCGTAATCCAGTTAACAAAAGTGCCACTAGGGGGGTGGCACGTAACATTATTATTACTACTATTTTTACACAATTTCATTCTTCCTCACACATTTGATCTCTCAATAACTCCTCTCATTCAGATTGTGTCAGGAAAGGCATCAGGCCGTAAAAACCACCCGCCACCTTAACATACAACACATCTCATCCCCAACACCATTGAAAATGGGAATAGTAAGGCGTAGACAGACACACATTATTATACACGTAGTGTGTGTGCACTACTAATCCTTTCAACCTCGGGAATTAACTGAATCAAATTAAATTATGTCCTTGGCCATTGAGTTCGTCGGAGGACTCTTCCACCTGTCAGAGGGAAGTTAATGTAAGCCAAGCTTCCCTCTCTCCTTCAGGAACTTTAATTCCCGTCCTTCCGGCCAATGTATCGCCCCAGCCGTGAGTGGTGGCTGTGGTCAGGAACTCCCACGTGTGCCAACTACGGGGTTGAAAGCTGGATGTGGTGCAGACATCCCGGGGGAGATTCTGACGGAGAACTGTTGATTGAGACTTCACAGCAATGTTTCGTGGGCACGACTGCCATCACACACAAGCAAGCAAGCAAGGGGAGAGATAATCGCGTATTCCTGCATCAAGAAAGGGCGCTCTGCCAGCTAATTGCTAGTGAGGGTGCAGGACATCACAGAGGAATAACACTCACTGCTCCCAAAAAGCAAATCCATAAGTTTCAAATAAAATTAGTGTTTGGACATACAGTTTTCATAGATTTAGCGACCTTAACGCTTTAGAATCCCTTTGTATAAAAAAACGCCTTTGTATGTTTGTGAATGCATCAAATGAAAATGTTTGAATGAATTTTACGAAACATGACATTAAAGTTGAGAGGAAGAAGGACCCATTTTAGAAACAAGTAGTTCCATGAAGAACTATACAGCCTATTTTCATATATCCTACTTATGTTAATTGCCTCTATCTACATACAAAATTTCAGTTTTTTGCTGTAATAGATTCGTAGATATTGAGAACCGACTAAATAATTCGGATGGTCGCCATGTTGAATTTTATACATGTAGGTCCTAGAGTTATGTACTGTTACATGAAGATTATTTTGTACGTGTAGCATTCAAACTTCAATCGCATGATTAGGACACAAGAAGTAACAAGGAGATTTTAAAATTTCGCACAGCTGCCATCTTGTGGTTATGGAAACAATTGAAATAAATTAGATGCCAGTGGATTAACATTCGTATTAGGATTTACTGTAACAAGTTTCACTGCACTCGCATGGTTAAATTGCGAGAAACGTCCATGTGAATATTTATATTTCGCGTCGCCGCCATGTTGGATTTGTGATCAACAGGTTATTTAAAGTCCTATAGGTGAACTTATGTTCATAGCCCCTATGAACATAAAAAAATTCAGTTTGATTGCTATAATAGATTCGTAGATATTCAGAGCCGTCTAAATATTTCGGATGGTCGCCATGTTGGATTGTTAAATGTATAGGCCACAGAGTCATGTACAATTAAAGGAAAATTATTGCGTAGGTTCATTATTCAAACTTCCACATCGATCGCATGATTCCGACACAAGAAATGAAAACTTAATTTTAAAATTCGCAAAGCCGCCATCTTGAGGTTATGTAAACAATTGAACTAAATTAGATGACAGTGTATTACAATGTGTATAAGTATTTCCTGTACCAGATTTCATTCCGGTTGGAACGTTAAATCGCGAGAAAGGCCTATTTAAAATTTTCAAATTCACTTGGCCGCCATGTTCGTTTTGTAGTCAACCGGTTTTTGAAAGTCTTATAGATGAACTTTCAGTAATGCCCTTTATCTCCGTACAATATTTCAGGGTGATACCGCTAATAGTTTCAGAGATATAGAACGCCGGTGAAATATTTCACGCATCCGCCATCTTGTGGTTATGTAAGCAATTGAACTAAGTTAGATGTCGGTGCATTACAATGTGTATAAACATATATTGTACCAAGTTTTATTGCGTTTGGTTGGTTAAATCGCGAGAAACGTCTATTTAAATGTCGCAAATTCGCGTGGCCGCCATGTTAGTTTTTTAGTTACCAGTTTTTCAAAAGTTACATAGGTGAACTTTTAGTAGTTCCCTTTATCACCGTAAATAATTCCAGGGTGATATCGGGAATAGTTTCGGAGACATTGAATGCTGGTGAAATATTTCGCACAGCCGCCATGTTGGATTGGTGAGACGTAACAACATTTGAAGGGCACGGTCTGGGTCGTCCGGAATAGTGCTATGAACTTACCGAGTTTCATTGAAATCGCTCCAGCCGTTTAGAAGTTATTAGGGACACACCCACACACTCCTCACACACACACGCACACACACGGACAATAGGTGATCTCATAAGCCTATTATTTCAAAATTGAAAATAGGCTAATGATCTGTAGAACGAAATATGGGGAGGGTTTATATAAGCATCAAATAAGTTGATTAATGTACGAGGGAGGTTCGTTGTTCAGCCAGCCACGTGGAGTTAGGGTAGCGCACCTGTCTCTCATCCGGTGGCTTCGTGTTCTACTCCCGGAATTTTAGAAACTGACTGAGGGTCGGCGCGGTGTGCGTTCAGCCTAGTGAGAACAAACTTACCCTAATCTCACCTGACTTAACCTATCCACAGCTCACCTAACCTAATCTTATCTATCCTATCCGAACCTAACCTTACCTAACCTAACCTAACCTGATCTAACCTAACCTAACATAACCTTACCTATCCTAAACTAATCTAACCTTACCTAACCTAACCTAACCTAACCTAACCGTACCTAACCTAACCTATCCTTACCTATCCTAAGCCAATCTAACCTAACCTGACCTAACCTTACCTATCCTAACCTAACGTAACCTAACCTAACCTAACCTAACCTAACCTAACCTTACCTAATCTTACCTAACCTAACCTGACCTATCCTAACCTATCCTAACCTAACCTAACCTAACCTAACCTAACCTAACCTAACCTAACCTAACCTTACCTAATCTTACCTAACCTAACCTATCCTAACCTAACCTCACTTAACCCAACGACTCCTAATATCCTAGGGTTGACGGTAATCGGCAGAGGAATATTTTGACCACGGTCCCAACACAAACATGGCCGTGACTACTTAGGGCAGTTGCAATAGTCTAAATCAAACTTCCCTCCGAGCTGACCATGGGACCAACTCAACCATCATTGTTATGGGCATCACTGACCATGGGACCAACTCAACCATCCTTGTTATGGGCATCACTGACCATGGGACCAACTCAACCATCATTGTTATGGGCATCACTGACCATGGGACCAACACAACCATCCTTGTTATGGGCATCACTGACCATGGGACCAACTCAACCATCATTGTTATGGGCATCACTGACCATGGGACCAACTCAACCATCATTGTTATGGGCATCACTGACCATGGGACCAACTCAACCATCCTTGTTATGGGCATCACTGACTATGGGACCATTTCAACCATCCTTGTTATGGGCATCACTGACCATGGGACCAACTCAACCATCCTTGTTATGGGCATCACTGACTATGGGACCATTTCAACCATCCTTGTTATGGGCATCACTGACCATGGGACCAACTCAACCATCATTGTTATGGGCATCACTGACCGGGGCCCAACTCAGTCAACGACTAACATTTCAGCAGACTGAGCAGTCTGCATTGTATGAACACAACGAGGTAAGTTATCATATCACAGTATTTTAACACATTGTTTGTATTAAAGAAAGCTTTTCAGTCGGTCAACACATATTGTGCCCAATTATATTAGGCGGAAAACAAGTATTTATATGCTCTAACCTGGAAGAAATAAGATATCTATTACAAAATAACACGCTTTTATGTACAAAAACGTAATATATATCTCACTTCTTGCAGGTAAATTCAGTGGCGTAGTTGGTAGCATGCTGAGCTTCTATGTCCAAAGTCGCGAGTTCAAACCCGGCCGAAGACATTGGATCTTTTAAGAGCGTTAAAATTCCTCAGTATGCCTTCCTTCGGAGGGGAAATAAAGCCGGTGGGCCCGTGTCATTGATTTATTGCATGAAACAGAACCTTCCACTAACTACACTAGTGTGAAGCCAAAATTTGGAGGTTAGAATTGATAACGCCATATTAGTTCCAACGTTCACCGCCAGGTGCTGACTGCGATGGCATCTAGTAGCCAAGTCCGAAAGCTAGGAGTCCTGGATGGTAGCATTTGGTGGGAAAAGTAGAAACTACTTGAAAAAAAATCGTCTGCAGTCCTTCTACCTGAATCACAATTAACACCGGTTATCAGACAAATTCTACACACACCCAAAGTACACAGGACTACATGACCGCGTTGTCGCAGCCCCTGATCCAAGGAACCAACCAACCAGTTCACTATGAATGAATTCAAATAAATTTAAAAAAAAACATTGATTATTGATAACTGCTTGTTTGTGTCTATAGTTCTATTTCGATGGCTTATCGCTAAAGCATATTACAGGAGTAGTGTAGTAGCCACATATTCAGCAGAGGTAGAGAAGGGGGCGTCTTTTTGTGGATGATATTGACGGTTTTTGTGGCGTTTGGCAGTGCAATGTATTTATTTTATTTATCGTATGGCTTTTAGTGCCGGGAGTGTCCGAGGACATGTTCGGCTCGCCTGAGTCTGTAGCTGCTTCCAGCGGATACCCTAAAGGGTGAGCTACAAGTTCCGTTCAATTTCAAGTAGTTCCAACTTTTGCCACCAGATATCAATGATACCTAGTGGTGAACGTTGGAACTTTGATAGAGCGTTCTGACGAAATCTAACCTAACAAATTTTGCTTTACCCAAGTTTAGTCTGTGAAAGGATCTTTAACATGCCATAAATCTATGACATGGGACCGCCGGTTTTACTTCCCCTGCGAAGGAAGGCATACTGAAGGATTATTAACGCTCTTAAAAAATCCGACGACTTCGGCCGGGTTTGAACCCGCTATCTTGGGCATAGCAGTTCAGCATGCTACCGACTACGCCACCGAAGTCGATAGTGCAATGTATATATGATAACTTTGATTGACATGGATCTGGTAATGTTTGGTTCACAAGCGAAACATATCATTCTTAATCACATGAGAAATGTTCCTGCCTAATATAATTAGTCAGAAATACGTTTTGAACCGATTGAAGGTTATCAATAATGATTGTCAACAAAATATTTGTTTATACTCTGTGAGCTGCCTGAATAGGATTGACAGTTCTCGCCTCGCCATGTGGTCAGGGAACAAGGTTGCCAAACAGTTAGATTAACAAGCGATCACACTGTACAAGCCACAGATACAGCTGACCAGTCACTGACGCACGTGGGCTGTAATATTGCAACGCAGAGTATTATGACATCAACTATGCGAACATGGATTGGTCAAGAGGCAGAGGGGTGATGACTGACGTGGCACTTCCGGCGAAATATATGTTAACGCGTATGGTAGAATGAAGTAGATTAACACCAATTTAAAGTTTAAATTCAGAATCTACAGAAAGCTTCGAGATAAAAAAAAAGATAGTGGTAAAACAAAGAATGGACGTTCCCCACTTTTCTTCAATTGTGTCCGTCAACACTTTGTGCAAGAAACTGACCAACTTGGATGCCCATAGTGAGATTTACTTGGGTCGTAAGAAGGAAGGGCTGGTTGTAGATTGCAGATTTGCAGATGACAGGACACTGCAAATATCTGGAATTAGCAACAATGCAGGTTAATTCCGTCAGTAGACAGACTGTCAATGTGGTTCTCGAAATGTCGCTGGAAAAGATGAGTAGGCCTACTTCACCCATATCAAAGAGCCTAACATAGAGATGTCACTAGAACAGGACAAAATCAGGAGAACTGAGAAATTTAAATATCTTGTGGAATGTATTGAATCGAACATATCATATAAAAAGCAGCACTATCCGTGAGAGTTAACAAGATGAAACTGCTCTACCGGCTGACTCAGAACACCTACTACAATAAATATCTGTTCCACAAACTGAAACTGAAACACTACACAATCATTGGGCATTCGACCAGAATCCCTGGTTGACTGGTTGGTTCTTAAGTTTAGGGGCTGCGACAACGCGGTCATTTAGCCCCGTGTACTTTGCGTGTGTGTAGAATTTGTCTGATAACCGGTGTTAATTGTGATGACTGTATTAGTGTGTGTTATCTGTTTTTAATTCAAATAAGGACTGAAGACTTTTGAATTTTTCAAATAGTTCCTAATTTTGTTGCCAAACGCCTTGGTCAACGACTACTAGTTCAGAACTTAGCTACCAGACGCCACCCTAGTCGGCTCTTGGCAATGAACGTAGGAACCTAAGAGCGTTTTTTACATTCTTAACCTATACAATTTAGCTCCACACAGGTGTAATTACTGGAAGGTTCTTTAACATGCCATTAATCTATGACATGGGACCACCGGCTTTACTTCCGCTTCGAAGGAAGGCATACTGATGGATTTTTAACGCTCTTAAAAAATCCGACGTCCCGCGATCTTGGGCATAGAAGCTCAGCACGCTACCAACTACGCCACCGAAGCCGCTCACCAGAATCCCTATTATGGTCCATTTCCGTGCAGCTGTCACCTCCCGCTGCCTGCACTGAACTCACATCGCTCAAACAGCTACAGAAGTGCACAATCAACAATAACCTGACTATTTAATAACAATCACATAATCACACTAAGCAAACTTGAAGGTCAATCACCAGTATCAGTATCCCAACAAAAGAATCACAAATATTGACTAGTTGTGCTAGTTTAATCACTACTGCAACTAAATCTGTACTTACTAGGGAACGGATCACGGTGTAAAATTCTGATCTGGTTGAAATTTAGTACACAATAATCCCACAAAGTTGTACAATGACGTCTGGCCGCGTGGCTCAGGGGTAACGTTCTCGCTTACTGAGCCCAAGGTTGCAAGTTCGAAACCTGGCGCAGTCAGCTGGCATTTGAGGGTGCGCAAATGCGAGGGAGCCATGTCAGTACATTTACTGGCACGTTAAAGATCCCCTTTGGGGCAAAATTCCGGCACCCCGGCGTCTCTAAAAGCCAGGGTAGTTAAAAGGGACGTAAACCAATAACATTATTATTATTATTATGTACAATGACGTAGTGAAAACTGCATGGGCCGATTTCAATTTTGAATGCCAATATTGAACGCCGAAAATCTGTCGTACGACGGCATGAACGAGGAGGTGAGAAGAGGTAAAACTGACCTTCAATCCTAGCAGCACGCGATGGCTCCCGGCCACTAGGCAGCAACCTGCCGTGCTGCGAAGCATTCCCCACCTTAAACGTTCCCCTCACTCTTCTACCCTCTCGATTAGAGTATAAAATGCAACATAATGTGATATTTTGCACTTGGCCATACTGTAAATAAATAAAACAATCTTTTTTTTTCTGTTTTACTCTTTGTAGTCCTTGCAATAGTGAATGCTTACAAAAAAAAGTGGTCAATGCAAAGAGATTGCTTGCACCACACGCACCTTGCAAAACTTTATTTTATACACATATCGCAAGCATTTTGATAGCATCATCCTTGAAACAAACTTGAACGGGGAAATGCATCGCAGCACGGCAGGTTG
This sequence comes from Meconema thalassinum, assembly GCA_946902985.2. Taxonomy (NCBI): domain Eukaryota; kingdom Metazoa; phylum Arthropoda; class Insecta; order Orthoptera; family Tettigoniidae; genus Meconema; species Meconema thalassinum. Next base: position 436,371,787 of record OX336393.1, on the reverse strand, counting down.
CTGCCTTGTGGCCGGGAGCCATCGCGTACTGCTAGGATTGAAGGTCAGTTTTACCCCTTCTCACCTCCTCGCTCATGCCGTCGTCCGGCAGATTTTCGGCGTTTAATATTGGCGTTCAAAATTGAAATCGGCCCATGCGGTTTTCACTACGTCATTGTACAACTTTGTAGGATTATTGTGTACGAAATTTCAACCTGATCAGAATTTTACACCGCGATCCGTTCCTTGTTAGTATAAAACAAAGTCCTCGATTCTTGGATATCACGGGTAATCTCGAGAACCACTGGAAGGATCTTGATGCAGTTTTCACCATTCTGTAAAGGATATCTCGAGGAAGGTGTCTGAAGAAAATTATTTATTTATTATCATAGGAAGCCAAGCAGTAACAATTTCGGTGGAAAAGTCGAAAAAAATAAAAAACTGGCTACCGTGCGCTTTTTAAGCTTACGCGTGGCAAACCGTTAATAATATCAATATACTATGAGTGTAAGATTTGTTCAGCATGAAAAGTTCTACAAAAAAGTCCCCGAGAGCATATCTCTATCTTCAATACATCGTCCACTTCGTGTTCTTACGTTTTCATTTCTTCCGAAAATCCATATTCAATTACTGAGGCGACAGTGTTTGCGAGCTAACTAGGGGTGGGCCTTTCACCCTAGTTACAACCTAGCTAGCTGGCGAGCCAATTACCACAGATACAGCCAGCAGAACACTGTCGAGTCGTGTAGAGTTAGGACTTCAGAGAAGATTGGTTGTGTTTGTAGTTTCCCTGGAAGTGCAAATCGGCGTTTCTTCATTTCGCCTGTGAACTTTTCGTTCCGCAAAATATACAGTCACGTTAAGATTGGACGGAAGGGGGATTTTTGTTTCATGCTCCTCGCCATTCTTAAATTACGTCTGAAGAATTCGTTGCACATGTATTTCCATAGTAATATAATTAATAGTCCAGTCACTGATTTTAACCCATCATGCTGAAACGTAAAACGGATATAGGCTAGGTCGTAGTTCATTGACATCGAAAAACAAGATGTTCAGTACAGAACATATAGCCAATTTCTCCTAAATGCATGGGTATTGTTTTAACTCTTTGTCCTTTTCAAGGAGTATAATTGAACGTAAGTTGCAGTAGCTTGTTGAAATACAACGTGTTATACGGATATTAAACATGAATATGAGGTGCCCTTTGATAGTGCTACCTCTGTACACAATTTCATTCAATTCGGTTTCACCGTGTTTGAATTGTTATGGTGAATCGATTTGCACATATACATGGCCGCTATCTGCAAACTATTGGGCTGATGACCTTGTAGTTCAGTCAAAAGATGCGTCCTATAAAATGGTATGTTGTTGCAAAATTTGGTAGAGATCAAATAATTAGGTTGGTCATAATTTGATTTAAGATTTTAACATTTGGGTAGCCGCCATTCCGTATCCGTCAAGATGGCGGCGATATAAAGCACGACCCGGAGGTGCCCTTTGCTAGTGCTACCTCAGTACCAACTTTCGTTCAATTCGGTTTTACCGTGTTTGAATTGATAGGGGGAATCGATTTGCACACATATATGGCCGCCATATGCAAACTATTGGACTGATGACCTTGTAGCATGGTCAAAGAATGTTTCTCACATAAAGGTACGTTGTTGCAACATTTGGTAGAGATCAGATGATTATGTTGGTCATAATTTGATGTAAGCTTTTAACATTTGGGTGGACGCCATTACCTTTCCGTCAAGATGGCGACGATATAAAACATGACACTGAGTTGCCTTTGCAAGTGCTACCTCTGTACCAAATTTCGTTCAATTCGGTTTATCCGTGTTTGAATAGATAAGGGGAATCGATTTGCACACATACATGGCAGCCATCCGCAAATTATTAGGCTGATGACCTTGTATTTTGATCAAAAGATTCTTCGTAAATAAAGGTATAAGGTTGCACATTATGGTCGAGATCAGATGATTAGGTTAGTCGTAATTAGATTTAAGCTTTTAACATTTGGGTGGCCGCCATTACGTTTTTGTCAAGATGGCGGTGATATAAAGCATTACCAGGAGTTGCCCTTTGCTAGTGCTACCTCTGTACCAAATTTCGGTTAATTCGGTTTCACGGTGTTTGAATTGATAGGGGGAATCTATTTGAACACATACATGGCCGCTATCTGCAAACTATTCTGCTGATGACCTTGTAGTTTAGTCAAAAGTCGCTCGCCATACGAATATATGTTGTTGAAAAATTGGTAGAGATAGGATGATTAGGTTAGTCGTAATTTGATTTAAGCTTTGAACATTTGGGTGGTCGCCATTACGTTTCCGTCAAGATGGGGACGAGTTCTCCCTCTGTACCAAATTTCGTTCAATTCGGTTTCACCGTATTCGAATTGATAGGGGGGGGGACAGACATTCAGTGTACACACACTCACACACACACAGACTCACACACAGACACCCAATTTTTCGCCCTGTTTTGATTTTTTGCAAAAATCGAAAGTAGGCTAAATAAAGCGTTTATCACGTAGTCTAATGCATTTATAACTGTTCCCGGGCAAAGCCGGGGCGTGTTACCAGTATGTGTAGCCTATATATTGCAAATATCATGACCCATACATATAAACATAATAACCTGTCTAAAGTGGACCCTTTATGTACCGTAAACCTGGACAAACGAAAACAAGAAGTTCCGTGAAGAACTATACAGCCTACTTTTCATGCCAATGATTATTCTACAGAATATGAACCTATCTAGAATAATGACGAAATTAAGTTGCTAATATCGAAATTTCCAATTAGTTCGAAATACTGTATACCTGGCATAATGTATCCTAATAGAGCACTACAGTTGGCAGCCCTGATGACTGAATATATTCTTAGTTCCGTCTATTAAGGTACAAAATATAAAATTTGGTTGAAGTCCAATGAATAGCATGGACGTTACATGCAGTTAAACATTGGATCTAACAGCGCGCGTAAAATCATGTTGGCAACAATGTCATGCATGTATTGGTCAGAAATAATCTGAAATAATATGATCTATTGTTGTGCCAATTTTGAATGAAATACATTAGTTAGTATAGAAGTTACATGCATTTTAAAATTGGACCTATCAGCAGGCTTAGAATCATGTTGGCAGCACTGACGTATATTAGTTACTCCAAATTCGTCTAGAATGCCAGGTACTATACGTGTGCAAAGTTTAGAGCTATTGGCTTGCGTACTTTCTGATATATTGATATTAGGGTAACAAAAATAGGGACAGCACATATTAACAGTTGGCAGCACTGGTTGCTCCTTAGAATACGCATAGTCATATCTGTTATGGTACACATAGCACATACGAAATTCGGTTGAAATCCAAATGATAGTATGGAAGTTACATGTATTTAAAGTTGGACCTGTCAGCAGGCTTAGAATCATGTTGGTAGCACTGACGTATATACGTTACTCCAAATTAATATAGAATGTCAGGTACTATACGTGTGAATAGTTTAAAGCTGTCGGCTTGCATACTTTCTGATATATTGGTATTTGGATAAAATAAATTAGGAGCATTTATTAACAGTTGGCAGCCCTGGTAGGTCTTAAGAATACGCTCAGTCATATCTGGTTATGTACACATACAACATACTAAATTTGGTTGAATTCCAATTGATAGTATAGAAGTTATATGCATTTAAAAATTGGACCTATCAGGAGGCTTATAATCATTTCGGCAACACTGCCATGTTTAGCCTCCTGGAAATTAAACTGAAATATTATGATCTGTACGTGTGCCAATTTTGAAATAGCTCCCATTCATACTTTCCAAGATATCCAACATGGAGCTCAAATTTCAATTGCGATTTTTTAGCAGTTGGTAGCACTGACATCATTTTCAAATATGGCCGTGAGATACTCAGGCATAGATCTTTACTCCTACCAAATTTTGTTTCGATTGCTGCAGCCGTTTAGGAGTTGATAGGGGGGACACACACACAGCCAGCCAGACAGACAGACAGACAGAAGGACAGACAGACAGACAGACCGACAGACAGACAGACCGACAGACAGACAGACAGACAGACAGACACACATTTGCCCGATCTCATAAGTCTACTTTTTCCTCATTTTTGCAAAATGTGAAAAGTAGGCTAAAAATAATCGAAATGGAGGTATTTCCCGCGGCTTATGTTATACTCAAGGCTTGGGAATAGAAGAGGGATTTGGAATGCCAAACTGGTAGTTCCACTTTACGCCACTAGGATCGCGGTTTGGCACCATAGTTGTCTGCTGTTGACTGTGCATTACATGCAACTCAAATACACTAACCACATGTTTTCTTAGTTTTTCTTATCTGTTTTACTCCAGTTTCCCCCAAATGGTTAATATGGCTCACTCTTAGCTGTATTTCACGTCACTTGAAGAACCTTCCTGTCCACTAGCTTACTTCCTTGATTCAGAAACGTTGCTCTACTAATGTCATTACGTGTGGTATACACTGTACCCGTTCGTCCTGGGGATGCGATGACCCATCTGCTATTACATCGCATTCCTGGATTTCCAGGACAGAGCGGAGTTAAATGAACCTCAAGTCAAATAAGGAATGTGTCGGAAATTCAGTTGAAATATCAAAAAAGCAGAGGGTAACACGAGATAAAGTATCTCCAGGGTCGTTACGGGTTTAAATTTAATAAAAAAATGCAACTATAAATGGGCGCCATCAACTGAATCCCTAGCAAACCACATCCTTCCTAGTTAAGCCTTAATTAAGACAAGGAAAGAAATAGGAAAATCACTTCATCATCAGATCACATCTAAGATAAAAACAAATTTATTCAACATTGATAGTCAGACAGACATATTAAACACTCATCCTACCTGAGAGCATGGTCGAATGCCAACGTTAAATTGTCATTGTCCAGAAAATCGAACCATCTCTATTCTACTCAAATTGTATTTAATCCACATAAAATAGGGAAAATTTCTAAAGTTCTCTTGGGTTCTCAGGATCACCGTAGCACTATGTCTTTGCGTCACAGACATTCGTGATAACTGAGACCTAATTTCTCTTTAAATGAACATCATGAATGTGGATGTAAAAATATTAATTAATCTGTCTAAACACATATATTTTAATCACATGTTTAAATATCACATAATTTATGGCTTGCATGGCATTATTCAAATGCAGAATATGTTAGTAAAATGCTCCTAAACATCGAATAATTAATTTACACTATTTACACTGTCATTAATAATTGCTTGTTTGTGAATCACAGAAAATCCACTACTCATTGGTTATAATCATCATCATCATCAAAATTAAATATTTCTCACATTAGTTCTCATCTCAAAATTCAATATATTCAAGTCAGAATAATTAATTCATTATCATCAAATCATTTAAAAGAATATTATAATCATCAATTCTTTATGCTCTCTAATTATTCACAAACTCTCCTTTCATCAACTCCTTCAGATTAAATCATCTTAAATCATCAATATAAATTGTTTAATTCATCAACTCAAGTTGCAATTCTTCAAATCATATCTCAATTAAATTTATTTAAATCCATTTAAATGTATTAATCATCAGCTTCTTTAATTAATTATCACCTTCTAATTCAGTTATTCATCATCTATTCAATCATCTATTAATTTATCTAAATCAGCTTATTTATTCAATCTTTAATTCATCCATTTATTTAATTCATTGATTTATTCCAAAATTTAATTTATCAACTTATTTAAATTTTATTCATCTGGTTATTTAGATTTTCATTATTTCATCTAGTCATTCTGATTTTTATTTCATTAGGTCAGATCATTAATATGCTTACATTTCAGATTATTATTTCATTAATTATTATTATCAGAAAATCTTGTATTATCAACATTATTTATTTATTTAATTTCCTAACAAATTGTTTAATATGGGTTATAGAACGTTGTCTTCCAGTTTTATCACTTCAAAGTTATATCTCCTATTCAATTATCATGCCAAAAAATATTATTGCCTTCACAAATTCACGTTGGATCTCACTATCCACAACTACATTAAATATTCTCACTTTATCAAATATCACATTTGAATACCACAATTATTCCACAAAACTCCATAAATATTCAGCGCACAGCATGAATCTCAAAATTATGCTAGACTGGGTTCGACAACCTCATGTCTGCTTCAAAATACATTAGCAATATTGCAACTTCCACTTGGAAACTTCCACAAAATGCCAATCACAAACTTCACTTAATCACGTTGCATGATCTACAAAAATACATAACTGGCTTCAAATTATCAACGCACACAATCTCCAATAACTGTAATTAATCTGATCACATCTAGACAACTTCTCAAACAATTAGGAAAAATATTACATTTGTAATCGACATCAAATTCAAAATCTGCTTTCAAATAGCATAAATTCTCTTAACATTCTCATAATTCACTTCACAGAAAAACACCAATGTGCTATAATCTAAAATGGCGGAAATCGTAACTCGGTAACAGTTTTGTTCTGTCAAAAAAGTGACCTAACAAGAGGAATTAAGGTGAATATTAATCAGTAAATCAGGTAAAGTGACGAAGGATCACCAAATATACGCATTGACATAAAGTTTTGTGTAGATCTTAAGAAATTATAACAAAAAGGTTTTAATTTCATAGTCAAGACGAAAGTTTGTCACGGCCACTAAAATAATATGCCGGGCGGAAACACCCAAGATGCAATGAATCCGAGAGATTACAAAATTACCGATAACTGCCCCATCTGCAAGCGGAAGGTCGAAGACGAAACAGCTGTCGCATGTGATGGTGTGTGCCAAAGATGGCATCACCTCACATGTGCGGAGCTTCAGCAAGGGCAATTCAATGCCCTAAAGACAACACATAAAAAGAAATCGAAATTGATGTGGTTGTGTTATGATTGTGAACAAGACTACTTGAAATATAAAGCAGGAAGATCAATGCATATGGTGCTTGAGTTATTAAGAAAGGATGTTAATGAAAAATTAGACAAAATGGAAATAGATATTGGTAAACTACGGGAAGAGATGGTCGATAAAGGCCGAGGATCTGTTATCAAGTGGTTGGCTCCACAACCAGAAATTAAACCACGCACGCAGACAAAAACATCGAATCAGGAAAATATGGTTATGCAAGGAAATGAAAATGATCATCGTCATGATCACCAATTATTTATAGATACGCAATACGATAATAAAACAGATACTCAACTCCAGGACAATATAGAGTTTGAAGAGGTACGGAACAATACTCATGCAGAAGTGATAAATGGGTACAATAATAATGAAAACAAGGAACCTGAATGCGAGGTAATGGAATGCAGAACCGGAGGAATGGAAGGGGAAGAAGACAGCTCCCCAATGGATCAAGTGGCTTCATCTACTAGCCAAACAGAGGAGGATACAAACTACAGCCAACGCCTGCCGGAAGCTGCCAGAAAATACCGGAACAAGGACGGGAATCGCAACGAACGATTTTTGTCAGCCGAGCTCACCGAGTCCATCAGCAACCAGCACCCCGGAACTTCTACCAGCCGCCCTCAAAATATGATCACAAAAGCAGATCTGGAGGAGAGAATCCTTGGAAAAGTGAACCAACAAATGAAGACCATGATGGATAATTTCTCAAAGATAGTTAAGACAATGATAAAAGAAGAAGAAGAAACCATAACGCAAAAATCACCGGAACCTCATCAAATTTCCCAAGAGAGAAATATAGTGAGACTAGTAGACACCGGTACCAGACCACAGATACGAGAACACAAGGAGCAACAGGATCTACCCCAAGGGAACTCAAGCGAAACTAGAGAACAAAAGACCACACATTTATCCGGTGACGAAGGAAACTACGAACCAGACCCATGCAAGTCGCAGGGCAGACGAGAAAACGAAAATGAATGGTTAACAGTGGTGAGTGGTAAAAAGAGGCACACGAGAGAACAAGGTCCCGAAGCGGAAACAAATTCGAAGGGAAAGATAAGGGGGACAAGACAAGGGGAAAACAGAATAAGGGCAGCGGAAAGAAGCGCATGGTTATACGTGGGCAAGCTAGGCCCAGATACGACGGAAATTGATATTAAAGAATATCTTAAAGAAAACGGCGTTGAGGACAGAATACACTGCGACCTGATCAATGAGAGGGCGGGAAGTAGAGCTTTCAAAATAGGTATCCCTATGAAGAATCTGGAATTAGTCCACGATGGTGATTTCTGGCCAGCCGATGTAGTCTGCCGGCCATTTCGACAACCATGGAAGTATAGGGGCCCAACATTTAGGGATTAATATTCTTACATGGAACGTAGAAGGCCTGAGGGGAGCACTGAACCTACTACCGAAGGATTTCCTGAATAATTGCGACATAGGAATATTAACAGAGACAATGGTTAAAGAGGACACGGTATTTAACGTCCCGAATTTCTATAATTTTCACGCATATTCGAAACAATGCGAGACCCGAGGAAGACCCTCAGGAGGTGTAGTTTGTGTCATTAAAGCAGAACTAGCTCCTTTTAAATTCCTGCTAAGGGAAGAAAACGTTCTGGTCATACAGACAAAGATTGGAGTCATAGTGGCAGTGTATTTTAACCCAGACTACACCGCAGCAGACATAGTTGATTGTCTAGGATCAGCTCTTAGCCAAAGCAGAAGAAGTGACAAAATAATAATTGCGGGTGACCTGAACTGTGCAATAGATAGGCGAGATAGAAAATGCGAAGAAGTGATGGCCTATCTACGAACAGAAGGGTTTACAGTACGCAACAAACGACTGGATTGGACATACATAGGTCACAATGGGGCTAGCACAATAGATCTAATTCTGACACGAGGTTTCGAATCGTGCGCAGACGCTACCCCAATCAAAAATGAGGCAGCTCTCATCCGCAAACATATCCCAGTAAATATGTTTATAGAAACCACTGGACATAAAGCCGTAAGAGACAGGAAACAGCAAACACTCAGTAAGAAACTCAACATGGATGTAATAAAATCAAAAATGGTAGATAGAGATCAGATAGAGAGGAAAATACAAACAGGAGATATTGAAGGAGCTGCTACTTGGCTGAGGTCATGCATAGAAGGTGGAGCCACCCCGCTAAACGTAAACAGGAAAGCAAGGCCCTGGTTCGACGAAGAATGTTACAGAAAGAGGAAAGCAACGCTAGAAAGACTGCACAAAGTTAGAGAGAAGAAAACCGACGAAACCCTCGACAGTTACCGAAGAGAAAGAACTCTACAAAGACCTCACCAAGAAGAATAAAAGGGAGCACGTTGAGGAAGAGCAGAGAAGAATGATAGAGGAGGCAGAGGAAGACCCATATCGTGCCCTCCGCCCAAGAGAGCAAAAATTCCAACCTAGCATCCCCATGGAGACATGGGAAGATCACATGAGAGAAGTTATATGTGCTAAAGAAACGAGACCCCTACTCAAACCACCACTGATACCAGAAACAGATGAAGTTTTTACACCAGAAGAAATAGCCAAAGCCATACAAGAAACCAAGAACAACAGAACCCCGGGCCCAGATGGGATAAGAAACGAACATCTAAAGCAGACAGCCCAGGAATTCCTCCCAATATGGTTCTCCCTCTTGAACAAATGTATGGAATTAGGGGACATACCGGACGAATGGAGAAGGTCGATCATCAAATTACTGTATAAGGGTAAAGGGGACACGACCAGCCCGAATGCATACAGAGGGATAGCGTTAGAGCCCGCTGCGCTGAAACTCCTAACGAGAATTCTAACGAGGCGCCTGTCGGAAAGGCTCGAACCACTACTCCCGGAGGAACAATTTGGGTTCAGAAGAGGGAGATCCACGACTATAGCGGCAAAAAACCTACTAAACCAAATAAGATACACACTAGAAAAGCCCAGGGGAAAGCTATACGTAGTTTTTGTCGATTATTCAAAAGCCTTCGATTTGGTCAATCGAAAGTTGCTTATGGACAAGCTAGAAGAACTAATAGGCAGAACAAGTACGACTGTACTTATATCAAATATATTAGCTAAGAACTATATTCAAATAGACGACGGAATAGGAAGATCGGAGTGGATATCCCAAACGAATGGCGTACTTCAAGGCGATCCACTAAGCCCTATATTGTTCAATGTTCTCACATACGACGCCGCGAAAGAAATAATAGGAGCCAACACATATATCTATGCCGATGATATGGCCATCGCAACGACGAATATAGGAGCTCTACAGACAGCAGTTGACACATTAAGCAAATGGGCAGAAAGAAACGATATAAAAATAAATGAAGAGAAGACTGAAATGGTAGTATTTAGGAAAGGGGGCAGGCTCACCGAGGCAGAAATTGTGAAATGCAACGGGAAACCCCTCATAAGATCAAGCTACTTCAAATATCTCGGTTTCACAATCCAGACAACAGGGAAGAGCTTTAGACTCCACATCAGAACAAGGACGGTGGCTGCAGTAAGAGCCATGAACGAAATCAGGAGCATCAGACTGCTATCAATCAGCGCAGCTATGGAACTATTCAGACTGAAGATATTGCCTGTCCTTGTGTATGGAATCGAACTGGTATGGGAACATCTCACATACAAACAGTTAGAGGAGGTTGAAAGAGTAAAAGCCAGGTACCTCAAGAGGGCTGTTGGAGTTTCAAAGAGTACGAGATCGAGACTGGTGTATGAACTCACCAGGGAGTCGTTTCTAATAGAAGATCTGCGATCAACGCTGCTGCTGCCATCAAGTCATGCCTACAACAAACTTCTCCAAGATCTAAGACAGAAGAAAAGAGACATACGCCCAGACTTCTATAGTACCTGCGCGATGCAAGACAAAACCTGGATGCAAGCGAACTATGAAATGAGGCATGTCACTACAAGACTAGCGGTCCATGGCTTCCACCACAAGCTATGCTCCAATAAGACGTTCCACGACGCGATCGATACCTGCATCTGTGTCCTGTGCTCAGAAAAATGTGATCAATACCACATTCTAAAGTGCAAAAAACGATATAGGTCTATCGCTGCTTATAGCAAGGACAACTAAACTTTATATGTACGGTAATCTTTGCTGTAATCATTGCACGGTTTGTGCGCATTTCTAATTATATATAATCTCTCACATCAAAATATGTAATACTGATCTGCCTTAAAATAAATCTGACCATTAATGATTCATCTTACAAGATTCAATTACTTTAAGTCCTTCTCAAAGGTATCAAATTCAATCATAAAAATTATCAAAAGCATCAGCTGTATCAGCTGTTAACTGAAAGTACTCTCAAATGAGTATAGCAACAAAATATTGGATTGGCAAACAAGAATTACAAATGCAACCCTGCTGACATTTATTTCTAATTTATTTAACAAAATTCGACTGATATGTGACTAGTAGTTTCTTGTTTGATCCTCTTAAAATCTCAAGTACACTCGGATGATAAAAATGAGTTCCTCAATGGCGAGTAAGATGAGTATCCACCACACGATCGTATAAATACGAAAGGCCTCGCCCCGTTGTCTAACATGATAATGCCCTGAACGATGGGTAAAGATGTGTACCACCACGCAATCGTATAAATACGAAAGGCCCCATCTCGTTGTCTAATGAGTGAATGTACCAGATTGGAATCAACAAGTCTCTAGTTGTCACATAAAAGCGATATTCATTCACTTGAGTGAATAACATCTTAATATCTCCAAACAATCCAATGGAAAGATCACTACTGATGAATAATACACACTCGCTAGTATGCAATGAACTGACGAAGTGATTTAAATAATCCAATTGCAGATCACGAGTTCGAAATACTCGTCACAAAAATATAACTATCCAAGAAAACTATCCTTACTGGAAAATGTCTAAAAGACCAAACATCTGCTTAATAAAGCCAACCAATGGTGAGAATTTCGTATAATGGTGCCTGCCATAGCATATGGTAACGCCATATTCTAGCAAATTGGAGCAAATAATGTCTAAGCCATGTCTAAATAATCGTAGAACTCCTACTAGAAAAAATATATACAAGTATGCCCAGTGTTCATGGGAAAAATCATATCAGAAAGTCATAACTCAGTACCTTCTCATATCAGCTGTTAATATATTTCAAAGATCGTCGATTATTCTCGTGTGTAATAAATTTCTCGAAAGATCGACGTGAATATCGTTTCACCCACGCAAAAACGATCGCCTTCATATCTCAAGTGAATCAGCTGTTAGACCTCCTCTTCTTCAGGAATCGAATCCATCGCTCCATGGTGCCATCGCGTCTCTGTCTTCGTTTACTCCGACATGATGAACTGCATGTTATCCATAGCGGATACTGTCCAAATTCTTACGTAAATGTTCATAAAAGCAGCGTACCCCATATTCTTCTTCTATGTTACGCCACTGTCCCATACAATGTTCGGTTCGTTTGTTAAAAGTTCAATCTCCACAGGGGTTAAGTCTCACTTGCAGAAAATAAATTTTATTTATGAGAGTGTATAAGTTTTTGAAACACCCTGTAGCTGTGTTCGTACTCGATATTCTATAATAATTCTAGAAAAAGAATTATGTTAATGCACGTGCCTATGTTCATAAGTGCATATGCTTGTAACATTTCGTTTGCCTAAAGGCGTTAATGCTAGCTTGACCCCATTGTCGCTCTACATGTTCCGTTATGAAATGCATTAGTCGTAATGTCGTTTGAATATATAAGTTCATAATTGCAGTATATTACAACCATCCGCCTGCACAATTCTATTAATGAATACAAGTCCCAACTCAATGTTGTAACTGAATGTTGAAATGAAGTTCAGCTTCTTTAATGTTGCTTGCGTATAAAAGTCGGAAACAGCCCGCTCTGATCTACTGCACTGTTCCAGAATGATCTACGCTTAAAGCCGGCCTCGCCATGCCGCTTCGCTGTGCTGTTCTGCGTTACAAAAATGCAGCTCGAAATAAAGTTCTCAATCTCGTATTACAATGCTGTTCTGATCCCGGCCTTCTCCTGCTTACACGGCCCGTACAACTTGCCTCGTAACCGGTCCTCTCGCCGTCTACCGTACGTTGCTCGCCCTGGCTCACTGACCTACTTTCGCTCTCTGCTTGGTTAAGTAATACTGTTCGTTTTCACGCCACGTAACCAGTGCTGTGCACCGCTCAATTTTTCCGTACTCTCTGCGCATGTGTACTATTCAGCCCTGACGACTGAACTCGACTGATGTCTCTAGACTGCGTTAAGCAGCTCCTACCCTGGCGCTGTCACGTGATGCTCCCCCACCTTCCGTGGTCACGCGTCACAAGTATAATCTCGACCACCATCATCTCGGCTATTAAGTTATACAATAACTTAAGGGATTATCTGTCTTTCTTCAAGTTATTACCATATATATTGCTTGACATTTCTTCTCTTCTGAGATGATATAATATCATGTTCCAATTAGATCTTAATAAAACTTTAATATTCTTCCCATAATTCCATCTGCTTGACTGTCAGTGCCTTCTTAATCCTTGGCCTTCGACGTCATTTCCTAACATTCCACTCGACTCGATGTGAGCGCTTTCTTTACAATTTTTCCCATAAATCTCAACTACGGCTCAATGTCAGCTGGCGTAGCCGATAGCCTCAACTAGGTATCGGGTACAACACCAATATTCATTAAAAATGGCCTTGCTAAATTTTGCATATGAAGCACGCAGAATTAATTGTCAATATACACTTCACACATTTTGTGTATGTCTGTTAAAATATTAGTGAAATGTGATTCTAAATGTTTTTCAGACATTAAATTTACGGCTGTTTAAGTGAAGAATTGTTTCCAATAGAGATATAAAAGAAACTTTCAGGTTTTGCACCTTCCGTAACCATTTAGGCTTCAGAAACTTGGTCAAGGTGCCTGCTGCGACTGCATCTTCCCGTCGTTCCACATTTCCGCTTGTCAAAGATGCGATAATTCCTGTGCAATGTGTTAACTCGATGGGATGCAGGCATGATCTCACGTTCATCATGTCATTGTTACCTCCCTTATTTCTCAGGTGACTGAAGAGCAGTTTTATATCATCACTTGAGAGATTCCGCAATCACATAGTGGAAGCCGATACTGATTTGAACTCGAATGCAGGACACGGTTGATGAAGTTGTTAGCACAATAGTTGACACGTTTCCTTCGTAAGTCTCATCTTATAATCGAGCTAACTTTAAATATGTATCCTGATATCCTGTAGAAGAATGACAGGCCATTCAACAGTACAGAAGAATGGCGGGGCGTTCAACAGTACAGTATGCATTGTAATTTATTAGCCAATTTTTGCTCGATTCCAATTGCATCTTTCTCAATATCTAATGCCAAGAAACAAGTCTAAATTCTTGTCGTACAATAGTCTAAACTGTATGCCCATTTCATTAATGATTAATGAACCAAACTTCTCATTATCGTGAGCCAGTGACTTTTCTTCAGCTGTCAACCTTTTTTTTTCTTTCAAGTGACGTGACATCCGCCTCTCCGCTCGTGCACCCAATGTAGTTAGTTAATGTGGTATTAATGGGAGGAACAGCGAAGTTATCTGCCCCTTAGAAGTTTTCAGTGTTCGTGGATGAGGAAATTGTAAAATATTTATATATCTCAGTATGTGGTAAATGGGCGGTGATTTATTAAGCATTTTGATCGTTTCATATTTAGGATACATTTTCGTTTCGTGAAAGTTCGAATTTGTTCAAATAAGAAATTTGCTTTCAAGTCACCACGATCCGCTTCACTCGTGAGCGTCAATATTTGAACGTCGAATTTGTCCTGACGTTGCAGTGAATGTAAGTTTTGTTTTAATAAAATCAACCTCCGATTCAATGAATCAATTGTAGTTCTATACACTGCATTTTTTCTTAGTGCCCTCTTTAATTTCAATTTAAATTTTGTTGACTTCTCTGGCTCCGTGGCTTAGGCGGCAGCACGCCGGCCTCTCACCACTGGGTCCGTGGTTCAAATCCCGGTCACTCCATGTGAGATCTGTGCTGGACAAAACGGAGGCAGACAGGTTTTTCTCCGGGTACTCCGGTTTTCCCTGTCAAACTTTCATTCCAGCAACACTCTCCACTATCATTTCATTTCATCTGTCATTCATTTAATCATTGCCCCAGAGGAGTGCGTCAGGCCTCGGCAGCCGGCACAGTTCATATCCTCGCCGCTAGATGGGGGCTTCATTCATTCCATTCCTGACCCGGTCGGAGACTGGAAGCAGGCTGTGGATTTTCATTTTGTTGACTTCTCATGAGTTGACTGTATTGTAGAACATTGCGTTCCTACACTAACAAGTGCTTGATCGTAGTTTTCCTCAATTCGTTCATCATAACAGTCTTACGTAATATTTAAATTACCTGAACATTTTCTTTTTCTTTCAACCATGTGGTTGTTTTTATCAACACATGCTCTTTCGCGCGTATGTCTGTTTATTCGTACTTGTTTATGTTCAGGGTAGTCCTCAAAACCCCGTCGGAAACGCGGTCAGTAAGAGCGCTCACTTTGTAGTAGTCTTCTTATAGGTTACTAGGCATATAATTAGAATCCTTGAAATGCTTGCTACAAATTGTAGAAGACTCTTTTAGTGTCCATGAAGACCCTGGATTTTACCCCTGGCGTGAAACAGTACCAATTGTCTCCGAATGTCTTCGTTTAATAAGAATTTATCCATTGCCTTTAACTTGACGAGATATTCAACACGGCACGCTACAATGCACCATTTTTGATAAACACAATCATAACACTACAATGTGCTCGTTAGTTACTCTACAAAAAATATTCCGTGAATTTAAACTAAGGTGTTTGCCCTATATGAATGCCAAATTTACTATAGTTCACTGGAATAAAACTTGCTTTTTTCTACGTCTTGCTCATAAAGACCACGTAGCACCCACCTCAATATGAGTCAGAAAATAGACTACTGCCCTTAAAAAGTAATGCGACACGCTTCACCAGTCAAATACAGAGATACACATCACATTGTACGTAATGCAAACGATACGAATGAGGGCGCCAGAAAGCGAACCTAGAAGAAAATTGCGGAACAAGTTTGAACCATCTCTCGTATTGTTGTCTGGCGCCTCATTTCCAGGCCTTATGTAATACGACACTGGTTGGTTCTTAAGTTTAGGGGCTGCGACAACGCGGTCATGTAGCCCCGTGTACTTTGGGTGTGTGTAGAATCTGTCTGATAACCGGTGTTAATTGTGATGACTGTATTAGTGAGTGTTATAGTTTTTTTTTGAAATTTAAGTACAGACTGCAACTTAGAATTTTCACGGCCGACTGAATGCGAGCAGCGCTAATTTTTCAAATAGTTCCTACTTTTTCCGCCAAGCGCCGCCGTCAACGACTACTAGGCCAAGGTCAGAACTTAGCTACTAGACGCCACCGCAGTCGGCTCTTGGCTACGAACGAAGAAACCTAAGAGCGTTGTTTACATTCTTAACCTATCCACTTCAGCTTCACACAGGTGCAATTAGGGGAAGTTTCTTTAACTTGCCATAAATCTATGACATGAGACCGCCGGCTTTACTTCCCCTCCAAAGGAAGGCATACTGAGGGATTTTTAACGCTCTTAAAAATCGGACGGCTTCGGCCGGGTTTGAACCCGATATCTTGGGCATAGAAGCTCAGCATGCTACCGACTACGCCACCGAAGCCGCCGTAATATGATACTGTAAACCGGAAAACTGCCTAACGCGGAAACGGAACGAAATTCTGGAACTATAGGCGTAAATAACCTGACTAAGACGGATTGTCTGTCTGTTAGGTAGCCAGCCGGAAAGCTGGTTGGATCCTCAAAAGGCACCACCGTTAGGTTATGTGGGTAGATATCCACAATAACCCAAAGCAGCGCTATATTGAGGCGTGCTAGGCAAGAAGAGGAGTCAGGTACTTTGCCATAAGACGGATTATCTTATCCATAATACAAAGCTATGAACAGTATTAATTTTTGAGCGCGACAGTACTTGCACCAATATTCTAGAAAACATTAACGACTGAAGAAATTCAAAGTGCAGCTGATATTGTTGCCGAAAACAGCAGGTGCGAAGTCATGGGAGAAATGGACGACGACGACGATGAGCGCAACGATAGGGAGCTAAAATTACACACTTTTGGAGAAGCACTATCTGTTGTGTGTGACCTTCCAGGAATTTGCAGCTTACAAGAATGTTCCAGAACTGCTGGAGTTAATGCAGGATGCAAAGGAGATCATTATAACGTTCTCTTGTAAAGAAGTCGCGACAATGCTCTTTGAAGTCATGTGGAAACATAGAAACGTGCAGAGAAACTGCCATTTTTGTACGTATGTTGAAAATACAGTGCAATACGTGTGAACCTATTTTCTTTTATCATTTTAAATGATCTTGTCGACTTCGTCGTTACGCTGGGGTCTGGCGTTACGTTACGGTGACGGGACGAAATGTACCCAGATGCAATGAGTTGTGTGACGTCATAGTACTGCTTGGTGCATGTGTTCCCGACAATCTCTACTTCGTTAGTATAAGTCAAAAATCTCAGATTCTTGGATGTCACGGGTAATCTCGAGAACCACTGGATGGATTTTGATGCAGTTTTCACCAATCTGTAAAGGATATCTCGAGGAAAGATTCTGTAGAAAATAATTTATGTATGACCAAAGGAAGCCAAGCAGTGACGATTTCAGTGAAAAAGTCGAAAACAAACTTGGCGTCCGTGTGCTTCTTAAGCTTACGCTGGGTAAACCGTTAAAAATATCAATATACTATGGGCGTAAGAATTGGTCAGCATGAAAAGTTCAACAAAAAAGACTGCGAGAGCATATCTCTAACTTCAATACATCACCCACTCTAAGTGCTTTTAGACTAGATGGAAGGGGCACGTCCCCGCGCGCTCTGGTGAGCGTGACGGCATCCCGCGCGCTTGACCTTGCTTTGCACTTGGTTTTCACTTGCCGTTCGCGAGTAATTTGAAAGAAGATAAGCAAGATAAATATTATGCAGATAATTTTCGAACATATCAAGAGTCTTTAGCTTCGAGCGAAGCGAGAAGCCTCCAGCCTTTCTAGCATTTTTCAGCATTTGTAGCATTTAAAATGATACAAAGTCTAGTCTTTCAGACTTACTGTCACTTTTTAGGTAGATTTCATTAGAAAGCTAACTATTGCAATGGGTACCATTTTCGACTTCCGGAAAATTTAGACATACTGTATCTTCGCGTTTCACATCCCCCAGACTCCAAAACCACCGTCTGTTCAAAAGTTTATACATAATTTATGGATGCATATATATATATATATATATATTCAGGGGCCGATAACCTAGATGTTAGGCCCCTTAAAACAACAATTATCATCATCATATATATATATATATTGAACCCATGGACCATTGGTTCAAGGGGTCGAATCCATGTATTTTGGTGAAAGAAGGAAGGAAATATACAGTCTTCAGAGGAACATAGAAAGATTTTATACAAGAGGGCGAGCATAACGTTGTGTAATAAACTGGAGCCCAGGTGGCCAGGAAATGAGATCATGCATGACGCATTGATAAGGAGCCGGTCACGAATATAATTGGAACGAGTGGTACTTTCCGTCGGAGTGGCTGCGAGCGTGTTTCGGAAATTGCCCTTGCGTTGCAGGAAATTGGCAACCGCGCAGCTGTGCCAGAAGAAGAATAATTAGATTTAACCCATTTGCAAGAATAATATTAACAAAAGAAATACAGCATTGTGAATCATTTCGGAATAGAGATTTTTGTGTGGAGAAAGATGTTATAATAATTGTCTAGGAAAGAAGTGCCGACGTGGCCATACGTCATTGGGAGTTCCCCGAGACCCGAGGAGGTGGGGATTAAAAATCAACTGTAACACCCACACAGCTGAAGACCAAATTTTATTTAATATCTCAGAACTGCACCACCGATTTTCAAGTGCAAAGAAGTCAGTTTACGTTTAGAAAACGAGCTTTCCAGAGGTATAATTTTTAAATGTCTGCGACCATTACTTCAAAAGTTGGTTCTGCAAAAGACGTGGATTTTATCTTTTTTTAGCCTAAGAGTATAAAAGTCCTGGCAGAGCCAAGCCAATTATTCAGTCTTGAACGACCGCTGAGGCGGGTCGTACTGTTTCACATCGAATGCAGTTTTCGACAGCCCAAGGGGGGCGTCAGGCAACATCAAACATCGAATGCAGTTTCAAACAGCCCGAGGGGGCGTCACTGTGCTACATCACATCATTCAGTCTACAAGCACTCCGTGAGCGGAGGTGCGGCAACACGCAGTATTCAGACGTATGAACCTCAGGGGAGGTCATACAGTGCAACAAGTACATGCAGTACCTACTAGACCTCGAGAGGTCGTGATACGCTGTATCGACAACCAACGTACACCCGAAGGGAGTGGCCGAAAAGTATCATCATAGTATCGCCGTGTGGAGACTTAGGAAAATCTTAATACAGGATTTAGTTCCGCCAGCATCAGTCTTACAGTGAAAAGTTCAGTATTACAGTCAAAGTAGGCTGCGAACTTAAAGAACAGGCGATAGGTCTTCAAATAACAGTTCATTTAAACGACCGAAAGTATCGTAACGTTTTGAAGTACCATAATAGCGAAACAAACATTCTATCAACGTTAAAGAACCCGATTAGGGTCGGACAAAATAAGGTCCGCATAGTATTCTGAAAGATAGGGATTATAGAACAGAATAATCAGAAGGGAGAATTGAATTCAAGACGTTGTTTCAAGGAAACAAACGAACAATAAGAAGCACTAAGTTACGAGGAGCATTAGATGCTAGAAAATAATAGGTCACCGATAGAGTATCTGGGAGACCGTGAACAAAACAGACTTTCGCTAGACAAACTAATAGGGTGTAGAGAGAAGCAATTTCGAGCTAATAATAATAATAGCCGATAGTCAGGAAACCGGATTTGAAGAAGTACCATTCCAGGGAGGGGTAGAGTGTTCGAGACTTTCATATTCTGGTCAGAAAGGAAGCCGACATCTACTAGTTTCACCCTTGGAGATGGGGAATCAAGAAATCACGTGTGCAAGGGCTAATCAAAGCCTCAGTGATTAGAATCAGTGTAATGTAAATATATAAAATTTGTGTTAGCATAGTAAGTTTTCAGTGATTTTATTGTGAATAATAGAAAAATACAGAATTGTATTTTAAAATGCTACCAGTGTTTAAGGTATACAAGTTATATGTGTGTCAAGATCTGTCAGTGTATGAAATGAATTTGATCAAGATGGCTTAATCACAAATAGTGGGCGAAATGAAACATCGTTGGAAAGTACGGTTGGGGACCGTCAGAGCATGTAAGTAACCATTTTCATTATTTTATGTGTTGTGAAGTATTTGTGTACAATCCACCTGAGAATGATAAATAGGGATGTTTTTGAATAACAAATAACAGAATAAGAGCGCGATCTGAACAAAAAAAAATTGAGAAATTATAAAATGATTATGTGAAATGAATAAATCCCTTAGAGGAAATGTATGAAATAAAATATCCGTGTATTTGATAAATGTTATGAAAGCAAGCGTAATAATAATAATAATAAAAATTATATAAATGAAGATTAAGTTGAATTATATGAAAGTAGTAGCTTTTGAGCTCTTGTAAAAGAATAAAGACATGGTGTGAATACATGTTCTTAAAGTATAGCGATTATTGTCACGGGAGAGGATTAATATAAAAATTGAGATGTAGATCAAATGTTGATTTTGAATTTATCAGTTCTTTGGAAGACGCTTGGCCTTAAAATAATGTATAGCGCAATGTAGCGCATTAAAGTAAATTGTCACACTAGGAAGGCGTTGAATCTACATACACTTGGTAAATTAATTATGAGGGACAGTTGATTGCGGTAATTGAGCTATGATAAGTCCCCCATATAGTGATGTGGATCACGAGGCCATGTGTGTTTATAAAGGGTGCGAATTTATTGTATTATGAGCGCAGGTTAGACAGAGGTCCCCCTAAGTCGCGAATTGTTGTAAAGTCCTCCAGTATGGGATGTAGTTCCCGAGGCAGTGAGAGAATCGATCCAAGTTTCGTTTGTGCGAAAGCCCCTAAATATTGTTGTTGTATTGAATTATTCTTACCCATCAATGATGACACTTCATAATTAATAAATGCCAAGGTTACGAAAGTGGTCTATGAACCTAAATAATGCTGTTAAAATGAATGAAAGAAACGCCAGGTCTGTTCAGAGAACTGTGTATAAGAAATAGCTGTTTAAAGCATGAGTGTAGCCGTCCCGTGTGGGCGAGACTTGGGGTCTCCCTCCTGGACAATAAATCACGTTGAGTGTTACGGCCCGACCCCTCGCTATTGAAAGTGTGGTAGGTCGGGGGGCCAGTCTGTTTGAAGTAATAATACACCATGAGTGTTTAGAGTTTGTTAATGACCCGGGATTCGAACCGAGGTTCTGGTAGATGAAAGTTACCGCTTGCAAGTTCAGATCGTTTGCTTTCTTATGAGATGATGGTCTTTTAAGACAAATAATAATAAATATAAATCCCTAATGTAATGGTATAGTAATGTAGGATTTCACGAGTTCAGTGAAGACAATTAGATTTCGGGAGTAATCATAATTTTTGACTTTGTTCAAGTAGTCTTCTATAACTCGGGAGTACACAAGTATTTTTCGCAATCACTGTAGTGAATTTGTTAACTTGAGAGTGGTGGTAACATGAGAACATTGTGAAATGCCCAAAAATTTAAGTAAAGGAGTAACATTTACTTTAAATAAGATTATATATTGTTTTGATTATAAGAAACTCATAAAATAGATATTGAGATGTGTAAAGAATAACACAGTTTATATTGGAAAGTATCGAGCCATTGGAGCTCGTGATTGTATTGAATTTTAAAAGGGATACTTTATGGAAGTGAAAAGAATTATAAGTTTGTTGGTTTGTAGGAAACCATGTATTTTAATATAACATTTGTTTGATTTTATGTATTCCTTGTTCACTGTGAACAAGTTAGAAGGATTGGTCAGTAGTTTGTTTAATTTGTTTGTAGCGCCATATATATAGTTAATTAAATGTTTTCTAATAGGAGTTGATTTTGTTTTTATTTTGGAAGTGTATCCTCTATTTAATCCAAAATGTGTAAGTCACAGTGTGGGAGAACATACCATAACCCCGAAAATCCCGATTTGAGCATTGCTGGCATACTGTGATTTGCATATTTCATGTTAAATGGGCACAATATGCATCATCATACTAATATATAAAAATGAGATGGTGTGTGTCTGTCTGTCTGTCTGTCTGTCTGTTACTCAATAACTCAAGAACCACTGGTCCGATTTAAATGAAATTTTGCATGGATGTAGCTGATTTACCAGGTTTACATATAAGATACTTTTGATTTCTAAATTTTGCACTGTTAAAAAATGGCGACTATTTTAGTGACGTCATTAGACCCTTTGGTTATAAAATTCCATATTTCCATATCAAATAAAAAGAGAACGGTAGGAAATAGCAAACTTTCGATGGCACATGTGGGCTTTAAAATTTAATTTCCTATCCGAAAGGTCCTTATCACTTTTCGTGTATCTCCAACGGTTAGCGAGTAAAACCTACTTTTGTGACGTCACTACACCCTTTGGTTTCAAAATTTCATATTTCCATTTCAAATAAAAAGAGAACGCTAAGAAATAGCAAACTTTTGATGGTATACACGAGCTTTACCATTTAATTTTATATCCAAAAGGTTCTTATCACTTTTCACGTATCTGCGACGGTTAGCGAGTAAAACCTAAATTTGTGCAATAAAACACGGTCACATCGAGCGGTGCAGTATATCTCTACTTATACAAAAAAGAAAATTTGTCTGTTTTTTTTCTGAATTTCTACGGAAATTTGAGTTATTTACACGTTTCAGACTGTTTTATGATAGATGCGCGCGAAAATAATGTTTTTGTCTGTCTGTCTGTTTGCTTGATTGTCTGTGGACAACTTTGTTCCCTTATAACTCGAGAACGGCTGGGTGTATCAACGTAAAATTTGGTACAGATATCCATCAGAAGCACGACACTAATCATTGATGTAACTCTTCTCTCTTCCTCTCATAAAAGGGGGCATACCCCCTTAAAATACATGCTGAAATAGGGGTAGAAGGACGAGACAAAGCCCATTTTCAGCCCCTCAATGTGAGAGTCAAAACTCGGGGGCCTTAAAAGCACATTTTAAGGTCCTACGTCCAACCGTTTTTGAGATATTCCCAGAAAATTAATTTAATTTAATAAAGTATGAACGAATGCAAGCCGATAACCATGGCAACAGATTCTCAGAGATCCATCTATTGCTGTAAGACGCAATACAATTCCATTAATTACATTAGTGTGAAAGTTTGCAAACGGTTATATGGTTATTATGGAACCAAATTAAGCTGTAAATTTCATCAATACGTAAAATGCGCTAAAGGGGGTCAAGGGGTAGTCTAGATTTTTTTCACGCGATTTACATCTGCGGGTGTGGTATGGCAGGTCTATTATATTCCTATCCCTATGTTATATTATTATTATTAGTATTATATTATGGCGTACAACGACGAGACAAAGCCCCTCGGTGCCAGAAATAAAACTCGAAGGTCCTCGAAAACTACATTATAAGGCTCTAAAACCAACAGTTTCTGAAACATTCCCAGAAAACTAATTAAGTTTAATTTAACAAACTAATGAAAGAATGCAAATCGGTAACCATGACAACATTATCTCAAGGGGTGGCATCCAACTTTCCATCTATTTCAGTAAGAAGCAATTTATTACATTTCTGTGAAAGTTTGCAAATATAAGGTTATCACGGAACCAACGTAGACTGTATAATTCATCAATGCAATTAAGGGGGTCAAGGGGTAACCTAGGATTTTTTCATGCAATTTTCACGTGCGACATATATTGCAGAAGGTCTATTATATCTCCAAACAACAACATTATTTTCAAAAATTCCTGAATTGAATCAGCACTTTTTTGCGGCTTTTAGGAATTTGGGCCATTTGAGACTAAAGAACCTGAAATTTCATGCACCACAAGCTTTTATAATTTATGAAAGAGGTCTTCCTGTGTATGGGGACCCAACACAACGTAGAGGGTCAGTTTTTATGTGACGTGTATTGCGTTTCATCTACAAGGCTTTCAATTCTATTTCATGTCAGGAAGTACACGTCAGGTGAATTTAGTTTGAGAGCACATTTCAACTAATCTTTTTTTTGTTTTTTTGTTTTGTTTTTGTCGACATACGGGTTCATCGTAAGGATGATTTTCTTTGATACTGTGTGGTAGATATACCCATATTTGGATTTCTGGGTGATATGTTGTAGACAATAGTATTGTCTGTCTCTCTGTCTTTCTGTGTATCCTTATGTACGCCTATAACTCATGTTCGGATGCTTGGTGCATCGTAAAATTAGGTATGGTAAACATGAGTCAATACACCAATTATTTATAAAACTCTTCACCGTTCATCTCATACAGTAGAAGGGTAGATATAGGGAAAAACTTCTCAAAATACATGCTAAAATAGGCGAAATATAAAAATTATCCTAGAAGGACGACCAAAGCATATGTTGCACTTCTCAATGTGAGACACAAAATTCGCGAGTCTATAAAGGGTCTCCGAAAACCACATTATAAGGCCCTTAAATTAACAGTGTGTGTGATATTCCCAGAAAACTAACTTCGTTTTGATAAACTTATGAACGAATGACAAGCCGCTAACCATTGCAACAGTAGCTCACTTGATAATGTCTGGTGCGTCTCTAAAAGCAACAGTACTTAAAAGGGACGTAACACAAATAACATTATTATTATTATTATTATAATGTCTGGTGTTAACACCGAACACCGTTCGAAGAACGGGTACTTCTGCTAGTATATATATGTATATCAGTTTCTTGTGGACACGATAACTGCCGTAATTTTTCACCAATGTCTTTGATTTTTTTACCGAATATGTATACCTATAAAATCTCGGTCGAGTTCGTTACTGGGCTAAATCGGTCGAAGGGGGTGAAAATGGGGGACTTTTTTCGAAAAAGTGAAATATTGCTATAACTCTCTTAATATGTGAAATATCGAATCCGTTCCAGGTTCATACTATGTGTCGGATAAAGCCCAAAAATTTATGTTTGAAGAATTTCTTATAGCACCAACCACTGACCAAAGGGGTGGGAAAAAGTGGGGTTTTCGGGAAACATTAATCATATCTCTCTTAATAGGCACAATATCAAAACCGTTTAAAATGGACAATATTCCCGTAATAATTTCCTAAAACTTTTGTCTGAAAGAATTTTTGATATGTCCCACCATTACGCCAAGGGATGAGAAAAATGATTTCGGAATTACAAGAAAATGCCAAGAGCTATCAGTGGTTGCCATGGCAACACTACTAAATTGATGAGAGATGAGCCATCAGACGTTGCCATGACAACGCACTTGCACGAGTTCAGATTCAAATTTCCATCTGACTAAGTGTGAAGCGGCTTCGGTGACGTAACTGGTAGCATGCTGACCTTCTACGCCCTAGGTCGCGGGTTCAAAGCCGGCCAAAGTCGTCGGATTTTCTAAGAGCGCTAAAAATCCCTCACTATGCTTTCCTTTGGAGGGGAAGTTCCAACGTTCGTTGCGAGTTGTTGGTTGCGGTGGCATCTAGTAGCCAAGTTCAGAGCTAGGTGTTGTTGACGGTAGTATCTGGTGGCAACAATAGGCACTACTGCTTGGAATTGACCGTCTGCAGTCCTTACCTGAATTACAGACTAATACAGCCATCACAATTCACACCGTTTATCAGACAGATTCTACACTCACCCTAAGTACACGGGGTTAGATGACCGCGTTGTCGCTGCCCGTAAACTGAGGAACCAACCAAAATCTCTGCGGGAGGTATAATTTTGTGTGAAGAAGTAACAGACCGTTACATAGTTACACATCAGTGTCGAAACCTTGCATAAGGACAGTGTGGCCACAAGTATAAAAATGGACTCCAAATGACAAGAAGGTTACCGTCATCATAAGACAATAAAATGTTTAAAATATGCATAAAATGAAGAAAAACAAAGTTAATTAATCTCCAATATTATAAAAGACTTTCTCGCAATAAATGAGGTCTGATCCTTCTACGAAAACCTGTATATTCTGCCTATTTTCGGGTATCCCCAAGTTTGTCCGGTGAAATCTACCTCCGCCTTCCGGCGTGCCGAGAGGACTTTCTTTACTTACAGACCTATATTTTAAATTACTATTTCATTGTAATTAATTGTTGTTATTGTTATTTTCAGGGGCGGAACTACGAAGTCATCTGCCTTGTAATTATATGCGATAAAACAGTATTTATTTTTAGTTTATATGTTCTTCTATTACTAACACTCAACTCTTTGTAAAATGGAAACCTGAGAAAACGGAAAATTAAACTATTAACTATTGCGTTCCGCTTTAGGCACGTTTAACTGTATTTAACAGCCTAAGTGAAGGGATCTGATGATGATCGCATGACGATCGAAACTGGTCATCCAAGTGTATTCATTAATCTCATGTAATTATCTTTTAGGATTAGGGAACTGCCCATTACAATTGGGTACAATCGTGTTGACCGACTGGAAAACATTAAATTTCGATATCTTGGTTGGTTGGTTCTTAACTTTAGGGGCAGTGACAACACGGTCATGTTGCCCCGTGTACTTTGGATGTGTGTAGAATCTGTCCGATAACCGGTGTTAATTGTGATGACTGTATTAGTGTGTGTTACCTGTTTTAGGTAGATTTCATTAGAAAGCTAACTATTTTAATTTAAGTACTGCAACTTAGAATTTTTCAAATAGTTCCTACTTTTGCCGCCAAGCGCCACCGTCAACGATTACTAGGCCATATTCAGAACTTAGCTACCAGACACCACCGCAGTCGGCTCTTGGCAACGAACGTAGAAACCTAAGAGCGTTGTTTACATTCTTAACCTTTCCAATTTAGCTTCACACAGGTGCAATTAGTGGAAGGTTCCTTAACATGCCATAAATCTATGACATGGGACCGCCGGTTTTACTTCCCCTCCGAAGGAAAGCATACTGAGGGATTTTTAACGCTCTTAAAAAATCCGACGGCTTCGGCCGGGTTTGAACCCGCTATCTTGCGCATAGAAGCTCAGCATGCTACCGACTACGCCACCGAAACCGCTTTATTTCGATATCTGATATTTGTTGCATAGTCCTGCCACCCATCCTCTAATATTAAAAAAAAAAAGCCTCCGCAATACTGCAGGACAGTATCCTATGTAATGAAATTACATAGCGCTAATTTGCCCCAGTGGATTTTCCCTCTATAATGCAAAAATGTGTGAACATTTAGGAGTTTATATGATATCTAAGGTGTAAATACCTAGTGGAATACAATGTAAACACGTGCATTAGTAGCATCCCCATTACTGTATAATCGTGTTTGTACAAAGTGATGTAGCACACATTAATGACAGTCCCAGAGGATACCTATATGTTCCTGTGTTACTAAATACGTATGTTGTGTCAAACGATACAAACAAACAAACATGAAATGAATTAAAGAACACATAAGCAGCAACGGTGTTATATTATTGACCCTTTTCCCCATCTGTTTAAAATAGCGTCAGCTGTGGGGGAAAAAAGGTACGCCATTTAAATATCTGGGGACACGCTATTTATGTAGCACGACCCGTGTTACCGACCTGGAGACCTCACGGGAGTAATATAAAATATCCACTGTGCTAGAACGTAGAGCTTACAACATTAAAAGCAACTTAATTCCCTAAATGGGAATAAAAATATAACAGAATGCCAGTAGGAATGTATGTAATCCATTTACGAATCAAAAGTACTCGAGGCGGTATGGATGCTTTTTAATCCATTACTAGTTGAAACCCGTCAAAAATGACGGTCAATAGAAAAATATTTACTGAAGAATTTTCTTATGTAGGCCTACTGTATATTCTTTGTACGATTATTTTTTGGCTCAATTGAAACTATAAGGGCGTCAAAAGATTGCACTCTCAACATTGCAAAATACTGCTGGCCATGACTGAAAAATTGATGAGGCAAATTGAGACCTATACGTTCCAGAGTTTTCCCTTGAGCTTCATTGATTGTGACAGAGTATGCCAAATAAATTGGAAAATATTGCCTCTTAAAACAAAATGATAGTGTTTTATCGGATGCTGTTAAATCAAGTAGAAGGATTAGACCTCTCTGCCTAATTTTAACTGCACTTATTATTTCCAAATCCAAGCAATATAGTTGCATTTAGGAGCCCTTGGGAAACGTTCAGATTTCTAAGCAGCATAACGATTCAAGCGTTTGGAATATGTGGAGGCAAGTCATTTAGTTCCAAGGAATTCAAGAACTCTGAGGAGTCTAATAAAACTGGCCGCAAACCGTCACATATAATTTTGGAATATAACGAAGAAATGCGATGATGTGCACCTCCATACAACTTAAAACAATGTGGACCGTATGGGTGTGGCACAGTAACATTGGCACCAAATGAAACGAAGGACATAGCATTGTACTGCCGATTAGTCTCTCTGAAATTCCCTGAGATATCATCTCCAGTGAAAAATAATTGTTGCAGCATGTCAAATATTTTATATTTAGTCAGATTAATTTTACCATTACATCAGCAAAGGTCAAAGTAACCAAGTGTAGATTTCTCTCAAGAGAAATACAGTGCAGAACAATGTTTACATTTGTTCGTCAAGGACCCTACACTGTAACGGTATAGTATCTGGAATTGTATCTGAAATGCCGTATTCATATTGGAGTTTAAAAGTGGCTTCGTATTTTACTCCGATTTCCCACTTG
The DNA here is from genome assembly GCA_946902985.2 of Meconema thalassinum. Taxonomy (NCBI): domain Eukaryota; kingdom Metazoa; phylum Arthropoda; class Insecta; order Orthoptera; family Tettigoniidae; genus Meconema; species Meconema thalassinum. The sequence goes on along the minus strand of OX336393.1, from coordinate 436,342,995 downwards.
TTTGCGGCTAATGTTCTATTTCGTAAAATGGGTTTATTTATAGCAGCATTTCTCCCCAAATTAACGTCATATTAAATAATACTATAGTGGCCTGCATCAACGCAGCAGCCAAATATTAAATAGCAAATAATAACTTACTTCCATTGCCAAAATCAACTGCGTGGTTAGACTCATTGTTATGTACTCTAAAGAATTAATCAATAAACAATAATATTCACTTATACAACTAAGTTCAGAGACTTCCATTCTCAAGTTGGTTGCTGATGAGAATGCGATGAGACTGATCGCCAATAATAAAATCCTTGCAAATTTGCAATTTGCTTGCAAACGCAACTCAGGATGACGAACTTCATTTTGAAATAAACAGAATGAAACTGCTCTAAATAATCAATTTCCATCACCTGTTGAAGGTACAATACATTGCATTTCCATGACAGTAAATTATGCAAGGGAGCATAGAATCACTTCGCCACTACTGGAATGAGCATGGACTCACTTCGCCAGCCACCGTAATGGAGGGAGTTTTAGAATTATATGTTCAGTGTTTTTCAAAGATCGTATTAACACAGGGAAGCCCAGTCTTAAGGCTACATTCTGAGCTATCGCCCCAGATTCCAGGTTCGATCCCTGCTCTGCCAAGAAATTTAATTCTGGTCTGAGGGCTGGAACGGGGCGCACTCTTGAGACAAACCTAAGAAGAGCAAAATTTGATTCCCATCTCAACAATCTTGGATGTGGTTTTCCGTGGTTTCCCACTTCCACTCCAGGCAAATACCGGGATAGTTCCTAACTTAAAGCCTCAGTCGTCAACTCTCCATTCCCCATACTAATTACAAATGCACACATCAATACAGCCATCACATTAACACAGGTTATCAGAGAAAGGTTTACACTCACACACCAAAGTAGACGGCGCTGAGTGACCACGATGTCTGAGTCCATCAAATGAATTATGTTCGACAATTTTCTCTCAAGGCGAAGCGATTGTGCCGATTTTTATTTAATAATTTAAAAGTATCTGGCAACGTAAATCATGGAGAATTCCTTACCTTACGGGAATAATAAACGTAACATACGTTTAGACAATGTAATACCAATTGCAAGATAGAATAATTGGAAATAAAATTACATGTCTGAGGTGGGAATCAAACTCCTCCGACGATGCATAAGCAATTTCGTTGTCCACAATGTTAGCCGCTGAGCCACCCAGACAACGAAATTAGAGTGTAATATTAAGTGACGTAAACAACAAACGCACTCAACTGCCAGTTATAGTTCATCAATATTTCCCTTATTTCATGATTCTATTCCAGTATATATCGGGATACAACATAAGCGATATTTCCCTTTTCAATTCTCATAAACAAAGATCACACTACGATACGGTGGATGGTTTATCCGCCATTTCTCTCATGAAGAAACGCCATTGTGGCAACGCGCAATAGCCACATATATTACATTTTTCTTTAAAAATATAAAAATATACCGTAACATATATTTTCCTTTTAAAGACACACTGCAAATCTGCATGCCAAGAGCTTTCGTTAGAATACCATACGAAGCCAATCGGTTAAGTCGTTTTCAAAATCTCGTGTGTACAAAAAATACCTTAGTGTTTTAAATATATACTAGTTGAAACCCGTCAAAAATGACGGTCAATAGAAAAATATTTACTGAAGAATTTTCTTATGTAGGCCTACTGTATATTCTTTGTACGATGATTTTTTGGCTCTATTGAAACTATAAGGGCGTCAAAAGATTGCACTCTCAACATTGCAAAATACTGCTGGCCATGACTGAAAAATTGATGAGGCATATTGAGACCTATACGTTCCAGAGTTTTCCCTTGAGCTTCATTGATTGTGACAGAGTATGCCAAATAAATTGGAAAATATTGCCTCTTAAAACAAAATGATAGTGTTTTATCGGATGCTGTTAAATCAAGTAGAAGGATTAGACCTCTCTGCCTAATTTTAACTGCACTTATTATTTCCAAATCCAAGCAATATGGTTGCATTTAGGAGCCCTTGGGAAACGTTCAGATTTCTAAGCAGCATAACGGTTCAAGCGTTTGGAATATGTGGAGGCAAGTCATTTAGTTCCAAGGAATTCAAGAACTCTGAGGAGTCTAATAAAACTGGCCGCAAACCGTCACATATAATTTTGGAATATAACGAAGAAATGCGATGATGTGCACCTCCATACATCTTAAAACAATGTGGACCGTATGGGTGTGGCACAGTAACATTGGCACCAAATGAAACGAAGGACATAGCATTGTACTGCCGATTAGTCTCTCTGAAATTCCTTGAGATATCATCTCCAGTGAAAAATAATTGTTGCAGCATGTCAAATGTTTTATATTTAGTCAGATTAATTTTACATTACAACTGCAAAGGTCAAAGTAACCAAGTGAAGATTTCTCTCAAGAGAAATACAGTGCAGAACAATGTTTAAATTTGTTCGTCAAGGACCCTACACTGTAACGGTATAGTATCTGGAATTGTATCTGAAATGCCGTATTCATATTGGAGTTTAAAAGTGGCTTCGTATTTTTCTCCGATTTCCCACTTGTTTGCGGCTAATGTTCTATTTCGTAAAATGGGTTTATTTATAGCAGCATTTCTCCCCAAATTAACGTCATAGCTTATTAAATAACACTATAGTGGCCTGCATCAACGCAGCTGCCAAATATTAAATAGCAAATAATAACTTACTTCCATTGCCAAAATCAACTGCGTGGTTAGACTCATTGTTATGTACTCTAAAAAAATAATCAATAAACAACAATATTCACTTATACAACTAAGTTCAGAGACTTCCATTCTCAAGTTGGTTGCTGATGAGAATGCGATGAGACTGATCGCCAATAATAAAATCCTTGCAATTTTTGCAATTTGCTTGCAAACGCAACTCAGGATGACGAACTTCATTTTGAAATAAACAGAATGAAACTGCTCTAAATAATCAATTTCCATCACCTGTTGAAGGTACAATACTTTGCATTTCCATGACAGTAAATTATGCAAGGGAGCATAGAATCACTTCGCCACTACTGGAATGAGCATGGACTCACTTCGCCAGCCACCGTAATGGAGGGAGTTTTAGAATTATATGTTCAGTGTTTTTCAAAGATCGTATTAACACAGGGAAGCCCAGTCTTAAGGCTACATTCTGAGCTATCGCCCCAGATTCCAGGTTCGATCCCTGCTCTGCCAATAAATTTAATTCTGGTCTGAGGGCTGGAAAGGGGCGCACTCTTGAGGCAAACCTAAGAAGAGCAAAATTTGATTCCCATCTCAACAACCTTGGATGTGGTTTTCCGTGGTTTCCCACTTCCACTCCAGGCAAATACCGGGATAGTTCCTAACTTAAAGCCTCAGTCGTCAACTCTCCATTCCCCATACTAATTACAAATGCACACATCAATACAGCCATCACATTAACACAGGTTATCAGAGAAAGGTTTACACTCACACACCAAAGTAGACGGGGCTGAGTGACCACGATGTCTGAGTCCATCAAATGAATTATGTTCGACAATTTTCTCTCAAGGCGAAGCGATTGTGCCGATATTTATTTAATAATTTAAAAGTATCTGGGAACGTAAATAATGGAGAATTCCTTACCTTACGGGAATAATAAACGTAGCCTAACATATGTTTAGACAATGTAATACCAATTGCAAGAAAGAATAATTGGGAAATAGAATTACATGTCTGAGGTGGGAATCAAACTCCTTCGACGATGCATAAGCAATTTCGTTGTCCACAATGTTAGCCGCTGAGCCACCCAGACAACGAAATTAGAGTGCAATATTAAGAGACGTAAACAACAAACGCACTTAACTGCCAGTTACAGTTCATCAATATTTCCCTTATTTCATGATTCTATTCAAGTATATATCGGGATACAACATAAGCGATATTTCCCTTTTCAATTCTCATAAACAAAGATCACACTACGATACGCCATTTCTCTCATGAAGAAACGCAATTGTGGCAACACGCAATTGCCACATATATTACCTTTTTCTTTAAACATATAAAAATATACCGTAACATATATTTTCCTTTTAAAGACACACTGCAAATCTGCATGCCAAGAGCTTTCGTTAGAATGCCATACGAAGCCAATCGGTTAAGTCGTTTTCAAAATCTCGTGTGTACAAAAAATACCTTAGTGTTTTAAATATATATGGCAACAGAGAATTCTTTACTTTACAGGAATGATAAAAGTGAAATATGTTTCTACACTGTAATACCAATCGTAGGAAGGAAGAAAACAAAAAAAAAACATATCCGAGGTGGGAATCGAACCCTCTCGACCATGCAAAGGATGGCAACAGAGAATTCGTTACTTTACGGGAATGAAAAAGTGAAATATATCTCTACAATGTAATACCAATCGTAGGAAGGAAGAAAATGAAAATTAAAAAAACGTATCCGAGGTGGGAATCGAACCCTCTCGACCATGCAAAGGATGGCAACAGAGAATTCGTTACTTTACGGGAATGATAAAAGTGAAATATGTTTCTACAATGTAATACCAATCGTAGGAAGGAAGAAAACGAAAATAAAATAAAACATAACCGAGGTGGGAATCGAACCCTCTCGATGGGAACAGAGAATTCGTTACTTGACGGGAATGATAAAAGTGAAATATGTTTCTACAATGCAATACCAATCGTAGGAAGGAAGAAAACGAAAATAAAAAACTTATCCGAAGTGGGATCGAACCCTCTCGATCATGCATTATACAAATTTCTGGCCAGTAACCTTATCCCCTTGGCCAACCAGACAACTATGTGACACTGCAGTATTAAGCTATCTAACCAGTATACACACTCAACCTGCACTTTATGTCCTTCAATTCGTGGTTTATTTAATATAATTCTATTTCAATGCATATTGTAAAAACATAACTAACATTATTGGAGACCCTTTTTAATTCTCATAAACAAAGATCTCAGTTAGACGCGACCGGAATCGCCATTTTCCTTGTTGAGAAAAGCCATTGTGCGCATGCGCGGCAAATATTACATATTTCTTTAACCATTTAAAAATATACCGTAACATATATTTTCCTTTTAAAGAAACTCTGCAAATCTGCATGCCAAGAGCTTTCTACAATGCAATACCAATCGTAGGAAGGAAGAAAATGAAAATAAAAAAACATATCCGAGGTGGGAATCGAACCCTCTCGATTATGCATAATACAAATTTCAGGCCAGTAACCTTATCCCCTTGGCCAACCAGACAACTATGTGACACTGCAGTATTAAGCTATATAACCAGTATACACACTCAACCTGCAGTTTATGTCTTTCAATTCGTGGTTTATTTAATATAATTCTATTTCAATGCACATTGTAAAAACATAACTAACATTATTGGAGATCCTTTTTAGTTCTCATGAACAAAGATCTCAGTTAGACGCGACCGGAATCGCCATTTTGCTTGTTGAGAAAGGCCATTGTGCGCATGCGCGGGAGTGACAACTATTACATATTTCTTTAATCATTTAAAAATATACCGTAACATATATTTTCCTTTTAAAGAAACTCTGCAAATCTGCATGCCAAGAGCTTTCGTTAGAATGTCTTACGAAGCCAATCGGTTAAGTCGTTTTCACAATCTCGTGTGTACAAAAACAGCTTAGTGTTTTAAATATATAGATGGCAACAGAGAATTCGTTACTTTACGGGAATGATAAAAGTGAAATATATTTCTACAATGTAATACCAATCGTAGGAAGGAAGAAAACAAAAAAAACCATATCCGAGGTGGGAATCGAACCCTCTCGACCATGCAAAGGATGGCAACAGAGAATTCGTTATTTTACGGGAATGAAAAAAGTGAATTATGTCTCTACAATGTAATACCAATCGTAGGAAGGAAGAAAATGAAAATAAAAGAACGTATCCGAGGTGGGAATCGAACCCTCTCGACCATGCAAAGGATGGCAACAGAGAATTCGTTACTTTACGGGAATGATAAAAGTGAAATATGTTTCTACAATGTAATACCAATCGTGGGAAGGAAGAAAACGAAAATAAAAAAAACATTACCGAGGTGGGAATCGAACCCTCTCGACCATGCAAAGGATGGCAACAGAGAATTCGTTACTTGACGGGAATGATAAAAGTGAAATATGTTTCTACAATGCAATACCAATCGTAGGAAGGCAGAAAACGAAAATAAAAAACATAACCGAGGTGAGAATCGAACCCTCTCGTTCACGCATAATACATATTTCTAGGCAGTAACCTTATCCCCTTGGCCATCCAGACAACTAAGAGACACTTCAGTATTAAGCTATCTAACCAGTATACACACTCAACCTGCAGTTTAAGTCCTTCAATTCGTGGTTTATTTAATATAATTCTAATTCAATGCATATTGTAAAAACATAATTAACATTATTGGAGACCCTTTTTAATTCTCATAAACAAAGATCTCATTTAGACGCGACCGGAATCGCCATTTTCCTGGTTGAGAAAGGCCATTGTGCGCATGCGCGGGAGTGTCAAATATTACATATTTCTTTAATCATTTAAAATTATACCGTAACATATATTTTCCTTTTAAAGAAACTCTGCAAATCTGCATGCCAAGAGCTTTCGTTAGAATGTCTTACGAAGCCAATCGGTTAAGTCGTTTTCACAATCTCGTTTGTACAAAAAACAGCTTAGTGTTTTAAATATATAGATTGTGACAAGTTAAAGAAACACAAATTCATGTTTGAATTTTATTATTGAGTACACCATTCCATTTTCAACGGGCTCAATAATCAGATGCAATAAATATTTATATGGGTGGTGCTTTTACGGCGAAGTACCCTTGCTGCCCCCAAACTCCTGAGAGGAGTCAAAGAGGAAATCTGTAATGAGTCAACCAATGGCAAATACCGGCGCACTTACAGCTCCTTTTCCTAGGTTTTATATTTGCTTTTGTTTATAATTAAGTAGCCTAATAACTTTAAGGTATTTACCTTGCTCTACGGTACTTAACGCCACGAAGGTCCAAGTTTAATTCCCGTCTCTAACAAGAAATTTGAATTCACGTTGTCGCAGCCTATAAAATAAGCAACAACAAAAAGTCTCGTAAAAATACAAGATTCCTTTATTTGTCTCCAGTAACAATGTTCAAGCAAGAACTCAAAGCGGCTCCGGTGGTGTAGTCGGTAGCATTCTGAGCTTGTATGCTCAAGATCGCGGGTTCAAAACCGGCCGAAGTCATGAGATATTTTAAAAGCGTTAAAATCCTTCAGTAGTCTATGCCTTTCTTTAGAGGGGAAGTAAAGCAGGCGGTGCCATGTCATAGATTTATGGCATGTAAAATAACCTTCCACTAATTAAACTTGTGTGAAGCTAAATTTGCAGGTTAGATCTCATCAAAGAGCACTTTCAAAATTCCAACGGTCACCACTAGGTGCAGTGACATCTGGTGGCGGAAGTTGGAACTACTTGAAATTGAGTGGAACTTGTAGCTCACCCCATGGGTGTCCGCATTGAAGCGGCTAAAGCTTGACGAGCCAAACATGTGCTCGGACACTCCCGGCACTAAAATCCAAACGCTAAATAAATAAATAAATAGATGAAAATCCACAGCCTGCTTCCAGTCTCCGACCGGGTCAGGAATGGAATGAATGAAGACCCCATCTAACGGCGAGGATATGAACTGCGCCGGCTGCCGAGGCCTGACGCACTCCTCTGGGGCAATGATTAAATGCATGACAGATGAAATGAAATGATAGTGGAGAGTGTTGCTGGAATGAAATGTTGACAGGGAAAACCGGAGTACCCGGAGAAAAACCTGCCTGCCTCCGTTTTGTCCAGCACAGATCTCACATGGAGTGACCGGGATTTGAACCACGGACCCAGCGGTGAGAGGCCGGCGTGCTGCCGCCTAAGCCACGGAGGCTCTAATAAATAAATAAATAAATAAATAGATAAATAAGTAAATAAATAAGTAAATAATTAAATAAATAAAAAACTAGAACTCAGCACACCATCAACTCTCAGTACGGCCTGATTCTCAACATAAATACCTTTGACTGATTATAGCAATATTCCTTAGATTCCTTAGTCCTTCAGAAAGCATCCTTCCCGTTCGTATTTTATCATGCGTCTTCTGTAGATCTTCAAAGCCGCCATCTGTGCCCTTGGGGAACGTATTATGACTCCGAACCCATACGTCGTGGGGTTCAAGGAATTGTCAAGAAATTTAATTCTGGCCTGACAAGGGAATGTGCGAAAACTCAGCCGCCAGATTGAACTGCAAGGCTTCGAAATCGTACCTGACATCCTGGTACGCTGGCATGACGGCTGACGGAACTGGACATCCCTGAGGCACTCGGAGTTGTCGCGTGGCAGGTCGTATAAGCCTTGAGGGCCTTGAGCAGAAGGCAGGAGATAACACGAAAAGTAAAAGAAGGCTGACCCCTCACAGAAGGAGGGTATCAGAAAAGATGAGACAAGGGCCAATTAAGGCGGGAAAGGAAGAGACTCCTTAGGCCTCGGATACCCTAATACCGACGGGGTCGGAAGAGGACAAGAGTTGACCAAGTGAGGTCGACAGGATAGAAGACGGAGAAGAGCCCGGCACAAGTAAGTGGAAGCAATGCCGGACTCAGCTGGGGCCCCGTGGTCGCCAACCCACGTCCTACTAGATGTGAGCCCCTGGGGGGGGGGATATCAAAAGAATGGAAGTGAAGGCTTAGCTGATGATTTACGCCTTTCAAGTTGAGAGGTGGGGTCTACTCAGCCTCGGATGGTCAACATGAGTAAAGAGGGTTCGATTCCCACCTCAGCCATCCTTGAAGTGGTTTTCCGTGGTTTCCCAATTCGTCTTCGGGCAAATGCCGGGATGGTACTGTCCCCGATAATCCGGATAGTAGGCTGTCAGATATCCGCCCCCTCAATCGGATTGCCAATAATCAATCGCACCGGCACAGCTACATCAATGAAAATGGCACTGACAGATACTACCGAGATTAGAGCACAGTAGTTAACAAGAAATTATTGTGGAACACACCAAAATATACGGGGGTTCATACTTACCTTTTACTTACCTTTTCAAATTAATCTCGGGTCTGGGTTGCCAACTGGATCACTTAAAAGTATGCCCTCACAATAACCTCCACCATGATATTTAAAATGAACCAAAACGGAAACAAGAAACTTTAAAATGTACAATAATTTATTTCACATAAAGGAATAATTTAACAAAAATTTAACAACAAAAATTACGTGGCGATCATAAGCCATTGTCAATGTAATCATGTCCTCCTGTAGGACTTGTAGACTTTACATACAAAATTTCAGCTTTCTAGCTCAAAAGAACGTAATAATAAGAATGCACTTGGAATGGATAAGGGAGTTGGGACGAGACATATAGCAATTGTTTTCCTTTTTCATAAACATCACATTTTATTTATAACCACAAGGCTACAATGTAGGTGACCTTGGCCTCTATCATACAGTTGTCTGGCCAGCTGCGATACACCCTACACCATGTCGCATGCTTGCATCGTCAAATGGACCCACCTGTCCAGCCAACGTTAGCATATGCTAGTTACATCAGAGCCTAGCTCCTTTTCAAAACACTTTAAATGTTCACGTCTCAGCTCAAATATTATCACGCAAATCTTTTAAATGCTCCATTCAAATATCAATGGATTACTCTAATAATCCCAAATCTTGTTTAATTGCATAATCCAATTGTTTAACTAGCGTTGTTTAGAGTATCATAACAAAACGTTTAATGTTTATAACAAAATGCTCCTTAAATTATTTATAACAATTTAAATTGTTTATAATATTGTCAAACGACAATTGAAAAATTTATACAAGCCTCTATTAATCCCTTTCGTTTTAAATTATTATTAAAGATATTTACATAATTATTTACAATATTTATTATTTTTATTAGAAATACATTAAACCACACGTTTATCCGGTTGATAATTACTTAAATCGTGGTGATATAATCAACCAATGAAGGTTAGTTATATTTAAATTTTAGATTCAGGTTTAATAAGGTTTGATAATTATTATTATTTGTGACGGTAACCTCCATTCAAAATCGTTATCTCAAATTATTTAAACACTCTTGTTAATTTTAACAGTAACTTCACATAATTAATTTTCAAAGGACCTGGACAATACACTCAGCGGAAAAATACCTCGCTCAAAACGCACAAAATTGCACAAAATAGGCCCAGAATGCATCATATATCTCAATATATATGGCATAAAAATCTTCCACAATACATACAAAAACCTCCACTTATAAATTCATCAACTTCATTAATATTACTGTGGGAACCCCCTTCACTTATCCAAGGGCATTTTTCATCAGCGACTTTTACACGTCCACTGAACTAACGATTATACATCCATAGTTCCACTTTAAAAATTCTTATATTCATTAATTGTATCAAAAACTGTTATTATATTTAACCTTCGTGGGTTTCATTCATGAATCGATATGAAGTAAAAATTTGCCAATCACAAATAAATTTAATAGCAAATACGATTAGACACGCCTCCCTGGTCTATCAAAATTGAGATTAACATCTTCAAAGTATCGCAGTATAAAAATACTATCGTCAAACAAAGTTCATCTAACTGCATAAATAATCGAATAGAATACAATTAGACTGTGGAATGCAAACATTATTGTTCCAATCTAGAATTGAGAAAAACTCCTATCAAATGTTCATTACTATAGTGTACTCAATAAATCGTACTCAAAGTTCATATTTCATAAGATTGTCTATAATGCAATGGTATTTCAGAACTGACGATAAATGTCAATGTTGCAATCATGTTCATAAAACGACTAGTATTTCCAAGATCGTCGATACAGTAAAAGATTTTAACGCTCTAAAATCTTTTAATTATTCTTCTTTCTTGAGGATGACAGAAAATTGGTCAAAGTAATTTACTGAATAGAATTACTTTAATAAAGTGACACGCTGTCTGAATTCAAATTTGCCATAGAAAATCGTTAACTTTACAGTCAAATCGTGATTACAAAAATATGCAAATTACTGAAAGAATATATAATATCAGTCTCAACTGATCCAAAATTATTTAAATATGCCAATGACATAACAATGTCTCAATAAATCGTAGAAAAAGGCATAAATCATCAAAGTGTACTGAGTACAGAAATATCAAGCAAGAATATGGGGCAAAATATATGGGACAGAAAATATGGGAAAAATGGTTGCTCAGATATCGCTAAAAGGCTCAAATAAAACAAGAAACGTTCACGACTACCTTATCTGTTGATTGAAGTTCTAGAGGAAAATTTCCAAAGAAGACTGCTGATGGTTCCATTTCACCAACGTAAAGATGTGCTCCGACCTCGAACCTGGAACCAGCGCCCTCGGAGAATAGAACTGCTTCCTCCTCCGGAAATTGCACTGCTCCGTGTAGACGATAGACATCCTTCTGGCAAAACTCTTCTTTGTGAGCCGGGTCTACCCTGGCCTCTCTTGATAGTTCCCTGAAGTTCTGGTAGAAATTCGCCATGAAGTTTATTGCAATTATTTCCGCAGAAATGTTCATAATTGTAGAGTATGAAGGTATTTCCACTGCCATTTGATATAATTCAGCGTTGGATTACGATGCATGAGTGTAGTTGGATGTTCACTGCATGCTCGCTTTTGTAGAAAGACGATTAGCGAAGTTCCATGCTGCTATTTCACTCCATTGATATATGTCCCAATTGCATTAAAGTTTTAGCCTTCCATCTCCACTTCCGTTATAATAATAGTCGAAAGTACTGCCAGATTATATTGTTCCATAGTAGAACGTAGCGTTGTATCACCAAATGCAATATATAGTATCACGGTTGCAATACACGTGTCAACCGTAGCGTAGAATGTGATATTATTAAAGTGCTTCTCAGGTGGCGAGAAAATCACTTTTGTCTGCAGTCTTAAAACGCGAATATCTTCCAAAGTATAATCGTGAAAATGTTCAACTTTCCTACACACCTCAATATTATAATGCACAATTGAATTAGCATACAGGCAGTATCTAACTCTTGATAGATTATCTTGTAGACTCGATTATGTGTGCGTTTCAACTTCGCCTAGTTTCATTAACTGTAAAATGGAACTGCTGCACGCTCCGTGCTCGTTCGATGCGGTGGGCTCTACCACACGCGCTAATGACGACTTGCTTCACTGAATAACTCGAAGTCTGACAATATGATAATCAGAAAAACGACTATGACAAGAGAAAATGAGATATGAGAGCTCCTCTCTGCTGTGCAAGACCTTTTATCAACTTCTTAAGGGGCGTATCCATCCCTTCCATAGCTTGTTCCTCCGTCATTGCTAGAAGTTCTAACTTTGGCTATACTTGACGGATTTTCAAATTTCAAAAACTCAAAATTAATTTCTTCAAAATTCCAAATCAATGCCATAACTGAAAATGGATTTCCACAATTCTGCATGCCAAAAATAATAAAATATGGTAGTTTCAGTAATCTCCGTCTCCTTCCAAACTATCATTCATTGGTTCGAGCCTTTCCTCCAATAGCGTAACTTCTTCCTTAGCACAATTCCTTGTTTCCCTGCGACTGCGTCGTAAATCTCAGATCTTTCTCGAACAAAATCATGACGTCACCAAGAATCTCAGCTCAACCAGCCTACTTGCATAAAGTCTGCGTCATCCGTGCTTACGTCATGAATATACACGTCACAACTATGACAGCCATAACTTTATTCATATATTTGCCAATACAGCCACCGTGGTCTCAATATAATTCAATTTACGGGGGCATTCTCCCTTCACCACGTTTTAAAAACAGTTGCAAATTGTTTTTAAACTCTGTGTTATAAATATCTGAATTCACTTGAACACGAAATTGAATTATCAATCTACTCTTGTATGATATTTCCTCTATGTTCCTTAATCATAAGTCTCTTCTTCTCTGGGTTGTGTGTGGCTAATGCATTCTCTCCTCTCTACTTTCTCTTCTGTCCTGTATTCCTGTTTTCCAAATTCTGCTGGCTTGTAGAAGGACCAGGATCGATCACAACATCCTGTCTTTTCTTCTGGTTTTCAGCTTCCTTCTCTCGTAATTCCTTCAAGTACCGCTGACTTTCTTTCTCTCTCTCTTGATACTTGTCGGGTGTCATAACCTGACCTTGAGAATTCTGATTTCGATTCTGGTAATTTCTGGTGTAGTTCCTATTGTAACCATTGTTATTATAGTATCTACCTCTTCCGTTATTATAATTCCCTCTATTGTTGTTCCAGCCTCGTCTTTGCTGATATGGACGGTAACCTTGTGATCTGTTGTTGCGAAAATAATTGTTCCTGTGAGGACCTACATTTTCAGTTTTTTCTTCAGCAGGCTTATCAGTTTGCTGAACTTGATCCACGTGGACTGTATTAATGTCTTTGAATTCGTGCCTCTGACCTTTTTGAACCACATTTGGCATTGGACTCGTGTAGTCAAGCCTTCTCAATAGTTCGTCCATACTGGTCAAATCCCTGATATTTGACGATATGATAAGTCTTCTTACCTCCACAGGCAGCATACGAGAAATAGCATCTATCAACTGATCTGTCGACAATGGGGGTTGCAAGAATCTCAAGCGCGATAACTGGCTCGTGAAGAAATCAGCGTACCGTGTTGGAAGAGTACCTGAATACTTCCTCGAGTATACCTCAGCTCTTAATGAATTTTGTGCTTCTATTGACCAGAATCGTTTTATCAGTGCCTCTGCAAATTCATCGAAATTACTAAAAGTGTACCGAAATGCTCGGAACCATTCAAGGGGTCCTCCAGCTAGAAATCTTTCTACGATTCTCATCTCTCTTTCTCTGGGAATATGGGCTTCAATAAAATAGTCTTTAAGGTTCCTGATATATTCTATTGGTGTTAGACTATCAGTATTACTAAATTTTTGAGGTTTGTCCTCAAAGTTTCGGATGACTGTTACATTTCTTCGATATGAATCCATGTAATTCTTCCCACTATCACGATATTTCCATTCAGGTTCAATATTCCTATCCTCTTCTTCTTCCCGGAATCTGGATATACGTTCCTCAGGACTAATATCTCTCTCTTCTGTAGCGAGGTTACATCTTCTGACGTAATTCCTATCATCTTCACAAGTCAATCCTTCTGGATCCTTATCTGCGATTTCCGTGATGACTTTCCTAATCAACTCTTCTTTATAGGTTTCCATCATGCTAGCTTCTCCTAGTTTCAAATTCTGAAGTTTGCTCGTAGTTTCATTGACATCAGAGACAACCTTATGAATTTGTTCCTCTAACGCGGTTTTTAATGCTTGCACGTCCTGACCTATTTGAGTTCTATCCTCTACCTGCTTTTCGGATAGCGAATCCATCCTTATACTCAAATCCTTTCTAATTTGAACTACTTCATTATTTATACCTACTTGTGTACTGGCAAGTTTTCGTTCAATTCGTTCCTGAATCTGATCGACATGTTCCCCACTTGACCTGTTCCATTCATCTTTCCAAACCGTTACATTTGCAGTTAACATTTCCGCAATATCTACCTCAATGTCTTCCTTAAGTAAACGATTATGATCTAAGACTTGGGTTCTCATGACCTCTACATCATATTTTAATCCAGCTAAAGAAGCTGTTGTTCTAACAGACTCGTCAACCAACCTAGTTGATAAAGCACTAATGTTACGAGTACAAAGCGTTTTTGAAGTTTCAATTTCTTCTCTAACTTTATTAACATCAGTTTGAACTTTGGCAATGTCTACAAAAACTGTATTAACTTCTACTTGTATCTTATTGATATCGCTTTGCATCTCATTTACATCAGAATGAATATTATTTATGTCTACTTGAACGTTTGACACATCGGTTCGAACATTTTTAATCTCTCTTTGAACTTCTTCAACCTTGTCTTGTACACTAGCAACATCATTCCTAACAACGATTACTTCTGCTCTAGCACATGAAATATCACCTCGAACATTAGCAACATCAAGATTCAACATAGTAAGGTCTTTCTGTACCTTAGAAACATCAGTCTTAACATCTGAAACATCTTTATGCACATTGGATAAATCTTTATGGACATTGGACACGTATGTGCGCATGTCAGTTACAGCATTCTCGATTCCCTGGGTACTGGTCTGTAAACGCGACACATTATTTTCTAAGTTTGCAGAACTGGTCTGAAGAACTTTCATATTCTCCTCCATTCTACTAGTATTCCTAGCTTCCATCTCCTTCATACTGTTATTCATGCTAGCTTTCAACTCCCTCGCACTTTCATTCATACTCTCATCTGCCATCTCAATAATATTTCAATAATAGACTGCTTTAGGGACATACATCAAACAGAGCAAGATAACAACATCTGAGCAACATTTTCCACCATATATAAAGTTTGAGCAATTTTCTGTCTTAAATCTAACTTATAATTAGCTTATAATTAACTTTCGTAGACACTTCATGTTGAAATAAACTCAAGCACATGTTCAAATTTCTTTGGTTCATTTTAAAATATCCTAACACAAATAATTTACATTTACAATCCAAATAATTTAATTTTATCTTTAATATGACTAAACATGTCATAAGCCGGTCAAATAAAATAAGACTCCAGATCATAGGCGATTTTTCTAAGTTTCCAGCCTATTTAACCTCTCTCAAGTTGTATAAGATCTGATCTTTTCTGAGTGTAATTTTCCTAATACAACACAACATTTAATCCCTATATAATCACACTCTCAAATTCTACAATTGGCCAAGACATCTAACAAAGAATCAACCTTCTTATTTGAGTCTTCACAATCCCATTGACATCGATAACTTGGTAATCCAATGTTATTCGAGCATTCCACACGAAATTGCGGTGCCAATTCTAATCCAATAACTTGGTAATCCAATGTTATTCAAGCACTCCGAACTTCGATTGTGCCAATTCTACTGGCGTTCAACCTGGTAATCCAGTTTTGTCAATCGAGCCCCACCGAATTGCGGCGCCAATCCAACTGTCCCCGATAATCCGGATAGTAGGCTGTCAGATATCCGCCCCCTCAATCGGATTGCCAATAATCAATCGCACCGGCACAGCTACATCAATGAAAATAGCACTGACAGATACTACCGAGATTAGAGCACAGTAGTTAACAAGAAATAATTGTGGAACACACCAAAATATACGGGGGTTCATACTTACCTTTTACTTACCTTTTCAAATTAATCTCGGGTCTGGGTTGCCAACTGGATCACTTAAAAGTATGCCCTCACAATAACCTCCACCATGATATTTAAAATGAACCAAAACGGAAACAAGAAACTTTAAACTGTACAATAATTTATTTCACATAAAGAAATAATTTAACAAACATTTAACAACAAAAATTACGTGGCGATCATAAGCCATTGTCAATGTAATCATGTCCTCCTGTAGGACTTGTAGACTTTACATACAACATTTCAGCTTTCTAGCTCAAAAGAACGTAATAATAAGAATGCACTTGGAATGGATAAGGGAGTTGGGACGAGACATATAGCAATTGTTTTCCTTTTTCATAAACATCACATTTTATTTATAACCACAAGGCTACAATGTAGGTGACCTTGGCCTCTATCATACAGTTGTCTGGCCAGCTGCGATACACCCTACACCATGTCGCATGCTTGCATCGTCAAATGGACCCACCTGTCCAGCCAACGTTAGCATATGCTAGTTACATCAGAGCCTAGCTCCTTTTCAAAACACTTTAAATGTTCACGTCTCAGCTCAAATATTATCACGCAAATCTTTTAAATGCTCCATTCAAATATCAATGGATTACTCTAATAATCCCAAATCTTGTTTAATTGCATAATCCAATTGTTTAACTAGCGTTGTTTAGAGTATCATAACAAAACGTTTAATGTTTATAACAAAATGCTCCTTAAATTATTTATAACAATTTAAATTGTTTATAATATTGTCAAACGACAATTGAAAAATTTATACAAGCCTCTATTAATCCCTTTCGTTTTAAATTATTATTAAAGATATTTACATAATTATTTACAATATTTATTATTTTTATTAGAAATACATTAAACCACACGTTTATCCGGTTGATAATTACTTAAATCGTGGTGATATAATCAACCAATGAAGGTTAGTTATATTTAAATTTTAGATTCAGGTTTAATAAGGTTTAATAATTATTATTATTTGTGACGGTAACCTCCATTCAAAATCGTTATCTCAAATTATTTAAACACTCTTGTTAATTTTAACAGTAACTTCACATAATTAATTTTCAAAGGACCTGGACAATACACTCAGCGGAAAAATACCTCGCTCAAAACGCACAAAATTGCACAAAATAGGCCCAGAATTCATCATATATCTCAATATATATGGCATAAAAATCTTCCACAATACATACAAAAACCTCCACTTATAAATTCATCAACTTCATTAATATTACTGTGGGAACCTCCTTCACTTATCCAAGGGCATTTTTCATCAGCGACTTTTACACGTCCACTGAACTAACGATTATACATCCATAGTTCCACTTTAAAAATTATTATATTCATTAATTGTATCAAAAACTGTTATTATATTTAACCTTCGTGGGTTTCATTCATGAATCGATATGAAGTAAAAATTTGCCAATCACAAATAAATTTAATAGCAAATACGATTAGACACGCCTCCCTGGTCTATCAAAATTGAGATTAACATCTTCAAAGTATCGCAGTATAAAAATACTATATTCAATCAAAGTTCATCTAACTGCATAAATAATCGAATAGAATACAATTAGACTGTGGAATGCAAACATTATTGTTCCAATCTAGAATTGAGAAAAACTCCTATCAAATGTTCATTACTATAGTGTACTCAATAAATCGTACTCAAAGTTCATATTTCATAAAATTGTCTATAATGCAATGGTATTTCAGAACTGACGATAAATGTCAATGTTGCAATCATGTTCATAAAACGACTAGTATTTCCAAGATCGTCGATACAGTAAAAGATTTTAACGCTCTAAAATCTTTTAATTATTCTTCTTTCTTGAGGATGACAGAAAATTGGTCAAAGTAATTTACTGAATAGAATTACTTTAATAAAGTGACACGCTGTCTGAATTCAAATTTGCCATAGAAAATCGTTAACTTTACAGTCAAATCGTGATTACAAAAATATGCAAATTACTGAAAGAATATATAATATCAGTCTCAACTGATCCAAAATTATTTAAATATGCCAATGACATAACAATGTCTCAATAAATCGTAGAAAAAGGCATAAATCATCGAAGTGTACTGAGTACAGAAATATCAAGCAAGAATATGGGGCAAAATATATGGGACAGAAAATATGGGAAAAATGGTTGCTCAGATATCGCTAAATGGCTCAAATAAAACAAGAAACGTTCACGACTACCTTATCTGTTGATTGAAGTTCTAGAGGAAAATTTCCAAAGAAGACTGCTGATGGTTCCATTTCACCAACGTAAAGATGTGCTCCGACCTCGAACCTGGAACCAGCGCCCTCGGAGAATAGAACTGCTTCCTCCTCCGGAAATTGCACTGCTCCGTGTAGACGATAGACATCCTTCTGGCAAAACTCTTCTTTGTGAGCCGGGTCTACCCTGGCCTCTCTTGATAGTTCCCTGAAGTTCTGGTAGAAATTCGCCATGAAGTTTATTGCAATTATTTCCGCAGAAATGTTCATAATTGTAGAGTATGAAGGTATTTCCACTGCCATTTGATATAATTCAGCGGTGGACTACGATGCATGAGTGTAGTTGGATGTTCACTGCATGATCGCTTTTGTAGAAAGACGATTAGCGAAGTTCCATGCTGCTATTTCACTCCATTGATATATGTCCCAATTGCATTAAAGTTTTAGCCTTCCATCTCCACTTCCGTTATAATAATAGTCGAAAGTACTGCCAGATTATATTGTTCCATAGTAGAACGTAGCGTTGTATCACCAAATGCAATATGTAGTATCACGGTTGCAATACACGTGTCAGCCGTAGCGTAGAATGTGATATTATAAAAGTGCTTCTCAGGTGGCGAGAAAATCACTTTTGTCTGCAGTCTTAAAACGCGAATATCTTCCAAAGTATAATCGTGAAAATGTTCAACTTTCTTACACACCTCAATATTATAATGCACAATTGAATTAGCATACAGTCAGTATCTAACTCTTGATAGATTATCTTGTAGACTCGATTATGTGTGCGTTTCAACTTCGCCTAGTTTCATTAACTGTAAAATGGAACTGCTGCACGCTCCGTGCTCATTCGATGCGGTGGGCTCTACCACACGCGCTAATGACGTCTTGCTTCACTGAATAACTCGAAGTCTGACAATATGATAATCAGAAAAACGACTATGACAAGAGAAAATGAGATATGAGAGCTCCTCTCTGCTGTGCAAGACCTTTTATCAACTTCTTAAGGAGCGTATCCATCCCTTCCATAGCTTGTTCCTCCGTCATTGCTAGAAGTTCTAACTTTGGCTATACTTGACGGATTTTCAAATTTCAAAAACTCAAAATTAATTTCTTCAAAATTCCAAATCAATGCCATAACTGAAAATGGATTTCCACAATTCTGCATGCCAAAAATAATAAAATATGGTAGTTTCAGTAATCTCCGTCTCCTTCCAAACTATCATTCATTGGTTCGAGCCTTTCCTCCAATAGCGTAACTTCTTCCTTAGCACAATTCCTTGTTTCCCTGCGACTGCGTCGTAAATCTCAGATCTTTCTCGAACAAAATCATGACGTCACCAAGAATCTCAGCTCAACCAGCCTACTTGCATAAAGTCTGCGTCATCCGTGCTTACGTCATGAATATACACGTCACAACTATGACAGCCATAACTTTATTCATATATTTGCCAATACAGCCACCGTGGTCTCAATATACACACATCAAAAAAAGTTTTGCATCACCTCGGTTCCAAGAGTTCCGGAACCTTTAAATACAAAGGGAATAGAGATCAACACAAACAACATTTCAGCTCGTTTTATTGCTCATGAGACCCACACATTGCATGTTGTACCATCATACAGCTAGACTTTCAGCATTTGTGGTCCAGATTGCAGTACACACCACTACCTCTAATACCCAGTAGCACGTCCTCTTGCATTGATGCATGCCTGTATTCGTCGTGGCATACTATCCACAAGTTCATCAAGACACTGTTGGTCCAAATTGTCCCACTCCTCAACGACAATTCGGCGTAAATCTCTCAGAGTGGTTGGTGGGTCAAGACGTCCATAAACAGCCCTTTTCAACATATCCCAGGCATGTTCGATAGGGTTCATGTCTGGCGAACATGCTGGCCACTGTAGTCGAGCGATGTCGTTATCTTGAAGGAACGCATTCACAAGATGTGCACGATGAGGTCGAGAATTGTCGTCCATGAAGACAAATGCCTCTCCAATATTCTGCCGATATGGTTGCACTATGGGTCGGAGGATGTCATTCAGGTATCGTATAGCCGTTTCGGAGCCTTCCATGACCACCAGTGGCGTACGTCAGCCCCACATAATGCCACCCCAAAACATCAGGGAACCACCACCTTGCTGCACTCGCTGGACAGTGTGTCTAAGACGTTCAGCCTGACCAGGGTGCCTCCAAACACGTCTCCGACGATTGTCTGGTTGAAGGCATATGCGACACTCATCGGTGAAGAGAACGTGATGCCAATTCCGTGGGGTCCATTCAGCATGTTGTTGGGCCCATCTGTACCGCGCTGCATGGTGTCGGGGTTGCAAAGCTGGACCTCGCCATGGACGTCGGGAGTGAAGTTGCGCATCATGCAGCCTATTGCGCACAGTTTGAGTTGAAACACGACGTCCTGTGGCTGAACGAAACGCATTATTCAACATGGTGGCATTGCTGTCAGGGTTCCTCCGAGCGGCAATCCGTAAGTAGCGGTCATCCACTACAGTAGTAGCCCTTGGACGGCCTGAGCGAGGCCTGTGATCGACAGTTCCTGTATCTCTGTACCTCCTCCATGTCCGAACAACATCGCTTTGGTTCACTCTGAGACGCCTGGAAACTTCCCTTGTTGAGAGCCCTTCTTGACACAAAGTAACAATGCGGACGCGATCGAACTGCGGTATTGACCTTCTAGGCATGGTAGAACTACAGACAACATGAGCAGCGTACCTTCGTCCTGGTGGAATGACTGGAACTGATCGGCTGTCGTACCCCCTCCGTCTAATAGGCCCTGCTCATGCATGGTTGTTTACATCTTTGAGCAGTTTTAGTGACATCTATGAACAGTCAAAGGGACTGTATCTTGGATACAATATACACAGTCAACGTCTATATGCCGGAGATCTGGGAACCGAGGTGATGCAAAACTTTTTTTGATGTGTGTAATTCAATTTACGGGGGCAGTACCTAACGTAAGGCCACGGCCGCCTCCTTCTCCTCTTCCTTGTCTAACCCCCCCCCCCCCCCCACTCTTCCCATTCCCTTATCAGGCTCCCTCTTCGCTTTGCAGGTGAGGCCGCCAGGGCGAAGTGCTAGTCACACTCCCCAGTTGTATCCCCCGAATCACAGTCTCAAACTCCAGGAAACTGCCCTCAGTGGCGGTAGAGGTCGGATCCCTCGCTTACATCGTGGGAAAAACCAACCCTGGAGGGTAAAACGATAAGGAAAAAAAGAAAGAAAAGAAATTGGGAGGTAGAACAAACTGGTGAATCTTGAGAGGATGAAGGGATGAATAACCTTTCCTACATGTATTAGTAGGCACTCATCAGAATTTAACGTTTCGTTTAATTGAGAAGGCCTGTTTATTATCGGAGTCAACGAGAGAACGTGCATAATTAGACCCACCGCCAATTAACCAGTATTATTGTAAACATTTTTAGAGTGCCTATTTTATTAATGTGCTTGTTTGCGGCTGATTCATTTACAGTGTGGTATTGGTGGTTAATTGGGGCACAGGAACATTCGCAAACTAGGTTATTTTTAATGGCTTTTGATGAAAGGTTTCCAATTCAAAAAGGGCTATTTATACCAATATAAACAATCAGATGCAATATAAGTTCCCGTAATTTACTTTCCGCTGGCTGCGTGACTCAGGGGTAACGTTCTCGCTTGCTGGGCCCGAGGTTGCAGGTTCGTATCCTGGCGCAGTCAGCTGGCATTTGAGGGTGCGCAAATGCGAGGGAGCCGTGTCCGTAGATTTACTGGCACGTAAAAGATCCCCTTCGGAGCAAATTCCGGCACCCCGGCGTCTCTAAAAGCCGCAGTTGTTAAAAGGGACGTAAAACCAATGACATTAATATTATTATGTGATTTACTTTACTGTCATACATGAAAATAAAAACAATATAGTTACAGTGATTCTTTCACATATTTAATTCTGCCGAGAGTTTTTAAAACATCTTTTTTAAACAAGGGGTTAAGCCCTTCTCCGATGCGGATAAAATTTCCATGGCTGTGCCGATAGCGGATAAGCTGCGGATAATGTTTGGAGTAAATTTGCGAATACTCTTTAGAATACAATCCGAACTTGTTTAATATCATTACTAGGACCCGAATGTCTATGACAAATTACATTTTTCCGTAACGTATTTTTCATGACAAATGTATGTTGATGATTTACACTAATCTCATTGAAATTATACAATTAAGAATAATTAACTTTTCCAACTGAAAAGGGTTGCAATTCTGGCTGTATAACATCCATTTTAAATATAGCACATGACATACATAGCCAAGGGGAGCGACATTCTCCTCAAATGTCTAAATGAGTTGCTTTAATATTAAGCTTTATCTAGTTAAAATATTATTGTAATGCCAGTAGATTCGGATAACAGTCGTGCGGATGCGGGTCGGATGCGGATAACAGTCGTGCGGATTCGGGGCGGATGCGGATAACAGTCGTGCGGATTCGGGGCGGATGCAGATAACAGTCGTGCGGATGCGGCTCGGATGCGGATAACAGTCGTGCGGATGTGGGTCAGATGCGGATAACAGTCGTGCGGATTCGGGGCGGATGAAGATAACAGTCGTGCGGATGTGGGTCGGATGCGGATAACAGTCATGCGGATTCGGGGCGGATGCAGATAACAGTCATGCGGTTGTGGGGTGGATGCGGATAACAGTCATGCGGATTCGGGGCGGATGCGGATAACAGTCGTACGGATGTGGGTCGGATGCGGATAACAGTCGTGCGGATGTGGGTCGGATGCGGATAACAGTCGTGCGGATGTGGGTCGGATGCGGATAACAGTCGTGCGGATTCGGGGCGGATGCAGATAACAGTCGTGCGGATGTGGGTCGGATGCGGATAACAGTCATGCGGATTCGGGGCGGATGCGGATAACAGTCATGCGGTTGTGGGGTGGATGCGGATAACAGTCGTACGGATGTGGGTCGGATGCGGATAACAGTCGTGCGGATGTGGGTCGGATGCGGATAACAGTCGTGCGGATGTGTGTCGGATGCGGATAACAGTCGTGCGGATGTGGGTCGGATGCGGATAACAGTCGTGCGGATGTGGGTCGGATGCGGATAACAGTCGTGCGGATGTGTGTCGGATGCGGATAACAGTCGTGCGGATGTGGGTCGGATGCGGATAACAGTCGTGCGGATGTGGGTCGGATGCGGATAACAGTCGTGCGGATTCGGGGTGGTTGCAGATAACGTTTTGTTTAACCATGCAGGGCTCTAGCTATAGCCTAAATGATTTCTTGACGCTGTTCGAAGTTTTAAGTAACTTATTAGCTTGCCACGGTGGGTGAGTGGTTATCGTGTCAGACTACCAACCCCCCAAGCTTGCAGGTTCGCTCCTGGCCGTGGTAAGTGATTTTTTGAAAGAAGTCAAAAATTACGACACCCATGTCATACGATGTCGGCATGTCAAAAACCCATTTGAATTCAGTAGGCCGTGTTCTTAATGGCAAAATGAATCTCCGTAGCTTCCGACAACAAAAAGTTCCTCATTTCTCTACTAGAAAGCGCTATAGTGTTCAAGGAGCTCCTTGACTTTCATAGTGCTTCAAGGAACAACGAAATTCAACATGCAAACTGCCCTATGGGTGTCAAATAACAACGCTTGCACCCGGCACTCGAGGCCATAGATATTATTATTAGTAGTAGTAACTCATTCGCAGAAACTTGTACCGCTTCACCCATCACGTCGCGGAGTAGGCATTGAAACACCGGATCCAGAGTCCTGGGTTCGATTCCTGGCCCTGCCGAGTAATTTTGGTCTGAGTGTTGGGACGGGGTTCACTCAACATCATGAGGCAAAACTGAGAAGAGGTTGGTTCAATTCCCACCTCTGCAGGCCAAGATGTCGATTTGCCACTTCTACTCCTAGAAAATATCGGGATAGTTCCTTATTTAAGGTCACGGTCACCTCCTCCCATGCCCTATCCTACTACACACTACTACAGTCATCACAATGATGCAGGTTATCAGACAGATTTCACAGATATCATAGTAGACCGGGCTACAAGACCACGATGTTGCAAAGTACCTAAATGAATCAACAACAGCAGTAGCATCAGCAGTAACAACAACAACAACAAATACTGTATATCCATAGCTAGTAGCTAATTTAAGCCAATACCTGTCAATTGGGTTAGAGAGCGTAGCTTGGCGCACAGGCCCATGAGGTTCGCCTGGGGGAGTCAAGATCCTTGGCACAGAACATGATTTAGTGTATCAATCCAGTTGAAGACACCACTTTTCGTCAATTCGCTTGTGATTCACTTTTCTACGAATATAACCAAACGCTGGAGGTTCCTCTTTGTTGCCGTTACATTGTTACAAATGTTTTCATTTTTACTGTTCTAAGTTACTTCATCATTTGGTATAATCTTCATTGTGATGGGCAAATTAAGAAATTATTAACCTGTGCGCAACCCGCAAAAAGCGATCCTTTGCAAATAGAATAAGCCGCTGAATGGGCATGCACACTAGGAGTGCGGTATTGCGATATATCGAGAAAATGATGGGAAATGGGAAGGTTTTACATCCGATTGTAAGATAACACAACACACGTAGAAAGACTTCATCACAAACGCTATAAGCGATGAAAATAACCTGGTCATGTAGCGTAAAGTAGGCTATATACAAACATGTTGTATGTTATTAATTACTGGCTGAGCTCGGCCACGCTTCGCTGTGGCTCAGTCTGATATGAAATGGGTAAGTAAATGGAATTATTGTAGCGAACATGGAATCAAGAAAACACTTCATTCAATGCAATATCCTGCCTTGCGTTGCTGTGCCTATGCTGTGGAACGAAAGGAAAGGAAGAGATCGATGTTTTTTACATGAAATCATTTGTTCTTGTACTTTTTGGACGTCTCAGGTGGACCTGGAAAAACGTTCTTAATTTCTTTGATCCTGGCTACAATATTGCGTTAGCTCTTGCTTCTTCATTCATTGCTGCCACGTTGATCGAAGGAGGGTGAATAAAACATCCCGACCTCAAATTGTTACTAAACATGCAATTCTCAGAAAACCCAACAAGTAACATTTCAAAAATATCAGGAATGGGAAAGTTCTCACTCTGATACGTTCATTATCGTCTAAACGTCTTGATGTGTGTGGTTTGATCCTCTGATGTTCTAATAGGAAGATTTTTAAGTGGATGCGCAGTACCACCATGGAAACCACGATGAAGATGTTCAGTCTGCTTTCTATTCACGGCGTTGCCTAGGTCAACCAACTTTAATATGGGCAATGTCTTTTAGCAATTTAGACTGGACTATCACGATACATTTTAAGTCGTTGTCGCCTATCGACAATCGTTAAGACGGTTAATCTGTGCGTCAAGTTAGTTTCAGTATAGGTTGCGGCTTTGGCTATTATTATAGTCACGTTAAAATTGTCATTGCAGTGGGAAGGTGCAATTTCCAACCTTGCTCCGCTCTACAAAGAGGCTATTTTCGACAACTTTTTGACCATCACAGGGTATTTTTAACTGGAAAAGAAAGGTTTTAGCCTGTTTTATAATTATTTACTTTCACCAACTATTTAGATATGTCTTTTTCACTAAATTATTTGCTTGCCACGGTGCTTACAGGTTCGCTCCTGGCCGTGGTAAGTGATTTTTTTTGAAAGGCGACAAAAACAACGACACGTATATCATACGTTGTTGGCATGTTAAAGAACCCATTTGAATTCGGTAGGTCATGTTCATGATGGCAAAATTAATCTCGGGATTTTCCGACAACACAAAAAAGTTCCTCCTTTCTCTACTAGAAAGCGCTATTGTGTGAAAGAGCTTAGATATCTAACCTCCTTAACTTTCATAGCGTTACAAGGAACAACAAAATTCGACATGCAAGCTGCCATCTGGGTGTCAAATAAAAAAGCTTGCACCCGGCGTCCGAAGCCATACGATATTTAAAAAAAAACTAAATTATTTTATGTTCTCATCATATTAAGGCTCATATTATTTTGCAGCAGATCTAATTTTCTAAATATTTTGATATATTCTTTATTTATTTTCTAAGATTAAATTCAACCATAACAATCACATTGCTCGTAATTATTCCTGTTTAAAAAAACAATTACTGACGAGGGCCATAATGTGACTAAAAATAGTCTAAATAATTAATGTTATTAATTTATCTTTATTGACATTAGGTGGAAAAAAATTATTATATACTCATTGGTATTTTATATTAATTTGAACGTCAATAGAGAAACTTTTGAAATAATAATAATAATAATAATATCGTATGGCCTCAGATGCCGGGTGCAAGCTTTGTAATTTGACACCCAGAGGGTAGCTTGCATGTCGAATTTCGTTGTTCCTTGAAACACAATGAATGTCAAGGAGGTCAGATATCTAAGCTCTTTGAACACTATAGCGCTTTCTAGTAGAGAAATGAGGAACTTTGTGTTGGCGGAAACTCCCGAGATTAATTTTGCAATTATGAACGTGGCCTACTGAATTCAAATGGGTTCATTGACATGCCAACATCGTATGACATACGTGTCGTATTTTTGCCGCCTTTCAAAAATCACTTACCATGGCCAGGATCGAACCTGCAATCTTGGGGCTAGTAGACCGACACACTATCCACTCACCCACCTTGACAAGCTACTTTTGAAATGAGTAAAAATGAGTAAAAGTAGTATTTTTTTTATTAGCCCATAATTTACCTTATGGTAGATAAAGATTTTAATTCCAAAATATTACAGTTCAAAACCATCTGTAAATGTGAGAAAAAAAAGCACATGTAACTGTTTGTATACTGCTACACCCACTTCTCTAGGAAGAATGTGAGGATAATCTGACATCATCAGAAGATGAAATTGGAAACAAAGGCTCGTCAAAGGAGACATTCAATGAGGAAACAGCTGGAGGAATAAGAGGAATCAGAGTAAAATGGATATGGTCTGCACTGATTCATTAGATGAGCGGCAATACAGTGTAAACAAACTCAAATCTTTGATTCAATTTTCCATAACTTACATTTTTGTTATTTAATTGTACCTTTTCACCTGCATCATTAAAGATACTGTGATGAATCTTGGTATGCTGCTGTAAACCATTATTCTAAATAGCTTCCTGGAACAATGTTTTTTTAAGAACATATTTTGGATTTTAAGGGGCAACATGTCATCATTCTTTTTAAATTTAAGTCATCAGAATTTGAAGCGCTGTTAAAAAATAAAGTAAATAAGATATCAAACAAGTAGTTCCGTGAAGAACTATACAGCCTATTTTCATATATCCTACTCATGTTAATTGCCTCTACCTACATACAAAATTTCAGTTTAATTGCTGTAACAGATTCGTAGATATTGAGAACCGTCTAAATATTTCAGATGCTCGCAGGTTGGAATTTTAGTTTTGTACTATTACATTAAGATTATTGTGTACGTGTGGTATACAAACTTCAATCGCATGATTAGAACACAAGAAGTAAAAACCAGATTTTAAAATTACGCACAGCAGCCATCTTGTGATTATGCAAACAATTGAAATAAATTAGATGCCAGTGGATCAACATTTGTATAAGCATTTAACGTGCAACGTTTCACGGCACTCGGATAGTTAATTCGCGAGAAACGTCCATTTAAATATTTATACTTCGCGTCGCCGCCCTGTTGGATTTGTGCTCACCAGGTTGCTGAAAGTCCTATAGGTGAACATATGTTCATAGTCTCTATGAACATTAAAAAATTCAGTTTGGTTGCTGTAAAAGATTCATAGATATTGAGAACCGTCTAAATATTTCGGAAGCTCGCCATTTAGGATTGTTATATGTATAGGCCATAGAGTTATGTACCATTCAAGGACAATTATTGCCTAGGTTCATTATTCAAACTTTCACTTCGATCGCATGATTACGACACAAGAAATAAAAACTTAATTTTAAAATTTCGCACAGCCGCCATCTTGAGGTTATGTAAACAATTGAATTAAATTAGATGGAAGTGCATTACAAATTGCAAAATCATTTACTGTACCACATTTCACGGCGCTCAGAGAGTAAAATCACGAGAAAAGTCAATTAAAATATTTCAAATTCGCTTGGTTGCCATGTTCGTTTTGTACTTTACAGGTTTATGAAATATACATAGGTAAACTTGTATCAGTATCCTTTATCACCGTACGAAATTGCAGGGTTATATCTGTAATAGTTTCGGAGATATAGAATGTCAGTGAAATATTTCGCACAGCCGCCATTTTGTGGTTATGTAAACAATTGAACTAAATTAGACTCCAGTGCATTACAATGTGTATAAACAATTGCTGTACCAAGTTTTATTACGTTTGGATAGTTAAATCGCGAGAAAAGTCTTTTTAAAAGTCTCAAATTCGCTTGGCCGCCATGTTGGTTTTGTAGTCACCAGGTTTTTGAAAGTCTCATAGGTGCACTTCTAGTAGTACCCTTTATCACAGTACACAATTTCAGGGCGATATCGGTAATAGTTTTGGAGATATTGAATGCTAGTGAAATATTTCACACAGCCGCCATGTTGGATTGGTCAGACGTAACAAAATTTGAAGGGCACGGTCGATGTCGCCGGGAATAGTGCTATGAACTTACCGAGTTTCATTGAAATCGCCCCAGCCGTTTAGATTTTATTAGGGGGGGGGACACACACACACCTCACACACACACACACACACACACGCACACACACACGGACAAAAGGTGATCTCATAAGCCTATTTTTTCAAAATTGAAAATAGGCTAAAAATTGTTTCACAGATATCTTTAACCTGGTCTGTAGATATTGCATTTCAAATTTTGTAACTTACAATGTGATGGTTTTGTAGAAAAGGTACATATTAAGGGTACATGTTTCAGAAAATTCAAATATTCCTAGCTGGAGAACCATTAGAATTATCATTACGAAAATCAACACAGTCATGCCAAGCACACTGATAATCATGTGGTAAAATTATATAGCATTCTCTTAAAAAATCTGGGAGTTACAATACTTCTTTAATGGAGTGCAATTTTGCATACGTCCCCCCGTTAGTTCATGTCGATAGCTGTTGTCGCCTAGCGACAATCTGTCCGTCAAGTTATTAGATGCAATATTGGTGTGGCTTTGTAATTCAAATTAATTACATTTATGTTCGACGATGTCGAAATGTAATCATTATGTGTCAGAAAACTGTATCATAATGAGGCTCATCGTAACACTATTTTTCATTATGAAAAAGGTTTTCCCACCAACCAGAGCTCAAGAAACAGCTGTGTGACCAATTAGGTAAGGATACCTTCGCGCATGCGCTCAAAATCCAACATATTTCTGTGTTGGCAAGCAAAGTGAATGATCTCTGATTTCGGAGTGCCTTGACACCACCCATGCGCTCTGTTCAGTCTGCAAAGCCAGCGCGCCCTGTTCACTAACTGAATTAACTGAATCCCACAGATGAAATAACAAGAAGTTCCGTTAAGAACTATACAGCCTACTTTTCATGCCAATGATTATTCTACAGAATATGAACCTATCTAGAATAATGATGAAATTAAGTTGCTAATATCGAAATTTCCAATTAGTTCGAAATACTGTATACCTGGCATAATGTATCCTAATAGAGCACTACAGTTGGCAGCCCTGATGACTGAATATATTCTTAGTTCCATCTCTTAAGGTACAAAATACAAAATTTGGTTGAAGTCCAATGAATCGCATGGACGTTACATGCAGTTAAACATTGGATCTAACAGCGCGCGTAAAATCATGTTGGCAACAATGTCATGCATGTATTGGTAAGAAATAATCTGAAATAATATGAACTATTGTTGTGCCAATTTTGAATGAAATCCATTAGTTAGTATAGAAGTTACATGCATTTTAAAATTGGACCTATCAGCAGGCTTAGAATCATGTTGGCAGCACTGACGTATATTAGTTACTCCAAATTCGTCTAGAATGCCAGGTACTATACGTGTGCAAATTTTAGAGCTATTGGCTTGCATACTTTCTGATATATTGATATTAGGGTAACAAAAATAGGGACAGCACATATTAACAGTTGGCAGCCCTGGTTGCTCCTTAGAATACGCATAGTCATATCTGTTATGGTACACATAACACATACGAAATTTGGTTGAAATCCAAATGATAGTATGGAAGTTGCATGTATTTAAAGTTGGACTTGTCAGCAGGCTTAGAATCATGTTGGTAGCACTGACGTATATAAGTTACTCCAAATTAATATAGAATGTCAGGTACTATACGTGTGCATAGTTTAAAGCTGTCGGCTTGCATACTTTCTGATATATTGGTATTTGGATAAAATAAATTAGGAGCATTTATTAACAGTTGGCAGCTCTGGTAGGTCTTAAGAATACGCTCAGTCATGTCTGGTTATGTACACATACAACATACGAAATTTGGTTGAATTCCAATTGATAGTGTAGAAGTTATATGCATTTAAAAATTGGACCTATCAGGAGGCTTATAATCATTTTGGCAACACTGCCATGTTTGGCCTCCTGGAAATTATACTGAAATATTATGATCTGTACGTGTGCCAATTTTGAAATAGCTCCCATTCATACTTTCGAAGATATCCAACATGGAGCCCAAATTTCAATTGCGATTTTTTAGCAGTTGGTAGCACTGACATCATTTTCAAATATGGCCGTGAGATATTCAGGTGTAGATCTTTACTCCTACCAAATTTTGTTTCGATTGCTCCAGCCGTTTAGGAGTTGATAGGGGGGGGACACACACACAGCCAGACAGACAGACAGAAGGACAGACAGACAGACAGACAGACAGACAGACAGACGGACAGACAGACAGACAGACAGACAGACAGACACACATTTGCCCGATCTCATAAGTCTACTTTTTCCTCATTTTTGCAAAATGTGAAAAGTAGGCTAAAAATCCTCAGCCTGCTTCCAGTCCACCGACCGGGTCAGGGAATGGAATGAATGAAGCCCCCCATCTAGCGGCGAGGATATGAATTGTGCCGGCTGCCGAAGCGTGTCGCACTCCCCTGGGGCAATGATTAAATGAATGACAGATGAAATGAAATGATAGGCGAGAGTGTTACTGGAATGAAATTATGACAGGTAAAACCGGAGTACCCGGAGAAAAACCTGTTTGCGTCCACTTTGTCCAGCACAAATCTCACATGGAGTGACCGGGATTTGAACCACGGACCCAGTGGTGAGAGGCCGGCGTGCTGTCACCTAAGCCACGGAGGCTCAAATACCACAGATATTTATGAATATTTATGTTAAACTGTATAATAAAGTTATAATTATCGTCGAACATAAACAGTCGTATGCAACTCGCCTATAATGGTAATTAAGACACTCGTATGGAAATTATAAAACTCGCTTACGCTCGTTTTATAAAGATACTCGTGTCTTAATTATTGCCATTATTGGCAACTCAAACTAACACTTGGGGCGCTGCGGTCGGTCTGGATAAGTAGGGTTTAAAATACTCAACAACACGCGTTTGATATGGAACACTTTTTATTTTTCGGTTATAATCAGTAAATGTGGTCTCTAAAGTAATGACAGTGTTATTTTTAATTGTATGTATGTATAACTGTGCGATACACGTGATCTAATTTGTGTGTTCCACTGGATTTTTGGTGTCATTTGCATATTATCAAGCATCAGTTTTTATGGTTGATGTAGATCAGCTGATTCAAATTTACACAGGGCTACACTTCGGACATTATTTCGGTACTATTATGCGCATTATAATGTAAATATCGATCCTGAGTCAAAGCCGAGGACATTCAAATAGAGAAATACGGCACATAAACAAACAAATAACACACCGAAGCTGTGCTACTTTTATCATTCCGAGACTAGCATCCACGCAAACCAGACGCCACTGTTCCAAGCTCCGACTTATATCGTGAATTGATGTCAAACTGATGATCCGCCAGCCTTTCCGCCAAGCCTACACCTCGTAATCGCTAAGTTCTTCGATATTCGAGCTATTCCACTACGAGTCATATAGGCCTAATTTGCCGCCCCGTGGGCACTGTAGAATGAGTGATTCCGCTACCATTCAAATATTCAACACCAAACCCACCTTTTAACGATCCAAATCAAGCAATTCCTGTCGCCCCACGAGTTTTAATACAAGTTAAACTCATCCCTTTTCCCTACCAAGCAGCCAATAATTTATTTAATTAATTATTCAAGTAACTTCAATCTTACCAGCGTGCCCATCGTAACAGCTGTTTTTAAACTGAATAACCTTCGCTTGCTTTACGTCGCAGGTCTTCTGTCTGTCTACCTCGACAAGTGTTAGATCCTTCCCGGGGTGGAAAGGTATTATTATTACGTATTAGGTATTATTAGGTATCATCACATTAAGGCTATTGCTATTTGCATCTTTTGGAAAGTGATGAAAACGTATATCCGCAGCCCTCTTATACATCGACTTACCGCCGTAAACTGAGCAATACACTTTGCTTTTACTCATTTTTCACTCTATCAACGAGTAAAACTTATTACTTATGTATAAAGACACGAACAATTTACCACTATCTGTTTACCAATACAAGAAACCATATACAAACAGTCACCACGTGACAAATGTACCCTACTTGGTAAGTTTCTCATTTTTACCGCTAGATGTCATATCAGATAGCTGGAGTTGCCAATAGGCTCGTTGCTGAATGTACTATAAATTACTCTTTAAAAGAGCTACCTATCCGATTTCGTTCAAACCACTTTCTAAACACTTTTCGCCGTACAGAATGTAAAATTTTCTGTTATATCGGAGCAGTAGTATTCGAGTTTTGCGTTCACAACCACACGCAGGCGGAATTTTTATACCCAGGGTGATTCTGCTAAAGACAGTCATCTCAAATATCTACGGAACCGTTTAAGATACCGTCATTCTGTTTTCAAATACTTAAATCGTATTAAGGGGCTCATACAACACGGTGCATTTTGCTCCCAGCACATAGGCTACGTATTTACAGAGAAACCTGGCAGCAACTTTGGTTTCTTAAATAGAACTACACTAATTTCACCCACTGGAACAATTAAGAATCAAGTGACAAGTTCAGGGATGTGCTCATTTTGCAAATCTGACGAGTAATTTTTGAGATATTAAAGCTTTCCATATGTGTCGGCATTAGACAGAGAGCTGGAATGTGAAGTGCATGATTCTCTTGCGTGGCCCACTCCTTGTTGACAAACTCATATAACTTACCGAATGTATTCCATTCATAGCATACTGCATTGTGTACATAATCAAAATCAAGTCTCTTATGTACCTTACCTTAATTCCTGCCGCTCCATCCGGAGCATAGGGCCTTGGCGAAATTTCTCCACGCAGTACGGTCCCTGGCCATTCTCTTCACTTGACTCCAGTTCTTGTCCACCACTGCAATTTCATTTTCGATCGTCCTCTTCCAGGTCTTCTTAGGTCGACCTTGCTTCCTGGCGCCTTGAGGATTCCAGTCTAGCGCCGCCCTCTCAACAGCTCCGTCCGGCTTCCTTAATGTGTGACCAATCCAGCGCCATTTCCTCTCCTTGATCTGGATGCTAATCGGTTGTTGATTGGTGATGGTCCAAAGATCTTCGTTTGAGATTATGTCCGGCCACCTCACATTCATGAAGCGACCCAGACATCTGTTAATGAACACCTGTAGCTGGTTGTTGATCGGTCTTGTGACTTCCCGTGTTTCACAGCCGTAGAGAAGAATCGACTTTACGTTGCTATTGAAAAGGCGGAGCTTGGTCTTCCTGGAAATGTTTCTATTTCTCCAGATGAGGTAGAGCTGGACAAAGGCACCATTGGCCTTCCTGATCCGGCATCGAACATCTACCTCTGCTCCCCCATCATTTGTGACTGTACTTCCAAGGTAGAGGAAGGACTCAACTCGCTCAATTTCCTTTCCTTTGACTGTCAAGCCAGTCGTGACGTCAGAATTTATCCTCATCTCTTTGATCTTGTTGGTGTTGATCATCAGTTCTGCACGTTCTGCTTCTCTCTGCAACCTCCCCAGCTTATCTATCTCGGTACCGTTGTGCCATAAGACAAATTTAATGTCGTCTGCGAAAGTATCTTATGTACATGTACCTTTTTCCCTCTATGGCCGATATCCTAGATGTTAGGCTCCTTAAAACAACGACTATTTCCCTCTCCACTTAGTCCTGAACCCTTGCGGAAATATTTGAAGAGGATAAATAAAGTACGGATTTGTTTAGTGCTGGCGGACCTGCGACAATAACTTAATGTACATAATTATTAAAATCAGAAATGTAACAAAACTCGCCCATTTAGTTCATTGCGAACGTCTCGTCTAATGTTAATTCTTACGAGTCCGGTTAATCATTAAACATTTTGAAAATGTACATATTGCAGTATGCCGGCGCCGTGGTGTTGGGGTAACGCGCCTGCCTCTCACCCGGAGGCCCCTGGTTCGATTCCCGGCTCCGTCAAGGATTTTAGAAACTGACGTGAGGGCTGGATCGGGTGCACTCAGCCTCGTGAGGACAATTGAGTAGCTGTCTGACAGTGAGGCCGCGCCCCGGTCACGAAAACCAAGATCAACGGCCGAGGGGATCCAATGTGCTGACCACGTGTTACCCCAATATCTGCAGGCAAAATGGCTGGGCAGCGGTCGCTTGGTAGGCCTAGGCCCTTCGTGGGCTGTAGTGCCACGAGGTTAGTTAGTTAGTTTACATATTGCCGGATGCATAGAATGGAATAAATGCGGTATGTGTGTTTGTCAACAAGGAGTGGGACACGCAAGAGAACATGCACTCCACATTCCAGTGGCTAGCGCATAGCTTTCTGTCTAATGCCGACACATACGAAAACCACCGGGTGAGTTAGCCGTGGTCGTTACAGCGTGGCTGCTGACAGTCGCTCACATCCGGGAGGCGAGGAGGTTCGAAACCCCCCGCCGGCAACCTTGAAGATGGTCTTCTGAGGTTTCCCATCTTCCTTCCAGACAAATGCCGGCGTTGGTCCCTAACTATAGGCCACAGCCGCTACCTTCCAACTCCTCGTCCTTACATTCAAACTTTCCTCCCCAGACAACACTCCACACACGACGGTACGTGTAGCTCACCCATTGGGGGTCCGCCTCGAATCAGCTACAAAACTGGCGAGCCGAACATGTCCTCGGACATTCCCGGCACTAAAAGCCATACGCTAATAGAAAACATACGAAAACCTTTAATATGTCAAAAAGTACTCGTCAGATTTGCAAAATAAGCACATCTTTGAACTTGTCACTTGATACATAGTTGTTCCTTTGGGTGAAATTAGTATAGTCCCATTAAAGGAAAAAAAGTTCTACCGGTTTCTCGGTGCTGGGGGCGAAATGGACCGTGTTGTATGAGACCCTTAATACAATTTAAGAATTTGAAAACAGAATGACGATATCTTAAACGGTTCCGTAGATATTTGAGGTGACTCTCTTTGCAGAATCACCCTGTACTGTATATACGTAGATAAAGCACTCATTCTTTGAATTTGCACTCTGTGCTCAAGAACTAAACAAGTAAGAAAAACAGTAAGAAAAGCTTTTTAGTTATCGAGGAAGCGCTCATTCTCCGCTCGAGTGACTGTACAAGCACGCTATGAAATGTGACGGTGCCTTATTTTTGTGACCCAGCTGTAGGCCTACATATTTTAAAATGCACTTTGCGCTACTAATTAGCCATGGCTAATGGCGACATGTAATTTTATATTCGGTTCACTTCACAAACAACTGCACAACTTTTTAACAGCCACATTGTTGGAAAGGAATGTTTCATTACAGAATAGGTTATCGAGTGGCTTCGGTGGCGTAGTTGGTAGCATGCTGAGCTTCTATGCCCAAGGTCGTGGGTTCAAGCCCGGCCGAAGTCGTCAGATTTTTAAGAGCGTTAAAAATCCCTCAGTATGCCTTCCTGCGGTGGGGAAGTAAAGCTGGCAGTCGAATGTCATAGATTTATATCATGTAAAAGAACCTTACACTAATTACACTCGAGTTAAGCTAAATTATAGGTTAGATTTGACTAACGCTCTTAGGTTCCAACGTTCGTCGCATAAGCCGACTGCGGTGGTATCTAGTAACCAAGTTCAGAACTAGTTGTCGTTTACGGTGGCGTTTGTTAGCAAAAGTAGGAACTACTTGAATTAAAAACAGATAACACACACTAATTCAGCCATCACAATTAAGACCGGTTATCAGACAGATTCTACACACACACCCAAAGTACACGGGGCTAAATGACCGCGTTGTCGCAGCCCCTAAACTGAGGAACCAACCAACCAAAGTAGATTACCACATTTCAGGAGGAGCTGATCATTATGAATTCTTTGCTGTTATTATTGATTTCATTTAGGGTCTTCAGACATCAAGGTCAGCAGCCCTATTCACTACAGAGAGTCAACGATCGTTCGAGTTTGAGCAGAAGGAAAATTTGCCAGGTGTTACTGATAGACACAGGGAATGTGACGAGAATGTTGAATGCCTCTCAGGACAACTTGATTATCATCGAAATTCCACAAACAGTAGGGCAGTTTCAGAATATCCTACTTATACTTAGTTATTGTTGCTTAACGGGGCGGAACAGCCAACTTTCCCATGAACAACTTGACACCGAAAAGTTAATGTGTGTGTTAGCAATTCTCGAAGATACACACATCAAAAAAAGTTTTGCATCACCTCGGTTCCCAGATCTCCGGCATATAGACGTTGACTGTGTATATTGTATCCAAGATACAGTCCCTTTGACTGTTCATAGATGTCACTAAAACTGCTCAAAGATGTAAACAACCATGCATGAGCAGGGCCTATTAGACGGAGGGGGTACGACAGCCGATCAGTTCCAGTCATTCCACCAGGACGAAGGTACGCTGCTCATGTTGTCTGTAGTTCTACCATGCCTAGAAGGTCAATACCGCAGTTCGATCGCGTCCGCATTGTTACTTTGTGTCAAGAAGGGCTCTCAACAAGGGAAGTTTCCAGGCGTCTCAGAGTGAACCAAAACGATGTTGTTCGGACATGGAGGAGGTACAGAGATACAGGAACTGTCGATGACAGGCCTCGCTCAGGCCGCCCAAGGGCTACTACTGTAGTGGATGACCGCTACTTACGGATTGCCGCTCGGAGGAACCCTGACAGCAATGCCACCATGTTGAATAATGCGTGCGCAATAGGCTGCATGATGCGCAACTTCACTCCCGACGTCCATGGCGAGGTCCAGCTTTGCAACCCCGACACCATGCAGCGCGGTACAGATGGGCCCAACAACATGCTGAATGGACCCCACGGAATTGGCATCACGTTCTCTTCACCGATGAGTGTCGCATATGCCTTCAACCAGACAATCGTCGGAGACGTGTTTGGAGGCACCCTGGTCAGGCTGAACTTCTTAGACACACTGTCCAGCGAGTGCAGCAAGGTGGTGGTTCCCTGATGTTTTGGGGTGGCATTATGTGGGGCCGACGTACGCCACTGGTGGTCATGGAAGGCTCCGAAACGGCTTTACGATACCTGAATGACATCCTCCGACCCATAGTGCAACCATATCGGCAGAATATTGGAGAGGCATTTGTCTTCATGGACGACAATTCTCGACCTCATCGTGCACATCTTGTGAATGCGTTCCTTCAAGATAACGACATCGCTCGACTACAGTGGCCAGCATGTTCGCCAGACATGAACCCTATCGAACATGCCTGGGATATGTTGAAAAGGGCTGTTTATGGACGTCTTGACCCACCAACCACTCTGAGAGATTTACGCCGAATTGTCGTTGAGGAGTGGGACAATTTGGACCAACAGTGTCTTGATGAACTTGTGGATAGTATGCCACGACGAATACAGGCATGCATCAATGCAAGAGGACGTGCTACTGGGTATTAGAGGTAGTGGTGTGTACTGCAATCTGGACCACAAATGCTGAAAGTCTAGCTGTATGATGGTACAACATGCAATGTGTGGGTCTCATGAGCAATAAAACGAGCTGAAATGTTGTTTGTGTTGATCTCTATTCCCTTTGTATTTAAAGGTTCCGGAACTCTTGGAACCGAGGTGATGCAAAACTTTTTTTGATGTGTGTATGTTTTTTTGTTTTTAAATGCTAGTTCCCCTTTAGGATATGCGGGTGGACACTACTCGAGGGGAGGCTAACATCACAAGTGTGGACAAGTTTTCGCAAGTTTTGGGGTACATTTAGAGTAAACATATAGAATAGTTATAAAACAGCCACTTGGAACAAATTCTGTAGCACTGGCAGTTTCCCTTAGTGACGGGCTACAATATCTTTCACATGAGACGCAATGGCACGCCATGGCCCGGTGACTCTGACTGATTTGCGACTTGAACCTGGTACTTCGATTTAAACTTCGGGGTCACTTTCATATTCTGCAATAAATTCACTTTCGTGTTCACTATCCTCAAAAA
Source organism: Meconema thalassinum (assembly GCA_946902985.2). Classification (NCBI taxonomy): domain Eukaryota; kingdom Metazoa; phylum Arthropoda; class Insecta; order Orthoptera; family Tettigoniidae; genus Meconema; species Meconema thalassinum. The sequence continues at coordinate 436,304,126 of OX336393.1, read as the reverse complement.
CATTGTCAGATTCAAAATCTGAATCACCACTGATATCCTGCTCACTGTCACTTGATCATGCCATAAATCTATGACATGGGACCACCGCCTTTACTTCCCCTCCGAAGGAAGGCATACTGAGGGGTTTTTAACGCTCTTAAAAAATCCGACGGCTTCGGCTGGGTTTGAACCCGCGACCTGGGCATAGAAGCTAAGCATGCTACGAACTACGCCATCGAAGCCCCTGGTATTCTAATTTGCAAACATGTCTTAATAGCGTACTGTTTCCCATTTAAAAAAATCAATTGTTTTTCGCAGGGTCGCTCAGACCCTAGTGTGGTGTTCCAGGGTTAAAGCCACGGCCGCCTCCTTCCCAATTGTATACCCAATTTACAAATACTCACGCCAGCACAGCCATCACACTAACACAGATTATGACACAAATACCACACACAACCAAGTACAAGGGGCTTTATGACCACGATGTCTCAGCTCCTAAAATAATCAACAACAAGAACCCCTTAGGCCGGCATGCAGAGATTCAGGCTGTGCTTTCCGATTGTTTACGATAATCGTCAGTTGCTGTCAACAGTCATCCACTTACGCTCAAAATCATCATACTATATATTATTTCAGTAGTATAGATCCCTCCTGCGGCGCTCACAAGCGACTGATCGTGACAAATGAGCATTCAAATGAAAGAGAATAGACATTAGATCTAACGAATTGCACTCTAATTTCATAAATATCTATAATATCTTAAACAAGAAGTTCCGTGACGAACTAAAAAGCCTACTTTTCATAAAATTTAAGATTCGTGCCAATAATTAATCTATAAGGATCTATCTAGAATAATGCCGAAATTAGTTGGTAATATCGAAATTTCTAATTAGTTCGAAATACTGTATACCTGGCATAATGTACCCCAATAGAGCACTACAGTTGGCTGCCCTGGTGACTGAATATATTCTCAGTTCCATCTCTTAAGGTATAGAATACAAAATTTGGTTGGAGTCCAATGAATAGCATAATTAATTGCATAATTAATGCAGTTAAACATTGGATATAACAGCGCGCGTAAAATCATGTTGGCAACAATGTCATGCAGGTATTGGTCAGAAATCATCTGAAATAATATGACCTATTGTTGTGCCAATTTTGAATGAAATCCGTTAGTTAGTATAGAAGTTACTTGCATTTTAAAATTGGACCTATCAGCAGGCTTAGAATCATGTTGGCAGCACTGACGTATATTAGTTACTCCAAATTCATCTAGAAAGCCAGTTTAGAGCTATTGGCTTGCATGCTTTCTGATATATTGATATTAGGGTAACAAAAATAGAGACATCACATATTAACATTTGGCAGCTGTGGTTGCTCTTAAGAATACGCATAGTCATATCTGTTATGATACACATAGCACATACGAAATTTGGTTGAACTCCAAATGATAGTATTGAATTTACATGTATTTAAACTTGGACCTCTCAGCAGGCTTAGAATCATGTTGGTAGCACTGACGTATATAAGTTACTCCAAATTAATGTAGAATGTCAGGTACTATACGTGTGCATAGTTTAAAGCTGTCGGCTTGCATACTTTCTGTTATATTGGTATTTGGATAAAATAAATTAAGAGCATTTCTTAACAGTTGGAAGCCCTGGTGGTTCTTAAGAATACGCTCAGTCATATTTGGTTATGTACACATACAACATACGGAATTGGGTTGAATTCCAATTGATAGTGTAGATTTTTTTTGCATTTAAAAATTGAACTTATCAGCAGGCTTATAATCATTTTGGCAACATTGCCATGTATGACCTCCTGGAAATTTAATTGCAATATTATTATCTATACGTGTACCAATTTTGAAATAGCTCCCATTGATACCTTCCAAGATATCCAACATGGAGCTCAAATTTCAATTGTGATTTTTCAGCAGTTGGTAGCACTGACATCATTTTCAAATATGGCCGTGATATATTCAGGTATAGATCTTTATACCTACCAAATTTTGTTTCGATTGCTCCAGCCGTTTAGGAGTTGATAGGGGGGGGGACACAAACACAGCCAGACAGACAGAAGGACAGTCAGACAGACAGACAGAAGGACAGACAGACAGACAGACAGACAGACACACATTTGCCCGATCTCATAAGTCTACTTTTTCCTCATTTTTGCAAAATGTGAAAAGTAGGCTAAAAATTACTTTATAAAATGTACGAAATGTGCGATTTGCAGATACTGTTGCTGTAAGATAATACGCTCTATAATTGCTGTCCACTTCACAGTTTTGCCGCTGTTACGCTTGTTTCATGTCATTTTAACATTCTGAGGTCTTCCCTTTATCATTTTGCATGGATTTTGGAAACAATAAATCAAAGGAATGAAAGAAGAAAGCTTGTAGTTTAACGTAACCGTTAATCTCGCGATCATAAGCCGCGGGACCTCCATTTTACGTGTAATCCAAACCACAAGACATGGTATTTCACTTCGAAAATCTCACATGAATTGGCCGGGAATCGAACGCGGTCCGCCTGGCTGTGAGGTCAACAGCTTGACCGCCGTACCACCACGCCCCTTCAAAGGAATGAGTACTCAAATTGTATAATTTCATAAATATCGAATAACCAGTGAGTGTTATGATGATCCAATTTTCAGTGATTGTCTTCTTAAGTTAGGGAACGTAGAACTTCGAATTCTAACTGAAACGTAAATAGTGTTCTATAATCATTTGGTTGAAATAATAAGCAACCTTTCTCCTTAAGTCTCTCATTATAAACCTATCGGGAAAAGTGTGGCTTATGAACATGAGAGATTTCTCGCACAGGTCCGCTAGTATTACATAGCCTATTTTGTGATTTGTGTTACTAAGTATTAGTTTATTCTTTAGGCTCTGTGAGGTTTGATCATGTGCTACCTGGATGTCAGTAATTTGAGAATTAGAGCACATTACGCTGTTGGTGTATTTCACTCAACAGAACTGGGTATCAGGGTGAATCTTGGGAGCAATGACTGTCGGGCATGAACCAGTGTTCATGTTTCCATACACGTGGAAGGCTGAATTCTGCTGAATTAGGAAAAAGAACTTCACCAAGGCAGAGCGACTCACACTAACTTTCTTTTTGCTCGGTCTAGAACACAATCTGCAGGGAGAGAATAATTTTTATTCTAAAGGAGGCTTTCGTCTCCGTCTAGAAGTTGTTGGCAATGTCCCAGGAATGGGCCATCAAAGTGTGAGTTATGGTTAATACGGAATTTAATGACTCAAGTTATTTTAAGTGCCAGTTTCAATGTTTTATGAATACGTTGTTTGGAAGAAGTTTTAATCTTGTGGAGTGATATACGTCATTACCAGGGCAAGGCATTTAATGGCCAAAAATAGCAAGAAAATGCATAATAAACAAGTAGTTCCGTGACGAACTATACAGCCTATTTTCATACATCCTACTCTTGTTAATTGCTTCTATCTACATACAAAATTTCAGTTTGAAGGTTGTGATAGATTCATAGATATTGAGAACCGTCTAAATATTTCAGATGGTCGCCAGGTTGGACTTTTATGTTTGTACTATTACATTAAGATTATTGTGTACGTGTGGTATTCTAACTTCAATCGCATGATTAGAACACAAGATGTAAAAAAGAGATTTTAAAATTTCGCACAGCTGCCTTCTTGTGATTATGCAACCAATTGAAATAAATTAGATGCCAGTGGAGTAACATTTGTATATGCATTTAACGTGCAACGTTTCCCTGCACTCGGATAGTTAATTCGCGAGAAACGACCAATTAAATATTTATAATTCGCGTCGCCGCCATGTTGGATTTGTGCTCACCAAGTTACTGAAAGTCCTATAGGTGAACATATGTTCATAGCCTCTATGAACATAAAAAAATAAGTTTGATTGCTGTAAAAGATTCATAGATATTGAGAACCGTCTAAATATTTCGGATGCTCGCCATTTTGGATTATTATATGTATAGGCCATAAAGTTATGTACCATTCAAGGACAATTATTGCCTAGGTTCATTATTCAAACTTTCACTTCGATCGCATGATTACGACACAAGAAATAAAAACTTAATTTTAAAATTTCGCACAACCGCCATCTTGAGGTTATGTAAACAATTGAACTAAATTAGATGCCAGTGCATTACAATATTATGTAAAATTATTTACTGTACCACATTTTACTGCACTCAGAGAGTCAAATCACGATAAAAGTCTATTGAAGTGTTTCAAGTTCGCTTGGCCGCCATGTTCGTTTTGTACTTTACAGGTTTATGAAAGTTACATAGATAAACTTGTATCAGTACCCTTAATCACCGTACAAAATTTCAGGGTAATATCTGTAATAGTTTCGGAGATATAGAATGTCAGTGAAATATTTCACACAGCTGCCATTTTGAGGTTATGTAAACAATTGCCTAAATTACACTCCAGTGCATTGCAATTTGTATAAACATTTGCTGTACCAAGTTTCATTGCGTTTGGATAGTTAAATCGCGAGAAAAGTCGATTTAAACGTCTCGAATTCGCTTGGCCGCCATACTGGTTTTGTAGTCACCAGGTTTTTGAAAGTCTCACAGTGCCCTTTATCACCGTACACAATTTCAGGGCGATTTCTGTAATAGTTTCGGAGATACTGAATGCTGGTGAAATATTTCGCACAGCCGCCACGATGGATTGGTGAGACACAATAAAATTTGAAGGGCACGGTCGGGGTCGGCCAGAATAGTGCTATTATCTTACCGAGTTTCATTGTAATCTCTCCAGCCGTTTAGAAGTTATTAGGGGGGACACACACCTCTCTCTCTCTCACACACACACACACACACACACACGGACAAAAGGTGATCTCATAAACCAATTTTTCATAAAAAGGAAATAGGCTAAAAATGCATTTATGACCTAAAATTGTTAAAAAATGACACAAAATTCGAAAAAAAAGGACCAATAAATTATTCGTAAATCACTTATATAGCAGCTTAGGCTTTCACGGCCCGCGTACGTAAATCACTTATTTATTAATGCTTTAAGACACAATTAGCTGACATGAGAGATAATTTTAATGGATGACAATGCATTAAGTTTAAATTATCTTTGTTACTAACAAATTAAATTGCCACCCGCAGTGAAGAAAATGAAATATTTTAGAACTGGCATATTCTTCAAATACTCTCCTAGCAAATAGGTATAATTTAATTAGTAAATAATATTTAAGAAAACAAACTTCAGTGGCTGTTTACAATAAATTCCCACTGAAATGCACAATGAAAACTTTGTTTTCTTGAAAACTAGTGGCAGCAGGTTAATTTGCAAGTCTACTTTCTTTCTTGAGCAAGTTATTTGCCTAAGTTAAACATAGTAGACAAGTATTGTAAACATAAATAATATTCATTAAATATCCACATTAAGCGAAATATAACACTTGCCAGAAAACAATTAAAATTGCCAAAAATTACCAAAAAATTGCTCCAAAAAAGACCTATCTCTTGTAAACGGCAAAAAAGTGCCCTAACAAATTGCCCTTATTTAATCAGTCAATTCATGAAACACATGTATATACAGGGTGTATTTGATATGATGGAAGTCCTTTACACTGGTGATAGAAGATGGTATTCTAAGCAAATATCTTCATGAAATTCAGTCGGATTTTAATTAGTGTAGGTGGAATTAAATCACAAAAATCGTCGGTCAATGTCTTGGAAACGGGCTTACACTTCGTTCCCCTCAGCAGTACAGCTGACTTCTCCCCATCGCCCTCCCCTCCATCGCTAAGGAATGTTGACAAGAGTCTGGAGTTGAGTGACCTCCTCGTCTTGTCTGCCAATGGCATTGAAATACACAAACCGAGCCTATGAACAGCTGTTTCACACCTTCATGGGGAGTGGCTACATGACTAGTGATGGTGGATCTGTCTAGGATTTTGCCAGCCTCATGGACTATGCATAGAAAATAGAAATCTTAAAGATTTGGTCTATCTTTGTGTGAAGATAGTGCAACAACTGTAATAAAAATATTAATAATACTATTATTATTATACCAGGCTACTACTGCTGTACTAATAATAGTAATAATAGAATTTTAGACACACTAACTTCTACGGGGCTACCTGACCACGTTGTCGCAGTCCTTAAACTATGGAACCAACCTAAGTTCCTTTATGTTTTTTATTTGGTATGTCGATTTGCCAGACTTTTATTTTTAGCAATCTAACACCAGAGCTACACATGCTGACTTTTCTTCTTATTATTATTATTAGACTATTATTATTATCATCATCATCATGTTCATGGGGTGCTAGTATTGAGGCAGCTTACCATCAACGGCCGATATGCAAGTCGGGGCGTGATGGCGCAGCGGTCCAGCTGTTGGCGTCTCACCAGTCCAGTAGCTCACGATCACGAAATTTACGGTCATGTAAAAACACAAGCTTCCTTACTTCCCACCATCTGCAGCCACATGATGATTTCCCGTGACATCCCACGAGCCCAAAGTTGGAATGCCTACCGCCGCGGTGTAGGCATGCGCATTTAATCGTACACCACGATCGCAGCAAGTCCGGTAATTGAAGGTCCATACTCAGCACCGACAGTGGCTATCCTGAGTTTGGATTTCCCTGGATTCTTCCACGCGCTTTCCAAGCACATGCCGGGATAGTATGGTACTTGGAGTCCCGGAGCACCAACCTCATTCACGACCCTAATAACTACAGCTACACATACTACTACAGTCACCACAGAAACTCAGTTTATCAGACAAATCCAACACTCACCCAACTGCACGGGGCTGATAAAAAATGTCCCAAGCCCCTAAAATGAATTAACAACAACCATCACAACAAGCTTTCAAGTCTCTTCCATCATCATTGTTACCAAACATATTTATTTACTGAACGTCCTAAACAATTGGAACCCTACTTAAAAATAAATAACATTCAGTAAAGATATAGTCTCTTATAATGTGTGTAATAATAATAATAAGAATATGTTGTTGGACACACTACTTTTATTTTTGGCGGGTATGTCGAGATTCCGGAATGTTGTGCTCACAGAATTTCATGTAGCCTACGTGCCATTACATCCATCGGCATAATTCTGTCGTATTTCCTCACCTTCATGTATTACATGACTCAGACTAGATCGAACCCTCGAGAAGGATAGCACTCTAATACCTGAGCTCAAAGCCTCACTATCATTTAATTATTATTATTGTTTTATACAGTACATATAACACATTGCTGGTACATCACAACATAGTCTAACTATACGGGCTTCAGGGAACCAAACTATTGCTACTGAAACAGCCACTTCTAAGCTGGAAAGTCGAAATCGCTACCCATTAATTTCCAGACGATTCGGGTTGTTGAGAGAACTACTGCCTTCTGCATTAGTTTGTCAATTTGAGTATCCAGAACCAGTTCTTTAAGGTCTTGGAGCAAGGAATTTAGGATCACGCCCGTATTTGAGACAATGATAGGTATGGTCTTTACCCGTTCTAAATGCTATTGCCTTTTGATAGGGCCAACCAACTCGCTATATTTGCTTTAATGTTATTATTATTATTATTAAAAGAATAAATAACCCCTGGCACTACAGCCCGTGAAGGGCCAAGGCCTACCAAGCGACCGCTACCCAGCCATTTGGCCTGCAGATATTGGGGTAACGCGTGATCAGCGCATCGGGTCCCTTCGGCCGTTAATCTTGGTTTTCGTGATCGGGGCACTGCCTCACTGTCAGACAGCTACTCAATTGTCCTCACTAGGCTGAGTGCACCCCGTTCCAGCCCTCACGTCAGTTTCTAAAATCCCTGACGGAGCCGGGAATCAAACCCGGGGCCTCCGGGTGAGAGGCAGGCGCGCTACCCCAACACCACAAGGCTGGCTATTATTATTATTACTATGTACATGTGGTACCATACTAGTATTAAATCTTGAAAGTAGTTTTCCATGGTTTCCCACTTCTACCCCAGACAAAGTCCACGGCCGCCTCCTTCCCAATCCTCACCTGAATTACAAACACCCACATAACTAAAGAAACCACAAAAACACAGGTTATCAGACAAATTCTTCCCACACCCAACCACATGGGGCTAAATGACCAAAATCGCCAAGCCTCTCAAACAAAACATCAAGTGTATTCCTTTCGTCTTAAATGCTAGTTCTGAACAGAATACGGGATGTAGGAATTTTGTCACCCTGTATTTCATTAAAGTGCCGGACGGCAATGACACTTACAAAGTAGGCTACACAATACTACCGGTCATAACGTCCCGAGACATTGCGTGCAATTTCAACAACAACAACAACAGCAACAACAACAATACAAATGTTCTTACAAGATGGGTATCGCTCGCTTTCCTCGTAACAGCTGATACCTCCCCTCAACTAGTAAGGTCAACGCTCCGATTACGTAACAACTTCTCCTCCGTGCATCGCTCCACCTCGCCCCGCCCCGTTTACCCCAGCCTGCTGCCTCACCTTCTGTTTGAAGAATTTCGGAAAAGCCTAAAAACATTGACTTTTTAATGATAAATTTTCAATTTAAAGATAGGTGACAAATTTTTTACCCAGGAAGCTTAAAATTGTCTCTTCTATCACCAGTGTAAAGGACTTCCATTATATCAATTACACCCTGTATAAGATCATATATTGGCTTTCACCGACCGTGAAAGCCAATATATCATCTTTTTGGAAGCCTTCATAGGGAGGTTAAGGCTGCTTGAGCGTTTAGTTCTCGCAGTCAAGTGGTGCAGTTGCACCTAATATAAAGGGAGGTGGTGCTCAGTTCGTCACTCCTGTGGGGGTCCGGGCGGGGACACCAAGAGCCCGCCGATGAGCCAGCTTGGTGTCCTAGCCGAAACCCCACACAAGACACGGCACAAACCTAGAAGAATAGCTGAGTTTTAGATGTATATATACTCGAGCTATCTTTCGGCCTTCATACAAAAAAGATGCAAAATAATCAAAGGCCTTGCCCTAGTCATTACATTTAGGCACACAGTTGTATATTCATTAATTTAAATTAAGTAAATCATTGTAGGGACTTCAGATCGTAGGCTTTCACGACGGGTGCCTACTTTATCATCTAGGCTTACAGGATGGTTCAGCGTGACTGTTTCCCAACTTTTGCGTCATTTATTTAAAAAGCTCTTTCTAATTATGATTTGAATTATTTTCTGAGGTAGTGAGCCTGAAGGCCGGTTGAATCCTCATAAATTACCACCAGAGGTAATACGGACAGAAAGGTTGGTTGGTTGGTTCTTAAGTTTAGGGGCTGCGAAAACGCGGTCATGTAGCCCCGTGTACTTTGGGTGTGTGTAGAATCTGTCTGATAACCGGTGTTAATTGTGATGACTGTATTAGTGTGTATTATCTGTTTTAATTAATAATAATAATGTTATTGTTTTTTTTTCAAATAGTTTCTACTTTTGCCGCCAAACGCCACCGTCAACGACTACTAGTTCAGAACTTAGCTACTAGACGCCACCGTAGTCGTCCCTTGTCAACGAACGTAGGAACCTAAGAGCGTTGTTTACCTTCTTAACCTATACAATTTAGCTTCACACAGGTGCGGACAGAAACTTCAACAATTAAAGACAGTGCTATGATGCGGCATACTAGGCAACAAGGGGAGTCAGGTAATTTGTGGTAAACTCATTTCATTTCGTGACATTGAGAATTCTAATTCATTTTCAGTATTAAATAATATTTATTTTAAAGCCTTTAAAGCGCAGCAGAAAAGACGAGAATTGAAGCTTTTTGAAATGTGGTGTTACGTGAGAATGATGAAGATCAGATGGGTAGATAGGATAACAACTGTATAGGTATTAAAAAGGGTGGGAGAGAAGATATGTTTCTAACGACAACGACTGCTAATGAGGATAAGAGATAGGTTGGTAGGGCACTTACTGAGTCACCCAGGAATAGCAAACTTAGTAATGGAGGGAAGGGTCGAGGACAAGAACTGTAGGGGTAGACCAAGGTTTGGAGATGTTAAACAGATTGCCTCGGATGTAAGGTGTGGTAGCTATGTAGGCATGGGGGCATGGAATGCTGCAGCAAACCATTCAAAAGACTGAAGACTCAAACGTACACTATTTAGTGTATATTCATTCGGTTCTACCATGTCAACAAGCTACAGTGATATCAGGTTGAACATAGTTTTTCAAAAGCAACTGCACTCCTCCTAATGCCTTGTTAACCTCTTCAACTGCGACTTCGGTGGCGTAGTTGGTAGCATGCTGAGCTTCTATCCCCAAGATCACGGGTTCAAACCTGGCCGAAGTCATCGGATTTTTAAGAGCGTTAAATATCTCTCAGTATGCCTTCCTTCGGAGGGGAAGTAAAGCCGGCGGTCCCATGTCATCGATTTATGGCATTTTAAAGAACCGTGAAGCTAAATTATAGGGTAAATTTGACTAACGCTCTTAGGTTCAAACGTTCATCGCCAGGAGCCTACTGCGGTGGAATCTAGTAGCCAAGTTCTGAACTAGTAGTCGTTGTTGGTGGCATTTGGAGGCAAAAGTAACTACTTGAAAATTCAATGTCTACTGTCCTTACTTGAATTAAAACAGATAACACACTCTAATACAGCCATCAAAATTAACGCCGGTTATCAGACAGATTCTACACACACCCAAAGTACACATGACCGTGTTGTAGCAGCCCCTAAACTGAGGAACCAACCAACCAACCAACCAACCTCTTCAATTCCGTGGCAGTATTATCTTCAATCAGGGATAATTAATTATTTATTGTAAAAGACAGGAAACAATGCAGACAGTTCAAAGTAGAAATTCTATAATAATTACTTTAACCATATCAATAGGCTATAAATACACACATCAAAAAAAGTTTTGCATCACCTCGGTTCCAAGAGTTCCGGAACCTTTAAATACAAAGGGAATAGAGATCAACACAAACAACATTTCAGCTCGTTTTATTGCTCATGAGACCCACACATTGCATGTTGTACCATCATACAGCTAGACTTTCAGCATTTGTGGTCCAGATTGCAGTACACATCACTACCTCTAATACCCAGTAGCACGTCCTCTTGCATTGATGCATGCCTGTATTCGTCGTGGCATACTATCCACAAGTTCATCAAGACACTGTTGGTCCAAATTGTCCCACTCCTCAACGACAATTCGGCGTAAATCTCTCAGAGTGGTTGGTGGGTCAAGACGTCCATAAACAGCCCTTTTCAACATATCCCAGGCATGTTCGATAGGGTTCATGTCTGGCGAACATGCTGGCCACTGTAGTCGAGCGATGTCGTTATCTTGAAGGAACGCATTCACAAGATGTGCACGATGAGGTCGAGAATTGTCGTCCATGAAGACAAATGCCTCTCCAATATTCTGCCGATATGGTTGCACTATGGGTCGGAGGATGTCATTCAGGTATCGTAAAGCCGTTTCGGAGCCTTCCATGACCACCAGTGGCGTACGTCGGCCCCACATAATGCCACCCCAAAACATCAGGGAACCACCACCTTGCTGCACTCGCTGGACAGTGTGTCTAAGACGTTCAGCCTGACCAGGGTGCCTCCAAACACGTCTCCGACGATTGTCTGGTTGAAGGCATATGCGACACTCATCGGTGAAGAGAACGTGATGCCAATTCCGTGGGGTCCATTCAGCATGTTGTTGGGCCCATCTGTACCGCGCTGCATGGTGTCGGGGTTGCAAAGCTGGACCTCGCCATGGACGTCGGGAGTGAAGTTGCGCATCATGCAGCCTATTGCGCACAGTTTGAGTTGAAACACGACGTCCTGTGGCTGAACGAAACGCATTATTCAACATGGTGGCATTGCTGTCAGGGTTCCTCCGAGCGGCAATCCGTAAGTAGCGGTCATCCACTACAGTAGTAGCCCTTGGGTGGCCTGAGCGAGGCCTGTCATCGACAGTTCCTGTATCTCTGTACCTCCTCCATGTCCGAACAACATCGCTTTGGTTCACTCTGAGACGCCTGGAAACTTCCCTTGTTGAGAGCCCTTCTTGACACAAAGTAACAATGCGGACGCGATCGAACTGCGGTATTGACCTTCTAGGCATGGTAGAACTACAGACAACATGAGCAGCGTACCTTCGTCCTGGTGGAATGACTGGAACTGATCGGCTGTCGTACCCCCTCCGTCTAATAGGCCCTGCTCATGCATGGTTGTTTACATCTTTGAGCAGTTTTAGTGACATCTATGAACATTCAAAGGGACTGTATCTTGGATACAATATACACAGTCAACGTCTATATGCCGGAGATCTGGGAACCGAGGTGATGCAAAACTTTTTTTGATGTGTGTAAATAATAAATATAATGTTGCTATCGTAGACCCACCCAACTCTCACTCGTATGGTTGCTTGGTACAAAACTCACAAGAATCGTCCATTTGTTGTAGATGTCTTTGAAGAGACATCTGCTTTTGCACATTGTGTCCGTGATTGTAGTAGAGTAGAGTAGTCTGGGGCAAATATACTGTGAAGAGTCCTTCTCTTTTAACTCTAACTTAGCGAGTGCATATTTCTGAGGGAGGAAAAGGCATTCTGATGCATAGAGTGATACCGGCTTGATGACAGTGTAGAAATGATGAATTTTGGTCCTATTTATAGACAAGAACCTTTTGTTATATATTCTCCGGGTAGTTTGGATAACTACTACGAATTTCTTATTTCAACTCGTCTGTTTGATTGGATACACTCATCAAAATATTTTCTTGGCACGGTGGGTGTTAAGAAATGTGGACAGAAAATGGCGCCTCGTGAGACTTTGGTAAACCAGATTGAGTTTGTTAGTTCCTTGGAATACGTTTTTTCCCCTTTGATTTGATTGTTATTGGAGAATGTATAGAGTTGAATTCGAGTGGAATTGTGATTGTATTAAGATAAGAAATATGATGAAAAAACAATAGGTGATACAGGGAAGTGATAAATCGGGCTCGGGTAGACTATGTTGACGTTCCAACATAGTGGTGACCCCGACGTGATATAGTGGTGCAGGTATCGGTAATTTCAAGTTGAATACGGTAGTTATTATTGTGAATGAAATGGTAAGATTCATCAAGAAACGAGTGCCGGTGAGAGCAATATACACAAAGACGTACGATGCGTTCATGCGTGAACTGAGTAGCAGATCCCCAAAGTTGAAGTTGTGAAAACTAGATTTTCGTCCTTGGAGAGGCTTAATGGTGAATTACGCGAACTTGATGAACAGATTTCTACTACATTCGTGGAAGATGATAAGAATACAGAGTCAGATTTTGAAAAAGAATATGAATCGGTTGCAGAATATCAAGAGAAAATGGACTATGTACTGAACTCTACGGTATTAGGCTGACTGGTGTCGAACCTGGATCTCTGGGAAAATGAGAACAGACTAGAGATGCCAGCAAGAAACGAACCCAAGGTCTTTGAGGGAGTTTAAGTTATAAAAACCCCTAGAAAAAGGACACGGTAAATCACTGTTGTGATATAAACAAATTCTGACATTATTTGTTAACATAATGTAGAAAATATTAGCAGAATACGGCAGTATTGGGCTGCAAAATGCATACAATTCTGGACTTAGCACAGAAAGTTGGAACTCTTGACAGGTTGCAAATGAGGCTGGAATATAGGCGTGTTTTCGTGGCGCCACGCCAGTCATTAGGATCTATTTACACTGAGAGAAGGGAGGACAGTAATATATGGTCAAGTGAATCCCCTTTACATAAGAGGAAGCCCAGTGGAGTGGGAATCGGCCAGAATAATTTAATGATTACTCGCGATTGGAGTAACTCAGAGACATGAGGATTGCTCCTACATGAATGAATTGCAAGTAGGCTAATTATCAAGCCGTCAAACATCGAAATCGAGGCAGATTTAACGTAACGCGTAAGGACACTGGAGGAATGAGTCCAGCGCAATGCTATGACCATGTCATTGGGGGAAAACCACTGACGTGGCTTGGGGACGCACCGGCAAAGGCAATTAATATTAATTAATTGACCGATCGATCCTCGTGCACACAGGCAGATATGTAATCAGCGAGGCAAGATGGACCAGGAAAACGTCATTTCAAGACCAGAGAAGGACGGAGAGAGGAGATGAAGCTCCAAGGAAATTTTTGACCTACTTTTCGGCTCCAAACAGATATAAGGCTAGTGGAGCAGGCAGTCGAGGTCAGTTGAACCATATTCTAGTGCGGAGCGCACGTCGCCCGAGTCCAGAGAGAGGGTCGCGCGCACTTTGTCATTTTGAGTGTTCATCAACATATTAACCATGCAGTATAACGCACTAATTAAGAACAATTAATATAGTCAGTTGAACCATATTCTAGTGCGGAGCGCCCGTCGCCCGAGTCCAGAGAGGGGCGCGCGCACTTTAACATATTTAGTGTTCAGCATGATATTAACCATGCAGTGTAACGCACAAGTGAGAACAATTAATAAGGACAGTCGTGCCATACTTTTATAGTCGGCATTACAAGTGATTAATATTGAGTACGCAGTAAATGTACAGTGTGGTGTACAAGTTAAGACTATGTCATATTAGGGCAATCGTACCTCATGACGAGGAGATATTATGTGGTATCATAAAAATGTACATGGAACTGTCCAAGGCCTTGTTATAAGCAGATCATTCAAGGAGACTGTAAGTTCAGTCGAAGGACAATTGAAAGTGGTAATTGTACAAGTACAATGTACAATGGACGAGCGCAATATATAAGCTAATTGTTAGACATAATAATAGGATGTCGAACTGCGCAGGTATAAACTTTGTTATACGGGTGATGCATTTTCGCAGGTATACCACTTTAATTAATGTTCAGGACGATATGGAAGCATATCTATGCTATATCGGGAAAATATCAAAGGATAGGAATTGATAGACATTGGGGACTGCTAGGAATCGTCAGGCTGTGTATCGAGACTTTCGAACGAGATACGGGGGTATTCGTGGAGGAAAGATCTTCATCGCCTGCATTTCTGAAATTCTGCAAAGAAGGGTCAACCAGTAAGAAATGTACATAGTGATCGTGTGATTTTTAGTGATGGTTATTTAAATATGTGTAAATTACCCTTGTAATAATTAATATAATGTGTTTTTGTGGAAAAGGAAGCGATAGCTTCGACATGAAGAAGCAAAGTGCAGTGTGTTTTGTAATGGAAAAATAATTATGTAAAATGTGTGTGGAAAGTTTAATAATGCCTCGCTAATTTGAAAAATGATGGCGGGCATCAACGGAAAGAATGTGTGGTCGGAGCCGCCAGATTAGCCAATGTAAGTACCCAAAACCATGATTTTGTAGTGAATGTGTAGTCCACTGTATGTTGAGTAATTTCAAAAATTGTAGAATATGCCAATGAGAGTCAAATTCGGGAGGTAGAACCTTTAGATATTAATATTGTGTTGATTTTAGTCAAATTGAGATGTCTTTGTACATCCTGGTGTGGATAAATCGTTACCACTAATGTAGAAATGGCAATTGAGTTAAATAGAAAGTTAACGTAACGAACACGGTTATTGATTATATAAATACGGTTACCTTGTGTCGGAGTAGGGGAAATTTGTCAGTAATAATAATAATAATAATAAATACACATCAGGGAGAATGTTTGTAAGCAAAATATATGCTAATTTGAATAACTGTGTATCCAATCAGTAGTATTACAAGTGATGGGCCAAGCAAAGGAATTTAATATCAGAGTATCTTATGATAATGGAAATAAATATGCAAGGAGATAGGAAATGGAAGTGTTTAATAGTGAATTGAATCGCAGCTTGTTGATTAAGCTTATAAGAGTAATTGGTAGAGATTATCTTATTAATTAAAGGACGGGATCTTCTCACAATGGTCAAGGAAGCCAGGCAGTCTAATCGACGTGTGAAATCTCGTATAGCCAAGGGCATACGGAGAGGTATTATTGCAATCGAGCGTATTTAATGAGGAAACCCTAGCTCTGAGTATTGCTATGAAACGTTCCGGGTTCGAATCCAGTGGTGTATGGGAGGATAACATGGACACCTCAGCGCGACACCTGATATCGACCGAGAACTAGCTATTGTGTGAATAAATTCAGCTCCTAGGAGTGAATTTGGACGGCAGGAGGTTGTGCCCTGACCGTGCTTTGACAAAAAGATGCCGGCTATTCCAAATCGACGTGTGTTTGATGAATCTCGTTTCCTTCATATAAATGTAAATGGACCAGTTGAGGCCAGCTATTAATATCTTAATTATAGGAATAAATGTTTAAACAATTCCATATTCCATCTTGCATTCAGTATGAATTAGGTCACATGTGTTGTGTGGGTCACTAAGACGGCACTATTGTGTTTGAAGCCACGGGCTAATGCTGGGAAAGGAAAGGGACGTGAGTGGAGTAACGAGCAGCTTGTTACCTCCCGTCGCGGGAGCCCATTGTATTCAGGAAGGTCGGGGGGAAGAGACCATATCCTACCCAGGCTTGGAGGATAATGTTTTAAGTGGAGAAACTATGAAACCATGTTTGTTTTAAAAGAATCATTGTAGTAGTGTATGATGAATTTGTGTGGTTTGAGACACATTGATAATTAAGAATCATTCTGATAACTTAAGATTTGGCAAAGTTATGAGATGTTAAGGGCTGCATTTTTATACTGACATTGTCACCTATTTCCGAGGGTGGATACCATATGTTACAAGCCACGCCCACGCAAGGGTAGCATACAATTCCACCCGACACAGCGGTAACGGAATCATTATGAAAGTACACTCATTACGGCATACAGTGGAGCTACAAAAAGGGTAGAATTACAAGTAACAGTGGAGTTGCAAGTAAATCTGATGTGCAACTCATAAATTGGTTAATGCATGGTAAAGCATTTTGGTGGGAAGAGAAATACAGAACATAATTGTACGCATAGTGTGAAGTAAAAATGTGTTGAATAAGTAACTAGATTGTGAAATTAAAGTGGTCGCAATAAGTGACTTAAGATTGTAAGAACAGTTGTGGGTGTATTTTACCAGTGCATCAGCGCACTTGAGAGTGAATTTCATGTTAATCTCATGGTAAATAATTCAATAATCATTTGGATTTGCGAGGATAAAATACGAATAGTAATGGATTGAAGGAAGAAGTTTTGCAATGTTTTTGTGTATTATTGTTGGGATTGTGTTTTAGTTTGTGTGAAGCCATGATTTAAAGCTCAATTAAAGTATTTAGAATAGAGTTGTGTCTTATTATTGTAGAGTTGATACCTTTTAGTCTCAGATCAAAAATATGCAACTGCTCAGTGGGTGAACGGTACACGCTTGAATACTGATGCTAGCTGGAGGCAGAAGCATGTTTTCCATGGAAATTATTCACATGGGTACAGTACGTGTGAAGATGGAGGCATATAACGTAAGCTTTTCACAGGTAGCACCTAACCTGGCTACTGGATCTGTCAGTTCTTCCCCAACCTGTGTTCGAAGTTACTGGAGTGGATTTGACGGGCCCTCTGATGCTAAGAGATGAAAAAAAACTGGGTAATACTGTTCACTTGTGCAGAGTATATAGCTGCACATCTAGAACTAGCAACATCGTTATCTACAGAAGAATTTCTATTAGGTTTGAGGAGATTCATTGCTCGAAAGGGACGTCCCAGAATAATTTATAGAGACAATGGGACAAATTTTGTAGGTGCCAACAACTTGTTGCAAACTATTGATTGGGAAGAGGTTAGCATTGACGCATCCATTAAGAGAACACAGTGGAAATTCAACCCATCCACAGCCGCCTGGTGGGGTGGTTGGTGGGGACGACTGATTCAGATGGTGAAAAACCTTTTGAGGAGAGTATTGGGTGTTGTGTGTTGTGTGACTGTGAGACCACGGTCAATTCAAGGCCCTTAACATATGTGTCTGAAGATACTGAAGGCTTAAGCCCTCTGACACCTGCCATGTTTCTACAGAGTGTAACGGAGCTGGGTGTTCCTGATTTAGATCATCTGAACCAGTCAAACCTAAACAAGAGGTACCAGTACCGACAGCCACTCAGGGAAGAATTAAAGAAAAGATTTAGGGTGGAATACCTTGGTCAGTTGGTCCAACAACGTCCAGGGACAGGACAGCAAAATCTAAAAGTTGGGGATTTAGTTCTACTAGAAAACGAGGAAAAGAAGAGTACATTCTGGCCTATGGGGTGTGTTGTGGATTTATATCCGGGGAAAGACGGTCATCTTAGAGTTGTCAAAGTGAAGACAGCCAGTGCACACTGGGTCAAAATCAAAATCTAGGAGGACATAATTATTTACTTTCATAATTAAAAAATCAAAATGTATTACTTCAACAGCATTCTCATATAATTGCCGCTCACAATTCTGGGATATAAACGGATCTTAGGGTAAATCTGTCGCCACTGTTCGAGCAGTCTGAATTGTAGGGTGAATGTAAGTGGCTGTGGTTAGGTCGTCTTTTTGGTTAGTGTGATGCTTTAGGATGGAACATGCAGCTGAAAGTATGATCTTTGTAACATGTTTCAGTTATTAATGGGCGTAATTGTTACGTACTTTTAGCTATATTTGCATTATATAATATTTAACTATTATTTTAAAAATTATATTTTCACTTAGATTTTTAGTATGTCGCGTCACTCTGCGTCACTTTCTACTTAATGTTAAAATGTAGATAAAGTCTTGTAGTTTACACATGCTATAAGATATTTTGCATCTTTTTGCAACGACTTACTTAGTTATTTTACGTTTTAGAAGATGGCGCGAAACCAGTTCTCACACGTTTGGAACTGTTTGAAGCACTGGGTTTGATGATTATGTCAAAAGTGGAACTTTGTAACTTTGTTAAAAGTAAATTAGGGGTAGAAAATTGTTCTGAAGAGATAACGGAATGCTCTATCCAACTCCTAGTCATAGACAATTTCTTGCATGTGTAGACGTAGCTTAAAATGGTCTTAAATGATGTTTATTATGAAGTTAACAAATTATATATGTTGCTTTAACTTTCAATTCATGATTAAAACCTAAAAATAATTTTGTCCCCCTAGATTTCGATTTTGACCCACTGTGTAGTGGGGAGCTCATTCGGCTAGTACAGCGGATCTTTCCTCTTGAAGCAACCGTGCCTTTTGTAACCACTGGAGACGAAGGAGGGACGACCGCAGAGGCAGAGACGCAATTTACTCTGCAAAAGTCTCTGCATAAGACTTCCCTTAAGATTTTCAAATATGGCAATTGGTAAACCAGATTGAGTTTGTTAGTTCCTTGGAATACGTTTTTTCCCCGTTGTTTTGATTGTTATTGGAGAATGTATGGAGTTGAATTCGAATAGAATTGTGATTGTATTAAGATAAGAAATATGATGAGAAAACAATAGGTAATACAGGGAAGTGATAAATCGGGCTCGGGTAGACTATGTTGACGTTCCAACAGTGGTTGAGTGGTTATCGTGTCGGACTACCAATCTCAAGCTTGCAGGTTCGCTCCTGGCCGTTGTAAGTGGTTTTTGAAAGGCGACAAAAATCACGATATGCATGTCATACGTGGTTGGCATGTCAAAGAACCCATTTGAATTCAGTAGGCCATGTTGGTTGGTTGGTTCTTAAGTTTAGGGGCGGCGACAACGTGGTCATGTAGCCCCGTGTACTTTGGGTGTGTGTAGAATCTGTCTGATAACCGGTGTTAATTGTGATGACTGTAACTGTGTGTATTATCTGTTTTTTAACCTAAGTACTGCAAGTTATAATTTTTCAAATAGTTCCTACTTTTGCCGCCAAGCGCCACCGTCAACGACTACTAGGCCAAGTTCAGAACTTAGCTACTAGACCCCACCGCAGTCAGCTCTTGGCAACGAACATAGAAACCTAAGAGCGTTGTTTACATTCTTAACCTATCCAATTTAGCTTCACACAGGTGCAATTAGTGGAAGGTTCTTCAACTTGCCATAAATCTATGATATGGGACTGCCAGCTTTACTTCCCCTCCGAAGGAAGTAGGCCATGTTCATAAATTGCAAAAGTAATCTCGGGATTTCCCGCCAACACAAAAAGTTCCTCATTTTTCTACTAGAAAGCGCTCCTTGACTTTCATAGGGCTCCAAGGAAAAAAAAGACATGCAAGCTGCCCTCTGGGTGTCAAATAGCAAAGCTTGCACCTGGCACCCGAGGCCATACGATATTATTATTATTACCAAAATATTTAATAAACTTGTAAACGAGGCACTTTGGACTGGTATTAGTGAGGATTGCCAGTATTATCTCATCGCGTTCAATGAAATAATATGCCTTCCCGTGTAATAATCCCCTTAGTAACAGTCACAAACGAGACTGCAATCGGAATTATAACCCAGGCATCCTGCTTCCAAGCATTCCCAAGTCTCTTCATCACAGACTTGGAAATGAGTCCTGGTCGTGGCTTGGCCAAAGTGGCCTAAGTGAATAAACGCTCCTGTCCGGGAAGCCGGAGAATTGGGTTGGAATCCTAGTAATTATTGTTGTTTTAAGGGGCGGAACAGCGAGGTCATCTGACCCTAATCCCGACCGTGGTCTCATTTTTAAGTCGGTTGTTGATTCTTGTAGGGTTTCGCAATATTGTGGTAATGAAACCCCATGTTCTTGGGTGTTTGTTAGATATATTTGATAACCTGTATCATTGTCATGACTGTAGTAGTGTGAGTATTTGTAACTGAGGATTGGATTGGTAAGAAGGCGGGCGTGGGCCTATGTTATGAATAAGGTTCGGATGTTAAGGAAAAGTTATATTTTTTTCCTGAGCTCATTTTACCCGAAATCTGAAAAATAAGTTTGAATGACGGGTCCCTGACCACGTTTAAAGCAATTTGATGTTGCCTATAAATGCATATTTAGGGCCATTTGTGTTGTTTTGGTCATATTTGATCATATTTTAGTGATATAAGGTCATATTTGGTTATAATTTCAGCATTTTTGTTTAAATTTAGGCGTCGTTATCAAGGTACGTCTTATCTGCGTCGAGTTTCAAACACAGATATATTTTTCTTTCTTTTCCCGGAACAGGTAGATGGCAGGTTTAGAAGACTGCATCTCAAGGCTATGATACTGAATGAATGTTGAAAATTTTAATATTTCATAGTTTTTAGGTCATATTTAGCTAGTTTCTAGGGCATATTTACTTCTTTAGGTCTTAAACTTCCGAACGCTAGTTATGAATCATACCGACACCAGGCAATCTAAGATAGAGAAGATCACGGACACTTCTAGGGAAGCTAACATGGGAACCGACCCCATCTTTTCTCATCATTCCCTTACGAAGCTCAGTGTACCCTATTCCAGCCCTCAGACCACACACTTAAATAAGGCGGCTTCCGCGGCGTAGTTGGTAGCATGCTGAGCTTCTATTAGTTATTGTTGTTTTAAGGGGCGGAACTACGAGGTCATCTGCCCCTCTGAGCTTCTATGCCCAAGATCGTTGGTTTAAACCTAACCGAAGCCGTAGGATTTGTTAAGAGTGTTAAATATCACTCAGTATGCCTTCCTTTGGAGGGGAAGTAATTCCGGTGGTCCCATGTCGTGGAAGCTAAAATCTGTAGGTTAGTTTGATAACGCTCTATTAGATCCAACGTTCTCCGCCAGGTGCTGGCTGCGATGGCATGTAGTGGCCAAGTCCACAGCTAGGTATCGTGGACGGTAGCATTCGGTAGCAAAAGTAGGAACTACCTGAAAAATTCGTTGTCTGCAGTCCTACCCGAATCACAGATAACACACACTAATAGAGCCATCACATCACCGGTTATCTGACAAATTCTACACACACCCAAAGTACTTGGGGCTACATGACCACGTTGTCGCAACCCCTTATCTAAAGAACCAACCGACGAAGATTTAAATAACATGGCAGAGCCAGGACTCCCAATACGTATCCCAAGACTACTAGAGGTGGCGATTTTCAAGTTTTACTAAAGAACAACAATGTTATTGATAATAGTATACATTATTATTATTGTTATTATTATTACGGGAGGATGTAACCGATGAGGGGTCAAAATATTAAAATTTTGAAATATGTATTTTTGTATGTAAGGTATTTTTATACATTTTGTAAACATTTCAAGCTCATAACTCAACTGGAAGTATTATTTTTAATAATTAATATCTGATGCTGTTCTTATAATCATTCCTACTGCATTTTTTGCCTCCCGTCCTCCAATGTACAACAGCCTATATCCTTCCATTAGTTTTCTTTCCCCTTTTCCTTTCCATTTCGTTTCACTGAGATCGAGGATGGCTGTATCCTTCTCTATCATGAAGTCCACTAGCTCCTCAGTCTCATCCGACGGGGTTAGGATTAAGATGTTGGCTATCCCTTTTCGGATGTGTTGCGATGCTGGTCACCCATTTCTCACAGCTCCCCCAGTGGAGGACAGGAGGCAAAAAATGGAGTAGGAATGATTATAAGAAAGGATTTCCTAGAGTATGTGGAGGAGGTGAAGAAGATATGTGACAGGGTGATCATAGGAAGGATACAGCTCCAAACTGGGACAAAAGATCTGGTTCAATTATATGCTCCACAAACGGGGAATTAAGAAGAGAACTTAGAAGAAATCCTAGAAGAGGTGGAAAAATATATAGATGATAAGGTAATAATAGTAATGGGCGATTTGAATGCGCAAGTGGGAAGAGACAGACAAGGAAGAGAGGAGATTTTAGGACCATATAGTTATGGCAGTAAGAATCCAGAAGGGGATTTCTTAATGGACTTCTGTCAGCGGAACCAATTCATTATAGGGAATACGTGTTTCTGAAATAAAAATAGTCAGATGATAACGAGGTATGGATGGGGAGATAGTAGAACGAAAACTCTGATAGTCTATGTTTTACTCGAAAAAGGACATCGGAAAGAGCTAATGGATGTCACAGCCATGCCAGAGGAAGCCTTTGGAGGAGACCTTAGGGCAGTGGTAGCAAAATTAAAAGTAGGAAAAGTTATGAGATTACCAGAAAAAGGGAAAGAAAGATTAAGGTCTGGAGACTAAAGGAAAATGAGTTTGCAGAAGAGTTTAAGAAAGAATTGCTAGAACAGATACCGAGGACGGATATTACCAATGTGGAACAAGAATGGGAAAAGTTCAAGAGTGCATTTGTAAACAGTGCAGAGAAAACATGTGGTAGAACATCAGGAAAGGTACGGGAAAAGACGACAAAATGGTGGAATAATAGAGTGAAAGAAAAGGAAAGGGAGGAGAAGAAAACTTGGGAGGAATGGAAAACAAAAAACACTGAAGAAAGTAGAGCAAAATATATATATAGAAGCAAACAGAGATTGCAAGAAAGTAATTGCAGAGGAAAAGAAGAAAAGCTGGGAAGAATTCACTCAGGAAATAAGGGAGGATTTAAATTCTGGAATGAAATTGCTGTTTGTAATTATAAAAAGTAGAAGAAATGAAAAGGTGAACACTGGATTCATGAAAAACAAAGAAGGTGAATTATTGACAAAACCAGTAGAGATAACGGACAGATGGAAAGAATATTTCAGCGAGTTGTTGAATGTGAGACGTCAGACATGCGGAGAAGTTACGCAAACAGCCAAAACGGTTGAGGAAAAAATAGAAGAAGAACCAGAGATTACTATGGCAGAAGTGGAATGGGCAGTTAAAAAGATGAAGAAGGGGAAACCTGTGGGAATCGACGAAGCGGCAATAGAAATTATCAAGGCGGCGGGACCAGTGGGACTGCAGTGGACATACAGACTTCTCGGGAGTGTGTGGTGAGAGAAGAAAGTTCCTGATGACTGGAAAAAGGGAATAATATTGCCAATATTCAAGAAAGGAGACAGGAAGGTGTGTGGTAACTACCGAGGGATCACGAACATCTCGCATGTTGCCAATGTAATGGAAATAATCCTAGAAAAAAAAATTAGCGTAAAGGTAGAAAACCAAATAGAGGAGGAGCAGTTTGGATTTAGAGGGGGCAGGTCAACAGTGGAACCCATTTTCATTCTGAGACAGAACATTGAAAAGAGTTGGGAATGTGGGAAGGATATGGTAATGGTTTTTATTGATCTAGAAAAGGCCTATGATAGCATCCCTAGAACAAAAGTTTGGGAAAGCTTAACAAATAGGGGGATAGGCAAGGAACTGAGAGACATGGTAAAAGGAATGTGCATGGAGTGCTACAATAGTGTGAAGACTAGAGTCGGGACATCGGAATGGTTTAAAATTGTCACTGGACTAAAGTAAGGAAGTGTGTTGTCACCATTATTGTTCTTAATGGTGATGGATGACATTATGAAGGCAGCAATGAAAGACTATAATAGGGCAAAGATGAAGGTAATGTTGTTTGCAGACGATGTTGTTATCTGAGGCGAGGATGAGATGGAGGTACAAGAACAGTTAGACGTAATAAATGAAAAGATTGAGCAATGGGGATTGAAGATAAATGTGGAGAAGAGTAAAACAGTGGTGGTGAGTAGAGGTAAGAAAGAAGGAAAAGGAGTAATCAAAGTAGGAAATAAGGAATTGGAAGTGGTTATACACTTCAAATA
This sequence comes from Meconema thalassinum, assembly GCA_946902985.2. Taxonomy (NCBI): domain Eukaryota; kingdom Metazoa; phylum Arthropoda; class Insecta; order Orthoptera; family Tettigoniidae; genus Meconema; species Meconema thalassinum. Next base: position 436,279,669 of record OX336393.1, on the reverse strand, counting down.
CTCGGAAAGTGAACTGACTGAAAATGGAAGACTAGATTTTGAAATTAGCAGAAGAATAAAACTCGGGAGTGCTTTCTACCAACAGGTACGGGGACTAGTATGCAACAAGGATATACCAATTTAGGCTGAAGAAGTTATGTACAAAGCATATTATGTTCCTATAATGACATATACAGCAGAAATTTGGACAGTGACTAAGAGGGATGAGAGCAACTGAGATGAGATTCCTGAGAAGTATGGTCCAGAAAATGAGGAGAGACAGAGTGAGAAATGATGATATACGGAAAGAACTGGGTGTTCGGAAATTAAATTACAAACTGGAGCAAAACAGATTGAGATGGTTTGGACATTTAAAACGGATGAATGAAGTAAGGCTACCAAGACGAGCACTGGAACGACGGATGACAGGGAAGAGAGGACGAGGAAGACCAATAATGCGATGGATGGAATCGGTGAAGAATAGCATTAGTAAACGGAACCTGGATTGGAACACCGTGTCGGAAGAGCAATGGAGGAAGGACAGAACAAAGTGGAGAGGAACTATATTTTCCCCCACCCAGTGTCAGCTGGAAAAGGGGAAATGAAGAAGATGATGATGATGATGATGATGAACATCTGATGCTGTATGTCTAGAGCCACGTGCTATTTTTTCTCTCTCAACAATCTTTCATTTATTATATTGTATTCACTGGTCATAAACTCCACTTAGTTTATGGGACATCTCCAAAAATTGGTTCTCTTTGGAATATGATGTGCAGTTCTGCCACTAGGTACCGTTATGTTTTATTTTGGAAACGGGTTGGAACCAAGCTGAAGAGATTATTGAAGAAAGGAAAATCAAAATATATCATGGTCATCAGGGGCGGCCGGTGATATTGGACTCAAGGACGCCGCCCTCCCACCCTCCTCCCTCCTCATCAACCATGATGTTCTCTCTCCTCGCAACTAATGTTTTGCTATCGTGACAAAATGTGTGTAGTTCCTCTCCTTGTCGGTAGAGCGCACCGGATGCTCGTGAGGACTCATCAAAAATCGCCCGCTTTGTTATTTACGTTGTAATGGCAACGAATACTTTCAATTATCCCCTGTCCATCCTCTCGCGCGCTACGTCACGAAGTGTGTGGACTCAGTCATCTTGAGTCTGATGCAGCCACTGCCTGCCCATTCAACGATTACGGTATTGGTTTATGCGTACCACGGCCGTCTGCGTACAACCTCGTTTCCAAATATTGGCGCTAGGAAGCAGCACCAAGTCACTATGGCAGACATAAGTTTTGTATTGATGTTAATGGCGAAGTTGGAATGTATTCTGAATGATTTTATTATGCAGTACTGCTGCGTGCCCTTTTGTAAATCACAACTGGGCAAGTTAGAATACCGGGGAATTTCATGAGATACAATCGGACAATTCATTGCGTGAGTAGTGGTTACGTGGCATTTCCAGAGATGGTGACAAGAGAGGACGCAAATGGTTACCTTCTGATCGCTCTGTTCCTTGTAGTATTCATTTTTTCCTGAGAGTTTCAGATCACATACATTATAATCAAATTGGTTACAACTAGTGGGATGTGGGTTGGCGGCTATGGAACCCCAGCTGAGTTTCCTTGAGCTGAACTCCTCTCATATCTTTCATGTCAACTCTTACCCCCAACGTTATTAGGGTATCGGAGGCCTTAATTGGCTCTTGTCTTTTTCTTTCCTGATGCCCTAATTTTTGTAGGATCAGACCTCATTTTGCCCTTTTTCTGCCTTCTCTAAGAGGCCCTACAGAAGATAGGGTGTGTGTTGTCCCACCAGGCACGGTGCACCTTAGATATCGATACACCCTCAATGATGGAGATAATTGTTGTTTAAAGGGGTGAAATATCTAGGTCATCTACCCTTAGTGGTTTAGGTGATGGAGAGAAATTATAATGAAATGAAATCTACAGCTAGGCTTTAGAAATTACTGACTAACAACTAACTTATGTACTGGAAGAAGAAAACGACATTTATAAAAGAAAGAAACGAATTAGGGAAATAAATGACGGAAAAGAAATGCCCTCCATCTTCGAAGGGCAGATAACCTTGCTGTTCATCCCCTTATAACAAGAATCAATTTTCGAAGAATGAGTATTGAGGTACCTGGAAACTACTAGAGCCATTAAAGGCTGGTAGAAAAGGGAAAGGGGGAGAGGGTCCACCCCAAAGTCAATGCAAAAAGGGGAAAATAGATCTCGCTCTGGAACACATCACGGTCGCCAACTCCCGAGCTCAAAAGCTGAGCTCTTGAAGGTGTAGCCCTATCCAGGGTGCACCTCGTGTGGTGGAGCTTCACACACCCTGCCTCCTTTAAGGCCTTGTGTAGAAGACATTGGATGTTATGAAACTAAAAGAAGAGGACTGACCCCTCGAAGAATGAGGGTATCAGGATAGATGATATGAGGGTCAATTACGGCAGGAAAATGAATGACTCCCTAGACTTTGGATGCTCTAATGCTATCCGGGTTGGAAGAGAACAAGAGTCGACTAATGGAGGTCGACAGGTAGATGACATAGAAGATCCCAGCATATGTGGAAATAATATCCGCCTCTGCTGGGGTCCAATTGTCTCCAACCCAAGTTCCACTAGGCCTAGTTGTGAACCCTTGTGGTGGGGATACACCCTCAAGGGCTCATGGCTAGTGAGGTTGGGAATTTGCGACCCTGATGGAGTCCTGAGCTGATTCCGGTATTCTTCTTTTTCCAATGACTGGGAGCAAATATTTTAATACCTTTGTTACTTCTTAAAAACAAAAGTGCCTAGTCCAAACGAAATAATAAATCAAGCTTCAAAAACATGTGAGAAGAAAAAACAAAATTCATGTATGAAATCATCTGTCAGTTACTGGAAAAGCATCACAAAAAGCGGTTTACATCTTAAAAGGTTGAGTCGCCCCTCGGTAAAATTCACGAGCCGCCACTGATGGTCATCATCATATTCGGGTTGGCGGTGTAATAGCTAACCAACTTCATGTATCCAGTGTTCATGACAATCATATGAAATTGCCGTAATAAATTCATTACATATTCCAGAATGTAGGAGGTTAGTGACTCCCACAAGGTGATAGACCGGATATTACAGTCGTAAATTCTCCTGCATGTCAGCACTAATAATTACTATTGTCTTCCCACTTCTCCACTAAATCATGAACGGCCTTAACGCATTCTAGGAGGCCACGTAAGACACTATTAACTAAGTGTATTCAGAGCAGATATTTGGATAGGAAATATCTTACCGTAACTCCATCTTACAGAGATTTATTGCCAAGGTAACTGCCAAAAGTTGTAACTCAGATCTCTCCTTTCGAATAGGATCTCATTGAAACTGCGATATTTCAAACCCGGCCGAAGCCGTAGGATTTTTTAACAGCGTTAAAAATCCCTCACTATGCCTTCCTTCGGAGGGGAATTAAAGACGGCGGTCCCATGTCATAGATTTATGGCATGTTAAAGAACCTTCCACTAATTACACCTGTGTGAAGCTAAATTGGATAGGTTAAGAATGTAAACAACGCTCTTAGGTTTCTACGTTCGTTGCCAAGAGGCGACTGTGGTGGCGTCTAGTAGTTAATTACTGAACTTGGCCTAGTAGTCGTTGACGGTGTCGCTTGGCGGCAAAAGTAGGAACTATTTGAAAAATTCTAAGTTGCAGTCTGTGCTTAAATTAAGAAACAGATAACACACACTAATACAGTCATCACAATTAACACCGGTTATCAGACAGATTCTACACACACCCAAAGTACACGGGGCTACATGACCGCGTTGTCGCAGCCCCCAAACTTAAGAACCAACCAACCAAACTGCGATATTGAATCTTGAACGAATCCTTAGCGCTATGAAGTAAATGTTATTGATGTGTACGTAACATCTTTCCACTCGGTTGCTGGATATTTTTGTGGGAGTGATTTTGAAAAATGGGACGGAATTGGATCGTAACGATCGAGGTGGCACCAGTTGGTACACTTCCGTTCGATTGGCACAGTTTCGTTCCATCGAACAGAAGTGTGCTCGAACGGAAGTGTGCTAGTTGGCAGTGGTGGATCGAACGGAAGTGTAAGACGCACTGCCAACTCAATCGATCATTCCAGCTGGCAGTGGTAAGATCCAGCTGGCAGTGGTCAGAGAAACAATGAGCGCGCGGTGTCGCAAATTCATACCATGACGTACTCTCGGCCATGTGGAATTTATATGACATACTGAACGGTAAACGCTCATGCGAACTCTGGTGTTAAGTGATTGAAACAAAGCACATGGTACATGTTCGAAGTCTTCGTATCAGTATTTAAATGGTAAAATTCCCTAATATCAAACATTGTAAGTAGTCGGCATTGCCGGTATTATGTTTCTGCACAATGGCTATTCAATAATATTAACCCACATAACGGTAATCGTTGTGGTTATACGAGAATTGAGCAAGCCTTCATGAACTATTGCTGAATACATTCTTTTTACTCACATGAGGGCTGATTCATAAGGCATTTTAAACTCAATTTCACGCAGGAACATTATCGAAACAAGCAAAATATAAATGAAATTTAATTCCGTATTGCGGCTTCGGTGGCGTAGTTGGTAGCATGCTGAACTGCTGTGACCAAGATAGTGGGTTCAAACCCGGCCGAAGTCGTCGGATTTTTAAGAGCGTTAAAAATCCTTCAGTATGCCTTCCTTCGAAGGGGAAGTTAAGCCGGCGGTCCCATGTCATAGATTTATGGCATGTAAAAGATCCTTTCACAGACTAAACTTGTGTAAAGCAAAATTGTTAGGTTAGAATTCGTCAGAACGCTCTATCAATGTACCAACGTTCACCACTAGGTATCATTGATATCTGGTGGCGAAAGTTGGAACTACTTGAAATTGAGCGGAACTTGTAGCTCTCCCTTTAGGGTCTCCGCTGGAAGCAGCTACAGACTCAGGCGAGCCGAACATGTCCTCGGAAACTCCCGGCACTAAAAGCCATAGGATAAATAAATAAATAAATAAATAAATAAATAAAAATTAAAAAATCCGTAATGCAGTATTATTGGAACGTGCGTAGTCGAAATAGCCGTTGGGTTAGCGCCTATGACTGTGATTCTAGAGAACTCGGGTTCGAATCCCGGACAGGGTAGATATTTTTGCTACCAGATTATCATTTTAAACGATATTTATCATATCAATATGACTCATTTTAACAGAATCCATATGAAAATACGTGTTGGTCTGTGAATCAAGAGGTCCTGCTTATAAGGAATTTAAGGTTATGAGCGGTGTCGCTTCTATTAATAAAGTTGATCCATATCGTATTCTTTATTTAGGCTAGTGCTGGTGGAAGCTACAAATCATCTAATAAAATGAGTTCCGTATTTTAAACTACAATATCTGTAAAACACTCCCTATTACAATAGATTAATATTTGTCCCAATAATAGTATAAAATACCGGTGTATCAACAATTTCACGTGAGGTTTCTTCTATGTCAGATGTTACACATCAAATGCGACTACTGTAAGGCTCATAACTTATTTTTTAATCTCTTAATGGCGTCCACCTTGTGGTGTAGTGGCCAGCATAATTAGCTCTCACTGTGAAATTCCGGATCCGAATGCCGACCCTGACAAGGAATGTATTCCTTTGCAGAAAAATGTTTTTCTTACGTAATCTTGGGATAAACAAGTAGTTCCGTGAAGAACTAGCCTATTTTCATATATCCTACTAATATCAATTGTCTCTATCATCATACAAATTGTCAGTTTGATTGCTGCAATAGGTTCGTAGATATTGAGATCCGTCTAAATATTTTGGAAGGTCACCATGTTGGATTTTTATATTATAGGCCTTAGATTTATGTACTACTAGCTGAAGTACCCGTGCTTCGCTACGCGTCATAAATAAATTAAAATGTGAAGGTGACAGTTAAAACAGGGGATAGGCGAGGTGCTGCGCAGAGGGAGATTAAGGATGGAACATTTTGTCCAACTACACCGCTCGGCGTTGACCGTGTTTTATAGCACAAATTTAGGTTTTACTCGCTAACAGTTGCAGATACCTTTCGGATAGAAAATGTAATTTTAAACCTCGCATATGCCATCAAAAGTTTGCTATTTCTTAGCGTTCTCTTTTTATTTGAAATGGAAATAAGAAAGTTTGAAACCAAAGGGTGTAGTGACGTCACTAAAATGGTCGCCATTTTAAATAGTGCAAAGTATTGAAATCAAAAGTAACCTATATGTTAACCAGGTAAATCAGCTACTTCCATGTAAAATTCACGTAAATCGGACCAGTGGTACTTGCGAGATTGAGTAATACACAGACACACACCATCTCAATTTTAGCCTCGCATCGCTCGCGTCATAGTCGTATCATATTGTTTTTCAATGAAATGCAGGTTTAACCCCGTTAACACCCCTTTAGAACCTGAATACCCAAAAATCCCTCCTTAGTAGACGTTTTCGACACACAACAAACAAACATATCCCCAAAATATCATTCTTCTAACTTTAATAGTTTTGGTTGGTCGATGAGAGCAAACATCCAAAAATCCTTCCTTAGTGGACGTTTTTCTTCCAGAAGTTCACCCCTCCCCATATGCTCCTTAAATTGCATTGATGAAAACACGGTCGAACACCTATTTATTTTATTTATTCATTTGTTTATTTATTTTTAAGCTGATAGATTTCCTCCGAGTTTCAGACTCCTCCCTATGTCGTTTAAGAGATACACGCTCAGTTAGGAATCTTTCAACCCCCACTTTTCATCCCTTTCACCTCATAATATACACTACATCGAAAAACCATTAGACATGCGTCAGCTTATTTTTAATGATTAGTATATGTGCCAAGTATCACATCCCCAAATGAAACCACTCGTGAGATATTGTTATTCAATGGAAAGCACGTTTACCCCCTTAACACTTCTTTAGAACCTGAATATCCAAAACTCTTTCCTTAGTGGACGTTTTCGACATACAACGAACATATCCCCAAAATTTCATGTTTCTAACTTCAATAATTTTGGCTGGGCGATGATGAGTGAGTGAGTCAGTCAGGACATTTTCTTTCATTTATTTTTGATAATTTCACCCCTCCCCATGAACCCCTTAAATTAGATTTATGAAACAAACGGTCAAACACTTATTTACTTATTTAAATCTGTTTTCCCCCTGAGTTTGATGAGTGAGTAAGTGAGTCAATCAGTTAGGACACTTTCTTTCCTGTTTTTTTTTCCCCCCAGAATTTCACCCCTCTCCAAGGGCCCCTTAAATTGGATTTATGAAAAAACGTTCGAACACATATTTACTTATATTTTAAGCTGTTTTTTCCCACCGAATTTCAAACTTCACGCCTATGTCGTTTCAGAGATACACGCTCCGTCAAGAATCCCTCAACCCCCAATTTTCACCCCTTTCACCTCATAATATACAGCACATCGATAAACCCTTAGACATATGTCTGATTATTTTTAATGATTAGTTTATATACCGAATATCACATCCCCAAACAAACAACTCATGAGATATCGTTATTCAATGAAATGCACGTTTACCCCCTTGACACATCTCTAAAACCCGAATAAACAAAAATCATTCCTTAGTTAACGTTTCCGACATACAGCGAACCTTTTCCCAAAATTTCATGTTTCCAACTTTAATAGTTTTCGCTGGGCGTGATGAGTGAGTGAGTCAGACAGGACATTTTATTTCACTTATTTTACCAGAATTTCACCCCTCCCCATGGGCCCCTTAAATTGGATTGATTAAAAAACGCTTGAACACCTATTAACTTATTTCTTAAGCTGTCTTTTTCCCCTGAGTCAGTCGGTTAGGACACTTTCTCTCCTTTTTTTCCCCAGAATTTCACCCCGCCCCATTGGCCCCTTAAATTAATTAATGAAAAAACAGTCGAAAACCGATTTACTTACTTTTTAAGCAGATTTTTTTTCGCTGAGTTTCAAATTTCTCGCCTATGTCGTTTAAGAGATAGGCCTACACGCTCCATTAGGAATCCTTCAACCCCCACTTTTCAGCCCTTTCACCTCATAATAATACACCACATCGAAAAACGCTTAGACACATGTCTGCGTATTTTTAATGATTAGTTTATATGCCGAGTATCACATCCACAAATGAAACCAATCGTGAGATATTGATATTCAATGAAATGCAGGTTTAACCCCCTTAAGACCCCTTTAGAACCCGAATATCCAAAAAACCTCCCTTAGTTGACGGTTTTGACATACAACGAACATATCCCCGAAATGTCATGTTTCCAACTTCAATATTTTTGGCTGGGCGATGATGAGTGAGTGAATGAGTTAGGACATTTCCTTTCATTTTTTTTTCTTCAGAATTTCACCCCTCCCGATGAACCCCTTCAATTTGATTGAAAAACAAACTGTCGAAAAGCTATTTACTTACTTTAAAGCAGTTTTTTCCCGTGAGTTTGATGAGTGAGTCAGTCAGTCAATCAGTTAGGACACTTTCTTTCCTGTCTCTCCCCCCGAATTTCACCCCTCCCCATGGGCCCCTTAAATTGGATTTATGGAAAAGCGGTCAAACACATATTTACTTATTTTTATGATGATTTTTTTTCCGCTGAGTTTCCAACTCCTCGCCTATGTCGTTTAAGAGATACACGCTCCGTTAGGAATCTTTCAATCCCCAATTTTCACCCCTTTAACCTCATAAACACATCGAAAAACCCTCAGACACGTGTCTTGTTACTTTTTAATGATAAGTTTATATGCCGTGTATCACATCCCCCAATGAAACCAATCGGGAGATATAGTTATTCAATGAAATGCAGGTTTAACCCCCTTAAGACCCATTTAGAACCTGAATATCCGAAAATCCTCCCTTAGTAGACGGTTTTGACATACAATGAACATATCCCCAAACTGTCATGTTTCTAACTTCAATAATTTTGGCTAGGCGATGATGAGTGAGTGAGTAAGTGAGTGAGTCTGGACATTTTCTTTCAATTTTCTTTTTTCAGAATTTCACCACTCCCCATGAACCCCTTAAATTTGATTTATGAAAAAAAAAACTGTCGAAAAGCTATTTACTTACTTTAAAGCAGTTTTCCCCCCTGAGTTTGATGAGTGAGCCAGTCAGTCAATCAGTTAGGACACTTTCTTTCCTGTCCCCCCCCCCCCCAGAATTTCATCTCTCCCCATGGGCCCCTTAAATTGGATTTATGAAAAAACTGTCAAACACATATTTACTTCTTTTTTATGTTGATTTTTACGCTGTGTTTCAAACTCCTCGCCTATGTCATTTAAGAGACACACGCTCCGTTAAGAATCTTTTAATCCCCACTTTTCACCCCTTTCACCTCATAATATACACCACATCGAAAAACCCTCGGACACATGTCTTCTTATTTTTAATGATGAGTTTATATGCCGAGTATCACATCCCCCCATGAAACCAATCGGGAGATATTGCTATTCAATTAAATGCAGGTCTACCCCCTTAACACCCCTTTAGAACCTGAATAGCCAAAATTTCTCTCTTAGTGGGCATTTGCGGCCCTTGAGGAAGCTGCATACCAGATTTCATTCCAATCCGTTTGGTGGTTTCTGAGATTTCGTGATGAATAAATGAATGAGTGAGTGAGTGAGTGAGTGGTATTTGAAAAATATATAGTAGAAAGAAGATAGTGTCAAGTCTTTGTTATGCTAAACTCGGTTGACAGTGCTGTGTGAGCAGTTGAGTAACTAACGGGATTTCAAGTAAAGATCCTCATTTTCTATACCGGTAGTGCTGAGCGCAATTGGCATCAAGTCGGCCGTGTCTCGACTTGAGCTATGTTGCCATGGAAACTATCTGCCTTGCCATTCCTTCATGAGTATATTTTATGATTTGATTAGCTTGTTTTTGAGTGAAAAAGGGCCGAAATCAGAAGAATGAGAAAGACTATCGAAAATTCATGTAGCCAGCGGTTCCTTCTGGGTCCTAAACTATGTGTATGCAAAATATGGTTGAGATTGGTGGAACGGTGTAGATTTGTATACGGAACCAACATATATACATACATACATACATACATACATACATACATACAGACTTTCACTTTTATATATTAGACTAGATTACATGAAGATTATTGTGTAGGTGTTTTATTCCAACTTCAATCGCAGCGGGATTTTAAAATTTCGCTCAGCCGCCATCTTGTGGTTATGAAAATAATTTCTATGAATTAGATGCCAGTCGATTAATATTTGCATAAGCATATACCGTATCAAGTTTCACTGCGCTCGGATGGTTAAAACGCAAGAAACGTCCAATTGAATATTAAAATTTCGCGACGCCGCCATGTTGGAATTGTGCTCGACAGGTTATTGAACGTCCCATAGTTGAACTTATAGCCTATATTGCTTTGCTTAAAGCCTCTATACACTGACAAATTTTCAGTTTGATTGATGTAGTAGATTAAAAGATATTGAGAACCGTCTAAATATTTCGGATGGTTGCCATGTTGGATTTTAATATATGTAGGCCATAGAGTTATGTACTCATAGATGATGATTATTGTGTACGTTCATTATGCAAATGTTGATTTCGATCGCATGATTAGAACACAAGAAATAAAAACGTTATTCTCGAAATTCGCACAGCCGCCATCTTGAGGTTATATAAACAATTGAACTAAATTAGATACTACATTACAATGTTTATATACATTTGCTGTACCAAATTTCATTGCATTTGGATCATTAAATCGCGAGAAAAGTCAATTTAAATATTTCAAATTCGCTTGGCCGCCATGTTTGTTTTGTAGTTAACCGGTTTTTGAAAGTCTCTTAGATGACCATCCAGTACTGCCCTTTATCTCCGTACAAAATTTCATGGTGATACCGTTAACAGTTTAAGAGATATAGAATGCCGGTGAAATATTTTGCACAACCGCCATCATGAGGTTATGTAAACAATTGAACGAAATTAGATGTCGGTGCATTACAATGTGTATATACCAACGAGCTTAAACATTACTATAGAGAGGCAGGAGCGCCGCAAGACTGAAGCTACTTGAAACTGTGTCCGCCATTTTCTCTGTAGTCAAGAGGAAGTGGGAGGAGTTATGCCATATATTGAAGTATCAGAGCAGGGCATGTTGGAACATTAATAAGAAACATATTTACGACAAATTATGAAGTCCAATCACTTCTTAAACATTCAGAATAGTTTCAAGTTACAACAATAGTGCTGTAGGCTATTTACACTGCACAATTGTAATTACTGTCCCTTAAATAGAATCGGCTTTGTTAAAACTTGCCTCACTTGCCGTCGAGAGGACTTTTCTCTGAGTGCATGATATACTCTGCAAGTGAAGTAATACTTCAATATATGCCTTATCAGCTTCACATAATGCGATTCTTCACATGGTTCTACTGTAGTGAATAGGTGTTCAAAGGAAGAGAACAAACAACAGTTTAACCTTGTAAATACCTTGGTCTCTAGTTTGAGCAAGATATTTTTGCAGTTTTTGTCCAAGATATGAGCATTACTCCTGAAAACACATTCTGCTGTCTTACACAAGTATTTCAGGTCAGCGGATGGATTATACAATGAGTTGCCCACATCTTTGCATTTTATGAGACCACACTTTGCGTCATTACTCATTGTCAGTAGAACATCTAAGCATTCCACACATTTGATTTCCTTCGACACATTTCTTACAACACTACCTGCAACATATTCTACCACTTGATCACTGAAAGTGGAAAGGGTTTCAAAACACTCTACATAGTCAAGTTCACTTAGGCCTACATCAACATTAATTACAATAGGCTGCATAATGGGAGGACTTAGTATTAGATTATGATCTGTCTTCACATTAGCTTTAGGGGAAGGATCAATTTGAGCAATTAAGCATTTCCTGTATGCAGCTTTGAATTCTAAGGCATTGGGATTGTTTCTGTTTCCACCCGTACTTCTCAAACAAGAAAAGAACAATTCTAAATGGTCTTGACTTAACTTACGAGTAAGCATACATTTTAGAATTGAACCTGATTCCCAAACATAAGTTTCTGCAAGGCCCTTAACACTCAAAAGGTCCAAGATCAATCCACTAACAGCAATTCTTTTAGAAGAGTTGTGTAAGGATGTGCCATCAGTAAGTTTGAGATCTTTTAAATAGTCTATACATTTATCTATATTCTGACATGTCACAGCTTTATTTGACCTCCTAATAGGTGATTTCGTCCCTTTGCCCATTGGATGGCATGAATTCAGCAAATCTAGAGCTAAATCTATGACCTTAACAAAATTGATTGTGCTCTCACAATCTTTGAATTGTTCAAGTTTCAGATCCAGGCAGAATTGCATAGCATTGGCTACAGAATTACTTAGAGTTTCTGCGGCTAAAGATACCTTCACTTTCTGTCTTTCCCATTCAATATGTCTTCTCTTTAACTTATTTCCTGCATGAAGCCCCTCTGATTCTTGTAGCTCAACAAGTTTCTCAAAATATTCCCATTTAATTTTATCGCTGCCACGAACAAGCACTCTCTTTTCTGCTAACAAATTCCTGGTCAGCTTAATTAGGTGCACAGCATCCAGTAAAGAATATACTTTAAGTTGAGGATCTGCAGGATGGGGAAACCAACTCTGAGGGTTCTGCACAGCAAATTTCACACCTAACTTTTGCAAAACAGTCCTGTTTGTAGCAGTTCCATCACAGATAGTAGCAACAATCTTAATACCAGTCTCATGTAACTTTCTCAAATATTGGTTCACCAAATTATATTTTACTTCTGATGACAGGCCATTTATTAAACAGTAGCCCACCGGTATTTTCCAGTTCCTATTCAGGGCTGTCACCATAAACGCAAGTGCCTCCTTAGCAACATCACAGTCTTCACTATTTAGATCCCCTTGCCCTAAATCAACATAACCACAGATCTGTTTCCCATCCCAAATGATGTCTTTCTTATTGGCCATCTCATCGAACATGAGAGCACCTAGAATTGAGCTAGAACTATTTTTGAAATCTTCACCAATTTTTACAAAACTTTCTTCTGTAAAACCTGGACTTCCATCTATTGAGGTGGCCCAGTGACGAAGAGTCCTTGGATGTGGCAATTTAAAGAACTTCCTCAAATATCTGTATGCCTGAGCTGAATAGAAGTGAACTGTCAAAGCAAACTTCTTAACTGTGTCACTATATTCATGAACTTTCACTTTTCCATTAAGATCTATGAGCTCTTTAACCACACCCTGAAAACAGCCCTGAAGAAGATTGTTGCCAGACGAACAAAGTCTTTTCGTAAGCCCTGAAATTATTTGTTGCTGATTGTTCACTTTCAGATTCTGTCTTCTTGCTCTCTGTGAAGTAATTTTCAATTTCTTCCTCAGTGCTTTAATCCTCTCTGTGGTGGTGTCCTGCAACTTCTTCGTTTTTTGAGGGCTTGGAAGGCTATAACTATGTTCATGGCTAACAACCTCAGCAGCATCTGTAAAATATAAATAAATATCCGATATGTAAGTTAGCCTAAATAAAATTATTCGTATACAAAATGTTGACTACTGTCGACCAAAATATTATGTGCACTCGAGTTTGAAGGTTGTTTGTGAAGTAACCAATAGACCTTCATAAAATCCAATGACATCATCATTTTCGTCGTTCGATTTTACGTTAGTTCATGTAGGTTTGGAATTTTTAATTTATATTTTAATATTTTTTGTCGCAGTTGAAACACAAAACGTGCCCGTTTTTAAGCGTGTTTCAACCATGCGTCATATTTAAGAATTATTATCTCACAAACCCGTCATCAGATCGAATCCAAATTTCAACACAATATACATTGGAATATTGTATAACCGGTTTATTAATTTCAAAATTTTGTGTGTTCAAGAACGAATGTTGTTATTATTTTTGTAAGGTAACTCTTTCTCGGCTCGGGGTCGTTGGAAAATGTAGTTCTTGGTTGCGTTGTAATCCTTATACATCAAAAAGTTATGCTGTATGACTGTGAAATAGGTAAATTAATTCACTTATTTTATATCGGTTTGTATTTGTACGGAGAATTAAGACATGGTTCACCAGCTAGCCGCTCCGGGAAATGCTGTACAGCGTTGCTGATGTGGAGCCCATCACTTCCGAGCGAGACGCGCCATGACGTGTGATCTAGCCCATCTTGGCAATGATATAGCTACTGCTTTCACCGGAGCGGCTAACCATGTCTTAATTCTCCGTACAAATACAAACCGATATAAAATAAGTGAATTAATTTACGTATTTCACAATTATACAGCATACCGTTTTGATGTATAAGGATTACAACGCGACCAAGAACTACATTTTCAATCCATCCCGAGCCGAGGAAAAGTTACCTTACAAAAATGATGACAACTTTGTTTCTTGGACACACAAAATTTTAAAATTAATAAACCTGTTATACAACATTCCAATGTATATTGTGTTAAAATTTGGATTCGATCTGATGACGGGTTTGTGAGATAATAATTCTTAAATGTGACGCATGGTTGAAAAACGCTTAAAAACCGGCACTTCTTGTGTTCCAACTGTGATAAAAAATATTAAAATATAAATTAAAAATTCCAAACCTACATGATCTAACGTAAAATAGAACGACGAAAATGATGATGTTATTGGATTTGATAAAGGTCTATCGGTTACTTCACAAACAAACTTCAAACTCGAGTACACATAACAGTTTGGTCGACAGTAGTAGCCGTGCCACGTAATCTACTTACATTTATTTGATACAACCTCTATATTTCCAGCGTTACAAGTTTCATCAAATGAGCGTTTTCGTGGTGGATGTCTCTCAACGTGTTTCCTTTGCAAGTGTACTGGGAAGGAGAATATACTTGGGACGGCACTAGCCAACAGACGTCTCTGAGTGTTCACTTTATAAATGTACTTTTCAAGAAAGTGGGTAGAACATATACGACTAGCCTGAGTTGGATACCAATTATCCCTCCTCATAGCAGTTACCCATCTTTTTGTCAAATCCGTATTTTTCAACGGGAATCTGGAACAGAAACAATTCCTTCTGTTACGGAACCAGTACAAATATATATCGCATACCGTATAGGCCTGTATCAGACATTAATAGAAAGCAATGGAGACCAGATGTTCTGGAAAATTGATAGTAACATCCTTACTGTATCCGTGCAGTGAAGTATATTAGTAGCACAATTAGGCTATACTTACGTAAAATAGGATATATCCGTTGTTTTATTGCTTCCATTAGTACAGCCGTACGCTGAACATACAGCAGGCATCGCTGAGGAAATTAATATGCGGTAGATTTCAACCTAGTAACACAAACGACAATAGAAATCACAATTCACTAAACTCTTCCCTCGCAATCAGCTGACTGAATGTTTTGACTCGATGACTCCAGAAAACATGGCGGACGTTCTTACCAATATCTTCCGCTAAGAGCGCTGTGAACGGTGCCTTAGCCTCTCTATAGTATCTTTAAAGCTCGTTGGTATATACATACACTGTACCAAGTTTCATTGCGTTTGGTTGGTTAAGTCGTGAGAAACGTCTATTTAAAAGTCGCAAATTCGCTTGGCCGCCATGTTGGTTTTGTAATTTTGTAGTTTTGTAGTTTTTCAAGAGCCACATAGGTGAACTTCTAGTAGTTCCCTTTAATACCGTACAAAATTCCAGGGTGATATCGATAATAATTTCGGAGATATTGAATGCTGGTGAAATAATTTGCACAGCCGCCATGTTGGATTGATGAGGCGTAACAAAATTTGAAGGCCACGTTCGGGATTGCCTGGAATAGTGCTATGAACTTACCGAGTTTCATTGAAATCGCTCCAGCCGTTTAGAATTCATTAAAGGGGGGACACAGAAAATTCCTCACACACACACACACACACACCATCACACACGCACACACAGACAGACACACGGACGAAAGGTGATCTCATAAGCCTATTTCTTCATAAATGAAAAAAGGCTAAAATATGAAACCCAAAAATAAGATTTTACACTTGCATTGGAAAATGTACGATTTTCATATCTTATTGCATATTGGTTGGTTTGTTGGTTGGTTCCTCTATATAGGGGCTGCGACACCTATTCCAATCGCAGATGCATCAGTCTCTAGAATAAAATTCCGGGAATAGTCTGGATATTCTAACTGAATCGAATCAACCAGCATCTGTTTAGCTTTCCTGAAAGCTGTCTCGCACTCGTCATTCCAAGCCCATCTGCAATTCTTCTTCAGTAAACCTTGCAGTGTTGCGCCAGTCTCAGAATACCTCTCACAATGAGCAGCAAAGAATTGGAGAATTCCTAGGAATTGTCTCACGTGTTTCAAGTGCTTCAATCTCAGTGGTGAAATAATGAGATTCATGCGCTCTCAACTTGCGATTGTCTACAGTCATCACAATTAACTCCGGTTATCAGACAGATTCTACACACGCCCAAAGTACACCGGCCAACATGACCGCGTAATATTCTTTCTGTTTGTGTTCAACTCGTCCTTGACCTCGATCATACCATCGACGATCGTCTTGACGTTGTTGTTGACTGCGTTCGCTGCACCTCTCATCAGTATGAGTCCTATATTCATGGTAGCCATGTCCTTCTTGACGTTATCCATGAATCCCTCGACGGGAGTTAAACGAGTTCCGAATTCTTCTCGAGTGTGCTCCAAGTCGGCCCTCATATCGATCTGGATTCTGTTAATCGTTGTCTGGATCTGAGCGGTGTGCTCCTCTAATCGGGTCTGCACGTCCTCCCTAGCTCTATTCATCTGATCGGTTAAACTGTCTATAAGCTGGTTAGCTTCCTGATGGTGTCGTATAACATCAACTCTAACAGCCGCTAAACCTGCCGTAAGATCATTCCTAGCCTCTATCCTATGAGCGTCAATGTCGGCCCTGACCTGCGTTAGATCAGCCCTAACATTATTGATTTCATCTCTGACTTGGTCCACATGACCACTTACATTGTTAATTGACTGGGTGTTAACTTCTAAGTCCTGTCTCACATTGTTAATTGACTGGGTGTTAACTTCTAAATCACCCCGGACATTATTAACAGCTTGGATATTCTCACCTAAGTCAGCAGTAATCTGCTGGAGATTGGCATTGACACCTGCCATCATCTCCCCAAACACACGACGAATTGTTTCCTCATCCATGACAAGAAAATTATTTGAGGAAGAGAGGGATCAATCTCTAATGGAACTTACAGCTATGATTAGTTACTTGGTGGTATAAAGCTTGTTTCATTTAAATAAATATCACGAGTACAGCTGGAGTATGCAAACTAAGTGCTTCTACATTTACAAAGACAACGGCGAGCAAAGCAAAGTATTACATTTACTCAGGATGAGGCATCATCAAAGAAAATCCTATCCATCATTTATCTAACACAAAAGCCTCACCCCATGGACATGTATCAAACATGAATGCCATGCGGTTAATTGATCTGCAGTACGACTTTCTAAGTTCGTCCCAGTCCGGTCAATTTACCATTAATCAACATTAAGATCCTCTTAAATAACATGGAACTGACGATCACCACGTTAACGGCGGCACATGAGTTGGGCGCCATTAAAAAAGATAGTATATGAGCCCGTCAGAGGAGCTGCCAGGATAGCCAACAACCGCAATGACTTCCCTAACATCTCATCCGTCGGACCTAACTGCCGTGAGGATCAGGTGAACTTCCAAATAGGCCAAAGCGGCACGAGAAACTGTAGTCCACGGGGATCGTGGTACATGGTGACGAAGGTCATAGACTGCCTAAGGAAAGGTTCACCTTAAAAACTAGACTGAGAAAAGAAACATCCAGACTTATGTAAAACACCGTGAAAATTTATTGTAAATTTTACAAACCCCTATCCTAGTTCGGAGGGTTTCCATCGGCTAATCCGCAAGCTAATAAATAATCAAAAACAAGTAGTTCCGTGAAGAACTATACAGCCTATTTTCATATATCCTACTTATGTTAACTGCCACAATCAACATACAAAATTTAAGTTTAATTGCTGTAACAGATTCGTCGATATTGAGAACCGTCTAAATATTTCAAATGGTCGCCAGGTTGGATTTTTAGCCTACTTTCGATTTTTGCAAAAAATGAAAGTAGACTTATGAGATCAACACAGGGAGAAAAAAGTGTGTCTGTCTGTGTGTGTGTATGTGTGTGTGTGACTCTGTGTGTGTGTGTATGTGTGTGTGTGTGTGGGTGTGTCTGTGTGTGTGTGAGTGTGTGTACTCTGAATGTCTGTCCCCCCCTATCAATTCGAACACTGTGAATGCGAATTGAACGAAATTTGGTACAAAGGTAGCACTAGCAAAGGACACCTCAGTGTCATGTTTTATATCGCCGCCATCTTGACGGAAACGTAATGGCGGCCACACAAATGTTCAAAGCTTAAATCAAATTACGACTAACCTAATCATCCGATCTCTACCAAATTTTGCGAAAACATACCTTTATGGGGGGAGCATCCTTTGACCAAACCAATAGGTCATCAGCGTAATAGTTTGCGGATGGCGGCCATCTTTGTGTGAAAATCGATTCCCCCTATTAATTCGAACACAGTGCAACCGAATGGAACGAAATTTGGTACATAGGTAGTACTAACAAAAGGCACCTCAGTGTCATGCTTTATATCGCCGCCATCTTGACGGAAACGTAATGGCGGCCACACAAATGTTCAAAGCTTAAATCAAATTACGACTAACCTAATCATCCGATCTCTACCAAATTTTGCAACAACATACCTTTATGCGTGGAGCATCCTTTGACCAAACTAATTGGTCATCAGCGTAATAGTTTGCGGATGGCGGCCATCTTTGTGTGAAAACCGATTCCCCCTATTAATTCGAACACGGTGCAACCGAATGGAACGAAATTTGGTACAGAGCTAGTACTAGCAAAGGGCACCCCAGTGTCATGTTTTATATCGCCGCCATCTTGACGGAAACGTAATGGCGGAAACACAAATGTTCATAGCTTAAATCAAATTACGATTAACCTAATCATCCGATCTCTACCAAATTTTGCAACAACATACCCCTATGGAGGAAGCATCCTTCGACCAAATGAGTAGGTCATTAACCTAATAGTTTGCGGATGGCGGCCATCTTTGAGTGAAAATCAATTCCCCCCATTAATTCAAACACGGTGAAAACGAATGGAACGAAATTTGGTACAGAGGTAGCACTAGCAGGGGGCATCTGTGTCATGTTTTATATCGCCGCCATTTTGACAGAAACGTAATGGCGGCCACACAAATGTTCAACGCTTAAGTTAAATTACGACTAACATAACCATCCGATCTCTACCAAACTTTGCAACAACATACCTTTATGGAGGGAGCATCCTTTGACCAATCTAATAGGTTATTAGCCTAATAGTTTGCGGATGGCAGCCATCTTTATGTCAAAATTGATTCCCCCTATTAATTCGAACACGGTGGAACCGAATGGAACAAAATTTGGTACAGAAGTAGCACTAGCAAAGGGCACCTCAGTGTCATGTTTTATATCGCCGCCATCTTGACTGAAACGTAATGGCGGCCACACGACTGTTCAAAGCTTAAATCAAATTACGATTAACCTAATCAACCGATCTCTACCAAATTTTGCAACTACATACCGTTATTGAGGGAACATCCTTTGACCAATCTAATAGGTCATCAGCGTAATAGTTTGCGGATGGCGGCCATCTTTGTGTGAAAATCAATTCCCCCTATTAATTCAAACACGGTGAAACCGAATGGAACGAAATTTGGTACAGAGGTAGCACTAGCAAAGGGCATCTCAGTGTCATGTTTTATATCACGGCCATATTGACAGAAACGTAATGGCGGCCACACAAATGTTCAAAGCTTACGTTAAATTACGACTAACATAACCTTCCGATTTCTAACAAACTTTGCAACAACATACCTTTATGGAGGGAGCATCCTTTGACCAATCTAATATGTTATTAGCCTAATAGTTTGCGGATGGCGGCCATCATTATGTCAAAATTGATTCCCCCTATTAATTCGAACACGGTGGATCCGAATGGAACGAAATTTGGTACAGAGGTAGCACTAGCAAAGGGCACCTCAGTGTCATGATTTATATCGCCGCCATCTTGACTGAAACGTAATGGCGGCCACACGAATGTTCAAAGCTTAAATCAAATTACGATTAACCTAATCATCCGATCTCAACCAAATTTTGCAACTACATACCTTAATGGAGGGAGCATCCTTTGACCAATCTAATAGGTCATTCGCCTAATAGTTTGCGGATGGCGGCCATCTTTGTGTCAGAATCGATTCCCCCTATTAATTCAAACACAGTGAAACCGAATGGAGCGAAATTTGGTACAGAGATAGCACTAGCAAAGGGCATCTCAGTGTCATGATTAATATCACCGCCATATTGACAGAAACGTAATGGCGGCCACACAAATGTTTAAAGCTTAAATCAAATTATGACTAACATAACCATCCGATCTCTACCAAACTTTGCAACAACATACCTTTATGGAGGGAGCATCCTTTGACCAATCTAATAGGTCATTAGCCTAATAGTTTGCGGATGGCGGCCATCTTTATGTCAAAATTGATTCCCCTTATTAATTCGAACACGGTGGAACCGAATGGAACGAAATTTGGTACAGAGGTAGCACTAGCAAAGGGCACCTCAGTGTCATGTTTTATATCACCGCTATCTTGACGGAAACGTAATCGCGGCCACCCAAATGTTAAAAGCTAAAATGTAATTACGACCAACCTAATAATCTAGTCTCTACCAAATTTTGCAACACCATATCTTTATGTGGGAAACATATTCTGACCAAACTGCAAGAACATCAGCCCAATAGTTTGCAGATGGTGGCCAAGTATGTGTGCATATCGATTCCCCCTATCAATTCAAAAACGGTGGAACCGAATTGAACGAAATTTGGTACAGAGGTAGCACTAGCAAAGGGCACCTCATATTCATGTTTAATATCCCTATAGCACGTTGTATTTCAACAAGCTACTACAACCAACATTCAATCATACTCCTTGAGAAGGACAAAGAGTTATAACAATACCCATGCATTTAGGAGAAAGTAGGCTATATGTTCTTTACTGAACATCTTGTTATTTTTGTACTATTACATTAAGATTATTGTGTACGTGTGGTATTCAAACTTCAATCGCATGATTAGACAACAAGAAGTAAAAACGAGATTTTAAAATTACGCACAGCAGCCATCTTGTGATAATGCAAACCATTGAAATAAATTAGATGCCAGTGGATCAACATTTGTATAAGCATTTAACGTGCAACGTTTCACGGCACTCCGATAGTTAATTTGCGAGAAACGTCCATGTAAATATTTATACTTCGCGTCGCCGCCCTGTTGGATTTGTGCTCACCAGGTTCCTGAAAGTCCTATATTGAACATATGTTCATAGTCTCTATGAACATTAAAAAATTCAGTTTGGTTGCGGTAAAAGATTCATAGATATTGAGAACCGTCTAAATATTTCGGGAGCTCACCATTTAGGAGTGTTATGTGTATAGGCCATAGTGTTATGTACCATTCAAGGACAATTATTGCCTAGGTTCATTATTCAAACTTTCACTTCGATCGCATGATTACGACACAAGAAATTAAAACTTAATTTTAAAATTTCGCACAGCCGCCATCTTGAGGTTATGTATGCAATTGAATTAAGTTAGATGGCAGTGCATTACAATCTGCAAAATCAATTACTGTACCACATTTCACTGCGCACAGAGAGTTAAATCACGAGAAAAGTCTATTAAAATATTTTAAATTCGCTTGGTCGCCATGTTCGTTTCGTACTTTACAGGTTTATGATATATACCTAGGTATACCTGTATCAGTACCCTTTATCACCGTACAAAATTGCAGGGTGATATCTGTAATAGTTTCGGAAATATAGAATGTCAGTGAAATATTTCGCACAGCCGCCATTTTGAGGTTATGTAAACAATTGAACTAAATTAGACTCCAGTGCATTACAATGTGTATAAACATTTGCTGTACCAAGTTTCATTACATTTAGATAGTTAAATCGCGAGAAAAGTCTATTTAAATATCTCAACTTCGCTTGGCCGCCATGTTGGTTTTGTAGTCACCAGGTTTTTGAAAGTCTCATAGGTGAACTTCTAGTAGTGCCCTTTATCACCGTACACAATTTCAGGGCGATATCGGTAATAGTTTCGGAGATATTGAATGCTAGTGAAATATTTCGCACAGCCGCCATGTTGGATTGGAGAGACGTAACAAAATTTGATGGGCACGGTCGAGGTCGCCGGGAATAGTGCTATGAACTTCCCGAGTTTTATTGACATCGCTCCAGCCGTTTCGATTTTATTAGGGGGGGACACACACACGAATCACACACACACACAAACACACGCACACACACACGGACAAAAGGTGATCTCATAAGCCTATTTTTTCAAAATTGAAAATAGGCTAATAAAGAGCAAGTCCCTACCTGAGAAGTTACAGTAAACCCTCGCGAAAGATCTGTCTCACAATAATAATGCAACAACAGCAACACTAGGAAAATGGCACGACGCAAATCCCTAGGTCAAGTTACAAGATCAAGCTAATATCAGAATTTACATTTAACAGAGCAGCAAAACAAATCTAAGTTAGGATGATACCATCTCCACATTTACATTTAACGTTAATTCATCTAGCTAAGTCCTATCAATTAATAACATATTTTACGGCGGTGACGTCCGTAATATCAAACAATTACATTCAAAGCTAAGTGACCAGCCATAGAAAAAAAAACATCTAAGTCATTCTTAGGAACTAAGTGCTAGTCAGCACACAAAAGGGTAACATAGAGGATTCGTACACTTTTACATTATTAAATAAATAAGTAAATAAGACCACAGTTTTATTCAAATGCCTGCCTGCATCTTGGTTTACTGTTTGCAAGCCATAGTCATCTAATGTGTGTAATTACGGTGACGACTGCGTAGTGAAGACTACGTCTAACATCGTATGGCCTGCGCTCCACCGGCTACGAACTCAAGGTTCGAGCAAGCTTCAGTCGCAACAAAAAGAGTGTCAGCTGTCCTCAAGTCATTTCCTCCAGGAAATACCTTCATTAGCACGGCTATGTCAGCAGGTTCCAAATGCAAATGAACAAATTTAAGCAGAAAGGATTCGTTAGTTAGCTTTTGTTTATCAAAATTATGCGTTTTATTATTAAGATGTCGGTTTAGGTTATCGTTGGTTTATGGCGAATAATACTGACAAGCCTGGGCACGGAGCGTCTCCCCTGAGATCATCTCTGCCAAAAAGCCTCGACTCAAAAGTCGGAATACAATCAACGAGCAATACCAACTCGGACACACAATAACACAAGTTACCAGCGGCGCACAGCTCGCGTTCAATAACTCTGGGACGGGCCTGGACACAAGCAGTTACCCTCCCTAAATATCTGGTCCACGGGAACAGTCCCGGACATAGTACACAAAAATACCTTCATACATGAAAAATCTCCTTAGCGAGGCTAGCCTACAACGTACTATAGAAACCTGACATAACTGTACTCGTCAAAACAACGGTACACGCAACAGCGTTTAACTAACAAATGGCAATCTACAGAACATATGATCAGATACAAGAATGGACACTGGGTTCCATAAGTTATAATTGCAATGAAAGGGAAAGTGAATGCTATAAGCATTCTGTCCTATGTTAACATCAGTCTGTCTCACTTAGAAGCATGCGCTCTCACACGGGCGCTGGGTCACAAAACCTGTTCGTGTCACCGCAGGCTACAAGATTCCTGCGCTGAATGACACAACACACTAACTAGGCCGGCAATTTAAGCAAGATAATAACTGTAAAACTAGCCTCATAATAATACCTTTACCATAGGTTATAAACCTCGAAGAATATGCGCATAAAAAGCACGCTATAAATCTGAATACAATCATATAACTCTGTCTTTCACATCAAAGACGTTTAAAAGGTAGCAATGTCACTAATTGCTGGAGCTCTCTGCTCTCAAAGATAAAATACTCTTCATTTCTGACTTGTATCAAACATCAAATAAATACGTGTCATCACACTTGACACAACAAAATAATAATTGTGGCAAAAATACCACTTTCTGCTGGATCTGCTTAATGATACGTTGGGAACTGGGTTCGATGTTGGGCAACGACAAAACGTCCCTTCTTCTTATAAGGTCCACGCATGACCTGGATGGCTTCTGAGCTCATCTCAAATGAAATATAATGCAGTTACAAAACTGGTAATTACAGTCGATTACCCAAATGATACGACTACTCTAACGAAGTAAGGGGCGTAACATTGACTGGCTGCAAAAAGTGCAGTTAAAGAAACAAGATCATGGCCTCAGATTGCCATAACTAAAGTCTGCAAAGACTTGAAAATCACCCCAGATAGGGTTAAACAATGTAGTCTCAAGATGACTACAGTCACGTTTAGCAATAGATAGAAATTGGCGTCCTACGACGTCCATCAAGCTGCACCAGGGTTGACCAAAATGTCGGACCCAAGGGTGACTCACAATCACTGTAGATAAATGACATCTAATTAGACTAAATTACATTCCCTACCTATGAAATGGCTGTCACTAAGTTCGGTTGGTTCACAAACTACACTAATCTAACTATACCACCAGAAACTAGAACAAGGAAGGGTTGTACTAAAGTCTGCAAAAACTTGAAAATCACCCCAGATAGGGTTAAACAATGTAGTCTCAAGATGACTACAGTCACGTTTAGCAATAGATAGAAATTGGCGTCCTACGACGTCCATCAAGCTGCACCAGGGTTGACCAAAATGTCGGACCCAAGGGTGACTCACAATCACTGTAGATAAATGACATCTAATTAGACTAAATTACATTCCCTACCTATGAAATGGCTGTCACTAAGTTCGGTTGGTTCACAAACTACACTAATCTAACTATACCACCAGAAACTAGAACAAGGAAGGGTTGTACAAAAGTCACGGTATGAAGGAGCCCACACTTAGCTCTCTGTCCAACGACAAGGGTTGAACAAAAGCAACTCTGGCTTTCAGGATTGGCATCGTCCTCATCAGAACTTCCATCTTGGCTCTCCCAAAGACCAGGGTTCGGTCTGTCCCTGTAGTTTACCTCGTGAATGGACTGGACATGCCTAGGAATGGCAACCTCGGTTCCTTCCTTCTTGTTCGATGTTCTAGAAGTTCCATAATCAAGCTCGTCCCATCCGAGACATCTCCCTCATACCATAATGGTATTAGCCCATGGTCTCGGCCTCGAACATGGTGTTGAAAAAGTTTACCACGTGGGCGGTTGAATAAGGCTTGTAGTAGTTCATTATTATCACTTGAAAATTACAGTATTCGTCGTAAATATCACAGGCTTTAAATATAACTGGTAACACAGCCTCTACACTTTGCAGATGTAAATGATAAATGGCTATGCACTGTTCTGCGGTTCCACACGTGTACAGACGCTACTTTTTCTATCACGTGGCATCCGTGAAATGGGCGTCGTTTTATTATAGATAAATTCACCATAGCAATTACTATATCATGTACTATTATAATCACACTTGTTTAAAGTAATAATTTCTCATTTACCCGTATATTTACGCACCAGGCTCTCGGCCCTCCACAAACAAGTGGGTGTAAAAATGTGGTGCTACGGTAATGTCGTAAATTTCACAATACTTGCCAGATAATTCACTATACAATTCGTGTTGATCACTGCACATCAAAAACAGTGATTCGTAGTATACTTGTGCTCGATGGCACCTGATAATGATTTCCACGCTGAAAAACGGACTGTTTGCCACGTCTAATGCGACGGATATAATTACACGCCTACACAGGGCGTATTCTCCAGACGTAGTGCAAGGAACTGCGTTCCTCGTGGAAGCAAGTCGTCAAACTAAGTGTGTGAGTGACTACTTACATTCCTGTTTGCGTATCTGCAATGATATTACCTTACCTTAAAGTGAAAAAACATTCTCCAAATGCTTCGATAATACTGAATGACGAAATGGAATATTCTGAGTCTCATGGAAAGATAAAAATGTTTAATAAGACCTCAGATAAATAATTAGCAGACTTCACCAAAGTCAAAAGTGCGATTCTCCGCTACCTCAAAGAGAATTGTATAAGCTCTCGGCATCTCGTAGCTTTCTGGGTGTGTTCAAAGGTACTACATCCCATCATAAATGTGTTGTCATGAAAAATATCACATGAACCTTAGCTCAGCGGGTTCACTGTGTAGAAATGAAACGATTATGATATTATGATGATGATAATAATTGTTGCTTTATGAGGCCTAACATCTAGGTTATCGGCCTCTAATGAAACGATTAGCTCAGTACAGGGAGGCATGGGGGGCTGTATCAAATCTGTCAAAAGACTGAAGACTCAAACAACAAATTCAATACTGCACAGGAAATATATGCTAAATTACGTAAAAGTGTGTCATTAGTTTGTCTTTCTCTCTCATTCAACGACGACAATATTGTCATTGAGCATGAGGTTTCTTCAACTCTTACTGAGGCGCGCACATTGACGTCACATTACTTTTGCCAACATATTGGACACAAAAGAACACCACACAGGTCATGTGGAGCGAGCGAAACGAGAAAACTATTTGTCCATTTAAGTTTCAGTGGGGCCGAAAATACTGCTTGTACTACAAGCAACGGGGTCTAGGGCGTATGTGTGGGGTTGGCAATATTGTATGTGTCGCATAATACCCCAAGTATATGGCGGAAACAGCTGGACTTCCACTACATATGTCGTGATCTAGCCGCTGGCCTGATCTCTTTGTTCGCAGCCATCTGCTTCAAAACCGATTAGCAGGGAATGGTGAATGGATAAAACATCTATTATTACATCATTTCCTCAATTAGCCAATCATTTATCATTACAATAGGTAATACGGCTTATTTCAGTACTGTAGAAATTGTTACCGTTTGTTTGGGCCCCTTATAGTGTTAGTATCCTGGACTACTGTCGACCAAAATATTATGTGCACTCGAGTTTGAAGGTTGTTTGTGAAGAACCAATAGACTTACATAAAATTCAATAACATCATCATTTTCATCGTTCTATTTTACTTTGGTTCATGTAGGTTTGGAATTTTAAATTTATATTTTAATATATTTTATCGCAGTTGAAACACAAAAAGTGCCCGTTTTTAAGGGTGTTTCAATCAAGCGTCACATTTAAGAATTATTATCTCACAATCCCGTCATCAGAACGAATCCAAATTTTAACACAATATACATTCTTAATTCCCCGTACAAATACAAACCGATATAAAATAAGTGAATTAATTTACGTATTTCACAATCATACAGCATACCGTATAAGCATTACGAATAGAAGGAAACAGTGTCATCACTCCGCTCCTTAAGCATTGTAGTTCATGGTCCAGCCAGTGTGTGGCGCGGAAGTCGCGACGAACCATAAGCACGTGTGACAAATAACCCGTGAGAAATATTATGCGAGGGAAGTTGTTTCTTTGTAGTAGTTAACGAATGTCTGTGCAGTGCTTTGTGTGTGCAAACAACTAAATTGTCTGCTGTTTCGGGAAAATGTCGTAGTGTTTCGTTCCTGGAAGTATCTCGGATCACTGAAGAAAATCTAATGGTAGACATTTTTAACACCGCAAAAAGAACAAGAAGTTCCGTTAAGAACTATACAGCCTACTTTTCATGCCAATGATTATTCTACAGAATATGAACCTATCTAGAATAATGTCGAAATTAAGTTGGTAATATCGAAATATCTAATTAGTTAAAAATACACCTGGTATAATGTAGCCTAATAGAGCACTACAGTTGGCAGCCCTGGTGACTGAATATATTCTTAGTTCCATCTCTTAAGGTACAGAATACAAAATTTGGTTGAAGTCCAGTGGACGTTACTTGCAGTTAGACACTGGATCTATCAGTACGCGTAAAAGCATGTTGCCAACAATACCATGCGTGTGCTGGTCAGAAATAATCTGAAATATTATGATATCTTGTTGTGCCAATTTTGGATGAAATCCATTTGTTAGTATAGAAGTTACATGTATTTTAAAATTGGACATATCAGCAGGCATAGAATCATGTTGTCAGCACTGCCTTGTATTAAATACTCCAAATTAATCTAGAATGTCAGGTGCTATACGTGTGCAAAGTATAGAGCTGTTGGCTTGCATACTTTCTGATATATTGATATTAGGGTAAAACATATAGACAGCATTTATTAACAGTTGGCAGCCCCGATTGCACTGAAGAATACTTATAGTCATATCTGATATGTTACACATAGCACATGCGAAATTTGGATGAAATCCTACTGATAGTATAGAAGTTACATGTATTTAAAAATTGGCCCTATCAGCTGGCTTAGAATCATGTTGGTAGAACTGACGTATATAAGTTACTCCAAAATTAATCAAACATGTCAGGTACTATACGTGTGCATAGTTTAAAGCTGTCGGCTTGCACACATTCTGATATATTGGTATTTGGATAAAAAATAGAGAGAGCAATAATTAACAGTTGGCAGCCCTGGTGGCTCTTAAGAATACGCTCAGTCATATCTGTTTATGTACAGATATTACATACAAAATTTGGTTGAAATCCAGTTGATAGTGTAGAAGTTATATGCATTTAAACATTGGACCTATCAGAAGGCTTACAATTATTTTGGCAACACTCTCATGGTTGGCCTCCTGGAAATTAAACTGAAATAGTATTATCTACATGTGTGCCAATTTCGGAATAGCTCCTATGCATACCTTGCTGGATATCCAACATGGAGCTCAAATTTCTAGTGCGTTTTTTCAGCAGTTGGTAGCACTGACATCATTTTCAAATATGGACGTGAGCTATTCCGGTGCACATCTTTACTCATACTAAATTTGGTTTTGATTGCTGCAGCCGTTTAGGAGTTGACAGCCAGACAGACAGAAGGACAGACAGACAGACAGACGGACGGACAGACAGACAGACAGACAGACACACATTTGCCCGATCTCATAAGACTACTTTTTCCTCATTTTTGCAAAATGTGAAAAGTAGGCTAAAAAATCTGTTTACGAAATGGGCGTGGGTTATTCCGCGGAAAGATAAGCAATTTTCCGTCAAAAGTAGAAACTGTGACGTGCGATTTTTTTTTTTGAAGATTTAATTATTATAAAGGCGGTCTGATCCGTAGTGAACTGTGAGAACGTGGAACTTCCTCGCGTTAAGTGGAAATTAAAACCAGGATCAGTATCTCACATTTTTCATAATTTACTGAAATATCTATCCATTGAGGTAAAATCACGAAAGGCGCCCAGTAGGATACGTAATACGGAATGAAGGCATCATTCCATGGTTACTTGTCCTACTTCGTGCCATCCTTACCTAAAACGAAAAAATTATATAATCCGTCTTATAGGCCTAAAATAATAATAGTTGTTGATTCTTTAGGGACTTTGCGACATTATGGTCATGTAGCTCTGTGTGCCTAGGGGTGTGTGTGTGTGTTTGTGTGTAGAATTTGTATGATAACCTGTGTCATTGGGATGTCTGTAGTAGTGTGGGTATTTCGAATTGATATAGGATTTGGGTAGGAAGCGGCCGTGGCTGTCAGTTAGGTACCATCCCGGTATTTACCTGGAGTAGAAGTGGGAAACCACGGAAAACCACTTCCAGGATAGCTGAGGTAGGATTCGAACGCGCCTCTTATCAGTTTTGCCTCACGAGGCTGAGTGAACACCGTTCCAGCCCTAAGACCAGAATTAAATTTCTTGGCATTGCTGGGAATCGAACCCGGGCCTCCGCGGTGATAGCCAAGAATGAGACAGACATATAATAATAATAATAATAATAATAATAATAATAATAATGGCCAACCCGCCAATAAAACAAATGACCATCCAATTCTCCGCTTCCGTTACCGTCCTCCTGATCAATACCATGGTCAGTATCGAAGTCTTTGGATCTTGTTTCAACTTTGTCTTTATTATCAGAGTCACAAATTCCTTTCAAATTACTGAATCATGAACTAGCGATTTGTTATCTTTCAGCAGAAGGCGACGTACTTCATCTACCGATTGGTTCTAAACTGCGTGAACCTGAGGGGGATGTGGATCGCGGACTATGAGAAGTGATGGTGAGGAGTGATGAGGTTTCCCGGTACGTGCGTAGTAACAGAACCAAATACATTGGTAGGCCTATAAGATTCCCCGAGACGATAAGATCATAACTTGAACCGTTGGCTTGATATTAAAACTAAAACGAACCATTGAGCTGTCATACCAATGCGCGACTAACGGAAGGTTTTAAAAGATAGTTCTACGTGAGGACTGAGAATATCAATAATAACTTTTTCGCAGTATTATTCATAAGTCTAAACAAACAATTTGTTGTAACCAGCGTATGCGCGGCATTCGTAAAGAGGTTTACGTAGCCCAGCGCGTATCCCATTTTTGAACAGCTGACTGCGGCTGACTGTGTAGCGTTGGGGATCTGCGCCGCTAGCGCTAGTTAACAGCGGGGCGCGCTTGAACTCGGTCAGTGATAACACTATGATATTCTATTCGTCATGGTATAAGGATTACAACGCAACCAAGAGCTACATTTTCCAACCACCCCGAGCCGAGAAAAGTTACCTTACAAAAATAATAACAACTTTGTTTCTTGGACACACAAAATTTTGAAATTAATAAACCTGTTATACAACATTCCAATGGATATTGTGTTAAAATTTGTATTCGATCTGATTACGGGTTTGTGAGATAAATATTCATAAATGTGACGCGTGGTTGAAACACGCTTATAAACGGGCACCTTTTGTGTTCCAGCTGACATAATAAAATATTAAAAATATAAATTAAAAATTCCAAACCTACATGAACTAACGTAAAATAGAACGACGAAAATGATGATGTTATTGGATTTTATGTAGGGCTATTGGTTACATCACAAACAACCTTCAAACTCGAGTACACATAATATTTTGGTAGACAGTAGTCATACGTCTTCTCCTTGCCCTCAAACAGTGCTATTATTACAGCGAAGGCAAAACGAAGATACACAATCTGATTTAATACAATATGAACTAATTCAATAATGAGCGTACGCTCCATAAATTTTCTCTTTTCCTACTTATATTTCTTCACCGCATGGCACTTTTCGATTAATTGACATTTGTATCACCATCATTTTCGCTTTCAACTACATCCACTTCACTCTCAAAACATCAAACTCTCTGTCTGCAACAGATAATTCATCATCACTGCGGTTAATTTCGTCCAGAAATCTAGTTACATCTGACAAAGCAGCCAGGAGGGATGCGATCCAGCTGGCATACGAACTAGCACTACCCTGTATGCGTGCCGCCATTTTCACAGCTGACTAACGTAAACAACAACGCATTCTTTATCTACCTGTGAAAGTCTCAAAACAACGTTGAAACGCATCTAGACGGCTGTGACTCTGCTGGAAGTTCTATAGATAGCCACAGACGGCAGCAGCACTCACTATAGCTCCAGAACAGAAAACTACTATGTCGGTATATGCCCGCCTGACGTCCACTGAAGGTTAATTCTGGTCTCAGGTGCAGAAAGGGGGTAGGCTTAGCAACGTGAGACAGAAGTGAGTAGTTGTGGTTTGATACTTACGTCCGCCATCCTAGAAGTGTTTTTCATGGAGTCCCACCCCTACTTTTCCTGTCACACAGCATTATTTATATTGTCAGAAAATTGTACTTAAATTATATTGCAACAGCTCTGATTCCCTAGTTAACAGTTTATTTGATATAATTTTACGGTCTTTCCAATAACAATCTATGTTGAATCAACATTTTTGTGGATAAATTGGTAGATGTGGGATTATTTGGCTTTGTAGTGGTGACATTGCAAACGTCAATCTCTAGATCTGGGTGCAAGTTTGCATTCATGTTGGCTATATCAAAAG
The DNA here is from genome assembly GCA_946902985.2 of Meconema thalassinum. Taxonomy (NCBI): domain Eukaryota; kingdom Metazoa; phylum Arthropoda; class Insecta; order Orthoptera; family Tettigoniidae; genus Meconema; species Meconema thalassinum. The sequence goes on along the minus strand of OX336393.1, from coordinate 436,247,728 downwards.
TGTAACGCATACTTGCCCTCGACATTTTCCGTAGAACAAGCACCGAACGGAGACAGGTCTTCTAGGCGTTCTATCACTTCTACCTACCGAACACCCTGAAGAGGAGTCATTCAGGACTAGCCTGTTAAGTGGAATGGGACACTACGAAGAGGACGAGGCCTTGCGAGAAGGAAAAATATAATACACTAGCTCTTAAGCCCGGCGTTGCTCGGGATCACAATTGGATGTTAGGATATCGTAGCTTTGCTCGCTGTGACGTATTGTGTGCAACCCGGAGGCAGGTTATAATGAGTAATATTTTGCCACTAAAAGTCGTTGTGCGTGTTCTTTTATCTGATAAACAATTTGTTGAAATTGATAAGTAGGTGGGTATGACGGCTCTACACTGCTTGTTGCTTATAATAGATTAATCCTGAAATTTCGTTAATATAACTCAATATTTAAGGAGCCTATTTTAATCTAAGTATGCATTATTAACTTAGGCCTAACTATTACATTTAAAGGCCAATGAATTTATTTTACTTACTTGTATTTACCTCGCGTGTATTGCCGAACAGCAACATTTCAAGAGTATAATGGCAGTCCGCAGATAAACTCTTAGAATCCCCGCTTCATAATAATATATGCATTTGATTAGGGGAATAACGTATACTTAATCAAATCCATAAAAATTATCATCTAAGAATTTATATGTACACGCACACTTAAATAAGAACCACACATAGGAGTGCAGAGACATTTTGTGGCCACGAGACAAACTAACCCTATCAAACATGGTAGCAATATTGTCAATTCCGCACTAAGTAATAGTGTGCAAACTACGTATCATGTCATGATGTAGAATAAAAGTAACAAAACAAACTATAATCATTTCAAGTAATAATAACAAAACCATTTTAAATTATCAATATTTCTAAGTTTGTGCCGTGTCTTGTGACGGGTTTGACCAGTAGGATTTATTAGGCAAACTTAATAAACTAACGGGAGAGTCGGTAGGATACGCCACAGTAGTCTGTGAATTTAGGTTGCACATAATGGCAGAAAACGACCAAACAGTAGTTAAATATTTGCAAATAGAAGCATTCAAGTAACAAAAAAGAAATCTATAAACAGTAAGAAAGCATCCCGAGCAAAATGGAAACAAAAATACCCTGCTAAACCGTCGTAAAGATACAAATACTCACGTACAATAAGCGACGCATAAACAGTAAATTTAGACTCAAAATCAGACCCAAAATCACGCTCGCGTCCGACCCCACAATCCACCTTTATATATAATACAGTTCATGTACGGATATAAAATATGTACATTCCTCAATCATACTGTAAATTAACGAATCTACGCCAATGCTGTAAGTCCCCATCATCGTGACGACGCCCTTAAATAAAATTATAAAGCTTGTGTGGCATGGAAATTCAGTATTTGTGCCAAAGGGCCTAATTGAAAGGAATGGAGAGGGCTGTCCGAATTTTCAAGTAGATAGTGTTACTCGTCTTGTTCCAAATGGTAAGTACGTAAAATTCGGTTCATATAGGTGAAACGGTGTAGATTTGTGCCAAAAGGCCTAAATGAAAGGAATGGAGAGGGCTATCTAAAATTATTGTTGCCAAAAACCTTCCTTGGGGTATGCTCTACAACCCTACAAAATTTTAATGCAATCGGTTAAACGGTGTCGGAGTCCATTAGCCTCGGACAGATATACATTTCCATTTTTAGCCTACTTTTCAAATTTTTCAAAAATGAGGAAAAAGTAGACTTATGAGATCGGGCAAATGTGTGTCTGTCTGGCTGTGTGTGTGTCCCCCCCTATCAACTCCTAAACGGCTGCAGCAATCAAAACAATATTTGGTAGGAGTAAAGATCTATACCTGAATATCTCACGGCTATATTTGAAAATAATGTCAGTGCTACCAACTGCTGAAAAATCGCAATTGAAATTTCAGCTCCATGTTGGATATCTTGGAAGGTATGAATGGGAGCTATTTCAAAATTGGCACACGTATAGATAATAACATTGTAGTTTAATTTCCAAGAGGCCATACAAGGCAGTGTGGCCAAAATGATTATAAGCCTGCTGATAGATCCAAATTTTAAATGCATATAACGTCTTCACTATCAATTGGATTTCAACCAAATTTCGTATGTGATATGTGTACGTAAACAGATATGACTGAGCCTATTCTTAAGAGTCCCCAGGGCTGCCAACTGTTAATACATGCTCTCAATTGTTTTTATCCAAATATCCATATATCAGAAAGTATGCAAGCCGACAGCCTTAAACTATGCACACGTATAGTACCTGACATTCTATATTAATTTGGAGTAACTTATATACGTTAGTGCTACCAACATGATTCTATGCCTGCTGAGCAGCCCAAATTTAAATTCATGTAACTTCTATACTATCATTTGGATTTTAACAAAATTTCGTGTGTGCTATGTGTACCATAACAGATATGACTATGCCGATTCTTTAGATTAACCAGGGCTGCCAACTGTTAATAAATACTGCCTCCATTTTTGTTACCCTAATATCAATATATCAGAAAGTATGCAAGCCAATAGCTCTAAACTTTGCACACGTATAGTACCTGGCATTCTAGATTAATTTGGAGTAACTAATATAGGCCTACGCCAGTGCTGCCAACATGATTCTAAGCCTGCTGATAGGCCCAATTTTAAAATGCATGTAACTTCTATACTAACTAATGGATTTCATTCAAAATCAGATTATTTCAGATTATTTCTTGCCAATACATGTATGTCATTGTTGCCAACATGATTTTACGCGCGCTGTTAGATCCAATGTTTAACTGCATGTAACGTCCATGCTATCCATTAGACATCAACCAAATTTTGTATTCTGTACCTTAAGAGATGGGACTAAGAATATATTCAGTCACCAGGGCTGCCAACTGTAGTTCTGTATTAGGCTACATTATGCCATGTATACAGTATTTCGAACTAATTAGAAATTTCGATATTACCAACTTAATTTCGTCATTATTCTAGTTAGATCCATATAGATTAAACATTGGCATGGATCTTAAATTTTAAGAAAAGTAGGCTCTTTTTTCGTCACGGAACGACTTGTTATATATAAGATTCTTAATAACCACACACATGAAGCGAAAGGAAACAAACCACAAAATTTAGCCCAAAAATACCAACCCCAGAATATTAACACAACCCCCAGATGAAAGGAAATGAAACCATCCCAAATTTAGAACACAAACCCCAAAATAATAAAATGAGCAGATAACCCAAATTAAAACCAAACATTCCGGAGATGACGCCCGGAGCATCCGTGGCCAAACAAATTACAAAACAATAAGTAATAATTCGCATAGTCAGATCAGGGCTAACCATGGAATGGCATTTACAAAACGCGAACAATTCCTATCAAACCTACCTGTTCAGGGCTAACACGTAAAAGAGTAGGAGGACGTTACCCGTTCATTACACAAAGAGCCACCGATACCAACCACATGATATCCTCGTCATTCCCAATTCGAGGACCCAGGAGAAAGAAAAGAAAAGCCCAACCCAAAAATAATAATATAGAACCCCGAAAGTAAAAAAAGTCCGAACTAATTATCAAAGAAAATAACACGTTAAGTTTAGGAGAAAATAGAAATAAACGACTACGAGGTCTAGACAGGACCAAAATGGTGGCACCCCCTATAAGAATGGAAGTCCTAAGATTGAAATTAAAAAAAAAACATAACGGAAACCAGCAACCCATCAAAATAGAGCACTCCAAATATAAATTTAGTTATGATGCTGCTTTCTACGGTTCTTAAGCACGAGCAGGCACACCACTTGCGAGATGCTCCAAATCTAAGATTCAATAAAACAAATTTACAGTTCAAAAACCACCGGAGTAAAATAAATTTGGATAAACAAAATCCGGCACTGACATGAATACTAATTATTTTCAAATTAGAGTCCAAACATTCTTTGCTGCGGATCAGTAGTAAAACACATGATATATCAGGATATATGTTACCTTAATTCAATGGGCTCCCAAGACCAAGCACGTGTGTATCGTGTACCAGTCACAATGGTAGTGATTGAGTTACACTTGGCTTCTCCTGCACGCCGACAAAGTTCATGAAAGTGCAATTTAAGCAGCTCCACAGGGTAGCCAACCTGAAGCATTGAAAATCATTAGGTTTTGCAAGTTAGTCAGTATGAGAATAGAAAACACAAAGTTGGTATATTTGAGCTCTGACACAGAAGCTAACGTTAATTCAGTAGATTTAAATTTTGGATCATTCTCGAATCTTGGAAGCTGGTTCGAAAGTTCAAACAATGGGGCGACATTGCGCCAGGCAGCACCTGTCAGGGTTGTCCAATGTTTTTGAAGCAGGAAGACTGGGTTTTGCCTCCCCAATTAAATGATGCAAATTAACGATTTTCCAATCGTTACAAAAAGAAAAAAAAATCTCTGATAGAGAGCGAAATGTACGTTTCCGCGATTGGTCGAAGAGGGCACGAGAACTCCTTGCGCGCACACACCTGTGCTGCACAAAATCTTGCTTCCATTTTCAAACGTTTACAATTATGCCCACACTGGGAGCCATGCAATTGAATATTCGGATGAATACCATAACATATATTTTCCATGTGACCAAACCAACATGTATGTGAAGTGTCACCCAAATCGAGAGACTCACGTTTGCCATGTTGCGTTGTGAGACCAAAGAACTGGTATTTGTATTGTAGGAAGGATATTTTTAAAGTAAGGCCCGTTTACCAAACATAAGAGGGCAATTATTTTCTATCTTTGATGGTCCTTAAAAATGCAAGTGTAAAGAGCAAAATGAGTTTACAGTATTGTTGTTAATTGGGACATCTTGGTCATCAGCCCTCAACTGTATTATCAAAACATACTTATAAACATGGTTACCTTTCGACATAACCATCGTATAGATTGACATATCTGTGGATGTGCTTTTCAATGCCCTCTTCATTGAATTTTGCCGCCACTAATTTAACATAGGCCTTAACGTTGTTATGAAGCTTGAAGTGTTGAACGTCGCTCGGCTCTAAAGTACTCCAGGTGTTAAAAAACTTCCCACCAGTATTGCTGATGAAGCTGCTGGGTTACAATAGTAATGTAAGGACAGACGTTGTCATCAATTTAATTGAGTTCTCTGATGAATCTCCACCTGTCTGTTGAAGAAAGCAAATTACACTTCACAACTCGAACGTGATGGACAAACTGGTAGGTTATTACTGAATATTAACACTACCTAAGGGAAGATAATGAGAGAGAAAAGGAGGTGGGTTTATGAGTGGCAATAATTTTTAGGCTGAGAGGAAGAGAATCCAACACAAAACAATTAAAAAACACCGATATAAACCGGAATTTCGCAGTGCAAAACTTATGAAGTACCTAACTTGAGCGGGGGCTTGCACAAGGCAAGCGGAGAGCGCGGCATGAATTGAGGTTACTGGCAAGCTTTCGCCAAGTGCTCTTTCCCTCCCGAGCAGGTATTCTAGTACTATGGGGAAGAGTGGTAGCCTGGCAAGGCAAGGTATGCCGAAAGGAAATGATTTGTGTGGTTTCTCTTCAAAAGGGCTGGATTTAACCAAGCATTCTGAAAAGCTAGAATGATTTGAATTTGTCGTGATATTTTTATTATTAACCACGGTTGGATCTCCGACAGAACGGCCGAATGCCTCCAGAGTGGGAAGGGATAAGGCAACTCTAGTGCTTTTAGCAATGTTTTTATTATGATTGGTAAGAATCATTGAAAGCCCGCACCGTTGTGTTGGGGTAGCGCGCCTGCCTCTCACCCGGAGGCCCCGGATTCGATCCCCGGCTCCGTCAGGGATTTTAAAACTGACGTGAGGGTTGGAACGGGGTGCACTCAGCCTCGTGAGGACAACTGAGTAGCTGCCTGACAGTGAGACAGCGCCCCGATCACGAATACCAAGATTAACGGCCGAGGGGACCCGACGCGCTGATCACGCGTCACCCCAATGTCTGCAGGCCAAATTGCTGGGCAGCGGTCGCTTGGTCGGCCTTAGCCCATCATGGGCTGTATAGTGCCAGGTTTTTTTTAAGGATCATTGAAGAATATCAATTGTTGCATCTAAAGCAGGCTAAACTCTTACCCAGCAGGACGCCGATTAAAAGTTTAGAATAAAGGAAAAACCTCAAACCTAACTTAAACAAAACCAAAATTTTGACAGTAAAACACTAGTCAGAGAGAAAATCTCCACAAGTAGGAAGCTGGCGGAGCAAGCTATACTTGCCTCAATGATTTTCTAGAATCAGCTAAGATAGCTAGGAGAAACGTTATAAATGTTGTTTTTGGAAGTTTTGTTTCAAGCGTAACAAGTGATATATTTTTCACTAATTCAGAGATTGCCTTCTTTATTTGAATAGAAAATAATTTTAGGAAAAGAATCAGGGAAGAGAAGGTCCTGCCTAACCGTGATTCTAGCAAGAGAGATAGAACCAGATTAATAAATAATTTACTTAAGAAGATATAATTTGAAACATTTAACAATTTGTTAGATTTAGTATCTTATTTTGAGTTAAGAGTACAATTTAGCTGTTTATAAGATTTCAAGGTCTTAGACCAAATAATAAGAGCTTTACAATTCGCAAACAATATTAAATAATGTACAAGTTTCGAACCTGTTACAAGCACTAAAATCCACAAGGATTTTAAAAAGTGTGCTTAAAATTGAGAATTAAAACATATAAGGAGAATAGTGAATAAATTACTTTTGAGCTTAATATTTCTTTGTAGTGGTTGTTAGGATACCAATTAATCAAAAAACACCCCCTTTTGGGCGAAAAGGCTATAAACACCTGAGCAAGCAGGATAAGAAGAAAAAGATTAATAAGAGGTTTCTATAACCTCTATTATTTACGTGCCTGAAGCTCAGATTAAAATGGCGTAATGACCTCGGAAGTGCCAGCGGTTATAGTGGATGAGATGCGCAGTCACCGCTCGAGCATACACGCCTCTTACATTCCATTTCCTATCGGGCGGTGCATTCACAAGTAAAAAATAACACCCTCGTATTTTTACGAGTACCTGCCATTGTTTTTAACTGACTGTAAGAATTTATATCAATTTACAAACCCTCTATAAAATGTGTTCTATTTTACCGAGTTCGAATTCTTTGTTAGAGTTTGGTTGGTTGGTTCCTTAGTTTAGGGGCTGCGACAACGCGTTCATGTAGCCTCGTGTACTTTGGGTGTGTGTATAATCTGACTGATAACCGGTGTTAATTGTGATGGCAGTATTAGTGTGTGTTATTTCTTTTAATTCAAGTAAGGACTGCAGACAGTAATATTAAGTAGTTCCTACTTTTGTTACCAAATGCTACCAATCTCGACACCTAGCTTGCGGACTTGGCTACTAGATGGCATCGCAGTCAGCACCTGGCGGCGAACGTTGGAACTAATAGAGCTTTATCAATTACAACCTACAAATTTTGGCTTCACACAAGTGTAGTTAGTAGAAGGTTGTTTTTATGTTATAAATCTATGACTTCCCCTTCGAAGGAAGGCATACTGAGGGATTTTTAGCGCTCTTAAAAGATGCGATGATTTTGGCCGGGTTTGAACCCGCGACCTTGGGCATAGAAGCTCAGCAAGCTGCTTAGTTAGAGTTTAGGTCCAAATTTCTGACACTGTACCCAATGTCATTCTTCCGCTAGACAAGCCTGGGCTTCACTGTGGCAGCTCTCCATTGCGTGATCAACTACTTTAATTCATTTTCCTTGCATCTGCCTGAAAACGAAGCATACAATTTCTGACTATCATTAGAACTTTACTTTGTATGCTATTCTGGAGTCCAGCACACAATCCCACAAGAATAACGCAATAATAGGGCCACTGTAATATTAATAGTCTCTTATGTGAGTCTTTTGAAGCTGGGAAATGAATTTGAGCTCCCGGCTCTTCCTAAGAACATATCAAACATTTATGTATGTTGGGTGGTTGCATACATAATACTATCGTACCAGCGGAGGGCAATTAAAAATTAGCACGAAGAAACGACATATCTCGTAAAACCAAGGAGCGTTCCTCTCATTCATTTAGTATTTTAAACATGGCTTAGGAAGTCGTGGGCAGGTACAGGGGTTCAACTTTTCACGTTGAAACCGCCCAGAAGTCTGAAAGTTGCTTCTCTGTAGACTATTTTACAGAAAGGGTGCTGCGAGAGGGCATGCTACAGTATCTCTCTCCAGTAACATGCCCCTCAGAAATCAGTCAGCAGACATTATAATTATTAGGGCTCGGATTTTTAGGTGCTAAAAATCGGGAATATATTTATTTTTTATGTATTAAAAATACCAGAAATATGTAACACAAAATTAAAAATATTTAATTATAATTTAGTTTATTAATATGATTATAAACAATATGCAGTACTTACGAATGCAATTTATGCTATGTCTCACTGACTGCTGAAGCATTACAATACACGAGATACATCTTCGGGTTGTCCAGCAAAAATGACCGACGATTATCGCGAAACACTTCTCTGAAGGCGCGAAAAGCGGCAATATATTTCTTGCCCTTGAGGTGTGGTGTAACTTGAGATCGCTGTTCAGCCTTGATTGCTTTCCCTCATGATTGGCAGAACAGAACGCCCCCATCAGAGGTAAAATTATCTTTAAATTCTGCAACAGACGATAACTTGCAGTTGTTTTTATTTTAGGCATCGTAGAACTGCCTTACACTTCACAGTGCCAGAAATGAACTGCATGTGAGTGACACTGGTTCCAGGTAGCTGGGGGAGGGGGAGGTCTAGCACGTGGTGCAATATGGCTATGGACAAGGAAATCCCTGGCTTCCACAGTGAGTGGCACGGGGCGACAAGTTAAGAATAACACAGTTGCAGGCTGACATACGCTCTGCATGAAGATTTGATAGCTCACAGTTTCTTCCCCGTTGAAGTAACGCAGAACTAAAATGCAATAAACTGAAAGATCTAGCATACTGATTTTAAAATATGTAAATATTATGTCTTTTTATGTGCTAATAAGTTAAAAGCAGGAATTTATGTATTTATAGAAAAAATGCTTAAAATATGTATTTACATAAAAAATATTTATTATCCTAAAAATCCTAGCCCTAATAATTATGTAATGCCTTGGGAAAAGTAGGGACCTGGTGCTCCATGTTGAGAGTTTTTGTTTTACTTATGTGAATCTAATTATTTTTCAATTGTGCCAGGCAAATATTGCGCCAAAATTTTACATTAATTTACATTTACATCTATTACATCCTCTTTGGTCCAGGTCGAATATCACGTCTTCATTCGTGCATCTGAAGTAATTGCATAAAATAATTCGGTAATCTGGAATAACGTACTGCGCCGAAATTCACCAATCAGTACCTATATCCACTGCACTGTAAAGGATTGCAGACATGTAAATACCCAGCTCACAAACTTACGATTGTCTGCTAAGTAAAAATTGGGAATTTCAGGAACACATAGGGTAGATATTATTTGTAAGAAAATAGTACTACCAGCCTAGGTACAAATTTCTACTATCATTTACATTTAGAGCAAATAGAGAAACTCAATCTCGAGGGGTGATAAGGTTAATCTATAGTGAGCGCCTGCATCCATACCTAGCAGTACTATTTTCGGCGATGACGACAATGAAAACGATGTCAGCTAAGATAAAAATTGACTGAATCGCTAAGGAGCGCCAGCCATTTATTGTGCTAATAAAAGTACAAATAAAACTGACTTCCTGCCTGTGAATGGAGTGTCTCCCTGACACTGCAATAAAAATAATCTCCAAAAATAAACTGCACGTGGCACTGATATAATAAGAAAAATTATGAAACGGCGTGATTTTATGCATTACCCTATTTTATACAATCCGTTTCATCTATGAACCGTAGTTCCACATCTAAGAAAAATTATTCAACATTAACAATATTCATATTTACACTAATTCATGGTTCGCACAAATATACACTTTATTGTATTCAAAAGATTAAATTGTCTATATTTTAAATGAGTCTTTTACCACTCAACTTCCGTAACAATCAATCAAACAAACAAACAAACAAACACCGCAACTCTATCGGTAGAAAGTAATAAATACTTGTCTAAATCAATAGAACATAAGTGACAAACACTTAAGCTAAGCACTGTTCTGACTTTGCCTTTTCCCATTTGATTATAAAATCTTGAAAAATTCCTGAAATTCTTTACTTTGTTAATAATTCTCTGATAAACGTGAATACTAGAAGTGCATGGCATTTGACCTTCATTCCACACTTCTCTTCCAAAATTATACAACAATCACATCATTTCTTAAACACCCTGTACAGAACTTTCCTTTAATACACTCAAATAACTTCACAATCGCTGCGATCAATACCAGAAAAACTTGAGACTCCTCAGCCTCCTTTCATAAAAATACGTAACTCATTTACGTCTACATATCCTTTCTTGCACGGTATTTCAAATCTAAACTCCAATTTCAATGCATTTTCTTACTCCATGTAAACTTTTACACTCTCCTCTATCCTTATACAACTTCGCTTCGTGCTTATAATTTCACTTCTGCAATAATTTTCTGTACATTTACTTTTAGATCACCCTGTGATTTAACTTTCTTACCTCTTTCCTTTTTTCACGTGTTTAAATTCAGTTTTACATTATTACAACCTTTAAAGAATTATCAGTAAGAATTCATATTTTTAACAAATGAAATAAGTGTGTCTTCCTTCCGTGAATATATTTGTTTAACAAATTTATCTAGGCTTTTTAATGCTCTAAATCTTCATCGGACATATGTATATAAAAGTTCTTGTAATACTTTCGTTACTAGAAAAAGTGGTTTATCAAGTTACAGCATAGATCTACTCATCTATCTGTCTCATTACTGTGAATCTAATATTCATTAGTTTAATCATCTATCAAGCATTTGATTAAATTTTATCAGACTTTGTGTCGTGTAACAATTCAATTTCGTTCATAATTGGTTGAAAATAAATTTCTGACACTCGAATCAACATCATGAGTTGTCGAAATATATGACACTTCGTGACATAACTTTTTAAATATGCGGTACTTAAATTTGGTTCAATATATTTTCTTTAATTTATTCACAATTATACTTCTTCCTTAATTTGTTCAATATTATACTCCTTTTAAATAGTTCACTATACATTCCATCGCTGCGCATTAAACAGATTTAATTAGTTTAAATCTAATGCAAATATCAAGAATTCTAAACGATTTTACTCTGAAATAATTTTAACGTTAATGACAGCGCTATGCAAAATTTCGTCCAAGTGACTGAAATTTTCAAAGAACAAGAAAAATGACTCATAAGAAAATACGAAAAATAATGCTACTTGTTCAAAATCTACATAATTTATTTATACTGACAAAATTATACGGTTGGTCAATTAGGATAAACACAGAACATAACTACAATTCTACGTAATATAAAGCAATCTGTTCTCTACCTTGAGTTGAATCTGGTCGTGGGAATACCTTCTCTCGACTGCCAAACCAAGAGTATCTGCGTGCATCGTCCACAGCTATGTAGACTGGTTGTGTCGGGACCAGCTGGACACTTCCCCCAGTGGAACAAGGTCGGTGACATTCTCGGGTGAGCGACCTTGCCGTGAAACAGTCTGCTCCGTCTGCACTCCCTCTTCCGTTCACTGCACGTCGCCTGGCTCTTCCTTCGATTCCCCATCTCTGCATTTCCATCTCTTCTCAAGGTTGAAAATAGTTGTTCATACAAGCGTTTGCGAGTATACCAAATGTATAAGAATTCTTGTTGAAAAGTAGTAGTTCGTTCTGTGATTTTGCGCATCACGTGGATGTTCTGCAGCGCCTTCCATAATTGTGAATTCTGGAATTCAACTGTTCATCTTTGTAGTTTCCACTTCCCTATGATGTGCAGCTTAGCACATGGTCATTCTCATTTCACTGATGATACTTATGTGACTTCCCCGTTGCTGATTTATGAATTGCATTTTCATATAATGTTCAAGTATGCGTTCAAACGTAATAATAGTGAATCTCTTCTTGTAGAATGAAATGTTCTCATGCGATGTATAACAGCTTTGTTTGAAACACTGTAATGTCAAGTTATATGCTGTGCTGTTCTGCGTGAAAATGTTGCTTGCTCCGCAAGTTACAGTCTACTGTACTGCACTCGTCTTTTTCCAACTTACATAAAGCGTGGCACTATTATAACAAATACTAGCTTCTCCTCGAGGTCTTAACTCGATGAAATCTCAAATTGGAAAGAACTCCTCTGTCCGGTTCTCTGCGTTCGACAAGTTACTCACTCTGCCTCCCCTCTCGTGGTGTGACGTAACTTCTACCACCTCTCCTCACTCAGTCCGTAGTTCGACCTTCGTCCCTTCTCCTCCTTCATCACGTAACTCTCGCTCCATGTGGCGTGATGTTCTCTCACAAAGTAGACCTCCCCACATTCATATAATGAATATATATATCCATATTTAAATAATGTCTCCTTGCCTTCCATAATTGTATAAGATGCATAGTATTTCACTAGTTTCTACACAGATTTTCCCATATCTCACGAATTTTAATGAATAAAAAATTTTCATTCACTCTTTTATTTTTCCTGGGTCTTAGTTCATATCCAGATTGGTTCTTTGGTAATGGACTTAAATAAATTCTGGCGCATTTCCCCGTTGCTAATTTAAAGTAAAGTATAGCCTGTACTTTCTTTAATAACAGTAAGTTTCTGTGTTCTTGAGACTGAATTTATTTATTTACTGAATCTTTGGGTAAAATCTCTTTAATTTGGAATGGTTAAATTTTCCAATGTATCTGTTGTCTTCAATCCTTACGATCTTATAGCAATTGTTACCGTAGACTGCATCTATTTTGAATGGTCCTCTGAAAAGGCTACTGAACTTGATATACACCTTCTTCAGTACGTCTGCTTTCACAGGAACCCTGACTAATACAAGGTCACCTTCTCTTAGCGGTCCACTGAATCTCTTCCCTTGTAAGCGTTTCAATCTCTACTCAGCCGCTTTGTTCAACTGGACTCTTGCTGCTTCGATTCTCTGGTCCATCGGTGGTTCGTTATCTTCCGGAATGTTGAAGATTCCGTTCCATGGTCGTATGGGTTTCTCTTCAAAATGCAACATAACTGGAATATCGTTGGTGCTCTCATGTCTCGTATTATTTATGCAAAATTCTACTAGTGGTACAATCTTCACCCAATTCGCATGATTATCTGCACTATACAAGCGAATGTACTTTGAAAATTCAAGCATTGTTCTTTCAATGGGATTTGTCTCTGGACTGCGAACTGATGAAAATAGGTGAATAATATCCAACCTATTTATCCCTCCCTGAAATTCTGCAGAGGTAAATTGCGTTCCATGGTCCGTTAGAAGTCTTTCTGGTTTTCCCAACTTTGGAATAATGTTTCTCTCCAAGTGATATAAAACAGTTTTCGTTATGTCTTTTTGCATTGGATTAAGCATTACAACTTTGGAAAACACATCCATTGTGACTAACACATATTGGTTTCCTCTGTCTCCTTTAGGTGCAGGTCCAAAAATATCCTGGCTAAACAGTTCCAGTGGTTTTGTAGGAATAATTGCTTTTAGTTAGGTCGTTCCTTCAATAGTTCAGAGTTGTATTTGTTTTTCTGACACAGTTCACAAGATCTGACTACTATGGTTATGGACTCTCTCATGTTAATCCAATGGAACTTTTCTAACATGGTATAGTATGTTTTGTCAACTCCTCCGTGACCTATGCTTTTGTGTACTAACCAAATTAGTGACACAATAAGTTCTGGTGGAATAGCAACTCGCACCTTCGTGTGTCTAGCATCGATGTATTTACATACAGTTTCTCCCACGAGAATGTAGTGTCTAGCTTTCCTTCTAGTTTCGAAATATGAGGCGTGCCTACTTGTCATTCTCCCTGACAAGAATCTATAAATGTTCCTAAATGGTGCATGCGTCTTTTGAAAAAGAGGAATTCTTCTTGGTTTATCCAACGTTTCCTGATCTTCTGCATCCGTCTGGATAACGTTAATTCTCACATTCTTTTCAGGAGTCGGATGTCTAGAAAGAATATCTGCTAGTAGGTTGTCTTTACCAGGAACATGAACTATCGTGGCATCAAATTGTTGCAAAACATGGTCCATCTGGTCATCCGATCGCTTGACAAGTCTGACTCATCATGAATTCCAGTGCTTTGTGATCCGTTCTGATTATAATCTTGTGTCCCAGCAATAATTTTTCCAGTTTTGTAGAGCATTTATGACGGCTAAAGCTTCAAGCTCCGTCGTGAAATAATTCAACTCGTGCGTGCGTAACTTCCTACTGCTGAAGGAAATATAGTGATGGTTGCCATCTTGATCCTTCTGATACAAGACTGCGCTAATACCAATTCGTGAAGCGTCCGTTTCTACTATGAATGATCTTTCGAAATCTGGGTACTCTAATTTGATATTGTTTCTGAGCATTTCCTTTGCTTGAATAAAGGCATTCTCGGCAGCTGCATCCCATTTCCATCTATTGTTCTTCTTTAGAAGCTCATGTAGTGGTGCCATGATCTCTGAATAACGTGGACAATGACTACTGAAAAACTGGCAAAGACCCGCAAAAGCTCGGATGTCTTTGATCCTCTTGGGTTTGGGAAACTTCAATATTGCTTCTATCTTGTCTTCATTCGGGTGGTAACCGAATCTGTCTATAGTATGCCCAAGAAAGTTGATCTTTTCTTGAAAGAAATGGCATTTATTCAATTTCACCTTGATGTTTGCACTTCTGAGGTTTTCAAATAGCTTCTTCAAATGCATGATATGTTGCTCTGGCGTTTCTGAAGATATGATAATATCGTCCACGTAGCAAATGGCAAATTGTTTTACTTCATCACTCAACTTATCATCCAAGACTCTAATAAGTGCTGGACTTGAATTTACCAATCCATATGGTACTCTCTGATACACGTAACAGGTTTGGTTGAACATGAACCATGTATAACATTTGCTGTCTTCTGTAAGCTCTATTTGATGAAATGCTGCAGTTCAATCAATCACTGAGAAACAGGTTTTATTCTTGAATCTCCTCAGTAGTTCTCTGATTTTTGGTGGCCTGTCAAATTCTTTCAGCAGAAGAGTATTTATGCCCCTGGCATCTAAGCATAGTCTCAGACTTCCATCTGCTTTCTTCACGACTGTAAGAGGGTTTAAATAAGGAGTGGCTTGCTTTCTTATAATACCGTCCTTTTCCATGCTTTTATTAGCTCTGTCACTTCTGATTGATATTTCTCCGGTATTGGATACAATTTCTTCTGAAAAGGTGTGTTATCTGCGAGCTTGGTCTGATATTTATATCCTCTGATAATGCCTGGTTTATCATCAAATACATCTGCAAAATTCGTGACCAATTCTTCTAATTTCTCTCTCTGATCTTCAAAGTTCTCAATTTTTCTGCCATAGTGAGGTATCGCTTCTGCTTCAACTTCCATGACAATTTTTACTAGATTTTCTTCTGTAGTTTCGTCAATCAGACTACACTCATTCTCCTCCTTCTTCGTGTCCTCTGGTTGAAATTGGCCTTCATTAAATCTTATGACTCCGTTACGTAAGTCAATCACTGCTCCTGTCTTCGTTATAAAATCAATACCTAGAATAGCATAGAAATTTATCTGGTTCAAGACTATGAATACCTGCTCATATTTGTATTCATTTATGGAGAATTCATTAATGCCTGGACTTTACACTTCATGGTTTTATCATTGAATACACCCCTGACTTTAATAGTTGAAACGGGCATTGCTGTAAGTGAATTTCCATTCTTCAATCTGTGAAAACAGTTCTCTGACAAAATTGATGCTGTCGCTCCCGTATCTAGCAGTGTTCTCAGGCATTCACCTTCTGATACGATTTCTATAATGGGTAACCTCGCTGCTCTTCCTGCTTTCGGCTCTTCTCGTTCATACAGGAGATCTTCGTTCGTGGCTTGATATAACTCGTTTATCTGGATTTCATGTCTGGTTACGGTGCTGTTCTTATTCTCCTTTACTTTTTGGACTTTGAAGTTTTTTTTGTACCCCTCCTGGGTCTTCATTGCTCCGATCTCTGCTTGTTCCGGGCTGAGATTCCTGATTTTGGTTACGCTGTCCCTGATTTTGGTTTCTTGCGTTTCTTTCTTCCCTTTCTCTAAGGTTCCTTAGGTATTCTTGACTTTCTCTCTCTCTATCATCGTAATACCTCCTCACATTATTGTTATTTCTCCATCCTTGATTTTGTTGACTTTGCTGTTGTTGCTGTCTCGAATAGTTGTTCGTGTTCCTCCAGTTTTGATATCCTCGATATCCATAATTATTCGTTGGGTTATTTCTATTGTAATATCCCTCTCTGCGATAATCATTGTTTCTGTTGTGGTAGCTGTTTCTCCATCTTTGATTTTCGTCCCATCTTTGATTTTGGTATGGTCTTCCTTCTCTAGGTCTCTGATAACCTGGTTGAAAACGATTTTGTCCATACATTCTTGATCTAGTTGGACCTACTCCATTTTTATTCTCTTCCGTCTGCTGTGTTTGATCGATGTGGATGGTGTGAATCTCTCTATGTTCCTGATTTCTTCCTCTCTGGTTCTGGTTTCCGGTTGAGTTAATGGACACATTAGACGTGTGATCCAGTCTCCTCAAAATTTCTGCCATCCCCTCTAATGTTTTTACATTTGCCGAAATGAGGTGCCTTCTAACTTCCGTTGGTAACTGGCATGAAATAGCATGAACTAAGTCTTCTTCTGCCAATGGAGTTGCAGATACTGCAAGCGTGCTAATTGTTTCGTAAAGAAATTTGCGTACTTCGTCGAACTAGAATAAGCATACTTTTTCGAGTAAATTTCGGCGCATATGTCTTGTTGAAGTTCCTTGCTCCAAAATCACTATTGTAGAGCAATAGCGAATTCTTCAAATGTCTGATAAGTATACCTGATAGCTCTGTGCCAAACTAATGCTTCTGAGTCCAAGTATTTCTCAACTACCCTCATATGTCTTTCACGAGGTATTCTGTTATCCTCTAGATACGATCTCATGTCTCTAAGACATTCCACAGCAGTGATATTTCCAACTCCGCTGAATTTATTAGGCTTTTCGTCATTATTCTTAATCACGATAACGTTGGCATTTGACCTACTCTGGTAAGGTTCAAAGTCTCCTCCAAGTTTCCCTGTTTCTGTTTGAAATGGCTCTCGACTGAAGTTAAAATTGGATTTCGGAATCTCCTGTTGACTAACCACGCTTTCCTTATCCTCTTCTATCTTGTCTGTCCTAGCCTCTAATTTCCTGATTTCTTCCTTCAATTTCTCATCTCTTGCTTGAAAGAATCTAGTTAAGTCCTTCCTGATGTCCTCCCTGACTTCAGCTCTTAACGTAGATGAAAATGTAGCATCCCCAATCGTGAGTGACCTTAATTGCTGTTCCAATTCGCTGGTTTCCTTTTCCTGCTTCGATTGAATTTTTGCCAGTTCTATGTTTATGTCATCGACTGTACGTTTAACCTTGTCTAATTCGTCTGAATTACTTAAATCTGTTTTATTTACAATATCTGTCAGCGTGGCTACGTTATTGATTTGCAACGTATCTATCCGCTTGGATAGATCTTCACGTACTTTACTAACATTTATGTTTGAACATAATTCTATGGCTTTAATGTCATTAGATAATTTATGATGAATTTCAGATACAATTTTAGTTGTGACTGTTACGACCTCCTCCTTCATGTCCGTAACTGCCTTTACAATAGAAGCATTTATATCCACATTAATACCCTCTTCAATCAATCTCCTTTGACCTTCCAACTTGACCTGTAATTCACCAACAGTGTCATTTAGACTGTCAAGTTGCTCCTTGAGTCTGTTCTGGGCACCTGAAATGTGTACATGATGTGTAGTGTATTCTTCCTTAATGGAGCTAATACTAGCCTGTAATTTCTTTTCTAGCTCTATCATGTGGTTACTGTTAGCTAATTTCACTTCTAACACTTTGCCTACCATGTCGGATCTTAAATTTCCTACTTCTGTCTTGGTAAGATTAATGTCCTGTTTGACTTGATCAAATGAAGTTTTTAATTCTTCCTGTGCATTTCCTGCCCTTTCTTAAATTTTCTGAGCCTTTTCCTGATTTTTCATGGCCTCATCATGAATTTTCCTGGCTTCTTCCTGTGCTTTTTCCTGATTTTTCCTAACCTCCTCTAGAATTTTCCTAGCTTCTTCCTGCGCTTTTTCCTGATTTTTCCTAACCTCTTCCTGTGCTGCTCTTATTTCGGCTTGGATTTTTCTATCTTCTAATCTAGCCTGCTCCTGACTTAATCTGCCCTCCTCACGAGCTTTTTCTTGAGCTAATCTTATCTCTGCACTTATCCTATTAGCCTCTTCTTCTACCTTCCTGTCTTCCTCTCGTGCTCTTCCTAATGTTAGCCTAATCTCCTCCTGTGCCTTCTCTTGAGCTAACCTGATTTCCTCCCTTTCCTTTTCTCTAGCTAGTCTATCTTCCTTTCTGGCCTTTTCTAAAGCTAACTTGGCTTCTTCCTGTGCTAATGTTATACTAGCCTTAGTAAGTGTTTGAGCAACCGACAACTCGGCCTTGACTTCCGATTTCACAGTAGCTGCTGATTTCTGAATCTCGGCTTTCATTTGTTTAGTGTTATTGTGTGTTAATTGGTGAAGGGCTTCAAGGTCTTTGTTCAGTGTACTCTGACCTTCCTTAATTGTTTCTAACATCGTTCTAATGAACGTCATGTCGTTCGCTGACATAATTTCTTCCTTCTTGAGAATAAGGGAAGTATCACTACAAAAATTACAAGTGAATATCCAGATTGACCAACGTATACATTTTATACTAGTGATGGAACGTATTGAACATCTTAATACTACTTAAGTCTATTTAAATCGGGAGTTATCTCGTATATTTTATTGTCCCATTTTACTGAACCGACATCATCACATTCTATCATCTGACTTAACTTATGTTTAACAACGTGAATTTACTTTTTAATTTAATATTACATGACCAATTGTCGTTAGCTGGTTCTAGAAATATGCCTCACAACTGTAATGTACTCCACTAATCTGCTGATGTTGTGTTCACCTCAACAATCATTAAATTTGGGATCGGCATTTTTTTTCAAAACCTATATGGCCTCACTCTAGAGTGCTTCCAACTGCCTCTCTCGAGTATCTCTTTCGAGTGCCTCTTTCGAGTGCCCCACGGATGGGTTTGCCATTTAAATAATATACTATCTATATGCGCCCGAATTCACCAATCAGTACCTATATCCGCTGCACTGTAAAGGATTGCAGACATGTAAATACCCAGCTCACAAACTTACCATTGTCTGCTAAGTAAAAATTGGGAATTTCAGGAACACATAGGGTAGATATTATTTGTAAGAAAATAGTACTACCAGCCTAGGTACAAATTTCTACTATCATTTACATTTAGAGCAAATCGAGAAACTCAATCTCGAGGGGTGATAAGGTTAATCTATAGTGAGCGCCTGTATCCATACCTAGCAGTACTATTTTCGGCGATGACGATAATGAAAACGATGTCAGCTAAGATAAAAATTGACTGAATCGCTAAGGAGTGCCAGCCGTTTATTGTGCTAATAAAAGTACAAATAAAACTGACTTCCTGCCTGTGAATGGAGTGTCTCCCTGACACTGCAATAAAAATAATCTCCAAGAATAAACTGCACGTGGCACTGATATAATAAGAAAAATTATGAAACTGCGTGATTTTATGCATTACCCTATTTTATACAATCCGTTTCATCTCTGAACCGTAGTTCCACATCTAAGAAAAATTCTTCAATATTAACTATATTCATATTTACACTAATTCATGGTTCGTACAAATATACACTTTATTGTATTCAAAAGATTAAATTGTCTATATTCCAAATGAGTCTTTTACCACTCAACTTCCGTAACAATCAAACAAACAAACAAACAAACAAACAAACACCGCAACTCTATCGGTAGAAAGTAATAAATACTTGTCTAAATCAATAGAACATAAGTGACAAACATTTAAGCTAAGCACTGTTCTGACGTTGTCTTTTCCTATTTGATTATAAAATCTTGAAAAATTCCTGAAATTCTCTACTTTGTTAATAATTCTCTGATAAACGTGAATACTAGAAGTGCATGGCATTTGATCTTCATTCCACACTTCTCTTCCAAAATTATACAACAATCACATCATATAACTTCACAATCGCTGCGATCAATACTAGAAAAACTTGAGACTCCTCAGCCTCCTTTCATAAAAATACGTAACTCATTTACGTCTACATATCCTTTCTTGCACGGTATTTCAAATCTAAACTCCAATTTCAATGCATTTTCTTACTCCATGTAAACTTTTACACTCTCCTCTATCCTTATACAACTTCGCTTCGTGCTTATAATTTCACTTCTGCAATAATTTTCTGTACATTTACTTTTAGATCACCCTGTGATTTAACATTCTTAACTCTTTCCTTATTTCACGTGTTTAAATTCAGTTTTACATTATTACAACCTTTAAAGGATTATCAGTAAGAATTCAAATTTTTAACAAATGAAATAAGTGTGTCTTCCTTCCGTGAATATATTTGTTTAACAAATTTATCTAGGCTTTTTAATGCTCTAAATCTTCATTGGACATATGTATATAAAAGTTCTTGTAATACTTTCGTTACTAGAAAAAGTGGTTTATCAAGTTACAGCATACATCTACATATCTATCTGTCTCATTACTGTGAATCTAATATTCATTAGTTTAATCATCTATCAAGCATTTGATTAATTTTTATCAGACTTTGTGTCATGTAACAATTCAATTTCGTTCATAATTGGTTGAAAATAAATTTCTGACACTCGAATCAACATCATGAGTTGTTGAAATATATGACACTTCGTGACATAACTTTTTAAATATGCGGTACTTAAATTTGGTTCAATATATTTTCTTTAATTTATTCACAAATTATACTTCTTCCTTAATTTGTTCAATATTATACTCCTTTTAAATAGTTCACTATACATTCCATCGCTGCGCATAAAACAGATTTAATTAGTTTAAATCTAATGCAAATATCAAGAATTCTAAACGATTTTACTCTGAAATAATTTTAACGTTAATGACAGCGCTATGCAAAATTTCGTCCAAGTGACTGAAATTTTCAAAGAACAAGAAAAATGACTCCTAAGAAAATACGAAAAATAATGCTACTAGTTCAAAATCTACATAATTTATTTATACTGACAAAATTATACGGTTGGTCAATTAGGATAAACACAGAACATAACTACAATTCTACGTAATATAAAGCAATCTGTTCTCTACCTTGAGTTGAATCTGGTCGTGGGAATACCTTCTCTCGACTGCCAAACCAAGAGTATCTGCGTGCATCGCCCACAGCTATGTAGACTGGTTGTGTCGGGACCAGCTGGACACTTCCCCCAGTGGAACAAGGTCGGTGACATGCTCGGGTGAGCGACCTTGCCGTGAAACAGCCTGCTCCGTCTGCACTCCCTCTTCCGTTCACTGCACGTCGCCTGGCTCTTCCTTCGATTCCCCATCTCTGCATTTCCATCTCTTCTCAAGGTTGAAAATAGTTGTTCATACAAGCATTTGCGAGTATACCAAATGTATAAGAATTCTTGTTGAAAAGTAGTAGTTCGTTCTGTGATTTTGCGCATCACGTGGATGTTCTGCAGCGCCTTCCATAATTGTGAATTCTGGAATTCAACTGTTCATCTTTGTAGTTTCCACTTCCCTATGATGTGCAGCTTAGCACATGGTCATTCTCATTTCACTGATGATACTTATGTGACTTCCCCGTTGCTGATTTATGAATTGCATTTTCATATAATGTTCAAGTATGCGTTCAAACGTAATAATAGTGAATCTCTTCTTGTAGAATGAAATGTTCTCATGCGATGTATAACAGCTTTGTTTGAAACACTGTAATGTCAAGTTATATGCTGTGCTGTTCTGCGTGAAAATGTTGCTTGCTCCGCAAGTTACAGTCTACTGTACTGCACTCGTCTTTTTCCAACTTACATAAAGCGTGGCACTATTATAACAAATACTAGCTTCTCCTCGAGGTCTTAACTCGATGAAATCTCAAATTGGAAAGAACTCCTCTGTCCGGTTCTCTGCGTTCGACAAGTTACTCACTCTGCCTCCCCTCTCGTGGTGTGACGTAACTTCTACCACCTCTCCTCACTCAGTCCGTAGTTCGACCTTCGTCCCTTCTCCTCCTTCATCACGTAACTCTCGCTCCATGTGGCGTGATGTTCTCTCACAAAGTAGACCTCCCCACATTCATATAATGAATATATATATCCATATTTAAATAATTTCTCCTTGCCTTCCATAATTGTATAAGATGCATAGTATTTCACTAGTTTCTACACAGATTTTCCCATATCTCACGAATTTTAATGAATACAAAATTTTCATTCACTCTTTTATTTTTCCTGGGTCTTAGTTCATATCCAGATTGGTTCCTTGGTAATAGCCTTAAATAAATTCTGGCGCAGTACACACTTTCGTCTCCATTATGATATCCAAATCCGTGATTGCGTGATATATTGGGAACCTGCAGTGCAAACACCAATTATTACCAGCAACCAGCAAACAGCTCTGTTCAAAAAATATGACTGTGAAAAGTTACTGTGCCCCTCGCGGATTATTTCAAAAGCTACATGGAAATTGTGGAATGAAGTAGTTCTCTTTCTCACCGTAAGAAAGCTCTATACGTTGAACTCCGACAGTACATTAGCAATATTGTCTTTATTAATTATGTTATTGATGCTACAGAAAACAAATCGCTCATAATGAAACTTGTAATCATTAAACTTCATACTTTTTAAAGCCGCTTATATCAATGTTTGTATCTTGTGCAACAAGCTAATGATACATACTTTGACATACCCTTGTCGAGTTACTATTACGTACTCAATATCTTGAGAATAAATTGTGTGTTCTTGTTAGAAGAGTTGCTAGGCTAAATTCAAATCCAACTTACTACTATGTCGTGGGCCATATCCTTTACAGTTGAGTTTATGGTCGAAAGGTATAACTAATAGAGAGTTACCGTGGCTTCCGTTTATCGGTACACAGTGTGTTGTGTGCTGGCCCCGGCCCTGGCATACGTCAAACCAAACAACTAGCAGTCCACGACCTGCTTAGGATGAGACAGTGGCGGGCAAAAAACGTAATATTCTCAAACAACAACTTCGTTACTTTTGGGGCCTTCGACCCGATTGCGTGAAAATTTGGGAAAATTATAAAATGTTATTCTTGGCAATGCTGACTCCATCACGTGGTTAAGAAAGTCGGACGTCCTCGCAAATGGAAAATATCTTACAGCTGTAAGTACGTTACTCCACACATTTTTTGAGCATTCGTAGGCAATGCTTAAACCATCACGTAGTTATGAAATATCTGTAATAGCTTTCTCGCACTCGTCCGACTCGAATAGGCTGACCTACCCTGTATATTTCTTTCAGCCTATTTTCATTTATGAAAAAAAAAGAAAATAGTCTTATAAGATCACCTATTGTCCGCGTGTCATCGTGTGTGTGATGGTGTGCGTCCCCCCTAATAACCTCTAAACGGCTGAAGAGATTTTAATGCAACTCGGTAAGTTCATAGCACTATTCCGGGCGACCCCATCCGTGGACTTCAAATTTTGTTACGTCTTACCAATCCAACATGGCGGCTGTGCGAAGTATTTCACCAGCATTCAATATCTCAAATACTATTAACGATATCACCCTGGAATTTTGTACGGTAATAAAGGGAACTACTAGATGTTCACCTATGTGACTTTTGAATACCTGGTAACTAAAAAACCAACATGGTGGCGAGCGAATTTGCGACTTTTAAATAGACATTTCTCGCGATTTAACCAACCAAAAGTCACATAGGTGAACTTCTACTAGTCCCCTTTATCACCGTAAAATATTCCAGGGTGATATCGGCAATAGTTTCGGAGATATTGAATGCTGGTGAAATATTTCGTACAGCCGCCATGTTGGATTAGTGAGACGTAACAAAATTTGAAGGGCACGGTTGGGGTCGCCCGGAATAGTGCTATGAACGTACTGAGTTTTATTGAAGTCGCTTCAGCCGTTTAGAAGTTACTAGGGGGGGACACACACCATTACACACGCACACACAGACAGACACACCGACAAAAGGTGATCTCATTAGCCTATTATTTTTCATAAATGAAAATAGGCTAAAAATCATAAGGAGTAACAAACTTGCTAATCACTGCAATCCTACACCTGCAGATTTGACTTTTTTCGATATGACCGACTGATCTCGAGATATAAAGATTCGAAAAAAAAAATGAAATCCAGGGCCTCAAACAAAGGTCCGTCCCTGCACCTATGTTAACGCCCAACAATAGGGTTTCTCACAGGCCCAATCCCTTTCACCGTACCAAACGTCATCTTGATATCATGATAATTCTGAGCAGTACTTTGTTACACGCAAAAACGTCATGCACATACGTACATACGTACATACTGTGCCCGTTTAGACCGAAGTTTAACGACCACATATGCATTTTGCCAAAAATCAGTCAGTACGAGAATCTAAACATCTCAGGGCGTCCTATGGGTTAAAGAAACAACAATAAACAAGATCAAAAATTGCTTTTCTGATATTCGCCTCGACGCAACAATAAGGATAGAAGTAGACTTTGAAAATACCTCAAATCCTAAAATAATACCATTTTATTCGTAATATTTAAAAAATTGACTCTAAAATAATGCCATAAAAGCATTGAGAACGCATTAAAAGGTTCATACATTTTATATACAAAGAAAACCACAGAATTATCAACACATGAACACTGTTGGATTTTAACAAAAGCCAGAATATCAGTCCTGTTGGCTTTGTCCAAATAATTTTTTACATACAACGGTAGGTTATTCAGGGCAAATTAAATCGTCCAGCCTGAATCCTACTTGACTAGTATTCACTTCTTAATTTAACTGATTCACTTGTTGTCAAAATCACTTTGTTTATGAGTTCATTTCCTTAAACGAAAAACTATTACTTTCCAGGAATCATGAATCAAAATCGGTACATTAAATATCAAATCAATGAGTTAAACACAAAAATATCGATTTGTAGGACATCTGAGCATCATTAAATAACAATGTTTAAACACTATGAGCATGGATTCGAAGAACTTCGATGGTGAGCAGAATATTTATTACATCATCTGCTCTCGATATGAACATAATAATTATGAGTGCATGACTCAACTATAAATTCATGGTTCCAAGAAATATTAACCAGAACATTATTTTAAAGGTTAACATGAACCTTTCAAATTATTGAAAATATCATTATAATAGTAACAAAATTATCATGAAATTTTTAATTCGTTAGCAGAATATGAAAATATTGAACTTGACAAAATTTTATATTTTATCTATATTAAAACAGGGTTTCCCACCTAACTCTGCGACCTCAAATATTATCGAAATGAAACAAGATATGAAAAATCTACTTGCGCAGGAATGTAGCCACGTCAGGAGGTCATACAATGGGAGGATATGCACAATCCAGGAAATTATGGCATTATCATTTTCAACGCAAAGTTACCTTTTAGGTAGATTTCATTAGAAAGCTAACTATTGCAATGGGTACCATGTTTCGACTTCCGGAAAATTTCGACATATCTTTGCGTTTCACATCCCCCAGACCCCAAAACCACCGTCAGTTCAAAAGTTTATATATAATTTATGTATCTATCTATCTATATATATATATATATATATATATATATATATATATACGAGGCACGTCCAGAAAGTAAGCTCCGTTTGGAAATATAATTAAATTGTGAACAGATACAGAAAAAATATTTATTGCACAACATTCTACACCTCTTAAACTACTTTTCCACATAACTGCCGAACTTTTGCAGGCATTTGTCATAGCGTGGCACACGTTTTTGGAAACCTTCTTCATAGAAGTTTGCCGCCGACCGTAAACGAGAGTGAAGACTCCCCTGTAAGATAACCTACCGTTTGGCCACCTCTGTTAGGCAAATTGAGTGCTTACCAGGAGAACTGCGTATGTTTAGGAATTCTCCTGACCACATACGCAATTTGCCTAACAGTGGTGGCCAAACGGTAGGATATCTTACAGGGGAGTCTTCACTCTCGTTTACGGTCGGCGGCAAACTTCTATGAAGAAGGCATCCAAAAACTTGTGCCACGTTATGACAAATGCCTGCAAAAGTTCGGCAATTATGTGGAAAAGTAGTTTAAGAGGTGTAGAATGTTGTGCAATAAATACTTTTTCTGTATCTGTAAACAATTTAATTTTATTACTAAACGGAACGTACTTTCTGGACGTGCCTCGTATGTCAGTTTTTTGTGGACACGATAACTGCCGTAATTTTGCACCAATCACTTTGAATTTTTTACATAATATGTATCCCTATAAAATCTCGGTTGAGTTCGTTAATGGGAAAAATCGGTCGAAGGGGGTGAAAATGGGGGGCTTTTTTCGAAAAAGTGAAATTTCGCTATAACTCTCTTAATACGTGAAATATCGAATCCATTCAAAGTTCATAATATGTGTCGGATAAGTGCCAAAAATTTATGTCAAATAAGTTTTTTGATAGCGCCAACCATTGACCAAGGGGGTGGAAAAAAGTGGGTTTTTCGGGAAACGTTAATCATATCTCTCTTAATAGGCCCAATATCAAAACCGTACAAAATGGAAAATATTCCCCTAATAATTATCTAAAACGTTTGTCTGAAAGAATTTTTGATATGACCCACCATTACGCCAAGGGATGAGAAAAACCATTTCGGAATTAAAGAGAATGCCAAGTGCCATCAGAGGTTACCATGACAACGCTTCTAAATTGATCAGGGATGAGCTATCAGAGGTTGCCAAGACAACGCCATTGACGAGATCACATTCATTTTTAGCCTACTTTTCACACTTTGCAAAAATGAGGATAAAGTAGACTTATGAGATCGATCCGGGAAAATGTGTCTGTCTGTCTGACTGTGTGTGTCCCTCCCCCCTTATCAACTCCTAAACGGCTGCAGCAATCGAAACCAAATTTAGTATGAGTAAAGATGTATACCGGAATATCTCAGGCCCATATTTGAAAAAGATGCCAGTGCTACCAACTGCTAAAAAAATGCACTAGAAATTTAAGCTCCATGTTGGATATCTTGGAAGGTATACATGGGAGCTAATCTAAAATTGGCACACATGTAGATAATACTATTTCAGTTTAATTTCCAGGTGGCCATACATGACAGCGTTGCCAAAATAATTTTAAGCCTTCTGATAAGTCCAATTTTAAATACATATAACTTCTACACTATCAATTGGATTTCAACCAAATTTTGTATGTAATATGTGTACATAAACCTATATGACTGAGTGTATTCTTAAGAGCCACCAGGGCTGCCAACTGTTAATAATTACTCTCTATTTTGTATCCAAATATATCAGAAAGTATGCAAGCCGACAGCTTTAAACTATGCACAAATTACCCGACATTTTACATTAATTTGGAGTAACTTATATACTTCAGTTCTACCAACATGATTCTAAGCCTGCTGATGGGACCAATTTTTAAATACATGTAACTTCTATACCAACAAATGGATTTCATCCAAAATTGGCACAAAAATATATAATATTTCAGATTATTTCTGAACAGCACTCGCATGACATTGTTGCCAACATGCTTTTACGTGTACTAATAGATCCAATGTCTAAATCCATGTAACGTCCTTTGAACTTCAACCACATTTTGTATTCTGTACCTTAGGAGATGGAAGTAAGAATATATTCAGTCACCAGAGCTGCCAACTGTATTGCTCTATTAGGCTACATTATGCCTAGTATACCTTATTTCGAACTAATTAAGACATTTCGATATTACCCACTTAATTTCGTCCTTATTCTAGATAGGTTCATATACTGTAGATTAATCTATGGCATGAATCTTAATTTTAAGAAAAGTAGGCTCTTTAGTTCGTCACGGAACTTCTTGTTCCATCTCACTATGAGGGAAGCGGCTAACTGGTAGCATGCTGAACTTCTATGCCTTAGGTCGCTGGTTCAAAGCCGGCCAAAGTCGCCGGATTTTCTAAGAGCGCTAAAAATCCGTCAGCATGCTTTCCTTCGGAGGGGAAGTTACAACGTTCGTTGCAAGTTGCTGGTTGCGGTGGCATCTAGCAGCCAAGTTCACAGCTAGGTGTCGTTGACGTTAGTATTTGGTACAAAATTAGGTACTACTACTTAAAATTGACCGTCTGCAGACCTTACCTGAATTACAGACTAATACAGTCATCATAAATAACACCGTTTATCAGACAGATTCTACACACACCCAATGTACACGGGGTTACATGACCACCTTGTCGCAGCCTCTAAACTGAGAAACCAACCAACATCTCTTTGCGTGAAGAAGTAACAGACTGTTAGATAGTTACACATTAGTTCCAAACCTTGCATAAGGACAGTGTGATCACAAGTATAACAAGTAGTTCCGTGAAGAACTATACAGCCTATTTTCATATATCCTACTTATGTTAACTGCCACAATCAACATACAAAATTTCAGTTTAATTGCTGTAACAGATTCGTAGATATTGAGAACCGTCTAAATATTTCAGATGGTCGCCAGGTTGGATTTTTATTTTTGTACTATTACATTAAGATTGTTGTGTACGTGTGGTATTCAAACTTCAATCGCATGATTAGACAACAAGAAGTAAAAACGAGATTTTAAAATTACGCACAGCAGCCATCTTGTGATAATGCAAACCATTGAAATAAATTAGATGCCAGTGGATCAACATTTGTATAAGCATTTAACGTGCAACGTTTCACAGCACTCGGATAGTTAATTCGCAAGAAACGTCCATTTAAATATTTATACTTCGCGTCGCCGCCATGTTGGATTTGTGCTCACCAGGTTCCTGAAAGTCCTATAGGTGAACATATGTTCATAGTCTCTATGAACATTAAAAAATTCAGTTTGGTTGCTGTAAAAGATTCATAGATATTGAGAACCGTCTAAATATTTCGGGAGCTCACCATTTAGGAGTGTTATGTGTATAGGCCATAGAGTTATGTACCATTCAAGGACAATTATTGCCTAGGTTCATTATTCAAACTCTCACTTCGATCGCATGATTACGACACAAGAAATTAAAACTTAATTTTAAAATTTCGCACAGCCGCCATCTTGAGGTTATGTAAGCAATTGAATTAAATTAGATGGCAGTGCATTACAATCTGCAAAATCAATTACTGTACCACATTTCACTGCGCTCAGAGAGTTAAATCACGAGAAAAGTCTATTAAAATATTTTAAATTCGCTTGGTCGCCATGTTCGTTTCGTACTTTACAGGTGTATGAAATATACATAGGTATACCTGTATCAGTACCCTTTATCACCGTACAAAATTGCAGGGTAATATCTGTAATACTGTAGTTTTGGAGATATAGAATGTCACTGAAATATTTCACACAGCCGCCATTTTGAGGTTATGTAAACAATTGAACTAAATTAGACTCCAGTGCATTACAATGTGTATAAACATTTGCTGTACCAAGTTTCATTATATTTAGATAGTTAAATCACCAGAAAAGTCTATTTAACTATCTCAATTTCGCTTGGCCGCCATGTTGGTTTTGTAGTCAACAGGTTTTTGAAAGTATCATAGGTGAACTTCTAGTAGTGCCCTTTATCACCGTACACAATTTCAGGGCGATATCGGTAATAGTTTCGGAGATATTGAATGCTAGTGAAATATTTCGCACAGCCGCCATGTTGGATTGGAGAGACGTAACAAAATTTGAAGGGCCCGGTCGAGGTCGCCGGGAATAGTGCTATGAACTTCCTGAGTTTCATTGAAATCGCTCCAGCCGTTTCGATTTTATTAGGGGGGACACACACACGAATCACACACACACGTACACACACACACACACACACACACACGCACACACACACGGACAAAAGGTGATCTCATAAGCCTATTTTTTCAAAATTGAAAATAGGCTAAAAATTAACCCCAAATGACAAGAAGGTTACCATCCCCATAAGACAGTAAAATGTTAAAAGTATGCATAGAAAGACAAAATATGTTAACTAACCTCCAATTGTAAAATACTTCTCGCAATAAATGAGGTCTGATCCTCCTACGAAAACCTGCATATTTTGCCTATTATAGCCTATCCCCTAGTTTGCCCGGTGAAATCTACCTCCGCCTTCCGGCGTGCCGAGAGGAATTTTTTAAATGGAACATACATGTTTTTTTCTAGCAAAATCGAAAGTAAACATACAATTATTGATAACAGAATTGGTTTCACTTCTCTAAACCTCGTACCTTCTGAAATAACTAACGTTGTAGAGGATGGCATGGTCATGATGCTTAGGTCATGATCTTGTGTGTAAGCCTTGTCGGTGGAAGTCTTTGAACATGTCCATAAAACTCAATCTTCGTTTCCTAATGTCCGCCGCAAGATTAGAAATGTCTCAGTATTTTTACGAGATTTCAACCTGTATCCATCTTCTGTTCTTTCAGGGCCAAGAATTATCCTCAAGATCTTGCGTTCTTCCTTTAGGATAATTTTCAAGTCATCCTTCCTATTAAGTATTAGAGTTTCACTTGCATACAGAGCTTCCGGTTTGATCACCGTGTTGTAGTGTCTGAAATTTGTACGTGTGGACATGCACTTTTTGTTGTAGATGTCGCGCGTTCTCCCATACGCTCTCTTCAATTTCTGTAACCGAACTCTTTGTGCTTCTTTTTCTAAACCTGTTGGGTCCAAGATCTCCCCTAGGTACTGAACCGTTTTTGCCAGGTTCATTATTTTTTCTGATGTTATTATTATTATCTTTCTTTCGTGTTGCATTATTGTGACATACGTTTCTCAGTCACTCATACTGCGTTCAAACTTAGTAATGCTGCGTAAATACTTCACCATTTGCTTGTAATATGGTGAAACATTTTGCCTCTGCTAAACCCTGTATGAACGTAATTTTACCACATTGGCCGAAGCATATCTTGTTGTCAAGCTTGCTTTTGCCATTGGACCCCCTCCCTCCATGTATTCCGAAAGGGGATGTTGGTCGTATTACGAATTATTTTTACGGGCGCGTCCCTACGCTCTTTAAGGGAAGACTTCGGTCTTCCAATTTCTGCAGTGATATAGACCACACGTGCGACGACGAGCTCTTGCTCGCATCATGTACAACTAAATGTAAGTACGATTCAATCACTAGATTTATCTAATGTAAAGTCATATTAAATTTCTGTTTCGCCTTTTTTTTGGTGTCTCCTCTGATTCACTTACAATATTCTTTCTTATGATGATGTGAGGTCATTCCTGTGGACCCAAGTCCTTTCGCTTTCGTTTACGTTAATTTAGCGAAGTCCCTGTGTTTATTTGTCTTTTTTTCTTTCATTTAAGTGTCCTTATTTTTACCTAAATCTCGCAGGTCTGAAATATATGCTATTTTTCTTCGAGGTTTATTTACGCTCTGTTTCGCGTCACCATACTGTTCGGTGTTCTTTGAGGCAACCTCCATATGGATTCTCGCGTCAGAACCTGTTTTTTTTGGGAAAAGGTATCATTGAAGTAACGGAGCTGAGTCTCACTCGTCTTCAACTTGATCTTTCCCTCTCTGTTTTATGAAAGGTAAGTGAGCAATGGTCAATGTGTTAGTAAATCTCCATGCGCTACCCTACCTTCTCTGTTTCATAGTATGTCGTAGTGATCCGACATTTCTACGTGTGCAAGCCTATATTTTCCGCAAAGCATATTTTCTTAGCTGATTGATTTTTCCTTTCGTTTCGTGTCCCGGTAATGTCAAGTAATTTTGTGTAATCTTCATTTCTTTTATTTGATATTTTTGTGTTACCTCCTCAGCCTTCGCTATTTTACGTAATTCCGTGTCATCTCCCCCCCCCCCCCCGCCGTTTCCTACATACGCACACCTCCACTCCCCACCCTTTTACCTCCCCCCCCATTATTTCACAATATCATAAACGCAGTAATTCTGTTTCTATGCGGGGAGTCCAGATCATGTCATCTTTGTAAGTAGACGTTCTCATTATTCAATTCCGAGAACTTCTTCAATTTATTTGGTTTCTGCTTCATATTTTTGTTTTGTTATTGACTCGTGTTTTCAATTAAGTTGCTAATAAAATTTAAATTTATTTCTAGATTCCTTTTATTTTTCATTTAAGTTACTCGTGTTTTACTTCTATTTCTAATTTGTAATCGGTACACATGTGTTCATTTATTATTAACACATTTTTATTCCGTAAGTAATTTATTTGCTTCAGTCTTATGATTTCTTATATTTAAGTTCCTGGTATATCTTTCAATTCGACTTAGTCTTGGCTTCGTACTGCAACGAAGTCACGACTACACGTCTCTGGGACCTTTTGATCAATTATTTAAATTTAATTTCTCTTCTGATTTTAGCTTAAACCATTTACTTGATCTCTTTTTTATTTTGAAAGCATCTTTCTTTCGCTCCGCAATCTTGGGCCCAGCACGAATTGATAGAGACATCCATTTCCCCGCTCCTTAGCGATCCTATTATCTTTCGCTTCCACTGTATTTTTCTGCGACTCGGCTATTTTTCGTAACGTAAAATCACAAACGGTGCAGTACTTGAAGTGTGAGACGCGATTGATTTTTCCATATTTGCTGTTCGATTTTTGAATGTTGAACCCAGTATAGAAGAACTCAAATTTCTCATAGGACTATTATTTTAGTCTATTTTCATTTCTGAAAAAAAAAACAAGTAGTTCCGTGAAGAACTATACAGCCTATTTTCATAAAATCCTACTTATGTTAATTGCCTCTATCTACATACAAAATTTCAGTTTGATTGCTGTAATAGATTCGTAGATACTGAGAACCGACTAAATATTTCGGATAGTCGCCATGTTGGATTTATATATGTAGCTTCTAGAGTTATGTACTGTTACATGAAGATTATTGTGTACGTGTTGGTGTATTTTTGCAAATACACGGAAAGAAAGAATTAGTTTTTGCTGTTCATTACATTATATCAGTCCATTTATTTAAATTTCTTTCCCGCACACACCAACATCGAACTGTTACCTCCCGTTTGCCAAGTGCATTTGTTCATTATTTCTGTCAGTTTTTTACAGGAACTCATATTCCGCTGAACCAGCCTGACAGCGTCTCATCGATGCCTTCCGAACTTCCATTGCTTCAAATCATGAAGACTTCTATATTAATCCGCAGAGCGTCGTGTTCTTCACCAACCAACTAGTTCATGAAGACACCGCTCCAAGAAGAATTTTGTTTTTGTCAAGTTTTTTCATGTTTATGTACAACCTCTTTGTTTCCTCCCCTACTCGCCCGCTTCCCCCTCTTCTCCCCTCCTCCTACTGCTCTCTTCTCCGCGCGTGCAGCCAGCCCGCTAGGTCACTTCACTTCTACACTTCGTCTCGACTTGTCTCCGCGTCGTGAGCAACCGCTCACCCTCTCAGTGCACTCAACTTTTTGTTGGACATGCCATCTAGGCTGGTGTGCTTTCACTGCGTCTAGCAGCCCTCACTTGTACGTCGGAAGTCGACCTAGTCAGTTAGAGCTCCACTCAAGCTCGCCTCCTCAACTTGAGAGGCAAACTTTTAAATTCTACGCCATGTTAGAATTTTAGTTCAACCGTCAAAGGGAAAATCACCTTCGCCATGAAGCAAAGCTAAGTACTACTTCTACGTTCTTCAATTTATTTTAATTGATTTTAAATAGCTACTGAGAACCAGGAGAGACGTATAAGGACATGGAAACTGAAAGAAGGGGATAGAAGGGTCGAGTACCTCAAAATGGTAAAGGAAGGAATTCCAACAGATGAAGAAAGAGGGGTGGAAGAGGAATGGGCTAGATTTAAGAAGACACTAGTAGGTGCAGCAGAAGCAGTATGTGGGAGGACAAGTAATAAGAAGAGGTGGAAGGAAACACCATGGTGGAATGAGAAGACAAAAGATATAGTAAGGGAAAAGAATAGAGCCTTTAGGAAGTGGTATCAAAATAGGACGGTAGAGACAAGGGAAGAGTACCAGGAAAGAAAGAAGGAGGCGACGAGAGTAGTGGCTGAGGAGAGAAGAAAGTGGATGGAAGAGTGGACAAAGATGATGGAGGAGGATAGTGAAGGTACAAAAAAGGTCCTGTATGGGATGGTAAAAAATAAGAGGCGGAAGGATCCTACGGATTATGTTAGAATGGTGAACAAAAGGGGACATGAGATAGAAAATAGGGAAGAACTGAAGAAAATGTGGAACGAATATTTTGAAGAACTTATGAACCCAAATGGAAAAGATGGTGAGGAGGAAGAAATCGGGGAAGAGGAAGATGAACTGCAAACAGAAAAGGACTTAACATGGAAAGAAGTGGAAGATGCAGTGAGCAAGATGAAAGGAGGGAAGGCACCGGGTGTGGATGAGTTGAGTGTGGAGATGGTGAGAGCAGCAGGAGAGGTGGGGAAACAGTGGCTGTACCGAGTGATGAGGACAGCATGGAAGGAAAGGAAGACCCCGGAGGACTGGAAAAAAGGAATAATTGTCCCGATCTTCAAGAAAGGTAGTAGAACAGATTGCAGAAACTATCGGGGAATAACACTGATGAGTCATTGTGCAAAGATCTTCGAGAAAGTTTTAGAAAAGAGAATTAGGACAAGGATAGAAGGAGGGATGAGGGAAGAACAACATGGCTTCAGAGCAGGAAGGTCCACAGTGGATTTGATTTTTGCTGTAAGGCAGTTACAAGAACAGCACTATGAGTATGGAACAGATCTACTGATGGCCTTCCTGGACATTGAGAAAGCATATGACAGTGTATGCAGAAACATAGTATGGAAGTCCCTGGAGGATAGAGGAGTAGAGAAATGGACTATAAAGAGGATAAAGGAGATGTACAAGGGAAGCGTGAGCTGTGTGAAAGTGGGAGGAGAGAGATCAGACTGGTTGGAACAGAGAAACGGCCTGAAACAAGGAAGTGCACTGTCACCGTTACTTTTCATTGTGGTGATGGATGACATAATGACCCGAGTGGCACAAGTAATTGGGGAACGAAAGATGAAAGCAATGGTGTTTGCAGATGATTTGATGATTTGGGGAAACAAGGTGGAGGAGGTACAGGAACAGTTGGACGTGTGGGAAGGAATAATACAAGGATATGGGATGAAATTTAGCATAAATAAGAGTGAGATGGTGATCACAACAAGGAAGAAGGAAAGAACCACAACGGGAATAACAATTGGTGGGGAACAGCTGAAGAAAGTGGAGAGTTTCAAGTATCTGGGAAGCCTGATACAAGATAATGGAAGAAACGATAGAGAAATAAATGAGCGGGGGAGGCAGGCAGAAGCATTTCGGAGGAGTGTGAGAAGCATGTTATGGAACAAGGATGTCCCTCAGAACAGCAAAAATATCATATATCGGACGTACTATGTCCCTATCCTGACGTGTGCCTCCGAGACCTGGGTTATGAAAGGAAGGGAGAAGAGCAAAATACAGGCCAGTGAGATGAGTTTCTTGAGAACCAGTATTGGAGCTACAAAGATGGACAGAATAAGAAATGAGAGGACCAGAGAATTAATGAAGGAGGAACCATTACAGGATGGTATAGAGAAATCTAGACTTAGATGGTATGGACATGTAAAACGAATGGAGGAGAAGAGGATACCCACGAGAGTACATGAGACGAAGTGGGAAGGAAAGAGACCGAGAGGAAGACCGAGAAACAGGTGGCTGAAGGGGGTGGAAGAAAGCGTGAAGAAGAGAGGAGAAGACTGGACAAGGGTGGAGGCTGAGAGATGGTGGGAAGACAGAAGACGTTGGAGAGGCTTGTGTTCCAAACAGACCCGGCCAGTGGCTGGAAACTGTGCAAGATGATGATGACATGCTTTTTAATGATCATTTTATAGGCAGTGTGAGATTTCTATATTTGGGGCAATAATCATCCTTCGCGGGATTTTCTATGTTGGACTTTTGTCTATCTAAGCCAATCTTAACTGGAAGCAGCATTTCTTATGCTTATTAAATGAGAGATTTTCTCACAACGTGGGACACCATTAACTTACCCACTGTCTATAAAATACTTAGCTCGTTCCACCGCTGGACTAACTTTTGCCCTATTCTTCAGTCATGATTGCTCTGGAACCTTCCAGAATCTGCACTCTATCTACCAGTTATACTGTCATGTATTTTCCACTCACATGTGGGAATACTTTTTCAAACTAAGGAATCTTCCTTATGAACTACTAATCAATATCTAATTTTTCTTCCTCCGTTGGGATTTTCTCTGGCGCATTCAACTATAATCTACAACTTTCTCAAGCAATAGACAGTCCCATATCTAGTGTAACTAGTTATTTTCCATCATTGCAATAACTTTCTTTGCCATAAACTTTTTGTGCTACTACAGTGAACTTTTCATCTATTTCAACAGACTATAGTGAAAACAGTGTTTGTTCAACATTTCATCCGCGTCGCGTTCGTCCGAATACTATAAATACGGCCATGAACACTTTTCCTCAATCCCATTTGATCTTTCCCAAACCCCTTACTAACAAACCAAAATAATAAAATTGCTACTTTAGTTCTTTTTTCAATGAGGTGTCACTCTCAATTAGAGCCCTCTCTTATTTGCCACATGTATAAAGAATTAATGTCTGTAAAACTTCGTGTCTAGTACACGCCTTAAATTATATTGTTTCTCCCTTCTAATTAGGGAATACAATTCTTTCAACTCATAAGTGAGTTATCTCTAGGTTTCACGAAAGGGAAACTTGCCCCATTTGTCTCCTCATCCCTACTTAAACATATGACTTCTAGAAACTTCCTTTCGATTGTTCTCTTCAGGTTTCACAATAAGTGACCTGCCCTATTTGCATAATCCAACCAAGTATTTCTGTATTAATATAAGAAGTCATAGAAACTTCTATTTTATTCTTCCAGCTTTTCGTTGTTGTTACTTCCGAAGTTGTTACTCTTTCTAAGATATTTACCTAGAAATTCTTAAAATACACACCTTGTACTTGATTTACTGTCTAACTTTAATTACTTCAGTTGCTTTGAATTTTTCCTTTATTTATCTTCGTCATTTCAAAATCTTACGAAGATTTTAAAGTATATAAAAGGTTTGAAACCAAAAGAATTGTTAATTGCCTGGCGCAAGCTTTAGATGTTTTCGGAGGTCTGTGACCCCATTTGTTGCAAAATCAAAATTATATATTTGTTACCAAACTACTACCCAACATTGTTAAATAAATTTAAGATTTGTTCTTTGATTTATCATTTCTCAAACATAACGGTTAGGCAAGATCCTGTCTTCCCTAACTCTTCCTAGGTTCATGACCTCGTTAATAAAAATAAATCTATTGATAGGGTGTTCACCACTTGTCGCTATTTAGCAAGAACTCTTAGTCATAACTTATGTCAAACTCTCTTCCTATTTCTCCATCCTTTTTCTCCGGTCCGAAACCCACTTCCTTTTTTTCATCATTTCCCTTGGGGGTTGGGTTATTCCCATGCTAATAATCTACCCACGTGTAGCATTCAAACTTCAATCGCATGATTAGGATACCAGAAGTAACAAGGAGATTTTAAAATTTCACTCTGCTGCCATCTTGTGGTTATGGAAACAATTGAAAGATTTGTAGATATTCAGAGCCGTCTATATATTTCGGATGGTCGCCATGTTGGATTGTGAAATGTACATGCCATAGAGTCATGTTCCATTAAAGGAAAATTATTGCGTAGGTTCATTATTCAAACGTTCACATCGATCGCATGATTACAACACAAGAAATAAAACTTAATTTTAAAATTCGCAAAGCTTCTTGTATCTTAAGGTTATGTAAACAATTGAACTAAATTAGATACCAGTGTATTACGATGTGTATAATCATTTCCTGTACCAGATTTCATTGCGTTTAGATCATTAAATCGCGAGAAAGGTCTATTTAAAATTTCCAAATTAGCTTGGCCGCCATATTCGTTTTGTAGTTAACCGGTTTTTGAAAGTCTTATAGATGAACTTACAGTAGTGCCCTTTACCTCCGTACAAAATTTCAGGGTGATACCTCTAATAGTTTCAGAGATATAGAATGCCGGTGAAATATTTCGCACATCCGCCATCTTGTGGTTATGTAAACAATTGAATCAAGTTAGATGTCTGTGCATTACAATGTGTATAAACATATACTGTACCAAGTTGTATTGCGTTTGGTTGGTAAAATCGCGAGAAACGTCTATTTAAAAGTTGCATATTCGCGTGGCCGCCATGTTGGTTTTGTAGTTACCAGGTTTTCAAAAGTCACATAGATGAACTTCTAGTAGTTCTCTTTATCACCGAAAAAAATTCCAGGGTGATATCGGGAATTGTTTCGGAGATATTGAATGCTGGAGAAATATTTCGTACATCCGCCATGTTGGATTGGTAAGACGTAATAAAATTTGAAGGGCAAGGTCGGGGTCGTCCGGATCAGTGCTATGAACTTACCGAGTTTCATTGAAATCGCTCCAGCCGTTTAGATATTATTAGGGGGACACCCACACACACACAATACTAGGTGATCTCATAAGCCTATTTTTTTTACAATTGAAAATAGGCTAAAAATAGGCATATAAGATCACCTTTTGTCCGTGTGTGTGTCCCATACACCCCCTCCCCTAATAGCCTAACATCTAAATGACTGAAACGCGATTTCAGTGAAACCCAGTAAGGGCATAGTACTATTTTGTCCAACACCGACCGTGCCCTTCAAATTTTAATTCGTCTCACCAACCCAAGATAGCGGCTGAGCGACCGGCATATTATATCTCCGAAACTACTACAGAAATACTCTGAAATTTTGTACGGTGATAAAAGACACTACCAAAAGTTCATTTCTGTTACTTTCAGAAACCGTCAAGTACAAAACGAACAAGACGACCAAGCGAAGTTGAAACATTTAAATAGACGTTTCTCGCAATTTAACCATCCGAGCGCAGTGAAACTTGGTACAGTAATCTTTTATTCACATGCAATGCACTGACATCTAATTTAGTCACTTGTTTACGTAATCTCAAGACGGCAGCTGTGCAAAATTTAAAAATCTGTTTCTTTATATTTCTTGTGTCTAATCATGCGATTGAAGTTTGAATAATATACCTATGCAATAATCTTCATCTAATAGTACATAACTCTATGGCCTACATATACTGTATGTAAATACAATATGGCGACAATCCAACATTTTTAGACGGTTCTCAATATCGATGAATCTATTACAGCAATCAAACTGAAATTTTGTATGTTGATAAAGGCAATTAACATAAATAGGATGTATGAAAATAGGCTGTTTAGATCTTCACAGAACTACTTGTTCATACATGAAAATAGATAAAAATAGAGTATGGAATTGGATGTGGTAGTTGCCTTTAACCCGCACTTGTTTGTCCTATAATTATCTTCGTCTTTGGCCATTCCCACGAAGTTGTCTATTTCCCAATAACACAAAATGATAAATTGATTGTCTCTGCAAGAATGAACACATCTTATCCAACGATGGAAAATGTCTCTGGATAAATACGGCTTGCAACCTCTAGAACACTGAGTAGGTACATGGAGTGTGGGGAGCCAAGTGATGGGTCAGTTACCATCGATGGTGTTGAACTCAATAAAAGGTCTGAGTAAAAATATATTTGGTCATTAATCCACTCGGATGGTCTCACGCTCTCAGGCGCCCGAAATAGAATCAACGCTGCTTGGATGAAGTGGCGCCAGGTCACAGTAGTCCATTTCAATCTGAAGGTGCCATTGTACTTGAAATCGAAGATATACAAAACCATCGTTCGACCGGTGGTGCTTTATGGAACTGAATGTTAGCCAGTCACGAAGACACATGAACAACAGCTGCATGTCCAGACGTTCCGTCTTACCAGGAACAATTCCGTTTTTTCTTGTTTTGTTCCGCGTTCCGTTTTAATCTTTCACGGAACGCCAAATATTCAATGTTTTGGTTCATTAGACAATATATTCAATTTCGCACCAATTTTCAAATGTCCCGCTTCAGAATTGATTGTAATATTTAGCTTGTTTTCTGGTGATACGGGTGCAAGTTTGAAAGAAAGAAAAAAAATACATTCAGTCTGAAAGACTAGACGTTATATCATTTCAAATGACACATGCTACAAATGCTACACATGATAGAAAGGCTCAGGAGGGCTACTCGCTTCGCTCGAAGCCCCAGGAATCTTTCAACCGACTCCATTACCCATTAACTTAGGCTTCCCGCGCGGGCACCTCGTTAAGTGTCACCCTGTAATTTGCTCTGACATCCTGCACACCTCTTTAGGAGGCACCCTGTAGGCTTATCTGGCATCTTGTATATCTCTTTAGAAGTCACTCTGTATTCTTGTGTGACATGTTGTACACCTCTTTAGGAGTCACCCTGTATTCTTGTCTGACATCTTGTGCACCTCTTTAGGAGTCACCCTGTATTCTTCTCTGCCATCTTGTACACCTGTTTAAGAGTCACCTTGTATTCTTATCTCGCATCTTGTATATCTCTTTAGGAGTCACCCTGTATTGTTATCTGGCATGTTGTACTGTATATTGCTCTGACATCCTGCACACCTCTTTAGGAGGCACCCTGTATTCTTGTCTGACATCTTGAGCACCTCTTCAGGAGTCACCCTGTATTCTTCTCTGCAATTTTGTACACCCCTTTAAGAGTCACCTTGTATTCTTATCTCGCATCTTGTATATCTCTTTAGGAGTCACCCTGTATTGTTATCTGGCATGTTGTACTGTATATTGCTCTGACATCCTGCACACCTCTTTAGGAGGCACCCTGTATTCTTGTCTGACATCTTGAGCACCTCTTCAGGAGTCAACCTGTATTCTTCTCTGCAATTTTGTACACCTCTTTAAGAGTCACCTTGTATTCTTATCTCGCATCTTGTATATCTCTTTAGGAGTCACCCTGTATTGTTATCTGGCATGTTGTACTGTA
Organism: Meconema thalassinum; assembly: GCA_946902985.2. Classification (NCBI taxonomy): domain Eukaryota; kingdom Metazoa; phylum Arthropoda; class Insecta; order Orthoptera; family Tettigoniidae; genus Meconema; species Meconema thalassinum. Next base: position 436,206,632 of record OX336393.1, on the reverse strand, counting down.
TATTGCTCTGACATCCTGCACACCTCTTTAGGAGGCACCCTGTATTCTTGTCTGACATCTTGAGCCCCTCTTCAGGAGGCACCCTGTATTCTTCTCTGCAATTTTGTACACCTCTTTAAGAGTCACCTTGTATTCTTATCTCGCATCTTGTATATCTCTTTAGGAGTCACCCTGTATTGTTATCTGGCATGTTGTACTGTATATTGCTCTGACATCCTGCACACCTCTTTAGGAGGCACCCTGTATTCTTGTCTGACATCTTGAGCACCTCTTCAGGAGTCACCCTGTATTCTTCTCTGCAATTTTGTACACCTCTTTAAGAGTCACCTTGTATTCTTATCTCGCATCTTGTATATCTCTTTAGGAGTCACCCTGTATTGTTATCTGGCATGTTGTACTGTATATTGCTCTGACATCCTGCACACCTCTTTAGGAGGCACCCTGTATTCTTATATGGTATCTTGTATATCTCTTTAGAAGTCACCCTCAAAGCCCCAGGTCACTCGACACCGCAGGACTCTTTTAACAGACTCCAATAACCACTTCCCGCGCGGCTGCATGACGTCACTTCCGTCTCCGTCTCCGTCTCCGTAAGGCAAAACGTTGGACCCAAGTATAACGGCGAAGTCGAAAAGCTCATTTGAAATGATAAAAATGATTTCTATGTCAGTATCAGATAGATCGGTACCGGTATATGTTAGAGATTTACTAGGGGCAACGAAATTAAGGAGTATCATAGACCTTGTGAAGTTAATACTCAGCATTTTCTCCTCCAATGCTTTTGCGGAGAGAGTTTTTCTGTCAAGAATATCAAATGGAGAGATGATAGATACAGAAGATCCATTAGTTTGATGAAACAAGAATTGTTCACTTATTACTGTTATGGCGAAAATTGTAGTGAATTTTATCAGAAGGTAAGTTACAAATAAAAGAACCTTGGAAAGGGTTGTTCAAATGAAAAGCATTTGTAAGTTGCTGGTGATATGTCAGCAATATCTATCTACTTTTAATTGGCGTAGTCGGTATCATGCTGAGCTTCTATGCCCAAGATAGCGGGTTCAAACCCGGTCGAAGCCGTCGGATTTTTTAAGACCGTTAAACATCCCTCAGTATGCCTTCCTTCGGAGGGGAAGTAAAGCTGGCGATCCCATGTCATAGATTTATGGCATGTTAAAGAACCTTCCACTAATTGCACCTGTGTGAAGCTAAATTGGATAGGTTAAGAATGTAAACAACGCTCTTAGGTTTCTACGTTCGTTGCCAAGAGCCGACTGCGGTGGCGTCTAGTAGCTAAGTTCTGAACTTGGTCTAGTAGTCGTTGACGGTGGCGCTTGGCGGCAAAAGTAGGAACTATTTGAAACATTCTTAGTTGCAGTACTTAAATTAAAAAAACTATAGCCTAACACACACTAATGCAGTCAACACAATTAACACCGGTTTTCAGACAGATTCTGCACACACCCAAAGTACACGGGGCTACATGACCGCGTTGTCGCAGCCCCTAAACTTAAGAACCAACCAACCAACCAACCTACTTTTATGTTCGACCCTCACTATTATGTGTCAGAAAACTGTATGATAATGATGGTCATTATAACACTGTTTTTCATTACGATACAGTTTATCCAGCCAATCAGAGCTCGTTCAATGACCAATTAGGTAACGATACCTTCGCGCATGCGCTCAAAATCCAACATGTCGGACATAAACACAACATCGAACTATAATAAATTACCGACATGGAATTGCACCGTCCATATTATGTACGCGTAAATAAACTGGCGAATATGAGACAAGAAATAGCACTGTACCTTAATATCACCAACCCTAATTTCTACACAGCGCATTGCCTTCAAACTACTCCGGTGACAATATTACTGAGGGACGGCAGATGTAAACATATGGCCTGCATATGGCATTGCAAGAACACAGAGCGCATGCGTCGGTCGTTCAGAGATCTTGAAAGACAGAGATATCACACACAGCGCTCGCTCTCTGATCATAAAATTCAAGTGGCTGACTGTCAACAGATATTTACGAATATTTATGTTAAAACATATAATAAAGTTATAATTATCGTCGAACATAAACCGTCGTATGCACTATTAATTTTGTGTATTTGATTATGTAATGCTTATTTAATACATATGTGTATTATTTATTACAACATTTAACAACCTTGATTTTTAAAAAATCATTGTGTTGGGACGTGTGTTCCGTTTTTCCATCCTTGAAATCTGGCAACCCTGTGCATGTCATGAAAATGAAGATGATTCGCTGGCCGCAAGGACTCACTAGACTACACCGCATACGGGATGAAGATGTTCGGGCAACATTTGGTGTAGCTCCCTCCAATAACTGATAAAATGCCTGAGAGTCGTTTGAGATGGTATGGCCATGTGTTAAGCAGCAAATATTCATCAGTTGCAAAAAACTGCACTAGATATGTGTCCTGAAGGTCGTAGACCGCGAGGACGACCAAGGAAGTGCTGACTCGACATCTTACGGGAAGACATGTGGACGGTGATTGTTCTTCTTCGGGACGCCAAAGACCGGCAGAAACGGAAGCAAAGGTGCAAGAAAGCAGACCCTACAATACGGGATAAATGCAAGGAAGAAGAATAGGAAAAAAGAGAAGTAGAAGAAGAAGAAGGTAACATGATTGTGTTGACATGAGAATTTTTCGCTTTTCCAGATAATGCGAAATTAAAAGTCATATAGCCTATAATCAGAAAGAAAGAAAGAAAGAAAGAAAGAAAGATAGAAAGGACCTAATTTTCACAATGACGTTATTTTGACGCGGATTTATATTTTTGCAGATATTTTATTCATTTATCGTATGGCTTCTAGTGCCGGGATTGTCCGAGGACATGTTAGGCTGCAGCTGCTTCAAGCGGACACCCATGGGGTGAGCTACAAGTCCGTTCAATTTCAATTAGTTCCAACTTTCGCTACCAGATATCACTGACACCTAGTAGTGAACGTGGGAACTTTGATAGAGCGTTTCAATGGAATCTAACTTAGAAATTTAGCATCACACTAGTTTAATTAGTGGAAGGATCTTTCACATGCCATAAATCTATGACATGGGACCGCTAGCTTTACTTCCCCTCCGAAGGAAGGCATACTGAAGGATTTTAACGCTCTTAAAAAATCCGACGAATTCGGCCGGGTTTGAACCCACGATCTTGGGAACAGCAGTTCAGCATGCTACCAACTACGCCATCGAAGCCGCTTTGCAGATAAAAATCATACGATAGATTTTAAAAGGAAAAAATACAATTTAGAATTAGAATAGCCTGTTGATACAGTATATTGTCCTTAGCAATACATTTTACCAAAGAAAATAGCAATAGCCTACTTTATTGAATACTACTTGAAATTTTAGGAAGGTAACACACAAATTACGTAGCAGGAGACATTTTTGTTATTGACTGTACCTTGGTGACTAAGCGAGAAGAAATGTTCTTTTTGCATGTCTGACTTATTTTTTAAACCAAACCACAGTTTGGTATAATTCTCAAGTTACCGCACTCGAGCAAGTCTCTCACGCAGATGACCTGGTAGTTCCTCCGCTTAAAACCTTAATAACCCCCTCACGTCTCGCACAATAGTATGTGTTGTATTTCAATTATTACTCTGCTAATATTATTACTGTATATTCGTGAAAAAATAATATTGTAACTTATTCTAATATGATTTACGTAAAACTGTAATATTATAGCAAATTATAATATTATATTCCAGAAAAATTGAAACGTATAATTTATTAGAATGTGTGTATTTTAATCGCGCTCTGAACTGTGGCGCATCATACTTGAATATTGTATTGTTGTTCGATCTGTAGGACATGAGGTACAGTTAAATGTAACAAATACAGGGTCTTTCATATAAAGTAAGAACGTCAAGCGGCAGTTTCGTTATTCGCTGCTACGGTGGCCTTGGCCGAGCTTGTGGCGCGCCATGGCCCCCTGCTGTACTGTTGAAAGCGCGTGTATAGTACATACGAGGGCTGGTGAAAATCATTCACGACCACACTGTACCAACGTTACGATAGACTTTTACAAAGAATACAAGTGTGAAGTTTTGGACCATGTGACGTTTAGTCCAAACCTGCACTGAATGATTTTCACCGTTTTCGAGAAATGAAGGTATGGTTGGGCGGCAACGCCTCGTCAAAAAGGAAACACTTCAGGAGACTCTCCAGACGCACCCACCTCAGTGGCGGCAGAATATTTTGCCGAGGGCATTGGAAAGCTGGTGTAACGATACAACAAATGTTTCAATCTGTTGGCGATTATCTTGAGACAAACGAATAAAACAATCAAACATTTAGTAGTAAAATCAATTTGGTATGTCAATCTGTTATTTTTATACAGTCCATCGAAACTTGAAAAAAAAAAAAAAAAAAAAAGAACCTGGCATGTACTATGCGCGCACTTTCAATAGTACAGCAGGGGGCCATGGCGCGCCACAAGCTCGGCCAAGGCCACCGCAGCAGCGAATAACAAAACTGCTGCTTGCCGTTCTTACTTTATATGAAAGACCTTGTATATCGGCCATTTTGTGGATTTTCCGCCTGTGAATGAGTTTTGTCACATGAAGTGCCTGGCCTTACACAACTTTGTATCTGCAGTATATCTAACATACCTCAGGAGTTGGCTTCCCGTGGTTTCGCACTTGTTCACCAGGCAAATGCCGGGATGGTTCTTAAGGGGTTAGGTACAGGTTACCATGGAAAAATTTTTACAAATATCTTTTTTTTTCCTTCAAAACCACAACAGTTACAGCAATGACATTTTGTGCACATGAGAAACTGGCTTTATTCTATATGAAAAACATTACATTCATGTCAAAATTTTTTTTTTTCAAAATTCAAAATGGTGGTTGTTCAGCATACAAGGCTGCAGCGTTTTAGTGATAACTCCTGTATTGTTCAACATTTTAGGTCATGTTGATTTTATATTATTACAAAGATATTCCTCTAGAAATGCAAGTACTTTAAGCTACATAACTTAACCATAAAATTTTTACTTTCGTATTGAAAGAAAATGTCACAATTTTACAATATTTTGCTACATTCTTTTTTAAAGAAACTATCTTAGAGAGAGACATGAATTTACATCGTTTTGTAGTTATAATAAGCAAACCTACACACAAAAAGTTTCATTAGTGTATTTCAATTAGTTGTTGAGTTATCATTAAAACGGGTGTCAAAACACAATTCTGAGAAAATGAGTGAAAAACATTTGTGCATAAATCTTACAAACCATTAAGGGCTTTGCCTTTTAAATCACAACTCAAAAACTATGGAGCATAAAGTCATATTTCTTTCACCAAAATGTTCCTCAAGGATAGAAGCATAACACAAATTAAAAATATTTTGAAAAATTGAAATTTGAAAAAAAAAATATACATAAGCTGTACCTAACCCCTTAACGTAAGAACAAGGTCGCTTCCTTCTAAAAGCTCCCCCCTAATTATAGGTACTCAAACACTGACATAAGTTATCAGACAGATTCCACGTTGCCTCGCCAGAGACATGCAGCTAATGTAATAGGTTTCCCGTACAATGTTCAGCCACATAAAGTGCTATCAAATATAGTGGTTGTATTTGTAGGAAGTAAAGCCACAGGGGAACACTTTTTCGTTAATACTTCAGGGCCTGTTAAATAATGAACCGCAGAATGGCGGGCACTGGAGAAGCAACACAAAATACAAGCAATTTCTAAATTAAGCATGGAGTGCGAGTTGCTTCTCCATTGTTCTGCTTCTCTGGGGTTACAGACTGTAGGTAACAATGAACTGGCCAAATGCTTCCTAATTGATAGCGTGGACGCGGACCGAACCAGTGAAATAAAGGGCATACACCCTCAGTAAATACATTGCCCTTCACAGTCTGTTCTTCCATTTAAAAATATATGTTTTGTAGCTGCTTACAATCTGAGAGGCGCAGTGGTTGGGGGAAATGATGGGGGAAGCTTGGCTGAGTCCGAAATGATAAGTGTAAAGCAGATTCGTTGTTGTTAATTCATTAAGTTGGAGTGAAGATTCAAGGAGAAATAATTCCAACTCAGAGATTTGCTCATGACCGACACGCCAGAGGATTTGAATGAGTATTTGAATGGTATGGACTCCGTCTTGAGGAAAGAATTCATGATGAAAATTAATAAATGTAAAACAAAAATATTGGAATACAGCCGAAATAAATCAGAAACCTCTATAGACATCAAATTGGCAGGTGAAAAGCTAAAGAAAGTAGGAGCCTTCTGTTATTGGGAAGCAAAATAACCAGTGATGAACGAAGCAAAGAGCATATAAAAAGTAGGTTGGCTCAGGCAAGGAAAGCATTTCTACAAGAAAGGAATCTGCAGACATCGAATATAGATTAGGAAGTTATTTTTGAAAGCCTTTGTCTGGCGAGTGGCGCTCTATGGAAGTGAAACTTGGACTATTGGTGCAGCAGAAAAGAGGAGAATTGATTCGTTTGAAATGTGGTATTACAGGAGAATGATGAAGATCCGATGGGTACATAGGGTTACAAGCGAAGAGGTATTAAGACGAGTGGGAGAGGAGAGATGTTTCTGGCAACTGCTTGTTGAAGCGAAGAGATAGGTTGGTAGGACATAGATTGAGGCAACCAGGAATAGCAAGCTTACTTATGGAAGGAAGGGTCGAGGGCAAGAACTGTAGGGATAGACCGAGGTTAGAATATGTTAAACAGATTACCTCGTATGTAGGGTGCGGTAGCTATGTAGACCTGAAACGATTAGCTCAGGACAGCGAGGCATGGAGAGCAGCATCAAACCAGTCAAAAGACTGAAGACTCAAACAACAACAATGAATTAAGGGGCATTCTGACATCGTGGTTTTGTAGCCTCGTATACTTGACTGTGTATGTAGAATATATCTGACAATTGGCTGTTCCAATATGTGTGTGACCACCTAGTGGTGTAGTGGCTAGCATTTTGACTGTCGTCCCGGTGGTCTGGGTTCGATTACTGGCTCTGCCAAGAAATTTAATTGTGGTCTAAGGGCCTGAACAGAGTACGCTTAGCCTCGTGAAGCAAAACTGAGACGAAATTGGTTCGATTCCCACCTCAGCCACCTGTAAGTGGTTTTCCGCAGTTTCCCACTTCTACTCCAGGTAAACGCCGGGATAATTTCTAATTTAAGGCCATGGCCACCTCCTTCCCAATCCTCTTCTGAACTACTAGTACACACACTGCTTGCCACGATGGGTGAGTGGTTATCGTGTTGGATTCCTAACCCCAAACTTACAGGTTTGCTCCTGGCCGTGGTAAGTGATTTTTAAAAGGCTGCAAAAATCACGATACGCATGTCATACGAAGTTGGCATGTTAAAGAACCCATATGAATTCAGCTGGCCGTGTTTATAATGGCAAAATTAATCTCAGAATTTTCCGCCAACACAAAGTTCCTCATTTCTCTACTAGAAAGCGCCATAGTGTCAAGGAGCTTATATAGCTAACCTCCTTGACTTTCATAGAGCTTCAAGGAACAACGAAATTCGACATGCAAGCTACCCTCTGGGTGTCAAATAACAAAGCTGGCACCAGGCACCCGAGGCCACATGATATTATTATTATCAGTAGAAGTACACACACTAATACGGCCATCGAAATAAGACAGGTTAACCATCAATAATTGACTGTCTGCGTAGCTCAGCGGTAACGTTCTCACCTGCCGTTCCCAAGGTTGCAGGATTGAATCCTGGTGCAGTCGGTTGGCATTTGCGAAAATTTGAAGGGGCCGTCTCAGTAGCTTTACTGGCATGTTAAAGATCCCCTTCGGGGCGAAATTCCGGCATCCTGGCGTCTTTAATAGCCGCAGTAGTTAAAAGGGACGTAAACCCAATAACAATAATTGCTCACACACCCAAGTACACGAGGATAAATTACCACGATATCCATGACCTCAAATAAAACAACGGTAGTTCCGGAGGAAGGTAAGGTCTGAGTTGATTGCCATTATTTTGAGGATGCTTAGTTGCTAAACCACCTTCGGTTTAAGTCAAACACAATACTTTCCAAATTCAACTGTTCTGAAAAAAAAAAAACATGTGTTGTTCTAACGATAAAGGGTATAAGAATATAGCCTTCTCTCCAAAACAAAAGTTTTCATTTTTTTTTATATCACGAGTTCTCCTTAGGAAAGGGGTGTCACCCCGTGTAATATGAGACGTCACAAAACTCCCTCCGATTATGGGTTCCACAAATATCGGCAAAGTCAAGTAGCAAGTGCGTTAGTTGGGTGGGGTGAGGTAGGATCCTTATCATCTCACTACTTAAGACTTTCACCTTTATACATGGGTTGGTTTTTTAGTTTTGGCACCTTAGTTATAACTGGATTAATAACTCACTTGGATGGTTCCAAGTTTCACAGGCCCTAGATGTAGTCCCTACCGTTGCGTACAACGTGTTCCCAGCGATGCGGAAGTCGTTGGATCCCGTTGGCACTGCCCAATCTATTGATGGTTCGAAGAGAGCGCTCGGCAGCCTGCTTAACGTCTTCAATGGTACGGAAGCGCTGCAATACTGTTCCCCGAGGACAAACCGTTAATGCGGCGTACTATTGTTCGTTTCTGCAAGACCATCTCCGAGGAGCTCTGAGAAGGAAACGGCGCCACCACATGGTTACACCGCCCATCGCTCTGCATGACAATGCTAGGGCACACACAGCAGGCGTTGTGTCAGCATTGTTGGATCGCTGGGGCTGCGACTATGATCTCATCCCGAAGACGAACATAACAATGCGAGGGTGCAGGCTGCCGAGCACTCTCTTCGTACCATCAATAGATTGGGCAGTGCCAACGGGATCCAACGACTTCCGCATCGCTGGGAACACGTTGTACGCAACGGTGGGGACTGCATCGAGGGCCTGTGAAACTTGGAACCATCTAAGTGAGTTATTAATCCAGTTATAACTAAGGTGCCAAAACTAAAAACCAACCTATGTATATTAGATTGGCATTCACTCGCGAGCTAGTATGAATTGGTCTTCCTACTGATGTTTCCTCAATCGACTGTTCAGTCCAATCCGTGAGCTACACACTCTACTCCAGTGATGACACATTATATTGAGCAGCCAGCTGATAAACGACCATTCCGCCTCAAGATCCGGAGAGTACTACAGTAGCAACATTGATATAGAAAGTTCTTCTTAACGAGAAATGATTATTTAATCCTCTTTTTTTAATCTCTTCAAGCCTCAATTACTATTAAGCCATTTTAAGTAATAATATTAAACTTGACGCTATTGAAAATTTTCCAACTTTCTCCCCACGCTTTGAGGTAAACATCTTAAAAGTTTTTTTAAAAAACGTGAAAGATAACTCATGTGATTTTCAAGTAATTGACAGTTGAGTGATTACGGTTTCCATTTTAGCAGTTTTCTAACAGCTTTCAATTTCCCATTAATAACTTTTTACTAAGAGCTTTTAAAGAATCACAAGGAACAAAACCGGAAGTTCCTTCACAACTAAACAGACAACTTTCCTCCGCTGCTGTTAATTAAATTACATTTCATGCATTATATTTCATGCATTTGCACTTCATCATACTAATATATAACAAGTAGTTCCGTGAAGAACTATACAGCCTATTTTCATATATCCTGCTCATGTTAATTGCCTCTATCAACATACAAAATTTCAGTTTAATTGCTGTAACAGATTCGTAGATATTGAGAACCGTCTAAATATTTCAGATGGTCGCCAGGTTGGATTTCTATTGTACTATTAAATTAAGATTATTGTGTACGTGTGGTATTCAAACTTCAATCGCATGATTAGAACACAAGAAGTAAAAACGAGATTTTAAAATTACACACAGCAGCCATCTTGTGATTATGCAAACAATTGAAATAAATTAGATGCCAGTGGATCAACATTTGTATAAGCATTTAACGTGCAACGTTTCACGGCACTCGGATAGTTAATTCGCGAGAAACGTCCATTTAAATATTTATACTTCGCGTCGCCGCCATGTTGGATTTGGGCTCACCGGGTTACTGAAAGTCCTATAGGTGGACATATGTTCATAGTCTCTATGAACATTTAAAAAAATCAGTTTGGTTGCTGTAAAAGATTCAATTGAGAACCGTTAAATATTTCGGAAGCTCGCCATTTAGGATTGTTATATGTATAGGCCATAGAGTTATCTACCATTCAAGGACAATTATTCCCTAGGTTCATTATTCAAACTTTCACTTCGATCGCATGATTACGACAAAAGAAATAAAAACTTAATTTTAAAATTTCGCACAGCCGCCATCTTGAGGTTATGTAAACAATTGAATTAAATTAGATGGCAGTGCATTACAATCTGCAAAATCATTTACTGTACCACATTTCACTGCGCTCAGAGAGTTAAATCACGAGAAAAGTCTATTAAAATACTTCAAATTCGCTTGGTCGCCATGTTCGTTTTGTACTTGACAGGTTTATGAAATATACATAGGTAAACTTGTATCAGCATCCTCTATCCCAGTACAAAATTTCAGGGTGATATCTGCAATAGTTTAGGAGATATAGAATGTAAGTGAAACATTTCGCACAGCCGCCATTTTGAGGTTATGTAACAATTGAACTAAATTAGACTCCAGTGGATTACAATGTGTATAAACATTTGCTGTACCAAGTTTCATTACGTTTGGATAGTTAAATCGCGAGAAAGGTCTATTCAAAGTCTCAACTTCGCTTGACCGCCATGTTGGTTTTGTAGTCACCAGGTTTTTGAAAGTCTCATAGGTGAACTTCCAGTAGTACCCTTTATCACTGTACAAAATTTCAGGGCGATATCGGTAATAGTTTCGGAGATATTGAATACTATTGAAATATTTCGCACAGCCGCCATGTTGGATTGGTGAGACGTAACAAAATTTGAAGGGCACGGTCGAGGTCGCCGGGAATAGAACTTACCGAGTTTCATAGAAATCGCTCCAGCCGTTTAGATTTTATTAGGGGGACACACACACACACCTCACACACACACACACACGCACACACACACGGACAAAAGGTGATCTCATAAGCCTATTTTTTCAAAATTGAAAATAGGCTAAAAATGAAAATGTGTGTGTTTTTCTCTGAATTTCTACGGAAATTTGAGTTGTTTACGCGTTTCAGACTGTTTTATGATAGATGCGCGCGAAAATAATTTTTTTGTCTGTCTGTCTGTTTGTTTGTCTGTGGTCAAATTTGTTCCCTTATAACTCGAGAACGGCTGGGTGTATCAACGTAAAATTTGGTACAGATATCCATCAGAGGCACGACACTAATCATTGATGTGACTCTTCTCCGTACCTCTCATAAAAGGGGGCCTACCCCCTTAAAATACATGCTGAAATAGGCGTAGAAGGACGAGACAAAACTCATTTTCAGCCCCTCAATGTGAGAGATAAAACTCGGGTCCCCGAAAACCACATTTTAAGGACCGAAGACCATCCGTTTTTGAGATATTCCCAGAAAACTAATTTAATTTAATAAACTAATGAACGAATGCAAGCCAGTAACCATGCCAACGGATTCTCATTGCTGTAAGACGCAATGCAATTCCATTAATTACATTAGTGTGAAAGTTTGCAAACGGCTAGAAGGTTATCACGGAACCAAATTAAGCCGTAAAATTCATCAATACGTATAATGCGCTAAAGGGGATCAAGTGGTACTCTAGAATTTTTTCACGCGATTTACACCTGCGGGTGTGGTACGGCAGGTCTATTATATTCCTATCCCCATATTATTCATTCGTTCATTCATTCATTCATTCATTTCGTATAGGCCATCTATGGACCGCGTCATTCCAACCGTCTCCTACTGGCTTTGATGTTTGCCCTGTACGCCCGCATTCGTTCTCGGTGGATTTCCTTCCGTTTCTGGGTCCAAATCTTTCCCGTTTTCAGCTTCGGTTTTTCTTGTAAACCTTTACAAGCTTGAAGTTTCCTATTGAGAGGGGCGCGCTCCTGAATGTCTGTTGGTGTAATCCCCACTTCTTTCAGATCTTTATCCAGTTCAATGAACCAGGCCCATTTTGTTTTCCTCTCCTGAAAGTAAGTTATGTTGCGGTTGGTCAGTCAGTCACATGCCCGAAAAATGGTAACCTTCTCTTCCGGATGACGTTGCTTATCTTCTCCACATGAGTATATAGGTCATGGTTATGCCGTCTTCTGTATTCCCCATTGTCTTTGATGAAACCCAATATCTTTCTCAAAATTTTCCTTTCTTTAGCCTCCAGTTTCTCGACCAAGCCTTTTTTGTTCATCGTGAGGCATTCAGAAGCATGCAAGACCTCCGGACGTATGACATTGCAGTAATGTTTTAGTTTTGCGTTGAAGGATATTGACCTTTTCTTATAGATGTCCTTAGTTAAATGGTAGACCATTTCCATTTTGCTCATGCGTGATGTGAATGCTTCTTTCTCTGATAATATCCCTTCCCTGACCCGTCCTGAAAAGAAAAGTACATGGCCATTGGCTGAATTAAAAATATAAAAAATAGGTGTTATAATTTCTCCCTATATTATATTATTATTAGTATTATATTATGGCGTACAACGACGAGATAAATCCCCTCGGTGCCAGCAACAAAACTCGGGGGCCCTAAAGGGTCCTCGAAAACTATATTATAAGGCTCTAAATCCAACAGTTTCTGAAATATTCCCAGGAAACTAATTTAATTTAATTTAACAAACTAATGAAGGAATGCAAATCGGTAACCATGAGAACATTATCTCAAGGGGTGGCATACAACTTTCCTTCTATTTCTGTAAGAAGCAATGTCACTCCATTTATTACATTTCTGTGAAAGTTTGCAAATGGCTATAAAGTTATCACGGAACTAACGTAGACCGTATAATTCATCAATGCAATTAAGGGGGTGAAGGGGTAACCTAGGATTTTTTCATGCAATTTTCACGTTCGACATGTAGTACAGAAGGTCTATTATATCTCCAAACAGCAACATTATTTTCAAAAATTCCTGAATTGAACCAGCATTTTTTGCGGCTTTTAGGGATTTGGGCAATTTGAGGCTAAAGAACCTGAATTTTCATGCACCACAAGCCTTTATAATTTATGAAAGGGGTCTTCCTGTGTATGGGCACCTAGCCCAACGCAGAGGGTCAGTTTTTATGTGACGTGTATTGCGTTTCGTCTACAAGGCTTTCAATTGTATTTCACGCCAGGAAGTACACATTAGGTGAATTTAGTCTGAGAGCACATTTTAACTTTTTTTTTTGTCGACATACGCATTCATCGTAAGGATGATTTTATTTTATACTGTGTGGTGCATTTGTCAGTTGGCACAGGCTAGAGTAAAAGGTGGCTTTTCACCGATGTCTCAGTCTCACTCATGGCTATGATTATATGGAAGCTACTGAGGTATGGGTGGTGCTTAGTAATGTCATTCAGGGCACAGTCAGTGCCTGTGAATGCTGTGAAAGGTTCTACTCATAGGGTTAGGACTACTGTTCTGACTCAGTGAGGAAAGCAATGGCAAACTACCTCACTCCTCTTCTTGCCTAGAACGCCTCAATATAGCGCTGCCTTGGTTTTTTGTGGGTATCTACTCACATAACGTAACGGCGGTACTTTTGAGGATCCAACCAGCCTTCGGGCTGACTACCTAACAGACAGACAGACAGATAGATATACCCATATTTGGATATCTGGGTAATATGTTGTAGACAATAGAATTGTCTGTCTGTCTTTCTGTGTATCTTTATGTACGCCTATACCTCGTGTTCGGATGCTTGGTGCATCGTAAAATTAAGTATCAGAGTCAATACACCAATCATTTATAAAACTCTTCACCGTACTTTTCATACATTAGAAGGGTGGATATAGAGAAAAGCTTCTCAATATATGCTAAAATAGGCGAAATATAAAAATTATCCTAGAAGGACGACCAAAGCATATGTTGCGCTTCTCAATGTGAGACACAAAATTCGGGAATCTATAAAGGGTCTCCGAAAACTACATTTTAAGGGCCTTAAATAAACAGTGTGTGTGTGATATTCCCAGTAAACTAACTTCGTTCTGATAAACTTGAAGGAATGACAAACTGCTTACCATTGCAACAGTAGCTCAATTGATAATGTCTGGTGTTAACAACGAACACCGTTCGAAGAACGGGTACTTCTGCTAGTCTCTAATAAATACAAGTTCAGAGAGGAGAGATGCTCTCAAAATGGAGTGCAACGCTACACCATTAGGTCTTCATGGGCGGAGACACTGAAACGAGACAAGAAGCCCTGCCCATGATCTTGTCTGTTGTCAGTATATTCTGCTTCTGAGAAGCAACAGATATCATAGTACCTGGAAGCTATTTGCAAAAGCTTTTGAAGCCCATCAAGTGATCCACTGAATTGCTGAAGGAGAGAGCCCCAAATACTGTAGATATCATTGTACTGGAGAGGTCACATGGAAGAGGAACGGTACGCCCTGAGAGACAGTACGTATTGACACCAGTGAAAACAAATTTTCAAAAGATGAGAAGATTCTCCAATAATTAATCTTTAACATTAAAACTGATTAATACATTGTAATTAACTTTTCTCTGTTAATGAAGATATATTTTTCAGTTTTTATTTATTTTTCAAGAAATTACTTCATTTGTTCTTGTTTGAAACTTCTGTGTTTTGACTGGTTTGGTAAAGCTCTCCATTCTTCCCTATCCTGAGCTAATCCTTACATCTGTACAAAGCAACCACATCCTACAACCAAGGCAATCTGTTTAACATATTCTAAACTGGGTTTGACCGTACAGTTGTTATCCTCGACCATTCCTTCCTTAACTAAGTTTGCTATTGCAGGGTGTCTCTTCTCTTCAAGGGGGCGTGGTGGCTCAGCGGTCTAGCTGTATGCCTCTCACCTAGGCGGTCCGGTCCCGGTCAATGCATGTGGGATTTTCGAAGTGAAATGCCATGTCCTGTGGTTCGGATTCCACGTAAAAAGGAGTTCCCGTGGCTCATGATCTCAAGATTAACGGTCACGTTAAACTACAAGCTTCCTTCCTTTCTTTCTTCTCTTCATTATCAGTCGTCAGAAACAACTCTCCTCTCAGACTCGTCTCAATACTTCTTCATTAGTTACTCTATCTACCCATCTGATCTTCATCATTCTCCTGTAACACCACATTTTAAATGCTACTATTCTCCTCTTTTCTCCTGCACCAACAGCCCAAGTTTCAGTTCCGAAGTTCCCCACGCTCCAGACAAAGGCTTTCAAAAATGACTTAATCTATAAGGTGAGTTCGAAAAGTAACGAGCCGGAGGCAGGAATTCCCAAACTGGTGACGACATCGGATAATCGTGGTGTGTGTAGCGAGGTGTGGTTCCGACCAGAGCGTGGATGGTCACAGCCCGTCTCTAGAGGCACGAGTGCACGTCACGTGACGATACAAAGCGAGCAGCAGCATACATCAATCGTCCAACGCTGCCAGTCGCATTGCAAACAATGACATGAAGGCGTCAACCGAAGAGCAAAGAGGTGTTGTTCAGTTTCTGACAGCGGAAGGAGTAGGGGGAACGGACATTCATCGCCGAATATCACAAGTGTACGGCGAACACTGCATGTCCCTTGCAAGTGTCAAGGCGTGGCACAAGCGCTTCAGGGAAGGACGGGTGTCGTTAGCTGACGATGCCCGCTCTGGGGCACCCCCCCCCCCCCCCGCCCTGCATTACCGATGACAGCGTCCAGCTGGTTGATGCACTCATTACCCAGGACCGCCGAGTGACAGTGAACGCCATAGCCGCAGTGGTCGCTCCACGACCACATACGGCCAACACAGTCGCGGAACTCCTGCAGAAATTCAAATGGGAGGTTCTCGGCCATCTTCCATACAGTCCAGGCCTCTCTCCCTGTGATTACGCCATTTTTGGTCCCCTGAAAAGGGCTCTGCGGGGCCAACGATTCACTTCGGACGCCGACGTCCAGCTGTACGTGCAGAACTGGTTCACATCGCAGCCCAGGGAATTTTATGAGACAGCGATTCACCGCCTCGTGTCACAGTGGGACAAGTGCCTCAACAGGCAGGGCCAATACTTCTAACATACAGGTACTGGTTTCTGTAACTATGCCTCCGGCTCGTTACTTTTCGAACGCACCTTATATATTTGATGTCAACAAATTTCTTTTCTATGGAAATGCTTTCCTTGCTGGAGTCAACCTACTATTTTATCCTCTTTGCTTCGTCCCTCACTGGATATTTTGCTTCCTAAGTAGCAGAAGTCCCCGACTTCCTTTAGTTTTTCACCTGCCAATTCGACGTGAATCGGCTTAGATGACAATGGCATTTGAAAATCTCTTTTTCTCTAATTTCCTTCATTGCTTGGTCAATATTTAGATCGAAAAGTATGCGTGATAAATTGCAACCGTACTTTTCACCTTTCTGAAAACCAGCTTCTTTCCCATGTCCTTCTGCTCGAATAACTGTCGTCTTATTATTTTTGTTTTCTTATTTTTGAAAGAAACATTTCTAAGGGCTACTGATAATTAGATATTTATTTAATACTAGCTGTAGCCGGCATGCGTTGCAATGCCAATCAAAGAAAGTGTTGGCATTATAACTTTGTATGTTGAAGTGCTTTTGGATTCCCAATGTTTTTCTTTTTCCGTTTACCACCTCTAAACTATTATAAAATTGATTTACCATCTCAAAGAAATCATGGGAGCGTGCTCAACAACTCACCAAATTGTCATCGCAATGAATGGTATATGAACGCATACGGGACTTTGTTGAAACGATTCGAGCGCCGTCACCCATTTGTTGAATATACTCGTACGCTACCTATTGTAAAATGGATTTATTAAGTGAAAACCTTCCCTGGCGTGTACACAACAACTCATGAAAGTTTCATCGCAATCGGATGAATGGCATTTGAACGCATAGGCCTACGGGTTTTTGCTTAAACGTTTCGCGCGACGACACTCATTTGTTGAATCTACTTGAGCGCCACCCATTGAAAAACGGATTAACTAATTCATACACCTTCGCAGGAGTGTGCTCAAATCTCCAAAGTTTTATGATAATCGGATGAATGTTATATGAACGCATACGGGACTTGGTTGAAACGATTCACGCGCTGTCGCCCATTAATTGAATCTAATCGTGCGCTACCAATTGTAAAATGGATTTACTAAATCAGAAAACTTTGCGGGAGTGGAAACAACATTTCCCCAAATTTCATTGCAATCGCATGAATGGTATATGAACGCATACGGATTTTTTTAAACGATACGCACGCCGTTACTCATTTGTTGAATCTACTTGTGCGATACCTATTGTAAATTGGATGTACTGAGCCAGAAACCTTCCCTGAAGTGTACACAACATCTCACCCAAGTTTCAACGCTTTCGGACAAATGGTATATGACCGCATACGGGACTTTGTTGAAACGCTTCGCGCATCGTCGCTCATTTGTTGAATCTACTCGTGAAATGGATGGATTTACATGGATTTACTAAGACAGAATCCTCGCCTGTAGTGTACACAACCTCTCACCCAAGTTTCATCGCTATCGGACGAATGGTATGTGATCGCATACAGGACTTTGTTGAAACGCTTCGCCCGTCGTCTCTCATTTGTTGAATCTACTCATGCGCTACCTATTGTTAAGTGGATTTACTAAGCCAGGCACCTTCCCTGAAGTGTACACAACATCTCACCCAGTTTCATCACTATCCGACGAATAGTATAAGAACGCATACGGGACTTTGTTAAAACGCTTCTCTCGTCGTCGCTCATTTGTTGAATCTACTCGTGCGCTATTTATTATAATATGGATTTACTAAGAGATAAACCTCGCCTGTAGTGTACACAACCTCTTACCCACGTTTCATCGCTATCGGACGAATGGTAGGCTATGTGAACGCATACAGGACTTTGTTGAAACGTTTCGCCCGTCGTCGCTGATTTGTTGAATCTAATCGTGTGCTACCTATTGTTAAGTCGATTTACTATCCAGAAACCTTCCCTGAGGTGTACGCAACATCTCAGCCCATTTTCATCACTATCAGACGAATAGTATAAGAAGGCATACGGTACTTTGTTGAAACGCTTCGCTCGTCGTCGCTCAATTGTTGAATCTACTCGTGCGCTACCTATTATAACATGGATTTACTAAGCCAGACACCTTGCCTGTAGTGTACACAACCTCTCACCCAAGTTTCATCGCTATCGGACGAATGGTAGGCTATGTGAACGCATACAGGACTTTGTTGAAACGCATCGCCCGTCGTCGCACATTTGTTGAATCTACTCGTGCGCTACCTATTGTTAAGTGGATTTATTAAGCCAGAAACCTTCCATGAGTTGTACACAACAACTCACCCAAGTTTCATCACTATCAGACGAATAGTTTATGAACGCATACGGGACTTATTTGAAACGCTTCGCTCGTCGTCGCTCATTTGTTGAATCTAGTCGTGCGCTACATATTATAACATGGATTTACTAAGCCAGACACCTTGCCTGTAGTGTACACAACCTCTCACCCAAGTTTCATCGATATCGGACGAATGGTATGTGAACGCATACAGGACTTTGTTGAAACGCTTCGCCCGTCGTCGCACATTTGTTGAATCTACTCGTGCGCTACCTATTGTTAAGTGGATTTATTAAGCCAGAAACCTTCCATGAATTGTACACAACAACTCACCCAAGTTTCATCACTATCAGACGAATAGTTTATGAACGCATATGGGACTTATTTGAAACGCTTCGCTCGTCGTCGCTCATTTGTTGAATCTACTCGTGCGCTACATATTATAACATGGATTTACTAAGCCAGACACCTTGCCTGTAGTGTACACAACCTCTCACCCACGTTTCATCGCTATCGGACGAATGGTAGGCTATGTGAACGCATACAGGACTTTGTTGAAACGTTTCGCCCGTCGTCGCTGATTTGTTGAATCTAATCGTGTGCTACCTATTGTTAAGTCGATTTACTATCCAGAAACCTTCCCTGAGGTGTACGCAACATCTCAGCCCATTTTCATCACTATCAGACGAATAGTATAAGAAGGCATACGGTACTTTGTTGAAACGCTTCGCTCGTCGTCGCTCAATTGTTGAATCTACTCGTGCGCTACCTATTATAACATGGATTTACTAAGCCAGACACCTTGCCTGTAGTGTACACAACCTCTCACCCAAGTTTCATCGCTATCGGACGAATGGTAGGCTATGTGAACGCATACAGGACTTTGTTGAAACGCATCGCCCGTCGTCGCACATTTGTTGAATCTACTCGTGCGCTACCTATTGTTAAGTGGATTTATTAAGCCAGAAACCTTCCATGAGTTGTACACAACAACTCACCCAAGTTTCATCACTATCAGACGAATAGTTTATGAACGCATACGGGACTTATTTGAAACGCTTCGCTCGTCGTCGCTCATTTGTTGAATCTAGTCGTGCGCTACATATTATAACATGGATTTACTAAGCCAGACACCTTGCCTGTAGTGTACACAACCTCTCACCCAAGTTTCATCGATATCGGACGAATGGTATGTGAACGCATACAGGACTTTGTTGAAACGCTTCGCCCGTCGTCGCACATTTGTTGAATCTACTCGTGCGCTACCTATTGTTAAGTGGATTTATTAAGCCAGAAACCTTCCATGAATTGTACACAACAACTCACCCAAGTTTCATCACTATCAGACGAATAGTTTATGAACGCATATGGGACTTATTTGAAACGCTTCGCTCGTCGTCGCTCATTTGTTGAATCTACTCGTGCGCTACATATTATAACATGGATTTACTAAGCCAGACACCTTGCCTGTAGTGTACACAACCTCTTACCCAAGTTTCAACGCTATCGGACGAATGGTATGTGAACGCATACAGGACGTTGTTGAAACGCTTCGCCCGTCGTCGCACATTTGTTGCATCTGCTCGTGCGCTACCTATTGTTAAGTTGATTTACTAAGCCAGAAACCTTCCATGAAGTGTACACAACATCTCACCCAAATTTCATCACTATCAGACGAATAGTATATGAACGCATACGGGATTTAGTTGAAACGCTTCGCTCGTCGTCGCTCATTTGTTGAATTTACTTATTATAAAAGGGATTTACTAAGTCAGAAACCTTTCCTGGAGTGTGCACAACGATACAACCAAAGTTTCATAGCAATCGGATGAATGGTATATGAACGCTTACGGGACTTTGTTTAAGCGATTCGCGTGCCGTCACTCATTTGTTGAATCTACTCGTGCGCTTCAACATTCATATTTATTCACCTTTTAAACCTTCTCTGGACTTCGACAAATAATTCAAGACCAAAATTAGCCAAATCGGTCCAGCCGTTCTCGAGTTTTAGCGACACTAACGAACAGCAATTCATTTTTAGCCTACTTTCGATTTTTGCAAAAAATTCAAGTAGACTTATGAGATCAACACAGGGCGAAAAAAGTGTGTCTGTCTGTGTGTGTGTATGTGTGTGTGTGAGTCTGTGTGTCTGTGTGTCTGTGTGTGTGTGAGTGTGTGTACTCTGAATGTCTGTCCCCCCCTATCAATTCGAACACGGTGAATGCGAATTGAACGAAATTTGGTTCGAAGGTAGCACTAGCAAAGGACACCTCAGTGTCATGTTTTATATCGCCGCCATCTTGACGGAAACGTAATGGCGGCCACACAAATGTTCAAAGCTTAAATCAAACTACGATT
Organism: Meconema thalassinum; assembly: GCA_946902985.2. NCBI lineage: Eukaryota > Metazoa > Arthropoda > Insecta > Orthoptera > Tettigoniidae > Meconema > Meconema thalassinum. Next base: position 436,185,927 of record OX336393.1, on the reverse strand, counting down.
AACCTAATCATCCGATCTCTACCATATTTTGGAACTACATACCTTTATGGAGGGAGCATCCTTTGACCAATCTAATAGGTCATTCGCCTAATAGTTTGCGGATGGCGGCCATCTTTATGTCAAAATTGATTCCCCCTATTAATTCGAACACGGTGGAACCGAATGAACGAAATTTGGCATAGAGGTAGCACTAGCAAAGGGCACCTCAGTGTCATGTTTTATATCACCGCTACCTTGACGGAAACGTAATCGCGGCCACCCAAATGTTAAAAGCTAAAATGTAATTACGACCAACCTAATAATCTAGTCTCTACCAAATTTTGCAACACCATATCCTTATGTGGGAAACATATTCTGACCAAACTGCAAGAACATCAGCCCAATAGTTTGCAGATGGTGGCCAAGTATGTGTGCAAATCGATTCCCCCTATCAATTCAAACACGGTGAAACCGAATTGAACGAAATATGGTACAGAGGTAGCACTAGCAAAGGGCACCTCATATTCATGTTTAATATCCCTATAGCACGTTGTATTTCAACAAGCTACTACAACCAACATTCAATCATACTCCTTGAAAAGGTCAAAGAGTTATAACAATACCCATGCATTTAGGAGAAAGTAGGCTATATGTTCTTTACTGAACATCTTGTTGTTCTATGTTACTTCAACGGGGAGGAAACTGTGGACTATATAATCTTCACGCAGAGCGTAATTCAGCTTGCAACAGTGTTATTTTTAACTTGACATCCCGTGCCACTCACTGTGGTAGCCGGGGATTTCCTTGTCATTAGCCATATTGCACCACGTGCTAGAACTCCCACTCCCCCAGCTACGTGGAACCAGTGTCAATCACATGTAGTTAATTTCTGGCACTGTGAAGTGTAAGGCGGTTCTACGATGCCTAAAGTAAAAACAACTATAAGTTATCCTCTGATGCAGAATTTAAAGATAATTTTACTTCTAATAGGGGAGTTCTGTTCTGCCAACCATGTGGGAAAGCAATCAAGGCTGAACAGAGATCTCAAGTTACACAACACCTTAAGGGCAAGAAACATATTGCCGCAGTTTCGCGCCTTCAGAATAAGTGTTTCGCGATAATCGGCAGTCATTTATTGCATTCGTGAGTGCTGCATATTAATAAACTATATTATAATTAAATATGTTTAGCCTACTTTTCACATTTTGCAAAAATGAGGAAAAAGTAGACTTATGAGATCGATCCGGGAAAATATGCGCCTGTCTGTCTGTCTGTCTGTCTGTAGTCCTTCTGTCTGTCTGTCTGGCTGGGTGACTGTGTGTGTGTGTGTGTGTCCCTATCAACTTCTAAACGGCTGCAGCAAGGGAAACCAAGTTTAGTATGAGTAAAGATGTATACCGGAATACCTCACGTCCATATTTGAAAATGATGCCAGTGCTACCAAATGCTGAAAAAACGCACTAGAAATTTGAGCTCCATGTTGGATATCTTGGAAGGTATGCATGGGAGCTATTCCAAAATTGGAACACATGTAGATAATACTATTTCAGTTTAATTTCCTGGAGGCCATACATGACAGTGTTGCCAAAATAATATTAAACCTGCTGATAGGTCCAATTTTTAATGCATATTACTTCTAGAATATCAATTGGACTTTAACCAAATTCTGTATGTGGTATGTGTAGATAAACAGATATGACTGAGCGAATTCTTAAGAGCACCAGGGCTGCCAACTGTTAGTAATTGCTCTCTCTATATATTTTTTTATCCAAATATCAATATATCAGAAATTATGCAAGCCGACAGCTTTAAACTATGCACACGTATAGTACCCGACATTCTATATTACATTGGAGTAACTTATATACGTCAGTGCTACCAACATGATTCGAAGCCTGCTGAGAGGTCCACTTTAAATACATGTAACCTCTATCCTATCATTTGGATTTCAACCAAATTTCGTATGAGCTAAGTGTACCATAACAGATATCACTATGCGTATTCTTAAGAGCAACCAGGGCTGCCAAATGTTAATAAATGCTGTCTCTAGTTTTGTTACCCTAATATCAATATATCAGAAAGTATGCAAACCAATAGCTCTAAACTTGGCACACGGATAGTACCTGGCATTCTAGATTAATTTGGAGTAACTAATATACTTCAGTGCTGTCATGTTAATTCTAAGCCTGCTGATAGAGCCAATTTTAAAATGCATGTAACTTCTATACTAACTAATGGATATCAGTCAAAATTGGCACAACAATAGATCATAATATTTCACACGCACGACATTGTTACCAACATGCATTTACGCGTGCTGATAGATCCAATGTCTAACTGCATGTGACGCCCATTGGACTTCAACCAAATTTTGTATTCTGTACCTTAAGATATGGAGCTAAGAATATATTCACTCTCCAGGGCTGCCAACTGTAGTCCTCTATTAGACTACAATATACCAGGTATATTTCAAACTAATTAGACATTTCGATATTACGAACTTAATTTCGTTATTATTCTAGATACGTTCATCTACAGTAGATTAATCATTGGCATGCATCTTAATTTTAAGAAAAGTAGGTTCTTTAGTTCGTCACGGAACTTCTTGTTACTTTATTGCCACATATTTCAGGTACTTTTAATATATAAAAATAAATATTTTTCCGATTTTTAGCTCCTACAAATTCCGAGCCCCAATCATAAATTATGGAAGAAGGTCAAGTGAGCAGTGACCTGGGTTTACGACAACAATTCTTCATAGATTTGTGTCAGTGAAGACATAAATTGTACAATAAAATTAGATGAAAATATTCTAAGGAACATGTTACATTACTTAATACAGAAATATAAACATTCCATGAAATTCAAAAAGCATTCTTACATATATTTACACTTGAAGACCCCACGAGAAGAACGGGGTAAGTCCATTTCTTTTCGAAAATGAGTTTATGATGCATTCTGGTGTCCAGCCATCGTCACTAAAGATCAGTTCAAATTAGAAGGTGCGTTCAAAAAGTAACGAGCCGGAGGCTGGAATGCCCAAACCGGTGACTATATCGGCTAATCTTGGTGTGTGTAACGAGGTGTGGTTCCGACCAGAGTAGAAGGTCGATTATTCTAGATAGGTTCGTCCTTAGAGGGCACGCGTACACGTCACGTGACGATACAAAGCGAGCAGCAGCATGCATCAATCGTCCAACGCTGTCAGTCGCATTGCAAACAGTGACATGGAAGCGACAACCGAAGAGCAAAGAAGTGTTGTTCGGTTTCTGACAGCGGATGCCGAATATCACAAGTGTACGGCGAACACTGCATGTCCCTTGCAAGGGTCAAGGCGTGAAACAAGCTCTTCAGGGAAGGATGGGTGTCGTTAGCCGATGATGCCCGGTCTGGGACACCCCCCTGCATTACCGATGACAACGTCCAGCTGGTTGATGCACTCATTACCCAGGACCGCCGAGTGACAGTGAACGTCATAGCCACCGTGGTTGCTCCACGACAATGCACGACCTCATACGGCCAACACAGTCGCGGCACTCCTGGAGAAATTCAAATGGGAGGTTCTCGGCCAACCTCCATACAGTCCAGACCTCTCTCCCTGTGATTACGCCATGTTTGGTCCCCTGAAACGGGCTCTGCGGGGCCAATGATTCACCTCGGACGCCGACGTTCAGGTGTACGTGCGGAACTGGTTCACATCGAAGCCCAGGGAATTTTATGAGACAGCCATTCACCGCCCCGTGTCACAGTGGGATAAGTGCCTCAACAGCCAGGGCCAATACTTCTAAAATACAGGTACTGGTTTCTGTAATTATGCCTCCGGCTCGTTACTTTTTGAACGCACCTTATAATTTCAAATAAAGCGGAATGTCACCGAGATACAGAGGATTTTATTTTTAGTGGAAATGGAAAGAACGTCCCATATCCTCTCACTTTTCCATAATTTAACTTTAGTTTTTATTTGTTTTACATGTACTTCCTCTATAAGAAATACATTTCGCAAAAAGATACTATTTTGCTTGCCCTCAATTGGGGTGTTTAAAGTACTTCTTTTTAGTGTCGAAAGTTTAAATTCGCCCTACTGAAAAATTCACAGAATGGGACTTACCCGGTTCTTCCCGTGGAGTCTTAATTTCATAAGTGCTTCTTGTGTGTTCCCCTACTCATCATCATGTTTTTTGCATTTACCCATTTATGTGGGGTCTGACTTCCTGCAATGTTTCCTCCACTTCAATCGATCCATAGAGTCCCGGGGGCAGAGTTTAGCGAGCCGCATGTCATCTCTCACACTATCCCACCAGCGTGTTTGAGGTCGTCTTCTAGGTCGACGACCCTCCACATTTAGTTGAAGGGCAGTCTTAGCAACTGAGATTTCACTGCTACGGAGCGCATGTCCATACCACCGCAGACGTGATTCATGCATTTTCTCTGTGATTGGTGCAACCTTGAAATCCTTCCGCTCGGCATCATTCCTAATATGGTCCAATCGAGTCAAACCATTGGACCACCGCAACATCTTCATTTCCATTCCATGAAGCGCCTGTTCGTGCTTCGATGTTGTAGGCCAGCATTCAGATCCATAAAGGGCCACCGGTCTAATCACAGTTTCTTCGAATGTCAACATCACAGTCATATCCTTCACATATTCAATGAAACTTTGTCCTCAAGAACTTAGAATACCATCTGTTGAATGACATTGATGGGAGGCCGCTGTTGCAAATGCCAAGGCCACATTTTAGTTACCTAATTACATACGTTGAACATAACCCCATACAAAAGAAATCACAGCAAATTCTGATCATCGAATTAAACAACCGATTTATCGGTTTTCCAAGCTCGTGTATAAGAATTCACAAATATTGGAATGGAAATTGGGTGGAGCAAAATCCTGTCGGCAGAACTAAACCAAACTAGGGACATATGACCTCTATATAAAAAGGAATCAATTGATAACAACACTTTGTAAATAAACCGCTACTGCTGCGCTCTTACGGCAGAAATACGAAATGCAACTGCAAGAAAACAAACCTTTTATTTTTAGCCTACTTTTCGCATTTTGTAACAAGTAGTTCCGTGAAGAACTAAATAGCCAATTTTCATATATCCTACTAATATTAATTGCCTCTATCAACATACAAATTATCAGTTTGATTGCTGTAATAGATTCGTGGATATTGAGAACCGTCTAAATATTCTGGATGGTCACCATGTTGGATTTCTTTAGCCTACTTTCGATTTTTGCAAAAAATTCAAGTAGACTTATGAGATCAACACAGGGCGAAAAAAAGTGTGTCTGTCTGTGTGTGTGTATGTGTGTGTGTGAGTCTGTGTGTGTGTGAGTGTGTGTACTCTGAATGTCTGTCCCCCCCCCTATCAATTCGAACACCGTGAAACCGAATTGAACGAAATTTGGTACAGAGGTAGCACTAGCAAAGGACATCTCAGTGTCATGTTTTATATCGCCGCCATCTTGACGAAAACGTAATGGCGGCCACCCAAATGTGCAAAGCTTAAATCAAATTACGACCAACCTAATCTTCTGATCTCTACCGATGTTTGCAACAATATACCTTTATGTATGTAGAATCGTTTGACCAAACTATAAGGTAATCAGCCCAATAGTTTGCGGATGACGGCCATGTTTGTGTGCAAATTGATTCCCCCTATTAGTTCAAACACGGTGAAACCGAATGGAACGAAATTTGGTACAGAGGTAGCACTAGTAAAGGGCACCTCAGTGTCATGTTTTATATTGCCGCCATCTTGACGAAAACATAATGGCGGCCACCCAAATGTGCAAAGCTTAAATCAAATTATAACCAACCTAATCATCTGATCTCTACCGATTTTTGCAACAATATACCTTTATGTATGTAGAATTGTTTGACCAAACTATAAGGTCATCAGCTTAATAATATGCGGATGGCGGCCATGTATGTGTGCAAATCGATTCCCCCATCTATTCAAACTCGGTGAAAACGAATTGAACGAAATTTGAAACAGAGGTAGCACTAGCAAAGGGCACTTCAGTGTCATCTTTTATATCGCCGCCATATAGACGGAGACGTAATGGCGCCCACCCAAATGTTAAAAGCTTAAATCAAATTACGACCAACCTAATAATCTGATCTCTACCGAATTTTGCAACAACATACCTTTATATGGTAAGCATCTTTTGACCAAACAACAAGGTCATCAGCCTAATAGTTTGCTGATAGCGGCCATGTATGTGTGAAAATCGATTCCCCCTATCAATTCAAACACGGTGAAACCGAATTGAACGAAATTTGGTACAGAGGTCGCACTTGCAATAGGCAACTCAATGTAATGTTTTATTTCGTCGGCATCTTGATGGAAACTTTATGGCGGCCACCCAAATGATAAAAGCTTAAATCAAATTACGACCAACCTAATCATCTGATCTCTACCAAATTTTGCAGCAGCGTACCTGTATGCTAGTGGCGTTCTTTGACCAAGCTACAAGGTCGTCAGTCTAATAGTTTGCATATGGCGGCCATGTAGGTGTGCAAATCGATTCACCATATCAATTCAAACACGGTAAAACCGAAATGAATGAAATTTTGTACAGAGGTAGCACTAGCAAAGGCACTTCATATTCATGTTTAATATCCGTATAACACGTTGTATTTCAACAAGCTACTACAACTCCTTGAAAAGGACAAAGAGTTATAACAGTACCCATGCATTTAGTAGAAAGTAGGCTATATGTTCTTTACTGAACATCTTGTTATTATATACTAGCAGAAGTACCCGTTCTTCGAACAGTGTTATACATTAACACCAGACATTATCAATTGAGCTACTGTTGCAATGGTTAGCGGTTTGTCATTCCATCATAAGTTTATCAGAACGAAGTTAGTTTTCTGGGAATATCACACACACTGTTAATTTAAGGGCCTTAAAATGTGGTTTTCGGAGACCCCTTATAGACTCGCGAATTTTGTGTCTCACAATGAGAAGCGCAACATATGCTTTGATCGTCCTTCTAGGATAATGTTTATATTTCGCCTATTTTAGCATGTATTTTGAGAAGTTTTTCCCTATATCCACCCTTCTATTGTATGAAAAGTACGGTGAGGAGTTTTATAAATGATTGGTGTATTGACTCATGTTTACCATACCTAATTTTACGATGCACCAAGCATCCGAACACGATTTATAGGCGTACATAAAGATACACAGAAAGACAGACAGACAGACAGACAATTCTATTGTCTACAACATATCACCCAGCTATCCAAATATGGGTATATCTACCATACGTATCAAACAAAATCATCAATACGATGAACCCGCATGTCGACAAAAAAAAAAAAAGATTAGTTAAAATGTGCTCTCAAGCTAAATTCACCTAACGTGTACTTCCTGACGTGAAATTGAATTGAAAGCCTTGTAGACGAAACGCAATACACCTCACATAAAAAATGACCCTCTACGTTGTGTTAGGTCCCCATACACAGGAAGACCTCTTTCATAAATTATAAAGGCTTGTGGTGCATGGAAATTCAGGTTATTTAGCCTCAAATGGCCCAAATTCCTAAAAGCCGCAAAAAATGCTGATTCAATTCAGGAATTTTTGAAAATAATGTTGCTGTTTGTAGGTATAATAGACTTTCTGTACTATATGTCGCACGTGAAATTGCATGAAAAATTTCTAGGTTACCCCTTGACCCCCTTAATTGCATTGACGAATTATACAGTCTACTGTACGTTGGTTCCGTGATAACCTTATAGCCATTTGCAAACTTTCACAGAAATGTAATAAATAGAGTAGCCTAATAATAATATCGTATGGCCTCGGATGCCGGGTGCAAGCTTCGTAATTTGACACCCAGAGGGTAGCTTGCATGTCGAAATTTCGTTGTTCCTTGAATCACTATGAAAGTAAAGGAGGGTAGATATCTAAGCTCCTTGAACACTATAGCGCTTTCTAGTAGAGAACTGAGGAACTTTGTGTTAGCGGAAACTCCTGAGGTTAATTTTGCCATTATGAACACGGCATACTGAATTCAAATGGGTTCTTTGACATGCCAACATCGTATGACATGCGAGTCGTATTTTTGCCGCATTTCAAAAATCACGTACAGGCCGGATGATTGTTTTAGACGATTGCCCTTGACCTTGAAGCCTGCGGGTTAGCCTGTATACAGTCACTCTCTCACCCTATCACTTCACATTTGTCACCACCGATCTGATGTAATGGAATTCCAGACTTGAGCAGACAGTACAGTCCACGTCGAAGCATTGTGTGACACGGAAGTACTCGTTACGTAGTTACGAACATAACGTCATTATATTTGCCAGTGACTATACTTCAGCAATAGTGTGAAACAGCTTTATCAATCATCGGAGCGCTTGGGGCAGCTGATAACAACACAGGTACTGTAGTAACTCGCCTCCAGGCTTCCATTAAGATTTTTCACTCGTCAAAAACAAACGTCCGGCCTGTACCACGGCCAGGAGTGAACCTGCAATCTTGGGGTTAGTAGACCGATACGCTATCCACTCACCCACCGTGGCAAGGTATAAATGGAGTGACATTGCTTCTTACAGAAATAGATGGCAAGTTGGATGCCACCCCTTGAGATAATGTTGTCATGGTTACCGATTTGCATTTCTTCATTAGTTTCTTAAATTAAATTAAATTAGTTTTCTGGGAATATTTCAGATACTGTTGGTTTTAGAGCCTTATAATGTAGTTTTCGAGGCCCCCACGTTTTGTTTCTGGCACCGAGGGGCTTTGTCTACTCGTTGTACGCCATAATATAATACTAATAATAATAATATAATATGGGGATAGGAATATAATAGACCTGCCTTACCACACCCGCAGGTGTAAATCGCGTGGAAAAATTATAGTGTACCCCTTGACCCCCTTAAGCGCATTATGCGTATTGATGAATTTTACAGCTTAATTTGGTTCCGTGATAACCTTCTAGCCGTTTGCAAACTTTCACACCAATGTAATTAATGGAATTGCATTGCGTCTTACAGCAATAGAAGGACCTCTGAGAATCTGTTGCCATGGTTACCGGCTTGTATTCGTTCATTAGTTTATTAAATGAAATTAGTTTTCTGGAAATATCTAAAAAATGGTTGGTTTTAGGGTCTCAAAATGTGGATTTCGAGTTTTGTCTCTCACATTGAGGGGCTGAAAATGATCTTTGTCTCGTCCTTCTACTCCTATTTCAGCATGAATTTTAAGGGGGTAGGCCCTCTTTTATGACAGTTACGGAGAAGGGTTACATCAATGATTAGTATCGTGCCTCTGATGGATATCCGTACCAAATTTTACGTTGATACACCCAGCCGTTCTCGAGTTATAAGGGAACAAATTTGTCCACAGACAAACAAACAAACAAACAAACAGACAGAACAAAATAATATTTTCGCGCGCATCCATAATAAAACAGTCTGAAACGTGTAAATAACTCAAATTTCCATAGAAATTGCGAAAGAAACATACAAACTTTAATTTTTATGTATGTAGAGATATACTGCACCGCTTGGTGTTGACCGTGTTTTTTTGCACAAATTTAGGTTTTACTCGCTAACCGTTGGAGATACACGAAAAGTGATAAGGAACTTTTGGATAGAAAATTAAATGCAAAATCTCGTGTATGCATCAAAAGTTTTCTATTTCTTAGCGTTCTATTTTTATTTGAAATGGAATTATGAAATTTTGAAACCAAAGGGTGTAGTGACGTCACATATGTGGGTTTTACTCGCTAACCGTTGGAGATACACGAAAAGTGATGCAGACCTTTCGGATAGGAAATTAAATTTTGAAGCTCAAATGTGCCATCAAAAGTTTGCTATTTCTTAGCGTTCTCTTTTTATTTGATATGGAATTATGAAATTTTGTAACCAAAGGGTGTAGTGGCGTCACTAAAATGGTCGCCATTTTTAATAGTGTATAATATCGAAATTAAAAGCAGCCTATATGTAAACATGGTAAATCAGCTACATCCATGCAAAATTTCATTTAAATCGGACCAGTGGTTCTTGCGTTATTGAGTAACACACAGACAGACAGAAAGACAGACACACACCATCTCATATTTATATATTAGTATGATATAGTTTTGTACACTTTTCATACGGTACGTATTGAAAATGAAAATCCACAGCCTGCTTCCAGTCTCCGACCGGGTCAGGAATGGAATGAATGAAGCCCCCATCTAGCGGCGAGGATATGAACTGTGCCGGCTGCCGAGGCCAGATGCACTCCTCTGGGGCAATGATTAAATGAATGACAGATTAAATGAAATGATAGTGTAGAATGTTGCTGGAATGAAATGTAGACAGGGAAAACCGGAGTACCCGGAGAAAAACCTGTCTGCCTCCGTTTTGTCCAGCACAGATCTGACATGGAGTGACCGGGATTTGAACCACGGACCCAGCGGCGAGAGGCCGGCGTGCTGCCGCCTAAGCCACGTAGGCTTTCCATATGGTACGTATTCTTTAGTCTAAATGTCACCATCCGATTATTCCTTTTCAAGGCATTTCATTTTCGCTTCTGTATTATTGTATAATTATCAAAATTTCTTACAAATGTATGATTTTCATAAATTAGAGATAATTATTCTTAGTTTGTAAGATTACTTTACTTTTATGATTTAGATCTTTAATAAGGGCTCGTTGCTGGTCAGAATCATGTAATCATGTAGAAACAACTCAGATACGTTTTGTCATAATAAGTAAATGGAATCCTTACACGGTGAAACATAGTACGCGTATAGAGACCATCCAAAAGAAATTCCTAAAATATGTATATTACAAAAGATTTGGCTATTATCCCTCTTACGAATTGTCAGTAAACAATCTCACAGAAGAAAATTTAATTCTCCTTTTTCCAGTGTCCCTTCAGACAAATGCCAGGATAGTATATTATTTCAAGTTCCGGGGTAGCTGGAGTCTTATTGTCACTACATACAATTGGAGAGGATTTGGGGAAATCAGAAGCGTATAAAACAATGCTAGTAATTCAGTATTCTATCCCACAAGAGAATTTAGACGTTAGGATATCCACTGAGTGAATTACGCCTATGCTTGAAAATAAAACCACAGCGATATCCGGCACAGGTAAAAATACTCAAATGATTGATACTTTACCATTAGTGTTTATTTATGAGCGCAATAAATCCATGAAGCCCGTGAGAGGTATTCGGATATATCATGTTTATTGGCAGATTGGTGTATGCTCTTCGTGAGGTATTCAGACGTACGCTCGCAATTCCTGTGGTCCGTGGGTGTGTGTAAACATATCAAACATTAATACGTCTGAAAGGATTGAATTATTCAAAACTGATTCCATACGAAAAGTGAGACTGCCCAACATTTACCACAAAACTTGGGGTAAAACGAAACTCTCCTATTATAGAATTAGAATATATCAATAAAAATATGAAAACAATGCATGCCAAAAATATTTCGAAATACATGTTGTAGAAAATATATCACGCTTACATTCGATAACGTATTCTGAACATAATGCCATCAGTTCATTGTAAAATATTATTTACCTTTTTATTCCTTCCTACACATATTCTACGGATTGAATTTCTTTATAAATAATAATAATAATAATAATAATTTATAAATCGTTGAGGGCATCTAGGACCACGTTAAATCTTGCTACATTTGGCAATTTGCTTCACTTTCCTCTGACGTGAGCCCAGAATTACTTCATTTTGTGTGAGTGGGCCATCTTACGCTCCGCTGTCCTTATCTTCTTTTCGGTTTCGGTGTTTTATCTCGGGTTATCCCATTAGTCAGTAACGTTTTGCGGAAGAGATCTCTATTGAAGGCGTCGTCGGATTTTAGATGCAGCATTTTGAGGTCGCCTCTGGTATTCATAAACCAGGGCATTGTGGTTTTGGGTTTGGGGTTAAAAAAATGAAAAATCTATTTAGTCAGCCTGTTTCCGTCCATTCGTTTGAGATGAACGAAATATCGTGCCCGCCTCTTGCGGATCGTTCATATTAATGTAATTGTTTCTTTAATGTGATATACGTTTCCGGGAGGGCGCCAATTCATAGATAGAATACTATGAATGAATATAATCTTAATACTGACACAAGAACTCATTCATCTCAAGGTGTGGTATGTCTCCGACACCAACCAAGACACTTCAGTATATAAGGGCAATAATGTTTTACCGTAACATACGTATATTTCATACGGTTGCTACTTACTTTTATGATGAATAGGGAATGTATAAAGATTGTGACATTAATCCAGTCACCATAAAATATAACTTCCAAATCACGTAGCACCATTCACCATTATTCGTTAAAAGAATCGGAAGAGCTTTATTTGAAATATCTGCCATATAACCATAACGATGCTGCGAAGAATATAGAATAAATTTACTGTTACTTTCTTTAACAAATATTATACATTCAGTATATGTGTTCATTAAATTTGTTTCGATACTTCATGTATCATCTATAACCTCTAAGAATCCTTTGTCCCACTTTCATACTCTCTGTTGTCATTCTTGTCTCTATGGATTTTCTTTTCAGCTTTAACTTCCAACGTAACTCTTTTCTTGACATCAACTTTATCAAAATTGTCAATACATTTAGGCTCATTATCATCTTCATCATCATCAATATTATTAGATTCATTATAGCATTGGGCTGTATGTCTTGTCCATGCTCTAATATATCGAACTCCTATTGCTCTTCTAGGCCTAACTGTATCATTTATTCTAAAACGAGACGTATCCCCAGTACCATTTTCATCATTATCACGCCTACAATATCCATCCCCTCTATTTCCATTAACCCGTGGCTCATGATCTCAAGATTAACGGTCACGTTAAACTACAAGCTTCCTTTCCTATTTCCATTAAAGCGTCCTCCTCTGCTGTGTCGGCGGTGACCTCTTCGTCTACCTCTACAACCTTTCTTTCTTATTTGCCTATTACGGCCTATCCCACGTCTACCTATATAACGTATTCGATTTCGACCTATACAACCGCGGCGTCTACCTCCACATCTGATTCCTCTTTGACGCCTACTACGTCCTCTCCAATATATGCCTTTACAACATCGCCTTATCTTATATCGTAATTTTACTTCAAGCTCAACTATCTTCCTCTCATCTACTCTATTCTCCCCTACAATTTCCTCTAACTCTATGCCACTTTCGCTTAACGTCTCCTCTAACAAATTCTTCCTCTCATCTACTCTATTCTCACTTACAATTTCCTCTAACTCTATGCTACTTTCATCTACCATCTCCTTTAACTCCAAACTACTTTCACCTACAGCCTTTCCTTCCTTTATAATACTTTTAGCCTCTTCTTCTAACATATTCTTAATTTCACATCTGATCTCCTGTTTCACCCCCTGAATACTCTCCTGCAGAGTCCCATACTTCCTATTTAATTCCTCATTTTCCTTGACCACATTGTCTAACCTTTGATGAATTTCCTTATTATTTTTATCTATCGTCTCTCTCATCTCCTGATTTTGCCTACTTATTTCCTCTCGCATCTCCTGACTTTGCCTACTTATTTCCTCTCGCATCTCCTGACTATCTTTCTTACTTTGCCTACTTATTTCCTCTCGCATCTCCTGACTTTGCCTAATTATTTCCTCTCGCATCTCCGGACTATCTTTCTTACTTTGCCTACTTATTTCCTCTCGCATCTCCTGATTTCGCCTACTTATTTCCTCTCGCATCTCCTGATTATCTTTCTTACTTTCATCAAATCTTTCACTCAGCATTCTCATGATCGCAGCTAATGAATCTTCCGAAATCCCTTTCTCTTTACCAGTATTCGGGTTACTCTCTGACATCATAGTATTATCATCTACGCTCTCTTCACTATCAAGACCACTTCTTAGCTTCATATCTTTCTCCGACATACTGAATTACACCTCTAAACACATGCCCCAAAATCACTCGCACAATATATATGCATTCCTATCCCTACACTGATGTGTCCTGGTTCTCGTGCCCGACGTTGAGGTGTCATTTGTTATCGTCTCTTATCATGTGATATTAATAATAATAATAATAATAATAATAATTGCAAAGAGTCTACGGAATCACAAGGAACAGGTATAATAAGAAAACCATCTCCCGGAAAGCAAAATTCTGATATTACAACACGGTAATCAAACCAGAGGGACTCGCCTCTGAAACACTGATCACTGGGGGAAGATCACTTATTAAAGATACACAAAAACAAGAAAGAAAAATCTTGAGGAAGTTTTTTGACCCAGTTGGTATTGAGAGAATTTGGATGAGAAGGAAATCCCAAGAGCTTTAGGCCTATTAGCATGTGGAGAAAATCTCCTACACATTCACAATAGACCAAAATTTAGAACCATTGTAAATTAAAACCAATTTACCGAGAAACTTACACGGATGAATACAGGATGGACAGAAGAACGCAAAAAAACAGCACAATTAACAGATGAAGAGATATTGGTAAGAGGAAACATTGTGTTAAATACGTTCTAAATCGGTTCATTATTTGGTCATAACGAATTAAAAAAGGACTGTGAACAGCTATTTTTCGCCAATATCCTTGTGTAGAACAACAAAAATATGAGCTATTGAAAAACACCTCGACGAAACTTATATGGTCACTTCATCGCCCAGCAACGGATATTCTATCAATAAGTTGTCACGGTGTAGGTGGTTTAATTATTGATTCTGCCAAGTTCTCTGCTGCCAGTTGCTTCGCAAATCTGCGAACTTTGTCAGAAACTCTTCTCAGTTGGAAATATTAATTTAACTTAGCGAGTAGATTGAGCTCAGTTCTATTTTGTTCCATATTGTATTGAGACGTATTAGATTAAATTTTCACTTTTCCCCAGCTAATCAATAACGTTTCTGACTAAATTCCGAAAAGCTTTATTGGCATTGAATCACCTTTCATTCTTGTTGTTAAAGTTGTTTCTTTAGGGACTCGGTACCATTCCCGTCTACTCACTTCAATCGCCTCCTGGAACAGAATAAGTTAATCAAATTACTGGAAATACGTGATATTGGGTTTGCAGCAAGCAAATAGCGTTCATCTACCTTCACCCTTTGTACTAGGATTGTGGCCTATATATTAACCACCTACTATAAAAAGAGTTTGTAGGCTATTGTAAAAGGTGTTAATAGTTGAAAATTTTAGCCTAATTACAATAAAATTTCTTGTAGATATAATATTTCTGATATGCAAATATTATATCAGTCTAGTTTTATGATACAGGATAAAATTTCAACTAGTAACTATAATCAAAAATATTAAAATTAAACAGTAAAATAAAACATAAATATACAACTTATATTAAAACACACTTAAAATTAAAATAAAACACAAAAAACACAAAAAAATGAAATAAACTTAAAATTATACAGTTAAAAATTTATAATTATACAATTAAAAATAATAATTAAATCATTTTGAAAAATATTCAAAAAATAATAATATTGAATACTTAAAATCAAAATCAAAATTAAGAGCTGAAATAAATATATTAAATTAAAAGAATTAAAGTAAAAATTAGAAAAGATTGTCTGTATTTCCTCAGGATTTTACACTGCCTCCAGGAAAATGCTGAGATAGTACCTTATTGAAAGTCCAGAGGCTTCTACTCAATTCCTGGCCTTAATAATTACATATACACACACTAATACAGTCACTATAAAGGTTGTCAGACAAATTAAACACGCACCCAAGTATACGGGGCTCATGACCAAGATGTCCCAAGACCCTAAAACGAATTAACAGCAAACAAGGAAGGAAGCTTGTAGTTTAACGTGACCGTTAATCTTGAGATCATGAGTCACGGGACCTCCTTTTTACGTGGAATCCGAACCACAGGACATGGCATTTCACTTCGAAAATCTCACATGCATTGACCGGGAATCGAACCCGGGCCGCCTTGGTGAGAGGCATACAGCTAGACCGCTGAGCCACCACGCCCCCAACAGCAAACAACATTATTATTATTATGCGAAATATTTTTGGGATGGGGGCATATAATGATGAAACTCTTTCCTTCTCTGATATAGACTACAGTAATTACCCAGTTTTCAGGTCGTTTGAAATAGAAATAAAAGGAAATTTAAGATATAATATGGTATAGGCTAATAGGATTAACATATTCTGTGAATTCTAAACTACGTATCTGGTTGTTAAACATATTACTAACACCTATTGGCAGAAAAACACTTAAGTATATTAAAACTAAATATTTTTGCTCTTATTCCGCCTAGTCAATAACTTTATAGTGCATGTTTGGGATCAAATTTGGTTAATTATCAGCTAAAGAACAGAACATACAGTAGACACAAGCAAAACACATAGTTGGTTGATTGGTTCCTTAGTTTAGGGGCTGCAACAACGCAGTCATATAGCCACGTGTACTTTGGGTGTGTGTAGAATCTGTCTGATAACCGGTGTTAATTGGGATGTCTGTATTAGTGTCAGTTATCAGTTTTTAATTCAAGTAAGCACTGCAGACATTGAATTTCAAGTAGATCAGACTTTTGCTGCTAAACGCCACCGTCAACGACTACTAGTTCAGAACTCGGTTACCAGACGCCACCGCAGTCAGCTCCTGGAGACGAAATTAGGAACCTTAAGAGCGTTGTTTAACCTATGAGTTAATTTAATGGAAGGTTCTTTAACATACCTTAAATCTATGACATGGGACCGCCGGCTTTACTTCCTCTCCGAAGGACGGCATACTGAGGGATTTTAACGCTCTTAAAAAGTCCGACGATTTCGGCCGGGTTTGAACCCGCGATCTTGGGCATAGAAGCTCAGCATGCTACCAACTACGCCACCGAAGCTGCCTGCAAAACACATATATTTATGAATATTAATAATAACATTGAAAGTTATCTAGATTGCGCAATCCTACCAACATGCTCAACATAAATAACATACACTATGCTATTTGTTAACAAATATTATCTATGATGCTCCTTATTAACTGTCCTCAAGAAATTCAAATGCTATGCATTTTTCTTCTTATTTGTGTACTTGTTAAAATTGATAGAGTAAAAGAAATGATCTTATACAGTAAGTTAAGTGTTGTACATCGTAGCTCACCATCTATTCTGCCTTTGAGACCTAGCGTCGATAACGGATCCTTTCGAAGGAAAGATTCATCTGCATTGAAAAGAAGTACCGTTAAAAAGGAAGTCATCGTGTAACTAGGGTCTATATTCCTTCAAAATAAGCAAATTTTGAAAACTTACGTGATAGTATCGTATTCTTTCCTCGTTTAAATTATTTAGTATTAAATATATGGATTAATCTGATTTTGGTATTTAGGACAGTTACGAAGGATTCCGTGACAGGTAGGATTTTTCCCGCTCTGTCTGCCTGCGAGGAAATTAAGACAGAGCAGCGAGATGGCCCAGGGAATACACAAACCTGCCTGGCATTGAACTAGAGACAACTGACTCCGATGTCAACAGTGTGTCTTGAATGATGTTCAATCAAGGAAGTTGAAAAGATCTCGGTGCGTGTAAATGATATAGTGTTATTTCCCGTTGACAATACAAGGTGAAACCGTATCAATCATTCAACCCCAGATCAACCTGGTCAGCAATAACCTCTGCGGGCTCAGGTCAAAAGAGGTCATTCAGGCACTGCATCGACGGAAGCCTGACAATCACAAAAGGCAATTACCTGCCAATTGGGAGGTCAGACAAGTAGGGTCATCGGACGCTCGTTGACCATGGGCACGGAGCTGAGGCGGTACAGTAAAGCTGTGGGAATAGGTGAGAACTAGTATTTCTCATTAATTTCACGATTAAATTATACTCGTATTCAATCCTTGTGTCCACGATGGTGGGCCCTTTACTCACACATTTAAAAAACTGGGCGTTAAAATTTCCAACCCTTTGATTGGGGAGTATTCCCAGAATCCTAGAATCGCATCCCACTCCCATTTCCTTGTATAGCAGGGGCTATACTGCAATTCCTGTATCCTATAAGGCATCCAACGTTCAGAATGAAGCATTGGTTAGATTGGGACATTCTTCTCTCTTTCTGTTGCACGTGAGACATGTATGACGCTGTCATTTTCTAGCAATCCACTGTTGCCATATCAGTCGAAATTTTTTCTACGTCGAAAAAACAGCATATTCGGGTAGAACTATGTTTTGCCGGTCTTTTTTGTCCTATATTAGAACTACGTAAACTTGATAGAAATCCTAGAAAAATTAGATATCCATATGTTTTTAAAAGACGATAATCTGTCTCCCCTTTTTAGTAAAATCGATCTTATATCAGGTTGCATTGACTTTGTGATGCCTATTTTTCACACACGTGTAGCTAAATGTGCCGTCTTGATGATGGATTATTGAAATATTTTATACTGGCAATATTACAATTTTCATGTAGGTAAAACTTCGGAATATTCTCTCATAACCGTATAGTAGCATTGAAAAAGTTCGTATGCTGACAACTTTTCAATTTTTAAAGATAACCATGTCATGTCTGTTTGAGAGATGTAGAGGAATGCTGGAAGAAGTTTTCTACCTGCTTACCCTGAGTGTAGGTTTAATTGTTTACACAGGCCGGGCTGTTCATTGACCGCGGAATATAAGAATGAAGTTTCGAAGGACAGTGGGGTGCAGCCTGCTACTCACAGCTTTACTACTGTGCCCTTCGAGCTTGTATTTCAGTTGTTCAGCAGTCTCTATCTTGAGTGTGTGTGCAGCAGTTCTGTTATATTTAACGTGTTGTATTTTACGTATTTCACGTACAACAATGGATAATTTTGTGAAAAGAAAGCTTGTACTTCACTTATTTGGATTGTTTTTTATGTTACATTCAGCATACGTTATAGGTAATTTAATTTAATTTAATTTCGTTTTATGTGTTATGTTATATTAGCCTACTATTAGTATTATCATCAAAAGTCAACCCCTGGCACTATCCAGCCCATGACGGGCTAAGGCCGACCAAGCGACCGCTGCCCAGCCATTTGGCCTGCAGATATTGGGGTGACGCGTGATCAGCGCGTCGGGTCCCCTCGGCCGTTAATCTTGGTATTCGTGATCGGGGCGCTGTCTCACTGTCAGACAGCAACTCAATTGTCCTCACACAGTACTTAATTCAAGTCTTCGTCCCTGCACAATCGCTGAATGTGCGGAAAGTGTACGCGAAGCGCTTTGTACTGCCTCCTCTCATGGAGTGGCAACCCTGTCGTAAAGCGCCATAAGACCAATGCTTCATTCTAAACGTTGGATTATTTTGCAGAACCCCTGATCGCCCTTTGGCTTAAACACGTGCCATCAAGTGGGGATGTAACAATATGCAGTTGTTGTTTCTCTAGGGCATTCATGGGCAAAGTACGGCCCGGGGGCCAACTGAAAAACTGTTTCAATCATTGTGTTTATGCCATTTGTGTAATAGAGTTCCAGCTAGAACAGACTGAGTTAAAATGTAACCACAAATTGAAGCAACTATTCCTCAACGTTTCGAAAATTGAGTTCTACACTAGGCCCTGACAAAATCAAGCTTCCCAAACTTGAGATCTCATGCACAGAAGATAACTGCCATGTTCGCATCTTCCTATATATGTAAACAGATGTTTTCTACAACGAAGCTTCGCAAAAATAGTGTCAGAAATAGATTGATAAACCACTATCTAGCTGCGCTACTAAGAATCAGCTCATTCCAGTTTCAACCAGTTTATGAAATCTTTTAGAAGCACAGTCAAAGTTTCACTTGTCACATACTCCTTCCTTTTCTAACAAATAATGAAGGTGTGTTCATAGTGCAAAGATGAAGGAATACTGGTCTTAGCAGAAAGCTTGCCAGAGTTAGGAACCACTTGGTCCAAGGGGCATCAACGACCCAGAAAACAAAGAAAAGGTGTGTTATTTTTTCCTAAGTTTTCTACCATTGTAACCTATAAGTTTTGTTTGATTTAAAATTCAGAAATAATTTTATAATCTATAAACATGTGTTGTTTTTCTTTTCGGACCGCCTAGATTATTTGGTATTGAATCTGTCCCTGTCCCTAAAAGGTGTGCCCATGTCTGCTCTAGGAGCTTGAAACATCCTTATCATAAGCCCCGAGTGTGTGTGTGTGGCATTTGTCCTATAATCTACG
Source organism: Meconema thalassinum (assembly GCA_946902985.2). Lineage (NCBI taxonomy): Eukaryota > Metazoa > Arthropoda > Insecta > Orthoptera > Tettigoniidae > Meconema > Meconema thalassinum. Next base: position 436,165,831 of record OX336393.1, on the reverse strand, counting down.
GTTTTGCGATGACTAGCCCCAGCATGTAGAACGGTAATTATTAAGCCCTAAGATTGGGATACTTGCCCCGGGACTTATGGTTCACGAAACCTGTTGACTGATAGTAAAGCAATTCTGCAAACTATTAGTTCTAGGAATTCTAGATTCTATATCATCGTAAAGTTATGTTCAGTTTAATGCTGCGTTTAATTAAGATCCGAGTCGTTAGGTACTAAAGGTGAACGGAAGTGCATGGGGCAAATTACTCCAATTTGCAAATTGGATACACGAGTATAATATTTACATCTGAAGTTATAACAGCTGGGTACAATTAATATGCTGAGTAGAAACAATTCCACTCCATGGTTATAATGTTAAAATTACTTCTTCTGCATTGAGAATTGAAAAAAGATACGAGCCTTACAGTAGTCGCATATGATGTGTAACATCTGACATGTTATCCGACTGTGAAATTGAGATAAAATATATGTGAAGTCATCTGACATGTTAGTCTACTCGTATACTACACAGCTTGGAGATTCTTAAAATGTTAATTTACGCTCCATTTTCATACTGGTACTATGATGAATGTATAGATTGAATTAGAGATAAGCTACTGTCACACTTGTTTCAACAAACATCACATACTAGATTTTAAATTAAGAGGAGGAATGAAACCATAGTCTCTAGCCTATCTATAGACGACTAGAAATAATGTTCAATACAATCAAATTTCCCAACTCCTGCTTGGTGCAAAATATTGAAATTAAAATTAGATAAATCGTAATTTCATGTAGATTCTGTTAAAATGACGCATGCTATGATAGATATCGTTTAAATAGATAATCTGGTAGCAAAAAAAAATTGCCGGGACTGGAGTTCGAACATGAGACCTCATGGTATCAACGCAGCCATTACATCCACTGGAATTTAGGGTAGAAGACTTTTACTTATAATCACGTTCCGGTAATAATATGGAAGTAACTTTTCATGCTCCATTAATTTGTTGCTTTTTTTTTCGATAATGTTCCTGCGTGGAATTGAGTTTTAAATTAGTTATGAATACGCCTACTGGACAGTGGAGGGAATGCGTATAATGGATAAAAAGGCTAGCTCAGTTCCCGTATAAACATATAGACATATAGGTCTATTATATTGATAACTGCATTACCGCAATGTGGGTTAATATCTGAATAGCCATTGTGCAGAAACATAACACCGGCATTGCCAACTAGTTAAAATGTTTCATATTAAAGTATACCATCATTTAAATACTGATACGAAGACTTCCATGTGGTTTGTGTTTCAATCAGTTGACACCAGAGTCCGCATGAGTGTTTACCGTTCAGAATAAAAGTGTGAAGCAAAGTTGCTCGAGAAGTGGATGCTCATCACTTTTATTGAGAGATTGATAAACAGACTCTTAATAAATCATAATTATTTTCAGCAAATTTGATATAATGAATATTTTCACACCAAAGAATGACAACTTGAAGATGATTTATTGTATGAATATCTGTAATGGCGCCTCCAAAATTTGAAGTAACCCGTGTACGATATATATTCCACATGACTGACAGTGCGTCCTGGTACTAATCTCCGCCACCGCGCGCTCATAGTTTCTTCTTACCACTGCCAGCTGGCAGTGCCTCTTACACACTTCCGTCCCATTTTTCAAAATCACCCCCACAGAAGTATCTATCAACCGAGTGGAAAGATGTCACACATCAATAATTTGCAAGTATTACAATGGACCATGACTGTCTCTCCTGGAATTAAATACAAAACAATTTTCTTGTTATTATTATATGAATGACGGTTTGTCGTTTATATATAAAATGTGATCAAAAAGATGCCGTTTGAGGACGTTGCTGCGGCGATACCACGGGCGTTGAATGCCAAACAAAACCCACACCAGATGGCTGTTTGCCTGAATCTGGTGATTTCAATCCATGGTCCACGAATCTTTGAATAGTTTGTAGACGCTTTGTATTTTATAACATTCACCAATGATTAGGAATAGGAACAAGACACAGATGCAGCACATAGCTCCGTGGTAGGTTCTCCTTAGTACCATACAGTGCCACCAGGAAGCGGTGAGACATCCATCTCGCGTTCAAGAGAGGTCCATCCACTAATAAAAGCCTTCCGATATCTCTGCTCTAAATTCAGGCGAAACGTATTCTAAACAAAACATGTGATGGTTGGTTGGTTCCTCAGTTTAGGGGCTGCGGCAACACGGTCATGTAGCTCCGTGTACTTTAGGCGTGTGTAGAATTTGTCTGATAACTGGGGTTGATCACTTTTGTGATACTTTCAATGTTCAGCTTGGCCCATTTGTCGGTCAAATTTTATTTATTGTTACCGAGATCCCCGAATGGTAATTATTTCTTTACAAATGTTAATTGCTTAAACCATATGCATAATCTTGTTATCAATCACTTATTCATAGATATTATAGTTCTCACCTCGAGTGTTACAGTCGCTCGCTACCTCAGGCGTCCTCACTCCCGACATACAGGGCTTCTACTGGTTGATCCACTGTCCGCTGAGTAGTGTCGACTGACGTCACCCTGACTTTCGTTCGACCAATGGCAGGTCTTTGTCTGGTCGGGCGATCTCCAACTTCGAGAGAGTTCCATGGTCCCTATTCAAGACGCCACTTGCTGGCGTTCTTCACCACTTCTGATCCACCACTTCTGATCAATCATCACTTTGGATCACTTCAACCTGCTGGTCACCGCTACTGCATCTCATGACACCATCGCTGATATCTACGCTACCGAGCAGTTACGTCACGAGATCTGCACCATGACGTATTGCTCAAGATGGCAAGAATAATTGCCAGCCGCTGTACTCATCACCTTCACCTTAGAGAGGATACTTGGAATCGTCTTTCGAAATATTGCTGGATCATCTCTTGGAAACTATAAATGTCATTCCTGCGCAAGAAAAGAAGAGAGAGTTGACATTTTATCGATGGTGCACATATCTCTAGGCCATGTACGCCTCCTTCCGAGAAAACCGTGAGGACTTTTAAATCAACATTTATGCTAGCTGGAACTTTTTAAGGAGCTGGCTCTTCAACCCTCTTCAAAGATAAGTTCAATTTTAGGAAGAATAAATTATACTAGTTATTTTATACTCTTAATCAGTTTTATGGTTCTCTCTTTTTATAAAGTGCATTTTTAGCCTATTTTCAATTTTGAAAAAATAGGCTTATGAGATCACCTTTTGTCCGTGTGTGTGTGCGTGCGTGTGTGTGTGTGTGTGTGTGTGTGATTCGTGTGTGTGTCTCCCCCTAATAAAATCGAAACGGCTGGAGCGATTTCAATGAAACTCGGAATGCTCATAGCACTATTCCCGGCGACCTCGACCGTGCCCTTCAAATTTTGTTACGTCTCTCCAATCCAACATGGCGGCTGTGCGAAATATTTCACTAGCATTCAATATCTCCGAAACTATTACCGATATTGCCCTGAAATTGTGTACGGTGATACAGGGCACTACTAGAAGTTCACCTATGAGACTTTCAAAAACCTGGTGACTACAAAACCAACATGGCGGCCAAGCGAAGTTGAGACATTTAAATAGACTTTTCTCGCGATTTAACTATCTAAATGTAAAGAAACTTGGTACAGCAAATGTTTATATACATTGTAATGCATTGGAGTCTAATTTAGTTCAATTGTTTACATAACCTCAAAATGGCGGCTGTGCGAAATATTTCACTGACATTCTATATCTCCTAAACTATTACAGATATCAGCCTGCAATTTTGTACGGTGATAAAGGGTACTGATACAGGTATACCTACGTATATTTCATAAACCTGTAAAGTACGAAACGAACATGGCGACCAAGCGAATTTAAAATATTTTAATAGACTTTTCTCGTGATTTAACTCTCTGAGCGCAGTGAAATGTGGTACAGTAATTGATTTTGCAGATTGTAATGCACTGCCATCTAATTTAATTCAATTGCTTACATACCCTCAAGATGGCGGCTGTGCGAAATTTTAAAATTAAGTTCTAATTTCTTGTGTCGTAATCATGCGATCGAAGTGAAAGTTTGAATAATGAACCTAGGCAATAATTGTCCTTGAATGGTACTTAACTCTATGGCCTATACACATAACACTCCTAAATGGTGAGCTCCCGAAATATTTAGACGGTTCTCAATATCTATGAATCTTTTACAGCAACCAAACTGATTTTTTTATGTTCATAGAGACTATGAACATATGTTCACCTATAGGACTTTCAGGAACCTGGTGAGCACAAATCCAACATGGCGGCGACGCGAAGTATAAATATTTAAATGGACGTTTCTCGCGAATTAACTATCCGAGTGCCGTGAAACGTTGCACGTTAAATGCTTATACAAATGTTGATCCACTGGCATCTAATTTATTTCAATGGTTTGCATTATCACAAGATGGCTGCTGTGCGTAATTTTAAAATCTCGTTTTTACTTCTTGTTGTCTAATCATGGGATTGAAGTTTGAATACCACACGTACACAATAATCTTAATGTAATAGTACAAAAATAAAAATCCAACCTGGCGAACATCTGAAATATTTAGACGGTTCTCAATATCTACGAATCTGTTACAGCAATTAAACTGAAATTTTGTATGTTGATTGTGGCAGTTAACATAAGTAGGATATATGAAAATAGGCTGTATAGTTCTTCACGGAACTACTTGTTATATGTTAAGCTCAACTTCTCTCCAATCAAGCAAGCCTGTTTCATGGACCTTTCTTTAATCTGGGTTTCTGTCATCAGGCCCTCACACTTTGCTACATTTATAATTGTTCATTTCTGTGATAAGCACTTAAGTGCAATTTGTTTGTTCATTATAAATTTATTATTAGGAATAAAAATTGTTAATGTATTGCTACCTACATTGGTTTTCTAGTCACGTATTTCATGCCCACTACCCCGCACCGCTTCAGTCTAATTTTCTTGCAAATTTTTGGTGCCTCACCACAGTAGTTATTTTGTCCAGGCTTTCGCCTGATGCGTTTCGTTCTCCCGTATGGGGAAGTTTTTAGGGCAGAACTTATTCTTCTCCAGGGGTTAATTGTGATGGCTGTATTAGTGTGTGTTATCTGTAATTCGGGAAAGGACTGCAGTAGCATGTTGAAATACAACATGCTATACGGATATTGCACGTTGATTGATTGAATCCTCACCTGAATAATATATACACACTAATATAGCCATCACAATAACACAGGTTATCAGACTAAATTCAACACTCACTCAAGAACACGGGGCTAAATGGCCATGTTATCCATGCATCTCAAATGAAACAACAACAACAACAGCTTCCTACCCAAATCCTTCCTCGTATAAAAGTACACACAATAGTAAGCCTACAGACATCACAGTGACACAGGTTATCAGGCAACTTCTACACACCCAAGTACACGGGGCTACAAGACCATGATGCCGCAAAACCCCTAAATAATCAATAACAAAAACAACAACAGAAATAAACTCTACCGCGGATCACGGACAACGAATGTTAATCGCTGTAGTAGAGATTTGAAATATGTGGTGTTATAAGTGTACATAAGTACCGACAGTAGTGGCTACGCTGGCTAAAGCGCAGCATTAGGTCATGGGGCCAAGCTCTCTGCTGATTCGGTAGACGCGTGGGTTCGAGCCCCACCGTCGGCCATCCTTGAAATGGTTTTCCGTGGTTTCCCATTTTCAACACCAGGCAAATGCTGGGACGGTACCTTCTGACAGGCCACGGACGCTTCCTTCCTCATCCTTGCTCAGTTTCATTCACCATCATTCATTTCATCTCTCATTAACTCCTCTCATGAGGTTGGCGTCAGGAAGGGCATCCGGCCGTAAAAACCATCGCCACAAAGACTCATCGCATCTCATTCCCGACCCCGTTGGAAATGCGGGAATAATAAGGGAGACATACATACATAAGTGTACATAAGTAAGTATAAGTATATATAACATTTTCGATTGCAAATACAGTACACACTTTATATGCTTAACATTATAACGTGTGAGTAGTTATAAATCAATAAATATAAAAAAAACGAAGTAAAAATTTGAACTTGCTGGAATTTGATCCACCAACCTCTAGACAATGATGTTAGGTCGCATCCGCTACGCCACGGTTAGGCTATAATATTTGCATGATTCATGCATCCGCCATCTTGAACCTATTTAGCTGAAGGCCTTGTAGTTTGGACAAAAGGCGCTTCCCACATTAAGGTACATTGTTGCAAAATTTGGTACAGATCAGACGATTAGGGCAGTCGTAATTTGATTTAAGCTCAGAACATCTGGGTGGCACCATTTCTTTTTTGTTATGATGGCGGCGATATACAACATGACACTGAGTTGTCCCTTGCTAGTGTTACCTCTGTACCAAAGGTGATTCGATTTGGTTTCATCCAGGGGGAGCCACTCCGGGCTCCGCGCTTAGGCTTGCCAAAGCATAGGTTGCAGCCTGACGTCACCGGTTGGGTACTTTCGTGGCGACCATGTATAACAAACAGTTCTCAGCTGTCTCGAGCAACAAAAAGGGACGCTCTTAAAGAGAAATATGAATGTGGTGGTCCTCACATGCCCTTCTGCAGTCAACTAATACCCTATAAAGAGCGTATCACTACAGTCTGTACCATTAAACTTGCTACCCTCATGTCAGGAGACTGATAAAATAATCCGGTCAATGCATGTAAGATTTTCGAAGTGAAATGCCATATCCTGTGGTTCGGATTCCACGTTAAAAAGGAGGTCCCGTGACTCATAATCACAAGATTCACTGTTACGTCAAACTAATAAATAGAACTCCAAAATGGTAATGTTGAAAATTAATCAGTGAGGTAAACAACATTGAACCAAGAGCTAAACGGTTATCAGAGTCCCAAGTCAGACTACTGTGTGACCACCACGTAGTGTAGCGGTTAGTATTCGTGGCTGTCCGGGAACACTCAGCCTCGTGAGGCAAATCTGTGAAGATGTGGGTTCGATTCCCACCTCAGCCAGCCTGGAAGTGGTTTTCCGTGGGTTGCCACTGCCGGGATGGTCCCTAACTTAGGCCACGACCGCCTTCTTCTCAATCCTGATCTGATTTACAACTACACCACAATAACACAGGTTATCACACAAATTTAACACACACCCAAGTGCACGGGGCAAAATGGCCACGATGCCCAAACTCCTCAAATGAATCAACAGTTATATTTTGGGCTGCACCCAACTGATTTACTACTTCTTGAAAAGTACTGTAGTTTTAAATAAGGAATATAATAAAATGTTAAATAACCAATAAGCTAATTGCATTGGACACTTACATTCTTTGGCATTGTATCATGCAAATAACTTGAAACGTGAGAGTATTCTGGTCTATCACAATATGCATAGATCATACAAATGCACATCTTTTAAATAGGTTAAATATCTTAGTTCTCGCCGGCCCCGTGGTGTTGGGGTAGTGTGCCTGCCTCTCGCCCGGAGGCCCCGGGTTCGATCCCCGGCTCCGTCAGGGATTTTAAAACTGACGTGAGGGTTGGAACGGGGTGCACTCAGCCTCGTGAGGACAATTGAGTAGCTGTCTGACAGTGAGACAGCGCCCCGATCACGAATACCAAGATTAACGGCCGAGGGGACCCGACGCGCTGATCACGCGTCACCCCAATATCTGCAGGCCAAATGGCTGGGCAGCGGTCGCTTGGTCGGCCTTAGCCCGTCATGGGCTGGATAGTGCCAGGGGTTGACTTTTTTTTTTTGATCTTAGTTCTCACTTCTTAACGTTTTCGGGAATCAGGCACACCCTCGCAGGAATTTGTGGTACAGTTACAAAAGAACTCGCGCGCTTACGAAGCTACACGGTCTTTCTTATCGGTCTATATAGTAATATATAGGCTGGCTGCGTGGCTCAGCGGTAACGTTCTCGCCTGCTATGCCCAAGGTTGCTGGATCGAATCCTGGTGCAGTCAGCTGGCATTTGAGGGTGCGCAAATACGAGGGAGCCGTGTTAACAGATTTACTGGCACGTTAATGATCCCCTTAGAGGCAAATTCCGGCACCCCGGCGTCTCTAAAAGCAGCTGTTAAAAGGGACGTTCAACCAATAACAGTAATTATATTATCTAGCAATATAGCAGCGGCATTAATATATTCTCTCGGCTGTGAATCACCCGGCTACGCACGCATTTTGCCGGTCCCCGCTTTATTGCTAGACCGATAAAAATGTCCCTGTAATATTGTGAGCATCTGAGTTATAGTCAACTTATCTTGATATTGAGTCATCTAACATGCTCGCCAGAAGCTGAAAATTAAAACTTGCTACCAGTTGCATCGGTAATACTTCTCCAGTACGGACGGAAAAATTGAGTGTTTCTTTTTCAAGTTTAATCCCTATTGCTTATATCATTGGTTATACCGCAAATCTTAATTTATATCGTCTCATTAATAGTGTAATTTAAGAATAGTTTAGTGTTGTGGAAAGTCGTGTGTTGTAATGCTGTGTATTTTCACATATCTTGTGCTTGGGGTATAGGGTACAAGGTACTATATACCACATATTTCCAAAAAACGAGGAGTCGAGACGTGTGTGGGTTTCTCGCTGTAAACGAGCTGATACATTTAACATTAATAATGCCCGAGTGTTTTCTAATTACTTCCGTCCAGACGATTACGAAAGGGATTTAAAGAATGAACTTCTCGGTTTACCAACTAGGAAGTGCATGAGAAGATAATTCGTTTATACGTGAGGACAAGGACTTTTATCAGAATCCGTCACCTGAATAGGCATATCAAGATCAAATTACTGGAGAAATATGCAGCAAAAAAGAACAAACTCTGGGTCGCTTCGTCATCTAAAACTCAAGTCGCATAACAGGTAAGTGTTTATAACTGATCATTTTCATACCAATGTTACATTAATAATGTATGTTGTTGGGACTGGGACATTTTGATCATCAGCTCCGTGAACTTGTGTGATCAATTTGTAATCCCTGCTTTTAAGGTGACTGTTGTAATGTGTGCGTGACCGTAATTATTTGGGACGGAAATGGGGTAAGTGCTCCGGAACTTGAAACAAGGTAGGCTACTATCTCGGCATTTGCCTGGAGAGAGTGTGGAAAGCCGCTGTCAGCGCCGGGATTTGAACCTCTGAACTGCCGACTTCCTGCAGCTTCCCATCGCGGTCGTAGCGAGCAATTTAACGCACTTCACTACACCGCAGGATCGCTAAAGCATGATTATGTAGCCTATCTATTGCTATATTTCGTATTTCTATCCTTAGCACGTCTGTTATTGTGTTTTGTGAGGCTCTTCTTTAGCTCAGCTGATCCTAAGGTGCGGTACCGTAGCTAATCTGAAGTATTATTTTTTGTGTGTTTATGAAGTATATTTCGCATTACAAACCACTGCAATATATTGTTTATACTTTTCTCTTTATAACGCACATATTGCCATTATTGTGATTGTATACTACGAGCGGAAAAGAGAAGCGAAATATGACTCTGTTTCCCGTAAGAATGCATTGTAAATATCAGCTGGTATGCGACTGCTACATCCGAGCTGCGTCACAGCGTATCAGCCAATGGGAGCGAGAGGCACCGGAGTGTCCTACCTTATAGTCTACTTACCTTGGGTTTCATCGTGTTTGGATAGATAGGGGGAGGGGGGGGGATCAATTTGCACACGCACTTGGCCACCATCTTCAATCAATTTGGCTGATGACCTTATAGTTTGGTCAAAAGACGCTCCCTACATGATGGTATGTTGTTGCAAAATTTGGTCGAGATCAGATGATTAGGTTAGTCGTAATTTGATTTAAGCTTTGAACATTTGGGTAGCCAACATTACGTTTACGTCAATATGGCGGCGATATAAAACATGACACTGAGGTGTCCTTGCTAGTGCTACCTCTTTACCAAATTTCGTTCAATTCGGTTTCGTCGTGTCTGAATTAATAGGGGGAGACAGATACACGCTCGCGCGCACACACACACACACACACACTCTCTAACAGACAGACAGACAGACAGACTGACATATTTTGGCCCGTGTAGATCTCATAAGTCTACTTTCTTTTTTTGCAAAAATTGAAAGTAGGCTAAAAAAAAGGCCTTGGTTACTCCAATAATTTTGGAGCTGGAAGAGAACAAGAGTTGACCAAGGGAGGTCGACAGGAAATATGAATGAAAGAAGCCTGGCACCAGTAAGTGGAAGCAATGTTGATCTTAGCTGGGGTCCTGTGGTCGCCAATCCCACGCTCTAGTAGTTGTGAGCTACTTTGGGTGTTATAACATGATGGCTAGATGGCTGAAGAAAACTAAGTTGTATTTTACGTGACTCTTAAACTTGCAGTCACAAATCACGTATCTTCGTTTCTTTGCTTGGTATCCATACCTCCGGAAGCGATATTGAACTTTGAAAACCTCACATGTACTCGTCGTCGGCTGTAACTCGATTCCGAGTACATATACTTCTTCCTGCATAGAGCTTTTCAAACTAGCTTGTGGATGTGTTACAGCAGGAAAAAGGTGCCACATGCGAGAGTTTGTTTAAGGTGGATCACAGCTTGCAAGGAAGTGACCCACACACTATAATCTCAGAACTGTACAGATTGTTCCAAAAGTCCCATCTAACAGTGTACTTATTGCATTTTCTTGTTGCAGGTGATATTGATTGCTGAAAGGAATGGCTGATGAATCCAATTACACTCTGGAACAACGAATCGTCATGAGTACCTGGGTTCATGAGCGACCTTACAATGGGAAAACACTGAGAGAGATTCGACATGATTTCACCATTAGATTCAATATGACTGCACCACCGAAACAAACATTATCACGTTGGGAGAAGGAGTTGTTGAAACGGGTTTCATAAAAGACAGATCACGCTATGGAAGACCAATAAGAAGAGCAGACACATGTGCGAAAGTTGCAGCATCAGTGGAACGTTCGCCAAAAAAAGTCACTACGCAAGCGATCACGGGAACTAAACATCCCCTTAACGACTTTTCGGCGACATATGCGAACAGACTTAAGTCTAAAACCGTTCAGACCCTCGTTTGGGAATGAAGTGAGTGACCAAGACTTGGAGAATCGACGTGACGCCTGTGCGCGGTTACTGGAGGAGTTCGACACAATTCCCAAACGTGGAAAAGTTATGTTCTCAGACAAATGTGCCGTATACCGTAGTGCCAATGGTAGACATATTTGTTTATGGAGTAAGCAGAACCCGCACTTCTTTGAGGAATTGGAAATCAACCCGCCCAACGTCATGATATGGGCTTCAATGTGTGCCACGCATCTGATTGGTCCCTATTTCTTTGAAAATCCCGAAACTCATGCTGCCACACCAGTAAATCAAGGAGCATATCTCTCCATGCTACGTGACTGGTTTGTACCGGAATTGGAACGTTTGGGACTTCTTGGTCGTATCTGGTTCCAACAAGATGGAGCGCCAGCGCATTTTGCAATACGTGTAAGGGAATACCTGAACGATGTGTTCAGAGACAGATGGATTGGAAGAGGATCGCCTGCATTACCGGAACCTCTGAAATGGCCCCCTTGAAGTCCCGATCTGAGATCGTGTGATAATGCATTATGGGGATACATCAAACAGAATGTCGCCCAGAATCGTTACCAGACAATTGAGGAACTCAAAGACGCTGTTCGGAATGCATTTTCCTCTATCACGCCAGCAATGCTGCGGCGAATCTCGCATCGCACCTGGAGGCGAATAATTTTCTGTCAGAAAAATGACGGTGTTCACACAGATAACCTGGAGTAAACGGTGGTTATCTATTGGTACACCCTCCTCTCATTAGCTCCCTGCTGTTGAAATAACATTTTGCACGGATGTAAGCAATGTAGAGGGGGGTAATGGGACTTTTGGAACACCCTACTCTGCGGCACAAAATGAAATGAGACGTGCAGGTTCTAGCACCGTGACTGCAATGTACTGCCGCAGACTCTAAATACCTTTGAGTTGCGCCTTCACAGCCAATCCATCTGGAATGACCTCATCCGCCTCCACGACCGTTGAGAACCACAAGGGAACTTCCTCATCCGCCCGTTTTGCCGTTCGGTCAAAATATACTTAATGGGCTTCAGTGTCATTTCCTACACTGAGGGGAGCATCACCCCACCTAAAGGGGCTCATCCGCCAGAAACCGTCGGCCCCTTCAAGGGGTCGAGTAATTTACCGCCGCCCAAGACTCGGCGTTAGCAGTTTTTACAGCTGGTTGCCAAACCAGCTAACCCTCCTTCTTTCGCATTCTGGACTTGGGACTGGACAAAGGCGGAGATTTATGTACTAACCAGAAATCAAACCCGGTCCACATTGGTCCACCTTTTTCACTGTATCATAACGCTCCCGGGGATGAGAATACGATATGATCACGATATTGTTTTAAGAGATCTAATATCTAGATCAGGGCTTTCCAAATGGTGCTATGCGTAAATATTTCTCCGAAGATTATTCCAAATTTGACTGGATCAGAAATCCTTTTTCAGGAACCACACCAAATGAGTTGAAATTAAAAGAAAGTTTTATCGATTTAACAGAAGATTGTTCCATAAAAGACAGTTTTAAAGAGTAATCTTTAATTTACTTCTGGATCGGATGTGAACAATGTAGCCTACCCAATAGTCTTGCGCATAATAGTTCCCTGCAAGACAGATCGTTCGCTCGCCTTGCTACTGCCACTGCAAGCGCTCTTTGTTTGTTATAGCAGTCTGTCACCAGTGATAGCTCATTCACATTGCTCAAGGTAAGTATACTATACACATTGCTCTCGTTTCAAGCGATACTGAAGGCTACGGTAACAGTTACTATGCTCGCTGCACGTGCAGTTCGTGTATTAGATATTGACTTGCTGCGTGTTTAGTAATGTGTTTTACATTTTGATATTCGAAGAGAAAAAAATACAAAAACAAGATGTTCAGTAAAGAACAGTTAGCCTAGTTTCTCCTAAATGCATGGGTATTGTTCTAACTCTTTGTCCTTTTCAAGGAGTATAATTGAATGTTGGTTGTAGTAGGTTGTTGAAATACAACGTGCTATACGGATATTAAACATGAATATGAGGTGCCCTTTGCTAGTGCTACCTCTGTACAATATTTCATTCAAATCGGTTTCACCGTGTTTGAATTGATATGACGAATCGATTTGCACACATACATGGCCACTATCTGCAAACTACGTGGCTGTTGACCACGTAGTTTTATCAAACGATTCTTCATACATAAAGGTATACTGTTACAAAATTTGGTAGAGATCAGATGAATAGGTTGGTCGTAATTTGATTTAAGCTTTGAACATTTGGGTGGCCGCCATTACGTTTTGGTCAAGATGGTGTCGATATAAAACATGAAACTGAGGTGCCCTTTGCTAGCGGTGCCTCTGTACTAAATTTCGTTCAATTTGGATTCACCGTGTTTGAAAAGATAGGGGGAATCGATTTGCACACAAACATGGCCGCCATCCGCAAATTATTGAGCAGATGACCTTGTAGTCTGGTCAAAAGATTCTTCAAACATAAAGATATAATATTACAAAATTTGGTAGGGATCAGATGAATAGGTTGGTTGTAATTTGAATTAAGCTTTGAATATTTGGGTGGCCGCCATTACGTTTACGTCAAGATGGCGGCGATTTAAAACATGACACTTAGGTGCCCTTTGCTAGTGCTACCTCTGTACCAAATTTCGTTCAATTCGGTTTCACCATGTAAGGAAAGATATGGGGAATCGATTTGCACACAACCATGGCCGCCATCTGCAAATTATTGGGCAGATGACCTCGTAGTTTGGTCAAAAGATTCTTCGTACATAAAGGTATAATGTTACGAAATTAGGTAGAGATCAGATGAATAGGTTGGTCGTAATTTGATTTAAGCTTTGATCATTTGGGCTGCCGCCATTACGTTTTCGTGAAAATGGCGGCGATATAAAACATGACACTGAGGTGCTCTTTACTAGTGCTACCTTGTGCCCGTTTAGACCGGAGTCCGCACGACCACATATGCATTTTACCAATAATCAGTCAGCACGAGAATCAAAATATCCCGGGGCGCCAGATGGGTTAAAGCAAATCGCAAAAACGACATCAAATTAAAAAAATGCTTTACTGATTTTTGGCTCAATGCAACAATAAGGATAGAAGGAGATTTAATTGGGTATGACACATCTGGTAAAATTATCTCAGTTTATTTTGAAGTTAAAATCTGACTGCAAGGATGCTCAAAGCAGCATCATCCACGTGTGGCGATCCACACTCTTATTTACACACAATATACAGAAATTTTCCAAACACATTTGACAATCTTTTTGGAAACACAAGTCCGATTAATAGTCCTGTAGACCGTGTTCCAAAATTATTAATATTTAATTCCAGTTCAAAGTTAATTGTCTATACTGGAAATATCTTAGATCACTGTTTGAATATTTACATGATATTAACACTCGTAGAATAAATGTTCATAGAATTTTTAAACTTTCACTTATTTTCCAGTTTTCAAAAATATATCGTCGAAAATATTATCATCATCGAAGCAACACAAATTATTTACACATATTAATAACATCTGAAAAGTATTTGACCATTGAGCATAGCATCGAAGAACTTGTGCGAAGCACAACAACAATTAATTGTTCTTCTGACATTAAACATTCGAGAAGTGACTCGATTATGAAATTCAAGTTCCAAACAAAATATATGATTTCTGAATCATCAACTTGATCAATAAATTGTTGAACCATTCAACTATTCAATTTTCCACTTGGAATCATTATTATAAAAAAATATTTATATTCATGGCCATTTTTAGCAACTTTCACAACTTGCAATTCTTCGACAGAATGCGGAAATTAGAATTGTAGTTTCATAATGAATTCATTTAGTTCATGGCACTAGGATTGAAAATATCCTTCGAATTATTCGTGGTTAAAGAATTATTTTTAATTGGCAGTGGCCCATTCTATTATTTGTGTAAGAACACAATATTACAACAACAACGGCAAAGGTCTTCCTCTGAAGAAGAATAAATTACTATCATGACAAATCCGGGTTCTAGCAAAATCAAAGTCTAAATGGAATTCGTAAACAAGGTTGAAATAAGAACTGATGGTTTCAAAGAAATAACCTTCGGGTCATTCATCCGACGAAATGTGTAGTTCCAATACTCCTACTATAAACCTGAGCCATCGAACCTGCTATTTGATTGATGCTCGAAAAAAACCTTCATTCCTGCGACTTAAACATGCGCACCTGGGAATGGCATTTCAACTACTCCACACACATAAATTATCTTCCCAAAATTTATACAATAAATCAAGCCTCTGCTTGTTATCAACACTGGAAGATTAATAAACTTACAAGTTTATTTTATTTTACCATTCAGTTCAACCCGTGAATTTACCATACTTATGAAAATCTTCATTTCACTTTCGAGTGTATTTACGTCATGATTTTATATAAATACAAAAATATCCTATTTGATACAAATATCAATTGCTTCCCGTTTCAAGCCTCTCCGTGTTATCTGAAAAATATACTTTGCTCAATGCAAATATCAACTGTTCAACCAGAACTGACATGTTGGTTGAATGCGGGCTTGCGCTAACCACTCTCCTTCGGAAAATCTCCTGTTCCAGACTAGAAATGATTAAACTACTTCATAGGCTCTCTCTCAATACATATGATTATTAGAAAATATAATATCCAAGAATTATTTAGAAAAATTATAAAAATTATTATTATTATTATTAGTGGATTATTATTATTATTATTATTTGTATTATTTTAAATATGTTTAATTATCATCTCATTATGTGAGAATCCACATGTTCGAACCTTCGAATATGGAAAAAATATCCATTCCTCAACAAAAATAAATTTTACTTTTACAGTTACATCGGTTGTTTTCCGTGGTTTCCCAAAAATATGAAATATTCAAATAAATGCTCGAAATGCTCGGTCATCGATCCTAAACTGTTCTGAGTGCTGAAAATGCTCAGAATAACTCTAACAAGTCTTGCGTAAATCATTGCAAGCTTTAAATACGACGAAAAATAAAATGTGTTGGTCATCTGCAGAAAAAAAAATAGTTTGTTCCAATTAGCTAGGCATAATATAATTCAAATGTGGCTTACATTTCTTGATGGTCTTGAAGCGTAGTAAACCTGGTCTGTACCAGATTTATCCATAGACATGCCCTGTCGGACAAGCATATGTAATCCTTGTATCGGCTGCCATCATATACCCACAATTCGTCTAGTCAGACATAGTGGTAGTATCTTTCGACGTTTGAATAAACTGTGGTTCCATTTTAATATGGGCTTCTATCAAAGCCATAACAGTTTGTTTAAATAGGGTCAGATCTAAGTGATCTCTTCTTAAATATGTCAGTTGTAACATAACTCACGGTAATCTTATCAGTACAAGAAAAACACTGACAGTCTAAGCAATTAACGGCAGTTCTGAAGATCGTTCCCTGGGCATGGTTAGTTATATCACCATCTACCATGCGCTAGGCAACTTGTAGTTTCCCTTGCGTAGACTAATGAACGCCACCGTTATAGACTAGTCTTCAGTGTACTGACAGATCGAAGTGGTTAACTAGTTACAAATAATGAAAACTGACTGAATGGATTTAAACATCCAAGTATTAAGTTATTACTGGACTGTGACAAAATATTATTTTCTAGACAAAGTCTAGCATATGTCCTTGTAGAAATATAAATATTTCCACCAATGTCTGTAGAAAAATCAATCACCTCAGTGATTCTCCTCACCAGAAACTTACTAAGTTCCAACTCGTAGCGCAGCACTTTTCGTGACTATCACGACTTTGAAAAGAACTTCTGCGTAGATCCGGCAACCATGTGCCTTGGCTCAGCGTCGCAGCAACTTGCTAAGCAACTGCTTGTGTTAGAATGAGCTGAAGATGCTTCGACCAGCTGGCTTTTATTCAAAACTGTCAGGGTCACGCGTCATCACCTGATATCTAGAAATCCTCATAGCTCTTGAATCCCTGGTCCGATTTACTTGATACTAATTGCATTCTCTTTCATTTGGCCGTGCCAGTAATCTGATCCCAGTCTCAAGTCTCTACTCCATGGTTAACTATTTAATCAATAAATAGCCTCGACCTCTGCTATTACTCGCTACGTCACTTGACATCCAAGTATCGGTAAATTATTTCCAAATGCTTCTCGAAGCAATGTAGCGCGATATTCAAATATCTCAACTTTCAAACGCGGCTACAGCCTTTCCCTTGATATCTAGGTGTCTGAAACTTGGAATACCCATTCCTAGACTTGGGCACAACCTCTGTACTACATTTCGTTCAATTCGGATTCACCGTGTTTGAAAAGGTAGGGGGAATCGATTTGCAGACAAACATTGCCGCCATCCGCATATTATTGGGCAGATTATCTCGTAATTTGGTCAATTGATTCTTCATACATAAAGGTATAAAGTTACAAAATTTGGTAGAAATCCGTTTAATAGGTTGGTCGTAATTTGATTTAAACTTTGAACAATTGGGTGGCCGCCATTACGATTACGTCAAGATGGCGGTGATGTAGAACATGACACTGAGGTGCCCTTTGATAGTGCTACCTCTGTATTAAACTTCCTTCAATTCGGATTCACCGTGTTTGAAAAGATAAGGGGAATCGATTTGCAGACAAACATGGCCGCCATCCGCAAATTATAGGGCAAATTACCTCGTAGTTTGGTCAAATGATTCTTCGTACATAACGGTATAAGGTAACAAAATTTGGTAGAGATCAGATGAATAAGTTGGTCGTAATTTGAATTAAGCTTTGAACATTTGGGTGGCCGCCATTACGTTTACGTCAAGATGGCGGCGATTTAAAACATGACACTGAGGTGCCCATTACAAGTGCTACCTCTGCACCAAATTTCGTTTCAATTCCTTTTCATCGTGTTTGAAAAGTTAGGGGGAATCAATTTGCACACGAACATGGCCGCCATCCGCAAATTGTTGGGCAGATGACCTCGTAGTTTGGTCAAAGGATTCTTCATACATAAAGGTATAACGTTACAAAATTTGGTAGACATCAGATGAGTAGGTTGGTCGAAATTTGATTTAAGTTTTGAACATTTGGGTGGCCGCCATTACGTTTACGTCAAGATGGCGGCGATATAAAACATGACACTGAGGTGCCCTTTGCTCGTGCTACCTCTGTTCCAAATTTCGTTCAATTCGGATTCCCCGTGTTCGAACTGATAGGGGGAGACAGACTTTCAGAGTCCACACACTCACACACACTCTCTCTCTCTCTCTCTCTCACACACACACACACACAGACAGACACACAATTCTTGGCCCTGTGTTGATCTCATTTTTTGCAAAAATCGAAAGTAGGCTAATATGAGTATTGAAACATTAGTGAAATTCCTTATTCCTTCCTTATTTCCTTTTATTCCTTGTAGGAACATAGGTAGCTACAAACTTCTTCCATCTCACTCTATTGTTGGCCATCCTTTTAATTAGGGTCCATGTCTTTGCTTCTGAGAAAACTTCTCTTCCTATTGTTTTTAAAGCCAAAAGTCGTCATTTGTTTATCATTAGTGAAATACCGGTACCGTACCTAAAATAATAACAGTATGGACGATGTGCTCGTAGAAGCATACACTCATTATTCTCTTTATTTTTTTTTTGTCTCGCGTGGGGCCGATAACCTAGATGTTAGGCCCCTTACAACAACAATTATCATCATTTTTCGCGTATATCGGCGCGTCACCATCCGATTCCATTTCCTACTTGTCACTAGGTGATGATAAGACGTACCCCCCTCCCCCCCCCCTTTCCCCCGCAATTTTCGTTTCATTTCTTACTTGCTTCGTGATATTCATTATTTGGCTGCTCTGAAACCGTTGGGTACATTATCTTTATGGCATGAATGGGAGGAATAGTTTTTTTTAGTTCAGAGTTCTTGTCCATAGAAGTTCGCTTTTCTTTGTGAATCATCGTCATAATGTTCATTTCTTAAAAACAGGTAAAAGTAGTTGTATCACCATGTATCGAGAAAAATAAATATCAATCAGTTCATTAAAATTGTAATGTTAATCCAGTTCGCCGATTTTCGAAATAATTGGACATATTTTCAAATAGGCCTAATCCAAAATGACTAAGATAAATAAAACTGAGGAAATATCCCAACATCTAAAACTTCAATTTATGAACCGCCACTGTATTACATTACAAATATAAGGTAGTTATTACCTATTAGCGTGTTAGCACTAGTAGTGTGTTATACGGTTATTATTATAAACCAACACTGAACATTCGCCGCGCCATAACTTGACAATCTTGCTACTAACAATAGATACACTCAATCAACTGAACTGACTGAACGAAACAAAGCGCATGTGATTGTGCAATGAGTGGTGACGTGACGAGCTACGGCGGACCCGCGCTCTCGCGCTGTTACAAGTCGGTCAGCGGAAAAAGATCGAACGAACTAACAAGCGAGGGATCTTGGAACTAGTTCGGAAGTTCGTCTGTGGGACCCGTTCTTCCGAACTAGTTCGTTCGCGAACTACACAAGACTACTACCCAATGATCTTTGATGTCGTTCGTTACAAGATACTTGTACATTGAAGAATAAGAGTTGAAGAGGACTTAAGATGTCAAGTTAAATTATTCCTGATATTGTTATTTTAATCACAGGCAAACAACAACAAATTTCGCACTAAAGCTAGATTTTGCATGAAGTTGATGTTATTTCCTTGGTTTATACTAATTATGTAAAATTGTATGTATGAGTAATAACATTGTAATTTGCAATAATCGTTTAATTTTTTCCTTTATTATTATTATTATTATTATTATTATTATTTACAATTTTTCCCCTTCAGGAGAGCGTGAGAACTTGAGCCACTCACAGCTTTACTTCCTTTTCCCTCTCTTCCTTTCTTCCCAAAACCTCTTCATTAGTTCGCTGTGCTTTTTCTACATTTCCTCTGTCCATTTTTTCCCCCTGATGTGTCCTTCCTTGAGACTTGCAGAATTTTCGTGTTTCTGATTTAATTTCTAAATTGTTCTCTGTCCTTAATGTCATCTTCAGAGATTTTAAGTAATTCCATGTCTTCATGTACTTATTTTATCCAACTGGTCTATAATTTACTTGCATTCACGATATTGAAAATCATCCTAGTGAGTCTGTTCTCATCCATCCTATATATGTGTGGGATGTAAGGGGTAGGCTTTCTACTCAAATGTCAACCTCACCTGCACGTGGTGCACCCTGCTTTATACTAACGAGGTTCTGACGAACGAGTGACTCCCGGGATAAGGAGTTGTCCACCTTCATGCCACCGGCTCCCTAGGGAGGCGAATGAGCTGGTAGTGGTTAGGACACTCTCTTTCCCTTGGGGCAGGAAACTTTCCCTAAAGGCGGATGAATCACGTGAGGTCAACGGTATAGAAAGTCCTCAACGGCGGACCAGGCGTAAGGACAATGAGTCCCTTCTTGGCAGGAATGGCAGATGGAGGCTGCAGTGCCTAGGATTTATTCAATCGTCTTGCATCTGCTTGCCATTGAACATCTTTCCTAAGTCATCCAGAAATGTGCGTTTGTTGATGCGCAGCAACATTCTCACGTTAAAAGATTTCTCGCACAGCAGTCTTCCAACAACTTTTGACTTTCTTCAAAGTCCTGCGGCGATCAAGAAGTTGCGACGGGGGCAGGATTGTGATGTCTGGGAGCCTCTAGTGATAACTTGGTACGTAGGCGGTATATGTGTGATCGGTCGTCTTGCTTAGGGTCGTGGCTGTAGAGCAATTCGGCCGCTGCAACTACGACTGAGCAGTCCTCTTTAGGTTCCACTCTGCTCACCCCACATGGGGAAGGGGCTAGAAAAGGTGCCCTAAACATAGCCAGCCACTTATACTACCGATTGGATAGCCACGTCCAAAGGTGTCACCTCCATGCGGTCGAAAATGAATGATAAGTAACAAATTTTATTTTGTAACCTGGAATGTAAGAACACTCACTGATGACCCCGCAAATGAGAGATCTGAAAGGAGAATAGCTATTATGGGTAGAGAGCTACGGAGATATGACATTGACATAGCAGCACTTCAGGAGACCCGTCTTGCTGAGGTAGGTCAGTTGAATGAGCAAGGTGCAGGGTACCGTTTTTTGGAAGGGTAAACGTGCGGACGAACACAGAATACATGGAGTTGGCTTTGCCATTAAGAGCAAGCTTATCAAGGATCTGTCAGAGCTTCCAACTGGGTATAATGAACGCCTCATGACACTAGGACTTCGATTATATAACAACCAGCATGCCACGGTGATCAGCGCATACGCTCCCACACTAGATGCAGATGATGACATTAAGGAAAGGTTCTATTCAGATCTGGATACCGTCCTATCATACATCAACGGTGAAGATAGGATCATCTTACTCGGAGATTTTAACGCTAGATTGGGCAAGGACTACAATGTTTGGAATGGTGTCATTGGTAAGGAGGGAGTTGGGAGAGAAAACTCCAATGGTATCAGACTGATCTCCAAATGCACTGAACATGAATTGGTATTCACCAATACCATCTTTCGCCAAAAGAATCGCTTTAAAACATCATGGCAGCACCCTAGATCGAAGCACTGGTATCTTATTGACTATGTGATTGTACGCATGAAAGATCTACGAGATGTTATTATCACCAAAGCAATGACAGGAGCCGATGACTGTTGGACAGATCACCGGCTTATCAGATCAGTTATGCGTATACCATTATCCACACAGAGGAAGAAGCAACAGAAGAGCTGTAGACATATTTTTGATACCGAGAAGTTTGGTAAGTCAGAGCATATCTCCAAATATAAAGAGTTGCTTAGCCAGACACTGCCACAGGAATACCATGCAGATGTAACACAGCACTGGAAGAGTCTGAAGACCACTATTCAGAATGCTTGCAAGGAAACGCTGGGATATAAGACCAGGAAACATCAATACTGGTTTGATGAAAATGATGAAGAAATTAAAGCATTAATCTCAGATAAGAGAAAAGTCTTGCAAACTTGGAGAAAAGATATGAACTCCCGTGCTAAGAAAGAAGCATTCTGTCTTGCGAAGGCAAATGTCCAAAGAGGAACTCATGTGCTCAAAAATGCATGGTGGATATCCAAAGCTGAAGAGCTGCAATATCTAGCAGACAAAGATTCGCGACAGTTCTTCCAAGCCACAAAACCAATTTATGGCCCCTGCACTTTTGGTAGAAATCGACTTTGGTCCAGTGACAAATGTACACTTCTAAAAGATCAATACTCCATCATGAATAGGAGGAAGGAGCATTTTGAAGACCTCTTCAACCAGGACTCAGTTATTGATGAGCAGGTGTATGATATATAAGAACAAGCACCCATCAAGGAAGAACTCAGTACCCTGCCAACACTAGGTGAGGTTCAGTGTGCTGTTAATCAAGCAAAGCGACACAAAGCCACTGGATGTGATGGAATACCAGCAGAAGCTCTCAAAGAAGGAGGTGAGGAACTCATAAGCAACATACATGATCATATCATCAAAATTTGGAGAACTTAAAAAATGCCTGCTGATTTCAGAGATAGTCTGATAGTTCCCATATTTAAGAAAGGTGATCGTGTAGACTGCAACAACTATCGTGGTATATCATTGTTATCATGCCTTGGAAAGCTTATTGCTCGTATTTTGGCGAATCGTATTCTATCCCTGATGGAAAAAATACTCCCAGAGGGCCAATGTGGTTTCAGGCCTTCCAGAGGAACCGCAGATATGATATTCACTGTTCGTCAGCTTCAGGAGAAATGTAGAGAGCAAAATCGACCTTTTTATATCGCTTTTATAGACCTCAGAAAGGCATTTGACTCGGTAAACCGTGACGCCTTGTGGAAGATTTTAGCATTGTATGATTTTCCACTAATATTTATTACCATCTTAAGAATACTCTACACTGATATGAAGGCAAATGTCATTGGTAATGACTCTATTGGAGAATCATTTCATATAAATACCAGCGTTAAACAAGGCTATGTGATTGCCCCTACATTGTTTTCTCTGTACGTTGCCACTGTCATGCAGTTAGTCAAAAATGATCTTCCTTCAGGCATACAGATAACCTACAGGAAGGATGGGAAGATCATTAATTTTAGCCGTCTAAAGGCAAGGACTCAAACATTCCTGCTGCATTGGTTGAGTTACAGTACGCTGATGATAATGCAGTAGTAGCTCAATCAGAGGACGAACTAAGGAAAATCCGGAATGCTTTTTCTTCAGCATACAAAAAGATTGGGCTGAAACTTAACACCGGTAAAACCCAAGTCCCCTACCAACCAGCCCCTGGACAAGGACAAAGAATCATCAATGTCACCATCGATGGAGCAAAGCTTCAAGAAGTCAACTCCTTCCCTTATCTTGGCAGCACCCTGTCATCAAGTGCAAATATAGGTTCTGAAATCCAACACAGGATTAACCGTGCTGGGGCATCCTTTGCAAGATCAAGGTCTAGAGTTTTTGACAACCATGATATCAATGCTGCAACGAAGATCCTTGTGTACAACTCAGTTGTAGTTTCCACCTTACTTGACGGATCTGAATCCTGGACATGCTACAGACGTCATTTTAAAAAGCTGGAGCAATATCACCAGTGATGTTTGAGGATAATGTTTCGTGTGACATGGCAAGACAAACACACAAACACCAGCATTCTCGAAGAAGCACAGACTACCAGTGTTGAAGCCATACTTTTAAAACGTCAGCAGCGATTGACAGGACACGTAATCCACATGCCCAATAATCGCATTCCCAAGCAAGTGTTTTGCTCTGAACTAACTGAGGGCAAGCGCTGTGTGGGAGGTCCGAGGAAGCGATTCAAAGACGTACTAAAGGCTAATATGAAATGTGCCACATTGATATCAACAACTGGGAGACCTTAGCCCTTGTTCGCTCATCCTGGAGATCAAATGTTCATAGTGGTGCGATACCTTTTGAAGAAAACCGCAGACGTATGGTAGAAGATCAGAGGCAGTGCAGAAAGAACAGAGTGTTCCTTAGAAGACAGGACCTGAAACTGGACCTGAAACTACCCGGACCTGAAACTACCTGTCATCACTGCGGAAAACTGTGTGTCTCCCGCATTGGGCTTAATAGTTACCTCCGGACTCATCGATGAAGTGTCATTCGGCATTGGAAGGCCAACCTACTCGAGACGAGTGTTTGCTATCATCATCATATATGTATCCATAGAACTACAGACGTCTCTTCCTAAATTTATCTATAAATAAAGGTTCCTTTGTTAGTCTCCTGACCCAAATTTCATTATGGAAAACAGAGCCATGAATTTTCCTAAGAATTTTTCGCTCCTGTTTCTCAATATCATGAATTCTCATAATTCCTCTAATAACTGTGGTTTCTGCGCTTTTCTTTATTATAAAATTGTTATACACATATACATATAGTATATTTAAATATGAAGGTTTCTAAGTAATTTAATTAAGATAAGTCAAGCCATTGGGCACTTTTCCACACTGAATTTTTCCTGGTCATAACCTGGCTGAGCTCTTGGCTTCGGGGGTGTACCGTTCATCACACTACACGACCGCACATTCAGATATGAGACACTGTTAGGTCAACAAGACTACAAAAAATTACTCACATATTACAATTTAACATTAATTTATTATTCTTAGGAAACACCCAAAAACAAGAATACAATAATAAAACAAAAGTCTACTTGGAATCAATCCCATCAAGTACAAATCAATAAAAATCAACATCAAAACACTCAAAAATCACTCAAAAATCACTCCAATTATCTTGCTTAGATTCTCTTAAGAACCATCATTACTGTTTCTTTCATTAAAATGTACATTCATTTAGACTCAAAGCGTGCCTTTCCCTTTTTCAAAATTCCATCTAAGGCTTCCTCTTTAGCGGAATAAATCTGATCGTTCATTAATTTTTAATTAATAAAAAAAGTTTGTTATACTCGTTGAAGGGCCGATCGACTTGACTCTTTCTCTCCGCGGCAGCAATCCGCGCTCTTCAAATTACGTCATCTTAATCAGCAGTTTTCTCCTCTGTTTATGTTACAGGCTTTAAACATACAGAAAACTCCTGTTCCAGCGTTCACTTCTGATTCTGGCTTCTTAAAGTGGTGTTTTTATTTTGTCAAATTGTTCTCCCTCGATTCTTTACTGTTATACGGGGATTTCCCTGTCTATATGCTCAAATTTAATGCTGAGTTGCATTATTTGGTGCCTCCTCTAAGAGGTATAATAACCGTTCATCTTCATCATCATCATCATCATCATCATTTCCCCATTTCCAGTTGACACTGGGTGGGGGCAAATATGGTTCCTCTCCACTTTGTTCTGTCGTTCCACCATTACTCTTCCAACACAGTGTTCCAATCCAGGTTCCGTTTTCTAATACTAATCTCCACCGATTCCATCCAACGCATTCTTGGTCTTCCTCGTCCTCTCTTCCCTGTCATCCGTCGTTCCAGTGCTCGTCTTGGTAGCCTTACTTCGTGCATCCGTTTGACATGTCCAAACCATCTCAATGTGTTTTGCTCCAGTTTGTCATTTAATTTCTGTACTCCCAGTTCTTTCCGTATATCTTCATTTCTCACTCTGTCCCTCCTCGTTTTCTGGACCATACTTCTCAGGAATCTCATCTCAGCTGCTTGTACTCTGCTCTCATCCCTCTTAGTCATTGTCCAAGTTTCTGCTGCATATGTAATTATAGGAACATAATATGCTTTGAACATAAGTTCTTTAGCCTTTATTGGTATATTCTTGTTCCATACAAGTCCCCGTACCTGTTGGTAGAAAGCACTCCCGAGTTGTATTCTTCTGCTTATGTTCAAATCTAATCTTCCATCTTCAGCCAGTTCACTTCCCAAGTATTTGAAGTGTTCCACCACTTCCAATCCCTTATCTCCAACTTTGATTACTCATTTTCCTTCTTTCTTATCTCTACTCATCACCACTGTTTTACCGACAGTAGTGTCTACGCTGGCTAAAGCGCAGTGTTAGGTCATGGGGCCAAGCTCTCTGCTGACTCGGTAGACGAGTGGGTTCGAGCCCCACCGTCGGCCGTCCTTGAAATGGTTTTCCGTGGTTTCCCATGTTCAACACCAGGCAAATGCTGGGACGGTACCTTCTGACAGGCCACGGCCGCTTCCTTCCACATCCTTCTCCAATTTAATTCACCTTAATCAATTCCATCTCTCATCCCGACGCACAGGTCGCCCACGGGCGTCGATTAGAAAGACCTGCACTAGGTCTCTGAGGAGACCACACGAAAAAAAAACACCACTGTTTTACTCTTCTCCACAATTATCTTCAATCCCCATTGCTCAATCTTTTCATTTATTAGTCTAACTTTTCTAGTACCTCCATCTCATCCTCGTCCCAGATCACAACTTCGTCTGCAAACAACATTATCTTCATATTTGCCCTACTATATTCTTTCATTGCTGCCTTAATGATGTCATCCATCACCATTACGAACAATAATGGTGACAACACACTTCCTTGCTTTAGTCCAGTGTCAACTTTAAACCATTCTGATGTCCCGACTCTAGTCTTCACACTACTGTAGCACTCCATGCACATTCCTTTTATCATGTCTCTTAGTTCCTTGCCTATCCCTCTATTTGCTAAGCTTTCCCAAACTTTTGTTCTAGGGATGCTATCATAGGCCTTTTCTAGATCAATAAAAGTCATTACCATATCCTTCCCATATTCCCAACTCTTTTCAATGTTCTGTCTCTGAATGAAAATGGGTTCCACTGTTGACCTGCCTCCTCTAAATCTAAACTGCTCCTCCTCTATTTGGCTTTCTACCTTTACTCTAATTCCTTTTTCTAGGATTCCTTCCATTACTTTGGCAACATGCGAGATGATGGTGATTCCTCGGTAGTTACCACACTCCTTCCTGTCTCCTTCCTTGAATATTGGCAATTGTATTCCTTTTTTTCCAGGCTTCAGGTACTTTCTTCTCTCTCCACACACTCCTGAGAAGTCTGTATGTCCACTGCAGTCCAACTGGTCCTGCCGCCTTGATCATTTCTATTGCCACTTCGTCGATTCCCACAGCTTTCCCCAGCTTCATCTTCCTAACTGCCCATTCCACTTCTGCCGTAGTAATGTCTGGTTCTTCTTCTATTTATTTCTCTACCGTTTTGGCTGTTTGCGTAACTTCTCCGTATGCCTGGCGTCTCACCTTCAACAGCTCGCTGAAATATTCTTTCCATCTCCTCTAAGAGGTGTAATAACCGTTAATATAAAAAAATTGTTCCACATTACTGTCACACTTCACTGGCCATCAATCCTCCTAAGGTTGCTGCGTTGAGGAATGTTAAAGGCTCTTACCTCCCCCCCAATCTCTTCAGCTGCAGGCTTTCCTAATTGCTCTTTTTATTGCTTCCAACGTTTATGTTATATTAAAAACTGTCAGCTTAATTTGAACTTATAGTTCCTTTTGGTTTTTAATTAGCCATCTGCTCACTCTTAGCTTGGTTCTAAAGTTCGTTTTCAGTAATAATCTTTTCTTGGCTAGCTATGATATCCTTAAATTTTTATCAAATGATTCTGTGTTCGAATTGTACCAAACTCCAGTTGGGTACAGAATATATGTTTCTAAAAAAATATAGATCTGTTGGTACACCAAAATTTTTAAAAATTTCAAGTGGTACGCAATGCTAAAGGGTTGGGAACCCCTGATCTAGATCATCGACCTGGGGATGAGAACGATAGTCATATCATACGTGATATAAATCGAGTGCATCGTATTGCGGTACAATTTTTTTCCCGTTGTCTTATGACCAAATCTGTGTAATTTCGAGGACTGTATAAATATTAATTTCATATTAAATACGCGATATTTATAACAGTTAATTAAAGTAATACGGCATATAAATTTTCCTTTCAATCTTTAACTAATCAAATACGTCCCCTATCCAGGGTTGCCAGACGTTCCGTTTTACCCGGAACAATTCCGTTTTCTCTTGTTTTGTTCCGCGTTCCGTTTTAATCTATCACGGAACGCCAAATATTCCTTTTTTTTGTTCATTTGATAATATATTCAATTTCGCACCAATTTCCAAATGTCCCGCTTCAGATTTGATTGTAATATCTAGATTGTTTATCTCGTGATACAGGTGCATGTTTGAAAGAAAAAATGATTTATATGTCATTATCAGATAGATGGGTACATGTTATAGATTTATTAGGGGAACGAAATTAAGGAGTATCTTAGTCCTTGTGAAGTTCAAACTCATATTTTCCCCCTCCAATGATTTTGCTGAGAGAGTTTCACTGTCAAGAATAACAAATGGAGAGATCATAGATACAGAAGATCCATTAGTTTGATAAAACAAGAATTGTTCACTTATTACAATTATGACGAAAATTGTAGTGAATTTTATCAGAAGGTACTTACAAATAAAATATCCTTGCAAAGGATCGTTCAAATGAAAAGAATTTGTAAGTTGCTGGTGATATGTCAGCAATATCTAGTTTTAGTGTTGTGTATTTGATTATGTAATGCTTATTTAATACATATGTGTATTATTTATTACACAATCTAACAACCTTGATTAAAGAAATTCTATGTGTTGGGACGTGTGTTCCGTTTTTCCATTCTTGAAATCTGGCAACCCTATAATTGAATCTCAATGTCACTACGATAAGGATTTACCCTTTTACCCGTCATCACTACTTACGAAAATGATTTTTTTAAATTGGCTTCAAACATCAAAAAGTCCATGCCTGTCAAATATTTAATGGCCGTCATTGTTGCGAAGTTCTTGAGACTGTATAATGTTATTGGACTTAGTGCCTGAGCAGTCCATTCAATTTCGTTTCCTCCTTTGATATCACTTACTTCTCTTCGTTCCTCTTTAATAATCTTCCTTCTCTGTCGCTATGCCCTTCTAATTGTCCCGCCACAAATCCCCTGATTGTAATGCCTGCCTCGTTTAAACTTTTGTGCTCGTGCATCTGTGATTCTTTTCACCCAAGAGACTTCCAACTAACCAAGTTATAAGGTCATTAAAATTACAGAGAGGGGTCCCTATCGAGTCTAACATGTTTACGGTGTCTATAAACATTAGACAAGTTTTAGGGCACCTGCAACTTTCATGTACTTACTCGTTACTTCCCGGTAATTAGAAACAGTGGAGGTGAGTGGCATGCTCCTTTCGGTGAGCACATTTCCACGTTTTTAAGCAGAATATATTGTGTAAGATGTGATCAAAAAGTTTCCCTTTGTCGGCCTAATTAAACTTAATAGGTAATGTAAGTGAAATAAAGTGAAGTGGACATCAGTACAGGAACATCGGAAATCATCTAAGTCTACAAAACCACGCTATCAACTCAGTTACATTTAAGTGTTTGTTTAAGTGATTAACCTAACAAACAAATTACGAAAAGCACATTGCATAAACAACAAATTTAAATAGTAATGGTTACTAACAAATTGTATCATTATTATTATTTCAAAATCTAAAAACTTGCAACGGTAGAAGTTATCTATTCAAAGTAGTTTTCATATTACACATAAAAAGTTCTAACAAAAAAACAGGAAAAAGACTAAGGGAATAAAAACTATTCGGTTAAAATATTCAATACGTTACAAGATTTATTTAAGAACTCCTGCAGCTTATCATTCTAACTAGTGTGGTACATAAGTGTTATATAGTCTACATATCCACTGAACATAAATTAACCTTAAGTTGGTATCATATACAGTACATTTGTAATGTAACAAATAATATGGTGTCCGTCAGATATTTCCTATTATACATTAAACGATACCTTCGTAAAACTTTTGTTGTTCATTAATCTCATTTCCTTTAAACATATGTTTACAAGCTTGCCAGAGCAAAGCTTTCAAGAAAAAAAATACAACCGTAGGAGGAGGTACCAATTTACTAAAATTATGCTTTTCTCAAAACCCTAAAAAAAATATTTTTGATTTTTCTCAAACCCCTACAAAAAAAAAAAAAAAAGATTATTTCTCAAACCTCTACAAAAAATATTTTTTATTTTTTATCTGCTAAGTGAGTCTTTTATAACAAGCTTATAATAAGAAATAAAATAAATAAATAAATAAATAAATAAATAAAGGAAAACTCAAAATAAAAATAAATAAAGGAAAACTCAAAATAAAAATGGATACTTTGATTTCCAAAATCCATGAGAATCCACGTTTCGTTGTCACAAGGTATGCCACTTAAAAGCTCAAAAGCTGTATGTGTCCAAATGTGAGTTATAATTTCACTATGTATGGAAATATGATAGATATTAACTCAAAATGATAGGTCCTTTCGCAATGTGGATCACCTCATTTAGCATCTTTTCCAAATCAGTTTCAAAATTTGTTTGCTTTGCTCTCAGATCTCGCCAAGATGGAACTGGTCGTATCTGTTAATTATAGTAATTAATTACAAAGATGTGCCTGTAATTAGGATGTTATATTGCACCAGAATAAATATTGAATAATGTAATTCATACACGAACGATATTCACTGAACTGGTATCACACGTCTGTGAGACGGACGGGCATTTTACTGCGCATATACTGAATATTGGGCGCACGGCACGTTCACCAAAGGGACAACATAAGGCTTCCAACTGAAAGGTACACAAAGAGAGAAAGCATTAAGACCACAGGTATGGTCTTGAGAAACATTTGCAGCCGACTCATAGACATGGAGGAAAGAAAGGAAGGAGATGCCTTCGCTGCGCTGCCTAGTAAAAGCTGCTGAAGCCAAACGGCTCGCCCACTTTGGTTGCAAGAAAATGGCTGTCCCTATGCTTAAAGCCGTAAACCACTCCAACTAGTAATGGATTTTAGTGACATAAAACTGCAATGACAAGTCAGGAATTTTTCTTGGATAGGCAGAATTCACTCTGTACATCATGGTACGTGGCACAAATAGGCTGCGTTATCTTTTTAAAAGCCAATTTAAATATAAATATGAGAGCACCTTTGCGAGGCTAGTTTTGCAAGGAAGACGCGGCAAAACGTAATAATACGCTAAAACACTGATTAAATTGAATACAGGTGTCTGAAGATGCGAGTTATACCAAAGAAGGAACATCTTGGGAATTAATGATGCCGAACTAATTACGGTATTTACACCAAATTGAGTTTTATGTTCTTATTGGTGTTGAGGCATTCATCAGATTTTAGGCCTAATTTCTAGCACAGCCACTTTCACTCATTGGTCGTACACATTTTGATATTCAAGAATACGAACCTCAAAATTAATAAACAGAACAATTAGAAAAGGACGCATATTTGCACAAAAATTCGGTATAGCCTATACTTTTCGGTACCGTACGGTATTTTCTCTGTGGGGGGTAGAAACTTGACGATTAGCCTCGAATTGATTAATTATGTAGGCCTAGCGTAATTATTGACCGACAGCTGTTTGATAATTTGGGATTTGCAGAGGAATGTTTTTTTTTTTGTATATAGGGTAGGCCTACACAAGCTGAGATTAGAATTGAAGAGTTTTTTTTTATAACTTATCACTACTGTTATTACGTTTCCAAAGTTGCATAACCAGAGCGCGATAAAAACCAGGGCCAAAATAAGGTTTGGCCATGCACAATGCCTCATGCAAGTCACAGACCACCGAATACGAGTTAAGGTTACGCCCACTTTGGTTGCAGCGCTTGGCTTCACTCAAACGAGCTCAGGGCATCTCCTCTTATTCTTTCCTCCATGCTCATAGACGTATAATACCAACTGTGGGTTGTTCGCTTCACGAACGAAACTAGTCAACGAATTAAACCCCTCATTTGTGTGAGAAATATTTTACTAAGTGTATAAATAATTCATGTACTTTATTTCAGGCACCAGGATTTCCCCGCCCAATCGTATTTGTTAGTTGTAGCGGCTTTGGCAGCGTAGATGGTAGCATGCTGAGTTTCTATGCCCAAGGTCGCGGGTTCAAACCAACCGAAGTAATCGCATTTTTAAGAGCGTTAAAAATCCCTCAGTATGCCTTCCTTCGGAGGGTAAGAAAAGCCAGCGGTCCCATGTCATAGATTTATGGCATGATAAAGAACCTTCCGCTAATTTCATTTATGTGAAGCTAAATTACAGATTATATTTGACTAACGCCCTTAGGTTCCAACGTTCGTCGCCAGGAGCCGACTGCGGTGGCATCTAGTAACAAGTTCAGGACTGGTTGGCCGTTGACGGTGGCGTTTGCTAGCAAAAGTTGGAACTACTTGAAAATCGAATGTCTGCGGTCCTTACTTGAATTCAAAACAAATAACACACACTAATACAGCGATCACAATTAACACCGGTTATCAGACAGATTCTAGACACACCCAAAGTACACGGGGCTACATGTCCGCGTTGTCGCAGCACCTAAACTGAGGAACCAACCAACCAGGTCTTCGTAAGGAGAAGAAGAAGGTGGTATGGTCTTGAGAATCATTTGCAACTGACTCATAGACGTATGATACCAACTGTCGGTTGTTCGCTTGACGAAAGAAACTAGTGAATGAATTAAGGAAGATTGTAGTTTTAAGTGACCGTGAAACTTGTGATTATTAGCCACGGCACCTCCTTTTTACGTGGAATCCGAACCACAGGACATGGCATTTCACTTCGAAAATCTCACATGCATTGACCGGGAATCGAAACAGTCCAACTTGGTGAGAGGCCAACAACTTGACCGCTGCGCCACCACGCCCCTCTCAGCGAATTAAGCCCCCAATTTCTATGAGAAATATTTTACTAAGAGGGTAAATAATTCATGAACTTTATTTCAGGCATAAGGATTTCCCCGTCCAATCTAATTGGGAACATTGCTGTTAGTTAGTTAGTTAGTTAGTTAGTTAGTTAGTTAGTGTTGCCTTAACGAGCAAAGTGAGCCCCGTGGTTTTGGGGTAGTGCGTCTGCCTCTCACCTGGAGGTCCCGGGTTCGATTCACTGCTCCGTCATAGATTTTAGAAACTGACGTGAAGGCTGGAACGGGGTGCACTCAGCCTCGTGAGGTCAATTGAGTAGCTGTCTCACAGTGAGGCATTGCCCCGATCACGACATCCAAGATTAACGACCGAGGGGACCCGATGCGCTGATCACGCGTCAACCCAATATCTGCAGGCCAAATGGCTGGGCAGCGGTCGCTTGGTAGGCCTAGGCCCTTCATGGGCTGTAGTGCCAGGAGTTATTGTTGTTATTATTTTTATGAAGTCGCCTCCGTAGCGTAGCGGTCAGCATGGTTAGCTGCCGCCCCGGAGGTTCTGGGTTCGATTCCCGGTTCTGCCACCAAATTTGAAAAGTGGTATGAGGACTGTAACGGGGTCAACTCAGCCTCGGGTGGTCCAAATGAGTAGAGGGGGTTCGATTCCCAACTCAGCCATCCTCGAAGTGGTTTTCCGTGGATTCCCACTTCGTCTTCAGCCAAATGCCGGGATGGTACCTACTGAAAGGCCACGGCCGCCTCCTTCCCTCTTCCTAGCCTATACATCCCTATCTTCCATCCCTTCCCGTCCCTCATGAGGCCTCTGTTCGCTTTGCCGGTGAGGCCGCCTGGGCGAAGTGCTGATCACACCTCCCTAGTTGTATCCATTCCGACCAGATGTTCCAAGCTCCAGCACACTGCCCATAGAGGCGGTAGTGGTGAGTTCCCTCGCTGCGTCCGTGGGAACCACCAACCTAGAGGGTAAATTGACTAAATAAAAAATTATTAACGAGAAAAACATTGCACAGTGGGTCTAAATCGAAATCTAGGAGGACAAAATTATTTATTTTCATAATTTAAAAATTACAATTTATTACTTCTACAGCATTCTCATATAATTGCCGCTCACTATTCTGGGATATAAACGCATCTTAGAGTAAATCTGTCACCACTGTTCGAGCAGTCTGAATTGGAGGGTGGATGTAAGTAGCTGTGGTTTGGTTGTCTTTGTGGTTAGTGTGATGCTTTAAGGTGGAACATACAGCTGAAGGTGTGATCTTTGTAATGTATTTCAGTTATTAATGGACGTAATTGCTACGTAATTTTAGATATATTTGTATTATATAATATTTAATTACTATTTTTAAAATTATATTTTCACAAAGACTTTTAGTATGTCGCGTCACTCTGCGTCACTTTCTACTTAATGTTAAAATGTAGATAAAGTCTTGTAGTTTACGCCTGTTATAAGATTTTTTGCATCTTTTTGCAGCTTCCTTAGTTATTTTACGTTTTAGAAGATGCCGTGCGACCAGTTCTCACACGTTTACAACTGTTTGAAGCACTGGGTTCGACAATTATGTCAAGAGTGGAACTTTGTGACTTTGTTAAAAGTAAATTAGGGATAGAAAATTGTTCTGAAGAGATAACTGAATGCTATATCCAACTCCTAGTCATAGACAATTTCTTGCATGTGGAGACGTAGCTTAATAAAGGTCTTAACTGATGTTTATTATGAAGTAAACAAATTATATACGTTACCTTCACTCTAAATTCATGATTAAAACGTAAAAATAATTTTGTCCCCCTAGATTTCAATTTTGACCCACTGTGCATTGATGTCATCTGCCCCTCTTAACAAAGATAAAAATATTTACATTTTGATCCATTTAAAAATTTAGAGATGGGTGCCGAAATATATTTTTTTAAATGTCCCGAATTAAAACAAAAATACAATATTGTATATATGAATTGCCGCCGAATGGCCATAGCTGGGTATTTTTGATCCCCTGCGAGCTCCCAACAAGTTCGATTTCAAGTAGTTCCAACTTTGGATACCAGATGCTACTGTCACTGACACCTAGCGGCGAACGTTGGAACTTGATAGAGCGTTTCAAAATAGCCTAATATAACCTAAACATTTTGCTACACACTACCAATTACAGTGGTAGGTTCTTTTGAAAATGAAAATCCACAGCCTGCTCCAAGACTCCGACCGGGTCAGGAATGGAATGAATGAAGCCCCCATCTAGCGGCGCGGATATGAACTGTGCCAGCTGCCGAAACCTGTCGCACCCCTCTGGGGCAATGACTAAATGAATGACAGATGAAATGAAATGATAGTGGAGAGGGTTTCTGGAATGAAATATTAACAGGGAAAACAGGAGTACCCGGAGAAAAAGCTGTCTGCCCCCGTTTTGTCCAGCACAGATCTCACATGCATTGACCGGGATTTGAACCACGGACGCAGTGGTGAGAGGCCGGCGTGCTGCCGCCTAAGCCACGGAGGCTCGGTAGGTTCTTTTACGTGTCATAAATATATGACTGGCGCCACCGGCTTTACTTCCCCTCCGAAGGAAGGTATAGTAAAGGACGACTTCGGCCGGGTTTGGGCGTAGCAGTTATAATAATAATAAACAAGACAATTATGTAAAACAAAAATTCTGAATTTTAACAAGTAGTTCCGTGAAGAACTATACAGCCTATTTTCATATATCCTACTTATATTAACTGCCACTATCAACATACAAAATTTCAGTTTGATTGCTGTAATAGATTCGTAGATATTGAGTACCGACTAAATATTTCGGATGGTCGCCACGTTTGATTTTATATATGAAGGTTCTAGAGTTATGTAATGTTACATTAAGATTATTGTGTAGGTGTAGCATTCAAACTTCAATCGCATGAATAGGACACAAGAAGTAATAAGGAGATTTTAAAATTTCGCACAGCTGCCATCTTGTGGTTATGGAAATAATTGAAATAAATTAGATGCCAGTGGATTAACATACGTATAAGGATTTACTGTACCAAGTTTCAATGCACTCGGATGATTAAATTGCGAGAAACGTCCATGTGAATATTTGTAATTCGCGTCGCCGCCATGTTGGATTTGTGATCACCAGGTTATTTAAAGTCCTATAGGTGAACTTAAGTTAATAGCCTCTATGAACATAAAAAAATCAGTTTGATTACTATAGTAGATTCGTAGATATTCAGAGTCGTCTGATTATTTCGGATGGTCGCCATGTTGGATTGTTAAATGTATAGGCCATAGAGTCATGTACCATTGAAGGAAAATTATAGCGTAGGTTCATTAATCAAACTTTCACTTCAATCGCATGATTACGACAAAAAAAAACTTAATTTTGAAATTCGCACAGCCGCCATCTTGAGGTTATGTAAACAATTGAACTAAATTAGATACCAGTGCATTACAATGTGTATAAACATTTTTTATACCAGATTTTATTGCGTTTGGAATATTAAATCGCGAGAAAGGTCTATTTAAAATTTTCAAATTCGCTTGGCCGCCATGTTCGTTTTGTAGTTAACCGCTATTTGAAAATCTTGTAGGTGAACTTCCAGTAGTGCCCTTTATATCCGTATAAAATTTCAGGGTGATACAGCTAATGGTTTCAGAGATATAGAATGCCGGTGAAATAATTCGCTCATCCGCCATCTTGTGGTTATATAAACAATTGAACCAAGTTAGATTTCGGTGCATTACAATGTGTATAAACATATACTGTACCAAGTTTTAACGCGTTTGGTTGGTTAAATCGCGAGAAACGTCTATTTAAAAGTCGCAAATTCGCGTGGCCGCCATGTTGGTTTTGTAGTTACCAGTTTTTCAAATGTCACATAGGTGAACTTCTAGTAGTTTCCTTTATCACTGTAATAAATTCCAGGGTGATATCGGAAACAGTTTCGGAGATATTGAATGCTGGTGAAATATTTCGCACAGCCGCCATGTTGGATTGGTGAGACGTAACAAAATTTGAAAGGCACGGTCGAGGTCGTCCGAAATAGTACTATGAACTTACAGAGTTTCATTGAAATCGCTCCAGCCGTTTACAAGTTATTAGGGACACACACACACACTTCACACACACACGCACACACACACACGGCCAAAAGGTGATCTCATAAGCCTATTTTTTCAAAATTGAAAATAGGCTAAAAACGAACAATTTCTTGGAGTAAATGTACCCTTGAAAATGTAGATTGTTGACCCTAACCCACTGTCACTTATAAAGCGGATGACGATATCAGCAGCCTCCACGTCATCGGCTAATACCGGCTGAGTTAGCCGTGGTCGTTTCGGCATGGCTGCTGGCAGTCGCTCACATCCAGGAGGCGAGGAGGTTCGAATCCCCCCGCCGGCAACCTTGAAGATGGTCTTCTGTGGTTTCCCATCTTCCTTCCAGGCAAATGCCGGGGTTGGTCCCTAACTATAGGCCACAGCCGCTACCTTCCAACTCCTTGTCCTTACATTCAAACTTTCCTCCCCAGACAACACTCCACACGCGACGGTACATGTAGCTCACCCATTGGGTGCCCGCCTTGAAGCAGCTACAAAACTGGCGAGCCGAGCATGTCCTCGGACACTCCCGGCACTAAAAGCCATACGCTAAAATAAACCGGCTAATATAAGATCGAGCGTATTCTGCAAACCATGGTCATCAACCGACTGGAAAGCTTCTACTATTACATTACGTAAATAACCGTAATTGAGGTGAGACTAATTATAACATTCCCCTAAATATGTTCTTGTCGGACTTCAATCATGACTCGATTTAAGACTTCTATCAAGTTCAGAAATATCACTATCTCCTTCCAATATTCCAAAGTTACCTACCAGTCCTGAGCTCTGTTATCACGGAGCGTTGATGAGACAGATTATGACATGGCGTGTTATTTTACGTCAGATTCCAGCGAAAGGAGAACGTTGATGCAAATTGGAGGCGCCTGAGGCGAAGAGGAGAGATAATGAGCATTCAATGAGTGAAAGAAAGTCTGACAGACTGGATTCAGCACCAGAACAGATCCCTGGGGAGATATTCCATTTAAATTAATTACGTTATCTTCAGAATTGGAAGATACATCTTTGGGTTGAAATATTTCTTACTTATTATTTACGTAATTCTCTATATAATAAATTTTGTTGCTCGCTACATTGGTCCAGGGGTGAATATTTAATCAATGTATTTAATCAAGAAGCTCTTCAGTGAGAGGGTTGAGTGATTAAGAGAGAAAACCTCCCTTGTAGGCTATATTTGTTTACTTCTTGTGTGTTAATTCATAAAGTCAAATCCAAAAGCAATTTTTGTAATCGTATGCTTCTTGGATGGCGCTAACTTCATACACTATTAATAACACTGCTGTATTAATATTGTATCATTATTATTAAATAATAAGTAAGGACTATTTCAAGAGAGAACAAGAAGTTCCGTGAAGAACTATACAGCCTACCTTTCATGCCAATGATTATTCTACCTATCTAGAACAATGACAAAATTAACTTGGTAATATCGAAATATCAAATTAGTTCAAAATATACCAGTATATATGTAGCCACATAGAGCACTACAGTTGGCAGCCCTGGTGACTGAATATATTCTTAGTTCCATCTCTTAAGGTACAGAATACAAAATTAGGTTGAAGTCCAATGGACGTTACATGCAGTTAGACACTGGATCTATCAGCACGCGTAAAAGCATGTTGCCAACAATACCATGCGTGTGCTGGTCAGAAATAATCTGAAATATTATGATATCTTGTTGTGCCAATTTTGGATGAAAACCATTTGTTACTATAGAAGTTACATGTATTTTAAAATTGGACATATCAGCAGGCATAGAATCATGTTGGCAGCACTGCCTTGTATTAATTACTCCAAATTAATCTAGAATGTCAGGTGCTATACGTGTGCAAAGTATAGAGCTGTTGGCTTGCATACTTTCTGATATATTGATATTAGGGTAAAAAAATATGGAGAGCATTTATTAACAGTTGGCAGCCCTGATTGATCTTAACAATACTTTCTGTCATATCTGTTATAGTACACATAGCACATACGAAATTTGGTTGAAATCCAACTGATAGTATAGAAGTTACATGTATTTAAAAATTGGTACTATCAGCACGCTTATAATCATGTTGGTAGAACTTACGTATATAAGTTACTCCAAATTAATCTAAATTGTCAGAATATACGTGTGCATAGTTTAAAGCTGTTGGCTTGCATACTTTCTGATATATTGGTACTCGGATAAAATAAAATAGAGAGATCAATTATTAACAGTTGGCAGTCCTGGGGGCTCTTAAGAATACGCTCAATCATATCTGTTTATGTACAGATATTACATACAAAATTTGGTTGAAATCCAATTGATAGTGTAGAAGTTATATGCATTTAAACATTGGACCTATCAGAAGGCTTAAAATTATTTTGGCAACACTGTCATTGTTAGCCTCCTGGAAATTAAACTGAAATAGTATTATCTGCATGTGTACCAATTTTGGAATAGCTCCCTTGCATACCTTGCGAGATATCCAACATGGAGCTCAAATTTCTAGTGCGTTTTTCAGCAGTTGGTAGCACTGACATCATTTTCAAATATGGACGTGAAATATTCCGGTGCACATCTTTACCCATACTAAATTTGGTTTTGATTGCTGCAGCCGTTTAGGAGTTGATAGGGGGGGGACACACACACAGCCAGACAGACAGACAGAAGGACAGACAGACAGACATACACACATTTTCCCGGATCGATCTCATAAGTCTACTTTTTCCTCATTTTTGCAAAATGTGAAAAGTAGGCTAAAAATACCGAAGAAGATCTACGAGTCAGTTCAGAAAGAGGGAATATGGATAAAGAGACCGACAATAGAACTATACAAACTGACAGAGACGATTACAAAGAACATCAGGAAAAATAATGGCAGACTTTTATGGACACCTAGACCTACATAGAATGAAGGAAAACAAACTGACCAAGAAGATGATTAATATAGCTATGAATAGTACACTGAAAACCAATTGGGTAAAAGAAACCGTTGAAGCCCTCAAGAATACTAAACATCTCTACCGAAGGCATGGCAGAGAGGAAAATAAAGAGAGAAAAATTCAGCAATCGATCAAAGAGAAAGAAACAGGAAAGAAGTGGAGAGAAGAGAGAAATAGAAAGCTTAGTGAATATATGAGAGGTTTTAGGGAAGAGAGAAGAAAAGGACAGAAAAGAACATGAACATTGATTGTGTTTTAACCCTCTCCTTAAGGGGGAATTACGCAAATAATAATAATATTCACATGTTTACCATATTATTGGATATACTAGACCATTTCATCGGCAATTGTTGCAAGATGGAGTGTTGGTAGCCTGGTAGGTAGAGGAACGAATGAAGTATGAAGTACGTCTCCAAACTGACTGCTTTCTGCATGCTGATATTATTATCGTAAAATCTATCTTCAACGGAATCGAACGGGACGCTCATGGTGTTCCGTTAAATATACGCTTCCAGTTAACGCAGGTAGGCCTATGCTAAAACAATTACACCATGGGCATGAATAAAATAGACATACTGAGAGAAAATAAAATGGTGTAGATATCTTATTTCTGTTATTCTTATCTATATAACATCCGCGTAAGATTTCTAAGGTTTATACTTTTTCCCCTCTCTTTTATAACTTTCTAGGATTTGTTTCTCATTTCTATCTTAAGGGGAGACTCCAATGAAAAATTTAACTTCTCTCCTACTGCATCGATTTCAAATTAATTTAGTGATCATATATATCATGTAAAGATGTGGCAATGTCTAGGGTTTGAAGGCCATAACATGAATGGATTTTGAGTTATTATTTTAATGTGTTTTTAATGGCATTTAAAAAACATTTGGCACTCAGATATCAATTTTTACATTTCAATTTCTTCCGACACATTAACAGGACATAGCACAAGAGTTATGCGCATTTATTTTATGAGAATGTTAATTTATTTACCCTTAGTTCATTTTCAAATTTGAAATTAATTTTTCTTTCAAATAATATGTACATAAATGTAAAGCATTGAAACTGCATATCTTTTAATATTAATGCGTAGAAGTATGCAAATACCTCGTGACTACTTCCTGCAAAAATTTCACTGAGATTGGTTAAAATTTAGGTTCAACAACTTGGTATTGAAGTTAGAAAAACTAATTTTTAGGAAAATGGATTACAAAATATTTGTTGACATCACTACTTCAGATTTTTATCACCAGGAATCGCTACTTTTGAAGGGAAAGCAAAGAGCCGACTTTGGAACAAAAATTATCCGATTGGTAAGAAGATTGTCGTGTGTGATGGTGATAACATCGTTGAGCCACACCCCCCTCATGCAGCCCTTATATGAAATATTATTTAGACTTATTTATTATTCGAATGGAAACGAATCTTTCTGGGATCTAAGAGATAACACTCCAAGGGTCAGAAATAGCCAATATAAAATCTTTTAAAAAAAATGAAGTTTTGCGTGGAGTCTCCCCTTAATCTTCTTTCTAGATCACTGTTCCGTCTTCAACCTGGTTTTATATCAAGATTTATTTCTTTCGCATTTAACATATTTTTGTAACAGGTCTGGTTCTTTAAATTTTAGTGTATGTGTTTAGCTTTTAGACGATTAATGTTTTAGAACTAGTTTTGAGAACAACCTTGTTTATGGTAAACTTGTTCATGTAGTGTCAGTCCCGCTTTTCTATTCACATTATTATTTGCACTGAGCAAGGCCATAATTTGGCCGAAACTGGTACAATAAAAAGTACACATTAATATTGACTTGAGTTTTTAATCTTCAGGACTTATTCAGGCGCGGATTCAAGGGGGGGGGGGGGGTCACGGGGGTCTTTACCCCCCCCCCCCCCACCACCTTAAACGGAGACCAAAGTTTTTTGCAAACTCAAAAAACGAAAACACAATAACCACAGAAATCAAACTGAACGAATTTTAGCTGAAAAACAGTTTTTTTTTCATTTTATTCAATACTGAAAATATCTTTATTGCAATTATTATGTTCTGTTACAACTGTACATATTTACAACTTCATACCTGTTATATAAAAACGATTATTTATATAACAAAATCAACTCGTCTATTTTGTTTAGCAAACCTTGTGATTACCGAATCGATGTTTATAGTGATGTCACGATGAATGTGCAGCAATGCACGGATAGGAATTTGGGGCTTATTTCGCACCCAAAAAATTTGCCGAAGTCCAAACTGCAAGCTTGGTTGGCAATTTAAGCTGTGACTTTCTCCCTTTGTCGGTACGAACTCGACTTGACGAAACTGTAACGTACCTTGATACTTTTCTCGAAGCTCGATGTAAATGTCGCAAAACACGCCGATGCAAATTGTACGAATATTTTTGGTGCGCTAAACGTATCAAATTTCAATCCATGTAGCTTGCAATAGCTTGCAAAAAATGGTCTGGTTTCGTACGTATGGTTTATTTTGTGATTGCGTTTTTAGTGATACAATTTTTCTTATTCTTAACAATTTCGATTCTCTGACACCTCCCCAAAAACCGAACTCTAGATCCGCGCCTGGACTTATTTTCTTATTAAGTGTTGTGTTTATATACTTATTTGATTGACACTCTTACAGGCAACTTAAGGAAATTAATAAAATAGGAAATAGAAAGCGCTCAACACTGACATCACAACGAGACCAGAGAGCAGCAGAAGTTAAGGCGAACAGTTACAAGAAAATTGACGAACAGACGCCATCATCACAAGAATCGGCACAGGTGAGAACTCAAAACCCGTAG
Organism: Meconema thalassinum; assembly: GCA_946902985.2. Taxonomy (NCBI): domain Eukaryota; kingdom Metazoa; phylum Arthropoda; class Insecta; order Orthoptera; family Tettigoniidae; genus Meconema; species Meconema thalassinum. Next base: position 436,123,298 of record OX336393.1, on the reverse strand, counting down.
TTGGTAGCATGCTGAGCTTCTATGCCCAAAGTCACGGGTTCAAACCCGGCCGAAGCCGTCGCGGTCCCATGTCATATATTTATGGCATGTTAAAGAACCTTCCACTAATTACACCTGTGTGAAGTTAAATTGTATGGGTTAGGAATGTAAACAACGTTCTTAGGTTTCTACGTTCGTTGCCAAGAGCCGACTGCGGTGGCGTCTAGTAACTAAGTTCTGAACTAGGCCTAGTAGTCGTTGACGGTGGCATTTGGCGACAAAAGTAGGAACTATTTGAAAAATTCAAAGTTGCAGTCCTTACTTGAATTAAAAAAACAGATACACACACTAATACAGCCATCACAATTAAGAGCACTTATCAGACAGTTTCTACACACACCCAAAGTACACGGGGCTACATGACCGCGTTGTCGCAGCCCCTAAACTGAGGAACCAACCATCCAACCTGGAATATGTCAACTATCCGGGGCAATGGGTTCAAGTTGCCAGAAAATCAGATAGAAGGCAAACAAGACAGCAATACGCAACGATAAGCTCAGGTCCAAGAGTTGAAGAATTGCAAGCAGAAAAGAAGAAAGCTTGGCTTTTTGTGGGGCGCTTAGTCCCGCACACCACCACCGATGCCATAAAGAAGCACCTAGAAAACAGAGGAATTATAGAAAACGGTACGTGTGAAGAAGTAGCAACCAATTACGATACGAAAGCTTTCAAAGTGGGGATCCCATTCGATCTAAAGGAAAGGGTATATGAGGAGGAATTCTGGCCGACAGGGATTAATGTCAGACGTTTTCGATTTCGGAACTTTCATCCCTTTCGAGAAATTGGTCGCTCCCACTCAAAAGAGAAAGTAGTTCATACTAAGAACCTAAACTTAAAAGCCTCACCAAGAACATTAAGAATCATGATGTGGAACATAGAAGGGCTAAAAGGTGCTATGAGTATGAGCCCAGAACTTTTTCTTATAGGTTACGATATAGCAATCCTCTTGGAAACATTCGTCACTGACGACTGGCAACACCCACACTTATATGGTATTCATTTTAAAGCTAGACAGGTAGAATAATTAGACCTTCTACGGGATAACTATCTTACTAAAACCACACCTAACTCCGATATTATCAATAAGTAGGAGTCCACGCCGCACGACCTGCTTTGGATTAGACGGTGCTGCTATATAACGGCGAGCAAGAGGGTTAATAATCTCAAAAAACAACTTCGTTGGCGGCAAGGCCTTGCATTTTGGACCTTCGACCCGATTGCGTGGAAATGTAGGAAAATTAGAAAATAATATTCTAGGCAATGCTGACACCATCACGTGGTTATGAAAGCCGGACGTCCTCGGAAATGGAAAATATCTTACAGCGGTAAACACATTATTCAACTTATTGAAAAGGTTAAAACGGCTTATTATAGATAATTTTCCGTAGAATTGAATTAGACCATCAGTTGAATTTTTTATCAATTATTGTATACATTTGGGCCCCATTTATTCAAAAACCAAAAACATTACGGTGTGAGATATCAAAATATGATCAGAGGCAGAAAAGTTGCTAATTAATGAGATCTTACGCCTGTATATATAACTTTTTTCGATAGGACCGACGGTTTCCGAGATATAACGATTCAAATAAACGTGTGAAATTCAGGGCCCCAAAAATAGAAAACGATGAGAGATATCAAAACATCATAAGAGTTAACAAATTTGCTAATCGCTGAGATCATACACCTGAACATTTAACTTTGTTCGATACGACCAACCGTTTCCCAGATATAACGATTCGAAAAAAGGAAGAAATTCAGGGCCACAGAAAAAAACAAGTAGTTCCGTGAAGAACTATACAGCCTATTTTAATATATCCTGCTCATGTTAATTGCCTCTATCAACATACAAAATTTCAGTTTAATTGCTGTAACAGATTCGGAGATATTGAGAACCGGCTAAAAATTTCAGATGGTCGCCAGGTTGGATTTTTATTTTTGTACTATTACATTAAGATTATTGTGTACGTGTGGTATTCAAACTTCAATCGCATGATTAGAACACAAGAAGTAAAAACGAGATTTTAAAATTACGCACAGCAGCCATCTTGTGATTATGCAAACAATTGAAATAAATTACATGCCAGTGGATCAACATTTGAAAAGCATTTAACGTGCAACGTTTCACCGCACTCGGATAGTTAATTCGCCAGAAACGTCCATTTAAATATTTATACTTCGCGTCGCCGCCATGTTGGATTTGTGCTCACCAGGTTACTGAAAGTCCTATAGGTGAACATATGTTCATAGTCTCTATGAACATAAAAAATATCAGTTTGGTTGCTGTAAAAGATTCATAGATATTGAGAACCGTCTAAATATTTCGGAAGCTCGCCATCTAGGATTGGTATATGTATATGCCATAGAGTTATGTACCATTCAAGGACAATTATTGCCTAGGTTCATTATTCAAACTTTCACTTCGATCGCATGATTACGACACAAGAAATTATAACTTAATTTTAAAATTTCGCAGAGCCGCCATCTTGAGGTTATGTAAACAATTGAATTAAATTAGATGGCAGTGCATTACAATCTGCAAAATCATTTACTGTGCCACATTTCACTGCGCTCAGAGAGTTAAATCACGAGAAAAGTCTATTAAAATATTTTAATTCGCTTGGTCGCCATGTTCGTTTTGTACTATAGAGGTTTATGAAATATACAAAGGTAAACTTGTATCAGTACCCTTTATCACCGTACAGAATTGCAGGGTGATATCTGTAATAGTTTCGGAGATATAGAATGTCAGTGAAATATTTCGCACAGCCGCCATTTTGAGGTTATGTAAACAATTGAACTAAATTAGATTCCAGTGTATTACAATGTGTATAAACATTTGCTGTACCAAGTTTCATTACATTTGGATATTTAAATCGCGAGAAAAGTCTATTTAAAAGTCTCAAATTCGCTTGGCCGCCATGTTGGTTTTGTAGCCACCAGGTTTTTGAAAGTCTCATAGGTGAATTTCTAGTAGTGCCCTTTATCACCGTACACAATTTCAGCGCGATATCGGTAATAGTTTCGGAGATATTGAATGCAAGTGAAATATTTCGCACAGCCGCCATGTTAAATCGGTGAGACGTAACAAACTTTGAAGGGCACGGTCGAGGTCGCCGGAAATAGTGCTATGAACTTACCGAGTTTCATTGAAATCGCTCTAGCAGTTTAGATTTTATTAGGGGGACACACACACACACACCTCACACACACACACACACACACATTCACAAACGCACGGACAAAAGGTGATCTCATAAGCCTATTTTTTCAAAATTGAAAATAGGCTAAAAACGGTGAGAGACATCAAAAAATCATACCGGGTAAAAAAGGTGGTAAACACCGCGGTCTACTCCTATAACTTTAACTTGTTTCGATACGACCAACTGTTTCCGAGAGATGTCGATTCCAAAAGAAACGATGAAATTCAGCGCCCCAAAAAATAAAAATGGTGCGAGATATCAAAAATTCATAAGGATTAAGAAAGTTGCTAAACACTGAGATCTTACACTTGTAGCTCTAACATAGTTCGATACGACCAACCGTTTCCCAGATATAACGATTCGAAAAAACAGAAATAAATTCAGGGCCCCAGAAAATGAAAACGGTGAGAGAGATCAAAAAATCGTTAAGGATAAAAAAGTTGCTCATCACTGAGATCTTACACCTGTAGATTCAACAGTTTTGTATAGGTCCAATCGTTTCCGAGATAATACGGGTCTGAAAAAAAAGGATGAAATTCAGGGCCCCCAAAAAAGGTCCGACCCTGTACCGATTTTAACGCCCAACAATAGGGTTCGTCACAGGCCCTAACTCTTTCACCGTATCAAATTTCAGCTCGATGTCTTGAAAATTGCGACCTGTACTTTGCTAAACGCAAAAACGTCACATACATACATGCAGACTTTTTTGAAGAAAAAAAAACGACTCTGATTCGATTGGTGGAGGTTTGAACCCTGGGCGACGATTAGTTCCCGAGATCTCGAAAAAATAAAAAATTCCTCTCGGCACGCCGGAAGGCGGAGGTAGATTTCACCTGGCAAACTAGGGGATAGGCTATAAAAGGCAAAATATGCAGGTTTTCGTAGAAGGATTAGACCTCATTTATTGCGAGAAAGTATTCTACAATTGGAGGTTATTTAACTTTTTTTCCGTCTTTCTATGCATTATTTAATATTTTATTGTCTTTTTATTGCCTTCATGTCATTTGGAGTTCATTTTTATACTTGTGATCACACTGTCCTTATGCATGGTTTGGAACTGATGTGTAACTATCTAACGGTCTGTTACCTCTTCAAGCAAAATTTTATCTCCCGCAGAGATGTTGGTTGGTTCCTCAGTTTAGGGGCTGCGACAACGTGGTCATGTAACCCCGTGTGCATTGGGTGTGTGTAGAATCTGTCTGATAAACGGTGTTAATTGTGATGACTGTATTAGTCTGTAATTCAGGTAAGGTCTGCAGACGGTCAATTTTAAGTAGTAGTACCTAATTTTGTACCAAATACTACCGTCAACGACACCTAGCTGTCAACTTGGCTGCTAGATGCCACCGCAACCAGCAACTTGCAACGAACGTTGTAACTTCCCCACCGAAGGAAAGCATGCTGAGGGATTTTAGCGCTCTTAGAAAATCCGGTGACTTTGGCCGGCCTTGAACCAGCAACCTTTGGCATAGAAGTTCAGCATGCTAACAGTTAGCCGCTTCCCTCATAGTCAGATGGACAAGAAGTTCCGTGACGAACTAAAGAGCCTACCTTTCTTAAAATTAAGATTCATGCCAATGATTAATCTACAGTATATGAACCTATCTAGAATAATGACGAAATTAAGTTGGTAATATCGAAATGTCTTAATTAGTTCGAAATACTGTATACTAGGCTTAATGTAGCCTAATAGAGCAATACAGTTGGCAGCCCTGGTGACTGAATATATTCTTAAGTCCATCTCTTAAGGTACAGAATACAAAATGTGGTTGAAGTCCAAAGGACGTTACATGGAGTTAGACATTGGATCTATTAGTACACGTAAAAGTATGTTGGCAACAATGTCATGCGAGTGCTGGTCAGAAATAATCTGAAATATTATATCTTTTTGTGCCAATTTTGGATCAAATCCATTTGTTGGAATATAAGTTACATGCATTTTAAAATTGGAGCTATCGTCAGGCATAGAATCATGCTGGCAACACTGACTTATATTAATTACTCCAAATTAATCTAGAATGTCAGGTGCTATACGTGTGCAAAGTATAGAGCTGTTGGCCTGCATACTTCCTGATATATTGATATTAGGGTAAAAAATATAGAGACCATTTATTAACAGTTGGCAGCCCTGATTGCTCTTAAGAATACTTATAGTCATATCTGTTTATGTACCGTACACATATTACATACAAAATTTGGTTGAAATCCAATTGATAGTGTAGAAGTTATATGCATTTAAAATTGGACCTATCAGAAGACATAACATTATTTTGGTAACACTGTCATGTATGGCCTCCTGGAAATCAAACTGAAATAGTATTATCTACATGTGTGCCATTTTTGGAATAGCTCCCATGTATACCTTCCAAGATATCCAACATGGAGCTCAAATTTCTAGTGCGTTTTTTTAGCAGTTGGTCGCACTGATATCTTTTTTCAAATAAGGGTCTGAGATATTCCAGTATACATCTTTACTCATACTAAATTTGGTTTCGATTGCTGCAGCCGTTTATGATTTGATAGGGGGGGGGGGGGGGAGGACACACACACAGCCAGATAGACAGACAGACAGACAGAAGGACAGACAGACAGACACATTTTCCCGGATCGATCTCAAAAGTCTACTTTTTCCTTAGTTTTGCAAAGTGTTAAAAGTAGGCTAAAAATGAATGTGATCTCGTCAATGGCGTTGTCTTGGCAACCTCTGATAGCTCATCCCTCATTAATTTAGAAGCGTTGTCATGGTAACCTCTGATGGCACTTGGCATTTTCTTTAATTCCGAAATTAATTTTCTCATCCCTTGGCGTAATGGTGGGTCATATCAAAAATTCTTTCAGACAAACATTTTAGGTAATTATTAGGGGAATATTTTCCATTTTGTACGGTTTTGTTATTGTGCCTATTAAGAGAGATATGATTAATGTTTCCCGAAAAACCCACTTTTTTCCACCCCTTTGGTCAATGGTTGGTGCTATCAAAAAACTTATTTGGCTTAAATTTTTGGCACTTATCCGACACATATTATGAACTTTGAATGGATTCGATATTTCACGTATTAAGACAGTTATAGCGAAATATCACTTTTTCGAAAAAAACGCCCCCCATATTCACCCCCTTCGACCGATTTTGCCCATTAACGAACTCGACCGAGATTTTAATGGGATACTTATTATGTAAAAAATTCAAACTGATTGCGGCAAAATTACGGCAGTTATCGTATCCACAAAAAACTGATATACCGTGTGGTCCACCCGCCCCTTATTATTTAGTTTTATGAAACCCAACTAACATCCCAATTCTCCCGATGGTCGATATTGCTCTGCGCTCTGACTGTGTGACAGCAATGTAATTGGGTCATGGGTCAAGCAAAGAAAAACCAACCTTAAACTTTTCCCCGCCAAATAATACGGCCCATTCTACTAACATATGACTTACAGCTCCTTGAAATAACACACATACACGTAATACGATCGTATTAATAGCTCACGCCACGTGATCGGTAATAGTAGAAAGTTAAATCAACACCATAAACCGTGATTGAAGACTTTGAGATGGACTTAAACGGTTGAGGTGGGACGGCTACAGTAACTACAGCTCGTTTAGCGTGCGGTTGCTACAATGTCTTGGTGGCTGAGAGGTTTAAAGCCTGACCGTACGTGGTGAGCGCCAGCGGGTAGAATGCTTCTTCGAATCCAGCAGTGGGCATACTTTTTTTGAACGAAAGCCCACATTCCATTTTTGTCGGGATGTAACTACATTGCCACATGTATTGCCTTACAACGTATTTTTGTGAAGAGTACGTTGAATTTTGATGATTTATAAAGAAAATACGATCGAATTGGTACGATATGCCACGTGACCTGTAATGGCAGAAAATTAAAAAAATGGCATGAATATTAACATAACATATCGAAGTGTTGCTCCGGAGGTCCGGGTTCGATTCCCAGCTCTGCCAAGAAATGTAATACTTGTCTGAGGGCTGAAATTGGGTACACGTAGCCTCGTGAAGCAATTATAAGGAGAAGTGGATTCGATTCCCACCTCAGCCACCCTGGAAATGGTTTTCCGTGGTTTCCCACTTCTACTCCGGCCAAATTCCGGGACGGATTCTATCTTAAGGCCACGCCCACCTCCTTCCCAATCCTTAATTGCAAATACACACATCATTACAAGCCCGCAATAACTCAGGTTATCAGACAAATTCTACACACACACACAAGTAAACGGGGCTAAATGACCGCGATGTTCTAGCCCCTCAAATGAAACAAAACAACAACATATCGATGGATATTCTGATCGCCAGTGCTTGCATCGAAGTATACGTATTCCTTAGAAATTCCCATGGTATTATTAGCATACTTTCGATTTTTGCAAAAAATGGAAGTAGACTTATGAGATCTACACAGGGCCAAAAATTGTGTGTCTGTCTGAGTGTGTGTGACTGTGTGTCTGTGTGTGTGAGTGTGTGTACTCTGAATGTCTGCCCCCTCTATCAATTCGAACACGGTGAAACCGAATTGAACGAAATTTGGTACAGAGGTAGCACTAGCGTAGAACACCTCAGTGTCATGTTTTATATCGCCACCATCTTGACGGAAACGCAATGGTGGCCACCCAAATGTTCAAAGCTTAAATCAAATTACGACTAACTTAATCATCCGATCTCTACCAAATTTTGCAACAACATATACGTGTATGGCGAGTGTTGTTTTACTGAACTACAAGGTCATCAGCCCAATAGTTTGCAGATAGCGGCCATGTATGTGTGCAAATCGATTCCCCACATCAATTCAAACACGGTGAAACCGAATTGAATGTTTTTTTTACAGAGGTAGCACTAGCAAAGGGCACATCATATTCATGTATAAAATCCGTATAGCACGTTGTATTTCAAGAAGCTACTACAATCAACATTCAATTATACTTCTTGAAAAGGACAAAGAGTTATAACAATACCCATGCATTTAGGAGAAAGTAGGCAGTACGTTCTTTACCGAACATCTTGTTTTGTTATTAAATTTTAACAAAAAGTCATAGCATATCTTTAGGCCCGTATCACACGACACTCGCTGGCAAGGAAGCTGCTGTGATCGCTGGTACAAAATCCTGTATGATTCTGTTCTCCTCGTCAGTACACCTGATTGTATGATCGAAGTGTACCACACACTAACATTTTGTACGCTAAGTTGTATGAAATAAAACCGAAGGGCTATCGTTTGAGGGCATTATTTGCAGTTCTGTCGCCTTATTAACGTACAGCGGTCGCGAAACTTGCTTTAAGTAAATTAGAAAACATGCCAGGTACTGAATGAATGCATTCCAATCAATATTTAAGATCTAACTGTAATAATTGATTATTTTACCATACGCGTTAATAAGAAGCGCAATAAAAACCTCCAGAGTGTGTTGGAAATGTGTGCAAGTGTTATTGCAACCGCTCGCTCTTTCGAAGATCCCGGGTTCAAGACTATCCAACGGCAGATTTTTAGCCTACTTTCGATTTTTGCAAAAAATGAAAGTAGACTTATGAGATCAACACAGGGCGAAAAAAGTGTGTCTGTCTGTGTGTATGTGTGTGTGTGTGTGTGAGTCTGTGTGTGTGTGTGTCTGTGTGTCTGTGTGTGTGTGTGTGTGTGTGTGTGAGTGTGTGTACTCTGAATGTCTGTCCCCCCCTATCAATTCGAACACGGTGAATGCGAATTGAACGAAATTTGGTACAAAGGTAGCACTAGCAAAGGACACCTCAGTGTCATGTTTTATATCGCCGCCATCTTGACGGAAACGTAATGGCGGCCACACAAATGTTCAAAGCTTAAATCAAATTACGACTAACCTAATCATCCGATCTCTACCAAATTTTGCAACGACATACCTTTATGGGGGGAGCATCCTTTGACCAAACCAATAGGTCATCAGCGTAATAGTTTGCGGATGGCGGCCATCTTTGTGTGAAAATCGATTCCCCCTAATTAATTCGAACTTGGTGCAACCGAATGGAACGAAATTTGGTACAGAGGTAGTACTAACAAAAGGCACCTCAGTGTCATGTTTTATATCGCCGCCATCTTGACTGAAACGTAATGGCGGCCACACAAATGTTCAAAGCTTAAATCAAATTACGATTAACCTAATCATACGATCTCTACCAAATTTTGCAACTACATACCTTTATGGAGGGAGCATCCTTTGACCAATCTAATAGGTCATTCACCGGATAGTTTGCTGATGGCGGCCATCTTTATGTCAAAATTGATTCCCCCTATTAATTCGAACACGGTGGAACCGAATGGAACGAAATTTGGTACAGAGGTAGCACTAGCAAAGGGCACCTCAGTGTCATGTTTTATATCGCCGCCATCTTGACTGAAACGTAATGTCGGCCACACGAATGTTCAAAGCTTAAATCAAATTACGATTAACCTAATCATCCGATCTCTACCAAAATTTGCAACTACATACCTTTGTGGAGGGAGCATCCTTTGACCAATCTAATAGGTCATTCACCTAATAGTTTGCGGATGGAGGCCATCTTTATGTCAAAATTGATTCCCCCTATTAATTCGAACACGGTGGAACCGAATGGAACGAAATTTGGTACTGAGGTAGTACTGGCAAAGGGCACCTGAGTGTCATGTTTTATATCGCCGCCATCTTGACTGAAACGTAATGGCGGCCACACGAATGTTCAAAGCTTAAATCAAATTACGATTAACCTAATCATCCGATCTCTACCAAATTTTGCAACGACATACCTTTATGGAGGGAGCATCCTTTGACCAATCTAATAGGTCATTCGCCTAATAGTTTGCGGATGGCGGCCATCTTTGTGTCAGAATTGATTCCCCTATTAATTCAAACACGCTGAAACCGAATGGAACGAAATTAGGTACAGAGATAGCACTAGCAAAGAGCATCTCAGTGTCATGATTAATATCGCCACCATATTGACAGAAACGTAATGGCGGCCACACGAATGTTTAAAGCTTAAATCAAATTACGACTAACATAACCATCTGAACTCTACCAAACTTTGCAACAACATACCTTTATGGAGGGAGCATCCTTTGACCAATCTAATAGGTCATTAGCCAAATAGTTTGCGGATGGCGGCCATCTTTATGTCAAAATTGATTCCCCCTATTATTTCGAACACGGTGGAACTGAATGAACGAAATTTGGTACAGAGGTAGCACTAGCAAAGGGCACCTCAGTGTCATGTTTTATATCACCGCTATCTTGATGGAAACGTAATCGCGGCCACCCAAATGTTAAAAGCTAAAATTTAATTACGACCAACCTAATAATCTAGTCTCTACCTAATTTTGCAACACCATATCTTTATGTGGGAAACATATTCTGACCAAACTGCAAGAACATCAGCCCAATAGTTTGCAGATGGTGGCCAAGTATGTGTGCAAATCGATTCCCCCTATCAATTCAAACACGGTGAAACCGAATTGAACGAAGTTTGGTACAGAGGTAGCACTAGCAAAGGGCACCTCATATTCATGTTTAATATCCCTATAGCACGTTGTATTTCAACAAGCTCCTACAACCAACATTCAATCATACTCCTTGAAAAGGACAAAGAGTTATAACAATACCCATGCATTTAGGAGAAAGTAGGCTATATGTTCTTTACTGAACATCTTGTTTAAATTCTTTTTAACTATTTTCTCTCCCTACCTCGTACAGCAAGATTTCAACTTGGTTTTGTTCACATTATCTACGAAGACGATAGGGAAAGTTATTTTCTTGTCTCATTTAAATGGCTATTTTCTCTAAATACTGTTCAAAACCATGGATGGATACTATTCGTAATAATTATTATTTTTTAGTCGATTTTACCCTCCAGGTTAGGTTTTCCCACGGAATCAGCGAGGGATCCCATCATTACTGCCTCTACGGGCAGTGTCCTGGAGCTTGAAACATCTCGTCTGGGAGATACAACTCGGGAGGAGGGATCAGCACCTCGCCCAGGAGGCCTCACCTGCAAAGCGAACAGGGTCCTCTTGAGGGATGGGAAGGGAGGGGTGGATCGGGAGGGATAGGCAAGGAAGAGGGAAGGAGGTGGCCGTGACCGTACGGTAGGTAACATCCCGGCATTTGCCCGAAGGCGAAGTGGGAAACCACGGAAAACCACTTTTGAGGATTGCTGAGGTGGGAATCGAACCCCCTCTACTAATTTGGACCACCCGAGGCTGAGTAGACCCCGTCCCAGTCCTCATACCACTTTTCAAATTTCGTGTCAGAGCCGGGAATCGAACCCAGGACATCCGGGGTGGCAGCTAATCACGCTGACCACTACGTAACGGAGGCGACTCTATTCGTGATAATTAGAATTTTAATAGTTCAATATTTATCCCAGAACGATAATAATAATATGACACGTTCTGTAATTACTGCCTTGCTGCGAGACTCAGCGGTAACATTCTCGCTTCCTGTGCCCAAGGTTGCAGGTTCGTATCCTGGCGCAGTCAGCTGGCATTTGAGGGTGCGAGGGAGCCGTGGCAGTAGATTTACTGGCACGTTAAAGATCCCCTTCGGAGCAAAATTACGGCACCCCGGCATATCTAATAGCTAGAGCAGTTAAAAGGGACGTAAAACCAGTACCGTATTTGTTATGTGGGTCGTCTGAGTGAGTCAGAGTTTTCCTTTAAACAAAGGTAGTCAAAATTTCGAACACTTGCTTCGATGAATATACAGGATACCTTGCTTTCGTTCTACAGATCATTATGTCGTCGTCCAATCTGTCTGCGTACCATCGGGTAAGTACGGTGCCTTTGAGGACCAAATAAAAAATCACTCGTTGGAACAGATAGATATGCCTCCATAATACATCCACAATAAACGATATTAAGCAAAAAAAATAAAAGATTACTAGTTCAAGGTTCGAACCTACTACAATGCGACTTCCTTGACGCTACTCTAGCAATTATTGATTTAGCCACCATAGCTACTGAGAACCATGTTGTATTTCTGGCACGTATTGAATCTATTCGTAGACACTTCCTGTCCAAACGTAAGAAGGTGTTATTCGGAGCTCTGATCGTTTCAATCATGCATTATATTTGAGGTCATTGAAAGAACACTGCCACTATTGATTTCTACTATATTCGCAAGGATGTACTCAACGGTAAAGTTGTACAATCGACGTAAAGGTGCAGGTACCAATGTTATTAGGATGACTGTGATATATGCGTTAGTTGGGTTGCCTTCCTCCCAAAAAAATAAGGGGCTGGTGGACCACACATATAGATATATACATAAATTATATATAAACTTTTGAACTGACGGTGGTTTCGGGGTCTGGGGGATGTGAAACGCGAAGATATGTCGAAATTTTTCGGAAGTCGAAACATGGTACTCATTGCAATAGTTAGCTTTCTAATGAAATCTACCTAACATACCACGGGTATATGAAAGCCGGATCGGCTTTCATAACAAGGCAACAGGACCATACCCTACTTTTGGAAATATGCGGCTTCATAAAAATAGCCGCTTATTTCCTACCGAACATAACAGCATTCGACATAATGGACGAGCTAGGTCAAATGATCATTCAAAGTAAGCAAGATAAACCAATAATTATCTCACGTGACCTGAACTGCAGATTAGACATTCCGAACTACAAAACAAATCTAGTCCTGGAGAAACTGGGAGAAGAAGGTTTCATCCTGCTAAACAACCCACAACCCCCCCCCCCCCACTCCCCCCACATACATCTCACACAATGGATAGAGCACATTAGATACTGCACTTACAAAAGGACCAATAACAGGAAACGTATTTACATTATGGACAGCAAACCAAGTTGTGATAAGGAAACACTTACTACTTGACATAAATGTCCAAGGGGAGTGGGGAAAGCTACAGGAAAAGACAACTCGGCCCCTTTCAAGGAAAATAAGATGTCGAGAAAGTAGAAGCTATGCTAGATTCAACAATATTTTTAGACTCATTAATAGATAACTCAAGGCTGGAGGACGCGACAAGAACAATAGAGGAAATCCTACAAAAGGCGGCCATTCCGCGCCCACAAGAAGAGCAAAGATATTGTTTGATAGTGAGTGTTATAGGCTGAGGAGGGAGACCCTAGAAAAAACACAACAATTAAGGCAGAACTTGAATAACCAAAGTCTACTACACATATACAACGACAAGAGGAATCTCTACAAGCAGGGCTGGATTTACCAAAAGGTCCCATAGGCCCCGGCCTAGGGGCGCACCATGCTGAGGAGCGCAAAATTAAAAGTTCTTTTTACAATTCAAAAATAGACTAAACAGACTTTTACTACTTACGATTTTTTTAAACCAAATTCGTAAAATTTTATGATTTAAATTAAATTTTCCAAAATGTTTACACTTTTCCAATTTATATTGTGGTCATCATTTTCCAACAAATGTTTTGCAACAGCAGATTTTTCGACTTCAGCTTCAGAACAGGAATGTTTTATGATTTATTAGGAGAAAATTTAAGTCGTGAATATTAACATCAGTTTAATTTGGATAATACATTATGCATTGTTGTAGGTTGTATGATGTAGTGTGTGCATGGTCTTTCATATAAAATAAGAGCGCCAAGCGGCGGCTGCGGTCACCTTGACCGAGCTTTTGGCGCGCTAAGGCCCCCTGCTTTAAGCGTGTGTACAATGCTGAAATCTTACTTTAGTTAGTTAGTTATTGTTGATGAAACCGAAACCCCTATAGTATTGAAAGCGCTCGCATAGTACATACGAAGGCTGGTTTATTTTTTCAAGTTCCGATGGACTGTATAAAAAACAGATTGACATTACCAAACTTGACCTTGCAATAAGCGTGCAGGTGCTCAGTCGCCAGTCTAAACCTCAAGTGATAACATGGTGAGACAGTTATCATTGCAACATCGTATTTTTATGTAAAATTTATTTTAAGTACGAGTCGGCTCGGCGGGAACGTGATGCATTTGTTCAACAATTTCCTGATCTAGCACAGATTCACGTAATTGCAAATAAGTTTGAAAATACTGGCTCGGTGCTCAATAAAAAACATGCCCGCACACGAACAGTTTTAACAGAGGATGAGCTAGATGACATTGGCGAGAATCTTGAACGATCTCCGAATAAATCACTCACAAAATTAGTACAAGTAGGGGTTTCGGTTTCATCAACAATGAGTAACTAACTAACTAACTAAAGTAATAAGGTTTCAGCATTGTACACACGCTAGCAAGGCCGCTGCATCATATAGGATTGTACACACGCTTAAAGCAGGGGGCCTTGGCGCGCCAAAAGCTCGGCCAAGGTGACCGCAGCAGTGGTTAACAAAGCCGCCGCTTGGCGCTCTTATTTTATATTTAAGACCCTGTATGTATATCTGAATATCTGAAAGTGTATAATGAGTCTTAAGTGGTTTAAAATTATTTTAATATCTCGTTAGCCTATTTATTTTTAGTTTATATATACAAATATAGAAACAGTTGATTCTCTCATCATTTTAATTTATTTAATTGATTTTACTTCCCGATACATTAGAATAAAATAACAAGTAGTTCCATGACGAACTAAAGAGGCTACTTTTCGTAAAATTTAAAATTTATGCTGATCTATATAGACCTATCTAGAATAATGACGACAACCAGTTGGTAATATTTACATTTCTAAGTACTGGAATTTGAAATATACCTGAAATAGTGTAGCCCAATAGAGTAACATACTACAGTTGGCAGTCCGGATGACTCTGAATATATTGTTAGTTCCATCTCGAAAGGTATAGAATGCATATACAAGATTTGGTTGAAGTGTAATGGATAGTATGGACGTCACATGCTGTTTGATATTGGATTAATCAGTGCGTGTATAATCATGTTGGGAACAATATCATGTATGTGATGCTCTCAATTAATCTCAAATATTGCGATCTATTATAGTGACAATTTTGTATAAAATCCATTTGTTAGTAGAGAAGTTACATGTAATTAAAAAATGAAACTACCAGATAGCTTAGAAATAATATTGGCAGCACTGAGGTATATTAATTACACCAAATTAATCTAGAATCTCAGATGGCTTGCATACAATCTGATATATTGACATTAGGATTAAACAAATAGAGAGAGAATTTATTGACAGGTGGAAGCCCTGCTGGTTCTTACGAATACGCATAGTCATAACTGTTATGGTACACAAAGCACATACGAAATTTGTTAGTATAGAAGTTATGTGCATTTCAAAGCTGGACCTATCAGCAGGCATAGAATCTTGTTGGTAGCACTGATGCATATAAGTTACTCCAAACTAAGGTAGAATGTCAGGTACAATACGTGTGCAAAGTTTAGAGCTGTTGGCTTACGTACTTTCTGATATATTGATATTAGGGTTAAAACATATAGAGAGCATTTATTAACAGTTGGCAGCCCTGGTGGATCTTTAGAATACGCTGTTTTTGTCGTGTGACCTCCGTTGTTGTATTCATAGTGCATTCGAAATTTGGTTGATATCCAATCCATAGTATAAAAGTTACATGCATTTAGAAACGGGACCTATCGGCAGGCTTAGAATCATGTTGGCAACAGGGGCTTGTATGGACTTCTGAAAATTAATCTGGAATGTTATTATCTATATGTGTGCCAATTTTGGAATAGTTCGTATGCATAACTTCTGAGATATCCAACATAGAGCTCAAATTTCAATTGCGATTTTTCAGTAGTTGGTAGCACTGACGTCAATTTCAAATTTGGCCTTGAGATATTCAGGTATAGACCTTTACTCTTACCAAATTTGGTTTCGATAGCTGCAGCCGTTTAGGAGTTGATATGTGGATACACACACACACACAGACAGACAGACAGACAGAAGGACAGACATACACACATTTTCCCGGATCGATCTCATGTCTCCTTTTTCCTTATTTTTGCAAAATGAGAAAAGTAGGCTAAACATACTTAGAAACAAAATTTATAGAAACACTCACTCAGGAATACTTAACCTTAGTACCACACTGTGGGGCCGCCCGCGACCCGGCTAATTTATGATATCTTCTGCGCATGCTCAAAATGCCGTTAGGTTGATGTTATTTCGTCTACTAGTACGGTGCAATTAGTCCAACAAAAGGCCTAACCTCAACATCCAAAGTAAAAGTTTCCCTCCAGCTCCAAATTGTTCTATACAGTCCACATATTATTTGGTAAAAAGTTACTCCATTTTGAGCGTCGGGTTTTTGGGTGAAGGGGGGGGGGAGAGGGGGAGGGGGAGGAGAAGTTGGTAAATCAGTAGTTTTTATCTGTTTTTCTTAAATATTTCGAAAACTATGTGTTTTATCACAAAATGTGCCATATACAAAAAGGGTTAGACTCGTAAAAATACTGGGAACGCCAGTTGACCACCTGCAAACTGCACCTCCCACCCCTCCCCCTCACACACTCTTTCATCTACTCTCTTTCTCTCAGTTGTATTGGGAGATCTGTTGTTTGTGTTTGTGAGTGTTATCTCTAGCAGGGCGAATAAAGTAATAAGTGGTGGAACTTCCATATGAGTCAATGGATAAGATGAAGTAGTTCTAATTTTTAACACCACGCACCGCGCCGATCATATGGTCTGAAGCACATGACGGGACGGCAGTCAAGCAGTGATACATTACCGCGTGCAAATTGTACTTACGTTTTATTTCAATGCTTGTTTTAAACTTCTGTTATCATTATGCCAGGCTGCTTTGTGCCTGCTTGTAAGTCTGGTTATAAGAAAGGAGATGGTCGGCACTTGTTTAGACCACGTCAAAACTGTTTGGAAGAATGGAACAGAAAAAATCCACGATCTGACCGACCAATTAACTGAGTGGCCGTGTGTGTGACTTGCATTTTAGTAATGACATTATTATTAACGTGGATTCTTTCATAATAGATGGAAAGACGGTGGAATTAGTTCGTGATAGCCGAGAATGCTGTGCCGCATAATTTTCCGGGGATTCCTGGTTATTTATTTTTCGAACCTCGTAAAAAGAAAGGTCCGATAAAACGCCCACCTCTTCCAGAAAAGAAACAGAGAGGAGCCACAGTTGCTCAGGATGTTTTAAATGAAGCGGTCAGTGTTAACATTGGGATTGAGTGCGATGGAAAACGTGATTCTCAGCCATGTAATAATTTCGAGAGTGAAGTAATGCGATTGCGTAAGGAGGTAAAACGTCTGAAGCGTATTGTCGTTCTTAACCGAAGGAAATGATGTGATCAGGCGAAACAAATAGCAAAATTAAAATCTTTTATTCTGAAATGTAATGTGAATGGCATATCGGAGAAACAAAAACGTATCGTTCGCACCATGATTAAAAAGAATGAAGCTATAATAATATAATATCATATGGCCTTGGGTGCCGGGAGCAACCTTTGTAATTTGACACCCAGAGAGTAGCTTGCATGTCGAATTTCATTGTTCCTTGAATCACTATGAAAGTCAAGGAGGTAAAATATCTAAGCACCTTGAACACTACAGCGCTTTCTAGTAGAGAAATGAGGAACTTTGTGTTGGCGGAAACTCCCGAGATTAATTTTGCCAATTATGAACACGGCCTACTGAATTCAAAAGGGTTCATTGACATGCCAACATCGTATGACATGCGTGTCGTATTTTTGCCGCCTTTCAAAATAAAATCACTTACCATGGCCAGGAGCGAACCTGCAATCTTGGGGTTAGTAGACCGACACGCTATCCACTCACCCATCGTGGCAAGCTACAGAATGTAGCTAATTCGCATGCAATGCGTTACGAACCTAAATTTATACTAGAAAGCTTACTCCTACTGATTAAGACTAGGAAAGGGTATGAACATTGCGAGAAGCATAAATTGCTCCCATTACCGTCAGTTTCATTGCTAAGAAAGTTGTCTCGTGGACTGAAGTGTTCCTATAGTGTAAATCCACATGCTATTGCTAAATAATTTGAGGGGGATGACGAGAATCACCGTAACTGCGTTCTTATATTTGACGAAGTGAAGTTAAGAGAGGATATAACTCTTCAACGTGCAGTTTTGATGGATTTGTTAACATGGGGGAATTTACAAAACCGGAAGATAAAAATGTTCTCGGTGAACATGCACTAGTGTTTTTCATTGTTCTTAGAGATTTATGTTAGTGTGTTCTGGATATTATTTTAATATGTTCGTATTCCCTTGAAAATTTGTTTCTGTTATTCACAACTTGCTTAGTATTTCGTGTAATTTTTTTTTTATTTAGTCAATTTACCCTCTTGGTTGGTGGTTCCCACGGACTCAGCGAGGGAACTCACCACTACCTCCTCTATGGGCACTGTCCTGGAGCTTGGAACAACTGGACAGGATGGATACAACTGGGGAGGTGTGATCAGCACTTCGCCCAGGCGGCCTCACCTGCAAAGCGAACAGGGGCCTCATGAGGGATGGAAGATGCGGATGGATAGGCTAGGAAGAGGGAAGGAGGCGTCCGTGGCCTGACAGTAGGTACTGCCCCCGTAAATTGAATTATACTGAGACCACGGAGGCTGTATTGGCATATGTGAATAAAGTTATGGCTGTCATAGTTGTGACGTGTATATTCATGACGTAGGCACGGATGACGCAGACTTCATGCAAGTAGGCTGGATGAGCTGAGATTCTTGGTGACGTCATGATTTTGTTCGAGAAAGGATCTAAGATTTACGACGCAGTCGCAGGGAAACAAGGAATTGTGCTAAGGAAGAAGTTACGCTATTGGAGGAGAGGCTCGAACCAATGAATGATAGTTTGGATGGAGACGGAGATTACTGAAACTACCATATTTAATTACTTTTGGCATGCAGAATTGTGGAAAACTATTTTCAGTTATGGCATTGATTTGGAATTTTGAAGAAATTAATTATGAGTTTTTGAAATTTGAAAATCCGTCAAGTATAGCCAAAGTTAGAACTTCTAGAAATGACGG
Source organism: Meconema thalassinum (assembly GCA_946902985.2). NCBI lineage: Eukaryota > Metazoa > Arthropoda > Insecta > Orthoptera > Tettigoniidae > Meconema > Meconema thalassinum. The sequence continues at coordinate 436,104,151 of OX336393.1, read as the reverse complement.
AGGAACAAGCTATGGTAGGGATGGATACGCCCCTTAAGAAGTTGATAAAAGGCCTTGCACAGCAGAGAGGAGGTTCTCATTTCTCATGTCTCATGTCTCAAGGCTCTCATGGCTCATTTTTCTGATTCTCATATTGTCAGACTTCGAGTTCTTAAGTGAAGCAAGTCGTCATTAGCACGTGTGGTAGAGCCCACAGCATCGAACAAGCATTGAGCGTGCAGCAGTACAATTTTACGGTTACTGAAACTAGGCGAAGTTGGAGCGCACACATAAACGAGTCTACAAGATTATCTATCAAGAGTTAGCTACTGCATTTATGCTAATTCAATTGTGCATTACTATATTGAGGCGTGTAAGAAAGTTGAACATTTTCACTATTATACTTTGGAAGATATTCGCATTTTAAGACTGCAGACAAAAGTGATTTTCTCGACACCTGAGAAGCACTTTTATAATACCACATTCTACGCTACGGCTGACACATGTATTGCAACCGTGATACTGAAGATTACATTTGGTGATACAACGCTACATTCTACAATGGAACAATATAATCTGGCAGTACTTTCGACTATTATTATAACGGAAGTGGAGATGGAAGACTAAAAACTTTAATGCAATTGGGACATATATCAATGGAGTGAAATAGCAGCATGGAACTTCGTTAATCGTCATTCTACAAAAGCGAGCATGTAGTGAACATCCAACTACACTCATGCATCGTAATCCATCGCTGAATTACATCAAATGGCAGTGGAAATATCTTCATACTCCACAATTATGAACATTTCTGCGGAAATAATTGCAATAAACTTCATGGCGAATTTCTACCAGAACTTCAGAGAACTTTCAAGAGAGGCCAGGTTGGACCCGGCTCACACAGAAGAGTTTTGCCAGAAGGATGTCTATCGTCTACACGGAGCAATGCAATTTCCGGAGGAGGAAGCAGTTCTATTCTCCGAGGGCGCAGGTTCCAGGTTCGAGGTCGGAGCACATCTTTACGGTGGTGAAATGGAACCAACAGCAGTCTTCTTTGGAAATTTTCCTCTAGAACTTCAATCAACAGATAAGGTAGTCGTGAACGTTTCTTGTTTCATTTGAGCCATTTAGCGATATCTGAGCAACCATTTTTCCCATATTTTCTGTCCCATATATTTTGTCCCATATTCTTGCTTGATATCTCTGTTCACTTTGCTGATTTATGCCTTTTTCTACGATTTATTGAGACATTAGTATGTCATTGGCATATTTAAATAATTTTGGATCAGTTGAGACTGATATTATTTATATTCTTTCAGTAATTTGCATATTTTTGTAGTCACGATTTGACTGTAAAGTTAACGATTTTCTATGGCAAATTTGAATTCAGACAGCGTGTCACTTTATTAAAGTAATTCTATTCAGTAAATTACTTTGACCAATTTTCTGTCATCCTCAAGAAAGAAGAATGATTAAAAGATTTAAGAGCGTTAAAATCTTCTACTTTATCGACGATCTTGGAAATACTAGTCGTTTTATGAACATGATTGCAACATAGACATTTATCGTCAATTCTGAAATACCATTGCATTATAGACAATTTTATGAAATATGAACTTTGAGTACGATTTATTGAATACACTATAGTAATGAACATTTGATAGGAGTTTTTCTCAATTCTAGATTGGAACAATAATGTTTGCATTCCACAGTCTAATTGTATTCTATTCGATTATTTATGCAGTTTAGATGAACTTTGATTGAAGATAGTATTTTTATACTGCGATACTTTGATGATATTAATCTCAATTTTGATAGACCAGGGAGGCGTGTCTAATCGTATTTGCTATTAAATTTATTTGTGATTGGCAAATTTTTACTTCATATCGCTTCATGAATGAAACCCACGAAGGTTACATATAATAACAGTTTTTGATACAATTGAAGAATATAAGAATTTTTAAAGAGGAACTATGGATGTATAATCGTTAGTCAGTGGACGTGTAAAAGTCGCTGATGAATAATGCCCTGTAATAAGTGAAGGAGGTTCCCACAGTAATATTGATGATGTTGATGAATTTGTAAGTGGAGGTTTTTTGTATGTATTGTGGAAGATTTTGATGCCATATATAATGAGATATATGATGAATTATGGGCCAATTTTGGTGCAATTTTGTGCGTTTTGAGCGAGGTATTTTTCCGCTGAATGTATTGTTCAGGTCCATTGAGAATTATTCATGTGAAGTTACTGTTAAAATTAACAAGAGTGTTTAAATAATTTGAGATAACGATTTTGAATGGAGGTTACCGTCACAAATAATAATAATTATTAAATCTTATTAAACCTGAATCTAAAATTTAAATATAATTAACCTTCATTGGTCGATTATATCACCACGATTTAAGTAATTATCAACCGGATAAACGTGTGGTTTAATGTATTTCTAATATAAATAATATAAATAATGTAAATAACTATATAAATATCTTTAATAATAATTTAAAATGAACGGGATTAATAGAGGCGTGTATAAATTTTTCAATTGTCGTTTGACAATGTTATAAACAATTTCAAATGTTATAAATAATTAATGAACATTTTGTTATAAACATTAAACGTTTTCGTTATTATACTCTAAACAACGCTAGTTCAACAATTGGATTATACAATTAAACAAGATTTGAGATTATTAGAGTAATCCATTGATATTTGAACGGAGCATTTAAAAGAATTGCGTGAACATTTAAGGTGTTTTGAAAAGGAGCTAGGCTCTGAGGTAACTAGCATATGCTAACATTGGATGGACAGGTGCGTCCATTTGACGATGCAAGCCTGCGACACGGTGCAGGGTGTATCGCAGGTGGCCAGATAACTGTATGATAGAGGCCAAGGTCATCTACATAGCAGCCTTGCGGTTATAAATAAAATGTGAAGTTCATGAACAAGGAAACAATTGCTATATGTCTCGTCCCAGCTCCCTTATCCATTCCAAAGTGCATTATTATTATTACGTTCTTTTGAGCTAGAGAAAGCTGAAATTTTGTATGTGAAATCTACAAGTCCTACAGGAGGACATGGTTACATGGACAATGGCTTCTGATTGCCACGTATATTTTGTTGTTAAATTTTGTTAAATTATTTTCTTTATGTGAAATAAATTATTGTGCAGTTTAAATTTTCTTGTTTCCGTTTTGGTTCATTTTAAATATCGTGGTGGAGGTTATTGTGAGGGCATAATATTAAGTGATCCAGTTGAAACCCCAGACCCGAGATTAAATTGAAAAGGTAAGTAAAAGGTAAGTATGAACCCCCGTATATTTTGGTGTGTTCCACAATAATTTCTTGTTAACTACTGTGCTCTAATCTCGGTAGTATCTGTCAGTGCCATTTTTATTGATGTAGCTGTGCCGGTGCGATTGATTATTGGCAATCCGATTGAGGGGGCGGATTTCTGACAGCCTACTATCCGGATTATCGGGGACAGTAGGATTGGCACCGCAATTTCGTGGGGATCGACAAAACTGGATCACCAGGTTGAACTCCAGTTGGATTGGTGTAATCAACGTGTGGAGTGTTTGAATAACATTGGATTACCAAGTTATCGATGTCAATGGGATTGTGAAGACTCAAATAAAGAGGTTGATTCTTTGTTAGATGTCTTGGCCAATTGTAGAATTTGAGAGTGTGATTATATATGGATTGAATGTTGTGTTGTATTAGGAAAATTACACTCAGAAAAGATCAGATCTTATACAACCTGAGAGAGGTTAAATAGGCTGGAAACTTAGAAAAATCGCCTATGATGTGGAGTCTTATTTTATTTGACCAGCTTATGACATGTTTAGTCATATTAAAGATAAAATTAAACTATTTGGATTGTAAATGTAAATTATTTGTGTTAGGATATTTTAAAATGAACCGAGGAAATTTGAACATGTGCTTGAATTTGTTTCAACATAAGGTGTCTACGAAGGTTAATTATAAGCTAATTATAAGTTAGATTTAAGACAGAAAATTGCTCAAACTTATATATGGTGAAATATGTTGCTCAGATGTTGTTATCTTGCTCTGTTTGATGTATATCCCTAAAGCAGTCTATTATTGAAATATTATTGAGATGGCAGATGAGAGTATTAGGAAGATGTTGGAGGAGATGGAAGCTAGGAATGCTAGTCGAATGAAGCAGATGATGGAGGAGAATGGTAGTAATTTGTCTATTAGGCTGGATGAAAGTTTGAAAGCTAGCATGAATGAAAGTGTGAGGGAGATGGAAGCTAGGAATACTAGTCGAATGGAGGAGAATATGAAAGTTCTTTAGACCAGTTCTGCAAACTTGGTAAATAATGTGTCGCGTTTACAGACCAGTACCCAGGGAATCCAGAATGCCGTGACTGACATTCACAAAGATGTCTCAGATGTTAAAGTAGATTTATCCAATGTCCATAAAGATGCCTCAGATGTTAAGACTGATGTTTCCAATGTACAGGGAAAGGTTGATTCAGTCCAGAAAAACCTTACTATGTTGAATCTTGATGTTGCTAATGTCCGGGGTGATATTTCATGTGCTAGAGCAGAAATAATCGTTGTTAGTAATGATGTTGCTACTGTACAAGACAAGGTAGAAGAAGTTCAAAGAGAGATTAGAAAAGTTCGAACCGATGTGTCAAACGTTCAAGTAGACATAAATAATATTCATTCTGATGTTAATGAGATGCAAAGCGATATCAATAAGATACAAATAGAAGTTAATACAGTTTTTGTAGACATTGCCAAAGTTCAAACCGATGTTAATAAGGTTAGAGAAGAAATTGAAACTTCAAAAACGCTTTGTACTCGTAACATTAGTGCTTTAACAACTAGATTGGTTGACGAGTCTGTTAGGACAACAGCTTCTCTAGCTGGATTAAAATATGATGTAGAGGTCATGAGGACCCAAGTCTTAGATCATAATCGCTTACTTAAGGAAGACATTGAAGTAGATATTGCTGAAATGTTAACTGCAAATGTAACAGTTTGGAAAGATGAATGGAACAGGTCAAGTGGGGAACATGTCAATCAGATTCAGGAGCGAATTGAACGAAAACTTGCCAGTACACAAGTAGATATAAATAATGAGGTAGTTCAAATTAGAAAGGACTTGAATATAAGGATGGATTCGCTATCCGAAAAGCAGGTAGAGGATAGAACTCAAATAGGCCAGGACGTGCAAGCATTAAAAACCGCGTTAGAGGAACAAATTCATAAGGTTGTCTCTGATGTCAATGAAACTACGAGCAAACTTCAGAATTTGAAACTAGGAGAAGCTAGCATGATGGAAACGTATAAAGAAGAGTTGATTAGGAAAGTCATCACGGAAATCACAGATAACGATCCAGAAGGATTGACTTGTGAAGATAATAGAAATTACGTGAGAAGATGTAACCTCGCTACTGAAGAGAGAGATATTAGTCCTGAGGAACGTATATTCAGATTCCGGGAAGAAGAAGAGGATAGGAATATTGAACCTGAATGGAAATATCGTGATAGTGGGAAGAATTACATGGATTCATATCCAAGAAATGTGACAGTCATCCGAAACTTTGAGGACAAGCCTCAGAAATTTAGTAATAAAGATAGTCTAACACCGATAGAGTATATAAGAAACATGAAAGACTATTTTATTGAAGCCCATATTCCTAGAGAAAGAGAGATGAGAATCGTAGAAAGATTTCTAGCTGGAGGACCCCTTGAATGGTTCAGAGCATTTCGGTACACTTTTAGTAATTTCGATGAATTTGCAGAGGCACTGATAAAACGATTCTGGTCAATAGAAGCACAAAATGCATTAAGAGCTGAGGTATACTCGAGGAAGTATTCGGATACTCTTCCAACACGGTACGCTGATTTCTTCACGAGCCAGTTATCGCGCTTGAGATTCTTACAACCCCCATTGTCGACAGAGCAGTTGATAGATGCTATTTCTCGTATGTTGCCTGTGGAGGTAAGAAGACTTATCATATCGTCAAATATCAGGGATTTGACCAGTATGGACGAACTATTGAGAAGGCTTGACTACACGAGTCCAATGCCAAATTTGGTTCAAAAAGGTCAGAGGCACGAATTCAAAGACATTAATACAGTCTACATGGATCAAGTTCAGCAAACTGATAAGCCTGCTGAAGAGAAAACTGAAAATGTAGGTCCTCACAGGAACAATTATGTTCGCAACAACAGATCACAAGGTTACCGTCCATATCAGCAAAGACGAGGCTGGAATAACAATAGAGGGAACTATAATAACGGAAGAGGTAGATATTATAATAACAATGGGTACAATAGGAACTACAACAGAAATAACCAGTACCAGAATCGGAATCAGAATTCTCAAGGTCAGGTTATGACACCGGACAAGTATCAAGAGAGAGAGAAAGAAAGTCAGCAGTATTTGAAGGAATTACGAGAGAAGGAAGCTGAAAACCAGAAGAAAAGACAGGATTTAGTGATCGATCCTGGTCCTTCTACAAGCCAGCAGAATTTGGAAAACAGGAATACAGGACAGAAGAGAAAGTAGAGAGGAGTGAATGCATTAGCCACACACAACCCAGAGAAGAAGAGACTTATGATTAAGGAACATTGAAGAAATATTATCCAAGAGTAAGCCAATAATAATTCAATTTCGTGTTCAAGTGAATTCAGATATTTATAACACAGAGTTTAAAAAAAAATTGCAACTGTTTTTAAAACGTGGTGAAGGGAGAATGCCCCCGTAAATTGAATTATACTGAGACCACGGTGGCTGTATTGGCATATGTGAATAAAGTTATGGCTGTCATAATTGTGACGTGTATATTCATGACGTAGGCACGGATGACGCAGACTTCATGCAAGTAGGCTGGATGAGCTGAGATTCTTGGTGACGTCATGATTTTGTACGAGAAAGGATCTAAGATTTACGACGCAGTCGCAGGGAAACAAGGAATTGTGCTAAGGAAGAAGTTACGCTATTGGAGGAGAGGCTCGAACCAATGAATGATAGTTTGGAGGGAGACGGAGATTACTGAAACTACCATATTTAATTACTTTTGGCATGCAGAATTGTGGAAAACTATTTTCAGTTATGGCATTGATTTGGAATTTTGAAGAAATTAATTATGAGTTTTTGAAATTTGAAAATCCGTCAAGTATAGCCAAAGTTAGAACTTCTAGAAATGACGGAGGAACAAGCTATGGTAGGGATGGATACGCCCCTTAAGAAGTTGATAAAAGGCCTTGCACAGCAGAGAGGAGGTTCTCATTTCTCATGTCTCATGTCTCAAGGCTCTCATGGCTCATTTTTATGATTCTCATATTGTCAGACTTCGAGTTCTTAAGTGAAGCAAGTCGTCATTAGCACGTGTGGTAGAGCCCACAGCATCGAACAAGCATTGAGCGTGCAGCAGTACAATTTTACGGTTACTGAAACTAGGCGAAGTTGGAGCGCACACATAAACGAGTCTACAAGATTATCTATCAAGAGTTAGCTACTGCATTTATGCTAATTCAATTGTGCATTACTATATTGAGGCGTGTAAGAAAGTTGAACATTTTCACTATTATACTTTGGAAGATATTCGCATTTTAAGACTGCAGACAAAAGTGATTTTCTCGACACCTGAGAAGCACTTTTATAATACCACATTCTACGCTACGGCTGACACATGTATTGCAACCGTGATACTGAAGATTACATTTGGTGATACAACGCTACATTCTACAATGGAACAATATAATCTGGCAGTACTTTCGACTATTATTATAACGGAAGTGGAGATGGAAGACTAAAAACTTTAATGCAATTGGGACATATATCAATGGAGTGAAATAGCAGCATGGAACTTCGTTAATCGTCATTCTACAAAAGCGAGCATGTAGTGAACATCCAACTACACTCATGCATCGTAATCCATCGCTGAATTACATCAAATGGCAGTGGAAATATCTTCATACTCCACAATTATGAACATTTCTGCGGAAATAATTGCAATAAACTTCATGGCGAATTTCTACCAGAACTTCAGAGAACTTTCAAGAGAGGCCAGGGTGGACCCGGCTCACACAGAAGAGTTTTGCCAGAAGGATGTCTATCGTCTACACGGAGCAGTGCAATTTCCGGAGGAGGAAGCAGTTCTATTCTCCGAGGGCGCAGGTTCCAGGTTCGAGGTCGGAGCACATCTTTACGGTGGTGAAATGGAACCAACAGCAGTCTTCTTTGGAAATTTTCCTCTGGAACTTCAATCAACAGATAAGGTAGTCGTGAACGTTTCTTGTTTTATTTGAGCCATTTAGCGATATCTGAGCAACCATTTTTCCCATATTTTCTGTCCCATATATTTTGCCCCATATTCTTGCTTGATATCTCTGTTCACTTTGCTGATTTATGCCTTTTTCTACGATTTATTGAGACATTAGTATGTCATTGGCATATTTAAATAATTTTGGATCAGTTGAGACTGATATTATTTATATTCTTTCAGTAATTTGCATATTTTTGTAGTCACGATTTGACTGTAAAGTTAACGATTTTCTATGGCAAATTTGAATTCAGACAGCGTGTCACTTTATTAAAGTAATTCTATTCAGTAAATTACTTTGACCAATTTTCTGTCATCCTCAAGAAAGAAGAATGATTAAAAGATTTTAGAGCGTTAAAATCTTCTACTTTATCGACGATCTTGGAAATACTAGTCGTTTTATGAACATGATTGCAACATAGACATTTATCGTCAATTCTGAAATACCATTGCATTATAGACAATTTTATGAAATATGAACTTTGAGTACGATTTATTGAATACACTATAGTAATGAACATTTGATAGGAGTTTTTCTCAATTCTAGATTGGAACAATAATGTTTGCATTCCACAGTCTAATTGTATTCTATTCGATTATTTATGCAGTTTAGATGAACTTTGATTGAAGATAGTATTTTTATACTGCGATACTTTGATGATATTAATCTCAATTTTGATAGACCAGGGAGGCGTGTCTAATCGTATTTGCTATTAAATTTATTTGTGATTGGCAAATTTTTACTTCATATCGCTTCATGAATGAAACCCACGAAGGTTAAATATAATAACAGTTTTTGATACAATTGAAGAATATAAGAATTTTTAAAGAGGAACTATGGATGTATAATCGTTAGTCAGTGGACGTGTAAAAGTCGCTGATGAATAATGCCCTGTAATAAGTGAAGGAGGTTCCCACAGTAATATTGATGATGTTGAAGAATTTGTAAGTGGAGGTTTTTTGTATGTATTGTGGAAGATTTTGATGCCATATATAATGAGATATATGATGAATTATGGGCCAATTTTGGTGCAATTTTGTGCGTTTTGAGCGAGGTATTTTTCCGCTGAATGTAATGTTCAGGTCCATTGAGAATTATTCATGTGAAGTTACTGTTAAAATTAACAAGAGTGTTTAAATAATTTGAGATAACGATTTTGAATGGAGGTTACCGTCACAAATAATAATAATTATTAAATCTTATTAAACTTGAATCTAAAATTTAAATATAACTAACCTTCATTGGTCGATTATATCACCACGATTTAAGTAATTATCAACCGGATAAACGTGTGGTTTAATGTATTTCTAATATAAATAATATAAATAATGTAAATAACTATATAAATATCTTTAATAATAATTTAAAACGAACGGGATTAATAGAGGCGTGTATAAATTTTTCAATTGTCGTTTGACAATGTTATAAACAATTTCAAATGTTATAAATAATTAATGAACATTTTGTTATAAACATTAAACGTTTTCGTTATTATACTCTAAACAACGCTAGTTCAACAATTGGATTATACAATTAAACAAGATTTGAGATTATTAGAGTAATCCATTGATATTTGAACGGAGCATTTAAAAGATTTGCGTGATAATATTTGAGTTGAGATGTGAACATTGAAAGAGTTTTGAAAAGGAGCTAGGCTCTGAGGTAACTAGCATATGCTAACATTGGATGGACAGGTGCGTCCATTTGACGATGCAAGCATGCGACACGGTGCAGGGTGTATCGCAGGTGGCCAGATAACTGTATGATAGAGGCCAAGGTCATCTACATAGCAGCCTTGCGGTTATAAATAAAATGTGAAGTTCATGAACAAGGAAACAATTGCTATATGTCTCGTCCCAGCTCCCTTATCAATTCCAAAGTGCATTATTATTATTACGTTCTTTTGAGCTAGAGAAAGCTGAAATTTTGTATGTGAAGTCTACAAGTCCTACAGGAGGACATGGTTACATGGACAATGGCTTCTGATTGCCACGTATATTTTGTTGTTAAATTTTGTTAAATTATTTTCTTTATGTGAAATAAATTATTGTGAAGTTTAAATTTTCTTGTTTCCGTTTTGGTTCATTTTAAATATCGTGGTGGAGGTTATTTGGTGTGTTCCACAATAATTTCCTGTTAACTACTGTGCTCTAATCTCGGTAGTATCTGTCAGTGCCATTTTTATTGATGTAGCTGTGCCGGTGCGATTGATTATTGGCAATCCGATTGAGGGGGTGGATTTCTGACAGCCTACTATCCGGATTATCGGGGACAGTACTGTACCCGTAATCCACGTGGTCTTACCTGTTGCAATCCGATGGAAAGGCTGGATCATAGATTATAGAAGTTCCCGGCTCAAATGACCTCTGAAAAACCTACCAACTAGGATCAACCAGGGATCAGGATACGTCGATATTAAAGAATGCGGTACGAAGATGCCAGTGGTGTATAAAATTACGATGAAACAAAGCTCAAAAGAACTCGAACAAGAGACTCTAAAATAAAATAAAAATATCTCGGGCGTTAAGTTTAAGCAAACTCAAAGAAAACCACCCACTGGTCCTCCTAACGCACTCCCCTTTTCTGATATAAACACTAGTCGTTCTAAGATTCTTTAAAATTAAATTCAATTTTTTGACTGACTAATGATGAATGTCCGTCAATTCGACACAAAGTTTAAGAAAAGCTTCTTTAAATCAAATGATGAAAAATTGTAGTTTTAAATAAATGCCTACAATAAGGTCCCATCTTACTGTTCATATCATCCGCTGAACAAATAACAAGAAAAATACAATATTACATTATATACTGATGTTATACCCTTAAAGATTTATACATATTTTACACATTATATACAAGTTACATCCTCAAATAGGATTTTGTTCTCAACGCTGCCTATCTTCATTTAATTTTACAAGTATGTTTCATGGTTATCATTTCCTTAATTCGATGTATTCAACAATCAATTAAGATAATCAAATAGTGTTACATGTTGTGAAAATAGTTCATTAACTATTTATAAGTTTCAAAGAATGCAGTATATTTTTACTAAAATTACTGAAATATCACATGTATTATGTTGCATGAATTAGTTAAAGTTGTTTAAGAAGTAGCTGTGTTACTTGAATATGGGTGTCATGATATAGACAATTTATCTCCGGCAAATCCTACTAGGCGAGAATAAAACGTAGGGCAACTTGCATAAAACAAGCATGTAAGAAAAACATTCGTGATTCCAAATCACGATAACTACAACATCAAATCCAAAAGGTGATAGCTCAAAAGCTAATTTCACTCTTACTAAAACGCAATAACTACGTTAACGTCTTCTCAAAATACTACAAGAACAATATCCAGCATTAATATTGACCATCCAATGATGTCAAATATTAGCTGCACTAACACAATAAATCGTATGCACAAAATTGCAATACCTCAATTAAGCTTTCCAAAGCTGTCAAAAAAAATTAAACCCAAACGTTATTAAACTTGAAACCTTAGAGAAATTGCTCTAAAAATATCATGCCCCATCATAAACGAATATAGAAATGCCACATATTACTTCCTTTCTTACTTCATTAAACAAGAAGCAACAATTTGTTAGATAAATTGTATTATTCATTTCCACAATAATCGTCTTTAAAGTCTACGACAAATTCTGTTATAATAATGTGAACAGTTAAATTTAATTCACAATTCCAATATATTTATATATATATATATATATATATATATATATCCATAATGACTTATATGTGATAGAAAAATTGTAAATAGACACTATCAAAATAGTCGTTTCAGTTTCGCCTATCCAATCTCGAAAAATGGCTCAACTACTCAGAAGAAAACACGTGAGACTTACATCATGGAAAGGAGTCTATTATCAAATCAATAGATACACGCAAACCATTAAATCAAACGATGATCTATCCAAGAGTCTTCCCAAAAACGAATTGAAATAATACAAGCAAAAACTGAATGAACAAAAATATTACATTTAAAGAAAAATCTTTAATCAAAAAAATATATATGAAAGTAGGCTGCAAATGCCTTGGCAATCAATTCACAATTATTTTCGCCGGACGATTTCCATAAATCCATAACCATGGAAAATAACGACGAAAATGCACTATCATTTCTAAAAGAAAGAATTTCTACTAGAATGTCATAAGTCCAAACGAATAGTATCACTGAAATATTTTTGGAATAGTTCAAGTGCACGAGTGTGTGGCCATCTTCTTCCTAATTACTATTCTTATACAAAGATATCGTCGTCTTGATCCTAATTATGCTGCAGATATCTTCCCAACAAAATTGAATGCTTGGTTTTATTTCCAAAATTTTAAAATAAAAGCAACAAAGTAATGCTATAAATAGCATCACGTTTACAGTTAACTACACAAAAATTACATTCTCCGACAGAAATGATAAAAAAGAAACAGATCTAGCCTTCGAATGAAATTATACTAATTAATGAAATATTGGTGAAAAGAATCGAACTAAAGGTGACAAGTTCTACTGTCTACAAGAGAAGAAAAGTTTTCCAGCTACCTTGGGTGAAGTTCTGGTTGAAATTGAAGAAAATATAGGAATATACATTCCTGTCAGGAATCGAACCATCGTCCCTGAGAAGTTCATGTCTGGATCTGCAAGTCGCCGAACCAACTTCCTCCTAACCCGAAAACTACTGTCCACGAAACGGAGTTCCTGCATATTGCTTGCACAAGGCTCCCTCGACGTTATCAGTAAAGTAGCTTCCTTTCTATGGAGTTGTTTCTTCATTCTTGGCTACTTTAAAGTTACTGGATCAGAACTAATGTTCCCAACGTTTCTTTCTCTTCATTGCAGAGTTCAAAAGGATGTCATTCCAAATGATCAACTCTGCTACTGCATTACATTCCTGAACGATATATTTAGCACATCATTACTCCAATAGCTTGTTTCTCACAAGAAAATCCAGTCATAATGTTCTTGATAATAATGCTTTCTTGCATTTCAAACCAATACGTAGCAGATTTCCTCATCGAAGTCTGTATTAACAAAGTCCATGTGTTGGCTAAGCTCACTCGTTCGAATCGCGCTGCGTGTAGAAAACACTCGTATTACCGCGTGATACACGGAACTTCCTTATACGAACGATAACATGTTCACTGCATAAGCTGCTCTACTCAAGTGTCTCTCGTTTCAAAGCTGCTGATCCAAGACCCAGCTGGGAGTCTACCCAAGATGCATCACACCTGTATCGAGGTGGACAATCGAACCCAATCGATTATCATTTCATATATCCCTCAACTAGTTGCAATGACAAGTCCGTGAGCATGTCCTGTGCACGTGATCAGGAGCGTGGCGGGGTAGTCTAACCATCTCCTTATTGCATAAGCAGCAAACTGTGGCTCAAAGTCTACAGTCAAAATAATGTCAAGCAATAACTTCCAAATACGTCTCGCTGTCATATCAGGGTTCCAATAAATAGCAAAATACTGTCTCATCCTCCTCCCAACCTAGCTAATAAAAGTGTGCGAATACTTTTATTACACCATTCTAGGTATTCGTCAATGAACAGAATTTTGCGTTTTATTCCACTTTCTTGAAGTACTTTCTGTAAATCCCTCGACGTAAAGTGCATAATGCTCTCTTTCTTGTTCGGCCTGATTTATTATATTTTCTAAAACTTCTTCCCTGATCAAATTTTCCACATCCTCATTGGAATCAATATTTTCATGTACTATCTTCCTAATAGTTTTCTCTGGGAACCTGATAATTCTCCTGTCCATGTCAATGGTAATTCTGGCACGAGTAATAAAATCAATCCCTAGGATTATTTCAAAATTAATATTTTTGAGCACCACAAAAATATGTTCAAAACATCTTTCATTTATACTGAACTTCAGCTGGACTTGTAATTTGCATTTCATCGATTTATCTTGAAATAGTCCTCTCACTTTGATCGATGAAGCTGGCAATGTGGTAAATTGTTGTTCCTTTTCTAATTTCAAAAAGCAATCTGCGGACATGATTGAAATGACCGCTCCCGTGTCTATAAGAGACCTGCAATGTTGATTGCCCACAGAGATTTCAATTATAGGCAATTCAGCACGTTCACTCACAATTCCTTCCATTTCTTCGAATAACAAATTTTCGTCCGTGACCTCATAAACATCTTGTATAATTATATCAAATGGAGACGGCTGGCTGTTTAATTCTTCCGGGATTTCAAAATTGGCGTTTTTTTCCCTGTGAACCCCTTTCATTATCACTAGTGTGATGGCTAGTTTTAGGTTCTGGTTCACTTTCTGTGTCCCTTCGATCCTTCCTTTCTTCACGCCTATCCCTGTCCTTTCTAGACTGTTCTCTATCTTCCTGGTTATGATAGTTTTTGTCTCTATAGTTTTTATATCTGGCAAACCCTTGTTGACCTCTATTCTGTTGCTGATACTGGCCTTGTCTATCCCTATTATCATAGTATCGGTTATTATTCTGATAACCTCGATACCTGTTATTCCTAGGTTGGTATTGTTCTCTTTCCTGATTCCCATTCATGTACCTGTCATTCCTATTTCTACTTTCGTAAGGTTTATACCATTCTTGAATACGATCGTTTTGGTTAGGTCTATTCCGGTCTCGATCGTACCTCTGTTGGTAGTTTCCATATGGTAGTTGGTTGTTTCTATCTTCAAATCTTCGACTATACGTCCTACTGTTTCTCATCGGACCTTCCCATCTAGATCCTGTCCTATTTGACCTTTCTGTTTGTTGAGTTTGATCAACGACTACCGCGTTCACGGCCTTAGTTTCCGTCCTTCCGCTTTTGACTATGGTAGGTGACATAGAAGTATGGTCTAGCCCACGCAGCAAGTCGTCCATTGCCGCTAAATCCTCTACGCCTGATGAAATTAAATTCCTTCTAACTTCCACCGGTAACTGGCGTGAAATTGTCTCAAGAATTTCCTCCTGTCTCAATGGGGGTTGAAGATATCTAAGACGGGCTAACTGAGATGTGAAGAATTCAGAATAACTGGTGGGTCCAGTACTACTATATTTCCTTGTGTAGACTTCTGCCCTCACTGCGTGTTGTATCTCTATCGACCAGAATCTTTTAATAAATGCTTCCGAAAACTGTTCGAAGTTATCGAAAGTATATCGGAAAGCTCGAAACCAATTTAACGGTGCATCTGCCAGATGCTTCTCAACAATCCGCAGTTCTCTATCCCTTGCAACATGATGTTCCGCAAAGTGATCTTGTAGATTTCTAATAAATTCTATAGGAGTCAAACCCTCCGTATTTGAAAACTTCTTAATTTTCTCCTCGTAATTTCTCACTATCGTGACATGAGATCTGTCATTAGGCGTTGACATCCTAAAATCTCTGGGATTTATTTCTGACGTAGCCTCATTCGGGATCTCTGATCTAACATGACCCTGTTCTGTCTCATGTGCCTTATTCAACCTCGCTAAATAGTTCCTAGCTGGCGTTGTGGTATCCATCCTGTCCCTTAAATGGTGTACCTTTCCTTCCCCATCGGAATTTATAGGTTTCCCCAACGTTTCCAATTGTGACTTGATTTCCGTTCTTAATTTATTTATGTCTATATGATCCATTAATCTGAACGTTTGAAACTCTTGTCTAATCTCATTTAATTCTGATGTTTTCATTTCACGCTCTGAGTTTAGATCTATCTTAACTTGGTCTACTTTTAAAATTACGCCTTTAATCTGCGTTTCCAAATCCTCCCTAAGAACAGTAACGCTTTCGACCTGCATAGTCTGAACTGAATCGATTCGTTTGTCAGTGTCTATTCTAGCCTGGGAAATATCTTGGTTAAGTCTTAATTCTGTTCTGTTAACCTTTAATTCAAGATCTGACTTAATGCTTTTAATGACATCTGCATTTATTTTCGTGATTTCCCCCCTTAATATGGTCACTTGATCGTTAACAATAGCCTTGAGATCGATCTCAATATCTTTTCTCAAGACCTTGTTGTGATCTTCAACCTTTTCTTTAAGTTGGGCCATATCACCCTCTAATTTGGTTAGAGTTTCTTGCGTTGCACTTGCTTCGTTTGAAAACTGCAATTGCAATGCATCTAAACTAATTTTATTTTCTTTCTGGTTACTATCTAGTTCCGATTTAATATTTCTAACATCCTCCTTTATGGTAGAAATACTAGCTCGTATACCAGTTACAATGCCTTCTGTTAAATCTATTTTAGCCTGAGTGGCATCTATTTTACCTTCAGTTGAATCTATTTTACTTTCTGTTGAATTAATTTTACCCTGCATTGCAGTAATATCAACTTGAGCTGAATCAATTTTACTTTCTGTTGAATTTATTTTACTCTGCATTGCATCTAATTTGCCTTCAGCTGTATCTAATTTGCCTTCAGTGCTTATGGCTTTTACTTCTAATGATGCAACATTAGATCTAACATGGCTAACTTCTACATTAATATTACTGATGTCAAGTTGAACAAGCCTGGCATCGGCTGTCACACTGTCGATGCCTGTTTCTACATCAATTATCTTTTCGTTTATATCTTTAGCGTTAGCTGCAATCTTACGATTACTGTCTTGAAGATATTTGAGAGACAAGTGCATTTGACTCTTGTCCCCCACACATTCCTGAACTAATTCAGTGTTCTTATTGACAATGGAGTTAATATTGTCAAAGCTAGCTTGGGAATTACTCCTTATCTCAGCTAATTCATTAGCGTGACTGCCCATCTTCTCCTGGATTGCCATTAACATATTGGCAATGTCCTCGTTTGACACAGCTGTCATGGTAAATACAATTATAAAAAACACAGGAATGCAATACATAAATAGCAGAATTGACACATTTAGAATGACCCTTTTCACCAATACAAGCATTGAATTTTGTTTTGCTTCTAAACTTATTATATAAATTAAGTCTATAAGAAAATAGGAGGTATGCAACGACGGTGATTTATATTAGAAACGGTTTAAATTAAAATTGAAATGATGAATTATTTATATTATTATTAAAGAAAGTGATTCTATTATTACAGATGATCTACAAATAATCATCGCCGGTAACGAACACAAAATGGCCGACAAGCATGGAGTGAAAAATGGCCCCATGTCGTGTCCCATCTGACCACGCTGATCCATAAAAATTTCCTAGAAATCTCTTTTATGGTCATGTCGTAATCAATCAAATTACTTTTTACTTGGCACGCACAAAACAAATAAATTTAAGCAATGGCGATAATTCTATCTGTATGCCAGGTAGATTGAGTAAACTCATCTTCACGATTTGAAGAAACGTGAATTCCCAACGAATGCGACGTGTATAATCGTAGCAATGCCAAAGAAAATTTTGCTAACGACTACATCGTTCGAAAACTGCTAAACTCAATAATCTCATAAAAATGGATTCTCACACATGGGTTTAGCATTGGAGAAATCGAGAATGCCTATTCGATAACCCCATAGATTGGGTCGCCATATATAGATGTACCCGTAATCCACGTGGTCTTACCTGTTGCAATCCGATGGAAAGGCTGGATCGTAGATTCTAGAAGTTCCCGGCTCAAATGACCTCTGAAAAACCTACCAACTAGGATCAACCAGGGATCAGGATACGTCGATATTAAAGAATGCGGTACGAAGATGCCAGTGGTGTATAAAATTACGATGAAACAAAGCTCAAAAGAACTCGAACAAGAGACTCTAAAATAAAATAAAAATATCTCGGGCGATAAGTTTAAGCAAACTCAAAGAAAACCACCCACTGGTCCTCCTAACGCACTCCCCTTTTCTGATATAAAACACTAGTCGTTCTAAGATTCTTTAAAATTAAATTCAATTTATTGACTGAGTAATGATGAATGTCCGTCAATTCGACACAAAGTTAAAGAAAAGCTTCTTTAAATCAAATGATGAAAAATTGTAGTTTTAAATAAATACCTACAATAAGGTCCCATCTTACTGTTCATATCATCCGCTGAACAAATAACAAGAAAAATACAATATTACATTATATACTGATGTTATACCCTTAAAGATTTATACATATTTTACACTTTATATACAAGTTACATCCTTAAATAGGATTTTGTTCTCAACGCTGCCTATCTTCATTTAATTTTACAAGTATGTTTCATGGTTATCATTTCCTTAATTCGATGTATTCAGCAATCAATTAAGATAATCAAATAGTGTTACATGTTGTGAAAATAGTTCATTAACTATTTATAAGTTTCAAAGAATGCAGTATATTTTTACTAAAATTACTGAAATATCACATGTATTATGTTGCATGAATTAGTTAAAGTTGTTTAAGAAGTAGCTGTGTTACTTGAAAATGGGTGTCATGATATAGACAATTTATCTCCGGCAAATCCTACTAGGCGAGAATAAAACGTAGGGCAACTTGCATAAAACAAGCATGTAAGAAAAACATTCGTGATTCCAAATCACGATAACTACAACATCAAATCCAAAAGGTGATAGCTCAAAAGCTAATTTCACTCTTACTAAAACGCTATAACTACGTTAACGTCTTCTCAAAAGACTACAAGAACAATATCCAGCATTAATATTGACCATCCAATGATGTCAAATATTAGCTGCACTAACACAATAAATCGTATGCACAAAATTGCAATACCTCAATTAAGCTTTCCAAAGCTGTCAAAAAAATTAAACCCAAACGTTATTAAACTTGAAACCTTTCAGAAATTGCTCTAAAAATATCATGCCCCATCATAAACGAATATAGAAATGCCACATATTACTTCCTTTCTTACTTCATTAAACAAGAAGCAACAATTTGTTAGATAAATTGTATTATTCATTTCCACAATAATCGTCTTTAAAGTCTACGACAAATTCTGTTATAATAATGTGAACAGTTAAATTTAATTCACAATTCCAATATATTTATATATATATTTCCATAATGACTTATATGTGATAGAAAAATTGTAAATAGACACTATCAAAATAGTCGTTTCAGTTTCGCCTATCCAATCTCGAAAAATGGCTCAACTACTCAGAAGAAAACACGTGAGACTTACATCATGGAAAGGAGTCTATTATCAAATCAATAGATACACGCAAACCATTAAATCAAACGATGATCTATCCAAGAGTCTTCCCAAAAACGAATTGAAATAATACAAGCAAAAACTGAATGAACAAAAATATTACATTTAAAGAAAAATCTTTAATCAAAAAAATATATATGAAAGTAGGCTGCAAATGCCTTGGCAATCAATTCACAATTATTTTCGCCGAACGATTTCCATAAATCCATAACCATGGAAAATAACGACGAAAATGCACTATCATTTCTAAAAGAAAGAATTTCTACTAGAATGTCATAAGTCCAAACGAATAGTATCACTCAAATATTTTTGGAATAGTTCAAGTGCACGAGTGTGTGGCCATCTTCTTCCTAATTACTATTCTTATACAAAGATATCGTCGTCTTGATCCTAATTATGCTGCAGATATCTTCCCAACAAAATTGAATGCTTGGTTTTATTTCCAAAATTTTAAAATAAAAGCAACAAGTAATGCTCTAAATAGCATCACGTTTACAGTTAACTACACAAAAATTACATTCTCCGACAGAAATGATAAAAAAGAATCAGATCTAGCCTTCGAATGAAATTATACTAATTAATGAAATATTGGTGAAAAGAATCGAACTAAAGGTGACAAGTTCTACTGTCTACAAGAGAAGAAAAGTTTTCCAGCTACCTTGGGCGAAGTTCTGGTTGAAATTGAAGAAAATATAGGAATATACATTCCTGTCAGGAATCGAACCATCGTCCCTGAGAAGTTCATGTCTGGATCTGAAAGTCGCCGAACCAACTTCCTCCTAACCCGAAAACTACTGTCCACGAAACGGAGTTCCTGCATATTGCTTGCACAAGGCTCCCTCGACGTTATCAGTAAAGTAGCTTCCTTTCTATGGAGTTGTTTCTTCATTCTTGGCTACTTTGAGATCACTGGATTAGAACTAACGTTCCCAACGTTTTCTTTCTCTTCATTGTAGAGTTCAAAAGGATGTCATTCCAAATGATCAACTCTGCTACTGCATTACATTCCTGAACGATATATTTAGCACATCATTACTCCAATAGCTTGTTTCTCACAAGAATATCCAGTCATAATGTTCTCGATAATAATGCTTTCTTGCATTTCAAACCAATACGTAGCAGATTTCCTCATCGAAGTCTGTATTAACAAAGTCCATGTGTTGGCTAAGCTCACTCGTTCGAATCGCGCTGCGTGTAGAAAACACTCGTATTACCGCGTGATACACGGAACTTCCTTATACGAACGATAACATGTTCACTGCATAAGCTGCTCTACTCAAGTGTCTCTCGTTTCAAAGCTGCTGATCCAAGACCCAGCTGGGAGTCTACCCAAGATGCATCACACCTGTATCGAGGTGGACAATCGAAACCAATCGATTATCATTTCATATATCCCTCAACTGGTTGCAATGACAAGTCCGTGAGCATGTCCTGTGCACGTGATCAGGAGCGTGGCGGGGTAGTCTAACCATCTCCTTATTGCATAAGCAGCAAACTGTGGCTCAAAGTCTACAGTCAAAATAATGTCAAGCAATAACTTCCAAATACGTCTCGCTGTCATATCAGGGTTCCAATAAATAGCAAAATACTGTCTCAGTACCATCCCGGCATTTGCCCGAAGACAACGTGGGAAACCACGGAAAACCACTGCGAGGATGGCTGACGTGGGAATCGAACCCCCTCTACTCATTTGGACCACCCGAGGCTGAGTAGACCCCGTTCCAGTCCTCATACCACTTTGCAAATTTCGTGGCAGAGCCGGGAATATAGATGGGCAGCAGTCGACTGAAAACAGTCGAATTAGTCGATAGTTAAAACAATCGACTTATTCGACTGCTTTTAAAAAACAGTCGAATGAATTCAACGACTACTCACCGTATCATAAACAAGTCGTTTGCAAACGACTGATCCCAAAACTATCGTTGGAAATCATTCGAATGAAACAAGTCGATGGCAAACGACTACTTCCAAGCGAATGGAATCATTCGAATAAAAGTAGTCGTTGTAAACGACTGATCCCAAAGCAATCGTTGGAAATCATTCGAATGAAACAAGTCGTTGGTAATAGACTACTTCCAAGCGAATGGAATCATTCGAATAAAAGTAGTCGTTGTAAACGACTGATCCCAAAGCAATCGTTGGAAATCATTCGAATGAAACAAGTCGTTGGCAAACGACTAATTCCAAGCGAATGGAATCATTCGAATTTAAGTAGTCGTTCTAATCAAACGACTTCTTCAGGATAACTTCATGCTACAATTCATTGTGCTGTATGTTTATTGTAGAGCTTTAATTATTAAGTTAAGTATACCTGTAGGTGCCTATAGTTTTATACAGTTCGTTGATTCTTTCAATGAAATAGCCTAAATCCAATTGACAATTCAATATTGTCATTCAATATTTAGGCTATGTTTGAACTCCAGATACCGGTTTTGTGGCACATCATCCCAGGCAAGCCGGTAAATACCTTTGCCTCCCAGTCAGATGGACCATTTAGCCGTAATTTTGAATTAGAGTAAGGTTGTAGTATGCGTGGTCAGATTTAGACAATAGCCTACTCCATGAAGGGGTCATGGCTACGCCTTCTATGTTTGTTTAATGAATAGAGTAACTGAAATGAGGGATGTATACTGATTTTAAGATTTGTGGAATGAGTTTATGATTTTTTTAATAGAATTTAATGAAGTCTTCAGTAAAGTTGAAGGAGACATGATCGTGTTTAGACAATAGCCTACTCCATGAAGGGGTCATAACTATGCCTTCTATGTCTGTTTAAGGTGTAGTGTGGCTGAAATGAGGGAGGTTTACTGATTTTGGTGTTTGTGGAGTACCGGTAGTCTTTTCGTTTATAATTTAGGTTTTTGTGAATCTTGTTGCGGAGTTGTTTTATGGATTTTATTGCTCTGCAAATGAAGTGTATTAGGGGTTTCTGGGTTTGGTTTAGCTGTAGTTTACAGGGTTATGGCTGAGAGTTGTTGTAGCAGGCCTAGCAGTGGCGTGCTGTTTGGGAGGGGGGAAGGGGTTAGTGGCAAAGACATGAGGGCAGGGATGGAAGAGTTGTAGCGTTGTCTGTGGTTAAACTGCCGTTGCCTTATGGCTGATTTTATGTACTGACATCCATCATAAGATAGAGTGGTGATGTGAATCTCTACATCTATTGCAGCGGGTACTGTGAGGACAGCTTGACCGTACGCACAAATTGATTCTGGTCGTCAATTGTTTGGAGATGGGCAGCACCGCAGCAGTCGACTGAAAAATGTTAAATCCATCGACTTGTTTGACTGCTTTAAAAAAACAGTCGAATGAATTCAACGACTACTCACCGTAACATAAACAAGTCGTTTGAAAACGACATATCCCAATTGTGTTTTAACTTTTAACATGTAGAACGCGCTCGGATAGTTTTACGTTCTGATCGTCAATTGTTTCAGCACATGGATAGCGCGCACATTAAAAAAAACTTAGTATTTACATTGTTGCCAACATCTCCACTGAAAGTTCGCCCTCGTTACTGTTCTAAAGTGTTCTATTTTCGTGTGTATTTACTATGAAGTGTGATTATTTCAATGTTGGCTATGGAATTGTTCCCGGTAGTTAAGAACTCCCTCTCAGTAATAGTGATTTAATTTACTCTTAGGTTAATTAAGTATTGGTCTATTACTTCACTTATCCACAGTACATACAGGTAATGTGCCCTGTATCAATACCGGTATCGGGGAACATTTACTCACACATTTTGCATTAAATGAAATGTGCAACATTGCAAATAATGACTGCACTCTACACGACGTAAACCACCATTTCGAAGCACAGTAAAAATAAATAAATAACTTTGACCATTTGCATGTTGCCGAGCGTCGAGTAGTCCAAACTAACGTCTGAAAAAATAGGTGGGTTAAGGAGAAGTTTGATTTTCATCTGTTGGTACGACTCAACTCAGCCGGTAATGGCTTGCAGTGCTTTGAACGCTGCCTAGAAGCGACTACTTTCAGTCGAATACATGAAACAACACGCTTAGGAGCTATGCGAATTCAGGTAACCATTCGACTGAAAATAGTCGCCTATCTAGTCGATAGTTTCTTCCAATGAATGACTAGTCAGTCGATGGTTAAAAGTAGTCGATAGTCCCATCTCTAGCCGGGAATCGAACCCGCCTCCGGGGCGGCAGCTAACCATGTTGACCGCTACGCTACGGAGGCGACGTTTCGTGTAACACTACTTTTAATAAACGAGCCAGCCAGGCCGACCACCTGCACGAGCAGGCCAAGTTACGCTAGTACCATCTAGCGGCGGAAATGGAGTACAACCAGCATTCTAATGTAACACGAGCGGCGCATTTTAAATACTGATCGACTTTATTCCGTTCAAATGAACTTCTATATCACTATTTAGAATTGGGTTACCAGTGACCCCAAAATATGGTCCATGTCCTGAAAGTATCATACTGTGGTTCTAGAGTTAAGAGACTGTCCACTAAGATTTCCATATTAAACAAATTCAACATAATCCTCATGCAAAGGTAACTAAACACACAATAACACCTGCAATGACAAAATATTCATATTCTCATTTTGTGTGACTAGTGCTGCTGCGCTGTGGTGGAATGAAGAATTGCTGTGATGTCTTGGCTGCTGTACCAAACGTCGCAACAGCACAACGGAATAGTTGGGCACGCATGCGAAAAATGCAGAGTTCATATTATGTACTGGTAGCTTGCCACGGTGGGTGAGTGGATAGCGTGTCGGTCTACTAACCCCAAGATTGCAGGTTCGCTCCTGGTCGTGGTAAGTGATTTTTGAAAGGCGGCAAAAATACGACACGCATGTCATACGATGTTGGCATGTCAAAGAACCCTTTGAATTCAGTAGGACGTGTTCATAATGGAAAAATTAATCTCGGGAGTTTCCGCCAACACAAAGTTCCTCATTTCTCTACTAGAAAGCGCTATAGTGTCCAAGGAGCTTAGATATCTAACCTCCTTGACTTTCATAGTGATTCATGGAACAACGAAATTCGACATGCAAGCTACCCTCTGGGTGTCAAATTACAAAGCTTGCACCCGGCACCCGAGGCCATGCGATATTATTATTATTATTATTATTATTATTATTATTATTATTATTATTATGTACTGGTAATAGACGTAGTAATTCTCGCTGACCTGCGATCTGCACAGCAGAGTGGAAGGCACCTTGTGAGGGGAGTTGAAACATTTCCTAACGTCTGTTCTCATGCGCTGTATTTGATTGTAGGTAATTTATACAGTATATTAACAAGAAGTTCCGTGACGAACTAAAAGCGCCAACTTTTCTTAAAATTAAGATTCATGCCAATGATCAATCTACAGTATATGAACCTATCTAGGATAATGACGAAATTAAGTTGGTAATATCGAAATGTCTAATTAGTTCGAAATATATATAGTATAATGTAGCCTAATAGAGCACTACATTTGGCAGCCCTCTTAAGGTTCAGAATTCAAAATTTGGTTGAAGTCCAATGGGCGTTACATGCAGTTAGACATTGGATCAATCAGCACGTGTAAAAGCATGTTGGCAACAGTGTCATTCGTGTGCTGGTCAGAAATAATCTGAAATATTATGATATCTCGTTGTGCCAATTTTGGATGAAATCCATTTGTTAGTATAGAAGTTACATGTATTTTAAAATTGGACCTATCAGCAGGCATAGAATCATGTTGGCAGCACTGACTTATATAAATTACTCCAAATTAATCTAGAATGTCAGGTGCTATACGGGTGCAATGTATAGAGCTGTTGGCTTGCATACTTTCTGATATATTGATATATGGGTAAACAAATATAGACAGAATTTATTAACAGTTTGCAGCCCTGATTGCTCTTAAGAATATTTATAGTCATATCTGTTATGTTACACATAGCACATACGAAATTTGGTTGAAATCCAACTGAATGTATAGATGTTACATGTATTTAAAAATTGGTCCTATCAGCAGACTTAGAATCATGTTGGTAGAAGTGACGTATATAAGTTACTCCTAATTAATCTAAAATGTCAGGTACTATACGAGTGCATAGTTTAAAGCAGTCGGCTTGCATACTTTCTGATATATTGGTATTTGGATAAGAAAATAGGAAGATCAATTATTAACAGTTGGCAGCCCTGGTGGATCTTAAGAATAGTCTCAGTCATATCTGTTTATGTACATATATTGCATACAAACTTTGGTTGGAATCCAAATAATATAGAAGAAGTTATATGGATTTAAAATTTGGACCTATCAGAAGGCTTAAAATTATTTTGGCAACACTGTCATGTATGGCCTCCTGGAAATTAAACGGCAATAGTATTATCTATATGTGGCCAATTTTGGAATAGCTTCCATGCATACCTTTCAACATATCCAACATGGAGCTCAAATTTCTGGTGCGTTTTTTCAGCAGTTGGTAGCACTGATATCATTTTCAAATATGGGCTTGAGTTATTCCGGTATACATCTTTGCCCATACTAAATTTGGTTTCGAATGCTGCAGCCGTTTAGGAGTTGATAGGGGGGACACACACACAGCCAGACAGACCGACAGACAGAAGGACAGACAGACAAACAGACAGAAGGACAGACAGATAGACAGACAAATAATTTCCCGGATCGATCTCATAATTCTATTTTTTTTTTCATTTTTGCAAAATGTGAAAATTAGGCAGAAAAGAAGTTCCGTGACTAACTAAAGAGCCTACTTTTCTTAAAATGTATGATTCATGCCAATGATTAATCTATATGGATCTGTCAAGAATAATGACGAAATTAAGTTGGTAATAACGAAATTTCAATTTAGTTCGAAATACTATATACCTGGCACAATGTAGCCCAATAGAGCACTACAGTTGGGAGCCCTGGTGACTGAATATATTCTTAGTTCCATCTCTTAAGGTACAGAATACAAAATTTGGTTGAAGACCAATGGATAGCATGGACGTAACATGCAGTTAAACATTGGATCTAACAGTGCGCGTAAAATCATTTTGGCAACAATGACATACATGCATTGGTCAGAAATAATCTGAAATAATATGATCTATTGCTGTGTCATTTTTCATGAAATCCATTAGTTAGTATAGAAGTTACATGTATTTTAAAATTGGACCTATCAGCAGTCTTAGAATCATTTTGGCAGCACTGGCGTAGGCCTATATTAGTTACTCCGAATTAATCTAGAATGCCAGGTACTATACGTGTGCAATGTTCAGAGCTATTGGCTCGCATACTTTCTGATATATTGATATTAGGGTAACAAAAATAGAGACAGTATTTAATAGCAGTTGGCAGCCCTGGTTACTCTTAAGAATCACTATAGTCATATCTGTTATGGTACACATAGCACACATGAAATTTGGTTGAAATCCAAATGATAGTAGAGAAGTTACATGTATTTAAATTTGGACCTCTCAGCAGGCTTAGAATCATGTTGGTAGCACTGACGTATATAAGTTACTCTAATATAGAATGTCAGGTACTATACGTGTGCATAATTTAAAGCTGTCGGCTTGCATACTTTCTGATATATGGGTATTTGGATAAAAAAATTGAGAGCATTTATTAACAGTTGGGAGCCCTGGTGGCTTTTAAGAATACGCTCAGTCATATCTGTTTATGTACACATAGCACTTACGAAATTTGGTTGAAATCCAATTGGTAGTGTAGAAGTTATATGAATTTAAAATGTGGGCCTATTAGCAGGCTTATAATCATTTTGGCAACACTGCCATGTATGGCCTCCTGGAAATTAAACTGTATTATTATTATTATCATCTATACGTGTGCCAATTTTGAAATAGCTCCCATTTATACCTTCCAAGATATCCAAAATGGAGCTCAAATTTCAATTGCAATTTTTCAGCAGTTGGTAACCCTGACATCATTTTCAAATATGGCAGTGAGATATTCAGGTATAGATCTTTACCCCTACCATATTTTGTTTCGATTGCTGCAGCCTTTTAGGAGTTTATGGGGGGGGGGGGCACATACACAGCCAGACAGACAGACAGACAGAAGGACAAACAGACAGACACACTCACATTTGCCCGATCTTATAAGTCTACTTTTTCCTCATTTTTGCAAAATGTGAAAAGTAGGCAAAAAATTACGTTCACAAAGACCTTTCTTAGGTCTAAATTCTCTCTCCTTCGCGATGGTATGAAGAGGGGGCTGCAAAAACCCACGGGCCTAGGAACGCATAAAATCTAAATCCGGCCCTGTCTTCAAGAGAACATTGAAAGAAAAGAAGCGCGCCTACTTAGAAGCGGAAGGCAGGAAGAAGGCAAAGGAAGCCAAGAAAAACCCTTTCATAGCCCTACGTCCAAAGAAACATTCACAGACTCACCACATAGACATGGAAAATTGGGAATCACACTTCAGCAAGATTCTCAATATCGAGGGTCTAGCGCATTCCAGAAAAGATCCACATATCATCTCTCCACAAAAAATACCAATAGACTGTGTACCCCTGACCATTGAGGAAACTAGAATCGCCATAGACAGCACCAAAAATAAGAAAGCCGCAGGACCTGACGGGATCTATAACGAATATGTAAAAGACACTGCTCACCTGCTAGCCCCAATATGGACAAAGCTATATAACAAATGTATAGAAACAGCTTCCATACCTGACCAGTGGAGAAAGCCAATGGTAAAAGTTTTATATAAAGGGATAGGAGATCCAAGAGATCCCAATAATTACACAGGCATAGCGCTGGAAAACTGCCCCTTCAAAAATCTTCACCAAAGTTATAACAGGAAAAATAAATGAGGAAATAAACGAGCTTCTGCCAGAGAACCAGTTTGGGTTTAGAAAGGGACGATCTATCCTAAACGCTATTGAACTCCTGCTAAACCAAATATGGGATGCTTTAGAGGACAACGGAAAATATTACACCATTTTCATAGATTTCACAAAGGCTTTCGACCTGATAAATAGAAAGCTAGTGATAAAAAAAGCTAAAGGAGATGCTAGGCATGAACGATATAAATGGGCCAATCTCATCACATCATTACTGCAATGGAACGAAGTACGAATTTCGGACAATCTCACTCTATCAGAACCGATAGCCCAATTAAACGGGGTCCTACAGGGAGACCCGCTGAGTCCCTTGCTGTTTATAATATCAACCACAGATATCCTAAAAATAGCCCGAAAAGAGGGTGTATTCTCTTGCGCATATGCTGATGACATTGTAATTGACTCCAGAGATTTAACAAAACTCCAGGAAACTGTAAATGACGTGCAAAGCTGGTGCTCCGAGCACAAGATGGACATCAACATCTCAAAAACAGACGCCATGATCTTCCGGAAAGGTGGGAGAGTACCCGCCTCAGCAGAGATTTTCATTCGGGATAAAAAATTAAAGATAGTTCCCGGCTGTAAATATTTAGGCATCACACTGCAATGGAGCGCAAATTGTTTCACAAAACATGTCACAGATACGGTAACCCAAGCAATGATGACAATGCAAGAAATAAAAGACATCAGATCACTCAGCCTGGACTCTGGAGACAGCAATGTTGCTATTCAGAGTAAACATTCTTCCAATAATGACCCATGGCATTGAACTCATCTGGACAAATTCAGCAACGAGGAACCTAACCACCTTGGAAACGTTGAAAGCGAACTACATAAAGAAGGTGATAGAAGTATCAAAAACGACACGAGCTAGACTTGTATATCTCCTGGCAAAGGAATATTTCCTCGTAGATGACCTCAGGACCAGCATACCCCTACCGAGCACAGGTGCATCCGAGAAACTGCTGGCAACTTTAACGGAGAAGAGAGAGGAAGTACAACCAGACTTCTTTGGCACAGGGGCCATGATAGACCGCTCGTGGGCAAAAGCTAATTTTGAACTAAGACATGTCATTACAAGATTGGCAGTTCACGGTTTACACCACCTACTCTGAAAATCAAAACACTTCCATGACACAAGTATAGACTGTGAGTGTGGAAAAATGTGTGAACGGTACCACATAGAATTCTGTACAAGAAGAACACTGTCTATAAGTGAATATGCAAATATGTAACCCATCAATATAACCTGTATTTTCAGTTATGGCTATTTGGCTGCGCTAAATATATTATATACCACTTTTCCCCTCGTGTTCAGATCAATCACAACTCTCGCTGTCGAAGCCATAATGACTGCTCCTGAACTGTGTCAGTAATGTAAGTTGTGAAGTGGTGAGTTAAAAGCTGATTGACAAGGGCTGAGACAATGACAGGCATTTGTTGATTGACGGCTCATTGCGAAAGGGATGGGGAACAGGTAACAGGCAATTAGCCAAAAACTCTGACATGTAAGTTGGAGAACAGAAGAGGATGATGATGATCATAATTGTTGTTTTAAGGGGCCTAACATATAGGTTATCGGCCCCTAATGGTTGGGGTGATAGTGAAAGATGAGATGAGAATGAAATATATAACTAATACTGACAACAAACTTTCATACTAGAAGAAGAAATGGTAAACAAAGGAAAAGGCAAATAAGGACAGGAAGAAAAGAAATGCCCTCAACCCTCGAAGAATGGGGATTGAGGGACTTGGAATGAAGGAGAGCCATGAAAGGCAGATAGGAATGGGGAAAGTGGAAAGGGCCCGCCCCAAAGTCAGTGGAAAAAGGGGGGAAAATACGGACCCAGCTCAGGAATCCCTCAAGATCGCCAACTCCCAAACTCAACAGCCGTGAGCCCTTGAGGGTGTAGGGCTATCCAGGATGCACCAGAAGTGGTGGGGCTACATACACCCTGTCTCCTTGAAGGCCTTGAGCAGAAGACAGGAGATAACATGAAAAGAAAAAGAAGGCTGATCCCTCGCAGAAGGAGGGTATCAGGAAAGATGAGACAAGGGCCAATTGAAGGGGTTGTCAAAATTTAAGTTATTTTTTTACGTTTAAATGAAAGACAATGCCTTTCTCAATATATTTGTTAAGTTATAAAAGTAAATTCAGCGTTTTGGCAGAGATATAGCGTATTACGTGAGACCATGCGCCTATCTGTCAATAGAGTGTTTAATTTTCAAAGCTGTTTACACCACTGCTGCAGTGGTACGCGGTGATGTTCAATCAACAAATCAACCCCTGGCACTATACAGCCCATGACGGGCTAAGGCCGACGCGGTGATGTTACGAAAAATAATATAAAACAAGTAGTTCTGTGAAGAACTATACAGCCTATTTTCATATAACCTATTTATATTAACTGCCACTATCAACATACAAAATTTCAGTTTGATTGCTGTAATAGATTCGTAGATATTGAGTACTGACTAAATATTTCGGATGGTCGCCATATTGGATTTTATATATGTAGGTCCTAGAGTTATGTAATGTTACATGAAGATTATTGTGTACGTGTAGCATTCAAACTTCAATCGCATGATTAGGACACAAGAAGTAACAAGGAGATTTTAAAATTTCGCACAGCTGCCATCTTGTGGTTATGGAAACAATTGAAATAAATTAGATGCCAGTGGATTAACATTCGTAAAAGGATTTACTGTGCCAAGTTTCACTGCACTCGGATGGTTAAATTGCGAGAAACGTCCATGTGAATATTTATACTTCGCGTCGCCGCCATGTTGGATTTGTGATCGCCAGGTTATTTAAAGTCCTATAGGTGAACAAACACTATTTACAATGCATCTTTTGGTCTGCTACGTAGGAGTGGTGGGGTTACAGTAACTGTATCTCCCAACCATTAGGTGCTACGCGAGAGATTCTCATCTCTTAAAGTGGTACACACACAAAAAAAAGTTTGGGAAACACTGCCCAAGAGGATGAACCTCATTTATGAAATTATCATGAACAAGAAGTTCCGTGACAAACTAAAGAGCCTACTTGTCTTAAAATTTAAGATTCATGCCAATGATTAATCTATATGGAACTATCTAGAAAAATGACGAAATTAAGTTGGTAATATCGAAATTTCTAATTAGTTCGAAATACTGTATACCTGGCATAATGTAGCCTAATAGAGCACTACAGTTGGCAGCCCTGGTGACTGAATATACTCTTAGTTCCATCTCTTAAGGTACAGAATACAAAATTTGGTTGAAGTCCAATGGATAGCATGGACGTTACATGCAGTTAAACATTGGACCTAACAGCGCGCGTAAAATCATTTTGGCAACAATGTCATACATGTATTGGTCAGAAATAATCTGAAATAATATGATCTATTGTTGTGCCAATTTTGAATGAATTCTATTAGTTAGTATAGAAGTTACATGTATTTTAAAATTGGACCTATCAGCAGGCTTAGAATCATGTTGGCAGCACTGACTTATATAAGTTACTACAAATTCATCCAGAATGCCAGGTAATATACGTGTGCAAAGTTTAGAGCTATTGGCTTGTATACTTTCTGATACATTGATATTAGGGTAACAAAAATAGAGACAGCACATATTAACAGTTGGCAGCCCTGGTCGCTCTTAAGAATACGCATAGTCATATCTGTTATGGTACACATAGCACATACGAAATTTGGTTGGAATCCAAATGATAGTATGGAGGTTACATGTATTTAAACTTGGACCTCTCAGTAGGCTTAGAATCATGTTGGTAGCACTGACGTATATAAGTTACCACAAATTAATATGGAATGTCAGGTACTATACGTGTGCATAGTTTAAAGCTGTCGGCTTGCATACTTGCTGATATATTGGTAATTGGATAAAATAAATTAAGAGCATTAATTAACATTTGGCAGCCCTGGTGGCTGTTAAGAATACTCTCAGTCGTATCTGGTTATGTACACATACAACATACGAAATTTGGTTGAATTCCTATTGATAGTGTAGAAGTTATATGCATTCAAAAGTTGGACCTATCAGCAAACTTATAATCATTTTGGCAACACTGCCATGTATGGTCTCCTGGAAATTAAACTGCCATATTATTATCGATACGAGTGCCAATTTTGAAATAGCTCCCATTTATACCTTCCAAGATATTCAACATGGAGCTCAAATTTCAATTGCGATTTTTCAGCAGTTGGTATCACTGCCATCATTTTCAAATATGGCCGTGAGATATTCAGGTATAGATCTTTACTCCTACCAAATTTTGTTTCGATTGCTCCTGCCGTTGAGGAGTTGATAGGGGCGGGGGGGACACACACACACAGCCTGACAGACAGATAGACAGACAGACAGACAACACATTTGCCCGATCTCATAAGTCTACTTTTTCCTCATTTTTACAAAATGTGAAAAGTAGGCTAAAAATAATTGTGATATACTTGAAAAAATAAACAAAAAACTGTTCATTTTTTGAAAGACATTTTTTTAAATATACTAATGTAACATTCATGGTGGTTCATCCTCGCTATTTATGGCTTTACTTTACATGAAAAAAAAAAACATTCCATTCAGACTGGTATTTCTTGTTAAATCGTGTTTTTTTGTGATTCACGAAGTTTAAAATATCAAAAATATTATCCTTTCAGTATATCACGAAATACTTTATATACTGCTCCTCTCTCTAAATTAGATGAAAGCTCTATGTATTTACTATACATATGTCAGTGTTCATAACTGTGTGTTACATATTAGTGAAGCTAGGATATGATTCGTAACTGAACACTGACGGTGTATGAGCCCCCTTAAGGCGGGAAAGGAAAAGACTCCCTAGACCTCAGACACCCTAATACCGTCGGGGTCGGAAGAACACAAGTGTTGACCAAGAGAGGTCAACAGGAAAGAAGACGGAGAGGAGCCCGGCACAAGTAAATGGAAGCAATGCCGGACTCAGCTGGGGGTCTCGTGGTCACCAACCCACGTCCCACTAGATGTGAGCCCCTGGGGAGAAAAAAGAAGGAAGACCTATTTACACATTCCCTTTTAGCTGCAGAATCAACTGTTACAGTACACAAGGTAGACTTTCACAGGGCGCCAGAAGTTTCCAAAACACTGCATTTCGGAACTTGGAAATTTTCGGCTAGAATAAGAATTTTGATTTCCGTTGTCCACGTAAGACAGCTTCCGTTTAATGAAGCGTTCGTTGAAGGCAGGATTAGACCACAACAAATATTGACGAGTTGCATTATCTCAACTAATATTGCAACTAAATAAGGGTATATAGTATAAAAATTTTCACCCATACTTTCTGACATAGATTTTATAGCCTAAGTGTAGTGGATCTGAAGATGATCGCTTTACGATTGAAACTTGTCATCCAAGTGTATTTATTAATCTCATGCAATTATTTTCAGGATTAGGGAATAACCCATCTCATTTGAGTACAATAGTGTTGACCGACTGAAAAGCACCAAACATTTGTTTAATAAGGCAACACTGAAAAATGTCTTCAAACACCATAATGTATTTTATGTTCGACGCTCACTATTATGTGTCAGAAAACTGTATCATAATGATGGTCATTACAACACTGTTTTTCATTATGATACAGTTTCTCGAGCCAATCAGAGCTCGTTCATTGACCAATTAGGTAACGATACCTTCGCGCATGCGCTCAAAATCCAACATGTCGGACATAAACACAACATCGAACTATAATAAATTACCGACATGGAATACGCACCGTCCATATGTTCGCGTAAATAAACTGGCGAATATGAGACAAGAAATAGCACTGTACCTTAATATCACCAACACTAATTTCTACACAGCGCATTGTCTTGAAACGACTCCGGTGACAATATTACTGAGGGGCGGCAGATGAAAACATATGGCCTGCATATGGCATTGCAAGCACACAGAGCGCATGCGTTCGCCGTTCCGAGATCTTGAAAGACAGAGATATCATACTTAGCGCTCGCTCTCCAATCACAAAATTCAAGTGGCTAACATTCAACAGATATTTATGAATATTTATTTTAAAACATATAATAAAGTTATAACTATCGTCGAAAATAAACAGTCGTATGCAACTCGCCTATAATGGTAATTAAGACACTCGTATGGAAATTATAAAACTCACATACGCTCGTTTTATAAAAATACTCGTGTCTTAATTATTGCCATTATAGGCTCGTTGCATAATGTACTATATTATTATTATTATTATTATTATTATTATTATAACTATGATCTCGAATGATATATATCGTATCAACCGCCTAAGTATCAGAGAGCGCCACGAGTCATTACTTCGCCACCTCAAAGAGAAGTAAATTGATAAGGAAAACAAGTAGTTCCGTGAAGAACTAAAGCCATGGTCGCCATGTTGGATTTTTGTAGGTCACAGGGTTAAGTACTGTTACATGAAGATTATTGTGTACGTGTAGTGTGCAAACTTCAATCGCTTGATTAGGACAAAAGAAGTAAAAAAGAGATTTTAACATTTCGCACAGTTGCCATTTTGTGGTTATGGAAACAATTGAAATAAATTAGATGCCAGTGGATTAACATTTGAATAAGGATTTACTGTACCAAGTGTCACTGCACTCGGATGGATAAATTGCGAGAAACGACCCTGTTATAAATCGCGTCGCCGCCATGTTGGATTTGTGATTACCAGGTTATTGAAAGACCTATAGGTGAACTTATGTTCATAGCCCCTATGAACATTAACAAATTCAGTTTGACTGCTGTAATAGATTCGTAGATATTGAGATCCATCTAAATATTTGGAATGGTCGGCATGTTGGATTGTTATATATATAGGCCATAGAGCCATGAACCATTAAAGGAAAATTATTGCGTAGGTTCATTATTCAAACTGTCACTTCGATTGCATGATTACGACACAAGAAATGAAAACTTAATTTTTAAATTCGCACAGCCGCCATCTTGACGTTATGTAAACAATTGAACTAAATTAGATACCAGTGCATTACAATGTGTATAAACATATCCTGTACCAAGTATCATTGCGTTTTGATCATTACATCGCGAGAAAGGTCTATTTAAAATTTTCAAATTCGCTTGGCCGCCATATTCGTTTTGTAGTTAACCGGTTGTTGAAAGTCTTATAGATGAACTTACAGTAGTGCGCTTTATCTCCGTACAAAAATTTCTGGGTGATACCACTAACAGTTCCAGAGATATAGAATGCCGGTGAAATATTTCGCACAGCCGCCATCTTGAGGTTATGTAAACAATTGAACGAATTTAGATATTGGTGCATTACAATGTGTATAAGTATATACTGTACCAAGTTTTATTGTGTTTGGTTGATTAAATCGCTAGAAACGTCTATTTAAAAGGCACAAATTCGCTTGGCTGCCATGTTGGTTTTGTGGTTACCAGGATTTCGAAAGTCATATAGGTGATCTTCTACTGGTTCCCTTTATCACCGTACAAAATTTCGGGGTGATATCGGTAATAGTTTCGGAGATATTGAATGCTGGTGAAATATTTCGCACAGCCGCCATGTTGGAATGGTGAGTTGTAAAATAAAATTGAATGGCACAGTCGGGGTCGGCCTATATGGTGCTATGCCTTTACCGAGTTTCATTGAAATCACTCCATCCGTTTAGAAGTTATTAGGAGGGGACCCACACACACAGACACACATCATACACACTTCACACAGACACACATACGCACACACACACACACGGACAAAAGGTGATCTCTTAATGCTATTTTTTCTTAAAATAAAAATAGGCTAATTAAAATAATAAATTAAAAATAATAAAAACAGTAACATGTCTTTTGCATGCACTCGGGTATTGAAGTGCAATCTCCTATCTTGTAAATAATGAATGTGACTCTCAGATAATCTGTAATGGATTTGCCGACACAATCGTGAGACATATCACATGTCATAATTATTTAATGAATGTATTATTATTATTATTATTATCATCTTATTATTATTATTATTTCTTCTATTCGGCCAACTAGGGACCACGTCAGTTCAACTGTCTCTTCTTCCGAGCTCTAGCCCAGTGTTCCCTCATTCGTCTCCGGTGTTTTTCTTTTTTCTCTTCAGAACACGCCTTCCCTGTCTTCAGCTTCGGCTTTTCCTGGAAACCTTTGTGCGTACGTAGTTTTTCTGAAGTGGAACACGCTCCTGGATATCTTTAGGGGATATTTACCCGTAGATTTTTCTCAACTTCCGGGAACCATGCCCCTTTGGTTTTCTTATCTAGAAGGCACGTCAATATTCGTTTTGATATCCTGCCTGGGCTCATTCGTGTCACGTGGCTATAAAAGGCAATCCTTCTTTTTCGAATCGTGTCACTGATCTTCTCCACGTGCATGTATAATTCGTGGTTGTGACGCCTTCTGTACTGGCTGTTTTCTTTGATGGGACCCAGGATTTTCCTCAAAATCTTCCTTTCTTTAGCCTCTAGTTTTTCCATTAGACCTTTCTTGTTCATTATTAGTGTCTCTGCCGCATACAGAGCCTCTGGTCGAATAACAGTACAGTAAGGTCTAATTTTGGCGTTTAAGGATATCGATCTCTTATTGTAGATGTCTTTAGTCAGGTTGTATGCCATTTACATTTCATTAATGCGTGACACGAAGGCTTCTTTCTCTGATAGGTTAGGCTCTATCCATTCACGAGGTATTTAAACTTTTCTGCCTTCTGAACTTTTCCTAGTCCGACCTCCAGTTCCCTGGGCGCTGATTTTATGTTTGTCATGAATTGTGTCTTCTCAAAGGAGATTTGAAGCCCAGCCTTTTGTGCTTGATTGTTCAGTTGGTTAAGTTGCTCTTCTGCCGTATCAATGGCATCTGAAAAGATCACTATATCATCTGCAAAAGCTAGACAGTCGATTGTAAGATTCATATACTTGTACCCTAGCCTTACGCCATTTTCTACCCTTGAATTTTTCATTTCCTTTCGCCATTCTCGGATGTCCTTTTTCTAAAACACAGTTCCAGGGAAGAGGTGATAGACCGTCTCCTTGCCTCACTCCTGTCCTGATTTCAAAGGCATCAGACATCGCTCCTCTGAACTTCACTTTGGAGGTGGTGTTGGTCAGGGTTTGCTGGATAATTGATTGTGTCTTGTTATCTAAGCCAAACTCTTCAAGGATTTGCAATAGGGTGGTTCGATCAATTGAGTCGTACGCTTTCCTAAAATCAACAAAAGTCATCATGAATTCCCTGTTCCTGAGTTTCAGACGTGAAAGGATGCACTTCAGGTTAATAATCTGCTCAGCATATGATCGCCCCTTTCTGAAACCCCCTTGGTATTCCCACAGTTGTGGATCGATTTGTTGTTCCGCCCTATTCTGCAGAGCTTTTGAGAGGATCTTGTAAGTTATTGATAGAAGATAGATGCCACAGTAATTGTTCACATCGGTTTTCTCCCCTTTCTTATGTAGTGGATGAATTACGGCAGAGGACCATCCACTTGGGAGTTTTTCGCTCTCCCAGATCTCTTGAATAATTGCAAAAACCTTGTCGATTGCCTTTTCCCCTCCATGTTTCCACAGTTCAGCAATTATCAAATTTTCACCCGGTGCCTTGTTGTCCTCCAGCTCTTTATGAAGTTGACCCTGTTCTCTTAA
Source organism: Meconema thalassinum (assembly GCA_946902985.2). Taxonomy (NCBI): domain Eukaryota; kingdom Metazoa; phylum Arthropoda; class Insecta; order Orthoptera; family Tettigoniidae; genus Meconema; species Meconema thalassinum. The sequence goes on along the minus strand of OX336393.1, from coordinate 436,066,332 downwards.
TTTTTGTGGTAATTCCATTTCTGCCACGCAACCTGTCTTAGCTGAACTGCTGTATCACATTCATGATCCCACCAACGAATGTGAGTGGGACAGTCTCCTTTCCTCTTCTGACCATAGCCTCTTGTAATTGTTCCCAATTCTCTGGAATTAAAGTTTCCAACTTGAGGGTGAATTCTTGGTTGCTCCTTAGCTTGTCTCTGTCAAACTGAACAGTTTTTCTTGGAGTAAACTTTTTGTTATTTCTAGGAATTAGTCTAACTTTGATCTGCGAAAGGTAGTGATCCCAGTCTAAGTTGCCAATTCTCAGAACCTTTACGTTCTGGATCTCTCGTTGCGCTTTCTGTGCAATGGCGACGTGATCAATTTGGAATTCACAGAGGTTGGGGTTTGGAGAAATACAAGTCTTCTGTTTTCTGGGTAGGTGTTTGAACGTCGTTGACTTTAGGACCAGATTGAATGCCTTGCATAACTCCACAAGCCTCTCTCCATTACGATTAGTTCTCCTGTGAGCTGGGTAGTTTCCAATAATCTTCCGATATTTTCGTTCTTTGCCAAGCTGGGCATTGAAATCCCCTAGCAGAATGATGGTATGTTTGTCAGGTACTGAGACAGTATTTTGCTATTTATTTGAACCCTGATATGACAGCGAGACGTATTTGGAAGTTATCGCTTGACATTATTTTGACTGTAGACTTTGAGCCACAGTTTGCTTCATATGCACTAAGGAGATGGTTAGACTACCCCGCCACGTCCTTGATCACGTGCACAGGACATGCTCACAGACTTGCCATTGCAACTAGTTGAAGGATATATGAAATGATAATCGATTGGATTCGATTGTCCACCTCGATACAGGTGTGATGCATCTTGGGTAGACTCCCAGCTGGGTCTTGGATCAGCAGCTTTGAGACGAGAGACACTTGAGTAGAGCAGCTTATGCAGTGAACATGTTATCGTTCGTATAAGAAAGTTCCGTGTATCACGCGATAATACGAGTGTTTTCTACACGCAGCGCGATTCGAACGAGTGAGCTTAGCCAACACATGGACTTTGTTAATACTGACTTCGATGAGGAAATCTGCTACTTATTGGTTTGAAATGCAAGAAAGCATTATTATCAAGAACATTATGACTGGATTTTCTTGTGAGAAACAAGCTATTGGAGTAATGATGTGCTAAATATATCGTTCAGGAATGTAATGCAGTAGCAGAGTTGATCATTTGGAATGACATCCTTTTGAACTCTGCAATGAAGAGAAAGAAACGTTGGGAACATTAGTTCTGATCCAGTAACTTTAAAGTAGCCAAGAATGAAGAAACAACTCCATAGAAAGGAAGCTACTTTACTGATAACGTCGAGGGAGCCTTGTGCAAGCAATATGCAGGAACTCCGTTTCGTGGACAGTAGTTTTCGGGTTAGGAGGAAGTTGGTTCGGCGACTTGCAGATCCAGACATGAACTTCTCAGGGATGATGGTTCGATTCCTGACAGGAATGTATATTCCTATATTTTCTTCAATTTCAACCAGAACTTCGCCCAAGGTAGCTGGAAAACTTTTCTTCTCTTGTAGACAGTAGAACTTGTCACCTTTAGTTCGATTCTTTTCACCAATATTTTATTAATTAGCATGAATTTCATTCAAAGGCTAGATCTGGTTCTTCTTTATCATTTCTGTCGGAGAATGTAATTTTTTGTGTAGTTAACAGTAAACGTGATGCTATTTAGAGCATTACTTTGTTGCTTTTATTTTTAAAATTTTGGAAATAAAACCAAGCATTCAATTTTGTTGGGAAGATATATGCAGCATAATTAGGACCAAGACGACGATATCTTTGTATATGAATAGCAATTAGGAAGAAGATGGCCACACACTCGTGCACTTGAACTATTCCAAAAATATTTCAGTAATACTATTCGTTTGGACTTATGACATTCTAGTAGAAATTCTTTCTTTTAGAAATGATAGTGCATTTTCGTCGTTATTTTCCATGATTATGGATTTATGGAAATCGTCCGGCGAAAACAATTGTGAATTGATTGCCAAGGCATTTGCAGCCTACTTTCATATATTTTTTGATTAAAGATTTTTCTTTAAATGTAATATTTTTGTTCATTCAGTTTTTGCTTGTATTATTTCAATTCGTTTTTGGGAAGACTCTTGGATAGATCATCGTTTGATTTAATGGTTTGCGTGTATCTATTGATATGATAATAGACTCCTTTCCATGATGTAAGTCTCACGTGTTTTCTTCTGAGTAGTTGAGCCATTTTTCGAGTTTGGATAGGCGAAACTGAAACGACTATTTTGATAGTGTCTATTTACAATTTTTCTATCACATATAAGTCATTATGGAAATATATATATATATAAATATATTGGAATTGTGAATCAAATTTAACTATTCACATTGTTATAACAGAATTTGTCGTAGACTTTATAGACGACTATTGTGGAAATGAATAATACAATTTATCTAACAAATTGTTGCTGCTTGTTTAATGAAGTTAGAAAGGAAGTAATATGTGGCATTTCTATATTCGTTTATGATGGAGCATGATATTTTCAGAGCAATTTCTGAAAGGTTTCAAGTTTAATAACGTTTGGGTTTAATTCTTGACAGCTTTGGAGAGCTGAATTGAGGTATTGCAATTTTGTGCATACGATTTATTGTGTTAGTGCAGCAAATATTTGACATCATTGGATGGTCAATATTAATGCTGGATATTGTTCTTGTAGTCTTTTGAGAAGACGTTAACGTAGTTATTGCGTTTTAGTAAGAGTGAAATTAGCTTTTGAGCTATCACCTTTTTTGGATTTGATGTTGTAGTTATCGTGATTTGGTATCACGAATGTTTTTCTTATATGCTTGTTTTATGCAAGTTGCCCTACGTTTTATTCTCGCCTAGTAGGATTTGCCGGAGATAAATTGTCTATATCATGACACCCATATTCAAGTAACACAGCTACTTCTTAAACAACTTTAACTGATTCATGCAACATAATACATGTGATATTTCAGTAATTTTAGTAAAAATATACTGCATTCTTTGAAACTTATAAATAGTTAATAAACTATTTTCACAACTTGTAACACTATTCGATTATCTTAATTGATTGTTGAATACATCGAATTAAGGAAATGATAACCATGAAACATACTTGTAAAATTAAATGAAGATAGCCAGCGTTGAGAACAAAATCCTATTTGAGGATGTAACTTGTATATAAAGTGTAAAATATGTATAAATCGTTAAGGGTATAACATCAGTATATAATGTAATATTGTATTTTTCTTGTTATTGGTTCAGCGGATGATATGAACAGTAATATGGGGCCTTACTGTAGGCATTTATTTAAAACTACATTTTTTTATCATTTGATTTAAAGAAGCTTTTCTTTAACTTTGTGTCGAATTGATGGACATTCATCATTAATCAGTCAATAAATTGAATTTAATTTTAAAGAATCTTAGAACGACTAGTGTTTTATATCAGAAAAGGGGAGTGCGTTAGGAGGACCAGTGGATGGTTTTCTTTGAGTTTGCTTAAACTTAACGCCCGAGATATTTTTATTTTATTTTAGAGTCTCTTGTTCGAGTTCTTTTGAGCTTCGTTTCATCGTAGTTTTATACACCACTGGCAAACCTTACACTACTAAATATTAAAGTAGTGTTCATTAATATTTAAACTGGGAACGTCGAGCTCTAGTCTTTCTGAAACTACTACCCTCCAAATCTCAACACTGCCTTTTCACCGAATCCTAAATCTCTTCTCTGTCGTATCGTCGCCTTCTCGATTCATCCACTGCCAGCTTGCCGCATTCTCGATTTCTCCAATGCTAAACCCATGTGTGAGAATCCATTTTTATGAGATTATTGAGTTTAGCAGTTTTCGAACGATGTAGTCGTTAGCAAAATTTTCTTTGGCATTGCTACGATTATACACGTCGAATTCGTTGGGAATTCACGTTTCTTAAAATCGTGAAGATGAGTTTACTCAATCTACCTGGCATACAGATAGAATTATCGCCATTGCTTAAATTTATTTCTTTTGTGCGTGCCAAGTAAAAAGTAATTTGATTGATTACGACATGACCATAAAAGAGATTTCTAGGAAATTTTTATGGATCAGCGTGGTCAGATGGGACATGACATGGGGCCATTTTTCACTCCATGCTTGTCGGCCATTTTGTGTTCGTTACCGGCGATGATTATTTGTAGATCATCTGTAATAATAGAATCACTTTCTTTAATAATAATATAAATAAATCATCATTTCAATTTTAATTTAAACCGTTTCTAATATAAATCACCGTCGTTGCATACCTCCTATTTTCTTATAGACTTAATTTATATAATAAGTTTAGAAGCAAAACAAAATTCAATGCTTGTATTGGTGAAAAGGGTCATTCTAAATGTGTCAATTCTGCTATTTATGTATTGCATTCCTGTGTTTTCTATATAATTGTATTTACCATGACAGCTGTGTCTATGGAAGACATTGCCAATATGTTGATGGCAATGCAGGAGAAGATGGGTAGCCACGCCCATGAATTAGCTGAGATAAGGAGTAATTCCCAAGCTAGCTTTGACAATATTAACTCCATTGTTAATAAGAACACTGAATTAGTTCAGGAATGTGTGGGGGACAAGAGTCAAATGCACTTGTCTCTCAAATATCTTCAAGACAGTAATCGTAAGATTGCAGCTAACGCTAAAGATATAAAGGAAAATATAATTGATGTAGAAACAGGCATCGACAGTGTGACAGCCGATGTCAAGCTTGTTCAACTTGACATTAGAAGTGTTAATGAAGAAGTTGGCCATGTTAGATCTAATGTTGCATCATTAGAAGTAAAGATAAATTCAGCTGAAGGCAAATTAGATGCAATGCAGGGTAAAATGAATTCAACAGAAAGTAAAATTGATTCAGCTCAAGTTGATATTACTGCAATGCAGAGTAAAGTTAATTCAACAGAAAGTAAAATAGATGCCACTCAGGCTAAAATTAACTCAACTGAAGGCATTGTAACTGGTATACGAGCTAGTATTTCTACCATAAAGGAGGATGTTAGAAATATTAAATCGGAACTAGATAGTAATCAGAAAGAAAATAAAACTAGTTTAGATGCATTGCAATTGCAGTTTTCAAACGAAGCAAGTGCAACGCAAGAAACTCTAACCAAATTAGAGGGTGATATGGCCCAACTTAAAGAAAAGGTTGAAGATCACAACAAGGTCCTGAGAAAAGATATAGAGATCGATCTCAAGGCCATTGTTAACGATCAAGTGACCATCTTAAGGGGGGAAATTACGAAAATAAATGCAGATGTCATTAAAAGCATTAAGTCAGATCTTGAATTAAAGATTAACAGAACAGAATTAAGACTTAACCAAGATATTTCCCAGGCTAGAATAGACACTGATAAACGAATCGATTCATTTCAGACTATGCAGGTCGAAAGCGTCACTGTTCTTAGGGAGGATTTAGAAACGCAGATTAAAGGCGTAATTCTGAAAGTAGACCAAGTTAAGATAGATCTAAACTCAGAGCGTGAAATGAAAACGTCAGAATTAAACGAGATTAGACAAGAGTTTCAAACGTTCAGGTTAATGGATCATATAGACATAAATAAATTAAGAACGGAAATCAAGTCACAATTGGAAACGTTGGGGAAACCTATAAATTCCGATGGGGAAGGAAAGGTACACCATTTAAGGAACAGGATGGATACCACAACGCCAGCTAGGAACTATTTAGCGAGGTTGAATAAGGCACATGAGACAGAACAGGGCCATGTTAGATCAGAGATCCCGAATGAGGCTACGTCAGAAATAAATCCCAGAGATTTTAGGATATCAACGCCTAATGACAGATCTCATGTCACGATAGTGAGAAATTACGAGGAGAAAATTAAGAAGTTTTCAAATACGGAGGGTTTGACTCCTATAGAATTCATTAGAAATCTACAAGATCACTTTGCGGAACATCATGTTGCAAGGGACAGAGAACTGCGGATTGTTGAGAAGCATCTGGCAGATGCACCGTTAAATTGGTTCCGAGCTTTCCGATATACTTTCGATAACTTCGAACAGTTTTCGGAAGCATTTATTAAAAGATTCTGGTCGATAGAGATACAACACGCAGTGAGGGCGGAAGTCTACTCAAGGAAATATAGTAGCACTGGACCCACCAGTTATTCTGAATTCTTCACATCTCAGTTAGCCCGCCTTAGATATCTTCAACCCCCATTGAGACAGGAGGAAATTCTTGAGACAATTTCACGCCAGTTACCGGTGGAAGTTAGAAGGAATTTAATTTCATCAGGCGTAGAGGATTTAGCGGCAATGGACGACTTGCTGCGTAGGCTAGACCATACTTCTATGTCACCTACCATAGTCAAAAGCGGAAGGACGGAAACTAAGGCCGTGAACGCGGTAGTCGTTGATCAAACTCAACAAACAGAAAGGTCAAATAAGACAGGATCTAGATGGGAAGGTCCAATGAGGAACAGTAGGACGTATAGTCGAAGATTTGAAGATAGAAACAACCAACGAACATATGGAAACTACCAACAAAGATACGATCGAGATCGGAATAGACCTAACCAAACCGATCGTATTCAAGAAAGATATAAACCTTACGAAAGTAGAAATAGGAATGACAGGTACATGAATGGGAATCAGGAAAGAGAACAATACCAACCTAGGAATAACAGGTTTCGAGGTTATCAGAACAATAACCGATACTATGATAATAGAGATAGACAAGGCCAGTATCAGCAACAGAATAGAGGTCAACAAGGGATTGCCAGATATAAAAACTATCGAGACAAAAACTATTATAACCAGGAAGATAGAGAACAGTCTAGAAAGGACAGGGATAGGCGTGAAGAAAGGAAGGATCGAAGGGACACAGAAAGTGAACCAGAACCTAACACTAGCCATCACGCTAGTGATAATGAAAGGGGTTCACAGGAAGAAAAAAAAACGCCAATTTTGAAATCCCGGTAGGATTAAACAGCCAGCCGTCTCCATTTGATATAATTATACAAGATGTTTATGAGGTCACGGACGAAGATTTGTTATTCGAAGAAATGGAAGGAATTGTGAGTGAACGTGCTGAATTGCCTATAATTGAAATCTCTGTGGGCAATCAACATTGCAGGTCTCTTATAGACACGGGAGCGGTCATTTCAATCATGTCCGAAGATTGCTTTTTGAAATTAGAAAAGGAACAACAATTTACCACATTGCCAGCTTCATCGATCAAAGTGAGAGGACTATTTCAAGATAAATCGATGAAATGCAAATTACAAGTCCAGCTGAAGTTCAGTATAAATGAAAGATGTTTTGAACATATTTTTGTGGTGCTCAAAAATATTAATTTTGAAATAATCCTAGGGATTGATTTTATTACTCGTGCCAGAATTACCATTGACATGGACAGGAGAATTATCAGGTTCCCAGAGAAAACTATTAGGAAGATAGTACATGAAAATATTGATTCCAATGAGGATGTGGAAAATTTGATCAGGGAAGAAGTTTTGGAAAATATAATAAATCAGGCCGAACAAGAAAGAGAGCATTATGCACTTTAATGCGAAGAACCTCAGAAAGTACTTAAAGAAAGAGGAATCATCATCATCATCTTGCACAGTTTCCAGCCACTGGCCGGGTCTGTTTGGAACACAAGCCTCTCCAACGTCTTCTGTCTTCCCACCATCTCTCAGCCTCCACCCTTGTCCAGTCTTCTCCTCTCTTCTTCACGCTTTCTTCCACCCCCTTCAGCCACCTGTCTCTCGGTCTTCCCCTCGGTCTCTTTCCTTCCCACTTCGTCTCATGTACTCTCCTGGGTATCCTCTTCTCCTCCATTCGTTTTACATGTCCATACCATCTAAGTCTAGATTTCTCTATACCATCCTGTAATGGTTCCTCCTTCATTAATTCTCTGGTCCTCTCATTTCTTATTCTGTCCATCTTTGTAGCTCCAATACTGCTTCTCAAGAACCTCATCTCACTGGCCTGTATTTTGCTCCTCTCCCTTCCTTTCATAACCCAGGTCTCCGAGGCATACGTCAGGATAGGGACATAGTACGTCCGATATATGATCTTTTTGCTGTTCTGAGGGACATCCTTGCTCCATAACATGCTTCTCACACTCCTCCGAAATGCTTCTGCCTGCCTCCCCCGCTCATTTATTTCTCTATCGTTTCTTCCATTATCTTGTATCAGGCTTCCCAGATACTTAAAACTCTCCACTTTCTTCAGCTGTTCCCCACCAATTGTTATTCCCGTTGTGGTTCTTTCCTTCTTCCTTGTTGTGATCACCATCTCACTCTTATTTATGCTAAATTTCATCCCATATCCTTGTATTACTCCTTCCCACACGTCCAACTGTTCCTGTACCTCCTCCTCCTTGTTTCCCCAAATCATCAAATCATCTGCAAACACCATTGCTTTCATCTTTCCGTCCCCAATTACTTGTGCCACTCGGGTCATTATGTCATCCATCACCACAATGAAAAGTAACGGTGACAGTGCACTTCCTTGTTTCAGGCCGTTTCTTTGTTCCAACCAGTCAGATCTCTCTCCTCCCACTTTCACACAGCTCACGCTTCCCTTGTACATCTCCTTTATCCTCTTTATAGTCCATTTCTCTACTCCTCTATCCTCCAGGGACTTCCATACTTTGTTTCTGCATACACTGTCATATGCTTTCTCAATGTCCAGGAAGGCCATCAGTAGATCTGTTCCATATTCATAGTGCTGTTCTTGTAACTGCCTTACAGCAAAAATCAAATCCACTGTGGACCTTCCTGCTCTGAAGCCATGTTGTTCTTCCCTCATCCCTCCTTCTATCCTTGTCCTAATTCTCTTTTCCAAAACTTTCTCGAAGATCTTTGCACAATGACTCATCAGTGTTATTCCCCGATAGTTTCTGCAATCTGTTCTACTACCTTTCTTGAAGATCGGGACAATGATTCCTTTTTTCCAGTCCTCTGGGGTCTTCCTTTCCTTCCATGCTGTCCTCATCACTCGGTACAGCCACTGTATCCCCACCTCTCCTGCTGCTCTCACCATCTCCACACTCAACTCATCCACACCCGGTGCCTTCCCTCCTTTCATCTTGTTCACTGCATCTTCCACTTCTTTCCATGTTAAGTCCTTTTCTGTTTGCAGTTCATCTTCCTCTTCCCCGATTTCTTCCTCCTCACCATCTTTTCCATTTTGGTTTGAAAGAAGAAGTGAGGAGAATAAGTGATAGGATGATGAAAGTGAAAGTAGCACTGAGGGGAGAGACCGTAGAAATAGTGCAAGTATATGCTCCACAAGTAGGCTGCGCTTCTGAAGAGAAGGAGGAGTTTGAAGAGGAATTGCAGAAGCAGCTGGTAGGAAGAAATATGATTGTTATGGGGGACCTCAATGCCCATGTAGGAAGAGAAAGACAAGGTTATGAGAGTGTTCTAGGACCAGAGGGTTGGGGTGGAAGAAATGAGGAAGGAAAGAGACTGTTGGACTTCTGCCAGAGGAACAGCCTGCTAGTTGGGAACTCCTGGTTTAAGAAAAGAGAGAGCCACACAATCACATGGTACAGTGATGACTTGACCAGGAAGTCGGTGGTCGACTATATACTGTATGAGAAAGAACTAAATAAGAACATCACGGACATCAAGGTTATACCATCGGAGAACCTGGATAGCGACCATCGATTACTGGTAATGAACCTGAGAGGGAGTAAGGAGAAGAAAGGGACTGAGAACCAGGAAAGACGTATAAGGATATGGAAACTGAAAGAAGGGGATAGAAGGGTCGAGTACCTCAAAATGGTAAAGGAAGGAATTCCAACAGATGAAGAAAGAGGGGTGGAAGAGGAATGGGCTAGATTTAAGAAGACACTAGTGGGTGCAGCAGAAGCAGTATGTGGGAGGACAAGTAGTAAGAAGAGGTGGAAGGAAACACCATGGTGGAATGAGAAGACAAAAGATATAGTAAGGGAAAAGAATAGAGCCTTTAGGAGGTGGTATCAAAATAGGACGGTAGAGACAAGGGAAGAGTACCAGGAAAGAAAGAAGGAGGCGAAGAGAGTGGTGGCTGAGGAGAGAAGGAAGTGGATGGAAGAGTGGACAAAGATGATGGAGGAGGATAGTGAAGGTACAAAAAAGGTCCTGTATGGGATGGTGAAAGATAAGAGGCGGAAGGATCCTACGGATTATGTTAGAATGGTGAACAAAAGGGGACAAGAGATAGAAAATAGGGAAGAACTGAAGAAAATGTGGAAAGAATATTTTGAAGAAATAGGAATAAAACGCAAAATTCTGTTCATTGACGAATACCTAGAATGGTGTAATAAAAGTATTCGCACACTTTTATTAGCTAGGTTGGGAGGAGGATGAGACAGTATTTTGCTATTTATTTGAACCCTGATATGACAGCGAGACGTATTTGGAAGTTATCGCTTGACATTATTTTGACTGTAGACTTTGAGCCACAGTTTGCTTCATATGCACTAAGGAGATGGTTAGACTACCCCGCCACGCTCTTGATCACGTGCACAGGACATGCTCACAGACTTGCCATTGCAACTAGTTGAAGGATATATGAAATGATAATCGATTGGGTTCGATTGTCCACCTCGATACAGGTGTGATGCATCTTGGGTAGACTCCCAGCTGGGTCTTGGATCAGCAGCTTTGAGACGAGAGACACTTGAGTAGAGCAGCTTATGCAGTGAACATGTTATCGTTCGTATAAGAAAGTTCCGTGTATCACGCGATAATACGAGTGTTTCCTACACGCAGCGCGATACGAACGAGTGAGCTTAGCCAACACATGGACTTTGTTAATACTGACTTCGATGAGGAAATCTGCTACTTATTGGTTTGAAATGCAAGAAAGCATTATTATCAAGAACATTATGACTGGATTTTCTTGTGAGAAACAAGCTATTGGAGTAATGATGTGCTAAATATATCGTTCAGGAATGTAATGCAGTAGCAGAGTTGATCATTTGGAATGACATCCTTTTGAACTCTGCAATGAAGAGAAAGAAACGTTGGGAACATTAGTTCTGATCCAGTAACTTTAAAGTAGCCAAGAATGAAGAAACAACTCCATAGAAAGGAAGCTACTTTACTGATAACGTCGAGGGAGCCTTGTGCAAGCAATATGCAGGAACTCCGTTTCGTGGACAGTAGTTTTCGGGTTAGGAGGAAGTTGGTTCGGCGACTTGCAGATCCAGACATGAACTTCTCAGGGATGATGGTTCGATTCCTGACAGGAATGTATATTCCTATATTTTCTTCAATTTCAACCAGAACTTCGCCCAAGGTAGCTGGAAAACTTTTCTTCTCTTGTAGACAGTAGAACTTGTCACCTTTAGTTCGATTCTTTTCACCAATATTTTATTAATTAGCATGAATTTCATTCAAAGGCTAGATCTGGTTCTTCTTTATCATTTCTGTCGGAGAATGTAATTTTTTGTGTAGTTAACAGTAAACGTGATGCTATTTAGAGCATTACTTTGTTGCTTTTATTTTTAAAATTTTGGAAATAAAACCAAGCATTCAATTTAGTTGGGAAGATATATGCAGCATAATTAGGACCAAGACGACGATATCTTTGTATATGAATAGCAATTAGGAAGAAGATGGCCACACACTCGTGCACTTGAACTATTCCAAAAATATTTCAGTGATACTATTCGTTTGGACTTATGACATTCTAGTAGAAATTCTTTCTTTTAGAAATGATAGTGCATTTTCGTCGTTATTTTCCATGATTATGGATTTATGGATATCGTCCGGCGAAAACAATTGTGAATTGATTGCCAAGGCATTTGCAGCCTACTTTCATATATTTTTTGATTAAAGATTTTTCTTTAAATGTAATATTTTTGTTCATTCAGTTTTTGCTTGTATTATTTCAATTCGTTTTTGGGAAGACTCTTGGATAGATCATCGTTTGATTTAATGGTTTGCGTGTATCTATTGATATGATAATAGACTCCTTTCCATGATGTAAGTCTCACGTGTTTTCTTCTGAGTAGTTGAGCCATTTTTCGAGTTTGGATAGGCGAAACTGAAACGACTATTTTGATAGTGTCTATTTACAATTTTTCTATCACATATAAGTCATTATGGAAAAAAATATATATATATAAATATATAGGAATTGTGAATCAAATTTAACTATTCACATTGTTATAACAGAATTTGTCGTAGACTTTAAAGACGACTATTGTGGAAATGAATAATACAATTTATCTAACAAATTGTTGCTGCTTGTTTAATGAAGTTAGAAAGGAAGTAATATGTGGCATTTCTATATTCGTTTATGATGGAGCATGATATTTTCAGAGCAATTTCTGAAAGGTTTCAAGTTTAATAACGTTTGGGTTTAATTCTTGACAGCTTTGGAAAGCTGAATTGAGGTATTGCAATTTTGTGCATACGATTTATTGTGTTAGTGCAGCAAATATTTGACATCATTGGATGGTCAATATTAATGCTGGATATTGTTCTTGTAGTCTTTTGAGAAGACGTTAACGTAGTTATTGCGTTTTAGTAAGAGTGAAATTAGCTTTTGAGCTATCACCTTTTTTGGATTTGATGTTGTAGTTATCGTGATTTGGTATCACGAATGTTTTTCTTATATGCTTGTTTTATGCAAGTTGCCCTACGTTTTATTCTCGCCTAGTAGGATTTGCCGGAGATAAATTGTCTATATCATGACACCCATATTCAAGTAACACAGCTACTTCTTAAACAACTTTAACTGATTCATGCAACATAATACATTTGATATTTCAGTAATTTTAGTAAAAATATACTGCATTCTTTGAAACTTATAAATAGTTAATAAACTATTTTCACAACTTGTAACACTATTCGATTATCTTAATTGATTGTTGAATACATCGAATTAAGGAAGTGATAACCATGAAACATACTTGTAAAATTAAATGAAGATAGCCAGCGTTGAGAACAAAATCCTATTTGAGGATGTAACTTGTATATAAAGTGTAAAATATGTATAAATCTTTAAGGGTATAACATCAGTATATAATGTAATATTGTATTTTTCTTGTTATTGGTTCAGCGGATGATATGAACAGTAAGATGGGGCCTTACTGTAGGCATTTATTTAAAACTACATTTTTTTATCATTTGATTTAAAGAAGCTTTTCTTTAACTTTGTGTCGAATTGACGGACATTCATCATTAATCAGTCAATAAATTGAATTTAATTTTAAAGAATCTTAGAACGACTAGTGTTTTATATCAGAAAAGGGGAGTGCGTTAGGAGGACCAGTGGATGGTTTTCTTTGAGTTTGCTTAAACTTAACGCCCGAGATATTTTTATTTTATTTTAGAGTCTCTTGTTCGAGTTCTTTTGAGCTTCGTTTCATCGTAGTTTTATACACCACTGGCATCTTCGTACCGCATTCCTTAATATCGACGTATCCTGATCCCTGGTTGATCCTAGTTGGTAGGTTTTTCAGAGGTCATTTGAGCCGGGAACTACTAGAATCTACGATCCAGCCTTCCATCGGATTGCAACAGGTAAGACCACGTGGATTACGGGTACATCTATATATGGCGCCCAAAGTGGGGCTATCGAATTGGCATTCTCGATTTCTCCAATGCTAAACCCATGTGTGAGAATCCATTTTTATGAGATTATTGAGTTTAGCAGTTTTCGAACGATGTAGTCGTTAGCAAAATTTTCTTTCGCATTGCTACGATTATACACGTCGAATTCGTTGGGAATTCACGTTTCTTCAAATCGTGAAGATGAGTTTACTCAATCTACCTGGCATACAGATAGAATTATCGCCATTGCATAAATTTATTTCTTTTGTGCGTGCCAAGTAAAAAGTAATTTGATTGATTACGACATGACCATAAAAGAGATTTCTAGGAATTTTTTATGGATCAGCGTGGTCAGATGGGACACGACATGGGGCCATTTTTCACTCCATGCTTGTCGGCCATTTTGTGTTCGTTACCGGCGATGATTATTTGTAGATCATCTGTAATAATAGAATCACTTTCTTTAATAATAATATAAATAATTCATCATTTCAATTTTAATTTAAACCGTTTCTAATATAAATCACCGTCGTTGCATACCTCCTATTTTCTTATAGACTTAATTTATATAATAAGTTTAGAAGCAAAACAAAATTCAATGCTTGTATTGGTGAAAAGGGTCATTCTAAATGTGTCAATTCTGCTATTTATGTATTGAATTCCTGTGTTTTCTATATAATTGTATTTACCATGACAGCTGTGTCTATGGAAGACATTGCCAATATGTTGATGGCAATGCAGGAGAAGATGGGTAGCCACGCCCATGAATTAGCTGAGATAAGGAGTAATTCCCAAGCTAGCTTTGACAATATTAACTCCATTGTTAATAAGAACACTGAATTAGTTCAGGAATGTGTGGGGGACAAGAGTTAAATGCACTTGTCTCTCAAATATCTTCAAGACAGTAATCGTAAGATTGCAGCTAACGCTAAAGATATAAAGGAAAAGATAATTGATGTAGAAACAGGCATCGACAGTGTGACAGCCGATGTCAAGCTTGTTCAACTTGACATTAGAAGTGTTAATGAAGAAGTTGGCCATGTTAGATCTAATGTTGCATCATTAGAAGTAAAGATAAATTCAGCTGAAGGAAAATTAGATGCAATGCAGGGTAAAATGAATTCAACAGAAAGTAAAATTGATTCAGCTCAAGTTGATATTACTGAAATGCAGAGTAAAATTAATTCAACAGAAAGTAAAATAGATGCCACTCAGGCTAAAATTAACTCAACTGAAGGCATTGTAACTGGTATACGAGCTAGTATTTCTACCATAAAGGAGGATGTTAGAAATATTAAATCGGAACTAGATAGTAATCAGAAAGAAAATAAAACTAGTTTATATGCATTGCAATTGCAGTTTTCAAACGAAGCAAGTGCAACGCAAGAAACTCTAACCAAATTAGAGGGTGATATGGCCCAACTTAAAGAAAAGGTTGAAGATCACAACAAGGTCCTGAGAAAAGATATAGAGATCGATCTCAAGGCCATTGTTAACGATCAAGTGACCATCTTAAGGGGGGAAATTACGAAAATAAATGCAGATGTCATTAAAAGCATTAAGTCAGATCTTGAATTAAAGATTAACAGAACAGAATTAAGACTTAACCAAGATATTTCCCAGGCTAGAATAGACACTGATAAACGAATCGATTCAGTTCAGACTATGCAGGTCGAAAGCGTCACTGTTCTTAGGGAGGATTTAGAAACGCAGATTAAAGGCGTAATTCTGAAAGTAGACCAAGTTAAGATAGATCTAAACTCAGAGCGTGAAATGAAAACGTCAGAATTAAACGAGATTAGACAAGAGTTTCAAACGTTCAGGTTAATGGATCATATAGACATAAATAAATTAAGAACGGAAATCAAGTCACAATTGGAAACGTTGGGGAAACCTATAAATTCCGATGGGGAAGGAAAGGTACACCATTTAAGGGACAGGATGGATACCACAACGCCAGCTAGGAACTATTTAGCGAGGTTGAATAAGGCACATGAGACAGAACAGGGCCATGTTAGATCAGAGATCCCGAATGAGGCTACGTCAGAAATAAATCCCAGAGATTTTAGGATATCAACGCCTAATGACAGATCTCATGTCACGATAGTGAGAAATTACGAGGAGAAAATTAAGAAGTTTTCAAATACGGAGGGTTTGACTCCTATAGAATTCATTAGAAATCTACAAGATCACTTTGCGGAACATCATGTTGCAAGGGACAGAGAACTGCGGATTGTTGAGAAGCATCTGGCAGATGCACCGTTAAATTGGTTCCGAGCTTTCCGATATACTTTCGATAACTTCGAACAGTTTTCGGAAGCATTTATTAAAAGATTCTGGTCGATAGAGATACAACACGCAGTGAGGGCGGAAGTCTACTCAAGGAAATATAGTAGCACTGGACCCACCAGTTATTCTGAATTCTTCACATCTCAGTTAGCCCGCCTTAGATATCTTCAACCCCCATTGAGACAGGAGGAAATTCTTGAGACAATTTCACGCCAGTTACCGGTGGAAGTTAGAAGGAATTTAATTTCATCAGGCGTAGAGGATTTAGCGGCAATGGACGACTTGCTGCGTAGGCTAGACCATACTTCTATGTCACCTACCATAGTCAAAAGCGGAAGGACGGAAACTAAGGCCGTGAACGCGGTAGTCGTTGATCAAACTCAACAAACAGAAAGGTCAAATAAGACAGGATCTAGATGGGAAGGTCCAATGAGGAACAGTAGGACGTATAGTCGAAGATTTGAAGATAGAAACAACCAACGACCATATGGAAACTACCAACAAAGATACGATCGAGATCGGAATAGACCTAACCAAACCGATCGTATTCAAGAAAGATATAAACCTTACGAAAGTAGAAATAGGAATGACAGGTACATGAATGGGAATCAGGAAAGAGAACAATACCAACCTAGGAATAACAGGTATCGAGGTTATCAGAACAATAACCGATACTATGATAATAGAGATAGACAATGCCAGTATCAGCAACAGAATAGAGGTCAACAAGGGTTTGCCAGATATAAAAAATATCGAGACAAAAACTATTATAACCAGGAAGATAGAGAACAGTCTAGAAAGGACAGGGATAGGCGTGAAGAAAGGAAGGATCGAAGGGACACAGAAAGTGAACCAGAACCTAACACTAGCCATCACGCTAGTGATAATGAAAGGGGTTCACAGGAAGAAAAAAAAAACGCCAATTTTGAAATCCCGGTAGGATTAAACAGCCAGCCGTCTCCATTTGATATAATTATACAAGATGTTTATGAGGTCACGGACGAAGATTTGTTATTCGAAGAAATGGAAGGAATTGTGAGTGAACGTGCTGAATTGCCTATAATTGAAATCTCTGTGGACAATCAACATTGCAGGTCTCTTATAGACACGGGAGCGGTCATTTCAATCATGTCCGAAGATTGCTTTTTGAAATTAGAAAAGGAACAACAATTTACCACATTGCCAGCTTCATCGATCAAAGTGAGAGGACTATTTCAAGATAAATCGATGAAATGCAAATTACAAGTCCAGCTGAAGTTCAGTATAAATGAAAGATGTTTTGAACATATTTTTGTGGTGCTCAAAAATATTAATTTTGAAATAATCCTAGGGATTGATTTTATTACTCGTGCCAGAATTACCATTGACATGGACAGGAGAATTATCAGGTTCCCAGAGAAAACTATTAGGAAGATATTACATGAAAATATTGATTCCAATGAGGATGTGGAAAATTTGATCAGGGAAGAAGTTTTGGAAAATATAATAAATCAGGCCGAACAAGAAAGAGAGCATTATGCACTTTAATGCGAAGAACCTCAGAAAGTACTTAAAGAAAGAGGAATAAAACGCAAAATTCTGTTCATTGACGAATACCTAGAATGGTGTAATAAAAGTATTCGCACACTTTTATTAGCTAGGTTGGGAGGAGGATGAGACAGTATTTTGCTATTTATTTGAACCCTGATATGACAGCGAGACGTATTTGGAAGTTATCGCTTGACATTATTTTGACTGTAGACTTTGAGCCACAGTTTGCTTCATATGCACTAAGGAGATGGTTAGACTACCCCGCCACGCTCTTGATCACGTGCACAGGACATGCTCACAGACTTGCCATTGCAACTAGTTGAAGGATATATGAAATGATAATCGATTGGGTTCGATTGTCCACCTCGATACAGGTGTGATGCATCTTGGGTAGACTCCCAGCTGGGTCTTGGATCAGCAGCTTTGAGACGAGAGACACTTGAGTAGAGCAGCTTATGCAGTGAACATGTTATCGTTCGTATAAGAAAGTTCCGTGTATCACGCGATAATACGAGTGTTTCCTACACGCAGCGCGATACGAACGAGTGAGCTTAGCCAACACATGGACTTTGTTAATACTGACTTCGATGAGGAAATCTGCTACTTATTGGTTTGAAATGCAAGAAAGCATTATTATCAAGAACATTATGACTGGATTTTCTTGTGAGAAACAAGCTATTGGAGTAATGATGTGCTAAATATATCGTTCAGGAATGTAATGCAGTAGCAGAGTTGATCATTTGGAATGACATCCTTTTGAACTCTGCAATGAAGAGAAAGAAACGTTGGGAACATTAGTTCTGATCCAGTAACTTTAAAGTAGCCAAGAATGAAGAAACAACTCCATAGAAAGGAAGCTACTTTACTGATAACGTCGAGGGAGCCTTGTGCAAGCAATATGCAGGAACTCCGTTTCGTGGACAGTAGTTTTCGGGTTAGGAGGAAGTTGGTTCGGCGACTTGCAGATCCAGACATGAACTTCTCAGGGATGATGGTTCGATTCCTGACAGGAATGTATATTCCTATATTTTCTTCAATTTCAACCAGAACTTCGCCCAAGGTAGCTGGAAAACTTTTCTTCTCTTGTAGACAGTAGAACTTGTCACCTTTAGTTCGATTCTTTTCACCAATATTTTATTAATTAGCATGAATTTCATTCAAAGGCTAGATCTGGTTCTTCTTTATCATTTCTGTCGGAGAATGTAATTTTTTGTGTAGTTAACAGTAAACGTGATGCTATTTAGAGCATTACTTTGTTGCTTTTATTTTTAAAATTTTGGAAATAAAACCAAGCATTCAATTTAGTTGGGAAGATATATGCAGCATAATTAGGACCAAGACGACGATATCTTTGTATATGAATAGCAATTAGGAAGAAGATGGCCACACACTCGTGCACTTGAACTATTCCAAAAATATTTCAGTGATACTATTCGTTTGGACTTATGACATTCTAGTAGAAATTCTTTCTTTTAGAAATGATAGTGCATTTTCGTCGTTATTTTCCATGATTATGGATTTATGGATATCGTCCGGCGAAAACAATTGTGAATTGATTGCCAAGGCATTTGCAGCCTACTTTCATATATTTTTTGATTAAAGATTTTTCTTTAAATGTAATATTTTTGTTCATTCAGTTTTTGCTTGTATTATTTCAATTCGTTTTTGGGAAGACTCTTGGATAGATCATCGTTTGATTTAATGGTTTGCGTGTATCTATTGATATGATAATAGACTCCTTTCCATGATGTAAGTCTCACGTGTTTTCTTCTGAGTAGTTGAGCCATTTTTCGAGTTTGGATAGGCGAAACTGAAACGACTATTTTGATAGTGTCTATTTACAATTTTTCTATCACATATAAGTCATTATGGAAAAATATATATATATATAAATATATAGGAATTGTGAATCAAATTTAACTATTCACATTGTTATAACAGAATTTGTCGTAGACTTTAAAGACGACTATTGTGGAAATGAATAATACAATTTATCTAACAAATTGTTGCTGCTTGTTTAATGAAGTTAGAAAGGAAGTAATATGTGGCATTTCTATATTCGTTTATGATGGAGCATGATATTTTCAGAGCAATTTCTGAAAGGTTTCAAGTTTAATAACGTTTGGGTTTAATTCTTGACAGCTTTGGAAAGCTGAATTGAGGTATTGCAATTTTGTGCATACGATTTATTGTGTTAGTGCAGCAAATATTTGACATCATTGGATGGTCAATATTAATGCTGGATATTGTTCTTGTAGTCTTTTGAGAAGACGTTAACGTAGTTATTGCGTTTTAGTAAGAGTGAAATTAGCTTTTGAGCTATCACCTTTTTTGGATTTGATGTTGTAGTTATCGTGATTTGGTATCACGAATGTTTTTCTTATATGCTTGTTTTATGCAAGTTGCCCTACGTTTTATTCTCGCCTAGTAGGATTTGCCGGAGATAAATTGTCTATATCATGACACCCATATTCAAGTAACACAGCTACTTCTTAAACAACTTTAACTGATTCATGCAACATAATACATGTGATATTTCAGTAATTTTAGTAAAAATATACTGCATTCTTTGAAACTTATAAATAGTTAATAAACTATTTTCACAACTTGTAACACTATTCGATTATCTTAATTGATTGTTGAATACATCGAATTAAGGAAATGATAACCATGAAACATACTTGTAAAATTAAATGAAGATAGCCAGCGTTGAGAACAAAATCCTATTTGAGGATGTAACTTGTATATAAAGTGTAAAATATGTATAAATCTTTAAGGGTATAACATCAGTATATAATGTAATATTGTATTTTTCTTGTTATTGGTTCAGCGGATGATATGAACAGTAAGATGGGGCCTTACTGTAGGCATTTATTTAAAACTACATTTTTTTATCATTTGATTTAAAGAAGCTTTTCTTTAACTTTGTGTCGAATTGACGGACATTCATCATTAATCAGTCAATAAATTGAATTTAATTTTAAAGAATCTTAGAACGACTAGTGTTTTATATCAGAAAAGGGGAGTGCGTTAGGAGGACCAGTGGATGGTTTTCTTTGAGTTTGCTTAAACTTAACGCCCGAGATATTTTTATTTTATTTTAGAGTCTCTTGTTCGAGTTCTTTTGAGCTTCGTTTCATCGTAGTTTTATACACCACTGGCATCTTCGTACCGCATTCCTTAATATCGACGTATCCTGATCCCTGGTTGATCCTAGTTGGTAGGTTTTTCAGAGGTCATTTGAGCCGGGAACTACTAGAATCTACGATCCAGCCTTCCATCGGATTGCAACAGGTAAGACCACGTGGATTACGGGTACATCTATATATGGCGCCCAAAGTGGGGCTATCGAATTGGCATTCTCGATTTCTCCAATGCTAAACCCATGTGTGAGAATCCATTTTTATGAGATTATTGAGTTTAGCAGTTTTCGAACGATGTAGTCGTTAGCAAAATTTTCTTTCGCATTGCTACGATTATACACGTCGAATTCGTTGGGAATTCACGTTTCTTCAAATCGTGAAGATGAGTTTACTCAATCTACCTGGCATACAGATAGAATTATCGCCATTGCATAAATTTATTTCTTTTGTGCGTGCCAAGTAAAAAGTAATTTGATTGATTACGACATGACCATAAAAGAGATTTCTAGGAATTTTTTATGGATCAGCGTGGTCAGATGGGACACGACATGGGGCCATTTTTCACTCCATGCTTGTCGGCCATTTTGTGTTCGTTACCGGCGATGATTATTTGTAGATCATCTGTAATAATAGAATCACTTTCTTTAATAATAATATAAATAATTCATCATTTCAATTTTAATTTAAACCGTTTCTAATATAAATCACCGTCGTTGCATACCTCCTATTTTCTTATAGACTTAATTTATATAATAAGTTTAGAAGCAAAACAAAATTCAATGCTTGTATTGGTGAAAAGGGTCATTCTAAATGTGTCAATTCTGCTATTTATGTATTGAATTCCTGTGTTTTCTATATAATTGTATTTACCATGACAGCTGTGTCTATGGAAGACATTGCCAATATGTTGATGGCAATGCAGGAGAAGATGGGTAGCCACGCCCATGAATTAGCTGAGATAAGGAGTAATTCCCAAGCTAGCTTTGACAATATTAACTCCATTGTTAATAAGAACACTGAATTAGTTCAGGAATGTGTGGGGGACAAGAGTTAAATGCACTTGTCTCTCAAATATCTTCAAGACAGTAATCGTAAGATTGCAGCTAACGCTAAAGATATAAAGGAAAAGATAATTGATGTAGAAACAGGCATCGACAGTGTGACAGCCGATGTCAAGCTTGTTCAACTTGACATTAGAAGTGTTAATGAAGAAGTTGGCCATGTTAGATCTAATGTTGCATCATTAGAAGTAAAGATAAATTCAGCTGAAGGAAAATTAGATGCAATGCAGGGTAAAATGAATTCAACAGAAAGTAAAATTGATTCAGCTCAAGTTGATATTACTGAAATGCAGAGTAAAATTAATTCAACAGAAAGTAAAATAGATGCCACTCAGGCTAAAATTAACTCAACTGAAGGCATTGTAACTGGTATACGAGCTAGTATTTCTACCATAAAGGAGGATGTTAGAAATATTAAATCGGAACTAGATAGTAATCAGAAAGAAAATAAAACTAGTTTATATGCATTGCAATTGCAGTTTTCAAACGAAGCAAGTGCAACGCAAGAAACTCTAACCAAATTAGAGGGTGATATGGCCCAACTTAAAGAAAAGGTTGAAGATCACAACAAGGTCCTGAGAAAAGATATAGAGATCGATCTCAAGGCCATTGTTAACGATCAAGTGACCATCTTAAGGGGGGAAATTACGAAAATAAATGCAGATGTCATTAAAAGCATTAAGTCAGATCTTGAATTAAAGATTAACAGAACAGAATTAAGACTTAACCAAGATATTTCCCAGGCTAGAATAGACACTGATAAACGAATCGATTCAGTTCAGACTATGCAGGTCGAAAGCGTCACTGTTCTTAGGGAGGATTTAGAAACGCAGATTAAAGGCGTAATTCTGAAAGTAGACCAAGTTAAGATAGATCTAAACTCAGAGCGTGAAATGAAAACGTCAGAATTAAACGAGATTAGACAAGAGTTTCAAACGTTCAGGTTAATGGATCATATAGACATAAATAAATTAAGAACGGAAATCAAGTCACAATTGGAAACGTTGGGGAAACCTATAAATTCCGATGGGGAAGGAAAGGTACACCATTTAAGGGACAGGATGGATACCACAACGCCAGCTAGGAACTATTTAGCGAGGTTGAATAAGGCACATGAGACAGAACAGGGCCATGTTAGATCAGAGATCCCGAATGAGGCTACGTCAGAAATAAATCCCAGAGATTTTAGGATATCAACGCCTAATGACAGATCTCATGTCACGATAGTGAGAAATTACGAGGAGAAAATTAAGAAGTTTTCAAATACGGAGGGTTTGACTCCTATAGAATTCATTAGAAATCTACAAGATCACTTTGCGGAACATCATGTTGCAAGGGACAGAGAACTGCGGATTGTTGAGAAGCATCTGGCAGATGCACCGTTAAATTAGTTCCGAGCTTTCCGATATACTTTCGATAACTTCGAACAGTTTTCGGAAGCATTTATTAAAAGATTCTGGTCGATAGAGATACAACACGCAGTGAGGGCGGAAGTCTACTCAAGGAAATATAGTAGCACTGGACCCACCAGTTATTCTGAATTCTTCACATCTCAGTTAGCCCGCCTTAGATATCTTCAACCCCCATTGAGACAGGAGGAAATTCTTGAGACAATTTCACGCCAGTTACCGGTGGAAGTTAGAAGGAATTTAATTTCATCAGGCGTAGAGGATTTAGCGGCAATGGACGACTTGCTGCGTAGGCTAGACGATACTTCTATGTCACCTACCATAGTCAAAAGCGGAAGGACGGAAACTAAGGCCGTGAACGCGGTAGTCGTTGATCAAACTCAACAAACAGAAAGGTCAAATAAGACAGGATCTAGATGGGAAGGTCCAATGAGGAACAGTAGGACGTATAGTCGAAGATTTGAAGATAGAAACAACCAACGACCATATGGAAACTACCAACAAAGATACGATCGAGATCGGAATAGACCTAACCAAACCGATCGTATTCAAGAAAGATATAAACCTTACGAAAGTAGAAATAGGAATGACAGGTACATGAATGGGAATCAGGAAAGAGAACAATACCAACCTAGGAATAACAGGTATCGAGGTTATCAGAACAATAACCGATACTATGATAATAGAGATAGACAAGGCCAGTATCAGCAACAGAATAGAGGTCAACAAGGGTTTGCCAGATATAAAAACTATCGAGACAAAAACTATTATAACCAGGAAGATAGAGAACAGTCTAGAAAGGACAGGGATAGGCGTGAAGAAAGGAAGGATCGAAGGGACACAGAAAGTGAACCAGAACCTAACACTAGCCATCACGCTAGTGATAATGAAAGGGGTTCACAGGAAGAAAAAAAAACGCCAATTTTGAAATCCCGGTAGGATTAAACAGCCAGCCGTCTCCATTTGATATAATTATACAAGATGTTTATGAGGTCACGGACGAAGATTTGTTATTCGAAGAAATGGAAGGAATTGTGAGTGAACGTGCTGAATTGCCTATAATTGAAATCTCTGTGGGCAATCAACATTGCAGGTCTCTTATAGACACGGGAGCGGTCATTTCAATCATGTCCGAAGATTGCTTTTTGAAATTAGAAAAGGAACAACAATTTACCACATTGCCAGCTTCATCGATCAAAGTGAGAGGACTATTTCAAGATAAATCGATGAAATGCAAATTACAAGTCCAGCTGAAGTTCAGTATAAATGAAAGATGTTTTGAACATATTTTTGTGGTGCTCAAAAATATTAATTTTGAAATAATCCTAGGGATTGATTTTATTACTCGTGCCAGAATTACCATTGACATGGACAGGAGAATTATCAGGTTCCCAGAGAAAACTATTAGGAAGATAGTACATGAAAATATTGATTCCAATGAGGATGTGGAAAATTTGATCAGGGAAGAAGTTTTGGAAAATATAATAAATCAGGCCGAACAAGAAAATGAGCATTATGCACTTTAATGCGAAGAACCTCAGAAAGTACTTCAAGAAAGTGGAATAAAACGCAAAATTCTGTTCATTGACGAATACCTAGAATGGTGTAATAAAAGTATTCGCACACTTTTATTAGCTAGTTTGGGAGGAGGATGAGACAGTATTTTGCTATTTATTTGAACCCTGATATGACAGCGAGACGTATTTGGAAGTTATCGCTTGACATTATTTTGACTGTAGACTTTGAGCCACAGTTTGCTTCATATGCACTAAGGAGATGGTTAGACTACCCCGCCACGGTCTTGATCACGTGCACAGGACATGCTCACAGACTTGCCATTGCAACTAGTTGAAGGATATTGAACCCATGGGCCATAGGGTCCATGACGGTCGAACCCATGTCCTTAAGGAAGAAATGAAAGAAACGTATAGTTTCTTAAAGGAACGGAGAGAGATTTTAAGCCAGGAATATAGCTTAACATTGTGCAAGCGACTAGGGACAGATGTTCCTTAGATGAGATCACCCCACTCGACATTTCAGAGAGGGCTGGTCACGAGTATTAATAACTGAGTGGAACTTTCCACCGTGTTAGACAGAGAAGCCTGAATCGGAATTCAAGCTGACGTTGCTGGAAATTGACAACGCCGCATATGCGCCAGAAGAGGAATAATTAAAATTAACACTTTTACGAGCATAATAATGAGTAAACAAGCACAGTACAGTGAATCATTTTGAATGAGAGATTTTTCAGTATAGAGAAACCATGTAATAATTGTGCAGAAATAAACTGCCGACGTAAGACGACGTCATTGGGGAATTACCTAAGCCTCTGTGGAGGGGAGAGAGCAAAAGGAATGCAACACCCACACAATTGAGGACGAGAAATTAATTAATATCTCCGAATTGCACGATCGATTCTTAGGTGCAATAAGATCATTTGACATTGAGAAGACGAGCTTTCGGAAGGTATAATTTTTATATTTGTGGCACCATTATTTTAGAAGTTGACCACAGGAAAGGCTAGAGTCTTATTTTTTTGTAGTAAAACAGTATAAAGCTTCGGGCGTTTCCAAGCCAATCATGCAGTCCTACGAGCATTCCGTGAGGGGAAGTGCTGCTCCACGACGTAGAAGTAGTCATTCCGACAGTCCGTGAGGGGACGTAATTCTGCGTTACATCGAAAAACAGCTACCAGTACTCCTTGAGGGGAGAAGCGCTGTGTTAAACCACAGAAGTAAGATCCGATAGCCACAGGCGTCACAGTAGTAACGACTTGCTTGCCTCCATAAGGAGCATTCAAGATGAAATTTTAAAGTATCGCCGTAGTGAAATATTAGGAAAATCCTAATTATAGGATTTAGGCCCGACTGTATACAAGTTAAAGTGAAAATTCGTAAGATATAGTCAGAGCAGGCTGCGAACGTCGGACTTAAAGGCGATAGGTCGTTAAATGTACGAACGAACAGATCATAACGTACGGAAGTATCGTACCAGAAAGATAAACTGTTAGTCAATTGAAGAACCCTAAAAGGGAAGAACAGAATAAGGTTCGGAACGTATATCAGAAACGTAGGAGTGCTAAAACAGTTCAAATAAAGAGGATAGGAGACTATAAACATTATCTCCAGAAAGCAGGCGAACTATTTTAAAAGTACTAGAATTGAGAAGTGCTAGCTGCTATAGACTAAATCTATAGGTCTTTGAGAGGACCTCGATCCGTATAGACTTTCGTTAGGATCGATAGACAGATCTACAAAGAAGCCGTTCAAGCTAGATAAATAGCCGGTTATCCAGGGTAGGAGTAGCCGAATTGGACTCCAGGGAACAGTAGATGTTTTGAGACTTTCGCATTCTACAGGATAGAAGCCGACATCGAATAAATATCACCCTTGGAAACGGGAATTTAAGAAGATCACGTGTAATAGGCTCAGAAATACGGCCTAGTGATCGAAAATTGTGAAGTGTAAAATAATCAAGATTGTGTGTTAAATAATATTTTTAGTGTTTATTATGTGTTCAAAAGGGACACATCAGTATATAAAAATGTCGTCAATATTAAGTGTTTTAGATATATGTCAAAAAGTGTTTTTACGTAAGATGAATACCTTTAATATGGTGTAAAAAGTTCAAAGTGGGCCCAAAAATGAAACACCGCACCAGACTTAAGATCAGGGGATGATCTGGAAAATATGTGAGTACTAAATTCATTTTTATTTTGGTGTCAGAAATTGATTGTGTACAAACTCACCGGAGTTTTGAGTAAAAGGGATGTGTTTTAATGAATAAATACTGAATAATCAAGAACACGGTCTGAACAATAATAAAATAAATAGAGAAATTATAAATATTTATGTAAAGAATAAATCCCGTAGAGGAAATATGTGAATAAAGGGTTAATGTATTTAACATATGTCATAAGAGCAAGCGAAATATCATTAATTATCACGAAAGACATTGAAATAAAGTAAAGTTGAGATATGAAAGAAATAGCTTTTGAGCTTGTATAAAGAATAAAGATAATAATAATAATTAAATATGGAAATGTTAAATAAAAATCAAATAAATTGATATGAACATAAGAACGTTAAGCCTTAACGTATGTGTAAGAGATGAGGTTCAATGGAATATTTTAAAACAGGGAGCGATTTATCGACAACGGAAAGATTAATATGTGAATTAAAATAATATGAATTGTTACTAAAGAGATTTTATCAGTTCGTGGGAAGACATTTTCGGCTTAAAATAATGCATAGCGCATAATGAGCGCAAATATAATATTAAAGTGTCACGCTAGGAACGCGTAGTGGTTAAATACTTGGTACATTACTTATGGAGGGTAGTTGATTGCAGTGAATTGATAATTGTGTAAGTCCT
This sequence comes from Meconema thalassinum, assembly GCA_946902985.2. Classification (NCBI taxonomy): domain Eukaryota; kingdom Metazoa; phylum Arthropoda; class Insecta; order Orthoptera; family Tettigoniidae; genus Meconema; species Meconema thalassinum. The sequence goes on along the minus strand of OX336393.1, from coordinate 436,038,932 downwards.
CTATTTGTGACATAGTATCACGAGGCATTGTGTATGTATTTAAAAAGGGAGCTAATATATGGTATTATTGAGCGTATGTCATATGGGCCACGGCCGACTCTAAATCGCATTTTGTATAAGTCCTCTGTACGGGATTGGTTCCCGAGGCACCTGAAGAGATTCGAATGCAGGATCTTCTTATGATAAAAGCCCCTGTAATTCTCCGTCGTCGTATGTGTATTAATCTTCCCAATCAATGAGGACCCTCTCATAATTAATAAATGCCAAGGATATGAACTTGGTCTTTGAACCAAAGAATAGTTGTTTGAATGTATACGGTACAATAAAGCCCGGTCTCCCCAGAACTGGATAGAATGAGAAGGTTTGTTTTGAAAGCCTTGGAAATAAGCTACTAATGTTGGGTCAGACAGGATGTCGCCGCCACCCTAACGTGTCATAAATCGCACCCCAAGTAGTAGAGTCTAGCTTTCTTAAAGCGAGATGGAACAGAGACCGTCTCGTAAGCTGTTGTAAAGAGAAATAAATACACCAGGAGTGTTTAAAGTTGTTAACGACCCGGGCGTTGAACCGAGGTCCTTAAAGATGGATATTTCGTTTGCCGGTTCAGATCGTAGTTTCTTATATGATAATGGTCTATTAAGACATAAAAGATAAATAACAATCCCTATGGTAATAATGTATGGACGTGGGATTCCACGAGTTGATTGAAGGCAACTGAGTTCGGGAGTAACTATAGTTTTTTGACTGTGTCAAGTACCTTCACGCTCTGGAGTACACAATTGATTTTCTGATTGCCTTAATATATTTGTGAAATAAAGAGAGATGATAACAACTGAATGTGTGGACATGCCCATAATATTGAATTAGATAATTAACGTAGATTTTAAATATAATTATATATTTGTTTTTGAGAAATAAGAAAATAATAAAAGATAGTGTTTGAGGTGTACAAGAATGACACCATAATAATGTAAATGCATGGAGCCAAAGAGCACGGAGTTATGTAAACTTAATGTTAGTGCTTTATGGAAGTGAGACTAAGTAAGAATTGTTGGTTTATGTGGAAACCACAGGTTTTGAATACAATATTTGTTTATATTTGTGATTCCTTGTTCATTTGGAACAAGCAGTTGATTATTAGGTCAGTAATTAAATTGTTAAAATGTTTGTAGCGCCATTAATTTTATTAATTAAATGTGTTTAAATAGGAGTTGATTTGGTTGTTATTTTTGCAAGTGTATCCTCTAATTAATCCAAAATATGTGAGTCACAGAGTGGGAGAACTTACCACTGCCCCGGAATCCCGAATTGAGCTACGCTGGTATACTGTGATTGGCATATTTCTTGCTAAATGGGCACAGGGGGATATATAAATACTGTGCTGGATTAATAACTAGAGGAACACTTAAGTCGGTCATATCATGTAAAATTAAAGTAATGATAGGAAATGCTACAACGTAAAATATTAACTGACCGCATGGGTCCCTGGAAACTCATACCGAGCAGCCCTGAATATATTATATTATAAACCCCCTAGCAAAAGTAAACATGGCGCCCAGTACGCAGGGCTGAGTTTTCCTAGGGAAAACCCGAGTTTTTCTCGAAAAATCAAAATTTTCATTTTTTGAAAAAAAAAAATGGTTTTTCGAAATTTTGAATTTTAAATACTTCCATAAAGGTTTTATGAAATTGAATAGATTATCAAAAGGGTACGTTGTAAGTGAATACCCGTACCAAAGTAAAGTTTTGAAGAAATTGGGATACACTAATTCAGAGTATCATCTCTCAAGCATGTACTAGTGTGGTGGCATTTTTGGCCCACTGTATTCTCATAAGATGGCATTGAGTGAAGAGATGCAGCGGCTCTTGGAGGCCATAAACAATAAATTGGGAACAATAGACAATACATTGGGCCTCCAAAAGGATGAAAATAACGAAGTGTTCGAATCCATAAATGGAAGTTTAGAGTCACTAAAAACTAACAGTGATAATATGGGCACTAAATTAGAGAATATCGAAGTTAAGACTGATACCATGGGAACCAGATTAGAAGCTATCGAAGTTAAAGGTAATACCATGGGAATTAAATTAGAAGCTATCGAAGCCGACTGTATAAACATGAATAAGGAACTGAAGGCTGAGATAGAAAAGATGAAAACAGAAAGTGGGGAAACCATTAAACAACAGTGGGAAGTGATGAAAACGGAGACGTTAGAGTCTCTGAAAGCCAACAGTAAAGAAAACAATGGAGTACTGAAGGCTGAAATAGAAGAGACAATGGAGATAAAATTTAAAATTCTTGATGAAGGGTTTGACACTAAGTTGGAGACTAAGTTAAGTGAAATTAAAAAGGAAAGTAAAGGATTTTACTCAGGAATGCAAGTCCAAATAGAGACTATGAACAAAAATATGGTAGATCCCCAAAATACATGTCAAGAAAATTTTAAAATTTTAGAAACTAAATTGAGTAATATGGAGGGAAATGTAAAAGCATGTGAGGAGAAACTTGTAACCCAGATCCAAGGTGTGCAGAAAGAATTGAAAGCTCAGATAGAATCTAACAAGGATATTTGTGAGGCCTCCCGGGAGGAAATAAAACAAAGCGTGGATAAGCTAGGAACCCGATTTGGAAAGGTTGAGGAGAAAGTAGGGACCCTCGAGGACAAAATCGGTGTAGTTCAGACTGAGGTAACTGAGATGAAAAATCAAAATCTAAAGGATGTTCAGGAGATGAAAAATCAGATTGATCATTTTACCGGGCAGGTAGATGAGAATCTGAAGACATACGAAACGAAAATAGATCAAAGATTAGGTAGATACGAGGGGCATCTCCAGAGTGAAAGGAAACAACGAGAGAACGAAAGTAAGGAAAGTACCAATAAAATAAATGAAATAAGTCAGGGTATTATTGAGGTTCAGGAAACCATCGGAACATTAAAGGTTCATGTAGGAAAAACCAATAAGGAAATTAATCAGGTCCAAGATGAAATGATGAAGTTGTATAAGAGTCAAGAGAAGACTGAGGGAAGGCTTGAAGGAATGAAAATAGATATGGTCAAAGGACGAAAAGAAGTGGAGAAGCAAATAAAGGAGATACGAGAAGGCCTGGAGACCATAGGTGACGTTAAGCCAGAAATTATAGACCAACAGGCTAAGATCATTAAGAAAGAGGTAGAAGACCAAATAAATGGATTTAGGGATAGCTTCAGGGATGAGAAATTCCACTTCCAAAAGGTAGAGGAAGATATTAAAAGGAATCAAGAAAGAATTCAAAAGGAATTAAGATCCCGATTGGAGAGGACGGAACTTAAGAACAGTCAAATGGAAATCCAACTCATGGCAAATGAAGAAAGTGCCCGAAGAGAAAGGAAGTTAGAATTCGAAAATCAGGAGGAGTTTCCAAAGACAGGATGGGTAGATTCCCGGGAACAAGGCACAGATACGGAGAGGGACTTAGGAGGGGAGAGTCCTTATAAGATCCCAGGATACCCAATGGCGATGTCAACCCCGTACGCGAATCAGACAAATGGCCAAATAATAAACATTATTAAATCCAATGAGGATAGACCAGTAAAGTTTACGGGTAATAACATGTCTATTACTCCAAAATACTGGCTAAAAGAAGTGGCAGAGTATCTAAATGAAATGAAGGTTCCTCAGGATCGGAGACTGAGAGCTATTGAAAAGCTGTTGGCAGGTGATTGTCTCACCTGGTTCAGAAGCTTCAGATACACTTTTGATACGGTGGAAGGCTTTAGGGAAGCATTTTTAAAGCGATATTGGGCAGCAGATGTCCAAGAAAATTTAAGGCTAGATCTGTACTCTAGGAAGTACAGCACCAATGCACCGACTAAATACTCGGAATTTTTCACCGCTCAGCTGTGTAAATTCCGCGAACTGGATATTGCTCCGGCAGAAAATGACCTGTGTGCTGCCATTGCAAGACAGCTTCCATATGAGATTCAGAGGTTGCTAATCTCATCCAAAGCCAGAAGTGCTGTGGGAGTGGAAAGCGTATTACGTCAGTTAGATATGACGACTTCGCACGTAACACCTTGGCATCAGAGACAAACTGAGCAAGTACACATGGCCAGCAGTCAGGAAACTGGAGAAAAACCAGCGACCAGGAATCAGTCCACCAGTACGGATACTCAAGGACGAGATCGAGAGTATGGGCACCAGGAGCCTAGAAGGATACAGCCATATTACAGGGGAGGATATCGAGGAAGAAATCCTAGAACGACGGGTTATAGGCAACAGGAAAGCCGACCCTATAACAATAACCAGCAAAGGCCGGACAACAGAAAGAAATGGGAGAATTATCCCAGGAGAAATGTAAGGCCAGACGATAGGGATGATGAATATCGGGCCGAAATAGAAGAAAGATATCAGGAGAGTCTTCGTTATATGAACGAAAGACCAGATGAACCTGATAGGCAAAAAGTCCGTTGGAGTGAGGCAATCAAGAACCGGAAATCACCCGACCGACTAGACGGAGCTCAAAGCTTGGAACTACAAGCTCAGCTAAAGAATGAGGGAAAAGGGAGCCCTCAGGATAAAAAAAACTCCAAATTTAAATTGTCAAAAGTGGAAACATACCAGGAGCTGGGAGGAGGTAGAAATTGTAAATTGGATAGCCAGACCAGATGAATTAATTAACGAGGATGTGGAAGGAATCCCACCTGTTAAAAGAGAACTACCTATAATTATGCTTAGGATAGAAGGGTTACTGGTCAGAGCATTGATTGATACTGGATCCACAATAAGTTTAATTACACAAACCCTTTTAAATGAATTGGAAACAAGGGGCCGAGTACTAAAGATTCCCACATCAAATGTAAAGATTAAGGGAATTATCCCTGAAAAATCTTTGACATGTAAATTTCAGGTATACATTGATTTAATCATGGGTAACGCTGAAATTTCGCAGTGCTTTTTGCTGGTAAATCAATTGCCTTATAATGTCATATTAGGTATTGATTTTATCCGTGAGAACAAGGTCATTATAGACCTAGCGCAAAACTGCATTAGAATTCAAAGAGAGGATGTGGATGAGCAAAACATTAACCTACAGGATCAGGAGGCGAAAATAGCAGAACAGGTATGGCATATGGAAGAAGTGATTGAGGAAGAGTATAAGGACATAGAAAGGATATTTGAAGTCCTCAACATAGAACTCGAAGATAATGTGGAAAATGAGTTCGAGACCAACCTGTCAGGAAAAGTGGAGGAAACTAAAGTCAGCCTCGAAATTAAGGAACAGTTAAAGAAATTATTATTGGATTATAGGGACGTATTTGATTCCAAGCCAGGGAAGATTGAAAATTTTAAATACGCGTTCCAAGTCAACGATTGGGCACCGTTCAAACAAAAACCATACCCGGTTGCGGGAAAACATTACCCACAAACCAAGAAAACACTGCAGGAGATGATGAATGCAGGGGTTATAGAAAAGATGGCGACACCATATATTAGTCCATTAGTGATTGTGAGTAAACCGGATGGCTCAGTAAGGGTGTGTTTAGATGCCAGAAATCTAAATGCAAAAATCATACCAGAAAATGATTCGGCACCACCCATAAAAGAAATACTGAGGAAGTTTAAAGGCAAGAAGATTTTTACGAATATTGACATGACTTCTTCGTATCATCATCTCGAACTGGAAGAGAAAACCAGCTTGTTGACTGGATTTCAGTTCGATCAACAAACATACTGCTTTAGAAGATGTCCGTTTGGATTAAAGACTGCAGGATCCGCATTAATAAGAGCGCTGGATCGAAACCTGTCAGAGGAAGTGAAAGAGTGCACTATCCGATACGTAGATGACATTTTGCTTACCTCGGAGAACATTGAGGAACATTTAGAAAATTTGAAGAAATTATTAGAAGACCTATGAAGGGCAAATTTTAAGATAAATTTAAAGAAGTCGAACTTCTGTCAAAGGCAAGTGACATTTTTAGGGCATGTGATTGACAAGGATGGTGTTAAACCAAATCCATGCAAATTGGAATCGATAAGGGATTTTCCAAGGCCTTTGAAAGTGAAGAACGTTCGCCAGTTTTTGGGATTGATTGGGTTCTTCTCAGGACATTGTCCATCATACACCAAAACTATTGCACCACTACAGGACCTTCTGAAGAAGGGGGGCAAGTGGAAATGGACGGAGGAAGCAGAAAAAGCATTCGTGGAGGCCAAGGAAATGCTCTTAAATTACGTGAAGCTAGGATATCCTGATTTTAATCAGAGATTTATCATTCAGACAGACGCATCCCAGATTGGAATAGGGGCAATGCTATATCAGGAGAACCCGGAAAACCCTGATAAGAAGAACTATCAAGCTTTCACAAGTAGGAGACTGAAACCACACGAGAAAAATTATACGATCAGCGAGATCGAGCTGTTAGCGATATTGCACGCGTTGCAATATTGGCGGAAGATCGTATATGGGTTTCAGGTCATTCTAAGGACGGATCATAAAGCCTTAACCTTTTTGATGAAGACTGATTTATCCAGTCAAAGGTTGATGCGTTGGGCTTTATATATTCAACAATTTGATGTCAAGATAGAGTACTGCCCAGGAAAGGAAAACATAGTTCCAGACTATTTAAGTAGACAGCCAGAGTCCATAGAAGAGGAAGTAATGGCTATAGATTTGGAAGACAGGGATCAGCGTACTCTTAATGAGTTAAGAAGCATTAGTCAAAGGCAACGGGAGGATCCATGGATGAACATGCTCATATCATTCCTTGAGGGAAGCTTGATAAGAGGAACACCAGCGTACACGGAAGCTGAGAAGATAGCACAAGACTACACGTTTTATAATGGGTTATTATATAAGTTTGTGGACTCTGACCATACGAAATTAAGGATTGTTGTACCTGCAATTTTGCAGAGGAAAATAGTATGGTTAGCCCATAGATCGTTCGGACATATGGGAGTCGACAAAACAGTCTCGATGCTGAAAGAAGCATTTATATGGCCGAGACTGAGAGAAACTGTAAGGGACACGCTAAAGACATGTGATCTATGTCAAAGGATTAAACCTAATGCATTTCTGATGAGACAGAAGCCTATACCATTGTTGCCCGAAAGGCCCGGCCAAATCATATCTATTGATAATTTTGGACCTTTGCCAAAGGCAAGAAGAGGAAATCGACACATAATGGTGGCTATGGATGTCTTCACTAAAATGGTTGTCCTGGCTCCCATACAGAAGACTAGTACCAAACAGGTGTTAAAACGACTTAAAGAAAAAGTGATACCGATTCTGGGGAAACCTGAGAACTTGTTGTCGGATCACGGCAGTTGTTTCACCAGTGTAGAGTTCAGACGAGAATTAGAAAGACTTGGAATACGTCAAATTTTGTCAAGTATTCGCCATCCTGAGGCAAACCCTGTAGAGAGAGTTATGAGAGAAACGGCCAAGTACTGTAGAATATACTGTGCCGAAGAAAATTGGAAGTGGATAGATAATTTGGATATTATTGAATTTTGTATAAATAATACAATCCATGAATCCACAGGAGAGATACCCATAACGTTACATCGGAATGAGCAACCAGAAAGACCTTGGAATCTGGTAATTCCTAGGCCAGCAGACGCTCAGCCGGGAAGAGATGAACGAATTAGGAAAGCCTTTGAGCATCTAAAAGTTCAAGCCGATAGGAGGCAGAGAAGAAATAGGCATAAGAGGTATCATCGACCATTATTAGCAGGAGAAATGGTGTTAGTGAAAAGACCAGCCATTTCGGATCCAGGGAACCGTGTGTACAAGAAGTTCCAGAAAATGTACCACGGACCATATCAGATAATCAGAGATTTGAGGAATAACGCATATAGAATTCGGCACTGTGAAACGGATCACGAAGTGACCATGAATTCAGCAAATTTGAAATTATATTACCCTCCCGAAGATTTTGATGAAGAAAATGAACAAGCCCTGGTCATGGAAACATTTAGAGATGAATCCACTTTTGACATAAACAAGAATGAGGAAGAAATAGAAAATAGAGCTCAAGCATTCGAGTGCGAATGCGAATTGGAGAAAGTATATTGGGAAATTAAAGAAATAATTGAATTTATTGAAGAAGAAAATTCCAAATTAAGAAAAGAAAATGATGAAATAAGGAAACGGGTAGGGATAGACCAAACCCGTAAGGGAGAATGAGGTTCTGGGAACTTCAAGTCCAGACAAATAAAGAAAGAAAGAAAGGGTAGGGACAGAGCATACCCGACCTACACAATTACCGGATACGACTTAAAAGAAGTAAAAACAACAGTAAATACGGATGACGTTATGATGGCTTCGACGAATAAAGAAATACAAAATTAGATTGAAATAAATTTCCTCAAAATTTTCGAAAATTTATTTACCTAAGGAGGGGAGAGATGAACCCATGGGCCATAGGGTCCATGACGGTCGAACCCATGTCCTTAAGGAAGAAATGAAAGAAACGTATAGTTTCTTAAAGGAACGGAGAGAGATTTTAAGCCAGGAATATAGCTTAACATTGTGCAAGCGACTAGGGACAGATGTTCCTTAGATGAGATCACCCCACTCGACATTTCAGAGAGGGCTGGTCACGAGTATTAATAACTGAGTGGAACTTTCCACCGTGTTAGACAGAGAAGCCTGAATCGGAATTCAAGCTGACGTTGCTGGAAATTGACAACGCCGCATATGCGCCAGAAGAGGAATAATTAAAATTAACACGTTTACGAGCATAATAATGAGTAAACAAGCACAGTACAGTGAATCATTTTGAATGAGAGATTTTTCAGTATAGAGAAACCATGTAATAATTGTGCAGAAATAAACTGCCGACGTAAGACGACGTCATTGGGGAATTACCTAAGCCTCTGTGGAGGGGAGAGAGCAAAAGGAATGCAACACCCACACAATTGAGGACGAGAAATTAATTAATATCTCCGAATTGCACGATCGATTCTTAGGTGCAATAAGATCATTTGACATTGAGAAGACGAGCTTTCGGAAGGTATAATTTTTATATTTGTGGCACCATTATTTTAGAAGTTGACCACAGGAAAGGCTAGAGTCTTATTTTTTTGTAGTAAAACAGTATAAAGCTTCGGGCGTTTCCAAGCCAATCATGCAGTCCTACGAGCATTCCGTGAGGGGAAGTGCTGCTCCACGACGTAGAAGTAGTCATTCCGACAGTCCGTGAGGGGACGTAATTCTGCGTTACATCGAAAAACAGCTACCAGTACTCCTTGAGGGGAGAAGCGCTGTGTTAAACCACAGAAGTAAGATCCGATAGCCACAGGCGTCACAGTAGTAACGACTTGCTTGCCTCCATAAGGAGCATTCAAGATGAAATTTTAAAGTATCGCCGTAGTGAAATATTAGGAAAATCCTAATTATAGGATTTAGGCCCGACTGTATACAAGTTAAAGTGAAAATTCGTAAGATATAGTCAGAGCAGGCTGCGAACGTCGGACTTAAAGGCGATAGGTCGTTAAATGTACGAACGAACAGATCATAACGTACGGAAGTATCGTACCAGAAAGATAAACTGTTAGTCAATTGAAGAACCCTAAAAGGGAAGAACAGAATAAGGTTCGGAACGTATATCAGAAACGTAGGAGTGCTAAAACAGTTCAAATAAAGAGGATAGGAGACTATAAACATTATCTCCAGAAAGCAGGCGAACTATTTTAAAAGTACTAGAATTGAGAAGTGCTAGCTGCTATAGACTAAATCTATAGGTCTTTGAGAGGACCTCGATCCGTATAGACTTTCGTTAGGATCGATAGACAGATCTACAAAGAAGCCGTTCAAGCTAGATAAATAGCCGGTTATCCAGGGTAGGAGTAGCCGAATTGGACTCCAGGGAACAGTAGATGTTTTGAGACTTTCGCATTCTACAGGATAGAAGCCGACATCGAATAAATATCACCCTTGGAAACGGGAATTTAAGAAGATCACGTGTAATAGGCTCAGAAATACGGCCTAGTGATCGAAAATTGTGAAGTGTAAAATAATCAAGATTGTGTGTTAAATAATATTTTTAGTGTTTATTATGTGTTCAAAAGGGACACATCAGTATATAAAAATGTCGTCAATATTAAGTGTTTTAGATATATGTCAAAAAGTGTTTTTACGTAAGATGAATACCTTTAATATGGTGTAAAAAGTTCAAAGTGGGCCCAAAAATGAAACGCCGCACCAGATTTAAGATCAGGGGATGATCTGGAAAATATGTGAGTACTAAATTCATTTTTATTTTGGTGTCAGAAATTGATTGTGTACAAACTCACCGGAGTTTTGAGTAAAAGGGATGTGTTTTAATGAATAAATACTGAATAATCAAGAACACGGTCTGAACAATAATAAAATAAATAGAGAAATTATAAATATTTATGTAAAGAATAAATCCCGTAGAGGAAATATGTGAATAAAGGGTTAATGTATTTAACATATGTCATAAGAGCAAGCGAAATATCATTAATTATCACGAAAGACATTGAAATAAAGTAAAGTTGAGATATGAAAGAAATAGCTTTTGAGCTTGTATAAAGAATAAAGATAATAATAATAATTAATTATGGAAATGTTAAATAAAAATCAAATAAATTGATATGAACATAAGAACGTTAAGCCTTAACGTATGTGTAAGAGATGAGGTTCAATGGAATATTTTAAAACAGGGAGCGATTTATCGACAACGGAAAGATTAATATGTGAATTAAAATAATATGAATTGTTACTAAAGAGATTTTATCAGTTCGTGGGAAGACATTTTCGGCTTAAAATAATGCATAGCGCATAATGAGCGCAAATATAATATTAAAGTGTCACGCTAGGAACGCGTAGTGGTTAAATACTTGGTACATTACTTATGGAGGGTAGTTGATTGCAGTGAATTGATAATTGTGTAAGTCCTCTATTTGTGACATAGTATCACGAGGCATTGTGTATGTATTTAAAAAGGGAGCTAATATATGGTATTATTGAGCGTATGTCATATGGGCCACGGCCGACTCTAAATCGCATTTTGTATAAATCCTCTGTACGGGATTGGTTCCCGAGGCACCTGAAGAGATTCGAATGCAGGATCTTCTTATGATAAAAGCCCCTGTAATTCTCCGTCGTCGTATGTGTATTAATCTTCCCAATCAATGAGGACCCTCTCATAATTAATAAATGCCAAGGATATGAACTTGGTCTTTGAACCAAAGAATAGTTGTTTGAATGTATACGGTACAATAAAGCCCGGTCTCCCCAGAACTGGATAGAATGGGAAGGTTTGTTTTGAAAGCCTTGGAAATAAGCTACTAATGTTGGGTCAGAGAGGATGTCGCCGCCTCCCTAACGTGTCATAAATCGCACCCCAAGTAGTAGAGTCTAGCTTTCTTAAAGCGAGATGGAACAGAGACCGTCTCGTAAGCTGTTGTAAAGAGAAATAAATACACCAGGAGTGTTTAAAGTTGTTAACGACCCGGGCGTTGAACCGAGGTCCTTAAAGATGGATATTTCGTTTGCCGGTTCAGATCGTAGTTTCTTATATGATAATGGTCTATTAAGACATAAAAGATAAATAACAATCCCTATGGTAATAATGTATGGACGTGGGATTCCACGAGTTGATTGAAGGCAACTGAGTTCGGGAGTAACTATAGTTTTTTGACTGTGTCAAGTACCTTCACGCTCTGGAGTACACAATTGATTTTCTGATTGCCTTAATATATTTGTGAAATAAAGAGAGATGATAACAACTGAATGTGTGGACATGCCCATAATATTGGATTAGATAATTAACGTAGATTTTAAATATAATTATATATTTGTTTTTGAGAAATAAGAAAATAATAAAAGATAGTGTTTGAGGTGTACAAGAATGACACCATAATAATGTAAATGCATGGAGCCAAAGAGCTCGGAGTTATGTAAACTTAATGTTAGTGCTTTATGGAAGTGAGACTAAGTAAGAATTGTTGGTTTATGTGGAAACCACAGGTTTCGAATACAATATTTGTTTATATTTGTGATTCCTTGTTCATTTGGAACAAGCAGTTGATTATTAGGTCAGTAATTAAATTGTTAAAATGTTTGTAGCGCCATTAATTTTATTAATTAAATGTGTTTAAATAGGAGTTGATTTGGTTGTTATTTTTGCAAGTGTATCCTCTAATTAATCCAAAATATGTGAGTCACAGAGTGGGAGAACTTACCACTGCCCCGAAATCCCGAATTGAGCTACGCTGGTATACTGTGATTGGCATATTTCTTGCTAAATGGGCACAATATATGAAATGATAATCGATTGGGTTCGATTGTCCACCTCGATACAGGTGTGATGCATCTTGGGTAGACTCCCAGCTGGGTCTTGGATCAGCAGCTTTGAGACGAGGGACACTTGAGTAAAGCAGCTTATGCAGTGAACATGTTATCGTTCGTATAAGAAAGTTCCGTGTATCACTCGATAGTACGAGTGTTTTCTACACGCAGCGCGATTCGAACGAGTGAGCTTAGCCAACACATGGACTTTGTTAATACTGACTTCGATGAGAAAATCTGCTACTTATTGGTTTGAAATGCAAGAAAGCATTATTATCAAGAACATTATGACTGTATTTTCTTGTGAGAAACAAGCTATTGGAGTAATGATGTGATAAATATATCGTTCAGGAATGTAATGCAGTAGCAGAGTTGATCATTTGGAATGACATCCTTTTGAACTCTACAATGAAGAGAAAGAAACGTTGGGAACATTAGTTCTGATCCAGTAACTTTAAAGTAGCCAAGAATGAAGAAACAACTCCATAGAAAGGAAGCTACTTTACTGATAACGTCGAGGGAGCCTTGTGCAAGCAAATATGCAGGAACTCCGTTTCGTGGACAGTAGTTTTCGGGTTAGGAGGAAGTTGGTTCGGCGACTTGCAGATCCAGACATGAACTTCTCAGGGATGATGGTTCGATTCCTGACAGGAATGTATATTCCTATATTTTCTTCAATTTCAACCAGAACTTCGCCCAAGGTAGCTGGATAACTTTTCTTCTCTTGTAGACAGTAGAACTTGTCACCTTTAGTTCGATTCTTTTCACCAATATTTTATTAATTGGCATGAATTTCATTCAAAGGCTAGATCTGGTTCTTCTTTATCATTTCTGTCGGAGAATGTAATTTTTTGTGTAGTTAACAGTAAACGTGATGCTATTTAGAGCATTACTTTGTTGCTTTTATTTTTAAAATTTTGGAAATAAAACCAAGCATTCAATTTTGTTGGGAAGATATATGCAGCATAATTAGGACCAAGACGACGATATCTTTGTATAAGAATAGCAATTAGGAAGAAGATGGCCACACACTCGTGCACTTGAACTATTCCAAAAATATTTCAGTGATACTATTCGTTTGGACTTATGACATTCTAGTAGAAATTCTTTCTTTTAGAAATGATAGTGCATTTTCGTCGTTATTTTCCATGATTATGGATTTATGGAAATCGTCCGGCGAAAACAATTGTGAATTGATTGCCAAGGCATTTGCAGCCTACTTTCATATATTTTTTGATTAAAGATTTTTCTTTAAATGTAATATTTTTGTTCATTCAGTTTTTGCTTGTATTATTTCAATTCGTTTTTGGGAAGACTCTTGGATAGATCATTGTTTGATTTAATGGTTTGCGTGTATCTATTGATATGATAATAGACTCCTTTCCATGATGTAAGTCTCACGTGTTTTCTTCTGAGTAGTTGAGCCATTTTTCGAGTTTGGATAGGCGAAACTGAAACGACTATTTTGATAGTGTCTATTTACAATTTTTCTATCACATATAAGTCATTATGGAAATATATATATATATATAAATATATTGGAATTGTGAATCAAATTTAACTATTCACATTGTTATAACAGAATTTGTCGTAGACTTTAAAGACGACTATTGTGGAAATGAATAATGCAATTTATCTAACAAATTGTTGCTGCTTGTTTAATGAAGTTAGAAAGGAAGTAATATGTGGCATTTCTATATTCGTTTATGATGGAGCATGATATTTTCAGAGCAATTTCTGAAAGGTTTCAAGTTTAATAACGTTTGGGTTTAATTCTTGACAGCTTTGGAAAGCTGAATTGAGGTATTGCAATTTTGTGCATACGATTTATTGTGTTAGTACAGCAAATATTTGACATCATTGGATGGTCAATATTAATGCTGGATATTGTTCTTGTAGTCTTTTGAGAAGACGTTAACGTAGTTATTGCGTTTTAGTAAGAGTGAAATTAGCTTTTGAGCTATCACCTTTTTTGGATTTGATGTTGTAGTTATCGTGATTTGGTATCACGAATGTTTTTCTTATATGCTTGTTTTATGCAAGTTGCCCTACGTTTTATTCTCGCCTAGTAGGATTTGCCGGAGATAAATTGTCTATATCATGACACCCATATTCAAGTAACACAGCTACTTCTTAAACAACTTTAACTGATTCATGCAACATAATACATGTGATATTTCAGTAATTTTAGTAAAAATATACTGCATTCTTTGAAACTTATAAATAGTTAATAAACTATTTTCACAACTTGTAACACTATTCGATTATCTTAATTGATTGTTGAATACATCGAATTAAGGAAATGATAACCATGAAACATACTTGTAAAATTAAATGAAGATAGCCAGCGTTGAGAACAAAGTCCTATTTGAGGATGTAACTTGTATATAAAGTGTAAAATATGTATAAATCTTTAAGGGTATAACATCAGTATATAATGTAATATTGTATTTTTCTTGTTATTGGTTCAGCGGATGATATGAACAGTAAGATGGGGCCTTACTGTAGGCATTTATTTAAAACTACATTTTTTATCATTTGATTTAAAGAAGCTTTTCTTTAACTTTGTGTCGAATTGACGGACATTCATCATTAATCAGTCAATAAATTGAATTTAATTTTAAAGAATCTTAGAACGACTAGTGTTTTATATCAGAAAAGGGGAGTGCGTTAGGAGGACCAGTGGATGGTTTTCTTTGAGTTTGCTTAAACTTAACGCCCGAGATATTTTTATTTTATTTTAGAGTCTCTTGTTCGAGTTCTTTTGAGCTTCGTTTCATCGTAGTTTTATACACCACTGGCATCTTCGTACCGCATTCTTTAATATCGACGTATCCTGATCCCTGGTTGATCCTAGTTGGTAGGTTTTTCATAGGTCATTTGAGCCGGGAACTTCTAGAATCTACGATCCAGCCTTCCATCGGATTGCAACAGGTAAGACCACGTGGATTACGGGTACAGTACCTTTGAGAGGATATATTCTAGCTCCTCCCACAATGCGTCTGTTCCTTCCGGGTCCATCTTATTCGCCTGATTGATTGGCACATATACGTTCACCATTGTGTAAACTCTATTTGTACACCGAAAAGAAAGATTAGAGACTCGGCTGTTAGGGGATGTGAAGTCCACAATCGAACCCAAAATCTTTCTGTTGACAATAAATCCTGTGCCTAAGTGTGGGATGGTTTTTACTACACGTTTACCGGTTTTGCCTTTGAAGATTCTATAACCTTGTGACTCGAAGCACTGTTCATCCGTGAATCTTGTTTCCTGAATTGCAGCGATCAATATCTGATATCGGGACAAGACATCAGTAACCTGTTTGAGTTTGCCGGTCTTAAAAAGTGAGTTTGCGTTGAAAGTAGAAAAAAAATCCGGCGTTTGTGTCTGAACTTTCCTTGAGTCTCCGATACCTCTACGCATGTCTGTGCAGGCTCCTCAGAATCCGAAGGCCTGCATGCTTCACTCAAGGTGAAGGTGGATTGGTTACCACCTGGGGTAGTAGCTTCTGCTGATTTTTTCTCCATGCTTTGAACAGTTGAAAATCTGTCGATTGGCGTCAGTGATATTTCGCACTGACCAAAATACTACCAAGGTTGTGAGCCTTGGAGGGCCTCATGATATCTTCCGGCTAAGAGCAGGCATTTTCTCCTACTCTAAAAAAGGTATGGTTTTCCCACCAATACTCGGAAGGCTGATTGCAGTGGTCACTCTTCATTATTTGTATTATTATTAATTAATATTATTATTACGTTGAGGGCGCACAGATGGGAGAAGCCAGCCGTTAGGTCGTGTATTGTTTCCTCAGTGTTGTGACACACGGGCAGCGAAGGAGCTGTATACCTAATCAAATTGCATCCACAGATCGCCGCTTAGAGACAAAATGATTGTTGTTTGATGAATAAAATTTATTTTTTGCAGATGAGCTATTTTAGAGGAACCTAACTCCATTAATTTTAGCATAATTTAGCACTAGAATTGTATCTCTGGTGTGTCCGCGGTTACAAATATTCTATCTACAGAAGGAAGGCCATCAGGAGGTGTACCTCTTTCATTTGACTTCCTCTCTCGACGCCTTCCTTAAACCTCACCATACTTCCGCCCTCCTCTGCCTCGACGTTGCCAAAGCCTTTGACACCGTCTATCTTCCTGTTCTCATGTTTAAGCTTCGCCATCTCCCTCTTCCCCCCACTATCCTTCGTCTACTCTACAACTATCTCCATCATTGTACTGCCCAAATCCTTATTCACCCTTTAGTTTTCCTCTCACTACTGGTGTTCCCTAAGGCTCGTCTCTCTCTCCTTTACTCTACATCCATTTTACCTACGATATTCCCCATCCCGATCCCCCTCTGCGCCTTTACCAATACGCCGACGACCTCGATATCCTCGCCCTTGGCAATACCGCTCCCACACTTACCTGCAATCTTCAAGCCTATCTTGAGATCCTCCAAGACTGGTTCAACGAATCACATATTAAGATCAATCCCGCCAAAACTCAACTCGTTGTTTTCCGTCACCGTTTCTGCCTCTGCCGTCCCCGCCGTAAAATTCATCTCACCCTTTATAACACCCCCCTTCTAGAAACTCCCACCTTGACTTACCTCGGTATAATTTTTCAGAACAATCTCCATTGGACCCATCAGTGTATAGTAAACTCCTTCGCCGCTTCTACGCTCTCCGTTACCTTACCGGCCCCACCTGGGGTCTCCAACCCGCCCAACTCCTCAATATCTACCGAACCTTTCTTCGCCCTGTCCTCACATGTGCTTCCCTCGCCTGGCTCACTGGCACTCCTCCCGAATACCATCGCCTTCATCGCCTCGATCGTCATGCTATTCGCATTGCTTACCGCCTTCCCTCCCACACCCCTATCGCTCATTTCCAACCATACTATTCTTTCCCCCATATTCTCTCTCATCTCCACTCTCTTCGCTATATGTACCTCTCCGCCGCTCTCCTCCGTAACTATCCCGATTTCGCTGACGCCCTTGCAAATTATCGCTTTGCCCACGCTATCCTCGACGATACTCGCACCCCTTCCACCTCTCACCTCTTCCCTCCACCCATCACTTAACACTAATCTAGCCGCGCCCCCCCCCCCCCCCTCCCCCCACTTGATACACTTGTGCAGCTTTTTCTTATCTACTCTGCTGCATTTGCCACCAGTGTTACGTTCTCTTACGTTCTTATTTCTCCTCCCCTATACCGTGTGCTCACGTGTTCATTATGCTCCGATTGTGTTTTCGTGTGATACGTGTGTGATCTTGAACTGCGATGGACATTCTGGACTTTTCTTTTGCTCGTTTTTTATTGTACATTTTCCCACTCTTTGCACGCTCCCCTTCTCCGGTTCGCCTTCTCTGCGTCCTTCCACTTCTACTTTGCTCCCCATGTCTCTTTTCCCCTTTTCTTCACTCTCTTCATTATATCTACGTCTTCCGCTTTCTCTTCTCCTTCCTTCCCTTCGCTCAGCTGTCTCCAGTGTATCTCATCGCTTAGATTCATAATCTCCACTTCTACTCACTATTTCTCACACCCGGACGGATTTCCTTTACTCTGTTTGCATTCTTTTCTTTTCTGTTGTTTGTATGTCTTTTGCCCACATTCTGTATACTGTATTTTTCACTTGTCTGTACTATGTATTTGTTCAATAAATGGGGGTGTTTGGGGGGCTCTTCCCTGGCGGGTGGGGTGTGGCGGTCTCCTCTGGGGTTCCGCCGGTGGTCCGATTTTCCTCTGCGCCAATTCATCGCTCATTTCTTTCCTTTTATGTATGTACTACACATACTTTTCATTTTTCTCCTTCTTAAACTCAATTCCTCTACTACGGCCTAAGGGCTACTCGTTCAGCCGACGGCCCGCCCAGGGCCGCACGAAGCGCACCTTTTATGTCTCTACAGTACGTCCATCCAACCCTTCGATTGCCTCGTAGCGCAGTGGTTAGCATTATTAGTTTTAACCCATGACGTCCGGGTTCGATTCCCACCTCTACCAAGAAATGTAATTCTGGTCTGAGGGTTGGAACGCGATACACTCAGCCTCGTGAGACGGGTTAAATCCTACCTCAGCCATCCTCAAAGTAGTTTCCCGTGGTTTACCACTTCTACTCCAGGCGAATGTAGGGATATTCCTCAATTAAGGCCAGGGCCGCCTCTTCACAAACCTCATCTTAATTATAAATACACACACTACTACAGACACCACAAAAACACAGGTTTACCATACGATTTCTGCAATCATCCAAGTAGAGAGAGCTTTGAAACCATTTATAGCCTATTTTCATTTATGAAAAAAAAATAGACTTATGAGATCACATTTTGTCCGTGTGTGTGAGTGTGCGTATGTGTGTGTGTGAGAGAGTTCCCCTAATAAAATCTAAATAGCTGGAGCGATTTCAATGAAACTCGATAACGACATAGGAATATTTGTCCACCCCGACCGTACCCTTCAAGTTTTAATACGTCTCCCCAATCCAAAATGGCAGCTTTGCGAAATATTTCAACGGAATTCTACATCTCTGAAACGATTACCGATATCAACCTGAAATTTTGTATGGTGATAAAGGACACTACTACAAGTTTTTCTATGCAACTTGCAAAAACCTTTCAAGTACAAAACGAACATGGTGGCATTTAAATAGACGTTTCTTACGATTTGACCACGTAATCGCAGCGAAACTTGGTACAGAAAACGTTTATACACATTTCAATGCACTGACATATAATTTTGTTCAATTGCTTACATAACCTCGAGATGGTGGCTGTGCGCAATTTTAAAATTAAGATTTTATTTCTTGTGTCCTAATCATGCGATCGAAGTCAAAGTTTGAATAAAAATCTTAAGCAATAATCGTCATCTAACAGTACATAACTCTATGGCCTACACATATAAAAATCCAACATGGCGATCAATCGAAATATTTAGACGATTCTCAATATCTACCAATCTATTCAGCTATCAAACTGAAATTTTGTATCTTGATCGAGGAATTAATATATTAAGTATGATATATGAAAATAGACTATTTAGTTTTTCATGGAACTACTTGTATAATGTTGTCTTATTGACAGTTGATATTTCCAATTTTCAGTCGGCAACACAATATTCTGTCGACCGATTGAAGAGTGACAACTGACAGTTTGTATAGGCGATACTGAAAGATTGGACTCAAAACTTTACATTTGCATTTACGACTGAAAAGTTGCAATATCACTCACCCAAGTGCACGGGACTAAACGATGATGATGATGATGATGATGATGATAATTGTTGTTTTAAGGGGCCTAACATCTGGGTTATCGGCCCCTAATGGTTTTGGTGATAGTAAAAATGGAATGAAATGAAACAATAGCGATGATGATGATGATAATTGTTGTTTTAAGGGGCCTAACATCTGGGTTATCGGCCCCTAATGGTTTTGGTGATAGAGAAAATGTAATGAAATGAAACTATAGCGATGATGATGATGATGATGATGATAATTGTTGTTTTAAGGGGCCTAACATCTAGGATATCGGCCCCTGATGGTTTGGGTGATCGTGAAGAAGAAAATGAAATGCAAACTTAAAACTAAAACTAACTACTAACCTACATACTAGAAGAAAAAAGGGAAAACTAAAAGAGAATAAGGCAAATAAAGGACAGGAGGAAAAGAAATGCCCTCAAACCTCGAAGAATGTGGATTGAGGGACTTGGAAGGAAGGAGAGCCATGAAAGGCAGATAGGAAAGTGAAAGCGGAGAGGGTCCGCCCCTAGGTCAGTGGAAAAAGGGGAAAACGCACCCAGCTCAGGAATCCCTCGGGGTCGCCATCTCCAGAACTCACCAGCCGTGAGCCCCTGAGGGTGTAGCAATATCTAGGGTGCACCAAAAGTGGTGGGGCTACATACACCCGGACTCCTTGAGGGCCTTGAACATAAGACAGGAGATAACATGAAAATAAAAAGAAGGCTGACCCCTCGCAGAAGGAGGGAATCAGAAAAGATGAGACAAGGGCCAATTATGGCGGGAAAGGAAGAGACTCCCTAGGCCTCGGATACCCTAATACCGTCGGGGTCGGAAGAGAACAAAAGTTGACCAAGTGAGGTCGACAGGAAAGAAGACAGTGAGGAGCCCGGCACAAGTAACTGGAAGCAATGCCGGACTCAGCTGGGACCCCGTGGTCGCCAACCCACGTTCCACTATATGTGAGCCCCTGGGGGAGGGACTAAACGAGCATTGTTCTCAAATGAAACATCAATAACAACAAGAACCTTTCCTCACGATAAAGGGCCTGGGTGCTACTGCAGTAATAAATCGTATTATAACGCGTCATATTACGTTACACAATTTTAGAGGGAAAGAAAAAAGTAGATGCAAATTGGAGAACTGTGTAGGCGAAGAGGAAGAGAAGGGGGATAATGAGCATGTGATGACTGAAAGAAACTTGGACAGGCTGTATTAGCCAATAATCATCCATTTGCGTTGACAAACGATGTTGGCAGCGCTGATGGTGCGGTGAGGTACACAAGAAACTGACTTAGAACGTCACAGCTGTTACGCGACCTCAAGGGAAGGCAACATCGGTCATACAACGCAAGTAAGACCCGCATTACATTTCCTCGTTTCTCTGGCTCTATGATAGAATTTGTCCTTAGAGTTCAGAGTTCAGATATGTCGCAGTAATGAAGTAGATTCAAAAAACAAATTTTAATTAGTCTAAAGGTTTTGTATAAAACGCGTTCATTGGTAGAATGTTTTCAAGTTTTAATAACCCAATCTGTTGTCGCCTCCGTAGCGTAGCGGTCAGCGTGGTTAGCTGCCACCCCGGAGGTCCTGGGTTCGATTCCTGGCTCTGGCACGAAATTTGAAAAGTGGTATGAGGCCTGGAGCGGGGTCTACTCAGCCTCGGGTGGTCCAAATGTGTAGAGGGGATTCGATTCCCACCTCAGCCATCCTCGAAGTGGTTTTCTGTGGTTTCCCACTTCGTCTACGGGCAAATGCCTGGATAGTGCCTACTGTAAGGCCACGGCCGCCTCCTTCCCTCTTCCTTGCCTATCCCTCCTCGTCTTCCCCTCCTTTCCCTCATGAGACCTCTGTTCGCTTTGCAGGTGAGGCCGCCTGGGGACGGTGCTGGTCATACCTCCCCAGTTGTATCCACTCCGATCAGATGTTACCAGCTCTAGGACACTGCCCGTAGAGGCGGTAGAGGTGATTTCCCTCGCTGAGTCCGTGGGAGCCACCAACATGGAGGCTAAATTCGATTTTAAAAAACAAGAGTAATAGTCAGTCTGGACTTGATATCATTTTAAATGCTACTATTGCTACAAATGCTGGGTGAAAGCCTCATGATCATGCAGCGAACTGCTTGAACTCAAAGTCCATTAGCAAGTGCAAACCAAGGTCAAAGGAGGTAGCTGGCTGAATGACGTGACACTCACCGGAGCGCGCGGGGAAAGGAGGGAGCTCAAGCGGTGCTTTGACGTCACACACCTCAGTGCATTCTCGGTACATTTCGTCCCGTCGCCGTAACGTAACGCCAGACCTCAGCGTAACGACAAATCCGACAAGATCATTTAAAATGATAAAATAACCCAGTCGAGACAGGGCCCCTGGTTACCCGGACAGGGAAACACGCCCAGTTCACGTCATCGGCTCTGCCCGACAGGGGTAGCCAAGAAGCTCCGAGATCATTAGTCATGCCGAAGCCCTAGAAAAGACAAGACTTGCTGCACTGTATACTGTTGCCTGTCATAAGCAGTTAAGAACTAATTAATTAATTAATTACAGTGGAACGTGGCTAATTCGACCTTCTATAATTCGAAATCTTCCTTTATTCGAATTTTTCTCCTGGTCATTTTATATACAATCAATACTAAAAAATCCTCGTTAATTCGAATTATATTTTGGATAATTCGAAGTTTTTACATGTAAAAAGTCGATTGGAAGCCATCAGTTCGGTCAGAAAATCCCGAAAAAAGACAAACAACATCACAGAACTTAGGCGTTTTTTTTAAGTAGAAATAACGCAAGTGATTCTGTTTTCCATTCCTTAAATCTTTTGTGATGCCCGAGAGACTTAATTATGAAACAGGTAAACACCTCAAACTTTTTTGAAAAACTGTAGAATTCTGTAAGACTTAACCAGATTGCTGGATTACTACTGTCGTTAAATAGGTGAATAGTACATTTTGGTTTAATTTTATTATTTGAAACATTTGAGGTTAATCGCGATAAAGTACTGTTGTCTGTTAATCTGCTTTGTTGAACGTAAATCATTATGGAAACATAATACAATATATTTTCTCAACTCCTTTCAAAGAACTTTTTCAATTCGAATTTTTGGATACTTCGAATTCTTTTACTGGTCCCTTGAGGTTCGAATTATCCAAGTTCCGTTGTATATACATAAACGAACAATAAATAATCCGCGCTGTAGCATGTAACCGTTAAGTCAGCCCTCTTCACATGTAGGCTATACACAGCACTGAAGTTGTTGTACTACCCTACCAGGGAATTGTTACCGCTAGATGGAGAGCGCAGCTGTTGTGTATACATTACGTCATCTCGCCTCGTCGTGGCTGCAGCGAGCGGCTTTCGGTGTAAGAGAGGGACGCATGTACAGGCATACAATGAGAACACACCGCACAGCGCACGACCCAGCATGAATCATGCACATTAATGACACGCGATGAGGTTTCGCTGGCGACAACTGCACGTGTATCGCAGGCGTGTGGCTGGGCGGAGCGCATTAGTTCCGATTTCTGGCACCGGTAACAATTCGTTGGTAGGGTAGTACGTTCAACAGACACAGCTCTATGCACCCCTTGTGGGCTGCCCTACAATCACATGTACAACTGTGTTTACTTCCACTGTCTCGACTCGGCGAACAGACTTTAGTGATTTTTACCTTCTCTAGAAGCTTTCCTACAAGGCCCATTACTGGCAGTCTAGTTTGACAGAGATGGAAGGTAAGACAAATAATTGGACTAGGGATGAATTGTAGGATATTTTAGGATTGTTTGTAACAGAGTTAATATTTCAATAATATTACCAATACGTATGGAAATCCACCATTAGTCATATCGACTTAATGGTGTTTCAGAAATACTTTTACAAACTTTGGGGATTGGTTCCTTACATCAAAACAAGAAAAAAAAGTTCATATACACATATGTCCCAAAATCATTCGTTTTCGCTTTATTAATGAAAGAACATTGTACAGTGACAAATTAATTGACAGCCTGTTTGGAAGTGTTTAACACATGAACTCACTATCAAAAAAGGTTCCTGATGCCACAGATAAAAGTCTAACGGACCGTGCAAGCCATGGAACGGGTCCTCCTCTGCCCAACCATCTGTCCTGGAAGATATCCGTCAGTGTAGTGCGAACAAGGTGACTAAAGTGTGCAGGAGCCCCATCATGCATCCACCACATACGTTGTCGTATTTGCAGGGGCACATTGTCTTGCAGTAAGTCTGAAAGGGTGTTCTGGATAAAGTCTCTGGAGACAGCACCTATAAGACGGGCTGGTAAAACGTATGGACCTACAATGCCAGCCCACACATTAATCATAAACTGGTGCTGATGGCAAACCCGTCTGGAACTCCTGTGCATTTGACAGTTTTTCCATCTGTCGGTGTCAGGAACCTTTTTTGATATGAGTTCATGTGTTAAACACTTCCAAACCGGCTGTCAATTAATGTGTCACTGTACAATGTTCGTTCATTAATAAATCGAAAACGAAGGATTTTGGGAAATATGTGTATATGAACTTTTTTTTCTTGTTTTCGTGTAAGGAACGAATTCCCAAAGTTTGTAAAAGTATTTCTGAAACATCCTGTATAGTATTGTAGAACAGTTTATTCTTATTCTAGTTTCAGGCCATCTTGCGCCCTTCTTCAGCGAAATCTACAGTGAGAGCCCCTACTATAAAACGGATCCTCGCAGTCCCCGTGTGACGGCCGGGCACTCTGGCTAGCAGCCTGTTAAACAAGGCAGTGGTGCTAGCAACAGCTTAGTGCCCAACTAGTCAACATATTTACACTTTTTAAAGTATTAAAGCTGAAGGAAGTAGGAGACTTCTTTTACTTAGGAAGCAAAAATACTCGTGACGGACGAAGCAAAGAGGATATAAAAAGTAGGTTGGCTCAGGCAAGGAAGCATTTCTACAAAAGAGGAATCTGTTGACATCGAATATAGATTTAGGTATTAGGAAGTCATTTTTGAAATCCTTTGTCTGGAGCGTTGCGCTCTATGGAAGTGAAACTTGAACTATTGGTGCAGCTGATAAAAGGCGAATTGAAGCGTTGGAAATGTGGTGTTACAGGAGAATGATGAAGATCAGATGGGTAGATAGGGTTACAAACGAAGAGTTACTAAGACGAGTGGGAGAGGAGAGATGTCTCTGACGACTGCTAATGAAGAGGAGAGATAGGTTGGTAGGACACATTCTAAAACACCCAGGAATAGCAAGCTTAGTTATGGAAGGAAGTGTCGATGACAAGAACTGTAGGCGTAGACCAAGGTTAGAAAAATGTTAAACAGATTGCCTCAGATGTAGGGTGTGGTAGCTATGTAGAGATGAAACGATTAGCTCAGAACAGGGTAGCTTGGAGTGCTGCATCAAACCAGTCAAAATACCGAAGGCATCAACACAAAGTATTTAATATGTATCATTCTTCCAGTAGTTGCTGGAAATGCTGTCCTTCATTTCTAAAACAATCATTGGTTTGGTACACTCATCTTCACTGATATTTCGTATCGGTCCAGTTATTACTTTCTCGAGAGCCTTCCAGAGTAAGCGGATTGGATTTGCATACATTTTGTTTGAGGTTCGCACACAAGTAAAATTCGCATGACGTTGAAACACACGAATACATGTACTGGAAGACTTCATCTTCTTCAGAAGATAAGATGCTTCATTCCATACCTAACCATATTCATGGGATGCGAGATAGGCTACAGCACTTCACCATAAGTCGTATTTATCTCAACTATCGTGTATAGCCAGCTCCGT
Source organism: Meconema thalassinum (assembly GCA_946902985.2). Lineage (NCBI taxonomy): Eukaryota > Metazoa > Arthropoda > Insecta > Orthoptera > Tettigoniidae > Meconema > Meconema thalassinum. The sequence continues at coordinate 436,013,636 of OX336393.1, read as the reverse complement.
ATGGAATTAAATGCAATGCCAGTATTCGGAGCTTCCCGATGCGCTGTTGTGTAACGGTAGATGCTAGTCAACTGGCGCAGACTCAACGTGCTTCGCCCGTCCCACCACGCAGGCGAAGCTACATTCTATAGGGAATACTCTCACTGTAATATGAACATTCAAAAACATAGGTTTACGTAGTCGCTACGATGGACGTGAGACGGCCCCTTCATGTGGCAGTGACTGGCCGTGTATAAAATGTATGTTACGTAATCGCTTCTATACCTATTGTGAGGAGGGGCAGGTGAACTCGTAGATCCAACCCTTAAAACAGATATAACTAACTATTGTCAGATAATAATGATTTTAACACCAGTAATTAAAGTTATAATATATTATCTTATAATTTGAGGAGACATAATCAAATGTTCTCGAAGGAGAATCAAATGAGTATTGTCTGTTGAAGCATTATAATTAACACAAAAAGTGATAAAAAAAATGCCCAGCATAACTCAACACATTGCTAGCGTATCGCCCCAGCGTGCCAATTGGGCTCTTCAGTTGGTAAAGGCACACCTACCAAGAGTTATGCTGGACATTTTTATCACTTTTTGTATTAATTATATTGGCTCAACGGACAATACTCATTTGATTCTCTTTCGAGAACATTTGATTATATTCAATGCCAAAGCAAGGTTTATTGTTTTTGGAAGTGCAGTTTTGACTCCCGTGGTACACTGGCATGCTCGTGACGTGGCCACATATGTGGCGAGGCGTCTTGCATGGCCTTCTCAGTGTGTACCTGCTACGCGTCTTAGTAGGTGTGCCTTTACCAACTGACGAGCCCAATTGGCACGCTGGGGCGAAACGCTAGCAATGTGTTGAGTTATGCTGGACATTTTTATAACTTTTTGTGTTAATTTGAAGAAACAGTCACAATAGATGAGCTGTGTCTTGCGTCTTTGTTTTCCGACAAAATTTTTGAGGCCAACTCATTTCTACATTTGAAATATATATTTTCAGCTTTCTTTGATCTAGTTAATCCTTCATATAAATTGAGGGTATATATATCTAATGATCTGTTGGCTGTACTTGACATCACATCATACCTCATAGAAGTAATCTGTTTTGGCATCCTCCCTATATTATTCTGCTAAGGTCCCATTCCGGTTTTGTACCGAAAATAAGGTCCTGTTAACACCAACCTACACATATGGGGTACCCACAGGTTCCGCATAACCCCATGTGTGCCCGAAACGCACTCACTTCCTCCTTAAATGCCTCACAATTAAATAAATACCTAAGAAATGTATATTTACAATGGGAGCACCGTAACCTGGCGAGCCTGCCGCTAGAGCGCAGGGCAGCGCGGCAACGGCAGCCATCTGGCGGGATCGCGGCGTACTGTTAGGCAAACCTGCTGCTAGAGCGCAGGGCAGCGCGGCGGTGGCAGCCATCTAGCGGGAGCGCGGCGTAGTGCTACCTGAGGAGTCTCTCAGCAGATGGCTCCGGTGTGGTCTTGCCAAGATTGTCATCCAGTATTCTCACACGGACAATTATATGTCGCTTTCTCTAGGGTTCAATCCTTTGCAAATGTAAAAATTGCTGTAGAAGAAACTTCCGAGCAAACAATAACCAATGAATTCGTTGTAACATCGAATATTGTCTACAAAGAGGTGCTGTGACAAGTACAAAACACTGTTCTACATAATTCTTTGTGTTCTTCTCATGTACATATGCCGTTTAACAACAATAAATACATTTCTTCAATATTTTAAACTTCGTTCTCCCACATTCTTCCCTACTACCCCATAAACCTACATTCACGTTGCGAAAGCTCGCACGGGCCCACTAGTATACATTACAATAAGTTACCTATGAGTAGTTTTATTCCACCTCAGTCAATACTAGACTACATAACGAATCTAAATTACATGTTCAGGGCTAGTTTCGGTTAACTTGTAAACATACTCAGCTAAAATAAAATTGAAAACAAAACTTTGGTGCTTTTCAGTCGGTCAACACGAATGTACCCAAAAGAGCTGGGTTATGCCCTAATCCTGAAACAAATTACATGAGATTAAAAAATAAACCAGGATGACCAGTTTCGATCGTCTGCAGATGAAATGGAGAGGGCTTTTAATTCGTAAATGTTATCTGGATCAGGAGTACAATGTACTTTTTTTCTTCAATAAACCAAGGCTGGCATTCGCGGCAGTATTAAAGATGCCAGGACGCCCTCAAAAGACCGGGTGTGCTCTGTATGAATGGCTAATTGTCTACGCGTGGTGGGGGATGTTCCACGAGCTTTAATAGTTGAAGACCTTCCTGAATCCAATAACATACATCTTATCTAGATTTGGCAACATGTAACAATTATATATGCATTGACAACAGACAACACATAGAAACATGGAGTGTGTGTGTGGGGGGGGGGAGGAAAACCAGCTCAGTGAGACAACATTCCAATTCAGTCAACCGTCACTGCTCCAAGAGGGAAGTTGATACACTCGCAGTTACAGTACGGAAGATATCCAGCCAGATAAGTAGTAGCTTGCAATATACAGTACAACCATAGTTGACTTTTACAACCATATATTCACTCCAAACAGGCAAATTCCGGATTTCTATCACCATTTTGGCATTCCACCTAGCATCATATATACTACAACTAGCATACACTGACAAGTTGCAATACCGATATTGCAAATAAATAATTGTACATATTGTCTACATTTTCATCTGTATTTTCAAACATAGATTTTACAGCCTAAGTGTAATGGATCTGATGATGATCGCTTGACAATCGAAACTGGTCATACTAGTTTATTTATGAATCTCATGTAATTTGTTTTCAGAATTAGGGCATAACTCAGCTCTTTTGGGTACATTCGAGTTGACCGAATGAAAAGCACCAAACTTTTGTCTACTAAGGCAACGCTGAAAAATGATTTTAAACTCCACAATTATATTGAAAACAAAATTAAACTATGATGAGAATCATACAATCTAAGCATAGTCAATCTACAAATGAAAATCAAGCCCCAAAATAAAAATATGTAGGTCCACTATAAAAATGTTTTCATCTGTTGATTAATATTCCAAATATAAAATGAAATTTTCTTAAAATAATGTTAGAATCAGAAATACAGAAAAATGTCAGTGGCTTCGGTGGCGTAGTTGGTAGTATGCTAAGCTTCTATGTCCAAGATCACGGGTTCATACCCGGCCGAAGTGGTCGGATTTTTTAAGAGCATTAAAAATCCCACAGTATGCCTTCCTTCGGAGGGGAAGTAAAGCCGGCGGTCCCATGTCATAGATTTATGGCATGAGAAAGAACCTTCCACTAACTACACTTGTGTGAAGCAAAAAATGTGTAGGTTAGTTTGATAACGCTCTATTAGTTCCAACGTTCACCACCAGGTGCTGACTACGATGGAATTTAGTAGCCACGTCCGCAGCTATGTGTCGTGGACGGTAGCATTTGGTGGCAAAAGTAGGAACTATTTGAAAAAATTAATCGTCTGCAGTCCTTCTACCTGAATCACAGATCACACACACTAATACAGCCATCACAATTATCACCGGTTATCAGACAAATTCTACACACACCCAAAGTACACGGGGCTACATGATCGCGTTGTCGCAGCCCCTAAACTAAGGAACCAACCAACCAGAATGACTTTTCAATTGAAAACATCCGTTTGTCTTCTTTTAACAGAAAAAAGTAGTGAATTAAGAGAGAGGATTTCCATCGTTTAAGATTAATTAATGTACTAATATCTGTTCTTTATTGGTACCAGGAATTGGGTAGAAGATGAACGTGGCGTTGAAGTGCGGAAAGAACGGAAGCCCACTTCTAGGATGGCTGAGGTGGGATTCGAACCCTCCTTTCTTCTGTTCTCTTCCCCGTTTTAGCCCTGAAAGTAGAACTTAATTTCTTAACAGTTTTGAGAATTGAAACTGGGCTTCTGCGGTGACAGCCAAGAATGCTAGCCGCTACGGGTCAAGGTGGACCATAGCTTAAAACGTGATCATATTTAACTCTAGTGACATATTAGTAATAATAATAACCAGGGGACCTATCCGAGAAATGTCGCATGAGCATAAACCACCCGCTCGGCTTTACTGTTATGCGGGCTTCTTGTTTATTAGTTTAACCCTCTATGGCAGTGTTTCCCAAACTTTAGTGTGTGTGTACCACCTACCCTTTATTGGTCCTTGGGATACTATCTTCCCACCATGTATTTATAGAACGGTGTTACGGAGAGAATTTTCCCACCCCTTTCATTTCAAGCAGTTACATATGCATCCACGATCTAGATGTAGAGAAATATTGTAAACCCAATAATTTGATGTATACTGTCATCAGAAACTACAGTTGGGAAGCATATATCCCAGCGGTATCCTCAGTGTATGTGCTCCCCAGTTCGATTGTGTAGAGTGAAAGAAATGCATTGTTTTATAAAAGAAGGTGTTTTCATTGAAGATAAGAGATTTGTAAACGTTGGTATTGTACCTAACTGGGGTTGGTACAGGATATGATCTTCGGATCTCTGAGATAAAAAGAGGTTCAGTTACAAGCTAGCCATGAGGAAATAAGAAGTGATTCAGGCAATGACGCATAGCATTGACAAGCCTTATCTGAAGTCACAGGATGCAAGCTGTGTGTGAATCATGAGGACAGTCACGCTGTGATGAATCAACCAGAGCAGATTGGCAGGGGAATCACCGCAGAGTGTTAACGTTTGCATTTTTATGACAACCCTGGATTGCATCCCAACACCGCAAAAATGTGAAATAACCCGTTTTCGCGGAAACAACGCAAAATTACATAAATATGTTTACGTAGAACAGAATAATCCATGGAATTATGAATTAATCAAGACTAAAATCGAATAATTTAGGCCCAGAGAAAAATCCCTTACGAAGCAGTTACGTCATTGGGCGGAGCTAAGAGGAGGTCGTGGGAAGGAGAGAATAAAACTCATTCGCCCACACAGCTGAGGAGCCTTGTAGATTTTATTTAAAATAAATAGACGAACGATTTTCGGGAAACGAGATGATATTGTAACGTTTGAATTATAGGGAACATAATGATATATTTTTCAAAAACGTGCGACGTCTATTTCAAAAGATAGTTCCAAGAAGAAGACAAAAATAATTTATTTTTGCAAGTTCCCAATATATAGCCGAGGTTTCAACCAGAGAGCAAGCAGTATTCGTCAGCCCAGTGAGGCGTTAGGCTGTATCAGAAGCAGTTTCACCATCAGCCAGCGTAGAGGCGCTACACGCTGTCTCATAAAATGCAGAAACGCTGCATCATATCAGTCGAAATTCAGTCAAGCCCGGAGAGGCTCAGCGCAAATTCGCATCGTACATAACTATACAGTACGCAGTATTCTTAGGCTGCCTGGACGGAAGTCCGTCCTTACGTTAGTAAAACTCATCACACTCCTGTATGGAGATGTCACTGCGAGTAACTCAGTTCGTTACCAACCACTAAAGTGGATCGTGTTAAGACAAATTAACAAATCGTCAGTATCCGCGGTTTCAACAAAAGTTTGTATGTGCGTGTTAATATAAATACGTCACGTCAAAAAGTACTGTTGTTTGTAAGTGATCACTAAAGCACTTGTGCTAGATCAAATAAAATTGTACGCTACACGGAAACCGTGACAGAATAAGTTGCGCCGCGTCAAATTCAAGAACATTAATCAGCTATAAAACATCAGTCCAGATCAGTAGAGAAATTACGCTGAAAATCATCGGTTCGAGACTATAGATAGGTCTTCGTGAAAGTCAAGTAAAAGACCACAGTATTAAGGGTCAGATATTGGAACGAAATCCAAAAATTCAAGAAAATGGACACGGGTTCGAGACCCAAAGCAAATTCAGTGAACTTGAGCGAAGCTACAGTCTGTCAAACAGGGACGTAGCCAGAAAAGCATTCTCGAAGGAGAAAGAAGAAAAATCTTGTCGCAGTAGATAAAAAGGACAGATTACGGTCAAGAAGTAAGCGGGCCATAGGTTCGATCGACCGCTACATAAGTGTAGGGCAAGTGAAAAATGCAAATCGCTTATAAAAAGACGATAAAGAAGGCCGAAATAGCCTGTTAAAAGGACAGGGCAGACACTAAATCCAGTGAAGAACTAGGAGCCGATCGAGTTATCACGCGTTCAATGCAGGGTCTTAGGATCTCATCAGGGCGTCGATCACCGATAGGAAGTGCCGAAGATCACTGAGATATGGCGGAAAAATAGTGCTGTGTAAATAATTTAAAAGATATATGTGTTCAGTGTTAATACAATGTTTTATAGAATAATAATGTGTTTAAATATAAGTGAAGGTCAATTGGGCCTAAGTGAAATGAAATTCACGAATGAAAGTGCCATGGAAAAGTGTTAATTATGCCGTAGATGGGTGAATCCTTCTAAGGATGAAGCAGGAGAAGCACACCGGTGAGTCATGATTTTCATTAAAATTGGCAGCCGTACGATGCACTGACCCAGTGAAATCAGTCGTGACTAGGGAGTTTAACGATTGATACACCGGGTAGTTGAATGCATTAATATAATTGAAATGTTGGGACAATGATAAATGACTGCGAGAATGACCTCGCAAAATAAATATAACAAGATGTTCAGGAAAGAACATATAGCCTACTTTCTCCTAAATGTATGGGTATAGTTATAACTCTCTGTCCTTATCACCTCCTAATCTCTTCCTATTCGAAGTGCAAATTGGCACACAGTGGCGTTCAAACATAGTTTATAATTTACCCCCGCATTTTGCAATTTCATTAGCAAACACTCCAAACAACGTAGGTATTCATTTTATTAACACCGACTACTTACAATAATTAAAACTTCGTTGCTCTATAAGGCACATCCACAATGCGCAGACTCAATCGTCCCCGTGTATACTATAGGCACCATACACAACATGCAGTTGCAGTTGGTAGCTGGTAGCTGGCAGTCGGTAGACGGTATTCGGCAGTCGAAAATTTTATCCTCGACTGCCAACTACCCGACTGCAGCAATGTAATAGCTAATCAGAGCAGATCAGAAACTGACGTCACGTTGTTGTTCTGTATCGTGTACAAAGAGGATATAGGCTTATGTGAAGTAAGTTCGCAACCCGTAAATTTATAATCTTAAATACACGGTATAACAAAATAATCCATCTCCAAATCATCCATACTGCAAATGTTGAGGTTATCAACAAGGTCTCGGTGCACAAGGAATAAACGAATGCCAATGTATTAATACTCCTAGCAGTCGTTAAGACTGGGTTCACTAACTGGCTGGTATAGAGCGCACCTCGCATCTAGAGTGCTGTGGTTAGCTCCAAGGCTCCTGCATAGTACAACTGAAGGCTGGTAGATGTCACTCCGGTGAAGAATGTTGTTTTAATTAAATATATATTTTCCATTTCAAAAGAACCATATAACGCTTTATTTTATAACGTCTCAGTACTCAACAAACAATAAATATAAAAATATTCAAGCAAAAAAAATCAACGCTGATTGGATTTGAACCCCGGCCAGCCAGGTGAAAGACGAAAACTATAACCACTCAGCCATTCCTACACTCACATTCTATGCGTTATCAATCAAATACATACATTGTATTAGCAAATAATCACTTCGACTGAATGATTTCTTCACTGGAGTATATGTCAAACCGTGTTCATTTCATATTAAGTTCATATAATTTTTACCAGTAGGTTATATTGCATGCAACATTACTGAAACTAGTAAATATAGGTCAGAACGAGAGATCAGCTGCCATCTTGTCAAATAACCGAGACGACTCAGATTTTTAAAGTCACTTCTAGACTATAATATTACGATATAAACTTTTAATTTCGAACGAACCACGTCGTTTAGATCAGATTAAACGGTTATTGGTTTGATAATCGGAACTGGTGGGTCCCATGTTATGGACTATAAAGTTTGCATAATTCACACGGCCGCCATCCTGAAATGGTACATTTGATGACCTTGTAGTTTGGGCACAAGACGCGTCCCATATGGAGGTATGTTGGAACAAAATTTGGTAAAGATCCGATGATTAGTTTGGTCGTAATGCATTATTAAGTATTGACCATTTGAGTGGCCGCCATTACGTTTTGGTAAAGATGGCGGATATATAAAACATGACACTGAGGTGCCCTTTGCTAGTGCTACCTCTGTACCAAATTTCGTTCAATTCGGTTTCACCGTGTTCGAATTGAAAGGGGGAGCAGACATTCAGAATACACACACTCACACACTCACACACACACACACAGACAGACAGACACAGAATTTTTGGCCCTGTGTTGATCTCATAAGTCTACTTTCATTTTTTGCAAAAATCGAAAGTAGGCTAAAAATGGGATCAGTAATATAAAGTAATAAAAACCCAAGAAATGATATAATAAGTGATTAATGATTTGGAGGAAGGAACCGAAAATAATAACCTAAATGGCTTAAAATTTTGCTATAGTAAAATCAGTTTATGAAATAAATGTGCATCATAATGAAGTCGTTAAAAGTCGATATGATCAGGAAAACTAAAAATAGTTTGATTTTATACCATATAATTAAATGGCGAATAACAAAAAGTTCTAATAAAAATAATTGAAATCTGAGATGATAATAATGAAAATAACTATTATCGAGTTGTCATACTTATAGTATAATATAGTATAATATAATTATAATAAGGAACTCTAGTAATGAAAACGGAACGAAATAAATAATATCTTGACGTATTGTTGTCAAAAATGATCTATTAGTAAATCTCTAAAGTAATTGGTGAATAAAAACACCCAAGGACTAACGTATTATTGCAGGCTATCAAGCCAAAGTTATGAGAATAAAATAATAGGAAGACCGAGGTCTTGCCGCTCTAAATGAAAGATTAGATAAGATATTAAATAAACCGCGAATATCCAAGCAAGAAATCGTGTTGCCGAAAAGGCCAAATAATAAAATAAATGTAGCTTCAAGCTAATAAATATGCGTTAATCAGGATGTATTTATTCGGGAGATGGAAAGTATCGTCGAAATATTGTGGATGAAAGATTCCCATTAATGTAGTGTTGTATGGAAACGTCGTATTATATTGGGTAGGTGAAATTCCCATTAAAGTATTGCCATAGTGAACCGTCGAAAATAATAGTTACATTATAAGACCGTGAAGGCATTGTTATAAATAAAATATTGTAGGCAATAATCGTCGAAATAAAGCATCGTGTGCGAATGTACAAGTAAGTCCAAAAAGGCATTGTTATGAATATATTGTTGTGATAAGACGTCATACAAGTTATTATTAAAGTTGGTGTAGTCGGCTATTATACATCCTCTCCGGAATAAGAAATAAATATCCTGTAAACACGAAATGAAATGATAATAATAATAATATTAAAAGCAGGAACAAATAGCCGCTTCAGAAGTGAATTGTAAGTCTTGGGATCATATGGTTCAATAGTAAATAACATTGTAAACGCAAGGCGGTCGGCGAGACGCCATAAATCAAGTGAAGTGTCAGCTGTTAGAACCTGACCTACCATAGTGAGGGAGTGAGAGAGAGATTTTAACGTGTTCCGCGGTAAATTAGGGTCTAGCAAAGACTAGGAATAAAGAGGCCAATCAATATATGAAAGTTTTTATTAAAAGATGCAAGCTTAAAATAATCTATAAAATCATGATGCTTGGATTGAGACAATTCTCCAGAATATAAGTTTGAAGCATTTGTATAGAATTTGACGGATTTTGTCAAATACTTTTAGTGTTAATAACAGGATTCCTTCCTCAAAAAGAATGAATAACGGGTTATGAAACAATGTAGTTTTGAAATGATTAAAGATCTCATTATAATAAATAACACAGTGCATGATACGCTGCTGATAAAGATCACCTGATGCATGGAGAGTAACTGGTGGTATAAGGGTTCGATCCACAGACATGGCATGTTCTTGTACAGTATTTTTAAATTTTTAAATCTAAGGCTTTGTGAAGAATTCTTATTAAGGTCTAGAGAACTAGATAAATGATAAATAAATAATGTTTATGCAAACATAAAAGAAACCCTGAAGGGTAAAGATTGAAATGAATGTAAATGTCCAAAGCCTTCGAGAGATTATATGACCTAAATGATAGGCGCGCTCGACGCCTGAGTAAAATATATTACAAATAGTAATAATTTAATTTAAGCAAGACAAAATAGTTACAAAGTTCGTGGAATAATGAAGTGACATTATAGTGAATTTGATGAATTTTTAACAAAGTGAATTTTAGTTTTGAGTGACACATGAAGAGACTATGCCAAGTGATTGATTTTTGACATCTTTTGAGTGAAACTAATTTTCTTATATGAAATAAATTGTGTAAATTATAATGTTCAGTTTTTCCTCAAATCCTTGTGAACCTTGAGTATTCCATATCGGATGTTAAGTCGGCAGTGGATGGAACGTTACACGCCCTGATGCCACAGCAGCAAAAAACCGAGTGCTGACTAACCATCCTCCGTATAAACGGGCACAGTATATAACTGAAAAACAATATTAATCAGCCATGAAATTAGGACAACCACCTAGGAAAAGAAAGCACAGATGGTGGAACACAACGTGCGATGAAGCCGTCAATGACCGAGTCAAAGCATGGCATCAGTGGAATGGACATCGGACAGTGGAAAGATGGGAGAACTTCCTAAAAACTCAAAAACTGACCTCTAAAACAATCCGGCGCGAAATACGTGCCTACAACAAAATCAGACTCGAAGGGTTAGAACAGGATTTCCAGAAAAACAACACTCGAAATTTTTACAAGACATTCCGTGAGGACTTGTCAGGGTACAAACCACCAACTCTAAGTTTCCGTCGACGTAATGGACGACTAGAAACAAACAGTAAGGAGAACTGCAAGATACTGGCTGATTATGTCCAAACTCTACTGAACTGTGATCCTCCAGTGGAAAGACTGCAGTTTGAAAAACCTGTACCAAACCCAGACTCACTTCCCCCAACAACTCAAGAAATAAAAGAGATAATCCAATCGCTCAAAAATAACAAAGCCCCTGGGAACGATGGAATAACTGCTGAGATGTTGAAAATAGGAGGAGATGACCTCATAAGGAGAATTCATACACTCCTAACAGAAATATGGGAGAGCGAAATAATTCCGAAGGACTGGAAGAATGCCATTATCCATCCGTTGCATAAAAAAGGCGACCGAGCGGACCCCAACAACTACAGAGGTATATCACTTTTACCAATTATATACAAGGTATTATCTAAAGCACTCTTAAACAGATTAGAACAACAAACTGATCATTTGATAGGTGAATACCAGGCCGGCTTTAGGAAAGGTAGATCGTGTTCGGAGCAGATTTGGAGCCTAAAGACGATATTAAGGATACGCCGCAGTACCAACACATTTGTCACCTTCGTGGATTTTAAGAAGGCGTATGATTCTATTGACAGACAAACTGTTCTGAACACCCTAGAAGAGCTCAGAGTTGACAGGAAAACCAGGGACATAATCCGCCAGACTCTCACTGACACAACATCTCAAGTGAAGTTCCTAGGTGAACTATCAGAGCCTTTCGAAGTACATACTGGAGTTCGACAAGGTGACGGCCTCTCCCCACTGCTTTTTAACTAAGTGTTAAACAAAGTCATCAGGGAGTGGGAAAACAACATCAAAGGCATAAGCATTGGTACTCTGGAACAGAAAATAAAAGTAAAATGCCTAGCTTTTGCTGATGATCTAGCAATCTTTACCAAGACTAGTGAAGAAACCAAGTATGCCATAGAGAAGTTACATGAGTTAGCATCAAAGACAGGACTCCAAATATCGTATGAGAAGACGCATTTCATAGTAAATGGAGACCAGAATATCCCGAGATCTCCACTACAGACCATCTATGGAATAATTAGACACGTACCTTCCTTCAAATATTTAGGAGAAATTATTGTACCGTCTGGATTGGACAGGAAAGGTAATTTAGAAAGAGCTACCAAACTTCAGAAAGCATACCGAATAACATGGAATCACTATAATAAAAGAGTGATGTCACGAAATGCAAAACTACGGCACTACCAGACAGTTGTTCTTCCGGAAGCATTGTACGCCTCCGAAACTATATCTCTAGGAGGCCACTCTCAAATTGGTGAAATCGAAATCCAGGAACGTAAAATTCTCAGGAAAATATATGGCCCCGTTTATGTTAATGGTATATGGATTAAAAGGAAAACCATAGACTTGTACACAGTAATCAATAAGTTCACTGATACCGTGCGTAAAAGACGATTGAAATTTTATGGTCACATCTGCCGAATGGACAACACCAGATATGCAAAAAAACTGCTTGATATAATTAATTCAAAGAAGGTCAAAATCAGTTGGTTAGAAGAAATCAAACAGGACTTAAAGGAAATAAACATTACAGAAGATAGCATCATGAATCGCAAGACTTTTGGAACCCGAGTTACAAATCACTCTTTCGCAGAAAAAGCGAAAAAGACCACTGGAAAAAAATGGACGGAGGAACGTAAAAAGGGGCATAGTGAGTTCATGAGGAGATTTTGGGAGGAGAAGAACAGGAAAGCTCCATCAACCCGAGTCAACAAGTTCAAGCCGCTCCCTAAGTGGGCAAAACGAAGAAAGAAAGAATGGTTTTGGTAACTTGAGTAAATATATTTCAGCTGGAATGCAAATACTTATCCTGCTCAGGGTGTTTGCCATAGAATATAAATTAATTTTCTGTGTTTTTAGCAAATTCTATTTTGAAATTATTGATTTATATTCGAATGTACTAACCTGTAACATTCCAAAATCACTTTTATATTTTTGTGCAGTTTTTGGCAAAGATGATATAGGTCACTGACCGTGTGTTGCGTGGGAGTTACGTTTATAAAAAAAACTAGCTGAAGTACCCGTGCTTCGCTACGCGTCATAAATAAATTAAAATGTGAAGGTGACAGTTAAAATAGGGGATAGGCGAGGTGCTGCGCAGAGGGAGATTAAGGATGAAACATTTTGTCCAACTACAACGCTCGGCGTTGACCGTGTTTTATAGCACAAATTTAGATTTTACTCGCTAACCGTTGGAGATACCTTTCGGATAGAAAATGTAATTTTAAACCTCGTATATGCCATCAAAAGTTTGCTATTTCTTAGCGTTCTCTTTTTATTTCAAATGGAAATATGAGTTTGAAACCAAAGGGTGTAGTGACGTCACTAAAATGGTCGCCATCTTGAAATAGTGCAAAGTATTGTAATGAAAAGTAACCTATATGTTAACCAGGTAAATCAGCTACTTCCATGTAAAATTCACGTATATCGGACCAGTGGTACTTGCGTGATTGAGTAATACACAGACACACACCATCTCATTTTTAGCCTTGCTTCGCTCGCGTCATTACTTACATTACTTACATGGGTAGGAGCGATCATCCTTTCAAAGTTAAGGGCCGACCACAGCGAACAAATTATGGTAAGTATTCTTTTGTAAACCGTGCCATTGATAACTGGAACTCTCTACCTGCCGCAGTCTTAGAGCCTTTTCCCAAACATAAAGGTGTGTTTAAGAAAAGACTGACTATTTGTGTAAATACTCCAGTTTAATTGTTGTATAATTGTTATTGAATTGTTATGTGTAATTATTTATTTGTTATGTATATCCAATTTGCCTCCGGGGGCCACACCCTCCATTGCAAATAAATGAATGAATGAAGGAATGAGTGTCATATTGTTATATAATGAAATGCAGTTTTAACCCCGTTAACACCCCTTTAGAACCTGAATATCCAAAAATCCCTCCTTAGTAGACGTTTTCGAACACAACGAACATATCCCCAAAATGTAATTCTTCTAACTTTAATAGTTTTGGTTGGTCGATGAGAGTGAACATCCAAAAATCATTCCTTAGTGGACGTTTTTCTTCCAAAATTTCACCCCTCCCCATAGGCCCCTTAAATTGCATTTATGAAAAAACGGTCGAACATCTATTTATTTTATTTATTTATTTAATTATTTATTTTTAAGCTGATTGATTTCCTCCGAGTTTCAAACTCCTCGCCTATGTCTTTTAAGAGATACACGCTCCGGTAGGAATCTTTCAACCCCCACTTTTCATTCCTTTAACCTCATAACATACACTACATGGAAAAACCATTAGACATGTGTCAGCTTATTTTTAATGATTAGTGTATATGCCAAGTATCACATCCCCAAATGAAACCACTCGTCAGATATTGTTATTCAATAAAATGCACGTTTACCCCCTTAACTCCTCTTTAGAACCTGAATATCCAAAACTCTTTCCTTAGTGGACGTTTTCGACATACAATGAACATATCCCCAACATTTCATGTTTCTAATTTTAATAATTTTGGCTGGGCGATGATGAGTGAGTGAGTCAGTCAGGACATTTTTTCATTTATTTTTGATAATTTCACCCCTCCCCATGAACCCCTTAAATTGGATTTATGAAACAAACGGTCGAACGCCTATTTACTTATTTAAAGCTGTTTTCCCCCTGAGTTTGATGAGTGACTAAGTGAGTCAATCATTTAGGACACTTTCTTTCCTGTTTCCCCCCCCCCCCCAGAATTTCTCCCCTCTCCAAGGGCTCCTGAAATTGGATTTATGAAAAAACGGTCGAACACCTATTTACTTGTATTTTAAGCTGTTTTTCCCGCCGAATTTAAATTTTTTCGCCTATGTCGTTCAGAGATACACGCTCCGTTAAGAATCCCTCAACCCCCAATTTTCACCCCTTTCACCTCATAATATACATCACATCGACAAACCCTTAGACATATGTCTGATTATTTTTAATGATTAGTTTCTATACCGAATATCACATCCCCAAAGAAACAAATCATGTGATATCGTTATTCAATGAAATGCACCTTTACCCCCTTAACACCTCTTTAAATCCCGAATAAACAAAAAACATTCCTTAGTTGACGTTTTCGACATACAACGAACATATTCCCAAAATTTCATGTTTCCAACATTAATAGTTTTCGCTGGGCGTGATGAGTGAGTGAGTCAGACAGGACATTTTCTTTCAATTATTTTTACCAGAATTTCACCCTTCCCCATGGGCCCCTTAAATTGGATTGATGAAAAAACTCTTGAACACCTATTAACTTATTTTTTAAGCTGTCTTTTTCCCCTGAGTATGATGAGTGAGTGAGTCAGTCAGTCAGTTAGGACAATTTCTCTCCTTTTTCCCCCCAGAATTTCACCCCACCCCATTGGCCCCTTAAATTAATTTATGAAAAAAAAACGGTCGAACACCGATTTACTTATTTATTTAGCTGATTTTCTTTCTCTGAGTTTCAAATTTCTCACCTATGTCGTTTAAGAGATAGGCCTTCACGCTCCATTAGGAATCCTTCAACCCCCATTTTTCACCCCTTGCACCTCATAATAATACACCATATCGAAAAACCCTTAGACACCTGTCTGCTTATTTTTAATGATTAGTTTATATGCCGAGTATCACATCCACAAATGAAACCACTCTTGAGATATTGTTATTCAATGAAATGCAGGTTTAACCCCCTTAAGACCCCTTTAGAGCCTGAATATCCAAAAATCCTCCCTTAGTGTACGGTTTTGACATACAACGAACATATCTCCAAAATGCCATGTTTCCAACTTCAAAATTTTTGGCTGGGCGATGATGAGTGAGTGAATGAGTCAGGACATTTTCTTTCATTTGTTTTTCTTCAGAATTTCACCCCTCCCGATGAACCCCTTCTATTTGATTTATCCAAAAAAAACTGTCGAACAGCTATTTACTTACTTTAAAGCAGTTTTTCCCCCTGAGTTTGATGAGTGAGTCAGTCAGTCAATCGGTTAGGACACTTTCTTTCCAGTTTTTTTCCCCCTGAATTTCACCCCTCCCCATGGGCTCCTTAAATTGGATTTATGAAAAAACGGTCAAACAAATTTTTACTTATTTTGTATGCTGATTTCTTTCCGCTGAGTTTCAAACTCCTCGCCTATGTCGTTTAAGAGATACACGCTCCGTTAGGAATCTTTCAATCCCTACTTTTCACCCCTTTCACCTCATAATATACACCGCATCGAAAAACCATCAGACACGTGTCTTCTTACTTTTTAGCCTACTTTTCACATTTTGCAAAAATGAGGAAAAAGTAGTCTTATGAGATCGGGCAAATGTGTGTCTGTCTGTCTGTCTGTCTGTCTGTCCTTCTGTCTGTCTGGCTGTGTGTGTGTCCCCCCCTATCATCTCCTAAACGGCTGCAGCAATCAAAACCAAATTTAGTATGAGTAAAGATGTGCACCGGAATAGCTCACGTCCATATTTGAAAATGATGTCAGTGCTACCAACTGCTGAAAAAATGCACTAGAAATTTGAGCTCCATGTTGGATATCCTGCAAGGTATGCATAGGAGCTATTCCAAAATTGGCACACATGTAGATAATACTATTTCAGTTTAATTTCCAGGAGGCCAACCATGACAGTGTTGCCAAAATAATTTTAAGCCTTCTGATAAGTCCAATGTTTAAATGCATATAACTTCTACACTATCAACTGGATTTCAACCAAATTTTGTATGTAATATCTGTACATAAACAGATATGACTGAGCGTATTCTTAAGAGCCACCAGGGCTGCTAACTGTTAATAATTGCTCTCTCTATTTTTTTTATCCAAATACCAATATATCAGAATGTGTGCAAGCCGACAGCTTTAAACTATGCACACGTATAGTACCTGACATGTTTGATTAATTTTGGAGTAACTTATATACGTCAGTTCTACCAACATGATTCTAAGCCTGCTGATAAGACCAATTTTTAAATACATGTAACTTCTATACTATCAGTAGGATTTCATCCAAATTTCGCATGTGCTATGTGTAACATATCAGATATGACTATAAGTATTCTTCAGTGCAATCAGGGCTGCCAACTGTTAATAAATGTTGTCTATATTTTTTACCCTAATATCAATATATCAGAAAGTATGCAAGCCAACAGCTCTATACTTTGCACACGTATAGCACCTGACATTCTAGATTAATTTGGAGTAATTAATACAAGGCAGTGCTGACAACATGATTCTATGCCTGCTGATATGTCCAATTTTAAAATACATGTAACTTCTATACTAACAAATGGATTTCATCCAAAATCGGCACAACAAGATATCATAATATTTCTGATTATTTCTGACCAGCACACGCATGGTATTGTTGGCAACATCCTTTTACGCGTGCTGATAGATCCAGTGTCTAACTGCAAGTAACGTCCATTGGACTTCAACCAAATTTTGTATTCTGTACCTTAAGACATGGAAATAAGAATATATTCAGTCACCAGGGCTGCCAACTGTAGTGCTCTATTAGGCTACATTATACCAGGTATATTTTGAACTAATTAGATATTTCGATATTACCAACTTAATTTCTTCATTATTCTAGATAGGTTCATATTCTGTAGAATAATCATTGGCATGAAAAGTAGGCTGTATAGTTCTTAACGGAACTTCTTGTTAATGGTGAGTTTATATGCCGTGAATCACATCCCCCAATGAAACCATTCGAGAGATATTGTTATTCAATGAAATGCAGGTTTAACCCCCTTAAGACCCCTTTAGAACCTGAATATCCGAAAATCCTCCCTTAGTATACTGTTTTGACATACAATGAACATATCCCAAAACGGTCATGTTTCTAACTTCAATAATTTTGGCAGGGCGATGATGATGAGTGAGTGAGTGAGTGAGTGAGTCAGGACATTTTCTTTCAATTTTCCTTTTTCAGAATTTTACCCCTCCCCATGAACCCCTTAAATTTGATTTATGAAAAAAAACTGTCGAACAGCTATTTACTTACTTTAAAGCAGTTTTCCCCCCTGAGTTTGATGAGTGAGTCAGTCAGTCAATCAGTTAGGACACTTTCTTTCCTGTCCCCCCCACCAGAATTTCACCCTTCCCCATGGGCCCCTTAAATTGGATTTATAAAAAAACGGTCAAACACATATTTACTTATTTTTTATGCTGATTTTTTTTTCGCTGAGTTTCAAACTCCTCGCCTTTGTCGTTTAAGAGATACACGCTCATTTAGGAATATTTCAATCCCCACTTTTCATCCCTTTCACTTCATAATATACACCACATCGAAAAAAACCCTGAGACTCGTGTCTTCTTATTAGCCTACTTTTCACATTTTGCAAAAATGAGGAAAAAGTAGACTTATGAGATCGATCCGGGAAAATGTGTGTCTGTCTGTCTGTCTGTCTGTCCTTCTGTCTGTCTGGCTGTGTGTGTGTCCCCCCCTATCAACTCCTAAACGGCTGCAGCAATCAAAACCAAATTTAGTATGAGTAAAGATGTGCACCGGAATAGCTCACGTCCATATTTGAAAATGATGTCAGTGCTACCAACTGCTGAAAAAACGCACTAGAAATTTGAGCTCCATGTTGGATATCCTGCAAGGTATGCATAGGAGCTATTCCAAATTTGGCACACATGTAGATAATACTTTTTCAGTTTAATTTCCAGGAGGCCAACCATGACAGTGTTGCCAAAATAATTTTAAGCCTTCTGATAGGTCCAATGTTTAAATGCATATAACTTCTACACTATCAACTGGATTTCAACCAAATTTTGTATGTAATATCTGTACATAAACAGATATGACTGAGCGTATTCTTAAGAGCCACCAGGGCTGCCAACTGTTAATAATTGCTCTCTCTATTTTTTTTTTATCCAAATACCAATATATCAGAATGTGTGCAAACCGACAGCTTTAAACTATGCACACGTATAGTACCTGACATCTATATATTTAAAACAGTAAGCTGATTTTTGTTACCGCGAGATTAACAGAACGGCTGAACCGATTTACTTCGTAATGCACTCTGACGAAAGCTCTTGATCTGTATATTTGCAGAGTGTCTTTAATATAAACAAATATGTTACCATATATTTTTAAATGTCTAAACAAAAATGCAAAATTATTGACCCTAGCGCATGCGCACAATCACATCGCCTCACTACAGTCATGGCGGTTACAAGTGCATCGCGTTTCAATTTGATAGTTATTTGCAAGAAGTATAAAGGAAGGGAACATTATTTATGATGTTCCCACGATATATACAGGAATACAATTATACACAACGGAAAATGTCGAAACACGTAGTCGAGTGTTTAGGGCCTATGTAGTTAAACTGTCTTAATATTGCGTGGCGATTTCAGTGGTTTGGTAGCTCAGGTCGTAGAGGCAAGAAATCTTAATTTATGCATCGCGCCATGGAAGCTGTTCGAGTCCCACCTCCGACATGTTTTTTTATTTCTGTATTTTTATTTCTTGGTATTGCTATTCCATTGTCAAAACATATTTAAGTCTTAGCATTCCCGTAAACTAAGGAATTCGTATATATTTTTTATTAATATAGAAAATTGCAGAATTCTTGCCCCTCACGCATGCGTACAATCCCCTTGCCTCATGACAGTCATGGCGGTTACAAGTGCATCGCGTTTCAATTTGATAGTTATTTATAAGAAATATAGAAGAAGTGAACATTATTTGTGACGTTCCCACGATGTATAGGCTACTGGAATACATTATACACGACGGAAAATGTTGAAACACGTAAACTGACAGTCGAGTGTGTAGGGCCTATGTCATCAAATTGTCTTGATATTGCGTACCATTACAAGTGGTTCGGTAGCTCAGGTCGTAGAAGCGAGAAATTTTAATTTATGCATCGCGCAATGGAAGCAGTTCGAGTCCCACCTCCGACATGTTTTTTTTATTTCCGTATTTTTATTCCTTGGTATTGCTATCCCATTGTCAAAACATATTTAACTCTTGGCATTCCCCTAAACTAAGGAATTCGTATATTTTTTAAATTAATATAGAATTCCTGCCCCTCACGCATGCGTACAATCGCGTTTGATAGTTATTTATTAGAAGTATAAAAGAAGTGAACATTATTTATGACGTTCCCACGATATATACTGGAATACAATTATACACGACGGAAAATGTTGAAATATGTATACTGACAGTTAAGTGTGTAGGGCCTATGTTGTTTAACTAACTTAATATTGCGTGGTATTACCAGTGTTTCGGTAGCTCAGGTCGTAGCGTCAGAGGCTCTTAATTTATGCATCGCGCAATGGGAGCTGTTCGAGTCCCTCCTCCGTCACCTTTTTTTCC
Organism: Meconema thalassinum; assembly: GCA_946902985.2. Classification (NCBI taxonomy): domain Eukaryota; kingdom Metazoa; phylum Arthropoda; class Insecta; order Orthoptera; family Tettigoniidae; genus Meconema; species Meconema thalassinum. The sequence goes on along the minus strand of OX336393.1, from coordinate 435,993,452 downwards.
GAATTTTTATTTCTTGGTATTGCTATTCCATCGACAAAACATATTTTACTCTTAGCATTCCCGTAAACTAAGAAATTCGGCGCGATTGACATTGCCATATCTATATATTTAAAACAGTAAGCTGATTTTTGTTACGGCGAGATTGACAGAACGGCTGAACCGATTGACTTCGTAATGCACTCTGACGAAAGCCCTTGGCCTGTATTTTTGCAGAGTGTCTTTAAAATAAACAAATATGTAACCATATATTTTTAAATTTATAAACAAAACTGAAAAATTATTGGCTCAAGCGCATGCGCAGAATCACCTTGGTTAATGACAGACATGGCGGATGTCCACCGCGTTTTAATGTAATAGTTATTATTATAAGAAATATAAGGGAGGGGAATATTAATTATGATGTTTCCACGATATATAGTACAAAGGAATTATAATAGACGGGAAATGTAGAAGAACTTACACTGACTGTTGAGTGTGTATAATTGTTTACATGACATAATATTGCGTAACATATTTAGTGTTTCGGTGGCTCAGTGAAGTTCCGGAGTTGAAATGTATGCATCGTGAAATGGAGACGGTTCGATTCCCATCTCCGACAGTTTTTTTTTATTTCCGTAATCTTATTTCTTGCAATTGGTATTACGCAGCCAAATCATACTTAACTTTTAAAATTCCCCTAATGTAACGAATTCTCCTTCATAAAGAAAAATTTGTAGTTCCCGCGCTTGCACACAATGGCTCTATTTATACGAGCGAAATGGTGCATCCCACCGCTTCTTACTGAGATCTTTGTTTATGAGAATTAACAAGGATCCGGAATATTGTTTATGATGTTTCCACATTATACATTGAAATAGAATTATAAAATAAGGGAGGTATTGAAGAACTTAAACAGTCAGTTGAGTGTGTACGTTTGTTTAACTAAAGGAATATTACTCGCGATTCCCGTTGTCCAGGTAGCTCAGGGCCAGCGTTCTGAGTCTGAGAATTTCATTATGCATTATCCAGAGAGTTCGAATCCCGCCTCCGACATGAATTTTTATTTCCCAATTATTCTTTCTTGCTGTTGGTGTCGCATTGTCTAAACATATTCTACTTTTATTATTCCCATTAAAAAGGAATTCCAAACGATTTACGTTGCCATATACTTTTAAATTATTAAATTAAAATGGCCGTAATCGCTTCCGCCATGAGATAATTGGCGAACATAATTCATTTGATGGACTCGGACAGCGTGGTTGCTCAGCCCCATCTACTTTGGTGTGTGTGTGTAAAATGTTCTCTGATAACCTGTGTTATTGTGATGGCTATATTGATGTGTGCATTTGTAATTGAGGTGGGGAATGGGGAGTTGACGACCGAGACTTTAAGTTAGTAACTATCCCGGTATTTGCCTGGAGTGGAAATGGGAAACCACGGAAAACCACATCCAAGATTACTGAGATGGGAATCGAACCTTGCTATTCTTAATTTTGCCACAAGAGTGAGCTCCGTTCCAGCCCTCAGACCAGAATTAAATTTCTTGGCAAAGCAGGGATTGAGCCCTTAATCCTGGGCTCAGGGCCAGCGTTAAGAGTTTGCGAATTTCATTATGCATTATCTAGAGAGTTCGAATCCCACCTCCGACATGAATTGTTATTTCCCAATTATTCTTTCTTGCTGTTGGTGTCGCATTGTCTAAACATATTTTACTTTTATTACTCCCTTTAAGTAAGGAATTCCAAACGATTTACGTTGCCATATACTTTTAAATTATTAAATTTAAATGGCCGCTATCGCTTCCGCCATGAGAGATGTGGCGAACATAATTCATTTGATGGACTCGGACATCGTGGTTACTCAGCCCCGTCTACTTTGGTGTGTGTGTGTAAAATGTTCTCTGATAACCCGTGTTATTGTGATGGCTATATTGAAGTGTGCATTTGTAATTAAGGTGGGGAATGGGGAGTTGACGACCGAGACTTTAAGTTAGGAACTATCCCGGTATTTGCCTGGAGTGGAAATGGGAAACCACGGAAAACCACATCCAAGATTACTGAGATGGGAATCGAACCTTGCTATTCTTAATTTTGCCACAAGAGTGCGCCCCGTTCCAGCCCTCAGACCAGAATTAAATTTCTTGGCAGAGCAGGGATTTAACCCGTAATTCGGGGTGATAGCTCAAAATGTGGGCTTCCTTGCGTTAATATGATTTTTGACATGCACTGAACATAGCCTATAATTCTGAAATTCCCTCCATTACGGTGGCTGGCGAAGTGAGTCTATGCTCATTCCAGTAGTCGACGAAATGATTCTATGCTCCCTTACATAATTTACTGTCATGGAAATGCAAAGGATTGTACCTACAACAGGTGATGGAAATTGATTATTTAGAGCAGTTTCGTGCTGTTTTTTTTTTTTTTTCAAAACGAAGAACTTCATCCTGAGCTGCGTTTGCAAGCAAATTGCAAAAATTGTTGCAAGCAGGGATAATTATAAGGATTTTATTTTTGGCGATCAGTCTCATCGCATTCTCATCAGCAACCAACTTGAGAATGAAAGTCTCTGAACTTCATTGTATCAGTGAATATTTTTGTTTATTCATTATTTGTTTAGAGTACATAACAATGAATCTAACCATGCTGTGGATTTTTTTCAATAGAAGTATTATTTGCCATTTAATATTTGGCGGCTGCGTTGATGCAGGCAACTATAGTGTTATTGAATATGACGTTAATTTGGGGAGAAATGCTGCTATAAATAAACCCATTTGATGAAAAAGAACATTAGCCGCAATAAAATGGGAAATCAGAGAAAATACGAAGCCACTTTTAAAATCCAATATAAATATGCCATTTCAGAAGCAATTCCAGAGTATATGCTATACAGTGTAGGGTCCTTAACGAACAAATGTAAACATTGTTCTGCACTGTATTTCTCTTGCGAGAAATCTACGCTTGGTTACTTTGATCTTTGCTGTTGAAATGGTAAAATTGATCTGACTAAATATAAAATATTCGACAGGCTGCAACAATTTTTCACTGGAGATGATATTTCAAGGAATTTTGGAGATAATAATCGGCAGTACAACAATGCCATGAACTTCGTTTCCTTTGGTACCGGTACCAATGTTACTATGCCACATGCATACGGTTCATATTGTTTTAAAATGCATGGATTTGCACATCATCGCATTACTTCGTTATATTCCAAAATTATAAGCGACGGTTCTTGCGACCAGTTGTATATATTAGATTCTCTAGAAGCTAATCGAGTCAGATCTGCAAATCAAGTGAATTCTTGCAAAACCCCTACATTTAACATTCAAAATCCAGCTGACGATATTCGATTAGCTCGGCCCATAGTTTGGAATGGAGCCCCAATGGCAAACATTCATTCATTAATGTGTGTGAATCTACATCTAAGAGATACGTAACGACATTATTCCTTTTTGTGGGAAAGTTATTCTTCATGGAGACTTCAGGTCTGTCGCACACTTCTCGCCAAACAGTTATTCATATTAAATACTCTTCTCTCTGGCCCTTCTCCAAAATACGCCACTTACATAAAAACACACGATTGAAACAAGGTGAAATGGAATTTTCTGATTATATGCTACATGTTAACGGCGACAACTTCTCTATGGTTGGTGATAATCAAGTGTTACTGAATTACCAGCCAAACTTGCAACGCACGAGGATACCGTGCCTGAAACATTTACTTCTGCGAAGGATATAATAAATTTCTCGAAAGTTCGCATTCTTACACGAATGGTTGGTTCCTTAGTTTAGGGGCTGCGAAAATGCGGTCATGTAGCCCCGTGTACTTTGGGTGTATGCGTAGAATCTGTCTGATAACCGGTGTTAATAATGTGATGGCTGTATTAGTGTGTGTTATCTGCGATTCAGGTAAGGACTGAAGACGATCTAATTTTCAAGTACAGTAGTTCCTACTTTTGCTACCAAATGCTACCGTCCACGACACCTAGCTGCGGACTTGGCTACTAGATGCCATCGCAGCCAGCACCTGGCGACGAACTTTGGAACTAATATAGCGTTATCAAATAATCTAACCTACAAATTTTGGCTTCACACAAATGTACTGTAGTTAGTGGAAGATTCTTTTTCATGTCATAAATCTAAGGCATAGGACCGCCGGATTTACTTCCCCTCCTGAGGAAGGCATACTGAGGGATTCTTACACCAAAAAAATGAACAATGTAATGAAATCAACTTATATGTCATTGACCTTCTATCCAATAGCTTAGTTCAAAAAAATACACGAGCATTAACAGATTACATACTGAAGATGAAAGATTGCACTCTCGACATTGCAACATACTGCTGGCCATGACTGAAAACGTGATGAGGAAAATTGAGACCTATACGTTTATTTCAGTTTCCTGCGTAGTTCTTGAATTTCTTGGAATTAAATTATATGCCTCCACATAGTCCAAACGCTTGACTGATAGTTATGCTCCTTAAGAAATCTGAACATTTCCCAGGGGCTTCTAAATGCAATAGTATTGCTTGGATTTGGAAATAATAAGTGCACTTAAAATTAGGCAGAGAGGCCTAATCCTTCGACTTGATTTAACACCATCCGAAAAAACACTACCATTTTCTTTTAAGAAGCAACATTTTCCAATTCGCTTGGCATACTTTATCACATTCAATACTCAAGGCGAAACTCTGGAACGTATAGGTCTCAATATTTACCTCATCACGTTTTCAGTCACGGCCAGCAGTATGTTGCAACGTCGAGAGTGCAATCTTTTGACGCCTTTAAAGTTTCAACAGTGCCTAAAAGTAATCGTACAAAGAATTCCTCAGTAAATATTTTCCCATTGGCCGTCATGTTTTGACGGGTTTCAACTAGTGTTTGATTAATTTTGGAGTAACTTATATACGTCAGTTCTACCAACATGATTCTAAGCCTGCTGATAGGGCCAATTTTTAAATACATGTAACTTCTATACTATCAGTAGGATTTCATCCAAATTTCGCATGTGCTATGTGTAACATATCAGATATGACTATAAGTATTCTTCAGTGCAATCAGGGCTGCCAACTGTTAATAAATGCTGTCTATATTTTTTACCCTAATATCAATATATCAGAAAGTATGCAAGCCAACAGCTCTATACTTTGCACACGTATAGCACCTGACATTCTAGATTAATTTGGAGTAATTAATACAAGGCAGTGCTGCCAACATGATTCTATGCCTGCTGATAGGTCCAATTTTAAAATACATGTAACTTCTATACTAACAAATGGATTTCATCCAAAATTGGCACAACAAGATATCATAATATTTCAGATTATTTCTGACCAGCACACGCATGGTATTGTTGGCAACATGCTTTTACGCGTGCTGATAGATCCAGTGTCTAACTGCAAGTAACGTCCATTGGACTTCAACCAAATTTTGTATTCTGTACCTTAAGAGATGGAACTAAGAATATATTCAGTCACCAGGGCTGCCAACTGTAGTGCTCTATTAGGCTACATTACACCAGGTATATTTTGTACCTACTAATTAGATATTTCGATATTACCAACTTAATTTCGTCATTATTCTAGATAGGTTCATATTCTGTAGAATATTGATTGGCATGAAAAGTAGGCTGTATAGTTCTTAACGGAACTTCTTGTTTTTAATGATGGGTTTATGTGCCGAGTATAACATCCCCCAATGAAACCAATCGGGAGATATTGCTAGTCAATGAAATGCAGGTCTACCCCCTTAACACCCCTTTAGAACCTGAATATACAAAAATCCTTTCTTTGTGGGCATTTGCGGTCCTTGGAGAAGCTGCATACCAAATTTCATTCCAATCCGTTCGGTGGTTTCTGAGATTTCGTGATGAATGAATGAGTGAGTGAGTGGTATTTGACAAATATATAGTAGAAGATAGTGTCAAGTCTTTGTTATGCTATACTCGGTTGACAGTGCTGTGTGAGCAGTTGAGTAACTAACGTGATTTCAAGTAAAGATCCTCATTTTCTATACCAGTAGTGCAGAGCGCAACTGACATCCAGACGGCCGTGTCTCGACTTGAGCTATGTTGCTATGGAAACTATCTGCCTTGCCATTCCTTCATGAGTACATTTTATGATTTGATTAGCCTGTGCTTGAGTCCAAAAGGGCCTAAATCAAAAGAATGAGAAAGACTATCGAAAATTCATGTAGCCAGCGGTTCCTTCCGGGTCCTAAACTATGTGTATGCAAAATTTGGTTGAGATTGGTGGAACGGTGTGGATTTGTATACGGAACAGACCCACATACCCACATACAGACTTTCACTTTTATATATTAGATTATAGTGCGTGATGGGTGTTTTTATATATTATATCCTGTTACATAAACCTCATTATTGAGTGATAAACACAGTAGCATCATAATTTGGAGGTGTGAGATTATTAACCCATTGCTCATTTAAAAAAACATACTGTCGGGTGTGAGCAGTGGGATAATAATTTCCCAACCAATATTTCATAAAATAGAAACCTCACCCATGTAATTGTTGCATATTCCTACTCATCAATCACCCCCAATTACAAATGTGGAAAAAAATAATTTATACCCCTAGTCTTTTGCCCTATAAAGGGTTGAGATGAGAATCTCTCGCGTACCACCTAATGCTTGGGTGATATAATAACTATAACCCCCACCACCACTACGTAGGAGACCAAAAGATGGATTAAAATTGTGTTTGTTAGAGTTATAGTTCTTATAAAAAGTGTGTCCATTTGTTTTATTATTTATTACAATAAATATTCATTTCAAACTTTCAGAAATGACACTGTACGAATAATATTAATAAAAAACTCGTAATAGTTAAACATTAAAAAAAGTTCAACTAACAACTTCAGTGTGAAGGGTAAGCTTTAAGATAAGAAGCCAACTTAGGAATGTCTGTTTTAAGATTGGTGAGTTTCAAACAAAGATCGTTTTCCACGGTAAAGAGCCTATTCCGGTATTTATTCTTGAGATAAACAAGTAAAGAAAATCCAGTCTCACACAAGTGCGAAGTAGTGAAAGGCAGTAAGAATCTAACTGCTTTGTCAGCTATGTCTGCATAATCTGCACGCCTCTCAATCCAAAAGGTCACAAAAGTCATTTTTGAAATAGTTTGCCTTAGTTCTGAATCACAATTCAATTCATAAAACTGCTCCTTAACATATCAATGTTTTTATATTTGTATAACTTTCATAACATCACCGCGTACCACTTCAGCAGAACGAGCGTACCACAGTTTGGGAAACGCTGCTCTATAGGTTAGAGGTCTCTAAATTAACCACTATTTTATGGACAAATGATATTATTAAAGATGCAGATGGTTGAATCTCTTAGCCATATATCAACGAATTTTGTTTTGGAAGTGTTAATAGTTCTGAAAAACAAGCATGTTTTCATCTCCTTGGACTTAAGGGCTTCACAATTAAAACTTCAAAATAAAGAATAAAATATAATAATAAAAATTTAAATTAGAAACAAATTTAACAAGAAATTCCGTGACGAACTAAAGAGACTACTTTTCTTAAAAGTTGAGATTCATGCCAATGATTAATCTATATGGATCTATCTAAAATAATGACGAAATTAAGTTGGTAATACCGAAATTTCTAATTAGTTCTAAATACTGTATACCTGGCATAATGTAGCCTGATAGAGCACTACAGTTGGCAGCCCTGGTGACGATATATTCTTAGTTCCATCTCTTAAGATACAGAATACAAATTTGTATGAATTCCAATGGATGGCATAGACGCTACATGCAGTTAAACGTTGGATCTAACAGCGCGCGTAAAATCATGTTGGCAACAATGTCATGCATGTATTGGTCAGATTATGATCTATTGTTGTGCCAATTTTTTATGAAATCCATTAGTTAGTATAGAAGTTACATGCATTTTAAAATTGGACCTATCAGCAGGCTTAGAATCATGTTGGCAGCAATGACGTAGACTTTATTAATTACTCCTAATTAATCTAGAATGCCAGGTACTATACGTGTGCAAAGTTTAGAGCTATTGGCTTGCATACTTTCTGATATATTGATATTAGGGTAAAAAAAATAGAGACAGCATTTATTAACAGTTGGCAGCCCTGGTTGCGTCTAAGAATACGCATGGTCATATCTGTTATGGTACACATAGCACATACGAAGTTTGGTTGAAATCCAAATGATAGCATGGAAGTTACATGTATTTAAATTTGGATTTCTCAGCAGGCTTAGAATCATGTTGGTAGTACTGACGCATATATGTTACTCCAAATTAATATAGAATGTCAGGTACTATACATGTGCATAGTTTAAAGTTGTCGGCTTGCATACTTTCTGATATATTGGTATTTGTATCAATAAATTGAGAGCATTTATTAACACTTAGCAGCCTTGTTGGCTCTTAAGAATACGCTCAGTCATATATGGTTACGTACACATAGCACATACGAAATTTGGTTGAATTCCAATTGACAGTGTAGAGGTTATATGCATTAAAAAATTGGACATATCAGCAGGCTTATAATCATTTTGGCAACACTGACATGTATGGCCTCCTGGATATTAAACTGAAATATTATTATCTATACGTGTGCCAATTTTGAAATAGCTCCCATTCATACCTTCCAAGATATCCAACTTTATAACTTTAAAAACTTTCTTCCGCTTTTCCCAATTAACTGGGATCGCCGGAGCCAACCAGGCTCATTTTGGTTTTGGCCGGGGATTAAGGCCGGATGCCCTTCCTGACGCCACGTGATTTTTTTTGTGAAAATTCAACCCCGCTGTCACAGGGATTTGAACCCCGGGAGTCCGGGTGAAAGACGAGCAGCTAAGCCACTGCGCCATCAGGCTCCCTAACCTTCCAAGATATTCAACATGGAGCTCAAATTTCAATTGCGATTTTTCAGCAGTTGGTAGAACTGACATCAATTTCAAATACGGCATTGAGATATGCAGGTATAGATCTTTACTCCTACCAAATTTTGTTTTGATTGCTGCAGCCGTTTAGGAGTTGATAGGGGGGGGGATCATGTTGGTAGTACTGACGTATATAAGTTACTCCATATTAATATAGACAGACAGACAGACAGAAGGACAGACAGACAGACAGATAGACAGACAGACACACAATTGCACGGATCGATCTCATTAGTCTACTTTTTCCTCATTTTTGCAAAATGTGAAAAGTAGGCAAAAATAAGCTTATAAAAATTAAAATAATCATTCCATCAGTCCACCCACATGATTTCCCAAATTATCATAATTTTAACATCTTCATTTTAAGATAATAAATACAAATAAGTTAACTATAAAAATAAATATGAACATTAAGTTCCTGTGTTTTTTTTATGAAACGAGCCTATAATGGCAATAATTAAGACACGAATATGTTTATAAGACGAGCGTAGCGAGTTTTATAATTTCCATACGAGTGTCTTAATTACCATTATAGGCCAGTTGCATACGACTGTTTATGTTCGACGATAATTATAACTATTTTATGTTCGAACATAAATACAGAGCGCATGGGACGTAGAGAATACCTTGTATTTGACTATGGACTCCTGGAATACCTCACAATGAGACTTGCCACGCAGTGAAATTTAAAATAGGGGGGCATGGAAGTGAGCGCATGTACGATGCTATCCTCACCTAATTGGTCACAAACTGTTTCTTGAGCTCTGATTGGTGTAAGAATCTGTATCAAAATGTAAACTTGTACTATAATGAGCCTCATTTTAGTACAGTTTTCTGACATATAATATTTACATTTCGCCAGGGTCGAACATAAAATGTAAAAGAAAACAAAACATAATTCAAATTAGTCAAGAATATTTGAAATTAATTCAAATAAATACAAATAATATACCTGTAACAATATTCTACCCTATAAAGGGTTAAGCGCACTTTTTAAACAAACTGTCGATATTAAATTAAATTATATGAAATCAGAACGCAATTCGTCACTGCTGCAGGTAATTTTGTTTCTTTTGAATGCATAGCCGATTACTTGTGAGCGACCTATGTGTGTATATCACCCGCCCGGTTCTATTCATATGTGAGCCGGACGCGTCACAGTTCTGGCAGTAGCTATCGTCTTGTTTATTGTTTAAACGCACTTTTTAAACAAATACATATATGTGTCGTCCAGTTACAAACCTCGTTTATTCCACTGTAAATAAGAATCATTTTCATGAGAAACGTTTCTCTGGACTTTGCCTCACGTATCTTTTGTGCTTGTTATTTTCTACTTTTTTTTTTTTTGATTTTGTTTTAAATTTTTTGGTTTTTAGCCTATTTTCAATTTTGAAAAAATAGGCTTATGAGATCACCTTTTGTCCGTGTGTGTGTGCGTGTGCGTGTGTGTGTGTGTGTGTGTGTGTGTGAGGTGTGTGTGTGTGTCCCCTAATAAAATCTAAACGACTGGAGCGATTTCAATTCAACTCGGTAAGATCATAGCACCATTCTGGCCGACCTCGACCGTGCCCTTCAAATTTTATTCTGTTACACCAATCAAACAGGGCGGCTGCGCGAAATATTTCACCAGCATTCAGTATCTCCGAAACTGTTACCGATATCACCCTGAAATTTTCTACGGTGATAAAGGGGACTACTAGAAGTTCACCTATGTGACGTTCAAAAACTTGGTAAATACAAAAACAGCATGGCGGCCAAGCAAAGTTGAGACTTTTAAATAGGCTTTTCTCGCGATTTAACAATCCAAACGTAATGAAACGTGGTACTGCAAATGAATATATACATTGTAATGCACTGGCGTCCAATTTAGTTCAATTGTTAACATAACCTCAAAATGGCGGCTGTGCAAATTATTTCACTGGCATTCTATATCTCCGAAACGATTACAGATATCTCCATGAAATTTTGTAGGATGATAAAGGGCACTGCTACACGTTTATCTATGTAACTTTCAAAAACCTGTAAAATACAAAACGAACATGGCGGCCAAGCGAATTTGAAACATTTTAATAGACATTTCTCTTGATTTAAGCATCAGAGCGCAGTGAAATGTGGTACAATAAATGATTATACATATTGTAATGCAATGGCATCTAATTTAGTTCAATTGTTTGTGCCCGATAATCTGGCTTTGGATTGGGTGGCCCGACACACACGTCTACCCTCACCCAGAAATCGGTACAACTCGAAAAGAAAGAAAAAATCTTGAATGTCCGAATCAATTTTGGCCTTAAAAAAACTGTGTCGGGAACGAGATTCAAGCAATCCCGGGGTCTTCATAATGATGGGTACAAATGGGGTAAAATCTCAAAATTGATCCGGTGGACACACAAGTATGACAACGAACAAGAATGACACAAAACTCCGCTGTTAAAATAAAACTCATCCACCATTTATTACAGAACCACACCACTAAATACATAAAATCAAACACAGAAGCCTACCTTCGCTCGGAGACTTCTCAAAATTACTCTCGATGTGCAAATAAATAAACGACGCAGAAGCAAAATTCAAATTAATGAGGACAAAAATCTCCGGGCGTCCTAATCTTTGGATACAAAATAACTTACGGAGATCAGAGCTATATCACCCTAGTATTACAACCATTACTTCAAAATGCTATGTCACCTCTCCGTTGAATAGTCCATAAATGAGCAGGTGCATAAATCTGAGAACATATTGAAAGAAAAAAAAATGTTGCCTCATTCGATCTCCTTCTAACTAAATGTAATCACCAAATAGAAAAAAAAAATATATATGGATGTCACTGGCGTTAATGAATTTATTTTCAGACCTTTTATTCAAGGATTAAATACTTTCATTATTATTTTCACTGGTTTTCGTTCAGCTGTGCCTCACTCAGAAAAATGACTGGTTGTTGGCTTTTACATTTATTACTTTACATAGTAACATCTTTATGATTCCAGATATTTATTTATTTATTTGTTAATCACTGCATGTTCTTCACATATTCATAAATACACCATAAACATTTAAGTAGATGGCCTCTGCCTATCTGTATTATTTTCAACTGACAATTGCCTCAAAAATTTCATATACTTGAACTTATCACGTAACATTAATTATAATCATTTATTCTATTCACCTCGCTATAGCGAGAACCTTTAGTTTCATCATAACTTCGTATTAGGCAACCCTGCTATTTTATCAATGCAGTTTCATTATTTACACAACCTTGTATCAGTTACCTACCAAACGCATCTCCTCATGTTAGCATGTAAAGGGAAACCTCAGTGACGTGTGAGTGTTTAGTATAAATATCATGATGTGCGCACAAAAAGTGGCCCCTTAAGTGTAAATGAATTCCCTGTTTTTTAAGCCTGTTCAAACCATAAATTGTCATCCAGGTTGCACCAATTCAAAGAACACAGCGACGTAACACGCTGAAAGAACCCTGTACTCAGATTATATTTTAAAGCATCCATATATTTTATTTTAAACCCTAAATATGACTGCATTAATCTCTCAAAAGAAAACTTAAAATTTACTATCCTAATAATCTTGTCATGATATCGCATTTTATCCTTTTGATTAACTTCTATTTCGATTTAAGCCCATCTGTCCAAATCTTAGTAACCACTACCCATTAACCACTACTTAAGAATTAACATGGTTTTCAGTACCTTTCGACCACCTCAGTCTTGGTTCCGCTGACACGTTTCCTGGGGGTTTGGGTCCACGTTCTTCCCATTGAACATCCTCCCCTCTCGTCCTGGATCCAGCTCGCGACCCTCGGGGTGTCCATGGTCCTGGCTCGCCTTCGTTTCCACGTCATCGTAACAGCTTCCACATTTCTAGACTTAGCTTGTCATCTCTTCGCTCGTAAAGTTCTTGACACAAAACTCACACTGGTCTGTACTGATAGCCTTTATGTCCGTCCAATACATCGCTGCAATCTTCATGTCGAATATGCCAAGTAATATCAACTTATGGCCGTGATAATAACTCTATAACGGCACAGGTTATATCGTACGCATCTACACAAGCATGCACTCATAAGAGATTACGTCCGTCCTTGGCCTTGAATGTCGCTCTATATTTGGACTACCCTCAGTTTATCTCTCATAGTTCACTGACCCTGGATACTCATTTGTCTGCTCGTCAAACAAAAGCACATCGCTTCGTTCATATGTTCTGGGCGTCAATTATATCGCGCCCGGCCCATACAGTCCCGTACCTAGTAAAAGCTTGAGACACCACGTGTGTCTGCTCGCACTTCGTCGTACTAATGACTAGTGTCCCACAACATAATGCATTATGATCTGCGTTATAATATCACCTCGCCACATTCGGCTTTAGTATTCGTTAATACAGAGCTGTCCACGCAAGAAATAATACTGAGCCTTTCAGCTATGTCCCAAAAACTGTCGGAATACCGCACTGGTTCCAAGCGGCCACGGTACGACTGCTACTACACACTTGTTTGGAACTTCAGCGTGCGGCGACACAAAAATAAAGATGAACTTCGGCGTACGGTGACACAAAAGAAAGTGAACTTCGTTGTACGGCGATGCAAAAGAAAGTGAACTTCGTTGTACGGCGATGCAAAATAAAGTGAACTTCGTTGTACGGCGATGCAAAATAAAGTGACCCGCTTCTCCGACGTGACCTTCCCACCTTGACTTTTCCTGGAGCTCATCAGCGCCCTCTACGCTTCTGGAACCTTCGCCTAGTCATGCTGTCGACTATGTCCATGACGTAAAAACATCAACCTCAGGTTACTTCCGCTTGCTTTCTTCCTCCTGCTATGCGACGTTGCCAGAGCTCTCAAAACCATGCGATATCGGTCACAAATCCTCCTCAACCAGGAATAATAATAAGCGTGAAACATCTCGATTATTATTATTCTGTTGGGTCAACAATCTACTTCTTCAATAAATTCTCCATATCGCATGCTTACTGTCTCGTGTGGTACCATTAAGGCTAGCTGCGTTGAATTTTCCTATAACTTGCATCTTCTTCTGTGGTATTCTCCTCCTGAAACGGTAGCTCAATCCATTCTTCTCTCATTCTACTTTCTTCTTCGTCTTGGTCTTCATATCTCCTATCATCAGTAATGCTGTGAATGGCTTGAATTTGGACTGTCATGACATCTGGGCGAAAATCATTATTAATGGGCAAAAAATCGTTATTACTGCCTGTGAATCCCTGTTCAAACTCTGCGTTTCCTTCCTGTCAGCTTCTCTTTCCTGATTTGACTCCACTGGTGCCTGGTTTCGATTCCTCATGCTGTTTTGCCTGAGATTCTTCTTCTTGTTTCTTTTCCCATAATTGTCCAATGTATCTCTATCTTGGTGACGTTCTTCTAATGATGGCCTATAATTTTGCCTTTCTTGATTCCCATATCTTGGGTAGTTATTGTATGGTCTCCAATCACGTGACCACGATTCTCTCCCTCCATATCCTGACCTTCCGTAGTCCCTCTGATTAAATCGTCCACTTCTATCCTGATAATATGGCCTCCGGTCATATGGCTTTCCTTGATTCCTGTATCTGTTTAAGCCGTTTCCTTCATCCCTTCCATCTCTATCGTTCCTTCCATAACTTCGCTGAGGTTCCGTCTGCGTCATACGATCCATTACCACCATATTTGCCTCTCACTGTTCTGTCCTTGGACTACGAGGTTCAGTCATCTTGCTCGTGTGGTCTAGTTTCCTCAAAATCTCGTCACACACCTCGAGTCTATTTGCACCCGATGCAATTAATACACGCTGGATTTCTACCGGATATTGCTGTATTATGGCATGCACCAAATCCTGCTCCTCCAACGGTGGATCCAAAATTGTAGCCTGGCTACCTGATTCGTGAAATACCCAGCGTATTGTGTTGGTCTGGTAGTCGCGTATTTCTTTGAGTATAATTCAGCCCTTATACTTTGTTGATCTTCTGAGGACCAAAATCTCTTCAGGAAAGCGCTCGCAAAGTCATCGTACCCCCTAAACTGACTCCTAAAAGTTCGCATCCAGTTTAGCGGTTGACCTTCAAGAGCTCTTTCTATTACCCTCATTTCTCTCTCTTTAGGAACCCTATGTTCATCCATGTATTCCTTCAGGTCCCGCAAGAATTCTATGGGTGTAATGCCAGTCAAATTTGAAAAAAAGAATTGGGCGGTCCTCCTGATTCCTAATGATGGTAATCGGTTGAGTTGAGCTGTAACTGAATGGTGAGAATGTTTTTCCTGTCGGACTTGGTTCCTTGTTTTCATCTATCGAGTTTGCTTCTACCATCTTTCCTTCTAATTCAACAATTCTCTTTAACTGTTCTCCGTGAGTAATACTCATTTTATCTTGTACTGTCGAAACCACTGTAGCAATATGTGTTTTAATTTCGTCGTTTAACTCTAATTTCATTTCCCCCATCTGACTCCTAAGACTTTCCATCTTGCATTCCTGCTCTATGGTGAATTCAGACATTTTATCGGTGATGCTCCTGGTATCTTTAGCTAATCTCTGCTGTACTGCTTTCGCCCCTTCCTTTAACACTAAGACCTCTGCGTTGATTGCTTTATCCCTTTCTTCCATCTTGGCGGTCAATGCCTCTACGCCTCGATCCATTTTCTCTTGAACGGTTTTCTACAATGATTTCAACTGTGTCCCCATATTACTTTCAATTTCGACCTTATCCCTCTTAATTTGTTCCTTTAAATCCGTCATTTCGGCTTGAGCCTTCTCCATGTACTGTTTCATATAGAATTGGTGCTCCTTAAATAATTCCAATCCTCCTTGCAAATCCCCTGACTGAATTTCAAGATTTTTTCAAAACCTTCGAATTTAGTATCTAAATCTTTGAATTTGGTGTCGAAACCTTTAAATTGAGTGTCTAAACCTTTAAATTGAGTGTCTAAACCTTCACATTTAGTGTCTAAACCTTCACATTTATTGTCTAAATCTTTCAATTTTGTGTTGAAACCTTTAAGTTGAGTGTCTAGACCTTCAAATTTAGCGTTTATTCCTTCCTGCATCTTAATCAACTGTCTATCCAACCCATCTAGATTAGTGTTCATACCACCTTCATAGTCTTTCCATTGAGTCTTCAAACCTTCCTCCATATTCTTTTGACTTTTAGCTAACTCCTTTAGCTTCTCACCTAGCTGTCCCATCAATCCCTTAATTTCATCAAATTCTCCCATATTTCACAACAAATAAACATGGAAGCTGTTACAACTAGTGACTAACTTAGACTAAGGACTAGTGGTTACTTCAATTTGGCAGTGGAATCGAAATCTAATATCATGTGGAAATAATAAATGTGCATGGTATCGCTTAAACACAGCGATCTAACGTTACTGAATCGCTTCGTTCTATGTCATTCAAACACACACCAAAAATCCTACAAAGTGAACTTTAACAGTCTGACAGACATATCGCACGATAAAATGGGGTACCAGCACTCAATTGGTCTTCTCTCCATTCCATTTGTGCCACATGGCCGTCCACCACCTTGTCACCCTCCTCTGATGTTCCAATTTTTTCGAGTTCAAAATGTCGGCTATACCACTGCGTGGTACGATATTCCCAGTTCGAAGCCATTACACGGTGGGCGCCATCTTGTTGTGCCCGATAATCTGGCTTTGGATTGGGTGGCCCGACACACACGTCAACCCTCACCCAGAAATCGGTACAACTCGAAAAGAAAAAAAAATCTTGAATGTCCGAATCAATTTTGGCCTTAAAAAAACTGTGTCGGGAACGAGATTCAAGCAATCCCGGGGTCTTTATAATGATGGGTACAAATGGGGTAAAATCTCAAAATTGATCCGGTGGACACACAAGTATGACAACGAACAAGAATGACACAAAACTCCGCTGTTAAAATAAAACTCATCCACCATTTATTACAGAACCACACCACTAAATACATAAAATCAAACACAGAAGCCTACCTTCGCTCGGAGACTTCTCAAAATTACTCTCGATGTGCAAATAAATAAACGACGCAGAAGCAAAATTCAAATTAATGAGGACAAAAATCTCCGAGCGTCATAATCTTTGGATACAAAATAACTTACGGAGATCAGAGCTATATCACCCTAGTATTACAACCATTACTTCAAAATGCTATGTCACCTCTCCGTTGAATAGTCCATAAATGAGCAGGTGCATAAATCTGAGAAAATATTCAAAGAAAAAAAATTGTTGCCTCATTCGATCTCTTTCTAAGTAAATGTAATCACCAATATAGAAAAATATATATATATGGATGTCACTGACGTAAAAGAATTTATTTTCAGACCTTTTAGTCATGGATTAAATACTTTCATTATTATTTTCACAGGTTTTCGTTCAGCTGTGCCTCACTCAGAAAAATGACTGGTTGTCGGCTTTTACATTTATTACTTTACATTGTAACATCTTTATGATTCCAGATATTTATTTATTCATTTGTTAATCACTGTATGCTCTTCACATATTTATAAATACACCATAAACATTTAAGTAGATGGCCTCTGCCTATCTGTATTATTTTCAACTGACAATTGCCTCAAAAATTTCATATACTTGAACCTATCACGTAACATTAATTATAATCATTTAATTTATTCACCTCGCTAAAGCGAGAACCTTTAGTTTCATCATAACTTCGTATTAGGCAACCCTGCTATTTTATCAATGCAGTTTCATTATTTACACAACCTTGTATCAGTTACCTACCAAACGCATCTCCTCATGTTAGCACGTAACGGGAAACCTCAGTGACGTGTGAGTGTTTAGAATAAATATCATGATGTGCGCACAAAAAGTGGCCCCTTAAGTGTGAATGAATCCCCTGTATTATAAGCCTGTTCAAACCATAAATTGTCATCAGGGTGCACCAATTCAAAGAATACAGCGACGTAACACGCTGAAAGAACCCTGTACTCAGATTATATTTTAAAGCATCCATATATTTTATTTTAAACCCTAAATATGACTGCATTAACCTCTCAAAAAAAAACTTAAAATTTACTATCCTAATAATCTTGTCATTATATCGCATTTTATCCTTTTGATTAACTTCTATTTCGATTTAAGCCCATCTGTCCAAATCTTAGTAACCACTACCCATTAACCACTACTTAAGAATTAACATGGTTTTCAGTACCTTTCGACCACCTCAGTCTTGGTTCCGCTGACACGTTTCCTGGGGGTTTGGGTCCACGTTCTTCCCATTGAACATCCTCCCCTCTCGTCCTGGATCCAGCTCGCGACCCTCGAGGTGTCCATGGTCCTGGCTCGCCTTCGTTTCCACGTCATCGTAACAGCTTCCACATTTCTAGACTTAGCTTGTCATCTCTTCGCTCGTAAAGTTCTTGACACAAAACTCGCACTGGTCTGTACTGATAGCCTTTATTTCCGTCCAATACA
The DNA here is from genome assembly GCA_946902985.2 of Meconema thalassinum. NCBI lineage: Eukaryota > Metazoa > Arthropoda > Insecta > Orthoptera > Tettigoniidae > Meconema > Meconema thalassinum. The sequence continues at coordinate 435,975,116 of OX336393.1, read as the reverse complement.
TCGCTGCAATCTTCATGTCGAATATGCCAAGTAATATCAACTTATGGCCGTGATAATAACTCTATAACGGCACAGGTTATATCGTACGCATCTACACAAGCCTGCATTCATAAGAGATTACGTCCGTCCTTGGCCTTGAATGTCGCTCTATATTTGGACTACACTCAGTTTATCTCTCATAGTTCACTGACCCTTGATACTCATTGTCTGCTCGTCAAACAAAAGCACATCGCTTCGTTCATATGTTCTGGGCGTCAACTATATCGCGCCCGGCCCATACAGTCCCGTACCTACTAAAAGCTTGAGACACCACGTGTGTCTGCTCGCACTTCGTCGTACTAATGACTAGTGTCCCACAACATAATGCATTATGATCTGCGTTATAATATCACCTCGCCACATTCGGCTTTAGTATTCGTTAATACAGAGCTGTCCACGCAAGAAATAATACTGAGCCTTTCAGCTATGTCCCAAAAACTGTCGGAATACCGCACTGGTTCCAAGCGGCCACGGTACGACTGCTACTACACACTTGTTTGGAACTTCAGCGTGCGGCGACACAAAAATAAAGATGAACTTCGGCGTACGGTGACACAAAAGAAAGTGAACTTCGTTGTACGGCGATGCAAAAGAAAGTGAACTTCGTTGTACGGCGATGCAAAATAAAGTGAACTTCGTTGTACGGCGATGCAAAATAAAGTGACCCGCTTCTCCAACGTGACCTTCCCACCTTGACTTTTCCTGGAGCTCATCAGCGCCCTCTACGCTTCTGGAACCTTCGCCTAGTCATGCTGTCGACTATGTCCATGACGTAAAAACATCAACCTCAGGTTACTTCCGCTTGCTTTCTTCCTCCTGCTATGCGACGTTGCCAGAGCTCTCAAAACCATGCGATATCGGTCACATGTTTATATAACCACAAGATGGCGGCTGTGCGAATTTTTAAAATTGAGTTTTTATTTCTTGTGTCGTAATCATGCGATCGAAGTGAAAGTTTGAATAATGAAGCTACGCATTAATTTTCCTTTAATGGTACATAACTCTATGGCCTGGTCATAAAACAATCCAAATGGCGGGCATCCGAAATATTTCGGTGGTTCTCAATATCTACGAATCCTTTACAGCAATCCAACTGATTTTTTTAATGTTCGTAGAGGCTATAAACATAAGTTCACCTATAGGTCTTTCAGTAACCTGCTGAGCACAAATCCAACATGGCGGCGACGCGAAATATAAATACTCAATTGGACGTTTCTCGTGATTTAACCATCCGAGTGCAGTGAAACTTTGCACGTTAAATGATTATACAAATATTAGTCCATTGGCATCTAACTTATTTCAATTGTTTTGATAACCACAAGATGACAGCTGTGCGAAAGTTTATAGTCTCGTTTTTACTTCTTGTGTCCTAATCATGCGATTGAAGTTTGAATACCACACGTACACAATAATCTTCATGTAATAGTACAAAAATAAGAATCCAACCTGTCGATCAGCTGAAATATTTAGACGGTTCTCTATATCTGCGAATCTATCACAACTAGCAAACTGAAATTTGTATGTTGATAGAGGCAATTGACATGAGTAGGATATATGAAAATAGGCTGTATAGTTCTTCACGGAACTACTTGTTGGTTTTGTGTTTGTTTTCTGCTTTTGCTTTTTTGAAATTAGCTTTTTTCTTTCTGTTTCCTGTTTTTAATGCTTTTGCTTTTGCTCTTTTTGAAATTTGCTTTTTGCTTTCTGTTTCTTGTTTCTTGTTTTCAGCTTTTCCTTTCGTTTTTTAATTTTGCTTTTTGCTTCGTTTTTTTGGTTTTGGTTTTAATAAGGGGGTAGTGGCGCTTCTACTTCACTCCAGAACCCTCCTTGCCTCACTACTAAGCCTCAGCCATGTTAAATATCTCTCGAACGCATGGTCGGAAGTTGACAAATGAGCTGGACTCGAGCTGACGTCCTCTTTCCTATGGACCATGTATTATATTTTTCAAAATTTTTTGAAATTTTTCGTTTTCGAAAATAGGTGATAGTTTGAAAACCAAACATGGTAGAACGTTGTGCCATGGTTCAAACGAAAGGTCTCTATGTCCTTTATTTTTTGTAATAAAACTTTTTTATTTTTTATGTATTTTTGAAGAAAGTGTAATTTTGAAAATCCTATATTTTGGAAACTAGGAACTCTACAAAAAACAAGATGTTCAGCAAAGTACATATAGCCTACTTTCTCCTAAATGTATGGGTATATTTATGACTTTGTCCTCATCCCTAACACAATCACCTCTACCACAATGTATTGTTTGTTTTCTTTTATATTGATAATTAGCCAGTAAGTGTCAAAATCAATATTGTATACTTTATGATGATTGAATAACAAAACTACTAACTTATTGTAATGCATTCACGTCCGTTAATCTCTATATTAAGCCAGCCTGCTAAGTTAAGAATCTTCCGTTTTGGGTATCTTCCCCTTTAAAAATCCACGCCGATCACAGTAGGTTGGTGCTGCGACCTATCAGTGAATTAATCTTTATGTTGTACGCCTATGCACTGCCATCGTAATGTACTACGATGGCAGTGGCCTAAGGGTGTTGAATGAGTAGACAGTTTAAAGTAGCCAAGAGGGAGGCGATCCAGCTGGCAGTGTTTAAAGGTAATCGGAGCGCGATCGTGGCTAATAGTTGAACTACCAGTATTACAAAATTGCCATACTTCAGGAGGCCAGGTATTTACACAGCGGTAAGTTTGGAACAATATTACCCACATAACCCACAAGAGGACAGCACCGTACAGAGTCATTAAGAAGGCTGTGGTTAATGAAAACGTGTATCTAGTTCTTGTATTCTCCTTTTCCTTATATCTTCTGTTTATTTGCGATGCTGGGGCTGTGATTTTATTAATAAAGGAGTGTATACATTAGCTTCTCCTTTGAGCTAAATGACATCTTATTCAGTATCTGTGGATAGAGCTCGTGCACATCATTTGTAAAAGAATTCAAGAAAAAAAAGTTAACTGCAGCAGTACTCGATCCCCAGTCGACTGCGTGACAGACTAACAAGCTAGCCCAGAGCTAATCCTATCCTTAACATCATGGTGTTCTTAACTGACATTAGATACAACCTGTAGGCAAATAATGACTTTAAATAAACGATTTCTTCATAGCAGTACATCTTCATTATAGATCATTTCATACAAAGTTTATATTATTGTATCAGTAGGGTATATCACATACAACATACTAAAACTACTGAAATATAAGGCAGGCTCATGAGGACAGCTGCCATCTTGTCGTGTGGCAGATACGGATCAGCTCTTTTAAGCCATTCATACAGAATACTATTATAATATTAAATTATAATAAATAACGTATCACGACCTTCAGGATAGCTTAAACCACCCTAGGCTTGATAATCTGAATTGGTGGGTCTTAAGCTATTGATTATAATGGTTGCATAATTCACACGGCCGCCATCCTGAAATGGCAAGGCCGATGACCTCGAAGTTTGAGTGAAAGACGCGTCCTATATAACGGTGTGTTGTCACCAAATTTGGTAGAGATCGGATGATTAGTTTAGCCATAATTTGATTTTACGTTTTGAACGTTTGAGTGGCCGCCATTCTGTTTTGGTAAAGATGGCGGCGATATAAGGTATGACACTGAGGTGCCCTTTCCTAATGCTACTTCTGTACCAAATTTCGTTCAATTCGGTTTCACCGTGTTCGAATTGATAGGGAGGGACAGACATTCAGAGTACACACACTCACACACACACACACACAGACTCACACACGTACACACACACAGACAGACTCACATTTTTCGCCCTGTAGTGATCTCATAAGTCTACTTTAATTTTTTGCAAAAATCGAAAGTAGGCTAAAAATCTTTGACGTAAATCAATGGTCCCTACACCCTATATCCCCAAAATACATTTCAAGTCTCTAGGATAAAAACCTGACAGTAGTGTGGTGAGGGGGGAGCTGCTCCAATTAGCAAGTTGTGAGCCCCTGCGACCTTGGAATGGAAGGAGTCCTGCTAGGAGGGCGTGCTTGGATTCGTTTTTTTTCGTCTCGTTGCGCTCTTTACGGGAATGTAGGTGTCGAAAAGGTGAAATGCTGAAAACATATTTTTTGGGGGGGAAAAACGTGATTTTAGACTTTTTGCTATATTTCGCGAACCAATCATGCTATAGGCGTGTACGAGGGGTCCAAGGACTCGGGCTGACGTCTTCTTTGCTATGGACCACTCGTTATAGTTTTTTTTTAAATTGGAAACTCGATTTTGGGGTAAACAAGTGTTTTTGTGATTTTTGCTGATAACTCACGAACCAATAAGCCTAGAGACGAGTGCGAGGTGTCATTTTTTTCATGGAGTTGCCCTCTTGCCGAGAATGTTCGTGTTGAGCAGGAATGAAAAACCATGTTGAGGTAAAACCATGATTTTATACTTTTTGCTCTATCTCGCAAACCCATAACGCTAGAGACGTGAACGAGGTGTCCTAGGACTCGGGCTAACGCCCCCTTTTTGAAACTATGTTTTACATTTTGACAAAGGGTCTAACGCCATACATGTTGAAAAAAATCTTTACCGATACTTGGTTATAATGTTCATGAAGCGTGGTGGTTGAGAGAGACGATACTGCTGGGTGTGTGTGTTTCAACGAACCTGTCGCTATCCACAAGGACCATGCTTAATTGAAAAATCGCTATTTCGGCGGGTCGTTTTATGACAAAGCGAGGGTGTGCTTTTTTTCTGACATTTTACCTTTAACGTGTAAACGATGATGAGAACTTTGTTCTATGTTGGTCGAAGCGAGTAGGGAAAACAAACTTGCAGACGAGCAGGAGGTGAATGTCATTTGAGCTTATTGGAAGGCGCTGATCTGACTTGACAACAGGTGCAATGGAAAATGACCAAGACGCTTGAAGGTGAAATAATCTGACCATCGTGGAGGCAGGGAAGTGCGAAATGCATGCACACACGTGTGAGATGACATGTACGCTAAACATGTTACATCCTGTTTGCTTTGTACGTGACTTGTTACAAGTTCAGGTGAAATTTGATCTGCCACAGGTGTTCACCTTGGGTGTTAGCTGTCCACGTGCACGATAACTTGTAATAAGTCACATCCTGTTTTGCTTCGTACGTGACAAAATGCAAGTTGACGTGAAATTTGATCTACCACAGATGTTCACCTTGGACGTTAGCTGTCCACCTGTCCGATAACAGAATGTTCAAAGCGTGGGAATAGCTGAATCAGTAAAAAGTATCATGTAACTTGTTGGAATGATGTCACAACCAATAGATAGGCAAGAGCTGCGAACAGCAGTGGTGGGAGGTGAAAGGGGGAGAGGGGGAGGGGTAATGTAAGAGAGAACACAGGTGGAAAGGGAATGATAAACATGTATGAACATGCACGAAGCGTGGAGCGATGTACATACAGAGCTATAGGAGGTGTACAACTTGTGTGAATAAATAAAAAATGCACAGGTTCACACAACATGTAATTTATTGATCCAAGAATTAAACATAGAGTTAAATCCTAACCATTTGACATATAGTTTATTTCCTTTTTGTTTCAACACTTTTTCCACAAGATAATGCTGAGAAAGTGCTGTTTTCTGAAGTTCATGGAGATAAAATCTACCTTTTATGGGTAGATGGTTGGCGGCTGAGTAAGAGTGGCGTGTTGTTCAGCTCCCGAACTTTGTGTATTATTTTGTGTACTAATCTGAATATTTTGCAACTAGAGCAAAGAAAAGTCTTCCTTTTAATTACTTTGACAAACTGAGTGTGCGTTGCTTAATCAGTGTACCATCGTTTATCCGTGTAATCGTTATTTACTAAAGTGAGCTGTGTCACCAAGAAACATGCCGACCTGCGCCTTCTGTGACAAGGAGCTCGGGAAGAAGAAGTTACAGTGTGTAGCGTGTGAAAAGTGGAACCACACGAAGTGCATGGAAGAAAGAAATGGCGAGTGTTGTGTGAAAGCTGCGCAGAGTTATTCAATGGAGAATATCGTAAAACTCCTGTTAGAAATGCAGGCAGAAATCAGGGAGATGAAGCAACAACAACAATCTCGGGAGCAGGACCTCACAAAATCTCTGAACTTTTGCCATGAGGGAGTAGATGAAAATGCGAAGAGTATCAAACAGCACGATACTCATCTGAAGGAAATCTCGCAGCAGGTTCTATCCCTACAACAAGAGAACACTGATCTCAGGGCCCGTGTGAAGACATTGGAGACTCGCCTCTCGGATGGAGAGCAGTATTCACGCCGTAACACTGTGGAGATATTTGGGGTCCCTGAAACTAAAAATGAAGACGTGCTCGAGACCGTTGAAGCCGTTGGCAGGGCAATGGACATGAACATTGAAAATCAGATGGTGGACGCATGTCATCGCTTGCCTAAGCGACCAGATCAGCCTCATGGTGGAATTATCGTGAAATTTGTCCGGCGGTTCGACAAGGAAGACTTCATGTTTCGAAGGCGTGTGAAGCGTAACCTGTCAACCAAGCACATGGGGCTTTCTGGAGAGAACATAATCTACATAAATGAAAGTCTGTCAGCTGACAAGAGGAAACTGCTGGCTCTAACGCGGAACATCAAGAGGGTACATGACTACAAGTTCTTATGGGTACGTAACGGTGTGATAAAACTCAGGAAGTGTGAGGGGTCAAATATTTATATCATAAATGACAGTAATGATCTCAGGAAGCTATCATAATTCGTGACAACCCGTAAGGTTTCATTTGAAATACTTTGTAAGGTCTATAGTGATTGTACACTGACAGTACTGGAGGGTCACTGCCAGATTATTTCTGGACAGTTTCTTGAGCCTTTCTCTTTCCTTGCCCCATTGTTTCGCCTAACGGAAATCCCTACTAATGGCCTAGCCTCACTGCAGGTGCCTCTCTTCTCATTTAAGTAAAATGTCTTCTTCTTATAAATCGCTAAATTAATATTATCATCAAAATTGTAGGGGTTTGAGAACTAAAACTACTCAGTTTTATACAAATATGACCAGCGAGAGCTACGGTATAGTGGTTTTAACAGAATCTTGGCTTATTTCGTCAATCTATTCGTCTGAACTCTTTGATGAGAGGTATGCTGTATTTAGAAATGATCGTGACGAAAATATAACCGGCAAGAGGCTAGGAGGGGGTGTAGTCCTCGCTGTCCATAACAAGTATAAAGCTGTGGAGATTGACCTGGGTCTGGAAACGGAAGTCCTTTGTGTGAAACCCTTCATAGACAACTATTTTACTATAGTTATCTGTTCAGTTTACTTTCCGCCGGAGTCGAAGGCAGAGAAATACGAGGAATTTTACACAAGTATAGAATCGAACTCACTCATAAGCAACAATCCTGTTCTTATTTTGGGAGACTTTAACATTCCGGAAATAACCCCAACATTTGATTTAAAAAGAGGATCTCTGCTTTCTACCTCCTTAAATAATTTTATAAATATGATGAACTTGAAAAGTTTTAATAATATCGTGAATGTGAACAATAGAACACTTGATCTAGTACTGTCCACCATCTCCTCTATTGCTGTCAATAGAGAGGAACAACCCCTTGTACCGGAAGACAATAATCATCCCCCCTTAAACATTAATGTACGATACTGGCAGAGAGAAGTTAGACAAAATATCCACCAAACTCATACATACAATTTTAAAAAGGCTAATTTCGAACAACTTTATACAAAATTACAGGAAGTGGATTGGAGTGTTCTCTCGCAATTTTCCCATGTAGACGAGGCGGTAGATAATTTTTATTCCCGTTTCTATCAGGCTCTGGATTCTAGTGTACCTGTAAGCACGAGTAAGAGGACCAAACTGTGTCCGTGCTGGTTTAATTTTGATATAATAAAAAACATCCGAAGAAAATCTTACCATCGAAAGAAAATGCGTAGGGAACAGGCCAACAAGGACTTCCATTGCGAAAAGTTTAAAGAGCTCAGGAAAATTCTAAAACGTGATATTCAATCCGCCTACCGGCAATACGTACGTAATGTCGAAAATGCAATCGGAGAGGACACGAATCGCCTCTGGGCATTTATTCGACACAAGAAACGATCCCCGGCAATACCCGTAATGAAAATTAATGGGGAAATATTAGAAAATGATAAGCAGATAGTCAACGGTTTTGCTGATTATTACTCGTCAGTTTATTCCAAGGAATGCGCCAAGTATGACAATTAAGGTGCAAGTGACCAGAACATACACCCATTGCTTGATGTGCTGGATTCTAAACAGATTATATTTCTGATGTTAAGAATGCGATACTAACAAGTAGTTCCGTGAAGAACTATACAGCCTATTTTCATATATGCTGCAGATGTTAATTGCCACTATCAACATACAAAATTTCAGTTTAATTGCTGTAACAGATTCGTAGATATTGAGAACTGTCTAAATATTTCAGATGGTTGCCAGGTTGGATTTTTATTTTTGTACTATTACATTAAGATTATTGTCTACATGTGGTATTCAAACTTCAATCGTATGATTAGAACACAAGAAGTAAAAACGAGATTTTAAAATTACGCACAGCAGCCATCTCGTGATTATGCAAACAATTGAAATAAATTAGATGCCAGTGGATCAACATTTGTATAAGCATTTAACGTGCAACGTTTCACGGCACTCGGATAGTTAATTCGCGAGAAAAGTCCATTTAAATATGTATAAAAATCGCGTCGCCGCCATGTTGGATTTGCGCTCACCAGGTTACTGAAAGTCCTATAGGTGAACATATGTTCATAGTCTCTATGAACATTAAAAAAACAGTTTGGTTGCTGTAAACGATTCATAGATAATGAGAACCGTTTAAATATTTCGGAAGTTCGCCATTTAGGATTGTTATATGTATAGGCTATAGAGATATGTACCATTCAAGGACAATTATTGCCTAGGTTCATTATTCAAACGTTCACTTCGATCGCATGATTACGACTCAAGAAATAAAAACTTAATTTTAAAATTTCGCACAGCCGCCATCTTGAGGTTATGTAAACAATTGAATTAAATTAGATGGCAGTGCATTATAATGTGCAAAATCATTTACTGTACCACATTTCACTGCGCTCAGAGAGTTAAATCACGAAAAAAAAATTAAAATAAAATTAATTAAATTAAAAATTAAAATATTTCAAATTCGCTTGGTCGCCATGTTCGTTTTGTACTTTGAAGGTTTATGAAATATACACAGGTAAACTTGTATCAGTTCCCTTTATCACCGTAAAAATTGCAGGGTGATATCTGTAATAGTTTCAGTTTAAATATTTCGCACAGCCGCCATTTTGAGGTTATGTAAACAATTGAACTAAATTAGACTCCAGTGCATTACAATGTGTATAAACATTTGCTGTACCAAGTTTCATTACGTTTGGATCGTTAATTCGCGAGTAAAGTCTATTTAAAAGTCTCAAATTCGCTTGGCCGCCATGTTGGTTTTGTAGTCACCAGGTTTTTGAAAGTCTCATAGGTGAACTTCTAGTAGTGCCCTTTATCACCGTACACAATTTCAGGGCGATATCGGTAATAGTTTCGGAGATATTGAATTCTAGTGTAATATTTCGCACAGCGGCCATGTTGGATTGGTGAGTCGTAACAAAATTTGAAGGGCACGGTCGAGGTCGCCGGGAATAGTGCTATAAACTTACCGAGTTTCATTGAAATCGCTCCAGCCGTTTAGTTTTTTTAGGGGGACACACACACACCTCACACACACACACACACGCACACACATACACACGGACAAAAGGTGATCTCATAAGCCTATTTTTTCAAAATTGAAAATAGGCTAAAAAAATGAATCAAAATAAAGCCACTGGCCCAGACCTAATTCCTCCATACATAATCAAAGGCTGTGCAGAAGTGCTGGCCTATCCTTTAACTATATTATTTAATATAGCCATTCGAACTGGTACTTTTCCCAGTCGTTGGAAAATTACCAAGGTAAGTCCCATACATAAGTCTGGACTTAAGTCTGATTTTGATAATTACAGACCCGTGGCAATACTGTCAGCCATTGCAAAGCTCTTTGAACAATTGTTATATCAGCATATATTTCAGCACGTACAGTACAAAATAAGTGACTTTCAACATGGTTTCAAGCCTAAAAGATCAACAGTAACTAATCTAATGGAGTTTACTCACAATGTATCAGCACCAATGGACAAAAGAAGCCAAGTTGATGTAATTTATACAGATTATGCGAAGGCATTCGATAAGGTAGATCATGATATCCTCTTAAATAAGTTAGCATATTATGGCTTCTCCTACAATTTGCTTAAGTTGTTCACCTTATATCTCAGTGAACGAAAACAGTTTGTTGCTTGCAATGGATGTGAATCATATTTATACTATGCCCGATCAGGGGTCCCACAAGGTTCAAACCTAGGCCCTCTATTATTCTTACTGCTTACCAATGATCTTACAAGGTGTATTAAATATTCAAACGTTTTGTTATTCGCGGACGATGTCAAAATTTTTAGAAATATTCAGACAGAGCAGGACTGTCAATTACTACAAGAAGATCTCAAGAATGTGGCATCCTGGAGTAAATTAAATCGCTTGAACCTAAACATAAAGAAATGCTCAGTTATGAAGTTTACTAGAAACAAATTCCAGGTGATGTTTCGGTACCGGATATTGGATGCGTATCTCACTATTAACAATTCTATCAAAGACCTAGGAGTCCATTTTGATTCAAAACTAACATTTTCATTGCACACTCATGAAATGGTAGCTAGTGCTTATAAAATGCTAGGCTTTATAAGAAGAAATTCTAAAGATTTCGTCAACCCAAAAAGTATAAAATTATTGTTCAATTATTTTGTTAGAAGCAGATTAGAATATGCATCCAGCATCTGGAATCCCTGGTACTTGAACCACATTAGTGAAATTGAAATGGTTCAGAATAAATTCCTAAGATATCTGCAGTATAAAATGACGGGTATTTTTCCGAAATATGATAGCTATGGAAATCTTCTAAGTTACCTCAATTATACATCTCTGGCTAACATACGAAAAACTGCAATTCTTGTTTTTGTCTTCAAAGTATTCAATAACCTTTTGTATAGTCCGTATTTAATATCACAGTTTAATTTACGTGTCCCACCTCCCTCTACTCGACCTAAGTTTATTACATTTTACTGCCCAAGAACTAGAACTGAACAGCATAAACTTTCCCCAATAATAAGTGCTATTCAATTATACAATGAACAACCTCGACTTATTCAGTTACACATATAGTTCCTTTGTTTCTGCCTGCTGTGCGATCACATGAACTCGTACATTCCACCTACCAATTACCTGCACAGAATTATTATATTTTCGTATTTAGTTGTAGAATTAATTTGCATTACAATCTCAGCATTATGTCTGTCAATTATATTATAATTTGATAGAATTGTGTAACCAAATGTACATGTGTTTCTTTTGATTAGGCATATGCCTGTTAGAAGCACAATAAATCCAAATAAATAATAATAAATAGGTGACTGGAGTGTCCAAGTTGACTTGACGAATTCGAAATAGTTCACTCCCCCACTGAGGCGTGTGGCCCTTATTGAAGGCAGGCTTAAATTTGCTCACACGAACAAAATCCCCAATTTTCAGTCGGTGACGTTTAGGATCGGCTGTTTTTATGGGGTTAAACAGTTTATCCAATCGCTGAATATTTTTAGTCACGAGGCGTGGCTTGGTCCCAATTGTTCTATGTTTGGTGTCATTGTAACGTGATACTAGCTCTGGTAACATGTCCAACCAGCGATACGTGCCCTGAGCGGTAAACGCTTTCCACATATGGGTTTTCAATGTTTGGTTGAACCGCTCGACCACACTGGCTTTGAGATTGATATACGTGGTGTAATGGTGAATATCCTTAGATTTGAGAAAACTGGAGAAATCCTTGTTGAAAAATTATTTCCCCTGATCAGTTTGTTGCAGCTGAGGTTGACGTTTGCAGTGTTGAATAATATGTTGAAAGTCCTTGGTAACTAGTGGACCAGACTTGCGACGCACAGGTTCAACAAAGGCCATTTTGGAATAGACATCAATGACGGTCAACATATAGCGTACACCGTCGTTAACGCTAGCATAGAGTATCATTTCAACCAAGTCAGCCTGCCAAAGTTCATCCACACCTCGTGAAATCACCTTGAGTCGCGGATAGTGACGCCAAGCTGGGCGATGCAACTCGTGAGCAATACCCATTTTAATCGGTGAGGGCTTAAAAAATAATTTTGGCACTTCGAACTTCTTGTTCAATTTCCTGAATTTCCCAATCGTGACCAGTATGGCCAGCTTGACGTGAGGCATGCAACAACTGTAGCCGCTGATCGAGCTAATTGGGAGTGTGCCAGTAGGTAACATCCACAAGGGGTTTTAATGGTTTAAATGTCACTCCCGAAGCGGATGCTTTACGACGAGTACTTTGACTGGTGGGAAACATTTTTGCAATGCTGGTTTTATATTTTTAAGATATATTGGCATTTACTTGTTGTGCGGGAAAACTGTCTTTTGTGGGCATGGGTATCCAATAAAATGGATTTATATTTGTCAAGATCCTCTGACGTATAATCATGGGAAGTGGGGGTCCGAGAAAAGAGCAGCTTTAACAGTCCTGGGGTTAATTTATAGTTGATGTTTTTAATGACAGCTTTAGTACGAGCTAATTTAATGGATGAATCGCCAATTTTAAAACTATCATTCTCATAGCGAACACCATAAGTGGTATCAGTGTTTCCAATAAATATATCGGTGAAATAGGATTCAAATGTTGATCCATAATATTTTATTAAAATGGTTTTCAGTTGAGCTTTATGTTGAGGGGTGGCCAAGAGTTGTGAAAACGGAGACGCTCTGGAAGGACAAGGTGTTTCGACCATGGCCAAGGATTTCTTTTTTCTCAAAAACTCTGCAAGGGGTGAGGATTTTTTTTGAGGCGTAAACACTTTTTCCTCCTCATCCTCAACTTCGCTAACACTAGTCAAATCTTCCTGTTCCTGTTCCTCTTCCTCAGGATCCTCGTGCAGCGCCTGAGTGGCTTGTGAAACGGTGGGTAGCGTTTCAAATGGCTTGAAAGAGGGTTTCAACATGGCTTTTAGCGGAGGTGCTAAATGTTGTTGAATAAACAAAGCATGATCGGCTCGCGATCGTTTCATTTGACGAAACTTTTAGCGAATAGTATTTTTTGCTCTAATAATATGCTTTTTCAATTGACTCTCTGCTAACGCCATGGTGTCTTGACAAATGACTTGACAGGGAATGAGACAGGGCCTTAAATAGCAATAAAATGATCAAACCCTAAGCGATACCGACCTTGGTTGAGTTCACTTTGTTTGTCAATCACTAAACAGGCATGACGTTGAGTGTTCCAGCACTTGGCACACAATTCTGTAAACATTTGAAAGGTCATATCCGGATTCACATGTTCATTATAAATGTGACGACTGTTCCTCTCGTCCTGGCGAAATAAAACAATGACATTGGCATTGTCACGAATCAACTGTTTAGACATTTTAGAATATGTTTGTGACGACCCATGCTGAAATAGCTTTGAATGATACCTTGACGTTCAGTGGATACATCATCGAAAATCATGAGTGAATCGGGCTTTACCTCATCCGGTGAAATCACTTTTTCTTGCATGGAAAATGTAAAATAACCCATATTCTCTTTTTGTAATCCAGACATGACTTGATCCAGAAACACGTAGAGGGGTTGGTAGAGAGATTTTGCAAAAATACAAATATTTTGAAAACGCAGACCATTGGGTGCTGTGATAAGCGTTAGTAAAAGATTGGTCTTTCCACAGCCGGAAGGTCCCACAATGATGCAGCGAATGGAAGATGGAAACAGTGAACCATGGCGTTGTTCACGTGATGTGGGACAGAGATGGGAAACCATGTCCCCAACGGGGAATGACTCTTGCTGCTTAATAATCTTCATATCAACTAAGGCTTAGCCAGGCTAGCATGCTGTCTATATACAGGACACCGAGCCTTGTCATAGAAACAGTAGACTCGTCCTACAGGTTGACGATGGATGTCTTTGGACGTGCGTTGATGGCCAAAGCTAGGTGTGTTCCCATACATGATCCTAAACAAGAAACAGATCCTGCTAATAAGCACTATGTGGATAGATCAGTAGTGCAACGCACAAAACAGGGAGATTATGACTTTAAGGGAAAGCGGTTAACCCATGTAAAACATCCTCAAGTGTCTACAGACGTTACTACAAAAAAGTATGTGGTTAACAAAGTGTATGAGTTTTATTCCTCAGCTTACGGTGAATGACTATAGCGCTAATCACCATCGGATTATTCACGTGGAAGACCCGTAAGACGAAGACGATGTCTGTACCAAGCGTTACGTGACCTATGAAATGAAAGGGCTTTATAAATTTATCCCATCTGTATTTTTAGTGTATCTGACAAATGAAAAACCTGTCAATGAGAGAAACCATTTACCGCTAGCTCGTGACCAGCACTTGACCTATGTGCTTGCTTCGGGTTTAAGCCACTATCGATTACACTATGATGGAACCATTCACATCAAATACGCGATGCCTGATGAGAACCATTTATAAATAGAGATAAACGGTCATAGGATGTTGGTCCATAACCATGAAATGGTCAATGCAGGTGACGAATTATCCTTTCATCTCATGTTGACATGGGATGAAAATCAAGCGGGAAAAACCATAAACGATTTCCCACTGTATGTGGAATTGGAATATACAGCCATGAAATAACAATCTGACGTTAGTTGTGATTTAAACTTTCTTGTGAAAGGTTGTTGGTCATTATCATCATGGTGAAACAAAGGTATGTGGTGAGAAAGACTAAAAAAAAGACCCTGTCCTTGGCAAAGCCTGGGCTTAAGACATTCGGGGACAAGCCCTTGCGAAAGAAAAAATAGAAAAAATAATGTATTGACCATAAGGAAAGCCCTTCGAGCAGCACAGAGACATGTTATTCCAAATCGTCGGCGACAGGGTTCAAAACAAGGGCGAGTGATTCCCGTCCCCAAACGAGCGGGACTTTTACCTGCATTATTTGCCGGTTTGGCTGCTCTGGGTTCACTTTTGGGCGGTGCCAGTGCGGTGGCGAAAACCATTAAAGCCGCGCAGCAGGGCAAGCAACAACTCAAAGAAAGTCAGCGACACAATGAAACGATGGAAGCGATTGCTATGGGGGCTAGAAATGCCAATTTAAAGCCAACCTTTTATCATCAAGGACTTGGGATTTCACCATTTCGAAATATTAAAAAAAAAATAACCTCAGCCATAGCGAGACGTGCCCTGACGCATCAACAAGTGGAAAGCGATGCTAAACAACTAAAGTTTTCTCATTTTCGAGGTGTGTTTATGCGAAACCAATTACCCCCCCACGAGCCTGGAAACGAATGTGCTGTTGTCTATTTGGATGATCACCGAGGACCAGGAACGCATTATGTAGCTTATGTCAAAGAGGGATCCATCGTATGGTATTTTGACAGTTTTGGGAATTTACCCCCGCCCATGGAACTAGTGACCTATTTTGGAAAGAGGATCAAGATATATTATAATGTGAAACGTGAGCAAACGTTTAACAGCCAACAGTGTGGACGTTTGTGTTTAATTTTTTTTATATAAGACGCAGCATAAGCTAAAACGCCACCAGTATGTCGGCAGAAAGTAAAACGTTTACACCACATGGACGTGGACCTGAAGTCAGCCTAGACTTTTATCCGCCTATCGAATTGAGTGAAAAACCCTATGGTTTAGGACTTGTTTCTCTTGAAACGTACAATCGAATATACAACATACGTGAAAATGTGAACAAAAATTTTTATTATGATGATTCTCTGCTCACCCTGAACTCTGGCGGATACACGATCGATGACATTTATGAACACATTTATGTGGTGTTGATCAATGAGTATGGTTTAAAGTCATTTCTCAACGGAACGCACAAGTTTAAACTTGTAGAAAATACCAACACTCATCGCAGCAGTGTTTTCTTCTACCTTTAACATTGACTTTAAAACACACCCCGATTCCATTGGCCCATTACTAGGATTTAAACCACGCGTGTTGGAGCCCAACAAAAACATGAATCAGACCATGAAGTGAAATTCATTGAGGACCATCATGTGTCGGTGACGTGTAATATTATTAGCCAAGTGTACACCAATCAAGAACCATCGCATTCGCTTTATGACTGTATTGTGACATCGCCCAATGGGTATATTATTCGTGAAAACCCTCCAGTGGTGCTTTTTCATTCTGTGGCTGTCGATAGTATTAGTAATATAACATTAAGACTGATCAATATAGAGCAACAACTCATTGATCTAGATTCTACCACACCAGTGACTTACAAGTTGGTGCTAAAGCCACTATGAAGTTTGTGTATAAAGCAACAACGCTGTCTAGGAATGGTGTTAGTTGTTTGCCACGTGAATACACGTTAACATCACAAGACAAGCCAATTTTACAGCATTTGGGTTACCACGTCAACCCTCATAATGAATTCTATCCTAGAGGTAGCGAACCGCATCGAGGAGCAACCATGAGTGGTAAGAATTAATCTCCATTCCTATCAAGCTCAAACAACCTGACTCAATAACAATGATGAAATTCAATTTGTTATCAACAACCAAGATATTTACACCCTACCGCATGAAAGTGTCATTCAAATTGAAGGTCGGCTCACTAAAGCCGATGGCTCTTCACCCACCACATCCAAGTTGGCCAACCATGGTTTGGCCTTTCTGTTTTCTGAGGTGCGGTATGTCATTAACGATATCGTGGTGGATAGCACTCGAAATGTGGGCATTTCCAGTGTTATGAAACTGTACCCCTCTTATAGTGAAGAAGAAGGTAAAACACTTTGCATGGCAGGTTGGTGCCCTGACTCGACCAATGACTGGATGGTACACACCGATGGGACCTTTACTGGATATTTATCTCTTAAACTGATTTTAGGCTTTGCCGAAGATCACCAACGCATTGTGGTCAACGCAAGGCAAGTGCTTTATCTAGTGAGAGACAGGAGTGATAATAATGCACTCAAGGGAGCCGACAATGCCCCCATAGATTCAAAAATTCAACTACAACGCTTGCTATGGAAAGTGCCCCATGTGACCCTTGACGATAGCAAAATACTGGAAATACTCAAAATGGTATGGAATTCAGAAGCTGGGCACTCCATGAGTATCCGCTATTGCCCACTACCAACACACACAGTTGGTCTGTAAAATCAGCTCGCTATACAGAGAGACCTGTCTACCTGATCGTGGGTTTTCAAACGAATCGCAAGTATCAACAAACCAAAGATGCCACGCAATTTGATCACCTGCAATTGAGAAATGCACGTCTTTTCCTCAACGGAGCTGTGTTTCCCTATGAAGGACTGGATTTGGATTTTTCAAAAAATAAGTTTGGCCCCCTGTACGACTTGTTTTCTAAATTACGATGGTCGTATTTTCAAAAAGAGAACGGCCCCATGCTACTACCCCAAGCGTTTAAGGCAAGAGCACCACTGATTTTCTTTGACTGTTCTTACCTGGAAGACTCTGTCAAGCCATCCAATATCGACATTCGACTAGATTTTGAAACGCATGACAATGTACCAGCCAATACCACGGCCTACTGTTTGATTATTCATCACAAACAAGTCAACTATTATCCACTATCCAACCAAGTGACGAGTGTATAAATAACAGGTCAACCCACGTCAAGCCGCTCAGTCATGTCTTGCTTTAAAGCCTCAAGAGACGTCACATCCATGAATTTAAACTCTGAGGAACAACGTTTCAAGACTTTTGCAACATGGCCAGTGCCTTTCATAAACCCTCAAACCTTGGCGGCCGCTGGATTCTACTATTTAAAAACAAGAGATGAAGTGAAATGTGCCTTTTGTCCCATCATCATAGACCAATGGCAGGAGGGCGATGAACCCATGCAGAAACATCAGCGCTGGTCACCCGCCTGCCCCTACCTGTGTAGAATGGAAGTGGGAAATATACCCTGTCATTTAAGCTATCCCTCACTTGTGTCTCTGAGTAATGAAAAGACAAGTTACGATACGTGTGGACCGTATGGTGTCCATGGTGCTTCGGTGAGCGGCTCACCATCAAAAACGCCTAGTTTAGAGACATTGGGACATCATCGGTGTTATGGACGTTACAAACACAAGAGACTATATTGTTGTATCAGTTGGTATCGTCCTTATCCCAAAATGACAAAAGCCTGTAAGATGTGTTATGATAACAAAATGATGTAATTCTTAAATTTTTATTTTTTTCATGTCCCTCTGTCCTACCCTAACCTCAATTTGAAACTAGCATGGCAGGTAAGTTCACGTCATGACTACACCTTAGTGGTCGATCGTCAGTCAGTCGTCAGTTGAACTTGGTCCAGGCAAGCGTCAACATGTTGCGCACACTCATTGTGGATTGCCAAGGGTTTAAAATTGGTGACAACAAATTTATATTTAAACAAGTGGCCATTATCGATTGTACCACGTTTTGGATATCGCAAGCTACGCATTTGCTATTTAAACCGCCCCATGCTTTTGATTTGTTGTGTGAAAAAGATCGTAAACAAACCCAGTGGATTGAAAATCATAGGCAACTAGACTGGAATCAGGGAACCATTTCCTATAAATATTTGGACGTGGTCATGAAAGCACACTTGTCCTCGGCCAATGTAGTATTTGTGAAAGGTAATGAAAAACGTCAATGGTTGCAACCATTTTTGGCGTCCTACTGTCAATGTATCGACCTCATGGAGTTGGGCTGCCCCTCCCTGCAAACGCTCATGGATACTTGTTCCCGTGGCAACATTACCCATACAGCTCTATCGCATGCGTGGCATCTCTTTCATTGGTTAACCACCCATGCCTGCTGGGAGTTGTTGAACAAAATTATAACTCAAGATTTACCTGTGAATGACGCCAGTGAGATTTCTACAAGCGACGTGTAAACATCTACAGCACGTGATACCATGGAGAAAGGCAATGCTACGGACAAAGCCATCGGCAAGTTCTTCGTGTGCAAAAAGAAACTAGACAGTTTTACCAAAGAGGAACTCTTGGCGCTCCCCAAGTCGTTCATTTATTATGTGGCCGCCAACGCGGTGAAAGAAATCTGGCAACATGTACCAAAATCATGGACACAAGACCCTGAGTTGAGTGAATTGCAACCCTGTACGGATTACGACCACCATAAGCAAGTGGCCATGTCAAAAATACCGTCTATGCGTCAGTGTGCGACTTGCCAGAGCTAGTGAAACTGTATCACGGTCATAAAAGTCCGTGTAAAGACTTTGTTGAATCATTCCAAGGGTGTCATGGCGAGAAAAAGCAACAACAACAACAAACACAAACATCGTCCACAGAGGAAGAGGAAGACCAAACCTTTTTACCATCAATGGAAAAGGATATACCAGACCTGTACTGGCAATGGCGTCATTGACAAAGTGATACAATACTTACCTTTCGAAATCCATCTTGCAGGTTATCGTTTTTGTGGCCCTGGAACTCGTCTCGAAAAACGTTTACAACGTGATGATGTACCCATTAATCTTTTGGATCAAGCATGCAAGGAACATGACCTTTCTTATCGCCATAGTCATCCTGGTTTAAGACATGTGGCAGATAAATTGTTATTGAAGAAAGCTAAACAACGTTTCACATCCAGTGATGCCTCAGTGGGTGAAAGGACGGCAGCCCTGATTGTCATGAGTGCTATGAAAGGAAAGTCGATGATGCATGGACTTAAACATTGAGGAATTGAGGAGTGAGGAATTGGGATTTGTTTGTATTCTATATTTCTTTTGTCAATTCACTATGACTATGAAATAAAAACAAAGGTTTACCAGAGCACGATGTTTTGTTATTTTTAATTTTTTGAAATCATGATGGTGATGGCTTATGTTTCATTTTACACATTTCACACATGATGAATTCACACACTGCCATTTGTCATTTAGCAATTTACAGATTTAAAAAAAGTTCGTTTCAAGTTTTGCGTTTTTGATGATAAGGATTTTTCCAGTTTGTTGATGACACTTTTTAAACAACGTCCGTTTGAAGTTTTTTGAATTTTCAAATTTCACATATGGCCATTTCCAGTTTTTAAAAATGTCCGTTTTAAGTTTTGCGTTTTTGGTGATATGGAAACATGGATTTTCCATTTTGCTGTTTTCACATTTTTCCATTTGGTGTATGTCGAAAGTTGAGATTTGACAATGATGTTGATGCAAGTGCTTGACCATGGCGATGCTGCAATGTGTTTATGGGTGTTTGAAGAAACGTCGAGGTCTACGACTACTGCAGGTAAGACTGTTTTTACAAAAATAATGTCTTTTGACTGCCACATTTCAATGAAAAAACGAAACTCTTGAAAACAAAATGAGTATATAAGTGACCATTTACCCCCTCCCCACCCACCCACCCTACCTCACCATGTTTGCTCTGGTCAACCATACACACCAGCTTTCTCTCTCCACTCATACATTCACACCTGTCTTTGGGGACAAACACAACCACTTTATGTATTCCCAAAAGCACATTCTCGACATGCACACTCATCCCAAAAGAACTTTTTTAGTTTATCATTTACATTACGAAAAATAATTAAGTACTAGTTATTAAAGTTACTAAAAATCTTACTTATTTCATATTTACAAAAAAAAACTCAACTATGTAACTTACAGCGTTAAAAGAATCACACTATTTACCAATCAAATTTTTTTAAAAAAATGAGGTTGCATAGAACGTTTTTAAAGAGCAAAAGGTCCAAGTGGGTTGCCACTATTTACAAAATCTACTATTTACAATGACAAAAAACCAATATTTTCAAAATACTAAATCTACAAGTTACATAAAGCTATGTCCCATAAACGATTAAACAGTGAAATCACACCTCCTCCTCCTTGCGATCATAACCCCAGGGCAGGCTGGTGAGCAGGTGATTACCCCACACACGCTTCTTATCCATGGAGGCGAGGGTGCGTTTTCTCTGTTCCACAAGATACAAATGATGGTTGCTGGATTGTATCCTGCACTGTGTATGAGACATAGCTTTGCCCGTGCGTAAAACCGCTAGATAGTCATCACCACGTAGCGATTTTACCACTGACCTACCTACACCTTTTGCTCTTTTGGCTTCCTTACAGTCGAGTGTGCGGTAAGCATACATTTTCGAAGCCAAACCTACGAATTCCGTCATAATGGAATCACCGCATTCATCTTTTAAAACACCCATTTCCTTCTTGTTTTTATGGGCAGCTGAAACACGTTGTCAGCGCTATAGCAAGAGGTGTCGAACCAGTCACTATGTTGCCTCATGACGTCATAGGGGTTGCAATGGCGGATGTGGTAAATGAATGAGTCCGTATCCATATACAAAAGAGAGACGTCCTCAAAATGGCGTTTGGCAAACTCATAGTGAAATCGATACATGACCGATTTAGAAAAGTCTAAAATGACTTGACCCAAGTAAATGTGTTTATCCATCGTCAAGATGGTCTTACTCATTTCAATAGTAGCCAAATCCTCATCGATAATGTTGATCGATTTGAAATTTGGCTTGGCAATGTACCGCCGGGCTCTCCAACGCCCCTCCCAGACATTGACCAATTTAATGTCACGGTATTTGCGAACATTCTCCATGGACTTGCAATAAATGCAGTTGGTCATTAATTTAAAAAAATTAATTTCAAACTGCTGTGTTGCCATTTGTCGGTGCTCTGTATTGAGTTGCATCTAAGGCTTGAGCCATGCTTTTTGAGCAAAAGAAATACCCCTGTGGATTTTCTTCAACACCAAGCCTTGGGCGAGGCATTGCACCAACATTTGGATATGTAGCACATACCGATTTTTGTTGAAAAGTCTGCCCATGAGTTTTTCAATTTTCACTTTACTGTCAGGGGGAACCATTTGCTCAAGGCAGAATGGGAAATCGGCATGTTCATCATACAAGGATGAGGGATATTCAATATCCACTTCTAGCACATATCCATGGCCTGTATCTTGGCTAGCCATGATCACATCAAATTCTGACACTTGTTTGTCTGTCAGCCAAGCAAACTTCCCATAGGGCAAAGACTGACTCATGGCGTAACCGTACAAATTATTCACGTCATAGTACATTAAGTACGATTCTGGTTTGTCTGGTGAATAATCATGCATGTAGACATTGTTCGCTTCGGCATGGCGCTGGTTAAGTAACACAAAGCCGCCACGAATGCCCTTTTCAAAAAATAGAACCATGTCTACGTCAGTGAGTAAATCCAATTCCACTTGAGTGTATTTTAAAGCGGCATCAAACGAGAGCCCAGGACTTCTATAATAGTGAGCCGGGTCAAGACCATAAATGTGCTGACACAACTCACGAAATTTTTCAAACACACAGTGAGCAGCAATACATCCAGTTTTAGGTAAAGCATAGCATATTCACTTAGCGTGTTCATGCCAAACACTCGCCAAACTTGACATCCATGTGCATAGTCTTCATCGGAAACGGTACTGCGTGTTAGTTTCGAGTAATATTTCTCTTGTGGTGGGAGTTTTCTTTGCTTTAACACGTCCCAGCCGTTGCAGAAATCATACTGGAATATACCATTCCATATGCACAATTGAAATTGCTCAGGATCATTAAAATGAATTCTAGTATTTTTTAATTCCTCCTCATTCAAGCCATTCACAAGGCTGTCTAGCGAGGATGCCATAAACTTAAAGGAATCCAAAAATCGAATGCTAAAGTCACCCAACCTCCATATCAGGGCTGTAAAACGCTCATGGTTTTGAGGAATAATGGTAAACGAGCCCTTGTTGACATGGCCCAATTCACGAATCAAAAACTGAATGTCATAATTCGCCAGATTGTGGAAAAAGACACTGATGAAACGAGGAGCTGAAAAGTTCAAATTGCATTTGCTGTGCGCAGCTCCACGAAACTCCCCCGTAAAGTGCGAGTGATCAAGAACGGTGTCTTCAGCACTGATCAGTGGCTTTTCGCAAATATGGCATGTCGTGGCATGCTCATACTGCTGCTGCTGTTCTGGAGATAGGCTCATGGGTACTGGGTGGTCCAGTAATTCCTGTACAAGGTCGGCCAACTTGACAAGTTCATCCAAGAACCATCTGGCACAATCTGGCCCCTCGCGGTATTTGTAAACGGATTGTGTGGGGTCATAGGCACACACCACATTAAATCCTATGGCAAAGGGTTCATGTTTTTGAATGGGTGTTGTTCAGCTGATGGTGGGATCTGGTTCACATCCCGCCATGGGTGTGGTGAGAGCTTCGAAAACTGCATATACCACATAGAGAACAGCGTCACGCTTATGAATGTCCTTAAACTTTAACACAGCCTTGTCCCCTTGTGGCAATATCAGTCTCACCGCTTCCTGAGAAACGCAATCTACCCTATGACGTTCCAAAAGCGTAGGGGTTTTAAAATATTGCAAGCATCGATCACAAATATGTTTTACACCAGTGTGCTTAGACACTTGTCTGCTTAGCAATCTACTCAGGCTTTTAATTAGGCAATTGTGATTCACCTCTCCTACAGATAAATATAAAAGATGAATGTGATGTCGTTTCGGTTTTTTGTTTCATAAAGAGGACCCACAATCTCATCACCATCAAGGCCATACACCATGAACGAAAAGTCATGGTTGTCTTGTTCAAACCTATGGATCTCGGATAAGTCCATAGGGATCGATACTCGAGTTAAATTTAATGTTTGTTTTAATTCTTCAAACTTGGCCTTGTACTTTCCTGGCCGAGAACTATTATAGTCATGTGCTGGCTGAAAATACGCGGCCACAGACCACAGGAAGCAATCATTGTCACGATTCTTTATATTGACCACAGTCTTTTTCAAAGCTATTGCTAGTGGTGTTTTAATATAGCTAGAACCAGCATTCAACGGGTTGAACTGACAAATGTTGATTTGCAAATGATGAATTTTGTCTAAGGCTAGACCACTCGGTCCTTGTTGCAATTTTTCATATTTTGATAGCAAGGCATTCACCACGTGGGTTTCATACCACTGTTCCAAATTATGGGCTATGAATAGCTCTTGCATTTTACTGCAAATATAAAATGTCTCTTTATGCTCTACGTCCTTCTTTTTATATATGAAATCGCACACCAGTTCTGTATTCACCTTTAAAGCCATATGCAACCTTTGTGCTATACAAATTTCAATTTTAAAAATTTCAAAACATGATTCTAAAAATTCTTTGGGAATCAAACTTTGTCTAACATTGACCACACGACCAGAGCGCACACGCGATTTGAAACAACAGTTTAGGGGTTCCCAAGTTAACGTATCCGCAGCAGTAAAAGACATTAATTTGAAAGAACACTCTCACCTGAGTTTAGAAATGTAGACTGCTGGACAATGGCTCCAAACACACACGTTCTTGGTTATCAACAGAGGTCAAGCGTTTTCCAACACTCTAAAAAGAAATAAAATAAACCGCCATAAGTATATCCATTCCATATAGTTTATGCATTTCATAAACAAAACAAAATCAAACAGGTTATATATATTTAAAAAAAACAAATCTCACCTTGACGTGTAATGCTTTGCTTTATTCCCGTCTCGTGGGCTAGTGTGGAAATGGTTTCCTTTTCTAGCTGTCTGTCTTTCTCTCTTTTTCAATCTCTTTCCCACAGATACGCAACAGGTAGGCTATATACGTTATCTGCAAACAAAAAAATAAACATTTAATTATAACTTTAACAATAAATAAATAATTGCATGTAAATATATATATAAATCAATAAATATATAAATGAATGAATAAACACCTAGCTAACAACAAGGTTAAGTATTTTCCACCAACACCAAAACTGATAACAACACCAAGTGTTTCACGCAATGCAGTGTGTTCAAAGGTAGTTACCTAAGTGAGAGTGGAAATGATAACGACATGTCTTTATATCTGTTAACTTGCATGTATAATCTTTTTTTTCCCACGCTTTGAACATTCTCTTATCGTGCACGTGGACGGCTAACGTCCCAGGTGAGCACCTGTGTTGTATCATATTTCACATGAACTTGCATTTTGTCACGTACGAAGCAAACAGGATGTAACTTGTTTAGCGTACATGTGGTTTCACACATGTTCACATGCATTTCGACCTTCCCTGCCACCACGGTGGTCAGATTATTTCACCTTCAAGCGTCTTGGTCATTTTCCATTGCACCTGTTGTCAAGTCAGATCAGCGCCTTCCAATAAGCTCAAATGACATTCACCTCCTGTTCGTCTGCAAGTTTGTTTTCTCTACTCGCTTCGACCAACATAGAACCAAGTTCTCATCATCGTTTACACGTTAAAGGTAAAATGTCAGAATAAAAACACACCCTCGCTTTGTCATAAGCCGACCCGCCGAAATAGCGATTTTTCTATTAAGCATGGTCCTTGTGGTTAGCGACAGGTTCGTTGAAACACACACACCCAGCAGTATCGTCTCTCTCAACCACCACGCTTCATGAACATTATAAACAGGTATCGGTAAAGATTTTTTTTCAAACTGTACGGAGTTAGGCCCTTTGTCAAAATGTCAAACATAGTTTCAAAAAGGGGGCGTTAGCCCGAGTCCTAGGACACCTCGTTCATGTCTCTAGCGTTATGGGTTTGCGAGATAGAGCAAAAAGTCTAAAATCATGGGTTTACCTCAACATGGTTTTTCATTCCTGCTCAACACGAACATTCTCGGCAAGAGGGCAACGCCATGAAATAAATGACACCTCGCACTCGTCTCTAGGCTTATTGGTTCGTGAGTTATCAGCAAACATTACAAAAAACACTTGTTTACCCCAAAATCGAGTTTCCAATTTAAAAAAACACTATAACGAGTGGTCCATAGCAAATAGGACGTCAGCCCGAGTCCTTGGACCCCTCGTACACGCCTCTAGCATGATTGGTTCGCGAAATATAGCAAAACGTCTAAAATCACGATTCCCCCCCCCCCAAGAAAAACATGTTTCCAGCATTTCACCTTTTCGACACCTACATTCCCGTGAAGAGCGCAACGAGACTAAAAACACGAATCCAAGCACGCCCTCCTAGCATGACTCCTTCCATTCCAAGGTCGCAGGGGCTCACAACTTGCTAAGTGGAGCAGCTCCCCCCTCACCACACTACTGTCAGGTTTTTATCCTAGAGACTTGAAATTTATTTTGGGGATATAGGGTGTAGGGACCATTGATTTACAACAAACAATTTTTTTGTAGAGTTCCTAGTTTCCAAAATATAAGATTTTCAATTTTTCTTCAAAAAAACATAAAAAATAAAAAAGTAATATTACAAAAAATAAAGGACATAGAGACCTTTCGTTTGAACCATGGCGCAACGTTCTACCATGTTTGGTTTTCAAACTATCACCTATTTTCGAAAACGAAAAATTTCAAAAATTTTTGAAAAATATAATACATGGTCCATAGGAAAGAGGACGTCAGCTCGAGTGCAACGACACCTCATTTGTCAACATCCGACCATGCGTTCGAGAGATATTTAACATGGCTGAGGCTTAGTAGTGGGGCAAGTAGGGTTCTGGAGTGAAGTAGAAGCGCCACTACCCCCCTACTGGTTTTGTGTTTGTTTTCTGGAAAATCAAAATAAATCAAAACAAAA
The DNA here is from genome assembly GCA_946902985.2 of Meconema thalassinum. Taxonomy (NCBI): domain Eukaryota; kingdom Metazoa; phylum Arthropoda; class Insecta; order Orthoptera; family Tettigoniidae; genus Meconema; species Meconema thalassinum. The sequence goes on along the minus strand of OX336393.1, from coordinate 435,948,459 downwards.
TAAAATAAAACAAAATAAACAAAACAAAATAATATAAAATATAAAAAATTAAACAAAAATTAAAGAAAACAATTTAAAACAAAATAAAACGAAATAAAATAAAGTAAAATTAAATAAAATTAAAAAATAAATAATTTTACGACATGATCCTTATTCACAAGTGGATTAAACGAGTTTTGCAACTGGACGACTCATATTTCCGTTGAATTTTCAAGAAATGCAAGATATTTCCTGTACTATTGAGACCCTTAGGAAAATTTTGGCACAAACCACACCTTCTAACTCCAACTGGTTTAAGAGCTTGAGTTTTGTGTAACATAGGCTACACCTTAGCGTTTTATATTGGTTATAATAATAATAATACATTCATTATTATTTGAGACTGTTTTACCTTTCAGCATCCAGTCTAGTCTGCAAGCCTCTGTTTGAGAACAAGTTGCCTCCACGATGCCCTATTAGCAGTTAGCGTTGCGGCCGCCTCATCTGCTTCTACTCCTTTCACTTTGAAATCCTTCAACACTGAAACTAACCATCTCCTTCTAGATGTGTCTCTACTTCTCTTACCCTCTACAGCCGAACTCATTAAGCTCTTAGGTGTATATGACCTTCCGAAAAGTGGGAAAACTAGCCGCCGAAAACAAAATGATCCTGGGAGAGATTGAACTTGAGACAGTCAATTCCTACAAATACCTCGGCCTCACCCTACAGACAACGTGCCAATCCTTTAGACTACATATAAAGGAACGAGCAGCAGCAGCCATTAGAGGAATGTACGATTTGAACAATATAACCAAACTATCTTTACAAAGAGCAATGATTCTCTTCCACGCGAAAATAACCCCCGTCATTACATATCGTCTAGAAATAATATGGGAAAGGCTATCCATGACAGACCTAATGACAATTGAAAAAGAATAGGCTTCTTTCCTAAAAAGGGTGCTAGGATTTGCAAGAACGTCCCCGTCCAGGCTGTCATATGTCCTCACAAAAGAAACACACTACATCGAAGATCTCATATTAAGCCTACAACTGGCATCTACCAAGCATATGAAGAAACTCCTCGAGATAAGACATCAGAAGAAGAACGAAATCCCGCTCGAATTCTACGCAACAGAAGCAATGGTGGACAGAAGATGGACAAACGAGAACCAGGAGATGAAGCATGTGGTAACAAGACTCGCCATCCACGGTTTCCACCACAAGATCTGTAAAACTGGTAAATACCATGAACCGAATGAAGAATGCATATTATGTTCTCTGTGCAATAACCCCTGCCACAAATACCACATCACATCATGCAGCAAACGGACAAAGAGCATAGCTGAATACAGTGAAGATTAATCTAAAACTCAGCAATTCTTCTAGGTTTATGCCGTGTCTTGTGTGGGGTTTCGCCTAGGACACCAAGCTGGCTCATCGGCGGGCTCTTGGTGTCCGCGCGCGGACCCCCACAGGAGTGACGAACTGTGTGCCACCTCCCTTTATATTAGGTGCAACTGCACCTCCTGACTGCGAGAACTAAAAGCTCAAGCAGCCTTAACCTCCCTATGAAGGCTTCCAAAAAGATGGTATATTGGCTTTCACGGCCGGTGAATTAAAACTCAGCAATTCTTCTAGGTTTATGCCGTGTCTTGTGTGGGGTTTCGCCTAGGACACCAAGCTGGCTCATCGGCGGGCTCTTGGTGTCCCCGCCCAGACCCCCACAGGAGTGACGAACTGCGCGCCACCTCCCTTTATATTAGGTGCAACTGCACCACCTGACTGCGAGAACTAAACGCTCAAGCAGCCTTAATCTCCCTATGAAGGCTTCCAAAAAGATGAGCCAGCTAGGCGAAACCCCACACAAGACACGGCATAAACCTAAAATAATTGCTGAGTTTTAAATCACCGGTCGTGAAAGCCAATATACCAAGATTAATCTACCTGTAATAATTATTTGTACTGTAAGCACACCTTGTAACCGTCCATTATGGTCACTTGGCTGCAATATTATGTATTAATTAATCTCTCCTCCCCCATTCTCTTCACATGACCCCACCGTCTGAGTCGGCTCATACCAACAGCTTCATCTAGCGTGTTCATTCCTAATTCAGCCTCTATCTATTCTTCTTCTCTCGAATTGGCCTATTTAGGACCATGTTTATTCAACTGGAGGATCTTGATCTTCGCCCTGTATTGAAGAATTTTCTACCGGTGTAACTCCTTTTTTCAGTAGTTCAGGGGGTACCTTTCTTCCGAGGTTTCTCCTGAAAACCATGGATTTCCTTCGAAGGACGCCTCACAGTCTGTCTGTCATGCAGATCTGATATTCCCAGTTCGTTAATATCCTTCTCAGTTTCCGTCAACCACGTGGTACTTCTTATTGTACCAGAAACTGAGCAAGCGATTGGTCAATCTTGTGGAAGGTAATCTCGCGATATGGCCATTCTTCTTTTTCTCGTAAAATCAGATAGGGTTTCTCTGTACGTTCGTAGAGCTCGGAGTTATGTCGCCTACGAAATTCTTCATCTACAGGACCGAGGCTCTTCCGGAGAATTCTCCTCTCTCTAATTTACTTCTTCTCCATCAGAGTCCTTCGGTTTAAAGAAAGACACTCCATGGCATATAAGGCTTCTGGCCTTATGACTGACATACCAGGGTCATCGAAAAATAATGCCAACATTTCAAAAAATTATAGCACCGAAACCCTTTATGTTAAACGTGTAATTCTTTCACTGAACGCCAGCTGGTTAAAGTAAGTTTTGTTTTGGAGGGGACGTGACCTTGCTATGCGCACACTAGATGCGCAGTAGCCAAGGTCGGCCGGGGGTGCACGTGCCAATGAAGTCCCGACCTCACCCCTTTGGATTATTTTTCTGGGGGTACATTAAAAACATTGTGTGTGAAGAAAACATTCGGGATTTGGAGCACCTGCCGGAGCAAATTTTTGCCGCCATCTTGAGAGTTACTCTTGAAATGATTGCACGTACCAATCCAGCCATTGGGAAAGCGTGCGTTCAATGCTGATGTTGGTGGTCGGCCTGGCCTAGATTTCTTCTCTACAGTCCTTGTTTCCTTAAACTGATTAAACCATCGAATTACAGCTTTGTAATCAGGTGCAGTTTGTCGGGCGGTGCAGTCATTGGTTCACGCGCCCCCGGCTGACCTTGGCTACTGCGCATCCAGTGTTCGAATAGCAAGGGCACGTCCCCTCCAAAACAAAACTTACATTAACCAGCTGGCGTTCAGTGAAAGAATTACACGTTTAACATAAAGGGTTTCGGTGGTATAATTTTTTGAAATGTTGGCATTATATTTCGATGACCCTTCATAATGTTTCAATTTCAAGTTGCGAGATAAGTACTTCTTCTTGTAAGTGTTCTCCGTCAACCGATTGCCTAATTCCCTTCATTATTTGTCCAAGCAATCATTCGTGCTATCCTGATATCAGTTACCTCTAGCTTATGTAACAGATATCCTGAAACAACCCAGCTCTCACTTCCATACAGCAAGGTCGGTCCAAATACTGAGCGAAGTAGAGAGAGGTATGTCGCTACATGAACTTATTTCTTGCTGAATACTGTAGATCGCAAGTGAGAACACACTGTATTGGCTCTTCCACACCTCGACTGTACTTCCTTCCCCACACCACCGTCCTCAGATAATACACGGCCCATGTACTCAAAATGTTCCACCTGTTCGAATTCATTTCCTCCAACCTGACATTCTATTTCTTCTGTGTCTTCCCTACCGACATAACCTTCATTTTTGAAATGCTGATATTCATACCAGCTGAAGGAAGTAGGAGACTTCTGTTACTTAGGAAGCAGAATAACCAGTGATGGACGAAGCAAAGAGGATATAAAATGTAGGTTGGCTCAGGCAAGGAAAGCATTTCTACAAATAAAAGGAATCTGTTGACATAGAATATAGATTTAGGTATTAGGAAGTCATTTTTTAAAGCCTTTGTCTGGAGCGTGGCGCTCTATGGAAGTGAAACTTGGACTATTGGTGCAGCAGAAAAGAGGAGAATGGAAGCATTTGAAATGTGATGTTCCAGGAGAATTATTAAGATCAGATGGGTAGATAGGGTTACGAACGAAGAGGTATTAAGACAAGTGGGAGAGGAGAAATGTTTCTGGCGACTGCTAATGAAGAGGAGAGATAGGTTGGTAGGACACATACTAAGACACCCAGGAATAGAAAGCTTAGTTATGGAAGGAAGGGTCAAGGACAAGAACTGTAGGGGTAGACCAAGGTTAGAATATGTTAAACAGATTGCCTCGGATGTAGGGAGTGGTAGCTATGTAGGGATGAAACGATTAGCTCAGGACAGGGAGGCATGGAGGCTGCATCAAACCAGTCAAAAACTGAAGACTCAAACAACAACACTACCTGGAAAGCATGAAGTCAAAGATGGTCATTTTTTACACAATTAGTATTCTGAAGTATTGACCCAAGGGCCTTGGAACAGCATAGGAAAGAATTAAGTCAGCCTTCTGTTTAATCCGTACTTAATGTTGGCCGCACTGCAAGATTCCCGCGTGTTACAGTGCTATTGTAAATTAGATTTGTACAGGGTTTATGTGGTTACAAATACATTTTAAAATAAAATATCATGTGAAATATTCATTCTGGATGGCTTTATGCCGCACCAAAGTTACCACGAAGCTGAAAGGCATTAAGTCACGTTTGCAAAATTGATTAGAAAAATATGTTTATCAAATTAAAATTGATATTCCGCTAACACAAAAATATCCTGAATAGTTCCTTCACAAAATAGATGACTAATATAGTGTGTTTGATAAGTTCTGTTCTGTCAATGGCGTTTTATCTGTCTCCTAAAAATAGTGAAAACTGACTTTTACTTTTCAGCTTCCGCCGATTCAATTGATCTTATTATTTCTGCATAGTGAGACTTGAAAATGTGACCATAGTCCTGATTCGCCTCCGAGCCCTTTGAAGGAAGACCTTGACTCTTTGAAACTTTGCTCTCCACCCTCTTAAGGAGCTCGTACCTAACCCTTGAGAGATTACTGATGTTTTACGATCCAAACTTTTTGATCAGTCTTCCAGAAGACGAAAATGTAGGTAAAGAGAACACATCGATCATAAAAGTTATGTACGATTTGGGAGACCGCTCCCATATAAAGCACTTAGCCATCAATTTTGACAGACATCACTCCCCTCTTCCCGGTTCATCCTTAATTCAGCATTCCGAGTACGTTTCTAGCATACTGTATTATAGACTCTTGAATTCAATATGCCACGTGCTGCCCACGGGATATGTACTTTATTCTCCGGCAGTGTTATTTTCAAAATAATAACTTCTTAGGGATGTATTCAGAATTCTGCAGCGAATAGGAGGAACAATGTGACGATGATGATGTTTAAATAACAATAATAAAACTAATAATGGATGAAGACTTGAAATTCCGAACCTCCTGCTGTCCGGGCATTTACCTGGAGATGAACATGGGATATTTGATGGTGTGACTTAATGCCATTTCTATGTTTTAACAAGTAGTTCCGTGACAGATAAAAAGAGCCTACTTTTCTCAAAATCTAAGATTCATGGTAATCTATACATACTGAGCCCGTTAGAGGAGGATATCCGGGTACCATCCGCCTAAAGAAATGGTACTTCGAAAGACCCCGTCCTTCGAACCCAACACCTGAGTGGATCGTGTGCATTTTTTGTGGGCTTCCTCAGCACGAGGGCTTGATCCAGGGGATCTGGGTCATTTAGCACGGAAATAGGTCCTAGACGCCCAAAGAAATACATCCGAAACAAGCAGTTCCGTGAAGAACTATACAGCCTATTTGTATATAACCTACTTATGTTAAAGTTCAGTTTGATTGCTGGAATTGATTCGCAGATATTGAGAACCGGCTAAATATATCGTTGCGGATGGTCACCATGTTGGATTTTTATATCTGTGGGTCTTACTGTTACATGAAGAGTATTGTGTACGTGTAGTATTCAAACTTCAATCGCATGATTAAGACACAAGAAGTAAAAACGAGATTTTAAAATTTCGCACAGCTGCCATCATGGGGTTATGGATACAAATGAAAAAAATTAGATGCCAGTGGATTAACATTTGCATACGGATTTACTGTACCAAGTGTCACTGCACTCGGATGGTTATATTGCGAGAAACAACCATGTTAATATTTATACTACGCGTCGCCACCATTTAGGATTTGTGATCACCAGGTTACTGAAAGTCCTATAGGTAAACTTATGTTCATAGCCCCTATGAACATAAAAAAAAATCAGTTTGATTGCTGTAATAGATTCGTAGATATTGAGATCCATCTAAATATTTCGGATGGTCGCCATGTTGGATTGTTATATGTATAGGCCATAGAGTCGTGTATCTTTAAAGGAAAATTATTGCAAAGGGTTAATTATTCAAACTTTCACTTCGATCGCATGATTACGACACAAGGAATAAAAACTTAATTTTAAAATCCGCACAGCCGCCAACTCGAGGTTATGTAAACAATTGAACTAAATTAGATACCAGTGCATCACAATGTGTATAAACATTTCCTGTACCAAGTTTCATTGCTTTTGGTTCATTAAATCACGAGAAAGGTCTATTTAAAATTGTCAACTTCGCTTGAACGCCACATTCGTTTTGTAGTTAACCGGTTTTTCTACGTCTTATAGATAAACTTCCAGTAGTGCCCTTTATCTCCGTACAAATTTTCAGGGTGATACCGCTAATAGTTTCAGAGATATAGAATGTCGGTGAAATATTTCGCACAGCCGCCAACTTGAGGTTATGTAAACAATTGAACGAAGATTCATTGTGTTTGGTTGGTTGAATCGTGAGAAACGTCTATTTAAAAGTCGCAACTTCGCTTGGCCTCCATGTTAGTTTTGTAGTTATCAGATTTTCAAAAATCCCATAGGTGAACATCTAGTAGTTCCCTTTATCACCGTGAAATATTCCAGGGTGATATCGATAATAGCTTCGTAGATATCGAATGCTGGTGAAATATTTCGTACAACCGCCATGTTGGATTGGTGAGACGTAACAAATTTGAAGGGCACCGTCGGGGTGGTCCGGTATAGTGCTATGAACTTACCGAGTTTCATTGCAAACGCTGCAACCGTTTCGAAGTTATTAGGGGGACACACACCATCACACACACGCACACACAGACAGACACACGGACAAAAGGTGATCTCATAAGCCAATTTTTTCATAAATGAAAATAGGCTAAAAATATAATTGTAATGTCAGCGGATTTGGACAACACACGTGCGGATGCGGATATCAGTCGTGCGGTTGCGGGGCGGATGCGCATAACAGTCGTGCGGTTGCGGGGCGGCTGCGAATAACGTTTTGCTTATCCGCGCAGGGCTTTACCTATCGGGGATACGGTGAACGTCACGCCAGCATGCCACGCACCTACCGGGCACAAAGAGAACCTCTGCACGACACACCACAGCCACAGGACATAATCAGTAGATCTTCAAAATACATTTAAGCAAATTATACGTAGGTATACACCAGAAGATTATTGTTTTCTGCCGTACAAAAATATTTGATGTCAGTAAAATATAATCGTTATTCTCATATTGCAAAATTCTGGTATTTATTGAAAAAGTAAATCGAAACACTGTTATGTGCGAAATTCCTCACGTGAAATAAATATTTATTACATTGCACTAACGGTTGCATAAGAAGCTCAGCTCAGATGTCTGGCCTTCCATTATCGCTGTGACAATGCGATCCTGTAGCTCTGTAGCCACGTTTGAATCAGTCTCATAACCAGTGTTAATTGCGATGACTGGTTTAGTGTGTGTTATCTGTTTTTAGGTAGATTTCATTAGAAAGCTAACTATTGCAATGGGTCCCATGTTTCGACTTCCGGAAAATTTCGACATATCTTCGCGTTTCACATCCCCCAGACCCCAAAACCACCGTCAGTTCAAAAGTGTATATATAATTTATGTATGTCAGTTTCTTGTGGACACGATAACTGCCGTAATTTTGCACCAATCACTTTGAATTTTGTACATAATATGAATCCCTATAATATCTCGGTCTAGTTCGTTAATGGGCAAAATCGGTCGAAGGGGGTGAAAATGGGGGGCTTTTTTCGAAAAAATGAAATTTCGCTATAACTCTCTTAATACGTGAAATATCGAATCCATTCAAAGTTCATAATATGTGTCGGATAAGTGCCAACAATTTATGTCAACTAAGTTTTTTGATAGCACCAACCATTGACCAAAGGGGTGGAAAAAGTGGGTTTTTCGGGAAACATTAATCATATCTCTCTTAATAGGCACAATATCAAAACCGTAAAAAATGGACAATATTCCCCTAATAATTACCTAAAACTTTGGCTGAAAGAATTTTTGATATGACCCACCATTACGCCAAGGGATGAGAAAAATGATTTCGGAATTATAAGAAAATGCCAAGAGCTATCACAGGTTGCCATGGCAACACTACTAAATTGATGAGGGATGACCCGTTGCCATGACAACGCACTTGTACGAGATCAGATTCAGTATTTCCATCTGACTAAGCCGGCCCCGTGGTGTTGGGGTAGCGCGCCTGCCTCTCACCCGGAGGCCCCGGGTTCGATCCCCGGCTCCGTCAGGGATTTTAAAACTGACGTGAGGGTTGGAACGGGGTGCACTCAGACTCGTGAGGACAATTGAGTACCTGTCTGACAGTGAGACAGCACTCATTAGAAAGCTAACTATTGCAATGGGTCCCATGTTTCGACATCCGGAAAATTTCGACATATCTTCGCGTTTCACATCCCCCAGACCCCAAAACCACCGTCAGTTCAAAAGTGTATATATAATTTATGTATGTCAGTTTCTTGTGGACACGATAACTGCCGTAATTTTGCACCAATCACTTTGAATCTTTTACATAATATGTATCCCTACAAAATCTCGGTCGAGTTCGTTAACGGGCAAAACCGGTCAAAGGGGGTGGAAATGGAGGGCTTTTTTCGAAAAATTGAAATTTCGCTATAACTCTCTTAATACGTGAAATATCGAATCCATTCAAAGTTCATAATATGTGTCGGATAAGTGCCAACAATTTATGTCAAATAAGTTTTTTGATAGCACCAACCATTGACCAAAGGGGTGGAAAAAAGAGGGTTTTTCGGGAAACATTAATCATATCTCTCTTAATAGGTACAATATCAAAACCGTACAAAATGGACAATATTCCCCTAATAGTTACCTAAAACTTTTGTCTGAAAGAATTTTTGATATGACCCACCATTACGCCAAGGGATGAGAAAAATGATTTCGGAATTATAAGAAAATGCCAAGAGCTATCACAGGTTGCCATGGCAACACTACTAAATTGATGAGGGATGACCCGTTGCCATGACAACGCACTTGTACGAGATCAGATTCAGTATTTCCATCTGACTAAGCCGGCCCCGTGGTGTTGGGGTAGCGCGCCTGCCTCTCACCCGGAGTCCCCGGTTCGATCCCCGGCTCCGTCAGGGATTTTAAAACTGACGTGAGGGTTGGAACGGGGTGCACTCAGCCTCGTGAGGACAATTGAGTAGCTGTCTGACAGTGAGACAGCACCCCGATCACGAATACCAATATTAACGGCCGAGGGGACCCGACGCGCTGATCACGCGTCACCCCAATATCTGCAGGCCAAATGGCTGGGCAGCGGTCGCTTGGTCGGCCTTAGCCCGTCATGGGCTGGATGGTGCCAGGGGTTGACTTTGACATCTGACTAAGTGGGAAGCGGCTTCGGTGACGTAACTGGTAGCATGCAGAATGTCTATGCCCAAGGTCGCGGTTTCAAAGCCGGCCGAAGTCGTCGGATTTTCTAAGAGCGCTAAAATCCCTCAGTATGCTTTCCTATGGAGGGGAAGTTCCAACGTTCGTTACGAGTTGCTGGTTGGGGTGGCATCTTGTAGCCAAGTTCACAGCTAGGTGTCATTGACGGTAGTACCTGATAGCAACATTAGGAACTACTGCTTGAAATTGACCGTCTGCAGTCCTTACCTGAATTACAGACTAATACATCCATTACAATTCACACCGTTTATCAGACAGATTCTACACTCACCCAAAGTACACGGGGTTAGATGACCGCGTTGTCGCAGCCCCTGAACTGATGAACCAACCAGAGGTAGATTTCATTAGAAATCTAACTATTGCAATGGGTAGGCTACCATGTTTCGACTTCCGGAAAATTTCGATATATCTTCGCGTTTCACATCCACCAGACCCCAAAACCACCGTCAGTTCAAAAGTATACTTGTATATATATCAGTTTCTTGTGGACACGATAACTGCCGTAATTTTTCACCAATCACTTTTTACCGAATATGTATACCTATAAAATCTCGGTCGAGTTCGTTACTGGGCTAAATCGGTAGAAGGGGGTGAAAATGGGGGGGCTTTTTTCGAAAAAGTGAAATATTGCTATAACTCTCTTAATATGTGAAATATCGAATCCGTTCAACGTACATACTATGTGTCGGATAGAGCCCAAAAATTTATGTTTGAAGAGTTTTTTTATAGCACCAACCATTGACCAAAGGGGTGGGAAAAAGTGTTATTTTCGGGAAACATTAATCATATCTCTCTTAATAGGCACAATATCAAAACCGTACGAAATGGACAATATTCCCCTAATAATTACCTAAAACTTTTGTCTGAAAGAATTTTTGACCCACCATTATGCCAAGGGATGAGAAAATTGATTTCGGAATTATAAGAAAATGCCAAGAGCTATCAGAGGTTGTCATGGCAACACTACTAAATTGATGAGGGATGAGCCATCAGACGTTGCCATAAAAACGCACTTGCACGAGATCAGATTCAGTATTTTCATCTAAGTGGGAAGCGGCTTCGGTGACGTAACTGGTAGCATGCAGAATGTCTATGCCCAAGGTCGCGGTTTCAAAGCCGGCCAAAGTCGTCGGATTTTCTAAGAGAGCTAAAATCCCTCAGTATGCTTTCCTTTGGAGGGGAAGTTCCAACTTTCGTTGCGAGTTGCTGGTTGGGGTGGCATCTAGTAGCCAAGTTCACAGCTAGGTGTCGTTGACGGTAGTACCTGGTAGCAACATTAGGAACTACTGCTTGAAATTGACCGTCTGCAGTCCTTACCTAAATTAAGACTACTACAGCCATTACAATTCACACCGTTTATCAGACAGATTCTACACTCACCCAAAGTACACGGGGTTAGATGACCGCGTTGTCGCAGCCCCTAAACTGAGGAACCAACCAGAGGTAGATTTCATTAGAAAGCTAACTATTGCAATGGGTACCATGTTTCGACTTCCGGAAAATTTCGACATATCTTCGCGTTTCACATCCCCCAGACCCCAAAACCACCGTCAGTTCAAAAGTTTATATATAATTTATGTATGTATATGTGTATATATATATGCATATCAGTTTCTTGTGGACACGATAACTGCCGTAATTTTGCACCAATCACTTTGAATATTTTACCGAATATGTATACCTATTAAATCTCGGTCGAGTTCGTTACTGGGCTAAATCGGTCGTAGGGGGTGAAAATGGGGGGCTTTTTTTTCTTCCAAAAAGTGAAATATTGCTATAACTCTCTTAATATGTGAAATATCGAATCCGTTCAACCTTCATGCTATGTGTCGGATAAAGCCCAAAATTTATGTTTGAAGATTTTTCTTATAGCACCAACCATTGACCAAAGGGGTGGGAAAAAGTGGGTTTTTCGGGAAACATTAATCATATCTCTCTTAATAGGCACAATATCAAAACCGTACAAAATGGACAATATACCCCTGATAATTACCTAAAATTTTGTCTGAAAGAATTTTTGATATGACCCACCATTATGCCAAGGGATGAGAAAAATGATTTCGGAATTATAAGAAAATGCCAAGAGCTATCAGTGGTTGCCATGGCAACACTTCTAAATTGATGAGGGATGAGCCATCAGACGTTGCCAAGATAACGCACTTGCACGAGATCATATTCAGAATTCCATCTGACTAAGTGTGAAGCGGCTTCGGCGACGTAACTGGTAGCAAGCATGCTGAATGTCTATGCCTAAGGTCGCGAGTTCAAAGCCGGCCGAAGTCGTCGGATTTTCTAAGAGCGCTAAAAATCCCTCAGTATGCTTTCCTTTGGAGGGGAAGTTCCAACGTTCGTTGCGAGTTGCTGGCTGCGGTGGCATCTAGTAGCCAAATTCACAGGTAGGTGTCGTTGATGGTAGTACCTAGTAGCAACATTAGGAACTACTGCTTGAATTGACCGTCTGCAGTCCTTACCTGAATTACAGACTAATACAGCCATCCCTAAGTACACGGGGTTACATGACCGCGTTGTCGCAGCCCCTAAACTGAGGAACCAACCAAAATCTCTGCGGGAGATATAATTTTGCGTGAAGAAGTAACAGACCGTTACATAGTTACACATCAGTGTCGAAACCTTGCATAAGGACAGTGTGACCACAAGTAGGAGAGGAAAGTCGCCAAATATGGAATACCATTTATATTTTTGATGATATTGAAGTAATTGATTGAATTAAAAATGTTTTCAAATGTGTACCATTTCTAGGAATTACTTATACCAAGAATGTCATATGATGCTAAGCTGAATATATTATGTGGAAATAATTAGAAACATTTTTGTAAGAAAGTTACATTTTACATAATAAACAAGACGGCTCCAAATATGGAATACTTAATGTTGTTCATGAGATTGGTAGTTTATTTACAGAAATCACACACAAATCGCAGCAATCACTTGAGGGACCTTCGACTGGACGATCGACAGACCAGTCTCATCTACACTGAACACCCTATCAGCAGCATAATGATGTTTATCGAACTCACGGTCCAGTAGGTCAAAGAAATAGAACACATCTTCCTTATCAAATCCTTTCACTCTGGGAAAAGATGTTCCTGTTGGTGTTCGTAACGATATTTCCTTTCTATGGCGAGATAAAAAGAGTTTTGGCCATTTTTGGCCCGCTATTTCTCATTTCTAGGAAAACGGATGCGGTATGTTGTTTGCCTGTGCTAGTTGAAATGCAAGTTGTTTCACGTCACTCCTAGAGAGACCAAAAAATCTTGCCTCCATAATTTTCAGGTACTCTACGAGTTGCTTTTCTATATTACTTGGAAGAATCGGACGTACTCCAAGTGCGGTCTGTACTGCATCCTTGGGTTCAATATCCGTCACGGAATACAGCCTGAACAAAGTAGGTCGAGGTACATTGAATTGTTCAGCTGCTTTTTTAAATCCCATTTTCTTTTCTCGTACCGCGAAAATAGCTTGTTTCATGTCATCCGGGTTCCACCGTTTCCTCTTACGTCTTTCACCTTACATGACCTAGAAAAATTGTACAAATACTTTTATAATTGATTATATTCATATAAATAAAGTGACAGGAATGAGGATCCAAATATGGAATACTATTCCATATTGCGGACCCCATGTATTCCATATTGGGAACTTTGCCATGTTGATTTCAAGTATGCGCAACGGAAAATAAAATAAACGTAAGGATTAAAAACACACAATAGCTAATAGCGTAGCACATACACTATCATTTGCCTCCTAGGATAAGATAATAATAATGTTATTGGTTTTACGTCCCTTTTAACTACACTGGCTTTTAGAGACGCCGGGGTGCCAGAATTTTGCCCCGAAGGGGATCTTTAACGTGCCAGTAAATCTACTGACACGGCTCCCTCGCATTTGCGCACCCTCAAATGCCAGCTGACTGCGCCAGGTTTCGAACCTGCAACCTTGGGCTCAGCAAGCGAGAACGTGACCCCTGAGCCACGCAGCCAGTTCCTAAGATAAGAATAATTCCCGATAATAAAGGCATACAATAATGCAATGAGTACATCCCTCACAAAATCTCAAAGACGGAAGATTCAAACTTCAGCAGATAACTAACCAACCAAGCTCAGCAGAGTCGTCTCGCTCAGTGACCTCGGGAATACAATGACGTCACACGCAAGCACTGACAGGAAAGGGAGATCTACCAATCACACAATTCGAAATATTACGGTATTCCATATTAGGCGACTATTCCATATATGGCGACTTTCCTCTAAAAATGGACCCTAAATGACAAGAAGGTTACCGTTCCCATAAGACAATAAAATGTTTAAAATAAGCATAAAATGACGAAAAACAAAGTTAATTAAGCTCCAATTATAAAATACCTTCTCGCAATAAATGAGGTCTGATCCTTCTACGAAAACCTGCATATTCTGCCTATTTTCGCCTATCCCCAAATTTGTCCGGTGAAATCTACCTCCGCCTTCCGGCGTGCCGAGAGGACTTTTTTTTCAATTCAAGTGAGGATTGCAGGAATTGAATTTTTAACCTACTTTTCACAATTTGCAATAAGTAGTTCCATGAAGAACTATACAGCCTATTTTCATATATCCTACTTATGTTAATTGCCTCTATCTACATACAAAATTTCAGTTTGATTGCTGTAATATATTCGTAGATATTGAGAACCGACTAGATATTTCGGATGGTCGCCAGGTTGGATTTTATATATTGAGCCCTTGGATGTATGCCTACATTCAAGTCCTCGAATAATTTTATTTCTTCAGCTAAAGATTCAGCTAAGTTGAGAAAATATTGGTCATATTTGAAACAGTAGTCTGTCTGTTGGGACGATGCATTGCTACCGCTGTTGCAATTGAAGCAACGCTAAGTTAAATATAGCCAGTTCCAGGAAAATAGAAAGGTGGATGCAAGCCAGGGAGCCGTTGACTTGTTCAAGATGAGTGGTATAAATGTTTCATGGTATTAAACGCTGGAGAAGGAAGTTGATAGGCCAACTGATGAGTGAGTTTATGACCAAACATGAGAGTGGGACAAAGGTCATCACCCTGCTGTCACCGTATAATTTGAAATATAGCCAATGAAAGCAAGGTGCCAAATTTGCCCGCGCGGTGTGTTTGCGGGCGAATCCTGATAAATAGATGTTTCTACGATGCGATTTTCTGCACGCTAGTGTCAATTGTTTGTTCTGATATTTACGAGCTGAATGAGATGTCTCCCATGCGAGTGCAACTATTATTACTATTTTTGGGGAGCGAGTTACCCCCTTCTACATGAGATTTGATTGAATCATATAAATATAGTGGTCTGTGAACAGACGCCGTCACAATTATAGATATCTTCGAGCGAGTAGGATGTGATTTTGTCTGAAGACATGGCACGCTGATTGATTAACTTTTGTGGGTGCTTGGGCAGCACGAGATACTTTGAATAATTTTATTGTGTTGCGTGACGTGCAACATAGATTTGTGTTTGTGTTTTTAGGTGGAAAATATCCACACAGTATAGGGAAAGTCTTCGATACTGCACGTAGTTTATGGATGAATTGAGTAGCTCAATTATGCAGTACTTTTAGCAGCCCGAAATAATAACTATAACTGTATATTTCTTTAGCAAGATGACCGTTACCATGGCTTCAAGAATGGATAGTGACGTATCCAATGGTTTGATGTCTAGCATGATGGGCTAGGCCATGAACATGGAAGGTGGCGGGTGCTATCCCGGCACCGGGCAGCTTGGAATGAGATGAGTATAAATTAAATTTATTTAATTTTGTTGGGGAGGGATCATGTATAATTAATTGGGAAATTGTGTTTTTGTAAATAATTTAGATTTGCTGTGATTACATGTAGATTCGTTTCACTGACATAATAAGTTAAATAGCATCACTTGACTTTGTGTAAATATTAGATTAATTTTTCTCGTGTGTTTTTCTTGTTTTTTTTCCGTTGCTTTGTTTGATAGAGTGCTTACCTTCATGTTGCAGCGCGCATGAATGTAAGACACTAGCGAGATTATTTACGGCTGAAAACTTAGATAAGTTTGATAAGTGGGACTGCATTTAATTTTATGATAGACAATGGGGGGGGGGGGATCTTCGAAGAGGTAGCAGGATATGGGCATGGCGACCCAATTTCCGTTGCTCCTCGTGATTCAGTAAACGTATCCGAGGGACGTATTGCCGATATTTGGATCTTGACACCATGAGGGGTTGGTCAAGAAATATTGATGTTTTATGATGTATTTTTTCGCGATTTGAGAGGCTGTGAGTTTCTACTGACACACTATGGCACACTTGAGCTTGTCTGACCTATGTACTCAGATCTCTGAATGTTGATAAGGAAGTAGTGTGCGCAATATGCTTTCCTGTAACTAATTGGTAGATTGCTTGCCTGGCATATTATAGCTTGCTTTTGATATTAATTGGGATAGTTGCCCACGCCCCTATTTAAATATTTCAGTCCGTATTAATCGAAGTGTCACATGTAATTTTTTGTATTCAGCCCGCTGGGGTATTTTAATTTGGTTGTTGTTATTGCTTGGATTCTTGCCAAGCATTGTAACTTGTCAGTTTAAAGGTCGCAAGCGGCGTGCCGTTATCTTTGTTTTCACGTGGGTGCTATGTGTTATTTTTGCTTGACCTAAGACCGTCTGTTCGGCAGTCACATAAGTGTAAATATACTATCCGTGTATGATTGATTTTCTGTAAGGGTAGACTATGTCAGTGTCTTTATATTTTATTAACCATTTAAGAGTGTATTCCCATAATTATCATGATTTACCAACTCGCAGTACGGGGTTCACGACTTAATCGTGTGGTCGATCGGAAGTGAACTACCCGTCAAGTACTCAGATCATTCCTTGTCCTAACGCGCACACAGCACAATAAACATGTTTATCTGTTTTAATTTGTATTTGATGTTTTCTTGTTTCAACTGTAATGTTCATGGAAGTGATAGTCTTGTATCCCTCGTTTACAACTATCTAAGTTGATTTTGGAGGTAGTTTTTCTTTGACTGATGCTTGAACCAGTATTTTTATACTTCGACGAGAGCGGTTTATTGTTAATTGTTATTTGTTATCCGTATTAAATTGTTTTGTTTAACCTGTCATATTTCATTTATAGCCTTAAGTTCCTTTATGAATCCTGGAAATTTTTAAGAAGCACGTTCTGCTCTTTATACTTTGTATGGACCGATCACCCCCAAATGTCTGTCTCGTGTAGTGCTTCTCTCCAAGTGTGCTTTAAGCTAACTATGGCGCCCATCGTGGGGTGTTTGCAAGGTCACGTTGCTCTTTGGTAGTCATAGTTCACATAAAGCTAACTCTGGCGCCAAGGCAACGTAGGGCAAGAGGATACTCCCGACCGAGCTTTCGTGGCGAATTTTTTTTATATTTGTGTACAAAGGCGCAGGATGTCAAAGCTGTGGAAAGCAATATGGAATGGCTAGACCAGTGGAAACATTTTTTACTTTTATTAACGTAGTTAAAGCGATGTTTTACCGCAATGAAAGTTTGATATGTAAAATTATAGAGTTTGTGTAATATATAAATATGGAACATAGTAGTTGGATTGAGATTTTAATGGTAAATATTAGACCATATGTTCCAGGCGCCCATTACAGTAAAATTAGGTTTGTGTAACAATACAAACTCCAAATATATATGACAGGAAGGTTATACCTTAAAAACTAATTGGTATTTGATTAATTAGTTGTATTTTATTGTGAAGTAAGGCTAGAATTTGATACGGATATGAAGGGTAAAGAAGATTAATAATAATAATAGTGATACTCAAGGATGCTATTGCTTTGGGGTTAAATGCAAATGAATTGAGCAATTAAAGGGTTAAAATCTGCGTTTGTTTATGTGTTGTGCGTGTGTGCTATTGATAGTGCCTATGCTATCTTCCTGTATTTCTCTTGTGAATTTGATATTCTGTGTGTCCGAAGATGGCCTCGATTGACGAAATAAGATTGGTAATTGAACAGGCAGCGGCACGTACCCAAAAACAATTAGATGAATTAAAAAGTGATATGACTAATCAAATTGAGACACAGTTAGCTGAGGCTAGCAAGAAACAGTCTAGCGAGTTAGCTGAGGGTAGTGAAAAACAATCAAACAAATTTGAAGTGCAGTTAGCTGAGGCTAGCAGGAAGCAGTCGAGCGAATTAGCAGAGATGAGCGAAAAACAGTCAAATAAAATAGAGACACAATTAGAGGAGGCTAATGAAAGAAACACTGCGAAATTAACAGCAATATCGGTAGAAATAAACGATTACACCAAACAACAATTGACACTATTAGCTCGCGATGTGGAAAATAATAATCAAAAACAGTTGGTTGAAATAAAGAAAGTTGAGGACACATTTAGCGACAAACTTAAGGACTTAGATGGAGTTGTGTTGGCAAAATTAAATCAGATAGAGGAGGCATGTTCGGCAAACAGGTCTGAGTTAAAGTTGGCCCAGGGTAGATTGGAGGAAAAATTTGGCAAATTCGAGGATGGAGCATTAATAGTTTAAGGACAGATTGAAACGATGGACGGTACTATAAACGGCTTGGTGGAAGAATTGAGTAAGCTGGAACTCAAGTCAGGAGAACGGTGGAAGGAGCTAGAAGGGGAACAACAGGAGTTAAAGCAGACAATTGAGAGTCATAACAATTCGGTATTAGCAAGATTATCCAATATAGAATCAAATCAAGCTGGAAATAATGAAGACGTCGAAATGCGACTAGATAACATTAAAGATCACATTAGAAGAGATTGGAATAAAATGAATGCTGAGTCAAAGGATGACAGATTGACGATCATAAAATGGCTAGGCGAAAACTGCAATAGAATTCAGGCTATAGAAGAAAACATGAAACTGAGATTCCAAGAACAGAACGACCGTCTTGTTAAGAATGAGCTTAAATCTTTGGAACGGGGTACCATACTGGAGTCTTTGTTGGAGAAAAATAAGGAGAATAGTCTGGATAAGGAAGTGTTGTCAAACGGCTCGGAGAATGGCAGGAGTCCTGGCACTGTAAACACGCAGTTATTTCAGCAGTATGAGGGTCGAACATCTACACCGCAGGAGGGAAGATTACCTACACAAGTCGTACAGATAATCAGAGCGAACGAATTCCGTCCGAATAAGTTTATTCCTGACACGGGAACCACACCTAAATCTTTCCTCAAAGAACTTGATGACTTCTTTTTGGACCAGAATCTAACCCCTGAAAGACAATTAAGAATGGTAGAGAGGTATCTTGGAGGTGCGGCATTAATTCGGTTTTTGAGTTTCCGTTACACCTTTGAAACAATGGCTGGTTCTAAAGAGGCATTTTTTAAGAAATTTTGGAGTGGAGCCACCAGCAGAACCTGAGACTTGGTTTGTATGCCCGAAAATACCATAGCTCTCCACAAACTAAATTCGCTGAGCATTTCACTAGACAGAAGTTAAATCTGAGGGATCTTGACAACCCACCGAAGGAGCAGGACATGATAACAACGATAAGTAAACAACTTCCCGTTAGCGCGCATCAATTCTTAGCCGCCGGTAACGTAAGCTCAGCTGTACAAGCCAAGGAACTCTTGCGTCATCTCGATGAGACTAATAATCAGTTTCACGGAAGGGAACGAAAGCATGTGGAAAGTGTCAACACGGCTGAGGTCATTAAGTCACAGGTGACTCACACCAAGACACAAGGGGCTAAACTGGAAATAACCCAAGGCGAGATAGCGAAATAAATAATGAGAGGTGATTTCAACCACGTTACTACGATAACCAGAGGGAAAGATATAGTAATGACGGCAGGTATCAGCAAGATCGTTACTATGGACAACAGGAGACACCATATCGAAGAGGGAGTTACGATAGCCGATATAATCAGAACTGGCAAGGGAGACGATACGATGATCGGGCCGGCGGAAGAAACCAACGGTATCACGAGAAATCCGAACCAAGGGATGACTATCGAAATTGGGATCTTAGATACGAGGAGTCACAGAGATATCTGGACGAGCTGCACGCTCAGGAAGAAGAAGGAAAAGACCGTTGGCAACGCATAATGGACAAGCGCCGAAATCCAGATACTCATATGGAATATGAGGGAGCACAGAGCCTGCTTATGCAACATGAACGTCAGGAGAAGGGCCGACCACAACAGAATGGGGGCCGAAACGATAAAAAAATACCTCAATAAGTGATCAAACAGATAGCCTCAGAAATGAAGGGTGTTCGCGGGAAGATCGATGGATTGTGGCAAATATTACGGAGTGGATAGCCAGACCGGAAGATTGTTTGGAAGAAATTACAAAACCACTGAATGACACCATGACACAATTGCATGTAACATATGCACGGATCGGCGGTTTAAAAGTAAAATGTCTGGTTGATACAGGGGCTCAGATCAGTCTAGTACCTGAGGCCTTAGTGAGAGAAATAGGGCAGAATTATGATGTACTTATAATTCCGGTCCCTCAAATGAAAGTACGTGGCGTTATTCCTGAACGCACTGTAACATGTAAGACACAGGCATATTTGGAATTAGAAATACTGGAGCACACTTTTGCACAGACCTTCGTGATTTTGCCGAAGCTAAATTTTAATATCATTCTGGGATCAAGTTTTACATGCGCATATCAAGCAGTCATTGACTTACACCAAAATACGGTCAGCTTTAAGAACATAGAAGGAATGAGGAAAGTTGGGCTAAATATGGAAGGAGTGACAACAGGAAATTAGGCGAACACCTGGTTGCTTGAGGCAATTAGTGAAGAAACTGAGGAACAATTATTGGAGGGGGACACTGATGACATCACTACTGCGGTCGTCGTTCTAGAAGAAAAGAAGAAGAAGGCATCGAGACATGGGCATTGTTGGCTGAAGCAGATGACATCACGGACGACTTCGAAGAACAACTACAGGAGTGGCTGGAAGGAGTGCAATTAAGGGGTGCAGAGAAGGAGAGACTTGAACACATACTTAGAAAACATCGGGAGGTTTTTGACACTGTACCTGGGAAGATTTTAAACTTTAAATACTCCATGCAAGTTGATGATTGGTCCCCATTTCGAAGCAGACTATATCCCATCCCAGAAAAACATCATGCAAAGGTTAAACAGATTATTGAAGGAATGCTGCAGGTGGGAGTTATAAGGAAGACACCCACACCTTTTCTCAATGCAATGGTGGCTGTAGCCAAGCCAAATGGTTCTATTAGGCTCTGTTTAGACGTATGAATGCTCAACCTTCGATTGTTGCCAGAATATGACCAAGCGCCATTAATACGTGACGTATTAAAAGGATTTAGAGGAAAAAGCATTTATTCAAGCGTCGACTTGACCTCAAGTTTCCACCATCTTGAGTTGGATGAAAAATCTCAATTGATGACAGGTTTCTTGTTCGACAATCAGACGTTCACTTTTTGTAGGATGCCTTTTGGGGTTAAAACAGCTGGTTGTGCCTTGATAAGAGCTCTGGACCGTAACCTTACTGATGAGGTTAAGGAGATGACTGTCAGGTACATTGATGACATTCTGTTGGCTTCCGACACTATTGATGAACATATGAACAACTTGGATATGTTACTGGAAAACCTTCGTACTTCGAACTTCAAAATCAACCTTAAGAAGTCGCATTTCTTCAGGGATGAAATACTATATTTAGGATTTAGGCCATGTAATCGACAAAGAGGGCGTGAGACCGAACCCTGCCAAAATTGAAGCCATAAAGAATTTCCCCACACCGACCAGGGTTAAACATGTGCGTGCTTTCCTTGGAGTTACGAGATTTTGCAAAGAAAATTGCCCGGGATACACAGAGACAGTAGCACCTATGCAGGAACTCCTCAAAAAGAACAACAAATGGAAATGGAATGACAGCTGTGAAAAGTCTTTCCAAGCGACGAAACTTCTGTTACAGAATTGCATCAAGTTAGGCTATCCTGATTTTAGCCGTAGATTTATAATCCAAGTTGACGCTTTATTTATAGGTATTGGAGCCATGTTATACCAGGAAGATCCGAGTAACCTTCAGAACCGTTCTTGTCTGGCATTTGTAAGTCGAAAGTTACGTAAGCACGAACGTAATTACACTGCCACTGAGTTGGAGCTCCTGGCCATACTTCATAGTCTACAACAATGGCGGAAAATAATATACGGTTACCCCATAACAGGGGCGTATTCTTAGGGCTACCGGGGCTACCGGCGGTAGCCCAAGAAAATTACATTAAAAATAAATAATACTTTATTACAGGTTCAACAAAGCATTCAAACAATCGTGACTTTCATGCACATTCTTCTTTATCGAAAGAAATAATGGTTAGTGGGTAGTCAACGTGGCAACGCAGCAGAAACCGACCCAAGACAGCGGCAGCCTTACGCCGCTCTCCTCATATATCCGCACCCACCCTTGTTCCGTGCAGGCCCAGTGCTCATAGCGAGCGAGTTGCCGCTACGGCCAGCGGTTTCTTACCATACTGGACAGCGCCTAGGGCGGCGTTGGTATATAACGGAGCACACTAGCGTGCCTCTGCTTAGTCGACCAACTGGACCGCGCTTAACAAGAGCACACACAACACCAGCTGAAGCTGCTACTACTGCATGCCACGGCCGGGAGGGCATGTGGTGTGCGATGGTCTGAGTTACACGGAGCGAAATAGGTACTAACACATTTATACCACGCAAAATAACGTCAAACTACTAAATATTTAAATAATTGCATACACAACATCAAATAAAAATTATTCGCTTACCAACTTGAAACCGCCAATTTTTAACCCCGATTCAAGTTAAACCCCAGGCTAAGGAGCGCTTATTAGTCGCACCGCATACCTGGCCCACACGCCGCTGGCTCGCGCAGCCAGAGGCTAATTTAATTGAGTACCAGCGGTTTCTTTGAAGTTAAAAGCGTTTAAAGGAACAAATAGCCTACAATAAATATACATTATCGTACGCATATACATGTATGTCAATATGTTTTAGAAGTTCTTATTCAAAACTACCAAGCTCAGTGAACGGATCACCAGGTGGTCAATTTATATCCAGCAATTTGACATTGAGATTGAGCACTGCCCAGGCAAATTAAATATCATACCGGATGCTTTAAGCAGGAACCCCGAAGCGGAAGATGAAGAGGAAATGGTTGTGAATCATATTGAACTGACGGACAAGGACCACAGGTTTCTGGATGAATTGAGGGAATTACCTAGAGAGCAGGAGGCTGAAACTTGGATGCTTCAGATGATACGTTTCTTTAAAGGAGAACTACCAGCCGGAACACCAGCACATCGGGAAGCTTTACAGAAGGAGAGAAAGTACATGAATCGAGATGGCGTGTTACTCAAATTTGTGGACGAGGAACATTCAAAATTAAGGATTATGGTGCCAGCTTCTTTGCAGCGTGGATTAACCTGGCATGTACATGAAAGTCTAGGACATATTGGATTAGATAAAACGGAAGCAACTATCGCCGAAGCATTTACGTGGCCACGCATGAGATCAACCTTATGCGAAGTAATAAAGACATGTGACACCTGTCAGCGCACGAAACCAAATAACTACTTGATGAAACAGTACCCTAAACCGTTGTTGCCTGGAGAACTACTTGCGATTGATACATGTGGTCCAATTCCTAAGGGAAGGAGAGGTTGCAAACATCTACTAGTTTGTTTGGATGTATTTTCAAAATTCGTGGTATTGTGCCCAATACAGAAAACCACTACAAAACAAATTCTAAGCCGCATTAAGAATAAAGTCATTCCTACTATGGGAAAACCTGAGTTCCTGTTATCTGACCACGGAAGCTATTTCACCAGTAACGAATTCAAGAAGGGAATGGTAGATCTTGGAATAAAACACATTTTATCCTCGATGAGACATCCATCCGCGAACCCTAGCGAACGCGTGATGAGAAATATTTCGATGTTTTTTTAGGGTATTTGTACCTAATGAGCATAACAAATGGGTTGATCATGTGAAGGACATAGAAATATGCATAAATTCTACGAGACACGAATCTACCTGTCAGATACCTATGGTTTTGCACCATAATAGGACACCGGAGAGATCGTGGGATAACATTATCACTTGCCCACGGGATCTCATGCCAGCACATGAGTTACGTATCCAAAACACTGTAACACACATGAGAGCTCAAGCGGACCGACGTCTGAGAAGAGTGAGAGGGAAGAGATTCCACCGTGAATTAGTTGTAAATGAACTAGTCTTAATTAAGAAGCCTCCGTTGTCTGATCCTTCAAACAAAGTATTTCACAAGTTCTGCGTCCGTTATCTGGGACCGTTCAAGATAATCCAAAATCTTGGTAATAATGCATATAGAGTGGAAGAGCTAAGCACGGGTACGCAGGCAATTTATAACATCGCATATATGAAAATCTATAATAAACCTGAGCCTTGGGAGCCGAGAAGAAATGACATCGTAGCAGCAAATTATGTGGAGACGTAAGATTGCACCAAATATACGTGGCGCGAGTGAGCCAGTTCTCTGAGAAGAAAACGTAAACATTGGGTCGTCTGTAAGTTGTACTGTGAGCAGTCTGAAGTAGCTGTGTTGACATCTATTGTATGTGTGAACGGCAGCGAGATAAGGAGGGACTCGTTTGGCCTGAGGCGGCGAGCAATTGGAATGCACTCATTAAGTGGCAAGTGACCGAGCTCTGAATAGCAGCAGGGGCGTTTGGAAAAGAATGAATGGGAGGGGATATGCCACTGTCTGACTGATGTGCTTTTTGGCAGTGAAAATTGACTCCTACCTAACTTCAATTTCCACCTTTTAAGGGGTGAATGAGCCTTTGGATGTATGCCTACATTCCACTCCTCGAATAATTGTATTTCTTCATCTATAGATTCAGATCAGTTGAGAAAATGTTGGTCATATTTGAAAAAGTAGTCTGTTGGGACGATGCATTGCTACCGCTGTCGCAATTGAAGCAACGCTAAGTAAAATATAGCCAGTTCCAGGGAAAAGAGAATGGTGGATGCAAGCCAGGGAGTCGTTGACTTGTACAAGATGAGTGGTATAAATGTTTCATGGTATTAAACGCTGGAGAAGGAAGTTGATAGGCCAAATGATGAGTGAGTTTAGTTAGTTAGTTAGTTATTGTTGTTTTAAGGGGCGGAACTACGAGGTCATCTGCCCCTATTGATGAAGAGTGAGTTTATGACCAAACATGAGAGTGGGAGAAAGGTCATCACCCTGCTGTCACCGTATAATTTGAAATATAGTCAATGAGAGCAAGACACCAAATTTGCCCGCGCAGTGTGTTTGCGCGCGAATCCTGATAAAAAGATGTTCCTACGATGCGATTTTCTGCACGCTAGTGCCAGTTGTTTGTTCTGATTTTTACGAGCTGAATGAGATGTCTCCCATGCGTGTGCGACTATTATTACTATTTTTGGGGAGCGAGTTAACCCCTTCCACATGAGATTTGATTGAATCATATAAATATAGTGGTCTGTGAACAGACGCCGTCACAATTATAGATATCTTCGAGTGAGTAGGATGTCATTTTGTCTGAAGACATGGCACGCTGATTGATTAACTTTTGTGGGTGCTTGGGCAGCACGAGATATTTTGAATATTTTTATTGTGTTACGTGACGTGCAACATAGATTTGTGTTTGTGTTTTTAGGTGGAAAATATCCACACAGTATAGGGAAAGTCTTCGATACTGCACGTAGTTTATGGATGAATTGAGTAGCTCAATTATGCAGTACATTTAGGAGCCCGAAATAATAACTATAACTGTATATTTCTTTAGCAAGATGACCGTTACCATGGCTTCAAGAATGGATAGTGTCGTATCCAATGGTTTGATGTCTAGCATGATGGGCTAGGCCAAGAACATGGAAGGTGGCGGGTGCTATCCCGGCACCGGGCAGCTTGGAATGAGATGAGTATAAATTAAATTTATTTAATTTTGTTGGGGAGGCATCATTTATAATTAATTGGGAAATTGTGTTTTGTAAATAATTTAGCTTTGCTTTGATTACATGTAGATTCGTTTCACTGACATAATAAGTTAAATAGCAATACGTGACTTTGTGTAAATATTAGATTAATTTTTCTCGTGTGTTTTTCTTGGGTTTTTCCCGTTGCTTTGTTTGATAGGGTGCTTACTTTCATGTTGCAGCGCACATGAATGTAAGACACTAGCGAGATTATTTACGGCTGAAAACTTAGATAAGGGTGATAAGTGGGACTGCATTTAAATTTTATGTTAGACAATGGGTGGGATTTCCCATCTTCTTGGTTGTAAATTTTTATCCAGGCAAATGCTTAGATTGTTTTGCTTTGAGCAACTTTATGTTGTTACAGAAGGCCGTCCGCCTTGCTGTAGTCATATAGTAAAAATTTTTGTGAGGTATTTGTATTCGGGATCTGGGGTACGATAGAGGTCTTTTGGTCAGGTAAGGAGATGTGTGTGTGCTATACGATATTCTTCGAAGAGGTAGCAGGATATGGGCTTGGCGACCCAATGTCCGTTGCTCCTCGTGATTCAGTAAACGTACCCTAGGGACGTATTGCTGATATTTGGATCTTGACACCATGAGGGGTTGGTCAAGAAATATTGATGTTTTATGATGTATTTTTTCGCGATTTCAGAGGCTGTGAGTTTCTACTGACACACTATGGCACACTTGAGCTTGTCTGACCTATGTACTCAGATCTCTGAATGTTGATAAGGAAGTAGTGTGCGCAATATGCTTTCCTGTAACTAATTGGTAGATTGCTTGCCTGGAATATTATAGCTTGCTTTTGATATTAATTGGGATAGTTGCCCACGCCCCTATTTAAATATTTCAGTCTGTATTAATCGAAGTGTCACATGTAAATTTTTGTATTCAGCCCGCTGGAGTATTTTAATTTGGTTGTTGTTATTGCTTGGATTCTTGCCAAGCATTGTAACTTGTCAGTTTAAAGGTCGCAAGCGGCGTTCCGTTATCTTTGTTTTCACGTGGGTGCTATGTGTTATTTTTGCTTGACCTAAGACCGTCTGTTCGGCAGTCACATAAGTGTAAATATACTATCCGTGTATGATTGATTTTCTGTAAGAGTAGACTATGTCAGTGTCTTTATATTTGTATTAACCATTTAAGAGTGTATCCCCATAATTATCATGATTTACCAACTCGCAGTACGGGGTTCACGACTTAATCGTGTGGTCGATCGGAAGTGAACTACCCGTCAAGTACTCAAATCATTCCTTGTCCGAACGCGCACACAGCACAATAAACATGTTTTTCTGTTTTAATTTGTATTTGATATTTTCTTCTTTAAACTGTAATGTTCTTGGAGGTGATAGTCTTGTAACCTTCGTTTACAACTATCTAAGTTGATTTTGGAGGTAGTTTTTCTTGGACTGGTGCTTGAACCAGTATTTTCATACTTCGACGAGGGCGGTTTATGGTTAATTGTTATTTATTATCCGTATTAAATTGCTTTTGTTTTACCTGTCATATTTCATTTATAGCCTTAAGTTCCTTTATGAATCCTGGAAATTTTTAAGAAGCACGTTCTCCTCATTATACTTTGTATGGACCGATCACCCCCGAATGTCTGTCTCGTGTAGTGCTTCTCTCCAAGGGTACAATATGTAGGTCCTAGAGTTATGTACTGTTACATTAAGATTATTGTGTACGTGTAGCATTTAAAATTCAATCGCATGATTGGGGCACAAGAAGTAACAAGGAATTATTAAAATTTCGCACAGCTGCCATCTTGTGGTTATGGAAACAATTGAAATAAATTAGATGCCAGTGGATTAACATTTGTATAAGGATTTACTGTACCAAGTTTCACTACACTCGGATGGTTAAATTGCGAGAAACGTCCATGTGAATATTTATACTTCGCGTCGCCGCCATGTTGGATTTGTGATAACCAGGTTATTTAGGGACCTATAGTTGAACTTAAGTTCATAGCCCCTATGAACATAAAAAAATCAGTTTGATTGCTATAATAGATTCGTAGATATTCAGAGCCATCTAAATATTTAGGATGGTCGCCATGTTGGATTGTTAAATGTATAGGCCATAGAGTCATGTACCATTAAAGGAAAATTATTGCGTAGGTTCATTATTCAAACTTTCACGTCGATCGCATGATTACGACACAGGAAATAAAAACTTAATTTTAAAATTCGCTTAGCCGCCATCTTGAGGATGGACAGAAGCAGCATTCCTAGAGCGGTCGTCAAGTACTGTCCCGGTGGGAAGAGATCTCTAGTTCACCCTAGGAAAAGATGGCGTGAAAATGCAAATATTCTGTATTGACCATAACAGTTCTAGGACTAATACATGATAGGATAATGATGATGAATGAGGCTATATTTTTTCATTAGTACAGGACAATTCTAATTGGAGACGTTGTTGAGAGGAATTAGAACTTAAGTTATTGTTGGTATATTGGTTTTCACGGCCAGTGAATTAAAACACAGCAATTTTTCTAGGAGTGTGCCGTGTCTTGTGTGGGGTTTCGCCTAGGAAACCATGCTGGCTCATCAGCGGGCTCTTGGTTTCCCCACCTGGACCCCCAATGGAGTAGCGAACTGCGCGCTACCTCCCTTTTATTAAGCGTACCTGGGCCACTTTACTGCGAGAACTTAAAGTTCAAGCAGCCATAACCTCCCTATGAAAGCTTCCATAAAGATGATATATTGCCTTTCACGGCCAGTGAATTAAAACTCAGCAAATGTCTAGGTTAGTGCCGTGTCTTGTTTGCCATTTCGCCTAGGACACTAAGCTGGCTCATCAGCGGGCTATTTGTGTCCCCGCCCGGACCCCGACAGGAGTAGCGAACTGCGGGCTAACTCCCTTTTTATGGAGCTCAACTGCGCCTCTTAACTGCGAGAGCTAAAAGCTCAACCAGCCATAACCTCCCTATGAAGGCTTCCAAAAAGATGGTATATTGGCGAAACCTCACATCAGACACAGCATAAACCTAGAAAAATGGCTGAGTTTTAAGTTATTGATGTTTGAATACACAATTCATAGTTAGTAAGTAAATGTAGTTTAGAGAGTTACAAATATGATTAGACTCGTGTGCCCTGGTCCACTTTAACTCACTTCTATCAGAATATTTAGGCATGTAAGATGTAATATGAAAAACCAGAAGGTTTCTGTTTAGAGATGTAAAAAAATTTAGTCTATAAGCGCTCCTCAACCTGGATTTGAATCTAATTTGGACTAAAAAGATGTTTAGATTAATAAATATTTTTTTCTGAAGTGATTAATATTAAAATGTTATCGTTGCTAACTAATTTGAATTGGTTAAGGGGTTTGACAACGGGGATTTGAATTAATGTTCACATAATGACTTATAGTGATTCATAATTTAGGGAATTGACTTAGCTAATGACTACCGCATTTCACTCATTAGTTCACTGAAGTTTGGGAAGATGTTAGTTTATTATGCTACATGGAGCATAGCTACTTATCAACCCCGCTCGCCATAGTTTGGATGGTTTGGTAGTCGTTTACAGCTGCAGCTTCAGCGTAATGTGTAGTAAACCATGAATATGTTCCTGAAGATGTAAATGTGAATATGTTCCTGAAGATGTAACTATGATTATGTTCCTGAAGATGTAACTATGAATATGTTCCTGAAGATGTAACTATGAATATGTTCCTGAAGATGTAACTATGAATATATTGTTGAAGATATAAAATAGGAATATGTTCCTGAAGATGTAAAATATGAATATGTTCCTGAAGACGTAACTATGAATATGTTCCTGAAGATGTAACTATGAATATGTTGTTGAAGATGTAACTATGAATATGTTTTTGAAGATATAAAATAGGAATATGTTCCTGAAGATGTAACTATGAATATGTTCCTGAAGATATAACTATGAATATGTTTTTGAAGATGAAAAATATGAATATGTTCCTGAAGATGTAACTATGAATGTGTTGTTGGTGATGTAACTATGAATATGTTTTTGAAGATATAAAACATGAATATGTT
This sequence comes from Meconema thalassinum, assembly GCA_946902985.2. Lineage (NCBI taxonomy): Eukaryota > Metazoa > Arthropoda > Insecta > Orthoptera > Tettigoniidae > Meconema > Meconema thalassinum. The sequence continues at coordinate 435,918,663 of OX336393.1, read as the reverse complement.
CCTGAAGATGTAACTATGAATATGTTATTGGTGATGTGACTATGAATATATTCCTGAAGATGTAAATATGCATATGTTCCTGAAGATGTAACTATAAATATGAATAAGTTCCTGAAGATGTAACTATGAATATGTTTTTGAAGATATAAAATAGGAATATGTTCCTGAAAATGTAACTTTGAATATGTTCCTGAAGATGTAACTATGAATATGTTTTTGAAGATATAAAATAGGAATATGTTCCTGAAAATGTAACTTTGAATATGTTCCTGAAGATGTAAATATGAATATGTTCCAGAAAATATAAAATATGAATATGTTCCTGAAGTTGTAACTATGAATATGTTCCTGAAGATGTATATATGAATATGTTCCTGAAGATGTAACTATTAATATGTTTCTGAAGATGTAACTATGAATATGTTCCTGAAAATGTAAATATGAATATGTTCCTGAAGATGTAACTATGAATATGTTCCTGAAGATGTAAATATGAATATGTTCCTGAAGATGTAAAATATGAATATGTTCCTGAATAAGTAAATATGAATATGTTCCTGAAGATGTAAAATATGAATATGTTCCTGAAGATGTAAATATGCATATGTTCCTGAAGATGAAACTATAAATATGAATATGATCCTGAAGATGTAACTATGAATATGTTCCTGAAGATGTAAATATGAATATGTTCCTGGAGATGTAAATATAAATATGAATATGTTCCTGAAGATGTAACTATGAATATGTTCCTGAAGATGTAACTATGAATATGTTCCTGAAGATGTAACTATGAATATGTTCCTGAAGATGTATATATGAATAAGTTCCTGAAAATGTAACTATGAATATGTTTCTGAAGATGTAACTATGAATATGTTCCTGAAGATGTAAATATGAATATGTTTCTGAAGATATAAATATAAATATGAATATGTTCCTAAAGATGTAACTATGAATATGTTCCTGAAGATGTAACTATGAATATGTTCCTGAAGATGTAAATATGAATATGTTCCTGAAGATGTAAAATATGAATATGTTCCTGAATAAGTAAATATGAATATGTTCCTGAAGATGTAAAATATGAATATGTTCCTGAAGATGTAAATATGCATATGTTCTTGAAGATGAAACTATAAATATGAATATGATCCTGAAGATGTAACTATGAATATGTTCCTGAAGATGTAAATATGAATATGTTCCTGGAGATGTAAATATAAATGTGAATATGTTCCTGAAGATGTAACTATGAATATGTTCCTGAAGATGTAACTATGAATATGTTCCTGAAGATGTAACTATGAATATGTTCCTGAAGATGTATATATGAATATGTTCCTGAAAATGTATCTATGAATATGTTTCTGAAGATGTAACTATGAATATGTTCCTGAAGATGTAAATATGAATATGTTTCTGAAGATGTAAATATAAATATGAATATGTTCCTAAAGATGTAACTATGAATATGTTCCTGAAGATGTAAATATGAATATGTTCCTGAAGATGTAAATGGGAATATGTTCCTGAAGATAAAAATATGAATATGTTCCTGAAGATGTAAATAGGAATATGTTCCTGAATAAGTAAATATGAATATGTTCCTGAATATATAAATATGAATATGTTCCTGAAGATGTAAAATTTTAATATGTTCCTGAAGATGTAACTATGAATATGTTCCTGAAGATGTATCTGATTATGTTACTAGGTAAAGGCTTTTCTCCTATGTAAAAACGGTACCAACTGGTGTTCGTTGGTTATTAAATGGTACTCCCATTGTTTAGCAGATGGATCGTGTTGATAATTAGTACCTTGGGGTCCTTATCAGGGACGGAAGTGTATTGTAGTGTGTAATTGTATGTGTGGGTAGCAGATAGCAGTAATCCTCATGAGTTTTACTCTGATTTCGCTACTATCTGCTGTGTGCTCGGCTGTATCAGGTGGAAAATGAGTTTAGAGGACTCGTGGGGGACTGTATTAGTTGCTGAATTAGTTGAATTAGTTGGTCTTTGCTAGCCATAGTTATTAATGGTATAATATAGACGGACGTAGCGTGCTATCCAGTAGGTGTCCCTCTTTTCGGGAGCCTTTGCGAGCTCACTGGTGGCCTAGCCACGTGTTTTTGGCTGAGGGTGAATCAGGCGGAGTTAATTAAGGGTTGCTATGGTAACTGTTACTAGTACTAAGTTTTGTTTTGTGATTCGTAGCGTTATGTCTTAGGTGTTATACGTTTGTCGCGTTAATACTATTGTTTTAGACGTCGTTATTTTGTAGAATGTCTTTAACTAGTAGTATGTATTTTGGTCTTCATTTGATTTTGTCGATTCTGTCGGGTTCATAAGTTCCCTGGTGTCTTATTAAAGGGTGTGCTTTTGCGTAGTAATTATTACTGTAGTTAGCTTTGCCATGTAGTCTAGTGAGTAAGGTGTTTTCGTTTGAGAGTAAAGGTCCTGTATTCGAGTATCACGTGGTACTTTCAGAGCTATTCTTAGCATCCAGTTTTGAATGCGATGAATTTTAGCTAATTTATATATTGAAATAAATGCTATTGCCGGTGCGCCGTCCGTGAAAACTGGTCTTATTAAAGCTTTGTAGAGTAATGTAACATTTTGGTTGAAAGTGTGGATTTTGGATGTATCATTTGGTAAGGTAGTTTAATGCTATTGCGAGTTTTTGTAATTATGTTGTCTATATGTGTGTTGAGATATAATATTTAGTCTAGTGTAAAGCCTAAGTATTTAATTTCGTGTGTCCAATCTACTTTAGTATTAAATAGTTGTATATGTTGTTGGGGTTGAACGTATCTGTGAGCGAATAGAATAGCTTTTTATTTAGTTAAATTAATTTGAATTTTATTTTGAATGAGCCATGTTTGGATTTGGGTAACGTGTTCTTGTGGGTGTCTAGTAGTTGTTTGCAAGTTGCATGATTTTGCCATAATGGCTGTATCGTCGGCGAAGACATCGGTTGACGTATGGTCTGATAATTGGTGATCATTAATATGGCTGTGTTATATAAGTGTGGTGAATGTTAAATTGAATTAATTTGTCTATGATTGTAGGATGATGTAGGCTACTCTGTCGAAGGCTTGTTGTTAGTCTAGAAAAATTGCAACAGTGTGCTGATTGTGTTGATAACCGTGTGTTATGAATTCAGTGATCCTGAGTAGTCGCTGAGTGGCAGAGTGTTGATTTCTTAAGCCAAATTGTTGGTTTATTAGTGAAGCGATAATTCTATCTTTTATACGAAAGAAGTATTTTTTCAAATAAGTTTGACAAATGGCTTAGAAGGCTGATTGGTCTGTAGCTTTTGGGTTTCTTGCGATTTTTCCCGTGCTTGGCAAAGCAAATTATTTTTGTGATTATCCAATCAGCCGGGTGGTGTCTAAACGTCATTATATTATTATAAATGTAAAGGAGTAAAATAATGGTTTTATTATTTAATTTCTTAATTATAGCATTCTCTACCCCGTCCTTGCCGGGGGCTTTATTGGTGTTGAGAATTTTAGCCTTTTTTCATTTATGAAAAAAATAGGCTTATGAGATCACCTTTTGTCCGTGTGTCTGTCTGTGTGTGCGTGTGTGATGGTGTGGTCTCCCCCTAATAACATCTAAACGGCAGGAGCGATTTCAATGCAACTCGGTAAGTTCATAGCCCCTTCCGGATTTAATGATCCAAACGCAATGAAACTTGGTACAGGAAATGTTTATACACATTGTAATTAATTCAATTGTTTACATAACCTCAAGATGGTGGCTGTGCGAATTTTTAAATTAAGTTTTTTATTTCTTGTGTCGTAATCAAGCGATCGAAGTGGAAGTTTGAATAATGAACCTACGCAACAATTTTCCTTTAATGGTACATGACTCTATGGCCTATACATATAACAATCCAACATGTTGACCATCAGAAATATTTAGACTGTTCTCAATATCTACGAATCTATTACAGCAATCAAACTGTTTTCTTCAATGTTCATAGAGGCTATGAACATAAGTTCACCTATAGGTCTCTCAATAACCTGGTGATCACAAGTCCAACATGGCGGCAAAGCGAATTATAAATATTTACATGGTCGTTTGTCGCAATTTAACCATCCGAGTGCAGTGACACTTGGTACAGTAAATCCTTATACAATGTTAATCCACTGGCATCTATTTTTTTCAATTGTTTCCACAACCACAAGATGGCAGCTGTGCGAAATTTTAAAATCTCGTTTTGTTTCTTGTGTATGCGATTGAAATTTGAATACTACACGTATTCAATAATCTTCATGTAACAGTACATAACTTTAAGACCTACATATATAAAAATCCAACATGGCGACCATCCGCAATATTTAGTCGGTTCTCAATATCTACGAATCTATTACAGCAATCAAACTGAAATTTTGTATGTTGATAGTGGCAATTAACATAAGTAGGATATATGAAAACAGGCAGTATAGTTCTTCACGGAACTACTTGTTAATAGTGGCTTGTAGCTCATGTATCGTAATAGGCGGAATATCTGAGGTTGCAGGTTGTTCAAGGAAATACTGTACTTCGTCTAGTATTCTTTGGTCATGCATAGGGTCGTATAAATGGTCGTTAGGTTTAAATTGGTCTTCTAGAGACTCTGCCATTAGTTCGGCTATTCCTTTGTTGTCTGTAATTAATTATTGTTGTTGTCTTCCAGAGGAGGAACTGCTTTGTTACTTCTTGTATATACTTTAGTAAGTTTCCAAATGGCATTTGTATTGTCGTTGTGTTTTATGTTTTTTAATTTAGTCTCCCATGTGGCGTTTTTGTGAATTATGAGTTGTCGACGTACTTTTGCAAGTAGTCTGTTGTATAGTATTTTGCTTTGGTCTGTTTGGTTGCGTTGGTAAATCTTTCTGGCTTTGTTTTTTTCTTTAATTAATTGGCAGAGGTCTGCAGGAAGGGAAGTGTCTTTAGGTGCAGTTTTTGGTTTGTAACTGGCTTTAGCGGCTGTAAATAATAATGTATTATAGTACCTAATTTGTGTTTCGAGCTGGTGCGTATCATTAATTTTTGGGAGAGCTGTAGGTACCAGTACGTCCTGCTGAATCTTGAATTGCTCCCAGTCTATTCTTGTAGTATTTATTAGTTAACGTGAATTTAAGAAGTTAATATTTGCGCCGATTTTAATTATAACTGAAAAGTGGTCTGAGTCAAATTTGGTGTAAATTTCAGTTGAAGTATTGAACGGGATGTTTTTAGCTAATACTTTGTTTGTGTCAGGATGTAAAATACCATTCCTTTTATAATAAAAGGTGGGTGTGTCCGGTGCGTGAATGAAGTAGTCGTTGCTAGAAATGTGCTTAAAGAGTCGTTTGCCGTTGTCATTTTCAGTAATTGATCCCCAACTATGGTGTTTACTGTTTATATCACATGCTAAAATAACATGGTCATTGTTTAGCGGGATTCAATGTCTTGGTGTAAAATCAGTGCTTGTGGTTGGTTATAGGCTATAATTATTGTGTAAGTGCTATTATGAATATGGATTTGAATTCCGTTGGCTTCCATGTGCGTAGTGTCAGGTAGGTACATTTACTGATGAGAAATGTGTCGTTTAATTGAAATTAGTGTACCTCCTCCTCCTCCTCCGCTCAGTCTGTTCTTTCGGTAAGTAATGTAGCCTAGTAGTGAAAATCTGTGTTTGTCGCCTAACCAGGTCTCTTGGAGCAGCACGAAGTCGATGTCATGATCTCGTAGTAGTTGTATTAACTCTAGCTTTTCGCCGGATGGGATATGCTATTGCTGTTCCAAGATACCATTTTTAGAGTCTTGTTAGCCATTTTAGTCCTGTGTAAGAGTTACCATGAGGTGTGTGAGGAGGTGGTCTAGCCCTTGAATTGATTCAAGGAAGTTGCGGGTAATATTATTAATTAGGCCCTGTAAACTTTGAAGTACGAGTTTCAGTCCTACTGGGAAGTCATGAGGGACACGGATTTTGGAGAATTTTAACTTAATGACTCCTGGTGTGTAGTGAGGCGGAGTTGGCATTAGAGACCTGCGTGAAGGAGTGGTGCTCTCGGCAGGGGGAGAGTCGGGGGGACCTGGGCCATTGTTGTCCTTGGAGTTTGAAGGTTTCTTGTTGCTGCTGGCTGTAGGATTTAAGTCTCTGGAGGCCTTAGAGCGCTTAACTTTAGACTTTGAAGGGGTTGATTTTTTCTTCTGTTTTTCCCTAGGTTGTTCATTATCATCTGCAGTTTCAAACTCGGATGGTTCGGGTATTTCATTTTCAGAGACGTCGGAGCTGTTGTCGTCTTCGGCTAGGCCTTGAAATTGGTTTGAAGTTGAGGGTTGGGAGTTGGATTCGTCCAGCGAAGGGAAGGCTGATTTGTATCCAGAATGCCAAGCGTTTATTTCTGGTGGTGGAGTGGGTTTGAATGTAGATTTGGGGGGTGGGGGAGGGAAAGGCCCGTGCCCTCAGCCTCTTTCCATACCTTGTCCTCCTCCAGTCGGTCTTTTTGCTTTTTAAAGACTTCACAGCCGGAGAAGGAAGCATCGTGTTCGCCACCACACTTTGGTGGTTCATCTGGAATCTTTTCGCACTCCTGATGACTGTGGGAGCCAGCACATTTGAGACAGCGAGGGGGAAGATAACAGTTAGGTTTAGTATGTCCAAATGCCTAACAATTGTGGCATTGGGTCACTCTGACGCTCCGGGGTTTGAAATCAGTAATAGTGACCGTGTTATTGAGGAAGTGTGTGATTTTTGGAATTTCCTTGTTATTCTCTGTGGGCTCAAAAGCTATAATAAATAGCGAGAGAGTGGAGCGAGTGATTATCTCTTTATTACGGACTAATCGAGTCATCTGCTGGGCAAATTCAATTTTATGCTCAAAGGCTTCGAACTCCGCTTTTATTTCCTCAGAGGTGGTGTCGTGTTGGAGGGGTTTAATAATCATCTGCCTTATGACTTTCTTAGTTAGCGGGTGTGTTAAGAAAGGATTTAACAGATAGACGATGGTGGTCTTCGGCTGTAACAACATTAACCCTAGAACACTAACCCTCTTTCGCCGCTTATTATCACTAACGCTTCATAAATTTGACTACTGCAACTTATAATTGTTATATTTACTACGTTATAGATAATATTTGGCAAGATTTTTGATATTTCGAGTTCGTATGGATTCATAAACAGGTCATGAATCAAAATACGTAGATATTATATCATTTGATGTGATTATTTGTTAAATATAGCAAACTTGCTACAGTACATTAACACATTTTATAAGAACTTAATTTTATTTTACTAGATATTAAAATAAACCCCTAAAACTATAAATGTGGGTTCATTATACTACAAACAAGACTAAACTACCATGAAAATAAATGAAATAAGTATAAATTAAAGAAGGGTATTAAGACATGCTCTATTTTACTATCACTAACCGTTCGTCAATATGACGACACCCATCCAATTAATTATAAAAATGAGCATATATATCTATAATCGCACCCGCCAGGGTCAACAACTGATCGAGAAATTCAGCTACACAAATTGGCGGCTGGCACGCATGCGCGGAAGGCAATAAACTATACCGTACTGCTACCTACCGTCATAAAAAAAGGCTTCTCGGCACGCCGGAAGGCGGAGGTAGATTTCACCGGACAAACTTGGGGATAGGCGAAATTAGGCAGAATATACAGGTTTTTGTAGAAGGATCAGACCTCATTTATTGCGAGAAAGTATTTTATAATTGGAGATTAATTAACTTAGTTTTTCGTCATTTTATGCATATTTTAAACATTTTATTGTCTTATGGGGACGGTAACCTTCTTGTCATTTGGAGTCCATTTTTAGCCTATTTTCAATTTCGAAAAAATAGGCTTATGAGATCACCTTTTGTCCGCGTGTGTGTGTGTGTGTGTGTGTGTGAGGTGTGTGTGTGTCCCCCTCCCTAATAAATTCTAAATGGCTGGAGCGATTTCAATGAAACTCGGTAAGTTCATAGCACTACTCCGGGCGACCTCGACCGTGCCCTTCAAATTTTGTTACGTCTCACCAATCCAACATGGCGGCTGTGCGAAATATTCCACCAGCATTCAATATCTCCGAGACTATTCCCGATAACACCCTGAAATTTATTACGGTGATAAAGGGTACAAATAGAAGTTCACCTATGTGACTTTTGAAAAACCGGTAACTACAAAACCAACATGGTGGCCACGCGAATTTGCGACGTTTAAATAGACGTTTCTCGCGATTTAACCAACCAAACGCAATAAAACTTGGTACAGTATATGTTTATACACATTGTAATGAACCGACATCTAACTTCGTTCAATTGTTTACATAACCACAAGATGGTAGATGTGCGAAATATTTCACCGGCATTCTATATCTCTGAAACTATTAGCGGTATCACCCTGAAATTTTGTACGGAGATAAAGGGCACTACTGGAAGTTCATCTATAAGACTTTCAAAAACCGGTTAACTACAAAACGAACATGGCGGCCAAGCGAATTTGAAAATTTTAAATAGACCTTTCTCGCGATTTAATGTTCCTACCGCAATGGAATCTTGTACAGGAAATGTTTATACACATTGCAATGCACTGGTATCTAATTTAGTTCCATTGTTTACATAACCTCAAGATGGCGGCTGTGCGAATTTTAAAATTAAGTCTATATTTCTTGTGTCGTAATCATGTGATCGAAGTGAAAGTTTGAATAATGAACCTACGCAAAAATTTTCCTTTAATGGTACATGACTCTATGGCCTATACATTTAACAATCCAACATGGCGACCATCCGAAATATTTAGGCGGCTCTGGATATCTACGAATCTATTATAGCAATCAAACTGAATGTTTTTATGATCATAGGGGCAATGAACTCAAGTTCACCTATAGGACTATAAATAACCTGGTGATCACAAATCCAACATGGCGGTGACGCGAATGTTAAATATTCACATGGTCGTTTCTCGCAATTTAACCATCCGAGTACAGTGAAACTTGGTACAGTAAATCCTTATATGAATGTTAATCCACTGGCATCTAATTTATTTCAATTGTTTCCGTAACCACAAGAAGGCAGCTGTGCGAAATTTTAAAATCTCCTTGTTACTTCTTGTGTCCTAATCATGCGATTGAAGTTTGAATACTACACGTACACATTAATCTTCATGTCACAGTACATAACTCTAGGACCTACATATATAAAATCCAACATGGCGACTATACGAAATATTTAGTCGTTTCTCAATATCTACGAATCTATTACAGCAATCAAACTGAAATGTTGTATGTTGATAGTGGCAGTTAACATAAGTTGGATATATGAAAATAGGCTGTATAGTTCTTCACGGAACTACTTGTTATACTTGTGGTCACACTACCTTATGCAAGGTTTCGACACTGATGTGTAACTATGTAACGGTCTGTTACTTCTTCACGAAAAATTATATCTCCCGCAGACATTTTGGTTGGTTCCTCAGTTTAGGGGCTGCGACAACGCGGCCATGTCAGCCCGTGTACTTTGGGTGAGTGTAGAATCTGTCTGATAAACGGTGTGAATTGCGATGGCTGTATTGGTATGAAATTAAGGTAAGGACTGCAGACGGTCAATTTCAAGCAGTAGTTCCTAATGTTGCTACCAGGTACTTGCCACGGTGGGTGAGTGGATAGCGTGTCGGTCTACTAACCCCAAGATTGCAGGTTTGCTCCTGCCCGTGGTAAGTGATTTTTGAAAGTCGGCAAAAATACGATACGCATGTCATACGATGTTGGCATGTCAAAGAACCCATTTGAATTCAACAGGCCGTGTTCATAATGGAAAAATTAATCTCGGGAGTTTCCGCCAACACAAAGTTCCTCATTTCTCTACTAGAAAGCGCTAGTGTGTTCAAGGAGCTTAGATATCTAACCTCCTTGATTTTCATAGTGATTCAAGGAACAACGAAATTCGACATGCAAGCTACCCTTTGGGAGTCAAATTACAAAGCTTGCACCCGGCACCCGAGGCCATACGAAATATATACCAGAAACTACCGTCAACGACACCTAGCTGTGAACTTGCCTACTAGATGCCACCGCAACCAGCAACTCGCAACGAACGTTGGCACTTCCCCTCCAAAGGAAAGCATACTGAGGGATTTTTAGCGCTCTTAGAAAATCCGACGACTTTGGCCGGCTTTGAACCCCGCGACCTTGGGCATAGAAGTTCAGCATGCTACCAGTTACGTCACCGAAGCCGCTTCTCACTTAGTCAGAACTGAATCTGATCTCGTGCAAGTGCGTTGTCATGGCGACGTCTGATGGCTCATCCCTCATTAATTTAGTAGTGTTGCCATGGCAACCACTGATAGCTCTTGGCATTTTCTTATAATTCCGAAATTATTTTTCTCATCCCTTGGCGTAATGATGGGTCATATCAAAAATTCTTTCAGTCAAAAGTTTTAGGTAATTATTAGGGGAATATTGTCCCTTTCGTACGGTTTTGATATTGTGCCTATTAAGAGAGATATGATTAATGTTTCCCGAAGAACTCACTTTTTCCCACCCCTTTGGTCAATGGTTGGTGCTATAAAAAAACTCTTCAAACATAAATTTTTGGGCTTTATCCGACACATAGTATGAACTTTGAACGGATTCGATATTTCACATATTAAGAGAGTTATAGCAATATTTCTTTTTTTTTTTTCGAAAATAAAAGCCCCCCATTTTCACCCTTTTCGACCGATTTAGTCCAGTAACGAACTCGACCGAGATTTTATAGGTATACATATTCGGTAAAAAAATCAAAGTGATTGGTGTTAAATTACGGCAGTTATCCTGTTCACAAGGAACTGATAAACATATATATATATATACATAAATTATATATAATATTTTGAACTGACGGTGGTTTTGGGGTCTGGGGGATGTGAAACGCGAAGATATGTCGAAAATTTCCGGAATTCGAAACATGGTACCCATTGCAATAGTTAGCTTTCTAATGAAATCTACCTAAAATACGAAGGGTTAGTGTTCTAGGACTAACTTGACCCCAGATTTTGTCGTGCGAATGGAGAACTTCAGATTTGGAACGGTTTTTTGTACTAGGAGTCGGATTTCTCGCCATTCATTCTTTGTAAATCTAATTTCAATAGGAGGAGGGGACGAGGTGGCGGTTTTGGCCAACTGTGGCCATGGCTAGTGTGTGTGAAAAACTTAGATGTGAAGATGGAATTTATGATCAGGTGTGAATATAATTGATTGAGAAAAAAGACTGTAGTGTAGTTATTAGTTGTTTAAAACCAGATAGTAATCAGTCAGTCCTCGCTAAAGGTTAACGTTTGCTTTTATAGTGGTGCCTCCACGACAGTTAGCGACTTCTAATCAGCTACCAGTCCGGCTTTCCTACGGCAAATATTATTTATTATTAATAGCGTCGTTGCTCAAGCCTCGCCCAAGAAGAGAGCCTCCTTTGAAGCCCACGTAGTGCCTCGGAACAGGGTGGATCAGCCTGCCAATGGCTGATGGCCAGCTAGCTATAAGTATCGCTGCTCTGTAGCAAATTAAGAGTACCAGGTTCCCGCATTTCCAAAGTCATACTTTATATGTCTACAAGCCTGATTATCTCAGTTCATCTGTTTAGTCTGCTGCTGCTCGCCCCGAAGATAAGGTCCAGACCAATAGCCGCTTTGTCGTGTCATGGCAGAGCACGCCATACTGGTATTACAGGCCGGACGTTTGTTTTAGGCGAGTGAAAAATCTTAATGGAAGCCTGGAGGCGAGTTACTGCAGTACTGCTCGAGTCTAAGCTGCGTGAACCTGAGATGAATGTGCATCGCGGGCTATGAGAAATGGTGTTGACGAGTGACGAGGTTTCTTGGTCCGTGCATAGTACCGAACCAAATACATTGGTCGGTGACTCACTGACTTATTCCCAACGCCACACTGGTTTCATAAAAGACCCTATGTTAGCAGTATTGGAATAGACGAGAATGTAAGGTAACACGGCGGGCTGTCGACAGGCTTCTCAATTCACGCCTGCTCCTACTCTGCCTCTGCCCTTCATCCCGCAAGTTCACAGAGCTTGGAACCGAGAGTACCTGTGTTGTTATCAGCTGCCCCAAGCGGTCCGATGATTGACAAAGCCGTCTCACACTCCTACTGAAGTACAGTCATTGGCAAATATAATGACGTTCTGTTCGTAAATACGTAACGCGTACTTCCGCGTCACACAATACTTCGACATTGACTGTACTGTCTGCAAGTCGGTGTCGCCACGTGCTCAAGTCTGGAATTCCATTACATCAGATCGGTGGTGACAAATGTGAAGCGATAGGGTGAGAGAGTGACTGTGTACAGGCTCACCCGCGGGCTTCAAGGTCAAGGGCAATCGTCTAAAACAAACGTCCGGCCTGTAGCCCGCGTAGAATAGCCTTAGTGGTCACTGCAGCGTGGTCAGATATATGCACCCGTATGGAGTGGTCTCCCCTTACGAGAAACGCCCTGGGGCCTACAGCGTCCACTGAAGGCTCTCGCAGTCCAATCAGTCCAAACGAAGAGCATCCCCAATAGCCTACAACAATGCCAAACTGCCACCTTATTTAAAACTAGCCCGCCAAAACAATGTTGTCCTCTGCGTTCAACAGTGCTCGTCAAGCAAGAGTTGCCGATTACATGACAGTTCCCCACACTGACACTTCCACACACTGCCCAAAATACTGACACTTCCCACAGCCCTTGGACGCGACTACCTGTTTCATGACTCAGAAATATTCCCGACTGACAGTTCCACACACATCCCCCCTCCCCTAAGGCTATAGGCTTCAGTGATCATCGTTACAGCCGCACCTGTGACAATGCACCTTAACATAATACTCATTTGGAGTGAAGAAAAGCGCTCGGTCTATGTACTTCATTACTAACACGGTCTCGAAAATATAATTGTGAAGTAGTGTAATTTCCATCTAAATAAAATAAATGCAGAGACTGATTTCCATCGCACTTTATCCAGGCTGGGGACTGGCAAAATAATAACAAAACCGATCAGTTTGGTGTTGTTATCATTTTGGCATGTTTAAAATCAGCTTTCTAGGCTTCGTCAGTTGTTTTGTATTTTTTTTTGTCATATCTGTTCAACAATAATATTAACCTACTCCATTTTCTGTGAATAGGCAACTGCCTTCAGAAAACTTTTCATATTTTTGTCATTTTCGAACTTTTTCTGAATGTTCTCAATCCGTCCGTCCAGTTTGACATATTTTCGTCTTCTTTTTTTTTCTTCCATGTTGAGCTCGGCCTTTAAAAATGCGCAGTTTGTCTTCTCAGCTTCCGTCTTCAACACTTTGACAACCTCTTTTAATTTTGGGTGAGGTCTCCCGACAAGATTGTTGAGTCGGTTGTTCCAGCCCTCAACAGCATTCGTTGTCCTGTGTCGTGCTTGGTGGCAGTTCCACATCTCGATTGGAATGTCTTGGTTATCTAGCCAGTTGTCAACGATGTAGTCAAAAATCTGGCTAAGTTTGGGACTTTTTGGAGCTTGAGAGTGTATTTCCACCCATCCATCGAGCACATCTTCAGGCTTTAAAAACGCAAGTGCTGCGCACATACGGACATGAAGGCGGATTTCGTTATTCTCTCGGTACTCCACCGACAATGTACTGTACTTGTACTTGTACTCATAATAGCTGAAGAGTATTAAACATTTTTGCCTCAAACCTTATACAGTAGTTCAGTAGTTAAAGAATATAATATGAGACTCCAGAGATATTAAAAGTGCTAAACAACAGTAGGCCAAATTTCAACTTGATCTTTCCCATAGTAGCCTTGGGGGAGAGGGGAGATGTGTGTGGAAATGTCAGTCGGGAATATTTCTGAGTCATTAAACAGGTAGCCACGTCCAAGCACTGTGTGGAAGTGTCAGTATTTAGGACAGTGTGTGGAAGTGTCAGTGTGGGGAACTGTCCGGACACCGAGTTGCCCGCTAAGCCTGGAACGCCTGTGGTGGCGGCCTTGCCTGCGAGGGCAGCACGGAGAAGCCGCGACTGCTACTCCTCCTATTGGCTTTATTGAGTTGCCCAGATGCAAAAGCCGCTAAGTGAACTTTTTGTCGATTTTGAGTTGAGCACACCATTACGTTCGTCTTTTAACAGGCTACACGATGGAATAAGTTTCAGGGTGCATAAACCGCTCAAAGTCGTTGGAAATGGCCAACAAAAATCGCGTTCATTTGCATAAAACGCTAAATGCATGTTGGCTACGATTGCAAAGCCAGTTTAATGTTCTACGTGTCCAAAGACCGCTAAGTTCCATAAGTATGGCGTCTGCCTTGCCACATAGCCTACGGCTGCAAAACACGCTAACTGGTACAAGAACTGCCGATATTCCTCCCAGATAACTCTTTCACCACAAATTACGATCGGGAAGAATAGTTTTGTGTTTCGAATTTGGATATCTGCACTATCGAGGAAGCGTACGCAACAATGACATGCTGCCTTGTGGAAATACACCGTTTAAAAGCACAATTGATCGGAAAGTTGTTTCTTGTTTGTGGGCATTTCAAGCCAAAAAGATGAGTGATCTTGTTGATTTAAGTGAAGCAGTTATTGCATTTGTGGACGTAATTCTATTGTGAATGTTCCAAATACGGAGGGAAGAACAGAAACGGCAGAAGTAGTGGGAGAAATAGTGCAAGTTGAAGTAGTTGAACCCGTTGGTATTGGAGTTGAAAACAACTTCTTACATCTGGTTAGAATATCAACATGCCATAGGATAAAACCAAGGATCATCCAAAAAAAGCCAGCATAAATCTTAAGGTGCAAAATACTTCGGTTATTCTCTGATGGCTGTGGGGGACAGAACAAAAAGGAGACGATATTCAGCATGCTATCTCACTGGTTACGGCTAAAAGCTCCCGCAATTCTAGAGGAAATAGTGGGACACTCATTTATCCCACCTGACAGAGTTTTTGGAAATATTGAAAGGCAACTTTGCAAAGTAAGTGTCTTTAAAAATCCCTCCGGATACATCAAGCACATTGAGAAATTTGGGTCGGTTGTTCGCCTGGAAAAAGATGGATGATCTGTTAGAGATTGGAAAGTTTATGCGGATGGCATGGTAAGAAATCGAGGTAGTAGGCATTTCCAATCCCAAAATGTGTAGAAAACAGTGTTCACAATTGGCAAAACAAAAGAAAACCTGTCTGGTCCAAGGAGAGCCGTCTACAATTTTGAGGTTGATGAGGGGGAAGAACATCGTGAAAAGAGGAACGAATTTTAACAAACATCCTGGTCCCTAACCAATTCAAGTAGATGTTGCACTCAAAGAAACTAAGCTAGAAGACGTTCGACGGCTTTTCGAGCTGCACTTCGGTGATAACTAGCTAGCGAACGGCAACCTTATATTTTTCAGTGAGGTCTTCCAGGAGCAAGAAGCCATTCGCAACATTATCGTCCGAACTCAAAAGGAAGAAGACGAAGAACCAGCGGATGGACGGTGGACGGTGTGGACGATGACCGGACCTAACCCAAGAACCAGCGGATGGACGGTGGACGGTGTGGACGATGGCCTGACCTAACCCAAGAACCAGCGGATGGACGGTGGAAGGTGTGGACGATGACCGGACCTAACCCAAGAACCAGCGGATGGACGGTGGACGGTGTGGACGATGACCGGACCTAACCCAAGAACCAGCGGATGGACGGTGGACGGTGTGGACGATGGCCTGACCTAACCCAAGAACCAGCGGATGGACGGTGGACGGTGTGGACGATGACCTGACCTAACCCAAGAACCAGCGGATGGACGGTGGACGGTGTGGACGATGACCGGACCTAACCCAAGAACCAGCGGATGGACGGTGGACGGTGTGGACGATGGCCTGACCTAACCCAAGAACCAGCGGATGGACGGTGGACGGTGTGGACGATGACCTGACCTAACCCAAGAACCAGCGGATGGACGGTGGACGGTGTGGGCGATGACCGGACCTAACCCAAGAACCAGCGGATGGACGGTGGACGGTGTGGAAGATGACCTGACCTAACCCAAGAACCAGCGGATGGACGGTGGACGGTGTGGACGATGACCGGACCTAACCCAAGAACCAGCGGATGGACGGTGGACGGTGTGGACGATGGCCTGACCTAATCCAAGTACCATTTTGCATTGTTTTGTGCATTTTCTTATTTGTAAAATTTTTGTTGTTGTTTGAGTCTTCAGTCTTTTGACTGGTTTGATGCAGCTCTCCATGCCTCCCTGTCCTGAGCTAATCGTTTCATCTCTACATAACTACCACACCCTACATCTGAGGCAATCTGTTTAACATATTCTAACCTTGGTCTACCCCTACTGTTCTTGTCCTCGACCCTTCCTTCCATAACTAAGCTTGCTATTCCTGGGTGTCTTAGTATGTGTCCTACCAACCTATCTCTTCTCTTCATTAGCAGTCGCCAGAAACACCTCTCCTCTCCCACTCGTCTTAATACCTCTAGTTTGTAACCCTATCTACCCATCTGATCTTCATCATTCTCCTGTGACACCACATTTCAAATGCCTCTATTCTCCTCTTTTCTGCTGCACCAATAGTCCAAGTTTCACTTCCATAGAGCGCCACGCTCCAGACAAAGGCTTTCAAAAATGACTTCCTAATGCCTAAATCTATATTCGATGTCAGCAGATTCCTTTTTTGTAGAAAAGCTTTCTTTGCCTGAGCCAACCTACTTTTTATATCCTCTTTGCTTCGTCCATCACTGGTTATTCTACTTCCTAAGTAACAGAAGTCTTCTACTTCCTTCAGCTTTTCACCTGCCAATTTGATCTCCATAGAGGTTTCTGATTTATTTCGGCTGCATTCCAGTATTTTTGTTTTACATTTATTAATTTTCATCATGAATTCTTTCTGTAAGACGGAGTCCATACCATTCAAAAACTCATTCAAATCCTCAGGCTTGTCGGCCAAGATGACTATGTCATCAGCAAATCTCAGAGTTGAAATTATTTCTCCTTGAATCTTCACTCCCACTTTAAATTTTTCTCTAATTTCCTTCATTGCTTGTTCAATGTAAAGATTGAAAAGTAGTATATGGGTGATAAGTTGCAGCCTTGCCTTACACCTTTCTGAATACCAGCTTCTCTCTCATGTCCTTCAACTCGAATGACTGCTGTCTGGTTTCTGTATAGATTGTATATCACCCTCCTATCCCTGTACTTTATTCCAATCGATTTCAAAATGTCAAATAATTTAGTCCAATCAACGTTATCAAAAGCCTTTTCTAAGTCTACAAAAGCCATGAACGTTCTCTTATCTTTCCTTATTCTACCTTCCAAAATCAGCCTAAGACTTAGTACAGCTTCCCTTGTTCCTACATTTCTCCTGAAACCAAACTGGTCTTCACCCAACTCCGTTTCTATCTGGCTTTCAATCCTCTTGTAAATTATCCTAGACAGGATCTTTGAAGCATGAGTAATCAAGCTGATTGTACGGTAATCTTCACATCTGTCAGCTCCCACTTTCTTTGGTATAGGGATGATTACATTCTTCTTGAAATCAGGGGGTACCTCACCTGTCTCATAAATCCTACACACCAAGTGAAATAACCTGATCAGACCTTCATCTCCTATGCAGCGTAGCAACTCAATCGGTATATCATCTATGCCTGGTGCTTTGTTCCGGCTTACGTCTTCCAAAGCTCTATCAAATTCTGATCTCAATATTAAATCTCCCTTCGCATCCTCATCAATTTCCTCCTCCCTTTCCATTACATGATTCTCAATCTCCTTTCCCTTATACAAACTCTCTATGTAAGCTTTCTATCTCTCAACCTTTTCTTCCCTATCTGTTAGAGGCTTTCCATTTGTGTCCTTAATATTACAGCACTTAGTCTTCTTTTCCCCAAAAGTATTCTTAATCCTTCGATAAGCTGTGTCTACTTTACCTAATTTCAGACAATTTTCTATACCTGCACATTTCTCTTTCAACCATTCTTCTTTCGCTTCCTTGCACTTCTTGTTAACCTCATTTCTCAGACGTCTGTATTCTGCTTTCCCCTTCTCATCTCTTACATTCTTGTGTTTCCGCCTTTCATCCATCAATTCTAGTATATCCTGAGTGATCCACGGTATAAATGACATTTAAGATGTATTTTTAAAAAATAATTTTCTTTTTATCGCACCCGACGGGTTCTATTTTTTCAAAATATATTTTTATATATCCTAATAAACCGCATTGAAACTAAAATAGTTCTTTATTAAAAATCTCATACAAATGCCTTTCGTAAAACAACAAAATAGAGGGTTTTGCAACCGAAGTTTCATTAACGACTCTCGTCGTCACGGGTGCAAAAGTCGCTAACTGCACAACACGTGTCCAAGAACCTGTAAGTCAATATTTTAATGTATGTTTAGGGACAGAAGATCCAACCGTGTATTTCACAGATTTTAAGTGAATAATAAATGTTTTTATGTTGATTTTCAGGCAAAAAAAATATGGTATATAGCAGTTTTTCAGCATTTACTAGGTTTCATTTATAATGAACTTAGCGGCCTTTGCAAACGGACTACTCATATAATACTTAAAGACTAGTCACCTTAATAAATCTATGGCTACCTTACCGGTAGCAGATACCCAGCTAATTAGCTGCCTAAGTCACAGTATAGATATCATTACTTAGGAAAAATCGGAAGAAAGGATTTTCAAAAAAGCAATTGATAATCGGCAGCACCAATACAGCTGTAACCCGCTTGGTATCATCACTTATGGATAAACAGCTGGGTGATGAATGTATTATTTTATGTCACTTATTTAACTAGATTTCAACACACTAGCTCTCTTTATTATCAGATGTTTTAAGAAAATAGAAAGTGTTAATATTACTCAATTGTAATCGTAAGAAGTGTGTAATTTAACGTTTAACACCACATTCCTCCAGTCCTGTGGTGTCGCATTGTGATTGCATCGTAACGATGAAAGGTTATGATATGTTTTAAATAACAAATTAACACACTATATGTTGAAAAGTGTGGGGGAAATGTGGTTTTTGTTTCTTAAACTTTTGTGGTTAGAGCTAATGCAATTCAAGTTTTCTACAGTAACATTAAATAAGTGTTCATTTTTAACGTTCTCAACTTCCTAACGTAGATACCCGAGCATTTATTTAGTCAATAAAAAGTCGTGTTGATGTGAGGGGACAGCCTTATGCCTTATTCATGATATGCCTACTTCTTACTCCCCATTTCTTAGCCTAGTCACACTTTCGTTCATTATATTGTGTTCCAAGAAGACTTCAATACTGTATGTGTTACGGTAGCGGTATCTCTTATCTTTACCTGTATTAGTTCCACGTCTTCGTGTGACTATTATAGCAGCAACAAGTAGCCTTCTGATTCAACAAATAGGCTATACATTTACTGATTGTTTTGTTTACAGATATCCTAAAAATAAGTCAAGTACAATAAAGCTGAAATACAAGCTCAGGGCTTAAGTAAACTGGCCAACCACCCTTCCTACATTCCCGCTTGCTGGGTCCAAGGTTGCAGGTTCGTATCCTGGCGCAGTCAGCTGGCATTTGAGGGTGTGCAAATGCGAGGGAGCCGTGTCAGTAGATTTACTGGCACGTTAAAGATCCCCTTCGGGGCAAAATTCCGGCACTCCGGCGTCTCTAAAAGCCAGAGTAGTTAAAAGGGACGTAAAACCAATAACATTATTATTATTATTATTATCTTTAATCCTAAATAATCTCCTCCATTGGGAGAGCCTAAAGGCATCATATATTTTTGAACTGGGTTTCGATTCTTGGTTAATGCATGTTAAAATTTCAGAGTCGCATCCGGTGGTTCAAATTCCAAGTATAAAAAAGAAAGGTTCTGTGGCTTATGATCACGAGAGCCACGTAAAGCTATAAGTTTGCTTTGCCTTCAGTCTCTAGTGAACCCAACGGTGTTAGGCTGACTGGTGTCGAACCTGGATCTCTGTGGTAAATGAGTACAGACTAGAGATACCAGCAAGAAACGAACACAAGATCCTTTGAGGGAGTTTAAGCTATAAAAGCCCCTATAGAAAGTACACATTAAATCACTGTTGTGATATGAACAAATTCTGACATTATTTGTTAATACAGGGTGCTTCAAAAAATGTATACACACTTTAAAAGATCGTATCTTTCCCGCTCTACAAGGCTAATGTTATATTTCTTCGCCAGGTGGCAGCATAATCGTCCCTCTATGTTATATTGTCAGTTGGAATTTGTAATATCAACATGGCGGACGTACGTTTGAGTTTTGAAGAACGTAAGCAGGTTATTAAGTGGTACTGGAAGTTTGAGAATGTAAATGAAGTTCAAAGACAGTGGAGAAGGGAGTATGATACAGAACCACCTTCAAGATTAACAATTACACGCATAAGAGACAAATTCTAAGTTCATGGAACAGTGTGTGATGTGCATAAAGGTCATTCAGGTCGACCTCGAACAGCTACAAGTGATGAGTCATCAACGGCAGTCTTGGAACTGTTTCAACGCTCTCCTAACAAATCTTCAAGGCAAGGGGCACGTGAAAGTGATGTAAGTGCTAGCAGCGTGCTACGCATTCTGAAGAGAGGCAAGTATCGTGTTTACATTCCAAGGCTGGTGCAACAGCTAAGTGACGACGATCCAGATCGAAGGTTGCAATTTTGTGAATGGGTTCAGGAGATGGTGACACGTGAACCGGGATTTATGGGTAGCATCATTTGGTCGGATGAAGCCCAATTCAAACTTAATGGAACTGTCAATAGGCACAATTGTGTTTACTGGGGTGAAGAAAATCCTCACATTACAATTGAAAAAGCTGTAAATTTGCCTGGTGTAAATGTGTGGTGCGGTTTGTCTTCAAGGGGCCTCATTGGACCTTTTCGATTTGAAGGCACAGTAACTGGTATAACTTACCTAACAATGCTTGCTGATTCCATATTTCCTGCCATTCGTGCATTATACGGTAATGATAATTTTTATTTTCAACAAGATGGTGCCCCGCCGCACTATCACAGGGACGTACGAGCTTACCTGGATCAAAATTTGCCGGGCCAGTGGATAGGACGCAGGGTGCCAATCGAGTTTCCAGCACGCTCTCCAGACCTTACACCACTGGATTTCTTCTTATGGGGCACAGTAAAAGATGAGGTGTACAAACGTAAACCACGTAACCTAGACATTCTTTGGAATGAGATTCAAGCCGTGTGTAGAGAAATCTCATTGGACGTTTTGATACGATGTACAGAATCAGTGGTGACTCGTACTCAGAATTGTATTGATGCTGCAGGTCGCCAATTTGAATAGTATTAACATTTGTTATTTATGTTTCATTTACATTGGACTTTCAGCTTTCTAATTTCCTGAAATTTAACTTTGTAGAACGGTAAATAAATTTTCTATGGAAGTTCAAAGTGTGTATACATTTTTTGAAGCACCCTGTATAATGTAGAAAATATTAGCAAAATACGGCAGTATTGGGCTGTAAGATGCATACAATTCTGGACTTAGTGCAGAGAGTTAGAACTCTTGACAGATTGTAAATTGGCCTGGAATAAGGCGTGGTTTCGTGGAGCCATGCCAGTCACTATGACCTATTTATGCTGTCTGAGACAAGGCAGGACGGTAATATATGGGCAAGTGATTCCCCGCTACATAAGGAAAGGTCCAGGGGGGTGAGAAGATGCCAGAATAATTTAATGATTACTCGTGAATGGAGTAACTCAGAGACATGAGGATTGCACCTATGTGAATGAATGGCCAGGAGGCTAATTATCAAGCCATCGAACATTGAAATTGAGGCAGATTTAATGTAACGCGCATTGACACCGTAGAAATGAGGCCAGCGCCAGAATCTGACCATGTCTTCGGGGAAAACCCAGTGACGCGGCGTGAGGACGCGCTGGCAAAGGCAATTAATATTAATTAATTGGCCGATCGATCCTCGAGCACACAGACGGATATGTGATCAGCGAGGCATAATGGACCAGGAAAACATTATTTCAAGACCAGAAGTGTACGGAGAGAGGAGATGAAGCTCCAAGGAAATTTTAGACCTACTTTTTGTCTCCAAACAGATATAAGGTCAGTGGAGCGAACAGTCGGGGTCAGTTGAACCATAGCCTAGTGCAGAGCGCACGCCGCCTGAATCCAGAGAGGGGCGCGCGGACTTTAGTATGTTGAGTGCTCATCAACATATTAACCATGCAGTAAGGCACTAAATAAGAACAATTAATAAGGACAGTGGTGCCATACTTTTATAGTCGGCAGTACAAGTGATTACTATTGAGTACGCAGAAAATGTACCGTGTGATGTACAAGTTAGGACAATGTCAGATTAGGCAAATCGTACCTCATGACGAGGAGGTATTATGAGGTATCATAATAATGTACGTGGAACTGTCCAATGTTTTGTTATAAGCAGATCATTAAGGGGGACTGTAAGTTCGGCCGAAGGACAATTGAAAGTGGTAATTGTACAAGTACAATGTACAATGGACGAGCGCAATATATAAGCTATTGGTTAGACATATAATAGGATGTCGAACGGCTTAGGTACAAACTTTGTTATGCGAGTGATGAAATTTCGCAGGGATACCACTGTAATTAATGCTCAGGATGATGTGGAAGCATATTTATGCGATATCGGGAAATTTATCTAAGGATAGAAATTGAGAGACAGATTGGGGACCGCTAGGAATCATTAGGCAGAGAATCGAGACTTTCGAACGAGATGCGGGATAGTCGTGAAGGAAGATCTTCAACGCCTGCATTTCTGAAATTCTGCAAGGAAGGGTCAACCATTAAGAAATGTACATAGTGATCGTGTGATTTTAGTGATGATCATTTAAATATATGTAAAATTAACAGTGTAATAATTGATATAACGTGTTTTGTGAAAAAGGAAGCGACAGCTTCGACATGGAGAAGCAAAGTACAGTGTGTGTTATAATGCAAAAATTATGTAAAATTTGTGTGAAAAGTGTGATAATGCCTTGCTAATTTGCAAATGATGGCGGGCATTACTGGAGAAAATGTTTGGTCGGAACCACCAGATTAACCAATGTGAGTACCCAAAACCATGATTTTGTAGTGAATGTAGTCCACTGTATGTTGAGTGATTTCAAAAATTATAGAATATGCCAATAAGAGTCAATCTTCGGAGGTAGAACCTCGAGATATTAATGTTGTGTTGATTTTAGTCAAGTTGAGATGTCTTTGTACATCAATGAGTGGATAAATCGTTACCACTAATGTAAAAGTGGCAATTGAGTTAAATAGTAAGTTAGCGTAACGAACACGGATGTTCGGTTATTGATTATATAAATACGGTTACGTTGGGTCGGTATAGGGAAAAATTTATGTCAGTAATAATAATAATAATGAGAATAAATGAATACACATCAGGGAGAATGTTTGTAAGCAAATTATATATGCTAATTGGAATACTTGTGTATCCAAGCAGTAGTAGTATACGTGATGGGCTAAGCAAAGGAACTTAATATCCGAGTATATTATGATAATGGAAATATATTTGCAAGAATATAGGAACTGGAAGGGTTTAATAGTGAATTGATCGCAGCTTGATGAATAAGCTTATAAGAGTAATTGATAGAGATTATCTTATTAATTAAAGGACGGGATCATATCACAATGGTCATGGGAGCCAGGTAGTCTAATCGACGTGTGAAATCTCGTATAGCCAAGGGCATACAGAGATATTATTATTTGCCAGAGCGTATTTAGTGAAGGAAACCCTAGCTCTGAGTATTGCTATGAAATGTTCCGGGTTCGAATCCAGTGGTGCATGGGAGGATAACAATGGACACCTCAGCATGACACCTGATATCGACCGAGAACTAGCTATTGAATAAATTCAGCTCCTGGGAGTGGATTTGGACGGCAGGAAGTTGTACCTGACCGTGTTCTTTAACAAAAAGATGCCGGTTATCCCAATTCGACATGTGTTTGATGAATCTCGTTCCTTCATATGAATGTAAATGGACCTGTTGAGGCCAGCTATTAATATCCTAAGGATAGGAATACATCCTTAAACAATTCCTTATCCTGTCTTGCATACAGTTCAGTTAGATCATCTGTGTTCTGCAGGTCAGTGAGACGGCACTATTGTATTTGAAGCCACGTGCTACTGCTTGGAAATAAAAGGAACAGAGCGAGGAAGGTAGCAAGTGTTGTGTTACAGCCCGTCGTAGACCCATTGTATACAGGAAGGGCCAGGGGGAAGAGATTTTAAACTACCCTTGGAGGGTGACATTTAGAGTGGAAAGACTTTGAAATCCTGTTTGTAATAAAAGAATCATGGTTGTATTGTATAATGAATTTGTGTGGTTTGAAACACATTGATAATTAAGGATCATTCTGATAACTTAATACCTGGCAAACTTATGAGATGTTAAAAGTTGCATTTTTATACTGACATTGTCACCTATTTCCGAAGGTGGACACCAGATGCCATATGCTATGCCCACGCAAGGGTAGCATAAAATCCCACCCGACGCAGCGGTAACGGAATCATTGAAAGTGAACTCACGACGGCATACAGTGGAACTGCATAAAGGGGTAGAATTACAAGTAACAATGGAGTTGCAAGTAAATCTGATGTGCAACTCATAAACTGGTTAATGCATGGTAGATCATTTTGATGGGAAGAGAAATACAGAACATAGTTGTACGCATAATGTAAAGTAGGATGAGTTGAGAATAAACAACTAGAGTGTGAAATTAAAGTGGTCACAATAGGTGACGCAAGATTGGAAGTACAGTTGTATGTGTATTTACCAGTGCATCAGCGCACTTGAGAATGAATTTTATGTTAATCTCATGGTAAATGAATAAATAATCATTTGGATTTGCGAGGATAAAATGCGAATAATGGTGGATTGAAGGAATAAGTTTTGCATTGTTTTGTGTAGTATTGTTGGGATTGTGTTGTTGTTTGTATGAAGCCATGATTTAGAGCTCAATTAAAGTCTTTAGAATAGAGTTGTGCCTTATTATTGTAGAGTTGATACCTTTTAGTCTCAGATCAAAAATATGCAACTGCTCAGTGGGTGAACGGTACACGCCTGAGGACTGATGCTAGCTGGAGGCAGAAGCATGTTTTCCATGGAAATTATTCACATGGGTACACTAGTGAATGTAATAATGTAATATAACTGGTCAATAACATTATGTGCAATGGTGTCACCAATCAATCAAGTAAAACACCTACTCCTAAACTTGCTCTAACCATTAGCTTAACACCAATCAGACCTAAATTTAACCTTGTCACGACTAATAAGTTGCCATCTAACCGCACTGCACTTTTTACTTGTTAGTGGTATGTCAACTCCTTATTTTTCCCATTCTGCAGGATTGGAAATGATGTAGGCTAAGATGAGTTTTCCATGCGATGGTTGGTTTTTACACCTGGATGAGAGAAGTTTTAGGCTAATAATGCTGTGTGGCTTTTGGAGACACCTGGTGCAGGTCATTCCAGTTGGCACCTGTAGCGACATGCACATCATAGTAGAAATAATACGGGTCTTCAGGAGGCCTAATGGTATTCCATAGCTTCAGTTAGCAGGCCTACGTCAAGAGTTAACAAAGGGCTATCGTAGTGTAATCAGTTCACACACTGTGCAAAGTGCTGGTATTCAGTTTCAAGTCACAAGAGCAGTCTTATTTTAAACACTTAAGTTTCAAAGTATGTAAGGCTATAATCGCGAGTCATTTATATGACCATATGTTTTGACATACAGTGCTGCATATATTATAATAATTCCAATTAGGACCTCTTTGGTCCATGACCCGTGCACTTGTGTGTGCATGGTATTTGATAATCAGTGTTGTGGTGACTAGCAGCGTTTGTAAATAGAACAGTACTAAAAAAAAAAGTTTTTGCATATTGCGATTTAGTGTTTTGCTATGTGTTTGTAATGACATTATACACAATATGGGGTACATAATAAGACAATAAACACACGATATGCTGTGCAAAAGAAATAATAATAATGCGATTGGTTTTACGCCCTTTTAACTACTGTGGCTTTTAGAGACGCCGGGGTGCCAGAATTTTGCCCCGAAGGGGATCTTTAACGTGTCAGTAAATCTACTGACACGGCTCCCTCGCATTTGCGCACCCTCAAATGACAGCTGACTGCGCCAGGATACGAACCTGCAACCTAGGGCTCAGCAAGCGAGAACGTTACCGCTGAGCCACGCAGCCAGTCCAAGCTGTGCAAAAGAGACAAACACTAAAAGAATAACAACAGTGACAATCTTTTTCATGTTGGGACATATCGATACCATGTATGGCCACCACGAGCCCTAAGGCATGCTTGCCGACTACGGGGCATACCGTACTGAGAACGAACGAATTCAACCTGGTATGGTGCAGATTATCCCACTCCTGGACAGCAGCTTCGATCAGTTGCCGAATGTTTGTTTGTTAGAGGATTGGGACAGTTCGAAACTGCTCTCTTAATCTCTTTCCATGCATGTTCGATACAGTTCATGTCCGCAGAATATGTAGGCCACTCCATTCCCCGTATGCCTTGCATCTGAAGAAACTCTTGACCACCCTAGCTCGAAGGGCATTATCGTCCCATTGTGGCAGCGAATCCTGTAACGACAGGTTTGAAGATGCTGTCTCTGTATACCAGTTCAGTCATGTAAACATGGATAGGAATTCGAGGCGTACGTCGACCAAACATGGTCCCACCACAAAACACGACTGAATCTCCTTCCTGTTGGGGGCGTTCCTGGATAAAGAGCTTCTGAAATCTCTCACCCACCCGTTGCCACACTCGATTGCTCCTGTTGTATGGGTTTCTTCTCACACCCAAGTACACAGGGCTGATGACCATGATGTACAACCTCCTATATGAAGCAACACGCATTAGTATGCCAGGCTGGCCACCTGGCAATGGCTTCATGAGACTGTGACGGCAGAGAATCCCAATCATCGTGCTCCGATAGAGGAACAGTTTGACTATGGTATGATAATGCACCGGATGTTACAGCCATTCAATAGACCAAGAGGCACTAAAGAGCAATTTGGCCACCATGTCAGACTGCAATCTGTTGTTTCATTTGAGGGGCCTGGACATCGTGGTCATTTAGCCCCGTGTACTTGGTCGAGTGTGGAATTTTGACTGATAATCTGTGTTATTATGATGCCTGTCTTAGCATGTGTATTTGCAATTCAGTTGAGGATTTGGAAGGGGGCGGCCTTGGCTTTAAGTTAGGAGCCATCTCAGCATTTGCCTGCAGTAGAAATGGGGAGACCTTGGAAGACCACTTCCAAGATGGCCGTGGTGGGAATCAAACCCTCCTCTTTCAGTTGTGCCTCATGAGGCTGAGTGCGACCTGATCCAGCCCTCAGACCAGAATTTCATTTCTTGTCAGAGCAGGGAATCAAACTCAGACCTCTGGGGTGACAGCCAAGGATGCTAGTCACTACGTCACAAGGTGTTCCTTGACTGCAATCTGGATCCTCTGCAAATATTCACAGAATTGGCCATTAACAGCACACATTGCATGGATAGTTATTGTTGTTTAAGGAGCGGAACAGCATGGTCATCTATTCCTCTTAACACAGAATAATACAAATTTAGTTGGGTTAGAATTTATAGGTGGATGCCTAATATTAATAAAACAAACAAACAAACAAAATATATATTCAGAAAAGAACAATTCTTTGAGCAAATGCACATACAGGTACAGTATTTTTCTCACCAAGATACGATGAACTATATTATTAGTTGGGCCATGATTGTTGTGCAAGATATGTTTACGTAATAGTAATAATGTGTGTCCTCCAGAGAGACTCGCGCTGGTATTTTTAAAGTTAACACCCTTATGCAATCTACACATCGTGATGAGGATAAAATGAAGACTGTTGAAACTACAGTCTCCGAGCTACCATTAAAACAAAACAAACAAACCCCATGGCGGTACATCCCATGAAGTGCCTTGCCCTACCAAGCGATCACCACCCAGCTATTTGGCCTGCAGATTATGGGGTGACGCGTGGTTAGCGCGTCGGGTCCCCTCGGTCGTTAATCTAGGTCTCTGTGACTGGGGCGCTGCCTCAATGGTCAGACAGCTATTCAATTGTCCTCGCGAGGCTGTATGCACCCCGTTTCAGCCCTCACGCGATTTTCTAAAATCCCTGACGGAGCCTAGAATCGAACCCGAGTCCTCCTGGTGTGAGGCAGGCGCACTACCCCAACACCACCCGAGCTACATTACTCCATTTAATTGGGCTTGTAAAATAGTTTGGAGATGGAATGCTTGGTGCAAGGAGCATGAACCAGGCTTTGCCTGGTGTGGTTTCAAAAATTCTGGGTGGGGGGAAAGGGGAATCAGGAACCATAGAAATTCACTTCTATTAGGACCAAGAGGTGGATTATAATCCATCACTCTTTTCACTTAAATCACCTCGTGGTGTAGCAACTAGCATGGTTGGTTCTTGCCACAGAGGTTCAGGTTCAATTCCCGGCTCTGCCAAGAAATTTAATTCTGGTCTGAGGGCTGCAACGGAGTACACTCAGCTTTGTGAGGCAATACTGAGAAGAGGAGGGTTCGATTCCCACCTCGGCCATACTGGAAGTGGTTTTTCATGTTTTCCCTACTCAACACATAAAGTGATAAAAATGTCCTGCATAACTCAACAAATTGCTAGCGTTTAATGTGTTGGCTGATTGAAAATCGATTATTTTCTTGTATACTAAAGAAAGAAGTGGACATCAAAGGACGAATATGGGAAAAAATAAACAAGGAAAAGAAACAATGTCCTCAACACCCGAGGAATGGGAATTGGGCAACTTGGGAAGAAGTAGAGCCATGTAAGGCATATAGGAAAGAGAAATAATAGAGTCTCCACTCCAAAACCTATAGAAAAGGGGAGGTGGAAGAAACACAACAAGCTTATAGATCCCCTGGGGTCGTAAAATCCCGAACCCTCTAGCCATGCTGCTAATTCGAATTGAAACTGCTGGCTGCGAGCGAAGCGAACAGGCCAGCGGCGTTAGGGGACCAGGTACCGTTGCGACTATGCGCTACTCTGCCTGGTGTTTTTTTTTTATTTCAGGGACGTAAATTTTAATTTGTTTTATAAATATGATACAGTTCTTTATATAATAATAAAGTGTTACCGCCGCAAACGATGTGTCGGCTGCTACGCGGCCGACAATCGCTTCGGCGGCGCATGCATAAATTGGTAAATGATTTAAGTTGTCGTTGTGAGATAAGTTGCTGATATAAGTAAAACAAGATTTATTATTTTGAGTTTTTGGGGAATAAATAGTTGTCATAGCAGTCGAGCTTTGTTAGCCTCTGATAGCCTGATGTTCTGGCTCTGATATGTAACGTGCGCCATGGCCGGCGTCGCAATAGCGTCAGCTTAGTAATAATAATAATAATAATGAATGAGTTAAAAATTTAAGTTTTAAACTTTAGGAAGGAAGACAGACCTCTAGTGGGTTGGCATTTGATAGTATGAAATAATGGATAGACCTGTAGTAGATTAGTTTGTTTAGAAATAAAAAATATAATAATAATAATAATAATAATAATAAGCCTCGCTGTTGGGGATAATGATGAATTTAATGATTTCTATGAGATGTATGAACTGTGTGTTGAACTGGGCTGTGATTGGTTGTATTTGAATATGTCGGCTGAGCGGGCGTCTGTGCTGGTCTGTAATTGGTGGGGGTTGTTGGTCTATTTTGAGTATTCCTGGTGGTAAATTTGTGGTTTTTGGTTCGAAAACTGTATTTTAGAGGCGTGGCTATGTTGTAGAGTAGGTTTGGTTTGAAAAAGTTAGTCGGACGTTGTAACCTAGGCTTGTAATTGGCTATCCGAGTTCTGCAGTCTCTGAGCTGTTTTTGCTAGTGTATATGTAAATTTGTGCTTCTAAATGGAGTTGAGAGTGAGTAATTTAGCATGTTCGGAGTTAATAATTTAATTTTGAGTCTCGAAATTGGTAGAGTAAGTTTTATGTGGACTGTATGTGGCCCGTCAGCCCGCAGCGCGCAATCCCACATGAGCAGGCTTTCGCCTAATCCCCAGGCAGGCCCGCCACGAGCCAGCGGGTCCTGTGTTCGACTGCAGTAACTGACAGATAGGTTTTATAGTTTGGATGAACTTTAAATGAGAATATTGTTGTTTAATGTGATTATTGTGCTGTGGAATGCTGTTGTAAGCTATGGTTTACTGCGTTAATAGTAATTTTGGGCTTGTGTGTGCTCTCCGGTCCACCAAGCGCCATCCCGGGTGACCGGATTCGGACCCGGTCCCCAGGCAGGCACCCAGCGGTGCCAGAGTCCTGTGTTCTGTCGTGGTTGAGTGTCTGTGGTAGTGTGATGGCTGAGAGCTGGGAGAGGAGCTGTAGTAGCTGTGTATAAGGGCTGAGTTTGTGTTTGTTGAAGGCGGAGGGACTTTGAGGGACATGAGGGATGGAATGTTAGCGTGTTCGCTTTGTCTATGTTTCAACTGCAGTCGCCTGATGGCTGTTTTAATGTATTTGCAACCGGAATAAGTGGCTGCGTGCACACCGCCACAATTGACACATCGAGATGTGTCTCTAGGGACCTTGCAAGCTGTGTGGTGATGATTATCTCCACACCGATTACAGCGGGTCACGTGGGGGCAACAAGTAGCATTATGTCCTAATCACTGGCAGTTAAAACATTGGATCGTGAGTGTGGCGTGTGGTTTGTAAGGAGGGAGACGAGTCGCCTGTGTTTTTGGATGGGGTTTTGATTTTACCGTATCGTGGAGAGGGAAATTGTCAGGTGTGGCATCGCTCTCAGATTGAGGAGCAACTGCCTGTGAGGGAGGTGTGTTTTCTGTTATTTGAGAGCCTTCGTGTTCTTGTATTGTAGGCTTTGAAGTTTGATTGTTGTCTGTATATTTGTTTACGATGATGTGTGTGCTTGGGCTGGTGAATTGAGTGCATTTGTGTTTGCGTTAAGTCTGATATGAGCGAGGTGAGTTTGTGTCCATGTTTCTGCTATGTTTGATTCTGTTTGCGAGTGTTCGTGAAAGAGTTCGGGTGTAGTTGTTTGTGAAGCCTTAGAGTATTTGAAAGTAGGCGGCAGTGGCGGGGGAACAGGAATTGGGGCTGATGTGTCCTCCTGTTTGGACTCGTGAGTGTCGTCTGTTTGTGACTGAGCTGTATTGAATGTGGTTTCGTGAAAGGGGATCTGAATGAATGAGGGAATGGCCGGGTGGCTCAGGAGTGCTCTCTTGATTGTGTTGAGGCGCATGTCTTTAATACTGGTTATGGCGATGTGTAATAATAATAATAATATTATTGGTTTTACGTCCCTTTTAACTACCCTGGCTTTTAGAGACGCCGGGGTGCCGGAATTTTGCCCCGAAGGGGATCTTTAACGTGCCAGTAAATGTACTGACACGGCTCCCTCTCATTTGCGCACCCTCAAATGCCAGCTGACTGCGCCAGGTTTCGAACCTGCAACCTAGGGCTCAGCAAGCGAGAACGTTACCCCTGAGCCACGTTGCCAGCCTATGGCGATGTGGTGATTGCGAAGTTCCTCAATCTGATAAGGGGAGGTCGCCAAGTGGTTTACAAGAAAAGCGTTCGAATTTGGAGGGTTTGCTCTTCATAAAAAATATTTTGGCCGTGTTCGAGCGTTTTTGCCAAATGGCCTTAGTGTGTTCAAAATTGAACGTTGAAAATCAATCCTCAAACTTTTGTAGTCCTATTCCCACACACGTTCCCGGCTCGTCTCCGTGGCGTAGTCGCTAGCGTGTTGGCGTGGAGAATTGAAAGTTACGAGTTCGAGTCAGAGCACATTTTCGTTTTTTACTGATACATCCCTTATTGTCTTTTGCGTTTTCTATAATGTACTTGCTGTGGTCTCTTCGGTTTTGGAGCTATGTACAATATCTTAACATCATTATTCGTCCGTGACGCTTGAACGTGTTGTAAGTTTTATTAGATAGAATTTAAATGCAGCGTAGCCGGCGACGCTACGTTCATTCGCACTGCGCCGAGTCTAATGCAGAAACGCAAGAGCCCTTCCCTCATTTCCACTCAGCTCCACCATCAAGCTAAACTTTCTGTATGTAAACAATAACGTAAATATATATATTTACCCTCCAGGTTGGTGGAACCCATGGACTCAGCGGGGGAACTCCTCACTACCGCCTCTACGGGCAGTGTCCTAGAGCTGGGAACATCGAATCGGAAGGGATACAACTGTTGAGGTGGGATTGGCACCTCGCCCAGGCGGTCTCACCTGCAAAGCGAACAGGGGCCTCATCAGGGAAGGTAAGGGATGGTTAGGATGGATAAACAAGGAAGAGGGAAGGAGGCAGCCGTGTCCTTGAAGAAGGTACTGTGCCCGTAATCCACGTGGTCTTACCTGTTGAAATCCGATGGAAAAGCATGATTAGGACACAAGATGTAAAAACGAGATTTTAAAATTTCGCACAGCTGCAATCTTGTGGTTATGAAAACAATTTAAATAAATTAGATGCCCGTGGATTATCATTTGTATAAGCATTTACCGTACCAAGTTTCACTGTACTCGGATGGTTAAATCGCGAGAAACGTCCATTTAAATATATATACTGAGACCGTCAGAAGAGCTGCCAGGGTTGCCACTAACCGCAATGGCTTCCCAGACAACTCACCTTCCGAACACATAAGCCGAAGAGGATCGGATGTACTTCTTATAGGTCAGAACGCACGAGACGCGTGTTCACAGGGGATCTGGGCAGACATGGTATTTGTCATAACAACGCAAGAAGTACACCACATAAACACTTCAAAACTACAAAAGGAAGAACATCCAGACTTAAGTAAACTCGTGATAAATTTATTAAAAAAAAACATAACAAACACCTATCCTAGTTCGGAGGGTTTGTCTCGGGCTAATCCCGCAAGCTAATAAAAAATAAAAAAGGGTAAGAATCCTACACTGAATGAAGTTGATAACCCTCTCGAAAGATCTATTCCAAAAGAAACAACTACAACAACTCTGGGGTAGTGGCACGAAAAGTAGACCCTACACTGATGAAATGGGTTACTATAGAAAGCTGAAACTAAATTAACAAAGCAACAAGCAAATGAAAGTTATGATGGTACCACTCCCGAATTTACATTTAAATTTACTGAATCTAGCTAAGTCCTGGCATTATTACAAGCATTCACGGCGAATGGCTACCGTAATAACAAACATTACAGAAAAATCTACATGATAACCAGCACACAACAATATGATTAACTCCTTAAAACTAAAGGTACATGCGGTTCACATAATATTTACACTTCAATAAATAAACAAAACACAGCATTCACATGATATCTTATTGAAGCCTGCCTGCTCGTTTGAATACTCTTTGTATCAAAGGTCATCTAATAATGTGTATTTATGGTGGCAACTGGGTGATGAAAATCACGACTTAGGTCGCATGAACCTCGCGCGCTACCAGGTGTGAACTACTGGTTAGTACGCTGCTCCGTCGTCTCAAAATAGTGTACTCTGTCTAATGGTCATTCCCCGATGGAAATGCAAACATGCACATGAAATCAATCAGTCGGCACAACATTGAGAAATCAAGTTTAGGTTCAATGTTATGAATTAATTAGCAATTGTTTATAATAATTATGCTACGTGATTATTAGGAGCGTAGTTTAGATTTGTCGATGGTTTATGACAATTGGCTGATGATACCGGGACACCTAGGCTAAGCAAAGTGAAGTCTTCCGTAAGATCATTCACTTGCAAAAACATTGACACTTGGTCGGCAACAATAACACGAGTTGACAAAACTCGGACACAATAATAACTGTCAGTGGCGCATACCTCTTCTGATACAGTCTTTGGGCTAATCCCGGAAAAACATTGTAGCAGATGTAACTCTGTACGACAGTGCACTTCATGCACACAAAATATTACATCAATAGCCTCTAACAGGGTGCCAACATAACCAATAATAATAGACAAGATCTATAAAAAAATACACACCTAGCATTAGTCGCTTCCCAACAGCGATCAAAACTTGTAACAGACTCGTCCTCATGACGTTAGCAAAAACATCTGATTTCTACAGCATGGCCGCAGGGCTTGGCCCAGAGAATGAAACAATTCCCCAAACGGTAAAAATGCGATGCACAGGCATCTGTCAAAAAGTAGCTCATAGTACGTCTCACAACACAGCGTAGTGCGTTCTGGTTAACAGAAACCTGTTCTCACCAGCGCTTAGCAAACACGCTAGCTTCATCGTTGCGTCTGGCAACTTATAACACATTCTGCAGGCAGTAATTCACTGAATAAAGTCCTGTAGTGAATTACGCTGGTTCAAACACTAACATATAATAACAACTAATCACTCAAAGTAGTTGTACCGCGTAGCAATACGGTGTACTAAGGTCATGTATAAAATTCCAAGTAGTAGTTACTCACAGATATTCCACTCTCCTGGAGTGCTTTGATTGACAAAGACATGTCACTTGACTATTTACATATCTTAAGACAAAACTTTCTGTCTTCTAGGCTTGACACAAATGACATAGAAAACATTGATGGCAATCTCACACCTTCTGAGATGTACAAAGCGATACGATGAGTACCAGGGCTCGATGCTCTACTAGCATATTTAATTAGAATCTCAGTACGTTCTTTCTCCAAAACTAATGAGGCTTCTAAGCCTCACATTGACTGTTTTAACTAAAAATACACAAATGTGATGATATCAGTTGATCACCAAACGATACGACCAACTCACACAAGTAGTAGCGTAACTAGAAAGTAACTTGGAGGGGTCACAGCCAAAAATAAATCAAGAAATGGCTGCCCATCCTTCCTGTATCTAACTCATGCTAAGGGTTGCCCAAAAATAGATCAAAATGACTAATGTTCGAGTCTAGCAAGTAGTGAGGACATCTCGTCCTACAGGCATACAACAGATTACACCGAATGGTGACTAACTCACACTGAAAAGAATAGCAAAATGAATGCTAACTAGAAAAGTACCTGCCTAAGCTGGTTACCAAGAAGTTTGGTTAACTAAACTACAATTAATCTACCAGCAAAACCCGTACAAGAAAGAGATACAGAATCACAGTACTATGGCCTCGTCTCATATTCGTCAGAATTGAGGGGTAACAAAGATCTGGACGGTTTCCATGGTGTCTCCAAAACCAGGCTTCTCAGATCAAGCCTCTCCCGAACCAGTCTTCTACTGCGTCTTCGTGTTCGACTCACGTTCAGCATCTCCTTCCTGCGGCTGGACTCCGGGTTGATGGGCGTCTCCGCTCCATGTCCCGTGTGGTAGTAAGGTTCCTCCATCATGATGAAGTCTCCTCTTCAGATATTCCCCCTCACATTATGGTGCGTCTACTCCATTTCACACATGGATAATACTTGTAGAAGACGTCGCACATGTGGCTTAGATAGTGATGATACATTTTCAGTAATAAATTCCACACGTGATTGTGCACAGAGTTTAGAGTTACTGTCGTGTCAATTATCAAAAATATTCACTGGCTCTACACAGTATTATTGCAGACTTTGATATAAAAATGGCTCTCACTGTCTGCGAGCACAGATGCTATAGGACACATTGGGTGTCATCTTCACTGATTTTACAATCACGAGTATTACTTTGGATCGCAGTAATCCTGCGTTGAAAATAGCTGCACTTTGAGCGGCAATATAATTTCGCACACGATAAATGTCGGTTGATAATTATTGCTCGATATTTTACGTCCCTCGTGGACATCAATTATCACTGACCCTCGTGGTGAAATGTGATGTTCCACGTGGATCAAAAAATGTTGGAAAATAATACACTGTTTTTTCCAATTTCACGGTTGGTCTTACCAAATAACCAATACTGTTAATATCACTTCCATTGCACACTCTATGGTGCTAAATAATACTCGATGACTTCGGATTTCACATCACCACATGGGTGGACTTATGTACCTTCGTCTTATAGGCGGACTTGGAAGCACGTCTCACACGGACGGCTCTAAACGAGGTTGTGTCGAGTATAACTTCACCCTGCTGTGCCCAAGTGGATACTTGAGTCGTTGAGAGTCTATCGACTTACTCCCCGCATATCTGCGCGTAAATACCTTTACCAAATATCAAATTACGAACATAATAATGTTGATCTTATGCAGAATGACGATGTGGTAAGTTCTGAGACTTTTGCAAACAAGAAGTAGAATAATGGGTGCTCAGAAAAATATTTAGGGTGAATGTCCAGAGTCAAAAAAATATCCCTCTTTCGTGACAAGCCATGCGCTGCTTCCAGGGCGCGTTCGGTGATGAAGCATGGCATGTACATAAACATTCGTAGAAATATCACCGAGCAATGAGCTCAGGCGGGCTCAATAATTCGCGTCACCGCCATGTTGGATTTGTACCCACTAGGTTATCGAAAGTCCTATAGGTAAACATATGTTCATTTATTTTTAATTTTTTGAGATATCAGTTTTGAAAACAAGCTCCTTAATTAAAGAGCCCTAATAAACAAACACACATTTGCCGAGAAACCTACACGGAAGAATACAGGATGGACAGTAGAACGCTAAAGAGAACACAGTGAACGAATGAAGAGATATTGGGAAGAAAAGAGGAAACATTGTGCTAAAGTTCTAACGCACTCCTCAGTTGGGCACAACGAATCAAACTAATCCTAATAATAATAATAATAATAATCCAAATACGACTTCTAAAGTGAAAATCCTCGGCAAAATTTCTGAGCCTTTTGAAGCATGTACGGGCGTTCGTCAAGACGACGGCATCTCTCCTATTCTGTTTAACATAGTCCTAGGCAACATTATTAGAGAATCTGAAAGTGACGTCAAAAGTGTGAACATTGAAAATTTGGGAAACAATGTCACGGTGAGATGTTTAGCATTAGAGTGGGTGCTCGCAAAGACGGGCTAACCATCATTTAGCTAAAGCTGAGAAAATAGGACATTCGCGTTTGGGTAAACAAAAAACAAAAAAACACAGGCATTCTACCCAATCTCCGAAACTATTACTGATATCACCCTGACATTTTGTACGGTGATAAAGGGCATTACTAGACGTTCACCTATGTGACTTTCAAAGCACTGTTAAGTGCAAAACGAACATGGTGGCCAAGCGAATTTGAAACTTCCAAATTACATAATTTTATTCGTTAAATAAGCCTCACTGGTGTTAGCCCATTTCAGAGAAGATAGTTCACTTTTTCTCCATAGATTGCACAACATAACTCAATTTCTTAAAAAAAAGTTGTGGTGAGCCCGTTTTTGCGAGCACCCTCTCTTTTGCTGATGATCTAGCAATCATTGCTAAGACGAGGGATAAAACTAGATACGCCGTACAGAGACTATACGACATAGCATCAAAAGCAGCCCTCCAGATATCGTACGAGAAAAGCCAGTATATAGAAAATGGACATCAAAATAGCAAAGAACCTCAACTCCTTTAGCGACGGAAAACAGCATAATTTCCTCCTTCAACTACTACCATCGGGACTAGACAGTAGGGCCAACTGCATAATGCGTACATTTGTTGTTTGAGTCTTCAATCTTTTGACTGGTTTGATGCAGCGCTCCATGCCTCCCTGTCCTGAGCTAAACGTTTCATCTCTACATACAGTAGATACCATACCCTACATCCGAGGCACCCTGTTTAAGCTATTCTAACCTTGGTCTGACCCTACAGTTCTTGTCCCCGACCCTTCCTTCAATGACTAAGCTTGCTATTACTGGGTGTCTTAGTATGTGTCCTACCAACCTATCTCTTATCTTCATTAGCAGTCGCCAGAAACAACTCTCCTCTCCCACTCG
This sequence comes from Meconema thalassinum, assembly GCA_946902985.2. NCBI lineage: Eukaryota > Metazoa > Arthropoda > Insecta > Orthoptera > Tettigoniidae > Meconema > Meconema thalassinum. The sequence continues at coordinate 435,880,869 of OX336393.1, read as the reverse complement.
TCTTAATACCTCTTCATTTGTAACCCTATCTACCCATCTGATCTTCATCATTTTCCAGTATCACCACATTCCAAAAGCTTCAATTCTCATCTTTTCTGCTGCACAGTCCAAGTTTCGCTTCCATAGAGCGCCACGCTCCAGACAAAGGCTTTCAAAAATTAATTCCTAATACCTAAATCTATTCGATGTCAACAGATTCTCTTTTTGTCCATCACTGGTTATTTTGCTTCCTACGTAAAAGAAGTCTCCTACTTCCTTTAGCTTTTCACCGCCAATTTGATATCCATAGAGGTTTCTGATTTAATTCGGCTGCATTCCAACATTTTTGTTTTATATTTATTCATTTTCATCATGAATTCTTTCCTCAAGCCGGAGTCCATACCATTCAAAAACTCATTCAAATCCTCGAGCGCGTCGGCCGATATGACGATGTCTAACGTGGAATTACTACTACAATAGAGTCATAACACGTAATGTAAATATACGACACTACAAGACAATTGTTTTGCCAGAAGCTTTATACGCCTCAGAAACTATATCTCCCTACCGGTGGTCACTCTAAAATTATAGAAATTGAAAAGCAGGAACGGAAAATTCTCGGGAAAGCTTATGGTCCAAGACGAGAAAATTGAATGTGGATTTAGACGAGAACAGCGGTCCTGTATTCCTTAACTGACAGGTTCATTGATGCCGTATGCAAGAGACGTCTGAAATTATATGGCTGATGAGTTTTGAATGGTATGGACTCCGTCTTGAGGAAAGAATTCATGACGAAAATTAATAAATGTAACACAAAAACAAGATGTTCAGTAAAGAACATATAGCCTACTTTCTCCTAAATGCATGGGTATTGTTATAACTCTTTGTCCTTTTCAAGGAGTATAATTGAATGTTGGTTGTAGTAGCTTGTTGAAATACAACGTGCTATAGGGATATTAAACATGAATATGAGGTGCCCTTTGCTAGTGCTACCTCTGTAAAAAAAATCATTCAATTCGGTTTCACCGTGTTTGAATTGATCTGGGGAATGGATTTGCACACATACTTGGCCGCTATTTGCAAACTATTGGGCTGATGACCTTGTAGTCAGTCATAAGATGCTTTCCACAAAAAGGCATGTTGTTGCAAAATCCGGTAGAGATAAAATGATTAGGATGGTCGAAATTTGATTTAAGCTTTTAACATTTGGGTGGCCGTCATTCCGTTTCCGTCAAGATGGCGGCGATATAAAACATGACACTGAGGTGCCTTTTGCTAATGCTACATCTGTACCAAATTTCGTTCAATTCGGTTTCACCGTGTTTGAATTGATAGGGGGAATCGATTTGCACACATACTTGGCCACCATCTGCAAACTAATGGGCTGATGATCTAGCAGTTTGGTCAGAATATGCTTCCCACATAAAGATTTGTTCTTGCAAAATTTGGTAGAGACTAGATTATTAGGTTGGTCGTAATTACATTTTAGCCTTTAACATTTGGGTGGCCGCGATTACGTTTCCGTCAGGATGGCGGTGATATAAAACATAACACTGAGGTGGCCTTTTCTAGTGCTACCTCTGTACCAAATTTCGTACCATTCGGTTTCACCGTGTTCGAATTAATAGGGGAATCGATTTTCACACAAAGATGGCCGCCATCCGCAAAATATTAGGCAAATGACCTATTAGTTTGGTCAAAGGATGCTCCCTCCATAATGGTATGTTGATGCAAAATTTGGTAAAGATCGGATGATTCGGTTAGTCGTAATTTGATTTAAGCTTTGAACATTTGGGTGGCCACCATTACGTTTCCGTCAAGATGGCGGCGATATAAAACAGGACACTGTGGTGCCCTTTGCTAGTGCTACCTCCGTACCAAATTTCATTCCATTTGGTTTCACCGTGTTCGAATTAATAGGGGTAATCGATTTTGACACAAAGATGGCCGCCATCCGCAAGCTATTATGCTAATGACCTATTTGATTTGTAAAAGGATGCTCCCTCCATAAAGTTATGTTGTTGCAAAATTTGGTAGAGATCGGATGATTAGGTTAGTCGTAATTTGATTTAAGCTTTGACCATTTGTGGGGCCGTTATTACGTTTCCGTCAAGATGGCGGCGATATAAAACATGACACTGGGGTGCCCTTTGCTAGTACTACCTCTGTACCAAATTTCGTTCAATTCGGATTCACCGTGCTCGAATTAATAGGGGCAATCGATTTTCACACAAAGATGGCCGCCATCCGCAAACTATTAGGCTGATGACCTATTAGTTTGGTCATATGATGCTGCCCCCAAAAAGGTATGTTGTTGCAAAATTTGGTAGAGATCGGATGATTAGGTTAGCCGTAATTTGATTTAAGCTTTGAACATTTGTGTGGCCGCCATTACGTTTCCGTCAAGATGGCGGCGATATAAAACATGACACTGAGGTGTCCTTTGCTAGTGCTACCTTTGTACCAAATTTCGTTCAATTTGCGCTCACCGTGTTCGAATTGATAGGGGGGGACAGACATTCAGAGTACACACACTCACACACACACACACACAGACTCACACACACCCATACACACACACAGACACTCTTTTTTTCGCCCTGCATTGATCTCATAAGTCTACTTTCATTTTTTGCAAAAATCGAAAGTAGGCTAATATTGGAATGCAGCCGAAATAAATCAGAATCCACTATGGACATCAAATTGGCAGGTGAAAAACTAAAGGAAGTAGGAGACTTCTGTTACTTAGGAGGCAAAATAACCAGTGATGGTCGAAGCAAAGAGGATATAAAAAGTAGGTTAGCTCAGGCAAGGAAATCATTTCTATAGAAAAGGAATCTGTTGTCATCGAATATAGATTTAGGTGTTAGGAAGTCATTTTTGAAGGCCTTTGTCTGGAGCGTGGCACTCTATGGAAGTGAAACTTGAACTATTGGTGCAGCATAAAGAGGAGGATTGAAGCGTTTGAAATGTGGTGTTACAGGAGAATGAATATCAGATGGGTGGATAGGGTTACAACAATGAAGAGGTATTAAGACAACTGAGAGAGGAGAGATGTTTCTGGTGACAGCTAATGAAGGGAAGTGATTGGTTGATTTGACACATACTAAGACACCCAGGAATAGCAAGCTTAGTTATGGAAGGAAGGGTCGAGGACAAGATCTCTAGGGGTAGACCAAGGCTAGAATATGTTAAACAGATTGCCTCGGATGTAGGGTGTGGTAGCTATGTAGAGATGAAACGATTAGCTCAGGACAGGGAGTCATGGAGTGCTGCATCAAACCAGTCCAAAGACTGAAGACTCAAACAACAACACATGACCATATCTATAGAATGGACAGCGACGCACTAACCACAAGTTATTATAAGTAATCAGCTCAAAGAAGGTCAGAATATATAAGGTGCGTTCAAAAACTAACGAGCCGGAGGCTGTAATGCGCAAACCAGTGACGACATTGGCTAATCGTGGCGTGTGTAACGAGGTGTGGTTCCGACCAGAGCGTGGAAGGTCACAGCCCGTCGCTAGAGGGCACGTGTGCACGTCACTTGACGATACAAAGCGAGCAGCAGCATGCATCAATCGCCCATCGCTGCCTGTGTCAATACAAACAGTGACATGGAGGCGTCAAACGATGAGCAAAGAGGTGTTCTTCGGTTTCTGACAGCGAAAGGAGTAGGGGGAACGGATATTCATCGCCGAATACCACAAGTGTACGGCGAACACTGCATGTCCCTTGCAAGGGTCGAGGCGAGGCACAAGCGTTTCAGGGAAGGACGTGTGTCCAGCCGATGCGGTCTGGGGCACCCCCCTGCATTACCAATGACAACGTCCAGCTGGTTGATGCACTCATTACCCAGGACCGCCGAGTGACAGTGAACGCCATAGCCACCGCGGTCGGAATGGATGTCGGAAGAGTGCACACCATCATGAAGGAACTACTGCACTTGCCAAAGTGTGTGCCCAATGAGAGCCCCACAACCTTCAACCACACCAGGAAGCATATCGAATGGCCTACTGTCTTGGTCTTGGTTGGACGATTGATGCATGCTGCTGCTCGCTTTGTATCGTCACGTGACGTGCATGCGTGCCCTCTAGCGACAGGCTGTGACCTACCACGCTCTGGTCGGAACCACACCTCGTTACACACGCCACGATTAGCCGATGTCGTCACCGGTTTGCGCATTACAGCCTACGGCTAGTTACTTTTTGAACGCACCTTATACTAACTAGATGAAACTAAGGCGGACCTCCATGAAATAAATATCACAAACAGCGTCTGAGTAGGTACAATAGTACGCAAGCAGAAACCTAAATCGAAATTTGGTAGCAAGTGGACCACAGAACGCAAGATGCAACACAGTGCATTCATTGAGATATTTTGTGAGGTTAAGAAGAAGAAAACCATCAGGCCTACCAACAAGTTCAAATGCACTCTTCGAATGGGCATAACGAATAATAATGAAAATAATAATAATAATAATAATAAGAAGAAGAAGTGTCTCTCCAGAAAGACTAAAATGAGACACTACCAGACAGTTATACGTCCTGAAGCCTTATATGCTTCAGAATGTCTAGTATTCAACCGGAAGGGACTCAAGGACAAACTCGAAGTACAGGAGAGAAAAATAATGACGAAGGTATTGGGGCCTGTTAAGGAAGGTAATGAATACAGAAGGCGACCTAATTAAGAGCTCACGTACTGTGAAGGAATCACGGATGTTGCTAGGAAACGACGTCTAGCATTTTATGGACACGTCTACAGGATGCATCCTAACAGGTTGACCAACCAGCTCCTCTGTTACTGGCAAAAGCGCAAGATCAAGTCACCATGGTTGTGGGAAGTGAGCAAAGATCTGCAAGAACTTGGAGGGACGGAAAGAGACATAAAAGACCGGACATCTCACAGGAAGATGCTTCAGCAATTGAGGTTCCAGGACAAACCGCCAAGAAAGAAAAAAGGTGCCCTCTGGACCCAGGAGAGAAGGGAGAGGATGCGTAACTACTGGGCAAACATCAAAGCTTGCTCCAAATGTAACAGTTGAATGTCGTGGTCCTTAGATGGCCTATAGTAAACAACAACAATAATAATAATAAGAAGAAGAATCTTCATGGGAAGTTTCCACACGAGTTGGACCAGCCTCACATCGACAAGTTAGCGTCGCACGCATGGCTGACCCGCTCGGTCCTCTTTCCGGAAACAGAGGGATTTGTTGTAGCTATCCAAGACCAAGTTGTTGCTACTCGAAGCTACCGGAAATTTATCATAAAAGATCCAGCAACAGAGAGTGAGAAGTGTCGCCGCTGTGGCAAATGTAGTGAGACCATTCAACACATAATATCAGGTTGTTCCCACCTTGCCAACACTGACTACAAACATCGACACGATCAAGTTGCCAACATTATCCACCAGAAACTGGCCTTGAAGTACAAACTTCTTCAAAGTTCCGTCCCTTATTGGAAATACTCACCATCTTCAGTACTCGAAAATGCCACACACAAGCTCTATTGGGACAGAGGAGTTGTGACAGATGTTGCAGTCTGTAACAACCGGCCAGATATCATTGTCATCAATAAAGAACACAGAGAGGCATTTCTGATAGATATCGCATGTCCCAACACTCAAAACATCCAAACAACAGCTGCTACTAAAATATCTAAGTACACAGAGCTGGCAATTGAGATAAAGCAGATGTGGAAACTTTATTCGTTGATTACCATCCCAATAATTGTATCGTGTACTGGTGCTATACCCAAAACTCTCCATAGTAGTCTATCAATATTGAATCTGCACCCGCAGATATATATTGAACTACAGAAGGCAGTTCTGTTAAACACATGCCATATTGTTAGGAAGTTCCTTGGTGACAATACCCTGGCCGAATACTCAACAAGGCTCGAAGATCCAGATGGAAATTTAGCTCATCCTACAAATGAAGGAGACTCGTGAAGACTGCGGGCACGACATGGATGTGAAGTCTCTGAGGAGTGTATACGAAATTATTTCAGTACAGATGGTTCCTTGCTAATGCCGAACCAGGCTGTAACATAAAATGCAGCCGGTATTTGCCGTGATAGTGATGTCAAACTATAAACGATAATAATAATAATAATAATAATAATAATAATAATAATATTAATAATAATAATAATAATGCCTGATATTGAATAAAAAAGGGGAAATTGAGGAATTAATGAAGAAAGAGAATAACATATTTCGAAAGATACTAGGGCTTCGAAAACGAAACGATGGTACATGTAGAAAGAGGAGAAGTGAAGATCTACGTGTATATAGACAGGCAGATAAGATCACGGACACCTTGCGTAAGAGGAGACTGAAGTTTCATGGGCACCTCATTAGAATGGATGAGAATCGAGCAACGAAAACAATATTTAATTACATCACCAAGCTAAAGGCGACTACAAAGTGGGTAGAAGACAACAGACATGGAGGAATTTGGCGTACACCCACAAGACACCTGGAACAGGGCTGTGTTTCGAGTTAAAATATTGATAACTTCAAGGGGTTGAAGGAAAGACCCAGTAGAACGACCAAGATCACATGGTCAGAGGGAAGGAGGAGGAACCAAAGCGAAAGGATGAAGAAATTCTGGGTGAAGCAAAAATGAACTGACCAGCAAATCAACTGTTTCCCGTGGTCCACAGTAGGCCAAATTCGAAGAAAGAAGAAATAGTAATAATTATAATAATAATAATTTGAATTTGGCTTTATTTATAATAATAAATAGCCCGTATACAAGACTCATTGATACCCAACTAACGCTAGCATGCGGTTTGTCTTTCAATTCTGTCAGGTATAATGCCGCCTGATTTAAGAAGATCAAATGAGTCGTCCAGTTGCAAAACTCGTTTGACCCACTTGTGAATAAGGATCATGTCATTGAATTATTTATTTTATCTTATTTTATTTTATTTTATTTTACTTTATTTAATTTTACTTTTTTATTTCATTTTGTTTTTCTTTGTTTAATTTATTAGCCTACTTTTCACATTTTGCAAAAATGAGGAAAAAGTAGTCTTATGAGATCGGGCAAATGTGTGTATGTCTGTCTGTCTGTCTGTCTGTCTGTCTGTCTGTCCTTCTGTCTGTCTGTCTGGCTGTGTGTGTGTCCCCCCCTATCAACTCCTAAACGGCTGCAGCAATCAAAACCAAATTTAGTATGAGTAAAGATGTGCACCGGAATATCTCACGTCCATATTTGAAAATGCTGTCAGTGCTACCAACTGCTGAAAAAACGCACTAGAAATTTGAGCTCAATGTTGGATATCTTGCAAGGTATACATGGGAGCTATTCCAAAATTGGCACACATGTAGATAATACTATTTCAGTTTAATTTCCAGGAGGCCAACCATGACAGAGTTGTCTGTTAGATAGTCAGCTCGAAGGCAGGTTGGATCCTCAAACAGTACCGCCGTTAGGTTATGTGAGTAGATACCCACAAAAACCCAAGGCAGACTTATATTGAGGCATACTAGGCAAAAAGAGGAGTGAGGTAGTTTGCCATTGCTTTCCTCACTGAGTCAGAACAGTAGTACTAACCCTATGAGTAGAACCTTTCACAACATCCAAAGGCACTGACTGTGCCCTGAATGTCATTACTAAGCACCACCCATACCTCAGTAGCTTCCATATAATCACAGCCATGAGTGAGACTGAGACATCGGTGAAAAGCCACCTTTTACTCTAGCCTGTGCCAACAGACAAATGCAAATGTACTGCATTCATCAAGGGATGGCTACCAAAATAATTTTAAGCCTCCTGATAGGTCCAATATTTAAATGCATATAACTTTTACACTATCAATTGGATTTCAACCAAATTTTGTTTGTAATATCTGTACATAAACGGATATGATTAGGCGTATTCTTACGAGCCACCAGGGCTGCCAACTGTTAATAATTGCTCTCTCTATTTTTTATTCAAATACCAATATATCAGAAAGTATGCAAGCCAACAGCTTTAAACTATGCACACGTATATTCTGACATTTTAGATTAATTTGGAGTAACTTATATACGTCAGTCCTACCAACATGATTATAAGCCTGCTGATAGTACCAATTTTTAAATACATATAACTTCTATACCATCAGTTGGATTTCAACCAAATTTCGTATGTGCTATGTGTACCATAACAGATATGACTATAAGTATTGTTAAGAGCAATCAGGGCTGCCAACTGTTAATAAATGCTGTCTATATTTTTTTAACCCTAATATCAATACATCAGAAAGTATGCAAGCCAACAGCTCTATACTTTGCACACGTATAGTACCTGACATTCTAGATTAATTTGGAGTAATTAATACAAGGCAGTGCTGCCAACATGATTCTATGCCTGCTGATATATCCAATTTTAAAATACATGTAACTTCTATACTAACAAATGGATTTCATCCAAAATTGGCACAACAAGATATCATAATATTTCAGATTATTTCTGACCAGCACACGAATGGTATTGTTGGCAACATGCTTTTACGCGTACTGATAGATCCAGTGTCTAACTGCATGTAACGTCCATTGGACTTCAACCAAATTTTGTATTCTGTACCTAAAGAGATGGAACAAAGAATATATTCAGTCACCAGGGCTGCCAACTGTAGTGCTCTATTAGGCTACATCATACCAGGTATATTTTGAACTAATTAGATATTTCGATATTACCAACTTAATTTCGTCATTATTCTAGATAGGTTCATATACTGTAGAATAATCATTGGCATGAAAAGTAGGCTGTATAGTTCTTCACGGAACTTCTTGTTTTTGTTTTGTTTCCTGATTTTGTTTTGTTTTATTTTCAATTGTTTTATCATTACCCTACTTTTCACATTTTGCAAAAATGAGGAAAAAGTAGACTTATGAGATCGATCCGGGAAAATGTCTGTCTGTCTGTCTGTCTGTCTGTCCTTCTGTCTGTCTGTCTGGCTGTGTGTGTGTCCCCCCCCCCCCTATCAACTCCTAAACGGCTGCAGCAATCAATACCAAATTTAGTATGAGTAAAGATGTGCACCGGAATAGCTCACGTCCATATTTGAAAATGATGTCAGTGCTACCAACTGCTGAAAAAACGCACTAGAAATTTGAGCTCCATGTTGGATATCTTGCAAGGTATGCATGGGAGCTATTCCAAAATTGGCACACATGTAGATAATACTATTTCAGTTTAATTTCCAAGAGGCCAACCATGACAGTGTTGCCAAAATAATGTTAAGCCTTCTGATAGGTCCAATGTTTAAATGCATATAACTTCTACAATATCAATTGGATTTCAACCAAATTTTGTATGTAATGTCTGTATATAAACAGATATGACTGAGCGTATTGTTAAGAGCCACCAGGACTGCCAACTGTTAATAATTGCTCTCTCTCTATTTTTAGCCTATTTTCAATTTTGAGCAAATAGGCTTATGAGATCACCTTTTGTCCGTGTGTGTGTGCGTGTGTGGGTGCGTGTGTGTGTGTGTGCGTGTGTGTGTGATTCGTGTGTGTGTCCCCCCCTAATAAAATCTAAACGGCTGGAGCGATTTCAATTAAACTCAGTAAGTTCACAGCACTATTCCTGGCGACCCCGCCCGTGCCCTTCAAATTTTGTTAGGTCTCACCAATCCAACATGGCGGCTGTGCGAAATATTTCACCAGCATTCAATATCTCCGAAACTATTACTGATATCACCCTGGAATTTTGTATGGTGATAAAGGGAACTACTCGAAGTTTACTTATGTGACCTTTGAAAACCTGGTAACTACAAAACCAAAATGGCGGCCAAGCGAATTTGCGACTTTTAAATAGACGTTTCTCGTGATTTAACCAACCAAACGCAATGAAACTTAGTACAGTATATGTTTATATACATTGTAATGCACCGACAACTAACTTCGTTCAATTGTTTACATAACCTCAATATGGCGGCTGTGCGAAATATTTCACCGGCATTCTATATCTCTGAAACTATTACCGGTATCACCCTGAAATTTTGTAAGGAGATAAAGGGCACTACTGGAAGTTCATCTATGAGACTTAAAAAACGGTTAACTATAAAACGAACATGGCGGCCAAGCGAATTTGAAAGTTTTAAATAGACTTTTCTCGCGATTTAATGATCCAAACACAATGAAGCTTGGTTCAGCAAATATTTATACACATTGTAATGCACTGGTAAGTAATTTAGTTCAATTGTTGACATAACCTCAAGATGGCGGCTGTACGAATTTTTTAATTAAGTTTTTATTTCTTGTGTCGTCATCATACGATCGAATTGAAAGTTTGAATAATGAACCTACGCAATAATTTTCCTTTAAAGGTACATGACTCTATGGCCTATACATATAACATTCCAACATGGCGACCATCCGGAATATTTAGACGGTTCTCAATATCTACGAATCTACTAAAGCAATCAAACTGATTCTTTTTATGTTCATAGGGGTTATTCACATACGTGCACCTATAGGACTTTCAATAACCTGGTGATCACAAATCCAACATGGTGGCGATGCGAAGTATAAATATTCACATGGTCGTTTCTCGCTATTTAACCATACAAGTGCAATGAAACTTGGTACAGTAAATCCATATACAAATGTTAATCCACTGGCATCTAACCTATTTCAATTGTTTCCATAAACACAAGATGGCAGCTATGCGAAATTTTAAAATCTCGTTTTTACTTCTTGTGTCCTAATCATGTGATTGAAGTTTGAGTACTACACGTACACAATAATCTTCATGTAACAGTACATAATCCTAAGACAGACATATATGAAAGTCCAACATGGTGACCATCCAAAATATTTAGACGGTTCTCAATATCTACGAATCTATTACAGCAATAAAACTGAAATTTAGTATATTGAGAGAGGAAATTAACATTAGTAGGATATATGAAAATAGGCTGTATAGTTCTTCACGGAACTACTTGTTTTGGGTGTAAACCATTATCATCATCATCATCATCATCATCATCATCATAATCATCATCATCATCATCATGGTTATCTTCATCAATATAATTATCATCAATATAATCATCATCACCATTACTATATAATCCTTTTTGTTCATCTTGCAATGCAACAACCTTTGGCATTGTTTGTGATGTCTTTGATGGTGTTAGAAGTTTCTTAGACGTTAACGACTGTCCTAACATGTCTTTTTCAGGAGATAATAAATGCTCTTTAACAAACAAAGCTCTATCTTGAGCCACACTATTTTAAGCCTATTTTCAATTTTGAAACAAGATGTTCAGTAAAGAACATATAGCCTACTTTCTCCTAAATGCGTGGGTATTGTTATAACTCTTTGTCCTTTTCAAGGAGTATGATTGAATGTTGGTTGTAGTAGCTTGTTGAAATACAACGTGCTATAGGGATATTAAACATGAATATGAGGTGCCCTTTGCTAGTGCTACCTCTGTACCAAATTTCGTTCAATTCGGTTTCACCGTGTTTGAATTAATAGGGAGAATCGATTTTGACACAAAGATGGCCGCCATCCGCAAACTATTAGGTGAATGACCTATTAGATTGGTCAAAGGATGCTCCCTCCATAAAGGTATGTTGTTGCTAAATTTGCTAGAGATCGGATGATTAGGCTAATCGTAATTTGATTTAAGCTTTGAACATTTGTGTGGCCGCCATTACGTTTCTGTCAATATGGCGGCGATATAAATCATGACACTGAGATGCCCTTTGCTAGTGCTATCTCTGTACCAAATTTCGTTCCATTCGGTATCACCGTGTTTGAATTAATAGGGAGAATCGATTTTGACACAAAGATGGCCGCCATCCGCAAACTATTAGGTGAATGACCTATTTGATTGGTCAAAGGATGCTCCCTCCATAAAGGTATGTAGTTGCAAAATTTGGTAGAGATTGGATGATTAGGTTAATCGTAATTTGATTTAAGCTTTGAACATTCGTGTGGCCGCCATTACGTTTCAGTCAACATGGTGGCGATATAAAACATGACACTGAGGTGCCCTTTGCTAGTGCTACCTCTGTACCAAATTTCATTCCATTCGGTTCGACCGTGTTCGAATTAATAGGGGGAATCAATTTTGACATAAAGATGGCCGCCACCCGCAAACTATTAGGCTAATAACCTATTAGATTGGTCAAAGGATGCTCCCTCCATAAAGGTATGTAGTTGCAAAATTTGGTAGAGATCGGATGATCAGGTTAATCGTAATTTGATTTAAGCTTTGAACATTCGTTAGGCCGCCATTACGTTTCTGTCAAGATGGCGGCGATATAAAACATGACACTGAGGTGCCCTTTGCTAGTGCTACCTCTGTACCAAATTTCGTTCCATTTGGTTTCACCGTGTTTGAATAAATAGGGGGAATTGATTTTCACACAAAGATGGCCGCCATCCGCAAACTATTAGGCTAATGACCTAGTTATTTGGTCAAAGGATGCTTCCTCTCTAAAGGTATGTTGTTGCAAAATTTGGTAGAGATCGGATGATTAGGTTAATCGTAATTTGATTTAAGCTTTGAACATTTGTGTGGCCGCCATTACGTTTCCGTCAAGATGGCGGCGATATAAAACATGACACTGAGGTGCCTTTTGTTAGTACTACCTCTGTACCAAATTTCGTTCCATTCGGTTGCACCGTGTTCGAATTAATAGGGGGAATCGATTTTCACACAAAGATGGCCGCCATCCGCAAACTATTACGCTGATGACTTATTAGTGTGGTCAAAGGATGCTCCCCCCATAAAGGTAGGTTGTTGCAAAATTTGGTAGAGATCGGATGATTAGGTTAGTCGTAATTTGATTTAAGCTTTGAACATTTGTGTGGCCGCCATTACGTTTCCGTCAAGATGGCGGCGATATAAAACATGACACTGAGGTGTCCTTTGCTAGTGCTACCTTTGTACCAAATTTCGTTCAATTCGCATTCACCGTGTTCGAATTGATAGGGGGGGGACAGACATTCAGAGTACACACACTCACACACACACACACACAGACACACACACACATACACACACACAGACAGACACACTTTTTTCGCCCTGTGTTGATCTCATAAGTCTACTTTCATTTTTTGCAAAAATCGAAAGTAGGCTAAAAATAGGCTTATGAGATCACCTTTTGTCCGTGTGTGTGTGCGTGTGTGTGTGTGATTCGTGAGTGTGTCCCAACCTAATAAAATCTAAACGGCAGGAGCGATTTCAATGAAACTCGGAAAGTTCATAGCACTATTCCGGGCGACCTCGACCGTGCCCTTCAAATTTTTTTTACGACTCACCAATCCAACATGGCGGCTGTGCGAAATATTTTACCAGCATTCAATATCTCCGAAACTAATACCGATATTACCCTGACGTTTTCTATGGTGATAGAGCGAACTACTATAAGTTCACTTATGTGACTTTTGAAAACCTGGTTACTACAAAACCAACATGGCGGCCAAGCGAATTTGCGACTTTTAAATAGACGTTTCTCGCGATTTGACCAACCAAACGCAATGAAACTTGGTACAGTATATGTTTATATACATTGTAATGCACCGACATCTACTTTCGATCAATTGTTTACATAATCACAAGATGGCGGATGTGCGAAATATTTCACCGGAATTCTATATCTCTGAAACTATTAGCGGTATCTCCCTAAAATTGTGTACGGAGATAAAGGGCACTACTGGAAATCCATCTATAAGACCTTCAAAAACCAGTTAACTACAAAACGAACATGGCGGCCAAGCGAATTTGAAAATTTTAAATAGACCTTTCTCGCGATTTAATGTTCCAAGCGCACTGAAACCTGGTACAGGAAATATTTATACACATTGTAATCCACTGGTATCTAATTTAGTTCAATTGTTTACATAACCTCAAGATGGCGGCAGTGCGAATTTTAAAATTAAGTTTTTATTTCTTGTGGTTTAGTCATGCGATCGAAGTGAAAGTTTGAATAATGAACCTACGCAATGATTTTCCTTTAATGGTACATGACTCTATAGCCTATACAGTTAACAATCCAACATGGCGACCATCCGAAATATTTAGACGATGCTGAATATCTACGAATCTATTTTAGCAATCAAACTGCATTTTTGAATGTTCATAGGGGCTATGAACTGAAGTTCACCTATAGGACTTTAAATAACCTGGTGATCACAAATCCAACATGGCGGCGACGCGAATTATAAATATTCACATGGACGTTTCTCGCAATTTAACCATCCGCGTGCAGTGAAACTTGGTACAGTAAATCCTTATACGAATGTTAATCCACTGGCATCAAATTTATTTCAATTGTTTCCATAACCTCAAGATGGCAGCTGTGAAAATTTTTAAAATCTCCTTGTTACTTCTTGTGTCCTAATTATGCGATTGAAGTTTGAATACTACACGTTCACAATAATCTGCATGTAACAGTACATAACTCTAGGACCTACATATATAAAATCCAACATGGCGACCATCCGAAATATTTAGTCGGTTCTCAATATCTACGAATCTATTACAGCAATCAAACAGAAATTTTGTATGTTGATAGTGGCAATTAACATAAGTAGGATATATGAAAATAGGCTGTATAGTTCTTCACGGAACTACTTGTTTTTATCCAAATACCAGTATATCAGAAAGTATGCAAGCCAACAGCTTTAAACTATGCACACGTATATTCTGACATTTTAGATTAATTTGGAGTAACTTATATACGTCAGTTCTACCAACATGATTATAAGCCTGTCGATAGTACCAATTTTTAAATACA